>JAEOAD010000042.1:12430000-17880000 GCA_036365145.1 Orientallactaga sibirica | reverse complement strand
GGTGGGATGGAGACTTATTCACCACAGGCAACTGTTCTTGGCAACTGCAATGCCAGAAGCCCTGCCCAGTCTTTCTCCAGGGTAAGGAGGTTGGGGAAGAGCTTCTGGCAGCTATATATGCCAGTGGCTGGGACAGGTTTGGAGGGAGGTGCTGAGCCTGAGTGGGTGTTCATGCAGGACTCCCCATCTGGAGAAGGGCCAAGCTTCCTGCTGCTCAGCTCAAGCTGTCTCTACCACCCTCTAGGAGGCTCCTCTGTCAACTTGTTAAAATCACTTTTTGGTCCATGCAGACAGGTGTGCTTGTTGTGGACAATTTACAGTTGAGACAGGTTCACAGAGGAGGAAATGTGCTCTCCATCTGACTGCTAGAGAAAGCATGACCTAACAGAGCTGGAAAGAGATGGGCAGATGAGCGTGTGCCGGCCCGTGGTGTGCATACCCACTGGAGTCCGGAGGCCACATTTGCTCTGGTGATGAGATCTCAGTGTACCCAGTCCCAGACCCAATTGGTTGGGCTTCAGGGCAGTGCTATCTTGAACCTGTCAGCTCTGTGGATGAAGAAGGGGCTTTATCATCATCTATGTTAAAAACACAATCCACCTGTGGCTGCAAATGTGGCCCTAGGACAGGGACGACCATAGGGGCTGTCATTCATTTTGCCCAGAGTCTGTTGGACAATGGACTATAATTAAATCATTTGTATACTTTTGAGGGGGCCTGTTGACTCCATAAAAAAGCGCTTTTTGTAGGGCTGGAGAGATGGCTAAATGGTTAAGGCACTTCCCAGCAAAGTCAAAGGTTCAATTCTCCAGGACCCACATAAGCCAGATGCACAAGGTGGTGCATGCATTTGGAGTTTGTTTGCAATGGCTAGGGACTCTGGTGTGCCCATTCTCTCTCTCTCTCTCTCTCTCTCTCTCTATCTGCCACTTTCTCCCTACCATTTCTCTTAAATAAATAAATAAATAAATAAAAATATGTTTTTAAAAAGTGGTTTTGTAAGCTTAACTTTATATTTATTTTTATTTTGGAGAGAGACACAGAGATACACAGGGAGATAGGGAGAGGAAGACAGATAGAAATGGGTGTGCCAGCAGCCTCTCAGCTGCTGTGCAAGAACTCCAGATGCGTGCGCCCCCTTGTGGTCAAGTGCGGCATTGCGCCCTTGCGTCACTTTGCATCTGGCTAAACGTGGGACCTGGAGATTGGAATCGGCGTTCTTAGGCTTAGGAGGCAGGCGCCTTAACCGCTAAGCCATCTCTCCAGCCCGTAAGCTTAACTTTAAAACCATGTACTCTGGCCAGTACATCCCCAGGCTCAGAATTGGGTTGCCCCCCTCAGTGAGCTATTGACCAGGAAGACCCATTAGGTCCCCAAAACACTTGACAAAACACTTGATTACTTGCCAGTGCTAAAAGGTAAGACCCTATTGCTGAGGACACCACTGACTGCCTTATAGGACATTAGAACACCATGCTGGAACGGAAAGGAAAACCAGCTCCCACCTGGCTAGCCCTCATAGTGCTGGAAAGCCCTATGGGAACTACTGGAGGAAAATGGTCACCAACAGCATGAATAAGCAGGAGACGCTACAGACTACACAACCAACCAGCCAGTTAAGAAGTACACACTTGTGCAATAGTGGCACGCAGCCTCTACAGGTAACCAGCTGTTCTCTGATTGGACATGAGGCCCACTCAGTGGGCAAGAACTTATATCTGGTACTGGAAACCAAGGCAGAATCCCATTGTCAGGAAACTCATAGACTTCACAGAGAAGCCCCCATTGCTCTCTGGAGAAGAAGAGTGGGCTTGCACACACACACACACACACACACACACACACACACACACACCCCTCAAATTTGCATACTCCCTTTTTATTAAGTTGCACTCACTCTTGTTTGGAGAATCTGCCTTATTTTACAGATGGCAGAGAAAATGGAGGAGAACCAAGATCCATCAATAAGACAAGAAGCAAGCTGATTGCCCACCATGAGATGTGCCACCTCTACCACATCTGCCAGGGCCCAGGAGAAATTGCAGGGGAAGTAATGTCGTGAACACTGCTCTCACTGCCAGCCTAACATCCAGCCCCAGGTTGATGGTGACAAACATGGCGATCAATCAAAACCTATTGAAACAGAAATCCAGAGGCCACAGAGAACTCAACACTAAATCAGACTGCCAACAGACCTGCCATGGCTCAGGAGCATTGCAGAAGAGGGGGAGTAAAGATTGTAAGAGCCACAGAGTGGGTAGGAATATCCTGAGGCATGGTCCCCCACTGTCCCATAGGGACTGACTGAGGCCTTCATGACCCCACAGTAAGTACTATAACCCCACTGCTGGGTTTGATTCAGGTGTCCCCCATAAACTTGGGTGTTCTGAATGCTAGGTTCCCAGCTAATAGAGATTTGGGAATTAAAGCCTCCTGGAGGTGGTGTATTGTTGGGGGTGGGCTTATGGGTATTATAACCAGTTTCCCCTTGCTAGTGTTTGGCACACTCTCCTGTTGCTATGGTCCACCTGATTTGTTGGCCAGGAGATGATGCCCACCCTCTGCTCATGCCATCAGTTTCCCCTGCCATCATGGAGCTTCTCCCTCAAGCCTGTAAGCCAAAATAAACTCTTTTTTTCCCCCATAAGCTGCTCTTGGGTGGGAGATTTCTACCAGCAATGTGAACCTGACTGCAACAATAATGTTGGTACCGAGGAGTGGTGTCATTTGCTGCTAGACACCTGACTATGTGGCTTTGGCCTTTTGGAGCTGGTTTTCAAGAGGAATGTGGAAGGATTTGAAACCTTGGTCTAAGAGACACCTTGCAGTACTATAAGTACAGCTTGATGGATTATTCTGGTCAGAGTTACAAGACCTGAATGCAGTAAGAACTATGGACTGTCAGGTTTGGCTTATTAGGGTGAAAAGGAGCTTTGACTAGACTGGGCTAGAGGTAGTTTGTATGAGAGGCTTGCTGTTATGGCCATGTCCTGAGAATTTGTGCAGGGTTGCAGTGCATAGAAATGAACTGGTGTGAGCAGAGGGATATGGCACAGAAAGAAATCTTTGGGCTGAAACGGCTGCCTGTTCAGCTGCAATTGTATGAGAGATTACAACCATTGAGACTGGGCCAGCTGACCTGCATTGGGACAAAAGAAAGAATGCAGTCTTTTGGAGGGGCCTGAATGCTAAAGGAGTGTCCTGTTTGTCAAAGTCTGCTTTATTCCCCCCTGGATTAACAAATTGGCACCTCACCTGGTATTATGTAGTGTAAGAAATGCAGGAAAGAGAGGGTCATTGAGTTTGCAATGTGGTCTTATATTTTGGAAACGGCCATGGGCAGTGTGAAATAGGTTTGCTGGATGCCTGCATGGAGCCCAATGGAGCCATAAGGATGAACTGTGGGTTGCAGTGGAGACCCAGTGGAGATGCTGGGACCACGAGATGGCTGCAAAGGAGAGCTGCCAGCCCCAGATGAAGTTTTCCAGGACTGTAAGTAGCCTAGCTGGAGGGGCGGAATTGGAACTCCAGAGACTTGTTGCTGGTTAGAATTATCGCTCTTGGAGATTTGTCACTGACTAGAGTTGTTGGACTTGGAGCTACAGAGTTTGATGCTGCCCTGTTTAAATCTTGTATTGGTTGAATATTTCTTTGCTATTTCCAATGCCATCGTTTGCAGTGTGAATGTTTATTCTGTGCCATTATGGGTTTGGGGGGATTTTTTTTTTTTTTTGGTATTATGGCTCAGTTAAAAGACCTTGGATTACAGGGATGTTTGAACATCATTAGGATTGATAAAAACTATGGGGACTCTTAAAGTTGTGCTGAATGCATTGTGTTTTACATCATGTATGGTTATCAGTGTATGGGGGCCGGGGGCAGAATTTGGTGGTTTGATTCGGGTGTCCCCCATAAACTTAGGTGTTCTGAATGCTAGGTTTCCAGCTGATTGAGATTTGGGAATTAATGCCTCCTCAAGGCGGTGTATTGTTGGGGCGGGCTTATGGGTGTTATAGCCAGTTTCCTCTTTCTAGTGCTTGGCACACTCTCCTGTCGCTGTTGTCCACCTGATATTGGCCAGGAGGTGATGTCCACCCTCTGCTCATGCCATTGTTTTCCCTGCCCTCATGGAGCTTCCTCTCAAGCCTGTAAGCTAAAATAAACCTCTTTTTTTTCCCCACAAGCTGCTCTTGGTTGGGTGATTTCTACCAGCAATGCGAACTTAACTGCAAAATCCACTGAGGAAGGCCCCGGGGTAACAGGAGCTGGGGCAAGGGTATAAAAGAGAATAAACAGTTACAACTTACATAAAATAAAAACTTAGGGCTGGAGAGATGGCTTAGTGGTTAAGGCACATGCCTATGAAGCCCAAGGACCCTGGTTTGATTCGCCAGGTCCCACGTAAACCAGATGCACAAGGTGGCGCATGTGTCTGGAGTTCCTAGGGTAGGTCCTGGCACACCCATTCTCACTCTTTCTTTCTCTCTCCCTCTCTCTGACTCTAATAAATAAATAAAATAAAAATATTTTTAAAAATTTAAAAGAAGTTTCACTTTTGTAGAGAGGGAATCTGCCATCCAATGGCTTGTATGGCTTATGATAGACAGCTACAATGTGAACTTACATCTAATTCTAAGGCCACCTTTACCACCCAGGCACCCTGACCACTTGTGAATGAGGGGCAGTCAGGCAGTTAGGGGGGCCTTTAGAAGTGAAAAGGCAGGAAAGTCTGCACTTGCTAGAAATCAAGGGATGATCTGACTTCTTATCTCTTGACTGGTTCCCTAGACCTGTTTTTCCACGTCTGAGCCTCTCCACGGGAGGGAGGTCTTTTTCTACACTCCTGACATTGTGATTGGTCAAGCTTAGACCCCAGAACTTGGCAGCATGGCTGGCCTCTTCCTGAGACAGCCCTTAGCCCAGACCAATCACTGTCCCTCTGGCTCACCTGAAGCCAGAAGGTAGGGCCCACCACCATAAAGTTACCTTTGTGAGGGAAGGGCAAGGCCTCTGTGCTGCCTGACGACTGGTGAACCTTCAGCTTCTGGCGAGTTTCTCCTCGCTGGGCCGGGAGAACCCCCAGCTCCTCCTTGCCACGTGAGCTCTTTCTCCATCCATGTGGCAGGAGCTCTTTGAACTCTCTTTTCTGTCTCTGCACAGTTTTTCCAGGCCCACCACATGGGCTCTCAAGCCGTGTGGGTGTATTTATTCTCCTTTCCTTGGTTCTGGACTTCCCTCAGCAAATAAGATCATTTAATAATTATCCTTCTCAGTCTTACTACAGTCAATTCTTTGGTTAAAAGTAGACATGAACCTAAGGTTTGGGGTTCAAGGACTTTCCTGAACCTCTAGCACCCCATTTCATATTGGCTGATCTTCACTGTCAACCTGGCTGAATGGAGAAGTACCTAGGACATTAGTGAGGTAAGCTTTGGCTGTGGCTGTGAGAGCATCCATCTCCAGAGGTGATTGGGCCATGAGGTCTCTAACTGAATCAACGGATGTTTTCCTGATGTAGTCACGACCTGATGGTATTATTGGAAGGTGGGGAAAGGTAGGAGATTGGCCTAGCTGGAGGAAGTAGGTCACTGAGGGGGTATGTCCTTGGGTGAGGGTTATATCTAACACATTCTCTACTCTTCCTCTACCTGCCTCTCTTGCTTCCTGACTACCAAGAAGTGAAAAAACTTCACCACCACATGCTCCTTCCTCTGCTGTGATGCTCTGCCCAAGCCCATGGGACCGACAACGAATTGAGCCCCTCTGAAACCAGGAGCCAAAATAAATCTGCTCTCCCTTGAGTTATTCTGTCAGGTATTTTGGTCACAACAACAGCAAAAGTAGCTTGACTCCCTCTGGGACAATAATTACACTTCTCACACTGGCCCTTTAAGGCCTTCCCGCTGTGGTACAAAAAGTGTGGGGTTGGTATCTGCTGAACTTTCCAGTTGGAGAACAAATCATGGCTAACTTGTGTAAGTGTCTACATCAGTCCTGACTTGAAAAGATGGGCCAAGGCTAGGGGTGTTATGGAAGGTTTTGGCTTATGTCTGGGCCGCTCCCTGTATCCTTCGTAGTTGGGCTGATTGATGAGAGGAGAAATGGCCCCAAGGGATGTCCCAGGAAGAGGCCCCTAGCTGAGGCCCGAGCAGCCAGGAAGCCCAGAGCCACCACTGGCAAGTTTCCCACAGGAGTGTTAACAGTGCCTCTGGCAGGAAAAAGCCTGGGAAAAACAGCTCAAATGCCCCCACCCAGCACAGGCCATCCCTGAGGGCTATGAGTCTGTACCCTACCCCCTCCTCCGCCCCCATCTCCAGGATTAAGGCTGTTCCAGGGTTCTGTGCAATTCCTCCTGATAAGCAAAGCAGAATTCTTGTGCTGGTCTGGGGAGATGACTCAGTGGGTAAAAGAGCTTGATGTTCAAGCCTGGCTATCGGAGTTCAGGCTTCCAGAACCCACGGTAAAAACCAGACACAGTAGTGGCATGTCTATAATCCCAATGCATCTTCAAGGCAAGGTGGGGGGTAGAGCCAGTAGGATCTTGGAAGCTTGTGGGCCAACTAGCCTGACATATGCAGTGGTGTACAATAAGAGAGATTGTTTCATGCAAGGTGGAAGGTGGGGACCAACACCCCGAGGTTGTCCTCTAACCTTCACAAGTGTGAACACATGTACCCAAACACACCCAAAATTCTTTGTGCTACCAAAGCACTCATGCGGGTGGGAACCAGCCCACAGCCATACTTTCAGCTTCCAGCATCTCACCATACTTGGGTGGGTAGCAGGCGGACAAACATGGTGAGCTTCTATCTACTCCTTCACTCATGCATCAGCCCCAGTTACCCAGCTCTCACTCTGGCCAGGGCGCTTTGCAGGGCTGAGCAGACAATGGCGAGAAAGTAACAAACCCAAACCAAAGAGGCCAGCTCCTGGAGGGCATGGTGGGTGACACGTGCTCAGTGGTGGGTGCTCCTGACTGTATGGTGAGGTCATGGGGCCAGAACCTACATGGGTGAGGGGAGGGATTCCTGGAGGAGGTGGGGGCTTTCTCGCAGAGATTCTGAGTAGGACTTAGCCAGGGAAGCCAAGGGAGAGCAGAGAGAGTGAGAGCAGAGCCAGGGCTCAGGAGGGTGAGGGAGCTGCTGGAACAAGTCCGGGGCAGCGGGGAGAAGGGGTTAGTGGGCTGGGTCAGGGCCACTCTGCCTCTTCCTGGAAGCACAGATGATGCCAATTGTTACCCCTTCAAAGGAAGAGGGATGGGTGAAGGCCAGGATGGGCCAGGGGACCTAGGGCAGGTCTCAGAGATCCTGGTGTTAGGAACCCGAGGGGGAGAAGTCACCCTCCACTGACTGTTAAGGCTTCATTTTTTTTTTTTTTTCCGAGGTAGGGTCTCACTCTAGTTCAGGCTGGCCTCGAACTCATGGCGATCCTCCTACCTCTGCCTCCCGAGTGCAAGGCTTCATTCTTGTATTGCTGATCTTGTCCCAAGAGTCCCAGTGTCCCAGCTGCATCACAGCACTAGGGAGCAGATGTGAAAAGAGGAGAGTGTGAGGGTGACGTAACCAGAGGCCATTCTCAACAGAGGATACCCGAAAGAAGAAATGGTGTTAGACCTTGGGCAGGAATCGATGGGAGGAGCCAGAATGTGGGAGGGTCACGACGTGGCAGACCAGTCCTGTCTTTGTCTGCAGGTCCCATCAGGTCAGTCTTATCCTGATTGTCACTATTCAACACTGTTTAACTGGCAGCTGTCCAGGCAGGTCTGGCAGCCCCGATATCACTTGTTTGGGGTTGGTGGCAATCTCACCTGTCATGCTGGCTACACTCACCTGGATCACCACATTGCCCTCAAGAGCTTGGCGTCTCTGCTTCCCTTGCGTTTTGCCAGGCATGGCTGGCAGGATTGTCACTTCACTTTGACTCCAATGATCGGGGTGCATCAACAGGCCCCCAGAGTGCACTTACCTCCCCTGAGAGCAGCAGCAGGCCCAGTTCTCCAGGCCAGCAAGTGACAGAAGGGAGTGGAACGTCTCCTTTCTGCCCTCCTGCTGGCCTGCTGCTGTGAGGGATCTGGGTAAAGCAGCAACTAGGGCATTAGGTCAGTGAGACCTTGAATGAGTTTTCAGGCGGAAACAGCTGGTCAAAGGGACCAGGACCTCCAACCCCACAGAATGTGGTGCTATGAGTGAGGAGCTCACATGGCCAGGAGTCAGTGGGAGAAGAAAACTGGCCTATGTCGCCTGCAATCAGAGACCTCGCACCAACCAATGCCATAGCCATTGGTTCAGATAGCCACCATGTCTTGAAGGATGATGGCTCAGAATACAGACTGTGTGTTTGTCCTCTTCTTTCACTGGATTTATGTGTTATTGAGGGAACACTCACGTAATGTACAATTATCAGTTTTTGAAGGGCTTCAGTTCAGAGGCATTTGGTGTGTTCCCAACACACATCCATAACCTCCTTCTGCCCAAACCTTTTCATCACTTGGAGGAACAGCTTGTACTTGCAAAACCTTCCCTCTCAACTCTGGCAACTATTCAAGTCCGTAGACAGACTTGCTTGAACATTTCTTTTTTTTTTTTTTTCAAAAAGATGCATATTGGGCTGGACAGATGGCTTAGCAGTTAAGGCACTTGCCTGCACAATCTAAGGACCCAGGTTTGATTCCCCAGGACCCACGTAAGTCAGGTGCACAAGGGGGTGCATGCGTCTGGAGTTCGTTTGTAGTGGTTAGAGGCTTTGGCACACCCATTCTCTCTCTCTATATGCCTCTCTTTTTCTTTCTATCTCAAATAAATAAATAAAATAATTTTTAAAAAGATGCATGTGTGTGTTTGTGTGCTTATGTGCAGGTGCATACATGCATGCGTACAGGTAGTACATGTACAGAGGACAATCTCAGGTGTGTAGCTCCTCCTCAGGAATGCTTTGGAGACAGGGTCTCTCTCTAGTTGGTCTAGGTTGGCTGGTAAGAAAGCCTCAGGGGTCTGCCTGTCTCCGTCTTCCCAGTGCTGGGATCAAAGGTGTACGCTACCACACATGGCATTTTAAGGTGAGTTCTGGGGATTGAACTCAGAACCCCATGCTTTCAAGGCAAGCACTTTACTGTTTGCTCTCTCCTCAGCCCTGTTCTGGACATTTTGCAGCAATCAACCTTGTCATTTGTGGTATTTGGGGGTCTTACCCCTCAGCATCATGTTTTTAGATTGGTCCCATTGCAGTGGGACCTTACGCTTGTCCAGTACCACCCTGGTCAAAAACAAACAAACAAACAAACAAACAAAACAAAAACACCAACAAACAGCTACCATACTTATGAGGGGTCCTGAGTGGCCAGATCTTCTTGTATGTCATCTGACCATTTGAGCCAAGGTCATCTATGTTTCAGGAGCAGGTGCTGGGCTGGGCTCAGGACTGCTGATGTGTCTGAGAATCCCCCAGGCAGGCATCATGATCTTCACGCGGAAACTGATTCTGTGCTGTGGTAAGTTGTCTATCATTTGGGGAGCTGGTGAAGTCCTGAGGCTCCACTCCCCAGATTCATTGTTGCCTTATGGAAGGTCTTTGGGGGCCCATCCCCACTCTTCCACCACATGAGAACACAAGGTACTGCTTTATGAAGATGCCCCCAATAGGGCAGGCCCCACTGATGCCAAACCGGACATGCTCAGACCTTGGATGTCCAGCCCAGAGAATGGGGCATTTGGTTTCTCTTCCTTTTAAGCACCTAGGCTCAGGTGTCTTGTTACACGTATAGGCTGACTGAGGCACGATAGGCCCCACTTTGTGTAACCATCATTGGTTGCCGGACATTTGAGCTCTTCCCACCCCATGGCTATTAGAAAAGGTCTCAGGGATAGTTCCTAACCCCACAGAGCTCAAGCCCAGCCCGACGCCATGGCCAAGCTCTTAAGGAACTCTTTTATCTTCCCATTGGCTGCCAAACTCTGGACAGTGAAACATAATACAAGGAACTGAATCATGGTTCCTCAGTTACTTCCCTCAAAACCTGCCTGCCCTGGGTTCAATTCCCCAGTATCACATAGAGCCATATGCACAAGTGAATTCGTTTGAAGTGCAAGAGACCCTGGTGCACCTGTTCGTTCATTTTCTCTTGCTTGTAAATTATATATGTATATGGAGAGGGAGAGAGAGAGAGAGAGAGAGAGGGCTGGAGAGATTGCTTAGTGTTTAGAGCATTTGCCTACAAAGCGTAAGGACCCAGGTTTGATTCCCCAGGACCCACATAAGCCAGATGCACAAGGTGACGTATGTGTGTGGAATTTGTTTGTAGTGGTTGGAGGCCCTGGCATGCCCATTCTCTCTTCATCTGCCTTCCCTCAAATAAATAAATAAAATTTAAAATTTAAAAATTAAAACAAAGATGTCCTTGAGGGTGGTACCTCTCGGAGTGGCTGACAAGTTGGTCACCAGGTAGGAGCAGCCCTCGGAGACTCCAGCCCTGCCACTAAACTGTTCAGCCCCAGAGAAGTGGACAGGCGGTAGGTAGCTGGTTCTCACCCATTAAACACTGCTTTTTGATGTGACCCTCTTCCCACCTCCTCAGTGTCCCTAGGTAAAGGTCCACACACGTGGACCCCACCGACCTCCCCCACAAACATCCTGCCTCTAACTTTCCAATCTTGCCCAGGCCCCCTGACCTTCCTTCTGAGCCACTTGCCCCAGCCCAAGGTCCACACAGATCCAAATTTCCAGCCACTTCTCCTTCCACACATGGTTGGTGACAAGTGTCTCCCCTCGAAGCTCTGTCTTTCAGGACCACCCCTAGAGAGGCGGCTGAAGAGGGGGGAGGGGTGAAGGCTGGTGTTGAGAGTCAGTGGGAAGCCAGTGGGCATGGTCCGTGAGAATCACATATTGGGAAAACACAGAATGTGTGCAGAAATAAGGATGCAGAGTGTGTGTAGTCCCAGTTACTGCCCAGGGGTTTCCATTTATTGAATAGTGTAAACCCACAACTATTTTTTTTTGTTTGTTTTGTAATCAATGCCTTCAAAATTTTGCAATAAGCCCATTCAGTAGCAAGTAGCAGAAAATGCCATGCTTAATCACAATATGGAAATTTCTTTCTTTTTAAAAGAAAGTCAATGAAGAAAAATATTCTAATAACTAATGTAAATTGCATATTGATTTCAGTTATCCAGTACAGGACACAGTGATGTCTGGGGCTGGGGGGAACTTGAGAAGGGACTTGTCCCATGTGAACTGATGGTACTTGATTCTTATCAGATGAACTTTGCAAACTGACCAATGACACCTGCTTGATTAGCTCCCTGGGGGTAACAAGTCCAAGATCAGGTGACCTGGTCCCCAAAGCATTCAGTTTTGTCATGGACTGTGGACAGAGCATGGGGACGTCCTCTCATCAGATGCCCCGACTGCCACAAACTCAACAAGAAAATGTCAGTGTTGAAATCTTTGCTCAAAATGTGTGTGTATGGGGGTGTGCATGTGTGTAAAGGCCAGAGGACAACCTTGAGTGTTGTTCCTCAGGAACTCCACCTACCTTTAAAAAATATTTTTATTTACTTATTTATTTGAGGGGGGAGCAGATAGAAAGAGAATGGGTGCACCAGAGAGAGAGAGAGAGGGAGAGAGAGAGTGAACCAGGGCCTCCAGCCACTGCAAACGAACTCCTGATGCATATGTCACCTTGTGCATCTGGCTTAGGTGGGTACTGGGGAATCAAATGTGGATCCTTAGGCTTCATAGGCAAGCACCTTAATGGCTAAGGCCATCTCTCCAGCACTCATTTGGTGGATTTTAATCAAACCAAGGCACTTGCACTTTTGGCTCTTTGCAGAATGATACACTGTAGCTCATCCCCGTGGACACAGGGAGTGAGGGACAAATGTGAGGAGAGGGGTGGGCAGCACACAAGGTTTAATTTCCAAATTGCACAAAACCATCCACTGGAAAGTCCTTACTTGCAAGAATGTTCTGCTGGTAGTTGTGTGTGTGTGGCATGTGAGATGTGTAGTGTATGTATGTATGTGTACAGACATGTGTACCCCATGTGTGTGCATGCAGAAGCCAGAGGAGAACATTGTGTGCTCGCTTATTGCTCACTCACCCGTGTTCTCCTTGAGACAGGGTCTCTCCTTCAACCCGGAGCTGCTGTCCATCAGTGAGCCCCAGTGATTCTCTCCTCTCCAGTCTCCCCCCACCCTGCACTGGGGCTACAGATGCACATAGACATGCCCAGGCTTTTCATGTACGTCCCGAGGAGTCCAAGTTGGCCCAAGAGGCCCACTTAACCACTGGGCCATCTTCCCAGCTTTCTTTTTGGTGCTTTTACATTAAGTAGATACATTTATATTTGGGGATAAAATAGAGTAGAATCCAGATGGCCATTTAAATGAATCCCATAGCTGTGTCCTCCCACATCTCAATCACCCTTTTAATCTACTCTCTGTCCCCATGGGCAACTAGGCAGATACTATGGTCTTTGAGGGTACTTTGGGGACATCAGGCCAGGCTTACTGGGCATCTAGGAGTCTAGTCTGATTTTTTGAAAAAAATATTTATTTATTTGAGAGAGATAAAGAGGGAGAGAGAGAGAGAGAGAGAGAGAATGGCCTCTAGGCATTGCAAAGGAACTCCAGACACATGTGCCACTTTGTGCATCTGACTTACATGGGTACTAGGGAATGAACCAGGGTCCTTTGGCTTCCCAGGCAAGTGCCTTAACCACTAAGTCATCTCCCTGGCCCTAGTCTAATTTAAATCTGTTGCAGTCTGGTTCATATTGCTGGCAGAAATCACCTGACCAAGAGTAGCTTTTTTTGGGGGGAGGGAAGGGTTTATTTTTGCTTACTGACTCAAGGGGAAGCTCCATGATGGCAGGGAAAATGATGGCATGAGCAGAGGATGGACATCACCCCTGGCCAACATCAGATGGACAACAGGAATAGGAGAGTGTGACAAACACTAGCAAGGGGAAACTGGCTATAATACCCATAAGCCTGTCCCCCAATAATACTCTGCCTCCAGGAGGCATTAATTCCCAAATCCCCATCAGCTGGGAACCCAGCATTCAGAACACCTAAGTTTATGGGGGACACCTGAATCAAACCAGGACACAATCAAATCTTCCACCTCCAGCTTTCAACTTTATCCCTCCTTTCCCCACCAAGGTCTAGTGGAGTAGGGTGAGATTTTGGTGCCCAGGACTCCAGAGTTGAGGAGAAGTGGGCTGTATCTGCATCTCGAGCCTTCTGAGTCTGGTTTCCCCAAGTGCAGAGGAGAGGTCTAGAGGTTTCTCTGCTGGGCTTCATGAGTGCTGCTTCCCTCTCCTGCTTATGCCTTCCCTAGAAGGTGGGCTTTGTGCTGGGGTGACGTGTGGGTTCTCCCCACCCTATCCTTAGAACGGTCCTACCCCCAGCTGGGGACCTCAACACCCCCAAGTTCTCACAGCCATCCCCCTGCCCAGCATCTCCCTGCAGAGTGTCCTGTGAGCAGTGCTCAGGAAAGTCCAAGCAGAGGTTTAAATGCCAGCTGTCGCTGGAACACACCGAAGATGCTAACCTTCCATCTGTTCCATGCAGGGCACCGCCTGGGCTTCTCTCTCTTCTCCCTGGCACAATTTGACTGCTCTGCACCCTCTTTCCCTGTGCCAAGAGCATCTTAGGCCCCTCCTCTGCACCCCCTTTCCCTGTGCCAAGAGCATCTTAGGCCCCTGCTCTGCACCCCAGACACTGGGAGACAGTGGACAGCTCAATTTTAGTCTAAGGAGATCAAGTGTCTGGTGACTTCTTGCTCTGGGCTGGCTGGGTATTCCACAATGAGCTATTTGCTATAGAACAGGCTATTGAAGGTCAGGCTTTCTTCTTAGTGGATCTGAGCATCTGGGCCAGCCAGCTACAGCCCAGAAGGTTTGCACAGGGTGCCTCAGGGTGAGACTGGCCCATGTGGGCAGCCCACTATCAACTGTGCCACATGGGCATGACTGTGGATGAACCCCTGAAGGGGATGGGTGAAAAGTGCTGTGAATGGGCGTGGCTGCATGGCTATGGACCTAGCCTGACTCTTCCCCACCTTCCAGCCAGGAGCTGCCCCTGGCTGCGCTGCTCACCTCTGGGCCCCACAGGGAAGGCTGTCTTGGGGCGGGGAACCCTCCACAATCCCTGTATAGGCCAGGAGCAGGCTGGAGGTGGGTACGTGGCATGTGTAGCTCTCTCTCGCGCTGGCTGGCCTCACCCGTGGGAGGTCCCATGGCTGACTCATCCCGAGCTGAGAGCCCAGAACGGAGCAGGAGCAGAGCAGCTGTCTGTAGGGCCTTCGGGTGATCACCATGAGGGGGTGGGTAGAAGAAGAGAGGTCATTGCATTCCTTTGCCTGGAGACCTCTAGAACGATGGTCTCGGGCTGCAGGGTGGGTGCTGGGCAGGACTAGAACGTGACCCTGCCTTCCCCATGTCCAGTCTACACTGTATTAGGTGACCAGAATCTTTGTAGCCTGAGACTTGCAGGGCCTCCCAGGATATATGCTTTCCAGCTGAGATGATGGAGGCACCTGGGAAGAGCAGGGCAGCGGTCAACCATCTACGGAGCAGGAGAGCATTCACCATCCCTCCTACTGTGAGAGCCTGGTGTGGAGAAACTGAGGCTACAGAGACTCTGAAACAGGTCCACAGTCTTGACAAGACCTGTCTTTACTGTGTCACCTTTGTATAGCCCATGGAACAGAATTCAGATTATTGGCCTTTCCATTTTCTTTTTTTTTTTTAATTGTTTTTTATTTATTTATTAGAGACAGAGACAGAGAGAGGAGAAAGAAAGAATGGGCATGCCAGGGCCTCTAGCCACTGCTAATGAACTCCAGATGCATGCGCCACCATGTACATCTGGCTTACGTGGGACCTAGAGAACCAAACCTGGGTCCTTGGGCTTCTCAGGCATGCTCCTTAACTGCTAAGCCATCTCTCCAGCCCTGGTCTTTCCATTTTCAAGTTGGAAAACTGAGGACCAGAGAGGGGAGGGAAGCCTAGCTCCCTTTGTGACAGGCTATTGTCTCCAGGTTTGTCCAGCTCTGAAGCCCATCTTTTTTTAAAAAAATATTTTATTATTTATTTATTTATTTGAGAGAGAGAGAGATACAGAAATAGGCAGGTAGAGAAAGAGAGAGAGAGAGAGAGAGAGAGAGAGAGAGAGAGAGAGAGAGGGGAGAGAATGGGTGCGCCAGGGCCTCTAGCCACTGCAAACGAACTCCAGATGCATGCACCCCCTTGTGCATCTGGCTTACATGGGTCCTGGAGAATCGAGCCTCGAACTGGGGTCCTTAGGCTTCATAGGCAAGAGTTTAACCGCTAAGCCATCTCTCCAGCCCATGAAGCCCATCGTTTTTTGTTTGTTTGTTTGTTTGTTTGTTTGTTTGTTTTGAGGTAGGGTCTCACTCTAGCCCAGGCTGACCTGGGATTCACTGTGTAGTCTCAGGGTGGCCTCGAATTCATGGTGCTCCTTCTACCTCTGCCTGCAGTATGCTGGGATTAAAGGCGTGTGCCACCACGCCCGGCTCCAGAGCCCATCGTTGGGCTCACACATGTCCCCTAGGTTCCTGTGTCCCTTCTCTGAGCTCCTGGTGCCTATCCCTGAGGATCCCAACAGCCTCTCAGAGCAATACTCCTGGGCTGGGTGAACTAGAATCTGTCAGGGCAGCTTCCTCAGGGAAGGGCACTTTCACTGGAGACTGAAGACTGGAGACAGCAGGAAACCCATCATGGCCTCTGAGATTCCCTCTCCGCATGTCCCTTTGTTTCCTCAGTGCTTAACTTTCCTCTGTAAGTAGTCCTACCCTAAAAGTCTAAGACTTGAATCTTTGGATAAATTCTGTTTCCTGCTAGACCCTGCCTTGGTCTACTTACTTCCAAATTAAATGTCCCAAAACTCCAGACCTGGAAATCCAGGTGGCTGACACCTCCAAGTAGGTGTTTCACAGACAACTCTCAGAGTGCTCATCCCTCCCTTCCAAACAGCCCTGTGTCTATCCTCTGGGCTGTTCTTTTTCTCATAATGGCTAAAGTCACCAAGCAGTCAGTTATGGGGTTGAGGACTGAGTCACTCTTCCCCGACCCTTGCTGGGCTTGTGGGCGACTAGACATTATTTGATTTCTTACTCACTTCCTGCATCAGGCAGTAGCTACCACCAGCAGTCCTGTGAGCTGAGCACAACTAAGAGCCAGGGCTGCAAAGATAGATCCTGTCCATCTCTGCCATCTCAACTGTCTCTCAACTGGCTGATCAGAGAGAAGAATCTGGAAGATGTTTCCCCTCCCTACCACCAGTCATATTTTCTTAGAAAAGACATTCAACAGTGGTAAATAAATTCTGATTGTGGGCTGGAGAGATGGCTTAGTGGTTAAGGCGCTTGCCTGCGAAGCCTAAGAACTCATGTTCAAATCTCCAGGTCCTACGTAAACCAGATGCAGTGACGCAAGCGTGCAACGTCACACATGCACACAAGAGGGCACATGTGTCTGGAGTTTGTAGTGGCTGAGGGCCCTGGTGAGTCCATTTTCTGACTCTCTCTTTCCCTCTTTATTTCTCTCTCTCTCTCTGTCTAAAATAAATAACAAAAAGAAAAAAAAATTCTGATTGTGATCATTTCACACCAAGACAAGACTGAAAATATATTCAGCTTTACAATAAAGATGATTCCCAACCTATGATGGCTTAACTTTGATCTTTAAGTGCATGATGGCATGGAAGCCTTGTGAATCCAGGATCTATTCCAAAACAGTCTGTAGTGTGATCCTTTCTGAGTGCTGGGCCACAACATCGAGCCTCAGCTGCAGGCAACTTCACCAACACTCAGGAAATGACCAACACTCAGCAGCAGGCTGTTACTAAGCTATAATGTGTGAAGGTTAAGAGTTATAAACACATTTTATAGGAACTAGAGAGATGGCTTAGCTGGTAAAGTGTTTGCTGTGCAAACATGAGGACCTGAGTTATGATCCCTAACACTCACGCAAAAGTACAGTGTGGTCGTGCACACCTGGAATCCCAGCCCTTGGGAGGCAGAGATGGGAGGATCCCTGGGGCTTGCTGGCTAGTTAGTCTAGGAGAATTAGGGGAACTCTAGGTTCTGGTTCTGGGAGGAACTCTGTCTCAAAAAAAAAATAAGGTGGAGAGAAATGAGGAAGATATTCAACATCAACCTCTGGCCTCCACACACAACTGTACTTACACCTACACATGAACTCACTTGCATACGAACACACACGTTCACATCACACACACACACACACACACACACACACACACACACACACAAAAACCCAATATATTTTATACTTAAAATATTTCCAACTCACCATTGGTTCATCAAAATGTAACTCAATTTTAAGTTGGGGGCGCCTGGAATTGTATATTAAAAAAAATCAAAACTGGGGCTGGAGAGGTGGCTTAGCTGTTAAGGTGCTTGCCTGCAAAGCCTAAGGACACAGGTTTGATTCTCCAGCTCCCATGTAAGCCAGATGCACATGGTAATGCATGTGTCCAGAGTTCATTTGCAGTGGCTGGAGGTCCTGGTGCACCCATTCTCTCTCTGTCTGTCTCAAATAAAAACAATGAAAAATTTTAAAAAAAAAAAAAAAATTGAAAGTGCTAACAGGTTCAGAAAAACACACTAACTGTGAGCAGCACCTTTCCATAGGCTGGGTTTCTGTACTGCATTAAAGTGAAGAAACTGACTGAGCTTTCAGTGTTTCTCTCGCTACTTCCTCCTTGCTGACATGATGATGTGACACTGGTTTCCTGCTCCTGCCACACTTCCCCTGCCATGATGGAAACTGCAAGCTGGAAAGAACCCCTTTCCTTCCTTAAGTTGCTCCTGGGTAGGTATTTTGTCCCAGCAGTGAGAAAGTAACTGGTACAGGGTCTTACGCCTGCTGGGCTTGACTTTCATGTCAAGTGTCAGTCAGATCAGGTTCCAAGTTCTTTTCCCCTGTCATGGGCTGTCAGTCACAACAGCATCAATCAGGTCCATCTTCCCTTGCTGAGCCCCAAGTGTTTCTTGCTGAGCTCTCTAGTTTGTTTTCTTGGAGTTCTGTGTCTATTGTCATTCTGATTCCATGCTGCTATGTTTGTTGAATCAAGATGTGTCCCATATACTCATGTGTCCTGAGTGCTTGGTCCCCAGCTGGTGGCAGTTTTGGAGGTGGAGCCTTGCTAGAAGAGGTGTGTTATTTTTGGTGGGTCAAGGGATGTTACAGCCAACTCCCCCTTGCCAGAGGTCAGCTCATTTACTGCTGCTGTTTTCCATCTGATGTTGGCAAGGTGATGCCCAGCCTCTGCTTGTGCCATGCTTTTCCCTGCCATCATGAAGCTTCCCCTTGAGACTGTAAGCCAGAATAAAAACTTTCCTCACATCAATGGCTTCTAGTCAGGTGCTTTGTCCCAGCAATGAGGAGAAGGTAGCTACAACATGACTTTAGTTTGTCTCTTGGGACTTGGAAGGAAGAATAACTCCTTTGCCTAACTCTTCTTTCTTTTCTTCCTCCTCTTCCTCCTCCTTTTCTTCTTCTTCTTCTGTTTTTCTTTTTTCTTCTTCTTCTTTCTTTTTTAGGTAGAGCCTCGCTCTAGCCCAGTCTGACTTATAATTCACTATGTAGTCTCAGGGTGGCTTCGAACTCATAGCGATCCTCCTACCCCTGCCTTTTGAGTGCTGGACTAAAGGCATGAGCCACCATACCCAGCCTGACTCTTCTTAAGAACAGCTTGACTGTCAGTGGCCATATGGTTAGCCATGAACTTTAGCATCTGCTGATTTCACAGGTAAAATTCACTTGAGCCTTGATGCAAATCTTCCTGAATCTACCAGCCACCTTGGCGACAGTTCAGATTTGCAATATGGAGTCTTTTAATCCATTAAACATTGTATGACTTATTTACATGGTCTGTGATAGGAGTCAAAGGCTTCTCATATTCTCCAACATCCACCATTTTCTTTATAAACATCCTTGCTCATTTGGGCACTTCATAGTTCTGATGCTATTATAAGTGACATCTTTTTAAAAAACCACTTTTGGGCTGGAGAGATGGCTTAGTGGTTAAGGCGCCTGCCTGCTAAGTCTAAGAACCTGGTTCCAATCTCCAGGTCCCACGTTTAGCCAGATGCAAAGTGATGCAAGGGAGCAATGCCGCACTTGCCCACAAGGGGGTGCACACATCTGGATTTTGTTCACAGCAGCTGAGAGACTGCTGGCACACCCATCTCTATCTGTCTCCCTCTCTCTTTCTGTGTCTCTTCTCTAAAAATAAAAAATAATTTTTAAAAAAACACTTTTTTCTTTTTACTGAACTGGAGAGATGGCTTAGCTGTTAAGGCGCTTGCCTGTGAAGCCTAAGGACTCACACTCGACTCTCCAGGTCCCACATAAACCAGATGCACAATGACACAAGCATGTAAGGTTGTACATATACACAAGGGGGTGCAACTGTCTGGAGTTCAATTGTAGTGGATGGAGGCCCTGGCATGCCAATTCTCTCTCTCACTCTGTCTGTCTCTCTTTCATTTAAAAAAAAAAAAAAGGCAGTCTGTTGGGCTTGCATCAAAAAATAAATTAAAAAACTTTTTTATTGACAACTTCCATAATTATACACAGTAAACCATGATAATTCCCTCTCCTCCATTTTCCCATTTACAAATCTACCCTCCAGCATAACCCCTCCCTGTCTCAGTCTCTTTTTAATTTTGATGTCATCATCTTTTCCTCCTATTATGAAGATCTTCTGTAGGTAGTACCAGGCACTGTGAGGTCATGTATATCCAGGCCATTTTGTGTCTGGAAGATTGCATTGTAAGCAGTCCTACCCTTCTTTGGCTCTTGCATTCCTTCTGCCACCTCTCCTGAAATAGACCCTGAGCCTTGGAAGGAGTGATAGAAATGTCTCTGTGCTAAACACTCCACTGGTAAGTGACATATTTTTATTTCATTCATAATTGAAACTTTGTTACATATAAAAGTTAATTTGATATAGACTTGGGCACTTGGCTAAACTACCAGTTGTGTGGTTTACCTAAACATCCACGTGGATCTTCTATGGGCACAATCACGTGGCCACAAAAACCATGGTGACAGTTTGTTTCAATGACCATAGCTTTGTGAGTGTGTGTGTTGCATGTGTAGTACCTGTACATATGTGTGGTGTATGCAGATCCACACACCCCATGTGCACATGTGCAGAGGCTAGAGGAGAACATGGAGTGTTCTCTATCACTTCCCCACATCGTTCCATTGACATGGAGTCTCTCACTGGACCCAGAGCTGACTTTTTTGGGGGGAGGGTGTTTCAAGGTTGAGTCTCACTCTAGCTCAGGCTGACCTGGAATTCTATGTAGTCTCAGGGTAGCCTTGAACTCACGGCGATTTCTGCCAGCAATGAGAACCTGACTACAACATGTGGGTACAGGGGAATCGAACTCAGGTTGCAGACTTTGCAGGCAAGTGCCTTAACCACTAAGCTATCTCTCCAGCCCTGCCTTGTATTCTTAAAGGAGAAGCTTTAGAGTCTTATTAGATGTGATCTTGTAGGGGGCTTGTCAAACACCCTATATCTGGTTAAAGGAGTTTTTTTTTTTTTTCTAATCCTCTTTCTCTATGTAGGGAAGAGCCTGTAGGTTTTATCTCGAGCTGTTAATGCAGTAGACAGTATATGTTTTTGGATGTGAGATCAACCAGCCTTGTCATCCTGAGGTGAATCTAGCATAGTCACGGCATGTTAACCTCTATGTGTGGCTGAGCCTAGTTCGCTAAAATTCCATATGCACTCATGTTCCTGAGATGGCTTATGATGGCCATTTCCATGTTGTCCCTGTCATGCCAGTTGTGGGTGGTGTTCCTGCTTGTCCTGTTATTCACTGGGAATTCTTCAAGGCGTGCTTTCATTTGCGGGAGGATTCTTGGCTGGCGATTCAGTTTCTTGAATGGTTATAGAACCATCTAGATGTTCCTTCTCGAGTCAGTTATATTTTTCTAGTAGTGAGTCCATTTTGTTGAAATCTTAAACTTATTAGCACACATTGCATAGTGTCATCTCATTTGTAATACTGCCTTATGCTAATATATAGTGGTTTTCTGTTGCCCTATTCAAATACTAGTGATTCATTCATTCTTTCTCATTTTCCTCCCATTCGTCTTGCAATAAATAGTGTATGACATTCACCAGTTACTAGCTTCAAGAATTCAACTTGGAGCCGGGCGTGGTGGCGCACGCCTTTAATCCCAGCACTCGGGAGGCAGAGGTAGGAGGATCGCCGAGAGTTCGAGGCCACCCTGAGACTACACAGTGAATTCCAGGTCAGCCTGGACCAGAGTGAGACCCTACCTCGCAAAACCAAAAAAAAAAAAAAGAAAAGAATTCAACTTGGGCTGTCATACTCTTGCTTATTTGTTTTATCTATTTCACTAAGTTCTTTTTAAAAAGTCACTTTTAAAATTTCATTTATTTCTTCTGTTTCTTTAGGATTATTTTGCTGTTTCTCTTACTTTTTTTCCCCCTCTCCTTTCCTTTCCTTTCTTTTCTTTTTGCAGTATGGGGACTGAATCTGGGCCTCACACATGATAGGCAAGTGTTCTACCTCTGTGCTATACCTCCAATTTTTTTTTTCGAGGTAGGGTCTCACTCTGGCCCAGGCTGACCTGGAATTAACTATGTAGTCTCAGGGTGGCCTTGAACTCATGGCGGTCCTCCTACCTCTGCCTCCCGAGTGCTGGGATTAAAGGCGTGCGCCACCATGCCCGGCTCCTCCAAACTTTTTTTGGTTTTATTCTGAGATTCATTTTTATTTTGACTTAGTGGCCCAGACAGGCTTTGAATTTGTCATCCCCCAGCCTTCTGACTGGCTTGGAGTACAGGCCTGTACCACTAGGCCCAGATATTTTTTTGCTATTGTTGTTGATTTGAGGTAGGGTCTCACTTTAGCCCATGCTGACCTAGAGATCACTATGTAGTCTTAGGCTAGTCTCAAACTCACAGCGATCCTCCTACTTCAGCTTCCTGAGTGCCGGGATTAAACATGTGCACCACCATGCCTGGCGTGTTTTTATTTTTCCTTGAACTCACAGCAGTTCTCCTATCTCTGCCTTCCAAGTGCTGAAATTAAGGTGTATACCACTTTGCGTGGCTAGGCGCAGTTTTTTAAAAAGTATGTTTATTTACTTGTTTGCATGTGTGTATATGGCTATGCCAGAGTCTCTTGCCATTGCAAATGAAGACCAGATGCTCAGGCAGTGATTTGCATCTGCCTTTATGTGGCTACTGGGGAATCGAACCTGGACCAGCAGGCTTTGCATGCAAGGGCCTTTCACTGCTGAGCCACATTCCCTGCCCCATGCTCAGGTTTTTGTTACTTCTTGAGATCTGCATTTACCATAATTATGTTTTCAACCTTTTCTGTCCTGCCATATTCCGCTGCGACCATAAGTGCCTTCTGCACATTGCTTCACCTGTGGTTTCACATGTAGGACTTTGTGCTCATGAAGTCATCACATTCCATAAAATCCCACTCTGATTTTCATCATGTTTTTCTTTGAAAATAGGCCGTGGTGAAGTGTAAACTGCACACACAGGAGGGTTTTCTCACCACCTCACACTGGGGTCAGGAAGCATGCTCCATATATTTCAGTTCTTTGGGATGTTTTGAAGTTTACTTCTGCAGGGCATGGCGTCAGTTTCCCAACGGCCACACAGGTGCTTCAGAGAACCCAGCAGCCTACAGCCACCAGGACCACAGCCACTGTGCTGCTGAAGCCAGCTGCTCCTGGATTTCCCGCAGACTTCGTCTGCCACCCTGCTCCAAAACTGCCCCGGGCTGCACACTGCTGCTGCTTCCTGGAGCCTTTGGATTTTCACCTGTAATTGAAATACATACAGACTGGTTTTGTTTCCTTTATTTGGTGAATGGACTTATTATCTAAGGTGACTCTGGTCTTCATTGCTTTTTAAAGATTTCATTTTTATTTGTTTATTTATTAGAGACAGAGAGAGGGAGAGTACAAATGGGCATGCCAAGGCCTCTAGCCGCTGCAAACGAACTCCAGTTGTGTGCACCATCATGTGCATCTGGCTTATGTGGGACCTGGAGAATCAAACCAGGGTCCTTAGGCTTTGCAGGCATGCGCCTTAATTGCTAAGCCATCTCTCCAGCTCTGGTCTTCATTTTTGTATTAAGATATATATGTGTGTGGTGTGCATGCATGCATGTGTGTGTGGTGTTAATGTGTGGGTGCTTGTTGTGTGTACATGTGTACATGTGCACATGTGTGTAGATGTGTGGAGGTCAGAGGATAGATGACCTTGGGTTTTAATCTCTTTTGGGGGCCAGGGTCTCTCTCCTTGGTCTGGAGCTCATCAATTAGGCTAGAGATCATCTTGTCTCCACCTCCCCAGTGCTGGGATTACAAGTGCTAACCACTATACCCAACACGTTCTGTAGGTCCTGGGATTGAACTCAGGTCCTCAGTTTGCGAGGCAAGCAACTTATCCACTGAGCCATCTCCCTAGCTTATTATTTTGCTAAGTAGTCTAGGTTGGCCTGGAATTCCTGATCCTCTTGCTTCAGCCTCCCAAGTGCTGGGATTACACACATAAGCCACCATGCCAGGCTTTTATTTTTTATTATTATATTTCCAGGCCAGGCTTTGTTTTTTGCATATTGTATCTTTTGTGTCTTTTTTTTTTCTTAACCTCTGGTCTCTGTGGGTCCTTATGTTTTGGATACCCTGTAAACACATATTTTGATCCCTCAGTCAGTCTGTGTTTATCCTATTTAAATTTAATTTAATATAATCACTGATGGAGGGTTCATATACACTGCATTTGATGTTATTTAGCAGTTCTGGGTTTCTTTTCTTTTTCTTTGGGACTTCAGTTTTTTTTTTTTTTTTTTTTAATTTCCACTTTCTGCCTCATCACTTTATACCAAGTTATATCCTAACGCTAGGCTTTCAGAGTCTGTCTGGCAGTAATGATTCCATCTTCAGCTTGTATCAGCTTTTCAGGCTGCCATGACAAATGACCATAAACTGATTGGCTTAAAACAAGACTTTATCTTCTCCTAGTTTTGGATGCTAATGGCTAACATCATGGTGTCTCCCAGAGGCTCAGGGGAGTCCTGTCTTGCCTCTTCCAGCTCCTGGGGGTCCCAGGAGTTCCTGGCTTATAGATTCATCTCTCCAAACTCCACCTTCATCTTCGTCTGGCCCTGAGCCTCTGGTGCTCTCCTCCTCTTATCAGAGTGTTTCATTGGATAGAAGGCCTGTCTTGCCCAGTAGGGCTGTCCTGGTCCTCCATTTTAGTTGTGATTTTCAACCTTCCCTTTTCTGTGTCTTCTCTTTCACTATAAGTGCTTTACCAGTAGTTTGATGTGTAGGATTTGGTGCTCATGGTGGTCATGGAGTTGTTAGCATTCAATAAGAGCATGCTCTGTGGCTGGGGAGATGGCTCAGCACTTAGAGCACTTACAGGCGCTTGCCTGCAAGCCTGCTGGCCTGAGTTCAATTTCCTCATGTGAAGCTGGGCACAAAGTGACACCTGCCTCTGCGATCCCAACACATCTATGGCAATGGGAGGTGGAGCCAAACAAACCCAGAAGTGGATGGGCTAGCTAGACAGGTGCACATACAGCAGTAAAACAGCGGAGAGCCTGTCTCTAAAAGCAGGTGCTTGATATAATGTATCCAGCAGAATTTGTTCCATATGACGAACTACCAGAACATTGTCAATAGATATTCATAAAATCAGTTTTAGCATAGACTTCAACTCATCATGATAATAATTATAAAGAAAAGAAGGTGGAAGGAAAGACCACACATCTCCGGGTTGTCATGTGATCTCCAGAAGCATGCATAGCAAGCATGCTCCCACATACTCATCATACACATCCACACACAAATAGTAAAACTAAAACCACAGCACTCTCTAATTCTCATAATGCTTTTCTTTGAAAATAGCCACATCATAAATCTTTCTGTGCTGGAATATCTGTGTCTAAGCACAGTATCTTCACACTGGGCTGTATCACTGCTGAACTAAATGCACTTTCCCCACATATGGGACACTGGCTTCAAACAATTCAGTTCAGTACCATCACTTTTAATCTCATCTTTCCTTTCTCGGCAGCTGGTAATACAGTTATTAAAAAGAGACACACTGTGTAGAAGCCATTGGTAGTTCCGTGGAAGTTATGTGAGATGGGCATGTACTATTTGATACCATTTTCTTTCGCTTTACTGCCTTTAAGACTAGCAGAATTGTAAATGTGTGCCCCTTATGTAGTGCTCTTACTTTGGGCTAAGACAGCTTAATTATTGAGGAGACTCACAGAGCGAGTGCATTCTAGATCCCATTCTAAAATCACGTCATGAACAACTAGTATACATAATTAGATTGCTGCTTGGGATTTTCTTCTATTTTGTTGGGCTTTGTGTCCTAAACAACTATTTTTTTAATTAAAGTTAATATTAAGATAAAAAAAAATAGCCACATCAAAGTGTTAACTGCACACAAGAGGGTTTTCTAATCGCCTTACATTGTGGTCTCTTTCTTTTTAAAAATATTTATTTATATATTTGAGAGACAGAGAGAAAGAGAGAGAATGAATGGATGCACCAGGGCCTCTGGCCATTGCAAATGAACTCCAAACGCATGAGCCACCTTGTGCATCTGGTTTTATGTGGGTACTGGGGAATCGAACCAAGATCCTTAGGCTTTGCGGTCTCTCCAGCATCTGTGGTCTCTGTTTCTAAATAGGGCTTCATGCTGAGTTGAGGTCATTGACTATTTCCAAAGGATCCACTAGGCTGTATGTCAGTATCAGCTGTTCCAGAGCCCCTGGTTACCTTTGGTCTACCTCACGGTGGGCTGTCCTCCTGGGCACCCTGGGACACCCTGCACCTGTCTTAGAGGGCACCATCTGTTTCCACTTAGCTGCCTCCTGGGCCATAATGAGGTCATTGTAGATAGGGCCTGGCAGGCACTGGTACATGGCCACTAGTGACAGCTTAACTGGGAGACTCCAGTTCCTGAGGGGGCCATGACTGTCCTGACCTTTCCAATGTGATCACTACCTCTAAGTCCAGGAAGGAAGCTCAGACATCAACTTCAGGCTGACCTGCAGGCACAGGCCAGGTCAGTGGAAAAGTGGGCTGGGCCTCTATCCTGGGATAGACATTGCAACCAGAGGGAGTGGCCACTTCTGAGACAGGGTCTCGCTAGTATCCCAGGCTGGTGTGGAACTCATGATCCTCCTTCCTCAGCCTCCCAAGTGTTTCAGTGCAGGGGGCTCGGGCAGCCTCCAGGTTGCATCACCAGCTGGGGCTAAGTGGGCCTGCAGAGGGAAGCTTTTCTTCACCTGTTGTGTGGGTCACCCTTCTGCTGCCTGGTGGTGCCCTTATCTGGTGCCAGGTGCACGCAGCTGAATGCTTCAGCCAGGGGTCTCAGTCCCCTGCATCAACACCGAGACCAACAATGGACAGTGAGAGTCGAGGTAAGGACTGACCTGGAATTCACTATGTAGTCTCAGGGTGGCCTCAAACTCACAGCAATCCTCCTACTTCTGCCTCCTGAGGGCTAGGATCAAAGGTGTGAGCCACCACACCTGGCTAGCACCCAATTTTTTAAAAGTTTTATTTATTTATTTATTTATTTATTTATTTATTTATTTGAGAGAGTCAGAGAGAGAGACAGAGACAAAGGGCATGCCAGGGCCTCCAGCCACTGCAAACAAACTCCAAACGCATGCACCACCTTGTGCATCTGGCTTATGTGGGTCCTGGGAAATCAAACCTGGGTCCTTTGGCTTTGCAGTGTTGCAGGCAAATGCCTTAACTGCTAAGCCATCCCTCCAGTCCCATAGGGCCCTAATTTCTTGGGAAGATGTGTGTATAGCAAAGGACAGCCTCTCTCCCCCGGGCATAGGACTGGGCTATGAATTGACCCTTCATGTACGTGCAGGGCATTGCATGTAATCTACCGTCAACTCCATGAGGTAAGATGCACTTCTGTCCCCCTTTTACAGATGAGAAAACTGAGGCAAAGACACATGGCAATACCATCAAAACTTGAAATTCACATTTAGAAGCTAGGCGTGGTGGCACACGCCTTTAATCCCAGCACTCAGGAGGCAGAGGTGGGAGGATTACAGGAGTTTGGGGCCACCCTGAGACTACCTAGTGAATTCCAGGTCAGCCTGGGCTACAGTGAGACCCTACTTCGAAAAACCAAAAAAAAAAAAAAAAAAAAAGAAAAGAAAAGAAAAGAAAAGAAATTCACATTTAGCTGACCCCAATGCCATGTTTGCTACTGTCCTTCCTTCAGGGCTTGGGGCAAAGAGCTTGGGTAGGGGTCCTGGGCCCTTGAACCTTTTGCACTGTGTGGTTCTAAAGACGCATATTCTGGGAGCCACCATCTTTTCTCCTTAGAAAGTCATGCTGGGAGGATGAGTGGGTGTGAGGTGAAGTCTTGCACAGGTCACTGTTCCTTAAGTAAACACTGGGGGTGGGGTGGCGTCTTGGGACATTGCTAGAGCCATGCTCCACTATGACAGAAACATGCGGCAGGGACAGGAAGGCGACACCAACCCTGTGTCCAGGGTCTCCCCTCCCTGACATTCGTGAGGCACCAGCCGCCTTACTGCTCCCTGACTGGTGACAAACACCTGAGTGGCCTCTCTCTGGCACATTTGGACTCCCACAGAGCTCTCTGCGGAGCTCAGCTCTGACAGGGAAGCATCACCCAGTGTCTTCAGACCTCAGGCCTGTTGGGAACCCATGCACGTGAGCCTCCCTGCCCATGTAATTCCAAATAAAAACAGAGCCAAGTCATAAAACAAGCGGTAACACGACTAACAGAGCTGGGTTTGCCCCAAATGTTTTCTTTTATTTCTTCCAGAAACTTCTTTTGTCCAAATATACCTCTGCTTGGGTGCCTAAGCACATGCTGGCCCTTGGCTTTTCCCATGGAGGGCTCCAGGGCTCCTGACCCGTGGGAGCAAAACCCATGGCTCAGCTGAGCTGAAGCAGAGCCCCAGGCGTGGGCAGCTGAGCTTGGTGAGTCCTCTAAAAGCTCACTCCAGGGTCTGCCTTTTTTCCTTTCTCCCTAGGCTTCCTCCCCTTCCGTTTCCTATATTTTTATTTATTATTACTTTTTATACAATAGTAAGGATTGAACCCAGAGCTTCTTGCATGCCAGGCAAGTGCTCTACCACTGAGCTATATCCCCAGCCTTCTTTTTACTTAAAAAAAAAATGTATATATATATATTTCATTTGAGAGAGAGAAAGAGGCAAAAAGAGAAAGAGAGAATGGGCACACCAGGGCTTCCAGCCACTGCAAACTAACTCCAGAGGCATGCGCCCCCTTGTGCATCTGGACTACGTGGGTCCTGGAGAGTTGAACTGGGATCCTTTGGCTTTGCAGGCATCACTAAGCCATCTCTCCAGCCCCTACTTTTTATTTTGAGATTGGGTTTCACTACGTTGCCCAGGCTGACCTTGAACATGTTCTTATAGCCCAGACTGGCCTTGAATTTGAGAGCCTCCTGCCTCAGCCTCCTGAGTAGCAAAGATGGAAGGCCCGAGCCACCAGGTCCGGCTCCCTCCTTTATATTAAGAAAGTTTTCAAACACTGAATATCTCAACCAAAAATCACAAAGGTAATGTTTGGGTCACCTGTACAGCCACTGCCAAGCTTCAACAGAGCACTCCACAGGGTTTCATGGGGTCCCTTTCACAAAGTGGCCAGGCAGGTGTCACCCTAGCTGAGGTTCAGCTTCTCTCAAGGGACCCTTTGCACATAGCAACTGAGCTCCCAGAGGCCTCCTCTTCCTCTGCCTGGAGGCTGACATTGGCGTGTTCCTCCTCCCCTTTCCTCTTCTCTTCTCCCTTCTCTCTTCCTACTCCTACTCCCCTCCTCCCATTGGCACTGTGGGTGTTCTGTATCTTCTTCCTTCCTCTCCTCCCTCCTCCCTCCACTCCTCCGCCTTTTGCTCTCCCTCTTCCCCCTTCTTGTTTCTTCCTTGGCCTGTCCCTTTCCCATCCTGGTAGCCTAGTCGTCCCCTGGCTCCTGTTTCTCCTTCCCTCCCCTTGGGTCTAATAGCTACTTGTGTGACTGCTGCAGACAGCTTGAAACTTTATCCCACCACACTTTGTATGCCCTTCCTGAAAGCAGTTAAAGTTCCCTTCCTAACTGCGCTCCGCTCTGGTCCCAGGTCTCATTCATCTATCCCTTCTCCACAGTGCTGGCTTTTCTGAGGACCATCAGGCGTGGAGGCGGATTGTTGTCCTGGTATCCTTTTCTTTGTCCTTCATCCCCTCCTGTCAACTCCAAGGCTGTGACAGTTTCAAGTCCCAGCACCTCCTCTGCTGCACGTGGCTCCCACATACTCATGTCTTTAAGAAACTAAGCAGGGGTGGACAGATGACTTAGAGGTTAAGGGGCTTATTTGCAAAGCCAAAGGACTTAAGTTCAATTTCCCAGGACCCACATAAAGCCAGATGCATAAGATGGCGCATGTGTCTGGAGTTCTTTTGCAGTGGCTGGAGGCCCTGGCAGGCCCATTTTCTCTCTCTCTCTCTCCCTACCTCTGTCTCTCTCTCAAATAAATAATAAATAAAATAAAATATTTTTCAAAAAAGAAACTCAGCTGGTTGTTTTTTCCAGAAGCATAGGTTGCCCGCCCCTGTGGACAGAAATGGGCCACCAATCTTTCCCACCCTGCGCAGGCCTGCTCCTCTGGGGATGAGGGATTCAGGTGTGGGCTTGGAGCAGTTGACAGCAAGCATCAACCCGGGGAAGATCTGCTGTGCAGCCCTGCACTGCCCTCACTGAAGAGTAACTTCCCTCCTCCTCCTTAACCAACCCAGTTCCCCAGTTCTGAGCAGCTTGCTCTGGTGAAGGTGACAATAGCAGGGGGCTCCCGTTGGCCTGGTACGATGACTGGCAGAAGCTTAAAGAAAGCTTCAAGAGATGGTCCAGGAAGCACACCCATGTCCCAGAGGTGCCTTCTTATTCTCTTCTTCCCCTTCCTCTTCCTCCTCTCTCTCTCCTCTTCAGAGCCACCTTGGGTTCCTGTGGGAATTGTGGGGTCACAGTGCCATGCTGTGGTGGCCTCCCCTCTATCTGAGGCCTCTCACCACCGAGCTGCTGAGAAGAGCAGCCCGAGGCACACTGACAGATGGAAACCCAGATTTGAGACGAGGATGAAATTGTCATGTTTGAATCCCAGCCTGGAGAGGCAGCCAGATCGGCTCCGGCTGGCTCCGAGGCTTTCACTCAGTGTTTGGCAAAGACACTCCAGAGTGAGAGCAACAGGGAAGACAGGCCACCTCCTGGGACCAGCAGGGGAAGGGACAGAGTCACCGCTGTCATGCAACAGCTTTTGAGGGTTCTGTGCAGGTCCTCCCTGAGCAGCCCTTGGCCCATGACTCACCCAGAGATGGCTACATTGGGTTTGAGCAGCCCTCAGGCCTCTCCAGCCCTGGCCAGCTCCTCTGGCACTCATCAGTTTGTGTTACATAGAGCTGGTCTACAGAGCCAAGGGACAAAACCTTTGTGCGTAACCCAGGGAAACAGAGGAGCTACAGTAGGGGCCATCACGGGGGGCTCTGAGAATAGGAGTCTCGGAGGTTTGTGCTGTCTATGGAAAGAGATGCTTGGCTGCCAGAAGTGAGGGGGGACGATGGGGTCAGCTGCCAAGAAGGCCTCAGCGCCCCTCGTGTGTGGAGAGCATTACATGTGTGGAGGAGTCCAGATTCAATCCGCTAAATTCAAGTGGAATTATTTAAACTCAGGTATCCATCTGCCTCACTCCCTAAGGACCCAAGGCAGCCCGCAGGAAATAAGTACCGTAAATACACTAAAACATTCGGGGCCAAATATTCTGGAAGCAGACAGTGAAGATGGTTACACAACATAGTCCATTTGCTAAACTCGCCTGAGCACACACTCTGAAGTGGTTAGAAGGGCAAATCTGTTGTGTGTATTTTACCACAATAACAAAAGTTAGAAAAAGTAAACGGAACAACAAAAGAACTAACTCAGGGCCAAGGAAACTTACAACTGGAGTGGTGGAGGAAGGAAGAGAGAAGCTGGGCCTAGAGGCGAAGGCCTGCCACCTAATAGTAGGGAGGCTGAGATAGGAGAATCCCAAGTTCAAGATCATCCTAGGCTACATGGTAAGTTCAAAGCTGGGCTGGGCAATTTAGTGAGAACTTATGTCAAAATAAAAAGTAAGCCGGGCGTGGTGGCGCACGCCTTTAATCCCAGCACTCTGGAGGCAGAGGTAGGAGGATCACCGAGAGTTCGAGGCCACCCTGAGACTACATAGTGAATTCCAGGTCAGCCTGGACCAGAGACCCTACCTTGCAAAACCAAAAAAAAAAAAAATAATAATAATAATAATAATAAAAATAAATAAATAAAAAGTAAAGAGGGGCTGGGAAGATGGTTCAGTGGGTAAAGTGCTTGCCACCCAAGCGTGAAGACCTGAGTTCAGATCTCCAACACCCACCTAGAGATAGGCGCACTTGTAATCCCAGTGCTCAAGAGGTAGAGAGAGGTTGCTAACTCCTCTAGTCTGAATTGGTGATGTAGTGGTTTACATGTGTGGTCCACACATTCAGGCTTGAATCTTGAGTCTCCAGTGGGTGAAGCCTTACCGGGGAAGAGGTCTGTCACTGGGGGCTATTTTAGAGTCCAGCCCTAAGGTGCGTTTGGAGGTGGATCTTCAGTCCAGCTCTGTGGAGAGCAGATGGAGCCCCGGCCGTTGTGTGGTGCAGGCTGTGGTGGTGTCTCTCTGCGTGGCTCTATGACAGGAGCCAGCTTATTCCACCATCCATGGTGTTTCCCCTGGATTTGTGGGACTGACATAAACCCTTCCTCCTATAAGCTGCTTCTGGTTGGATATTTGTCTCAGCAATGAGTTGCTGACTGCCACAGGTGAGCTCCAGGTTCAGTGAAAGATCCTTTCTCAAAAATCATAGCAGGGCTGGAGAGCTGGGTCAGCAGTTAAGGTGCTTGACTGCGAAACCCAGTGACCCAGGTTCGATTCCCCAGTACCCATGTAAAGCCAGATGCACAAAATGGCGCAAGTGTCTCGAGTTCATTTGCAGAGGCTGGAGGCTCTGGTGTGCCCATTCTCTCTCTTTCTCTGCTTGAAAATAAATGAAAACAATTTAAATCACAGTGATTGAGAAAGATACCTGACATCAGGCTATGGCCTCCACACATATGTGCACATGTGCACCCTCACATACACATATAGCAGAATACTCAAACACAATCCCATACATGTGACACACACACACACACACACACACACACACAAACAACAAAAAAAAAAAAAAAAATGTGGCCTGGAGAGATGGCTTAGTGGTTAAGGCGCTTGCTGGCAAAGCCAAAGGACCCAGGTTTGATTTCCCAGTACCCATGTAAACCAGATGCACAAGGTGATGTGTGTGTCTAGAGTTTGTTTGCAGTGGCTAGAGGCCCTGGCATGCCCATTCTCTCTCTCTCTGTCTCTCTCTCTCTCCATTATATATATATATGTTCTTTTTCTCTGTCCCAAATAAATAAATAATATATTTTTAATTTAAATGCCTCAAAAATAAATTTTTTTTTAAAATGTAAAGGGTGATGAAGCTGTAGCTCAGTTACGGAGTCCTGGGATTTATCTGCAATACCCCAATAAACATACAAATGAAAGCATAAATGGAAGAGGACAGCAGTGAAGGCCCCGGCGGGCGCAAAGAGCTGAAATCTGCCTGAGCTCACCCCATTCCTCTTAAGAAACACCTGTCACCTTATCTGACAATGTGAATGGAGCACCACTGTGTGTTGGCCACACGCCACATGTGTACCATGCATATACCGGGCACCCTCCGTGTCTAGTGTATGCCATGTGTGAGTCTGAATTTATGGTGGCACGATGTTGATAAAGGCCCACAATGGTGCCTGCCCTCTGGGCCTGTGATTGTGGGTGGGGGGCTGTTTGTTATTCAGTTGTTGCTGTTATGTGGATAACATGAGCTCCTAGAGGAGTCTGCTTTCGGGGGTGTCACTCCATGATGCTTCAAAAGCCTCCTGTGAGAACAGGGAGCTATCAGGACACGCATGGTGCAGACTTGCATTGTAAAGAGGATGAGACAAGTCCTCTTCTGTCTTTCCACAATGTCAGAATTTGCTCACAGGGTACAGAGGTTTGAATGTCAGCAACTGGCCAGATACTCCTGCTTTCCTCAATAGCCCTGGCCCAAACAAACTCACGTTCTTTTATTCCAATTTTAATTAATGTTAACTCCCTGCGGTGGTTTGAATGAAATGTCCGACCCCCCCATAGGGTCATGTGTTTTGAATACTTGGTCCCCAGCTGGTAGCAGTTTGGGAGGTGGAGTCTTGCTGGAGGAGGTGTGCCACGGTGGGGGGCGCAGAACCTGAGTCTTATTAGTTGAGCCCTGCTGGATGTGCACTAGCTCGCTCACTCTGGCTGCTTCCTCCCAGCCGATGTGACAAGATGTGATACTCAGGGTCTACTTTGCCATGGCATGATGAAACTTCCCCTTAAGACTGTAAGCCAAAATAAACCCTAGGCTGTTTTGTCCTAGCAATAAGGAAGTAATGGCTGCACTCACCGCCACTGCTGGAGAAATCCTGCTGGAGCTGAGCTAAAAGCCTCCTCCATGAGGACCAGCTGACAGAAAGTTGGAAAAAGCTACACTGCATACAGTTTAATGGGAGAGAGAAAACACCAGTGAAGGTACTCAACAGTGAACACTGCCAGCTTTAAATTTGGCCAGCCAGGCCAAATGAGTCAATGGGTGCAATAGTGGCATGTCTGTTATGCGGGAAACCAACCGCTCTCTAATTGGACTGGAGGCCCACTCCATGGGAGGGAACACATCCCTGATACTGAAAACGTATGACAGCGGTAGTCATGAGCCCTAAGGGTGTAATGTCTGCTGGAGTCTCACTAAATGTATGTACTATGCTCACCAAACTGCCCAGTAAGCACTTCTCTTAATGTCCACACCCATATATTAATGCTACTCTCACTTTTGGTTAGAGAAGCTTCTCTTTTCAGATGGCGGTGACCTTGGGATGACTCAGAAGGCACCATGATGCTGAGAAGGAGTGACAGAGGAGTGCTCAGCACCGAAACATCTCAATCCCACCTTTCAAGACTCAGGGTCCATTGTGGAAGATGGGGTGGAAAAAAATGTAAGAGCCAAAGGAAGAGTAGGACTCCTTACAGCGTGCTCCTCCAGACACAAAATGGCCTGTATATCCATGACCTCACAGTGCCTGACACTACCTACATAAGACCATCATAATAGGAGGAAAAGATCATGACATCAAACTGAAAAGAGAGACTGATTGAGAGGGGGAGGGGATATGATGGAGAGTGAAGTTTCAAAGGGGAAAGTGGGGGGAGGGAGGGAAATAACATGGGATATTGTCTACAATTAAAGAAGTTGTCAATAAAAAAAATAATAATAAAAAAGAAAGTAATGGCTACACTCACAAATCACACATTATATATCACACTGTAAATCCCCCCTCTCTCATGTATATATGTGTGTGTGTGTGTGTGTGTGTGTGTGTGTGTGTGTGTATGTTACAAAATAACTTCAAAGAGGCAAAGAGTTTCAAGGAGACCTTAGAGGTCAGAGCTGAGAAGCGAGAGAAATGCAGAAGTCTCTATTTTAATGAGATAACTTGCTGCAGGAGAGGCTGGAGGAGCTGCTGCTGCTGCTGCTGGCTGGCTGCAGACATAGAGTCAGGCTGCAGGGTCAGAGCTGAGCTTCAGCAGTCAGGTAAAATAAAGGGCAGGACCAGGTCCAGGCAAACAGATGGACAGACAGATGGTAGGTCTAGACTAGCAAACAGACCGGCCGACAGCAATTGAGTAGTCATTGTCAACAGTCGGGGTGTAGTCTAGCTGAAACCCCTGAACAGTCTAGAGTTTCTCTGTCACACGCACTGGCTGGTCTGATGACAGGTCAGTGGAGGCTGTCACCATTGTAGTACTGGGTGTCCACTTCTTTTTCTTCTTTTTTTAAAAAGATTTTTTATTTTTATTTATTTATTTATTAGAGACAGGGGGAGAGAGAGAGAATGGGCATGCCAGGGCCTCTAGCCACTTGCAAATGAACTCCAGACGCATGTTCCACCTTGTGCATCTGGCTTACGTGGGACCTGGAGAATTGAACCAGGGTCCTTAGGCTTCACAGGCAAACCCTTAACTGTTAAGCCATCTCTCCGGCCCCTTTCTTCTTCTTTTTACTTACTTGAACTCACACCAATCCTCATCCCTCTTAGCCTCTAAAGGCATGTGCCATCTCACCCAGCTTGATGGGGTCCAAGTGAAGGAGTTATACCCATTCTTTGGTCTGGTGTGTGGGTTTTATGATATGATTTTAATACCCCTATGTGATTCTCTAGTCCCAATTCACCCTGATAACCCTATAGGGCGGAACATTTTCTACTTCCAGGCATGAGTTATTTATCAGTCTTTACTACATGATCAGTGCCTGATGGGATACTGCCATTCATGTGTCCACCCAGGAGTAGTTCCCCTCCACCCTTAGACGGAGTCAAAAGCTACTTATGAAATGGAGTGGTGGCGCACGTCTTTAATCTCAGCACTCTGGATGCTGAGGTAGGAGAATCACTGTGAGTTCAAGACCAGCCTGAGACTACATAATGAATTCCAGGCTAGCCTGGGCTAGAGTGAGACCCTACCTTGAAAAAGCAAAAAAGAAAGAAAGAAAGAAATGGAGTGCCTCTTGCCAGGCATGGTGGTGCATGCCTTTAATCTCAGCACCCAGGAGGCAGACGTAGGAGGATTGCTGTGAGTTTGAGGCTACCCTGAGACTACATAGTGAATTCCAGGACAGCCTGGGCTAGAGTGAGACCCTATCTCCAAAAAAAGACTGAATGTCTCAGAGCAAGGCATACTGTTTACGCCACATGAAGTAACTTAGAGCAGAGCTCAGCCTGACCTCAGTACCTGTCAGGAGCTTTTTTGGTACAGGCACAAGCGCGCACCTTGCAATTTTCCAATGGGTTCACTTCCCAAAGGATACCTCATTCACACTCTCCACTCCTTCGCCAGCCCTAGGCTGCGCCATTCTGGACATCTTGTATAAACGAGTCCATGCTATCTGAGACCTTCAGTCTGGCTTCTTCTACAGAGCATAAGATTCAAGGTTTGTTTATGAGTGAGTGCTTCTGTCCCTTCTCATGGCTGCTGGTTATCATATGGCCAAAACACATTTATCCATCTACTCATTTGGTGGTATCTGAGCTATTTCCACTCTGGTTACTACAATTGCTATAGATATAAAACATGTGTGCAGAAGTTGCAGCGTGAAGGTGTTTCATCACGGGGAAGGCCTTTCCAAGGAAACTCGCTGGCCACTTGTCAATCTTTAGAGAACATCTATTCAGATCCTTTAACCATTTTTGTGTTGTAGCATTTTTTTTTAATTATTGCGGCTTAATCACTTTAAAAGAAAACAACCTAAACCAACTTTATAATCTTTATTTGTATTTTTTTGTGTGCACATGTAGGAGTGTGTGTGTGCGTGCTATGCCACACATGTGGACGTCAGAGGACAGTGCCTCCAGGTGCCTGAGATCTTCTTTCATCTTCCTTGAGACAGGATCTCATGTGCTGCTGCAAAGGAAGACCAGACTAGTGGGCCCATGAGCTTCTGGACTCTCCTGGGTCTGCCTCCCATTATGCTAGGCACATTGGTATGCTGGGATCACAGATGCCTGTGTCACTTTGCATCTGGCTTTACATGGGTGCTGGGGAATTGAACCTGGCTTGGCAAGCTTGTGGGCAAGCTCCTTTAACCACTGAGCAATCTCCCCAGCCCTAAGAATTTTTTTATATAAGTTGCTTCCTGTAAATTTGATTTGAAATTATTTGTCCTCATTTTGTAGGTTGTCTTTGCATTTCCTTGATGGTATTGCCTATAGAACAAACAGTTTAAAATTTCAAGATAATACTATATGCAATATATATGTGCGCATATATATATATATATATATATATATATATATATATATAAAATTTATGCCATTCTGCCTTTTTATTTTAACCTCTTGCCCTTTTCTCTGCTGTTAAAAATTTATAACCATATCCCTTGGCTCATACGAGTTTGGTATTCAAATTTATTCTATCTATATGGTTTATAAAGCCATTGGCTTGGGAATGAAGCTAAAGATGATGAAGCATGCTGATGAGCAGGTCACTGTGAACTGGCCTCTCAGCTCTCCCATGATCAGGATCAGCCAAAAAAAGAAATTACAATCCAAAATAATGGATCACCTCTGGAGACAAACCATGCAGACAAGAGTTGGCTGAGTGCTTCATAGTTCAAGAGCTCATATGATGAAATAACCAGACACAAGAATAGGATAAATATATCAAAAGAAATAAAAGTTTAAGTCTAATACGATGGAATAAAAAAAAAATTGTAAGCAAAGTTTTGAAAAAAAAAATAGCCAACCAAATTAGACCTTCTAGAAATAGAAAATGCAAGCACGCTTTGGATGGATTAAAAAGAAAATTAGCTCTGAGAGGGATTAGTTAGCTGGAAGGTAGACCTGAATAATTGTACAGAAAATGGCAGAGACAAAGAACAGAAAGAGGTGGAAACAGGCATAATCGTAGCTACTGAAGCAGGAAGATGGCAGGTTCAGTGCTCGCCTGGGCTATCGAGTGAATTCAAGGTCAGCCTTAGCAAGACCATGTCTCAACAAAGAAAGTGAAAAGAGAGCGAGGGACGTAACTTACTGGTAGAACATCTGTCCAGCATGTGAGCGAGGCCCCAAGTTCAAAAAGCCGTGGCTGGGAAGGTCATAGGCCCTCAGGGCGGTGGGACCTACTACTGTTACTATGCCAGACAGACAGGTTGTCAAACTGCCTTCTAGACATTTATATTTATATACCTAGATGAGTGCTGCTCTCAGGCTCAATCACAGAAATTGTTTTTTAAAAAATATTTTATTTATTTACTTGCAAGGAGAGAAAGGGAAAGCGCCAGAGCCTCTAGCCACTGCAAGTGATATCCAGACGTGTGCACCATTTTGTGCATCTGGATTTATATGGGTACTGGTTGAACTTAGGCCATTAGGCTTTGCAAGCAAGCACCTTAACTGCTGAGCCACCTCTCCAGCCCAGAAGTTCCTTTTTGCACTGGGCAGAGGTTAATGCAGAGACACAAAGCGTATGAAAGTTCTGAGAACAACTGAGCAATGTGGGCTCAACCATAAATGGGACATCCACATCACCTACTTCAAGGCTTCAGGGAACATCATGGAAGAGAGGGCAGAAAGAATCCAAGAGCCAAAGAATGGGATTCATGGACTCAGGTCAGCTGCAGTTATCTGAACAAGATTAAGCCCTGTCAATAGTCCATCACAGAGGAAGGAGGGGCTCATGAGCCCCCATCCCTCCCTGAGGATCTATTGGCCATTAATGGTTGCTGGGGGAGGGAGAGTCATGTCTGTCAGTGGTGTAGCCACTGGTAAGTTGCCTGTACCCCAGTAAATAACCCCACACCCATGCTCATGCAAGCAACCCTAATTAAACTCAGTAGGTCACCAAAAGCAAAACACATGAAAGAAAGAAAGGGATTAGTTGGAAAGAAAAAGGGACTTAGGAGAGCAGGAGGGGGGATATGAGAGGGTAATGGGGGTCAATATGATCAAAATACATTATATGCATGTATGAAATTGTTCAAAATAAAAACAAGGGTTGGAGATATGGTTCAGCAGTTAAGAGCACTCCCTGTGCAAGCTGAGGGCCCAAGGAGGCCTAAGAGACTGCCTGAGTCTCTAGGATCCACATAAATACCAGGCATGGCCTTGTGCATCTGTAACCCCAGTCCCATAGAGAAGCAGAGACCTGAGACTGCCTGGAGCTCACAAACAAAAACAACAAGAATAAAACAGCAAACTCTGGGTTCAGTAAGAGACAATTGATGTTCTACTCTGGCCACCACAGGTGAACGCACCCCACCAACAGGCAAACACATGGGGTTCTGCATGGGCATGTGTATACATCACACACCACACCTACACACCACACACATATCACATTATCCCCCCATACACACACAAAACAATGACATTGACTGTTCTTGGTTCTCACACTTCTCTCTGGCTATCCCCACTCCTTGTCATAAGTGCCCACTGTGGTTTGGGTGTGTGTCTACCTTGAAATTCCTATGTTGTAGCTTAGTCCCAAAGGTAATGGTCTTAAGAGGTGGTCCTTGGGAGGGATTTGTGTCCCTATAAAAGGGCTTACGGGCAGACTGTGTCCTTTGTCTCCTCTCATTCCTTCTGCCACATGGGGACCCAGGAATTGTTCCCTTGGGAGAGCACAGCACCATGGTGTCCTCTTGGAAGCAGATGTAGCCCTTCCCAGATACGTTAGTGACTTTCTCATTGCTGTGACCAAATACCTGTGAGAAGCAACTTCAGGGAGGAAGGGCTTGTTTGGGCTTATGGTTTGAGGAGATTCAGTCTATCATGGTGGAGGCAGAAGGCATGGTAGCAAGAGCTAGAAGTGGCTTGTCACACTGAGTCTGCAGTCAGGAAGCAGAGATCAGACAGGCAATGTGATCAGGCTATCAAACCTCAACACCCACCCATAACCGACCCACTTCTGCTACCTTCTAAAAGTTCCACAACCTTCCAAAGCTGCACCACCAGCTGAGAACCATGTGTTCAAACACATGAGCCTGTGGGGGACCTTCTACATTCAAACCTCAACCAAGGCTGCAGAGACAGCTGAGCGGTTAAGGCGCTTGCCTGTGAAGCCTAAGGACCATGTTTGACTCTCCAGATCCCATGTTAGCCTGACACACAGAGGTGAGGCAAACGCAAAGTTGCACATGCCCAGTAGATGGTGCAAGCATCTGGAGTTTGGTTTTAGTGGCTGAGGTCCTGGCATGCCAATTCTCTCTCTCTCTCTCTCTCTCTAAAAATAAACAACAACAACAACAACAAAACCCTCAACCAGTGTGAGACTTTTGGGTTCTCGCCCTTGGGGAGGGGAATTCTGCCCTTTGCCCAGAGCATATTGCAGAGGGCTCACCTCTGTGCACCCTGGCTTCAAGGTGTTCCTCTGTCTCTCTCCAGCAACCCTCCCTCTGAGTAGATCCCAAACATTTTCATCACTCAAATAAACGTCATAACCCCCTCCAGCCCCAGCCCATGGCAGCCACGATTCTTTCTGTCTCTGCATTTTCAGACTTTGGCTGTTGCATTAAGATGGGATTAAACAGCATTGACCTTCCATGTCTGGCTTCTGCTTTGAGTCTTATGTGCGGGCTCCCTTCCTTTTGTAGTGGAGTGATATTCCCAGATGGACACTGGTCTGCTCAACCACTTAGCCAATGTGGGCTATGGGGCTGCCCATGGCTCTTGGCTATTGAGAATTATACTACTGTGAACACATGGACTTGTTTGGGCCCTTGTCCCCAGTGCTTTTGGGGACCTACCTGAGGGAGGGTTTGGACAGTCCTTTTGGGTGGTGTGGGGGGGGGATGTTGGGAATGAAATGCAAGGCCTCCAAGCACTCCACCTTGGAGCTTCCCCGCCCCCTAGCCCTGCACACATGTGCTCCACCAGCTGCCCTCTGCCCTTGCCAGCATGCTCTCCCTCAGCCAGCTGGAACTCCGCTGCCATAGAAAACTTAGGGACATTGAGATCTCTAGGTCTGAGCATCCCTCTGACCCGGTGCTGTGCGGCACAGTGGCTCCTGTACACACGGGCTGTCTTGATGGACTGGACTTCTAGTTAGGGTTGAGCAGAGTAGGCAGGCCCTTCGAACTGTCCATAGTGCAACGTGGCTGGAGTCTGTGGAATTGGGCAAGCAGACACAGAGCATCCTATCATGGGCTTTCTAGCAGGTCGTATTGCTGGTTGTGACTTGTCAATGTGTCTGAAACATCTTACATGAAAAGAAATGTTCCAAAGTACACTAAAGCAAGTAACAAAAAAACAGGCGTTTCTTGGAGTCCCTGAGTGGAACAGGTAAGGCTGGACAGGACAGGGTGGCTGGGTGCTGGGGGTGGGGTGGGGTCACTGGCTCAGTAAACAAAGTCAGGGTATCTGAGCTTGGCTTAGCCCTTCAGTGGGGCAGTCTGGGGACATGGCCGAGGCTGGCCTGGGTGGGGCCAACACATGTTCCGCTCTGAGCATCTTGCTTTCTTGGAGCTGAGTCCAAAGGCTCTTCAGAGAGCTGTACACAGATGTCTTTGCGTACGCTGGGTGCCTGGGGAGACGTGGGCATGGTGAACCTGTGATGGGGGGACATGCTCATCTCTTCTCCCTTTCAGGAGAGCATGCCTTGTTGGGGAGGGGGCTGCCCTGAATCCCTTCGGCTTAGGCAACTTCTTGCTGCTGGGCTAGTTGGGCAATCTGACAGGCCCTGGAGGCCCCTGGGACTTGGATTCCTCCTGTATGAAGTAAGCAGGTCCTCCAGGCTCCTGCTGTGCTGGCCTCTCCCCCTCTTAACCGAACCAGCACTTCTGAAGAACATGTGTGTAGCCATCCTTTTCAACACTCATGTGTCAAGTTCTAGCTCATTGAACCCATACGACAGCCCTGTGGGCAAGTGCTTTTTGTGACATTCATTTTACAGATGAAGAAACCGAGGCACAACCAGGTGTGATGGTGCACACCTTTAATCCCAGCACTCGGGAGGCAAAGGTAGGAGGATTGCTGTGAATTCGAGGCTAGCCTGAGATTACATAGTGAATGCCAGGTCAGCCTGGGCTAGAGTGAGACCCTACCTTGAAAAACAAAGACGACAACAACAACAACAACAACAAAGAAACTGAGGCAGAAAGGAGACAAGACCTGTGCAGTCACATGGTCTGTGTGAGGTCTGGCTCAGCGTTGCTCTGGCCTTACTGCTAGCTGCATGAACTATTGAGGGACAGTCTGGTCCCCACACTACTCTGTTCATGTAGACATTTACCTTGAAGCAGAGCTGGCACCTTAAGGCAAGCCTGAAGCCCTTAATCTCTGTAGCCGCAGGCTCAGGGGCTGTGGTTTACCCAGATTGGAGCTACACAGGGCAGTTGGCTTTGTATCTAGCAAGCCCAGCAGCCCAGGCCGCATGACTTCATCCCCTTCACGCCCTGGCCACACCCTGAGAGGGATCCAACTGTCCCATCCTTTATGAGAGGTTTCATAGAAGCCTGAGGAAAACCCAAATCTGCTAATATTGAGAGCTGGATAGAGTTCTCCAATCAAACAGCACTTGTCATAAAACATATATATATATATATATGGCTTGTGTGTATGTAATGCAGTGTGCGTGTATAGGGAGTGGTGGTAGTGGTCATCATGGTGTGTGTGTGTGTGTGTGTGTGTGTGTGTGTGTGTGTGTGTGGTGCAGCACCTCATATGCTCACCTGTGGCTGGGGGTGCTCACCTATGGTGGCCAGAGGGGAACTTGGGGTGTCCTGCTCCATCACTCTTCCACCCTGTCTTGTTTTGAGCTGGAGTCTCTTTACTGATTCCTGAGCTTGCAGGGCTCTGAGGATTCTCGGTGTGTCTGCTTCCCTGTGGGACTGGGCTTACAGGTGGCCATGCCTACCTGTTTACATGGGATCTAGAGATTCAAACGCTGATGCTGTCAGGCCTTCATGCTTATACAGGAAGAACCCTTTACCACTTACCCATCTTTTCAGCCCTAAAAACTTTTTTTTTGAGAGAGAGAGACAGACACACACAGAGAGAATGGGAATGCCAGCAGCTTCTCAACCACTGTGAATGAATTCCAGATGCATGCGCCCCCTTGTGGGCAAGTGCAACATTGAGCCCTTGCATCACTTTATGTCTGGCTAAACGTGGGACCTGGAGAATCAAAGGGGCGTTTTCTTAGGCTTGGCAGACAGGAGCCTTAACTAAGCCATCTCTCTAGCCCCCTAAAAACACTTTCAATAACAATTTTCATACGTGTACATAAATGTATTTAGATCATAATCCCTCCCATTATCTTCTCTTGCTCTCCCTGTCCTTGTCCCCACTTTACTCGGTTTAAGTAGTTCCTCTTCTGTTTTACTCTCTTTCCCTTCCTCCATCACCCACATCCAAATGTTGATGGGCCCAATATTGTGCAGGTAATGATAGCTGTGAGTCAAGAATGCAGCCACTTGCTTTGTGCTTGGGAAGCATGCAAAACAACATTTTTTGTGGCACATTTTTCAGATCGTTCAGCATCCCTCTGCAACCTCCAGGGACATTTCCGTGATGCTCCAAGTGCATTCTCAAGAAGTGTTCTGATTTCTACCCATTGAGGACCCTGCCTGTCTTTTGTGGGGTCCAAAAAAAAAACAAAAACCCAGGGTCTTAAAGATATTGGAAGTTGGATCAGAACTCAAAAAAAAAAAAAAAAAAAAAAAAAAAAAAAAAAAAAAAACTGGAGACATTACCATTGGCTGGCCTCTGTCCTTTCGGGTGCCAGAATGTCAGGCTGGAAGTGATCAAACAATGTGGGAGCTCATCGGAGCAAAGGTGCTGGGTGCTTCCAAGGCTGAGCATGTGGAAATTAGAAAACAGTCTTCCAGGAAATGAGCAAAAAAAAAAAAAAAAAAATGCCTTTACGAGGCAGCTGTTCTCGGGTGTGAACTTTTAAAGAGGCCAGAGGGGCTGGGAGAACACAGAGCAGCCCCTTGCCCGTAAGCGAACCCTGCCGGCCTTGGTTCAAACGGGCAGTGATAGTCAGGGGTCACTTGACTTACTCCCTTAGGAGAGACACCCAAAGGTCCTGCTTCAGACAGATGTGGGGAATACAGCACTGCTGATCGCCCCCGTGACACACCAGCTGCAGTGGGTGGACTCAATGCTTAAGACGTCCTAAGACCCTGATTTTGTGCTTGTTAGGTCAGCAGTGGCCTAAGCATTTGATTAACATTGCTTTCTTAGTGCTTGCAGTCATCTGTGGAGCTGGTTTCTTTGTTTCCTGAAGGGGAAATCAAGGGTCAGAGAGGACAAGTAGCTCCCAAAGAGGCCCATTGGCACTGCCAATCGGCCACAGTGGTTGGCTTCATACAGGAACCTCAGAAGGGTCTGCTAATGCAGGGACAGACGAGGCTGGACTAAAATCTTTAGGTACTGCTGCTTCCCCCTTTAGGAGTGATGTCATTGGCCAGTGAGGGTCCCATGGTCTGCTATATCAGGGTCCAGTGAGATGAGACTCCATGCACTACTCCCCCAGACTCCAGCGCAGAAAGGAGGCACACCAGGGGTTTCCTGAGCCATCAATGACCTGACAAGAAGCAGCTGAAAGGAACAAGTTTGAGGGGATGCAGTCCATCACCACAGGGGAAGGCATGGTGACAGGGATGTGAGGCAGCTGGTCAAATTGCCTCACACAGTGAGGAAGCACAGATCAATGATTGTGGCTGCTCAGCTCAAGTCCTCCCTTCTACGCAGTCTGGGACCCAACCCATTGCACTGTAGCTCACAGCGAGGGGAGGGGTCTTCCCATCTCAGTTAATCTAATCTAAAATCCCTCACAGACATAGATCTCAGATTCTAGATCCGATTAAATGGACCATCAAACTGTATGTGTCAAAACACATGGGTGAAGCCAGGCAGGTGGCTCATGCCTTTAATCCCAACACTTGGGAGGCAGAGGTAGGAAGATCATTGTGAGTTCAAGGCTAGCCTGGGACTGTGAGTTCCAGGTCAGCCTGTGCTAGAGTGAGACCCTACCTTAAAAGAAAAACAAACCCACTGTGGGTAGATATATCGCATGTATTGTTTGACACAAAATCTCAACTGGAACACAAAGCGCTCCAAGCAAAGGGAAAGGATGGAAAAGAAAAGGAAGGGAGAGGGGAGGTTTCAGATAGCAATGGCTGTCACCTAGCTGTGGCCGTAGCACAAGGACTTGAGCTACTCGACACCTCTTATCAGGTACCCCCCACCCCGACCTTAGTGATGTTCTTGTCCACCTGCTTGGCTCAGCCATTGGTTCCCCTATACCACCTTCTCCCTGGGACACAGATGGACCTTGATGTCCCCTGATGGCTCTGTAGTGACCCCAGGCACCCCAAAACTCTTCAGAGATGCCTGTAGAGGCCTAGAGGGGGTTGTTAAAAGGATCTACAAGATCCTTGAGGCAGCCAACTCCTCCGTTGGAAAAACTGACGGTTGAGTGGGAGGGAAGCTCTCTGAGGTCACTCATGGTATGTGACTGAACTTGAGCACCCCTTCTCCATCCCTGTCACTGTCCCCTGGACTTTGTTTTGTGAATGGACAGCAGTGTCAATGGAGGTGACTAGAGACTGTCACCTCCTTATCGTTGGAGGGAAAGATGGCAATCCGCTCCTGTTTCCCAGAGTCACATGTGCCCACACACACTCATCCAGGCTCTGGCGGGATAAGTTTCCTGAGGGGGAGTCATCGCTCATCTTGATGTGCAGAGGACCCAGATTGTGCGGAGTGAGGCCAGTTCCCTTCCTCTCAGCCATGCCACCCTACTTATGTCCCCAGAGTGGACCCAGTGACCCTTCCACTGTCTTGTAGACTATGCAGATGGAACCTTCCTGGGTGGATGCATGAAGTGTCTGTTACATCCTGTTCATAACCATAGGGCTGAATCTGGAACCTTCTAAGCCTGCCTGTGATCTCTGTACCCAGGGGTCCCTTAGCTTTGTTGCCAGGGACAAGGACCCAGCACCTTGTGGCAGGACAAATCCTCTGTGGACTCTCTGTTTCTGTTAGAGGGCAAAGTGTCCGAAGCTCCACCCAGCTATGGGAGCTCTTACAGAAGTCTCGGGGGTGAAGCAGTAACTGGAGGAGGGGACACTCTTGCTCTTGCTCAGCTGGAAGCCACCCTTGGAAGCAGCCGCACTGGAAAGCCAAAGCTTGGTGTGGCAGAGAAGGGACACACCTAGCAGCCCAGCCTGTGGCCCAGCGTCCAGGGACTGCGGCATTGCCCCCATCACAGGCGGCACAGCCCCTGATATCCTTGCAGTCTCCAGGATGGTGGTGTCCTGCTCAGACACATCAGCATCCCGCCTCCCCCAGGCTGCAGTGTGGCTGGCCTGGAGGATCCACCCTGCAATTTGCTGTTGGTCAGAGTGCTTCGTGAGGCAGAATCCACCTCAGACTTGGGGGAGGGCGGCACAAATCACTTCAAGAAGTGGACCGATGGGCTGGGTGGATGGCTCGATTGGTCAAAGCGCTTGCTGTGCAAGTGTGAGGACCTGAGTTCAGCTCCCCAGAACTCACATAAATGCCAGGCATGGTAGTATGCGCCTGTAATCGTAGCACTCAGGGAGGCGAGGCAAGAGACTCGAGGATTTGTGAAGCAAGTTGGTTTGCTAGATCACCTGAATGAGTGAGCTCCGAGTTCAAGTGAGAGGCTCGGTACATGACAGAGCATTCATGGGAGATATCCAGTGCTCACCTCTGGCCTCTACATGCACACGCATACATGTGTGTGCATACACATATGTGCACCTACAAGCATATACACGCACACACTCAAACCCACATACACAAAAAAATAAAAGTGGTCCAGTCACCAGAACACTCAGGCCCACCATGATAGTGACAGTGCCAGCTGCCAGGGGTTGTACCTTCCCTGTGCTAGCAGACTCTATCCCAGGCACCCCCTCAGCCACATTAGTGGGACCAGGGACCCAGCACCTTGTGGCAGGTCAGACCCTTTATGTATTCTCTGGTGTGGTTAGAGGGGGAAGTGCTGGAACCTCCCCTAGCTATTGGGAGCTCTTCCATAAGTCTGCCACTTCTTCTTTTTTGGTTTTTCAAGGTAAGGTCTCACTGTAGTTCAGGCTGCCCTGGAATTCACTCTGGAGTCTCAGGCTGGCCTCGAACTCACGGCGATCCTCCTACCTCTGCCTCCCGAGTGCTGGGGTTAAAGGCGTGCGCCACCACGCCCTGCTCTCTGCCACTTCTAATTGTGTGTTCTTGCCCAGCCTCTCTGTGATTCTGTTTCTCCTCTGTGCCCTGAGGCTGGTGTGGACTGTTGTGAGGGTTGAGCTGACACCTTCAGAGGATCTAGAGTCTCTATTGTTTATGCCTTGAGTTTCTGAGCAACGTGGCCATGTTTGTGTGTGTTGGCCTTTGTAATCATTGAGTATGGATGTCCCAGCATTGTCATAGCAACCCTTTCATGAAAAGAAGGACGTTCCCTGTGAGGAATCTGATAGTGAAACTGAGGGGCTGAGTGTCTTAACCAAATGAGGACGTCATGCCCACCACAGCATTGTCAATGCCAGGCACTGAAATTTTTGCCTTAGAGTCTGATTATATCTTATAGACTTTGTTTTCCTTCCCTTTGAACTGTCTCTCTCACAGGAGATACATGTCTGTGTGCCTATGTGTGTGTATGCACACACATGCAGACACATAGCACATTACACAGAGAGACACACACATACACCCTGTGTGGATGCATGCTGTGTAGTACCTTCAAGTTTTATGTATTCAAATCAAAAAGTATTTGCTGACATGACTATCTCCATGGGGGCATCTAGAATGATCATTCTTCTCTTAGACTGTAAGAGAAATCCACTTGTTCTGTCCCTGACCCCTAATACATTTTATGGCTTTCATCTTCATGTTTAAAACTCTGTCCTGGGGGGCTGGGAAAATGGATTAGCAGTTAAGGTGTTTGCCTGCAAAGCCTAAGGATCCAGGTTCAATTCCCCAGAACCTACATAAACCAGATACACATGGTGGTACATGCATTTGGAGTTCTTTTGCAGTAGCTAGGGGTCCTGGTGCACCCATTCTCTCTCCCTCCTTCTCTCCCTCTAAAAAATAAAAGTAAAATATTTAAAATAAAATTTGGGGGGCTGGAGAGATGGCTTAGTGGTTAAGTGCTTGACTGTGAAGCCTAAGGACCTCAGTTCAAGGCTCGATTCCCCAGTACCCACATAAGCCAGATGCACAAGGTGGTGTATGAGTCTGGAGTTTGTTTGCAGTGGCTAGAGGCTCTGAAGCACTCGTTCTCTGTCTCTCTCTCTCTCCTTCTCCCTCCCTCTCTCTCCACTTGCCTCTTTCTGTCTCTCAGATATATATATATATAGACAACTTTGTCCTGAGCTGGGGAGATGGCTATGTGGATAAAAGTCTTCCTGCATAAGCAAGATTCCCCGAGTTCAGACCCTTAGACCCCATGTAAAAGCCAGAAGCTGTGGTGGGCTTCTGTAATTCTAGCATGTTGATAGTGAGGCAGGAGGCAGGGACAGGAGAAATTTCCCAGAAGTTCATGGGTCAGCTAGCTTGGTGAACAGAGCTGTGAATGAGAAATCCTGCTTCAAAATAAGCAGGAAGGCAAGGGCTGGCCCCTGACCATTGTCCTCTGACCACCACCCAAGTGCCATGGCACTTACACATGAATATACACATCTACCCTCCCCCACACAAAGAAATATAAAATAAAACTGTCCTTCTGGAATCTGTACTTTTCAGTGTCTTGTAAATAGGTTCGTGTGTCCCTACTATGTTCTTACTGGCCTACTATGTTCTCGCTGACCTTTGTATCAGTGGTATAGCAAATTCCTCTGCATGGGAACATTGCCTTCCGAAGGGGAGGAGCGAGGCTCAGGAGACTCAGGAGGTCAAGTCTGGGAGAGCTGGAACTTAAAAAGGTCACAGGGTCACCCCCAATGTTACAGGAGTGGTAAACAACTGTTGAGAGGCAGACTCTGACCAGTGTTGTGTAGCAATTGAAACATTCCCTCCTCTGGGGAGGATGGAAGCCCCGGGGGACCAACAAGTCTGGGGAAAAGGTTGCCAGATCCTGCCCTGAGGTGATAATAAAGGGTCAACAGCTGCTTGGGAAGAGACTCTCTCCCGGACCGGCCCAGCTGCCTTGCCTGTCGTGCAGTGTGCTCCCCATGCAGCTTCTGTGAGTCCTCATCTATGCTGAGGTGGGTTTGCCTTTTAGTCATCCACGCTTCTGTAAGCAGCCCTTCGCCCTGCTTTGTAAGTAACCCAGTAAACTCACTGGTTCACCAAACCGTTATTGGTGCAATGGTACTTTGTTGGACTATTGTCCCAGCCCTGAGTGAGTAGACATGTGTTTCTGTCTCCCGGCGGGAAGGGGATGGGAAACGTTTCCTGCAACAATATCTTTATAAAGCAGCTGATGACTGGACATGGATTTGGGGGCAGGGCCTTTGGGTGGGGCAGATGTGGCCAGCCTTTGGGCTCTGTCCCACGTGGTTCTTCAGCTGGGTTTCCACCCTCTCCGTGGAGGATGGCACTTGGCTAGGGAGTGCCATGTCATCACAGAGCAGGGCTTCTTAAACATTTTCCACTCACAACCCCTTCTTGCCTGAGAAATTTTTACGCAACTCTAGTTATACAGGCTTATAAAATAGGCATATAAACATTTACTAATAATAAATCATAAAGAAATTTACTTGAAAATGATCTTTTGGTATCCATATAATTTTACCACTTATTAAAGAGAAAAGTAACTTTGCATACTAACGATATGCTTGCTTAGTTTTACATAAAGAACTAAATCTTGGCTGAATAATTTGAATACTGTAGGATGTAAAACATCTCCAATATTTTTCAGAGTTGATTGATATTTTGATTTTATAATTGTCAATGCTGAGAACACTGCTTTGCATAAATACATAGTACAAAAATGACAGGAGTATGTTTAGGGCCATTACAAAAATTGTTGGAAATTTTGTCCTAGTCCCAAACCAAAATTCATTTAATTTGCTTTTTAATGAACCTCAAAGCACAACTCCAACAGCATTTTTTTGCAAACAATTTTTTTAAGATGGAGTCTCATGTAGCCTAGGCTGGACTAAACTTCTCTGTATAACTGAGGCTGGCCTTGCACCCTGATCCTCTGCCTCAACCTGCTAGGGGCTGGGAATTGCAGGCATGTACTGCCACACCTGGCTCAATCAGTGGTTCTTGAAATCAAACATTCTTATACAACACAATTCAAAAAAATACCAATAATAGTGACATGCTGAGGAATGAAAATAAGAAAATAGCGTATCTCTTTTCATAATGAAACTATTCAGTTTCTAGAAGAGCAAAGTTGTATATACAGTTAAAACACTGCAGTTCATAGCATACACCTGTCTCAAATCTGAGCTGAGATATTTTAGGCAAGTATTTGCTGGCATTGCATGGTGTGACGGCATGTACAGTGCAAAGTGCCCTCACTCAAGATCAAGGCTGTCATGAAGTCACACAGTGCAAACCCGGATGAGGGCTGCCAGAAACATCTTGGAGTCATTATGTGTTTTATTTTATTTTATTTTATTTCATTTTATTTTGTTTTGTTTTGTTTTGGTGTGGGGGTTCTGTGTTTTATTTATTTATTTAATATTTTTATTTTTATTTCTTTATTTGTGTGTGTGAGAGAGAGATACAGAAAGAGGCAGAGACAGAGAGAGATAATGGGTATGACAGGGCCTCCAGCCACTGCAAAAGAACTCCAGATGTGTGCGCCCCCTTGTACATCTGGCTTACATGGGTCCTGGAGAATCAAGCCTTGAACTGGGGTCCTTAGGCTTTACAGGCAAGCGTTTAACCGCTAAGCCATCTCTCAAGCCTCCTGTTTTTATTTATTTATTTATTTATTTATTTATTTTTTATTTATTTATTTTTGTTTTGCTTTTTTCAAGGTGGTTCTTGCTTTATCCCAGGCTGACCTGAAATTCACTGTGTAGTCTCCAGGTGGCCTCGAACTCATAGCGATCCTCCTACCTCTGCCTCCCGAGTGCTGGGATTAAAGGCGTGTATTTTATTTTGAATTAAGTTTTGGTGGCAGTTCATTCAGAAAACTTTTCCTATTGCCAAAAAATATCACAACCCCCACGTTCAGTATGTGACCCCCATTCGGGGTCGTGGCTCACCGTTCACAAAGCTGAGCCATAGATGACAGAGTGGAGAGGGACAGGGGAATTGTTCATGCTTTAGATCCTAGACCAGCTGTGGTCTCACACATCGTCAAAAGAAACACAAAGTGGAGAGGGGATGCTGTGTCTTGCGACTCTGCCTCAGCCAGCTTCAGGGAAGACTGGCTGGTAATTAGTACTGCCTGAACTAATGAAGATCCTTCCACAGCTTCTTAGAGCCTCCCTAAAAACACCAGGGGGCAAGTCACAGTTGGAGCTGTTCATCGGGCAAGAAAGAAGACCCTTGTCCCCCCCGCCCCCGGGGCCGGTAATCCTGGAGGTCTCTGTCTTCTACCCTGAATATTCAACCCTGAGCAGTTTTCTCCAAAGGGTTGGCTCCTTAGGGGAGTGTGACTTGATGGAGTCCATAGCCAGGATGGCCAGGTCCCCTACCATGGTTTGCACTGCTTGTCTTCTATCTCTCACTCCTGCCTCTTGCCTGGCTCATTCCCGGTCCCCCTCCCCTCTAGACACTGCCAGCCTGCTTCCCACTGTAGTGCTCCCAGCAGCGGCACCACCCCAAGCTCTCCCAGCAGATGGCCTCCGTCACTCAAGGCAAGCAAGCAAGCAAGCTAATCTCTTTTTTCTTTGTCACCGGCTGTGATGGGATCAGACAGCAAAGGGCCGAAGGAGTAAGAGTCAACCTCGACAGCACTCGGGAGGCAGAGGTAGGAGGATCGCCATGAGTTCGAGGCCACCCTGAGACGACATAGGGAATTCCAGGTCTGCCTGGGCTAGAGTGAGACCCTACTTCAAAAAAATCCACAACGACTACAACAACAACAACAAAGAGTAGGCCATGTGGAAGAGTTCTCTCCCAAGCAAAGAGGAACCGGACCTGGAACTCACAATGTCACCTGCTATGCAGCAGCATTTTGCTAGCACTACAGCATCAGAGGGCCTGCTGCAGTTCCTTTGGGGGAGAGCAAAGGAGCCCTGATGGGAGCAGACACAGAGAACCTGAGAGAGATAGCCCAGTTCCAATTCTTGACCCCGTGTCCTTACCTGCATTCACCTGCGAGCCATCATGGAGAGGCGTTTTTTGGTTGCACTGGGCAGGTCTTTATTTGGTTGTTGCTTGCTTTTTTTTTTTTTTTTTGAGTGTGTATGTGTGGTGTGAATGCATGGGTGTATGCGTGTTTGTGTGTAGACACGCATGTGTGCAGGTGCTCAGGACGTGTGTGTGCATGCGTGTGTGTGGAGGCCAGAGGTTGATGTTGGGATGTTTGCCTCCATTGCTCTCTAGCTAATTGTTTTGAGACAGGGTCTCTCACTGAACTTAGAGCCACTGATTGGGCTAGACTAGCGGGCTAGTGAATCATAGGGATGTGTCTGTTTCTACTTCCTGGGTGCTGGGATTAAAGGCACACTCCATCACATCAACATTTATATGGATAAGGGGGGATCTGAACTCAGGTCTTTGAGCTTGTGTGACAAGCACGTTTACCCCGAGTCATCGCCCGATCTCCTAAACTGGGCAGTGTTGTTACATATCCCATTAGTGGAAAGCCTCTTTTTTGAGAAGCTCTAGTGTGTGTCCTGCCGAAACTCTTCTTTCTAAATTGTTATGTCTAAACTGGGGGATAGATGGATTTCCGGGTCTCAGCGTCATGGGGGCCACATCCATGAAGAAGGGCCTCAGAATGGAAACACTGCCTCAGAGCCTGGCCCGACGTAAGGCCACCTCTTTTCCTTTGCAAAACCCCCAGAGTTTTTCTTTAGCCTCCTAAATGCATCTTGCCCCTCCTAAGTTTGAGCTTCATGTAGGGAGGAAACAAATGTGTGTGTGCCCTCCCCCAGAGAACCAAAGCTGAGCTGAAGTCACAGGGGAAGGGGAAAAAAAAAGTCTATGGCCTCACCCAATGAGGAGACAGACACCCTGCACTCTCCATTCTGGGCTGAAATTTCACTCTGATGAACGAGCGCCACGGTGGTTTGGCTTGACTACAGATGCCAGACCCACAGCAGCATGGTCACGGGCCCCTCAGGTCCCGGGGATGAAGAATCTCTGGGACCTGTGCATGGGCAGTGGTGACCCCCCCCCAAGATGACTTTTGCCCCCTCCAGAGGCAAAGCGGGAGGGAAAGTTTCAGCCATCCTGATCCCTGGTAGCCAGGAGAAACTTCAGCAGGCAGATGGGGAAACTGCAGTGTGCGCTGCTCCTTCTGGTGGGCTCCGCATTCTTTCCTAGTGAAGTATTGTGCATGGAAAACCAGAATATATGGTCAGCATTCTTCCTATAAACAGAGCGATTGTACATTGTGAAAGAATAACTTTGCAATGACTGGAGGGTTGCCATGGTTACCCTCCCCCCACCCCCAGCCATGTGGTCCCAGTGTGCTGCCGACGTGGAGCCTGGGCGGTTCGGTTCTCCATGGACACGTGGCTGTGGAGGCGCTGTTTTGTTTCTCTGCTGCTCTGGGACTCTTGGAGAGTGAGGCTGTCATTGATGAAATAGTGTGCTTTGGCCTTCCTCAGCTACAGGGCCCCGCTGTCACAGGAAGTCATATGGGGAAGTGCAGGGTGTGAAGTGGACCCAAATGGGGTTTTCTGAGTTGATTCCCCAAGGCAGCATGCTTCCCTTTCTCCTGCATGGCCCTCTCCTCCAGGGATTCCCTGGGATGGTCAGTGGACTCCTTGGGTCTCCAAAAAGCAGCAAGAAAGCACTCAACTTCTCCATTTGCCCTCAGAGCTGGCTTCTCATATCACTAAACTGAAATAAGAAAATTCACCTCCTCCGGTTGTCCAAATCCAGCCAGGCCTGACCTCACAGAGGACAATTCATCCCAGGATAAGCATTGACCAGAGTGTGTACATGGAATTATTTTCTCAACTGGCTTTCAGCAGAAACTCAGATGTTTTCCTAGAGGAATAAAAGCCTGGCTCCTGATCATGCTGAAAATCCCAGGCAAGAATTCCACATGCACTCTCAGAAGAGCTTTTGCCTTCTTTTGCACGGCTAGTTACATGCAGCTAATTCTTCCAACCACCCGTTGAGAGGGAGTCTGTGAACAATGAAGCATCAGTCATTTCGCGACTTTTGCACAAGTAATTAAAAGCATACTTCCCATTGTTAAGCTAGGCCACGTAGACAAGCCCACCTCTGCCAATTACTTGTGGCTGAGGTGTTCAAAGCCATAGCGGCCCTATCCTTAAGCACGATGCTCCTGTTGTCACTGTCGTGTACTTGAAGAAGGTCATTAAACTTAAAAAAAAAATTTTAAATTTTATTTTTTACTTATTTACTCGAGAGAAAGAGGCAGAGAGAGAAAGAGAGAGAGGGCATGCCAGGACCTCTAGCCAGATGAACTCCAGATGCACGCACCCCTTTGTACATCTGGTTTACATGGGTCCTGGGGAATCGAACCTAGGTCCTTTGGCTTTGTAGACAAGTGCCTTAACTGCTAAGCCATCCCTCCAGCCCATAGTGAAACTTTTGACTTGGGCAGAAGGAAGATGTGTTGGAGGCTGTGAGGGGGCGAGGGAGCCTGCCAGAGACCCTTCCTGCACCACTGCTTCCTCCCAGCATGGTGCTGAGGAACACAGCCTACCATGCTCACCTCTGTTAACACCCACTGGGGACTTTTCATGTCGGTTTCTGGTCTTGCCACAGAGGTATACATGATGTCTGGATGCTGTTGTGGTTTCAATGTGAATCCCTCCCCCCAGTCATAGGCTCATGTGTTTAAATCCTTGGTCTCCAGCCGGGGGCTCTGTTTGGGATGCTTGTGAAATCTTTAGGAGGCAGAGACTTCGTGGACGATTGGTATTGTTGGGTGGGCCTTGAGGTTTTGTAGCCAGCCCCACCACCTGTTCACTCTCTGCTTCCTGTCTGCTGACATGACCAGCTCTGCTTCCTGACTGTGCTGCAACGTGCCCAGCAGTTTCATGTTCTTACTGCCACGAAACTTGCCCTCAAAACGGCAAGCAGAGTTAAATCCTTTTCTTAAGCTGCTCCCCATCAGTTATTTGTACACAGCAACGAGAATGTAGCCAGTGCTACTAGGTTTAGGACATGCTTCTGGAATCTGCCTGGGCCACTGTGGTCCAGGCAGGTGCTGAGTGGAAACCTTGGCCTTGAAGAGCATGTGTGACAACCACAGTATCACCATAGGCATTCCCTTCTGCTCGGACTGCAGTAGAGGGATGTACCTGGGGTGGGGGTTGACCTCTTTTCTCAGAGCCCAGATCAGACCCCAGCTCTTTCCATCCTTGCTCCAAATGCAGCCAGTCTCAAAGAGGAGACAGGTGCCCCTCACTTCCCCCTTGACTCTCCATTCCCATTCCTCTCACTCTGAACTACAGCTGTGGCAGGTCCACCTTCCTTCTGCTGGTCATCCACATGGCCATCCCTTTGTGTCAGAGCTTAGGTTGTCCTGTCCTCAGCATGCCCGTGTACCATCATTTGTGAGCAAGGGAACACACAGAGATGAAAGTCGTACTGTCTTTGCCCCTGATGATCAGGGCCAGTTGTTTCCTGCTGTCGTGACCATTTCTTATTTAATTTGTGGTCCTTGTGGGTAAGGGGCCCCACATTGCCAGAAGGTTGCCATCAGGGAGAGCTGGAGGGGATTTTCTGCCTTTGGTCAAAGCATTTCCATCTGGGAACCTGGATGTCTAGGCTAGGCTCACTGGGCTTAGAGTGATGGGGATATGAAAATAAGAGCGGGGAAACTGCTGGGAGAGGCAGGAGCACACCTACCTACCATCTTCTACCCTTGATCCTTAGACCTGTGAACTGTACCTCCTGGGAACACAGCGCCATCTAATGGTCATTAGCTTTGGGCGTGCCATGTTCCCTCCTCCCCATCTGAGACCATTTCTGCTGCTATAACAAAACACCTTAGGCTGGGAGCTTATGAAGAACATGCATTTCTTGCTCACAGTGGTGGAGGCTGGGAAGTTCAAAGCCAAGACAGTGGCAGGTTTGGTGTCAAGGAAGGGCTTAGTCTGTGTTCCTAAGATGGCACCTTGAATGCTGTGTCTCTGTAGGGGTCACATGTGGTATCCTTACTTTGGATGACAAAAAGGCAAACAGGGTGTAGCTGGGTCCCTCCCAAGAGGCCCTGGTGCATCCACTCGTTCTCTCTCTCCTCTCTCCCTGCTTGCAAATCAATCAATAAAATTATTAAAAAGAATAATTAAAACTTGGACAATTCATAACACTTTTTTTAAAAAACGGTGCTGGAACTCGAATCCATTCATTACTCAAGCTGGCCAAGCACTCTACCACTGATCTACACCCCAGTCCAGGAGAAGGTCAGTTTTTAGTAGGTTTCCTGACCATGCCTCCTGGCACACGCATGCTCTGTTTTAAGCTGCAGGCTGGGCAGTGTGTGTGGGTGGCGGGGTGAGGGGGTTGCTTGGGCCTCTGGAGGGCTTCCCTGGCTGGTGTAAGGGATGTCAGCTCTCCCCTGGGGCCTCATGGAGAACTCCCTGGACTGCCTTCCCAAGAATGCTTCTGCAGGCTTTCTGGCTGAGAGCCTCTTCCTTGCTTATCAGATGTTTGGAACATTCATTTTAAGTGCTCTAGCCAAGTCTATATTTTTTTCAACCATTAAAAAAAAATTTCCGGGGCTGAGGAGATGGCTCAATCAGTAAAGAGCTTTCCTTGCAAGCATGAAGACCTGAGTTTGGCTTCTAGATCCCATGTAAAACTACTAGACATGGTAGAATGTGCTTATAATCTCAGCACTGGGGAGGTGGAGACAGAAGGATCCCTGAGGCTCATAGATCAGCCAGTCTAAGTGAGTCCATGAGCCCCAGGCCAAAAAAATAAAATAAAATAAAATAAAATAAAATAAAATAAAATAAAATAAAATAAAATAAAGAAAGAAAGAAAGAAAGAAAGAAAGAAAGAAAAATGTGGGTGACATTCTTAAAGATGATACAGGAGGTTGTCCTCTGGCCTCCACAGGCACAATGCACGGGAATACACACACATAAAAGAAAAACAGTTTCTTCCTTATAACAGGAACCTTATTTTATTTTTAGGAGAGAGAGAGGGAGAGAGAGAGAGAGAATTGGCATGCCAGGGCCTCAGCCACTGCAATTTTTATGTAAGCTATTAGCCTTCACCTCTATTTTGTTTCCAGATCCTGATGGAAACCTCACTCCCCAGCTTCTGATACGCTTCATTTCCCTGCACTGTGTTGCCCTCATTCTGCACTAGAGCATGGTTATTGATCTCCTTGTGGCTGCCCCTGCCTATCCCATTCTGCACCTCACCCCAGATACCTCCAAATCTGCTGCCTCTCTATCCCCTAATTCGAGCTTCTACCAGCGCTCCTTTTGGCAATTCTGAGTGGCCTGAGGCAAGACCCTGTCCCTCCCTAAGCTTCCATTTCTACTATAAGGTGAAGAGAGAGCAAAAAGAATGCATTTCCTATTCCTCCTCAGTGACAAGTAGTGGCCTCAGGGTTGTATCAAGGATTCTGAGCCATCGCCTGAGTCCACAGAAGGCAAACTCTGATTGATTAATAATGTCTGCAGTGGGAAGGGAAAGGAAGCAGGAATAGTAGGTCCCAGTTATATACTGTTCCCAGACTAAACTGGTTTCATCACCAGCCTCCCTCAGCACTCCCACACACCATTTTGTGTCCTCCGTGAGAGAGATACACAATGACCTTGGATTAGAGCTGAACTTGGAGATGGCTGGATGGGTCGTCAGGCTGGTGTGAAGGTGAAATCAGGTCTGCATGGGAAGCCCCCTTGTCTTGGAATAGTAAAAGGCTCAGTGAATCATGGCACTCTTGACCCTGGTACCCTGACCACCTCATTCTAAGTGGAGACCCCAGTAGTGCTGAGAGCTGCCCTGCCGACGCCACTATGATCAGGAGGAGTGTCCTCCTGCTGCGTGGATGGAGATGGAAGGTGAGGGCTGCTGATCTATGTACCCGGGGCCAGCAGCATGTCTCTGACACCAGCCTCCCTGCATGGCTGCCACAGAGCTGGAGAGTACGTGTGCGTGGGGTACGTGCCTGTTCCCTTCAGCCTGAGTGTCCAAGTAGTTTGATTGGAATGGGACACTGTCCACCCGAGGTCCTGCTCTGTGGACTCAGATGATGCATGGGCCATGTCTGAAGTCCAGAAATTGCCTTTTAATGTATTCTGTTCTTTCTTGTACTGTGGTTTGATTAATTTATCCCTTGATAAATGGGGCTCAGCTCAAGGTAGAGCCTCGGAAGTATCTGTGAGAGATGGACTTTTGCCCTGGAACTCGAAGCTCAGATGACAGTGATACAAAGAACAGTATCAAAGCCAAGCGAGGGAGCTGGAGAGATGGCTTAGCGGTTAAGGTGTTTGCCTGCGAAGCCCAAGGACCAGAGTTCGAATCCCCAGTTGCTACATCAAGCCAAATGCAGAAGGTGGCGCTTGTGGCTTGAGTTCGTTTGCAGTGGCCAGAGGCCCTGGTGCGCCCATTCTCTCTCCCACTCTTCTGCTTTTTCTTTCTCTGCCTCTCAAATAAATAAATAATAAAACTTATTTTTAAAAAAACCAAGAGAGGGCCCCACATGGTAACCAAATTAATGAGACAGTCAGTCTGGTCTGGCAGTTGGTTGGAGAGCACCACCCCTTATGGGAAATGGATTAAGAATATATGCCACCCCTGGTCTGACCTGACCTGCTGGTGGCTGGTCTGGAGGGAGGTTCTCATCCCCCCCACCACTGCTCCCCAGCCCCCTCTACTCTCCCCACAGGGAAGAGCTATCGGTCAGCCTTGTCCGAGATGATTAAAACTCACTCTGTTAACTGTTGACTCACAGTCTGAAAATGTACTCACAGCCTGGTTGTGGCCAGCGAGCCCCAGCAGGGCCTTCTGTGGGAGGGCTCCCCTTTCCAAGCACGTGCAGTCTCCAGCGCCTTCTTGCCAGCTGTATGGAGGAGACCTTCATAATGGGAGGAGGGGGAGCAGGAGGGGGACTCGCATGTTCCTGCTCTGCCTTTAGCCACTGGCTTTGGCCTGAGACCTAGTGAAGGGGGATGGAGGAGGGAGGAAGCCATCTGGGGAGGAATCAGTGCTCAGACGAGAAAGGAAATTGCCCTGAGATGATTAAAATGGCAAGAAGAAGGGAGCCTGCATGGCCAAGTTTAAGTTCAGCGGTGGGGGACTTAAGGGAGGCTAGGTGGGTGGGGTGCTATGTCCCAGCCACGTAGGGGCTTGCTGGACTGACACTGGAGTCAGGTCCAGTCCTGGGGGACATATGGAGGTCACCTCTCTTCTTCTGCCTCCCTGAGTGTCCGTGGGCTGGATAGACTCGCTGTCGTACCGAAAACATGTCAGGTTTCCAGGAACACAGTAGAAAGGGTTAACAGGAATGTGACTGGGGCTGACACGTAACCCACATGGTCACCAGCCTCACAGTGGGCAGCCTTTGAGGATTTTACTTACCCAGGAAGTCCTCCTGGTCTGTTGTACCATTTGCCCATTTAGCACCCAGGGGTCCGGCCTGGGTCTTTGCTTGGGGTTCGTATGACTGGCTCAGAGCTGCTGGCCACACCTGTGCATGAACCTTAGCTTGGAAGAAGCCCAGGGTTGTCAGCTCAGGGTTATATTGCAGCTCCTTAGCAAACAAACATGATTTCTCCTGGGCCAAACCAGTCTGGGATATTTCCCTTTTTTGGGAGAGCAGAAGGGACTGGGCAGGGTGATGGGGAGACTGGCCAGGGCTACAGCCAGCTGTGGTCAGCGACGTGGCATCCAGTGGTTGACCTGGGCCTCTAGCCCAGCCTCGATCCAGAGCTGTGGGGAGACTGGACGGCCACAGGACAGTGAAGGCAGCTCCCCCAGAGCCTCCTCCTGGCTCCCACAGGCTTTATTGCAGCTCAGCAGCTCAGGAAGTGGTAGTTTGATTTGGGGGCAACAGTGGACCCTGACTTGGGAACCACCTGAGTAGCCTGTTGCTTAGCAATGATACTTGTCCCCATAGCTGCATGGAGCAGGGACCACTTGAGCACCTACTATGTACTGGCCTGGTGCCAGCTGGCTGAAGATGTGAATGTAGACCAGGCCTCCTTGTTGAATTGCAGGAGCAGGGCAGGAGAGCCAGGCCAGGGAGCCATTCTGTAAAATTTTCTTTCTTCCTTCCTCCCTTCCATTCCGTTCCGTTCCCTTCCCTTCCCTTCTGTTTCCTTCCCTTCTCTTCCCTTCCCCTTCTCCTTCCCTCCTTTCTTTCTTTCTTTCTTTCTTTTTTTCTTTCTTTCTTTCTATTTCTCTCTCTTTTTGTCTTAATCTTGTGTGAGTTTGTGTGTGCATGTTTGTGGATGTGTGGATGTATGAAAGTGTGTGTACATGTGCATGTGGAGGCCAGAAGGCAATGTCAGGTGTCATACTCAGGAACACCAACCGCCTCTTTTTAAAATCTTTTTCCAAATTTCTGTTTATTTGCACATTTGTGTGTGTGTGTGCGCACACTTGCATGCCCATGCATGGAGGCACCAGGGTCTCTTCTGCAAATAAATGCCTGTCTGGCTTTACAAGGTGTTGTAGTCAGCTCCACATTGCTGGGACGAACTTCCAAACAGCGTTTATGGGAGGAAAGGATTTATTCTAAGCTTACAGATCCAGGGGGAAGTTCCATCAGTGGTGAAAGAAGCTGCTTCCATACATTCAAGCAGACAGAAACCAACACTGGCCAGCAAACACCAAAAGCATCAAGCACAAAACTGGCAATAAAAAGCAGGGGCCCCACCATAGCTCAGGCTGCTCTGTATACCTCTTGGCTGGAATTCAGATCCCCCTCCAACACACCTTAGGACTAAACTAAAAGATCCAGCCCCAGTGACACCTCCTCTAGCCAGGCAACTGGAGACAAGCTTTAACAAAGCAACTGAGTCTATGGGGGGAACAAACATTCAAACTACCACACATGGATAACTGGGGAACTAAATCCAGGCCAGTAGGCTTTGCAAGCAAACACCTTTAATTGCTGAGCCATCTCCCTAGCCCCAACCATCCTCCTTATTTTGAAACAGGTTTCCCTCTCTCTCTCTCTCTTTTTCCCTTGAAGTAGGGTCTCACTGTGGCCCAGGCCAACCTGGAATTCACTATGTAGTCTCAGGGTGGTCTTGAACTCATGGCAATTCTCCTATCTCTGCCTCCCAGGTGCTGGGATTAAAGGCATGTGCCACCTCACCTGGCTTGAGACAGGTGGTTTTTTTAAAAAATGGACGGAAGCTCACCAATTAGGTTAGACTGGCTGGCCAGTGAGCCCCAGAGATCCTCTTGTCTCCATCTCTCCAGCACTGGGATCACAGGCACATACCAGCATGCCTGGCTTTTTATATTGTTACTAAGGATCAAAAATAGGTCTCCATGCCTCCAAGGCAAGCTTTTTACCATCTGAGATATCTCCCTTGCCCCATTCAGTTCTTCTCGGACACTGGCTGCCACCCCTCCCCACCCTTCCATGAGGTCTAGGCAAGACAAGGACAGGACCCTTTTCACTCTCTGCACTCTCAGGGTCATGGTTGGTATCTCAGTGCCTGGACAAACAAAGAAACCAGTTTCAGCTGGTGGGACTCAACAATCCATAAAGAGGCTAAGTCTCTATAATTTTCCTTCCTGATTCCCTGGGTTCTCTCCACCCCTCAGTGCTCCTTGGAGAACCTACCCAATTTTTCCCTGGTGTCATAGCAGATTTTCTGTGCAACCCTAAAAGGTCTCAGACCCTCTTTCTGGCCTAACTGTAGCTTGGTATGTCAGAAGCACTTCCTTGTTGCACTCTCTTGCCCATCACCTACAGGCAGAGTGTGGAGAAGGAGGTAGTTGGCAGGTGTTTCAGAGGGTTGTAGCAAGAACGAGCTTTCTTTGTTCGTTTGGGGGTCACAGGGAAGAGACGGTGGGAGGAGGACACTAGGGAGCTGAAGAGTGAGATGTATCCTGCCGGTTTGGCAGATGAGCTGCTCTGAACAGTGGCAGGATGCTGTGGGGAGCAGGAGGGCAGTTACATTGTAGAGGGGCTGGGGATCTAGGCAAGTACAGAGAGAAGGACAGTGGGGAGGATCGATATTTTTGGATTCAAGGAAGAAGAGTGGGTGTGAGAGCTCTAGGGGAACCTGACATATCCTAGAGGAGGCAGGAAGCGGCTTGGAGGGGGTCCTCTCTCACTCTGGCTTGGAGTTCTACTGCTCTGACTGCTTTCCCACCCTGAGGTTCTGTTCTGCATCTGAGATATGGGTTGATGTCTCTTGCTCTCCCTCTGTTCATCTGCGAGGATCAAATGTGACATCGTGGGGGACAACAGTCCAGTGGGAGAGATATCCCCAGTGTCTTAGTCTATCATCTGCAGCTATCACAGAGCATCACATACTGGGAGTTTGGGCTCATGCTCATAGTTCGAGAGGCTGGGGAGTGCAAGAACGTGGTGCCGGTGTGTGCCACAACCTCTAGACTGTGGCAAGAGATAGCGGAAGGGCAAGAGTGCTTGAGACGGAGCAAGGAAATGGGGTTTGCTATGACTTGCATCTGAAATGTCCCCACAGGCCCATGTTTGAATGTTTGGTCTCCAACTTGAAAAAAAAATGTGTGCATGTTTATGTGTAGACATGTTCATGTACGTGCACTTGAAGACCAGAGGACAGTCTCCAGTGTTCTTCCTTACAAACACCATCCACTACTTTATTTTTTATTTATTTATTTGCAAACAGAGAGAGAGATAGAAGAGAGGCAGACAGAGAGAGAGAGAGAATGGGCACGCCAGGGCCTCTAGCCAGTGCAAACGAACTCCAGATGCATGTGCCTCTTGTGCTTCTGGCTAACATGGGTCCTGGAGAATTGAACCGGGATCCTTTGGCTTTGCAGGCAAATACCCTAACTGCTAAGCCATCTCTCCAGCCCCATCCACTACTTTTTGAGACAGGGTGTGTCTCTCATTGGCTTGCAACACACCAGTTGGGTTAGACTGGGCACCGATGACCCCCAGGGAACCCACCTATCCTTGTATCATCACACTCAGCACTTTTATGTGGGTTCTAGAGGTCAAACTCAGTTCCTTGTGCTTGCAAGGCAAATACTGAGCCATCTCTCCAGCCCTTGTGGCACTAGTTTGAAGGCTGTGGAATCTGAGGAGGTGAAATCTAACTGATGATGAGAGGGAGTGGCTAGAGGTGCCCCTGGTTACGGTCTAGTTCTCTCTCTTTCCTGAGCTGTGATGTATGAATAGCTGTTGGTGCTAGCTGTGGCCTGCTCTTTGTGTCCTGCCTGTCATGATGTGAATAGCGGCTGACTCACATTCTGGCTGCCACCGCCAGAGCCTTCCCTTTCCCATGAATTGAAGATTCTTTCAGACTATGAGCCAAAGCATACCTTTCCTCATTTAAGTTGTTGCTTCACAGCAGTGAGAAAAGAAACACAGGGCTGAATTGTCCTTTCCGATAAACCCAGTCCCCAGATAACAACACCAATTCAGGAGAGCTTGGTCCAGGCTGACCTGGAATTAACTATGACTCAGGGTGGCCTTCTTTTTTTAAAAATGCCTCCCGATGGGATTTTTATTAAAAATATATTTTATTATTTATTTATTTGAGAGAGAGAGAGAGAGAGAATGGGCACACCAGGGCCTCCAGCCACTGCAAATGAACTCCAAATGCATGCACCCCCTTGTTCATCTGTTTTATGTGGGTCCTGGAGAATCGAACTGGGACCCTTTGGCTTTGCAAGCAAACGCCTCAACTGCTAAGCCATTTCTCTAGACCATGACCAGTCACTTCTGAAAGGTCCTGTCACTTACTGCTACTCTAATAGCTTGAGCTTTGGAGGGACCTTTGAGCCCCAGACTGTTCTCATGGGACTCTGGACAAGCTGCTTGCTGAAGCACCTTTCTTTCTTGCCTAGTTGCAGGTGCAGTGCACTGCTTGGCTAAGCCCTAGACTCTCTGGCCCCATTTAGAATAGTAAAAACACCTTCCACGTGGGCTAACTGCCCTTGTGGACTCAAGACCTCCAGCATGGTAGGTGGCATCTCTGGCCATATCCATGGCAGACATCACCAATCAATTACTGAGCAAACTCATTCCCACTGAGTGGTGCTGGCTTCCAGTTCTCTTGACCTTGAGTCCTTATACTTGGCTCTGCAGTCAGCCATGGTTGGGATCCCAGGTACTCCCAGGAAAGATTCCCTGGCTTTTCTGGATAAGGACCCATCATGTCCCTGGCTCTGCGTGACAAACAGAACATACGGTAAATCCGCATGTGCCGACCTTTGTCTCCTGAGGACAAGCTGTGGAATGTGTGCTCTGGGCAGGGGCCAGAGGATCGCCTGCGAACGAAAGGAGGTCCTGGTCGGGCATCTGGACACCAGACGCAAGAGGCTGAGCTCATCCTGGGGCCTGGCCAAGCTCTCCCCTAGCATCCCTGGAGTCAGCCCAGGCTCGGCGTGTGTGTGGGGGTCAGGCTGAGGTTTGAACTGTCCATAGACAATGCGTCCCACTGTATAGACTGCCTGGCCACTATGATTGTGACTGGGTGTTTGGCTGTTGTGAGCACAAGAAGATTGGGGGCCTCGGGGAGATCTTTTCTTGTGTCCATCCCAGCTTATCCCTCCATGCTTAGTGGCTAGGGACATTTCACTTTCCCTTTCTGGGCTGCACTTTCCCTGCACATGAGCCTGCCTTATTCTTCAATGGCCATTGTCTCAGTGGATTCTGTGTTCTAGGCCAGCACTTAAACCTGCACAGGTGGAGAGGAGGCTGAGAGAATATGAAAGAGTGATGTGAGAATGCAGAGAAGATATTGGAAGAAATAACTGAAGGATCACAGGCGTTTCTAGAACTGGCCAGGGTGATCAGGACATTTTGTAAACCTTTTTTTTTTTTTTTTTTTTTTTTTTTTTTTTTTTTGAGACAGGGTCTCATGTAGGTTAGGCTGGCCTTGAATACATTAAGTAGTCAAGGATGACCTTGAACTTCTTATCCTCTTACTTCTACCTTCTGAGTGCTATGATTATAGGTATGTACCACCCTGTAAGGTTATATAGGCTCTTGGGGATTGAACCCAGGGCTTCGTGTATGTTAGGCAAGCACTCTACCAACTGAGCTACACCCACACAGCCTACATTTTGTAATCTTTGATAAATGATCATGTTCTGGAAGGAAGGCCTTTGGAGCCAGCTGGGACTGTAGACAAAAGCATCGCTGTGTTTCAGATGGAGCTGAGACCCAGAGAAGGGCGGGGTGTGGCCCAGAGTCCCCAGGCTGACTGTGTGGGTGGCTCTGACTCCAGGCAGTCCTCTTCAAATCTTCCCTTTCCCTCTCAGTGACCTCTTGGGGTACACCCCTCCCTCAAGGAGCTTTCAACCTCTGGAGGCCCTGACAAAGTTGTGTGAGCAGAATTTAGGTCTCAGCAGAGCGGCAGACACTATCACTCCATTGTATGTATAGATGAGGGGACTGAAACCCAGCGGACATTCACTTGTACCCCAGGGTGCAGAGCCGGACTCTGCACCCTTAGTCTATGAGTCCCAAAAAGAAGGCAGACTGGCTGTTAACAGACATCAGGATGCCTCAGGGCTGGAGCTGGAGAGGGGTCCCTCACAGATGATGCTGGACGGCGACATGCCAGGAAAGCCTGCCAGCATGGCTGGATGTAGAGCCAATGGCTGTCCAACACTTGAACCACGTCAGCCCCGGGCTGCAGACTCTGGCCCAGATGGCCTGGCCACTCTATACATTATCCGTCTATGGAGATATGCGGTTTGCAAGGAAGCAGATTTATACAAGAACGCAGGGTTCTGAAATCCCAACCCACCCCCGCCCCGATGTTCTAACAGAGCAGGAAGTGAGTGGAGGCTGGGCTTCTTTCCTCACGAAGCACACCAAGATTAGGAGGCCCCCGCCCAGCCAATCAGCTTTGTAGAAGAGCCACTTGGCCAACAGATGTGTGCTGGGGGGTAGGAAGGGCCCTGCATGGAGAAGCATATGTCAAAGGCTGAACTTACCTTCTTTTTGTTCTGCCCATCTCCGAGCCGTGCCTGGGCTGTCACACTGGTCATACTCAGCTGCCATTTGCAATTGAGTCTTTTACACATTTTCTGCCTTTTCTGGGTTCATTTTCTTCCTGTAAACAGGTTGAGTTGCTGCTGTGTGAGAGTAATGTGGGCTTTTCTCATAGAATTTTATTTTGTTTTTGAGACAGGGTCTCATGTAGTCCAGCTGACCTCAAACTCCCTATGGAGCTGAGGATGGCCTTGAACTCCTGATCTTCCTACCCATTTGCTGGGATTGTAGGTGTGAGCCATCACACCTATTTTTTTAACCTCATAGACTTTACTGCTTTAAAATTTTATTTATTTATTTATTAGAGAGAGAGAGGAAGGGAGGGAGAGAATGGGTACACCAGAGCCTCCAGCCATTGTAAATGAACTCTACCATGTTCATCTGGCTTACCTGAGTTCTGAGGAATTGAACCTGGGTCCTTGGGCTTCACAGGCAAGCGCCTTAACTACTAAGCCATTTCTCCAGCGCCTAGTCTTTACTTTTTATTTATTCATCTAAAGATCTTATCATAAGCATTTTACTATTTTTTATTTTTATTTATTTATATTTTTTTATTTTTTTGGAGAGAGACACAGAGAGAGACAGACAGAGAGGGAGAGGAAGACAGATAGAGATGGGCGCACCAGCAGTCTCTCAGCTGCTGTGAACAAAATCCAGATGTGTGCGACCCCCTTGTGGTCAAATGCGGCATTGTGCCCTTGCATCACTTTGCATCTGGCTAAACGTGGGACCTGGAGATTGGAACCAGGTTCTTAGGCTTAGCAGGCAGGCGCCTTAACTGCTAAGCCATCTCTCCAGCCCCATAAGCATTTTTACTGACCCAATAAGTGCACATATTTATAGAAATATTGTGTGCTGTTTTGTTATATTTTTAGACAGTGTCTCTATATGTGGTTCAAACTAGCTTTGAACTCACTATGTAACCCTAACTAGCCTTGAGCTCAGAGTGATCCTCCTGCCTCAGCTTCCTACGTACTGCAATTACAGGTATGTGCCACCACGACTGGCCACAGTGTGACATTTCCATGTAATGTCTTATGATCAGATCAAGCTCATCAGTACATCCATCCCCTCAAACATGGACCATTGCTTGGTGTTGGGAACATTAAAGCCTTGGCCAGCAATTTGGACACATGCAGTTAACTCCTGCCGACAGTGGCTCTTCTGCAGCACTCCAGAATACTAACAGCCATTCTTCCTGCCAATGCACCCCTCCTTCATTATTTCTGTCCCTCACCTCCTCCCCTTCCCAGCCTCTGGAGGGATAGGGGAAGGTCTGTGAGGCCTCTCGCGTGGAGAGCATGTTGTGATACATGGAAGCTGTTTGGTACTTTTCCCCTGTCACATGGTTCCTCTGTCCAGTCAGCCTGACATCCTGACCAAGATCCTCCTCCCTTGCAGAAATGGCCTTGGGTGTCGGAGAGCCACCAATGCCAGCTAGAGGCTACACAGTGAAGTGGTGGCCTGGCATAAACAGGGTGTAAATTTTCAGTCCATCTATACCTCAGAGCTGTGTGAATGTCTGTGGGCAGCCCCACCCGCACTCATCCACAGATCCATAGGAAACTGCCCGTACACTCAGAGGAGGGCCCGACTCTGTCCAGAACCCAGCATGACCCAGCACAGTTGGAGGAATAGGGCTGCAGCTCTGGGCTCTCTGGGGCCCTCCCACATGGAACTCAGTGGTAGCCATAAATCACACAATCCAGGGGCAGGGCTTACCCTTGGAGATATATTCCTAAGATCCTGGTGATGGGGGGCTAGGCAGTGGGATGCAGGAACATCGCCATGACCTCCGTCATAGCAAGGCCTACACAGTGGCCACAGTGCTTAGGGTATCCTGTGCATCTCCTGTGATTCTCGTGACAACCCGTTAAGAGTTCTTTCCTCGTCCAGGGAAAACTGAGGCAGGTGGTGCTAAGTCATTCTCCCCAATTGAGTGCCTGGCAAATCAGGGCCAGGATATAAACCCAGGTGACTGGGTCCCTGTGACTCTGTGTCCCTTGCTATCTAGACCTGGGGTGTGGGGAGAAATTTAGCTTACATGGAGTTCTGAATACTTTGTTTTATTTGTTTAATGAGACGCATGCCCAAGGTTCTTTTTCCTTTCCTTTCCTCTTTTATTTCTCCTTCCCTCCCCTTCCCTTTCCTTTCCCTATTCTTTCTTTTTTTCCATTCCTTTCCTTTTCCTTTTTTCCCTTCCTTCCCTTTATTCTCTTCTCTTCCTTTATTCTTTCCCCTTCCCCCCTCTTCCACTCCCCTCCTCTTCTTTCTTAAAAAAAATTTTTTTTTTTGGTTTTGCCAGGTAGGGTCTCACTCTAGCCCAGGCTGACCTGGAATTCACTATGTAGTCTGAGGGTGGCCTTGAACTCATGGTGATTCTCCTACCTCTGCCTCCCGAGTGCTAGGATTAAAGGCTTGCGCCATCACGCCTGGCTAAAATATTTTTATTTATTTATTTCCAAACAGAGAGAGGTAGACAGAGAAGAGAGACAGACAAGAGAATGGGTGTGTCAGGGTCTCTAGCCTCTGCAAATGAGCTCCAGATGCACGCACTTCCCTGAACATCTGGCTTTACATGAGTAGTGGAGAGTAGAATCCTGGTCATTAGGCTTTGCAGGCAAGTGTCTTAACTGGTGAGCCATCTTTCCAGCCCGCCTCTTTCTTTCTTTCTTTCTTTCTTTCTTTCTTTCTTTCTTTCTTTCTTTCTTTCTTTCTTCCTATTTCTTTCTGCATGTGTGTCCCATCATCAACACAGGCTATAAACAAACCCTGTAATTTCTCCATTGTCTTTAAACCCATTGGCAAAATCCGTTCAATTGACCCCAAACATGAGTAATTTAAGTATGGCAAAATCAGTTGAATAGACCCCAAAATTGAATAATTTAAGTATAAGTCTAACAAAATATGTGTAGGATCTATAGTGGAAAAGTTCAGAATACTGATTCAAGAAATCAAAGATCCAGCCTGGTGTGGTGGTGCACGCCTTTAATCCCAGCACTCAGGATGCAGAGGTAGGAAGATTGCTGTGAGTTCAAGGCCACCCTGAGACTACAGAGTGAATTCCAGGTCAGCCTGAGCTAGAGCGAGACCCTACCTCAAAAAAAAAAAAAAAAAAAAAAAAAAAAACCATGCACACACACACAAAAGATCTGGATTTTTATTTATTCCCTAAATACAGTACTTGGTAAATATATTCCTAAGATCCTGGTGATGGGGGGCTAGGCAGTGGGATGCAGGAACATTGCCATACATGGGAAATATCTAGTATCATCTGTCTGTAGAGAAATGCAAATGCATAAAACAAGCAGAAACTACCTGGTAGACTATCTAGCAGAGTCCCCCGGCCCCTGCCATGCTGGGCAAGGCTCAGTTCACCGTAAGAAAGGATTCAGAGAAACTGACTCAGTCCAGAAGAAGCTGAGGACACATGAGGACTAGGTGTAACCAGTAGGATGGAGGATGTCCTGGGAGGGATATTGGATGTTAAGGGAGAATGACTGTTTACGTGAACCAGCACAGAGGGGTGGTGTTCTGGTTTTCTCTTTGTGATGCAATGCACTGAGGAGACTTATATTTTTAAAAATATTTTTAAATTTATTTATTGGAGAGAGAGACAGAGAATAGGCATGCCAGGGCCTCTAGCCACTGCAAATGAACTCCAAATGCATGCACCACTTTGTGCATCTGGCTTTATGTGGGTACTGGGGAATCAAACCCTGGTCCTTAGGCTTTGCAGGCAAGCACCTTAACGGTTGAGTCACATCTTTAGCCCCGAGACTTAGATGTTAGCAGTGGAGTAGCTGGGTGTAGAGTCCCTGGGGATGCTCTATCATCTTTGTAACTTTTCCAAAAATTCAAAGCCATTCTAGAGGACTGGGGAAATGTCTAAGAGTATGAAATGCTTGCTAATACAGACATAAGGATCTGACCTGATGCTCAGCACCCATATAAAAGCTGGGCACAGTGGCACACACCAGTGCTGGAGAAGTGGATTGGTGAGCTCCGGGTCCAATGAGAGACCCTGATTCAAAAAAATAAGGTGGAGGGCTGGAGAAATGGCTAAGCAGTTAAGGCGCTTGCCTGGTTCGATTCTCCAGGTCCCACGTAAGCCAGATGCACAAGGTGGCACATGCGTCTGGAGTTTGTTTGCTGTGGCTAGAGGCCCTGGGGTGCCCATTCTCTCTCTCTGTCTTTAATAAATAAATAAAAAACAAGGTAGAGAATGATTGAGGAAGGCATCCAACATCAACCTCTGACCTCTGCATGTATGCTCACACACATACATGCACACTTGCATACACACACACACACACACACATATACACACATAGCCATTCTAAAATCTTAAGTACATTTCCAATAGTCTATGCAGATGTTTCTTGGATTCCTGTCTCATCTCACCATCCATGTGCACCTTTCTGTCTTTACACGGTGCGTGACTTTATAGTGTAATGACGATTGGGGTGCACCAGTCCTTCTTGGTGGCATGGGTCATTTCTAGAGCACATGGGGCTTGTAGAGGCCTAGCAAGAAGCTTCTTCTGCAGGCTCTGGAGCCAGGTGCCTGGATTTCATACCGAGCTTTGCTGGTGTTGTATGTGGAGTCAGCTCCTCATTGCTGGGATGAACGTCCAAACCAGACACAGTTTATAGGAAGGGATTTATTTCAGGCTTACAGATCCAAGGAGAAGTCCCATAGATGGTGGAAGAAGCTGGCTCCCATTCATAAATTCAGGGAGAGAGACACACCACCAAACAGCCAGCACCACAAGCCAGCGCAAATGGGCAGCAAAGAACAGGGACCCAGTCTCAAAACTCAGACCACTCTGGGTACCTTTTTGCTAGAAATCAGCTCTACCCCCAGGGATACCTCTTCCAGCCAGGTGGCTAGAAAGCCAAGTTTTAACAAAGCACTTGAGTCTATTGGGGGCCATACATCTAAACTACTACAGTTGGTGAATTGTGAGACCAGGGTGACTTCCTCAACCCCTCTGTGCCTCTGTGGTTTTTCCTAAACAAACGAGAATCCTGTAGCTCTTCACATACCACACATAGGATGAATGCATAGGAGCATGGTGAGTGTACCACAGCACTGGTGGCTGCTACCCCCTTTCCCACAGCAGCTGGCACCCAAGAAAGGAACATTAATGGAGTTGTTTGTGAGATGTGGACTCTGTTCACAGAACCCCTTTTCTAAGGTCTTAGTAAGGTGTCTACTTAGGAGATTGAAAGGAGATTGCATGCAGAAGGCAGTAATCACATGCCCAAGTCTATAGATATTGCAACAGTGACTATCTCGCGCAGCTCATGAGACCAGGATAGGCAAGAGTGTGTCAGTCAGCTTCCCGTTGCAGTGACAAAACGTCTGCAAAAAACAGCTTGAAGAAGGAACAGCTGATTTGAGCTCATGTCTTCAGAGGTTTCAGTCCATGGCCAGCTGAATCCATGGCAGTGGGGCTGAGCACCATGACTGTGGGGAGTCTGAACACATGACTGTGGGGAGGCTGAGCGTCATGACTATGGAGAGGCTGAGCACCATGGCTCACCATGGCTGTGGGGCTGTGGAAAGGCTAGCATCATGTGTGGCACAGGCTGCTTACCACAGGCAGCCAAGGAGCAGAGAGCTAAGAGAGAAAGTGAAAGACTGGGCACAAGATATAATTCCCAACACGCTCTTGAACTTGCACCTCCCTTCCACATGTTTTATCATCTCTGGATAGCCCCTCAATTATGATCCCATCAATGGATCAATCTGTCAATGGGATCAGAGCCCTCATGACTTAATCACTTCCCCAAAGCTCCACATCTGAACACTGCTGCCCCGGTGACCAAGCTGTCAACACACAAGCCTTTGGGGGACATTGCAGATCGAAACATAACAGAGGAGAGAAAGCCAGGTGATGTGGTCAGAGTGTCTAGGGCTGCATTTGGAGTCACTCCCCCCTCCAGGTCCACAGCTTCAATATAAAAGATAGAAGAGTTTTCTGCCCCCAGCACCCCTGTGATTCTTAGAAGGAATAGCACTTGGGAGGTAGAGGCAGGAGGATCAGGAGTTAAAGGTCATCCTTGGAAACAGCAAGTTCAAGATAAGCCTGGGCTACGTGAGACCCTGACTTAAAACAGAGAGAGAAAGAGAGGGAGAGAGAGAGAGAGAGGGGAAGGGAAGAGATGAGATGAAAAAGAGGAGGAGGAAGAAGAGGAGGAGGACTAAGGAGGAGGAGGGGAGGAGGAGGAAGAAGAAATAATAATGGGAGTCAACTGGGACAAGATGGGGAAGAAGCCTTGGGATTCTAGCTTCTTCGATCCAAGAGGATTGTTTTTCCACTAACCATGCCCTTGGAAACTGGCCTGGGAAGTTTGTAAAATGTAAATCACATGAGAGATGGTATGATGCACTTACTGGGCAGGTGACAATGAAAACATCTGGCCACATCAGGTGTTGGCAGGAGACAAAGCCTTGGGAAGCCTCCCCTCTGGGAGCTTGGCAGGGGCCCTCTGCTCATGGGCCTGTGGGACACTATACTCTCTCATGTGTACTAGGAGCTGAACAGCTTGGCCAGCGCCCAGTGTCCATCCTAGAATGGCATGTCCATGTGATAAAGTGCCACGAAACAAGACAGCTACAAAAGAACAAACCCCACAAAGCCACATGCATCCCAATAAGAATGAACTGAACTCAGGGAGAGGGAGCACACACAAACCTGAACATGTAACTCGGAAGGGGAGAGAGCAGGCATCAAAGAAGAGCGACCGTGCAAGTCCATTTATACAACATTCAAACACAGACAAAACCCAACTGTGTGGTTAGAGCTGCATAATTAGATGGCACAACTCGAAGGAGAAAGGAGGTAATTACCGCAGCAGTGGGCTGGTGTTGACTCCAGGATGACACAGAGAGCACGCTGGGCCGGCCAGACATAGTGGGTTTCTTGACCCAGGGATGGATGTTTCAGAATGATCCACCCATTCTTCTGTATGTCCATGCATGAGTGTAATGACTTTAACATGAAGATACAGGGGAGTGCTGAGGCCACGGAGGACGTGTCAGTCACAGCTCGGGAAGCTAGCCCTCTGCACGCATTGATCCTCAGAAGTTCAAGTCCAGAACTCACGGGCATGGAACACAGCAGGGATTCACGTATCCCTGAAGCGGGTGAGTGGAGCAGTGACCTTGGGAACAATCTGCTGGTGTCTTTTCTTCCCCTGCTAAGATGCCATTTTCATAGCAGCCATAGGACACCACAGTTCCAATCTTAAAATGAGACAGATGTCCGTCAAAGCCCTGCATGCAAGTGTCCATAGTGGCACTGTCTGTAACAGCCCAACCCGGAAACAACTCGACATTCACCCATCGAGGGACAACTAAATAACAGACCCTCCCCACACACACAATATATGGTCACATGAAGGAGTGAAGTAGCAACATGAATGAATTTTTTTGGCCTGTGTATGTGTATGTGTATGTGTGTGTGTGTGTGTGAGTACATGTATATATGTATGTTTGTATTTAAGTGAGTGCACCTGTAGGTACAGGTGTGTGTGTGTGTGTGGTGGGTGGGTGTGTGTGTGTGGAGGCCCAACATCAAGGTTGGGTGTCTCCCTCAACTGTTTCCCACCTTATTTACTGAGACAGGGACAGTGATTGAACCTAGAGCTCACTGATTGGGCTAGACTAGCTAGCCAGCAAGTCCCAGGAATTCCCTGCCTCCCTAGTGCTGGAAATGCATGCATCACCACGCCCTGGCACTTCCATGCGTTCTGGGGATCTGAACTCAGATCTTCATACTTACATACTGAGCCATTTCCCAAAGCCCCAATATGGATGGATCTCAAAAACATGATAGAGGAAGCCAGTTCCAGAGTGGAGTGTCTCATGATTCCATTCATGAGACGTATAGGAGGGGAATCAAAACGGAGAATGTTGATTATGGTCACTCAGGGGTGGAGGGATGGGGCAGGCACATGATGCTAATGGGGACAGAGCTTCTTTCTGAGGTCATGAGAATCTTAGAGATTACATGTGGTGGTGGCTATACATGCCTCTGAACACACCACAGGTATGTGCTGAACTGTACATTTTAAATAAGTGTCCCTGACGCTGATTATCAGGTTCACCATGGTAGCAACACTCTTGCTTGTCTCCCCAATTCCTCTGTGGATTCAGCTGTGGCTTGGCTGAAGTGTGAGGGATAGTTTATCTCCTCTGGTCTCGCTGCCTTCTGAAAAAGAACAGATTCTCCAATGGAGAGTGAAGACAGCATACTTTAAATGAGATGAGCATCATTAATTTAGGGAGAATTTGATGTCTGTAACCCCTCTTTTAGCCAAAGACTACTGAGAGCTTGACACTGGAGAACATAATCTTCATCTCTATAGGATTCTGGTTCTAGTTCCCAATTCCAATGAGCGGATCTTTTAGCCAGTCAGAAAGTTATTGGTTACCCACTGAGGCTTTGTGTCACTATTGCACTGGTGTGTACATCCTGTCAGGGTGTTTGCTTCTGAGTAATTTAGACCTCTGGTTGCTCAGACCATTGTTGGCCATTGTTCCCCAGTAGCTCATGTAGAGCTTTCCAGCACTAGACAGGCTAACTTTCTGGGGACTGGTTTCTTCTGAAATCCAGCCAAGTCTCTCTGTGCTCTGTGTCAGCAGTATATGGTGTCTTCAGCAATAGGGTCTTAACTTTTGCCTCAGGCAGGTAATCAAGTGTTTTGACAGAAAGCTGTTTTGATTTGGGGACTTCGTAGGCCTCTCTAATCAATAGCTTAATGTGGGTAGCAACCAATCTCTGGTACTGGGAGTTACAGGCCAGCGACAGAAAAATAATTTTATTTTAAGCTTAGGCTTCATCCCACCCTCACCAGAGACTAAGAGGGGATCATCTTTTATTATTTTATTTTTTAATTTTTATTTATTTATTTTGAGGCAGGGTCTCATTGTAGCCCAAGCTGACCTGGAATTCACTCTGTATCCTAGGCTGGTCTTGAATTCACAGTGATTCTCCTATCTCAGCCTCCCAAATGCTGGGGCTAAAGGTGTGAACCACCACCTCTGGATCCCATTTATTCTAAGATGTGGCTTCTAGCCCCTAGGAGCAGGTGGAGTTTTACTCCTGGCACTATCAGAACAAAAAGACAACATCTTTGGGAGGGTTCAGTTTGGCATATCAGAGATGGAGTCGATTATCACCCTATGTGACGTATACAAAATGGAGGGGTTTGGGAGCTGTCTCAGTGGGTAAAGTGCTTACCTTGTGAGCACGAAGACCCAAGTTCAATCCACAGGATCAACATAAAAGTGTTGGTCATGGTGATGGTGATGCACACTTGTAATCCCAGTAATGAGGTGGTGGAGACAGGAGGATCCATAGCCAACTAGTCAATCCTAACTGGTCAGTGAGTCACTTTGTTTCAAAACAGGTAGACAGCATTCCTTTTTAATGTTTGATTTATTTGTTTGCAAGAACACACACACACAGAGAGAAAGAGCAAGAGAGAGAGAGAGAGAGAGAGAGAGAGAGAAAGAATGGGCACACCAGGGCCCGCAGCCACTGCAAATAAACTCCAGATGCCAGTGCCACTTTGTGCATCTGGCTTTACATAGGTACTGGGGAAATAGAGTCTCAGACCCTGTAGGCAAGTGCCTTAACCACTGGGCAATCTCTCCAGCCTGATGGACAACATTCCTGAAGATGACCCCTGAGGTTGTCCCCTGGCCTCCACATTGCATGTGAACACATGTCCATGTGCATACACAGACATAGGCACACACACACCCACACACCTGCACACAAATAAACATACGTACATTTATGCAAAAACATAAAAGAAGACTAGACTAAAAATTTGGCACAAATTCCACAAATGATTAAAAATTCAAATTGAAATTTTAGAAGTGAAAATCATGCCCCCAAACCTTAAGGCTAAGTAGAACAGTAGACACTACACTACAGAATTACTTAAAGGAAGATTGGCCTAAAGAAAATATTTAGGCTATGTGATTAGTTTTAGAAGTTTTAGAGAAGAATTTGAGAGTTTTGTAGACTATGATTACGTGTAGTAACACTTGGGATTGGAGTCTTGAGATATGAACTGAGACAGGAAGAATAAATAAAAAACAATATTTGAGGAGTATTCCCTCAAACTTTAAAGACAAGAAGCCCTAGATTTAAGAAGTGCTACACCCCAAAGCAGAATAAATTCATAGGACTCTACATCTTGTAAAATTGTGACAAATCTACTGAAATACAAAGAAAAAGAGAAAGTTTATTATTTATTATCTATCAAAGGAAGTGCTAACCTTAGACTGGCAGCTGATTTCTCAACAGAAACACTGGAAAGCAGACACAGTGGAGGACACCTTCAAAGGACTGACAGAATAGAGCTGCTAGCCAAGAATTCAAACCCAGGGGAATGGTTCCTTAATAATGAATATGATATAAAGACATTAGACTTAAATTAGACCTAAAGACTTTAAAATGCCTAACAGGGAGGTGCTGAAAGAGTAACAAAAGAATGTATAACTGGGGCTGGGGAGATGGCTCAGCAGTTAAGGCACTTGCCTGCAAAGCCTAACAACCTGAGTTTGATTCCCTAGTACCCACATAAAGCCAGATGCACAAAGTGGTGCATGCATCTGGAGTTCATTTGGAGTGGCTGGAGGCCCTGGCATATCCATTCTCTCTCTCTTTCTCCTTTCAAATAAATAAATACGATGTTAAAAAAGAATGTATAGGGCTGGAGAGATGGCTTAGCAGTTAAGGCACCTGCCTCCTAAACCTAAGAAGGCTGGTTCCAGTCTCCAGCAGTTCCAATCTCCAGGTCCCAGGTTTAGCCAGATGCAGTGATGCAAGGGTGCAATGCCGCACTTGACCACAAGGGGGCGCATGCATCTGGATTTTGTTCACAGCAGCTGAGAGGCTGCTCTTGCACCCATCTCTATCTGTCTTCCTCTCCCTCTCTCTCTGTCTCTCTCTGTGTCTCTCTCAAAAAAAAAAATGTATAATTTAATTGCATACTGGAAAGATGGAACAAGAACTGAAAAGAAGTCAGAAAGAAAAAAAAGAAACACAGGCAGATGATGCTTAGTGCATGGAGTACAATGATAAAGTTAAACACCCTTCTTTCACACGGCACTTGTATTAGTTGAGATCTGGCCACCTTGTTATTCCAGACGAGGAGAATTTATGAGATGGTACTGATGATGAAGATGTTGGAAGAGCGGAAATAATGAGCTTTCCCAAAGGAGATAACTACAGCAGACACAGCCATTTCTGTGTCTGGAAGAATCAGAGGGAAGAGCCTGGCAGGGTACTGCTGCCCGGTGAGTGCTGGATCGGAGGAGGGACATGGTAAGGGTGCAAGGTAAGTCAGCAGTAAGAGCCAGAGCTGCAGGGGATAGGAAAAGCCAGGAAGTGCCTTCACCCCAAGACTTGTGTTTCGTACTTCTCTATGACATGTCATCGACACACCCAGATGAATTCCAGCTAGCACTGTTGCAGTTAGCTTCTCATTGCTGTCAAAACACCTGACCACAAGCAGCCGATTGGAGGAAAAGGTTTCTTTAGCTTGTAGTTTCAAGGGGGAAGCTTCCTGGTGGTGGAGAGAACAGAGGTTGGGCATCACGTCTTGTCATAGCAGCTGGCAGAAAGCAGCAAGGATAAGCTGGCTGGAACTGACAAGCTGGGTTAATAAACCCGAAGGTCCACCTCTAGGCACCCACCTCCTCTGACAAGGCTCCACTTCCCAACTTGCCACCAGCTGGGGGTTGAGGATGAGTCTTCATCACAAATGCATGAGGCTGTGTGTGTGTGGGGGGGGACACTTTACATTCAAACTACCACAAGCACAAAAGGATGTGGGATGTAATTCTCAGAGTCTTGGCCTTACAGGATGCAGAATAATGGATCTGAAGCAGGATGGATGCATAATAGATTAAATGTATGGCCATATGTCATTTAACAAATCGTTAGGTGACTGTGAGAATATCATGGGGTGTACTTACATTGAATGACATGTCACTAAGTACTAGATGGTCCATCATTGAATAAAATACTGTGGCATGTGACTAAGTATTCCAAACTTAAGCTCATGTTTCCCACTGAATAAAATAACAAAGCATACTCTATTTTATCAAGAGATTTATAGGGAAATAAGATGTTGTAGCAAGGTCCAAGGCAAAAGCATGGAAAAATTCATAACAGGAAATGAGACATGCCTATAATTCTAGTGCTAGGGAAACTGAGGCAGAAGAATCACAAGTTTGAGGTCAGAGTGGGCTATATAGTGAGTTCCAGTCCAGCCTGGGCTATAGAGTGAGACTTTGTGTCAAAAATCCAAAAAGTAACAAAGTAAAAAAATAAAAAATCAGCTGGGCGTGGTGGCGCACGCCTTTAATCCCAGCACTTGGGAGGCAGAGGTAGGAGGATCACTGTGAGTTCAAGGCCACCCTGAGACTACATAGTCTCAAAAAAACAAAAACAATAATAATAATAATAATAATAATGATAAATCATACTAACCAAGCACTAACTATAAGAAAGCCATTGTAGCGGTACTGACATCAAAATACAGAGGAGGGGCTGGAGAGATGGCTGAGCAGTTAAGGCACTTGCCAGCAAAGCCTAATGATCTCAGATCAATTCCCCAGTACTCACGTAAAGCCAGATGCACAAAGTGACACATGCATGTTTGCAGCGGCTAGAGGCCCTGGTGCATCCATTCTCTCTGTGGTGGTGCATGCCTTTAATCTCAGCACTTGGGAGGTAGAGGTAGGAGGATTGCTGTGAGTCCAAGGCCAGCTTGATACTACAGAATGAATTCTACATCAGCCTGCGCTAGAGCAGGAACCTACCTTGAAAAACTAAAAAAAAAAAAAAAAAAAAAAAGTACAGAAGAATTGCTGAAAACTCACAGGGATATTTTGTAATGAGAAAAGGGTCATATTCTACTAGAAAAATACAATTCTAACCTAGGAATTCACCCACTGATATGTCATTAAAAAACATTTGGCAAAAATGTATAGAAAAACAAATAGACAAACCCATAATTATTGTGAGAGATTTGAACATATCTTTCACTGCAACTTACAGAACAAGTAGGCAGGAATCAGCAAGGAAATTAAGGCTTTGCATTATGCAATTAGTTAAATGACCATTGACATACACAGGACTCATCCCAACAAGTAAAATACATGCATGTTTTTTTCCAGATGTACTTGGATTTTTTTTTACCAAAATTGATAGTTTGGGTGACAGGTTATATCTAACAAAAGTCTAACTTGCCAAATATTCATCGAAGACTAGTGCTTATCTTCCATGAATACATTCTTTGACCAAAATAGAATTAAGCTAAAGATAAGCAATAAAAAGAGAAAGGAAAAGAGAGAATGACAGAGAGAGAGAGAGAGAGAGAGAGAATGGGTACTACAGAGCCTCTTGCCATTGCAAACAAATTCCAGATGCATGTGCCGTTTTGTGCATCTTGCTTTATGTGGGAATGAGGGAATTGAACCTAGGTCCCAAGGCTTTGCAAGCAAGTGCTTTTAACCACTGAGCAATCTCCTCAGCAAGAGAAGTGTTATTCCTAATTTAAAATATTTCTACACAAATAGTTCCAGGTTTGATGGCTTGATTGGTGGTCAATCTTTCCAAATAGTCATAGGAGACTAGTGCTCATCTCTACGAATTCTTTGAGAGTATAAACAAGAAAGAATGTTCGGGCTGGAGAGATGGCTTAGTGGTTAAGGCGCCTGCCTGCTAAGCCTAAGAACACTGGTTCCAATCTCCAGGTCCCACGTTTAGCCAGATGCAGTGATGCAAGGGCGCAATGCCACACTTGCCCACAAGGGGGTGCACACATCTGGATTTCGTTCACAGCAGCTGAGAGACTGCTGGGGCGCCCATTCTCTATCTGTCTCCCTCTCCCTCTCTGTCTGTCTCTCTGTGTGTCTCTCTCCAAAAATAAATAAAATTAAAAAAAATTTTTTTAAAAAAGAAAGAATGTTCTTAGGTCAACTTAAGAAGACAATTTTATCTTTGACATGAAATTCAAGAAGGATATTATACTAAAGGAAAAGTCAATCTGCCCCAAATTGTCTTTTGGACATAAATGTAACAATTCCAAACAAATATTGACAAATAATAAAAGGGGCGTATCTCATGAGCAAGAAACCTACTATACCAAAATATTTTAGCATGTTTAAAAGAGCAATGTAGGGGTCTGAAGAGATGGCTTAATGGCTAAGGCACTTACCTGCAAAGCCTAATGACCTGGGTTTGATTCCCCAGTATCCCCGTAAAGCCAGATGCAGTGGTGCATGCATATGGAGTTTGTTTGAAGCAGCTGGAAGGCCCTGGTGCACCGATTTTCTTTCTCTCTCTCTCTTTCTGTATCTCTCCTCTCTCTCTCTCTCTCTCTCTCTCTCTCCTTGCAAATAGATGAATAATTTTTTTAAAAGAGCAATGGGGGCTGGAGAGATTGCTCAGTGGTTAAGGCATTTGCCTGCAAGGCCTAAGGACCCATGTTAGATTCACCAGTAACTGTATAAGCCAGATGCACAAGGTGGTGCATGCATGTAGAGTTTGTTTGCAGTGGCTAGAGGCTTTGGCATCCCATTCTCTCTCATTCTCTCTCTCTCTCTAATAAGTAAATAAATAAAACTTAGTTCTGGACTAACAGTGCATAACTTTCTTTTTCTCCTTTTTGCTACTATAAGAGTCTATTGCATTGCTTTAAAATATAATTTTTTATTTACAAGCAGAGAGAGGGAGAGAGAATGGGTATATCAGGGTTCTGGGGAATCGAACCTAAGTCCTTAGGCTTCACAGGCAAGCACCTTAACTGATAAGCCATCTCTCCAGCCTGAGAAAGAACTTCTTTAATCTGGAAAGAGACTTTGCAAAACAAGCACTGAAAAATGCCTGTGGAAACACCCTCCTCCATGGTGACATGCTGGGATTTCCTTCTGAGACTGGGACAGGAGCAAGGATGTCACCCTGGCATCTTTCTACACTGTACTGAAGCTCTTGGAGCAAAATAAAAGGTGTAAGAGTCCAAAGGGAAGGAAGAAAGATCTCCGGACGGAGTATAAGGAAAAGTCAAAAGAAGACAGAGCAAAACTATTGGGATCAAAGTGATTTCGTCTGGGTCACTGACCATAATGACAAGATTTATTGTAGTTTTCTGCATCTTTGATTGACATTTTAAAATTTTATAAATGCTGTTTATAATGGGAGCAAGGCACACCGAGTTTTCTAAGCTACTGAAACTATTTACAGGCAGGTGAGAGATCTGGCATCTTCACAGCAAACTACTGACTTACAGAAAGCCAAATAAGAGCCACCAGATGGCTCAGGGATATAGCACTTGTCTAACATGCACGAGGCTCTGAGTTCAATCCTCAGCACCCCATAAAACTGGGTGTGGTGGAGCACAGCTGTAATCCCAGAACTCAGGAGGTGGAGGCAAGAGGGTTAGAAGCTCAAGGCTATCCCTGACTACATAGCAAGTGTGAGGCCAGCTTGGACCTGTCTCAAAAACGGGGAGGAGGAGGAGAAAGAAAGCCAGACAGTTGAACCAATGAAAGGACATATTGCTACATCATTGTATTATATACAAGAACAGGAGTCTTTAGTATATAAAGGCATCATCCATCATGCACATTATCAACTTTCGGTGACTTAGAAGCAAGTATCTTTAAGCCATTGAACCATCTCTTCAGACCTCCCCACTTGTTTTTGGTGATCTAATGGCATGTTTTAAGCACTGCCATGTGGAAGCATGGACTAGTGTGTTTGTTTCATGGCAGCATAATCTTGTCTTGTATGGCATGAGCTTGCACCTTCCTGACAGCTGGGGAGGAAGAAGGACCCTCATATTCAAACCATCCGAATGCCCTCTTTGTGTAGACTCTTGTTCTAGTATCGAACCCATTTCCTGTTGGGGTGTGGCTCACGTTCACAAGCTCTGTCAGCGCTTTGATATGTGGTGTTCCAGCTCCAAGTCTTGTCAGGCGTATGCATTGTCCATATCCTCTTCCACATGGGAGTTCTCAGGTTTGTCCCCAGTGGGTATTTTGATCAATCTTTTTCTTTATGAGAGTGTTGTCTATCCTGCTGAAGACATGCCCAGATCCAAGTTCATGAGATGGTCTCTATTCCCTTCTGGAAGGCATATGACTTTGTGCTGCACTTAGCTTTATCTGGGTACTGTACTACGGCCAGTCTCCTTTCTTATTATCTCTCCCCACGTGGATATCCAAGTGATCCAACACTATTCATTTATCAAAGTCTCTTTGGGAATTTCATAAGTACCAATTTAACATCGACCAAGGGTCTCTCTGTGGTCTGTTCCCTGGGCCCATTTACCAGTTCTCTCATGATTATCCAGTAAGTTTTCGTACACAGAAGAGCAAACCTAAATATTTATTTCCTCTTTAAATTTCTTTAGGGTGTTCTTGGCCCTTTGCATATCCATATAGATTTTGGAATCGACTTCCACTGGGATCTGATTCCAACTCCCTAAAAGCTGTGGAGAGATGGCCCAAGTTTGATTCCCCAGTATCCATATAAAGCCAAAAGCACAGAGTGGTACATGCATCTGAAGTTCATTTGCAGTGGCAAGAGGCCCTGGTGCTCCCATAAACGCTCTCTCATAAATCAATCAATCAATCAATCAATCAATCAATCAATATTTTATAAAGGTCACATGTTGTATGGTTCTGTTGATGTGAAATCTAGAATGGGTTGATATACACAGACAGAATGAAGATTCATGGTTGCCAGGGACTCTGCATCTTGGGGGGGGGGGAAGAACCTGCTTTATTGTAAGGACTTTGGAGTGATGGGGATGGGAGAGATAGTGGTTATAAAGGTGGTGAATGAGCTGGCTGCCATGGAATGGTTCGCTTGAGACAGATAGTTTTATGTTATGCGAATGTCACTTCAATAAACATTTTAAACAAAACAAGCCACAGTGACATGCTGAGCCAAATTAAATATGATTGGCAAGCCAGCAGTTGGAGGAAACTTGAACAACCAAACTCCCACCCTGCCTGGCTTTCTTTGTATTGAGAGACTTGAATAGGTCCCTAGAAGGCCAGAGGGTATACCCCAAAATCTCTGGAGAGTGGGAATGAGTGGAGCCCATGCAAGAAAGTTTGCAGGTGTTTAAGATGTGATATGATGACAGGTCAGCTTTGCTTGGGGTGAGTTGTGCACATTAAGAAAAGTCACTCAGATATGCACTGTGTCCAAAGATGATAGCCTTAATAAGTGTGTGATGATGCATGTAGAATAATAGGGATGGCCAGTCAAGATGCACTGGTGAGTATGCAAGGTTGACTTTCAAAAGTGAGGGAGTGATGATGAAGCTAGCTTTGCTCCAGGCTTGAGTGGGAACCAAATCCGCGTATTCCCCACATTCCTGAGGTCATTACCCCCATAAGGAAACTGAGACTGACAGAAACCAAGGCATTCACTGGAATTTTCCACCCCAAGAGTCTTGGAACTGCCTCATGTCAAATAGTGTTAATTAAAGTGGGGGGGGGAGAGAAAGAAACAGCTTATCCCTCATGATGTTAGTGGGTGATGGCAGAAGCTGGGGTGGTCCCACTGGAAGGGTGGAGGTGATGACGTGGTGTCCCCCGGCTGCAGCTGCATTGGCCCTAGGTGCTCTGTGGAGGCTGCATTGGGGGTTGTGATGAGGTCTTATTAGCCTCATAAACTTTCAGCATGTGTCTCCTGAGGACCGGAAAGAGAGTTCATGTCTAGAGAAGATCATGCTGTGCCTTGCTCTCTGTTCTTGGCACTGAGCACCGCTGGGCTCAGGGACATGTAGCTGGGAGGACAAGGACACAACCTGGGGTGGCTGATGGGTTCACACATTAGATGAGGCAGCCAGCCTAGTTCAGGAGCCTCCCCTGACAGAACAGAGGCAGAGGGGGGCTGGTGAAGCAGGAAGTACTCGTCCCGGTGCAGGAGAGGATCCAGAGGAGGGACTCCAGAGCGAGTCTGCTGTGGTGATGGTGGTGGGGGCTCTTGGCCTCATTGGAGATGTTCTGGATTGCTGTGATGGGGTGTGTTTGGCATCGAGAGTGCAGAGGCCAGAGATGCAGCCAATCATCCTATTGTCCCCAGGGTACCCAGCCAAGCACATCAGCTTGGCTGCATAGGGACACCAGCCCCAGTGTGTGTTCTTTCCCTCAGCACCAATGGGGACTAGCTAGCAACCCTTAGAGGAGGGGTCATGGAGTCACCAACCTGCTCAGAATAAGTGTCATGTCTGCCTACCTTGGCACCTCTGCTGTCCACCTTCATTCATATGTTGGTGAGATGAGTAGAGGACTCAACTTCTGGTGACTCAGAGTGGCAGCCAAGGCTGGGCAGGGGTGGTTCATTTGTCCTTTTTTTTCTTTTTTTTTTTCAAGGTACGCTTTTACTCTAGCCCAGGCTGACCTGGAATTCACTATGTAGTCTCAGGGTGGCCTTGAACTCACAGTGATCCTCCTGATCCTCCTACCTCTGCCCCCAAGTGCTGGGATTAAAGGCATGCACCACCATGCCCAGCTTGTCCAGTTTTTAAAATTAGGAACTTTAATTGTATAAACATATTGCATATTGGTTATATTCCCATCAGGTTATACTCTCCTCCTCCCATTCCACTGAGGTCCTGCTCAGTGGGGTTTTGGTAATCACTGTGGGGTCATGAATGCATCAGTCAGTCTCTATGGGGAAGATAATGTCTCGGAATACACTTTTCTACCCTGTGGCTCTTACATTCTTCCTGCCCCATCTTCCACAATGTTCCCTGAACCTCAGAGGAGATGATGAGTCTTCTTTAGTATTGAGCTCTCAGAAGCCTCTGGTTTTCTGCTTTGATGAATTTTGAGTCTCCTCAGTGTCTACTGTCATGTCCGTGGAGGAGGTTGTCAGGATAGCAATGAGGGCAGTATTTACCTTTTTGAGGTCCCTGTGGGTCTCTCTCACTCAGGGATGAGGAGGCTCTACAAGTATTTAACTGGAAGCCATGTTAGGCCCCCATACAAGTGGAGCCTGCCTTGGCCATAGCTTTAATGGCTACGATCCTGAAGGTCTTGGTGATGGTTGAACAGGGGCTGTGAGTCTGTATGCCACACTGGCCAACTTGCCCTTCTATAGTTCATCCTACAAGATGGGTGGTTACCGCCTTATGTGAGAACTCTTTGTTCCCCACAGCAGAGGGAATCTGGCCAGGGTGGCTTATCCAGATGCTCCATATTGTGGGTGTTCTACATGGACCTGGGACAACACCCTGCTTCCTGGAGGAATTTGACCATTGAGAGTAGGATGGAGGCGGGAGGGGTGGTCACACCGCAAGTCCAGGGAGAATGTTCCATCCTTCCTGGGTTTCCATCTTCTGCCACTTGAACTATAAGATATAAAAGACACAGCAGTTGTAACTACAAATTACCAAATCTTAGGACTGCCAATCTGATAAAACAAACACTAAAAAGTACAAAGAGTCCTGACCGAGGAACGGTGGGAAGCTTCATTACCTCCTGTCATGTTTGGATAGGTCTTCCTACAAACTTCACAAGAAGCCATCACATATTTGGGGCCTGGGAGCCTGTTGCATGGAAGGCATGGTATCTCTGAATCCATTTCCTGCTCTGTGTGCCAGGCTTAGACTTGCGTGAGGTGTCAGTGGTACCAATAGATGCACACAACAGGTGATAAACATCTAGTCCTGGGAAGGAAGCCCCAGGCAGGACATGGTTCTCTATCCAAACTCCCTGCTAATGCCTGCCCATCCCACTTCTCTGACCTGTGGCGATTTCCCCTGACCCATAGCCAGCTCCAATGGTCTGGCTTATTAAGCCCTGCTCTTGGCCAGGCCTAGAAGTGCAATGGAGAAACCCCAGTTCTGGGCTTCTGAGGCTGTTCCAGCCAGCTCCTGTCCTTCCATGAGTCAGTCAATTCATTGCAGCCGCCTCCACTGTTTGGATCTTGGTTTCCTATTCTGTAAAATGAGGACCTAGACAGTGTTGCCCCTGAGCCCACTGCTCCCCTGGGTTGAGAGCTAACTCAGTTTGCTCCTAGTGTGGCCCTCCTGATAAGAAAGGGCTTCTATCCCCACCCAAGTCCCTAAGGAAGGCTTCCCTGGAACTTCCCTTCTCTTCCACTCAATGGTTCTTGCTTATCTTGGGAGTGCCAGGTACTCTGTAAGATACTTGTGGCATGACTGAGGACATCAGCCAGGCTGACAGTTAAGACACAGCTGAGAAGCATGTGGGGCTAGAAGTGGGGCCTTGGTAGAGGAGGGCAGCTTGGCCCAGGATGGGTGTGGGAACAGAGGTGGTCCTGAGCTAAGCCTAGCGTGGGGGAGTCAGCTCTGGGAGTAAGGTGAGGGGGGTGTAGGATGTGAATGGGCTTGGGTTCTGTGGTAGGGGTTGGTGGAGGAGAGGATGGCCCTGGGCTGGGGCTGGGCAAGGGAGAGGGCACAAGGGCCTTCTGCACATGCTGAGGCCATGGGGGAAATATCGGGAAAAGCCTGTGAGCACTTGTAAAACCAGCCAGAGATGTGGAAGGTGGATTCATGGGAGTCATCCTTAGGGGAGGGGATGAGTCGGAAGGAGGAATGGGGACCCACAGCCTGAGCATGCCATTAGAAGGAGATCACCCAGGACATGCCAGAGGCAGTGGAGACCAGCCTGGAGGAGGGACAGTGCTAGGTCATCAGAAGAAGGACCCAAGAAGCAGAGTGTGACCAGCTCTGTGGATCCTCATGAGGGGACCGGAGCAGTGCACAGTGGAACATCCACCTGCCTGCGCTAGTCACGTCTGCCACGTCCTGTACTTTCCACGGAGCTTTAACATCCTGGGGAGACTGGCCCTCCTTCCTAGAGCTGACTCCTAGAGAGGGTCAGTAGCTTGCCCGTGAATGCACCTTCCAGATGTGCACAACTCATCCACAGTCCCTCCCACCTCCTTCACTGGCCACTCACGCTCCAGGCCTGTATTTCCTAGACTCTGAACTACCCACTGGCTAACACTCCTGTAGCCTAGTAGTCATTGGAATTGCCCGCCACTGGAAGCTTGCTCAAACTCTCCTTCCCTGCCTCCCTACAGAAACCATAAGACAGGCCCTGGGCCATACTGTCCCCAATCCCTACTGCTTCCTGACTGCTCAGTGACTTTTCCTATGGCCCTGTGTGGCCCTTCCTCTCAGGGTTGGTGAGTAATAAACTCTTCTTTCTATGACACTGGCTTCTGGGTAGTCAGTGACCTCCACAAATCTAATCTCACTTCTATGAGCTACTGCTGCTACCCCTCCCTCACGTATGCCTCTGCCCACTTAGTTTTCACTGATGCCAGGTCACAATTCCCAGTTGAGTGAGCACCTTAACAGACGGACACACCATACTCATGTCTTGGAAAACAACCTGCCCAGGGCCTGCCCTCCTGTACCTTGTGGGGAACCATGAGCTCAGACACCAGCTGACTCTTTGCTGGCTTTTTTTTGGTTATTGTTAGTTTTCTGTCCATGGAATGCCCCAGGATTATGAAGAAATCTATTGAGAATGGTTGTGGCAAAGTCTGGTACTTTCTGGAATGAGTTAGCCACAGAGAATGGCTGAGCACTTGGAATATCAATGAGCGATAGGAGCATTTGTGAGGTTCCTGACACCCTGAGCCCTCCATCACTCAGTCCCCCCTCCCCCAGCAGGGCACCCCATGCTGGGATGGATAACCCTGGACTGGACCTCACTGGCTTAGCAAGCTGCTTAAGTTTTGTCTGTCTTGACGGTCCCAATGCCTTGCTCTGACCCCATGCTCACAGGCTCACAGGCTACCCTGCAGAACCAGCTTCAGGTCCCTTTCATAGTGTGCTGCCCCCACCAAACAGTCGGAATTCTGAAGCAGGCTATTTTTATCTGCTCCTCAGGGCAGACCCAGCAAGACGCCTCGCTGGCTGGCGAGAGGCCTCGGCCACTCCCCTGTGGTCTGCTGTTCAAATGGAGTTGGGTTCTTATAACAAGGCAGAACTTCCTTCATCTCAGATGCTCACTGACTGGAAGGGGTCCTCACTTTGTCTGTGGCCTGCGCTTTAAGGGCCTCCCCTTCTGGTGGGGAGGGAACAGAACCACCTCCCCTGCTTCAAGTGGCTGCTTCGTGTGCAACGACAGTCCCATATGCTGTGACTCACCCTGCAAACATCCTCCGTGGCTCAGGCTTCAACTGCCCCTCCTGTCCCAGGGCCCCTGGGTTCCCAGGCCCAGGCCCCACTTATGCAATACCAGGCCCCAGACTCAGGGCCCTGTGATGAGACCCAGGTACCCTACACTGACAATGCTTCAACAGACAGGCACAGGGTCCATTCTGAGCTGGTCCTGAAGGGTGCAGACTCTGGAAGCTCTCCTAAAGTCTGTCCTGAGTCACTACCACAGCAGCAGCAACCTGGAGCTCTCCTGAAAGCAGTTTCTACTTTGCAGGGAGGCCTGGTTGGCTGGACTTCACATTCCCGAGAAATTATAGCCTACTCTTCTCTCCTGTGCCCTCCTAAGCAGCCAGGAGGGGATCGTAGAGCTACAGGGCAGGAGAGTCCCATTATCACCCCCCGTAGACCAAGTCCTCATCTGTCCCTCTCCTGTGCACCTCACTCTCACTCTGGAGTCTGTCCCTACTTTTTAAAAAAAATTTTATTATTATTTTTTTTTTTGAGAGAGACAGAGAGAGAGACAGAGAGAGAGAGGGAGAGGAAGACAGAGAAGGGCACACCAGCAGCCTCTCAGCTGCTGCAAACGAAATCCAGATGTGTGCGCCCCCTTGTGGTCAAGTGCGGCATTGCGCCCTTGCGTCACTTTGCATCTGGCTAAACGTGGGACCTGGAGATTGGAACCACTGGAGATTGGAACCAGTGTTCTTAGGCTTAGGAGGCCTTAACCCCAAAGCCATCTCTCGAGCTCCCCTACTTTTTTTTTTTCAAGGTAGGGTCTAGCTCTAGCCCAGGCTGACCTGGAATTCACTGTGTAGTCTCAGGGTGGCCTCGACCTCACGGTGATCTTCCTACCTCTGCCTCCCGAGTGCTGGGATTAAAGGTGTGCACCACCACACCCGGCATGTCCCTACTTATTCTGATGTCATTCTTAACCCTGTGGCCGGCCCGGGGCCATCCTGACATGATAAGACCAAGTCCTGCCTACTTCCTCAGCTGACATCTGACCACAGGCTAGCCTAAGTTCCTCTGTCTTCTGGCTACTCTGACCTCCTCACACCCCAAGGATGGCCTGTGCCTTTCCTGCACCCTGAGAACTTCCCACTTTAGCAGCCTTTCTGAACAGCTCCATGCTCTGGCTTCCAACAGGCAATGTCGTCAGGGCTCTTGTCTGTGGTCCTTCTGCACCTGGCCCATCCGCACTCCTCACGAATAGACATTTGGTCCTGCAGACCTGCACCCAGGGCCAGGCTCAAGACCCTGCTGTCCTTGCTGCTGTTCGCCCGGCCACTGCTGAGAGCAGTCTCCACTGTCCTCTCTTATGTGCCCAGAGTGACCTGATAATAGTGTTCCCAAGGACCCTCACTTCTTCCATCCTGCCACTCTGAGAGTCCTGGGGCTAGGACTGTCCTTCCCTTCCTCTTCTTCTTTCCTTCCGGCTTTCTTCCCCAGTGTGTAGTGCTATTTATCACATGCTCCAGGAGGTTTGGGGGATGGTTGGGTAGTGCCTGTGTAGGGTCCACATGGGCCCACAGCACAGATGGCTCTGTGATTTCTAGATCCCCGCACCCCCCAGGTCTCATGCTGACCTGAGACAGTTTCCTGGTGGTGGGCAGGTGTCAGAGAACTTCTTCCTGTCCTGGACCAGGAATCCAGAGCAGCTGGTCGAGGCAGCCACCTTACAAGTCCATCCCGAGGGGCTGGCCTCAGAGCCACTACTTCTTCCATGGGAACTGAGAAAAGTGTCACCCGTCCTGCTGACTGGTGATCACAGGTACTTTATCTGCTGGCCACCGGCTGTTCATATGAGGGGCAGAGAGCAAGCCAAGGCTTGAGGAACTGAGGAGGAAGTTCTCGGCCAGGTCTAAGTCCTTTGGGAGACCAGTGATTGGCCATGAGCCACAGGACACCCGCCACTGGTGGAAGTGGGTTCCACAGATGAGGAGTATCCCAGCAGGTGCTCCATACCAGACCCCATGGACCACTCCCCTTCCCCCATGATCTTGACCCAACTTCAGTGGGGCTGCTCCTGCTCTCACCCAACCCAGCTCAGAGGACCTTCACAGTGCCCATCTTATCCCTCTAAACCTGGCATTTGAGGCATCTTGTCAGAGTTCTTTCCTGCTGCCTCTTGGCACCGGCTGGGTCCTTGAGCCCTTCATGCAGTAGCCTCCAGCTCTGTACAGTCAGAATTTCTTTCCCGAGTCCTCAGCTGGCTTGTCCAGCTCTCCACTCATGCCCCCAGTAACCTCGACTTTTCTGAAGTTCTAAGCTGCAGTGCGAGGGTGCTGGGGCTAGAATCTTGCTAGGATTAGATGAGGCCCAAGACCCTAGGACAGGAAGAGTGTCTTACAAGGAGGTACACCAGGGTTCACACTCCCTCTTTTGGGAGTAAGGACCCAGGAGACTTAGTGACCTCATAAGATCATTGCACTGAGTGTGGGGTCCTGGCATGGTGCTGACAGCAGCTCCTGTGCTGAGAAGGGCTCTGCATTGTGAAAGGCAGGTGGCCCAGAGCTGAGGTGGCCCAATGAGTGACCTAAGAGCACGTACAGTCACCACTAGCCATCACTTGTCTGTGACACGCTATCCTGTTTCGGCGATTCAGCTGCAGTGTTCCTGGAAGATCACAACTTGGGAAGTCCTCGATTCTGGAGCCTGGATTTCCTGGATCTGGGATCCCAGTCTTTTTCCTGTGATTTTGCCTCAGAGTCCATCTGTCCACTTACAAATAAAGGCAATGAGGGTCACGGGACAGGCTGATGAGCGGCAATGAGCAAATTCCAAATCTAAGAGTGGAAAGTGTCATGGAGCCCTAACCTCTTAGTAGACAGATGTCTCCTTCTGCAAGGCCCTGGGCTTCCCATGTCAGGGTGACAACATCCTCACGGCATTAATCACCTGACAAGGAGGGGTACAGTGTTGCGGTGAGAACCCCAAAGTGCCCGGGTGGGGTGGTTAATTTTGATTGTAAGCTTGATTGGATTAAGGAATGCCCAGACTCTAGATGCTAGAGCATTTGTGAGGCACATCTTTGGGTGTGTCTACAGAGCCTGTCAGAGAAGAGCATTGGGAGGGAAGACCCACGTCTGTCAGGTGTCCTATCACGGCATGAGGAAAGCAACTAATGTGCCAGGATGTGCCACACTCAGGGTCCTTCTGGATGTGCCACACTCAGGGTCCTTCTGGATGGCTTTGCAGGCTGTGTACTTAACAACTCTAGAGATCATTCCAGGGACCATGAAGTGACAAGTGTAATCTGGAAGTGTGCAGGGAGGGCCTGATCTTTTTAGGTGGTGGCCCTTCCAAGTCCTCTGGTCATTTCTACTGGGTGAACTGGGTGTCAAATTTGGTTGAGTGGGCCACTGGTTATTCCATTCAAGGGCTTTTTCTTAACTCAGTGGCTGCAAGACAGCCTCTCGTTTCATGAGCTCGTTTTCTTCACACCATTAGTCTTTGTTCCCAGTTGGCTAAGATTCAAAGGGAAGAGGCCCAAACTAAGAGTCAGGAAAACGGGCCGAACTGGAGCCTCATGCATGCTGTGTGCACGCCTCAGTTTCTTCATCTGTGGGGTGAGGGGCAGGCTGCGTCCTTGCCTGTGGTCTGTGCTAGCACTGAGTTCATGCTGAAATCTTGGGGAGTCCAGAGCGAGCGTGAAGACAGGCTGACTACCTTGGAATCTGCCCCCCAACTTCTCCTAGCCGTTCTGCCTTGGCTTCTGTCTGGGACAGGCCCATTGCCATCCTTTCTGACCACTGCCCTAAGAGGCTCCAGCTCAGCTCGGGAGAAGGGGGTCTGTCTGCTCTCCTAACTGGGGGGAGGGGAGGAACCTGCTCTTCAGCTCTCTTGTGAGAAAACATACTCAGGTCAAACATCACCAGCCAGGACACGTCTTTGGTCCTGGGTGGCCCTAACGTCCCCTACCCATCTTCTGGTGGATGTGCAACACTGTCCTGCCCCAGGGGCTTCCAGGTCAGCTGTGAGAAGTGTGACATGCACTGGCTGGGAGAAATAGAACTTGGCTTTGGAGATGGCCATCAGCCGTCACAGCATATAACAAGCCTGCTCTGTTCTATCTGGGTCACAGCCCACTGCTTGTCTCTACCGGATAGGCTTTGCAGGAAAGTACCCAGAACATGAAGCCCTGGAAGAGGTGAGGCCACTGTCTCCGGCGTCCAGCCTCACAGTTCCAGAGCGTCTGTGATTGTCATTAGCCGGCTGGTCTCTGACCAAGGGACCTCGACAGCTTGTTTACCGTCTTTCTGTACAGAGCAGACTGGAGCCTCCATGAGGCGTGTTTTTCCATGAGCATGTCTCTGGCCTTCCACGGGGGTGTCATTACAGGGGTCTGAGTGAACAGTTCTGGCTCAGGGGTGAGTCCCAGATGTCGCTCCTTCTGACCTGTCCTGGGAGAGAAGGTGGTGTCTCTTCTGCGACACCCACACAGGTGGCTTCTCTGGACTGGCATCTGGGGCTGCAAGTCACACAGTGTGTGCTGTTGTTGTTTGGAGAAGAAGGGAGGGGGAGTGGAGGGGACACACACACACACAGACATGGAGGGTGGTGGCTGGGAACACTACATCCATCCAGGGGACTCTACACTGGAACCACACTTTCCTACCTGCCTGAGTTCTATCACTTTGTGAATATCAGATGAAACATGTTGGCTCCTTAAAGGTCACAGGGGGTTGGGGATTCCAGCAATGAGATGGGTCTACTTTTGTCAGGCTGTAGCCTTCTTCCTTCACAAAGCATGCCCCTCCCAAGCAGTCAGAAGCCGGTGATGGGGCAGGAAGGAAATGCCCACAGGCCACAGAGGAACAAGCAGGAAGGAGGCACCCAGGCTACAACCCCACTGTCCTGGATCCTGTCCTCCTGCTTCTCTTTGGGTGTGGATGCTGCTGCCAAGTCACCTGTGGGTACCATTGTGGCTCGTTTTAGCTGGGCGTTCTAGAGTGGATGGAGACATGTCACTCTACCCGCACCCTTCAGGGCCCTTCTAGCTTCTCATCAAGTCCACGGTCGGAGTGAATGGCTCCCAGGGTGGAATCAGCCTGACCTTTCTTGGCTGCCACTGTGTGAGTGAACTGTTCATCCTACTTTGACCCACTGTGCAGGGAACGTGGCCATCACTCCCACTGTTCTTTTGCAGGTTCCTCAACTTCTGTCCAGGGGAATAGCTCTTTCTGTTGTTGAAGTAAGGCCCTGTGGCTGTGGGATCACTGGAGGCAGAGGCAGTGTCCTTACTCATGAGCAGAGCTGATTTCCCAGCATGCAAAGGCCACAACCAAGAGATGGAGCCTCTTATGAAGTTGTCTGTGGGACATGCAGAGAGGTGGCTGTTTGTTGGCCAGGGTGACCCACGCCTGTGCTAAGAGACTGAGGAGGGACATAGGCTCCTAGTGGAATGGAGCCAAGCATGACTTAAAAAGTGAGACAAGAGGGGCCTGGAGAGATGGCTTAGTGGTTAAATGCTTGCCTGTGAAGCCTAAGGACCCCGGTTCGAGGCTTGATTCCTTAGGACCCATGTAAGCCAGATGCACAAGTGGCGCATGCATCTGGAGTTCGTTTGCAGTGACTGGAGGCCCTGTTGTGCCTATTCTCTCCCTCTCTCTCTGTCAAATAAATAAATAAATAAATATTTAAAAAAATTTAGAAAACAGGGGCCTGGAGAGATGGCTTAGCAGTTAAGCTCTTGCCTGTGAAGCCTAAGGACCCTGGTTTGAGGCTTGATTCCTCAGGACCCACATAAGCCAGATGCACAAGGTAGTGCATGCATCTGGAGTTCATTTGCAGTGGCTGGAGGCCCTGGCACGCCCATTCTCTCTCTATGTGCCTCTTTCTCTCTCTGTCTGTTGCTCTCAAGTAAATAAATTTTTAAAAAATTAAAAAATAATAAACAGAAAGCAAGACAAGAGTTCAAAATCAGAGTTCAGGTTGTCAGACTCCTTGGGGCCCATAGGGAATGTCCAAGGCCTTTTTCTTTCTGACTTCATGGACTGGAGGGAGGCGGGGGAGAGGGTCACTTACAGAGCAGCAAAAGCCAAGTGAACGCCAAGGTCTCTACCAAATGCTCAGAGGCAATGTGTCAGCCACCTTGGGAGGACATAGGCTCTGATTCAAATTCCTTGTCCAGCGGGGCTCCATGGAAAAGCTTCATCCTGCTGGTAGCTGGGGTTCTCAGAGGTACGCTTCATTGTGCAAGGAGGCCAGACATGAGACAGACAGGAAGTCAAGGGTCACCAGGCAAGATGAGACATCAACCCATCCATCTCTTGCCAATTAGGTTACAGAACTGGGAGGTGCGACCTGCCTTCAGAAGGTGACACAGGAGCCCATTTGTGACAATGACATTTCTTGAGGAGAGGCCGGGAATGTGGATCATGAGTTTAATGCTCTTCCATGTGGAAGTGGGTGTCCTTTTCCTGTTTGGGTCTCAGTTCTTCTGTCTCGGAAAGGAAAAAGCAGGCTCTTGTCTCCAAGGCCTTCTTACCGCTGGAAGCTTATGGACCCTGTATTGTAAGGGTTCCTCCATACGCTTCTGCCAACATTCAGTGTCTTGCATGATAATCTCCTGTTTGTTTCTTGTGTGCCTTGATGGAGGGAGTTTTATTTTTGGGAACTTGGGGTGCCCCTGGAAGCTATGCAAAGCTGCTTGTTTAGGTAGCTGTGCTTGCGACAAGGGGTGGACCTATGACTCAACCCCCAGCCTCATGCGCGCTGCCCCCACTGCGGAGTGCAGAGGGGGAACACAGCAGTTTCTGGAACAGGCCCACTCCGGCCTGAGCCCCAGCTGGGTGGGCCCCAAGACTCCCTCGGCTTTGATTCTGCAACTTTTTCCAAGGCAAAGCGTGAATCACGTCCCAGATCTGTCCCAGTTCCCAGCCCGACTAGTGGAATTTCTGAAACCCGAGAGCTGAGGTACCGTCTGCGCTTCCGAGAGAGGTCTCCACTCTTACCTTTGGGGGCAGTTTGCAGCAGAAACTGGGTGAACACACCACATTCTTCCTGCATGAAGTACTGTCCTTCTGGGGAGGAAGCAGGGACCAGCAGCATCTCATTAAACAGCTTGGAGCCACTTGATTTGACAAACCCAACCTGTGCTCTGGGTCTCAGGCAGCCCTAGCTGTGCTGCTCCTCACTGCTTCCTGACAGGCACCAGGGACATTCCTCCTTCCTGCTGCACTGTTCTCCCTTAGAGAAGGAAGACACCGACCCAGAGTAGCCAAGGTGTCCAGCCCTATCTTGCCAGGTTTCCCAAACAAGATCCCTTTGTGAGGATATGCTGGTACTAGGGTCATCTCCGCAAAGAGCTGATAAAGAGAGGAAGAACTCTTGTCTGATTAATCGGTGTCTGGGTTCCCCATGATCATGGCCATACGTTGTTGTTTTCCCCTGTGCCTTTCATCTGGGCTACAGGACAGCCCCGTGGGCCAGGCAGGGTGGGCATGGACCCAGCTGAGCACGATGCTCTGGTAGATAAAGGCCACAGAAAGGCAGTGGTCCTCTTGGCCTCTGAATGACCAGAGAGCAACAAGGCATCCATTGTGAAGGCCACAATGGGCCAACTTTCCATTTCTAAACATGGAGGGCCCCAGTGGGCACTGTCACCACAAGGAGAGTGATAGGGAGGGAGGTCCCCATGGGAATGGGGGAAGGGGCAGAAGTCTAGTGTATGCGAAGGCAGAGGGACAGAAGGGAGTGAGTGGTCCTGGGTGACCAAGGTGGATGTGTCCCCAAGGGGACGTTGTTGAGGTCAGACTCTGAGCTGTGTTCATTTTTCTAGGGTTAACAGAGACCTGGGATTCAAGGGGCCCTATAGACGCTGAGAGGAGAGAGGGAGAAGAGGGGAGTAAGGAACAGAAGGAGAAGAAAGGGAGGGAGGGGAAAGGAAGGAGGAAAGAAAAGGGAAAAGGGAGGGTGGAAGAAGTTGGGGAGGAAAGAAAGGAAGGGGAGGAAGAAGAGAAGAGAGGGAGGGAAGGAAGGAGGGAGAGAAAAAGAGGTAAGGGAGGGAGAAAGGGAGGGGAGAAAGAAAGAGAAAGATGAAGGGAGGGGGAGAACAGGAAGAAGAAAGAGAGAGGGAAAGATAGAAGGAGGGAGAGAGGAGGAGAGGGAGGGATGCAGCACTCTAGAGTGTCTTTCAGCCATAAGCAGCTTTCCTTTCCCTCATTCAAGAGACCCCATGTTCAGAAGTTGAACAAGCCAAGTTCAGGCTGTATTCAAGAGCTGGAATTTGGAGTAAGTTCCTCCCAAGTTAAAATTCCATTCATGCGCAGTCAACTCCAACCTGCCCTTCCTCCTCAAACCTTCCCTCCCCCTCTTACACACACACACACACACACACACACACACACACACACACACACACACACATTGTTGGGGCACTCCACGCCTGGCACAGGCTCTGACACAGTAAGTGTAGGCTGAGTGGACCCGGCACATCGCCCTGCAGTTGGGAGCTTGGCTTTGTCACTCTGGAAGACACCCTGGGCATCTTGTCTGTAGCTGCATAGTTCTCAAAGCCTATTTTATTGTTTTTTTTTTTCTTTTATTAAGTCAAACATGGATGAGACTCCAGGCATGATTCACCCTGAGGCAATTCTCCCTCCAGCTATGAACCTGCAAAATCAAACAAGCTCTGGGCTTCCAAAGTACAATGGTAGGACAGGCATAGGAGAGGGGTGGGATGGGGGCGGGGGGGGGTAGACACTCCCTGTGTAAACCAGAAGAATGGGCCAGAAGGGAGGCAGCAGGGGTCACTGGTTCCCAGCAAGCCTCAGACTTGACATGGCAAGCACCATTTCATCTTACAGTTCTGACGAAAAGCTTCTTGACCCCATGTCCTGCCTTTAGAACACCCTGGAATGAGGATCAGTGAGGCTTCAAGAACCCTGCCTGTGGCGTATACAGCCAGGCTGCAGCTCTCAGGGCTCTGGTCACACGCCCATGGCTCTGCTGCTCTGGAATGGAGGTGTCCACCCTGTCCTATGGCTCTACCAGGCATCACTCTCACGGGAAATCTATAGTACTTCTGCTTTTGAGGCAGTCTTCTGGCTGGACCAAGTCCTTGAGGTGCCAGGTGTCACTGCTTGTCATTTCAGGTATTGGTAGCCTTTGTGTCCTGGCTAGTGACACTGGGTGCTGAGGTCAGACTCTGAGCTGTGTTCATTTTTCTAGGGTTAACAGAGACCTGGGATTCAGGGGGCTCACAACCAAGGTATACCGCTACGTCCTCTGGAGAGATGAGCAGCAGTGTTCTGCACTGCATGGAATCCCGTGGATCTTAACATAGAGGAAGAAGGTTGATCCAGAAGTGGGGAGCAGGGCTGGAGGAGGCAATAGGCAGCAAGTGCGAGGTCTGAGAGAAGCCCAGGACTGCTGCATGGAAATCTTTTTGCTGGGGCTGGAGAAATGGTGTAGCAGTTCAAGTGCTTGCTTGAAAAACTGGACAGCCCAGGGTCGATTTCCCAGCGCCCACTTAAAGTCAGATGCACAAAGTAGCACATGTGTCTAGAGTTCATTTGCAGTGGCAAGAAGCCCTGGCATGCCCACACTCACTCTCTCTCTTCCTCTCTCTGTGCCTCTTTCTGTCTCTCTCTCAAATAAATGAGTAAACATTTTTACAAAATTATAAGAACTTTGTAGAAAATTGTTTTTGTAGATGGGACTCTGGTACTCTGGGCCTATGGCTACATGGGGGTGGCCTGAGACTCTCTGCTGTGTCTTTGAGGTCACTTCCCATAGTGTCATTCATTCTAGCTTTAGATTGCTGATTGTCTTCTTTTCAGATGACCATTGGCCATACTTTGGTGTTCTCTCTAGAACACATTTGGTCATTTCTTTCTTTCTTTTTTTTTTTCCTTTTTTTGAGAGACAGAGAGAGAAGAGGCAGAGAGAGAATGGGTGTGCTAGTGGCCTCTCAGCCACTGTGAACGAACTCCAGGTGCATGCTCCTCCTTGTGGGCAAGTGCAGTATTGCACCCTTGCATCACTTTTTTTGCATCTGGCTAAACATGGGACCTGGAGATTAGAACTGGTGCTCTTAGGCTTGGCAGGCAGGCACCCTTGGTCATTTCTTTTAATGGGCTGAGGACTTTCCATATTTTTTCATTGTTTATTATTTATTTATTTTGTTTGAAGGCATAGTCTCATGTTGCCCAGGCTGACTCAAACTCCAGATGTAGCTGCTTCTACCTCTTAAATGCTACCACCATAGTGTGCTATGCAGTGTTGGGGATGGAACCCAGGACCTCATGCATGCTAGACAAGTACTCTACCAACTAAGCTACAACCCCAGCTAATATTAATTAATTAATTAATTAATTTTTGAGACAAGGCCATGCTTCTTCAACATCGCTCCCAAGTGCTGACATTACAAGAGTGTGCCTGCCCGATTTTCCATATTTTTAGATCTTGCCTCACTTTTGATTAAGCATTCCATCTTTAAATCATTTACCGTTCTTGTATTTCACATTCAAGAGATGCCAAGCCGCACCTTCAACACTTGGCTTAGACATTTCTGCAGCCAAATATCCTGATTCGTCCCTCGCTGGTTCAGTTCTGCCTTCCACAAACCCTCAGACGCCAACACAACTCTGCCAAGGTTCTTTGACATTTTGTGACAAGGTTGGCCTCTCCCCTAGTTTCCAATGACACACTCCTAGTTTCCACCCCAGGCCTCATGACAAGGGCCTCTACCGTCCACATTTCTACTGACATTCTGTTCTGGACCCCTCTGAGATCCCTGCTGAGGCCAGTGGACTTTCTGTAAGGCTTGCCTCCACTCCTGTCCATCAGCATTTGGCCCAACCTCTGCTCACAGCACCCCTCCAGTTATCCATTCCCACAGCTGTTTCCATGTGTTAAGGAGCTCATTCCAGCATGCATCCCGCTTCTTGGCACAGACATTCCATCTTAATCTGTTTAGGCTGCCCTAACAAAACCCAGAAACTGAATATCTTCTGAGCAGCAGAAACATGCCTCTCACAGTCCTAGAAGAGGAAGCTCAAGGTCCAGGTGCCAGCAGGCCCAGTGTCTGAGCTGGATTGGCTCTGATCTTGGCAACACTGTCTTTCCACCATTTCCCCACTCTGAGTGAGATCCGGCAGCTCAACCCCTACTCACCTCACAACAGCCCCACATTGCCAAACCATCACACTAGTACCCTCAAACCATTACACTGGATATCCCCCAAATCATAACACTGGACACCCTCAAACCATCACATTGGATACACTGAACGTCCCCAGTCATCACACTAGACACCTCAGACCATCACACTGGACACCCCAAACCATCACACTAGACCCCCTCAAACCATCACTCTGAACAGCCTCCAAACCCTCACACTAGACTCTCCTCAAACCATCACACTGGACAATCCCCAAACTATCACATTGGACATCCTCAGAAAATCCACATTGAGCTGGGTGTGGTGGTATATGCCTTTAATCCCAGCACTCAGGAGGGAGAGGTAGGAGAATCGCTATGAGTTTGAGGTCACCCTGAGACTACAGAGTGAATTCCAGGTCAACCTGAGCTGCAGTGAGACCTTACCTTGAAAAACCAAATTAAAAAAAAAAGAAAGAAAATCCACACTGGACATCCTCAATCATCACACTGGACACTTCTCAAACCATCACACTGGACACTCCAACCATCACACTGGATACTCCTCAAACCATCACACTGGACACCCCTCAAACCATCACACTGGACACTCCTCAAACCATCACACTGGACACCCCTCAAACCATCACACTGGACACTCCTCAAACCATCACACTGGACACCCCTCAAACCATCACACTGGACACTCCTCAAACCATCACACTGGACACCCCTCAAACCATCACACTGGACACCCCTCAAACCATCACACTGGACACTCCTCAAACCATCACACTGGACACTCCTCAAACCATCACACTGGACACTCCTCAAACCATCACACTGGACACTCCTCAAACCATCACACTGGACACTCCTCAAACCATCACACTGGACACTCCTCAAACCATCACACTGGACACTCCTCAAACTATCACACTGGACACTTCTCAAACCATCACACTGGACACTCCTCAAACCATCACACTGGACACTTCTCAAACCATCACACTGGACACTCCTCAAACCATCACACTGGACACTCCTCAAACCATCACACTGAGCTTTAGGCTTCAGTAAAAATTTCAGGGAGACAAATATTCAGACCATAGCACTCATTTTATTTATGTCAACAAACATCGTATTCTAGTGCAGTCAGGAGCTGAAAGTGCAGAGATTTCCCACATATCACTCACATTCCCACATGCACAGAGCCCTCCCATTCCCACACCACAGTGGGGCCTTGTTACAAATGGTGAACCCACATTCGTATATCATCACCCAAAGCTCAGAGTCTACATGAGGGCCTATACTCATCTTTTTATATTCTATACTTTTTGACCAATACATAATGATGTGTATCTATCTTTGTAGTTCTATCCAAAACAATTTCACTGACCTAAAAATATCCCAGGATCTACCTGTTCATCTGCCCAGTCCCCAGCAACCTCTGATCATTTCCCTATCTACAAGGCCATAGAATGGAATCACTTGACATGTAACCTTTTTATATTAACTCCCTTTGCTTAGTAGCACACATTTAAGTTTTCTGTCTTTTCACTGATAGCTCATTCTTTTCCAGTTCTCCACAAGAGTCTGTTATCAGGGGTGCCATGTTCATGCATCCATGTACCTTAAGACCTGACACTCCTCCAACCATCACACTGAACACTCCTCCAACCATCAATTATCACACAGGACACTCCTCCAACCATCACACAGGACACTCCTCTAACCATCACACAGGACACTTGGCTGCTTTCTAGTCTCTGCAATTATGAATAGAGCTGTTATGAGCCTCCATGTGCAAGCAGCTGCATGGATATAAACTCTCCAAAATCCTTTTGTCTAGACGCCAAGGGGAGAGATCACTCCATCGTGTGGTCACGGAATGTTTAGTTCTAAAGAATTTGTCCAAGTGCCTTCCAAAATGGCTGTACCATTCTGCATCTCCACCAGCAATGAGCGAGCATTCCTGTTGCTCCACATCCCCAGCAGTGTTCAATTGTGGACATTCTAAGCTGCGTGTGGTGGTATTGCATTATCATCTTAGCTTGCAGTTCCATAATAACATACTATGTTGAGTATCTGCATATGAGTTGAGGTGAAGTATCTGTTAAGGTTATTGGCCCATATTAAGAGTGGGTTGTTGGTGTTTTCATTCAAGTTTTTTTTTTTTTAATTTTTACTTATTTGCAAAGAGAGAGAAAGGGAGGCCTGTCAGGGCCTCCAGCCACTGCAAACAAACTCCAGATACATACGCCACTTTGCGCATCTGGCTTCATGAGTACTGGGGACTAGAACCCGGGTCATTAGGCTTTGCAGGCAGGAGCCTTAACGGCTGAGCCATCTCTCCAGCCCCCTCATTCAGTTTTTTCCCTCCGTTTTAAGTGTTCTTTTTATATTTGGGGAAGTGAGCCTTTCTCGGATGTTTGCTTTGCAAATATTTTCTCAGTCTGTGGTTTCTCTTCTTACTCTCTTGGCATAGTCTTTTGTACAGTCAAAGTGTGGGCTTGTTGCTTGTGTTTAGGAGATAGAGTCTCGCCATGCAGTGCATGCTGGCCTCGAACCCACGCTCCTCCTGCCACAGCTCCCGATGCTGGTGCATGTCACCACACTCAACTCAGAAGTTTCAAGTTTGGATGACCTTCAGTTGACCAATTATTTCTTTCATTTGGTGTCACATCTCCAAGATTATTGGCACGTGCAAGGTCATTTTGTAGATTTTACCCAATGTGGTCTATAGTTTCACAGTTTCCATTTAGGTTTCTGGTCCACATTGAGCTCTTTCTGTGGAGGGGTGAGATCTGTGTATAGATTCTCATTTTTACTTGGGGACATCCAGTTTTCACAGCAATTTTTTTAAATCATTTTTATTTATTTATTTGAGAGTGACAGACAGAAAGAAAGAAGCAGATAGATAGGTAATGGGTGCGCCAGGGACTCCAGCCACTGCAAACGAACTCCAGATGCATGCTCCACCTTGTGCAACTGGCTTACGTGGGTACTGGGTAATTGAGCCTTGAACCAGGGTCCTTAGGCTTCACAGGCAAGCAGTTAACCACTAAGCCATCTCTTCAGCCCCAACCATGGTTTTTAACAAGATTCTCTTTGATTATTTGCCCCAAACCTGGTTTTTAGCATTTGTCTCACTGTCTTGTTTTCTTCTTTGGACATAACATCATGTATTTAGCCAGCTTCTCGTAGTGGATATTTGCTTGTGGTTGTTACTGTTTTGCAGGTAACAATCACACAGTTTATCTTTGAGCCACATTTACAGAAGGGAAATGCTAGGTCAGGACATTGAAACACGTTTGCAGCTCTTGAGGTATAACAGTAAATCTTCTTTCAGGAATCACAGCCCAGCCTGCTGTCAGGATGGGAAACCCTCACTCCTTTCCCCTTCTGCCTGGGTGTTTTCCTTAAGAACAGCACAAAGGGTCTAGAAGCTGTCGTCTCTTTGACACACATTTTTCTAATAGTGGATTTGAACATTTGTATTGAAAGTTGGTTGAGTGTTGTCTGTTTATGCCTTTGAAACCTTTGCTTCAGTAATGTTTGTGTGTGTGTATGTTCATGTGTGTGGGTACACATGTGTGTGCGTGTACATTTGCGTTGAAAGCCAGACTCTTGGGTGTCATGCTCAGGAACACCTCCCACCTCTGTTTTTGTTTTTGTTTTTGTTTTTTTGTTTTTTTGTTTTTTTTGGTTGTCGAGGTAGGGTCTCACTGTAGCCCAGGCTGGCCTGGAATTCACTATGTATCTCAGGCTGGCCTAGAACTCACATCTATCCTCCTACCTCTGCCTCCTGATTGTTCACCTCTTTTTGAAACAGTCTTTCATTGGCCTGGAGTTCACCAATTAGGCCAGCAAGTTCCAGAAATTTGTCCATCTCCACCTCCCCAGCACTCTGGTTATGAGTGGTTACCACCATACCTGACATTTACATGGGTTCTAGATCTCAGAGTCAGGTCCTTATGGTTGCAAGGTCATTCCTTTACCTAGTAAGCTCTTTCTCTAGGCCTGCAGTAGGTCTTTAAAAGCAAATGATATGATTCTTTGATGTTCACGTATTTCCCCTCAATTTCCCTTTGCCTATTGCTTTGGTTCACTTGCTCTCTCATCCTGTTTTATGCCCCCGTTTTTTTTAAATGTATATATATATATATATATATATACATTTTTCTTTCTTTATTTGAGAGAGTGACAGAGAAAGAGGCAGAGATAGAGAGAGAGAGAGAGAGAGAGAGAGAGAAAGGGCATGCCAGGGCCTCCAGCCACTGCAAACGAACTCCAGACTCATGCGCCACCTTGTGCATCTGGCTTATGTGGGTCCTGGAGAATTGAACCGAGATCCTTTGGCTTTGCAGGCAAATGCCTTAAGTGCTAAGCCATCTGTCCAGCCTCTGCCCTCTGGGTTTTGTATGCTTATAAAGGTATCCGCCCTCCATGCTTCCTGTCCTTCTGTGTCTTCCTTCTTTACGAGCATTCGGACCCGCCTGCACTCTGTTCTGGTACACATTGTAACCCTCACGGGACCTTTGCCCAGTGGCTGATAGTCTCCCAGCCATTGTTAATGTTACTTGTTGAAGGAGTCTTTCTGTCGGCACTGATTTGAAACGCTCCTCATAGAAGGGTCTGTCCCAGACTCAGCATTCCCTTTCTTGCTCTCTGGTCATGACATGAGCTACAGCCATGCAGTGGAAGTTTCCCAGGCTCCTGTAATGCTCTGATGTGGGAAGTCATCTCAGATCTCAGTGTCTAGTTTTCTTCAAATGCCTTAGCTACTATTTTCTCACCTGTTTAGTCTTCAAGCTCAATTTTAAAGTCAATCTGTTCAATTGCCTTCCTGGCAAGGAAGGAGGGATTGATTCTCTGAGGTAAAATTACCTGAATCCCAGAACAAGCCTTTTCTGTGACATCTGAGATGACATGACAGCTTCTGGGGCACAGGAATAGGTGAAAGCAAAAAACCAGTGCCTGCCCAGTGAGGGTCTCTGTTGGAAGTCTGTTGTCCAGAGCCCATGTGGAAACACTGAAGGGTTTCTGTCAGTGTGGGGGGATAGTACTGCCTCCCATGTGCAGTAGGAAAATGGTCTATGAGGAATCTGATACCGAGTGGAGAAAAAAAATCCCCCCTGGAATTTGTAGGAGCAAGGGATCTCTCTTGCGACTGTAGGCCAAGGTCACACTACCTACGTGGTACAGAGGGCATCACTTGACAACTCAGGGCAGAGCTGTCATGTTTGGCCACCTCCCAGACAATGTAAAAAATTTTAAAAATATTTTTATTTATTGGAGAGAGAGGGAGTATGGGCACACCAAGTCCTTTTGCCACTGTAAACAAATTCCAGATGCAGGTGCTGCTCTGTGCATTAGGCTTTATGGGGTGCTGGGGAACAGGTAGGCTTTGTAAGCCAGAGTCTTTACACACCAAGCCATCTCCCCAGGTTTCAGACACTTTTTAAGAAATCAGTTATAGGCTAGAGAGATGGCTTAGCAGTTAAAGTGCTTTCCTGAGAAACCTAAGAACCCAGGTTTGCTCCCCAGAACCCATGTAAGCCAGACGCACAAGGTGATACATATCACAAGGTCACATACATGCACACAAGGTGGCACATGTGTCTGGAGTTTGATTGCAGTGGCTAGAGGCCCTGGCATGCCAATTCTCCCTCTCTATCTCTCTCTTATAAAGTACAAAATAAAAAAGAAGTGAGTCAGTTGGAACCCTTTCTGGAGAAAGTCAGCTCAAAGCCACCATCAAGGAGCTTCTCCAGATAAACCCCATCTAAGTTCACAGTCAAGACCATGTCACACACAAGAATGGATGTCCACGAAAAAGAGTGAAAACCAAAGTCTTAGAAGACTCAGAACCACAAGGTCTCAGGAATCTGAGAGACAAGAATGGAAGCTTCTTCTGAGCGCACTTTTGCAATCCCATTTATCTAAGAGGCTGAGGCAGGATGATCATGAGTTAGAGGCAAGCATACAGAAGATTTGAAACAGAGTCAATATAATCACTGAAATGGGACTGAAACCAAACTGAAAACTCACTGAATGGGTTGACTCATGCACTAGATACAACTAAAGAGAGACTCAATGAACTGGGAGATAGAGCTATGGAAATTACCCTGAGTGCGGTTCTGAACAAAAAAGAAAGAAGACATGAAAGAAAGGTGAGGTATAACTAGAACTAGACTTACTCTAGTCAGAAGAGTGAGAGACAATAATTAATGAATTTCCAAGGACTGTTAAAGAGCAGGTCTCCCTGTTTACAAAGTCCATTCAATCCAAAGCAGGAGGAATGAAAATTACACTGCACTAGAGACATGAGTGGAAATGCAGAGCCTTGGAGAAGAAGAGGTGGCCTTAAAAGTACCAGAGGAAAGCCAAGTTTCCTACATAGAAATAGAAGCTGAACTGATGCCTAACTTTTTCCAGTCAAAGGGAAAACCGGGTTGGAGAGACAATGCAGTGGCTGAAAGAGCTTGCTTACAAAGCCTGACAGCCCAGATTTGATTCTTCAGCACCTTCATGAAGCCAGATGCACAAAGTTGCATGTGCATCTGAAGTTCATTTGCAGTGGCTAGGGACCCTGGCATACCCATTCTCTCCCTCTCCTCTTTAAATAAATAAATAAATAAATAAATAAATAAATAAATAAATAAATACTTTTATAAGGAGGTATATAAAAAAGAATGAAAGCCAGGAGAGTGAAATAACATCTTTTCTTTCTTAGGGAAAAATAAAACCTTATCTTGAACAGAACGCATGAGTACAGACATGCAAAGTACATGTCATACACACCAATTATTCCTGTATGTCACCAGAGATTTCATTATGCTTTAATAAAAATATATTACTGTGCTAAAGAGATGAGTAAATGGGTAACAGTGCTTGCTGCACAAGTATGAGGGCCTCATAGGGCCTGTGTTTGATCCCCAGAACCCACATAATAAAATGGACCTGATTTCACATGCCTGTTATCCCAGGGAGACAGAGACAGGAAAATCACTGGGGTTCACAGGTCAGCCAGTCTGACCAAAAATGTCAACTCCAGGTTCAGTGAGAGACTCCACTTCCAGAAAACAACATGGGAGAGCAATAGTGGAAAGCAACTTACATTATCCTTGGGTCTCTATATGTGTGTTCATAGGGTGTACACATCTACATACATGTGTGCACACACTATATACACCACATACACACACGCACCACATGCACCATACGCACCACACGCACCACACTATACCACACACACACACACACACACACACACACATGCATTACTAATGGATACTGTTGGAATTAAAAGATGAATGTTTAATCCACTCTGCACCTGCCTTACTGGCACAGTGCTAATCAGTCTTTAGCAGTAGGTACCTTTCATCAGTCTGATATCTGCTGTCTCCATATATTCTCTGCTGTTCTGTCTTATTTTAAGCTGACATGTTAGCCACTTTATGAATAGGCATCCTTCTGCCACTTCCACATGCAATATTGACAACTCTAACTCCTCTCTGACCTTTCCATAAATAGGCTAGATCCATACTCTCTTTCAGGTGTAAGCTCCCTCAATGACTAGCCTTTACAAGCCATCCCCAGATGTGCTCTGTTTAAGTGTCTTACTTAGTTACCCACTACTTGAACTTTTTACCTATAACCTTGACAATAAACAGATGTGCTTTCCCTAATAAAAGGCGAGAGCTCCTCTTTCAGCCATGTGCTTCCTCAGTTGGAGTTCACCCTGTGAGTTACTCAGTTACAAGTTCTCTTTGTCTACAATCCCATCCCATAAATCACTCCTGGGTAAATGCCAGGGGTTTCCCTTCTGCAGGTTACTGTGAGTAACGACACATAAAATATAAAATTCTGGGAGGGGACCTCACTAGGCCCCATCCTTCCCTGAGGAGTTATTGGTAGTTAATAGTTGCTGGGGGAGGGTAAGCCATGTTCTTCAGTGGTGTAGACACTGGTAAGTTGCTCATGCTCTATAAATAACCCTTCACTCATGTTCACACAAGCGTCCCTAATTTAACTCATTGGGTCATAAAACAAACAAACAAAAAATCATGAAAATGGAAGGGGGCCTAGTTGGGAAGAGGTTTAGTGGGAAGGGAAGGGAGACAAAACTGGATAATGGGAATGAACAGGATCAAAATGCATTACATGCTGGGTGTGGTGGTGCACACCTTTAATCCCAGCACTCAGGAGGCCGAGGTAAGAGGATCGCTGTGAGTTCATATGTGACTACATAGTGAATTCCAGGTCAATCTTGGTTAGAGCGGGACCCTGCCTCAAAAAAAAAAAAAAAAAAAAAGACCAAGAAATAAAAAATAAAAATAAAATAAATAAATAGTTGATTCACCAGGTGTGATGGCTCATGCTTTTAATCCAGCACTCAGGAGGCAGAGGCAGGAGGATTGCCATGACTTCAAGGCCACCCTAGGCTAGAGCAAGACCCTACCTTGAAAACAAAACAGAGATAGGAGGATCTCTGTGAGTTCAAGGCCACTCTGAGACTACATAGAGAGTTCCAGGTCAGCCTGGGCTAGAGCAAAACCCTAACTCGAAAAACAGCCCAAAAATGCATTATATACTACAAGCAATTGTCAAAGATGAATTAACTAAAATACGTAAAATATTTAGAAGTGAGCAGCAAAATATACACAAGATCTTTCATAGGGAGAACTGTGGCTTTTATGGAGTTTATAAAGGTGGAGAACAAGAGCCTCATGTCTGTTCCCTACTAAGCAGTGCAAGTTCAGTAAAACTCCCAAACGCGTGTGTGAAACGTGAAAACATTTACGTTCTATCAATATTTGCACAGAACAGCAAGGGATCTCCAGTGACAAGACATTCTTGGTGGTAAAATCAGACTTTTTGGTCTATGAAACAACTGTAAAATAAAGTGACTTAATGTTGCAATATTGCAGAAATAAACAAAGTGATGAGGGAAATAGCAACAATCTCATAATGGACCTGCAGGTCTGAGGTGGGGAATAGCATGGCAGGTCAGAGTAGAAAGTTACTCAGGGGTGACTGTCATACCAAGCAAATAAATAAAACTTCCCAACTTCGCAATACTTCAGAAAAAAAAAAAATCAGTACAAATTGGTTAAAGAGCTAAGTTGAAAGGAAAACCTTTCAAGAGATAATAGGACATTCCACTCATAACTGCAGGATTAGGGAAGGAGCCTTTTCAAAAGAAATTTGTGTGTGTGTGTGTGTGTGTGTGTGTGTGTGTGTGTGTGTGTATGCCAGGACCACTTGCCACTGCACAAAAACACCAGATGCTTGCACCACTTCTTTAAAAAAAATTATTTATTTATTTATTTATTTATTTATTTGAGAGAGAGAGAGAGAGAGAACAAAAAGATAGACAGAGTGAGAGAGAGCGAGAGAGAGTGAGAGAATGGACACGCCAGGGTCTCCAGCCATTGCAAATGAACTCCAGATGCATGTGCCTCTCGTGCAGCTGGTTTAAGTGGGTCCTGGGGAATTGAACCAGGGTTCTTTGGCTTTGCAGACAAACGCCTTCACCACTAAGCCATTTTCTCCAGCCCTGCACCACTTTTTTTGTGTGTTGGCCTATGCATACAGCTTGGCAATTATACCCAGACCCACAGACTTTGCAAGCGAGCACTTTTATCCTCTTGAGCCATCTTCCCAGCCAGAAAATAGGAACACCGGTAGGGAAAGGCGAGTGTGTCATTTACCTTCTTGTCGCTGTGACAGAATACCCGACCAGCAACAGCTTATGGGAAGAGAGGGCTTATTTTGGATTTACAGCTTCAAGGGGAAGTTTCATCATGACAGGGAAAACATGAGGTTAGCAGGGGGCTGACTGAAATCTTCATAGATCAACAGAACGATAGAGTAGAGAGAGTTAGCTCTGAACACCTAATGGGCTGGACTCACAAACCTCAAGACCTCCCCCATACCTCCAGCAAGGCTCCACCTCCCAAACAGTCTACTAGGTGGGGACTAAGTAGGAAACGTAGTTACCAGTACCTGAGGCTATGGGGACATTGCATTCAAAACCACCAGTGTCTCCACATCCCTTAAAGCCCTCCTCAATTCTCATGTATTAGCCATCAGGTGCACGCTACGAAGGGCTTTCTTGCCTTTTCTCAGGGACCTACACTCCTAAACAAGACTGGTTGTTGCACGATGGTGTTCTGTAGAAATTCTCACACAGTTTGCACACTGCTTCTGTGCCTGTGCTAACTTGGGTGGGGGGAGGTGACATAACCTCTCTGTACTTTGAGCAATGACAAGCAGATTCATATCATCCAAGCCCTGCCTGTCCCGTCGTGGTACCCGTACCTGTGAGTTTTCATTTTCCACTTGTTTGACTGGACAGAAGGACTATACAGCTCTGTAAGATGAACTGCAGAATTGTCACTCCTTTGGGAAATACACTACTACATGTGGGAAATAATTCTCTTACAAAACTGTCTTGGCCTGGAGCCTTTTGCTTCTCCTCAAGTAATTATTTAGAGGGCTGGGAGACGGCAATGTGGGCAAAGTGCCCACAGAGCACGTGGGACCCGAGTTCAGAACCCCTGTGCCCATGTAAAAGCCAGGTGTGAAAGTACACATCTATCATCCTTATGTTGGGAGAGGCAGAGATGGGAGGTTCCCTGGGGCTAGCTGAATCAGAGAGCTCCAGATTCAGTAAGAGGCCCTGTCTCAAGGAATAAAGTTTCTCGGATTTCAAGATTATTAATATCCACCATTACAGTTAGCTGTCTGCCTAAGCCTCTCTTTCTCATTGGTTGTTTGGTTCTTTTCTGTGCCACCCATGGGCTCAGAGACTGGGTGTCCCAGCCTGAGGCAAAGGCCTGTATGTTGTAATTGATTTTGAGGTGCAGTCTGTAGAGCAGGCCTGAGAGATGGGGGTCAGGGAAGTGTCTGGGTGACCAGGTAGCTTCTCTCCTGCAGCTGAGGCAGTCACTCTGGATGTGTGTTAAGGAGAATCTGTCTACTGGCTCTTGGTCCTGGTCCAAGTGTCACTACATGGCTCTAACACCCTTCTTACCAGCCCATGCTCTGGTGTTGAGCGACTTCCTGAAATATCTGGGCTTTGGGAACAGGGCAGCCTGCGGGAGGCATGTGACCTGAGCACGAAGTAAGGCAAGGTCAATCAGGCCTCTATGAAGCCAACCACGTGGTTGTGACAGAATACCTGCCAAGAAGCAGCTTAAGGGAGAAAGGATTTATTTTCACTTACACTTTGAAAGGATACAGTCCATCATGGTGGTGGGTGGGGGTGGCATGGTGGCAGGAGCCTGAGGCAGCTGGTCACATTCAATTGGCAGTCAGAAAGCAGACAGGATGGCTTAGCGGTTAAAGCGCATGCCTGTAAAGCCTAAGGACCCAGGTTTGATTCTCCAGGTCCCACGTAAGCCAGATGTACATGGTGGCGCATGCGTCTGGAGTTCGTTTGCAATAGCTACAGGCCCTGGTGTGCCCATTCTCTCTCACTCTCTTTCTCTCTCTAATAAATAAATAAAAATAAAATTAACAAAAGCAGAGAGGCATGAGTTCTGGTTGTTCATTCAGGTAGCATTCTTCTTTCTATTTGGTCTAGGACCCCAGCCCTTAGAATTCTATTGCCCACCATTAGGGTGGGGCTTCCCACCTCAGTTAACCCAATGTAGAAACTCCCACACAGACATGACCAGAAATTTGTCTACCGGGTGACCCTGTATCCTTTCAAGTTGATGATCAATAATAACCTTCACTATGATCCGCAGAGCGGTGACCCCTCTACTGGCCCTCAGGGACTGGGCATTACACAGCGTTCATATCCGTGGCCCCATGAGAACACTGTTTATCTTCAACCAGACTTTAGGGGGTCTTTGGGAAGGGAAAGGATTCTGCCAGGTGGAAGGAGGGATGACCCTTGGCTCTTCAAACAAGGTTAGAAACACCAGGGCCCATCTGCCTTAGAAGCAGGGACTAAGACTGTGTGTGACATCTTGCACAGCAGCTCAGGGACTGCAGCCTGGCCCTTCAGATGCCACTGAAGGCTGATGTGGCTCTGGAACAACCTCGCTGAACGCTGGGCAATCTGAGACCCCAGCTCCCTTGTTCTGGGCGGTTCAGTCAGCTTCCTATGGCTGTAGACAAGCCTCCTTAGCTGCTTGGACCGCTGCTTCTTCTCATAGAACCTGGCAGAATCATTGGCTCCCTCTGCCTGAGAATGAAATCCCAAACCCCTTCCTTCTGTGGCTCTGCTCCTTCTGAAATCCAGGCCTGCTTGTCTCTGGATCCCAGTCCCCAGATCTGGGAACCCAGACACAGCACTGCACAAAAGCTGAGGGGCCTTCTCTCCTTCATCACTGCTTGGGCCAATTCCTGCTCCACTTTCCCATACTGTCCCTGCGCTTACGAGCTTGCTGCCAGGCGCACATGTGGATTCCCATGCGGAGGAATGCCAGGCGCTGGCTCCTCTGCCTGACGCTCTGTCCATCTGCTCTGGAGCGTGGCGGCCAGCACCTCCGGAACCCTCCTTGGCTTCCTTCGCCTCCTCTTGTCTCTTGCCAGAGAGAGGATTTGACGCTTTCCTCTTCCCTGAGTCCATCTGCATTTCTGTCCTAAGGCTCTTTCCTTTCTCCTCCTCCTCAGACTGTCAGACGTGTCCAGCCTGCTGTCCCATCCCTGGTGACCAGGTGGATGCTGGGCTGCACGGACAAGGCTCCCCTCCTTCAGAAGACCGGTTCAGAGCGGGGTGTCTGTAGGGCTGGGGTGGGTCCTGGATCTTGGGAGAATAGTCTAGATTTCCAGAGAAGGCCAAGGGAAAGGAGAGGCACTCACAGGCCTTGCTACAAATGAGACTGGGGTTTGAGGGAGTGAAGCAAGCGTAGAGAAGTGACAGGGGCTCCCAGGCGCTGCTCACCCCCACCAGTGTTCGCCACCCAGCTGAGAGCGCCTCTCCCATTAGCTGTGGTTCAGCTCTGCTCCAGGATATATTTCTTCCAGTGAATTCCATGCTACAGCAGCACTCCTGTACCACAGGTCAGGGCTAGTGGCAAGTGGGGTTCAAATCCAGTTTGCCCGTGATCAGAGCTCCTATTCCCATAGATCTCTGTACTTGAGTACACCAGCCACACAGGGTGGGGGACTCCTCATGGAAGGGGGCTGCACTGTGTCACATTGAAATACCTAGAATTCCTGAGAACACTTGGCCAACTGCAGGAGCTGGGTAAATGCCGTGAAGACTAAGGAAGGATCAGCTACAGGCTGGACCAGAGTAGGAGAGGATGAGGACTCAATGGCTCTGATAATGGGACCTAGAGTGATGCAAGGGGGTGTGGGAGGATGTGAAGAAACATAGAGGGTCACAGAGAGATAGGAAGGGATGCAGAAGGACCAGGGGGGGGTGTAGAAGAGGCTCAGGGTGACGTGAGGGGGATGGGTGTATAGAGACATGGAGATATGTGGAAGGATATGGAAGTGCATGGAGGGATATGGAGAGATGCAAAGGAATGTAGAGAGGTATGGGGCGGGGGTGTGGAAGAGCATGAGGTGACGGCTTGTAACCATGCCATGTGCAGTTGAAGGTTTGTGTCGGAGACAAAGCAAACAGCTTGGACCCAGGCCGCTTCCTGACGCCCCTGCCTGTGAGACCTGTAGTCTCCCTCAGTATCTCCCAGATGAGGGAGTGCCTAAGTGATGACAGCCTCCTGCAGTACCTTTAGGGTGTATGTGTGTGAGCGCGTGTGTGAGGGTGAAGGCTGAGTGTCATCTGGAGAGATAGACTATCTCACAGGGCTTTCTGCTCCTGAACGTGCAGGGTTAGGAACACTGCTTTGTGAAGACCATGCTACTGTGGTTTTTTCCTGGAAACCAAAGTGTCTCTGCCTGAGGTTTATGGACACCCATGTCAGCTTAGCAGGGGACAAGGTGATACTGCTGGGTGCTTGATGAACCCTGTCAAGCACAACCATCTGGGATCTGGTCTGACTCTCCCAAGGACCAGAGTCACCTCCATTCACAGATGCATGGGAGAACGGTGACAGTCAGGTCTGGAAGGGAGCTTTCTTAGGTTGGGAGTGGTAGCACACACCTTTAATCCCAGTACTCGGGATGCAGAGGTAGGAGGATCGTCTTGAGTTCAAGGCTACCCTGAGACTACATAGTGAATTCCAGGTCAGCCTGGGCCAGAGTGAAACCCTACCATGGGGGGTGGGAAGAGTAGCTTTCTTGCACATGCGGGGGTCAGACATGAGCAAAAACAGGCGATACTACATGCAAACCCAGCACCACTGAGCCAGTCCCTTTTTATGGTGGAGGGCCCAGCTAGCAGACAGCTGAAAGGCCACAGCTAAGCTATTGCCTGGTGCCTGGCCTGGGGTCAGAGGGCCTTCTGTATGTCCCTATCACCCCACCTGGTGCCTGTCTCTACAACATGCATGGGATGGGTTGATAGTATGTCTTTACAGAATGTCCAGCTTTGTAGAGCCATAGGGGACCATGGGCAAGGTGTCTCATGTCTTCGTCTGCTTGGCCACAGCAGCTAAAGGGATCCAGAGCATGCCCCTGGGACATTTGGAGTGGAGATGTGTGTTCATACTGCACACCCCCACAAAACTGGCATTTTTGGAGAGATCCTGTGCCTTGTCCAGCAAGACACACACACTGAGGCTAAATCAGGACAGTTGCCCTTGGCATGCTGGTCTCTGCAGCGGCCTGGCATTCAGCTAGCCAAACTCACCTTCATGCCCTCTTGGAGGCTGGCTGTGCCCCACTAGGCCCACACTGCCTTGAAGGCTCCACCCTCACGCACAGCTGATGTGTCTTGCCTTTGGCCAATCAGGCCACTGCTGAGCTGGGACCCTAATTGCGTCTTAGCCTCAGCACCACAGATGGAGCACAGCAATTTTGGTTCCTGCATCCCTAAGCCCCGACTCCAAGTACTGGTTTGGAATGAGAGATTCGTGCATGAGCATGGAATTGCCATCTCCAGAGGCCCAAGGGAGGCAGAACTGTAAATTGGGAATCTGGTCTCTAAAGGGTAGGATCCATGGAGTGAAGCATCTCCGATTGGTCTGGGCATTAGGCAAGAGGAGTGCAGCTATGGAGATGGGTCTGAGGAACTCCTGCCTCCCTCCCCCTTCCCCTCCCCCACCCCCAAAAGCCTTGCAGTGGAATTATCTTTCCTGCAGCCAGACATAGCTGGGTCTGATAAGCTGGTCTTTCCTGCCCTCCTGTCACAAGTGGACAGTGTTTCTTGGTGCTTCTCGCTAAGGAGGATTAACCCTAGGGCACTAAGTAACGCAGCTGTTTTCCATCAGGCCTATCCCATCTTTCTTCTCGGGTACTCCTGCCTGGCTAGGACAGAGCTGGAGCTTCTGCTGTTGTGGGATAGAAGCCTCCTTGGTGACCCTAAGGTCAAGGGTGCACAGTCCAAGGTGGGTGGGGGGGCAGCAGGGCTAGTCATGGGGCAGCTCCAGAGGATGTCACATTCACCTCCTGCTTCTGGACCAACCTGTGCTGGCCCGTCTGTGCAAATGGACAGACTACAAGCCAGGCGAGCAAGCCTGCCTCCCGCATAGGTGGCTACCTGTAGGAAAGCCTACAATGGGCCTCCATCTTCAGATGCCTGGAGGGAGCATAGGCGGAATGAATACTTCACATGCAAAGGATGGGAAAGCCCAGCGTTCATGAAGGAAGTAATCTCATTGCTGGGGCTATAACTGCCTCCATAAGGAGCTTGCCTTGCTGGCATCAGGTCCTGAGTTTGATCCGCAGCACCCACATAACATGCCAGGTGTGCTGGTGTGTACCTGCAACCCCAGCACCGAGGAAGTGGAGATGGGAGGATTCCTGGAGCATGCTGGCCAGATAGTCCAGCCTCATTGGCAAACCCCAGACCAATGAGAGACACTGTGTTAAAAAGAAGTTGGGGCTGGAGAGATGGCTTAGCAGTTAAGGTGATTGCCTGGGAAGCTTAAGATCCTAGGTTTGATTCCCCAGTACCCATGTACAATGCACACAGTACCAATGCACAAAGTGGCACATGCTTCTGGAGTTCGTTTGCAATGGCTGGAGGCCCTGGTGCGCCCATTCTCTCTTTCTGTCTCTCTTCCCTGTATCTCTTTCTCTCTGGTTACAAATATATAAATATATGTATAAAAAAAGAGGTTGGGGCTGGAGGGATGGCTTAGTATAGTTAAGGTGCTTGCCTGTAAAGCCAAATGACCCAGGTTCAATTCCCCAGGATCCATGTAAGCCAGATGCACAAAGTGGCTCATGTGTCAGCAGTGGTTGGAGGTCCTGGCATGCCCATTCTCTTTCCCTCTCTTTCTCTCTCAAATTAATAAATAATAATAATAATAAAAAAAAAAAGAGTTTGAACAGTGCCTGAGGAACTCTACCTGACATCCTTTGACCCCCATACACATTCACATCCATCAGCACAAATGCACACACATATATAAACACACACACACACACACACACACATTTACACATGCACTTACACCACATACATATATTTAAAAAAAAGAAAGTACACAGCCCTGCCCATCACTTGCCAGAGCTGGTTAGTGGTCATAGAGACCTCAGAGGCCTCTGACCCTTCTATAGGTTCTGAGGTTTCCATACTAACATTCTTGTCTCTTTTTTTTTTTAAATGATGTGCACTTTAAAATTTTTTTTATTTTATTATTTCATTTATTTTTGGAGAAAGACACAGAGAGAGACAGACAGAGAGGGAGAGGGAGACAGATAGAGATGGGCGCGCCAGCAGTCTCTCAGCTGCTGTGAACAAAATCCAGATGCGTGTGCCCCCTTGTGGTCAAGTGCGGCATTGCGCCCTTGCGTCATTTTGCATCTGGCTAAATGTGGGACCTGGAGTTTGGAACTGGGTTCTTAGGCTTAGCAGGCAGGCGCCTTAACAGCTAAGCCATCTCTCCAGCCCTAACACTCTTGTCTCTTTAAGGATACTGGCCCTGTGAGCCCTTCTGACAGCGATACCATTGTCCTCCAAAGATGAGGACAGAGACCATGTGCCTCCAGTGGCCTGAAGATGTTCAGCCCAGGAACCCCCAAATCCAGACAGGTAAGTGATCCTCAATAGAGGTCAATTTTGCTCTGAGGAGACATGTGGCAATGTCTGGGGTGCTTTCTCATGGTGGATGGAAGTGGGTACCATCAGCGCTGGCTGGGAGGGGGCCAAGGATGTTACTGTGTGTTCTCTAAGGCCCAGGATTCCCCAAACAGACCCGGCCCTCTTCCAATATCAGCCGTGCTGAGGCTGAGGTCTCTCCTGTGTGGAGGTTTGATGCAGCAGGACAGGACGCAAGACTGGGGCTCAGCCATCTGGAGTGGATGGACAGGCCGTGGTCTCAGGAGCACTGGGATTGGAGTGACTAGTCCTGAGGAGCCAAGGGGCACAGGGAAGTGACTCATTTTGCATCTGTTTTTATAATAACTGCGGGTTCAAAAAAAAAAAAATCACACGAGTGGTGGCAGACAAGCTCCCTGTGATGTGCAGCCCTGGTCCCATCCTCCAGGAGTCCATGTGTGGGGATCCAGGGAAGTCCAGCTGTACTTTGTTCACCCTGAGCTTCTGTTCATCCTTGAATCCAGGCATGCACCCAGCACAGGAATTTCTCCCTGTAAGACTGCTTCCTCCCTTCCTGGGTCCTCCCTCCCTTCTGGCCTGCATCTTCCCTCTCTCCTTTCTCTCCTATCTTTTTGTCTTTTCTTTCCTCTTTTTCCCTCTCCTTCCTCTTTCCCTTCCTTTGCCTCTGCCCAGACTCACTCACAGTTTCCCCTGCAGCCCCTCTCCCCTTTGCCTCACTGATCACTTGTGTCATTGCATCTCAGAGGTAGGGGCGGTGCCTGGTCTCACATTGTGGCTATGACACCCAGCAACCAAACTGGCCCGTGGCTGGTGTGCCTTAGAGACCTGGTGATTGAAATGGACCCGAGCAATCCACCATTATCCACCTTCTACGGACGACAGGCACGTGGAAGAGGCTAGCCTTGGGCTGGAGATCCTGAGGACTCCAGTTAACTGAGGAAGGTCCCTGATGGTGATGGCCGTGGAAGAAAGGGCAGGGCTGTGTGTGCTGGAATGGGGTAAGAGGAACAGGCTGTCCGGGCAAAAGTCATGTAGAGAAACCACAGAATTTGACAGGCCCATATCCTTCGATTTCCTCTGGGTCACACTGATGAATTTTCCAGAACTCAAGTGAGCCAGAGTAGACCCGAAGCTCTGAGTGGACTGAAACAAGCAATCATGTACAAGCCGAGCGCTGCTCCAGCCCTCCCCCCACCCCACTTCATGATTCATTCCCAAGAACTCAGCTCTTGGCTCTCCTGCCTAGTCTCTCTCCCGGCTGGAAATTCGCTTCCGTTAGAACTGGCTGGAGGACTGGGGGCATTTTTCAGTGGCCACATCTCATTAGCTCAGTCACAGAGCCACCAAGTGGGTTCAGCCCATAGTCTCAGGTGGCTCTAAAGGGCGAGTCCATGTTTCATAGCTGAGACATAAGTGCATGTTCTGTGCCCATCATGGATAGGCTAGCCATACATACCACCCCTTGTCAGAACCCAGAGGGGCAGAAGCTGGAGAGGGTAAGTGAGTATGTCATTTAAGGTCATATGAAGGCCAGGGTTGATCTGCAGGAGTTGCAGAGTGGTGAAGCGTGAACGTGGGTAGCTGAGGTGTGTCTTATATCTGGACATTCAAACTCTTTTAGAAAGGTTATTTTTTTAAAAAAAAAATTATTTGAGAGAGGGAAAGAGGCAGGTAGAAAGAGAGAGAGAAGATGGGCGCACCAGGGTCTCTAGCCACTGCGAACCAGTCGCATGTGCCACCTTTTGCAGCTGGCTTTACGTGGGTACTGGAGAATAGAACCTGGGTCCCTTGGCTTTGCAGACAAGTGCTGTAACTGCTAAGCCATCTCTCCAGCCCAAGAGGTTCTTTATTCAAGTAGGGAGGAGAGAGAGAGAGACTCCAAACCCAATAGAAAGAATGGGACCAGAGCCTTCACTAGCATCTGGTCTCCTTTCATAGTGCCTAAGACATCGACACTGTGGCCATTGCAAAAGCCATCGTGACACTCGGAAGCCCACGTGCAGTCACAATGCTGCCTCAGACAGGCCAACCCATCAGAGCTTGCCCTCAGCATCTGGTTCAAATGTTGCCCAGCTTGACCCTACACACCTGTGCCACCCAGAACCAAAGTCCCCGCTTGGGGCCACCTACCTTAGAATCTATATGTGGCTCGATGTCCCTTAGTCACATCACCACAGGTGGCCCTGCCAGCTGAGCAGGGTGAGGTCTGTCTGCAGGTTCACTCTCAGCACAGCAGCTTCATGACGCCCCCCAGCCAGCACGATTGCTCATGGTGCCTGAGTTGATGAGGTAATGAGATGACGGAGTCTTTCCCTGGATGGACTCACTCAGCCTGGCAGCGAGGGGCGGGGGGGGGGCATGGTCTTTCTGGGATAGTAAGCTCACCCCAGAAGCAGGAGAGAAAGTAGGTCAGCCATCTGGATTAGGCAATTGCTGACTGCTCTCCCCCAACATGCCTTCCCAGGCCTCTTGCCTCAAAGTGAAGACATCCTTACAAATTCACTAGGAACCAATCCTGTGCTGTTCTTCCCCCCTAGCAGCAGGGGCCCAACCCCCAATCTAGTTCCCAATAAACTCAGTGCAGGAAAGAGCTGGTTGGTCACCCAACCAAAGTCCAGTGGAGAAGATCTAGCCCAACACTCCTCCCCGAGCTTCAGGTTCCACCTCAAAGCTACCCAGAGGCAAAGGGCACTTGAGGCTGCGTCCCAGGGGCTGTTGTAAGAAAAAAAAACATTCAACATTGTATCTCAAGCAGGTGCCACAGGATTGATTCGTGAAACCTGTCATTGGTGCCCTGCTGTCACTTTTTAATTTGGGAAGTAGACTTTCCTCATGGAGACAGGGACAGATCAGTAGCCAGGAGCCTGAACATACTGGGTCACAATTTGGGGCAACTCTTAGCTTCCACAAATCTCCCATAGTCTCTTCATGGGCTTACTGTGAGGCACAGAAGAAACAATGTGTTGGAAAGCATTGTATAAATCAAAAATGACATGCTGAGGAAACATTTCTATCCGCGGCCTTTTCCTGTAACATTGACTCAGTGTTCACACTGGCGGACCCACCTTTAAATCTAGCATTAGTTGTTTTAATTTGCTCCCAAAGTAAACAAAACGGTGTGTGTTTTTTATCCAGAATGTCCGGTGGTTGGTCTCAGTTAGAGGCAGTCATGCCAACAGTGACCTACTGGACCTTGCGGAGGGCCCGAGCTGCTCTGAGAGGGTTGGTGCCTAACCACTCACCCAGGAGTGCCACACTTATAGTTCCTGATTGGATACTAGCATGAACATTGGTCGCCATGTTCTGAATGCGTCCCAGGCCTGTGCTAAGACCTCCTGGCTTCTCTCTCTCTCTCTCTTTTTATTTGAGAGAGAGAGAGAGAGAGAGAGAATGGGCCCACCAGCTGCTATGAATGAACTCCAGACACGTGCGCCCCCTTGTGGGAAAGTGCAGCATTGCGCCCTTGAGTCACTTTTTGTGTCTGGCTAAACGTGGGACCTGGAGATTGGAACCAGTCTTCTTAGGCTTGGTGGGCAGGCACCTTAACCACCAAGCCATCTCTCCAGCCCCCTCCTGGCTTCTCTTTGACAGTGGGTGAGGCCAGGTCAGCCCCATAAGGGGCTTGAGTCACAATGAAAGTGTCTCCTCACTTCAAGGTACACAGCGTTTGAGCTCTGCACCAGTCCCCTCACAAATAGGCCATAGAAGGGCTTCAGAGGTGCTGACACCTGTAGAGCCTGAAGGAAAGTCAGTTCTTGCCCCATCACCCTACCCTGTTTCTTCTCTTCTGGTTTGTGCCACGTGGAGCAATTTCTCTTCCACGTCTTTCAGTGATACGAAGGCAGCTGCTGAGGGAGGATAGCTTCTGAGGAAAGCAGATGGCTGCCCCTCAGGATATCCCTGCTTTTAAGAGGATAGTGGGACGCTCCTCCCTGCCAGGTAGCGGGGAAGTCGGGGCTCTGTCTCAGCCTCCAGGAAGATGGACCAAAGTCAGCAACCAGGGCCATGCTAGGGAAGGTTTAGTAACTGATTCATCAAGTAAAAGGTCCTGATGGTCCCACAGCTACTGTGTAGATGGAGGGTCCCACTGTGTGTGAGTGATCTGAAAAGCTATCACAAGATACCATTGAACATGGACCTGGAAAGAGAGGTGTGTGTCACCCACAGAGGGCCGATACCACCAGCTTTGCTCTGCCACTGCCTTCACACAGGCAGAGTGATGGTAGACCTTGGGTGATAGTCCATCAGGATCAGATTAAGGCTTTCAGGATCTGCAATGGCAAAGGAGAGGGTCAGTCTGGGGTCCTGGTCTCTGGGACAGTGGGATTGTTCCCAAAGTCTACATGTCTCTGTGGTTGAGGTGTGTACCCCAGCCAGTTTAGATGTGTGAGCTGTCTAAGTCCCTTTGACAACTCTGATGGTTGCCCGTGTCACAGACCAAGGAAATGGAGTACAGTGAGGCCCAGTCTTGCCCAAGGTGTGCAGTGGGTTCTGTTCTTTTACTTCCCTCTCAGAAGACAGGGGAAAGAGGCGGTGTTTGGGCCTCTGGTCTGCAGGAGAGGGAGCTACAGAGGGACAGGAATCCCAGACAAGGAGTCAGAGGACCATCCACCAGAAGAGCTGGAGGCCATTGAGGCCCCTTTGCCTCTGGACCCCCCTCTTCCCCAGGCTCCCGCCACCTCTCCAACGTCTTCCCTGCATCCCTGAGATCCAGGCGCCACAGCTTCTGCCTGGAATGGGAAGGCAAACTGCTGCTGTTGAGACCTGCAGGAGTGGAAAGTCTGTAGCCTGGATCTGCTGGTTCTCGTTAAAACCAATCTTCTTGTTGACAAAAATAAAGACGACCAAACCCATGCCAGCATGCACTGTCTGCCGGCTGCTTTTATTCTCCTGCAAGGAGTTAGAGCCCCTCACTGCAAACTGGGCACAGGTCCACAGGCTTTCTAAACTGGAGGGGACTTTAGCCAGCTACCCTCGTGCATGGGAGTACCACCCCATGGGACGTCAACCGGAGACACCCAAGCCCAGGGTCTCATTAACGCTTGCTGGTTCATTTTCCTTGGCACGAGGCTTGGATTTTCCTAACCACAGGTGGAACAGGAATGCAGAATGGATGTCATGGTAAGCTCGGGCTGCAGAGCCAGCGTTTTTGAACCCAAGAGTCCACCAATGGGTGGTCAGCTCAGTGCCAGGTACCTGAGAGGACAGTGTCCAGGAGCAAAACAGACCAAGGCAGTGGTTGCTGCTGGGCGGGGAGGGCGTGTGTGTGTGTGTGCGTGTGTGTGTGTGTGTGTGTGTGTGGGGTGGGGTGGGGTGCTGTATTCAGACAGGATAGACACCCTGCTGGGGCCCTCCGCTGGGCTGGGAAGTCAGTGGGTCTCTCACAACCACAAGCTTTGGGTCTTCAGCGCCAAGGAGAGAAGGAGGTGGGGAAATGTGCAGAGATTTACTGTCCTGAAGCTACTGTGACAAAATAACACAGCAGCGGCCGCAAGATGACTCAGTGTGTAAAATGCTTGCCCCACAAGTGTGAGAGCCAGAATTGAGATCCCTGGCGTTCATGCCAATGCCAGGCAAGCGTGGTGGGTGCAGACATTCTCAGCCCTTGGGAGGTGGAAACGGGAGGTCCCTGGGGAAAGCTGGCTGGCTAGGCTAGCTGAATGAGTAAGCTCTGCGTTCAAGGGAGACAGTCTGTCTTAATGAAGTGGTGAGCGATGAAGGAAGATACCTGTTGGCTTCCAAGGGCACTCACATCCACATGTGTGCCCACACATATGTAGACATGCATACACACATACTCAGCGCCCCCCCCACATGTACACACACACACACACACACACACACACACGTGTACACGTGGGGCTGATACTATGCCAGTTTCTTCTCCTACTGCCTGGAAGCCAGAGGTCAGAATTACACCTATGGCTGGGCCAGCTCCCTCCCCAAGATGGATCTTGGCCTTTCCGCCTCCTAGAGCCTTGAGTGCTCTTCCTGTCTCCTTCCTCCCACTGTCTGCCACATAGAAGTGATCAAGATAGGCACTGTCTGGCTTCTCCCAGAAATTCTCATTGGCTTGAGTCCTGCCTTCTTTGACACGAGTGTCAGTGAGCAGATGGTCGCGTGTGGTACTTGGATGGGGCCCGAAGCTGGATAGACCCGGGGTCTTTCTCACCTGCTCCCAACCTTATCCTGTGAGTCTCCTGAGGTCCACCCCTCTCCCTGTACCTGGTGACCTGCCTGAGAAACACCTGCACCTGGTCTGCACTGTTTGTGTCTGGAAGTGGGACATAGAGAACATGTGTGTTGGCAGGGGTGGGGGTTGCTGAGAGTGAAATCCTGCTTTTACTTGGGAACCCTGTGGTCTAAGGCTATCCTCAGATACTCTGAGTGTCACCTCCTTTGCCTTGGAGTGAATTAGGGTTAAAGGGGACAGGTGGCCTATGCTGCATCCTCGCCAATATTAGCACCCTTCTCCTCCTCCTGCCAGTCTCTGTCCCGCATACCCCCATACCACATATCGTCTGTCCAAAACTCTCTTGATGACCAAGGCTCCATGGCTTTGACTCTAACTTCTGGGTGAGACTATGGTTTAGAAGTCTAGTTTTAAAGTCTATACTCTCTTTTTCACTTCCTCTTATGGAAGAAAATCTAAGCTGGAAGATATTTCCATCAAAAACATTGGTTTAATACTCAAAATGAAAACAAATAAAGCTAGAGCCTTTTGGAAAAACCAACAGTCCTAGATGGAGTTTGGCAGGCTCCACCATCAAACACCATGCTCAACCCAGCCAGCTGCCTGTCCTCTTGCCAGCCTGACCCTCCTGCTGAGGACAGGCTGTCAGGGCACAAGAAACACAGTGGTGTCACCCTGCGACTGACTGTACAGCAGCCTTCATTCAAGGGCTGTGGTGCCCTGAGGCCTTTTCGTCTCAAGGAGGTGGAGGGATGTTAAGGACTTAGGGCTTGTCGGCCTGACTATTGTGTCTGGGATGATAGGGGGTCGACAGATATCCCCCAAATCTATGTCCACATCCTTATTCCAGAACTGTGAACAATGACCTGATTTGAAAATGTGTCAGGAAGTTGTAAAGACCATGAGACTGGGTAGAGAGAGGGGGCATCCTTGACTGTCCAAGTCTGTCACAAATGTCCTCATTAGAGATGGACAGTGATTTCAAAGTAAAGGTACATAGAGGTCAAGGTGATGTGGCGACAAAGCGAGTGGAGCCAGGCCAGGGAAACATGCAGCCACCTATGCAGGCATAGGAGGCAGGAAGAACCTTGCCGAGGCCTCTGGAGGCCATGTGGCCCTGCACATCTTGATCTTGATTTGTTAACTCCATGTTAGAGAGAGTGGACTTAGCTGTTTTAATCCCCCAGTTTGTTCTGCTGTTTGATGGCGATGCAGGATGTCAGGCCCAATATGAGGTCAAGGTGACCATGGACTGGAATTTCTGAAAGTGAAGTTGGCTACTTCTGCCAGTGATCAGGGTGCTTTCACCTTTCCTGGAAGCCCTCCTGGCCAGGATGTCCCACTTGTCCGGTGTGGAGAATGTGTTGGCTTCAAGTAAGACTGTTGCAAGCTTTTGCACTGAGAACAAACTAAGTTTATTTTCAGTTATGCCATGGCATCAGGAAGCCTGCAAGATGCAGCCCCAGTCATGCTGAGGCCCAGGAGAATCAAGGTGAACTCGTTGCTCCTGGGGACTCAGCTCCAAACCCTGGTATTGCATGTCTTCATGGAATGACGCTGGTAAGCTCTCTAATGTCCCGGGACCTTGGTGTGGGTCAGTTGGTGGGCAGATGGGATGAGACCAGGAATCTAGGACATTTCTTGGTGCCTTGCTCAGAAGGAACCCCAGGGGCTGGGTGCTTTTGAGGCTTTATTGGAGTCAGGCCCAGAAGCACCCTTAGGATACACACACAGCAAGCAGTGGCTCCTTGGAGAGGAAGAACACAGAATAGGACCTGCTAGTGGTGACAGATGCTGTCACAGATATGGCCAGAGACAAGGAAGCTCTGCTGTCTAAGACCAGCTGGACCCGTCAAGGTCCTAGTTTGCTATCTCTGAAGTAGGGTCGGAAATATCTGACTCCCTCAAAGGGCACAATTAGTTAGTGCCAGAGCTAGGCAAGTAGGGAGTTGGTGGTTTCCGTGTAGGGGACTGTGACGAGGTGTTAGCAGGGCAAGTAGAATTTCTGAGGTAGACCCTGATGGAACCCCATTATTCTCCCTGACAGTGAGACTCCAGACAGGAGGCACGCTTCCCTCAGGCTTGTTTGTTACCTCTGTGGTCTGTGCAGGGCAGGGAGGTAGTCTCCAGGGAGCTGGAGGCCCCACGGCAGCTGGTGGGTGCCCACAGTGGTGGACAGTGTCCAGGGGAGACATGTGTGCATCATCTGCTGGGTCCTGGGCACTGGCAGTCCTTCTTCTCCTGAAGACCAGGCTGGCCTCTCCTCCCCCCCCCCCAACACCACATCTTTGCATCCTTGACTCTCCACTTTCTTCTCTAACTCCTTGCCTTCCTATCTCCTTCCTAGAAGCAGCTCTGTTCATGGGAGCTAGAGATCTTCCCAGATATAGGTCTGACAAAACCTTCTCCTCCTAAGACATCATTTGTCTCCGGAAGGGTCTAAACTCTCCACTCAAGTGGGCTGGCTGGCCCTGTCCATGCTCCCTGCCCCAGGCTAAGCCCCTAGAATCTGCAGATCCCCTCCTTTTGGAACTGGGCTCCCATGTTCCCTCCACGGTTAGCAAGAGGCTGGCCCAGCATCTCTGAGGGGCTGTGCCCATCCTAAGCTATGGCTTCTCACTGTATCTTTTTGGACAATTTCCCACAGAGGTAGCACAGTGCCTGCCTGATGGGAGCCTAGTGTCCGCCCCTCACCCACCCACAAGGGAGAAGGCATAGGAGGATGGCATCCGTGCAGGACCTCTGAGCTGTCTCTGAGTCTCCGGGGATTCCTGGGGGAGGGCTCTGGAGGAAGGCAGCGGATGAGGGCAGCAGTCTTGGAAGGTCCATGGGCTTGAAAAAGTGATTCCATGGATAAGCTTGGGGGGCTCTGTCTGGGTCAGAGGTCCCTTCAGCATCCTGGCAATGAAACAGGACCTCAGCAGTGGTGCCAGCTGCAGCTGCCCTGGGCTGGGAGGGGACGTCATGGCAGCAGAAGAGGTTTAGGTAAGGGACCCAGCCGTGGACTCTTAGCAGCCAGCACCCTAAAGGAACAGAAGTTGTTGAGTCCTGCCAAGGAGACTGCGTGGCTGCCTCTAAAACTGGGGGCCCTCACCTTGTGGAAGTCATATAGAGGTGACAAAATACTGTGCCAGCACTGCCTCTCAGCTCAGCTCATAACATTTGAGAGACCCATAGGTCGCTGGGTCAACAGAAGGACACCCCACTTGCTTGGGACCTGGACTCTGCTGGTGTCTCCACCTCCAGGCTAAATTGTTTAGCCCTCTGAGGCGCCAGGGTCCATTCTCTGATGATCTTGAGATGGATAGCATAGCTGCCGGAGACACTATAGAGGAACCCTTTCTGAACATCCTCGGTGAGTCCGTATCTTCCAGGTCCCTGCAGACAAGCCTTTGTGAAGGGCACACCTGTCTCATTCTATGGCAAAGAAACTAGGGCCTGCCCTGGTTCTGACATCCCTATGTGGCGGACTGGTACAGCTCTTCACATCTAAAGCCATTTGTGGGCTGGAGAGATGGCTTAGAGGTTAAGGCGAATGCCTATGAAGCCTGAGGGCCCAGGTTTGATTCTCCAGGTCCCACGTTAGCCAGATGCACATGGTGACACATGTGTCTGGAGTTCATTTGCAGTGGCTAGAGGTCCTGGCTCTCTCTCTTTCTCTCTCTATCTCTCTTTATCTCTCCATCCCTCTCTCTAATAAATAAATAAAAATAAAAGCTTAAAGCCATTTGCTGTCAGCTCCAGGGATGCCTTTGTCCTCTGCCACTTGCCATGTGCCACGTGACGGGAGATCTGATGAGTTGAGATACCTGAGGAGGAGAGTTATCACAGACACTGGGAATGCATTTGAACCTCACAGATTTTGGGAATAGATGGCTGCTGTAGAGCTCTCTGTACCTATGGTTGTGTGTGTGTGGGGGGTGTGTGTGCTCCCGTGCGCGTGCATGTGTGTGCGTCTCTCAGGTCCGATTGTGTGCATGTTCACATGGGTGTATAGCCACAGGGCAATCTTGGGTGTCGTTCCTCATGAATACATTCACATTTTTAAAAACTTTTTTTTTCTTTTACAAAGACCATACTTTGTATGGCTACATCATGTGTTGGTACCAGCATTTCCCCCTTCCCTGCTCCCATTCTGCTGGAGGCCCTCCTCAGTGGGGTTGCTGGTATTCCTATGGGGTTGAGGGTTATGCATTGAGGGAGCACCAGTCAGTGACTGGAGGGAGGAAATGCCTCTGGGCATGACTTCCCAACCTGTGGCTCTTATGATTTTTCCACCCCCTCTTCTGTAAAATTCCCTGAGCCGTGGTGGGTAAGTTTTAAGTCTACTTCAGTGATGAGCTCTCAGGAGCCTCTGGATCTCTGCTTTGGTATGTGCTGAGTATCCTCAGCGTCTGTCTCCTTCACCCTGGAGTTTATTGACAGCTTCCACCTATATAGACAATATATCATAATCATAGTCCCTCCCACTGCCTCCTCTTTCCATCTCCTGAATGCCCCTCCACTGAATTCCTTTTTCTTCCAACAGGTCATTCTTTTTTTATTTTTGGAGAGAGACGCAGAGAAAGAGAGAGACAGAGAGAGAGGGAGAAGAAGACAGATAGAGATGGGTGTGCCAGCAGCCTCTCAGCTGCTATGAACGAAATCCAGATGTGTACTCTCCCTTGTGGTCAAGTGCGGCATTGCGCCCTTGTGTCACTTTGCATCTGGCTACACGTGGGACCTGGAGATTGGAACCCCTGGAAATTGGAACTGGGTTCTTAGGCTTAGCAGGCAGGTGCCTTACCCACTAAGCCATCTCTCCAGCCCCAGGTCATTATTTTTAAAAAATCAATCAATCAATTAATTAATTGATTAATTAATTAATTAGAGAGAGAGAGAAGCAGATAGAGACAATGGGCATGCCAGGGCCTCTAGAAACTGCAAATGATCTCCAGACGCATGCACCCCTTGTGCATCTGGCTTACATGGGTCCTGGAGAATCGAACCGGGATCCTTTGGCTTTGCAGGCAAACGCCTTAACTGCTAAGCCATCTCTCCAGCCCCCCATGCACATTTTTGAGACAGGGTCTCTCACAGGCCTGGAACTTGCCAAGTAGGCTACACTGGCTGGTCAGCAAGCCCCAGTGGTCCACCTTTCTCTACATTCCCAGTGCTGGGATCACTGGAGTGGTCCAACACACCCATGTTTTTTCACATGGGTTGGAGGGATTGAACTCCTGTCTTCACATTGATGTGGCAAGTACTTTACCCACTGAGCCATCACCTCAGCCCCTTCATATATATATGTGTGTGTGTTTTCTTTTCTCTATATATGTTTCTATATATGTTTTCTAGCCCAGGCTGACCTGGAATTCACTGTGTCGTCTCAGGCTGACCTTGAGCTCACAGCGATCTTCCTCCCTCTGCCTCCTGAGTGCTGGGATTAGAGGCGTGCGCCACCACGCTCTGCTCAGATGATTCTTTTGTGTGTGTGTGTTTTTCAAGGCAGGGTCTCACTCTAGCCCAGTCTGACCTGGAATTCACTATGTAGTCTCAGGGTGGCCTGGAACTCATGGCGATCCTCCTACCTCTGCCTCCCGAGTGCTGGGATTAAAGGCGTGTGCCACGACGCATGGCTCAGATGATTCTTACAGAGATGCTAACAGTGGTTTCTCACGGACTTGGCTGCAGCCTCTGCCTGTATCTATGAAACATTCCCCTGGAGGAGGACCCGCACCGTTTGCCATCTGGAAAATGCATACTGGATGCTGCCGTTGGATTGACTGAAAAGACACTCTTCGTGCTTTGTCTGGAAATGCCATTATTTTGCAAGGCTTGCTTGGCACCTGATTGGAAGGTTTATTCAGTCTGGGTTAGCAATGCCAGCCTTGGTGGACAGGACATGGAAACAGTCTGCCACAGGGAGCAGCTGGGTGGTAGTAAGGGGATGTCTAGGGATGCTCTGTCCTCTGTGCTGGACCCCTGCCTACCTTCTCACCTCAGCTTTGTGGGGATCCCTAGAATCAGCTTCATCACCCCAGTTCAAGGGTGGCAAACATGTCCGAGAGAAAACTCAGGTGTCCAAGTCCTCATAGCTAGTGTCATGTGTGATTATGGGATTGACCTGGCCCTTGAATACCAGCTAAAGGATGATGTGGGGCCAGAAACCCATCCTGATGGCTAAAGGACTCACCCCAAGGTGTCCCTGCTGGCGCAGGAGCTCCAGCCATAGCATAGGGCCACAGATCACTGGGGCCCTCCTGTGCCCACCTCAGTGCCCCAGAGGACTATGAACTCTTGGAAAGCCAGCCATGCCCAATGGTCTACCCAGGCCTGGGATGCTCACAGGTTGAGAGCTCTGCCCTGTGAGGATGGAAGCATCTACCATCCCCTTTGGGGCTTCTCCCAGGGAAAGTCTGTCCGCTTCCTGCTCTGGGAGGCTGGGGTAGCTCCTAGGAAGGGTGAGGAAAAATCAGCTACACAAAGGTGGATACAGACCCAGGTGCTTTGTCCGGACTCATGGTTCCGCTGCTTAAAAACACATGAGCAAAGGCTGGAGAAATAGCTCAGTTGGTTAGGTGCTTGCCTTGCAAACATGCAGACCTGACTTCCATCCACAGTACCCACTTTAGAAAGCTGGGTGTGGTGGCATTCGCTTGTAATCACAGCACTGGGGAAGCGGAGACAAGGTGGATCCCTGGGGCCGACTGGCCAGTTAACCTAGCCTATTTGATAAACTGCAGGCCTATGAGAGATTCTGTATATATATTTTAAAAATTATAAGGATTGGAGATATGGCTTAGCGGTTAAGGTACTTGCCTGCAAAGCAAAAGGACCAAGGTTCAACTCCCCAGGACCCATATAAGCCAGATGCACAAGGGGCGCACACATGTGGAGTTCGTTTGCAGTGGATGGTGGCCCTGGTGTGCCCATTCTCTCTCTCTCTGCCTAGTTCTGTATCTCTCTCAATAAATAAATAAATTTTAAAAAAGTATAAAAATAACAAAGGTGGACAGTGCTTGAGGAATAAATACCACCTGAGGTTGCCTTCTGGCAACACGCATGTGAACACACACACACACACAAAAAGGCACTCACATAATAAAATCCCCACGAGCAGAAAATCAGAGCAATGACAGGAGAAGAAGCAGAGAACAGGTGTAAAGCCACCTACTGGGTGCCATGGCCAGCACAGAAAGTGATGGCATGTACAGTTGGCTGGGGCATTATAGCACATTGAATGGAGGTCAATCTTTTCATGCTGGTCCCACAAACAGATGCGCAGGGCTGGAAGAGAGAAGGCCACCCCCACGGGCACCAGAGTCAAGCCACCAACTATATTGCAGGCCACTGCGGAAGAATCCACCAGGGAACTTACTCTTGCAGACTCCCTAGAACCCAGAGCCGTGACCACAGAACATACATCGTGGGCTGTCCATTGCAAGGTGTCACCGGCAGGCACAGAGGATGCTGGGTGCGGAACGAGTCTCTGTAGATTGTTGCTACCCGAGCCTGGGCAAGATGGTCATGAATGCTGTGCTGGGAGGCAGGTGGTCTGGGTCTGGGTGCCATAAAAGGTAAGCGGCCTGTGCTTGGGAGGGGGTGGTGCATCCATGGGGACCTGGCACTTGTGCTGGCTGTGCCATGGTGAGTCAGTGAGCTGGGGTTTGCGGTAAGCCCCTCATCTTTTCTGCCTTGCAGTTTCCTCACCTGTAGATGGAGGACTATGCCTGCTGTTACATGGATCTGGTGCAGGCTGAGTGCAGGGGGCCCTCATGGGGCAGCTCAGACCTGGCTAGAAGACACATTTGTCAGCTCAGCCCAGCCACCGCATGGCTTGCTCTCTGGAAAGGAGAAAACACTTCCGTTTCAGGAACCATTGTATCCAACGGCTCCTGACAGGTGCATCTCAGGACCATGGAATTTAACCACTGGCCTTCTGTGGCCTCAGGGACCAGCTTCCAGACAGTCAGAAGAGAAGTCCCTGCGGGCACTTGGGAAAAAGGTCAACACTCCCAAAGCTCCAATGGGAAATGCCACACCGCATGCTGATGACCAGGTTGCTGGCCTACCTAAGTAAGCAGCCCTGGTCCACAGGGAGAGGTGGGGCCGGGTTGGGGCTCAGGGAATACTAGAGGGAACTTCTCAATGAGGTACCCAGGAAAGAGAGGACCAGAGATCCTAGCTTAACCAACACACAGGCATGCACACACACATGCATGCCTGTACTCAGAACATGCAACACACAGACCACATACATTTGCGCGTGCACACACACACAAACACACACACACACACACACACACACACCTATGCCCATAGATGAATGCTGCTCTCAGCCTTAGTCAGAGAAGTGTCTTTTTGTAATGCAAAGACTCAACACCAGTCCAAGTGTTGAGAATAAGTGGCTGTTGAGTGCTCAGCCCTAAATGGGACATGGAGATGGCACCCTCAAACTAGAACATAATGTCAATTAGCTCTATTGTGGGCTAACACTTCTTTTCAAATATCAAGCTGTCACCCATACAACTTACACGCATGCACACACAGTCATTCTCTAACCATTTGTAAGACTTATACAAGTTGTAAAAAACGCACCCAGGCATACCTGAGTCTGTGCACTCTCTCTCTCTCTCTCTCTCTCTCTCTCTCTCATGCTGGGGACAGAACCCGGGGTCTTGTACATGCTACAAGCACTCCACCACTGAGCTGAAAGGCTTCCCCAGCGCATGTGTCACACATGGATATACAAAGATACACAGCTTACCTATTAAGTCAGTGTTAGCCACCAATCTCCAGACCAGAGCCAGTACACAGCCACCCCAGCAAACCACCCTCAGCCTGCCTCTGTCCTCTGACTGCCTTGACCTTCCAGGGTTCAGGAGGATGTTGGGGGGGGGATGCCTTTGAGGAATTTCACAGGGCCCTGCGGATGTCTGCCTGGGAGTCGCAGGCCCTCTCCATCATCTCTGCTGCAGTGTGTTCAAAGGCAGCAACAGCTCAGCCTGGAAGCCTTCTTAATTCACTTTGATTCCTTCTTTCTGAATAAGCCCTTGGAGAAGGGCAGGTCTGTGAGTCACAGCCTCTGGGGCCTGGGGACGTCTGGAGAGAGACTCTCACCCCCCCCCAAAACTTCAGGACTTCTGTGGAGGGAATGCCTGGAACCCCACTCCTTTCCCAACTGTCAACTCTCAAAAGGGACATTTCCTTTTCTTTTCCTTACTTATGGTGGGGGGGTGCACTCCTGAAGCAGCAGGAGTCCTGGGCGGGGAGGGGGAATTTGGAGCCAAACGTTGCCTGATTAGTTACCCAGCTGTTCCATGTCCATTTGAGGCCCTCTTGGGAAGTTGGATCTCATGTGGGCACTCGTGCCAATCTATAATTGGGGGCAAGGTGGAAAGACTAGTCCCCACTCTAGGTTACATGTTGGTCACAGTCTTGGGCGCCCCATCTGGCTGGGTTGGAAGCTTTAGTCCCCGCCCAGAAGGGGAGATCTGAACTCTTCCTTAAAGAGAAAGTCAGGCGTGGTAGCTGAAACCCTTTTTATTTTAAACTTAAAGTGATCAAACTTCAGGGCTCCCTCTGCACTGAAGTTCTTGGAGCCCAGCCAGGTGGGGGGCACCTGGAGTGGGAAAGACTGGGGGACCCAGGGTGGGCCGCCTGGATCCCAGGCCTCCACCCTGCGCAGGGGAGAAAAGAACAGGGGCGCCGCCCCCGTCCCACGTCCGCTCCCGCCCAGGGGCCAGCCCCTTCCTCGCCGCGACTCGCTCGCTGTCCCCACCCCCTCGGCCCGCGGCGCCCAGTGGGAGGCGGGGGCCGGCCTGGCGGAGCGCAGCGCGGGGCTGTGATTTGCTGCGGGCTTAGGGGATCGACAGCCTCGGCGGAGTCTGCCAGGAGAGAGGGAGGGAGGGAAAGGGGGGAAAAAGTGCAGGGCGCCGAAGGCGAGGTCTGCACTCCTCGTCCCCGCCGCTGGCTCAGGAGCTCACTCCAGCGGAGCGCCCACGGGGAGCGGGTCGCGGGGCGGCGGCGGCGGCGGCGGCGAGGAGGAGGAGGAGACCAGCTGGACTCGGAGGGAGAGGAGGAGAAGGAGGAGGACAGGGCGTGCGCGCGAGCAGCTAGCGAGCGGGGTCCCGGCCATCCCGCGGGCCTCAGTGGACCCTCCCGCCGTGGGCTAGCGCGCCGACGGTCCTTTCCAAGAAGAGCTACCCTCACGAGTTTCCCATGACTTCCTAAAGTTGTGCGATCCTCGCCGCGTCCTCCGTCCCGGGCTGTGCCCCACGTCTCCTTGCGCGTCCCGTGCGCTCCATCGCAGCCCCTGCGCGCCCCCAGCCCGCCAGCCAGCCCGCCCGCCTGCCCGCCCGCGCCTAGCCGGCATGGACGTCCACACTCGCTGGAAAGCGCGCGGCCCGCTCCGGCCCGGCGCCCCGCTGCTGTCCCCGCCGCTGCCCCTGCTGCTCCTGCTGCTGCTGCTGCTGCTGTGGGCGCCGCCTCCGAGCCGCGCAGGTAAGGGCGCTGCAGGCGCTGAGTGTGGCCGAGGCTGCTGGACGCGCTCTGGGGGCCCTGGCGCCACTGTCATCCCCAGCTGCTTCTGCGCCTGCAGAACTTTCCCCCTTGGCCTGTGGAATGCACCGGCCCAGACAACGAATGGCATTCGTGGAGGGGAGGGCGGGAGAGGGAGACCGCCAACTCTGTCTCTGAGGGCGCCCCCCCCACCTCCAACCTCTCACCGAACGGGCGGGTGTGCAGGGTGGGGCCGTTGCCCCAATCAAGGAAAAGCCTCGTAATATATCAGCTAGAGGTGGACAAACTTTTGTCCCCAAGCTTCACATTCCCTGTCCTACATCAGAGACTCCCGCTGCAGCCCACGCAGCCCTACAGCACTACATTCCTTGCTGAAAGCCGGGCAGGGTCGCCCCCTAGAGTCATGCCCCATCAATTCGGCCTGGACTTCTAGGGGGTGGAAGGGGATCCCAGAAGTGGAGTCCTCAGCATTGGACTGCCTCTGTGCACACTCTCCCGGTAGGATGGGCAGATCCTCTGCTTTCCCAGGGCTTGGGGGTTTCCGCAGTCCCGGCCAAGTGTTCAGGGGCACTGGGGAGCTCTAGAGGGTGGTTGGAAAGCCCTGCCCCTAACCCTACCTTAAACCTCCTGACCTCCCCCGCCCCACGGCAGTTTCTTTGGGCTTGCTGCCCAAAGATAAAATGTAGCAAGCAAGGCCTTGGAGTCTGGGCTGAACCGGGCTTAAGTGATGCGCACATGTGGGACTCCTGCTTGCCACGGTGGGCCCTTAGAAAGAGCCCTACTCCTGTGGAAGGGCACAGCCCCAGGCACTGACTGCCTGAAGTCCTGTACTTCCAGGTTCAGGTCAGGACTGGTGTGTGTTCTCAGAATTACCTTTGGTGGTTAGCTGTGGTATAGGTTTTCTCACACCCCTGAACACCAGAGTCTTGCGTCAGGAAAGCGCCCTGGCTCACACTGAGGGGGAGAGGTGAAGGCTGTGGGCTCTTGGCACAGGGTCAGGAAGAGTAGCGGGCAATGGGATGGGTTTGTGGGTGCAGTGGACAGCTGGACTGGCCAGCCCTTGCCCAGGGAGGAGGCTCTTCTCAGTGCTGAGTTGGTGACTAGTGGGAGGAATCACTTTCCATGCTCTGTAGCCAATTATAATATTCTTTTCCGGTTTCCTGGCCTGATTAGTGCCCAGTGGGCACAGTGGATGAGCAGGAGTGGAGGGTGGGGATGGATTGGGGGCTGTGAGGTGAGGCGAGAAGAGAGGAGTCTGGCAGGGTCCCAGGGCTCAGCCTGCTGTCCACTCTACTGTGACTTGGATCCAACTGGCCTGCGTTTTTCCTGGGATCAGTCGAAGGTGGGGGTGTGTTTGTGTGATAGAGATTCCCAGAAAAATGTGGGGAGAGATGATGGGGTTAGGGCTCCACTATAGCCCAGCAGCTTAGTTCTGCCCAAGTTCTCCTGATGGGATTTCTCCAGAACTTCAGGAGGACATCCTCCAGTGGGTTCCTCACGTGGGATGCCAAGGTTCAGGCTGGTGGCAGGTTGAACATCTCAGTGTGTCTCTCTTGCCATATTCCCTCGAGATCCTGCCACCACGCCATCCGCTTCTCCGCTCCTTTCCACCATCCTCCCACTCTCCGCTGGTCCCTTCCCGCTTGAGGGTGCGGCAGCTTTGAAGGGGAGGCACAGGGCTGGCCCAGGAGTTTCCTGGGTCATGGCTGTAGCGTTGGACATTTTGCCTTGGACAAAGTAAACTTTTAGGAGTCTGCCAAGCAGCTCCTTTTTCTGGGTGGGCTTCACAAGTTGCTCTCCCATCTCCCATCACTCATTTTGAAGTCACCCTCTATGCTTGGCCCAAGGGGGCAGCTGTCTACTTGAGATGCTGATGAGGAAGAAGAAACCACAAGCAGGCCCAGGTCTCCTCGCCCTCTCCCTCTCCCTCTCCCTTTTCGGGATCTGCCAGATGTTCTCTGAGTTTTCTGTGAACACAGCTATTTTTCTGCCTCCTTTCTTGGCCAAGTGTGCGAAGGAGTGAGAAGTCAGATTGCATTCGGAGCTGCTTAACGTCCTAATGGAGCAGTCGAGTATGGGAAATGAAACGTGACCCCAATATTTGGAAATTGAGGTCATCTCCTTAGCACACCATTGGTGGGGTCTGGTCACGTGATCACTTTTTGCAATAATTTGCGAGGAGAGCTGGCCAAGTTTTGTGAGACTTGACAGATATTGAATGGTTAAATTTCCTGTGACTCAATGAGTTGGCTGCGGGGACATCTTTGGACCCTCCTTCTATCCCTCCCTCTCTCCCTCCATCCCACAAAGTCCAGTTTGGTAAGAGAGCCCTGCTAGGGTCACCAACTCCCTAAAGAAATCCTCTGCCTCTATTCAACATTTCCCTGGCTACAGAGTCAGAGCTGCCATCCTGCCAGGCTGTGACCACCCAGCTGTGGTGGGAGTGTCCCTTCCTGGGGCCTAAATCTCAACCTCTTCTCTGATGATGTTCCCTGAGGGAGGGGGCAGGAGCTGGCCCTGGGGTGCTGGCCAGAGCCTGCTTCTCCACTCCACCCTAAAGATATTTCTGGAAGCTCCCCATGGCCACACCCTTAGTCCAGCACAGCTGATGTCCCTGCCTCTGGCCACAGGTCTTCCCCCATTGTTGCCTCCTTCTTCTATCACCCTGTGCCTTCTTCCCGGGTGAGAGATGAAACAGGGAGGGACAATGGGGATTTGACTTGGTCACCGCATTCCATAGCAGGGCCAGCAAGCAATGCCTTAGTGTTGGCAGCATGGAGGGCCAGGGGTGAGGTACCTCTACTCCAGGTTGCTGTGTTCCCTGCACCCCCAGTGAAGCCAAATGATGGAGCTCTGGAACAGCAGAGGGTTATCCCTCCCTTTCACCCAAGGCTCTGGGAACAGCTTTGGGACAGTTATTCTGGGGCAAGTTTGTTGGCCCTTGCCTGGCTCATGTGTACACAAACTCGCTGGACCCTCATGTAGATCCACGAGGTGGGCCAGAGACTCAGCGGTGAGGAAACAGGGCTTCTGACCTAAACACCACTCATGATGAGTGAGGGGCTACCCTCTTGCTCGGCCTTTGTGCCCTTTGATTTCATATCAGCTTCTCAGCTCTCCTCTGGACTGCTGTCCTGGCCTGGGTGCCAGTCCAGCCAGATGAGGTGTTCCATCTCAGTACAATGTTTAAGTTCCTCTCCTGCCCGCCCTCCCTCTCTCCTCCCCTGCACCCTTCCTTCAACCCCTCTTCATGGCCTTCTTCCTCCCGCCTTCCTTTTCTCCGTTTGGAGCTCCATGGCCTTCTGCAGGGACACAGTGGGGCTCAGTTTCCCCATTTTCTTTTTGAGCCACCAGGCCTCTTGAGTCAGTGGAGTCCCTTTGCACCCGGCCTGAGATGTGATGGGGACATGGATGCTCAGGAGGCCCTGGATCCCTCCCAGGCATCTTTCCTTTTACCCTACACTGAGACCACCAGGCTGGTCCTTTGGAATAGCCTGAGAAGGCGACTTCCACTGGGTACCTGGAGGCATTGGCCCTTATCCCCTTTGCCTTTTGTTACAGCCCTCCCCTCTCCCAGTGGTGACATGCATCTCTGGTTTTAATCTTTTTCTCTCGTCCCTCCTTCCTGACAGGACATTCCAAATCCAGCCCCTAGGGGATCACACTTGGGCTGCTTCCCTTGGCTGGAAAGCCCCTCATGAATAGGGTTAGCAGCAACGCCCCCCCCCCAGGCCCTGCTTGCTTTGGGGACCCTATGAGTTGTCATTGAGGGAGAATAAGTAGAGGTCCCCCAGAGCTTCTTTAATCTCTGACATACCCTCACACTCCTTCTGCCAGCATGGGAGGTGGGGCCTGGCTGTGTGCTAGAAGAGCCTTGGCCTGGGATGTGGGGTCTCTAGTGATGGTTTGGGGCGGGGGGGGGGTTGGCAATGAGATTGCTACACCCCGGGGGCAGCATGCATAGCTGAGAAACTGGTCCCCGCAGGCTGAATGTCTGCCTCTAAGGCCATTGGGTTGGCGTGGCTGGGACAAGTCTCTGAGCCTCCATTTCCTTTCTGCTGGCTTCAGTGATGGTCACAGGGGCCATCACATAAGCTGTGTTTTGTGGTCATTTGCAAATAGAAACTCCACAGTCCTCTCTGGATGTCAGAATCCCAGGAGCTTGGGGGAGGAGGGCTCAGGTGCACTGAGGGTCCTGCAGCTCTGGTCGGCCTGCTCTGACCCTCATTGACATGTGGGAGAATCCCCAGTGCCTCGTGGTAGCATCGCGTGGTCACCTGAAGTGACCACATGAAGATGATGCACAGGCCGAGTCCATGGTTGTGCTCATGTGTGTTTGCATGTGGGTGTCAGGGTGTACATGTGTGTACTATGTGGGACACATGCATTTATGTGTGCTCTGTTATTTTAGCCTGGATATATGATATATATATGTGTGTGTGTCTATACATATGTATGGGAGCATGGAGATATATATATATATAAAATATATTCACAGTGCAGGATGGGAGGTAAAGAGATACAAATAGTCTTGGAGCTGCTGGTGGCTTTAGGGTCCTGCTGCAAAGGAGGGCTGGTCCACAAGGCCTCCCAATTTGATGAGGAGGGCAGCGTCATACTGTACCTCTAACTATATCCTGCTCATCTGCCATGAGCATTTTTGCCAGATGTTGGCTCATGTTTCAGCCATATCAAGACGCTGAGTGTGGGGCATGCCTGGGTCACCCTCCTGGATGGCATTACAGTCACTGTGGGACACAACCTGCCTGCAGACCAGGCATGGCCAAGTAGGAAGGGCATTTGAGTGAGGCAGCATGGGTACCACGCCTAACCCCAACTCCTTTCTACTGAGCACTTTATGGCCCGTGCCTCAGTTTCCTCACCTGTGAGCTGGCCATGGCGACTCTAACTACAACAGGATCCTTGTGAGAGCTCATGCACAAGTTGTTTGAAGCACAGAGTAAGCCTCGTCATTACTATGAGGACCTTTGGGGGTTCCCAAAGTGAGGGGAAGCCGCTGTCATTAGCAACAGGCTCTTGGCTCAGTCACCCTCACCTAGCCTTCCCTTGAGGAGCCACACGGGGTCGCCCTCGTGGCGTAAGCGTAGGAAGCAGCGTCCATTGGTGAGTCTGTCCCACCTCTCCTGAGGTCTTGACCCCAGCCATGAAGGTCTGTCTGTCCTCATGCCTCCTATACCAGACTGCCCTCATGTCCCTGCTTCCCTTTGGCCACCTACTCTGTGAGAAGAATCTGGAAATTGACCCATGCAGGTCCTGGGACTCTCAAGGGCTCTGGTCTTCTGCCTGTGGTGTTCCCACGGGAGGTGGCTGGGGTAGTGAGGCACATATAATAGGTAGTGGGATCTTTGTCAACTTAGACCTTGTTTCTGTGCCGCCCCACTGGGACTGGAGTGATGGAATGAATGAACTGGTGGTGGACTCCCACTTGGATGCCTGGTGCAGCCCACAGGACCACTCTGCTTCACCCCTGTCAAGAAGTCTGAACCAATAACCCCTCAGCTTCCTGTCAGCACAGTCATTTTGCTGGAAGATTCCCAGCCTCAGTAATGACCCCACATCAGTGGTAAATGTCACCATCCTCTGATGACTCAGAACTAAGACATGGAACCACAGGCTGACCCACTTTTCTCAGGCTGTCGGGATGCAGACCTCCAGGGGCCAGCTCTGCGGCACTTTGGGCCCCAACATGGGACACCTTTGATTTCTGGTTCTAGACCTCAGTTCTTGTAGGGAAATTTCAATCTTTGGCCCTTTCTTTCCTGCTGGCATCTTTGTAGTAGGGATTCTAGTTGCCTCTTAGGGGCAGGGATGAGGGAAAAGAGGCTACCAACACATGATGTATCCATACGAAACATCTTGTTAATAATAATAAACATTAAAAAAGTCACAAAGTGACCCCAAAATGTGTGAGTGACTTAAATGCCAAACTTCTGACCCTTGTATTGGAAAAGCAGTGACCTCTCAATTGAACAGGTCATCTAAGTGGACAATGAGACATGACCCTTTCACCTGTGGGAAGCTGGAGCTGGTGGGCACTCCTGCCTGAGGTGTGCAGAGGGGGGACCCAGGGCCACAGTGAGGAGATCAGCCTTGTTGGCAGTTACTCTTAACAGCATTTGCGGACCACTGACATCAGGCAGACCCGTGTCAGGGCACATGTGCCCATCAGGTCCCTGGCCAATAGGAGCCTCTGGAGCAGTTGGGGTTGGGGGGAGGTCAGACACCTGAAAAGGGTGATTTTATCAGTGAAATACAGTTAAAGGAGATAGGAAAACACTCATCAAACATTGTGACACGGGCCAGTCAGAGGAGGCACCTGCCTGACAAAGAGACGCTGGCCCTTCAGAAGGAGGCACTTTGCTAGTCCTTCTGGATTACTGGCCAATCAGAGGCTAGCCTGTATTTGTGGTGCTGGTCTCAGACCAGCTGCACAGCATTTTTGGGTGCTCCTCTTGCATGGCTGAAGACCGGTGTACCTGGATGGATGCAGAGAGCATTGGCTACCGTATCCTTCCCTGGGTACTGTTAACATTCACTCTAGACCCCGCTCTCCAGGCACGACCTGCCCAGTACCTGTGATCCTCAGGCAGCCCGGGGTGGGGCTGGCCACTCCAGATGTGTCTCTTGAGGCTCTGCCAAGGCCAGGTGGCAGGAAGCCAGGCCAATCCCTCTCCATCGAGATGGCCCTCATTTAGTGTGTAGCCTCCAACCTATTCAGAGCTAGGTGAAGGAAGGCGTGGCCTGGCTCCCCTGTTTCCCTCACTCAGGGTCCCGCGTTTCAAGGTGAGAGCGGCGGTCCCTACTATACGTGCATAGCTGGCTGATTCTCTTCCCTTTCTTACACATGACGAGGTAGCTGCGTGCAGGCAGCCTTCGTTGGCTGTACGCCTTAATGGGCTGGGCTCATTTTCTGGCCCTCTCCAGATAGTCCCGCATGAGTGAACCTGCTGTTGCCATGGGTGGGCACAGGAAGGGCCGCTTGAGCTTGGTCTGGCTTTGGAACACCAACCCCTGTTGAAAGGGCCTTTGCCCTTTGGGGAAGTGTTTTCTCAGGCCCTCGAGGCCTTCTTCCTGGTGCTGGGATGGAGCTGAAGGAGCCCCGAGCATCTTGGCTGGTAATTGTCTTGTGCCACTTCTTCCTCCTCCCCCTTTGGGAACAATCTGGAATGCTAATCAACTCCAGCTTCCACTTGTGTTGAGACGGGGAGGGAGGAGAAGATGTCCTTACGGAGATGTTGCTCCTCTTGCCTAAGACAGAGGTTCTAGAAGGTTCTAGAACCTTCTGGAAAGGAGTAGGGTAGATTCCCACTTCCTCTCCTATTTCAGATGACAGAGCTGTCTCTGGCAGGTCAGGGACTCTGATGCTGCAGTTGATGAATGGTTACTAATGCTATTTAGGTTCATGTGATCTGTGACAGTTTGGGCTGTGGAGAGATGTCCGCTGAAAATTGGAAACAAGGTTCCCGTGTGGTGCCAGTGACATTCAGATGGGGACGGCGGGCTGGTGAATGCAAAGCCCCAGTGGATGTGGAGCCAGTGAAAGCAGCTGCAGTACTGGGCGAGGTAGTAGATGTGATGCTGGGTTGGGATCAAGAGCCAAGGGAAACACGTGGACTGCGGGGAGCATGTGGCAGTCTTGGAATATTTCTTGTCATATCCAGGATGGGCTGGTGCCATTGGCATCTAGTGGTAACAAGGGGTGCAGTTCCAGAACCACCCAGCCCCAAATGTCAGGGTAGGGAAAGCAAAGTGAGGTCTTGGGTATGCCTCCCCAGGCTTTATAACAGCCAGTCAACCTGGTAAATGGGAGGGTCTCAGTTAGGGTGGGTCCTGGGGTCTCTTCAGGGTGCAGAACAGTGTCTCTCAAACCTGGCCATGCATCCCATATCCCGGGAAGGAGGCTGTCAAAGGAGTGTGTTAAACCCCACTCTGATAGTTTCTGATTTGGCCTGGGGTCCGGCATAGGAAATTGCATTCCTAGCAAAGTCTCAGGCTATGAAGAAATAAAGCCGGGAGAGGGGGTAAAGGGGAGGGGGAGGAAAGCATACTTTGAAAGCCACTGGTGGGTCAGCACCCTTGACTCAAAGAGCGTGTGTTTCAGTGTGGAAAGGGTGCTGGGCTGAGAAGGACCCGGCTAGGGGATGAGTGTCTGGAGGCCAAGGACTAGGAGGCTGGGGATGCCCGTCATGCCCCCTTATTTATATGCCCCTCCCTTTGCAGCGAGGAGTGGTCTTCGTTCAGTCTTCTCCAAGGGGAGACCCCACCATTATGTAAACTGCTGTCTGCTACCTGAGAGCCTAATTTATTTTCATGATTGTGTGTGGCATGCATGCATACATGTATGTATGTGGCATATGCATGTGTGTGTACGTGTGGGTGTGTATGCATGCACATGTGCATGCTTGTGGAGGCCAGAGAAAAACACCACATGTCTTTTCTCAGTTGCTGTCTGCCTTACTTTTTGAGACAGGGTGTCTCCTGAACCAGGAGCTCACTGATTAGGTTAGGCTGTACTGGTGGCCAGTGATCCCCAGTGATTCCTTGTCTCTGCCTCCCCAGTGGTGGCATATGCCACTGTGCTTGGCTTTAAGTGGGTGCTAGGAATCCAAACCCAGGCTCTCATTCTTGTGTGGCAAGCACTTTACCCACTGAGACATCACCCCAGGCCCAGCTGAGAGTGGTAGTGTTGAAGTTCCTTTGTAAGGGTGTGTATGGGAGGGGGCTTCAGACTTAGGCCAAATCCTCCCGTATTCTGTAGGGATCCAGGATCTGCCCACAGTTTGCCCACCCAGCTGTCCCTACAGATCCTTCCATCCCATGATTTAAAATTTACTTTGAGAGAGAGAGAGAATTGGCACACCAGGGCTTCAGCCACTGCGATTGAACCCCAGACACTTGTGCCACCTAGTGGGCATGTACGACCTTGTGCTTGCCTCACCTTTGTACATCTGGCTAATGTGGGATCTGGAGCTTCGAACATGGGTCCTTAGGCTTCGCAGGCAAGCGTCTTCACCGCTAAGCCATCTCTCCAGCCCCATCCCATGATTTCGAAACAGATTGCTGACATCACTTGCTTTCACAGGTGACCTATTGAGCATGTGTCCCTAACAGATGGGCTATAGCTAGGCATTGCTTTCCCAGCTCTCTGGTCTCTGCCTGTTATATCTCCCAGAGCTCTCTCTCTTTAGGTGGGTCTGCAGGCTGGATACTTGCAGGAAAACTGCATCAATATGCCCTTGAGGTGGTGCTCTCCTATTTGTGACACACATGCCTATGTGGGAGGGATAAAGAGTGTGCCACCCAAGGGATTCAGCTTAGAGAGTGGCCGAGTCCTAGAGGTCCCAATCCAGGAGGCATGGAGAACAGCGATTCCAGTGCCCTTGGACCCTCAGCTCACTTCTGAGCAGAGTGGGCAGAGTAGGAACCTACATCTCACCTGTCCCTGTGTGCTTGGGCTTAGCTCAGCAGAGGCATCTATATGCCTTTCTCTGCCTTGGTTTCCCCATTTGCAGAGTGCATATAAAATGCTGCCTGTCTCTGAGGCAAGCTGGGAGACAAAGAAACTATCCTGGGTAAAGGGCACAGGAAATTTCATCACTGTCATCAGTGAGCGCGCCCATGTGGGATACATCTGGAGCTTGCACTGCACGGACCTGAGCTATTGAGGTGCCGGAGGAATGCCTAGGGGTCACCCTACTTCCAAGCAGTGTGTGGCTGGTCTTCAGCTCTAACCCCTTCTACCAGCTCAATAAAGCCCTGAGCGGATCCTTCTGAAAGAGCGGGTTGTTTCCCTCTTTTCAAAGAGACCTGTGATATGCTTGGGGAATTCCCCAGTGGGCTTGTATACTATAGGGAAGCTTTCCCAAACTTCTTTGGTGCTCCCTGGCTCTTGGACTGCTGTTGGGCCATTGGTCCAAGAAATGGACATAGAACACGTCCCCAGACTTGACCCCGTGGTGGGCTGTGGATAAGGACCCCCAGGGGCTTCCTGGTGTCTAACACATGAGGGGCACTGTTGTGTATTTCATCCTATGACAGGAATACTGCTGTCCTTTTACTGTCACCGCAACTGCATCAAGGGCTCCCTATCCTCCCAGAATGCCCTGGAACAAAGGGCGCTTCCCCAGAGCTGAGTGCTGGCTCTTTGCAGAGGCCTTGCGCATGTCTGTGTTCTCTGGGCTTAAAGAGGAAAGGACAATGGGCACTGCCCTTGGGGAGAGACACAATGGGGCTTAGCCGAGGACTCTGGATAAAAGCCAGTACACAGATCCTGAGCTCCACTCCAGCCACCAACCTCAGTGGTCCCAGAAACTTGCCCTGCAGATGTTGGTTGTCAGGGCCCGTTTTCCAGGGAACTCCCTCCCTATATTCTGATACTAGTGATCAGTCGCCTCTTTAACTTCTTCTTTAACATGTGTCTATGTGGTGTTTGTGCATACATGTTCATATGCATGTGAGTGCACATGCATGTGGAGGCCAAAGGTTAACATAGTTGTCCTCCTCAATCCCTTTCCACTTTATTTGTTGCCATGGTTCCTTCCCACTTGAACCCAGAGCTTGCCAATTCAACTAGTCTAGCTGGCCAGACCTTGGGATCCCCTGTCTCTGCCTCCTAAGCACTGGGATTACGGGAGTTTCATCATACCCACCTGCCATTTACGTGGATGCTGGGAATCCAAACTCTGGTCCTCATACTTGCTTTGCAGAGAGAGGCAAGTGCTTTGTCCACTAAACCGTCTCCACAGCTCTGCCTTTTTGACTTATGTATTTATTTATTTATTTTAGAGAAAGAGAGAGAATTGACACACCAGGGCCTCAGCCACTGTAATCGAACTCCAGATGCTTGCGCCACCTAGCGGGCCTGTCCAACCTTATGCTTGCCTCACCTTTGTGTGCCTGGCTTATGTAGGATTTGGAGAGTCGAATATGGGTCCTTAGGCTTCACAGGCAAGCACCTTAACTAGCTAAGTCATCTCTCCAGCCCCCTTTTGACTTCTCTCTTTTTTTTTTTTTTTGGAGAGAGACACAGAGAGACAGAGAGAAAGGGAGAGGGAGACAGATAGAGATGGGCACGCCAGCAACCTCTCAGCTGCTGCGAACGAAATCCAGATGCGTGCACCCCCTTGTGGTCAAGTGCAGCATTGCGCCCTTGCGTCACTTTGTATCTGGCTAAACGTGGGACCTGGAGATTGGAACCAGGTTCCTAGGCTTAGGAGGCAGGCGCCTTAACGGCTAAGCCATCTCTCCAGCCCCCCTTTTGAATTTTAAAAAGAAAGTTCAAGGGCTATTCAGAGACTAAGACAGTGAGGTACTAGGGGATCTTGATGGTCACATAGGCATGCTTAGGTGTGCCCTGGAGCATGTTACTTGACCTCTGTGATCTGAGTGTGCACATCAGAGAACAGTAGCATTCACCTCCAGGAGGTGTTGAAACCTGTCTCCAAGCTTGTGGTTTATTGCTGTGACCAAGCATCCCAGGGTTGAGAACTCGCACACTCCTTGCTCACCTGCAGTAGGTGAACACACTCCTCAAATGGGGATGCTCCACTATAGCTCGCGGTGGAGATCAGCCTGTAGTGATCATGTGATAACCAAGTTCTCCTACTAACACATATCAGCTGAGGTCCAGGGGCATCCCTGTGGTCTCGGAAAAGTGTGAAGGACTGAAGGAAGTGGCTGTTGTAGGAGCCACACTGTGGGAACAAAGAGGTTCCTTTGGTGATGAGGGTGCTACAGAAGCCTCTCTTATGCCTGGGAGTGCGAGGGCTGACTGGTGAACAGGCCCAGGCTCCAGAAGGAATAGGTAGATGCCCAGCAGGAGAGCTTATAGAATCATGGTCTAGACTCTGGCCCAGGGACATTTTTCAGATGAGTAAATCAATACCCAGAGGGGTCACAGATGGTGACAAGTGGGGAACATACCTTGGTGTCCTTGTCCTGGTGATGGTAGGTACAGAGCAGCTGCCTGCCATGATGGGCTATGCCCAATGCTGGTGCTGGGCAAGGAATGTGGTCCTTTTGAATGCCACCAACAGGAGGTGCTGTTCCAGCTTCAGGGTCTTTCTTTGTTTCTGAGGGCTGGAAGGGATGGCAGGCTTCCCTACTGGAGGCGTTCCTGTCCAGGCAAGGTCTTACTACTGGTCTTCTCAGACACCTCCTCCTGGGGTGGCTCAGCCCAGTGCAGGCAGGAGAATCTTCACCTCCAGGAGGTATTGAAACCTGCCTCCAAGCTCCCAGTTTACCACTGTAACCAAGCATCAAAGGCTTCAGAATCTCTCACACTCCTTGCTCACCTGCAGTAGTTGAAAGCGCTCCTCAGACGGGGATGCGCCACTATAGCTAGCACTGTCCACAGGGAGGGGCAGCCGCAGGCCCCCCAGCCTGGGAACAGCCTGTCCTCATATGCCCTGTGGCTCCTGCCTGTGGAACGCTCTGCCTCCCTTGCTTGGGGCCAGGGCTGGGCCATGGCAAACAGCCACCTGGCCTGAAAGGGGGATTTGCTGGCTCTAGGGAGGAGCCACTGGCCAAGAGCATAGACCGTGTGGCTGAAAGGTACATGGAGTATCTTAGGGGCAGCCAAGACCCCTCTTGATCCATGCCTGACTCCTGCATCCCTCAAGAGCTAGAGAAGTGGGGAGTAGGCAGCTGCTGTCCTTCATGGTCTTGTCAGCCTGTGCTCCTTTGATCAAGTAGGGGACAGCCAAAGTGGATCAGGGCACCTCTGAATTGCAGGGCAAGGGGTGTTGGACTCCAAGCAGGCTCTGGGGTCCTGACACTGCCCGACTCTGGTAATTAGGTGTAGATTAAGGTAGAAGGAGCATATGGCCTAAGAGGAGGCAAGTTTGGGAATTTTCTCTGAAGGTGAAGGGTGAGAATGTCCCTTCCTCCCCGCTCCCCCTCCTCCCTCTCCCCCTTCTAAGTGCTTTACCACTTGCTCTATCCTGATGGCATCTTGCCAGGCATAAAAGAGTAATACAAATCAAACATTTGCTGATAATAAGCATAAAGAAATTAAAAAAATACTTTGGTATAAATATACTTTTACCATATATTAATGATAAAAAGTAATTTTGCGATCTTTGGGCTGGAGAGATGGCTTAGCAGTTAAGGTGCCTGCCTGCTAAGCCTAAGAACCCGGTTCCAATCTCCAAGTCCCACGTTTAGCCAGATGCAAAGTGACACAAGGGCGCAATGCCACACTTGCCCACAAGGGGGCGAACACATCTGGATTTCGTTCACAGCAGCTGAGAGACTGCTGGCGTGCTCATTCTCTATCTGTCTCCCTTTCCCTCTCTCTCTGTCTGTCTCTCTCCAAAAATAAAAAAAAATAAAAAAATAACTAAATAAAGTAATTTTGCATACTCATGAGATAGATATATATATATGTAGTTATTTTTACATAAAGAAATAAATCTTGGCTGAGTATTTGATACTGCAGGATGTAGAGCATACCAACACTTTACAGAGTTGATCCATAGTTTCATTTACTGTTGTCACTGCTGAGAGCACCATTTTGCATTAAGGTATAAGATAAAATGGCAGACTTATATTTAGGGCCATTTCAGAAATTCTTGGAAATCCTTTCCTAATTGTAAGCCAAAATTCAGTTACCAACATTTTAATGAAACTCAAGTCAGCAACTCAAACAGTAATTTTTTATAATCAAACATTCGAACACTGTTCAATCCAAAGGCACGCTGATTTGATACTTATACACTGAGGAATGACAGCAGGACAGTGTGCTTCTGGAAGAGCAGAAAACTGTGTGTGGTCAGTGAAAAGACGATAGTTCATGACATACAGTAGCGGAATCTGAGCTGCAGCATACCAGGAAGCGCTGGCATTGCATGGTGTGAGGGCATGCACCATGCACAGCACACATGTGTGTGCAGAAGAACCAAGGTTGCAGTGAAGTTGTGTGATGCAGTAGGGGCCAATGCTGCCAGAAAAACTTCAGATTAGCTGGGCATGGTGGCGCACGCCTTTAATTCCAGCACTCGGGAGGCAGAGGTAGGAGGATTGCCGAGAGTTCGAGGCCACCCTGAGACTACGTAGTTAATTCCAGGTCAGCCTGGACCACAGTGAGACCCTACCTCGAAAAACCAAAAAAAAAAAAAAAAAAAAAAAAAAAAAAAAAACCCTTCAGATTCATGATGCATTGGACCTTGAATTCATTGTTAGTTGTTGCATGTTCAGAAGCCTTTTATTGCCAATTATTATTATTATAATAATTATAATTATTTAAAAATCTTACATTTAGTTATTTGACCCCATGTGATCCACAAAGTCTGACAGCCCAGGTTCAATTTCCCAGTACCCACATAAAACCAGATGCACAAAGTGGCTCATGTGTCTTGTGCCACTTATGTGCAGTGGTAGGAGGCCCTGGCATGCCCATATTCACTCTGTCTCTTTCTGTTTTTCTCAGAAGTCAAAAAGAATTTATTTATTTATTTATTTATTTATTTATTTATTTATTTATTTATTTATTTTGGTTTTTCGAGGTAGGGTCTCACTCTGGTCCAGGCTGACCTGGAATTAACTATGTAGTCTCAGGGTGGCCTCGAACTCTCAGCGATCCTCCTACCTCTGCCTCCCGAGAAGTGCTGGGATTAAAGGTGTGAGCCACTATGCCCAGCTTTTTTTTTTTTGGGGGGGGGGTTAAGATTTTTTTTTAAAGAAGCTGAAGTTTAAGGTAAGAGCTCTCACCCCTATTTTACAGGTGAGAAGCCCTGTAGCGGTGAGTGGTAGAGCTGGTGCCCTTAAAACAGCATTGTGCCTGTGAGTTACTCTATCCAACCTGGTGCAGGGATACCCAGGCTCAGTGGCAGGGCCTTCAGAGAGTGCCAAGTGGCAAGTGAGGTGTGTGTTTATCCCCATCGGAGGCACGGTCACTTTCTGCTTTCTCTTTAAAGGAGAAAGTGTCTTAATCCAGAAGAAGTGCGCCTGGGGAGGCTGAGAAATGAGGTGGTGAGACCTGGTGGCTGGATGAACCTGGCCTGTGTCCTCCGTGACCTCCCTCTGTGCCTCTGGCTGGAAAGGAGGGGTCAGAGGGGCTTGGAGTTCAGGAGGGAGCAGTGGCTTCTGGCCTGTACTTGGGCACCTCTTTCCTAAAGCCTCCCCCCAACTCCCGCCCCAGCCCTGGGCCCTCCATGTCTTGCTCAGTCTGTCTTGGATGAGCTGTGCAGGGTTTTTCTCCTGAGCCGGAATCCAGCTGTGAGCGGCTGTTTGTTTAGGACTCTGAGTCACGTTTTCCATTTTAGTAGAAAGAAGGCTGATAGTGGGGATTACGGCCAGGTAGGAGCTCCTGCTCCATCTCAGCTGACACCGTGGGGGCTACTCATGGTGGGGATGGGTGGGGGTGTTGTAGCTGCTCCCTCTGCATGGGTTGGGTGGGGGTTGAGTCATCCATCAAAGGGTCCAAGAGTTAAAGCTGGTACAGCTTAGCCCTAAGCTCCCTGGGGCCAGGGAAGCTGGAGCAGGGTGTGAGCCACATCTTTAAATCATCAGCATTTCAGAAAAGAAAAATAAAAACCCCAGAACCGTGCCTGGAGGCCTGGCTATCTTGGCCTTTCCCATGGGGCCCTGAGTCCCACTGAAAGTGCTTGCTCCCCTGGTAGCCCACTTAGCCCCATGGCACTCTTCAGACACTACTAGGAAAAGTGAGGAATTCCAACTGATTTGAAAGCAAGGGCGTAGGTTTACCCTGCACCATGACCCTAGACTTTGAGCTATAGGTCACTTAGTTGGCCAGAATTCCTGCTAGACAGTGGCAGAGCAAGACCTAGCTCATTGTGGGGCCATTGAAGCCGGGATGGCAGGTCTGTGGCTGGAGAGGGTGTAAAGAGGGCTCCACCTAGAGGTTAAGGATGACATTGCATCTCAGCTGTACTTGGCATTGAGACGCTTAGATGAGGCTTGGATTGTGGATATTACAATGCTCAAGGTGCTGCCCCAGGAATGCCAGTTACCTACTCATAGGCTTTGCGACAGGGCCTAAGGAGAAGGAGTTGAGGCCACACAGGAGCATGCTTGTCTCAAGTCTGTTGGATCTCACAGAGTTGTGGCTTAAGCGGTCCCCAGGGAGCCCTTGCTGGCTTGAACTGAAAATGCTATGCGAACTTTAGGGTTGACCCCCGGGGGTGCCTATGTTGGAGCGGGTGTTGGAAGATGGTAGGGGGAATGCAGGGGAAGCCGTGATCCATGGCTTCTTGGTGGGCTGCTTTATAGGAGGACAGAAAGTCCTCAAAGGGTGACCTAAGAGCTCGGCCTTTACGCTGGATGCCCCGAGAGAAAGGATGCCCAGCCTTTGTCCAAAGGTGCCCAGAGTGTGGACACGTCCTCCTGGAGGGGGTGTGTTTGGATTAGAATCTGTGGCTCAGGTCTTGCTGCATTGACCCCTGTCAGACACACTTGGCTTTGTGTACTGTGCTTCACTTATTAGCAGTTTGAGTGGCCTCAGATCTTTCAAGGTTCTTCAAGCACACAGCTAACAGCTAGTTTGTGGCAGGGTGTGTGTGTGTGTGTGTGTGTGTGTGTGTGTGTGTGTATACATGCATGATAGGGACCTGAGCAGGTTAGAGCCTCATTGCTCTCATCTCTCCAAGCAGTATTGCGGGCATATAGCTAACCGCGTCTGGTATCTTCCTAGGATGGGGTGCTTTCTTCTTGCTTTCTGCTGGTTACTTCACCCCACTCATTGGTCCTGTTGCTATTCTGCCTCTGGGAGGACTTCTCAGTAGACCAAGCCAACAAGGAGCCAACCTCAGGTTGGATTGACACTCTCCTGGGCTCCATGTCCATCTGTATCTTGCCCTCTTCTGCCCCGTGGACCATCAGCCTTGCTATCTTCCTGAATGTTCATTTCCCAGTTGCCACCTTCCAACTTAATCGTGGCCTCGGCAGAGGCATCTTTCCAGTCCCTTCCAGGACCAGCTCTTCTAATTCCAGGATCACTGGTCTCACCCTATAAAATATCTTCCAGCCATGTTTTGGAATGTTTTAAATACTGCCAGCTCCTGCCTGCTCTCCTCAGCTGCTTCTTCATGTGTGAACCCCCTCCCTTGACAGGCTTCTGTTCCCGAGACTTCTAGGGAGAGCCCCCTTCACAATGCTGGTTCCTTCATTGTGGACACACGAGTGTGCTCACAGCCTCCCTCCCTGGGTTGAAGGTACCAGGTCCTTGGTGCATTCTTTCTCCTAAATGCTAATGTCTGGTCAATATCATGGCCAACAGATAAATTCCTTGGCAGAGAGGCAATCTGGTCTCTTTCCAGTTTTTTAGGCAACTGTTTCCTAGTCTGCTTTCTCCAGTGATGTTAGAAGCCAGTGTGGGGTGGCATCATGTGGCCTTGCCATCCCCGCTGTTCCCTGCAGCCTCCTGCCTGGATTATGTTAGATTAAGCCACTTGTACTTTTTTCCTTTCCCACTTGCCTGCTTCTTGCTGGTCCATCAGTCTCATTCTTTCTCATTTTGACTTTCCTGCCTGCCTTGAGGCTCCGCCTTCAAATGCCAGCAGGACTGGCTCCCATCTTTCCCAGCACCCCTCCTGATACCTCCTTAGGCACACAGCACTCTCCGCCCAGTGATCCTTGAATCTCATTGGTGGGTATCTACGTCAGTAGTAGGGCTGGCTGAGGGTGGGGGTATAGGCAGACACCAGAGCAGCTCAGATGGGAGGGCTTCTTGCTAGAACTCTCCATCCTCTGTCCTCACAGCTCTGTGGCCTTATCTTGCCTCTGATCTTGAATCCTGTCTTCAACTCTCTCAGCTTTGCAAGGAGGTGGGGTGTGGGCAGCTGCCAGCTTGGGCTAGAGCTGGCTGATCCTCGCAGAACATTCTGGTTTGGAAAACTGTGCTCTCAGTCTGTTGTTAATTGCATCTTTGTTGGGCCACAGATTCTGTACCCGAGCCTCTACTGTGACTCAACTCTAGAACTGATAGACGTAGAATCTCTTTTCTGCTTCATCCTGGGGTCTTCCACATGCTCACTGTACACCTACTGCGTGCCCTGCCAGCTCTGCTAGACTCCAGGACTGGAAAATTACTAAAGCTACCGTTCCTAAATTAAACTCAACAGACATTTCTGTGGGTGCCAGCACTGTCCGAGTCACTGTGTGTGGCTTTGCCAAGGAGAGTTTGAGGACAGCGCCCTCCTGAAGTGTAATCAGAGTTCCCTACACATCTGTGATCCGGATATGTGACTCAGGTGCAGCTCCTGGGAGCTGCGCACGGGCAGATCCTTAGGTCTTTGGAATACAGGCCATATCCTGGAGCCAGGCATGCTGGTCCTGTGGCTTTTACGAGTTGGGTATCTAGGCCCCCTCCGCTCCCTTAGTTCTCATGCTAGTCCAAGAGGGAGACAGAGCCGAGCCCTCGGGGTGGGGCTCTGGCCACCCGGAGATCAGTCTGGCTGTGACAGAACTGGCTGAGCCAGGATCAGATTGGCTCTTCCCTCCTGCTGTGTTCCCTCTTGGAACCCTCCAGGGTCTGTGTGCAGTGGCCTTAGGGGGTGTGTTGGGGCCAGACTGTGGGTTTTGTCTTCTAACTGAGAACAAATGTGGCCAGAGCCCTGCCCAGGAGGGCCTGGATTGAGTGTGGAATGAATAGACTCCAATGCCTGCTTCTTCTGCAATAATGTGAACTTTTCATGATGAAAGATGCATGTCATTATAGTCATTTTGGCAAATATGAAAATGCCTAAAGAGGGGCTGGAGTGATGGCTTAGCAATTAAGGCGCTTGCCTGTGAAGCCTAAGGACTCAATTTCGATTCCCTAGTACCCACATAAGCCAGATGTCCATGGTGGCACACGTGTCTGGAGTTCGTTTGGAGTGGCTGGAGGCCCTGGCGTGCCCATTCTCTCTTTCTCTCTATCTCTCTCTCAAATAAATAAATAAATAAATAAATAAATAAATAAATAAATAAATAAATAAATAAAATAGTATATAAAAATTTAAAAAAGAAAAAAAAATACATTAAGAAGATCAGATTTTATGGGTCTGAGTACAGAGTAGGAAGAAATGTCATACAGTGGTGGCTGCCTGGGGAGTGCAGGGACACTGTGCCAGCATGGGCTGCTGCTCTGCCAGGGACTCTGTGCCCTCTGGGTACAACTTACTGAAGGCGGTGCCCTCAAGAGCCTGGACACAGCACTGTGTTCCCGCTCCCGCACACTGTGTATGGTGCTGATGTTCTCCAGCCAACCTCTTTTTGCGTCTCCCATGGTGGACATTCAGGAATTCCGTGTGTCTCCTACTCCAGGCCACCTCACACCAATCTGCTTACAGCAGAGCGGAGGTCTCTGGCCTCCTCCTCAGGCCCCTCTTGGGGAGAGGAACACAATAGGGGCTGGTGAGCAGTGGGAGCCTCCCCCCCACCCGGGATGAGTCATTCAGCCATGGTAGTGAATGCATAGTTCTTGCCTTGGAAGCCAGGGTGCTGGCAGGAATTTAGGGTCTGGTAAAGATTGACATGGACTAGAAAGATAGGATTAGTCACTGGGGGCTGGGCTGAGTGGGGGAGGGAAGGAGAAGCCATCAGGGACAAAGGAAGCTGGAATCTGCACTCCCCTTGCACCCAATGCATTCCAGATGGATCAGAGATGCGCACTTTAAAAACGAAACCACAGAACTGCTAGATGAAAGCATGGGGTGACAGATTTTATGATCTTTGAGATGGGAAGGACGTTGTTACTGTGACACAAACCTTGGAAATTATAAGAGAAAGATTTGATGCTTTTAAGGTCACAAGTTTCTTTCTGGCCAAAATTAAAAAAAAAAAAAAAAGGCAGGTAATCATCTGAAGAAAAGAATGGGGACATATATGGCAGAGAAGAGTCAATATGCTATAACATGCAAAGAGTTCCTACAAATCAATAAAAAGTCAAAGACATGAGTAGTACTCTGACTTTTTGTATTGTTTTGTTTTTTGAGGTAGGGTCTCACTGTAGCCCAGGCTGACCTGGAATTCACTCTAGTCTCAGGGTGGCTTTGAACTCATGGTGATCCTCCTACCCCTGCCTCCCAAGTGCTGAGATCAAAGGTGTGTGCCACCATGCCCGGCATAATGACTAGTACTCTGAAAAGAAAACATAAGGAACATTTATTTATTTATTTAATTTTTTTTTTTTTTTTTTTTTTTTTGGTTTTTCAAGGTAGGGTCTCACTCTGGCTCAGGCTGACCTGGAATTCACTATGTAGTCTCAGGGTGGCCTCAACTTTCAGTGATCCTCCTACCTCTGCCTCCCGAGTGCTGGGATTAAAGGTGTGCGCCACCACACCTGGCTATTTAAATTTTTTAATTGACAACTTCTATACTTACATACAAAAAACTCATGATATTTCCCTCCCCTCCTCCATTTCCCTTTAGAACTCCAATCTCCATCATATCCCCTCTCTATTTGTCTCTCTTTTAATTTGATGTCATCATCTTTTTCTTCTATTAGGAGGGTCTTGCGAAGGTATTGCTAGGCACTGCAAGGTCATGGATATCGAGGCCAATTTCTGTCTGGGCAGTTGCATTGTAAGAAGTCATACCCTTCCTTTGGCTCTTCCATTCTATCCACCCCCTCTTCTGCAATGGGCCCTGAGCCTTGGAGGATGTGACAGAGATGTTTCAGTGCTGGACACTCCTCCATCCCTTCTTCTCAGCACTGTGTTGCCTTTTGGGTCATCACAGTGGTCATCACCATCTGAAAAGAGAAGCTTCTCTAACCAGAAGTGAGAGTAGCATTAATATGGAACATTAAGTGTAGTGCTTTCAGGGCAGCTTGGTAGGAATAAAATATACATTTAGTCAGACAAGAGCAGGCTTTATACCCCTAAGGCTCATGACCTCCCCTGCCATAGACTTTTGCGTAGTTTTTTTCAGTACCAGGCATGTATTCTCTCCCATAGAGAGGGCCTTCAGTCCAATTATGGAGCAGTTGGTTACCCCAAGAGCAGACATGCCACTATTGCACCCATTCAGTCATTGGACCTGTCTGGCCAAACTTGAATATTCGGCGTCCACTGTTTTCACTGCTGATGACTTCTGTCTCCCATAGGGCTGCATGCAGTGCAGCTTTTTCCAGCTTTCAGTTGGCTGGTCTACAGGGAGAAGGTTTTCTGCTCAGCACCAGCTTGCTTTCTCAGTGACCTTGCCTCTCAGTCAAGAGATGTCTTCAGCAATAGGGTCTTACTATCTGTTTCTCAAGGGAAACCAAGGGCCTTGGCAATAATAGCCTTTAATGTTTTGGAGGCTACCGGGACCTCCTTGGCCAACAACTCACTGGAAGGTATCCCATCCCAGGTACTGAAAATTTTCTAGTAACAGTCTGTAGCTTCTGGATGTGCCATTATTCAAAAAAGTAATTTTACATAAGTCTTATTCAGACTATCTTGAATTTTGATTGACCCTCCCCCCTGCCTTTCTTTTACACATTCTCTTCCCATGGCCTCACTTAGGCCGTTCCCCTCCCTGTAATCTGTTCTTCTACTTACATATAAACATGTGACAAAATGTTTCACTTTATAAGGAAAGCATGAAGCAAGAAGCTGCATTGGTTACCTTAGTTGAACCAAGAACCACCACCCCCGCCCCCGCCCCACCGAGCATGTGCACTGTTGTCTCTAGGCAGGGGAAGGAACATCTGCATACCTTGCCATTCTCCAATAGACAGTCATCAGAAATCACTGGAACATTATACTGTGTGTACTCCTTGACTCAGCAACTCTGCTTCTAGGAGTGTGTTGTATTTACACACGCACAGGCGAGTACAAGAACTGGTGTGCAAAGCTGTTGGGAAGACAGAGGATCTAAACACCCATATCTGGGCTAAAGAGATGGCTTAACGGTTAAGGTGCTTGCCTGCAAAGCCAAAGGACCCAGGTTCATTCACCAGGACCCACGTAAGCCAGATACACAAGGGGGCACATGCATCTGCAGGTTATTTGCAGTGGCTGGAGGCTCTAGCATGTCCTTTCTCTCTCGCTCTCTCCCTGCCTATTTCTGTATCTCTCTCTCAAATAAAATATTTAAAAAAATTACATTTCTTTAAAAAACCCACATCCTCATCAAGAAGAGTTTTTTAAAAATAGTTTATTTATTTCAGAGAGAGGGAGAGAGATAGAGAGGAAGGGGGGGGGAGAGAGAGACAGAGAGAGAGAGAGAGAGAGAGAGAGAACAGGCATACCAGGAACTCTAGCCACTGCAAACACCTCACTTCCAGATGCACACACCACCATGTGCATCTGGCTTACATGGGTACTGGGAATCAAACCTGGGTCTTCATGCTTTGCAGGCAAGCACCTTAACCACTAAGCAATCTTTCCAGCCCGAGGAGTTGTTTTATAATTGGTGTATCCCAGGCTGTGATCCTGGGGTCACAGGTATGCAGTACCACACCTACCATAGCAGTCAGTTCTAATGTTTCTGGGACGAACATCCAAACCAGACACAATTTATGGGAGGCGGAGGTTCATTTCAAGCTTACAGATCCAGGGGGAAGTTCCATCCATGGAGGAAGAAGCTGACTCCCATTCATAAATTTTAGCAGAGGGTGAGAGACCACCACCAGCCAGCAAACACCAAGAAGCAGCAAGCAGGGACCCTGCTAAAGCTCAGACTGTTCTGCACATCCTTGGGCTGGAATTCAGATCCACCCCTAGTGACACCTTAGGGCTGGACTCTAGGATCCATTCCCAGTGACACCTCCAGCCAGGCGGCTGGAGACCCAAGTTACAAGTTTAATGGTAATGCCTGAGTCAATGGGGGACATACATTCCAACTACCACAGGAGCCCTTTAAATGCATCATTGCATATCTATAGGGTAGAGCCCCATGCTGAGAGGAATGGGGTTCAAATGGTTTCAGATAGACTGAGAGTCTTCAAGATGCATGAAATGAAGCCCAACTAGGTAAAGATGTCTCCTCACGGTGCGAGCCCTCCATGTGGATAAAGGGAAGACCTCATGGTGCTAGCCCTCCGTGTGGATAAAGGAAAGACCTCATGGTACGAGCCCTCTGCATCTAAAGGGAAGACTCCAGATCTAGGTGCCTATATGCATCAGTTACAGGGAAAATAGCCAAAACTTCAGAGTGATGCTTTTTCTTTTTTTCTTAGAGCAGACAACAGGTGCATGGACTGTTCTCCTTTCCTTCTCCTTCTCTTCCCTTCCAGCTTCTCTTCCCTTCCCTTTCTTTCTCTTTCCCTTCCCTTTCTCCTCCCCTCTCCCTGCCTTCTCTTTCCTTCCTTTCCCTCTCCTCTTTTCCTGTCCTTTCCTTTCCTCTTTCTTTCTCTGTTTCCCTGGTTCTTTTGTTTCCCTTTCCTTCCCCCCCCTTTTAAAATATTTTAAATTATTTTTTATTTATGTTTGGAGAGAGAGAGACAGAGAGAGATAGACAGAGAGGGAGAGGGAGACAGAGATGGGCGCGCCAGCATTCTCTCAGCTGCTGTGAACGAAATCCAGATGCGTGTGCCCCCTTGTGGACAAGTGTGGCATTGCGCCCTTGCCTCACTTTGCATCTGTCTAAACGTGGGACCTGGAGATTGGAACCTCTGGACATTGGAACCAGCGTTCTTAGGCTTAGCAGGCAGGCGCCTTAGCCGCTAAGCCATCTCTGCAGCCCGATTCCCCCCCCTTTTTTAAAAAAATTATTTGAGAGAGTGAGAGAAAGGCAAACACATACACACACACACACACACACACACACACACACAGAGAGAGAGAGAGAGAGAGAGAGAGAGAGAGAGAGAGAGACAGAATGGGCATGCCATGGCCTCCAGCCACTGCAAACAAACTCCACGTGCATGCACCACCTTGTGCATCTAGCTTACGTGGGTCCTGGGGAATCAAACTGAGGTCCTTTGGCTTTGCAGGCAAACACCTTAACCGCTAAACCATCTCTCCAGCCCTTCCCCCCTTTTTTTGAGATAGGGTCTCATATAGCCCAGGCTGGTCTCAGATTCTGTGTAGCCAGGATGACATTAAACTTCTGTATTCTCCTGCCTCCACCTTTCCACTGTCTGAATGCTGGGATCACGGGTGTGCACCACCATGTCCAGCTTAGGCAATGCCGAGGGTGGGACTTAGGGCTTCATTCATGCTAGGCAAGCATTCTACTAATTGAGCCACATGCCCAGCCTTTGGGCTTCAGTTCTCATCTGCCTCTTTAGGGAAAGTTGACATGTGAGCCGCTGGGATGCAGGCTGGGGCTGGCAGAAGCGGCCAAGTGCAGGTCAGCTTCTCTGGGCCACGTGATGAGATACTCAATGAAAACAGTTTGTGGTCTTAGAAAGAAAAATTCTAAAGGTAAAGGAGGATCAGTCCAGGGAGGGCTCATCAGTGTGCTTGTACCATTCATGACACCATAGAAGTGGAATGGCACCCATAGACTTCAGAGTTGTGATTGTCCTGATCAGCCTAAGTCCACTCCTTTTACGGGTGGGGAAACTGAGGCTGGAACATGTCTCACCTAGAGTCACGTGGAAAACTGAGGAGCCTGGGTTCAGCAGAGGCCCTTGGACTGTCCTACGTTGGCAAACCTTTGGCCTTGGGTAAGCCTATTCTGGAAGAATTCTTTCCCATGCCATTCTGAACTCATTGTAAGTACAGTGGCCCCTTTATCCATGATGCAGACATTCCAAGACCCCCAGGGAATGCTTGAAACCAGAATTGTTACAAAGCCTGTGCTGCATTTATCCTATACATATTATATTAGTTACTTTCTTGTTGCTGGGACCAGATACCTGACAAGAAGTAGCTTATGGGAGGGGTGTTTGGTCTGGCTTACAGTTCAGGGGGTACAGTGGATCATGGCACAGAGGGTCATGGCAGCAGGAGAGTGAAGCCAGCTGGTCACATTGCAATCTATAGTCAGGAAACAGAGAGCTAACAGGAAGTGAGATGGGATGATTAAACTTCAAGGCCTGCCCTTCAGTGAACCACTTCCTCCAACGAGAGCCCCGCTGCTAAAGGTTCCACAGCCTTACCAAATAGCTCCCCAGCTGGGGGCCAAGCCTGTGGAGGACATTGGACATTTAAACCACAGCATAACACAAACCTGTGGTAAGGTTTTAATTCATCAAATGAGCAGAGTTAGAAATTAGGCACAACTATTGCAGACAGGACCATGAATTAAAATTCAATAAAGGTTATTATTATTTTTGGAACTTTCCATGTCATATTATGGGACTTAGGCTTCTATTGTCACTGACATTGGATTGAGCAGCTTCCAGCTGTGGCTGTGGTAAATAAGCTTGGATGAACATCCTGCTGGAAGATTCTTTCTGCCTCTCCGATGATTTCCGTAGGGCGAATTCTGAGACACTGACTCATGAGCCAGGCAGAGGTTTATACTTATAGCCCCGTGGTTGCTGAATTCCATTCCTACAACAGTGGGCAATTACCACTCAGGCTGCCACGCCCTGGGTGGCATGTTCATCAGGTGTTAAGCCCAGGTGGGCCCCACCTCGTAGAACTGGGACTGCTCACCCCCTTTCACAAAGCAGTCCCTCCCTATTTCTGCTACTGGAAAGGGAGCCAGGAGGGCTTTGAGCTAGCTCATGAAACCTGTGTGCGCTACTTTCTGGTTGCTGTGACTAAATGACTGACAAGAAGCAGCTTCGTGGAGGAAGAGTGTATTAAGGCTCATAGTTTGAAGGTATATAACAGTCCACTGTGGCAGGGAAGGCCTGGCAGAAGGAGTGTGAGGCAGCTGGTCACACTGCACCTGTGGTCAGGAGGCAGAGAGTGATGAACGATGATATTTAGCTCACCTCCTTTTATTCAGTTCAAGCCCTCTCCCCATAGCCCATGCAATAGTGCTGCCCACTTTACAACAGGTGTTCCCACTTTGACGTAACCTCATCTAGAAAATGTCTCACAGACATGCTGAGAGGTTTGTTTCCATGGTGATTCTAAATTCTGTCAAAGTGACCACTGAGATTAACCATCATAAGACCTGTCTTGGCCCTTTCCTTGGCTTGTGACATGGGCCTTTAGGTAAATGCCAGTTTCTAAGTTGAGAATATGGGTATGGACCTCGCAAGTCACCTGGCAGTGATGAGGAGCTGACCCTTTTAGAACAACAGTCACACACATGTACTCTGAGCTACGTAGCCCTCTTCCCTTTAGTCAGAAAGCATGGTGGAAGACTGGAGAGATGGCTTGGCGGTCAAGGCGCCTGCCTGCCAAGCCTAAGAATGCCGATTCTAATCTCCAGGTCCCACGTTTAGCCAGACACAAAAAGCGACTCAAGGGTGCAATGCCACATTTGCCCACAAGGGGGCGGAGGTGTCTGGAGTTCATTCACAGTGGCTGAGAGGCCGCTGGCGTGACCATTCTCTCTCTCTTTCTCTCTCTATCTCTCTCAAATAAAAAAACCCAAAAAGCATGGTGGAGCTTTCTGGAACTCAGTCGTCACCCATCAGTTGGCAACCACATCCCAATCTTTTTTTCCATTTTTGGCCATCCTACATTTGTCAAGTCTCCACTGGGGCTAACTGACCAAGTAGCATTGCCTGTGTTCTTCAGGTGCCAGGGTCCACACCCAATAAGGTGGTTCTCTTGCCAACCACCCAGCCTGGAGCACCTGGGAGGGAGTAGGTTGGACTGTTGTTCATGTCTGGGTACTTCAGAGGGACTGGCCTTGGCCAGAGGAGGATGAGGTAGTGTGAGGAGCCTGCTCTTGTGAACCAATTTTCTAGAATGAAAGAGAGTTCCATGCATCCTTATATGCCCAAGAGGGCTGGCTGGAGCTTCTGAGCCTGCAGAGGTGACATGGAGAGCCTTGCTGTCCACCCCGAGGAGACCTTGAAACATGGTGTCATTTCCCAGAGGCAGGGGACAGAATTCAGCTGTGGTGTGGGCTCACGGGAGGAGGTCTTGGAGTCCTTGCTGCTCAGCAGTGGAGGATCCTCTGGGGTGTTTCCCTCATCCATGGAGCTGGTGTTAAACTGTGGCAATTGGAAAAATGCTTCCAGGCCCTGGGGCGTCATCGTGTGAAACATCTCTCCAAGGGTCAGAATGACCAGCTCAGAGTTCTTGCTTCATGTAATTGCATAAAATACTTTGGATTTATGCAGATAATCAAGTAATCGAGGGAGGGGGCAGAGAGGATTACCAGAAATTTGACCATCATCCATGTGCTGTTTACAACAGCAAGCCATTAGAAACAACCCAGTCCTATATGCAGAACCATGGGGCATGCATGGCCTGTGCCCTGAGAGTGGCACCACTGGAGTGGGTGATCTGTGTGCTTGGATGGTGTGTGAGGGGCTGAGAGCCTCTGCTGGCTCTCATCTGTAACCGGAAACATACCCCATTTAAGGTCATCTATCACATTGTTGTCGTTGAAGCATTTAATAGGGGTCAGTTTCCTTCCATTTCTAAAGTTGTCTTTTCTAATGAGAATTTAAAGGCAATGCTAGCTGCTGCCAATGAGGGAACAAGGACTCAACAGGCACTTTTTTTTTTCCCACATGTCAATCCAAAAGGGCAAGGGTGAGTTGGACCCAGGCTTTGCCAACGGGCTCTGGGCAAACTCATGGTGTGGGATGGTCCCTTTCAAATGCCACACTCCTGAAAAAAGAACCCGTTCCTGACAAGTGAAAACCTAGTTTTGTTTCAGAAAGGCAGCTAAAAACTGCCCACTGTCAGGGCAAAGACCACAAGAACTGTGGCTGTCTCTCATTTTGGGGTACGCATGGAGAAAGCATCGGTCTCTGCATACGTAATGCCATTTCCTGCTGGACATTAGTGGACATCTATTCTCTCATTAATGTGCTATAAAAGTTGCCCATGTTCACCTTAGAAGAAGCTACCAGACAGTACGAAAACAAAACCAAAATCTAATAATAATTCCTCACTTGTTTAGACCATGATGGTGGTGATGAGAGTGATGGTGACAATGGTGGTGATGGTTTTGATAGTAGTGTTGATGACGGTGACGGTGTTGATGGTGATAGGTGATCATATTTTTTTTGTGATGCTGTTGGTTGCTATTAAGACCACCAAACACATTTCTAAATGAACATCTTGACAGACTTACTCCTTGCTGTTTGTTCTAAGCTTTGATGTGCAAGCTTAGGATGGCATGATACTTTGGACAATTTTTTACTTAAATTATGACGGTCAGATCTCAGTAAGTGAGGAATAAAGGGGACTTCGCTCTCTCTCTCTTTTTTTTTCTGAGGTAGAGTCTCACTCTGGTCCAGGCTGACCTGGAATTCACTATGTAGTCTCAGGGTGGCCTCAAACTCTCGGCGATCCTCCTACCTCTGCCTCCTGAGTGCTGGGATTAAAGGCGTGCGCCACCACACCCGGCTAAAGGGGACTTCTTAAGCCTGATAAAAGCCTTGTATGTAAAATCATACCCCCAATACTGCTCTCTAATATCAGGGGCAGAGTGTGGCCATCTGTTCCTGTCACTTTCTTTGACTTCACATGGAGATTCTTGCTTGTGCAATAAGGCAGGAAAAGGAAATAAAAGGCTTATAGGTTGGAAAGAAATCAGGAAAACAGTCTTTATTTGTAGGCTACATGATTGTCCAGTAAAAATCCTGAGTAATAAAAAAATAACTTCTAGAATTAGTAATCACATTTAGCTTGGTGACAGGATACAAAGCCAATATATAAAAATCAATTGTATTTCTTTTTAAAAAACATTTTATTATTTATTTAAGAAAGAGAGAGAGGCAGACAGACAGGCAGACAGAGAGAGAGAGAGAGAGAGAGAATGGGCACGCCAGGGCCTCCAGGCACTGCAGACGAACTCCAGATGCATGCACCACCTTGTGCATCTGGCATACGTGGATCCTGGGGAACTGAACTGAGGTACTTTGGCTTTGCAGGCAAGTGCCATAACCACTAAGAAATCTCTCCAGCCCCAAATCAATTGCATTTATAAACAGTAGTAATGAAAAAACTGGAAAGAGAAAATTTAAAATCTATTACAATAGCATCAAAATATTAAACACTTAGAATTAATCTAACAAAATGTACAAGATGTAGACACTGAAAATTATAAAACATTGGACTGGAGAGAAGGCTTAGTGGTTAAGGCGCTTGCCTGCAAAGCCTAAGGACCCAGGTTCAACTCCCCAGTACCCATGTAAGCCAGATGCACATAGTGATACATGCATCTGGAGTCCATTTGCAGCAGGTAAAGGCCCTGGCATGTCCATTATCTCTCATTTTCTCTCTCTAATAAATAAAATTAAATTTAAAAATTATAAAACATTGTTTAGCAAAAGCAATGCTCTGAAGGCACACAGAGATATACCATGTTCGTGGATCTGAAGACTCCAAAGTGTTAGGGTATCATTTTCTCCAAAACTGACCTACAGACTCAGTGTGATGCCAAGTTAACACCTCAGGACGCTTTGTGAAATAGAGAATGATAGGTGATCTGAAATTTATGTGGAAATGAAAAGAACCTAAAATAGCCAAAAATATTTTGGAAGATAGGTGCACTAGAAGTCTATCTAATGTTTTATAAGCTTGAGACTTCCCATAAGTGTGCTGTGACCAAGGCATTGTGTGATGTTGACAGAAAGACATGTTCTAACGAGTAGACGAGCCCATGATCAGACACACATGATCATTTGAAATTTCTTTATAAAAGGTGCTGAGAAAATTCCCTGGCAAAAATACTGTCTTTACTAACTAGGGTTGAAATGACTAGATAGCCAGTTGCAAAGACATAAACTTTGACTTTTACTCCAATATACAAAGATTAGGATGGATCGTAGATCTACATGCAAAACTTAAATCCATAAAGAATCATATCATGGTTTTTGCATGTGTATGTATGAATGGTGTGCATGCATGTGTCCGGGAGCATGTATATGTGGGTGCGTGCACGTGCCGAGGGCAGAGGGGGAAGCTGGGTGTTTTCCTGGATCTGTGCAAGGTCTCTCTTGAGAACTTAGAGCTCACTGATTCTACTAGTCTAGCTTGTCCAGGGATCCCTGCTTCTCCCTTCTGAGCCCTGGGATTATAGGAGGGCCACCATGCCAACATAGAATGTACATGTGCGCTGGGGATCTGAATTCAGGTCCTCACACTCGCTTGCCACGACCTTTCCTGACTGAACCATCTCCCTAGCTGGATAAGATTAACTTTGACTTTGAGCTTGGCAACTTAACCAGGACATGAGACATGACAGAAAGGAAAACTGGTACGTCTTACCTTTGTTACAGTAAAAGCTCGTGACTTTCAAATGATGCTGCTAAGAAAATGGAGAGGTAGTAAGTTTGGAATAAAATATTTGCAAAACCCATATCTGACAAAGAACTTATATCTAGGAGATGTGAGGCTGTTACAGCTCCACATGGGAAGGGCAGTGACTTAATGTCAACTTGGGAAAATGAAGATGTAAGAATTCGGTCACTGTGCATCACATGCATGCGTAAAGGTTCACCAGCTTCAGTGGTTACGGAAATGCAAGTTCACTCATGACATGCTGTGCTGCATTCATGTTGAAACCCGGTTTGTCATTTCAAAAATATTTTATTTTTATTTCTTTATTTGAGATAGGGAAAGAGGCAGAGAGAGAGAGAGAGAGAGAGAGAGAGAGAGAGAGAGAATGGGCACACCAGGGCCTCCAGCCATTGCAAACAAACTCCAGATGCAGGCGTCACCTTGTGCATCTGGCATATGTGGGTACTGGGGAATCAAACCGAGGTCTTTTAGCTTTGCAGACCAGTGTCTTAACTGCTAAGCCATCTCTCCAGCCCCAGTTTGGCTTAAAAACAACAACAACAACAACAACAAAAAAAAAAAAAAAAAAAAAAAAACTACACATGGTTCCACTTTTAGATATTTACTCAAGAGAAGTGGACGAATATTTTTGGATTTAGTTACTTTCTTGTTGCTGTGACCTGACCAGAAGCAACTTAAGGGAGGAAGAGTTTATTTCAGCTTACAGTTTGAGGTTATAGTCTACCACAGCAAGAAAGGCATGGCAGCAGGAGCACGAAGCTGCTGGTCACATTCAGTCTAGTCAAGAAGCAAAAAGCGATGGATGCTGGTGCCAAACCCGCTTTCTATTTTGCTCATCCAGAATCCGAGCCCATGGAAGGATGAGTCTGCCCACCTCAAATTATCTAATCTAGGCACTCTCTCACTGATAGGTCCAGAGATTTGTTTCCATGGTGATTATAAATCCTGTCAGTTTTAACACCCAGATAAATCATCACAATACCCACTCTAAGTCATGTGGAGAGCCAAACACTGCTTCTCTGTAATGCCCCCAACTGGAAACAACCCAGCAGTCCTCCACTAGCTCAAGGAGAAGCGAACCTCACGGGGCTGATACTCAGCAGTGATGGGACAGCCACATACGGCCCTGTGAGCACAAGGGGGTCAGGCGGGCGTGAAAGACTATGGTGGTGTGCTTCCATTCATGTGACCTTGGAGAAAGAGCAAGCCCACGTGGACAGCAAAGGATAAGCAGTTGCTAGAGGCTACGCGAGGGTGGGGGAGGGACCAGAGGAGGACGTGGAAGTGACATAAATCCTCTGTGGTTTATGCGGTGGCCTCAGGACTGTGTTTGTTAAGTGTGCCTCTGGGTAGGCACTCACTCTTTGGGCTGGTGCATTTACTGTGTGTAAATTACATCTCTCTTTTTTTTTTCTTTTTGCAGATGGGTGTGTAGCATTTGTCATGTGGTGTATGTGATGCGTGGTGTATTGATGTGTAGTGCCCATGCATGCACCCCATGCACATGCATGCACCCCATGCACATGCATGCAGAGGCCAGAGGAGAACATTGGATGTCTCTTACTGTTCTCTTGAGTGTTTCTTTCCTTGAAAAGGGCTCGCTTCTCCCAACCTGGAGCTCTTTGTCCATCAGTGAGCCCCAGTGATTCTCTGGTCTTCTGCCCCATTCCCCCTGCTGTGGACTGGGATTACAGACTGTGTGGCCGTGCTCAGCTTTTTACATGGGTTCTGGGGCGTTGAACTTGGCAGTCTCTGGCCTGATATGCCGTCATGCTTAAGTAGAAAGTGCTCTGAACTACTGAGTCCTTTCCTTAGCCCAGCCCTTCCTAATACGCGTTACTGGGGCTTTCCCTCCACATGATGAAATAAGGCTCCCCTTGTACTTACTATTAATGCTTTTTAATGAAATGCAAATGCTAACAGGACTAAAACACACGTTGTTGGTTTATAGTGGTTTATAGTGGTTCATAGTGGTCCATTATTCTAAGAATATCGCAACACATCCGGCTCCCCTAGCTGAAGTGTTACTTTCTCTTTCTCCCCTTCCTTCCTTCCTTCTTTCCTTCCTCCCTCCCTCCCTCCCTCCCTTTCTTCCTTCCTTCCTTCCTCCCTCCTTTCCTCCCTCCCTCCCTCCCTTTCTTTCTCCCTCCCTCCCTCCTTTCCTCCCTCCCTCCCTCCCTTTCTTCCTCCCTCCCTCCCTTCTTTCTCTTCCTTCCTTCCTTTCTTTCTTTCTTTCTTTCTTTCTTTCTTTCTTTCTTTCTTTCTTTCTCTTACAATGTTACCTTCTTTCAAGGTATATATATATATATGATTTGTTTGTGGTTTGGGCAGCAATCTTATTGCTTATGTTCTTCTGCCCCAGGGTGACAGGACTGTTCCCAGGTGCCAGGTATCAGACTCTCCTCCCAAAGGTGTTTGATTAGAGGCCGCATTATACTGAATGTGAATTCTCTCTCATCAGTTCCAATGGAGACAAAGAAGTCTTGATTTGATTGGAATGTATTTAACTCCCAGTAACTTTAAACTTTGTTTGTCCGTCCCCCGCCCCCCATCCACTTCATTTTCAGCTTCAGGAATATCTCCCGAGTGTTTCTGGATTCAGAGCTGGAGTGCGCATTATTACACAATGGAACCTCTCCTGAGTATTTCTGTATCTGTCTGTTGGTTTCTTGGTGGTTTAGTCCATGGGTTCATCAGCAGGTTGGATGATGGGTTGGCTCATCCATTCATCGATTGGTTGGTGGCTGAGTTGGAACATGTGTTCATGGATTGGTTACCTGGGGATTTGGTTCATCCCTTCTTCATCGATGGCTTAGTTGATCTGTTTATTGATTGGCTGGGTGATGTGTTGGTTCATCTGTTCATTAACTAGTTGATGGGTTAGGACATCTGCTCACTGTCCGGTTATTTGATGGGTTGGTTTGTATGCTCATTGGTTTCTTGGTGGGTGAGCCAGTTCATTTGTTCCTCAGTTAGTTAGTTGGCTGGCCGGTTAATCTGCTCACCGATTGGTTAGTTGATGGGTTGGTTCGTCTGTTCAATGGTTAGTTGGTGAGTGATTTACTGGTTGGTTTATTCATTGGTCTTTTTTTTGCTGGATGGTTTCCTAGCCTATATATATATTGGTGGTGGTGGTGGTGGTAGGGTTTCAAGGTAGAGTCTTACTTTAGTCCAGGCTGACCTGGAATTCACTATGTAGTCTCAGGGTGGCCTCGAACTCTTGGCTAGCCTTTTTTTTTTCACTCTGTTCACTGGTTGGCTTCTTCATTCGTTTGCTTCTTCCTTCCTTCCTTTGTGTCTTGCTTATCCCACTCCTTCACTTGCTCTTTGGTTATCCATTCATTCGTTTGCAGATGGTTAGGAGTGAGCCTGTTTCTCACCGGCTCTTGCCCATTCCCTTCTCTCCCAGAGCTGAATCCTGCATCTGTCTTGTCCCTTCCCTCAACCAGCTCATGGTCTGGGAAACAGTAGGTGCTGGGAGCACCTCTTATCTGCCCAAGGCTGCATAGGACAGGGTGTGAGCCGTTCTGAGGCAGCTGGGGTGACAGAAGAAGCAAGGATCCCTGAGTATGGGGGGCTGTCACAAGGTATGGTGGATCCCTTATTTTCTGTGAGATTTGCTGAGTGAAGGGTCTCTTTCTTTTTTAAATTTTTAAATTTATTTTTATTTATTTATTTGAAAGCAACAGACAGACACAGAAAGAAAGAGGCAGATAGAGAAAGAGAGAATGGGTATGCCAGGGCCTCCAGCCACTGCAAACGAACTCCAGACGCATGCACCACCTTGTGCATCTGGCTTACGTGGGTCCTGGGGAATTGAGCCTCAAACCGGGGTCTTTAGGCTTCACAGGTAAGCGCTTAACCACTAAGCCATCTCTCCAGGCCCCAGGGTCTGTTACTCGATTGTTGCCCTGACTTCTCAGAGTAATAGGAGCCGGGCAGGAGCCTGGGAGTCAAGCCTCGTTAGTGTTACTGGTTTCACGTGACATTTACTCTCAGCTTTTTTGTTGTTGTTTTGTTTTGGTGTTGCACACAGGGTGGTGGTGGAGCTGCTCTCGGCTTCGAGGGTATATCCTGCTCCCTGGTTCCATGGAGCACTCAGTGCATAGGCAGGTGGCTGTCATTGTCCCTGAGCCTAGAAGAAAGCCCATGTGTCCCTGGTAAGAACAGGCCTTCTGGAAATGCTTAGGGCAGTGCAGCGGGGGCCTGGCTCCAACCCTGGAGTGGTGCTGGGCGATAGGAATCTTCAGCATGCTGTGACACGGGATGTTCACTGGAACATTGCACAGTGAAAGCAGCCTGGAGCCATCAGCAGGCCTTAGTGACCCTTAGGGCCAGTGAGGCCTCTGAGAGGGTGTGATTTAGAGTAGGTGTAGTTCTGTAATCACCTCTTGCCACCTCCTTCCTTCGAACAGCTTTGTGACCATCTGGGTGCCAGGTCTGGGTGAGATTAAAGACAGGGAATTCTGCCAGGTTGCCTCTAGCTGACCCCATGGTGGCTAGCCCACACTTTGGGTCCTCCTAGGAGTTGGTGGGACCCCCACAGACCACACCCATGGAAACACAAGTAACCCCACAGGATGAATCTGGTTCCTTGTGTTATCCGCCACTTTCTGCAGAACAAGGACACGATACGAGCAGGTCCTGTTGCCAGAACTCATGTGCACAAAGCCTGGTACCTGGCCTGCCCCTCTGTGGTGTGCCATCTTTGGCAGTTGGCTGCTGGCATAGCATCCCTGGCAATGTTCCATTCTGTTGTGTACATAATTCTTTTGAGGAAAGACAGGGTGAGAGGAATGTATCTATTTATAACCCCGATGGAAAGCTGTGAGGACCAATCAAAGGGATAATGGTGACGCACGAGAAGCTGGACATGTCCCCCATTCTGGCCACGTGTCCCTCAGCTGGTGACATTTCCTGCAAGCCCTCAGTGGAATGCAGCACCCATAGCCATGGGGACAGGCCTTACCCAGGACTCCCCTGCTGCTGTCTGGCGGGAGCTGCTCTGCCTGGAGCAGTCCTCCTGTGGGGGCAGACTCTGCATGGTGACTTCTTTCAGTCTCCGTCTGACACTGCATCCACCTCCCCATCCTTCTCAGCTTGTCCCAGGTCCCCATTGCAGGAGTCCTTTTGCATGTGGCCCACCCTCAGCAATCTTACTTCATGGGGTCCTCACTGTTAGCATGGCATTTCTTTCTTTCTTTCTTTTTTTTTTGAGCACATGGGTGTGTAGTGTGGTGTGTGGTGTATGCGTGTATGTGTGTGCAGATGTGTGTACATGCGTAGGTCAGAGGAGAATTATCATTCATATGCATATTTCTTTCCTTGAGATGGGTCCTCTCCCTCATCATGGAGCTACTGTCTGTCAGTAAGTCCCAGTGATTCTCCTCTTTTCGCCACACTCAGCTTTTTTTTTTTTTTTGGAGAGAGACACAGAGAGAGACAGACAAGAGAGGGAGAGGAAGACAGATAGAGATGGGCGTGCCAGCAGCTTCTTAGCTGCTGTGAACGAAATCCAGATGTGTGCGCCCCCTTGTGGTCAAGTGCAGCATTGCGCCTTTGTGTCACTTTGCATCTGGCTAAATGTGGGACCTGAAGATTGGAACCACTGGAGATTGGAACCAGCGTTCTTAGGCTTAGCAGGCAGGTGCCTTAACCGCTAAGCTATCTATCCAGCCCAATGCTCAGCTTTTTATGAGAGTTCTGGGGAATTAAACTTGGTGGTGTTCAGCCTGAAAAACCCTCATGATTAGTGGCAAGTGCTCTTTACTTCTGAGCCATCTCTGCCGTCCAGCATGGTGTCTTTTAAAGGAATAGCACATGTGGCTCACAGGTGATAAAAATATTTTTATTTATTTGAGAGAGAGAAGAGAAGAGGAAAAGTGAGAGTATGGGTGTACCAGGGTCTCCTGATGCTGCAAATGAACTCCAGATGCATGTGCCACTTGACCTGGGTGCTTGGAAATTAAACCTTGGCAAGCAGGCTCTATAAGCATGCACCTTTAACTGCAGAACCAGGTGACATTTTCATCCGGAGGTGGCACCAAGTGGACCATAGATGAACCTGTTTGGGACGATGGCAGGTGTACTTTTAGATCTTTCAGAAGGCATCTTGGCCAGTGTCTCGTGTGGGGTTGTAGAAAGGACAGGTGGGACATGGCTGAGGTGGCAGCCTTCCCACGCTGCCTCTGTCATAGTATCACGTTCCCGAGTAAAGGGCTGACCCGTCACCACTTACTCCAGCCACATTTCCCATAAAAACCACTCACCCGGGACACTATGGTCAGTAGCTTCTCAGCACCTTTGGCTTTCTCAGGCAGGGAGAGAAAGAGCCATGAGGTCAGAGATGTTTGTCCCAGCCATTTCTTCAGTTAGGCAGGAAGTCATGGTGCTTTTCGCCAGGCCTTTATGGGAGGGGGATGTGGAGGCTGGCTGATGATGACCTCTGTGGTCTGTCCTGAGCCATCTCATTCCTGAAGGGGGGGTGGAGGATTTGGGACTGCCATGCTGATAGTGCCAGCACCTTCGATGCTGCTAGGTTATTGGCAGGTAGCACTCACCTCCCAGGTGCTGAGCCTGAGTGTAGCCTCTGCTGCTCTGGGAAGTAAGACACACACACACACACACACACACACACACACACACACACACACCAGTACCTCACCCTGTGTCCAAAAGGAAGACTCCCAGGATAGTCAATGATCAGGTAAATTGTTGGTTCCTAAGTCATTGAGAAGCTAAATTTTATTAACTAACTTTTAAAGTTTTTAAATATTTAAAAACATGTTTGCTTATTTGAGAGAGCGAGTGAGAGGGAGAGAGAGAAATAGAGAGAGTAAAGGAGAAGGGGAAGGAGGAAGAGGAGGAGGAAGTAGAGAATATAGGCACACCAGGGCTTCTTGCCACTGCAAATGAACTCCAGACACATCCACCACTTTGTGTTTGGTTTTACATGAGTACTGGGGAATTGCCTTTAACAGCTGAGCCATCTTCCCAGCTTCTAACTCCTTCCTTTCTTCTTCCCTCCCTCCCTCCCTCCCTCCCTTCCTTCCTTCCTTCATTTATTCACCACATCATCCATGAAGTCATTCTTCAGCTATCCTTCCATTAATCATATATATAATATGATTTACCTATATATTAATCATAGATATAATATGATTTATATATATTCCTACAATCATTCCTTTCTTCCACTAATTTGTATCCATCCTCCATCCATCTGTTTAACCATCCATCCATAATCAATCCATCTTACTACCCAGCCATTGTCCACCTATCCAACCATATATTTGTCTAACCATCCATCCTTCGCCTATCCATCCACTCAACCATACGTCCTTCATCCATCCACTCAACCATACATCTGTCCGTCCGCCCATCCATCATGCATCAATCTATCCTACCACCCACCCGTCCACCTGTCTATCCATGAAGCTGCTCTTTAATCACTCTTCCTTTTCTCCCTTTTCCATTAATCACCCATCCTCTGTTCCCACCCTTCCATCCTTTCCCTATTGCTCCATGTGCCCACTTTGAGGTTTACTGAACATGCAGTTTTGGCCTTGTGCTTCTAGGATGCCTTCTCCATGTATCAGAAACAGTAAGATAATGTTGTAGAAAGTTGGAGAAGGGTGCTATGTTGGCCCTTAACAACCTTCAGAGTCCCTGTATCTAGTGAGAAACAGCTCTGCTCGTCCTTGGAATGACCCCCGCCCTGTCCCTCAACACTCTCCCCTGGGGCTCCCTGTGAGGACTAGAAACATGGCAGCAGCTTGTCTATTCTGGGAGAATCCTACTTGCTTCCTGCCCCAAGGTGCAGAGGAAAGAATAGAGTTTGGACCCAGTACTTGGCTGGTAGAACTTTGGTCCGACCCACCCTTCCCCAGCTTCTCGCTTTCCACCCTTGAAGGGCCAGCTCTGAGGGCTGGGGAGAGTGGGGTATGCAGGTAGGCACATAGTGGGTGCTCCAGAGATGGAAGAAATCTTGTTTAGCCCAGGCTAGATAGTTCCTCCTGCAGCTCCAGCCTCTGTTTCACTCCCCTCTGTTGTCTCAGGGTTTACTCACCAGAGAGGAATTTCAGCAGGGCCTCCAAAGCTCTCAGCTTGTTTTCCATCCCTCTGGCTGACCTCAGATGAGGCCACTAGCCTCGGAGTGGGCTGGTGGGAGGGGCTTGGGCAGACCCTCTGGGCTGGACCCTCAGACCAGCACTTTAGTACATACATGGCTCTGCTCCCAGGAAGCACAGGGGGACAGGGAAGGAGGGTGGGAGTAGCAGCTGTCTGGCCAATGAGGTCTGGATCTACGGACCAGTCAGGCCCAGGAGGCTCCAGGCAGCCCCATCTTGGACCCAGCATGCTGTGTAATATTGGAGTGGTGGCTGTTCCTCTCTAATCCTCCTTTTCTCTTTGAGGACAAAGGCTGTTAGCCCAGGCCCTGTTACTGCCTCCTTTCTGCTCTGATGTTAGGTTATGCGCTAACTAGCCATCTGTTCTGGGAACTTGAACACAACCTTGGCGGTTGGTTAGAAGGCTCACAAGTTTTGTCTTGAATATAATGATGCTGACCTTGGAGTCTGCAAACAATTCTCCCTCGTTTCGGTGTCCTCTCCATTTCTGACTCAGCTCTTTTTTTCTTCCCTCTGTCTCTATGTACCTCTCTGATTCTCTGTATCTCTGAGTTGGTCTCTCTTCTCTGTCTGTCTCTGTCTCCCTGTCTCTCTGTGACTCTCCTCTGTCTCTGTCTCCCCATCTCTGTCTTTCCTCTGCCTTCCCGTCTCTCTGTCTCTCTCCTCTGCCTCTGTCTCCCCGTGTCTCTGTCTCCCTGTCTCTCTCCTCTGTCTCTGTCTCCCCATCTCCCTGTCTCTCTCCTCTGTCTCCCTGTCTCTCTCCTGTCTCCCCGTCTCCCTGTCTCTCTCATCTGTCTCTATCTCTGTCTCTGTCTCCTTGCCTCTCTGTCCCAGTCTCTGTGTTTCTCCTTTCCTACTCTCTGCAAGGGTGGGTAGTGAGCTAGAAGTGATACTCATGGCCCAGAACCTCCTAGTGGGTGTGACCTTGTTGAGGCCTGATTTCTGAGGCAGGGTGCAGATCCCAGGGACCCAACAGGTAGAAGAGCCCATGCCATTAGAGAGAAGCCTACTTGACTGTAGGAGGGCAGCGTGTGAGGGGGTACAGCTCAGGCCACCGAGTCACCCCCTGGCCCAGTGACTGGATTTGTGTTAGAGATTCTGGGCCAGCTACTCCCCTGTGTGGGTGAAGGCAAGACAGAGCAGGTATACTTCCAGAGCCTGTGAAATTGTTGGGAGAGAGAACTCTGCCCAGATACATGTCTGGTGGGGACAGGTAGCTGGGCTGGGAGGCCTCCTGTACATTGCAGCATATTTAGATGTGTGTGTATGTGTGTGTGTGTGTGGGGGGGGTTGCCTAAGTTAGAGCAAAGGCCAGTGCCACCCCAGCACAGCACAACTCGGTGAGGAGTGGAACTTCTCAGGGCTGTGGGCAGCTTGCCTTCCTGGTGGAGGGATGGACGGGAATTCCCTGGCTTGCAGCAAGATGAAGCTGCTTTGAGACTAGAGCCCAGCAGGAGGAGAACTATGGCATCCAGCTGAGGTGGACTTCATTTTCAGGAGAACAACAGAACTGTGCTTATCCTATCTCCCAGCCGGCCACGTGGACAAGCTACAGGCTCACTCAGCCATTCAACAAATGGTTGAGTGCCGGGCCCACCACTTCTGCTCCCGTTTGTGAATACCGTTTTTCTCCACGTGCACCCTTGACAGGGTGGGCTGAACAATGAGCCTCGGAAGCCACCCTGTGGCGCCTGCTACCCAGATAGTCTGATTGCTCCTGGGAGCCTTGCCGGCTCTGAGCCACTGTCCCTCCCCAGGCTCCTCCTGCCCTGCTGGTTGGCTGAGGCTCTGAGGTCAGCCACTGGCTAGGCTTCCCTCTAAGCATCTCCATTCTCTGGGGCAGGCCAGATGGTTGCAGCATGGAACGTGAGGTGAGGCTGGGACTCTAGATTCCGTCCCGTGGACAGTTCCTAGGTGGCTGCAGATGGTGACCTTGGGTTTCATCCATCTTCCTGAGAGCAAGTGGTCTTCTATAACATCTGCCCTGTGGACCAGGGGGCTCTTCTTCACGAGGGGCTCCGATCTGAGGGTGAGGCTGTGGAGCTCAGACATCCTCCTTTCCTCTGAGCTCCAGTCAAGTGTGTCCCAATGCCAGTTGGGTTCAGCAGCCCCACTCTAGTGACACTTGAGGCCATGTACCAGAGTGAGGCTGCTGCCGAGAGGGCAGGAAGTCACTGTTGTGACTGCATGGAGTCCTTTGAGAGCTGGTCCTCAGGTCCTGCCACGAGAGTCTTAACATCTTGACTACCCCGATATGCTGGAGTCTTGCAGGTGTGACGTTCAGCAGATGTGGAAGCTACCACCCCTTCATGTTCCACTCTGGGACACTCTGATGGGCAGAATTTGATTTGCCTCCAGAATCCTGGTTGCAAAAGGCATCTGGGAAGTGTAGTCCTGAGGCTGCAGAGCAGAAAGTGCCTCCTGAACGAGGCTGGGCATAGCTGTAGGGAGCTATAGAGGACAGCCATCCCCTTCCCTGGGGGCTGGTGTGTTTTGTAAGTGGGACAGCCTGGGTCACAGCAATGGAGCTTTTGCCTCAATAGTTTTTATTTTTTTGAGAGAGACAGAGAGAGAGGGAGAGGAAGACAGATAGAGAATGGGTGCACCAGCAGCCTTTTAGCCACTGCGAATGAACTCCAGATGCGTGGGCCCCCCTTGTAGTCAAGTGCGGCATTGCGCCCTTGCGTCACTTTGCATCTGGCTAAACGTGGGACCTGGAGATTGGAACTGACGTTCTTAGGCTTAGCAGGCAGGCGCCTTAACCGCTAAGCCATCTCTCCAGCCCTGCCTGAACAGTTTTTAGAGGTGGCCTTATTGGCACCAGATAGTGGGTCTCTGGAGCCTACGAGCATGCCCAGTGATTCTTAACTTTGAAACATGGGCTTCTCGCAGTGGATGGAGGCCACATAGTCCATGCCATTTCTGTCCTTTCTAAGACTGTGGATGTGGATGAGTCCTGAGGGCATTGTAGGTGCCATTCTCCTGCCAGCCAGCCAGGGAAGGACCACACAGAAGGAGCCCTATGTCTGCTGATCTTCAGAATGTTGGGGACCTCTCCGGCTGGCTTCTGTAGCTTCTTTCACTGGCCTTGGCTGCCATGCTCTTCCCTCTAGTAGGACTGACCCTGGCTTTTTGGTCACATCCTCCTGTTCCCACAGCCCGGGCCACTGTTACTTCAGGTGCTCAACCTGGGTGAGAGGCTTATTTGAAGGGCAGACACCTTGTGTGGGAGGGAGATTTTGCCAAAGCCTGTGCACCTGATGCTGATGGGGCTCCCTCTAACACCTTGTTTAAAACTTAATATATTTTTTTCTCTAGCACAGGAAGGTCCTGGCCAGCAGGAGAGGTGGCATCTGGCCTGGGAGAGGTTTGGTGGCTTTTCTTCACTTGTTGCAACACAGATCTGAGAATATCCCAGGCAGGGTGCTGGAAAACCACTCTCTGCCTTCAGCAATGGGGAAAACAGGCTCACAGCCTCTGGTCTGGGAAGTGTATCATAGATGTGTTGTGATGTGAGTCCAGGAAGTCCCGTTGGGATCCCCGATCCCTTCCCGGTGGTTGCTGCCAATCTGGAGCCAGGGCTCCAAGATGACCAGGGCTTAGTGTGTCATTCTGGGCAGGTGTTCGGGTGGCTGGCACAGCCATCTTCCCATGGCTGTATCCAGGCCTGGGGCTGTGCCATGTAGCCTCGCCAGCACCTGTACTCAGCATTGCTTCTGATGTCCACTGGGCGAGAGCCCAGCGAGGGCTTTGTCCCTGGCATAGAGCACTTCAGAGGTGCTGCAATTATGCAAGGAACTGACACGTCATGTGGGGTTGGACACTGGGTACTCTCTGGAGCATCCAGAGACCACCTAGGAAAACCAAAGGCCCAAAAGATGAGATTCTCAACTGAGCTGAGGCCAGCCTGAACCAGCAATACACCAGCTGCCCACACTGTGCCCTACTCTCTTCTGTAATGGCTTCTTACAGAAGTGGAAAACCCTTGCTGCCTTGAGTAAATGACCAAAGATTCAGCAAGACTGGCTGTAGACGTGCTTAGATAAGCCTCAGAGCCAGGGGCCCGGGGAACATGGCAACTAGGATGGCATTCTTTTTTTTTTTTACTTTTTACTTTTTATTTATTTATTTGATGGAGATAGAGAGAATGAGCACACCAGGGCCTCCAGTTACTGCAAATGAACTCCAGATGCATGCATCACCTTGTATATCTGGCTAAGGAGGGTCTTGGGGAATCGATCCTGGATCCTTTAGCTTTGCAGGCAAATACCTTCACTGCTAAGCCATGCCTGCAGCCCTAGAATTCTTTTAAAAATACTTTATTTATTTATTTATTTATTTATTTATTTGAGAGAGAGAGAGAGAGAGGTAAAGGCAGACACACACAGAGAGAACCAATGTGCCCGGGCCTCTTGGCACTGCAAACAAACTCCAGATGCATGCACCACCTTGTGCATCTGGCATACATGGTTACTGGGGAATTGAACCTGGGCTCTTAGGCTTCTCAGGCAAGAACCTTAACCTCTAAGCTGTCTCTCTAGCCCCTAACATGACATTCTTACATAGGGCCTCAGAGCCGGGGGTCAGGAGAACTTGTACTCGGCTCAGCTGCAGGAAGCAGTCAGACTGCCCTTTTCTTACCATCTTCTAAACAGTGTGACTATCCCTCTGAGCATGTTTCAGGGATGTAGTCACACCCACCAGGGGAAGAAAGTGGGGAGCTGGGAAGGTAAATTTAGAGGGGGTATAGACAGCCTAGGGGCAAGCCAATATCCTCCTCAGAAGTGAGCACTGAAGGTTTTATTTTTTAATTTTTATTTTAATTATTTATTTGTGTGTGTATATTGTGTGCATGTGTGTTATTAATGCACATGTGCCACAGTGCACGTATGGAGCTCAGAAGACAGCCTCAGGGTGTTTCTTCTCTCCTTTCATCTTCTTTACAAATGCTTATTTTATTCATTTTATTTTATTTATTTGAGACTGAGGACGAGGGAGAGAAAGAGAGAGAGGGAGAAAATGGGCACGCCAGGGCATTCAGCCTCTGTAAACAAACTCCAGATACATGCGCCACCTTGTGCATCTGTCTTACATGGGTCCTGGGGAATCGAACCTGGGTCCTTTGGCTTTGCAGGCAAGTGCCTTAACCACTAAGCCATCTCTCTAGCTCTCACCTTCTTTTAAAATAAAATTTACTTTATTTTTTAGGTGGCACACACAGATCCAGGTATCATTCATTCTGGCATTTTCAAATATCACTTGTTTGAGTAGATTCTCATCCCACCCTCCTCTCCCTAGACTACCTCTCCCCCTATTTCACCTCTCTCCCAGTATCCTGCTGCCTTTGGTTGACATGTCACCTGTGTCTTCTCACCCTACCCTTATGCATCTTCCTGCTCATCTCCTTATATTTGCTGTTGGCTAGCATGCTAGCTCTCTAAGCTAGGTACACATATCAGAGAGGACACGTGGCTTGGGTCTTTCTGACCATGAGTTACTTCATTTAATGGAATTTTTTTCCAGGTCCCTCCATTTTCCTGAAAATTTCATAATGTTAGATCTCCACATCATCCATTTGTCTGTCAGTGGTCATCTAGGCTGTTTCCAGTTTGGGGCTATTATAAATAGAGCAGCGATCAACATGGATGTGCAAGTATGGCTGCAGTAGAGTGCTCCCACCCTCTTTCCAGGCAGGGGTCTCTTGCTGCTACTGTTTGCAAGCTTCTAGGTTCTCTTGGTTCTGCCTTCCTTTTCCATAAGCACGTTGGAATTACAGACATGCGTGCCACTTTGTTTCCTTCTCTATGTGGGTGATAAGGAGATTCAAACTCATATTAGTAGGCTTGCAAGCAAGAGCCTTTAACTGCTAAGCCATCTCTCCCCAGTTCTGGCACTGAGAATTTTTTTTGTTTATTTTATTTTATATTTTATTTTATTTTATTTTATTTTATTTATTTTTTTGAGGCAGGGTCTCACACTAGCCCAGGCTGATCCAAAACTCATTCTGTAGACCCCACTGGCCTTGAACTCATGGCAACCCTCCCACTTCAGCCTCCTGAGTACTGGGCATTAAAAGCGTGCACCATGGACTAGGGAGATGGCTTAGAGGTTAAGGTATTTGCCAGCAAAGCCAAAGGTCGTAGGTTCAGCTCCCTAGGACCCACATAAGCCAGATGCACAAGGTGGGGCATGTATCTGGAGTTCGTTTGCAGTGGCTCGAGGCCCTGATGCGTCCATTCTCTCACTATCTGCTTCTTTCTCTCTCTTCCCCATCTCTCAAATAAATAAATAAAAATAGTTTTAAAACTCAGCTCTGGCACTAAGTTTTTGGTAGCATGTATTAGAATCTAATACAAATGGGCCTAAGGATGAATATATGGGCATGTATACATGTCCTTCAGGGACAGCTTGATCCAGGATCCTGTGCAACATGGCAGGAGTCTGCCTTTGCATTTTCATCTGGCGCCTGTCCATGTTTCCTGAAAAAAGCTGCACCCTCCAGACCCATTTACTGTGTGTGTGTAGCCGACGGAACAGCAGATTCCTCCTTTCCAGAGGAACAGCCACAGCCCAGCCTGCTCATCTGTGACTGGGGGTGAGGGGTGGGGTGGGGGGGAGCTGGTATAATGCTTGGATTGGCCAGCAGGGGGCGTGATGGGCTGATGGATGCTGGGATCACATTGTGATACCAAGCTGGGGCTTCTTCGCCACTTGACCCTTAAGTGTCTCCTCTTTGAGGTGATGTGCATTGAACTTCTGCAGGAAACTGCACCATTTGGGACAAATGTGTGTACCCCAAGGCCTTGTGATGTGAGGGAAGGGGGGCATCTTTAACCTCTGGAGGAAGAAGGGTCAGGAACCTTCTGGAAGGGATGTAAGGGTCTGCTTTTCTCTTGTCCTGAGTGGTCAGGTTTAGGTCTTCAGGGGAGGCAGATGGAAACTGGATGTGGGGATGAACAGCACAGGGGACAAGATATGACAATGGCGTCAGAGGTTCAGGTGGCGCCAATATTCTAGAAGTTTCCTGACAAGTTCTCAGCCACTCCCATGCCAGACAGTAGGACTGTAAAGACATCAGGCAGTAGACTGTCCTGAGGCCTCCCAGTGTGTGCCTGGGAGAACAGATGCATCTCCCTTGCTGAGGGTGAAGAGGTGCCTGGGAGCTGGGGCTATGTGGTTGCAGCTAGTTGAGGATTTGGGGTAAAAGAACAAGAAAGGCTGGGGTCAGCAGAGGTTTAAGGCTCTGCTCTGCTCCGCATGTGCATGTGGCTGCTTGTAGCCGCCAGGATAGGAGCCTTCTACAGAAGTGTCTCTCCTGGCCCTGAGCTGTCCCCTAGCTTTGTCGGAACACCAGTAGTTTCTGGCAGGATGCAGGGTGAGGGCAAGTTCCACTCACCTAAGACATCTTCCTCCTCAGGGGTGCCCTTTGGTTCCTTCTGCTCTGCCTGACTCTGCTCCTCTCTTTCCAGCTCAGCCAGCAGATCTCCTGAAGGTTCTAGATTTCCAAAACTTGCCCGATGGGATAACGAAGACCACAGGCTTTTGTTCAACACGACGATCTTCTAAAGGCCCAGATGTTGCCTACCGAGTCACGAAAGATGCGCAGCTCAGCGCACCCACCAAGCAGCTGTACCCTGGTAAGAAACAAATGCCTCTTTCTTTCTTTCTTTCTTTCTTTCTTTCTTTCTTTCTTTCTTTCTTTCTTTCTTTGTTTCTCTCTCTCTTTTCTTTTCTTTTCTTTTTTTAGCTTTCATGAATCCACTTCCTTTATTGCAGTAACCTCTGTACAAAGCCACAACTGCAATCTTCAGTGTTAAAACATTAGAAAAGCTTTTGTGTGACAGTTATAGTAAGTATTATCAAAATAGTACATGTTCACACTTTGTAGGTGATCATCCACCAGAGCTCAAATCTTTAAATTAAAATTAAATTAAATCCAAAGTCTTAAAAAACATGTAATGTTGGAAAGAAGTATAAAAAGAAGTTAAAGGAAACCCAAGTTACAAAGCTAACTATGCAACAAATAAATATTTGATTTGATTAATTGTTAATAATCAACTGAACACCAACATTCTCTCTGAACTCACCAAATTCTTTTTTTTTTTTTTTGAGAGAGAGACAGAGAGAGAGGGAGAGGAAGACAGAGATGGGTGCGCCAGCAGTCTCTCAGCTGCTGTGAACGAAATCCAGATGCGTGCGCCCCCTTGTGGTCAAGTGCGGCATTGCGCCCTTGCATCACTTCGCATCTGGCTATACGTGGGACCTGGAGATTGGAACCAGTGTTCTTAGGCTTAGCAGGCAGGTGCCTTAACCGCTAAGCCATCTCCAGTCCGTGTGAACTCACCAAATTCTTTACCTGTGGAACAATGAACTGAAATACCATTGCAGAATTATTTCCATGCTATCACAATGATTAGGACTAAAATAATTTGGCATTGAAATAATCAAATTTCAGCAAAAATGAAATAGAAATAGCTTCAACTGTTCCTTTTTTGAGTAGTAGGTTACTGGGGAAGTTCAGGTACTGGCTAGTGGGGCCGCATAGAAGCCTGAGTGGTGATAGAGGCACAACACAGGCATGCCTTCGAGGAGCCCGTTAGAGCCGCTGTCACTGCCCACCACCAGAAGTGTTTGCGTGGTGCTGCCTTGCTGTGCCCCTCACGGTCCAGGCAGCTGTGTCTCCAGCATAGACAGGCTACAGGATGATAGGGCAGAAAGGAGATGGAATGCCCCGGGGGGGGTGGAGTGAAAAGACAGCTTATGTCATAGGAAAGGAAGCCCTTACAGCCCAACACAACACCTAAAATTGGAGGAAATGGCATTAAATAAACGAGGGGGCTAGGGACTTGATGCAAAAGTGTGAGGACCTTGGTTTAAAACTTCGGAGCCCACACCTATAATCCTAGTGCACCTTAAGCGAGATGGAAGGCCGAGATAGGAGAATCGCTAGAAGCCCATGGTCCACTTAGCCTGGCATATGTGGTGGTCAGTAACATGAGACCCTGCCTCACGGTGGAAATTGAGGACCAACACATGAGACTGTGCATACCTGCACACACACACACACACACACACACACACACACACACACACACACGGCAAAAACGAACAAATTAAAAAAAAACAGAAGGAGATAGATGTGTCTAACATTATGGCTGGCAGCTAGCACAGGAGGCATTTAATGAGAATCTACTTTCAGGAGCCAGAGCTCTGGTTTTAATTACACATGGCCGATGTTAACAGAAGATACATGCTCGAAATTGTCCCTGTCACCAGCACGAGACAGTTAGCTCATGTCCTCCCCACCCACCCGAGTTGATTAAGGACTCTGGGGTTATCTGGACAGTGATAGTTGGTGATGGGTGCCTCTTCTCCTGCCTCAGGAGGGGCTGCCAGTATACCCCTCCACTGACCTGGAGAAGACGTGAGCCCGGCCCTCAGGCAGGGAGTCACCCTCTGAGGCCGTCTGTATTTAGAAGTCTGTGAGCCTTCGTATTGGTGTGGATGTGACCTCAACATTGAACCAGATCACTGTTAATGAGCTGGGGCTAGTCCTGTGAACCACACTGCCCCCAGCTGTGTCCCTGAAGGACACTCTTGCTGGCTGCATGGTCAATTCCTCTGGTCTTTCCCTGGCTGGGCCTGTTCCCCCACAATTTTTTTTAATATATTTATTTATTTGAGAGAGAGAAATAGGCAGAGAGAGAGAGAGAGAGAGAGAGAGAGAGAGAGAGAGAGAATGGGCATGCCAGCAGGACCTCCAGCCACTGCAAATGAACTCCAGATTCATGTGCCCCCTTGTGCATCTGGCTTACGTGGGTCCTAGAGAGTTGAACCGGGATCCTTAGGCTTTGCAGGCAAATGCCTTAACCACTAAGCCATCTCTCCAGCCCCCCACAATCTTTTAGCCTCCTTCGGAAGTCATTGTAATTTTAAGAGTTGGTGTCTGAGGGGAAGGCTGGGCACTTCTGCCCAGGGTGGATGGAGGAGGCAATCCCGGTCCCATTGCCCCATCTTGTATCTTGGCAGAGATAAGGGGAGGCAGCTTAGGATCTCTAAGGAGCACACCGTTGGGTGAGGAGCTACCTTGGGTCTTGGATGCCCAGTCTGGAGAACACTTAAATCGTTAGTCAAGATGGATGTCCTGTCACAGCCTTTTTGGAGGAGAGACCTTCCTCATGAAGAGCCTCAGGATCTTTGCATCTTACCTTTTGGGGTGCCCAGATGGTACACTTTTTTTGTTCCTGCTCTATTGCCCCAGGGTTAGACGGGGTACCAGGAGACCAGTGCCCAAGGAAAGGCTAGAAGGGGCTGGGGGCCAGGAACAGTATAGGACTTAGGATTCTGATATGGGGTGACTGTGGAAACAAGATCCCAGCCTGGGAAGCTTTAGTCAGTGTGCTGACAGTAGTTTAATAACCATACCACTGTCATCCAAGCCAGAATGCTGGCAGAAAAAGTCACTAGAATTTGTGTCTGGTACCCTGAGTTCTCTTTCATCTCTCTGAGTTATCTTTCATCAAGAAATACCACAGGAAGTGTAGTGTGAATTCCTGAATAATATGATAGGGAATGTTTGTATTGATGGCTTGCTTATTTTATTTATTTATTTATTTATTTATTTATTTATTTATTTATTTATTTTTTGTGTATGGAGACAGGGTCATGCTGTGGATCCCAGGCTAATCTTTTCTTCTATTTTGTTTGGTTTGGTTGAGATAGAGTCTCATGTAGCCCCAAGCTGGCTTCCAACTCACTATGTAGCAGAGTGCTTGAACTCCTGATCCTCCTGTGGGGCCTGAGCCATTGTTTCCTGCCATAGAGATGTCCTGTGGAGTAGCCAAGTCCTTCTTGTCCCTGTGTCTGTCCAGTCAGTGCCAACCTACTTGTAACACCCTCCCATATGTGCAGTCCCCTCGGGAGATGACCAGAGGGAGGTAGCTCCCCCGTCACACTGTGGCAGGATCCCTTAGTCTCACCTCAGGTACAGAGGCCCAGCCTCTGCGGTTGTTGTGTTAGGCACTGGGGTCCCCTCTGCATTTTCAAGATTCTCCCTCTGCTGGTCCTGTCCTCAGCACCTTGCTCTGAGGAGGCCTCTGGGCCACTCAGTGTCCTCAAGGTCCTAGGCAGGGTAGATGGACATTGTTGGCCTGGAGGTCTTTCCCTTCCCCCTTTTGACAGGACACTATCCTCACTCCAGGCTCCTAAAGCCTGCCTCAGGCCCCAGACTCCAGAACTGTCTTCTGCCTGCTGAATGGCCCCGTGTCCCACTGCCCCTTGCCACTCCCCTGGGCCAGAGCCCCCTGTACCCGGCCTACGTACTGCTGGCAGTAGGGAACACCACTTATCCCCTTCGAGTGCTGGTCCTGAACCAAAGGCTTGTGAGAAGGAGAGGGTTTTGACTGCCTGTCCAGGCCCATGTGCCATAAGGACATGGGAGGGTGCCAGGGAGTGGCCCCAGGCTAGAGGTTCTGACCCCAAGGATGAGCTGAGCTATCTACTTCCTGGGAGGGTGTCCTGTACACATCCCCCATACAGTAGGACGTGGGATCCTCTGTTTGGACGGACCGACACCTTACAGCCCATCGATAGGATATGTGGTCCTCGAGTGGAGACCCTCCCTTTCTTCTCACTTCATGCTGGGTCCCAGGTGTCCCATGGGGATGGGCAGCTCTCCGTACCCTATCTACGCTTGTGACGGTGACTGATGACAGCTTTGGGGTCAGATTGGACGGCCTCAGAACAACCACATCCTATAGGGGGTGGTCGAAGACAGTTGCTGTCCAGGGCTTGTCCCTCTCCCCCAGGCAAATGAGGAACAGTATTTTGGGGACAGTCGCTCTGGTCAGTTCTACTAAGAAAGTGGACAAGCATCCCTGAGTATTGCCTTCACCCCCGGGCCACCAGGGGCCACTGAAATGCCACCTTCTGGCCACCTGTCCAAAGTTGACCATACCCTGCAATTCTTTCCTGTCCCCTGACCTCTATCTTTGCCCTCCCCAGCCACTGCACATTGGGAATTATTTAACTTACTTGATCTTATCTGCCTACCATAAAATGTCACTTCCTGGGCCAGGGACCATGTCTGTCCCTTCACTTTCTCCCTGGAGCACATAGTAGGACGAACACTCATCAGGTCAAATGATCATTCATGGTGCTTGTGTTCATTTAGAACCAGTCGGTTCCATGGAAACTGCACCTGTTAGCCACCTACTGTATTCCTATAATGCTTTGGTGCCTTTGGGTGTTTGGAAGGAAAGAGGAGATATGTGGGGAAGGGTCTGACCCTGTCCTCGACTCTGCCCGTGGCAGTGCTATCTGTTCTGAAAGGTGATATAGGAAGCGCTGGGCAGCTGGCACACTTATCCCTGCCTGCCTGACAGCTTAGATTACAGTGTCAGTGGCCAGCTCCTGTCACAATGAGGAGGGACCATCTTAAAGTGACAATAAATCCATTGTTATTTTTCCAGGAGAGAGAGAGGGAGAGATTAATGTTAAACATAATTTATCTTTTCGGGTTTTCTCTGAGCGGAGAAAATTTGTTACCATAGTGATTTTTAAAATGGACAGAGAGCATTTTAATGAGCCGGGAGAGGCGACTCTCAGTCCCTCGGCCACGGAGCATAGTGGAGAAACGGAGCTCATATCTCCCGTTCTCAGCAATGTCAGTAGTGACAGCAAGAGACACAGAGCGAATGGGACCGGAAGGCAGGTGACACTGATGTGAGAGGGAGGGAGCCACAGGCTCAGATGGCCATTGCACAGTCCAGTTTGGACAAAGACAATGACACCTGGACTGCTTCAGGTCTAGCATCACCAGCCAGCACCCTCAGTGCTCACTCATGGCTGGCATGGCTGGCATGAGTGGTAGACCTCACTACCTGGGGCACTGACCAGTTCCCCTTCACATCCCCATGCCAAAGGAACAGTGATGGCCAGGTCCACGTGGCAGTGGTGACCTCCGCAATCCTGTTCTAAGTGGCTTCCTGTTGGGAGGCAGAAGGAAGCCCGAGTGGGCTCTGCAGTGCTGCCTGCATTTCCTCAGATGGCCACACTGACCGCCGTTACCCTCCACTGGAGCACACGAGCTGCCCGGCATTGTGGCCCAGTCCCTTGATGAAGCTGGGCATATAGCTGAGCACAGCATACAGATCTTGCATGTGTTTATCTTCTTTGCATAGGCCTGAACCCAGACTGGGATGCTTGGCAATTCTCTGTCGGACCTTGAGCCAAGGGCTGCCACCACATAGGGTGGCTCTTCCACCTGCTTCCTGCCCCATGATGTCCTGTGCCTATCCATGTGGCCTGGTTGATGTTATTTTCTGGAGCAACCATAGCCCCTAGAGCTCTGCCCGTGTCCTTCATTGGACGTAGAGGCTGCAGTAGCAGGCAGGTGTCCTATTCGGAGGATTTTAGATGCTTCTCCCCAGCAAGGCACCCGCAGCATGCAATTCTGTCAGCAGAGGGCACCCTTGGATAGCTTTGCGTCCTAGCTACTACAGTTTTGCCATCCAGCAGCAGCTTCTAGGCCTTCTAGGACCAATGGCAATCTTGTCAAGGTGAGATGGGCCTGACAAGGCACCCTTGTCCTGTGGCAGTCCCAAAGCCCAAACTCAAACCTCTGTGATGTTGTGAAGGAAGGAAAAGCTTGGTGGTACCTCATTGTACCCCTCTGACAGCTCCTCCCTGCTGACAACTTTCTGGGACACAGCCCCCTCTGTGGGGTCTGAGAGGCCATTGGCTTGGGTGTGGTGTTCCTGACCCACTGGCCTGTGAATTGATTAGCTGAGAGCCACCCCCCCCCACACACACCAGTCAACCTCAGGCTCGTGGCAGGGATTGCAGATCACATGTAGTCCACCACTACTAACTTCTCTGTCAGGATTGTTTGTGGGGGGCGGTACCAAGGCCTCACCAAGAGCATTATGGGGAGCAAGTTTGAGCTCCCTCAGGAGCCAGCCTGGCTTCTGCCTTTGTCATAAGGAACAGTCCCTCCATCAACATACGTTTTGCTTTTCTTAAAAATTTAAATTTGAAGTCTTTTGATTTTATTTTTTTTATTTTGACTTTTTCCTTTGCATAATAACAAGGAATTATCAAAATGTGCGATTCTAGGGCCAGAGTGACAGTTCATTCAGTAACTCTTTTCTGTGCAAGCACAAGGGCCTGAATTTGATTCCCAGAACTTACGTTTCAAAAGGAAGGGCTAGAGAGATGGCTTGGGGGTGGGTGGAGAGATGGTTCAGTGGTTAAGAGCACTTCCTGCACAAACATAAGGGCCCAAGGAGGCGAGAGAGACCAGGACCACATAAATAGTTGAGTGTAGTCACGTGTGTCTGTAACTCCCATCCTGTAAGGGAACAGAGAGCAGAAAATCATCAGAGTTTATGAAAAACGATAAGCTCTGGGATCAGTAAGAGCTGTCAGCTCAAATAAGAACGTGTGGAAGAGTGTTGGAGTGGAACACCACTGCATGCAAGTGCACCCACCCCACTGCAAGCAAACCCTGCTGCAAGCAAGGATATGAGTCACTGCATGGACACATACACGTGCATACACTACACTGCACACACACACACACACACACACACACACTACATCACACACATAAAACATAAGCACAAAAATATGTCTGGGGCTGGAGAGATGGCTTAGTAGTTAAGGCACTTGCCTGTGAAGCCAAAGGACCCAGGTTCAGTTCCCCAGAAACCATGTAAGCCAGATGCACAAAGTGGCACATGCGTCTGGAGTTCATTTATAGTGGCTGAAGGCCCTTGTGTGCCCATTCTCTCTCTTTCTCTCTCTCTCTATCTGCCTGTTTCTCTCTCTCTCTGTGTCATATAAATAAAATAAAATTTAAAAAAGTTATGTCTGGGCTGGAGAGATGGCTTAGTGTTTAAGGTGTTTGTCTGCAAAGCTAAAGGATCCCGGTTTGACTCTCCAGGACCCACGTAAGCCAGATGCACAGGTGGCGCATGCATCTGGAGTTCGTTTGCAGTGGCTGGAGGCCCTGGCGTGCCCATTCTCCCTCTCTCTGACTCTTTCTCTCTCTTTCTCTCAAATAATTAAATAAATTAAAAAAAAAACCCTTATGTCTGTGCATAGTAGCACATATGTGTAACCTTAATCTAGTGCCGGGGAGGTGGACACAGAAGGATCTCTGGGGCTTGCTGGTCAGTCTAACCTATGTGATGAGCACCAGGTCACTGAGAGACCCTGTCTCAGAAAGGTGGATGGTGTTCCTGAAGAACGACATCTGAGATTGCCTTCTGGGAACACCACAAGTTCACAAGGATCCCCCTCACAAACACGCACATCCATGCCAGTGAAATTCTAGCTGTGGCTCTAGGCCTGCCTGTGGACTGCTGCCCCTCTTTCCTTCACCTCACTCATCATCTTGTGGTAGGTGCTGAATGAGACACGCTGTGTGTGTCTAGCCTGGGATGCCACGGAGAACACAAATACGGTTCAGATTCCACCTCTGCCCAGGGCAGCTCGTGGTCTAGCAGCTGTGTGGGGATATATATAGAAGATGCCAGGGGAAGGGCGCTGCAGAAGTCCCACTGGAAAGACCACTTGGGTTTCCTGTAGAAGTCTGAATCTGAACTGAGTCTTGAAGGGAGAACGTCCTGTGAAGTGGTGGAGGAGGTGTGCAGGGACAGTTTGATCTGAGCGCGAGTGGGCTGTAGGCATCACCATGTGCATTACAGGTTGTGGGGTCCTTGGGTTTACTTGTTTGCAGCCCGCTGTAGCAGGGCAGGCTTGGAGTTCCCCAGCAGCCTTCTCACCCTTGCTCTCTGTTCCAGCATCCGCATTTCCTGAGGATTTCTCCATCCTCACCACCGTGAAAGCTAAGAAGGGCAGCCAGGCATTCCTGATCTCCATCTACAATGAACAGGGCATCCAGCAGATTGGCCTGGAGCTGGGCCGCTCTCCTGTCTTCCTCTATGAGGACCACACTGGGAAGCCCGGGCCTGAAGACTACCCACTCTTCCGTGGCATCAATCTATCAGATGGCAAGTAAGTGGCCAGGTGCTCGCCGGCCAGATGGAGTGGCACAGCCGCTGTGTACTGGGTGACATGTGATGCCTATCCATGGACACCAGCAGGATAGAGCACTGGTCCAGGAGTCTGAGGCCTGTGGGCTCCAGGCTGGGTTCCATCCCTGGATCTCTGGGGAGTCCTTGCTTCCTCCTAGCTCCCATGTCTCTGGAGAACATCCTAAGTATGTGCCGTGCTGGATTTGCACCAGACAGCATGGAGGAGCTTTCTCGGCCACAGAGCTTGTTCCAAAAGGGACTCAGTGATGTGTCTTCCCACATGCTGATGCAGTCCATGTGCTATGAATAAAGCAAAGGGCCGTCCCATCAGAATGTTGTTGGGGACATCCTCAATGCTAACAGCTTGAAAGGTGTCTCTTGTGTGGCTGTCATCCACGGGCCAACCTTGGGCACTTCAGGCCATGGTTCCTGGGTTCTTCAGTATGACTTTGTCTACCCATTGCAGCCACCTCTTCCTGGCAAAACATAGTCCTGAGCTGGAGAGATGGCTTAGTGGTTAAGGTGTTTTCCTGCAAAGCCAAAGGACCCAGGTTCGATTCCCCAGGACCCGCTTTAGCCAGATGCATGAGGTGGCACATGCATCTGGAGTTCATTTGCAATAGCTGGAGGCCCTGGCATGCCCACTCTCTCTTTCTCTCTCTGCCTTTTTCTCTCTCAAATAAATAAATAAATAATAAAACATTTTTTAAAAAATTAAAGAAGGGCTGGAGAAATGGCTTAGTGGTTAAGTGCTTGCCTGTGAAGCCTAAGGACCCTGGTTCGAGGCTTGATTCTCCAGGACCCATGTAAGCCAGATGCCCAAGGTGGCACACGCATCTGGAGTTTTTTGCAGTGGCTGGAGGCCCTGGTGCACCTCTCTCTTTCTGCCTGTTTCTCTCTGTCTGTTGCTCTCAAATAAATAAATAAATAAATAAATAAAAATAAAAAAAATTCTAAAAACCATAGTCCCTACAGTTGATCCTGGAGGCTCAGCTGTCACTCATGAGACTGTATTCTCATAATGTCGCACTGTAACTGTGGTCTTCCCATGACTTCTTCCCGTGGCCAGAACAGCTATGGCTGGCTGAGTGAGACCCCTCTGGGTTCCTGAGCCTGTGCTGAGCCCTAATTTTCAATCTCCCCTTCTGCATCCAAGGATTTCACTGGGGTTGCATGACTGTTCACATCTGAGAGATAGGAAGTCTGAGGTTCCACAGATCATGATGGCACGTGATGTCACCCAGATGGGTACCCCAACTTGTGACTCAGCGGCTCTGTGCTGCCCAGCCTCTCCTCACTTGTCCACGGTCTCTTCTTTCTTGGGTCCTGGGAAGTGCAGTGAGTCCACCTAGGACTTGTGCAATGTACACTCCCCTTTCTACCTGGCTGTTTGTTTCTTTGCAGGTGGCACCGAATCGCTCTCAGTGTCCACAAGAAAAATGTCACTTTGATTCTCGACTGTAAAAAGAAGACCACAAAGTTCCTGGACCGTAGTGACCACCCCATCATAGATGTCAATGGCATCATCGTGTTCGGCACCCGGATCCTGGACGAGGAAGTATTTGAGGTAAGCAGGAGGGCCCCGTGATCTTCTGTGCTACTTGGAACACAGGTTAGTGGGAGTTCCTCATGTGGATCGGCCATAGCTGCTGTGGGAGGCCTGTGCCCTCAACTGGGATTTGACTGGCATCTGACATGGTTAGAAAACCTCTCCTGTTGTCCCACATTATGCCTGTGCCTGTGGCCTCTGGACGGTGAGGCTGCTGCGCAGAGGCCACTCAAGGACAGCAGTGACTGCCTTTGTGCAAGTGGTGTGAAATGTGTCTCCTGGGTACCAGCTTGCGATGGACACAGGCTTTGGAAAGTCAGCTCTGACTGTCTTCTTATGTCCTAAGGATGTGCTCAGTTAGGGCAGCTTTCTAGGCCCAGTAGAATGGTCAGGAGGGTACATCCTGACTCAGTTTGAGCATTCTAACTCAGCAGTGTTCCAGCCAGGCCTGGTGACTTGCTTTCCTAGGAAAAAGCTAGAGACAGAAGCAATAAGACCAACAGATGGGCTGGGGAGATGGCTTAGCAGTTAAGGCGCTTGCCTGCAAAGACAAAGAACCTAGATTTGTTTCCCCGGGACCCAAGCAAGCCAGGTACATAAGGTGGCACATGCATCTATCTGGAGTTTGTTTGCAGCAGCTGAAGGCCCTGGCGCACCCACTCTCTCTCTATCTGCCTCTTTCTCTCTCCCTCTCTCTCCCCAAATAAATAAATAAAAATAAATTTAAAAAAGAAGCCCAGCAGAGAGTGCACACTGGGGTCCACACTTGAGCTGCAGAGTTCTTGTTTGGTGTTGGGAGTGGGAGGATGTTGGGAGCTCTCCTGCCACAAGAAAAAGATCAAAAGCCCCATTCAGGTAGACAGTGGTCCTGCAGTCCCGGATGGGCCACTTCACTGGCTAGAATTTCTGCAGGAGTGGCTCCTTGCCTGCTCATCTCCTGAGTCAGCAGCTGCTCCTGTCCCTAGGGTCTGTGCCTTAAGAGCACACTGGACACACATGTCGTCCTCTGGCTTGGGTTGGGTGCACGCCAGGACCCTTGATCCAGTTTTTTAAATTAAATTGAATTAAATTTATGTATTTATTTATGAAAGTGAGAGAAAGCAGGAGAGAGAGAGAGAGAGAGGGAGGGAGGGAATAGGTGCTTCAGGGCCTCTAGCCACTGCAAATGAACTCCAGACACACATGTCACCTTGTGCATCTGGCTTCACATGGGTACTGGGAATCGAACCAGGATCCTTTGGCTTTGCAGGCAAGTGCTTTAACCGCTAAGCCATTTCTCCAGCCCTTGATCCAGTTTTGACATACTTTGGGCTCTGCAGATTTGGTGGCACAGAGCTCTATGGTTAGAAGTGTTGAAAAACCACACAGCAAATAGTCTCTGGGGCCTATCTTGGTTTGTCAGACACCCTTCTGTAGGCCTCTGGAAAAGAGCCTCATGAGTGCCAGGGACCCGTTTTCAGATTCGGTGTATTTGGACATCGCCCTGCAGCTGCCTCCTGTGTCTCACCAAGGCTTGCATGTGGCCTCACAGCTGACTGAAGCCCCTGGTTCTGTCTTCTCAGTGACTTGGGGGTTTGCTGAGCCAGATATGGTGTCCACTTGATTGTGGTGTTCTGCCACGTCTGTAAACTGGAATCTTAAAATGTGGCTGCTTCATACTGCTGTGGCAAAACCAACATGTGGCGTATTGCCATAAGGGGCCGTTGTAGGGCCGCCTGTAGTGAGTACCTGATGAATAGGACCTGCACTTACTTTAGATACGGGGCAGGTTCTGCAGGGAGACGGTAGGACAGAACCACTGTGAACACCTGGGGAGGGGCCAAGACAGTGTCCCACGTGTAAATGGGTGGCCTGCCAGAGGGCAGTGGGAGCACAGTGAAGGTGTATCTTCCTGATTGGCTGCCCATTAAAAAAGATTTTTTGGTGTTTTTTCATATGTATGTTGTATGTGTGTATGTGGGTGCTTGTGTGGAGGCCAGAGGTTAACACTGGGTGTTTTTCTCAGTAGCTATTTTATTTTCCTGTGGCAGGGTCTCTCCCTTGAACCCAGAGCTCACTCATTTGGCTAGTCTAGCTAACCAATCTGCCCCAGGGTCGTCTGTTTTCCACCTCCCAATTAGTTTTCAAACCCACATGGGACCTGGATTGAAGAGCTCAGTTTTGATTCTCTGGCTTTTTTCTGGCTGCGCATGGTGCACACCTCACCCGGCAGCTGATGACTGGCGACTTGGTTGGAACGGCCATGGGCCATGCATCAGAAGCTCACGTTTCTGGTGAGCCGTTTTCTCCTGCCGTGGAATTCAATTTGAGTGAGAGAAGCTGCCAGGAACTGGGGATTTTTGTTGACCACAAGTTGTTAATGGTCTGAGGGCTGTGTTTTCCCAGCCCCAGGGTTCCCTGGCTGTTAGCTGTGTTCACGATGGGAAATTGGACCTGTCTTCCTTAATGAAGACCAGTGAGGGCAGTGAGGCCAAGAGTGGCCCGTGGGGCTTTTCTCCGTTGCTCCTTAACAGTGTAATGACATAGGTGGGGGCTGGCCTCTTAGATTCAGCCTGCCTTTGTCTCTGTGCAAGTGAAGCGGAATTTTACTCCCTCTGAAATAGAAATGATTTGACCCTGCTTTTCAGACAGCTTCCAGAGATTAGCATTTCTACGTTCTCATTTTCACCACTTGGCTTCTCTGGAAGGTTCTTGAGGACACTCCAGTGGTCACATTCTTCCCTGGAAGGTACTTCCTCTCATTAAAGACCAAGTTGCCCTGCAACTGTGTAGACTGGGTAGAGCAGAAGGTGCGGCACCATGGTGGAGGAATAGTCTCACTGAACTCTGGAGGGCTTCTTAGGGACCCTGGGGTTTCCCCTTGGGGTACCTGTGGTCCCACACAGTCTTCTTTATCCGCAGCAAATCCCTCTTGAGGGAGTCCCTGGGGAGATGACCACCACTCCTTCAGTGCAGACCTCAGTTTCGCTCCATGGTATTTCATGTGCCCCGCCCCCAGGCATGGATGGTGAACCCAGCCATGTGGACTGGGCAGGCTTTGGCAGCTGCTGGTTCCGGGAAGCCTGGTTCCGAGTCCAGCTCTAATGGAGCCGTTCTGCTGTCCTGGGGAGATTGTCCAACCTCCAGTTCCTTGCAAAGCCACACAGGGAAGAAGTGCAAGTGTAGAGGAAGCAGGCTTTTAGGAACCATGGCCTTATATCTGCCTTCTTAACTGAGGACTTGGAGACCAGCATCCGCATCTGTAAAATGGGCATGATAGGACCACCACTGTGGGGCTGTGGGCGGTACAGAGAGGTCAGTGTGAAATACCAGCCCCTTCAAGGATTGCACGCAAACACACACAGGCCCTTAGAGGTCAGAGCTGGTAGCAATCCTTTCCTACCGTCACAGACAAATGGCTTCTTTCTCTTTGGTGGCATTCACAAGCTCCTCCCTGTCTGGCTTTTCCAGACTCACCTTGTGAGTAAGGTGCTAAGATTCCATCTTAGAGGGAAGGGCCTTGAACCTGTGACCATGGCCCTGCCTTGTCCCTATCCTTGGGGCTCCATCCTGGGCTGGGGTTTGGGGGCTCACTGTAGCCTTACGTGACCGTCTCCTTTGCTGACTTGGCCAACCTGCCCGTGCTGGTTTGTTCTTGGAGGGGGGGTAAGCTGGGACCATTCCTCCCCTGAGATGTGCCTGAGGTCACACCCAGAGGTGCAGGAGGACTGGACGGACAATCTGATGCCCCACACAGGAAGTGGAGGATTGGACAGGGGGCATCGTCTTCTTTCAGTATTTAACTCGTCTCCTTTTCATCTGAGGCCTGGTCAGGAGTGATATTTGTGGCTTTGGACAGAGGGTTGCAGCTGCTAGTGGGAGCAATGCCATCTGGGAAGGCAGAAGTGAACTGTCCTTGTGTGCATGTATGTGTGGGATGTGTTCACATATGTGGGCATTGTGTGTGTGCTGGTGTGTGTGCACATATGGGTATGTATGTATGGAGGCCCGTGGTTGACGCTGTGTATTGTTCTCAATTGCTCTTCACTTTATCTCTTGAGTCAGGGTCTTTCACCAAACCTGGAATTCACTGATTCTACTTAGACTAGCCACTCAGTCACAGGGATTCTCCTGTCTCCACTTCCTCAGCTTTTGGTACCCCCCAGCCCAGGTTAGAACGTGAGGCTGCTGGCATGGGGACTGTATACGCCTCTCATGGATCTTGACTGTCTGCAGGTCTGGTCCAGCCAGTGTTTCCAAGGAAGGGAAGGGTATGGGATGTAGGAAGACTGGGCTTGGGTGCTCTGTGCTCTGGGGTCCTGAGGTGAAAGGCCCTTGTGCTGAGATGTGCCCTGAATGAGGGCCAGAACGGAAGCTGAACCCCCCAAGAGACAGCCAGCCAGCGGTTCTGGGCCAGGAGCCAAATGTGCTTTCAAACTGTAGAATGTCTCAAGGGGCAACAAGACCAAACAGACTATAAACTGGGCTTTCTCTGCACACCCCTTGGTGTCGGCGGGTGTCCCTGCCTGCTAACCACACCTCAGTAGTTGCAGAAGGCCAAGTGCTTACCTAATCCCAGTTGCCTGCTTCCAGGAGCTCAAGTTTTTCCATTGACACGTTCTTTCCTGGAATCCACTCTGGGGCTGGAATGGGCTCTGCCGAAGGGGAGACTTTTCTTCCCCAGCTGCCCGTGGAGGCCTAGCTTCCTTGTACCAGGGTGTGAGCTGCATGCCAGCTGTGAGCTGCGTGTGAACGGGGAATGGTGTCCTGTTCTCATGGGGGAGATGGACTAGTGTGACCTTGGACCCAAGCCCAAATCTAGGATCCTTCCAGGAATCTTCCTCCTTACTTGCCTGCCTTCTTGACAGCCTCCGTGGTGGCCTGCTGGACCCAGGGTCACAGCTGGAGGGACTCAAGCTCAGGCATATGGTCTAGTGGGGATCAGAGCCAATGAGCAAGGAGTGGCCTAGGGAGTGGGGTGAGGTGAGGAACTTCGGTAGAGAGCCCAGCAGGTTACAGGACCGTTCCCCCCCCCCCGCCCTCCCGCTTGACTGATAGGTTGTGAGCTGTGTGCTGGGGAAAGCTTTCCCTGGGGACATGGGCAGAGCAGTGTTGGGTCTAGAGCCGTCCTTTGCTCCATCTATGTCAGTTGTCCACTTGAGGGATGCATATTTCTCTCGAAATATGATGGGTTCTGGAGTGCCATCCCCACTCGGAAGGTGGCCAAGAAGGGTCAACTCTGACTCCAGACCTAGATGGATGTGAGGTAGGCTCCAGGAAATAGGAAACTGCCATCTGTGGATGACTCTGGGGGTGGTCCTGGTTCCCTCTCCGTGTCCCAGTCCTCTCTGTGTATTTCTGCTTACAGACCAAGTGTCCTTCTGCCAGGCCCATGGAGAGAGAGGCAGACTGTGGGCTATCCCGAGCGCCTGCCCAGGTCAGCTGACCATCTCGCCTGGGGTCTCCATTGCTCACAGCAGCTCCAAACCTGAGTAGGCACGGTCCCCTGGGACCACACCAAACCTCTGTATCCAAACCTCCAGAAGTTAGTGGTGGGAGCAGGGTCAGAGAACTTCAGACCCAGGATCTAAGCTGCACATCCCAAGTGGAGCCAGGTGGGGGTAGTGTGCAGTGGCCAAGCCCTGCAGTACGTGGCAGGAAGATACCTGGGAGGATCTTGTGATTCTAGACCAAGACCCAAATCCACTCAGCCCCACTTTACTGCTTTCTGCAGGCCCTGACTCTGGCCATCTTGGGGCATCATGCCAGTGCTTTGGCAGACCAGACATAGCTTAGCACAGACCCTTTGGGAGGCTGGAGGACATCAACAGGTCAGGGTCCGAAGGCTCACCTGGTCTTGTCTTTAGTCTGCCTGCTTTTCTAGAACTCCGTTTCCCAGGAAGGAGCAGGGATATGTTTCGGGAGATCTCCCAGGTCTGACCCACACTCTGGAGAATAGGTTATCTGTTCTGTCCCACTTCAGAAGATTGTGAGAGCAGCATCCAGGTATGGGAAGGACACATTCCTTCCATTAAACTCATCTGCAAAAGTCCTGTTTTCAAGAAAGTCACATTCATGGGCTGTCGGGTTAAGGCTGGGGCATAGCTCTGGGGCCTCCATTTGGTTCATGTCCCCAAACTAGCTTGGAGAAGTCCCTTCTTCTTCTTCTTCTTCTTCTTCTTCTTCTTCTTCTTCTTCTTCTTCTTCTTTTTAAACAGATAATTAAAAATTTTTTGTATAATTTTATTTATTTATTTGAGAGAGACAGAGAGACAGAGAGAGAGAGAGCAACAGGGCCTTCAGCCACTGCAAACGAACTCCAGATGCATGTGCCACCTTGTGCATCTGGCTTATGTGGTTCCTGGGGAATTGAGCCTCAAACCGGGGTCCTTAGGCTTCACAAGCAAGCGCTTAACTGCTAAGCCATCTCTCCAGCCCAAGAAGTCCCTTCTTAACTCCCCAAGGCATGCACACCTAGGTGCAAGGCTGGGGGCCTTTCTGGGTGGTTTCCAATCTCTTGAGCTACAGGGTCCAGTCAGGGCTGGGTATTGGGAGAATGTTCTGGCTCTTTGTCTGGTACAGTGGCTGGCAGCTGGTTACTCAAGGCAGATGAACCTGCTCGGTGATCTGTCCAGCCAAGTTGTTGATGGAGAACCAGACGGGAGGTCTCTGCTTCCTGGAGACCAGAGGTGTAGTGCAGAGACCCCTCCTGCTGCCTAGCCCATGAAGCTAGTGACACTGATCAGCCAGACAGTGCTGATGGGATGCTGGAAGCCAGGCCCTGTCTAATGACATCACGCTTGGCCATGGACAACCTGATCTGGCTCCCTGAGTGGGTAGGTGCCAAGGAGCTCCAGTGTGCAGAGTTGCTGGGGGAGGAGACCAGGGCAGGCAGGACCACATGGAAGAGGGGCAGTGTGTTACATGCAGTAGGGGCACACTGGCCAAGGAGACTATGGGAACCTAAGAACTGCCATGGGGTATCTGATGTGAGAGAGTCCTGGCTACAAATGTCTGAGCACAGGGGTCAGGGGCATCAGAGGGAGCTGTGGCCAGGTCCTTTTACTCAACAGTTCACACAACTGGCAAACATGGGTATTGGGAGCATACTGTGTCAGAAGCAAGGTGGACAGCTTTGTTTGTCACCACAATGCCAGAGTTCATCAAATGACAACAAACTCACAAGCTGTGCCAGTTTCACTGGTGGTAATTCACCAACAACTCCTGATTTTGCTTGATAGACATGACCAATGGCAATCACAGGTTCTTTTATTCCAAACTTAACTACACTCTCAGATCACACATTATACTTCACACAACCATCTCTCTCTCTCACACACACACACACACACACACACGCGCATGCATGCACACACATGCACGTACACATTACTGAATGGGTTAAAGAGGTGGCCCAGCTCAGAGAGGCTGTGGTAAAGTCCAAGACAGGGAGCTGATAGAGGAGTGAGGACATTTGTCTATAGGATGGAAGTCTGATGTGGAGTTGTTCAGGGGCCGCATGCAGACCCGGGTGACAGCCCACTCAAGGGTTAGTCTGAAGTATACTTCAGCTGGAGCAGGGGACAGGCAGGAGTCCTTTACTGTGGCACTTTTCCTGGATGAGGCTCTTGATGAGTGCCCAGGGACTAGTCAGCGTGCCTGGCACACTTCGTCTGTGGCGTGCACCTTCCTTTATCGTTCCAGGCGAGGGGTCCGTCTGGTGTGATGGATAGGCTCAAGTGTCTGGCGTTTCGGATATGATTTCATGCGCTCGCAGGTATCACTTATTGGCATAAATGGATCATTTATCAGTCTGTGCTTCCTGGTGTGCGGGTGGACGGTTGTTTACTTGTGTAAGCGAGATGGAGCTGTTCTTTCTTGACACTTATACTAAAAATGGGATAACTTGCATCAGAGCTGTTGCCTTATAAAATGGAGTCAGTGAAAGACGGACCCAGCCTGAAAGGTGACATACAACACAAAATGACCTGGAACAGGCCCCACCTGGTCTCACTGGGTCTCCATTGCTTCCTTGGCTTCTTGGGGACTTTAGGTGTATGGGAGAATGCCAGCCGTCACCCAGGGTCCATGCTGAGCCAGAGAAGCTGCCTGGTGTCCTCTGTGAGGGCACGTTGCAAAGGTTGTTTGTTGTCACTAAGATCACCACCATCACAGTTCCTGTCTTATCTGGAAGGGAGGGGATTTGAGGAGCCCGAGGGTCTCAACATGCAGCCTATAGTTGAAGGAGAGGAATTCTCTGTGCCAGCCACGGCCCTGCTTGTTGAATGTAGCTATGGGGTGCCATGGGCCCTTCCTTGAAGACAGCCAGCCCAGGAAGCAGGGAGAAGCCTCTAGAGCTGCTGTGGTCACCTGGCCAGAGTCCCAGGGACCCTCAGCGGCTCAGCCCTTTGAGGTTTACAGAACAGAGACCAGTCAACTCACTGGGTCAGCCGCCCTGTTTGGAGGGGGTGTCTTTGTTTTGGGGGGGCCTGCCTGGCTTTTCTACAAGACAGACCCAAAGAAACAGTGCAAGTGTCCAGGTACCATTCTGTCGAGCATCTGAGTTTAGGGACTGTGGCATGCCTCTGAGTCTCTGTGTCTTTATCACTGAAGACATGGCCAAGCCACCTCTCTGGTCAGTGTCCTGACATTCGCTCGGTGATTTCTTCACATTGGGAGGGACAGGCCTTTGGCAAGGACTGTGTACCACTCTCAGGTGCCCAAGATTAGGCTCAGTGTCTCCTGCTTGGGTGGGTCAGGGACTATGGAAGTGCGAATCTAAGGCCCACTGAGAACCCAGCCCCTGGAGACAAGCCTGTGCATGTGACGTAGGAGATGTGTGCTCCATGTGGAAGTGAGGCTCCCTTAGCCTGGGCTGTCTCCATTCCAGGCGGTGTCAAGCCCCTCTGCCAGTTGATAGAATATAGGCGCAGAAGACTCTGACAGGCACGAGCTGGGTTCTGTGTCCAAGACATAGGCATTCAATGGGAAGACTGGGACTTTCTGCCCCCGGGTTCCAAAGAGCCTGCCATACAAACAACAGGGTTTTGAGAAGCACCTTGTGAGAAAGACACAGAGAACCGCAGCTGCCACATCCGCTGGCAGCCATCAGTGTGAGGCACAGTGGGAAGGGGAGGCAGGCTGTCGAGGTTATTCTGGGCAGAGACTGAGTCACACAGCTGGGGGTCTGAACCTGGTCCCAAGAAGTGAGGCAGAGGAGAGTCAGTAGTCCACTGTGGGAGTCTGTTCCAAGAAAAGGATCAGATTGAGGCTAGCAAAGAGAGGGCAGTGATGGAGGGAACCACCTCTTACTTAGCTGTCCTCCGCCTCTCGTGTCCCGGCTTTGAGCCTCCTTCTCCTTGAAGTCTTTTTTGGATGTCCTAGGCAGAATCAGTTTTTACCCATTGTCCCAAGGAAGCCCAAAGGGGATGTTTCTTCTCCCTGGAGACGGGTAGTTAAGAGACATCAATGTATTTGCCTGTGTCCATAAGACTTACCAGAGAGTTCTACTGCATGGCTTGAATGCCCTGAAGGGGGTGGAGAAGTCAGTGCTGGCCTTCACACTGTGGAGGGGCGTCCGCGACAGTGATGAGCCTTTGCCAGGAGTGGGTTATCCTGAACATGGATGATACTGGTGGTGGCGGCAGTCAGTACGCTGATGGTGGTGGTGGTGACGATGATAGTATAGTGGTGGTAGTGGTCTCGGTGGTGATGGTGATGATGATACTGGTGGAGGTGGTCATGGTGGTCGTGGTGGTAATGGTAATTACGCAGCTCCTCCTCCTCCTCTCCAGTGCCCAGCTCTGGGTCACCTCCTGCATAATGTCTTCATGCCATGAACCCTTGAGGAGATGCAAAGGACAGGCAGTGGGGAGACACATGAAACTGACCACATGAAACTATCTCCTTAGAACACTGGACATGATGGCCAGTGCATTCTCCACAACTGTACTGAAAAGCACAGGGCAACGTATGTAATTAGATCCCCTGACTTGGGTGCTTTCTTGTTTTTTCTTTCCCATGGGATTTATGTGTAAAAATACCAAAGCAAGATTTAAAAAAATTATTTTATAGCTAGGAGTGGTATTTATTTATTTATATTTGAGAGATAAAGAGAATGACACAGAGAGAGAGAGAGAGAGAGAGAGAGAGAGAGAGAGAGAGAGATAGAGAGAATGGGCACACCAGGACCTCTAGCCACTGAAAATGAACTCCAGATGCATGTGCCACCTTGTGCATCTGGCTTATGTGGGTCCTGGGGAATCGAACTTGAGTCCTTAGGCTTCACAGGCAAGTGCCTTAACTGCTAAGCCATCTAGCCCCAAAGCAAGATTTTATTTTATTTTATTTTATTTTTTATTTTTTTGAGGCAAGCCCAACAGACTGCCCCATTTTTATTTTTTTATTTTGAGAGAGCCAGAGAGAGACAGAGAGAGAGGGAGAGGAAGACAGATAGAGAATGGGCACGCCAGCAGCCTCTCAGCTGCTGCGAACGAAATCCAGATGTGTGCACCCCCAAGTGTGGCGTTGCATCTGGCTAAACGTGGGACCTGGAGATTGGAACCGCTGGGGACTGGAACCAGCGTTCTTAGGCTTAGGAGGCAGATGCCTTAACCGCTAAGCCATCTCTCCAGCCCTGCCCCCATTTTTATGAAAGGGAATGAGAGCAAGAGAAAGAAAGAGAGGGAATACTGGTGCACTAGGGCTTCCAGCCACTGTAATTGAGCTCCAGTTGCATGCACCACTTTGTGGTCATGTGTGACCTTGGAGCACCTTGTGTGTCCGGCTTATGTGGGATCTGGAGTCAAACATGGGTCCTCAGGCTTCACAGGCAAGCGCCTTAACCACTAAGCCATTTTGCTAACCCCCAAAGCAAGATTTCAAATATGACTTGTTTTGTCCCCTGAGAGCTTGAACAAGGGAATTTCTGTCCACAGAAAGCCTCCAAGGACAACAGGGAGTGGCTCCTGGAGCAAGGAACAGCCCTGCTCTGAGGCTAAGGCAGAATTCCCTGGGATTCCGTGAGGTGGTAGTAAGGTGCATCCTGTCCCTGTGGGCACCTGGGGCGTGTCTGTGGGGGCTGACTCCATGACACTTAGCTGTGTTGGTGCAAACATGGCTGGTCCATTGGGGAGGCCTGGCTGAGCCTCTCCTCCTGGCAGCCTCTGGGGGGAATGTGGCCTGATGGGCTTTGGGACTGCACCTCAGATCATTCAGCCTGCATGGGGCATGGCTCAGATGGGATCCCAGGGGAGCCTGACTCCAGAGTTCAGTGTTACCGACAGCTCCACCTTCCTCCACCTGTGACAACAGCTGGGGAGTCCTGGGCCCCTGGCCAAGCCACAGGTGCCTAGGCACGTTTTGCACAGGTGGTGGAAAGGTGAGCTCCTGCCAGTCCTGAGGCATGGCACTGGGGATGGCTTGCAGCCAGGGCATGGGTATATGACAATGGAGACTTGAGGCTACTTTTGCTTTTTCTCCATGGGCAATGACCTTACAGACCACAGCCACCAATAGGAAGGGGTTGATCTCCTGAGTTCATTTGTGCCTGTCCAAGTGGGCTAGGTAAAATTTGATGACAAAAATCTACAAGCCAAGCAGAGTGTGCAGCTGTGATGTGTGCAGAGCCCTTTCGGGTTGGAGGACTCAGTCTGTTAGTTATGGGGAGGGGGTGATGTTGGCGTGACACCCTGGACAGGGTAGAGTGGAAAGAAGGGGAGCAAAATGGAGAGGCCTGGATAGAGTACGGAGAGAGGTGAACGTGTGATCAAATGACACATTACGAAGCTGCTCCTCTGTGAGTGAGCGTGCGGCTCTGTTTTCATGGCCCCCAGGGCTGCAGACTCCAGTGAAAGCTTTGTAATTTCCTTGGCTCGTACCAGAAACGTGGCTGGGCTAAAAACCTCATTATCGGCAGAGGCAGAACTTACTCACTCAGCAAAATACTGTCGGCTCCGTGAGAGCCGAGGACAGCACGCTCCTCGCTGTGTCCAAATGGGGATGGATCCCCATGCCACCCAACCTGTCCTCTGTGGGAAGATGGACTGCTCGCTCGATGATGCTGCCGCCGATTGTAGGCCCAGGGTCTGTGCAGCAGAGTGGAACCAGCAGTGATGACCAGCGGGTTTGGTGGTGGAAGCTTCTAGAGGTTCAGCAGGGGATCAGAAAGGAGTGCGTAATTGGAGAAAGCAGTGGCCATTATGAGAGCCAGGATGGTGTTCAAGTGCTGCCACTTGCTTCTTTGCAGGTGATTTAGGGCTGCCAGGAGGCTCTGCAGGGATGCTGGCTCTGGGGCTGTGGTGTTTGGAATTAAATGAACTGATAACAGGGTTTCGCCTGGAAACCGAGGGTAGAAGAGGTGCAGACTGGGCTGCTGCCTGTCCTAGCATAGGGCTGTGTGAGGGTCCTGATCTGGGACAGTTGTTGAGAGCACAAGGGAGTCCTGTGTACAACAGTGTGCATGGCTTGGTACTGTGGCCTTGAGCTCCCCGGGGTGTCAGGTGCAAGGTTCCTCCTTGCTGTGTGACTTGAGCAGCAGCCCCACCTCTCTGAGCCTGTGTTCACACATCTGTAGCACGGAGAAGAGAGAAGAAAGGTGGTTCCCCCCCCCCACCGCCCTCCCAGAGGTGTGAGGGTAAGGTCGGGTTTGAGAGAGGAACTTTTTTTTTTTTTTTTTTTTTTTTGGAGAGAGACAGAGAAAGGAAGACAGATGGAGATGGGGGCGCCAGCAGCCTCTCAGCTGCTGCGAATGAAATCCAGATGCATCTGCCCCCTTGTGGTCAAGTGTGGCATTGCGCCCTTGCGTCACTTTGCATCTGGCTAAACGTGGGACCTGGAGATTGGAACCGCTGGAGATTGGAACCAGTGTTCTTAGGCTTAGGAGGCAGGTGCCTTAACCGCTAAGCCATCTCTCCAGCCTAGGAAGTTAACTTTTATGAGACACAATGTATGGCTGGAAGAAGGCAGTGTGAAACAGCCAGCCTTGTCTAAGGCTGCTGGGACATGGGCCCAGCACACTGTGCCTGACATGAGCTCAGGCTGGCATGTGGAAAATAGAGAGAGGGGTTAGCACAGCCTTGAGGACTCTGAGCTGCTGTTGAGGGAGGAGCCTTAATTTTGAACACCTTGCTGTCACCTCAGGGCCTGCTGAAGGTCATACACACACACACACACACACACACACACACACTATAACACACATGCCACAGCTGACTCAAACATGCACATATACGTGTGTACACACCGTGCATCCATACACATCCAAGAACACACCAGGCAAGCCTAGATCCTGCCACTCAGCCTGCATTGGGTCTGAGTGTAGGGAGCATGTGGCCCTGTGGGAGGGCTGGGATGAGTCTTGGATGACTCAGGTCTTCACCTTGGTGCGGAGGGGGAGAGTAGGGCTGGCAAGTCATACTGTACCACCCCATGGGTGCTGGAACTCTGTCTCTCCAGGGCATGTGCCCGTGGAGGAGGGTGACAGTAGATGGGTTGTAGCAGGAAAGAGAGTGAAAGGGACAAGGAAAAGCTGGGAGGTTATATCCATTGTCCAAGCCATCCCTGGGGTGTGTGTGTGCTGGGGATGCTTAACAATGAGACAGAACATTAAGGGGAGCCTTCATGAGGGGCTGGGCAGCCAGCTGCTTTATTCTGTGTTCTGGGAGGGGCTGTGGGCTGGTCCACAGTCTTAGCCAGCTGCTCACGGGTACCTGAGGGTTAGAGCCCACCACCAAGAGGGTGGTTAGAGCTGCTATCCCTGTAGCATCCCAGGGAGGGACCCTTCTCCACTGCAGGCCTGAGGCTGCTCTGTGCTGTCTTCAGCGATGGATAAGGTTCTCACCTAGCCCAGATTCTAGTTTCCCTGCCTCTACCATTGGCCCTGATGAGGAACTGGGGGTCACCTACCAACAACCCCCAGCCCTACGTGTACAGGACCTACGTAGCAAGTGCTGTGAAGAAACTACTGTGTGAGCCTCAAGGCTGGAGCCTGGACCCTGGTTTTTCAGCAATAGGAGGTGTCCTATAGATGCACGCAACATGCCACGAAGCTCTGGCCACAGGCTTAACATTGACAGGGTGTTTATATCCAGAATGGAGCTCCTGGGCCTCTGTCATCCAGGCCACAGGGAAGCAGCTGCCCGAAGCCTTGCCAAGACCCAGGAGGCTGCCCTGCGTGTCAATGTGACTGTCCTAAGAGGACCTTTCAAGCTTCCCACACAGCCAGCTGGTCCCCAGGGGAGGGAGGGTATTGAGGGACCTTCTAGGAGGTCTCAGGGTCACTTTGCACAGCTGTGTCCTGCTGGGGCTCCCTGCGGTGGGTTGTGAGGCCTGCAGTCTCCACCGGCTCTTGGCCTGGAGAAAGGCCAACTGTATTAGGAACCCTCCAAAGGAATTCCTGAACTCCCAAGAGGACAGGAAGGGGCCTTCTCACACCCAGAGCTGCCCTGGATGTCTGGAGAGGCAGATCCTCCCCTTCCTGCGGGACTCTTAGCTCTTCCAGAGTTCTTGAGTCATCTGACCCAGGACTCCACAGACCCACCACATCAGAAACTCCAAGGAGGCAGGACCCGTGTGTAGCCAGGTTCAGGACTGCTATCTGCCCTGAACAGTTAGCAAAGGACTTTGGCTCCAGGGAATTGTATGGTAGCCCCTGCCACTCCATCAAGGGCCACCCAGTGTCCTCTAGAGCATCCAGTCAGGACTGCTCTGCCTCCTACAGAGCACCCTATTAATGTTTTGTAAAATGTTACTTTCGGGCTGGAGAGATGGCTTAGCGGTTAAGACGTTTGCCTGCGAAGCCTAAGGACCCCAGTTCGATTCTCCAAGTCGAATGTAAGTCAGAATCCCAAAGGGGCACACGCGTCTGGAGTTTGCAGTGGCTGGAGGCCCTGGCGTGCCCATTCTCTCTGTCCTTCTCTCTCTCTGTCTCAAATAAACAAAAATAAATAAAATCTTTAAAAGTGTTACTTTTGGGCTGGAGAGATGGCTTAGCAGTTAAGGCGCCTGCCTCCTAAGCCTAAGTACGAGGGTTCCAATCTCCAGCGGTTCCAATCTCCAGGTCCCACGTTTAGCCAGATGCAAAGTGACCCAAGGGCACAATGCTGCACTTGACCACAAGGGGGCGCACACATCTGAATTTCGTTCGCAGCAGCTGAGAGGCTGCAGGCGCGCCCATCTCTATCTGGCTTCCTCTCCCTCTCTCTCTGTCTCTCTCCAAAAAAAAAAAAAAAAGTTACTTTTTTTCCTTCTTTTTTTTTTTTTGGTTTTTCGAGGTAGGGTCTCACTCTGGTCCAGGCTGACCTGGAATTAACTATGTAGTCTCAGGGTGGCCTCGAACTCTCGGCGATCCTCCTACCTCTACCTCCCGAGTGCTGGGATTAAAGGCGTGCGCCACCACGCCCGGCTTCTTCTTCTTCTTCTTTTTTTTTATCTGAGGGGAGGGAGGAAGTGTATGTGAGGGTGTGGGTGTGTATGGGAGTGCCAGGGCCTCCTGCCACTGCAAATGCACTGCAGACACATGCCCCACTTGGAGTCTGGCTTTATCTGGGTATTGGGAATCAAACCCAGGCCACCAGGTTTTTCAAGTAAGTGCCTTTAACCGGTGAGCAATTTCCCAGCCCCCATTAATGTTTTTGAATCTATACACCAGCTCATGTCCACTTCAAATAGCCAAGAGGCTGGATACTTGGTCGCAGCCCCAGCCCCAGAAGCTGTGTGGCAGCTAGGTGGCTTCAGCTTGGGCTCTAGAGTCAGGTGGGCAAGTGGGAACATGAGGCTTTGAGCTGGTTCCCTTCCTAGAGCCCTTTATGTCCAGCCTTGGAACCCATGATCATGTAGAGAGCAGGTGGTATGTACCCTCATGCAGCTGCCTTATATTCAGGGACTGCCCACTTGACCACTGCGCTGCGGTGCAGAGATGTACTGGACAGGCCCTCTGTCGTGAGGAGCCTTAGAGTTCCCGGGGAGGCAGAGCCATTCAAAAGACAGCAGTGGCATGATGTGCCGACTGTTAGGCCCAAGGGACCTCAGTGTGGTGCCGCCTTCCTGAAGGCTTCTCTCCAACCTGTCAAGTGCACGGGAGAACATATATTTATGTGCCGGGTTGTCAACCGAAAGAGAAGATGCTTTATTTGAACTGGATGAAATTTGAGCTGGAAGCCATGTTACTTAATGAAAATGTGTAGTTTTGATTCACTGTTCTGTCTTGCAGCTCTTGCGTGGGCGGGGGCCAGGGAGGGGAGTTTAAGACACGGACCAGGAGCCACTGACACCCGAAGTAGAAGTAGGGGGATACGTAGGGGGAAGGGTGCCAGAGCAGAGGACACACAAACCCGGAGAAACACCCAGTCTGAGTGTTGGCGGAGAGGAAAAATGTATGAAATGCTGAGGGGGGTGCAGTGAGGCCCCTCTTTGCTTTCCCCTTGAGAACCCCACTGTTTGTTGTAGTGGAGGGAGGGGATGCAGAACAGGGGCATCAGGAGCTTTCTGCAGTTCCTCTCGGTTTCCTGTCTCTTACTGCATGTGACCCTGGCCTGGTCTGTGGAGGGTAAAACCCATGACCCGGCCCCCACACCCCTAGTTGCCAGGTGCCACCCTCCGCTCAGCTTCCTCTAGCAAAATTGCCTTGTCTCCTGCTATGGACAGGCATGCCTGCTTTCAAGGGGGTCGCAGTGTTGTGTGGGGTGATGTTAGGGGATACAGCGAGGTGGCAGTCACTCTTCTTCACTGTCAGGAAGAACACATTTTTGTCTCAGCCATTCTCTAGCCCTTCTGGGGGGGGGCGGGAGTGCAGGGACAGCTGGTGTCAGGGCCACCGGGGCTCTGCTCTCTTGGTTGCACACATCTCCACATCTGTCCAATGGGAGTGACGGTCACGTGGATGGATAAGTGCCCCCATGCCCAGGGCACCAGGCTGATGTCGGGAAGCAATGTTCCATCCTTCTTCCGTGGAGGCTGAGATTGGCTGCAGTTGGGGGCAAGTCTGTGTCTAGCTGCACTGTAGTGGTGCCCAGAGGGAGGGGCACAGCAGAGGCAAAGTTGGCATGACGTGACGTTGTAAAGAGGAACTGTGACTGGAACTCTGCGCAGCTGTCTGGACAGCACCATGCCCGCTTGGTGGGGGTTAGAAGGGGCTTGCTCATCATTTGGGACCAAAATATGTGAATCCAAAGCTCCATGTTCAGGCAGGGCTGGTCTTTTCTGTACTCTGTGACTGTCTCTTGTTGGCCTCTCTTATTCAGCCCAGTGCTCGGCCAGTTTCCCCATGGAGCCTGTGGAAGCTGGGGTGGGGGGCAATGGATCGTGGTTCAGATGGCACACCACATCTTCCCACCCTGCTTCTCAGGCTCTTGGGGGCCATTTGTGGATCCACACTCAATGACTTCAGGTGACACATCCCTTCAGCCCTGTTGTGTGAGTTGATACGTGACCACACCAGACCTTCCTGCCCTTCGCTTCTCCAGATTCGGCCAGGGTTTAGCTCAGAATGATGAAAGGTGGGGAGAAAGAACCTTCTAGGTTCTGTTTGAGCGTCATTCCCTCTGGGTCAAGCTCACAGGCACCATGTTCTCTGGCTCCACTGGTGACCCTGCCCTGCAAGAGCAGACATGCTTCTGGCTAGAGCACCATAGAACTGTGAGTATAGGACCAGGGGCGGCCCTGGGGCTCTGGCCAGAAAGGGGCAGTGGGACCTGTGAGGCATCCGTTGAAGCCTGATCACCCGGGGAGGATGCTATTTGATCAGGAGAGCACAAAGCGGGTCCACGGTGCTGGCAACACTTGGGCACTGTCAGATAGCAGTTCTGGGACAGAGCTGCAGTCAGAGTGTGTGAGGCAGAACCAGATCCTAGAAGGTGTTCAGTAGCTGTTGAGTGATGGGTGGATGAACAGGTGGCTGGCTGGCTGGCTGCATGGGTGGATGGTCAGATGAATGCATGCGTGAATGGATGGGTGGGTGGATTAGTACTCGGATGACATGGATGGATGGATGGGTGGGTGAGCAGATGAGTGAGACAGAGCTGGCTGCTTCACCCATTATAATCACAGAAATGGGCCGCTTTTCCTTCCCTTCTTGGGTTCTGCACCGTTTCCTGTTGAGTCCCCTCTGAGCCCCTTTCTCTGGCTCCATGGCTTACCACCGGCCCTTGAGTGTGGCCGGTGTGTGTGTGTCTTCAGAAGTGTGTCTTCCTGCTGTGTTCTCCTCCTACCCCCTCTCCTGTTGTGCATTCCCACTCACCATTCTTCCCAAGTCCTCCACTGCCTGGCTACAACTTCAGAGCCTACTGTCCCTACCAGGCAGTTTCTGAGCATTCTCCCCTCTCACTGACTCTAAGGTCTTTCATTATGCACCTTATCTATACAGTTTTTTCTAAAAAATATTTTATTTATTTATTTGAAAGAGAGAAAAAGAGGCAGAGAGAGAGAATTTATGGGCGTACCAGGGCCTGCAGCCACTGTAGTTGAACTCCAGATGTATGCACCACCTCAGGCTAGACTGAGGATTGATATGCATAATTCAGAAGGGAGGCCTCTTCTGGCTTACGTGGGTACTGGGGAATTGAAACTGGGTCCTTGGGCTTCACAGGCAACTGCCTTAACCACTAAGCCATCTCTTCAGCTCCTCTATTCAGTTTTTCTAGAGGACTGTAACCTCTCTAGCCACAGAAGTGGATATTACCCTTTTTGAGACTAATGGAGAGAGGGAGGGGATATGATGGAGATTGGAGTTCTTAAGGGGAATGGGGGAGGGGAGGAAAATATCATGTGTTTTTTTGTATGTAAGTGTAGAAGTTGTCAATAAAAAATTTTTTAAAAAGGTGTGGTCTCAGGACACACAGTTAGGAAGTGTCAGAGCTGTCGAGCTGCCAGGCTTGTCTGGCTGTGTGCAGACTACTTTTGGTCCTTGTGTCCCTGTGGGCTGAGCTTCCTCCATCTAGTGTTCACTAGGCTCTGAGCTGGTGGTAGTGGTGGGCACTGCTTCCAACTCTTTCCCGGCCAGATCCCCACACTCCCTACATCAAGGTCTGCAAGAAGGAAGGCAGCCTTGGAAATGAGATGAGGCTGTCCACACAGAGCCCCAGCTACAAACACCTGCTGTCTTCACACCATAGGTTTAAGGGTCAGAGGTACCCAACAAGGGTCATCGGGAGCCACCAGGGTGTACAGGTCTGAGCTGGAGAGATGATGACATCCCTGAGTGTACAGCCTAGGCATGAGGAGGGGCAATCTGCCTGGGATAGAAGGGAAGTCTAGAATTACATAGAGACCAGGCTCTCCTAACAGGGCCCTGCAGCCCACTGGGGAAGGGTTTCACTGCAGACTCAAGTTAGTCTGTAACTATCAGACATAATACATTCTGGCCCAGTGCGTGATGGTAACATGGTGAGGCAGCATAGATTCTGGGTTCTAAGAACTCAACACCTGGTTCAGCCCCTGGTGACCCTTGCCTGCCATACAGTCTCCACTTGTGTCCCCAGCCCCTTCCTTTCCCTCCTCTGAGCCCAGTGGGTTGAGAAAGGACATCTTAGCTGGCCCTGCCCCACATGCTGGGGGAGCCTGGGTCTTGCTTTCTTTCGGTTAGACTGAGGATTGATGTACATAATTCAGAAGGGTGTGAGAAGGACACAAAGGGAGGCCACATGTATCTTCGTTGCCTGGGCTCAATGAGAGAAAAACACTCTTAAGTCCGAGTCGCTGTCACCAATAAAGTCATGTCTAGGCCTGGGGAGATAGCTCAGTGGGTAAAGTGCTATCTGTGTGATCATGAGGACCTGAGTTCAAATCCCTAGCACCCATGGAAAATGGTGGGTAATCGCAATCCTATTGCTGAGGAAGTGGAGCCAGGAGAGTCCTAAGGCTTGCTGACTAGCTAGTACAGTGGAACCACTAAGGTCAAGGTTCACTGAGAGCCTCAAAAAAAAAATGTATAGAGTGACTGAAGAAAACCTCTGGTCTTCACACACTTAAATGTTCACACACGTGCACACACATGTGAGTACACACATTTATAAACACACATGTACTCATATGTACACATAAGCACATGAGCAAAAAAGAAGAAATGCCTTTCTTAGCTCCGGCTGTGAGGTTCCCTGCCTTGGGGTTATTCATGGAGCGTGTCCGGCATGTTTGTCATGTTGGTCTTTGCGGGTGTGTTGCGAGAACTGCTTCTCAGTACCACTTTCTTCCTTGTCTGCACACCTCAGTGAGAGAAGAACAGAGAAAAGCAATTTCCTGCTTTTGTCTGATTCAGTGAGGTCGGCAGTTCCAGGAGCAAGTGCCCTCCACTGGCTGGGGCTCAGGTGTCAGCAGTGTGGGGTCATCGAGGTTGTGGCTCGTGTTGGTGATTTGCTCCATTTATAGCTGAGAGGCAGTCCATGGTACGGGTGACTGCATCCCTGCATCGATCATGGGCACTCATGGTGCCTCCGCTCTGGGTCTCTGTGATCAACACTGCTATGAAAGTACACGGAAATGTATTCACTTGGGTCTCTCACCTTTGGGGAGTGAGCTGGTTTGGGTACATGGTGTATGTGTTCTAGTTCCTACCGTTGGAATCACTGAGTCATACGGTGATTCCGTGTTTAATGAGAACTCAAGCGTTTGCCTCTTCAAAAATAAGCCCTGGTGACTGAGGTATGATGGGGAAGGAGGCAGGAAGCCTCACAGTCTAGGGTGAACACTCTTGCAAGATATTTTTCTGAACCACAATAGCTCTGAGCACTGAGTGGAGAGTGCTCTTCTGGTGTCTGGGGCATGGATAGACGGATGATGGGTGTGTAGAAGGGTGGGTGAATGCATGGATGGGTGGTTAGTTGGGTGAATGGATGGACGAATAGGTGGGTGGATGGATGAATGAATAGGCAGATGGATGGATGGATGAGTGGGATGGACATGTAATGGGATGGATGGATAGATAGGTAGGTAGGTATGTGGGTGGATGGATTGTGGGTGGATGGACATATAATGTGATGAATGGATGTATGGAAGGATGGATGAATGGGTGGGTGGGTGGATGGGTGATAGATGGATGGATGGACATATAATGGGATGAATGGGTGGATGGGTGGATAGGTGGGTGAGTGGGTGGATGTGTAGTGGATGGATGGGAGATGGATAGATGGATAGGGTGGATGGGTGGTGGATGAATGGGTAAGTGGGCAGGTGGATGGATGGATGAATGGATAGGTGGGTAGTATACAAATGGTTCCAGGGACAAATGGATGAATGGATAGCCAGGCAGAGAGGTAGATGGATGAACGCATGCATCCATGCATGGGTAGATGAGTAGGTGGTCTGTCCTATCTTGAATGATTCTTAGGGGAAAACACCTCCTGGGAGGAAGAAGGACCCTGAGGGCATCTCTCAGGGACTAGCATGCTCTGTGCTCCAAGGCATCAGGCTGGGTCTCCCAGGTCTCTCTGTGAGGACCCTGTGCAGCTGTCTCATGGGCTTTTGTCCTTTTGCAGGGCGACATCCAGCAGTTGCTCTTCGTCTCTGACCACCGGGCCGCTTATGACTACTGTGAGCATTATAGCCCCGACTGCGACACTGCGGTCCCTGACACACCCCAGTCTCAGGACCCCAATCCGGATGAATACGTGAGTAACCTCTGGCGGGGTTCACAGTGGGTGGCAGAGGCAGACCCATGGGGTGGTGCAGGGTCAGACCAGAGTGCATTTGTGGATGGCTGTAGGAACCAAGGCACCCCATTTTAAATGAAACCACGGGCAAGGCCGTGCAGGATATCTGCCCCACTTTATCAAGCAGAGCTTCGCAAGCAATGGCGCCTCCATGTAGGGGTGTCGTCAGCCCTCATCTCCTTCAGCCCTCTGCACATTCCTAGAGGAATGTAGTCGGGCTCAGGTGTTCCCTGGGGATCAGTCCTCCATGGGCACCTGAAGCAAGGAGGGACATGTTTAGGCCTGAGCCCTATAGTATGGTTGATCCCCTGATGCCCAGAGTGGCAGCAACTCTGAAGGACAGTCCCTCTGTGTCTCACTCTGGTTGCTGAGTCACCCCCCTCCCTACTCTAACCCCCTGGTTCTAGCAGCATCCCCAATGTCCCCATTCATTTTATCTGTGCTTTCTAGCACTTCTCCTGCCCCTGGTCAGGCCTGGCTCCTGCTTCTGTAAGGACGCTTGCAGCCTGGTTTGTACTTCTCCCCAGGACTCCTCACTCTCTTCCAGTCAGAGTAGGTGGGGAGCTTCCATGGGGTCCTCTGACCCAGGCTACTCCCCATGTGCCCTTCAACTGAGGCTGGCTGGAGCTCCTAGGACAACCTGTTTTCCCCAAACTATCTCTGAAGACAGTTTTTGTCACTGGGATTCCCGTCTACCAGATCCCTGTATTTGGGGGGTTTGGGGCTGAAGGTGCAGTTGCTGAGGGAGGAGCGCCATCCAGGGCACCTCAGGCACCTTGTGGCATCCACTCTCCTACGTGAGCCAGGGGTGCAGTGGCTGGCTGGCTACTGAGTGTGCACTTTTCTCCTTTTGTTTTACATGGCTGCCGTTGACCTCAGTACCCGGAAGGAGATGGTGAGGGTGAGACCTATTACTACGAGTACCCCTATTATGAAGACCCAGAAGACATAGGGAAGGAACCTGCTCCCACCCAGAAGCCAGTGGAAGTTTTGAGAGAAACCACGGAGATTCCTGAGGTCTGGTCTGGTCTGGGCTAGGGCTGGGCCAACTCCTGGTGTTCCTTGAAACCATGGAGCCTGGGAAGGTGATGCCTGGTGTGAGGCTGAGGCCATCCGTGGAGGGTATGGCTGCAGGATGAGGGCTGTGTTCGTGACCAGCTATGCTGTGTTCTCACAGGGGCGTGGGGCAAAGTCTGCCCACAGTGAAGAGGGGCATCAGGAGATAGGGTGTGTATGCTGGCTACTTTACTGGTGGCTGATAGGGATACCTGATAAGAAGCAGTGTAAGGAAGGAAAGGGTTTATTCAGGCTTGCAGGTTAGGGGGATACATTTCATCATGGCAGCAGGAGCAAGAGGCCGGCTGGTCACAGTCAGGAAGCAGAAAGTGAACAGGAAGTGTGGCCAGGCTATAAGCCCTCAAGGCCCACCGCTAGTGTGACCCACTTCCTCCAGCAAGGCTCCACCTCCTAAAGATTTCACGACCTTCCCCAGAGCACCAGTAATTGGGGACAATATTGTCAAACACATGAACCAGTAGGAGACATTTTATATTCAAGCCACAGTAGGGGGCTGGAGAGATGGTTTAGCGGTTAAGGTGCCTGCCTGCCAAGCCTTAGAATGCTCATTTGATCCTCCAGGTCCCACGTTTAGCCAGACGCAAAAAGTGATGCAAGGGCTCCATGCTGCACTTGCCCACAAGGGGGCGCACACGTCTGGAGTTTGGTCACAGCGGCTGAGAGGCTGCTGGCATGCCCATTCTCTCTCTCTCTCAAAACACACACACACACACACACACACACACACACACACACACTCACAGTAGGCTGAAAGGAAAGGTTATCCTAAATTCTCCTCATTCTGTGGCCTTGGGTAGATGCAGACACATCTAGGTGTCAGGCGCCTCATGTGTGGGTCACACTGTTTGGGGATTGATGGCCATCCCCACACTCTCTGCACTGCCATCTCTTCACCTTGAAATGGGGCAAGGGTAGAGTGTTGTGAGCAGTGACAAGACCCTGTGAGGATCACACTCAATAGCTCACAGGCCCCAAGAAGCAGCGTGTATGAATGTACATGAGTGAATGAGTGCATGTGTATTCCTCCAGACAGAGACAGCTCACCACTCCCATGGCCCTGAGGGGGATTTTGGAAAGTAAGACATAGGGCTGGAGGGTTAGCTCACTGGTAGAGGGCATGGACACGCTCACTGCCTTTATCTGCCTTGGGCCCTTAGGAGTTGACTCAGCCTCCCCCAGAAGTCCCTACGGTGCCTGAGACCAGTGACACAGTAGGCAAGGAGGATCCTGGCATTGGGGACTACGACTATGTGCCCATCGATGACTACTACACGCCCTCCCCGTATGATGACCTCAGCTATGGAGAGGGTTTAGAAAACCCTGACCAACCCACTGACCCTGACAGAGCTGCGGAGGTCCCCACCAGCACCACAGTCACCTCCAACGCCTCCAACGTAAGTACTTCCTCCTCTTTGGGCTTGGTCCACGGATCGGAGGTGAAGGCTGTGGCTCTGAGTTGGGGGAGCTCCTGAGCTTCCCTTTTTCTCTCTCTTGGGTTCCTTGGGTGGGCACTGTGAACCCATACACGTAGGCTCCTGGGCCCTCAGAGTTAAACACTGCCCAGATGCCATTGCTGAATAGAGATTAGCAGCTCTGCCTTGTCGAGTCGATCTTAGTTTCCACCTACAAAATGGGTAGAATGGGGGCTGTGGTGGAATTGAACACACACAGGACCCAGCTTGCAAACACAGAGCCCTGTTTGCCTATGGCTTGGGCGGTGGGATTAGGATAAGGACAGACCAACATCAGGCCAGGCAGCATTGTTGAAAAGATGACGGGCTTCGCTAGCAGGTGGACTGGCTTGAAATCTCTTCTGGGGACCTTAGGACTTCTGCCTGTGACTTTGAGAGGTTACCTGGCCTCCCTGGAGCTTGGAGTGCTCGTGTGTAGTATGGCTCATGCTGCTGCTTTTTTTTGGGGGGGGGGCTGTACCATGGATTTAGTTTGGGGAGAGGTTCTGTCTGTACCCAGCACCCACCTACAAGCTCAAAGTAGCCCTCATGGGGCACTGGATTCTTGACTGCTGGGAGAAGGCCTGATTCTGACTTGCAGACCCTAATCCCCAACCCAAACCCGGACCTCGTGAGCTGTGTGGCACAGCTGTGGGGTTTGCTTGTAGCTTGGTGCTGGGGGTGGATCATGAGACTCCCAGGGCCACAGATCATCCTCTTCCATAGGCTCTACCCAGCTCCAGGCGTTCAGTTGTGAGACCACTGGCCAACTGGTATAGGAAGTGCTAGGAACTATGTCCACTGAGTGTCCATGCGGCTGTCCTCCCTGGGCGACCCCCATGCTCCTCTGTCTTTCCCCTGCAGCCAGCTCCCTCTCCAGGGGAAGGGAAGGAGGACGAGTTCACTGAGGAAACCATCAAGAACATGGACGAGAACTACTATGACCCATACTATGACCCTGACTCCGACTCCAGTGTCTCTCCATCGGAGATTGGGCCAGGCATGCCAGCCAACCAGGACACCATATATGAGGGGGTGAGGAGTGTAGGCTCTGCTCTGGGCAGGGGCGGTCTGGGTTGGTGGGCCAAGGGCAGCACTTCTGGGGTGGGAGTGGTTTGAGCCTTCCACACGCTCTCGAGGGTGTGACTTCCATCCTAGCAATGTGAGCCTTGTGACGCAGCTGTCTCAGTGCACGCATGGCCCTGTCGTCACATGACTCTTCCCTCATCAGCATATGATGGATCTCCACCCACCCCCGGGCTGTACATCCACCCTTCTCCTGGGCCAAAAACCCTTGCTTTGCTAGGTTACGTGGGTTTTGGTGTCATCCAGAATTTGTGTTTTCTTTCTGTCTCCCATTCTTCCTTTCCTGCATCGCATCACTTCCAGATTGGAGGACCACGGGGTGAAAAAGGTCAAAAGGGAGAACCAGCCATCATTGAGCCGGTAAGGACATTTTCTTATCAAGTCTCTGAGATCCACGGTTATATAAGGCATGGCCAAGCAGATCTGTAGGTCCTCGCCCTCTGCCCACCAAGCCTCCTCAAAGAGCCATCCCCAACCTGCTGTAGCATAGACACTTGGGAGAGGCCCTGGGGTGGAGGAATATTCTAGATCTCGGTTGGAATACGGACCTTGTCTTTGAGTTGAACAGGGACCCTAGGAGGCACGTGGAAGATGATTAGTGACACAAATTGAGACCTGGGTCATGAAAACCTTGCCACTTGGTTAGTTAGTTAAGGGTTTTGCCCGTTGGTGCCCAATATACAACCATTAGCGTCTGTGTCCTGCAGCCAGTGAGACACAGGGAAGATTTGATGAAGTCATGGGCAGGGAATTCCCTACAGTGGTGCTATGCTAAGATCTTGAGTAAAGCCCCATTGCCTTAGGCTGTGGGATCCTGGGTCAGTTAACCAAGGGCCTGTTGAGAAGGTGAGGTCATCACTTCAGGCAGTGGGATCCTGGGTCAGTTAACCAAGGGCCTTTTGAGAAGGTGACTTCAGGCAATGGGATCCTGGGTCAGTTAGTAAAGCCTTGTTTCGAATGTGTATTGTGTGGCACAGGGGCTTCTGTTCATGCCTTTCCTGGGTCAGAGGATTTGGTGGAACCCTGTGCTGGGACACCTTTGTCCTGAAGGTGCTATGCCCTGTCTCGGAGCCAGCCCCAGGCTCCTTGTGGTCCCAGAGCTGCCAGGGTTAAGGATCTTGGAGGCGGAAGGTTGTGTGATCAGCTGGATTGGACATGGCAGGCAAGGCAGTATGTGCCCAGAATCAGCTCTGAGCTGCTAAGGTCCACCCTGACATCTCCTGGGTGTGCCCACAGGAGGAGGTGCTTGTCCAACACCATGGCCATCACAAAACCAGATGGTTCTTAACTCCTGCTGCCAAGTCTCAGTTCCCAGGGGCTAAACGCAGGACATGAGCTCAGGGCTCCGTGGAGGTCTCCGGAGGCCCTCCACCCTTAGAGGAGGAACTTTCCTGGGCAGTTCTCAAGTTCATCAGCCTTTATCTCCTAAGTGTCCTCTCAGAGCTGAAGGGAGTCCCGGGGTAGGCTGGGCTAGCCCACCTCAAGTGGACCTCCCTGGTGGCAGGATCCAGCACAGCTTCCTCGTCTTTCCTGGTCTGTGGAAGCCTTGGAAAGGAGCATCTTGATGGCTCTTCTGGGGCTCTGCTCTCCCTCAGCCCCCCACATCCCCCCCTGACTGTGAGCCTCAGGTATACACATCCTCTTCCCAGATCACCCCCTTCCCAGAGAGAGAGAGCTGTCTGGGATCCAAGGAAGTGAACACTTGTCTGAGGCCATGGGATCAGGGCATATGGGCAAGAAAGAGGTGCAGAGGCACAAGGGTAGCATTATTTTTGGGGAGCCTTTGCTCAACCCCATGAGGAATTTCAACCCAAAACTAGGCATAGGGAGAAAGACTAGGCAAGAGTATTAGAGGGGCTGGGGCAGACTCATCCCCCAGCATGTGCTGGGGCCTAGTTAGAAAAAGACAGAGCTAGGCAGCCTCTCTGTGGTCCGGGTCTGGGTACTGATCATTCCTACCATGATGCCCCAGCTGATGCCTCAATAAAAGGAGCATCTTGCCTGAGTGGGACAGTGGGATCTCTGGGAAGGGCAGGCGGACCTTGGAGTTGGTTCCCCACTTCGAGATGGCAGGGTAACAGCTTTGAATAAGCTTGAGGTGAACCCACTGCATGTGCACATGGGACGCCAGCTCTATGAGAGGGTCCCGCTGCAGGGCTGCACTGAAGGGGACTCTGGGCAAGGGTGGGCCAGAGACAAGGCTGTGAACACAGAGTCACCTTGTCTCTAGAAACCCCAGTTCCTGTCTGCCGGGGGCACTGTGAGCCATCTGGAGACAATAACAGTTACCCTCCCACCTGGCTCTTGCTTCTTCCTAGCTCCTATGGGGTGTCCACTGGCCTTTGGCCAGGCCCCCTGGAGACATGGTGTAAGCAGTTGAAATTGTTAGCCTGGAGCGCAGCCAGATATCCTCAGAGCCTTTACTGATTATGAGCAGATGGTGGGTCCTGGGAAGCTACTTGCACACCCCTGGCCCTATGTGACCATGGCTGACGTCCCCTGGTCCTACACCTGCCCCACGGGCTCCCGTGGGGGTGGACTCTCTACAGCTGTAGCGTCAGCTCAAGGGGCGGCTCAGCTGACCATTCTGTCTCAGCCCAGGTCCTCTAATTTGTCAGCAAGACCAGGAGCTCCTTAAAAGGACAGAACTTGCTTGGGCGAGAGGATGCAGATCTGCCAACATCCTAGGCGATGGCCCATAGCAGGCTCAAGCGTGGGCAAGTCCCCATTCGATGCTCCTTACATGGTGGGTGGATGGCCATTGGGGTCCCAGGCCACCCACCTACTCTGACTTCCTGGTTTGTTGTTGCTTTTGAGAGGGGAGGGGAGAGAATTGGCACACTAGGGCGTCAGCCACTGTAGTTGAACTCCAGACACTTGTGCCACCTAGTGGGCATGAGTGACCTTGAGCTTGCCTCACCTTTGTGTGTCTGGATTATGCGGGATCTGGAGAGTAGAACATGGGTTGAGACAGGAGGATCTGTGAAGTGACGAATCTACCATCGTCTGTCCCATCCTACGTGTGTGTATAGTGTACATAGAATACCCTGCCATTAGCTACAGAGACACATTCTCTTGTAGTTCCCCGCCCCTCCCCCATGCCTTTGGGAGCTGGGTATGGGATGGCCGGGTGCAAACAGAGCCAAAAGTCCTCAGAAAGCTGTGAGCCAGGGTCTTGGACACCCCTGGCTTCTCCACTGAGTTGGCTCGTTCAGCCGTCTGGCTTACATTCAATGCTGACCTGGGCTGATCTGGGGTCCGTCTCCTGTGAGATCCAGCCACACACCCCCACTCCCCAAAACAACAGCGTGTGTGTCTGGGAAGACAGCTGCTGTCCCCTGGGTCCTGCCAGGGCCAGTGGGTCCCCTTAATCCCTGCTGTGCTTTTGAGCCCTCCCAGCTGTCTATCAGAGGAAACAGGAAGCTGGAGGATGAAGCTCCTTGGATGAGTTCTCTGTGCCTATCACACGCACAAACATTTCTCTGAGTGCACATCTGTGTAAACACGGCAGGCATCTTTGCAGCGGTGGGAGCCCTTGTGCATAGGGTAGAGGACATTGGGGGTGGGCTCTGTAGCCCTCTGGCTAGGTGTGCCCTACATATCCATGGTGATCTGCCTGCCAGGGCCACACACCTCTGTCTGGACAGGTGTCTTCACTAGACAGGAGCAAGCTTGGGTTTGACAGAAGACCCTGTGCTTTCAAAGGCACCTTGGAAGCATGGTGGCACCCATAGTCTGCAAGGCAGCCATACCTATTTCCTTGGGCTCAGGGGACCTGGCGCAGGGCCAGTGCCTCTAGCCCTCCCACCCCATTCTCATTTCTCTAGTCTCCAGAACCCACAAGGAGTTAGGCATATCTGTGCTTGCCCCACTCGTGGCTAGCTTGTATGACACGCAGGAGCCGTATGCAAGCACAGCTGGCTGGGCAGGGTCCTTGCAGACATGTATACACAGCTGGCTCCAGACTCTGGCTATGTACATTTTTCCTCTGGTTGGAGGACTTTTGACTCCAAGACTGGAGAGCTTTGCCTCTGACCCCCTGAAATGGGTATGGGACATGGATATGGATGGGTGGGGCCTGGGGGAACCTGCGGTTCCATGGCTAGGAGTGAAAAGAGAAGTTGGCAAAGAGGAAGGGGCAAAAATGCAGGTCCCAGAGTAAGAACCTCCTTCCAGGACGGGGGTGACAGAGGGTCACCACGTGCACAGGAGTCCTTGTCCAAATTTGGGGTAGGACACTGTGAGGCTTATGGAGTGTGAGGCAGAGTGGACCTGGATTCAGAGATGAAAGATAAGAGAGGGGCAGCTGCAGACTCGACAGGGAGCTCATCTGCCTGGCCATGGCTGGGCATGTAGGAGGAAGTATTACCTGCAGGAAGGACAGTTCTCCTGGCCCCTGGTTCTGGGGCCCACTCCCTCCCTTGGGTGGCTGGACACACCCCTCAGGCACATGACAGGAGAGTAGGAATAGTTGGTTGGGGCTCTGTCTTGGCCTGGATATTTTGGGGTGCTTGTTATGAAGTTGTGCTTGGGGGTACCCAATGGGTACCTGACCCTGACCATAGCCTGCCACGATTTGGAATACAAGAAGGAAGGTCACTGTGATTCCCACTCCAGCTTGCTGCTTGACGTCCATGAAGTCCGTGAAGATGGCTGACCTCTGGTTGGGGTGGCATATGTCTGCGGCCTCTTGTCCACCCAGTTTGGAGGCGGAGTTGGGCTGGACCTGTGGTCTCAGACCCTCTCTCCTCTCTCTCTCTTTTGCTCTGCAGGGCATGCTGATAGAGGGCCCACCTGGCCCAGAAGGCCCCGCGGTGAGTGTCAGGTTTTATTACCCTGGGACTTAAGTGGAGGTGGGGGTGGGGGTGCCCCTCGGATGCTCCCAGTGGAAAGTGGATTGCCCTTCACTTTGGCAGTTCTTCCCTGGCCTCGCCTCCACCCTCACTTAGCTGGAGGGGCAGGGCCTTGCTCTGGGGTCACATCTGTAATGGTTTTGATTTTATTTGCTTATTAAATTTTATTTTGATTTGGCAATTTTATACACATGCACATATATATATATGTAATGAATCTTGATCATATCCTCCTCACGTGTGTGTGTGTGTGTGTGTGTGTGTGTGTGTGTGTCCATGTCCTACTGAATTTAATTAGGGTTGCTTGTGGGAGCATGAGTTGGTGTTATTTATTGGGCAATTTAACAATGACTATCCCACGGAGGGACATGACTCCTCCTGCCCCGGCAACCATTAACTGCCGATAGCTCCTCTGGGCAGAGCAGGGATCCCGTGAGCCCCTCCCCGATCCATGATGGAATGTTCACAGGCTTGATGGTATACAGACAGTTGGTTTCATTTTTTTTAATTATTATTTTTTTATTGACACCTTCTAACTTACATACAAAAAAACATATGATATTTCCCTCCCCTCCCCCCATTCCACTTTAGAAGTTCAGTCTCCATCATATCCCCTCCCTCTCTCCATTAGTCTCTCCTTTAATTTGATGTCATCATCTTTTTCTTCTATTATGAGGGTCTTGTGAAGGTATTGCTAGGCACTGCAAGGTCATGGATATCAAGGCCAATTTCTGTCTGGGCAGTTGCATTGTAAGAAGTCATACCCTTCCTTTGGCTCTTCCATTCTATCCGCCCCCTCTTCTGCAATGGTCCCTGAGCCTTGGAGGGTGTGACAGAGGTGTTTCAGTGCTGGGCACTCCTTAACATAGTGCTGAGAAGAAGGGATGGAGGAGTGACAGTTGGTTTCATTTTTAATTGCAGGGTCTTCCAGGACCTCCAGGAACCACGGGTCCCACTGGCCAGGTGGGGGACCCTGGAGAAAGGGTAAGAAGAGTCATACTCAGTTCCTTGAGACCACGTGTTCTGTGGGATTGGCTGTGCACCCCCTTTCCTGCTATGTGCTGTGCTTCCTGCTCTGTCCCCTGCGTTGTTCTTAGATGTGGATGAGAGGAAGAAGGCTTCTACTTGTCCCCCGTCTCAGGGACATTCACTGCCACCAGCTCACATCTGTATGGGGCCAGCCCTCACCCGGTCCTGTACCAGAGCACTATCTGGAAGTGTAAGCCCCAGCCTGGATCTTGGAGGAGGTTGGCGGTCAGCTCTCAGCAGTGGCCCTGTGTTAAGTGTGACAGATGACAGGATCTGAAGAGCCTTGGTGCTTCTCTGTGCCTCACGAGTGTAGCCGACTGTGGCCCAGAATGTGTATTAGTCCCAGCTCTTGCCCCTCCTGTCGGAAATCAGCCTTAGGCTTGGAAGCCTTGTCCCCAGGGGTGGGAAAGGAGGGGTGTAGTGGTTTACTGGGCCAGAGGAACGCTGGCCACACCCTGGCCTGTTAGCTCCTTCTGCCACCTGGTGGCGAGTTGGAGTACTGCACCATGTGGGGTTCTCTTCCGTTTCTTCCTTTGGTTTGTCTGCTGGTCTAACAAATGGTCACTGGTGAGTACCATCCAATTAAGAGCTAATAATCAGATGGATATGTTGTAGACAAGAGAAACAAAGAGCTGTGGATGTTAGTGGAAGACATCTGTCTCTGCAGCTTGGCAAAGTGAAGACCTAATAAGTAGTTGAGTGAAAGGGTGGGTAGCTGAGTCTGGTTTGTTGGAAAGACAATGTGTAGCATCTGAGTTTTAGTGGGTAGGGCTTCTTCCAAGGCAGCTTTTTGGGGGTGTTATAGTGACTTTGGGGTGATTGTGGGTATTGAGATAGGGGCATCCATACTCACAGGATAGGTAAGGTCCTAGGAGCCAGTGATGGCCATAGACTTCATGGGAAGGAACGGAACAGATGGCAGTAGGTGACAGCCACCCTCCAGCCTTCACAGGGAGCATCACAGTTTAGGCATCTGCTTGGCAGAGGGCTAGGGAACAACAAGGGGGCTTGCTGCGTGTCCTGTGTGGCCGGATGGCCTCTGCGAGCAGGGTAGAGCACACAGGGCCAGATGGTAAGAATGTCTCCCATGCTAGACCCCGCAGTCTAGGTTTTGGAGTCCCGAGCAGGCAGTATGTCTGCATGGAAGATGCTCAGGAAGCTGGGCCTGGCTGCTTCCCAAAGCTAGCAGAAAAAGCCCATGTCCTACCAACCCCTTGTGGGTCTGTCAGAGAGCAAAGCGAAACCATCTTGACCAAGACCTCTCTGGCCTAGGCTCCCCCAAACCTGCTGCCATCACTGGGGAAGAAAAGGCTGAGTATCTCGGCTTGCTGAGCACAGATGCCTCTTAGACCCCCGCTCCTCCTTTTACATGATCTTTCCCATAGGCCCGGGCTTCCAGAATGTTCAGTATGACTATATCGGGGCGTCTACTCAGGGACAGCTGATCAAGTAATGCAGAGAAACAAGTTGGCACAGAGCAGAGGTCAAGGCCAAGTTCTAACACTGCTTTAACCCAGTGACTGGAGCTAACGAATGTCTTTGTAGTTCCCTCGTCTCCTTGCTCTGCTTGGTATCTGCTACTGGCCTTATCACAGAACGAGAGCTGTGTCACAGGCCTGGGTACAGTGTCATGCAGAGTGGACAGGTGGCTGTGAGAGCTCCTCCTCCTCCAGCTCAGGGACGGACGTGTGTCAGAGCTCCTGTGCTCAGCTTGGGCTCAGGTTGGAGACATGCAGGGCGTGTGGCAGGTTTATACTTGAAAGGGCTTATAGGTCTGCATGTCTTTCACTGAGGGCTTTGAGGCCACCTTTGTTCAGCAACTCTCGCCTTCTCGAAGCTATTCTGGTTGAACATGAGTAGAGGCCTCTGCCCTGAGGTGAAACTGCCTCCTAGCCAGATTCCATGGCTCAGAAGGAGCCTGGAGTCAGGGTTTTGAAAATGTCCAGCCTAGTGAAGACAGACACTCCCAGAGTGCTTCTTCTGGTCCAGCTCCACACACCACATGAACATGCACACACACATGCGTAAACACGTACAGGCACACACCCACACATGTGCACGCAAGTACACACTACCTAGACAGCATCTCATTTCCAGGGAGGCCACAAACCCCATTTTAAATTGGAGGTTGGGTTTTTGATCATTTCTAACATAGCTATAACCAATAGTTTTTAAAGAAAAAAAACCTGGACTGCAAAGTGAGCGTGTGTGTGGGGTGGGGGTTATGGTGTGGTGTGTATTGTGTGGTGCTGGGAAAGGAACTGAGATATTATACATGCTAGTCAATTGCTCTACCCCCAAGCTACACCCTGGCCTAGGATTTTTAAAAAAATTTTTTTAAAAGGATTTTCTTTTTATTTATTAGAGACAGAGAGAAAGAGGAAGATTGGGCATGCCAGGGCCTCTAGCCACTGCAAATGAACTCCAGACACATGCGCCACCATGTGCCTCTGGCTTATGTGGGACCTGGAGAATCAAACCTGGGTCCTAAGGCTTTGCAGGCATGTGCCTTATCTGCTAAGCCATCTCTCCAGCTGCCTTTTAAATTTTTTTAATGGTGCTGGGGATAGAACCCATGGCAGTAAGCATGTTAGGTACTCTATCACTGAGCTAGATCTCTAGCCTTCTGTCTTTGCTGTTTTTTTTTTTTTTTTTTAAATTTGGGGACATCTCATTAAGCTGCCTAGGCTGACCTTGAACTCACTCTGTAGTCCAAGCAGGCCCTGAATTTATAATCCTTCTGCCTTACCTTCCTAATTAGCTATGATGAAAGGCCTGTGCTATCAGGCCCAACCTTGGATCTTTGTTTTATAAATAGGAATTTTGTTTTCTGAGATTCCCTCCCACCCCCCGGCAAAAAAATGGCAGGCAAGGGCCATGTGGCAGTATCCATCAACAATTAAAACAGGTACTTCAGGGCTGTGGTCGAGGCTGGGTTGAAAGAACACGGAGCCCACTGTGTGCAGGAAAGGATAAGAGTGAGGGCAACAGGCTACATAGGCAGAATGCTGTGAGGACAGTCCCTCCAATAGGAAGGAGACTCACCTCTGGAGCCACAGCCTTGTGTACTGACTGGCAGACATGCTCAGAGTGTATGTTTGTCATGGATACTTCCAGCTCTTTCTCTCATGCTCGTGCTGGTCACTTCTGCAGGAGAAGGTCCCCCTCCTTGTCCACCCCTGTGTGTGCAGATTTCTGAAGAGCGTGGACTTGTGTATGGTAGCAGCTGTCATTGTAGAAGGCAGATGCACGCTGGACATTTGCATGCACTTCTGGGCAGTTCCAGAAGGTCACTGAGGTCCTGGGAGTTCCCGGCTGACATTTGGGACTCTGTCCTGGGCTCCTCGCTGGATGCTCAGCCCTGCAGCGTGGGAACATACCCTGAGCAGAGATGCGGCTGGCTTGGAAGATGGAACTGGGGCTGTCAGTTTGGCTCCAGTATGGTTGCTGGGGAAGAGGAGTTGATTTCATCCAGATGTAAGCCAGACCTCAGCTGCCTCAAGCCAGGAGCAGTCTGCCCGACTTAGCGGGAGAGTGGCATGATGGGATATTGATGGGAAATCCAATCATCTCAGTTGTTCTGTATTCACATGGTCATGAAGTCCCCTGTCACTCAGGGAAGCTGGTCCTGGGGGTGTCTGTATGCCCCCCCCCCGCATCGCAGAGTGGATGGACTGGGTTTGCAGGGGAGGGAGAGCACCCTTGTTCCTGAACACCCACTGCTTGAAGCTACTCAAGATGGCTTTGTGCTCCCATGCGCAGTCTTTTACTTCCATCTGGTTTGTCCAAGATAGCACATTTTCAGCAAAGCCAGGGGCTGGAGCGAGGCTCACAATCAGGAGACCTGGGCCTGAGAGCCTGAACTCTCAGTCCTTGTCCTGTGTTCCGACGGCAGAGGCATTCCCGTGATGACAAGAACCCGTACAGGGCCACTGTCCTCTTCTGAGCCCTCTGCCCAGTCTCCAAGCTTCCAACTAGACACAGCCTCCTACCTTTCCTCTCTGGAGTCCTCAAATCCAGCTCTGAGCTCCCTCCTGCCTCGTCTCCACAGCTGAGACTTTTCCTGATCCTCATCCCCTGTCAGGAACCTCCTTTCTCTGAGTTTCTGGAACATTTCCTGCCCTCGAGTTTTACATTGCTCTCTGCTTGCCTACCCAGTCTTCTTGCCACTGCCCATGCCCCATCCCTATGGCACTCTGACCAGCTCTCTTCCTTGTCCTCAGGGTCCTCCTGGACGCCCAGGTCTTCCCGGAGCTGATGGCCTGCCTGGTCCTCCGGGGACCATGCTCATGTTGCCGGTGAGTGTCCAGAGATGAGTGGTCAGTGAGGGTGGATCCTGGGAGGAGGTGGGGGTCCACACAGCCGAGCCTGTCATGAATGCAGGAAGAGAGATCTCAAGAACACCACGTTGGGGGCAGACCCAGTTGGGAAGCCCGAAGGTCAGACCCCTTTGGTGCTTTTTGCTACCAGTGATGTAGGAATGAGGTCTCCCATCTCCTAAGAAGTCAGCCAGTGTTTATAGGAAGGAGAAAACCAAGGGCTGCCTCAGAAGCTATGTCTGAAGTCAGATGGATCCTCTGTAGCTGTGGCAGTTTATTCCGGAACCTTCTGGACCAAGGATAGTTTCCCACTGGTGTTAGTATTTAGGCTTAAGTGATGCAGCAGTGTGAAACCCAGGCCCCTGTTCTCTGTGTGTCAAGTGAAGGAGGGTCCCCGAGACCACACATTCATAGATGGGGACCCTGGAGCTCAGACAGTGGCTCAAAGCCAGTCTGTCTTCAGGCTCCTCTTCCCAGAAGTCCTGACACTCATTGCTGCTGATGTTGGGGGACCCTGAAGGGAAGGATATGTGCCTCCCCACCGGACTTATTCTGTCCACTAGAAAACAAGCTTGGGCTCTGGTAGAAGTACCCTCGGGGGGAGGAGTGGGGATCTGGATAGGTGAAGTCTACCAGGCTGCGATGAGCAAGGGAGGAGGCAGGACCAGGCATGGACGAGGCTAGACCAGCAACCTTCCGGCCCCTTGCCTGCTCATGCTTACCACTTTCCCTGCCCCTCAGCCCCAGCACTGTGCCTTGAGCACTGCCCCCCCCCTTGGGACACATGATGTAGACGAGGGTGGGAAGTTAGCTGGTTCTCCTTCCAAGGGTAGCTGTTTGAAAATGCAGTGTTTGGTTTTCAGACTCTTTTCTTGGGGTCTTGCGAGCAAAGTGCCATACCTTAGCCCCGAATCTAGTGTAGAGCCAGGGTGTCCCTTACCGCCTCCTGGATGTAACCCTGATCCTTTGGCCCCTGCTGCTCTCGGCAGTAATCAGGGGCTGTGGGACTTGGAGATGTGAAACCATGGAGGTGAAAAGCTCTTCCCAGGGAGAAGGAGGGTCTCCAGTGGTCCAGGGCTGCCGAACAGGATTGTGCACACACAGGGCATGGGTCTGGACCCTCTGAGGCTCAGTGTGACCCAAAGCCTTTGGAGCCTACCTTGGCCTAGGGTCATCACGATGCCATGTCAAGCCCCTGGTGATCCTCATCTCTTGCTCTTTCAGTTCCGGTTTGGAGGTGGCGGTGACGCGGGCTCCAAGGGCCCCATGGTCTCTGCTCAGGAGTCCCAGGCCCAGGCCATCCTTCAGCAGGCCAGGGTGAGTGGTGTGAATCCCTGAGGACCTATGGGGACACATTTCAACCCCAGGCTTGCCTATCCGGGATCAGGTCCTCCATGTCCAGTTGGGGAGCAATGGGGAATGTGGGGATATTCTCTCAGGGGATTCATTGTCCACAGTGAAGAGTGGGAGGGCCGTGGGCCTCTGTAGCTTAGCTTGGCTGATCCAATGAGCCCCTCTCCTGCTGTGTATAGACACCCTGCTTTGTGCCAGGCCCTGCACTGGGTCACTGGAGTCAGGAAGGGGTGCCCAGGTGGCTGACTTGGCCTCTGTGGGATAGGGCTGGGTGCAAGAAGGCACTCTTAGAGAGAACCCTTGGGAACAGGGCCCAAGTCTTATGGACCCCAGGACCTTTGCATTCTGTACCTGGACTGCCCTGTGAAGTCCAGGGCCTTTGCACTGGGTTAAGAGTCCCTCACACCAGGCCTGGAGTCCTTCGCTTTTGGCATCAGGCTGGGTTCTCCAGGAGCAAGGACCATAGAGGAGCAGTGTGTCTCTTTCCTGGGAATTAGCTTGTTAAGGAATGTCACTGCTAAAGCACGTGGCTCCAGATTGCTGATTGCCCGTGACAGGCACGATGCTGCCCTGTAGGGTGGGCGGGAGGGTAATCCTCCAACGGAGTGTGCAAGGAAGCTGCCACACAGTCCCTTGTTTACGAAATATTGATGTGGCTCGGGTGCAGCTCAGCGTAGATGTTAATGACCAGAGCGCGCGTGGGTAATTACAGGACAGTTTAAGTATCGAGTAGTTGCTATGGAGCAAATTGCCGAGTGATGCAACACGGAGTCTGATGAACTTGCTACCTGCCACTGGATTTATTGACCTGGGGCCTGCCTTGCCAGTCCTTTAACCTGCATGTATTTTGATGAAAGCTAAGTTCCTTGAGGTGATTTCATAATGCAAAAGAATCTTCCAAAATTAAGATGGCACCAAGGCGGAAATCACAGATGTGCCACAGAGCAGTTCTCTGGGAAGACGGGGGCAGCCTGTGCCGCGGCAGGTGGGATTCCAGGATCGGAGGGGGTGAGAGGATGACATAGAGGCCAGAGGAGCACAGGTGCCCCGTGCGTCTCAAATCCCTCCCCAGTTGCTGCAGAGCAACGGCAGTGTCTACCGTGGGAAATCAAACATTTAGTGACTGCCTGAGTCCACATGGAAGATTCCAGTACTCTAACCAACCCAGTAGGGGTGGCCACGGTTCAGATTCACTGCAAAGGCTGGAGGGTGGGGAGGAGGGCTTCTCCAAGAGGGCTGGAGAGGAGGAGGCCATGGAGGAGCCCTGCCTACAGTGGGGAGTTGGTACCACTAGTGGGTTTTCACCTTTGTGCCTCAGTTTCCCTCTGGGCCCTAAGAGCTCAGAGGAACAGGTTGAGTGGGAGTGTCTCCATAAGCCCCCTGGCCCCTTTGTCTCCTGACCATATCTCATGGGTCAAGAGCCAACAAACCAGTTCACAGCTATCTAGTTTTTTTTTTTTTTTTTTTTTTTTTCCTGACGTTGTTTCTCTTTTCTTTGCAGTTGGCACTGAGGGGACCAGCTGGTCCGATGGGTCTTACTGGGAGACCCGGCCCCATGGTGAGTGGCTGGCAGGTCTAGGGCCAGGTGCTGTGTTAGGGTTGGCGCTCTGCCCATGTTTTCTGCACAGAGCAATGTGTGTCTCCCTGAGCAAGATCTCTCGTCACAGTGGGGCAGCCAGCAGGGACAGGTGGCCTCTTGGTGTTGTTCCAACCCCTTATGGGAGGGAGTTCTGGGCTGTGTTCAAGGTCACTGAAGGTATGGGGAATTCCTATGGAACAGACCCCAACTCGATCATATTGGGTTGGGGAGGGTGGTGGCTCCCCTCCCACCCTGGTGTTTGAGTGCCAGTCTCTCCATATACTCTAAAAGGCTGTCACCTCTCAGGGGGACACATCCAGTAAGGGGGGGGACTGCTGGACCGGGGTTCTGGGGAATCCCCAAAGGCGGAGCCTACCATACCTATCCGGGCTGTGCCTATGGCTTGTGTACCTCTAACTTTATAGAGCCCCCTCCTTCCTTGTAGCCCTGACCCAGGGTTGAAGGTAATCTAGTGTGGGGCAACCCACAGGGTTGCAGTCCTACCCTGCCCAGCCTGAGAGATGGAGGGGTTGGTTCTGTTCTGTCTTGGGCCCCACAGCACAACATGAGTGCACTATGCCTAGGGACCTTCAGTTTCTTGTAAAGTACCAGGCACAGACCCTCTGAGCACTGGGAATGTGAACTTACACAAGCAACAGATGTTAATATCAGGGCTCCCTGACTGACTTTTCCTAAGGTCTAGCCCCAGTTCCCTGAACCCTGGCTGGCTAGACCAGTTTCCCAGTGGCTCTTGATTTAAACTGGTCCCGTGGGATAGGCACTGGCTGTCCCCAGCTGCAGGCTATTAGGAGCCACTGGCCAGCTCATCCTGGAGAGAGAAACCTCTCATGACGTCGGGGGCTCCTGTGAGCCCCTCACCTGGAGTTCCTTTCAGTACCAGGAAGAGTCCTGTCAGCTGCCTGTCTTGACCTCCGCAAAGCCACCGCTCTTCCCTCTGCTCTGCCAAGGAGGGCAGGCCAGCCTTGCGAGGAGGCCCTGCCGGCTCCACGCAGAGCACCCACCCTGCACATCCACACTTGCCCTGCCCTGGGTTCCTTGTCTGGTCACGTGCTAATCCAGAACTGTCTCCCTAGGGTCCTCCTGGGAGTGGAGGTTTGAAGGGCGAGCCAGGAGACATGGGGCCTCAGGTACGTAAGAACCTTCTCCTCACTCATTCATATTTGCCGCCTGTGGGGACGCCTGGTGTGGCAATGGCCCAATTACTGACTTCGAGAGAATGGGTGGCGACTACTGTTTGATACCACACAAGCGGAACTACCTCGAGCTTCTGCAGCAGAGTGAGCGTGCCCTGTTGCCAGTACCCAGCCTACACTCAGGACGGGACCTCTGCGCCATGTCCCGGAAATGCCCACACATTGGCAACTGGGACAATAAGCCTTGGGCCAGCCGGGCTGACATGTGTAAGGATAATTGAGACATATCATGACACTTTCTTGGCAGGGTCCCCGAGGAGTGCAGGGCCCTCCTGGTCCAGCGGGGAAGCCTGGAAGACGGGTGAGTGCTTATTGCTCTGAGCATGTGGCTTGGGGACAGCATCTGGGTCACTGGCAGAGGCTAGATCATTGATGGGCTGTCCCTCTCCTCAGTGCCTGTGGTGGCAGGACAGACAGCACCTCTCCATCTTAAGTACATGTCTGTCTTCAAGGCTGCATCTATCTGAACCATTGCTGGACACTGTGTCCAGGGTTCAGACAGGTCGCTCACCTAGCCACGGCCCACCTCTGTGCTGAGTGTAATCTTTTAGTTGAATGAAAGCCGTTTCCCAGGTCAGTGGCGATAGGACTTGAGTGAACATCATAGTTGGTTAGAGGGTCTTGTCTTTGAGGTGCTTCCTGCTCCAGCAGTGTCCATGATTTGGAGGGAAGTCCAGCCACCTGCGCAGGCCTTCCTGTAGTTCCTTAGTTCCCCAGCCTCCTAGGATTTCCTCTTGAGAAGGTCATTCTTTTCAGTGGACCAGGCTTGTTTCCTTAGGACCATAGCTCCTGCCAAGGGGACTAGGGAAGTCCTAAGTAGCCCTATCCTGTTCCTACAAATGGACCTTGTCACACGTGTTGCACATGGAGATCAAAGGTGGCCTCCGAGCCGGGCGTGGTGGCGCACGCCTTTAATCCCAGCACTCGGGAGGCAGAGGGAGGAGGATCACCATGAGTTCAAGGCCACCCTGAGACTACATAGTGAATTCCAGGTCAGCCTGGACTAGAGTGAGACCCTATGTTGAAACCCCCCCAAAAAAAAAGGTGGCCTCCGTGCATGGCTGTGAGTCCACAGGCGATAGCACATCTCATCAGCTGTCCTCAGGTAACAGAAAAGGGGGGGCTGCTAAGCCTCAAGGGTGCACCGAGGCATATCAGGATCTAATGAGGCTGGCTGAGTCCCAGTCTCCTTGCAGCTCTCCCTGTGGTGACTGTGGACCTTGAAGATCCAGGCTTACCCTTCAACCTTTGGAGTATCAGCTGGGCACCCTGCGCTTGCCCTTGGATATTTTGATGGCTGGGAGGTGTGCGTCAGAATGGCCCTCAGGAACAGTTCAGCACGCAGACCTGCCTCTGGGTCATCAATGTGGTCCACGTAGGACATGTCCTTTCTAGGTCACCATGCGATCTGAGTGGGGCATGTCCTTCTGAGGGTCGCTGTGTGGTCTAGTGGGACATGACCCCTTTGAGTCTGTCACTTTCCTCACTCAGGAGTCCCTCCTGTGGGTCTGTGGTCTGTAATTCCCTTCTTAATGGTAATGAAAAGCCATGTTTCTCATGGACGCTACCAACATGTTACCCAAGCTGCAAACCAATAGTGCCCCGACTGGCCAAGCTCTCAAGCTGGGTCTGCCATGCATGCCATCCTTCCTAAACTCAGAGGGACAGATGGCATCAGGCCCCTGGGAGAGTCAAGGGCAAGGCCAGCAAGCCAGGCACCACGTTCTCAGTTGCCGGGTGGTGGTGTTGTATGCCCTCATAGCTGTCACGTCTGGGTCCCTCATTAGCCTAACCATGTGCAGTCATGACCCATAGCAGGCATGTCTGCTGGGGACCTCTTCATTTGGCTTACTGGGAAAGTGCTTCCAGAGGACTTGGTGAACTGTTTGCTCTTCCGTGTTGTCAGCTTGTCCCTTCTGTTCCAGGGTCGGGCTGGGAGTGATGGAGCCAGAGGCATGCCTGGACAGACGGGCCCCAAGGTAAGCCTCTGCCCACACCGTCTCATGCCCAGAGACCAAGTTTAACCATCATCCCTGATGTCATGTTGATGACGTGACTGGCATGTTCGTTGTGTGAGGAACGTGACTGTGGGGGAGTGGTGACTCACTGCCATCCCCTCTGGTGTGTGCTGTGAAGAAAGGTTGACAAGTGAATTATAAAGGCAAGAATGATGCTGTAGTCGGTTTCCTCAAAGAAGCAATGCGCTTCCTTCATGTGAGTGGCAAGAAGGGAGAGGTAGATTCTAGCTGTGAGAACCCTTTGGGGATGTGCAGGTGAGTAGGCCATATGTTCAGGGACATGGGTAACCACCAAGTCTATGGGGCAAGGGTTTTCTTGGCCTGTTTTGGGAAGTCTGTGCTCCCGGGCACTATGGGGGACAGGTAGTTATTACCTGTGAGCAGGGACTCTTGTACAGGTGACAGCTGGTTCTCTCCCTGCTGCTGTGGCTCCTGTGGTCATCCTTTTCCCTCTGACCCTGTCTGAATTTCCCCTCCATGACTGGCTCACAGCTAGTATGCTGGCTGAGTGTGAAATGCTCCCAGCAAGCCCTGAGCTGGTGGACACTGAGGCCTGCAGTGGCCTGGGGTAGCAGTATTATATCTGTCTCAGGGTATATGATCCCAGTTTCAACCACAACATAACTGAAAGCTTAAAAGACCCAACTGTAGGGCTGGAGAAATGGCTTAGCAGTTAAAGTGCCTGCCTGCAAAGCCTAAGAACACTCATTCGAATCTCCAGGTTCCACGTTTAGCCAGACACAAAAGTGACTCAAGTGTGCTCTGTTGCACATGCGCACAAGGGGGCACATACGTCTGGAGTTAGTTCACAGTGGCTGAGAGGCCCTGGCACACCCATTCTCTCTCTGCCTCTTCCCCTCCCTCTCTGTCTCTGCCTCTCAAAAAAAAAAAAAAAAAAAAAGACCCAACTATAACTGGGTATGGTGGCACATGCCTTTAATTGCAGCACTGGAGAGGCTGGAGGTAAAAGGATCACTGTGAGCTTGAGGCCAGTGTGAACTTCAGAGTGAGTTCCAGGTCATCCTAGGCTAGAGTAAAACCTGGCCTCAAAAGTATACCAAAAACCCAAAACCTATTGTGACGTCATCTTATCTCTTTTGAACACCAATACGAAGGGTGCTCCTCTCTCTCTCTAATAAATAAATAACTAAAAATAAAATATTTTTTTAAAAAAGAAAGGGCCCTGATTCTGGGCTCCATGGGGCTGGGAGGAAGAAGGCTGGCCTAGGAGCCAGGGTCTGGTATGTGGGAACCCTCTGGGTACCAAAGCTGTAGCCATTAGGGGACAGGCAGGATGCTTATTGGCGACTTGGAGAGACAAGATGGGAGCCAATGCAGACACATTGACATCACAGCAGCCACTGAGACACGGACACCCATGGCCTGTGGCTTGAGGACAGTAAACACCTCTCCTTTCCAGCCTCTGCATGTCAGGGAGGAGCGAACATTCACACCCCAGTGATGGGTGGAAGGACCACTCGGGCCATCGAAGCTCCAGGGTCCAGGGGCTTAGATGCTGTGTGGAATTATGCCCAGAGAAGTGTAGCTACAGTTGCGTCCTGTTGTGTTGGTAAATCTAATGCAGCTCTCTTGTCCTTGCAGGGTGACCGTGGCTTCGATGGCCTGGCTGGGTTGCCAGGAGAAAAGGGCCATAGGGTGAGTGTTTACCATAGGAGTTGGGAGGGCCCTGTGCACAGAACCAATTCCCAGGGGTCCTTTGGATCCACCTGACATTCCCTGAATGGGGCCAGGTAACCACCATTCCAAAGTGGCACCACCCTAAGTGCTGTGGGTGACACAGTGGAACTGAGCCCTGGGTCAAAGTCGCTGTTGGTGGAGAGCTGCCTGAGAGAAATTAATTTCTCACCTGCAACTTATGAGCAAGCTCCTCAGGTCCATATCCCAGAGTGTCACACATCCAGGGAGTGGGGAACGAGCCCCTCCTGCCAGAACCCACTTATTGCCAAGGGAGATTCAAGTGGCTACCACTCACAGTTGAAGAGCCAGGACACTCTGCACCAGTGAGGCTGTGGCCCCAGGAGTGTAGGAGAGTCTCAAGAGGCTGCCCTCACTAAGGACAGTGGGGGTCGGAGCCACCCTAGTGCCTTTCTTGCCCCAGGTTTGAGGTGGATCCAATTTGTGGCTCATCAGACGTTTCCTCTCTGACCCGTTTTCCTTTGAAGTGGATTTCTTTGATGCCTCTTTGAAATTTTTAGCATATTTGGACATATAGGACACTTGTGTATGTGCATACACACAGAAAGACACACATTCATAGCCACACATACATGCATATATACATATATGCATGCATTCTCACATAGGCAGAGACACATTCATTGGCATAAACATGCATGTACCTAGGACACGCCCACATGCATACACACAGATGCACACATAGATGCATTAATAGATACACACATACACACAGAAGACACACATTCATGAATCCACACATACATATACACACATTCATAGACACACACCTGTGCACCCACGTCACATGTGCATATGAGCACACACAAAAACATGCAAAGATGCAGAGGCACAGCAACACATATGTGCACATATACAGGTATTCATGGCCCCACACGTGCATGTTAATAGGTACACACATGGGCACAAACACATACCTGGTTTATACATAAACAGGAATGTATGCACACATACACACACGGGCACACGTGAGCACACACTAACCCACAGTCGCACACAGCTGTGGAGTGTTCAGTGAGGAGTACCGTGCTCCATGCACACTAAGGTGAGGCTGCTGGAATTCACCCACATTTCCACTGCTGTACCCCCCCCCGGACCACATGAGGACAAACACACACACAGCCACCAGGCCGTCACGATTTGGTGCCTGTCCTTGCTTTGTGCCAATCCTTTTGACTGATTGGTGAGCTCCCAGTGAGCACCCGCTGCATGTGAACCCCAAAGCTGCAGTTGTTTTTGAGGTGGTCAGCTCCAGCCCTCAGGGCCCCCTGGTCTAGGGTAGGCCCTCTTTCCATGGTCCCAGTGCAGGGCAAAGGTGCATCCCTTCTCACACTGAGCCTTCTGCTTAGTGTGCCCACATGTCTGTGGCCTCTGCCCAGCCTGCTGGGTGCTCAGCCCAGCTGCCATTGGGCTATCCAAGCAGGACTCAGATATAAGACTGTGTGTCACTCAGCACAGGAGATGTCTTCCCATACAGAACTAGCCTGCCAGGACTTAGAGTGTTCAGGATCAAAACTAGAGGATAGGGCTGGAGAGATGTCTTAGTGGTTAAGGCGCCTGCCTGTCAAGCCTAAGAACGCTGGTTCCAATCTCCAGGTCCCACGTTTAGCCAGAAGCAAAAAGTGATGCAAGGGCGCAATGCTGCACTTGCCCACAAGGGGGCACACGCATCTGGAGTTTGTCACAGCAGCTGAGAGGCTGCTGGCACGCCCATTCTCTATCTGTCTCTCTCTATCTCTCTCTCTCTCTCTCAAATAAAAAAAAAACTAGAGGACAAAGGATAGAGGTTGGGGGGGCAGCTGTGGGTAACATGTGGTTGATGTTGATCCTGGTTGGTTTCCTAGGGTGACCCAGGTCCTTCTGGCCCTCCGGGACCTCCAGGAGATGATGGAGAAAGGGTAAGTACCCCGGTGTCCCTCCAGCCATGCCTGCTGGCCCTGCTTCCCAGTGAGTTTGGACCAGGTGTGGAACCAGCGAGGGTGGGATTTGCTTGCCCCATGGGGGTGGCTGACAGAAGGAGGGAGGACTGTGAGCACATCCGCATTAGCCTAGGGAAACAGCTGCAGGCTTCCCAGAGTAAAGCGAAGAATAAACACTTGCTTTACTTTATCCTGTCTGGTCATGGGGGTCCACCTGCCACAGGCCTCAGAAAGGGCTCCTCTAAGTGCAGTTGGCAGGTGCCCTGGATCCTGTGGGAGGGGAGATGCCAGGGGCTTAATGAGCTCAGCATCTCCACTGAGCTCATCTAGATGAGATGTCAGGTGGAGGAAACGGGTGCTGGAAGGGCTGGGGGAGAGCAGGGGCTGAAGGGATATGGGAAGTCATTATCTCTGGCCCGGGAGGCAGGGAAGGGCCAAGCAACTGAAATATAGAACAGAGGAGGGAGGGAAGCCGGGCCTGGAATTGGCCTTCGCAGCCGGGGCTTCCATACCCGGAGGCTCAGCATCTGTCACACACATCTTCATGAGGCAGGAAGCTCAGCGTTTATCGCCAGGCCAAAGAACAGCTGTGCGTGTGGCAGAGGGCATGCGTGATGGGTTTATGAGCTCCATGGCTGGGAGGTTTAATACCCCCCCCAGAAAATGGGAGAGAGAGAGATACCATTCTAGCCAGCTTTCAGACTGACCTTATCAGCGTACCTCCTTCTGCCTGGGCCTCAGCCCAGTCAGCTTTATAAGATGAGGCAGGAGAGAAAGATTTTTCTGGGTGTCCTAGCCACTTGATTTGGGAAGTGTGAGTGTGGGTGCACATGCATTGTGTTTATGTGTGTGTGTTTGCACACATGTCTTTGTGTTACATGTGTGGGAATGAACAGGACGTGTGTGTGTGCACATCTGTGCAGGGCCTTGTATACACATGTGCATTCCTATATGCATGTGCACACACTACATATGCAGGTGTGTACTGTCATATGTATGTATGTACTTTCATAGGGTACTTACACATCACACATGTGCGTCCATGTAGACACATTGTGTGCGTGAGTCTATGTGTGCACATATATATGCACTGTTTGTTAGCACACATCAGTAAGCATGTGTACAAGCAGGTTATGCGTGAGTGTGTGGAGTTGCATATGTGAGGCGTGGATAGGCAGGATAGACATGGTGTGTGAGGAGGAGTGGTGTGCTGGCAAGCCGACCTAGGTGGGACCTGGTGGGACCAGGCCAGCGCAGCTGTCCCCTCTGGAGCCGGGAGGAAAAAGCTCTTCTTGGTTTGTGGCTGGCTGTTTTGAATCCTGGAGGACACTGGGCTTACTGCGGCTGACTGGGGCCCCCGTGCCTCTCCCTCCGTGACATGGATGTCCTTGCTTCTTACTTTCTGAGACTCATGACACAGACCAAAGCCTCGGACTCAGTGGGTGTTCTGCCAGCTACTCTTGCTGCAGCTGTGATGGGCAAGCTGAACCAGCTTCCCTCAGTGCTCCCCTGCAGCAAGCTGATCCTGCAGCTCCCGGGACGGGGGCTACTCTTCCTGTACAGGGTCTAGCAAACTGGCATATGCTGAGCTGAATGGCCCAAATCCCACTCCACAGCCCAGGAGCTGGTCTCTGTAGATTCTAGGCCTCTTCCCATTTCATACCTAAAAGCCCATTCTTTCTCCTTCACAGGGCGATGATGGAGAAGTCGGACCCAGGGGGCTGCCTGGGGAGCCTGTAAGTTGTTGGGGGGTAGACCTCTGGGCCTCTGCTACACGGGACGGTTGCCTTTGAGTGGGGTCTTAGATCTGTGGGTGATAAACACGGTATAGATTAGTGAGCCGGACCCCAGAATTTCCTTCAGAAAGAAGCCAGAGGACATCTGGAGGCCAGGTGATTTCAGGGGCCACATACCAGTCCTTTTTCTGCAGGAGGAAGCTTGGCCCTGGAGAATTGTGGGGGAAACCTAGGAGCTTCATAGGGGTCCATTACGGTGGGTGCCCAGGCCCAGTATGGTTGATCATTCACAGGTTCCATAGTGGGCACCCAGGGGTGTCAGAATAGATAGCAAGAGTCAATATGGTGAATGTACTGCGGGAACCATGAATGAGCATCCAGACACAACATGGCGGGCACCTAAGGGCATCATGGTAGGCAACCAGGGTGTCAGGGAGGATGCCTGGATGTCAGTATGCATCAATGAGATTGTTATCAGGCGTGAATGGGCCAAAGCTCGCCCCAGGTCTAACAGCCATACTTCCCCAAGGTGGAGCCCTTTCTGCAAGGTGCCTCCCAGCCCTAGTAGTAAAAGCTTTCTTCCCTCAGCCCAACACAGATTTCTGCAAGGATAAAAGGACATTAATTACTTCTCACTTACTGATGCTCTGAAACCCTCTTTCGTTATCCTAGTCAGGCGGCTGCTCGCATCTGGCCATGCTAATTGATGAGCCGTGCCTGAGACGCGCGCGCGGGTCGGCGCATACAGATTCATCTGGGACAAAATTACACCCTAGATGTCTGATTAGCCACTGAGGAGACTCCATCAGCACCGTTCCCCTTAACACACGACTAAACGGTGCCTTCTGGGTTATTAGCCTTTCAGAAACATTTATAGGACTAGGTGTTAAAATAACGAAGGACGCTTTTAAGAGGCAGTGAATGAGGGAAGTTTTTCTGCCCCCTGCATCTGAAAAGGTTCTGTCACCATTAAGGGCACTTGAGATCTGAGCGCTTTAGTACAACTCCACAATTCCTGTGGAGGGAGGAGCTTGTTTCTAGAGCCAGGCTCTCAGTTATGGGTCACGTTCTCTCTTTAGCATGCAGGCATTGCACTCAGCCCATCCCTTTGCGTGGGATGGGGTGGGGGGATGGGGGTGACATTCGTGACCCAAGTGGCTGTCCCCAAACACGAGGTTCTGATGTTCTAGTCAGGAAACCTAGTTTCCCCTTGATCCTGAGCCTTTGGACTCTGATTCCAGAAATGACAAGATAACATGTCATTGGAGAGAAGCGGTTGGTGATAAAAATTGGATCCCAGCTCCTTTTGCAGAGGAGTGTAATTGCCTGGCAGTCTGTGGGGACTTTTTTTTTTTTTTAAAGCTTTAAAAAAAAATTTTAAATTTATTTATTTGCAAGCAGGGAGAGAGAGAGATAAAAGAGAGGCAGACAGAGAAAGAATGGACACGCCAGGGCCTCCAGCCACTGCAAACAAACTCCAGATGCGTGCGCCCCTTGTGCATCTGGCTTACGTGGGTCCTGGAGAGTCAAACTGGGATCCTTTGGCTTTGCAGGCAAATGCCTTAACTGCTAAGCCAGTTCTCCAGTGCCCCCCACCGTGGCAACTTTTATTTATTTATTTTAATTTTTTGGGTTTTTTGAAGTAGGGTTTTCCTCTATCCCAGGCTGACATGGAATTCACTCTGTAGTCTCAGGGTAGCGTCCAACTCACGGTGATCCTCCTACCTCTGCCTCCCGAGTGCTGGGATTAAAGGCGTGCGCCACCATGCCTGGCCTGTGGAGACACTTTTGTACTTGCCTCCTTGAGAGAGTGTTAAATGTGGGAGAGGACCATCTTGCCAAAAGGTGCCTCTGATATCCCATCTGAACCCCTCCATTCTACATACCTCCTCTGATGCCTGGCGCTGATGTGGAGAACTGGGCAGACGTAAGAAAGAAGGATGCAAGGGTGTCTTGGTCAGTCCATCAGGCCAGCTCTGGAGGCGCAGGGTGCATGGGCTGTCCATGGCAGGGCAGAGGACAGGATCCTGCTGAGGTTCACCCTTCCTTGCCCTTTTCTCTTGCAGGGTCCACGTGGTCTGCTCGGGCCAAAGGGGCCTCCAGGTCCTCCCGGACCTCCTGTAAGTCCTGTTTACCTCTTGGCATGTGTGTCCCCCCCCCCCAACCTGGCCCCAGAGACCCTCTCTCTACACAACCAGTGACTCACTTGGGCATTGGGGTGCAGAGTCCACGCTGACCACTGTGCAGAAATGCCTGCTGCTGGTGTGTGGCGGTGTGGGTCTTTGACGCTCATATGCAGAGAGCCAGAGGGCAGTAGGTGTGGCTGAGGCAGCTGGCCCTGTGGCTCTGCCACCACTTCCTGCATGCAGCACCTGCTGCTTGGGCTAGATGTAGTATCTGGGATGCCATGCTCCTCAGCTTGAGAGACTTCCAGCATCTTCTGTGGTAGTTCTGGAAGGAGGCTGAGGCCTTTGTTGTCATTGGGGCTCTGTTTTGGTGGGCTGGACCGTCCCCATTTTAGCACCTTTGAGTGACCGTTCTAGAACTCAGGGTCTGCTCACAGGATGCTGGGGCCTGGTGGCTCAGCTAGATTGTGGCTGGCGGGGGAGGCAGTGTCAACGGCCCCTGCTGTGAAGGACAGAGAGTTGAGACAGACCCTTCCCCAAAGAATATGCCACCCTGTGGGTCACTGCGGACCACTTTCTGCCATGGGCTGAGTGGAAGCATGCTTTGTCAGTATTGCTGTTTCTTCAACAATTACTGAACTTCTTTTCTTTATAAATCTCCAGGGTGTGACGGGTATGGACGGCCAGCCAGGCCCGAAAGGAAATGTGGTGAGTTCGGGAGTCCCAGGGTCCAGCTTTATCACTGGCTGGGAACGGGGGTGGGGAAGTGTGCAGAAGGCAGTCTCTTGCCCATGGCCTGGTGCTTAGCCACTGTTACTTGAATCACAGCTAGAGCAGGGACTTGCTACGTCTACCCAAGGAGCTAGTGGTAAATAGCACCAGCAGGAGATGAGTCTGGATACCACATCTATTTCAAGGGCACCAGGAGATTTGAGCATGAAAGCTGGATTTGGGGATTTTCTCTCCAATGCAGTATTTCCAGAACGGCTCTTGTCACATGTTTCATTTTGGAGGACAGCAGGGTGTTTGCAGGTCCCAGCCAGCATCCTTTGTATCAGAGTCAAGGTCAGAAGCCCCACGGGTGCCAAGTGCTAAGTCCTACCCTGCTCTCTCGCTCTCTCTCTTTTGGTTTTCCGAGGTAGGGTCTCACTGTAGCCCAGGCTCACCTGAATTCACTGTAGTCACAGAGGGCCCTTGAACTCACAGCGATCCTCCTACCTATGCCTCCCGAGTTCTGGGATTAAAGGCGTGTGCCACCACGCCCGGCCTTTTTGTTGTTTTTGTTTCTGCTTGTGTGTGTACTGTATGCATGAGTACGTGCCCATGCAGCACCTCGGGCACTTGCCTGCGGCAGGGTATACTCACCTGTGGTGGTGGCCAGAGAAGAATTTCAGGTGTCCTGCTCCATCACTCCTCTGCCCATTGTTATTTGAACCTGAGTCTCTTACTGATACCAGAGATTGCCCGGGGAGGTGGGTGGTTTGTTGTTTTGTTTTTATCCCTGTGAGCTCCAGGGACTCTCAGTTCTTTGCTCCCTGTGGGTCTAGGGTTACAGGCATGCATGGCCAGGTCCAGCTATTGATGTGGGTTCCTGGGGATTTTACTCCAGGGCTTTCTTAGGCTTCCTCAAGTCCTCATCTTTGCACAAGAAGTGCTCTTACTGCTGAGCCATCTTTCTAGCCGCTGCAAATGAACTTCAGATGCACGTGCCTCTTTGTGCAACTGGCTTTATATGGGTACTGGGGAACTGAACCCAGGTTGTTAGGCTGTGCAGGCAAGTGTCTTATCCACTGAGCCATGTCTCCAGCCCGGTTTTGGGTTTTTTTTTTTTTTTTTTTTTGAGAGAGACAGAGAGAGGAAGACAGAAATAGAGATGGGGGCGCCAGCAGCGTCTTAGCTGCTGCAAACAAAATCCAGATGTGTGCGCCCTCTTGTGGTCAAGTGCAGCATTGCACCCTTGCGTCACTTTGCATCTGGCTAAACGTGGGACCTTGAGATTGGAACTACTGGAAATTGGAAACAGCATTCTTAGGCTTAGGAGGCAGGCGCCTTAACCACTAAGCCATCTCTCCAGTCCCCGGTTTTGGGTTTTTGAGGCAAGGTCTTACTGTGCTGTTCAAGCTGGCCTTGAATCCTCTATCCTCCTGCCTCAGTCTCCCCTCCCCTCGAATACTGGGATTATAGGTGTGCCCCTCCATGTCCAATCCACCTGATTTTCCCTGCAGGTTATTCCCAGCACATTGACCCCTGGGCTGCTGTCCTGCACTGAAGAGGAGATATAGAGAATGGGAAGTAGAGAGATATGGGGTGAAACTCCCAGAACCCCCTCTCAGGGCCTTTGCTTCTGTTTCCTGTAGGGTCCACAGGGAGAGCCTGGCCCCCCAGGACAACAGGGTAATCCTGGTGCCCAGGTAAGTGGCCTGGAGGAGGCGACTCAGGGTGGGAGGTGTGGGTACTTGTCCTGTGTCCTGGGTGTGCAGGCTGAGTTCTACCCCTAAGTTGCTGTCCCCACATCCCCCTGGCTGCGGGAGTACTCAGCAGGAAGATAGCAGAGGGCGGTGAGGTGGTCTCCAGAGCCAGTCACCTCACTGTCCTCCCGGTTCTTCCCTCCAGGGTCTTCCCGGCCCCCAGGGTGCCATTGGTCCTCCTGGAGAAAAGGTAGGTGGGCTGAGGTGGGATGAGAAGGAGGTGCTGCTTGCATGTGAGCCACACTTCCTGTCCCTGGGAGGTTAGCTAGCGGCTGCCCCTGCAGACAGGTACACCATGTGTTCCCTGGGAGACTCCAGAGCTTCTTGGGAATGGAGGGCATCAGCCACAGGCAGTTTCTTGGATCATTATCTTTCTCTCACTCATTCACTCATTCTCCAGCAATATATGGAGGTGCCGGCTTTAGCAAGAAAGATCATAGGTGTCCATATGAAATTCAGATGACATCTGTGTGCTTGCTGCTATGGCTTACTTTACATGTTTAGTTCAGTTTTGCTAAATTTGTCAAATAGACCTCCAGTCCCTACCTTGACCTCAGGTGGGGGAGAGGGGAGCAGGGACATCTTCTAGAGGTGTGGCTTAACCCAGGCACTGGGTGTTCTAATGAATACAGAGCATCTTGGTCTTAACCAAAAAACAAAACAAAACAAAACAAGACTGCTGAGAACAGTTCTGAGGGCATCAGAACAACCCCTAAGTGGCCCTGCTGTGCTGGATCTAGACCCTCTGAGAATGTCATATGGTGGTGACCCAGTGGCCTTGTGGCCTCTCTGCCAGGGAGGGGTTGGACGAGTGGAACAATTAGAAAGGCGATGTGTGCCAAGAATGCCTGAGGGCTTCGGCTTTGGCGACACATCTGAGCAGGGGTGTGGCCCAGAAGGGGAACTGTGAGGGCTGCTCCCATAGCAGCGTTGAAGGCTCTGATGGACGGGGTTGCCTATTTGGGTGCGGCACCTGCCAGAGGCTTTGAAGCCAGTGAGTGTGAGGGCTTCCGGCACACCTCCGAGCAGGTATCCTGGGTGGAACTAGTTGGATGCTAAACCCCAGGGGCATTTGCTCACCAGCTCTGGTTTGTACTAGGGTCCTCTAGGGAAACCAGGCCTTCCCGGAATGCCCGGCGCCGATGGACCCCCGGTGAGTACCCTTGGTTTGCCCAGGCTAGGGGGCTATGGGAGACTGGGTACCCTCTTCCCACTTGCAGGTGAAGACTGGTGCTCTGGAGCCGGGTGCTGAGTGACTTAAGAGTTTTAGACACATTTTATAATGTGTCCCTATTATGGGGTGAGGGTTTGGAACTGTGAGGAGCACCACTGGGCTGGATTCCAAGCTATCAAGGTGTCAAGGGTGCGGGAAGCAAGGGACAGGATGCGCCGGTGGGTATTTTTAGTGTTCACACTCCGAGTAGGGAGGGTGGGAGTGACGTGTTCGCATGTGTGAGTGCACAGCTGGAGAGCCAGATTAGACAGCGCCTGGAAGTAGCAAGTGACTGACAGATCCACTCTGTGGCCAAGCTGTGTGGAAGGGGAGGTATGGGGAAGGGGAGGCTGCTCTGTCTGGTGTGTGTGTGCACACGTGTCTCTTTCCACTCTGCTGCCTGAAGATGCTGCTAGTTGGGGCTTTTGATTGGGTAGGTGTATAGGTAGTATGTGGGGTGTGTGTGTTAAAGGCATAAAGACGTGTGTGTGCAGATGCATCCACCCTGTGTGCACGCATGTGGAGGCGAGAGGAAGATGTCAGGTGTACCCCTCTATCACTCTTCCACACTTTTCTCCCTGAGACTTTCTCACTGACTCTGAAGTGCTCCATTTAAAAAAAATTTTTTTTTTTTTTTTGGTTAGATTGACTGGCTATAGGGAGCCCTAGTGATTCTCTCACCCTGCCCTCACTCCAGTACAGTGACAGGCATTCATGACCATATGGCTTTTTAGGAGGGTAGTGGGAAATGAGCTCGGCTCTTCTTGCTTGCACAGCAAGTGCTCTCAGCCTCAGATCTATCTCCCTGGCTCCTGTTTTGAGCCTTTTAGATTTTTCAGCTGATACTGATATTTCAGAAACCAAAACGAGCTAAAATAATCATTTAAGACAGCCTCATTTATTGTTTTAATAACACCATTAAAAACTAATTGGGGAAGCTCAGGGTGTTGACAGTAACTGGTGACTGTTCACCGAGCAGCTGTCAACTTCCATTCTACGTCTGAGGATCTTGGGGTTCAGTGAATCTCAAATTCCAAATTGCCCTTTCTTGATTGGAGCAAATGAGGGAGGCCACTCCCATCTCCATGGGGACACACTAGGTACCTGCAAGTCCCAGCACATAAAGGTTTGGGTACTGAGTGACTAATCCTTTCCAGTGTGTCATTTCTGCCCTTTAATTTTCATCTATATTACATTACATTTTCTAATGATGCAAATAGCACATCTCCTTAAAGAAAATGAGTGAGGTAAGTGATGAGGAAATGGTAGGCGGCAGGCTTGCAGCCCTTTTTGTTCAGTTCTCACACGGCATGTCCAGCGAGGTCTACCACACAGGTGGCCGAGCAGCAGCCCCATCGGCTGTTGACAAGAGGGTTTGTGTGGCCTCAGCAGACCTGACTGGTTCTGCCCTGGAATCGCTTCCCCACATCAAAATCTTGGAACATTCGAGTCTCTTAAATTGTGGTCTCTCCCCATTCTGTGGGGGAGGTGGGCATCCAGAACACCCCAGGCCTCTAGACTCTGCCTGTCTGACCAACACTGGAGCTTTCAAATGTGAAAGCAGGGAGAGGTCTGCCTGTGCTCACCTAAAGGGGCTGAAGGAAAGCATCAGGGCCCCCAGATAGAGCCAGCTGTCCACATATTTGGAAGAGATGAAAGATGGAAGACATCTTTGTTTTTGCCCGTGCATGTGTGTGTGTGTACACATACATGTCTGTGCCAGGTTCATGTGTGCAAGTGTGTGTGGAAGCCAGAAGTTGGCATTAGGTGTCTTCCTCAACTACTTTTCCACCTTCTTCTTTCAAAAAAAAAATATTTTATTTATTTGCAAGGTGGAGGGCAGAGGGACAGAGAGAGGGAATGGCACACCAGGGCCTTCAGCCTCTGAATGAATTCCAGACGCATGTGCCACTTTGTGCATCTGGCTTTACGTGGGCACTGAGGAATTGAACTCTGGTGGTTAGGTTTTGCAGGCAAGTGCCTTAGCCTCTGAGCCATCTCTCCAGCCCCACCTTATTCTTTAGACAAGGTCTCCCACTAAGCCTGAAACTCACTGATTCAGCCCGACTATCTTCCCAGCAAGCCCTGGGGATCTCCAGTGGGATTGCAGGCACGCACTGCCCACACCTGGCTTTCGTGTGGCTGTTGGGGATCTGAGCTGTTCACTTCACAAAAGCAGCCCACTCCTGACAGACCTTAAAAGAGGGCGCCAGCTTGTTGCTGAGGATGTTCCCCTCTTGTGTTGGTTTGGTTTGGGTTGTGAAGAAGGAACAGTTTAAAACTGAGAAGTAGGAAGTCGCTGTGCCCTAAACATGGCCAAGTAATTCCCCACTGCACAAGGCAGGGAAATGGGTAAGTGAATTATAGTTTGATGGAATATTATGGAGCCAGCAAAAATCGAATTTCAGCTAATATTCAGGCATGTGAGAAAGTGCTCACGGCCGCATATTAAATCTAGAATATATTACGCCTGCCCACTCTGCATGCACCTCCGCAGAGAACATTGTTTAGAGCTCCGTGTCCTCCCCATTGGCCATGTGGCTCTGAGGCCATGGAGGAGTCTTAATTTCCTTTCCCACCCTCCTAATTGTCTACAAATGAACATATATTACTTTTTTAATCAGAAAAATATCAAATACAAATAATTTAAACTATGTTATTTTTCCATTACGAATGTAGTTCATCATAGAATATTGGAAAAATGCAAACAAGGAGAGAGAAAGAGAGGAGAGGGAGAGAGAGGCACGAGCCAGCCTTCCATGGCAGGGAAATCCATCGCTCTGCCAACATAGCTAACAAATGAGCCTGGTGCCTCCTTTCCACCCCTTCTAGAATATAGCTGCCAGCCCATCGGCATCTGTTTTTAGAGTGACCATCGCAACTGGCTGTGGTCCTCACAGGCTCCCATGGTTATGCCTACCTATCCTAGTTCCTGAATAGACCCACATCTGTGGCTGGTGGGTACCATCATGATGGCCACCCCAAGGCAGGGTGTCCTCTCTGTCTCTGCTCTGTACAGCCCAGCCAGCACAAGCCCCTGGTGCCTCAGGCACAAATGTCTTTTTTTTTGGTTTTTTTCATTTTTTGGTTTTTCAAGGTAAGGTCTTACTCTAGCCCAGGCTGACCTGGAATTCGCTATGTAATCTCAGGGTGGCCTCGAACTCATGGCAATCCTCCTACCTTTGCCTCCCGAATGCTGGGATTAAAGGCATGTGCCACCACACCTGGTGACAAATGCCATTTTTGAAGGCAGGGTGTCAGAACAGCAGGAGCTGCCCACTCAGCAGTACCTGCCTCTCCTCAAAGGCATCCAGGCTCCTGGCACTGCTCCCACATAGGAACTTTGCCCTCACCCCTCAAATCATTTGCTAGGCAATGTTATTTGCAGAAGTTCCATTCAGTATGGACAAGTATTCTCTGAGGAGGCATGCCCCAGATTTTTAGCCACTCACACAGAATGGTTACCTTGACCCCTTTCTTGCTGACCACACGAGGAATTTCAGGCTCAGAGTGAGTAGGTGGCTTGCTCAAGCTCACACAGCAGGTATAGTGTATGTAGGGTGTAGCAGACCCACCCCTACCAACCTCTTCCCCTTGCTGCCAAGCCCCTTTTTACTGGATGCTCTATTTCCACATGGTTGAGCATGGGTTTTTCTGTATTTTTTTTAGAGAGAGAGAGAGAATGGGCATGCCAACAGCTTCTCACTGCTGTGAACGAACTCCAGACAAATGCGCCCCCTTGTGGGAACATGTGGCATTGCACCCTTGTGTCACTTTTTGCATCTGGCTAAACGTGGGACCTGGAGATTTGGAGCGGGCATTCTGAGGCTTGGCAGGCAGGCGTCTTAACCACCAAGCCATCCCTCCAGCTCTCGTTCTGTGTTTTTTTTCTTTTCTTTTCTTTTTTTTTTGGTTTTGCAAGGTAAGGGGTCTCACTCTAGTCCAGGCTGACCTGGATTTAACTATGTAGTCTCAGGGTGGCCTCGAACTCTCGGCGATCCTCCTACCTCTGCCGCCCGAGTGCTGGGATTAAGGCGTGCACCACCACGCCTGGCATGTTCTGTGTTTTTAAAAGAAATATTTTTATTTCTTTAAGAGAGCAAGGGGGGATTTTGCCGCTACAAATGAGGTCCAGATGCATCCAACACTTCGTATGTCTAGCTTTACTTGGGTACTGGGGACTTGAATTCAGGCCATCAGGCTTTGCAAGCAAGTGGCTTTAACCACTGAGCCATCTCTCCAGCCCTCTGCCTTTATCTCTACGTGTGGCTCACTGGTCTTGAACTCAAGATAACTGAGCCTTGGTTGGAGAATCAGAGCTGCCTTCCTGAGCCAGGACTTCATCCTGGCCCAGGGAGATGGGAGGTGATCGGAGGACAAAGTGTCTCTAGAGGGTGGGCCCTCACCTTGCTTTGGTTGGTGAGGCCATGGGGACTCTCTGGGCACCTGCATGAAGATGGGCCCTGGGACGGCCGCTGAATTCTGGCCCCATCAGCGTATTATTCTGTGGGTTCATTTGGCTACCATGACTTTGAGCAGTGGCCCAGTCTTCCCTGTTCCCATGTCTGTGGCGTGTGGAATTCGATCTGGCGGCCGGGGCTGGGCTCTCACTGAGGAAGGAGCCCATCCTCATCCTCACATACTTGAACAGGATGCCCAGACTCCTGTGCTCAGTCAGGGCTGGGGCCATGCAGCTGCTTTTTATTTTTTTATTTATTTTTTGGTTATTGATAAAGCAGCCAGGGTTCAAGAGCTGGGAGTGTCCAGGCTGTGCTGGGCTACTCATCTGGCCATCCCTGATTTCTGTTTCCCCGGGTAGGGCAGAGCTGGGGTACTGTGACCGTCACTGCCACCTTTCATGAGTGCTGTGGAGGGAGGGGTCTGCAGAGGCAGCTTTTTAAGCTGGTGGCTGACTAACCTTCTCTTTTCTGTGACAGGGACACCCTGGGAAAGAAGGACCTCCAGGAGAGAAAGGAGGCCAGGTGTGTACTTCCCATACCCATTCCCAAAGTTCCCAGCAGCCAGTGGCTGCTTAGGTCTCCTGGGTGAGGTGAGGGGTGGTGTCCCGGCCCGTGAGCTCTGAACAGCCACACAGTCATTGAGAAGGCCTTTGGCTTTTGGAGGATGTCACTTCCCTGAACGACAGGCCTTTGTCCTCCCAGCCAGAAGCTGCCTGGATTTGTCCTAGGCTGGGGATGTGTGTCTTTAATGGCAGCTTTTGTTCTACCTGCATACCGATTTTGTGTGCCTTCATGTCACACGCCACACTTTCCCTCTATAATTTCTGTCCAGCTGGAGCAGTCCCCAGCATCTGACTGGCCTCAGGCATCTTTGCTGTGCGTGAGACACCACTGGCTGCCTCCACCGTCAGTGTGGTCCATGTGAGGGGACTCTGTCTCCTATGGGGCCACTTCACAGGGTCTCATTGGGGTTTCCCAGTAACCCCTACACAGAATGAGCTAATGTTCTTTCCCTTTGGTTTTAGGGTCCACCTGGCCCCCAGGGTCCCCTCGGCTACCCAGGCCCACGAGGAGTCAAGGTGAGAGGGACTCTTTATTGCTCCAGGTCTTCCTGGGGGTCAGGGTGGAGTAGGTGTGTGGTCAGGTCCATTCTAGGAAGTTTCTCGAGGGTTAAACTTCCTCCAGCCACCCTGGAGTGGCCTGGACCTCACAGTCAGGTGTAGATCTGCACAGTAGGTCTGAGCAGGTGAGGATGTGTCCTGACAGTTTGGGGATGGGCCTGATGCAGAGCAGGGGACAACCTGTGATGAAGCAGGTGACATGGCACGGGCCGTCTGTCAGGACAGGTTCCTCTTTCTCCCACACTTCCTTTGTGGTTGTTGTTCCAAGGAGCCTCTTACAGGTGAGGCAAGGATATGGCTCCGATGTGGGAAAGCTCAGGGAAGTTCGTGCACCAAGCCACTAGTACACCGGAAGAGTGACAAGGTGTGTCTGTCCCCCTTTCACTGTCATGGGCAGAGTGGAGCTGCTGAGAGATGGTGTTCAAGGGAGGGGTTGTCCATTTGTTCAGTCATGTTTCCACTGGCAGAAACATCTAATGCCTCCAGGAATGGGGCTCCAGAGCAGTATCTAACGCATGGTCCCCTCTGTCCCATCAGAGCTAGCTGAATCAGCTTTGAGCTGCGTGATTTAATCTCCGATTCCTTAGCTCCTAGGACAGTGGTACATTCCTGTGTAGAGGCTGTGTGTGGACAGGGACTCTTCTGTCTCTCAGAGTGGTGACTTAGTAACGTCTCAAAGTGCCGGGCTTCCAGCCAACAAAAGAGCTAATGGCATTTCTTCTCTCCAAAGTGATTTTAGCTTGATGTGAAGGGAAACACCCACATGCACATGCACATGCGCATGCACTTGGATCCGCAGCTGGCAGTGGTGGCTCATACCTAGCCCTCTAGAGGCTGAGGTAGGAGGATCACTGTTGAGTTGGTGTCCAGCCTGGACTTCACGGTTAGTTCTGTGTTAGCCTGGGCTAGAGTGAGACCCTGCCTCACAAAAAAAAAAAAAAGGACTCCTCCTCCAATCTGAGTTATTTAGATTAACATGGCAAAGCCCCTTACTCACATAGTTCATGATGCAGTCTCTCTATCCCCCATCTTTGCACATACAAAGTGTATGGCTGCCCTGAATCACGCTATGCTTAGTAACCCAGTCTGGACTCGAACCTGAGTGATCAATGACTTTCCTGTCCCAGCAACTCAAACACACCAAGTTCAAGAACTTCTCAAGAGTGAACTCTTTAAGGCTGAGAGCCTGAAGTGGGTCAGGTTTCAAACCGAAGCATGCTTTTACCAGCACAACGCCTAGTGAATTTTACGAGGGTGAAAATTTAGCAGCAGGGCTGATTATGTGAGCCCTATGTTGTATTTATGTTTCAAATTCCCCTCGCCTACAGAAGCCTTTGGCTGGCAGCTCCCATACATGGCTAATTGCAGAAGGCTGCCTCAGCGAGCTAAAAGGTGCCTGCTTTAAAATGTTTACGGAGGCTGCTCTTATCTGCCTATCTGATTAAAATTCATCCATGACATGAACAGTCCAGTTAGACTTGGAAGCAGAGAGGGGAATGAAAAGCGAGGATTACGACAGTTTTCTCGGGGGAAATAGACGCTTATACTCCCATGCCTTTGAGAGCGTGCGCAGAGCCGGCTGCCTAATGAGCCTTGGCCGATGGATACGAGAGCTGGGGGTGGCAGCTGTCACTGTTGGGGACTGCCAGTCCTTGCTTAGGGAGGACTGGTTGTTTTCTACCTAAGCACTACTTCCTGAGAAAGGGTCTGTTTGGGTCTATCAACTGCTGTATATATAAAGTCCATAAAGTAGAGGCTAGTAAGCCGTAGAATGGTAGTTACAGAGGCTGGAAGTTCAAGGTGAAGTACCACATATTCAGTGTCTGGGTAAGGCAGCTTTCCGCTTTGTAGTGAGTGCTTTCTCACGGTAACTTCATGATGAAAGCGATGGGCAGGTTCCCATACCTACCGCCCCCCCCACCTTTTTTTTTTTTTTTATCATACTGGGGATAGAACCTAGGGTCTCACGCATGCTAGGCGAGTGGTCTACCTCTGAGATACATCTGGTAGCTCTGAATTTTATTTTATGCTTTTCCTTTTTACTTTTGATTTTGAGACACAGCCTCACTAAGTTGCCTAGGTTGGCCTTGAATTTGCAGTCCTCCTGACTCAGCTTTCTGAGCAATTGAGATTACAGACCTGTACCACCATGCCCACCCCACCCCCGCTTCCTTTCAGGGCACTATGCTCAGTCCTGAAGGCTTTCTTGCTGTGACCCCATCACCTCCTAGCCTCAACCCCTTTTTCCTTTTTGGTGTTGTGCCTGAAACCCAGGGCTTTGAGCACATACAACACTGTACTGCTGAGCCACACTCAGCCCCGAACCCACCTCATGATCACACTGGTTATTCATATTTGCTGTGTGAACACAGACATTTTAAACCAGAGCAGCTTCTACTTGTATTCCTCTTATTTCACTGGCCGTCAGCCTTTCTCTGGCTTTCCTTCTTCCTGGCCCTTCTCAGGGGCATCTGTTTGGGGTTGACTCAACAAAAGTGAGTCTTCCTCCTCCACCCAGTTGGGAGTGGATAGGTAGGTTCCAGAAGACCCCAAATGTGACTTCACATGGAAGCCCTGGACAACACCCTGTCTCTAGACTGTCCATATTTGTAGCAGGGTGATTCTTTCCTTTTTTTAAATTTTTATTTTTATTAGAGAGAGAGAGAGAATTGGTGCTCCAGGGCCTCAGCCACTGCAGTCAAACTCCAGATGCTTGCACCACCTGGTGGGCATGTGTGACCTTGCGCTTGCTTCACCTTTGTGTGTCTGGCTAATGTGGAATCTGGAGAGTCAAACATGGGTCTTTAGGCTTCGCAGGCAAATACCTTAACTGTTAAGCTATCTCTCATGCCCTCCTTCCTTTTTGCTGTTCTCAACATAGTAGCTCCTCCCCACGTACTGGACCACTCCAGCAAAATGGATACCAGCTTTCTTCAACTAAGTTCTTATTTGTCCAAGTGGCATTACTGCCATCTGAGGTGCCCGAGCCAAGGAAGCTGCTGATCACCCGACCATGCACCAAGAGACCCACAGTAAAGAATGGTACATATCATCCCGAAACCCAGGGTTTTGAGCACACACACACACACACACACACACACACACACACAGTATTGATGAGCCACACCCAAGTCTCAGCAGCACCATGGCCAGGAACCCCTGGTGCAGTCCACTTGGTCCAAGAAAAGGAGAACTTTTGGCTGTAAGGACTTTTTTTTTTTTTTTTTTTTTTTTTTTTTTTTTTTTTTCAAGGATAGGGTCTCACTCTAGCTCAGGCTGACTGGGAATTCACTCGGTAGTCTCAGGGTGGCCTTGAACTCATGGTGATCCTTCTACTTCTGCCTCCCAAGTGCTGGGATTAAAGGCATGCACCACCAACCACACCCGGCTGGTCTTGCCTTCTTAATTTCAGAAAAGTGGTGTCTCCCCCAGCCCAGTAGGAGGGAGGACAGCCGTGCATGTCGAAGGGTTGAGAGTCCCGGGAAGGAAAGGCCAGACCCCTCCCCATGTCCCTAAACTTGCTGCTCAGGGTAACCCTGGAGCCCATGCTGGCCAAACCCCATCCCTATTCAAGATCACACTTGTGGATTTCATGAGCCTCAGAGAAGCATGTCGAAGCCGGAAGGGGCCTTCTCTCACACACGAATGCAGAGAACTCACTCTCCCCAAAGACAGTGCTCTCCTGCCAGGTTCACCTCTGCAGGCCTCTTGTACCTCTGAGTCTCAGCATGCCAGGAACAGTGAGATGGGGAGGGGGAGGGCTCTGGATGCCATTGGGGCCAGCTACCTGCTCTCTTCCCCTTTGGGGAAGACCTGTTTGGAAGAAGATGTCCCGGGAAAAGAAAAGTGCTTGGAGACCGTTGGCTCTGAAGCAGCTGGCTGTCCTGGGCTGGGCATGTCACACCCTCCTTTGTTCTTTGGGCCCATCAATGTTTAGAAGCACCGGGTGTGTGCAGAAGTCACGCATACAGCTATAGTGAATACAGAAGGCAGCAGGCTGTCCTCACGGACTTGGGGTGGACGTGGCTGCACTGGGTGCCTCTTTGTCTCTAGTTCAGTGTCCCCTCTCTCGGGTCAGGTCTGAGCAAGCACAGAGCAGGCTCCTGGAGTCAGCACCCCTCTCCCCATAGTCTATGCTATCTATAGCTCCTTCGGAGGGTCAGGAGGTGCCATCCCAATGGACTGGGCACCTGCAGTGTCAACCTATGTTGGTTTATCCAAATGCAGAATGAGTAGACAGTGAAGCTAGATTTGCACTGAGCCTGTAGCCACCCAAGTTCCACCTGCCTAGTGGTTTTTCTCTCGCTCCTCCACCCTGCACCTCGGGGTCTACGTCCAAGGGGTGTGGAGCAAGGAGACTGCCAACAGTGGATCTGGCTCTGGATGCTCCAAGCCCTTCCTCCAGTACTTGTGCCTGTCCTCTGTCTGCTCGGTCCCCAGCACCTCACAGCAGGGTGATGGAGCTGCTTCTAAAGTCACACTGGCTGTCCCTCAGCAACAATTCAGGCCACATTCCTGGCTTCAAGATCTCTGTGTGTGTGCACGCACACATACCCCACTTAGTCTTCAGCTCTTTCTGGCCCCTGGGAAAGGCTCAGAGGAGCCCAGTCTCTGGTGAGCTCTGGCCAGCAGAGGGCAGCAGGCAGCTCCTGGGTCCTCCCAGGAGTCAGCTCAGGCTTAGAAAGGAATGGGGCAGCATAGTCCTGCTGGGGTCCCGTGCTCTTGTGTGACTCTAGACAGCTCCTGGAGTCAAGAGTTGAGTCCCTGTAGGTCACTCTAACCCTGCTCAGAGGCCTGAAGTCGAGAGGCATGGCCAGTGAGGATGTGGCTACATCTGCCATTCTGTTCCGCAGTCTCTCCTCCACCAGTGGAGGAGCTGGACCCAGCAAGCATGGCAGAAATAGGGTCACATCTGTGTCCCTAGAGCGGTGTCCAGCAGGGGAGTGAGGTGGTCTTCTCTGGACTGAGGACAACCACCATCACCGTTGTAGCGTGAACTGATGTTCTAGCTAGCATGCCCACTTCCAGGAAGGGACCGAATCCATTGATGGCACACAGATACTGTTTACTGGACACCTACTATGTCCTGGGCACTGCCCTGAAGGCTTAACAAACGCCACCACTACCACCCCCCCCAGCAGCAAAAACAAGACAAAGGTTGTTGTCCTGCTTTCAGATTAGCAAACTGGAGCCCACAAAAATCTGGGACATCCTCAGAGGCCACAGAGCAAAGCCATGATACGAACCCACTGGCTGCAGTGGGTTTCTCCGCAGCTCCCAGAGGGCTGAGCTGCTGAGTGTTTCCAGAAGAGGCAAACATCAGCACTGGAGAATGTCAGCAGGGGTTCCGCCTTTGGGAGGGCAGTGGGGTCACTGGCCAGCGATGCATTTGGATTATTTGTGTGGAAAGAGGTGTCAGAGGTCAGTCTAGGAATGAGGGACCCCTGAGCCTCGTGTGGGACCCCAAGCTGTGAGCACGAGAGCAGGAAATGTCTCCAGGCAAGAAGCCACCTGCCCCAGAGATGGGGACTTGTCTGAGGGGTAGCTAGCTGGCTGGTGCATGACCCCCTTTGAGAGCTCCATCCTTCTGGGTCCCTGCGCCTTGGTGCCCCTTGCATAGTTCTGTAATCTTTCTTCTTTTCCTACCTGCACAGGGAGCAGATGGCATCCGAGGCCTGAAGGGTACCAAGGGTGAGAAGGTGAGTGTATGTCTTCTCAAGAGTGGGTCAACCCAGAGAAGGAGCGAGTGTAGTCGCCTCTGAATAGGGAGTGGAATTAATGACACCCTGCAGGAAGTGAGCTTGTCTGTCAAAGGAGGCACAACCTGTTGAGGAAAGCGGGTTCTGGGATACTGCAGAGCATCTCCTGGCCAGGCCTAGTGCACTCACCCAGATGCCTCCTCACCGTGGGAGCAGCACACACCTTCCCTGACGCCCTCCCTGGCGGGCAGCAGCCGGGGAGTCTGTTTCATTGTTAGTGGTCTGAGGTCTTTCATGGGCAGTCCAGTACTCTTGAGCAGGGATCAGCCAAGAGCTCATTGCCTGGACCACATGAAGGCGCATCCAGCTCTGACTGTCTACACTGACACACAAGCTGCTTGCCATGGTCAAGGCTGCAAATCGGGGCCAATAGAGATAATTTTGGTTAATACAAAGCCAAAATATTGGGACTGTGAGTGCCAGCTAGAGCCAGAGCCCTGAGCGCCTCTGGCAGCTGTGACATCTTGAGCCATGTGGAACTGTGTGGCCCACTACTTTTGTCCTTTTCATTTGGTGGAAGGAGGCTCAGAGCTTCCTCCAAGGTCAATCTGGCATCTCCTTGGACACGTATCACTGTCACCTGTGGAATGCTCCCCTGGCTAGTCAGCTATCAACGGTTGGCGTGACTTCTCCCTGTGGCAGACTGTAGGGCTCCCACTGAGAGAACATGGCCCGTCAAGCCTTAGCTTAGGGACCTGACATCTGCTCACACTGGGAGAGTGTTAATGCCACTGCGCCTCGCTGGGCATCTGTGGGTGACATTTTTGTATCCTCCCCTGTGAAATCCACCAGCCTGAACTCCATTCTCAGGGGAGGCACACAGAGGCACAGTTGCTGCACCTCGTGCCAAGAGTTAGCTGACCACCTGACCCTATCCCCAGGCTCAGTGGGCCATTTTTGCAGAAGGGCAGGCATAGAGTCCTGTGTGGTCTCTCCTCCTTCCAGGATGCCTCGATGGAGCAGAAGTTCAGGCTTTATTCCAGGGGGTGTGTATGGCTTCTGAGGGTCTGGCCAAGGAGGCTGTTTTCTTTTATTTTTTTTTTATTTGAGAGAGACAGAGAGGAAGGGGCAGAGAGAGAGAGAGAGAGAATGGGCACACCAGCAGCCTCTCAGCCACTGTGAACCAACTCCAGACGCATGCGCACAATGCGTGGCATTGTGCCCTTGCATCACTTTTTGTGTCTGGCTAAACGTGGGACCTGGAGAATCGAACGGGCATTCTTAGGCTTGCCAGGTGCCTTAACTGCTAAGCCATCTCTCCAGCCCAAGAATGCTGCTTTCTATGTGGACCCCTTAGAGGTTTAGAGGAAAGAATATCCTCTTAGGAGCAGATGCCCCCTCCCATCCCACAGTGCTATTGATGGGTCCGGGTCCCAGAATTCCCATCGCATTGGCTCCCCGGGAGACTCCACTGCTGGGGAACTTTTACCTCATCTGGTCTCACCAGATGGGGCTGCGTGGGAGGATATGGAGTTGCACAGCCAGGACATGCCCTAGGTTATGACAAGAGGTCCTGGAAGACAGTCTGAGATGGTTCTGGGGCAAAGGGGCAGTCTGTGTACCCATGACCCTGGTGTAACATAGACACTGTGGTCAGGGGCCCTGAGGCTGGATAAGAGGCTAAGCATCCATCCTCGTGCAGGCAGGCAACCCCTCCTCAGACAGCACTCCTGTTGCCTCCCCTGGGGCTGGGGGCTCTGCGCTGTACAGGGCTCATCGCTTGTAATGGGAGGCAGTATTGAAGAAGACAGTTCTTTTCTCCAGACTGACACATTCTCTTATTCACACTCAGGGTGAAGATGGCTTCCCTGGGTTCAAAGGCGACATGGGCATCAAGGGAGATCGCGTGAGTGTTACGGGCTTGTGACCTGTGCTAGCTGTAAGCAAGTAGGCTTGGGTGTCCTGCAGTCTGGTCTTGGGCCATGGGTGAAGTTCACACAGCCTGGCTGCTCTCTGATGGTCGCTCATCTCAGCTCCAGAGTAAGCTGCTGGTGCTGGAGAGAGGGTTTGCTTTGCCCAGGTCGGGGAGGACAGCAGAATGCCCGGACTCCATGTTCACACATGCAGGATGCTAGAAATAGTGTTGAGGACAGTTCCTGGGTCGTATCCCCTCAAGCCACCAAGCAGGCTGCTGTCAAGAAGTTTCCTGACAACTACAGAATATTAGAAGGGAACATGCTGCTCTGTGCTCTGGGCGGCACAGCTGTGCACTCACCTGGATGTCATCTGTTGGCTAACGTGGGCCTGTTGTCTGCTGCTCTGTCATTATCCCCCTCCAGAGCGGGTTGTGAAGGTGCCTTTTCCAGGCATTCCAGAATGGGAGAACCCATACACTTGACACTTTGCCCCAACCCGGCAGGGACACGGCAGAAACAACCTGAGTGTCTGTCATATAGGAGAAGAAAAGAGGGGCTTACCTCACAATACACCTGCAATGCTGCTTTCATTGGCCATTTTTGACCTCCAAGGGGGGAAACCTGCCAGTGCCCATGGCTTCCCCAGTTGACAGCAGGAGTCTCTCTGACCCTGTATCGTTGCTTTTCTTGTGGCTGTAACAAGTACCTGACAAAAGTAACTTAAGGAAAGAGGGCTCTTTCAGCTCACGGTTTGAGAGTCCAGTCTATCATACTGGGGAGGGCATGGCAGCAGGAGCGTGAGGCGGCTGGTCGCACTGCATCCACAGTCAGGAAGCAGAGAGAGATGGATGCTGGTGCTCAGCTCACTTTTTCCTTTTTATTCAGCCCAGGAGCCCAGCCCATGTGATGGTGCTGCCCCCAGTTTGGGTGGATCTTCCCACCCCAATTAACCTAATATAGAAAGTCCTTCACAGTCATGCCTAGAGATTTGTTTCCTCCTAGATGATTCTAGATCTTGCTGGGTTGGCAATTAAGATTAACCATCATAGACCCTTTGCTCTGTAACGATTCAGGTCACACATTTGGAGCCCACATGACCAGGAATAGGCACAGTGCTGCATGCCTGGAATCCCAATACTTGAGAGGCAGAGGCAGGAGGATTGTCATGAGTTCCAGGATCGATTGGTCTACATAGTGAGGCCCTGTCACAGAGAATGAGAGGGGATAAAGAGAGAATTACATAGAAGATGTTCCCTGGCCTGGCAGAGAGCAAGACAGAGCAGCAGATGGCACAGTGTTGCTTTCTCTGAGAGCAGAGCCTGGCTCAGGGCCCTCCATAGGTTCCCCCATCTGTAAACGCTCAGGGACAGGCAGTTCTCAGTCCTGCAGATGAATCAGAGCTCGGAGGTTGTTGGTTTCTATCTGTGTGCCGAGCACATTGTTGTGGGGCCACCTAACCATTCTACAGCTGCTGTTAGAAGCAGGCAGTCAAAGGAGGACCCCTGCTCAGGCCACCAAGAGCATCAGGATGGCCTTTTAGAGCTGACCACCATACTGCCATGGCCTGGGTGAGTCTGGCCCCCCTTGTCTGGGCCCAGGTCTCACTCATACAACTGAGGACATTGCCTCATCAGGCAATCCTCTATGTCTATCTGTGATGTCCCTTGTGGGGTCTCTCGGGGATGGGTTATAGCCAGGTCACTGCTCAGTCCAGGTTGACTGCTGGGGTTTCAGAAGAAGCATTTTGGCAAGAGCCATTAGTATTAACCGGCTGTCTTAGCCAAGAGGCACGTGACTAGACAAGGGGGTCAGGCAGCAGAACCAGCAGCCATGTGGCAGCCTGTGGACACGGTGGCTCTCTGTCTAGAGGGATGACGGTGGTCAATGAGCACACTGGGATTTGCCACTCGTCTCTAGAGAGAGACCAGACAGCTGTGGCTCTCACAGAGAAACCCGCAACCCACGGAATCCCAGGATTACGGTGGGAGTGCTCACTTGGGGGAAGGACAGTTTCCTTCACCTCGTCCTTTCTTGCCGCTGCAGACCAACTCCAGATGCATGCAGCACTTTGTGCGTCTGACTTTATGTAGATACTGGGGAATCAAACCTGGTCTGGCAGGATTTGTAAGCAAGCATTTTTAACTGCTGGACCATCTTTCTAGCCCTCACCTCCTCTTTTCTGATTGCAGGGAGAGATTGGCCCACCTGGCCCTAGGGGAGAAGACGGTCCTGAAGGTCCCAAGGGTCGTGGTGGTCCCAACGGTGATCCTGGTCCTCTGGGGCCCACTGGGGAGAAGGTTGGTGATACAGGATGCTCCAATGTGCTCAGGGGTCTCAGCTTCAGACAGGCCTATCTCCTGGCCATTGGCTGATCCTACCCTTTGCATGGGTAATGGGATGCCTCCGTTATCCCATCTGTCCCCCATGGCCTCTTACCATCCCTTCCAGTGAATGTGTGTGGATAGTGTCCTGTGGTCCTTTCCCTGTCCCAAGCCCCCCACCTAGGCTTCCTGCCACACCTTGGCGGCTCACCTTCCTCTGGGTGTCCTTGAGGACCCCAATGACAACATGAGAGCACCCATCCCCATCAAGCCCTGCCTCCATCCTGGGGGAGATGCCGTTGTTCCCCCCCACAGCCTGACAGCATAGCATGTGGGTGATGGCAGCCTCATCTTCCTTGTCCAATCACAGCACGTATCCTTGTACTAGCAGCACCATCTGCATCTTGTCCCTGCTAGCCTGAGCAGGAGGGCACATAGGAAATGTTTAAATACCCCACCCCAACGACCCTATGGTTATATCTCTTACGGAATTCCCCTACAGAGAAGCAGCCTCCTCTGGCTTCTGCCCTGGCCACAACACACTGGTGTCTCTTCTCTTGGGTGGCAGCACTGATACAATTAGGCATCTCTTACCTCCCAAGGGTTGACTCTGTTCTTAGACAACAGCCAGGTGGGGTTGGAGTGTGTGGGGGGGACCTCTCCACAGTGACCTTGCCCTTCACTTTTGGAATTCAGCCCTGCTGCAGCCCCTCCCAGGACCCACCGGCTTTCTGCTCAGTGAATGAGGTTGAGAGAAGCCAGGTGAACCATTCAGGCAATTTTTTGTTTGTTTTCCTTCTTCCAGGGAAAGCTCGGAGTGCCCGGATTACCAGGGTACCCAGGACGACAGGGACCAAAGGTAATGGAAACCCCACTAGGATGTACCAGCAGACTTTGTAGGATGTTCCCCGGTGCCTTCTGCACCCCTCCCACCCTCAACCATTATTCCCTGGGTGGCTTCTAGGACCTGGTGGGGTGACCTTTCCCTGTGACTTCTCATTCATGCTATATAGCCTTTAAAAAAAAATTTATTGACAACTTCTATACTTACTGACAAGAAACCATATTTCCCTCCCCTTCCCCCATTCCCCTTCAGAACTCTGCTCTCCATCATATCTCCTCCCTCTCTCCATTGGTCTCTCTTTTAATTTGATGTCATCATCTTTTTCTCCTATTATGAGGGTCTTGTGAAGGTATTGCTAGGCACTGCGAGGTCATGTATACTGAGGCCAATTTCTCTCTAGGCAGTTGCATTTTAAGGAGTGGTACCCTTTATTTGGCTCTGACATTCCTTCCACTACCTCTTCCACAATGGACCCTGAGCCGTGGAGGGTGTGACAGAGATGTTTCAGTGCTGGACACTCCTCATCCCTTCTTCTCAGCACTATGTTGCCTTTTGGGTCATCGCAGTGGTCACCGCTATCTGAAAAGAGAAGCTTCTCGAACAAGAAGTGAGAGTAGCATTAATATAGCCTTTTGTGTGCATTTTGCCAAGTTCAAAAGAGGCACTCCAGCACGGCAGCCCGGTGGCCCGTCAGTGGCCTTCAGCCCCTGGTTTATCCATACTAGCCTCCTCTCTGCCCGGCTTGGTTCACTTTGGAGGTTTGGAGGCCCTTGGCTCATAACAGAGTACAAGAGCACCGTCTAATATGTGGTCATGTTCGGGGTTTAAGTGAGACAGCTCCTAAAGGCTTTGGAAATCAGTGAGAACCTTGTTTCCTTGTTCTTCACACCCCACATTTTATTATTCTTGATTCCTCTTTCAACAATAACCACCGCCTGTCTTCCTCACGTCTGTCAGGCCTCTCCCCTTCTGCTGCCTACGAGCTTCTCGTCCCTGGAGCCTGGGCCTGTTGACCGAGGATGCTGGGCTATTATGAGCAAGCAATGTTCTACTCAGACTGTCCATGCGGCGTGGACACACACCCAGCCTGCAGTGGTGCCCTCTGGACGAGGCAGGGATCTCACTCAGGGTCTAGCAGTGGCACCTTATATGGTCACAGCATGGCTGCCAGCTGCAGCGCCATCCTCCCGAGGGTTGGGAGATGGGCCAGGGACACTTTCTCTCTCTCTCTCTCTGTCTCTTTCTCTGTCTGTCTCTTTCTTTTTTTTGAGGTAGGGTCCAGGCTAGCCCAGGCTGATCTGGAATTCACTCTGTAGTCTCAGGGTGGCCTCAAACTTACAGCAATCCTCCTACCTCTGCCTCCCGAGAACTGGCATAAAAGGCGTGCACCACCACGCACGGTTGCATTTTCTCTTTTTTAGCACATGTCTCGGAAGAACAGGAAAGGAGACATTTGGAGAGGAGAGTGGAGTATGACTTAAGTGTAGGCAATGTTGAAGGCAAGGAGAAGACTGGCCTGGCCCCCTAAACTGTATCCTTAGACTGTGACTAAGCACAGAGATGGCCAGTCTCCTGCTGTAATCTGGGGGCTCTGCATCACCCACCTCCGGGTCTCCTTGGTCCAGTCTCCAACCTGGTTGGCCAGGTGGGCATAGCAGAGGGTTGGTGGAGCTCAGCCCTCTGAGAGGAATGCAAGGTCTGGTCATATGCAAACCAGGGACTGGGGAGATGGCTCAGTGAGTCAAATGCTTGTTGCACAGTATGAGGACTAGAGTTTGGATCCCTAGCCCCCGCTGAAAGCCACATGTAGCAGGTGCAAGCCTGCAATGCCAACTCTAGGGAGGCAGACAGGAGACTCCCTGATACTGGTTGGCTAGCTGGTCTGGTGAGCTCTGAGTCCAGTAAGGCATCCTGTCTCAAAAAGTAAGGTCGGGCTGGAGAGATGGCTTAGCGGTTAAGGTGCCCGCCTGCGAAGCCTAAGAACGCTCGTTCGATTCTCTAGGTCCCACGTTTAGCCAGATGCAAAGTGACTCAAGGGCGCAATGCTGCACTTGCCCACAAGGGGGCTCACACGTTTGGAGTTCTTTCACAGCAGTTGAGAAGCTGCTGGCGCACCCATTCTCTCTCTCTCTCTCTCTCTCTCTCTCTCTCTCTCTGCCTCTCTCAAATAATAAAAATAAAAGTAAGGTAGAGGGCAATTAAGTAAAACACCTGATATCCATCTCTGGCCTCCATATACTCACACTCACATGTCCACACACAAGTGTGTCCACACACAGCATGTATGCCACACACATACACATGTGAAAACTATATAAACTTCCTTGAACAGGCGTGTTCTCAGGTCAGGACATTAAGCCACCCAGAGAAGACCGATTTGTAGAGAGCCTCAGGCTGCACCTATAGTAGTGGGGTGCCCTAGGTGTGTCTCGGGAAGCCCCTGTGGTATACTTCTTCTACATACAGGGAGGCTGGCATTTGGCAGATCAGAGGCCTGAGGTCCACCTTCTGCCTAGGGGTGCCGTCACATTTCAACCTGCTAGTTATTATAGTCCAGGTACACATTGGTATTCATTTCCGACTGTGCAAGCTGTCAGAGGCCTTGTGGGAAGATGACAGTAGGAGCAGAGACACGAGACTCAAGCCCCGTCTCCCCAGAAGCTCAGCTGTACACACCCCTGTCTCCCTATGTCAGCTGCAGTGACGCAGCTTATGGAGGGAGTGGAGAGGGTCGTTGACACATGCTAAGATTCAGCTTTGAGTGTTCTCAAGAAATTTTATAGAGGCAAGCAGATGAGTATTGAGTGGGTGGGTGGCTAGGTAGATGGTGAGCGGAGTAGGAGAATAAAAGGATAGGTGGGTAGAGGATGGGATGGGATGGGTGGCTGGCTGGCTGGCTCACTACTGGGCAGGTAGTCTAGTGGATGGATGGGTGGTTATTACATGAGTGAATGGGTAGACAGTAGGGTAGATAGGTGGGTGCATGAATGGGAAGGCAGCTAGGTGACTGGGAAAGTAGATAAGTGATTGGGTGGGTGGTTGGGTGGGAAGGTAGGTGAGGCAGTGGAGCTGGTATCAGAGGCTATGAATTGCATCACGGACTGCCCTCAGTTGACATGGCAGTATGACCCTAGCTCCTGGCTGGCGGTCCTGTTTCCATCTCCCTTAACGTCTCTTGCAGGGCTCTATTGGATTTCCTGGCTTCCCAGGTGCCAACGGAGAGAAGGGCGGCAGGGTAAGGACTGGGGGCTCTGGCCAGAAGCTGATCCTCAGCTGCCTTGGCCTGCAGGGGGTTGGCTCTTCAGTCAATGGCCTATGTTGATTTCTCCTCATTTTGTTGCCGAAACCATTTTTAAATATGTGTGTTTATTATTTTTATTTATGAAAGAGGGAGAGGGAGAGAATGGGCATGCCATGGCCTGTAGCCACTGCAAACGAACCCCAGACCCATGCACCACCATATGCATCTGGCCTATGTTGGTTCTGAGAAATCAAACCTGGGTCCTTCAGTTTCCAAGGCAAGTGCCTCAACTGCTAAGCCATCTCTTCAGCCCCCAAACCCACTTTTTAGAGCAATGGATGGATCTTGAGTTCTGGGCCCACTGCTCTCAGAACTGGTGGCACTGTGATAGGAAGGATGGGTGGCAGGAGTGGAGAGCATGCTAGGAAAATAGAACTTTCTAAGGAATGCATTCCAGGAAGCCCTTGAGCATCAGTGGAAACCAGAGTCTCCTGTACCCGGAGCCATTCTGCCGGCTAACTTTACAGGCAGAGGGAAGGCTTCACTCCACACATAACATTCTCTCTGGTGTGTTCCGCTGCCGCCCCCAGGCCAGGCACATGTCCTTTTGGGGATACACTGCAGTGGCTCACAAACCTGGCATTCCCTCGTTGCTAGGGAGCAGTCATAGTTGTAAACACCAGCCAGGGTGTAATGCCCTTCCGTGCTTCTTTTATGTTTGTCACCTGAACATAGGCCACTTGGGAGCTGGGAGCCATGTCTCTTCACCTCCTGTGGTAGCCTGGACCTATCTTAGCAGAGGCCACCCTAAATGCCCCTGGGTGGCACCACAGATCCTGAGTCTCACCAGTCAAGAGATGGGAGTAAAGAACTTATCATGGGCTCTAGACCTTGAGCAGACATGTGGGGGACAGAGAGGCTGTCTGTGGGTGGGAGGGTGGTCGCTACAAGACAGTGTGCTTCTAGACTGTTGCCCTCAGTGCACATGTAACTGGGGCTGTAGTTCCTCCACGGGGCACGTTGCGCCGCTAGAATGTTGTGTGTGAAGTGGAGTGGACAGACTCTGGAAGGACGGGGAGAGAGCTGAGACCTCGTGGACTAGTGGACAGCCCTGCCAGCTTGTCAAAATGGAACCTTAGGGGCTGCTACGAGTGGCAGTGTTCTGGCCTGGCACCAAATACTGACGTCATTGCTCACTGTCTCTCTCATTTGTACCTGTGTCCATGTTTCTATTTATCGTCTTCTGTTCACCTGTATATTTCCCATGGTTTATCTATGTATTGGTCTATCTGTAGTCTATCATCTTTCTATTTACATATCTTCTATTGTCTCTTCATTTGTCATCTATCTATCTACCATTTATCTATATCTGTCCTCTAACCTTGCCTATCTGTCTTCTGTTACCCCTCTGCCTTCTATCATCTATCCCTCTCTTATCAGTTTTTCCTGACTAGAGACATCTGCTTAGTGTCTTGAGGAAAGGCTAGCCTCTGGAATATTTGGAGGTCCCCCTGTGAAAAACAGCCACCATCTCCTAAGTGTGGTAAATGCTGGTGTGACAGGATGGAGAACCCCATGTGGGGACCATCCATGCTCGGTTAGGGTCCGGAAGAGAACGTGACCTTCAGCCACTGTGCTCTGACCACAAACCTTATCCGTAGAGGACTTCATGGGACAAAGGATGTAGCACTTCCACCCCCCGCCCCCCGACTCTCCTCTGTGCTTCCCAATGAGGCTCTGTTCCTCACGTACCTCAGCCTGCCTGCCCTGTGCCTGAGTTTGGCTAAGCGCTCTGAGTATCACTCGCTCTGCCAGGCAGTACCCAGGGAATCAGTGCTGCGTTTACCAGTCGAAGCACAAAGCCTGAATCACGCCAAGACCTGCCAGGCGCCCAGTGCTCCAACCCCAGATGGGAGCCCCTCCCCGCCCAATCAGGAAGGCTCCACCCAATGCTGCTTCAAGCCCCAGCTTGACTCCCAACATACTTCAGACCAAGACAGAAAGGCTGTTTGATTCTTTCCAGCATGTGGGTATTGACCCCTTGAGCTGAGGCCCTACCAAATTTTGTACGTCTTGTCTAAAGGACAGAGTACAGCTGTCACATGCCAGAAACTGCTGTGGTGTCACTACAGAAATATATCCAGGCTGGGGGCTAGACAGTTGGCTTAGCTGTTAAGGCACCTGCCTGTGAAGCCTAAGAACACCCGTTTGAATATCCAGGTCCCACATTTAGCCAGACACAAAAGTGATGCAAGCGGGCAATGTCACACATATGCACAAGGGGCACATGCGTCTGGAGTTCATTCACAGTGGCTGAGAGGCCGCTGGCACGCCCATTCTCTCTCTGTCTCTCTCAAATTAAAAAAGAAAAATATCCAGGCTGTTTTGGTGAACAAGTTGCCTTGCACTAAGTTTGGGGCCCAAAAGAGAATGTAGGTGCCCTCAGGACCATCAGATGAAGCTTAATTTTCCAACTATCCATGGAAGTTAGAGGCTGGCTGGCCTTGCAAGCAGCCCTGAAGCCTCTGGCATAGACACATCATCTGAGCTTGGTAGCTGACGTGGCCCCCAAGGTTCAGATTGTGTTGTCCTTGTTTTGTGCTTGGGCAGTTCATTCACTAACAGGGCACAAAGTTGTTTCTAAAGGCCTTTCTAAGACTGGCACCTTACCAGAAGGCCTGGAGACTCAAGAGACCAAAGCAGATGAGCCCTGTCCAGTGACCAGTACGCATGGGTCATAAGCATGTGTCAAAGGGCAAGGATGAAGCAGGGATAGTTCTTGGGTGCCAGAGTCCAAACCTGAGGTGCTTCCTGGGGCAGAACTGTTCTCTGCTAGGGCCAGCAGTGGGCAGGGCTGAGCTGTGGGGTGAGAAGTGAATGAAGCATCCTTCCTGAGAAGCCGGGAAAGCTGAGCCCAGTGCAGAGATCCGGAGAGGAGGAGAGGAGATGGAGGCTTTCCCTCTACAACGGCTCAGGGTAGCTCTTTTCCCCAAGGCAGCCAAGGTTGAGTGAGATAGTGAGCCGAGGAGGTTTTGGAACTCTGGCGCTAATGTGAGGGAGGATCAGGAAGGGGACAAGAGGACCGTGCCGGGGCAAGTCCCTGGAGGCCCGTTGCATTCTACTTGCAGATATTCTGGTCAGCAAACTGCTTCCAGTGCCAGAATGCAAGGCATGACCCACCATATGTGCAGGTCTGCCTCCTTCCCACATGTGACCCCAGCACCTCAACCTTCTGTCCCCTGAGTCCTGGCTTCTGTAGAGTTGGTGGCTTACTTCTGTGACTGGGGGAGGGAGGTAAAACAGGAAACCATCAGAAGCATACACTGTACCAGCCCGAGGAAGAGGAAGCAATGGGGGAGGCAAAGTGATGTCCTGTGAGGGTCCCAGGACAGACAGTCCCTGCGGAAGTCCCCCAGCAAATGCTAGAATCTTTGCACTTCGGAGTGGCTCCTGCATCCGGAAGAGGCCATGGGCAAGGCCATTTCTGAGACTTGCCTGCATGTTCCTCCCCAGCCAGGACAGGAGGACAGGCACAATGGAGCAATTTGTGAGGGAGGCCCCGGGAGCAGTCTCTGCTCAGCAACTTGTCCCCAGGCAAAGCTCTGGCAAGGGTTAGATCACCAGGAACACCACAGAGCTCCATGCAGCCCAGTGGAGGGGGGGAAAGGCATTGGCACCTTGGGCCACACATACCCAGATGAATCAGGGCTGGTCATGGTGTCTACACGGGCACACACTTAACACTGGAAGATAGCAGATGTCTCACTAATTTTCATATGCAAATATTTACCTGAATCCAGAGGATGTTGTCACAGGGCTGAAGCGCCAGATCTGAGGCGCATTACTAAAAAGCAACATAATTAACTCATCCTTATGAATGCTTTTATTAAACACCTTTTAAAATTGGAGGTTCAAAAGTGGCGTTGATTCTGGAAGTGCATGAATAAAAGATGGAGAGAAGAAACTGACCTGGTGGCTTTAGCATATTGATCCAAGCCCGCTCCAGCGCTAGAGACCAGAATAAAACCCAATATGGGCCGCAGGGTGGAGACTGCACTCAGTCCATGACTTCTGCGGGCCCTTGGTAAACTGCACTTCCCAGCCATTACATCCTTGCTTGGCAAAAGCAAATGTGATGTGTTTGCTTTCTGAGGTTTGGGAGATGTAGACCATCAGCAGCAAAAAAAAAAAAAAAAAGAGTCTGAATACTATGAGAGGGGCCCATGACTGTTGGATATATGATTTATATGTTAAATTTCAGGTTCCCTCCACGCCTGCAGAGGCTGTTGAAAATTTAATGCCTAATATTCTTAACAGTAGCAAAAGAAAATTATGTATGTAAAGGGTTGACTTTCTGCTCTGTTCTTAAAATAATGATTCTCCCCCTGCTAGGAGGGAGGGGGAAGGAAAGGAAAGGAAGAAAGGAGGGGAGAAAAAAGAAGAGGAAGGGAGGGAGAGCGAGCAAAGAATTCAGCTGGGTAGCAAGCATCCTTCAGGCTGCGGGAGGAATTCAAGTTCCGACTAGCCTGCTCTGGATACTGATCTAGCTGTGGGCTGCATGCTTTCTCTACCATCAGATCATTTCCCATTCACCCCAAGATGGGCCTCACCCTGAGTTCTCAAAGCCTTTTGGTGACCCAGGAAGGGCTGCTCCTGACCAGGGGAAACGTGCAAAGTGTGATTGACACCCATTTCTCTGTTTGCAGGGGACACCCGGAAAACCTGGACCACGGGGACAGCGAGGCCCAACGGTAACCCCACTTGTGGCCAGAGGCCACGCGGTAGAGATGTAGCTTGGGCGGGGTGGGCAAGCAGGCTCTGTGAGTTGGGGCTGACCGGCCTTCTTTCTCTCCCTGCAGGGTCCAAGGGGTGAAAGAGGCCCACGAGGCATCACAGGGAAGCCTGGTCCTAAGGTATGTTCGTGGCCCATCTGGTAGGCATTGAAACCTCTCACAGGGGGTTTCGATGCTGCGGGATGCAGAGGACCGAAGGTGGCCTGTGATCTCTTTGTGTAATGAACAAAGGACAGTTTCCTTGAACAACCTTTAAGGGGCACCCTGTTCTCCAGCAGCCTTTGACCTCAAGATGGACAGTCAGGACAGCCCTCAGATGTGGTAACTTATGGGGCTCTCGGGCTCCGGGAAGCCAGGTCTAATACAAATCCACCGAGGCCTGATGGGCAGGCCCTATGGTTTTCTGGGAAAGGCATCTTGGAGCTACAGAGAGATCCTTACTAGAAAGTTCTTTTTGGCATTGGTGGAAGCTCAGCCCACCCTGACCAGACTCACTGAGAGGCTCGAGACATCTCCTTGTGCTGTGACTCTGGGGAAGATTCCCAACATGGCAGGCTGTCCTGTCCTGACCAGGAGGACTCTGGGCAGGGATTCCATTGAAAAGAGCTTCCTGTTGACTGAGGTACAGGGCTAGCCTATCCCCTACCAAGACCTCTCCACGTTGAGCTCTGGCTACGTGTCAAAGCCCCTGGGAACTAACTCAGCTCACCTGTGAGAACTAGTGACTTCCAGAGCAGCTGGGCTCACGGGATAGCCCTGTGTTGTGTCCTTTTGGTTCCGCCCCCCTCTTTTTTTGGTGTGTATGGATGTGTTTCTGTGTGTGTATGTGTGTGTGGTAGTTGGGGGCCTGCATGTGCATGCGTGTACACGTGTATGTGGAGGCCGGAGGACAGTCTCAGGTGTCACGCTCAGGAATGGCATCCACCTCCTTTGAGGCAGGGTCTCTCATTGGCCTGGAGCTCACCAGTTAGGCAAGACTAGCTAACCAGTGAGGCCCAGGGATGCTTTTGTCTCTGCCTCCCCAGTACTGGAATTATAGGCATGCACCAACATGCTTGTTTTTTAAAAAATATTTATTTGTTTATTTATTTATTTGAGAGAGAGAGAGAGAGAGAATGAGTATGCCAGGGCCTCTAAACACTGCAAACAAACTCCAGATACATGTGCCCCCCCATGGGTATTGGGGAATTGAACCTTGGTCCTTAGGCTTTGCAGGTAAGTGTCTTAACCATTAAGCCATCTCTCTAGCCCCCATGCTTGTTTTTTTGTTTGTTTGTTTGTTTTGTGTTTGTTTGTTTGTTTGTTTGTTTGTTTGTTTTTGAGGTAGGGTCTCACTCCAGCCTAGGCTGACCTGGAATTCACTCTGTAGTCTCAGGGTGGCCTCGAACTCATGGTGATCCTCCTACCTCTGCCTCCTGAGTGCTGGGATTAAAGACGTGCACCACCATGCCCAGCTTCCATGCTTGTTTTTTTGTTTGTTTGTTTCTTTGTTTTTTGGAGAGAGACAGAGAGGGAGAGGGAGAGGGAGACAGGGAAACAGATAGAGAATGGGCACGCCAGCAGCTTCTCAGCTGCTGTGAATGAACTCCAGATCGTGTGCCCCTTGTGGGCAAGTGTGGCATTGCACCCTTGCGTCACTTTGCATCTGGCTAAATGTGGGACCTGGAGATTGGAACCAGCATTCTTAGGCTTAGCAGGCAGGCGCCTAAACTGCTAAGCCATCTCTCCAGCCTGCCATGCTTGGTTTTTAATAAAAGTTCTGGGCTTGGAACTTAGATCCTCATGCTTTCTAAGGCAATCTCTTTACCAACTGAGCCAGCTCCCCAGCCTCTTCTCACTCATGTTCTGTCTTGAAGTGACTTTTGATGTGTTTCTCTGCTGAGCACAGCCTGTGTCTGACTGCAGGGACTGTTCTGAAAATGTCACAGCCCTGCAGAAGCCAGCTCAGTTTCAGCTGCACAGAGGCGAGAGCAGAGGCCAGTGTGGTAGCCTCGGCTGATGCTTTCGTAGTCTGCCATGTGGGATCAGGACAACCTTGAGGAGGGCACACAAGACGGCCCTTTCCTGGGCTATTGGAGGGAGTCTCTGCATTTCCCTGTCCACAGTAGTTACAATGAGTTCTTTTTCCCTTCTCCTCAGGGCAACTCTGGAGGTGATGGCCCTGCTGGACCCCCTGGTGAGCGGGTAAGCATCTTCCTGGGCTGCAGGGACATTTCCAGGGAGGCATCTGGCCCCAAAGATCCCTCTCACTGCATGCATTTCACCCCTGGGTGGATCAAGGACAGGAGTTCACGTGCTCTGCAAAGGAGCGGAGTTCCTTGCGACCCTAGGGTAGTTCACTCCAGAAAATGAGATTCTTCCTCAGTGAGAGACCTCAGCCCACCCACTGGGCCTAAAACCACAGGACATTGAGCTTTTGGTCACATTTGGCATGGAGGGCCCTGGGATGTTGCTGTGTGACCCAGCCTCCAGAGCACGTGGCTGAGCCTCCTGGTTCTCATTGTGGGGGCTGGGAAAATGGGATCTGAGGGGAGCTGGGAGCGGGAGCGGTGAGATGACCTGTGCTCAAAACCAGCACTGTGCTGCTGAGGGTAGTCATGGTTACCTCTGTCAAGACACCTATCCTCAAACTGGCCATTCTCTGTCTCCAGGGACCCAATGGACCCCAAGGACCCACAGGCTTCCCTGGACCCAAGGGCCCCCCGGTAAGTAGTGCCTTGAGTGTGGGGCTCCCCTGTCTCCCATAGGGCCATGGGGAGATGAAGGTCACATACCAGACCCTGGCTGGATCAGCAGGTGGGACAGCCCACAGGCCAAGCTCCTGCCCACCCTCCCAGGACGCCGATGCTAAAAAGAGCTGACCCGAGTTAAGGGTTGGGTCCTGTTGTCATTGCAACCATCATGGCTTTCTAGCTAAGCCAACGTTAGTGTCCTGGATGACCACAGGAAATGGCCATGGGAAATGACCATAAACCGGGTGCCTCATAATAATGGAAATGTCTTCTCTCGGTCTGAAATCAAAGCAAGTTCCTTCCCAGGATCTAGAGAGGGTCCACAGCAGGAGAGAGCCTGGACAGGATTCTGTCCGTGCTCGGGGGCTGACATCCTTCTTTGGCTGCCACCCCCTGACCTACCCCAGCTTCACAAGATCTCCTCTCAGTTCAAACCCATCTTTGATAAGGACAGTTGCCCAGTTCCATCCTTCCTGTTGCTCCACACCCCTGAATCACAGCGTTTCCACATAAAGTCACAGTCACAGCTGTGAGTGGTTGGGACTTTGTCATGTCATTTGGGAGGGTACATCTTATCTTGTGGAGGCACAATACATTTTTGAGTTCCCCTCAAAGATGGAAAATTGGCTGATGGTGTCATCCTTAACTAACTTTTAAAAAATATTTTTATTATTTATTTATTTGAGAGAGAGATACAGAAATAGGCAGGTAGAAAGAGAGAGAGGGAGAATGGGTGCGCCAGGACCTCCAGCCACTGCAAACGAACTCCAGATGCATGTGCCCCCTTGTGCATCTGGTTTATGTGGGTGCTGCAGAATGGAGCATTGAACCGGGATCCTTGGGCTTCACAGGCAAGCATTTAACTGCTAAGCCATCTCTCCAGCCCCTTAACTAACTTTTTGCAGCTGTGACAGAACACATGGCAAGAAGTGTGGAAGGGTTTGTTTCAGTTTATAATTCCAGGAAATAGAGTCCATCAGGGCAGGGAAGGCGTGGCAGCAGGAGTGGGAAGTGCCAGCTCCCTGTCAATCTGTAGTCAGAAAGCAGAGCGCAGTAAACACTGGTGCTCAGCTCGCTTTTTCCTTTTTATTCAGGTCAAAACCCCAGCCCGTGGGATGGTGCTACCCACCATTAGGGTGGGTCTCCCCACCTCTAGAAATTCCCTCATAGACATGCCCAGAGGTTTGTCTCCTAGGTGATTCTAGATTCCGTCAAGTTGGCGACATTAACCGTCATACCGGGGGAGGCATGGGACAGTGGTCTGGAGGGAGTTTGTCAAACTAAACCAATGTGGGTGCCCGTGCCAACTGAGCCTCCCACCTGCTAGACTTCAGGACCCTGAATTGTCTTCCTGCCACTGTTCACCTCTGGGTATGAGGGTGGAATGCCTCGTATCCAGAGATGGAACACCTCTTGGGGTGGCGATGAATATTCAGTGTCCCAAGGACAGAGTCCTCCAAGGCATCTGGCTTTATGGTCACTGTCCCCATGACTGTTGGACAATTGCCCTTTTCAGAGAAAGTTCCAAGGGTGAGAGCTGCTGCAATGACCTGGTAATGTTTGTCCCTTGCTTCTCACAGCCGCCAAAGAGTTTCCTCCTGTGTTCTCTCTTCAGGGCCCTCCAGGCAAAGACGGGCTTCCTGGACACCCTGGGCAGAGAGGCGAGACTGTGAGTATCACAGACACTGGATGTAGCTGGTCAGGTCTCTTTGGCTTGGTCTCCCATAACCCTACATATGACATGCTACTGGGCCACAGCCGAGGGGACTGTCCTCACTGGGAAGGACTGCAGCCTCAAAAGGCTTCTTGCAGGCCACTGTCTGCCTACCACTTGGGGTCAGGCTGTGAGGGTGTTGGTACAGAAGAACCATGTGGGCCATCGCCCCAGGACGTCACAGCAGAAACCAGCTGCTGGCTCTTTGCTTCTTTCAGCAGTTTTAGTCAAACATCAAGGTTTATGTTGCTGCATACCGAGACCTTGTGCCTCCAACCTGTATTTTCTCAGAGTGATGTGAGTGCAGCCTCACCGGGGTTTTGCAGGCCTTAGCTGGAAGAGTTCTTGGCTGTGCACCTGAAGCTGGCTAGTATAATGGTTTATGTTGCCGAACTTCAAGACAAAGGCCCTGGGTGTCTCCAAGATCCCAGCATAGTCCGTCTAGGAGGTTCAGCCTCCCCTCTCATGGTAAAGAGGACAGGTACTCAGTGTGCTGAAATGTGGCTCTTCATTAGACACTCAGTGAATGTGTGTGTGACCAATGTCCTTGCAGGCAGAGGACAGCGAGCCCTGGCCTTAAGACAAGCAGGCTAAGTCATCTCCACAGTGATGGCTTCCATCATTTTTTTCTAAAAACATTTTTAAAGATTTATTTTTATTTATTTATTCATTTATTTATTTATTAGAGACAGAGAGAGAGAGGGAGAGAATGGGTGCACTAGGGCCTCCAGCCACTGCAAATAACTCCAGACACATGTACCACCCACCTTGTACATCTGGCTTATGTGGGACCTGGAGAATCGAACCTGGGTCCTTAGGCTTTGCAGGCAAGCACCTTAACTGCTAAGCCATCTCTCCAGCCCCAATAATTTATTTATTTATTTATTTTTGTTATTTTTTTATTTTTTTAATATTATTTTTTTATTGACAACTTCTATACTTACATAAAAAAACCACCTGATATTTCCCTCCTCCCCATTCCACTGAACTCCAATCTCCATCATATCCCCCCCCTCTCTCTATTAGTCTCTCTTTTAATTTGATATCATCTTTTTCTTCTATTTTGAGGGTCTTGCAGAGGTTTGCTAGGCACTGCAAGGTCATGGATATTGAGGCCTTTCTTTCTGGGCAGTTGCATTGCTCTTCCATTCTATCTGCCCCTCTTCTGCAATGGTTCCTGAGCCTTGGAGGGTGTGACAGAGGTGTTTCAGTGCTGGGCACTCCTCCATCCCTGCACTATGTTGCCATTTGGGTCATCCCAGTGGTCATCACCATCTGAAAAGAGAAGCCCTAACCAGAAGTAATTTTTTATGAACATTAAGTTTAGATTTTATTTTTTATAATTTTTATACCCCTAAGGCTCATGACATGTTTTGCTTAGGTTTTTCAGTACCAGGTATGTATTCCCTCCTGTAGAGAGGGCCTCATCCAATTATGGAGCAGTTGGTTACCCCCATGATTGCTCTTTCTCACCTGTCTGGCCAAACTTGAATATTCAGCGTCCACTGTTTTCACTGCTGATGACTTCTGTGTCCCATAGCTGCATGCAGTGCAGCTTTTTCAGCTTTCAGTTGGCTGGTCTAAGCATCAGCTTGCTTTCTCAGTGATCTTGCCTCTCAGGCAAGAGATGTCTTTCAGCAATTCTTACCATCTGTTTCTCAAGGGAAACCAAAGGCTTTGTCAAAAGCCTTTAATGTTTTGGAGGCTACTGGGACCTCACTTGACTTTCATCATTGAAGGTATCCATTCTTTTGTTTTCTAGTAACAGTGTACAGCTTCTAGATGTGCCATATTCAAAAAAGTAATTTTACATAAGTCTTATTCACAATATCTTGAATTTAGATTGACCTTCCCCTGCCCTATGCATTCTCTTCCCATGGCCTTGCTTAGGCCATTCCCTTCCCTGTAATCAGTTCTTCTACTGTGAATATGAACAACTTACTGGTTTCTGGTACCTATTTTTGGTTCCAGTTCACACACAAAGTCTATACATTTGTAGCTAGTAACATCACTGATTTTATTTTTATACATGATTCTCCACCCCTATTACAACTAACTCCACTCCTTCTCCCACACATCCCACTTTCAGCTTCCTCTGAGTTAAATTAGGGTGACTAGTATGAGCATGGGTGGGGTTTATTTACTGGAATATGAACAACTTACCAGCGGTGACATCACTGAAGAACATGATTCTCCACCCCCCACAACCACACATCCCATAGCTCCTCTGAAGGGAGCAGGGTCTCACGAGTCCCTCCCTCACCCACGATGGAAGGCCGACAGGCTCAGTCTTGGGCAGAAATCCTAGCTGCTGTGTATTCATAAGAGTAATGGCCACGTAATGTCCAGAAGATAGCATTCCACCACACTTCGCTCCATCTTCTGTCTCTTAAATCCTTTCTTCCCCCTCTTCCATGATATTCTTTAAGCCTTGGAGGAGTGATATAGATGTTCTGTTTAGGACTGAGCACACAACAGTTAGTTGTTCTCAGCACTTGTATTAGCTAAGTGTCTCTGCATTAACCTCTGACAATTGCAGAAAGCAACTTCTGTGTTCATGGCTGACAGCAATACTAGTCTATTATAAATATTTAGAAGGCAGTTTGACAGCCTGCTCATTTAGAATAACATTAGTAAGTTACGCCTCAGAGCCTATGACCTTCCAAAACCACAGTCTTTTTTGTTTTGTTTTGTTTTTCAAGGTAGGGTCTCACTCTGGCTCAGGCTGACCTGGAATTCACTATGTAGTCTCAGGGTGGCCTCGAACTCTCAGTGATCCTCCTACCTCTGCCTCCCAAGTGCTGGGATTAAAGGCGTGCGCCACCATGCCAGGTTCAAAACCACAGTCTTTTGACTGGGTTTACAGCACCAGGCATGAATTCCCTCCTGTAAATATGTCTAAAGTCCTAGCCGAAAGTGGTTGTTACATTCATAACAGTCATACTGCTATTGCACCAATGGGTATTTCTTGACTGGCAGGCCTATTGTGGAGGTGACCACCATTTTGCTTTGGCAGAAAAGGCCTTCAGCAGAAATGTGATCATTTCTTGGCTCTGGTCATTTGGGATGTATCCCAGTTTCTTGAAGAGGTTTCTGGGAAAGACTGTGGGCTTGCCTGTGACCTTGGTCATACTTGTGACCTTGAGGCTCCAGTCTTTGAACCACTGTGGCCTCATGGCTGTAGTCCTGGCAACATCCTTCTCTGTGTGTACATGCCTCATCCACATTGAAGGCCAGCTTGTACAGATGTAAGCCTCATCCAGGAGAGAGGGGTCCAGGGAGAAGGGTGGCAACAGGCCCTTTGTCTCTGTGGCCATTGTCCTTGTGCCTGAAGGTCTCTGGACATGTCTCCCAAGCAAATACAGCCATCCTGAAATAGGCCTCTGAAAGCCTTGTCTCATACCGTCCTGGAGGCTGCTTTTAGGCTCCTCTTTGTTTCTTGGCCCATGGAGCCAGTAGCTCTTTAGTTATGCCTCTGCTGATGTTTGCACAGTAGGCTGATAAATGGAGATTACCTTGCTCTTTTGTTTATAGGGAAAGATTAAAACATTTCTTCCAGGCTTGCACGTTTTTCTCTAATGCCTTTCCAAGGAGACAAGATAGAAGGTTTTGCATATTGCGTGCTTTTGTCTCTTATTCTCATTGTGAAAATAATTAAGCTGCATGCCTCTGCTTGGAAAAGGTGCAGCTTCGGAAACATCTGCCAGGCTCAGCCACTTCTGTAGACACTGGGTGCTTCTGCGATCCTGTGGGGCATCTCTGTGATGCATCTGGGGGCACGAGGGTCTCCTCTAGGGGACAGTCAGATACCCCTGGAGGTCAATCTTCCCTAGGTTATGGATGTGTTTTAAAAACTGAAACAGAAATAGGCATAACTTCTCCTTGGTAGCCTATTTTTCAGCATGGCTGGTCTCGGAATGGCTGTGAACCTCATGGGGAAGCTTTCTTGTCCTTGTCATTGACATTGATGCAAGCAGAGCTTTCCCAGGTTCCTGCCTCCCCTCAGTACTCCCCACACACACACACATCTACCCATTACCTTTTGTTTCTCACCATAAAGCACAGTAATCAGAGAACTATGCTGAAGAAATGGCCATCCCAGGGCCTGGGGAGATGGCTCGGTGAGTGCCTGAGTTTAGCTCCCCAGCATATGTAAAAAGCCAGATGCTGCAGCAGGCTTCTGTAATCCCAGTGCACCCGTGTCGAGCTGGGAGGTGGAAACAAGAGAGTCTAGAAGCTGGGGGTTAGCTAGCTTCATAAACATGGTGGCGAGCATGAGAGACTCTACCTGAGACGAGGTAGATGGCAAGGACTGGCATCTGAGGTTGACCTCTGACTTCCTCATGAGTTCCATCAGACACACATGCATATGCACACATGCACACACGCATGCACGCACGTACGAATGAAATGGCCATTCTAACTTCCTGCATGAGCCAAGCAGGAATCTCTAGGAGAGAGTCTACTGTGGTTCACATGGCCCCACGGCTCCGTGTGAGATCCTGGGTACTCATATGCTGAGCTTGAGCTGCCTTCCCACCTAGTGAGTTAAATTAGGGTGACTAGCATGAGCATGGGTGGGGGTTATTTACTGGAATATGAACAACTTACCAGTGGTGACATCACTGAAGCACATGATTCTCCACCCCCTTCCCCGCAACCACACATCCCATAGTTCCTCTGAAGGGAGCAGAGTCTCGTGAGTCCCTCCCTCACCCACGATGGAAGGTTGACAGGCTCAGTCTTGGGCAGAAATCCTAGCTGCTGTGTATTCGTAAGAGTAATGGCCACGTAATGTCCAGAAGACAGCATTCCACCACACTTCGCTCCATCTTCTGTCTCCTAAGTTCTTTCTACCTCCCTCTTCATGGTCACGGCCTCTGGGCCTCTAGAGAGCCCTTCTCAGGCCTTGGGTTGATATCATATGCCTGACACCTGTAGCTGGCATCTCATGGCACCCTCCCTGCTCCACCAATGTGCCCGCAGTCAGCTTGCATGCTCAGTGCATGGAGTGCTGGAGCCCCCATAGCTTATGTGGCACATTTCCAGTCAACATCCTACGTGTACTTGGGAAGCATAGCTGACAAAGGAGCTGGGTCCTTCTAGGCATGAGAGCTGAGCCTGGAAGAGAAATAGTCTTTGTGAGCCAAGTTAAAAAAAAACAGCACATATGAGATGACAGCTTCCTAAAGCAGCTGGTCGTCCTAACTATGCAGAGGAGCAGGCTGGCAACTCGCCTGCCGTGCGTCAGGGACATCAACGACAAAAGCTAGAAAGTTCTACAAAGTCACTAATGAGCATCAGCCCACAGGTAGCTCTCGTGTCTACCCGGAAAACGAATGCTTGGTGACGTGAGGGAGACCAACAGGCTTAACAATCGACTTCTCAGCCCAAAAAACACAGCGTGGAGCTAACCTGCCTGGCTCCATTACCTTCTCTCCAGCAAGGAGTGGGGCCATTCGGAGATGGTGGGGGGACGGACTTCTGAGGAGGCTGCAGCAGGGCCCTGGGGTCCACTGTGGGCCCCCTCAGCATGCTGACTCTCTCCACAGGGTTTCCAAGGCAAGACTGGCCCTCCAGGCCCCCCAGGCGTGGTTGGCCCTCAGGTGAGACCTACCATCCAGGTGTCATTCAAGCACACAGGAGAGGCTTAGGGCTGGTTGTGGTTAGTTTTTCCCAGTTCTGAGGGTATGAACCATGCTGAATGAAGAGGCTTAAGCCACATGGCACGCGCGTGCTGACTGCAGGAGACGAACCCCGTATATAGGCTTTTGTAAGGGAAAGAGTGAGGGTCTCAAAGGGCATTCAGGCTCTGGAGTCTGGCTCCCCAGGGCAGGGATCAGTGGTGACCACATATCTTGCTGTTGGGAGCAGAGATTCTTGGACCTGCCAGAGAGCTCTGGTCCCCAATCATGACAGGTCATGGAGAGGTGTGGCTGATGGCTTTAGAGCAGCAGACAGGAACCATTGTTACTTAGAAATGCCACCCCCAGTATACCAGGAAAGAAGAGACTGACACAGTGCCGTCACTCGACCTCGAGATTTTGTTGCTCATTCCCTGTAGCCTTTCCACACGGTTTAAACCATATCCTAGAAAGAGCCTTGTGAGAGGTGCCGGGGAGGAGTGTGCAGCCGGTTTTCATCTTCTGGATTTTTAGCTAGAATAAGACTGATAAGGGCACAGAGGGGAGTGGCAGGCTGGCCACAGTGTTTTATCTCCATGGCCAGGGTTGTCCTCAGACTCAGGAAGAGAAGGCTACTCCCTTGCAGGGCACTCAAAACTGACATGTGACAACCCTGGTTGCCTCTAGGGTCCCACGGGAGAAACCGGTCCAATGGGTGAACGTGGCCACCCTGGACCCCCTGGTCCCCCTGGTGAACAAGGGCTCCCAGGCCTGGCTGGAAAAGAAGGGACCAAGGTAAGTTTCTGGAAACTTCCATGTCAGGCCATCCTTTGTTTAAGGTTTAAAACTGTGGTTTTTTTTTTTTTTTTTTTTTTTCCTCTTGCTCCTTTGGGGTGAACGGATGATTTCTCAGTCAAGTTCTTGTCATGCCAATTTGCTCACAGACCTACAAATTGAGCTGTACTTTTGATTGAACTGAATGCAGGCTCCAGCCGATCTGCCACTGGGATAGAGCGCAAAGAGAATGCAGGATCAAAACCCTCCCAGGCCCCTGTGGCAGGCCCCTTCCCCAGCCGCCCAGTGCTCCCAGAAACAGACAAAAAGCTCTGATTCTTCAACATCTGATACAGATTTGGTAGAAAGTGACCCTTTGAAAAATCCCCTGCTTTAAGAGGTTGAAAATAAATTCTAAAAGTCAAAAATGAATATATGTCTAGCATCACTCAATGCTGGCTCTTTCTGACTTTTTTCTGTAGCCTGGACAGCAGGCAGGTGCCCCCTAGTTGGGTACTGTAAATGCCTGTGTATTAGTTTAAAAAAAAAAAATCAATAGCTCTTCCCTTTGAAATCTTCAGTGTGGGGAACAGAAAATACAAGCTCTCCAGCCTTTTATATGGCTACACACAAGATTAAACTTTTCAAAAGGAGATGGAATAGGGAGATTCCTCTGTTAGTAAAGCGCCCAAGCAAGCCCAAGAACTTGAGTTCAGGTCCCCAGCACCCACATAAAAGCAGGGTGTGGGGGCATACACCTGTAATCCTAGCCATGGGAGGCAGAGATAGTAGGATTCCTAGAACTTGCTGGCTAGCTAGTCTAGCTGAACTGGTGAGCTCTGAATTCAGTGAAAGACCCTGTCTCAAGAAAAAACAAACAAACAAAAAAATAAAATAAAATAAAAATGCAGGTGGAGAGTTAATAAGGAAGGCACCCAACATCAACCTCTGGCATACACACACACACACACACACACACACACACACGTAAACAAATAAAATGGAGCATGGTGAATAAGTATTAAGGAAAATCACACTGCCAAGTGTGTATGTGTTTGTACATACATATGCATAGAGACAAATATATAGACTTACACACACAGAGCGCTGTCCTAGGTCCAGAGAGCTTTCTGCATTCAGAGTTCTAAAGGAAGCCTTTGACCCACTGCTCTGGAAAGACCCTTGTGTTCCCATGTGTAGTCCAGGGAAAATTCTAGAAGATATTCTAGCTTTTAACATCCTTAAGGATGGTAAGCTCAAATGATGCCTCTTTTCAGAAGTGAGTATCAGGCTGGCAGCAAGTTCCTTGAGTGGAGGGTCCCTTTAAGGTAGTGCTTTTAACCACACGTCACCGAGGTTCCCTTAGCCAGGCACAGTCCTCTACAGAGCCCCAGGTACATGGAGAAGGAGGGTGCAACACCAGCTCCTGCTCAGCCCCTTGTGGCTGGGCCCGTCTTCAGTGGCCTGGTTCCCAACAGAACTCAGAGTCACATGAAGTGATTCCATCCCAGATTCATGCAAGGTACTGCCCTGGGGCGGCCAAGTTCAAGTCCATGGAGTGACAGAGCAGCACTTACCTATACCAGGCCTTGGCTCTTTCTTCCTCAGCTCACAAAACAAAACACAACAAATCCCAAGGATTTTTTCTAAAGGCTAAGGTCAGGGGAACCCTTAGGTCAACCCATATCCCCAGTGAATCCTGAAGCAAGAGCCTCACCTGCTCCCAGGACAAAGACTCTACTGTCCTTGGAGGCTAGTGATAGGTCAGAAGCTGGGGTCTCCCAACAGATTCATCTCTGGCTCTTATTTTTTAGGGTGACCCAGGCCCTGCTGGTCTCCCCGGGAAAGATGGCCCTCCTGGACTGCGTGGATTCCCTGGAGACCGAGGGCTCCCCGGCCCCGTGGTGAGTGAGGGACAAGGCAGGTACAGAGGCGTGGTGTATGGTCCCAGGGTCTCTCTTTCAGGTGTCCCTGACCCATGCTCTCACTACTTTGCAGGGAGCGCTTGGACTGAAAGGCAGTGAAGGTCCTCCCGGCCCGCCTGGCCCCGCGGTGAGTACACTCTCATCCCGTGCTTTCTCGGACCCACCCAGGCAGAACAGGAGCACATGTGAAGCTGCCCACTTCTTTTCAAAGACATGGATGGTGTCCCAAGACAGAGCGAGAGGGACTGAGACTTAGTTAATTCCAAAGCCTGGACATGGATGGTGTCCCTGAGCCAGCAGCCCAGTTGACAGGGACGTATGAAAGAGAGCCCAGAACTGTCAGTTTAGTGCATGAATAAGTGGCTGGTCTGGCCTGAGGAGTGAGGAGGAGGCTCCACACCTGGCATGGGTCTGACCTGCGCCAGCAAAGGACGGTGGACACACAGCTCGTGGACACTGAGGAGGCGTCCCTAGAGCAGGCTGAGCCAATGTGCAGATGAACCCTGCCCTACTGTGTGTTGATTATGAGCACGTGAGCCCCTCTTAATCTCAGGACCCCCCCAACTGTGAGAGGCCTGAGAAGGACTCACTGCTTCCTGGCCCTTAGGGATGCGGATGAGGCTGTTCCCTACCTGTGCGGTCATGGAATATCCGCTTTGCTTTCCCTGCTGTACATAGGGGCCTGATGGCCCCTGGGATACACAACCCAACTGGGTTGGGGAAGGGTGGGGTCAGCTGAGTTTCATGCATGTGAGAAGTGACAGAAAGCCAGATGGAGTGAGAAACTGGCCTTTCCTTCTTTTTTTAAATAAATTTTATTTTATTTATTTATTTGATGAGAGAGAGAAAGAGAATGGGTGTGCCAGGGCCTCTAGCCACTGCAAACAAACTACAGATGCGTGCACCCCCTTGTGCATCTGGCTAACGTGGGTCCTGGGGAATCGAACCTGGGTCCTTTGGCTTTGTAAGCAAATGCCTTAACTGCAAAGCCATCCCTCCGGCCCCTGGCCTTTCCGTCTGATGAGGCGGGTGGCGCCTGCAGGCTGTATTGGTCTGTTTTGTTGTTGTTTGTTTGGGTTTACAACTGTTTTTATTCAAGACACAAAAAAAATTATTTGAATTTTTTTTTTCTCCCAATAAAATACCTGAAGAGACCGGTGGGTGCTGAGCCCCTGAGAGATAACATCAAAGGGAAGTGAAGATGTGTTCCCAGACACTTAGATGAGGGAACATGGTGTGAGATGGAAGGGGCCAGATGACTGAACGAGCCTCAAGTACTAGACCAAAGAGTTTGTGCTGGCAAAGAACTTGTGGGGGCCACTGAGGGCTCTGTAGCAAGGGGGAGTGATGTGACCATCTGATGGCACTTCAGCAAGTCTTACATGATCTGAGAGCCTCTGAAGCAAGCTATTTTCTTGCCATACTCAGGGGTCTCCAGGAGAGAGAGGTCCTGCTGGTGCTGCTGGGCCCATTGGAATTCCAGGGAGACCTGGGCCTCAAGGACCTCCAGGACCAGCTGGAGAGAAAGGGGCTCCTGTAAGTACCACCTGAGATCCCTCCACTAGTGGAGAGACCCACGTCTGGCATTGTCCCTCTCCCTGGGTTTTCCCCATGGACACTCTCACGAGGGGTGGGAGACTGTGGTAAAGTCTGATCTGAGATGATCCTGGCCAGTCCTGCATGTTGGCATCACAGGGCTGAAGATGATCCGTCCACCTCTGGACCTATTCTGCACCCAGCCTCTGGGCTGTGAGGGGGACTGAGTCACGCTGCCTACCTAGTGAACAGGTCTTCTCCACTGGCCCCACTCCATGGCCAGGCCTTTTAGGGAAAAGATTGATTCTTGGAAATGGGTGGTCCCTTTACTGATGTGGGAGTACACAATAGGGACGCTCTCTGGTAAAGAAGGGTTGGCTGGTCAGTCCCCAGAAGGTTGAACTCTTTCTCTATGGCCCCTAGTTCTGTGGGCATTGAGAAGTCTTGGGAATAGTGCAGACCTAGGCTTCAACACAGCCCCTCGCCCATCACCCCTGCCCTATTTCTGCATGCCTCAGCCACACAGCTTTATGCCCTCCCACCAATCCCCACTTGCCGACAGCTGCAGAGGCAGATTTTAGCCCTGCTTCCTCATCTCAGCTCAGAGCAAGAAGGAGGCCAAGTTTGGGACAGATACAGGGTGCCCAGACAGTGACATAGACACTTGTGCCCTCTGGTCTGCGTCAACAAGGCACAATGTCCCATGTGTACGGCTCCCTGGGGCTCAATGGGGAGGAAGGGTAGCCTGGCTTATTGCCTGAATAACAGTTCTCCACTTTAACCACAGTGGACATCTATGCCTTAGAGAACCCTCCCACATGTTCTCAGCCTTTTGATGACACCTGGACACAGACCCAGCTGAGTTCTATGCAGCACACAGAAGCCCTGGGGCATCCGGGACTGGTGGAGCACTCAGGCTAGCTAGAGACCATCCAGTTTGCAGAGAGTCAGCATTTAGGCAGAAACCTTGCAAGGGCCGCCCTACACAGGGAACGGTCACTGTCCTCCCAGAACAGTTCCGGAGGAACAGAAAGGTTGAGGAATTCCTGCCAACTTCTCACCTGATGGAGAATGCAGAGGACAAAGGCTGCAGAAAGCCCTGCGCCTCATGAGGGCACTTTACCGGCTAGGCATGGCAGACATCTCTATTGACAGAGGTAACTCTGAAGAGCAGGGAGTGAGGTGTGTGACAGGAAGAACAGGAGGGCTAGCCAGACACCAGATAGATGTGCGTGTCCTCATCTGTGCCCTCCCACTGCACACACTCCCTTCCTGTGTGCCATTGGAGGAAAGGGGTTCCTGGCTAAGGTGAGAAAATTCTCATTGCTCCTGGGGGGTGGGATGGTGGACAAAACTGAACACAGTAAGAACTATAGTGTGGATCATTCGAGATGCCCAGGACGGGGGGTGGGGGGAGCAGTTAGGAGGAAAGCCAGAAAGTCATGAGGGCAGGAGAAATAAAGGTTTTGGGTGTGCCTGTGCATGCATGCCTCTGCGTGTGCGCATGTGTGGAGGTGTGCGTACATGTTCATAGTACACATGTCCCATGCATGAGTGTGTATGTCTGTGTGCATGTGCACATCCCATGTGTGAGTGTGCGCATGGGTACGTGTGTCTGTATCCCTTTGTGCTTACATACGTGTGTGTGCTCACGTGTCCTGCGTGTGCGTGCATGTGTTTCCTGCGTATTTGTGAGCAAGCTTTTCTTTGTGTAGTTATATGTGCTCTGTGTTCATGTACACATTGGTATCCGTGTGTCTAAACACAGGGTGTGTACAAAGAACTGACAGTAACAATGACAGAAGCTACTGCCCAGGCCTTCCTGGCTGGCCACTCAGCTTGGCCCTGTCCAGCAGCTTAGATAGTCCTCGCCAGGCTTAGGAACCTATGCTCACTAATGGTGCCAGGCAGCTTTCCGTCAGTGTGACAAATGCATGAGAAAAAGGACATTAAGGAGATTTATTTTGCCTCATCGTTTCAGTCCAAGGTCAGCTGGCGCCATTGCCACGGGGTGAGATGAGGCAGAACATCATGGTAGAAGTGTGCAGCGGAGCACAGAGCTGGTCACCTCAGGACAGCTAGGAAAGAGACAGGGGCCAGGGTCAGATGTATCCTTCCTTCTAGAATATGTCTCCAGTGATCAGCTTCCTCCAACTATGCCTTATCTCCTCAAATTTCCATCACCTCCCCAAACTGGGGGCCAAGTTCTCAACACATGAGCCTTGGCGGGGGGACATCACATGTTCAAACCATAACACTCACTGTGCCTCAGTTTCCTCATCTCAAAAGAGCTGCCCTTCCTAGGAGGAGTGTGGCTCAATGGCAGTGACTTGCAGCCATTCAAGGTCCAGGGCTAGGCAGAGTCAGCAGCAGCGACCCTGCTGGCATCCATCAACATGGTCCCACACATTTCCAGCTCCCTGCCCCTGGGCTTTCTGGGGTGATGAGCTGGGGTGGGATGTTCCCATGGTAGAGCCCTATTGGACCAGAATCTTCTGTCCCTTCTAGGGAGAGAAAGGCCCCCAAGGTCCAGCTGGCAGAGATGGCCTCCAGGGTCCTGTAGGACTCCCGGGTCCTGCTGGCCCTGTCGGCCCCCCTGGAGAAGATGGAGATAAGGTAAGAAGTCAATCATTTGCATGGCCATGCCTGGCATGGCAGGGGATTGGCATGAGGATTACCAGCACTCGGGAGGCAGAGGTGGGAGGACCACTGTGAGTTCAAAGGCCACCCTGAGACTACATAGTGAATTCCAGGTCGGCCTGGGCTACAGCGAGACCCTACCTCTAAACAAACAAACAAAAACAATGAAAGACAGCATGCATGGGGCACAGGACTCAGCTGGCAGGGCAGCGCTGTGCCCCTGCAGACCTAGGGGTGAGGGGGTGATTTCAAATGAATGGCATCCAATGAGATCCAGTATTCAAGTGGGTGCACATAAAGCCCTTTCCTCCCTGGCCCCTTTGCTTCTGCCCGAGACATGTGCAGTTCGTAGCCAAAGTGAAGAAAAACTCCCTACACCCCTCCGAACCATTTTAAACTGGGACTGTGCGGGGCTGGGTTTAATGAGCTTTTTACTCCATATCTATTTTTAAATGTCTCCCCTTGAATTACCAGGGCTCCCTTTCATTAAGCACATGCTTTATAAGCTGAGACTGTCAGAGCAGCCTGATTTTATACTTCATTAAAAGGAAGACACTGAGCTTAGCACTTCAGCTGCGCTTCCCACGGGTGACATGTCTGACTTTGTCACCTCTGCATAGAGGACAACTGATGTCTCAGGGTGAGAGGCAGCCAGACCCCAGTAGAAATACTAGACAGGACGGTAAATAGAGTGGGCCAAGTTGCTATGTCCACTACCATCCTATGCGATATCAGATCACTACCCCTTCGATCAGAAAGACCATCAAATTAGTATCTGGAAATGTTTCTTCCTTGGGCAAGAAGCCGTGGGGCCAACCGGAGAAAAGACTTTAGTTAATCCCCAAGAAAACTTGATCATGGGGATCCAGAAAGGTGCACACCGCCACCAGGCCAACAGCCCCCTTTCTGTCTGTCCCCAGGGAGAGATCGGGGAGCCTGGACAGAAAGGAAGCAAGGGGGACAAAGGCGAGCAGGTAAGAGTGCGTGCGTGTGGGTGGCCAGTGAGTGCAGAGGGCACGTGCGCATGCGTGTGGGTGACCAGTGAATGCAGAGGGCCTGGAAACCTATGGGACATTCCAGTCGGGTTTCCATCCTAGGAATAGCTAATGTACTTATTTATGTGCATGCATTTATGAATCTGAGTGGATCTCAGCATGAGTGCATAAGCAGTGTGCACAGGTGGGTGAGAAGAATCAGGTGAGGTGTGTCTCCCAGGATGTCTCATCACACACTCTGCCCTACCACTGGGGAGCTCAGAGCTCTGCAGAGGCAACCTTTGTCCCTTGGATTCTCACCTGTTCATAATATTAGGTTGTCGTCGCCGCAGATCTGTCACCCAGCAGCCGACCTCCTCCAGTGCCCTGAGGTCCCTTTCACTGGTCTCATTATCCCTGAAGTGATGTCACTGGGCGAGCGTTCTGGCTCCAGCTCTCTAAGGACAGGGACTCTGTTCCTACCTTCGGTCTCTGTCTCTGTCCCCGGTGCTCACTCACAGTGACACATACTGGAGGATAGTGTGGAAGCAGTGGTCATCATGGAGCCCTGCCCCAGCTCAACATGCAGGAGCTACATGGCCTCTGATCCTTGTTGTCCAAGGCGGTCCTGTATGCCCGTGTCAGGGTGTGTGGTGGGAGCGCAGAGGACAGACAGCGGCCTGTCAGGCTGCTCTGTCACCCATTGTGACATGATTGTGGCTGAGTCAAGAACCTCACCCCCTTCTGAAAGCCTGCATTCCTGCTTGAGCTGTGGGAGTCAGGGCTGATGTCTGCTGTGAGGAATGGCACATGTGGGACTGACCTCAGAGGCATCAGCCAGCCCCCTCTCAGGATGGGATTCACACATCTTCAGCCTCCACTGCAACCATGTCTCTTTCTGTTCCCCACACAGGGTCCTCCTGGGCCTACAGGTCCTCAAGGCCCCATCGGACAGCCAGGCCCTTCCGTGAGTATCTATTGCCAGTGCGCTAGCAAGACCTATCTGTGGAGCTGTGGCTTGGCCTCACTCCTGCCCATTTCTTCCCTCAGGGAGCAGATGGTGAGCCGGGCCCTCGTGGCCAGCAGGGACTGTTTGGACAGAAAGGAGATGAAGGTTCGAGAGGTTTTCCAGGACCACCAGGGCCAGTGGGACTGCAGGTAACCACAGGGCTTCCCAGGCTACTGCAGAGGGGGTGGTGTCTTGCCAAGCCTCCTCCTCCTCCTTCTTTTGGGAAGAGTGGGGAAATTGAGACACAGTGACAGGGATTGGTAGGGTTGCCAGTTCCCAGGAATCCAGACACCCACAGCTACTTCTGTGCTCAGCAGTGGAGACCTGGGAAGCAGTGACCACGAGTAAGGAAGGAACATGGAAGTCCCCTTCTGGACATACTGCCTAGAAGTGACAGCCATGCGTGCAGGCACACCTCACTCTGTGCCCTGTCGGTGGATGTGTTGTGGTCACATTGATTAGTTCTGTGGAACATTTGCAAAACCAGAAACACATCTGCACAGTGTCTGCCCCAGCTTTCATTTTATGTTATGGGGCATAGTGAATGCCATTGAATATTCTTTCAATGCATGACTATTTTGGAAAACACAAGTTTTAGTTACTGTGTAGTATTTCAGCATATGGCAGAACATGATTTATCCAGAAGTTTCCCTGCTGCCGGCTCATTAGGTTTATTGTTTTATGGGAAGCCACCATAAGCACCATTGTCCATAAATCTTTGCATTCCCCTCTGGTTATGTCCTCGGCTACTACCTCTGAGGCCTCTGAGGCAGTTTGTCCTCATGTGCAGGCAGACCTGTGGCAGCGTATTCCAGGGGCTTCTGGAAGGTCATGTTGGTGAAGATTGGTAGGGCTGTATGTGCATCCCACAGAACAATACCTTACCACCGCTTCCTGTCCACAGGGTTTGCCAGGACCCCCAGGTGAAAAGGGTGAGACTGGAGATGTGGGCCAGATGGTAAGTAACCGGGCCACCAAGATAATGCATGGCCCTTGGTTTACATTTGGAGGGAAGTCTGTATTTGGTCTGAGCTCACTGGTCCCTCTCCTCCTCCTCCCAGGGCCCTCCTGGTCCCCCAGGCCCCCGAGGACCGTCTGGAGCTCCAGGTGCTGATGGGCCACAAGGTCCTCCTGGAGGGATCGGAAACCCTGGTGCAGTGGGAGAGAAGGTGACGGCTCTGCTCATGGTGGCAGCTCTGTGGCTGTGCATGTGCGCGGGCACAGTGCTTCTGTGTGACGTACCTCTGTATGACTGTGACTCTCCTGTGTGCTTGTGTGTACAAGGTTGTGTGCCTGTGTGTGTGTGTGTGTACACAGAGATGTTCCAGGCCAGGGTTGAGTTATTCTCATCATACTTACTTCAGTTAAACGTAGATTCGGGGGGGCTGGAGCGATGCTTAGCGGTTAAGGTGCCTGCCTGCTAAGCCTAAAGAACTACGTTCCAATCTCCAGGTCCCACATTTAGTCAGATGCAAAGTGAAGCAAGGGTGCAATGCCACACTTGCCCACAAGGGGGCGCACGCATCTGGATTTCGTTCACAGCAGCTGAGAGACTGCTGGCGTGTCCATCTCTATCTTTCTTCCTCTCCCTCTCTCTCTGTCTCTCTCTCTCTGTGCCTCTCTCCAAAAAAAAAAAAAAAAAAAAAAAGTAGATTCAGGAGTGTGTTTATTTGTAGCAGCCTTTTAGAAAATCTCCAACTAGTACTTCCAAGACTTAACCCTCTCCTCACCCCCCAAAATCTCGTCCGCTCCCCACTCAATCCTGGTGGAAGCCACCTGTTCTCCTTGAGGGCTTTCAGCTGCTAAGCATGTAGCACCCACTTGAGCCTAGCTCTGCTTCGCATAGTTGGGGCCTTGTAATTCCATCTGGTTGATGTTAGTGAGCTGATGAAGCACTAGCTGAGTGAGACTGATGGGCCCACGTGTGTTGATGCCAGTACATGTGAGAGAACACATGTGAACTGATACCCATATGTGTGTGTGATTGTGTGGGAGCCCACTTCACAGGTGCTTGGGAATATGTACTGCCTTAGGAGGCCATCTTGGGCCTCTAGAGCCCTCTTCCCCACCCTTTACCTCCCACCCTTTCCAGAGCTTGTTTTCCAACGCGGGTCATTAAATAGGAGGAAACATTCCATGACTGTGTAAAGTGGGAGAGGCTCACACCAGGGAGCGCGGGCACACTTCTGCCTCCCCACCCAGGTTACCATTCGGCGCGGCCACCTCACTGGTCCTTTCTGCCACCCAGATCTGCACATATAATGACACTGTGTGCCTCCTCACCTCTGCCATGCCTCACTCCCTGTGTTAGTTACCTTTCACATTGACAGACTGCCTGACAAAGGCAACTTAAGGAAGGAAGGCAGGGCTTTCTTTTGGCTCACGGTTTGCATTCAGTTATGGTGGCAGGAGCACGAGGCAGCTGGTCACATCATCTCCTATGCTGGGAAGCAGAGGGATAGGAACACCGATGCTCATCTCGCATTCTTTCTCCTTTACATTCAGCCCAGGTCCCCAGTCCGTAGGATGACACCATCCACGTTCAGAGTAGATCTTCTACTCAGTTAAACCTTTCTGGAAAGACCCTCATAGACAAGCCTAGAGATGTGCTTCCACGATGATTCTAGAATCTAGTCGAGTTGACAATGAAGATTGATCATCGCTACCTCCCCTACTGAGAACTTCCTAATTCTCCTCCAACCTCCTGGGGTCCTGCTTGGCACAGCCTTCGCTGGCAGCTGTTCTTGTGATCTGAACACCCACTAGCTCCTTCCGCCTCAGCCCTGTACCGAGTCCATCACATGCCTACATCTTGCACTGTGACCTCTCACGGGCCACACTCCTCATCTACCTCCCTCTGTAATGCAATCCTGGGACCCTCTGTTCTACCAAGCCCAGGTTGCCCGGTGCCCAACGGCAAGCTGGCAGAATTGGGCCTGTGCCAGCAGCTAGACCCACAGTAGTCATCATCACCAAGGGACCGTCCTCATAACAAAATGTCTTGTCTCTTCAGGGGGAGCCTGGTGAAGCTGGCGAGCCTGGCCTTCCAGGAGAAGGGGGTCCCCCGGTGAGTGTGGCATTGGAGGAAGGGTGGGGACGTGTCGAATCAGAATGCAAATGAGGCATGGAACTAGAAGCTTTATCCCTGCCTCAGTGTATCCTCCATTAAATGAGAATCGTGTCTCTGCTGTGCCAAACCATATCAGAATACAGTGAAAAGGAGCATGCGTGATGGGGGACTGAGCCTGTGTATATGCACACATGTGTGCATGTGGGGGGGGCATACCTATACATGCGCACGTCCAGACCTCAGCAGTGACCACCGTGCACTGTGACTGCCAGTCATTTTGCCATCTGTAGCACCCAGGCTCTTGCACAAGTGAGTGAGGGTGACTGTTGTCACCCTGTAGCCCCAAACCTTGAACATCAGTCTGGGAATATCCAGGCCTCTGAGGGCCAGGTGGCCAAGAGCAGCTCTGGGCCAGGGAAGCGGTTTTAGGGACTGAGGTGTCCTGGCTCATTGTGTCTGAGAGTCGTGGAGCTCGTGGTGGTGCCCCTCACGGTCTTCACTGCCTTCTGTTAGTCCAGGAGTCAGCCCCTTGCTGGGCTCCCCGCCCTCCTGGCAGTACAGCTGGGCTCCATGCTTACAGGGCGCTCAGAGGGTCAGGAGCAAGAGAGGTCTCATCCTCATCTTGGGCAGCACCTGGCCCCTCAGGGATGCTGAGGAAAAAGCTGCCAGTAAGATGCAGTGGTGAATCCCAGGGAGGTCCAGTGCAGCACAGCTCCTGTCTCACTCTTGAGTGAGTGCATAGTCAGCTCTGAGAACTGGATCCTGGCCTCTTCCCCCTCCAGGGACCCAAAGGAGAAAGAGGGGAGAAGGGTGAAGCTGGCCCCTCAGGTGCTGCAGGACCCCCTGGACCCAAAGGCCCTCCTGGAGATGATGGCCCCAAAGGCAGCCCTGTGAGTAGCTTTGGATGCTGGGGTGCAAGGGCATGGTCCCCAAACTCAGGGCATACAGAGTGAGTCCCTGCAGCATGTGCCTCCTGATCTGACAACAGTCCATTTAGACATGTCCACCACTGACAAAGCTGGTGGAGGGGACCAGGGAGGTGTGGCGGAAGGGAAGCTCTTAGGTACTCACCTTCTTGGAAACTCATGATGAATGGCCTTCAGACTTGGGCTGCAGCCTCCTGCCCTGTCAGAGCTATTGAGGGTACTGGCTCTAGATGCAGCCTGGAGCTCCCACAGTGGGTATGTGGGCAACACACCTGCCCTCCCTGGTATCGTGGGAGGCTGCTGCACCATCCCCCGGGACCTGGACAATAGTAGGCTAAGTGGGGTGTGTCAGGCTGTTGATGGTCTGAGTCTGCCTTTTTCTCCTTCTCAGGGCCCCGTGGGCTTTCCTGGAGACCCTGGCCCCCCTGGAGAGCCAGGCCCTGCCGTAAGTGTCTGCCCTGCCCCATTCCCACGGTCCCTTGCCAGCCCCAATCGCCTTTCTTCCTACTTCTGTCTTTCTGTTGGGTTCTCTGGGCACAGCCCCCATCCAGGGTGTCCCCACTGTATGCTCAAGATAAAGCAAAAAATATATCTCATTTTCAGACACACTGGGTGCAGTTTGGGTTTCGAGAAGGGTCTTAGAATGCTCTGGGGCTGGAAGGTAAACCCAATCCCTTCAAGCCATGGAAGCAACTTTGTCGTTCCCACAGGGGCAAGATGGCCCGCCTGGTGACAAAGGGGATGACGGTGAACCTGGACAGACAGTGAGTACACAGCCTGACCCTGGTGAGAGTGTACCTGCGAGAGTGTACCTGCAAGAGTGTACCTGTGAGAGTGTACCTGCGAGAGTGTACCTGTGAGAGTGTACCTGTGAGAGTGTACCTGCGAGAGTGTACCTGTGAGAGTGTACCTGTGAGAGTGTACCTGCGAGAGTGTACCTGTGAGAGTATACCTGTGAGAGTGTACCTGCGAGAGTGTACCTGTGAGAGTGTACCTGCGAGAGTGTACCTGCAGGCTCATTCCTGAGAGAAGCCCAAACCCAGGCCCCTCTTGACTATGGTTGGGAGTCAGAAGTCCCAAGGATTTGTTGGGGTCCAAGTCCTTTTCCCCAGAAGGAAAATGTGTATATTGTCCCACCAGAGGTCCTACATGCCACTCTACATGCACACAGGGCTCTTCTGTGTGTCCTAAAGTTAACTTTGCGTGCTGTCTGACAGGTGCACGTAGTGTCACAGGCCTCCGCTCACTCTGCCAGCTGACTCTTACAGTTGACCTTGAGCACACTGCTTCAAGGCAAGGTGGTCTCTGTGGATCAGAACCAACCAACTAGCTCATTCTCACCACAGTGGCTGTAGTCCATTCACACCCATACCACCTAACCCCCTCCAGACCCCTCCTCTTAATCCCATCACAAGGGCAGTTAACTGTGAGCCTGAGTTTGGGGAGGAGATATTAGAAGCATAGTATTAACACCAGGGCAAAAGGCTTAAAGGCTTATGTAACCGACTGGAGGTTGAGACGTCATGAGAACGAAGGGGTAGGGACGCAGGCCATGGACCATGTGCTCTGTACATGTCCCTGGTCTCCTACCCCATGGCCTGGCTCTAGGCTTATTCCTTGTTCTCACTTCTGCAAATGAGATATGGGTGACAGTGCCTTGGTGGGGCCTTCGTGGGGACTGGCCATGATGTATCAGGAGTAAGCACTTCATCCTTTTATAAGTCACCAGCTGAGTGGCAAAGGCCATGGGGACCTGGTTGAGATATGCCCACACTAGGTCCAGAGACGAGGCTGTGAGGAGAAGACTAACTCTCCATTATTTAGTGGCCATGGGCAGCACAGATCTCTGTCGTGAGTCAACAGATCCCTAACAACACTCTGTGGTCTTTTTTCCCCCACCCAGGGATCCCCGGGTCCTACTGGTGAACCTGGTCCATCTGGGCCACCAGGAAAAAGGGTGAGTCATTCCTTGCCATCAGCTTCCTGCATGAAGCTCCCCTGTACCCCACTCCTTGCTGCGCTCAGGTTGTCCCTGTGACAGTGAGAAGGAAACGTGAGTGTCCGGAGTATGAGATCCACTCATCACATCACACAGACCTGCGGGTGATCCGACTGTGTCTTTTAGGATGGCCAACTGCTGGCATGTCAGTAATGCTATTGTAGCAGTTACCTTCCTGTTACTACAACATAATACGCAATCAAGAACAGCTGGTGGAAGGAACAGGTTTATTTCCTGTGTACAGTTCTGAGGGGAACTTTGTATGATAACTTGGGGAGGCAGTGGAGAAGCATAGAAGGAGCAGATGGGGCTGGAGAAAATGGCTTAGTGATTAAGGTGTTTGCCTGCAAAGCCAAAGGACCCCAGTTTGATTCCCCAGGACCCATGTAAGCCAGATGCACAAGGAGGCGCATGCATCTGGAGTTCATTTGCAGTGGCTGGGGGCCCTGGTGTGCCCATTCTCTCTCTTTCACTCTCTCTTTCTCTCTCTCTCTCTTGAATAAATGAATAAATAAATAAATAAATAAATAAATAAATAAATAAAATGTATTTAAAAAAAAGAAGGCACAGATAGCTGGGTATCACATCTTCATGTCAGCCGGGAGGAAGTAGCAAGAGAGAGTTAACTATGGCAAGTTGGGGCTAAACTATACAACCCTGAGGTCTGGCCCCCCAGTGACATTTCCCCCCAGCAAAGCTCCACCTCCCTCAGGTCCCACCAGCTGGGGAGTAAGCAAACACATGAGGCTGTGGTAAACATCTGACATCCAGCCCACCACAGCCTTCATGCGAGAAAATGACCCACAAAGCTGGATCCTCCTTGTCCCTGAGCCTGGCCCTCTGCGCAGAGGAGAACCAGAGCATGGAGCAGTATTAAAGGCTTTGGTTGGGTGCCGGGGCTAGGGGGTGCACAGCCAGGATAGGATCCTCCACATAGAGTACCCAGGGCACCCCAGACCCACCAACCTAGCCTGCAGCTAGAGTCACTTCTTGGCAGTGGCCCAGGTGGCCTCAGACTGCTGCTGAGCACCCTGGATCCTTGTCTCAACGCTCAAGAGCTCACGTCCCAACTGTTATCTTGTTTGTTCCAGGGTCCCCCGGGCCCCGCAGGTCCTGAAGGCCGGCAAGGGGAAAAGGGAGCCAAGGTGAGTGTTGCTCATGTCTGTGATTTACATGGGCCCTCAGGAGGGTGGGGCAGGGGGAAGTCTGAGACAGACAGAGAGAAGCCTCAGAGGCAAAGGGAGGCAGAAGTGAGGCCATGCTAGCCTTGGATCTCTGGCAGAGAAGTGGGCACTTCAGAGGCTTGGGTGGTCATCATGCCAGCAGTCAGCATGGTGCCCCGCACCAGAGTGCCTAGCCATTCTTATAGCAACGTGACTGGTAGGACCTCGATGGCACTGTTTGCCTCTGGGGGATCCTCCATAAGGTGACCTACTATGGTTGGCTTGGTCATTAGGGACCAGCCGAGTTTGAAAATTAATAGGATGGAGCTTGGGCCAGGGCAGCTTCCTTGGGTATGTAGAAGGTGGGGCCACTCAGGCCACCTTGGGGCATCTTGGCAGTACATGCAGCTCTGGGCAGGGGGCCTTGGCTAGGTACCTGGTGCCTCTAAGCACTCAGATCCTCTCTGCAGGGAGAAGCTGGCTTGGAAGGCCCTCCTGGGAAGACTGGCCCTATTGGACCCCAGGGGGCCCCTGGGAAGCCTGGGCCTGATGGGCTGCGTGGAATCCCTGGTCCTGTGGTGAGTGGCCTCGCCGGCCTGGCAGGGGTGGGCAACTGTAGGCAGGAGCGCATGCTGAGGTTCTCTGCATTTCAGGGTGAACAAGGTCTCCCGGGATCCCCTGGCCCTGATGGTCCACCTGGCCCCATGGTGAGTGGCATCTCCTGTCAACAGTAGTGGGGATAGGGGACACTGAAAACTCCTCAGAGAAAGGACAGTGAGCCTTCTGCCGTCTCTTGCAGGGTCCACCAGGACTCCCCGGTCTCAAAGGAGATTCTGGTCCCAAAGGTGAAAAGGTGAGCTGGGATTTAGGGGACCCTTCGCTCAATCACAGAGAGTTATTGACCCATCACCACGTGCCGAGCTACTGTGGCTGTCACGGGATGCCAGGAGGTGGAGGGACAGAGAAGAGAGACTCACGCAGGGCTTGGAGACTTGGTCCTGCCATCAGGAATTCCCCAGTCCCACAGAATTGATCGGAACCTTCCATCCAGGCTGAGGTTCTGGATGAAGAGTGTCTAGGATCCAGACCTAAGGAGCAAATACTGGCCTGGACACAAGCCCCCTTCCTTGCCCGGGGGGTTGCTGTGGAGCGCTGCAGCCAGGCGAGGCCCTTGCGGCTTCACCAATTGATACTTTCCCTCTCTGCATTGATTTACCTGCACATGCAACACGTGCTCACACAGCAGACATTAAACATGGAGAAGGCCAATGAGCATTATTCTTTCCCACTCTGAATTTCCTCACCAGCACTACCCCCAAACCGTAACAAAACGAAAGCTGGAGGAGGCCTTCCAGAACTACGGGTTCATGGGAAACAAATGTACGAGGCAGAGATGGTGGATTTTTTTTTCTCTTTAAAGACATGACAAACAAGGGGCTGGAGCTCAGTAGATAAAGTGCTTGCAGAAAGCATGAGGACCTGAATCAGAGCCAGATAAAAATGCTGGGTGTGACGACACATGCGTATGTTATAATCCTGCCATGGAGCAGGCAGAGACAGAAATCTAGCTAACTGATGAGCTCTGAACCAGTGAGAGAACCTGCCTCAAAAAAAAAAAAAAAAAGGTTGATGGTATCCGACAAATGACACCGAGGTTGTTCTCTAGCCTCCATTCACACACACACACTCGCACACACACGCGGGCACAGGGCGGATGAATACAGTGCTCTGGCGCTTCTGTCCTGTGTTTTGGTTTAGTTCCTTATGTACCCCACATACTTACCATAGCAAGGTCAGAAATGGAACTAAGAAGAAAGATACACACACCTTATTACGCAGGTGGTCTCTGGGTTGTCCCTGTGTGCTTTGATGGTCCTAGTAGGGAATCGAACCTGGGACCTTGTGCTTGTTAGGCGAGTGCTTCATGGCTCTGCCACACCCCACAGCCTACCCTGTGTGTCGCTTCTGGAATAACCCTTGCCAGCAAGGGGTAACATGACCTGTCTGGTCAACTGGCCTGGATTTTGGCTTGTTTTCACTCCTGGGCACACTGTCAAGTAGCCCAGTGCCCCATGGGATGGCTGTGCCCACCCCCCAGGTCACCTGGCCTGCTTGTGACATGAATGTCTTTGTTTTCCACAGGGTCATCCAGGCCTGATTGGACTCATTGGGCCTCCAGGCGAGCAGGGTGAGAAGGGTGACAGAGGTCTCCCAGGCCCCCAGGGCTCATCTGGTCCCAAGGGAGAACAGGTGCGTGTAGTGTATCCCTGGCACAGCTTCTAGTCCTTCAGGGAGACTTGGAGGATGGGCTCGTCACCATAGAATACATCCACTTTATAGAAGGGAGCGATGTGGGTGTGGGCTCATCTAGGTGCCCAGGGGGCTGTTACCATCTAGGGATTTGGGGTTTGTTTTCTCTGCCAGTTAAGGAATTAAGAGGCAGGAAAGCATTTTTAAAAGAATAAACTTTATATCAGGAAGGGAGGGAGGGAGGGAGGAGGGAGAGAGGGAGGGAAGGAGGGAGGAAGGGAAGAAGAAAGAGAGAGAAGAAGGAAGGAAGGAAGGAAGGAAGGAAGGAAGAAGGAGGGAGGAAGAAGGGAGGGAGGGAGGGAGGGAGGGAGGGGGGGCTGGAGAGATGGCTTAGCAGTTAAGGCATTTGCCTGCAAAGCCAAAGGATCCCAGTTCGATTCTCCAGGACCCACATAAGCCAGATGCACAAGGGGGAACTTGCATCTGGAATTCATTTACAATGGCTGGAAGCCCTGGTGTGCCCATTCTCTCTCTCTCTCTCTCTTTCTCCTTTCTCTCTCTCAAATAAATAAAATATATTTTTTAAATTTTTTTTAAAGAGTCTAGAAACAAAAATGGGATTTTCCCCATTTAAAAAAAAAGGGGGCTGGAGAGATGGCTTAGTGGTTAAGGTACCTGCCTGCCAAGCCTAAGAACGCCATTCAATCTCAGGTCCCACGTTTAGCCAGATGCAAAAGTGATGCAAGTGTGCAATGCTGGGCTTGCCCACAAGGGGGTGCACGCATCTGGAGTTCGTTCACAGCAGCTGAGAGACTGCTGGCATGCCCATTCTCCCATTCTCTCTCTCTCTCTCTCTCTCTCTCTCTCTCTCTCTCTGCCTCTTCCTCTCTGTCTCTGTCTCTCTCAAATAATAATAAAAACTTAAAAAGAGAAGAATGGGAAGGAGGGAGGGAGGGAGGGAGGGAGGGAGAAAAGAAGCAGGCTCCTCAGAGAGGAGGGGTCTTCCAGAGCTGGAAAAGACAGTTTCCATGTAGACTAAACCTTCATTGAATGGGAGGGGCTGCCTGTCCTGAACACGTAAGTGTGTAACTGGTCGGCTTAAGTGAAGGTGAGAGGTGCGCATCCAGTACCACGTGGGTCTCAGGAAACTTGTCAGGTGACCCCACCATGGCAGCACAGTGGGGAAATTGTCCAGGCCATCTTGTTATTACAAAGGGCTCCTTCCCTGACCTGCCTAACCCAGAAAGCTATTTCCTGCACTGTTTCAGTGCTAAACAGGATTGTTCCCCGCCCAGTACTCCGGTAGAGGCAGATGCTCCCCACTCACTGCCGTGCTGGCCCTGGAGCCAGAGGGACTCAGAAGTCAGATCTTGTCTCCCCTCCCACCACCATGCAGAAGCCTCTGTGCCTGTCTGTGCAGGAGGTCACCGGTAGCTGTCAGCCATGTTCGCTGGTGGAGAGGAGCGGAATGGTAGCCTTTCCACATCTTCACCTCTACCATGCCCCATATGCTCATAGCTGACCCCACACTTCAATGAAAGCCCCCATCGCTGCTTTGTGGTCTCGGTGAGCCACAGTGAAGGCAATCCTGGCCAGAGTGTCACCTCACCCTGCAACCATAGCCATGTGGGAATGACTGCAGGAGGGCAGGGCCGGGGAGCATCTGGTCCGGAAGGTGGTATATGTGTGGAGCAGGAAAGAGGATGTATCTTTGCCCATGTGAGGACCACATGGCCGCAGTGAGATGGGATCCCCACTTCCGTGATGCAGTGTTATAGCACTCCTGTCGAATGAGCTATGCCTTCCCCAAACATGATGGACAGAACATGGGGACAGAGATGGCCTCAAAGAATGTCCTCCCATGGGCCATTTCCAGACTGCCCAGTGTTCCCAGGCCTCAGTGCCACTCTTAGACAAGTGTGGCTCTGTGAATAGAGGTTCTCTGAAGAGAAAGCACCCCTCTTGTCTCACCGGCCGCTCACTTGCTCTCCGCCACAAACCATGGCCTTGGTCACGTTGCTGCTGGAAGAATTCTAGGGCACAGGCTTGAGAATCACAGGACTCATAAGGGACCCAGAGGCCCAAGCCCAGGGACAGTAGAAGGAGAGATGTCCTCTCTCCCCAGTAAGGCCTTACCCAGACAGAGTGGACTCTAGGATGCCCCCTGCCTCCCGGGCCCGCACATGCAAGCAGATAAGACCGTCCCCGTAAGCAGTGACAGGTGACCAAGAGGTGTGGTTCAGTGCTCTCTGGATTTCATAGCACATGGAAAGGGGGTATCTTGTATCTTTTTTAATTTTTTTTTTTTTTGAGAGAGATAATGGACACACCAGGATCTCTAGTCACTGCAAACAAACTCCAGATGCAGGCACCACCTTGTGCACCTGGCTTACATGGGTACTGGGGAATCCAACCTGAGTCCTTAGGCTTCGCAGGCAAACACCTTAACCGCTAAGCCATGTCTCCAGCTCAGAAAGGGAGGAATCTTAATGTGCAGCTCCCACCCCCATGGCCAGGGTACTTTTAAGTTCCTTCCAGCCTGCTGGTGGGTGGAGCCCATAGACTTCAGCTTATGGCCGATGTTCCACGTTCCGGTGAGCCCACCCAACCCAGCCAGAAGACATGGAGGCCTCAAGATGCAAGGAGCTTTGTCCACACAGAGTAGTTTATCCTGGGGCTCCGGGAGCTGTGGCTGGGCCATAGGATGCCTCCGCTTCTTCACTCTGTTCTTTCCAGTTTAAAAACTGATAACCTGTGTTATCTACTCCTTTCCAGGGTATCACTGGGCCTTCTGGACCCCTTGGTCCCCCTGGACCTCCTGGCTTGCCGGTGTGTATTTAGGAGGGATGCAGGGGCCCTGATTATGTCCTGGGAGGGCCGGGAGGTGGGTAAGACTGACTTGAGAATTTCAGGGCATTCAGGAGAAATGGCTCAATTGGATTGATTTGCCAATTGATCCGACATTGGGATTCTAAGGGACCCAAGCGGGGGGTGGGGTGAGGTTGGTAGGCCCTCGTTGTCTTGCAGTGGGGGAGGAAGAGGGGAGCAAACTTCAGTCCCTGGGCACCCAGGGAATGGAGACCCTTCTGTGAACATTTGAGGCCGGTGGGGTGGGGATGCTGTTGTTCACCCTCCCAGTGTGCATGAGGGGCCCATCTAGCCCCTGCGTGAGAATAGGCACCTATCCTCTTAGCACCCAGGCCTGGGCTTTGGGGGGGATGCGGGATTCAGCACCCCAATGTTATTCCCACAGCCCTGTACCCTCCCACACCTCTGTGTAGCTAGGCAGGCTTTGGATCCATATGGCCAAGGGGCCTGGCCGCTGACCCCTGTCAGGTCCCTCAGAAGCCCAGGTGCCCACTTGGATCTCACCCAATGGCTACCCGAGTCTTGTTCCTCAGCTGGACAGGATGGGCTAGCTGATGGCAGTAGATAAATACCCCTGATGCCTGGAGGGGTAGGGGTGAGTGGTAGCCTGGTGCCTCCCCCAGCTGGGCAGGTGCAGAGTGAACACATGGAGGCACAGGACAAGGAGAGGAGGCAGGCTTTGCAGGGCTGGGACCCAAGTGACAAGCCACCCCTCTATCTGCTAACACTCTTGCTTCTGCTCTCTGTAGGGTCCACCAGGTCCCAAAGGTGCTAAAGGCTCTTCGGTAAGTGACCCTGCCCTGATGGGACCCATGACACTTGGGGCTTCCAAGGGAAGTGAAGAGAGGGGGTGTCTTGGAAAGTGGGCCACTCCTGGACCACGATCCATACCTGTGGTGATCCTCCAGGCTCCTCTTCTCTTCTTCCTTCTCCCCTGTTATGTGTGCATTATTGGTGTTCCTGATTCTTATCTGTAGATTCAAAAAAAATATATTATTCTACTTGCTGGCTGGTTTTCATTGGGATTTTAATTGTACCTATTTATGGAGTATAGTGTATTAACAATGAAAGCAGGGTAATTAGCTAGTTTAAGCCTGTGGTTAGTGAGTAATAATCACACACATTTGTGGAGTTTGGTTCGGGCTGGGTTTTCAGAACATGCACGCAGTGTGTCCTGATCAACTCAGGGGCATTACTATCTCCATCCCTTTATGATTATCTAATGTTACTAGATCCCTCCAGCTCCTCTTTAAATGTTCACAAAACATATACCATGTTAGCAGGTGCCATGGTCCTCCACTCTACCCTATAACACAGGGACGTATTAATTTTAATTATTCGGCTCCTATCAGCCAACTGCCCTATATCTCCCCCATCCCCACCCCTCCCAACCTCTCCTGATCACCACTATTCTACATTCCAGGTGACTTTTTCTAGTTTTTTGGTTTTTCGAGGTAGGGTCTCACTCTAGCCCAGGCTGACCTGGAATTCACTATGTAGTCTCAGGGTAGCCTCGAACTTACAGCAATCCTCCTACCTCTGCCTCCCGAGTGCTGGGATTAAAGGCGTGCTGTGCTCCACCATGCCCGGCTCAGGTGACTTTCTAGTAATGTGTAGCACTGGTGATTTTTGGTAATGTCCACTTTCCAATAGCCTCAAGTTCCACCCAACTCCCCATACACAGGACGGGGTGGCAGTCTGTGACGAATACTCCCTCGTGTATGTGCGTGAGCCACGATCTTTATCCACTTACTGCTTAGATACCTAAGTTGACTCTGTGTATTAGCTATTGTGACAAGTGTGACAAGCAGCATGGGTGTGTGGGTGTCACTCGGATAGGCTGACTTCGTTTCTCTGGAAGTATACTCGGGAGCAAGAACGGGATCATGTGGCAGATTTATTGTTTAGTTTTTTATAGTGTCTGTGCCCATTTATCTCCCCACCCACTGGCTGCCACTTGATGCTTGTTTTTGTTTGTTTTTTCTTTTTTTAAGTTTTTTTAAATTTTTATTTATTTATTTGCAAGTAGAGAGAGATAGAAGAGAGTCAGACAGAGAGAGAACGGGCACCCCAGGGCCTCCAGCCACTGCAAACGAACTCCAGATGCATGTGCCCCTTGTGCATCTGGCTTACGTGGGTCCTGGAGAATTGAACCAGGATCCTTTGGCTTCGCAGGCAAATGCCTTGACTGCTAAGCCATCTCTCCAGCCCCATTTGTTTGTGTTTTCTGATAGCAGTCATGCTGGTAGGTGGAGTGGTATCTCACTGTGGCTTAGACTTCATCTCCCTGCTGGCTCGTGCACTGAACCTTCTTTCATGAACATGTTGGGTGTTTGAATTTCTTCCTTTGTCATGTGTCTCCCGTCTTTCTAAATGGCCAAAGTGTCTGAGCTGCTTGCTCCCTGCCAAGGAGGTTGCAAGCCCTGGGCTCCCCTCCTGGGTCTCAGGGGCAGAGCGGCACTGCCCACCTCATCTTGCTTCTTTGCATTGGTTTCCTGGTCTTTTCTGGAGCCGGAGGGCCCATCAAGTCCTAGTGGGACTCCATGACCAAACATGGGTTCTTTGCTTTCTCCCCAGGGTCCCACTGGCCCGAAGGGTGAGGCAGGCCACCCTGGACTCCCTGGCCCACCTGTGAGTAACCTTTGAAGTGGAGGGCTGGGAGTGGGGAGGTGGGAATCAAGGGAGTGTCTGTCTGCGGGGCTCGTTTTCCGAGACACACCGAGACTTGTGTGGCCTGCCCAGGAGCTGATCCCTAGGGACACTGATGGGACTAAGTCTCACAAGGCCTGTTCACGGGTGCTTCACAGGTTGACTTGTTCTGGTAGGATTGTTGTCTCAAAGAGAGAGGAGGAATGCATGCATGCGTGCGTGTGTGTGTGTGTGTGTGTGTGTGCCTATGTGTGCATGTGTACATGAGTACGTACAGTGTGAGTATAATGCATGCACATATGTGCTTATTTATGTGTGTATGCAAATAGCCATTTGTATCTATGTGCATATATGTGACAGCATATATGTATGCATGGATGTGCAGGTATGCATGTGTGTATACATTCGTGAACATGCATGTAGATAGTGTATGTGTGTTGCATACATATTGTATGAATGTACAAGTGTGATTTGTGTATGCATGTGTATGTGAACATACAAATGAATGTATATGCAGGTTTTTACATTTGTGTACTTGTATGTGCCTTGTCATAAACGTAAGTATGTGCTTTTGTGTATGCATGTGAAAATGTGTACAGTTCTACATGTATATATGTGTGTATGTGTGAGCATGTATGTATATGTATGCATAGATATGTGTGTGTTTCTATATGTCTATTGTGTGTGTGTGTATATATATATATATATATATATACATACATACACTGCATTGCATATTCTATATGTGTAGGTGTGTTTGTGTGTGCCCATGCATGTGTGAACATGCCTATGTCTTTGTGTGGACATGTATTTGCATGCATATTATGTGTATGTATGTGTGTGCAGATGTGCCTGCATATGTACATATGATGCAGGTATGTGAGAATGCTTGAATGTGTGTGCAAGTATTTCTATATGTGTATATTGTGCTTGTGTTTATGTTTGTGAACACTCATGGGTGTATATGTGTAGCTGTACATGTGTGTGAGCATGTATGCATGTGTGCAAGCATTTTACTAGGTATGTGTGTGAATGTGTATGGTGGGCACATGCATGTGCATATATGTGTACATGTGTATGAGTATGAATATGCATGTGCATATATGTGTAGGTGTGCATGACCATGAACATGCATGTATATATGTGTGTGTATAAATGTATATGGGTATGAACATGTGTGCATATATGTATAAAGTTATGTATAGATATGAACATGCATGTGCATATATGTGTGATTGTTTATGGGTGTGAATATGCATGCATATATGTGTGCAGGTGGGCATGGCTATGAACATGTGTGTGTATATATATGAAGGTGTGTATAGGCACAGACATGCATGTATGTGTTCAGGTGTGTATGGGTGTTTGCATGCATGTATATAGATGTGTATATGTGTCTGTATATGCAGCTGTATATGGGTATATGCATGTGTATAGTGTGTCTGCATGTGTGGTCATGCATGTGTATATGTGTGCTCAGAGGCACAGGAGGAAGCTGCGTGTGACATGAGTCTCCTGAACCCATGCACTAGTCCTGGTGGGACAGCTGGAGATGAGCCACTTGCTGCACCAGGCACTTATAAAAGTGTCTATGTTCAGCTCCGGCTGGGGCCACAAAGACAAGAGGAAACCTTGGTCTCTTCCTTTGTCCTTGGCCTTTAGCCAGGCATTAAGGACAGTACCACAGACAAGGTGTACAGCCTCAAGCCACTTCATTCTGGCTGTAGAAGGTGAGGCGGGAGAGGCTGAGCCTTGGGCTTGCAAGAGGGAGGTGCTCAGCCAGGCAAGAACCTACTAGAGAAGATGAATGTAGAATGTTCTAGAGAGAGGGAGGGAAGAGAGCCATGTAAGGTGGGCAGATGTTCTAAGGAAACCTATCTGCTGCCACAGCTCTGGCTATCTCCACTCTCCCCTGCCCCAGGGCCATCCCCATCCTCTCTCACCCATGGCTGCCATCTCCTGCAGGGCCCCCCGGGAGAGGTCATCCAGCCCCTGCCAATCCAGGCATCCAGAACTCGACGGAACATTGACGCCAGCCAGCTCCTGGACGATGGGGCCGGTGAGAACTACATGGACTATGCGGATGGCATGGAGGAAATCTTCGGCTCCCTCAACTCGCTGAAACAAGAGATTGAGCAGATGAAGCGGCCGCTGGGCACCCAGCAGAACCCTGCCCGCACCTGCAAGGACCTGCAGCTCTGCCATCCTGACTTCCCAGATGGTGAGCAATGGACGCAGTGTGTAGGACTGGGCAGCCAGAGCCGCTCCTCAGCCTCACTCCCCACCCATGCATGGGAGGATGAATGGGCCATGCCTCTCATTTACCTGAGGAGATCAGGCAAGGCCAGTTAAAGAAGCTGGGGCTGCAAGTCTGATTCTAAATTATCTTGGCTATTTTTTAAATTTTTATTTATTTATTTATTTAAGAAAGTGAGAGAGAGAAAGAGGCAGACAGGCAGACAGACACAGAGAGAGAATGGGTGCACCACGTCCTCCAGCCACTGCAAATGAATTCCAGACACAAGTGCCACCTTGTGCATCTGGTTTATGTGGGTCCTGGGTAATCGAACCAAGGTCCTTTGGCTTTGCAGGTGAATGCCTTAACCATTAAGCCATCTCTCCAGCCCAATCTTGGCCATTTTATAGCAGGTACCTTCTGCTTTGCCCTGAACCTCTGTTCTTGATCCATAAAATGGGAACAGGTAAATGAACAGTGTATAAAATGTCCTTGGCCTGGCCCTTAGCCAGTGTTAGTGTCTGGCTAAGCATTCAGCTGGTCAGTTCTAGGCTAATAACAAAATCACGTGTCACCCGCACCCTCACTGTCTTCATACCAAGAGCCTGTCAGGCAGTAAGATCATACTAGCTTATCTCCCCCAGAGAAGCAGGAGAACTTTTCCTGCAGGTTTTGTGGGATGTCTTGTGATTCCAATAGGCTCTGACCCCCATGCCTGAACTTCTAGAGTTCATTTGGAAACGTTCTCCCACCTCTCTGTCCACCCACTGAGTGGCCCAGGCACACCCACCCCTTGTTACCACTACGCTTAGCTCTTCCGCTGTGTTCTTGTGAACCGGGCTATTCAGGGCTTGTTATGGATCCAGCAGGAAAACGAGAGTGCTGTGAGACAGGAAGGAAGGTAGACCAGTGTTGGTGGCTTTATGGTCCTGGCTATGCATTTAACAGCCAGATTGAAATATCAAGATGGCTTCTGCAACTGTCCTGGGAGCCATTCTCATGAAGCTGCCTCCCTGTCTCTGAAATCCAGGTGAATACTGGGTCGATCCCAACCAAGGGTGCTCCAGGGACTCATTCAAAGTGTACTGCAACTTCACAGCCGGAGGGTCCACGTGTGTCTTCCCTGATAAGAAGTCCGAGGGGGTGAGTACTTGTGTGGCCTGTCAGCTTCCACTGGGGACAGGGCTGTATGATAGCTTTAAGACTGAAGACCAGAGCAGAGATGAGATTCAGAATCCAGACCATTCTTCCAGGAAAGTTGTCACAAGATAATATATTCTAGCTACTCAGCAGTGTGTCCAGCCTGACTTCCAGCAGGTGGATGGATGGCTGCCCTGACTGTCTTCCTGTTCCCCCACCACCCATCATGGGATGATGGGATTACCCCGGGGGTGGCAGCATTCCCCAGAGCTCAGCAGCATCCTGACTAAGACCCTTCTAAAGCTCTGCAAGGTCTTTGGGGACAAGAGATGAGGATTGGAGATATCTGAAGGCCACCACGTGGGATTTGCTCACTGCCTCCTGGGTGTGAAATGAGCTGCTACAGTTGGTTGGAGAAGCATTTGGGGGTTAGCTAGGTTCTGACTCATGAGACTTGGTGGGGTGTCAGCTACCTTGATGGCCTGTCAGGGCTTCTAAGAATTTGAGCACATGTAAACCAGGTGAGTACATGGTGAGTGTGCACATGAGACATGCCTCTGAGGCAGGGCCCACTCTGGCATAGGGCGGATGTGGAAGATCAGCCCCCTCGGTGACGGAGAGAATGACTGTAATCCTAGCCTCCGTGGCCCCTCCATCTGGGGCCCTAAATCATGCCATAAATGCAGTAAGCACAGCATCCCCTTGGGTCCCACTGGTAGCAACAGTAATGGAGCAGGGCTGAGAGAGCCAAGGGCTTTGGCACTGATCTGCAATTCTCACGAGATCATGCATTCCCGGTGGAGAGCCTGGGGTTCTCAGAGGTTTAAGTCACAAGGACCTGCCTGTGTTTCTGGTTGCCTGCCAACCTGCCAGGGGGCTAGAATGGAATTCAGTTAACAGATCTTTTTCACCTCTTTGGTGCTCTGGCCTCCTGCGCATGGCCTCCTGCTGGCCAGGGTTCTCGTGGGAGCCATCATTGCATCTGTAGTAGCTCAGGTCTGTAGGAACCCCACGCTCCAACTCCTTCCACATGTGTGGACAACAGGCTAGGCTATAGCTGCTCTGCCCAGGGCAACTAGGCTGTCTGTCTTCTGGTGCTGCTGGGTCACAGGCCTCTGGGGACAGGAGCAGGTTTGAGACAAGTGTGGGATGGAGCCTGTGCTCGCCATTCTCAGTCCTTCATCTGAGACAGCTCATACACCTGCATGACCTGAGCCTGGCCCTAACTGGCAGATCTGGAAATGAAAGGGAGAAGTGGAGGGCTCTAGGGGGACAGGTGAGCTGGATACCCACTCTCCTCCAGCAGGTCCCCTTTTCTGACTGTCCTAGAACCAGGCCAGTGCAGAAGAGGCAGTCAGTATAGCAATACAGACCCCAGCCTCCTCTCTACCAGCCCATGGGCCCAGGTCATAAGCACATGCCCTTAAGAGACCTGGTCAGTCTACACTAGGCTTGGGATGGCCCAAGGGCTTGCTCCTTCCACATCTGCACAAGGTCAGCCCACGGGCGCTTCCTGCCACTCACCCATTTAGTCCATGGTGTCCTGCTGCCAGTCAGTCCTATGTGCCTATAGCCCCAGGCTCTGTAGAAACAGCTGGGCGTGGTGGTGCACACCTTTAATCCCAGCTCTCAGGAGCAGAGGTAGGAAGATCACCATGAGTTCGAGGCCAGCCTGAGACTACAGAGTGTATTCCAGGTCAGCCTGGGCTAGAGCAATACCCTTCCTCGAAAAATAAAAACAAAAAGAAAAAAGGAAGCAGACCCCACACAGGGCCCTCCATAGGGGACACAGAGGCTGTCCCTGTGTTATAGGGTGTCAGCTTGGCTGTGCAATCTTGAGAGTCATTGGAGACAGTCTTTGTTCGTTTCTCATAGTAAACCAGCTGGTAGTTTCAAAGACCACAGGTTCTCCAGAGAAGACGCTACTGGACATACACACACATACACCTCATCTACACATCCAACCCTTATCACATCCATGCACCAAATGCATATATGTGCATAAGCAATACTCTATGTACCAATGTACCCATGCACCATAGATATGCACACATTCACAAGTATGCACATAGACACATACATACACACATGTATATCACACATGCCACACATCCCCAAGCCCCATTTACATACTCAGCCCATCCCACACCCATGCACCTTGTGCACATACAGGTGTGCACATATATACACATGTACCATGTATATGCCCATAGGCATACACACATTCTATATGTACATGCCATACTCTGGTTTCTCTTCAGATTGCATAAATCTTTCACCTTTTACTATGTGTACATGCCCACCTGTGTACCATATGATGCACACACATACCACATATATGCACCTATGAACACACATACTAAATACATATACACATCCAGGCTCTATATGTGCATATATGTCACCCCCACACACACACATGTGGTCTGAGATGCACCGCACCCCCTTGTACCACATTCGCACATACATATACACCACACACATATATCCTCCCTCCACCACACACAAATACAGAGTGGGTCTGTCAATGCCACAACAGCACCAGGCAGAGGCTGAGGAGAATGAACCTTCAAGAGTAATGAGGGCCCAGCAGTCAAGCTGGTTGTTACTGTCCTTGTCACTGTCATTGTGGGCTATGAGAATCCTGCATTAGTCATTTGGGACCCCAGACTGCAGAGACTTAACACACACATGCTAATATGGTGCAGCCTGCCACCCTGCATGGCCCCTGGAGCTATTGTTACCCATGTGACCGTCAGGGTCTCTGTCTTAAGGCCTTGGCTCTTGGTGAGAGGGGTGGGCAGAAAGGCACCTTAGCAAGACCCTGGGGAGGAGGGCAGAGCTGGGAAGATCCATCCCCAGAGGCAGAAGTAACTCTTTTGTTTTCTGTTTCTTTCCCTCCCCACTGCCCCTGCCCGATGATGTTGTAGGCCAGAATCACTTCTTGGCCCAAAGAAAACCCAGGTTCCTGGTTCAGTGAATTCAAGCGTGGGAAACTGGTAAGGTGGCCTCTCATCCTTTTCAGTTATCACTTTAAACCCACCATCTCCTATCTTACAGAGTAAAATGGCCCGCTGGCCCAAAGAGCAGCCTTCCACCTGGTATAGTCAGTACAAGCGGGGTTCCCTGGTAAGTGGCCACCTCACATTGCCTGCTTGTGGCTGGGCCTGGCTCTTGGCTCTGCATGGGACTAATGTATGCCAGGGCCACGCCTGCCAAACTGCTCCACATCACTGACAGCAAGGCTCAGATGAGTGTGGTACCGCTTCCCCCTGCCTCCTCCTCCACCTTCCAGACCATAGTTCCTTCCAGCCTGGCTTTCCACTGAGATTCAGGGAACTCACAGCTACATATGGGCACCATGAGTGGCCCAGCCCCACCACCCAGCCACTGAGTTCAGAGACACTCCCCGAGCAGGATGGCCTGCGTAAGTCTTGGGCAGACCAAACCAGATGGAACCTGGACTATCAGATGATTTCAACGGCCCTTTCAGGCCCCTGTCATACACATCCTCCTTCTGGCCTGCTCAGGCCCAGGGGCACTGGCTTCTGATGGCCACACCATTTCCCATTGCATCACACAAGGCCATGTTAGTCTGTGTGTAACTTGCGGGTGGTGGTGTCTCACCTAATCCACCTCCAAGGTGAGAGGAGCTTGGTATTTTTTGAAAGCTAGATCCATTCTGGCTAGCATGGAGCATAGAAGCCAGGTAAGAACCATTTCTGTGAGGCCAGTTGTCTCCGAATTAACATCCGGGCCTTTGCTAAAATCAACTCAAAGCTCTATTGACACCTTGCCAGTTCCACTCTGGGGACAGGCTCTGGGTCCCAGGTGGAGCCAAGACCTTTCTTCTCACTCACCAATTCAGGTCCTTGCTCATACAGAAGCCAAGCTTCCATTGCCTCCCAGACTGGCCCCCACCCCACCCTCTCTGGTGGACATAGACCCATTGAGGATTCTGAGCTGTGGCCTCCAGCACCATTATCATGCCTCCTCCTCCCCCTCCTCCTCCTCCTCCTCCTCTTCCTCCTCCTCTGCTTTCTCTTAGTCCGGAGGCACAGCTGGCTTACTGTCAGGGTCCATAGGTGCTCAGCCCTGTGTAGCTGCTGTAGGTCTGTGCTCTCCTGCCCATGGCTCCATGGCCTCCTCTTTTATTGCTATGGGCCAGGCATCATCTCTTCCTTGTTTCCTCTCCCCTTCCTCCTCCTCCTCCTTTTGCTATCTTCAGAGAAGAGCCGCTGGTACACAGAAGGACCTGAGGGGAGAAATTCCCAGTGAGCAGGATGGGGAGGAGCCATGATAGGGACATTGAGCCCAAGGAGCCAGGCAGGAAGGAGCCACAGTGGCAAAACTAGCCAGTGGTTCTTGGCAGCCTGCTCCAAGCTTTTGTCCAGTATAGTCTAGCTTCCCTCGGGGAGGGGGGCCCTGCCTCAGTCACTTGACTCACCTCATCAAGAAGACATACGGTCACAGAACACACATTTCCAGCCATCAGCCTGGACAGGTTCCCTCTGATTTTAGTCCTGTGTCAGATAGTTGCCAGGGACAGGATACAGGGACAATCTCAGGCAAATCTATCCTGCCTTTGGGCTCCACTGCCTTGTTCCTGGCTCCTAGTGAGCAGTGGGCAGCATCTGGAGCCTTTCCTGGAGAAATCCTCTCTCCTCCTGGACTGCCGGAGACAACCACATACCACATTGGGGTGACTAGGCATGCCTCTAAGGCAGAGTCACTCCAAGACTCCAGTCTGGGAGAGTTCTGGGGCTTGGGGGTCCTTCTGTGTCCAGCACCACCCCTGCGCCTGCTGTGTGTCCTTTCTCAAGTCAGTCACCTTTCCTCCCAGGAGCACCAGATGCCTGGATGGCCGGTTGGTATCTGCTTTTCTTCTGCAGGGGTTGACTGTGGGGTTTGGTGAAGCTCTTCAAGGGCATGGGGATCCCCAGGATGTCCCACTGCCCTGGTGGAAGGAAGCAAGGCCCCAGGCCTGTCACTACCTTCCTGTTTCCCATGCCCCAGAACCTCCTGGTACTATTGCCCAGGTGCTTTTTTTTTTTTTTTTTTTTTCTTTACCTGCCCACACACCCTTTGGAGTGGAGCAGCACAGAACAGTGCTGGAGCAGCTACTGCCTGAAACTGGGATTGCTGGTGTCAGACACTGTCCTCCATCTTCCTCTCCCCTCAAGACATGACTAGCCCAGCTGAGCCCACCCAGGACTTGCCTGGAAAGGGCCCTTCAGTTCCAGGCGGGGACCGATGATGATGATGCTTTGTCCCAGGGTTAAGATGCCTCACATCCCTGGTGACATCGAGGGCATCAGAAAGCTTTCTGTTTGCAAAGGAGATGCGAGAGAATAAGATTCATCTGTCTGTCAGGATGCCCCCTTACTGGTGGATCCTGGAGGAGTGAAACAGTCCAGTTTGGGATGGCTGGCTAATGGCACCTGGGAAGCCACTTCAAAAGTGGTATTGTCTTTCCGTGGTGTCCTGTGTGCTGTGGAGACTGAGGCCTTCCAGTAAGGATCTCATCACCGTTGCTCAGCACATGCAGCCGTCCATGGGATGGCCCATTTACTGCCCCAGGAGCTCATCCTCGGGCAGGGGAGGATGGACTTGTACCTCCAGGGTACACCAGATCCCCCCAGCCTCCGCCCATCCCTGGCCCTCCCTCAGACTTGCCTGTCTGTCACCCAGCCGCTGGTGCCATTCCCAGAAGCCCCGTGCCCCATCTGTCTCTGAAATCTAGCGGACCCCCTGGGTGAGGTCTCATGCATATTGGTACTCAGCAAGTGACCATCCCTCTGTCCACATGAGCCCGTACCGCCTTCCTTTAATGGCCACAGTGACAGGAACAGCACAGGCTAAGCTCCTGCATCCATGATACTTGTGGTCCACATAGGGGGACCTAGGCTGACATGGAGAGCTACTGGGAGGCCGGGGCTGCTGGCAGCATCCAGGCTGCAAGCAAGGAATAGCTGTCCTTTCTGGGAGGAGTGACGGGGCTGCAACCCAACGATGGCAGCCATAGCATGTCCTGTCCATGGGTAATACATACAGAGGAACCCCTCTGAGGCTGGGGGTGGGGGGCAGAGAAAGCAGCCCGGACTGATGGGAGCTGGAAGAACACCGAGGACCCCAGTCCTGCTCCTCACCCCACCCTCCGCTTCTTCTCTGGGGAAATCCAAGCCTCACCATTTGTTCCCAGCACCCTGACCCAATACTGGGGCCCAATATGGATAGCTCTGTGTCCCAGAGATGAGGAGACTGGTCTTCATGGAACATGTCTTCTTTAAAAAATATATATAGTTTATTTACTTGAGAGAGAGAAAGAGGCAGGGGAGAGAGAATGGGCACACAAGGGTCTCCAGCCACTCAAATGAACTCCAGATGCATGTTCCCCTTGTGCATCTGGCTTACGAAGGTCCTGGAGAGTCGAACCGGGATCCTTTGGCTTTGCAGGCAAATGCCTTAACCTCTAAGCCATCTCTCCAGCCCAGTACATGTGTTCTTGAGAGTGGGTCCCTGCTGGTTCAGCACAGTTATGCCAGCAGACCCTGCCATGAGGGAAAGAGGCAACTGACTCCCCCTCAGAAGCAGTCTACTGTCCTGGGCGCAGAAGAAGAGGGTCAAGGGCAAGAGTGCCTAACCCAGGCAGGCTTCCTAGAGGAAGCGGATGGACACTGGGCCTGGAGAAGCAGAGGCACATGGGAAAGGGCAGGATCCGTCCCTGAAGGAAACTCTCCATGTTCCCCTTTGCTCTCAAGAGCTCCCAGAAGAACTCTGGGCCGGCCTGGGGGGCTGTGAAGTGAGTTTCTAGGTGTCCTTGGAGGAGATGGGCAAGTATGAAGCCAGGTCTTGCAGCCTTGGAGATAGATGTGGGGCTCTGTTCCCCTTGCTGTGTGTCTCTACTGAGCGCTCCTGTTGTCTCCACCCTCAGCTCTCCTATGTGGATGCCGAGGGCAACCCCGTGGGCGTGGTACAGATGACCTTCCTGCGGCTGCTGAGTGCCTCTGCCCACCAGAACGTCACCTACAACTGCTACCAGTCAGTGGCCTGGCAGGATGCCGCCACAGGCAGCTACGACAAGGCGATCCGCTTCCTAGGCTCTAACGATGAGGAAATGTCCTATGACAACAACCCTTACATCCGCGCCCTGGTGGACGGCTGTGCCGTGAGTGTCACCTGTGCCCATGACAGCCCCGTGCATGCCTCCCTCAGGCGCATGCCTCATTGGGCAGAAATTGTACAGGGCTCTCTGTGTGCCAGTTGCTAAGCTGTATGCTGGGGGTGCAGCCAGGGCCAGGCACATACACCCCGGCCTGGCTGATGTCACAGTACAGTAGACTCCAGGAGGTTCAGGTCAGAGTCTGGAAACCGTTTGCTCTTGGGCAGCTGATTTCTGGGTGTCACCAGAACCAGGAGTGGGTTTCTGAGAGTTGGGTTGGCTGTGTAAGCTGGGAAGTACTCTGCTGATCCCAAGTGAATGGAGTGACCCGGAGCAGGCATGGTCTCCAGAGCAGCAGTTCTGAGCACGGCCCATGCTGGCTGACACCAAAGGGTCAAGGGGCTGGCCTACTGCTGAGCCAGGCAAGACTGGACGTAGCTAGCGTTCATACCTGGCTAGCCTTATTCCCATATCAGCACCTCCCAATGCATGTTTGGGCTCTTTCTTATACAGAGCAAGCTGGGCCACACAGCAAATGGTTGGGAGCTCTGTGTCATGACCTCATGACCTGGTACATCCTAGGTACCCAGGGCATAATTCAATCCTGTTGAAAGGTTCAGGCCTCTTAGAGGCTGGAGGTAGGGCCACCAAGAAGTCCAATAGTACATATATTACTGCATAGTCTCAGGCTGGCCTCGAACTCACAGTGATCCTCCTACCTCTGCCTCCCGAGTGCTGGGATTAAAGGCATGCACCACCAAGCCCGGCTCAGCAGTACATGTATTACTGTCATTTCGCAATATCAGACTTCATTGTTTCTTTTTAAATTATTTATTTATTTATTTATTTATTTATTTATTTATTTATTTATTGGAGAGAGAAGATAGAGAATGGGCACACCAGAGCCTCCAGCCACTGCAAATGAACTCCAGACGCATAAACCACCTTGTGCATCTGGTTTACGTGGGTACCGGAGAGAATCAAACCTGGGTCCTTAGGCTTCACAGGCAAGCGCCTTAATCACTAAGCCATCTCTCCAGCCCCAAGACCCCATTCTTTCCATTGCTTGGTCTTGGGAGAGTCTGCCTGAGGGCCCACACATGGTTCCCTCAGATCTGAGGTCAATGTTGGCTCCATCTCCTTCCCCTTACCATGTGTCCAGCCTGCAGGGTCACCCCACAGTGTCTCCTCCTAGGGAGCCAGTGCCCACACACAGGGCCCCATGCTGCTCAGCTTGTGGGCGAGGCAGACCCACTTAGCCTTAGCCATAGTTGCCACACAGAGCCTATCCCAGGGATTTCAGGGTGAAGCACACCATTTGCAGTTCCTTGCTGGTGACCTCTGTACACCTGTTTCACAGAGTGTTTCCTGGCTCAGGAGGCCACCCAGAGTTCTGGTGAACCAGAAAGAAGGCATGGTATGCCTCCTGCCTCACCCTGTCCCCATTCAAGGGGTCATTCTGAGCTGTGATGGGTCCTTAGCATCTCTGATGCAGGGACATGGTGTAGGACTGGGGCACACTGGGCTGAAGAAAGAGAGGGCCTCCCTCCCACTTGCCCATCTGAAAAGTAAAGATCGTGTCTTTGAGAAGGCGGAGAGTTAATAGTCAGAATAGAATAACCTGCTGATGGAAAAAATTGTCTCTGTGGGATGATGAGGGAATTCAGGTGGAGGGAACAAACTGGCAAGAGTGTGGAGGTTGGACACAGGGGTGACTGAGGGGAACAGCCCACAGTCACACTGGTCTGGATCAGTGAGTACTCTCTCTGTTTCAAACCTCGGAGAAGTTCAGCCACATTTTTTGAAAGGTCATGGCCCTCTCATCCAATTACCAGGCTGCTGTAGGAGTCTCCCGTCCCCTCCATGCAGGCCAGAGGTACCAAGGCCTGCCCAGCCCTGGGAGGCTGGCTTGATTCATTTTGTAATCACAGCTTCCGAAATTGGAATTCTGACTCTGTCATCGTATGCCTGGGTACCTGGGTAGCCTGATTGACGGAGCTGCTGAGCTGGCCAAGCCTGTGGAAGGGCACAAATCACCCACGGGAGGGCCAGGAGCCATTCCACATCAATTCCATTGTTTGTGCAGCTTTGCGAGCCCCTGGGGGGGCCGTTGCTAGCCTGCAATGGTTATTTATGCCTCTTCTTTAAATACGCCCCTCTCTAAGCACTCTGATAATTGGTGCGGTGGGGCCCCACAAATCCAGGCAAAAATCACCTGCCAGCTCCACACGCAGCAGTCCCCAGGGGAGAGAAAGAGACTCATGGGATAGCGTTGCTGTGAGTGCCTGCTGGCTCACCCTCCCCAAGGCAGAAGGGTAGGTCCAGCATAGCGCTGTGGCCTGGTGACTCACTGGTGTGTGCTAAGGTACAGACCGTCATCAATGAGTTCACATGGTGACTGTACCGCCTTCCAGAGCCCAGAGCATACATACCAGAGCCACGTCCTCACCAGATTCCCTGGAGAGCCCAAGGACATGGCTTAAACAGTCATGTGACCAGCTCTGTGTCCCTGGCCTGGCCAGGAGGTTGAGATGATCTACTCCTGGGCTAGCTGTGGAGGTACAGGAGCCCACCTGCTGTATCCAGTCAGTCCTTCTCAGTGGTTCCCAGCATGTCCCTGCTCCCTGGAATTGGAGAGGTGTGGTCATCCAATTGGGCAGTCCTGAGGGCCAAGATACTCATTCAGGACCCGCCTGGCCAGAGGCATCCTAAAATCTCACATTCTTGAGAACCAGTACCTGTACTAAGAGTCCCTTCAGGACAGTATTTTCCAAAGGACGGCCAGCAGATTACAAGTTTCAAGATTGTCTTAGACCCTTGACACAGTCAGGTTCGCATTGCTGGCAGAAATCACCCGAACAAGAGCAGCTTGTGGGGAAAAAGGGTTTATTTTGGTTTATAGACTCAAGGGGAAGCTCCATGATGGCAGGGGGAAATGATGGCATGAGCAGAGGGTGGACATCACCCCTGGCCAACATTGGGTGGATAATAGCAACAGGAGAGTATGCCAAACACTGGCAAGGGGAATGTTATGGCTATAACACCCATAAGCCCGCCCCCAACAATACACTGCCTCCAGGAGGCATTAATTCCCAAATCTCCATCAGCTGGAAACCTAGCACTCAGAACACCTACATTTATCGGGGACCCCTGAATCAAACCACCACAACCCTTACTTTAAAAAATGCAAGATTCTAGCTGGGGAGATGGCTTAGCAGTTGAGAGCATGTGCTGCTTTAGCATGAAGGCCTTTTGGGCCAGAGTCCACCAAATTCAACTCTCCAGAATCCACAGTAAAAGCTGGGAATGGCCACATATGTCTGTAACCCCAGACCACAGGGAGGAGATTGGAAAGCAGAGAATCACTGGAGAACATTGAGGGACAGCAGTTCCAGGTTAAGGCAGAGACCCTATCTCAAGGAAAGAAGTATGTGGATGAGCATTAAGAGAACACCCAGAATTCTCCTCTGGCCTCCGCATGCATGTGCAAACATGTGCAGATGACTACACATCACCCACGTCATACATACCGCACACATACTCTGTACAAGGAAAACGGAAGGGAAGGGAAGAGAAAGAAAAATACAGATTCTAGACCCAGGATGAGAGCCAGGGCAAAATGTGCAGGGCTCAGACACACTGCGGAGCGCCCCGCTGCTCAGGCCCCACCTTTGTGGTCCTCCTCGCAACACAACACAGTAAGGATGTGTTCTATCACGTGGAAGGACAAGGTCTGGGACAAGCAGAAGTTTGGAAGTAGTGAAGACAGAACACTTGAAACTAATGCCAGCAGTGCCGGCTGGATGAAGCAGCTTCCCACCTTCTCACTCCACTTGAGCCATCAGTATGCCCTCCGTGGGCCAGTTGAGGACACTAAGTCCCAGAGAGCGAATTGCTTGTTTGTTCCTTGTAACAAATTAGCCCTCAAAATCTAGCAGCTTAGGGCTGGAGAGATGGCTTAGCGGTTAAGGCGCCTGCCTGCTAAGCCTAAGAACCCGGTTCTAATCTCCAGGTCCCACGTTTAGCCAGATGCAAAGTGACACAAGGGCGCAATGCCACACTTGCCCACAAGGGGACGCACACATCTGGATTTCCTTCACAGCAGCTGAGAGACTGCTGGCGCGCCCCTCTCTCTCTGTCCTCCTCTCCCTCTCTCTCTGTCTGTCTCTCTCTGTGTCTCTCAAAAAAAAAAAAAATCTAGCAGCTTAGAGCTGGAATGATAGCTTACTGGTTGAGGTATGCTTGTCTGTAAAGCCTAACAACCCAGGTTCAATGCCCCAGGACTTATGTAAGCCAGATGCACGAAGTGCTGCATGCATCTGGAGTTCGTTTGCAGTGGCTAGAGTCCCTGGTGCACCCATTCTGTCTTTCTCTGCATGTCTGTCCCTCTCTGCTTGCAAATAAATAAAATAATTTTTTAATTCTAGCAGCTTAAAAAAACAGGAATGTGCCATCACGCAGCGTCTAAGGTCAGAAGCTTGGGTGTGACTTAGCTGGGCAGTTACAAGTCAGGGTCAGTTGTGTCTGTGGGGGCGGTCATCATCACAAATGATCATGACCTGGGGGGTTTAAACTTTAGGCATTTATTGCTCACAGTTCTACAGGCTGGAAGTCCAAGGTCAGAGCTACCAGGGCTGGGTTCTGCAGAGGACCCTCTTCCAGAGTATCCAGCTTCTTATAGTGCTCCTTACATGGCAGAGAGAGGGTGAGGGATCCTTCTACAACCACTATTTTTATTACTTTTTTATTTTTTGGAGAGAGTCAGAGAGAGAGAGAGAATGGGCACGCCAGCAGCCTCTCAGCCACTGTGAATGAACTCCAGATGCGTGCACCCCCTTGTGGGCAAGTGCGGTATTGCGCCCTTGTGTCACTGCGCCTGGCTAAACGTGGCACCTGGAGAATCAAACGGGCATTCTTAGGCTTAGCAGGCAGGCGCCTTCACCGCTAAGCCATCTCTCCAGCCCCACTATTTATTTATTATTTATTTATGTTTGCATGTCTATGTGCACCTATAAGTGGAGGCCACGGGTCACTATCCGGTGTCTTTCTCAATCACTCTGCACTTTGGCATAAGGTTGCTCACTGAGCCCAATGTGCACCAATCTGTCTATAATGGCTAGCCAGCAAGTCTCGGGTGTCCTCCTGTCTCTGACCGTCCCCCAAGTCCTAGGGTTACAGGCATATACCAGCCACCACACCTGGCATTTTACAAGGTACTGGAGAACTGAACTCAGGTCCCTCTGCTTGCAAGGCAAGCGCTTTACACTGATCCATCTTCTCAGCCCCTCTCTGGGGTCACATTAAAAGAACACTAAGCTGACTTGCGAAGGCTCTACCCTCGTAGCCTAGTTTCCTCCTCGAGGTTGTACCTCCCCCCCATCTTGAGGGGTGGGGTTCCAGCATGTGGATTTGTGGCACACAAATCACTCAGCCTACAGCTTCAGTTGTGTGAAGCCCTGAGATAATGATCATTGACCAAGAAAAGTCAAGACTGCTGTTGGGGCCTGATGCAGTCAGGTTTGCATTGCTGGCAGAAAACACCTGACCAAGAACAGCTTGTGGGGGAAAAAATGGTTAGTTTGGCTTACAGACTCGAGGGGAAGCTCCATGATGGCAGGGGGAAATGACAGCATGAGCAGAGAGTGGACATCACCCGCTGGCCAACATCAGATAGACAATAGCAACAGGAGAGTGTGCCAAACACTGGCAAGAGGAAGCTGGTTATAACACCCATAAGCCCGCCCCCAACAATACACTGCCTCCAGGAGGCGTTAATTCCCAAATCTCCATCTTCTGGGAACCTAGCGTTCAGAACACCTAAGTTTATGGGGGACACCTGAGTCAAACCACCACAGGGCCTCTGGCCTCAGGGTTATCCCGGACCCTGCTGGGCTACTTTGCTGGTACATTGCCCCTCAAAGGGGATTGTTGCCAACTCTTTCCCTTGAGAGAATTTCTGCTGGGGATTGAGCATGGGAGAGAGAGAGATTGAGAGAGAGAGACCCTTCCTAGGCCAGCCTCAGCCCCCTGTGAACCCAGTCTCTGTCCAAGATGGTGAAATTCTCTGCTCAGGACAAGTGTCCCGTGGATGTCCTAGGATTTTGTGGGATAAATGTCAGAAATCATTAGAGGAAGATGACACACCAGTGAGATCAGTCAGGCCTCTATGATGAGTGTCCCAGATGTTCAGCGTTGAGCCTGCTTGGCCTGGGGGACTCAGGCACTCCAGTGTCTTCTCTCTACATCCTGGCACTCATGGCCCAAGAGATCTCTGCCCCCGGCTGAGGCTCACCCTGCTACTCCCCAGTGTGCTGGTCTGAACACGGGACGGATACCAACCCATCCAATAGGCTATCACTGTGCTATGATGGTTCCTCTGTACCTCACTTTTACTCAGGGCTCCTCTGGGGGAAGTGTGGAGGGCTCCCTTCCCTGCCCACATTTGTGAATGTGAATCCTTGCCCTTCTCAGGGGCCCAGTCACTGAGTGCCAAGTGTGAGGCTAGTCTCGCTGGCATTTGTCCCAGGTGACCTCCCTCCCCACACTGAAAGGGCTCTAATTTCTGTTTGGTTCAATGCCCTGCTGCTGTTGCCATCTGTAACTATCTAGTCTGGTGCACAGAGCCCCTTGGGTTGATTTTCAGCCCACTGGGGAAGCTCTGTAAGCAGCTCTGGCCGGAATGGGGACAGCTGTGGGTGGTGTGATAGGAGGGATCATGGAAGGGTCTACGGGGACTGGGAGCTCCGCCTGCCTCGCTGGTACGTGAAGTCTTGGGAGAGTCCTATCACCTCTCTGATGCTATCCTGCGGTCCCCCTGGACAGGGTAAAGGAGTCATGGGTGTAGTCCAAGGGAGTTCCAGCCTGCTCTGGTCCAACTTGCCAAGCACATGGAGGGATTCTGCTGCGTTCGTGGCTCATCATGAATGGGTGGTCACTGGAATGGAGGGGGCCCCCGGGCCAAGTGAGGCAGGTGATTGGTTAAGTCCAAGAGGCCCTCAACTCTAACTACCCCCACCTGTTTCCTGCTCCCTAGACCAAGAAAGGCTACCAGAAGACGGTGCTGGAGATCGACACCCCCAAAGTGGAACAAGTGCCCATCGTTGACATCATGTTTAATGACTTTGGTGAAGCATCACAAAAATTTGGATTTGAAGTGGGGCCGGCTTGCTTCATGGGCTAGGAACCACCGAACCTTGGTCTCCTGAGCAACCTCGTGACCTCAGCACCACCCCCCGCGGGTGTCCTGTGCTCACCCATCTGGACAGTGAAGGTTTCTCACCCCTGCTCGCCCAACTCATCTGTGCCTCCCCGTGGTGCTGGACCCTATGCCCAGAGAAAACAAAGAGAAAGAGCCATGTCCCCACGGAGCCGAATCACATGACCTAGCCACACCACAGCCTCTTGCCACCCATGCCACACGCCCCAGCTTCCAGCTCGCCCGATAGGTTCACCAATGGCGTTCATGGACTGGTTGCCTGGGGTGGGGGTAGGGCAGTCTTTGGATATCACTTTAAAAAAAAAAAATCAACTTGAAGATGTGTATTTCCCCTGACCTTCAAAAGATGCTCTGAGGCTGCCTGGTAAAGGTCGCCAAAGCCTCCGTTTTTAACACCCCTCAACACGATCCACTCAGAGGCCAAATGTCATTCTGCATGTGCCTTTCCGATGGATTAAAGGTGCTTATGTTTTTGTGAGAGTTGTAAGTAAATATTTGTATTGTATTGTTATAAATGTTAAGCGTGCCTGACTTTTCAATCATTTGTGGGAACCCAGCCTCAGGCCCACCAGGAGTGTGGGTAACTGGGGTGAGGCGCATGCTCCGGGTTACAATCCAGCTCTCCTTAGAGAGAGGAATATGTCTCCTCACCCCATCCCGTCAAGAACGTGCAATAAATTGGAAATTTGCCCAGGTCAGCAGAAGCCATGCTGCTGCTAGAAATGCAGGTGCCCGGGCCCCTTTCCAGACCTTTTTTTTTTTTTTTTTTTTTTCTGTTTGATTAGCTCTGGATTTTTTTTTTTTTTTAAGGGACGGGAAAAAGAATTTGATACTCTGCCTTTTCTACATGCACTCAGATTAAAAGGCAGGCTTAAATTAATGTTGATTGCTTCCTTGTTCCATGTTCCTTCCTGCAGAGCCTGATGGGAGAGTGCCCAGGGCAGGGAAACCACATTTCTATAGATGATAAATAATAACTATGATGAACATTGGTGCTGATTTTATACACTTCTCTCTTGTGGTGCTACGTGTTCTAAGATTCCTAGATGCAACAATGGGGTGCCCCATCTTCCTTTATCCTGGCGGGGAGCCCCTCCAGAGGCCCGTCCCCAGCCCTTGAGTTGTGCTTACTTCATTTGAAAACACATACGCAAAACAAAGACTCTTCCAGCATCCGTAAGGTGTATCAGTAGCAGACTGTGTTCAGTTGCCGAGTGTTTGTGGTGCTAATTTCTGTGTGGGTTCCAAGGACCGAATGGGAGCTCTTTCCTGCTGCCTAGGCTGTCTCACGCATACGGCCAGGCAGACTGAGAAGTGTGCAATGAACTCTGAGACTCGTGGCTGTCTTGGCACTTCTTGCCTATGAAAGCAGATTGGGTTTCTACCTATGGGTTTCCTGGGTACAGGTGGGAGCTGGTAGCTCTGCAGCTGCGGCTGGTATGGTCCCTTCTACGTGCCCATCCCCTGCCACAATGTCTAGGTTGAGGGGCTTCCTTCTGGGACCAGAGGACCTAGGATCAAACAGGAAGAGCCCTCCCTTACTGTGAAAGTTGCTCTCTTGTCACAACCTTTCCTCCCACCATGGGGAAGGCATGGGGTCTCTGGGAGTGAGCTGTCACACGGGGTTTCAGGGAAAGGAACCACAGCAGAGTACCCAGGAGTGACAGCGCAGCACGCCACCAACGCGCAGTCCCAAAGTTTCCCTGAAAACAAGTCTTACTTTTGCCAAAGAAAAGTCTGGCCTGGAGATTCTCCCAAAGCCGGGATGCCACTGTGCGCTGGGGAACGGCCATGCACACCTTGGCATCAGAAAAGCCATATTGGAGGATCGCCATGTGATGATGCCCTGTGGATTCTGTCTAGGTCATGTGATTCTGTTTCTATTTCTCACCCCCATCCGATTGGTCTTTTTATTCTGTCATCTTCTGTGGTTCCCCTCAAAGTTGTAATTTGTATGGAAGTCCAAAATGTCTCCTGTTCTCCCAGACCATTTTAGCTACAATATATTGCAATAAAATTCTTATATTTGCAGACACTCTTCTAGTGTAATTTTATTTTCCTCCCATATATGTAATTATACTTGGACAAATGTCAGTTAAAGTATAAAAAAGAGAGAAACAGAAAACCCATAAATTAAAAGCTAGAACAATTTGAAAATGCCATAAATAAAAAATAAAATAATAAAAACTATAGGACATTAGCTCCTTTAAAATTCAATGCCAGAGCCGGGCATGGTGGTGCACGCCTTTAATCCCAGCACTAGGGAGGCAGAGGTAGGAGCATCACCAAGAGTTTGAGGCCACCCTGAGACTACATAGTTAATTCCAGGTCAGCCTGGACCAGAGTGAGACCCTACCTCGCAAAAAAAAAAAAAAAAAATTCACTGCCAGGGATGGAGAGATGACTTAGCAGTTAAGACACTTGCCTGCAAAGCCAAAGGACCCAGGTTCAATTCCTCAGGATCCACATAAACCAGATGCACAAGGTGGCACATGTGTCTGGAGCTCGTTTCCAGTGGCTGGCAGCCCTGGCACACCCATTCTTTATCTGCACCCCCCCCCACACACACTCCTTCTCAAATAAATAAAATAAAAATTCAATGCCCAATGTTGCAATGCACATTTCCTACAATTTCAATGGAAGTGTTTGGTTTTAACTGTCTTCCGGGGATGGGGAGGTGTTCTAAAAGACAAACCTGTATAACAAAAGAATGATTTTAAGTTTCTTAATAAATGGAGTTTGCTGTTTCCACCAGGACTGGCTATCTTCTTCAGCATGACCAGGTCCCTCTGCCGCCTGATGCTGGTGTTTAAAGCACAGTGTAGAACACGAGGATTTGTGAACATGACACCAGTGGTCTGTCTCAGAGTGGGAAAGGGTGGCTGCCTGGCAGCTTTGTACTCAGAAAGGGGCCTTAGAATGTGGCTGGTGCAGGCTTCAGCAGCCTCACTTTTTTTCTGGTGGGGAAAGGGGGTTCAAGGTAGAGTTTCACTCTAGCCCAGGCTGAATTGGAATTCACTCTGTACTCTCAGGGTGGCCTCGAACTCACAGTGATCCACCTCTGCCTCCCGAGTGCTGGGATTAAAGCGCTGCTCCCAGCTAGCCTCTTTTCACCCTGGCTATTTGGTACCGTGAGAAGCCCTAAGCTCTTCAATGACATCCTTTCAGCTAGGTAGACAGATCACCCTACACCTTCTGGTCCATTGGGACTGAGGGGGAGGGGCATGTGGCTCACCTTAACCAATGACCTTGAACACACATGACATGCCTCTTCCCATCTGAAAGAGTGACACCTCCTCTTCTTGCATGTCACAAGTCATGGTTGCATCGCCAACTGGTTCTGGGGTCAGCTCCTCCAGCCCTCATCCCATTATGAACTTGTAATGTGTCCAGGAAGCATGATTTCAATTGTAACTGTCTCTGCAGAGACCCAGACAGTGGTTCTCAAAGTGGGGCCATGGCCCAGCGACAGTGGGTCATCCTGCTAGAGGCATGCCAATTCTTGGTGTGTCCAGACTTTCAGAATCACGCGCCTTGTAGGGAAGGCCTAGTCATCTATTTCTTTTGTTGTTGTTGTTTTTGTTTTAAAAATATTTATTTATTTATTTATTTATTTATTTATTTGCAAGCAGAAAGAGAGAGAGAACAAGTGTGTCAGGGCCTCTTGAAACTGAAAATGGAACACATGTGCCACTTTGTGCATCTGGCTTTACATGGGTACCGGGGAATAGAAGCCAAGCCAGCAGGATTTGCAAGCAAGTGACTTTAAGTGCGGAGTCATGTCCCCAGCTCCTATCTATTTCCACCAAGCTATCAAGTGACTTTCGGGCACGGTCATGTTTGGGGACACTGCCCTGACATCACTGGACTGTGAAGGACCTGGCTCTGGAGGGTTGTTGACCACCAGCGGGACAAGACATTGGATCACACTGTTTGATAACCCGCTAGCTTGTTGGCAGATGGTCAGGTAATAACTCCCAGCCCCAGGGGAGGAGAGTGGGGAAGACTACACCCAGGCAGGTGGCTGCTTGTTATGCCCATGTTAGGTGCAGCATTCCATTAGAAAGACAGACAGGCACCACAGGAAGCAGAGTCCACAGATTCAAGGAATTGTGGGGCTGGAAAGGAGTTTAATTATCAAATTGAGATACACTCTGGGAGATGCATCAGGACTCAGCTACTGTGGTCGGAGCAGGGCCAAAAGCCTCAGGGATGGCTCAGGTGGTACCAAATACATCATATGAGTTGGAGTGAGAGGTTCAGGTCACTGTGACCCTATCAAAGGCTGAAAGATCTGAAGACCCCTTCAGGAAAATTCTGAGCAAAGAGATAGGGTGGGACAGAAAGATGGAAGTCATGGAGTAGACACGGAGAGAATGCTAACCTTGGAACACATAGCCCACAGAAAGCTTACACCCATGGGCTGGGGAGATAGCTCAGTGGTTAAAGCACTTGCTTGCAAAGCCTGTGGGGATCCGGTTCAATTCCCTAGTACCTATGTAAAGCTAAGTGCACAAAGTGGTGCATGCATCTGGAGTTCATTTACAATGGCAAGAGGCTGTGGCACACCCATTCTCTCTCAGTCTCTCTCTGTCTTTCCTTGTAAGTAAATAAATGAATTTTTTTTTTCAAAAGAAAAAGAAAGCCACCAGCTAGCCTGGGCTAGCCCTATGTCTCTTGACCTTGGACCCATGCGGGACAGCATGTGTCAAGAAAACGTCTCGGCCTCCTTCCTGGGAATGGGTGCAGCCTGTGCACTGCCTCGAAGAAGGCGCCATCCCCAGGAATGGAGAATGGAGCAGTCACTTGGTCGCCATGGACTAGAGAGACGGGTATCACCAGGGACCAAGGATCATCCTCAGGCAGCCAGGCACCTATGCCTGGCCCCAGACATGGATAGGGCAGTTTCTAACAATATATTTCACAGTATACCTGTCACCCAGGTTATAGGCCACAGGGCTCACAGAGGCAGGTTCTGTGAACTCATCGAGACTTGAGAAGCAAGGGGGCAGGGGTCCCATGAAGACTACAGCTTTCTCTGCTTCTCACCCCTGCCTGAGAAATTCTTCCACACAGCCCCCAGGGACTCCTCCAGTCCAGAGCAGGTCCTATCCCATGCTCACACTACCACTGTTTCCTCACTTTGCTCAGAGTAACAGCCAGGGATGACTCGTGACCTCTGCACTCAGACCTGACTGGGTATTCTGTTGGTGGCTTTCATCCCCATATTGGCTCAACTTGTCCTCATGAGAAAGTCTGTTCTGTGAGATGCTTGCATCCATCTTCCAATGGCCAGATGGCCACACTCCATTCTTGTCTCCGGAACCCTCCAATCCTGCTGTAGTCACCTCCAGCAGAGAGACATAAGGCTGCATCCCTGGCTAGAAGACCCAGGCTAGCCTGTACTGTTTGTTCGCTCAGCCTATGGGAGCTGACAGGTTTGGGGGGGGGGCTGGGCTGAGCTCCCCACCCCCATCACTCATTCCATACTCCCCTGGCACAAACTGAGCATCTGCCTTTGCTGGTGCGCCACACTCGTGTGAGGCTTCTTTTAGGCATCAGGTCTGTTCTGTGCCCCAGCCAGGAAGACAGCCCTCCCCAGCCACATCCCAGGAGGCAACACGTCATAGAAGCATCCTGTTTTCCCTTCTTTCCACGTTGATGAGTGGAAATCACGTTGGTGAGTGGGGAGACATCCAGTCTCCAGGCATATGTTGGGAATCCACGCATTTGACAGTCCAAGAAGCCTTCTGCCCTATGGGACCTTCCAGATTCCATTGCACAGAAAACTCCTTCAGGCCTGAGTCTATTGAAAAGACTTTCCCAAAGGGAGGCCACCCTCTCAGTGTCTGCAGGATTCACTGTGGAGTAACAGATGATCCCCAAACTGAGGGTCTCAAGATAGCACAATTATCATCCCACAGCTCCTGAGACAGCTCTGTTGAGGCCTCTGGCTCTGAGTCACTCCTGACATTACAATTGGATGCTGGCCAGGACCCGGGTCTCACCCAGGAAGGTTGACCTGGGTAACTCCTGTCCAAGGTGGTAAGTTCCCTTATAGGATGTACAATTTGGGTCCTTGAGTGCTTTTGTCTGGAGGACACCTAATTTCCTTATCACATGGTCCAGCGTGGCAGCCTGCTTCATCACCATCAGTGGAGGGAAAGTCAGCTAGCAAGATGGGAACCTGTTGTTCCCAATCTGTTGACTTAGAAGCCATGGAACCAGCCAGAGCTCGGCATTTGCTCTGCGGCACCTGGAAGTAGATGAAACGCATTCTGCTTATGAGATGTGGAGGGGTGTACTAGGGGTGGGGAGGATGTTATGTTCTGGGTCTGAAATATCCCCCAAAGATCAGGCTTGATCATCAGCCTGTGGCACTACTGGAAGGCAGTGGAACCTTTAGAAGGTGGGGCCTGGTAGAAGGAAACTAGGTCATTGGATCCCTCCAAAGGGGATATTGGAACCCAGGGCGTCCAGTCTCTCTTCTCTGCTGCCATGAGAATATCTCCTCACCACCCACCCACACATGTCCCCACCATAGACCCACAGCGGTCAGAACAAGTGGTTGTGGACTGAAACCATGAACCAAATAAATCTTTCCTCTGTATGAATTTTAAAAGAACTTTTTAAAAAAATTGTATTGGGGGCTGGAGAGATGGCTTAGCAGTTAAGGTGTTCACCTGCAAAGCCAAAGGCCCCAGGTTTGACTCTGCAGGACCCATGTAAGCCAGATGCACAAGGGAGCACATGTGTCTGAAGTTCATTTGCAGTGGCTGAAGGCGCTGGTGTGCCCATTCTCTCTCTCTCTCTCTCTCTGAAATAAATGAAATATATTTTTTAAAATTTTATTGATGACCTCAGTACATATGGACAATATACCATGATCCTACTACCCTCCCTTTTCCTCTTCCCAAATCCCTCCTCCACTGAATCCCTTCTTTCCAGATAGTCTCTTCTATTTTGAGGTTGTCATTGTTCGCCTTCTATTCTGCAGGTCTTGTGTAGGTAGCATGAGCCACTGTGAGGTCATGAGTGCCCGTGGCCACTTTGTGTCTGGAAGACAGGATTGTAAGCACTCCTCCCCTGCCTTTGGCTCTTACGTTCTTTCCACCACCTCTTCTGCAATGGTCCCAGAGCTTTCCTCATTATGGGTTGATCATCTCAGGTGTTTTGTCACAGCAACGGAAAGCTGTTGAACACAACAGCCTTCCTTTAGGGTGGAGCCCGGCACAGAACAGAGCTAAGTGGCAGAGCGGTAGTCCTCTCGCAGTTGAAGCATTATGTGCCATGACACTCACAGGATCTGATCTCATTTTCTACCAATGCAATGGCGGGGGGGGGGGCTTGTTTCCCTCCCTCCTGCCATGCTCTGGACAGTATCATGCCAAGGGAGAGCAGAGCCATGTGGTGGCTTGTTATACCCTGGCGGGCATCACATTGTCCTCTGCTGCTTAGGGGAAAATGGAATGGTGTGATGGGACAGTATAGTACAGGAGGATGAGGGAGGGTGTTGGGGGAGGGGCGGAAGTGCAGCATGTGTTGATTGATGGCGGTAGTTTCCCACCCAGTGAGAGCAAGAGTGAGTAACAAGCATGGCTGGAATGTGGGGGGCAGGGGGTGTTAATCACTTCTGGCAAGGAACAGACCCCCAAGGAAGAGCCTTGAGGACAAGCGTGTCCAATGATCAGACATGGCTATAGAAAAGTGGACAGGGCATCGTGATGTGGAGTCTAGGCATAGGAGCACAAAGGCCTACTGGAAGGTCACTTCAGCACTCCAGTGGAATACAGAACTCGTAAGTTAGGAAGTGGGCATCTGTGTGCTGACATCCACATGGTCCAGGAGTGGGCTTTCCACTCTGTGTGTTGGCACATACATGGTCCAGTGGTGGGCTTTCCACTCTGTATGCAGGTATACACATAGTCCAGGTGGAGGTGTCCCATGCTTGCATAGTTAAAATCTCCTACACTTACCCTTCTACTCACCTCTTCCCTGCCCTCTGACCCCCTGGCTGCCTTAACATTCTAGAATCCCCCCACATGTTTATCTCTTAAGACTTCACACCATGGGCTGGGGAGATGGCTCAGTGATTAAAGGTCATTTGCTTGCAAAGCCTCCTGGCCTGGATTCAATTCCCCCGTATCCACATAAAGCCAGATGCATAAAGTGGCTCTTGTGTCTGGAGTTCCTTTGCAATGCAGGAGGTCATGGCATGCCCATTCTCGTTTCTCTTCTCTCTCTCTCTCTTCCTCCTTCTCTCCTTCCCTGCCTCCCTCCCTCACAAATCTGATTCCTTTCATCTCTTCAGAAAGAGTATGCAGACTGGATTTTTCAGACTTGCAGCTTGCATTTGTCTTTTCCATCATCAAAAATAAGGGCTGGAGAGTTCTTGGTGATCACGACACCAGAAAAAGGCTGAAGGAGATAAACACAGAGAACATCCAACTCCTATTAAGCCAGATATCCAGAGACACAAAGGCTCCCAAAACCTCATCACTGAAGTAGAACTAAAATGACCCCAACGTGGCTCAGTACTACCCTCCCTTTTCCTCTTCCCAAATCCTCCTCCACTGAATCCCTTCTTTCCAGATAGTCTCTTCTATTTTGATGTTGTCATTGTTCGCTTCTATTCTGCAGGTCTTGTGTAGGTAGCATGAGCCACTGTGAGGTCATGAGTGCCCCTGGCCACTTTGTGTCTGGAAGACAGGATTGTAAGCACTCCTCCCCTGCCTTTGGCTCTTACGTTCTTTCCACCACCTCTTCTGCAATGGTCCCAGAGCTTTCCTCATTATGGGTTGATCATCTCAGGTGTTTTGTCACAGTAACGGAAAGCTGTTGAACACAACAGCCTTCCTTTAGGTGGAGCCCGGCACAGAACAGAGCTGAGTGGCTAGAGCAGAGCGGTAGTCCTCTCGCAGTTGAAGCATTATGTGCCATGACACTCACCGGATCTGATCTCATCTTCTACCAATGCGATGGGGGGGGGGGGCTTGTTTCCTCCCTCCTGCCATGCTCTGGACAGTATCATGCCAAGGGAGAGCAGAACCATGTGGTGGCTTGTTATACCCTGGCGGGCATCACATTGTCCTCTGCTGCTTAGGGGAAAATGGAATGGTGTGATGGGACAGTATAGTACAGGAGGATGAGGGAGGGTGTTGGGGGAGGGGCGGAAGTGCAGCATGTGTTGATTGATGGCGGTAGTTTCCCACCCAGTGAGAGCAAGAGTGAGTAACAAGCATGGCTGGAATGTGGGGGGTGGTGTTAATCACTTTTGGCAAGGAACAGACCCCCAAGGAAGAGCCTTGAGGACAAGCGTGTCCAATGATCAGACATGGCTATAGAAAAGTGGACAGGGCATCGTGATGTGGAGTCTAGGCATAGGAGCACAAAGGCCTACTGGAAGGTCACTTCAGCACTCCAGTGGAATACAGAACTCGTAAGTTAGGAAGTGGGCATCTGTGTGCTGACATCCACATGGCCAGGAGTGGGCTTTCCACTCTGTGTGTTGGCACATACATGGTCCAGTGGTGGGCTTTCCACTCTGTGTGCAGGTATACACATAGTCCAGGTGGAGGTGTCCCATGCTTGCATAGTTAAAATCTCCTACACTTACCCTTCTACTCACCTCTTCCCTGCCCTCTGACCCCCTGGCTGCCTTAACATTCTAGAATCCCCCCACATGTTTATCTCTTAAGACTTCACACCATGGGCTGGGGAGATGGCTCAGTGATTAAAGGTCATTTGCTTGCAAAGCCTCCTGGCCTGGATTCAATTCCCCGTATCCACATAAAGCCAGATGCATAAAGTGGCTCTTGTGTCTGGAGTTCCTTTGCAATGCAGGAGGTCATGGCATTCTGCCCATTCTCTCTCTCTCTCTCTCTCTCTCTCTCTCTCTTCCTCCTTCTCTCCTTCCCTGCCTCCCTCCCTCACAAATCTGATTCCTTTCATCTCTTCAGAAAGAATATGCAGACTGGATTTTTCAGACTTGCAGCTTGCATTTGTCTTTTCCATCATCAAAAATAAGGGCTGGAGAGTTCTTGGTGATCACGACACCAGAAAAAGGCTGAAGGAGATAAACACAGAGAACATCCAACTCCTATTAAGCCAGATATCCAGAGACACAAAGGCTCCCAAAACCTCATCACTAAAGTAGAACTAAAATGACCCCAACGTGGCTCAGGGAAATTCACGGAAGAGGGGGCAGAAAGAATGTTAGAGCCACAAGTTGGGGCATTATGCACAGAGACTTGGTCTATCCCCCAAAACTCTTGACTACCCCCAGAATGCATGACCCACATTCCCTATTGATGAGGGTCCCTTTGGAAGAGGGAGAACAGGGAGGAGGATAAGGGTGTCACCATTATGAATATAAAATTAGAATAATATAAAAACAAATAAATCAAAAAATAAGGGCTGGAGAGATGGCTTAGCGGTTAAGCAGCATGCTTGTGAAGCCCAAGGACCCAGGTTTGATTCTCCAGGTCCCACATAAGCCAGATGCACAAGGTGGCACATGTGTCTGGAGTTTGTTTGCAGTGGCTGGAGGCTCTGGTATGCCCATTCTCACTCTTTCTCTTTTTTTCTCTCTCTCCCCTGTCTCTAATAAATACATAAATGAAAATAAAATCTTAAAAAAACACAGTCAAGGGCATGGCTGCTTAAACTTGTTCAATTTACGATCCCTTTCCTCTCCAAAAGTGTGTGTGTACCCCCAAGTATACAGATTTATAAAACAGGCATACAAATCAACATTTTATTTCAAAATATTTAGTTTAAAACATACACTAATTTACTATTTATTAAAAGCAAAAGCAAATTTGGACAGTGTGGTGGTTAATCTTGACTGGAAACTTGACTGGATCTGGAATCAACCAAGAGACCCCATCTCTAAGTGGGTCCACAAGGACGCTTCTAGGAAGGATTAACAGGAAATAAAACCTTCTGACAGGAGCTCTGATACAAAGAGGTCTACAGGAAACACCAGGCTGTTTTGTCTGGCTGCCTTCATGGCTGGCTGGTAAGTACATCTTACTGACACGGGAACCCAGCATCTTTGGCCTTCCAATGTGGACTCAAGACCAGCAGCTCTGCAGGAATCCTCCAGGTCTTCAGTGACAGATTGGGACTGCTGAGGCATCCAGTCATGTGGACTGAGCAGCTACCGGGTTCTTAGACCCTCCAGCCTGCAGACAGCCATTGTTGGACTGCTCAGCTTGCGTGCTGTAAGCCAATGTCATCAATCCTCTTTATAATATATATTCATTCTGCCGGTTCTGTTCCTCCAGCAAACAGTGACTAATACATACACACACTAATGAAATGAACGGGCTTGTTTATTTTTACATAAAGAATTAAATCTTGGCCAAATATTTGATACTGCAGGACATAGAGCCTCTTCAATGTTTCTTTTTTTCCAGAGTTGATCGATATTTTGATTTTATCATTGTCAATGCCAAGAATGTTTCTTTTGCATAAATAAATGCACAATGCAAAACGGCAGATGAATGTTTAGAATCACTTCAGAAATTGTTGAAAATTGTAATTTTATTATTGACAACTTCTATACTTACAGACAATAAACCATGATAATTCCCTCCCCTCCCACCTTCCCCTTCACAACTCCACAACTCCACAACTTCACAACTCCAGTCTCCATCATAACCCCTCCCTCTCTCCATTAGTCTCTCTTTTATTTTGATGTCAACATCTTTTTCTCCTATTATGAGGGTCTTGTGAAGGTATTGTTAGGCACTGCAAGATCATGAATATAAAGGCCAATTTCTGTCTGGACAGTTGCACTGTAAGGAGTCGTATGGCTCTTACATTCTTTCTGCCACCTGTTCTGCAATGGACCCTGAGCCTTGGGGGGGGGTGTGACAGAGATGTTTCAGTGCTGGACACTCCTCCATCACTTCTCAGCACTGTGTTGCTTTTTGGGTCATCCCAGTGGTCATCACCATCTGAAAAGAAAAGCTTCTCTAACCAAAAGTGAGCATAGCATTAATATATGAATATGAATATTAAGTGTAGTGCTTACTGGGCAGTTTGGTGAGCATAATATATGCATTTAGCCAGACAAGAGCAGGCTTTACACTCCTAGGGCTCATGACTTCTCTGCCATAGGCTTTGATTAGGTTTTCAGTACCAGGCATGTGTTCCCTCCCATAGAGCAGGCCTTCAGTCCAAGAAGTTGGTTTCCCCAGAGCAGACATGTCACTATTGCACCTGTTCAATCATTTGGCCTGTCTGGCCAAGCTTGAGGCTTCTTAGTGTCCATTGTTTTCACTGCTGATGGCTTCTGTCTCCCATAGGGCTGCATGCAGTGCAGCTTTTTCCATCTTTCAGTTGGCTAATCTACAGGGAGAAGGTTTTCAGCTCAGCCCCAGCTTGATTTCTCAGTGACCTTGCCACCCAGGCATGTGAAGTCTTCAGCAATAGGGTCTTACCATATGTTACTCGTGGGAAACCAAGGGCCTTGGCAATGGCCTGTAATGTTTTAGAGGCAACAGGACCTCCATGGCCAACAACTCACTGGTAGGTATCCCATCCGGGGCACTAAAAATTTTCTAGTAACAATCTATGGCTTCTGGATGTGCCATTATCCAAGAAAGTAGGTTTTCATACATCTTATTCAGAATATCTTGAATTTTGATTGGCCATTCCCCCCCCCCCCAACTCTTCTTTTACTTGATCTCTTCCCCTGGCCTCGCTTAAGCTATTCCATTCCCTGTAATCTGTTCTTCTACTTACATATATACAATACCATCCCCTTAAGTCCTTCCCTCCTCCTCCCTCCCTTGTAGCCTTTTTCTAGCTTACTGGCCTCTGCTACTGATTTTTGGTTCCAGCTCACACACAAGTCTACACATTTATAGCTAAGATCCACATATGAGAGAGAACATGTGACATTTGGCTTTCTGGGCCTGGGTTACCTCACTTAGTATAATCCCTTTCAGATCCATCCATTTCCCTGCAAATTTCATAATTTCATTTTTCTTTACTGCTGAATAGAACTCCATTGTGTAAATGTACCACATCTTTATTATCCATTCATCTGTTGAGGGACATCTAGGCTGGTTCCATTTCCTAGCTATTGTGAATACAGCAGCAATAAACGTGGCTATGCAAGTATCTCTAAGGTAGTGAGAAGAGTCATTAGGATATATGCCTAGGAGTGCTATAGCTGGATCATATGGTAAATCTATTTCTAGCTGTCTCAAGAACTTCCACACTGATTTCCACAAAGGCTGTGCCAGATTACATCCTCACCAACAGTGTAGAAGGGTTCCCCTTTTTCCACATCCTTGTCAGCATTTATTGTCATTTGTTTTCTTGATGATAGCCATTCTGACCGGAGTGAGATGGAATCTCAAAGTAGTTTTAATTTGCATTTCCCTGATGGCTAGGGATGTAGAACATTTTTTTAGATATTTATATGCCATCTGTATTTCTTTTTTTGAGAACTCTTTATTTAGTTCCATAACCCATTTCTAATTGGGTTGTTTGACTTCTTATTGTTTTGTTTTTGAGTTCTTTGTATATTCTGGATATTAATCCTCTGTCAGATGTATAGCTGGCAAAGATTTTCTCCCATTTTGTAGGTTGTCTCTTTGCTCTATTCAGTGTCCTTTGCTGTACAAAAGCTTTGCAATTTCATGAGATCCCAGTGGTTGATTAGTGGTTTTATTTCCTGAGCAATTGGGGTTATATTCAGAAAGTCAGTGCCTATGCCAATATGTTGAAGGGTTTCCCCTACTTTTTCCTCTAGCAGTTTCAAGTTTCAGGTCTGATATTAAGGTCCCTGACCCATTTGGACTTGATTTGTGTGCATGAAGAAAGACAAGGATCTATTTTCATCCTTCTACATATAGATATCCAGTTTTCCCAGCACCACTTGTTGAAGAGGCTGTCTTTTCTCCAATGAATATTTTTGGGATTTTTGTCAAAAATTAGATGGCTGTAGCTGCCTGGATTAACATCTGGGACCTCTATTCTGTTCCATTGATCTACGTGTCTGTCTTTGTGCCAGTACAATTCTGTTTTTGTTGCTGTATATTGTAATATAGCTTAAAATCAGGTGTGGTGATACCACCAGCTTTACTTTTGTTGCTGAAAATTGTTTTGACCATTTGAGATTTTTTGTGCTTCCAAGTGAATTTTAGGATTGTTTTTTCATTTCTGTGAAGAATGCCATTGGAATTTTGATGGGTATGGCATTAAATGTGCAGATTGCTTTTGGTAAGATTGACGTTTTCACAATATTGATTCTTCCAATCCAAGAACATGAGATGTCTTTCCATTTCCTAGTGTCTTCTGCAATTTCTTGGTTGAGTGTTTTAACATTCACATTGTAGAGAGCCTTCACTTCCTTGATTAGGTTTATTCCAAGGTATTTAATTAATTTATTTATTTTTGAGGCAATTGTGAATGGGAGAGATTCCCTGATTTCATCCTCTGCATGTTTGTTGTTAGTATATAGGAAGGCTACTGATTTCTGTGTGTTTATTTTGTATCCTGCTACATTGCTAAAAGTGTTTACCAGCTCTAACAATTTGCTGGTAGAGTCTTTAGGGTCCTTTATGTATGGAATCACATCATCTGCAAATAATGATAATTTTATCTCTTCCTTTCTAATTTGTTTCCCTTTTATGAGTGTCTCTTGCCTTATTGCTATGGCTAAGACTTCCAATACTATATTAAATAAAAGTGGGGACAGTGGACACCCTTGTCTTATTCCTGAATTTAGTGGAAAAGCTTCAAGATTTTCCCTATTTAGTATTATGTTGGCTGTAAGTTGTCATAAATAGTTTTTATTATGTTGACATATGTCCCTTCTATTCCCTGTTCCTGTAGAAATTTTACCATGAAGGGATGTTGGATTTTGTCAAATGCCTTTTCTGCATCTATTGAGATGACCCTGTGATTTTTGTCCTTCAGTCCATTTTATATAGTGGATTACGTTTGTTGATTTGCGTATGTTGAATAATTCCTGCATCTCAGGGATAAAGCCTACTTGGTCAGGGTGAGTAATCTTTCTGATATATTCTTGTATTCTGTTTGCCAATATTTTGTTGAGAATTTTTGCATCTATGTTCATGAGAGAGATGGGTCTATAATTTTCTTTTTTTTCTGTTTATGTCTGGTTTTGTTATTGGGGTGATGCTGACTTCATAGAAAGAGTTTGGTAGGATTCCTTCCTTTTCTATTTTGTGAATAGTTTGAGAAGCATTGGTGTTAGTTCTTCCATTAATGTCTGGTAAAATTTGCCAGTGAAACCATCTGGGCCTGGGCTTTTTTTAGTTGGGAGACTTTTTATAATTACTTGAATCTCCATACTTATTATAGGTCTATTTAAATGGTTAATTTCATCTTCATTTAATTTTGGTAGGTCATATGAATCAAGGAAATCATCCATTTCTTTCAGTTTTTCAAACTTAGAGACATATATATTCTTAAAATATGTCCTTATGATTTTCTGAATTTCTTTGGTATATGTTGTAATGGTGCCTTTTTTATCTCTAATTTTATTAATTTTTGCCTCTTCTCTTTTCCTTCTGGTCAGATTTGGTAAGGGTTTATCAATCTTGTTTATCCTTTCAAAGAACCAAGTCTTTGTTTCATTGATTCTTTGGATTATTTTTCTGGCTTCTATTTCATTAATTTCTGCCCTAACCTTTGTTATTTCTTCCCATCTACTGATTTTTGGTTTGCCTTGTTCTTCTTTTTCCAAGGTCTTAAGGTAAAGCATTAAATTTTTTACTTGTGAACTCTCTGATTTTTTAATACAGGCACTTAGGGCTATAAATTTCCCTCTTAGGACTGCCTTCATTGTGTCCCAACAGTTTTGGTATGTTGTATTCTCATCATCATTTGAGTCTATGAATTTCTTGATTTCCTTTTTGATTTCTTCACTGACCCATACATCATTCAATACTGTACTGTTTAGTCTCCATGAATTTCTGTATGCTCTGTAGTTTTTTCTTGTTGCTGATTTGTAGTTTAATCCCATTATGGTCAGATAGAGTACAGGGATTATTTTGGAGAATGTTCCATGTGCTGCTGAGAAAAATGTATATTCTGTAGTGTTTGGATGGAATGTTCTGTAGATATCTGTTAGGTCCATTTATTTCTATGACATCATTTAATCCAGATGTCTCTCTGTTTATATTTTGCTGGGATGACTTGTCAAGTGATGAGAGGGGGTATTGAAGTCACTCACTACAATTGTGTCTGGTGTTATCTGTGACCTTAAGTCTAATAGTGTTTGATGATACTGAGAGCACTCATGTTAAGTGCATATGTTTAGAATTGTAATATTGGAGTGCTCCTTTAATCAGTATAAAGTGACCTTCTTTATCTTTCCTCACTCATGTTGGTTTGAAGTCTATCCTGTCAGATATTAGGATAGCAACCCCTGCTTGTTTCTTAGGGCCATTTTCCATCCTTTCACCCTAAGACAATGTCTATCTTTTATTGAGAGATGAGTTTCCTGGAGGAAACAAGCAGCAGGATCCTGCCTTTTAATCCAGTCTTTTGGTCGGGTCATTGAGGTCATTGATATTAAGAGTTACTGTTGAAAGGTGTGTGTTTATTCTCGCTGTTCTTCTTGTTTTGTAGTGCTTCCTGACTCCTTTACTCTCTTGTTTCAACTGTTACTTGAGTATGGTTTATTTTTTTCTATTTCCTCATGTGTGTGCTTTGCTTTCTCTTCAGGGTGAAGGATTCCTTCAATTTTCTGTGGAGCTGGCTTAGTGGTCATATGTTTTTGTTGTGGAATGTCCTTATTTCACCTTCAATTTGGATACATAGCTTTGCAGGATTAAGTAATCTTAATTGACAGTTGTTATCTTTCAGAACTTGGAATACATCATTCCCTACCCTTCTGGCTTTTAAAGTTTGTGTTGAGTAATCTGCTGTGATTCTTATGGGCTTGCCTTTATAGGTGACTTGTTTTTTCTCTCTAGCTGCTTTCAATATGTTTTCTTTGGTTGTATGTTTAGTAGTTTAATTATAATATGGTGGGAGAGGTTCTTTCCAGGTTTAGTCTGTTTGGTGTTCTAAAAGCTTCCTGTATCTGCATTGGCATTTCTTTCTCAATTTGGGGAAATTTTCTTCTATGATTTTGTTGAAAACACCTACTATGGATTGAAATTCTTCTCCTTCTACTATACTCTGTATACTTATGTTTCATCTTTTCATAGTGTCTCAGATATCTTGGAATTCCCATTCATACCTTTCTATTATCTTGTCTTTCTCTTTGTTGGACTGTATTAAGTCTGCCACCTGGTCTTCTAGTTTAGATATTCTGTTCTCTCCTTCATCCATGCTACTGGAGAGATTTTCTACAGAGTTTTTTATTTGACTGACTGTTTGTCAGTGCTAGAATTTCTGCCTGGTTTTTCTTCGGTATTTCTATTTCCTTACTCATGTCTTGTAATGACCTCTTTATTTCATTAAGCTGGTTCCTTGGAATTCCTTCAGGAATTTGTTTTCTTTAATTCCTTTGTTTTCTTCTTTGATTCCTTTGAGTATAGATAAAGTCTTTTTTTTTTTTAATCTTTTTCAGGCATTTTATCTAAAACAGTCTCATTGGGGGGGTCACTTCTGATGGATTTATAATTTTTCATGGGATTGTATTGTCTTGATTCCTTGTGCTTCTTGTATTATAGTGTAGCGATTTTTGCATCCTGAGTTAATTTGATGCTTGGGTTTTCTAATTATCTGCAGTGCTCTTAGACTTGGAAATCCAACTTTATGTACCTTCAGAGTAAGAGTTTAAGGTGCCAAGTGTAGCTTTTGTACTCCAATCCAACTGCAGAAGTAATCCTAGGTGTTGAGTATGCCTGCTATTCAAGTATTCTAGTGGGCTGGGTGGAGCAATTTACTGGCAAAATTCTAAAATTCAACTGAGCAATATACACATTCAATAAAAACCAGCACGGAGTATGCAATTGAGGGTATTGAAACAAATAGATAAACTTATAAAGCCAAAATCCATAAGGGTGTATGTTGCTCTATACCCTTAATTCTATCAGCTGGGAGGTTAAGATTTCTGTTCTGAAATGGGTTCCATGTCAGCCTGGATCTGAATCAGACCCTGCCCCCAATAATGACAGAAGAAAAAGACAAAGGTCCTATGAATCTGAAAGCATCAGAGGCAACAATAGTCAGCCCTAAAATCAGTTTAATTGAAAATGGTAAAGTCAGCAACAAATGTGTAACCCGTAACTTGCCCTGACAATGAAAGAGAGATTAGCACTTCAGTGCAGGCCTATGTACCTGCTTTTTTGTCAGTTGGCCTCATTACCTTTTGGGGTGGCTTCCAATCTCATCAATGCTGAGTGTCCACCTTGATCCCTCCGTGTTGTGCTGTGGAGCTGGTGCTCTGATCAGCTGTGCTGGATGCCCTGTCACTGGGGACTGAATGCATCCCCCTAAGGATTGCAGTTCTGATGTTTGAGGGATGAGAGAGTGCAGGAAGCCTGGAGTTATACTGGAACTTCTCAGATGGTCCCACCTATATCCCTTTTCAACAGCTCTTTAGCTCATCTCCGCTGTCTCCCTTTCAGGTTTGATGAGGTTGGAAAATCCCCTTGTTTGGTCTTTGCTCCTGTAGCTGGGCACTGGGATGGATGGGTACACAGATCTGCTTGGGTCATAAGCCCCTCCATGGGATTCTGGCTGGTTTCCTCCTTTCTGGTAGATCTTGGTCTGTCCTGCTTCTCCACTGTGGCTGATAAAAACCTATACACCTTCACTTTTTGAAAGAAAAGTGCATTTTGCTGCAGTTTTGCTTAAATTCCTCCCTGGACTAGTTTGGTGTGACTCCTATGTAGCCATCTTACCCAGAAGTCAAAAGCCAACATTTTAATGCAATTCACTCAAAGACATATTCATTTGATATTGATGTTGATATTGATATTGATATTGATGGTACCAGTGAGCAGGTAAATTCTTTATTCAGCAAGGAATTAGAGATCAAAAGAGTGATGGCAAAGCAGAAGTAAGGTTTTGATTGATTGTTAGAAAAGTTCTCTCAGGAGTAGGAGGGGCCCTGACCAGGTGGCCACTGGCTGCAAAAGGGAATCAGATTTTTATTTCTTTTAGAATGCCCTTCCCCTTGTCCACCCTCATCCTTTGATTGGCCTTCAAAAGAATTGCAGACTCTGTCCCTGCACCATTTCTGGACTCATGATGAGATCCCCCACCTTGTTCTGTGTCCCATCTTGTCTGCACAGAGAAGATCTAAGCTGAACAGCTGAACTTAGTGACAACTGGGGAAATCACCATGGGAAATCCAGGCCTGACAGCTGGCAGGCTGATGTTATTGTTTGAGTTTACCCACAACTTGCAAGCTGAGGCCCTGATAATTTCCTGTGTAACCTAAGTATCTTTGCTTCCTCCAGTCATCAAGACATTACAATTCAAAGATCATTCTGTTTATGGCCTCAGTCAGGAGTATTAAGAGTGACAAAACCCGTGAGGGTTGTATGTGACAGTGTTAGGAACTGGACCATAAGGACTGGGAGAGATTCCTAATCCCAGCTGGAACCAATGAAAAGATCCCATGGGAAAAGACCCAAAATTCTTCAGGGATTGGACCAAAGAGGAGCTCAAGTTGCAAACAGACCAGCTGATCAGTAATCACCAATACAGTCCCTGCTTTACCATCAACGAATGAATAAAAAGGCCAAAGGCCATGGGCAACATGGCACAACTGGGGGACAAGGTGAAGAAGGTGTCTGCTGAAGTCAGCTTCGTTTCTGGACAAACTCCCAAAAAAAGCAGCTTATGGGAGGAAAAGTGCTTATTTCAGGCTTGCAAAATTCAGGGGAGCGGAAGGGGAGCCTGCTTGCTGAGGACACAGAGCCTCTCAGGACAGGAAGCCTGCTCACCAAGAAGGTAGCAAGAACTGACCCATCCCTCACACATCAGCCAGGGCCCAGGTGAAACCACAGAGGAATTGGTGAGATGAGCAAGAGTGCTGCTTCCATGGTGTGATGGTTAAGTTTGTGTCAACTTGATTTGTTTAGGAATCCACAGACATTCCTCATAAATGTGTCTCTGAGGCTGCCTCTAGGAAGAATTAATTAAAGGAAGAATCCTTCCCCCAGGGGTAAGCCCTTCCCCCAGAGTGGGCAGCCCAGAGTGGGCGGCCCCTCTTGGAGGAGGGGGCTGGTTGATAAAAAGAAGCTCTGAGAAGCTCTCTCTCCCACCTGGCTGCTGGTGCTGCTCGCTGCTTGCCACTGGGTACTTGCTGCTTGGTGTTTTCCACTTGGTACTTGCTCCTTGGTGTTGCTGCTTTCCAGTGTGGACTGAAGACCAGGGTGGGCTGAAGAGCAGCGTATCTCCAGGAAGCCTCCAGGCCTTCAGTGCTGGATTGGGAATGCTGAGGCCTCCAGCCTCGTGGACTGAGCAGCTAATGGGTTTCTTGACTCTCAGGCCTGCAACCTGCTATTGCTGGACTGTGTAAGCTAATCCAATAAATTCCCTTTTAATACAATTCATTCTATCCATTCTGTTCCTCTAGAGAACCCTGACTAATACACATGGTGAGCCTGACAACCTGAGCCAGGGTGAAGGAGACAGACACTGAGGACACTCAACACATACCAATGCAGAAATCTAGAAGCTTTTGAGAGCTCAACGCTGAAGCAGACTTAAACACACCCATCATAGCTCAGGGAATTTTGTGCAAAAGGGGGCAGAAAGATGGTAAGATCCACAGGTTGGGAGAGCATATACAGAGGCAGTGCCCCTACCCACAATGACTATCTGCTGCTCTCACAACTCATAAGGCACAATCCCATGGGGAATACCAGCAACCCCTCAGTGGAGTGGCCCTTAGTGGAGTGGGGGTAGGGAGGAGGGTAATAATGGTCCCAACACATGATTAATCCATACAAAGTATATACTTATTTTTAAAAATTCAGATGAACACTATCAACGGTGGTAGAATCTGGCTTGTTTCCATATATTTAAGCACAGAGATATTATCTAACAGCCAGCATCCACTAACACCAGCAAGCACTGAACCATCAGAGCTCAAACTGCCCTTCCCACACCTGAGGGCTGGACTTAAGATCTGCCCCAAACACACTTTATGGCTGGACTCCAAGATCTGCCCCCAGTGACATGCCCCCCTGGGTCCAGGATCTGCCTGCTAGGAGCTACATTTTAATAAGATGCATGAGTCTATTCAGCCACACATTCAGACTATCACAGTATCCTAGGGAAGGAATGAACTTGTCTATTGTGGGTCCAGTTTCTTTCCATGGTACTGAGGAGAGCAAAAGGGGGTGTCTATGAAAGGGAACATCTGTTTAATTAAATCAAGAGTTTGGAGAGAGAGGAATAATACCCTATCTCTGGAAAAACACCTCCCAAAGCTGATGGGGCACAGGACATCCTGTTGCTCTTGCTCTTTTAGGGGTACCATGGCACAAGAGGGGAAAAAAAGATCAGTCCAAGAGTTCCACTGTGCTAACCATGGCTTTCCTATACCTAATTGGGAAAGCCAAGGAGAGTTCTGGACACTCAGAGTCACTTATTCCCCCTGGTTCCAAACCGGTTAGGCTCGGTCAACGCTGATGTTAGAGCAGAAGATCAGAGGATTTGCCTTCAAGCCCCACATTGGGTGCTAGGATGATACCAGCTAACAACTAGAGGTAAGCAGAGATAAGGTTTTCATTGATAGAAAATCTCCCTTGGGAATAAGGAGGGGTTCCAACCAGGTTGCCACTGGTTGCAAAAGGGATTGGATTTTTATTTGTTTTGGAATGTCCCTCCCATAATCTCCCATCCTCATCCTTGGATTGGTCTTCAGGGAGTGCAGGCTCTGTTCCTGCACCATTTCTGGACTCATGATTCGATCCCCAGCCTTCCCCATGTCCTTCTTTGGTCTAGGTTAGGAAGATCCAAACCTAACAGCTAGACATGATTTCATCCTGGGGAGATAGAAACCATGTGGGAGAGATCTGGGCCTAACCTCTAGACCCAATGTCTTCCTACTATCTTAGGGTACCTACCATTTTGGAGTCCCTAAGATTCTGGGACCACTGATCTCATGTATATGATGCAGAATGATGCCAAGAAAATGAAGTCCTTGTGTGTACAAGGAAAACACTACAGTTGATAACATAGAATCATCTGGAATCTGAGTCATGGGGATTCAGCAGTATTTGTTGGTGTGCTGCTGTTGTGATTTGAATGTGAAATATGTGTCCCCCATACACTCAGGTATTTTATTAAGCTTGTAACTTGGGTCTCCAGCCTTCTGGCTAGAGAAGGTGGCACTGAGGGTAGATCCTGGGGTCCAGCCCAAATGTGTGTTTGGGGCAGTTCTGTTTCCAGCCCAAAGGTGTAGAGAGCAGTGTGAGGCGGGGTTTTGTGTTTGCTGCTTTTGGTGTTTGTTTGCTGCAGTTTTTCTCTGTGTTTGGATGCATATAAGTAAGAAGCTTCTTACCCATTGCTGAAACTACCCCTGTATTTGTAAGCTGAAATAAATCATTTCTTTCCATAAATTGTATCTGGTTTGGATGTTTGTCCTAGAAACTATGGAATGGAAGTGATTTAACGGAAATGTTCCCCATAGGCTCTTATATTTTGAATATTTGATTTCCAATTGGATAGTGATTTGGGGAATTTGTGGGGGCCTTTCAGAGTTAGAGCTTTGCAGGAGGAGATGTGTCCCCTGTGGGCAGGCCTTGAAATTTATAAGCCCAGCCCCACTGGTTATTTATAGCTAGCTTACTCTGAGTCTTCCCAGGTGATGTGACAAGTTGTGATATTCTGCTCTCTGCTCTGCCGTGACGAAACTTACCCTTGAAACCTTTCCTTTTTATAAGCTTCTCTGGTCAGGTGTTTTGTCCAGGCAATGATAAGGTAACTACTACAGAAAAGTTGATAACAAGAAGTGGAGCGGTTGCTATGATTAGCCTGACCATGTGGCTTTTAGTCTTGAAACTACTTTGCAGGAGGACTATGGAAGCATTTGGAACTTTGGAATAACTAATCCTTTCAATGCTATAAGAAGAACTTAATGGGCCATTCCAGTTAGAGTTTGAAAGACCTAAATACAGAGAGACATGTGGACTTTGAAGGCCCAGCGTATGAGGTTTCTTTGTTGGAACTGGGCTAGAGGCAGTTCATGTGATATTCTGGAAAAAGTGCTGGCTCTGTTCTGCCCATATCCTGAGAACCTGATCAAAGTTGAATTTAGAAGTGATAGGCTGGTGTGTTTGGCAGAGGAAAATACAGAGCAGATGGATATGAGAAATGTAAGTCCCAGCCCAGAGCCTGCAGTGGTATAGCTGTAATTGCCTAAAGATCATCACCATTGAATATGGGTCATCTGGTCTGTACAGGGAAAATTGGAGGAGTGCTGATTCTTTTGAAAAGAGGGTCTTGACAGAAGAACATTGAAGGAGTTTTCTGTTCCTCCAAATCAGCTTTGTTCCCCCTCCCATCCCCTAGATAAATTTGGCAGCCCACCTGATACTGGTTATGGAAGTATGACAAGTGTAGGAAAGAGAGGTTCATTGAACTACCTGGGGATCTGGAGATGCAGGGACAGGGTCATAGTTCCTGCACTGGGACCATGAAGTGCTGTGGTATGGAGCTATGAAGATGAACTGTGGGTAGAATGGAGACCCCAGGGTGTTGGAACATTCAGGACTATAGGACGACCACCAAAGAAACCTGGGAAACAAGTATCACATCTGGTGTTGTAGAGTTGCCTGAGTCTTTAGGAACCCAGAGGATGTCATCATGGGTCCCAGGTGATGGACATGGAGGCAGGCTTTGATGCTGCCCTGCTTGTTTTCTATCCTGTGTTAAAATCTGTCTTTCCTTGCTATGCCCATTTCCTCCTTTTTGGAAAAAAGAAATGTTTTTTCTGTGCCATTATGTGTCTTAGTTTTGCAGGGACCCCAGTTAAGAGAGTTTTGAGTTTCAAGTAAGACTTTGGACTTTTGTACAGTGTTGGGACTGGTATAGACTGTGAGGACTTTTTAAATTGGACTGAATATATTTTGCATCATGAGATGGCCATAAGTCTATGGAGTCCACATGTAGAGTGTGGTTTGAATAGAATGTCCCCCATCGCCTCATGTGTTTTGAAATACTTGGTGCCCAGATGGTGGCAATTTGGGAAAGTTGTGGGCGTTCGGGAGGTGGGACATTGCTGGAGGAGGTATGCCACTAGGGGTGGGATGTGGAGTAATACATCTCAGCTCCAAGCCTGGGACTTAGACTGCTTTCTTTCCTGTTGCTGTGGAGATGTGACACCCAGTTTTGTGGCTCTGCCATGCTCTCCCTATCATGTTGAAACTTCTCCTTGAAACTGTGAGCTGAAATAAACCCTTTCCTTATATAAGCTGCTTCTGATTGGGTTATTTGTATCAGCAATGAGAAGGTAACTGCTACCACTGGCATCATGCAGTGTGACAGCATGAATGGTGCAAAGTGCTGTTGTGTGTTCAGAACCAAGGTGAAGTCATGTGATGCAACACTGGGAAGCCCTGCTAGAAACACCTTAGAGTCATGGTACGTTCAATCCAGATTACATTTTATCTATTGCATATTCAGAAACCTTTTGCTGATTTTTTTTTGACCACCACATTCAATTAAGTGACTCCATAGGAGTTGGGATCTATTGTTTCAGAAGGTGGACACTATGGGAACTATGAAAACACAGTTGTCTGGAGGCATAGCAGAACAATGGAAAGAGTGTGAACTCTAACGTGTGTGAGTTTTAGAGGAGGGAACCACACTGGAGAAGACTTACAGATTCCCAATCTTCTATGGCCCCTTTCTGCCTGTGTGGTGAGGGGGGCACTGCAATCATCTTGTGGGGTTGAGGACTTGGTGTCAGGGATTCAGGCTCCTAGTGCAGCTGGAGACAGGTGTCGGAAATACTAAATGTGAGTGTCATGTGGGGACACCCAAAATTCTGCCTGCAAAGCTTGTGTACCACTGACTGCTCTCTCAGTGTGCTTTACAGAGGAGTAGTGGAAAAGTCAACACAGCAGGAAGATAGATCGGAAGATAGAGTGCCTGTAATATTTTATACTGTCAACTTGACAGTACTAGAGTCACCTGTGATGGATTAACTTGATTAGGTTAATCAAGGTGGGAAGTTTCACCTTTAACTGTGGGCAGCAACATTTCAAGATCTGGGGGCTTGGACTGTATAGAAAGAAGAATGCTTCCTGAGCAGAGCATTTATCCCTCTCTGCTTCTTCACTGTTACCCGAATGTGACCAGCTGCTTCAACTTCCTACCACCATGTCTTCCATGGTGGACTATAAACTAGAACTGTAAGCTGAAATAAAACTTTCCTGATACAGTTTCATTCTCACCACATTGGATAGATTTGGTAAACATAGTAGGTTTTCTTCCAACCTCCCACCTGCAGGAAAGGAACGACCACAAGACGAGGATTCTTCTTGATCACACTTTATTGGAGAGCCTCTTGGTTAACAGGAAAGCTGATGGCGAGGGGCGAGGGGCAAATCTGCAGCTGCTTTTAGGGGGCTGCTGCTACGAGGCGCTTACTGATTGGTTGCAAGAAACTTGCCACAAGCAGATACCACATAGGCTCGGGACAGGTTGCGTAAACCTTGAGTTAGGCCTAATATGGAGATGTTTACCTCAACACCGACAGGAAGCCATCCATCTTGTAATGGCGTTTGCTCTAGCTCCCTGCAGTTTTCCATTGGTACCATAGGAGATCTCACCCTTAAATTGAAGGACAACACTCCAGGACAGAAACTCATGCTCTAGGATCAAGGACAAAACTGAATCACCCTAACAAAGTCTATCAGCCAGTCCCAGTTTAATAAAACAGGACAGCCTATCTACAGCACCCTGCCCAGATCTCTGAGGAAGGGCACAATACAGACCAGTGCAATGCACATGGTACCTTTATACTCTGCAATATGGAGATTGGAGAAGTAGCTTCATGTTAGAGTGCAAGGCCCTCAGTTCCAATCCCAGCACCCAAAACAAGAAAACTCCATAAAGTTATGCACATAATACCTTGCACAGAATCAAAGTTCTCTAGACACACCCCAGAAGGAATGTGTGGCCTGTTATCAAAAGGAAATAGAAACACAGGGTGTTTGGGAGGTCAGAATGTAAGAATACATGGGTTGTGCTGGGGAGATGGCTCAGCAGTTAAAGGCATTTCCTTGAAAAACCTGCTGGTGTGGATTTGATTCACTAGTAGCCATGTAAAACCAGATACACAAAATGTCACATGCATCCAGAGTTCATTTGCAGTGGGAAGAGGGCCTGATGGGCCCATAGTGTGACTGTATCTCCTCTCTCTCCCTCTCTCTCTCTCTGTCTTTTTCTCTATGTCTTTTTGCAAATAGTGAAAGAATACATGTTAGTTAGTTCTCCAGAAAAATTGGAGATAACAGAAGATAATGTGGAGGTTTCCAGAAGAGGTATGGAAATGCTAAACATGACAAATGTAAATGATCAAAATAAGAGTGACACTTTTGGATTTCTGGTTAAGAAAAAACCCAAGCATCAAATAAACCCAAGATGCAGAAATCTCTACATTATAATACAAGAAACAAACAAACAAAAAAAAAACCAAGACAATATAATTCCACAAAAATTATAAATCAATCAACAATGACCTCCAGTGAGATAGATTCAGAATAAATGCCTGACAAAGATCTCAAAAGTATGATTATAACTATGTTCAAAGAAATCAAAGAAGAAAACAAACTCCTGAAGGTGAACACAGGAAACCAACTTAATGAAATAAGGAGGCCAATAAAAGACATGAGTAAGGAAATAGAAATACCAAAGAAAAAACAATTGGAAATACTAGAAATGAAAAACACAGTAAGTCAAATTATAAAATTCTGTAGAAAGTCTCACTGTAGCAGACAGCTTCAGGTTCACTGAGATGAACTTTCAGACCAGGCACAGTTATGGAGGAAGGGATATTATTTATTGAAGCTTACAGATCCAGGGGAAGTTCCATAAAGGCAGGAAAAGCACTCTGCTTTCACAGGGCCAAGCAGAGAGAGAGAAACCAACCAGGCACACAACACACTGAGCAAAACTACAGCCAAAAGTCACACAGCATACTTCAGGAACTCCTACTGGGCACACTTTGCATATCTTTACAATGGAATCTCAAACCCACCATCAACACCTTAAGACCAGCCCCCAGTGACATTGCCTCTAGCAAGGTGATTGCAGATGCAAACTATAACTAATAAAATACTGAATATATTGGGGGACATATATTCAAACTACCACATTCTGCCCCTGGCCCCAATGGATTTAGCTCCTGGCCCCCAATAGATTTATAACTATCACACATTGTAAATTGTACTCAGTCCAATTTCAAAGTTTCTCACAGTCTTGATCAACTTAAGATAGTGAGTCCTGTAAAATCAAACAAGTCAAATACTTTCAACATGTAAAGGCACAGAGTAAACATTTTAAACTGGTATAAGGCATAGCAAGGAGAAACTAGAACAATGCAAACTCAACCACTATCAGCAGTCATCAAACTTCTGAAGTTCAAGTTCAATATAACCAGAGACTGACAGTCTCCAGGTTTTCCAATTCCGCCCCTCCAGCTGGGCAGAGTAGCCAGGGAAAACTTTTATCCCATGCCAACACTGCATTCCATGGTAGCCCTTTTGCACAGTCCTGGTATATCCAAGACATCTTCAGGTCTCCATGCAAACCACGGTCCATCTTCCAAAGGCTCTTCCAGCCTATTCTGAGGGTCTTCATGCCCTGCCTCATGCCGCATCTCAGCAGCGGCTCCTGGAACCGTGTGCAATTCATGACCACTCCATGCATTTTTCATGCTTCCAAAACTAATACCAGGTGTGCAGGACACAGCCTTGAAAAACAGGTTCCTTCTCCAGTCAACTCTTTCCAAGAGTTTGCATTTCTAACAGTCTTTCCTCAGGCATCCTCCCCATTGTTTTAATGTAAAGCAGTCAGGCCACCTTCCTTCCACCTTCCTTAAGATTGCTAATGTGGTTGACAATAGCAGCTCGGTAACCTGAAACCAGTCTCAGTGCCTCTATAATTTTAACTTGCTTGAGATTTTCCAACTTAAAAATCTTAAAATCTCAGTCCGATATCTTTAGCCAAGCACATCAGTCCATTACAAATTTAACCTTGATCAAACTTTCTGGGCCTGGATAGCGGAACATAGCCATCCCTTATGCCAGTAGCCCAGTTCCAACAAAGTCCTTTGCATTCTTTCCTTCCCTTTAGAAAGCTCATAAGACAAGCCTTGAAGTTCAATACTGTCTGCACTTAGCATTCTCAAACTCTTATCAGAATAGTCCATAAAACTTGGCTTACCACTCCAGAAGGCATCCTCAGCTGCAAGCACCAAGTCCATGCCCATTCCTCCAAAACAAAGGTTCCAAAAGATGAACATCCACATGATCTGGTTCATCTCACCCCACTCCTGGTACCACTTTACTGTAGCAGACAGCTTCAGGTTCTCTGAGATGAACTTCCAGACCAGGCACAGTTATGGAGGAAGGGATATTATTTATTGAAGCTTCACTGGAGCATGCTTTGCATATCTTTACAATGGAATCTCAAACCCACCATCAACATCTTAAGACCAGCCCCCAATGACATTGCCTCTAGCAAGGTGATTGTAGATGCAAACTATAACTAATAAAATACTGAATATATTGGGGGACATATATTCAAACTACCACACTCACCAATAGAGTGAATGAAAGAGAGGACAGAATATCTAAACTAGAAGACCAGGTGGCAGATCTAATACAGTCCAACAGAGAGAAAGACAAACCAATAGGAAGGTATGAATGGGAATTTCAATACATTCAAGACACTATGAAAAGATCAAACATAAGAATTCAGGGAATAGTGGAAGGAGAAGAATTTTATTCCAAGGGCATAGCAGGTGTTTTCAACAAAATCACAGAAGAAAACTTCCCCCAAATAGGGAAAGAGATGCCAACACAGGTGCAGGAAGCCTTTAGAACACCAAACAGACAAAACCAGGAAAGAACCTCTCCCTGCCATATTATAATTAAACTACAAAACACACAAACCAAAGAAAATACACTGAAAGCAGTAAGAGAGAAAACTCAAGTCACCTATGATGGCAAGCCCATCAGGATCACAGCAGATTACTTTAAAGCCAAGAAGGGCATCTGAAAGATAACAACTGCAAACCAAGGTTACTTTATCCTGCAAAGCTATCCATCCAAACTGACAGAGAAATAAGGACATTCCACAACAAAAACAGGCTAAAGGAATACATGACCACTAAGCCAGCTCTACAGAAAATACCTGAAGGAATCCTTCATGGTGAAGAGAAAAGAAAGCACACATATGAAGATGTGGGAAAAGACCAAACCATACTGAAATAATAGTTAATAAAAGAGAGTAAAGGAAAAACAGGAATCACTACAAAAGAAGAAGAATGGCAGAATAAATACACACTCTCAATAATAACCCTTATTATCAGTGGCCTCAATGCCCAGCCAAAAGACACAGGTTTGAAGACTGGATTAAAAGGTAGGATCCTCCTGTTATAGTTGCCTCCAAGAAACTTACCTTTCAGTAAGAGACAGACACTATTTTATAGTGAAAGGATGGAAAAATGGTAATTCAAGATGGGCCTAGAAAACAAGCAGGTGCTGTTATCCCCATATGTGACAGGATATACTTCAAGCCAACATTAATTAGGAAAGATAAAGATTGTCACTTTATGTTGATTAAAATAACAATTCAAATCCCAGCACTCAGGAAGCAGAGGTAAGAGGATCACTATGAGTTTGAGGCCACCCTGAGGCTACATAGTGAATTCCAGGACAGCCAGGACTTGAGTGAGACCCTACCTCAAAAACAAAACAACAACAAAAAGTAACAATTCAACAGGAGGACATTACAATTCTAAACATATAAGCATCTAACTTAAATGTTGGCAAGGATGAGGAAAAAGAGGGACCCTTCTACACTGTTAGTGGGAATGTAAACTGGTCAAGCCACTGTGGAAATCAGTGCAGAGGTTCCCAAGACAGTTAAAAATGGATCTACCATATGACCCAGCTATACCACTCCTAGGCATATATCTTAAGGACTCATCTCACCATCTTAGAGATACTTGCACAACCATGTTTATTTCTGCTGTATTTACAATAGCTAGGAAATGGAACCAGCCTAGATGTCCCTCAACTGATAAGTGGATAATGAAGATGTGGTACATTTACACAATGGAGTTCTATTCAGCAGTAAAGAAAAATGAAATTATGAATTTGCTGGGGAAAGAATGGATTTGGAAAGGATTATACTAAGTGAAGTCACCCACACTCAGAAAGCCAAATGCTACGTATTCTATCTCATATGTGGATGCTGGGTACAAATATTTAGACTTATATGTGAGTTGGCATAAAAATAGGTAGCAGAGGCCAGTAAGCTAGAAAGGGGCTATAAGAGTTGTTGGCCAGAGAGGTCCCTGATGCCCCCAAAACATTACAGGCTATTGCCAAGGCTCTTGATTTCTCACCAGAAATATGGTAATACCCTATTGCTGAAGACGCCACATGCTTTGGCTGCAAGGTCACTGAGCAACCAAGCTGGAGCTGAGCTGAAAACCTCCTCCATGTAGATCAGGTAACAGAAAGCTGGAAAAGGCTATTCTGCGTGCAGCCCTATGGGAGAGAGAAGTCACAGTGGTGATAAACAACAGTGGACGCTACAAACCTTAAGTTTGGCCAGCCAGGACAACTGACTCAACCAGTGCCATAGTGACATGTCTGATATGGGGGAAACCAACTGCTCCCTAATTGTACTGTAGGCTTCATGGGAAGGAATATACACCTGGTACTGAAAACCTAATCAAAAGCCTACGTTGGGGGAAGTCATGAGCCTCAGAAGTGCAACACCTGCTCTTGTCTGGCTAAATGCACACATTATGTTCACCCAACTGCCCTGTAAGCACTTTAGTTAACGTTCATACCCATATATTAATGCTACTCTCACTTTTGGTTAGAGAAGCTTCTCTTTTCAGATGGCGGTGACCACTGGGATGATCTAAAAGTCACCATAGTGCCAAAAAGTGACAGAAGTGTTTCAGCTCAGCATTGAAACATCTGTCCCACCTTCCGAGGTTCAGGGTCCATTGTGGAAGAGGTAGCAGGAAGAATGTAAGAGCCAAAGGAAGGGTAGGACTGCTTATAATGCAACTGTTCAGACACAGATTGGCCTCGATATCCATGACCTCACAGTGCCTAGTAATACCTTCACAAGACCCTCACAGTAGGAGAAAAAGATGATGACATCAAAATGAAAGGCTAATTGAGAGAGAGAGGGGATATGATGGAGAGTGGATTTGCTGAAGGGGAAGTGGGGGAGGGGAGAGAATTATCATGGTTTATTTTCTATATTTATGGAAGTTGTCAATAAAAAGTTTAAAAAAAAAAAAAAGGAAGAATGACAGCTTGAACTGGGAAAATTGCTCAGTGGCTAAAGGCACTTACTCGCAAAGCCTGGGAGCCAGGATTTAATTTCCAAGCAAGCCATGTAAGTCAGACACACACATGAAAATTTGGCACAGGTGTCTGGCATTCATTTATAGCTGCAAGTGAACCTGGTTTCCCACCCCCAACACACACACAAACTTACAAATAAATTTTTTAAAAATTAAGGTGAAGACTGGAGAGATGGCTTAGCAGTTAAGGTGCTTACCTGAAAAGCCAAAGGACCCAGGATTTGATTCCCCAGGACCCACATAAGCCAGATGCACAACGTGGCACATGCATCTGGAGTTCATTTCCAATGGCTAGAGGCCCTGGCATGCCCGTACTCTTTTTACCTCTCTCTCTCTTTCAAATAACTAAATAAAATATTTTTTAACGTAAATGATAGACTTAAAAACCAAAACATCACTGATGGACAATAAGAAAGGACCAGGGACTTGGATACCTGGTGGCAGCTATTACCCCAGTTGAGGCATGGAAGAGTGTTGGTAAACTGAGATCAGCAAGTGGACATTCCCAGCAGGAAGGGAGCAAGCAGAGCAGGACTTCAGCCCACAGAGGAGCAAGATGAGCTAGGAAAGTCAGAAAAATGCTGACTAAAGATTTCTAACTGAGGGCTGGAGCAATGGCTTAGTGGTTAAGGCATTTGCCTGCGAAGCCAATGGACTCAGGTTCAATTCCCCAGGACTCATGTAAGCCAGATGCACATGGAGGTGCATGCATTTGGAGTTTGTTTGCAGTGGCTGAAGGCCCTGGTATGCCCATTCTCTCTCTCCCTATCTGCCTTTCTCTCTCTCTCAAATAAATAAAAATAAAATTCATTAAAAAAAAAAAGATTTCTAACTGAGATCAACAGCTTTAAGACCTCAGGACAGTAAAGCCACAGAAGGAATACAGATGAGGTGCCTGCCCAGATCAGCAGGTGAGGGAGAACACTCACTGAAAGATGGCTGAAGGGATGAGACAGGACTATGATTAGTATCAAGGAAGGAGAAGATGACCAATATTTTCAACCAAGAATTCGTACGTAGTAAAACTATGAACCCAGAAAGAAGGTGGGACAAGGGTCTTTTCAGTTAAGCTATAGCACAGAGGCGCAGGCTGTGACCTACAATAGAGAAGGCACTGAAGAGAAAGCCCAGGACAGGTGGGGACGTCAGGAAAGAGGAAAGGACCCAGGAGGAGGGTAATGGTGGACACAAACATCTCCAGATCCCTCCCCAGGGAGCTGCAGGGCTCCCAGGCAGCTTCTCTCTGGGCCTCAGTTTCTCCATCCACAAGAGAGCCAGCCAACAGGCACCGGATGTCCCTGATGTGGCAGCTTCTCCCTGGGCTGTTTTTCCACCTTCCCCATCTTATTTCTTACATAGAGAAAGTTATTCAGAGCCTTACCTTTGTTTAAATGTCTTAAAAAGATCAATTCAAGACCAGCAAGATGGTTTAGCTGTTAAGGCATTTGCCTGTGAAGTCTAAGGATCCAGGTTTGATTCCCCAGTACCCATGTAAACCAGATGCACCAGGTAGCCCATGCACTTGGAGTTCATTTGCAGTGGCTGGAGGCTCTGGTGGCCATTCTCTCTATCCGCCTTTCTCTCTCAAATAAATAATACAAAATAAAATAAAATATTTTTTAAAAGAATTTCTTAAAAAGATCAATTCAAATGTAATCTGCTCAATATATGAAAGTTACAATTTCAGAAACCCATTGCTTTCTTGGCTTTAAATTCCCCTTATAAACCTAATATTTTATACAACAGGCAAATTTTAATAACTGCCTTGAAGACACCTGTGACTAATTCTCCAGCCATCTACGGACGTATGTGATTTAGCAGATGGAAGCATTTAAGTGACGTTTACAGAATTAATTATTCAAATTTGCGTCTCAACATGTCGATGATCTGCCTCAAACAAAATGTCTGTGCAGAAGCTCATTTCAGAAATGCAATCGTTTAAACATGAGTGGGATGAACTCGGGGGATGACATAGATGTTCTCACAGGAGACATAAACACAGCAGGTTCCTGGGCGAAGTCATTGATTCGTCAGATGACTCGATGTCACATTCTCAGAAAGATTGTTGCCGCCTCACTCGGAGAGGCCACATTCTCTTAGACATCGCCGATACTCAAGATGTCAATGGCATAGATTTCTTTGTGCTGAAATAGTCACATTGCAACACTTAGGCTCTCGGTTCTATCTAGATTCAGGAAAACAAACAAACAAACAAAAAAAAACACCAGCATGGAGGTTGTCCCTGCTCAGGCCAGATGAGCAGGGACAGGGTGGGTTTCTGGCCTCTGTCTGCAAGGGAGGATACCAGGTGTGGAGACAAGGTGCCTGGTCCTGGCTTCCCCTTCCTCACTCTCTATCGGGGAGCCTGCCAGTCTCTGAAGGGTGGACTGTGGAGTGCGGCATCTACTCAGCTCTGGAGAGGTTTCTGCAAATGCTTTGTTTGCCTGGTTTGGGGGTCTTCAGTCCAGTGACAAAACCTGAGTTCCACACAGTTTTGTCTGATACAGGGTTGCCATGCCAGTCCTTCTGTTGTAGTAGACTTTTTTTTTTCTGGGATAATGTGAACAAAAATCTGCTCCCTCTGGGATAGGATACTGATGATAGAATGAAGAAAGGATTCCATCCAAGTGTAGCTTGCTGAACCAGTGAGTTTACTGAGGTTGCTCATGGGAGCATGGGGGACCCAAAGGCAGCTGCGTTACTGAAAAGCCCACCCCAGATGGGCGAAGACACACAAGGGCTACATCACTGGAGCTCGCTGCATGACTTGCTGGTGGCTGAGCTGATTGGTCTCCTCTCCCCAGCAATTGTCATTACTTTATATAACCATGGGGATGGCCCTTGTGAATCTTGGCAGCTTCAGGAACTTCCTGAGACTTACTTCCTAAGCCTATTTAAGTTTTGCTTCCAGAATGTTAAGGGAGCCTCTCTCCAGGAGGAAGCGCTTCAGTTTGGAGGGAGTCCTTGCCCAACGCTTTCCAACACCCAGATGGCTCTGCTCCATAGCAGCTCCAGATGTCCCCACCCCCGACCTTGCAGATGTCCCCAATCCAGTCCACATGGTCCACCTTGCCCAAGCAGGAGACTACCCATGCACAGCCCACCTTTTCATTTATGAAAGTGCTACCACCACTGTCTTAGAGATAGGCTGGGAAAGCAGCCGTCCCATGCACTGTCCCCAACACTTAATGTCTCTTGAATTGAACGGACTACGCTGAGGCACTAAGGGCCGCTCAGCTCCGAGAACACCTGGCATTCAGAGCCGAGAGCTATTGGAAGAGCTGCAGTGGGCTGCAGGGAACTTCTAGCCCTAGTTGCTTGGAGAGCTCGAGGAAGATCCTGGTGGCTGTGGCCACCTCTGAATGCTGAAAGAGGCACTGAGAGCTGTTCACATCGACAGAAGGGAGCGGCTGCAAGCTGCAGGGAGAGGCTGCAAGTTGCAGTGATCTGCTCTCACTCACGACCTGAACCATTAAGGGAGCTGCACTTCACATGTTTGGGAATGACGTTGAGTAAAAGAGCTCCCAGTGAGTCCTTGGAAAGTCCATAATCTGGGTCATGCAGCATTTATTTCTATCAGAGCTCATCAGAGTGTACTTGACTTATAAAAAATGGCACAAACTTGGAGTGGACAAATCCCATACACCCTGTTATACCAGCACCCCAGACAAGACAAAGAACATACCTATCACCCCTCCCCACACACACATACCCCAACTCTACTCATGGCTTGGAAATCTAGCTTCCCACCCCTACTTAGACCCTGTGCTCTCAGGTGCATCTGGTCTTCAGTGTTTTTTTTTTTCTCCTGTTTTGTGTTTTTGAGGCAAGCTCAACAGACTGCCTTTTTTATGCAAGAATGAGAGACAGAATTGACACTCCAGGGCCTCCAGCCACTGCAATCAAACCCCAGATGTGTGTGACCCCTTTTGTGCATGTGCAACCTTGCGAGCTTGTGTTACTGTGGGTCTGGCTTATGTGAGACCTGGAGAGTCGAACATGAGTCCTTAGGCTTGTCCTTCAGGCAAGTGCCTTAACCACTAAGCCATCTCTCCAGCCCTCCAATATGTTTTTAAAATATTTTATTTATTTATTTATTCAAGAGAGAGAGAGAGAGGCAGGTTAAGAGAGAAAATGGGCACACCAGGGCCTGTAGCTTCTGCAAACAAATTCCAGACACATGCACCACCTTGTGCATCTGGCTTACGTGGGGACTGGGGAATTGAACATGGGTCCTTAGGCTTTGTAGGCAAGTGCCTTAAGTACTAAGTCATCTCTTCAACCCCTCCAATGTGTGTTTTTATGTGAATTATGTGTTTGTATATGTGTGTCTGCAAGCGCACATGTGTATGGGGGCAACATACATGTATGTGTATGATCTGTAGAGGTCAGAGGACAATCTTGGTGTTATCTTCAGGATACCACTTACTTCCTTCAAAACAGTGTTTCTCATTGACTTGGAGCTCATCAATTAGGCTAGACTGGCTGGCCCAGAGGGCCCCAGGGTCATCCTGTCTCTGCCTCCCCAGCACTGAGACTATAGGTGCATATCACCATGCCCAGCATCTTATGTGAGTACTAGGGTACAAACTCAGGTCCTCATACTTGTGAGGGCAGCACTTTATCAACTGGGCCATCTACCCAACCCCTTCTCAAATATTTCATGCAGGACACAAGGCGTGCTGCCTGCTCTGTATGGCTTCTTACCCTGGGTGTACTTATCTTGAGAGTCACCTGTGACGTACAGAATCCACGGTTCATTTCCCTTACTGACCAGTTGGTCCCCTGTATCTGTGGTTTCCACACCCAAGGGTTCTGCTAAATACAGACTGAAAATATTTGGATAACATTTGCATCTGTGCTGAACATCTGCAAACTTTTGTTTTCTTTTCAAATTGTTCCCTTAACTCTACGGTGTTTACATAGCAATTACATTGTTAAGGGTTGTAAGTAATCTGGGGATGATTTACAATTCATTGAGGGATATGTGGAAGTACTATACAAATGCCAGACTATTTCAAGTCAGGTACTTGAGCACCCCAAAATTTTAGGAACTTTTTTTTTGTCATATGTGGTTCACAGGCTCTTGGGCTATTATTCAACCCACCATACATGACCTGCAGGTATCTTTGCTGAGTCTGTTTGCATTTTTATTTTTGTTATTGCTTGAACGTGAAATGTCTCTCAGGGGCTCATGTGTTTGAACACTTGGTCTCTAGATGGTGGTGCTGTTTTAAGAGGTTGTGGACCTTTGGGGAGGTGGAACTTGGCTGAAGGAAGTGGGTGGACCTTGCAGGTGACACCTGCTTCTGCTGCCCGCCACAGCTCCCTGCTTCCAGACATGCCAAGATGTGGGGGGACCTCCGCCATGCCCTCATGCCATTGTGAACTCTGCCATCCTTCCCCGCTAAGATGGACTGAAACCATAGCCAAAAATAAAGCCATTTTCCCAGAATTGCTTCTGCAGGTCACAACAATGAGAAAAGCAACAACCACAATTCCCTTAAAGGAGCTTTTTAAAAGAGCAGAATGGCTTGGTTTTGATGGGACCTTCTTGACAATATTTCTCCTTCTGGGCTTCATAGTTCTGGTAACTTACCCAAAAAATACTTGCCTAATGCATATTTTGTTCTAGAAATTTTCTACCTTCTTATTTATTTTTTAATTTTTATTTATTTATTTATTAGAAACAGAGAGAGAGAATGGTCACACCAGGGCCTCTAGCCATTGCAAACAAGCTCCAGATGCATGTGCCACCTTGTGCATCTGGCTTATGTGGGGCATGGAGAATTGAACCAGGGTCCTTAGGCTTCTCAGGCATGTGCCTTAACCACTAAGTCATCTCTCTGGCCCTGAGATTTTCTACTTTTATGTTCACATTTAGATCTGTGATCCATTTCAAGTTGACTTTGAATTTGGTGTGAGGTAGGGATCAGCCCTTTTTGTAAAGTAGGATCACATTCTAGCCCAGGCTGACCTGGAACTCACTCTGTAGCCTATGCTGGCCTTGGACTCACAGCAGTCCTCCTATCTTAGCCTCTGACTGATATTAAAAGCATGTGCCACCATGCCCAGCTCTGTACCACTTATTCACAAAAGTCTTGGCTGTTAAACCTCTGTCTCTTTGTCTGTGTGGGTCTGCTTCTGAGACTTTCCTCTGCTTCATTGATCTGCTTATCTGATTTTGAATCAATCCCCAAAGTCTATATAATTATAATAATTCTTGCAGTAACACTTTAGAGCCCATTTAGGTATATAGTTGTTATCATACTTATTATGCTAAATATATTATAGACATTATGATAATTATTATAATTCTTGAAATCATGCCATGTTAGTCTTCCAACTTTGTGATTTTCTTTCCCCTGAGATGTTTTGGCTATTCTACTTTGTGGTAGTTTGAATGCAAGCTGCCTCCCATAGACTCATGTGTTTATGGTCAAGTCACACACTTAATCCCCAGCTGTGGAGCCTTGGGGAATTTTATACTCCAGCCTAGCTTCTCCATGCTAGCCAACACACATGCGTGCGCACGCACACACACACACACTTTCTCTCTTCTCCCTGTTAGTGTATAAATATGTGATGTTTGGCTTCCTGTTCTAATCATGCTTTCCTTGCTGTGATGAAACTTCCCCTCAAAACTATTAGCTCAAATAAATCCTTGCCTTCCAAAGTGGCTTCTGGTTGGGTGTTTTGTCCCAGCAACAGGAAGGTAACATCTACAGGAAAATTGGTTCCAACAGTGGAGTTGTAGCTGCGATAAGCCTAACCATGTGGTCTTCAGTCCAGTTGTACTGGTTTGTTGGAAGAATTTGGAAGCATTTGAATCTTTGGACTGGAAAAGCTTTTCAATGATTTTTTTTTTCAAAGCAAAGCTTAACTGGGCATTCTGGTTAGTGTGAAAGACCAAAATGCAGAGAGATGTGTTGGGCTATGGAGGTTTGGCTTATGAGGATTCAGATAGAAAAGAGGGCTTTGTTGGGAACTGGGCTAGAGGCAGTTAATGTAATATTCTAGCAAGGCAGAAGGTTGTGTTCTGAGGACTTGAGCAAGGTTGAATTTAAAAGTAATAGACCGGTTTGTTTAATAGAGGAAAATATGGAGCAGAAGGATACAGAAGGTGTAAAGTTTAGCAAAGAAGGAAATGTGGATAGGTTTTAGATCCTAGGCCAGACACTGCAGCTGGTTCAGTTGCAATTATTTAAGGGATTATGAGGCTTGAGGATGGGCCAGCTGCTCTGCATTGGGACATTTGGAGGAGTGCTAATACTTTTGAAAGGAGAGAACCTGAAGGAAGATATGGAAGGAGGTTTCTGCTCCTTAAAGTTGGGCTTTATCCTCCCTAGAAAAACAAATGTGGCACCATCATCTACCTGATACTGGTTTAGATGCCATAAATAGAGGGTCACTTAGTGCACATGATTTCAGGGCTGACCTTAGTGTACTGTGAGGCAGGGTTTAAATCCCTGCATGCAAGCCATGGGGTGGAGTGGGTCATGGCATGGAGCTATGCATATGAACCATGGGTTACAATGGAGACCCTAAGGTGCTGGAGATGCCAGGTTTATGGGACTGCCTCCAAGGAAAGCTGTTGGATGCTACTAGAGAAACCAGGAGCACGGCTGGAGAGACAGAGATACCCAAGCCTTTGGAGCCCAGATGTAGAGATATGATGCTTGGCTTCTTGCTATTGCCATACTTCCCAACCTTGATGAAACTTCCTCTCAAAACTATAAACAGAAATAAACTTTTACTTCCATAAGATTCCATAAATACCTGACTAAAAGCAACCTATGGAAGGAGAGGGTTTCCTTCAACTTAAAATTGCAAAGAGAAGTTTCATTATGGCAGGCAAAGATGGAAGGATCAGACAACCAGTATCACATCGTCACAGTAGAAGTAAGAATGGAGGGAGAGAGAGAGGGGAGAGAGAGAGAATAGAAAACAGGGCTTTGCTGCAACACCTCACAGACTTGCTCCCAGCAACACGCTTCCTTCAGAATAGGGCCACCAACGGGATTAAGTATTCAAAAACACTAGTCTATAGGGGACGTTTTACATTCAAACTGTTACAGCATCTGGAAAGGGAGATAGAGAAAGGAAGAGAAAAACAGAGATAGACTCTGGAAATCTAAAGAACAAAGCAAGATGCTCCCTTTTTTGAGTTTCTGGGGGAAAGGATATGTCTGGGGAACAGACTAGGTGAGAAAAATCTCCAAGGCAATGGAGGAGAGAGTGAGAGGTAAATAAGTCCTCTGTCCTTCAAGGTCTCTGAGAGAGAGGGGTTGTCTGCTCCTGCTCAAGACTGCAGTGGGGTTGGGAGATGCAGGAAGGCACATAGATAAGAGAGTAAGGTTATAATTCAAGGTTACCTTGGCTAGGAAGCAGGGGGCTGGGCTCGCCCAGTTGGCCTTGGTTTCAGGCAGCAGAACTTAAATATTTTTATTGAGGACTTTATTGTATGGACATATTGCATAATGTTTATATTTCAATCAGGATGCACACTTATGTTCCTTCTCCCCCTATTCACCAAGGGCCCTCCTCACTGGGGTCATGAATGCACCAGCCAGTCTGTGCATAGGCAGAGGGCATGCCTCATGATACTCCTTTACACCCTGTGGCTCTTACTCACACATTCTTTGCTTTTAATTTTTATTTATTTATTTGCAAGAAGAGAGAGAGAGAAGAGAGGCAGACAGAGAGAGAATGGGCATGCCAGGGCCTCCAGACACTGAAAATGAATTCCAGATGCCACCTTGTGCATCTGGCTTACATAGGTCCTGGAGAATCGAACCAGGATCCTTTGGCTTCGCAGGCAGATGCCTTAACTGCTAAGCCATTTCTCTAGCCCCTACTCTCACATTCTTTCCCCTACCTGTTCTGCAATTTTCTGTGGGCCATGGAGGGCAGGTTGTAAGTCTCCTCTGGTGTTGCTCTCAGCAGCCCTCTGCTTTGATGAGTTCTATGTCTCCTCAATGTGAATTACCATCTCCCTGGAGGAGGTTTGCTGGCTAGTAGTGAGAGCAGCACTCTTATTCAATCCACCATTTCCTCTGTAATGTTTCCTGGACCCTGGCCAGGGGTGATAGAGATGACTCAACTTGTGATAGGCAGCAGGCTTTCTTTGTATGTCATTTTGATAGGTCTTGAGTCTCCCAAATATTCGCCATCATCTGTTAAAAAAAAAAAAAAAGCAGGTTCTCTAACCCAGAGTGAGAGCAGAATTGATCAAAGGGGATACACATAAGCCTTTCGAAGGCCTTTTGATGGGTACAGCCTCTCGAGTTAGCCAAAGAACAACAACTGACAAGAAGCAGTTGGTGAAAGAAAGAAAAGTTTATTTCAGGCTTACATCAATTTTGAGTGGAAATTCATCATGGAGAGGAAGACAAGGCAGAGTACGGCTGGTCATCACGTCTTTTCACATCAGCAGGGTGGTAGCAGCAAGAGTGAGTTAGTTCTGAATGCCCAATGGCCTGGGCTAATAAACCTCAAGGTCTATTCCAGTGACACACATTCTTCAGCAAGGTTCCACCTCCCAAAGCCTCTAGCAGCTGGGGACTGAGTGTAATTATTATTATTATTATTTTATTATTATTATTATCATTATTTGGTTTTTCAAGGTAGGGTCTCACTCTAGCTCAGACTGACCTGGAATTCACTATGTAGTCTCAGTGTGGCCTTGAACTCACAGTGATCCTCCTACCTCTGCCTCCCGAGTCCTGGGATTAAAGGGGTGCGCCACCACGCCCGGCGAGTGTAATTCTTAATCAAAAGCACATGAGGCTACTGGGTGCATTTCACATTCAAATCACCACACTTCTGTTAGCCACAGGGGCTGGACTGTGCCAAAGAAACAGCCCACTCCTCAACTGAGCTCAGAGGACACCCTAGCCCTGTCTGCCACTTTTGACCCTAGCAGAGGACCTAGTTGTACATGGACCACAAGAACCATGCTAGAGTAAAAGTATGTCTCTTAAAGCTGCTAGTACATACATTTGTTATGCAATGACAGAAAACTAACGCTTTCATTTTTTCCCATGTGTGTGGGGGTGTGTATGTGTATATATTTGAGCATGCACATGTATGTGTGTGGCTATCTGTGCACACTATGCATGCATGTGGAGGCAGGATACAACCTCAGGTGTTATCCAGAGGTACTTCATCTCTTTTTGAGACAGGGTCCCACTGGCTGGAGCTCCTCCATTAGGCTAGACTGGCTGTACCAGCCCCAGGGTTCATCCTGTCTCTGCCTCTCCAGCACTTTGATTACAGGCACATGCCATCACCCTGGCATTCTTCATGCATCCTGAGGCTCAAACCCAGATCCTCATGCATGTGAGGCAAGGACTTTACCCACTGGGACATCTCCCTAAGCACTTAGAAAACTTTTCTATTCCTCATTTGCTGAGCGCATTCTAAAATCTGGAGACTGTAAATATTTTTTTCTGCTTCTCTTGAGACGACCCCGTGGGTTTTCAGTTTGGTAAAATGAAGAATAACATTGATTTTCAAATGGTAAGCACACCTCACATTGCCGGGCTCAAACTGAGTTGCTCACAATGTATTCTTTTTCCATATTGTTGGGTTCAGTTTGCTAAAATTTCACTTAGAATTGCATCTGTGTTCACCAGGGGTATTGATCTATCGTTATTCTTTTCTTGCAGGGATTTTGCCTCGTATTGATATTGAGGAAGGCTGGCCTTGGAAAATGAGTTGGGAAATAGCTGTATAACTTTTTGATTTTCAGAAACAGTATGGGAAGAATTGTTATTATTTCTTCCTTAAATGTCTGGTCGACTTCATTGTTGAAGCCACCTGGGTCTGTTGTATCTCCTTTTGTGGACCCTGTCTATTCAGTGATTGAGATATTGCCTTTCCAGCAAGGTCACATAAAGTTTCTTTATAGTAAAAATAAAGTCACAACTATAATTTCAATTTATTTGATCTACGTGGGGTTGTTCAGGCTATGTAGTTCTTGGGTGACTTTGGCAGTTTAGAGAAATTGTTGTTGAATTTATTGGTACAAAATTATTCTTAATGTCCCTGTATATTCCTTTTAATATCTGAAGAATATATATTGATACCATCTTATCTATTCCTGAGAGTAATATTCTAGTCTCTCTCTCTCTTTCTTTCTCTCCTTCTTCCCTCATCCATTCCTCCCCTGTCCCTCTCTCTGTTCTGTTTTCCTTTCCTTTTTTTTCAAGTCTGGCTAAAGGTGTATAAATATTATTGACCTTCTAAAGAAGCAGCTTTGGTTTTATTGATTTTCTCCAGTTTCTGGCTCTTTTTCATTGCTATTCATTGTCTTTTCACTTTGGATTTAATTTGCTCTTCTTTTCCAGTTTCTGAAGGTGGAAATGGGATCATGGACCCAGGTGTGCCCTCTTCCTCCTCCTCCTCCTCCTCCTCCTCCTCACAGGCGGGTCATGCTCTGACCTTCCAGTACTGCTCAGAAACAGCCCGCAAACTCTGCTGCTTGTGTTTCATTCTCACGTGATTCAAACTTCCATTGTTTTCAATCTCTTCTGAGTCCTGTGTGGTATTTACAGGAAAGTTATTTTGTTTTCATAAAGTTGGGTGGTTTTCTGTAGGTTTTACCCGAGAGCTTACGTTTTTTGATTTCTGATGGACTCCATACTGGTCCAGAGCCTTCTTGGTATGGTTTGAATCTGTCCCTTTAGTGGTGGTTTAGGAGTTTGTTGTAGACTTCTCACTTGCTGCAGAGCCCAAGGACCTGGCTTCCAGTTCTCTCCTCCTAGCCTCTGGATGCCATGCTTGGCCCATGCTAGGAATACATGGAGAAGCTGTGTGGAGGGAAACTTCCAGAAGTAGAGTGTGGCTGGCTATGAACCTTGAATTATCCTCCTCCTCTGCTGGGAGCCTCTGCTTCCTCAGTCACACAGGGTGACAACATGCCCAAGCTCCTAGGACAGTCACGTTCATGAGGGTTTCTTTGCTTTTGTTTTGCTTGTGTGTCATTTTTTTGTGTGTGTGACCACCAAAGACTTCACATCTTCTTTAGTTGCTCAAAATTAGTGCAAATGTAACTATTTTTGTTTATTAATGATGGATCTTTGAAGGCAAGATTCTTCCTTCTTCTTCTTCTTTTTTTTTGTTTTGTTTTGTTTGATTTTTTTCGAGGTGGAGTCTCACTCTAACCCAGGCTGACCTGGAATTCACTATGTAGTCTCAGGCTGGCCTTGAACTTACAGCAGTCCTGCTACCTCTGTCTCCTGAGTTCTGGGATTAAAAGAGTATGCCACCATGCCCAGCAAGGAGAGAGAAAGGGCACACCAGGGCCCCCAGCTGCTGTAAATGGACTGCGGATGCATGCGTCATTCTGTGCATCTGGCTTTATGTGGGCACTGGGGAATCAAACTCAGGTCACTAGGCTTTTCAGGCAAGCGCCTTAACCACTGAGCCATCTCTCCAGCCCCTACCTTCATTGTATTGTATGCATGTGTAGTCTATGTGATGTAGTGTGTGTAGATGTTGTGCCCCATGCATTTGTATGCAGACCAGAAGGGAACGTTTGGTGTCCTCCATTGCTCACCCACATGTTTACTGGAGAGAGAGTCTCTTATTGGACTCAGAACTACGAACTTTGTTACTGTGTGAACAAATCATGTGTTGGTAACTTTTCCTTCATCTTATCCTCTTGTATCACCTCTCCCCTCAACCCATTCCACTGAGAGGCCTCCTCAGTGGCATTATTGGTATTCCTCATGGGGTTATGAATACATTAATCAGTATCTGGGGACCAGTGTCTCAGGATACTCCTTCACACCTTGAGGCAGACCTGCCATGTTCAATCATACTGGCGAATCAGTGAGTCCCAGAAATTTCCCAGTCTCCACTCCTCACAGAACTAGGGTTACCAGCGTGTGTGGCCATGCACAGTGTTTGTGGATGGAAACCAGGCCCTCATAGGCCCACATGTTCGTGCAGAAAGCATTTTAACCTGCTGTGCCATCTCCCCAGTTTCTTGCCTTCATTTGAAAAATTTTATTCCCAAACTAGGCGTTGTAGCGTACACCTTTAATCCCAGCACTCAGGAGACAGAGGTAGGAGGATCACTGTGAGTTTGAGGCCACCCTGAGACCACATAGTGAATTCTAGGTCAGCCTGAGCTAGTGTGAGACCCTACCTCAAAAACACCAAAAAAAGGGCTGGAGAGATGGCTTAGTGATTAAGGCGCCTGCCTCCTAAGCCTAAGAATGCTGGTTCCAATCTCCAGCGGTTCCAACTCCAGGTCCCACGTTTAGCCAGATGCAAAGTGACGCAAGGGCGCAATGCCGCACTTGACCTCAAGGGGGGGGGCGCACGCATCTGGATTTCTTTCACAGCAGCTGAGAGGCTGCTGGCGCGCCCATCTCTGTCTTCCTTTCCCTCTCTCTCTGTCTCTCTCCAAAAAAAAAAAAAAAAAAAAAAACCAAAAAAAAATTATTCCACCTTAAAATCTAGCAGTATTAATAACACCTATGTGGTGATTTGAATGCAAAAATGTCCCCAATAGCCTCAGATGTTTAAATGCTTAATCCCCAGCTGGTGGTGCACTGTTCTGCAGGGTTGTGGATCCTTTGGTGGAGCCTTGCTGGAGAAGGTAGGTCACAGAGAGTGGTCTGGGATTTTATAGTCCAGCCCCCATTGCCAGGGCTAGGGATCTCACTCAGTCTACTTTCTCCCCATTGATGTGTGGAGATGTTATACCCGGATGTCTGTTCCTACTGTACTTTTCCCACCATGATGAAACCTCCCCTTAAAACCAGAAGCCAAAATAAACCCTTTCCACCCATAAGCTGCTTCTGGTCAGATGTTTTGTCACCGCAAGGAGAAGGTGACTGCTGCACTCTGTGAGAAACCTGCGATTCACTCCCAGTCAGCTCCCTAGTCCAGCTACTCATCTTAAATGCACTTTAAAGAGACTTCATCCTCCATTTCTGGCCTGCTATGAGCACACCCTCCTGAGGTGGCACACACCTATAATTCCAGCACTTAGGAGACTGAAGCAGGAGGATTTGCTGCAAATTCAAGGCCAGCCTGGCTGACTGAGCTACAAAGTGTGACCTTGTCTCAAAAAAAAAAAAAAAAAGAAAAAAAGAAAAGAAAAAGAAAAGAAAAGAAAAGAAAAGAAAAGAAAAGAAAAACTCAGGAAAAATAAATCCCAAAAAACCCAATGAACCTCCTTCTGCACTGGAACTGCTGGGAATGTGGCTGTCTAATTTCAATTTCAGATACCATAGCACAGTGCTCCAGCACACCACTGTGATGGTTTATGGAAACTCACTGAGATTCTACCTGACTTACTATCCAAATCGATGACACAGTTGGTCTTTTCAATTGACTTTGTTCCAATGGGCATAACATTTTTCATGACAACAAAGGCTTCAGGTAGTGCATATTTTCTAGATTTCTTTCTTCCATTTATTTATTTATTTATTTATTTATTTATTTTTTGAGGTAGGGTCTCCCTCTAGGGCCCAGGCTGACCTGACACTCACAAGTGTGTAGTCCCAGGTTGGCCTCGAACTCACGGCACTCCTCCTACCTCTGCCTCCCAAAGTGCTGGGATTAAAGGCATGTGCCATCACTCCCAGCTTAGATTTCTTTCTTAAGACATATTTTTATTTATTTGCAAGAGAAAGAGAAAGAAACAGAGCATGGGCATACCAGGGCCTCTTGCTCTGCAAACAAACGCCAGACACATGTGCCATTTTGTGCATGTGGCTTTACTGGGTACTGGGGAATCAAACCTGGGACAGCAGGCTTTGCAATCAAGTGCCTTTAGCCACTGAGCAAGCTCCCCAGACTTAGCATGTGGATTGCTAGGCACTAGATATTAACACGCGGCCTGTGCTTCAACACCTGCAAGGCCTTATTCTAAGTCCCCAAAGAAAGACAAGCACCCTGCAGGAAGCCACCGTCTCTTGAGACCAGGCAGTGCAACTAGATGCTTGCATGACTCCTTAGGCAGTGGCTTCAAAAACAGTGTGCAGGGCTGGAGAGATGGCTTAGCGGTTAAGGAACCTGCCTGCTAAGCCTAAGAATGCCAGTTCCAATCTCCAGGTCCCACATTTAGCCAGATGCAAAGTGAGGCAAGGGCGCAATGCTGTACTTGCCCACAAGGAGGTGCACGCATCTGGAGTTCATTCGCAGCAGCTGAGACTGCTGGCGTGCCCATTCTCTATCTGTCTTCCTCTCCCTCTCTCTCTGTCTCTCTCTGTGTCTCTCAAAAAAAAAAAAAAACCAAAAACAAACAAATAATAGAAAAAACAGTGTGCAGCCACCAAGCCACCTCTCAGCTTTCTACTTTTGCCCTCCCAGACAGACAAAGGCTGAGTCTAATCTGGCTTATATCTGGCCTAGCCTCCTGGTTTTGGAGAACCCCAAGAACACTCCCCACCTGGCCTTGAGTGCTTTAAAAGCTGAAGTGTCTAGATGGCCCATAATCAGTTCCTATAAGGCTCAAGGAGATGGGGCTATGGGGCCCACACTGTCATTATTCTTTCTCTCTCTTTTTGTCTCTCCTCTCTCTCTCTCTAAGAAGTGCACCCACATCTGGAAGGAATAAAGATATTCTAAAGAGACACTTGTGCTCTTCCTTTGTCTATCAGACTATTGAGATAATGGACTTGAGGAATTGGAATTTCTCCAGGAACCCCATTCTGGGGAAGGAGTGGCCCTGAGCCTGGTGCCATCCAGAGGGGGAACTTAACTTGTCTCTGGAGATTTTGGATAGTGCTGACAACTTATCAGACCACCAGATAGGAGAGACTAGAACCAATGGTGATGGGCAGGTCCCCACCTCTACCAGAATACTTCCATATGCATGCCTCTGGTGGGATCCCGAAATCCCTGGATCCCTTTGTCCCTCTTCCCAATGCAGCCACGTTGAATACATCTCCTTTTTCTGCTTTTCACCATTGCCTGATTTATTTAATTGGCTTATTGAAGACAGGTGCTTGATAGGGGGCTGTTAGGACTGTTAGCTCCAGCAACAAAGACCAGCTGCTGACATCTGCCTAGCCTCAGGGCTGTGGGGACCCATTTTGGAGTGAGGATGTCCCCCTGTACTACTGCAAATAGTGCCCATGGGAATCTGATTCACTCTTTTTTTTTTTTTTTTGAGGGAGAGGGAGACAGATAGATAGAGAAGGGGCGTGCCACTTCTCAGCCACTGTGAACTAACTCCAGATGTGTGCGCCCCCTTGTAGGCAAGTGCAGCATTGCGCCCTCGCATCACTTGTGTCTGGCTAAACATGGAACCTAGAGATTGGAATCTGCGTTCTTAGGCTTAGCAGATAGATGCCTAAACTGTTAAGCCATCTCTCCAGCCCAGATCCACTTTCTTTTAATACAGGGTCTCATGTAGCCTGGGCTGATATTGAATTAGCTACGTAGCCTGAAGATGGCCTTGAATTCCTAATTCTTCTGTCTCTACCTCCTGAGTTTTGGGATTAGAGGTGACAGCCACTATGCCTGGTTCATGCATTGCTGGGGGGTTGAACCCAGGGCTTCATGCATGCAAGGCAAGCACTCTATCAACTGAGCCACACTCCCGGCCCCTGGCCTATGTCTTGATCTCTGAGTCCCTGACTCAGGTTCCCTCTAGGAAGTGAGAGCTCCAAAAACTGTCATGAATTGAGGTACAACTTGAGGAATGCTAACTCAGAAAATACTTTCACAAGTGTGTGTCATTATTTACAGAAGGCAAAGAGAAATGATTAAAGATTTAGTCTGTCAAGCCAGAAGTTGTTTTGTTTTCTTTTAGTGTTTTTAAAACATTTTTTTTCCTAAAATGAGTGCTGAGCTAAAAATAATTTTCATAAATATATAATTTAAACCCTGCTATAATTTGTTTATAAATACTTTCATTTTGTCTTGGTAAGATTTTTAAAAATATCTGTAGCAAGGCAAAAGTATTTGGGAAGGTAGGGCCTTGTGCAATCACCTTTATGCAAAAGAAAGTTCACTTGCATTCTAGATACTCAGGCCCTTTGTAGGTTAGTAGATCCCTGCAGGAGGAGGCTGCTGGCATCAGGAGGGTCTGTGTGGCTTGAGAGGGCCCCAAACCCAGAAGCCAGGGGTGATGTTCTTGCTCTGCCCACCACACCAGTGGGCCCATACCACTCTCCTCCTGGACACATGGGTTCATTGATCTGTGTGAGCCAGTTTTATGTCACTATCACAAAATACCCAAGGTGGTTAACTTCCTAAAGGAAAGGTTTATTTGGACACATGGCTGTTTTAGGCCTGTGGTGAGGCAGCACATTGTGGCAGGTGTGTACAGTGGACCAGAATAACTTACATCATGACCTGAGCACAAAACCAAGTGAATGAGGATGAGAAGGAAGCTCTGAGAGCACATCTCCAGTGAACTAAAGACTTCCAACTAGGCCTTGCCTCTTAAAGGCTCCATACCTCCCAGTCATGCCAGGTTGAGGACCAGTCCTTTAACACAAGGAGCTGTGGGGACCTTTAGCATCCAACCACAGCACCTGTCCAATGACTCAATGCCTTAGAAACAACTTATAATGAGTCTTAGAAGAGCTCATGTGGTTGACTTCAGGCTCAAATGGGTCTGGGGAGTGCCATGATGCTCCTCAGAAATGGATTCTATTTATTATGATTTAGATGTAAAATGCCACCCCACCCCCACAAGTGTTTGAATACTTGGTCCCAAGCTGGTGTTACATTTTTTTTATTTTCTTTTTAATTAACTTTTTGTTGACAGCTTCCATAAGTATAGACAATAAACAACAATAATTCTCTCCCCCACTCCCATTTTCCCCCCTCTCAAATCCACCCTCCATCAAATCTCCTCCCCTTCCAATTAGTCTCTCTTTTGTTTTGATGTCATCACCTTTTCCTCCTATTGTGAAGGTCTTATGTAGGTAGTGTCATTAGGGGTGGGCCTTGAGGTTCTATACCCAGCTCACTTCCTGTTCTATGTCTGCTTTCTCATCCACCTCGATGTGAATAAGCAGCCTCACGTTCCTGCTGCCACAATGTCCCCATCATCTGTGACCAAAACAAACCCTCCTTTAAAGTGCTTCGTATCAGGTATTTAGTCACAGCAATGGGAAAGGGAATGAACACACAGTTCTCAGCTGCATTGACAAAGGCGTGGCACCTAGAAGGGAAGGGACCACTAGGCTTGCCACAGAACATATCAGCTCCCTTCTGCACACTTGGAGAAATAACTTTGCACGTCAAAGCATCATAGAGGGAACATTGCTTGGGAAGAAACAGTGACTGGGAAGGGAGAGCTGGGGATGACTGAAAGTGGGGAAGAATAATGGTCAAAAGCATAATCTGCTTACAGGTTGGGAGCCAGACATGGTCATCTCGCAGGGCCATCTCTGCTCTGGGCTCCTTCTGTTGCCTCTGACTCCCTGCACTCATATTCTTGCCCTCTGCACCTTGTGGCCTCCCTCCTCTCCCAGCAACCTTTTGTAAGGGACAGTGAGTGACCACTGGGATTTAAACACCTCACTTCTTAGGAAACCCCTAAGGCTGGGGTTGGCCAGGATGACTAGTGTGTTGGTAGAAATGAACAGAAGATGTGTTTCCAGCTGCACAAAGAGAAACGGCCATGGCTGGACCTCAGTGGGCAAAAGTCCCAAATGCAGGAAGGGTGGGTGAGTCAAGACCAAAGAGCTGACAGGGGTTAGGGGTGAATTCCAGTCCAAGGCCAAGGCTTAAGAACCAGAAGGCCACTGTGCAAGTCCTGGGGCCCAGAGCTAGTGTTTTGGGAAATGGGAAGTATCTCTGGCTCCAGGGGACAGACACACTGGTCTTTTGGGTCCTTCTGAAGTCTGGCATCTATGGAACCATACACCCCAAAGCCTCCTTCACACCGCACTCACCATTCCCACACCCTGTTCACTGAGGACACTTTGCTCCTGACATGCATCCTACTTTCCCAGCCCTCTGCCATTCCTTCCCACCTGTCAGGTTAACCACCATCACCACTGGACATCTCAGGAAGCCTCAGTGGCCTGATCATTAGCAAAACAAAAAATCAAAAAACTCCCAGCCCCACCCCATCTCACCCTGCCCTGCCATTCCGGTGCATGTTCCAAGTCAGCGTAGGTACAAGCTTCCAGAAACTCCCCTGCCTGGTTTCACCTCCTCTTTTCTTCTTCCCAAATGGCACAAATTACTTAACTATAAAAGAAAACTCCAGCAGGGCGTGGTGGCGCACGCCTTTAATCCCAGCACTCAGGAGGCAGAGGTAGGAGGATCGCCATGAGTTCAAGGCCACCCTGAGACTACTTAGTTAATTCCAGGTCAGCCTGGGCCAGAGTGAGACCCTACCTTGAAAAAAGAAAGAAAACTCAGCTCTGTGCACATTCCACAGGCCCCCCAGAGCACCTGAAGGCACCAAGTCCTCTTGGGAGTATAGGGAGGAGCACTGGCTGGGGAAGACTTTCAAGTCCTGGAGTCCTGCTCCAGAAGAAGATGTTTACCAGCAGTACCTGACAAGGCTCCTAACTCAGATCCCACCTGAGCCCAGTCCCTGCTTCTGTAACTGGAACACTGGCATTCACCACTGCCTGTCACTTTGGGTACCTATGAGCAGAAACAGGAACTGAATCATTAACGTTGTGTTTGTTCAGTAACTTTCTCCTTGCTAGGACCAAATATTTGACCAGAAGTTTAAGGAAAAAAAAAGTTTCTCATCAGCTTACAGTTTCCAGAAGTCCACCACCATGGCTGGGAAAGTATGGCAGGAGCAGGAAGCTGATGTCACATGAGCAGGGAGGAAGTAGAGGAAGGCTCAGCTAGCAGTCTCCTAAATCCCTCACGGACATGTCAGAGACTTGTTTCCATGGCAGCTCCAAATCCTGTCAAGTTGACAACCAGAGATTAAGACAGTAAGTAGATCAAAGTCATAAAAATTCATCTTTTGCAAATTAAAGGCTCACTTGAGAGACACGGTTTAAGCAAAAATTTATTTAGCAAAACAAAACAAAGACTCCAAGGAGAGATTGGGAGTGGGCTGCCCCAAAGGTGAGGGGACACTGCTGTGTGTGTGTGGGGGACATGTTATGGTTTTCCACACTGGATTTTTAAAGAAGTTTGAATGAATGAGGTGGGTGCCATACCCTTGAATTAAGATGACCCTTTCTCCCTGCCAAATCACAGCATCTGCCCACAATCGGCTAAAAATCTCACAATGTGAACCATATTATATTTGAGCATGCGGACCCTGAATTAGTGCCCACATGAGGGAGAATTCCTTGGTGCCTTTGTTTCTGATAGAGCAGGAGCAATGTAACTACAGCTTCAAGGATGCTTAGCCACCAAGGGGCACCTCACCATTGGAGACACAACTACCGAGATGCAGCTGTGGTTTACCCATTTCCTCATATCTGTTTGTGCCAGCTGTCACCATTTTTTTTTTCATGACTCAACCTGAATTTTCTCAGAATCCCCCAGAATCAGGATGCCCTCACTGTCTATAAGGCCTGGATGCATTTCCAAATTTGAGTGCAAAGACTCAAGGTTCATGTCCTTCTGCACAACTAGAGGACAGAACTGTAGAGTAACAGTTTGGTAACAGTGTGATTACCAAACACGTGCTCCAGTGTCAAGGTTTCGTTGGTTGGCATTGCTGCTGTTCGTGGCACAGGGAAATTCCACACTGTCACTTTGATCTTGGGCCCTTCTTCTACAAGCACAACAAGGCCAATTCAGGTAGAGACCTGGGGCCGCATGATGGAAGTTTGACCTGCAGAATGTTCCCAGTGGTTCTACTGTGTAGGACTGGGCCTCCCACCCCAGTCTCTTGTACTACATATCCCAGTAGAGAACCCCAAGACCCTTCTCCAGGCTACACTGTAGCATCAGGGTGTGACTCCACTGTGACCCTGGGTATCTGTTACAACAGCCACTTTCTTTCACACTGACTCAAGCAGAAATCCGTACAGAGGTGCAACATGTTTGAGATTGCAGCCCAGGGCCTTGCTGCCGCAGGGGGGGCTGCAGGGTAGAAGGTATGGGTTTGATCAATGTGTTGTCTCCGACAACTTTGAGGGTGGTTGTGTGGAACATTCTTTATGGCCCCAAGGGAAGAACTGGAAAAACAGAATTTTAACAGTGTGTGTTTATTTTTCTTGGCTGCCTGGCTAGGTGTTACAAGAAAAAGAGGAGCTTAGCAGTTGGCAAGCAGGAATAAAAAGGACTGAAGACTCCAGGCGGCTGAGGTCTTACAGAGATGGAAAATGCCAGAATGCTTCCAGACTGCTAAACAGCAAGAGAAAGGATTTTTAAAGATCTGTGAGCAATGAAGAATGGTGGATTCATTATTAACAAATGACTTAACCTTGTGGTAATGATCCTTCCTGCTGGAACCTAGACCACGTTGGGGAGACAGTCTGACAATGATAGTCAACCAAGAAACATGTTCTACTCCAGGACTATCTCAAGGGGAGCCACACTGCCCAAGGAATCATCCCGAGACTCTTCCCTGTTCCCCATGCCCCGTGCTAACCACAACCTAGGTAAGAGTGAGTCTGTGATATCTGGCTGGCAAGGCTGGAGCCCGTCAGGTTCTTTGTTCAAATGCCGCTACAAGAAGCGGTGATGGTGGTGGGAGGCTCATATGGAGGAAGCCTCCACCCCCTCCCAGGTCTGAAACTCTGGGCTTAGTGCCAGTGCCACCTCCCACTGTGTCCTTCAACTGCTCAACAGCCTCATTTGGTTGTCATTGTCACTGTTACTAGTCAGCGTGGCATATGGGTGGGGGGCGGTGGTGATGTGATTCCTGGAGGTTTGTAGAGGCTCGTTGCTCCACCTGCCTACCGCCCACCATGCCTTGTGGCAGGAGTCCCAGCCAGGAAGCCAGCTTAGCCTGGAGCTGTCTGAAACACCCATCTGCCCCCAAGGTGGCAAACAGGACTCTCAGGGCTCTGGGCTTCTGTGATGATGGGTGTGGGGGGGAGGCGGGTTCCAACCCTGAGTGAGGGTGAAGGAGGGACAAATCCAGACCCCAAGCCTTGCAGTACCATGCTCCCCACATCCGTCCAGCCTGAGGGCACAGACTGCTCACTGCCTTCCTGAACAAGAGTGGGATAGTCCCTCCTCCCACCAAGAGCGGTTCCACATCTCCAGAGGAGCTGAGCTTCGCCATGAGCTGAGGTACCGCAGGAGAGGAAGTCCAAAGTGGCTCACAAGGCCAGGGAAAGGGCCTCGGTCTTGGAGCCAACATAAGAGACGAAGCAGAGAGAGAGTGTGAGGCAGCTGGTCACACTGCATCCACAGTGAGGAAGCAGAGAGAGAGTGTGAGGGAGCTGGTCACACTGCATCCACAGTGAGGAAGCAGAGAGAGAGTGTGAGGCAGCTGGTCACACTGCATCCACAGTGAGGGAGCACAGAGAGAGTGTGAGGCAGCTGGCCACACTGCATCCACAGTGAGGGAACAGAGAAAACTAGTGCTCAGCTCCTTCCCTTTCTTCTTCTTCTTCTTCTTCTTCTTCTTCTTCTTTTTCATTTTAGAGAGGAGAGAGAGAGAATTGGCATGCCTGGGCTTCAGCCATTGCAATCGAACTGCAGACGCTTGTGCCACCTAGTGGGCATGTGTGACTTTGTGCTTGCCTCATCTTTGTGTGTCTGGCTTATATGGGATCTGGAGAGTCAAACATGGGTCCTTAGGCTTTGCAGGCAAGCGCCTTACTTGCTAAGCCATCTCTCCATCCCCTTTCTCCTCTTTATTCACCCTAGGACCCCCAACCATGGCATGGTGCCACCCACAATTTGCATGAGTCTTCCCACCTCAATTAGCCTATCCTAGAAACTTTCTCACAGACATACCTGGATATTTGTTTCCTACGTGATTCTAGATCCAATCAAGTTGATAATCAAAGTTAACCAGCCAAGAGTCAAGAACAGAATTTTACCCAAACCAAGTCTGTCTTCATCACAGAACATGCTTGGCTCTGGAGGCAGAGAGAAGAGAAGGTTAACCACCCTTGAGTCAATTACAGAATGGTTCCCAAACCAAACCTAGCTGTCCCCATCACAGAGCATGCTTGCTTGGCTCTGGTTGCAGATGTGTTCATCCATGTCTCTCAGCAGATTGATAGAGAGCAGAAACTCAGGGTGAACGTGGCTGGGGTTGGAGTGAAGCTCTCCAGGCTTTCTCTGCCACCAGGTCTCCTGGCATCCACCATCTATAGTGTGAGCTTTGCTCTGAAGGTCTGAGGGTCTGGCTCTCCTTTGCCTGCCTGACAATCATCATGGCACATGTGCAGTAATGGAATGGCCACTCATGGTCCCCAGATCTGACTGCCTGTCAGAACCACCAGATAGCTCCTCCCAGATCTAGGAAGCCATAAGTCCAGTGGGCAATTTCCAGAATCAGTCTGCTAAAATCCTCCTGGGGAATATAAGGCCAGCCATGGGGTGGGGGCACCCATGTGGCAGCACCTCAGGTAGGTAGAGATAAAAACCACACGCCACATGTCCCTGCTGCCACAAGCCATCCCCAGAGTATGGAGAAAGAAACTGATCAAAAGTCAACTCAAAGCCGGGCGTGGTGACGCACGCCTTTAATCCCAGCACTCAGGAGGCAGAGGTAGGAGGATCACCGTGAGCCCAAGACTACCCTGAGACTACAGAGTGAATTCCAGGTCACCCTGAGCCAGAATGAGACCCTACCTCGGAAAACCCTAAAACAACAACAACAAAAAGTCAACTTAGGGGCTGCAGAGATGGCTTAATGGTTAAGGCACTTGCCTGTGAAGCCTAAGAACCCAAGTTCCATTTACCAGTACCCATGTAAAGCCAGATGCACAAAGTGGTGTATGTATCTGTAATTTGTTTGCAGTGTCTAGAGGCCCGGGAACACCCATTCTCTCTCTCTCTCTCTCTCCTTGCAAATAAATAAATATAATATTTTTAAAAAGTCAACTCAAATAAAAGAAACACTTAACAAAGACCTAGTTGATTACAGAGAATATCTGCCTGCCTTCATAAGTCCACTTACGGTGACATGGTGCTAAGACTTACATCTGGTAGTGCTATAAGTTAAGTCTGATTTCCTGTCACTTACTCAAAGAAAAGTTTTTGTTACTCCTTTAATCTGTAAGCTCACTAGGAAAATTACACCGGGGGTGGGGGGCGGACCTCAACAGTGAAGAAAAGGCTTTATACATAAATGTGTGCACTTCTGGAAAGAATACAAATATTCAACAATAAGATGGTGACCATTTATTTTAATGAATATTAAGTGACCATTAAAAATGCTAAATGTGCAGCCGGGCATGGTGGCGCACGCCTTTAATCTCAGCACTAGGAAGGCAGAGGTAGGAGGATCACCATGAGTTTGAGGCCACTCTGAGACTACATAGTGAATTCCAGGTCACCCTGGGCTACAGTGAGACCCTACCTCAAAAAAACAAAACAAAATAAATGCTAAATGTGGCTGGAGAGATGGCTTATTGGTTAAGGTGTATGCCTGCAAAGCCTAAGGACCCAGGATCAATTCTCCAGGTTTCATGTAAGCCAGATGCACATGGTGGTGCATGCATCTGGAGTTTGTTTGCAGTGGCTAGAGGCCCTGGTGCTCCCATTCCCACGCACACATACTCTCTCTCTCTCTCTCTCTCTATCTCTGTCTCTAATAAATAAATAAAAATAAATCTTTTTAAAAATGCTAAAGTGCAAACCCTAGTAACATGGAAAATAACTGTAAAATTAGAGCATAAAAATTATGTGAAATCATATTTTACAAAAAATTACATTTTTACACACATAAAATACAACATGGTATAATTTTACATTCAGAAGCTCAAATAAAATGCTACCTAAAATAAAACTATGAAAAAATTTAAAATTATATATTAAAAAATTAGGGCATAAAAAGTTGACTTCTATATACTATGGTGATGGATTAGAAAACAAGGATCAAATTCCTTCTGAAAACAAATGAAGAGCTATTATCCATAAACATTAAGGTGATCAGAGCAGTGAAGAATCACAGAGCAAGACCCATGAGTGTAGGGACAGGGAGGACAGGGACATGGGAGGAGTGTGGGGGGGACTCAGGGAAGCAGGGACCCAGTGGGAGCAAGTACTCAATACAGAGCACTTGCCTCAGCTCAATCAAGCCCTCAGAAGTCACAGAGTCTAACACCTTGACAGGGCTAAGAGGCTCAAAGGCCCAGTGGAAGGCCACCAAAGACGCAGTCACACACTGTACAGAGTACACTGTGGGGCACAGCTGTGGATGCCTGCATCCCCGTGGTAAAAGAAATTACTTGATCTTGGAAGGAAGGAAGGAAGGAAGGAAGGAAGGGAGGGAGGGAGGGAGGGAGGGAGGGGGAGGGGAAGGAAGGAAGGAAGGAAGGAAGGAAGGAAGGAAGGAAGGAAGGAAGGAAGGAAGGAAGGAAGGAAGGGCAGCAGATTGGAGAGAGAATCAAGATTTGGGGAAAAAATTCAAACAACAAAATCCACATCATCCCAGAAGCTTTTTAAAGGGGCCAGAGTCTCACAGCACAATATTCAAAATGTTCAGCATAAAACTCCAACTGTAGAGAGGATACAGCCCCCCAAAATATAAACAACCCTGAAGAGAAAGATAACTTATGTTTACCAGCCCTGGTCCAAGCCACGTTAGAATTGCCAAAGACGTCAGGGCAACAACCATAATCATACTTGAGAAAACAAGGTCAACCCCCCTGGAAGTGAATGGGGCATTCCCATCAAAGATCTAGGAGCTATAAAAATGGAAACAAAGGGGAAGTTTAGGACTGAAAAAAATGTCACAATAGCCATCAAATCTGCTCATAGGGGGAAAACGCCATATATCCTTGAGAGGAGCCACAAGACTTTCAGTTCACTTTTCAGTGAAAACAACTAGATCTAGAAATATTGACTATGAAAGTGTAATGACTGGGAGCCTTTGCCTGGACGAGGTCGAGGGTTTCATCCCTACTAGCACAGCTCAGAAATGAATAAGCAGGTCAATGAAGTAGAATACAAATCAAAAGTGCTAGAGAAAACAGTTGTCAATGAGGAACTCTACAATAAGTGAAAACACTGTTTTATTTCCTATTGTATGTATGTGGGGTGTGTGTGTGTGTGTTTTATGCTTGTTTGGATGTGTATGGGCAGGTGCTTATGCATGTGCGGAGGCCAGAGGTCCATGTCGGGAGTCTTCTTCAGTCACTCTCCACTCTGTTCTTTGAGACAGGTCTCTCACTGAACTTAGAGTCCACCAATTCAGCTAGACTAGCGAACCGGAAAATCCCAGGGACCCTCCTGTCTCTCCCTCTCCAGAGCTGGGATTACAGATGCGTGACATCATGCCTGCCTCGTACGTGGACGCGGGGGAATCCAAACTCAGGTCCTCATGCTTGCATGGCAAGCCCTTCACCCACTGACCCATCTCTCAGCCCACTGAGCATATGATTTAAAATGAGGCAAATAAAGACATTTTGGATTAACAAATATCAAATTTATCACTAATGGACCTGCATTTAAAAAGAAAAAAAAAAAAACACCAGTGTTATGTCTGTGATTCATGCCCCTTGCTGTGAGTTACATCTGCTTCTTCCTGACACTTCAGGGACTTACATTGAGTAGGCTGTCCTTGATTTTTTCTTTTCTTTTCTTTTCTTTCATTTTTTTGTCTTGTGATAAGCATTGAGGGCCACTCATTGCTGGAGATTTTATGGTTATTCCTGGCCAGGTCCCCTTGTGCCACACTGGCACTCCCCTGCCATGAAGGAGAATCTAGTGGGTATAAGAGTTTGACTTGTGTTTTCGGTACACACCTACCCGTTCCCAGATTGGCTGTGACCAATCGGGTTGCTTCTACTGGTGACCCCTCACCCCCTACACATGGTGCTGGCTGTCTTTCTCACATCAGGGCTCTGATGAGCTGAAGCAGGACCTTGTTTTGGTTACAATTTTCATTTCTCTGAGAAGTGTAAATCTTATAAGTTTTATAATGTTTTATATGTATAAATATATTGGGTCTTTTAACAAATACACTGGGCATCATCTTTTGTAAAATGCATTAATATCTTTTAAAATGTTTTTATTTATTTGAGAGAGAGAGAAAGAACGGGCATACCAGGGCCTCTTGCCACTGCAAACAAACTCTAGATGCATGCTCCACTTTGTGCATCTGTCTTTCCATGAATATTGGGGAATCAAGCCAGGGCTGGCAGACTTTGTGAGCAATTATCTTTAACTGCTGAGCATCTCCTCAGCCCCGAATACATTATCCTTATGTGTTTGTTTCTGCAGTGCTGGCACCAAACTGGGGACATTGTACATGCTGTCAACTGTTCTACCTCTCGGTTACACTGGAGCCCCTGGTACTTGTGATATACTGGCCTGTTAGAGTATTTTATTATTATTACTATTGGCACAAACTTTGTTCAGCTATGGGCCCATACTGTGTTTTTATTTAAGGGGGAAGTTGTTTTGTTTTATGCATGTGTACATGTGTGTGCTCATTTGCATGTGGGGTCAAAGGTGTGTGTGTGTGTGTGTGTGATTTGTGTGTGTGTGTGTGTGTGTGTGTGTGTGCAAAGGCAAGGGATCAACATTGGATGTCTTCCTCAACTGCTATCTAACTTATTCTTTGAGACAGGGTCTCACGTTGAACCTAGAGCTCACTGATTCAGCTAGACTAGTGTTGCAGTTAATTTCACATTGCTGGCACAAATACACAACCCAGCCAAAAGCAGCTCATGGGAAGAAATAATTTATTTTTGGCTTACAGTCTTGAGGGGAGGCTCCATGATGGCAGGGGAAAATATTGCATGAGCAGAGGCTGGACATCATCTCTGCCATAGCAGGTAGAACCAGCAACAGGAGAGTGAGCCGAACTCTAAAAAGGGGGAGCTGACTCTAACACCCCAAAGCCCATCTCCAACAACACACCTCTTCTAGCAAGTCTCTACCTCCCAGATTTCCATCAGCTGGGAACCAAGAATTCAAAACACATGAATGAACCACCACATTGCCCCTGTCCCCCACAAACTGATGACCATCCCCAACAGAAAACGCAATGCATTCAGTCCAACTTTAAAAGTCACACACACACACACACACACACACACACACACACACACACACATATATCAATCCCAACACTTTTCAGACATCCCCATAGTCCAAGGTCTCTTTACTGTTAGCCTGTAAAACCAAACTCAAATAATGGCACAGGATAAATATTCACATTGCAAAAGATGGTGTCAGGAATAACAAGGAAAGATTGAAACAATATAAGATCTAAAACAAATAGGACGAACATTAAGTTTCATAACTCCAAGTCTGACAACTCTAACCAGTGATGGAGTCTCTGGTTCTTTGGTATTCCAATTCCACCCCTCCAGCTGGGCTGCTTTACAGCCTGGGGAACAATTCATCCTGAGCCAGAAGCTCTCCTTGACAACCTCCCTTAGTCCTGGCATCTCCTGGGGTCTCCACTGCAACACATACTTCAGCCTGTGGCTCCATCAGGGCTCCATACCAGGGACCCTGATTCACATCACCCAGTGGCCATTTCAAAAAAAAAAATCATGTTGCAAATCCAGTGACCATTTCTTTCCTGCATTTGCTATACTCCCATAATTCTAGGCAGGTTTGTTAATCCAGGTGGAGGGTGGGGGGGTGGCGGATAAAGCTGAGTTTGAAGAGCAGGACATTCCTCCAGCATTCAGTCCTCTCACTCTTAAGAGTAGGCGTTCTTTCTGTTGTCCCAATACAGAACAATCTCAATGGGAGTGATCTCTCAAACAATTGCAACTAAACAGGCAGCAGTTTCAGCCCAAAGTTTTCATTTCTTTCTATGCCATATCCATCTGTTCATACCAGTTCGTTTCTATGCAATGCAACCCTGCACGAGATCTTAGGATGCAAGAAGAGTATAGCTAGCTTCTCACACCGACTGTCTCTAGCCCAGTCCAGACAAAGCTCTTTTTTCCCCTCATAAGCCAAGTCCCACAGTCCACAGTCCTTTCTGCATTTAGGTCTTTCAACTCTGACCAAAATAGTCCATCAAACTGTGCTTTTAGCACTGCAAGGAGTCTCTTATACCAAGACTTCAGATCCTTCCACATTCCTCCCACGAATCAGTTCCAAAAGACCAAAAGCCACACAGTCAGGTTTCTATCAGTAATGACCCCACTTCAATGGCACCAATTTTATGTTATAGTTACCTTCGTGTTGCTGGGCTAAAACATCCAACCAAAAGCAGATCAGGGGATGTAATGATTTATCTTGGCTTATAGTCTTGAGGGGAAGCTCCATGATGTCAGGGGAAAGCATGGCATGAGCAGAGACTGGCCATCACCTCTCCACAGCAGGCAGACACAGTAACAGGAGAGTGAGCCAAACTAGTGACGAGGAGCTGGATATAACACCCCAAGCCCATCTCCAACAATGTACCTCCTCCAGTAAGGCTCCACACCCCAAATTGCCATCAGCTGGGAACCAAGCATTCAAAACACGGAGCTTATAGAGGACACCTAATTCAACCTGTAACAACTAGCTAGCCAGCAAGCCCCAGGAATTCTCCCATTTCCACCTCTCCAGAGCTGGGGTTACAGGTGTATGCTGTTGCACCTGGTTTTTACATGGGTGGTGAGGATCTGAACACAGGGCCTACGCTTACACAGCAAGCACTTTAGCCACTGAGCCATCTGTCCAGCACTGGAATTAGAGACACGTGTGACTACACTCAGCATCTTATGTGGCTGTTGGGGATCCAAACTCAGGTCTTCATGCTTACGCAACAAGTGTATTACCCACCAAGTCACCTCCCCAGCCCCAAAGTGACCTTTTCAGGAATGTGTGAGTTGCTGTGAGTGGGTCATGAGGGGCATGGGAGATGTGGGGGTGAGGGAGGGTCACCCATGGCAGTGCAAAACTGGAGGCTAGAGGTGGACAGCCCAGAGGAAGAGGTATCTGGTCTCCTTGGGCGTAGGTAGTTTCGTTTCATTCATAAATGGACTTCCTGACCCTTTCTGACCTGCGTGACCCAGATACAGGAAATGCTCAAAAGCAACACACTAGAACCAGAACCGTCTCCACCAGAGAGCAAACATTTTATTTTATCTTATTTTTGGTAACTACAATTCTCCCTCTGGGTGAGAGTGTGGAGAGAGTGGGTCCTGGAGGTCACAGGCTCTGTGCGATGTGGGAGCAGGGGCACAGCAGGGTGAGGAAGGCCAGATACCTTTCTGAGCTGGGGACGCTGATGGAAGGATACTACTGTGGGCCAGGCATCCTGGAGTGAGCTCTCCCAACTCAGCTAGGTGAGGCGCAGTTTCATCTCTGACACCTTGTAGCTATAGTTGTACCCTTTCCAGGTCTTCCAGTTGATGCCGTGGGCGTAACCCTCATGAGCACCCCTGAGATAGAGGCCATTCAGGTTGGACAGGTGACAGTCAGAGTACCACCAGGCTCCACGGTACTGCACTGCACAGTTGGAAGCACTCAGGTCATTGTCCTGGTCTTTAGTGGAGAAGAACTTGTTGTTCTGGGCTGTCAGAGAGTCACCTGCCAAGACAGAATAGGAGTGGTAGGGATGCTTGAAGCCTTCTGTGGTGATGCTGTACCCAGTCACACCTCCAGCCTCTGATGTTCTCATCCTCCCTTGGAGAATTCATCACCTGAGATCCAGTTGGGAAAAACCACTTGCCCAGGCCTGGGGAAGAGGACCAGGTAGGTATGACTCCCATCTCTTGATCCAAGAATTTTCTGTAGCAATCATCATCTCCCTCCATGGCCACCACCTCTTCCCTCCATGTCCCCCACAGCAGCACGGCCAGAACCTATTCTCACCCTCCTGGAGTTTTCACCACCCCCTGGGGCTTCTCCTGGCTCCCCTGCTGCCCTGCTGCCCTAATGGTCCCTGTGTAGGCACAATATAGGCTCCTATTGACCTCTATTTCTCTGTACTGGGCATGAAGCCCACCTGGAGACCCTAAAGGCCAGGAGGAGCTACAGATACAGAATAGGGATGGAGTTCCCTGCTGTACTTTCTTTCCTGGAAGGAAGATCTCCAGAGTTGGATCATGCCAGGAGGGTGCACAGACTCACTCCAGGGTCCCTGGGGAGCAGCTTGTCCCACTCCCCTGTAGATTCCAAAGTTAACCAGGTATCCTTGCACCTTGAGGTTCCCTAAGGCTTCAGCAAGAAACCAAAGGTTGGGAATGTCCAGTGCATGCTTCATAGGATGCACCTCCCCAAACCATGGGACCAGAGTTGGGAAAGGGGGCTGCTATGGTTTGGATATAAATTATTCCCCCAAAAGGCTCGGATGTGAAAACTTGGTCCCCAATGCAAGCAGTTGTTGAGGTACAGGCGTGAGGAGGGCTGTGACCTCTTCAGTGGGTTAGTCACACACAGAGTAGACCATGAGAAGTGGTGAAATGAGGGAAGGCGAGATCTGGCCAGAGGAAGCGGTGCACTAAGGGTGAGTCCCTTCCTGTCTGTCCCTCTCTGTGCTTCCTGTCTGCTATAAAATGAGTGGTTTGGTTCCTCCACCAGGTCCCACCATGATGCTCTGTTTTACCTCTGGCTTACAGCCCTGAGGCCAAGGGACCATGTACTGGAAGGTATGAAACCATGAGCTAAAACCAAATCTTTTTTTAATTTTTTTTTTGTAATTTTTTTTTTTATGAGAGAGAGAGAGAACAAGAGTGAGAGCAAGAGACCGAGAGAGAGAAAATTGGTGCGCTAGGGCCTCCAGCCACTACAATCAAACTCCAGACATGTGCGCCACCTTGTGCACATGTGTGACCTTGCATGCTTCTGTCACCTTGTGTGTCTGGCTTATGTGGGACCTGGAAAGTCCAACATGGGTCTTTAGGTTTCACAGGCAAGTGCCTTAACCTCTAAGCCATCTCTCCAGCCCCCATCCTTTTTTTTTTTTTTTTTTAAAGTGAACTTCCCTCAGCTGTTTGTCCCAGGGATTGAAATCTGACTAACATGAACGTCCTGAAAGTGAAGCTTCTGTGAGCTAGCAGAGCAGGGCTTTAGTGTGCAGTGAGTGGTGACTCTCCCCTGCTGGCTTCAGCAGTGACAATGGTGAGCTGTCTCAGGCTCCACGTACACTGTGCAGTGAACTGGCTTTGGACCCCTTAAGCCTGGTCCATGTAGCAATCTCAGGAGCTTTAACAGAACGACATGCCATAGTTCCTTACAGGGCACAGATGCAGGCTCTTACAGATGGAGAATGTGGGCTCAGAGCTGTGGACTCAGCCCAAGGCCATCTGAGGAGATGCGGCAGGACCCACTCTACTTCCAACCCATGGCCGGGTCCTTAGAACCCCTCTTCCAGATGCTCACCAGCGCCACCCCCGACAAAGCTCCCCAGGACAAGCTTGTACTTCTCCGCCTCTCCCTTGATGCTGAATGAACTGTACTTGGCAAAGTTATGATTGCCTTCGAAGTCCACGAGGTCCACCCGGAGCTCACAGGTTCCTGTGGGGACAGTTTATAAGACTCAGGTTTCCAGGTCTTTCTGCTACCAGGCATGAGAGATGGGAGTGTGTGTGGGGGGGCATGTGTGAGTCATGTCTGGACCTGGCAACCATAGGGAATGCATCTGGGTGGGTACACAAATCCCTCGACCATGCCAAGACCTCAGGAACACCCTCTACTTCTAAGCGTCTTTCTCACCATTCTAGAGGCTGTGCCTGAAGGCCTGTCATCAGCATGTTCTCTTGACAGGCCAAGGCCTGCTTTATTTTGCAAGCGTGAATTCTCCCCAGAGAGCTACATACCATGACTACTACATATCAGCATGAGCCTGGGTGTATAAAGGTTTGTTTGTTTGTTTGTTTTGTTTTCCCCAAGAATGGGCTGTGAACACATGGACACAACAAGGTGTCCTGGGCAATAGGTGAGAGGCAGAAGATGGACCACAGGGCAGGTTACGAAGTGACATGACACAATGCAGTGGGACGAGGAGGGCCTGCTGTGTGTGGATGGAGAAAGCAAGGGGACGGGACATCTGTGGGAACTGAGGCCAGCATTACAGATGGACCAACAGCTGGGGATAAGAAGGGGTGTCTTCGAGTGTTCAGCACTAAGTGAGACATCTCTATCACACCTCATGGCTCAAGGACCAGTGTGGAAGCGATGACAGGACGAATGCAAGAGCCAGGGGCAGGGGAAGTGTTTGGGAACACTGTCCTGTAGTCACAGAGTGGACGTGGTGTTCATGACCTCACAGTGGCTGACGCTACGTAAGCACGACCTCCATAATAAGAGGGAAAGAGGAAAGCCTGCACTTGTCTGGCTAAATGTATATTTTATTCCCACCAAACTGCCCTGAAAGCACTACACTTAATGTTCATATTCACATATTAATGTTACTCTCACTTCTGGTTAGAGAAGCTTCTCTTTTCAGATGGCGATGACCACTGGGATGACCCAAAAGGCAACATAGTTCTGAGAAGAAGGGATGGAGGAGTGCCCAGCACTGAAACACCTCTGTCACAACCTCCAAGGCTCAGGGTCCATTGCAGAAGAGGGGGCGGATAGAATGTAAGAGCCAAAGGAAGGGTACAACTCCTTACAATGCAACTGTCCAGACAGAAATTGGCCTCAATATCCATGACCTTGCAGTGCCTAGCAATACCTTCGCAAGACCCTCAAAATAGGAGAAAAAGATGATGACATCAAATTAAAAGAGAGACTAATGGAGAGAGGGAGGGGATATGACGGAGAGTGGAATTCTGAAGGGGAATGGGGGGTGGGGAGGGAAATACCATGGTTTATTGTCTGTAAGTATAGAAGTTGTCAATAACAAAAAAATTTTTTTTGAAAGAGGGAAAGATGGATGACATCAAGTTAGAAGCGAGACTGGTTGGAATTCTCGGATTCAGTGGAGGAGTGTATGGGAGGGGAGACAAAGAAGAGTGGTGGGAGGGGATTATGATCAGCGTTACACTGTGTGCATGTATGGAGATTGCCAATGAAAGTTATGAAAAAAGAATGGATGTCTCCAGGACCTGCCAGCCTCTGTATTCCTGTATTGGGTTCGGAGATGCCAGCGTTAGCTGCTGGACAGATCCTCACTCCACATTCTCCCCATCGCCTGAACTCTGGGAGGCCTCACAGGGATCACATGTTCTGGGGTGTCACAGCTGTATCCTATGTGTGGGGTCTAAGGTGTTTACAACCACTTAGCCTGGCACAGCTTACCCTGGGCGGTCAAGGCATGTATATTGTCATTCCCCAGCCAGAATTCTCCCAGCTGACTGCCAAAGCCTTGCTTGTACGCCAGCCAGTCCCGAAAGAAGTCCACAGAACCATCCACCCTCCGCTGGAAGACCTGGAGTAACAAGGGAACATGAGATACAAGCATTTGGGCAGGCCTCTTGTGGCACAGAGAGCCACCCCCATGCAGGAACATCCAGGCTCTGTGAACCACAGAGCTCCAGGGAGCTGGTGTCGTGGGCACAACAGTGCAGACGCCATATGATGGAGGAAGGTGAGGCTCAGAGAGGGTGGGTAGCAAGCCTTAGCCACACAGCAGGAGCAGGAGAACCATGGCCTGCTCCAGGACCTCCTACATGACCTGGCCTTTGACTCTCAGGTTAGCTGTCCTGGCACTTCGGAGTCTCTGTCCTCAGAGAAGGAAGGGTTCCTTCTAAGGCTCAAAGAGAAAAGGGACTCTCACGTGACTCATTTCCCACAGGCCATGGAACCTAGACTCTGGGAGTCTCAGGTCCCTTGCCTGTTCCAGAGTTACCCTGCCCCTCAGCCCAACACTCACAGTCCAGCCGCCACCATCAGTATCCATGTCACACAGCACCGTCAGAGGCCTGCAGTCCGGCAGGTAGATGGTGTACCAGCCGGTCAAAAACTCGCCTCGGGTGAGCAGCTCCTTGCAAGCCCGAGGTCCTGTGGATGGAAGCGGGGATAGGAGGTGGGATGGAATCCCAGGCAGGCTCAGAGAAGGTAGGGCAACAAGTTCAAAGACCCAGAACAAAGGCTTAGGAGGGGAGACAGGGAGAGCAAGCGTACACATGGGCACAGCGAGGGGGATGCAGTCACCTGTAGCACATGACTGAGATACTCCGGCGTCTCCTGAATGGGGGAGAGGACATGCTGGCCATCAGAGTGAAGTCATTACACTCACGACCCACAAACACAGAAAAGAGAAGGTGACCATTAACAGGGTGATTTCAGGATTAGCCTAGTCTCTCCTTTTAGGCTGTGTGGCCCTGCTGCTTGAATTCTCTGTGGCTGTGGTAAATGCTGCCTCTCATTAGCCCCTTGTCAGAACTTTCATGTACCAATGGGAGTGGACAGTCCACCCCTCACGTCCAGCATTCTCAGTCCACACTCTGCCTTATTGTCCACCCATGAGCGGCACTCAGAACTCAGGTAGGTGCCCCAACCTCAACCTCAGAGCATGTGACTGGTTGTTTTTTTTTTTTTTTGGTTTTTCGAGGTAGGGTCTCACTCTGGCCCAGGCTGACCTGGAATTCACTCTGTAGTCTCAGGCTGGCCTCGAACTCACAGTGATCCACCTACCTCTGCCTCCCGAGTGCTGGGATTAAAGGCGTGCGCCACCACACCTGGCTGTGACTGTTCTTTAGAATGGAATGCAAATAAGTCAAATGTCAATATTTTGCCAATCAAGTAGATGGATGGCAGGCACTGGTGTGTGAGCGCTTAGGGACTGGGCTGTATAAGTCCCTGCTATACTCCTCACTCACAACCCAGACAATAGGACCTTAGCCTGAGATTCCTCTCCCCAGGCTAAGCTGGATGTAGCAAAGCCTTCCCTGGAGAGAGCTGTAGGTTCCCCAGGACTCAACACAGAAACTCACCTTTCTCTCCACGTGCTCCCCTCTCCCCTTGTGTTCCCTTCTCCCCTTGGTCTCCTGGAAGGGGGGGGGGCAGAGAAGGAGATGCCAGTTCTCAGAGAATCTAGTCAATTGGGAGACCCACCAGCCCCAGGCATGCCATGCAAAGCAGGCACCTGGGGTTGTGGGTCAAGTGAGGAGGCAGCAGCTGGGACAGGTCCAGGCGTCTCTCCCAGGCACCTCCCCACCACTGATTGGGTTTTAGGGTGCTGGTGGAGGGTACAGCAAGGCCTGGGATAGGGCAGGGTCCATCATCATCCCTCTTCCTCCCTCCCCCATGTCTTAATAGACAGGATCTTGGCTCTCTGCCAGGCTGTTACCTTTGGGCCCAGGTGGTCCTGCCTTCCCAGGGGGTCCGGGGAGACCATGTTCACCTACAAATCCCAAACATGCCTTGCTTAGAACCCCACCAACATCCCCACAGGAAAACCCAACCTACCCATTGAGCCAGGCTCAGCCGGGACCTAACGGGGAGATGAAACCCACCCAGTGGCCATAGCTTTTGGGCCACAAGGAGGGAGTTCACCCAGCTCCTACTAGCTCCATAGGCCTGCACCACAACAGCCTCATGGGGATGGACTAGCACAAGCAATGAGCCCTCAGAGACCTGTCCTACTGTGTCCTCACATGGGCAAGGTTCCACTGTCACTTGGGCCTGAACCCAGAATGGACTTTCCTATCCCCTATAGATGGATGCGAGGGTCAGGAGAGACAGTCTCCTCTCGCCTCCAGGAAAGCAGCCAGCACACCACTGTCGCCCCACTACCCCCACAGAGCACCCGGTCACATTTGTTCCTGCTTTGGAGTGGATGAGCCATATCAGCTGGTAAAACCTAGTTTTAGGAAAGTCAACACCCTACTGTCCACTGCAGGCCACCCCAACCTGGCCATAGGTAGAGCTGGGCATGACGATAAAATCCCATCCCCTTCCGGGTCTAAAGTGGTGAGCAGGCACCATACTATGTGGCCCAAGGTTATCTACATGGGCTTCATGCAGCGACACCCTCCCCACTTACTACCCAGACAATAGAGTCTTGGGCTGAGACTCCTCCCCCCAGACTAAGCTGGGTATATCATGTGCATATTATAGGGCTCTCCAGCCTTGTTCTGTCCACACTAGGTGCTCACCAGGCCTCATTGGGTCACCTCCAGGTGTCAGGCTCACCCAGGCAGCTCCTTTGCTGAGCCTCAGAGTATGTGAGGCCTACATCAGGCTCAGGCACCCAGGCACCCATGCAGGGACCTCTGCTCTCTGTCTGTCTGTCTGTCTGTCTGTCTCTCTCTCTCTCTCTCTCTCTGTCTCTCTCATTTTGAGGGGAAGCAGCTGCCTCATGCACGGGAGGTCCACATAAAGGCCCAAGTGATGGCTCAGGGTTCTGGTGGCTATGCCTTGAGGCATTCTCAGATAGAGACCACCCCATGCTGGCTGGGTACCAAGAAAGGTACTGGTCCCTTGAACTTCTCTTTTGTCATCTGAGGCAGGTCGAGAAGAGAGGTGAGGAAGTAGAGGTGCCCATTGCTTAGAAAATTTGCTGGTGGCTGAGTGGCCTTGGGGGGCGGGGACCAGCAGGCAGGTCTGCAAAGCATACCTAAGCCACCTAGGATAATCCAGAGAGGTCCCTCCTCGGGTCTTTTCAGAACCTACTGGATCTTGGGAGTTAGCTTCTGTCACTGGCCCTAGCAGGGGGTCGAGACCAAGGCCCTCAATCTAAGACCCTGAGTCAGGATCTTGCCGACTGGGCATCCGACTTCACAAGATCCAAGTCAGTGCCTCTCTCTACCAAGGACCCTGTCCAACACACACCTTTCTGTCCTGTGGTTCCTGCTTCTCCCTTGGGCCCTGGAGCTCCTGGAAGCCCAGGGCAGCCTTGGAGGATGGTGAGCTTGTCCGAGCCCTCCAGCCCCACCACCTTCACTTCTGTAGGGAAACACAGGTCCAGTTAGTATCATCGTCCTATGTCACTTGCCCCAAAGCCATCTGCTCAGCCATGTCAGACCTGGGCAGGTGGCTGTAGCCAGAGTCACGGGACAGATGTCACTGCATCCAGGTTCTCTTCTCATGGGGACTTTGTCTTGTCCTCACTCTGGGCAACTATGCTGATGGGAGGGGACACAGGGCCGAACCCTGGCCTCAGAGTTGAGCCTACTCCAAGAAGGAGCTCCAATACTGTGTGTCCTCACACAGGTGGGTGCAAGCCATGGAGGGGAGTGTCTGTACCCTCTGCTCCAAGGAGAGATAAGAATGGGAACTGTGACAAAGGTTAGATTCAAGAATGGAAACTTGAAATTATTGTTATAATTCCTGTCACTTAGGAAGAGCTTTGTAAATAGCTGGCACTTTCAATAAATAACAATCAATGCCGCTAAAGAACCTTGGGAGCTGAGTCAAAGTGAAATTACCTCTCGTAGGCCTTGGGGATTGACCATGGAATGACTGGGCTACCAGGGGAGGGGGTGTGTACCATCTGAGGACTCAGAGCAAGCCATGGTACAGTCGGGACCAAGCAGAGATTGCTAAGGCTTTGAAAAATATTGGTAATTTTGCTAATTAGAGAGGTATATAGAGGCTGGGGAGATAGTTCAGTTGGTAAAGTGCTTGCCCTGTAAGCATGAGGACTTCAAAATGTTGGGCACGAGCTGGATAAATAGCTTTGCAGTTAAAGCATTTGCCTGCAAAGCCTAAGGACCCATGTTTGACTCTCCAGATCCCACATAAGCCAGATGCACAAAGGTGAGGCAAGACCACAATGTCCACCAGGTGGCACAAGTGTCTGGCATTTGATTGCAGTGGCTGAGGCTCTGACAAACCAATTGTGTGTGTGTGTGTGTCTGTCTGTCTGTCTGTCTCTCTTTCTCTAAAAAAAAAAAAAAAAAAACATTGGGCATGCCTAATGGCATGCACCTGAGATCTAGCACTGGGGAGGCAGAGACAGGAACTGGGGCTCACTGGCCAGCCAGTTTAGCTTAATTGATGATCTCCAAGCCAAGAAGAGACCCTGTCTCAAAAAAGGGTAGTAACATTCCTGAGGATGCCATCCAAGGTTGTTCTCTGGCCTCCATGCTCAAGTGCACAGAAGTGCACTTGCCTCCCCCAACACACATGCATGGACACACACAAAAGGAAAATGCAAGGCTCGCAGAAGAGCACATGGGATATTGGATTTGGGTGGTACTCACCCGGGGGCCCCAAGTCACCCCATGTTTGGTGTGCTGCCTTCCCTCCCTGCCAGGCTGTTCCCCTCAGGCAGGCAATGTCCCTTCCATATTTGTGTCCCTTCCATGTCCCTGGTGGATCAGCTTTGTTGTGTTCAGGGATCATTTCCCTGATATGGGCAGTGCCAGAGAGGGAGGGTCCCTGGCTCCTAAAGCCTCACTCACATCTACTGTATGGGACTTGAGAGTGAGGGCAACAAAGGTGCATTTTTGCCCTAGTCCCCAACCCACCAGACTAGAGCACCTGGGAACTTCTCCCTGAAGCCCCTGAGAAGAAAACACCTGTGTTCTTCTCTTCTGCCTCGAAGATGGTCAGGACCCATCAGTGAAGCTCCCTGGGGAAGATGGTGGGCCTCAGAGGTGGACAGCCACCATGCATCCTCACGCTCTCTGCCTCACCTGGGCCGGGCCCCTCAGGTCCTCTCCTTGGAGGTTGAGGATTGCTGTCTGGAGCCTTCTCAGAAGAGGCAGGTACACAGACATGAAGTGACAATGTGAGGGTAGTTACCAGTTTTCAGGAGCTAGAGAATGACAGTGTATCTTACCTGGACACGTATCAGCAGCCTGGACAATCAAGTCTTTGATGTACAGGGACAGGATGAAGAGGGCAGTGGGCCCTGGTGCCATGGTGACTAGGCTCAGCTCTGGTCTTCATCTATGGCTTTGCAGAGGTACCCAGCTCTTATAGGACAGGGACACCAGCCCTGCTCCCCACTTTGGGCTCCAGTTTCACAATTCCCAGGGGACACTCACTTCCTGCAGGCCTCTGATTACAAAATGGGAGCTGTGAAATCCTCACCCAGGGTGTGTCATTTCAGCCAGGTTCCTGTGATCCTCACTTCCCCTGCAAAACCCCTCTGGGACCATGATGGGATCTTTTTTTCTTTGGAGAGAGAGAAAAATGGGCATGCCAGCAGCCTCTCAGCGGCTGTGAACGAACTCCAGATGCATGTGCCCCCTTGTGGGCAAATGCGGCATTGCACCCTTGCATCACTGCATCTGGCTAAATGTGGGACCTGGAGAATCAAACGGGCATTCTTAGGCTTTGCAGGGGGCACCTTAACCGCTAAGCCATCTCTCCAGCCGTATGCTGATATCTTAAGAACTGCACCCTCTCTTCTCATCCCCAGTAATCCCTAAACCGTCCTCGGTAGTTAGGAGAGTTTATGGGGTCCAATACTGAGGTTAGTCAGGGTTGTGCTGGTCATCAGGCATTTGCCATGACAGGGGAGAAGTTTCAAGCTCCTGTGATGTCCCAAGAACTGCTTTCATCTTGTGGTCATTCCTGCCCTGTAGGTGGAGGAACATGCCTGGCATTTACAGGTGAACTAAAGTCCCATAGCCAACAAGGACCAGACACCAGACTGAAGTTGGTGTGAGGGGTTGTGCATTACTCACAGAAGTGAGGATGCCTCTAGCTTCCCCCAGAGCTCGAAGACGGAATTCCATATCTTTTTAAAATTTTTTTTTAATTTGTGAGAGAGAGAGAGCTAGAAAGATAGAGAGAGAGAATGGCACACCAGCAGCTTCTCAACCACTGTGAACGAACTCCAGATGCGTGCGCCCCCTTGTGGGCATGTGTGGCATTGTGCCCTTGCGTCATTTTTCTGTGTCTGGCTAAACATGGGACCTGGAGATTGGAACTGGCATTCTTAGACTTGGCAGGCAGGTGCCTTAACTGCCAAACCATTTCTCCAGCCCCAGAATTCCATATCTTGAGCAACATGCAGCATGTATGCTCAGCTTGAGCTGACTGGGGGTGCTTTGTGGGAGGCCTTTGAAGATGCTCAGATACTGGATATTCTCATTGGGGGTTAGGTGGTGGCAGGAGGGAATGATAAGGGGGGGTGCAACTTTTCTGGGTCACCGTGTCCACTGAGACAGCCACACTGTCTGCCCCAGGACAGGCACAGGGATGGCCAGACAAGAGACTTAGCAAAGCCATGAAAGGCCTGCAGGGGGCCATAGCTCCAGAGGCCAGTGTGGGCAGCTCTAGACTGTGTGCATCACAGAGAGCAAGCAGGCAGCTCACTGCATCTCCTAGAGCTGCTGAACCAGGTGGGATGAGTCTGGGCTCAGCCAGGCTAGCTTCTATGTGCCAAGAGCTTGCTTAGGAATTACTGTCACCCAGGATTTGGTTGAGACAGGGAGAGGTGATAGGTCTCCATCCTCAACCCATCTTCCGGGTATCTTGTCCTGGCGCAAGATGCCGTCTCTTGCACACACCATCTCTTGGGTCATCACGTGTCACCTGCATAGAAAGTTAGCAAAGCAACGCTACTAAAGTGTGGCTGGAAGATATGAAGAACGTGTGCATTGTGGTTTAGTGTGCCCAAGGTGTCTGTGTGGGAGTTCAATCCCTTGTGGGGTAGGAGAAGAGGGTGGCGATTTAATCTCACTGGTCTGCTCGGAGGTGGGGCATCAGGGAGGGGTTTAGGACTGGGTTAAGACCACCAGCATGGAGAGATCCCCAAGGTCAGTCCTGATGGCTTTATGGAAGGAGAGACTAGTTCACATCCACCCATACAGCACATGCCTGCACAATACCCCTGCATGTACACACATGACACACACGTGCACCTGTATACCTACATACATGCCCACATGTACACACATGCATACACACACATACAAGCATATGTGTGCACATACACACACATGCACACCAAAGGCTGGTAAGCATCGTGCGTTTGGGGGTGGGATCCAGAAGGGCCATGCCCCCAGTGGGTGAGAAGGGCTCTGCCTCAGTATGCCTGCTCGTCGCCTCCGAGGATCTGTGCTGGGGCAAAAGCTTAGCTTCTGAAACAGCTCCAGTTCTTCCAGGTTGCACAGACCCATTGGCTCCCAGCAGAAAGCAGCAGGAATCTTTTCTGAGGGAGAACGCAATGTCTGAGGCCTTGCGTGATGTCTACAAAAAGGGTTTGGCTTCAAATTGAATGTTGGAGCAGGATGGAACATAACCAGACCTATAAGGAGAAAGAACAGGGGGTTAGAACCACAGAGAACAGAACCACTCTCCAGACCCTGCGGGTGCCGGTGGCTCAGGCTGACGAAGGTGAAGGCCAAAAGCATCCCCGAGGCTGAGAACAAACAAGGAGGTTTGTGAGCCCATGGGGGCAGAGGCTGTGTACGCATGGGGAAAGAAAACAAGAATGTATATGGGGGCTGGAGAGATGGCTTGGCGAATAAGGCACTTGCCTACAAAGCCTAAGGACCCAGGTTCAATTCCCCAGGACCCACGTAAGCCAGACACACAAGGTGGAGCATGCATCTGGAGTTCATTTGCAGTGGCTGGATGCCCTGGCATGCCCATTTTCTCTTCCTCTCTCTCTCTTTCCCTCTTTCTCTTTTTCAAATAAATAAGTAAATAAATAATGCATACGGGCTGGAGGAACTGACAGACATTGCCATTTTCAGAAGGCAGAATTGAGGCTGTAGAAGATGCACAGGTTTCCCAAGATGCACTATTAGGTTAAGGAAGTTCAGCAAAACCAACTGTGCTTCTGGAAACTAACAACATCACACCCAAGCCAGATAACTGAGAAAACAGAACGGGATCCAGGCGTGTCGTCTATGTAGGGAACTGAAACAGGAGCCGGGAGTTCTTACGGAAGATCAGTGTCTTGGAGGGCTGTGTTCATGGGGGCCTGTTCTCCATTCAGAGATCAGAGCACAGGGCGACTGGGCCCTTTGTCTCTTGCCCCTGACCTATCTACACAGCCACCACAGCATCAGCTAAATCCCTCTTCTTCACACTGAGCTGGACGGGTTTAAAATTTATGGAGAAGCTTAGGTCCTCGTGAGCAAGAACGAGGGACATTGACCAGCTCTGCCTGACATCAGGACTCTCCACAAAGTGACAGTAACTCAGACAGTGCATAGCTGGCTCAGGGACACACAGCCAGCCAGTGGGGTGAGCAAAGGATCAAGAAACAAAGCCAGGGCTGGTGACATTGCTCATCAGTTAAGACACTTGCCTGCAAAGCCTAGGCCTGGGTTCAACTCCCCAGTACCCATGTAAAGCGAGATGCACAAAGAGGCACATGTATCTGGAGTTCGTTTGCAGTGGCTGGAGGCCCTGGTGCACCCATTCTCTCTGTCTCTCTATCTCTCTCTGCTTACAAATAAATAAATGCAAATATTTTTTTTTAAAAAGAACCAAAGCCAGACCTATTTTGACCTTTGATTTTGATTTGCAACAGCGTTGGCTCTGTAAAGCAATGGGGAATGAAAGCTTTCAATAAGTGGCAGAAACAATTGGATATCTATATTTAAGAAATGAAGTGAAAGTTGACTTTCATCATTCCAAAAAAAATAAATGTTAGGAGAAGTGTAAACCCCAATGTGGACGGTAAAACCCAGCAGCTTTAGATCTCATTAAAATATATCAAATAACTTTGGCAGTATTTTACTCAGGATGAAAAAGAAAAAGCCACTAAGCACAAAGGGAAAGTTTAAAAACCAACACGGAGATGAAAAACATTTGTTTTCCAAAATTCGCCACCAGGAGAGTATGAAGGCAAACTCAGGATCAGAGAGATTCCAATGCATGCACGCAGTGACAGAGGGTTTGCATTGGAAGAAAAGTCGCTGGAGTTCGTCCTCCCTCAGAAAATGAGACAGTGACCCTAACACACGTGGCTACTTCATGGCTGACAGAAGCAGGAGAGCACACGCAACTTCACTGGCAATCAGAAAAACAATTACAATTGTGTGAGACAACACTGTCCACTCATACAAGGGTTAGTTTTTGTGTGTGTGCATGTGTATATGGAGGACAGAGATCATTGCTGGGGGTGTCCTCCTCAATGGGTGTCTGTCTTCTTTTCTTTTTTTGAGAGAGAAACAGAGAGAGAGAGAGAGAGGAAGAGGCAGAGAGAAAGAGAGAGAATGGGCACGCCAGGGCCATTTCAGCTGCTGTGAATGAACTCCAGATGCGTGCGCCCCCTTGTGGGCAAGTGCGACATTGCGTGCTTGCATCACTTGCATCTGGCTAAATGTGGGACCTGGAGAATTGAATGGGTGTTCTTAGGCTTAGCAGGCAGGCAGGCACCTTAACCTCTAAACCATCTCTCCAGCCCCTGCCTTATTTTTTTGAAACAGGTCTGTCACTACGCCTGGAGCTCAACAATGTGGCTAAACTAGCTAGTTAGCAAGTCCCATGCATCCTCCTGTCTCCCCCTCCCCAGTGCTGGGATTATAGGTGCCCACCGCTCTGCCTGACTTTTTAAAATATTTTTGTTTATTTTTATTTATTTATTAGCATCAGACAGAGAGAGAAGGAGGCAGACAGAGAGAGAGAGAGAGAACAGGCACACCAGGGCCTCTAGCCACTGAAAATGAATTCCAGATGCATGCGCCACCTTATGCATCTGGTTTACGTGGGTACTGGGGAACTGAGCCTTGAACCGGGGTCCTTAGGCTTCATAGGCAAGTGCTTAACCACTAAGCCATCTCTCCAGCCCTATGCCTGACTTTTTATGTGAGCGTTGAGGATGTTGACCTAGGTCTCCGTGCTTGCAGAGCGAGCACTTCACCAACTGGGCTGGGGAGAAGGCTCAGCAGTTAAAGGCACTTGCTCACAAAGCCTGATGGCCTGGGTTCAATTTCTCACCAAACCAAGCACTTCCAATGGGGAGTTTTATAGTATGTGAATTATATCTCAAACATGCTGTTAAGAACAAAAGTGCTGCTCTGGGGAGATGACTAAGTGGATAAAACATTTGCCATATAAAGCATTCGGTCCTGAGTTGGGTCCCAGATGCAGGAATACGAGTGCCTGTAATCCTAGTGTGCCTACAGTGAGGTGGGAGGCAGTGACAGGAGAATCATCTGGAAGCTAGCAGGTTAGCTAGCCTGGCAAATGCAGTGGTCAGCAATGTGAATGAGAAACCCTGCCACAACAAACAACATGCACACTCACGGTCCATGAACACACACACACACACCCACACACACACAACCACCACCACCAAAAAATAAAAAATAAAAGGAGCAAAAGTGTTGGGACAGGTGATAGATGGCGCTCCCCTGCCATCCTGGGACCAAGTCCAGATGTTTTTTGTTCAGGATTAGAGGATGAGAGAATCTCCATCTCCCAGGGAAACAGCCTTCTTTCTCTTCCACACCTCTTTCTATTTTCTTCCCTCCTCTTCAATTTTCTTCTTTTTGTTTTCTTTGTTTTGGTTTTTTGAGGTAGGGTCTCATTCTAGCTCAGGCTGACCTAGAATTCACTATGTAGTCTCACGGTGGCCTCGAACTCATGGTGATTCTCCCACCTCTGCCTCCCGAGTGCTGGGATTAAAGGCATGCGCCACCATGCTGGGCTCCTCTCCTATTTTCTCCCTGCCTGTTCCCCACTCTTTCACTTGCCCTCTGCCAGTAGCCCAATGCTTCCAGCTATACAATATTCTGGGGAGCCAGCAACCCTCATCCAAGATTATGCCAGGGAAGGAGTCAGGTGTGCCAGTCACAGTGAAAAAAAAAACACTTGAACTGCCGAGGTCAGCTGGGGCCACCAGACAGAAGTACCTGGGGCTTGGCAGGAAGTGTCCCTCACTTTGCGGCCTGTTTTAATTTCCCTGAGATAATAATGGGGCCCAGAGCACCTGCCAGACACCCGAAGACGGATGACCAGCGCTTGCAGAGAAGCAGTTTGTATCAAAGCAAATTGGAATTTATATCTCAGGAGGCAGGTGACCCCCTTCACACTGCCACAGCAACTTCAGGATGGGGGAACTGTGCACAGGGCTGCTCGCTGGAGACATAAACAAAATCAAGACGAGCCCTGCTTGCCCGAGTCTTATTTTTAAAATCTTAATTGAGTCTACAAGCCTGGGACACTGAGGAGGAAACAAGTCTCATTATGGCCTCTTCCAGCTCTGCCCCGGATGAAGGTCATGTTCACCTTCTGGTAATACAGACAAAAGGAACCAAGGAAATAGGGCTGCTGTTGTCTTCTACGGGTTTTGTTTTGCCTTTGAGATTGTTTGCGTTTAGTTCCATGTGTACTTGGAAAGCTGCTGAGCAGATGAACATGCCCGCACTTGGTTAAACTAGTCATTCTTAAAATCCCAGATCTGCCTACGGCCTTTTGTTCCCTGGACACAATCTGCTTTGCTCTTGATTTAAACATGCTGACAAGCTACTGCCCGCTTGCCTGCACCGTGGCGAGAGTGGATAGGGGCTGTCATATATAATGCATGAAACAAGAAGCAATGGTTTCAGGGACCAAGGACCAAGGACCAGGGAGCCGTGTGCAATGTGCTCGCCATCTGCAGTGAAGCTCTGCTCCGGGAGCTGCTGCACAAATATATTTACTCTGTGTAAAAGAATGGGATGAGACTGCGAGGGACACTTGGTCGTCGAAGTGGATTTGATTTTTAAACTTGCATTAGGACAGGATTAACCTTGCTGAAGGGTATTGTGATGTGGACAGAATATATAAAACACATCCCGGATATGCACACTACAGCAAAAGCACCAGATGGAATTAAACATAAATGTCTTCGCCTTCATCTCCCTCCTCCCTGCACAGTCACCTCTGAGGTGCAGCTTCTCTGCCTAGTGGGAAAGAACATGGGCCTTGGCTTAGGCCTGGTCATCCAGATTTCCTTTCATTCTCCCTCCCATCTGATCCTGGTCATTCTGTGGACAGGTGGATAGACTTCAGGTATGCCAACACATGTGTAGAAACCCAGGCCCTGTTCAGGGCTCTTTGCCTCTGTAGAGGAGTGTTCTCTGGAAGCCAGAGAGAACCTGGTGGGGTCTTTGAGCATGACTTCCTTTCTATCCCATGAATGGGAGGCACTGTAGGTGAAGAATCCCAGAAAAGGCTCTGATTAGCTGGTTGCCAGCCAATCACTGTGGCTGAGGGAAATCAGGGTGCAGTTTTGTGGAGAAGATAATGTCCAGGATGCTGCAGGCTGAGCTGCTTGTTGAGAGTTCTGAATCCTGGGAAAACCCTTCAGCTGTGGGAGAGCCATGATGATGGGGTCTCTCTGAGTTCAAGAGTTCATCCAGAAATTTCCAAACCTAACTGGTGAATTGGGCAAGCAGGTTATAGCTTATTTCTCAAGCACTTTATTTTTGTGATTTCTCCACAAACGATTTCAGTAACAGACATTACAAAAGAAACAGCAAATAAGAACAGAAATAAGGTCACAGTGTGCCTTGTTGCTTCCTCAGCAGAACTCAAATCCCCATTCTATCTTGTGGTTTCACTGAAACTGCCTTTGGGAAACTCCTGGTGTGCCCCAGCTAGGCAGAGGGGACAGGTTCCCCTTTTCTTTTTCTCCTTTTTCTTTTCTTTTCTCTTTTTTCCTTTTCTTTTCTTTTCTTTTTTCTTTTCCTTTTCTTTCTTTCCTTTCCTTTCTTTCCTTCCCTTTCTCTTCCTTCATTTCTTTCTTTCTTTCTTTCTTTCTTTCTTTCTTTCTCTCTCTCTTTCTTTCTTTCTTTCTTTCTTTTTTTTTGAGGTAGGGTCTCACTGTAGCTCAGGCTGACCTGGAATTCACTATGTAGTCTCAGGGTGGCCTCAAAACGAACTCATGGCGATCCGCCTACCTCTGCCTCCTGAGTTCTGAGATTAAAGGCAAGTGCCACCACGCCCGGCCAGGTTCCCTTTTTTAAGCACCATGCAGCAGATGTGCCTTGTGGTGTGGGGAAAAGCATGCCGTACAGTGGCTCCAACTGCTTCTCCACTCCCACAGGTCCAAAGAGAGCTTGATGTGGCCAAGCAGCTCCTGTGCCCTAACAGCGGTTTTCTGGAGACTTCCAGGCCTTTTCCCTCTGAGCAGGACATAGGCCTCAGCAGCTCCTGAATTTCTCTTGTGACTTGCAATGAGCAAGGAAAAGGACGTCTGCGTCCCTGGAGGGTGCTAGGGTAGAGACCTCCCACTGCTTCTGAGCCTCCAGTCACTTGACTATGGTCTGTTGCATCTAAAAAGAGTAGGTGTTGTTCATAGCGGGGTGGAGGTGGGATGGGCAACAAAACCACCTGCTTTATCTTCCTGCAGGGAGGAGCTTCAGTCCCTCTTATTTTACATTTGAGGAGGCTGAGCCCACCTGGAGAGGTCACTCAGCTAGCCCAGCCTACTGTCTCCTTCCCCCACCCCGCCCCGTGAGATTCTTCTTGCAGGAGGCTCACCTTCCGCATTAGCTGGCATTCTCTGCCCACTCCCCCTGGCTTCACTCCGTGAAGAGGATCTGCAATGTCACCTGATGGAACCCAATTGGCTCCATGTAAGGACCCATGGCTCAGCCTTCCCACGAAGGACTTTCTTTGTGCTTCCATCCCTTTGGTTACTCCCAGTGGACCATTGAACTGGAAAGATGACCCTGTGAATCAGCCAGCGTCCCCATCCCTGGCTCTCAAGCCAGAATCCCTCCCCCAAATCTGCAAGGATGGAGAGCTGTCTGCTGGGTGCTCTTGGGATTTCTGGAATACTTCCAAGCCCATCCTCCAATATGGGCTGGCTTGTTATCTAAATCAAAACCCAGGTCTGGCTGCAGAAATCCAAAGAGCCTGTGAGAGATTCAGGCTGGCCTGAGATTCCCTCCCTGGTTCTATTAGTGCAGACTGCTGCCATTCTAGGAGCACAAGTGACACTGAGCACTTGGCGTGGACTTGACAGCGATAAATGTGATGGGTGGGGAACCCAACCGGGGCGGCTCCGTACGTGCCTGCTGCCCTGCTCTTGTCTGCAATCCATCCTGGCCCTGACTGGAATAGAGTTCTCTGGATTTGGTCTTCTCTGTCATGTGGGTGGAAAGCCTATTGTCCTGCCTACTTTGCCTGAAGTTGGTGGGAAGGTGGGTGAGGAATAATGCCAGGGCTGGAGCCCTTCTAATACTGACCTCAGAGTCCTGGCTCAGCTTTCCAGCTGTCACCCTCACTCTCGAGGTGCCTCAGTAAAGGCTGTCACTACCAGGAACTGCACAGAGCTTTCCTCAGGATTCTAGCTGGGCTCTGGGTGTGAGCAGCCTGTGAGGTGCTAGTCCTACTCCTCCAGTTCCCATTCCTAGGATGAGAGCAATGATGACTATACTCTAAAAGCCACGTGCACTGTGGACCTGGAGAGATGATATGGGTATGTCCCAGCTTCTAGAAGCTTCCAGACTCTGGAGACCCTTGGATCTGGTGCGAGAGAAATCCAGTGCAGTCTTTCCTAACTGTTCTGAGCTACGACTGCCTCACCTGCCCCTCCCTCACACACCCCCTATCCACTCCTCACCCCCACCCTCAGATGTCTCCACTTCACCTCCGTGATTCCCAAGGACCCCCCCACCACCACCACCATCTACCTTCTGCTCTGATGAGAGCACCTGGGTGGAGCTTCCTGAGAACAAGGCCTGGGCTGAGGGTCCGCAGGGTGATTGAGTGGATCATTGGTGGGTAGGTAGATGGATGGATGGACGGACTAGGAGGTGGATAGATGGATGGATGGATGCGTAGGCGGGTGGGAGGGTAGATGACTGGATGAGTGGATGAGTAGATGGGTGGCTGGGTGGATAGGTAGATGGATGGGTGAATGGATAGGTAAATGTATGAGTGGGTGGGTGGGTTGATGAAAGGGTCGAAGGGTGGATGCAGTCCAGGACTCAGGAACTAAATTAAAGCCATGTATTGGTCTTGCTCTCAAGGGGTAACAAAACCCTGCCTGAATCCAGTGACCTGGCCAATGAAGAGGTTAAACAAGAGGCCCTGGGAGGACAGTGATTCGGACAGGCAGCTGCCTTCACAGTGCTCTTAGCTAACCACAGAGTTCCAGAAGACAATGTTGGACGTGAGCAGGGTGGAAAGGTGGGGCTGACCCCTGGGCATGGCTGGGTCTGGGGGGCCAGAGCAGCCTCTGATTCTTCAATTGGAGCTTTTAGTCACCCCACTAAATAAGGTACTGGGCCAGGGAGGGGGACAGACTTGAGATTTCTCCCTGTCTGGTGGCATAGGTGCAGCTCCATCCTGGTCATGAAAAAGTGCAGTTCTGGCCTCTATGGCTGTGTTCAAGATGGCCAGAAAGAGGGCTAGAGGGACGGCTCAGTGGATGAAGTGCTTGCCACACAAGCACGGATATCTGAGTTAGAGCCTCGGAGCCCACACAAAGCCAGGTGCAGTCAGGTGAGCATCTATAAATCCAGAACCATCTGGCAAATGGGGAGGTGAAACAAGAGACCCTGCCTCAAACAAAGTGCAAGGCAAGGACCCATGCCTGAAGTGGTCCTCTGACCTCCACACACATGTGCCTACTGACACACACATGAAGACAGACAGACAGACAGACAGACACACACACACGAACCATATGGCCAGAAATTGGCAGATGCTGAGACAATTCTGTCCTCCGGTGTCCTCTAATCACAGCTAGGCTCCAGTGGGCTGCAACTCCCAGGCTGGTGGCTTCTGTCTCCCAGTTCCACATCTCTAGCAGTGTACACTGTTCTGTCCATCACAGACCAGAGAGCTCTGTCTGACGGGAGGTTTCATGACCTGATGGTATTGGGCTCTCCATGGCTGGGAGGGAAGGTCCTCTTGCTGCCACCTTGCATGTAATCCAGAAGATCACACAGCTGAGCAGCTTCAAACTAGGCAGACCTCTCTACTACCACTCACCTGTTCCTCCCGAGCAGCCCTTTCTTGCCCCATCCTCTTTACTGGAGTGTCTGTTTAACATGCATTTACTGAGCACCGACCTTGGGACCCATGCTTCAGAGATAGAGCCTTGAAAACAATCGGCAGGTTCCCCATCCTCCAGGAGCTTCCTATCGTCCCCTGGGTCAGGGACATGCGCTGCCAGATGGAGATTAATGCTCACAGCAAAACAACATGGGGAGAGGGGATGTAGGGGGCGAAGGACTCTGCTCAGATGCCGAGGGACTAAGAAGGTCAAATCTGAACAGTGGCCTAACTCCCTTCATACACTCTTATCCCACTAGCTCATCCATCTTTGCAGAAGCCTCAGCCAAGCTCTTCAGAGGGTTGAGAGAGGGTGAGTGGCTGTCCAGGAGGCACACAGTGCCAAGTGGAAGATGTTTGAGCCCATCCCTCCTGTCTTGGAGGTATTCCCCTCTCCATTCAAAGAGAAGGTCAAGACAGGTGGACTTGGCCATGTGGGAAAACCAAGTGTCTGGGGAAAAAAGAAATGTCCTGGGATGTTTGCATGTCAGGGTGACTTTCCCAGCTTGTCTATATAATTGTTTCCCTACTTTGCAAATTCTCTGCAGCGGGAGTCTATTCCTTTAATCGCCAAGTACAAAAGAGTAAAAACGGAGGTTTGGGATGGCTCAGTCGTTGTTTTGCAAGCACGAGGACCTGTGTTCCATCTCCAGAACCCAAGTAAAACTGCCAGGCAAGGTGACACATGCCTGTAACCCCAGCACAAAAAGTGGTGGAGAACTTCTGGTACTCAGTGGCCAACCAGTCTAGCCTAATTAGTGAGCTCCAGGCCAAGGAAAGATCCCGTCTCAAAAAAGTTATGCGTAGCTGGGCATGGTGGCACATGCCTTTAATCCCAGCACTTAGGAGGCAGAGGTAGGAGGATCACCGTGAGTTCGAGGCCACCCTGAGACTACAGAATGAATTCCAGGTCAGCCTCAGCTAGAGTGAGACCCTACCTCAAAAAAAAAAAAAAAAAAAAAAAAAAAAAAAGTTATGCATAGCATTTCTGAGGGACAACACCAGAGGTTGTCTTCTGACATCCACATGCATGCACACACATGTGCACGTGCCTCCACACAGATATGTGCACAGGCACACAACAACTCATACCTACAAGCACAAGAAAAAAACAAATAAGAAGAATAAAAGGAAGCCTGCTGTGATCTTTTTGTGTGGGGAGAGTGTAATGTGTGCATGGGTGTTGTATGCACAGGTATGTGCCCTTGGGGTGCCCCATTCGCTTGTCTGCAGCAGGAGGGTGTCTTGCCTGTGGTGGCCAGAGTGGAAGGCCGGGTGTCCCACTCCACTGCTCTTTTGCCTGGTCTTGTTTTAAGCGGAAGTCTCTTTTGACTAATTCTGGAGCCCTCAAGCTCCAATGATTCTCAAGTCTCTGCTTCCCTGCAGGACTGGGGCTCCAGGTATGCGTGGCCATGCCAACTGTTTTATGTAGGACCTGAACACTTGAACTTTGGCAGTCTTAGGCACCCTCAGGCCCTCATGCTTGTGCAGGACGTGCACCTAACCACTGAGCCATCTCTCTAGTCCCGATGTGATTTTTGAGTGATTTAAATGTCCTTGTTTTTCTTTCTTTTTTTTTTTTTTTTAGTGCCATGGTTTGCATGTGACATGTCCCCCACAGGCAAATGTTTTAGAGGCTTGGTCCCCAGCTGTTGGTGCAGTTCCAGGAGGTTGTGGAGCCTTGAGGAGTGAGACACTTGGGGAGGATTCTTAGATCTCTATGGTGTTCTCTCTCTCTCTCTCTCTCTCTCTCTCTCTCTGCTTCTGGTCAACTGTGATGTGAACAGCCACCACATGCTCCAGCCACATTGAACTCAGCTGCTCCGTCATGCCTTTCCTATGTGATTGACTGAAATCCTCTGGAACTGTGACCCAACCTAAGTCTTGCCTCCCTGAGGTTGTTTCTGGCAGGTGCTGTGGTCACAGCAATGAGTCGGTCACAATTATAAATGACCCCTAAGTGAAGCTGGGACCCGCCTGGGGCCTGCTGAGTGTTCTTTCCATGGAATACTTATAACTCGTGTATTACAGCATACACTTGAGTGACCCTTTATAGCTGTCAAAGGGCTTTGACCCATACATACACACCAACGACAACCCCTCAAAAGGCAAGAATGGGGGCTGGAGAGATGACTTAGCGGTTAAGGCACATGCCTGCGAAGCCTAAGGACCCCAGTTTGATTCTCCAGGTCCCACGTAAGCCAGATACACAAGGGGACACACGCGTCTGGAGTTCATTTGCAGTGGCTAGAGGCCCTGGTGCACCCATTCTCCCTCTCCCTCTCTCTCGCCCTCTCTCTGTCTCCAATAAATAAATAAAAATCTTTTTTAAAAAAGCAAGAATGGGTTGTTAATGATCGCCACCTCAAAAAGTGTCAAAGGGGCCAGTCTCCTGCCCAGTCTACCAATGTTAAGGACAGAGCCTTGAGCCAGAAAGGACCAGCTGGAGGGCACAACTGGAACACCCCAGACAAATTCTGCTCGGTGTCGACCCTACCCGTGGGATGCCTGTCCAGGGGGACAAGGATTCTCTGAGTGTACTTGGAGGGATCAGGGGCAAGTCGTGTTCTTTCAGCCACTTCTGCCACAGCCTGCTCTCGAGGCAGGTGGAGGCAGGTCCCCACTTGAGCCCCTTTGTTCCCTCTCCCTGAAAGCCCTCCAGTTTCTCTGCGGCTCTGATTTGAGCTCTGATTCGCTGCCGAGAACCTGGACCGCAGGCTGCTGGGCTCCTTAACGGGGACCAGTTCTCCTGGGAGGCGCGGGAGGAAAATGATTTCGGTGACTGTAGGTAATTAAGTCGCCACACAGTTATGGAACACACATTATATGATGATTAATCCCCGGGACAGTGAGGAGATTTTTCATCGTCAAAGCTCTCCTCACTCCTCATTAATCATTTCAGCCCCGGGGAGGGAAAAGGCTGCTTCTCTTCCCGAGAGCAGGGAAACTGAGTCAGCTATGCCTTCCGCATGGCTCTGGGTGAAGAAGAGAGCTCCAGTGGCATGCTCCCCAGGGTCACCATGGGCTTTCTCCCCTGGTGCCTTTGTCCTGGTGGAATCAACCCCCATCCCTACCTTGCTTTGGCACGTGCACGAATCAATAAAAATGTTATTTTAAATGAAAAGTAAGCCGCTAGGCTCTGCTGGCGCGGGCTGCTGGCGCCCGCGGTTTTCATGTGCCTTTGTTCTCTCTGCCTGGTACCTGCGCAGCCTCCCTCGGAAAGCTGAGCATCTTCCCATTTTCTCGGTGAGCAGTTTAAAAGGAAAGTGCTGTTTTGCTCTCAAACGCCTTCCTTTGCAATTGGGACACAGTGCTATAAATACAGCACACCCTGCTTTGCATTCAAATTGTTGTGAAAGTTGGAGGCTGTAAATAATATGTTCTTGGTGCTCAAGACAGAATTATTATATTTTTCCCCCCAGTTCTTGGAGCCGGTGATAAATTAAACATTTCTTTTGCTCTTCCACCCTGCAGCCGAAGCACAATACGGGGCTGATTGCTTCACACCTGCCATCAAGGCTTAAAGGTGACCGTGGGTTCCTGGTAGAGGGGTGAGTCAGGGTAGGAAATGGTTCTGAGTTGGGGAGGTTGGGGAACAAGGGTGAGGGTGCTTTTCTGAAGAGGGCTTTCCTTTGGTGCTTTTTCATAACAAAAGGTCACCCCAGAATTCTCTTTGACGCAGGAGAAACTGTGGCTGGGAGATGTCTGCTGGGAGCCTGTCCCCATCTACCCCTCTGACCACAGTATGCGCCAGAGCCCTTGGCCTCACTCTGGCCTTGTGCTCCTCTATGGGTGCTGGGCTGTGGAGGTGGGAGTCACCACCGTTCTTGCACCCCACTCCTTAGGAGAAACAGAGGCCTTCAGGCACCCTGGACAGACACAGCCTCCTGGCTGGGGTAGATCTGCCTTCACCGTGTGACCTGGTGCACCTTCTCAAATCTTGGTTTCCTTACCTGGAAATGAGGGAAAACAGAGCTCCTTACATAGGCCCAGGGAGGAGTAAGCTAGGTAGCTAAAGTGCTCATTGGGAGCAAGCCATGACCAAGAACTCCTGTCCCTACTGTGTATCTGCCCATACTGAAGCTGCCTCCGAATGTCATGAAAAACACATGCAGGGTGCCAGGGACTTCAGTGACACAGAAGGTACTTTTCTCATTCCATGATCCCAGTGGGTGGGTGTATCAGAAAATGGTACCCAGAAAGTGCTGGGAGATGCTGTGGAAGCAGGTCATGGGACCCACGCGCTGTCCTGGGAAGTGACTAGGCCGCACCCAGAACCCAGGCGAGAATGGAGAAGGCAAGGTCCTTGCCTCAAGATCCCCTACATAGGTGTGGCCAAGCCTCCACTCTCCTCTGATGGAGACCACAGGCAATTGCGCGCACACACACACACACACACACACACACACCTGAAGGTGCAGCACACGTGTATACATGTTCACAGTTATACACACACACTCTCTCACATACTTCCTCATCCACTTCCTCCCTGAATCCCAGCAAGGGCTTCTCCCAGGTTGATGTGAGCCATGGGACCCCCGCTGCCTGTAGAGTGATGCCAGCAGCAGAGGCAGCAGCAGCAGTGGGAAGAGGCCGAACCAGAGCTTGGGGAGCCTGGCCAGCCCCACCCTGCTTCTGGTCAGGGACTGTGCATCTGTCCCTAGTTCAGAGGACTCTTCTGCCACTTGCCTTACAGGACCCTGGGAGCAGAGAGGCTGGGCTGCTCTTCTTGGTCAGAGCATGAAGTCAACTAACTGCCTGTACTCAGAGTGCTCATCCATGCCAAGCCAATTCATCTGAGAGTGGGCAGGCTGTAGCCCTTGTGGGCAGGGGAGGAGGAAGAGTGTGCAGAGGCTCCAAGCACAGCCTGTTGCCTGGGAACAGAGCTGCTGACCTGCTGGTGTCAGGGCCCTAGCAGATTTCTTACCTGAAACCCACCAACATGGGCTCTTTGAGGACAGCACGAGCAGGGGGTGGGGGAGGCCATTACGTCCCTTGGAAAGCACTAGAAATTCCTTTGGGCCACAAAGAAACCCCCGTGGGCCACCTTGCCAAATTGACCTACCACATAGTCAGGTTATGGGAGACCCTGGTTTTTTTCAGGTGGCCCAGTGGCCTCGTAACACTGACATTAGGTCACTGGCCTGGAAGATTCAGCACAGAATTGGGAAATAGCCTCACCCCACTTGGCCCAGCTCAGTAACAGCATGGCTAAACCCACTTCATCTTCAGCTAGCCTCATCTCTCTGTTTCTTTCTGCCCCAAAGCAGAACCCTCCATGGTCCTTCTATGAGGCTTGCTTCCAAGGGAGGACCAGGGCCTCCTGACTGACCTCATTTCCACAGGAGGCTGTGACATCAGGAAGGCCACAGCCAGCCTGCCAGCTTGGAGCTGAGACTTCGTCCCTGGGTAGTCAGTTAGCTGCCACCTCCCACAGCCTCCCCAACCCCCCGCAAAGGGAAAGCAGTGTGGGAATGCATCTCGCCCCCAATGTTCACTGGACTCCCCGCCTCCACCACCTACACTGAATGGTCTCAGCCATAGCCCTGGCAGGGCAGGGCAGAGCCAGGATCCAGGTCCAGAGGGGCCCATATGGATCATAGATTCCTATCGGCATCTCTTAGGCACAGTGCCCGTTGGGTGTTCCCTCATTCCCAGATCCCCTTGGGTCCACCATGACCATGTAGTCCCGGGACATGCTGCTTTATCAATATGACTGGCGCTGTTAGCCACCATCACCTTGAGCAGATTTGTGCCTGGGAAACACATTTCCTGTGACCAGTGGCCTGACCTGACCAGAGGCATCTTTCTTGTCCTGAATCCTGTTCCTCACCTAGAAGGGAGGATGACAAGATAAATCCTGGAGTTTATACATAGAGGCCTTGGGAACCGTCAATAAAGATAAGCAACCAGGGCTGGAGAGATGGCTCAGAGGTTAATGCTCTTGCTTACAAAGCCTGATGGCCCTGGTTAGATTCTCCAGTGTCAGTTTCACAAAGTGGTGCATGTATCTAGAGTTCATCTGCAGTGGCAGGAGGCCCTGGCACTCTAATTCTCTCTCTCTCCCTTCCTCTCTCTCTCTGTCCTAGCTAATAAATTTTTTAAAAATATTTTATTTACTTATTTATTTAACAGAAAGAGAGGGAGAGAGAGAAAAAAAAAAGAGAGAGAGAATGGGCACGCCAGGCCTCCAGCCACTGCAAATGAACCCCAGATGAGTGTGCCCCCTTGTGCATATGGCTAACATGGGTCCTGGGGAATCAAACCAGGGTCCTTTGGCTTTGCAAGCAAATGCCTTCACTGTTGTTTTATTTAAAAAATAATAATAATAAGTGCAGGCTGGAGAGACAGCTTAGCAGTTAAGCACTTGCCTTTGAAGCCTAAGGACCCCAGTTTGAGGCTTGATTCCCAGGACCCATGTAAGCCAGATTCCCAAGGTGGCGCATGCATCTGGAGTTCATTTGCAGTGGCTGGAGGCCCTGGTATGTCCATTCACGCTCTCTCTCTTAAATAAATAAATAAATAAATAAATAAATAAATAAATATAAACAAAAATTAAAAAAAAACACATAAGCGCCAATGAACTGAGTCTGACTTTCAATGTGTGCCTGATGCTCTGTTGACAAAGCCCACGTGGCTTCATGGGGGATGAAGAATGCCAGTGGTCGCCAACGTCCGTCTACCACACACAGCTGGAGGCAGCGCTGGGACCTCACACTAGTGGGAGTTGCTTTCTTGCCACCCACAGCTCTTTCCTCTTGGACGGCCGGGCACTATCCTGGCTCCTCTCCGCCACAGCGAGTGGCCTTTGCGTGAACTCCCACTGAGGACTCCGGAGCTCCTTGCCCTGGGTCGGCCATTCTGCACGTCACCTCTGCAGGAAACTGAAGAAGTCTGGAGCCTCTTGTCAGGTCACATCCCGTCCTCAGTGCTAAAGCCAAATCTAGCCGCTGCTGCAAGCTGGGTTGAAACTGCAGGGCCTCCCACCATCTGTGATTGAGGGGCAGGACATATGCACACCCACCTTTAGGCAACATTACAGGGACATATTGGGCATGCCAAACCCCACTGCTCAGCGGTGAGAGAAAACTGAGGCTTCTCCAGCGCTGGTGGGGCCCCGGGAACAAACTATATCTGGAGAACAGCAGCCACAATGGCATTTGGATCTCTCTGGATGGCCTGGCATGGGGCCCCTGAAGCATCACATGCAAGGGACACCAACCTCACCAGGGGTTGCATGTATAAAGAGGATGGGGCTGACTGTTGGTCCAGCTGAGGAAAGTGGGCATTTAGGGAGGCTGACCTACCATGGCTCTGGGTAGTCCCACCCCACCCATGGCCCCTGGTCACAAGATAACACACCCAGCCCTCAGGTGAGCATAGCCCTCTATGTGCCCAAGAAGTGGCCGATTTGCTCATCTCTGCTGCCTTGCAGGGCTCAGGGCTGAACCAGTGTCTGATGGCATTCTCCGGCAAGCCTGTCCTGCCCTGTCCCTGCAGTGGGCCCTACTCGAAACCTTTGTCTTCTCTCCCTTAGCTGACAGGGATGACAAATTGGGTCTGAGGGGTGGACGTCCCACTCTGCACCTCTGCAGAGCCACACTGTGGAAAGAGGGTGACTTTCCTCCTTCTCCTGGTCCATGACACCCCAACCCCTGCCAAGGCCATGGTCACAGGGTGTATAAGCAGATGCACAAATGTCCTCAAGGTGTCCTGAGCCTGCTAATGGAGCAGATCTCCAGGGCAGGGACAGAGCTCTATAGGTTCTGGGGTCTTAGACCAGGACCTGGAGAGGGACCCTCTGTGTAAAAGTGTGCCACCCTTTACTCTCCAGAAACTAACAGCGGATTTCAGCCTCTCCACACCCCCTCTAACCCATCACTTGCATACTTTGTTCACACAGTCTTTGCTGGCTTCTGTGTTGGCTATGTGCCCATCTGCTCACCAGATCCTCTTCTCCAGGACAGTGTGTTTGCAGCCCAGACAAAAGTCATCTTATTTATTAGCTCTCAGTGCTTAGCGACTCCTCATAGAAGCTCTAGGACTCGTGAATGAATGGAGTGGATCCTTCTCTGTGCTGGGCATGGGATGAAGCACTGGAAATATGGAGATGATAAGAGATGGCCCCTGACCATTGGTATTCACTACTGGGAAGAGCATGAACATGTAGCCATTTCATCCACATGTTTTTACCCAAGAGAAATGAAAAGATGTGTTGTGCAATTTTTGTTTGTTTGTTTTTTGTTTTTTCAAGGTAGAGTATCACTCTAGCCTAGGCTGACCTGGAATTCACTATGTACTCTCAGGGTGGCCTTGAACTCACAGTGATCCTCCTATCTCGGCCTCCTGCACCCAGTCTCATAAATTTTATTCACAACCACCAAAAGCTTGGAAAAATTCACGTGTCCGTACAGAGAAAATTAGATGAACACATCATGTTATGGCCACACTGTAGAATATTATGTGGCCCATAGAAAAAGAGAAACACCATACAATGATGTGGGCGAATCTCATAAAACATCACGTTAAGGAAAAGAGGTCCAACACAAAGTGTGGAGTGACTCAGTTTCTATGATTTCTGAAAGCAGGCAAAGCCAGTCATGACAGTGACTAGAGGATGGATGGCACTGCTAGGGGAGGGATACCTGGAGAGAAAAATCTAGGACCTTAGAGTGATGAAAACCCCCTGTAGCTTGTAGGCTTAGGGTGGTGGTCACATGGAAATCTCCCATGGCTAATGTTCCTGCAGATCTGACTTCTTAAAAAAGATTTTATTTTTACTTATTTATTAGAGACAGACAGAGGCGGGGAGAGAGAGTGTGTGTGAGAATGGGCACGCCAGGGCCTCTAGCCACTGCAAATGAACTCCAGACACATGTGCCACCATGTGCATCTGGCTAATGTGGGATCTGGAGAATTGAACTAGGGTCCTTAGGCTTCACAGGCATGCGCCTTAACCACTGAGCCATCTCTCCAGCCCCAGATCTGACATTTTATTATGCTAAGATAAGCAGAGGGAGGGGAAAGTGTGCATCTTCTCTTGATGTCTGCTGCACACCTGAGCCTTTGTGGGGCTGCCGAGCTCCTGTGCCCAGCATGACAAGGTTCAGGTCCCTCCCAGTGGAGCCTTTGGCATATGGGTCACGGATAGGCGTGGAGTCTTTCTTGGCCATGATGGTATTTTGATAGCTTTATTGAGCTATAATTCACGTCTCACAAATTTAACTCATTTAAAATGTACACTCCAGAGCCTTTTAGAGTATCAGTGTATTCTGGAGCGAGGCAACCATCAGCACAGTCAATTGCAACCATTTTTATCCTCTCCGAGTGAGAAACCAGGTGTCAGTCAGTCATCCTCAGAGTCCTACCTGAGACAGTCACTCAGCTTTCTCGGTCTCAATGACTTTGCCTCTCCCGGACATTGATACAGGCAGAATTGCGCTACATGTGGGCTTTGTGACCGCTGGCTCCAGGAAGCGTGATCAGGGCTCACCCACGTCGTAGCATGTGAGGGTCCTTCATGCTTTTATGATCAGATGGCTTTCCCACAGTCTGCAGGGGTCACATTTTACCTCATCACCGCTTAGTGGACATGGGAGAATTCTCCAACTTTGGCTTTGATGGACGTGCAGGTATGTGAACATGTGTCTTTCACTCTCTTGGGCTTGTGCCTAGAGCGAGAAGCTGGGTTCAAAGGTGATCCCGTCTTTCCACTCGCAACCAACTTCTGACTAGCTCTGAGCCAGCCACACTATTTTGCATTGTGCCACTCACGCATGGCAACCCCGATGTCCCCACATCCTCACCAACACTCTGTACATATTAGCTGTCTTTGTGCTTACAGCCACCACCACACAGTGTGGAGCAGAGTCTCACCATGGGGCACAGTAGCATTTCTCTGATGACTAACAAAATTGTGCATGTGTTCATGTGCTTATTGGCCATTTGTCTTCTTGGGAGGAATGTCCATTCAAGTGTTTTTCTTTTAATAATTGGATTATCTATTAATTATTGAGAAGAGTTCTTCCTATCTTCTGGATACTAACCCCTTATCAGATATAGGATTTGCAACTGTTTTCTTCCATTCCATCAGCTGTCATCTCTCTTTCTTATTTTCTGGAGCACAAAAGGTTTTAATTTTAATGAGGTCTAATTTATCTTGTTGGGATTTTTTTTTTTTTTTGGTCGTTCGTTGCGCTTTTGATGTGGCATCAAAGAAACCATTGCCTAATCCAAGGTCACAGAGACGAGTGCCTATGTTTTTCCTAAGACTTTCGTAGTTTTCACTCTGACAGTTAGGGGTTTTGATCCATTTTGAATTAATTTTTATGTATGGAAAAATTTTGCATATGTATGTGAACGTTCAGTTCTCGCAGCACTGTGTATTGAAAGCACTATTTCCCCCCTCTTGCTTTGTGCATTGTCTTGGTTCCCTATTGATGATCTGCTGATGTGAGTGTGTGCTCTTGGGTGCATTTTAGTGACTTCTGTGTTGCTGTGATCCAGACACTCGAGGAAAGGACCTAAAGGGGGTGTTTTGCTCATGGTTTGCACATGGTCTTAGTGCATCATAGCAGGGAGGGTGTATGAGAACAGGGCAGCTCAGATCATGGAGGCCAGGAAGCAGAGAGCAGGACAGGAAGGGGCAGGGACAAGATACCCACAAGGACCCACCTCCAGTGACCTATTTCCTCCAGCTAGTTCCCACTTGCTGCAGTTTCTAGGACCTCACAAAATAGCACCACCTGCTGGGGACAAGTCGTCAACTCCTGAGCTTGAGGGAGACCTTTCATCTTCACCCATAACGTGGGCTCTCTCCATTCCATTCTGTTAATCACGTGTCTCTCCTTCTCCTGTGGCATTGTGCACACACACACTGTCTTCACCATGGCTTTACAGTGGGTTTTGAAGTCAGGAAGTGTGAGTACTTCAACCTTGTACTTTTCCAGAACATTTAGGCGATTCTGTATCCCTTGAATTCTTGATGATGTCAAGGATCAGTTTATCTATTTCTACAAAACAAAAAATCCAGCTAGATTTTGATAGGAATTACAGCGAGTTACAAGTTGCCCTCTCAGGAATGTGGGGGTAATCTTTCTGTTAATCTAAACCTTTCTTCATTTCTTTTTTTAAAAAATGTTTTGTTTATTTTTATATATTTAAGAGCAACAGAGAGAGAAAGAGGCAGAGAGAGAGAGAGAGAGGAAGAGAGAGAGAATGGGTGCTCCAGGGCCTCCAGGCACTGCAAACAAACTCCAGATGCATGCGCCACCTTGCCCATCTGGTTTACATGGGTACTGGGGAATCGAGCCTCAAACAGGGGTCCTTAGGCTTCACAGGCAAGCGCTTAACCGCTAAGCCATCTCTCCAGCCCCCTTTTTAAATTTTTTGTTTATTTTTATTTATTATTCCTTCATTTCTATTAACACTATTTTGTAGTTTTCTACTTACAAGTTTTGCATAACGTTTGCTCAAATTATCCCCAGGTATTTCATTCCTTTTAATACAGATAAAAGTGGAATTATTTTCTCAATTTCATTTTTGGATTTTGATTGTTCTACAAGCACACGTGGGTTAGGGGTACAGCTTAGTAGTGAGGCACTTACCTAGTCTGTGTGAGCTCCTAGGTTAAATCCCTAGTCCTGCAAAAACAAAGAAAACAACACCAAAAAAAAAAAAAAAGCCCACCCACATGCAAAGAAAGGTCTTACTATACAGCTCAGGCTGGCCTATAACACTTCATCCTCCTGCCTCAGCCACCCAAATGCTAAGATTACAGGTATATACCTCCATGTCACTTTAGAAGTATCAAGGATTTTTAATTTATTTATTTGAGAGAGATAGAAAGAGACAGATAGAGCCGGGCGTGGTGGTGCACGCCTTTAATCCCAGCACTCGGGAGGAAGAGGTAGGAGGATTGCCATGAGTTCGAGGCCACCCTGAGATTACAGAGTGAATTCCAGGTCAGCCTGGGCTACAGTGAAAGGGCCTCTAGCCACGGCTAACCTTGTGCATCTGGCTTTATGTGGGTACTGGGGAATTGAACCTGGGTCCTTTGGCTTTGCCAGCAAGTGCCTTAACCACTAAGCCCATCCAGCCCATCAAGGATTTTAAAATGTTGACCTTGTATCCTCCTGCAACATTGCTGAATACATGTTTGTTCTAAGAGCTTTTTCTTTGTTTTCTCTCCTTCGCTCTCTCCCTCCCTCTCTCCCTTCCTTCTTTCTTTTTCTTTCAGTAGATGTTATAAGAAGCCCATGCCATCTTAAGCTGAGGTGGTTTTCCTTTTTTTCTATCTGGATACTTTTTTTTTCTTGTCTTCTTGCTGTGGTTAGGCCCTCTAGTAACGATAAGATTGACGTGATAAGACCGGTCTTCCTTTTCTTGTTCCTGGTCTTTCTGCATCAGATAGGGAATTACCTAGCTGTTGGTACTGTGACCATTTTTACATTGTGCCAAAACAGATACTCTCTTCTCTCTGCAAATTCAGAATGGCCAAGAGCCCCTTGGGGATCCTTACTGGCCCCTGTCTCTTCTAACCTTACTTTTTCAGGATGTTGAACAAAACCCACCAGCCACTTTATACCAGACTCTCAATCCTTCAGCTAACGCTGGAACCTCAGGGCCAAACTGGAGTGCCTCATGCAATGCCCCAGTCTCCAGAGCAGACTAATCTTCAAACTGGAACCAGGTAAGACCTTGTGGCTGTAGAACTGCATATGCAAATTCAAGGAAATGAATGCAGATCTCCTTCCTTCTAGACTTGTAGCTGTCAGGAACCCCTTAGGAGTGCCCTGTCAGACAGACAGATGGGAGATAAAGATAGTATGCTTTCTGGTTTAACAACCATCAAGTGTCAGGGGGGAAATGAAGTCTGGGGGCAACTTGGACTCCAGCAATGCTGTTATTAAAATTTTTGCAAATTTTATTTCTTCAATGAATATTTATTGGCTCCTATTATATTCCTGGCACTAGGGGAAAAAAAAGAATGAAGACACAGGTAGATCCCTTACCCTCAGCCCTGGGGTCCCAAAATGCTGCTGCAGGTGGCTGCTTTGAGAAGCCATGCTTCCTAAGCTACTGTCCTGGCCAGACCATGGCACACTTGACCCTGGCTAAATAAGGGTGGACAGAGAACTTGCATTACTGAGGGTCCTGCCATGTATCCATGACTTAGGAGTTCACTCAGGGCCCGTGTTTAAAGGAGAGTAAAGGCAGCTGGCAGGGTAGAAGAACAGAGATTCACACGTTCTTTTTCTCTTCCCTCTGGGTGGCTCTGAATCTAGGGCTAAAGTGAGATCTTTTTGTTGTTGCTGCTGTTTTGAGGGAGGATCTTGCTCTAGTGCAGTCTCACCTAGAAATTCACTATGTAGTCTCAAGCTGGCCTTGAACTCACAGTGATTCTCCTACCTCTGCCTCCCAAGCGCTGGGATTAAAGGTGTGCACCACCACACTTGGCTGAAGTGAGACCTTTATGGGGTCAAGCCTCACAGACATCAGGGCCCTGATATCTCTGGTTTCAAACATCTGCTTTGATCACCTGGGAGTGGCAATGTCAAAGGAAAGTGATGATCAATACATAAATGCATATCTTCTCTGTCAGCTTGGTTTTTAAACAAGTCCCTAGATTCGACCTTATTCATTACAGGGGCTCCATAGAATGTCAATAATGGAGATGCACCCATGCTGATAATTATGAATGAACTTCACTCTGGCACAGGGATGAGTATGGTCCAGGTGGGGGGGTCCACTGACAGGTGGGTCCTGCAGGGTGGGGAAGTCCTAGCTGTGAGCTGTCCATGGAGCAGCCCACAGGGTGGGCCACGGCTCTGCCATCCAGGGTCCAGTCAGTCCCCTACTTGGACAGCCTGGTGGGTCACTGTGCATCCTATATCCCACAGCTGGGATGGGTTTCAGCTAGAGCTGTAATCTCAGCTAGAGGCTGAGCGGGGGAGGCTCACTCCCACACTCATGTGCCTGCAGACCCAAGTCATCAGCTTCTTGCCATGAGGGCCTCTGTGGCGCTGGGCACAACACCACCACTTCCTTCAAGCCAGGGCTACACAGGAGAGAGGAAGCAAGGGAGGGCCTGACAAAACGGAAGTTGCAGTCTTACTACAGTGTAAACCCTCCAGTCTTGGAAGAGACAGAAATGCTTTTGCCATATTCTAGACATTCACTAGAGGTGAGGTAGCGTGTCCAGCCAGCCCTGGAGGGGAGGGGGTGAGGAGACCACCAATGCAAGAGGAAGGGACCATGGGGTACCACTGAGGTTGCCAACCCCACCAGGAGAAAGCTAACTGCTGTCAACAGAAACAGGCAAGGAGGGTAAGGGAGCCATGGCTGACGTACCCACAAAGGCATCCAGATCTGAACAGGAATAAAGACTGGCTCTGTCACACTGCTCTTGGCTGTGGCTAGCCTCCTAACTGTTCCATGTTCCTGCATACTCTGCAAGCCACATAGCTGGCTGTATGTCATGAAATTCTGTCCCCCAACCCCAGGCATGACATGGCCATTGCCAGCTTGAAATCACAGCAGCTGTGATTACCCACATGAGACCCTTACAGGAGGGGACCTCTTAGAATGGGGTTGGGGTCACCTCCACCCCAGCTATCTGTAGTCTTGAGTTTCTAGAATAAACAGGGGAACTGGAAGGCTGACTGTGTGGGAACTCCCGTGACACAAGTTCCATGAGTCATTGTCTGAGCTGGGGTCGGCTTTTTAATCATACAGCTGGCCGAGCAACCCATGCTTTTGTAAATCACCCCTCACGAGCAATATTGTAAAAAAGTGATTGGCTCACCAAGCTGGGCTTGGATGGAATGTTTTCTCTGTCCTGTCATTTCCCTCTCTATGTGGGGGGAATAGAAAACAGGCTTCAGGAAGTCACATACACTGTCGTTCTTGCCTGGTGCGGCGACCCAGTTCTTCACTCCTGTAGCACTCGTACCACCGAGCACATTGAGACGCACAGGATGGAGTGTTCCACTTCAGTGAACTGTGCCTGAGCATTTGGAAGAGAAGGCAGGTGCCTCAGGGTCTGGCTGAAGGACAGGGCTTTCAGCCTCAGGCTGTCCCAAGTGACTGGAACTGGATCAGCAAGGGTCTGAGCCCTCACCATCATGACCTCAGCTGCCATCTTGGCCACACCCTGGCCCCAGCATAGAACCAATATCCTACTTGGCTTCTGCAAAGTGGCAGGCAGCTGTTCATCACTTCATCCCTTTGTGGGGCATAGCTTTGCCAGAACTAGCCAGTGGCTCTGTTGAGAGAAGGAAGCCAAGTCCCATGGGGACAAAGACAAGTGCCTTCAGACACACAGGCTGAGTTCATTTCAGATCATGACAAAGGGGCTGTGGATGACAGAGGTGAGGCTCTGGGCAGGGAACTCCTTGGAGGTGTCTGGGGTTGAGCCCATTTGAGGAGAAAGATGGCTCTGCCTGGCTATGGGGGTGAAGGAGGGGAGAATGCCAGATGATGTAGGCCTGGCTGGTGCCATCTTTCTTTCAGCTAATATGCTGGTATAAATAGATGTCCCCCAATCGATTCAGGAGTTTATTAAAAGTTTATAATTTGGATCTCCAGCTGTCTGGCTGGAGGAGGTGTCACTATGGGCTGGGTCCTATGGTCCAGCTCTAAGGTGTGGGGGTGGATTTGGAATTCCAGACTAAAGATATACAAAGGTATTGAGCTTTGCCTGGAGCTCCTGAAGTGTGCTCGCTTGCTTATGGTGCTGGTGGTCTCTCTCTCTCTCTCTCTCTCTTTTTCTCCCTCCCTCTCTCTCTGCTTGGATCTGCGAAGGGGTGCAGCTTCTTCTGCCATTATGGAACTTCCCCTCTATCTGTAAGTGTCAATAAATCCCTTCTTACTCCCATAACCTGTGTCTGGTCATCCTAACACTGTGGGGCTGTCTACTACAGAATTGGTGCCGAGAGTGGGGTTGCTAAGATAAATCTGACCTTGTGAATTTTGGTCTTTTGACACTTGTATACTAGAGAAATGAAAAACTTGGTGCTTGCAACTAAAGATGCCTTCTGGAGTGGTAAGCCAAGTTTTATGGACTATTCTGATGAGAGTTAAAAAATGCTAAGTATAGAAAAAATTGTATTTAAAGACTTGGCTTATAAACTTTCCAAGGGAAAAAAAGACTACAAAAAAAAAAAAAAACTTGTAGAAACTGGGCTACTGACATAAGGACTGGCTGTGTTCTATGACCCATGCCCCAAAAGTTTGATCAAGGTTAAATTTACAATGGACTGATGTTATTGACCAAAGATATGAGACTAAGAGATTTAAGATTTATGTTAAAAAATTCAGACAAGTTTAAAATTTACTGACACAAAGACTGCTGCTATTGTCAAACACATTAACAATATTTAAAAATATGGTTCAATTGCTTTACATTAAAACAATAAAGAGATGCCTAAGGAAAAAAAACCTAAATGATAAAAATATAAACTCTTTTGTAAAGAGATCTAAAAAAAGCCCTGTTCTTTAAGGTCACAATTTATTCTGTCCCTAAATTAAAAGTATGGCTGTGTCCTACACACCTGGTATGGATTTTAAAAGCATAAGAAACAAACAGAGTGGGTCATAAAGTATACACATGGTTCCAAGAGCCTCTGCTGAGGAAGAGGATGATAAATCCACTAAAAAAGAACCCATGATATACAATAAAAACCTAAAGATGGAGCTGAGCATGGTGTTGCACATCTTTAATCCCAGCACTTGGGAGGCAGAGGTAGGAGGATCACCGAGAGGTTGAGGCCACCCTGAGACTTACATAGTGAATTCCAGATCAGTCTGAGCTAGAGTGAGACCCTACCTCAAAAAAGCAAGCAAGCAAGCAAACAAACAAACAAACAAAAAAACCCCAAAGATGTTTAAATATACCAAGACTGTAAAAAGACTACCATTAAAGGTGGTGGCTTGAGATAAACGTTTTCCCTGACTATTCAGCCTGACTGGAGGAACAAAATTTAAAAACAATCCAAAGATTGTCAGTCCCCGGCTATGATATTGGACTTAAACTACAGATGTTTGATGTTTGCTTAATGATTACTAAGTTTACATTGTTCCAGTCTCTCCTTGCTGTGCCTTATAAAAATTAAAAATGTTGACTCTGTGCCTTTATATGTTAAAAGTAGACAACTTATTTTGATTTTACAGGACAAAAAACTAAGAGAAAATCTTACATCTCAAAAGAAACTTAAAACTTTGCGACTGTCTTACATTGGTAGTGACTATGGGGCCTTTATATTTGGACTAAAACAATATACAATATGAGATGGTTATAAGTCTATTGGGGGTCAGGGACAGAATCTGTTGGTTTAAATAGGTATCTTTCAATTGATTCAGGAGTTTATTAAAAGCTTGTAATTTGGATCTCCAGCTGTCAGGCTGGAGGAGGTGTCACTGTGGGCAGGTCCTATGGTCCAGTCCTAAGGTATGGTGGTGGATTTGGAATTCCAGTTTAAAGACACACAAAGTGGGCTGGAGAGATGGCTTAGCAGTTAAGGTACATGCCTGAGAAGCCTAAGGACCCTGGTTCGATTCTCCAGGTCCACGTAAGCCAGATGCACAAGGGGTTGCACACGTCTGAAGTTTGTTTGCAGTGGCTAGAGGCCCTGGTGTACCCATTCTCCCTCTCCCTCTCTTTTGCTCTGTCTCTAATAAATAAATAAATAAATGATATACAAAGTGCTCGAGCTTTGTCTGAAGTTCCTGAAGTGTGCTTGTTTGCTTATGGTGCTGGTGGTCTCCACCCCCTTCCTTGGATCTGTGAAAGGGGGGCCAAACTTCTTCTGCCATTATGGAACTTCCCTTCTATCTGAAAGCTTCAATAACTCATTTCTTCCTCCCATAAACTGTGTCTGGTCTGGAGGTTCATTCCAACAGCATGAGGCTGTCGACTACAGCTGACCCCTGAGTAAGGGTCTCACATTTCACCATTCACATCTATTCCACAGAGCGGTGAAAACTCACTCTTTAGGTCTCCAGAGATGCTCAGCCCCCAATTCCACGACGGATGGGCCTAGGTGGCCATCGATGAGTGCAGCCACAGCTTCAGGACCTGCCTGAACTGGAAACTGCAGGCCCAAGCAGTTCCTTGGTCTGTCATCAGAGTGAAGGGGCATCAGTTGGATGTAGCTGTGGTCCCCAGACAACCTTGTTTCTTTGTGGCTCTGGAGAAGAAGAGCTGGAGAGAAGAGAACTTCCCTCCACCCTGCGATTGGGAATAGGAGGGAGGGTGTCACCCAGACCAGGACCATAAAGACAGTGGAAAGTCAGGCCATCCCTCCTGGTCCCAGCCCTGCTCTTTAGGATGTCGGGGGTGGGGGTGGGGCTGCTTAATTAAGGCCTATGCAGCTGTAAAGATTAGTATTCCAACCCAGAAAAGCTGGGGCTTTAATTAGTAATTAGGCCCTTTTTGCATAGCCTGCCAAAAGGCAGGGGTGGGATGACCTTTCTCACGCACAGTGCTGTGACAACCTGGCTGACAGGCAGGGACACTGAGGCTTCTGTCAAAGCAGCTTGGATGAGAGACACAGCAAAGGAGGGGCTGGCCCTGCTGCACCTGGTGGGGATGCCAATGGGTAGCTGGGCAGACCTCTGCTCCTGGCCTGGACCAAACTCACAGCTGACATCCCAAACCCCTCAAGATGCTGGAATCAGTGGATCTGATGGCTTTTATTCAGAACAAGCCCACGGCCACCATGTTACCATCAGAAGGGCTTCTACACCTCTGAAGAGGTGAGAGATGAGTGTGCCTCGAGCAGTAAGAAGCGAGTGGGTCTCACCGAACCATTAGCCCTATAGTTGGGTACCCAAGGCCACACGACCCACTTTCCCTTCCGGGCTATGTGCTACCATGTATTGTAAACCATGGAGGGGCTGGGAAGAAGGTTCAGAGGTTAAAGGTGCTTGATTGCAAAACCCACCAGGCTGGGTTCAATTCCCCAGCCGCCCACATGAACTGGACTCAAAAAAGTAGTGTATCTGGTGTTTAGTTACGGTGGCAAGAGGCCCTGCCTCACTCATGTGCACACACGCACACACAAATGAACAAGTAAATAAATAAAATAAGAACATTGAGATTTCTGGTAGATCTCCCTTGGGAACCAGCTTTCCTGACCAAATCCAAAAGAGTCTAGCAGCGGTGTGACCTGGGTCACACAGAGACCAGTGGCCAAGCTTGGACCAAGACTCAAGACTCCTCAGAGTCTACAGCTCCGAATAAGATTCTGGTGGCCACCAGAGCGTACTGACATAGGAACCATATGGTTTCACCGAGTGCTCGACTCATGGCCATACACTGGGTCCCAATTGACTCAAGCAAGCTGATGTCCTGGAGCCCAGCATTCCTTTCTGACATGGCTCCTGATTTCTCTTCCCCCAGACAGATCTTGGCTACTGCCAGGCACCAACCTCCAAACCCTCCTGCTGTTGCTCAGTTCCTATTCCCCCATCTTTCCCGCCACTGGGCACAGTAGAAGGCACACACTTGCACCCAGAGTATATGGTTGTGCCCAGGCCCATCCTCACATGTTCTCTTTCCCAGGACAGCTCTGGGGTTTGGTTCTGACCTCTGCTCCCCCAGGGGGCTCAATATAGAGTCCCTATTAGCCCTTGTCCACCTTACAGTGTCCTGTGGCTCAGGACCAGCATTTCACAGGATATGGGCCTCTGTGATGCCCCTGAAGGTTTGCAGACACCCCTCAAAGAGGCGATGGACCATCTTAAGTCACCATTGATATCATGTCAGGGTCCTTAGGAGACCTCTGTGCATGTGCCCCACTCGTGTAGCCAGCAGGCAGGTGGCCTGCAGTGTCATCCATGGAGGTGCAGCCAGCAGTTTGCATACCTGGATGGAGGCAGGTCCTTGCACCATACATAGCACAGGAAAAAAAAAAAGTGACAGGTCTGATCCTGCCTCTCCTCTGTGCTGTTGGTCCCTCTGCATTCCCAGGAGGCCATTAGACCAGCCCCTGGAGTTGTAGCAAAAGGGAAGAGACAGACACCACAGTAACTAGGGGTGGGCTCTCCCTTCCAGCATCATAAACTTTAATTGGGCTTTTTAAAGGTCACAAAAACAAACGCTTGCCCTTAAAGAAACCATTAGGGAACTCTCAGAACACAGTGACTTATCGGCATGAGCTGATCTGATATTCCAGGAAGGAGATGTCTGTGCCAGGCACACCCCGTCTCTGGAAAGCCCGCAAAGTCCCTTGCATCCAGTCCACAGGCTGCTCTCACCACCTTGAGACTAGGACCCATCCTATCGGCCCTGTGGAGCATGGGAAGTCAGAAGTCTGCACTGGGGCCAGAGCTTGGCATAGCCCTGCCCATCTCCTTGCCTCACCTTCCTCCTCTGCGTAACGTTTACTGTGAGAAGTAATCTCAGTTGTCCAGTTGACAGGATTTGGAATCTCTGGGCAGGTGACCCTGGGCACATCTGTGAGGAAGTTTCTAGATTAGGTTAATTGAGGTGGGAAGATCTACCTTAGCTGTGGGCAGCACCCATTCATGGGCTGGGGTCCCAGAATGAATAGAAAGGCGAGAGCTGGCTGAGCTCCAGCATTCATTTCTCTGCTTCCTGATTATGGATGCAATGGGACCAGCTGCCTCAGCTCCTACCAACCATGCCTCCCGTGGTAGTTTGATTTGGGTGTCCCTCATAAACTTATGTGTTCTGAGAGGTAGGTCCCCAGCTGGTGGTAATTTGGACATTGGAGCTCCTGGAGGTGATGTATGGTTGGGGCAGGCAGGCTTATAGGTGTTATAACCAGCCTCCCCTGGCCAGTGTTTGACACACTCTCCTGCCATTGTTGTCCACCTGATGTTGGCCAGGAGGTGATGTCCATCTTCTACTCATCCCATGTTTTCCCCTGCCATCATGGAGTTTCCCCTCAAGTTTGTCAGCCTAAATAAACCCTTTCCTCCCACAAGCTGCTCTTGATGTTTTATTTTTTTCTCCCAGAAACACAAAGCTCACTGCAACACCTCCCCTTCTTGAACTGTACACTGAGATAAACCCTTCCTTGAGTTGCTTTTTTAAAAAAAAAAAAAAAGTTTTATTTATTTATTTGAGAGAGAAAGAGGCAGAGAGATATGAGAAGAGAATGGGCGCGCCAGGGCCTCCAGCCACTGCAAAAGAACTCCAGGTGCGTGCGCCCTCTTGTGCATCTGGCTTACGTGGGTCCTGGGGAGTCGAACTGGGATCCTTTGGCTTTAGCAGGCAAATGCCTTAACCGCTAAGCCAGCTCTCCAGCCCCTTGAGTTGCTTTTTGTCGGGTGTTTGCCACAGCAATGAGGAAGTAACCAATACGGGTACAATGGCGGGGCACCTTCCTCCTGTCACGTGGGCTGATGGGAAGAAGCTAGCATGAACCGATGGGAAAGATACTGTTGTTAGCTGGCCATCAGTCAGCACCATGTTGGTCCTTCTGCCTCTGAGAAGTAGATGGTCTCAAGTGGGGAAACTGAGGCCCAGAGGATTCAGTACCTTCCTTTAATCATTCAGAAAAGTGGCTGGGCCCAGATCCTGCTGCTTCCCTGACTCCTCAGTATGACAGGACAGTTTCAGCCAGTGTGACGGGGTCCCGGAGCCAGATGGTATTGGCAGCATGCTTGTTCACATACCACATGGACTTGAGTCTACATGCTGCTCACATGCACCCACCTATGCACACACATGCATCCCATGCATGCATCCATTCCCACTCCACGTGTGCACATGCACATGCATGCACTCTACACATGCACACACTCCCATGCTTGCTGATGTCTCTTTCCTATGGCTCCTCATAAAGCACAAGTACCTGCCCTCACGTGGCCTGAGATGAAAGAATTGACTTTCTTTTCTTTTTCTTTTTTTTTAATGACAACTTTCATAATTGTAGACAATAACCCATGGTACTTCCCTCCCTCCCCCCACTTTCCCCTTTGAAACTCCACTCTCCATCATATCCCCTCCCCTCTCAATCAGTCTCTCTTTTATTTGATGTCATGATCTTTTCCTCCTATTATGATGGTCTTGTGTAGGTAGTGTCAGACACCGTGAGGTCATGGATATAAGAACTTGGCTTTCTACATGCGCTGTTCTCTGGCCACCGAGATCTCCATTCCAATGGGGAATACCTGGCTTCCAGGGCTCGCTAGATAGTCCCAGTGAAATGAAACACACTGACATTGGAGCACGTGGAAATGAAGGGGCTAAAAATGGGATCCAGAACAGCTAATGAGGACAGCACCATGGGGTTTCAGAAGCAAAACAGGGGTGACAAGAGAGCACTGGAGCAATGGCACCTGGGGAGGCAGCTGCTGCGGGGAAGAGAGGTGCTGGGCCTTCAGCAGGAACCTGTGGGGCTCCTCAGAGTCCCCTGGCTGTGCCGCTCTAAAGCACCATCATATAGACACAGCCACCCTTCACTGCTGCCTGGCTGTCACAGCAAAGTCTGAACAATCAATCTGCACTCGTGGTCTCAAAGTGCCAGGGTGGGTGCTGAGGCCTGTCAGCAGTTTCCCCTGAGGCTGTTCCCCTAGGCTTTCACATGTGTCTTCTCCCTGTGTCCTCACAGGCATCCCTCCACTTGTTCCCATCCACTATTCCCTCTCTGTAAGGACAGAATGTCTTGTGAAGTTTGAGTGGGTTATGTGCCCCCATCATTTAAACTTAGTGATCTCTATAAGAGCCCTGTCTCTAAAAGTGACCTTCTCAGGTACTGGGGCTCCTGACTCCAACACATGGATTTGAGGAACACTGTCCTAATCAGCTTCATGTTGCCTGGATGAACCTCCAAACAGATAGTTGATGGGCGGAAGAGATTTATTTGAAGCTTACAGATCTAGGGGGAAGTTCCATAATGGCGGAAAAGGTTGGCCCCCTTTCACAGATCCACACAGAGAGAAAAACCAACACCAGCACCACAAGCAAGCTAGTGCAAAACCGGCAGGCCAACAGCAGGGAAGCAGCCGAGCTCAGACTTCTGTGCATGCCGTTAGACAGGAAATCAGATCCACCCCCAAACACATCTTTGGGCTGGACCCTTGGATCCACCCCCAGTTAACATTTCTTCCAGCCAGGCAGCTGGAAATCCAAGTTACAAGCTTTAATAAAACTCCTGAGTCTATTGGGGGACATAAATTCAAACTACCACACACACCACTCCACTCTTAATGCTTTCTTCCCTGGGCTCAGGCTTGCCCACTCACACATCGCTCAGTGTCTGCTGGGGCTGAACTAGAGGCAAGGTCCAGGAGGAGGAGAAGGAGGAGGAGGAGGAGGAGGAGAAGAAGAAGAAGATGGGCTAATGGGACTGAGGACAGAGAGAGTGTCAGCGTTGGTCCTGCTCCACATCAATGCTGCCCCAGGGCATCTGTACCTGAAGGCAGGGCTGACAGAAGGTGGCTCTGTGGGTATTCAGTTTTAAACCTGAGTCCCCAGAGGCAAAAGTGCTATACAAAACAGTTGGCCCAGTTAAGCAGGCCCAGTTCCTGAGTGTAGAGGAAGTGCATAAGGTGATCAGGGTCCACCCCCCACACCCACCCCACACACACACACACCCACACACCACACACACACACACACACACTTTGACTCAGTGCTCACACACACACAGCCCTTTTCCTCTCGCACCTCTTCCTGGTTGATGCCAAAACCATTCCCAGAGGAGCTAGTCCAAATGGCCTGGGGAGAGGGAACTGAGGTGAATGGAGCTGGGATGGGGGCTCCTGCCTCCATCAGACCATCTGCCCACTAATGGACCTTCTCAGACCACTGAAGGCAGCTCCTGAGGTTACAGATGCCTGACTGCCAAGGACTAAGCCAATTCTGAATCACTTTGCCATGCCCGTTTTTCCACAAGGAGCAAACCGGAGGGAGGCACCTAGGGACCTGCCCAAGGCTTGCTGCGGAGTTGGAGGAAGGAGAGACGGAGCAGCAAAGAGCTCCCCTGGGCCCGCCCAGGACTAGCCACGGCCATGAATAAGACGGTGGTTGTCCAGGGCTGCACGGGCAGCGACGCAAGAGGTTAGGGCAAGTCCCTCCACTGGGACCCTGAGCCCTCCTTTTGTGTACATCAATGGCATCAATGCAATAAGGCCAGTGGACTCCATAGGCCTGTGGACCCTGAGTGGTTCTGGTCTAGGGATGGGCTTGGAGGACACCCTGATGTGAAAGCAGCGCGTGTTCTCTAGGTGCTTCCCAGGGAGATGCTGCACAGACCCTGAGTGCAAGATGAGAATAGTGTCTGAGCCCCTGCAGCCACATAGACCTGGTGACCCCACTTCCTGAGACACACATGCTCGGGTCCCTGAGGTGGCAACACAGGGAGAAGGTGAGTGCCCACCTCAGGGCTGCCCAAGGATGCAGAGAGGTGAAATATAATAGCAGGATGCCCACAGAAATGCCAGATAGGGCTGTCATTGGGCACAGCCACCTCATGGGTTCTTTACCATACCTATGCCTTTTCTTTTGTTGCTGGCAGTATTAAAGACAAACTAGAATGCTGTTCAGCCTAGCCTACTTTGCCAATTGACCTTGAAGGGATGTCTTAGCTAGACAAAACTCTGGCTGGCAGTGGGGGAGGGGGAAGGGGGGTTGCAGAGCCCTCTGTACTGTTATTGCCTGCCCACCGCCACCCCCTTTGCAGGCTCCCCACCTGAGGAAGAGAATTATGGAGATCTGTAGCCGGGAGTTGCCCTGTCAGCTTAGCGGACTCAGCTGAGCTCCCTGAACGAAACCCTGCAGCCCAGCCCCACTTCGCCCCTACGCTCTGCACTGAAGCCCCAAAAGGCAGACTCAGCAAAACTTGAGGCTTGGATTCGTCCATCATCTGATTAATCAGGGAGGAAGGGCCGCCTGCCGAGGAGGCGAACTCATCCTTTCCATAGCTGCTTTCTCGATATTTTAATTTTCCGCAGTGCTAAATTCTGGCCTCTTCCCCTTGAAAAAGCAGACATAATTGGGACAATTCTCGCTCTCTTATTGGGCCTCAAGGTGTGCTTCTACAAAGCATCCGCTTGCTATTTAATGGACCAGAATGCCATGATTAGAGGAGAAATGACACAGTTCAGATTGGAGCAGCTTCTCCCTGGCCCCTCTCCACCTCATCCCCATGCCGCACAGCCCAAGGGAACAATTTTTATCTTCACTCCAGGGATAGCGCTCCACAGCCCACCGTCACCGTGGCTCCTGACCCCGGCTCCCTGGCGTCCACTGCTGTTTGCTGATCGAACCTGAGGCCAAGTGGAATCCTGTCTGCTAATGAATGAGGGCCCACACACTAGCTAGGTCCCACTGAGGCAGTTTAGGGTGACTGAGCCCTGAAAGCAAAAAGCAGGAATGTCTTTGGGCCTGTCCTTGCAGTCTCCACTTTGCTAGTGATCAGAGAAGAATCTGGGTTCTCCTTATCTCTTGCTTAAGGAGCCCCCTTAAACAACCCGAGTGCCTCTCTGGGAAGGAGTTCCCCTTTCCTCAAATTAAGGTTTAAATCTGATCCTGGAATTCTGGTTGGTTAAACTTGGCCCTAAACTTGGCATCATGGCTGTCGTCTTCCTAAGCCAGCCCTTGAGTCAGCCCTCTCTCAGGCTCACCTAAGTCTGAAGGTCAAGCCCACCACAGTAAGATTATAAATAGATGCTTACCAGGTGGGCAGGTGCCTGCTGTGGTGAGACACCCCCTCATCTTGACCCTGCTGGGATGAAATTGAGGGGGAACCCCTATTCCCATGTGGGTCCTCTAACACGCCCCCGGCTTCCACATGGCAGGAGCTCTCAGCAATTTCTTCTCTTAATCGAAGAGATTCTCTCTAAACCTTGCCTTCTGGTCTATGGATTTTAATTCTTTAAATTCATTAGACAAGAATCTGGGGTACCCTAAAACTTTATTGATGCATTGGTATATTGGTGTATTGGCAAGGAACCCCAAAATTCCCACATCAGTACATATTGACCATGATGAATGGGCAGGGCTCTCATGGAGGAAAGGACAAGATGGCTGCATCCAGAACCACCAAAGCAATGCCTCCAGGAACCGAGGAGGGATCTCCCCTTAGTCAAGGGCCTTAATGCTGCTGCCTCAGGGACTTCCTAGGCCTGGAATATGTCTGGGCAAGGGGCTATTTCCAGGACGGAGAAGGAAAATGAGTGTCTTGGTAGGCTGTCTCGTCGTAGAGCCAGGACTTCACACCCAACACTCAGGTCTCTGTCTCACTGCTATCTCCCAGCATGCTCAGAAAGAGAAGGCTAGCTCCGTAAGCTCTCACACCAGGTGAGCAGCTCAGGGGATTCCCACCTCCACCTTATCAGAAGCCCTTGCTACCCCAACTCTCCCCATACTTCAGGATTGCTGCAGCAGTAGCAGGCAAGTTGCCCAGTCTCTGAAACAGCCGCTGGTCCTAATCGTGAACACTAAAGGCACTCAGCAAGGGAAAGTCTCCTGACCCCACCCCCACTTTCCTTCTGTAAGTTCTGACCCTCTAAAGGGTGTGGGAGCCCTATCCAATACATTAGAAGGAAATGGGTGATTATGGAGGGGGATGGAATGAGCTAGAGCTCGGGTAGATACTAAATCATCCTCACTATTATAACTCATGATCTGGGTGTGTGTGAATTGGCCCACTGTTCCCCACATAAGGGAGGATGGGGCTGGAGGGATGGCTTAGCCATTAAGGTGCTTGCCTATGAAACCTAAGGACCCAGGTTCGATTCCCGATACCCATGTAAGCCAGGGACACAAGGTGGCGCATGTGTCTGGAGTTCATTTGTAGTGGCTGGAGGCCCTGGCGTGTCCATTCTCTTTCTCTCTTAAAAAAAAAAAAAAAAAGGGGCTGGAGAGGTGGCTTAGCAGCTGATCACTTGCCTGTGAAGCCTAATGACCCTGGTTCAAGGTTCGATCCCCAGGACCCATGTAAGCCAGATACACAAGGAGGTGCATGCATCTCGAGTTCATTTGCAGTGGCTGGAGGCCCTGGCACACCCATTCTCTCTCTCTCTCTCTCCCTGCTTATTTCTGTATCTCTCTCCCTCTCTCAAGTAAATAAAGAAAAAATAAAATATTTTTAAAAAGAGGCTGGGCATGGTGTACGCCTTTAATCCCAGCACTTGGGATGCAGAGGTAGGAGGATCACTGTGAGTTCAAGCTTACTCTGAGACTACACAGTGAATTCCAGGTCAGCCTGGACTAGAGTGAAACCCTACCTCAAAAACCAAAAAAAAATAAATAAAATAAAATAAAATAAAAATAAAGAATAAGGAAGGATGGCTACCCATCACCTCCTTGGTGGCATCAGCCTGGGGTTGGACACCAAAGCACAGCCTAACTAGACAGGAGAGGCTGCAAAGGGTCAACCAGGGGCTTGGCCTCACCCTGGCTTCACAGCTAGAAAAATCAAATGAGGTCAGAGAGGCGCCATGACCGACATGGGACAGGCAGGGGTAAGAGGGTGACAGCCTGGCTTGAGACTAAACTGCAATGGAGATTCCCATGATCCTATCATCAGAGGTGTGGAGAGGAGGCTGAAGGAAGGCTGCGAGGTGGTTCTGTCCATGGACAGGCAGACCCACAGGAAGGCTGCTTCCTCCAGGAGGCCTACAGAGAGAGGTAACAGGAGTGCCATTCCTGGGGCACTTCATTCAAACATGCCAGGCTGCCATGGCTCACAGGGCTGCTGTCCCACTAGAACCCCTGCTCCCAAGGGGCCAGCACCTGAGCCCTGAGCACTAGAGGACTTCCCCCTGACCTGGTTTCCTTGCCAACCCTTAGCTCTCTGCAGACCCCAAGCCTCAGCTGAAACTTGTAATCCCCAGGATGCCAGCCTGGCTCTCCTCCAACCTATAGTCCTCTGGTGACCCCAGCTCTCTGGTCCTTGCCCTCAAGGGAGAAAAGGGCCTGGAAACCAGTAGAGCTCCATCCAGTCTGGGGAGTTTGGTATGGACTATTCTCCTCATGTAAATGGTTTTCCTGCAAGGTCCCAGTGCAGGGGTTGTCCCCTCCCAGTGCTCACAGTACCTGAGGCATCCCTTGGGCAGCCCAGGTCTCCATGGCTGGTTCTCTAGCTGTTGTTCCTTCCTCATGACCAAGAACTTGGAGAGGTGGGAGCTGCATCACACTCACTGATTCACAACATAAGCTCCAGGATGTGGAGCAATAAATGAATGAATGCATACGTGGATGGATGGATGAATGAGTAAATGAATGAATGAGTGAGTGAATGAATGCATACATGGATGGATGGATGAATGAGTGAATGAATGAGTGAGTGAATGAATGCATACATGGATGGATGGGTGAATGAGTAAATGAATGAATGAGTGAGTGAATGAATGCATACATGGATGGATGGATGAATGAGTAAATGAATGAATGAGTGAGTGAATGAATGCATACATGGACAGATGGATGAATGAGTAAATGAATGAATGAGTGAGTGAATGAATGCATACATGGATGGATGGATGAATGAGTAAATGAATGAATGAGTGAGTGAATGAATGCATACATGGATGGATGGATGAATGAGTAAATGAATGAATGAGGGAGTGAATGAATGCATACATGGATAGATAGATGAGTAAGTGAATGAATGCATACATGAATGGATGAGTAAGTGAATGAATGCACACATGGATAGATGGATGAGTAAGTGAATAAATGCATAAATGGACAGATGGATGAATACATGAGTAAATGAGTGAGTGATTAGATGAATGAATGAATAATGAATGCTGACCCTGATGCCATCCTCTGTTCCAGGAGTCAGTGGTGACCATTTCAGTAGAAGGACTGTACTGGCCTACAATGCCTGCAGGCTATCTAACATCTTAAGCCTCCATCAGTCTGCTTTTAATAATGAAGTGGCATTATACCCACACAGTATCCGTCTTATTAAATTAAATCGAGTTCCTCATAGAGACAGACGTGTAGTTTTGGTTCAGTTCTTGGCAGCTGTGTGTGGGCCGGTCAGGCTGAAATGCCCCAGCTTGACCCCTGTGATCCCAAAGTCCACCTTGTATGTAGCCAGAACAACATGCCCTCCCTTGGCCTTTCTATGACCTTCTGGCCAGAGATGAGTAGGCTGCTGTCTCCTGAGCAGCACTGGTATTGACTCAGAGGGGTGAGGGTGGAATCGTTTATCATTCAATTAACAGTGTCAGCAGAGCCATTATTTAAATGGCCAGCTGCATATGCAATGAATCTTTAATGAAACAATAATTGCACTTCCATTTGGTATGTGCCAGCTGCCCTGAAACCCTCCTTGGTATGAATAAGAAATGCAATGGTCTCTAATAGCAAGTGTCAATAGGGTGATTCTTTGCAAGACAGTCTGGGTCGAGAAATCAGACATGGCAAGTGACAAGTGAGGGGTCACTCCAAATTGGGTTCAGCGGGCAGGGAGTCTAATTCCAGACACAGCCTCATCTCCCTGTGGAATCCTGGTCTGTTTCCCCTACCTGAAGGGCAGGGGTGGGACAGACTAGGCACCAAAAGATGCTTTTGTGTTTATATTTCCAGCATCTGGGCTGCCTGGGAAAGACTGGCCAGCTGCAGGTGGACCTGGGCATCTACTCTGGGTGGCTTCCCTAGTCTCCCTTGCTCCACCCGACGGGATGTGGTTCCAGATGACCACCTGCCTAGCTGTGATGCAGAATGAGTTACCAGTCCGAGAGCACTATCTCCCTGTTGGGATCTGCCCTTTCCCTTCAGCCAGGACTCCCTCACTTCCAGAAGCTTCAAGACTCTCTCTGCCTGATCCTGCAAATGAACTCATCATCGTCTAGTTTCCAAAACAAACCTTTCATAAATAATCACATCGACTTCACCACATTTGCCAGATGCTGTCAGCTTTTATAAACCTCACTGATCGCAATGGTAATGGAATAGCTAATTGTGAGGTTTATGTACTGTCTCCCTCACCTGGGAGGACTGGGATCCTCCGCCTCCCCTTGCCCAAGCCAGTGCCAGACATATTGACATTGAAGAAATAAATATTTGTTCAATAAACATCCTTAGTAAAACCTTCTCTTGGTTTAAAGCAAATAAAAAAATAATAATGCAGTTTTCAGCTAAGATAGAGCAATTGCAACCAGAATACTCTTTCTCTCCTAAGATAACTGAAAAAAAAAAGAAGAGAAAGGCTGGAGAGATAGCTTAGTCTTTAAGGCGTTTGCCGGCAAAGCCAAACGACCCAGGTTCGACTCCCCACTTCCCACTCAAAGCCAGATGCACAAGGTGGCACATGCATCTGGAGTTTGTTTGCAGTGGCTAGGAGGCCCTGGCATGCCCATTCCCTCTCTCTCTCTTTCTCTCTCCCTCTGTCAAATAAATAAGTAAATAAAATTTAAAAGAAGGCAGAGAAAGAAAAGAAAAGCTGGGCAAAATGTATTTAGTAATAGTTTGGGCATCACACAACAAAAGCAACATACACTGAAGGATGTTAAATAAAAGAGATGTCCCTACCCATTGCTCCATGTTTCTTCCTGGAGAAAGCTTCAGGTCGCAGCATGACAAAGGGGAGTTCTGAGTGCAGAAAGTGCTGAGGGCTCGGGGAAGACAAGGTAGCCAGAGAGCACAAGGCAGGGTATCAAATGGAAGCAGCTGCACAGAAAGCCCTGGAAACGGGCAGAAGCCCCACAAGTTTCTATTGACTTGGCAGGTATGTGTGTGAGACTACCTGAGGCCTGGGGAAGTAGTAGAAAATCATTAGCAGGAATGATCCTGGGATTTCACACAGCACAGGAGAGCAATGTTGATCCCATTGGCTAGCGGGTGAAGCTGTAAGTCACATGGCAGTTTCCTGACCATAGAGGTGGTCTTTGTCTGGCTGTACAGGAAAGTGGTTCTTAGGCTAAACACTGCCCTGTTCTCTGAAAGAGCTGAACATCAAGGCTCTGAGGACACAGTGTTCCCAAGTCACTTAGCTGTGATGTAGAAGAGGCTTAGGAATATTTCCAGCATCCAATAAGGTAAGGTACATGGTATTTAGCATCTAACCAAAACTTACCAGGCACAGAAAAAGCAAAAGCAAAATCTGTTCTAAGAAGAACAATAGCTCAATTGAAGGTGACCCAAAAATGGCACAGGAAATAGATTAGTAAGTAAAATATTCAATGATTAGTAAACTAAATTCTATGTGCCCAATAAACACAGGAAGTAATCAAATTGTCAGGTAGAAACATGAAAGACAGTAATATCATTATAGAAGAAAATACTTATTTATTTATTTATTTGCAAGCAGAGAGAGAGAAAGAAAGAATAGATGTGCCAGAGCCTCTTGCCCCTGCAACCAAACTCCAGATGCATGCATGACCTTGTGCATTTTGCTTCATGAGGGTACTGGGAAACTGACCCCAGGCCAGCAGGCTTTGCAAGTAAGTGACTTAAACTGTTGAGCCATCTCCACTGCCCTGAAAGATATTTTTTAAAGAAACTTGATCAAAATTTTAAATGTTTTACTTATTTGAGAGAGAGGAGTGCAGATAGAGAGAGAGAGAGAGAGAGAGAGAGAGAGAGAAAGAGAGAGAATGGGCGCACCAGGGCCTCTAGCCACTGAAAAGGGACTCCAGATGCACGCGCCACCTGTGCATGTGGCTTACATGGGCACTGGGAATCAAACGAGGGTCCTTAGACTTTGCAGGCAAGCGCCTTCACCTTAGCTAAGCCATCTCGCCAGCCCCCCCCCAAACTACAATTTTTAAGATGAAATATACACTGGATGGAATTAATAAGGGAAGAATTTGGTTGAAAGAGTAAAAGATGAGTGAAATTTAAGAACAGCAATGTAAACTTTCGTAAACACAGCACAGAGAACGAAAAATGGTGATGAGAGACAAAGAGAAAGAGTGCACATCAGAGTCATGGACAACTGCAGGCAACTGAATATACATCATGGACTTGGAGTCTCTGAAGGAGAAGAGTGAGAACAAAATTTGAAGACACAGGGCTGGAGAGATGGCTTAGTGGTTAAGGTGCATGTTCGCGAAGCCTAAGGACCCAGGTTCGATTCTCCAGGTCCCATGTAAGCCAGATGCACAAGGGGGCGCACACATCTAGAGTTTATTTGCAGTGGCTAGAGGCCCTGGCATTCTCATTCTCCCCCCCTCTCTCTTTCTGTCTCTAATAAATAAACAAATAAATAATAAAATCTTTAAAAATTTTGAAGTCATAAAATACATTTTCTAAATGTGATTTGAAAAACTGTAAATTTGCAGATCCATGAATCTCAGTGAAACTTAGGTGCATGCAAGCACACACATACAAATAAAATAACTACCCCAAGCACACATACAAAAAAAAATTCTTTAAAGCAGTGATAAAGACAAGATCTTAAAGGTGTCAGAGGGGGGGAAATACATTGCATGTAGCAGAACAAATGGTTACAGTACATTCTACTGGAAACAATGCTGTGATGGTTTAGATGTACATGGCCTAAACACCCTATGTAAAAGACATGATTGATAAACCAAGTAGATAAGCAAGAGACCTGGCTAAAAGAAATGCCTTGTAGGGGCTGAAGAGATGGCTCAGTGGTTAAAGGTGCTTGCTTGAAAGACTGACTGCCTAGGTTCAATTCCCCAGTACCCATGTAAAGACAGATACACAAAGTGGTGCATGCATCTGGAGTTTATTTGCATGAACAAAAAGCTCGGACACACCCATTCTCTCTCTCTCTCTCTTTCTCTCAATCTTTCTTTCTTTCTTTCTATCCCTCCCTTCCTCCCCCATGTCTCCTTGCAAACAGATACTAAAAAAATTTTAAATAAATGCATTTTAAATATAGGGACATCAATATATTAAAATTAAATAGGGCTGGAGAGATAGCTCAGCGATTAAGGCACATGCCTGCGAAGCCTAAGGACCCCAGTTCGATTTTCCAGGTTCCACATAAGCCAGATGCACATAGTGGCACATGTGTCTGGAGTTCATTTGCAATGGCTACAGGCCCTGGCACACCCATTCTCTCTCTCTGTCTCTCTCTCTCTCTAATAAATAAATAAAAAATAAAATCTTTAAAAAAGTAAATAAAGATGATATAATATACTAATGCTAATCAAAAGAAATACAGGGGCAGGAGAGAGCAATCAGTGGTTAAGATCACTTCCTGTGTAAGCATGAGGGCCTGAGGAGGTATAAAAGACTGCTTTGGTTCCAGCCCCAGGACCCATATAAGCAACTTAGTGTGGCCACACATGTAAGAGACCTGAGAATGGTAGGTGCTCACAAAAAAAAAAAAAAAAAAAACAGGCAAGCTCTTGGATCAGTAAGAGACTCTGACTCAAGAACAAATGGAAAAGTGATGGAGTGGAACACCAGATGCTCTACTCTGTCCACTGCAGGTGAGCACATGCCACCCAGGTAAGCACATCAAAAGCCACAGCGTCATAACCCTGTGCCCACACCACACCTCACACACACACAGACAATTTGGCATTATCACCATAAGACAAAATTTCAGAGCAGTGAATAAAGAAGTCTTTTCACAATGACAAAGGAATCCATTCATAAGAGAGTATAATAATCTTGTATATTTATGCATCACAAAGACACCATCAAGCCTGAGGAGATGGCTCAGTGGGTGAAGTGCTGGCTATGGAGACATGAGGACCAGAGTTCAGATCCCCAGCACCCACAGAAACACCAGGCACTGTGGGGCATGCTTGTAATCCCAGCGCTTGGGAAGTGGAGACAGAATTTCCAGGACTTACTGGCCAGCTAGTCTAGCTGAATCAGTGAGCTCTGGGTTCTGTCTCAACAAATAAAGCAGAGAGTAATTGAGGAAACACAAGATATCCACCTCTGGCTTACACACACACAACATGCACATGCACACACACATATGCACAATGAAAGACAAATGAAGACTTGTCCTAAGGAGGCTACCAGGCAACTGTCATCAGAGATGCTTCTCTCTCAGGAAGTGATGGGTTGAATAAGTGTCAGAAAACTGTCAAGGATGCAGAATCTTCGAATACTGTTGATAAGCTAACTGATACATATGAAACACTCAACCTTGAGATAAAATACCTTTTTTTTTTTATTTGAGAGAGAGATGTAGACAGAGAGAGAGAGAATGGGTGTGCCAGCAGCCTCTGAGCCACTGTGAATGAACTCCAGGCACATGCGTCCCCTTGTGGGCAAGTGTGGCATTGCACCCTTGCGTCACTTTTTGCATCTGTCTAAACGTGGGACCCGGAGATTGGAACTGGCATTCTTAGGCTTGGCAGGCAGGTGCCTTAACTGCCAAGCCATCTCTCCAGCCCAAAATACCTTTTTTTTTTTTTTTAATATTCAGACAGATCACATACTAAAGCAATCCATATCCTAGACCATAAAACAAGTTTCGATGAATTTAAAAGGACTTCACAATATGAAGAATGTTCTCTGATCAATGGATTTAAATCAGAAATCAATGAGAAAAAGCCATCTAGAAAATGTCAAAGTACATGTAAATTTAATAAAACACTCCCTAATGACACTTGCCCCAAAGAAGAAAGCCAAGGGAAATTTAAAACTATTTTAAACTGAATGAAAATTTTAAAAGCCATAAATCATCAAAATAAATAACAGAAGCAAAATATGCGGTCATTAAAAAAAGCAAAACCATTTGCAGGATCAATAAAATTGATAAATCTCATGGCAGATCGATCAGGAAAAAAGAAAACAGAAACACATTAGTAGTATCATGAGTGATCCAAGTGACATTCCCATAGATCTTCCAGATACTAAGAGGGTAATAATGAGAAGAACTAGGAAGAACTTTTTGTCCATGAACTGAACAGTGGAAGTAAAACGGCCCTGTGGTTTGAAAGACACAGTCTACCAAAGCTCACATAACAAATAGATGCACGAATTATTCTACATCTACTAGAGATATTTCATTCATGCCTAAAGCCTTTCCACAAAGACTAAAGATATTTCATTCCTAGTTAAAGCCCTCACAAAAAGAAATGTCCAACACCACTTGGCTTCACTAGTGAATTCCACAAAATGAAAACTCTTATTCTTTTCATAATAATTTCCAAAAATTTCAAAAAGGGGGAGACTACTTTCCAAGTCATTCCACTAGTCCAGAATTACTTCAAAATGAACAATAAGGAAATCAAACTAAAGACCAATATTCCTCATGAGTTCAGATGCAAGCATTCTTTTGCTTCCCTTTAAAAATAAGTTGATTGGGGCCTGGAGAGGTGGCTTAGTGGTTAAGGCACCCGCCTGCTAAGCCTAAGAACGCAGTTCCAATCTCCAGGTCCCACGTTTAGCCATATGCAAAGTGACACAAGGACGCAATGCCGCACTTGACCACAAGGGGCCGCACACATCTGGATTTCGTTCACAGCAGCTGAGAGACTGCTGGCGCACCCATCTCTGTCTGTCTCCCTCTCCCTCTCTGTCTGTCTCTCTCTGTGTCTCTCTCCAAAAATAAATAAAATTATATATATATATATTATAAGTTGATCGGGCTGGAGAGATGGCTTAGCGGTTAAGGCGCCTGCTTCCTAAGCTTAAGAACGCCCATTCAATTCTCCAGGTCCCACGTTTAGCCAGACTCAAAGTGATGCAAGAACGCAATGCTGCACTTGCCCACAAGGGGGTGCATGCATCTGGATTTCATTCACAACGGCTGAGAGGCTGCTGGCACATCCATTCTCTGTCTGTCCCTCTCTTTCACTCTCTCTCTCTGACTCTCTCCAAATAATAATAATAATAAAGTTTATCTAGTGACCTGCAAAGAGAACAGAGGGTGTGGCATTAATAGAAGAGCCACCACGGAGGTAAGTGTCTTTGATAAAATTTCACCAAATAGACTCCAAAATTAGGAGGATCAAAAGAAGAGAATCCCGCATGACTAACTAGTAGATTCCAAGTAGGAGCCTTATCTAGAATGCATTTAAAAAATTCTTAACAAGCTGGGTGTGGTGGCGCACGCCTTTAATCCCAGCACTCGGGAGGCAGAGGTAGGAGGATCACCATGAGTTCGAGGCCACCCTGAGACTACATAGTGAATTCCAGGTCAGCCTGGACTAGAGTGAGACCCTACCTCGAAAAACCAAACAACAACAAAAAAATTCTTAACATAAAATCAGACCCCAGACATTGATTATAGCATTTAAAAACAATGTAATTTATATTAACAAATCAAAAGACCCCATGTGACCCCCTAATAGATACAGAAAAGTTATGTGACAACATCCAACACACTTTTCAGACACTGTTAAGAGAATAACCCACAAACCACCACAAGAAAATGTTTGTGAATCGCATACAGGTAAGAGCTTCCATCTGGATATACCCAGAAATCTCAGTGCTCGACTGTGAGTCAGCAAAAGTAAATAGGCAAAGGTTTTTTAAAAAAATATTTTCATGTTATTTATTTGAGATGGGGGGGCCAGACAGAGAGAAAGGTGCACTAGGGCCTTCAGTCTCTGTAAATAAACTCTAGAGAGCATGTGCCACCTTGTGCAACTGGCTTACATGGGTCCTGGGAATCGAACGTGAGTCCTTCGAGTTTTAACTGCGCTTTAACTGCTTAGCCATCTCTCCAGCCCAGGCAAAGGTTTTGAATAGACAATTTACCAAACAAGAAAATGCTTGATATCATTGGTCGCCAAGGAAATGCAAATTGAAACCACCTGAGGAAATGGCTGCATTTCATAGGCCTGAGAGGTCTATAGACAGCCAAACCGACGAAGCTCTGATGTAGATATGGACAACCTGAAGTCGGCCACCTTGCTGCTGGGAGGTTAACAGTAACAGCCTGAAGACTGCTTGAAAGTGTCTGGTCCTTGTCCATCCCTCCCCTCCCCTCCCCTTCTTCCTTTCCCTCCCCTTTGTTCCCTCTTCTTCCTTTCCTCCCCTCCCTTCCCTTCCTTTCCTACCCTCATGTTCCCCTCTCCCCCCTTTTCTTTCCTCTCTCACCTCTCATCTCTCTCTCTCTCTTTTTCTCAAAAGGGTTGCATGTATCCCAGACTGACTGAAAATGGACTATGTAGCTGAGGACGACTTTGAACTCCTGATCCTCCTCCTTCTAACTCCCAAGTGCTGTGGTCACAGGCGTGCGCTACCACTTCTGACTTATGCAGTGCTGGGGCTCGAACTCAGGACTTTGCGCACTGAGCCATATCCCAGCCTGGGAGTTTCTTAAGTAGCGAAACATTTACCTGCCAGATGCCCTAGCTCCTCCGCTCACACATATTTCACAAGAAGTATGAAAATATCCACAAAAAAGACTCAGAAGCCAATTGATGGCTGCTCCCTCCATGACAGCCCAAATGTGGGAGCAGCCCCACGACCATCAGTAGATGCATAAACAAAGCGTGTTCCCTTCACCCCACGGAGCCCTGCTCAACGCTAGGAGGGCCAACTCTGACGGACCATAAAGGCATCACGCTGAGTGAAAGAGCCTCGACCCAAACTTTTGACAACACGAGTGAGTCTCTAGAAGACAAAGTTGGCCTTGGGTACCGGGGAAGGGCAGGTGGGAAGGAGGGAAAGAGAGAGGAGTGGCTGTGCACAGGAGTCGCTGGGAAATTACAGGCATTTATCCTCGTGGCCGGGGTAGTGGATTCACAAGGAGAGTCACCTAAAATTTACTGAGACTTGCTGTGTAGTCTAAACAGGCCAGTGACATGGGTACTCCCTCCATGCAATGACGGAAGGTGCCCGGTACAGGCATGTCACCCACATGCAGGAGAGATTGCCAATTTCATGTGGCTATCTTGGGGAAGCCCAGTTTTGAGAGCTAATACTAACTTTCTATTCATGAGGAATCTGCTTCCCATGATCCATGCCTTCCTTGATTGTTTCCTGGGAACTGTCTCCCAGCGACCTCAGGTCCCACCTTCACATGTCCCATGCCTCCTATGGGCAGGAGCTCTTCACTGCATACGCCCTTTCCAAACACGGTTTCTCTCTTTCTTTCTTTCTCTCTCGCCCTCCCTTCCTTCCCTCATTCCTTTCTTTCTTTCATTTTTAATTTTTTTTTATTTATTTGCAAGCAGAAAGAGAGAGAGAAAAAAGAGAGACAGACAGAGAGAATGGGCATGCCAGGGCCTCTAGCCACTGCAAACGAACTCCAGACACGTGCACCCCTCATGCATCTGGCTTACATGGGTCCTGGAGAATCGAACCTGGGTCCTTTGGCTTCTCAGGCAAACACCTTAACCGCTAAACCATTTCTCCAGCCCGTTTCTTTCATTTTTTGAGGCAGGGTCTCGCTCTAGCCCAGGCTGACCTAGAATTCACTATGTAGTCTCAGGCTGGCCTGAACTCACAGAAATCCTCCTGCCTCTACCTCTTGAGTGCTGGGATTAATGGTGTGTGCCACCACACCCAGTTAAATAATGGTTTCTTAACATAAAATACTTAGAATCACAAAATACGTCACTTGTACTAAAACATTGTGATAAAATTTTCTCTTCAATGGTGACACAGTAGCTGTACTCTGATCCATTCCTTCGCATGTCCTGTGATGGGAAAGTTGTGATTCACGCCTTGGCACATGCTAGTGCTCTTGGTAGCTCATAAAACATACATATAATCAGATATGCCACGCCTAACGACAGATATGAGAGTATCTGAGAGGTTCCTGTGCACAAATGATAACTGGAGAGGGTAAAACAGTTCTCCAGGCAGTACAGCCATTGCTATCTTTATCAGAATGGCTGTGACTGCTTCCAAGAGACCCTCAATAAGTTCAGACCTGTTGACATTCCCTCATAGAAGGAGGAGGGTGGGGACAGTCAGCCATTAGACTCTTCCCTGAAATTCCTCCACTCACTCCTGCACCTCCTCACTGCCAGCTGTATGGAAGTCTGTCCCTGCTGCACGTGGTTTTGGGAGGTGCTTGAGTACATGAGAGATGGAAGATTAAATGAAGAGGGACATTCCATCTATACAACTAGGGGGAAGCTGTAGCCACTGCATAGGTAGGACATTTTGGTGATGCAACTGTTTAAGGTCACTCAACCACTCCAGTAAGTAGCCCCTCACTGGTGTTCTTGTAAGCAATGAAAACCCATTGGTTTAAGAAGCTGGACTGTGGTACAGTCACGCCACTGGTCTGTCATTGGCGCTGTATGTGGGATGAAGAGGCCTTGTTCACCATCACCAGGAAAAGTTAACAAAACACTAGAGACTGATGGAAATAAAGGTGTGAGGCATTGCCCATCTAAATGCACAGCTTCTAGGCAAATCCTCGCCTCAGGGATGCCAGACTCCTGGTGTCCTTATCCCAGCCTGGAGAAGTGGGGCAGCCTCTGAGCCTGACCTCGGATCTAAGGAGTGACATCTACCCAGTGTGTGGCTTTGCACCTGGGGAGGGACCAAGACAAAACCTCTCTTGCTGAGAGAGTAAAAATAGCAGACCACTGTAATCCAGGGCACAGTGGAGGCTATAATTAAAGAAGTGGGGGTGGTTCCTTCTAAAGCCTGCTGGAAGGCCGAGGGCTGGTGTGGAGGGGTTTGGGGGTGGGGATGAAGCTGCAGAGGAGGGGAAGGCTCTCCCCAGAAGCTTGACAATCTAGAGTTCCCAGGAGCCAGGCTGGAAGAAGGGCACAGCCTGTGTAGGCCAAGGTGGCTTTTGTACAGAGTAATATAGCAATATCCTTAAAAACACTCAGCTTCTGAGCCCACAATGTGATCATCCAAAAGATAAAACCTTGAGAAAAATAATTACAATACACACCTGGTAAAAATGGCAAGAGTAGCAGGGGCATAGCTCAGGGGTAGAGCAGTTGACAATAATAGCAAGGATAGATGGGGTATGGCTCTGGGGTGGAGCATTTGACCACAATAGCAAGAGTGGAGGGGCCATAGGTCAGGGGTAGAGCAATTGACCATAATAGCAAACACAGAGGTGGTATAGCAAGAGTGGAGGGGGAGCATAGCTCAAGGGTGGAGCATTTGACCACAATAGCAAGAGTGATTTTGCTCACACTTATGCAGTAGAAAGTAGACTATGGTATTGTTGAATTGAGCTCCACTCCAACCCAGAAAAGCAGGGGCCACCCAGAGTCAGGGCAAGAGTAAAGAGGGGACATTATGACTGATCAGACAACAGGGTGACCTTCTTGCTAAGCTGGTGTCACAGGACTTTTGCTGAAGGTGGGCTATTGGTTGAGATTCAGGAGTTAGGGATGACAGCCTAGTGGGAGGGTTCTCTGTAAACTGTATTTTGCAACACATGGACACAGAGGACCAAGGTCAAGGCCTGACTGAGAAGGAGGTTCATAGGAGTCTGACTGAAGCCTCTTCCAGGTGAGTGTTCACAAAAGCTTGCTAATGGATCACCAGTGATAGGGCACTCCACAGATGCACAAGAAAATGCTTTCTGAAAAGAATGCCCAAGAAGGGGAGGGGACATGTAACCTTTGCCAGGATCTGCCCTGTGTGACACTGGATCCCTGGCCTTTCAGATGAATCCTCTGTGAGCTTGGGCAAGTCACTGTATTAGATACTTTAAAAAATATTATCATTATTATTTGAGAGAGAGAGAGAATGGGTGCACCAGTGGCCTTTCAGCCGCTGTGAACGAACTCCAGACACATGCGCCCCCTTGTGGGCAAGTGCAGCATTGCTCCCTTGCATCACTTTTTGTGTCTGACTAAACGTGGGACCTGGAGAGCTAATGGGTGTTCTTAGGCTTCACAGGCAGGCACCTTAACCACTAAGCCATCTCTCCAGCCCTAGATACTTTTTTGTTGTTGTCTGACCAAAGCAGCTTAAGGGAGGAAGGGTTTGTTTGGGCTCACAGTTTGAGCAGACGTAGTCCATCATGGCGGGGAAGGCGAGGCAGCAGGGGTGCAGGGCAGCTGGTCACACTGAGGCAACACAGCATGATGAACACTGGTGCTCAGCTCATTTTCTCCTTTTTACTCAGTCAGGACCCCAGCCCGTGGATGGTACCACTCACAGTTAGGGTGGGTGCTCCCACCTCAATTAACCTAATCTAGAAAATCCCTCGAGACACACCCAAAGATTTGTTTCCATGGTGATGCTACATCCTGTCAAGTTGACAACAAAGATTAACCATCACCCTTCAACCCTCTCTGATCCCCAGTTTCCTCATATCCAGAGGCTATAACTATGCCCATTTTGTAAGACTGTTCTAGAGAGAAAGATGAGGGAGTGCATGAAAAATACTTGGCAGGGTTTTTGGCCAAAAGACACCAAAAAAAAAACATGATCACTCTGGTTATTTCCACCAAGGAAGGAGCCTGGAATGACATACAGGAAAATGAAAATGGGATACCTGAGAGGTAACAATAGCTTAAGGTTTTTAGCAATCGCAACTCTAAAATGTATGCCTACTTGAAAAAAAAGTTTTAATATTTTTGTATTTATTTATTATTTGAGAGACATAGAGGCAGACAGAAAGAGGGGAAGAGAATGGGCACACCAGGGCTTCCAGCCACTGCAAATGAACTCCAGATGCATGCACCCTCTTGTGCATCTGGCTTACGTGGGTCCTGGGAAATCGAACCTGGGTCCTTTGGCTTTGAAGGCAAGTACTTTAACCCCTAAGCCATCCCTACAGCCCAGAAAAAGAATTAATTTTTCAAGGTAGGGTCTCAGTCTCTAGCTCAGGCTGACCTGGAATTCACTCTGTAGTCTCAGGGTGGCCTTGAACTCATGGCAATCCACCTACCTCTGCCTCCCGAGTGCTGGGATTAAAGGCGTGCACCACCATGCCCGGCCAGAAAAAAAAAAATTTGACATAGGTTCTAACTCAGAGCCAGGCTGATTTGGAACTCACTCAGTAGTTCCAGGTTGGCCTTGAACTCACAACAATCCTACCTTTGCCTAAAAAGTTTTCTAAATAAAATTTTTAAGTGAAAGAAACTGTTTTAAGATCCCATGGAGGGTGGAGGTTAGAGGCTGAAGGATGAAGATTGAAAATTAGGGGTTGGAGGTTGAAGGCTGCCCTTCTTTAAAGCTGAAGAAATCTTCTAGGTTTCTTTGGGGGTGGCTGGGAGTGGGGGTCCAAGCAGCTAGTCCAGGGTTGGTCGCGACAGCCATCCGTTACTGTCCAATCATGTCCTTGGTCTAAGAATAATGAGTAGAGACTAGGGGACCGAAGGCAGCAGATATTCCCCAAGTCAGCGTGGCTGTGTGGGGAGTGGAAGAAGATATTCCAAGTGTGCTTTGTGTCTGACCCTGCTGTCCATGCTTGCTGGCCTCAGCTGGGCTGCATCCTCAGTCTCTGCCCATCGTCACATGACCATCTTCCCTACATGGGTCCACGTGTCTGCTTCAGATCTCCCTGCGCTCATAACCTCGCTTTACCCTGGTGGCATCTGAGAGTCCCCTGTCCCAGATAAGGTCACTTTCAAAGGCAGTAGTGTTTAGGGCCTCAGTGTACATCTTGTGGATACAATTTAACCCCGTGACACCCACAAAACTCTTTTATCTTCTCACTCCTGGGATTGCCAGTGGACTGAATATCACCAGGTCTCCACATGGAGCCTCTCTCCTTCCTGGGTGAGGCCACACCTGGCAGCACTATCTCAGGGACAACTCTCACCTGGCTCAAAGCTCTGGGTGGCATTTGGCATGGAGGCTCAAGGTCCCTTCTCTTTGGAGACTGGCACTGGTTCAGTCCCCTGAAAGGCAACCGTTTAAAGAGAGCTTATTTCTAGGCTGGAGAGATGGCTTAGCGGTTAAGGCGCCTGCCTCCTAAGCCTAAGAACACTGGTTCCAATCTCCAGCGATTCCAATCTCCAGGTCCCACGTTTAGCCAGATGCAAAGTGATGCAAGGGCGCAATGCCGCACTTGACCACAAGGGGGTGCTCGCATCTGGATTTCGTTCGCAGCGGCTGAGAGACTGCTGGCAAGCCCATCTCTATCTGTCTTCCTCTCCCTCTCTCTCTCTCTCTGTCTCTCTCCAAAAAAATAAAATAAAATAAAAATAAAAATAAAATAAAATAAAATAAAATAAAATAAAAAGAGAGCTTATTTCTACTCATCTAGGCACAGTCCAATCTAGGGCCAAGACACTGCTAGGAATGTGTTGGACTTCTGTGGGCCAGACCCACTGATAGTACAAGCTAAAAAGCACTTGCTGTTGACTTCCCACAAAGCTCTAAGCATGGGATCCGGTGTTCTTCTTTTGACCCTCCACCCAATACTGTTGACCACCATTGCAAATAATGGGGCTCCTGTGGGCTAACAAGAAGAAATGTCCCAAAGAGCCTATGATCCAGTTTCTGGGACTTATAACCATGGCATCTTGCACGGCACAAGTTCCTCGTAAGTGATTAAGTCAAGGTCTGGAGATGGTCAGTAGGCTTTGTGTCACAGTAACAAAATTCCCAGTGCATTTAGTTTTACAAGGAGAAAAGGTTCATTGAGCTCACAGTTCCAAGTAGGTTCAGAGACCAGATGGCACCTGCAGGCTTGACAAGGGCCACCTCTTCACCGCATGACCTCATGGCATGTGTAAAATGGCCAGAAGTGTATGTCAGAGAAAAATGCTGACATCTCTAAGTGGGGCCGGGGTGTAGATGGGCATTGTCTACCAGTCCCTGTGGCAGTCATACTTCAAAGATACCTTCCATTGGGAAGCACTGGCTAAAGACTATGGCGCAATAGCACTGGCTTGGGGCCCAAGCTGTCATATATTCGAGCTGCAATCTGAATGCTTATAAGGTCCCATGAAAAGGGAGCATGCAGCTGGAGAGATGGCTTAGCAGTTAAGTGCTTGCTTGTGAAGCCTAAGGACCCTGGTTCGAGGCTCGATTCCCCAGGACCCACATAAGCCAGATGTACAAGTGGCACATGCATCTGGAGTTCGTTTGCAGTGGCTAAAGGCTCCGGTGCGCCCATTCTTTCTTTCTCTCTTTCTGCCTCTTTCTCTCTGTGTCTGTCGCTCTCAAATAAATAAATAAAAATAAACAAAAAAAATCCCGGTGTGGTGACACATGCCTTAGAATAAAATGGGGGTGGGTATGGGCACAGGCAGAGTGAGAGAGAGAATGAGAGTTGGTACTATGCTGCTGGCTTTGAAAAGGGAGGAAGGGGTCAAGAGTGAAAGAAGATGGTGGCCACCAGGAGCTGGGAAGGCAAGAAAGGATTTCTACAGAGCATCAAGAGAAGCCTGCCTTCCAGAGATCATATTCCAGATCTGTGGCAGAACTCCAGGAGTGACGTCATCTATGACAGCGAGCAGGCAGCTTGGAACTCAGGCGAGCAGTGGGCGTCAGACCTCAAGGGGGAGGTGAATGGGGTCCTCTTTTTCTCAGCTGGCCTGGGAGCCCAGAAAGGCAGCGTGGAAAGGGAGAACACTTAGGACCCTTCACCAAGATGAGCCAGGGCCCTCAGGGGCCCAGAGTGGGCTGCTTAGAGGTGGGCCCAGCTGGAGTCCCCAGGATGCTGTGGTGACGATGGAGTTTGAGGAGCAAGGGGAGGAGGAGGAGGACCAGAAGTCAGAATCAGGCTCTGGAGAGCCCTAGGCTATGAGCTCCGTGGCTGCACCAGTGCCAGCTGTGTTCACCCCTGGATGTGTCTACCACCTCTGACTCACTGACATGTTTGGATCCTTTGGGTAAGAGCAGAGAACTCTGAGGCAGGCCCTCCCATGAGCTTATCCCCTGGAGTGGCCACCCATCTCCAAGCATGGGCTCTGGGAGAGAGGTGGCCCTGGACAGTGGGAGGCCACATGCTGACCAGTTCTTCTAGATAGGCAACAAGGCTTTGCCTGAAGGGGGTATGGCACGTATCTGTCTACCACAAGGCACTGGAGGAGAAAGGGCGAGCTAGGAATGGACAGGGGCTGGCCCTGCTGCCACATCTGGCATCTGGCATCCAGCTCCACATGTGCCAGTGTCAGGAGCATTTGCTTGAGCCCCTCCATAGGCGCCCCTCCCCCAGGATGGACTTAATCTCTAGGTTGTGCAAAAAGGAATACCTGTGAGGGTGTTAAAGTGGGAATGCATCCTTCACCCCAGTGGTCATACTGCACAAAGGGGATGTGATAATTCACTTAGACTGTACACAGCAGGGCCTTGTCAACTTTCTAAGCATGATCTCTTTGCCAGAGAAATTTTTATGCAACTCCAGGTATACAGCTATATAATATAGGCATACACCATTGGTGGCAGCTCACACCTTTAATCCCAGCACTCGGGAGGCAGAGGTAGGAGGATCACCACGAGTTCAAGGCCAGCCTGAGACTACATAGTGAATTCCGGGTCAGCTTGAGCTAGAGTGAGACCCCTTCCTTGAAAAACCAAAAAAAAAAAAAAAAAGTTAGGCAATAAATAGGCACATTTACTGAAAATAAATTTATTTTAAAACAATTCTGTGGCATATATATAATTTTACCTTTTCTTAAAGACAAAAGCAAATTTGCATGTTAATGAGGTGGATGCACTAGTTTGTTTTTACATAAAGAATGAAACCTGGTGAATATTCAATACTGCAGAACACAGATCATCTTCAGCATTCTTCAGAGTTGATCGATATTTTTGATTTTATACTTATCAAGGCTGAGAACACTGCTTTGCATAAATATATAGTACAAAATGGCAGAAGAATGTTTAGGGCCATTTCAGACATTGATCTGTTATAATCCAGAGCCAAAATTAATAAATTTTGTGTGTGGGCATGAGGAGGCCAGGGGTTGACAGTGGCTATCTTCCTCATCACTTTCTATTTTATTTATGTAGGAGAAAGAGAGAGGATGGGTATACCAGGGCCTCTGGCCACTACAAATAAACTCCAGACACATGTGCCACTGGCTGATGTGGGTTCATGGGGAATTGAATCTGGGTCCGTAGGCTTCCCAGGCAAGTATCTTAACCACTAAGCCATGTCTCCAGCCCGCCACCTCACCAATTTGGCTCGACTAGCTAGCATCAAACCCCTGGAATTCCTTGTCTCCTCCCCAGAGCTGGAATTATAGGAGCATCTCACCATGCCCAGGTGCTAGGGATCCAAACACATCCCCATACTTGAGGCATGCACTTTATCCACTGAACAACCTTCCCATCCCAATCATGGTGGTTTGATTCAGGTGTCCCCCATAAACTCATGTGGTCTGAATGGCAGGTCCCCAGCTGATAGCAATTTGGGAATGCGAGCCTTGATGGAGGAATTTTTTTTTAGTTTGACAGAGACAGAGACAGAGAGAGAGAGAGAGAGAGAGAGGAAGAGGCAGAGAATGGTCATGCCAGGACTCTCAGCCGCTGTGAACCAACTCCAGATGCATGAGCCCCCTTGTGTGCATGTGCGACATTGCGCCCTTAAGCCACTTTTGCATCTGGCTAAACATGGGACCTGGAGATTCAAACAAGTGTTCTTAGGTTTTGCAGGCCTTCACCACTAAGCCATCTCTCCAGCCCAGGAGGAAGTATTTTGCTGGGGGTGGCCTTGTGGCTATCATAGCTAGCTTCCTCTTGCCAGTGTATAGCTCACTGTCATGCTGCGATGTTCCACCTGCTGTGACAGAGGTCACATCCAGCCTGTGCTCACTCCATCCTTTCCCCTGTCATCTTGGAGCTGCCTCTCGTGTCTGGAAGCCAAAATACACCCTTTCCTACAGCTACCTCTGGCCAGGTACTTTGCACCAGCAACAAGAAGATAACTACAACATCAATTTATCAATTTTTTTCTTTTGGTTCTTTCGAGATAGGGTCTCACTGTAGCCTAGGCTGACCTGGAACGCACTCTCTTGTCTCAGGCTGGCCTCAAACTCATAGCAATCCTCCTACCTCTGCCTCCCAAGTGCTGGGATTAAAGATGTGTACCACCATGCCTGGCTTTATCAATTTTTAATGAGTGTTTTTTTTGTGTGTGTGTGTGTGTGTGTGTGTGTGTGTGTGTGTGTGTGTTCATAAGTACATGTGTGTATGGAGGCCAGAGGGCAACCTTGGGTGTCATGCTAAGGAACGCAAACATCTACCTCTTTTGAGACAGGGTCTGTCACTTATCTGGAGTTCACCAATTAGGCAAGACTTGCTGCCCAGTGAGGCCCAGAGCTCTCTTGTCTCCACCTCCCCTGTGCTGGGATGACAGGTGTGTGCAATCATGCTCAGCATTTCAACGTGTATACCAGAGACTGAATGCAAGCCCTCACACCTGTGAGGTACTTTACCGCCTGAGCTATCTCCGAGCCCTCATTTAACATTTTTAAAATGAAACTCATCAAGAACTCAGTAATGACTTTAAAAATCAAACCTTCTGGGCTGGAGAAATGACTCATTGGTTAAGGTACTTGCCTGTGAAGCCTAAGGACCCAGGTCCAACTCCCCAGAACCCACGTAAGCCAGACACACAAGGTCACGCAGGTGCACAAGGTGGTGCAGGTGTCTGGAGTTCAATTGCAGTGGCTGGAGGCCCTAGCATGCCAATTCTCTCTCTCTCTCTCTCTCTCTCTTGCTTACTCTCACTTTCTCGCTCATAAAAATTTTTTTAAAAAAAATTTTAAAAATCATAAAAATCAAACATTTTATTTTAAAAAATATTTTATTATTTATTTATTTATTTGAGAGAGAGATAGAGAAATGGGCAGGTGGAGAGAGAGAGAATGGGCACACCAGGGCCTCCAGCCACTGTAAATGAACTCCAGATGTGTGTGCCCTTTTGTGCATCTGGCTTACATGGGTCCTGGAGACTGGAGCCTTGAACTGGGGTCCTTAGGCTTCACAGGCAAACATTTAACCACTAAGCACTTCATCTCTCCAGCCCCAAAATCAAACATTTTAACACAATACGATCTAAAGACAGATCAATTTGAGCTGGCCTCACACCCGGACCACAGAAGCAGGAGGAATGTCCTGGCTTGGCTTCCAGTAGAGGCCAGCTCCTCTCCTCTTCTGTTTCCCCCTGGCTCTCAGGGCTTTGATCCCCTTACCACACAGCCACACACTCAAGGCATTGAGGAACAAATGCCTTTAGCTCCTGCCCTCAGGCAGGTGCTTTAAACTTTAGTAAGTAGAATCACTTGGTAAGAGGAGGATTACAGCTCTGGTAGAGGCTGGGTAGGAACCCTCAGGGCTGCCTGTGCTGGTTAGAGACTGTAAGCCCCAAGGAGAGCAGAGGACAGGCAGAACATTCTTCCTGCCTTTCAAGGTTGGCTTCCATGCTGAACATATGAATGTACTGCAAGGGCTGGAGAGATGGCTTAGCAGTTAAGGAGCTTGCCTGCAAAGCCTAAGGACTCAAGTTCAACTCTCCAAGTCCCACGTAAAACAGACACACAAGGTGATGCAAGTGCACAAGTTCGCACATGCGTACAAGATGGCACACATGTCTGGAGTTCGATTTCAGTGGCTGGAGGCCCTGGCACACCAGTTCTCTCTCTCTTCTCTCATGCATGCACTCCCCGTGTGTGTGTGTGTGTGTGTGTGTGTGTGTGTGTGTGTGTGTTAAAGAATGTACTGTGAGAGCTTCCTAAGTCTATTTAATGAAGCATTAAGTCTAAAAATTAATTTACCACAAAAGCCGTAAATCCCCTTTGTACAAATTTAAAGGCAGTGGCTGCTGAGTCACTCAGACAGTGAGGCACGTTGCTCACGTACTCCCCAAGGCAAAGAGTGCTCAGAGCCTTGGCATCCTTAATCCTGAGATCATCAGAAAAGCCCCCTCTGCAAGCCATCAGAGAGAAGCATCCAAATTGGGGGTGTAAACGTGGGCATGAACTTGAAGCCTTGTCTCTGAATGGGGGGATACAGGGAAGAGCTAGGACTAGTCTCTCAGGTTGGGGACTGACATACTTTGAATGTAGGCTCCAAGTTAATGTCCAAAAGAAATTTCTAGCAAACTGATATACCCCTCCCCGCAAAACCTCCATTTCAGACCTATGCATAAATAGAGTTCACTTTGCTTCAGACATGGCTGTGATTTCGCCAGATCTCATGGGAACCCCTACACAGGCATGAAGGATGCTCCCTTTTGGTGGATGTGGACAATGAGTCATGGAGGAGCTATGTCACCTGCCCAAGGTCACACAATCGGAGAGGCATCAGGACCCTCACCTCCCTGGACCCCAAGGCTCCTGGACCTAATTTCTGTGTGATCCACAGCTTCATCCCCTATTCACTGGGCCCTCAGAAGAGGGAACAAACATGTTGAACTGGGCTCGCTGCAACCTTAAGGAGAGCAGTGGTCCCCTCCACAAACACTCACCACCTCCACAGCCAAGAATGGCACTGCAAGGCCACTTGAGCCAGTTTCCTGAGGGTGTCAATGGGTAGTTTCAGGGCAAGGGGGTGTTGGTGAAGGCTTAGCCTCCACTGAGGTTTTATTTCAAGTTTATAAATCCCAGGTACCTCCAGGGTTCACACCTTCAAAACCCCTGGATGTAGGGAGGAGGAGTTTGGGCTTCCTGTGTACCTGTCACCCAGATTCAACTGTGTCCATGTGGTTCTGTCTGTTAACTCTTATTCCTTGCAAAAAGGCTTGGTGTGAGTCACTTGTCACAGTGGTTGTGGGGACAATGGTGACCAAGAGCTGAAGGTAGCTTGGGGAGCAGAGACCTGGGCTTTTTATCTTGATTTACTTGGTGACCCTGGGAGGTAAATTAACCTTTCTGAGCTTCAGTCTCCTAACTGGCAAAACCCCAGTAATGAGAAAGCCTTTTGTCCAGGCCCGCTGGGCAGCTGGGTAAGCTACCATATGTCTGGTGTACTCTGCCTAGCAGCTGGCATTGGCTAAGCGCGCAGTGAGCAGCAGATTTCTTTAATTTATTTTTTAATGAGAGAAGGGGTGGGCGGGAGCTATGAACACTGCTGTGGAAGCCCACAAAGGATCTGCATGATAGCTGCTTAGAAAGCACCTATAACCCTGGCCCACATGCATACGTCACCATCGGCCCTGAGACCACCCATTTTCCAGCAAACAGAGGAGGTCCTTAGCCCAGCAGCCTCATCAAACTCCTGTTTCTCTTAATTGTTCTGAGAAAATTCTCTTAGCACACATCCCGGAATAACGTTTCCCAAGCCACGGCACTCCTCTCCAGAAGGCCTGTTGGCGGCTCTTTGGCTTGAAACCTCCCTGGCAAGCCTAACTAATTACTTGGATCCATGTCCCCAAGATACTCCAGTGAGTGAGCCCAGGAAGGCTGAGGGAAGGAAGGCACACAGCCGCCTCTGAATGAAGGGGTCTGACCTGGAGGGTTGCAGTCTGCACCCATTGCCCTATGAAAGCAAGATACAAATGGTCTTTTACTCCAACAGCTGGGGAAGAAATGGAGAGAGCCCCTGCTACATTGAAGACTGCCTCCGTGACCACCTCACCTGGATGTTACCAGGCCAAATGCTGAAGGCAGGACTGGCGTCCTTCACCCTCAGTCACCCTGAGAGGCACTCCTTCCCGCTGACAACCAAAGAGGGGCCCCAAAACACACAGGGCTTACCAGGGACCCTTGGCGAGTTGGACAGAAAGGATAGGGCTGGAGGCTGGACTGGCTGAGTCCAGAATTCAGCTCTTCACAAGGACTGTCAGGGAAGCTTGGAATATGGCTTTGAAGACGAGGATCTTCGTTGGTCCTCAGAACCATCAGAGGCCTACACTTAGAGGTTTGGGTGTCCTGACCCAAGGTAAAATGGAAAAGGGTGCAGCGCCAGTGTGTGTGATGAGGTCTGAAAAGAGCCTTCCTCCTCCTATATCTTTCATCCTCTTCTCTCCCACCCTCCATCCTTTTTCCATCCGTCTGTCCCTCCCTCCCTCCCACAAGCATTTGCTGACCTCAAGGGAATGCTAAGTTACCCAAACACAGGCTCCGTGGACAAATGTGTTTGCTGACGTTTCTTCAACCCCCTTGTATCAGGGTCCTGAGAAAGAGGCTGGCCATAAGGAAACAAGCATAAACAAACCCAACCACTGAGATGGGAAGGCAGAGTTTGGATGCCTGAGCCAGAGCTGGGCTGAAATTGGACTGAAGCAGAGCGCTAGTGTTGCACACAATACAAGGCCTGGGGTTAGTCCAGACCCGTCTCCCGATCTAACCAGTGCACAGGTAAACTTGGTGAGGCCAGCCTTTGACTGCTGGTGACAGAGCTGGTCGTTTGTCAGGGACAGCTGGTGGGTATTGGTTCTGACTACAGCAGCACCCAGATGACCCATCTTCCTTCCACAACCTGGGCTAACCAACAGCCTCAGCTGGCCAGCTGCCCGTCCTTCAGGCTGAGCTTGATGGGGTCACCCACTGAAACCTGCACCACAAAGCAATGGTTGAGGAATCCACATTAAAGATGGGAGGATTCCTCGGGCTGCCTGGCTCTTGGCTTTGAAGCGGCTCTGGGAACAGGCCAGATACCCGTCTTCCAGCCAAATCTACTCTAACCCATTCACCCCACCCACCTGCCCAGGCTCACTGATAAGACAGTGCACCATGAAGTCCCCGGGGCCGCTGTGAGCGGGAATGAGAGGGTAGCCCACACTAATGGGCAGGGGAGAGACACAGTGGCAGAGCCTGGGTGAGTGCATGTTGGCAAAGCCAGGTGTCCTAAGCTATTGTCAGAGTGGTGTGAGAACGAGCTTCTGTCAGAGCAAAGCTCACCCACTGTCCTTGCCAGGCACAGCTTGGACACGCTGCTGAGGGACACCCTTCCTTCCTCCCTCACTCCAGGGGCTCCCTCAGGGTCTCGTCATATAACTTTATTGCAGTCACTTTGGGGAGAAAAGACAGAGCTACTGCCATCTGCAAATCCTCCGGAACTGGGAACGGTTCTCGTGGTGTTAATTAGGATGGCTCATGCTGCTGGCATGAGGGCAGAGCAGTCAGTTGAGCACATCACATCAGTCCTTCAGTGGGTGGTGGCCATACTGTGGGGACAGCTGGAGCCAATGAGTTGCCCAAGGCTGTCTCTGCTAGGTTCAACTGGGCAGAGCCTGGTCAAGCCCGGTAGTCTTTGTCTAGGACAGACCCAGCTCCTGGGACCCCTCCCCACCACACACACTTGACAGTCAGTGTTTTCCATTCTCTTATTTCTGTTCCTAATTGACCCCGAAGAGTTGTGACTGTCCGATAATAACCATTTACTGAGTCCCTGTGTATGTAGCCAGGTAGAGTACCCTGTGAAAGAGACACTTTTGGGGGTGGAATGGGTGGTTAGGAGGAGGCAGGGCACAATGCCAAGTCAATGAGTGAAGAAGCTGGTTCCCAAGGCAGTAGGAAGACCATGGGAAATGACCCGGGAGTGTAGACAGTGAGGTGGCTGAAAGGGGACCTTTACACTTCTCACTAGAAGGTGGTATCTGGGCTAAAATGTTAGCCAGGTCCCAGCACTCGGGAGGCAGAGGTAGGAGGATTGCCGTGAGTTCGAGGCCACCCTGAGACTACAAAGTTAATTCCAGGTCAGCCTAGGCCAGAGTGAGATCTTACCTCTAAAAACCAAAAAAAAAATGTTAGCCAGGGACATCTTGATGGGATGACCACTGGAGGATAAGAGGGGCAGTTGGTACAGCCTGAGTGGGCCATGTAAGGACACGGGTTCCACTGGGCACAGTTGTAGCCTTTGGGACAGAAACTGTACTTCTGTTTTTTTTCTTTTTTTCTTTCTTTTTTTCCTTTCTTTCTTTCTTTCTTTCTTTCTTTCTTTCCTTCCTTCCTTCTTTCTTTCTTTCTTTCTTTCTTTCTTTCTTTTTTTTTTTTTCGAGGTAGGGTCTCACTCTAGCCCAGGCTGACCTGGAATTCACTCTGTAGCCTCAGGCTGGCCTCGAACTCTTGGCGATCCTCCTACCTCTGCTTCTCAGGTGCTTGGATTAAAGGCGTGCGCCACCACACCCTGCAGACACTATACTTCAAACACCTCATCGTCCTTCACTGAAGGACTGATTATGGGGAACAGAGCCTGGGCAGGGAAACCAGAGCTCAGCCTCAGCCTTGCTAGGCAGGAGTGAGCCAGCAAGAGGAAAGTACAGAGTTGGGAGAGGCACTGAATGCTGGTGATGGAGAGCGAGGTCCAGGCCGAGCCTGGGCAGCTGTGAGGAGAGGCGCTCTGAGAGGATGGATTCAGTGGACAGCAAGAGGCTTGTCTGTACCCGGTGCATGCGAGGAAGCTAGTGCTGAAATCCGGTGAACACAGAAGCGCTTGAGCCTGGAGCTCCCACATAGGCTCAGGGCTGAAGAGAAATGCATGGGAGCTGGGGATATGGTTCAACTGGCAGAGAGCCTGCCTAGCACTCTCCTCGTCAAGCTCTGGGTTCCATGCCCAACATGGCAGAAACAGGACATGGTGGTGTACATTTGTAATGCCAGCACGTGAGCGGCTAAGGCAGAAGGATGACAACGAATTAAAGGTCAGCCTGGTCTACACACAGAGTATTGGGCCAGCCAGGGCTACATAGTGCAATCCAAATTCAAGATATTGTGAATAAGACTGATGTAAAATTACTTTTTTGAATAATGGCACATCCAGAAGCTACAAACTGTTACTAGGAAATTTTCAGTGCCTGGGATGGGATACCTTCCAGTGAGTTGTTGGCCAAGGAGGTCCTGGAAGTCTCCAAAACATTAGAGGCTTTTGCCAAAGCCCTTGGTTTCCCTTGAGAAACAGATAGTAAGACCCTATTGCTGAAGACATCTCTTGCCTGAGAGGCAAGTTCACTGAGAAAGCAAGCTGGTGCTGAGCAGAAAACCTTCTCCCTGTAGACCAGCCAACTGAAAGCTGGAAAAAGCTGCACTGCATGCAGCCGTATGGGAGACAGAAGTCATCAGCAGTGAAAACAGTGGACATACAGGCCCAATGACTGAATGGGTGCAATAGTGGCATGTCTGCTCTTGGGGTAACCAACTGCTCCATAATTGGACTGAAGGCTCTCTCTATGGGAGGGAATACATACCTGGTACTGAAAAATCTAAGCAAAAGTCTATGGCAGGGGAGGTCATGAGCCTTAGGGGTATAAAGCCTGCTCTTGTCTGGCTAAATGTATATATTATTCCCACCAAGCTGCCCTGAAAGCACTACACTTAATGTTCATATTCACATATTAATGTTACTCTCACTTCTGGTTAATGAAGCTTCTCTTTTCAGATGGCGATGACCACTGGGATGACCCAAAAGGCAACATAGTGCTGAGAAGAAGGGATGGAGGAGTGTCCAGTACTGAAACACCTTTGTCACACCCTCCAAGGCTCAGGGCCCATTGTGGAAGAGGGGGCGGAAAGAATGTAAGAGCCAAAAGAAGGGTACGACTCCTTACAATGCAACTGTCCAGACAGAAATTGGCCTTGATATCCATGACCTTGCAGTGCCTAGCAATACCTTCACAAGACCCTTATAACAGAAGAAAAAGATGATGACATCAAATTAAAAGAGAGACTAATGGAGAAAGAGAAGGGATATGATGGAGATTGGAGTTCTAAAGGGGTATGGGGGCAGGGGAGAGAAATATCATGCATTTTTGTATGTAAGTATAGAAGTTGTCAGTAAAAAAATAAAATTATTTTAAAACAAACAAACAAAAGGGCTGGAGAGATGGCTTAGCGGCTAAGGCGCTTGCCTGCAAAGCCAAAGGACCCAGGTTCCATTCTCAGTACCCACATAAAGCCAGATGCACAAGATGGCGCATGCGTCTGGAGTTTGTTTGTAGCGGCTAATGGCTCTGGCATGCCCATTCTCTCTGTCTCTGTCTCTGTCTCTCTCCCTCTCCCTCTTTCTTTCTCTCATAAATAAATAAATAAATCGTTTAAAAGGATTTAAAAACAAAAAACAAAAAAAAAGTGGGTTGAGAAGGTAGTTCGGTTGGTAGAGCGCTTGTCTAGCAGGCCTTTGGTACCATCCTTCGGGCCATCCCCTGCACCGCATACACCAGGTGTGGCCAGCGCACACCTATAATTTCAGCACTTGGAAAGTGGAAGTAGGAGGATCAGACGTTCGAAGTCATCCTTGGCTCCATAGTAACTGAAGACCAGCCTGAGATAATGAGAGCCTGTCTCAACAAATGAAGGGAGGGAGGGAGGGAGGGAAAGAGAGGAGCTGCTCATAGGCCACGAGCTCCTGGGCGCCTTGCGAACATGCATGGCTCCTGAGGCAGAGGCAGAAAAGGAAGAGGAGGCCGGACACATCAGAAGTTGTACTAGCTTATTCATCCTTATTTGACCATAATGTTAACTCCCAGAGATGAGTTAGAGTCTGGAAGGGACTCTGAGTTCTGGAAGGAGGGTGTCTCAGCATAGCAAAGCATGACCAAGCAAGAGGGCAGTCGGGGGTAGCTGCCAGGGTCAGGGTGGATAAGACCATTTAGTGCGTCTAAATGGCCGAGTATCCATAACAAGAGTGGGATGTTCGGCCAAGGGGGATGTCTGCTCCCCACAGGTCCACCTGGCTTTGGTGTACTCATCACATTATGCTTGGTGTCTCTGTACTAGAGTCCCCCACATCAAATGGGATAGTGACCAGTTCCACCTACCAGAAGAGTGGCTTCTCGAGAAGATGTGGGGTAGTTCACTTGGTCAGGAAGGGAAGAAATGTCTGAAACTGGAAACCTCACCTTCAGGAATGACAGCGTTTGGAGCTTCAGGTCTGGAGAAGGGGGTGGGAGGACCTTCTCCCAAGAAGCTGGACAGCCCAGTGGGTGTGATGATAAAGGAGGCTGAACACCTGGGTGAAGTCCAAACAGGATGTCTAGGTCCCTTAGGTCTCATGGATCATTAATGTCTATTTTGCTAAATTCTCAGAGGGCACAAAGGAAGGCTGGAGACACTCCCCCACTCACAAGAGGGAGAAAGGAGAGATGGAGCACAGCTCCAAAGACCATCAGCTGTCTGCCCACAATTTCAGACATGGTTCCATGGGCACATTTGGGCACAGATGCTCAACTGGAGAAGGCAATAAGGCACTCCTTGCCAAGCAGAGACAAGAATCCAGATTGTCTAAGAACCAGAAAACAGGGCTGGAGAGAGAGCTTAGCAGTTAAGGCATTTGCCTGCAAAGCCAAAGGATCCCGGTTCGATTCTCCAGAACCCACATAAGCCAGATGCACAAGGGGGCACATGCATCTGGAGTTCATTTGCAGTGACTGAAGGCCCTGGCCTGCCATTCTCTCTCTCAAACAAATAAAATATATTTTTTAAAAGGGCTGGAGAGATGGCTTAGCGATTAAGGCACATGCCTGTGAACCCTAAAGATCCAGGTTCGATTCTCCAGGTCCCATGTAAGCCAGATGCACATGGTGGCACATGCATCTGGAGTTTGTTTGCAGTGACTAGAGGCCCTGGCGTGTCCATTCTCTCTTTCTCTCTGTCTCTCTCTGTGTGTCTCAAATAAATAAATAAATAAAATCTTTTTTTAAAGAAATATTTTATTTATTTATTTGAGAGAGAGAGAGATACAGAAATAGGCAGCTGGAGAGAGAGAGAGAATAGGTGCGCCAGGGCCTCCAGCCACTACAAACGAACTCCAGATGCGTGCACCCCCTTGTCCATCTGGCTTACATGGGTCCTGGAGAATCAAGCCTTGAACCGGGGTCCTTAGGCTTCATAGGCAAGCGCTTAACCACTAAGCCATCTCTCCAGCCCAAATAAAATCTTTAAAAAAAAAAAAAAAAGAGTTTAAAATATTTAAAATAAAAAAGAACCAGAAAACAGGCAATTAGGAAGCCTGAAGGACTTGAAGCACAGGGACTCTGGGGAGGGGCTGGATAAAGCAATGATGCACCTCTCTGTATTGTGCAGTTCAGGAGCCACAAACAAAGCATCTCCCTGGAAGGTGCTGGACGGCAGAAGTGTGGCCTTATTTGGAAACAAACGTCCATGTGTGGTTGCTTTGAATATCTCAAGATGGTTTGAGCACAGATAGCCTGGGTGGCCCTAATCTAATGGCAGCACACTTATAGGAGACCCATGGAGGAGAGACACAAGGTGGTGAGGGGAGGCCATGTAAAGGTGAGGCAGAAGTTTAACTTAGACAACCTCAAACCCAGGAGCACCTGAGCCACCAGGGACTGCAGGGACAGAAAGGACCCTCTCAAGAGCCTCTATCCAAGCTTCTGGTTTCTAGAACTGGGAGAGACCAAACCTTGGCTGTGGGAGGCCACCCAACATGTGACATCATCACAGTGGCCCTAGACACTCCTACGGAGGAGGGACATATGGAGATGACGCCACCTTGCTGAGAGCTCAGTCACCCTCTTAGCTCTTCCATTCTGGGCTTTCCAGAAAGAGCACAGCAGGGATTTCTCTCGTATCCACCATGCTCTCTAGCACTCGGCTTGGTCCACGGGTCCCAGGTGACTCTGGGTGCCAGCTCTGCTGGAACTGTGAGTAGAGATTAGGGTTCACCAGCCTGGGAGAGGACAACCTACACACGAGGGTCACGGAGGGTGCTGGTGTCCTCAGCATCAGTCCCCTGACCTCTTCCCGGGATGGAGGCTGAGGCCATGACATGCAGTGTGTGGACAGGAGCTCTTGGGCTGGCCCCGTATCAGTGCCAAACACCTGCTGCCCAATGTAAGCCACATCATAACCAAAGATATCGCTTCTCACAGAAGCATCCGGGCCAGCAGTGCAGGAAATAATTTGCTACTTGGAAACTTCTGGAAGACTTATTTGATGAAAGAGCCACTGACTAGTTCTTACTCTATGCACTGGCAGAAAATTTCTGAAGCCTCTGAACTAGAGAAACAGAGAAAGAAAGTTGATGGTTTGCCTCAGAGACACCCCAACCCCACCCCCACACACACATCCAATTAACCGCACGTCCCCAGCCAGTCCCAGTGCACGGTGCAAGACAAACCCGAGATTAATTTTTCATGGGGCATTGGACTGTAAATGATTTTTCTATTTACTTATGTAACTCGTACATAAAAGATGATGGTATTTAATCAAATACAGACCAACTGCAAATTATGCTAGACAAACAGTATGAAAAAATTCAATATGCTATTGACGGTTTTTATACACATACAAATATATATTATTTATATATATATTTAAGAGTAGCAATTTAATTCATATTGTTAACCCCTTGTGGGATTAACAATGGCTGTATGAGTGGATGGCTGGCTGGATGAATGGATGGAGAGGTGGATGGATAGGTGGGTAGGTGTATAGATGAATGGAGAGGCAGGTGGATGGATGGAGAGGTGCGTTGAAGGAAGGATGGATGGTAAATCAGTGATGGGTGGACAGACAATGGATGGGTAAATAGAAAGTGGATGGATGATGAACGGATGTGGTACATTGTATGGCACAATGCAGGCCTGGCCCTAGCCAGACCACATGGCAGAAGAAACCAGGAAGTGGCTTCTGTGAACATGGTGTCCCGCGCAGGCCTGGTGTGACAACAGCTACAGTCCCATGCTCACGAGAAACCTGCTACGAGATGATCTGTCTGGAGACAGGCTGTCATTGGTCACAAAAAGGGGACCACCCCATACAATGATTGGCCAGCCAAGCCCCTTTAAAACCCCCTACCCTTTTTTTGGAGAGAGACACAGAGAGAGACAGAGAGAGAGGGGGAGAGGAAGACAGATAGAGAATGGGCGCACCAGCAGCCTCTCAGCTGCTGCGAACAAAATCCAGATGTGTGTGCCCCCTTGTGGGCAAGTGCAGCATTGCGCCTTGCATCACTGCAACTGGCTAAACGTGGGACCTGGGGATTGGAACCGCTGGAGATTGGAACCAGCATTCTTAGGCTTAGGAGGCAGGCGCCTTAACCGCTAAGCCATCTCTTCAGCCTGTCCCCTACACTTTTTTGAATAAACGAGTTTGTGGCAGCTTGCCCTCTGCCAGCTTTCACCCAACTCCTGGAGTCTGTGTCGTGATTCCACGCTTCTCACCCCCAACACGGCAGAGACCCTGCCGTCCCTCCTGGGCTGGCCTTAGGGGGGACCCCAACAGTACATGGGTAGGAGGGTGGCTGCATGGAGAGGTGGGTGAATGGATGGATGGATAGATGGAGAGATGGGTGGGTAGATAGATGATAATTGGATGAGTAGGTGGGTGATTGAATGGATGGACAAATGGGACAAATGGATGGAGGGATGAATAGATGGGTGGATAGATGGATAGACAGATGGATGGATGGATAGGTGGGTGGGTAGATGGATGATCACTGGATGAGTAGGTGGGAGGGTGAATGGATGGATAGATGAATAGATGGATGAATAGGCTAGTGGCAATATGGAGAGCAAGAGAGTGGACAGATGGGCAGGGGTACATCAGGTCACCTGAGTAAACCTTCATCTGCTACTAACTGGCTATTGGACTTTCCATAAGCCAGCTAGGCCCTAGCTGGGCAAGTGATGTCTGAGAGAGAAATGTGAGACTCTTAAACTTGAAGTTTGAAAAATAATGCTAATATTATAGAAGAAGTATTAATATATGGGTCATAGCCTCACTGAAAAATTATTTGTTGTTCATCTGAAGTTCAGATTAACCAGGTGTTTGCTGAGTCTGCTGACCCTTCCGGATGGGCAAGGGAAGGACCATGTCTCTTTCCTCAGACACTGTGAGACTGAGGCAATGTGAAGACCACAGGCAGATAAAGCCCTCCCTTCGTGGTCTGCATGCTGCCTGGGGGTCTGGCAGCACATGTACATGTACATGACTGGTACAGAGGCATGTGTTGGCCCCCAGGTTTCTGTGGGCAGAATAGAGACTTCTGTGAAGGGTTTCTGGGAACCATTCTAGGCCCCTTGGTAGCAGTCCTGGCTCTACTCTGAGAGGATCGAGTCAAATCAAGTTTAATGAACAGCAAGACCTCCGTCATGCATCCACGCAACTGCCCCGGAAACAAACAATTAAAGGCTTGTGCAAATCACTGTCCCCGCTATGAGAAACAGCCTGCAGCAGATCTCAGAGAGGAGGCTTGGCAGAGACATGACCATGGGCCAAGAGTCTTCAGGAACAGACAGAGGTGAGAGGAAGTTTCCCCTGCCACTCTCCCAGCTGAGCAGACCTACAACAGAGTCCAGGGCTGGTATCTGAGACTATGACCCTTATTGCCCTTGAACTTATGAGACCAAAGCCCTATACGATGTCCCCCATCTGGTAAATGCCCCCAGAGGCTCTATACCAGGAGCTATGCTAACAAGTATCGACTCTCAGCCCTGGGACTCTGGCGCGGCTCAACTTTTGGGAGTCAGATTCCTCTGGAGGCAGGCAGGGTAGCCTGCGGAGGTCAGGCGGGAGTGGGCAAGGATGTTTATCCAGACCGTACCCCGGTTATGGCACAAGGACTGGGAGTAGAGGAGATGGCCCATGTCTGTCCTGAGGGCCAGAGTCGATGAGAGCCACTGCCTCAATTATGGGATCTGTTCTAGGCACAGAAGCCAGAGCCCATCCAGTGAGAACCCGGGTCCTGTCCAAAGCCTCTAGGATCACTCAGAGAGGTGGAGAAAGACCAGTGCTAGCCACACCATGAGCTGGGCTGTGCTCCAGTGGCTTTCAAAGTTCCCTGAGATTCCACAGTGAAGCCAGGGTGGGGACTATAGAGGCCACGAGGAAGTGACACAGGGCCACATACTTTTTGGTACTCAGCCTGGCTGAATACAGATGCTCTGCTCTCCTTCCCGGGAAGGTCCCTGTGTGCTCTTGGCTTAGGAACATACAAGCCAGAGGCAGGCAAGGTGACTCTCCTCTCTCCCAGGAGGGGATGGTTCGGGTCCTCACAAGGCCACGCTTCAGTTGCCCATGCTGTCTCCTCAGCTGTCCCCAGCACTTAAACGGAAGGCAGCTGTCAATCCCAGCATGTGATCAATTCCACTCTCCTCATAGTTCCAGGACTTAATGGTCTTCCTCTCCTGAGCTGTAGGTAATAGAAAGTGAACTTGACATTGAGATCAGCTTGCCCTGAATAGACAAGTCAGACCCAGAGCCCTGCCAGGGTTTTAGCTTCACAGGTGTGACTCCGCACCACTCTATGTCACCCGTAGTCGAGGTGGGACTAAGAGCCAGAAAAACTCTCCCAAAATAGATTTAATAACAGATGCCGTGGGCAATTATTATTTTTCTTTGGGATGCTAAAGTTTTCTTCTCACACAGATATTTTTTGCTCGGCTGAAAATATCCTCTCTTAAGCATGAAGGCCTATTGGTATTATACTGAAAAGCTCTATCTCCCCAGGCAGGCAGGGCTTAGAAGGCATGTGTGACAAGGGTAGGTGGGGTTTCCATGGGTGAGTAAGGGTCTTAAGGTGTGCTGGATGCTGAGGCCATATGGTGGTGACTTGGGGGACAGAGCACACCCTGACCTCTCTCTTCTCCTCAGCCTCAGGGTGGGCAAGATCCATGGTAGAGCACAGGGTGGCAGAGGAAATGAGTGCTGGCTCCAAAGCAACTGCCAAGAGGTAGAGGAAAAGACAGGACAGGAATCACCCTTGACAAGGAGCGAGGGAAGCTTTTAGTAGGTGGGACCCGAATGTGGCTTCTGGTTTGGAGGGCATGGTGGTTGGAATGTGGAATGTACTGTACTGCAAAGCCTCATGTGTTCTGAATGCTTGCTTCCCAGCCGGTGGCAGTTTGGGAGGTGGAGCCTTGCTGGAGAGGGTGTGTTGCTGGGGGCAGGCTTTGAGGTGAGATAGCCCAGCTTCCCCCTTGCCAGAGCTCAGCTCACTCTCTTGCTGCTTTTTCCTTTCTTTCTTTTTCATACATATTTTATTGATTGATTGATCTGAGAGAAAGACAGAGAGAGAATGGGCACGCCCGGTCCTCTGGCCACTGCAAATGAACTCCAGATGTATGTGCCACTCTGCCTTACATGGATACTGGGGAATCAAACCCAGGCCATCAGGCTTTGCAAGCAAGTGCCTTTAACCACTGAGCCATCTCTCCAGGCCTCTTGATACGTTAAAAAAATATTTGGGGGGCGGGCGCTGGAGAAATGGCTTAGCGGTTAAGGCGCCTGCCTGCTAAGCCTAAGAACCCGGTTCCAATCTCCAGGTTCCACATTTAGCCAGATGCAAAGTGACGCAAGGGCACAATGCCGCACTTGACCACAAAGGGGTGCACACATCTGGATTTCGTTCACAGCAGGACCTCCTGCCAGCGCAAATGAACTGCAGATGCATGCACCACTTTGTGCATCTGGCTTTACATGGGTACTGGAGAATCAAACCTGGGTTAGCAGGCTTTGCAAGCAAGTGTCTTTAGTCTCCAAGCCACCCCTACAGTCCTCTTGTCACTTTAAAAAAAAACATTTACTTATTTGCAAGCAGAGAGAGAGAGAGTTAGAAGAGAGACAGACAGAGAGAGAATAGGCACTCCAGGGCCTCTAGCCACTGCAAACGAACTCCAAATGCATGTGCCTCTTGTGCATCTGGCTTACGTGGGTCCTGGAGAATCAAACTGGGATCCTTTGGCTTCGCAGGCACATGCCTTAACCACTAAGCCATTTCTCCAGCCCCTCTTGCCACTTTTTTTGAAAGAGAGAGAGAGAGAGAGAGAGAGAGTGAGAGGAAGAGGCAGAGATAGAGAGAATGGGTGCACCAGCAGCCTCTCAGCCACTGTGAATGAATTCCAGATGCATACACCCCCTTGTGGGCAAGTGTGGCATTGCGCCCTTGCATCACTGTGTCTGGCTAAACGTGGGACCTGGAGAATCAAACGGGCATTCTTAGGCCTTGCAGGCAGGTGCCTTAACCACTAAGCAATCTTTCCAGCCCCTCTTGCCTCATTTTGATAGCTGCTGTAGCAAGATGCAATGCCCAGCCTCTGCTCTACCATCCTTTCCCTGCTATGCTGAAACTTCCCCTCAAGACTGTAAACCAGAATAAATCTTTTCCTTCCATTGGTTGCTTTTGATCAGATATTTTGTCCCAGCAACATGAAGGTAACTACAATAGTGGGTTAGACACTGTTCCCCACACACACAAAAAAAAAGATATGTTGAAGACCTTACCCTCAATAGCCAAAGTTGTTGGCCAGCAGCAGCCACCAGAGCTTGGTGAGGTCTGGATCATGGCAGAAGGACCCAGGCCCACCGACATTGCATGGCAGTCCTCTGCCTCCAGAGTCACGGGGGCATGTCCCTGCTGTGTCAGCCACACAGTGTGGGTACTTTGTAAGTCAACCCTAGGTCAGGCACACTGCACCTCTTCCCTAAAAAGTCAGAATGGGGAGGTTCCTAACCTCTGGCTGCTCCCCTGCGGTGGTTCATCCCTCTGATTTCTCAGAGTATTTTCAATGACAGTGACAACAGACCACAAAGGCCTCTGTCCTCCTCCTGACTGGAATGAAGACCTCTGAGCTCCTGGGTTCACTCACTGAGTCCAGTGAGGGCCTAGGCAGTATGGTCACCCCAGAACCTCTGCCCTGGGGATGGAAGCCCAGAGGTGGGTCCAGAGCTTGAGTTCTGGGGTCAGTAAAGGGTAAGTGAGAACTTCTTGTCCACCTCATGCTTCCTTATTCCAGGAAGGAAGCCCTGGCCCCCTGCCATCTGAAAAGAAATGAGTGGGCCACACTTTTTGCACGTGTGAGTGTGTGTGATACGCACTTGTGTAAATGTGTGCTCCTATGTGTGTGTATACATATTTGTGTTGGTGTGTGTGGAGGTTGGAGAACAACCTCAAGTGTTATTCTTCAGAACATTATCCTCCACTTTTCAACCAATATTTTTTTATTTATTTATTTATTTATTTATTTATTTATTTATTTATTTGAAAAAGAAAGAGAGAAAGAGACAGTATAGGTGTGCCAGGGCGTCCAGCCATTGCAAATGAATTCCAGGCACATGTGTTACTTTGTGCTTCTGCCTTGACATGAATTCTGGGGAATCAAACCAAGGCCATTAGGCTTTGCAAGCAAGTGCCTTTGACCCTTGATCCATTTCTCCAGTCCAAGAATTTGTTTTTCAAGGTAGAGTCTCACTCTAGACCAAGCTGACCTGGAACTCACTCTGTAGTCCTAGGCTGGCCTCAAACTCACAGCAATCCTCCTACCTTTGCTTCTGAGTGCTGAGATTAAAGGCATGAGCTACCACACCCAGCTCTCATCCACCTCTTTTTTTTTTTCCTTTTTTTCTTTTGTGAGACAAGCGAAACAGCCTGATCTTTTTTTTTTTCTATGAGAGAAAGAGAGAGAGAATGAATTGGCACATGAGGGCCTCCAGCCATTGCCATCAAACTCCAGACACATGCACCCCCTGGTGCACATGTACGGCATTGTGCACTTTTGTCACTGTGTGTCTGGTTTACATGGGACCTGGAGAGTTGAACATGAGTCCTTAGGCTTTGCAGGCTCACTGATTAGGCTAGACTGGCTGGCCAGCCAGCTCCAGGGATCCATGTATGTCTTCCTCCCCAGCTTTGGAATTATAGGCACATGCTACCTTGTCTGGCGTTTATGTGGGTTCTGGGGACCTAACTCAGTCCTCATGCTTGCAAAACAAGCTCTTGACTCCCTGAGCCATTGCCCCAGCCCAGCAGGACACACTTTTTGAGAAGGGACAAAAGGATCTGTGACTTGAGTCAGTCATCTAAGTCTTGCATCTGAGAAGTCAACCAATCCCAGATCAAATATATTTGGAAAATAAATTCACATCTATACTAAACACTTGCAGACTTTTAGTCTTGATTCCCTAAACAACACAGCACAACAGCTATAAGCCTTGCATTTTTATCTTATCTATAGCAGGTTCTGCACCCATTTTCTAGAAGAGACTTGAGCATCTACAGATTTTGGTATCCTCAAAATCCTCCTGGAACAGAACAGCTGAGTGTAAGGAGACAGTGGGAGGGAGTCAGGTCTGGACCCCTTCCCCACTCACTCACTAGCCCCAGCACCTATCTGCATGTTTCTATCTCAGAGGTCGTTCTCATCTGGAGTAGAGCCGCACGTGGCAGCGTTGCCTGGTCTATGTGAACACCATCACTGAACCTCATCCACAGACACAGCCTGAGTGAAGATGAAGGGGTTAATGACAAAGCCGCCGACTCTTCATGTGACCTTCCTAGTCACATGGCAGGGGACCCACGGCTGAGCTACTAGAGAAAAGGACAGCAGTTCTCAGACCTAACTGAGGGCCATTGGTCCTTGGGTCGGGTCCTACCACGGGCCACAGTGACTTGTGAGAGAGCTAAACCCTTAACCTGGGGCAAAACCTCTGGTGAGCACCCTTCTTTGCTTCTGATGTGATGCGATATGATGTGGCTGCCCTGTCCCTCTGAGCCTTCAGCCCTTGCATTGCATACGGGGACTTTAAGGTTCTCCAGGACTATATCAGAGATGCCTGCAGAGGATGGAACACTGGGGCACAAGCTGGAAGAAGTGCTCCTTTGAGCTTCACCAGCCTACCTGGCAGGGCTGAACAGGGCAGAGGAAAGCTCTAGAAGCTCAGTATGACCAGGGCAACACAGCCAAGCAGTCTGTGGCCTGCCAGGTCCCTCCTCAAGTGGACAAAGACCCATGACTAAGTCAGCCCAATAGTCCCCAAGGCCATGGTCTAGATGGGAGAGGCATGCTGACCCGCCCCTGCCCATGGCTGATGGCTGATGGCTGAGGTCAGAAACAAGCTTAGGAGATTTTTCTTTAAAGATTTTATTTTTATTTATTTATTTATTACTGACAGAGAGAGGGAGAAAGAGAGAGTGAGAATGGGCGTGCCAGGGCCTCTAGCCACTGCAAATGAACTCCAGACTCATGCGCCACTGTGTGTATCTGGCTAACATGGGACCTGGAGAATCAAACCGTTGTCCTTAGGCTTCACAGGCATGTGCCTTAACCGCTAGGCCATCCCTGCAGCCCAAGCTTAGGAGATTTGATAGTGGTAAAGTTCATGCCTTTGAGAGACAGCTGAGTTTGGATTCAAGTTTTGTCACTGTTCTCCTTGGTGATCTTGAGAAAAAATCAGTTTCTGTTGCTCAGTCTGGGAGCAAGGATCACGCTTTGTGGGACAGGACCCTGAGTTCCAGTAACAGGAACTGTGGACCCCAGAGGGAAGGAAGCAAGCAGACAGGAGAGACCCTGGACCTTCCAGGATGCCTCCAAGCAGCCATGCACTTGGCAGTGTCCCGTGACCAAATGCTGCTTCTCTGGCCAGCCAAGTGGGTACCTGTTCTGCCATCAAACACAGGCTGGATCCCCTGATCCCACCCACAGGGGCCGACATGTTCTGCCCCAGGACTTGTCCCTGGATGAATTAGACACCCCCTAGCCACGCTGAACCTTCATTCCAGCACTCACAAAGTGGGAGTGACAGGAGTTGCTGCTGTGTGTCACCATTTTAAGAATGCAGTGACAAGGAGGGACCATGGAGGCCACGCTCAGCACAGACAAAGCAGAGCTGTGAGTCCCAGCAAGTCCCCCGTGAGAGTCCATGCTATGAGAAATGCAAATGGCCATGGAGAGGAGAGCAAAGCATCTTAAAAGAAATAACAGGGCTGGAGAGATGGCGTAGCAGTTAAGGCGTTTGCCTGTGAAGCCTAAGGACCCCGGTTTGATTCCCCAGGGCCCATGTAAACCAGATGCACAAGGGGGCGCATGCATCTGGAGTTCGTTTGCAGTGGCTGGAGGCCCTAGCGTACCCATTCTCTCTCTCTGCCTCTTCCCCTCTCTCTCTCTGTCTCAAATAAATAAATAAATTAAAAAAAAAAAGTAACAGCACAGGCTGGAGGGATGGCTTAGCGGTTAAGGCACTTGCCTATGACAACTAAGGACCCAGATTCAATTCCCCAGGACCTATGTAAGCCACATGCACAAGGTAGCTCATGCATCTGGAGTTCGTTTGCAGTGGCTGGAGGTGCTGGTGTGCCTATTCTCTGTCTCTCTCTCTCTCTCTTTTCGTTCTGCCTCTTTCTTTCTCCCTCTCTTTGGTGTGTGTGTGTGTGTGTGTGTGTGTGTGTGTGTGTGTGTTTTTTTTTAAAGAAGAAACAGTGGCTACTAACAGTAACTGTGTGTTCCATTGGCAGAGCTGGTGCCAGTGGCTTTGGAAGCAACTGACCTGGATACCTCCCAGCCTGATCACATCCCCCTAGCCCTTGCCCCCTGGTTGACAGTGGTCCTCACTGGGGTGGTATTGTCACAGTGAAGCCACTCTGGGCTAATCCTACTGTCAACTCAGTGTTACACTTCAGTCAAATTCCACTTGTAGTTTCACTGACATCCGGTTTCTGCCAGATCCCATCCGGAGCACCATGCTGCGTGTCCTCAGCCTGTCTCCTTGTGTTTCCTCAGCCTGTCTCCTTGGACTCCTCGGGGCTACAACAAGGTCTTTTACTTCTCTTGTCCCTCGGATCCTTGATCCTCCCCTCAGGGACCTCAGTCTGGGTTTCTTCCCAAAGCTCTGTTGTGTCAGAGGCAAGGGACGCAGGCACAAGGAGATGAAATCCATCCCTGTGGAACTGAGGGGGCAATTCCACGGCATCCCTTCCCTCTCAGATGTTCAGTCTCAGCCCTGCCATTCTTCACTGTGAAGGGTCCTCTGTCTGGAAATGGGGACCTTGATTTAGTGCCGATGATGGGAGACCGTCTAAACCATGGCTGGCCCCAACTTTAATTAAAGTGACAAAGAAGGGCAGGCAGAGGCTGAGTTATGGGGAAGCACTGTTTCCTGTAGCCTCTTCAGAAATGAATGGGTGGAGTGGCTGGTGTCAATCCCTGGACATTCCCACTCAGTGTTCCCTACCCCAGGGATCCCGGGCCAGGCTTGCTGTTAGGGAGCATGGTCACCCCTTTCTTCTCCTCCAGGGCACCCAGGCCCAGCTTTAGGCCATTGCCAGCCACAAGGTGCCCAGTCTCCTTTCCTCCCTTCCAGGCCCTCTTCTTGTTGTCTGCCCTCTTTGCCCCAGTGGATCTTTTCAAGAAAGTATAGTCCACTCATCTAAGACTGGGGATGTGGCTCAGTGGATAAAGCACTTGCTGGGCAAGTGTGAGTTCAGATCCCCAGAACTCATGTTAAGGGGGACACAGTAGTGCTAGCATCTGTAATCCCAGTGCACCTAGGGGAGAAAGGAGGCAGAGACAAATGAATTGCCCAGTAGCTCTTGGGCTGGATGAACACTGCTGTGAATAAGGAGAGACCCTCCCTCAAACAAGGTGAAAGGCAAGGACAAACTCCAAAGACGTCCTCTGGCTGCACAATTACACACACACACACACACACACACACACACACACACACACTAAAAAAAATCTCCACTTTCAGGTTTGGATCAGTTCTGGGCTGAATTGTGTCTGTCACGTCCATATATTAAAACCCCCTAGGACTAGAATGTAGCCCTAAGTGGATATGAGGTCTTTAAAGGTGAGTTTTTAGGGCTGGAGGGATGGCTTAGTGGCTAAGGCATTTGCCTGCAAAGCCAAAGGACCCAGGTTCAATTCCCCAGGATGCACATTAGCCAGATGCTCAAGGGGGGGCATACATCTAGAGTTTGTTTACAGTAGCTTGGGGCCCTGGCGTGCCCATTCTCTCTCTCTCTCCCTTCCTCTTTCTCTGTAAAATAAATAAAATAAAATAAAGGTAAGTATTTAAAACAAAGATTGTAAAACAAAGATCTTTAGTGTGGCCCCAATTCAACATGGCAGCTGTCTGAATAACAAGAGAAGACTAGAATACTGGGTAAGTGCTCAAATGGAGGGATAATAGGAGGCCACAGTGAGAAGGCGCCATCTGGAGCTAAAGCTAGGCCTGCAACACCTATGGCTCAGATTCCAGCTTGCAGACCATGAACTGTTTAGGCAACTGCCCAGGGTGCTCTGCTGCAGAAGCAGGAACAAGCACATGCGTTCTAGGGTCTGCAGTAACCTGTTTTCTTTCCATTTCCACTTGCTCGCTCACCAGCCTGTGTGTGAAACCCTGGAGACACTCTGAGCTCCACTTCTCTCCTGCCTGGGGGGTCAGGGGACGCTTGAGGCAGCAGGCTCGTGATGGTTATTAATCTTGTTTGTTAGCTTGAGCAGATTAGGAAACAAGTAAGAGGCATGTCTCTGGGCAGGTCCGTGAGGACATTTCCAGGAAGGATTCACTGAGGTGAACTCCTAGAATGTGCAGCCCTCCCCTTCCAGCAGCCCACATAGGAAGCGTTCTGAGGGAAAAGTGCTGCTGCTTGTTTACCCGCCTTCACTCCTTGTTGGAGAGTACATTGGCCCTGCTGCCACATTCCACGAACGGCAGAGCCCAGCGCGTCAGCCTTCCAGCATGGACTGAAGACCAGCGGCCCTCCAGGAGTCCTCCAGGCCTTGAGTGCCAGATTGGGACTGCCGGAGCATCCAGCCTCTTAGAATGAGATTCTCAGGCTCTCTAGACTGCAGACAGCCATTGTTGGACTGTCCAGAACGTATCGTCTAAAATAATCTAAAAAGTTCCCTTTGAGCTGGGCGTGGTGGTGCATACCTTTAATCCCAGCACTTGGGAGGCAGAGGTAGGAGGATCACCATGAGTTCGAGGCCACCCTGAGAGTACATAGTGAATTCCAGGTCAGCCTGAGCTAGAGTGAAGCCCTACCTTGAAAAACCAAAAAGAAAGAAAAAAAAAAAAAAAAGAAAAAAAAGTTCCCTTTGTAATATTTATTCATTCTGTTGGTTCTGTTCCTCTAGAAAGCCTTGACTAACCCAAGGCCTAGGATGGTGCCTATGACATCCTCACACTGGCCACCCCACCCAGGCTAAGGCAGATGGAATTAGTGGCTGTCCAGAGGATGCAGGGTCTGCTCCTGCCTCTGCCCTGTGCTTCTTTCTTTATGAGAAGAAATTTCCCAGTCCCAATGGAAAAGTCCACTGGATATAGCTGAGAGACCAACCTGCATTGTTTGCTGCATGGGCTGGGTCCTGGGCTGCAAACCAACACACAAGACACTGGCTAAACTTGAACTTCAGTGCTCCACATCTATTACCTGCCCATGAAAAAAAACAAAGGCACATAGAGGTCATAGTGCTGAAAAGCGCTGCGCCGGCTGCTAGGGGAGAAAAGTCATCAACAGTCTTAATCAGCTGTGGACCCCGCCAGCTACACACTGGTCGGGTGAGATATACCCACTGGTGCAATGGTGGCATGGCTGTTATAGGAGGCCAGTCATGGCAGGGAATTCATGTCTGATAGTGAAAACCCAGCCTATGACTGGGAAGGTCATAGACTATATGGGGAAGCCACTACTGTTATTTGGATAAATGAATATGCTGTACCCATCAACCTACCTAATATTTGTGTTTATGTCCATAGATTAGTGCTGCTCTCACTTTTTGTCAGAGATGTTTCTTTCTTTTTTTCTTTCTTTTTTTTTTTTTTTTTTTTTTTTTTTTTTTTTTTTTTTTTTTTTTTTGTTTTCCAAGGTAGGGTCTCATTCTAGCTCAGGCTGACCTGGAATTCACTGTCATCTCAGGGTGGCCTCGAACTCATAGCGATCCTCCTACCTCTGTCTCTCGAGTGCTGGGATTAAAGGCGTGCGCCACCATGCCCGCCTGGCTAACTGTTTCTTTTTGTACACGGCGGTGACTACTGGGGAAACTCAAAAGTCATCAGAATGTTGAGAATAACTAACTGTTGAGTGCTCAGCACTGAGACATTGCTGTCATGTCCTCCAAGGCTCAGGGGACATCGTGGAAGAGGGGGGCAGAAAAACTGTAAGAGCCAGAAGATGAGGAGGAGTGTTTTTGAACACCGCCTTCTGGACATAAAGTGACCATTGCACTCATGACCTCACAGTGGCTGTCATTGTCTGGACGAGACCTGCACAGCACTGGGCCCGTTGACATTTCGTCATGGATGAAGGAGGAGGCGGGGAAAGACATCAAGATCGAAGAGGAACTCGCTGGGGAAAATGAACATTCTGTGGAAAGGGGCAAGGAGGGGACAACAAAACTGAAAGAGAAAAATGAAACAAGGCCACAGGTCCCTCCCCCACACCCAGAGGCTCCCTGTGAGAGACCCTTGCTGAAATAGCAAGGCAGATCAGAAGTGGCTGTGGTGGGAGAGAGACTTCAGCAGAGAGCTGGCCTCAATCCCACAGAGATAGCCAGCTTTCATCAAATGACCAACGAGGGCCTAGGGATGAGGAACTGCTAAGGGCAATGTGGTAGTTTGAATAGCTGGCCCCCAATATATTCAGTGTTTCATTAGTTTTTAGTTTGCATCTGCAGCCATCTGGCTGGAGGCAATGTCACTGGGAGGATCTTAAGGTGTGATGGTGGGTTTGAGATTTCAATCTATAGATATGCAAAGTGTGCCTAGCTGGAGTTCCTGAGGTGTGCTGTGCTGTGTGGCTTTTGACTTTCTATCTCTCTTGCCAGGTCCTGTAAGAGCAGGCCAGCTTCTTCTGCCATCATGGAACTTCCCCTGGCTCTGTATGCTTCAATAAATCCCTGCCTCCAAACCTGAAGCTATCTGCTACAGGCAATGTGCTTAGACATCTAGGGTAGGGTATTCCTGCCTGGGGCCAGCCAAGAATTTAAATCTCCAAGGTGGAGGTTGAGGAAGGTTTTCTATAACATGCTGATATGGCAGATGATCAAGATCAAGGAGCTCAGAGGAGCCTGGCTAGAACTTGGTCAAGGAAAGAGGTTTTGTTTGTTTGTTTTGTTTTTAAAATTTATTTATTAGAGACAGAGAGAGAGGGAAAGAGAGAATGGGTGAGCCAGGGCCTCCAGCCACTTGAAAAGGAGCTCCAGATGCATCCACCACCATGTGCATCTGGCTTACGTGGAACCTGGAGAACCAAACCTGGGTCCTTAGGTTTCGCAGGCACACATCTTAACCACTATGCCATCTCTCCAGCCCGTTTTGGGTTTTTTTTTGTTGTTGTTGTTTTTGTTTTTGTTTTTGTTTTTGTTTTTGAGACAGACCTTTTTATGAGAGGGAGAGAGAGAGAATTGGCCTTCAGCAACTGTAATTGAACTCCAGATGTGGGTGTCACCTTGTGCATATGTGTGACCTTGCATCAACTTGTACATCTGGCTTACATGAGACCTGGAGAGTCAAACATGGGTCCTTCGGCTACACAGGCAAGGGCCTTAACCACTAAGCCATCTCTCCAGCCCAAGAGTTCTTTTTATTTGTGTGTGTGTGTGTGTGTTTGAATGTTAGTCTATATGTCTGCATGTGTCACTGTGTGCATGTAAAGGACAGAGGTCAATCCCAAATGCTGGTCCCCATCTTTCACCTTGTTTGAAGCAAGGTCTCAAGCAAACACCTTTAACCGCTGAGCTATTTCTCCAGCCCTGAGGCAAGATGTCTTATTGCTCATCGCTGCATATGCTAGGCTAGCTGGTCTATGAGCTTCTGGGACTCCCATGTCTCCACCACCCATCTCACCACAAGTATGCTGGGAATACAGATCCACACCTCCACTTCCTCCTTTACATAGTGTTGCAGTTGGATACTCATTGCTGGCAGAAAACACCCAACCAAGAGCAGTTTGTGGGGGGCGGTTATTTTGGCTTACAGACTCAAGAGGAAGCTCCATGATGGCAGGGAAAACGATGGCATGAGCAAAGGGTGGACATCACCTCCTGGCCAACATCAGATAGACAACAGCAACAGGAGAGTGTGCCAAACACTGGCAAGGGGACACTGGCTGTAATACCCATAAGTCTGCCCCCAATAATACACTGCCTCTAGGAGGATTCAACTCCCAAATTGCCATTAGCTGGGAACCTAGCATTCAGAACACATAAATTTATGGGGGTACACCACCACATTCCATCCCTGGCCCCCATAAACTGATAACCATACATGATGTAAAATGCAATGCATTCATCCAACTTTCAAAGTCCCCATAGTTTTTATCAATCCCAATGTTGTTCAAACAACCCCATATTCCAAGATCTTTTAACAGCCATAATACCAATAAAACAAACAAAGAAACAAAAAAATATAATGGCACAGAATAAACATTCACACTGCAAAATATGACTTTGGGAATAGCAAAGAAATATTCAACCAATACAAGACTCAAACAGGACAAACACCAAAGTTTGTAGCTCCAAGTCCAACAACTCTAACCAGTGACGAGTCTCTGGAGTTCCAATTCCACCCCGCCAGCTAGGCTACTCACAATTCCAGAAAACTTCATCCAGTCCTCTCAGCTCTCTTTGTCAGTCATCCTATAGACCTGGCATCTCCATTGGGTCTGAAACTGCAACCCACAGTTCATCCTCATGGCTCCAAAGGGCCTCCATGCAGGTGATCCAACAAGCCTGCTTCACACTGCCCATTGCCACTTCCAAAATATAAAACCCTGTTGCAAAGTTAATGAAACTCATTTCCTGCATTTGTTAATTCCATAATACCAGGTGGGCTACCAATTTGTTAATCCAAGGGGGAATAAAGCAGACTTTGAAGAATAGGGTACTCCTTCAGCATTAAGGTTCCTTCAAAAGAGTCTGAATTCTTCCTGTTGTCCCAATGCAGGTCAGCTGGCCCAAATTCAAATGTTGTAATCTCTCATATAATTACAGCTGAATGGGCAGAAGTTTTGGCCCAAAATTTCACTTCTGTGCCATATCCTTCTGCACACCAGTCCATTTCTATGCAATGCAACCCTTCACAAGTTCCCAGGACACAGGCAAGCAGAACACAGCAAGCCTCTCACACAAACTGCTTCTAGCCCAGTCCAAGCAAAGCTCTTTCTCACCCTCACAAGCCAAACCTCACAGTCCATAGTTCTTACTGCATTCAGGCCTTTCAACTCTGACCAGAATAGTCCATCAAACTGTACTTACAGCACTGCAAGGCGTTTTTAGGCCAAGATTTCAAATTCTTCCACATTCCTTCCTCAAAAAGGCCAAAAGCACACAGTCAGGAGCTTAGCATTAATGACCCCACTCTTGGTACCAATTTTACTGTGGCAGTCAGGTTCGCATTGCTGGCAGAAAAAACACCCAACCAAGATCAGCTTATGGGAGAAAAAGGTATATTTTGGCTTAAACAGACTCTAGGGGAAGCTCCATGATGGCAGAGGAAAATGATGGCACAGGCAGAGGTAAACAATGGGATTAGCAGAGGGTGGCCATCCGTCCTGGCCAACATCAGGTGGACAACAGCAACAGGAGAGTGTGCCAAACACTCTCAAGAGGAAGCTGGCTCTAACACCCATAAACCCAACCCCCAAAATACACCACCTCCAGGAGGAATCAATTCCCAAATTGCCATTAGCTGATGAACTTAAGCATTCAGAACACATAAGTTTATGTGGGACAACTGAATCAGTCTACCACACACAGGTTCTGGAGATCTGAACTCAGATTGTTATGCTTTCACAGCAAGTGCTTTATCTACTGAGCCTTCTTTCTCCCCCACCCCGCCCCGCACCAGGCCCAGAGAGGGAGTTGGTAAGCCAAGTGTGGTAATACACATCTATAGTCCTAGCACTCGAGAAGCAGAGGCAGGAAAGATTGAAAGAGTAAGGCCAGCCTGTGCAACACAGCCAGACCTAATAAATAAGTAAATAAATAAATACACAAAGTCCTTGTCACCATAGATGGATAAATGGAAAAGCAAGTGGTGACATGTCATACCCAGTGGCATGTCAGGGTGGACTCTTTATATTTTAGCTCTAAGAAGGAAAATGCTGACATGTGCCACAGTCAGACAAAAGGCCACATATTGTGATTCCATCCACGTGAGGTGTCTGTGAAAAGTAGGTCCTCGGAGACTCAGCCAGAGGGGGCAGAGTAGGGAGGGTAGTAATGGGGTGGTATGGCCTTGGAGGCAATGGGGAATGATCTAAGATTGACTGCAATAATGGCTGCACTTATACATTAATATACTAAAAGCCACTGAAGTGAGTGCTTTAATGGGCAATTGGATGGCATGTGACTATATCTCAATCAATCTGTTCTCTTTTTTTTTTTAAGCTAGCAGGCATGGTAGTCCTGCAGCACATCCACCCACGTGTACTTCCCATGGAGAGACTCAAGCTGTCAGCAACTGAGGTGGGTGGGGCCAGAAAGAGCTGCATTATGGATCAACAAGTTTTGTTTTGTTTTGTTTTTAATATTTATTTATTTACTTATTGGAGAGAGAGGAGAGAGAAAGAAGCATACATAGAGAGAGAATGGGTGCACCAAGGCCTCCAGCTACTGCAAATGAACCCCAGATACATGCGCCACTTTGTGTACCTGGCTTACGTGGGTACTGGGGAGTCAAACTTGGGTCCTTAGGCTTTGCAGGAAAGTACCTTGATTGTTAAGTCATCTCTCCAGCCCCATGGATCAACAAGTTTTTAAAAATAAGTTCAAGATGGGGCTGAAGAGATGGCTTAGCAGTTAAGGTGTTTGCCTGCAAAGCCAAAGGATCCCAGTTTGACTCTCCAGGATCCACATAAGCCAGATGCACAAGGAGACGCATGCATCTGGAGTTCATTTGCAATAGCTGAGGCCCTGGAATGGCCCTCTCTTCTCTCTCTCTCTCAAATAAATAAATAAATAAAATACATTGAAAAACATAAGTTCAAGACACCTGTTACAGGCTTTAGCTGCTGACAACTATACTTCCAGCTTTTCAGATGCCAGAAACTGCCTCCTGTTCTGGCATGATAGGCTAGTGGCGATCATAGTGGAGTCATAAGACACAACAGTGTGGGGCACAGGAAATAATGAGGCAGATAGTCTCCATCAATGTGTATTTCACTCTTTGCCCCTAAAAGTCATGGTGCTGTGTTCCACTGGGTTTTGCAGACACAAGGTCTCCTCAAGGGTGGGTCAAGATCAAATCAAACCCCCAAAGAACCTGTCAAGAAGGTAGGAGGGGCTGGAGAGATGGCTTAGCAGTTAAGGGACTTGCCAACAAAGCCAAAGGACACAGGTTCAGTCCCCAGTACCCACGTAAGCCAGATGCACAAAGTGGCGCATGCATCTGGAGTTTGTTTGCAGTGGCTGCATGCCCTCCCACTCCCATTCTCTCTCTCTGCCTCCTCTCTCTCTCTCTCTTTCTCTCTCTCTCTCTCTGTCCAATAAATAAGTAAAATATATTTTTTTAATTTTTGTTTATTTTATTTTTATTTATTTGAGAGTGACAGAGAAAGAGGCAGAGAGACGGCGGGAGAGGGGGGTGGAGAGAGAGGGAGAGAATGGGCTCACCAGGGCCTCCAGCCACTGCAAACGAACTCCAGATGCATGTGCTATCTTGTTCATCTGGCTTACATGGGTCCTAGGGAATCGAGCCTCAAACTGGGGTCCTTAGGCTTCACAGGCAAGCGCTTAACCACTAAACCATCTCTCCAGCCCCAGTAAAATAGTTTAAAAAAAAAAAAAAACCAAGAAAACAAGAGGATGGGCTCACTCCAACAGTGTGAGGTCAGCACTTATAGAATGTGCACCTGTTGGGGGTGAAGCTGAGTATAAGGCCTTCCAGTCCCTGAGAGGATGCTCCTGACACCCCAGGAACTCTTGGGTCCATTCTGAGCCCTCTGGCCACAGTTTCTCTCCACAACCCAGAGACTGGAAGAGCTCTTGTCCCCAGACGCTCCAGGGTCTTAAAATCTAAATAAATTTGAGGAACCCAGAAGGTGGGCTGAAGGCAGCATCAGGTGGGCTGTGGAGGTAGGCTCCCTGGAGGATCCATGTGAACCTTCCCTGGTCTGGGATCTCAAGGACCAAGAACCCCGGCAATTTCCAGGCTCCGTAGCACCCTATACCTCTGTTGTTGAAGGCAGGCCAAGAGCTTTAGGAAGAACTGCCTGACAGCCATGAAGTTAAAGGAAGATAAAGATAAAGGCGAGTCTCCAAATAGCATCTAATGGGGCTGAGAATATGGTTGGGTGGATAAAATGCTTGCTATGTGAGCTAGATGGCCTGCAATGGGATCCCCAGAACCCATGTAAAATGCCAGGGCAGTGACCCACACCTATAAAACCAGCAGGATCCCCAAGGATCAGCTGACTAGCCTGTTTAGTCCAGTCAGTGAGCTCCAGGTTCAGTAAGAGACCTTGTCTGCAAGTATAAGGTGGCCAGCAATAGTAGAAAACACCTGACACCCACTTCTGGCCTCCACATGTATGCACACACGTGTGCCTGCACACCTGTACACACAACATCCGTCCACTCACACATGCAAACATTCATACCCATGCACACGTATATCACATACATATGCAAAACCATGGGAGTAAAAAGATCTATTCGTAATGTGTGCAGACATCTGTGTGTCACTCCCTCTGCATCGGGAAGGCTGGCCCTCCCTCCCACTCTTTGCCCTGGCATGCAGGGTTCTCCCCCAGGGTTCATGGTTCTACACACATCACAGAAGGGAAAGGGTGTGGGGGAGGCAGCAAGAGCGAGGATGGTTGATGACAGGGCCAAAGGTTCCTTGTAATCCTCTTCACACAGGGAAGGGCAGGGACCTGCCGGAAGTCTGTGACAGAATAAAGCCCAGGTTTGCATTATGCAACCTCGTGTGCTCACTAACCTTGAAATCCTCTGAGAGCAATGAGGCATTTCCTGGTTCAGATGAGGCAGCCAGCAGGCCCTTAGCTGCTCCGGGATCACCACAATATTTCTCTGTCCTGCACTGCCTGCACCCTGGCTAAGATTCTGTCCACCTCAGGCAGTCCCTCTCTTTAGGCCACATTATTCCTTCATATATGCACAATCATTTGGATGCTACAGACCACATAGCACTTGGGCAAAGTACCCCACCTTTCTTTTTTTTTTTTTTTCGTTTTTCGAGGTAGGGTCTTGCTCTAGCCCGGGCTGACCTGGAATTCACTATGTAATCTCAGGGTGGCCTCAAACTCACTGTGCTCCTCCTACCTCTGCCTCCTCCCATCTTTTGTCCTCAGATAAATGCATCCCACAGAGAATGTTTGCAGATCCCTTTGAGTTCTGCATGGGCAGCAGAAACAGCACACTGTGCAAACTCCTGGGCAGGCACACAACATTGTCACCCTAGAGTGATCAAGAATAGACAGGTTGCCCTTTGTCTTTTGCCCAGAGCCCTTTGCATGGGGACAGGCTACCCAGAGAGTGCCAGAGACAGTGGGAATGGAAGAAGCCAGAGAGACAGTTTCATGCTGCCACCCTCAGCAGCCTAAGGAGTTCACAGAGACCTCACTCAGGTGATGACAGAATCCTTGACTGCAACCCAGAAAAGGTGGAATAGAACTCATTGCTGGAACTGGGAAATAAGTCAAAGCCATGTACAAAAAAATGAGCTCAGTCTCCAAGATCAAGATGCCACCAAACGTGGGCTAGAAGAGAGCCAATGCATATAAAATTCCCTCCAAAACATATATGGTCATCCCTTCTATCTGGTACTAACTTTTCTCTCCGTTGGAGAATTTGCTTATCTTTTTTCAGGTGGACAACGAACCTGAAGGGAGGATCAGCTAACCACACCTCACCAGCTGAAACCATAGAACAACGCAGGGGAAGGGCAAGAATACAGCGTTCAAGGCGATCACGACACCAGAAAAAGGCTGAAGGAGATAAACACAGAGAACATCCAACTCCAACTAAGCCAGATATCCAGAGACACAGAGGCTCCCAAAACCTCATCAATGAAGCAGAACTAAAATGACCCCAATGTGGCTCAGCCTAAAGATTGTTAGAGTCACAAGTTGGGGTATTATGCACAGAGACTGGGGCCTACCCACTCAGAACTCTTGAGTAACCTCAAAATGATGACCCAGATGAGGGTCCCTTTGAAAGTGGGAGGACAGGGAGGAGGACAATGCAACCAATACTATGAATGTAAAATCAGAATAATATAAATAAAATATATATATTTATTAAAAAAAATAATTTCAAAAAAAGAATAAGTAGGAAGCAGGGTGGAATTTTTAAGAAGAGATCTAACACAGATTTAAGTGCAGAGATTAATAGAAAGAGAGGCATCGGGCTGGAGACATTGCTTAGCAGTTAAGGTGCTTGCCTGCAAAGCCTAAGGACCCAGGTTTGACTCTCCAGGTCTCACATGAGGTGCACAAGGTGATGTAAGCATACAAGCTTGCAAATGAGCACAAGGTGGCACATGTGTGTGGAGTTCGATTACAGTGGCTGAGGCCCTGGTATGCTAATTTTTTCCTCTCTCTCCCTCTTTCCTCTCTCTCTTTCTCTCCCCCATAAAGGTGTGTACCATCACACCCAGCAAATAAAAACTAAAAAAGAAAAAAGAAAGAGATGCATCTAAATAAATGTTGGTCCATGAACATGTGAGGTATGAGCCTCTCAAAAGAGAGTTGCATTTAAATGTCTTTACACGGGGCTGGAGAGATGGCTTAGTGGTTAAGACACCTGCCTGCTAAGCCTAAGAACCCAGTTCCAATCTCCAGGTCCCACGTTTAGCCAGATGCAAAGTGACACAAGGGTGCAATGCCACACTTGACCACAAGGGGGCACACGCATCTGGATTTTGTTCACAGCAGCTGACAGACTGCTGGCATGCCCATCTCTATCTGTCTCCCTCTCCCTCTCTGTCTGTTTCTCTGTCTCTCTCCAAAAATAAATAAAATAATAAAAAAATTAAATGTCTTTACATGGACTGGAGAGATTGCTCAGTGGATAAAGGTGCTTCTTGCAAAGCCTGATGTTCAAGTCTCCAGTGCCTACATAAAACCAGATGCACAAAGTGGCATATGCATCTGGAGTTTGTTTGCAGTGACAGGAGACCCTGGTGGGCACATTCTTTCTCTCTTTCCCTCTCAAAAAAAAAAAAAAAAAAACAAGTAAATAAATAAATGTCTTTATGATAGCCATACATACACTTTTGGTGGCTTCTAAAGGTACTTTGTTCAAAGGGTTGCAAAGATGCTTTCTTTTTTGGTAAATGACATCATAGGGTGATGCCTGGGGTACCTTAGATAGGATGGCAATCTTATTAGGTAAAACCATGGGTCACAGGGTTGTATAATGGGGTAAGATGTGTCTTTTTCTGTAAATGGCATTTATAGGTTTGTTTATGAGGTTCACAGAAATCTGCCACTTCACATCTGGGAAACAAGAAAGGTCATACTCGAAGGTCATATCCAACAAGGTCTTAAGCATGGTTTATTGCTGTTTTAACATTCTTATTTGAAATATCTCAACTTAAAAGGAATATTGTCTATGTTGGCCACCTTTACATCAACTGTTAACTGAGGTGGAATTTTTGACTCTCAACTGGCAAGAGACTCCAACCAGACTCCGGAGTGAGGGGGTCCTTTCCTTTCTAATGTCCCCTTAATTTCCTGTCTTTCTAGCCTGCTTGGAGTGAGGGGTGGAGGCAGCATTTAAAAATGGTCATTCTCTGGTCTGTGCTTTGCAACCATCAGCAGGAGGTTGCTCAGCCTCTCGGTGGCATGGCCCCATCAGCCTCTCCTGTCAAAAGCCCATTAGCATCTCTCTCTGTGGCACCAGGAGAGCAAAGAGCACAGCTCTTCCTAAATAGAGCAGAGTGCTGGTGGCCTGTGTGCCAAGAATAACTCCAGCCAGTGGGGGGCATCAGGCCTTATAGCCATCTATTGGGGGCTAGGGAAGGTGAGGTTGGGGAAGTCAGCCACCCCCAATAGCCTGCAGGCTTAGGACATCAGCTCCATTGACTGATGCCTCTACTCCAGCAAGGATGTTTGAGAGATGAGGGCTGAGGAGCTCAGTCAGTGAAGTGTTTGCATCAAAAGCGTTTTGTGCCCACATACATGCTGGCTGTGGCGGCACGTGTCTATAATCCCTGTGCAGGAGGATCCCTAGAGTTCACTGTCCAATAAGTCTAACCTAATTGGCGATCATTAGGCCAATGAGAGCCCCAATCACAAAAGAGATGATGAAATTCCTTATGAGTGAAGTTGTCCTCATGGCTCTATAGGCACACATGTACACACATACATGTGCACCCCCCCCAAGGACACACTCATTTAAAAATATTTTAAAGGACTAGAGAAATGGCTTAGCAGTTAAGGCATTTGCCTGTGAAGCCAAAGGACCCAGGTTCGATTCCCCAGGACCCACATAAGCCAGATGCACACGGGGGCACACACATTTGGAATTCGTTTGCAGTGGCTAGAGGCGTTGGTGTGCCCATTTTCTCTGTCTCTTCTCTCTCTCTCTCTCTCTCTCTCTCTCTCCTTGCAAATAAATAAATAATTTTTTTAATTTAAAAAATTTTTATAAAGGGCTGTAGAGATTGCTTAGTGGTTAAGGTGTTTGCCTGAGAAGCCTAAAGACCCAGGTTCAATTGCTCAGTACCCACATAAGCCAGACACACAAGGTGGAACATGCGTCTGGAGTTCCTTCGCAGTGGCTAGAGGAGCTGGTACACCCATTCTCTCTCTCTCATAAATAAGTAAATAAATAAATCAACAAACAAATAAATAAATAAAAGAATGTTTGAGAGATGTCCCCAGGGTAATCACTATCCAGATCCCGAGGCCCCCAAGGTCCTGGTCTGGATGGGGACAGACCTGAGAGTGCTGGCCTTGTTCACTGACTGTACAGTGTAGCTCCCTACACAGGTGGTGGTAGGTGACAACGCAAAAATCGCCACACCCAGGATGCTCCACGTGTGGCCAGCTAGGCATTGTAGGGTCACTCACGTGCATACTCCCGGGTGAGGGAAGTACAAGAGAGGAAAGAACAAAACTGGCTGCCGGCTCTCTGCAGACATTTCCTCCCTCACTCCCACCCACACCTCGGAGTGCTCATCTGTCACTGGGACAGCACTAAGGCCAGCCCGCTCCTCTCCTGCAGAACTAATAAGATAACAGATGCTCGCAGTCCCTGCACGCTGGAAAAATCTCACCGATGGGAGGTGTTATCAAATCCACTCATTGCCTGGGATGTCCCTTCCTACTAGATCCATTTCAAAGCAATTAAACTGAAAAATGGCGACAGTGGATTGTACACGTGTGGCCAAGTGTTGCTATCCTAAAGCTTTCTGAGTCAATTATCACATACCCTAGTCATCTGAATGAGGACCTCAAAGACATATGTGCCTCCTTCCTGAACCCATGACCGTGATCTTGCATGGAAGCAAAAATGGGATCTCAGTGTGTGTGTGAGATCCCTAGGGCAGTATCTCTGCTGTATGATCATTGAGGTGGGGTCTCAGTGGGTGTACACAAGAGATTGGAGTGGGAGAGGGCTCTGGATCTTCTGGGCAGGATCAATGTTATCACAGGCTCTGTAAGAGGGAGCCAAGGAGGGCCTGACACAAGAAGAGGACAGCACAAGAGGATATGATCCAGCCACGGAGCACATGAAGTCAAAGAACTGGCAGAAGCAGCAAAGAGCCTCCTCAAAGCCCGAAGAGCATTACAGACCAGCCCAGTAGTTCTCTTGGCCTCCTGCGCTCCAGCGCTATATAAAGAGGCACCTCTGCTGATAAACCTCCAGTCTGGTTGCTACAGTGGCTCCTCTGGACACCTGCTGGAGGGTGAGGGCTGAGCAGTGAAGCCCTACAGGAGATCCCTCCTCTGCTTTGCTTGATTCGGTCTGATCTCAGGCCCCTGCTGGCCACCCTGCAGACCCTACCCACTTCTTTGGAAACAAAGCCTCAGCTGCGTCTGTTTTCTGGCAATTTCTGGTGCATGAAGAAGTGCTCACCAGCTCTCACATAGGAAGATGGCTGGAGAACTAAGACCCCAGAACAGGCTGTTTTGTGTCTGAGAAGTCATGGGAACCCCCTCTGAGGGGGAGGGGTAACTGTCTGCTTCTCGCATGTCATTCTGCCTCCTTCACTCAGTGTCTGTTTACTGAGCATGCCAGGCAGTGGGTTTGAAATCTGAGGAGGCAGCCGGAGAGATGGCTCAGCAGTTAAAGGCTCTTGCATACAAAGGCTGCCTACCCAAGTTTAATTCCCAGGTACTCGTGTAAAGCCAGATGCAAAAAAAAAAAAAAAAAAAAAAAAAAAAGGCACAAGCATGTGGTATTCATTTTCAGTGGTGAGAGAACAACGGCACGCCCATATACACACATGCACATCGATAAATAAACAACATTTTTAAATAGCAGACAGTGAAATCTAAGGGGGGTAAGGGGCTTATCTGCAGAGGCATTTGGATATCAATGCATCCAAGTAAACTGGGATAAGGCCTGACTTCCTACAGAGGGACACATCAGCATTCCCTGCACACACAGCCACGAGAGAGCAGAGCCACAGCCTCCCCTCTGCTGCCTGGGCAATGTCCTGTCCAGGACTCCTGTCCCAGCTCCACAGGCCCTTCTCATCCCGAAACAAGGTACCAGTGGCCACAGAAACAGTGGATCCTGACCTTCAAGCTGGCCTTCGTAGGGACACTGATGAGCAGCCCAGGCACTGAGTGACAGCTCCTCACGGCTGTCCTAAGCTGGATCTAATCATGGGAATGTGGCTTACAGCTGCCTGCTGAGCCAGAACTCGCAGAAACCTTTTCTCAATCAGCTTCGGCACGCTTATCTCTTAAGCTAGGAGGTCTGCAGAGGCAGAAGGGGATGCGAGGGACACAGACAACTCCTTCTGCAGGAGGCCAGGCCCTATCCCGGTTCTCTCACATGCGCTGATAACCAGATGCCTCTGGCATAAGCCTCTTACCTCCTCAGGTTTCAAAGCCTTTCGAATTCCTGCTAAAATATAAGGATTTCTTAGAGGGCCGGACTCTCCCAGCCATCCATCCATCCATCATCATTGTGCACCCAGAATAACAATAATTATAGCAGTGATAACATTAGCTCCCCTTTGTGTGTGTTTTACGGCTTACAGCAACCCTCTCGCACCTCCCATGTCACTTCATCCCAGAGACAGAAGGAAAGCGGTGACACTCATACCACAAGGAAGAAGCATCAAACCCAGCAGGGCTCATAAGGTCAGGGGACCTGTGTTCACATCCTGAGAGGGTGGAAGGAGAGGTGTATGTGTGCCTGGCATGATGCCTGCCCAGCCTAGTGCAGATTCTCAATGCCCAACAGATGCCACAGGGGTCGTTCTGATAAAATTATCACTTGTGGGGATGGAGACACGGCTTCGTAGTTAAGACACCTGTGAAGCCTAAGCATCCAGGTTCAATTCCCCAGGACCCACATAAGCCAGCTGCACAAAGTGGCACATGTGTCTGGAGTCACACCCATGCTCTCTATCTGCCTCTTTCTCTCTCCAATAAATAAGTAAGTAAATAAATAAATAAAAATGTATTTCAAAATTATAACTTTTCAGCCAGGCGTGGTGGCGCACGCCTTTAATCCCAGCACTCGGGAGGCAGAGGTAGGAGGATCACCGAGAGTTCGAGGCCACCCTGAGACTACATTGTTAATTCCAGGTCAACCTGAACCAGAGTGAAACCCTACCTCGAAAAACCAAAAAAAAAAAAAGACTTTTTTTTAAATTTTATTTATTTATTAGAGACAGAGAGAGACAGAAAGAGAATGGGTGCACCAGGGCCTCTAGCCACTGCAAACGAATTCCAGATGCATGCGCCACCTTGTGCATCTGGCTTACACGGGACCTGGAGAATTGAACTTGGGTCCCTGGGCTTTGCAGGCATATGTCTTAACTGCTAAGCCATCTCTCAGGCCCGTGACTTTTATTTTGTTATGGCATAAGCCTCAATCCCCACCCAACACACTCTTAATGCACTATGTGTCCCTTCTTGTCCCTTTGGGGACCAAGATCCTACTGTCCAACCTGGTGTCTAAGGAATGACCTCCTCAGCCCTGGGACCACATTCCAGATGGAGCCTCATTTTATCCTTCTTTTCAGCAGAGGCCAGCTTCTTTGCCACTTCGCCAGTTGGGGCCTGGGGTTTCTTACTGTGTTTCAGATGGAGCTAACCATGTGGGGCTCCCCAGCTGGTGTGATCCCACTGTCATCCATTCTTCATGCCCCTACTGAACAGTGGGCAGAGACTGACAGCGACCTCCTTGGACTAGAGCTGGAAATGCTGACCTTGTGCCTTGTGCCAAGCCCAGGGACCGTGTGTGCTGGCCTTGCCTCCCAGTTACCAGTTTAGCCTCTATTTAAAGGCTGGTGGGGCTAGGGAGATGGCTCAGCGGCTAAGAGAACTTACTTCACAAGCGTGAGGACCTGTGTTTGATCCTTAGCACCCATGTCAAAATGCTGAGCATGGCTAACCACACTCTGGACTCCCTGCTCAGCCTGGCTGAAAAATGGTGAGGTCCTGGTTCAGGGAAAGAGTCTGTCATCTCAGGAAAATAAGATGGAAAAGTGATGGAGGAGGACACCTGACATCTTCGTCTGACCACCATATACATGTACATGGGCAGTATATAGCTGTGTGCGCGCACGCACACACACACACACATACACACATTGCATATTACACAATGCACACACACACCAAAAAGAGAACAGAGATAAGTACTCACCGTCCAGTGTTCTGCGGTCCCTACCCCATCTCGTGCTCACACAGGTGGTATGATCTAGTCAGGCCACACGGACACATAGTGAGGCCAACGGAGCACTCAAGCTGTGAACTGCTGGAGTGGTGTGACTCAGATGTCCCCCATAAACACATGTGTTTCAAATGTGTGGTACCCAGCAGGTGCAAACTTGGGAGATGGAGCCTTGCTGGAGGAGGTGTGTCACTGAGGGGGCGATGGACCTTGATTTCAATTAGCTCCTAGCTTGCCCTGGTGTTAGTCACTTCACTCTCTTGCTGCTGTCTTCCACCTGCTGTGGCAGAGGTGATGTCCAGCCTCTGCTTGTGCAGTGCTGTCCCCTGCCATCATGAAGCGTCCCCTCAAGACTGTTAGCCAAAAGAAAACCTTTCCTCCCATCAGCTGCTTTTGGCCTGGTTGGTGTTTAGTCCCCCGCAATGTGAAGGTAACTATAACACATGCCCTGAGGGGATTATGCCCAGGAAGGGGGTCCTGAAAGGGCCAAGAAACTATCACAAGGGGCCTTGTGGATAGGTGCAATACCTTCTTTCAAAGCAACTCTTTTTAAAAAAAAAATTATTGACAACTTCTATACTTATAGACAATAAACCAATTTCCCTCCCCTTCACTATTCCACTCTCCATCATATCCCCTCCCTCTCTCTGTTAGTCTCCCTTTTATTTTGATGTCATCGTCTTTTTCTCCTATTATGAGGGTCTGGTGAAGGTATTGCTAGGCACTGCGAGGTCATGGATATCAAGGCCAATTTCTGTCTGGACAGTTGTAAGGAGTCATACCCTTCCTTTGGCTCTTACATTCTTTCCGCCACCTCTTCCACAATGGACCCTGAGCCTTGGAGGGTGTGACAGAGATGTTTCAGTGCTAGACACTCCTCTGTCACTTCTTCTGAGCACTATGTTGCCTTTTGGGTCATCCCAGTGGTCACCACCATCTGAAAAGAGAAGCTTCTCTAACCAAAAAGTGAGAGTAGAATTAATAAGTGAATATGAACATTAAGTGTAATGCTTTCAGGGCAGTTTGGTGAGAATAATATATGCATTTATCCAGACAGGAGCAGGCTTTATACCCCTAAGGCACATGACCTCCCATATCATCGACTTTTGATTAAGTTTTCAGTACCAGGCATGTATTCCCTCCCACAGAGCTGGCCTGTAGTCCAGTTAGAGAGCAGTTGGTTTCCCCCAGAGCAGACATGCCACTGTTGCACCCATTCGGTCATTGGGCCTGTCTGGCCAAACTTGAGGCTTCTAATGTTCACTGTTTTCACCACTGATGACTTCTGTCTCCCATAGGGCTGCATGCAGTGCAGCTTTTTCCAGCTTTCAGTTGGCTGGTCTACAGGAAGAATGTTTTCAGCACAGCACCAGCTTGCTTTCTCAGTGACCTTGCTGCCCACGCATGTGAAGTCTTCAGCAATAGGGTCTTACTATCTGTTACTCGTAGGAAACCAAGGGCCTTGGCAATAGCTTGTAATGGTTTGGAGGCAACAGGGACATCTCTGGCTAGCAACTCACTGGTAGGTATCCCATTCCTGGCACTGACAATTTTCAAAGCAACTCTTACAGGAAGGCCCAGAGGTGATGCCGATTAAACCTGCCTGGGGGTTTCACTGGCTGGTGTTCTGTATCAACCAACAGTAGAGGTATGATTTCTGGGCACGTATGGGAGGATGTTCCTGGGATGGGTTAGCATTTGGCTTCTGATAAGCAAAGGCCAAAGTCTTCATCCAACCCAATACTCTCTTGAGTTGGCACCTCCAACAGATCAGCCTTGGAGACAGCAGTGTGTGGGGGTGACACCTTAGCACAGACCTAGGGGCCACACATGGAAGTGCCTATAGGCATGTGTAGACACACGTTGGCACACTGAGATTCCACAGGCCACAAACTACAAACACACCTGGGGCTCTCTCTCTCTCTCCGTGTGTGTGTGTGTGTGTGTGTGTGTGTGTGTGTGCAAGCACGCATGACACTGTGCACAGCCTTCCGTGTCATTCCTCTGGAACACTGTTAACATTTTTTTAAAAATTTATTTTTTGAGAGAGACAGAGAGACAGACAGAGAGAAAACTGGGGCACCAGGGCCTCAGCCACTGCAATTGAACTCCAGATGCTTGCGCCTCCTAGTGGGCTTGTGGGACCTTGTGCTTGCCTCACCTTTGTATGCCTGGCTTACGTGGAATCTGGAGAGTCAAACATAGGTCCTTAGGCTTCACAGGCAGGTGCCTTAACTGCTAAGCCATCTCTCCAGCCCCTGTCTACACTTTTTTTTGAGAGAGAGAGAGACAGAGAGAGAGACAGAGAGGGGAAGACAGATAGAGATGGACACGCCAGCAGCCTCTCAGCTGCTGCTAACGAAATCCAGATGTGTGCGCCCCCTTGTGGTCAAGTGTGGCATTGCGTTCTTGCATCACTTTGCATCTGGCTAAACATGGAACCTGGAGATTGGAACCGCTAGAGATTGGAACCAGCATTCTTAGGCTTAAGAGGCAGGCACCTTAACCGCTAAGCTGTCTCTCCAGCCCCCTGTCTACATTTTTTGACAAAGGCTCTTATTGTCCTGGAGCTCTCCAATTAGGCTACACTGGCTGGCCAAGGAGTGGGACTGAGTCTTAGTGTTTAACACCATAAAGCTATGAAGCACTCAAAACAAGCAGTCCTACAACACAGAGACAGGAGGCAGGCGGGGCTCAGGATTCAACTGAAAGAGTTCCCAGTGTCCAAAGCTGGAGTAATCAGAAAACCAACCTAGAGCAGGTCCAAATACAACCAGGGGTGTCGAATACATACACCTGTGTGTGTCCTGTTGTAATCTGTGCCTGGAGCCATAAGCAAACAGAGAAGAGACTGTCCTTCCTGCAGGTGAACTCCAAGAGACTTAGTCCCTAACTGGGGTGGGGAGCAAGCTCCTCCATTCCTTCAGGGTGAAGAGTATGGTAACTTCTTGCCAGAGAGAACAGAGTCTGCCCAAGGCTTCTTGGACAGGCTAACCACTGGGAGTGGGGTAGGGGATGCTACTACTGCCTACAGATGCTGAAATACTAGAGGAAGGTTGGGCAAACTCAACTCTTAGGGCCCAAGAGCCAGAGCAGAGGATTCTGGGTTAGCCAACAACAAAGTCAAGCCTCTGTGGCCACATGGTAAGCCAATGTGACATAACCTCTAAGAGGAGCTCAGTTCTAGCCCTGATTTCCTCCTAGGTCCTCCTGATGCACACACCCCAGCAAGCTGGTCAGAAGAAATGAATTCATTCACTGAGGACCTGTGTACTCTCTCGGCTGCCTCAGCCTCTGCCAACTCTGCCAGGTCCCAGGCATCGCTAGTGTCCTTCCTGCCCTGGCGAAGCCATCCTACACAACACAGAAGGAGCAGAGGTGGGCGGCTGCCAGCCCCGACTCCACACAGCCTCACTGTGACAGGACTCTAATTTTGAATGTGATCTTGTGCATAGCACCTTGTCCTCCACGCGGGAACCCGGGTAGCATAAATGAGCTACTTGCCACCAGACCATCATCCCTGGAGAGAAGGTCAGTGGAGCTGCTTGGCCCGTGGCAAATGGATTGAAAGGTAGAAGCAGCTGGTCTGTGAAAGGCACTACAAGGTCTTCTCCAGGTTTAAAAAAAAAAAAAATCTCTGCTCTCTCCCCCTGTGTGGCAGTGCCTGAAATTCTACATTCAGTCATACTTGCACAGAACCTCCAGAAGGTCCCTGCACCAAGCCCCATATGTCACCTGGGGAGGAGACTGCTCTTCCACTGCTGCTCCTATAGACGGATGCGTGCGCTGCTCTGTCGGGGGGGGCTTGTTTCTCCTGCCCAACCTCAAGGCTACCCCTCCCCCACCAACCCTTCCTACAGTTGTACCAGTAACGGTGAGCATGGCCCTGCTCCCACTTCTTCACTCCACCCTCTTGAGAGCGGGTTATCTCCGCATAGGGCTGTTCAGCTAGGATTGGTCATTTTCTTTTCTTTATTTTTTAATATTTTTATTTTTATTTATTTATTTGAGAGAGAGAGAAATAGGCAGAGAGAGAGAGAGAAAATGGGTGCACCAGGGCCTCCTAGCCACTGCAAACGAACTCCAGACACATGTTCCCCCTTGTACATCTGGCTTGCGCAGGTCCTGGAGAGTCGAACCTGGGTCCTTTGGCTTTGCAGGCAAACGCCTTAACCGCTAAGCCATCTCTCCAGCCCCTGGACTGGTCATTTTCTCACAGCAGAGTGGGTGGAGCCTCAGTGCAGATGGGGAGAGAGTAAGAGACAAGGCAGGGCACCTGCATTCATTGCTTCCTACTTACTGTGACAACATAGCTGACAAAGGAAATTTAAGGAAGAAAGAGTTTTTCTTGGCTCACAGTTCAAGGGCATACCATCCATTGTAGCAAAGAAGGTATGGCAGCAGGAATGTGAGGTGGCTGGTCACATTACAGCCACAGTCAGAAAGCAGAGCGAAGGGGCTGGGGAGAGGTGGCTTAGCAGTTAAGGTGCTTGCCTGCAAAGCCTATGGACCCAGGTTCAATTCCCTAGTACCAAGTAAGCCAGATGCACAAGGTGGTGCATGCATCTGGAGTTCGTCTGCAGTGGCTAGAGGCCCTAGTGTGCCCGTTCTCTCTCTCTCTCCCTCTCCCTCTCTCATAAAATAAATAAACAAATAAATAAAATATTTTTTAAAATAAAGAAAGAAGAGTGAGAGGAAGATACAAATGCTGGTGCTCTGCTCATTTTCTCGTTTTTATTCAGTAGAGAACCTCAGTCCAGGGGATGATGGTACCTATCCCATGGACTGCGAGGGTATGCCCCTGCTCAGTTAAACCTTTCTGGAAACATCCTCACATCTAGGTATACCTAAAGATATGTGTCCTGGATAATGTTAAACCCAGTCAACTTGACAAAGAAGATTAGCCATTGTGATCCCTTTTGATAAGTTTGAAGATAAGAGAAAGGCAGGGAGGGCACTTTTTCTTCTATCCAGGAAGTTGGGCTTGAATGAGCCCAGAAACTAGGGACCCCAAGGTGTCTCCGATTGTGGCTCTGTGGGGGCGTTCAAGGAGCTATCTCAGGCTCACAGGCTCACCAAGACAACTGTGCCACATGGAACAAGAAGCACTCAGCTTCCCCTGTGCCCCTATGTGCCTACACCTTAGTTTGGTCCAGAAGCCTCCAATGGGGTGAGAAGACTCCCCCAAAATGAAGAGGTCAGACTCCTCCAGGCGTCTGTCTACTGGGTACGACTTGATGTCCTGTGTATCCGTGTGAGTGTGAGACACGATGGCCACAAACCTCAGAGCAATCTGTAGCCGTTGCTCTGCTGGACAAGCAGTATCTATGGCCCCATCACCTCACAGCATGTGGAGCAACAACCTTTCCACAGCATGCCGATATATGTGTGGGATCACTGCAGCTATGTCAAAGACCGTGAGGAGACCCAGGATCCCTTCCCAGCTCAGGGCAGCCTCACACCCGGCTCAGCTACATGAATAGAGGCCAGGCCAGACCACCCACTATATTGTTCTCCTACCGCAGGTTCTTGTCCAGCAACCTATGAGAGCTGGGGTGCTGAGCCTGGCATAAGCCGTCGGGCAGTTGCTGAGTAGAATGTAGGACAGGAGCATTGTATCATTGACTGGGGTGGCATCTGAGCTATGAAAGACAAGGTCCTCAGAAAGGATGGGCAGCCAGGGAACTGAATCATCAACTCACCAGCGACTTTAATTCGCAACAATAAACAGGAATTATACTTCCTCTATGGTCTGGGTAGAATATCACAAGGTGTTTTTCCCATGTCCAGCAACACCAGCACCCCAGCTCTCCCCACATCTTCTGGTTTGTATAACCGCCTTCTCCCAATCACCTCTTCCATCATGACTGCGAGACAATGACCCTGCAGACTCTCTGGACCTCACATGGCACGTGGTTGCTATCATCTCCACTTGCTGGGAGGCAGGCAATTTTCCCTATGCCACCCAGAGCCATCCGTTTGACTCCCACCTGGCCCTTTACCTGCAGCTCCTCCCAGCAGCACCACTGCCCAAATTCACTGGTACCTCCCTGATTTCTCTCCTTGTGCTCCTCTGGAAAGAGCCTCCCCAGGATTACAAAGGATTACGACTTACTGGACAGCTACTCCTCTGGGCTCTAGGTTAGCAATATTTTTCTTGTGGTCAAATATATATACATGAAGTCTCAGGATGGGTTAGTGGTTAAGGTGTTTGCCTATGAAGCCTAAGGACTCAAGTCCCGTTCCCCAGTGCACACATAAGCCAGATGCACAAGGTGGCGCATGCATCTGGAGTTCTTTTGCAGTGGCTGAAGGCCCTGGTGCACCCATTCTCTCTCTTTCTATCTGCCTCCCTTCCTCTTACATAAATAAATATGTAAATACATAAATAAATAAAGTTTCCTGTCCTAACATGTCCAATAGCTTATGCAGCCACTCCCACCATCTATCCCTTCCCATCTTCCCTAATTGAAGCTCTGTCCCCATGAAAAACTCACTCCCCAGCCCCTGACACCCATCACTCCACTTCCTATCGCTGAATCTGACAACACTAAGTACCTCATATAAATGCCGTTACGGAATATCTGCTCATCCGTGACCAGTGGATTTCGTTTGCAATCATGTCTTCAAGTTTCATCCACAGCTCAGCATGTATCAACATTTCCTTTCTTGATACTACCTACACAAGTCCTGCATAATAGGAGGGGAAATGATGGCATCAAGACGACTAGGGGACTGGAGAGATGGCTTAGCGGTTAAGTGTTTGCCTGCAAAGCCAAAGGATTCCGGTTTGATTCTCCAGGACGTAAGCCAGATGCCCAAGGGGGCAGATGCATCTGGAGTTCATTTGCAGTGACTGGAGGCCCTGGTGTGCCCATTCTCTCCCCGCCCCCCACCCCCACCTCTTTCCCCCTCTCTCAAATAAATAAATAAAATATTTTTTTTAGGGCCTGGAGAGATGGCTTAGCGGTGTAGGCGTCTGCCTGCTAAGCCTAAGAATGAAGGTTCCAATCTCCAGGTCCCACGTTTAGCCAGATGCAAAGTGACGCAAGGGCGCAATGCCGCACTTGCCCACAAGGGGGCGAACACATCTGGAGTTCGTTCACAGCAGCTGAGAGGCTGCTGGTGTGCCCATCTCTATCTGTCTCCTTCTCCCTCTTGGTCTGTCTCTGTCTGTGTCTCTCCCCCAAAAATAAAAATAAATATATATATTTTTAAAAAAATAAGACGACTAGTTAGAAAGAAGAAGAAATTCACTGGAGGCAGGGACAGGAGAGGGGGTCAAGGGGATGTGGGAGAGGATTAGGGCCATGATATATTATTGTATATATGTATGGCGGTTGTCAATAAAAAGTTAAAAAGTTTTTCCTTCCTGGGCCTGGGGGAATTGCTTAGTGGATGTCTCCATGCAAGTATGAGGACCTGAGTTTGATTCCCAACAGCCACATAAGCTGACAGGCATGGCAGAGTGCGAGGTGCAATCCTAGTGCTGGGAAATGGAGACAAGAGGATTCCTAGGCCTTGCAGGCTAGCTTGTCCAGCTGAATAGGTGAGCTCTGAAATGCACACCCATTCTCCTTTCCCTCTCTCTCTCCTTGCAAATAAATACATAAATAATAATTTGTTAAATATGTATTTATTTATTTATTTATTTGAGAGAGAGAGAGAAAGAGGCAGATAGAGAAAAAGAGAGAATGGGCATGCCAGGGCCTCTAGCCACTGCACACGACCTCCAGACGCATGCATCCCCTTGTGCATCTGGCTAATGTGGGTCCTGGGGAATCAAACTGGGGTCCTTAGACTTCACAGGCAAACGCTTTAACCACTAAGCCATCTCCCCAGCCCAAATAGTAATTTTTAATAAAATATTTTATTTATTTATTTGACAGAGCGAGAATATGAACGGGCATACCAGGGCCTCCAGCCACTGCAAATGAACTCCAAATGCATGCACCATTTTGTGCATCTGGCTTCACATGGAACTGGGGAATCCAAGGCTTGGTAGGCAAGCACCTTAGCCACTGAGCCATCTCTCCAGCCCCTACATAAATAATTTTTTTTTTTTTGGTTTTTCGGTTTTTCGAGGTAGGGTTTCACTCTGGTCCAGGCTGACCTGGAATTAACTATGTAGTCTCAGGGTGGCCTCAAACTCTCGGCGATCCTCCTACCTCTGCCTCCCAAGTGCTGGAATTAAAGGCATGCGCCACCACGCCCGGCAATAATATTCTTTTATAAAAAAAAAAAAAAAAAGATCCCTGATATTGACTGGGTATGGTGGTGCACGCCTTTAATCCCAACACTCAGGAGGCAGAGGTAGAAAGATCATTGTGAGTTTGTGGCCAGCCTGGGACTACATAGTGAATTCCAGGTCAGCCTGGATGAAAGCAAGACCCTACCTAGAAAAAAAAACAACAAAAGAACAAATGATCCCCAATATTGAACTCTGACCTCCACATGCATATGCACACACATACGTGCACCCACATATATGAACACATACGTACACATGAACCCATACACACTACACATACATGCAAAAAAAACCAAATTTCCTTTCTTCTTAAGGCTGAGAAACACTGGGCAGTATGGAAGGTCCACATTGCGTTCACATAGCTGTTATAGATACCACAGACATTTCTTCCACAGTTTAACTCGTGTGAATAATGGCAGGTGTGCAAATCCCTTTGGGGCATTGCTTTCAGTTCTTTAGGTATGTGCCCAAATGTGCACTAGTCAGACCATGTCTTCACACTCTGGCCTTAGCTTCTGATGCCCTCTGCTCAGCTTCTGTAGCCACGATGGCACTGCAGATGCCGCCAGCTAGGCGTGGGCTCTAGCTCTCCACCTCCTCGCTGTGTTTGTTTCCTGTTTTTTTTTTTTTTTATTGATGACAGCTAGCCTAACATCTCTGTTAGCACTTCACACGGACTCTCATGTTCTCTTTTCTCTCCTAAAATGGAAACATAATAACTTTTTTTTAATTTTGCAGATCGCTCCACATAAGGTTCTATGTCACATGGCTAGCTTGTAGCTGATGGCCCTGTGAGTTCTCTAGGCCACTCCAGGATTCAGCTTCCAGCTAAATGGGACATTTCATTTTTCAGTCATGTCTTGCCAGATGAGAATATCCAGTAATGAATGAATGAGTGAACCCCTTGTTGCCAGGGGACTGGCTAGGGGCCAGCCTGGAGGGTGCCGGCAGCTCCTCTGGGATGAGACTCAGAACAATGGGGGTGCAAAAGCACACTCCCCTGGGTTCCCAGAGAGAGGAGCCCAGGAAGGAGAAGCAGAGGGAAGTACAGAAAGTGAGCAGACTCGCCTACTAGAGCCATAGGCAAGCAAACAAGGACACTGGGCCCAGGGGACAGGAGCAGAGACCAGCAACAGGATGGACTTGAGTATTCACTGGAGGCCTGGCTGACATCTCAGGACAAATGATAGGACAGGAGGCTCTTTGACAAGAGAGGAGATAAAAGACAGCTCTGTGATCGATACACACATTAGCTGAACTTGATTTGCAAGTCATGTGCCTTCCTTGGCCTGGCATTAACCATCCATGCCACGGTGTCCAGAATTAATCAGTGTCAGGCTCCCCTCAGCCTCTGCTCAAACAAGTTTATTTTCAAGGCCAAAGGTAAGTGGAGGGAGAAATATAAGGCTAGGTAGGGACATCGCTTATGCCCAAAGCCACATCTACCCATTTCCATGGAGGTGGGCAACCTCCAGAAAGCCCATCTGGGGCAGACACTTTGCTTACGCAGCCCACACCCCTTCATATATGTATCCTGAGTGGGCTTCTGGGGACGTGGGTGGAAGGAAACCTTCGGGGCAGCCATTCCACGCATTCCATGTTACTGAACGCTCACCCCACTGACCTCCACAGGAAAGAGTGGCTCAGGAAGGACCAGAAGAGGCCAAAGCTGATTCCCAGAGTAGGGTCAAATGTTGCATTGTCTGCTCCATCCAGAGGCAAGATTCAGGATGGGAGAGACTGCTTGTGCCTCCTCCCCCAACCAGATGTGCACAGAATTTGTTCCTACACACATTCGCACACGTACACAAAAACGCAACGCATGCACACACGCCTGAGCCCACAGCATTCTTGAGCCTCTCACTGCATCTTCTTCCTGCATACCTCATTGTGGGGCTCCTATGACTGCCCCTAGCCAGTCAGTTTCCAACAGTCCTGACTGTTGGCTACAGCCTCACGTCACAGACCCTTCCCCACCCTCCATCATGCCCTGCATTGGTTCCAGAATGAACCTTGGGGCTGATGAAGGCTGAACTTACTGCCAGGGAAGCTCTATGGCCCTGGAGGTGTTGCCAAATGCTACAGAGAGGACTCCAGCTGGAGGTGGAGGAGAAATCTGGTGACTTTGGGAGCAGAATGTGCATAGTCTCATCTAAATGCGGACCACAGATCATTAGCATAAGCCTCACAAGTTCCATCCTACCTAGTGCTATTCCATGCAGATGGCACCTAGCCACGGGCCCAGGAGGGAACCGAGATGAGAGACCAGAGAAGAACAACCTGCGTACGTGCACGCAGGGACCTCACACACGGTCTTTGCTAACATCATGGTTGCTGATATTTGGCGAGCATGGCTCTGTCCGGGGCACTTCACCAGCCTTAACTTATTACAGCAGTTGGAGCTTCTGCGGCACAGTCCTTGTGCTGAGAAGGAAGTTGGAGTTTGGTATGACATAATCACTGGCGGTCACGTACCATTGGCCATTGGGATGTGGACTCGGATTATGCGAGCCAAGGCTGTTTGGGGCTTGGTGGGATATCAGTGTGGCCTCTTGGTGTAGGGTAGCCACGGTCATCAGGAAGGGTTGGCTCCCAGATGCTCAGAGCACCTCCAAGACCAGGTTCTATCCAGGCATACAGAATGAGTGAAGCCACATAGTACCAGGCAGAAGATGAAAAAGATGGTAAACTGATACATGCATTCATCCAAGCTCAATCATCACTTTTATTTTTTTTTTTTTTTTTTTTTTTTTGGGTGGGGAGAGGTTTCGAGGTAGGGTCTCACTCTAGCCAGGCTGAGCTAGAATTCACTCTGTAGTCTCAGGGTAGCCTTGAACTCATGGCGATTCTCCTACCTCTGCCTCCCGGGTGCTGGGATTAAAGGCGTGCGCCACCAATCCCGGAAATCCTCACTTTTAAATTCAACAAGGAGGGCTTCTGGCATGAACGTCTCCAAATATACGAGAGAGCATGGTTTAGTGAGGCCACCTGTGCCCAAACATAGCCATTGTACTTGGCTTAGGCTGTACTCCCTCCTACACTCAGGACCACTGAAGAGTCAGGCTAGGTTCCCCTCTGCCCACTAGGACATGTTTCTGGGTGTTTCTCTGTCATCCTTTAGAAGCCATCTCGTAATACATATTTACTGCCAACAAAATGGACACCAACTCTCTAAATGTCATCAGTCAGGTGCTCATTTCTCTGTATTTCTCCATATTTCTACAGCAGGTATGCATGTGTGTCTGAACTGGGGCCCAAAGTCCACACGCTGACATCTCATTGGAAGGTTTTAGGAGGTTCCATCAAAGGATAGTAACTGCCTATGCCCCCCCACCCCACTTCCTATGTTGGAACCCTGCTGCTCCCTGGGAGATGGCAGGACGAGGAGACTTTGGGAGGAACCTGATTGGATGAGGTCTGGAAGGAGGGTGGCAATAGAATTCCTACCTTTGTAAGAAGATACCTTCTCATTGCTGGGACAAAACACCCAACCAAAAGCAGCCGGTGGAAGGAAAGGCTTTATTTTAGCTTCAAGTCTCAAGCAGAAGTTACGTCATTGTACGGCAGAGCAGAGGTTGAGCATTGCAATCTGGTCACTTCCGCTGGGAGGTAGCAGCCAGCGTGTTATAGTCCGCTTCCCATCACTGGGATGAACTTCCAAACCAGGCACAATTATGGGAGGAAGAGAAGTTGTTGAAGCTTACAGATCCAGGGGACGTTCCATAACAGTGAAAGAAGCTGGCCCCCTTTCACAGGTCCACACAGAGAGAAATATCACCACCATCACCACAAACAAGTGCACTCCAGAAACCCCAGGCAGAGCTCAAGCACACAGCATATGTTAAGCTGGAATTCAGATCCGTCCCCAAACACTCCTTAGGGCTGGACCTTAGGATCTGCCCACAGTGACACCTCCTCCAACCAGGTGGCTGGAGATCTAATGCTTTAATAAACTCCTGAATTGATTGCAGGACATCCATTCAAACTGCTACATTCTGCCCTTAGCCCCCAGTAGATTCATAATCATCTCACATTGTAAATTGTATTCAGTCCAACTTTTAAAGGTCCCCATAGTCTTCACCAACTTAATATAGTTCCAAAGTCCCAAGTCTCATTTGAGATTTAAGATTGTCTCTTAGCTGTAAGTCCTGTAAAATCAAAACAAGTTATATACTTTCAATATATAAAGGCACAGAGTAAGCATTTCCAACTGCTATAAGGCATAGCAAGGAGAGACAGGAACAACGCAAACTCAATAACCATCAAACAAACATCGAATATCTGCAGTTCAAGTCCAATATGATAACCAGTGACTGACAGTCTCCAGATTTTCCAATTCCACCCATCCAGCTGGGCTGAGTATCCAGGGGAAACTTCCATCCAGAGCCAACAGTACTCCATAGTAGCCCTTGCACAGTCCTGGTATATCCAAAACATCTTCGGGTCTCCATGCAAACCACAGTCCATCTTCCAGTGGATCCATGGGCCTATCAGGGTCATCACGCCCTGCCTATATTCTGCATCTCAGCAATGGCTCCTGGAACCATGGGCACTTCATGACCCACTCCATGCATTTTTCATGCTTCCAAAACCAGTACCAGGTGTGTAGGACACAGATATATTCTTAATTCAGGGACAAAATAAGTTGTGATCTTGAAGAGCAGGTCCTTTCCTTTCAGTTTTCTCCTTTCAAAAGATTTTGCATTTCTACCATTCATTCTTTCCTCAGGCATCCTTTTCCATCTTTTTTTAAAATTACTTTTTGCTTATTTATTTATTTATTTATTTATTTGAGAGTGACAGAGAAAAAGAGGCAGATAAAGAATGGGTGCACCAGGACCTCCAGCCACTACAAACGAACTCCAGATGCGTGTGCCCCCTTGTGCATCTGGCTTATGTGGGTCCTGGGGAATCAAGCCTCGAACCAGGGTCCTTTGGCTTCACAGGCAAGCACTTAACCACTAAGCCATCTCTCCAGGCCCACCCTTTTCCATCTTTCAACGTAATGTAGTTGGGCCATCTTCCTTCTAAATTCTAATGCATTTGACAAGACCAGCTTCAGCAACCAGTCTCAGTGCCCATTATTTTAAACTTGCTTGAGTGTTTCCAATTTTAAATCTTAAGTTTCTCAGTTCTATATCTTTAGCCAAGCATATCAGTCCATTGAAAATTTAACCTTGAGCTGAAGAAATGGCTTAGTGGTTAAGGCATTTGTCTGCAAAGCCTAAGGACCCAGGTTTGATTCCCCAGGACCCACATAAACCTGATGCACAAAGTGGCACATGTGGCTGGAGTCTGTTAGCAGTGGCCAGAGGACCTTGCATGCCCATTCTTCCTCTCTTTCCCTCTCTCTCTGTCTCAGTTTAAAATATTTTTTGATTTTTTACAAAGAAAATTTAACCTTGATCAAACTCTCTGGGCATGGACAGCCAGTAGCTCAGTTCCAACAAAGTTCTATGCAGTCTTTTCTTCTCCTTAGAAATTCATAAGCAAAGCCTCCAGATACTATTTGTTCTGTACCTAGTATTTTCAAACTCTTACCAGAATAGCCCATAAAATTGGCTGGAAGGGCCGGGCGTGGTGGCGCACACCTTTAATCCCAGCACTCGGGAGGCAGAGGTAGGAGGATCGCCAAGAGTTTGAGGCCACCCTGAGACTACAGAGTTAATTCCAGGTCAGCCTGGACCAGAGTGAGACCCTACCTCGAAAAACCAAAAAAAAAAAAAAAAAAAAAAAAAAATTGGCTGGAAGGTATCTTCAGTTGCAAGTACCAAGTCCAAGCCCATTCCTCCAAAACAAAGTTTCAAAAGACCAAAATCCATGTGGTCAGATTAACCACACAGCAACAACCCACTCTCTGGGACCAATTCTGTTGCAGTCAGCTTCATGTTGCTGGGATGAACCTCCAAACCAGGCCCAGTTATGGAAGGAAGAGAAGCTTACAGATCCAGGGGAAGTTCCATAATGGCAAAAGAAGCTGGCCCCCTTTTGCAAGTCCACAAAGAGAAATATTGCCACCAGCACCACAAACAAGCACATTCCAGGAACCCCAGGCAGAACTTTAAACACTCCGCATATCTTAAGCCAGAATTCAGATCCTGGACTGGACTCTAGGATCCACCCACAGTAACACCTCCTTCAACCAGGCAGCTGGTGATCTAAAGCTTTAATAAACTCCTGAACCAAATGGGGAACGTCCATTCAAATTACCACACAGAGTTAGCAAGCTAGGGAGCACCCAATGGGGATGGAGTAACAAACCTCAATGTCTGTTTCCAGTGATGCACTTCCTCTAGCAAGGTTCCTCCTCCCAAAGGCTCCACCCACTGAGGAATGAGTGTGAGGCTTAAACACATGAGACTATGGGGGACATTTCACATTTAAACCACCACAGCTTGCCAGAGCTCTCATGTGATGACTCAGAAAAAAAAAGTGCTGTCCTCAAGCCAAGAAGAGCACCTTACTATACCTAAGATGGGGTTCCTAGGTCTTGCCCTTCAATCCTCCAGGACTCTGGAAATGAATTCTTGGATACTTGTTATTATATCCTCCCACTCTCTTATCACTTGCTATGAGGCCCTTGGGTGGCTAGGCCAACTTGCCTCCCAAAACAGTTTCATTCCTGGTAGTTGTGGTTGAGAGGATGGGTCAGAGCCTCCTGGAATCTTTCATAGTCTGGAGCTAATGGACAGCACCTGTGTTATCATATAATATCCCTCTGTCCCTGTCCTGTAGCATCCTGAGACCTGGGGCCTTGGTGATAAGCAGCTGAATTTCTTAGCAGGAATTCTTTGTGTGTGGCTGCACTGTGATGTCTCTGTCTCTCTGCACGGAATGGAAATGGTGTCAGCATCCACAGTCTTCTGCCTGCAGAGCCCAGCAATCACAGGAGCATGGCATCTCTTAGATGCAGAAGACTGCTATGGCCATCCTTCTGCCAGGCATTCCTAAGCAGGAGGACCCCAGTTGAGCAGTGTCCAGTGGCAATAGATCTCTGGGGATGCCCAACTCTCCTCTCCTCCCCTGAACTCACTCATTTCTGGACTTCTGCTGGATGTTTCTGCTCCCTCCCAGGGGACCAGCATGGCTTTCTGTATGTAACTATGAGCTCATACATTTTAGCCCATCTCAAAGGCTCAATCTGTCACCCTTGTTATTTTTACACCCATATCATCTCATCATTGACTAGCAGAAACTTCTTCAAATTATGTCCTTTTAAAAATGCTTCACTTTCTTTTTAAAAAAAATCGTTATTACTCTCTTACCAGTAAGCTTTCAATTTGCCCAAAGTCAGTCTGTGGTGGGGACCCACAGGTCCTGATTCTGTAATCTCCTCCATCTAACCCATATGTCTAGACACTGCTCCTGCTACCTGGCCCTCTTTTCACCTTGCTTTTGAAGGGACATGGTCTTTACCATATGCCCAAGGACTGGGCCTGGAGGAGGGGATCAGCCAGGCCATTCACCTGAAGCTGCTATGTGCTTCCAGGGTATGTGGCCCCAGGAACCACAGGACAAGAACCCACAGAATCCTCACCCTCAGAAAGGACTACTTTCCAAACCAGGGTCAGTCACCTCTTAAACTAGTGACATTTCTTTTCTTTTCTTTTCTTTTCTTTTTTATAGTTTTCACCCCAGGAGCCTGTCATCAGAACACAGGCAGACCTTTCTCTGTGTGATTCTCCAGCTTTCCACTGACTTCTGCTCTGATGAGGAGACCCAATGATCCAGAGTTGAGCTCTCATGGGTCCACTTATACCAGGAGGACCACAAGTACTTCTGTCACCCAGATTGAGCCCTGTGAGATAGATAGACAGGTGTAGAGTCCACACTCAGGATGAAGGGCCTGAAAGATATTCCATGGTTACCAGAGTTAGGTTCAGAGTCTGTGCCCTGGCAGGTAACAAGGCAGGCTCAATAGTCCATCTGCAATAAACCAATTAAAAGAGCAAAAAAAATTAGCCTGGAGCTGGAGCTGGAGCTGGAGCTGGAGCTTGGTGGTTAAGACCCCTGCCTGCCAAGGCTAAAAATTCCAGTTCTAATCTCCAAGTCCCATGTTTAGCCAGACACAAAAAGTAACACAAGGGTGTAATGCCACACTTTCCCACAGGGGGGCATGCATCTGGAGTTTGTTCACAGCAGCTGAGAGGCCGCTGGCATGCCCATTATCTCTCTCTCTATCTCTCTCTAAAAAAAAATTAGCCTGCAGTCACAGGACATCAAGAGAGCATGCTGGGGGCTGGAGAGATGGCTTAGTGGTTAAGGCACCTGCCTGTGAAGCCTAAGAATGCTTATTCAAATCTCCAGGTCCCATGTTTAGCCAGACACAAAAGTGACACAAGCGTGCAATGTCACACATGCGCACAATGTGACGCACGTGTCTGGAGTTCGTTCACAGCAGCTGAGAGGTCCTGGCATGCCCATTCTCTGCCTCTTCTTCTCTCTCTCTGTCTCTGTCTCTCTCTGTCTCTCTCAAATAAAAGAGAGAGAGCATGCTGGAACTGAGAAGAAAACCAGTTTCCTCCTGGATATCTCTCATAGTGCTGGAAAGTGCTATGGGAGTTGCTGGACAATAACAGTTGCTAACAGAGTGAATAAGCAGGAGATCCTGCCAGGTACAAAATCAACCAACCAGACAAGAAGTACACACCTGTGCAATAGTGGCACACAGCCTCTGCAGGTAACCAACTCTTCTCAGATTGCACGTTAGACATGCTCAGTGGGAAGAACTCATATTTAGTACTGGGAACCAAGCCAGATTCCCAATGATAGACTCCAGAGAGAACCTTCACTGCTCTTTGACTAAGAAGAGTGGGCAGACATATCAATAAGTCTCTCTTTAATTCAGCTACTCTCACTTTTGGTTGGAGACCATATTTTATCTTACAGTTGGCAGAGAACACTGGAGGGATCCAGGATACATCAAAACATCAAGACTACATAGCCAACTGCCTGCCATGAGATGAGTCACCTACTCCCCATCTGCCTGGGCCCAGGAGTTGTTGTAGAGGAAGCCATGACACAAGTATTGTTCTCACTGATAGCCTGAAAACCAGTTTCAGGAAGATGACGAGAGGTACTGTGGTCACTCAGACCTCATCGAAACAGAGATCCAGAGGCTACAGAGAACTCAACAGTAAAATCAGATTTCTAATGTGCCCACCAAGGCTCAGGGAGTGTTGTGGAAGAAGGGTTAGAAAGGTTGTAAGAGCCATAGGGTGGGTGAGATTAGCCTGAGGCACTGTTACCCCTCCACATACATAGACTGACTGAGGTCTTTAGGACCTCACAACTGATACCAATAACCCTGCTGAGGAGGACCCTCAGGAGAATGGGAGTGGAGGCAAGGGGATATAAGAGTACAGCCTCTTTATTTAAAAACTCAATAAAGGGCTGGAGAGATGGCTTAGCGGTTAAGGCACCTGCCTCCTAAGCCTAAGAACACTGGTTCCAATCTCCAGCAGTTCCAATCTCCAGGTCCCAAGTTTAGCCAGATGCAAAGTGACACAAAGGGTGCAATGCCGCACTTGACCACAAGGGGCGCACATATCTGGATTTCATTCACAGCAGCTGAGAGGCTGCTGGCACGCCCATCTCTATCTGTCTTCCTCTCCCTCTCTGTCTCTCTCTGTCTCTCTCCCCCCCAAAAAAAATCAATAAAAAGAGCAAAATTAATAGTGAAAAGCAGAAAATGGAGATTTATTCAATGTGACCACTCAGGGAAGAAGAAAGAGGTCTAGTGAACCCCCTCTATTCTGTCTTTGGGGTCCTAACCTGAGGTGTAGGCTGGAGTAGAGGGTCAGAGGCATACATAGCTAATTAATCCTGGTCAAAGGTCCCACCTACCGTTATTGGCTCCAGCCTCTCCTGTAAGGTGGTCTGACAAGCTTCCAGCACTTTGCAAAATCTCTTACTGAGGGGAGCCAAGTTTCCCTTCTGACCAGTACTGGGCTCCAGGCTTTTCCTTCTCCAAGCAAAAGACTCCTGGAGAAATTCTAATTTCGAGGTGTTCATTGTTTCAATTGTCTGAGAGCCAAAGGGAAAGGCACAGTATCCCCTTCTAGTATCTTCCTTCCTGCCAGGACGGTGACAGTGGCATCATGGAAGGTGCTGTGGGGTCCTCTCCTAAACACCCAGTTCTGAGGCTCTGGGCCTCATAGAGATCTGGACCGCCCTCCCCCTTTTGTTGGAAAGGAGAGCTCACTGCGGCTGTCCGCTGCACAGTACGACTTCCATCCTCCATGGGCTTTCCATGGGAAGTCCAGTGGAAACAAGGCGAGGGATTCACCATGCCCTCGGGACTCTGGGGTTTCTGCGTGGCACTTTCTCATCCCAACCTTTCCTTGGCACCTGTTTGGTGTGGGAATTGTACCAGGGAACAGATCATGAGCAGGAAGGACCTGATTGTGCGCAGCAGTGTTTAGTGCTCTTCCTTCAAAACCAAAAAGCCACAGCTCGAATCCTGGCATTTAGAAGGCAGAGGCAGGAGGATTACAAGGGCTGCACAGAAAGAGCCTGTTGTCAGAAATGAGTCTAGAGTTCGAGAATGAACATGCAATCCAAAGTAGATTGGCAAAAAAAAAAAAAGTAGATTGGGGAGGCAACCTTTTACTTCTGCAGGAGGGTGTGTGGATGTGAAGAGATGAGGCAAGCAGTCACGCTCAGTAGGACATCACTGGGTTCTGATTCCAGTGCCTGCCCCATGCTCTACTCTGTTTAGTCAGAGCCTGGTTTCACATTCTTTTTCTTTTTATTTTTTATTGACAATTTCCATAACTGTAGACAATATCCCCTGGTAATTCCCTCCTTCCCCCCCCCCACTTTCTCCTTTGAAACTTCACTCTCCATCATATCCCCTCCCCCTTTCAATCAATCCTGCTTTTATTTTGATGTCATGATCTTTTCCTCCTATTATGATGGTCTTGTGTAGGTAGTGTCAGGCACTGTGAGGTCATGGATATCCAGGCCATTTTGTGTCTGGAGGAGCACGCTGTAAGGAGTCTGACCCTTCTTTTGACTCTTACATTCTTTCTCCACCTCTTCCACAATGGACCCTGAGTCTTGGAAGGTGTGTTAGAGGTATTTCAGTGGTAAGCACTCCTCTGTCACTTCTTCTCAGCACCATGATGCCTTCTGAGTCATCCCAAGGTCACCACCATCTGAAAAGAGAAGCTTCTCTAACCAAAAGTGAGAATAGCATTAATATATGGATATGAACATTAAGAGAAGTGCTTACCGGATAGTTTAATGAGCATAGTATATACATTTAGCCAGACACCAGCAGACATTACAACCCTAGGGCTCATGACTACCCCTGTCATACGTTTTCAGTATCAGGGATGTGTTCCCTCCCATAGAGCGGGCCTCCTGTCCAATTTGAGAGCGATTGCTTTCCCCCATAACAGACATGCTACTATTGCACCCATTGGCTTATTTGGCCTGGCTGGCCAAATTTAAGGCCTGCAGTGTTCACTGTTGAGTACCTTCACTGGTGTTTTCTCTCCCATTGAACTGCATGCAGCATAGCTTTTTCCAACTTTCTGTCAGCTGGTCCACATGGAGGAGGCTTTCAGCTCAGCTCCAGCAGGATTTCTCAGTGACCTTGAAGCCCAAGTATGTGGAGTCTTCAGCAATAGGGTCTTAACATCTATTCCTGGTGGGAAACCAAGGGCCTCAGCAATGGCCTGTAATGTTTTGGGGGTATCATGGATCTCCCTGGCCAACAACTCACTGGAAGTTATCCCATCCCTGGCACTGAAAAAATTTCTAGTAACAATCTCTGGCTTCTGAGTGTTCCATTGTCCAGAAAAGTAGGTTTCCATATGACTTATTTATATCCCCTTAGATGTTGATTAGCCCTCCCTCCACCTTTCCTTTACTCAGTCTCTTCCCCTGAACTCACTTAGGCCTTTTCACCCCCATTAATCTGTTCTTTGACTTACATATATACAATACCATCCTATTAAGTCCCCCCATCCCTTTCTATCCCCTTTCTAGCTTACTGGCTTCAGCTACTGAGTTTGGAGCTCCAGTGGTGCAATCGGTTAGCACGTGGTACTTATATGGCTTCACATTCTTACCAAATTGGCTAATATTTGGTTTTAAGGACTGTTCACTCAAGAGGGGCTTTCCGTTAAACGACATTTTCTATAGATGAGTTTCTGGAGCTGATCTTGGCTCTGATTTTATTTTTTGAAGCCATGATGTTTTTTATATCTTGGGGCTTTGATATCTGCAGACCCAGGCAGGCATTGAGTCACTTCACAGCCTGTAAATTTCCACTGTGGGCAAAGGAATTGAAATGGCAGGTGTGCAGTGCCTCTGATTTGTTAAGACTGTAAGCTCAACTCTTATGTGATATATATATACATACATACATATATATGAAGAGAGAAAGAATGCATCATCATTATATTCTTATTTCTTACTCTGTCTCAGAAAACTATGGGCTGGGGATGTAGTTCAGTGGTAATGTGTTTGCCCAGTATGTTGAAGGCTCTGGGTTCCACCCCCAGCATCACAAACAAAACAAAATAAAAAAGAAACAAAGAGGCAAAGTACGGGAAGCAATTTCCTTCCACCTGCAGTGCAGAATTTCATGTTCAAAACGGAAACATGAATAGGCGCACATTAGAATTCTGCAACATCTAACAACAAAGTTAGAAAAACAAGACAAGCAAAAAAAAAAAAAACTATTGTTCATCACATGAAACAGTAAAAATCAACATTAAAAAAAATCATTTATACACCTTCCTTCGAAACCCATCCACCTGCACCTGGTAGCCACAGAGACAGTGTGTGAGTCCCTTCCTTCTGCCTGCCCACCACTGATTCACCAGAAGTGATTCCTGATTCCTTGTCCCCTGAGATCAGGAGAGAGAAGGGCGCACAGCTTTGCACTGTGGCTTTTACCTTCGGTCCACAGTCTCACAATCACCTTCTGGAGCTAGGGGCCATCACAGGGTATGTGAAGATGACAGGGACTCCTCCTCTGTGCTCTCCATAGCTGTTTCCAGGGACCTTCCTAGAGCCAAAGGTTCTGCACCCTTCACGCCCCTTGTTCCCTGCTTGGGTCAGACCCCAGCGTACAGTGCCATACAACACATTGCTTGATGAAAGCATAGGGCAGTGAGCCTCCTATCCAGGTTTTTTTTTTTTTTATTTGAAAGAGAGTGGGGGGGGGGAGAATGGGCTCACCAGGGCCTCAAGCCACTGCAAATGAGCTCAGGATGCATGCGCCCCCTTGTGCCTCTGGCTTATGTGGGTTCTGGGGAATCAAACCTGGGTCCTTTGGCTTTGCAGGCAAGTGCCTTAACTGCTAAGCTATCTCTCCAGCCCCAGGGTTGTGTTTTTTTTTTTTTAAGAAAAAGAAGAAAACTTATTGTTCTCTATATTTCCTTTTTTAATTAATTAATTTATATTTATGTATTTTTTTAATTTGAGAGAGACAGAGAGATAATGGGCATGCCAGTGGCCTCTCAGCCACTGTGAATGAACTCCAGACGTGTGCACCCCTTGTATGCATATGTGACATTGCGCGCCTGCTTCACTTTACATCTGGCTAAATGTGGGACCTGGAGATTCGAACAGGCATTCTTAGGCTTCACAGGCAGGCTCCTTAAACACTAAGCCATCTCTTCAGACCTATATTATATTTTTTTCTTCACTTTTTCAAGGTAGAGTCTCACTCTAGCCCAGACTGACCTGGAATTCACTCTATAGTCTCTGGCTGGCCTTGAACTCACAGCGATCCTCCTACTTCAGTCTCTCGACTGCTGGGATTAAAGGCATGCACCACCACACCTTTAATCTTTACTATATTTCCTTCTTTTATATGCAGCCTGGAGAAGCTGAGTGGTGTGTAAGGAGACAGTGACAGTGTAGAAAGTGCACAAGCCTACAGTGGCACAAGAGTCCTTTCAGCATGACTCATCTGTCTCAGCGACATGGGCTAAGGGCAGCTCCATTGCTCTTGACCCTAAAGCAGGCTGACCTTTTCTCCAAAGAGCCCTAGATCTTAGGATAGGGAAGGGGTAGGTAGAGGCCATGATCCACCTGCTAAGAGGGCCATCACTCCTGGGCTCATCATTTTTCCATGGAAAGAAGAGACACACACACACTCATACAGAGATGTCAGGAGAAAAGACCACAATGTCATAGCATTATTGCCAGTGAAAATGGAAGGCTTCTGGGTTTTGATGAGCTGGATTTCATCCTATCCCTGAGTCTCTTTCTTTCTTTCTTTCTTTTTTTACATCATCTTTCCACACAATGTGTTTGCATCCCACACTCATCCTCAGAATAACAATGCCAGCAGTCATACTACTAACAACATAGCATGCAAGACCCTTGGAGATGGCTTGCCTCTGCTCATTGGTAGGCTGTGTAAGACATCTCGCAGTAAGACTGCCCAGTGTGCTAAAGCTCTCTGACTTAATGCACAGTGAGGTGTGGGAAGAGGAGCCCAGCATCCGCCCCCCACCAGGCCTTCCACTTTTCTCCTCTCACCATAGATAACTGCTTCACCAGATTCCACGTTGAAACCCTAACTATATTCATGTGCAGATATATTTGCATATTCATATTTATACCCACAGCCCACTCTGCTTAGAAGACAGCTGGCCCACTGTGTGCACCTTCTGTCTTTCCTTTCCCACCTGTGGACTGCGCTGGCCGTCTGGCAGGGTAGGAGGCACATGCTAGCTTTGTTTTTACAGTTGCCCAAAGCAGCAGTAGTGAGAAGAGGCAGCTGGAGAGTTCCAGAGAGTGGCAGAGGTAGAAATGATGGGGAGAAAGATGAGACGCTACAGGCCCTGGTTGTTTTGAGGGGCTCCAGAGAGGTGCCATGCCTTAAGATCCAAGGAACTCAAAGACCTTAGACCCAACAGCTGTAAGCCCTAGAAGGCACCACCTGCTGCTGCTCCTGAGAGCCCAGGATTACAACTGCCAGGATGCCAAGTGCCAGGGCCGCTGGTCATTGAAGCTCAGAGAAATCAATCCTCAGCTTGTGTCTAGAGCCATAAGTCCCTGGCTTCTAAAGCTTGGAAGAACAGACCTCTCTGGGCTTAAGCTGAGCCTTGGACACTTGAGTGCCTGGGACTGCTGGCTCTGGAAGAGCTTCTCCTTGCCTTCCACTGTTCCCATCACCAGCAAGCAGAAGGGCTCTGGCTTATGGGTCCCACCAGGAGTCAGGACTTCAGCAGAGTTTAACACATAACACATTCCCTATTGACCAAACATGAGCACTCTGACTTCCCTACAACCTCACCAAAAGATCAGGCAGTTAAACACGGGGAATGCGGCCATCTGATAAATAGGAAAGTACCGCCACATAATTTTCATTTATATCCCAAATATGGCTGGTATGTTTCCATGCTAAAAGGCCAGTTTTATTTCATGCATCTCTCTCTTTCCTCCTCTACCTCTCTCCCTCCATCCTCCCACTCTTTCTTTCTTGAGACAGGCTCATGGAACCCAGGCCAGTTACATCACTCATTATGTAGCTCAAACTCACTATGTGGCTCAGAACAACCTTGAACTTCTTATCCTTCTGCCTCCACCTCCCGAAAACTGGGATTAAAGGCACGCACCACCACACCCAGTTTATGTGGTACTGGGAATTGAATCCAGAACTCCATGTGTGCTAGATGAACACTCTACCAACTGAGCTACAATCCCCCCCCAGCCCCCTGATTTCTGAGCAATGAAAGTTTATATTGAGAACCCACTATGAGCCAGGACCATTCTAGTTGACAGGCCAGAATCACAGACCACTATTCGCATCTTCTTTAAGCTTGTATCATGGAAGAAACAAGTGGCATGCACAACACATCTGGAGCAGGGGGTTTATGTTTGGTGTGATAGTTTCCTATCAAATGTTGCTGACAAGACTGACAGCCATGTTGGCAGATTTTTTTCTTCTTACATTTACAGAGGTCAGAAGTTCAATACCACCTTGCTTGGCTACCGTCAGGGTTTCCTTCCTGGGGGAGGTGCTTTGAGGGAGGATCCATTTCCTTGATTTCTTTTTTTGAGGCAAACCCAACACAGTGACCTTTTTTTGAGAGAGAGACAGAGAGAGAGGGAGACAGATAGAGAGGGATTGGGAGACAGATCTCAGCTGCCAGCAGCCAAAAGCTGCAGAATGATGCATGTGCCCCCTTGTGGGCAAGTGCGGCATTGCGCTCTTGCATCACTTTGCATCTGGCTAAATGTGGGACCTGGAGATTGGAACCAGTGTTCTTAGGCTTAGGAGGCAGGCGCTTTAACCACTAAGCCATCTCTCCAGCCCTCACTGGCCTTTTTTTATGAGTGAGAGAGAGAGAGAGAGAGAATTGGCACACCAACTCCTCCAGCCACTGTAATTGAACTCCTGATGCATGCACCACCTTGTGCTCATGTGTGACTTTGCACACTTGTGTCACCTTATGGGTCTGGCTAATGTGGGATCTGGAGAGTCGGACATAGGCTTTGCAAGCAAACACCTTAACCGTTAAGCCATCTCTCCAGTCCCATTTCCTTGATTTTTGAAACTTCTAGTCTCACTGGCACCTGCAGGGAGAGGAGGCCACACCTGCATGAGCCAGGGCAAGGAAAGATTCCATTACACACTGTGGCTGTACTGTGGAGACTTGTTTTGGGATGAAAGGGCCAGAAAAATAGAGTGGGGTCTGGAGGCACAGAGAACAGGAGGTCTGGTGGTTTGATTCAGGTGTCCCCCATAAACTTCAAGTGTTCTGAAAAGCTGATGGCCCAGCTTGGGAATTAACACCTCCTGGGGCAGAGTTGGAGAGATGGTGTTTGGCTCTCCATGTTGTCCACCTTAACCAGGTACCTGCCTGCCATCACTAAAGCCAAAATAAACCTCTTTTTTTCCCACAAGCTGCTCTTACTGATTTCTGCAGTTGCAAAAAAGATGACACAATAAGGTACCTGCAATAAGCCAACCAGTTGCAAAAAGTGACACAAGGGAGCAATGCCAACCTTGCCCACAAGGGGGCACATGCATCTGGAGTTCATTCATAGCAGCTGACAGGCTGCTGGCAAGCCCGTTCTCTCTCTGCCTCTTCCTCTCTCTCTCTGTATCTGTCTCTCTCTCTCTCAAATAAAAAAAAAGATTGGGGTAATTGAGGCTTGCTTTCCATGAAGGACACATGGGCTTGGGCTGGACCCTGAGTGGAGAGAGAGGCTAAAAGGCATCACAGCATTTTCCTAGAAGCTGTGTGCTGGGAGAGCCGATGGATCACGCTACACAGAAAGGAAGGGTGAGTCTTGCCTACATGCCTCCTGCATACATGCTGGGGAAGGTAGAGGCTAGGCAGGTCCTCGCTGGTTGAAAGATGTACCCATCGGAGGTGGACTTTCCTTTGCCTATCCTACATCCAACTCTGCCCCAGGCCTTTGAGAAGCAACCCTATGCTCTGACCTCTGAATGTACAGCAGCTTGTCAGGTCACCCAACGGCCTGGCTCATGGGGCTGGAAGGATTTGGGGAACATGGCAGTTTGCCAAGTGTAGAGGAAGGAGGACCAAAACTCCAGCAATTTCAGGCAACAGAACTCTCCCAACGCATGGTGTGAGGCCCAGCACACCCCTGACACAGAGCCTGCCACTGCGCAATACACACGCACTGTAGAAGCTCCTTGCTTCCCAGCATCTGGTGCCTGCCTTAGTGTCCACCTGGATCAGGGATGTCTTAGGCAGCGACAGCCCATGGGGACTATTCAGGGTTTAGAGTGTGCTCCTAGGGAGAGAGGGTTCAGCCACAGCCAGACTCCTCCCCTAATCTGGGATTGAAACTTCCCACCTGCTTTCCCACTTGATGTCCCAGTGAAGTCAGGGATTCCAGTCCTTCCCTCAGCCACTAGACCAACACATAGGCTGATGACCACACACACACACACACACACACACACACACACACACGCACGCACGCACGCAAAGGCAAAGTACCAGAATGAAGAGTTGATGAAGAAGGAAATGGCTTTAAATAACAGGTGTGGACTGGAGAGATGACTTAGCAGTTAAAGTGCTTGCCTGCAAAGTCTACAGACCCAGGTTAGATTCCCCAGTACCCATGTAAACCAGATGTACAAGGTGGTGCATGCGTCTGGAGTCCATTTGTAGCAGCTGGAGGGCCTGGCACATCCAGTCTCTCTCTTGCTACCTGCCTCTCTCTCTCACTCTCTCTCTCTTTCTCAAAGAAATAAATAAAAATAAATGACAGGAGCAAAGCCCACTTGTCATGCCAGAAGTGTCCATCCGCAGGTCCATGTGATGATTAAAACATGCGGTAAGATTATGGAGGAAATGCTGATTCAACTCTTTGGAAGAGGGTTCAGAGAAGCCTCCCCGGATGAAGATGCACCTGACTTGGGCTGCACGGTTTTAATCATGCCCTTGCACGTGTACACAGGCGTGGGGCTCTACGCTGTGCTGCTTCTCATAAAACACGCAAGCTTCTGTGTTCCCCAACAGCAAATCAGTGAGCTTATTAGCATAAGGGAGCAACCATTATAAGTGAGGCAAGACCGTCAGAATGACAGAGCAGCAAGCAGAAGCGAGGGAAGCGGGGTGTGCAAGGTGTGTGCCACGCCTGGGTCTGCCAAAGGAGTATCCATGGTGTGCATGCTTGCATGTGTATAAGCACGTGTATATATGTGTACATGAATACACATATTAGTGTATATGAAATGTATATGTATGTTTTCTCAGACACACATATATGTATACATTTACATGTGTGAATATGTGTATATGTGTTTTATATATATATAATATGTGTGTGTGTATATACATACATACATACATATATGTAAAGATACCTATCATTGTCTATGTATCTATTCACCTATTCCTCTGTCTACTTATTCATGCCTCCATCCATCCACCATGGATTCACTCAATCATCCATCCATCTTTCTACCGATCCAATCATTCATTCACCCATCCATCCATCTGTCGGCCCATCTTTCCACCTGCCATTCCATCTACCTGCCATTCATCCCCCCATGATCTCCAATGCTAAAATCTCTTACCAGTGATTCTTCTGGGCAGGGAGTGAGGTGTGTGACTAGGGGAGGAGGCTTTGCACAATCAACTTTCATTTGCTGTTGAAACTGTGCCATGTACATGAATCACCTACTTGAGAAAAAAAGAAGTGTCACATGCCCTCCAGTAAAGACAGTAAATAGGCAGACTCCACACCATCCAGGAAGTAAGCTGAGTTGCTCTCATACTGACCACATAGCAGTGTGTGAAGTAAGAGTAGAGGTGGAGGGCTGGAGAGATGGCTTAGTGGTTAAGGCATTTGCCTGCAAAGCCAAAGAACCTCATTTCGATTCCCCAGGACCCATGTAAGCCAGATGCACAAGGTGGCACATGCGCCTTGAGTTTGTTTGCAGTGGCTGGAGGCCCTGGCACACCCATTCTCTCTCTCTCTCTCTCCCTCTCTCTCTCTCTCCCTCTCTCTCTCTCTCTCTCCCTCTTTCTCTCTCATGCTCTCAAATAAAGAAATAAATTCATTAAATTTTTAAAAAAGAGTAGAGGACAAAGAAACTCTTTATATTAGCAACTTCACCAGGACATGCCAGAAAATCTGGTTTGGCCATAGGAAGCCTGGCTCAGAGAAAACTGGGCTCCAAAGTTCTCCCTATGAAACAGACTGTTACAGGGTAGACCCCCTCTTGGAGGAGCAGGCAACCACCACCTATAGGATGTAGTCTGTGGAGACCCCAGAGCAGAGCTGGGGCACCCAAGTCACCCACAACACCCTTTATCTCTGGAGCTGATGGAGTCCTTGAGCTGGAAGTGAATGCCTGGAGCTCTATGGTGAGGGCAGAGCTGGCTCTGAGCCTGTGGTCAAGGTCAGAGTAGCAAGAGGAATGAGATGAGCAGAATTGGAAGGCAAGGGCTGGACTTGGGGGAGGCACACAGAGATTAAAGAAAGCGATTTTGGGGCTGGAGAGATGGCTTAGTGGTTAAGGCACCTACCTGCTAAGCCTAAGAAAGCTTTTTCGGTCCCATGTTTAGCCAGAGACAAAGTGACGCAAGGGCGCAATGCCACTCTTGCCCACAAGGGGGTGCATGCATCTGGAGTTCATTCACAGAGGCTGAGAGGCTGCTGGCACACCCATTCTCCCCCTCTCTCTGACTCTCTCCAAAAACAGAAAGAAAGAAGAAAGAAAGAAGAAAGAAAGAAAGAAAGAAAGAAAGAAAGAAAGAAAGAAAGAAAGAAAGAGGAAAAGGAAAGGAAATGATTTTGTCATGATATTGGTATCCCAGGTCTGTGCAAGGCCATCCAGGTGGCAAACTTGGTAGAGGGACTCACTTGTGGCAGTGGAATACAGAGGTCTGTCACATGCCCACATGTGCTAGAGATGCCTGGGGGCAGAACTACCTAAGAAAAGCAGCTAGCTGTCCATGCGTCCACTTGAGTGGCCATCCTGCCTTCACTCTCTCCCCATAACGTGAGTCCTACATTCCCACAGCATGACTTGTGTTCAGCTCTGAGAAATCAACTTCAACAGAATCTTGACTCAGTAGAGAATGTTTTCATTTCGCCCCCTCTCTTCACACTCCCAAATTTGCCTGGATGGATAATTAAAGGAGTATTTTCATCTGATGTTTGGAAAAATCAAGGCTGCCAGAGAAGGAAAATATTTAAGACAAGAATGGGGTATAAACCCCCAGGTCTTGAGTATGTAAGGTTTCTGCCCCTTCCCCAGCTGTCCCGGCCAGTGTGGGGCAGGAAGAACAGCATCTTTGGAAGGAACGTTACACCATGCTACAGCAGTGGGAGAGTAGCCACCCCTGCTGAGAATCGACCCACTAATCAATACTCTCTCAGTGACAGTACATAGAATAGAACCAAAGCCAGCCATTGCTCCCCGATGGTGGATGGTGCTGGATTGGAGGATGAATCCTGCGGAAGGGGGGTGGTGCTCATCTCAAAGCAAGTGTGACCAAGCAGCATGTGGAAAGCAGTGCTGGCCATCTGCACGCAAGCTGAGCCCAGCTCAGCTGGGGACTGGGCGGATTCCACACTGAGGGGGTGCTAACCCCATTCTCATTTCCAAGAATAAAGCCTCGGCTCTGCACCCTCTCCAGAAACAGACGGGCTGGACAAAAGTAGCCACGTGCACTCTGATCTGTCTCATTCATTGCCTGCCACTCACTGCCCATCATCTCCACCCACTCCTGTTTCTGGCTTACATGCAAAGGTTAGAAAGGTCCGTTACCAGGGGCCTGGAGAAATGGCTTAACCGTTAAGGCACTTGCCTGCAAAGTCAAAGGACCACGGTTCGATTCCCCAGAACCTACATAAGCCAGATGCACAAGGTAGCACATGCATCTGGAGTTTATTTGCAGTGGCTGGAATCCGTGGCGCACCCATTCTCTCATTCGTTCTATCTCTATCTGCCTCTCTCTCTCTCTCAAATAAATAAATAAATAATGAAATTCAAAAAAAAAAAAGAATACCAAGAAGATACCAAGAAGACCCTAGAATGCAACAGCTACAGTTGTCTGTTATGAGCATGCTCACTCAGACTCTGTGGGACATTCTTCTTCCAACAATACTAGTCTCAAAGTCTTTGTGTGTGTGTGTGTGTGTGTGTGTGCGCGTGTGTGTGTGCGTGTGTGTGTGCGTGTGTGTGTGCGTGTGCGCGCGCGCGCGCATCTGGCTTACATGGCTTCTGGGGAATCGAACTGAGGTCCTTACGCTTCTCAGGCAAGCGCCTTAACGGCTAAGCCATCTCTCCAGCCCCCAGTCTTTTCTTTTCTTTTTTTTTAATAAAAGCCTGTAAAAGAGAGGTGACTTGTCTGTCCACTCCTAGACAGGAGTGCTGGGAACAGTACTAAGCCTGGACGTCAGCCCAATGGTTGATCACGGGTGAAAGAGATGGACCTCTGAAGAAAAGAGGAAGATGTATGTGAATGAGCATGGTAGGTGGATGGCATCCAGGGAGGACAGAGTGGCAGGGGAGGGGGAGGCAGGCAGGATCAGTGAGTGGCAGAGACTGTAGCTCAGTCTTGGACATGTCCAAGCCCCTGGGGCCCTGCAGCCACCCCCCTGTAGCATCTGAGAAAGGCTGCTTATATTTGCAGCTCTCATCTGAGATCTGTTTGTTCCCCAAGCAGCCTCCAGAAAGGCACTGGGCCCATAACGAGCCAGTCAGAAAAGGCCTGCACCTCTGGCTGGTGGCACTCTGACTACAGTGCACTCACAGAGACTCCTGGCTCCCTCCCTCTCACTCGTCTGAATCTCACAGCACATTTTAGAGCTAGAAAAACCATCCAGATGCTTCCAGATGACCCAGTGCCGACTATGCTTCCATGCTGACCCTTGCTCCAAGGGCTCTGTGCTATCTCACCTCAAAATGACACATAGGGTCTGCATAAATGGCTCAGCAGTAAAAGCTCTTGCCTGAAAAACCTAAGGACCCAGGTTTGATTCCCTAGTACCCACATAAAGCCAGATGCACAAAGTGATGCATGTGTCTGGACTTCATTTGCAGTGGCTAGAGGCCCGGGCACACCCATTCTCTCTCCCTCTCTCGCTCTCATCTCTCTTGCAAATAAAATAAAATAAACAAATTTAAAAATGAAACATAGGTTCTGAGTTCATGACAGCTTTGCCCCTGCCCCACTATAACCCCTGGCTTATCTCATTGAGTCCAGATGTTTGGGGTCATCAGGCCACCCAGGGCACCAGGCCCTCAGGAGCTGGAAGAGAAAATGCAATATGCTAAGGCAAAGCACACAGCAGGGAGAAAGTGAATCTCTGAGTGGGTATGGGTATCTTTTACCATGTCACAACTTTCACCCTTTAAATCTCCAAGCACATGTTATGTTCCTCCCTGGTAACAGGTGGGTATGGAGGTCACATGAGCGGACATCTGCAGAGGCCTTTAAAGCCCCTGGCATGCCACAGACACAGCGTGAGTGTTACTTTCCACATGACAATGGTTATTATGAGCTGAGGAAGAAGCACTTTGAATAGTACCTGGCACAATGCTGCAAACAGAATGGGTAATTAAAAGTCACTCTCGGATTATCCACTGAGCTCAGGGAGGTGGGTGGCAGGAGAGTTGTTTGTTCATTAATGGTCCTAACATCTAGTCCTTCATTGCTATTGTGACAGATGGGCTCTTCCAATGGGTCCACCCGGCATACCCTATCACTCATGCCTTTACAGTGGTGGTGGGGCCTCCTCCTCCGACAGTGTGGCTAGACCTATGTCCCACCAACTATGTGTACCTGGCCACACATAATAAGGAAGAAGCCATGCACTGTGACTTCCAAAGCCAGATCAAAAACTACCACACGTCTCTTTCTACCTTGTTCTCATGGATGACTTCCCTCTGTGTTCAGTGGCTATGCTGGGATACAGCCAATCAAACACATGAAACACTGGATGCAGTCCCCGCTGACAAGAGCATCTGAAGCTGCCTGCCCTCCCAGTTGAGTCCAGCTACAGCGATCACATCTTCTCCAATGTTCAAGTCACCCCACTGAAACCATGTGACCAGAAACACGTTATCTCTTCCACACTCTATCACCAATGAGGGAAGGACTAACTGCAGTTTATTTTTAATTTTTTTTTTGTTTATTTTTATTTATTTGAGAGCAATAGACAGACAGAGAAAGAGGCAGAGAGGAGAGATAGAGAGAGAATGGGCATACCAGGGCCTCCAGCCACTGCAAACAAACTCCACATGCATGTGCTACCTTGTACATCTGGCTTACATGGGTACGTGGGAATCGAGCCTCAAACTGGGGTCCTTAGGCTTCACAGGCAAGTGCTTAACTTTTAAGCCATCTCTCCAGCCCTGTGGTTTAAACACAGAGTTGGGGGGTAACCTGTTACCTATGACAGGTGCTAGGATGGGACAAGACTCCTGGAAAGGGTCTGTATTGTAGCTAAGTACTATGGCATTCACACTGGCTTTGACAGCAGGTGGGCAGGGGGAGCTGGAAAAGCTCTGGGGAGACCTTAGTCAAGGCTGGCGACAAGGGCTGAGAGGAAGGGAGAGGCTTTCTTATACCAGGCTTTGAGGACCAGGGCTTTGACATGGCCTGGCAGGTCCAGTACCACCACAGCCTGTAGCTTTGTAATCACGGGAGTTATGTGAGGAGCTTCAGACAGAATGTTCAGACTCACAGCAATGGTTTCTGAGGCTCATGATAAAAAGGCCAAGGAGAGAAGCAAGTTAAAGGTGGACTCATTGAACACAAGGGGCAGGAAGATGAGCCTGCTTCCGCTTGTCTTCCTGTCCAGATGTAGACAATCCTGGGAGTGCGAATTGATTCCAGGGGTCCTGTTTTTCCTTGTTACATGCGTGTGGTGTGCGTGCATGTGTATATGAGTGTTCACACGTGTGTGGAGACCAGAGGTTGACGTAGAGTATCTTCTTGGATAGCTCTCCACTTTATTTATCGAGACAGGGTCTCTTACTTGAACCTAGTGAGATACTGTAGTAGCTAGAGAGTTTCCTTGGAGAGGCAGACAGATAGGGAAAAGAGGCCTTTGGTAGGTGGCTATATTCGAGAGTAAGGCTAAGAGGGCAATCTAAAATGGCGACCTGAGATGGCAAGCTAAGAGGGCATGGTAAAGAGGGTAATGCCCTTCCTGCTTTTTCCCTGACTAAATAAAAATTCCTCACTCGGCAGGCTTTCTGGGACCTGCCCAGGGCTGGATGCACCATGAACCAACCAGCACCTTTTTCTTTTTTTTTTTTTTTTTTTTTTTTTTTTCAAGGTAGGGTCTCACTCTAGCCCAGGCTAATCTGGAATTCACTCTGTAGTCTCAGGGTGGCCTTGAACTCACAGCGATCCTCCTACCTCTGCCTCCCAAGTACTGGGATGAAAGGCGTGCGCCACCACGCCCAGCTACCTTGTCTTTATTTAAGCTGACTGATCATGGACTCCAGACAGTAGGGCTTCTCTTGTTCAATAAAAGCCCAGCTCCTGCTGGGTCAGTGGATCCCCATGACGAGTCTGTGTTCTCTCTGCTTCCTTTACCTCTTACTTTAAAATAAACTTTGATCTTTTAAACTCTTTCCTGCCTTGTAAGTCTTTAATCAGCACAGAGAACAGACCCCAGCCCCGAGATGGTGACATTAAGGCTTACTCATTGAGCCAGCTGGCCCTGGGCCTACTGCTTTTCTCTTCTGAGTGCTCACACTATAGACAGGCTGCCACACCCACCCAACTTTTACTTGGGTGCTGGGGATCTGAACCCTGGTCCTCACACTTGTGCATCAAGTGCTTTACCTACTGAGCCATCTTCCTGGCCCCAAGGATCCTTTCTGAATACACCTCCTCCATTGTCTTTGGACTCTTAGCTCATAGGATTGTCCCATCCACATCCAGAGCAGGTCACTCCCCCCCCCGCCCCAGCCAGCTGTCTCTGCAACTGCCCTCGGACATACCCAGAGGTGTGCCTCACCATGGCCTAGATGATTCTAGATCCAGCCAAGTGGATGAGGGACATGAACTGTCCCAAACTGACTAAGGCGTGGGTGGCCAGATGTTCAGCTTAACAGTGTGTCTCTGGGGCCTCTGAGGATGTTTCTAGGTAAGATCAGCATTCCCATTGATGGATTGAGACACAGGGCCTTTCCAGGGTGTGCTGGGGAAGGCGTCCATTCCACTAAGGATCTGAATAGGGCAAGAAGAGAGGAATGCCTCCCTCTGCTTGCCTGAGCAAGGACACCCCTCTCCCTCCTTTGCATTAGGCTTGATACCATGGCTCCCCTGGTCCTCTGGCCTTGGACTTAAACTGGAATCTACAGCCATCTTTCTCTAGCCTCCAGTTTACAGCAGCAGAACCTGGAACTTCTTGTCCTATATGATCACATAAGTTATGATCGTATGAAGCACTTCAATTCTCTCTCTCCTCTCTTTCCCTCTCCTCTCTTTTCCTTTCTGACTTGGATCTAGCCAAGTAAATTGCTATTAAAACAAAAACATCAACCCTCTTTGGAACAATACAACAGAATCCAGATTCTCACAACACAACAGTGATAAGTCTCCAAAATGATCTGACATTTAAAGAAGCGGGACCAAGTGAGTCATCTGCAAAGACAAGATTGCAAGCTGAATCAACCCTAGGATGAGCCAAACGTTGGGATTACTCGACAAAGGCTGCTAGTTTGAATTGTGATGAGTGTAGGAAAGGGAAATATCCTCTCTTCCTCACAGGAGGAGGGGAAGTCACATTGCCGAGAAACAGACAGTGTAAAGATCCAAAGGAAATTTCAGAACTGAAAGACAAAGCAGCATGAGAAAAGTTACCTGAGAGACTTAGTAAGGAACTGGAGGTGATGATGGAAAGAGTTGTTCTCTTACAGATAGAAGTGCAGAAATCACCCAATTGGAAGGAAAGAGAAGGAAAGAAGGGCATCTCAGAAAGTCATGGACATTTTTATTAAAAATCTCATATGAGGGGCTGGAGAGATGGCTTAGCGGTTAAGACGCCTGCCTCCTAAGCCTAAGAACGCTGGTTCCAATTTCCAGCGGTTCCAATCTCCAGGTCCCATGTTTAGCCAGATGCAAAGTGATGCAAGGGCGCAATGCTGCACTTGACCACAAGGGGACGAAGGCATCTGGCTTTCCTTCACAGCAGCTGAGAGACTGCTGGCGCGCCCATCTCTATCTGTGTCCCTCTCCCTCTTTATCTCTCTCTGTGTCTCTCTCTCTAAAAATAAAAATCTCATATGAGCCGGGCGTGGTGGCGCATGCCTTTAATCCCAGCACTCGGGAGGCAGAGATAGGAAGATCACTGTGAGTTTGAGACTACACAATGAATTCCAGGTCAGCCTGGGCTACAGTGAGACCCTACCTTGAAAAACCAAAGAAAAGAAAAGAAAAAAAAATCTCATATGTAAATATGAACTCAAAAGTAAGATCTCAAAAGAGAAGGAAAAACAACAAGGAAAAGTTGAAGTAATGTCCCCAAATTCACCAAATTTCATGAAAGACATAAGCTTACAGATTCAAGAGGCTCAAAGAAGTATAGATCATATACATTCATAAAAATGCTGTTTATGTGCACCAAAGCCAAGTGGCTTAAATCCAAAGATAAGGAGCAAAATGTTGCAAGTAGAATGAAAAATCAAAGAGAACACAACTTAAATGATCTCAAGTTTCTCCTTGGTAATAATGGAGATGAGACAGAAACGATAGGGTGTGCCTGTAATTCCAGAGCACAACAAACTGAGGCAGGAAGGTGATGAGTTTGAATGTCAGCTTAGGCTACAGAGTGAAAGTGTTAAGAAAAGAAAAACAGATAAGAAGATAAGATAGATAACATTATCAGAGGAAAAGAAATATGAGTCTTTCAGTATGAATAAAGAGCCTCAGAAATGGTCGACCCAGAAAAAAGCTACTTCCCCCTCAATCAGTAAAGCACACAGGCTGGCGAAAGCAAAGTACCCAGCATGTGATGGCTTGATAATGTCTGTGAAGTGACATGTTTGACCATCTCCAAGCAAGAGCCAGATGTGTGTAGAGCTACAGGAATGCGAAGTAGTTGGCAGATGGAAAAATTAGGGAATGAGAATCATCACCCTTGGATATCGAACAATGCAAAGATGGACAACTGACAGCCAAGGGGTAAACTGAAGCAGAATTCTAAACATGGATCATGTAACCCAAGAGAAGTAGGAAAATAAAATGGAGGAAGGAAGGAAGGGAGGGCAAAAAGGAAGGAAGGAAGGAAGGAAGGAAGGAAGGAAGGAAGGAAGGAAGGAAGGAAGGAAGGAGAAGGGAAGGAGAAAAGGACGAAGAGAAGACAATGAAATAAGGAAAGGAAAACAAGAAAAGACAGAAAAATTCTTAAATATCAGTAGAGCACAAACTCCAGAGAAAAGTTAATCAGAATGGATTTTTCAAAAGCAAGACCCACCTGTACTCCATTTATGAGAAGCACTTTAAATACTTTTTTTGTTTTTGAGGTAGAGTCTTGTTCTAGCCCAGGTTGACCTGGAATTCATTACAGTCTCAATGTGGCCTCGAACTCACGGCAATCCTCCCACCTCTGCCTCCCAAGTGCTGGGATTAAAGGCGTGCGCCGCCACGCCCGGCTTGAAAAGTATTTTAAATATAAAGGCAGACTGGAAGTGAAGGGATGAGATCTGTGCAGTGAGGCCAGAATGGGAGTCCTTTATCAGGTCAGAAAACGTGGACTTCAACACAAGGAGCCATTGCTGTCAAAGATAGAGTCAGATGCTTCACAAAGCTGAAAGGACAACTTCTCAGGGAGACAACGCTCTTCATAAATGCATATGCACACAAATACCAGAGGCTCGAAATGCATGTGATACATGCGGACAGAACTGAGGGACGACACAGATGCTCGCCCAGATGGGCCTCATGCTTCTATATCATGCATGTGTGAGGGTCAGCCAGGCAGTCCTCATTCTCAGATACCATGTATAGATGTGTGTCTGCTTGCCCACAAAGTCTTCATTCCCAGCTGTGATGCAAATGGACTGCATTGATGTAGCAGTGTGTTCTCTGACCACCATGGCATTTAATTAGTTGAACCCCTCCTCCCACACAGGAATGCCCACACCCTATTCCTAAGTAACCCCTCACTTGTCAAAGAAGAAATCACATGCCAGTTAGATAAATATCTCAAACTACATGGTAACAAAAATACAACACAAGGGGCTGGAGAGATGGCTTAGCAGTTAAGGCGCCTGACTGCTGAGCCTAAGAATGCCGGTTCCAATCTCCAGGTCCCACGTTTAGCCAGATGTAAAGTGACGCAAGGGCGCAATGCTGCACTTGCCCACAAGGGGGCGCACGTGTCTGGAGTTCGTTCACAGTGGCTGAGAGGCCGCTGGTAAGCCCATTCTCTCTCTCTCTCTGACTCTCTCAAAAAAAATAATGATAATAATACAATATAGGAACACATACGGGCCACAGGTTAAGATGTACTTGGACGGAAATTGATCATTTTAAAGTGTTTGAAAATGAGTCAAGTTCTAAAATCCTCAGCCTACCCAGGCGGGACTTGAACTTGCTATGTAGTCAAGAATGACCTTGAACTCCATATCTTCCTGTCTTTACAACCCATATGTTGGGATCACAGGTGTGTGCCACCATTCCCTGTGTGATGCTTAACACAGACTGTCAACTTGACAGGCTCTGGAATCATCTAGGAGACAAACTTCTGGACATGTTTGTGAGAGTTTCTAGGTTGGTTAACTGAAGTGGGAAGACCACACACCCTAAGTGTGGGTGGCACTATTTCACAGGAAATGGATGAAGTGAGTGAAGCATGAACACCCATCCCTGTTCCCTAACTGCAGAGGCAGTACGACTGGTTGCCTCTAGCTCCTGCCACCACGCCTTTCCTGCCAGGATGAGCTGTGTCCTTCATAAACTGTAAGCCAGAATAAACCCTTCCTCCCTTGAAAAAGATCTGCAGCGTTCTATTCCCCAGTACCCATGGAGAGCCAGATGCACAAAATGGTGCATGCATCTGGAGTTTGATTGCAGTGGCTGGAGGCCCTGATGTGCCCATAGTCAGTCTCTTAATCTTTCTCTCTCTCTCTACCTCTCAGTCTCTCTCAAATTAATAAAAATAAATTAATAAATAAATATTCGAGCTTGGTAGATAGGTCAGTGTTTAAAGGCACTTGCTTGCAAAACCTGCTGCCCCAAGTTCAGTTCCCCAGTACCCACATAAAGCCATTTGCACAAATTATCACATATATCTAGAGTTCATCTGTAGTGGCAAGAGACCATGATGCACCCATATTCTCTCTTCCTCTCTCTCTTCACAAATAATTCTTTTTTTTAGAGAGAGAGAATTCACGCACCAGGGCCTCAGCCACTGCAGTCGAACTCCAGATGCTTTCACCACCTAGTGGGCATGTGCAACCTTGCGCTTTCATCATCTTTGTGCGTCTGGCTTATGTTGGATCTGGAGAGTCGAACATGGGTCCCTAGGCTTTGCAGGCAAGCACCTTAACCACTAAGCCATCTCTCTAGTTCCTAAAATTATTTTTTTTAATTCAGCAGCCCCAAGTTCTACCTCAAGAACTAAAAGAAGCACACTCGGAGCAAGAAAGAAAAAAAAGTAATAATAGAAAAGCAATCAAAGAAACAGGAAACCAAACACAAATAAAATTAACAAGACTGAAAGTCAGCTCTTTGAAAAGACTGAACATTTGAATACATGGGGTAAACAACGAGGAAACAAAACACAAGTCATCCTCTGAAGGGAAAATGGCTATTTCAGATCTTACAGACACCAAGAAGATAACAAGAAGATATTATAAATAACAAAATGTCACCAGCCTAGCAGCCTTCAAAAGATAATGAAAGAATGTGATGAATAACCTGATACCAACAAATTTGACAACTTTGATAAAAGGACAAATTACTTAAAGAATATAACTTGCCAAAAATTATGCTATCTGAAGAGAAAATCTGAATATCTATATAAGTATTTTTTAAATGGCATTTCTGGGGACTGGGGGCTCAGTGGCTATGACCTGAGTTTGAGCCCCAGAACCCATGTAAAAAGCCAGGCACATGCCAGTAATCCCAGCACTGATGTGGGCAAAGATAAGAGAATCACTAGGGCTCCCTGGCCAGCCAGGCTAACTAAAAAGCAGGGAGATTTGGGTTCACTGAGAGATTCTGTCTGAGGAAAATAAAGGAGAAAAGTGATGGGGGCTAGAAAGATGGCTTAGTAGTTAAGGCACTTGCCTTCCAAGCCTAAGGACCCAGGTTCGATTCCTAGGGAGTGGGTTTAATACAGACCCCCCCCTCTCTCTCTCTTTCTTCTCTGTCTCTCCTCCTTTACTCCCTGCCCTCCTACCATGGTTAATGCTGATGGAGTGCAAGTAAGAACAACAGTGGAAATTGATGGGTCTAATCTTCTTTTCGCTCCCCCCGCCCCGCACATCGCATCAATCTTTACAAGTGCATTTAATATCCTTTGGTTTTCTTTCAGTCTTTATTCTTCAATTACACCCTGGGGAACCAGCAGGGGAGCCATAACAGTACCCTCTCTGTGGACATACCTTTGTGATAAGTGAGACCCCCATGGAAGGGAGGGGAAGCTGTAGGTGAGGGAGCTCAAGGAAATACCCCAGATGCAGATCCTGTGGGTCCTGGGATTGAGGTGGCCTCTGCCATTTCCCAGTCCTATGACCTTGATCCAGAATCCTCACCCCCCTCCCCCCTCACACACTCAATTCTGTCTCAGTTCCACACCTGGGCAAAGAACTGGCAGCACTGCCCAGCTCAGAAGTGGGCAAAGAGCAAGACTCCACTGCAGCACAGAGCTTAGCCCAGAACCTGTGCAGTTCAATTCAGTGAGCGGCAGCTTGTTCTGGAGCTGTCCGTGTTCCCTGATGGCTGAGGGCCACAAGATTGGAATTCTATTCAGAAGCAGGCCTACTGAAGCAGAATGATACCCGGAAGAAAAGACATCCCTGAAACCTACAGAACTGAACTGGGGCTCTGTCACAGCCTGGGCCAGGGATTTCACACCTCTGAGACTCCGTTTAAGAAGGTGGAGGTAGAGAAGCTTAAATATAGACCAAGTGAGGATGCATGTTCCACACACGTGCCAACACACGCACATGGTCCCTGGCACCGTGATCTGTAATCAGATCAGCAAATGCTCATCTTCTCCTTGCTCCCTCCACCCCGAGGAACCCCAGAATCCAGCAGTCCCACCTCCCAGAACCAACCCACCATCTGCTGAGGGTCTGCAGTTCCAGGCAGGGGACCCAATCTAACAGTGACGTGGGGGGGCGGGGACTGGCTCTGAATGATGGGCGGCTGGGCCACTTCCCAGGGACCTGGAGCCCTCCACCAAACCTACTGCGTGCCATGCCATCCCTGGGAATCCATCAAGGATTCTCAGTAACAGTGTTAAGTGATTCTAGGGCAGCTTCCTCTGGCCTGAGCTGCCCTGTGGCCCTGGACTTCAGGAGGACTCCATAAAAGCTCCTCTGGGGCTGGAGAGATGGCTTAGCGGTTAAGACGCCTACCACCTAAGCCTAAGAACATTGGTTCCAATCTCCAGCGGTTCCAATCTCCAGGTCCCACGTTTAGCCAGATGCAAAGTGACGCAAGGGCGCAATGCTGCACTTGACCACAAGGGGGCGCACACATCTGGATTTCGTTCGCAGCAGCTAAGAGGCTGCTGGCGCGCCCATCTCTATCTGTCTTCCTCTCCCTCTCTCTCTGACTCTCTCTGTGTCTCTCCAAAAAAAAGCTCCTCTGTCCACGGTTCCTGCTCTAACAGTCCTGGCAGGGAGTGGGGAGTGACAGGTTCAAAGCTGGGCCTCCTGGCTCCTGGTCTCTGTGGACGTCCTTGCCAGTGAGCCGATTGGATCCCTTAGGTGTGACAGGGACAGCTGCTGTGAGACAGGAAGATGTGAAGAAATGGAGAAGCAGGTGAATGTGGCTGAGGATGTTTGGTAACTTGGCAGATTGTGCCAGAGCATTTGTTCATGGGTCAGATGTGAGGATGCTAAGAGCCCAAGAAGCCAGGCGGAGGCCCTGGAGTCTCATCCCAAGCAACAGGAAGAGCAGAAGCAGTGTCCAGGGGCCTGGGAAGAACAGGGTGAAATCAGCCTCATGGAGTTGGCCTGCAGACATTCTGGGTGCTGGAGGTTATTCACCCAGGGGAGCTGTCAGCTGCAGACTGAGTTGAGGGAAGAGGCCACACTATGTAAAAGTGGGGCGGGACCGGGTCAGGAAGAAACACCCAGCAGGAGGCACTGAGGCCTGAGCCTAGCATCATCCCAACCTTTAAAGGTGGCAAGATAATGAGGAGGGTTTGAGGACATGGCAAGAGAGGTCAAACGAGATCCAGAGGTAGCCAGGGCTCCAGTGAGGAGGAAGAAGAGGAGGAGGCAACCTTAGTCCAAGCACTGAAGTTCTCTGCACAGAAGACAAGATGTTGCTGGACTGGGGTTCAGCAATGTGGAAGACATTGACATTGTCCAGTACAGTCCTGAGGAGTGGCCTGTGCTGCTGGGGAGGCTACGGGCTCGGTCAATGAGGACCCTCAGTTCCACATAAGGAGCCACTTCCATTTGGAATGGGGATGCGAGAAATAAGTCCAGTTAGAGGGAGAGGCAGGAAAGAAGGGCTCTTTGCTGATGCTGAGCCAGCATAACAATACTGTTGGTGCAGGCAGAGTTGGACAGGCAGAGAAGAGAGGGCAGGTGAGTCGGATGAGGCTGGTCCCCTGTGGCCCAGAGTTCTGGCACCTCCATGATGACATGGGCAGAGCCCAGGGTGTTGGTCATGTGTGGTCATGGATGTGGTGATGGGCTATACAGCAGCAACCAAGAGCACCACTAGTTGGCTTTCCCAGTGGAGTCCAGGGAGGGGTACACTGGAGTGGGAAGGAGAGTTGGGCCATCTCTGGGGGTGCCTGTGGGTCCTTGGGATGGGAGGTCAGGAGAGCAAAGTGTGAGAAGAGGATATAGCCCTGGAGCAGGGGAGGGGAGACAGGGAGCCAGGTCTACCACCACATTTGGTATGGCCTGGAGGGGCAAAGTGCGGACATCCGGGAACTCCTGTGCTAAGAGGCTGGGGAATGGGAGGGATGTTGAGAGACTCTGGAAGGATGCTCGAAGCATCCCAGGCCTTCATCAGACCAAGAGTTCAGAAGCTCCTGGTTCATGCCCATGCAGCAGAACTATTAAGAATGATGAATGAGGGCTGGAGAGATGGCTTAGCGGTTAAGGCGCCTGCCTCCTAAGCCTAAGAATGCTGGTTCCAATCTCCAGCGGTTCCAATCTCCAGGTCCCAAGTTTAGCCAGATGCAAAGTGACACAAGGGCGCAATGCTGCACTTGACCACAAGGCGGCGCACACATCTGGATTTTGTTCGCAGCAGCTGAGAGGCTGCTGTTACGCCCATCTCTATCTCTATCTGTCTTCCTCTCCCTCTCTCTCTGTCTCTCTCCAAAAAAAAAAAGAATGATGAATGACGCTGGGCATGGTAGCGCATACCTTTAATCCCCGCACTCGGAAGGCAGAAGTAAGAAGATTGCTGAGAGTTCAAGGCCAACCTGAGAATACAGAGTGAATTCCAGGTCGGCCTGAGCTAGAGCGAGACTCTACCTCAAAAAACCAAAAAAAAAAAAAAAAAAAAATAGTCAAATGGGTCTGGGTCTAGTTCTGGGTCTTTGTGGCCATGACTCTCAACTGCAGATCTAGCACATAGAACACAAAGACCCACCTTCCTCTGACGGCTTCCAGACAGAAGCACTGGGCCCTGATGCCCTGGTCTACTGTCCTCTGTGCAAACCCTTCTGCCATTGCCCCAGGAAGATGGCCATGTCCCCAGCCTGGAGGAGACACTAACTCATCTCTAGCCTGGCCCAGGGAAAGCAGCTCTCAAATAGGTGGTTCTCAGTAAACAGCTCTCATTCATGAGACTCTGTGCAACAAGGATGGTTAAGGGACCCAAGGAACTAAGAGGTGAGGCAGAAGCTTTGAGGTGTCAGGGTGCCCAGTTCAGTTGCACCCCAACAGGGTGAAGCTGCAGTCCGAAGGCTCTGGTGACAGAGCCCACAAGAAGCTGGACAGCTCCGAAGGTTTCAGGCCCCATTTGCTAGGAAATTCAGAGAGGACCAGGGAGTTAGTGCCGTTGCCTTGGCAACACTCTGTCACATTATAAGGAGGCTGGGTGGTAGCAGGAGGCCTGCCTTAAAGGAGCACGAAGCATATTGACTCTCTGGGGTCGTGGGGAGGCTGAGCAGGAAAAGTGGCGGCTTCCTTCTAGCTGGCTGAGTCTGTCAGGAAGACAGTGGTAAGGGAGGGGGCTATCAGAGGGGTCGGCACTGCGCCAGCCCAGGAACACATAGCCCTAGAGGCTGGGCACCCACTGAAGCATGTCTGGGGTAACTCTCCAAGGGTCTCTCTCCAAGGCTGGCTGAGGAGGAGGACTCGCATCAGCCTGCAGCACAGGACGTGACTGACAAGGCCCAAATGAGGACAGAAACGTGCCTGGTCCTGATCACAATCTTACCTGAGGAGGGTCTTCTGGGAGCCAGCAAGGATGAGCACACAGAAGCCCTTGTTAAGTGCTGTTTGTAGCCCAAGCTGGCCTTGAACTTGCTATGTAGCTGAGAATGACCTTGAACTTCTGATTTTCTTGTTATAGGAGTGCCACCATGCCCAGTTTATGCAGTGCTGGGGATGGAACCCAGGGTTTTGTGTAAGCTAGGTAAGTACTCTGCCAACTAAGACCAGCCCCCTTCCTGGCTTTGAGCCCAAATGCAACCTAACACCATTGGCTGCCAGATCTGAAGGTCCCTAATTCTCAGATTCAACCACAGGTAGAAAATAGCTGGGGGGGGACAGGTGCCTGTACTTACTGACCATGCACCTTTTTTTTTTTTTTGTCCTTGTTCTCTAAATGACACGTTAGTACAGTTGACATAGCCTTTGTATCGCACTGGTCTTTGCACGGTTCTAGAGATGACCGGCAGCACAGGGGAGGAAACACACAAATACTATGCATCAACTCAGAATAAAGTTAAAAAAACAACCAAAACTGATCAAAGATAAGTAAGGGAATGAGACATGTGAGAGGGTGTGCACAGGTTCTTGGCAAACACCACACCGCCATGCTGAGGGATGCCGATCTTCCAGGCTGAGCACGCACAGGGCAATTTCATCCTCTTCCTGTGTGTTTGCCGCCATGAGCTGGGTGTCTGACTCTTACTGGCACCCTTGATCCACCTGGTGGTCATGGGAGGAGGTGGGTGGGACACCCTTAAGTGATTGACTAGGATCATAGCTGCTCCCGAGAGACAGGGCTGGATCAGAAGCCAGGCCATGTGGCTGCAAAGGCCTCACATCTGCCGTTCTTCCTCTAACTGTGCGCATGGAAGAATGGCTGTGACAGGACCAGCTGGTGCCTTGAAGGTTTGTTTGGGGAGGGGGCCTTTCATGAGGATGGCACCTTCTTCTTTGTGTTATATGCTTTTAAGGAATGCAATAATGAGTGAGTGATGTGTGTGTGTGTGTGTGTGTTATGTGTGGTGCGAGGTGTGGCCTGAGATGTGTGTGATGTATGCATTGTGTGGGCAGATGACCGCACCCACATGCAAGCGTGCAGAGGTTATTGCTTTTCTATGTGTTTTCTTGAGATGGCTTCTCTCACTGAATCCAAAGCTACTCCTTTCTGTCAGAATGGCTGACCAGACCAGCAAATCCCCATGATTCTTTAGTCCCCTACATAGGACTGGGGTTATAGGCCTGTGTGGCCATTCCCGGCTGTTTATGGGAGTGCTCGGGCTCGAACTCAGGTTGAAGCAGGCCCTCCCAGGCTCTTGTGCTTGTAGGACAAGGGATCTTACCCACTGAGCCATCTCTCTAGCCAGAGAGTGTGATTAGTTTTTAAATAAAAGTTTACTGAGCTATAATTCACATCCCACTCAATTGAATCACTTAAGTGAATGAGGTTACTATATTTTTCCACACACGTACAATGTGCAACATTTCAGGGGACAATTCAGAGGCATGCAGCAGAGCCATCACACTGTGTAACCCCTCCCAACACCTTCAAAACCTTTTCATCCCCTCCCCCCCAAAACTTGTTCCCCCTTAGTAACCATTCCCCACCTCTCTCTCCTCAGCCCTGTAACCTCTAGTGTCCTTTCATTCCCCATGAGTTGACCTCTTCTAGGTCCCCCACAGGAGAGGAGTCATGTGACATCTGTCCTTCTGTGGCTAGTGAGTTCACTCAGCATGATGTCCCCAAGGTCCATCCTGGTAGCAGAACCTGTCAGAATTGCCCTTCCTGTTTACTGTTGAGGGGGGCTGCATTTTATTCACTTGGGTAAATAGCCAGAAGTGAAGTTACTGGCTCATGTGGTGATATAATTTAAAAAGTAGCCGGACGTGGTGGCGCATGCCTTTAATCCCAGCACTCGGGAAGCAGAGGTAGGAGGATAGCCGTGAGTTTGAGGCCACCCTGAGACTACAGAGTGAACTCCAGGTCAGCCTCAACTAGAGTGAGACCCTACCTCGAAAAACCAAAAAAAAAAAAAAAAAAAAAAAAAAAGTAAAAGCGAGCCTTGTTACAATTGAATCTCTCTACTTGAGGAAAACCATACTGTCTTTCCAGCCCTTTGGCACAGAACCAGTAAGAGCAGGATTCACACCCTAGTCCTGTGTCCCGCATCCTGTATCTCTGTCCCAAGTCTCTGTCTTATCCTTTACACACATGAGCAGCCATCCCAGAGCGTCACATGATGGCTGAGGAGAACGTGGGGGGCTGGCAGCTCTGGCGTTCAAAACCCTCCTTTAGTTCTTGGTCTCAACAGCTAGTAAGATACACAGCACCCACGTCATTCATTACCATCCATTCCACAGATGTGGAAACCGAGACATGGAGGACCAGGACCTAGAAGAGTCAGGACAAGACACCAGCCACTTGGCCACATGGAGTATTCTCTCACTGAGGCCCCACTAATGACCATGGACTGGCCAAAGGGTTCACAAAACACTGTTCTTCCTTAGTTAAAAATGAGGGTGGGGAGCCAGGAGTGGTGGTGCATGCCTTTAGTCCCAGCACTTGGTTGGCAGAGGTAGGAGGATCACTATGAGTTCAAGGCCACCCTAAGACTACACAGTTAATTCCAGGTCAGCCTGGACCAGAGTGAAACCCTACCTAGAAAAACCAAAAAAAAAAAAAAAAAAAAAAAAAAAGAGGGTGAGGGCTGGAGAGATGGCTTAGGGGTTAAGGTGCCTGCCTGCTAAGCCTAAGAACGCCAGTTCCAATGTCCAGGTTCCACGTTTGGCCAGATGCAAAATGACGCAAAGGGCACAATGCCTCACTTGACCACAAGAGGGCGCACGCATCTGGAGTTTGTTCACAGCAGCTGAGAGGCTGCTGGCGCACCCGATTCTCTATCTGTCTCCCTCTTTCTCACTCTCTGTCTCTCTCTCAAAAAAAATGAGGGTGGGAGGCCGGGCGTGGTAGCACACACCTTTAATCTCAGCACTCGGGAGGCAAAGGTAGGAGGATCACAGTGAGTTCTAGGCCAGCCTGAGAATACATAGTGAATTCCAGGTCAGCTTGGACTAGAGTGAACCCCTGTGTCTATTAAAAAAAAAAAAAATGAGAGCGGGGTTAAGAGGACCTGGAAAGATGGCTCCAATGGTTAAGAGTACTTCCTCTACAAGCATGAAGACCTGAGGAATCCTGAGACACCTCTCAAATTTGATCCCCAGGATCTACATAAACAGTTGGATGTGGCCGCAAATACCTGTAACCCCAGTCCCATAGAGGAGCAAAGACTGGAGAATTGTTGAGGCTTGAGAAACACCAACAACAACACCAAGCTCCAGGATCAGTAAGAGACTCCAGTCAAGTAAGAATGGATGGAAGAGGGCTGGAGAGATGGCTTAGTGGTTAAGGCACTTGCCTGAGAAGCCTAAGGACTCAGGTTCCATTTCACAGTACCCATGTAAGCCAGATTCACAAGGTGGCACATGCACCTGGAGTTTGTTTACAGTAGCTAAAGGCCCTGGAATGCCCATTCTCTCTCTCTCTCTCTCTCTCATAAATAAACACAGGCTGGAGAGATGGCTTAGCAGTTAAAGGAAACTTGCCTGTGAAGCCTAAGGACCTATGCTTGACTCTCCAGATCCCACGTAAGCCAGACACACAAAGGTGAGGCAAGTGCAAGGTCGCACATGCCCACAAAATGGTGCAAGCATCTAGAGTTTGATGTCAGTGACTGAGGCCCTGGCATGCCAATTCTCTGTCTGTCTCTCTCTCTCTCTCTTTCTCTCGTGCTCTCTCTAAAATAAATAAATAAAATATGTTAAGAAAAAGAATGGGTGGAAGTGTGATGGAACAGGCCACCCAATGCTCCCTCTGGCTGCTGCAGGCATCAATGGTGAGTTCATGGGGCACTGCATGGACCCGTACATTTACTATAACACACACAAACACAATATAATGAGATTGGGGCTGTGGAGCTGGCTCAGTGGGTAAGTGTTTGCCTGACAATGTGGGTTCAGATCCCCAGAGCCCATGTAAAGCGTGCAGTAGTGAGCATCTGTAACCCCAGCCCTCCTATGACAAGACAGGAAGTGGAGATAGAAGAACCCCTTGGAAATGTTCAGGTCAGTTAGCCTGGAAAATACAGCGATTAAGAGCAAGAGATACTGTCTCAAACAGGTGGAAGATGAAGGCAAGGATGGACAAAGAGGAAACTGTCTCCCATTTTCTCTTTATGCCACCTCATTTTAGACCCACAGGGGCCAGACCTGCCTTCCTGCTAGAGGGCATACCCCCCTCCCCAGGAACTCACCTACTCCTAGACTAAAATCCAGCCTATCCTTGTTTCCCCAGCTGGAGTCTGTCCTCGGGAGCTCAGAGAACATGTCCCCTGGCATAGCCCCTCACAGGGACATGCCACCACCTTCTCTTCTCAAAGGACCCATATGGAGCTCCCCTCCCACTGTGAACCCAGCTGCTATCACCTTTGCAGGTGCCTCCTAGTTCCTGGAGCTTGCTCTGAAATTCCCTAGGTGACTTGGGTAAGTAGCACCCCAAGGCTCCAGTGTCTCGCCTGTGACCTGAGAGGGTAGGACCCTGTCCACCCTGCAGCCCTTCCTTCTTGCCCTCGGAAATTTTCTGTATAGATTTCATTTTCCAAAGATGGCAGACCAAACAGTAGGGAGCAGATGAATGAGGTGTTTTGAGACGCCTTTGGCAACCAGAGCTCCTCAGGAAACAGAGGTCCCTTGGGGGTTCTTCCTCCAAGTGCAGAATTTAAATGGAAAACAAACCTGGCCCCAAGACGAGGTCCCCATAGTCCAAGGCTTTAAGTACCCGGAAAAAGGATGGAGGTGCATCCCAGCTGGAGAGCTTGCTTTCAGAGAATTGGGAAGAGGACAAGGACAGATTGGGCCCAGTAGAGGTCTGAAAACCCCAGCCCTCCTAGGGGGTTCCTCTCCTGGCCCGACTGCAGCCAGCAAGTCACCTATAGCAGGAGAGGAGTGTCACACACATTGCCTAATGATGAACCCTATGGGCATGCTTTTGTCCCACACACACTTACACAAGCCCAGACTCCTATCCTGAGCCCCACCTGGAGGCAGAACCCAGCACCTTCCTGCTCCCACTTCAAACAACCACCCATAGGGACAGGAAGAGACCCCTCCCTGTCCCAGGTGACCTGCGTTCCAGTCCTCCCCTCTGCTCTGCTTCTGGAAACATCCAAGCCTTAAGGACCCCCTGTGAGGACCCTATGCAGCTTAGGAGCCCTACCTACCGACGATGCCACCCTATCTCCTCTCTCCCAGGACCTCTCCACGCGGTAGTCCCCAGACTGCATCCTAGGTCCAGCGTCCCCGCTAGCTCTCAGAACCCCAGCGCCCGCTCCCCACCCCCACCCCCGCACCCCCGCACCCCCGCCCCAGACTCAGGCAGGCTAGCGTGGAGTTGACTAGCCCAGTTGAATTTCCCCCGCCTTTTTTGATGTCACATCCTGTCCCAGCCTGCCTCCCCGCCGGCCGCCGCCCTCCCTCTCTTCCCCGCGCGAGCGAGTCCCTCCGCCGGGCGCGCGGGTTCCCTCGGCGCCGCCCCCGTCCCCGCCCGCGCCCCGCAAACTTTTGGCACCGCGGCAGCCGGGCGCGCGGCCGAGCTCCGCAGGGCGCGCCTCTCCGCCGAGCCGGGGCGCGCGAGGAGCGAGCGATCCGCTGAGCGGGGAAGAGCAGGCGCAGCCCCCGCCCAGCCGGCCCAACCCTGCCCGGGAGCCACAGCCGCGCCGGAACCCGGACCATAAATATGCGGAGCGGAGGCTCGGCGCAGCACAGCCCGCGTGCCGCCGTCCGCCCCGGCTGCTGAGCAGGCGCCGCTGGAGCGCGAACCGAGCCCCATCCCTGAGCCCGAGCCCCAGCGCAGCCGGCCGGCCCGCTGCACCCAGGCCCCCCCTCCCCTGCACACCAGTACCACGGAGTGACCGCGAGACATGCAACCGGCCAGGAAGCTCCTCAGCCTCCTCGTCCTTCTCCTGATGGGCACCGAACTCACCCAAGTACGTGCGTCCAACGCCATTTTCCTCTGCCAGGGCCAGCGAGACTCGGAAGCCCGGGCAAAGTCGGGGAGCTACCCCTTGCCCAGCTCGGGAGCTGCAGGGCTGCAAAGGGGATCCGAGTCCCTGGCTGGCTGCTCCTGGGTTTCAGGGAGGAGGGATGCAGGCCGATCTAGAAGTGGGGAACCCTCTAAGCCCTGGCCCAGTTGGGCACAGCTACCCCCTCTCCTAGGACCCCCCACACTCCCACTGAGAAGTTCAAAGGGCAACGTGCGGGGGTGGGGGTGGTAGTGGGGAACTCTGTTTGCTGTGGTTGTCATCCGGGGAGAAGGCGGAGGAAATAGCCAAGCTCTCAGGCATTCTCCTAAGCAGAAGGACCCAACTCTTACCTCCCTACACACCCCCCTCGGTGGCCGTCCCTCCCTTTGGGCACAACAGGGGCCCTCCATGCAAGCTGGGAATGGTGCCACCGGGCACTGGAAGGGCAGGTTCATAGTTGACTGACTGTAGAGGGCTTGAGGGGCTGTGGCCACATGTGGGGCATGAGGCGTGAGTGATGAGCTCGTGTGTATGTGGGGACGCTGGGCATGTCCAGCACTTGTCATCCTTGAACAATGAGTGTGTGTGTTGGGGGGGGGTGATAGTCTCCATTTTAAAGATGCAGCTGGGGAGGCAGGTCTAGGAGGGCGCTGTCTGTGAGCTCCCAGCTGGGAAGCTGCTTTGGCACGGGTCGCTCGCTTGCTCCAAGGAGCCTGCCAGCTTTGGGCTGCTGGGGAGTGACATTAAAACGCCCTTTCCATGGTGCTACTGTGGCCGGGCTCTGAGTCGAGTCTCTGACCCTTGGGAGTTGCAAGTTCAGGATGAGGAACCCCAACTGCCTGGACCCTCCCTGTCTCCATGTGTGTGTGTGTGTCTCTCTCAGAATAAAAGAGGAAACAAAGGGGATGGAAAGGCACTAGAACAGGAGGAAGACCACAGACAGAAGACTCTGGAACAAGCTTCTCTTGTTCACCTGGAAGCTCTTGCTGGCTCAGATGGCTCTGGCCAGAACGTAGAGTCCAAACTCAACCCGAAAGTGACAGCAAGGTTTATTGTTCCACTTGTCTTCTGTGCCTCCTGACTGGTGCTGCCTGGACAGCTGGTCAGTCACACCTAGAGAGGCTCCATGTGCCTTTGGGAGTTTCACTGGCTCCTATGGAGAAAGCCTGGACCAGGGTGCTGCTAGCTGGGCACAGGGCATGAGCAAATGAATGCTCCCCCCCCCACCCCACACACACATACCTATGCATGTATGAGTGAGAACATGTTTGTGGAAAATAGTTACACAGGACCTGCCTAGCAGTAGGCTGTATTGCAAAGAGTGATACCTTATTGACACATCTTGGCAAAGAACGGCTGGTTCTAGGTGGCCCTGGAAGTGGCCATCGCCAAAGTTCCTCCAAGACGTAGGCCTCTCTTTACCTCCATGTGCCCCTAAGCTTGCTTGCATTGCTCTACCACAAGGAGCTCTTCTTCCCTGAGCCCTCTCTGTGTCTTTTCAGAGATCCCCTGTTCCGGGGAGAAACTTTTGATTCAACTTCAATTAGAGGCTTTGTCTAAGCGGCGGTGTTTTTCCATTGTGCTAATGGAGCCCATGGCTCTTGCCTGGGTCCTCAGCTGGCTCCTGCACACTCAGCACTTGCATCCCCTGGGCTCCATCAGGGCCCCTTACCCCTGCTGGCTGCCGTCAGGACCCTGGTCAGCTCCTGCCGCTTGCCGACTCCCCTGGGGCTAGAAGTTCTTTTTTTTTTTTTTTTTTTTTTTTTTTTTTTGCTCGCCTGGGAGGTTCCACTCTTAATGGGCTAAGCCACCACGCGATCCCTCTAGGGAATGTGTCCCTCAATTCAACCAGGATGCACCTCGCCTCCTTACCTCTCCTGGGCCCTCCCTTCCGCAGGTCAGTCTCTGAAGAATCTTGCCTTGGATGCCTATGATCCCCTGCTAGCGATAGAATTTCAGCACAAGCTCACGGGCCAAAATCCCCCCAACTGCTTGAGTCCATGAAGGGTCAGAGAAGGACTGGCTCTGTGCCAACCCCTCGGATCTACCTTGGTTCTGCTTCCAGAAAAGTTGGGAACAGATGGAAGCAGTGACCACCCAGGATGTAGGATTGGGCCATGGTGAGTCTGAAAGCTCCCTAGGATATTAATACCCAGGAATTTTTTTTTCTTAATCCCAGTGTGATGGGTGACAAGTGACACTACTCACCCATCTCCAGGCCTAAGGAAGAGCTTGTCTTCCACCTCTACAGCAAGAAAAAAGTGTCACCACACCTTATTTTTTCAGCTCCTTCAAGGGACAGAACTTAAGATCCCAGGGTACTGAAGCTGTAGGCACGGGAGCCAGTCCAAGACAGATCATACCTGCCCACAGTGAGGGCTGCTTGCAGGATCTAAGCAGACAGGTGGGGGCATGGAGCACGTGTTGGCCATCTGTTCTCCCAACAGCTGGCTCAGGATGAGCCACCCAATCAAATGACAAATACTGATTGACAGCTTGCCATCTGCAAAGCCTTGGGTCCATGTGAACTTTGTCCTCAGACGGAAAGACACATGGTGTGGTTTTGCTCCGTGGTTTTTCAATAAAGGGCTGGCATTTCACGCTCCTTGGGGAGCTGTGTAGGTGACATCATCACATGCCTCATCGAGTGCTGAGCTGTTGGTATCAGTCCTGGGGTGGGAGCGGGACTGGGGATCCCAGAGCTGCAGACCCACCCACAGCCCACCCAGCCCCCATTCAGATGGAAGCACGACCTCCAAGTGTGGTGTGAGAAGGGCTGGGAGGCTCTGTAGCAATGACCTTGAACCAGGAGCCTCTATTCTTATTCCCATCTGGTTCAGCACTGGCTGGGTGACCTTGAGACAGGTTCTTAACCTCTCTGAGCCTGATCTTCTATCTGTTTGGGACAAGGAGGATTAAACTAGATGACTTGTGGGATTTTTGTCTCACCACAAACCCCCAATCCTGTTCTTGAATCTTATCACTCCCTCTTGATTCCAACAAGCTTTTCTTGGCCACCAAATGGTTGGATTTAACCCCACCATATCTGGACTTACAGGGACAAATGAACTCAAGCAATTGCCATCTGCATCTGGGGTGGCATGTTCTGTGGGAAGACCCAAAGTTTTACCATGTAGCTTGACATAAGACTTGCCTGCATGAAGTGCTCTGGCTACGGAGAAGGGTGGTATTCCAGTTAATGTAGGTGAATCCCAAACAGGAAGATGAAAAGGAGGAAGAAGGCAGGACAGAGGCTATGGTGGACAAAGGGCTCTGTAACCTTGACTGTCATACTCTGTGCTCCACCACCGCATGCTGAGGGCATCTGATTCATTTTAGGACTGAAGTGGCACCCTTCCCAGTAGCCGTCACATCTGCCCAGCTCCCTGGTGAGACGGATCTGCCAGTGGTATAGAACGTCCCCCTATGTCGGTGGTTGCTCTTTGTCTTTTGGCTTTATTGAGTGGCTACTCTATGTTCGGGCCTGAAACTTGGTGGGTTGTTTGCCACTCTGGAGGCCTGCGTGGAGTTGTGGACAAACCCTCGCCAGCCCACACTGGGCAGCTGGCCACACCAGACAGATTGCATGAATGGAGCAGGTGTGTGGGCAGGACAGCCATGTGGGTGGGGCAGGTGCATGGGCAGGGCAGATGTGTGGGCAGTGCCGCCCTGTGCCTGTGGGTGGGGCAGTGCTTCCAGAGTTAGCTATGCTGACTTCACGTTTCAGAACCCTTTTGATTCTAAGCCAGGTGGTTCCATGGACACCCTGTCCACCTACCAAGCCCTCCTTTCCCTCCAGCCTCTAGCCCATCATCTGCCTCAGTCAACACTGGGGAACAGAGCCCCTGATAAATGGAGTGACGGGAAGCTAGGCAGAATTAGGCTCTTGTTCTTTAGCTGTTATTTCAGAATACATGGGACTTATTCCGTCTTTGCACATTGGAGCTGGATGTCAATACTCTGAGCCACAGTACTGAGCCAGCCTGCTTTCTTGGGGACAATAAGGATGGGCATGTTGTGAATCCCCCACACATGACAATTTGCTTCTTATTTCGACTTTAGCCTTCCCCTGTCAAAGGCCCAGCAGCTATCTGCCTTGGTGGTGTTTATTGCTCAAGTTATCAGGCCCTGTGATCAGTATTAACATCACCGTGTAAAGTAATACAAAACTAATTACCAGCCTCACTGAATTAGATACACCACAACTATGCGCTGGGCTGGCAGGGAGAGGAGCCAGTTTCCAGCCCAGAGAGATGCGGTGGATCCTGCGGGTACCTAGACAGCAGCCATGGACTGACTGTTATGGCTGCTGCCAGGCGACCTCCATCACCACTGAGGGAAAGAGCCTCTTTTTACTTTTTATTATTACACATGTGAGAAATTCCCCAGGGGCTCAAGACACCCAAAGTTGAGCCCGTGCCAAGGGCCGATGCTGTCCGAGCTTCCCTGGTGTGAGACTCATGCCATGAGCCTGCTTTTTTTTTTCATGCCACAACTGTCCCTGCAACCCAGGGTTGTTGTCCTCATTCTTGAAATGAGGACACTGAGGCTTGGGAAGGGTAAGTCACCTGTGAGTACCCACCCCACCCTCCCCAGTGCAGCCCTGGCTCTGTCTGACACTTGGGACACCTGAATTCAGGTGCTGTTAAGACAGAAAAACAAATAAGGAAACAAGTCGGTGTTACAAAGCGCCAGGAAGAGGAGGCACCTTGTCTTGTCCTTAGAGCACGCCGACCTCTAGAAGTGCGTAGCAGAGCCATTGACATCTCTGTAGTCATGTGGGCAGATGCTCTGTGGTGGCCCACCCAAGGACTTGGCTTGCAAGGCGGAGCTAGTTGCAGAATCAGAACTCCAAGGCTGGGGGCGGGGGTTCATCCCCCACGAAGGCTCAGGCCTCACTCTGAGAGACCAAGGTGCCCCTGAGAGTGCCTGTGGAGCTCCTCACCCCAGTCTCTCGGTGTCATACGAGGGGTTACATGTTAGCTCACTACCCCAACATCCCAGAAGTCATAAGTAGGAGTAGATGTCGCCTCATACCAGGTCCCCAGGTCTCGGACACTCACACAGGTCTGGTCTTCTCACTTGTTATCTCTGTGCAGTTTGCACAGTGCCATGTTGAACAGGGCCCTCGGGAAGGGACCAGTGCTGTGTGCATGTGACCCGCCCCATTGCACACAGGTTAAAGCTCACAACCACGGTTGGGGTGACAGCTAACTATCAGAGGCGGCTTGTTTGCAGACGTGGGCGTCTCTGCTTGCTTGTTCCACAAACCTGTCAGTTTGCTCTGAACTGAGATCTGGCCTGGATGTCTCTTGTATCCACTGACAAGGGCTGGGAGATGGATCCGTGGGGAAAAGTGCTTCCGCACATACATGAGGACCTGAGTTCAGTCTCAGAACCTGCACAAAAAGCTGGGTGTGACCACAAATGCCAGTAACCCCCGTGGGTGAGGATGGAGACAGGACAATCACTCAGGCTTGCTCGTCAGCCAGGCTAACCAAAAGACGGAGCTCCGGGTTTAGCAGAGACTCTGTCTCAGGAAACTAGTAGGAGGAGTGCCAGAGGAGGATTCTCCACATTCTGTTCTGGACTCTGCGTGCGCATGTGCGCGCACACACACACATACACACACACACACCACACACACTCCATCTGAAGCTGGTTGTGGCAGCTCAGGTCTATAATCCCAGCACTTGGGAGGCTGAAGAGGAGAATTGCTGAGAATTTGAGGCTAACCTGTGTTTACAGAATAAGACCCTGTCTCAAAACCAAATACCAATTTTTTTAAAAAAATATTTTATTTATTTATTTATTTGAGACAGAGAGAGGAAGATGCAAAGAGAAAGAGAGAATGGGAGCGCCAGGGCCTCCAGCCACTGCAAACGAACTCCAGACGTATGTGCCCCCTCATACATCTGGCTTACATGGGTCCTGGGGAATCAAACCGGGGTCCTTAGGGCTCACAGGCAAACACCTTAACAGCTAAGCCATTTCCCCAGCCACCCAAAATACCAATCTGATAACAGTAAATGGCTGATGAGTCCCAGGAGAGAGACAGGAAGATGTGGATTTCCCAGCCTTTCAGATTAGGTTACCAGTACCCGCCTTGGTTACTGAGTGCACTTCCATCCTATCCAGTGGTCTGAGTGGGCATGTCCCTTGCCCTCGAGGAACTTGCCCATTGCACAGAGGGGTCCCCAGCAGGAGAAAAGCTTTCATACAGTTTCTCAAAAGAAGGAAATGCCCACTGTGACCAGTGATGGCTCTGGTGTGTGTGAGGGTAAAAAAAAAGAGAGAGAGAGAGAACACCGGTGTGTTGGAAATGATCTTTCTTGGGCTGAAGAGATAGCTCACCATGTAAAGTCTCTGCTTCGTATGCTTGGGTTCCCAACACCCACAGAAAATGCCAGGCATGGTGGCATCTGCGAAAGAAGCAGGGCTAAGAGTATTAGGTTCGATCTGAGACCCTGTCTCAAAAAATTAAGGTGGAGAGTGACTGAGGAAGACATCCAGTGTAGGCCTCTAGCCTACACCTTCATGTATGGATGCATGCACATGCACACACATACACACACAACAAAGGATTATCTCTCTCACAGCATCCCAGGATGCCTGTTGCATTCGCAGGCTAGGACTCAGTGAGACAGGACGGAGACTCCTTTGCCAACGTGCATGCTTAAAGATACAATGGCTGTCACTGCATCCCACATACATCTGTACCTGCTCCTGTCCCCCCAACCTCTGAATCTGGTTTCATGACTCAGCTGTGCATGGCAGTTAGAGTGAAGGCTTGGTTGAGGTCCTGTATCTGTCAACAGCACCAGGGATGAGCAGGCAGGGGGATTCTGGCGTAGAAAAGATCTTTGTTGTTGTTGTTGTTTGGTTTTTGATCTTTGATAGAAGGAGCTGAGAGAGCTCCTGAGACCCAGCTTCGGCTCATCACTGCAGGGAGGGACATGCAGCAGAGGGTGAAGGTTGTGGGGAGTCCCTGCCTAGAGAGAACTGGTGTCCTTGGAAGCAAGGTGTTAATCTCCAGAGTCCTTGGGCCTGAGACGCTTAAGTGTTCTACATGGCCAGCTGGACCTGTAGTGGACTCCTAGAAGTTGCTAATGATTTAACTCATACCTGAGCCAAGGGCTCTTTCCACAAAGGCAGGCTGCCCTCAGCTACGGACACTTCTCTCATCTGGGAAGGGGCAATGGGAATGTTTGTAGCTCCAGAAACCAGAGTTCTGAGAAAATGCACTGAGTTAGCTCACCAGAGCTTTATAGGGTGCCACTTCCCAACCTGGGGCCCAGTTCTACTGGGGGCTATGCTTCCCATGGACATGTATTTTTGTTTTTTAATTTACTTATTTATTTATTTACTTATTTATTTATTTAGTTGGTTGGTTGGCTTTTCGAGGTAAGGTCTCACTCTACCTCAGGCTGACCTGGAAATCGCTACATAGTCTCAGGGTGGCCTTGGACTCACGATGATCCTCCTACCTCTGCCTCCCGAGTGCTGGGATTAAAGGCGTGCACCACCACATCTGGCTTTATTTTTATTTATTTATTTATTTATTTTTTGATTTTTTGAGGTAGGGTCTCACTCTGGCCCAGGCTGACCTGGAATTAACTATGTAGTCTCAGGGTGGCCTTGAACTCACGGCAATCCTCCTACCTCTGCCTCCCGAGTGCTGGGATTAAAGGCGTGCACCACCACACCTAGCTTTATTTTTATTTTTTTTAAGATTTGTTTTTATTTATTTGTTAGAGACAGAAAGAGAGAGAATGGACACGACAGAGCCTTTAGCCATGCAAACGAACTCCAGACTCACACGCCACCATGTGCATCTGGCTTACATGGGACCTGGGGAATTGAACCTGGGTCCTTAGACTGTGCAGGCATGCACCTTAACCAGTAAGCCATCTCTCCAGCCCTATTTTTTTAAAAAAAAATAGAAATAGAGATTTTACAATGAAAAAGAAAGGCACTCCCAAGAATGGGAGTGGGATAGTCAACAGGGAAAAGACATAGACACTTCAAAATCACCACAGGCATCTATGAAAACAGTGTGGAATGTGCTGGAATGGAAAGACAAAGGATTGGGTCAGGTCAGGTCACATAGGGCTTGGGATGGACACAGCTTGGCATTGGGCTCCCGGGATGAGCAGAGAATAGTTGGGATCCACTGGCCAAAGGGTGGCGGATTAGGCTCCCTGTCTTTTGGAATCTTGGAGTCTTCTCTTGGGGAGGGGGAGGGGATGTGCCTCCCGATTGCTCTCTCTGTCTTGGACATCTCAAAGCTGAGTGGAAAGTAGAGGGATGAAACAGAGGACATCCAGTCCCTGGGTTTGCTTGCTCGCCACCATTGCTAGCTCTGCTGGCAGTCCCCAAATGCAGGGCTCTGAGGGCCACGGGGCCTTTCCTGCCCACAGCCAAAGCCAGTTCAGTCTTCTAACCCATAGGCCCCTGAGTAGGAGAGCTCCTAGCTCCCTTCCTATGGTGGGACAGGGAGTAAGAGCACTGCCAAGATACATGGACCCTGAACACTGCTCAGACAGGCCACCAACCTCTCACTTGTGCCATGTGACAAAATGGCACATCGCACAGCCAAGTGTGGGCTCGGGAGGGATGAGAGGAGATCTTTGGCCCCATTGTGGCAGTGCAGGATGCTAGAAGCCAGACGGTGGGGTGGGGTGGGGGGAAGAGAGGGAGGAGAGAAGGGCCCCCACCATCTGTGTTCCCAGAGGCCACAGAGAGGAGAATGCAGGGGACAGACGTGTGCCTTGGCTGCCCACAAGACCTTCTGTGGCTGCTCAGAGAGTGGGGGACTTCAGCCTAGACTGGTCTGTGCCTGTAAGCGCTCTCTCCCACCTCTCTGCATCCCTCTAGCTATCTGTCTCTATGCGTCTACATCTGTCTAACTGTCCTTTGATCTTCCTGTCGCCAGCCCTCTTTTGGTCTCTGTCTGTGTCTTTATCTCTATCTCTGTTCCTCTTTGTGTCTCTTAGCTCTCCATCTCTGTCTCTGTTTCTGTCTCTCTCCCTCTCTTTCTATCTCTCTGCCCCTCCCTGTTTCTGTCTCTATCTAAAATGTATGTCATGAACTCTCTATCTCTGTCTCTGTTTCTGTCTCTCTCCCTCTCCCTCTCTGCCCCTCCCTGTTTCTGTCTCTATCTAAAATGTATGTCATGAACTCTCTATCTCTGTCTCTTTCTACCCTTTCTGTGTCTCTTTCTGTCTCTTCTTCCACTTTCCTGCCCCAATTTCTTTTTCTTCTTCCCTCCTAGTTTTTCTTTCTCCCACTATTCTCTCCTGCCTCTCTCTCCCTATTCATCACAAACGATTTGAAAATAGCCCAAGATGGACATGCGCATTAACACTGCAAAGTGGCGTCTGGATTCTTGTCCTTTAAAGCCGTCCCTTTGACAGGGCGCGTTGGTGACCTGGAGGCCTGCTTCATTCAAAGTGGCCACTGATAACCCTGGGACCTGAGCAGGTTCTTACATTGTGGCCTCAGATCTCCAAAAGTGAGGCCATGCCAGTCCAGTGGGTGCTCCTGGTCACTGTGGCATCAAGTGATTGTCTAACACCCCATGTGTGCCAGCCTTGGCAGGAGGGCCAAAAGATTCTTTCCCAGGCAGTAGACTCAGCCTCACTTCAGAGCTGTGGAATGGGGACTGCAGAGGTCACTCTTGTTGTTTCATAGGTTCTGGCAAATTTGTGCAGATTCCAGGCCAAAGCTTGTAAGAAGATGGCATGAGGACAGAAAGAGAACAGCGTAACTCCTCATGACAGGTGACAGCACCACAGGCTAATACCAGGAATTGTGTAGGGAGGGGCTGCCTCCTATCCTTCAAAGCTGCAAGGCCAAGAGCCATGGAAGGCTCGGACAGATACCGGGAGTCACCAGGCCTCTGGAAATTGTGCAGGCAACACTACTCCTGGAACTCGGGAGATTGAATACTGCCAAAGCATTGAGAGGCAGGGATGCAACCATGCATGTGGGTTTGGCTCTGGGAACAGGCTGTCCCACCACATGATGTGGGCCGGATCTGGTCACTTCCGAAACTGAGACACTCATACGTACAGTGTGGTCGGCAGTGGCACCACCCCACGGGATTCTGTGGGGATCAAGTGGCATCGTGTATGGCAAATCCCCAGGGCCATCTGGGCACAGCACCTGCTCTGCCAGTGTGATGATTATGCAGGGGAAGTCGTGTGGAAATGGGGCTCGAGTTCCTTGTTAGGAATACTTAGTGTTGGCTGGCACCACGGATGCCGTGATGAAGATGCCTGCTCTCCTCAACCAGGCTCACTCTGCAAGCGCTGTGTAGTCTGCTGGATCGAATCACTCCCTGATGACCCTCACAAACCTATTAAAAGCAGGAGCTCCTCCTGTAGAATCTGGATAGGACTTTGGTTTGGAATGGGAAGTTGAATGTGTCAGTTCCTTAGAAGTGCAGATGAGTGGCCCAGGACAGGTAGAGCAGTTCAAGTGCATGCACAGCAGCTCTGAAGCAGGTGAGAAGTTCAGGGGCAAGTGAGAGAGGCTCAGGCACAGGTAGAGAGCATCAGGTGCAGGTGAGCTCCTCAGGTGCATGTAGAGCTGCCTAGGCAGGTGAGAGAGGCTTCTGGTGCAGGGGAGTGGCTCAGGTACAGGGAGAGTGACTAAGGCACAGGTAAAGAGACTCAGTTGCAGTTGGACAGTTCAGATGCAGGTGAACATCTCAGGTGCAGGTAAGAGGCTCCTGTGCAGGTGGAGCTGCTCTTGTGCAGGTGAGAGGCTCAGGTGCAGGTGAGAGGCTCAGGTGCAGGTGAGGGGCTCAGGTGCAGGTGAGGGGCTCAGGTGCAGGTGAGGGGCTCAGGTGCAGGTGAGGGGCTCAGGTGCAGGTGAGGGGCTCAGATGCTGGTGAGGGGCTCAGGTGCAGGTGAGGGGCTCAGGTGCAGGTGAGGGGCTCAGATGCTGGTGAGGGGCTCAGGTGCAGGTGCAGGTGGGGGCTCAGGTGCAGGTGGGGGCTCAGGTGCAGGTGAGTGGCTCAGGTGCAGGTGAGGGGCTCAGGTGCAGGTGGGGGGCTCAGGTGCAGGTGAGAGGCTCAGGTGCAGGTGGGGGGCTCAGGTGCAGGTGAGGGGCTCAGGTGCAGGTGAGGGGCTCAGGTGCAGGTGAGGGCTCAGGTGCTGGTGGGGGCTCAGGTGCAGGTGAGGGCTCAGGTGCAGGTGGGGGCTCAGGTGCAGGTGGGGGCTCAGGTGCAGGTGAGGGCTCAGGTGCAGGTGAGGGGCTCAGGTGCAGGTGAGGGGCTGCAGGTGCAGGTGCGGGGCTCAGGTGCAGGTGAGGGGCTCAGGTGCAGGTGTGGGGCTCAGGTGCAGGTGGGGGGCTCAGGTGCAGGTGAGGGGCTCAGGTGCAGGTGGGCGGCTCAGGTGCAGTGAGGGCTCAGGTGCAGGTGAGAGGTTCAGGTGCAGGTGAGCGGCTCAGGTGCAGGTGGGGGCTCAGGTGCAGGTGGGGCTCAGGTGCAGGTGAGCGGCTCAGTTGCAGGTGAGGGGTGCAGGTGAGTGGCTCAGGTGCAGGTGAGGGTGCAGGTGATGGGTGCAGGTGAGTGGCTCAGGTGCAGGTGAGGGGTGCAGGTGAGGGGCTCAGGTGCAGGTGGGGGGCTCAGGTGCAGGTGAGGGGCTCAGGTGCAGGTGAGAGGCTCAGGTGCAGGTGGGGGGCTCAGGTGCAGGTGAGGGGCTCAGGTGCAGGTGAGGGGCTCAGGTGCAGGTGGGGGGCTCAGGTGCAGGTGAGGGGCTCAGGTGCAGGTGGGGGGCTCAGGTGCAGGTGAGGGGCTCAGGTGCAGGTGGGGGGCTCAGGTGCAGGTGGAGCAGATCAGGTGCAGGTGAGCGGCTCAGGTGCAGATGAGGGGCTCAGGTGCAGGTGAGGGGCTCAGGTGCAGGTGAGCAGCTCAGTTGCAGGTGAGGGGTGCAGGTGAGGGGCTCAGGTGCAGGTGGGGGCTCAGGTGCAGGTGGGGGCTCAGGTGCAGGTGGGGGCTCAGGTGCAGGTGGGGCAGATCAGGTGCAGGTGAGTGGCTCAGGTGCAGGTGAGGGGTGCAGGTGAGAGGCTCAGGTGCAGGGAAAATATCACAGGTGCCTATCCAGCAGCTCAGACACAGATAAGATGCCCAGGTGAAGGTCTGAAGCTTGGATGCAGGTGAGAGGCTCAGGTGCAAATTGGACCAGGAAGACCAGTACTACATTCTCTGTACGCCCCGGCTTCATCCTCAATCTATCGGGGATTGAACCTATGTATCTCTTCCATTATCTGACAGCAAACCACACGGCGCTGACCTTGTTTGACATGTATCAAGGTTGGCATTTCTTTCCGTCTAGATAAATGCTTTCACCTCTCAGGCCAACTTAGTTCCCAGGGATCTTGGGAGTTCGACAGCCCAGTTCCCATCTGGTGAGCTTGCTATGAGTCACCACCAGCTGCATTCTTAAAGAATGCCTCTCAGCCATGTCCTTAGGAAACAATGCACCCCCTGGCTCCCCAATCTGACAGTGGGCTCAGGAGAACTGTATGACTTGGGGAATCAAATCTCCAGATCAGGCCCTAATGGCCTGTCCCCCAGAGGGTGGGCGAGAGTCCCCCGGCCAGTGGTACTGAAGACTCTCTGGAGTTCATAGGTCTTCTTGAGCTCCATTGTTGCCAACACCTCAGATTCCATTTCCTTTCAAAGCTCCACCAGGTTAAGCTCTTCAAATTCACAGCACCAATCCTCTATCCTTTGAGGCATTACTGACCTAAAGCCAAGCCAACTATTCTTCCAAATCAGTAAGGTGCCAGGGCGTGGTGGCACATGCCTTTAATCCCAGCATTTGGGAGACAGAGGTAGGAGGATCACCATGAGTTCAAGGCCACCCTGAGTGAATTCCAGGTCAGCCTGGGCTAGAGTGAGACCCTACCTCGAAAAAAGAAACAAAACCAAATCAGGAAGGTGATATACCTCCCCCGCTCGTTCCTAACCCCTTAGAATGGAGCTCATCATATTCAGCAGTGAAACGGCTCCAGCAACGCCTCTTGTCCATGGTCTCCGACCGACAGCAGCTCTAGAGTGATGGTGGAGGTCTCTGAGGACATCACACCTCACATCTAATGCCAGCTCAGGATGCTGGTTGGGGGGTCCTCTCAACCCGGTTTTACACCTGCAACAGTAGGTGACAATGACAGTCACTTTGGCTGCACATCACATTTGTTCCTGCGCTGGTTCACTAGTGGTGTCTCAGGGAAGAAAGTCACTGTCATCAAGGCCATTGTGCAGGTGGGGGAGGTAAGGCAAAGAGAAGCTCTTTAGCTTCAGCCGGGCTGCCTCCTTCTCCTCCTGTGCACAGCAGAACCCGGCTTGACCCCAAGCGAGAAGAATCCACAATCTGTATGTGGAGCCATTAATCGAGCAACCTCCTTGCCAGGGACTCCTGCCTCTTAGGTGGCAGGGAAGGTTTAACAATAGCGCCTAACCATGGTGAGCTATTGTGGTCTGTGTCGCATCTGTGGGGGGGACCGTACCTTGCATCTAGTACTTAGTAGGTTAGGTGGTCCATAAGCATCTTGGCTTCTGAGATGGTCTGAGGGTTTTTGTGGACTGAGTTGCATTTGAACTTGTAGCAAAATCAGTGGTTCTTGACCTTGTGCAGTGAGAAGCAGGTGAGATTTGAGCAGGCGTGGCTGTGGCCCTGAATCTGTGTAAAATATGGCAGAAGAGGCGGGCAGAGCGCTCCATAAATGATGACTCCTGCAGGCCAGCCGGGTGTGACTTGGATCCGGCTGAGTCTGAGCTAGGCTGCAGTACCGGCTGTCACTGGGAGGTGGCGCCCTTCCCCAACAGTTGCACTTTGCTGGCATCCAACCCAGACCCACACATGCCTCCCTTTTAACCACAAAAACAACTTGGAGGGACTTGAGCTAGCGGGAGGGACTTGAGCTAGCGGGCGGTCCTCACACCCAACACTCAGAGCCACAGTCATCTCTTGGCTGTCATGGAAGTCCTCTCAACAAATGGGAACTGAACACAGGAAAGCCCCAGGGAGATGCACTGTCCTTCCCAGTGGGAACCAGGGAGACTCCCCTGGTCTCAGCATCCCTTCCAAACCTCCTTCCAGATGAGGGATTCACTTTCACCAGGTGGAGAAGAGGGGAGTGGGGGCGGGGCTTTCCTTACAGAGGGCCAGACTGCTTAATGGTACCCTACGGGATCCAGCTTTAAAGCTTCAGCTTAGAAGGCGGCTGCAAAGTAAAAATAATAATAATAATAATAATAATAATAATAATGATGAATGATGATGAGGTTTCGTGTCCAAGTACAGGTGGTGCTGATGAGGGTGGAAAACAGGGAGCACCTGGCTCCAGCCTGTCATGTCCCTAAAAGGGCCACCTGTCTATCCATGCCCTTCAACACAGAGCCAGACCCCCCCCACACACACACACACGCACTCATCCCAAAGCCCACACTCAAACTCCTAGGTGTAGGTGTGGTTCCTTTAGCTACACCTGAGCCCCAAGCCTCCATTAACTCCTGTGGATGGGTGGTCACATTGCCCTGCACCCTCTGCTTCACACAGCCATCCCTCCTTACTGCCGCGCTGCAGAAACCCAAGGGAGAGCCTAGAAATGGCCAACCGTGTTCCCTCCTCCTGAGACCAGCCTTCGAGCGGAACATATTTCTCTTTATTACCATCCCTCCACCCCTACGCTGGCACTAGAAACCTCGGCTAAGCCTAGGAGCTCGACCTCTCTGCCCAGGTCCAGGCCATGGCCCAGGTTGGGTGGAGAGCAATCTACCTGCGAAAAGCCCACCACACACACACACACACACACACACACACACACACACACACCCTGCAGCAGGGGTGGCACGGTGCCCACCAGCCTATCTGAAGAGATCTCTTTGCAGCCGGGCAGAGCCAGGAAGGTGGCCAAAAGCGCATGAGAAGGGGTAGTGGACACAGGAGGGCCGCCGCGCAGGATTTGCATAGTGATCTAGGGTTGTGTTTGCGTCTGTCCTCCCGGGTCATCCCAACTCCTCGGCCCCGCAGGTTTGCAGACCTCATTGCCTGCAGCCAGGGGGCGGCGGGGAGCCGGAGCTCAGAGGAAAAATCCACCCATTTCCTGGGCAGATTGCGTCGGCCGCCGCCCGGCCGTGTCCCCGCCTCCCGGCCGCGGCCCCCGCGCACAGCTCGCGTCGCGCTCAGAGCCCAGTGGCCCTTCTAGGCGGCGGAGCGCGCGGGGACTCGGCGGCAGAGACAGCGGCAGCGGAGACCGCGGACCGGCAGCGCGAGGCGGGCAGGGCCGCCTGGCCACCTCCCAGCGCCCAGGGCGGCGCGACGATGGCCGGAGAGCGCGGGGCTGCAGTAGCTGGCGGGCGGCGGCGGGCGGAGGGGGCGCGGGGACACGGCCGGGCTCCCCTGCCCGCCGCGGTACCCGCCGCCTGAGGCTGCCCCGGGGCGCGGGAGCCGGCGCCGGTGCGGCGCGGGCGCAGGAGGTTACTGGAGGCGCGATGTCGGTGCCGCTGCTAAAGATCGGGGTCGTGCTCAGTACCATGGCCATGATCACCAACTGGATGTCCCAGACGCTGCCCTCTCTCGTGGGCCTCAACACCACCCGGCTCTCCGCCGCCAGCGGTGGGACACTCGACCGCAGCACCGGCGTAAGTGCGCCCTCCGCCCCGCGCCCTCGCGGCCTCTCCTCCCCACTGTCTTCCCGCTCCATGCTCGGGGGCGGGACAGGTCGTCCTGGGAGGGCCACATGGCCCGGGCCCCGGACAGGGGTTACCAGCCGACCCTCCTGGCTGCAGCCGGGGCGGCTCCTCCTTCCGTGACCACCCACACCCGTGCGCCTCCGGGGAGGCTTCATTCCCGCGGTCCCCTCGAGGGGCTGAGGGAGACTGTTGGGGGGGTGGGGGACTTGGAAGTCTGGAGTCTTCACTTACTAATATTAGGAAGTCCCGTGTTGAAAAGCTTTGGAAACTGAGGCTGGGGACTTACCCAAGGTCACTGAGCAAGTAAGGAGTGAAGGCGCCTCTAGACCCCAGTGTGGGCTCTGTCCAGCCGGCACTTGGCCCGCCCTACTTTGTGAACGGGAGACTGGGCCCTCTGGGATAAACGCTGAGCTCGTGGCCCCGCTTGTGTCCCCCAAATGCCAAGGCACCCTTCTCTCCCCATCCCCATGCGAGGGTTCAAGAGTCCACTCGGAGGAGGGGAGGATGCAGAAGGGCTGGGAGGGGCCCAGGCACTCTGCCCCTTGGTGTGCTTCCTCAAGCCTTCATCCACCGCTCTCTCTCTTGGCCTCCCGAAGTCGAATCTCCTGGAATCTGTAGCTGGAGAAGGAGGAGGAGTGATGGGGCGGTGGGGGGCTTCTGGACAGAGCTGACTTGCATGGTGGTTGGAGCAGGTTGCTCTGGGCACCCACTAGTGAGCAGGGCATAGGAAGGTGCCGGCCCTCCCCTCTAAGTGGAAAGGAGAGGTGAAGGACAAGTCTCATCTCTCCTCCCTTTCTGCTCTTCAGGGCTCAGTGGCGGGTCTTAGTGATGTGACCCCCACCCGTGACCCTTGTTTGGTCTACCCCCACCTGCTGTTTTCAAATTACTTCCTTCCTAACGACTTTGGCTGCCTCTGAGTCCTGAGCTGCTGGGGCTGGAAATGAATGAAATGAATATATCACTACTATAGGTTCTCTGCCCAGCCCTCCTCCTTGTCCCCATCTAAAAATAGCTGCGAGGTGACTGATGCCAGGAAAGGGCTTGGAAACAGTGGGCAGGCTGCGGGCTCAGGAGGGTGTGTGATGTGTGCTCAGGAGCACCGAGGCCTGCAGTCCCTTCTCTCTGGAGGTCAGAGCTACTTAGAGGGGCTGCAGGTGAGCCCCCCAACACACACACACACAGCTTTGGTTTCTCCATGGTCTTTGGGCAACCCTCAGGACTGAGGTTGGGAGTGACCCTTGCACAGCATGTCACCGGCAGTTTGGTGACATCCACCAAATGTCTCGTGGGTGGGAACCACATGGAGTTGGAAACCCAGCATCTTGGCCAGGCTGCCGGCAGGGAGACCGCCCAGGTCTCAGCTCACAGGCACACATCCGAACTGTTTGCAAGTGGCAGGGAATGGCAAAGTGAGGATCAGGAGGGGAAGAGTGTTATGATTCCCTGGGTCACCAGCTACTGGCTTTCTTGCCTTGTCTCCTCATCCGTCTGCCAAGCCCTTCCCATCTCCCCAAGCAAGCACCAATTTGGTCAGATTTCAGAACTTCAAACATCCTAGGTTGAACTTGAATTTTAAAAGCTTCAAGGCACCTTGCTTCTTTGCCTTGCTTTAGCCTGGAATACTCTGGTACAGAGAGAGACCTGTGCCATTTATTTCTGACACCCCTCTCCCTCCGAGGCCCAGAAACATGCTATTGGACCTATCTCTTCCACCTTCTCGCTGAATTGGACATGGACAGTGTCACCAGTAGTTGCCTCCAATGTCTGACCTCATGTTCCTTTCTCTCTTTTTCCCTGTCCCTTCCCCACCTGCTCTGTCCAGGTGTTGCCCACCAACCCTGAGGAGAGCTGGCAAGTGTACAGCTCTGCCCAGGACAGTGAGGGCAGGTGTATCTGCACGGTGGTCGCCCCCCAGCAGACCATGTGTTCACGAGATGCCCGCACAAAACAGCTGAGGCAGCTACTGGAGAAGGTGAGTCTTTGTAGGAGGTGTGCGTGCTCACGTGCTTGTTACCGGTGTGCCAGCGCCAATGAGGCCTGGCTGGCCTGCAGGGCCCATCCCAGGCTTTTTTTCTGGCATGTCCCAATTCCCAGTATTTATGAATGAGTGAGTCAGTGGATGACTGGGAAGATGGGGAGATGGAGAAGCCAGAGGACAGCCCTGGGAGGGGGATGGTGATTACACCTGCCTCCTGGTCCCTGGGGGCTCCACAGAGAAGCCAGGGACAACATAGCAAGATGGATGCTCCGAGTGATGCTCATGGTCTAATCCAGGAGCACAGTAGACCCAGGGTGCCTGGCGTGTGGGTTTTACACAGGGTGGAGGGTAGCTCTGTTGTGTGGATGGACCTGGCTGTCCAGGCATCCCTACTATGCCTTCGTCCTGGTGGTCCTTTGCAACCCACCTGGGGACAGCAGTGTGAAGTCCACTTACACATTTTGACTCTACTGTTTCACCTGATTTTTACAAGACTCAAGTAGAGCCAATGGGGTTTGTCACTCCAAATTTGGGACCCAAGAGGAGGACTGACATCTCCAGGCTATACACAGCCCACTGGCAGGGGAGCTGGCCCCAGACACTGGCTCATCTTTCTGCCTCCACTCTCCACCAAGGGTTGTACACAGGCCACTCCAGGGACCCTGAATTCTGCATCTAACCTCAGTGTCCGTGGCTTCCCAAGCTACCAGGGGAGAAGGAGAAATAAGGGGACTTTCTGTTCTGCCTCCCTCCCTACTTCCCTCAAAGAAAGGTACCTTTGGGACACAGGCCCTTCTTACCCAGAGAGTGTGGTGTCGACACACACATGCACACCACCACCAGAAAATCACAGACAAAAGGCATCAGCCTGTGAGAGGTCCTTGAGCTGCTGGGGGTGAGGAGTGCTTGTCCTCCGTGACCATGGGGCAGACACCCCTTTGCTGTCCTCCTGCTGGGAAAGACAGTATAGTGGTGGAGACCAGCCTCCCCAGGACCAGTCCTCCATAAGCTGAAGCCCTGCTCTACTCACTGCCTGCTTCTACAATCTCGAGCAGTGGAGTCCCCCCCGCCCCGATTGGACTCAGTTTCCCCAGCTGTCAAGGGAGGCAAAGGACTGGGGAACTCCCAAGTTGCTGCCAGTCCCTGCCTGGGAGGGCTCTGGTGGTGCCTGCATGGCCACCTCACACTCACCTTGAAAGAGTGTATTTTTTTTGGTTTGGGTTTTGGAGGTTTTGCCATCTTTAGCACCAGAGTAAATCATTTGAAAAGAGCTCAAGTAAAATGCGTTTAACAGAGCCATGAACATTTATTAACACCAAACTAGATAGGCGCCTAATTAAGCTTTTTAATTATTCACAACCTCAGCGAAGGGGGTGGGGCTTGGAGGGGTCTGCCAGGGGGCCTAGGCCAGGGGTTCCTGGTGAGAGGACAGAGCTAGGACATGGTTCCAGAAAGCTCTAGGGGTCCCTGGGAATGAGGCCGCACCGCTTTAGCTTTCCTTTCTGCCTACGCAGGCCACAGCGTTGCTGCTTAAATTTTTAAAGCCCTATTTCATGCCGTGCGCCACTCTATTTTGGGAGGGCCTAAGCACTGGCTGGGAGAGGGTTGGCTTACTTGCGCATGCCCAGTATTGTTGGGGCTTTTCCTAGCCCTTCTCTCTTCTCCTGGCCTGGGGGTGGGGGCTGGGGCCACACTCTGCACAGACCCTGGACAGTCTCCTGAGCGGAAACACAGAGGATGATGCACTGGAGTCCCTGCCTGCCTCCCCCCCCCCCGCTTTCCCCCCGCCCCCGGTCCTGGGCTCTGCCCATGGCATGAGGCCCAGCTGAGCATCCTGTAACAAGTTCTTTGTTTGGGTTAGACACACCTGGAGACATGGCAGAGGAGTGAGTCCTGCCACCGGACCCGAAAGAGTCTGGTTCTGTCCTTCTCGAGTACTGGCTCAGGTGTAGGCACTGGGATGCTGCTATAGCCCCTCCAGGGTCTGACACACAGCCAGGGTGGGAAATCTTGGGGAATGAGGACCAGAAGGAGAACTGTGTATTCTAAAGAACATACATTGTGAGTCTGCAAGCAGAGACTTTAGAGCCCTGAACCTTGAGCTGGCTGTGTGACATGATCAAGTTACTTAACTTCTCTGAGCTGTCCTATCCATGTGGGCAAATGGGATTCGGCTCACCCCAGGTTTTATGAAGGTGGAGGAAACAGGCTGAGGCCGTGCCTGGGATGCAGAAAGTGTTCCATGAACACTAATGGTTAGTCACCTTGAGAGGCCAGATGTGTGACTGTTGGTCTGGATGACCCCTCCACTGCCCCATAACGACTGCTGCTGCACTGGCCCAGGTTCTAGGTGGCGTTGTGACCTTGAACATGCAGGCTGGCTTCTCAGGAACAGAGGTAGGAGGGGCCGTGACCAGAGGTGCTGGCTAGGTGGGACAATGGTGGGCAGAGACTGGGGCCCCAGGATCCATTATGGTTGGCTGAGTGGTTGGCCAGAAAGCATGCATTCAAGGTCAACCATGGGTCATTTCAAGCAGCCTTGGCACCTTTAAATGTGCTTTTCAGAGGCGTGAGGGAGGGTTCAGTCAGTAAAGTGCTTGCTGAGCAGGCATGTGGACCCCACTTCATATCCCTGGAGCTCACGCTAAAGCCGAGTGGAATGGTACATCCCTGGGGTGTACCTGAGATGAGTGGAAGATCCCTGGGGGTTGCTAGATCCAGTGAGAGGCCCTGCATCAAAAATAAGGTCAAGTGCCAGGAGTTATGGGGCACACCTTTCATCCCAGCACTCGGGAGGCAGTGGTAGGAAGATCACTGTGAGTTTGAGGCCAGCCTGGGACTATATAGTGAATTCCAGCCTGGGCTAGAGTGAGACTCTACCTTGAAAAAAAATTAAGTTGAAGAGTGATAGAATTAGACATCTAACATCAACCTCTGACGTACACACACACACACACACACACACACACACATACACCTACCCATACATATATACAAACACACATGTATATCACACATGCACGTTTGCACAAAAAGATAGATTATGAGGTTTTGTTTTTAATTTAAAGGCTAATCTTTAAATTTTATTAAAAGTATTTCCCCCTGGGGGACAGAAAACCCTCACACTGTGTGGTCTCCTACAGAAGAAGTGGCCAACGCTCCTCATGCCAAGAAGGCCAGGTTGTTTCCAAGTAGTTCACAGCCTCCTGTGTCTGAGTTCATCCTGGAAGCTTCTCAGGAGGCTCTGGCATTTAGACTGGGGACCTGAAGGAGGGACACGAGCAAACTTCGTAACTTCCTGGAAGCACTGCTGGAGCTATTCAGAGATGGAACAAGGGAAACAGGCAGAGAGAGTCCCCAGAACAAAAATAATCCAATGCCACATAAAACATCTAAAAGGGGGAGGAGAAGATGGCTCAGTATAGTGCTTGTCTTGCAAACAGGAGGACCTGAGTTCAATCCCCTGAACCCATGCAAACACCGGGTATGGTGGCACGGTGTCTGTAATCTCAGCTCTGGGGAGGTGGAGACAGGAAGATCCTTGGAGCTCATTGGTCAGCTAGTCTAGCCTAATCAGTGAGCTGCAGACCAATGCGAGACCCTGTGTCAGAGGAGTCGACAGAACTCCGGAGGATGATAACCCGAAAAGGGCGTAAAAGACAGGGTCAAAGTGCGCCCCACACGGGTTTGTTCCACAAACTCGTAATATTAAGGTAAATTTCTGCGTGTTGCTTTCAAGCCCCCGAAACTCCGTGCGGCTTTAAGTGCTGAGAGAAGCCCTATCAGTCCTCGCCTCCCTAAGGCCTCCGTTGTGCTCTTCCTCTTGACTGTACTTACTGGCCTGGAGGACCCACAGTGAGGCGGGAACCCCATCACAGTTCTGACCGCCAAGCGGCCATACCACATGGTTACCCGGATGACTTTGTTCCCAGAAGGAGAGTCTTTTCAAACTCAGCAGAAATCAGCAAGGAAGAAGTGCCTTCGCAGGCGTCCCTTCCTCAGTAGTAATTGGATTAGATTCCGAGAACATGACCCAGCCCACTGCGGCATGCTCAGCCGCCTTCCTCCTCCTCTCCCCGTGCCCAGAGCGCATCTCCACCTAAGCGAACAACGCTTTCCTGGGAATGCAACGTGCTGGCAGGTGGGCACACCGAAACAGTTTTTTTTTTTTTTTTTTCTTCTTCTTTGAAGCTCTCTGGGATCCTGTTGAATATTTAAGGCCCGTCTTGAGGCTACACTCCATTCAGCTCTGCCTGTGAGGATGTAAAACGGCAATCCTTCATTTGCTGCGTGATTGATTCCTGACTGTATGTTCTGAATGTGTGTGTTTGCCGAGCAGTCATCTGCCTATGATACTGTGGAGGGGGTGATGGATGGCATGCGTGGAGCATGCTGGGAGAGCAGCTCCCTGTCCCTTCATTCCACACTCTTAATGCCACCAACCTTCTCAGCAAGACACTCAGGGAGATTTAAGGGGAAGGAGAATTTGTGTCTGGGGTGGATCCAGCATTCAACCGCTATTCATCTCTAGCCGTGCGTGCCTGCCTCACATCCCCACACATAAAGACAATAAAAATAAAAAGCCCCAACCCCAAATACAGAGAGAAATCACCCGCAGCTCTGTGCCCAGAAGAGGGCAGAGGGGAATGATTACCAGCCAGTTAGTTTGGGGAGTCCTTGGTCCTGGTGATGGACGAGTAAGTCATGCTTGGGCCATTTCTAGCTCCCAGGCGGTGCTGTGAGAAAGGCTAGTAGGGCGGATGAGCAGGCAGACGAAACCGGCTGGCATCTGCTACAGCTCTTGCCCTGAACCTGTTGCCCTTTTGACAGGTACAAAACATGTCTCAATCCATAGAGGTCTTGGATAGGCGGACTCAGAGAGACCTGCAGTATGTGGAGAAGATGGAGAACCAGATGAAAGGGCTGGAATCCAAGTTCAAACAAGTGGAGGAGAGCCACAAGCAACACCTGGCCAGGCAGTTCAAGGTATGTATGTCCCTCCACCCCTACCCCCATCCCCCAGCACCCAACCCCTCCTCTTCCTCTCCTGCCCTTCCTTATCCTCCACCAAGAGTAGGGTTCTTCTTCCTTCCTGCTTCTCCTTTCTCCACCAAAAAATAGTGATTTGGGGTCTGGAGAAAGATAGCAAGAATTACTCTCTTTTCCTTGTAAACCTGGGAGTAGAGAGGCCACCCACCCTGACCCTGGTTCGACTGCAGTCCCACTGAAGGGGTGGGGCTTGAGCAGCCCATCCAGCTAAAACTACCTCCCTCCCATGCTCTCTTCATCCATCCATCCCTTTTTACCTGGCTTGGAGCTGGGTTCCCGAGCCCTGGGGGTTCCTCTGGCCAAGGCACATTAGCCAAGAAGGAGCATCATTGCGGGGGTCTGGGGGGGGCAGCTTGTCTTTGAACAGCTGCCGCAGGTAAATCACATTATCTGAAGATTAGCTTAATTGATTAGAGCCATTTCTGGGCCCTGGATCACTCAGGGCAGTTTTTCACATCTGACCTAATTCAGCTGTGGCAAGGCACACTGTAGACACAGGGAGAAAAGCCACGGCGTCCTTCTCAGCTCGTGGTAAGTGCTTTGCATCTGCAGGTGAATTCTGGCCGTTCAAATCCAGGTCCTTTGACCTGAAATGATACATACATATGTACAAGTATGTATATATACATCTACCCGTTCTCTGTGACTAAGTTGGGAATTATCTGCCACCTTAATTAAGGTACTCATGCATGTTAATTAGGCATCGGCCCAGATGTAAATGAACAGGTCAAATTACACAGCCACTAGGCTGGGAATGGCTGATGGGCTTCTCCGTCTTCCTGTCCTTTTATGCTAATGTTATCCTTTGATGCGCTCCCTACGTGAGTCAAGAACTAATTCTCCTTTAAAAGCGATACATTAGGCAGGCAAAATGGCAAGCTAATGAAGTTATAAATCTATATTATAAATAAAATAATAGCAGGCTGATCCCATGGAGGTGACATGAGCCAGGCGCTCTTGTCCCAGGCAGGTGAACACTCTGTCCTTGTTTAAGACATGCCATCATGACTTACCTTGGAGAAAGATTTTTGACCTTAAAGTGTTCAAAAAGAGTGGGGGACAGCATATTTCTGTGCTCTGCAGATTCTGCTAAATATGGGTGTCTGGAGTAATATGAGGTAGATCCAAAGATGGGGGCACTGAGGCTCTGGGGCAAAGACAATAAACCCTTGTTTTGCATGCTACACTCATTGAATGAAAGAATTTCAGCAGAGCTGTGAGGAAATCTCACCATTATTAAAACAGCTGTTTTGCTAGTATTAAGGTGTGATTTTTTTAAAAGTGACCATGCAAATATGTGTCTTTTAATGGTTATCTGTTTAAGGCAGGCTAGTGAGCTAGCTTTTCAACAGTGTTTCATTTTCTTGCTTGCAGGGCTAACTTAAAAGAGTTTTTTCAATGCTCCAGTGACTGAAGAGGCAGTCCACTCCCATGAAAGAGCCAGAGAGCTTTTTGCACCATGCATTTTTACTATTATTTTGCAATCCTTAGCACCATTTCACTAAGGAACCTTGAATCCAACCAGGATCCTCCTTTGCATGCGACTCTAGATGCATTTCATGAATAGTTTGAACCCTTGTCAATGCATTTTTTTGGAAAAAGAAAGAAAAAAAAAGAAAAGAGAACTTTGTGTATGTGACTTAACGCATGTAACCTTAAGATGTTGCATTCTAAACTGACAATAAAGACCTTTCCCAAATATGTTGGTGTTCTGAGGACTGTTTCATATGCTCTCCTGACTCATTGGGACCAGGATAAATGACTAAAAGTGGGAGTGTGCGCACCTTCCCTCGCATAGGGAGCAAGCAGCCAGGCCGAGGCAGGGGGCTTCAAGTTCTTGCATGCATCGCACTGAACCAGCTTATTTTAACCTTGCAGGCAATAAAAGCGAAAATGGATGAACTTAGGCCTTTGATTCCTGTGTTGGAAGAGTACAAGGCCGATGCCAAATTGGTATTGCAGTTTAAGGAGGAGGCCCAGAATCTGACGTCAGTCCTTAACGAGCTGCAAGAGGAGATTGGCGCCTATGACTACGATGAACTTCAGAGCAGAGTGTCCAATCTTGAAGAGAGGCTCCGTGCATGCATGCAAAAACTAGGTAGGCCCAGCACCCTGCGTGCAAGCACACGCGCAGGTGTGGGGAGAGGTGCTGAAGGGACAGCACCTGCCTGGCCTCAGCAGGTGATGGCTGCATTAGGGCTCCTGGGCAGGGCCACTCAGAGAGACAGCAGCAAGATGTGTAGGTAGCATCCATGCCCAGGGCATCCTATCCAAACCCCATGCCAAGGCCAGTTGCAGGCCCCACTGAATTGCACATTTAGGAAAACAAGAATGGTATTAGATGTCACATATTGTTGCGGTGGGTGAGAGAGTGCATGTATGTGCCCGTATGTGTGTGCATGTGGTGTGTGTGGATGTGGGTGTGTGTCTGTTTGATGACCCACCGAGCAAAATTGGGGTTGTTTACATGAGCATGGTGGGGGGCATGTCCTGGAGTATGGGCAACTTACTAGTGGTTGCTCCACTGAAGAACACGCAACCTCCCCCTTTCCCAGCAACCATTAGGTCCAAAAGCTCCTCTGGGAGGAGTGGAATCTCACGAGTCCATCCCCTACCCATAATGGACTGCTGATGGGCTCGGTCTTCTGCGAGAAAGCACAGCCGCTATGAACTCACAAGTGTAACAGCTATAGATCCAGATGACTGCATTCCACAGCACTCCTCCCCATCCTCCAGCTCATAAATCCTTCCCACCCCCGCTCTTCTGCAATATCCCCGGGGCCTTGGAAGGGGGTGTTATAGATGTCCCATTTAGGGCTGAGTATGCATGTGCTTTTAAGACAGGCCTAAAAGGGCTGGAGACACATTTCTAGGAGGGCCAATGAAATGCCTTGAGACAGTGAACCCAGATTTCTTTGAATAAAAGAAGAGAGATGCCCATGCATACCATTGCAACAGGTTACAGTCAGAGCAGGTAAGGACCCTCAGTAGGGATCAAGGTCTTGGTCCCAAGCCTGATTAATTACCCAGGGGATAGCTTCAGCTGACGGCACATGCAAGTACTGGGTTGGCTTTCTATCTAAATCACCTGCTTTGTGCCCCAAAGCCAGCTTTCAGCCTTCCCCACCAGCTGTTTTCTAACATGAAGCTCAGTCTTTTTTATACCATACACTTTTTACAATGGCTTTGTGGTCTGCGATTTTTTTTCAGGCTCCACCTCATGTTCGGGTTTGTGTCCCTATCACCCATACCAAATACATTTAAACACCCCAAAGAACATCTTTAAAAATCCCTGATGCCACAGGAGAGAATATTCAGTAGGAAAGGAGAGTCTCCTGGCTTCCAGATGCTTCCCAGTGGTTGTACCTTTCCTGGTCCCCAGGAAAGATAGAAAGCTTTGGGCTCTCTGGCCTGAAGAGGATAAGGAAGCTACAGTGGCAGCTGGGAACTAATTGTTTCTTTTTAAATATTTTTTAATTTTTATTTATTTTTTAAGAGAAAAAGAGAGGTAGATAGAGAAGGACAATAGAGCATGCCAGGGCCTCCAGCCAATGTAAATGGACCAGACACATGCATCACCTCGTACATCTGGTTTACATGGGTCCTGGGGAATCAAACCTGGGTCCTTTGGCTTTGCCAGCAAGTGCTTTAACTGCTAAGCCATTTCTCCAGCCCAGAACTAATTGTTTTAAGGGGACACTTGCAGGGCCATTTGAGGAATTATCTCTTGAGTAGATTCCTACTGCTATGCCCCCATGAAGCCCACATCATATCCCAGCTAGTGTGGCCAGGCAGGTGGCCTCAGGCAATCTGGGGAGGGGTGTGTATGACAGCTTCCTTCTGCGCGTAAACACTGACATTCTAGAGGTGATCAGAGTGTGCATGTCAGCAGGGCTGGAGCATTGTGTCTGTAGGCCCACTCCATTATTTCCCTGGGTTCCCATGTAGCCCTGAACCAGGCACTGCCTCTCTCCCTTCCCAACACTGAGCACCTCAGGGTCTCTCTAGCCTCTGAAGAGCCCACAAGTGAGACGGTCTGTGGAGTTTGTTATCTATTTTCCTAAAAGCACTGTTTTCCCCTTCTGGGTGTCCAGGCCGGGCATAACCAGAAGAAAAACCATGAAAACCCCACAAACTCTCTAGGAGCAGAGGGTACAGGGTAGAGTCCAGCAGTGGGAAGCCACCAACAGCACAAGCTAAGGCTTTGGGGGAGGGCGGGGGCCTGGCCCTCCTAGCCAAGCCAGACTTCCCATCTGTCCCGGCCTATTTTTAGCAGCTGCATGAGTTTACCTTATGGTATAGGATCTTGAATCTTTCACATGGCTGCCCTTGGGCTGTTAAAACCTGTGGTTTAAGGAGTGATGAGAGAAGATCAAGGCCAGAGCCGGATGTTCCCACCCTGGGGGTGCAGTGACGTGATTACCTGGGTACATCATTCTTCCCTTGGCAGGGCAACAGCAAACAGACAACACTGGCAGGTAGAGCAGCTGTGGGAGGGACAGTGGGTTCTGAGCCTCAGTCTGGACAGTGCCGGAGGGACCAAGCTATAGAGGTGCAAAAGCCACTCCACAGCACCATCTCCAGTGGCAGCTGCCTCCTCGCTTGTGACACAAAGGTCCTGGGGTCACTGCGAGACTTCACCGCAGAGGAGCTGGAAATGATGGGTCAGTAGGCAGGTAGGAAGGCTGACAGGTGGAGGTGTGGGTAGAAGGTAGGTGGGAGGATGGAGGGAAGCATAGCGGATAGATGGACAGACGGACGGACGGACAGACAGGGGCATGCTTGGCCAATGATTGAGTGATGGGTGAGGAGCTGATAGAAAAAGGTGACAGATGGTTGACTGATAGATCTAGAGATAGGTTTAGCAGCTATCCCTCCTCCCAGCTTCCATTCAGCCCAGGAACGTATGGAGCCACTTAATCCCACCTCCCCCCTCACAGCTGCTTCATTTAGTCTTGCTTCAGCCTTGCCGAGAGGTGCTCATGGCAGACCTCCCCAGCAGCCCACTACTATGATGGTGACTGTCCATCAGAGTTCTGGGCAGCTCTCCCGCCAGCCCTGCAGGGTGGGTTGGACTCTACACTGCATATGTTGAAGCTCCATAGCTCTGTGTCCCTCCCCCTGTGCCCTGCCTCCTGGATCCTTGCCTGGCGGTGGTGTGAGCTCTGAGAGTCCTTGGCCTGTTGCTGCGCAGGGTCTCGATTACCTTCCCTGCAGGTTGCTTAGTCAGATCTGTCCTGGCTGCCTTCTTCCTTCAAGTTACTTCCTGACAATCCCTGGCCCCAGAATACATGCAGAAACAGCAATTCAAGGACCAAGGTTCCAGTGCTTCTGGTCCCTCTTGCCAGGACAGCATGTTTTTTTTTGTTTGTTTGTTTGTTTTTGTTGTTGTTATTGTTTTGTTTTTTCCCAGTGGCCCAGTGGGGACCTAGAATCTGAAACTTAAGAGATCGGGCCTCTTCTGGAAGGCACATTGTTTTCCCAGTGTCTCCTGGAGCAAATCTTGACCCCCAGGAAGGGGAAAGACAGTGTGTCCCCACAGCATCCCATTCTTCTCCTCTAAGAAAACACTGCAAGGTTAGAGCCTGCAGGTCACCAGAGAAAAGCCAGAACAGGGGCCTCAGCACTAGCTGCTCAATACAGTGGCCTCCCAGGCCTTGGCTGAACCTTTGCCACAGGCTTCTGTGGTCCTCCCTGCTGTGAGGGTGTGCCGGCTTGGGGCACCTCCCAGTCTCACCAAACTGTCACTGCTACCAAACCAGCTCCCCTGATGTCCCCAGACATGAATGGCCAATTGCAGGGTAATTTTGCTCCTACCCAAGGACACGTCTTAGCAAAGTCTGCAAGCTCCAGCTTCTAAGGCCCCTGCCAACCCCGGGGAGCTGGCTGCCCAATATCTGTGCTGATTGTGACTGCAAGGTCCCTCCCCACCTGGTGCTGTGCTCTGGTGAGAACCCTACACACTCCAGGGAGATAAGTCAGAAGATGCCTTCCTGTGCCTAATGTTTGCGACGTCTGGAAAGGTCACCTGGCCAACGTGGGCCTTTGCCCCGCCCCCAGGGCCAGGCATGAGAGACTGAGATGGTGAGCCACCGGCAGGCGTGGAACGGAGAGTGACCCACAGAGCTCGTGTGGTCACTCGGAGATGGGAGGTTTAAAAGGTATCTCGGTGAGACAAGCGCCATGGTGGCTGTGAGGAGAGGAGCTAACCCAGAAAACTTGCAGTCCATAGCAAAGATGAGGCTGGATCCTGCTGGGCCAGGCATGGCTTCCCCGTTCCTTCTAGGACGTGGTCAGGGTGGCAAGTACTATGTACCCCTGGGGCCTCACCTTTCCTAGCCAACTCAAGAGGAGCAAAGGAGACTCCAGAGTGTTCTCTCTCCAGCCCACTATGGGCTGTGGGTCAGAGCATGGGCCTGGGGTGGGGAGTGCTCATATCACAGCTATTTCGGCTGCATCTTGGATTTGTTTTTGCCCAGCCCTGCAGACTTCATCCTACTTAGCTCTTCCCCAGCATCAGGGCCTAAAACCTGAGAAGGGAATGCACTTCCGGCCCTCAAACATCCCCACCTGGCCTCCACCTGCCCAAAGATGCCTTTCCTGGTCTGGGCTTCTGCTGGCCTTTCATCCTGAGCCTCACCCCTCAGGTAATCCAGCTGCTCTCTGAGAAGCCTCTTTCCAGGAAGAGCTTGAGACACATGGCTTCATCCTTGGGTTCATAGGCTCGTCCAGGTTCCAGCTTGACCAGGCATCCCCTTCCTGGGACACTCCCAACTGGGTGCTGTCTTTCTCTGGGCACACTTCTCATTGTCCCAGTGCTGTCCCCCATCCCCGATGTGTCTGTGTCTTGAGCATACCACTGCAAAGGGGGTACTTTCCAAACTGAATGTGCCAAGATGCCGCCAAACCTCTGCTATGGGCTTTTTTAGATCCCGTGAGTTCCTGAGGTCTTGGCAGAACTAGTTTAGGTGGAGAGCCAAAAATAACTCCTTGACTCAAGGAGGGGGCAGCCTGCAGCCCCTTGGGTCCTGGGAACTGTGCCCGCCAACAGGAGATTGGCAAGCCAAGTGCATGGTAGCCACACCTCCCCGTCCTCCTCAAGCCGGCTGCCCAGGGCGACTGTGCACTTGGAGGGCGCAGTGTATGTGACCAGTGGGCTGGAGCTACTGCACAGCCTTCCTGTAGAGCTCAGGCATGGGAAAGGGCTAAGTGGGCAGGATCTGGTAGTATGAGCCAAGGCTGTCCCTTGACCTGGACTTCACAGAGCGCCAGTTTCTGCATGTTCCCAGTTTAGGTTCCTAATGAAGTGACTGTCAGTCTGTGATAGAATGTTCTGGGAGCCCCGTACTGCTCACCTGCTCTGACTTTCACGGGGCCCCTCTAAGGGCACTAGTGCCATCTGTCTGTCTATCCTCTGTAGCTAAAGCCAACAGGGACAGTGTGCAGGGTAGTCTGCATCCCCCAGAGGCTCACCCGTGTCTCCACCGTCCCTGGTCAGACAGCGCACGATACTCAGGAGAATTTTCTGAGAGCTGAGTCATCCATCCATCCATCCATCCATCCACTTCTGGGGAAATTGGGTGAGTGCAGAAAACTTCTTACCTAGAGCAACAAACCCCAGACACCCCTGTTGGCAACACTCAGGAAATGTGGAGTCCAGGTGATAGAGTTCAGGATGGGGGCACCCTTGGGGAAAGGGTATCTACCTGGGCCCAGCCCTAGAAGCTGGGTAGGAAAGTGGAACTGGCATTCTAGGGCTGAAATAGTGTGGGCAGAGCTGTGCAGACAAGGAGGGCCGGGCCCAGGGCCAGGTATCTGAGCTAAAGTGGGTGTCCTCTTGACGTCTGCACCATGTGTGGGTATCACATAGGATGTATGTCCAGACTGCTTCATGCGGAGGCTTCCCAACCTAGGATGGAGCTCGGAGTGAGCTGACATCTCTGAAGACCTGGTAGTCCACTGAGCTGGGAAGCCAGAAAGCGTTCACCTAATGTCCGGCCATGACACCTGTAGGTGCTGGTTGCTTAGGACCTGTCCTTCCAGGCAGCCAATAGACCACGTCCCTGGGTTCAGTGGGAGACCATCCATGGGAAATCCCAGCGCGGGCACTGGCTCTGGCTAGCAGAGAAGTGCTGGGAAGAGAAGTATGTTGTGGTCTGGGCTTTCATGAAAGCGATTCCTGGAAATTTCTAGCCCCTGAAGATGCTGGTAAACCTTGGCCATCATCCTGTTCCCTTCTTCTTCCTCCCCTTTTCCTGGAGATGTCTCCTCCAGACCTAAGGCTTGGTCACAGCAGGGTTGGCATTCCTTAAGCTCTGTGATGGGCCTAGAAGACCCTCACAGACATTGCTGGGCAGAGTCAGGCCCTGGACTGAGTTGATGTGGGAAAAGTAGGAATCCCTCCTGGGAAGAGGGGAGGTGCCTTCCGGGAAGGTACAAGAGAGCCAGCATACGCTTGTGACATTTCCTCCCAGTCTGGGCAGAGGCCACAGTGCTGAGGCTCTAGTGGGAATCCAAGCACAGAGCCAGCTTGCTTCTGCAGTGGGCTCTTGATCTCTCTAAGCTTCACAGGGACCCATTTTTGCCAGCATTTGGGCCAAGCCTAGCAGTCTTATCTTCCTAGTCTTGGACAACATTGCTATGGATATATTCACTCCACTTCTGGCTTCAGAAGACCCTGACCAGCCCTGATCACTGTAGGATTACCCTCACTTCCCTGCGGTCCCAGGTTAAGTCGCTGACAATCTCCCATAAGCGCCTGGATCTTCTCTGAACTTTGCAGATGCTGTGTACATATGCTAATGTGGCCCTTGAGGGGTATACTTTAGAGTTGGGGTGGGGGGGTGTCACATGCAGGCCTAACCTAGAAAGGATGAGGGCGGGAGAGCTGTCCCTGCAAGTAAACAACCCGTCACCTACCCAGTGTGAATGAGATGCCCGGGTTCTGGAAGCTTGATGCAGCTTGGTGACAGTCTTGCATCTCAGCCACAAACTGGAGACCCATAGAGGGTTACAGGTCGAGACAGAAATGCTGGACTCCAGGCTTAGCCCTGCCTGAATGACCCCTTGGCCCTGAACACATCCTTCAACCTCTAGTTGCTATCTGTAAGTCAAGAAGGCTAGTAAGGTTCCCATCCAAGTTTCCACAGACAAGGCTAGAGTATTCAAACCCTGCCTGGGGCTTCTGTACAGACTCCCCAGCAGGAAGGCAACAAGCCTTCACCCTGGGCTGGTTCCAAAGGATGGGAAAGGTATGTGCGCAGGGGAATGCGTTCCTGGCCTGCTTTGTGAGGTGAATCCTGCCTGGGTTCAGCACTGCCCTTGGAGTCTAAATTTGTACCTGCTGCCTGCCAGCCTGTTTCAATGCTGTATTCAGCAGTCCACAGGGGCTCTGGCTCTGCTGTCCCACTTCCCGGAGGAGAAAACTGAGGCTTGCTGAGGTCAACAAAGCTTTCCAGAGCTCCCCAGACCTCCCATCCCCAGCCTTCTCCAGGAAGGATGGGGTCCAGGAAGGTAGTTGCTCACTACTCTTCCCTGCCCATCTTGGCCTTGGTTGTGCTGTTGGAGAGCGGCTCCTCTGGCCTCGCAGAGGTCATGATGGGACTTGTGAGAATGTCATGAGTCACCGGTCCACAGAATCCACCTGGAAGGGAAGCAGATGCAGTGCCCATCCTCTGGGCCGGGCTGTGTGCTGGTAGAGGTGGCGTTGGTGGTTCAGGGCCCTCCGTCCCTGCTGGTCCTGATCTCTGTGTGGTCTGTTCCAGCCTGTGGAAAGCTGACGGGCATCAGCGACCCGGTGACCATCAAGACCTCAGGCTCAAGGTTCGGGTCCTGGATGACAGACCCACTGGCCCCAGAAGGTGACAATAGGGTAAGTGTCCCCAGGGCTGTCATGCAGAACCTGGTGTCAGTCTGTCAATCCAGTGACAATCATGCCCACCTGTTGCAGTCAGGTTCACATTGCTGGCAGAAATCACCCAACCAAGAGCAGCTTGTGGGGGGAAAAGGGGGTTTATTTTTGGCTTGCAGCCTCAAAGGGGGAAACTCCATGATGGCAGGGGAAAATTATGGCATGAGCAGAGGGTGGACATCACCGCCTCAACAACATCAGGTGGACAGCAGCGACAGGAGAGTGTGCCAAACACTGGCAAGGGGAAACTGGCTATAACACCCATAAGCCTGCCCCCAACAATACACTGCCTCCAGGAGTCATTAATTTCCAATTGCCATCAGCTGGGAACCTAGCAGTCAGAACGCCTAAGTTTATGGGGGACACCTGAATCAAACCATCATACCACCTTCCAGGCAACCCAGTCCATAGACCGTAGGTGGACAGAACCAGAGTCATTCTGGTAAGATTTGGGGGAGGACCCCTCCCCACGAGAACCTTACTTAGGTCTCTGTGTTAACCCAGAGTCACAACCAGTGGGACAGGGGAGGATGATGGTGGCAATGAGACAGCCAGCAAAGGGCCCCTTCAGTACCTCCCCAGGTTGAGTTCTGTCCATTCATTGCTTGGGGCTGTTCCCAGAGCAGCTGCCTCTGCTTGGGGAAGAGACTCCATCAGCCTTTTGTGTTTTAATGACATCTCATTTGTATTTCATTTGCCTTTCCTTTCATGGCTGATAGAAGCTGTGTTCCCTTTTGATTTCGGGAAGAGTGTTCCTCCTGGGCAAACCTCAAAAAAATGGAAAGGAAACCAGATACCTATTCCTCTTGCCTGGGGCCTAGTTTAATGTCTCAGCCTCTCGGGAACTGCTGCACCAACTGCATATCCATCCATCCCCATCCTGTCCCGTGCTAGTCCCCGGTGTGGAGCGGCTCAAGGCTTGGGGTTCTCTAGGATCCTTCCCCAGACATAGGAGACGCTGGGCTTCAATGTTTTGCTGTCCTTTGGTATCATGACCCCAATTACTAGAGCCAGATTGAACCTCCAGGGTCTGGGCACTTCTCCCCCTGCCCCTTTCTGTTTGGAGGTTTATAAGATATCAGAAGGTAAGCACTTAGAACTCACATCCTTGGGCCCAGGGAAAACCCGAGATCCTCTAAGCTTCATCACAGTTCTACCATGGCAGGCAGAGTAAGACAAGGGCTCTGGGGAGCTGGCCTTCCCTTTCCATGGAAGTGCACCAGAGCTGGGGGTGGGGGGTGGGGAATGAGGGACCAGACCCTCCAGAAGCTATTGACACAGGCTGGGGGTATCCAGCAGCTCCAGTATGGCCCACGGCTCCTCTACATGCCAAGAGCCTCCCATGATTTGTCCTTGGCAGTTCCAGAGGGTTGGCTGGACAAGTATTTGGGGGGGGGGCACAAGTCTGCACCCTGTCTCTTGAATGGCAATGGCGATGCAGTTGAGTTGATAGTTTCCCAGAGTGTACCTCTATCCCACACCCCACCTGGACACCGACCTGTGCTCAGAATTTGTTAGCATCGGCCCTTTGCCACTGGTGGGGGTGATGCTCACAGTAACATGGGGGTAAAACCAAGGAACAGCAGCAGATATTTAGAAAGCCCATCCTACGTGCCAGGGCCTAGATACCAGCTCTGTGACTTGCTCACAAAGGAGGTGGCGGTGTGTGTGGCTCAGCCATATTTGTGCCTCCTCCCCAAGTTCTGTATGTACCCTTCAGTACCAGGCCTTCCTTCCATGTTGCTGAGCAAGTGGTAACCACCTCCCATGCTGAAGGGCCATGTCCTACCCACCGTCTCTAGGCTTTGCCAAATGTCCCTGTGACATTCGGGACTGAGGCTTCTGATGCTACCTCCAGGCCCCTGTCCCTACTTCCTGCCTGTAGTCTAACCCTCCTCACTTCACAGAGCAGGAAAGCCACCCATAAACCCACAGTGGTGAGGCAGGGTACAGAGAAAAGCCCGCTGCCTCTCTGCTGCTCTGGAGAACCTAAGTCCAGCCTCTGATGTATCTGATGCTACAGATGGGCCTCAGCCTCAGGGCCACAGTTCCTTTGTCATAGACCTCATGAGCCAAGTGGTCTTTTTTTCTTTCAGACACTAATTAAGAGTCTGGGTTTGCATTATAAGAGAACCTAGCAAAGATATAGGTCTACAAAGCTGCCGGGTGCCCATGGGTGCTTGTGATGACTGACATCTATTTTCTGCTTTATGGGAGGAGGCTCTGGCAGCAGCCAGAGTGCCGAGAAGACCCTGTGGAAGGACTGGCCTTCTCAGGGAGGAGCTGGCAGCACAGAAAGGCGGCAGGGGCGGGGGAGGCAGGATGCACAGCATCTGGTACTGCTCGGGGCTCTGCAGATTCCAGCCATCCTGAGCCACATGTACCCCGCAGTGGCTTGTGTCTCCTAGCCTGCTAAGTGACATGTCACCAGTCCTGTCATTGATCTGCACTAGCAATGTTTTGTTTTGCTTTCTTCCAATCTCCCATCCACTTTTGATCACACACACACAGGAGACCGATAACTCGCCACAAAAAAAAAAAAACAAAAAAACAAGAGAGAAATCAATGTTGGCTTCAGAGCATGCTGCCATGGAGGGCACTGTGAGATGGGCTGTGACAAGGCAGGGTGGCAGGGAGAGGAATCACATGGGACCCCCTGTGGGGAGACCACAGGGGGCTGCAGAACCCCTAGTTGGGCCATGCCCATGCCAAGCCAGCCTATAGTCCTGACTGCCTTTATGTTTAGCTGTTCGAACCAGGTTAACTAGGGACACTTTTACATGAAGCATTAATTAAGCACCAACTGTGTGCAGATGCTGAGCTGAGCACCGGGACCTCCCACTGCTTCTCCAGCAGTGAGCTGCTCAGTGGCAGAGGTCTGTCCTGTTTCACCAGCATTTGAGGGCAGGACGGGTTCTATGGCAGCTCCTACCAAGCTCTCTACCACCCCACTCCCCTGAGATCCAGGGGCCCTATTCCTGACTATAAGGTGCACATTCTGCTCCAAGTGGGCTACCCTGACAGAACCATGTGTCCCTTCCTGCCTTCTTACTCACTGCTCACCGCGGAAGTCCCAGACCAAGACGTCAGATGTACCAAGCTCCCACCATCCCAGAAGGTCCATGTTCAAAGGGGCGGCATAATTACCGTGATCCTTTCTGCACACGCAGCAAAGCTTGGCTCCACACGGAAAGGCCTTTCCTCTCCATTGTACAGCATCAAAGCTTTCAGATGCTTATAAGGGTCTTAGGAATAGAGGCTGGAATTATCCAGCATGTTCTAGATTATGCAAATGCACCAGTGCCTGCAGCTCCATCATTGACAGGACATCCTTCCTAATCCTTTCTCTGGAGGAGTAAGGGCTAGGATGTTCCTGGGGCTGCTGGCCTCACTCCACTCCCCTCCAGCCACAGCTCCCACCCCTGGTCTCCGCCTCTTCACTAACAGCTCCCTTCAGAGCATCTTTGCCAGTGCAGAGCTCCTTGATGTGAGCAGTTCCAGCAGGGCTTGTGACAGATGCTTGCCAAGCCAGAGGGAAGAGCAAACTGGGGCCCAAGTTACTCAGAAAGGGCCTTAAATAGCATCGCTATGCCCCACACCTCCACTGTTTCCTAAAGCGCTGGGCAGAACCCAGCCCGGTCCTGGCCCCCTCCTTGTTGAAAAGCCACGGAACACAGGACAGTTAGGCAACCATGCTTTTGGTAAGCACCATCCTGTGGGCGTGAAGGACAGTCAGGACGTGGGCGACCCAAGGCGGGATGCTGTTGCTGAGAAACCTCAGAGAGAGCCCCATGCAGGCTCATGTGTGAGGGAAGGGCAGCAACGGCTTTGTTCTCTCCTTCCTTCAAGGTGGTAGAGAGGATTGGGTGGGGTAGAGAGGACCCCAAGACAGCAAAAGCTGCAGATGACCAGCTTCTTTACAGAAAAGTCATGTTAAATGTTAAAGGAGCCATTCTCGGGTACATCAGCCTGTCCTGGGCTAGAAACAGAAGTGACAGATATAGGTAACCTGCTAGTGTGGCTCACAAGGGGACTGAGACAGGCAGAAGGCAAGCTGCTGCTACAGTTCAACCCTGGCCCAAGCAGGCTGGCTGTACACAGCCCAGCCCCGCAAAGGCCTCTCACTCCCTGGAGTCCACGAAGGCCTGTTGGTAGGAAAGCAGGGAGGTAGATCCCCTTAACTAAGCCATCGAACCTCAAGCACCAAGAAGCACTTGCTTGTCCATTGCTAAGGGCAGCCAACTCTCTCAGTATGCAGGCCAAGCTTGGAGTGTGATGTAGGGACACGGGCTTTGCTCTTCAGAAGGACTAAGTGGACAGAGGGAGTTCACGGGTGACAGCCTTAGTCCTGACTTCTGGGATCGGATCCTTCTGTGCTATGTGGTTTCCTGGGCACTGGAGGGGAGTGTGCAAAAATCCCTGGCCCCTACCTGCTGGATGCCACCCACAACAACCCACTCCCCAGATTTGACTGTTTACCATGGCCAGCTCTTTTGGCTCTGCCCACTGGAGAGCTGCCAGAGCACTCTGGCCTCTGATGTGATCTCGGGGCTCGGGAGCTGTTTAATCTGTGACCAGGTTTAGATAGTGGGGTATGATGGTTTCATCCTCTTCTTTTGTATGTACCTGGAGAGGGGCGAGAGACACCTGTGTGCACATGCGCAGAGAGTCTGGAGCGCAACCTTGGATGTGACCCTCAGATATATGCCACATACCTCTTTGTGAGACAGGCTCTCTCATTGGCCTGCAACTTACCAATCAGGTGAAGTTATCTGGCCAGTGAACCCCAGGGATCCTTTTAGCCTTGCTTCCCCAGCACTAGGATGACAGTCGTTCACCACCCTTCTGCTTTTCAGCAAACTCAGGGCCTCGTGCTTGCAAGGCAAGCACTTTACAAACTAAGCCATCCCCCAGCCCCTACCCTACTTCTTTTTCTTTTCGACTGAATTCTGTGTTTGAAGAGGAGACTTTTGTAGGTGCACTGTCTAAATAGAGAAGGGCACCCTAAGAGAGATAAAAGGGGATCCTTGTTTTTCACATAGGTCACAGGGGGTTAGACTTAGAGCATGGCTCGTCTGCTGTCTAACAAGCTCCCTTGTGAAGCTTCATAGAGAGGGGAGTACAGATAGCTGTGTCAGTTCTGTCAGAATGCCTAGGCGTCAGCGAGTGAGAGATGGAAATCAGGACAGGATGGAGGGGCTTTCCTTTCTCATGAGCCCTCTGTTTCCTAAGTTGATGTCCTGCTTCCAAAACAGCCCTGTTGGTATGTGGGCTCACGTGAGATGACGTCAGGTCTCACACAGTTAACAACCCCAAAGGAAGTCACACAAGTGCCTGTGCATCCCAACACCTCCTGCCCTTTAACTGGTCACCTTGAATCTAGTTGAAAAGAACCATAGGTCTTTCCAAGAAGGCATGAGAGCCATGTCTCTCTGAAAGCAAGCAAGTCTGGGGCAGTATCTCCCAGGGACGAAGCTAGCCAGTGTTGAATGGATTTGTTCTGATTTCATCTTCCGGGCTTTGGAGAGGACAGAAGACATAGTATTTTATATGGGGTATCACAGAACCTGAGGAGGGGCAGCCCCTGTGGAAAACAGGCCCCTCCCACAAGGCCCTCCAGGTTTGGGGTCATGTGACTCTCTTCTACAGAGTAGCTTATAGGGTAACAGGTGCTGCTGTTGTCAAAGTGGGAGCACTTGCCTCGTCCCAGACCACCTTTCTGAGCTGAATGCTCAGCCCCTGGTGTCATGCCACTCTGTGTTTGCACAAAGTGCTGCATTTGTCATGGGTGTCCTGAAGAAAAAGCCATTGAAAAATCCTTCGTCCTTTGGATGCAGTGTTATCTGGTTCTGCCCATAGGAAGGAGTCACTGGGCTCTGAGGGCACAGAGACAAATCACTGGATCTCCCTGCTAAGGGCTGTCTTTGCTGAGATGGGGAGAAGGGTCTTGCTGCAGAGGTGGGCAGGTGGGCTGGAGAGGGCTGGACAGAAGGTTGTTGGAACAGAGGCTACAGAAAGATGAAGAGCTTGGGCTGTGGAGATGGCTTAGTGGGTAAAGTACTTGCCTCCCAAGCATGAGGACCTGAGTTCAATCCTCAGAACTGATGTTACAAAAACCATTGAGTGTGGACACATGCTCTTATAATCCCCAGCCCTTAGAGAGGTAAGCAACCAGTGTGTCCATGGAGTTTGCTGGCCAACCAGTCTAGCCTGATTGGCAAGCTCCAGGCCAATGATAGAACCTGTGTCAGAAAGGGGGGTGGTGCTGAAGAGATGGCTTAGCGGTTAAGGCACTCACCTGCAAAGCCTAAGGACCCAGGTTCAATTCCTCAGAACCCACATAAGCCAGATGCACATGGTGGTGCATGCATCTAGAGTTTGTTTGCAGTGGGTGGACGCTCTATACGTAAAAGAGGTGGACTGACATTCCCTCTGGCACATGGGCACAGGTGTATGTACACACATACCATATATATATACATGCCCCCCCCAAAAAAGGGGAAGAACTTCCTGTCCCATAAGGCAACCAAGTGAGGGGTAGGGGCAGAAGTGACAAGCAGAAGTGACAGCAGGAAGACCAAGCCAAGGGGTTTCTGTGCATAGCCTAGCACCTCTGTAGCTCTCCTGTTTCTAATCCGTGACCCACATCATTGAGGGCTGATCTGAGGGAGGCAGAGGATAATAACAGCATCGAATGAGACCCAGTTTAAAAAGGGAAATCTCATTAGAAACAAAGGCGCATCTGCTTCTGGCGTCTGAATGGATGACTCAGGAACAAGGTTATGATTTAAAAAAAAAAATTTAACGCATGTGTCATGCCGAGCCGGAGAGCTGCCGCAGCCCTAATCCCTGCCCAGTTTCCCCGGCTCTCGCTGGATAAGACAGCTGTCTTTATTGCTAGGCAGATGCCGGGGCGGCATTAGGGGCCCGGCCTCCTCTGCAAACTGCTTTCTCATTTGCTCCCATATCGGTTGAAAATGATTAAAGTGTTTTGTTCAAAGTCTAGACAGTTCTCCAGTCACCTGGCATCCAAGCCGTTGCTGGAAATCTCTTTCTCTGTAACCCCAACCTCGGCCCACTGCTGGGCTTGTTATCTTGGTTGGTTTCCATAGGCAGAGCTGGCTGCAAGGCCTACATTCCTCTCTCGAGAAGTGCTTTCTGGGATTAGGGCAGAGCGATGACCCCCACAATAAACCAAAGGTCCAATGAATGACGTGTCCGCTTCCCACCCCACCCCCGACACAATGACTCAGACTAGGCCTCAGTGATGGTCCGGTGTCGGGGAGAACCTCTTGCATAGTGTCTCTTCCCGGTGACCTTGAGAGCTAGTCATCCCTGCAGACAGGAACTACCCAGTGTGTAAGCATCTGTCCCCATCAGGGCCTGGCAGCTGTGCCCTTTGCAATACTACCTCACCAGCCCTGGGCTCCTCCACTGGTGGGGGCTCCTTTCTCCCAGGCTCTTGGCTATAATACCATAACTCCACAACATGGTGACATCCCAAGCACAAGGGGGCTTGGTTGGGTTTCCTGGGCCACTCACTGTTTTGTATGAAGCTGGCTGCAGCCCCCCACCCTGGCAACGTCCCATGCCCCTCACAACCCATGTCCTTTTCTCACCTTGGATGAATCCTTCTCAGGGGTAGAAAAGTGGACCTGTCTTTTGGCAAAAAGAAAAGAAAAATTCCAGGGGTTTGCAAAGCCTGTTCGCCCCAGGTTCAGTTCACCAGCCACTCACAGAAAGCTAGATGGGCTTTTGTTTGTAGCAAGAGCCCCTAGGATGCACACACCCCACAAATAATTAGTTAATTCATATGAAAAGTCCTGTGGCATTATAGTCAGGACAGGATGCCCTGCAACCTTACTGGTTTCCAGCTCCTCTGATAAATTCCCAATGGGAGGACAGATAACCCCTCCCACCAAGTGTGGTCTCCCTAGCCGTCCTTCCCACCTTCTGTGGGGATGCTAACTGGGTCCGCTGTTCTCCGCGCAGGTCTGGTACATGGATGGCTATCACAACAACCGCTTTGTTCGCGAGTACAAGTCCATGGTGGACTTCATGAACACGGACAATTTCACCTCGCACCGCCTCCCACACCCGTGGTCGGGCACGGGCCAGGTGGTGTACAATGGCTCCATCTATTTCAACAAGTTCCAAAGCCACATCATCATCAGGTTCGACCTACGAACCGAGACCATCCTCAAGACACGCAGCCTGGACTATGCTGGCTATAACAACATGTACCACTACGCCTGGGGTGGCCACTCCGACATCGACCTCATGGTAGATGAGAATGGGCTCTGGGCCGTCTATGCCACCAACCAGAACGCAGGTAACATTGTCATCAGCAAGCTGGACCCCATCTCGCTCCAGATCCTGCAGACCTGGAACACCAGCTACCCTAAACGCAGCGCCGGCGAGGCCTTCATCATCTGCGGGACCCTCTACGTCACCAATGGCTACTCGGGGGGCACAAAAGTTCACTATGCCTACCAGACCAATGCCTCAACCTACGAGTACATCGATATCCCCTTCCAGAACAAATACTCCCACATCTCCATGCTAGACTACAACCCCAAGGACCGCGCGCTGTACGCCTGGAACAATGGCCATCAGACCCTCTATAACGTCACCCTTTTCCACGTTATCCGCTCTGATGAATTGTAGCTCCCGCTACCCCGGAAGCCAAGGGTCCAAAGCCCTCTCCTTCCAAGAGGAGGCTCCCAAGAAACAGCTGCCAAAAACCGATGCTAAGAAAACTTAACAATACTAATTTTGAGGAAACATCAGCAATGATTTATGTCATGGAGGGATGGCATTACCTCCAGATCCCTCCTTACCCATGCCAGTAGGCCACAGATTTCCCAAGAAATCCCTGTATCTGTGGCTAGAACTTACAGCCCAAGGCCTCCTGGCTGTCCCCACCCCGGTCCCTCTCTGGTCAAATAACATACTAAAGAAGTAAGGCAATGACTGTTGGTCCCTCTCACCCGAGAACAACCCACTGTTAGGATTGCATGGACATCTCCTTAGGTTGTGATCAGCGCGATGGCTGTGACGGCCGGCCGCAGCTCCCCAGGGTCCTGAGGCGCTCGCTCGGCGTTGGCTGGCGGGTTTAGCCCACATGTATCATCGCAGCTGCCTTTTCTTGACTGTGTTGTTGTCTCTTAGATTTACTGTGCTGAGACTCCTGGTAGCTCAATGGAACCCGTGTCTAGTACTTTCCCGAAGCGATGGTGGCCGTGCGTAGAGTGAAGTTGCTGTACCCACATTGTTGAACTCGCGTACCCCGTAGCTAGATCGTGCACTGTCTGTGTTCCCCCCTGAGGTGGTAACCCTGTGTGTTCAGTTTATGCAAGGAATGTCGTAGTGTGATGCTGTAGTTTGGATTGATAAGTTGATGGTTTTTGTTTCTAAAAAGAAAAACTCAGTGTTCACCTTATAGAGACATAGTCAAGTTCGTGTTGATAATAAAAGAGTTCTCCTCTTCTTGTTATCTGAATTGTATAACCACAGATGGAAAGGGTTTGTCTGGAAAACTTCTGTTTCCAATTAGAAGGAAATACCTGAGGGTAGCAGGGTGTGGAAAGGTCATTTTTTAAGTTAAAAAAGAAAAGAAAAGAAAAAAGAGGGAAACTTTGTACTATCTAGTTATTTGAGGAACAATAAAAGTATTAGGAGACCTTTTTGTTTTGCTTATCATTTCTGAGAGTTAAGAAGTGGTGGAACCCAGCGTGGTGGCACCTTTAATCCCAGCACTCAAGGGGCTGAGGTAGGAGGATCACTGTGAGTTTGAAGCCAGCTTGAGACTACATAGAAAATTCCAGGTCAGCCTGGGCTAAAGAGAGATTCTACTCAAAAACAAAAAAAAAAAAAAAAAAAAAAAAAAACAAAAGAAGAAGTAATGGAGACTCCCAGATCCTTGCAAATACATATATTCCACATTACGAGTGGACCTGGAACCCACCATCATCTTAGAATTCCCCATTCCGTTAGCCTGCCCCTGAGACCCCACCCTGAACTCCGAACCTGTCCCAGTCTCCTCCAGGGCACAAAAGTAATGGGAACTGGAGGAGGTACCCACTTCAGCAGAGCCCCCACCCATGATTCAGTAAAGGTGAACCCCATCCCATCGTCTCTGGCCAGGCCATTCGCCAATGGCTGCCACAATTCTGAGGGGTAATGACTAGGACCCTGAGGAGGTCCCTTGGTAGCTCTTGAGCCCAACATACAAGCCGAGTCCTGAGAAGCCAAGTCAGACATCTGTATGGAAGCACACTGTGGGGTCTCTACAGGAGAAGTCACAGTCTTGTAGACATACTTTCTGGTGTGTGTGTGTGTGTGTGTGTGTGTAATATATGATATGTGGTGTGTGTGTGTGTGTGTGTGTGTGTGCTGTAGGTGCATGTACATGTGTGCAGAAGTGGACATCTGATACTATCCCTTGAGACTGAATAGCTCAGAGAATCTGGCGCTCACTGTTTTTTAGTTAGAATGGCTGATCGGTGAGCTCCATAGATCTTCCTGTCTCCATTCCCCTCAGGGCTGAGATCACAGGCACACATATCCATGCCTGGCTTTTTGTATTTCTTTATGAGAGAGAATTGGCATGCCAGGGTCTCAAGCCACTGCGATAGAACTCCAGACGTGTGCGCCACCTTGTGCACATGTGCGACCTTGTGCGCTTGTGTCACTTGGTGTGTCTGGCTTACGTGGGATCTGGAGAGTCGAACATGGGTCCTTAGGCTTCACAAGCAAGCACCTTAACCACTAAGCCATCTCTCCAGCCCCCATGCCTGGCTTTTTATGTGGGTGATGGGAATTGAACTCGGGTCTCCATGCTCATGTAACAAGTGCTCTGACCTGCTAAGCCACCTTCCCAGCCCCCACAGCCTTTCCAGGGGTTTTATGGCAGCCAGAGAAGAAAAGGCATGCAGGAAGCTCTCCCTGCACAGGGTCATACTTAGGGCACCAGGTGAGTGAAGGTGACTATGTTGTGGGATGAGATGAAGGAATCATTTTGCACCTTGCCTCTTCTGCTGGGCCACTGGGGCCCTACTCAGGATGCACACGCAGGGGACGTGTACCAACCAGCGAGCAACAAACCTCAGGCATTTTCATCACCTGTCCATCACCAGAGCTGCTGGTATAGTGAGTGACGGGGAAGGAAGCAGCCTGTGGGCATTTGAAACTATGTCCAGCTCAGTCATGGTAGTTGTCCTGGCCCTGGACAATAGAGTAACAGAAGACAATGTTCAGGATAAAGGAGGAGAGGGGGTGCTGGGTGGGGGGCTCTGGACACAGTCTTCCTGGAAGCTGCTACTCATGGGACCACAGCTCAATCTCTGGGTCCCTTCCACAGTGGTTGGTGGGCTGCTGAATACAGGTGATTTAGACCTGCACTGCAGGGGTCAGGGCCATTCTGACTCTCTGCCCATGCCCAACCCTTCTCACTCTGTGCTCACTAGACACCCAGGCACAGCACCCACACACCCTGTCCCACTTCATCCTCGCCTCAAAGAACCCCATCTTTTAAGGGGCTACCCTTCTTCCTCACTTCCACCAAGAATCTGTTCTTCCTCCTGCAGGCAGGCGCCCAGTTCTTCCATGACCGGATTGTTCATCTAATACCCTCGCTGGGATCTGAGCAAAGTGGTTTTCATATCCAAAATAGGTAACCTGGAGATGCGGAGCTAGCTCAATGGGTCAAGCACTTACCTTACAAACATGAGGAATAGAGTTCAATCCCCAGACTCCACATAAAGATGGTGAGCATGGGGGCACACACTTATAAAATCTCAGCACTGGAGAGGCAGTGAGAGAAGGATCTCTGGGGCTCACTGACCAGCCAGTCTAACTTAATTGGTGAGCTCCAGGCCAATGAAAGACGTTATTTCAAAAATAGGTGGATGGCCAGAGGAATTGGGGAGATGAGCAAGAGTGCTGCTTCCATGCTTTTCCTGATAATCAGTGCCAGGGTGAAGGAGACAGACCTGAGGACATTCAACACCTACCAAAGCAGAGATCCAGAGGCTCCTAAGAGCTCATCACTGAAGTAGACTGAAAACTCACCCACCACGGCTCAGGGAATTTTGTGGAAGAGGGGGTGGAAAGATTGTAAGAGCCACAGGTTGAGACATCATGCCCAGAGACATTCCCTTCCCCCCCCCCAAAAAAAACTGCTGATCCCAAAATTAATCACAACCCCATGGGGAATCCCTGCAACCCCGCTGAGGAGCGTCCCCAATAGAATGGTGGCAGGGACGAGGGAAAGGAGGGTACCAACACATGATGTATCCATATGAAACATCTTGTTAATAATAATAATAAACTTTAAAAAATAGGTGATGGCATTCCTGAAAAACAACACCCAAGATTGTCCTCTGGCCTCCGCATACACAAGCACATACACCCACATACATGTACACCCACAAACATGAACATGTATACACACACACACACAAAAAGTGTGGTAACTCTCCAAACTCAAGACAAAAAAAAAAAAAAAAGTGCTTTCTTTCTTGTCATTGCTCGCACCTATGTTTCTTTGGCCAGGGAGCTCAGAACATCCGCTGAGAGGTGACATAAAAGGAGAGGGGAGGAGAGAGGTGCGGAAGCTAATCCTTAATTACAACCTCATTAGCTAGAAGTGGCTCCCTGAGCAAGTCAACCTCACACACCCGCCACAGGACAGGCTTCCAATTAAAACTTTTAGAGGTGGGAGGCATTCTCCTACTTTCATGTTTACAAATTATCTTGGCGTGAGTCAGTGTGCAGACCCCAGACCCCGTGAGACCAAACAGCTTGTTATAATCCAAAAGGGCTGCATTTCAATAAAACTGCAATTCAGGCTGCGAGGCCACTGTCTGATCCCTGTGTGATGGAGCCCTGTCTGAATACAATCGCATGGATACTCTGCTATCTCCAGCTATAATTCTGGGCTGATTTCTTTGTGACATAGTAAAACAACCGATGTGTGAGTGCCCTGGAAGACAAAACAAGGACTCGATGGAACCGGCACGGATTTGCTTTCTCAAACTATTTGCTAAGGAAAATATTCTGCCAGAAGATTAAGTATGTAAGAAAAATGGTTCTATCCAGAGAGCAAATAAAACAACTGCCTGCCACTAAATCTCTCGGATTCCAATAACTGGATATATCTGCTGATAGCAGAACATCTGCGGATGAATTTTCTTTATTAAAAGTTCGGCCTGGGGGCTGGAGAGATGGCTTAGCAGTTAAGGCGTTTGCCTGCAAAGTCTAAGGACCCTGGTTCGATTCTCCAGGATCCATGTAAGCCAGATGCACAAAGGGGCATAAACATCTGGAGTCATTTGCAGTGGCTGGAGGCCCTGGTGCACCCATTCCCTCTGTTCTTCTTCTTCTTTCTCTCTCTTAAATAAATAAATTCGGCCTGGGATTAAAATCTGGCAGATCCTAAGGGCTCTCAGAGATTAGAGCAGAATGCAGCTGGACACAGAGGAGTTCCCCTAAGTTCCATAGAAGTCTTGTCCCGCAAACCTGCACCTGGTGGCTTGTGCTAGCACCCTGTTCTCTCCACTGGAGCCTCTAGGCCTTGCTCCTACAGAAGCTGTGGAGCCGGAGGTACACACCCTTTTCTCCCCATCCATACTTGAGCCCTAAGAGCAGGAGGCAGCTGCCAACTGTAATGACCCATCTGTGGGGCTCATGCAAGTGCAGCTGGGTACAAGGCACCAAGCTTGGACAGAGATGAGGACGGCACCATCATGTAGGCAGTGGGAGGATGAACGAGTCACTCGAGTAGATGTGTTCTAGGAACCTCCACTCCTTCACCCTTGTCCAGTGTTTCTCTCTATTCAGGTCTCTTCTTTCCTCTCACACTTTGAGAGCTCCTTCTGCAGGCCAGCGATTGAACTGTGTGATTCTGTGGCATCCCTTACAGATATTTCCAGGCTTGTCCTTCATGTCTTGATTCTGGCTCTTATGGAAGAGTCTAGGGTAGTCAGAGCTATTCAATGTCCCTCTAATGTTCTGGTATCTTAATCATACACAGTCTTTCCTATATTGCCCACTCTCAGGTTTTGTTTTGGTTTGGTTTGGGTTTTGTTATTGTTGTTATTGTTGTTATATGGGTGGTTGTTGTTGTTGTTGTTGTTGTTGTTGTTGTTTGAGGCAGGGTCTCATTCTGTAGTCCAGGCTGGCCTCGTATTCACAGTGATCCTCCTATCTCAGCCTCTCCCAAATGCTGGGATTCAAGACGTGTGCCGCCACACCTGACTCACTCTTAGGTTTTAAGGATGGACCTGTGTTTCTTCTGGGACTTGGAGAGGCTTCCTTACTATGTGGAGACTGTTAGTGCTTTTTTTCCACAGGAAAGTGGGGACCAGTTTTATCTTTGTCCAAAAGCTACCTACTTTTTCCACTAAACCTATTATAATTTGGATATGAAATGTTCTGTAAAAGACTCGTGCATTGAAAGCCTGGTTTTTGGCTGGTGACACTGTTATGAGATGATTGGATCATGAGAGTGTGTGCTTCATCATCAGTGGGCTGATCCATCCCTGATGAGCCCACAGTGAATGTTCTATTGGGAGGAAGAAGAGGAAGTGGGTTATTGGTGGTGTGCTCTTGAAAGCTATTCCTGCTCTCTCTCTTTCTCTCTCTTTCCCTCTCTCCACCCTGGTGAGCATGAGGTGAGCAGCTTTTCTTTGGTCATGCCCTGACACCATAATGTTTTGCTTTGCCACAGACCTAAAAGCAACAGATAGCTGACCATGGACTGAACCCTCCGAAACTGTGAGCCAAATAAATCTCTTCTCCTTTAAATTATTTTTTTTCCTCAGGTATTTATGTACTTGATCATTTCTGGACCCTTCTCTTAGTCTGATGCTATCCTGGGAAACCCCACCCTGAAGCTCAAGAATCCATTTATACAAACTGGATGTGTCATCTTTTTTTCTACATATGTATTTGTGTGGTATGCATATGTGTGTATATGCATGTTCATATGTGTGTGGGTGCTCCTGCATGTGTGTATGTGTGCATGTAGAGACTAGAGGTCAGTGATCTGGTGTCTTCCTCAATTGATTTCTACCTTTCTTTTTTCTAAGATAGGATCTCAGCGAGACTAGCTAACCCACAAGCTCCAACGATCCTTCTGTACCTGCCTCCTGGACATGGGTATTACAGGCACACGTTGGTGCACACTGCTTTTACATGGGATCTGAACTCAGGCCCTCATGCTAACATAGCAAGTAATTCACCCTCTGAACTCTCCCCAGCCTTGGGTGTGTCATCTTTCAGAAACCTCTGTACTATGGCATCTGGGCCCTGGAATTCTGAAGTCTTACCACAGGAATATTTATGAAATCTGCACAGGACTTCATTGCCTTCCCTCTTCCTGTTGGGCTTGAAGGCTGACGTGACTTTGAAGTGCTGTTTCTCTCTCTCTCTTTCTCTCTCTGTCTTTGTTGTTCTAAACCAAGAAAGAGATTTCCAAGTGATAGGGATTAGGAACAAAGTAGCTGTTTTCGTAAGGGTAGTTGGCTAGAGACTGACCCACAGAAACACGGATGCCGCCATGTTCGCCTTGGCAGGACTAAAACTTGCATTTGATCCAGCCTCATCCAAGATAGCTGAAAACAACAACCTCCAGAGCGCTCCTCAGCAACAGCGACAGCTTCCTGTTTCTTCCTCAGTTTCACAGGCTTAGCCCCCATGGATGGGCCCTTCTGACTCTATGTTCCTCTTGGGCCCACCAACCAGTCAGGTTTCTCCCTACACACCTTCTGAGCCTGAATAAGGATCATTCTAATTAGCGATTTCACTCATATAAGTGAGCCTGAGACACACATATGTTCTTTTGCCCTTCTCTCCTCCTCCCCATCCTCTCTTCTTTCTTTCCCCAAGAAACATATTATAGAGATTTTCCTCTTAACTCTCATAATTTACTCTTCTCTGAGTCCACGTTTTCTTTCTTTATTTATTTGACAGAGAGAGATGGAAGAGAGAAGGAGAGAGAGAGAGAGAGAGAGAGAGAATGGGTGCACCAGGGCTTCCAGCCACTGCAAACGAACTCCAGGTGCATTCGTCTTCTTGTGCATCTGGCTAACATGGGTCCTTTGGCTTTGCAGGCAAACGCCTTAACTGCTTAGCCATCCCTCCAGCCCATGAGTCCACGTTTTCAATTCTTTAATAACTTGGACAAGGACTCAAAGTTGGGGTTCTCGGTACTGGGGGGGGTCTCCTGCATCTTGATGGTGATCTAATCCTTCCCAGGACTCCAATCCCATATCACAAGGCTTTGCTGCACTTCTAAGGCATGCTGGGGTCTATCCTCTGGTCCCGCGAGCCCTTTCAGGGGAATCCCTTGCCAACCTGTGGCTGCTTCACCTCCTCTTTGCAGAAATGGACATGAGGCCATGAAGCAGAAGCCAGAACCAGACTGACAGGTGGCAGGGCCAGCCACACCGCGGGCTGAGCTCCCAGCACGCACGCACGAGTGCTCCTGCGAGTGAGTCACCGATGCTTATTCATCACACAACGGGTAGTGGAAGATGCCAGGGCCACACGCAAGCATGACCCAGGCTCACCCTACAGCCCCCAGTGTCTGTGAGTCACGGTAGCCTGGCACTGAGAAGGGCCTCAGAGGGAGGTGAGCTACAGGCCAAAAAAGATGGAGCAAGGGTGGACCATATCCTTCTACCTCTGCTTGTACAAAGAGGGGTCAGCAGGTGGGGAGGGAGGTGTTTCCTCGGTGCCCTGTATCCCTCTATCCCATTATACACGAGGACACATGCTAATACCGAGCACCCAGCTAGCAACAGAGCTGTGTTAACATGGGTGCCACGGAACTGACTTCACTCACTCCAAGCTTTCCTCCAGGCATCATAGAAGCAATCGTGGGGGAGCTTATATGACCTCCCCCCACTTACTCAGACTTCAGGACCCGCCAGCCCAGCCTGAGCCCTGTGTGACTGTAGCAAGCAAGAGGAAAGTTCTGGTGGGGAATGTCACCCAGTCCTCAGCCCAACTGTTCTCTGGCTCACACACACCTGCTGGGCCCGTTTCCTTGACCAGCACCCAGGAATATCAATGTTGGCCTCTTGGGACACCAGGCACTATCCCCTTCATGAGGGACAGCCCTGTGCCATGCCATCATCACCAGGTGGGCAGAGACACCAGGCATCGTAGCAGAGGACTCAAGGCACTCTTCATGGGAAGCGTTTCACACTGTACCCTCCTGGCCTCCTGTTCTCCTACAGCCCGTGCAGCTCTAGCCTCCCCCACTCTCAGGCTGGCAAACTTGCCCCTCTCCGGCTAATGGCACAGCGCTGTGCTCTGCCACTGTGGCTCTGCTCTCCCCACTCTGCAGGTAAAGACAGGGAAGTCCAGAGAGACTAGTTAACGCCTGTTCAAGCTTAGTGCAGCTAGTTTGTAGCAAACTCAAGATGGGACCCGAGTCCCCTGACACCAGCCAGCAGTCGTCTTTCTAATTGGCCAGTTTCCAGGGTCCCTGGGGGACCGAGGCTTGTTACCGGAACCCTACCCCATGCTGTTTTCCTCCTCCGGAGTCCAGCCCATAGGGAACACTGGGTCCAGAAGGATGGGAGGAAGGCCCAGCGACTGCCTTATTGATCTTTCCCTCCCCACTACGGACTAAGGAAATAAGGTCACCGAGAACAATGTTGCCGATGAATGGTATTGGTTGTTTCATTTCAGTTTATTCAATCTTCTGTGATTCCTGGAGGGCCCTGTCCCACCCCTGGCAAAGGCCATGCCTCTTTACTTTCAGGATGAGCACAGTCCATGGCACCTTCCACGGCCTGGCCCCACACAGCAGCAGAAACGCACACGCACACAAGCCAGCGTCACAGCTGCCCCTCCCACCACCTCCTGCTCCCATAGCCACCTCCTTTAATTAGCTGGATGGGCCTTCTATCAGCTCAGGGCTGTTTGTCTCGCTCAGCCTGGCGCTGTCCCTGCTAAATTGGCTGTGGCAAACTATAATAAAGAAGACAAACAGTAGCTGCATCAGGTCATCATGAGACGCACACTTCCTCAGGAAGGGCCCAGAGAGGAGAGATTCAATTAAAGGTACCTGCAGTTGGACCTGGCCTTCCAGCCTTGAGCTGTGTGCTGAGATGCAGCCACCCCCCCCCTTGGGGCTTCTTCCTCCTTTCTCCACCAGTCCCAGGAGGTTGTGGGAGAGCCACCCTGCCTGCAGGACATCCCCAGCCCCATAGGCCCCCAATCCCTTGGGAGACAGAAACAGACAGTTCCAGGGCCGTTCTTGAGTTTGTAGGTCTGGGCTATGAAGCTAGCAGCTGATCCCCACCCCCACAGAAGTGCAAGGGACAACAGACACCTTCTTCCAACCCTTTTCCATTCAATAAATGCACATACAGGCTGTTTGCTAGGTCCAAGCCAGCCCCTCCTCCCACCCATCCTCTCACTGGTGCCGATTTCTCAATGGAACCACTTTCCATAAATGAAGTAAAAAGGAATCCATGGAGATTTAGCACTGTACAGTTCCAGGTCACTGAGCTAGGTGGAGGCTAGGACAGGGAGATCCGGCAGAAACCTGAACAGTGTGGGCTCCTGAGCACACCACCGCCCTGCATGGGCCTCAGGCTCCCGTATGTTTAGTGGGACTGGCAAGGAGTACCTGGACCAACCCTTGGAAGGTGATAAGGAGAGGCTATGTCTGCTAGGGCTCCAGGAATGGGCTGGAGACAGCAAGAGCCCTAATGCCACAATCCTGATGTCAGATGCAGGGCACTGGGGCTGGATGGCCCAGCCAGCTGCTTGGCCCTGTCTATGTTTGCTGAGTTCGATGCCCATTGCAGAAATGAGTCTCTGGTATTCACCGTGTCTCATGTGTCAACAATCCACTCCCCACCCGCCACCATTTCTCTGGTTGGAAAACTAAGTCTGGATGTAGTCAGGGCTTCTACCCCACTTTGATGAGTGGAGCTACTTCATCTCCCATCCTATATGTCCAAGTAACGACACTGTGATGGAGCCACAAAACAAGGCATGGACAGGGAAGCCATGGATGTCAGCTCTGCTTTCTTCTTGGGATTCCTGGGGCCACTGTGAACTCAGAGGTCCCCTGAACACTCAACCCCTACCCATCACCTTCCTGCCCAGTCTCCTGTTGGTGAGCGTGTCTGTGTTCCCCCACAGAAGGTATCGCCGAAGGAGTCAGATACTCAGTTCTGGTCTCAGTCACTCTCTTCCCTGCAGGTCACAAGTTCTGTTGTGGTTCTGTTGTGAAGGTGAAACGTCCTTCGTGTGTGTGAACATGTGCTCTGCAGTTGGTTGCGCTGTTTGAGAAGGTTGTGTGGAACCTTAGCAGACAGTCTTGTTGGAGGAAGTGGGTCACAGAAAAGGGGTGGGCCTTGAAGTCTTATAGCCCAGCCCCACTCTCCGGTCATCCTCTGCTTCCTGCCTCCAGCTGGAAGGTGACCAGCTCCCTCACGCACCCACAGCCATGGCTTCCCCATCATCACGGACTATATCCCTTGGAGTCATAAGCCAAAATAAACCTTCCTTAATAAGCTGCTTATGTATTTGATCACAGCGACATGTTCCAAAACCCCTGTAAGGGAAGCCACAGATCGAGAACAAGCAAATACTGACTTTTCTCTGTGTGACTCCCTGCAGTGCCACAGTGCCAGTTAGTTGGTCTTCCAGGGCTGGTGATGCCTGAAGCCTTCTCCCTACCACTGCTCTTGTACTTTTGAGCCATGACAAAGTAAGGTCAATGTCACCTGAACACAAACGCTGGGACACAGCGACAGTCACTCTGATAATGGGCGTGGTCACCAGTGACTAGTAGGAGAAAGCAAGAACCATAGAATATTCTGGACATGGGATCATTCACACCTGGGCAGGACAGTCTGGGCTGCTAGCAGATTCCCACTGAGGCTGAGGACGGAACCAATGGAAATGGATTAGGAATGGATTAGTTCTGGGACTTTCTAGTTCATTTGTCAGGACCCAGCTGATCACACACACACACACACACACACACACACACACACACACAAAACGGAACCTAGGGAAAACAAAACTTCCAATACAGGGTAAGGCTGTGTGGAAACAAGGGAGAACGGGCAGACACTGGGTACCTTGAAGGCAAAGAAAGAATGCTATTTCCCACTGGGCTCATGCCTTTAGGTACAAACTGAAATCCACCAGCAGTCCATGCCTGCCTTCCAGAACCTTCCACCCTTTATTCTGATTTAATAAACATCTTCAGAAATTTCAGGAGGCACCTGCTATATGCTAATGTGGCTTGTCGTCCCTCAAGGCAAGAGTGGATGAGGTTCTGACTCCTGCCTCTCCCAAAAGATGTGTCCCATGTGCTAGGGACTGCTGGGGCTCCAGTGGGCTCTACCACTGAGCTATCTCCCCAGCCCTCTTTGATTTTTGTTTTGAGACCCAGGTTTCCTGGGTTGCCCAGGCTGGTCTTGAACTTTGGATTCTCTGCCTTCAACCACCTGAGTGACTAATAAGATGCCACCAGGCCTGGCTAGATTCCCTGTATGTGCCCTCTTTGCCTCTGCAAACTGACATTGGTCAGGGCACAGGGACAGAAGCTCAGGAAGCCTGGCTCATATCCCCAACCCTCTTGCCTTTCACTCTCTAGCTTCATATGGCCAAAGGCCCCTGGTCAGAGGAAATGCTCCCAGCTCCAATCTGCCTGTGCAGCTCTCCCACCGGGCTCGGAGAGTCGAAGCGAGAAGCAATTTGGTGTGTGTGAATTATTCAGAGCAGGCAAAACGGGATGAAGAATTGAGGCGGCATGTACAGACACTGAGAAGCAGAAAGAAGATTCCAACTGCAGAGAGCTCACAAGGTTGATCCAGGAAACAAATTATCTATGAGTTATAAGAAGCGTTATTTGATTAGATGCAACCAGTTATTTCAAAAACAATACTCATGAACAGGTTTTCTCCATGCAGCTGCCAGTCTCCCTCCTGACACCGGCTATGCCCCGCAGCTCCTGGAGGGGAGGCCCACCCCCAAATAGTCACACTGCCACAGGTACGTTGTAGAGGACAGCCGTTTTCAGAGGCTAGGGAGACCGAAGAAATGGCAAGGGATGCTAGAGGTGTGAAAGAGACAGAGAAAGAACACAGCGTGCCGGGCGTGGTGGCGCACGTCTTTAATCCCAGCACTCGGGAGGCAGAGGTAGGAGGATCGCCATGAGCTCGAGGCCACCCTGAGATGACATAGTGAACTCCAGGTCAGCCTGAGCTAGAGCGGGACCCTACCTCGGAAACCCAAAAAATAAAAATGAATAAAGGACACAGCGTGGCAGCGGAAGGGACCGAGGAATGGCTGGCCTTGGTCAGGTGCAGGAATGGTGGGACCTGAAGGAGGGAAGGCACATGAGGCGGGTACTCCAGGCTGCCCTATGAAGCATGAGTGAGGATCCACCAGGTAGGAGACAGGGAAGAGGAGACAGAGAGAGTGGCACACTCCACATTGATATGAAGTGTGGTCCTGGAGGGCAGTGTGGGTGCTCAGTGAGGAGATGTGTGGCAGGATTGAAATGAAATCCATCCATGAGGTCCTGTGTCGTGAATGTGGGGCAGTCATTCCGCGGCGGGTCACAGGGGCTAGGCAGCCAACAGAGAAGTCAGATGGCTCTGAGTGAGGGGAGCCATTGTACTCTGGGGAGGTCATGAAGATCAACAGGAAGGCAGAAGGTAAGGGTCAGGTGGGATCACAGAGAGGATGTGTGGGCTGGAGAGACCAGCTCAGTAGACAAGGCACTTGCCATGTAAGCCTGAAGACAGGAGTTGAGAATCCCTAGCACCCACATCAATGCCGAGTAGACATAGTGGCCCACCTATATATATATCAACACTGCAGAGACAGTGATAGGGGAAATCCCTGGGACAAGCTGCCTAGCTAGAGTAGGCAAGTCAGAGAGTTCTTGATGCAATTGAGAGACCGTGCCTCCGTAACTAAGGCGTAGAGCCATCGTGGAAGGCACACCAGTGTCAACCTCTGGCCTCCACAGGCACACAAACACACACACGGTGTGTACTCGCCCATATGAGCATTCGCACACATGCAACACATACACAAACATACTACATATGGAAACAAAAAGAAAGGGTTCAAGTTCCAAACACAAAGACCTCGAAGGAAAGTCAGATACTCTGGTGAGAGGAAAGGAGCTGCCAGCAGCCTGACAGGCCAAAGGAAGTGATTTCAGGAGGCTGAGGCTCGTGATCCCCGAGTGGGACTTTCAGAGGCAGCCAGCAGGCTCGAGAAGGTCACCTCGGGGGAGCTGGGGCTTTATAGGGAGAGGCTGACAACATGGAGAAAGGAGCCCCCCTGAAAGGGGTTGGGGAAGTATGGAGGCCAGGAACTGGGGACAGGAAGATGGTTGCCAGAGTTGCATCGAGGGTCACCACAGCAGGACTCAGGAGGGCCGTGGGCTCAGGGAGGGTGGCCAAACTTGTCATCAGCCCTGGGGTGAGCTGCAGGGCAGTTGTGAGGTGGTCACAGACAGTCGGAAGACCACACCGAGATGAGGTGGGTGGAGAGGCCTGAACAGACACAGCCAGGCCTGAACTCCCCACCCCAGCCCAGCTTGGCTTTCTGCCACACTCTCAATGGCTTAAGTGATGTGGGAAAGAGACTTGGAGTCTAAATCAGAGATGTGTCTTCAACTCACCGAGTCACCCTAGCTCTCTTTGGACTGAGTCTAGAGGTGCCATGTTGTGTGTCCAGGGCCACAGTCCTGGGGTACATGGACCCTATGAGTCAACATGTCAGAGACACCCCAGAGGCATGCATGCGTGCATGGATACACACCTGGTCCACCCATGTATGTCATACGCAACTATCAGAGAGGCATAGAGTGACCAGGTCTTGAGAAAAATACTGAACTGCAGAGAGTGGCAAGTGCTACAGAAAAGAGCAATCCTGACGGCCCCGGGAAGGTTTCCTAAGGAAATCATATCTAAGCCCTCCTGAACAAGTTGCATGGCTGGGGCCCTAAACACCATGTGGCTTAGAAGAAAAGGAGGTGGCAGGAGAGGGCCTTCTGGATGGAGGGAACAAGGCAGATAAAAGGCAGAGGCAGGTCTGAGCAGGGCACATTTAGAGGGTAAGGAAACTGGCTAAGGAGAAGGGTCCCCAGGGGCATGATGAAAGGAACCAAGATACAGGGCTAAAGCCAGGGAGCACAGCTCCACCAAGCCAGGTGCCAGGGGAGATACTGGCTAGACCTCCGCCCCATGTCACTGGCAGCCCCCACTTCCCAATGTGGCAGCGGCAGGGGTGGCTCTTCAGCTTTGGGTCCCAGAGACACCAAAGTCAGGCAGCACAAGGAGGAGTTTTCAAAGAAGAGTGTTGCGACAGGGGGTGAGCTTTGTGCTGCTGGTGTGCAAGCAGAGGCAGGGAGACCTTTCCATGGGATGTTAAAGATACACATGTTGGAGCTGGAGAGATGGCTTAGCGGTTAAGGCACTTGCCTGCAAAGCCAAAGAACCTCAGTTCGATTCCCCAGGACCCACGTAAGCCAGATGCACAAAGGGGTGCATGCGTTTGGAGTTCATTTGCAGTGGCTGGAGGCCCTGGTGCACCCATTCTCTGTCTCTGTCTCTCTCTCTCTCAAATAAGTAAAAATAAAAGATAAGCACGTTGTGTGAAGAGCTGGATTGAATGTCTTCCTGCACCCCTCCCCACCAGCCCTGAGTTTCATTAAGGGACAATCGGTGAGGCTGTGGCTTGCTCGCCCTGCAGAGCAGACAACAGCAGAGTGGAGGTAACTTCCCCCAGCATCACTTCAACGGTACTGACTCCACCCTGGACTACCTGTGCAGGATACCGGGTCATTTTTCAACACATCAGCAGCATAGCTGAGAGCCTTCCTCCCCCAGTCACCCCACCCAGTTCCCCCTGGTTGGCACACACCTCCCCTCACCCCCACCCCCCAACGATGACATTTCAACCCCCTTCTCAAAGTCAGCAGAATATGATTTTATTGATTGGAGATGGCCGGGCTTGTCGACTTCCTACATGGGAAAAGCATGCATTTTCCTGTCTCTTTCTTAAACCAGTCATAAAATGGATTGTGCATATAAAAGGGCAACATAAAACACTGGCCTCCGTGAGCTTCGAGGAATTCGCCGACTTTATAAATCAGAGCAATGAGTTCAGAGAAGTCTTCTTCTCCCTCTCTGGATATAAAATGTTTGACTTCAAAATCGTGAGGGAAGCTATCTAAGTGCTCCCAGGCTGCTGGAGGGCCACAGGATAGAAGCCCCAGAGGGGACATTGGATTTCCAAAAGAACTCCTAGCAAGACAAAGGCCAGAGGGATAGCCCTATGTTACCTGGACCTCAGGTATGGGGGGAGCATTTTTATTGTTTTTTTTCGGGGTGGGGGGAAGAGCGGCAAGGCCTGGCACTAGCTCGCTCCACCCATCCACCCTTGGTCTCTGCCATCTCCAGAGATCAGCTGTGTGGTGCTGCAATGTACTTGCCATTTGAGAAAAAGCTTGCCCATCCCCATTTTGTAGCCTCGTGTGGCAACAGCACACCTGCCCCATGTGTGACAAGCAGGCTGTATTTTTCTGAAGTGAGCAAGAGCGATTAACGCCCCAGCTCTCCTGTCTCCTTGGCACCTCGCCTCTGCTCCACACGATGCACGGGGATCTAGGCAACTCCAAGCCTCCTGGGTCTTCCTGGAAAAGAAGGCTCTGCTCACATTGCTTTGGCCACAGTGGGTCACATGAACACGACCTGAGCTCTGAGGAGGCTGGCACCTGTGTTTTCCTGGTTTCATGGGAAATGAGCTGGACCAGTCCCTGCCACCCTCATTAAAGTTAAAATTGTACTGTTATGTACCTCAGACCACACCAGGATATACGGGCCCTGGCTGAAGAGAGGCCAGGTGTAGCACTCAGTGACCTCAGGTAGGGAACTCACACTCTCTGAGCTGCAGTCTCTGATCCCCAAATGGAGAGGCTCTCCCCAAGTTTGCAGAACTCTAGTTCATAGATCCACAGCCCGACCCAGCACTAAGCCCAACAGAGAGATCAAAATGTGTGTTAAAAACACATGAACTGGCCTGGAGAGATGGCGTGGCAGTTAAGGCACCTGCCTGCTAAGCCTAAGAACACCCGTTCCATTCTCCAGGTCCCACATTTAGCCAGATGCAAAGTGATGGCACAATGCCACACTTGCCCACAAGGAGGCACACGCATCTGGAGTTCATTCACAGCAGCTGAGAGGCTGCTGGCACACCCATTCTTTCTCTCTCCCTCTCTGTCTCTTCCTCTCTCTCTCTTTCCCTCTGACTCTCTCTCAAAAAAAAAAAAAAAAATGACCTGGGCTGAGAAGGTGGCTCAATTGATAAAGTGCTTGCCACTCAAGCATGAGGACCTGAGTTTAGATCCCCAGAACCCATGTAAATGCCAGGCATGGTGGTGCACCCCTGTAACCCCATTGTTTGGGAGGTGGAGACAGACAGATCCCCAAAGCAAGTTGTGTAGCTGGACTAGCCAAATTGGTGAGCTCCAGGTTCAGTGGGTCACTGGAGAGATGGCTTAGCGGTTAAGGCACTTGCCTGTGAAGCCTAAGGAATCATGACTCAAGTTCGACTCTCCAAGTTCCATGTAAGCCAGACGTACAGTGACACAAGTGCACAATGTCACACATGCACACAAGGGGGTGCACACATCTGGAGTTCAATTGCAGTGGCTGGAGGCCCTGGCATGCCAGTTCTCTCTCTCTCTCTCTGTCTCTCTCTCTCTCTGTCTCTCTTTCTCTCTCTCTCTCTCTCTCTCACACACACACACACACACACAGGCCAGTCTGTTGGGCTTGTCTCAAAAAAATAAGGTGGAGAGAAATCGAGGAAGACACCTGACATCTAACTCCAGCCTCAGTCACATACATGTGCACCCACTCATATGTGAAAACACACACACATATGCAAAACAAAACAATAAAACAAAACACTGACCTGTGGCTCATTCTCTTTTACTCCTTTGTGCACAGGACTAAATGGTGGTGGGTTCCCTTCAAGTGCCATAAACCAGTAAATGTCGATCCAGAGAGTGAGGAACTGGCTTCAGAACACAGGCCAGCATGTTGGGAGGTGCAATGTGGGTCAACTGCATCCTTATCTGCTGCTGCTGGCTGGCCCTGAGGCCTTTAAGTCTGAGCTTATAACTTCCAGAAAGGCCCCTTTTACCTGAGATCTAAGAGTGCTGGCTTCTAGCATCTAGGCTCCGTCTGAGGCCATGGGCAGCCACTCAAAGTTCAAGTGGGGAAGATGGCTTCTGTCCTGAGAAACAAGTTCAGGGCTGCCCCCAGTTCCCAGCCAGAGAGGTGGTGCAAGGTGAGAAGCAAGCTCCGCTGGCAAGCTAGAATCCATAGGCAAGGTGAAGAGGGGAGGTACTGTGAGCGGGATACAAACTAGGAAGCAACAGGGAGAGCCAGACCCAAGGGAGTGATGGGGCCCAGGCCAAGTGTGCCCTCCGCCGTAGCCCTGGTGATCGTGCTGGAGCATCTGGCCGTATCGTTGTGTTGTCTAATGACAGCAGGAGAGATGGAGGCAATGGCCCATGTCATTTATTCTACCTCCATAATTATGCCTGAAGCCAACAGTGACAGTACCACACTCCCGTCTCATGGGTCTGGGCAGGTGTCCCTCATCATAATAAACCCAGAACTTTGGCCAGGTGTCCTAAATCCATGGGGCTGTTCTCAGGCTGAGGTGCATCTGGGGTGATACACCAGCCAAGGAGCTAGACCTGAGGCACACCTGGTCCCTGCTCTTCAGAGTTTACAGTCAGTATAGGCAGGCATGTGGGGGTTGGCGGCACCACCAGGATGAAGGAAGTCGGTTCAAGGATTTGATGGGAGGGATGATGGCAGCCAGTCTCAGAAGAGCAGAACCTGGAGAGGCTGTTGAGTATCCCAGAAGCTGTGACCACAGAACCTCACCACCTTATGTGTCAGGAAGCTTTGGCCAAGGTGATTCACAGGGCCTTTGAAGTGGCCATGATCTGGAGTGGGTCATCCAGGTGGCCACTTCATTACTAGGCCCCTTCTAGGAGGAGATGGGCACAGATTGGACTGAAAAGACCAAGATGGGACAGAGTTGAATAAGAGGGGGAGGAAGAAAGGGTGGAGAGGAGAGGGGAGGGGAGAGATTTGTGCTGCTCTTGAAGAGGAAGGAGGCTGAGGAGAAAGGAGTTTGAGAAGGAAAGAGGGAGGGGGCAGCTGGGATATGAAGACTGCTAAGGTAGACACAAAGGTGAGGCCCCTGTGTGCTGGAGGCCTCACCTGTACACCATCCTGCTTTGGTGGAGGAGGGGTGCGGAGAACGGAGGAGGAAAAGTGGGTTTTTCCAGAGACAGAGCATGCACACACGTGCACACGCACACACGCACACACATGCCCCAACTTACATGCCTGCTTTGGACTCCTCTCAAAATGACAGTTTATTCCCACCAGAGCCAAGCCCTCCTCTGGGTGGGAGGAATCAGCTTTACTGCACAAAGGACTTGTGAGCCATGGGGTACCGGTCTGGCCCTCTAGCATCCTGGGGCCTGCTCACCTGGTGGTCCTGCCTGGTGTACTACGCTCCCTGCTGAGTCAGAAGGGTGGCACAGGTGGTGTGTGAGAACATGCCAAGGGTCCCTCTGAGCATAGTGCCTAGCTTTGTAGCAGGTCCTAAAGCAGGCTCTGTGACTCCCAACTCCAGCCTAGGCCCGGCAGAGGGGAAGGGGAGGCATAAAGGAGGGAGGAGAGGGCCCATGACCCACACCCATCAAGACACCACAGATGAGGAGCTCAGCCTAGGGCCCCAGGTCCTCCTTGGTGAAGCTCCAGGGAGGACAAAGGGACAATTGCCCTTGACACCCAGAGCCGTAGGGCCTTTCAGCCCTGGCGCCCAAGGGGGATCGATAAGGTAATGGTGACCTTTTGTTTAAAAAAAAAAAAAAAAAAACCTTCTAGCAACTGGGAACTGAGGCTCCCACTGGGGATGGGAGGAAGGGAGGGAAGAGCAGGAAGGAAGGAACCTGGGACCATCTGTGATCGGTCTACGCGGAGGCTACAGAGCATTGTGGACAGGGACTCCCTACACTGCAGGGGTTGGGGTGGGCAAGGGTCTGGCCACCTTCTTAACCCCTTCTTCATTTCATGATCTAATTTCCCCAAGGATTGGGCAACAAGACACCTGAGGGGGCAAGCGAGTGATAAATATAGACAGTGTGAAAGTGCTGAGTCACTCTCCTGTTTGGAAAATAGAGAGATAATTAAGTTACCCTGAGGGAGAGGCCTCCACAGGAGGCAGCAGTGGAAAAAGAAGAAGAAGAAGAAGAAAAACCCGTGACATCACACACTGAATAGCTCACAGGGAATGTGAGTCACCCAGGGACATAAGGCTGGATCCTGGACAGCAGTTTTCCTGGAGGTGGGGGTGGAGAGGGCTTTGCCTCGGGACCAGCAGGCACTCATGATCCAGTTGAGCAGGGGAAGCCCCAGCAGCCAGGAAATGGCTGAGCCAGCCTTGCCGGGGGAAGAAAGCACTCAAGGACCACCAGGCAAGGGAAGGTCAAGGTCACAGCCCCTTCTGAACAGACACGTGACATTTGACTTGGAACACATTGGTTAACAAACACCCATGAAGCCAGTTGCAGGGTGAACCAAGCTGTGCCAGGAAGGGTTTGCAAGGTTGGGTGGCCCTTCCAAAGAGAGGCTAGAGACACTGGAAGAAGGGCAGGCAGGAGGGCTTGGCTGCCACGGAGGGTTCAAAGCAGGGCAGACCGCAAAGGGGGCCAGTCAGAACAACCCGGCTGTGCCCACATGTGACTCTTTCCCAGTAGCCAGGAAGAGCGGTTGCACAGGACAATGTCTGTCTTGTCCCAGAAGCTTCTGATATCAAAAACCTATGGAACCTTCCCAAAGGCTGGTGACAGCCATAGGCCAGAGCCTCCATGAGACAATGAATCTTCACACCTGTCCACGTCCCTGGCCACTTCTCCAGGAAGGGGACCCATGACTAAACTTTGGTGGAGCATCCCAGGGGTAGGATGTCACCTCATAGACTCCCAGGTTCCACCTTGCTGCTGGGGACTTGCACCCTCCCCACCCACTGCCTCTGCCTGACTCTTTAGCTTGGAGATCCAGGCCTGTGCACCCATCCCACCATGGTCGCTCTCACCATGCCTCAGCTTGGGACTTCCACCGCAGCCACTGTGTACCCCCTCCCTACTGCTGTTTGCACAATGGACTACCCTGCCTCTGCCTAGCTTCTTGATTCACTCAGCTTCCAGGCCTCAGCACAACAGCACAAAGCTGCTGTGCACTGGGCCCCCAAGAAGTGGGGGTGTGAGGCTGGTGTTGGCAAATGGGGCCTTAGATAAACACGACAGTGTTCCTGGCTTCTAAGGAGCTTTGTGGCTATGAGAGACAGACAGACAGACAGACAGGGAATAGTTAGTTGGTGTAGAGATGCTGATCTAGGCACCCACTGAAGCATGTGTGCCCTGCTAGACAGTCCCTCATGGCCTGACCATGCTCCTCTCTTTTGTAATTATATTTTTAAATATTTATCTTTATTTATTTGAGAGAAAGAGGGAGATAGACAGAGAGGGAGGGAGAGAATGGGCATGGAACGAGCTCTAGATGCATGTGCCACCTTATGTGTCTGGCTTATGTGGGTCCTGGGGAATTGAACCTGGGTACTTTGGCTTTGCAGGCAAGTGCCTTAATCACTAAACCATCTCTCCAGCCCATCTTTAGTACTTATTTTATCTCTGAGGGATGGGTGGGTGTGTGGATAGATAGATGGATGAGTTATGGATGGATGGTGAGATGGACGGGTGGAGGATGGATAGATGGTGAACAATGAATGGATGATACAGATGGATAGATGGAGAATGGGTGGGTGGGTGGTTGAAAATGTATGGATAAAGGACAGATTTTGAATGATAGATGGATAGATGATAAATAGATGGGTGACGGATGGATAAAGGATGGATAGGTGAATGAATTCATCATCATCACAGATTGATGAACAGATGAAGAATAGATGGATGGGCGAAGGGTAGATGGATGAATGATGGATAGATAAAGAATGGATGAAAGATGGATAGTTGCTAAGTGAATAATAGTTGGGTGATGATGAACGCATGGACGGATGGATGGATGGATGGATGGATAGATGAATGGGTCAGTGGGTAAATGGATGGATGGATGGGTGGATGGATGGATGGGTGGGTGGGTGGATGGATGGATGGATGGATGGATAAATGGATGTTTGGGTGGGTGGATGGGTGGGTGGATGGATGGGTGGATGGATGGGTGGATGGGTGGGTGGATGGATGGGTAAATGGATGTTTGGGTGGGTGGATGGATGGGTGGATGGATGGGTAGATGGATGGATGGTACTAAGCTATCTAGAGACATCCTCTCCATTAGCCTCATCTGCCCATCAGTGGCTCTATCCCCTGCCCTAGTGCAGTCCTCTCTGTGGGATGTGGCTGTACTAGTACATACTGTACATGATGAGTACGTGCTTATTGTCCTTTCTCTCCCATAGGGCTGAGACCTTCCTGTGCATTTGCTCATGTATCTACAGAACCAAAAAAGTGGCAACACTCAGTGGGAAGAAACTCCATTTCTGTTAGAAGTATGAGTCGATGAGTGAACAAAGAAAAGACCATACAAGACTCCTCCCCAGGAGGGTGCCAGCTTGCTGCTCAGTCTTCCTTCAACATCACCTCACCAGTGCCACCCTTCTCTGTGCCTTGCCTTGGATGTATTCCCTGCACCCTTTCATCTCCTAGCATTAGGCATTGGGGTCTGTCTCTATCTTCTCCATTTTACATTGTGAGATTGGGAACTTTGGTTCTCTGCCAGGTCCTGAAGGTCTAATGGGGTGAAGAGAGGAGAGGGTGAGGCTATCCCCGAGGCTCTGTTAACATCTATGGAGAAGGAGTTGGCGTCCATACCGGGGTCTGAGAAGGTTCAGATGCCCACTCCACAACCAAGAGCAGCAGCTCAAGCCAATACGGGTGTTCAGCAAGACAGTCATGTGGCATGCTGGGATGGCCCAACAAAGTGCCACTAATAGTGGCCCAAACAGCACAAAATGATTTCCCCATAGGTCTGGATGCTACTTTCAGGATGAAGGTGTGATCAACGTGGGTCCCTCCTCAACTTGTGGGTAGGGTCTGTTGGGGCCTTTCTTCGGTTATCCCTGGAGTTCCCTGGATGGGAGATGCATCATTCCACCTCTCCCTTCCTCTTCACTTGAAGTTCTCTTATGTGCGTGCATGTCTGTGTCCAAGACCTCCCCTCTTCATAAGGACATGAGGTCTATTGGATCAGGTCCCATCCCTCCTGTGTGGCCCCACATCAACTAGTCACCCTACCGTGGCTGTTTCAGACATGGACACATCCTTGGGTGGTGGCATTAGGACTCTGTTACTGGGTTTATTGTCACTAGGACAAATACTAGAGGAAACAACTTCAGGAAAGAAGGATTCTTTTTTTAATTAATTAATTTATTATTTTTTTTAGAGAGAGACACAGAGAGAGGCAGACAGAGCGAGAGAGAGGGAGAGGGAGACAGGTAGAGATGGGCGTGCCAGCAGTCTCTCAGCTGCTGTGAACAAAATCCAGATGCATGCGCTCCCTTGTGGTCAAGTGCAGCATTGCACCCTTGCGTCACTTTGCATCTGGCTAAACATGGGACCTGGAGATTGGAACCGCTGGAGATTGGAACCAGCGTTCTTAGGCTTTGGAGGCAGGCACCTTAACCACTAAGCCATCTCTCCAGCCCAGAAGGATTCTTTTTGGCTCATGGTTTCAAGATTTTAGTCCATGGCCAGCTGGTTTCATGGCCGTGATGAGTCAGAATATTGTGGCAGGAGGGCTTGCAGCAGATCAGTTCACCCCATAGTGGACAGGAAGCACAGGCAGAGGGAGAACACCCACACTGGCTGGCTCTCTCCTTTTTCTTTTTGATTCCATCTGGACCACCAGCCTATGGATTGGCACTACCTTCTCCATACACCAGTCCTCTCTGGAGATGGTCTCAGAGACACCAAGAGGTTTTGTACTCCTAGATGCATCTCAGTCCAATCACGTGGACAACGGAGATTCAGACTCCAGCTCTTGGATCTGGGGGACAGCGCCACACAAGACAAGCTCTGTCCTGTCTCCAACCTTCCACATCACACTCCAGTGGCTTCACTGATACCAAATTACTCTCAAGTCATCACATAGGTTTTCCATTGCCTCTTGGATTGGTTGCTTTAAATTTTTTTATTATTATTTTCATACATGTACATAATGTATTTTTTTTAATTTAATTTTTTTAATTGACAAATTCTATACTTACATACAAAAAAATGCATGATAGTTCCCTCCCCTTCCCCCATACCCCTTTAGAACTCCAATCTCCATCATATACCTTCCCTCTCTCCATTAGTCTCTCTTTTAATTTGATGTCATCATCTTTTTCTTCTATTATGAGGGTCTTGCGAAGGTATTGCTAGGCACTGCAAGGTCATGGATATCGAGGCCAATTTCTGTCTGGACAGTTGCATTGTAAGGAGCTGTACCCTTCCTTTGGCTCTTCCATTCTATCCGCCCCCTCTTCCGCAATGATCCCTGAGCCTTGGAGGGTGTGACAGAGGTGTTTCAGTGCTGGGCACTCCTCCATCCCTTCTTCTCAGCACTATGTTGCCTTTTGGGTCATCCCAGTAGTCATCGCCATCTGAAAAGAGAAGCTTCTCTAACCAGAAGTGAGAGTAGCACTAATATTACATAATGTATTTTGATCATCATCTCCCTCATTAAGTTCCCTTGCCCTCCATGTCCCTTCTACTGTACCCTTTCTTCTTTCAAACCGGTCTCTCTCTACGTTGATGGTCTTTCTTCCCCTCCTCCACCATCCATGGTGGAATGTTGATGGGCCTGTTATTACACAGACGATGGCAGCTGCTGTGAGGTCATGAATGTAGTGGTCACTTCATATCCAGATGACAGCATGTCAAAGCACGCCTCCCCATCCTCTGGCTCTGATGTTCTTTCTGTCCCCTCTCCCACAATGTTCCCTGAACCTTGGAGGGTGTGATACACATGTGTTAGTGAGCACTGAGCACTCAACGGTCACTTTTCTCAGAACTTTGTCAGGTTTTGATTCTCCCCAGTAATCATCACTACCAACCAAAAAAAAAAAAAAAAGGGAAGCTTCTTTGATCAGAGAGGAGAACAGTCCTAATCTACAGACATAAACATACATATGTAGAGGGCAATAATTTGGACGGATGTGGTAGTGCACACCTTTAATCCCAGCACTTGGGAGAAAGAGATAGGAGGATTGCCATGAGTTCGAGGCCAGCCTGAGACTACATGGTGAATTCCAGGTCAGCCTAGGCTAGAGTGAGACCCTACCTCATACACCACCACCAAAAGTCAACCCAACAGAGGGAAATTTGATGGGCACAACTTATCCATTTAGTCAAACAATAGTAGCAGCTTCCCTACATGGGGCTCATATAGGCTTTCTACCAGGTTTCAGTACCAGGCATGTATTTCCTCCTGTGGGGCAGACCTCAAATCCAATCAGAAAGCAGTTGGGAGCTGGAGAGATGGCTTAGTGGTGAAGGTGCCTGCCTGCTAAGCCTAAGAATGCTGGTTCGAATCTCCAGGTCCCATGTTTAGCCAGATGCAAAAAGTGACACAAGCGCACAATGTTGCACAGGTGCCACAAGGGGGTGCACGTGTCTGGAGTTCGTTCACAGCGGCTGAGAGGCCGCTGGTGCGCCCATCCTCTCTCTCGCTCTCTCAAACAAACAAAAAAAGTAGTTGGTTACTCCCATAACCATCATGCTATTATTGTACGAGTGGGCATATCTTGCTTAGATGGTTAGTTATGTAGCTCACAGGGTCCACTGCTGGGTAAGATTGTTGATGACTTTTCTCCCCCAGCAGCCTGCACACGTAGCCTTTTCCAGCAATGGGCCAGCAAGCCAGGAGGGAGGAGACTTCCATCTCAGGTCCAGCTAGATTTCTCAGTGTCCTGCAATGGAAACACGTGGTGTTTTAGCAATAGGATCTTACTATCTACTTCTGGTCAATGTTGGTTTTAGTTGCTGTGACGAAATGCCTGAAAGAAGCAACTTAAGGCTTCATGATTTGAGGATACAAATTACGGCAACGGGGAAAGCGTGGAGACAGAGGAGCAATGGCCTGTGGTGGCAGGCACATGAAGCTGCCTCCTTGCATTCCTGTGCGTGGGTCAGGAAGAAGACAAAGAGAACGCCAGTCCTCAACTGGGTTTCTCTCTTTTTCTCTTTTTTATTCAGACTGAGACCCTTTGCTTTCCTACCTGGGACAGACTTGGGCACCCAAAGGGCCCCAGTTAAACCTTCTTTCTTGAACATAACATATTATGGGTGGTTTTTTATTTCCCAACACCTCCTTGCCAAGCATCTATATGAGTCCACAAAGGTAGACTCCTTCCTGGGTGGTAGAGAAAGCAATGCAAACCCAGCCCAGGAAGGAGAAAGAGAATCAGCCTCTCTCCCCTGCCTGTGGATATGGCAGGCCAGCCTGGGTCACAACAGCAAGAAAGTGTCCACTTGGCTGGTCTGTGTTCCCAGAATCCCTGGCAGTCCAGTTCCCCATACAGGGAGCCAGGTGGGGTAGGCGGGGTATATTTGGAGACTGAGACTCCTGTGTTCAGTCAGCTCTGGAGCCCACATCCCCTCACCAGTCTCTGAGCTTTCTGAGGGCCTACAGGAAGATCTGGCCTTCCTGGATCTCAGCGTGGTGAAAGCAAGGTGACAGGGCCCTGCCAAACACGTCTGCAGGAGATGCGCCACTGGGGTCCCAGAATCAGAATCTCCTAGGGTAAGGCTCTCACTGGTATTATCTACCTGAGGCTGAGGCAGTTTCCTGTATCAGAAGAAAATGAGCTGCCAAGGCTGGTGGGGCACACACAGCATGGCCTTCTTCCAGATGTGGCACTGGCTCCCAGAGGAAGTCCTCACCACCGAGCAAGGGCATGGCAAGTGGCTGGAGGCTGATCCTGGATCTTCTTGCTGGTCCCATCTCTGCCCTTCCACTGCTCCCAAGGGCACTGGTTCTGATGCCACCTAACAGATGGTGTTCTGGCCTATGGTCCTCCAATATCCCAGCTGCAGGATGCTTTCAGCTAAGGTTCCCTTCCCACTCTGGATGGGTGGATCTGTGGAGGGGGGGTGGATGTCATTTTTTCTGTTCTTCCCATTTGCTGGCCCTTCTAGAGTTACAGAAGTTGACCTCATCTTTATTCACCTTCAAGTCCCCTCCAGACCCTCTGTGGATGTTCTATAAATACACTGGCTTTTGTCCCATACTACCCTAAGCAAGGAGTATCCACTAGCCTCAGTCCTAGGCATACATGGGTCTTCTATGGACTGGACAGTCTCTCACCAGGGGCAAGACCATAGGCCTCTCTCAATGTGTCACAGTGGAGCAAAAGATCAGACTTAAGGGAGGACTTCTCAAGACTGTGTGCAGCTGCCCATCCTCCAAGACAGGAACTGCAACTGGCCTTGGAACACAGAAATAAATTGGCACCCAGAGGTGACAAGCCATCCTTCCTCGGCAGCTCCCCCCACCCCTTCCTCAGGCAATAGTTCATTATGGTGACATGCTGCTCAGAAAGTGGCCGAGAGGGAGGGTTCATGGCAGCAGGCCAGCGTGTGCTTGGATCTGATCATCATTATTTTACAGAAGTTCAAAACTAAGGAGGAGAAACGAGTTGTGACCCACTTCTGCAGGCAGACGGTCATGCTGGCAACAATGCCATGGCAACCAGACGCTGCGCCATCTCACCCACCCTAGTGCCTCCTCCCAGAGAGAAAGAGGGCAATACTCCTGGCCCTCAGGAAGGGAGAGCCAGCTCTTCACCTGAGCAGCATCTGTCTACACGATGTGCCCCACCAGGCGCACTGTGTGCCTTTGAGGAATGGGATGGACAGACAATGCACAGTCAGGCTATAATGACTCCTCTTCTGGCTCTCACGTTCCTCGCCAGCTGGGCCTCTGGCCACATGACTGCTGCCTGGTGGGCAGGGCAGAGGAATAAGGGCAGCTCATCTCCAGGGACCCTCAGCTTTTCCTGGGCTCTCCTCACAGCTGCAGAGGAGTCCAGATGGGAAGGAATGCTCCCTCACTTCAGAGCCATCAGCCAGTTTCTCCCATGCCCATACTCTGGCTTGGCTGCTATCTCTTGGTGACCAATAAGGGGACATAACTTATGACCCCAGCTTCCTAGCTCACCCACTATCAACCAATATGTCATCTGCACCCAGCCCTGATGGCTACACACCACTGAAGCAGGGCCCTCCCTGGGATCCCCTCCTCACCGTCTGCAAGGATCCTAGACTGAGCAAGGACAGGTAGCTCAGTAAGTGACAGAAGGATAGAGAGCAAGCAGGTAACCTGCAGGGTCCTGTGGAGGAAGAGGAAACACAGGCAACATTTCAGAAAGCAGAGGGGCCAGGACACAAGAGTGGCCCAACAGGCAGCAAGGAGAAGACGGTGGCCCAGCCACGCTGGAAGGAGATGGCTGGTGAGGCAGGCTGTGAGCCTGAGAGGACACCGTCTAGACAGAGGAAGGAGAGGAGCCAGTGTGGGAGGGGAGGGAGCAGAGTTCTGGTCAGGCCTGCTGGGCTTTCTGTACCTAATCTGGCTGGACCATCTTGAGGTGTGGTCCCCACTCAAGGACAGGCTCAAGAATGGCCATGGCCTGCCTGAAACTTCTTGAACCAGGCTGATGTGAGGTGACGTGGCAGCAGACAAACCCAAAGGTGGCCCCTGTAGCAGGACAGTGTGATCCTCAGAGAAACACTGATGCTTTGGCCCTCAGGAGTGTGGGAGATGGGGATCACGTCATGCTGAAGGCTGGGCGAGTCGTGAGAGTAGACCGGTGGTGAACAGTGACTTGTTTCTGAGTGTCTAGCAGGGTTTGGGGTTTGGGGTTTGGCAGCCAGGCTGAGATCAGGGCACAGTGAGACTTTGAGACCACAGGAGAGACACCTATGGCCACAGCTTGCAGAATCAATTCAAGATGTAAGAGACAGAAACAACCGGAGTTTTCAAAGCAGAAGCCCAGCATGGAGGGAAGTGCAAAGATGGGGTTCTGGGAAACACAGTACGGGTATCTCACTCCTCAGCAGGCCACCCATCTGCATGCTTGTACAAATGGCATGAAGGTGGAGGCAGAAGCACTGCAAATCAGGGACCACACAGCACCAGCTTCCCAGCTCCCACAGTTAAAAAAAAACACGGGGGCTGGAGAGATGGCTTAGTGGTTAAGTGCTTGCCTGTGAAGCTTAAGGACCCCGGTTCGAGGCTTGATTCTCCAGTACCCACGTAAGACAGATGCACAAGGTGGTGCATATATCTGGAGTTCATTTGCAATGGCTGGAAGCTCTGGTGCACCCATTCTCTACTCCCCGCCCCCCGCCACCACACACACCTCTTTCTCTCTCTGTTTCTAATAAATAAACAAAAAATTTAAAAAAAAAAAAAAAAAAGAAAGAAAGAAAACCTGGATGCTCCCATGGGCTCAGGAACCTGGCATCAACAAAGCCTCCAGAAGGGTAGAATCCCAGCCCTAGAGCGAGGGCTGCCACTGGAGAGATTCCTAAAAATACTCCATGAAGGATTTCAAAGATCAGGCAGATCCCACATAGCTTTATTGAGCATCAGAACAATCACTCTTAGAAGGAATAAAACAAAGTTCACAATTGCCAGTGTCCAATCAGAAATGATTAGACACCAAATATGCAAGAACATGGGTCCTATGAGCAGGAGACACCCTCTGAGAGAAGGAGCAAGGACATGGCTGTAAGGAAAGTGTAAGAGAAAAGCAAAAGAGAACACCAGATTTGATCTGTACAGACAAGACTGTTTACTGAGAGAAAACAGCAAGGGTCCTCAGTTTCTCCTACCCATCCCCCACTGCAGGATGAAGGCTGAAGCATTGAGCCAGGCAAGGGTGTAAGTTTATAAGGAGAATCCTAGGGAAAACAGACTGGACCAGGTGCAGTTATAAGAAAATTGTAGCTGTTTGTGTCCTTGTTCAGAACAGGCTTCTTCAGCCAGGAATGTCTAAGGGAGGGTACTCAGATGGTCTCTGGTCCTTGAAGGCCATCTAGGCTAAGGGGAGTACATCAATCAGGGAAGGGGGCCAAACTTCTCTATTGCCTGCAAGCTTTAGGGATAGCTATTAACTCTTTAGTTCCCTTTAGTTTTTAGGGAAGGCTAGTAACCCTTCAATGGCCTCCATGAGCAGAAGAGGCCCTCTGAGAGAGGAGCGAGGAAGGACATGGGCTCTGTGAGCAGAAGAGGCCCTCTGAGAGGAGGAGTGAGGACATGGGCTCTGTGAGCAGAAGAGGCCCTCTGAGAGATGAGTGAGGACATGGGCTCTATGACCAGGAGAGGCCCTCTGAGAGGAGGAGCGAGGACATGGGCTCTGTGAGCAGGAGAGGCCCTCTGAGAGGAGGAGCGAGGACATGGGCTCCATGAGCAGGAGAGGCCCTCTGAGAGGAGGAGCGAGGACATGGGCTCCATGAGCAGGAGAGGCCCTCTGAGAGGAGGAGCGAGGACATGGGCTCTGTGAGCAGAAGAGGCCCTCTGAGAGGAGGAGTGAGGACATGGGCTCTGTGAGCAGAAGAGGCCCTCTGAGAGATGAGTGAGGACATGGGCTCTATGAGCAGGAGAGGCCCTCTGAGAGGAGGAGCGAGGACATGGGCTCTGTGAGCAGAAGAGGCCCTCTGAGAGATGAGTGAGGACATGGGCTCTATGAGCAGGAGAGGCCCTCTGAGAGGAGGAGCGAGGACATGGGCTCTGTGAGCAGGAGATGCCCTCTGAGAGATGAGTGAGGACATGGGCTCCATGAGCAGGAGAGGCCCTCTGAGAGGAGGAGCGAGGACATGGGCTCTGTGAGCAGGAGAGGCCCTCTGAGAGGAGGAGCGAGGACATGGGCTCTGTGAGCAGGAGAGGCCCTCTGAGAGGAGGAGCGAGGACATGGGCTCTGTGAGCAGGAGAGGCTCTGAGAGGAGGAGCGAGGACATGGGCTCTGTGAGCAGAAGAGGCGCTCTGAGAGGAGGAGTGAGGACATGGGCTCTGTGAGCAGGAGAGGCCCTCTGAGAGGAGGAGCGAGGACATGGCCTCTGTGAGCAGGAGAGGCCCTCTGAGAGGAGGAACGAGGACATGGCCTCTATGAGCAGGAGTGGACTCCTTGAGAGAAGCAAAGCCAGACCTTAAGGTGATGAATCAGCAGCAGGGGGACATGATGGATTGTTATCAATTCCCCCATGTGTTCAGAAGGCTGATCAGAGCATGACGAGAAGAAGAAATGAGAGTCAAGGAAGAACCGAGAATTGACTAGGTGGTAATGTTTACCCAGCATACTCAAGGTCTCGGGTTCCATCCTTAACACTGCTATAAGTGTGAGGGTGTGCGTGCGTGTGTGTTTGTTAATGAGAGGGGAAGAAGATCAGACATAAAAAAAAAAAAAAAACACAGCATATGCCATACAAAAAAATGCAGTTATCAGGGCCAGAATCAAACATCAGTGAAAACACAGACATCACTGGGACACGCCACTTGAAACCCAGAGCAGAGAGAAAAGGCCACTTTAGAAAAGCAAGCATGATCTATGAGTTTCCAGCTACCTAATATTCCCAGACTTTGGGTCTTGAAACGAGGGGAGTGGAAAAAAAAATATTTGAAGAACTGATGGCTGAAAATCCTCTACATCAGATGAAAGCTACAAACCCGCAGACCTAAAAATCTCACCGAGCCTTTAGATGGGTCAACAGAAAGAAAACGACGCCAAAGCAAAGCGCTATGAATCTCTCAAAGCTCGTGATGAAAGATGAAAGATGACGGGTAAAAGCAGATGGAGATAGACAGAGAAACAAAAATAAGGACATGGACCTTCTCACTGAAAACCAGGCAAGCTGGAAGAGCAATCGCTTCAGGACACTGCACGAGAAAGACACCACAGGCACCCGAGATTCCCGCCAGAGGAAGTGTTGCCCACAAAGGACTCCGTGAGCGCTTTGCAGACACACATGACTGGAAAAATAAATAAATAATGGTGAAGGGTGTAAGTGGAAGGGAGCGATGCAAAGTGGAGATCGGACTGGGCGTGGTGATACACACCTTTAATCTCTGCATTTGGGAGGCAGAGATGGGAGGATCGCTGTGAGTTTGAGGCCAACCTGAGGCTACATAGTGAATTCCAGGTCAATCTGGGCTAGAGCGAGACCCTACCTCAAAAAGCCAAACCAAGGGCTGGAGAGATGGCTTAGGGGTTAAGGCGCCTGCCTCCTAAGCCTAAGAACACAGGTTCCAATCTCCAGCGGTTCCAATCTCCAGGTCCCACCTTTAGCCAGATGCAAAGTGACGCAAGGGTGCAATGCTGCACTTGACCACAAGGGGGCGCACACATCTGGATTTCATTCGCAGCTAAGAGGGTGCTGGCGCGCCCACCTCTATCTGTCTTCCTCTCCCTCTCTCTCTGTCTCCATGTCTCTCTCCAGGAAAAAAAAAAAAAGTGGAAATCTGAATCTGCACTGAAGTTTTCAGGGACAAGAAGTCAAACTTATGTGGGCAATTGAGCTTTCCCATCATTGCTTTGATTTCTTGAAAATACAGTTCTAGATGCCAAGTTTCATAGTAGTGTGGTGTAGCGTAGACCACATAAGAAACAGAAAATGTACCCCCACAAGGATAAGGTGGGCAAAATGGGGCCGTGTTGCCATGAGGGCCTGACAGGAAACAGGAAACTGTGAGGACCTCCTCCTTGTCACCAGGCTCAGCATAAGGATTTTGCAGTGTTAGGCGCACACATTCAGTAGCAACCACTCTTGGAGTTTGAATGTTAACCCTTTCCTGGGCCAAGGCTTTGCATGTTTTCTTATAATCATGGCTGGGCCCAGCAACCACAGTCCTCCCCCCCCCACCCCCCAAAGCCCTGTTCTTATGGGGACCCATTGAGACCACTGTGTGCTGTGTGTGGGACCCAACCAGGACATGTGGCAGATCCATCAACTAGATGCACCTTCAGCTTAGGATGGTTTATTAGGAGCTCAGGAGCATCTATATGTTACTTAAAATACGACTGTGTGTGAGAAAGTAAAATATTTTTTATAACCTTACAACCACTATTCAATTTTATTTATTTGAGAGAAGGAGGCAGAGAGAGAGAGAGAAAGAGAAAGAGAGAGAGAATGGGCACACCAGGGCCTCCAGCCACTGCAAACAAACTCCAGATGCATGTACCCTCTTGTGCATCTGGCTTACGTGGGTTCTGGGGAATTGAACCGAGGTCCTTTGGCTTTGCAGGCAAGTGCCTTAACTGCTAAGCCAACTCTCCATCCCTGATTTTTTTTTTTTTGAGACAGGGTCTCTAGCTCAGGCTGGCCTCCAACTCCTTATGTAGTGAAGGATAGCCTTGAATTCCCGATCCTCCTGCCTCTCCCTCCCGAGTACTGGGATTATAGACATGCTTCACCGTACCTAGCTTATGCAGTACTGGGGATTGTACCAAGGACTTTATACATGCTAGGCAAGAGCTTTGTCAACTGAGCTATAGCATGGGTGGGGATAGTAGAGGGAGAGGTAAACATTTGTAAGGACACAGCAGACCCTGGCCAAAATGAACCCAGGAAGTTCTTAAGCAGGGCAGTGACAGGCTTGTTCCAAGGGAGGAAAATGAGCCACCTCAGCCCTCATGGGGAAGAAGATGGGCAGGTTTGCTTTTTTCATGCTGCCTAAGACAATCTCTGGATGCCCCGGGTGGGTAGAAGACCCCTGACTGCAAATGCTGCCACATTATAGTACTACCCTGCTACAACCTGCTTGTCTAATGCTCAGGGATCCATTCCCCAATGAGACAGCTGTGGGCACACATGAGGAAAGAAAGGCACAGTTCTTCCAGATGCTCAGGGCAATGCTAGAAGGTGATTGTCATCAAATGGGTCTGGGCAGGCGAGGCCTGGGTGGCAAGGATTCCTCGGAGCCTAGGAGCTGGAGAACTGACCAAGTGCAGCCCACGGTCCCCACACACTCAGGGCATGCCAGCAGGACTTGTTGCTTCTGTACTCTGAGGATCCAGACTGGCATGGTTCAAGCTCTCCGCAGAATGTTGGCTCTGCAAGGAAAGGCTAAGCAGTGGGTGAACATAAACTGCCACCAATATGGTCCACAAGATCTCGAGAGCTTTCTGTGGGCTCCAGGATTCTGAATGGCCAGGGAAGGAAGGAGACAGAAAAGATCACAAATCCATCTGGGAGCAGGCTGCTTTCTGTGGGCATCCTAGGGAGGAGATGGTGCTTGTGTTCCCAGAAGGGTAGTTCAGAAATGCTGTAGTCTTTGATACAGGGTCAGTGCCATCCTTGGGCAGCAGGGCAAGGTCCTTTTTCTTCCTCAGCTACAGGCAACCATCCAGGGGAGCTGAAAGCTAGAGGCTCTTATGAGCTGGACACAAGTGCTATGTGGAACCCTGGGCAGAGCCCTACTCTGAGGGCCTGACCACCTCCCTCAGACAGCTTGATTTTATGCTTCATCCTATTTTCTCTTGGTCAACCCAGGGACCTGAGGGGCCACAGTCTGAACCGTGGAAGCCATGGACTGGGGAAGCCCTGGGAGCCCCTCAGGCTAGGGTATCTTTAGTCATTCATCCGGGCTTCACTGCCTTCCTGGCAGTATCTGCCTGCAAGCCCACAGTGCTGCTATAAATCACAGGCCAGGCATTTGTCTGGGACCGCGGTCTCTTTATCGTCACTAACACATCTTCTCTGGAGGGGATGTGCGTCAGCCATCTATAAATTTAGGAGGTGGAGGAGACGGGTCTGCCTACCTGGATGGAGATGGGTTAGTGTGGCGCTCAGAGGGAGATGGATCTGCTGATCTAGCGCAGAGCGGCAGCCTATCTGTCTGGGAGCAAGCAGGGCCAGGTGGGATGGGGACTTCCCTTCTGTGTGGACGCTTCAGACCTCGGATACCCTGGGTCATCTCAGCCCCTGGGCCATGGAGAAAAGTGGACTGGCCAGAAAGGGAGGGTATGACAGAGACCCCAATTCTGGTTACTCTTGGCTGGGCATCTAGTGTTAAGAAATTTGCAACCCCCAGCCAGCAGAGCTTTGGGCACAGAGACTCTGACCACAGGCATTCCTTCCTCACCCCCTCCATGGAAGAAGTCATTCCCCTCCCATTAGGTGAGCTTTGCCAGGGGAACACCGCAGCAGCGGGGCCTCCCACCTGTCTATACATCCTTTAGGGAGCCGCCCATCTCCTGCCATGGTCAGCCCCGCCCCTCCCACCTGTCTAGTGAGATTCTGACATCAAGCCCAGTGGGAGCAGGCCGCCCATGATGGTTGGATGCTGGTAGGTCACACGGCAGAATCGGATGGAAGAAGAGGCGGAAGAACCCATGCAGGTGTCCATGTCTGTAATGTGTGATAGTCCAATCAAGAGGACTTGAAGACTTTCCATGCCTCCCTCCAGGGCTAGCCCTTTGGCCCCTTTCATTGGGAGTCTCTGGCCTCTCTGAAAAGTCAGCGCACCCTGCAGTAGGAAGGTCTGTCATCTCCGATGCCTCCCTCCTAGCCCCAGGCAGGAGAGATGCAGACCTACTTGTTTTGTTTTATTCATTTATTTGAGAGAGAGAGAGAACAAGGCAAATAAGTGTGTGTGTGTGTGTGTGTGTGTGTGTGTGTGTGTGTGTGTGTGAGAGAGAGAGAGAGAGAGAGAGAGAGAGAGAATGGGCCAGGGCCTCCAGCCACTGCAAACAAACTCCCTATGCGTGTCCCCCCTTGTGCCTCTGGCTAACGTGGGTCCTGGGGAATTGAACCTGGGTCCTTTGGCTTTACAGACAAATGCCAGCACCCAACTACCCATCTTTTGTAAAAATATTTTATTTGGGCTGGAGGGATGGCTTAGCAGTTAAGGTGCCTGCCTGCTAAGCCTAAGAACATCAGTTCCAATCTCCAGGTCCCACATTTAGCCAGATGCAAAGTGACACAAGGGCGCAATGCCACACTTGCCCACAAGGGGGCGCACACATGTAGATTTCGTTCGCAGGGGCTGAGAGGCTGCTGGCGTGCCCATCTCTGTCTGTCTTCCTCTCCCTATCTCTCTGTGTCTATCTCCAAAATAAAAAAAATATTTTATTTTATTTTTTTATCGACAACGTCCTTAATTGTAGACAATATCCCACGGTACTAGCCTCCCTCCCCCCACTTTCCCCTTTGAAACTTCCCTCTCCATCATATCCCCTCCCCCTCTCAATTAGTCTCTCTTTTCATTTTGATGTCCTCATCTTTTAACATTCAGGGCAGATTCAGTCAGAGAATAAAACCTATTAGTATTTTTTGTTTGTTTCTCCAATGTAGACAGACTCTCACTCTAGACCAGGCTAACCTGGAACTCACTCTGTAGTCCAGGCTGGCCTCCAACTCACTGCAATCCTCTTACCTCTGCCTCCCCAGTGCTAGGATTAAAGGTGTGTACTACCACGCCCGGCTTATTAATGCTTTATTTATTTATTTTAATTATTATTTATTTATTTGAGAGAGGGAAAGAGGCAGAGAGAGAGAGAAACTGGGCATGCCAGGAACTCCAGATGCATGCACCCCCTTGTGCATCCTGCTTCCATGGGTCCTGGGAAATCAAACCTGGGTCCTTTGGCTTCATAGGCAAGTGCTTTAACCTCTGAGCCATCTCTTATTCTTTTGTTTGAGAAAGAGACAGGCAGAGCCGGCCATGGTGGCACATGCCTTTAATCCCAGCACTTGGGAGGCAGAGATAGGAGGTTTTCCATGAGTATGAGGCCACCCTGAGACTACATAGTGAATTCTAGGTCAGCCTGAGCTAGAGTGAAACCCTACCTTGAAAAAGAAAGAAAGAAAGAAAGAAAGAAAGAAAGAAAGAAAGAAAGAAAGAAAGAAAGGAAGGAAGGAAGGAAGAAAGAAAGAAAGAAAGAAAGAAAGAAAGAAAGAAAGAAAGAGAGAGAGACAGGCAGAGAAAGAGGCAGATGAGAGAAAGAGTTCCACACAATGTATTTGTTCCCCTAGCCTCATGTCCCACGTATTGGTCTGGGAGTGAGGTTCCAAGAGTAAGCGAAGCAGATATGATCCACGTTCCCACAGGACAGTGGCTGAGCCGCCTTCCTCACAGAGAGAACCCGATGGCTGGCACTACATCATTTGAAGAAGCCCCCCAAACCCCCACTATGTGCAGCTATGATGCCCCCTGCTAGAAGACATCAGAGTTTCCCCAGTCTTGCCCACCTACCTGTACCTCTAGGCCTGTACCTGTACCTTAGGGCTGCCCAGAACATGACACCTTGTTTGCTAGCCAGATCCACTCCTCAGAGCCCCACCCCAAGCCCCTCTGCCTCACACTCGCTGTGGTCTTTCCTCCATCGTTTACCATCACGGTCTGGAATTAGCTGTGTATTTAACACCAGGGGGGATGGGGGTCTCTTTTCCAAGGAGAGAGTGTGAGCAAGGGTCTCATGCCTGAGGACGCCCGGTAGAAGGAGTAATGGCAGACGAATGAATCAGTGACAAGTGGTTACGGCTGGTTTGATCAGGGCTTCCGTTTGGTTTGGAGACGAGGTGCCCTCCGCCTCAACCATCAGCATTGAAGGCTTGGTCCTCGGGGGTGATGCTACTTTGGGAAGTAGTGGAGACTTGAGAAAGTGTGGCCTAGCTTATAGAAGGTCACTGCGGCAGGTCCCTAGAGTATCTTGTCCTTAGCTATTTTCTTTTTTCTTTTACTTTTTAAATGTGCATTTCTTTAACTTTTTAAAAATATACACAGAAGCCATGTGTTTTACATAGAAATACACACATTAACAAAGCATTTCTTAGTTTTCCAAAATTCTATTATATCAGTCCAAAATTTATAAATTAAATATATCGGAACTTTAAAAAAGTTTTTTTATTAAAGATTTTATTTTTACTTATTTATTTATTAGAGACAGAGAGAGGGAAAGAGAGAGAGGAAGAATGATAACGGGCACACCAGGGCCTCTAGCCACTGCAAACGAACTCCAGATGCATGCGCCCCCTCGTGCACCTGGCTTAAGTGGGACCTGGAGAATGGACCCCGGGGTCCTTAGGCTTCACAGGCATGTGCCTTAACTGCTAAGCCATCTCTCCAAGCCATATATCGGAACTTTTTAAGTTAAAATGAAGTCTCTGAAACTATGCTAGACTTTTTCCAAATTCAAATGAGCAGAGTATGAGTATGATTTATTAAACACAGTTTACTGTTAGCTTCATTGCCTATAATTCTGTAAGATGCAATTTTATTGTGCCTTGCAAACAGGATACATCTCTTAAAAAAATAAACGAACTCCAGATGTGTGTCACCTTGTGCATCTGGCTTACATGGGTCCTGGGGAATCAAACCTGGGTCCTTTGGCTTTGTAGGCAAGCGCCTTAACCACTAGGCCATCTCTCCAGCCCTCCTTAGCTGTTTTCTGTCCATCATGAGGTGAGTCCCCTCTGCTACACATTATCATCACCATGATGTTCCGTCTCACCACCTGCCAAGCCTGTCGGCTAAAACCTCTGAAACCATGAGCCAAAATGCACCTTCCTGTCTGCGAAAAGTAATACAGGTCCTATGCAGATCCCACCCTCCAAATTACGTCCAGGACAGTGTGACATGGACCTCCCAAGGGGCGTTCCAGTTGTGATTTAAGCAACTCTTCCAGCTGTGACCCTGTGTGGATGACACCAAATACGAGATGCTCCCAGGCAAGCCCCACCCCAGCCACATACCTGACGCAGAGAGAACAGACAGGACGCAGGACAGCCAAGCACAAGCTGTTGACTAAGGAAGTCACTGAGTAAGAAGCTCAGTAGCCCCAAGGGCAGTTAACTCAGCCCTGAAGCAAAGTCCAGCAGGCCAGCAGACCTCTCACTGGGGAGGCAGCTGAGAAGCTGCTGGGGCAGAGCCTAATACCTGGTGAGGGAAGGCTCTCAATGGATAAATTCTCCATGCCCATGTGACCCCCCCTCTCAACTTCCCTCGGCTGGACAAACTCAGTGGGACCCACTGTCTTTGCTTCCCTGATGGCCAGTGACTAATCACCTTATGACCCTTACAACTCAGTAGTGTGCTGGGTCCCACCGTCTCCATTTCACGGACAGGAACACAAGCTCGAGATGACCCCCTAAGCCCTTGTTCCTCAGGATGTGGCCCGTGGACCTGCAGAACCCACATCTCACACAGACCCAGGGCTTGTGTGCACACTGGAGCAGGTGAAGCACTGCTCCAGACTGGGTTTCAATCACCACGCTATAGCCCCTGGTGTCCCTGCATCTTCCATCTCCCAACCCCAGAAATGCCTGTTCAGGCAGAGGGTCCTCAGAGAGGCTCCAAGTGTCATGAGCTCTGTGGGTTGGGGGTGGGAGAGAGACAGGCATATCATGTCGCCAAGGGTGCGGGTGATTGTCCTGGACCTAAACCCCAGGCCAGCCTGTAGCACACCTCTAGCCAGTTACCACACCGTGGAGGTGGTGATGCAGGGAAAGGATTCACAGCTGACAAGCTCCAACCTCTCTAACATGCTAATGAGTGTTTTCATGTGGCTGCTGGTGGGGTGGTTAGGAGTGTCACAATACATCCCTGGGCTGCTGGTGATGCTGAGCAGGGGTGGAGAGAGGCTGGCTCAGTGCTTCTAGAACAGGCTTGCAGGGTAGGCTGGAGGCTACTAGGAGGTTGGGGGATGTCTGTTGTCTGCTGGAAGCATAGGGTATGTATCCCTCCTCTCTTTTGCATCCCGATAGAACAGCAATTGTGGCCCTGTCCCCAATCCCTTTGGGGCCCTCAGAAGTAGTAGCATCTAAATAAAGGCACATTCCCTGGCTGCCTTTGAAGCAGGAAGACCCAGGGCCTGGCAGGGGAGTGCCACTTGTGGGAAATCACACGTATAGGATTCTTACCCAAATGCTGGCCTCTGCGGCAGAGCGGGGGGGGGGGGGGTAGGCACCTTCTGTCTTCCCTCCTCTCATTGCCAGAGCCTGAGGTGAACAGTTATCTGTCCAGGGCTCACCCTGGGGAAAGGAGGGTCAAGAGCAAGAAAGTTTGTTACCAACCATCTGTGTCTTCAATGCATACACACTGCAGAGGACCTCCCTCAGTCTGTGCCCAGTTCCCCTCTGTGCCCAGGTCCCCATCAGTGTGTGGTGCCCAGTGGCCCACTGTAGCCCCTACACTAGAGGCTACACAGAAAGTCAGAGCCACCTTCCTCTTTGATCCCAGTCCACTGGCTTTTCTCTCTCTGGCAAGTTGAGAACTTTGGCGGATGGAGCAGGCATCCCTGCTCTGCAAGAAAAAACTCCACATGCCAGAAGAAACATCGTGGCACACCATTCCACACAGAACTGGGTAACTTGCAGCCATCCATCTCCGCAGCAAGATATGTAACTGAAGCAAAGCCAACTCTTCCAGGAGAAGCTTCTGGGTCAGATCAAAGGATGGTCAATTGAGCACGTGAGGTGCTGGAGCGTGAGAGAGTCTGATGTTTTAGTGGAAGAGGTAGGGAGGTGGGGTGGTCCTATTACATCAGAAGGAAAAATGAGCCCTCTCAACTCTTGTAGTGGCTTGATTCAGGTGTCCCCCATAAACTTAGGTGTTCTGAATGCTAGTTCCCCGGCTGATGGCAATTTGGGAATTAACGCCTCCTGGAGGCAGTGTGTTTTGGGGAACAGGCTTATGGGCGTTATAACCAGCTTCCTCTTGCCAGTGTTTGGCACACTCTCCTGTTGCTGTTGCCCATCTAATGTTGGCCAGGAGGTGATGTCCACCCTCTGCTCATGCCATCGTTTTCCCTGCTATCATGGAGCTTTCCCTCAAGTCTATAAGCCAAAATAACCTCCCCCACTGCTTTTTTTTTCCCCACAAGCTACCCTCAGTCAGATGTTTTCTGCCAGCAATGCGAATCTGACTGCAACACCTCTCAAGGGTATTGGCTATGAAGACCTCTTCCATTTGACTAATGTTCTGTAAAAGAACTCACTCAAGCCAGTCAGCTTCTGTTACTATAGGAAACATCTGAGACAATCAACATATAAGGAGAAAGGTTTAGTCTGAGCTCACAGATTTGAAGGGTTTCGTCTATGGTCAGTTGGTCTTGTTCCAGGACCTGTGACAAGGTAACAAGGCAGGAGTGTCTGGAGGAGCAAAACCACTTGTACCTGTAGCCAGGAAGTAAAAGAGAGGAAGAGACCAGGATGTATTTCAGGGGCACACCTTCAATGGCCGAAAGCTCTCCCTTGAGGACTCACCCCCTCCAAGGTTCTACATCATTCATATAGCACCGCTTTGGAGACCAAGCCTGTAACACACCAGCTTCTGGGGGACATACATTCACCCAGACTTCAGCACCACCTGTTACCCTCTGTCTTATGTGACTGTGCAGGAAGCAAGGAAGCCGCTGATGAGGGGCTAAAAGGGAAGGTCTGGTTTTAAGGTGAATCAGATCGTAAGTAGAACTGAGGTGGGCTAGAAAGACAAGAAACAGTATAGGGACATGGGAAGGGAAAGGAGGCCCCTCACTCTGAAGTCTGGTTGAAGTCTCTCACCAGCTGAGCATCCAGAATTCCAAAACAATTAGCATTGGCTTAAGGCCTTTCTCCCTTCCCAGCTTTTACCCTGCAATGTTCTAGCAATCTCACCAGAAATGCCCTGACCAGTAAAAAAACATGTCCTAAATCCTTGTGCGACTCTAGTGCTTAAAATCTATATGAAAATATCTTTCTCATCCAAGCAGAAAATCAGAAGCTGCACAGAGCCCAACACTAAAGGCAACTTATAATATGCCTCCAAGGCTCGGGAAACATGGCATAAAGATGGTAAGAGCCACAGGGTGGGAAGGAGTCTCCAGACTGACTGGAGCATTCATGACCCCACAGTGAATACTGATAACCCCACTGAGGAAGGCCCGCAGGGGAATGGGAGTGGGGAGAGGGAGCATAAGAGTATGCCACCCCAAAACTACAGAATTCAAATTAAAGGCGTTGCTTTCATTTCATTAAAAGCTTTTAATTTTCAAAAAAAAAAAGTATAACGTGATGGGAATATGACCAAGATGCAATATGTTCATGCAGTAAAATTCACAGTTAATTTTTTAAAACTGGCAAAAAAATATATTTGGGCTGGACAGATGGCTCAGCAGTGAAGGCCCTTTCCAGCAGTGCCTAACCACCCAGGTTCAAGTCCCTAGTACCCACGTCAAGTCAGATCACACTGTGGGGCATCTGGAGTTCATTTGCAGCAGCTAGAGGCCCTGGCACACCCATTTGCTCGCTCTGTCTCTCTCCTTGCAAATAAATAAATAAAATATTTTTTTAAAATAACTTTAGGGCTGGAGAGATGGCTTAGCACTTAAGGCGCTTGCCTGTGAAGCCAAAGGACCCCGGTTCAATTCCCCATTACCCATGTAAGCCAGATGCACAAGATAGTTTATGTGTAGCAGCTAGAGGCCCTGGCATGCCCAATCTCTCCCTCCCTCTCTTTTTCTGTCTCTCTCTCTCAAATACAAAAAATAAAAATTTAAACATAACTTTAACAACCCCCAGTTGTGCTTCATACTGGCTGAAATTCTTTTTCTCTGTCAAGGCCACGAATCCCCAGTTGGCCTGAATCAAGGGTCCTAAAAGATAAGGAAACTCCTCTATCTATTGCTGGTGACAGCTTGGAGCTGAGTCTCCGTCCCTGTCACCACTGACAGAGCCAGCAGGAAGTCCCACACTCTAAGTGACCAAAAGAGGAAGGAACCTGTTATATACATGACACCATCTTCGGAGGAAAACTCCAATCTCAAGTCCAATAGCACAGAACGCGAGTGCCATCCTTGTGAATTTTAGTGAACACACGCCATAATGTAGACACACATATGGGCTTTGTCTGGCGATCTTGGCATCGACAAGAACACTGAGGCTGTGTTTTGTGGGGGGAGTCCCCACATAACAGATAGTTGGACATGATCATGGGACCAGACATTAGAATTGATGCTGGTGTCAGAGGTCACCATGTCCAACACATGATGGGGAGAGAGGCTAGGAACCCTTGGATGCTGCATATTGGAAGACAGCATTGGCTACTGGCCAGAGAAGCCCTAATGCTTAGAGAATCTGGTCCATGTGGTCCCAGCTTGGCCTGAGCTCAGCCTCCTAGGCCCGGGTGGGCAGTGAAAGAGACCAGATTTGCAGTTCTGACAGACACGGGTCTGGGTTCAACATACCCTCCCAGCCTATAACACTGAGTCAGTCCCAGACTAAACTGGAGCCTCCCCGCCCTGTCTGGTTCCCTCAGCTCTTGCTAGGGCAGTTTATGCTATCTAGGTGAATACCTGAGATGTGTCTGTCACATAGTGTAGCTGCATGAAGGTGGTCACACACCTTGTATCTCCCCAGGTTGGTGTAGCATGCAGACCAGGCGCTCCAGGGCGACCCTGGCCAACCAGCAATGCATTTTCAGATCAGGGCAAGCCCCACAGCTCTGACCTGGGAGTCAACACCTCTCATGTGACTGCTGCCACTGAACCAGTTCTGTCCCACCAGGGCCTCCCTAGTGGGGCCCAGAGGGCAGAAATAAGCAGGGGCTGGCAGGGACAGGCAGTGACAGGCAAAGATGAGCACAGAAAGGCAGTGATGGATGGGTAGAGGCCAGCAGGAATGGGCAGGGGCTGGCAGGGACAGGCAGGAATGGACAGGGATAGGTAGGGATGGGCAGGGAAGGACAGTGATAGGTGGGCAGGGGCCAGCAGGGATGGACAGAGACAGGCAGACATTTTCATTTTACAGCAATAGCCTCATCGTCCACATTCCTTCATGTACCATTGCCTCTGTGGATGGAAATTTACCCAGTTCCTGAAGCCACAGATGACTTTTAATATTACAAGAGTTCTCCATTTTTCACTAATTTAATTTCTGGGGTTATTAAAGGTACCCTGAAGACACTATCTGTGCAACGGATGATGGACTTGGGAAGGAATTTCGGCAGCGAGACTGTAAATCTCCACTTTATCAGGGACCCTGGTATCCAAAATCAATCCGGGGAAAGCATTGGGATGCTAATCAGGAGGGCTTCTCAATCAGGCCTCTCCGCATGGCATTTGTCATCCTGATCAATGGGCTCTGACATTCTCGGCTCAGAGGAGAGCCTGGCGCTTGGCGTCCGAGCAGGTTTCAGAATTGCGCAGGGATCAGCCCTGAGAAAATGAAGTATTTCAGACACTTTACTATTTCCATCACAATTCCGAGCATTCTGAATACACTTCGTTTCTGCGGCTGGGTGTATCCCATGGGAACTGCTGGCCAACCTGAAACCTCACTGGGAAGCCCCTGTCTGTGGCTCTTCCTATAGAGCTAGGTGAAGGCTCTGCACCAGGAAGTCTTCCTGCCAGCACCTTGAAGTTACAGAGTCCCAGATTCTTCAGTAAGCACCAACTATGTGCAAGAGGGAGCCGGAGCTTTGCAAGCTCCCTCCCTCTTGGAATGCACAATAACTGTTCTGGCTGCTGAATGCTGGTAGCCCCAAGTTCATGTAGGAGTCTCATCCCCAGTGACCTGGCAATTAGCAATGGGACTTTGGGGAGGTGTTCAGGTCCTGAAGCATTAATGAAATGAATGCCTGTATCCAAGGCTCCCAGTGATTTGCCTTCCTCTTTCCACCTTGGAAGAAGCCATGAGGAGGAGTCAGCTTTAAACAGACAGAAAGCCTCAACAGACAGCAAGCCTTTCATGCCACCATTTTAGCCTCGTGGCCTCCAGGGCAGTTGGAGCCACATGTGCCATGTTCACAGGCCATCCATTTGAAACTGCTGTATCAGAGCCGCAACGTGGAAGCTCCAAAGGGTATAGTGTATGCTGAGGACAAAACTGAGTTTATCAGGGAGAGGTCAATGGAGGCAGCAGCTATGGTGGTCTCCATCAAGAGGCTCCCTGAAGAAGGGAGTAAGCTGATACCCAAGATCTTTGGAAGGGTGTCCCCGTGGAGGAAACAGCATGTGCCAAGGTTGAAATGGAACAAGCTGTTGTTTTCTGGAGAACAGAAATAAAAGGGTCCCCAAGTGTGGGATGTTGGAGGAAGGGTGTTGGAGAAGTGAGGAGGGCCTAACCCTATAAGAACCAGGGCATAGTGAGACAAGTCTACCTCAGCCATGAGGGAGGGACAGCAGGGTTCTGTGACGTTCTGGAGGTGGCAGTGGCCCTGAAACCCAAGCTCAGTGTGAAAAGTGTAAAAGGAAGAGTGTGTTGGCCTGAGAAAGTGGGGCTGGGTGATGGTCCCCAGGGGATGAGGATGTGCCAATATTGGAAGGTCAGAAAGGGCTGAGGCAGGAGCCTTCTGGGATATAGAAAACACTGCAAGGTGCTTTCGGGCACCTGAGGAAGCAGACATACAGCTGGGAGCTGAGAGATCTGAGGCAGCGAGCAGCTAGCGCATTCAGCACCTTTGCATGTGTAGGGGCACATGAAAGTGTGTGTCATATGTGTGTGCTTAGACGGGCTAGCACATGCACCTTGTGAGTACTTGTGTGTCCACCAATGTGTGTGGATGTCTGTGTAGCACAAGTGTGTGTGTGTAACCTATGTTCATTGTGAACTTGGTATGCATGTGCTTTATACAAACACACACGTGTGTGTGTGCATGCGTGTGTGCGTGCATGCATGTGCATGTGTGCAGGTTGGAGGAGAGCCTCTCTTCCACAGGCCTGGGAGGCCCCCTTCCTCCAGCCCCTCAATGCTGTGGCAGGAGGCTATGTGGAGGTGCCGGTCCCTTTTAGCCCAGACACTCATCAGATGGCAGCAGGAGAGTTAGAACCCTGGGACAGGGACAAGGAAATTGGGAGGGTGTGGAAACCATGGCTGACCAAAGCTGCTGTGACAAGAGCTACCCGTGGTGGCCCCCAGGAGAGAAGTCCAGGACAGCCAGCAGACTTGCTACCTCAGGGGCAAAGGCAGAACCAAACTGAAACAGGCTTGGAAGCCAGATGGATGAGGGGTTCAAATCCTGCCTTCAGCATTGCAGGGCTTCATGGTCTTGTGAGCAACACCCCTCACTGAGCCTTGATTGCTGCCTGTAAGGTGTCCAGTGTTGCAGTAACTGGGAAATGAGTTCAGAATACGCACGGCAGAGCCCTCCGTCTGGGGAGTACTTATTCCTGGAGATACAGAGCCAGAGCCATGGCCAGGTGTCCAAGGAAGAGACTCTGTAGGAAGAGCAACAACTACCCAGTGATAGCCAGCATGGTTTCAGAGCTTGACCAAGCCATGCTCAGCCTGCAGCCGATGAACGCCTGGGTAAATCCTGCCTCGGGCATCCCTAGACACGACACGGTGAGAACTCAAAATGACAGAGTGGGGTTCCAGGTCGCTTTCCTCCATCCAGACCCAATGACCCTCTAAACCTTGTCACAGGGACGACGCTGGGTATTTAGAGGTGACTATAGGTTCCCAGTATTCCTAGCCTTCTAGTACATACAGCTACTCAGTAAGTCACCCCAAAATGCTTAGTGACAGAGATGACCCTAGCATCCATGCTGCCGGGGAGTCTGCGGTGTGAGCGGTACTCAGCCTGAATGACAGCACCACAGGAACCACTCCACAACAGTGGCTTGGCCGGCTGCTCCAGCTGCTTGCCACCCACCTATCCCCAGGCTCTGTCTTCTTCTCAGGGTGGCTGTGCTGCAAGAAAGAGTTTCCAACATAGGAGACAACCATGTACAGCCTGGGAACCAACACTACTCTCATCTCCCACCGGCCTGACCAGCAGCCTCAACCCTGAAGCTAGTACAGAGGGCAGACCCCTTACTAGGCAGAATGCCAAGGAACTCAAGACCCCATTTTTTTAATTATTATTTTTTCATTGACAACTTTTATACTTACATACAAAAAAACCCACCCTGATATTTCCCTCCCCTCCCCCATCCCACTTTAGAAGTCTAATCTCCATCATATCCCTCCCTCTCTCCATTAGTCTCTCTTTTAATTTGATGTCATCATCTTTTTCTTCTATTTTGAGGGTTTTGCGAAGGTATTACTAGGCACTGCAAGGTCATGGATATCAAGGCCAATTTCTGTCTGGAAAGTTGCATTGTAAGAAGTCATACCCTTCCTTTGGCTCTTCCATTCTATCCGCCCCCTCTTCCGCAATGGTCCCTGAGCCTTGGAGGGTGTGACAGAGGTGTTTCAGTGCTGGGCACTCCTCCATCCCTTCTTCTCAGCACCATGTTGCCTTTTGAAGACCCCATTTTTGAAACTGCAGACAGTAGTTGAGGACCAGGGGCATAGAATATAAACTGGCCAGAGGCAGGCCCACCCGTCTGACTTTGAGGCTCTGTTCGACAGGAGGCAGCTGCTGGTCCCCAGGGTTCCCAGGAGGCGTGTCCCCTCTGGTATAACATGTTTGCTCCATTCCATTTTGTTTTGAAATACCGGCCCAGCTTAGTTTTCATCAGTTACTCGGTCTGTACCCCCAACACTGCCCTCATTTGTCATTTACTCTGATTGTTAGCCACGCCACTCTGCTTGCCCTACACAAGCTACCCTGGAGCTCCCAGAACCCACCAGACACCTTTTCTTATCTAGAACCAGTGTTCCTGTCTGCCAGCCTCACCTCTCTCAGCTGCCCAATGAACCAGTCTTCACACAAGATGCTGGCTTTGAGGCCTGGCCTCTCTGGAGGGCAGTATAGCTTCACAGGAGCATCAAGGACAGCCCAGGCCCCTAGCAGCTTGGTTCCATGTGTCTTCCGGGGCCTCTGCCAAGTGGTGGGATCCAAAGTGGGTCTTGGAGGTAATGGGCATAGTTTTGGGGGTCTGGTGTATACAAAGGTCCTTTACACAAAGCAGATACACAAGATCACTTTCACTTTTAAGTAAAGAGTTCTCTTCGGCAAGGTGCCTCAGGCCTTGAGTCTGGAGCATCTCTACCCAACCTGTACCTGAAGCCTATATCGACTGAGGAGTAACTTAACTCTCGGTTCCTGCAGGGCAGCCTCAAGTACCTGTGAACTTCTGAGTCACTTAGTGCAGAGCCCAGCTCGGAGCTTGCCCTCCTCCCTCCTCTGATACCCTGCCCCGACTCACCCTCTGCATCCTGCCTGCCCTGCCTAGCAAGGTGTAACCTCCTTTTCCAGCAGCCCCTCCAATGTTCCATCGCCACGTTTTTCCTCCTTCCAGTTTCTCAACGATTGTCCGGTTGTTCTCCTGTGAGTTCCTGTCCTCGGTGGACACATGGTGAGCACTGAGCATGTCTGATTCTTCTTTTTCTCACGGTACCCTGGGAAGGGAGGTGGCAAGGCTTGGGAGCTTGTGCGCCCCGTTGGAGAACCTGGACAAGGAGAACGGTCTCTCCAAATCTCTACTGCATAGTGGGAGCTCTGACCTTCCTTTCTCTCTGGTATTCCAGGGGCTATTATCAATTAAAAGAAGCAGGGGTTGGGGGGGAGCCTCAGCTGTTCCTTTCTGACATGTTTTCCCAAGGTCAAGCTGACAGTCAACACCAGCGGCTGCCTCCCTCCATTAGGTGGTTGTTCTGACTCTCCAGCTGTTTGAAAGGTAGATGCAGAGACGGCCCCTCTTCCAGCCTCCTCATCAGTCAGCATTTTGTTAAGCCCCAGGCTCTGTTACCAGCAGCCACCTGGTTGTCAAGCCCACATCTGCATTAAACACTCACACCTCTGCCTCACAACTTGTCAGCCAGCAGAAACAGAGGAGGTGAGGGTACAGGGCCACTGAAGAGTAGAGAGGGCATCAAAGGAACAGGCCCAGGACCAAGACATGGGGCTCCCTGTCTACTCTGTCCCCAACTGCACCTTCAGTCTGCAGACATCAGGGGTACACAGGGCAGCCAGGAGGCAACAGGGAAGTCCCACTCACTCTTCCAGGGGCCCAGGCAGCACCTCTACTTTGTGGGACTTGGTTTCCTCCTCATACCTTCCCTCTTGTTATCACAGAGATTCATCTGTTAAAAGCACAAGTACAGGGCTGAAGAGATGGCTTAATGGTTAAGGCGCTTACTTGCAAAGCCAAAGGACCTAGGTTCAGTTCCCCAGAACCCATGTAAGCCAGATGCACAAGGTGGCACATGCATATGCAGTTCGTCTGCAATGGCTGGAGGCCCTGGTGCATGTCTACTCTCTGTCTGCCTCTCTATCTCTCTCTCTCTCTCTCTCTCTCTCTCTCTCTCTCTCAAAAAAAAAAAAAAAAAAAGCCGGGCATGGTGGCACACGCCTTTAATCCCAGCACTCGGGAGACAGAGGTAGGAGGATTGCCGTGAGTTTGAGGCCACCCTGAAACTACATAGTGAATTCCAGGTCAGCCTGGACTAGAGTGACACTGTACCTTGAAAAGCCAAAAATAAATAAATAAATAATCACAAGTGCAGGTCTCAGCTGGGTCAGACAGTGGGGAGAGAGAGAGGCAGGCAAGAGTGTCGACCCACAGGCTTGTCCTCCCCATCCATAACCTTCATGACAAGGGCAACCCACCCATCAACAGGGCTAGCGCTAACCCCAGAGAGGCCAGCACCAACCAGCAGTAAGGCCAGAGCCCTTGTCTGGAGATGTTAATGATAATGTGCATGGCCAGAGCAAGCACTTGGTCAGAATCCTTTTTATCCCAGCAACCATGCCTGCAAGAACAGGCCCTGGAAGAATCCACCTGTAGACTTATGGTGTGATTTGGATATAGAATGCCCAAAAAAATGTGTTGGAGGCTTGTTCCCAGCCAGTGGAACCCACCACTGGTGTGGTAGTTACCTTCTTGTCACCAGGATAAAAAGGACCTGACCAAAAGCAGCTGACAGGAGGACAGGTTTTATTTTGTATACAGTCTCGAGGGGAAGGTTCATGATGGCAGTGGACATCATGGCCATGAGCAGAGGCTGGACATCACCTCTCCCACAGCAGGTGGAAAATCACAGCAGCAGGAGAGTGAGCCAAATTCTAGCAAGGGGAGGTGGCTATGACATCGATAAGTTCACGCCCCCCAAAACACACCTTCTCCAGCAAGGCCAACGCCTCCTAAATTGCCATCAGCTGGGAATCAAGCATTCAGAACACACGAGGTTATGGGGAACATCTGATGTAAACCACCACAATTGGGTCATGAGGGTGCTGACTTAACCAATGTTAATCTATTGACAGATTCATAAATTGACGACATAAATGAAAAGTAAAGCTTCCTTCTAGCTGGAAGCAGTGGGTCTCTGGGAACATGTTCTTCAGTGCTATATCTTGTCTCAGATGTGCCTCTCTTCTCCCTCTCTCCCTCCCCTCTCTCTCCTTATTGGCTGCTGGGAGGTGAGTAGCAATCTTCCATCATGTCCTCTCTACTGTGATGTTTGCATTACCTCAGGCCCTAAACAACGGAGCCCGCTGACTATAGACTAAGACCTCTGAAACTGTGAGTAAAAATAAACCTTTCATAGGGCGTGGTGGCGCACGCCTTTAATCCCAGCACTTGGGAGGCAGAGGGAGGAGGATCGCCATGAGTTCAAGGCCACCCTGAGACTACATAGTCAATTCCAGGTCATCCTGGGCTAGAATGAAACCCTACCTTGAAAAAAAAAAAAAAAAAAAAAGAAAAATAATAAATCTTTCCTCCTCTAAATTTTTGCTTTAGGGTATTATGTCACAGTCACAGAAGGCTGATTAGCAAAGTACATCATAATCAGACGACTAATAATCAAAGATTCCAAACAAATCCTTCAAAGCAGACTTGTCGTAAATAGAAGAATAGTGATACAGATGGTGTCTGGTTCCTTATTAGAAGTGATAGGAAACGGAAACTATGAAATTTATAAAAACCTGTTGATCCAAAGTTCTATATTCAGTGAACTTATGCATTTCAAAAATTAAAGTGAGAAAAAGATATTTTCAGATAGATGTAAATTGGGAGAAATCATCACCTGCAATGTAAGAATGTTAAAGAAAGTTCCTCAAGATAAAAAAAAAAAAAAAAGATGGCTCCAGATGGAATTTCTCATCTGCATGAAGAAGTAAAGATCACTGGGTGGGGTAAATCCATAGGAAACCAAACCATAAAGGGGGTTTCCTCTCCACTTCTTGGAAAAAAAAGAGATCTGCCTCCTGAGATGATACACTCAAAAAGAAGCAACCTCACCCCAGAAATATCTCTGCCAAAGCAGTGACCCAGATATCATTGTGAGGAAACATGGAGGAATCCAAATAGAGAATGACCCCAAAATCACTGACTTACACTCAAAAACATACAGGTGAAGACACCCAGAGGAAGGTGAGGAATGTTCCAGAATAAAGGAGACTAAAGACACATGTGTGTTAAATGCAAAGGGTGATGCTAGGGTCATCTCCTAGACTAGGAAAAAAAATAGTACTAAAATAGCCACAGCTGGTTTAGTCAACAAATACACTATATATTAACAAAAGCTCTTATCAACTGTTTTGCTAATTGCTCTATGTGGGAGACTGCCCTTATTCTTGGGAAATGCACACTAAAGTGTATAAGGGCAGAGGGTCAGCCACGTGACTCCAACTGATGCTCAGTTTAGAGAAGTACAAGACTACGGTCTATCTGTGTGGGTGATGGGTGTATATGGAGAAGAAAGAGAATCTTGCACTATTCTCATCATTTTTCTGTAGCTGAAAAAATTAGAGATTTTTAAAGTAATGTCAGTAAAACTCAACTGTGGGGGACAGTGGCTTACTATCTGTTTTTCCATTATCAAGTGTTAGCTCAAGGAAGCAGGGATCTGTGTGTGTTAAATATTTTATTTTTCTTTATTTATTTGACAGAAACAGGGAAAGAGAGAGAAAGAGAACAGGAACACCAGGGCCTCCAACTGCAAATGACCTCCAGACACATGTGCCACCTTGTACATCTGGCTAACGTAGATCCTGGGGAATCAAACCTGGGTCCTTTGGCTGTGCAGGCAAACTTCTTAACTGCTAAGCCATCCCTCCAGCCCCTGCTGTGTGTGTTTAAAACATAGCAGCATTGTTGGAGTGAGCTCAGTGGTAGGGCATTCCTCTGATGTGCTTGGTAGAACCTAGAGGCTGGTCTGGCTCAGCCACTGTATCAGTTACTGTTTCATTGCCAGAAAAAACAAACAAACAAAAGAAAACTCAGCCAGAAGCAGCTTATAGAAGGAAAGGGTTTATTTCTGGCTTACATCGTGGCAGGGAAAGCATGGCAGGAGCCAACAGCTGGGTATCACACCTTCACATTAGCAAGGACAGCAAGGGTGGTAGCTGCATACAACAAGCTGAGTTGAACTATAAAGGTCCAAGACTCACCCCCACCAGCAAGGCTCCACCTCCCAAAGGTTCCACACCCTCTCCAAACAGTACAGCTGGAGATTAAGCATCCAAATACATAAGGCTATAAGGAACATTTTATATTCACATCACTACAGCCACCCAGTGTCCAAGGAACTCCATCCCTTCCCTCTATGGTCAGTAACATGAGTCACTCTCTCCTCCTCCCTCCCTTCCCCTCTTCTTGCCGACCAGTACTCTTGGACATCTGCAGGGCAGATGTGGAAAGTATTAAGGTGTAAGTGAGCCATCCACAGACTTTACCCCATGGTCTGACCAGGAACAGGTAATGTCTGCAGGAATCCAGTGCTGAGCAGGCTGCCACTGCTCCAGGGACATACACAAGCTGTCCCTGACATGTCTTGCCACCCCTTCCCCCCCGGTGTGTGAGTTTTCACATCAGCACATGCCTCCAGCTCACCTGTGTGCCTGGCATGTCAAGGTGGGTGGAAGCTCCCTGAGGTAGAGCTTGCCATCTGCCTTCCTCACATCTTTCGTCTATTCTGAGGACAGAGTCAGGCTCAGGGAAGCCTGGGCCCAGTAGCCAGGGCCAGAAGCCAGGTGGTCCCTTCAGACAGTTCAGGTCTAAGCCTGGCCATACAGGGAGTCCCAAAGATCATGCATGGATCCAGGGGCTAGCTGGACATTTTCCCTCACAGCCCATTCTTGGTTCACACCTTCTTGGGAAGTAAGGTGCACAGAGGTCACTAGTAGCAAGCTGCCACCTGGTCCTATGCTGACTCTGCCTGGACTCACATCCCACCCACCTCATCCCTATAGACAACTCAGAAAAGGGGCTCAGGACCTCAGAGAGACTCAAGCATCAAGATGAGTTGAGTAATACTCTCTAAGGGCCTTTGAGCCCCTCCACAGCTACATCACAATCATGCAAAACGGCTCACTTGGGCCTCCCCTGGGAATCTTGGTCTCTGGTTGGCCTGCTGGACCAGCTCTCTCCTTCCTGGTCCCTTTCTTTTGGGCTGTCCTCCCTCTCTGCCCTTCCTTGCAGTAGGATATCAGCTGGGCTGGGAACAGCTTTCTGAGTGATATCCCCAAAGTAGGGTGAATGAATGATAGTCACCCAGTAAGGCTTTTCCTTGGGATGAAAAATGGGGGATCAGCAAGTAGAAATGAGCATGCAACAAATAGCTGTTGTCACTGTCACACAGTGAAAGAAGTTCATGCTAAAGAAATAGTAGGGATCTTGGAGACACACAAGGTAGCACCAGGGCCTTCCCAGAGCACACTGACCCCCAAAGGCTATCTGTGGGACAGGAGGTCCTCTATGGGATGGAGGGACAGCATAGCTCTCAGAGAGGTTTGAAATAGTCCTTGAGGCAGCTGTGAAGGAATAGGTGGGGAGAAAATTAGGTCACGGGACATAGAAACCAGAGAACTAGAAGCAGGTGTCAGGGGTCAGAGGTGCACAAAGGCAATGCCCTGGGTGATTGGCCCATGGGCTACATGGGCCTGTCCTGCTGAGGACTGAGTCACAGTGTTGGATCAATTCAGCTATAAGCCACCTCATTGGTCCCCTCATGGTCACTCGGCTGCCCAACTCTGGTGATCATCCTGGCATTGTCAGAAGAAGTTCCAGTGGGTCTCAGTGTCTGCAACCACACCTGCCCTGAAAGCATGCAAAACCTAACCCTGTCCTGACAGAGGATAGCACTGGGCCAAGCGGATACAACAACCAATGCCACTCAGCCCCCACAAAGCCAGATGAGGACACTGCACCACCACAGTGGATTTGACTGAATGCGGAACAGTGTGGCCAGTCCCTAATCACTTACTCCCTCCCCTCCACCCTACGCCAGCCCCACAAGGCCAGAGTGGTGAGCAAGTTCATGTACCCGTGTCTGACATGCTGGGCTGGCAAGACCTGCCTGGGAGAGCTGGCACTGAAGTCCAGGGCAGAGGTGGCTAAGTAGGGATCTGGGGAGATAGCTCTGTGATTAAAGGCAGTTGCTCTGCAAGCCAGCCAACCAGAATTTGGATCTCCAGCACCCACATAAAACTGGACAGAAAGTATAGCATGCATCTGTAATCCCAATGTGCCTGCAGCAGGGGAGGCAGTCAGGAGACTCCTAAAGCTTGTGAGTCAGCTAGTCTGGCCCTGCCCAGCAGCAAAAGAGAGACTCTGTTTCAAACAAGATGGAAGGAGAGGACTGACACGTCAAGGTTGTCCTCTGACACCGCAGAAGTGCCATGGCGTGTGTGTGGACACACACACACACACAAAGTGGCTAAGCTGCTTCAGGCTGTGTTGTAACCTGTGAGGCAACACCACACCATGTGAGGCCTGTCCCTTTCAGGAGGTGGAAAAGCTAGGGATCCTAAGGGGTTATCAAATCTGTTACAAGAAGCAGCCCGATGGAATGTGGAGCCAGACAGACTCCCAAGCATCTCCTTTCTATCTTAATTAGCCCGCAGGTGCAAAAACACAGCAAGTGTGATCCTGTGGGAACAGCAAAAACCTGGTGACAAGCACTTGTTTCCAGAAGCAGGCCACTCCATCTTTCTGCACAGCCTGGAGAGAGGAGACAGGCCAGCCTGTGGAAAGGGGAAGCCCTGGGCTATGGGAAGCTGGCTGGGGCCCTGTGCCTCCACTCTGTGAGTGCTCAAGCTGTCTTGGCCTCAGCCAATCACCTAGAAAGCAGGCTGCTTTGGACTCCCCACTTCTAGGAACTGTCCTAGGGGATAGTGATAGTCTGATCCTCTGGGTGATGGGTCCTGCAGCTGATGAAGGGCTATGTGGTTCCAGAGAGACATGGGATTCCAGTGGCCCAGTGCATCCTAGCCAGCCCCTCCCACCCTTCCCACTGTGGTAGGCTTTCAGACAGCCATGTGAGCTCCCTCTTTTTTTTTTTTTCAACCTCATCAGCCAGGGACCCAGGCGCTCCTCTTTCAGGAGATGACTTAAGAGAATTGGCCCTGTGATCAAAGCCAGGGACAGCTAGACACTCAATGCCGTGTTGTTTACAAGAGGTGTCACAGCTACTTTCTCATTGCTGGGACAGAACACCTGACCAGAAGCAGCCTCTGGATAGAAAGGGTTCGTTTCAGCTTACAGTTTCGAGGGGAAGTGTCACCTTGGTGGAGGAAGCATGGCAGGAGCAGACAGCTGGTGCTATATCTTCACATGAGCAGGGAGGAAGTAGAAAGAGAATCCCAGTGGGAAGCGAGGCTGGGTTATAAAACCTCATCCCTCGTGTTATACTTCCTCCAGAAAGGCTCCACCTCCTAAAGGTGCCTTAGCCTTCCAGAGCAGAATCACCCACTGGGGATTTAAGTATTCAAACATTGAGACTATGGGGGGGGGGTGCATCTTACATTCAAACCATCACAAGAGGAAAAATGAGAAAGGACTGACAAGCCCCTCACACAGCATTGGCCACACACATCCATGCAAGGACACTGTGGGACTGGGCCAGCAGAAGTGGGAACTGCCTAGGATACTGAGCAGCTAGGACTGAGGCAACCCCTGCGACAGACAGTGTGTCTCACGCTGCCTGTGGACATGGCTGGCTGTCCACAGAATCCCCAGTCGAATCCACAGATGGACAGTGCAAGTGCACACCTGTTCATACAACAAGCACGTGCTCCTCCTTCCTTGCAGAAACTGGGGGTGCAGGCGAACAGGAGCCAGGGTCTTTTGCAAATTCTCTCGACCTCCTGAAAAATGTTTAGCAACAAGTACGGATTAGTTCTATGCTCAGGAGAAAACAATAAAAGCTATTTTTAAACCTGCCAATTGACACATTGGGGAAGGGGGAAGGCTGAAGCCAGCTGCAGGTGAATCACCCAGGGACACTAATTTTAGTGGTGTGGCACTCAGGGACCAATAACAGGGAGGCCCAGGTACTAACTACCTGGACAGACCAACTGCTAACCAAGGGCAGGGATCCTGGTGAGGGGGGAGGCTTAGAGAAGGGGCACAGGATGAGGATGAAGGAAGGAAGGAAGGGGAAACCAGCCCCAATAGCTTTGTCACTAACATATGGGACATCCTTCTGCTCTTCCTGGCTGCTCCCACTTAAAACACATGCATGTAACACCTCTGCCAGGCGGGTGGGGTGGGGAGGCTGGGGCAGGCACGCCTTGTCCCACTTTGGACAAGCAGCATATGGAAGGACTGTGTGGCGTGATGGTTCTGCCCAGCTGAGCACCGTAGGCATTTCCTGTGTTCTCACAGGGCTGAGCCCACCCCCCCACACACACACCACAAAAGGAAGGTCTGTTCCAGCCGTGCCAGCTGCCCTCTGACCATCCAGTTGACCCCTGCTCTTCCAAACCATGTGAGTCAGGCCGGACGGACGCTGTTATCTGACAGTCTTGTCCCTCCCATTTGGCTGCACTCCCATCTCCACTCCTGAGAAGAGCACCTGTCTCTCTCCACCCCAGTGCAAGGACTCCCCCCACACACACACACACAAGCGCCTCTGGCCTCACGTTTGCTTGATGGATGGACAGAGCACAGAAAATGACAGCTGCAGAGTGGCAGGTGGTCGAGGGAAATTAAACAGTCCTCCTCAGTCATCCATCATCACAGCCTCGTTCCTTCCCCCTTGGCCAGGGGTCGTCAGGGTGCACCTAGAGCAATCGATCACTGGCTGGGTCACAATATCACAAGGGTGTCGTCATGCCAGGAAGCCACCATCAGCCTAATGTCCCAAGCCACTGCCTGCTCACCCACTTGGAGCAGCTTCCAAATGCTGTCCTGAGAGGGGATTTAATTGAAGGGTAAATAAGGCTGGCAGGACAAGGCCTACCTGGAATCAGCCTTCATTTAAATAATTATCTCGTTTCTCCATGGCCACTCACCTTCCCATCGAAGGCTCCTACTGATCTGCTCTTTAGATCAGCTAAGAAGAAGGTCCTGAGTGCCCACCTGGTCCAGTTTCAGTCTTGGGGATGGAAGGGGGTGGGCTAATGGGTATGTGACTGGCTCTGGCCAATGAGGCACACAGTTCCTGTCAGATGGCGGCATGACCTTTCTCTCTACCCTGTCCTTCATGGGAAATAAGAGTCTCCTGCCCAGATGGAAAAGCTACTAGCTGGGTTTCCACTGCTCTGGAGAGTGGTCTGGTCCCAAAGCAGCCTATTAGTGTGAAAAGACAAAGGATACGGGACCTTGGGCACCATGGCCTCACACCACCCACATGATCACCACACAGGGATCCTTCTGGGTGCCTGTCTGGATCTTAGGGCAAGGAGGAGGGAAGTGGATCTTGCTTCACCAGCAATGGGTCTGGAAGTTCAGGATCCACTTCCCATATTCTTCTGCTTTGAGACGAAGGTCAAGATTCTGAGTAGGGAAAGCTCTCTCCAAAATGGAGCTTGGCCTTGAACCTGCATAGCCTTGGAACCCAGCCTCCCACACTGTAGAAGTAGGTACCCAAACCATAGGATCTGTTAGGGGACAGTCCCCACTTGCCCTAGCCAGCCCATCTGGTCATTTTCCTATACCCACCTTCTTCTGAAGTTGGAACTTGAAGGAGCTGAGCAAACCTGGGAGTCCCCATGGCCATCTGGAGCAACATTTGAAGTCAGTGGCCTTGGCTGGTTGAGGGAGGAACAAATCCGAGAGACCACACTCCAGGGTTTGTAAATGGCAGTGAGTCTCCCGACATGCACTGATAGAAGTCTGCTGCGTGCACAACCTGAGTGACTCCTGAAAGAGTTCTGAAGGCCAGCCAGAGCCCAGGACACCCAGAACAGCAGCTGCCCCTTTCTGGACTGAGTTCAGCCTTCAGTCAAGAGTGCTCATCCTCATGTACACAAAGGCTGAGCCCACTGGGAACGTGGGGTTAGGAAGGATTTCCAGGCATAGCCTGGGCCCCTCCCCTACTCCCTCCACTGGCCACCAGCTCCTTCCTTCCACCACAGGGCAGGTCGCTGTCTTGAGCCTTGTGGGACCGGGTGCTTATGTAGTAGCCAGGACTACAGTGGACCACCTGCACTGTTCAGCACTGAATCCAACAATAACATCAACGTCCAAACACCAAGTGGTTGGTGGGAGACCTGTGGCAGTATGCAGCTCTTTTTTTTTTTTTTTTTACTATAGTGGAGACCAGAGATTGGCTTCTAGAACTGTGCTGGGGCTAGGGCCTTATCTGGACCCCCACCAAGAAGTAGAGAACAGATCCGGCCCTTTAAACTCTCCCTGGCATACTCATCTGTGAACCAGGGAAGAAATGTGTTCCCTATTGGCCCCCAACCAGAGCTGAAGAAGTTGTCACCCTTACTAGCTCCTTAACGATTAGAACAGGCGCTGGTGGGGGTACACAGCCCCCTGCTGACCCCACCTAAATGTCCAAAGTCACGTGATGGAGCCCCAACCACCTTCTCTGAGCCCTTAGCTGGCTGAGTCTCCCAAGCCCACTAAAACAGTCCCCTTCATCTCTCGTGAGCCAGCCCACGGCCCACCCCCACCAGACTTCTGTGGTGTTAGGCGCTTTGGTATCTCCTCAGATGTAGCCTCCCTCAGTTCTCACTTGAAGAATAAAAAAATTACAGAGGTGTTGGCAAGCTGGTTAAAAATAGTTCCGGTTATTAAAAGGTGAAAACTTAGTGAGAAACACAGAGGAGTAGGGGATGGGGACGGAGACCAAGACAGGGACAAGAATGCTCCACTTGCCTCAGTCCACTTCCTCTCTGGGAAAGCCAGCCAACCCCATTCTGGTGGACCTTCCACACCCTGACTGGCCAGTGGGTAGTTAGCTGCCCCATGGGGTCCTGCATGGCACAGGTAGGGTGCCAGTAGGCATCTTCTTACTGTTATCTTGACATATCTGAGGTTTTTATTTTATATATTTGATTTATTTTATTTTATTTATTTAAATTATATTTTATTTATTTATTTATTATTTTATTTATTTATTTTGGTTTTTCGAGGTAGGGTCTTACTCTAGCCCAGGCTGACCTGGAATTCACTATGTACTCTCAAGGTGATCCTCCTACCTCTGCCTCCCAAGTGCTGGGATTAAAGGCATGCACCACCATGCCTGGCTTTATTTTAAAGCCATCTATGGCTCCCTTGGAGCTGGGGAAGTTCACGTCCTTGGACTGGCATTCAAGGACTCTATAGACAGTCCTCAGTGCTCCAAGAGCTGTCTTCTCTCCTCTGACCAAGTCAGCCCTGTCTCTGCCTTCTGTGCTAGGCCTCCCCCACCCCCATAGCCCATTCCCTTCCACCCACTCACAAAATCAGCCCCAGGCTATACTTTTTTTTTTTTTGCATGTGTGTGTACATGTATGTGTATGTGTTGGTGTGTGTACAGATGTACATGTGTGCGTGTGCATGTAGAAGCCAGAGGACAATCACATGCTATTTCTAAGGAACACTCTTGTAGTCAGGTTCACATTGCTGGCAGAAAACGTCCAACCAAGAGCAGCTTGTGGAGAAAAAAGGGGGTTATTTTGGCTTACAGACTTGAGGGGAAGCTCCATGATGGCAGGGAAAAACGATGGCTTGAGCAGAGGGTGGACATCACCTCCTGGCCAACAGCAACAGGAAAGTGTGCCAAACACTAGCTATAACACCCATAAGCCCACTCCCAACAATACACTGCCTCCAGGAGGCTTTAATTGTCAACTTACCATCAGCTAGGGTCCTAGCATTCAGAACAATGCTAAGTTTATGGGGGACACCTGAATCAAACCACCACAACTGTCCAACCTGTTTTGTGAGACAAGGTCTTTACTGCCCTAGCAATCACCTAATTGGGCTAGTTTGCTACAGAGCCCCAGGGACCCTTCTGCCTCTGCCTCCTCACTGCCGGGATTATAGCTATGTACCATCACCCCTGGCATTTCCGTGTGGGTTTTTATACTTGGCAGACAAGCACTTTACTGACTGGGCCATCTCCCTAGCTCCCAGATTCCACGTTTTGAAAGTAATGCCCTGACCTTGTAGGTTGAAATGGTTCCCGCGGGTTTGAGAGCGAGGCCATCAAGAAGAATCAATACACAATGTTTTAAAGAAGAAAAGAGGTGCGTGAATTCCATGGAAGACCACATGCTTGGACGCCCTCGTCAGTGATCTGTCCTGAGCTTCCTTGGGCCAAGCTCTGCCTTGATGGTCTCACCATGGCCATAACCCCCAGAGGCTGAGGAGGGCCGGGCTGAGATGGGAGAAGAGTGCATTTGCTAATGGAGGAAAGCCTTCCATGGGAGCTAGGCCTATCCTGGCCAGGAGTAGGGAGCTGATAAGAGCCACAGAGCTCCTGGAAAACAGAGCCTGTATACCCGGCTATAGATGTCTCAAATGGAGCCATGTACTCCGGTCTCTGTCACAGCCTCCAGGTTGCCCCCATTGTCTGCTCAAGTATTTACACTGACTCTGCTCAGCTCAGGTCCCCATGGGGGTCACAGCTCTCCTTCCAAATGGGAGGGGAAGCCTGAGAGAGGGTTAAGATAAGGGCGGGTGGGAGAATGCAAAGGAAGCCTGGAATGTGCACTTGAGCTCCACTTAGCTGCCAGATGCTTAAAAATAGCCGGATGAGATTAAAAAGCAGCAAGTGAGATGGCTCCGAGGAAAGCCATCAGCAGCCCAAATGTGCACACTAATTCAATTTCTACATCTTCCCCACTCTGAAGTGTGCAGTTCCCGAGCCCAGGGCCTCCATCAAGGCAGGGGAGATGATGACGCACTGCGCAGACTTGCCTGCCTGGCTCAACGGCTGCTTGTAAATTCCCAGACTCCATCCAACCAGCATCATCCTGGTCATGACTACCAATAAAGCCTCAGGCCTTCCTCTTGGGAGTGCCCAGATTCCCGAGTGCCACCGTGGAGGAGACAAGCTGTGAAATGACCCTGGAACCCTTGGCTGGTGTTGCAGTCAATTTTGCATTGCTGGCAGAAAACACCCGACCAAGGGCAGCTTGTGGGGGAATAAAAGGGAGGGGCATTATTTTGGCTTACAGACTCGAGGGCAAGCTCCACGATGGCAGGGGAAAAGATGGCATGAGTGGAGGGTGGATATCACCTCCTGGGCCACATCAGGTGGACAACAGCAACAGGAGAGTGTGCCAAACACTGGCAAGGGGACACTGGCTATAATTCCCATAAGCCCGCCCCCAACAATACACTGTCTCCAGGAGGCATTAATTCCCGAATCGCCATCAGCTGGGGACCTAGCGTTCGGAACACCTAACTTTACGGCAACACCTGAATCAAGCCGCCACAGCTGGTGCTTCCTGGATATAGCAGTTAACGTTTCGTTCCTGGGAGGAAACACCGGACCAGAAGGAAAGGGTTTCTTTCAGCTTACTGCCTAGGGGAGTTTTGACCACAGTAAGAAGAGGAAAGTATGAGCCAATAGGTAGGCAGACATCGCACTGCGGAAGGACTAGTCAGAGTGAACTAGCTCTGGACATCCAGAAGGCTGGATGAAAACCCCCAAGCCCTGCCCCCAGTGATACACCTTCTCCAGCAAAAATCCACCTCCCACAGGCTCCACAACCTTCCCAAATCTCCACCAATCAGGGAACCAGGTATTCAAAACACAAAACACATTTCATTTATACCACCACCACATTGTCCTTGACAGAGTCACGGGAACCTTGGAGAGTCCCAGCCCCACTCAGCGTTGACACCTGCTGGGTTCGTGGCGCGTGCCCACCATCGTGTGCTCTAATCCTCACAGTGACTCTGTGATGTGGAGCACCTGAGTTATGTACTGCTGTCCAACAAAGTCCCCCTGGAGCCTGACTGTGGATTACAACACAACCATTTGCTGTCCCACCTTCTATGGGTCAGAGGTAGATGGAGCTGGCTTGGGATTCAAGGGTTCAGCTGCAGTGACGGCGGAAGCTGCCTGGCTGAGGCTGGAGAAATCTGCCTCCACGCTTGCTCACTCTGGTGTCTGTCAGCAAGCAGCCCTCCCCACACAGGCTTGTCTGTGGCTTCTGGTAGTGTGACAATTCCCCATCACCACCACACTGTGATCTGAGAGAGAGATGGATGCAGAACGTTGTATCAACCCAGCCTCTACAGTGGCATCACCCCACTTCTGTAGCTCTGGAGTTAAGTCCAGGAAACTCTGGGAGGTGAGCTGCAGGGACCAGTGGGGAAGCCCAGTTTCCACAAGAGTGCTTTAATTCCACGTCACGGCGAGCAAACCTAGGCACAGGCACCTAGGCCTCTTACTCCTGCTCGTTCCTCCAGTGAGGCAGAGGCAGGATGACCTCTCGGGTCATGTGAAGGAGATCCAGGCCTGTAGCTGCTGCTGACTTGGGGCCCTGACCTTGAGAATCACCCAAAGGCCTGAGCCTCAGCTCCCTACCTCTTCTAAAAGAACAACCATCCCTGTGCCAAAATGACTCTGGATGCCCAAAGGGGACGTGAGGGGAGAAAGCCAAACCATTTCAACATCTGAAGCAAGGGATGTAGGGACCCTGGGAGCCAGCACTTAGCTATAGCACTTGATCCCCTGGGTAGCCTACAGGGAAACCAGGGCTCAAAGGGCCATTTCCCACCCAAGGTCAGCCTATAATTGGTGTGGGACTAAGGTTAAAGCTTTGGGACCCTGGGTCAATGATTTTCACCACAAGGGATGTGGTTTATGACTCTAAGAACTTCCAGAGGGCCAGGTTTGTTTTATCTCCTGGACCCTTTTGCTGTCTCCAAAGATAGATGCTCTTATCGTCAGCCAATCAAGGTAAGAGCAAAGCGAAGGAGGCGCCTTTCCCATGGTGGGAGTTCTACCGTTCACCTGGGCCTGCCCCGTCCCTGCTCCCAGCTGCTGCCCCACTATGACCTCTCCCTAGAACAGCCTGCGGCCACTGTGCCTGCTCCGACTCTGATTCTCAGCTCCAGCACTACCATTTCTTCCCTGGAAGGGCTGGCAGCCAACTTCCTGCTACCCTACGTGTTTCTGCAGAGTGTGTATCAGTCCGATCAACCAACTGCTGTGGGCAACATCCTCACCTCTCCCGGGCTCCTAACAAGGTCCATTCTCACACTCATGGCACTCGGGCTCCCTGCTTCAGTTCTAGAATCCCTGGGCTCAGTCCTCATGGCCAATGGCACTGGAGACAGACAGACAGACAGACTCAGGGCTTGGGGGACTGCATCCCCTCTGCCTACACTGGTCAACAAATGGACAAGATGCCCCACCTGAAGCAAGGGAAGCTGGGAACATGCCTATACCATGTGCCCAGGAAGAGAAGGAATCAAAGACTCGTGGACACCAAGCATCCCTGTGACACAGAGTGACTTGAGTCCTTACTGTTTCCACGGAGCCACCACTCTCCAGGGAATACATCAGTAGCAGCAGTGCCTTGTGGGAAATGGCCCCACAGCCATGAAGGCCCAGGGGCTTCTACCCTGGCTATGGCATGGATTGCAGGACCCTGCGCCATCATGTTGGAGTTGATTTTTTTTTTCCAAATGTATTAGTCCCTCCTCTCAAATGACACCTTGGTCATGACGCTGAGGAAATCCAGGCAGCTGAAGCCACCTGGTTCTCAGTGCTGTGTCATTCTACGTGACTCCCAACCCTTCACACAGAAACAACCAACTAATCCAGACAGCCACCATGTCAGCACCGGCCCTCCATGTACAAATGAGGAAGCTGAGGCTCAGAGAAGGGACATCCTTACCCTGCGTCCCATAGTCACAAGGGGCTGTATATCCCACCACCTACCTCCCTTATGCCAGGCCCTTCCCTCAATCTCTATGTTCTCAAAACATATCCCAAGAGAGCCTTGGGGCCACTAGACAGATCATGTCATAACTGAACAGGGAGTCACCTAAGATTCCATATCACTCAGCCATGCCCCTGGCTGCCCCTGGGCTCCTTGATCAACCAGTCCCCCTCAGTCTCCCTCTGCTTCCTCCCTCTGGCCTTCCTGGCCTCTTGGCTACTCCTACACATGCCAGGCTTACTCGTGACTCAGGACTTTTACATATCTTCTATGCCCTGCCTTTGGTATCTGCAGGGCACTGCCCCAACTTACTCCCAGAGACTGCCCCAAGTCTTACTAATCCTCCCCGCCCCACCCACCACCCCTTTACACCTATCCACATCTTCCACATCTGAGCAATTCTGGCACTGAGTTTGTGTATGTGTGTGTGCAAGTTCATATGTACATGTGTGTACATGTGTGGAGGTCAGAGGACAACCTCAGGTGTTAAACTCAGGAACTCCATCCATTTATTTTATTTTATTTTATTTTATTTTATTTTATTTTATTTTATTTTATTTTATGGAGAGATTTATTTTATTTTATGGAGAGAGAGAATTGGTGCACTAGGGCCTCAGCCACTGAAATCAAACTCCAGATGCTTGTGCCACCTAGTGGGCATGTGCAACCTTGCACTTGCTTCACCTTTGTGCCTCTGGTTTACATGGGATCTGGAGAGTTGAACATGGGTTCTTGGGCTTCTCAGGCAAGTGCCTTAACCATGAAGCCATTTCTCCAGCCCCATCTCTCCATCTATTTCTTTTAAAGACAAGGTCTCTCATTGGCCTGGAGCTCACCACTTAAGCTAGCCAGTGACTACCCCCCACCACCGCAAGGATCCTCCTGTTTCCATCTCCCAGCACTGGGATTACAGGCATGCACCACCATGCCTGACATTTTAAGCAGTGTTGCAGTCACGTTTGCCTTGCTGGCAGAAATCACCTGACCTGTGGGGAAAAAAAGGTTTATTTTGGTTTACAGACTCAAGGGGAAGCTCCATGATGACAGGGGAAAATGGCATGAGCAGAGGGTGGACATCTCCTCCTGGCCAACATCAGGTGGACAATAGAAACAGGAGAGTGTCCCAAACACTGGCAAGGGGAAGCTGGCTACAATACCTATAACTCTGCCCCCAACAATACTCTGCCTCCAGGAGGCGTTAATTCCCAAATCTCCATCAGCTGGGAACCTAGCGTTCAGAACACCTAAGTTTATAGGAGACACCTGAATCAAACCTCCACATGGAGTTAATAGGGATCAAACTCAGCTCCTCAAGCTTGCATAGCAAGCACTATGTTCACTGAGCCATACCCTCAGTCCCTCCATCACTGTTTTTGTTTTTTAGCACATGAGTTCTGGGGGATGGGGTAGCGTCTGTGCTGGCGACCTCAATATCCCGGGCCCAGGCACGGGGGACATACTGTTTACTGACCGTTCAAGAATGTACAGAAGATTCTTCTCTGTGAAGCCAACTGGACCACCAACATGAGCTAGCTGATGTCTCCACAGCGAAGGGTCTGCACTCCCTGGCCTGGGTTGAGCTCTTCTCTGGGCTCTGTCCACACCTGAGTAGACACACACACACCCCCCTCTGAGCCCTCAGCCCCTGCCCTGCTGTCAAGCCCTTCCTCGAGGGCTCTGCGTCTTGACAGCCTCTTCCCGAAGCAAGTGGCAGGCAGAGTCACCTTCCAGACCTCCCTCTCCAGACACATGGCTTTGGCACCACGCAGCTGCCGCCCTCACACAGCTCCGCATGATTCTCGATGAAGAGGGCACAGGGAGATCAATGGACTCCCAGGCTGAGGACCTTGTCACTAGAGGTTTCCAACCCTCACTCCTCATCTTAAGGCAGGTAGGGACCAACATCCTCGCTGAGTCTTCACTGCCTTGGTAGGTGCTCCTGTGGCAGAAGCAGGGGACTCCAGACACTGAAAGGAGCAAGGATGTGGCCTTCCACTGCCCCATTCAGCCAGTCTGTCATCACCACAGAGGTCACAGAAGATGATGTCCTCACGGCAGGGCACTGTGTAACAGGGACCCAGCCCTGGGCTCAGCATGAGTCATCTGCCTACACTGGCTCCCTTCTCACCTTTGGTGTTCTGAGACCCTCTTGGTCTCTCTGTGGCACTCAGCCCTGTGGTCAGCTTGACACCCTCCTCTCACTTATAGAAGTTTCTAGGCACAATGGTTGTGGAGTGGGCAGGAGATCAGGATGTCAGCTCTTGATTTCATCTTAGACAGGGCGAGACTAGCTCCTGTGCCCAAATCCCAGGGCCATGTGGTAGGTAGGTAGAGGGAGTCTAGGAGGAAGGCGGGAAGGGCATCTCCTTCCAGACACCACAGCGTCCACCTCAGCATGTTGAAGCCATGAGCTACAGGGTCCTGGGTTGTGACCTGGCTCCATCTCTGGTCCTGCTCAGCACAGCTCTGTTGTCCTCTAGGTCCTTCCTCTATGCACCCAGCTTTTAAAAAAAAAAAATATTTTATTTTTAGTTATTTGACAGAGCGAGCACTAACTTTTTTAAAAGATTTTATTTTTATTTATTTATTTATTAGAGACAGAGAGAGAGAGAATGGGCATGCCAGGGCTTCTAGCCACTGCAAACGCCACCAGGTGCATCTGGATTATGTGGGATCTGGAGAATCAAACTGGGGTCCTTAGGCTTTTCAGGCATGTGCCTTAACCACTAAGCCATCTCTCCAGTCCTATGCACCCAGCTTTGATGACTCTCCTACAGTTGGCCCTTAATCCCTATGCCTGGCATAGGATGCCTGGCATAGGAGAGCGTCAAGGCAACACCTTCCTGAGATCTGGTTACACAGGGTAGCATGTCCTCAGGGGTGTCCAGTAGCTACGTCTGCAGAACACTGCTCACCTGCCCAGTGGCTGTGACTCCATGTGTCCAGGGAGGGTGAGTACCCAGTAGGAAATTTACATTGTCATGACCAGGGTTGTAGGACAGTGTGGGTCCTCTGAGCTGCCAGTCTTACATTGTGAGATCTGCCCTAGAACTGCAGGGTCTGTGGGGATACTCAGCTGTTCTCTACAGGCCCTGAGAACACTCACACTCCTATCTGACTCTGTGCGAGCTGGCAATTCCCAAGTCCTATCTGGAATCATTTGTAGATGTTGCATAGTTACATCCTATCAGTCAGGATAGGTCAGGCCATGCAGCCATAACAAACATCCCCCAAGGCTCCATAGCCCTCAGTGGGTGTTCTGCATCCAACATGAGTTGCCATTGTAGCTCTACTTGCTAGAGTGGCTGGGAACCCAGGATGCCCCTGCAGCATCTTGTCCCTTCTTCCTGAGTCATCACAATCGCATCCAGAGGGTCCCCTACTCCACCCCGCATCATGCTGCCTAAATCTTATTGGCTGAAGCAGGCACAGAGCCACGCCCACCTGCAGGAAGATACAGAAGGAGCTAGGTACCTAATGGGAACTGTTTTTACCTGGACTCCAGAGCCATCAGTACCCCAAGATGGCCCAATAAACCAGATTGGAAAATGTTGGCTTTGCTACTTATTAATGACCCCAAGAGGAAAGGCGTCCCAAACCAAGATGAAAGGCAGCACTGCGGGAGACCACAGTGCTGGCGTCCACCTTCGGGCCGCTGCTCTCTGTTCAGCATAGAGTTCTCCCTTTCTACACTCTGGATTCCAGTCCTCATTCACAGAGAAGACACCACACCAGGCAGATGTGACATGCGGATATTCACTCACCGACAATCTTGCTTGTGTGTTTCCTGGAAGCACTTTGTAAATTAATGACTAAATATGGAATAAAAACAGATCTCAAACCTGTCCTCTTCCTCTGAGGGAGCAGGGTGAGGGAACACCACCCAGTCCGGGGGAGTCAGCAGCAATGATCATCTTGCTTAGTCCGGTTGGGTGGTTCATACACTGAGACCACACATGGTGGACATATGGTTAAAGAGCTTTGGAGAGCTATAGTGATGGCTTAGTGGTTAAGGCACTTGCCTACAAAGCCTAAGAACCCAGGTTCAATTCCCCAGTACCCATGTAAGCCAGGTATACAAAGTGACGCCTGTGTCTGGATTTTATTTGCAGTGGCTAGAGGCCCTGGTATGCCCAATCTCTCTCTATCAATTAATAAATAAAATATCTTTAAAAGGGGGCTTTAGAGTGGGACAAGTGCCCAGTGGTGGCAGCTCACTCAGGGAATGACTTTTTCTTTTCTTTCCCTGTGTTTCTAGAAAAGAATGACCATGTATTAGGTAAATAAGAAAAAAAATGACTTATTCTGAGTGAACTCAAGTTACCTCGAATGGCATGTGCCACTGTGGAAGGGGTCCCATGGATTTTGATAGTCAGAGAACAAGGTTCATAAACCAATAATTCAACAGTTACCATGGTGGGGCACGGGTGATAGAGAGTAGACTACAGCAGTGAGTGGTGCATCTTTCCTGCCAGCTTTAGTTCTTACCTGACAGCACCTTTAGCCCAAGGGTGGAGGCAGAGGTCTGCTGAGCTTGACTTTACATTCAAAGCTTGACCTGACTATCAAGGGGCAGTCTTCTTAGATACAGACGTGAGAGGTGTGGGTGTCCACATGAAGCTTCCAGACTCCCGCACGATTGTCATGTCCTCCATCAAGGTCAGGCAGGCTGCCTGGTCCTTAACCTGGCGTAAATGCTTCCGACTTTGGTTCCACACTAGCCATGGAGAATATATGCTCCACTTTCTCAGTGCTGAGGAAGCAGGGTTACCTGGTCCTGGCTAGGGAGCACCCCACTCTGGTATGAGGCTTTGTTGTGAACAAGCGATATCAGGAACATAGACAGATGTGTTTGTCAAACGTTATTGAATAGGGGCTGGAGAGATGGCTTAGCGGTTAAGCACTTGCCTGTGAAGCCTAAGGACCTGGGTTCGAGACTCGATTCCCCGGTACCCACATAAGCCAGATGCACAAGATGGTGCATGCATTTGGAGTTCATTTGCAGTGGCTAGAGGCCCTGGTGCGCCCATTCTCTCTCTCTCTCTCTGTTGCTCTCAAATAAGTAAAAATGAACAAAAAATTTTTTAAAACTTACTGAATAACGAAACTGGGGAGATAGCTCAGTGGGTAAAGTGCTTGCCTTGCAAGCATGAGGATTTGAGTCAGAACAGCGCCCCCCCCCGCCCCGAACTCAGGTTAAAAAAAATTCCAGGCATGGTGGTGTAAGTTTATAACCCTGGCAGTGGAGAGACTAAGATAGGAGGGCTCCTGGGGCTTGCTGGTCAGTGGACCTATCCTAATTGATAAGCTCCAGACCGATGAAAGAACTTGTCCCCAAAAGAAATGAGGCTGAGAGATGTGGCCCAGCAGTCGTGCCTAGCATTTGTGAAACCCTGGGTTGAATCCCAAGAAACACACACACATACACGTGAACAGTGCCTGAGGAATGAAATCCAAAATTTTCTCTGACTTCCGCATGCTCACGCACACATATACATCCACATCTGTAGACACACACTCACCAACACACACGTGCGTGCACACACACACACACAGAACAATTTGATTAGCAATAATTTTATAAGCTTTATATGGGTTTCATGTGCTCTGCCAAGTAGCCCGCTTTCCCTTGGCAGCTGGCTGAAGTAAACACAGGTTCTTTGATTCCAATCTTAATTACTAAGGTTAACACTCAGATCACACATTACCCATCACACAGTAATCATATTTATATGTCTGTGTATATTTAGGTACAGAGTGTATGCAAGAGAGGAAGGAGGCCTCGGGAGAGTTTGAGATGTTCCAAAGTGGCCTGATGGAGGCAGGTAGAAGCTGATAGGAATACAAAGAGAGTCTCTGGGGCAGTTAGACAAGAAGCCCTGCTGGAGGTAGAACCTGGAGGTAGGGGTTGAGCAGAGCCTCCAGTGGTGCTGCCCAGGAGAGGTGTTCTACCAAGGGCACTCTAGAGGGAACGTGCAGAACTAGGTCCAGACTGACCAGTAGGCAGACAGATGGCAATTGGATAGGCAGTGTCTACAGCAGGGACAGAGCTTTGCTGGAGCCCTGGAACAGACTGGAGTTCCTTGAATCACACACTGGGAGGTCTGATGAGAGGTCAGCGGGGGGGAGCACTGCCATTGCGGCTCTAGCTGTCCGTTTCCTTATGAGGTCCAGGTGAATGAGTGACACCTGTTCCTTAGCTTGGTGCATCCAGTGAGTTTTTGGACCTAGTTATCCTGATATGATTTTAATACACCCATGTGTCCTGAATTCTTAAATTTTCTTGAATTCTTTTTTTAAATTTTTTTATTATTTTTATTTTTGGAGAGAGACACCGAGAGAAACAGATAGAGAAGGAGAGGAAGACAGATAGAGATGGGCGCACCAGCAGTGTCTCAGCTGCTGTGAACGAAATCCAGATGTGTGTGCCCCCATGTGGGCAAGCGTGGTATTGCACCCTTACATCACTTTGCATCTGGCTAAACGTGGGACCTGGAGATTGGAACCACTGGAGTTTGGAACCAGCGTTCTTAGGCTTAGCAGGCAGGCGCCTTAACCGCTAAGCCATCTCTCCAGCCCTTTCTTGAATTCTTGTCTTGCAATTCACAAGGAAGGACAAGAGCAGATGGCTGAAGGGCAAGCAAGGCCTGCCTGTTCAGGTTCAATTCCCCCACACCCATGTAATGCCAGACACAAAAAGTGGCACACGTGCCTGGCACTTGTTGACAGTGACAAGAGACTGACACACACATTATATGTATGCACGCATGTGCACGTAAATAAAAAACATTTAAAAGAGGGCTGGAGGGATGGCTTAGTGGTCCTCGCCTGCAAAGCCAAAGGACCCAGGTTCGATTCCTCAGGACCCATGTTAGCCAGACAGATGCACAAGGTGGCGCATGTGTCTGTACTTCATTTGCAGTGAGTAGCTGGGGGCCCTGGCATGCCCATTCTCTCTCTCTCTCTCTCTCTCTCTCTCTCTCTCTCTCAAATAAATGGATGAAAATTTAAAAATAATAATAAAAGAAAATAAAGCAGGAAACTCCTGAATTGGGAAGGGTCCTGAGTGGATAAGCTCACGGTGACTTGGATGCAGGTTGGAAAAGGGGATTCTTTAGACCCTTGGAGATGTAAATTAGGCATCAAATTGAGGTGGATTGATTGATTTTTGAATGTATGTGTGGAGGGGTTATGACAGATTGATGAGCCAGACAAAGGAATGTGGGTTCCCAGTAGGTAAAAAAAAGACCAACCAAAAAGTTCCAAGAATAAGAGAGAACCGGGAAGTAAAAAAACAAAGGCTGGTGGTCAGCCAACATCGTGGTGAGTCATGCTTTTTGGATCTCAATTCCCAGACCATTCTCTGGACTTTATATTATAAAATCTCCATGTTCATTTGGCTCAGCCAGGACATACAGATATTCGTTTATTCCCTTTGGGCCTGTAACCTGAACTCGCTGCCTACAAAACAAAGGCTACCTCGCTCCTAATTCCTATCATCAATTCTTTCTGATAAATTTATAGTGTGGTGCCCTTTCTGCTCTCAGGAATAAGTTGTTGATCAGTCTGAGAGGCATGGGTTGTGCTGGACAGACGGTGTTATTCACGTGTCCACCCAAAAACAAAGGGATCCTCCACCCTTTAAATGGAGTCAAAAACTACTTGTAAAAAACGGAGTCTTTGGGGGCAAGGCACAGAAGCAAAGTTACTGTCTTACACAATCTGAAGCCACTTAAAGCAAAACAGTCTGCTGGCAACCTGCGTCTTCTCCCTGGCCCCTCCGGGGCCTCCCAATGTCACCACAGTGTATCTATCACCCAGCCCATGGCCTTCGGGCCCTACTGACTCCCAGGTCTGAGGCTCTAGGAGACAGTGTGTAAATGTGGGCAGAAGGAAGAGGACATGGGTTCCATTACCAAGCTCCAACATCTCATTGTGGGACTCAGAGGCTCAGATCTCATGGCTTGGCCTGGACCCTCTTAGGGTCTCATTAGCTTCTAAATCCTCATGTATCCCCCCACACACACACTTTCTAAGAACAAACCATAGTTGAGAAAATAGAAAACACCCCTGGGTGAGACCAGTTAGAGTAGCACCCAGAAAGACCCAGATTCCAGCTCCTTGGAGGTGCCACAAGTTTTGCAAAATGCCTGTTTATAGCTCGACCCCAGAGGCTGGAAGGATTCCTTGTTAGAGAGAAAGTATGGCTGCTGGCCAAAGGGAAGCTGGTGGTAAGGAAGGGTTTGTGTGTGTGCTTGCTCTCTGGACAATCTGGGAAGACTGTGTGTCCATAAAATCAAAAGAGGGCAATGGGGCTGAAGAGATGGCTTAGTGGTTAAGGCGCTTGCCTTTGAAGCCTAGGACCCAAGTTTGATTCCCTAGTTCCCACATAAGCCAGATGTACATGGTGGCGCGTGCACCTGGAGTTGATCTGAAGTGGCTAGAGGCCCTGGTGCAACCATTCTCACTATCTGCCTCTTTTTCTCTCTCTCTCCAATAAATAAATAAAAAGAGGGCAATGCATTCAGAAACTACAAGTATGACCCAGGCTAAAGGTCAAGGTCAGCCTACCCTACCTTCATGGGGTAGACTTGTACAGCCCAAGTCAAACATCTACCGACATCTGCAGACAGGCCTGAGGCCAAAGGTAAGGCCACCGCCCAACTCCAGGGCCCAGCCCTTGCTGCTCCGTCCTGACTCTGCTGACCTTTAGAACATGCGTCCAAGTTCTCGGCGCTGTGTGCCCCGACACACTGCTTTCTTCCCCGACCCTCAGAGCATGCACCCAGGTTCTAGACAGTTCTCCACTTTCCTCCTAGACATTCAGAACATCTGCCCAGGCTCTGAACAGCTCTGAGCACTTCCTTGAGGGGCAAGATGTTGTAGACTCCCCCTCTGAGTTGAGAGCATAGGTGGCCTCTTGAGACCAGAACCCTGCCTAGATCCCACCCTCTGGCCTAGAGACCTGGAGACCTGGGATGCTGGGACCCTGACATCAGGTCCTGAGCCACATCACAATCATCATGGAGTAACTCATATCACCCCCAAAAGGAAGTTGAGGCCACCCCACCCCTCTGGGACAGCAAGCTCAGAGGACGCCTGCAGTCCATAACTCACAGGCCACTAAATTAATGACCGTAGCCGAGCAGGGAGAGTGCAGCTGTCTCCTGGAAACCGCCTCCAGTTTGGACAGCACTTGGATTTGGTAAAATATTGACGCTGTTAGGAGGGAAATGGAAAAAGCCAGGCAAGAGGCTCTTCAGTCCAGCCGCAGGGCACGATGAGAGCATATGCGGTCTGCCAGCCTCCCTCACCCAAGATTAATGGCGCAAGGCGGGCAGGGCTCGGGGCTACTTCAGAGAGCCAGTGAAATACAGTGTTCTGTAATCTGTGCGCTTGTCATGTAAATCCGTGTCCTGAAAGGCCTCACACATGACTTGGTTTCCACGCACAGCCAGCAGCAAAAAGCGTCCATCATCCTGAGGGATGGACAGACTGCAGCCACATTCTGCCGGGGCAGATGCCAGCTGAGCCCCATGACTTGGGAGTTGGTGGTGCCAGAGGTCCCCGCTGTGACTGTAGCATGTAGAAACACATTCATTACCCCCTAGGACGGAGGCCACTCCCCAGTGGGTGAAGGGAGCTGTGGAAATGAAACCACCCCCACAAAGGCCTGGCAGGGCTGGGAATGAGCAGGGAACATGGTTGTGCAAGTCTTCTGGTGTGTTCTATTAGCAAGAACAGGAAAGCCAATCGTTGAGAGCTGTGTGACCGTTGGTTAGACCCTAGGAAGAACTTCCGACAGATTGATCTACATACAGGCAGAGGCTTTGAGAGTGACCTCTTAGAAGGCGGATAGAGAATTATCTGCTGCCTGGCCTCCAGGGAAAGCTGGCAGAGTCAGAGGTGAAGATGTTTCTCAAAATTCCACCTCATGCTACACCCAGGATAGACCTCACTAGCCTGCGTGTAATCCTCTACTCCTTCCTGCCCAGGCCAGCTAGGGACACAGCATCATCTGCACAGCTATAGAGTGACAAGACACAAACATTGTCACCCACTAGTTCAAGCCACATAACCGCTACGACAGATGATGGGGCGTTGGTGGCAGGATGCGGACCAGTTCACAGTGTCCCGGTGAACACAGAAGGGCTACATTGAGAAAGGACATAAAGAGGAGTGCCCACAGGGGTCTTGAGAGCAAAGACAGCCACCTGGCAGGAGCTATGTCCCCAGAAGGGGTGGTGCTGAGAAGATACAGGGGCATTCCCTCCAGCCTCTCTCTGTAGCCCTGACTCATCCCTCAGTACCAGACAATGTGTGCAAAAGACATGTTGCTCCCTCCTAGCCCTGCTGGCTCTCAGGCTGAGCACAAGGAAGGTGAACTTCCAGTGTGATGAGATTCGTATATTCATCTGAGAGGTCCCAAAAAGGGGAATGAGGGGCATAGGAGCAACTCTGAGCAGAGAGGAAGGCTGCTTTGGGGAGCCCGGGTCACAGGCAGTACCTGCTTCAGGACCAGGTAGGTCGGCCTGGGGTTTCTGCTCCTTGGACATGGGTGCCACTGCTCCACACAAGCCTGAATATCTTGGGGAGTGGAGAGGGGAATGCTGCACAGTCTTTTCCTCCTACAGTCTGACAGCCTGGCCTAGAGCTGGCTCTGAAACCTCACGAGTATATCATGGTTGCGAGCCTTGGGAGACAACACTGGTGTCCTCCCAGACCATTAAAAGGAAAAGTTAGAAAACATGAATCATTCTATAAGAATCAAGGTGAGAAGTGCTTTGTGCAGCCATATACTGACTTCAACTCTGAGCTCCCTAGAAACCAAAGGGGGAAAAACAACAAAGCATTAAGTCTCTTTTAGCCCTTGGGAAAACACAGCAAGACACTTTTCCTGACACCTAGGTCCAAACAGCATAGATATCAACAAGGTGCTGAGCATATTCCCTCTAGAGGCCATGCCTGGCCAAATGCATGTGGACAGGCTGCTGTGTTCTTCTCAGGTCCACCTGAACCCCAGCCCCCCATCCTCTAAGCACAGCCATCTACCTGCAGCTAGTTATAGCTACCAAAAGGCAGTGACATGGGTAAGGGCAGGAAGCACTGTCTGTAAGGTGTGCTGATGGCAGACATAGAACCGTCTGTGTGTGTGTGTGTGTGTGTGTGTGTGTGTGTGTGTGTGTGTGTGTGTAAGACCACAGAGTAGATGCCCCACTGTGTAGTTCTCAGTGTTCTCATATTGGGGCACCAGGCTGACAAGCTGAGGCAGATGATGATCAGAGGGTGAGGAGGGGAAGCACACCCACCTGGTACTGCAGTGCCAGGGGCAGGGTCAGCAAGATCTCCAGCACACTTACTCAGAGACGTGAACTCAGTCCCAATCCTGATGCCTTCTGAGAGCTCCGCACACATCCCCATGTACACAGATCTGAGGTCCAGCTTGTCCCCAGGACCATAGTGGCCATCTCTACAGAATACCCCCTCTTCCAAATCCCAACATGGCCAGGGTAGGCCCCCTGTTCCCAATACCTCTGAGGCTTGCAAGGGGACAAGCGTGGGGGTCAGGACTCCAAGGCCAAAGCCCCAGGATCCTTAGGTGAAGGCGTGGACAATGCCTCAGCCCACAGAGGAGGGAATCTGGGACTGAAAGTCAACGAGTGTGCAGTGATCGGCACTACCAGGTCATGGGCAATGTCGGGAGAAGGCTCAGCCTGGGTGTTGGGACACCCCCACCAAAGCTGGGCACTAACAATAATGGACAACGTCTGGTCAGTAGAGAGCTCAGCCTGTGGGGGAGAGACTTTGGCCTGACTCAGGAGGCAGGGCCCCCTCCCCCCATGTGACCCCTCGAGATCATTCAATGTAGGGTGAAGGACACACTTGGAGTAGGCAGCACTGGCCCTGGTTGGACAGCCATGCAACTGGAGGAGCTATGGTGGGAGTGAGAAGCATGTCGTATCTCTGGTTCCCACATGTCTGTCCATCTGTCCCTCATCCCAGTCTATCTCCTCGGATGGCCACCTCCACCTCTCCAATTAGTTCTTCCAAGAAGGATGGCCTTTTAGCAGCAAGTGCCCCGGCTCCAGCTGCCAGAGTGGACGGGAGGTGGTCCCTCTGATGTGAATCAGCTGGACTCGGGATGAGGCTAGTGGTGCCAGCTGAGGAATGTGCTGCTGGTGGCATCTCGATGTGGCATTACATATGCACCAGCTTACTGCACGAATGTCAGAGCAAATAAATATCCATGGAACCGCCCTTCCCCCACCCACTGCCCCCCCCCCAGTGGTTTTTCTCCTGGGCCCCTCTATGTCTTTAATCTTACTGATTCATTTTCCTGCCTTCCGTGTGGCATATTAATGTTAGGTCAAAAAGTATTCCATTCGTTATTCTGAAGGTCTTATTTCATTTTTATTCAAGAATGTGTAATCCCGAGGAAAAAAAAATAATTACATATGAGATCAACAGTGCAGCCTTGCCCTGACTTCTCAGAATCATGAAGCCTCAAAAACCAGAAAGGGAAGTTAGATCTAGCCCTGCTGTTTCACAGATGGGGAAACTGAGGCTCAGGGAAAGTAGACACTGGCCTGTCCAACTGGCAAGTCTGTGCTGAGGCCAGCCTGCACCTGGTTTTCCTGACAATTACCCCATAATTGTCATATGCCAGGTGGGGGACAGATTTTGCCAAGGTTGTGTCACAGGAGAACAAGCTTTCTGGAACTGGATGTGACTCAGCAGAGGTTTCAGTTAATTTTCTTGTTGTGACCACCAAATACCTGACAGAAGCAACCTCTTAGGCCTCTCCACAGGTGCTGGATTCAGATCTGGTGGGCCTTGGGTTGTTGTTTTCCTTCCTACCATGTCAGTTGAGAGAGGAGGGAAGAGGGTGGGGGAGAAAAGGAAAGTGTACTAGTTAGATTATTAAATGTCCCCTATAGCCTCATGTGCTTGTGGTCAAACTTCACACTTAATCCCCAGCCAACGGAGCCTTTGGAAGGCAGAGCTTTGCTGCAGGAGGTGTGTCACTGAGGGCTGTCCACGGGAGTCCAGCTGCACTTTCCAGAGCTAGTGAGCTCACTCTTTCTACTTCTTCCCTGCTGATGACACACCTGGCTATCTGCTTCGGTCATGCTTCCCCCAGCACAATGAAACTCCCCCTAGTGCTCCCTGCCTCAAGAGAGTGCTCCTTGGATACAGTAGGCCAGTGAGATTCAAGTACTGTCACAAGAACTGTGGAGGTCTCAGATCTGGACTCCACACCCTTCCCAGTGTGGATTTCCTCCTCCCACAACCCTGTGCAGGCCGAGGCCTCATCACTTTCATGTGGACATGGGGAAGCAGAGGCTCAGAGAGGTTAGACACCAGCCCAAGGATACACAGCCAAGGGCAGAACTCAGATTTAAACGCAGGACGTCTGTCTCCAGAGTTGCTACTCCCCACTGTCCTTGCTGGGCCAGCACCAAGTAAGCAGTGACAGGCCCCTCCATGGAGAACCCTTAATTGCAAGGTGATGCTCAGGTACCTAGACCTGATCTTCACTCAGAGATGTGATGGTTCACACCAGGTGATAACACAGGCCCCTACCCACTCACATCTTCCCTCGGCCACCTCTGCATGTCTTAATGAGGCTGGGCCTCTGGTTTGAATGAAATGTCCCCACCCCGCCATCAGCTCATGTGTTTTGAGTACTTGGTCCTCCGTTGGTGACAATTTGGAAAAGTTGTGGTGCCTTTGGGAGGTGGAGCCTTGCTGGAGGAGATGTGTTGCTTAGGGTAGGTTTTGGGGTGATATAGCCCAGTACTCCTTTATTAAAATAAACTTTTTGTGCCGGGCGTGGTGGCGCACGCCTTTAATCCCAGCACTCAGGAGGCAGAGGTAGGAGGATCGCCGTGAGTTCGAGGCCACCCTGAGACTTCATAGTTAATTCCAGGCCAGCCTGGACCAGAGTGAGACCCTACCTCGCAAAACCAAAAAAAATGAAATTAAAAAAAAAAAAACCTTTTGCTTTCATAAGCTGCTTCTGCACCTGGTGTGAACCGTCACATGCTTCCCCATGTCCACATGAAAGTGATGAGGCCTCGGCCTGCACAGGGTTGTGGGGGGAGGAAATCCACACTGGGAAGGGTGTGGAGTCCAGATCTGAGACCTACACAGTTCTTGTGACAGTACTTGAATCTCACTGGCCTGTATCCAAGGAGCACTCTCTTGAGGCAGGGAGCACTAGGAAGAGGAGGAACAGGCTCTCTAGAGACCCCATCTACTTGAGTGGGGGGAGCCCAGACTGTGATGTCACTCCCAACTCTTGGAACTAGAGTCTCTTGGCATTGGCACCATGTCCTGGAGCCCCATCTGGGAAAGAGTGGGCATCAGGTAGTATGTTCAGTGTCCTGGGTCAGGTATCCTTTGCTGACCTGGACCTTACATGTCTGCTACAGGCCAGCCATGGAGGATATACCAACCTCTAGCCCTGGCAAGCCCTCTGCCAGGCCTTTGAGACTGATAATAGCCTCTGTGAGGGGCCGGTGGCTTGCAGGAGAAAGACAGAAATCACTTGTCAGTTTGAAGGAGCTTTGGGCAACTCACAAGACTTTTCCATTATGCCCACACCGTCCAGCAGCATGCATGGACAGTGTCTCGGGCTGCTCCAACGGAGGCTGGCTTTGTGACAAGTTCCTTCTACCACCAGAACCCATGACCTCTAGGGTTGTGTATGTCTAGGCTGGCACAAGTGGGTGCATCTGACAAACTAGTGCCCATGAGATGAGACCTCCTCAGAGGAGTAGCTGGGAGTCCCCACCCAGCACTGAGCTCAGATGCCACTAACATGAGACACCCCTCCACACACACACACACACACACACACACACACGGCTTACATGTATGGGAAATTGCAGGCCTGGTGTGCTAGGAGCCTGGCCTGTGGGCTTAGAGGATTGTGATGGCCTAGCCCAGCCCCCACTCATGGTGGCTTAAGCCATGTCTCTGAAGTTGCTGAGCAGCAAGGGATGTCAGACCCCCTTCTCTGGAAAGAAAGAACCTGGTGGTGACTGACACACAACACACTTATCTCAGCCCCAGGCTACCCTCATCTTAACAGATAGAAGGCATTTTTGTAGCAATAAAAATAGATTTAATAACCAGATAGCAAAATTGCATTTTTTTTTTTTTGTAGAAAAAAAAAGCAAGGTAGTAAATATTCATTGATTTCCCCTATGAGATCGCTGGGGTCATGTTTTAGAAATAGATTACAACATGTGCAGACGTGCAGGCCTCACACACACATACACAGACACACACACACACAGACACACACACACACCAGCTGCAGCTCCTGCTGTCCCTAAGCCCACAGGATCCTCTGCTCACAGGAGCCTCCTCGCTCTATTGGGAGCCCAGCACTGTGACTTCCTGGAGCCTCATTGACAGGGATGTCATTAATCACATTAAGATGGTTTGCTCTTGGAGAAATGGAGAAGAGTCTTTGATGGCTGATGTAGGTGGGCAGGGTTGCTAGAGTCCCAGGTCATGCCCGCTAGTGTCTTCTGTCCATTTCACCAATAAAGTAAAAGTCATAGCAGATCCATCCAGAGGGGCAGCCTTCAGGAAGCTGGCTGGAGACCCCCCCCCTCCCATGGGCAGCCATTGCTGAGCCTAAACTGTTCCCTACTGCAGAGCCCTCTCCAGGGGAGAGGCGTGCCTATGAGTCACACTTTCATCCACTCAGCAAATCTGCTCCTGCCTCTCAAAGCCCAGAGGCCAGCAGCAAACCATGGACCAGGGTGGGCATGAGTGTGAGAAACCCAGGCCCTGCCAGAGTCAAAGGAGGAATTATTGACAGAGACACCTGAACACCGCCCCAGGTGTGTGACTTCTCCAAGGATGCAGAGAAGGACCTAGGCTGCCAGTGCCCAGCATCTTACACTTCACCTTGGGAACCATAAGGAGACAAGGAGGGTGTCAGAGCAGAGGGGTGCCTTTGGAAGGACTGGCCCTGCATCACTATGTGCAGCCATGGGGTAGCGTGTCCCTCCTGAGCAAGAGAGGTGATGCTGAAGAAGTGGCAGCCGTGTGCTCTGGAGAAGGCCTCCAGGCAGCCCCTTTTCTGAAGGCCTTTGGGGAGCCTGAATGGCCTCTGGGCACCTCCACCCCAGGGTGAGAAGAAGCCCAGCAGGGGCTTTATCCTCATTAGGGTCTATGGCTTAGCAAGTAGCAGCTAGGCATGGAGGAGGCAGGAGGTCCACACCCAGGGGCATCCTGAAAGGATCCTAACCCCGACAGGGTTAGCTGGCAGGTTCAGGTTCCCTCTGCCCCTCCCCATCTCATCCTACCCCAACCTCTGCACACAATCTGGCCATTTGCCCGGTCCCCACCCTGACTGAAAAAAAAAGCCTTACAGAACCCCTGGCTTCCTGCTTTCTCATGCCCTCTTGCCATTTACAGCCTGCTCTAGATACCTCGAGAGTCCTCTTAAGACAGCTAATGGGATGGCCAGGTAAAGCAGCTGGCCTTCTCTGGGGTTGCCTGAAGGTCAGGCCTGGAGCTCAGTGCAACAGCCAAGGACACTGGGGCTAGCTAGGTAACGGCAGTGTGTGGGAACAGCTGCCCTGCAGGGGGCTTGCATCTACAGGGAGGGGAAAAGATGGGCCCTTGGGGCTGATGGACTAGAGCATCTGCCCTTCACACACCAGCCTCAAGGCTACCTCATCCCCTCTTTGCAGCCAGGGTAGAGCTCATAGCTACAGACAGGGCCTAGTGGGGTACGCACTCAGGGGGCTGGGTGAACCCTGGGACCTCCACTCCAGAACTAAACGTGGAGAAACACAAATGTGCCCCTCCCCCACCCCGCCTGTTCCCCCCCCTGAAGACAGCTCAGGCTGCGTCCCAGGCCAGACCCCTCTGGATTGGCGTGTCCTAGGCCCTGGCTGCTAAATTCATGAGTCCCCAGGGCTACAGCTTGCCCACCCACAGCTGCAGCCAGGTCTGTGTTGGGGAGTACACTGTGGCTGGCTCAGGGCAGTTTTGTTTTAAGGCCAGTCAGAGCTCGCTCCTCTGGAACGCACTGAATAAATTTCCCTTTATTAGACATAGCCTCCCATTACAGAGTCTTCCCCCTCATTATTCCCGCATAAGCTCAGCATAATGGGCCTCTAGGCCCCTCCGCATTCAGAATCCCGCTCTCTTAAGAGCCAGGGCCAGGCATAGCTGCTGCGTGCAATTTATAGGAACAGGCTGGGGTGGGGGGGGGGGCTGGGGAGAGTGTTGGGAAGGGTGCTGGGTAGGATCACCTCTCTGTCAGCCGGGCCTCCTGCACCTTCTCCAGGCCATCCAGTAGGGGCTCCCCTAGGCCCCCCAACACCCAGACCACCAGCCTCCAATCTAGCCAGGCTTTGAGGCTCAGCTTGCTATGGAAAAAAATAAAGTGGACAGAGTGATGGGAAAGGAGAATGGGGATAGCACTCCCTCCCCAAACAATCCCTCTCTCACCTTCACATGTACACACATGCACGCACGCACGCTTACGCACATGCCTGTGCCCCTTTAGCTCCATAGCTTCCACATTAGATTGAAGGAGTGCTTTGGGCCAGTGACCCTCCCCTCCCCCCGAGAAGTGAGAGCCAGGAGAAGCCCAGGGGAAGACCACAGAGCCCTTCATAACTGAGAGGCCCAGTCAGGCCTCTGCTGGGATACTCTGCTTCAGGCAAGCCCGTGTGGCAGTTTCCTGAGTCAGCTGGGAGGAGTAACCACAGGGATTTCTAACATGGGAACTGGATGCGCTCAACAGGCAATGGGAGCAGGAGGCTCTGTCTCCTCCTCTGGGAAGCCCTCACAAGCACTTATTGCACACCTACTGTATGCCAGGCCTCTCTCTGTGTGTGTCTCTCTCTCCCTTGATTCAGCAGAAGAGGAAGTCTGTGTGCTGGGGGCCTTCTCCCCTGGACAGTGGGAAACAGTAGAGGAAGGGATGAGAGAATCCAGTGCGCAGGCCGCTGGTGAGGTGAGGACATCAGTGGAGTATTGAGGGGTGGTTAAGCACAGACCTGAGTGGAAGAGGACACGGGGGATACCACTGCATACCACCAGCCAGGAGAAAGGCTATGCAAAGACCCCAGGGCCGAAGTGAACCCTAGGCACTGAATGAGGAAGATAAGAGGGCTTCCCTGTGTGGGGATCAGTGGGAAGAGATGAAGTAGAAAGGTTTCTTCTACTGTGGTCTCCTCAAGTCTTGAGGTCCCATCACCGCATGGAACGTCAACCAGCCCCACTGAGGCAGATGCTAATGAAGGGGTCAAGAGGCTGCCTCCACCCATGAGACTCAAAGCCTTTCCTAGTCCATGTGATGAGTGGGCTGGGAGGAGGGAGAGGCTCCAAAGGAAATACTCAACCAGCATAGAGCAAGGGCTGCCCGTGGTTAGGCAACGCAGGGTTTCTCTCTTTAAAAAAAAAATATATATATATATACATTTGAGAGAGGCAGACAGAGAGAGAGAGAGAGAGAGAGAATGGGCACACCAGGGCCTTCCAGCCGCTGCAAATGAACTCCAGATGCATTCACCATCTTGTGCAGCTGGCTTACGTGGGTGGGGAATCAAACCTGGATCCTTTGGCTTTGCAGGCAAGCACCTTAACTGCTAAGCCATCCCTCCAGCCCAGGGCCGGGTTTCTTTCTTTCTTTGTCAGACCCTACTATGTCTCTTAGCTCTGTGCACCAAAAAAGTCACCTGCCTTCATCCTCGGGCCCGAGATACCAATCACAGAACAGAGTGAGTGGGAGGGCAAAGGTGAGAGGCTGACATGGGACAGCTGAAAGGAGAGCCAGGCCTATCTGGCTCCAGCTCCATCACAGTTGTTATGACAAGGAGGTGCCCACAAAATATAGATGTATGGACCTGATGTGCTGGCACAGAGTATAAGCCCAGTACTCAGGAGGTCAAGGTGGGAGGATTGAGAATTCAAGACCAGCCCAGGCCTCATAGTTAGACCTCATCTCAAAGACGAAACAAAAATTAAAAGAAATGTGAACTAGTAATGCAGAATACAAATCCTAGACAGACACGCACATTGGGTGACCACTGACTTTAGGGACATTCAGTGAAGAAGAATGCCCATCCCAACAAATGACATCACGAGAATCAGGCACTAATATGAAGGAAAAGATCAGGTCCCTGTCTCATGCTCCCCCCCACACTAGCAGATATAAGGAGAAAAATATTTTACTTTAAAATTTTGTAAAATTAAGGCTGGAGAGAAGACTCATCAATTAAGGTGCTTGCCCATAAAACCTAAGTTTGACCTGAGTTCAATTCCCCAGTACCCAAATAAAGCCTCCCCCCCAAAAAAGTGGTGAATGCATCTGGAGTTCATTTGCAACAGCTTAAAGCCCTGGTGCCCTCATTCTCTCCCTGTCTCTCTCTCCTGGGCATGGTGGTGCCTGACTTTAATCCCAGCTCAGGAGGCAGATAGGAGGATCAATGTGAGTTTGAGCCCAGCCTGAAACTACACAGTGAATTCCAGGTCAGCCTGGGCAAGAGTGAGACCCTACCTTGAGAAACCAAAAGTTAAAATGATTATTTGTGTGCATATGGACATGCACATGCCACTGTGCTTGTGTGGAGGTCAGAGGACTGCCGTGGGGTGTTGGTCCTCCCACGTTGTTGGAGACAGGGTCTCTCTTCTTATTTGTCACTGGAGATGCTAGACTAGCTGTGACTGCCTGTGAATGTCAAGATTCTCCTTGTAACGGGGTATTAGGGGTTCAGGAAAGTCTTTGAACCCCAACAAACCCTATATCTACTTTTAACCACAGAATTGAATATAATAAGACTGAGAATGATAATTATTAAATGATTATATTTATTGAGGGAAGTAAAGAGCCAAGGGAAGGAAAATGAATACACCCACATGGTCTGAGAGCCCAAGTGGTGGGCCTGGAAAAACCATAAAGAGAGCTAGAGGGCTGGAGAGCTGGCTGAGCGGTTAAGGTGCCTGCCTGCGAAGCCTAAGAATGCTTGTTTGAATCTCCAGGGCTCGCGTTTAGCCAGCCGCAAAAGTGACGCAAGCGCGCAATGTTGCACATGCGCACGAGGGGGAGCACACATCTGGAGTTTGTTCACGGTGGCTGAGAAACCTTGGAGCGCCCATTCTCTCTCTCTCACACGCACACACACACACACACACACACACACACACACACACACTCTCTCTCTCTCTGCCTCTTGCTCCCTCTGTCTCTCTCTCAAAAAGAGAGAGATTGAGTTAGAGAGGAAAGAAAAGAAAGTACAGAGAGCTCCTGCCATATGGAGGGTAGGAGGGGGTGGAGAGCCCATGTGGGAGTAGGAGTCAGGGGGTTCTCCCCTCATCTCAATCCAGCAGGGCCGAGATGAGGAGAAACTCACAAGAACCTGGAGGTTCAGGAGCGGTCAGGCACCCCAGAGAGAGCCTTGTCCCCTCACACACATCTATTTATAACCTTATTGTGATGGGTTTTGCCTTCTGGCTCAGATGAGCCTGATCGGTCTGGGCAAGAGGCTGGCTCAGGAAGAGGCCAGCCATGATGCCAGGTTCTGGGGTCTAAGCTTGACCAGCCACAATGTCAGGATTAGCTTTGAACTCTAGAAAAAAAGACCGTCCTTCCAGGGATGGAAAAACAGGTCTAGGGAACTAGGCAAGAAATAAGAAGTCAGATCATCCTTTGATCTCTAGCAAGTGGAGGGCAGACCTTCCTGCCTTTTGACTTTCGGGGGTCACCCTAAGTGCCTAACAAAACTACCTGATTCCCTCTCACACCGACTGCACTTCCCATTGCTGTAGGCACATTGGGATTATAGACATTTGAACCACTTTGCATCTGACTTTATATAGGCGCTGGGGATCCAAACTCTGGTCATCAAACTTAAAAAGCAAATGCCTTTAACCACCGAGCCCTCTCCTAGGTCCCAGGAGATAAATATTTCACTACACTATAAGAGTTTTACACACAAAAAAAAATTTTAATCACATTTTTATATTCTTTGGAAAGGAAAATGTGTGAAGAAAAGTCTGAAATGCAGACAGTGTAAGGAGAAAGCCTGTCAGCTCTCACCAGCAAAACCATGTTCCATGTTCTCTTTGACCAAAGACAGTAGTTTAAAAAGCTAAGAGACAACTGACAGTTTGGGAGAAAATATTTTGCAACTCTTCGGATAAACAAAGGATTATTGTATGGAAAATATGAAGCGCTCTTAAGTCAAGGAGAAAACGATGACAATGAAGGCGGTAGAAAAACAAGCGGAAATGTAAGCAGGCAGCTGGGAGGAGGGATACAGTTAGCATAATCCAAAGAGATTCAAATTAAAGTCATGTGATAATATTTTTGACTCCAAACCGACAAATATGTACAAGTGACAATATCTGGCACAGGCTCCCAGGGCGAGGAGGCAGTTGCAGCCACCGCAAAGCTGGAAGTGTGAATCCGTGAGGTCTGCTTGTTAGGCAACTGCACAAGGTCTGTGAAAATGAAAGAGTGGGACTCCTTGAGTGTGCAAATTCATTCCTAGAAACCTGCCCTGCAGCACCGCCAGGCACGTTCACAAAGATGAGTGCATTAGGTTCCCCTGGCAGCCGGGACAAGTTTGCACCAGCTTGACGACTCAAGCAATCATGTGCACTCTCTACACCTGTGAAGACCAGAAATCTTAGCGGTTAAGGCGCTTGCCTGTAAAGCCAAAGAACCCAGGTTCAATTCCCTAGGACCCACGTAAGCCAGATGCACAAGGTGACAAATGCATCTGGAGTTCGTTTGCAGTGGCTAGAGTCCCTGGCATGCCCGTTCACTCTCTTTTTCTCTCTTTTTATCTGCCTCTTCCTCTCTCTCAAATAAATAAAATAAAAAATAATTTTTTTAATTACATTGGTTGGCCACTCCACTGGGCTGAGCTCAAATCATGAATCATGACTACCTCCTGTCCCTGCAGAGTTCCTTTGGCCACATCAGGTACCAGTCCAAGGTCCTAGATTAGGATGTGACTGCTGCCTTTGAGGGCATGGGGGTGTCATGCTCTCTACAGCACTGTCACTCAGGGTGTCTGTTGCAGCATTTATTGCAAACATGAAAAACTGAGTGCTGGGAAGATGGCTCAGCTGGTGAAGTGCTTGCCTTTCAAACACGAGGACCTGAGTTTGATCCCTAGCACCTACATAAATGCCAGGCATGGTGGTGCACTTTTGTAATCACAGCACCAGGGTGGTAGAGACAGGAGGGTCCCTGGGGCTCTCTGACCAACTAGTCTAGTTTAACTGGCAAGTTCTGGGCCAATGAGAGACTCTGTCTCAAAAACAGGGGGGGCAGTGCCTCACGAACAACACTCAAAGTTGTCCTCTACCTTCCACATACATGCACCCAGGCATGTGTGCTCACACACAGACACACACATGAATGACTTCTGTGTCCACCAATGAGGAGCAGATCCATGCAGACAACGTAGTGCCTACGCCAAGGCATACTACACAGCCAGTAAGAGGCTCATCCACCCTCGCTGACCTGCAAAGACCATGCTCCCTCCATCAGGCATGGGATCTACATAACACAGTCCCACTGTGTGAAATGATGGTGATGGAGCAGGACGTGGTGGCGCACACCTTTAATCCCAGGCAGAGGTAGGAGGATCGCTGTGAGTTTGAGACCAGCCTGGAACTACAGAGTGAATTCCAGGTCAGCCGGAGCTAGAGTGAGACCCTGCCTTAAAAAAAAACACTTAAAAGGGAAATGATGATGCTGGAGAAAGTAATGAAAGTTGACAGTGGACTGGAAAAAATGGCTTAGTGTTTAACGGGCTTGCCTACGAAACCTAACGACCCAGGTTTGATTCCCCAGGACCCACGTAAGCCAAACGTACAAAGTGGTGCTTGCTTCTGGAGTTCGTTTGCAGTAGCTAGAAGCCCTGGCGTGCCTATTCTCTCCCTCCCTCCCTCCCTCTCTCTAAAATAAATAAAACAAAGTTTAAAAATTATAATAAAGAAAATGTTAACAGTGGCTAACACGGATGCAGCAAGTCTTAAAGTGACTTCCTAATTTAACCGGCTAGATGGTTCTACCTGAATAGTTCAAAGAAGAAAAAAATGGGCTTGTTACTAGCTGTGCCTTAACACTGAGGGCAAATAATTGCTTCCCTTCCCCTGTGAGGACAGACTTCCTGGCTCCCTTTCAGATGAAAGAGCAGGTGTGGGGCCGGCTGGAGTCTACCATGAAAGCCGCCCCCCTTCCTCCCATGCCTTACCTGCTGGGGATCCCTCAGGGTGTCTCCTGGGGAGGGCTATAAGCCGCAGCCCTCACACATGCTATGAACTGGAGGTTGGAGGCTGCTGTGTGTGCACAAGGCTGGCTCCTGCTTACTGTGTCTAGTCTCACCGGCTTTCCTCCTTAGCCATTGAGTTGCCAGCCCTAGCTAGCCTTGAACCATCCCACAAGCCCTTCCTTCCCACCACATGGACTTCTTCCTCGCTTGCTGTCTCATTCACCTACAGAGCCTCAGGTCAAATGCTCTTCTCTGCTGAGCTAAGCTCTGGCAGGGATCTTAGGTCACCCTGTCCTCCCCCTTCTGGAGATGTCACAATGCACAGAGGCCATCGTGTGAGACTGTTAGTTTCCTTGGCCCCTCTTTCTGGACAGCAATATCATTGCCTATAGACATATGTGGAAGCACCCCTAACACAAGGCAGACAGCCTGGTAGAATGACCTTAACACTCCGAACACCCAATGGCTCTCCAGGAGAGCAGCGGTCAAGGGTGGACCTTCTTTATGTACCAGGTTGCTGGCCCTTTAACCTCAGACCTATGACATGACACACTTGCTGGAAGTTGACTTGAAGCTGCAGTCGGCTCCAATACAAGGTCCTCCAGCCTGCTTTCTAAGTCAGGATCTGAAAGCTGTTCTTATCAGATTTTCAGCAGCAGGAAGCAGGTGGAGGAGGTATTTTGGGGTTTGGAATGGGGCCCCCCAGTGCCTGTGAAATCACACCAAGTAGGCAGCCACCTACTCTGCCTAAATATAATGCCTGTCTTGGGTGCCAAGCGAGCAAGCAAGTGCCTCCTAGCTAACTGCCCCCCACCTGGCTCTCTCTCTCTCTCTCTCTCTCTCTCTCTCTCTCTCTCTGAATGGGCCTCTGGACCACCCAGTGCCAAACTCCACTTGGGCTTGATGCTTCCTGAAACCTGCAGCCTCCAGAGGTGTTGATCTACTCAAAACTGCCAAGGCTTAGCGAGGTGGAGGTTGTATTCACAGCAATCTGCATGGAAGCAGTTCTCTTTGGTGGTACCCTTAATGTCTGTGTCAAAGCTTTCAAGGGTTCTCTGCATGGCCCTCTGAAGGTCAGCCCGGGCAAGACATCCCTTCCAGGTCTGTCTGTTGTGTTCTTGCCCACTTGGATCTTAGAAGAGTGGCAGGTGTCCCACACTCCAGCTCATGTTGAAAGCCTGGAGACGTAATTTTAGCACCTGGTGACAGGTTCCTGGTCTCAGGTGTGACCCCTGCTGGAGATCATGGGTGCTGCATTGAGGAGAAAGCAGTCTGCCCCAGAGTGACAGAACGGGAATAGAAGGGAGGTGGGGTTGATATATGGGATGTACCTAAGGAGAAAGCGGGTCCTCCTAGCTAGGAGAAACCAAGCTGTGAGCCCCATTCACATCTCCCCAGAATCTGTCACCTTTGAACTAGGCACTGCTGCCACCCCAGCACAGGATGCTAGACACCTCAGCCCTTAAGTCTGAACAGCTGAGGACACTCATCCCGAGCTTAGGTAAAAAGACTCTCGGGGAGGGGGGGAGGAATCTAATTTCATTCACGTTATCCACCAAGAAAATAGCCCAGCTGTCTGCGGTGGGTCTGTGGCCTTCGCTCTCTGTTCTTCCTCCTCATGCTTGGAACAAGCCAGTTGTGACTTTTAGGTGACACAGCACACTCCACAGAGTCATGTGCTTGAGAAATGTTCTGGAGAGAGTTGCCAGGAGAAGCCACAAGGGCAGAGGGTGGCAGGCTGCCGGATGAACCCGAGCTCAGAAGTTTACAGGTGGATGTAAGAGGTGGGATATTGGAAGACATAAACTCACAACCTCAAGACCTCCTGAGGTCCTGGACCACTCTGGCCCCGCTATCTGCCCCCTACCCCATGCTTCACCAAGGCCCCTCCCCTGCCTTCATGCTGCTGCCCCCAGCACTTTTACTATACCTTGATGGCTCAGTACCTCATGCTACTACGCCAGTGTCTGATGATCTGTGTTTATCAGTTTCTTCTTTGCTCAGTTTCCCCTAAAGCCATTAGCCATGATGGTTTCCCCGAAAGCTTGGCTTAGCTAGCCCTTCCTCCACAGCCTGTGTGACATCCGCCTCCTCGCCTCCCCCAACCCTGGCCTCATGGCCTGTGGCTCACAATGATCCACAGCCCAGTCCTCAACCCTTCCTGCTTCTCCTGTTTCCTCATGCCTACTAGTCACTCCTCCTCTCCCTTGCCATGCCTCAGCTTGCACCCCCTGTCCCAGATCCCTGGTTCCCCTCCTAAGAACTCAAGGTGCCAGTGCACCACCCTTTCACCCCACACGCATGTCTGTGCCACCCCTGGCCCTGTTGTCATCCCCCATCCCACCCAGGAGGTCCTCACGCACCTTGGGTGTCCGAAGCAAGCAAGTGGGTGGTAAATGTGGATGATGCCAGCCTCCATATCCACTAGACCCCCTCAGGGAGCTCAATACAACTGCCTACAGGCTTCATGACCCTGGGTGCCCCTCCTTATCAAGTCTTCATTTCTTACTGAGAAATGGGGACGCTGAGGCAGAGCTGGGGCCTGGCTGTGGTGTATGCAGGGAAGCTACGAATAGCTAGCTGTTGTCAGGCAGATAGACCCTGAAAAGATGACCCAAGACTGCATCCACTGGTCAGTGCTAAGCTTCTTGGAAGAGAAGGACTGGACAGACCCCGTAGCCTCAGGCAGCTCTTCTGAAGGGTAAGGGGAGTTCAGAAGGCCCCTGGGCTTCCAGGCTGGTACCAGTGTCTCAGCCATGTTTCTACAGCACCTGTCTGAGAATACAGGGTATGCCCAAGCTCTCCTCGGGAGAATCACAGCATTACAAAGCCTTGTTCACAATCCACTTGAACACCCCTAAGAATGGGGCACTCATGCCCCACCCCACCCCCAAAGGCAGCCAGCCAGTACACCTTCCTGGTGACTTATAGAGCCAGGCTCTAAGCAGAATGTCACAGCCAAACTCTAATAGGTAAACCCTCTGCTGGCATTCCAGAACTGCATGCCTAGTGCCCACAGACTTTCCTGTTGGCGTGTCTACAACCCTTTCCACCTCCATGGTACCTTGCTGGGATGGTGTGACAACCTGAGAGATGAGACCCTACCTGAGAGGTCAGGACTAGGGACCCAGCTTCCTGGCATGTACCTGTCCACTCCCTTTTGCTTCTGTCAACCCAGGACCTTGCTTCAATGGGGTCCATACCCCAGCAGGGACCCTCAAGTACAGTTGTAGTCAACCCTCAAGTGCAAGCTGGGTCTGGAAGTACCTAGACCTGCCCCTCACCAGGACAGCTATCCTTCTGGGTCTTCCCACAATATCCTACCCAAGTGGCTCTTTGGCCTGACTCCAAGCCAGGTATCCCTGAACAATCCACTGATATCCACCCCATTCAGCCGGACAACAGCAGGTGCTGGGAGGCTGGGCCCAGCTCATGCCAGTAACCATGGCTCTGGTTCCAGGAGTCGTGATTCGCCTCCACACCAGGCTGTATATGACTTCATTTTTTTTTTTTTTTTTTTTTTTTGGTGCTGAGTTTTGTTGTCCTCCCCCACCCCACCATGATGTAGGAAGTTGTTATAATTTGACCACCGTGACTGGCATTTCTCGTGGGCTGGAGTAGAGGGGAAATCATTTCTGGTTTCAGAAAGAGATACTAGCTTTCAAAAAGCACCCACTGGGCTAGAGGTTCTTTCTGCTCCGATCCTGATGGGAGTCCAGCTTTGCTCGGGGCTATGAGTGGCCAGTATGCTCAACTTTGCTGTCTCCTGGATGGACTCAGAGTGTGTGGGGTAATGATGATCTGCTCTGGGCTTTGGATCGTACTCACCCCTCACCTAGTAGGCCAGGCATCTGCTGTCTGCTGTTCCTGCTCGCAGCATACTAAGTCTACACCACTGTTGGAGTTTAAACAGAGACCTCTGAAGCCTGTGGGACTGAGGCTCAAGGAGAATGCTGCCTGGGATCTTTGCTTTGGGGCATCACAGTATCCAGGTGACAGTACTACTCTGCCAGCCCTGTGTAGCATGCAAGCTGCTTGGGCACCTCTGAGCCTGTTTCCTGATCTGAGCCATGGAGTGAGGCCAAGGTAGCTGTGAGAACAAAGTGAGATGTGACACCATTTCCATTATTAATATTCATGATCATTGTGAATATTAATATTAACCAGGCCACACCCACCCATACAAATCTTAACTAAGCTAAAAACTTAATGCTGGGGCTAGACCATTGCTGGCAGAGGCTGTAGAAGCTTGCTGGGTCCCTTCACCAGGTGACAGAGGCCGCCAACTTCCTTCTTGGCCTCTGCCTCCTTGTCTGCACGTGAGGATGTGACAGGAGCATGAGCCTGCTTCAGGTTGGCCATGGGAGCCATGCTTGGGGATCCTGCCCGGACCATCTTCCAATACCACTTCCTGGAGGTACACAGCAGCTTTTGTGGGCTGGCGGGGGGGGGGGAGAAGCACAGTTCTGCTACACAGATAAGGAAACTGAGGCTCACAGAGCAGAAACCTGATGTCACCCCATCAGTAGATGGGGAAGCCAGACTTGATTCCATGAAACAGTGTCTCACAGGCACCTCTCCTGTTTCCCTGGGGGGCACCAACCTTGCACACCATTCTACCCTGCTTCTGCAGGTGATGGCTCAGCAGCACCTCCCCTCACCAGCCCGAGCTGTCCACACCTCTCCACCTCATGGACTCTTTCCAGGGCCACTGGGACATCTAAGGTTGGCCAGAGCGCAGGCTTTCCCCCACGCCACTCCTCTGTCACCTGCAGCTCTTGAGGGGGAAATGTTGACAATTAGAGAGGGCAAGTCCCTCCACCTGGGTTTCCGGTCCTCTTCAGGACGGTGGATAACCAACTTCACCCCAAGACTGAATGATCCCCTAAGGTCACAGGCACAGGTCTGAGTAGCTCCCCCAGAGCAGGGGCCTCATCTGTCCATTTGCCTCAGCCTCCAAAGCCTGGCATAGGATGGCTGCTCCAAGAAGCCCCAGAGGATGTGCTGGGAATATGGATAGGCAGGTCCCGGTGGGCTGCCTGGATAGCATTTGCTTCTAGACCTGAGTCTGCAGAGCCACATCCCAGTGCAGACTCGCTGTCCTCACCTCCCAGCACATCGCCGCCACACTGGGAACAGAACACATGCATCTGCTCAGGCTGTGTTGGAAGAAGGAAGGAGAGGAGAGAGAAGGGGAGAGTGGGGATGGAGAAAAGAAGAAAAGAGAAAGGAAGAGGGCAGAGAGAAAGGAAGCGGTAAAAGAGGAGGAGATGAAGAAAGGAGGAACAAAGGGGAGGAGAGGAAAGGAAAAGGGGAGAGAGAAGGAATAAGAGGGAAAGGAGGAGGAAGGGAGAGTATAAAAGAAGTGGAGGGGGCTGGAGAGATGGCTTAGCAGTTAAACACTTACCTATGAAGCCTAAGGACCCCAGTTCAAGGCTCGATTCTCCAGGACCCACATAAGCCAGATGCACAAGGGGGTGCACACATCTGAAGTTCATTTGCAGTGGCTGGAGGCCCTGGCACGCCCATTCTCTCTCTCTCTACCTGCCTATTTCTGTATCTCTCTCTCAAATAAATAAATAAATAATAAAAAAAGAAGTGGAGGAAGAAATAAGGAGGAGGGAGAGAAAGGAGAAGGGAGAAAAGGAACAAGAGGAAGAGGAGGGCAGGTGTGTGCATAGACCTGGGCAAACTTTGAAGCATCTGTGATACATTGCCACCTCTTCAGAGCCTGTCCAGGACCCCCAGGCCACTTGTCCCAGCTGGACGGAGGCCATCAAGGCTCCTGGTGTCCCAGTGACAGTAATATTTGTGGCCCAGCCTGCAGCCCCTCAACGACAGCTAGGAGACAGAGCGGACTGCCCTTTCTAGAATCACCTGGGGCCCTGGACTAGTTTCCCAGTCTGCCACCATGTCACAAGCTGGATGGTTTTAAAAAACAGGATTTGGGGCTGGAGAGGTGGCTCAGTGGTTAAGGCACTCACCTGCAAAGCCCAACAACCCAGGTTCAATTCCCCAGTACCCAAGTAAAGCCAGATGCACAAAGGGTCGCATGCATCTTGAGCTCTTTCACAGCAGCTGGAGGCCCAGGCTTGCCCATTCTCTCTATTGTTCTTCTCTTTATCTCTTTCTTGCAAATAAATCTTATTTGCAAATATTTTTAGAAAAACCAGATTTATCCTCTACCAGTCCTGGGGGCCAGAAGCCTGAAATCAAGGTGCCCACCACTGTGATCCCTTGGAAGGCTCCCAGGAGGATCGTCCCCACCTCTTCTAGCCTCTGCTAACTCCAGGTGCTCCTTGAACTATGGCCAAACTGCTGTATCTTCTTGTAGCCCTGCCCCTCAGTTCAAAGGATCAAGGGCCCACCTTAAACTCAAGGTGGTCTCCGCAAGATTCTTAACCAGTGGTATTTGCAAAGACTTCTCCCTAGGTAAGGCTTCATTGTGAGGCTCTAAGTGCACAAGAACATGTGGGACCCCCATGCACTCCAACAGGGCTCCTGCCTTGAATCCCAGCAGAGCTGGCATGGAGCAGACTGCCAGAGCCAGAGGAGTCAGCCGTGGTCAAGTTCATTTAGCCCCTCCACTCTGCTTGTGTCAGGGAAGTGGAGGGGCCCTTTCCCAAGGGCCGGGTAAGCTGAGCTGACTTCACTGGGTCTGTGGACAAAGATGGAGCTGGAGAAAGAGCTGGAATCCCCCAGTGGCTGCTCATCTTCTGAGGTAAATAAATAGGCAGATAAATAAACCACGTTTGGTGAGAGGATCCCTTGCAGCACTGAAAGCTACAGCCCCGGGGACACGTTCCAGAATCATGGGTGAGTTTCCAGTGGAGGAGGGGAGTTAGCTGCAAGGTTCATTGCAAAGGCTTCTGGAAATAACGAGGGGGTGCTGAGGGCCTGAGACCCCAAAGGAGAAGGGGACAGGGAGTGGGAAGGGGGCCACGAGCTGCAAGCCACTCAGGTAGCCACAAAGACCATGGAGGAGCTGCAAGCATGTGGTGACTCTGTGCCAGGTATGAAAACCAGTGTCAGTCAGATTCTCCAGCTCCTCTGGAGAGGCCCAGAGGCTGAGGCACCAGCAGTGGGTTTTCCCTCCTCCAGGCTTCCTTCTGAGCATTGCCTCCTGCCCCCACAGACAGATGTGAAGCTACGGAGGGACCCCAGGCCCCAGAGGAGGCCCCCCGAAGCCCAGGTAAGCCTGGTTCCCTTTTTCTCCATACAGAATATAGGGTAAGAAGTTCTAACTGCAAGGATCAGTGTGGTACCTGAGACACTAGAGGGGTGACAGAGGCCAGAAAAGGCTGTGTTGAGCCATGTGTAAAAAGAAAGAAGGAAGAAGGGGAGAGTGAGGAGAGAGAAGAGAAGAGAAAGAGAAGAGAAGAGAAGAGAAGAGAAGAGAAAGAAGGGAAGAGAAGAGAAGAGAAAGGAAGATGGAGGAGAGAAAGAGGAAGGAGGTAAAAGAGGAAGGGACAAAGAAAGGAGGAACAAAGTGGAGGACAGGAAAGGAAAAGAAAGAAAAAGAATAAGAGGGAGAGAAAGTAGAGAAAGGAGAGGATAAGAGAAGAGGAGGAGGGAAAAGAGGAGGAAGAAGAGAAAGGATAAGGGAGGGAAGGAACAAGAGGAAGAGGAGGAGGAAGGGAGGTTCATGGATGGGAGAAGGAACAAGACACAAGCAGGCATGGGAGTGAACCCCAAGCTCTCCTGGCAGCTGGAGAAGAGGCTGTGGATGGCAGTTGTGCCCCACCCCAGGACATTGCTGAAGCCTCCTGGGTCCTTCACCGCCCCCCTCCTGCCACAGTGAGCATGCCCCCTTTCCTCTGTCCCCTCAGCAGACTGCTCCCCTCCCTCCATCTGCAGAGGGATTCAGGCCTGGCAGTCTCTTTTGTTTTGTTTTTCTGGTTTTTTTTGTTTTTTTTTTGATGCAGACTTCGCAGAAGGGAAGGAATATTAACAAGGATAAGTCCAGAGAGGGTGGGACTGAGGGGAGCCGCTTCTGTTGCTTTCAAAGAACTCTTCAGAGAAGGGCTTGTGGCCTGTTAGGGAGCCTGTGAAGAAAGGTTCATGCACCCCAATGGTGCCCCTCCGGTGGCAGTCAAGTGAGGAGGTGTTTTACATTCTCCAAGGTTGGGTCCTAGGACCACAGAGGCATGGTAACTTCTGACCAGACCCCTATGCTCTGCCTGCCCACCTGCTCCAGATGCTCCTCCTGTGGACAGTGGTCAGCAAGCACTGTGAGATCATGCCACCCTGGTGCCACGTGAGGACCATTGATGATGGTTGACCTAGCTTAACAGACCTTTCTGGGCTGGGCACAGTGGGGTCCTGATAGCCAAAGATTCAAGAATTAACCATTTCCCTCTCCCAAGGGTTGAGAGGAAAAGAAAGAGGGGAAGACCGCAGACCGTGGAATGGCAGCTCCCTCCTCCGTCCCTGAATACCAAGACCATGGAAAGTAAACATAAATAGATCAGGCTTTTGGCTCCTTTCAACCCTCCCTTCCTGCACTTGCAGCCAGCCTCCTGGAACTGTGTCAAACAGGACGCGGGTGGTTTCTGATCTGGTGTTTGGGAATTGGCCCCCAGGCCTGGCTCACTCACATTAGCACTTCAGACACCTCCCTGATCCACTTCCAAAGTGCGGGTTTGATTCTGCCTGCAAGGCTCCCTTGGGCCACAAGGGCCAGTTAATGAGCGCTGCCAGGGATCAGTCCCTGAGGCCATGGTGGGAAGTGCCAGGGAAGCTCAGTATAAGAGCTTCTGAGGGCACAGTTTACACCACGATGTGCCTGGCTGGCATTCAGCTCTTGCTCAGTTCATCACCATCACAAACCCAGGAAGGAGGGGCTTGATAGAATCCTTATGTTTCAAATGAAGAAACTGAGGCACAGAGAGGAGCCATCTCTCCCTGGTGCCAATTTTTGAGAGAATGAGTTGTTTCTACCTACGCAGCAGCCCCCTCACCTCTGATGCCCTCGACAAAAGCTATTCCTTCCTGTTGGGGACTCTATTCTTACCAACTACGCACTGCAGTGTCCCGCCACTGTCCCAAGGCCACTTTTTAAAAATGTATATTTTGGGCTGGAGAGATGGCTTAGCAATTAAGCGCTTGCCTGTGAAGCCTAAGGACCCCCGTTCGAGGCTCGATTCTCCAGGACCCACATAAGCCAGATGGGCAAGGGGGCGCACGCATCTAGAGTTCGTTTGCAGTGGCTGGAGGCCCTGGCGCGCCTATTCTCTCTCTCTCTACCTGCCTATTTCTGTATCTCTCTCTCTCAAATAAATAAATAAAATATTTTTTTTAAATGTATATTTTGCCGGGTGTGGTGGCACACGCCTTTAATCCCAGCACTCGGGAGGCAGAGGTAGGAGGATCACCAAGAGTTCAAGGCCACCCTGAGACTACATAGTGAATTCCAGGTCAGCTAGAATGAAACCCTACCTTGAAAAACAAAAAAACAAAAAAAAAAGTACATTTTTTAAAATATTTATTTGAAAGAGAGAGACAGAACATGGGCACATCAGGGTCTCTAGCTACTACAAATGAACTCCAGACACACTTGCACCTCCTTGTGCATCTCGCTTCATGTGGGTACTTGGGAATCAAACCTTGGTCCTTTGGCTCTGCCAGCAAGCACCTTAACTGCCAAGCCATCTCTCCAGCCCCTAAGGCCAATTTTGGCCAGCATTTTTGTCAACGCTGATGAGTGCCAAGCTCAGGGCCGTCTGCTCCTAAGCCTCAGGAAAGCTGTTTCCTTCCCTGACTGCTGCCCCCAGCCTCACCAAGTGGCCTTCCTACCTCAATGTCCACTTGAAGTTGAACATCCATGCCACAGGTGACCCTGGCGGAATAAGCTGGCAGAGGCTAGAAGGCTAGGCTTCCCAGAGGGGCAGGAGCTCAGTAGCGACAGGGGGTCCTGGAATATCTTGAGGCCGTGGTCCATGCTTCAGGGAAATTAAAGAATGTTTATGGCTGCCACCTAGACCTTCGACTCTCATTGTCCTGAGGAAGGCCAGCCCTGGTTTGCCACATGGCCCCACAGTGATAGGCGTGCGGTAGCCATTTCATGACCACCCTCTCTCCTTAAAAGTCTGGTAACCATCCTGGCAGGGCTTTGCCTAGGCCAGTGGGCACCTCTGCTGTTTGGCAATGCCTGGCATGAGAGTGGGGCTTGTGGGATGGGGGGGGTGCATTCCCAAGCAGGGACTCCGATAGCCCTTTGACTGTGGTCAGATGACCCTGTGACCTGCAGAGAGCAGCACTTCCTGTGGGGAAAAAGATCAGGAAAGCAGTCACGTGACTCCGCAGAAGCTGAGACTCTGCCTGAAATGGGCTCAGAATGCGAGGATCAGGCTGGCGGGGATCAGCAACTAGGAAAAACCTGGGGGGCCCAGGAGCCTGGCTTCATGCTGAAGCAGGCAGAGGTGACCACACACCATCACCCAGCAACGGAGGGACCAGGAAGTTCTCTAGCTGTGAAAGGTAGCCAGACACCTGTGGGAGGGGGAGAGGAGCGGGAAAGGGCTTCTCTGGGTTCTTGGGAAAATGGGCACCTAATAACCAAGTTGAAGGCCGGGACCCAGTGGAAAACAGCTCCAAGGAAACCCAAAAGGGAATCTGGTCCTGCGAGCATAGGAGTGTAGTGTAGACTTGGGTCTCTCAGAACCCAAGGTGCTGTGGGTTCTACCCTGTAACCTAGGGATGTCCCCGGGGAACCAGCCCTCATCAGCTCCGGGCTCTCCCAAGAAGCAGGGTTCTGTAGAAAGAAGGGAGGACTGGCATGAGGACTCTCCCAGCTGAGGCGTTCAGTTCCCAGCCAGGCCACACAACACACAGGAGGAAACAGACAGAGGGGTGTGGTCCATAACTCCCCACTTCTTACTATCTGCCAGGCAGGAGCAGGAGCAGGACCAGGAGGTTCAGCCAACCCAGTAAGTAACTCTGTGCCACGTATTGGAGGGCACAGAGCTCTCAGCAGACATAGTATGGGCTTCATAAACTCTCCCTAGAAATCCACAGGAGGCAGAGGTAAACAACATCACTGATCAAGACCCCAGGGAGTTAAGACCCTCCCCCTTTCTTTCTTTTTTCTTTCTTTCTTTCTTTCTTTCTTTCTTTCTTTCTTTCTTTCTTTCTTTTTTTTTTTAGAGAGAGAGTGAAAAGAGAAATAGAGGGAGAGAGAGAGAATTGGCACGCCAGAGCCTCAGCCACTGCAATTGAACTCCAGATGCTTGTGCCACCTAGTGGGCATGTGCGACCTTGCACTTGCCTCACCTTTGTGCGTCTGGCTTACGTGGGATCTGGAGAGTTGAACATGGGATGGGTCCTTAAGCTGTGTAGGCAAGCTCCTTAACTGCTAACCCATTTCTCTATTTCTGTGGAGAGTCCCAGGAGGGGGCAACCCACATTCACTGGGTATTAGCGAGGTCTTTTTTTTTTTTTTTTTTTGGTTTTACAAGGTATTGAATTGAATTCACTATATAGTCTCAGGGTGGCCTTGAACTCACGGGGATCCTCCTACCTCTGCCTCCCCAGTGCTGGGATTAAAGGCATGCGTCACCACACCGGGCCAGCAAGGCCTTCTTGTTCAGGAAGGAGCCTGTGATGGCGACCCTGGGAGAGGGAAGTGCACAGGGACCGGACCCCACTGACCTTGCTGCTGCAGTAGTGGCCAGCAGGGAGCACTGCAGAGACCATCCATCTTTAGGGGAAGACTGGCAGAGCCAACCAAAGGTGCTTCCAAGCACTAGGCCCTGCCATAGCCTGGAAGGGGACTTCATGACTACAGACATGTCCCCATGAGGTCCCCATCCTGGGCATAGACAGCACTGGAAGGCTCTGCAGCTGCCCTACAAGGAAGGAGACCCACACTGGGCAGGCAGACCTCTGAGCAGTAATTGGTGATGTCTAACATTGGGAGGTAGCACCATCCACCAAAGTCCATCGTCCCAACACCCAGACTGCCTCTCTTGGCACCGTGTCGAGTCAGTCTATGCACATCCACTTGGCAGTACGTCCCTGGGCTCAGTGTCAGGGAACAGCACGTGCTCTGTGCAGCACAGGACCCACACCCAGCACACATGAGAGCCTGTTGCTGTTTTCTCAGGCACCCCCTCACACTTCCCATGTGCCTCCTCCTGAGTGTAACACACACACATAAGCACACACACAGGTGCCTTATTCATGCATGGGCACACTCACAGCACACTACCTGTGCCAGCATGCATGAGCTCATGGCCTGTGTGTGTACTAGTCCATATATAGTGTGCACACGCTTGTACATAATATCACATATATGGCATGCAACCCTTTTCCCATAGCTCTATATTTAGTATATGTATGTACACCTAGGCACATGACTACAGGGTCTCCTACAACATGGACACACACACATACATGTGTTCACATTCTCTCATCCCTGAGTGCACACACACGCACACTCTTCCCTGAACTCTCAGCCTTGGTGACCAGCTCTGGCCTTGGGAAGTGAAGGCTGCTGTACCCTCAGTGCTGGCTGAATAGAGAATGCCAGAAAACCTGCACTGCCCCGAGTCCACAAACTCTTCGCTGAGACCTGTGTTAGACTTCAAGCCCCACCGTCTGCTGCTGGGCTGGTGCCGGGCAGAAGCAAGCTCTGTTTGATCCAGGAACAACCATCTGGCCCTGGCAAGGGAAGAGATGTTTGATCAATCTTTGATCAATCCATGTCCAGCAGGCCAGTGAGGTCCTGACGAGGTCTAGTCAGGAGAGCCCCAAGAGGCCCACGACCCCATGATCAAAGGGAAGCACTCTGCAGGCTGGCAGCCGCTCAGCCAGGCCTAGCCTTTCGGGAGCCACAACAACATAGTGACAGACACTCAGAAATCCACCTGAGTCTTCCTTCTGTGCTCCCCAACAGGTTTACAGAGTGCTCCAGTTCCTAGTCACCCCTCGGGCAATGTGTGCATGCATCTCGGATGATGGACATGGAGACACCCCAAGATCCCTCAACCTGATGTCACCTTACATAGCAAAAGCCTGGCAAACGAGATCAGGATCTTCAGGGCCACTTGTCCTGGGCTTCCCAGCTGTGACGCACAGGCCTTCTGGACAAAGCAGAGCTGGTCACCTGAGCTGCAAGGGAATCTGGGAAAGGAGTTCTGGAGAGTCTCCCCAGGGATCAGACACCCCAGCTCATCAGAAGGTGCTGGGTAGCCTGGGATAGTGACCCATGGCCCCGTTCACAGTCATCCTTCCCACTGTCACATCCAGGCACAAGAGCTGCATCAAAACTCCTGCTCCCCACAGGTGGCATAAGGATATAGGCTCTACTCCAGAAAGCACTGACGCCAAGTGTCGCCTACTCTGAGCCCACTGCCAGGCTCCAGTGCTCGGTAAGGGTCCCTCCCATGCTACACACCCTAACACGATGTCCTTATAAACCAGCGTAAAAGGGGAAAAGGGAACTTGGCTGCCATTTGCAAAAGAGCCATGACAAAGGGAGCAGACACCAAGGGTGGCCTCGTTTCACAGGGAATTTGGTCAGTGCATTGGGTCACTTCCTCTGTCCACTCCAGACTATAATCTGCTCCTATACTGGCTGAAGCTGTCATCTGTGGGGAAGCAACCTGAGCCTCCGTCTCAAGGCTGGGCCCTTGGTATCCCACCTTCTGGCTTTTACCCCAGACACGCCCTGTGGCTCCCCTGGGTCCTAAGAAGTCCTGGTCCATAGGATACAGCAGCAGCGCTATCATCATGGAATGACCTGAGCGTTCACCTCACAGCTCCGAGATGTTCTCCTTACGCATTGGAGCAGCTTCTGCTTAAGGCACTGTTTGGGCCTTGGGGTGGTCTCCCCACTGAGCAGCAAAGCCCAGAGACAGGATGGACTGCAGGTGAAGTGACCTCTGAGTCACCATTCCATTCCTCTCTGAGCTTTGTGACCCATGAGTGCCCAAAGGGAAACAGCCCAGTACAGAGGGTCAGACCTGTGGGTCCTCACCATTCCCAGGGGTCATTGGCCATCCACATCCCGGGTGCAGGAGGAGTTGGGGAGAAGAGGGGTCCTAGAGCGGGTGAGTGCGACGGGCAATGAACCACCCAGGAGGCAGTCTGATGGATAGCATGCTCTCATTTATTCAAAAGGGGAGTGAGTTTATAACACTTGAGAAAGGTTGAGAAGGCATATACAGACTATATAGTGATTGGATACGTAGGTTTACAGGTTGCTATCTAATTGGCTGGTGTTGGAAGGCAGGAGTTGCAAGGGAGATAACAGAAATGGTGGGAAAAGTGCCAGGCGTGGTGGCGCATGCCTTTAATCCCAGCACTCGGGAGGCAGAGGTAGGAGGATCGCCATGAGTTCGAGGCCACCCTGAGACTACATAGTGAATTCCAGGTCAGCCTGGGCCAGAGTGAGACCCTACCTCAGAAAACCAAAAAAAAAAAAAAAAAAAGAAAGAAAGAAATGGCGGGAAAAGCTACGTGACTTCAGCCACATATTGGATGGCTGAAGCTGAAGGGAGATTGTTTATAAGGGTCCCTTGGGCAGCTAGCCACAAGGTCAGGAACTGTGGAGGGCAAAGCCTGCCTATGGAATGGTCAGATGCTTTTGGGGATCAAGGGGGGAGGGCCTCGCCAGTTCTGCCCACTCTGGGCGATGACAGGGCACACTACAACCTTGCCTGAGGGCAGGGAGGGCCAGGCTCCATCGCCAGAGGGGGTTCCCGATGATAAGGCCAGGCTGCAACCCCCACAGCCCAAGATCCTGGGTCATGTCCAACAGCCCAGGCCAGCTTCCTCACAGTCCCAGCCCATGTTTAGCAATGCCCAACACAGGCCATCAAGTGCTTCCTGTGTGTTCATCAGCTCCCTGCCCCTGTGACAAAATACTTGAGAGAATCAACTTAAAAAGAGGAAAGGTTTATTTTGCCTCACAGGTTCAGAGGTGTCAATCTCTAATCACTTGGCTGTAATTCTGGGCCTGTGGTGAAACAGTACAGCATGACAGAAAACGTATGACAGAGGCTACACCCACTTCATAGCAGCCAGAAATCAAGGAGAGAAGATAGGCCGGGTCCCAGTATCCTTCAAGGGCACTCCCTAGTGATCTAACCTCCTCCAACTGGGCTCCACGATGTTATGATAACTCCTTAAGATGACAAAGCCATTATCACATGGGCCTTTGGGGATACTCCAGGGCCACACTATAGAACTGTGGGTCAAGCTTCACCCCCAAGTGATTGCTAGGCCCAGCTGGTGCCAGAACCTGCCCACCTTTCTGTAAGATTTGCGGCTTCCAAGTGACAAGGAATCGGGTAGACAAAGCACCACAGACTCTCCCATGGCCTCACACTTGTGCCATAAAATGAGTCCTTTGGTGGGAGGCACTGTGGTGTGGACACCTTGTTGGGTAGATGGGTGGAATGGTACAGAAAGCCTGTCCAAGCAGAGTGGCTCTTCAGCAAGGGAAGCCACAGACCCCTCCCTGGCCCTCAGGTGTCCTTCCCCCCCCAGGTTGCACTGTGACTGTTTTGTTTCAGTCCATGACAAAAGAGGTGCAGTGGGGGCTGGAGAGATGGCTTGGCAGTTAAGGCGTCTGCCTGCCAAACCTAAGAACACCCATTTGATTCTCCAGGTCCCACATTTAGCCAGATGCAAAAAGTGATGTAAGGGCGCAATGCCGCACTTGCCCACAAGGGGGTGCACACGTCTGGAGTTTGTTCACAGCGGCTGAGAGGCTGCTGGCACACCCATTCTCTCTCTCTCTCTCTCTAGCTCTCTTTCTATCTCTCTAAAATAAATAAATAAATAAATAAATAAATAAATAAATAAATAAATAAATAAATAAATAAAGTGGTACAGTGGTAGTATGTCTGTTATGGAGGGAACCAACTGCTGTGATTGGTTTTGAGGCCTGCTGCATGGGAGGGAATCCCTGCCTGGTACACAGACATGTGGGCCCTCTAGGGAGCCTGCAGGGCAGCCAAGGAATTATCAGCAGATTCCATCTCTCCTTGGTTGAAGGTTCTGTTTCTTGGCTGACCCACCCATGGGTCCAGCTAGCTCACAGGGCCCTGAGCAGCTGTAGGTGCTGGAGGCAGAGGCATCAGGGTCCCAGATAAACCAGTCCCACCAGAGGACCGAAGACTATGGACCCACACTCTGTGGTACCCTGCTTGTGGAAGCCAATCCTTTGCACCCTACAGGCTTCTGCCCTTACCACCTCAGCTTTTTCCCTTCCTGCACTATGCTGGAATGCTTCTTCTGGGAGCTCAAGCACCTACGTTTGCCAAGATTAAGGTCACTCTTCAGTCCTCAGCCCCAGGCATCATCCCTGAGTGAGTGTCCTGGGCCTTCTGTCTCCTACCACATCCCTTCTGGCCGCATGTTCTCACATTCCCCTCCCTCCATGCTGGCCACTATGTGTGAGAGTTCTCCTCTCCTGTCTCCCACTGTAGATGCTGGGGCAGAGGCTTCCTCTGGCCCGCCCTGGCTATATTGGGATGGAATTTAGCTTTTAGCTCCCACGTCCTCCGTACCATGCTCCCTGCCCCAATGTCTCTGCTGAACTCAACTCTTCACCTGAGTGTCCACCTAGAAGAAGGACCGGTACCTGAATTTTGGGTGGCCAGAGAAGACTCCTATCCCCTGATTCCATCATGGCTCCCCAGTGTCCCCCTCGAGGCAGGACTATTCCGCAGTTCAGACATACAGTTGAAACCCCACACACATACACACACCCTCCTCCGCTCCTCTCTCACCCTTGCTGCTCCAGCCCTGTCAGCCAGCCCTAATCCAGAGCCTTGTATACAGTGGCAATTTAGGAGAGCTAATCCCTACTGCTCATCACAGAATGTACATGACCACTGTGGATCAAGGGGGGTGTGAAGGGCAAGGGGCTCACTGGCCCATCCTTAGCCTCACTCAGCCTGCAGGGTTATGCAATCCAGAGAACAATTCCCTGTGGGACGTGTGTAAAGGTGACCTTGACCTTGGCCCTGCAGAGTCACCAATACATTAATGCCTTTGGCATCACCTTGTAAGGTCTCCTCTCTCCTTCAGCTACCTATCCCTCCCCTGGCCCAGCCCTGTACCTTGCCACAGGACCCCAGGGACCAACCCAGAGGAACAGCCACCAAGGTATCCCCAGCCACAGTGGAGGGCGACCTGAAGCCCAGATCCCACTGTATTCCAACTGGGTTTTGTCCTCTGGAACTGACAGACTGACACTTTAAAAATATTTATTTACTTATTTAAGAGCGAGGAGAAAATGGGTGTGCCAAGGCCTCCAGGCACTGCAAACAAATTCCAGACGCATGCGCCACCATGTGCGTCTGGCTTTCCATGGGTCCTGGGGACTCGAACCTAGGTCCTTAGGCTTATGCAGGCAAGTGTCTTAACTTAGATGGCTAAGCCATCTCTCCAGCCCGAGGGACTGACATTTTGCTTGTCGTGGCTACTCTCAGAGCAAGATCCTATTCGTTGTCCCCATGGCCTCCCCAGGTCTGCAAAGCAACATTGAAGAACCAGGGAAGTAGGCTCTGCCCAGAGCTGCACAGAAAAGAAACTCGGAGGTAAGCCCTTCCAGATCCCCCTCCTCCGCCAGCTTCACCCATTTCCCACGGGAGGCAAAGCCGCCTGTGGCAACATCCTGAATTATTCACCCCTCCGGTAGGCTGCAGGTTTCATGTCCAGAGCGTCAGAATTGATTGACCAAGCCATTTCCTTTTCCACCTACCCCACCTTGCGGCTCAGCCCACGGTCTCTGGGATGCTTATAATGGTTAATTACACAGTTGGCAGGATGCCCACCCAGGCATAGCGTGATAACCATTTTAGCAGACAGACATGGCATAATCACGGCTCGAGTCTAATTCAGGAAAATGGATTTGACTTCGGGCCCTAGTTCTCTGACTCCGTGAGGGTTTGAACCCGGCCAAGAGCTGTCCTGAGGGTGGCCTGCCTGCATGCAGCCCTCACTCCTCCCAGCACCCATGGGATTTTCTTAGCCAAGACTGGCACGTGTGGCTACACCCCTACATGACCATATGATGTTTAGTTTGTTGTGGGAAAGATGCTGGAGCTTCGAAGGGCAGCCACTGGGGCTCAGGCCTGTGAGAAGGAGCCCCTTTCTAGGCTCAGATTCACAGGCCTTGCCCACCTTGGAGAACCTGGAAGCAGTGTCCTGCCAGTGGAGACTTAGTGAAAATAATAAATGCTCAGGGCCTGAGTCAGTCTCCTTGTCCCCTCCTCACTCTGACAGGAGCCAAATCCTGCTCCCCTGAAGTAAACATTATGCTAGAAACAAGTGCCCGCCTGGCTCCAAACCGGCACAGCCCTGCTGACAGCCTGAATCCCAGCTTGGCAGCCAGGAAAAGCAGTATCTTCTCAAATAAAGCCATGTTTGTTTTTAATTATTGAATTAACTACTGACATCTTTGCTCAACTCGCAAACACTCCCGAGGAAATTAGCAGGAAGCCAGTTGTAGAGCCTGGGGGGTCAGCAGTCCTTGGGTGGAATGGCCTTGCTGCCTAGCCTGGCCCCTTATAGCATGATGGTGGGGGGGGGGCATCCAGTTAGTTTAAGGCCAGCATCTGCTGCCTAAAGAGGCCGCAGCTTCAGAGTCACCCCGCCTGGATTCAAAGCATCCAGATGATTGTGGAATGCCCATGGGGAGCTGATGCAAGCCCCAGTTATCTTGACCACAGAGCCACACAAAGGCAAAGTCACCTGCCCTCTTGGTGATAGTGCAGGATGGTCCCATCCCACATCCTTCCCCACATGCAGAAGTGCCACACTGGCTCCCATCTTGCTCCGTCTTGAGGCCACTCAGTCACTAACACACCCCACGCCAGTGTCCACCTGGGCTAGCCCAGTGGGGAATCACATGTCCTTTCCCCATGTGACTGACTCAGGCACTTCCTCCTGTCATCCTTGGGATCTCCTGATGGATAACACTGTCTGGAAGGAGCGCTGACCAACAAGGCTCTGGCTACCCAGTGGGATCCAACCACATGGGGACAGGAGGACAGCCAGAGGACTGTCAACACTTCACCAGAGGCCTCATCTCCATGAAGACACAGGGACAGTGAGGGTTTCCATGGGACACTAAGGATGTCATGGAGGAGGCCAGACTAGGGAGCAAGAGAGCTAAGATTAGTATCTGTGGGCTCCCGGGGACCCCAGGAACCCAAGAAATAGTGGGGGGTGCCTATAGCAAGAACTTGAGAATCTCTAAGAGCAGAGCAGACTGAGCTTCCTGTGGAAGCAGATGGCCTGTCAGAAAGCTGGGAAGCTCCGGAAACCTGGACCAAGGACAAAGGACCCAGGAGAGGCTAGCCCCAGGCCAGAAGGATATGGACAATCTGCTCTGAGAACCTGGAGGTTTTGCTGAGGCCTTGCCTGACCTCCAACAACCATAGCGTCAAGAGTGATGCCCCAGCACAGAGTGGGACACCTAGGTGGCTGGCATGTCTCTGCCCCACTGAAGACAGACCTAGCTGCCATCTTCCTTAATTCAACCTTGTAGCCAGGGGCAGTTCTATCCCAGGCTCATTTGCCACAGCTGAAGGTATTTTCGGCTGCGACAATCAGGACCCTGCTCCTGACATGTAGTGGGTGGAGGTCAGAGTGTCAGGAAATACCTTATAATGCTCAGGTCAGTCCCAGTGGTGAATTGTCCAAACCAAAACATCCCCAAGGGACGGCTGAGATGACACTAGGACAGAGGGAAGGCGTGTCTCCTGATGCTCAGGACAGGCACCTCTACCAAAGACACAGCCCCCCTCCCAGAGGAAAATGCGTATCCCTGGGGCTGGTGGTAGCCTTCTACATATGGTGAGCAGAGGGCACAGGGGTCCTCCCTGGGCACATGGCCCATCATCCACATGTATGAGCGATGGCTGCCCACCAGTCTGAGACAAATTAGGTTCCTGAAGAATAGTGGCTTCTGTGGGGTCTCACGGGACAGTGCCCAAGGACAGAGGCCCAAAGGCCCAAAGATGTCTTCTCTCTCTTACTACCACTGCACCCACCACACACACGCACACACACACACACGAATGTACATACATACATCAGACACTTATGCTCACATGCATGCAGCACACATAGGCATCTACACACAGACATCCCTGGCCACACATATATGTTCACACACATGAGCTGGGCATGGTGGCACATGTTTTTATTCCCAGCACTCAAGAGGCAGAGATAGGAGGATTGCTGTGAGTTCCAGGCCAGTCTAGAACTATAGAGTGAGTTCCAGGTCAGCCTGGGCTAGAGTGAGACCCTAACTCAAAAAAGAAAATAAAAGAAAAAAAATTAACACATACATGTACACTGCAAGTGAATGCATGCACAAACACTATGTACTGCACATGTATTGTGCACATGTGTTCATACATGTGGTTAAACATGACACCTAGCATATTCATGTGTTTCTGTGTGTCCCAGAGTGTAGATCTACGCACATGGGCAAACATATAACACATACACACAGATGTCCAAATATACAGGCACAGTGCACACATGGCCCTGAATATATCTGTCCTCATGTGCATGCCCACATGCCACACACATGTACACAGTAAATGCATGTATACACAGCACACACATGTATTCACATGGTATGTGCAGGCACATACCACGTGGCACACACATATGCACACAGTACATGCATATGCATATAGTATATACATGTATGTGCATAGATACACAGCACACAAATGCACACACAGGTCACGAGTACCTGCATTCAGAGCCGTCCATATACACTCCTTACTCTGGGCAGCGTGCCCATTTGCTGCCTGCTGCCCTGGCTCATTCACCTAAAGAGAAAAAAATAAGCTCCAATTAAGATGTCTTGATGGCCCCTGAGGTCCCAGTCTGTCCCTCCTCGGTGGGACTCCGCCAGGCTTTAGTATTCTGCGCTCCGCCGCCTGCCTGCCTGGTCCTCCCCAGCCCAGTTGCATCCTTTTCATCGCTAATATCATTGCTCACATCCTCGCCGAGTGGTGGCAGCGGCCGCTGCCCTTCTGAGGCTGAGATTTTACAAGAGTGAACGCAAACGACAGGCGAGTGTGTTTACAGCCCAGACCCAAGCTAGCCAACTGGAGCCCTGGCGGCTTTCATCATCTAGGGTGAGCCATGTGCCACCCACTTAAATAAGAAAGCATCCAAACTGATGGGGCTTGATCTCTGGGTACAGATTTTATTCAAAGCCTTGTTTCTCATTATACTTACTCTTCAGGGTATTCTTGCCCGCTGTGATCTCTTTACAATCACCGGATTATAAGGCCTGCCAGCATTCACATGCTGCACTTCCACATCCACATCCACGCTGGCCTCCAGGAGAGCAACAGTGAAGCAAGGGACATCTCCAGGTAACAAAGGTCACTACTGCTGACCTCTCCGAGGCCTGGCAGGACTCACAGGATTCAGTGCCTCTTGCGTGTAACCAGTCCTCCTGCTTTAAGACTTGTTCTCAGGCTGCAGAGATGGCTTAGCGGTTAAGGCACTTGCCTGCAAAGCCGAAGGACCCAGGTTCAATTGCCCAGGACCCACATAAGCTAGATGCAAAAGGTGGTACATGCATCTGGAGTTTGTTTGCAATGGCCCTGGCATGCCCATTATCTCTCTCTCTCTCTCTCTAATAAATAAAATATTTTTTTAAAAAAAGACTTGTTCGGGCTGGAGAGATGGCTTAGCGGCTAAGGCGCCTGCCTCCTAAGCCTAAGAACACTGGTTCCAATCTCCAGCGGTTCCAATCTCCAGGTCCCACGTTTAGCCAGATGCAAAGTGACGCAAGGGCGCAATGCCACACTTGACCACAAGGGGGCACACGCATCTGGATTTCGTTCACAGCAGCTGAGGGACTGCTGCCTCGCCCATCTCTGTCTTCCTCTCTGTCTCTCTCTCTCTCTGTGTCTCTCTCTGCGTGTCTCTCTCTCCAAAAAAAATAATAAAAATGAAAAAAAAAAGTTAAAAAAAAAAAGACTTGTTCTGTTGAGACCCATTCTCACTGGTAGGTTGCCCTGGTCTGTTCATTGAGAATGATCCTGCCGGGGATAGTGACACAGAGTCCAGAAGGATGATCAAAAAAACCCTTCTCTTGGAGACCAGGGCCTGGGCCCTGAACTATAACAGGTTTCCCCAGGTCTTCTCACCACCCCAACTGCCACCCCCCCACTTCCCAGTCTTGATCCTGATACACTACCACCCGCCCTTGGCTGAGAACATTCTCACAAAGCCTTAACCACGGGCTCGCGTTTTCCTCCCGGCTCTGAGCTCTGGGAAAAAAAAAAAAATTCTTCAAAATATGAATAATGGATTGAAAACTCAGGCAGAGCAATCACAAGCCATAAATAATTGCAAGGAACAGACACATTAGTTAGCTGTACGACCTGCTTACAGGCCAAACCGAGCAGCTTATTAAGGGCAGGCCAGACTGAAGGCTTGCTAGTGGTGAGCTCAGCCGAGGCATCACCCTGAGGGAGCTTTGGACCCACGGTTTCTCCTCACCTCCCCACCAGCACCGGCTCCTGGGGTGGGGGAGGAAGGGGCAATGCCTGCCATCCCTCAGTTCAGGCTGGAACTTCCACTCAGAGAATCTGTTGGAAGATGGTTCAAGAACCCTGCTCTGCCCTTGAGTGTCCCCAAACTATGCAGGGGCCATTTGCTAGGAGCCCGCTGGGGAGTTTCCTTGCAGGCTAAAGGGCTCCCTGTCCACCCTACCCTACTGGATGGCCCCCTTCCAGGATTTCCACTGTACCTTTCCTAACAGGACATTCAGTCCCCGTCCTTTAAGCACAGTGGGATTAGGGAGTGGGGCCAGGCATCCTTGTGACTCACAGAGGGAGAGAATGGGCAGCAGTCGTGTGTGTCTGTATGTGTGTATGCACGTGTGCACAGTTTCCAGGATATTCAAGGTAAGGGACCAAGCCTTCAAAAGGATTTGAGTGGCTCAGGGGGGATGTCCATATGTGAATGAGGAAGTACCAGAAAGCGTTTCAAAGGCTCCACAAGATGGTGGACCCAGATAAGTGTGTGTCTGAGTATGTGTGTGTCTGTCCTTTTAAGTGGGACTTCTATAGGCTTTTGGGAAGGGTGCTGGGATGAGGTTAGTTTACATTTGGAACTGTGGTTTCCCTGAGTAGGAGCTATGTTAGGTTTTGTATTTGCATTTTGTTTTGTTCTTAATTATTTTAATTGTTTTATTTATTTATTATTTATTTTGGGAGAGGCAGAAACAAGCAGAGAGAGAGGGAGGTAGAATGGGTACACCAGGGACTCCAGCCAGTGCAAACAAACTCCAGACGCATGCACCCCCTCGTGCATCTGGCTTATGTGGGTCCTGGAGAATCGAACCAGGATCCTTTGGCTTTGCAGGCAAACTCCTTAACCGCTAAGCCATCTCTCCAGCCCTGTTCTTAATTTTTTTTATTATTTATTTGCAAGCGGAGAGAGAATGGGTACATCAGGACCTCTAGCTGCTGCAAACTCCAGATGCACGTGGCACATTGTGCATATGGCTTTACATGGGTACTGGGGAATCAAACTCAAGTCTTGCAGGCCTTACAGGCAAGCGCCTTAACCACTGAGCCATCTCTCCAGCCCTATTTTGTTCTTGAGATGTATACAGCCAATGTTAAAGTCTTGGGGATATGATAGTGAGACTCCATTTTAAAAAAGGGTTTTCCTTCTTTTAATCCTGCACTCTTCGATGTATTCTTTTGCCATATATATAGAGAGAGAGAGAATAAAATTGCCTGGCGTGGTGGCCCGCACCTTTAATCCCAGCACTCAGGAAGCAGAGGTAGGAGGATTGCAGTGAGTTTGAGGCCAGCTAAGACTAAATAGTAAATTCCAGGTCATCCTAAGCTAGAGCAAAACCCTACCCCCCCCTCTCTCTCTCTCTCTCCATATATATATATATGAATAAAATGTATATCTGAAACTTAAAAATAGTCTATGACCATACCAGACTGAATGTGACTGATAGCATCTGAAACTTAAAAAAAAAAGAAAAAAAACCAACCTTCTCTGTGCAGCTGAGAGTGCCTCTGTCTCCACCTCGAAACTGGCAAATGGCTCCACGCCCCTCCACAGTGTTCTTAATTAACAAAGAATTGAAATAAGCACATAAGTGATCCGAGGTTCCAGCAGACATTCTTAAGTGCTCTGGGGAACATTTCACTCTGAGCTATTTTTGCTCTTATCCCAAGAAATACATTGGCAGAGTGACTTTGCAATGTCTAGGGAAATTATTTGCTAAGCAAAGGTCGAATTTGACCTCTTAAATAATCCCACTTGAACAGGCCTGTCCCAGAAGGGCTTGAGGTGGCTGTGGGCACAGTCACCATGGCTCTCGTGTACGGAATACTCGGGGTAGGAGACTTGCAGCTTCATCAGCTTCCTCCTCATCTTTAGCCGCAGTTCCAGGTGCAGTCTATGGAGGAGCATGTTACTGTGTGTTCTGGTATCCTAACTTCTGAGTAGTTTCTGATAGGGAGAGCAGTCTGGTCTGAGAGAAGCACTGAGAAAAAAAATGATCATTTAGAACTGAAGCTTTATTATTATAAGAAGAATTATTAGCACCGTGCCACAGGTACACAATGGGGTCCCAAAGACTGAGAGAGAGAGAGGGAGAGAGAGGTGGGGGAGAGAGAGAATTAGATTCTGGGGAACAAGGTGTGTCTGTACACAGATTACATGCATGAGAGGAGACGGGGAGAGAGAGGAGATAAAGAGGATCTCTGGTCCATCAAGGTCTCTGAGTGGGGGAGGGGCTGTTTGCCCTTCTGTGTTGCATAGGAAGACACTAGATAAGACAGTAAAGTTGGGGCTGGAGAGATGGCTTAGTGGTTAAGGTGCTTGCCTGAGAAGCCTAAGGACTCAATGGTCCAGTCCCCAGGTCCCACATAAGCCAGATGCACAATGTGATGCAAGTGTGTGGTCGCACATGCCCGCAAGGTGGTGCAAGTGTCTTGAGTTCGATTGCAGTGGCTGAGGCCCTGGCACACCAATTCTCTCTCTTGCTCATCTCTCTTGCATAAAAAAGGCCAGCCTGTTGGGCTTGCCTCAGGAAAAAAAAAAAAAAAGCAGGCTGGAGAGATGGCTGAGCGGTTAAGGCGCCTGCCCGCTAAGCCTAAGAACACTGGTTCCAATCTCCAGGTCCCACGTTTAGACAGATGCAAAGTGACGCAAGGGCGCAATACCGCACTTGACCACAAGGGGGCACACACATCTAGATTTCGTTCACAGCAGCTGAGAGGCTGCTGGCGCACCCATTCTCTATCTGTCTCCCTCTCTCTCTCTCTGTCTTTCTGTATCTTTCTCCAAAATAAAAATAAATAAATAGAGCCGGGCGTGGTGGCGCACGCCTTTAATCCCAGCACTCGGGAGGCAGAGGTAGGAGGATTGCAGAGAGTTCGAGGCCACCCTGAGAATACATAGTGAATTCCAGGTCAGCCTGGACCAGACTGAGACCCTACCTCGAAAAACCAAAAAAAAAAATAATAATAATAATAAATAAATAAATAATTTTTTTAAGCCAGTGAAGTTATAATTCAAGGTTGCCTCAGCTCAAGCAGCAGGGTGACTGAGCTTTCCCACCTGACCTTGAGCCTGTGAAATCTAACCATCACAGTGGGGATTTTGTCAAGGGAAAGGCTGCAGAGGATGTGGCTTGTTTTATGAGGCCGAAGCTCCTAATATAATGCCTATCATACTCTTGATAAGAATCATGTCATAGGCTGGAGAGATGGCTAAGTGGCTAAGGCGTTTGCCTGCAAAGCCAAAGGACCCTGGTTCTATTCCCCAGGACCCATGTAAGCCAGATGCACAAGGGGGTGTATGTGTCTGGAGTTCATTTGCAGTGGCTGGAGGCCCTGGCATGCCCATTCTCTCTCTCCCTCTCTCTGCCTCTTTCTCTCTCTCTCTCTTTCTTCCAAATAAATAAATAAACTAAAAAGAATCATGTCAATACTGTCGCAAAGGGCCTGTAATCCTCACTGTCATTTTACTAAGCCCTCCAGGATGCTGGGCTGGACACAGAAGCAGAAATGAGATTGTATTACTCAGGGGTTTTGAGGGGAACAGAGCCAATAGAATAAATCTATATTACTACAGCGATTTATAGATTGGCCATATGGGCTAGGTAACTCAATAATGACTAAGAGGCTGGAACAGCTGAGAATCTGGTAGCTGCTCAGTCCAGGGGGCTGGATGCCTCAGCAGTCCTGATATAGTTCTAAAGACCTGGAGGATTCCTGGAGAGCCGCTGGTCTTCAGTCCACACTGGAAGGCCGAAAGGGCTATGTTCTGATATCTATGAAGGATGGCAGCAATGGGGCAGCAACAGTGTTGCAGTCACCTCCCTGTTGTCGGCAGAAAGCACCCACCAAAAGCAGCCTATGGGAGAAAAGGGCTTATTTTGGCTTACAGACTTGAGGGGAAGCTCCATGTTGGCAGGGAGAAACAATGGCATGAGCAGAGGGTGGACATCACCCCTTTGCCAACATCAGGTGGGCAACAGCATCAAGCGAATGAGCCAAACACTGACATGAAGAAGCTGGCTACAATACTCGTAAGCCCACCCCCCCCCGAAAACATACCTCCAACAAGGTTCCAATTGCCAAATTGCCATCAGCTGTGGATAGAGCACTCAGAACACGAGTCTATGGGGGACACCTTAATCAAACCACCACTAACGCTCCTAGCAAGAGGAGAAGGCAGGGAGGAAAAGTACAGTGTTTTTCCTGGGACCTCTACATAGATGGTGTGGTAGTTTGAATAGATGTCCCCCAATATATTCAGTGTTTTATTAATTTGTAGTTTGTATCTGCAGCCACCTGGCTGGAGGCAGTGTCACTGGGTGGATCATAAGGTGTGGTGGTGGGTTTGAGATTTCAATCTAAATATATGCAAAGTGTGCCTAGCTGGAGTTCCTGAAATGTGTAGTGCTGTGTGGCTTTTTTGGCTTTTCTCTCTCTGCTTGGACCTGTGAAGACAGGCCAGCTTCTTCTGCCATGATGGAACTTCCCCTGGATCTGTAAGCTTCAATAAATCCTTTCCTCCATAACTGTGCCTGGTCTGGAAGTTCATCTCAGCGAACCTGAAGCTATCTGCTACAGATGGGATACTGGCAGAAAGGCTGCCTGCACTGATAATGCTTCCTGGAGGACACACCCTCACGCTCCTGCCCAGGAGGCATGTCTCCTGCTCGATTCCTGACTCAATCAAGTTGACAGTAGAAATTAACCGTCATGGAGATATGCCTATCTCGAGCATCTGCCCTTAACCTCTGAGCTATTCTTTGGGGGAGGGGAGGGTGGCCATTGTCAACCCAGTTTAGTGATGAAGAGCCTGCGCTGCAAACACATGACATCTGTACCAGGACACGGCTGCGGTGGGAGGTGAGGGGATAGGACCAGGTGAGGACAGAAGGTGCCAGCGATCTTCTAACCCGCTATGAAGCCACAGATCTTTCTGTGTGAAGGATGGGGCGCAGCAGAGACCTTCCTCAAGGACACGCCCTTTTCTGCAGAAAGCCCTGCATCCCACTGCACAAGGTGACTCCAGAGTCAGCAGTGTCATCAGGACTACCTCCTTCACCCACTAGGCAGGACCTGGTGAGGAATATACTAGAACTCTGGACAGATCTGTAGGCAGACAGCTACTCTTCCTCATTCTCTCCCTACAATCTAAGTGACCACTTGCCCCCCCCCCATGGACCATCATGGACCTAAGCTGTGGGCTCATGGTAGTACTTGTTCTATAATCACACACAATGCTTGGCCAGGATGGTGGGTGAGGGGACCTTCTCCTCCCCCCGAATGGAACCAAGCTCATCTCAGCATGTTAATATCTTAAAAGCTTTGGCTTTCTCTCTGGGTCAATGTCCTCCCAACAAAATATTACAATTAAGCTTGAAAGCCTGTGTTGGCCTGAGCCCCACACCAGCCAGCAGAACCATGCTGCGTCACGGGGTGTAAATATTTAAAGAGATGCTGGGAAGGAAAGAGCACTCAACTTGGGGAAGGTGGCCTGGAAGGACAGCTGAAGGTCTGTCCCATGACACTGGAGGAGCCATCTGATGGAGGGGGATGGTGCCTGGCTTCAGTATGGCCCCAACAGTAGCCTTGAGGACAGTGCTGCCACCAACCATCTGCCAGCCATCCACCCAGGGCCAGGAAGATGGCTCCACAATGCACCTGTTTCACAGATGGTGAAACAGAGGACCGAAAATATGATCCAGGCACATCAAAGACATACTTGGGGAACTGAAGAACTGGCTTAGCAGTTTAAGGCACTTACCTGAGAAGCCAAAGGACCCAGGTTTAATTCCCCAGTACCCACATAAGCCAGACACACAAGGTGACAAGGTGGCACATGTGTCTGGAGTTCATTTTGCAGCAGCTGAAGGCCCTGGTGTGCCCATTCTCTCTCTATCTCTTTCTCTCTCAAACAAATGATAATTCAAGGTTGCCTCAGCTCAAGCAGCAGGGTGACTGAGCTTTCCCACCTGACCTTGAGCCTGTGAAATCTAACCATCACAGTGGGGATTTTGTCAAGGAAAGGCTGCAGAGGATGTGGCTTGTTTTTATGAGGCCGACTCTAATATAATGCCTATCATACTCTTGATAAGAATCATGTCATAGGCTGGAGAGATGGCTAAGTGGCTAAGGCGTTTGCCTGCAAAGCCAAAGGACCCTGGTTCTATTCCCCAGGACCCATGTAAGCCAGATGCACAAGGGGGTGTATGTGTCTGGAGTTCATTTGCAGTGGCTGGAGGCCCTGGCATGCCCATTCTCTCTCTCCCTCTCTCTGCCTCTTTCTCTCTCTCTCTCTCTTTCTCCCAAATAAATAAATAAACTAAAAAGAATCATGTCAATACTGTCGTAAAGGTCCTATAATCCTCACTGTCATTTTACTAAGCCCTCCAGGATGCTGGGCTGGACACAGAAGCAGAAATGAGATTGTATTACTCAGGGGTTTTGAGGGGAACAGAGCCAATAGAATAAATCTATATTACTACAGTGATTTATAGATTGGCCATATGGGCTAGGTAACTCAATAATGACTAAGAGGCTGGAACAGCTGAGAATCCGGTAGCTGCTCAGTCCAGGGGGCTGGATGCCTCAGCAGTCCTGATATAGTTCTAAAGACCTGGAGGATTCCTGGAGAGCCGCTGGTCTTCAGTCCACGCTGGAAGGCCGAAAGGGCTATGTTCTGATATCTATGAAGGATGGCGCAATGGGGCAGCAACAGTGTTGCAGTCACCTCCCTGTTGTCAGCAGAAAGCACCCACCAAAAGCAGCCTATGGGAGAAAAGGGCTTATTTTGCCTTACAGACTTGAGGGGAAGCTCCATGTTGGCAGGGGGGAAGCAATGGTATGAGCAGAGGGTGGACATCACCCCTTTGCCAACATCAGGTGGGCAACAGCAGCAAAAGAATGGGCCAAACACTGATGTGGAGAAGCTGGCTACAATACTCGTAAGCCCACCCCCCAAAACATACCTCCAACAAGGTTCCAATTCCTAAATTGCCATCAGCTGTGGATAGAGCACTCAGAACACGAGTCTATGGGGGACACCTTAATCAAACCACCACTAACGCTCCTAGCAAGAGGAGAAGGCAGGGAGGAAAAGTACAGTGTTTTTCCTGGGACCTCTACATAGATGGTGTGGTAGTTTGAATAGATGTCCCCCAATATATTCAGTGTTTTATTAATTTGTAGTTTGTATCTGCAGCCACCTGGCTGGAGGCAGTGTCACTGGGTGGATCATAAGGTGTGGTGGTGGGTTTGAGATTTCAATCTAAAGATATGCAAAGTGTGCCTAGCTGGAGTTCCTGAAATGTGTAGTGCTGTGTGGCTTTTTTGGCTTTTGGCTTTTGGCTTTTCTCTCTCTGCTTGGACCTGTGAAGACAGGCCAGCTTCTTCTGCCATGATGGAACTTCCCCTGGATCTGTAAGCTTCAATAAATCCTTTCCTCCATAACTGTGCCTGGTCTGGAAGTTCATCTCAGCGAACCTGAAGCTATCTGCTACAGATGGGATACTGGCAGAAAGGCTGCCTGCACTGATAATGCTTCCTGGAGGACACACCCTCACGCTCCTGCCCAGGAGGCATGTCTCCTGCTCGATTCCTGACTCAATCAAGTTGACAGTAGAAATTAACCGTCATGGAGATATGCCTATCTCGAGCATCTGCCCTTAACCTCTGAGCTATTCTTTGGGGAGGAGGGGTGGCCATTGTCAACCCAGTTTAGTGATGAAGAGCCTGCGCTGCAAACACATGACATCTGTACCAGGACACGGCTGCGGTGGGAGGTGAGGGGATAGGACCAGGTGAGGACAGAAGGTGCCAGCGATCTTCTAACCCGCTATGAAGCCACAGATCTTTCTGTGTGAAGGATGGGGCGCAGCAGAGACCTTCCTCAAGGACACGCCCTTTTCTGCAGAAAGCCCTGCATTCCACTGCACAAGGTGACTCCAGAGTCAGCAGTGTCATCAGGACTACCTCCTTCACCCACTAGGCAGGACCTGGTGAGGAATATACTAGAACTCTGGACAGATCTGAAGGCAGACAGCTACTCTTCCTCGTTCTCTCCCTACAATCTAAGTGACCACTTGCCCCCCCCCCCATGGACCATCATGGACCTAAGCTGTGGGCTCATGGGAGTACTTGTTCTATAATCACACACAATGCTTGGCCAGGATGGTGGGTGAGGGGACCTTCTCCTCCCCCCGAATGGAACCAAGCTCATCTCAGCATGTTAATATCTTAAAAGCTTTGGCTTTCTCTCTGGGTCAATGTCCTCCCAACAAAATATTACAATTAAGCTTGAAAGCCTGTGTTGGCCTGAGCCCCACACCAGCCAGCAGAACCATGCTGCGTCACGGGGTGTAAATATTTAAAGAGATGCTGGGAAGGAAAGAGCACTCAAGTTGGGGAAGGTGGCCTGGAAGGACAGCTGAAGGTCTGTCCCATGACACTGGAGGAGCCATCTGATGGAGGGGGATGGTGCCTGGCTTCAGTATGGCCCCAACAGTAGCCTTGAGGACAGTGCTGCCACCAACCATCTGCCAGCCATCCACCCAGGGCCAGGAAGATGGCTCCACAATGCACCTGTTTCACAGATGGTGAAACAGAGGACCGAAAATATGATCCAGGCACATTAAAGACATACTTGGGGAACTGAAGAACTGGCTTAGCAGTTTAAGGCACTTACCTGCGAAGCCAAAGGACCCAGGTTTAATTCCCCAGTACCCACATAAGCCAGACACACAAGGTGACAAGGTGGCACATGTGTCTGGAGTTCATTTTGCAGCAGCTGAAGGCCCTGGTGTGCCCATTCTCTCTCTATCTCTTTCTCTCTCAAACAAATGAGATAAAAAGTTAAAGCCGGGCATGGTGGCACACACCTTTAATCCCAGCACTCGGGAGGCAAAGGTAGGAGGATCGCCATGAGTTTGAGGCCACCCTGAGAATACATAGTGAATTCCAGGTCAGCCTGGGCTGGAGCGAGACCCTACCTCAAAAAATGAAAAAAAAAAAAAGTTAAAAAAAAAAAACCTTAAAAAGATGACATACTTTAGCTTTGGCTTTTGCATCTGTACTTTGGTGACCCCAAAATGATGCTATGGAAGAAACACATCATCTCCTAGAAGAGAAATTGAGGACTATCCAAGGTCACCCAGGGAGGCGAGAGGGAAGAGGAGAGTTGAGTCAGATTTTATGTTGCAAGCGCTCATTCTGTTCATCTCACAAATTGTTGGAGGCACCTGGTGCCGCTCCAGGTGCTGGATGAGTGTGAGAGGCTGAGCAAACGCCTGTCTACTCTGGGACCCGACGGTGGAAGGAGCTGGGGCTCCAATCCTGAGGGAAGAACAGGGTCAGGTTCTGGGGCTTGGAGCTGCTGTCTGACAAGCCCTAGAGTGATCAATTTCCATGCCTGGCAGACACACACTTCCAGTAAAATCATAGCTATAGAGACAGGGGCCGAGACAAACACACCAGCAAAGGCCTGGTGGTGGGGACACATAGTTATGACCTCTGAGGGTCATGACATGGAGGCCTTTGTCATTATAGGACTCGCCTTATACAGGGCAAGAGGAATAAGGCCCACCGCCTCACCACCCCCAGATGCCAGGTACCATTGTCTTGAGCTTCTAGCCACGCCACTGCCTGACCCAAAAGGCTACCAGTAAGCTACTGCCAGGCCCCGCACCTGGCAGGACCCACGCAGAAGCAAAGGAAATATCTATTTGGAAGATTTGTTCCATTTGGTCTCACAGTGCAACAATCAACTGGACAGCCTGGGCTGCTGAGAGATATATTGGCAGCCGCCGAGAGTCGCCTCTGCTCACACACAGAATGTTAGAAACAACCACAGTCATCGCAGCCTCGGCTGCCACAGACCTGCACCTGGCCTGGGCCTCGTCCCACCATGCCACCAAGGCGGGAGCTGGCTCTGCAGTGGAGTGGTCAAAGCAGAAGCTGGCCCTGGTTCCTCCTCCCCTACTGTCACACAGATGCCGCATGCTCCAGTCACTTAGCATCACTGTGACAGCAGCTCTAGATGACTTCAGCAAGGGCCTTGTAACGGCCCTCTACGCCTAAAAATTGTTGTTTCCCATGACTGGGATGAAAGCACCTCCCTTCACCATGTGAGCCACTGAGAAATGCCATCCAAAAGCGATGCTCAGACTCCACTGTGCTTTCTGGCCCCGGTTCATGGAGAAGCATCCAGAGAAGAAGAGAAGCTGTTCGTCATGACAGCCCACGATTGCACATTATTTCAACAGCCTGTTGCGTTCTGCATAACTCCATCATCATCGGCGTTAAGGTCTGCCCCAGTGTGCGTCCAGCCACGGCTCCGGAACAACACTCTGAGAACACAGGACAGCAGGAGCAGCCCTGGACAGACCCCCAGGAGACACAGCACAGTCATCTCAGGAGGTGATGGGGGATTGCATGGAGTATGGGAGCACTGGCATGCTCGGAGCAGGAAAGCGCTGTCTGCACTGGGGCTGCATAAGGGGCAGAGGTTGGAAGGGCATAGGGCATGCTTTCCTGTGATGGAGCGGGGCAAGCCTCAGAGAGAACACAGGGCACCACATGCTTGGGCTTTCTTTTCTTTTTGAAATGCATGTGTATTGATGTGCATATGTGTACACATGCATATGGAAGCCAGAGGACAGGCAACCTTGGATGTAATCCTCAGGGTCACTGGACACTGTCCACGTTTGGGTTTTTTTTTGTTTGTTTGTTTGTTTGTTTGATTTTGCTTTTTTTAAACAGAGTCTCTCACTGGCCTGGAGCTTACCAATTAGGCTAGACTGGCTGGCTCATGAATTCCAGGAAGTCTCATCTCTGCCTCCCCAGCACTGAGATTTCAGGCACACATCACCACATCCGACATTCTTTGGTGGGTTTTGGGGATCAAACTCAGATTCTCGCCGGGCGTGGTGGCGCACGCCTTTAATCCCAGCAGTCGGGAGGCAGAGGTAGGAGGATCGCCGAGAGTTCGAGGTCACCCTGAGACTACATAGTTAATTCCAGGTCAGCCTGGACCAGAGTGAGACCCTACCTCAAAAAAAAAAAAAACCCAAAAACAAACTCAGATTCTCAAGCTGCAAGGCAGGCACTGTAATGACAGAGCCATCCTCCTGGCCCATCCCTGAGTTTTCATTTGGTTGGTTGACTGGTTTTGATTTTTTGAGGTAGGGGCTCACTCTAGCCCAGGCTGACCTGGAATTCGCTATGTAATCTCAGGGTGGCCTTGAACTCAACGGGATTAAAGGTGTGGCTGCCACACCTGGCCCCATCCCTGAGTTGTCACAGAGCTACCAAACACTCTGCCACCATGTCTCTATTATATTCTCTAAACTCTCTCCACCTTAGCTGGACTCTGAAGACTGAAAGCATTGACACCACAGCTACAGACCCAATCCTCCCTTCTTGGCTTGTATCTTTAAATTAAATCTGTGCACTTGCTCTGGAAGCTAGCATCTAGAAAGCTACGTCCCAAAACCTTGACCTCAGCCCATGTGTATCAGTTACTTTCTCATTGCTGGGACAAAACACCCTGCCAGAAGCAGCTTAAGGAAGGAAAAGGTTTCCTTCAGCTTCCGTTTTGAGGGGATGTGTCATCACAACAGGGAAAGTAGGACAGGAACAGACTGCCAGCATGGCATCTTCACGTGAGCAGGGAGGAAGTAGCAAGGGCCACACTCTGTGACACACTCCTCCAGCAAGGCTCCACCTGCCAATGGTTCCAAAACCTTCTTAAAAGCGCCACCAACTGGGAATCAAGTATTCAAACACATGAGGTGATGACAGACATTTTACATTCAAACCACCGTACCATCCAAACAGCCACAACGGACCCCTTTGTGAGGCCAATCCTAAAAGCAGCCTCCTTATTTCTCTGCAGACACAATTTTCCCACTGGCCAGGTGTCTTCATGGAAACCAAGAATCACTGGCCATCAGCTCGCAGTTGGGAGCCCATGTTTGCTGCTGTTTGTCTCTGTGACAAAAATACCCGAGAGCATCAACATAGGAGGAAAGACTCAGGTTGGCTCATGGAGCCAGGGGTTTCAGCCCACGGTCACTGGGCACCATTGCTTCCTGGCCCATGGCGGGTATGTTGTTAGAGCAAAGCGGCACACTGCATGGCAGTCGGGAGGCAGAAAGGGGCCAAGCACAGGGTGCACCCTTCAAAGTCACACCCCTAGTGGCCTACTCCCTCCAAGCCCACCTGGAATTCAACAATGGATGAACCCATGACTGGAGTTAGTATCTTCATGATCTGATCCATAGCTCCACCAGCTGGAGACTGAGCCTTCAAGACTCAGGTAGAGGACACTTCCTATTCAAACCATAGCAAAACCCAAAAGTGGGGCTGGAGGGATGGCTTAGCCGTTAAAGGCATTCGCCTGCAAAGCTAAAGGATCCCGGTTCAATTCCCCAGGTCCCACGTAAGCCAGATGCACAAGGGGGCACACGCATCTGGAGTTCGTTTGCAGTGGCTGGAGGCCCAAAAGTGCCTTGAGTGGTCGGTACATAGGACATGGTCAGAAAGGCCACTGCCCAGGCTTCCATGGTCTCTGTGCATCCTGATGCTTGGAGGAGGGGACCAACCCAGGGGGTGAGGACTATAATGTAACTCTGATACCAGTTCAAGGCAATAAAGACACCCCACTTGATAGATGGGGAAGTTGAGGCTTAAAGGGGTAGAAAGCCAAGGACAGCTTAGGTGCTATTGACTCAGCTTTGATGTGTCTGCCTGGCCTGATGTAGATGATGGACATGGAAAACTGACAAATGAAGCCAGAGTAGCACCCAATATCTTTCCCCTGGGCTGGAGGCATCCAAGCCACTCAGGGTCACCTCCCTGTGACCCTATAGAGCCAGCAACTTGCGAGTCCAGAGGGACCATGGCCTTGAATGAGATCTGATGCTTGCAGAGCATTGTGCAGAGCAAGGGAACGGCACTTCTAAGGTCATGGTCGACAGATCATTGAGGGATCCTGTCCCTCAGCAGGTTCCCACTATCTTGTGTGGGCCACAGCTTTCCCGGCACCTCTCTAGAGACTGGCTGTCTGGTTCTGGGCCACCAATACCAAAATCTCCACTGTGAAGGGGCACTGGGGGCTCAGTGGTCTCCTAAGGGGGAGCGCTGGTGGGATTCCACAGGGTGTAGTAGAACTCCATTGAACATCTGATGTCATCCTATGGCTCTTCCCACAGGAAGCAACCACAGAGAGAAAAGAGGAATCAAGTGGACACCATGGTACATGGGGCCCTGTGCTGTATGGCCTGTTGTACCCTGAGTTCTGCCCGTGAGTTCAGACCTCCCAAGCCTGGAAAGCAGATGCACTCAGCTGGTGATGGTAGCTGTGTGTCCTTAGCAAGTCCCTTGACATCTCTAGGCCTCTGTGCCCTTTCCCGTAGAGGAAGGAGAATGGGCTGAGATCACTCAGTTGGGAAAGTGCTGGCCGTGAAAGCACAAGAACCTGAGTTTAATCCCCAGAATCCACATAAATGCTGGGCGTGGTGGCACACCCAGGTAATCCAGGTGCTGATCCCTGAGGGACCCTGGCCAATCAGTCTAGCCCACTTGGTGAGTCTAAAGCTAGTGAGAGACCCTGTTTCCAAAAGAGGTGAACCACATTCCTGAGGAGCAATACCTGAGGTTGTCCTCTGACCTCCACACACACACATATGCACATGCACACGCACCTACATACATACTCATACATGCATTAAAAAGGGGGGGGCTGCAGAGATGGCTTAGTGGTTAGGGGGCTTACCTGCAAAGCCAAAGGACCTTAGTTTGATTTCCCCAGGACCCACATAAGCCAGATGCACAAGGGGACACATGCATCTGGAGTCCATTTGCAGTGGCTGGAGGCCCTGGCACGCCCGTTCTTTCTCCCTCTCTTTCTCTTTTTCTCTCTCTCTTCCTCTGCCTTGTTCTCTCTCTCAAATAAAAAATATATATAAAATATAAAAAATTAAATTAAAATAATATTTTTTTTAAAAAAAGAGGAAAAACAATGACCACCTCTTGACTCTCTGGAACGACCAGACTGGGAAGACGCGAGTGGAGTTGAAGGTGGTGGCAAGCTTGAAACTGACCCGGACATGGACAACCTTGATGGACCTCACGGCCATGTCCCATAGGTACCGTCATGTCCCATTGGAGGGAACCAACCCAGTGGATGGGGACTAATGTGACTCTGATAACAATTCAAGGTCAGTGCTATAAAGACACCCACTTTATAGATGAGGAAATTGAGATTTAAAGAGGTGGAAAGCCAAGCACAACTTGAGAGCCACTCACTCCACTTCCATGTGTCTGCCTGGCCTTATGTAGATGATGTCCGGGTCAGTTTCAGGTGAGGAGGCTGGCACAAGACAGCCCAAGGGCTTTGACTAAGGTCACACATCTGGCAACCAGGCTCCAACTCTACCCTTAAGGAGCCGGCTTCTAACCGCTGTTTCCAACTCTGTCTTCAGAGTAAGTCTATTGTGCCCGGAGCATCTATGTCTAGAATCTTCTAGACTTAAGCCCAGGACCCTCAGTGTCCAGTAGAACTTCCTATGACTATTCCCAAGTGTAGGTGACTGCTGGGGCAGGATCAGAGACTCATGGCTCAGAACCCTTGAATGTCACAAGTGTGATGGAGAAGCCAAGTTTCCAACTGTATTGAATTTGGGCTGATTTCGATTCGAGGAGAGCCAGGTGGCTCTGTGTGGTTGTGGAGACAGCCCACTCTATGTGTCCTTGTAGATGGCTGAGCTGCCTGGGGAGGCTTCCCAAAGAACCTGCTGGCGCACAGTGGGACCATGGCCTGTGTGAGCCATGGGCCAGGTTTGAGCTCATTGATAGGCATCCACTTCCCATCTGCAGGACACAGGGTATCCTCGAGGCCCAAAATGTGACCCTGCCTGGACCTTAGGAGCCTGCCAGACACAACCTGGTGGGGCCAGCTGTGGACAGTGAGGTCACCTGAGCAGAGAGTGAAGTCTGGCCTTCAGAGGCCACATATTGGGTACAGGCCTAACTTTGCCCCTCAGGCAAGCCTCCTTTGTCCCTCTGTATGATGGAAAATGACAAGTCACATAAGGTGGGGAGGTCTGACTCCTGGCCCATCCCCAAGGATCTGCAGCCCAGCCCTCCCCGTCATCATTCTGTGAGCTGGCCTCTCGCTTAGAAAGCAAAGTGACAGTCATCAAAGTCTAACTCCTGAAGCCCTGGAAGGGAGGTGACAGTAGCCGATGTAGGCAGGGCCACCCGCCAAAGCTTCCATTCTCCTAAACAGCCCTCTGGAGCTGGGAGACCCTGGGAAGATTATGCTGAACACTTGCTTTCTGAGCATCTGTGGCTGGAGGAGAGGAGGTTGCCATGGAAACAGCATCTGGCCTATTCACTTGAGTTTATGAGGCAAGCACACTGATAGCAGCAATACAGCACAGCCCAAATGCAGTGCCCCTTTTGCGTTCCCTGACAGGCTCGTGCTCCGGGTTGATGGGCCAGAAGGGAAGATGTTAGAACTCGCTAAGATCATCCACTTAGGATTAGTTTATGGCTCTTTGAATACCCAGCTCACCAAACCTGATTTTGACTGTTTTGTTGCCAAAAGGCAACATCAGATGCTTGGCAGAGGGACAAACAGAATGGAAAAGCCAGGTGCAAACTTGGCCCAAGAGACATCAGGCAGTAGTGGGGGGAGCTTTAGCCCCCAGGGCTGTGGGCCTGGCATAGAGAAGGACGTGAGGCACCCCATCTTTTTGCAGAGCTTCTTGGAAGGGAGAAGGTTACCCATTTGCATCCAAAGTATAAATATGAACACAAGCAGTATGTGTGCGTACACACTGTGTGCACACATGGGCACATGAGTCGTTATTCACAAGCATTCAAAGCTCTCCCTGAGCCACGCTCTCTGGGACTGATGTCATGATTGGGGGCAGGGCTGGAGAAATGGCTTAGCTGTTAAGGCACTTGCCTGCAAAGCCAAAGGTACCCAGGTTCGATTCTCCAGGTCCCACATAAGCCAGATGCACAAGGGGTACATGCATCTGGAGTTCGTTTGCAGTGTCTAGAGGCCCTGGTGTACCCATTCTCTCTCTGTCTGCCTCTCTTCTATCTCTCTCTGCTTGCAAATAAATAATTTTTTTTAAAAAAGAGTGGGGACAGAGACACCCAGCTTGGACAAGAGAAGCCAGCAGTTCTGATGGTGCAGGGAAATCCTGAAATATGGGAGGTGGAGACCGAATTTGCTCAGAAGATGGTGGGAAGAGCCAAACAGGCTTCCTGGAAGAGGTTCATCAAGCTGAATTCTAGCCATGCCTCAGTCCTTACAAGAAGAAACACCAAGCTGGGCGTGGTGGTGCATGCCTTTAATCCCAGCACTCCGGAGGCAGAGAGGTAAGAGGATCACTGTGAGTTCGAGGCCACCCGAGACAACATAGTGAATTCCAGGTCAGCCTGAGCTAGAGTGAGACCCTCCCTCGAAAAACCAAAAGAAAAAAAAGAAGAAGAAAAAGAAACAATAGGATCCCACTTCAAGGACCAATATTAACCTAACCAAGTAAGGGGGCTCAGTGCTACCACAGTAGGATCATGGGCCAGAATACACATGTGCACATGTGCACACACACACACACACACACACACACGTGTAGCCTATGATGTCAGAGGCTGTTCTGGAGGCAATGACTGGCTGGCAGTCAAGTCCCACCTCCAACATCCAGTCAGCACCTCGAGAGTGTGTCCTGCCAACCCGTCTTGGGCATGTACAGTGGGTACCAGAAACATAGACTTCTTGCTTCTTTTCCTATTGGAAGTTCTTGTTACATAGCAGGCTACCCCCACAACCTACAGCAGACACCTCGCAGGTACCCCAAATCTGCAGACCAGTAAGACCCAAAAGTCCGAGATGAGCATCTGTTGTCACTGCATTCCTTTGTTCTGTGACCTGGAAGAAATGAATACCCATGGTTACACTCAAACAGTGGAGTCCAGCCGCTAACTCACTGTGTGGGCCTGACTTCCCATCTATGAAATGGACAGCTGGAGTAAAAAGCTCTCCCAGGGTCCCACCCACCAAGGCTACCGTAGACCTCAGCCACAGTCCAGGGACCGGTGACCAAGCAAGCACAAACAGATCCTGTCTTCTTGGGCAGAGACCTCAGCAGTGAAGGCATTTTTCTACGGAAATGTTTACCTCCCTTCAATTAGGACTAATTGAATGGGGCGATGGGAAACGATTTTGCATCGGAAGGAACGGCCTCATCAAAGCCGCGTTGCTGTATTTAGTTTGGAATTAAAGTGTTTGGCATTCAAGGTCTGGCGTGAGCGCCTCATGAAAGATTGATTATTTTCCTCCATGAGGTGACTTCTTGCCGTGTTGTTGCAGACAGCAGGTTCTAACTGACAACCTTACAGATCTTCCATAAAGGCTGGGGCCACCAGCCAGCCACCATAACACACAGAGCAAAACTACAGCCAAAAGGTCACACAGCAGACTTTAGGAACTCCTGTAGACCCCAAATCTCAAACCCATCACCACACCTTAAGATCTAGTGACCTTGCTCTAGCCCAGATGAGCATATAAACCATATATTTAAACTTTGTTTTCTTGGTCTGGCAGATTTTTTTTCTAATTTTAGATTTATAATGACATATTGTAAATTGTACACAGTTCCCCATGATCAAGATAGTGGAGTCCTGTAAAATCAAACAAGTTCAATGTGTAAAGGTCCTGGGGTGGAATGTCTGAGACTGAATGCTCAATCACCATCAGCCATCATCCCATCTTTTTTTATAACCAGAGACTAACAGTCTTCCCCTCCACAGCTGGAGTAAAACAACCAGGTCCCATTTTTCAAACTACCCTGCCTTTATGCTGCTTACAGCCATTTTTCATATTTTCAACCCAAAAGCTGGAGTAAAAAATCCAAAAAGCACATCAGATTGAGGTTTTTCACTCCCAAATAAAATTAACTTTGATAAACACTCTGGGCCTGGAAGAAATGAATTTCTTATGTCAGGGTCCTCTCCTTCCCAATAGAAAGCTCAATTGTGTTCATACTGTCTGCACTTAGCATTCTCAAACTCTCATCAGAATAGTCCATGATTAGACATCTTCAGTTGCAAGTCCATGCCCAAAAACAAAGCTTCGCTGAGATGAACTTTTAGACCAGGCACAGTTATGGAGGAAGGGATATTATTTATTGAAGCTTACAGATCCAGGGAAGTTCCATAAAGGCAGGAAAAGCAGCCTGCTCTTCACAGGGCCAAACAGAGAGAAAAAAAACCAACCAGCCACCACAGCACACAGAGCAAAACTACAGCCAAAAGGTCACACAGCAGACTTTAGGAACTCCTGCTAGACACATTTGCATATCTTTACAATGGAATCTCAAACCCATCACCACACCTTAAGACTGGGCCCCAGTGACCTTGCCTCTAGCAAGGTGATTGCAGATGCAAACTATAAAATAATAAAATACTGAATATATTGGGGACATATATTTAAACTACCACATTTCGCCCCTGGCCCCCAATATATTTAGCTCCTGGCCCCCAATAGATTTATAATTATTACATATTGTAAATTGTACTCAGTCCAATTTCAAAGGTTTTCACAGTCTTGATCATTTTAAGATAGTGAGTCCTGTAAAATCAAACAAGTTAAATACTTTTAACATGTAAAGGCACAGAGTAAACATTTTAACTGTATAAGGAATAGCAAGGAGAGACTAAAACAATGCAAACTCAATCACCATCAGCCATCATCAAACTTCTGTAGTTTAAGTTCAATATAACCAGAGACTAACAGTCTCCATGTTTACCAATTCCGCCCCTCCAGCTGGGCAGAGTCGCCAGGGAAAACTTTTATCTCATGCCAACACTGTACTTTATGGTAGCCCTTTTGTACAGTTCTGGTATATCCAAAACATCTTTAGGTTTTCATGTAAACCACAGTCTATCTTTTAAAAGGCTCTTGTAGCCTATTTTTCAGGAACTTTATGCCCTGCCTTTATGCTGCAACTTAGCAGCGGCTTCTGGAACCGTGTGCAACTCATGACCATTTTATATATTTTTCATATTTTCAAAACTAATACCAGGTGTGTAGGACACAGCCATATTCTAAATCCAGGGACAAAATAAACCATTGTCTTGAAAAGCAGGTTCCTTCTCCAGTCAACTCTTTCCAAAGAGTTTGTATTTTTAACAGTCTTTTTTTAGGCATCCTTTCCATTGTTTTAATGTAAATCAAGTCGGGCCACCTTTCTTTCACCTTCCTTAAGATTGCTAATGCGTTGACAATAGCAGCTCCAGTAACCTAAAACCAGTCTCAGTGCCTTTGCTTTTAACTTGATTGAGGTTTTTCTGTTTAAAATCTTAAAATCTCAGTCCGATATCTTTAGTCAAGCACATTAGTCCATTATAAATTTAACTTTGATCAAACACTCTGGGCCTGGATAGCAGAATGTAGCCATTTCTTATGTCAGTAGCCCACTTTCAACAAAGTCCTTTTTTGTCTTTCCTTCCCCTTAGAAAGCTCATAAGCCAAGCCTCGAAGTTTAATACTGTCTGCACTTAGCATTCTCAAACTCTCATCAGAATAGTCCATAAAACTTGGCTTACCACTCCAGAAGGCATCTTCAGTTGCAAGCACCAAGTCCATGCCCATTTCTCCAAAACAAAGGTTGCAAAAGACAAACATCCACACGGTCTGGTTTATCTCACCCCACTCTCGGTACCACTTTACTGTTGTAGACAGCTTTAGGTTCGCTGAGATGAACTTTTAGACCAGGCACAGTTATGGAAAAAGAGATATTATTTATTGAAGCTTACAGATCCAGAAAAAGTTCCATAAAGGCAAAAAAAGCAGCCTGCTCTTCACAGGGCCAAACAAAAAAAAAAAAAACCAACCAGCCACCATAACACACAAAACAAAACTACAGCCAAAAGGTCACACAGCAGACTTTAGAAACTCCTGCTAGACACATTTACATATCTTTACAATAAAATCTCAAACCCATCACCACACCTTAAGACTGGGCCCCCAGTGACCTTGCCTCTAGCAAGGTGATTGCAGATGCAAACTATAAACTAATAAAATACTAAATATATTAAGAGACATATATTTAAACTACCACACGGTGCTTACTGATAACATAGCTGGACCCTGCGCACTCCGGACCCTGTGGAGCAGTGGGGTTACACCGCCGGAAAGCCTTGGAAAATGAATGATCCCATGTTACCTGCAGGTTCCCCATCTCAAAGTCTCAGCAAACAGAAGTGTACAGTGTGTCTAGCCTCTCTCCCCAGTTCCCAGTGCTGCATGGGAAGCCCACGGAGCTAGAGATGTCAGGGATCTTCCTCCTGCCCAGCCACCACTGAGTGGCTACCAGGCTGAGTCCTAGGTGGCCACAGAGCTGCCTGCCATCATGGTACTCCCCATACTTAACAAAAGTGAAGGCTTGTGTTCAATCTGACATACCCCGTGCTTTTCCCTTTGGCTGGTCTTGCTCTGGTCTCAGGATCAAACTCCACAGAACCTTCTAGAAGGGTTAGAGGGGATCTGTCTCTCCTGGAGGAGAAAGGAAAAGGTAAACCCTCCGCCCCAGCATCCTCTGGACTTTGGATATGCAAAGGCGACAAAGATCTTTGCATCCCACAGATGGAGATTCAAATCCCCAGGTGGGCAAAGGCTCACCACCACCATTAGGAACCAGCAGTAGCCCAAAGGCCACAGTGCCACTGCCCTCTCAGGCTTGCCCCGTGGCCAAAGCGACCACAGAGGTCTAGGATTCATGGTGGACCCAAGACCCCCACAACTGAGAGTGAGGTGGCTACGGGTCAGAAGAGGTCCAGACTGGTGCCCTTCTTCTCCTTGGGGACTCTTTTCATCTCCACCCACGACAGAAGTGCATGTGTTGGATCCACATGTGTGACCCTTGCCTCTGTGATATATGGAAGAACAGTTGTTCTCTAGTCCTCCAGCCCTGGGGCTGGGTCCCCAAACCAATGCCCCTCACCTTTCTGCTCTTACACTTTTGGGGGTCAAATCAGGAAGCTGAGATTCCCAAAGCAGCCATTAAGGCCAGGAGCTTGTGTAGCTTTCAAACGAGTGATGTAGCCGGGTGTGGTGGTGCACACTTTGCTTCCCAGCACTCGGGGAGGCAGAGGTAGGAGGATCACTGTGAGTTGGAGGCCACCCTGAGACTACATAGTGAATTCCAGGTCAGCCTGGACCAGAGTGAAACCCCACCTTGAAAAACAAACAAACAAAAAAACCAAGTGATATAGATGTAGAGAAAGGACAGGGTGGGGTCCTGCGGGGCAGTGACTAGGACGGGCCTAGGGCTGAAGGAGGGAAGTGTCGGTGCACTGATTCCTTTGCAGGGAGCTGCAGCACCTCTCCAACTCCAGTCTAGAGACAGACTAGTATTCTCCCCCTAGAAGAAGAAAGGTTTGGCCCCTGTGGGGCTGGGGGGGGGGACTCAGTGGTATGATGAACTCTGGGGTCCTGCACCAGCACCAGGATTCCCAGGAACCCATCCTTTGGGGACCCAGCCAGACCTGCAGCTGGAGCAGGTATCAGTGAGGCCTTCTGCAGGTCACTGGACTATAAGATCAACAGCATCAGGAAGGAACTCCCTGGCCGGGCAAGTGTGTGACCCATCGCGCTAACCAATAAAGGTGTAGGTGTCTATCTCCACAATATCCCATTGGCACCCAGAGGCCTCCTCAATGGACAAGGTTGACTACGTTTGCTAAGGGTCAGCTCTGAAGGAGTCCTGGTCACCAGTCAAGAGCCACTGCAGCAAGCTTAGCTCATAGTCAGGAAAGAGGCCCAGCCTCGACCTGCATGGGACAGGCAGATGACATGTGCACACATGCCAGAAGCGTTGTCACAGGACCCTGAAAGATGACGAGAATCAGGCGATTGCTTCTTTTAGATAATATTTCACATCCTAAGTTTTCAACAGGCATTGAATACTCCAGACGCCCAGTTAGAATTCTTTAGACACACGTTTGTTCTCAGAAATACACAGCCACTCACTCCAGGAAGTTCTCCTGGGCAGAAATCCAGGGCTTTCCACAGAGAGGTCTTGTCCCAAAAACCCTCTAAGGTGTGTCTGTCTATGGTGGTTTGAATTAGGTGTCCCCCATAAACTCATGTGTCTTAAATGCTTGGGTCCCAGTTGATGACAAATTAGGAGGCGGAGCCTTGCTGGAGGAGGTGTGTCACCGGCAGGCTTAGGGTGTTGTAGCCGCTCCTCCTTGCTAGAGTTCAGCTCACCCTCCTGCTGCTGTGTTCCATCTGCTGTGGCAGAGGGGGTATCCAGCCTCTGCCCATGCCATGCTTTCTCTGCCATCTTGGAGCTTCCCCTCGAGACTGTAAGTCAGAACAAAGATAACGAAAACTTTCCTCCCATCAGCTGCTTTTGGTCAGTTGCTTTGTCACAGCAATGAGAAGGTGACTACAACACTGCTCGTCACTGCTGAGGCAGTTTAGGTGTGACAGGACCCTGAAAGTAAAAGGGAGCTGTGGTGGTTTGATTCAGGTGTTCCCCCACAAATTTATGTGTTCTGAATGCTAGGTCCCCAGCTGGTGGCAATTTGGGAATTGGAGCCTCCTGGAGGCATTCAGTGTATTGTTGGGGGCGGGCTGCTGGGTGATATAGTCAGCTTCCCCTTGCCAGTGTTTGGCACACTCTCCTGCTGCTGTTGTCCACCTGATGTTAGCCAGAAGGCGATGTCCAGCCTCTTCTCATGCCATCAGTTTTCCCCTGTCATCATGGAGCTTCCCCTCAAACCTGTAAGGCAAAATAAACCCTTTCCTTCCACAAGCTTGTTTTTGGCCGGCTGCTTTCTGACAGCAGCGAGAAGCTGACTGCAACAAGAGGATGCACTTGAGCCTGTCCTTGCAGTAAGGAGTTCCCTAAATTCTCTGTTTGTCCTTGAACTCAATCTTAGTCCCTCCCTAGAAAGGAGTCCTTCCTAAAAAAAAGATATTTTTCCCCTTCCGAGCAGGTTATACCCTTCCTGGAAGATTGAATCTTCCCCCAAATCTTGCCTCTATGGAGCTGATCAGCTCAGCCCTCATTCAGAACCTACAAAAGGCCCCTATCTAGCTCTCTAGAGAGTTCCCCCATTTCCAGGAATCCCCCTCAGGCATGAGCTCTGTCTTCCTTCCTCCTCTTAAGTTCTATCAATAATCAAGTAAAACCTCTGAACTTCAGGGGCTGGAGAAATGGCTTAGCAGTTAAGGCATTTACCTGCAAAGCCAAAGGATCCCAGTTCGATTCTCCAGGATCCACATAAGCCAGATGCACAAGGGGCACATGTATCTGGAGTTCATTTGCAGTGGCTAGAGGCCCTGGCATGCCCAGTCTTTCCTTGTCTGCCTCTCTTCTCTCTCTCTCTCTCTCTCTCTCTGATTGCAAATAAATAAATAATTTAAAAAAATTTTTAAAGCCTCTGAACTTTACCCTCTCGTCTGTGGATTTCAAATGTTTGAATTAAGAACCCAGAGGGCACTGACTCTGTGAGAGCTTTTAAAATTTTTTTAGGACCCCAAATTCAGAGCCAAGAAAGGTTCCATTGCTCTCAAAGGACACCCAAAGTCCTGTATCATATTGGTGTATTGGCTGGAAACCTCAATTCCTATATCATATTGGTACATTGGCAAGGAACCCCAATTCCTGCCTCACTGTCACCAAAGAACACCCTTGTAGGTGAAATGATAGGAGGGCTCCTTCCTAATCAGAAGTAGCCAGTGTGTGGACTAGCTGACCCCAGCTCAGGGTAAGTCTGGTCTGAGAGCAAACTGGGCCCCAATGAGTAACAGATGGGAGGGGTCCATGCCAGGTGGTCCTGTCCAGCAGAGACCTTGTCCTTCTTTCCTTAATTTGTTTCTATTAGGTATTTGCTCATAGCAACAAGAAAAGGAACCAATACAACTATTCAGAGGAGATGCTACATGAAATGAAGATTCAGACAAGAGGCGTCAGAGACAGGGAAGAGAATAATGGGCACCTTCTACTCAGAAGAGAGCTGAGGAGCAGCATTCATGTCAGATCAAACAGATCTTCCAGAGGGGGTGGGAAACCTTACTGGAACCAAAAAGAACCATACACACAGTGGCAGGTTCTTCACAAAGTGCCCCAGCAATTATCAGCTTGTCCAGCAGGCACAGGATCCATGGAATGGGAACTGAGGAAATTACAAAGGAGACTGTATTTGCTACCTTTCTTGTTGCTGGGAGGAAAGGCTTACAGTTCAAGGTTGCAGTCCATCGTGGTGGGGAAGATGTGGCAGTAGGGACTTGAGGCAGCCAGTCACAATCAGCCAGGTGATGAGGCTGAGAGAGGTGAATGCTGGTGTTCAGCCAGCTCTCTCCTTTATATACACACCCAGGCCCAGGAAATGATGCTTCCCACCTCAATTAACTAATTTATTTTTATTTTATTTATTTATTTGAGAGGGAGAGAGAGAGAATGGACACACCAGGGCCTCCAGCCACTGCAAACGAACTCCAGACACATGCGCCCCCTTGTACATCTGGCTAACATGGGTCCTGGGGAATCGAACCTGGGTCCTTTGGCTTTGTAGGCAAACGCCTTCACCGCTAAGCCATCCCTCCAGCCCTCAATTAACTAATCTAGATAACCCCTTATGGGCACCTCCAGACACTGGTTTCCTAGGTAATTCTAGGACCTGTCAAACTGACAATAAAAAACCATCAAGGAGCCAGGCATGGTGGTATATGCCTTTAATCCCAGGACTCAGGATACAAAGGTAAGAGGATTGCTTTGAGTTTGAGGCCAGCCTGAGACTACATAGTGAATTCCAGGTCAGCCTTGGCTAGAGTGAGACCCTACCTTGACAACCAAAAAAAAAAAAAAAAAACACACCTTTTCCTGAGGGGTAAGGAAGCTACTACTTACCCAAGATAGAGCAAACACCAACAGGCCAAAGACTGTGAACAACTCCTAAACAGCTGTATCGCCAAAAAGTTCCACCTCCAGCATGGGTGACTGACCAATCACACCACTGAAGAGTCTTCAGCCAGCCCCAGTCCACCTTCACCTCCAAAACCAGGGGCAGCTGGGACAGGAAGGAATAGTGGCTGGAATCCCGGATGAGGTCCCTTGACACTCCCCTATCCTCACGCAGTGAATATTTACAGCCTTGGTGCCATTGCTACAGACCTGCTGTCTCTGTATCAGTCTTAGTTCATTGCTATGACCGCAGCCAAGGTCATCTGTAGGTCACCACAGTAGTTCTGCTTCATGATGGTGATGATTACGTCACACCCAGACCAATCAGCCACACTACAAGGACAGACCATGCACTGCATGCCAGCATTCAGCAGGGGACACAGGCGATTTGAACAACAAACACAGGATCCAAAATGTACCCAAGGGCTAGAGAGATTGCTCAGCAGTTAAGGCACTTCCTGCAAAGCCTAAGGACCCGAGTTCAATTCTCCAGTACCCACATGATGCCAGATGCACAAAGTGATGCATTCTCTCTCTCTCCCCTTCCAAAATAAATAAATGAATAAAATTTTTAACAATTTTTTAAATGCACCTGAAACTTAAGCGCTCACATTTGTTACAGCATGAAGGGAAATGGTTTGTTTTTTTTAAATGGATGGCATAGTGGGGTGAAATATCACTTTCAGTACTCAGAGAGCTTTGGGGACACCCAGACCACATTCTGTGGGCAGAGAGGAATGGCTAGAAAAACACTGGGCTGAGAAATCAGGAAAAAACAACCCCAAAACTCATGATTTAAGTATCAGAAGAGAAATTGGAACTTATTTGTACAGGAAGGTGATAAAAAATACTATATGTCAAATTTTGAGAAATGCAGCCAAAACAACATGTATACAGGGAAATTTATAGTGCTAAGCACTGACTTTAGGAGAGAAAAAAAACTGAAAATGTATGCTTTAAGCATTTATCTAATATATATATATATATATATATATATATATGATGAATAGTCAAAAACAAATTGGTGGAAATAAATAACAAGGAATTAGGAAAAACACACACCGGAGAACACTGACCAATCCAAAACCAGTGCACAGGGGAAAAAAAAATCGAACTTGACAGTTCCAGAAATATTAACCAAGAATAAAAAGAATAACCAGGCATGGTGGCTCAGGCCTAGAAGTCTAGCACTTGGGAGGCTGAGGTAGGAGGATCGCCATGAGTTCTAGGTCAGCCTGGGCTAGGATGAGACTCTGATTTGGAAAAAAAAAAAAAAAAAACAGAGAGAAATGGAACAAATTAAAAACAAATGAGCCAGGCAGAGTGTGCGTGTGTATAATCTCAGCACTCAGGAGATGGAGATGGAGGATTGCCACAAGTTTGAAGGCAGCCTGAGCTACACGATGATTTCTAAGCAGCTAGGGCTACATGTAGAGTGAGACTTTCTCTCTCAGAAAAGAAAGAAAAGAAAAGAAAAGAAAAGAAAAGAAAAGAAAAGAAACCCCCAGATGATTAGAATGAAACCATTACACATACATTCATGATCAATGATTCATAAGAGAATTTACTATAAATAAATAGAATTTTACTACGTACCATTAAAAAAGTCAAATGAACTATAAAAAGCCTTCCAATGTAATAATAACTAGAAAATATAAATAGTCCTAAAACCATTAAATGAATTAAAGTAATATTTTCACATCTTCCTCCCAAAATACACTAGGGCCAGACAAATTAATCCCAGAGTTCTGAAAACATCCAACAAACATAGTTGGAATCTTGAAAAATCTATTCCAATGTGATGTGATGGTTGGTCTTGGCTACTTATTTGACAGGATTTAGAATCACCTTGGGGACACACCTCTGGGTATGTCCATAGGGTATTTCCAGAGAGGTTTACCTGACGGGGTAGACCCCTCAGAGAGGGTGTCACCATCCAAGGAGCAGCTGAGATATAAAGACGTCAAGGAAAAACAATGTGGCCTCCCTGCCTTCACTTTTTCCTGAGCAAGTACTACATCTAGTGCTGCTGCCTCCCCTCTGCTGATATCAGACTCCAGTTCCTCAACATGAATCAGTTTCTCCCCAGCGAAAGCCAGGCCTTCATCATCAAACCAGGATTGCCAAGGCACCACGCTTCATGGACTGGGCAGCTACCTGGTTCTCAGGCTCTCTGACATACAGACATGATTGTTGGACTACCCAGCCTGTAAAGTGCAAACCAATCTAATGAATTCCCTTTTATTGTTCTATGCATTCTAGTGGTTCTGTTCCTCTAGAGAACCCTGACCAATACACCCAGAGAACAAAAAGTAAGGGAGCACTCCAGCGCCCATTGGAAAATACAGCGTGGCCTGATACCCAGAACAGTACAAGAAACAAAACTTGTGGACATGGGCCAGGCGTAGTGGTGCACGCCTTTAATCCCAGCATTTGGGAGGTAGAGGTAGGAGGATAGCCATGAGTTCGAGGCCACCCTGGGACTACAGGGTGAGTTCCAGGTCAGCCTGGGCTGGGGAGAGACCCTGCCTCGAAAAACCAAAAAAAAAAAAAAAACAAAACAAATGCAGACATGGTGGGACATGCTTTCAATCCCAGCACTAAGGAGGCTGAGGTAGGAGGATCGCCATGAGCTCGAGGCCATCCTGAGACTACATAGTGAATTCCAGGTCAGCCTGAGCCAGAGTGAGACCCTACCTAGAAAAAAAAAAAAAAAGAGAGAGAGAGAGAAAAGAAAGGGAAAGAAAAAAATCTGTGATCCAATGTCACTCCAGATCCAGATGAGGATATGAAGCAAGTTCCCAGCCAAGGGAGTCCAGCAATATGGAAAAAGACACCACGTCATACCCAAGTTCACCCTGGAAACACAAGGGTGGCTTAATATTGGAAAGTAATATCATGGACAATATTAATAAATTAGAGGAAGGAGTCAGATGACAATCTGTTAGGTGTTTGGCATGCCTCTCACAGCATTTGACTGTCAGCTACAACCAGCCATCCCAGGAGGACAGAGGGACCATGAAAATACAATGCTCTGCACCCCCACCTCCCCCCACCACCATGCACAGCTAAGGAACACAGACTCACAAACAGCTTATGAAAGAAGCCAGGGATGGAAGGGTCACGATGCTGGCTGTATTAGTCAGGGTTCTCTAGAGGAACAGAACCGATAGAATGAATTGTAGTAAAAGGAAATTTAGTGGATTAGCTTACAGCAGTCCAACAACAGCAGTTTGCATGTCAGAGAGTCAAGGAACCCGGTAGCTGCTCAGTCCACGAGGCTGGAGGCCTCAGCAGTCCCGATCCGACACTGAAGGCCTGGAGGCGTCCTGGAGAGATGCTGCTCTTCAGTCCACGCTGGTCTTCGGTCCACACTGGTCTTCGGTCCACACTGGAAGGCAGCAAGCAGCCCCCTACAGCCAAATGGGAGGAAAGGATTCTTTTCTCTCAGAGCTTCCTTAGATCAAGCCCCTCCCCCTCAGAGGGGCTGCCCACTATGGGGAAAGGTCTCACTCTGAGAGAAAGGCTTCCTCCTTCAGTCAATCCTTCCTGGAAGCAACCTCAGAGACCCACTCAAGAGGAATGGAGCTGGAAGGGTGGCTTCGCAGTTAAGGCATTTGCCTGCAAAGCCAGATGACCCAGGTTCAAATCCCCAGGACCCATATTAGCCAGATGCACAAGGGGGCACATGCATCTGGAGTTTGTTTGCAGTGGCTGGAGGCCCTGGTGGGCCCATTCTCTCTCTTTTTCTCTCCCTCTTTCTCTGTCAAATAAATAAATAAATAATTTTAATTAAAAAAAAAAAAACGATGAATGTCAGTGGATTCCTAAACAGATCAAATTGACAACAGAACTTAACCATCACACTGGAGAAAAGGAAGTGCAGAGCCTAAGCTGGCCATCTGCTGGCCTTTTGGCATCCGGCCACTGTGTATGCTACATGGCTCCAGAGAAATACAGGCCCAGAAAGACAGTGACCAAAAAGATGAATACTCAAGCAACAGTTTGGAAAGTCAAGAATGTGAGGACATGAGCCAGGCATGGTGGCCCACACCTTTAATCCCAGCACTCAGGAGGCTGAGGCAGGAGGATCATTAGGAGTTCAACCTGCTCACACAAATCTACAGAAGTAATTTGAGGCAGGAAAGACAGTATTTGAGACAATCGGTGCCAGAGCAGCATTCAAAATGGTGAACTGTGTCAAATGTAAAATGTAAATTGGAAGACTTTCAGAAGAAAAAAAAATTGGAAGAAATCTTCAGAACCTAGAATAGAGATTTCAAATCCACAAAAGAAAACATTGATTAGTTCAGTCTCGTCCGTTTCCAGTGCAAGAGACCCTGTGAAGATGAAGTGTAAGTTATAGAGGAGTGAGAATATTGGCATATTTGACAAAGGACAAGTATCTAGAGTCTATAAAGAATTCCTGGGACTGGGGAGATGGTTCTGCAGCTAAATACACTTGCTTGCTAAGCCCATTGATGCTAATTCAATCCTCCCCATACCCAACATAAAGGCAGACACAAAGTAGCATTTGTGATCCAAATGCTTCAACTCCAGGGCCAGCGTGACTGGTGAAGAGACCCTGTCTCAAGGATGGTGGAAAAAGAGCACAGACACCTTGAGGTTGTCCTCCATAGTGATTTAAATGTAAGTGTTCCACATTGCCTTCCTAGGGTTGTTGGGTATTTCCCCCCGCCCCCCGAGGTAGGGTTTCACTCTAGCCCAGGCTGACCTAGAATTCACTATGTAGTCTCAGGGTGGCCTTAAACTCACAGCAATCCTCCTACCTCTGCCTCCCAACTGCTGGGATTAAAGACGTGAGCCACCACATCTGGCTTACCCTCAGGTTTAAAAAATATATTTTTAATGTGTTTAATTTCTTTTTTTTTCCTTTTTTATTTATTTGAGAGACACAAAGAGAATGAGGAACAGAGAAAGGGAGAGAGAGAATGGGCATGCATGAACTCCAGTGAACTCCAGATGCATGTGCCACCTTGTGCATCTGGCTTACATGGGTCCTATTGAACCTGGGTCCTGTGGCTTTGCTGGCAAATGCATTAACCACTAAGCCATCTCTCCAGCCCAAATGTAAATAAATTTTTTTAAAAATACAAATTCCCGGACTTCCGGTTAAGATGGCGACATAGGAACCTCGCCAAAAGAGGGAAGCGAACAAAAGCAAAACAAACCCCAGCAAAGTACACTTTTCTACTAAAAAGTGAGGTACATAGTAAACTTTCAAGCCCAGCAGAGAAGTAGGAGAGTTCCAGAGCGTCTGGAGCCCACAGAAGCGGCTCCACAGCCGCCGCAGCTGCCGCCACCGCGGCGCGGCTAGGCGCCGCCTGAGACAGCTGATCCGCAGAACTTTTAAAGACAGGCGAGGAGAATTTTCCACTCACACCGCCTCCTCACAATCTCAAGAAGCGTGGAAGGAGGACAGTAGAGACCAACAAAGAGGCTTGTGAGGAAGAGGATCGCAGAGAGGAACAGACGGACTTCAGCCGCCACTCACAGCCTCCTCCCCACCACGGGTGCAAGTACGGCGAGTACAGAGACTTGGGAAAGAGCTCGCCAGCAGCATCGGGCGCAGGGAAAGCAGAGACCCACAAACGCAGCTGACCTCCTGAATCCACGCCACAGCAAAGGAACCAAGCAGCCGGGCAGCATAGCTGTGATCAAACCCGCTCCAAAAAGGTAATTTGGTTTTATTCATTGGGGAAGGGTCTCTCTTGATCACAAGCTGACCTTGGAACTCTCTACAGATCAGAAATCTTAGCCTCCCAGCTGACAGGATTAAGGGCGTGGGCTAACACATATCCTTAGGAACTGTGACTTTGTCATAATACCTGCTTTTGCACAAATACTCTGTGCTGTATTTCATTGAAGGGGTACATTGTTGAGTTAAATTTTTGGATCTTGACTGTATTCTGTTCCATTCACCCCACTTGATAATCTCATAGCAGGCAAGGGTCACTTCTGTGATTACTTTGAGAGCCTTAAGAACCACACTTAACACCTTAAACTCCTACACTGAAGACATATAATATCAGATTGATTGATACATCTAACATTACTGCAGATATTTAGAAAACCTAAGCATTAAATTAATTCAAGATGCAAAGATCTCTACATTACAATACAAGAAACACAAAACATCCAGACAATATAAATCCACCAAAAAGTATTAATATATCAGAAATGACCTTCAGTGAGGCTGACTTAGAGGACATCCCCGAGAAAGATTTCAAAAGAATGATTATAATTATGTTCAAAGAACTCAAAGAGGAAATGAAAGGGTTCAAAGACCTCAAAGAAGAAATCAAAGGATTCAAAGAAAACACAGAAAACCAATTTAATGAAATAAGGAGGTCAATACTAGACATAAATACGGAAATAGAAAGAATAAAGAAAACCCACCCAGAAATGCTAGCAATAAAGAACACAGTCAGTGAAATTAAAACCTCTGTAGAAAATCTCTCTAGTAGAATGGATGAAGGAGAGAACAGGATATCGAAGCTAGAAGACCAAGTAGCTGATCTAATACAGTCCAACAGAGAGAAAGACAAAATAATAGGAAGGTATGAATGGGAATTACAGGATATTCGGGACACTATGAAAAGATCAAACATAAGAATTCAAGGGATAGTAGAAGGAGAAGAATTTCACTCCAAAGGCATAGTAGGTGTTTTCAACAAAATCATAGAGGAAAACTTCCCCAAATTGGGAAAGAGATGCCAATGCAGATACAGGAAGCCTTTAGAACACCAAACAGACAAAACCTGGAAAGAACCTCTCCCCGCCATATTATAATTAAACTACCAAACATACAAACCAAAGAAAATATATTGAAAGCAGCTAGAGAGAAAAAGCAAGTGACCTACAAAGGGAAGCCCATCAGACTCACAGCAGATTACTCAACACAAACTTTAAAGGCCAGAAGGGCCTGGAGTAATGTATTCCAAGTTCTGAAAGATAAAAACTGTCAACCGAGATTACTTTATCCTGCAAAACTATCTATCCAAATAGATGGAGAAATAAGGACATTCCACAACAAAGACAGGCTAAAGGAATTTTTGGCAACTAAACCAGCTCTACAGAAAATACTTGCAGGAATCATTCATGCTGAGGAGAAAGCAAAGCACACACATCAGGAAATAGGAAAAAATAAACCATACTCAAATAACAGTTAAAACAAGTGAGTAAAGGGAAAACAGGAAAAACTAAAAATAAGAAGAATGGTGAGAATAAACACATATATGTCAATAATAACTCTTAATATCAATGGTCTCAATGCCCCTATCAAAAGACATAGACTTGCAGACTGGATTAAAAAGCAGGATCCTACCATCTGTTGCCTCCAGGAAACTCATCTCTCAATAAAAATAGAAACCTTCTTAGGGTGAAAGGTTGGAAAAAGGTATTTCAAAAATGGGCCTAGAAAACAGGCAGGGGTTGCTATTTTAATTTCTGACAAGATAGACTTCAATCCAACATTTGTGAGGAAAGATAAAGAAGGTCACTTTATACTGATTAAAGGAACCCTCCAACAGGAGGACATTACAATCCTAAACATATATGCCCCTAACATGGGGGCTCCCAATTTCATCAAACAAACACTATTAGAATTAAGGTCAGAGATATCTCCTAACACAATAGTAGTGGGGGACTTCAATACCCCACTCTCATCACTTGACAGGTCTACCCAGCAAAAATAAACAGAGAGACATCTGCATTAAATGATACCATGGAACAAATGGACCTAACAGATATTTACAGAACATTCCATCCAAATGCTGCAGAATATACATTTTTCTCAGCAGCACACGGGACATTTTCTAAAATAGACCATATACTAGGACACAAATCAAATCTTAACAAATACAGGAAAATTGAAATAATCCCTTGTACATTGTCTGACCACAATGGGATTAAACTGCAAATCAGCAACAAGAAAATATACAGAGCATACAGAAACTCATGGAGACTAAACAGCACTTTATTGAATGATGTATGGGTCATTGAAGAAATTAAAAGGAAATCAAGAAATTCGTGAGAATCAAATGATGATGAGAATACAACATACCAAAACCTTTGGGACACAATGAAGGCAGTCCTACGAGGGAAATTTATAGCCCTAAGTGCATATATTAAGAAATTGGAGAGTTCACAACTAAACAATTTAATGCTTCACCTTAAGGCCTTGGAAAAAGAAGAACAAGGCAAACCAAAAATTAGTAGACGGAAGAAATAATAAAGGTTAGGGCAGAAATTAATGAAATGGAAACCAAAAAACAATCAAAAGATCAATGAAACAAAGAGTTGGTTCTTTGAAAGGATAAACAAGATTGACAAACCCTTAGCAAATCTGACCAAAAGAAAGAGAGAAGAGACAAAAATTGATAAAATTAGAGATGAAAAAGGCAACATCACAACAGATACCAAAGAAATTCAGAAAATCATACGGACATACTTTAAGAATATATATGCCTCTAAGTTTGAAAACCTGAAAGAAATGGATGAATTCCTTGATTCATATGACCTACCAAAATTAAATCAAGAAGAGATAAACCATTTAAATAGAACTATAACAACCACAGAGATTCAAGCAGTTATAAAAAGTCTCCCAACTAAAAAGCCCAGGCCCAGATGGATTCACTGCTGAATTTTACCAGACATTCCTGGAGGATCTAACGCCAATGCTTCTCAAACTTTTCCATAAAATAGAAAAGGAAGGAACTCTACCAAAATCCTTCTATGAAGCCAGCATCACCCTGATACCCAAACCGACAAAGACAGATCAAAAAAGAAAATTATAGACCAATCTCCTCATGAACATGGATGCAAAAATTCTCAACAAAATACTGGCAAACAGAATACAAGAATTTATCAGAAAGATTATTCACCCTGACCAAGTAGGCTTTATCCCAGAGATGCAGGGATGGTTCAACATACGCAAATCCATAAATGTAATACACCATATAAATGGTCTGAAGGACAAAAATCATATGGTCATCTCAAAAAGTATTACAGAAACTGGGAATAGAAGGAGCATATCTCAACATAATAAAAGCTATTTATGACAAACCTACAGCCAACATAATACTAAATGGGGAAAAACTTGAAGCTTTTCCTCTAAATTCAGGAACAAGACAAGGGTGTCCACTTTCCCCACTACTATTTAATATAGTACTGGAAGTCTTAGCCACAGCAATAAGGCAAGAGACACTCATAAAGGGGATACAAATCGGAAGGGAAGAGATCAAATTATCATTATTTGCAGACGATATGATTCTATACCTAACAGACCCTAAAGTCTCTACCTGCAAACTGTTAGAGCTGATAAACACTTTTAGCAATGTAGCAGGATACAAAATAAACACACAGAAATCAGTAGCTTTTCTATATACTAACAACAAACGTGCAGAGGATGAAATCAGGAATCTCTCCCATTCACAATTGCCTCAAAAAAATAAAATACCTTGGAATAAACTTAACCAAGGAAGTGAAGGATCTCTACAATGAGAACTTTAAAAACTCGAGCGACAAATTACAGAAGACACAAGGAAATGGAAAGACATCCCATGCTCCTGGATTGGAAGAATCAATATTGTGAAAATGTCAATCTTACCAAAAGCAATCTATACATTTAATGCGATCCCTATTAAAATCCCAATAGCTTTCTTCACGGAAATAGAAAAACAATCCTAAAATTCATCTGGAAACACAAAAACCTCGAATAGCCAAAACAATTTTGCGAAACAAAAATCAGGCAGGTGGTATAACCATACCCGATTTTAAGTTATATTACAAAGCCATAGTAACAAAAACAGCATGGTACTGGCACAAGGACAGACAGGTAGATCAATGGAACAGAATAGAAGACCCAAATATTAATCCAAGCAGCTACAGCCACCTGATTTTTGACAAAAATGCCAAAAATATTAATTGGAGAAAAGATAGTCTCTTTAACAAGTGGTGTTGGGAAAACTGGACATCGGTATGTAAAAGGATAAACATAGATCCTTGTCTTTCTCCATGCACAAGAGTCAAATCCAAATGGATCAGGGACCTTGATATCAGACCTGAAACTCTGAACCTGCTAGAGGAAAAAGTAGGGGAAACCCTTCAACATATTGGCATAGGTAAGGACTTTCTGAATATAACCCCAATTGCTCAGCGAATAAAATCACTAATCAACCAATGGGACCTTATGAAATTACAAAGCTTTTGTACAGCAAAGGACACTGTGAGTAGAGCAAAAGACAACCTACAGAATGGGAGAAAATCTTTGCCAGCTATACATCTGACAGAGGATTAATATCCAGAATATACAAAGAACTCAAAAAAACAGAATAATAAGAATTCAAACAACCCAGTTAAAAATGGGCTATGGAACTAAATAGAGAATTCACAGAAGATGAAATTCAGATGGCATATAAACATCTGAAAAATGCTCCACATCCTTAGCCATCAGGGAAATGCAAATTAAAACCACTTTGAGATTCCATTTCACTCCTGTCAGAATGGCTTCCATCAAGAAAACAAAGGACAATAAGTGTTGGCGTGGATGCGGAAAAAGAGGAACACTTCTACACTGTTGGTGGAATGTAACCTAGTCCAACCATTGTGGAAATCAGTGTGGAGGTTTTTGAGACAGCTAGAAATAGATTTACCATATGATCCAGCTATAGCACTCCTAGGCATATATCCAGAAGACTCTTCTCACTTCCTTAGAGAGATACTTGCAAAACCATGTTTATTGCCGCTCTATTCACAATAGCTAGAAATGGAAGCAGCCTAGATGTCCCACCACAAATGAATGGATAATAAAGATGTGGTACATTTACACAATGGAGTTCTACTCAGCAGTAAAGAAAAATGAAATTATGAAATTTGCAGGGAAATGGATGGATCTGGAAAGGATTATACTAAGTGAGGTAACCCAGGCTCAGAAAGCCAAACGCCACATGTTCTCTCTCATATGTGGATCCTAGCTACAAATAGACAGACTTGTGTGTGAACTGGAACCAAAAATTGGTGCCAGAAACCAGTAAGCTGGTAAAAGGCTATAAGGGACGGAGGAAAGGGAAGGACTGAAGTATGGTATTGCACATATGTAAGTGGAAGGACTGATTACAAGGAGGGGAATGGCCTAACCAAGGCCATGGGTAGAGAATACATAAAAGAAGGGCAAGGGGAGGGTCAATCTAATTTCAAAAGATTGTGAATAAGACTTATGTAAAACTACTGTTTTGAATAATGGTACATCTAGAAGCTGTAGACTGTTACTAGAAAATTTTCAGTACCTGGGATGGGATACCTTCCAGTGAGTTGTTGGCCAAGGAGGTCCCGGTAGCCTCCAAAACATTAAAGGCTTTTGCCAAAGCCCTTGGTTTTCCCTGAGAAACAGATAGTAAGACCCTATTGCTGAAGACATCTCTGCCTGAGAGGCAAGGTCACTGAGAAAGCAAGCTGGTGCTGAGCAGAAAACCTTCTCCCTGTAGACCAGCCAACTGAAAGCTGGAAAAGCTGCACTGCATGCAGAGTATGGGAGACAGAAGTCATCAGCAGTGAAAACAGTGGACGCTGAATATTCAAATTTGGCCAGACAGGCCCAAAGACTGAACGGGTGCAATAGTGGCATGTCTACTCGTGGGGTAACCAACTGCTCTATAATTGACTAAAGGCCCTCTCTACGGGAGGGAATACATACCTGGTACTGAAAAACTAAGTAAAGTCTATGGTAGGTAAGGTCATAAGCCTTAGGGGTATAAAGCATGCCCTTATCTAAATGTATATACTATTCCCACCAAGCTGCCCGGAAAATACTACACTTAATGCTCATATTCACATATTAATGCTACTCTCACTTCTGGTTAGAGAAGCTTCTTTTCAGATGGCGATGACCACTGGGATGATCCAAAAGGCAACATAGTGCTGAGAAGAAGGGATGGAGAAGTGCCCAGCACTGAAACATCTCTGTCACACCCTCCAAGGCTCAGGGATCATTGAAGAGGGGGCGGATAGAATGGAAGAGCCAAAGGAAGGGTACGACTCCCTACAATGCAACTGCCCAGACAGAAATTGGCCTTGATATCCATGACCTTGCTGTGCCTAACAATACCTCCGCAAGACCCTCATAGGAGAAGTAAAAGAGGATGACATCATATTAAAAAAAGAGACTAATGGAGAGAGGGAGGGGATATGATGGAGAGTGGAGTTCTAAAGGGGAAGGGGGGAGGGGAGGGAAAAATACGCACCTTTGGTATGTAAGTATGTTTTGTTGTCAATAAATATTAAAAAAAATAATAATAAATAAATAAATAAATAAATAAATAAATAAAAATACAAATTCCCGAAACTCAAATTAAAATCAATTTAATTATAAAACAGGCAAGAGACAACAACAGACATATCACAGAGAGGTTAGGCAGATGGCAAATAAGATGTCCAATGTCACTAGCCATTAGGGAAGTACAAATGAGAACTACAATGAGCTCTCATAGCAGGCCTATCAGGATGGCTAAAATGGTACGTAGAGGCAGCACCACACCAGATACTGGAAAGGGTGCATAGAAACGACCTGGCTGGTGAAAAGGTAGAAGGCTGAAAACCAGGCTGACAGTTTTTTATCAAGCAAAACACATAAGGATGCTATTCCCCAGCAATTGTACTCTTGAGCATTTATCTCAGAGACACAAGAGCATGTTCACCCAAAACCCTAAATAGAAACATTTCCAAAAGCTTTATTTGTGATATCTCCAAACAGGAACCGACGCAGGTGCCTTGCAACAGGTAAGCCGGTAGCAGAACTCTTACGGAAGATTTGAGCATGCCGAGAACTGTTGCTATGCACACAATTTGGGAGAATCCCATGGGGATGGTGCTGAGTGGGGAAGACCAATTCTGAAGGTCACTGACTGCAGGATTCCACTTAGGAACTATGCCTGAAATGTAAACCACAGAGACGGCAGGCAGAGGAGCAGAGGCCAGGGGCTGAACGGGGCTGGGACTGCAGGGACACGAAGAGCCTTGTGGAGACAGATGACCTACATCTTAATGGTACAGACTTTCATCTTCTGGCTATGGCATTAACTCTCGTTCTGGGAGACGCGAGGTGAGGCATGGGTAGGCCTCTGAATCACTTCCTCCGGCTGCACAGAGCTAGAGAAAAATGGATAATATATACAATAATGATGCCTGTGCTTTGCCTGAGCCCAACCATCCCAGAATCTCTTGGGTAGGGCTGCATAGCCAATCTTGGGACTCAAGAGCTGTGAGGTCAGAAACCATCCTCCAACACTAACAGCCTAGTGCCAGGCCCAGGGGTGGGTATTTGATGGAGAAATTATCTACATAGGGAAACTATTTGCCCCAAGAGAGGTATCCAGAGACATTTCTTTTCTTTTCTTTTTTTTTTTTTTAATATTTTACCTGTTTATTTGTAAGCAGAAAGAGAGAATGGGCATGCCAGGGCTTCCAGCTACTGCAAGTGAACTCGAGATGCATGCACCACTTTGTGCATCTGGCTTTTATGTGGATACTGGGGAATCAAACACAGGTCATTAGGCTTTGCAGGGAAGTGCCTTAACCACTGAGCCATCTCTCCAGCCCCGTTCAGGGACATTTCTAAACAAGGAGTTGTCCACACAGGGAAGATGTACTCACAGCCTGGGCAAGATACTTGATGTCTCAGGGAGCCCCACCCCCTGTCTCACAGGACTCTGAGGGAGCCCCCTGGCAGTGTTAATCTCAACACCAGGGGCCATTTTGCCATAGGGGATATCAAGAATGACCCCATGGCTGATGAACAAGAGGTCCTGACGTAGTTCATGACACAACGTTCTAATGGAATGGCCAGACACCAGAAACAGGGTTTGAGAAGTGTGCTGAGACCAGGACGTGTTCTATAAAGGCCAGATGGGAATGTGGGGACACATGCCCATACAGAGGAACCATTTTGGCAAACGAAGTCAAATGAAGGTTTTTGAATCAGGAAGTAAAACTCTGTAAGGTGGGTGGCTCAGAATCTCAAGGATGTGCTCAGTGGGGCTCTCAAAGAGCAGTCAATGTGGTCTGTGGCCCCTGGATGGTGGGTGATGCTCAGCTGCCTGCTTACACGTCTCCCATGCTGTCATTCACTCCTCTGTAACTCAGTTATTATAATAGAGGGAGGAAAAGAAGCCACATTTTTACCATCAGAAAGGCCCTGCTTAGCTTGAGATGAATTTGGCCTTCCTGTGGTTTTTGCTTTTTACTACCTTCTCTGCCTCTGGGTCATAGGCTATGTTTTGTGCTTCCCACGACTTCCCTTGAGTGATTCATACTCCGTACTCTGAGCTCATTCACTCCCTCCCAGCTTGCATTCTACACGTGGTGTGGAGTTCTTTCAATGTCACAGCCTTCACTGGATGCTGGCTAGGAAGTTGGGAGCAGGGGTCCTGACCTCCAGGCAGATGAATCCAAGTTACACAGCCCCACAGGGATGCCATGTAAACTCCCTCCCTCATGTTTCCCTGTCCCTTGGATGGGAGGCCCTGGCCATGTCCCCACAGTTGCTGGACTTTTAGCACCTGATATTTGTAAGGTCAGAGGTGATGCTGAGTGGGGGTTGGCTTCATTGAGAGAGAAGCCCCTTTCTGGGTTTGTGGTCCCTGACAGTAGATCAGGCCCAGGCAGCCTGGCCAGGTATAAGTGCTCAGATGTTTCAATGTCAGAGAAAGGAGATAGCAAGAAACAAAGAGAGGGGCTGGAGAGATGGCTTAGCAGTTAACCGCTTGCCTGTGAAGCCTAAGAACCCCGGTTCAAGGCTCAATTCCCCAGGACCCATGTAAGCCAGATGCATAAGGTGGCGCATGTGTCTGGACCTCATTTGCAATGGCTGGAGGCCCTGGTGCGCCCATTCTCTCTCTATCTGCTTCTTTCTCTGTGTCTGTCGCTCTCAAATAAATAAACAAACAATGAATGAAACAAGGTGCGAATGGGAACTCCCTTCTCAGGGATGTCAGAGCTCTCAGGGTCCTCACGAAGTACAACTGCCTTGCCTTACAAGACTTGCAGAGCACAGCTGCACACCCCTGGTCACCCCACCTAAAAGAGCCTGAGTACAGGTCCCTCTGATTTCAGTTTCTTCTTGGAGCTCTGGATGTGGCTCAATTTCTAGAGTGCTTGCCTAGCACACATGAAGCCCTGGGTTCCATCCCCGGCACAGCATAACCCAGGTGTGGTGGTGCATGCCTCTAACGCTAGCACTTGCGAGATGGAGGCAGGAGGAAAACTACACAGGAAAGAAAGAGACAAGGGAGACGGAGGGAAGGAGAAAGTCAAGACTGTTGAAAGACACAGTAGGAGAAAATTCTAGCACCTCACATCATCTACAACAGGAGGTCAAAGGTGTGGGGCCACATCTAACTAAAGGGTACTTTCTTGTATCCCCCCGCTCTGTACTTCCTTCTGGACACTGACCCTAAATTAACCTCTCAGACTCCAAACATCTGGCCTGGCATTGTTTAAATGAATCCTATGAGATTAGATAGGACCTGCCCACTGGCTGGAACCAGGCCGAAACCCTCTCCTGTGTTATATGCTGGGGGCCCACACCAGTGGCCTTCAGCACTTCAGGGTCCCCCACACCCAGCCCTATGTGTCCTCTTCAGGGGGAGCCTTTGTTTTCTGCTGCAGGGGAGGCAGGGGCCTGGCATGAGCAGTTACGCCTGTAACACTCACTGTGCTAAAAGCAGGGAGGCTGTGGGGTGCGCGGCTTTGTGTGTTCTGTCAGTTTCGCTGCTAATATAAATCTGCTTGGCTGTGACAGACACAGAGCTGTTCTGGAGAGAGAGAAAAGAAGCTCCTGGCCCGCTCTTTTCTTGCTGATGGAGCTAAATGCTCTCTGGGGCCGCCTGAGGCAGGAGGAAGGGCAGCGGTTCTGGGTCAGCCTGATTATGAATGGGCTCTGTTCCTTTCCAGCACCTCACCTGTGCCGTTTGGTTTCAACTCAGGGTGTGGCAACACTCTGCTGGCCCCTAGGTCGTAGGGACTAAAGTTCAGGGAGGTGGGGATGCAGGGCAGGTGGGGAGAGGGGGGAGAGTGGTTTTAGGAAAATTGGATGCTGGGACACATTGCCACACTCCCACAACTGTGGGAACCCTGAGAGCTGGTTACACAGGCCTCGTCTCAGCCACAGGGAAGGTAGCTGGTCAAAAGAAAATACTGACAGAAGGGGACATGGCCAGGCCCAAGCAGTGCCCATGAAACTGGAGGCAGGATTTTCTCAGATGCCAGCTGTGGAGTAAGCTAGAGCTGATCAGGAGAAGTTAGCCCCTCCTCCATAGTTTGTGGGACATGGGACTGTGTGGCTGCTTCAGACTGAGGTCCCTTAAACAGCTACATAGGCATGGTGGCTCACGCCTTTAATCCCAGCACTCAGGAGGCAGAGGTAAGAGGATTGAGTTCTAGACCACCCTGAGACTACAGAGTGAATTCCAGGTCAGCCTGGACGAAAGTGAGACCCTACCTCAAAAACCAAAAAGCAAGTAAAATAAATAAGCTAAGCAGAATTCCTATGTGGCCCAGCGTATGTCAACATACATCCGCACCAGAATATCTCCCTGTGTTCACAGCAGCTGCCTTCATAAAGACACAAGGGTTCTGCTCGCAGGTGGAGGGTTAGCGAAGGTAGTAGCTCATGCGTGGAGCTATGGTATCCAGCCCTGGAGGGGTGGAGGGCTGTGCTGCATCATGGCGTGGATGACCCTCAAAGCACTGCACTGAGGGAGAGGAACCAGACCAAAAGGCCACCCGTGTCAAATGCACAGGACAGTGTGTTTATGACTGCTGGGGGACTTGGACAGCTATATCATAACTGAGAGGTATCTGCTCGCTCTTCCTCTCTCCCTCCATCCCTCCTTCTCTCCCTCCTTCCCTTTCTCTTCCTCCTCCTCTTTCTTCTCTTTCTTTCTCCCTCCCTCCCTCTCTCTCTCTCTCTCTCTCTCTCTCTCTCTCTCTCACACACACACACACACACACAGTCTCACCACACAGCCCAGGCTGGCAATCTTCAGCCTCACAAGTGCTGGAATTATGGGCATGAAACCTCTTAACCCAGCTCATGGAGCTTCTCTTTGGGTAATAAAAATGTCCCGTGTGGGCTGTTGGAGATAGCTTGGCAGCTAAAGGCACTTGCTTCCAAAGCCTGCCGGCCTGGGTTCAACTCCTTAGTCAGTCATGCCAGACAGGCATTCATTTGTAGCAGCAAAGCACACATGCGTGCGCGCACACACACGCATGTTCTGTGATTGGTTAGTATGTTTTAGACATCGCTACATATACCAGAGTCATTGGATTGTACATGACAGGACTAGCTTTATAGTATGAGGATTACGGCTCACCAGAGCCATTCCGAAAACATCCTTTCTATCCACCTCTCGCTTACTGCTGTCATCCTATTATTCTCGAGCTTCATGAACACCCGTCTGCATGGCCATGCATGCTCATTGCATGGATGATGAATCTGGCTCCCAGCTTATCTCTTTGAAAAGAACTAGATCACTTTCACCTCCTCCAGGGTCTGTTGGGAGGCAAAGACCCCACAAGACTGCTCCAGGGCTGCTCCTGGTACTGCCCAGGCTACCATGAGGCAGAAAGGCAAGTGATAGGAGCAGGGGCTTGGAACCCCAACCAGGACCCACACCCGGGGCCCCATCAGGTTCCTAGTGATGCCAGATTCCCGAGGCGATAGGTAAATTGGCAAACGGTGAATAAGGACGGAAGAAATGGGGTCCTCTATAGACAGGGTGAGCACTGTAGGGTGCCCTGTCCACATCTGCAGTCTCTCCAGGACCCCTGAAGCAGCAGGCAAGACGCAGCGCCATACATGCTGGTAGACATCCCATGAGGACTGAGGCCTCCCTCGCCTTCTTTCCAGCCTCTCAGATACCCAAGGGCACTGAGGACCAGTGAGTCAGACAGCAGCCAGTGCCAAGGCGCACCTGCCCTGAGGCAACAGCAATAATAGCAACAAAATCCTTCAGGCTTTGTGTCCAGAATATACCCAGGGGACACCTCACACACGCAAAGAGGACCAGACCTGCAGGATTCAACTCCACCCAGCAGGACTCACAGCCCTGCCTGGCCCTCAAGGGGCCCTGTGTAGAGCTGGGCCTCACGTGTCCACCTCTTCCAAGAAGCCCCCTTTCAGGGCCCCCTGGTGGCATTCCCCCACGCCTCACTCCTGTCGCCTCAAGCAGCTCCATGCTGGGCACTCTGCTAAACCTTAGCCTGGCAGACCCCCAGCCACCTCAGTGAGCTTCTCCAGGGATCCCAAAGACCAGAATGTGGAAGAACAGGAGGCAAACAGACCTTGCTAAGAGAGGCAGACACTCTTCAGCAGAAGCTCAGGGTACCAAATCCAATTTCCAGAGAAGAAGAGGGGCAGAAAGGAGGTTGGCCCATGTCCAGAGCAGAGGGACAACATGGGTCCTGAACCCAGAGACTAGAGATGCTCAAAGGGAATACAAAGGGTGCTGGGAATGGGAATGGGTTGTCTAGACAACTAAGGCCCAGGATGTACCGGGGGCCTCATCTCTGTCCCTGGGACAATGGGGACCACAGTTCCTGGTGCCTCGTCCTTGCCACAGGAGAGGTCATAGATTCGGCTAGATATGGTTAGAGCATTCAGGAGCAGTGCTTTACACGCTAGGAGGCAAGGAGAGAGGACACCCTGCACATTCTCTGATTCCCCTTCTTCACTGGCTTCCACCCTCCCACTCCCACCCCACCCCCACTCAGGATACAGCATAGGGTGGAGCGGCCCATCCCTACTTCCTTGGCCATCTGGAACGGCCCTGGTCTGGACCATTCCACAAGCCTCTCCTGCTTTGAACACACTGGCTCCCAGGTCATCACAGAGGGTCTTGGAATCCCCCATAAGGGCAAACTACAACGTACTTTTCTCTTTCCAGAAGTTTCTGTCAGTGATGTTGACAGACAGCCATATGCTGATGGGTCTCAAATCCACTGCCCTTGAAAGGACTGTTTCGAGTAGTTCAGTGCCTTGTTGGAGAAGGTGGCACCTTGCTGGGAAAATGAAAGTAAGTACATACACTTCAAGTGGAGAATGACTGGTTAGGCCACCCAAGGTGGGCATGCCTCCCTCCTGGGATCATGTGACTGGACCTGGGCCTAAATATGGACCGAGAAGGAGACCACTTCCAGATGCCAAGGCTCAGGCTGTAGAGCCATGGGGAAATCCTTTTCCCCATGTACAGTGTTCCCATCTCAGGTCCCCAGAGCTGCCCCTGCCTTGTCTGCTCTCTGGCTACTGGCCTAAGCACAGAGAAGTGAAAAGTAAGGCCAGGAGGTTATATGGAGCTCAGATCTTTAGTCTGCTCTAAGCCCCCAGCTCTGCACACCATCACCCACAGTGGCAAAGCCAGATCCACCATGGGAATGAAGGCCAGCAAGACTGGAGTGAAGACTGACTCAGCCAGAGAACTGACCAAGCCCCCCTTGTCTGCTGGACTGCAATGACCAGGAGAGACGCTGTGTGCACGCCGGCACTTGCACACAGAGAAACATATAGCCACATACAGAGAGAGAACACGGGGCAGGGAAAATAGCTCATCTGGTAGGTAGAGCCTACCAGCCCAGGAACAATTCCCCAGCACTTACATAAATCCAGATGCAAAAAATGGCATATGGGGGCTGGAGAGATGGCTTAGCTGGTTAAGTCACTTGCTTGCAAAACCAAAGGACCCAAGTTCGACTCCCCAGGTCCCACATAAGCCAGATGCACAAGGTGGCACATGCATCTGGAGTTCCTTTGCAGTGGCTGGAGGCTCTGGAGCACCCATTCTCTCTCTCTCTCTCTCTCTCTCTCTCTCTCTCTCTCTCTCTCAAATAAATAAATAAATAAATAATTTTTTTAATGGCATATGTATCTGGTGTTCATTTGTGGGGTCAAGAGACCCTGATGCCCACTACATGCTACACACACACACCCACACACGCAAATAAATAAATTATTTTAAATGTCTATGAACAGAAATGTACTCATACATATATAGATATACAGACACATCAACATGCATACACACACACAGATATACAAATACATATTCACACATACATATATACATATGTAAAGAAATAGCACAGACAGTCTCACACATGCGCACGTAGATAGAGGTATGCACTAACACACACCCAGGTGGCCTGGCCCAGGCTTGATGTCCTCCTGATGTCCCCTGATCCACACAAGGCACAGAACCCTGGCTGGGCACCTGTGACTTGAGACCATACACAGGACAGCTTCAGGCTCAGAAAGTACCACAGTTATGGTCCCCATGTGGCACAGCCTGAAGAGGACAAAGAGGACAGATCCAGCAGGTGCACTGGAAGGGTGAGCCCGGGTGAGCCCTGGGAGGAGAGCTCAAAGCTCTCTTGGCAGAAAGGGGCAGGGCAATATGCCCTTCAATACAAGGACATGGGCTGTCCATGGCTGACTTGGCCAGCCAAGCTCTCAGAACTTCTGGTTTTCCTGAGAACATTAGGAGGCAGACAGACATTAGCATCATTCTCTCTCTCTCTCTCTCTCTCTCTCTCTCTTTGGAGAGAGTCAGAAAGAGAGAGAGACAGATAGAGAATGGGCATGCCAGCAGCCTCTCAGCCGCTGTTAACGAACTCAAGACGCATGCGCCCCCTTGTGGGCAAGTGCAGCATTGCGCACTTGTGTCACTTTTTGTGTCTGGCTAAACATGGGACCTGGAGAATCGAACGGGCATTCTTAGGCTTAGCAGACAGGCGCCTTAACCACTGAGCCATCTCTCCAGCCCATCATTCTCATTTTTATTTTATGTTATTTTTTTTGGAGTAGGGTCTCGCTCTAGCCCAGGCTGACCTGGAATTTATCTGTAGTCTCAAGGTGGCCTCGAACTCACAGCCATCCTCCTACCTCTGTGTCCCAAATGCTGGCACTAAAAGCGTGTACCACCATGCCTGGCTATCATCCTTATTTTGAAGATGCAAAAAGGTAGGTGCAGAGAAGTTAAGATGCTTTCACAAGACCACACAGCCATTAAATGCTGGGGCAGGATTCAAACTCAGGCCATCATATACAGGACCTGAGAAAAACTAGAGGGCTTGGCAAGTGCTACATCACTGCCCACAGTGGGAGGCACATGTTCAAAGCCTCTGTCTTCCTCAGCCTCCTTGAAGCCCCTGGAAGCGCAGACACAGCCTCCCTCTGGCAGGCGTCCTGCCTAAGTGCCATGAAAAGGCCCAATCACAACAGTTTTCAGCTAATGAAAGTGCCCAGGGCAAAGATGACTAAGACTGTCAGACAGAGGTCCAGCCCAGCTGAGGGCCTCCCCAGGCCCAGCCCACACCATCCACACACACCCCACAGCCCTCAGCTCTGCCTGGCCTCACCCCAGCTCCAGCAGCCCCGCCAGGCCTCTCCACCACCTGCTCACCAGCCTGCAGGGACTTCCACAGCCTTCTGTGAATAATTTATTACACACTCATGAGCAAGAGAGAGGAAATACAAACACCCATACATGCAGGGCTGGCAAGTGTGTGTGTGTGTGTGTGTGTGTGTGTGTGTGTGTGTGTACACATGCGTGTATGTGTGCGTGTACGTGCATATGTGTGTGTTTGTTTCTTTAAACCTATAAACTGCTCCTCTGATCTATTCTAGGGTAAATTACTCACACTGAAGGTGATAGGTTTGCTTACAGACAACACTTTAAATCCTGCATCTTCACTGATCACAGGACTCTTGGCTCCCAGGCTTCAGCCACTATTATTATGAGCCATTCGCTCATGTTTTTAACACAAAGAGACAAAAACTGGCTTCTGACAACAGTGCCAGCCAGAGTCTACGCAAAGAAGGAGTGAGGGTAGTTTTTCCTCCCTCACTCTGCTCTGGAATATTCTCCAAGATAGAAGAACTTCCTTCCACAGCCACTGAAAGGTACTCCAAGGGTGAAAGTAGAGTGGACACCATGAGTCACTGGACCTGGCACTTTTGGCTGTCCAGATCCTGGGCCAGAACTTCACCCTGAGACTCCCATGCTCACGTGCAGATGGGAACTGCCTGTCCCCACACTCCCTAACACCCTGCTCCTGGCCCCAGGCTCCCAAGAGAACGAGGACATGGTTCTGTCGGTGACCTGGCCTTTTCTTTCTCTGCATGTGTCCTTGTGAGTTATGCACGCACACGCGTGTGTGTGTGTCCATATGTGTGCATGTGGGTGAATACATGAACACGTGTGTGCGGGTGCATATGGAGGCTAGAGGTTGACGTCCGGTTTCCTCTCGTCAGTCCCTCTCTCCTTTATTCCTATGGCATCTCTCGTTGAACCCACAGCGCACTGATTTGACTAGATTAACTAGCCAACTGTCTCTGCCTGAGATTGCAGATGCTCACCACTACACCTTGCATTTAGGTGGGTGCTGGGAATCCCAACTCAGGCCCTCATGCTTGCCACACTTGTGTTGCAAGCAGCTGACCCACTGAGCCATTGGCCAGGCCAGTGACCCATTCGTGACCTTGGGGCAAGTCCCTTCCTCTCTGATGGCTTCAGTTTCCTCTGGGTTAGCGTGGACAGAATCCAAGCCTGGAACAGGTTCCTCCCAGATTGTTTGAGGAGTGGCTGAAGTCAGCTCTCCGACAGGGGCATGCATCCACCCAAGGCTTTCCATTCACAACTGCGAAACTCTATGGCCGACCAACACACTCTCCAGTCCTGGATCTTTGCCAGGGCCACCAGAAGCAAGGAGGCCTATCCCTCCTGCCTTGAACGTGCTCCCCAGCTATGTTGGCCTGCCTCATTAGAGCAGACAGCAAGGCTGAGTCAGGGCTGAGCTGGTCCCCTGACAATCTCCAGTTCTCAGCAAGTTCCTGAGAGCAGGCAGGGAGCAGAGGGCACAGGCTAAAGAAAGAGAACCCCCCCACACAAGCTGTGTCCCACCTCAGCCCTGCTCTCCCACTGCTTGCCTGCCCCCCAGCACAGTGACTCCTTATTCAGGGTCACCTTCTGCCCACAATTTAGCTGTTTGTCTTGGTCCTTGTGATAACAGTAGCAGATCCCTCCTGAAAATAAAAGACTGAGTCTGGGGAAATGGCTCAGCACCTGCTGGTACAAACCTGAAGACCTGAGTTCAATTCCAGCACCCATCTTTTAAAAAAAAAACGGGGCTGGAGAGATGGCTTAGCAGTTAAGCGCTTGCCTGTGAAGCCTAAGGACCCCGGTTCGAGGCTTGATTCCCCAGTACCCACGTAAGCCAGATGCACAAAGTGGTGCATGCATCTGGAATTCATTTGCAGTGGCTGGAGGCCCTGGTGTGCCCATTCTCTCTCTCTCTCCTTTTCTCTCTCTCTGCCTCCTTCTCTCTCTGTCACTCTCAAATAAATAAATTAAATTTAAAAAAAAAAAAACAGACATGGCTGCACACACTTGTAACCCCGGCTCTAGGGGAAGCAGAAACGAAAGGATCACTGGGGCCCACTGGCCAGCCAGTCTAACAACAGCAGCCAAAACCACCAGCAAGCTCCAGGTTCAATGAGAAAATCTGTCTGAGGGAAATATGGAGGAGTAACAGAAGAGGACATCCAATGTTCTCCTCTGTCCTCTGCATGCAAGCTCATGGCAATCACATATGTACGCAACACACACAATACAAAAGGAGAGAGAAACTAGGGCTCCAGCAGAGAGCCACCTCCTGCATGCAGTCAAGTAATGCATGGCTCAGCAGGCCCGCAGACTCAAGCTGAGGATCCTGCCACCTCTCTAGCTGACCTTAGCCTCTTAGGCACTGAACCCAGACCATCATACTGTCTGGAGTGGGGAGGAGACACAAGTCACAAGGACTGAGCCCCCCTCCCCCCACATGACTTCCTATTCAGCACCTGGCTGCCATCCAGCACCCTCTTAGACAACTTTTCCTCCTGGGACTCAGACACCCAGTCCCTGTCCACCTCTTGGCCCTGGACTCCCACACAGGCTTTTTCTTGCCTACTTTACTTGCTCACAACTGCTCAGACAGAGCCCACCCCAATGTCCTGAACACCAGAGCCAAGAAGGCCCTCCTTGCCATCCCATGATGCATCACTCTCTGTTTTCAGCTCTGTGATGCCCTCCATCACCAGGGCAGGGTCACACCCTCCTCATGCTCCTGGGCTGGGCTTCTCCCATTACCACACCAGGCCTGTCCATCTCCTCACTAGGCAGGGAGGGAGCTCCACACCAGGCTCGGCTCATGCACACAGAACCAAGAAGGGAGGCCAGCACTCTGTAGCTGCTCAGAACAACTTTACCCAGTGAGCAATAGTGCTTCTGAGCAACCAACAGGGGTATCCATGCAGTACCTTCTCCAGAAGGGCCATGAAATATATGTACTGCTTAGGGCTGGGTCCAGCCCCACACATGATGCCTGATCACTGAGGGAGCCCTGGCCTGACGCTTGTTCTGGGAGGGAGTGCTGGTGGTTCATGACAGACACCCGCCCAAAACAAATGGTGCCCCTCAAACTCGGAAGTCAGGACTAAGATTCTACCCAAAGAGAAAAAAACAAGCCACTCTGCAGGGCCTGAGCCCATCAAGCCTTGGTGGCCGTGGTACTGGGCAAGGGCTTGCCGGGACTTCCCAGGGCCAAGAGCAAATGTCCCAGGCCCAAGAGGGTCTAAATGAAAGACAGCACGTGGGTATGGAATCTCTCTCCATTCAAGCATGCCACCGCAGCTAACCAGAAAAGACCTCTCACTCGTCAGAGAAACCGCTGGAGCAGATGCCCTGGAGCTGAGGGAAGATAGGGGATAGGCTGCTGTCACCCACGTCTCTCCTCCCACAAGCACGGCCCCACACTCTTTCCCCCAAGGAAAGCAGTAGCAGGGATGGACGGCAAGAGGCACGTGGCCACTGAGCTGGAGAAGGGCTGACCCCTGAGTGGAAGGGGGCGCCACCGGTGTGATGGGTGTGAGTTTCCTCCCTTCATAGAGCTCACAGATTTCAACTGGGCATGTCCTTATAGTTCTGCCCACTGGCCAGATGTAAAGGCCATGACATCCTCGCTTGCCCATTCCCTGCCAGCTGGCACAATCCTTGGCCCCCAATACATCGTCCCTTTACTGAGCAGGTCATGAGCAAATGAACACACCAGACTTGTGAGACCCACAGGGACAAAACCAACCCTTCCCATGTCAAAGACACCAAGACCTGATAGCATACTTGGCACTTAATTTTATCTAGACATGAAATCTGAGTGAAACTTAACTGACCTGCCTCCTAAAGGAGGGGAGGAAATATTGTTCATGGATGGAAATGAACAAATGAAAAAAAAAAACAGGAAAAACAAACCAACTGGAGCCCTTTGGGGGAAGCAGCCGCAGGAACATCTGCAGGGGAGGATGTTCGTCATTCACACTGTGAACAGCCAGACCTCATTCCCTCAATGTTCTCCTGTTTAATTAAAAATGGTTGAGACCTTGGCAGTGGTTACAGGGGCATCTTACTGAAGTACTCAGTGAGGGTAGCCATGGAAATGGGACATGGTCAGGGTGACTTCAAGAGAAGAAGCCATCAAGGGGCTGGAGGGATGGTTTAGTGGTTAAGGCGTTTGCCTACGAAGCCAAAGGACCCAGGTTCGATTCTCCAGGACCCATGGAAGCCAGATGCACAAGGTGGCACATGTGTCTGGAGTTCGTCTGCAGTGGCTACAGCCCTGGTGCACCCATTCTCTCTTCTCTGTCTTCTGTCTCTCTCCCTCTCTGCTTACAAATAAATAAATAAAAATTAAATTAAATTTAAAAAGAGAAAAAACCGTCCAGCAATGGGCGGGTGCACTTGTGTGTGTGCAGTGTGTGTGTGTGTGTGTGTACGCACATGCGTGCCTCTGAGGCTGGGTCTTGGGTGAGCCAAGGTTTTATGGAGTGTCCAAGACAGAGACAATAACAAAGCCATAGGGGAAAAAGGCCTGTGACATGACTTGATTAGAAAAGCCTGGAGGGTTCCTCACCAACATGCCCTGAGGTTTTCAGGGTGGTCAAAGAAGGCTCTTCATGGTTCTTTACTCGCTGCCTTTCCCAGGGTTCCTGTGGTGGACATAGATGGGGGGGCTGCTTTAAAAAAGTTCTGAAGGTTGAAGCCGGGTGTGGTGGCATATACCTTTAATCCCAGCTCTTGGGAGGCAGAGGTAGGAGGATCACCATGAGTTGGAGGCCACCCTGAGACTTACATAGTGAATTCCAGGTCAGCCTGAGCTACAGTGAGACCCTACCTCGGAAAACCAAAATAATAATAATAACAATAATAATAATAAAAAGAGCTCTGAAGGAATGCCACGTGCTGAGCAGCCAAAACCCCTCCCTTGCTGAGCACCTACCAGAGCCCGGCCTATACAGAGCCCCTCTGACCCGCACGCTTTCTGTTCTCAGCCTCATCCAAGTGGGGACAGTCACCTCCTTTCCACCCCTGAGCAACAGGAGGAGATCGGCCCCAGGCTCTGTCCCCCTGGCTGCCGCAGGAACTCCAAGGGGCCTGTGGTAGGAGCCCAGCCACAACCCACAAGCAGCAGTAAGAAAAACCTGGTCTACTGGGGCGGAACACAGTGTACAGGACTTTCTTGTAGGAGGCCACCTACCCACCAGGCAGAGATCCATGCCAGCCTGTCTTGGGACACAGAGTATGGTCATCTCTGTGTCACCTGCTCTGTGCCGTATCAGGGATCTCTGGGTTCCAGGCGGTCCCAATTCTCAAGACTACCTGACTCTTCTCAGACCCACCCACATTCCCCATGTGGTGCTGCATGCAAGAAGTGATGCCAGGCTGGGTGGCAAAGCGCTTACTGCACCGGCATGAGGGCTTAACTTTGAATCCCCAGAACCCCCGTAAAAACCTGGTGTGATAGCACGTACCCTACAACCCCAGCCCCAGGGAGGCGGAGACAAGAGGATCTCTAGGGCTCGCTGGCTAGCCTGCCTAGCGAAATCTGTATGTTCCCAGGTTCAGTGAGAGACTCTGTTCCAAAAAACCATGGTGCGGCTAGGGAGATGGCTCAGCAGTTAAAGGCACTCGCTTGCAAAAAAATATAGATATAGATGGTGGAGAGTGACTAAGGAAGACATCTGATGTTGACCTCTGTCTTCACATGTACATGCACACACATGTGCCATATGTAACCACACACATAGGCACGTACATACATATGAATGTGCGTGCACACACACACACACACACACACACACACACAGAAGGTATGGACATCACACAATCCTCAGCTCCCAAGGTGGAAAGGGCTCTGACCTTGAGTCGCTCCGAGGGAAGATGACTAGATCCGCTCACTGCTGGGTCTCCAGGGTCTTCCCCAGTGTGGCCCAGCTGCCGAGAGGATAGCCCGAGGGCACCAGCAGGTCCTCAAGCCAGAAAACAAGGAACTTGGAGGACAGAGCTAGCTCGGCGCTGCTAAAGGAGAAACTGTGCTTCTATAGCACTCAGACCGCGGAGCTCCACCAGGGCATTCTGCATGTCTTCATGATGCCCAGGACACATGTTCCTCTCCCATCCCCTCCCGCATCACTTCCCATCCTCGGTCCCTGTTTTCTTCTCGGCCTTCTCTTTCGCCTTTTCCAACCCAATGACTCAAAGCTGGACAACGGAAGTGCGATTCTTCCAGTGACTGGATGTTAACATCCATTAAAATTTCAGCAATGGTGTGTGAGTGGAGGAACTGTGTATCTGCAGAAGTGTCTACCTCCCTTCCAGTAAAAAAAAAAAAAAATAGAAAAACCTGCAAGGCTGTCCCCTGTGGCTCCATAATCCAAACACTGTAAATTTCAAAGATTAAAGGGATAAGGGATATAGCCCCCCCCAGAAAGACCCCCTTTACTCTGGTGCTAAGAATAAGGCCTCTAATTGCATTTCCTGTTTGCAACTGGCCAATAAAATATTTAAACAGTGTTCGGATGAAGGTTCCAGGCACAGCCCTGCCCACAGCTGTGCTGCCCCCAAACAGGAAGACATGCAAACAAACGAACAAGAAAAATTAAAAACAAAACAAATGCCAGATATATTGTTTAAAAAATTTACAAGCGCTAATCTCAGCGCAATTTATTTTGGTTAACTAGTAAAACCATTAACACGTCTAACCAGAGAGAATAGATTGAAGGAGAATTTTTCCAGAAATCTCTCGGGATGGCTTCCCAGAGAGCATGACAGCTCAGCAGAAAAGGGGTTTCTCCCAAAGTCTCATCAGAGCGGAGCAAAGCCAGGGACCCAGGAGCCTGGCACAACATGAACTCTGGGCACCAGCTCTGCAGGTGACCAGCTGGGCAAGGCCCATAAGGCCAAGACCCTTTCTCCATATGAATATAATCTGCATGAAGTACCTGCAGGGTTGTGGGAGCTCAATGGCACCCACATGAACATATCACACACACACACCCCAAGCTGACACCTCAGCATACCCCCTGGGACGTCGGGCATCTATACAGCCTGACCACCCTTGCACAGGGGAAAAGGGGCTTTACTCGAGCCCCAAACTGGTGGTCCCAGAGGAGTGTGTTGTGCTAAGACTCGGGAGGTACTTCCAGTTTTGCAAACAGAGGAGCCTAGTGTCAGGGGTGAGGGGCAGAGCCACCACCCCCTGAGTCCTAATGGTGGTGGGTGGTCAACCTACCAATGGGTGGCATCAGGTGACCCCCTGCAAATGGTCACCAGGCTGCTTCTCTGCCAGAGCAGGCATCTCCCAGGAGGGGGGTTGTCTTTTGGCAGTCACTGATGGAGGTCTGTCTGTGCAAGAAGCCGCTGGCAGACAGGCATTTATGAAACCTAATTTGGCACAGAAGACTCCTCCATTGCTGTAGAAGCCTCTGCAAGTGGCTGCTGGCCTGGGCGGCAGCGGAGGGAACAGAGGATCTAGGGTGTCAAGGGGGGGTTAGACACTTACAAAGTCCAGGCACCGACAGCTTAGCCGTGGGCCCTAGTGAGGAGAGCGAGGTCAGTGGTGGGGAGGGGTGGGGTGAGCAGTGTCCCGTCACTTATGGAGTCCTCCCTCACACTCTTCCCAGGACCCAGACTAGAGACAACAGCCTCAGAAGTGTAAAGAGCGACCAAGGTGACATGGGCAGTGGCCCACTCTCTTCTAAGAGGCTGGTCCCCTCCACCTCAACGCTGACAAAGCCTTAGACAGCAGGGTGTTCTAACCACCTCCCTCCACTCTTGTACAATGCACATAAGCAAAGCCCTACCCCGCACTGTCTCCTGGCTTTGATGGGCACTGACCTGGGCAGTGCTCTGTAGGACCTAACACTACTGTGCCCCTGTCACTATGACCCTCTTCTTTCCAGCAGACAGTGTACCCAGGGCCAGGGACAATGGCTCTGGGTTTGCCTAGCTCCTCCACAGCTAAGGCTCCACAGAAGGGGGTGAGTCCGGTGCCTGGTGAGGATAGCTTGTGACTCTGGTCCTGTTGCCCTGGAGATCCATGGTGCTTTGGTGCAAAGGACCTAGCCTTCGGGTTCAGGGCTCTTGGCTGGAAAGGGTTGCAGTGGGAGGGGTATCTACTTCCTCACTGGCACCCAAGGACTTGTGAGATGACTCCCTGGACAGTGATGGGCCAAGTGGTCCTGCCCTATGTCAGTATCTGGACTCTGTGAAGTTGACCTTTACCCAGCTGGCCTGACGTACGGGCTTCTCCCCAAACCCACACACCCTTCCTCAACAGGTTTGCTGCCTACAGCCAGCCCCAGGCCCCAGAGATCAGACTGAGCAGGGGAAGGTGGACACACTTACACTTCCTGGGCCTCCCTTTAAACAGGAACACGAAGTCAGGGCTTGGCCCAGAGGCCATGCAGCCCAATTCTTCTTCCACCCCTCAGCCTAACCTTCCTCAGGGATCACCTGTCAGAGGCCCATGAGGCTTTGTGTTCTGACCAAAAGAGTGCTGGCAGGTGCTCAGCGAGTCCCTACACCTTGAGGAGATCTCTGTTCCAAGGAGAGCTCTGCCACAGATCCCCTGCCAGGCTTCCCATTGTGGGGCAAGTTGTCCTTTCGATAGATGTGCGGCTCAGACCAAAGGCTCTCCACTCAGGGCCATATTCCTGGGAGTCTAATGACCAACCCCTGGGACCTCTACTCACTCGGGCTTCCTCTGTCCTCTGAGCATTCCCAGGTTCAGTATTACCCAGTGGAAAAAAGCATAAGAGGCCAGGGCACCTGCATTCCCCTGGGGCACAGCCCAGAACAGATAGCCATAGTTCTTTAGCAGGTCCCCAACTCAAAGCTGTATTTCCCCGGGACCTCCATCTCCCACTGAAGGATGGGATTCAGCATCTGCAATGGACTGCCAGGGGCACATGAGCACCACAGGACATCGCCTCAAGTCCCTTGACACCATAATCTACCCATCTCTGCTCACAGGGAAACCTCATCATGGCTGGGATGCAGGTCTAGGGGTCTCCACTTTATAAATGGGTAAACTGAGGCTCAAAGCAGGGTAAGACTAAAGCCATGGTGGATCTTGGTCTTCTCAGAGACCAGCCTACACCACAGGCTCTGGCTTGGATGGCTGCACTGAGCTACCAGCGCCTCCCCCACACAGAAGCACATACCTACGTACATGTACTCACACATTAAGAACGCAACAGGCCCTGGTTATGCCAAATGGACAGTTTTGTCATACAGTGCTTCTGTGTTCTGCATGTGAAACCCAGAGGTGAAGGCATTTCATGCCTCCTGGGGGCCCTGTCCCCATCCCTCTGCTGGCATATGGACCTTTGACATTCCTTGGCGCACCCCCTCACCACCACCACCCAAGCTATCCTTGGGACAGGCAAGACACAGGTAGGATGCAGCGCCATCTAGTGGTGAGTAGAGGCTGCAGCATGCACTGGAGGGACAGGAAGGAGCAACATGCTGGTCTTCCAGGGCTCAGGGGAAGCCCAGAGCCCACATCCTCCTGGCCCTGGACCAGCAATGGAATCTAAGACTTGGAAAGTCTGTTCTGTGAGGCCACAGACAAGTCTGTTTTCAGGGATGGGCTGGGATCTCTCTTTCCTGTGTGAAGATCTTTTTTAATCCCCAGCGGTCTCTGGGCACTGGGAAGAAGATACAGAGTTGGGGCACTGAGGTTCCTGTCCATCAGCTCAACTGAAGCCTGACATGGCTTCCAGTCACTTGGATGTCAGGAGCGCCTGCTGACAGCACTCTGTGGATGAGCAGGCTGAGGTAACTAGGAAGTGGGTGATGTGTCACCCTGCGCCAGCTCCACCACCCAAGTATTTGTTAGGACAGCAAGCCCCGTAGGAGCCTGACCTGAGCCCGCACCTCCTGGCCCAAGATGCCTCTAAATCCTATCGCTGGGATCCATGTTCTTGAAGCCCAGCAGTCAGTGGGGACCTTGGGAACATAGAAACAGCAAAGCCATCCTCAGTGCCTTGGCAGGAAAACATGAGCTAGAGAGGGTGGGCTCTGCTGCCAGCTGCCAGAAGCTACAGGTCTCGTTGTTGAGGCAGCAGCTCCAACTCTGCGAGACAGCGTCTGTCGAGAGCCTGCCTAGCCCCCCAGGGGCTGAGAGTATGACACCCTTTCAGGCAGAGAAAGTTGAAAGCTGCTCTTTTTTCCATCTCATCTCCACTCTGGGTTATGGGATGGTCCATGACACATTACCTGTTTAGTTAGGGCTATGTGGATGAGGGACAGTGCTGCAGTCCCCACCTGGTCCTGGCAAAGAGGAGGAGCTGGCTGGGCCTCCCTGATCCATCCCTGGGGGATGAGGCTTCTCAGGCACTGTGTGAGTTTGCGTGTGCATGGTGGGTGTGTACATGTGTGCATGGCAGGCTCTACATATGTGACGTGGCTGTGCACAGTGGGTTGCATGTTCTCATGGTGGGTGTGCAGGTGTGCTCACTCCTCTAATCCCACACCCATGAGGATGTGTGCAGAGTTGATGTCTGCAGACATGTGCGTTGCCTGGGTACACCTATATATGCATGTGGATGCCTGAGCAGCTCAAGGTGAGGTGTGTGAACCCAAGAGGACCAAGAACTATGTATTTCCAGATCCACTGCTCCAATGGCAGCCCTGGCCCTGCCCACTGGGGAACAGGTGCATGCCCCAGGTGACCACCCCCCACACACACACACAGCTCCCAATCCTGAGCTGACCTGAACCAGCTAAGTCCATGCCACATTCTACAGGCCCTCACCCCAAACTGGACACCAGGGCATCTGTAGAGACACTGTGGTCATGCAGGCATCCAGGACACTTCCAGAGACCAGCTCCTGGCTTGGCCTTCTCCTGCCAGCCAACAGGATCCTTCCTATAGGTTTTTTGACACTCACGTTTCTGTCCCCCTAAAAAAAACAAATGGCCTCCTAAAGCCGGGCATGGTGGCTCACGCCTTTAATCCCAGCACTCAGGAGGCAGAGGTAGGAGGATCGCCATGAGTTTGAGGCCACCCTGAGACTACATAGTTAATTCCAGGTCAGCCTGGACTAGAGTGAGACCCTACCTCAAAAAACAAAAAAAAAAAAAAACAAAAAGCTTTTAATGAGCCCAGTGTGGTGGTGCACGACTTTAATCCCAGCACTCAGGAGGCAGAGGTAGAAGGATCACCATAGGTTCAAGGCCAGCCTGAAACTACATAATGAATTCTAGGTCAGCCTGGGCCAGAGTGAGACCCTACCTGGAAAAAAAAAAAAAACAAAAAGAAAAACAAACAACAACAACAACAACAAAAAGGCCTCCTGTATCCTGCGTCAGCCTTCTATTCCTGCCTCCGCCTCTCTTCCTTGTGGGATTAAAGACCAAAACGGCCCACTGGTTCTGCACCTAGTCTGTTTGTGCCTCTGTAGGAGGCTCATTCCTTGTCGAGTGGTCCCGGAAGAGGCCTTGACCGTACCCGCAGCAGAGCCAACGCTCTTCTCTACCCTTAGGGCCATGGTGGTGGGCTTGGGAGTGCCCTGCAGCCACTGGTGTCCACACACAGACTGGGTCGCTTGGACTGATTCCCTTGTTTTCTTCATTGCACTTTGGCTTCTTCCATTAGTGGTCCACTTGAGGAAGATTTAAGCTGGTATTCTAGAATATTCCCTGCACTGATGGTGTAAATAAAACTGTAGAATGACAAAAAAAAAAAAAAAAAAAAAAAAACTTGGAAGCACCAGCAGTACCCACTGTCCCCATTTCTCACCTCCCACCAGCTCCACAGCCCACTCCCATCTGGCATCCAGACCCAAAGTGTTTCCACCCCCAGAGGCTCCTCCACCCCTCCTGTGCTCCCACGACCACCACAGCCAGGGATGCGTCTCACTCCATGCCTCTGCAGCCCAAGATAGCCACTGGCTACTCCCTTCTAGAAACAGCTCCTAGCTGAACTTGAGCAACACACCTGCCGGTCCTGGCCTCCTCTGGTCTCACCTGGCTGCAGCTTTCATCCTTTTTTCAGAGAAAGACACGAAGCTCCTTCCAAAACCCTAGAGTCCAGGCTGTCCCTCCACCACGGCCCACAGCCACCGAGCTACTGCCCTCCTCTCCCTGGTGCCCCCAGCTCTGGCTCACTCCTCTTCCCCTCCAATCCCACCTCTCTCAGGTCTATGTTGTCACCACACAAACCTTAGGATGCCCCTGTTCTGCTGGAAGTACCTAATTCCTAGCCATCATCCAAGGGACACAGCTTGTCCTCCTGCGACCTTAGAGGGTCTGTCCCCTGCTCCTGGCCCTGCAAGCCCTCTAGTGCCCTTATCCTTTGGAACCCACCATGGAACCTACATCTCAACCTCGAGACCCTTAGCCACAGTCTCCTCCCTTAAGAAAGTGTCTGACATGGCTACCAGTCTGAAAATCCTGAGACAAGTCTTGTTGGGGGGGGGGGTGCCATAGTGGACACACCCTGGTACTCTGAGGGTCCAGTCCCTGAGTGAACAAGCCCACCAGTCCCCTGTGGGGTTAGACCCTCCGTTGATCAGACTAGGAAGGACCTCAGCTCACGATCAGATGAGTGGTGGCCGGGAGAAGATCTGGGGTGGATGATTGCAAACAGACATCAGGAGGGCTGGGGCTGGGTGTTCACAACATGCCAGGGTGGGTGGCTGACTGCTCCCAGAGGGCTCTCATCAGCTCTAAAGAGTTCTCACATGGCTTTGCTATCAAGCCAGGCCTCTGGGCCTCTATCCCCAGCACGCCAGCCTTTGAAGGAGTCCTCATCCCTTATATAGGAAGGAAGAGCAGCAGGACAGGGCCATGTCTGACCTCCCTTGGGTCTTTCTTCCCTCTGCCTAGAACAGTTTCTCAGAGAACTAACTTCTCACTAGTCAGCTATCAACTATAACGCGCATGGCCAAGACAGCTGTGTCGCACCCTGGGAATTAATACCAGCCCTCCCAGAGAACCACCTCATGCCTTGTCTGTCTCACTGCCTTGTCTGTTACAGCCTCAAATTGTCTCCTTCATTGATTTACTATTTACTCTCTCCCCAGGCCCCATCCTGGCTCTGTAATGGCTACTCCATGTGGACAGTCCTACACCAAGGAGACACTCAATAAGTGTTTTTTTGTTTTGTTTTGTTTTGTTTTGTTTTGTTTTAATACCTAAAGAAAAGATGGAGTGTCCTTAAAGACCATAAGAGGCCCAAGAATAAATCTTCTCTGGGCTTGATCAGTTTGAGATGGGGGCTTGTGGGGTCAACCCCTCAAGTCTTCACCACCACCCCCGTAGGCATGGCCAGAGTCTGCTGATTAGCATGTGACCACCAAAACTGATCCTGGCCACATCCTACAGGCCCCAGTCCAGAAGCTTCCAATGGCACACCAGTGGACAGCTTCATCCAAAAAGTGTTCACTCAGATCCCTAGACCCAGAGCTGCCGATGGGACACAAGGCAGGGTCCACTCAGCCTTAGTTTTCTTTAATTATTTTCTTTTATTTATTCATTTATTTGAGCAAGAAGAGAGAGGGAGAGAGAGAATGGGTTCACCAGGGTCTCTAGCCACTGCAAACGAACTCCCAATGCATGTGCCACCTTGAGCATCTGGCTTTATGAGGATACTGGGGAATCAAACCTGGGTCCTTAGGCTTTGCAGGCAATTGCCTTAGCCACTAAACCATCTCTCCAGCTCCCACTCAGCCTTCTTACATCCAGCCTCTGAACTGAAAACCAGAAAGGAAACTGAGGTCTGGCCACCAGGCAGGATAGGGTGCTGGCATACTGATGCCAAAGACTTCTGCCCTCTAGAAACTGGAGCAAGCCCCTCACTCCTCTCTGAAGGGACTGGTGGCCTGCTGGTTACCTTCTTCAGCTCTTTCCACACAGCCCCAGAACCCTAGCAGCCTCCACCAGAGCCCCACTAGCTGAGACCCCGGCTGATGGCCAAGTCACTGCCTCCCAGTAGCCCCAGCTGTTGCACTGAGATCTGGAATTACAGCTTGTCTGGATGAGGGACAGAGCCTTATCTGGAGTGCATGGATCCGGGAAAGGGCCTGTCCAGATGAAGGACAAGGTTCAGTATAGTATGAGAGTCCTAAGCAAAAAGATGCCAGGGACCAGAGAAGCAAGGTTTAAACTGGGGCAGATGAAGAACTACACTCCTGCCCAGGCCACACCACTTTCCAGCGGTTGAGGCACCTGTAGTTGAAGTTATATGCAGAGATTGGTGTGTGGCGGTGGGTAGGCAAGCGGGACAGCAAGCCCACTTAGGAAGACTCTGCTCACACCAGCACCATCTCTCCTCTTCCACTATCTTGCCCCTGCTTGGCTCTTGCTGGAGGCTCAGGTGCCAGAACCATGTCACAAAACCAGCGAAGTCCAGAAGGAGCCAAAGGTCCCTCCCATAGAATGTCAGCATCGTCTTCCATTATGGCCTCCCCACCTCAATGGGGCCTGAGCATCCTGGAGCCCCAGTGATTCAGTTTACAAAGTATGTCTCCATACATAGTCCAGTCCCAGGCACCCTGCAAGGGTGAAGCATCCTCACCCCGTGTTAAAGACATACATAGCTCAGGGGAGTTAAGAGGCTTACCCAACGTCACAGGAAGGAGTTGGGCTGTATGGGGTCTCCCAGGAGCTACACTGGGAGTGCTCTGGGCTATTGTTCTCTGAGTTAGGAAGGTGCTAAGAGTTCTCACCACTTTCAGCTCAGGGTCTGTGGTCAGATGTTCCTCCAGTTGTGGAGACCAACTGCCCAGAGTCCAGAGGTGTGTTGGCAGTTATGTCTTTCACATGGGGGTTCTGCCCAAAGATGCTTGGACACTGTGGAAGTCCACCTTGCAAACAGCAGTGGGATGCACATGACCCAGTCAGGGCTGCTCAAGACTCAGCATGAAGCCAGATCAAGACTTAGCCTGCTGGCAGTGACCTCTGGGATGACTCAGAAGGCACCATGGTGCTGAGAAGAAGGGACAGAGGAGTGCTCAGCCCTGAAACATCTCCATCACACCTTCCAAGACTCTGGATCCATTGCGGAAGAGGTGGTAGAAAGAATGTAAGAGCCAAAGGAAGAGTAGGACTCCTTACAACGTGCTCCTCCAGACACAAAATGGCCTGGATATCCATGACCTCATGGTGCCTGACACTACCTACACAAGACCATCATAATAGAAGGAAAAGATGATGATATCAAAATGAAGAGAGACTGATTGAGGGGGGAGAGGATATGATGGAAAGTGGAGTTGTGAGGGGAAAGTGGGGGAAGGGAGGGGATTATCATGGTTTATTGTCTATAATTATGGAAGTTGTCAATAAAAAAAGTTTTAAAAAAAATTTTTTAAATGACTTAGACTGTGACTAGAATCAGAGTCCGGCCTGAAGGAAGGATGGTGGGGCTCGGCCTAGTTGATGGATTAGGGATCAAACTGGAAGAAGGACAGGGCTTTGCCTGAAGGAGAGATCAGAGCTCAACTTAGAGGAAGGATCAGGGCTCGGCCTGCAGGAAGGACCAGGCTCAGTCCCAATGAGGAATCAGAGCTCAGCCTGGATGAAGGATCAGGGTTCAGCTTCAAAAAGGTATCATGGCTTAGCCTGTAGGAGGGGATGGGGATCTATCTGGCACTGGTGTTCCCAGTCAGTTGGGAGGCAAAATTCCTTCCTGGAACAGCCAGTCAGACATCCACATGTCCCTCTGCCACTCGGGAGCAAAAGATATTTCCAACAGCTGCCCGACACGATCCCCATAAAGCCATAAAGTAGAAACTGACTTTGAAATGGCCCTTTCTCTGCTTGTATCTTTGGACATAAATTTAAATAAAACTGCAATTTAAATGCCTGAGACACCAAGAAGGCGGCATGGGGCTGTCTCAGCGGGCTGCATGGGGAGACAGAACACAGCCTTAAACCTGTCGTGCTGCATCATGCAGGTCAGGTCGGCATCGGGGCAATGGAGAGGGCTCCCAGTCCTTTGCTGGAGGACAGGACGCTACTCCCTGAGCCTGGGGCTGAGTGGGCTCCCATGAGCCCCCTATGAGGGGCTACAGTGACACCATCATCCAGCTCATCTCTGGGGAAATGAGGAATAAATAAGGGCCATTTGTCTCTCTCAGGGAGACTTACCAGGCCCTCAGCAGACACCAGCCAGCTCATGCCCTTCTAAAAGCTCTCACAAAGTCCTGCAGCCCTTCCTGCCCGAGGAGAGCCCATGAGGAACCCTAACCCACAAATAACCTGATCTGACCTGGCCCCGAGCAGCAGAGCAGTGCTCAGAGGAACACAAGCCCCAGACTGGCTGGATGTGGGGCCCACCAACGTACTGACTCAGCAGACGTGCATTTCTAGCAAGTCCCCCAGGGCTGCTGACACTGCTGATCCAGGAACCCCATGACAAGATGCCCAGCAGAGCTGGAGAGATGGCTTAGAAGTCAAGGCACTTGCCTGCAAAGCCAAAGGACCCAGGTTCAATTCCCCAGGACCCACGTAAACCAGATGCACAAGGTGGTGCATGTGTCTGGAGTTCATTTGCAGGAGATGGAGGCCCCGGCACACCCATTCTCTCTCTCTCTCTCTCTCTCTCTCTCTCTCTCTCTACATATATATATCTATCTATCCCTGGGTGTGTAATATATATACACACCCAGGGATAGAGAAAGCTCGAGGGCTATGTGACTCACAGAAGCAGTGGGAGGGAGTGGGAATCAGGATAGGTATCTGAGAACAAGCAGGAGCTGGCCATGGGCTGAGTGCTCTGGAGAGCCACCATGCCTGTCCTGCACCCCCTCAGGACCCACCCCATGGACATCTCCTCAATATCACTTACCATACCCAATTTCACACCTCCACTCAGTCCTGGCATCATGTCCCACGGCACTGGGCAGGGGCTAACTGTGGGCTCCTGTTCATGGCCACCATTCCACAGGACACCACCCTCTTCATAAGGCAAGGGAGACGTGTGCAGCTCCATGGGTGAGAGATGGAAGCAAGACTAGGCATCTCCTGGGCCGAGGGTGCAGCATCTCCCACAGCCCAGTCACAAGCTCCCTTCTGTGTTCCTTCTCTCGCCCTGCACATCCTGGCCTGGGATTCCAAGTGGGTCCCACAGTTCCGGGCCTGTGCCTCAGATCCTGGTGTCTTCAATCCTATCTGAAGACAAGACTGGACCCTCACCCCACCACCTCCCCAAAGCCACCATCCTCCTGGACAGCCAGACCCTTGTCCTGTCCCATAGCACAGCCTAGAGGAGGAAGGTTCTCGGCCACAGTTAGAATGGCTGCCTTCTGAAGGTGGCTTTTGCCAAGGTCTGATGCCTGGCACAAAAAGGCAGGGGCAATGAACTTCTGGTCTGGTGATGTGAGTGAAAGATGAGTGCTTATAGGAATGGGTATTAGTTAGGCTAGTACCAGAACAAGTGTGAGTCAGGGGACTGGAGAAGCCAGGGCAGGAATCCAGTGGGCAAAAACAACAAGGATTGGAGACTACACATGGTCTGGAAGCTGGCCTGGGATCAAGTTACAGCTCACTGCCTAGCCAGACAGGTGAGGAGTGCTGAGTAGCACTGGGGTCCCGAGGAGGCCCCAAGGCAATGGGTCTGAGACTGAGGTACAGGACACACAGCGTGGGGTGTTCACATCGATGGCAGAAATGAGGCTGACTTGGATGGAGAGAAGCAGAAGGTGTTCCCACACGGTAGCCTGCTTTTTTCTTCACCTGGGACCCCACCTACCGAGAATCAGTCCAGGCCCTATTAGGGCGTCGCTGATTTGATTTCCTGCCCACCAGCCATCCATGCTTCAGGCTGAATCTCTATCATCTTTTCTCCCTTCACCCCTGGTCACCCTGAACTCACAGGACCCCAGCCACTGGGACTGCTCCACTGGGGACAATGAGGTGAAAATGGCCTTTGAGGCGTCCCATTGATAGTCATATTGTTGCACTTTTTAAAAAAATATTTTATTTACTTATTTATTTGAGAGAGATATAGAAATAGGCAGGTAGAGAGAGAGAACGGCACGTCAGGGCCTCCAGCCACTGCAGACGAACTCCAGACGTACGTGCACCCTTGTGCACCTGGTTTACATGGATCCTGGAGAGTTGAACCGGGATCTTTTGGCTTTGCAGGCAAACGCCTTAACCACTAAGCCATCTCTCCAGCCCCCATATTGTTGAACCTTTTTTTAAATTTTTTTTATTATTATTTTATTTATTTTTGGAGAGAGACAGAGAGAGGCAGACAGAGAGGGAGAGGGAGAGAGATGGGCGCGCCAGCAGTCTCTCAGCTGCTGTGAACGAAATCCAGATGTGTGCCCCCTTGTGGGCAAGTGCAGCATTGCACCCTTGCATCACTTTGCATCTGGCTAAATGTGGAACCTGGAGATTGGAATCGCTAGAGATTGGAACCAGCGTTCTTAGGCAAAGCAGGCAGGCGCCTTAACCACTAAGCCATCTCTCCAGCCCTTGTTGCACTTTTTTAAAAAGTTTTTTGTATTTACTTGAGAGAGAGAGACAGACAGACAGACAGAGAGACAGAGGGAATGGGCATGCCAGGGCCTCCAGACAGTACAAACAAACTCCAGATGCATGTGCCACCTGTGCATCTGGCTTACATGGGTCCCGGGGGAATCAAACCTGGGTCCTTTGGCTTTGCAGGCAAGCACCTTAACGGCTAAGCCATCCCTCCAGTTCACTGTTGCACTTTTTAAAATCCCCCAGCCTCTTATAGACACGTGCTCCTATAGGGTACTTTGACAGATAGACAATCAAGCCTCTGGCTATGTTAGAAAGTGAGAAATAACCCCAAATGGACCAGGCATGTCAGAAGGTACAGGGACAACTTGGAGGGTTCCCACGGCCAAAGAAACAGTAATAAATGCCACATAAAAGTCCACGGGAGTGGGCTGTATAAATAACAGAACAAATCATTAAATGGGGGAGAAGGGACATCTTTCCTGAGAAGAATGCTAATTAATGAGGGTAGACGGAGTGAGGGAAATAAATGCTGTTGTTAGAATGCCACAGAAGTGATTGCTGCCAGCAACAGCCACCGAGGAGGCGCGCATTCATGAGCTCGAGGACAATTGTATTTGCATAGTCCCAAAGTATCTCCCTCAAGATGTTTATTACTTTCAAGGAGAAAGATAGTAACTTTCTGGCCTAGAAGCTCCACAGACACCAGGGCGGTCAATGACCACACTAGGTCCGCCCGCATTATAGATGCCCCGGGACTTGCACTTGAGGAGGTGATGTCACAGGCCATAGTACAGCTTAGCCGCTGGATGGGATCCTGGGACAGGAGAGGCCTCAAGTGAATGCTGAAATCCCATGAGTGTGCTCTTTTTATAAATTATTTTTAATATTCTATTTTTATTTATTTATTTGAGAGAGAGAGATACAGAAATAGGCAGGTAGAGAGAGAGAATGAGTATGCCAGGGCCTCCAGCCACTGCAAATGAACTCCAGATGCATGTGCCACCTTGTGCATCTGGCTGAGGTGGGTCCTGGGGAGTCGAATGTGGGTCCTTTGGCTTTGCAGGCAAACGTCTTAACCACTGAACTATCTCTCTGGCTCCCACCTGATTTTTTGAGACAGGGTCTCTCATTGAACTTGGAGTTCAGCTAGAACAGCCAGCAAGCCCTAGTGATCCTCCTGTCTCCACCTCACCAATGCTGGGATTACAGGTGCTCACCATCATGCCTGGCTTTCTTAATGTGGGATCCAAACTCGGGCCCTCATGCTTACATGGCAAGTACTTTACCCACCCAACCATCTCCCAGCCCTTTGCAACCTTGCTTGCTTGCTTGCTTGCTTGCCTTGCCTGCTTGCTTTCTTTCTTGCTTTCTTTCTTTCTTTCTTTCTTTCTTTCTTTCTTTCTTTCTTTCTTTCTTTCTTTCAGAGAGAGACAGAGAGAGAGGGAGAGGGAGACAGAGATGGGTGCGCCAGCAGCCTCTCAGCTGCTGCGAATGAAATCCAGATGTGTGCGCCCCCTTGTGGTCAAGTGCAGCATTGCGCTCTTGTGTCACTTTGCACCTGGCTAAACGTGGGACCTGGAGATTGGAACCAGCATTCTTAGGCTTAGGAGGCAGGCATCTTAACCGCTATGCCATCTCTCCAGCCCACCTTTGCAACATTTCTATCTATTTTGAAACTAAATCAAGTTTGAAAGACATTCCCTGGCCACATGTGCAGGCCAGGCTCTGCCATGCTCAGCTCTCCCACTCCCTCTGGTCTTGATCACCTGTCCTCCTGCAGACCATCCAACAGAAGCATAGGGGGTTTCTGACACCAGCGGCAAGCAGAACCTCTTCTGAATCTGTAGAAGCAATGGAGAGTTCCCACTGACTTCCCACAGTGGGACCCCAACAACAACCAACTCCTAGTGCCTGCACCAGTTCTCAGCAAGAGTACATGGAGGTCTGAACTCCCAACCTTAGATGCCCTTGTCAAATGGGGGGTGCAGGGGATATTGAAGGTATGGACTATGTCCCCACCCCCACATCAGAGGGAGACTACCAGAGAGTCAATGAGAGGAGCCCATGAGTAGTCGGAGCTGGCTCCAATGAGTGAAAGACCCCAGCAGAGTAGCCAGCAGCAATGGGAAAATGCAGTTAGAGTGGCAACATGGAAGTAGTGAAGTCCCACTGGTGGCCCTTAGCAATGAACATCCAACAAAGACAGGACGGGACTGTGGAACTCACAATAGCTGCCAGAAGCAGTCGCTGGAGGAACTGCTGCTCAGGACCCAGGCAAGCTAGAACAGCAGCTTATCACACTTTACAGGTGCTGGGTGCTCCCAGCCCTGCTGCCCACATCCCTTGCTGGGGCCAGCTCCCCCAGCATCTGCAGCTTTTATCCCCACCACCAATCCCTGGTTTTGTATGCGGGGGTGGTGTGGTTTGATTCAGGTGTCCCCCGTAAACTTCAGTGTTCTGAACGTTAGGTCCCCAGCTGATGGCAATTTGGAAATTAAATCCTCCTGGAGGCAGTGTATTGTTGGGGGTGGGCTTATGGGTGTTATAACCAGCTTCCTCTTGCCAGTGTTTGGCACACTCTCCTGTTGTTGTTGTCCATCTGATGTTGGTACAGCATATGGTGGCCTATGCATTAAAAAAAATCTTTTATAAAAAATGGAAAATTGGGTCTGGGGAGGTGGCTCAGCAGTTAAGGAGCTTAGCTGCACAGCCTGAGGACCTGGGTTTTTTTTTTCTCTCAGTAAACATGTTAAAGTCAGATGAACAAAGTGGTGCATGCATCTGGAGTCCATTTGCAGCTGCTAAAGACCCTGGTACACCCATTCTCTCTCTCTTTCCCCTTGCAAATAAAAATATATATTGGGCTAGAGAGATGGCACAATGGTAATGCACTGGCCTGCAAAACCTAATGATCCAGGTTCGATTCCCCAGCACCCACATAAAGCCAGATTGCACAAAATGGTGCAAGCATCTGGAATTTGTTTGCAGAGGCTAGAGACCTTGGCATGCCCATTCTCTCTCTTTCTCTCTCTCTCTCTGCAAATAGATAAATCTTAAAAATGATAAATCACTTCCCCATAACTGGGAAAGGTAGGAGGATCTACCACCCTGAGACCACCAGGTCAGCCTGGACCTCTCCCTGATAAATCACTAAAAAACCCCACTATCTCCCCTGTCAACCCCATGTCAAAATTTCTACTTGAAAATTTCTTTTATAGAAATTGACAGGAGCTGGTAAGATGGTTCAGTGGTTAAAAGAACTTGCTTGCAAAGCCTGCCAGCCTGAGTTCAATTCCCCAACATCCACATAAAGCCAGAGGCAAAGTGCTCATGTATCTGTGATTCCAGCAAGTGCCTACAACTATGGGAGGCAGAGCCAGGAGAATCTGAAGCTCGCAGGCCTGCTAGTCTGAAGTTTGTAGTTTGGTAGTTCCTTTGAAGCAGCCAAAAAGAACCTAGCTCAAAGAAGGCGGAGCGAAGACACCTCCAAGCTGTCCTCTGACCTCCACATGCATGTCGTAACACACACATCCATAAACACACACGTATACACATAAAATAAATAATTTTTTTCAAAGAAAATTGTGAGTGTCCTTCCATTTTGAAGCAGGACCAAATGTGAAGGAAGGAAGGAAGGAAGGAAGGAAGGAAGGAAGGAAGGAAGGAGGGAGGGAGGGAGGGAAGAAGGAAGGGAGGGAGGGGAGGAGGGGAGGGAGGAGGAGGGAAGGGGAGGGGAAGAAAGGAAGGGAAGAAAGGAGGGAAGAAGGGAGGAAGGAAGGGGAGAGAAGGAATCAAGCAAGAAAGATATAAAGAAGGAAAGGAAGAAAGAAACAAACAAAGGAATTGACAATAACTTTATATCTACATCTAGGGTATTTGGTGAAGGGATGATGTAAAGAGAAAAAAGAAATCTCCAACACCACCCATGACCTTGGTGGGCCCTATACTTCAAAGAGAAGGACTCTCTCAGCCTCCCAGGACCCAGAACTGTGACCCTTCTGCCCCAGTACACCCCACACTCTGTCGTCCAAAAACTGAGCCCTTTAACGAACAGTCACGGGGCCTGAGTCATTTCTACCCAATCAAGGCAGCAGCAGGAGGCATCCGTGTGTACGGGTTGCCTTCATGCTGCGAAGTAGATTAATAAACCATTAGGATAAGCAGGCTGGTTATTAGCTTGAGAAGGAGGCTCTGAGCTAATTGAAGCCATCCAGCAAAATGTCAGCCTCGTCTTTGGATATGAAATATTAATGGCACCCGACATGGACTGACTGGAAGGCAGAGGGTGGTTGCTACCTCTTCTTGTGTGACCAAAATGTCCGGTGGAGCTCTTCACCAGAGACAGACCAATGCCAAAGCTCAGAGCACCTCTCCTAAGGGCAGGGACCCTAGGTCACAGCTCAAATGCCCTGCTCCTCTGGCCCAGGGTGCCTTTAGCCAGCGTCAGTCATGAACCATACGTGGACTGCCCCCCTTTGCCTGGAGCTCTGTGGAGATGGAGACCTGCCCATCTCAGGATATCAGTGATCAAGTACAATGACCCCAGGGGAAGCCCGTATCCTGTGCCAGGGATGCTTCCATCCTTCCTGTCTGGCCTTGCTTCCTGCCTGGAATAGGGCGGGGGTAGTATTCTTGGTCCACTTCAAGAGAAGAGAGAAATTCCTATGTCTGTAGGGAACTCAGTCCCTGCTCTTCTGCAATGTCAACTTGGGGGAAGTCTTAGCCTGTTTGGGGAAATTCAGAGTTACCCTTTTTTTTGGATTGCAATTGTGTTCATCTCAGGTACTCACCCCTGAGACCTTTGAACATGCCCGGAAGGTGAGCCACTTGCTCCGTATTCTGTAATGATGCCCTCACCTCCAAGGGGGGCTTTAGCCAATCCCAGTCATGGCAGTGTGACACAAACCATCCTTGAGCTGGCCTCCTGCATCAGCCACTCCTCCCTAGTACCTAGAGTTCTGTGGCGATGGAGACCTGTCCTGTGGGAGATGACTCCAAGTGAGGCCAACACCTTGCACTTGTGGATGTTCCTGTCCCTCCTCAGGCTTTGCTTGCAGCCTGGAATGAGGTCAGGAGGATCTTGGAAACTCTCAGCTCAGAGATTGGTGCTATAATTTGATTCTTAATATTTCTTCAGCAGAACCCAGCATGGAGTGCAGGGTCTGAGTTGCCAACCCACTACAGGACTCAAGAGACTGGAGTTGAGCTGATCAGGGCAGACCAAGACCCCTAGGTAAGAAAAAGGCAAGCAAAGAGTGATGCTTGACCCAGAGAAGACAGGGTGGGACCCCATGCAGTGGGGCCTGGGCAGTGAGGGGACTGCGGACCTAGAGGAGGCAGTGCCAACCCTCCTGAACCTGCTGGTCTCCTCACTCAAAGAAGAGGAGACCAGTGCTGAGTCTTCCTCCCCAGGTGATAAATATTAATAGCCTTTTCCCCATGTTGTCATAGCAACCACGCTTTTGTAAATGTATCAACTCTCTGTTGTGTGTTAGATTTTGTGAAATTGATGTCAATTATTCCAACAACAACAATTTTTTTTTTCAAGGTAGGGTCTCACTCTAGCCCAAGCTGACCTGAATTCATTATGTAGTCTCAGGGTGGCCTCAAACTCATGGCGAACTTCCTACCTCTGCCTCCTAAGTGCTGGGATTAAAGGCGTGCGCCACCATGCCCAGCAACAACAAAAGTTTTGAAGGACTGGAGAGATGTCTTAGCAGTAAAGGTGCCTACCTTCAAAGCCTAAGAACACTTGTTCAAATCTCCAGGTCCCACATTTAGCCAGACTAAAAGTGTGCAATGTCACACATGCGCACAAGGGGGCACACGTGTCTGGAGTTTGTTCACAGCAGCTGAAAGGCCCTGACACACCCATTCTCTCTCTGCCTCTTCCTCCCTCTCTCTGTCTCTCTCAAATTAAAAAAAAAAAGTGTTGAAGCTCCTCTATACTATAGCTTTTTAAATTTATAAGATAAATCAAAATTGCTCCAGTTTGAAGATGCTTCAGACTGCATGACAACCTATTGATCATCAGCGTCCTCCAAGGGTTCCAGCTGACCCTGGCAGTGACATCTGCATCAGCCTCACCCATTCCCAATGCAGATGTCCTCAGCAGACAAGAACTCTGTCCCCATGCTGCTGGAGACCAAGCCGAGTGAAGCAGATGGCCAAAGCTGGCACTCTTTCCTAGTACAGAGGTGTAAAGGCTCTGGGAAGTCCTGTGAGGCAGCATTTATTAAGCACCTTCAGAATGCACATAGCAACTCCATGAAGTGGGATTACAGGAGGTGGGGTGGGGCATGGTGACATACAAAGCAGAGAGGTCTCGGAAGCACATTCCAAAGACAATGAAGTGACCAACCCAAAGGGAGAATCCTGTAGGAATCCCTTTACATGAAGTGTCCTGAGTACCTGAGGCTGTGAGCCCAGAAAGGAGAGACTGGGGGCATGCAAACAGGGCTGGGGTGTGAGCTTGGCATGGTAGAATATTCTGAAGGTAACTAGTGGGGTGCACACCTCTAAATACACTAAAATTCCCTGTAGACTGTAAGTGGATGAGACAAACACAGTATGAATTATCACTACACAATGCTATCTGTTTATTCTAGAATACATATATACACACTTGTGAGCCACACACTCTCTGGCTCAGATTTCACTCCCAGGAATTTAGCCCAAGGAAGTAATTGAGGGTGTGTACATACATGTTCAAAGACTCAACAAACACACACACTTTAATTGTTCAATGAAAGAGGCTCCAATAAATCGTGTCACCTGTGCTCAAAAGAACACTCAAAACAGTGATGTACGATGCTGGGGGGAGAAGTGCATTTGCAAACATATCAACATGCTTGTGACTCAATGCTGACTGCAAGACTGCAGATAGCAAGTGTGGGCCTTACACAAGGATATACCTTGCATATGTGGAGGAACTGTCAGTAGGTTGTAAGTGGAAACTGTTTTCCACTTGTAGAGATTAAAGTATTCCCTATCAATGTAGCTATGTAGCTATCTTTATTTCTCAGTATTTTCTTATGTTCCCCGTGTGGCCAGTATTATCTTTGTAACAAAACAATTTCATTTAGCTAGGCATGGTGGCTCTCACCTATAATTCTAGCATTCAAGAAGTTGAGACAGTGGTGTCATGAGTTCAAGACAAAGCCTGGACTGCATAATGAGACCCTATCTCAAAAACTAGATGGGAGGGCTGGAGAGATGGCTTAGTGGTTAAGGCACTTGCCTATGAAGCCTAAGGACCCATGTTCGACTCTCCAGATCCCACGTTAACCAGACACACGAAGATGGGGCAAGCGCAAGGTCGCATGTGCCCACTAGGTGGCGCAAGCATCTGGAGTTCGATTGCAGTGGCTGAGGCCCTGGCGTGCCAATTCTCTCTCTCTCTCTGTCTCTTTCTCTCTCTAAAATAAATTTTAAAAAAAGACTAGGTGGGAAGCTGGGAGATGGCTCAGTAGGTAAAGTGCTTGATATGCGAGCATGAGAATCTAAGTCCAGATCCCCAGCACCTAAAAAAAAGCCAGACGTGATGTCACGCACCTCTAATCCCAGTTCTGGAGACACAGAAACAGGAGGATTCCCAGGGGCTTGCTGGCTAGCTTGTCTAACCAAGAGATCTTGTCTCAAAAAGATCAAGGTGGAGGAAGACTCGAGCATCAATAACATCAATGTCTGGCCTCCACATGCACACACACACACACACACACACAAGATATATACATATATACATTCACATAATATTTTTTTTTTAAAAAAAAAAAGCAAGTGTGTTATCCCCCCTCCCAACACAAAACAGACCACAAAGGGGAACCACAGGCCTCTCTTGCCTCCTTTGGCCTTCCTGGGCAAGCCATAAGGGAGAAGTCCCACCCACAGTCTAGCTTCCTGGCCCCAGGCTGACAATAAAGGCTGAGGTAGCTCTGGCACCGTTGGCATGGAGAATGCCCTGGATGCTCACTACTCGGTCTCCTGGGGATGCGGTTGTGGCCAGGAGGTCGCCTCAGGGCTCACTCCCTTGGCTTTCTCGTTATTTCCTGCTAATCAGCGTCACACGCCCCAAGGGATGCTGGCCTTGAATGACACCAGCTGCTCAGAGGAGCCTCTCCCCTGTTCTGGGCACGCTTGGCTAGGTTTGGGAAGACAGGGTGTAAGCAGAGCTGACAGCCCCATCTGTTTCCTTCAGAGCAGTGTGAAGAGCTCTGAGCCTGGCACAGATCCCTGAGAACGCTCCTCCCCAATAAGGGTAGATAGCAACGCCCCAGCCTGGCCGGCACCCTTGCCTGCTTCTCTGTGCTGGCCCCTACCCAGGGATGGGAGACTGAGAATCGGGCCCTTAGCCGGCCATGCTCAGACACAGGATAGTGGCCGGCAACCTGGCTTGCCTCTCCTTGCTGGCCCCCACCCAAGAATGCTCAGGATGGGCTCACAGGATAGTGTGAGTGACAGCGAAAATAATGGACAGCGAAGGTAAAAGGCACCGCCACAGTGACTGAGTGCCTGACAAGCCACTTCACCTGAACCTCACGCCAGCTCCCCTTTACATCAGACTAAAGCTCAGAAAGGCGGCTGCCCAGGCCCAGCTAGCCATGGTCAGACACTAGGCTCCTAGGAACTTGCAAAGGCCCTGAGTACAGGGGAAGGATGACGTCGGCTTGAGCCTGAGGCACGAGTCTAGCCAGGACTTTGTTCATGGGCCACAGGCTGCCAGATTGGATAGGAGCCAAGCCTTGGGCACTCCTTCTTACCAGAGAGGCAGGGAAGAAGCTAACAGAAATACCACAGAACAGTCACACCTAGGTGGCAGGAAGGCCTGGATGGTAGGTATGGGTCTGGGCCTGGAAAGACAGGGAGAAAGGGAAGAGCAGAGGAGAACTGCTCAGTAACAGAAGGGACTGCCCTAGACTGGGTGCCCTGGAAGTGGCCTTGATGCTCTAAGCTTTCAGCCCATCTTTGATAACAGTGACGAGATGGTAACTCAGGACAACTGTGCAATGTGGAGGCCTGTGTCCAGCTGAGGTCCCCGTATCAGGACAGCCTTCCCACAAGCGCCTAGGAAGGATAATGTAGACCAGCAGCCGAGACCTCTTCAGATCACACAGGTGGGGCAGGGTGAGGGAGATGCAACTCAGGAGCTGGGTTGACCCCTGGAGTTGTCCAGAATGGAACCAGTGAGGTCTGGTTTCTGCGTGCCCTTCACCAGCCATCCCCAGACTGACTCTGCCCCAGGGAGGCCTGCAACCATGGCCCGGAAGATTCGTGGAGCAGGGCCAGGGCTGGCTACTTGGGCAGAATTTTTCCCCCGCAGAATCTAGGAGGGATCAGAAGTCAGCAGGCTCGAGACTAGCCCCCATTCTGCCCAGAAGAAGGCTGAGGGGCAAAGACAAGACCCCCCCCAGCACACACACACATGGCTCCTGCCTACCAAAGCACGAGACAAGCCCCTGGGGTCCGTGACTCTTGTGGTTATGACTGCCATGCCTCGGGGCCTATGTGCACCTGACAGCTCTCCCCGTTGATGCTTGCAGGGAAAGGCAGTCCAGGTTTGCATGCATGCAGGCACAAATATGTGTGCGTGGAAGGCAGAGGTCAATGCCAGGGGTGTTTCTCAGTCACTCTTCACCTTAGTCTTTGAAACAGGGTCTCTTGTGAAAGCTGAGGCTCACTGATTCAGCTGGACCAGCTAGCCAGCAAGCCCGAGGATTCTCTTGTCCCCACTTCTCCAGTGTTGGGGTTAGAGGTACAGGCCACCACACGCGGCATTTTACATGGGTTTCCGAGATCAGAACTCAGGGCCTCGTGCTTGTGTAGCAAACACTTTATCCACTGAGCCATCTCTCCAGCCTCACATTGCATTTCTATAGGAGCACTTTTGCCTTTCTTTTTTCTTTTTTCTTTTTTTTTTTTTTTTTTCGAGATAGGGTCTCACTCTAGCCCAGGCTGACCTGGAATTAACTATGTAGTCTCAGGTGGCCTCGAACTCACAGTGATCCTCCTACCTCTGCCTCCTGAGTGCTGGGATTAAAGGCGTGTGCCACCATGCCCGGCTTTGCCTTTTTTTTTTATTGACAACTTCTATACTCACAGACAATAAACCATGAAATTTCCCTCCCTTTCCCCAACCTTTTTAAAAACAAAAAAACACTTTTTATATTTTTATACTTTATATTTTATTTATTTGAGAGATAAAGAGGCAGAGAGAGAGAGAGAGAACGGTCGCACGCCAGGGCCTCCAGCCACTGCAAACGAACTCCAGATGCATGCGTCCCCTGTGCATCTGGCTTATGTAGGTCCTAGAGAATCGAACCGGGATCCTTTGGCTTTGCAGGCAAACGCCTTAACCACTAAGCCATCTCTCCAGCCCACTTTTGCCTTTTATGAGATGTTAAAACCCAGCTGGGGACCACTTAGCTGGGAAAAAGCAAGCCTCTGTCGGTCTGTCTCAACTGATGCGCATCTACTGAGAAGCTGCTGGCACTGCAGAGGTGCCCCTCCCAGGCCAAGCCGGGCTGCAGACAAACAAACTTGTTCAGATCCGTGAGCTACTCATCCTGTCGGCTCTGGATCGCCTTGTTGCTCTTAGTAGTGTGTGACCCACAGATTCCAGTGAGCATCTATGTTTCTTGACAATCATGATGGTCAAAGCCTCAAAGAAACTACTGGTGCAAAGGTCTGGCCTGTGTGTATGAGACGGCCCTTACCCCGGAACAGGAGGACCAGACAGCTGCTCAGCGGGTAGGGCCTTATTTCCACAGTTGGAAAGTGAAGTTGGCACAGGCTCTGCCAATTCATAGCTGACACAGCTCAGGAACTAGGGATGGATGGGGCAGTGACTTCTCACCTCAATCAATAGCTATTTCTCTTCTCCAAATTACTTGCTTTCTCCCCCACCCAGAAACCATCAGAGACACCTGATGCCGATCAGCTATGACACTTTAAAGAAATGCTATTGGAATTTCTGGACCCAGGAGGGTTGGAGTGTCTGCTGTTTGCTCAACCGTCTGTAGCAATGCCGACAGGGAGGAGAGAGATGGAAGAGTGCTAATGGACTGTGGAGCCTCTGGGCTCTGCCCAGTGAGACTGCAACAGCAGGTGCAAGGCCACCTGTCCCCAAGGCAGCTCTAGTAGAGCTACTATGCTGTGGAAGAAGTTCAGTGCTAACCCTGTCTCTCCCTTCCTGGTCCCAGCTTAAGGATCCCCAACAATGTGCCAGGAACCAGCATCCGGCCCTATGGGAACTGAGAAAGGAGGCCACAAAGAAGCAATCATTATCACAGAGGAGTCAAAAGCAAGTTTGGGGGGCTGGAGAGATGGCTTAGTGGTTAAGGTGCCCGCCTGTTAAGCCTAAGAACACTGGTTCCAATCTCCAGGTCCCACGTTTAGCCAGATGCAAAGTGACACAAGGGCGCAATGCTGCACTTGACCACAAGGGGGCGCACACGTCTGGATTTTGTTCACAGCAGCTGAGAGACTGCTGGCGCGCCCATCTCTTGGGCTTGGGCAGATGCCCTCACAGAGCCATAAGACTCTGAAGGGAGATCGTCTCCTTTGTTCTGGGATGTCATGGACCCAATGGTGCACCTAACATCATATGTCCCCACCCTGACTCTCCAGAGCCTGGGACTGGACACGCATTTGGAAAGAGGGTCTTTGCAGGTGTTAAATGAGTCAGCTAAGGATCTCAAAAGCAACAAGAAAAAGATAAGGCTCTCCAGATGTGATCATCCTAGGTGCCATTCTGGTGTCTATAAATTCTGTGGTGAGTGTCCTTACACAGAGCCACCTAGAAGGCAGTATGGGGAAGGCAAAGGAGACAAGAGCCAGGAGTGGTGGCGCACGCCTTTAATCCCAGCACTTGGGAGGCAGAGGTAGAAGGATCGCTGTGAGTTCAAGGCCACCCTGAGACTACATAGTGAATTCCAGGTCAGTTTGGATTAGAGTGAGACCCTACCTCAAAAAATAAATAAATAAATAAATAAATAAATTTTTTTAGTTTATTTTTATTTATTTATTTATTTTGAGAGAGACACAGAGAGAGAGACAGAGAGAGAGGGAGAAGGAGACAGATAGAGATGGGCGCGCCAGCAGTCTCTCAGCTGCTGAGAATGAAATCCAGATGTGTGCGCCCCCTTGTGGGCAAGTGCAGCATTGTGCCCTTGCGTCACTTTGCATCTGGCTAAACGTGGGACCTGGAAATTGGAACCAGGTTCTTAGGCTTAGCAGACAGGCGCCTTAACCTCTAAGCCATCTCTCCAGCCCAATAAATAATTTTTTTTTGGTTTTTTGCAAGGCAGGGTCTCACTCTGGTCCAGGCTGACCTGGAATTAACTACGTAGTCTCAGGGTGGCCTCGAACTCTCGGCGATCCTCCTACCTCTGCCTCCCGAGTGCTGGGATTAAAGGCGTGCGCCACCACGCCCGGCCAATAAATAATTTTTAAAAAAATAAAAAGACTTCCGAAATGGCGACATAGAGGACAGATACATAGTAAACTTTCAAGCCCAGATGAGCCCACAGATGGCCCGCCGCAGCTGCCGTCTCTGCCTGAGACAGCTGATCCAACAGAACTTTTAAAAGGCAGGCGAGGAGAATTTTCCACTCATACCGCCTCCTCACAATCTCAAGAAGCGTGGAAGGAGGACAGTAGAGACAAACAAAGAGGCTTGACAGACGGACTTCAACCGCCACTCACAGCCTCCCTCCCCACCACGAGTGCAAGTAGATGAGACTTGGGAAAGAGCTGCCAGCAGCATTGGCGCAGGAAAGCAGAATGACCTCCTGAATCCACGTCACAGCAAAGGAACCAAGCAGCCGGACAGCATAGCTGTGATCAAACCCGTTCCAAAAAGGTAATTTGGTTTCACTAGGTTAGTACCCAACAAATAAGCCTGGTATATAATCCTGTTGGATGGTCAGATCTGACATTCCTAAATAAGCTATTTTCTAGGCTGCTCATTTGTTGCTTCCTGATTTGTTTCCTCCTCTGTCATTCATTGAAAAGGTCTCTCTTGATCACAAGCTGACCTTGAAACTCTCTACAGATCAGAAATCTTAGCCTCCCAGCTGACAGGATTAAGGGCGTCTAACACATCAGTTGTCATAATACCTGCTTTTGCACAAATACTCTGTGCTGTATTTCATTGAAGGGGTACATTGTTGAGTTAAATTTTTGGATCTTGACTGTATTCTGTTCCATTCACCCCACTTGATAATCTCATAGCAGGCAAGGGTCACTTCTGTGATTACTTTGAGAGCCTTAAGAACCACACTTAACACCTTTAACTCCTACACTGAAGACATATAATATCAGATTGATTGATACATCTAACATTACTGCAGATATTTAGAAAACCCAAGCATTAAATTAATTCAAGATGCAAAGATCTCTACATTACAATACAAGAAACACAAAACATCCAGACAATATAAATCCACCAAAAAGTATTAATATATCAGAAATGACCTTCAGTGAGGCTGACTTAGAGGATATTCCCGAGAAAGATTTCAAAAGAATGATTATAATTATGTTCAAAGAGCTCAAAGAGGAAATGAAAGGGTTCAAAGACCTCAAAGAAGAAATCAAAGGATTCAAAGAAAACACAGAAAACCAATTTAATGAAATAAGGAGGTCAATACTAGACATAAATCCAAATAGAAAGAATAAAGAAAACCCACTCAGAAATGCTAGCAATAAAGAACACAGTCAGTGAAATTAAAACCTCTGTAGAAAATCTCTCTAGTAGAATGGATGAAGGAGAGAACAGGATATCGGCTAGAAGACCAAGTAGCTGATCTAATACAGTCCAACAGAGAGAAAGACAAAATAATAGGAAGGTATGAATGGGAATTACAGGATATTCAACACTATGAAAAGATCAAACAAACATAAGAATTCAAGGGATAGTAGAAGGAGAAGAATTTCCTGGAAGGCATAGGGTGTTTTCAACAAAATCTCTTCCCCAAATTGGGAAAGAGATGCCAATGCAGATACAGGAAGCCTTTAGAACACCAAACAGACAAAACCTGGAAAGAACCTCTCCCCGCCATATTATAATTAAACTACCAAACATACAAACCAAAGAAAATATATTGAAAGCAGCTAGAGAGAAAAAGCAAGTGACCTACAAAGGGAAGCCCATCAGACTCACAGCAGATTACTCAACACAAACTTTAAAGGCCAGAAGGGCCTGGGTAATGTATTCAAGTTCTGAAAGATAAAAACTGTCAACCAGATTACTTTATCCTGCAAAACTATCTATCCAAATAGATGGAGAAATAAGGACATTCCACAACAAAGACAGGCTAAAGGAATTTTTGGCAACTAAACCAGCTCTACAGAAAATACTTGCAGGAATCATTCATGCTGAGGAGAAAGCAAAGCACACACATCAGGAAATAGGAAAAAAATAAACCATACTCAAATAACAGTTAAAACAAGTGAGTAAAGGAAAAACAGGAAAAACTAAAAAATAAGAAGAATGGTGAGAATAAACACATTTGTGTCAATAATAACTCTTAATATCAATGGTCTCAATGCCCCTATCAAAAGACACAGACTTGCAGACTGGATTAAAAGCAGGATCCTACCATCTGTTGCCTCCAGGAAACTCATCTCTCAATAAAAAATAGAAACCTTCTTAGGGTGAAAGGTTGGAAAAAGGTATTTCAAGCAAATGGGCCTAGAAAAAAGCAGGGGTTGCTATTTTAATTTCTGACAAGATAGACTTCAATCCAACATTTGTGAGGAAAGATAAAGAAGGTCACTTTATACTGATTAAAGGAACACTCCAACAGGAGGACATTACAATCCTAAACATATATGCCCCCAACAACATGGGGCTCCCAATTTCATCAAACAAACACTATTAGAATTAAGGTCAGAGATATCTCCTAACACAATAGTAGTGGGGACTTCAATACCCCCTCTCCACTTGACAGGTCTACCAGCAAAAAATAAACAGAGAGACATCTGCATTAAATGATACCATGGAACAAATGGACCTAACAGATATTTACAGAACATTCCATCCAAATGCTGCAGAATATACATTTTTCTCAGCAGCACACGGGACATTTTCTAAAATAGACCATATACTAGGACACAAATCAAATCTTAACAAATACAGGAAAATTGAAATAATCCCTTGTACATTGTCTGACCACAATGGGATTAAACTGCAAATCAGCAACAAGAAAATATACAGAGCATACAGAAACACATGGAGACTAAACAGCACTTTATTGAATGATGTATGGGTCATTGAAGAAATTAAAAGGAAATCAAGAAATTCATAGAATCAAATGATGATGAGAATACAACATACCAAAACCTTTGGGACACAATGAAGGCAGTCCTACGGTGAAATTTATAGCCCTAAGTGCATATATTAAGAAATTGGAGAGTTCACAACTAAACAATTTAATGCTTCACCTGGCCTTGGAAAAAGAAGAACAAGGCAAACCAAAAATTAGTAGATCAAGAAATTAATGAAATGGAAACCAAAAAACAATCAAAAAGATCAATGAAACAAAGAGTTGGTTCTTTGAAAGGATAAAGAAGATTGACAAACCCTTAGCAAATCTGACCAAAAGAAAGAGAGAAGAGACAAAAATTGATAAAATTAGAGATGAAAAAGGCAACATCACAACAGATACCAAAGAAATTCAGAAAATCATACGGACATACTTTAAGAATATATATGCCTCTAAGTTTGAAAACCTGAAAGAAATGGATGAATTCCTTGATTCATATGACCTACCAAAATTAAATCAAGAAGAGATAAACCATTTAAATAGAACTATAACAACCACAGAGATTCAAGCAGTTATAAAAAGTCTCCCAACTAAAAAAGCCCAGGCCCAGATGGATTCACTGCTGAATTTTACCAGACATTCCTGGAGGATCTAACGCCAATGCTTCTCAAACTTTTCCATAAAATAGAAAAGGAAGGAACTCTACAAAATCCTTCTATGAAGCCAGCATCACCCTGATACCCAAACCGGACAAAGACAGATCAAAAAAGAAAATTATAGACCAATCTCCCTCATGAACATGGATGCAAAAATTCTCAACAAAATACTGGCAAACAGAATACAAGAATTTATCAGAAAGATTATTCACCCTGACCAAGTAGGCTTTATCCCAGAGATGCAGGGATGGTTCAACATATGCAAATCCATAAATGTAATACACCATATAAATGGTCTGAAGGACAAAAATCATATGGTCATCTCAATAGATGCAGAAAAGGCATTTGACAAAATCCAACACCCCTTCATGGTGAAAGTATTACAGAAACTGGGAATAGAAGGAGCATATCTCAACATAATAAAAGCTATTTATGACAAACCTACAGCCAACATAATACTAAATGGGGAAAAACTTGAAGCTTTTCCTCTAAATTCAGGAACAAGACAAGGGTGTCCACTTTCCCACTACTATTTAATATAGTACTGGAAGTCTTAGCCACAGCAATAAGGCAAGAGACACTCATAAAGGGGATACAAATCGGAAGGGAAGAGATCAAATTATCATTATTTGCAGACGATATGATTCTATACCTAACAGACCCTAAAGTCTCTACCTGCAAACTGTTAGAGCTGATAAACACTTTTAGCAATGTAGCAGGATACAAAATAAACACACAGAAATCAGTAGCTTTTCTATATACTAACAACAAACGTGCAGAGGATGAAATCAGGGAATCTCTCCCATTCACAATTGCCTCAAAAAATAAAATACCTTGGAATAAACTTAACCAAGGAAGTGAAGGATCTCTACAATGAGAACTTTAAAAACTCGGCGACAAATTACAGAAGACACAAGGAAATGGAAAGACATCCCATGCTCCTGGATTGGAAGAATCAATATTGTGAAAATGTCAATCTTACCAAAAGCAATCTATACATTTAATGCAATCCCTATTAAAATCCCAATAGCTTTCTTCATAAAAATAGAAAAAACAATCCTAAAATTCATCTGGAAACACAAAAAACCTCGAATAGCCAAAACAATTTTGCGAAACAAAAATCAGGCAGGTGGTATAACCATACCCGATTTTAAGTTATATTACAAAGCCATAGTAACAAAAACAGCATGGTACTGGCACAAGGACAGACAGGTAGATCAATGGAACAGAATAGAAGACCCAAATATTAATCCAAGCAGCTACAGCCACCTGATTTTTGACAAAAATGCCAAAAATATTAATTGGAGAAAAGATAGCCTCTTCAACAAGTGGTGTTGGGAAAACTGGACATCGGTATGTAAAAGGATAAACATAGATCCTTGTCTTTCTCCATGCACAAGAGTCAAATCCAAATGGATCAGGGACCTTGATATCAGACCTGAAACTCTGAACCTGCTAGTGGAAAAAGTAGGGGAAACCCTTCAACATATTGGCATAGGTAAGGACTTTCTGAATATAACCCCAATTGCTCAGCGAATAAAATCACTAATCAACCAATGGGACCTTATGAAATTACAAAGCTTTTGTACAGCAAAGGACACTGTGAGTAGAGCAAAAGACAACCTACAGAATGGGAGAAAATCTTTGCCAGCTATACATCTGACAGAGGATTAATATCCAGAATATACAAAGAACTCAAAAACAGAATAATAAGAATTCAAACAACCCAGTTAAAAAATGGGCTATGGAACTAAATAGAGAATTCACAGAAGATGAAATTCAGATGGCATATAAACATCTGAAAAAGTGTTCCACATCCTTAGCCATCAGGGAAATGCAAATTAAAACCACCTTGAGATTCCATTTCACTCCTGTCAGAATGGCTTCCATCAAGAAAACAAATGACGATAAGTGTTGGCGTGGATGCGGAAAAAGAGGAACACTTCTACACTGTTGGTGGGAATGTAACCTGGTCCAACCATTGTGGAAATCAGTGTGGAGGTTTTGAGACAGCTAGAAATAGATTTACCATATGATCCAGCTATAGCACTCCTAGGCATATATCCAGAAGACTCTTCTCACTTCCTTAGAGATACTTGCAAAACCATGTTTATTGCCGCTCTATTCACAATAGCTAGGAAATGGAAGCAGCCTAGATGTCCCACCACAAATGAATGGATAATAAAGATGTGGTACATTTACACAATGGAGTTCTACTCAGCAGTAAAGAAAAATGAAATTATGAAATTTGCAGGGAAATGGATGGATCTGGAAAGGATTATACTAAGTGAGGTAACCCAGGCTCAGAAAGCCAAACGTCACATGTTCTCTCTCATATGTGGATCCTAGCTACAAATAGACAGACTTGTGTGTGAACTGGAACCAAAAATTGGTACCAGAAACCAGTAAGCTGGTAAAAGGCTATAAGGGATGGAGGAAAGGGAAGGACTGAAGTGTATGGTATTGCACATATGTAAGTGGAAGGACTGATTACAAGGAGGGGAATGGCCTAACCAAGGCCATGGGTAGAGAATGCATAAAAGAAGGGGCAGGGGAGGGTCAATCTAATTTCAAAAGATTGTGAATAAGACTTATGTAAAACTACTTTTTTGAATAATGGTACATCTAGAAGCTGTAGACTGTTACTAGAAAATTTTCAGTACCTGGGATGGGATACCTTCCAGTGAGTTGTTGGCCAAGGAGGTCCCAGTAGCCTCCAAAACATTAAAGGCTTTTGCCAAAGCCCTTGGTTTCCCCTGAGAAACAGATAGTAAGACCCTATTGCTGAAGACATCTCTTGCCTGAGAGGCAAGGTCACTGAAAAGCAAGCTGGTGCTGAGCAGAAAACCTTCTCCCTGTAGACCAGCCAACTGAAAGCTGGAAAAAGCTGCACTGCATGCAGAGTATGGGAGACAGAAGTCATCAGCAGTGAAAACAGTGGACGCTGAATATTCAAATTTGGCCAGACAGGCCCAAAGACTGAACAGGTGCAATAGTGGCATGTCTACTCGTGGGGTAACCAACTGCTCTATAATTGGACTGAAGGCCCTCTCTACGGGAGGGAATACATACCTGGTACTGAAAAACCTAAGTAAAGTCTATGGTAGGTAAGGTCATAAGCCTTAGGGGTATAAAGCATGCCCTTATCTAAATGTATATACTATTCCCACCAAGCTGCCCGGAAAATACTACACTTAATGCTCATATTCACATATTAATGCTACTCTCACTTCTGGTTAGAGAAGCTTCTCTTTTCAGATGGCGATGACCACTGGGATGATCAAAAGGCAACATAGTGCTGAGAAGAAGGGATGGAGAAGTGCCCAGCACTGAAACATCTCTGTCACACCCTCAAGGCTCAGGGATCATTGCGGAAGAGGGGGCGGATAGAATGGAAGAGCCAAAGGAAGGGTACGACTCCCTACAATGCAACTGCCCAGACAGAAATTGGCCTTGATATCCATGACCTTGCTGTGCCTAGCAACACCTTTGCAAGACCCTCATAGTAGAAGTAAAAGAGGATGACATCATATTAAAAAAAGAGACTAATGGAGAGGGGAGGATATGATGGAGAGTGGATTTCTAAAGGGAAGGGGAGGGGAGGGAAAAATACGCACCTTTGGTATGTAAGTATGTTTTGTTGTCAATAAATATTTTAAAAAAAAATAAAATAAAATAAAATAAAATAAAAATAAAAAATAAAATAAAAAAAAAAAGGAGAAAAGAGGACAGAGAGATGAGGTGATGGTTAATCTCTGGTTGTCAACAGGATTCTAACTCACTGTGAAAAAAAAAATCTTTGGTCACGGATGTGACCAGAAGGATTTGTTCAATTGGATTAACTGAGGTAGGAGAATTCACCCTAACTATGGGCTCCATCAGCCCTTGGGCTGAATTCCTGAATTGAAAAGAGACAGAGAGTGAGTTGAGCATTCGGCACTCATCAGTGGACTTCCTCACTGTTGCACTGAACATGATCACCTCCTGCTGCCACGCTTTCCCCACCCATATGGACTCTAGCTCTGAACCTACATGCTGAAACAAACTTTCCTTCCATAAGCTGCTTCCCATTGGGTATTTTGTCCCAGTGATAAGAAAGTAACTGATACAGGGGGCGTGCGAGGGTGAGGCACAAGCTCAACAGATGCACCCTGGGGGGCACAGACTGGAAGGAGGAGCTAGGGGTGTGGAAGGAGGGGCTAGGGACCTGGAAGGAGGAGCTAGGGACCTGGAAGGAGGGGCTTCCTCACAAACTCTCCATGGCGAACAACTCAGCCCACAGCCAGATGCTGGAGCTCTGGCCTCCCAGAGCTGAGACAGCATCACCACCTGCTGCTTCAAACCCCTAGTTTGTGGTGCTCAGTTCCAGCAGCCCTGGGACTCTTTCACTCCCCAGGGGGACAGAAGGCTAGCAGATAAGAGTGTGGCTTTGCCTGAGACCTGGCCTCTGTATGTTCCCACTATGTCCTTACACGGGACACCTCAGCTCTCCCAACAACACCAGAAGCTTCGGGGAGATCAGCGATGGCATGAGGCGACATTGGTGAGGGGAATCACTGTCCCTCTACCTCATTCCACAGATGTTACATCTATGCCTCTACCTATTGTCACCAATGGCCCTCAGGGGCCCACAGAGATGAGTTGTGGGGTCTTCAGTCAGTGCACACCACTGTGGCCTTATGATGGTTTATATTGTCGTCAACTTAACAGGACCTAGAATCGCCTAGAGGGATGATCTAGATACAGTTAATTGAGGTGGGAAGACCCATTGTAACTGTGTGTAGCACTATTCCATGATCCAGGGGCCTGGGCTATATAGAAAGGAGAAAGTGGGCACGCACACATATTCACTATTCTCCACTTCCTCTCTGTGAACTAAATGTGACCGGATGCCTCAAGCTCCTTCCCAACCATCATGGACTGCAACCTCAAACTGTAAGACAAACCCTTCATCCCTCACGTGGCTTTTGATTGGGTATTTGGTCACAACAATGAGAAAGTAACTGAACACAGACTCGTCCCAAAGAAAGCAGAGGCATTTGGGGGACATGCCTAACCTCCCAAGCAACCTCTCAGAGCTCCCAGGGGAGCTTGAAGTTGATGGTAAGGCAGGGCCAGCCTAGCCCACAGAATTCCCCCATGGAGGACAAGTTTTCCTGGAGAAGTGCCTATTGGTCTCCCCGGAGCTGGTGGCAAGGCATGACAGGAATAGGTGTATAATGACCCTGTGTGGACACTGCCCGTGAGTCAGCCAGGCAGGGAAGGGCAAGTCTCCAAACCCAACTTACCAAAAAAGAAAAGGAAGGAAAGAAAGAGGGAGGGAAGATGAAGAGAGGAAAGAATGGAGAGAGGGAGGGAGGGAGGGAGGGAGGAAAGAAGGAAGAAAGAAAGGAAAGGAAAGGAGGGGAGGGAAGGAAAAGGGAAGGGACTGGATGGGACGGAAAGGAAGAGAAAGGAAGAGAAGGGAAGAGAAGGGAAGGGAAGGGAAGGGAAGGGAAGGGAAGGGAAGGGAAGGGAAGGGAAGGGAAGGGAAGGGAAGGGAAGGGAAGAGATACTTTGTAATTACAACTGCTGTTCTCTGACAGACCAGCAGAACATTCTTCTACCTTGCAAGTCCCATCTCCCTTTTCAACTTATGACTTTTCAAGACAAGCTCCATGCAAACCAGAAAGAACAGCTAAGGGAGGGTGGCCACAGTCTCCTGACAGGCTGTGTTGTGTGCAGTTGATAGGCTTTCCTCCTACACCCCGCCCTGCTCCAGCTCCCAGGGCCCCTTCCCAGCCAGCCCTCCAACCCCACCTACATCGCTGTGCCCACCCCTCACACATCCGTCCACTGCATCCCTTGGTAAGGGACACTGCTTATACTCCTCCAGTCAAGCTAGCCTCCTATTGCCTCTCCCATGGCTCTGGGACCACCTTTCACGGCACCCATCACAACAAGAGCAGCAATAACCATCTCGGGGACAGAAAGCCACATTTGACAAGGTCACACTCACACATGCCTCGATACCTCAAAATAAGCATGTAAGAGTCTGACATTATTAGTCTCCGTTTTCAAGTGAGCAAACTGAGGCACAGAGAAGTTCATGATGCCCCCAGAAGCTTGACAAGTCTTTGTCCTGTGGGCACATCTCAGAATCAGTGTTAAAGCTGGATTTATGTAGTGGTCCAGCCTGTCTCTCAGGCTCTGAGCAGGAACCTATCCAATTGTGTTGGCTTCTTGTGTCTAGATACAAATAGCTGCTTGACTAAGGGAAGAAGTGGATGGATGCATGGATGCATGGATGAATATATACATGGATAGATGTACATGGATAGATGGATAGATAGGTGAATAGGTGGATTGATGGGTAGATGGATGAGTGGATGGATGCATGCATGCATACATATATGATGTGTGAATAATAGATGGTGAATGAGTGGATGGATAGATGGATGGATGAGTGGGTAGAAGTCTAAACAGATGAATAGTTGAGTGGATGGATGGATGGATGATACATTGATGATGGATGAATCAATGGTAAATGGCTACATGTGTGGGTGATGGAGGAGAGGGTGGGTCTATGATGGATGGATGGATGGATGGATGAGTGAGGGGGCAGTGATGAGTGGTAGATGAATGATCAGTGGAAGGTACTAGATTATCAGGGCACACTAATGTGAGAGGAGATGAGAAAGTCAGATCTGGAGCATAAAGCCCTGGCTTCCACCAGCCCCACCCGTCCATCCTGTCAGAGGAGACTGTTGACCCTACGCCATCTCTTGATGTTTATGTGGATTCCGCCATCCAGACTGTGACAGGAGGCTCAGGTTGTAGCTTCCTTCCTCCCACATGCAGGCATCTGCGCAGCTCACCTTGCCAAGCTCTTTGATGAGTGCTCTTTCCTGAGAGTGCCCAAGACTTGTCCTGGGCAGTGTTCACCGGGGTCACCAACCACTATCCCAGAGTAGAGAGAAGGGACTTCCTTGACCCACGTCCCCAGGCAGTAAAACTGTGGGCCTGGGAACTAAACACCTTACACTCTCAAGGGTGAGGTTCCTTCCAGGACCGTGCCACGACACTGGGGAAAACATAGGCTCCAGAGCCATGTGAACATGGACCTCTGGCCACCAGCTGGGTGTCTGTGGCCAGTCTCCAAGAGGCATAAGTCAAGATGCCTACTTCTAAACAAGTGTGGCTGTGGAAGCACACAGCCAGTGCCAGCTTCTTAACCATGTGTGGTAGTTAATCTTGATTAGATCAGGAATTAACCAAACAGACACCTGCGTGCATGTCTGTGAGGGTATTTCCACAGAGGACTAACTGGGAGGGAAAACATTCCCCAAGAGTGGATAGCCCCTCTGCCAACACCCAGATTCAGAGAGCCAAAGAAAAGGCCGTGCTCGTGGCTTCCCTGCCTTTGCCTCTTGCTGCTAAATGCATCCACCTTGTGGCTGCCATTCTTCACTGACATTGGAACCCTGCCTCTTTGGCCTTTCTTTAGTTAGTTAGTTAGTTAGTTAGTTAGTTAGTTAGTTAGTTAGTTATCATTTATTTAGGAAAGAGAAAAAAACCAGGCAGAGACACAACACGGGCACACTGGGGCCTCCATGAAGTCCGGATGCATGCTCCACCTTGTGCATCTGGCTTACGTGGGTCCTGGGGAATTGAGCCTCAAACCAGGGTCCTTAGGCTTCACAGGCAAGCACTTAACCACTAAGCCATCTCTCCAGCCCCTCTTTGACCTTTCAATGGGGACTAAAGACCAGGAATCCTCCAGGCACCAGCTAGGGACTGTTGAAGCAGCTAGCCTCCTAAACTGAGTAGCTACCAGGTTCTCGGACCCTCCAGCCTGCAGATAACCATTGTCAGACTGCCCAGTTTGTATCCTATAAGGCAATGTAATAAACCCCAAGCCCCTACTATTATAGAGTGGCAATACCATTGTCTCTTTGATGCTGGCTTGTGCCCCACTGTGCTCCCCAGAAACCATCATTTGTCCTAGGATGCATCACCCCTGGGGGTCCCCACAGCACAGGGCTAGGCTCCCTACTTCTACAAACAGGACCTGGATGAGCAGAGACCAGAAGGCATAGAAGCAACCTCAAGGCTTCACCAGGCTATGCGTGCAATAGGAACTACAGAGTCACAGCCAGCAGGCTCCTCTCTCAAAAGCCCCAGGGGCCTAGCCACATCTCTCCTTGGGACAGTTCTCAGGTGGGTACATGTGACCCACACCAGCCAGCAGTGCCATGTCGGCAGCAACAGGGACAATGCCCAGACCTGGGCCAAGCATAGGCACTCTCTCTATTGGGCAGATGCTCTTCCCTCGCATGGGAGATGTGGCTGCTGCAGCCACCCTAGGATAATGAAGAGAAGGATCTTGGAAATGACCTTCTAATCGCCTGGGCTCCCCTGGGCAGCAACTGCTCACTTCCATTAATTGGAGGGAGCTGCTGCTAGGCACAGGAAGTCAGGGCTGCCGGGGAATGGAAGGAGGCAGCCCTGGCTCCTGCTACCTCCACAGGGTCTCTTTGGAAGAGATGAAATGACTCCCCCCAATCGCGTTCTCCATGGGTGAAACTAAACAGAAGTTCCTGGCGAAGGACGTGCCCAGGTGTTCTGTTTCACACTCAGAGTCTCATTATTTGCACGGGCTGGTGTGCATGTGCTCCCAGCCCACTACTGGCCCCTTGGAACCTCGGTGATCTTAGCTGTAAAGGGGGAAGCCCCTACGTGCATCCCCAAGGACCTGAAGACTCACACAGAGCTGTGCTCAAGTAATGCAGTGTCTTGTGCCAATCTCTTCTGGGGATTATAAGAAAAAGAAAGGGGGCTGGAGAGATGGCTTAGCAGTTAAGGCGTTTGCCTGCAAAGCCAAAGGAGCCTGGTTCGACTCTCCAGGACCTGCGTAAGCCAGATGTACAAGGGGGTGCATGCATCTGGAGTTCATTTGTAGTGGCTGGAGGCCCTGGCGTGTCCATTCTCTCTCTCTCTCTCTCCCTCTTTCTCTAAAATATATAAAATATATTTTTAAAGAAAGGAAAGAGGAACAGAAGGAGGGGAGTGGGGAACTTGGAATGTAGCATCCTCTGCTGCCTTTGCACAGGACACAGGAACACTGCCACCCATGACAGGCTGCAATGAGGCTGGTCACCCTGGGCCCCAGCACAACCATGATCAGAACAGGTGAGCCTGGTGCTCAGCGGCTTCCAGGGCTGACAACCACACTGGTTAGACCAATTAACTGTGACCTATTTTAGACTACAATTGTTTTTAATCTGAAAAAAAATTAATTAGGGGGCTGGGAGAGATGGCATAGCGGTTAAGGTGCTTGCCTACAAAGCCAAAGGACCTTGGTTCAATTTCCCAGGACCCATATAAACCAGATGCACAAGGTGGCGCATGCATCTGAAGTTCTTTTGCAGTGCCTGAAAGCCCTGGCATCCCCATTCTCTCCCTCTCTCTCTCTCTCTCTCTCTCTCTCTCTCTCTTTTGCCTCTCTCCCTCTCTCAAATAAATAAATAAAAATAAATTTTAAAAATTAAATAAATAAAATAAAAAGTATAAGAATTGAAGCCTGAAAGGACCCAGTGGAGCCTCCGTTCCTGAGCCTGGATAGATGCAGGAGCCAAGGACCCCACCCCAGGTAACCCCGCCTAGCCTAGCCTCGGCTTTGGGGTTCAGGGTCCTCAGCCTGGACCTCCACCCTGAATCAAGCTGGTTCCTGGCCCTAGGAATACAGGGCTTCCAGTTGGCTTCCAGCCCTCAGGACTCCTCCTGCTTCATCAACACCCCTACCATGACCAGGCCTCACACTGTCCCAATGACACAAACATCCTCGCAGACCTGATGGGCTGCCTCAGACAAGGCCACACTGGGATAGGGAGGGACAGAACTCGGTGCTCCTGGCATCTCATTGAGCGCAGACTAGAAAGCTCAGTCTCTGAGCAGGGCAGGAGGCTCCACACACCATTTACCTGCCCAGAGCACCCACTGTGTCCTGACCACTTGGACTCGAGCCTGACTAAGGTCCTTCCCACAGAGGAGGTCCATGGATCACTAGCCACTCCCCACCACCCAGAACAAAACCCCAAGGGCCCTGAAAACAACCTACCAAGAGCCTGAGCTCATGGCAGATTTACTCGGACAACTCCTGGTGGAGATACCCTGTGGACCCTAGGATGCTTGGTCTCCAGAGTTGCAGCAACCAGTAAAGCTGACTTGTCGGGGCACTGGGAAGAGAGTTTATTTGGTAAAGTGCTTGCTTTGCAATCATGAAGACCTGAGCTCAGATCCTCAGAACCCACTGTTTAAAAAACAACGCTAGCCGGGCGTGGTGGCGCACGCCTTTAATCCCAGCACTCAGGAGGCAGAGGTAGGAAGATCACCAAGAGTTCAAGGCCACCCTGAGACTACATTCCAGGTCAGCCTGGGCCAGAGTGAGACCCTACCTAAAAAAACAAAAAACAAACAAACAACAACAACAACAACAAAATGCTGGTCAGCCATGGTGGTGCACGCCATTAGTCCCAGCACTTGGGAGTCAGAGGTAGGAGGATCGCCATGAGTTCGAGGCCAGCCTGAGAGTACACTGTGAATTCCAGGTCAGCCTGGGCTACAACAAGACCCTACCTTGAAAAACCAAAATAATCATAATAAGAATCAAATAAATCAATAACACAGCTGGACATTAGTGGCCTGTTTATAATCCCAGTGCTGGGGAGGTGGAAGCAAGCAGATCCCTGGGGTTCACTGGCCAGCCAAGTTAGCCTACTTGGGTGAGTTCCAGGCCAATGAGAGACCTTGTCTCAAAAAGGTGGGTGGCGGAAGAGGAGCTAGGAAGATCTCTCAGTGGTTAAAAGTGCTCATTGGGGCTGGAGAGATGGCTTAGCGGTTAAGGCGCCTGCCTCCTAAGCCTAAGAACGCTGGTTGCAATCTCCAGATCCCACGTTTAGCTAGATGCAAAGTGATGCCAGGGAGCAATGCCGCACTTGACCACAAGGGGGCATATGCATCTGGATTTTGTTTGCAGCAGCTGAGAGACTGTTGGCACGCCAATCTCTATCTGTCTCCCTCTCCCTCTCTGTCTGTCTCTCTCTGTGTCTCTCCCCCCCCCCAAAAAAAAAAGAAAGAAAAGAAAAAGGGGCTGGGAATAAAAGCTCTTGCCGTACAAGTATGAGGACCTGAGTTCAGATCCCTAATAACTACATAAAGGCCACAGGTGTGATGGCATGCTTATAATTACAGTGCTGAGGAGGCAAAGATAGGAGATTCTGGGGCAAAATTAGTGGCTAGACAAGCCAAAGTGGTGAGCCAATTGGTTCAAGTGAGAGACCTTGTCTCTGTAAATAAAGTTGAACGCAAGCAAGAAAGGTAAGAGACATCAATCTCTGGCATCCATATGCATGTGACCACCTACATACAAGTAAACACATACATGCATACCATACACACATACACATGCAAAGGAAAAAAGCTGACTGGAGCCTGAGGAACAGCAGCTGAGGTTGCCCTCTGGCCTCCACACACACACATACATGTGCACACACCTACACACACGCACACTTGATCTCTGTGAAAGACAGTGTTAAGTGAATGCAAAGACAGACTGGGAGAAAACATTTGCAAAACACATAGCTAACAGAGCTAGGAAGATGGCTTACTGGTTAAATGTGCTTGTTTGCAAAGGCTGTCAGCCCAGGTTCAACTCCCCAGCCACCCACATAAAGCTGGACATAAAAAGTGGCACAAATGTCTGGCACTTGTTTGCAGCTGCAAGAGACCCTGGCATGTCCATAGACAAATAAATAAATAAACAAACAAATAAATAAATATTTTTTAAAACATGCAGCTGTTTAAGGGCTTTTATCAAAAGATTCAATGCATTATTTATTTGTTTGTTTGTTTATTTTTATTTATTTGTTTATGAGAGTGCATTGAATGGGCCTGCCAGGGCCTCCTGCCACTACAGAGGAACTCTAGACTCATGTGCCACTTATGTATCTGGCTTTGTGTGAATATTGGGTACTCGAACCCAGCTTTTAGGCTTTGTAAGTAGGCACCTTTAACTACTAAGTCAAATGCACAAAGGAGCACATACATCTGAAGTTTGTGTGCAGTGGCTAGAGGCCCTGGTGTGCTCATTCTCTCTCTACCTCTCTCTTTATCTATCTCTCTATCTCTCAAAATAAATAAAAATATCTTTAAAAGAATGAAAACTAAAGCCGGGTGTGGTGGCGCATGCCTTTAATCCCAGCACTCGGGAGGCAGAGGTAGGAGGATCGCCAAGAGTTCGAGGCCACCCTGAGACTACATAATTAATTCCAGGTCAGCCTACACCAGAGTGAGACCTTACCTCAAAAGAAAGAAAGAAAGAAAGAAAGAAAGAAAGAAAGAAAGAAAGAAAGAAAGAAAGAAAGAAAGAAAGAAAGAAAGAAAGAAAGAGGGAGGGAGGGAGGGAGGGAGGGAGGGAGGGAGGGAGGAGGGAGGAGGGGAGGGAGGGAAGAAAGAAAACTAGAGTTCAGATCCTAACCCACACAAATGCCAGACAGGTGTGGCCACCTACCTGTAATTCCAGGGCTCAGAAGGCAGAGACTGAAGACCCCCCCTAGGCAAGCTGGCTAACTAGACTAGCTGAACAGTGAGCTCAGAGTTCATGTGAGAGACACTGTCTTAGCAAATCACATGGAAAATAATAGAGAATGACATTCACCGTCAACTTCTGGCCTCTATATGCATGTGCAGGCTCACACACATGTGAACATGCACACACACCACACATACAAGACAGACAGACAGACAGACAGAGAGGAAGGAAGGAAGGAAGGAAGGAAGGAAGGAAGGAAGGAAGGAAGGAAGGAAGGAAGGAAGGAAGGAAGGAAGGGGAAAGGGAAGGGGAAGGGAAGGAGGGAGGGGAAGGGAAGGAGGGAGGGAGGGAGGGAGGGAGGAATGGAGGAAAGGGACTGGAGACATAGCTTAGTGGTTAAGGCACTTCTCTGCAAATCCAAAGGACCCAGGTTCAAATCTCCAGGACCCACATAAGCTAGATGCACAAGGAGATGCATGCATCTGGAGTTCATTTGCAGTGGCTGATGGCCCTGGCCCACCCATTCTCTCTCTCTCTCTCTCTCTCTCTCTCTCTCTCTCTGTGTGTGTGTGTGTGTGTGTGTGTGTGTCTGTCTGTCTGTCTGTCTGTCTGTCTGTCTGCCTGCCTGCCTCTTTCTCTCTCAAATAAATAAGTAAATATTTTTTAAAAAGAGAAAGGAAGGAAGCAAAGGAGGAAGAAAGAAAGGGAGGGAGGAAAGAAAGAAGGAAATGGATGTTTATACAGAGACCTGCACATGATATTCATAGCAGCTCCATCAATAATCACTCAAACCAGGGACAACAAAATGTCCTTTAATAGATGGCTGGACAAGCAAGCTATGGTCCTCTAATGTTACAGAATACTATCTGGCACTTGTAAGGAATGAACTACTGCATTAGGAAATTTCCCCTTGCTGGAACAAAATACCTGAAAATATTAATTTCAGGGGAAAGGGTTTATTTCAGCTGATAGTTCAAGGTTACAATCCCCATGGTGGGGAAGGCACAGCAGCAGGAGCTTGAGGCAGCTGGTCCCATTCAGTGCACAGTGAGGAAGGAGAGACAGATGAAAACTGGTGCTCAGCCAGCTCTCTCCTTTTTGTACAGTCCAGGACCCCAGCCCATGGGATGATGCCGCCCACAGTGAAGGTGGGTTTTCCCTCCTTAATTAACCTAGTCAAGATCATCTCTCACAGACATGCCCAGAAGCTAACTTAATCTGCATAATCCCTCACTGGCAAATCTAGACCCTGTCAGAATGACAAACAGAAACCATCATAATTATCAGACTACAAAAAGGACACAGGGAGGGGCTGGAGGGATGGCTTAGCAGTTAAGGCGTTTGCCTGCAAAGACAAAGGACCCAGGTTCAACTCCCCAGGACCCATGTTAGCCAGATGCACAAGGGGGCACACACATCTGAAGTTCGTTTGCAGTGGCTGGAGGCCCTATCACACCTATTCTCTCTCTCTCTCTGTCTCTGTCTCTCTCTCTCTCTTTCTCTCTGTCAAATAAATAATTTAAAATAAAATATTTAAGAATTCAAAAGGAATTCTTTTTTTTAAAAAAAAAAAAAAGGGGGACAGGAAAATAAAGGTACCTCTCTGCCAGGACCTCATTTCATATGACGAGACATTCTGAGCAAGGTAAAACTACAGTGCTAATGAAAAGGCTGGGGGTCATCAGAATTGCACAGGTAGGGCACAGAGGACTTTTTGGGTGATGTCACTATAATAAGTGGACACATAACATACATGTTGAAACCCACAAAGTGTTCAACACAATGAGTGAACTCTAGTCAATTCCACTTAACTTTTTAGAAAACTCATGTGTGAGGGGAAAAAAATTCATTAATTTGAATTCAAAAGAAAGAAGCCAGAAAAAGAGCACCCACAGTCCTTAGAGCAAGAGAATGGCCCAACCTCTCCGAGGTGGTTCCGCCATGCTGGGGCTGCAATAGTGAGCTGTCTCCCTTAGTTTTCTGGTGCTGTAACACAACAGCTGAGGCTGAGTGATTTTACAGAAAAGAGGCTTGCTTTGCTCCGAACTCTGGAGAGCAGAGAGAACGGCACAGGCTAAGCTTCCAGTGGCAACCCCAGGGCAGACAGCATCACACAGGGGCAGTAAGCACCAGTGGCAGGTGGGCCCCTGCAGAAAAGGCCAAAATGCCAGTGTAACTTCACCTTCAAATCCACTCTCGAGTGACTGATCCAGTTTTTCAAACCCTATTTCCTGCTTAGGACCTCAGTCTGTAGAAAATTACATTAATCCACCTGTGAAGGCCGAATAAAGTGATTTCTACAGCTTCTCCCCAACCCTAAACACACACACACACACACACACTCAGCACCATCACACTGGAAGTAAGTTTCAGCATGAATTCTTAATTTTGTTGTTTTTATATTTTGTTGTTGAGGCAGGATCTCATGTAGCCCAAGCTGGTCCTCAAATTCACTCTGTAGCCGTGGACGACCTTGAACTTCTGATCCTCCTGCCTTCATCTCCTCACTGCTGGGCTTACAGGTATGTGCCACCACACCAAGTCTATGCGGTGCCGGGAATGGAACCCAGGCCCTGGTGCATGGTAGAGCCATATCCCCAACTCTCAACCTGGATTTCAATGGAGCAAACCCTTCACGACCAAGCATGAGCTGAGGGGTGAGGCGTGTGTGTGCCCGTGCACGCACATGCGTAATATGTGCTGGGTGTGCTGTGTATGATGTGTAATGTATGCACATATGAACATATATATGTATGACGTGTACTGTATGCATGTGAACATATGTACACTCCCCATTCATTGCATGGGAGGCCAGAGGAAAATGCTGGATGTCCTTTTACTATCTATCTGTGACTTTCTTTTCTTGAGAAGGGGTCTCTCCCTCAACCCAGAACTGCTGTCCATCAGTGAATCCCGAGGATTTTCCAGTCTCTCCCACAGTGCCACAGATTGAAGTTACAGATATATGTGACTATGCTCAGCTATTTAACTTGGATTCTGGGGAGCAGAACTTGGCACTCTCTGGCCTGCCAAGAGGCCCTCATGCCTAAGCAAGAAGCATTCCTACCTGCTGAACCATCTCCTCAATGCTGAGGGTGGATTTTACTCAGTGGTTCTGGCTAGAGCCACAGTCAAGAAGCCTGAGGTACTGAGGCCATGGGCAGGCTGCTAGGGACCATGGCTTCCTTCCCTGAGTTGGCCATCATTCACACATCTGCTCCCTCCTGCCTGTGGACAGTCCCTTGAGCAGCCAGCACCTTACATCTCCATTGTCCATCTCTTCACAGACTCATTCATTCACTCAATCACTTTTTTTTTTGTCCAGAAAGAAAGCAAATACACACCCCTGCCACCCCACATGAGAATTATTTTGCCCCCCATCCCCCAGTTGGTGCTTTTGGAGTTCATAAGGTTTCCTGGGGTGGTTGCTAAATAGGAAATAGTTGCAGAAAGACTGCCTGATAGAAGCAAGGACACGTTATTCAGAAAGGGACTTCTGATCAAGAGGTGCAGGGGGAAGAGGAGACAGGGTCTATCAAGCAAGCAGCCTGCAAGAGGAGACCCTCCTCACTTCCCTGGACATGCCTCCTGTTGCAGGACAAACATCCAACCAGACAGTGTATGGGAGAAAAGGGGTTCATTTCCAATTTACAGAGTCCAGGTTTACAGAGTCCCATTGATGGAGGAGGAAGCTGGCTCCCTTTCATAGATCCAAGCGGAGAAACCCCACCCACAGCCAGCACCACCACCCACAGCAAGCACAAACCAGAACCTCAACTGCCCTCCACACACCTTAGATGGACTCCAAGACCCGCTCCCAGTGACACACCCCTGTTAGCAGGGGTCTGTCTGCTAGGGCTGAAGTTGCAAGGTCAAAGTCAATTTGAATAAAACACCTTGGTCTATGGGGCCATGCATTTAAACTGTCCCATTCAAACTATCACACCTCCCATGAGAAGTGTTTCAGAGCCAAGACCTCACTGCCAGGAAACACCTCTTCCAACAGGGGCAGGGATGACAGGACTTGAACCTGTGCTTACGGGTGTCTGCTGTCTCCAGGAGACACAGACATGGGCTGGAGAGATGGCTTAGCAGTTAAGGCTGACCTGGAATTCATATGCCTCTTACCTCTGCCTCCCATTACCTAAGAACCCTGGTTCAATTCTCCAGGTCCCACTTCAAGGCTTGAGGAACATGCTACGAGCAGATGCACATGGTGGTACATGTGTCTGGAGTTCATTTGCAGTGTCTGGAGGCCCTGGTGTGCCCATTCTCCCTCGCTCTCTCTCCCTCTCTCTAATAAATAAATAGAGATACAGACATCCCATTGCTCATCTGTTATAGTTTCTTTTGCTTTTTGCTTTCTTTGGCTTTTGCTCTTTTTTTTTTTTTTTATGGAACTTCCCCTGGATCTGAGATAGGGTCTCACTGTGCCTGGTCTGAAAGTTCATCTCAGCGCTCTAGCCCAGGCTGACCTGGAATTCCCTTTGTGAATTCAGGGTGGCCTCAAACTCATGGCAATCCTCTTACCTCTGCCTCCCATTACACCTGGCTTTCATCTGCACATTTCAATCCATTGATTCACATTCATGTGCCTTTTTCTTTACAGTCATTAGCAATCTTAAGGAAGGTGGAAGGAAGGTGGCCTGACTTGATCTCCAAACAATGGCTTGAGGAAAGACTGTTAAAAATGCAAATTCAAAGAGCACTGGAGAAGAGCTAAGGTTTGTTCCTGGATTAAGAATATGGCTGTGTCCTGCACACCTGGTATTAGTTCTGGAAGCATGGAGCCACGTTCCAGGAGCTGTGGCTGAAGGATCCGGGCAGGACTGTGCAAAAGGGCTACCATGAAGTGCAGTGTTGGCAGACCACAGCAGTTCTTGAACTGCAGAAGTTTGATGACTGTTGATGGTGGTTGAGTTTGCATTGTTTTACACTCAACCTTTACTCTGTGCGGAGATTGTTTGATTTTACAGGACCACGGCTTAAGTTGGACAGGCCCTTTGAAATGGACTGACCAATGTGGTTATAAATCTATTGGGGGCCAGGAGCTAAATATATATTGGGGGCCAGGGGCGGAATGGAAACCCCAATAGATTCAGTGGCTGTTAATGTTTTCCTCTGTTTGCTGAAGCATCTTGTTTTGCTGTAGAGACAGCCTCCTGCCAGCTAACCCCCTGGTTAAGCTGCACAGCAGACACTTCCTCCATAACTTGACAGTTCATCTCAGGAAGAAAACAGAAGAAAACATACGAGGCTTCATGGTTGCTAAGGTCACACTGACATCCGAGACCCAGGAGGCTTGCAGCAGGCCTCCTGACCACCAGGGTTAGAATAGTGCAGGCCATGGATCCTTTGGCTCCACTAGCAAGCCAGGCCCCAACTGGCTGACCTCATAGCGCCTGGCAACACACACCTGCAAAGGGTACAGTGAAAACTCAATTTCCAATGAAATATGTGCAACTGTTAGCCAAGCCTGGCCCTCAAACACCGTTTGCAGAAGAAGAAAAAAAGTCTCAAGCATTTAATAGTCATGTTAACAGTGCTTTATTTGGAAGAGAATTCCATTTGACAGCATCCCAGCCAGCTAAGAGGCAGAGCCCTGCCAACCTGTCCTGCAGGCCTTAGTATAACCACTCATTTCCATGACTCAAGGAGACAGGCTAGCCAAGGGGAGACTTGTATGGACACGGCACAGCCCCGGCTCAAGGCTGTGGACTACAGCCTCCACTGAGGGGAGCCCATGAAATTTTAACAACATCCTGCCGTTTGCCAAAGAGCATCCTTTTAAGTGGTGAGCAAGCGGTACTCCTGCCGGGCTCTGCTGGGGCTGGGCGGGTTCCGTCTGGCTGCACGGCAGGGCTGCCATTCCTCTGACCTTCTGCCTCCAGCAACCAGATATCTTTGGCCACCAGCCTCCTCGGAGGTGAGATGGTACCATGTGAGCACCCTACAGGGCTCTCCCAATCTCAGGCTTCCCAGAACTCTCTTGCTTAGCCCTGCCCTATCTTCCAGTCTCCTCTCATTATGTTTTCTCCCCAGAGCCAAGGTGTGTCACTACCCCAAGGCTCAGGGCTTCTCTGACTGGTCTCAAGAATAGTAAAGGCCTCCAAACCAGAGCCACAGCCTTCTCGTTGGGTTTGCTCTCGGCTGCTGGACCACTGTGCACCAGTGTCCTGCAGAAAGGACCACCTCACACCTCTGTGCCCCTACGAGTTACTTTTCGGAAATAATTGTCATGTAATGAGGACACAGGCAAACCTCATTATTTCAGACATCACTAATTAGCGCTTTGTGATCAGCCTGCCTGGACCGGCAGAGCCTGACATTTGCTTTCTCTTCAGACACTGCCAATTAGCCGGCAGACAGGATCACCAGGACCTTTAAAAAGCCACAAGCAGCTCCCAGCTAGCGGCCATCAGCTGTCACAAGCATGGTCCTCCCAGGGCACACTAATTGCCAGTCTGTCCTTCAGGGGAGGACCTCAGAGGGGGCATCCACATGCAGCTCCTGGGCGCTCTACCTGGAGAGGCCCCAGGGCAGCCAGCACAAGGATTATTCCCGGTCCTTAGAAGAGAACCTGAAGCCGGGCGTGGTGGCACACACCTTTAATCCCAGCACTTGGGAGACAGAAGTAGGAGGACTGCAGTGAGTTCAAGGACAACCTGAGATGGCTTTAGTGAGACCCTACCTCAATCCAAAAAAAAAAAAAAAAAAAAAAAAAAAAAAGCCAGGCGTGGTGGCACATGCCCTTAATCCCAGCACTCGGGAGGCAGAGGTAGGAGGATCGCTGTGAGTTTGAGGCCACCCTGAGACTACATAGTGAATTCCAGGTCAACCTGGACTAGAGTGAAACCCTACCTCGAAAAACCAAAACAGAAAAAGAAAAAGAAAAAGTGGGGGGGGTGGTGTTAGGCAAGGAGTGAGGGCTGTCCTGGGAAACACAGTGAGGGATACTGGGACACACAGTGAGGGATACTGGGACACACAGTGAGGGATACGTCCGGACAGGACTATGACAGGCCCTGCTGCCTCCTGGGTCCCATCAAGTCCCTAATGGAGCATAGATGGCGGGGGGAGGTGTCATCGTGATCCAATGCCCAGGAAAGAAATCTCATTGTCTTTGTCAGCACAAAGAAGGGGTGAACTGGCAGGGATCCAAGCACTCTCCTTTGGATCCACCAGCTGGGTGTCCCTTCCAGTAGGACAGGGCCATAGGACCCCTCTCCTTGTTGAAGGCCATGGAACTTACAGAGAAGGGCCACAGGGGCATGGCGTGGCTGGGAGCATCCTGTGAGCAAAAGCCTAGAGATCCTGTTGCCAAGAGTGAGGTCCCCAAAGATCACACAGCTGAGCTCTTGAGGGCCACGGGAGCACCAGTCGCTGGGAGCCATAGAAGGTTACAGAACAGGAACCAGCAGCCAAGACCACTTCATTTCTAAGCTGCCCATGCTCATGGGTGTGGAGAGAAGGGAGTTATGCGGGCCTCACACTGATTTCGGAGGGACCTGACTGTGGGGGGCCATGTTCCAGAGTGTTCCCACTTCCCAATGTCTTCTCCCTCTCTGTGGGTCCTATACTGTCTTCCTCCTGCCTCACCCCAACCCACTCACCTGGCCCAGAACACTTACTCCTATACCCTGGGATGAGGACCCCCCCCCCAGACCCAGATGATACAGAGAAGGGGCTGTGTTAGTGTGACAGGAAAGTCACACTGCTCTGAAGAGCCAGCTCTGAGGGAGGCAGTGTGGTCCCCTATGACTCCCACATCCACCCTCCTGTTCTCTCCCACAAGTGCACCTGCAGGACATGATGCAACATTGCATAAGACCCAAGGTGACAGGATGAGGCAGGGTGACAGTATAGAGCAGAGAGGAGTCCCAGAAGGAGAATCTCACATCCCCACATCAAAGGTTGATCCTTGACATGAGTTTGAGACCAGCCTAAGACTACAGAGTGAGCTCCGGGTCAGCCCTGCCTCACCAAAAAAAAAAAAAAAAAAAAAAAAACTGATTCTCCTGTGTCTAGGATACAACTGAGCTTGAGCTTAGAGCCTTTGAAGACCAGGAATGAGTTGTGGGTTCTTTCTTTTTTATTTATTTATTTATTTAAGAACAGAGAGAGAGAGAGAAAATGGGTGCACCAGGGTCTCTAGCCACTGAAAACAAACTCCAGATGCACCTTGTGCATCTGGGCTTTATGTGGGTACTGGGGAATTGAGCCTAAGTCCTTAGGCATTGCAGGCAAGCACTTAACCACTAAGCAATCTCTCCAGCCCCCAGGTTCTTTCTTTAATAAGGTATTTATTTCTAGAGCACCTGCTGAGCTTCGGGCCCAGTCAGGACCCGTGGCCCTTCTATACTTGGTAGCTATGAACCTCAAGGGTGATAGTCAATGTGGTCTGTGGGAGCGGCTGGACTGAGCTTCACCAGGATTGGGTTTGTCCAGGAGAGGGTTCTGGAGGGAGTGAGGGAGGGAGGGAACAAGAGAGGGATGGAGGAAGGCTCTGTGAGGACAGAAGAGAGCAAAAGGGGCAGACAGGGCTGGAGACATGGCTTAACAGTTAAGGCGCCTGCCTGCTAGGCCTAAGAACACCCGTTCGATTCTCTGGGTCCCCAAAGGGAGCACACACATCTGGAGTTTGTTCACAGCAGCTGAGAGGCCACTGGCGTGCCATTCTCTCTCTCTCTCTCTCTCTCTCTCCAAAAAAGGGGGGGCAGATATCAGTGGCCCATGTGGCAGAAAGCTGGAAGCTGTTGGGAGAAGATCCTACTTGGAGCAGGAAGGAGTCAGTGCCCTGCTCCTGTAGCCTGACTCTCTTCTAAGCTTCAGGACCTAAACTGTAACTGAATACAACTTCTGCTGCTCCAGTGTGACCTGCCTATGAGTCCTGCTCACCCCAAGCTTGGGGGCCTGTCACCACAGCTGAGTGTCAGATAAAGCGTAGACCATGTGTCAGGGAGTATAGAAGTTTGTGAATGTGTGCAGCCCATCCCCATGTACACCCTAACACACCAAAGTGTGTACACACCTCGGGCTTTTCAAGTGAAGGCTCTTCTGAGCTCTGTCTTTCCGTCTCTCTGTCTTCATCTCCTTGTACCCACCTATCTCTCCTTCTCTCTCCCCCACCCCAGCCCACTTGCTCTATTCTGAACCAAGACACTTCACTCAGTTTCCAACCCACCTCTGCACTGGACACAGGTATTGGGTGTCTCCAACCCTCAAGAAGCTAAGCCTGCTGATCAAATCAAGGTGCGACACTGGTTTTGGATTAACCTTCATTGCTAGGAACCCCACAGCCTGCAGACCCCACCCTGTCCCGAGCATCAGAGAGACTGGTACAAATGCTATGCATCAGAAGCCAGGGATGGGGACAGATGAGGACAACAGTGACCCTTTCACCAACTGTCTCTACTGGGAAAGGGTAGAGCAGACAGGATGCCCACTGGTACCCTGCAGGATCCGCCCCTCCGCTCACACTGCAGGGGCCTGGTCTCCTCCAGCGCCTCTCCATTACCCCTGCACCCCTCACACCCCCTCTTCAGGGACTTCCTGTTGCCAGACTTCTGATCTGCCTCCCACCCCGCATCACTTGGTCCCTGTGTCTCTAGGTCTATAGACAGTGTGTGCCTGAGGGCAGGACCCCAGCTGCTCATCCATCTCTCTGGCATCTTGTAGCGTGTGACCCCTCAGATCCTGAGCACTCTGGCTGAGGAGGGACATGAGTGCAAAAGCAAGCCAGGACACTCCTGGAGCAGTGGACACTCACTCAAAGAGCTGGCCTGACTTACCTGGTCTCTCTAGCTCCCTCAAACTCCTACCTGGTCCTCTCGGCCATCAGTATCCAATGATGGCAGGTTTCACCTGCTCTGGGAACTATCAGTCCTTTCCTACTTCAATTTTTCTCATTTCAATAATTCTCACATCCATGTTATCTAAATAAAATTATTCTTCCCCCCGCACCCCCCCCAAAAAAAATCATTAGTATTGCCCGACATTAATTCCCCTGCAGTCTGTGTAATTAACTGCATGTAGCACAGGGCATCAGAGGATCCGCCTGCTAATCACCACTCCTCCGCTCCACGCACCTAATTAAATCTCCTTCCTGTTTATCCACTTACAGGATCCTCCGTGAAGATGTGAGCGCCGGGAAAGCCGCTGCAATAAATCATCTTGGGATAATTTTCAGAGGCTGCAGCTTCCACAAGATGTGTTTGCATTTCACTCGCTCTGCCAAAGCCCAGCCGCACCCCCCCCCCACACACACACATGCCTCTGCAGGCTGGCTCTCTGTGGCTTCTCGGAAAGACATAATACATTCTATGTCCCCTATGGGGGGGCATAGATGCCCCAGTGCAGGGCAAGGTGGGCGCAGAAAAGAGCCACCCAGAGCCTGACACAGCCCCATGTAGCCACAGAGACTGGATATGGCATCCTATTGCAACTTCCCTGTTGCAGCTGTTGACATTCAAAACTGCCACCCCACACCCCTAAACTGCCTTTAAGACTGCCTGGGACCACCTAATCAGGCTCAGAAATGGTCAGCACTGTTCACACAGGGACCACTGCTACCTGAACACATAGGCGGAGCCTCGTGATGCCTCCTAGCCCTCGTGACCTTGGGGAAACACATTACCTCCCCCAGCTCCTATTTCCTTGGTTCTTAGAGTGGTTTGGTCTATTGGCCAGAAGAGTTCTGGGAAAGCAATAAGGTGCCCACCGCAGTGGTTGGCATGCAGGGGTGCTCACTAAATAGCATGAACCTGGGGATGGGCAGAGGGGGGCAATGATGGACAAGGAGGCTTGAGCAAGTCCTACAACATGAGAGGCATGACGGTGGCCAAGGCTGTCAGCCCGTACAGCCTGGAACTCCCTCTTCAACCAGCTCTACACCTTCCATCAAGGGAAGTTGAAAAGCCCGAGCCGGGTGCAGTGGAGCACACCTTTAATCCCAGCACTCGGGAGGCAAAGGTAGGAGGATTGCCATGAGTTTGAGGCCACCCTGAGACTACATAGCTAATTCCAGGTCAGCCTGGGCTAGAGTGAGACCCTACCTTGAAAAACCAAAATAAGAAAGAAAGAAAGAAAGAAAGAAAGAAAGAAAGAAAGAAAGAAGGAAGGAAGGAAGGAAGGAAGGAAGGAAGGAAGGGGGCTGGAGAGATGGCTTAGTGGTTAAACGCTTGCCTGTGAAGCCTAAGGACCCTGGTTCAAGGCTCTATTCACCAGGACCCACGTAAGCCAGATGTACAAGGGGGCATATACATGTGGAGTTCATTTGCGTGCCCATTCTCTCTCTCTCTACCTGCCTATTTCTGTATCTCTCTCTCAAATAAATAAATAAAAATAAATAAATAATAAAATATTAAAAAAAGAAAGAAAGAAAAAGAAGCCCCTGCCCCAGGACCTTATCTCCTGCCATGGTATATGCCACACTTGCTGGCACCCAGCCCTCCAGATTAGGCAAACTTCAGGGTAGGGCAATCAGTCAGCCTGCTTGCCCAAGGCCACCTGGCCACTACTGCTGAGGCAAGCCACGGATCCGGCTGAAGAAGGCAGGTGAGCATGGGAGGGTCTACTGGTCTGCACAGGTCTCTTTCCAGAGTGACAGAATTATGCTGGTGAGAATAGGTGACCATGCATGGCTCTGACTAGACCAAAAGCCACTGGACGGTCCACTCTGCGTGGGTTTCTGGGATGTGAATCAGATCTCAACCTTAGCTTGTCAAATGCTAAGTCTATGGTTACAGCCCTGGACCTAAAGCTCTCCATCACTTCACTTCCTGCTCACTATAGGCCAGAGGCCAGCAGACAGCATGGGTTTAGATGCAGAATGGCCTTCAGTGACCACATGGAAGAGAGGCTGTCCGTGGACACAAACTTTCCAGGAGGGGCAAGGGCAGACGCTTCAAAGGTTCCAGGATGCCCCATCCCCATTCATCCACAGCCCAGTCACCCCTCCTGGGCAGGGACCTACCTCTTTCCACCCTTGGTTGTAGCTGTGTAGTACCCTCTGCATAGGCTCTGACACCCCCAGTGGGAAGGGTCCAGGCCTTGCAGGCCCACAGTCCTCAAGAAAGCTTTAGGAAATGCATGTCCATATCAGGGAGACCTTCAGCTGCTCAAATGTGCCCTGTAGACCAGGGCTTGCCCGAGGTGGAGTTGCAAGTCCCATCCAGGGCTCCTGTAAAACAGTCCCCTGGAGCCTCACGAGGGAGAGCTCAGCTGGCTGACACCTTGACTTTGGATGTGAGGATCCCAGACTGGGTGGGTCTAAATATCAGCCAGTAGCCTCTGGGCATGTCTGGGGACACGAGGACACAGGACCTAAGTGGGGACTTGGGTCCTTGTCTCCCCTTACATCATCCTCAGCTGCCTCCCCAGACTGTCCCGTGCTGGTCCCTGCAGGAGGCTGCATGATTCGGCTCCCTTGTAGCTGTTGATCCTTGATCCTCTGGAAGCATCCCTGAAATGGAGATAAGGGGAGGGGGGTGGTGCTGGGCTACAATACAGCCAGGCTGTGTGCTCAGCTCACGCCCCACCTCCCAGGTATTCAGATCTGTTTCAAATCAGGGCCAGGACTCAAGAGTCCCAGCCCCACATGGCCCAGTTGAGGCGCCAACTACCTCAGAAGGCCTACCAGCTTGGCCCAGGCTATTTCCCTCCATCAAGAGCAAGTCTCCAGGGAGTCAGGCTGAGAGTTATTTTTGGCCACCAGCACTCTGGACACATACTTCACCTGGATAGGGAACCAGACCAGTGAGCCCAGCATCCATCACACCTGCCCCGATGGTGCCCCAGCATCCCACCTTTACATCTAAGCCTTCTCCACACAGCTGCCTGCCCACCATCAAGGAAATCTAGGTTTCCTGCTCAGCAGAGTGACCCAGATCCCAGAATGGGGCCTGGGTAGAGCTTGGGCCAGAACTAGTTCTCGGTTCTGATTTGGGGGCATTGTTTTCAACCCCCATGGCCCCTATCACCCTGCATGGCACATTCAACCCAGGACCCCTGCCACTCCTCTTGAAATCAGACACCTTCCATTGCTATTATCAGCCCCTCCTCCTCCATCGTTTTCACTTTTAATTACGACTGAATGTGGACAATGGGATCATGTGATACATTTTAGATGTCTGCAGAGATTTCCTTCTAATTATTCAACGTGAGACTCTAATGGTGCATAACCAGGGTCATTATTGTAGCTCATGTTCACTGGGGTCTCCTAAGCTGATGAGTCTCCTGGCAGCGAGGTGAGGGGTCTCCTGAGCTGGTTTGTCTCCCTGGAGTGAGGTGAGGGGTCTCCTGAGCTGGTTTGTCTCCCTGCAGCGAGGTGAGGGTGTCCTGAATGGTATGTCTCCCTGCAGTGAGGTGAGGGGTCTCCTGAGTGGTATGTCTCCCTGCAGTGAGGTGAGGGGTCTCCTGAGTGGTATGTCTCCCTGCAGTGAGGTGAGGGGTCTCCTGAGTGGTATGTCTCCCTGCAGTGAGGTGAGGGGTCTCCTGAGTGGTATGTCTCCCTGCAGTGAGGTGAGGGGTTTCCTGAGTGGTATGTCTCCCTGCAGTGAGGTGAGGGGTCTCCTGAGTGGTATGTCTCCCTGCAGTGAGGTGAGGGGTCTCCTGAGTGGTATGTCTCCCTGCAGTGAGGTGAGGGGTCTCCTGAGTGGTATGTCTCCTGCAGTGAGGTGAGGGGTCTCCTGAGTGGTATGTCTCCCTGCAGTGAGGTGAGGGGTCTCCTGAGTGGTATGTCTCCCTGCAGTGAGGTGAGGGGTCTCCTGAGTGGTATGTCTCCCTGCAGTGAGGTGAGGGGTCTCCTGAGTGGTATGTCTCCCTGCAGTGAGGTGAGGGGTGTCCTGAGTGGTATGTCTCCCTGCAGTGAGGTGAGGGGTGTCCTGAGTGGTATGTCTCCCTGCAGTGAGGTGAGGGGTCTCCTGAGTGGTTTGTCTCCCTGCAGTGAGGTGAGGGTCTCCTGAGTGGTATGTCTCCCTGCAGTGATGTGAAGGGTCTCCTGAGTGGTATGTCTCCCTGCAGTGAGGTGAGGGGTCTCCTGAGTGGTTTGTCTCCCTGCAGTGAGGTGAGGGTCTCCTGAGTGGTATGTCTCCCTGCAGTGATGTGAAGGGTGTCCTGAGTGGTTTTCTCCCTGCAGTGAGGTGAGGGGTCTCCTGAGTGGTATGTCTCCCTGCAGTGAGGTGAGGGGTCTCCTGAGTGGTATGTCTCCCTGCAGTGAGGTGAGGGGTCTCCTGAGTGGTATGTCTCCCTGCAGTGAGGTGAGGGGTCTCCTGAGTGGTATGTCTCCCTGCAGTGAGGTGAGGGGTCTCCTGAGTGGTTTGTCTCCCTGCAGTGAGGTGAGGGGTCTCCTGAGTGGTATGTCTCCCTGCAGTGAGGTGAGGGGTCTCCTGAGTGGTTTGTCGCCCTGCAGTGAGGTGAGGGGTCTCCTGAGTGGTATGTCTCCCTGCAGTGAGGTGAGGGGTGTCCTGAGTGGTATGTCTCCCTGCAGTGAGGTGAGGGGTCTCCTGAGTGGTTTGTCTCCCTGCAGTGAGGTGAGGGTCTCCTGAGTGGTATGTCTCCCTGCAGTGATGTGAGGGGTCTCCTGAGTGGTATGTCTCCCTGCAGTGAGGTGAGGGGTCTCCTGAGTGGTTTGTCTCCTGCAGTGAGGTGAGGGTCTCCTGAGTGGTATGTCTCCTGCAGTGATGTGAAGGGGTGTCCTGAGTGGTTTGTCTCCTGCAGTGAGGTGAGGGTCTCCTGAGTGGTATGTCTCCCTGCAGTGAGGTGAGGGGTCTCCTGAGTGGTATGTCTCCCTGCAGTGAGGTGAGGGGTCTCCTGAGTGGTATGTCTCCCTGCAGTGAGGTGAGGGGTCTCCTGAGTGGTTTGTCTCCCTGCAGTGAGGTGAGGGGTCTCCTGAGTGGTATGTCTCCATGCAGTGAGGTGAGGGGTCTCCTGAGTGGTATGTCTCCCTGCAGTGAGGTGAGGGGTCTCCTGAGTGGTTTGTCACCCTGCAGTGAGGTGAGGGGTCTCCTGAGTGGTATGTCTCCCTGCAGTGAGGTGAGGGGTCTCCTGAGTGGTTTGTCTCCCTGCAGTGAGGTGAGGGGTCTCCTGAGTGGTATGTCTCCCTGCAGTGAGGTGAGTGGTCTCCTGAGTGGTTTGTCGCCCTGCAGTGAGGTGAGGGGTCTCCTGAGTGGTATGTCTCCCTGCAGTGAGGTGAGGGATCTCCTAAGCTGGTTTGTCTCCCTGCAGTGAGGTGAGGGGTGTCCTGAGTGGTATGTCTCCCTGTAGTTAGGTGAGGGGTCTCCTGAGTGGTTTGTCTCCCTGCAGTGAGATGAGGGGTCTCCTAAGCTGGTTTGTCTCCCTGCAGTGAGGTGAGGGGTCTCCTGAGTGGTATGTCTCCCTGCAGTGAGGTGAGGGGTCTCCTGAGTGGTTTGTCTCCCTGCAGTGAGGTGAGGGGTCTCCTAAGCTGGTTTGTCTCCCTGCAGTGAGGTGAGGGGTCTCCTGAGTGGTATGTCTCCCTGCAGTGAGGTGAGGGGTCTCCTGAGTGGTATGTCTCCCTGGAGTGAGGTGAGGGGTCTCCTGAGTGGTATGTCTCCCTGCAGTGAGGTGAGGGTCTCCTGAGTGGTATGTCTCCCTGCAGTGAGGTGAAGGGTGTCCTGAGTGGTTTTCTCCCTGCAGTGAGGTGAGGGGTCTCCTGAGTGGTTTGTCTCCCTGCAGTGAAGTGAGGGGTCTCCTGAGTGGTATGTCTCCCTGCAGTGAGGTGAGTGGTCTCCTGAGTGGTATGTCTCCCTGCAGTGAGGTGATGGGTCTCCTGAGTGGTATGTCTCCCTGAAGTGAGGTTAGGGGTCTCCTAAGCTGGTTTGTCTCCCTGAAGTGAGGTGAGGGGTCTCATAAGCTGGTTTTTCTCCCTGCAGTGAGGTGAGGGGTCTCCTAAGCTGGTTTGTCTCCCTGCATGTGACGAGCACATGATAATCACACAGGCTCCAGAAGGAAGTCCCAGTGTATAATTCCCAGCTATGGTGACCAGATGGACCTACAAAATGACTGGACACAAAGGGTGACCACAGATGAACTATGTGACTCTTGTATCTAAACATCAAATGATGCACTGGGGTTAGAGAGATTGCTTAATGATTAAGGTGCTTGCCTGTGAAGCCTAAGGACCCATGTTCAACTCTCCAGATCCCACATAAGCCAGAAGCACAAAGGTGAGGCCAATGCAAGGTCATACATGCCCACAAGGTAGCACAAGCTTCAGGAGTTAGATTGCAGTGGCTGAGGCCCTGGTGCACCAATTCTCTCTCTCTCTCTCAAAATAAAAATGAAATAAAATAATTTTTTAAAATGATGCACATTGGGCTGGAGGGATGTCTTAGCAGTTAAGGCGTTTGCCTGCAAAGCCCAGGCACCCAGGACCCAGGTTCGATTCCCTAGGACCCACGTTAGCCAGATGCACAAGGGGGCATATGTGTCTGAAGTTTGTGTGCAGTGGCTACAGGACCTGGCGCACACATTCCCCCTCTCTCTCTTTCTCTGTCAAATAAATAAATAAATAATAAAATTTTTAAAAAGTGATGCACAGAACAACTCCACTTACTGTCACCACCACCAAAGACTCCTCTTTCTGGAACCGATAAATGACCCACAGCAGACTCCCTGTGCTATGGGCCTCTTCCCTGGAGAAGGACAGGTGTGAATAATAGGGCTCTTGATCACACAGGCCTGAACTTACATTCGGCCCTTCTGAGCCTCCATATAGTCAGTCCACTCTCAGTTGCTATAACAAAGTACCTGAGGCTTCATATTTTGTAAAGGAGAAAGGTTTGCTCTTGCTGCCAGAGTCCAAGACCATGGAGATATCACATGGCAAAGACAGGGAGAGTGAGTGTCTGTCTCTTCTGGTCCCTGCTCTGCCTATAAAGCCACCAAGACTGACTGTGGGCTCCACTTTGACAACCTTACCTAATCCTGACCCTTCCAGACAGCCTACTCTGCATAGCACAGCCCAGGTAGGTTCCAACTTCCTGACTCACAGGGGATTAAACTCCAGCACGTGGTGCCTTATGGGCACTCAGACAAGGTCCACAGAAGTGTTTACTATGTTCCTCCATAAAATGAGGTGTCTGGGAAGCCAGGTGTGGTGCCTCATGCCTTTCATCCCAGCACTCAGGAGGCAGAGGAAGGAGGATCATCATGAGTTCGAGGTCACCCTGAGAATACAGAGTGAATGCCAGGTCAGCCTGAGCTAGAGTGAAACTCTACCTAGAAACAAAAGAAAAAAAAAAAAAAAAAGAGGTGTCTGGGGACCCAGGGGGTGAATGCCACAAGCTCTCTCTGTTCCCACTGGTCCAGCTGATAGCCACCTGTTCCTCTGTCAACCAGAGGAGTCCTATGACTATAAGGCCAAAGGAGGCTTGTCTGAATCATGGGTAGGGACTGTCAATATGGGGTCTGGGTCTTTCTAGCTCAGGGAGAGATTAGGGGGCCACTTCAATCAGAAGCATGTATGGACATGAATGGGAGGGGAGGGGGCAGGCCAAAGTCAGGCACCTTGAACGCCTCCTGCTGCTGCGGCACTGTGTGGCCCGAGGCTGACTCCCTCCTTTCTCAGAGCCCCTATAAAATGAGCTAGCGCAAATCAAATTCAGTGAAAGAACTTAACCAACACTGAAACAAGGTGGGGACCAAAACTGAGCACCCTGCTGCTGCAGGCAAGGGGAGGAAGAGACTGCACCCTTTCTGGTTAAGGGTGCTAGAGCTCACCGTCTCCTGTCCATGACCTTCAACTCCTGATCCACACCACTCCTTCCCCTGAACTTGACCCACCCTGACCTTCCCTGTGTCCTTGTCCACTCTCATCCCTCTGGGCCTTGCTGAGTTGTTGGCTCCTGTTGGTGTGGGAAGCACCCTGGGGAGTGGATCCTCTTTCCCAACCCCCTGTTGTATGGTTGCCCCTTCCCTGGGCACTCGTGTCTCCTCCTGAGAACCTTTTTATTCATTTACTGAACACTTACTGAGCCCCTACTATGTGCTGGCCAGTAGAGACACTCCTGGGAGGGCCAGACAGCACAAGAATTCCCAGAACCAGCCAGGAGTGGTGGTGCACACCTTTAATCCCAGCACTCTCGGGAGGCAGAGGTAGGAGGATCGCCATGAGTTCAAGGCTGCCCTGAGACTACATAATGAATTCCAGGTCAGCCTGAGCTAGAGTGAGACCCTACCTCAAAAAAACAAAAAAAAAAGAAAAGAATTGCCAGAACCACTGTGATGGAGAAGTGGTGCCCATAAACCATCCTCTGTCAGAGCCCAGACACCCTACTTCTTGCCTGGAGGCAGATACCACTACACCCTCAGGTGGGACAGCTTCAAGACCCTCACAAGGTCAATGTCAATGGTGGGAAGGCAGTCCCCTAGTCTACCCATTACTGAAATGCAGACCAATGGGATGTGGGATAAGTGACCTAAAATGGTCCTGGGACAGAAAGGGATGTTCTAAAGCTGACAGAATTCCCATGAAACTCAGTCTGGTACATCCAGAGTCAGCCCACCTGCTCAGGACCCCCAGGGCTGGGCTGCTGCCTCCCCCAGCCACATACCTTGAGAGAGGGGATGAAAACCTTCTGGAGGCTGGGAAGCAGGGTAGAACTTTCCTGGGCAGGGAGAACAGTGCCGTCCTATAATAAGTGAGGGGCCCACATTTGAGGGCCAGGATACAGGAGGAGATTTGGGCTCTGATCATAATCAAAGAGACCCCTACACACACAGAGACCACAGGAGAGGCCAAGTGACTCCAAGAAAGGGGCAACAATAGGGCTGGCTCCTACCACAGGGGAAGCCACAGCACAGAGTCCTCCAGACAAGGTCTCCTATCTTTACCCTGCCCTGGTCCATTTCATTGCTATAAGCAAGTATCTGATAATGACCCAGATTGCAGAAGTATCTGTCTCATGGTTCTAGAGGCCAAGATCAAGGCATGGCAGGTTCAGCTGTCCCCCCAAGGCTGCATTTCCCCAGTACTGCTACAAGACATGGAGTGTCCCCACGTGAGCACTTTCAGACCAGAGCAGCACATCCAGAGGGTGTCCTGGTGCCCTCTCTATCCCTTCTCCTCCCTGACCCTGCATGACCCAGGTAAGCGGAAGCCAACACAGGTGAAACTTACAGAGGAAACTGACAAGTCCCACCCTGTCCCATTTGACAGGGCCTCAGCCAAGAAGGCAAGGGTGGCCAGGAAGAGGGCCTGGTGAGGTGGCTGTCCCTAAAAGCTGTTACAGCTTGCTGAGAGACACATGCAGGGAATCACCCAGGTAGAGAAGAAGTACTTGAGGAAAAAGGAAACTTAATGGGGAAGAAGGAAACTTAATGGGGAGGGAGGGGAGAGGGAGGGGGAGGGAGGGGAAGGAAGGAAGGGAAGGAAGGAAGGAAGGAAGGAAGGAAGGAAGGAAGGAAGGAAGGAAGGAAGGAAGGAAGGAAGGAAGGAAGGAAGGAAAGAAGGAAGGGAGGGAAGAAGGGAGGGAGGGAGGGAAGGAAGAAGGGAAGGAGGGAGGAAGGAAAGGAAGGAAGAGGGTTTTGGTTGGTTTTGGATTTTAGTTTCTTTTTAATTTTTATTCATTTATTTGAGAGAAAGAGGAAAAAATGTGTACACCAGAGCCACTTGCCACCGCAAACAGACTAGATGCATGCACCACTGTGTATATCTGGCTTTGTGTGGATACTAGGGAATTGAACAAGAGCCAACAGGCTTTGTAAGCAAGTTCTTTAACTGCCAAGACATCTCCCCAGCCTGGATTTTTGTTTCTGTTCATTTTATAGTACTCAATATGGTGCCAGGGCCTTGTGCATGCTGACAAGTGCTCTACTATGACCCCCCACCTGAGCCCCACTCTCTCATTGAGCCCATGACATATCCATGTGTCCACTGACAGACAATAGGTAAATAAAACACAGTTCTTCCACACATGGGACAGTCATGAGTCTAGAAAGGACATTCTTTTAATTATTTTTTTTATTGACACCTTCCATACTTTCACACAATAAACCATGATAATTCCCTCCCCCCACTTTCTCCTTCACAAACCCACACTCCATCATGTCTCCTCCCTCTCTCCATTAGTTTCTCTTTTAATTTGATGTCATCATCATTTCCTCCTGTTATAAAGGTCTTGTGAAGGTAATGCTAGGCACTGCGAGGTCATGGATATCGAGGCCAATTTCTGCCTGGATGATTGTGTTGCAAGGAGTCATACCCTTCCTTCAGCTCTTAAATTCTTTCCGCCACCTCTTCTGCAATGGACCCTGAGCTTTGGAAGGTGTGACAGAGATGTTTCAGTGCTGAACACTCCTCTGGAAAGGACATTCTTTTTTTTAAATATTTTAAGACATATTTATTTATATATATATATTTATTTATTTATTTATTTATTTATTTATTTATTTATTTAAAAGAGACAAAGAGGCAGAGAGAGGGAGAGAATGGGCACCACAGAGCCTCCAGCCACTGCAAACAAACTCCAGACACATGCGCCCCATTGTGCATCTGGCTTACATGGGTCCTGGAGAATCAAACCAGGATCCTTTGGTTTTGCAGGCAAACGTCTTAACTGCTAAGCCATCCCTCCAGCCCCTGGCAAGGACATTCTTATACAATATGGTTGAACCTGAGTATACAAGCAGTCCCCAAATGACAAACACCCTAGCATTGCACTCATGGAAGGTCCCCAGAGTCCCCAGAGTCATCAGATCCATGCAGACAGAGGGTGGAAGGTCAGCTACCAGGAGTGAGGAGGAGTGGGATGCCCAAGTAGAGTGGGGACACTTTCCATCTGGGAGATGGGAATGTGCTATGGATGGATGGAGATGGCGCCCAACCTGTGACCATGATAAGTGTGCTGGACCAAGCGCTTAGAAAGGGTTGGGGAGGGGGGAGTTCCTGTTGTAGGTAACTTACCACAAGTGCACATGTTGACTTTTGACTTTTTGTTTTGTTTTTCAAGGTAGGATCTCACTCTAGCCCAGGCTGGCTGGAATTCACTGTGTAGTCTCAGTCTGGCCTCAAACTCATAACAATCCTCCAACCTCTGCCTCCCGAGTGCTGGAATTAAGGGCATGTGCCACCACACCCGGCACATATTGATTTTTTTTAAAGAAAATTCTTTTTATTTTTTATTTACTTAAGAGAGAGTGAGAGAGAGAGTGGAAGAGGCAGAGAAAGAGAGAGAGAGAGAATGGGCATGCCACGGTCTTTAGCCACTGCAAACAAACTCCAGATGCATGTGCCACCTTGTGCATCTGGCTTAACGTGGGTCCCGGGAAATCAAGCCCGAGTCATTAGGCTTTACAGGCGAGCTCCTTAACCACTGAGCCATCTCTCCAGCCACATGTTGAGTTTTATCACACTGATGATGCTTGCTCTGACTCCCTTGAAACAATTCCTTCCTGCACTGGCCATCCTCACAGACACACCCTGCCTGCATGGTGAACATGCATACAAAGGCATGCCAGCCAGCCTGTACAGTGGAATGGGATGGGCGCACAGTAGCTGGGCCACCTGGGGAACTCATAGAAGGAGGTTGGGGCACCATCCACAGGGTGGGGACCAGGTCTGCCTTGAGTCATCCAGTGTGTGACTAAGCACTTGGAGGAGAAGCAAAAAGGATGGTTTCTGGTATCAGAGGAATGGTAAGAGGGACTGCGAAGCCCATGGGGCCTCTGCCAGCAAGCCCACCCCCCCTCCCCACCAGCCAGCCTGTGGGCAGCGAAGCAGAACCAGCAAATCACTCCTGGTGTATGAGCAAGTGGGCGCTGGGGCCATCAATAAATGATGAGTGGTTGCCACAGCAACGGCCCCGGCCCATATTTCATCTCTGGGAGATTCAGACAAGCTCTAACGAAGCTACAAAAAAGCCAGGCTGGAAGGGAAGGGGTATTGGCCTCCTGCCTTGTGCTGCCTACAGTCCTTTTGGGGCTCAGAGTGTGTGGCTGACTGGCCTCCATGAGACCTGAGGAAGGAGAACAGAGAAATCAGGTTAGGACAAGGACAGTCTTTAACTTTACATTTAGAGAAGTGGAAGGAACTGAATTCGGCTCTGGGCTGTGGTGTCTGCAAAATGTACTGTACTAGCTAGCCAGGTCACATGACCTCCTCCTGTGCTGTCCTGTGGGTTCCCTGACCCTCAGGTGTCTCTCCTCTCCTCGGGCATCTGACAGCTTTTCCTGCTCCCCTTCTGTGCATTCATCTGTTAAATGGAAATTGAAATTATACCAGCACCATTAGTTGTTTAAAAAAAAAAAAAAAGCCGGGCGTGGTGGGGCATGCCTTTAATCCCAGCACTTGGGAGGCAGAGGTAGGAGGATCGCCATGAGTTCAAGGCCACCCTGTGACTACATACTGGGGAGATGGCTCAGTGGATGAAGTGCTTGCCACACTAGCCTGAGTACCTGGTTTACATCCAGAAAAGTCCAGAAGCCATGGCAGGCTTCCGTAATCCCAGCACACCTACTGCAAAATGGGAGGCAGTCGGGAGAACTTCCAGACACTCGCAAACCAGCTAGCTTAGTGAATGCGGCCTTGAACAAGAACAAGAGATCCTGCCTCAAACAAGGTGGAAGGTGAGGATTGACACCTGCAAGCTGTCCTTTGACCTCACACACACACATACATGCAATGTGACAGGCATGCGTCTTGCATTCATACACATGAACACACACACACACACACACACACACAATGTTGAGAAGATAGACTATGGGACTGGAGAGATGGCTTAAGCAGTTAAGGCATTTGCCTGTGAAGCCTAGGATCCCAGGTTCGATTCCCCAGTGCCCATATAAGCCAGATGCACAAAATGGCACATGTGTCTAGAGTTCATTTGCAGTGGCTTGCAGGCCCTGGTGTGCCCATTCTCTCTCTCTCTTCTTTCTCTCTCTCTCTCTCTCTCTCTCCTTTCCCTCTGTTGCTCTTTCTCCTCACATAAATAATTTTAAAAAGAAAATAGGGCTAGAGAGATGGCTTAGCAGTTAAGGTGCCTGCCTCCTAAGCCTAAGAACCCAGTTCCAATCTCCAGGTCCCACTTTTAGCCAGATGCAAAGTGACACAAGGGTGCAATGCCACACTTGCCCACAAGGGGGCACATGCATCTGGATTTCGTTCACAGCGGCTGAGAGATTGCTGGTGCACCCATTCTCTATCTGTCTCCCTCTCCCTCTCTCTCTGTCTGTCCCTCTCTGTGTTATTCTCCAAAAATAAAAAATAAAGAAAATAGAATATGGAAGCTACAGAGATTCCTCAATGGTTAGAGGCACTTGCTAATACCCCAGGTTCAATTCCCCAGTATCCACATAAAGCTGAATACAAAATGGTGTGTGCATCTGTGATCCCAATGTGCCTAGCACAACAGAAGGCAAAGCCAGGAAAATCTAAGCTCCCAGTTGGTCTGATGTTCATTTGTAATTCCTTTATAGTGGCAAGAGACTCTGTGTCAAAGAAGGTGGAGCAAAGACATCTCAAAGTTGTCCTCTGACCTCCACATGTGTGTCATGGCACATACACACACACACGCATACACACATAAAAATTTTTTAAAAATAGAGTGTGGTAGAATTTGTGTGCTGGATACACATGAGCACTCTGCATGCTGTTATTATTATTGTAAAGAGATTTAAATGATAAGAAAGATCTCTATATGTGTGTGTAAGTGTGTGCATGTTATGTCTGCATTACCGTTGCTGTTGGTCTTATTCTATCTGGCACACTTTCCTTGCTCCTGAAAGCAGACAGTGATGGCCAGTGCAGGTCAGGGAGATTAGTTCTTTCAGCATGGTGAATCCCAAGACATCTCTATGCTGCCTTTGGTTTTGAAAGACATTTTAACTGAGTATGGAATTCTAAATTGCCACGTGTTCCCCTCACACACACATACCTTTTGTTTCTGAGCTTTTTAGACCATTGGACCCCATACCCACTATTCCTGGTGGGAAGTCGACTCTTAGTCCCTCTGATGTAACCACACATCTTTCTTCTCCGGCCTCTTTGAAGACTTTCTCTTTACCTCCGGTTCTGAGCTATGTGATCATAGAAAACTTTCTGCGTGTCTCTCCCTGCTTCTACTGTTTGGAGGAATCTCTGAGCTTCTTGGATCTCAGGCCTTGTAGGTTTCATTCGACTTAGACGTTTGTCGGCTTTTGTCACTACAAGTTGTTCGCAACCCTCCTCCTTACTACCGCTTCCTCCTCCCTCCCCCGTTCTCTCTTCCCTCCTTCCTCTCCTCTCCCCTCCCTGCTCTGTCCCTCTGTCCGCCCCTCCTGTCCTTCCTCCCTCACGCTGTCCTCTCCCTCCTCCCTGTCCCAGCCTCCAGTGAGTTTACTTAGCTTCCTCAAGTCATTCCAGGGCTCCCAGCTGCATTGCTCAGATTTTGAAGTTTATTCTCTGTGTTTCAGTCTGTGGGTTTTTCCGTCACCTTGTCTTTCTTTTTCCTACAGGGTTTAATTTCATCTGTTGTACTTCCTGTCTCAGGAGCTGAGATCCCAACCCCCAGAACTTCAATTTGGGTCCCTTTGAATTCCCAAACGCCACCTGATGTGCCCTGCCTTCCTTCCCTGGAGCTACGGGACACAGGGACAGCAGTTACACGGGTTGTCTGGCCATCACTGTCTGCTGATCCTAGCATCTGGCCTCCTTGTCAGTGTCCATCAACTGCTTTTTCCTCCTTCTGGGTCAGAGTCTCCTGGTTGGCAGATGAATTTCTTATCGGATGTCCAACTTTGTAAAGTTTTTCTTTGTTGGCTGCCCAATGTTGTTTTTATTCATGGAGCCTTGTTTGGGGGACGAGCCTGTGTGGAAACCGGCTGACCTGACCTATCAGGTCTCTCCTCTCTCTCTCTCTCTCTCTCTCTCTCTCTCTCTCTCTCTGGTAGGGTCTCACTCTAGCTCAGGCCAACCTGGAATTCACTCTGTAGTCTCAGGGTAGCCTGATCTCACAGTGATCCTCCTACCTCTGCCTCCCAGGTGCTGGGATTAAAGGCGTGCGCCACCACATGCGGCTATCACCAAGGTCTCATTTTAAGTCTTCTTGTTTAAGTTAGTTACCCTCTTGCAACTGAGGCAAGACCCTCTACCCACAACCCAGGAGTCATGAGCTATCTAGTGCCCAGCAGTGTTTCATCTATTTAGTCCTGAAGTTCAATTCTCTCTCTGAGCACTCAGTCAGCAGTGATGGGCTCTGAGGAATGGCACACTCCCTGGAGAGAACGGAGCTATGAGCAGTCCCAGAGGAGTGTTGCAAATGCCTGTGATGTCCACACCCCCTTGTTATGTCCTTCTACCTCTGTCTTTTTCCCCATGGAGAGGGAAAGCTGGCCCTTACCTCCTGAGGCTCTGGAGAGGGTGGATGTGCTAGCCAACCAAGGTCCTTCATAACACAGACCTCAGCTATGTGGCATCCTGGTGGGTGAGAGAGGCTGCAATAGTTATTTTGGCCCTGAGTTAGGGTTGCCCATTAGAAGGATAGAACCTCAAAGGAGCTAGAAGTCCATCCTGTGGCCTAGTGGCTTGGCTAGGTCAGGACCAGATGTTCCAGAGAGAAGGGAGGAAGAGTCTTCCCCTTAGGAAAAGGAGATGCCTCTCAACCAGCTCTTAGAGTCATTATTCCCATCCTGCCACCATGGTTGTAGGCTGCTATGAGAGATTGTGGAAGGAAAGGGCATAGGACACACTCCCCACCCCCACCACCATCACCGTGCCAAGCCCGCCGCACCAGGACACTGTGGTAGCCGCTTCTGGACACAGAGCCTGGCCACTTCTCCCCTGCCTGTCTCCTCGATCTCCTCAGTGTCCCTGAGCCCCAACCAATGGATCCCCTCAATAAAAAAAAAATTTACCACGAGTCCATGAAATGTTTAAACACCATATTTTACTACTAAAGAGGGAGATGGAAGCCAGCACCTTCTAGGGGAAAAAAAGGGGGGATTTCCTGAGCATTTTATAGATCAAAGCAACAGAATAAAATAAATATGACCAGTGATCGCTGAGAGGAAAAAGGAGACGATCTGTCCGGAAAGGCAGAGAAGTGGGAGAAGGAGGAGGAGCCCACTGGATAAGTCCCCCACACTCAGCTGCTCCCCACTCTAAGCCCTGGAATATCTCCTCACCCTCAGCTGGTGATGACTGGATCCTGCCCACAGATGGACTGCCCTCTTCAACTTCCAGAGGAAGAAGCAAGCTCTCCAGAGCCCCTGTGATGTGTTCAAGGAGCCACAGCTCAGTGAAGCCAGGCCTGAGCCTGTGTGATTGCAAACCCACCTGGGAGTGAGCATCCTCGCATGCAACCTGGTTGGAGGAGTCAAGGGCCTGTTGAAGGGCAGACAGGCTCTCGCTGGAACAGCCACGCTGTGCTGTACATGGGGATCCAGAAAGAGGGAAACATCCTGACCACAAAATCAGTCTGCTATGCCTCTTTTCTTCCTCCTCCTCGTCTTCCTTGTCCCCCTTCCTTCCCTTCTTCCCCCTCACACCTCCTCCTCATCCTAGAAGCCTGATGAGCTAAGAGCAAGTCTCCCCAAAGAGCAACAGTGCTAGGTGAAGAACCTGCCCCAGACCCACTACCAGCCAGGGCCACACACGGAGCTGAGTTCAAAGGCAGCGTGCCTGGAATCGTGAGTGGCAGTGGAGGAAGACGTGCCTTCCCAAGGGCAGGACACATGGGGTCACTGCTCCACCCGAATCCTGCTGCCCACCACCATTCTCCTCTAGGCCCCTCTGGTCCTCACACCTTAAACCCAATCCCACTTACAAGTGGAAAACGTGCCCACGTGCAGCCAGCACTTTCCACTGGGCAAGCCTTTGCCCTCCTGGACTCCTGGAGGAGGAAGCTGAAGTCTACCATTTCTGAGTGCTCTCCTGGCCTTCCCTTGCCTAACAATCTGAGCCACACCAGAGTGACCACTGCCAGGCCTTGGTTTCAGGGCAGACACAGGCCCTGCCTCACCACCTCAGCACAGTCCTGAGAACTGGCACAGAAGCACTCTGTAACTGTAAAGTGATGTGCCTGGGGAGTGTCACCAAGGTCCTACTGTTCTGGCTGGTCCCCTCTCCGCCAGCACATGAGAGTGAGGACTTGGCATCGTGTGGGGCAGGAGTCCAGGCCCCCATACACAACTGACAACTGTGCCAGGAGCCAGGCAGCCCGTGGGCTGTGGCTCACTCAGGGAGAGGAAGGACGAGGCAGATGGCTCGTGGGCAGGCTGGTGGCACCACCCTCCTGTGGGTGGCCGACGCAGACTTCTCCTGGTGCTATCTCCTCCGCACCAGATCAGGAGACACCATGGGGAAAGTGGGTTTGGCACAGGAGTCTCCAGCATCTCAGCCTGGTTCTGTCCATGAAGCACGTGTGCGTGCACACACAAACACACACACACAGTAGGCATAGCCTCACAGACTCACCCCCCCCCCAGCACCCTGTGCTCCCCTCAGCCACCACTCCCCACATCCATGGCTCCAACTATCAGCTTGTCTGTTACTCAACAGACTGTGGTTTTGGGAGGGCTGAGGTGATAAGCTCTTCCACTTTGGGTCTCTATGCAACTCTCTCAGCCTAAAAAAAAAAAGTGCTTGTTTTGTTTTGTTTTGTTTTGTTTTGTTTTGTTTTGTTTTGTTTTTTTTTGAGAGAGAGAGGAAGGGAGGGAAGAAGGGAGGGAGGGGAGAGAGAGAGAGAGAAAGAAAGAAAGAGAGAGAGAGAGAGAGAAAGAAAGAAAGAAAGAAAGAAAGAAAGAAAGAAAGAAAGAAAAAGAAAGAAAGAGAGAAAGAAAGAAAGAGGCAGAGAAAAAAAGAGAGAGAGAATGGGCATGCTAGGACCTTCAGCCTGCTGCGAATGAACTCCAGATGCATGCATCCCCTTGTGCGCATGTGTGACATTGTGCACTTGCGTCACTGTGCGTCTGGCTATGTGGGACCTGGAGATTTGAACACGAGTTCTTGGGCTTCACAGACAAGTGCCTTAACCACTAAGCCATCTGTCCAGCCCTATCTTTCCTCCTTTTTGTTTTGTATTTTTATTTGTTTAAAGTGTTTGTAAAATGAGAGGATGGATGGATGGACAGATGAGTGAGTGGATAGCTGGATACATGGTAGGTGAGAGGATAGATGGGTAGTAGAAAGGAGGATGGATGGGTGAGAGGGTGGGTGATATGGATAGATGGATGGATGAATGCATGGATTGGTGGGTAGATGGAGGGAAGGATAGATGGATACATGGATTGGTTGCATGGATGGATGGATGGATGGATGACAAGTAAATGGACACACGGACATGCTTGGCATATACACTGAGGGACAGTGCATACAGAATAGCAGGACATGGGACAGGGGCAGGACCTGAGCTTGGTGCCAAGGCTAGAGGCCTGAGGACAGCAAACCCAAAGGAGCAGGATCATTTGCCAAGCACAGGGTGTAATTAAGCCTGTGAACACCCTCAGGAGCCCCAGCAGCCCTGTCTTCATTAAGATGCTGGCCCAGGAAATCTCATCTGAAATAGACACGGAGGTTTGAGCTGCTTCCAGCACTGCTACCATGGCCCTCTGAAGCCCCAGCCTCACCACAGCGCAGGTCAGCCCTGCCCACAGAGTCCAGGAGTGAAGAAACTGGAATGAAGCCCAGAGCAAGCCTGCCTGCCTGGGTAACACTCATGACCCTCAGAGACACACATCTGTCCCCTCCCTCTTAACCTCCAAGAATCCAAATGCCAAGACTTTTCCAAAATGCCTAACCGGAGGCTGCTCAGAACTACCTTGGGCGGTCTCAGCCCATCCCCAGGTCCCAGGCCTATCAGTCTGTCTTTCCTCATACCCAGATGGAGTTTGATGTCCCAGAACTGTCCCATTCTCCGCATGTCCCATTCATGAGTCCCCACACAAAGCTATCGGTCAAGTCACCATCTCCTTGTAAAGAAACTGAGGCTCAGTGAGGTGAGGTGACTGCCCTAACAATGTCCCAATAGGGAGCCAAGCCCAGTGGACAGACCCCCCCCAAGGAGGGGGCGGGGCTCAGGATGCCTAGCCAGGGTGCTGAGCCCAGGACACCAATTAGACCCCAGATTCAGGCTCACTGGAGGCAGCTAGGCATTTCCCTCCCTCGGCTGCATAGCCAAGCGTGGTCTTTGCCCATTCACCTGCTGAGGCCCCCCACACTGCCTGCCTCCGGGAAGCCTGACTCTCCACTTGAGGGAGCTTCAGGCTCTGAGTCTCCACCCTGAGGGCTCAGCGCTGGCACTGGGATATGGAGGGAGGCTGGGGACATCAGTGTCAGCTGATGCCTTGTGGCACCTGAACACATGGTTCCAATCCACACATATTGTGACCTCCCCATTTTACAGTTAAAGGAGCCAAACCCAGAGGGGTCCAAACAAGTGCCACATGACTGATGTGGGGCATGAGTGCCCATCCCAATACTCAGTGCATTGGAATTTAGCAGAACTTTGGGTTTGTGGTCAATACTGCGTGACCTTAAGCCAGCCCCTTCCCATCTCTAGACCCCGTTTGCATCTTGTCTAGAGGAAGCGTGGAAAGAAGCCCTCTCTGGGCCTGCTTACCACCCAAGGCTATCCTACAGCTCTGAAGCCTATGCATTTTTGGAAGTCTGCGTCCACAGGACCACGTGTCCAGTGGGACAGTACCTTTACCATGACACAAAAGAACAAGGGCTCTTTCGTGGGAAAGGTTGTAAGTTGGTGCCAGAGGAATCTCTAGTTGGTGACCCAGTTTCTCACGGTTGGGGGGGGTTGTGTCAAGTTGGAACAAATTAAAATGCATTTGTCTTCCAGTCAGAAGGCATCCAGCCCAGCGGGAGAGCCAGGCGTGGGCACATTCCACTGTGCCCCGTGCCAAGTCAATTTGCAGACAGCGGCATGTGTCTGGCTCGGGACAGTGTGTCAGGCACTCAGGACAGGGATGGGGCTGGTCCCCAGGCTACAAGGAGGTTTTCCGCACTCTGTCCATTGTGGAAGCTTGGGTGCAAATTTTCCCGCCTCCTCAGGCTGCCTTATCTGAGACTGCCACCTCTGGCCTGAGTCGAGTGCCTACCCAGGTCAGCCTGCTGAACTGGGAACAGTGGTTCCATGTGCATCTATGGCTGTAGCAATAACCAGATCAAATTTGCATTTATCCATTGCTGCTCAGAGGCACTGGGCTAAGCCTGCAGTGGATGGGTCACCAACATATGCACACAGTAGGGACACTGAGGGACAGTGACAGGCCACAAGCAGGAGCAGTGTTCTCATTAGGTCAACAAGCCCACCCATTCTGAGTGCAACCTGGGCACTAGCAGATGGAATGAACAGAGCAGCTCTCTCAGACTGCCCTGTGGTGACACACAATGCCCAAAGAGCCCAGTAACCACAGCGAGGCCACAGGGTGGGAGCCAGCCTAACAAAGCAGATGGACCAGGCAGAGGCCCATGGAGGGGTCAAGAAGTGACTTTTTTGTTGTTGTTTTGGTTTGGTTTTTTTTTGGTTTTGGGGTTTTTTTTGTTTGTTTGTTTGTTTTTTTTTTTTTGCGAGGTAGGGTCTCACTCTGGTCCAGGCTGACCTGGAATTCACTATGTAGCCTCAGGGTGGCCTCGAACTCTCAGCAATCCTCCTACCTCTGCCTCCCAAGTGCTGGGATTAAAGGCGTGCACCACCACGCCTGGCTTTTTTTTTTTTTTTTTTTTTTTTTTTTTGGAGAGAGACAGAGAGGGAGAGGGAGACAGAGAATGGGCACGCCAGCAGCCTCTCAGGGGCTGAGAACGAACAACAGATGTGTGCGCCCCCTTGTGGTCAAGTGTAAGTGTGGCATTGCGCCCTTGCATCACTTCATCTGGCTCAAGGTGGGACCTGGAGATTGGAACCAGTGTTCTTAGGCTTAGGAGGCAGGCGCCTTAACCACTAACCCATCTATCCAGCCCTTGTTTTGTTTTTTGAGGAAGGGTCTCACTCTAGTCCAGGCTGACCTGTAGTTCACTATGGAGTCTCAGGGTGGCCTCAAACTCATGGCGATCCTAACTCTGCCAAAAAGGCAATCGGGCCCACATGGAACAGAAAGACCCTGAGACCCATCCAGATGGACACCCGGCCATGGCATATAGGTCTGGAAGACAGGTGGGGTCTCAGAGTGCCAGCAGGATGATGGACCTGAACTTTGAAGAGTACTTTGTGGCCACTGTGTGGAAAAGGGGGCCTGTACCTATGACTCAGAGAATATTATCCCTCCCAACAATACTTGTCACCCAAGCAGAGCTTGCCCCCACTCTTTCCCTCCATCTCTGTCTTTCTCTGTACCTCTGTCTCCATTTCTCTGTTTCTCTTTGTGTTCTGTGTTTGTCTCTCTTTGTCTCTTGCCACTGCAAATGAACACCCATCTGGCTATATGTTAGTGGCTGGGGAATTGAACCCAGGTCAGCAGGCTTTGCGAGCAAGTGCCATCTCCCTGTTGTTTCTGTCTCAGACTGTTTCTCTCCATCTGTGGATCTCTCTGCCTCTCTATTCTTTTCCTCTGTCTCTCTGTCTGTCTGTGTGTGTGTGTGTGTGTGTGTGTGTGTGTGTGTGTGTGTGTTTTCTCTGTTCCCCCACCTCTTTTTATTTTTCTGTCTCTCTGTCTTTGTCACTCTCTCTGTGTGTCTTTATTTTTCTCTATCTCTGAATCTCTCTTTGTTGTGTGTGTGTGTGTGTTTCTCTGTTCCCCCACCTCTCTGTATTTTTCTGTCTCTCTGTCTTTGTCACTCTCTCTGTGTGTCTTTATTTTTCTCTATCTCTGAATCTCTCTTTGTGTGTGTGTGTGTGTGTGTGTGTGTGTGTGTGTGTGTGTGTGTGTGTGTTTCTCTGTTCCCCCACCTCTCTGTATTTTTCTGTCTCTCTGTCTTTGTCACTCTCTCTGTGTGTCTTTATTTTTCTCTATCTCTGAATCTCTCTTTGTGTGTGTCTCTGTTTTCTCTATTTTTCTGTCTCTCTGTCTTTGTCACTCTCTCTGTGTGTCTTTATTTTTCTCTATCTCTGAATCTCTGTTTCTCTTTGTGTGCTTTTCTCTGTGTCTACGTGTGTGTGTTTCTGTTACTGCATGTGTCTCTGTGGTTCTCTGTCTCTCCCTCACACTCTTCTTAACTCAGTCCGTGGCCCTCATGGTCTCTCTAGGAAACCAGGTTCTGCAGGAGGAACTTGAGACCCCTTACCCCAGGACCATCCCACGGTGCACCCTCATCCTGGGCTTCCCAGGCATGTTTCACTGCCCACCTCACCCTGACCTTGCTCCTATCAACTTCAGGCTGCTGTCATCTCCTGCCCTTCCCCCATCCTCACACTTCACACCTTGTAACTCCAGAAGGACATTAGGTTTTAGAGCGAGCCATCAGTCACCCTTTTTTATTCCCATCACCCTCCTCCAGCCCCTTCCTAGCCTGGACTTTCAGCAACTGGCTGCTCTGGGCCTGTTATCATCAGCCAGTCCCCAGCTTGGTCCTTCTCACACAAAAGGGCAATGGGGCACTCGGGGTGACAAACTCTGAGATAACGAGGCTCCTGGAGTCCAAGAAGCCTGTGGGCTACAAGGCAGGACAACGGCGGGGACACAGGCCTAAGAAAGCGAGGGACCTGCCTAAGCCACACTGCACTGAACTGACTGCTGGACCCTGCTCTGTGCCCAGTGAGCCACCCTGGGTACCTCAAGCTGACCCAGCTCCTGACCCTCCAGGAGTAGATGCATCAGGCAGGCCCCTTGAAAGCCCAGACCCATGCAATATTTTATCCCACTGATACTGGGCACCCACTTACAGCCTCAAGGGCACAGTCCACAAGCCCTGTCACCAGCTTCCCAGCCTTCCCCAGCCCCCAGCCTGTAGGTGAGCTCTCAGCGCCCCCTGGTGGAAAGATTCAGAGTGGCCCTCACTGTCCATCATCCCTGGTAGCATCACCTTTGCCCAGCAAGGCAGGCCCCTGACAGGGGTACCACCCTCAAAGAAAGGAGAAGAGACGCCCATATTGAAAAGATAGCCTGAAAGCCTCGTGTGTTTGAGCGACCATGACTGACAGCTTAAGGCCCAGGGTCACCGTTCACTTTTTTTTTTATTTTTTTTTATTTTTGGTTTTTCGAGGTAGGGTCTCACGCTAGCCCAGGCTAACCTAGAATTCATTCTGTAGTCTCAGGGTGGCTTCAAACTCACGGCGATCCTCCTACCTCTGCCTCCCGAGTGCTGGGATTAAAGGCATGCACCACCAAGCTTGGCTTTGTTTGTTTGTTTGGGAACAGGGTTTTGAATTCACGGTCCCCCCTCAGCCTTAAAAGTACTGGATTACAATCTGCTTTGTGACCCATTTCCTTTGCTGCTGTCGCTTTGATCAGTTTTGAGTTCTTGGTTTGGTTTGGTTTGGTTTTGGGGACAGGGTCTCGCTAGGTAGCCCTGGCTGGCCTGGTACTCGCTAGTGCAAGCTGGCCTCAAACTCGCAGCAATCTCCTGCCTCTGCCTAGTGCTGGGATTTCATGCTTGGATCATTCTTGTCTGTGCTGTGCTGGGAAGGGAACCAGGGCCTTGAGCATCTGGGCAGGCACTCACCACTGAGCCACAGCCCAACCATGCCAAGCCCTTTTCAAGCAGGGCCTCTCTACACCCCGCTTTCACCTTGTGAGGCGCATAGTGGCTCCTCCTGTCCTGCACAGAAGGATGCCCAGACTCCCTAGGAAGGAGGGACCTTACCCAACTGGCAGCTGGCAGAGCCAGGCTCTAGCCCAGAGAGTATCCCCAGGTCTGCGCTCTTAGCAGTGACACTGGGCCCATATCGGTCAGCCTTGACAAAGGAAGGACTAGAAGACCACAAACTGTGACTTGAGGGGTTCATACTGAGTTCAGAATAGCAAAACTCGGCCCTCTGTCCCTTCCCCAACATGGCCCACTGGCGTTCTCCCTGGACCTTGGGCACACCTCAGGTCCTTTCCTGTCACCTTGAGTCATTGACCCAGATCTTCAGAGACCTGCCCAGCTGCATGCCAGCCCCAGAACACAACTGCACTCCCCACCGTCCCTGGACTCAGTCCCCCAGTTGGAGACAAAACAGCAGACTGGAAGACAGGCGGACCGTAGTCCTCTGGTGCTCCTCACCAGCCTGAAAGAGATCAGTGCGCACCTAGGTCATTCTGATGCCTGTGGGTTGTTTCTCAACCTAACTGCTGTGTGAGGTGGCTAGATCCTCCTTTCCCGTGTGCTGTGTCACAGGGATGCCTTGTCCTCGGCTCTGCTTCCAGCACATCCTTGCCCTGTGTCATGGACTCGGCACACCCCTACTCCTCTGTCACAGGTGTGGCACAGGCCCCCTACTTTCCTACCGATGAGCTGTGGGGCAGGTTACAGTTCGGATATGAAGTGTCCCCCGAAGGCTCATGTGTGGAAAGCTTGGGCTGATGGATCAAATCAGAGGTGATTGAATCATGAAGGCTCTGATCTAATTAGTGGATTAACCCCTCAATTTGATGGCATTACTCAGAAGTGGTAGAAAGGAAGAGGTGGTGACCACCGAAGGAAGTAGGACACTGGGAGTGTGCCCTGGAAAGGTACCCTTGTCCCCAGGCCCTTTCTGCCTCTTGTCTACTGTGAGGGGAGCCATTCAGATCTATCTTATGCTCCTGCCATGATGCTCGGCCTCAACATTCATGGACCAGGCGGTAATGGAACCAAGTGACCCTGAGCCAAAATAAATCCTCTCTCCCTTGAGGTGTTTCTCTGGTATTTGTCACCAGTAAAACATATATATAATTATTATATATAATAAAAATTATTATATATAATAATTATATAAATATATAATGATATATATTTTTTTAAACCTGGGACATGTCTGGTTTTCTGCATAAACCATGCTCCTGAGAGCGTCAAGACCTTAGAGCATGTGGTACTCAGCTTTATGTCACAAGCCCAAGTGCAGAGGATCACCATCTGAGGACATGATGAGAAAGGGGTCGTCTGCAAATGGAGAATAGGCCTCAGGAAGACCACCCCAACTGGGCCCTTTATCTTCAACTAATTTCACTCCAGGACAGTGAGAAAATGGATGCTTGTCGGGCCTCCAAGAAGTTCCCACAAGCACCACCCCACATCAGCGAGAAGGCTCTGGTACGTACCAAGCTCTCACAGGAACTCAACGCTCCCCTTCCCTCCTCACACACCACCAGGATCCCTGCAGCCTGCTGCTGCCCCTGGCCACCAGGACGAGTGAGCCAAAGACTGAGGCCTTAAGGCAGTGGGAGCTGAGCCAGACCAGAACCGGAACACTCCAGGAATGCAATAGGTTTGGGCTAGAATAATTATTATTTTATTTCTGGCCTAATCACTCGGTCCCACCAATCTCCCTAGAACCAGCCAAGCCCCTAAAGAGGCCAACTGTCCCTCCAGCGCCCCTCAGCCCCTGATTCGACCCGGAAGTCCCACTCCCACCCTGACCCCCACAATCCCACCCTGCCCCTCACCTGACGCAAATCCTCACTTCGACCAGTTCCCACTCTGATCAGCTATATGACCCTGTTACAACGACTGCCCAGCCCATTCCCCGACTGACCATCAACTGTGCCAGGAGCCTGGCCAGGGCAGGGCAGGGCCAAAGCTTGGCCCCTTACAAGCCTGGAACCCAGGACAAAACTGTCCAGAGCAGAGGTCAGTGAGCAACCTCAGGCAGGCCATGGCTCCAGCAGGCCTGACTACAACAGCCAGCAGCCTCAGCAGCGAGCAGGCAGCAATCAGACTTCCACACGGAGGCTGGACTGCTGGGGATACAGAGTTCTGGGAGCGGTTCTGGGGTCACCAGGGATGGTGCAGAGGTGTACCTTCACTCACCAAAGCACTGCTCATGGGGAAAGAGCAGCAGAGAGCAAACCCCAGACACACCCCTGCCAAGGGAACCACGGAAAACAACCTCTACAAAGCCAGTAAGGAGTACAATGCTGCCCGAGGCCCTGCGGCCCACCACACTTCCGAAGGCCAAAGGGAAGTAGGGACTTCATCCTGACGATGGGATGTATTCCTGGGCCCAGGCAATCCAATGCATGGCCCTTTCTAGCCAGGCATGGTGGCATACGCCTTTAATCCCAGCACTTGGGAGGCAGAGGTAGGAGGATCGCTGTGAGTTCGAGGCCAGCCTGAGACTACATAGTGAATTCCAGGTCAGCCTGAGCTAGAGTGAGACCCTACCTCAAAAACCAAAACCAAAAAAAAAAAAAAATGTGAAGACTATGGTTGAATTATTTTTGTGGGGTTATTTGTTTGTTTACTTATGCTTTTCTACTAACTTTTCAACACCAAACACATGCTCCCACCCCCTTTTAGTCACGTTCATGTCCAATACAAAGTAACTGAAAAGACTCAACAACAGACATGGATTTAATTTGTATTTAACAACTGGAACAAACACACACTTTATAAACTCTCCCCATTCCCAAAAGCCCCACTTCTGAATTCCTGAGTGACTTGTAGTTCATGGCAATAGTGGAAGCTGGACTCCTCCCCACGCATAACAGAGCTGAGTGGTGAAAAGGAGAAACCGGGGTGGATGTAAGCAGAGGTCAAAACAGAGGGACATGAGAGACAGTCCCCTTGCCGGTTCCAGAGCCCGGGACCAGCTGTCTCCCACTGGCTAATGAAGGTTTCTATGGGGGCTGATATTTTCAGTATTTAAGCAATGGAAATTACCCTCTCCTCAACACACACACACACACACACACACACACACACACACACACACCACAAACTCCAAGGAAGCACACAGCTGCCCTCTGCTGGCCACTCTTGTTCCTGCACCCAGTGGCAGCATGACATTTCTGTGAAGGCTGTGAGCCCAGGACCCACCAGGACCAGACAGACCACAAAGAAGGCAGGGTGCTACAGTACAGTTAAGTGAGATGATAGTCCAGAGCACAGAATAGAGAGGTCACTATCAATTTTTTTTAATTTTTTTATTATTTTATTTATTTTTGGAGAGAGACAGACAGAGAGGGAGAGGGAGACAGATAGAGAACGGGCGCACCAGCAGTCTCTCAACTGCTGAGAACGAAATCCAGATGCGTGCACCCCCTTGTGGACAAGTGTGGCATTGCACCCTTGTGTCACTTTGCATCTGGCTAAACGTGGGACCTGGAGATTGGAACTGGGTTCTTAGGCTTAGGATGCAGGCGCCTTAACCACTAAGCCATCTCTCCAGCCCTCAATGTTTTTTTTTTGAATGGGCAATACAACTACTTCTTTTAAGAATCAGGGCTGTGCTCTTGTCTGGCTAAATGTATATATTATTCCCACCAAACTACTCTGAAAACACTACATTTAATGTTCATATTCACATATTAATGCTACTCTCACTTCTGGTTAGAGAAGCTTTTCTTTTCAGATGGTGATGACACTGGGATGACCCAAAAAGCAACATAGCACTGAGAAGAAGGGAAGGAGGAGTGTCCAGCACTGAAACATCTCTGTCACACCGTCCAAGGCTCAGGGTCCATTGCAGAAGAGGGGGTGGATAGAATGGAAGAGCCAAAGGAAGGGCACGACTCCTTACAATGCAACTGCCCAGACAGAAATTGGCATCGATATCCATGACCTTGCAGTGCCTAGTAATACCTTCACAAGATCCTCATAATAGGAGAAAAAGATGATGACATCAAATTAAAAGAGAGACTAATGGAGAGAGGGAGGGGATATAACGAAGAATGGAGTTCTGAAGGGGAATGGGGGAGGGGAGGGAAATAGCATGGTTTTTTGTCTGTAAGTATAGAAATTGTCAATAAAAAATAATTAAAATTTTTAAAAAAAGAATCAGGGCTGGAGAGATGGCTTAGCGGTTAAGGACCTTGCCTTTGAAGCTTAAGGACTCATGTTCAAAACTCCAGGTCCCTCTTAAGTCAGACATGCAATGTTACACAGGCACACCAGGGGGCACATGCATCTGGAGTTCATTTGCAGCGGCTGAAGGCCCTGGTTCCCTCTCTCTCTCTCTCTCTCTCTCTCTCTCTCTCTCTCTCACACACACACACACACAAATTAATTGTTTAAATTTTTTTTTAATCAGAATCAGAGGGGCTGGAGAGATGGCTTAGCAGTGAAGGTGCCTGCCTGCCTGCCTGCCTGCAAAGTGCAAGAACCCAGGTTCAATTCCCCAGAACCTATGTAAGCCAGATGCACAAGATGGTGCATGTGTTTTTCTCTCTCTCTCTCTCCTTCTTTCTCTCTCTCTCTCAAATAAATAAATAAAAATAAAAAGTCAGAACAGGCTGGAGAGATGGTTTAGCATGTAAGAGCACCTGTTGCACAAGGACCTGAGTCTGATCCCCATCACTCATGTAAATGCCAGACATGGTCATGTATGCCACTGCTGAAGGAAGTGGAGAGAGGATCACTGGGGCTCCCTGGTCAGCCTAAACTGAAAAATGTGATGCAAGTTCCAGGTTCCACGAGAGGCCTTGTTTCAAGGAAATAAGGTGGAGCACATCGTCCCTGGTGTCCACGTGTGTGCCCACAGGACTCATGCACATCTACAGACACATGCCACACATACTACACGGTCACACATTTTAAAAAGTTGGAATCACCAGGCCTGGGGTTACAGGTGGTACACACCTATAAACCCTAGCTATTCAGGAGGCCAAGACAGGAGGAGTATAAGTTCAAGGCATGCCTGAGCTACAGAGTGAGTTCAAAGGCAACCTGGATAACTTAATGAGATCCTGTCTCAAAATAAAGTAAAAAAAGAGGGCTGGAGAGATGGCTTAGGTGTTAAGGTGCCTGCCTGCCAAGTCTAAGAATGCCCATTCGATTCTCCAGGTCCCACGTTTAGACAGACATAAAGTGATGCAAGGGCGCAATGCTGCACTTGCCCACAAGGGGGCGCATGTATCTGGAGTTTGTTCACAGCCACTGGGACACCCATTCTCTCTCTCTCTCTCTCTCTCTCTCTCTCTCTCTCTCTCTCTCTGTCTCAAAAACAAAAAGTCAAAAAGGGGAGGAGGTTGTGGGTATAGTAGAGCATTTGCCCAGCATGATCACAGTCCTGAGTTCAATCCCCAGTACTGAAGAAAATCAGTCAGGCTATGTATGCTGTGGCTTAATTAATAGAATGCTTGCCTAGCATACACAAGGCCCTGGATTCAATTCCCAGGAACACGTAAACTAAACATCGAGACACAAACTTATATTTCTATCACTCAGGAGATGGAGGCAGGAGGATCAGTTTAACGTCATCCTTGGCTATATATCCAATTTGAGGCCAGCCTGGGATACAAGAAACCCTATCTCAAAAAAACAAATAAAATTTTTTTAAAAAGGCATGGTGGCATATGCCTTTAATCCCAGCACTTGGGAGGCAGAGGTAGGAGGATTACCATGGGTTCAAGGCCACCCTGAGAGTACACAGTGAATTCCAGGTCAGCCTGGGCTAGAGTGAGACCCTACCTCGGAAAACCAAAAAAAAAAAAAAAAAAAGAAAGAAAGAAAAAAAAAGCACGTCAGATGTCAGACTCGGCATGAAAATGTCCATGGGAAGCAAAATACAAACTTCAAACTAAAGACAAGTTCTGACCCCACCTTCCCCTTCAAGCAGCCCTCACCTGAGGAAAACGGAGCCCATCCAGCCAGAGTGTTTTCAACTGCCCTAGGTTCTCTCTGGAAGAGGGTGTGTGTATTAGTCAGCTGCAGCTGCTGTAACAAAATGTCTCAAACTGGAGGAGCAGGGTTTAAACCACAAGTTCATTCTCCCAGATCAGGGTGCCTCAGGGTGAGTGTCTGGCAAGACTGGACCTCCATGTTACACCCATGAGGGGGTTTCCTTGTGTGTCTGCAGGACAGCGCACTCTGGCCCCCTTCCTCTTCAAAGGCCACTATCCTATCAGACCAGGGCCACCATTAAGACCCCACATAGCCTAAATGATCCCCTTAAAACTCCATTACCAGGGATGGGGAGGTGGCTCAGTAGGTAAGAGACTTTGCTGCACAAACATGAGGACCTGAGTTTAATCCCAGCACTCATGCAAAAAAATAAAATAAAATGTCAAGCAGGGCTGAAAATGCCTATAGAGGGGTGGAGACAGGAGGCCACTGGGGCTCCCTGGTCAGCCAGTCTAACCAGAAGTCCAGCAAGCTAAGGTGCAGGAAGGGGCTTTGTCTTGAAGACATAACATGAAATAGAAATAGAGGAGAAATCCCCTGTTCTCCTCTGGTCTCCACATGTGTGCACACAGGGTACATGTATATCTGCACATGCATGTGTATGCACCACATGCAGGCACACACAGATTAAAAAATAATAACAATAATAACCTCTGTTTCCTAATACAGTTTTATGGGGCTGGGGCTTCAACATTAAATTCAAGGGTGACACTTCAGCCCTAGCCTGGGGATGGGACCTGTGCATGTGTGAAGAGCAGAGCCTCTGCTGCCTTCCACCTCCATCTGCCCTCTTAGCTGGTGGGGACTTGGAGAGGAGCCACAGTCCCCAGAACCTTCCAGTCTCACACAAGGACTTAAATAGGTCAATGACACACATGTCCACCTCATTTTGTGATCAAGGTCCCACAGCTCAGGCCAGCTTATATCACCAGCAACCAGGCTGCAGGTCCACCTGGCATAGCCACCTGCCAGCTCACAGGGTCCAGCTGGATTCAATGCCCACCTCCACCTGCTCCCATAGGATGGACCCAGCATTTCTGAACTCACAAAAGGTGAATTTACACAAGTCCCAAAGGAGAGGCCTTGCTTACCCGGTTTAGAGCCCCACCCTCGGGCCCTCATTTAAAACCTGGTTGCCAGGCTGGGGAGATTGCTCAGTAGTTAAATGTGCTGGCTCGCAAAGCCTGCCTACACAGGTTCAATTCCCCAGTGCCCACATAAAGCCAGATGCACAAAGTTGTGCATGAATCTGGAGTTGGTTTACAGAGATATAAGACCCTGGCACACTCATTCTCTCTCACACACACAAATAAATAAATAAATAAATAAATAAATAAATAAATAAATAAATAAATAAATTTGCCAGGCATGGTGGCACATGCCTTTAATCCCAGCACTTGGAAAGCAGAAGTAGGAGGATCTCCATGAGTTCGAGGCCACCCTGAGACTGAATTCTAGGTCAGCTGGGCTAGAGCAAGACCCTAACTCTAAATACAAGGGCTGGATAGATGGCTTAGCAGTTAAAGCCTGCAAAGCCAAAGGATCCCGGTTCAACTCTCCAGGATCCACGTAAGCCAGATGCACAAGGGGGCACATGCATCTGGAGTTTGTGTGCAGTGGCTGGAGGCCTTGGAGCACACATTCTCTCTCTCTCTATCTCTCTCTCTCTCTCAAATAAATAAAATAAAAAACTAAATATATATTAATATATAAGTACATATATATTAAATAAAAGGGCTAGAAAGATGGCTCAGCAGTTAAATGCACTTTCTTTCAAAGCCTGAAAGCATGGGTTTGAGTCCCCAGGACCCACATAAAGCCAGATGGAAAAGTGGCACATATATCTGGAGTTCATTTGTGGTGGTACTAGGACCTACCATGGCCATTCTCATTCTTTCTTGCTCTCTCCCTCTTCCCTTGAAAATAAATAAATAAAAATTTAAAAAATAAAACTTGAGTGCTGGAGAGCTGACTTAGTGGTTAAGGCACTTGTCTGCAAAGCCAAAGGAACCAGGTTTGATTCCCCAAGATCCATATAAGCCAGATGCACAAGGTGATCCATGCATCTGGAACTCATTTGTAGCAGCTAGAGGCCCTGGTGTGCCCATTCTCTCTCTCTCCCTCTCTCTCTCTCTCTCTCTCTCTCATAATAAATAAAAATTAAATGTTTTTTAAATTAAATAATGGGCTGGAGAGGGCTGGAGAGATGGCTTAGCAGTTAAGTCGCCTGCCTGTGAAGCCTAAGAATGCCCATTTGAATCTCCAGGTCCCACATTTAGCCAGACACAAAAAGTGTTGTAAGTGCGCAATGTCGCACATGTGCACAAGGAGGCATATGCATCTGGAGTTCATTCACAGAGGCTGAGAAACCCTGGTGTGCCCATTCTCTGTCTCTCTCTATCTCTCTCTCTGTGTCCCTCTCAAATTAAAAAAAAATGGGCTGGAGAGATAGCTTAGTAGTTAAAGTACTTGCCTGTGAAGCCTAAGAACCCAGGTTCAAATCCCCAGGACCCACATAAGCCAGACTCACAAGGGGGCACATGCATCTGGAGTTTGTTTGCAATAGCTAGAGGCCCTGGCACACCCATTCTCTCTTCTCTCTCTCTCTCTCTCTCTCTCTCTCAAATAAATAAATAATAATGTTTTAAAAATTAAAAATAAAAACTTGACTGTCTCCTTAAAGTCCCTGTCCAAACAGACTGCAGCTAGGCAGGACCGGCTTCTGACAGTGTTTGCATAGGCTCAGCCTCAGAGGATGCTGTGTGAAGCTTTCTCTTCTGGGCTCTGCAAGAGAACACAGCAATGGCCCCTTTGTAGCCAGTCTCTGTTCCTAGCAGTGGCTTCCCTTTTAATTCAAAGAAGTAAACACATTTTCCCAAAAGAATTGAAAGTCGGTGTTCAGACAAAGCTGCATGCCCAAACATTCACAACAGCCTTCTGTAGAAGTAGTGTGAACACAACCCCACAGGTGAGCAGGCACACAGCACAGCCATCCACACAGCCGCTGGAGAGGAGCGCTGGGAGCCTTCAGGAAAGACACTGTAGATCAGACACACGCCTTTAATCCCAGCACTCGGGAGGCAGAGGTAGGAGGATTGCCATGAGTTTGGGGCCACCCTGAGACTACATAGTGAATTCCAGGTCAGCCTGGGCTAGAGTGAGACCCTACCTTGAAAAAGAAAGAAGAAACAAGAAAGAAAGAAAAAAAGAAAGAAAGAAAGAAAGAAAGAAAGAAAGAAAGAAAGAAAGAAAGAAAGAAAGAAAAAAGAAAGAAAGGAGGAAAGAGAGAAAGAAGGAGGGAGGGAAGGAGGGAGCGAGGGAGGAAGGGAGGGGGGAGGGAGGGAGGGAGGGAAGGAGGGAGGGGAAAAGAAAGACACTCCTGGGGCTGGAGAGATGGCTCAGCAGACACAAGCATGAGGATGTGAGAGGACCTGATTTGCCCTGAGTTCCATTCCCTGGCACCCACACAAAAAGCTGTGCATAGGGCTGGAGAGATGGGTTAGCAATTAAGGCACTTGCCTGCAAAGCTAAAGGACCTGGGTTCGATTCCCCAGGACCCACATAAGCCAGATGGACAAGGTGGTGCATGCATCTGGAGGTTTTATGCAGTGGCTGGAGGTACTGGTATGCCCATGCTCTCTCTCTCTTTCTCTTTCTCTTTCTCTCTCCCCTGCCTCTTTTGCTCTCTCTCTCTCTCTCTCTCTCTCTCTCTCTCTCTGTCTTTCTCTCTTTCAAATAAATATATAAAAATAAAATATTTTTAAAAAGAAATAAAAGGCTGTGCAGGGATAGAGTAATGGCTTAGCGATTAAGGCACTTGCCTACAAAGCCAAAGGATCCAAGTTCAATTCCCCAGGACCCATGTAAGCCAGATGCACAAGGTGTGCATGTGTCTGGAGTTTATTAGCAGTGGCTGAAAGCCCTGGCCTGCCCATCCTCTCTCTATTTCTCAAATAAATAAATAAGTTTAAAGATTTTTTTTTAAGCTGTGCATAGTCATAACCCCAATCCCATGGGGAAAGGCAGAGACAGGAGAAAGGCTATAGCTAGCTAGTTAGCTAGTCAGGCCAAAAACAACAGCTCCAGGCTAGAGAGATGGCTTAGTGGTGGGCACCTGCCTGCGAAGCCTAAGAACCCCATTCTATTCTCCAGGTCTCATGTTTAGCCAGATGCAAAGTGACACAAGCGCACAATGTCACACAAGGGGTGCACATGTTTGGAGTTCATTCACAGCAGCTGAGAGGCCCTGGTGTGCCCATTCTCTCTGTCTCTGTCTCTCTCTTTCACTCTCTCTCTGTCTCTCTCAAATTTAATAAAAAATAAAAATAAATAAAATAAAATAAAAGCTCCAAGTTCAGTGAGTGAGACACACAGCATTCCCCTCCAGCCTCTACACAGGTTCACTGAGGGCACGTACACCTGCATACACATGGGCACATAAAAAATTAATAATAAAAGACACTCCTTAAAAGACATCAGACATTGGGCTGGAGGGATGGCTTAGTGGTTGAGGTGCTTGGCTCTGAAGCCTAAGGACCCAGGTTCAAGTCCCAAGTACCCACGTAACCCAGATGCACAAGCTGGCACATGCATCTGGAGTTCGTTTGCAATGGCTAGAGGCCATGGCATGCCCATTCTCTCCCTCTCTCTCTCTCTCTCTCACACACACACACACACACACACACACACACACACATCTGGCTCTTTCTCTCTCTCTCTCTCTTAAATAAATAAAATACTTTAAAAAAAAAGACATCAGACATAGAAGGATATATATTGTGAAGTTTCTTTTATATGAATAGCAACTTCATAGAGACAGAAGCAGATAAAAGGTGGCCAAGGCAGGGCATGGTGGTGCACGCCTTTAATCCCAGCACTCAGGAAGAAGAGGCAGGAGGAATGCTGTGAGTTCAAGGCCACCCTGGGACTACAGAGTGAATTCCAGGTCAGCCTTGGCTGGAGTGAGACCCTGCCTTGAGAGAAAAAAAAAGTGACCAGGGAAAACAAGGAGCAGACTGGGGAAATGGCTCAGCGGTTAAAAGTGCTGGCTTGGGGCTGGAGAGATGGCTTAGCGGTTAAGGCACCTGCCTGCTAAGCCTAAGAACACCAGTTCCAATCTCCAGGTCTCACATTTAGCCAGATGCAAAGTGATGCAAGGGCTCCAAGCTGCACTTGCCCACAAGGGGGCGCACACATCTGGAGTTTGTTCACAGCAGCTGAGAGGCTGCTGGCGCGCCCATTCTCTGTCTGTCTCCCTCTCCCCCTCTCTCTCTCTCTGTGTCTCTCTCCAAAAAAATTTTAAAAAGTGCTTGCTTATAAAGCTTGCTGACCTGAGTTTGATGCCCCAGTACTCATGTGAAGCTGGATGCAAAAATGGCACATGCATATGGAGTTTGTTTGCAGTGACAAGGCCCCGATGGGCTCATGTTCATTCTCTCTCTCTGTCTCTCCTAAACTAATACATTTGCAAAAAAGAAAACAAAGCACAAGTACTGGCAGTGTGGGTGTGGGTGTGCAGGGCTGGCTTGTTTGGGGTGAGAGCAGCAGCTTTGGAGCTAGACAAGATTGTGACCATACAACCCTGAGAAAGCGTCGAGCGCCACCAGATCCTGTGCGGGAAGACGACTTGCCCAACGACCTCCATTAAAGTGTGCAGTTCTCATAAATCAGTCATGCAGAGTCCATAAAGCTGTACTTAAAAATGGTTAATTTTATGTTATGTGAGTTTTTACCTTGACTTTTTAAGAGCTTTATGCCACGCATGACAGCATTAGGAAAACCAGCTATGTGGACAGCACTAATTTAACAAAGGGTAAAAAGAGGACAGATATTAAAATACACTTACAAGGCCATGCTGCGGGCAAGTTCCCAGACAGGGGCTGGCACCACTGAGAGGGGGAAGGAGTTCTTTATTTATTTTATTTTATTTTATTTTATTTTATTTTATTTTATTTTATTTTATTTGAGAGAGAGAGAGAGTGATGCAGATAGAGAGAGAGAGAAAATGGGCCCACCAGGGTCTCCACCCACTGCAAACGAACTCCAGATACATGCTCCACCATGCGCATCTGGCTTATGTGGGGATTCAAACCTGGGTCCCTAGGCTTCACAGGCAAGCACCTTAACCACTAAGCCATCTCTCTAGCCCAAAGGAGTTCTTTCTGTAACACTGAAGGGGGAAGTTACCATTGGTGAACCATTGGTACAGGGAGTCACATCTGGATTGACAGACAGGCATCTCACTGTCTTGTAAATTATAACTTAAATATTTTTAGGGCTGGAGAGATGGCTTAGCGGTTAAAGCGCCTGCCTGCTAAGCCTAAGAACCCGGTTCCAATCTTCAGGTCCCACGTTTAGCGAGATGCAGTGACAGTGCTTGCTTATAAAGCTTGCTGACCTGAGTTTGATGCCCCAGTACTCATGTGAAGCTGGATGCAAAAATGGCACATGCATATGGAGTTTGTTTGCAGTGACAAGGCCCCGATGGGCTCATGTTCATTCTCTCTCTCTCTCTCTCTCTAAACTAATACATTTGCAAAAAGAAAACAAAGCACAAGTACTGGGAGTGTGGGTGTGGGTGTGCAGGGCTGGCTTGTTTGGGGTGAGAGCAGCAGCTTTGGAGCTAGACAAGATTGTGACCATACAACCCTGAGAAAGTCGAGCGCCACCAGATCCTGTGCGGGAAGACGACTTGCCCAACGACCTCCATTAAAGTGTGCAGTTCTCATAAATCAGTCATGCAGAGTCCATAAAGCTGTACTTAAAAATGGTTAATTTTATGTTATGTGAGTTTTTACCTTGACTTTTTAAGAGCTTTATGCCACGCATGACAGCATTAGGAAAACCAGCTATGTGGACAGCACTAATTTAACAAAGGGCAAAAAGAGGACAGATATTAAAATATACTTACAAGGCCATGCTGCGGGCAAGTTCCCAGACAGGGGCTGGCACCACTGAGAGGGGGAAGGAGTTCTTTATTTATTTTATTTTATTTTATTTTATTTTATTTTATTTTATTTTATTTTATTTTATTTTATTTTAGAGAGAGAGAGAGTGATGCAGATAGAGAGAGAGAGAAAATGGGCCCACCAGGGTCTCCACCCACTGCAAACGAACTCCAGATACATGCTCCACCATGCGCATCTGGCTTATGTGGGGATTCAAACCTGGGTCCCTAGGCTTCACAGGCAAGCACCTTAACCACTAAGCCATCTCTCTAGCCCAAAGGAGTTCTTTCTGTAACACTGAAGGGGGAAGTTACCATTGGTGAACCATTGGTACAGGGAGTCACATCTGGATTGACAGACAGGCATCAATTATAACTTGTAAATTATAACTTAAATATTTTTAGGGCTGGAGAGATGGCTTAGCAGTTAAAGCGCCTGCCTGCTAAGCCTAAGAACCCGGTTCCAATCTTCAGGTCCCACGTTTAGCCAGATGCAAAGTGACACAAGGGTGCAATGCCCACTTGCCCACAAGGGGGCGCACACATCTGGATTTCTTTCTCCACAGCTGAGACTGCTGGTGCGCGCCCATTCTCTGTCTCCCTCTCCCTCTCTCTCTGTCTGTCTCTCTGTGTCTCTCTCCAAAAAATAAATAAATAAATATATTTTTAGAGCCAGGCATGGTGGCTCATGCCTTTAATCCCAGCACTTGGGAGGCAGAGGTAGGAGGATCATTGTGAGTTTGAGGCAACCCTGAGAATAAAGAGTGAACTCCAGGTCAGCCTGAACTAGAGTGAGACTCTATCTCAAAAACCAAAAAAAAAAAAAAAAATATATACTGTCTTACTTGTCTTTTTTGATATTATTTATTTATTTATTTATTTATTCATTTATTTATTTATTTGATTTGACATAGAAAGAGGGGGAGAGAGAACAGGTGTGCCAGGGCCCTAGCCATTGCAAAAGGACTCCAGATGCATGTGCCCCCTTGTGCATCTGGCTAACATGGGTCCTGGGGAATCAAACCTGGGTCCTTTGGCTTTGCAGGCAAATGCCTTAACCACTAAGCCATCCTCCAGCTCTTACTTGTCTTTTTGCTGACAATTTCTAGGGTAAATTAATGGGTTTAGGTGTACATTCTCAAGACTAGTAACAGGTTCTGCCTGTATTTATAGCTATTAGATATTTAAAGGAAAAGATGTGCTGACTTTCTATGCTTCAGATATGCCCTATGCTGCCACAGGACAACTAAACTTAAAAAGGTTGGACCTAGGGCTGGAGAGATGGCTTAGCAGTTAAGGCCTTTGCCTGCAAAGCCAAAGGATCCCAGTTCAATTCTCCAGGACCCACATAAGCCAGATGCACAAGGAGGCATATGCATCTGGAGTTTGTTTGCAATGGCTAGAAGCCCTAGCCCATCCATTCTCTCTCTCTCTCTCTCTCTCTCTCTCTCTCTCTCTCTCTCTCTCATAAATAAATAAATAAAATATAAAAAAAAAAAATAAAAAAGGTTTGACCAAAGGACTTTAAGCTCTTGTGCCATTCTTTAATTAGATCTGTTTCAGTAATTAAATGTGCTAAATATGTACATACATCCAGGTTGGTTTAACTTACTTTCTAAGTGTATTGATAACATATGTAGAAGCCAGTGCCAATTGGATTCAGTGGAGCTAAAAAGGCCAATCTTTTGGCCCCTGCTCCCAGGTCATGAGGCCACTGGAGATGATGGGACACTTCTACACTGGCCCCTGGTAAGTCACCTGTCTTCCTGGTCAGGGAGGGTACGGAGACAAAAAAATCAGTGTACAGTCTGAAAGAGGAGAGTCACAACTGAGGGGCAATCAGTCCTCCTTGGCTTCCCAAAGAAGGAAAAACTTCTTGGCCAGCACGGCCCTGACTCATCCTAACAGACACCACCAGTACTGGAGAAGCTGTAGGACTACTCCTGGGTCTCCTTCAGAGAGCCGTTAGTGACCTCCAAAATTAATCCTTGATTAAATTTTGGCTGTCTGATGGGACTTAAACACTCCGTGAGAAATGTACAACCAAAGATAAAGGGCCGTTCAAATATATGAATGGCCTATTAAGTAATACAACAAAAGATGCCGGGCGTGGTGGCGCATGGCTTTAATCCCAGCACTCGGGATGCAGAGGTAGGAGGATTGCCATGAGTTCAAGGCCACCCTGAGAATACAGAGTAAATTCCAGGTCAGCCTGAGCTAGAGTGAGACCTACCTCAAAAAAACCAAAGAAAAAAAAAAAAAGCTTTCCAAGACGGGAAACAAGCAAGGCCTTAAGACATGTTGTCCCCAGCTCTGGTAGTTCTAATTGTATAATAAGGAAAAATAATCATAGATGTCAAAATGATTATTTTCAAACCTAAAATACATATATATATGGATGACATTGACCAAGGGTTGCTTAATTCAGAAGAGTTCCTTATACTGGGAACAATGGTGAATCGCTTCCAACTTGTGCCAGGACATCCTTAAGTAAGTCCTGAGGCCAAAAATATATTTGTACAGCCCTTAATGGCAACCAATTGCCCTACGGTACAAACCTTTGGCCCTGGCTACCCCCAAGACAAATTTTAAAAGGTACACTCTGGAAGGCTGTTATACAAAATATGGTATATTCACCATTATCAAGGTTGAATGTTGTGTATATATATTCCTGATAACTCTGCTAATATTGCATCTGTTTTACAAGAAGGAAAACCCTAAAGGCAACCAGCTTGCTGTGCGCTCACCTCTCATTAACGCTTTATTTTTATTCTTTCTCCCCAACTTTTTCTTCTAAGACTATCTTCTTGCACTCCATCAATATATTTTGGGGTCCTTTAGAACTCTTACCCTCTCTGGGAAAGACTCTGTAACTGCCCTATTTCTACACCTCCTTTCAACCAGAAATAGTTCAAGATCTGATGTCGTTGTGCCCTTTCCTCTAACAGCTGTTAGAGTGTGTACTCATGAGAGCAGGGAATGAGAGGGGCACAGTTAGAGTGAGTGAACTCCTGAAGGTAAAAAAGGCAGGAAAGTCTGCACTTACTAGAAATCAAAGGTGATCTGACTTCTTATCTCTTGCCTAGTTCCCTAGACCTGTTTTTCCACAAACAACCGGGACCCCTCCTTGGAGGGAGGGCTTTCCTAGGATTTAAACATTGTGGTTGATCAAGTTCAGCCCCTGGAACTTGGTGTCAGAGCTAACCTCTTCCCGAGACAGCCCCTAGCCCTAACCAACCAGCTGGCCCTCTGGTTCACCTGAGCAGGAAGACAGCCCTCCACTATAAGGTTATAAATACCTTTGCAAGAGGAGGGCAGGCTCTCTGACCACTTGGGAACTTCCCGCTGTGGGTGAGTTTTTCTCTTGGCTGGGCCTGGGCTGACTCGGCCTGGGCAGAGCCCTTACTCTTCACATGGGCTCCTTTATCCCCTCTAGCTTTCCACATGGCAGGAGCTCCTTGAATTGTCTTTTCTCTTTTCCATGCTTTTTTCTTAAAGATTTTATTTTTATTTATTTATTAGAGAGAGGGAAAGAGAGAGAGGGAGAATGGTCACACCAGGGCCTTCAGCCACTGCAAATGAACTCCAGATGCCCCCTTGTGCATCTGTCTTACGTGGGACCTGGAAAATCAAACTGGGGTCCTTAGGCTTCACAGGCATGCGCCTTAACTGCTAAGCTATCTCTCCAGCCCTCCATGTTTCAAAGTATATTGGCCCTTATACCTTTCTCTCATCCCCTCTTCCCACCCCCTTCCTCAAAGTACATAAATATCTCCCCTGACAATAAACAGCGAGTTTCGCTTTAGACGTTTCTCCAGCGACTCAATGTGGTTTTCTTTTCCCGGTGATTTGGGGAGGTTTGAGTTACCGACACCTGTCTTCTCGCTCAGCCTCAAGAGAGAAACGGCTGGCCCGGCTCTCTCTCTCTTTTGCTCTACCTGCGGTGGTGAGGAAAAAGCCCGGCATTTTGGCGCCCAGGCGTGGGGCACAACAACCACTGCCCCATGTGAGGGCGTGTGAGGATTCAAAGCGGACTACGGACTGCTGGCGTGATGAAGGAAAAATTCAACATTAAGCTGGCGAGCTAATCGGACTGCTGGCGGGTGTATCCTCATAAGTAATGAGGTAATCTTCATATTTAATATTCTAACCTTTACTTCTATAATCTGTGCTTACTTCAACTTCCTTTCTCTTTCCTTCCATTTCCGGTTTGCCGCCATTTCTAAATGAAATACGTTCATGGCGGACACACCACGTGGACAGACCTAAAGGAGACTTTAAATGTTTTGCCTCCTCATTTAAATAAAAACTCCGTCCCAAACTTCAACATCTCTTGTTCTTTTCTCTTTCCTCTCATTTTTGGGTTTCCGACAGACCGCTTCTGCGGTGCCGCCATTTTGTCCTGCCCCATTTGAATGGGGCGCCATCTTAAAAACACCAGTTCATGGCGGACACACCACGTGGGCAGACCTAAAAACAAAACTCACCACGTGGGTAGACCTAGAGGAAAACTTTAAAAAAAAACTTTTTGCCTCCTCATTTAAATAAAAACTCCATTCCAAAAGACAAAACAAACCTGATGGGGAGATCTGCTCCCAGCTACACTGTGTTTAATTTCATTGAGCCTGCCCCATAAAGACACAGGCTCATTGGCCATCATAAATCTAAATCTAAACTCAATTCTACAACATGTTTACTATTTTTTTGGGACTTTATGCTTATGTTGTACTCATATATATTACTATTGCCCAAAAAAAAACTCCACAGTGTGGCTCTTGGGACAAAACTTTTGTTTTAGCCCCATGGATTAATTCAGTCCTCCTTGCCTTAATTGCCAACCTTAAAGGCTCTTCCAGGAAAAAATTCATTTTTGCCCTTAAAAACTGTAAAAAAAAACTAAAACTGACTTTTAAAATCTCCTTTCTCCCAAGGCCGCCACCCAAGCCGCCACCCGGGCAGCTATCTTTTCAGCTCTTTTCAGCCCCTAACTACTGCCTAAGGCAAATGTGCTCAAACCCCTGATGGAGAACAGCTCCTCCATGTAGCTTTCTGTGAATGTAAACTGTGATCAAATACAAACCGAGGTTAACTTTCCTCACTGGCGTGGAGCACAAGTCACTGGTCCGCCAGGCTCCACCGACATTCCTGCGGGGCGGGCCAAATGGGACAACTCCGGCCCAGGCCCGAGCACTGCCCGAGCCTCACTGGCTGCGCTGCCCGCACCTCAGGCGTCACTTTTGGTCACTTTTATCAAAAATAAATAAATAAAAGCCAACCAAACAACAAGGCTTCAAATTTGGTCACTTTTGTCAACTTGCTTTAAATATCTTAGGAATGGGCGGACAATCCGCCATGAGGCCATGAGACAAGCCGCTGCCGTCCCCGCCCCTTTTGCCTCTAGACGCTCCCTCTATGCTCTTAACTAAGTGTCCCACGGGGCCCAAAGTATTTACTTTAAAAAAAAAAAAAAAACAGCTGGAGACATTCATATTGCCCTGCTAGAGGTAAAAAATCCTATTTTTCAAGTCTATATGGCTATATCCTACACACCATTGTCCCACCCTTCGCTGCCTTCCCATTAACATAAAGATAAAAAGATGGCTTAATTGTTAAACACTTGCCTGTAGAGCCTAAGGACCCTGATTCGAGGCTCAATTCTCCAGTACCCATGTAAACAGTGGCTGGAGGCCTGGCACGCCCATTCTCTCCCTACCTGCCTACCTCAATTCATACTAAGCCCAACTAACTCAATCGGTAATACAATGTTGGCCTAAGATTAAAGTTTTCTCTGGCAGCTCTGCCCAACTGGAGGGACAAAATTAAAAAAAAAAAAAAAAAAAAAAAAACCTAAAAACTGTCAATCTCTAGTTACTATAAAAGTTTAATGACGACTAATGATGGTTAAATTTAAATTGTTTTCTCTCTCCTTACTATGCCTTATACCAAGTATTATTGTTACTGTTATTATAAATTTATTAAAAGCCAGGGACAAAATATAATAATTTAAATATATGTCCCCCAATATATTCAATATTTTATTAATTTATAGTTTACATCTACAATTGCCTTACTAAAGACAATGTCACTGGGGGCCAATTTTAAGGTGTAATAATGATTTAAAATTTCATTATAAAGATATACAAAGTGTACCTAACAAAAATTCCTAAAGCTTACTGTGACTTGACTACAATAATTTTGCTATAGGTACTATGTAACTAATTAATTTCTTTTTCTCTCTTTCATGGCTCTACAAAGACAGGCCAACTTCTGCCAATATAAAACTTGCCCTAGATCTATAAGTTTCAACATCATAAAAAACTGCTAGCTGTCAGCCCTGGATTGACCTTAACAGTACATGTCTCATATCTTTTCTTCCTTGATTAATCAACCTAATGTTTTATTATTATTAATTTAGGTCATTCCAACCCATCTGATCTCAAGACCTCACTGCTAAATGCCTTGCCATTTTACAGGTGGCTCAGAAAAGATTCAAACTGCCTCTCCCTTCAAGATTTTGGGCTCCAGGTTATTCCTTAATACTGTCTCTCCTGTCAAACCCCAACTCCATATTCAAAAATCCTATACTTTGCCTCAACTCCAAAAGGTGCTGGGAGAAATTAATTGGATGAGGCCCTGGATACCCATAACTACTGAGGAACTGTCCCCTTTATTTGACCTCTTAAAGGGTCTTACTCTCTCCTCTCAGATAACCTTGCCCCCTCGTCATGAACAAATTCTACATAAGGTACAACAGGGCCATTGATGCTGCTGTCCTAAAGAGGTTTGATCCTAACACCTATCTCCCTCTGTATTTTCTCTGGGGAAACATTATGCACTGCGCTGTTGGCCCAGGAAGGAGAACCCATCAATGGATTCACCTCTCCCTTGGTGGAGTCCCCAGAGTTTACTCTATAACTAACCAGATTGCAGACTGCATTATAAAGGGCAGGGACACCTCTGTCCGATTGTTTGGCATGGAGCCTCATGTCATTGTCACCCCCTTTAAGGTAACAGACTTCACTTGGCTTCAGAGAAATAACAACAGGGTTGCTATTGCCCTCGAGGGGTTTCTGGGTATAATTGATTGTCACTATGGTCCTTATAAATGGATGAGCTCCTTCTCTAGGTTGGAATGGAGACCCCCCAGACTTTTTTATCTAAACCCAACCCTGATTTCCTTACCGTATTCACTGATGGGGGGCACTTGGGAGCTTCCCTAGTTGTTTACCCTCCCCTAAGGAGGGGAGAAAAGTCTATACCCATAAAGTCTATCTCCCATGAGGTCACAGGATCAGCACATGCTGGGAAAAAAACTAAACATGCTATTAGCCATATGCTTCAATGCTTTGCCACCCTTGGATTGCCAGATCAAATCAAAACCGATAATGGTCCCTGCTTCGTAAGCAAAACTTTTATAGATTTCCTCCAAACCTGGAAAATCTCACTTTCCACAGGCATCCCATATAACCCGCGGGGCCAAGCCATCGTGGAAAGATATCATCAAACTCTCAAATCTCAATTACAAAAACAAAAGGGAAAATCTCTACCCCCACATGACCAACTAAAAAGGCATTATTAACCTAAATATTTTAAATTTTTCTAAAGAAGATAGACACTTGTCCCCTTTTCAAAAACATTGGACCTCAGCTGTCACCTACAGCTCCATCTGGGTCAAATGGAGGGACCCATTAACTGGGGCCTGGAGGGGACCAGACCCCCTCCTCACAGCAGGGAGAGGATTTGGATGTGTCTTTCCTCAAGAGGAAAAAAGACCTATTTGGGTACCGGCAAGAGACTTAAAATATTTACCCCAACAAGGGGATGATAATAATCAATCTTCCAGGGAGTGTCACACCCCTGAGAACTATGCCTCTATTTCTTCCCCAGGAACAACTGAAGGTATGGATGCTACTAGACCTGAATGAAGCCAGAAAAGCTCCAGAGAGATTTACAGAAGAGAGAGTCGGGACTCCTAAGACAACCTGCTGTAGACGAGCTTACATGGCTTTTTATTCTACCTTCTCCCTCCCCTTGGACCCCTCCTTCTTCTTGCTCTTTACCCTACCTTCTCCCTCCCCCTGAACCCCTCCTTCTTCTTATCCTCACTCTCAGGCCCTGTGTAATTAATAAGATTACACAATTCATTCACCAACAGCTTGAGGCAATTAAACTTCATCAGGCCAAGGCACCACAGGTTTGCGACTCAAAGACAATGGCTTTTCCACTTACTGGCTATCCACCTAACATCCCTCCCCGCCCTCCATCAACCAACGACGGGTAAGCTCTCAGACAGGCTGAGGCAACCTAAGACAGGGCGTGGGTGGTCAACAGGCTAGAGGCATAGTGCCCAGAGGCGGGTAAGGTTCCCAGAGGGAACAACCTAGGACAGGGACTATGCCATCCACCGTTCTTACAAAAACAAAAGGGGAGATGTTGGGCTCTGCCCGGTGTGAAGCCAGTGGTTAGCCCAGCCAATCTTGGCCTATTCCCGGTAAGGCCTAGTCGAGCCTGAGTACCTGCCCTTGACTCAGCACCTAAGCTGAAACTGCCTCCACCCAGCTGCTGCTGACGTGATGAAATACTGTTGGCCCTTATACCTTTCTCTCATCCCCTTTCCCGCCCCCTTCCTCAAAGTATATTGGCCCTTATACCTTTCTCTCATCCCCTCTTCCCACCCCTTCCTCAAAGTACATAAATATCTCCCCTGACAATAAACGACGAGTTTCGCCGTTTCTCTCAATCTTTTCCCTCTTTGGGGAGGTTTGAGTTGCCGACCCCTTCTTCCTCAAAGAGAAACGGCTACATAAATATCTCCCCTGACAATAAGAGGGAAAAAAGCCCGTTTGGCTGGAGGCCCCAGTTTCTCCTCGACTCAATGTAAATTTCTTTTCCCGGTGATTTTTTTTTTTGGGAGGTTTGAGTTGACCTGACACCTGTCTTCTCAGAAAAAGAGAGTGTGGGCACACCAGGGCCTCCTGCCACTGCAAATGAACTCCAAATGCATTCACCACTTTGCGTCTGGCTTTATGTGGGTACTGAGGAATTAAACCCAGATCATCAGGCTTTGCAAGCAAATGCCTCTAACCACTGAGCAATCTCTCCAGCCCTATTTATTTATTTATTTGGAAAGAAAGAGTATTGGCATGCCAGGGTTTCTTGTCACTGCCAACAAACTCCAAATGCTTGTGCCATGTCATGCATCTGGCTTTATGTGGGTACTGGAAACCAAACCCAGGCCTGCAGGCTTTGCAAGTAAGTGCTTTATAACCACTGAGCAATCTCTCTAGCCCTGAATTATAACACAAATTCTCTCTCTCTCTCTCTCTCTCTATTTGGTTTTTGAGGTAGGGTCTCATTTTGGTCCAGTCTGACCTAGCTAGAGCTCATTCTGTGCTCAGGCTAACCGTAAATCATAGTAACCCTCTTCCCTCAGCTTCCCAAGTGCTGTGATGAAAGGCATGAGCCACAAGCCCAGCCACAAGTTGTCTTGCTTAAGACTGGCCATTTGGGGAAAGGCACCCTGGATCATGAAGAGTTAGGTTCCAAATGTTTGTATAGGACATGAGAAATCCCTGGAATCAGGCTCCCAAGTGCTGGGATTAAAGGTGTGCACCACCACACCCTGCAGTATTTTTTACTAAACTTGCAACTTAAGTCTCCATTAGGCACAGCCCTGCTGAAGGAGGCATCACCAGATCTTTCATCCAGCCCCACTAGGTGTACAGAGTCAGTCTGAGCTCCTTTGTGCTTGCTGGTGTTGGCTTCCCTGTCTGCTATGGATGTTGAAGTAAGCCAGCTTCCTCCGCCATGGTGAAATGTCTCCTAGAATTTGTAAGCCTAAAATCAACCCTTTCCTCCCATAAGCTGCTTCTGGTCAGATGTTTGTCCTAACAACCAAAAGGTAATTTCAGGGCTAGAGAGGTGGCTCAGCAGTTAAGGTGTTTGCCTACAAAGCCAAAGGACCCGGGTTCGATTCCCCAGTACCCACATAAAGCCAGATGTACAAGGTGATACACATTTCTGGAGTTCATTTGCAGTGGTTGAAGGCCCTGGCACACCCATTCTCTTTCTCTCTCTCTCTCTCTCTGCCTCTTTCTCTCTCACACACAAAGGGATAAATTAAATATTTTTAAAAAGGAGGCACATGCATCTTGAGTTCATTTGCAGCAGTCAGAAGCTCTGATGCACCCATTCTCTATGTCTCTCTTCTATCTCTATGCTTACAAATAAATTAATTAAAAAAAAATTTTAAGCCAGACATGGTGATGCACACCTTTAATCCCAGCACTTGGGAGGCAGAGATAGGAGGATAGCTGAGAGTTCAAGGCCACCCTGAGACTAGAGTGAATTTCAGGTCAGCCTGGGCTAGAGTGAGACCCTACCTCAAAAAAAAAAATTAAAGAAAAAACAAAGTGGTGCATGCATCTGGAGTTCTTTTCTGTGGCTAGAGGCCCTGGCACACACCATTCATTCTCTCTCTCTGCTTGCAATACATATATATATTGCAAGCCTGAAACCATAACCCAGCCTGGAAGACATTGCTGGTGGAGCTAGTGAGCCCAAATGTCTCAGGAATGGCCTTATAAAACATGGCCCTTTGGGACTGGAGAGATGGCTTAGCAGTTAAGGCATGTGCCTGCGAAGCCTAAGGAGCAGGTTTGATTCTCCAGGTCCCAAGTAAGCCAGATGTGCATGGTGGGGCATGCGTCTGGAGTTTGTTTGCCGTGGCTAGAAGCCCTGGCGCTCCCATTCTCCCTCTCTCTCTCTCTCTCTCTCTCTCTCTCTCTCTCTCTCTCTCTCTCTGACTATAATAAATAAATTTTTTAAAAAACTTTTTAAAATATGGCCCCTTGTCCCATGAGAGAAAGCCCCAACATCTATGACCATCTGGCCACTAAGAGGTGAGATCTCTATTCACCCTTGGACGTGCTAAGTTGAGGCTGCTCCCACCAGCAAGACAATGAGGCCATGTGTGTTTGGTGGCTGGGCAGCTTCTCCTGACTGTGTTGGGCACTACATGCCAGGAAGCTCCCTCTTGAGAAAGATTCTGGCAACCACACCAGAAGCCCAAGTCATAGATGAGGCCATGCACAGGTCATGAGCCAACAGTGATTGCTCAGTATTCTATATCACATCCTCCACCCCGGCTGACCTGTCAGCCCTACCAATTCCACATTCCCATGGATGCATCTACCTCCATTTTATCTAGAGCATAGGCACACATAGAATATTCTGTCAACAATGGCAAGCCTTTTATTTTCCTGATGGTAACTGGAAAGTAGTTATTTTTGAGATAGGAAAGAAAATCAATTGCTCGGATTCATCATCTGATTGATGAAGGAATGTGCCCTTCAAACACCAGGAGGCATGGACCATTCCGTCGCTTCCTCTGAGAGCTGTGTGGAGTGTCTAGCCCTCCCTGCCTGCCATCCTGGAGCCTGGCACTCCCAAGCATCTCCTGGAGAGGGTGTCACAAGCCACCCAAGTGAGGGACAGATGCCATCTCCCACTTTTTTTTTCTTTTCTTTCTTTCTTTCTTTCTTTTTTCTTTCTTTTTTGTTGTTGTTATTGTTTGTTTTGTTTTGTTTTGTTTTGTTTTGTTTTGTTTTGTTTTGTTTTGTTGTAGGGTCTTGTCTTGCTCTAGCTCAGGCTGACCAGGAATTCACCATATAGTCTCAGGATGGCCTTGAACTCACCGCAATCCGCCTACCTCTGCCTCCCAAGTGCTGGATTAGAGGCGTGCGCCACCACACCTGGCTCTGCTTTTTTTTTTTTCAAAGCTCATCATGTCTTCCCGAAAACAGATGATTTTCTCGGCTCTGGACCACATGCTAGAGAATGGATGGAAACCTTTACCCTGACATGCTTGAAGGACACTACAGCCCAAGGCCACAGCCATGGACCCAGGGTCAAGGCCGTCCCATCCTCCCTCCCTCCACAGGCAACAGAAATAAAATATAACTCAGGCCAAGGCCTGGCCAAGGCATATTCACAAAGGAAATCTCCACATGTACACACACACACACACACACCTAGTGTATGTAATATGTGACTTTTCCAACACCTTGGCCCTGGCACCCAGCTGCCCACACAGAAGTTTTACTGCCCACAGCACTGGCCTATTTGTTGTTGTTGTTTTGCTTTTATTTTTATTTTTGTCTTTTGGCTGATGCAGGGTGATGGAGCCTCAGCCTCCTGCGAACTAGGCCCAGCCCCAGCCCCAGCCCCAGCCCCACTAATTATCCCTTCCTAACAGCATCTTCTGTGAGGAAGGTGGAGAGATTTAAAAAAAAAAAAAAAAAAAAAGACATCGAACAGAGGGAAATATTTGCAACGAGAGCTAAAATTGCTTCTCCAAAGACATTTTTAATGACTGCTCCCAGGCTGGAAAACATCCCGGGAGGCTGTGAAAATCACAAGACATTTTCTGTGCCTTGCTGCTACATCCTTCTTGCGGTCAGCCCAGCTGGACCTAAGCCTGCTGGGACCCATGTGGTCCTTAGGCCTTCCTGAGTGTCCTGGCTGAAAGCAAGGGACCCCTGACCTCATGCTATCCTCCAGTATAGAAAGGCAGGAGCTTACATGGCTAGAGAGGGGTCCTTCCCTCCTCCCTACCCCGCCAGCATTCATTCTCCAAATATTTATTGATTGTCCTCTCTGCACCAGGCACATGCATCCATCAAAGGAAACTTGCCTTCAGGTTGGAACATTTAAACCGATTAATTCACTGGCTGCCTTAAATCAATCATGCTAGAAAAGCAACGATGAATGCTTGTCTGAGTCACGGGACGTGCTGGGAGTAAGTAGTTCCGCTGGGGCGGAGGGGATTTTCTTCTTCATAATAAATACATTTTACACACAAGTATAAAAAATTCCTGTTTTATTTTCTGCCAAAATCCAGATTCGCCCATCTCTTTGCTGAAAAGGCTGTCAACAGTGTAGCTTTCTGCAGCAGCATGGCTGGCCTTGGTGCTGGACAATTGCTGGTCATGGGGTTCATCCTGGGTACCACAGGGCCTCATACCACATCCCTGGCCTCCACCCACCAGAAGCCAATCGCCCCCAGGGTGAGAACCCAGCCATTGTCACGTGTGGCTTGGGAGCCCATCTATGTCTCATGTGAGACCCTCTGATTTGGGGAAAATAATTGCCCTGGGTTTTAGCTCTTTGACAAGCTGGTTTGAAATACCAAGAGTCTTTTTTGTGCTGTGGGGTTAGTCCTTGTAAAAATCATTTGACAAAAAAAAATATATATTCTTCAGAAAGAGTCTCAAAGGTAAGATATCTTTGCTATTATTGTGCAGTCATGGTCTCATGGAGCCTGGGCTGCTCTCGAACTTACTATGAAGCCAAGGCTGGCCTTGAACTCTTGATTCTCCCACCTCCACCTCTGAGTGCTGGGATTACAAACCCGAGCCACCCTGCCTGGCTTCTGGAATAAGACGTCTTTTCCAAAGACAGGCTCTTCTTTCCTGAGATAGGGTCTCTGGAGTTTGGAGCAGTCCTCCTGCCTCAGACTCCCACATATACCACCAGGTCTGACCCCAATGACAGGTTTCTTGTCCCCCTGAAGTCCCCATTCACTGCACAGTCAGAAGCACCGTGTCAGGTTTCTGCTCTCCACTCAGGTTTGTATTCCTGACACAACGTTCAGCCGCCTCATCCACTAAACACGATGTGAGTGAATTTCCTGTGAGGAGAATTTTAACCCAGAGTCTTTCATCTCAAACATAACAGGAGCGGATCGCTGCTATCAGAGGCTGCGGCACAGGAAGAGGCCGTGAGTAATTGCCTCAAAAAGGGAAGGCCCTGGAGGCCATGCATGAGCAGGTCTCCTCTGACACACTTTCTGGTCCGACAGCACTCCCAGGCCTGCTCCTCTGTGGGAGTTCTTGTTCCCCAAGGCCTCCCGGCCTCCCACTCTGCCTGATGGGATTCCCTCACACCCTTGCTTCACCAAGGCCCAGGCCTCTCTGATGGGAGTGTATCATCTCCACACCCTTCAGCACTGGGATGGATCAGAAACCAAAAAATGGGGGTCTTGCCGGGCGTGGTGGCACACGCCTTTAATCCCAGCACTTGGGAGGCAGAAGTAGGAGGATCCCCATGAGTTCAAGGCCACCCTGAGACTACATAGTGAATTCCAGGTCAGCCTGTGCTAGAGTGAGACCCTACCTCGTAAAACCAAAAAAAAAAAAGGGGAGGGTCTTTTCCCCATGTGGCTTCTATACAAACAGCAAAATAACAAGCAGTGAGAAGTGGAAAGAAAAGTGCCCTTTTTCTTTTCTTAACGGAAAATCTAATAAAATCTGTCCTTAACTCTTTCTGATGGAAAGGTCATATGAATGATTTGAACTTTATAAGTGGTCACAAGATGTGCTTCTCCAACACTGTTGAGGTACAGTTAATGAGTAAAAATGGTCTAGGGCTGGAGAGATGGCTTAGTGGTTAAGGCACCTGCCTGCTAAGCCTGAGAACCCAGTTCCAATCTCCAGGTCCCACGTTTAGTCAGATGAAAAGTGACACAAGGGCGCAATGCCGCACTTGACCACAAGGGGGTGCACACATCTGAATTTCGTTCACAGCAGCTGAGAGACTGCTGGCGCGCCCATCTCTATCTGTCTCCGTCTCCCCTCTCTCTCTCTCTCTCTCTCTCTGTCTCTCTCTGTGTCTCTCTCCAAAAATAAATAAAATAATTTTTAAAAAATTTTTTAAATGGTCTATGTTCTGGGCTGGAGAGATGGCTTAGCAGTTAAGGCACTTGCCTGTGAAGCAAGGACCCATGTTCGACTCTCCAGGTCTCACGTAAGCCAGATACACAAGGTGATGCAAGCGCACAAGATCACACATGTGTGGGCATCTCAAGGCCTCTTTCCACTGCAGACAAACTCCAGATGCATGGGCCACTTGGTGTGCCTGGTTTTACATCATTACTGGGGAACTAAACCAGGTCCAGTAGGCCTTGCAAGCAAGCACCTTTAACTACTCAGCCATCTCCCCAGCCCACACTTCAGCTTTTCTGGAGCCCAGGCTAGCCTTGAATGCACAGTGATCTACTTTGTCCCCCGCCCCCAAGTGCTGGAATTAAAGGTGTGAGCCACCACATACACCTTACAGGGATCCTCCTGAAACCAAAATCTAATGGGGCTCGTCATTTCCAGAACTCTTCAAAGTCCTCCTGGCTAGATCTGGGATGATTTAAAGAGGCTAAAACAATGACTACTCAACTCACTGTGACCCCACAATGAAGAACAGTTAGGAACATGATGTCACTTACTCACAGACACATATGTGCCCGTTTACAGGGAACAGCGTGAACAGCGGGTGACCAGCCAAGGAAAGGACCACTTTGGGGAAACCACCCCTGGGCAATGTCACAGTAATGTTTTTTTTTTAATATATTTTAATTATTTCTTAGAGGGGGGCATATAGAGAGATAGATAATGGGCACGCCAGAGTCTCTAGCCACTTCTACATACTCCAGATGTATGTGCCACCTTGTGTGCATCTGGCTTATGTGGGTACTAGGGATCTGGCTCCGTGGGCTTCACAGGCAAGTGCCTTAACCACTAAGCTATCTCTCTAGCCCAGTAATGTTTCTTCAATATTTTATTTTTATTTGAGAGAGAGGGACAGAATGTGCCAGGGTCTCTAGCCACTGCAAACAAACTCCAGATGTATATGCCACCATGTGCATCCGGTTTGCATGGGAACTGGGGAATCAAATCTGGGTCCTTCGGCTTCATAAACAAGTACCTTAAGTGCTAAGCCATCTCTCCAGCCCATACTAATATTTTTATTTTATTTTTTAATTTATTTACACGTGTATTGAGGGGGTGAGTGTGTGCCAGAGGATCTTGCTGCTGCAACTGTATGCTTTTCCTGCTTTACTTCAGTGGCTGGGGAACTGAACCCCGGACCAGCAGGCCTTGTAATCAGGAGACTTTAATCACTAAGCCAACTGTCCAGGCCCCACAATGGCGTTTCTTTTCTCAGGCAAGACTCAGCAGTGGTCTGGAACAGAATAAAAAACAGATATGTGCATCTTCCTCAAGTCCCCCACCAAGACAGCATTCATTGAAAAGGGAAAATAGGGCTGGAGAGATGGCTTAGTGGTTAAGCGTTTGCCTGCAAAGCCAAAGGATCCCGGTTTGATTCCCCAGGACCCATGTAAGCCAGATGCACATGGTGGCACACGCATCTGGAGTTTGTTTGCAGTGGCTGGAGGCCCTGGCGTGCCCATTCTCACTCTCCCTTTCTCCCTCTCTCTGTCTCTAATAAATAAATAAATAAAAGAAAGGGGGAAAATACCTTCCCAGTGGGGAACACTACAAGTACCACGTGAGCCAATTGACCAACATTACAGAGATAGGACTGTTTGGGTTCTGTGCCTCCTAACCCCTTGCCAGGTCCTGCCAGCGTGCAGTAGCTCCATCTGGTCACCAGGGGGCCAGGAACGATCACAAGGCCAATGAATCAAGGCCTTGTATCAACTGCTCTGAGCCTATCAAGAACATCAAGGTCCCAAAAGACAAAGCCAGTCTGTGTTAGCTGCTTTTCACTGTGATAAAATACCTTAAAGTAGAAGAAGCTTCTTTTGGCTCTTATCAGTTCATAGAAAGCATGGTGGGGTTCATGGTGGCAGGAGAGTGTAGTGGAATCTCCTCTCATCTTGGAAAACAGGACAGATGAATCCGAAGCCAGGTGTGATGGTGCACACCTTTTATCCCAGCACTCGGGAGGCAGAGGTAGGAGGATCGCTGTGAGTTCAAAGCCACCCTGAGACTACATAATGAATTCCAGGTCAGCTTGGGCTAGAGTGAGACACTACCACAAAAAACAAGCAAAAAAAAAAAAAAAAAAAAAAAGTGGGGACAGGGCTGGAGAGATGGCTTAGCAGTTAAGGCGCCTGCCTCCTAAGCCTAAGAACGCTGGTTCCAATCTCCAGCAGTTCCAATCTCCAGGTCCCACGTTTAGCCAGATGCAAAGTGACACAAGGGTGCAATGCCACACTTGACCACAAGGGGGCGCAGGCATCTGGATTTCGTTCACAGTGGCTGAGAGGCTGCTGGCACGCCCATTCTGTCTTCCTCTCCCTCTCTCTCTCTGTCTCTCTCTGTGTCTCTCTCCAAGAAAAACAAAAAGAAAAAGATGGGACTGAGCCTAAGGATCCATGTTTAATTCCCCAGTACCCATGTAAGCCAGGTGCACAAGATGGCACATGTGTCTGGAGTTTGTTTGCAATGGCTGGAAGCCCTGATGCACCATTCTCTCTCTCCCTTCCTCCCTCTTTCTATCGCTCTCTAATAAATAAAGAAATAGGGCTGGAGAGATGGCTTAGCAGTTAAGGTGTTTTCCTGCAAAGCCAAAGGTTCAATTCTCCAGGACATGTAAGCCAGATGCACAAGGTGGCACACACATCTGGAGTTCATTTACAGTGGCTGAAGGTCCTGGTGTGCCCATTCTCTATCTATCTATCTATCTCTATTTTACCCTTTCTATCTCTCTCTCAAATAAATAATATAAAAAATTGAAAACACAACTGTATTTACCCTATATATTTTTAAAAGAAATAAATAAAACATCTTTTTTTTTTAAAAGATGGGACATGGGCTTGAGGGAGTCTGTCTGCCCTTCTGCCACGTGAGAACACAGCCAGCAACCTCAGACATGGATCAAGACCTCACCAGACAGCATTTCTGAAGGACCCCTGACCTTGGACTTCTTGGCCTCCAGGTATGTGATCAGTCAATGATAGTCTAAATCTAAGGTTTTGGTTTGGTCATAGCAGCCAAATGAACTAAGACAGGTCCTTTACACTTGCTATCACGCTGCCAAAAACCCTGCCCCATACATTGCAGTAGCTTGTTCCCCTATTGTCATCTGCTCTCGAACCACATCCAGAACACAGCAGAGGATGACAAACCTCCCACGGGTATATGCTCTGAAAGCCTGGGCCCCAGTGTGATAGTCAGAGCTAATGGGACCTTTAAGAGGTGGAGCAGATGGGAAGACCCTAGGTTATCCCTCTTGTTTGTCCCAAAAGCATTGCTTCACAAGCTGAGACATTATTCATCCATCACGAAAGATGTCCACCTTCTCCTGCCTGGACACCTGTCTCAGCATGACACTGTTGTTGTCAGCTCCACCCTGCTGGGGTGAACTTCCAAACCAGACACAGTCTGTGGGAGCAAGGGATTCATTTGAAGCTTACAGATCCTGGGGACATTCCATGGATGACAGAAGAAGCTGGCCCCCTTCACAGATCTACGCAGAGAGCAAAAGCCACCAGCAGCCAGCACCACAAACAAGCAAGCACAAAACGAACAGCAAAACAGCAGAGCCCCAGGCAGAGCGCAAGCACTCTGCAAACCTTTGGGCTAGGAACCAGATCCACCCCCAGTGATACCTCCTCTAGCCAGGCAGCTAGAGACAAGCTTTAAAAAAAAAAAAAAAAAAAAAAACCTGGGGCTGGAGAGATGGCTTAGTGGCTAAGGCACCTGCCTGCTAAGCCTAAGAACGCTGGTTCCAATCTCCAGCGGTTCCAATCTCCAGGTCCCACTTTTAGCCAGATGCAGTGACACAAGGGCGCAATGCAGCACTTGGCCACAAGGGGGTGCACGCATCTGGATTTCATTCACAGCAGCTGAGAGACTGCTGGCGCGCCCATCTCTGTCTCCCTCTCCCTCTCTATCTCTCTCTGTCTCTCTCCAAAAAGAAATAAAAAATAATTTTAAAATTTTTTAAAAATTTTTTGAAGGAGCTGGAGACATGGCTTAGCAGTTAAGGCATCTGCCTGCAAAACCAAAGGATCCCATTTGACTTGCCAGGACCCACATAAGTCAGATGCACAAGGGGGCGCATACATCTAGAGTTTGTTTACAGTGGCTGGAGGCCCTGGTATGCTCAGTCTCTCTCTCTCTCTCTCCCTCTTTCTCTCTCTCAAATAAATAAATCAAATATTGAGGGCTGGAAGGACGGTTTAGTGGTTAAGGCTCATGCCTGCAAAGCCCAAGGATCCCGGTTCGATTCTCCAGGTCCCACTTAAGCCTGATGCACATTGTGGCGAGTGTGTCTGGAGTTCATCTGCAGTGGTTAGAGGCCCTGGCATGCCCATTCTCTCTCCCTTTCTCTGTCTCTAATAAATAAATAAGTAAAACATAAAATCTTTTTTAAAAGAACATTTGAGTCTATTGGGGGACATAATTCAAATTACCATAGAAACCATCTGCCAAGAGGCTAAACCAGTGGGGTGGCGTGACCTTGAGCCATGAGTCTCTGCAACATCTTGTCTTCATAAGTAGCTGGCCTCAAGTATTTCATTGTGATGATGAAATGCTCACTGAGGCCCCTCTCAAAGCCGGCCAGCCTGAACTGACTCCCTGCCGCCCAGCCTTCATAGTGCATGATCTAACAACCTCCCCATACTGTTCTCCTTTTTTAATTTTTAATTGATTTATTTCTACATGTGGCGGGGTGGGGAAGGACATTCCAGGGTCTCGTGAACTCCAGGCATTTTGTCACTTTTTGTGTCCAGCTTTATGTGAATGGCTTGGAAACTGAACTCAGGCCAGCAGGCTCTGCAAGCAAGCACTGTTAACCATTGAACCATCTTCTCATCTCTGTGTGTGTGTGTGTGTGTGTGTGTGTGTGTTATGGGCACATGTATGCCATGATGCACGTGTGGAAGTCTAAGGACAGCCTTGGGATGTTTGCCCTCCCCTTCCTTCTTTGAGACAGGGTTGTATAGAAAATTCTTCATAATTGAAATAGTCCCTGAAGAGAGGAGTTAAGAGGTCAAGAAGTCTGGGAGATGGGGCTGAGGAGATGGATCAGTGGTTAAGGCATTTGCCTGCCAAACCACAAGGACTCAGGTTCTATTCCCCAATACCCAGTACCCACGTAAGCCAGATGCACAATGTGGCACATGCACCTGGTGTTCATTTGCAATGGCTGGAGGTCCTGGTATGCCCATTCTCTCTATCATCTATCTATCTATCTATCTGTTTCTTTCTCTCTCTCTTCCTCTCTCAAATAAATGATTTTTTTTTAAATAAGAAAAGGAGGAAGAGGAAGTCTGGGAGAGCTAAAATGTCAAAGACGCCTCTCTAAAGATATATAAAGGGTAAAGCAACCTCTCGAGAGGAGACTGTCAACAAGTCAAGCTGCCTGCAAGTCCTTGGCATGGGCTCTTTGGTGGTGCAGCTGCCTTTGAGTGACTCGTGCTCCTGTAAGCAGCCCCTCACCCTGTTCTGTAAGCAACCCCAATAAACCCACTGACTTACCAAAACTGGTTTTGGTACAATCGTCCTTTGGTCTGTGGTCTGAACCCTGGCTGGGACAAATAATCACATATTCTCGTCTACCCAGAGAAAAAGTTTCCCACAAAAACCCAGGATGTCTCTTGTCACTTTGCCGTTATCTGAGCGTCTCTAACTGGCCCACCAGCTTCCGGTTCTTGTAGCTCTATCTCCCACTGCTGTAGACACATTTTATTACAGACACGTGCATCACTTTGTATCTTGGTAAATTTTCATGGGTGCTGGGGACTTGAACTCCGGCCAGCAGGCTTGCAAGTAAGTGCCTTGAGCCACTGAGCCCCAAGATAGAGTTATTTACTACTTTGTATCCCCCACCCCCCGTCCCTCTCCCATTCCTGCCCCTCATGGCCCATAATCACGCGCTCCTGTTTAACTTCCCTACATCACTGTCCCTCATTGCTCACAAGCAAACTGCCCACGTGTGGGCTGGGCTGACATCCGGCTTGTCTCCTTGGCCCGATGCCTGAGTGCTTCCCAGTGAACTGATTAGGAACATCTCCCATCTCCCCCTGATGAAAGCTCCCAGGGCCCCTGCTCTGAGCTCACACCTGCCTGCCTGGCCTGGCTGGAGCATGTACACACTGTACACACAGAGCCCGTCAGCCTGTCCATAACATGGCTGGGGTGGGGGGCTGAGCGCTGCCTCTCTCCCCCTTCCCAAGTCAGCATCCAGAAGACATGAATTCATTTTGCTTTGGGAGGGTACTGTCAAATGCAATCAAGAGCACAGAAATGAATCTCCAGTCCAGGAATGTTTGAGGGGGGGCATAAACAAAGAAGGGGCAGCCATCCCAGACATGGCGCACAGGCTCCAGGGATTCTGGAATGTTCAGTGAACAAGGTCGCACTAGGGGATTTCTTACAGATTGTTTGTGCTGATGTGTGTGGTACTGGGGGTTGAGGCCAGGGCATCACACATGCTAGGCAAGCACTATAACACTGAGTTACATCCCCAGTCCTGGGGCTTGTTAAGATGAGAAAATGTATGCAAGGAGGCCTGGTGTGGTGGCGCACGCTTTTAATTCTAGCACTCGAGAGACAGAGGTAGGAGGATCGCTGTGAGTTCAAGGCCACCCTGAGACTCCATAGTGAATTCCAAGTCAGCCTGGGCTAGAGTGAAACCCTACCTTGAAAAAAGAAAGAAAGAAAGAAAGAAAGAAAGAAAGAAAGAAAGAAAGAAAGAAAGAAAGAAAGAAAGAAAGAAAGAAAGAAAGAAAGGAAGGAAGGAAGGAAGGAAGGAAGGAAGGAAGGAAGGAAGGAAGGAAGGAAGGAAGGAAGGGGAGGAAGGAAGGAAGGAAGGAGGAAGGAAGGAAGGAAGGAAGGAAGGAAGGAAGGAAGGAAGGAAGGAGTGAGAGACAGAGAAAGAAAGAAAGAAAGAAAGAAAGAAAGAAAGAAAGAAAGAAAGAAAGAAAGAAAGAAAGAAGACAGGGGGGAAGGAAGGAAGGAAGGAAGGAAGGAAGGAAGGAAGGAAGGAAGGAAGGAAGGAAGGAAAGAGTGAGAGACAGAGAAGAAAGAAAGAAAGAAAGAAAGAAAGAAAGAAAGAAAGAAAGAAAGAAAGAAAGAAAGAAAAGAGGGGGGAAGGAAGGAAGGAAAGAGTGAGAGAAAGAAAAGAAAAGAAAAGAAAAGAAAAGAAAAGAAAAGAAAAGAAAAGAAAATGTATGCAAGGTTGTATTGTTTTGTTTTAGGGGGTTGGTTGGTTGGTTGATATGAGACTGGCCACTAGCCCAAGCTTACCTGGAATTCATTCTGTAGCCTAGGCTGGCCTTGAACTCATAGCAATCCTCCTACATCAGCCTCCAGAGTGCACCACTACACCTGGCTCCAAGGATGTTTTTGTTTGTTTTCTGGCATTGTGTGTGTGTGTGTGTGTGTGTGTGTGTGTGTGTGTGTGTGCTCATGTGGATACACTAGTATGGTCACAAATGTGCAGGCCAGAGGACAATCTTGGTTGTCAACCCCAGGAACTCCATCCACTTTTTTTTTTTTTTTTTTTTTTTGAGAGACAGAGAGAGGGGAGGGAGACAGATAGAGATGGGCGTGCCAGAAGTCTCTCAGCTGTTTGAATGAAATCCAGATGTGTGTGCCCCCTTGTGGTCAAGTGCGGCATTGTGCCCTTGCGTCACTTTGCATCTGGCTAAACGTGAGACCTGGAGATTGGAACTGGGTTTTTAGGCTTAGCAGGCAGGCGCCTTAACCACTAAGCCATCTCTCCAGCCCTCCATTCCACTTTTTTGAGACAAGATCTCTCATTGTCCTGGAGCTCACCAAAAGTAGGCTAGGGGCTGGAGAGATTGCTCAACAGTTAAGGGGCTTGCTTGCAAAGCCTAACGACCTGGGTTCCATTCCCCATACTCACATAAAGCCAGACGCACAAAGTGGCGCATGCATCTGGAGTTTGTTTGCAATGGCTAGAGGCCCTAGTGAGCCCATTCTCTCCTCTCTCTCTCTCTCTCTCTCTCTTCTCTCTCTCTCTCTCTCTGCTTGAAAATAAATATTTTTTAAAAAATAACAGACTAGACTGGCCAGTGAACCCCAGGGATCCTCCTGTCTCTGCCTTCCCAGAGTTGGGATTACAAATTTGTATCACCACACTGCATTTTTTTTTATGTGAGTTCTGGAGATCAAACTTAGGTACTCATTCTTATAAAGCAACCACTTTAACCAACTGAGCTATCATCCCAGTCCCTACTGTAGGTGTTTTGGAAGACAGTTCCTGAGCATTTGGACTGACAGCTCTGAGCAATGGCTTCACCATTTGCTAAGGTATCCTTTACTGGCGGTGCCCCCTTCTCCCCTCCAGATCCCAACTCCACAGTGTGCTGCTTTTTTCTGTTTCTGTTTTTGTTTTTTGTTTGTTGTTTTTGTTTTATGGATTTTTGAGCTAGGGGCTCACTATAGGCCAGACTGACCTGGAATACACTATGTAGTCTCAGGGTGACCTCGAACTCACAGCAATCCTCCTACTTCTACCTGGGATTAAAGTGCTGAGATTAAAGGTACATGCCACCATGCCCAGCTCTCTTTCTATTTATTTTATTTTATTTTATTTTATTTTATTTATTTGCAAGCAGGGAAAGAGAGAGAAGAGAGACAGACAGAGAGAGAATAGGCACACCAGGGCCTCCAGCCACTGCAGATGAACTCCAGATGCATGTGCCCCTTGGGAATGTGGCTTACATGGGTCCTGGGGAATCAAACCTGGATCCTTTGGCTTCTCAGGCAAACACCTTAAACCGCTAAGCCATCTCTCCAGCCCTGTTTCTGTTTTTTTATTTATTTACTTGGGAGAGAAAAACTATGAACACACCAGGGTCTCTTGCCACTGCAAATGAACTCTAGATGCATATCTTACTTTGTGCATCTGGCTTTACCTACGTAGAAGGGAATGGAACCCCAGATAGAGTCTTTAGGGACCTTTATATATAGAATCATATCATCTGCAAATAATAATAACTTCATCTCTTCCTTTCCAATTTGTGTCCCTTTTATGTGTGTCTCTTGCCTTATTGTTATGGCTAAGACTTCCAGTACTATATTAAATAAAAGTGGGACAGTGGACACCCTTGTCTTGTGCCTGATTTTAGTGGAAAGCTTTAAGTTTTTCTCCACTTTGTATTATGTTGGCTATAGGCTTGTCATAAATAGCCTTTATTATGTTGAGATATGTTCCTTCTATTCCCAGTTTCTGTAGGACTTTTATCATGAAGGGATGTTGGATTTTGTCAAATGTTTTTTCTGCATCTAATGAGATGATCACATGATTTTTGTCCTTCAGTCCATTGATGTGTTACATTTATCGATTTGCATATGTTGAACCATCCCTGCATCTGTGGGATAAAGCCTACTTGGTCAGGGTGAATGATCTTTCTGATATATTCTTGTATTCTGTTTGCCAATATTTTGTTGAAAAATTTTTGCATCTATGTTCATGAGGGAGATTGATCTGTAATTTTCTTTTTGTTCTATCTTTGTCTGGTTTTGGGATCAGGGTGATGCTGGCTTCATAGAAGGAGTATGGTGGGATTCTTTCCTGTTATATCTTTTTTTTTTTTTTTTTTTTATTTATTTTTAGAGAGAGACACAGAGAGAGACAGAGAGAGGGAGAGGGAGACAGATAGAGAATGGACACGCCAGCAGTCTGTCAGCTGCTGTGAACAAAATCCAGATGTGAGCACCCCCTTGTGGGCAAGTGCAACATTGCATCCTTGCGTCACTTTGCATCTGGCTAAACGTGGGACCTGGAGATTGGAACCACTGGAGATTGGAACCAGCATTCTTAGGCTTAGGAGTCAGGCGCCTTAACCACTAAGCCATCTCTCCAGCCCTCCTGTTATATCTTATGGAAAAGCTTAAGAAGCATTGGTGTTAGTTCTTCCATGAAGGTCTGGTAAAATTCAGCAGTGAACCATCTGGGCCTGCACTTTTTTTAGTTGGGAGATTTTTGATAACTTCTTGGATCTCTGTAGTTGTTATAGGTCTATTTAAGTGGTTAATCTCATCTTATTTAATTTTGGTAGATCATATAAATCAAGGAAATCATCCATTTCTTTCAGATTTTCAAACTTAGTGGAGTATATGTTCTTATCGTATGTCTCTATGATTTTTAAAATTTCTCTGGTATCTGTTGTGATGGTGCCTTTTTCATCTCTGATTTTATTAATTTGTGTCTCTTCTCTCTTTCTTTTGGTCAGATTTGCTAAGGGTTTACCAATCTTGTTTATCCTTTCAAAGAACCAACTCTTTGTTTCATTGACTCTTTGGATTGTTTTTTTGGTTTCTATTTCATTAATTTCTGCCCTGATCTTTATTATTTCTTCCCATTTACTGATTTTTGGTTTGCCTTGTTCTTCTTTTTCCAAGGCTTTAAGGTGAAGCATTAAGTTATTTACTTGTGACCTTTCTAATTTTTTTTTTTTGAGGCAGGGTCTCACTCTGGCCCAGGCTGACCTGGAATTCACTATGTAGTCTCAGGGTGGCCTTGAACTCAAGGCGATCCTCCTACCTCTGCCTCCCGAGTGCTGGGTTTAAAGGCATGCGCCACCACGCCCGGCTCCCTTTCTAATTTCTTAATATCGGCACTCAAAACTATAAATTTTTCCCTCTTAGGACTGCCTTCATTGTGTCCCAAAGGTTTTGGTATGTTGTGTTCTCATTATCATTTGATTTTTATGAATTTTTTTTTTTTTTTTTGGTTTTGCAAGGTAGGGTCTCACTCTGGTCCAGGCTGACCTGGAATTAACTATGCAGTCTCAGGGTGGCCTCGAACTCTTGGTGATCCTCCTACCTCTGCCTCCCAAGTGCTGGGATTAAAGGCGTGTGCCACCATGCCCGGCAATTTTTTTGTTTTTGTTTTTGTTTTTTGGTTTTGCGAAGTAGGGTCCAACTCTGGTCCAGGCTGACCTGGAATTAACTATGTAGTCTCAGGGTGGCCTCAAACTCACAGTGATCCTCCTACCTCTGCCTCCCGAGTGCTGGGATTAAAGGTGTGCGCCACCACACCCGGCTGATTTTTATGAATTTTTTTATTTCCTTCTTGGTTTTGTCACTGATTCATTCATCATTTAGTATTTTATTGTTTAGTTTCCATGATTTTGTGTATGCTCTATAGCTTTTCTTGCTATTGATTTGTAGTTTGATCCATTGTGATCAGATAGAGTGCAAGGAATTATTTCAATTTTCCTATATTTGTTAAAATTTGCTTTGTGTCCTATTATATGGTCTATTTTAGAGAATGTTCCATGTGCTGCTAAAAAGAATGTGTATTCTTCAGCATTTGGATGAAATGTCCTGTATATATCTTTTAGGTCCATTTGTTCTATGACCTCATTTAATCCAGAAGCATCTCTGTTTATTTTTTGCCAGATGACCTGTCAATTGGTGAGAGTGGGGTGTTGAAGTCACCCACTACAATTGTGTTTGGTGTTATCTGTGACCTTAGTTCTAATAGCATTTGATTGATGAAATTGGGAGCCCCATGTTAGGTGCATATATGTTTAGGATTGTAATGTCTTCCTGTTGGAGTGTTCCTTTAATCAATATAAAGTGACCTTTCTTATCTTTCCTAACTAATGTTGGTCTGAAGTCTACCCTATCAGATATTAGGATAGCGACCCCTGCTTGTTTTCTAGGCCCATTTACTTGAAACGCTTTTTTCCAACCTTTCACCCTAAGATAGTGTCCATCCTTTGTAGAAAGGTGAGTTTCTTGGAGGCAATAAATTGAAGGAGCCTGCTTTTTAACCCAGTCTGCAAACCTATGTCTTTTGGTTGGGGCATTGAGGCCACTGATATTAAGAATTATTATTGAGGAGCCAGGTGTGGTGGCGCACGCCTTTAATCCCAGCACTCGGGAGGCAGAGGTAGGGGGATTGCTGAGAGTTCGAGGCCACCCTGAGACTACATAGTTAATTCCAGGTCAGCCTGGACCAGAGTGAGACCCTACCTTGCAAAACCAAAAAAAAAAAAAAAAGAATTATTATTGAGGGATGGAGAGATGGCTTAGCTGTTAAGGTATCTGCCTGAGAAGCCTAAGAACACCCATTTGAAACTCCAGGTCCCACATGTAGCCAGATGCAAAAGTGACACAAGCATGTAATGTCGCACATGCGCACAAGGGGGTGCACGCATCTGGAGTTTGTTCACAGCAGCTGAGAAGACCTGGTGCGCCCATTTTTCTCTCTGCCTCTTCCTCTCTGTCTCTCTCTTTCTCTCTCTCAAATTAAAAAAAAAGAGTTATTATTGAAAGGTTTGTATTTATTTTTGCCATTTTTCTTTTTTTGTAGTTCTACCAGTTTTACCTTTGCTCTCTTGTCTTAACTAGTATTTGAATATGGTTTGTTTTTTTCCAGGTTCCTTATATTTGTGTTTTTCTTTCTCTTCAGCATGGAGGAGCCTTTCAAGTATTTTCTGTAAAGCTGTTTTTTGGGTTTTTCTTTTGTTGTTGTTGTTTTTGGTCTGGTTTGGTTTGGTTTGGTTTTTGGTTTTTCAAGGTAGGGTCTTGCTGTAGCCCAGGCTGACCTGGAATTTACTCTGTAGAACTCACAAAAATCCTCCTACCTCTGCCTCCCAAGTGCTGGGATTAAAGGCATGTGCCACCACACCTGGCTAGATCTGGTTTTGTCTTCAAATATTCCTTTAGCTTGCTCTTGTTGTGGAATATCCTTATTTCTCTGTCTATTTGAATGGATAGCTTTGCAGGATAAAGTAACCTTGGTTGACAGTTGTTATCTTTCAGAACCTGGAATACATCACTCCAAGCTTTTCTGGCTTTTAAAGTTTGTGTTGAGTAATGTGCTGTGATCCTGATGGGCTTGCCTTTGTATGTGACTGGATTTTTCTCTCTAACTGCTTTCAATATATTTTCTTTGGTTTGTGTGTTTGGTAGTTTAATTATATCGGGAGGAGAAGTTCTTTCCAGGTTTTGTCTGTTTGGTGTTCTAAAGGCTTCCTGTATCTGCATTGGCATCTCTTTCCCAATTTGGGAGAAGTTTGCTTCTATGATTTTGTTGAAATGCCTACTATGCCTTTAGAGTGAAATTCTTCTCCTTCTACTATACCTTGAATTCTTATGTTTGATCTTTTCATAGTGTCCCGAATATCTTGAAATTCCCATTCATACCTTCCTATTAGTTCGTCTTTTTCTTTGTTGGACTGTATTAGATCTGCCACCTGGTCTTCTACTTTAGATATTCTGTTCTCTCCTTCATCCATTCTACTAGTGAGATTTTCTATAGAGTTTTTTATTTCACTGACTGTGTTTCTCATTGCTGGTTTCTCTTTATTATTTCTGTTTCCTTATTCATGTCTTGTATTGACCTCCTTAGTTCATTAAATTGGTTTCCTGTGTCTTCTTTGATTCCTTTGATTTCCTCTTTGATTTCTCTGAAGATATTTATAATCATTCTTTTGAAATCTTTCTCAGGCATTTCCTCTCAGTCAGTCTCACTAGCGGTCATTTATGATGGATTAATACTTTTTGGTGGATTTATATTGTCTTGATTTTTTGTGTTTCTTGGATTATTTAATACATCTTAGATTATTTAATGCTTGGATTTCTAATTATCTGCAGTAATATTAGATGTATCAATCAATCTGATGTTATGTATCTTCAGGGTAGGAGCTTAAGGTGCTAGATGTGGCTCTTAAGATTCTCAGAGTAACCACAAAAGTGACCCTAGATGTTGGGTTTTGCCTGCTATGAGAGTATTCTAGTGGGCTGGATGGAACAAAATACAGGCAAATTCTAAAATTTAACTAAATAATATACACATTCAATGAAAACAGTACAGAGTATTTATGCAAGAGTAGGTATTATGACAAACAGATCCTCTAACAAAGTCACAGTCCCTAAGGATGTGTGTTGCCCCACACCCTTAATCCTGTCTACTGGTAGGCTAAGATTTCTGATATGTAGAGGGTTCCAAGGTCAGCTTGTGACTGAGTAAGACCCTGCCCCAATGAAAAACAGAAGAGGAGACAAAGGCACTATAAATTAGGAAGCAACAAATGACAAGCCCAAAATGTAGCTTATTTAAGAATGGCAACTCCAGCCATCCATCAGATTTAACATATAAGTTACCCTGACATGGATGGTGCAATTAGCACTTCCAATGCAAATCTATACACCAGGCTTTTTTGGTGGGTACTGACCTGGCATAATCCCAGTTACCGTTTGGGATGGTTTTGGTCTCAGCTATGCTGCACGCTGGCTTGGGTCCCTCTTTGCTGCACTGTGGGCTCAGGTAGGCTGGCTGGGTCCATAGGTCGCTGCTCTGATCACCTGTGCCAGGTGCTGTGTAGGTGAGCTCCCTTCCCAGGTCTCGCTGTACAGTTTTTATACTGAAGCTAATGTTGAGCTGCCTTGAATTTCACATTCTTAGCAAAATAGCTGCCTAAGCACACACACACTCCACACACATTATATCTTCTTCATCCTCTTCCTCCTCATCTTCATCTTCTTCCTCATCTTTCTGTTCATTCTTCTCTGAGCCAGTTGGCCAACCAGCACCCTTCTTTCCTGCCTCACTTTTGCCCTTGACACTGTACACTGTAATATCCTTTTCACATTTCTCCTTTAGCTTAGCTGCTTCCTGCTCATATGGTTGCTTATCCTTGACTGACTGCTCAGACCACATCTCACCCCACTTTTTGCAGTATCCCCAATGGACAGGCCTGGGTGTTCACTTTTGATCTTTGGGAGATGTTCAGAACAAAACAGAAAGACAGTAGATGGTCTTTTAGGAGCATTGGGATCCTTTTTTTCTTTTTTTTTTTTTTTTTTCTTTCTTCCCACCTTTGGGAAGAACATAGTTTTTCATCTCCCTGTCATAGCGAGCTTTATCACTTTTGGCCATGTCCTCAAACTTCGGCTTCTCCTTTGCAGACATGGTCTTCCATCTCTCGAAGTACTTCTTGGAGAACTCAGCGAAGTTGACCGAGGAGTTGGGGTGCTTCTTCTTGTGCTCCTCCAGGTAGGGCTGCATGAAGAAGGCGTACAAGGACATCTTACCCTGCAGCTTGTTGGGGTCTCCTTTGCCCATATGGCAGTAGAGCAGCATCTACCAGGCATGAGTTTCCTCAGTCCAAACCAAACCACTTCCTTCTCCAAGCTCCGTTGAGAACTGGTTTCGAGATAATTATTTTTTTTTTTTTGAGAGAGACAGAGAGAGATAGAGAGGAAGACAGGTAGAGATGGGCGCTCCAGCAGTCTCTCAGCTGCTGTGAACGAAATCCAGATGCGTGCGCCCCCTTGTGGTCAAGTGCAGCATTGCGCCCTTGCATCACTTTGCATCTGGCTAAACGTGGGACCTGGAGATTGGAACCAGCGTTCTTAGGCTTAGGAGGCAGGCACCTTAACCGCTAAGCCATCTCTCCAGCCCGAGAAAATTATTTTTAAAACACTACGTTTTAGCCGGGCGTGGTGGCGCATGCCTTTAATCCCAGCACTCGGGAGGCAGAGGTAGGAGGATCGCCGTGAGTTCGAGGCTACCCTGAGACTACATAGTTAATTCCAGGTCAGCCTGGACCAGAGTGAGACCCTACCTTGAAAAAAAAAAAAAAAAAAAAAAAACTACATTTTATTCAGATATCACAAAAATGTGGGGAAGAGAAAGGACTGAGGGCTGAGGAAGGGAAAGTAAAGTGGGAAGATGGGAGATTCACCACGTGGAGCCCAGGAGCCCATATAAATGAACATGGATCTTAGATTAAAATAAATAAATAAATAAATAAAAACAGCTGGGCATGGTGGCACATGACTTTAATCCCAGCACTCAGGAGGCAGAGGTAGTAGACTCACCATGAGTTCGAGGCCACCCTGAGACTCCATAGTGTATTCCAGGTCAGCTTGGGCTAGAGTGAAACCTTACCTCGAAAAAACAAACAAAAAAAAAAAAACATGAAAAGGGATTTCAAAAAATGCCTGCACTTCCAAAAATATTAAAAGTAAAGACAATAATTAAAAAGTGTCACTTCCTACCCTGACATAGCTGCCAGGGTGGGAAAGGGAATTCTTACAGGCATGAAGACTCAAAAGCATTGCTGCCACAGTTCCAGAGAGAGCAAATCTCTCCGTGGGTCACAGAAGATATACTTTTAGAGTTCGCTCACAGCACACCTGCACACTGCACCAGGGATCCCAGCTAATCTGCTAGGCTCAGAGGAGGACTCCACTTACACGTGGGCACTGTGCAAGCTCAAGAGAGATCGGATTGGGTGAGACAGGCAGGGCGAGCTGAAATAGGCGGGACGAGGGTGTGACTAGGCTCGTCCTACAATCCCTCCCTGAAGGGCCATCCTGCCTAGCCAGAAACTACCTGCCTACTCTGGAACCACCACCCCACCCCACCCCAACCTGCGCGCGCACACACACAGTCACTGCTGTTGGGCCTACTGTGGTGGAGCAGAGATCTGGGGAAGAAGGAGACACATGGGTCAAAGCTCTGCAACCTCATAGCCAAACTATTAGAGGATGCCCCCTGAGAGTCCCCCCTCCCATCCTGCATTCTGCACATGGGAGAAATGGAGGCCCATTTCATTTGTTGACAACTTTACCAAGGTTTATCAACAAGCCACACAAGTCAACCAGTTGAAGTGGAGGAGCCAATGGTTTTGAATATGTTCACAGAGCTGTGCAACCCTTTCAGGGCCATCCCATCGCCACAGAGAACCAGGGCCTGTTAGCTCTCAGCTCTGTTGGCATTGGGGATTGACCAGAGCAACGTGAGGAACACAAGAGAGAAAGAGGAGACCAGGTCAACAGCACAGACTATTTTTTACTGGAGCCAAGAATGATGCAGGATGGCTGCTCTCCCTGTCGTTGAGTGTGGGGGCAATGGAGAGTGAAAGGGCCCAGGATGAGCATAGAGTTAAAGAAGTTTGCTTGTTTCTTTTGTTGACTAATCACCTGCTCGAGAACAAATTAGGGCTGGTCCCCAAGCGGCCTGAGAGCTCTTGAGTCTATCCTGGCCTATCTTTGAGTTACGAGTTTGCTTTGTAATAGATGTCCCTTTATCATGTTATGATCCAGGAAACTTTGAAGGTCAGTGGTTTATTAAGCCTTCAACCTCCCTGGCCCTTCACTTCCCCATCCTCAACTCTGCTCCCTGTGTCTACAGAGACCGCACTCTGCATGCTGCACATGGGTACTTTGCTTCTTTCGCCTTGTCATTGTTACCTGTTTGCTTGTTTGTTTTGAGGGGGTTGGTTTTTCGAGGTAGGGTCTTGAGAGGAAGTCAGGTAGTCACGTAACTAGACAGTTAGGGTGACTCCTAGAAGTAAAAAAGCAGGACATCTGCACTTGCTAGAATTCTTATCTTTTTTTTTAATTTGAGAGAGACAGACAGAGAATGGGCATGCCAGTGGCCTCTCAGCCGCTGTGAACAAACTCCAGATGCGTGCGCCCCCTTGTGTGCAAGTGCAGTATCGCACCCTTGTGTCCCTTTTGTGTCTGGCTAAACGTGGGACCTGGAGAATCGAACAGGCCTTCTTAGGCTTCGCAGGCAGGCGCCTTAACCGCTAAGCCATCTTTGTAGCCCTTATCTTTTAACTAGATCTGTCTTCCACAAACAACCTGGGCACCTCCTGGGAGGGTTATTCCTATGATTTAAACATTGTGGTTGGTCAAGTTCAGCCCCTGGAACTTGGTGTCAGGGCTAGCCTCTTCCTGAGACAGCCCCTATCCCTAACCAACCAGCTGTCCCTCTGGTTCACCTGAGCTGAAAAGCAGGGCCCACTTACCATAAGGTTATAAATACATTTGTGAGGGGAGGATACACTCTCTGAGCTGCCTGATCCCTTGGGAACTTCCAGCTGTTGGTGAGTTTCCCTTCTGCTGGGCCCAGGCCTAGCAGGGCCAAGCCAAGGGAAGAGCCCCCCCACATAGCCTTTACTCTCCACATGGGCTCTTTACCCGCTCTAGCTCCCCACATGGCAGGAGCTCTTTGAACTTTCTTTTCTTTCTTTTTTTTCCATGGTTTTTCCAGGCCCTCCACATGGGATCTTTAGCCACATGGGTGCCTTTCCTTGGCTCTGTGCTTCCCTAAATAAATATAATAATTTAATCATTATCCTTCTTAGTCTTTTTTATTCAATTCTTTGATTAAAATTAGAAACAAACTTAGGGTTTGTGGTTTAATTACTTTCCTGAACCCCTAGCACCCCATCACAGTCTCACTGTAGCTCAGGCTGGCCTCAAACTCACAATGATCCTCCTGCCTCTGCCTCTGGAGTGCTAGGATTAAAGGTGTGCACCACATGGCTGGCAGAGAGAAACAGAATGGGTGTAGCAGGGCCTCCAGCCTCTGGAAACAAACTCTAGACACATGCGCCACTTTGTGTATCTGGCTTTATGTGGGTACTGGGGAATTGAACTCTGGTTGTTAGGCTTTGCAGGCAAGTGCCTTAACCACTAAGCCATCTCTCCAGATCTTTACCTGTGTGATTTTCTTTTTTTAAAAAATATATTTATTTATTTATTTATTTATTTATTTATTTATTTATTTATGAGAGAGAAAGAGGCAGAGAAAGAAAGAGAGAATGGGCCTCCAGCCACTGCAAATGAACTCCAGACACATGTGCCCCCTTGTGTATCTGGCTTACATGGGTCCTGGAGGATCTAACTGGGATCCTTAGGCTTTGCAGGCAAATGCCTTAACTGATAAGCCATCTCTCCAGCCCCTGCTTGTTTTTCTTTTTTAAAAAAATCCATTTATTTATTTATTTGAGAGAGAGATAAAGAGACAGAGAGAGAGAATGGACATGCCAGGGCCTTCAGCCACTGCAAACTCCAGACGCATGTGCCACCTTGTACATCTGGCTTACATGGGTACTGGGAAATTGAACCTGGGTCTTTAGACTTTGCAGGCAAGCACCTTAACTGCTAAGCCATCTCTCTAGCCCCTTTGCCTGTTTTTTAAAAAATATTTTTATAGCCGGGCGTGGTGGCGCACGCCTTTAATCCCAGCACTCGGGAGGCAGAGGTAGGAGGATCGCTGTGAGTTCGAGGCCAGCCTGAGACTACATAGTTAATTCCAGGTCAGCCTGAGCTAAAGTGAGACCCTACCTCAAAAACCAAAAAAAAAAAAAAAAAAAAAAATATATATTTATAAATATATATATATTATATATATATATTTTTATTTACTTATTTGCAAGCAGAAAGGAAGGATGGGTATGCCAGAGCCTCTTGCCACTATAAACCATACACCACTTTGTGCATTTGGTTTTACATGGATACTGGGGAATCAAACTGGGACAGGAAGGCTTTGCAATCAAGTGCCTTTAACCACTGAGCCATCTCCTCAAGCCTTTGCCTGGTTTTCAAGTGAGTGGCCTGGCTCTGCTGTACTGGCCCTCAGGGTCTAGGTGGAGGTGGCGAATGAACCCCTGAGCCTGGTCCCCTCCCACCCAGAGTAGTAGAGAGCTGACAGTTGCAGGGCCGTCTCCTGTGATGATTCCTGACTGCTTTTGTCAGAGCCCAACCCTCATGGTCCTTGGGGCAAAAGTGAGCTACAGGCAAGCTCCAAACCAAACCAATGCATGCAGTCCACCAGGCTTGGCTCCAAAGAGATAGGGTGGAAGGAACACAAAACCAGAAAAGGGAGAGGGAATATGGCGGTTTGTATATAAATGTATACCATAGGTTCATGTGTTTGAATAATTAATCCCCAGCTGATGGCACCCTTCTGGAAGGTTGTGGACCCCTTTAAGGTGAAGCCTTGCCTGAGGAAGTGTATCATTGGGGGCGGGCTTTTAGGTTTTATAGTCCAGCCTCGCTTAGTGCTCCTCTCTCTACTTTCGGCCTGCTGAAGTGATGGATGTGACACCAGCTTTCTGCTCCTGCCACATTTTCTCTGCCATGATGGACTCAACCCTCTGGAACTGTTAACCCTTATTTTTCCCTAAACTGCTTCTGGATGGATATTTTGTCCCATCAGTGAGAAAGTAACAGATACAAGGGCAAAAGGGAAAGGTGTCAGTCCTGGGCCCACAAAAAAAAATACCATTTCATTAAAAGATAGTAGAAGGGCTGGAGAGATGGCTTAGTGGTTAAGCACTTGCCTGTGAAGCCTAAGGACCCCGATTCAAGGCTCAATTCTCCAGGACCCATGTAAGCCAGATGGACAAGGGGGTGCATGCATCTGGAGTTTGTTTGCAGTGGCTGGAGGCCCTGGCACGCCTATTCTCTCTCTCTCTCTCTACCTGTTTATTTCTGTATCTCTCTCTCTCTCTCTCTCTCTCAAATAAATAAATAAAATATTTTTAAAAAAAAAAAAAAGATAGCAGAAGGGGGCTGGAAAGATGGCTTAGCCAGTAAGGCATTTGCCTGTAAAGCTAAAGGACTCAGGTTCAATTCCCCAGAACCCACATAAAGCCAGATGTACAAGGTGGCACAAGTGTCTTGAGTTCATTTACAGTGGCAGGAGGCCCTGGTACACTCATTCTCTCCCTCTCTCTCTCTCTCTCTCTCTCCTTACAAATAAATACATAAATGTTTTTTTGGTTTTTTGAAGTATGGTTTCACTCTAGTCCAGGCTGACCGGGAATTCACTATGTAGTCTAGGGTGGCCTCGAACTCATGGTAATCCTCCTACCTTTGCCTCCTGAGTGCTGGGATTAAAGGCATGTGCCATCACACCTGGCTTACATAAAATTTTTTTTTTAAAGATAGCAGAAGCCAGGCACGGTGACACACAACTTTAGTCCCAGCACTCGGGAAGCAGAGATAGGTGGATCGCTGTGAGTTTGAGGCCACGCTGAGACTACATAGTGAATTCCAGGTCAGCCTGGGCTAGAATGAGACCCTACATTGAAATAACAAAAGATAAAAAGTAAAGTGGAGAGCCACTGAGTAAGCCATTCAGTGTCAACCTCTGGCCTACACACACGCACACATATGCATGCACACTGCAACCTGCATATGCATGCTCCCACACACATGTGAACACATACACACTCACACCCTACACATACACACATGTACACACACACACACACACACAAAAAAAGATAAACTGTCTCATTTGTACAAAGACCTTGAGGTGGGGAAGAGTGGCCAGTGTGTAGCAGTAGATGCTGCTGGGCAGGAGGGAGAATGCTTCAGATGATCCTGGGGAAGAGGGCTACACAGCCCAGTACCCACGAGAGCCTGAGGGCCACTGGACACTGCCCACTCTGTTATTCAAGCTTTGCAGACACCCCACACATACACACATACACACACACACACACATACACACACACACACACGCACAGCCTCACAATGGAGGCCCCTCCCATGTCCTAAAAGTACATACTCCAGACTCAGCGCCTCCTAGTATAGCTTTGCAGGCCCCAGGGCTCCAGCATGGCCTGACAGAATCACTTAGTGTCTGCCTTTGAGCTCAGTGACTTAGCCACACCCACCCTGCTGGCTGTGGAGTCCTCTGGGGCTCTTTTCACTGTCTGGCAGCTGGTTCTGCCTTGTGCCTGTCTTAGGCTTACAAAGATCTGGTGAAGCCTTACAGTTCCCACAGTCGGTTCCTGTGAAGGGGGAGCTGGGCGCCCCGCTCCACTGCACGCAGGCCCTATCCCCTGTCTTCCATGTCACATCCAGCTGTAGGACCGCTGCATTCTTTATCAGAGGCCCATGGAAAGCCTGGTTCTTCCACTTCTCTAGCCACTGCAAACGATCTCCAGACACATGCACCACCACCTTGTGCATCTGGCTTTACATGAGTACTGGGGAATTGAACCTGGATCCTTTGGCTTTTGGTTTTGCCAGCAAGCGCCTTAACCACTAAGCCATCTCTCCAGCTTGTTCTCCCACTTCGCTAGGTGTCTACTGCTGCATTCTGTACTTTCCATTGCCCAGAAGTTGCAAGATGGCAATATTCAAAGTCTCCCCTCCTGTTCCAGCTCACAGGAACTTTCCTGTGGGCAGGAAACGTGCTGAGTGAGTGTTTGCTTGTCTGACTGTGCCATCATGAAGTGATTCTGCTCACCTCCCAAAGTCCTCAGTTTGCTTCTGAGCGGCCATAGGACACCATTGCAGGCTGCCCTCCAGAGCAAGACACTGACACCTTAGTCAAGGTGACATTGAAGTAGGTGACCTCAGTTTCCCACCACTGGGACGAGAAGTCTACAATGGGAGAGCCCACTCCAGCAAGGGGGGGTGGTTCTCATGCTTTAAATATGCTCCCCACAGTAAAAGTCTCAGGTTCCATGCTATTCAGTTGACATCTCCGGATAAATGTCAACAGTGGGTTAGAAACTAGGAGGGACTGTTGGGTAGAGGCTGCAGTGAACAGTCTGCATTTTGTACAGTTTTTACCGACAGGGTAGTCCTGGCCTTGAAACTGGCATCTGGAATGCCCTCGCTCTGCCAGCAGCAGGTGCCCAGCCCAGTGTCCCTGCCCCCGTGAGGACCCCCAGGAAGCATCCCTGTCTTCAGACTGACTTGCACATTCCTCAGGAAGTCGCCTTCCTGCCACACTAGACTCAGCTCTGAATCATTCAACTCCAAGTATGAGATCCGTAGCCCAGGGCTGTGGGGGCCTCAGGACTCCATCTGCCCCTTTATAAGCACTTGAGACTCTCGGCCAGTTGTGAGAACTGCTCAGATGTGCTTTAGAATGTGCACTGACTCCTTCCACTAAAAGCTCACTGTGTACCCATGACCTTGGACCACATCCTTGACTTTGTTGCAGATGTCTGTTCCCTTTCTGCACTGAGCCTTAAATGCTGAGGCCCTCATCCCCAGTGCTCTGACAATGACAAGCACTCTTGCCTTGTTTTCCTCATAATCCAATCTGGAGTGTGCGTCAGCCTAAGAAAATCCAACTAGCCAGGCTCCGTGGTGCACACCTGGAACCCTAGAACTTGGGAAGTGGAGACAGGAGAACTGAGAGTTGCAGGGCAGCCTGGGCCCATAGTGAGAACCTAATATAAAGGAAGGAAGGAAGGAAGGAAGGAAGGAAGGAAGGAAGGAAGGAAGGAAGGAAGGAAGGAAGGGAGGAAAAAGAGGGAAAGAAGGAAAGGGAAGGAAGGAAGGAAGGAGGGAGGGAGGGAGGGAAGGAAAGAAGGAAGGAAGGAAGGAAGGAAGGAAGGAAGGAAGGAAGGAAGGAAGGAAGGGGAAGGAAGGAAGGAAAAAGAAAGAGGGAAAGAAGGAAAGGGAAGGAAGGAAGGAAGGAAGGAAGGAAGGAAGGAAGGAAGGAAGGAGGGAGGGAGGGAAGGAAAGAAGGAAGGAAGGAAGGGAAAGAGAGAGGGAGGGAGGAAAAAGAAGGGAGAGGAAGAGAAGGATATATAGAAGAAAGGAAGAAAAATAATGGAAGGAAGGGAGGAGAGAAGAAGGGGGAAGGAAGGGAAAGAGAAAGGAGGGAGGGAGGGAAGAAGGAAAAAAGACCAAAAACGAAGAAAAGGTCAGAGGGGAAGAAGGAAGAAGAGGAAAAGGAGGAGAAGGGAGGGAAAGACAAGGAGAGCAAACAGACTCACTGCAGAAAGACCTCATTTTTTTTTCTCTGGGCCTAAGCACCAGAGTGGGAACAAAGCTTTCTTGTTCCTGCAGCTCAGCCGGATCAGGGGAACTTGCAGAGCAGGTATCAGATGTAAAATTTGCTTCTCTCTTTGGTGTCACCTTTCTGCTTGTAATTTCAGGTGGAACAGCTGCTTTTCTTGCAGGCGAGGGATAGCGGGTGGCTGTCATAGCGGAAGTCAGCCTGGCTGAGCCCCACATGGATCACAGCAATGCTTCTGAGAGCTTTAGAGGCCTCAGACCATGCTGGCACATTTTGTTTGTCTTAACAGCAGAAGTGACTCCTTACAGAGCATCTGTACACCATTCCTGTCCCTTTACTCCTTTGGTAACAGAGGCTGTGGGTATCCTCTGGGGTCTGGGCAATGGCTGCCTCTTCCTCCCCCTCTCCAGACATCTGCCCCTGAGTCCATCTTTGGTGCTAAGATTCATTTCCCTGAACATCTCCATGGGATGCTGAGCCGAGCAGAAACCATGAAAGTCTCTGCAGTGTCTATGAACAGAAGAACGATCCACAGCATTCAGAGGTAGAGTGGACGTGGGTAAAGGGAGAACCCACACAGTAAGCAGAGGTTGAGTAGACTCGGCAGAGTTCAGGGAAGTCACCTCCATTCAGTCATTAACTAACTACACACAGTCACTCTTCTAAGGTGTCCTGGTGGCCCCCTGTTGCTGTCAGCTTCTTGTTGCTGGGACAAACATCCAACCAGACACAGCTTATGGAAGGAAAGGGTTTATTTCAGGTTTACAAAATCCAGGGGTGGTGCATTCCTTGGACCCCCAGCACACAGAAGGTAGAGGATGGAGGACTGCCATGAGTTCTAAGCCACCCTGAGACTACACAGTGAAGTCCAGGTCAGCCTGGGGCTAGAGTGAGACCCTACCTTGAAAAACCAAAAATTAAAAAAAAAAAAAAAAAAGTCCAGGGGAACACCATCAATGGTGGAAGAAGCTGGTTCATTCCCATAGATCCATGCAGTGACACCATCAGAGAGCCAGCACTCACCAACAACCAGCAAGTATGAACAGCCAGAGTTCACCTCGGGCTGGAATTCAGATCTGCCCCCTGCCCCGAGCACACCCTAGGGATGGACTCCAAGATCGCCCCTAGGGACACCTCTTTCCTAGTAGAGTTTCACCCACTGGAGATTCAAACGTCAAATCTGGCTGGAGAGATGGCTTAGTGGGTTAAAGCACTTGCCTATGAAACCTAACAACCCATGTTCAACTCTCCAGGTCCCATGTGAGCCAGACGCACACACTGATGTGAGTGTGCAAGGTCTCATGTGCACACAAAGGTGGCACACACGTCTGGAGTTCAATTGCAGTGGCCTCTGCATCCGCACAGGCACACACCACACATGCCACATCATACCTACCACACATATGCATACCTGAAAAAAAAATGGATGGCTAGCCGGGCGTGGTGGCGCACGCCTTTAATCCCAGCAGTCGGGAGGCAGAGGTAGGAGGATCGCCAAGAGTTCAAGGCCACCCTGAGACTACATAGTTAATTCCAGGTCAGCCTGGACTAGAGTGAAACCCTACTTTGAAAAACCAAAAAAAAAAAAAAAAAAAAAGGATGGCTACAGTAGTTTGATGTCCCCAAAGTCTCACATGTTGTGTTTAAGCCTCATACTTGTTCCCTGGCAGGTGGAGCCTTTGGGAGGTGGAGCCTTGCTGAAGGAGGTGTGTCACCAGGGCAGGTCTTGAGGTTTATGCATCCGCTGTTGGGGTCCCTCCCAGGGCCAGCCCAGGAAGGACCACAGGGTCTCTGCCAGGTAGGGGGTGAGAGGCGCAGAGTCATGACACAGACTCCAGGAGTTGGGTAGAATCAGGGAGAGGGCGAGCTGCTGCAAACTCATTTATTCAAGGAAGTGTAGGGGGTTTAAAGGGTTTGGCTGGCCAATCATTGTATGGGATGGTCCCCTTCTTGTGACCAATGACAGCCTGTCTCCGGGCAGATCATCTTGCAGCAGGTTTCTTGCAAGCATGGGACTGTAGCTGTTGTCATGCCAGGCCTGTGCAGGATGCCACGTCCACAGAAGCCACTTCCTGGTTTCTTCTGGCATGCAGTCTAGCTAGGGCCCGACCTGCATTGTGCCATACATATCCTCCTTTTTGTTTTTATCATTGGAGACCCTGGGAGGCATTGTTCTTTGCCAAGCCATTGTTGACCCCAGGCCCCAAGGGATCATCACATGCGACAGTGCCTGTCTTGGGTTGCCCTACCTCATGGGGTCTTACCTGTCATTGACTACCTGCCATCCTGGTGAGAAAACCCGAGGGGTGTGGCCTGGTGTCTTTTAGCATGCTGTCTGGCTAGGGCCCGACCTGCATTGTGCCATACACCAGCCGAACTGGACACATAGGAGCTCACTCTTGCTGCTTCCTCCCAGCTGACATAACAAGGTATGACATCCAGCTATCAGTTCTTGTCATACTTTCCCTGCCTTAATGAAACTTCCCCTCACGACTTAAGCCAAAATAAACCCTTTCCTTCCATAAGCTGCTTCTTTTTAAAAACTTTTTGTTTCTTTTTATTTATTTATTTGAGAGCAATAGACAGACAGAGAGACAAAGAGAGAGAGAGAATGGGTGCACCAGGTTCTCCAGCCACAGCAAAAGAACTCCAGACGCATGTGCCACCTTGTGCATCTGGCTTATGTGGGTACTGGGGAATAGAGCCTTGAACTGGAGTCCTTAGGCTTCATAGACAAGCACTTAACTGCTAAGCCATCTCTCCAGCCCCTGCTTCTGGTCAGATGTTTTGTCCCAACATCAAGAAGGTAACTGCTACAGTAGCACCTGAGAGGAACTCTATCTGAAGTCGTTCTCTTTCCTCCAAACACACAAGCATGCTCACCCACACCACACACAAAGGGTAATTAATAAATGATAATAAAACAAAAATGAGCCAGGCATGGTAGTACACAAACCTTTAATCCCAGCACTCAGGAGGCAGAGGTAGCCTCCTACCTCTGAGTTCAAGGCCAGCCTGAGACTAAATAGTGAGTTCCAGGTCAGTCTGGGCTAGAGCAAGACCCTACCTCAAAAAAAAAAAAAAAAAAGGAAAAAAAGAGAGAGAGAAACAAAGTAATGGGGAGAAAGAAAAGCAGTGACCTCAGGTTGGTCTGCTGCTCAGCTTGCCAGTAGATGTCTGAGCCATATTACAGCACAGCAGGAAGACATTCAGCCAGTGCTCTCAGGCTTCCCAGTTTCCAATACTATGAGCTGAAGAAACTTCCTTTCTCTATCAATTATTCCATCTCAGGCACTTTGTTATAGTAACAGAAAACTAGCTATTGTAGCTACTTCACTCCTTGCTATGACCAAATGCCTGATAGAAAGCAATTTAATGAAGGAAAAGGTTTATTCAGGCTTACAGGTATAAGAAGATGCATTCCATCATGACCGGAAAGGCATGGCTAAGGAGCAGGAGATGGAACTAATTATATTGCAGCTGGTCAGGAGGCAGAGCATGAAAAGGCAGTGAGGCCAGGCTGTGAAAAAGAGAGATGGCTTAGTGGTTAAGGCACCTGCTGAAAAGCCTAAGAACTCCCGTTCTATTCTCCAGGTCCCACATTTAGCCAGACACAAATAGTGCCACAAGGGCGCAATGCCGCACTTGCCCACAAGGGGGCGCACTCGTCTGGCGTTCGTTCACAGTGGCTGAGAGGCTGCTGGCCGCCCATTTTCTATCTGTCACTCTCAAAAAAAAACGTCAAGTCCTGACCCCAAGGACCCACTTCCTCCAGCAAGGCTCTATCTCCTAAAGGTTCCACAACCTTCCCAAAGAGCACCAACAGCTGGGGACCAAGTGTTCAAACACACTGATAGGAAATCAGGAGAAAGGCAGTCCCCATTGTGTAAGTAGCTACTCAGGGTGACAGGCCCAAAGGGAATCCACAAATAAATGTCTCCGTGTCCTAACAGAGCCAATGAAAACAGAGATTTGTAATGAATTGTATTATGCTAGTGAAAGTCCAGAGAACAGAGTCCAGGAACTGAAATCCAAAAACAATGAAACACTGACTCACCAAGACATCTGCTGACCACCAGCCTTTGTCGCCAACCAGCCTCTGTTCTGCTGCTGTTTTTGTTGCTGTTGCCATTTACTTCTTGGTTCTTTCTCCTTCTTGGGACTTTTTTTTTTTTGAGAGAGACACAGAGAGAGACAGAGAGAGAGAAAGAGAGAAAGAGAGATGGGCGCGCCAGCAGAATCTCAGCTGCTGAGAACGAAATCCAGATGCGTGCTCCCCCTTGTGGTCAAGTGCAGCATTGCGCCCTTGCGTCACTTTGCATCTGGCTAAACGTGGGACCTGGAGATTGGAACCGCTGGAGATTGGAACCAGTGTTCTTAGGGTTAGGAGGCAGGCGCCTTAACCCCTAAGCAATCTCTCCAGCCCCTTCTTGGGACTTTTTAACTCCTCCTCCTCATTTGAACTTTTGAGCAGGAACTCACATTCCTTTGCCTAACTCATCAACCTATCAGGCACCCTCACATGCATTCAAAGTGACAACCCAATCGGCCCTGACTGGATGCCTAATTTACATCCCTAATGGTAGAAAGGAGCTTTCTGCTTCACTCTCTTTTCTAAAGTCAAGTCTTGCTCACCCATGAATGGCATTATTAATACCCACCCTCCCAAAAAAAAAAAAAAAAAAAAAATCTTACTGAACTTGCCCTTCTGCTGTGTCTGCACCTGTCAAGTCTTTGCAGGTCACCAGACAATGAATTCAAGAGCCACTAGCTTGGGGAGTGTTAATAACCATTGAATGTGCTCTAACCCCTAATCTAAGCCCCATCTAGAGCTAAGAGAGACTCCATAACACTCAAAACCTGAAACAACATGAGCCTATGAGGGTCATTTTACATTCAAACCACAACATGAGCAAACTCCCTTTGGTCCTGCAAGGAACATGGAAGGTGCAACCCTCTGCAAACCCCAAATCTTCTCCACTGGCCCCCAAACTAATTGATACACACAAAAAAATATAAACTTGTCAGGCATGGTGTCACATGCTTTTAATGCCAGCATTTGGGAGGCAGACAGAGGTAGGAGGATTGCTGTGAGTTCAAGGCCACCCTGAGATTACGTAGTGAATTCCATGTCAGCCTGGGCTACAGACCCTACCTTGAAAAACCAAAGAAAGAAGAAAAGAAAGGCCGGGCATGGTGGCGCATGTCTTTAATCCCAGCACTCGGGAGGCAGAGGTAGGAGGACCAGCGAGAGTTCGAGGCCACCCTGAGACTACATAGTTAATTCCAGGTCAGTCTGGGCCAGAGTGAGACCCTACCTTGAAAAACCAAAAAAAAAGAAAAGAAAAGAAAAGAAAAAGAAAAAGAAAGAAAGAAAGAAAGAAAGAAAGAAAGAAAGAAAGAGGGAAAGAAAGAAAGAAAAACTTTAATCAAACTTTTAAGAAAAAAACCTTATCCACGGCTGGAGAGATGGCTCAGTAGTTAAGGCACTTGCGTGCAAGACTTGATGACCTAGGTTCAGCTCCCCAGTACTCACATAAAATCAGAAACACAAAGCCACGCATGCATCTGGAGCTCATTTATAGTGGCTAGAGGCCCTGGCATGCCCATTGCACTCTCTCTCTCTCTCCCCTCTCTCTTTCTTTCTATATCTCTCTGCTTGCAAATAAACTTTTAAAAAATTGTTTTTAAAAAAAGAATAAACCTTACCCATCCCAAATCTCAGGAAATGAGATTTTTGTTTGTTTGTTTTTGTTTTTATTTTTCAAGGTAGGGCCTCGCTCTAGCCCAGGCTGATCTGGAATTCACTGTGTAGTCTCAAGGTGGCCTTGAACTCATGTAACTCCTCCTACCTCAGCCTCCGAAGTGCTAGGATTAAAGGCATGCGCCACCATGCCTGGCAGGAAATGAGATTTTGAGACAAAAAAATAAAAACCATTCTATAATGTCTTCTCAACATTCAGAGACTGTGCAGTGGATTCTTCTTTCTGCCAAAGGAGCAGGAAAATAAGATAATGTCCGTGCAGCTGAAGAAATTTTGAAGACTTAAGCGACGCCTAACACTTCCCGGCTTGCACTCTGCACCTCATTCACTGTCCACGAACGTGGCAGTGTGCGTGTGGTGTTGCCACTGTGTCCCTTCACATCTGCCATCACCCTAATCCTGCCAGCTAGTATCCTATTTCAGGTTTTCATATGTAAGTCATACAATCTTAGGATGCCTGACACATGTCCCGCAGCCTCCTCCACTGCTTGTAGTTTCAACAAAATGTCTGAAAGATCCAGCAAGTTGACAAAATCTTTGTCTTTAAATCGGGAGAGTGCCGGCAGTTGCTTCCCAAGCTTCGGCCGGTCGCAGTGGACACGGTAGCTGCCCAAGACCCCTCTAAGGTGGAGGCACTCACTAGCACCTGGTGACCCAAAGCTTGGCCTGCCACCAGCACACAGTTGAGACTACCACAGGGCTGCCAGTAATAGTGTAGGAGGAGTCACCTCCTCCTAGGGGGAGCCCAAGTCCACTGACCTCAGCCGCTCTTCAGTGGGGGGCTCTGAGACATTGCCACAGATTGGGGAGTCCCTAGAGTCAGCTGAGGTCTCCGTGGTGTCTGTATGGCAGCCTGCAGGACTGCTCCTCTGCTCAGTCCTGCCTGAAGGTGTTCATGGCCAGGCCCTCACATGCCTCCCCTGCTTACCTGTGTGTGTGGGGGGTGCTCATCTGTGTGGGACCCCATCCCAGATTTCTGTCTTGTGCACAGATGTATAAACTTCTCCCTCGCCACAACCATGGCAGGCGCTTGAGCAGAACAATACAGTGACAGCCAGCCAGGTCACTGATAATGGGGCTATGGGTACTCCCTAGTACAAGGAGAAGGGGAGGGTCACAGCCTTACTCCCTATTGCGCCTCCATAGTTCCAAGTGATCTTGGGAGAAACTAGAGGCTATAGGAAATAGAAGGGGAACGGAAAGAGGGACTCCACGACGCAGCTTCCTTGAGGTTGTCAGTCAGGATGAGGTGGGATTGTGAGGTGCTGCAGCTGTTTTAGAGTCACCCACACTCCTATGAGGAACACGTCACACTCATGCACTATAAGGAAGCCCGATAAACTTACCGGGTCACCGAGATGGACTTTGGTGGAATTGTGACTTCAGTCTGTCATTGGTCAGTAGCCAAGGAATAGACATGGTGCAGGTCTCCCGGAGAGGAGATGGCATAGCACTGGCCTGTGTCGTGTTTGCTTGGCCTGTGTGTTTTCCTGTCTTTGGAGTAGAGTCATTCTGCCCTGTCCCAGCCTGCTGCTCCTCTGGGCTCCACTGAGTCCCCTCACACCGAGATTCCACATGCCTAACTGTGAGCAAAAAGACACATGAATCACAAAATCAATTCATAAGCAGGGCTTCGACCCAATTCATTTTCTTCAAAAAGTCAATGAGGGCTGGAGGGATGGCTTAGCGCTTAAGGCATTTGCCTGCAAAGCCAAAGGATCCTGGTTCGACTCTCCAGGACCCACGTTAACCAGATGCACAAGGGGGTGCATGTGTCTGGAGTTTGTTTGCAGTGGCTGGAGGCCCTGGCACGCCCAGTCTCCCCCCCCCCTCTCTCTCTCTCTCTCTACCTCTTTCTCTCTCTCAAATAAATAAAATATTCAAAAGTCAATGAGAAAATAACTTCTCAAATTCTGTCTCAGAAAGTACACACTTGAATAAATCGGAGGTGAGGTGTCCTCACTTTCCCTGTGTACTGTCTACTGGTCACCTGAATAACTCTGGCTTGGGAAGCTTACTTTCTTCATTAGTTTAAAATACTACTCATAAATACCTCATCTGAAAGTCAAGTTGTCTCCTGAAATTTTAAGTCAAGAATCAGGTGAAATTACAACCAGGAAATATTTAAGAACCCAGGACTCAGAAAATAAAACTGAAGACCTTTTAAAGTCATTTCTGAGGTAAAAGCATTTAAAAATTATTGCGCAGAAATAAAATTTCCAGGGCTGTAGAGACAGCTTAGTGGATAAAACAGTTGCCATGCAAACACATGAGTACCTAAGTTTGGATCCTCAGGATCCCTAGCACTCACTTAAAGCCAGACACGGTAGCCAGACACCTACCACTAGGTAGGTGGGAGGCAGAGAAGGGAGAATCCTTAGGAAGTGCACAGGCCACCCAGCCTAGCAGATGCCATGGTGAACAAAGGGACCTTACCTCCTTGAAGGAAGAGGGTGAAAATCAACACCTAAGGCTATCCTCGGACCTCCACGAGCACACCATGGCACATGGGTACCTGCACTCACACACAGGAGCACACACGTACACACCAAAAGGAAAGAAAGGGAAGAGCATTTGCAACAAGGCATGGTGGCACAGCCTTGTAATCCCTGGAGATGGAAGTGGAAAGACCAGGAGTTCAAGGCCAGCCTTGGCTACATAGCAAGTCTGAGACCAACCTGAGCTACATGAAATCCTGATTTAACCCCCACCTCTGGAAGGGGGGAGAGGGAGAAAAAGAAAAATTGAATTTTCAGAGATTGAATCCAGTCGGTGAAGGGTTCTTTCCACTGGGATGGACTGAGCTATCTTCCCGTTCTGTGGCCTCGAGGAAAATGAGTATCAACCCCATCCAACCTGTAGCCTATACATGACTGCCTCTGTGTGCATGAGTATTCCCCCCACCATAGTTTCAGCATTACTTTATTAGGAAGTCAGAAGAATTAAATGAAAAGGGGTAGGGAAAAAAAAGCATTTCTATGAAAATATCATTTAACAGAATTAAGAAAATTGAGCTGGAGAGATGTCTCATTGGGTAAGGCTTTTGCCACACTAACATGAGAATTCAAGTTGGGAACCCCAGCACCCATGTAAAAAGCCAGATTGTGGCAGGTGCATGTGACCCCAGCCATATCTACAGGTGAGAAGGGAGATGGAGATAGTAGAATCCACTGGAAGTTCACAGGTGAAAAAAAAAAAAAAAAAAGCATCAGTGAATGTGAGACCCTTCCTCAAACAAGATGGAAGGTGACAACTGACACCCGACCCTGAATGTCTTGTTTATGTATTTTTTTATATTTTATTTATTTGTAAGGGGGAGAGAGAGAGAGAATGGCACACCAGGACCTCCAGTCACTGCAAACAAACTCCAGACACATGCACCACTTTGTGCATCTGGCTTTACGTGGGTCCTGGGGAACTGAAGCCTTGTCGTTAGGCTTTGCTGGCAAACGCCTTTAACTGCTGAGGTATCTCTCCAGCCCGTTTATGTAATTTTTAATTCTTGTTGTGTGTATGTCTGTGGATACACCAGTAGGGTTTTCATCCCTCTAAAACCTGTTTGTGGTTTATAGAAGTAAGGACATATAAGTGGACATAAAAATGGACATATAAGGACATATAAAAAAACATACTAGGGCTGGAGAGATGGCTTAGCGGTTAAGGCACCTGACTCCTAAGCCTAAGAACGCCGGTTCCAATCTCCAGCGGTTCCAATCTCCAGGTCCCACGTTTAGCCAGATGCAAAGTGACTCAAGGGCGCAATGCCGCACTTGCCCACAAGGGGGCGCACACATCTGGATTTCGTTCACAGCAGCTGAGAGGCTGCTGGCGCGCCCATCTCTATCTGTCTTCCTCTCCCTCTGTCTCTGTCTCTCTCAAAAAAAAAAAAAATACTAGAAAATGCAGAGAAAGGGGCTAGGAAAATGGCTCAATGGGTAAAAGACTTGCGGCTCAAGCATGAAGGTCCGAGTTCCATACACAGTGACCACAAAAAGCCAGGCACAGCCATGCACGTCTGTCACTCTAGCACTGAGGTGAGTGGAGACAGGAGGATCAAAAGGGGCCACTAGTCAACCAGTCTAACCGAAAAATAGTAAGCTCCAGGTTCACCAAGAGACTGTGTCAAGGAAGCCAGGTAGAAGAAGGATCAAAGAACCCTTCTCTCATCTGGTATCTTCCTCCGGCCTCTGCATGTGTATGTGCAGATGCATGTGCCCCACCACCCACACCACGTCCACACAAAAGAAAACACAGAGAAGAAAGAAACTAATCACTTTGTCACCTCTTCAGTGCCTCGATGCAGACATGTACTACCGGAGCCAACAGCACTGCCTCTTTTGTTCTGTCATGTGTTAACACACCAAGTCCAAAAGGTGTCAGATGCTTTTCAACTCACAACCAACCCACAGACTGCCAGCATTCATATTTCAGAAGTTTCAATCCAGGAACAGCCGGCTCTGTGTTTCTGGATCTGCATGAGGCAGAAAATCATTACAGAAGGACAAGGGGAAGCAGAGCTGACTAAGAAGTAGAGAGAGCATGAATATTCTTTTATTATTATTATTATTATTATTATTATTATTATTATTTGAGAGAGAGAAAGAGGCAGAGAGAAAGAGAGAGAATTGGCATGCGAGGGCCTCCATCCACTTGCAAACAAACTCCAGATGCACGCACCCCCTTGTGCATCTGGCTTACTTACGTGGGTCCTGGAGAGTAGAACCAGGATTCTTTGGCTTTACAGGCAAACGCCTTAACTGCTAAGCCATCTCTCCAGCCCAGCATGAATATTCTTTTGTTTTTTTCTTTGCAAATAGTCTTGCTATATAGCCTAGGCTTATCTTAAACTGGCAGTCCTCCTGCCTCAGCCTCTCAAATGCTAGGGTTAAAAGTGTGAGCCATAATGCCAGCTTGCATTCATGAATAATTATGTACTTCCATTAAATATTTTCATTAATTAATGTATTCATATATGAGAGCAATGCTAGTAATATTAAAAATTCATACAATAGGAGCAGAGGAGATGGACTAGTGGTTAAAGGCACTTGCTTGCAAAGTCTGCTGGCCCAGGTTCAATTTCCCAGTACCTATGTAAAACCAGATGCAAAAAGTGGCCCATGCATTTGATGCGTGTTTGCAGTAGCAAAAAACCCTAGTGTGTTCACACACATGCAAATGAATAAGTAAGGATATTTTTTAATTCACACAGTATAAAAGACCACATAAGGCCTGGAGAGATGGCTTAGTAGTTAAAGCGCCTGCCTGCTAAGCCTAAGAATTCCCAATTCTCCAGGTCCCACAGTTAGCCAGACTCGAAAGTGATGCAAGGGTGCAATGCTGCAGTTGCCCACAAGGGGGCGCACACGCCTGGAGTTCATTCACAGCAGCTGAGAGGCTGCTGGCCTGGGCCCATTCTCTGCCCCCCCCCACTCTCTCCAAAAAAAAAAAAAAAACATAAAATGCCCCCTCCCTCACTGTCTACACCCCACCCCAGGACACTACCCACAAGTGGTCACACTGCTCACACAGAGATCACACCAGGTGGGGTGAATCTACCACGCCCACCTTGCCCTCTGGAAGGACTCAGCCTGATGTTTTTCCATTTTCTTTTGTTTTTCCTTCCTTCTTTTTCTTTTTTGTTTTGGTTTGTTTGTTTGTTTGTTTGTTTGTTTGTTTGTTTGTTTGTTTGTTTTTTTTCAAAGCAGGGTCTCACTCTAGCCCAGGCTGACCTGGAACCATCTCTGTAGTTCTACGCTGGCCTCAAACTCACAGTGTTCCTCCTACCTCTGCCTCCCAAGGGCTGGGATTAAAGGTTTGAGCCACCACACCCGGGTTGTTTGTTTGTTTGTTCATTCGTTCGTTCGTTTGTTTGTTTTGAAACAGAGTCTTACTCTAGCCCAGGCTGACCAGGAACTCATTCTGTAGCCCAGATTGGCCTCAAATTCTTGGCTATACTACAACTGTAGCCTACTGGTTATTGGGATTAGGGGCGTGCACCACCACACCAGGCTTTGTTTCCCATTTTCTGCTGCAAGTTTTTGCACCTGACCATACCGCTGGGACCACTTCCCCTGTCAGGGTACCAGTCCCCATCTTTAGAGAAGAGGTTCAATAACCAGAGTGCACCCCACCTTGCTCCACTCCCTCCTCATCAATCATCTCTTAGGGATTTGTGTGTATGATATATTTTATTTATTTATTTATTTATTTATTTATTTATTTATTTCACAAAGAGAGGGAGAGAGAATGGGCATGCCAGGGCCTCCAGCCACTGCAAACAAACTCCAGATGTGTGCACCCCCTTGTGCATCTGGCTAACATGGGTCCTGGGGAATCAAACCTGGGTCCTTTGGCTTTGCAGGCAAATGCCTTAACCACTAAGCCATTCCTCCAGCCCTCTTAGGGATTTTTGTATTGACAAAGGACAGTCTTTGCAGATATGTTCTTGGATAGTCATGTAAGCCTAACTTCAGGAGGATGATTCATCACATGGACCCAACTGACATGTGACAGACGGCAGGGGTAGCCTACCCAAATGCAGGTCCAGTTTGTCCTTCTCCAACAGAGTCCGAGGTGCTCATATCCCTTGGACGAGGACTCTCAAGCATCCTCAGAAGTGGGAGCAATGATGACTTCCTTCATATGGGTTTTTTAATTATGCAAAAAAACTATTCATTTTATAAAGGCAAGTAGACTTCAACAAAGGACTCTGGCTTTTGTCATTAGGGTCCCACTCAGCTTGCTGTCTCTCCCTAGGCATAAGCACTGGGACCTCAAGAAAGTCCCAAGAGTGTCTCTGCTTTTTCCATAAAAGGTCAGGCAGAGCCGGGCATGGTGGCGCACACCTTTAATCCCAGCAGTTGGGAGGCAGAGGTAAGAGGATTTCCAAGAGTTCGAGGTCACCCTGAGACTACAGAGTGAATTCCAGGACAGCCTGAACTAGAGTGAGACCCTACCTCAAAAACAAAAAGAAAAAAAAGAAAAAAGAACTAAAAAAGTCAGGCAGGAAGCCAGCATTCTTGTTCTTTTTTTGTAACCCAGCACTCAAGAGGATGAGGCAGGAGGATCACCATAAGTTAGAGGTCAGCCTAAGCTACAGAGTGAGTTCCAGGTCAGCTTAGACCAGAGTGAGACCCTGCCTGAAAAACATCCCAAAAAGCAAAACAAAACAAAATGTCTAGGCAAACACTCTAAGAGGCACATTGGACCCTATAGGTCCCAGAGCTGCCCCAGATTCTTCCGTGTCCACACCCTATGCCTGTCCCTGTCCCCTGAAGACAGTAGAGCTGCAGACAGACACTGGAAAAGATCAACCTGAGGCTGAGGAGATGCGAGGTCTCCCACTTGCAAGTGGCAGGAGCAGGCTGAAAGAACCCTGGGAAGGTGACTATAGCCAGTAGCTTCTCCTTGCTGGGACAAAACGCCTGGCCAGAAGCAGTTTATAAGAGGAGAGGGTTTGTTTGGGGCTCACAGTTTCAAAGGGAAGCTTTACCATGGCAGAGAAAGCTGGATCACTTCATCCATCACACATCCCCAGCAGGGAGAGAACAGCAAATGTGACCGACACGCTGGAGGCAGACTAATCAACCCCAAGGTCCATCCCCAGCAATACACCACCTACAGCCAGACTCCACCTCCCAAAAGCTCCACTAGTTGGGGACAAGGTAGCAGATTCTATCAAAAAAATACCTGAAGCTAGGCAGGAGAGATGGCTCAGCAGTTAAGGTTCTTGCTTGTGTAGCCTGAAAGCCTGACATCCCAGGTTCAATTCCCCAGTCCCCATGTAAAGCCAGATGCACAAAGTGGCGTATGTGTTTGGAGTTTGTTGGCAGTAACAGAAGGCCCTGGCATGCCCATTCTCACTCTTTCTGTCTGTTTCTTTCTCTCTATCTCTCTCTCAAATAAATAAATATCTTTATTTATTTAGTTAGCAGCGTGGGTGACTCTAAAACAGCTGCTTATAAATTATGGTGCTTGCTTGCAAGCCTGACAGCTCAGGTTCAAATCACCTGTACCCTCAAAAAGCCAGATGCACAAAGTGGCACATGTATCTGGAGTTTGTTTGCAGTGAAAAGAGGCCCTGGAGCATCCAGTCATATTCTCTGTCTCCCCCGTTCACCAATAACGATAAATAAATTTTAAAAAATAAGTGGTTACTGGGCATGGTGGCGCACACCTTTAATCCCAGCACTCGAGAGGTCAAAGTAGGAAGATCACTGCTAGTTCAAGACCAGCCTGACACTACATAGTGAATCCCAGGTCAACCTGGGCTAGAGAAAGACCCTACCTCAATTAATTAATTAATTAATGGAGAGCAACTAAGGAGGATACCCGTGAGTTCGAGGCCAGCCTGAGACTACATAGTAAATTCCAAGCCAGCCTGAGCTGGAGCAAGACCCTACCTCGAAAAACCAAAAATAAAAATAAAACCCTTTCCTGTCATCAGCTGCTTTGGGTTGGATGTTTGTATCCAGCAAGAAAAAGGTAACTACAACACGAAGGTATAGGACAACTGCAAGTTCAAAACCAGCCTGGGCTACATAGCACGACCAAGTATGGAAAGAAGAACAGGAGGGAGAAGCCTAGGAAACATTCACACAATGTATAAAAGTATATGACAGAGGTGGGCTGAAATTCCCTAGTATACAAAGCTCTTAAAATCCATAAGACTAGAGCGATGGCTTAGCAGTTAAGGCTCTTGCCTGCAAAGCCTAAGGCTCCATGTTCAACTCCCCAGAGCCCACATAAGCCAGATGCACAGGTGACACATGCACAGAAGGTGGTGCACACGTCTGGTGTTCTACCACAGTGGCTAGAGGCCCTAGTGAGCCAACTCTCTCGCTCTCACTCGCTCACTCTCTGTCCTAAAATTTAAAAATTCCATAAGACAAAGACACACAGACCATTAAAAAACTTTATAATGGGACCTTGGGAGACGGCTCAGTGCATAAAGTACTCGCCATAGAGGCGTGAGTACCTGAGTTTGGTTTGCCAGCACCCATATAAAGCCAGAAACTGTAGCAGGTGTCTGTAATCCCAGCATACCAAAGACGAGGAGGGAGGTGAAACAGGATATTCCCAGCCAACCTGAAAAACAACCAGAGAACCTGCCTCAAATAAAACAAGGTAGCCTGGCAGGGTGGCACACACTTTTAATCCCAACACAGGGGAGGCAGAGGTAGGAAGATCACTGAGTTCAGGTGCAGCCTGAGACTACATAGTGAATTCCAGAGCTACAGTGAGACCCTACCTCAACCCCCCCCCAAAAAAAAAAGGAGTTAGAGAGACTGGAGAGATGGCTCAGCAGTTAAAAGCTCTTGTTTGCAAAGCCTGACAGCCTGTGTTCAATTCCCCAGTATCCACATAAAACCAGATGGACAAAGCGGTGCATACATCTGGAATTTGTGTTTGCAGTGGCAGGACGCCCCAGCATGCACTCTTTCTCTCCCTCCCTCCCTCTCTCTCAAATAATTTTTTAAAACTTTGAAAAAAAATGAGGTAGAACGTGATCATTGACAGTAAAGCCATCCTCATCTCCGCGCATGCACTATGGCACACACATGCCCACACTCACACATACACATCAAAGAAACTTTTAAAACTGGCAGACAACACACCATTTTCTAAATAGTCAATAACAAAATGAAAAGGTAATCCCATCCTAACAGGAGGAAAAGATGATGACATCAAAATGAAAAGAGAGACTGATTGACAGGGGGAGGGGATATGATGGAGAGTGGAGTTTCAAAGGGGAAAGTGGGGGGATGGAGGGATGTACCATGGGATATTGTCTACAATTAAAGATGTTGTTAATAAAAAAAAAGTAATAAAATAATAAAAAATAGAAAAAATGATAATCAACATCACTAAGAGTTGAAGAGATGAAAATAAAAGTAGAAATAAAAAAATAAATAAAGTAGCAAAAAGTACATTTACCCATCAGACTGCCAAAAACTCAATGGGCTGGTATGATCTAATGAATGATATCACTGCCCAGAGTTATGGACAGTTAAGTCTGGCAAATTTCTGGACAATTATTTTGGTGAACATGTTGGGCATCCAAGAATATTACCTCTGAGCCGGGTGTGGTGGCACACGCCTTTAATCCCAGCACTCGGGAGGCAGAGGTAGGGAGACTACATAGTGAGTTCAAGGCCATGCTGAGACTATATAGTGAATTCCAGGTCAGCCTGAGCTAGAGTGAGACCCTACCTCGAAAAAAAAAAAAAAAAAAAAAAAAAAATTTTTTTTTTAAAAAAGATTATTACCTCTGGCACACACTAGTCAGTCCATCTGCTGGCCAGTCAGTGGTGTAGAGCCAGAGTGGGCCTGGCTTGCTCCCTGACAGTGCCAGCATCACTAATATGGATGAACTATTGATTGAGTGTGTGTGTGTGTGTGTGTGTGTGTGTGTGTGTGTGTGTGTGTGTGTGCAAATGGAATGTCAGATGTTTGTGCTACTTTTTGTGGGTGCTGGGAAATGGAATGAACCCAGGCCAGCAAGTTTTACAAGCAAGTGCCTTTAACAACTGAGTCATCTCCCCCAGTCCCTCTGAACCATTTTTATTTATTCATTTATCTGTGAAGAGAGAGACAGAGAATGAGAGGGAGCATTGGCACACTCGAGTTTCTTCCCCTGCAAAGGATCTCCAGGCACATGTGCCCCTTTGTGCATCTGGCTTTACATAGCATTGGGGAATTGAACACAGGCCATTAGGCTTTGCAAGCCAGTGCCTATAACAATTTTTATTATTTTTTATTTATTTTTGGAGCGAGAGAGAGACAGAGAGGGAGAGGGAGAGAGAGATGGGTGCACCAGCAGTCTCTCAGCTGCTGTGAACGAAATCCAGATGTGTGCGCCCCCTTGTGGGCAAGTGCAGCATTGCGCCCTTGCTTCACTTTGCATCTGGCTAAACGTGGGACCTGGAGATTGGAACCGCTGGACATTGGGACCAGCGTTCTTAGGCTTAGCAGGCAGGCGCCTTAGCCGCTAAGCCATCTCTCCAGCCCTATAACAATTTTTTAAATATTTTATTTGTTTGTAAGTAGAAAGGGAGAGAGAATGAATGGGTGTGCCAGAGTCTCTTGCTGCTGCAAATGAACTACAGATGTATGCGCCACATTGAACATCTGGCTTTACATGGGTACCGGGGAATTGAATCCAGGCTGTCAGGCTTTGCAAGCAAGCGCTTTTAACCGCTGAGCCATCTCTCCAGCTACCCTCCACTTAACCATTTTTCCAAAAACAAACGAAAGCCAAAGCTGGTTTGTGATGACTCACACCTTTAATCCCAGCACTCACATAGGCAGGTTCAAAGCCAATCTGAGCTACAGAGTGAGTTCCAGGTCAGCTTGGGTTAAACGCAACGGGCCTCCCCGCCTCAAATAAAAACAGAACTAACAAGACTTCCAACGTCCCATGGTGAGTGAACAGGTGAGTCAAGGAGAACTGTACTGTGGAGTCGACTGCGCTGGTAGAAGCCACTTCACCCCACCTGTTCCACCAGACCACAGACCGTGCCTGTGGGGCTCGCTGCATGACCCTGAATGATTTATCCGTTCACAGCCTCAGGGTCCCTCTACATAAGTGAAGGCTAAGATGTGCGGGAAGGGACAGGGGAGTGCTGTGCACAGACACAGCATTCAGCAATATGAAGGCAAAGGCAGCTGCGGGCCTGAGTGCCTGCAGAGCCCGGCTGCATCCTGCGTGACGGGCCAGGCTCAACCCCTGAGCTCCGTGCAAACGAGAGCAGGACGGAAAGCGCACCTCTGCTAGCCCGAGGATGGGCAAAGCCAGCGTGGGTAGGTGCCCTGCACGCAGGACCACTCGACCTGCAGAAGCTGCTAGTAACCCGCAGCTTAAGACCCTATGGGCGAGCCAGGCGCACCCCCACGAGCTCTCCCACGGCCACGCCCCAGGCCGTGGTCAACTTGCCAGCGCGCGCCCTCGGACACCGTCCGCTCTGCGCGCACTCGGCGCGGGGCCCTGGAGACCTGGCGAGGAGCGCGCCAGCGGGGTCCCCGGGTGCCCGTGCAGAGCTCGGGCTGCAGCCGGCGACCCCGGGCACGGCCAGCCTCAGCGCCCCGCGGATCCCCGCCGCCCGTGCGTGTCCGGGCGCGGCGGCAGGTGGGCGCGTTCTCGCGGGCGGGGGGTCTGGCCTGGCCGCGCGCCTCCCCCGGAACTCGGCCGTGCCATTCCCATGATGCCCAGCCACCGGGCACGGCTTCCGGAGCGCGGCCGCCGCCCCGCGGGTAGGTGGCGGGAGAGGATGGGCCGGGAGGGAGGGAAGAAGGAAGGGAAGGAGGGAGGGAGGGAGGGAGGGAGGGAGGGGGTCCCCTTCCCCGAGTCCAGCCCCCTGCGCTTCCCACGGCGTGCGGAGTCCCGGGCCGCCCCCCCCCCGCGAGACCCCGCGCCGCGCTTGCCGGTGCGGACCGCCGCCTCCCGGGACGCGGGCGCCGAGCGACGAGCCGGGCAGAGGGGCCGGACGCACCGTGCAGGCCGCGGCGCGGGGCTTTGAGGAAGGGGCGCGGCGGGCGCACACTGACCGGTCCTGCCCTGGGCGGGAGGGGTCACGGCACCCGGAGACATCTCCCGCGCCCTCCGCGCCCCGCATTCCTGCAGAGCTGGTGGGGGCGAGCCCTGCTCAGGTGAGCCGCAGGTGAGGCCGATGCAGGGGACCGCCGAGGCCTGGCGGGCCTTCTGGGCTGTGTCCTCGGCCCTACCAGGCTCTGCTTCTGGGAGTGGCTGAGCTTCCAAATCTGAGATCGGATCCCAGAAAATGATTTCGGGGGTACAGACTTGCGGGAGACCCGGCCTGTAACCTCCTCCCACCACCAAGGGTTGGCACGAGCCTGGTGAGGACAGCTATTCCCTCCAAGGCTGCCGTGAGAGGTTTGTCTCTCTTTGCCTCTGAACAAGGATAGCAGACACAGCAGTTTGGCTGGTGTATGTTGGGGGTCTTGTCAGCACTTACAGCTGCTAGGAACTGAATGTAGCCCACCCCCACTTCAGGTCGGCTGGGGCTGCTCCGGAAGCCCGCGCGCAGACTGGGCTCCTCTGTGGCATGCAGATGACGCCTTCCCCTACCCCACTGAGAGGTAAGAATCTAAGCTAAACCCTGTTGGGGGGCGGGGGGTCACTTGAGCAATGGACTGGGATGCTTCTGGAAGGCAGGCTGGCTTGTTAGTTGTCAGGCCTTGAGCCGGGTGTGGGAACCCAGGGCTCTACACTGTGCTTTAAATTCTGACATGTGACTTTGTTGTGAAGGGGCTGGGTGTCCCCACAGCCATCTGAGAAGCCTGATTCCAGCCCCCCTCACCGCTCCGCCCCCTTTTGACAAAGCCTAGGCCCTGGCCTGGGCTCCCATTTCTCTCTTGCTGTATATACAGTTCAGGGTTCTCCAGAATGCTGGCTCTCAATGTTGACTTAGACCAGATGGTTGGGCTGACAACTCAGAAGACTGTTCTAGAAGCCCAGCTCTGCTGCAGTCACTTACAAACTGAAAACAAGTGAGTGAAGATAAGGCCCTTTCCCTGCTCTGCACCTCGGGTATGTAAAAGGTGGCCTGTTTATTAAGGAGTTAATGGTTAATGTTCCCTCCCTTCTCCTCCCCCCCCAGAGGGTCTCAAGTATCCCAGGCTGACCTTGAACTCATGATATAGCTGAGGTTAGCCTTGAATTTCTGGTCCTACTGCCTTCACCTCTGGAGAGTTAGCATCACTGGTGTGTGCCACCATTCCTGCTCAAGTCCTTGTTGTTCTTGGCTTAGAATCCTCATAGCCCAAGGCTATGGAAATGTTTTATGATTTCTGTGGTTTTGCCCTGGCAGTTTAAATAATGTCCATAGTAGGGAGGGGACAGGGCCCCCAACCAGTGAAAAAGCCCATCTTCCTGTTGGTGCCAAGTGCTCTGTGCTTGTGGGGGTATCAGAAAGATGATGTTGTAGGGGAGGAGGGCTGTGGTGGGTGCCAAATGTGAGATAGGGTAGCTTGCTCAATCAGGCACTCCCCACCCTGTTGCCTTCACCCGGGTGAGTATTACATTAGCTGCAGTTATAACGTGTTTGGCCTCAGGACAAACTTTCTAGAATGTCACGTTGAGCTCTTAAGTTAACGATCAACATATTTAGAAGTGGTCACTTGGTCTCTGGATCCCTTTAATTTTGATAGTCAAAAGCCAACTTGACACGCCGGTGGAGGATGCTACCTGGTGTGAGTAGACCAGTGAAAGCCACGTCCAGAAGCCTTAGGACATCTGCCTGAACTTGAAGAGAATTTCACTGGCGAGGAACGCTCGTGTTTTAGTTTCACTCTCGGAGCACAAACTGGTAATACATAACGATTTGCTTCTGGATGTGTGGCAGCCTGTGGTAATTGCTGATCACACTTCTTGGGTGGGTCTGGGTAGAGGTGGCCAGCTGTACCTCTCAGGGAAGGGAGTGTCTGTCTTATGTAAACAGCAAGTCGTTTGCTGTCAGGAAGGCAGGTCCCAGTTAAACAGCTGGCAGAGAGGACACAGGATGGAAAGCAAAACAAACACAGGCTGGGTCCCACCAGCTGCCAGGGATAGACATGGGAACAGCCCTGTATGCCATTGCTGAGACGAGCTCACTTCTCTGTCTGTCAGCTATGTGGGCACTCTTCCCTCTAAACCCACTACACTCCAATCTTGGAGAGGCATGAGGGGATAAAAGAATTAAGAAGCCAGGCATGGTGGTGCACACCTTTAATCCCAGCACTTGGGAGGCAGAGGTGGGAGGATCGCTGGGAGTTCCAGGCCACCCTGAGACTACATAGTGAGTGCCAGGTCAGCCTGGGCTAGAGTGAGACCCTACCTCGAAAAACCAAAAATAATAAAATAAAATAAAGAATTAGGAGCTATACACCCAGCCATCTGCATTAGGCTGCTCTTCAGTGGCTATCGGTGAACCTGTCTTCAGAGACCAGCACCGCTGAGATGTAGGAACCCAGCACTAACCCCACAAGCCTGTGTTCATTTTGCTTTTCCAGCTGTTTAACCATGGTTTGCCTTCCTGACAAGCCCATGATCTACACGCTACACCCCAGCCATTAGATCTAGACCTGCCCCAGTGCATGCTTGGGAAAATTACTGTGTTGATTGGGGGCATGCAAACAATCCAACAGATACCCATTTGACATTTTCATACAGTAAAAGTGACTTGAAAGTGGGTGTGGTAGCTCATCCCAGCACTGGGGAGGCTGAGGTAGGAGTTTGAGGCCAGCTTGGGCTAGAGTGAGTTCTAGGTCAGCCTAGGCTAGAGTGAGACCCTGCCTCAAAAGAAAAAAGAAAGAGGTCGGGCATGGTGGAGCATGCCTTTAATCCCAGTACTCGGGAGGCAGAGGTAGGAGGATTGCTGTGAGTTTGAGGCCACCCTGAGACTACAGAATGAATTCCAGGTCAGCCTGGCTAGAGTGAAACCCTACCTTGAAGGAAGGAAGGAAGGAAGGAAGGAAGGAAGGAAGGAAGGAAGGGAGGGAAGGGGAGGGAGGAGGGAGGGGGGAGGGAGGGAGGGAGGGAGGGGAAGGAAGGGGAGGGGAAGGAAGGAAGGAAGGAAGGAAGGAAGGAAGGGAAGGAGGAGGAAGGAAGGAAGGAGGAGGAAGGAAGAAGGAAGGAAGGAAGGAAGGGGAGAAAGAGGAAGGAAGGAGGGAGGGAGGGAAGGAAGGAAGGAAGGAAGGCTCCTAGAAAGATAGCTCAGTGGTTAAAGGTACTTGCTTACAAAGCCTTCCAGCCCAGGTTTGATTCCCCAGCACCCACATAAAGCCAGATGCAAAAAATGGTGCAGGGCTGTAGAGATGGTTAGTGGTTAAGGCACTTGTTTGCAAAGCCTAAGGGCCCAGTTAGATTCCTCAGTACCCATGTAAGCCAGGTGCTCATGGTAGCATTTGCCTCTAGAGTTTGTTTGCAGTGGCTGGAGACCCTGGTAGCACCCATTCATATTCTCTCTCCCTCTCCCTCTAATAAATAAATAATTTTTTAAAAATTGGTGCAAGCATCTGACCTTTATTTGGACTGGCAAGAGACTAGTGCATGTGTATACACTCACATACATATACATACAAACAAAAATTTTTAAAAAGAGAGAACTGGAGAGATGGCTCAGCAGTTAAAGGTACTTGCTTTCAAAGCCTAATGGCCTGGGTTCAATTCCCCACTACCCACATAAAGCCAGATGCACAAAATGACCCATACATCTGGAGTTCATCTGCAGTGGCGAGAGGCCCTAGTGTACCCGTTTCCTCCCTCTCTTCCCTCCTTCCCCTTCTGCTTGCAAATAAAAAAATATTTTTAGAGGGGCTGGAGAGATGGCTCAATGGTTAAGGCACTTGCCTGCAAATCCAAAGGACCTTGGTTCAATTTCCCAGTACCCATGTAAGCCAGATATACAAGGTGGCGCATGCATCTGGACTTCGTTTGCAGTGGCTAGAAGCCCTGGAGCAACCATTCTCTCTCTCTTTCTCTCTCACTCTGCCTCTTTCCCTCTCTCAAATAAATAAATAAAAATAAACATATTTAAAAATATATATTTTTAGGGCTGGAGAGATGGCTTGGCAATTAAGGCGACTGCCTGCTAAGCTTAAGAACGCCAGTTCCAATCTCCAGGTCCCACGTTTAGCCAGATGCAAAGTGAAGCAAGGGTGCGATGCCACACTTGACCACAAGGGGGCGCATGTGTCTGGAGTTCGTTCACTGCCGCTGAGAGGCTGCTGGCATGTTCATTATCTCTCTCTGCCTCTCCCTCTCTCTCGGTCCCTCTCTGTCTTTCTCCAAATATACATATATTTTTTTGTTTTTTGTTTTTAGAAAGGCAGGAAGGGAGGGAGGTACAATAATGACATGCAAAATACTTGGGGAAACACTTTTTGAGTCACTCACATTGTACAACTTTGTTTCAGGAGCGTGTTGGTCATGTCCAGAAGGAAATCCATGCATGAAATCCACCTTGACAGTTGTTCTAACACCGAGAGAAGCATTTACAGAATGTCACTGTGGCCGGCCCGGCCAACTCCTCTGAGGTAAATGACTTCAGTAGTCCTCTTACAGAGAAGATGCGAGCCCTGAGGCAGAGGATAGGGGCGGCTGCAACTGGCAAACAAACTCTTACTGATTCCACCCAGAAGGTAGAAGAAAACCCTCATATCGCTGGGGAAAACAGGACCCTGGAAGCTTGTATAAGCTACCCCAGGACACCCCAGCCAACTGGACATTGGACTGTAGCCCAGGGGTGCTGTCCGTTGGGGCTGCCTGCAGCGTTCACTGACGTAACATGCTCGTTCACTGCATCCAACGCTACTGTCCTTTCTCTCCTCCCACCATGTGAGACTGGCTGAGGGGTAAGCCAAGCCAAGCAGTGCCCTGCCCACCTGCTAGGATGTTCCTCATGAATGCCCCACCAGTGGTGGCCCTCCAGTCCAGATGGGAGGCCTTTGGCCAGCCCAGAAGCTTCCACTTTGCTGACTGCTTCTCGGAGTCGAAAGAGGACGTGGCCAGGGCCTCAGTGAGTGCCAGGGTGCAGATGATCATCAGCACGCTGCAGCGAGATGAAGCTGCGCTGGGCATGAGCAATGAGCGCCCAGCGCAGAGAGGGCAACGTGCAGAGAGGTGCCGCGGCACCAGACCGGCCACCAGCCCTGCAGCACGCAGAGAGCAGCCTGCGTTCCCTGCCTGCGGACTGGCTGCCCACTGCGACCCCCTGGGGAAGGGCCAAGTTGCTGGCCTTGGTTCCTTGGAGCTGGAGTCTGACAGTGATGACTCTGTGGACCGGGACATCGAGGAAGCCATCCAAGAGTATCTGAGGGCCAAGGGTGGGGCATCTGGACCTTTGTCTCAAGGAGCCCCTATCCCCACAGAGCCTGCCCACAGCAGCACCGTGCTCACCTTGTGTCCCCCAAAACTTGCCCTTAGCTCAGGCAGTGTTCCTGGTGATTCTGCGGGAGCCAGTGAGGGCCAGGGTTCTACCTCCCCCGTGAGCGTGAGTAGCGAGGACTCCTTCGAACAGAGCATCCAGGCAGAAATAGAGCAGTTTCTGAGCGAGAAGAGACAGCATGAGACCCCAAAATGTGAAGAGTCTGTGGATAAAAAGTCAGACCAGAACCAAAGCTTGGCCAGACTTAAAGTGAACAGAGAACCCCCAGCCCGGGCAGCACCTCAACCTGCTCTAACAGGTGCCTGTAAGGAATTCATCTTCCGCAAACCTCCCAGGCTAGCGAAGATGAGCGGGCAGCCCAAGGACCTGGTCAGCACACGGCCAGCCGCCCCCAGGCCAGAGGCTGCGCAGAACAGGAGTGGGGTAAAGAGGGGCACGGCCGCCAGGCGCAGCCCGCGCATCAGGAGCTCAGCGCTGGTGCAGCAGGCATCTGACTCCAGCAGTGATGACGGCATTGAGGAGGCAATCCAGCTGTACCAGCTGGAGAAAACCAGGAAGGAGGCCAGCGGAGATGTGGCCCCCAGAGCCCAGCTCCAAGAGGAGAGAGTGCCTGACCCTCCTACCACCAGCCCCAGCAGCACCCTACAGAGTGCCTTGCCCGAAGTCCGCAGGAGACCCTCAAACAAGAAGAAGCCAATGGCCCTGAAGGTTGTGGACGCTACCCAAGGGTGCCTCCACCCCGACCACCCCTCCAAGCTCCCAAAGGACGTCAAAGCCTCTGCCCCTCCAGTACACACAGCAGCCAGGAGTGAGTCTGTTCACCGAGCCACTTGCCGAGCAGACACGTCTGCAGAGCTGATGTGTGCCGAGGCGATCCTGGACATTTCTAAAACCATCCTACCAGCCCCTGTGGAAGGAAGTGACAGGCCTCCTTCTGCCAGTCCACTCTTCTGTCCCCCAGGCGTGGCTCCTCGCTCTGATGGTGACAGCAGTGCCGTCGACAGTGATGACAGCATAGAGCAGGAGATCAGGACGTTTTTGGCTCTCAAGGCGCAGGTAGGGAGTCCGCAGCCCACCCAGGGCCCAACGTCCTCACCCGGCCCCAAGAGCCAGACTGGCATCCTCAAGGTCCCTCTCTCTAAAACACCAGATCTGCCTCTGAGCTGTAAGAGGAAGCGAAGAGGCAGAGGTAGCACCACCATGCCCAAGAAAACAAAGGGTATAAGAGAAAGAGCCCAGGACAGTGACCACAAGGTCCAGCCTAGCCATCATGGAAGAGATCCACCTAGCCAAGCCAAATCCAGTGAGGCCCCAGGAGGGGAGAGTGAGGCCAGAAGACAGCTTTTGCCTCTCAACACAGTTGGACTTAATGACACACAAGTGTCTCAAGACCATGGAGGTCATAGGAAGGCCAGTGAAGGGAGAGGTGCTGGTGAGAAAGAGAGCTCTGAGGACAAGAGCAGCTCACTGGACAGCGACGAGGACCTTGACACGGCCATCAAGGACTTATTAAGATCCAAGAGGAAGCTCAAGAAGAGGTGCCGGGACCCCAGGGCTATGTGCAAGAAGAAGGTCAGGTTCGGCACCACAGAGACACGGTTTGGTGAGAAACCAGGCAGCCTCCGGGAGACTGGAAAGACCACGGTGGCCCACAGGTGCTACGGAGCTCTTTGTCCAAGTGCAGAAGGGACAGCAGGGATGGCCCAGGGAAAGGCCACATCTTCAGCAACGTGGCAGAGAAAATGAAGCTAGGTGGCGAGGGAGGGAAGGATGTGTCCCTGACCTTCCTGCCCAGGAGTAGAAGCCCAGGAGCAACTCTTCTCTCTAAGGACCAAGGAGGTAGTGAATGTCCTCCGTTGGCCCCCCAGCCCTTGTCTGAGGACAGCTCTGTGGACAGTGATGACAGCATTGAACTGGAAATCAGGAGGTTTTTGGCAGAAAAAGCCAAGGAGTCTATACGCAGTTCAGAACCTCAAGGGGAGAGCCCTGCCCCACTCCAGCTGGGAGGCCCTGCCAAGCCAGAGGCACCCTGCAGGAAAGATCCAGTTCCGGGACCACCGTCCGGTGTGTGCACACGAAGCCAGAGGGCCAGGGCAACCCCTCAGCCGGCTGAAGGAGGAAGAGGCTCTGGGATGCAAGTGGCCAGCGTCTTGGGCCATACTGGGAAGAGCACCCCTTACTCTGAGCGCACTACTCGCCTCCCTTCCGCTCTGGGCAGATGTGAGCCATCACTGCCCAGGAGTGCCAGTGGGAACAGCTCTGCCAAAGGGTCACCAGCAAACAGGAGAAATGTCTGTGCTCACAAAGACCAGAGTCCACAAGGCACTGAGCCCAGTGCAGCAGAAGGTGCTTTCACTCAGCCGCCCAGATGTTCTAAAGTGGGCACCGAAGCGAGAAGCACCGGGGGTACCTTTCCCCTGAACTACAGCAACCAGAGCTTGCTGACCCCCAACCTAGGGCCTCAGGCAAATCTCACCCTCCCCTGGAATGACTTGGCACACCAGAGCAGGCTGCCCAACCCATGGGCACTGAACTCAAGCCAAGGCACAGCATGGACAGGAGTCTTTGGGGGTGAGAAAGAGAAAGGTGTCACTTCACAGGCCAAGGGCCCAGCCAGCCTCACCTCGAGCCCCAGGAAGAACCTTCCTTTCTCGGGCTTCTCTCCCCTGCTCTCCACCCAGCTCTTTCACTTTGGGAAAAGCATCTCCTGGGGAAGCAAACAGTCCAGCCTCTTCAGTTCCCATCTGAGCCTCCCTTTGCAGGGCCCCACCTTCTCAGCCTTCAGGGAGACCCAGCCTGGCCGTGGCCCAGTGTTTGGAAACCCACATTTGCTCGTGAAGAAGGACAGTGGGCACTGGCCGAACAGGAAGGCTCAGGGCAGGGTCAGTCTACGTGGCAGGCGGAACTCGGGCTCCGAGGACAGCATCCTAGACCTGAGGTACGGACACAGGGTCAACAGGGACAACCAGGACCAGGAAGCCTTGGGCAGCGACGCAAGTGAATTCAGCGACACCTCCGTGGAGGACGGAGGCAGCAGCACAAAGAAGGGCAAAGTCCTAAAGCTGTGACCCAGCGTTCTGGTTCTCACGATGTCGGTATGGAGGGTCCCTTCGGCAGAGCTTTGTATAATATGTACGCTGACCTCAAGCGACATTTTTATTTAACAGATGTGTCCTAGTAAATACAGTTTTGTAGCTTTTTGTAAATTATTTAAAGTGCTGTAAGAAATATTTTTGGAAAACGTCGATTTTGCAGGGCATTCCTAACTGCAGCTTTCTGTGATCCGCGTGCGTATGGTAGATTAGAAACTTGGTTCTAACCATCCCCTTAAGGGTCAAAAACTGAAGCCAGTACCTCTGGCCTCTTGTTGGTGCAGAGATGTTCAGGCCTGAGGACGGTGGACAGCGGCCCACCTTAGAAGCACTAAGTGGCGGAGGTGTGTCAGGATACCGCTGGGACAGTACTTTTTATAAAGAACCCAGTGCCTGTCTTCTGAAGGCTGCAGTCCCAGCCTTCAAAACACTCCAAAGCACAACGGCCAGCAAGCAGCTGACCAACCATCCCCTGTCGCATGTGGAACCCCAGCCGCTAGCTCTGCAGCTCAGCTGAGCCTGGATCGTCCAGTGTCCAATCTCGTCCAGTCACTGGAGGATTCTAGCATCTAAATCAACCTCCTTCCATGTGAGAGCCATTCACCTTGGTTTTCAAGCGTGGCTCGAAGAGGTAACCATGTGTACGTTTTGACTGTCCTGTTCTTAGCGTGTGCACAAGTGAATAGTGTGACCATGAGGTAGCTTGGTCCCACAAATACCTTGGCCATCTGTGATGGAGAAGCCCAGCCCTGGAAATACCGGGAATGAGCCTTCCCTATAACTGCTCTGAAGGACCCAGAATCCAGTTGGGTGTAACCAACAATGCCAGCACTCCTCGCGGCTTTCTGCAGCCTGTACCTCCCTAAGAGGAAGGGGAAGGGCCTGGCTGGGACTGAGCCCAGGCTGTAGACATTGGCCCCTGGGGTTTGGCCGAGTGATGCTGTCTTGGCGCCATGGCTACTGTTTGGACAGAAGCCATGCTGGACCCTAAGGGTCATAACATCTGCATTGTGAGATTGTCTGCCTGTCACCCTGAGTTTTGCAAATCAGCGTCCTTGTTTAGCTGTGACTCAGGGTCTGTTTCTGTGGCTGAATTCTGTTGGTATTCTAATGTGGAAGTGAGCTTCCTACCATGTGCGCCTGAGTCTTAACAGTCACTTCTGTGCACAAACACACTGCCCCCCTCTTCAGTGAGTGTCATGTCAGAGCTGGGGCACAGGCCCCAGGGTCCTTGTTACTGTCCTGAGCAGTCCTGAGCCGAGTGTCACAGTGTCTGTGTGCATATTCGTTCACTCAAGTGCTGCTGGGAGAAGCAGCTCTGTGTCATCTGTGCTCCAACTTTAATTTTTTTTTAAACAGTGCTTTTAACCCTTGGAAACAAACAAACAAAAAAAAAACATCTGTTTTGTATGTAAGAGCTGTTGGGGATTTTTAACGAGTAAATCAAGCATTACCCACAAACGAGTTTATGTAGTTGGTTTTTAGAATTCTGCGAGCCAATGGGGCTGGAGAGATGGCTTAGCGGTTAAGGCGCCTGCCTGCGAAGCCTAAGAACTCCTGTTCCAATCTCCAGATCCCACGTTTAGCCAGATGCAAAAGTGACGCAAGCACACAATGTTGCATATGCACACAAGGGGGCGCACACATCTGGAGTTTGTTCACAGGGGCTGAGAGGCAGCTGGCGTGCCTGTTCTCTCTCTGCCTCTTCCTCTCTCTGTTTCTCTTTCTCTCTCTCTCTCTCTCTCAAATTAAAAAAGAAGGAGGAGGAGAAGAAGAAAAAGAATCTGCAAGCCTGAGCAGGGTGGTGACTTTCCCCCTACAAAGGAAGGGAGCCGTAACCCTCAACAGCATGTCATACTGAGTAGTCCTCCTTCCTACCCTCTAGCCCCATACCAGGGAGGTTGCTTCTCCAGTCCCCCAAGCCCAGAGTCCAGCGAGGCTTTCCTCCCCAGTCATCTGCGTGGAATCTCCATCAACATGCAGGCTGAAGTGGCCACCACCCTTGGGAAAGGCAGCATCCCAGACCAAGGGTTGTGGCATCCATAGACAGTGTGCATCGGCTCTGGTGGGCATGTTGTATACACACACCTGAGTTCCATACTTACAGGTGTGCACATACAGGCACACCAGCAGACTGACTGACAGCCTCAGTAGGATATCTGTTTACCAAGAGCGCTCTGGGAAGCTTTCCTCCTGGAATATTCTAGTGCCATGCTCAGTTTGTTGTCATTGGGGTGTCCTGATGGTTCACTCTGGAGTGACATCCTCTCACTCTTTATACTGAGGCCTCTGGTGGGACTTCATCACCACCCTGAGGCAGTGACCTGCTTAAATTTCAATGGTTCTCCTGATGGGACTCCCACAGGTGACTGGGGCTTCTTAACTTGGGGGCTGAGGGCCTCCCCAGTTTCTGTTGTCAAGATAACCAGAACTGTCCTGAGACTACCTCTCTCCGTGCCCTCAGCAGTAACTTGGTATCCCTCTTAGTGCATTGAGCTGTTTTTTGGTTTGGTTTGGTTTTCCAAGGTAGGGTCTCGCTCTACCCCAGGCTGACCTGGAATTCACTATGTAGTCTCAGAGTGGCCTCAAACTCACAGTGATCCTCCTACCCCTGCCTCCCAAGCACTGGGATTTAAGGCATGCACTACCAGGCCTGGCCTTGCACTGAATTTTCACATGACCCCAACTGCATCCACGTGCCCATCCCTGGAGTTGGCCATCTTACCACATAGCCCAGAAGTTTTCTCTTCAGTACCCCACATCCTGGATCCTGCTTTTCAGGATGCAGGCCTAAGTCAGTGGTTGCCCAGCACCTGCCTGGCAGAGTTCCCTGTGAGGAATGGAGCATCCGTAGTAGTTGTTAATGGTCTCCTTCTGGTGCATCCACTGGTTATGGACAGGAGAGGGAAGCCGTTTTATCACAGGGTCCCTCCTGCTTGGCCCCTAGTCACTTTTTGAAAGTCTGTCAGGAAGACCTAGGACCATCTCCCTCCCCAGGACCAACGTCCCTTTCATCTCATGTAAAGACTAGGAAAAGACATGGCTTTGTGTTGCTGTCTGGTCCTTTGGCCTGCTTGGAGGAAGTCACGCTTCATGCCTCAGATGTGAATGCTGAGCCAGCAGGTCTGCCCAGCCGGAGCTGGATTTGCAAAGGGAAAGCGAGCAATTTGAATATTCTATGCCAGTGACGTGCCTGCTCGCGTAGAGAATTGACAGGAAGGACTGTTGCAACGGGGGACAAAAGCAATCCACAACCAGGCTGATAATTGATAATCTTCAAAACTTGTGTGCTATGCACTGAGTATAAGATTCTGAGGGGGCAGGGCGTGGTGGTGCATACCTTTAATCCCAGCACTCAATCACCATGATGAGTTTGAGGCCAGCCAGAGAACACAGTAAATTCTAGGTCGGCCTGGGCTAGAGAGAGAGAGAGACCCTACCTTGAAAGACCAAACAAAAAGAAAAAAAAAAAAAAATTCTGAGGGGCTGGGGAGATGACTCAGCACTTAAAAGTGCTTGCTTGCAAAGCCTAATGGCTCCAGTTTGATTTCCCCAGTACCTACAAAAGCTAGACACACAAAATAGTGCATACATCTGGAGTTTGTCTGCAGTGGCAAGAGGCCCTGGTGTGTCCGTTCTCTCTGTCTCCCTCTCTCTCCCTCTCTCAAATAAATAAAAACAAAATATTTCTTAAAAAAAAAAAAAGATTCTAAACCAGGCATAGTGGCACACGTCCTTAATCACAGTACTCAGGAGGCTGAGGAGGAGGATCACACTGAGTTCAAGGCCAGCCTTAGGCTAGAGTGAGGCCCTGCATTGAAAGAAAAGTCTTATTAATGTCTCCCTTTACTATGCATTTCTTTGAGACAGGGTCTTGCTCTAGCTGATCCACTCTGTAGCCCACATTGGCCTTAGACTTACCTTTGTTTCCATTTCAGCCACCCTGTTTGTTTTGCAAGAACATGCTCTTCAACCAGTTTTCCTCCATACATGCATTTAAGCATGCAAACATGTTACAAAGACAAAGATTTTGAAGCTTACAATCACGAATATTCCTCCATGGCTTGAGCAGATACACACATTAGGTTCTGGTCTGTGGGGTCAGGTGCTGGAGGGCCAAGGCTCTCAGGACATCCCCAAAGTGGGTTCAAAGCCAAGACCTGCTACTGGGCACTTCCCTTGGACCCTAATTTTCCCATCTGAGAAGTGGAGGCAAAGAAAGCCAGGACCTGTCCCAGGTGTGAAGACTAGAGGCAGTGATGACAGTAAAGTCCTGTGATTTGTCACATGACATGTTTCTATGATGCACCAAGCCTCACCCATGCAAGAAAATGCCAGCACCTTGATACTGGATTTCCTAGGCTCCAGAGTCAGATGAACTCTTGTTTCTTATAACTTACCTGCCTGTTGCTTTGTTGTAGCAACAACAGAAAATGGAGGAAGACAGATCTGTGTGTTGTATTGGAAGTATTTAAAGGGTGGGTGTTGCAGTTCCCTTTTCATTGCTGAAACAAACACCCAACCAGAAGCAACTTATGGGAGGAAGGAATTTATTTCAGGCTTACAGATTTCAGGGGAAGCTTCATCTTGGCATGAGAAGCTGGCTTACTTCATCACACATCCACAGCAAAGTGACAACAGAGTGACTCTGAACACACACCTAGGAATGGACTCAAGATCCACCCCCAGTGACACACCACTTCTGGCAGGGCTCCGCCTACTGGAGACTAATAGGAAGCTTGATCAAAAATACTGCCAGCGGGCTGGAGAGATGGCACAGCAGTGAAGGCACTTGCCTACAAAGCCTAATGACCAGAGTTCGATTCCGCAGTACCCACGTAAAGCCAGATGCACAGACTGGGGCATGCATCTCAAGTTAGTTTGTAGCAGCAGCTAGAGGACCTGGTATGCTCATTCTCTCTGTCTCTCTGTGGGATGTGGTGGCACACGCCTTTAATCACAGCAATCGGGAGGCAGAGGTAGGAGGATCACTGTGAATTCAAAACCACCCTGAGACTATGAAGTGAATTCCAGGTCAGCCTGGCCTAGAAAGAGACTCTACTTTAAAAAAAAGAAAAAAAAAAGCCTGAGGCTATGGAGACATTGACATTCAAACCACCACACACTCCAGACGTCTGTGCCCCCTTGTGCATCTGGTTTACGTGGGTACTGGGGAATCGAACCTGGGTCCTTTAGCTTTGCAGGCAAACGCCTTAACCACTAAGCATTTTATTGGTCACGAGCAATTAAAGCAATTCAGCGCCTAACTAGTGCCAGAATAACACCACTTCAGTCCAACTTGGCAGCTGTGCCAGCACACACCTTGCTTGCTTGCTGATACTCCTGGCCCAGGTCCCATGCTGCCCTGGGTCTGGAACTGGGGATTATCCAGCGCAGAGGTTTCCACCAGTGCACATTTGCTGAGATGACACTGTCTTGTCTGCGGGACAAGTGGTCAGCTGCTCCAGGCTGAGCTCGGCCTGCTGGCTTTTCCTACCCTGGGGTTGGGACCTGCTCTTCACGACCCCTTCCTTCTTCTAGCTGGGTGATGGAGCCTTCATTCTCAGCAGAGGCTAGATGTAGAAGGGCTACTGATACTTTTAAGGATTGTAAAAATCTTTTTTTTTCTTATTTGTGTGTATGTGTGTGTGTGTGTGAGAGAGAGAGAGAGAGGGAGAGAGAGAACATATATACCAGGGTTTCTTGCCACTACAAACAAATGACCATTTTTGTGTGACTGGCAGGGCAAATTAGACTCAGACTGGCAGGCTTTGTAAGCAAGTGCCTTTAACCATTGAGCAATCTCCACAGCCCTCAATAAAAACTCATTTTGGAGCTGGAGAGATGACTTAGCGGTTAAGGCATTTGCCTGTAAAGCCAAAGGACCCAGGTTCAATTCCCCAGGAACCATGTAAGCCAGATGCATAAGGTGGCACATGCATCTGGAGTTCATTTGCAGTGGGCTGCAGGCCCTGACGCACCCATTCTCTCTCTCTCTCTCCCTCTCTCTCCTCCCTCTTTCTCTCTCAAATAAATTATATATATATATATATATATATATATATTTTTTTTTTTTTTTTTTTTTTTTTTTGGTTTTTCGAGGTAGGATTTCACTCTAGTTCAGGCTGACCTGGAATTAACTATGTAGTCTCAGGGTAGCCTCGAACTCTCAGCGATCCTCCTACCTCTGCCTCCCGAGTGCTGGGATTAAAGGCGTGTGCCACCACGCCCGGCTAAAAAATAAAATTTTTTTAAAACTTATTTTGGGGGCTGGAGAGATGGCTTAGCGGTTAAGGCGTTTGCCTGCAAAGCCAAAGGAGCCCTGTTTGATTCTCCAGGACCCACGTTAGCCAGATGCACAAGGGGGCGCATGCATCTGAAATTCATTTGCAGTGGCTGGAGGCCCTGGTGTGCCTATTTCACCCTCCCTTCTTCCCTCCCCCCACCGCCTCTTTGTCTCTCTCAAATAAATAAATAAAACATATTTAACAAAAAAAAAAAAAAAACCTTATTTTGGCACACGCCCTTAATCCCAGCACTTGGGAGGTAGAGGAAGAAGGATCACTGTAAGTTTGAGGGCAGCCTGAGGCTACATAGTGAATTCCAGGTCAGCCTGAACTAGAGTGAAACCCTACGTCAAAGAGGCCCCCCCCCAAAAAAAAAAAAAGAAAGAAAACCCTAATTTTCAGTCAGATGTCCTGCCTGCTGGTTTTCTAGCTGAGAAGGAAGAACAGTCTGTGGACTCTCGCTTTAGGCTAAGCCCATAGCTTTCCTATGAGGCAGATCGATTGTGTATGGAAAGCATTCCCACTCCAAATCAGATATGAAGACTGTTGCCAAATATTTACTTTGTGCATTTATAATAGTACCGTAAAAGTAACTGGTCAGGATATTTAATGTCTATAAACAAGACATTACTGGCAGCATATAAGGACATCTTTGTGGTTTCAACACTTACCGTATTTTCTCATGAAGAAAGTTTAAAAAAGAAAACAGTGGGGGTGGAGAGATGGCTTAGCAGTTAAGGCACTTGCCTGCAAAGCCTAAAGACCAAGGTTCAACTCCTCAGAGCCCACATAAGCCAGACGCATGAAGGTGAGGCAAGTGCAAGGTCACACCTGCCCATTAGGTAGCGCAAGCACCTGGAGTTCAATTGTAGTGGCTGAGGCCCTGACACATCAATTCTATCAATTCTCTCCCTGTCCCTCGCTCTCTCTCTTTCTCTCTCTCAAGTAATAATAATAAAGAAAACAGTGGATTGGAGAGATAGCTTAGCGGTTAAGATGCTTGCCTGTGCAGCCCAAAGATCCAGATAGATGCACAAGGTGATGCATGCATCTGGAGTTCATTCGCAGTGGCTATAGAGGACCTGGTGTGCCCATTTGTTCTCTATATCTGATTCTTGATCTCTCTCTCTCTCTCTCAAATAAATAAATAAATAAATAAAATACTTTTCAAAAAAGAAAATGGGGCTGGAGAGATGGCTTAGCAGTTAAGGCACTTGCCTATAAAGCCTAAGGACCCAGGTTCAATTCCCCAGGACCCACATAAGCCAGATGCACAAAGTGGCGCATGAGTGTGGAGTTCATTTAAAGTGGCTAGAGGCCCTGGCATGCCCATTTTCTCTTCTCTCTTCTCTCTCTCTCTAAATAAATAAATAAATAAATAAATAAATAAATATTTTTTAAAAGAAAGAAAATAGCCGGGCATGGTGGTGCACGCCTTTAATCCCAGCACTCAGGAGGCAGAGTAGGAGAATCACTAAGAGTTCGAGGCCACCCTGAGACTACATAGTTAATTCCAGGTCAGCCTGGACCAGAGTGAGACCCTGCCTCGGAAAACCAAAAAAAAAGAAAGAAAGAAAAAGAAAGGAAGGAAGGAAGGAAGGAAGGAAGGAAGGAAGGAAGGAAGGAAGGAAGGAAGGAAAGAAGGAAAGAAGGGAGGAAGGAAGGAAGGGAGGGAGGAAAGAAAGAAGGAAAAAAAATAAAGCTGGGCGTGGTGGTGCATGCCTTTAATCCCAGCACTCAGGAGGCAGAGGTAGAAAGATTGCCATGAGTTTGAGGCCAGCCTGGGACTAAGTGAATTATAAGTCATCCTGGGCTAGAGTAAAACCTTACCACAGAAAGCTTTTTAGGCCAGGCGGGGTGGCGTATGCCTCCAATCCCAGCACTTGGGAGGCAAAAGTAGAAGGATCGCCATGAGTTCAAGGCCACCAGTGAAGGTACTCAACAAATGGGTGGGAATACATCCCTGACACTGAAAACCTACAACAGGGTAGTCATGAGCCCTAGGGGTGTAATGTCTGCTGGTGTCTGGCTAAATGTATATACTATGCTCACCAAACTGCCCAGTAAGCACTTCTCTTAGTGTCCACACCCATATGTTAATGCTACCCTCACTTTTGGTTAGAGAAGCTTCTCTTTTCAGATAGTGGCGACCTTGGGATGATTCAGAAGGCACCATGGTGCTGAGAAGAAGGGACAGAGGAGTGCTTAGCACTGAAACATCTCAAACCCACCTTCCAAGGCTCAGGGTCCATTGCAGAAGAGGGGGGCGGAAAGAATATAAGAGCCAAAGGAAGGGTAGGACTACTTACAACGTGCTCCTCCAGACACAAAATGGCCTGGATATCCATGAACTCACAGTGCCTGACACTACCTACATAAGACCATCATAATAGGGGGGAAAGATCATAACATCAAAATAAAAGAGAGACTGATTGAGAGGGGAAGGGGATATGATGGAGAGTGGAGTTTCAAAGGGGAAAGTGGGGGGAGGGAGGGAAGTACCATGGGATATTGTCTACAATTAAGGAAGTTGTCAGTAAAAATAAATAAATAGAGCTGGAGAGATTGCTCAGTGGTTAAGGTATTAACCTGCAAAGCCAAAGGATCCTGGTTCGATTCTCCAGGATCCACATAAGGTAGATGCACAAGGGGGCACATGCATCTGGAGTTCATTTGCAGTGGCTGGAGGCCCTGGTGCACCCATATTCTCTCCCTCTCTCTCTCTCTCTCTCTCTCTCTCTCTGTCGCTAATAAATAAATAACAATAAACCAAAAGAAAAGAAAAGGAGGAAGGAAGAAAGGAAGGAAGGAAGGAAGGAAGGAAGGAGGAAGGGAAGAAGGGAGGGAGGTAGATTTATAGGGCTAGAGATACAGTTCAGTGGTTAAGATACTTGCCTGCAAAGCCTAACAACCCAGGTTCAATTCCCCAGTACCCATATAAAGCCAGATGCACAGAGTGGAGCATGCATCTGGAGTTCATTTACATCAGCTAGTGGCTCTGGTGTACCCATTAGCTCTCTCTGTCTCTCTTCTCTCTCTCTCTCTCTCTCTCTCTCTCTCTCTCTCTCTCTCTCTCTCTTGCAAATAAATAAATAAATGAAAGGTTTTGTTTTGGTTTTGCTTTTTCATTTTCCGAGGTAGGGTCTCACTGTAGCTCAGGCTGACTTGGAACTCACTATGTAGTCTCCAGGGTGGCCTGGAACTCACAGTGATCCTCCTACCTCTGTCTCCCAAGTGCTGGGATTAAAGGTGTGCACCACCACACCTGGCTTGTTGGCCAGGGAGATCCCTGATCCCCCCCACCAGAACATTACAGGCATTGCCAAGGCTCTTTATTTCCTACCAGGAATAGATGGTAAGACCTTATTGCTGGACACTCCATATGCTTGTCTCCTCCCTATAGACCTGCTGACAGAAAGCTGGGAAAAGCTGTATTGCATGCAGCCCTATGAGAGAGAGAAATCATCAGTGGAGATAAACAACAGTGGACACTGCAAGTCTTAAGTTTGGCCAGCCAGGCCAAATGATCCAATGGGTGTAACAGTGGCATGTCTGTTATGGGGGAAACCAACCGCTCTCTAATTGGACTGTCTCTCTCTCTCTCCCCATCCCCTCTTTATCACTCTCAAATAAATAAATAAAAACTAAAATAACAACAAAAAAAAGTTTTTAAAAAAAGATTTGGGTCCCAAATGCCTGGGGCTCTGCTTCTACGTTACAAATGTGAGATTACTTAGAAATTCAGACCATGGCAATTTTTTAATAGAAAATCATTCACACCTTTTCTGTACACATCTATAGTGTGAAATACAAAATGCAGGACACTAGAACTTCATGTGTGTATTATTCTCTTCCAGGGAGGAAGACTTTCCAGAGAAGGCAGTGAGATCTGTTTGTACCTTTACAACTGGGTACTTGTCAAGGACTGAGCGGGGACTCTGGTGCTTGCCACGTCAGCAGTGAGATCAGAAAACTCCTAAGGAGGGGTATCCACACCCCTTAGTCACAGATGGATGGCCTACTGACGTTGTAACTAGGGTGAAAGTCCAGGCGGTCACAGTGGGTGATGTAGTTATCAGGGCCTGTCACCAAGCTTCTCTCCATGAAGACATTGAATGTATTGTTCCGGAACATTCCAGCAGCTGAAAGTTGTCTGGAAAATTTATTTGAATGTGGATAAAATACTTTCTGGAAATGGAAAGAAACACTAGGGTTAATGTTGCATGATAATACCTGAGCAATCAGTGGGATGTTTTGGAGGAAGAATAAGAATTTGTGAGAAAACACAGTCTCTGGGCTGGAGAGATGGCTCAGCGGTTAAGGCACTTGCCTATGAAGCCTAACAACCTGGGTTTGATTCCCCAGAACCCATGTAAAGCCTGATGCACAAAGTGGTGCATGCATCTGGAGTTCACTTACAGTGGCTGGAGGCCCTGGCATGCCCTTTCTCTTTCTCTCTCTCTCTCTCTTTCTTTCCCTCCCTCTCTCTTTCTCTCTCTCTCTCTCTTCCTCTCTTTACTTGCAAATAAATAAAACTTTATTAAAAGCCAAGAAGGACAGAAAAGAGGGAACCAGCTGGAGCCCATGATCTCTCTCAGGGGCACACTCCCGATGGCCTAAAGACCTCTCCTAACATCCCGCTTCCCAGCGGCACATCCTTGGGATTCAGCCTTCAACACATAGCTCTTTGGGTCACTCATCCAAGCCACAGAGGAGGGTTTCAGTCCTGGCTGTGGCTGACATCGTCTGGAGAGTGTAAAGCCTTCAGTGCCTGCACCACCAGTCTGGCAGTCTGAGGAGCTCTTGCCAAGGGGATGGTGAGGCCTCCATGGGTGCAAGAACCCAGGGTGGGAATCATTCCAGCCAGACAGCAACATTAAGTGACCTGGAGTTGTCTGACGTGTGCAACCTTACCTCTGCAGGCATGACCATAAATAGGTCACCTGGCCACCCCATGTCAAAATCACCTGACGTTTGTCTCTTTGGCAGGAGGTGTGTGTGTGTGGACAGAAAGGCTTCAGTGCACGTGTTTTTCTTGTGGCTTTTGGCATGTGTGTGATATGTATGGTGGGGCGTGTGTGTGATGTGGTGTGTGTGCACATGCAGGCACCCATGCACACGCGTGCAGAGGCTAAAGAAGAACATTGGTCTAGCTCTCTTCTGCACTGTTTCCTTGAGACAGTCTCTCACTGAACCTGAAGCTACTGGGTTTTTTGTTTGTTTTGTTTTTTGTTTTGTTTTTCGAGGTAGGGTCTCACTCTGGTCCAGGCTGACCTGGAATTCACTATGTAGTCTCAGGGTGGCCTCGAACTCACGGCAATCCTCCTACCTCTGCCTCCCGAGTGCTGGGATTAAAGGCGTGCCCGGCCTACTGGGGTTTTTTTTTGGGTGGGGGGTTGGCAAGATTGGCTGACTAGCAAGCCCCAGTGATTCTCTGGTCTCTACTCCCCAAAAGATTGGGGTTACAGGTGTATGGGGCTACACCCAGCTGTTTCCCATGGGGGCTGGGGATTGAACTCAGTCAATTAGAGGCCCTCATGTTGTACAGCAAGCACTCTTGCCCACTGAACCATCTCCCTAGCCTCTTTAGTACACCTTTTATTTTTATTTATTTATTTATTTGCAAGCAGAGAGAGAGAGAGAGACAGAAAATGGGCACACTATGGCCTCTTGCCATTGTAAATGAACTCCAGATGAGAGTGAGAGAATGGGTATACCATGGCCTCTGGCTGTTGTGAATGAACTCTGATGCATGCACTACTTTGCGAATCTGGCATTACATGGGTACTAAGGGACTGAACCCGGGACATCAGACTTTGCAAGCAAGTGCTTAACTGCTGAGCCATCTCTCCAGTCCTCAAACATCTTTTAAAAGGATCTTTAAAAGGTGCACCAGAGGCTGGAGAGATGGCTCAGCAGTTAAGGGACTTGCCTGCAAAGCCAGAGGATCCAGATTCGATTCTCCAGGACCCGTGTAAACCACATATACAAGGTGGAACATGCATCTGGAATTTGTTTGCAGTGGCTGAAGGCCCTGGTGCTCCCATTCTCTCTCCCTTTCCCTCTCTCTCTGTCTGTCTCTATGAAATAAATAAATAATTTTTAAAAGATGTTTGAGGGGGACTAGAGAGATGGCTTAGCAGTTAAGCACTTGCCTGTGAAGCCTAAGGACCCCGGTTCAAGGCTCAATTCCCCAGTACCCATGTAAGCCAGATACACAAGGTGGCACATGTGTCTGGAGTTCGTTTGCAGTGGCTGGAGGCCCTGGTGCACCCATTCTCTATCTCTTTGTCTCTTTCTTAAATAAAGAATAAAAATAAACATTAAAAAAAGGATGTTTGAGGGCTGGAGAGATGGCTCAGCAGTTAAGTGCACTTCCCGCACAAGCATGAAGGCCTGAGGAGGTCTGAGACCACCCAAATTCAAATCTCTAGAAACCACACAAACAGCTGAGCATGGCCACACATGTCTGTAACCCTAGTCCTGTGGAGAGCAGAGAGTAGAGAACTTCACGGGCTCACAAATGGCACACTCCAGAATTAGTGAGGGACACCATCACTGAGAAACACAGGTGGGTGAGTGACGGAAGGGACACCAGCCAATTCTCTGGCCACCACGGATGAGTACATGGAGGCTGCAGGTGAGCACACTGGGAACTGCGGGAGACGTACATTTGCATACATCACACACACAAAGATGTTTAAGATCTACAGAGTACAGACAGTTCCCAAAGCCCATCCCAACATACGGTGTGTCTCTCTGTCAGCACCATGCGCTACAGGCGCATCTGCTACACCAGAGCCACACTTGACCCTTGCTAGTTAGTCACCAGTGTCACCATGCACTTAGGCCCCTCAGAGGTGCACATTCTGTGCATTTTGACAAGTGCATAATGACAAGTACTGCTATTGCAGTGCCGTAAAGAGCATCCCTCCCGGGCACCCACGAAAGACATAAATCATCTTTATTTTCAGTTCCCACAGGGAAGGCATTTGCCAACAGCTGCTCATGAAGTCCAGCATTGGTACCCTCCTATGACCCTGGCTCTGGCCCTGGGACACAAAGAGTGTCTCATAATGTGAAATGAATTCTGAAGAACACAAGGCTTTGTTTATTTGCCTCAGAGCTGGGTGCCTGTGTGATGGTATGTGTGCATGTGTGATGGGGTGTGTAAATGTGTATATGTGAAAGTGTGGATGCTCATGTGATGTACAAACACTTTTCTCTTTGGTACATTTTTCTTCTAAATGCCCTGTTCCAACGTGATTTGAAGTGCCCCGTCTTTGTGATGTTGGAACTCAGGGGTCCCCCAGCTCCTCAGAGCCTTCTTCTCAAGACACCACGATCCCATCTTCACACGCCTCGCTTGCACATACCGGCATCTCATGCACAGTAGGAGCTCTGCTTCCATAAGTTTGGTTACTGGTCCTATATATGGAGACAACCTCCTTGGTCCTGCAAAGGAGAGATACACCCAGTTTCCCACTCATTTAAGCCCTCAGCCAAGCCGCAGCTTTAAAGTCCTTGATTGTCAGGTGGCTCTGTGGTGCAATGGATAGCACATTGGGCTTCTAGTTGATAAAGCACTTGATTGATAAAGCTTTGCTCCCCCAAAGAGAGTGGTGTCCAGCACACTCTCCTGTTAGGCCTGCCTCCCTTTTGCCTCGTCTGCTGACCATGGGCCCTGCTCCTTCAAGGCAATTCTCTACAGAGCACCCAGTCAGCAGATGCTATCCCAACCCTGGCAGGACCTTGGCAGGCACACAGTCATCACCAGGGTAGGTTAACTATCTTGGGAATGGCAGCTCAGCTTCCAAACTCTGCCACCCAGAGGTCCCACCACTCCTGAGACCTGGCTTCTGTCAGACGGAGATGAGGAAGGAAAGGTAACTGTGGGCTGTAATTCTGCCACTAATGTCAGCTGGGCTTCACACTAGGAGGCCTCAGCCAGCTATCTCCCAAGACCCTGGGCTTCCGGACTAGTGGGGGACTAAAGGCAGAAAACATTGTGCTGGGCGTGGTGGCACACACCTTTTGGTTTTTCTGTTTGTTTGTTTGTTTGTTTGTTTGTTTTTTTGGTTTTTCAAGATAGGGTCTCACTCTAGCCCAAGCTAGAATTCACCTGGAATTCACCATGGAGTCTCAGGGTGGCCTCGAACTCACAGCTATCCTATCTCTGCCTCCCGAGTGCTAGAATTAAAGGCGAGCACTACCACGCCTGGCTAAATGTTGCTCCTGTTTTATTTTCTAATTTTATTTATTTATTTGTTTGTTTTTGTGGCGGATGCCTTTAATCCCAGCACTTGGGAGACAGAGGTAGGAGGATCACCGTGAGTTCAAGGCCACCCTGAAACGACATAATGAATTCCAGGTCAGCCTGGGCTAGAGAGAGACCCTACTTCAGAAAGAAAGAAAGAGAGAGAGAGAGGGAGGAAGGGAGGAGAGGGGAGGGGAGGGGAGGGAAAGGGAAGGAAATGGAAGGAGGGAAGGAAGGAAGGAAGGAGGGCAAAGAGATGCGGGCACCTTCTCTCTTGCTTCCTGGAGCAGGCTGCCCTGGCTCACAGCTAGCAGAGGAATTTCAGAGGGAGGAGACACACCCTGGTCAGACCACAAGTGGGCTCTGTGACTTCCACGGGGACTTCCCTTCATGGTGGAAGGCACACTGTTGTCCAAGGAGCTCTCACATGCAGGGCTAGCTGGTGGGGGGAGGGGCATCCCACTGCCAGGAGAAGGCCACCTCCCCTGACCACCGCATCTTCCTCACCTATAGCCTTGAAACAACCCCGGGTTGTTGAACCTGACAGGCAGCTGCTCGCTCACGCGGTAGTAATCGCTGGTCTTCTCCGGAGCAGTCTTGGCCTTGGGCTCCACAGGCTCGGCACACTCTTGGGGGTTTTCATCAGACATTTTTGGCCTTCAAGTGAAACTGGCTCAGTACAGAGGCAGGCGTCCTGTTGCTAAGCGACAGCGTCTCCTGATAGGGAGGGGTACTGTCCTTAAAGGCGCAGCAGCTGGGTTCTGTGGGCATGACTAGAACCTTCCCTAGGGCGAATTGAACAAAGGGCTGTAGTTCCGTTCTACAGCTGTCGCGCGGAGTGGCAGAAGAGATGGCTGGCTCAGAGCTTAAAGGCAACTGCTTGCAAAGCCTGACGACCCTGGTTCGATTACCCAGCTTTCACGAAAAGCCGGATGCGCCACGTGGCGCATGCATTCGGAGCTTGTTTACAGTGGCAAGAGGCCTAGGCTTACCCGTTCTCTCTCTGCTTGTAAATAAATAAAACATTCTTTAAATAAAAATAGAACTGTGGAGCAGGAGAAGCCCCAATCTCCTCGCAGCCGCTCCAGGATAGCCTCCGAGCATGTTTCGGGGACTATTGGAAACATCCGGATATTTTTCAAAAATGTTGAAGGAGGGGGCTGGAGAGATGGCTTAGCAGTTAAGGCACTTGCCTATGAAGTCTAAGGACTCAGGTTCAATTCCCCAGTACCCACATAAGCCAGATGCACAAGGTGATGTATGCGTCTGGAGTCGGTATGCAGTGGCTAGAGTTCCTGGCATGCCCATTCTTTCTCTCTCTCTCTCTCTCTCTCTCTCTCTCTCAAATAAGTAAATAAAAATAAAATATTTTTTAAATGAAGGAAGCAGATCCGAGACAAATGAAACCCAAAGCCCCCCAAACATCACCAGCAAATTGCTTTACCATGCAACGCACAACCCGGAGATGTTCTTTGACCCTGGGTCGCCTCATTTTCCCCCACCAAACGTAGATCCTGGATGTTGCTAAGTTTAGGGTATCCTCCTAAGCCAAATTTTTTTTGAAACATTAAAAACGATCTTCACCAGCCAGGCATGGTGGTGGTTCACCCTGTAATAATGAGACTGAGGCAAGTGGATCGCCTTAAGCTGACCTACATCGTGAGTTCAGGACAGCCTGGGTTACAGACGCTGTCTCAACAAACAATCAAACAAACAAACAAATCTTGGACAGAAAGATATTCCGGTCTGTCTAATGGATCGGCTCCAGTCCCGGTGGAGCGCTCTCCTCCCGACTACACCAGCCCAGCGTCTACCAACTAAGCCAGCTCCCCGCAGAGGGCGCGCTAGAGCGAGAAGAGCAGGCCCCGGCGGTCCTCCGGCCTGCAGGTGGCGCTGCGACCCGCGCGCACAGCGGTGGCGGAGACGGAGACGCTCTGCCTGGCCGGAGGAGTCGCCGCCGTGTCCCGGTCCCCACGTCCGCCATGGCGTCTTTCCCAGGCGTGCTGCCCAGGTTACTGTGTGCAGGTGAGCGTCGCCGACTGGGAGAGGAGGGATGTGGGCACGAGAAGGGCGCGGTGCCAAGGCGCTCTCTCTTTCTCCGCAGGTGTCCGGCCCCGTTTCCTGCACAAGGCGGCCCCAGGCCCGGCGCTGCAGAGCAGCAGAACGCTGGGGAGAGCTCAGGCCCCCGCGGTCAGCGAGCCCGAGGACCGCGATGGTAAAAACGGGGACTGAGGCCAGGCTGGGGTGCGACCCGGATCGGGGAGGAGTTGTCGCTGCAACAGGTCACAGACCCCACAGGCTTCTTAGAGCTGCCACCTCCAGCTCTTCAAGCGGGTCTCAGGCCAGCTATTCTCCGGGATGGATGAGAGAGCGCCAAGCTTGGGTCTCTCCACCGGGCCGAACTCAAGGCCAGGCATCTGAGTCCAAATGTCCAAGGCTTGATGGCTGGAAGGGCCAGTGAGACCCCTGATGCTTTCTCTTTTTCTTTTTCTTTTTCTTTTTCTTTTCTTCTTTTGTTTTTCGAGGTAGGGTTCTCACTCTAGCTAAGGCTGACCTGGAATTCTGGAATCCATTATGTAGTCTCAGAGTGGCCTCGAACTCATGGTAATCCTCCTTCTGCCTCCCGAGTGCTGGGATTAAAGGCGTGCGCCACCACACTCGGCTGCTTTCTCCTTTTCATTCCATAAACACCAAAGGAAAGGGTGTACCAGGTTTTCCCAACATGAGTCTCCATCAGACTTCTTGCAGCCCTTTAGTGTTCAATAAAAGGCCTGTATGGCTTCCAGATTTTTGAGCCCCGCCCCCCCTCCACTCCCAGGAGACAGGTGGGAAGTGTTGCGTGGTGGAAGACCACATAGCTTCCTCCTCTCCTCCTACCCAGATTTCCAGAGCAAACTCCTGGAATTGCCACTCCAGCAGCCTGATTTCTTCAATGTCAAGGAGCTGTTTTCCATCAAGACCCTCTTCGATGCCCGGGTACACTTGGGACATAAAGCTGGTTGTCGGCACAGGTATCCCATAACACAGGCACTGTGGACAGAACTGGTGGGAGGCAGGGCTAGGGTGTTAGCAAGAACATCAGGCACAGTACCCATCAGTGCCATTCACTAAGATGGCTTAGTGTTTAACGTGCTTGCCTGAAAAGGGAGGTTTGATTTCCCCAGTATCCAGGTAAAACTGATGTATAAGGTGGCACATGCATCTGGAGTTCATTTGCAGTGGCTAGAGGCCCTGGAACACCCGTTCCCTGTCTCTGTTTCTATCAAATAAATAATTTTTTTTTAAATGGGCAAAGTGAAGGGAGCCCTAGGAGATATCAGGAGCTTGGGCCTTCTGAGGTCGGCCACCCCACTGGAGAGATCGCACACTAGAATAACAGAACAGCTCTATGCAGAGCGCCCCATTGGACTTTATGGGTTTTTTGGCTTTGTTTTATTTGAGAAAAAGACAATGGGTGTGCCAGGGTCTCTTGCCACTGCAAACAAACTCCTGGTGCCTGTACCACTTTTGTCTGGCTTTACAGGGGAATTGAACCCAGACTGGCATGCTTTACAAGTAAGCACCTTTAACCAGTGAGCCATTACTCCAGCCTGAGTTCATGTTTAACATGCAGTCAGTCCTTGGGTTCCCCACAGAAAGCAGGAGAGGGTGGGACAAGTTGAGCTAACCACCTAGGGTTAGCTGCCCACCTCCAAAGCCCTGTTTTCCAAGCCTGTTAATCACTGGACAGGGTCTTTATTGTCTGCAGGAAGTGAGTATGAGTCGTGCTCCCCTAGCCTGCAGTGCCCCCACACAAGAATTTGGGAGTGCTGGTGGGTGTCCTGAACAAGAAAGGGGCCAAGGCCAGGCATGGTGGCGCACGCCTTTAATCCCATCACTGGGAGACAGAGGTAGGAGGATCACCGTGAGTTCGAGGCCACCCTGAGACTACATAGTGAATTCCAGGTCAGCCTGGACCAGAGTGAGACCCTACCTTGAAAAACCAAAAAAAAAAAAAAAAAGAGAAAGAAAGGGGGCCAACCTGGTTGACCCCATGAGCAGTGGTCACACTCACCTTGGGGTTTATGGCAGGTTTATGGAACCATACATCTTTGGGAGCCGCCTGGACCAAGACATCATCGACCTGGAACAGACAGCCACACACCTCCAGCAGGCCTTGAACTTCACTGCACATGTGGCCTACCGCAAAGGCATCATCCTGTTTGTGAGCCGCAACCGGCAGTTCACTCACCTGATTGAGAACACGGCCCGGGACTGTGGCGAGTATGCTCACACTCGCTACTTCAAGGGTGGCCTGCTGACCAACGCACACCTCCTCTTTGGACCCACAGTGCGCCTGCCGGACCTTATCATCTTCCTTCATACTCTCAACAATGTCTTTGAGCCCCACGTAGCAGTGAGAGATGCAGCCAAGATGAACATCCCCACGGTTGGCATCGTGGACACCAACTGCAACCCGTGCCTCATCACCTACCCCATCCCTGGCAACGATGACTCGCCTCCTGCCATTCATCTCTTCTGCAGGCTCTTCCAGATCACCATCAACCGGGCCAAGGAAAAGCGGAGGCAAATGGAGGCTTTATATCAGCTGCAAGGCCCCCAGGGTGCCAAGGGCAGTGGCGCAGGCGATACTTCTTCCAAAGCAGACTAGAGCTATTCCTCATGACGGGCCACCATGCTCCTCCTCTTCCAGATGGCCCTGGTTCCTGTGCTCATCCACTGTCCTCGGCATTGTGGTCCCTTATTCCCAGGGCCCAAGCAGTGGGAGACTGCCTGCCTCTTCTCTGGGGACAGACACAGGCAAACTGTCCCACATGGCCTCTGGCTGCCATGGGGACATGGACCTGATGAGCCAACTAGACTGCGGAAAGACGGGTTCTCTCTTCCTAAGAAGCCATTGCTTTTCCTTCAGCATCAGACCTGTTCCAGGAGGGCTCAGCTCAGTTTCTCTTAGTCAAAGTGTTTTTGCCTGTAACTCAAGGTAGAAGCAGAAAGATCAGGAGGATGAGGAGTTTGGAGCCAGCCTAGGATATGTGAGACCTTTTTTTTTTTTTTTTTTTTCTTTTTTTTTTTTTTTTTTCCTCTTGCTCTTCTGATTTCAGGACCTATTTTGCAAAAGGTGATTTATACCACCTGAAGAGAAGCTACATCAGAGCTGTTTTGTCATGCTGGAACCCCAGAGAAGCTCAGCTGAGACAGGACAGGCAAAACCGGTGACAAGCTTCGGCAGAAATAAAGCCCTCTTGTGGGCACAGTGAGCCTGGGAGCCAGTGTGTGTGTATGTGGAGTTTTTCACCAAGCCCATGAAGCACATTACAAGTATCCCTACCCGAGCTGGTCCTACAGACTGTGTATGCCAGGGACTGATGGGATCCTCTTCAGTGGTTAGAGCTGGGGAGACCCCATTAAGGCTTTTGTCCTGCACAAGTTGAGTGTGGACAGAGCACTGAGATTACAGGTGAGCAGTACCATGCTCAATTTATGCAGTGCTGGGAATCGAACCCAAGGCTCTGTACATGCCAGGCAGGCACTCTCCCAACAGAGCTATATTCTTAGCCCCAAGTCTTGGGATTTTTGCTCCTCCTAGAGACCTCAAAGCCTATTCCCAGAGTTCAGAGGGTACTAGAATGTGCTCAGTAACCAGTACAGCTTTCACTCACAAAGCTGAAGTCTTACCTAGAGGGGCCAGCATGCACAAGGCAGTTGAGGGCCATGCCAGAGCTCCCTTGGCATGAGCAAGTGAAGTCCCATAAGCTAGGCTGTGTCCCAGAGAACCAGGGCCTTGAAATTAGGACAGGAGGAGTCAAAAGAGTCAAGGAAGTATCCCTGGCAGGACCTTCCAGAACAGAACTGGACTCTGGTACAGATTCTGACCTGGTTTAGATGGAGAGACACTGAAATGGATTTTTTTTTTTTTTTTTTTTTTTTGAGGTAGGGTTTCACTCTAGTCCAGGCTGACCTGGAATTCACTATGGAGTCTCAGGGTGGCCTCAAACTCACGGTGATTCTCTTACCTCTGCCTCCCGAGTGCTGGGATTAAAGGTGTGCGCCACCACACCCAGCCTGAAGTGGATTTTTAAGCAGAATTCCTTTATTAACACTAGCCACTCTGGTGGGAATTCTCAAATGGTCCGTGGCAGCTCAGAACAAAATGAATTTTTGTTTGTTTGTTTTGTTTTTCAAGGTAGGGTCTCACTCTGGCCCAGGCTGACCTGGAATTAACTATGTAGTCTCAGGGTGGCCTTTAACTCACGGCGATCCTCCTACCTCTGCCTCCCAAGTGCTGGGATTAAAGGCGTGCGCCACCACGCCCGGCTCAAAATGAATTTTTTATTAAAGTATTTATTTGCAAGCAGAGGGGGAGAGAGAGCTGATGAACATGCCATGGCCTTCTTCCACTGCAAACCAATTCCAGATGTATGTGCCACTTTATGCATCTGGCTTTATGTGGGTGCTAGGGAATTGTACCCAGGCCATCTGGTTTTGCAAGCCTTTTAAACTGCCCAGTCATCTCTCTAGCCCTACTTTATAACCTTTTTTAAAAATTTATTTAAGTGAGAGTGAATGGGGGCCTTCAGCGACTGCAAATGTGCGCACGTGTGGCATTGTGTGCTTGCATCACTGTGCATCTGGCTTACGTGGGACCTGGAGATTTGAACATGAGTTCTTAGGCTTCTCAGGCAAGAGCCTTAACCACTAAGCCATCTCTCCAGCCCCTGCTTTATGACTTTAAACCTGAGGAGTCTCACGAGATAAGGCCTGGGTACAGGGTGGATGTGACTTGGGCTACTAGTGTTGGGCTGAGAAAGGATGTTACATAAATGTATTACTTGGTCTTGCTGTCCCACGCAGGCTGGCAGCTTTTCTTTCTCACTGTACCTGGTGTCAGAAGTAACTGCAGTGGGGATGTGGCTACTTTGTCTCCTTAAGACTAATATCTTAAAGGAAGTGTCTATGACCTAACAGCTTCCAGGAGTCTTTGTCCAGCCAGGGGACCTCATCGAAAGTGGGACCTTTGCTCCAACACAAACCACAGGAGGAATTCCAGCCTCTGCTCTGCCCTCAGGTCTCAGGAGGATGGGGCTGCAGCTCCTTGGAGGCTTGGTAGGAGGATCCCCCACAGAGCTCTTTCCTTGCCATTTGCAGGATGCCACATGGCTGAGCCTCTGCTTCTCTGTCAGAGACTGTAAGACCTTTGTCCTGGTGACCTGTCCACAGGAAAGCTTATCTCAGCTGGATTCTCTGAAGTGGTGAAGGCCAGGGAGAAAGAGAGAGAGCTAGGCAAGAGTCACTGGTTTCCCATAATCCTCTTGGAAGTGACAATGTCACTGTTCTTTTTGGTTCAAAGCAAGGCACTGTGTCGGATCCCTTTGAGGACTAGGAGCTACATGCTTAGACACCCAGAGACTACAATGTCTGAGCCCTTAGGTACCACTAAAAGGGAAGCCACTGGAAGATCGACACCACAGGGGACAGTCTCAGTCATATTTCAACCATCCTGAGTGCAGAGAGAAAGAAGGGGGGGGAGTAGCAGCTGTCCTTAGATCTCTCTGGGACCCTAGGTCCAAGTGGAATCACATCCAGTCTTGTCCTCCCCTTATGGGAGAACTAAGCCTCCTAGTGCCAAAGCATCTTGTTCTTTCCCCGAGGGAAAGTATACTATTTTTTTCTCACCCCCCACCTGCCCAAGTAGGGTCTCACTCTAGCCCAGGCTGACCTGGAATTCACTATGTAGTCTCAGGGTGGCCGCTAACTCATGGCAATCCTCCTACCTCTGCCTCCCGAGTGCTGGAATTAAAGGTGTATGTCACCACACCCAGCTCCTACTAACATTTTTTTAAAAATATTTATTTGATAGAGACACAGAGAGAAAGAAAATGGGCATGCCAGGACCTCCAGCCACTACAAACGAGCTCCAGACACGTGCCACCCTGTGCATCTGGCTTTACGTCAGTACTGGAGAATCAAACCTGGGTCCTTAGGCTTTGCAGGCAAGCACCTTAACCCTCTAAATCATTTTTCCAGCCCAACTTTAATAAAATAAATAAATAAATAACTTTGAGAGAGAGAATGGGCATGTCAGGGCCTCTAGCCACTGTATATAAATTCCAGATGCATGAGTCACTTTGTACATCTGGCTCTATGTGGGCACTAGGGAATGGAACCCCGGCCATCAAGTTTTGCAAGCAAGCACCTTTAACCACTGAGCATCTCTCCAGCCTAGCTTTCCTTTTTATATAGTCCAGGACCCCAGCCCATGAAATGGTTCAGCCCACAGTTAAGACAGGGTCAGTTACGGGCTGGAGAAATGGCTTAGCGGCTAAGGCGCCTGCCTGCTAAGCCTAAGAATGCTGGTTCCAATGTCCAGCGGTTCCAATCTCCAGGTCCCACGTTTAGCCAGATGCAAAGTGAGGCAAGGGCGCAATGCCGCACTTGCCCACAAGGGGGCGCACGCATCTGGATTTCGTTCACAGCAGCTGACACTGCTGGCGCGCCCATTTCTGTCTCCTTCTCCCTCTCTATCTCTCTCTCCAAATAAATAAAAAATAATAAAAAAAAGTTTTAAAAAAAGACAGGGTCAGTTAAACCTCAGTTAACATAAGCAAGATAAACCCTCACAGGCATGTCCAGCGGCTAACCTAATCTAGGTAATTCCTCAGGTCATTCTAGATCCCCTCAAGTTGACAGTATAACTCATCACAAGGGGCTAGGGAGATGGCTCAGCAGTTTAAGGTACTTGCTTGCAAAGCCTGCCACCCTATGCTTGATTCCCCAATACCCACATAAGACCAGACACACAAAGTGACTGGTGTCGAGCTTGCAGTGGCCCTGGTGCACCATCTCATACCTTCCTTTCTTCCCCACAAACATAAAGGAAAATCACCTATCACAGGCACTAAGTCTACTCCCCGTGCTGCAGTGTCCATGGCTTGTGGGAGGGCCTTTGGGCCATCTTAGGAGAGATGAGCCAGAAGCATCTTGAACCATCACCAAGTTTGCCCTTGGGACCCAAGGGACTATCTGCCGGGGGTGGGGGGCAGGGTCCCAGGGCAACTCAAATATGGCTGTTTGGAAGGCAGGAAACCTTGACTGTAGGGTCACCCTGCCACTTGGCCTGAAACAAATGACATTTGTAAGGGCAGTTGAGAGATGGGATACTGGGTGGCACAAGACCATAAAGGGAGACATGTCCAGTCCCAGAGGTAGAAGGCCTGACATAAGAGCCCCAGAGCTTCAGGAGCCCAGCTGTAGCAGACATCTTCAGGTTCGCTGAGATGAACTTCCAGATCAGGTTATGGAGGAAGGGACATTTATTGAAGCTTACAGATCCAGGGGAAGTTCCATAGTGGCAGAAGAAGCTGGCCTGCTTTCACAGGACCAGAGAAAAGCCACACAGCACAGCACACCTCAGGAACTCCAGCATGGCACACTTTGCATATCTTTAGATTGAAATCTCAAACCCACCACCACACCTTAAGATCCACCCAGCGACACTGCCTCCAGCCAGGTGGATGCAGATGCAAACTACAAACTAATAAAACACTGAATATATTGGGGGCCATCTATTCAAACTATCACACCAGCTAAGAGACATCCCATTCCAATGCAGGTGGAGACAGGCTTGCCAGAGGATAATGGAATGGGCTGGTAGTGGGGTGACGTCCTCCATGTGAACTGTCAAATCATCCTGTGACCTCTCCCCGAGGGTCTGCAGCAAGCATACCCAGTGCATTGATGGGCAAACAGCTCTTGAAGACATGCCCCTCTGTCCTCCAGAATGGCAGAGCAGGATTTAAACCTAGAACCTGAGGCCCACCAGAGGAGGCTGTACCCAAACACCACAGGAGGGACCACTAGGCTCTGCAGTTCCATGAGCCTTTGTCCCTACTGCTAACAAATAGTTCAGTTCTGGTCCAGCCCTTTCCACTGGCACCCCCAGTCCATGCAGAGAGGACTCCAGAGAGTGCTGTCCCCAGAGGCAACCAGGACCTGGAGCCCCAGAGAGGTTAGCAGGAGCCCTGAGGCCAGTGCCAAACATGAGGACCCTGGTCCTATTCAGCTTGATTCTAGCTGATGAAGCCATATAAGTCTCAGTTTCACCATCTGTTAAATGGCTTATAACTGTCAGCCAGGTGGGTTATGTGAATTGCCTCAAAAATGAGGTGGGAGAGAGGGCTAGAGAGGTGACTCAGTAGCTAAGGTACTTGCCTGCAAAGCCTAAGGACCCTGGTTCGATTCCCCAGTACCCACATGTAAAGCCAAATGCACAGAAGCGCAAGCATTTGGTGTTTGTTTGCAGTAGCTGGAGGCCCTGGCAAGACACTCTCTCCCTCTCCTCTCTTTGCTTGCAAATAGTAAGTTTAAAAAAAAAAATGAGTTGGGGCTGGCTTAGCAGTTAAGGCACTTGCTTGCAAAGCCAAAGGACTCAGGTTCGATTGCCCAGAACCCACATAACCCAGATGCACAAGGTGGTGCATGTATGTCTGTAGGTCATTGGCAGTGGCTGGATGCACTGGCACGGCCATTCTCTCACTCTCTCTTCCTCTCCCTCTCTCTGTCTCTTTCTCTCTCAAATAAATAAATAAAAATAAAAATATTTTTTAAATGAGTTGTGGGGCCCTTGCCTGTCACGGGGATCCTCTAGGGCTCAGGGCCCAGAAGATCCTCCTCAAGTGGCACCCCCTGTTGCCTGGCCCAGGAGTGTTTCAGAAGAATGAGATGCAGGACAGTATCAGCAGGTGAAGAGACCCGGCACGTAAAAGGCTGGCACATGAGCTCTGTGCCCCATGCAGGAGGGCCTGGACTGGGATGCCTGGTAATCCCCACCGCAAAGAAAAGCTCCTGTTTTTCAGATCACTGCTCCTCGGAGCATTCATTCCCTTATTCATCTACTCATTCAGTACTCGATGGTTCTGTGATAGTCCACATGAAGGAATTACAGACCACCACACTTCTTAAAACAAATAAGAGTCCTAAATCGCTTGCAGCCGAGAGTGAACTAAGTTATGGTTAATATCATCAAACCATCAATACATCATACCAGAGCACAGAAGTTACAGTTAAGCAAAACCAATGAACCTCGGGCTGGAGAGATGGCTTGTTGGTTAAGGCACCTGCCTGTGAAGCCTAAGAACGCCCATTCAATTTTCCAGGTCCCATGTTTAGACAGACGCAAAAGTGACACAAGCGCACAAGGTCACACATACGCACAAGGGGGTGTGCACGCGTCTGAAGTTGTTCACAGTTGCTGAGAGGCCACTGGCGCGCCCCCATTCTCTCTCTCAAATTAAAAAAAAAAAAAAAAAAAAGATGAACCTCCGGAAACAGCAGAAAACAATAAACTTCCAGGCACAGCATGTATAACTGGGTAAGAATGTACTGTTAACCAGGATGTAGTTTTCAGAGAGGGAAAGCCCCACAAAAAAATGGAGTTAGCTAAAACAAAACGGAGTTACCAGAGGCAATTCAGTTCTAGCCATGTGCCCAGCAGCACTGTGGCTTCCTCAGCCTGACCTGCCAGGGTCCCTGCTCAGGGGAGCTCACATCCAGTGTGTCCTATGAAAGGACATGGCCCTGGCGTCAGCAGGGATGGTGGGCAGTAGCTAAGTACATTATTTAAAGAGGCCTGTATCTGCAAGAAATACTGAAAAGGCCAGGCGTGAGGCGTGGTGGCGCCCGCCTTTAATCCCAGCACTTGGGAGGTAGAGGTAGGAGGATCGCCATGAGTTCGAGGCCACCGTGAGGCTACATAGTGAATTCCAGGTCAGCCTGGACCAGAGTGAGACCCTACCTTGAAAAAAAAATAAACAAAAAGGTGTAGCACCGTAACTTGAGACATAAAACAACTAGAAGTGAGGCAGAAAGCCAGACGTGGTGGCACACGCCTTTTAATCCCAGCACTTGGGAAAGCAGAGGTAGGAGGATCGCCGTGAGTTCGAGGCCTCCCTGAGACTACATAGTGAATTCCAGGTCAATCTAGCCTAGAGTGAAACCCTCCCTCAAAAAGCCAAAGAAAAAGAAGACGAAGTTAGGAATAAACGCTGCATCACAGCCAGGCATGCTGGCTCACTACTGTAATCTCAGCTCTCCGGTATGCAGTCCACACTCCATGCTACTGGGCGGCTAAACTGGCGCGCGGAGCGCAGGAGCGCGGATTTGGCGGGCCGGCCGCAGAGGACTCACTAGAGAGCGCTGCGGCAGAGGGCGGGAGGATGTCCCTCGCGGGCTGCCGTAGGCACTGCTATAAAGGCTGCGGTGAGGCTCTGCGCGTGCTCTCGGCGGCCATGGCTGTGCAACGTTTCGTATGTGCTGCTAGTTTGTCTTCGCCGGCTGACCGCCTTAGGCCTTGCAGAGCCCTCGGCCAGCCGGGATGAGAGGCCGCGTATCCCCGGCTTTATGCCTGTCATTTGTGAGGAAACTGTAGGTTTGCCTTTTCACTCCAGGGGCCTCGCTCACCTTCGTCCGTGCAGCAAACTGATGGCGGTAAGGAGGACCACACAGCCCATTTCGGCCTCCCCTAGGGACGGGCACGGGCGGCTGACCCGGAGAGGGCTTTAGGGGATGGGTTCGGCATTTGGGTGGGCCGATGCAACTAGCGTCTTCCTGGGGTCAGGTTACCCCAGCCCCCTCTGAGATGGAAAGTGGTGCCGGAAGAAACGTTCTGCTGGCTGTCCGTGAAGGAGATGGAGTGCCTTTACGAAAGGGCCAGTCTTTGGCCATTTAGTGAGCCAGTCCCTAATAGCCAACCTAAGATGAGCCAGATACACGGGCTGGGGTGTCTCATTTTCCCACGTGATCCTGGGTGTTCACAGTGGGGAACCGCAGCCAGTGTCGTTGGGTCCACATACTGCGATCTGAATTAAGCAGGGAGAGCCGGGCGTGGTGGCGCACGCCTTTAATCCCAGCACTCGGGAGGCAGAGTTAGGTAGGATCGCCATGAGTTCGAGTCCACCCTGAGACTACAGAATGAATTCCAGGTCAGCCTGGGCTAGAGTGAGAGCCTACCTTGAAACCCCCCAAAAAAAAAAGCAGCAGCAGCGAGAAAGTGGAGGGGGTAACATGCATTAGGTCTTTCTAGAAAGCCTCCTGCTGTACCCAGGAGACCAGATGAAACTAGACAGAGTCCTTGTGCAGTGCTCCCCTGGAATGGCATGTGAAGAATGTTTCTTTTCTTTAGGGAGTGTTCCTGTTGGAAATGAAGCCTCTGAAGAGATGCTGGGGTCTCCTGGGTAAGTAGGCCCATCCATCGCTTATTTTATCCCCACTGCCCCTAGAGGCGTTGCAAGTGTGGCTGCTGTGTCACACGTGTGTCAGTAGGTGGCAGAGAGGAAGAGGCTATGTCTACGCTCAGTGTTCTGACCTGTGAACATCTGAATGATTAGTAGCCTGACACCCCATGTTCTTCTGTGGCAGTGGGTGCTTGCCAGCCCCCTGAAGCCCAGCTCTGGGACCACCCGTCTCCTAATTGTTGGCTGGCTTGAGTTATTTGATGGTCTTCCACATACCCAACATGAGGTAGAAGAGAGGCCATTGTGTGGAGAAGGACTGTGGCTATTCTGGAGGCTAAGGCAGGAGGATTGGAAATTTGAGGACGATCTGGACAGCTGGGTGAGACATTGGCCCAAAAACCAAAAAGGTGCTGGGCATGGTGACTCATGCCTTTAATCCCAGCAATTCAGAGGTGGGAGGATTGCTGAGAGTTCGAGGCCAGCCTGAGACCACAGTGAGTGCCAGGTCAGCCTGGGCTAGAGACCCTACCTCAAAAAAGGGAGGGGTCCTAGGAAGTGAACACTTAATCCCTTGCTGAATATAAATACTGATGGCACCAAAGTTCTAGGTCCAGAAAGAAAGGGGTGTGGCTTTTAAACTTTCAGAGCATTTGGCTTCCCTTTTCAGCTCCTAGTCAGTTCTTCATTAGTAGCTCTAGGAGAGTGTGGGTACAGACAGAAGCGTCATAGGGTCCTCAGGTGGCATGGCAGTGATCCTGATTTCAACAACTCTGATCACTGCCTTATTTCAGAAAGGAGAGCTATATGTTTTGTAACCCTCACTTCCTAGGGCTTTTTTTTTTTTTTTTGTTTTGTTTTGTTTTGTTTTGAGAAAGAGGGAGAGGAAGACAGAATGGGCACACCAGCAGCCTCTCAGCCACTGCAAATGAAATCCAGATGCTGGTGCAAGTGCAGCATTGCGCCCTTGCGTCACTTTGCATCTGGCTAAACATGGGACCTGGAGATTGGAACTGACGTTCTTAGGCTTAGCAGGCAGGTGCCTTAACCGCTAAGCCATCTCTCCAGCCCTTGCTAGGGCTTTTAAGCACTAATGGAGCTCGGGAGCAGCTCGGTGGTAGAGTGTTTGCTGAGCGTGCACAAAGACTTGAGCTCTATCCCCAGCACCACAAAAAAAAAAAAAAAAAGACAAAAATTGGCAGGCTGAGGAGATGGCTTCATGGTAAAAGGCACTTGCTTACAAAGCCTGATGACCCAGGTTCAGTTCCCCAGTATCCACATATAGCCAGGCTTATAAAGTGACACGTCTGGAATTTGTTTGCAGTGGCAGGAGGACCTAGTTCTCCCATGCTCTTTTCGCACTCTGTCACTCTCAACTGGCAGATAACTGTCTTGGTGTCACAGTGCCGTGTTCAGCTCTTGTTAATGGAAATAGTGATGCTGGAAACACATGTGCCAAGGAGCTCTAAAGTGCTTCCTTGATGTACAGTGGGTGAAATGATCAGTGTGTGGAGGATTTAGTACCGCTTGTGGCTTCACATCTCCAAGTGGGGGTGGTCTTGAATTGCATCCTCTTGGATAAGGGGGAGCTTACTCATTGTTCTCCAATACAGGAAGGAAGGTGACAGAAGCAACTCAGTGCAATCACTGGCCAGGATGACTGGGTACAGCCCATTTGAGGTAAGAAGAAACATACTGGGCCCTCAGAAGCACTAGTCTCCCCAATCCCTGCCTGCAGCATGGTGTAAGCAGCTGCCCTGTCGATGCTGTCCTGGAGCTGCCAGCACCACAGGCACAGCCATTCTGCTGTGCTAGTGACATCAGGGCAAAGAGCAAGCGGCTATTTCTACGCTCAGTGTTCAGAAGCCAGTGAGCACTAAGAATGGTGTATAGCCTGACATTTTGCAGGGCACACTGAGTCTTTGCGCTCTGGGGGTGGAGACATGTGCCCTGGTGGCTGCCACTCACTCACACTAGGTGAGACTTAGCTGGGAACCCCAGGTAGCCCTGAACTTTGGTTTCTAGTTTCTTCTATAAAATGGTGTAGGGCAAGGGGAGGCTACAAAGCACTTGCAACATGGCAGTCCTTTCTTTGGTGCTGTGGACCCAGCACCACCAAGCCAGTGGACACTGCCTTTGTACTGTCTAGTACTGTTGGTTGAGGAGAGCTTGTCTGGGAACGAATACTTGCTGTGAGGACCCTTGAGTAGGAGCTGCAGATATGTACTGTCCGATGACTCTGGTCTTTGTGTTTTTGGCCAGACCAGTGTCAGGGCCCTCAGGCTTGCCAAAGGCCTGCCATCCCTCAGTGCTTCTCTGTTGATGTATTAACTGTGTGAGAAGGGGTTCTCACACTGGATTCCCTGAAGGTCATTTGGAGAATCTAGGAAAAGCAAGAAGCCCTGGTGTGGCCCACTATCTGTTTTTATCTTACAGATTCAAAAGACAGGAAGAATGAAGCCCACTGGTGCTACCATCACCTGGTCAGGTCTGGAGGGCCTGAGTTAATTGCTGCCAGGAACCTGCTTAGCCACCCACACAGCCTTCCTCTGCTGGAAGGCCGGGCTCTGCCCTGCTGCACACTTCTCATCTGAGTAGCCAGCCAGCTCTTACTTTCGAATCATACTTGGATTAGTTAGTGTTTAACTACTTTGCCCAAGAGGGATGGGATAAAGCCATTTCCTCCAATCTTGTGATGACTAGCAGAACTACATAGCAGTTAGTTCTGGGGCAGTGCAGAGTCACCTCCTTTAAGATTCCAGGTGCTGCAGAAGGAACACAAATAAACTTGCTTATTCTTCAAGCTGGACTCAATGCAATCTTTCTTGGGTGTCCCTTCCTGTTTATGATGAAAAGCCCATCTTTGATTTTGGTTTTCCAAGGTAAGGAATCACTCTAGCTCAGGCTGACCTGGAATTTGCTATGTAGTCTCAGGGTGGCCTTGAACTCACAGAGATCTTCTTACCTCTATCTCCCAAGTGCTGGGATTAAAGGCATGCGCCACCATGCCTGGCTCATCTTTGATTTTTGTTTTGCTTCCCCAAGAATGTGGTAATTAACCCAAGTGGGGAATGTTACTTTTAAATTTAGGATGAGGACAGAAGAAATGGCTCAACGGTTAGGGCACTTGCTTGCAAAGCCTAATGATCTGGGTTCAATTCCCCAGTACCCATGAAAAGCCAGATGCACAAAGTGGCACATGTTTCTGAAGGCCCTGGTGTGCCCATATTCATCCTGTGTCTTTTTATCAAATAATATAAATTAAAATATTTAAAATAAAAAAGAATATTGGGTCTTGAAGTTTGGGAGTTTCATATGGAAACTTGTTCCCTATTGGTCAAAATCTGTTTAGGACACCTAGACTGGGGCTGCTACTGTGTGCCACCAGCATTTTAGGGAAAGATGGAGCCTTACACTGGTGATGTAACTCAATGGGAAAGCACTTTCTTAGCATATAGGCCTTGGGTTCAGAGTGATCCTACCTCTGGGTACTATAAATCCACCTTTCTGTCAGCCTGTCACTGGCTGTTCTAGAACCAAAGATGAAAAAAGGCTGCAAGACAGCATGCAAAAATCCCTGGATCAGGTTAGGAAGATGGCTCAGCGGTGAAGACACTTGCCTGCAAAGCCAAAGGACCTCAGTTCAATTCCCCAGGACCCATGTAAGCCAGATGGTGATATATGCATCTGGAGTTCATACTTTTTTTTAAAAAATCCCTGGGTTGGGCCTTGACCAGTGCAGTTTCTAAGAACCAAAGGAAAAAAAGTGTCTAGGTACATGATTGTGTCCTCATCAATTTGCCTGATACCCAAAAGTTTGTAGAGGGCCTCCTTACGCCTGGGAGGGTAGCTGTAAGAGGGGGCATCAGCCTTAGGAAAAGAAGGATCCACTACTGGGCCCAAGTGCTTAGGGAAGTCAGCCCAACGGAGCTGCACTGGGAGCTTACTATACACGCCCAGATGTCACATAAAAGCCATTTATTTACAACCTGTTCAGAGTTAACAACCATAGTGGGCCAGCCCCTGATGGGGGCTCTAGGCCCCTCTCTTCCTGCTAGGTTGCTGAGATCCAAACCTGGGACTCTGGGAGGGGGGAGGGTGTTTGCAGTGGGGTAACCAGTAACACTGCCCAACCTGACACCTTGGTGAAGACTGTTGTGTCAGCTGCCCGACCCATGGCTGCTGGTTGGAATCCGGTGCACTGCCAGCTCCAGAGAGACCACCTGGGTGGCAGATGCTGAGGAAGGAGGGCATGGGCTGCAGTGGCTATGGGCCTGTGGCCTTAGGAGTACTTGGTGTTGGAGATCTTCCTCCAAAGCAGGGTCTTGAGGTGGCTGAGCACCAGCGAGTGGTGGGCCTCCACCTGACTGGCCAGTCCACTCAGTGTGGTGCAGGTGCGCAGCTGCCTGCCCAGCTCCTCTCTGAGGTCGGCGGGGGCGCCCGGCAGCAGATAGTCCCGGAGCAGCTCACACACCTTGGCCAGGTTGGGCTGGATGAGATCACCCTTGCATTGCCTCATGAGCCGGTCACAGGGAGCCCTGCAGTCACGCCCATAGGTGCAGTCAGAGCTCTGCTCACACTGGCGGCCCTGCAGGAAGCGACGCACAGTGGCCTCGGGTGCCACCTGCTGCAGGTCGGCCATCTTGAAGTCATAGGTGGCCGTGTAGCCCACGTTGGCCAACGTGGTTTCACACATATAGAAGGTCCCGTAGGAGCCATGGAAGAGGTCCTCCACGAACTCCAGCAGGCCAATGGCGATCTTGGCGCGCCAGGGCCACGCAGGCCCAAACCACTGCTGGAGGGCCCTGTGCAGAGCAGAGGGCAGCAGCGGGCGCAGGATGGGCGGCAGCGCGGCTCCATGCCAGGAGCCACGGGGAACGCCCTCAGTGAGGTAGAGATCCCCGCAGAAGCCCAGTAAGCGGGAGGCGTGCTCCTTCTCCTGCAGAGACAGCAGCAGCAGGAACTCATTACGCTGTAGCAAGGCCCACACGGTCTTGGCCTCAGCCAGGGACACCCTGTTGTCCTTGTTGAAGTCAGCCATGAGAAGGATCTGGTCAACCAGTGCTGGCAGGGAGGGCAGGTCACCCAAGTTTGTCTGGCATTTGGGACCAAAAGGAAGGCAGATGGAGTCAGTTGGAGCCAAGGGAGTATGTCCTTGTGTGTACCTCTAGCTGGTAGAATGTGGGCCCTGCCCTACTCTTGGCCTTTTAGAATGCCTGTGGTGCCTGGCAGGTATAATACTGTGGGCCTTCCCTAGTCTTCGCTGCCACCAATGTCCCTACTGTCAGCTCCGCCAAGGTCCCCACATGGAACACACAGGCCTGGGGCTAGCATAGCAGCTGCTAGGGGTTTGGAGTAGAGGCTGGAGTCCTTAAGAGTGAGTCACTGCCTCTGTGCCATTTCCATCTCCCACCTGTCCCTACTTCTGCCAGTCTGGATACACAGGATCCTCTACTACCTGACTACCCTCACCCTACTTAAGGCTCTGCTAGTCTGGTTCCACCAAATGTGGAGAGATCCCACCCCCACCTTCCCTGCCAGCCTCCTGCCCAGGCCTTTGCAAGCATATCCAGCTGTGAGTAGCAGCAGACAGTCCGAGCACCCCCAGGAGAGCTACTGACCTTGAGGAAACTGAGGGTCATTTCGCGGAACTCCTTGATGGAGGTGCCTCGGGTGGGCTTGTCGAACAGTACCAGCTCTCGCCGAGGGGCTATATCTGGTCGGGCTTTGGAGCTCAGGGCCTCCTGAATGCCACATTTGATGGTCACCTCTTTGTCCTGCCAGAGTCCACTGTACACCTGGATAAGGCCACAGGGATCCTCCATGTGGATACCACAGCCTAACGCCAGCAGCAGCCCAGGCCCGCCCAGCCTGCCCAGGAGCGCACCTGCTGGCCTGGGGCTGAAGACAGGCAAGTCCTCCACTCCACCTTGTGCAGTTCACACAAGTCCTGGCACACGGAGCCTGAGATGATGCCCTTGCGATATTGGTCACACTGAGGAGACAAGTGCCAGGGTGTGGCCCAGGCTGTGGGGCTAGGTGGTCACAACCCCCTACTCGCTCCCAGAACCACAGCCCAGCCACAACCACTCCCCCAAGAGGAAAGGAAAAACAAAGTGGTCACCAAAATAGGTGTGAGCATGGACCCTGAGGCCCCAAGCCACATCTGCCCTGTGCTCCAGGACCTGCTGTGCCATAGCACTGTCTTCAGACACCTAAGCTGCTGGAGCCAGTAACCAAGCACTCTGGCTGTCCAGAAGACCCTCGGAGACGCAGCACCCAAGTCCTGGCACACACACAAGCTGCTGCAGATGGGCCTATCTCTAGCAGCAACCCCTCTGTTCCCACCTCTCCTCCCCCACCCCACTGGCTTGGCTCTGAAGGGACAGACACTGAAACCAGAACTCTACAGCCAGACAGCACACAGAGCCAGAGCATATCCCTCCTGGCAGGGCTCTCTCACGGCTGCCCCAGCTGAGCCCCCAGCAGCAGAGCTATGGTCAGGCAGACAGTCCTAGATCCAGGTCGGACAAGAGCCACAATGGCATTCCTGCTAATACAAATTCTCATGAGAACAAGCCTTAATCATGGTTGGACAATTAGGCATCAAGACCTGGTGTCACCCATTCTCTATCTATCTGTCCTCCCCCTCTCTAAAAAGAAAGAAAAAGAAAAAGGGCTGGAGAGATTGCTTAGCAGTTAAGTCACTTGCCTGTGAAACCTAAGGACCCAGGTTCAATTCCCCAGTACCCACATAAACCAGATGCATAAGGGGGCGCATGCCTCTGGAGTTCATTTGCAGTGACTGGAGGCCCTGGTGTGCCCATTCTCTCTTTATATCTGCCTCTCTCTCTCTCTCTCTTTAAAAAAAAGAAAGAAAGAAAAGAGAGAGAGAGGGAAAAAAAGACCTGGTGTCAAGTAATATCCTTTGGGTACCCAGGCCACCTCTCCCATAGGACAAGGCTGCCAACAGCTCAAGGCTCTGCAGCCTAGCATGGCTGGGAGCTCTCAACCAACCACCCCTTTCCACCCACAGGGACCTCGCTTCTGCTCCAGCTGGTTCTGTGGGCTGACACAAAAGACTGGCTCCATAGTGAGGACCTGGCCTTGCTGTCCACCCCAGGGCACAGCAAGGCTGCTCAGAGTCACAGCCACTGCTGTGGGTGAGACAACTCGCAGCCTCTCGGTGCTCTAGTTGCTGGCCAACGTTAGGGCCTGTGTGCACCATCCCTAAGAAAAAGAGCACCCTGCTATTTCTCTGGCCTGCCCTTCCTGCCAGGCCTGCCCTCATTAGGCAGAGGCCCAGAGAGATCCTCTCAGCAGTGACTGAATCAACACACAATCCGTCCCTGAGTGGGGCCTGGCAGTCCCCAAAGTCCCAGAGTGAGGGGCCTGGGGCTGTGACTTGGGTGAATTCCTGGATGTACATCATCTGTTGTCATGGAGCCTAATGCTGGCCAGAGCCAGACCCAGAGGAAAGGGGGAAGGGAGATGTTCAACACCCCACTGTGCAAGAAGCTGAGCCAACCCAAATCACGTGAGCCACAGAGGCGGGGTCTGTCCTGTGGCCACATGAAACAGGCTCTGTAACGGATAGAAAACAGAAGAGCCTGGAAAGGCCACATGTGTCACTGCACCACCTTGTGGACAGGCCTTTCTCCACAGGGCTCTGACCCTCAGATCAACACCAGTCACAGGACTTTGGCATGCAGGGCCTTAGCAGAGAGGTGGAAGGAACGGGGAAAGGGAGAGCATTGGACAGTTTTGTTCTTGGCTCAGCACAGATAGCGGGCAAGGAGCCTGCTGGGTCTGCCTTGGGGGCAAGGAAGAGTAGCAGAGGGAACAGCAGACTTGTGGAGGTTCCACAGAAACTGAAGTGGGCACTGTGTTCAGCTTCCTCACGATTCCTGCTGCCTCTCAGAATCTCTGGGCAAGTATCCTCATCTCTCAGCCTCAGCTTCCCCATGTGTAGAGTGGGCCACAGTGGGGATCCCAGCATGCTGGGAGCCCCTCTAGTACCAGAGACTGAATGACCTCTGGCACTGCCCTGAGGCAGCATGTGGTAGAAAGAACCCCTGGGCCAGGCGTGGTGGCACATGCCTTTAAGCCCAGCACTCAGGAGGCAGAAGCAGGAGGATCGCCATGAGTTTGAGGCCAGCCTGGGACTACATAGTGAATTCCAGAACAAAACAGAAAAAAGAAAAAAGACCCCCTGGAAAGGAGGTGATAGCCCCTTCCCTGCAGGAACAGGATCAGGAGAGCTGGACTTGACCTCTGGGAGATCTCACTCACTGTTTACAGGGTACCAAACACCAGGGTGTCAACTTCACGTGGCTCACATGCATGTTCACACAAGCATTCCAACACGTGAGTGTGCTCCGTCACACATACGTGCTCACATGTACACCCTCACTAGATAGCAGTGCCCTCTTCAGAGGGCATGAAAGGCCTGTTTGGGGGAATAGGCCAGGAAGAAGCCCTCTCCAGGGTGGAGCAGAGACAACAGAAGCCATTCTAATATCCCTGCTGAACCATCCTTGCTCCCCAACACCTGAGTCTACCCCTGGGCACATACAACTATGCTCACCTGCCACAGCACTACCATCGCCCCACTTCCTTCCCTTGATTCCCCTAGTCCTCTACCGCCACCTGCAGGCCCACCCTGCTGAGGCGCCCAACAAGGGCAAGGTCCCCTGGTGGCCCATGCAGACTTACAATCACCACCTGGCAGACGTGACCACGACAGAGTTCCGAGTAGGATGAGTAGTGCACGTACACCATCCAGCTGCCCGCGAAGATGCCCAGCCAGACCAGCAGGACGTACTTGACCCTGAGGCCAGGGCCCACCCTGAGACTACATAGTTAATTCCAGGAGAGACCCAGGACCAAGAAACACCCCCACTGTGGCAAAAAAAAAAAAAACCCCACGTCCAAGAGCAGCTTCCATCCCTTTGGACTTTTTTTTTTTTTTTTGGTTTTTCGAGGTAGGGTCTCACTCTGGTCCAGGCTGACCTGGAATTCACTATGTAGTCTCAGGGTGGCCTTGAACTCATGGCGATCCTCCTACCTCTCTGCCTCCCAAGTGCTGGGATTAAAGGCGTGCGCCACCACGCCTGGCTTCCTTTGGACTTTTCATAACTTCCTGACCTGACTGACTCCCACAACATCAAGAGCCACATCCCTCAGTACCCCACTATTATAGGGCACACAGATGTCTGCAACCAGACTCCCCACCATGTGCAAGTAGACATTTCAAAATGAGGGGAAGATGCCGGGCGTGTGTGGCGCACGCACCCCTAATCCCAGCACTTGGGAGGCAGAGGTAGGAGGATTGCCTTGAGTTCAGAGGCCACCCTGAGACTACATAGTGAATTCCAGGTCAGCCAGGACCAGAGTGAGACCCTACCTCGCAAAACCAAAAAAAAAAAAAATTAAAAAATTAAAAAAATTAAAAAATGAGGGGAAGATGAAGAGGCCAATTCTTTTTGTGTGACATCGTTGAGATAGGGTTTCCAGTTACAGAATTCACTGTAGTCTCAAGTCCAACTCACGGTGTCCTCCCCACCTCTGCCTCCTGAGTGCTGGGATTAAAGGCGTGCACCACCATGCCTGGTAAATGGACACTTTTACACATGCCTCTTTAATTGCCCTCATTTCATAATATTTCCACTCCAAAAACAGGTGAGCAGCTGAGCTGCAAACGGGGACTTTTTCAGCCACCCTAGGGATGTGACCCTCATTTTTCTTGCTGTACTATATAATATAGAAAGTTCCAGCTGAAAAAAACTATGAAAAAGAATGTGTGGAGTGCAGCGCCCCAACACCCCTACTCCATCACACCCTCCTGGGAGGCAGTAAGGGACACAGGCTTGTGCACCAGAGTTCACAACAGCAGCTTTCCACAGGGGCAAGGGTGGGCCATCAGTGTCTATGCACAAAGGGCAGTAAGCCACGGATGCCTGCACCATAGAACGCCACTCAGCTTTTGTACGGAAGAACTCTGACACCTACCACCACAGGGAAGGACATCGTGCTGAGAAATGAACCAGTTACAGAACATGTCCTTCAAGAATCCACTCAATTCCTCAGATCAGGAGGATGAGTCAGTGTTAGTGGGGAAAGACAGTTTGGGAGGATAACAGTGGTGGGCAGTAACCACGGATGCCTGCACCATCTGTACCACAGGAAGGACATCGTGCTGAGAAATGAACCAGTTCCCATGACCTTCAAGAATCCAGATCAGGATATTAGTGGGGAGTCAGTGTTAGTGGGGAAAGACAGTTTGGGAAGATAACAGTATTATGGCTGGATGTAGAGGTGACTGCACCACAGTGTAACAGCAGATTAAGCACCAAGTATATACTTAGAAATGGGTAAGATAGGATATTTTATGTCATATATATTTATTATATTTATTTATTTATTTATTTTTATTTATTTTATTATTATTATTATTTTTTTTTTTTTTTTTTTTTTTTTTTTTGGTTTTTCAAGGTAGGGTTTCACTGTAGCTCAGGCTGATCTGGAATTCACTGTGTACTCTCAGCATGGCCTCAAACTCACGTTGATCCTCCTACCTCTGCCTCCCAAGTGCTGGGATTAAAAGTGTGCACCACCACACCCAGTTCTTACTATGTGTATTTTACCACATTTTTTAAAGCCATGTGTGGTAGCACATGCCTATAATCCTGGCATTCAGGAGGATGAGGAAGGAGGATGGTGAGTTCAAAGCCAGCCTGGGTTACAGAGTGAGACCCTGTCTCAAGAAACTAGGTGGGGAGTGGGGCAAGCAGTCCTAATCTCACAGCCCAAAACTCTGATCATGTATCTGGAGGAGGGTGGGGGCTGCGCTTCCATGGAGGTTCTGGGTCACTTTGTCATTCTCAACACCTCTGCTTTAGTTTCCCTAGCATAGGGCATGGGAGGGGTCTGGTCTAGCTATTAGGGACACTAGCTCCCACCTGACATTCCAAGAAGTTTTGAAAGTTGACAACCATGTACAGGTGCATGCTACCTCTCTTCTCCACCACCTACTCTGGCAAACGGCAGCCCTTGAGGGAGGAGACTGGGCTACCACGCAGTCTGTGCCATACAGGGGCTGAATGTCCTAAGACAAAGCTGAGGGCAAAGAGACAGCTGCAGAGTGGGCTCATCAGGGAGTGTGGAAGGATCTCGCTTGAGGACCAGCAGCCACCAGAGGAGGCCCATTACCAGTGCCAAGCGCCTCCTGTGGCTCCTGTCCACCTGCCACCAAAAGGGGGCTGACAACTGGAACCAGCCAGCATCCCCCTCTGGAGACGTGGCAGTCGGCTAACTTCAAACCCATGATTTTCCCAGGTTTGCTCAGGGTTAAGACAGAAGCCTTCGCCATGACATGGGCCCTGGCTCCTTGGCAGGACAAGGCCCAGCCCTTCTTAAGGTTCTTCTAGGAGAGGAACCCTTCTGATTTCCTGAAGGAGCAGAGGCCTGGGATATCTTGGACAGAGAGATGAGGGTGTGGCCCTATGGACTTCTGTCCTTGGGACTCACTTGACTCTGGCACTCAACAGTTACTGTCAGACGTGTCCATTATGAAACAGTCCAGGACAGGGCTGCTGCAAGACACTGTCAGAAGACTTCCAGCCATGCCAAGTGGGGAGGGTCTGGGGCTGGAGCCAGGGGCTGACCCAGGCTGGACCACGTAACACACAATTAGGAACCTACACTGTCACAGCCCACTCCAATCAGGTCCCCTCCAGGAGCTGGGCCTTTGCACAGGTGACACCCTACCCTCTCCAACCATCACCCCCTGATTATCTCTGATAGTCCCTGCCTGTCTGACACAAGTTTTGCCAGGGACATCCTTGGATTCCTGTAGGTCCCCAGCATGAGGCAGGTCTCACCACAGCAGATGTTCCCACAGCTGGATGGAGGAAGGGGGACAGGATGGCAAGTCTTGGGCCCACGCTTTGTAGAGCTGCAGAGTCCAACTCCCCGGAAGTCACTTGGAGCCCAGGCCATGTGCCAAGTGATCCTCACCACCACCCCAGTAGGGTGTTTCCCAGGTAAGGAAAGTTGAGGTGCACTGCAAGCCACAATATCCCTGAACAAGCCCCACTGGCACTTCTGGCCCAGGCACAGTTCTGTGTCAAAACCCATCCTTCAGAGCCAGGGATCAGGGCACATCCCATCTCCTAACATAAGTAGGGTCTTCAGACGCTGAGCTGGGCAGGGATCACAGCATAGGCTGAGGCCCCTGGGGCGATAAGGAGGACAGGCAAGGGTGTCTGGGTATAGTGGGTCCCTGCAACACAGATTTCAGTACCTATCCTCTTCTTGGAACAGGGCTGAGGCAGGACAGGCACTGAGCCAAGAATGTGGCGCTGGCACCATCCCCTAACCCTGACCCAGGCTGGCCCTTTGGAGTCCAGGGAGGTCTGGGCAGGACTGGCTCTGAGAGGTTTTGGCCATCACAGGCTGGGGCCCTGGGTGAGTATTTGAGACAGATACAGGCCTGGCCTGAATCTCCCCAAAGCAGAAGGGGAGGGGCCTCTCCTGCAGACAGGAGAAATCCCTGTCCGATCCAAGGTCACCGGGGGTCAGGACAAGGTCTCAGGCTTGACTGGCTGATGAGATGACCACAGGGAGGACACGTCCTTCCGGGGGGGGTTGTTCCTACATATCCCAAGTTTGCTCTCCCAGGAGGGGTGGGGGGGAGCCTTCTTTTGAAATAGTGAACAGGGAGAGGGACTCGTGTGCGGTTTGGGGGCCCTTGGGGACACCATGCACGCCCCATCGGCGGCTCCCACGGTCCAGCGCCCCAGCCTCGGCCGGGACCTCCGCGCTCCGCAGCCGGGGTTGGCCGCCGCCCTCCGCACGCCAGGCGGGCCGGGGTCCGCGCGCCGCTTACCTGCAGGCCCTTGGAGAATGGGCAGAGGAGCACCAGGTGCGTCAGGCGCCGCAGCCGCCGCATGATGAGCGCCGGCCGGGGCTGCGGGAGGCCCCGCGGCTGGCTCGGCCTCAGCCCCGGCCCGGCCTAGCCCGCAACAGCCTCTGCTGACACGCCATGCGGGCTGCGCGCCCCCGGCCCGCGTTAAAGGCGAGGGCGCGCGTCTTTCTGACGGCCGACCGCGGCGCGCGCGCGCGGGGAGAGTGGGCGCGCGGGAGGAAGCCGGGGGCGCGCGCGGGGGAGCAGGGGCGCCCGCGGCCCCGCCTCTGGTCTCGCCTTGGCGCTGCAGAGCCTCAGCTCAGGGGGACCCAAGATCGCCATCGTCTCGGCTGCTGGGACCGTCTGGGATCGTAGCGTGCAGGTACCACGCTGAGGACCTGTCGCGGCGCCAGAGCGCGCTTGCGTATTTCTTCCATCTTTTTCCCTTTCGGTAAAAGGCGCGGGTTTTGCCCCGCAGCCTTGCAGGGTTTAAGTGACGTTGTGTACAACACCGAGCATCTCCCTGGCACCGCTGCTAGTTGCCAGCCCAGCGGCCTCGTGGAAGGATGCATGGTCCTCGGGGGGTTCAGCAACTGCCCTTGTCTTCCATCGCCCCCTGACGTTGGCCCAGCCCAGGCCTCGTTCTCTTCCGTGGAACCCTCTTCCAACCCCTTGAGTCGGTCTCTTCCAACCCATGAGTGGACACGCCTCTCTCCCTCCGCAGGACGTTTCAATGCCCATTTGAGGTGATTAGAAATGAGGCAGCCAACAAGTTTTCGTTTCCCTTGGCCGAATCCCTGAAGGGCTCTGCTGACCCATGGAGAAGGGTTTGTGTAACCTCTTAGTTGTGCCACCTCACCTCGGCACGGGACGATCCATATCCTTATTCTCACGTGGTGCTGTTGGGTTAAATTTTAGCAGGGAGAGGACAGGGTGTCCATGGGGTGTCAGTTGCACTAGGTCATGAATACTGAGGTTCAGCACCTTCCCCCGTGTTCAGATGCTACCCACAAATCCGCTTTGCAAAGTAGGTTCAAACGACAAATACTGGGGCGTGGTTGTACACACCTTTAATGCCAGCACTTGGAAGGCCAAGGTAGGAGGATCACTGTGAGTTCAAGGTTACCCTGAGACTCCAAAGTGAATTCCAGGTCAGCCTGGGCTAGAGCGAGATTCTACCTCGGAAAAACAATGCAATACTAATTTATTTGCAAACACGGAGCGTGTATGTGGGCACACTAGGGCTTCTTGATGCTGCAAACTCCAGACACAAGCTCCACTTTGTGTGTCTGTCTTTATGTGGGTACTGAGGAATGAGACAGGGGCAGGCAGACATTGCAAGTACCTTTAACCACTGAGCCATCTCCAGCCCCAGGCTGACCTGGAACTCATGATGTAGTCTCAGGCTGGCCTCGAACTCACAGTGATCCTCCTGATAAGGGAAACTGAGGCTCATAGAACCAGCACCAGAGATAGAGTGGAGAACTAGAAAATTTATTCATGTCAACATGGTGGACTCGGGAATAACTTCCAAAGCCTGAGTTCTGAGCTCGGACAGCTTGGGGGTTTTATAGGCAGTATGACAAAGCAGTTTGATATAATCTTGAATTCATTACACTATTGGTGGGTTACAAGTTTCTAAGGTTAAATGATTTGGGGGTACAAACAGAAAATTCCTTAGCAATAAGTCAGTGATAAGAAAGTACAAATGAGAGACGGGCGTGGTGGGGCACACCTTTAATCCTAGCGCTCAGGAGGCAGAGGGAGGAGGATCTCCATGAGTTCAAAGGCCACCCTGAGACTGCATAATGAATTCCAGGTCTGCCTGGGCTGGAGTGAGACCCTACCTCGAAAAACCAAAAAAAAAAAAGTACAAGTGATAGCTAGGCGTGGTGGCTGGCACACGCCTTTAATCCCAACAATTGGGAGGTAGAGGTAGGAGGATCGCCCTGAGTTCAAAGCCACCCTGAGACTACATAGTGAATTCCAGGTCAGCCTGAGCTAGAGACCCTACAGACCCTACCACAAAAAAAGAAAGAAGAAAAGAAAGAAAGAGGAAAGAAAGAAAGAAAGAAAAAGAAAGAGAGAAAGAAAGAAAAAAGAGAGAGAAAAAGCACAAATGTAGAACAGAAAGCTGTTTGTTCCAGCGTGTTTGTGCCCAATGGCTGCACTAAACCAGGTAATGCAAATGGTGCAGCTGCATAGATAGGGAGGAGACTCAGAGTCATGCTGTCTCCCTGGTAAAGCTTTAAAAATTGTTTAAGTGTATCATCTGGGCATGGTTTCTTTGTTAAATTTCTTCTACCACACTTCTACCTATGCCTCCTGAGTGCTGGGATTAAAGGCATGCATCACCACGCCTAGCCTCAGCTAAGAAGTTTCTTTTTACAGTGAACAGAGGGGCTAATGCAGACTCAACTGGCCAAATTGCTAAGAATAAGTGATTTAAATGTTCAGCCCTAACCAAGATGTCTGTGCAACCTGCTCCAAGGCCCGGGGAATATTGGAGAAGAGGAGGTGGTAAATGAAAGAGCTGGAGGATGAGGAAGAGTGCTGTGGAACTCTGTCTTTTCTGCAAATGACACCAGCCACTGAGCTCGTGAACTCACAACAGTTAAGATTTACCTATACATGGGCTGGAGAGATGGATTAGGAGTTAAGGCGCCTGCCTCCTAAGCCTAAGAACACTGGTTCCAATCTCCAGCGGTTCCAATCTCCAGGTCCCACGTTTAGCCAGATGCAAAGTGATGCAAGGGCGCAATGCCACACTTGACCACAAGGGGCGCACATATCTGGATTTCGTTCACAGCATCTGAGACACTGCTGGTGCGCCCATCTCTGTCTTCCTCTCCCTCTCTCTCTCTGTGTCTCTCTCCAAAAAAATAATTAAAAAATAAAAAGTTTAAAAAAAGATTTACCTGTAAAAGAGTGGGTCAAGCCAGGTGTGGTGGCGCACGCCTTTAACTCCCAGCACTCTGGAGGCAGAGATAGGTGGATTGCCAAGAGTTTGAGGCCACCCTGAGACTACATAGTGAATTCCAAGTCAGCCTGGGCTAGAGCGAAACCCTACCTCAAAAACCAAAAAAAAAAAAAAAAAAAAGAACTGGCGTGATGGCTTAGCGGTTAAGGTGCATGCCTGTGAAGCCTAAGGACACTGGTTCGAATCTTCAGGTCCCACATAAGCCAGATGCACATGGTGGCACATGCATCTGGAGTTTGTTTTCAGTGACTAAAGACCCTGGCACACTTACTCTCCCTTCACTGTCTCTAACAAATAAATAAATAAAAATAAAATATTTTTTTAAAGACTGGGTCCATACATTCCACAATGGATACGAAAAAGGGCCTATGAGACATGACCCCTTACCCCCCTCTTCCCACCAGACTTCTCCCAGAGGACCTATTGGCAGTTAATGGTTGCCAGTGAAAGGAAAGTCATTTTATTTAATGGCATATCCCTGGTTAGTTGACCATGCAAGCAACCCTAATTTAATGCTGAGTTGCAAAAAGAGATATGAAAGTAGGAAGAGGAATAATGAGGAAGAGGGGGTCAGCAGGAGTGGGAGGAGGATAGCAAGGTAACATGAGGCTGAATATGATCAAAATCCAGCATATACCTGCATGAAGTTATCAGAAATGAACTAGCCAGGTGTGATGGTGTGCGCCTTTAATCCCAGCACTTGGAAGGCAGAGGTAGGAGGATCACCATGAGTTTGAGGCCAGCCTGGAACTACATAGTGATTTCCAGGTGAGCCTGGGCTGGGGCAGGGCTAGGAAGAAAAGAAAGAGAAGAAAGGAGAGTGGCAGTGAGCACAGGGAAGATGGGTAAGTGGGTTAGAGAGTTTATTAAGCAAGCATGAGGACCCGAGCTCAACCCCCAGCACCCTAAAAACCTAGCATGGCCACACATACCTGTAGCTCCAGCACTGAGGCTGATCTCTGGGGCTCTCTGCCCAGCCAGCCTAGCCACAAAACCGCAAGTTTCAGGTTCAGTGAGAGACCATATCTCAAGGAAATAAGATGGAAGAGCAATGGAGGAGGACTTCTTATGTCAGATAAACAGTATGGGACTTTAGCATGGATGACTTAATTTTTATTTTTCAGTCTGGGCTGCTGTGCTACAGTGGTCTCCTGTGATTTTTTTATTTTTCTTAATTTTTAATTTTTTATTATTTTTTTTTTATTTTTTGTTTGTTTATTTTTATTTATTTATTAGCAACAGACAGAGAGAAAGAGACAGTGAGAGACAGAGAGAAAACAGGTGCACCTAAGTTTATGGGAGACACCTGAATCAAACCACCACACCATGTAAGCCTGCTGCACATGGTGGCACATGCATCTGGAGTTCCTTTACAGTGTGACTAGAGGCCCTGAAATGCCCATTCTCTCTTTTTCTCATAAATAAAAATAAAATATTTTGCAGTGGGAAGAGTGAGCAGGCTGGAGGTACTAGCGCCAGACGCAGCAGAAAATGGCTGCTGTTAGTGGTTTAGAGGCCGCGGAACCTGTGACGCCAGAGTCTACCAAGCCTTTAGTCATAAGGACCATGATACTTCCATGGAGAATCCAGATGAATCCAACCATGATCCCCCAGTTTGAGCCAATAGTTTCCCTTCCTGATCAAGAAATTAAAATAAAGCCGGGCGTGGTAGCGCACGCCTTTAATCCCAGCACTCGGGAGGCAGAGGTAGGAGAATCTCCGAGAGTTCAAGGCCACCCTGAGACTACATAGTTAATTCCAGGTCAGCCTGGGCCAGAGTGAGACCCTACCTCGAAAAACCAAAAAAAAAAAAAGAAAGAAAGAAGGAAAGAAAGAAAGAAAGAAAGAAAGAAAGAAAGAAAGAAGAAAGAAAGAAGAAAGAAAGAAAGAAAGAAAGAAAGAAAGAAAGAAAGAAAGAAAGAAAGAAATTAAAACATTGGAGGAAGATGAAAAGGAACTTTTTTTTTTTTTTTTTTTTTTTTTTTTGAAGTAGGGTCTCTTTCTAGCCCAGGCTGACCTGGAATTCACTATGTAGTCTCAGGGTGGCCTCAAACTCATGGCGATCCTCCCACCTCTGCCTCCTGAGTGCTGGGATTAAAGGAGTGGGACACCACAGTTGGGAGGAACTTTTTAAAATGCAGGCAAAACCGATTTGCTTCAGAGAATGACCTTCCAGAATGTAAGGAGCGAAGCTCATGAGGCATAAGGAGAAAGGGACCGTCTGCCTTCTCATGAGGAGGGACGAGACCTTGAAGATATGCGCCAACCAGTCTATCACACCGATGACAGGAGCTGAAACCCAATGCTGGCAGTGACCGCGCCTGGGTCTGGAACACCCATGCTGACTTTGCTCATGAGTGTCCTAAGTCTGAGCTGCTCGCCATCTGCTTCCTAAATGCCAGTGCACAAAAGTTCAAAACAAAGTTTGAAGAATACAGGAAAGTAGAAGAGAGAGGGGATGGGGAAAGGACCTGGCAAAAAACAACACTGAAAAATGTGCCTGAAAAACTGGAAGCTCTTTCTGTAAAGGAGGCTGGAGATGAGACGGAAGAGAAATCCGAGGAGAAGCAATGAGTGAGAATCTCCTATTCCTTTCTTTTCTTAAATTTTGCCCTGCCTTTCCTTTTTTTTAGTTTGTTTTTATTCTGTTTTGTTTTTACAAGGGACTTTATATGTATATATAAAGAACTGAGCCGGGCCTGGTGGCGCACGCCTTTAATCCCGCACTCAGAAGGCAGAGGTAGGAGGATCACTGTGAGTTCGAGGCCACCCTGAGACTACATAGTTAATTCCAGGTCAGCCTGAGCTAAAATGAGAGAGACCCTACCTCGAAAAACCAAAAAAAAAAAAAAAAAAAGAACTGAATTCCAACCTTCAAAAAGATAAAATATTAAAAAAAAAAAAAAAAAGGCTAGGCTTGGCAATGAATGCCTTTAATCCCAGAATTTGGGAGGCAGAGGTAGGAGGATTATCATGAGTTGGAGGCCACCCTGAGACTACATAGTGAACTCCAAGTCAGCCTGAGCTAGAGCAAGATTTTATCTAGAAAAAAAATTAAATTATAAATAAATAAATAAATAAATAAATAAATAAATAAATAAATAAAAATAGATGTTTCGGGGATGGAGAAATAACTCAGCAGCTAAAGGTGCCTGCTGGCCTGGGTTTGATTTCCCAGTACCCAATAAAGCCAGATGCACATGCATCTGGAATTCATTTGCAGTGGCAAGAGGATCTAGCCCCCATAAATAAATAAATCTTAAAGTAGCCAGCTTATTATCTTTTGTGTATGACGTGGCATCCCTGTGACCAGCTCAGACACCTACTATTCTGAGTTATAGTTCTTACTGACATACTCGTATTAAGCTAGACATATACCTGAGACCTTGCTTATTCCTGCTGAGCTAAAACTCATTCTCTCGTATTCCAGGGTTCCCTCACATTTACCATTTTTCTGCTTTCCGGTGTCTTCAGTACAATACTTTTTGAAGATGACAGTACAGTCTATTTGTCTACTTACACAATCCATTTCAGCAGACCTAATACTTCCTCAAAAATCATTCTGAAGGCCAGGAGTGATGACACATGCCTTTAATCCCACCAGAGGAAGAGGCAAGAGAATCCCTGTGAGTTCAAGGCCAGCCTGGGACTACAAAGTGCGTTCCAAGTCAGGCTGAGCTGGAGTGAGACCCTACCTCAAAAAAAAAAAAAAAAGTTAAAAATTTTGCCAGGTGTGGTGGCACACATCTTTAATTCCAGCACTCAGGAGGCAGAGGTAGGAGGATCGCTGTGAATATGAGGCCACCTTGAGATGACATAGTGAATTCCAGGTCAGCCTGGGCTAGAGTGAGTCCCTACCTCAAAAAACAAAATGGGCTGGGTGTGGTGGTGCATGCCTTTAATCCCAGCACGTGGGAGGCAGAGGTAGGAGGATCACTGTGAGTTCCTGGGCCAGAGCAGTGAGACCCTACCTCGAAAAAAAAAAAAAAAAAAAAAAAAAAAAAAGGCTGAAGAGATATCACTCAGCTTTGCTTGCAAAGCCTAACAATCCAGCTTCTATTCCCTAGTTCCCACATGAAGCCAGATGCTCAAAGTGGCACATCATAAGGAGTTCATTTGCAGTGGCTAGAGGCCCTAGTGCACCCATTACTTCTTTCTCGCTCTCTCTCTCTTTCTACATAAAAATAAATTTAAAAGGGCTGGAGAGATAGCATATCAGTCTTATCGGTTAAGGCACTTTCCTGCAAAGCCTAAGAACTCATGTTCGAAGCTCCAGGTCCCACAAAAGCCAAACGCACAGTGACACAAGTGTGCAATGTTACACATGCACACAAGGGGCGCTCACATTTGGAGTTCATTTGCAGCAGCTGAAGGCCCTGGAATACCCATTCTCTCTAAATAAATAAATAAATAAATAAATAAATAAATAAATGGGCTGGAGAGATGACTTAGCAGTTAAGGTGCTCGCCTGCAAAGCCAAAGGACCCAGGTTTGACTCCCCAGGACCCACATAAGCCAGATGCACAAGGTGCCACATGTGTCTGAAGTTTGTTTGCCATGGCTGATTGGTGCGCCCAATCTCTCTCTCTTTCTCTCTCTCTCTCTCTCTCTGCCTCTTTCTTTCTCTCTCAAATAAAAAATAATAATATTTTAAAGTTAATTAATTAAAATTTTTATTTCAAAACTTATTCAGATGTGGGTGTCTGATTCAGACACCCTGAAATCAGGAGCCTCCACCTCAATACAATGTCCACTTTCAGCTCCAAGCAGTTAGAGACATGGTCATGCTGTACATGCTACTTTGTGGATCTGGCTGCACATGGACACTGGGGAATCAAACCCAGGTCATCAGGCTCTGCAAGCAAGTGTCTTTAACTTTGAGCCATCTCTCCAGCGCCCCCTCTGTTATTTATTTATTTATTTGAGAGAGGGAAAGAGGCTGAGACAGAGAGTGAGAAAGAATGGGCGTGCCAGGGCTTCCAACACTGCAAATGAACTCCAGACACATGTGCCATCTTGTGCATCTGGCTTACGTGGGTCCTGGGGAATTGAACCGAGGTCCTTTGGCTTTACAGGCAAGTGCCTTAACTGCTAAGCCATCTCTCAGCCCCCACCCCTTTTTTTTTTTTTTTTTTTTTTTTTTTTTTTTTGGTTTTTTTCATTTTTCGGTTTTTCAAGATAGGGTCTCACTCTAGCCCAGGCTGACCTGGAATTTGCTATGTAATCTCAGGGTGGCCTCGAACTCATGGTGATCCTCTTACCTTTGCCTCCCAAATGCAGGGATTAAAGGCATTCGCCACCATGCCCGGCTGTTTGTTTGTTTGTTTGTTTGTTTGTTTGTTTGTTTGTTTGTTTTAATGTAAACAAGGATGGTGGAATGTTAGCATCTCAGAGCTCTCTTCCCATCCCCTCTTTCCTGTACCACCTGACCATGTTAACTCTGAGACTCTAGGACAGCCTTCTGGTATGAGTATACCTCTGTACTAAGAGGCCACCTTCCCCCAGTCTACACCTCTGCACACTACTCAAGACCCCTCCCCTACAGAACGTTCTCTCCTCTTCCCATAAAACTCATTCCCTGGTCCTCACTCTCTTTGGCTCTCCTGCCACAGGTATGTGCATTCCCCATTTCTCCCTGTTTCTCTCTCCTTCCTGTCTCTGATACATGCACCCTCTTTCTCTCTCTCTCCCTTCTCTTCTCTCTCCCCCATTACAATAAAGTCTTAGATCCAAGAAACTGTCCATCTTGGTCCTCCATTGCAAACCCGGAAACCTAACATTTTTGTTTCAATAAAACCTGAGACATTTGCTGCCTCAATGGACACTGTACAGCTTTTCAAAAGATGGGTGAGGGCTGAAGAGATGGGTTAGCTATTAAGCCACTTGCCTGCAAAGCCAAAGAACCTCAGTTTGATTCTCCAGGACCCACATAAACCAGATGCACAAGGTGGCACATGCATCTGGAGTTCATTTGCAGTGGTTGGAAGCCCTGGCATGCCCATTCTCTCTCTCTCTTTCCCTCTCTCAAATAAAAATAAAATATTAAAAAGGTGAGTGGAGCTGGGTATAGTGACACATGCCTTTAATCCCAGCACTGGGGAGGCAGGGATAGGAGGATCACCATGAATTCGAGGCTACCCTGAAACTACATAGTGAATTCCAGGTCAGCCTGAACTAGAGTGAGACCGTACCTCAACAAACCAATAATAATAATAATAATAATAACAACAATAACAATAATAATGTGAGTGACTTAGAAAAATATGCAGGGATGACATGAAAACTGCAGGTGACAAGGCAGTAATGCTGTCTCATGCATTAAAAAGTTCCTAGTTCACTACAAGGACCAGCAGGGTGAGTGAGGGAGAGGTGGATTCTTCTTGTTGTGATCACCGGCAGTTACTCATAGCCCCTGGCTCAATGTCATTGTTGCCATTAAATAAAAACAAGGAGATCATTGTTTGGGCTCCCGCACTGTGCCCAACAGACCAGGCTAAAAGCCAAAACAGAGTCACTTGTTCCAAACTTTCCTATCACAAGGGAGTCTCCTAAGGTGTTTATCTGGCCTGGAAAATCAAAAGCACAGAGACAATCATGTTTTCCAAAGCCATCCTAAAGGGATGGGCATGTGCCCCAGTGATGGAATGCTGGCCTAGCATGCACTAGGTCCAGAGTTTCAACCATACACCAGAAATAGTTCATTGTCCTTCTCCTTTCTTCAGCCCTTCTCTGTCGGTAAAGATATTCCTTACCGGGAGGCCGTGGTGGCACATGCCTTTAATCCCAGCCTTAGACTGCATGGTGAATTCCAGGTCAGCCTGGACTAGAGAGAGACCCAGGTCCACAAGCCAAGCGCACAGTGACACAAGTGTGCAATGTTACACATGCACACAAGGGGCGCTCACATCTGGAGTTCATTTGCAGCAGCTGAAGGCCCTGGAATGCCCATTCTCTCTAAATAAATATATAAATAAGGGGGCTGGAGAGATGACTTAGCAGTTAAGGTGCTCGCCTGCAAAGCCAAAGGACCCAGGTTTGACTCCCCAGGACCCACATAAGCCAGATGCACAAGGTGCCACATGTGTCTGAAGTTTGTTTGCCATGGCTGATTGGTGCGCCCAATCTCTCTCTCTCTCTCTCTCTCTCTCTGCCTCTTTATTTTTCTCTCAAATAAAAAATAATAATATTTTTAAGTTAATTAATTAAAAATTTTATTTCAAAACTTATTCAGATGTGGGTGTCTGACTCAGACACCCTGAAATCAGGAGCCTCCACCTCAATACAATGTCCACTTTCAGCTCCAAGCAGTTAGAGACATGGTCATGCTGTACATGCTACTTTGTGGATCTGGCTGCACATGGACACTGGGGAATCAAACCCAGGTCATCAGGCTCTGCAAGCAAGTGTCTTTAACTTTGAGCCATCTCTCCAGCGCCCTCTGTTATTTATTTATTTATTTGGAGAGAGGAAAGAGGCTGAGACAGAGAGTGAGAAAGAAATGGCGCAAGCTCCGCTTCCAACACTGCAAATGAACTCCAGACACATGTGCCATCTTGTGCATCTGGCTTACGTGGGTCCTGGGGAATTGAACCGAGGTCCTTTGGCTTTACAGGCAAGTGCCTTAACTGCTAAGCCATCTCTCAGCCCCCACCCCTTTTTTTTTTTTTTTTTTGGTTTTTTTCATTTTTCGGTTTTTCAAGATAGGGTCTCACTCTAGCCCAGGCTGACCTGGAATTTGCTATGTAATCTCAGGGTGGCCTCGAACTCATGGTGATCCTCTTACCTTTGCCTCCCAAATGCAGGGATTAAAGGCATTCGCCACCATGCCCGCTGTTTGTTGTTTGTTTGTTTGTTTGTTTGTTTGTTTGTTTGTTTGTTTTAATGTAAACAAGGATGGTGGAATGTTAGCATCTCAGAGCTCTCTTCCCATCCCCTCTTTCCTGTACCACCTGACCATGTTAACTCTGAGACTCTAGGACAGCCTTCTGGTATGAGTATACCTCTGTACTAAGAGGCCACCTTCCCCCAGTCTACACCTCTGCACACTACTCAAGACCCCTCCCCTACAGAACGTTCTCTCCTCTTCCCATAAAACTCATTCCCTGGTCCTCACTCTCTTTGGCTCTCCTGCCACAGGTATGTGCATTCCCCATTTCTCCCTGTTTCTCTCTCCTTCCTGTCTCTGATACATGCACCCTCTTTCTCTCTCTCTCCCTTCTCTTCTCTCTCCCCCATTACAATAAAGTCTTAGATCCAAGAAACTGTCCATCTTGGTCCTCCATTGCAAACCCGGAAACCTAACATTTTTGTTTCAATAAAACCTGAGACATTTGCTGCCTCAATGGACACTGTACAGCTTTTCAAAAGGTGGGTGAGGGCTGAAGAGACTGCTAGCTATTAAGCCACTTGCCTGCAAAGCCAAAGAACCTCAGTTTGATTCTCCAGGACCCACATAAACCAGATGCACAAGGTGGCACATGCATCTGGAGTTCATTTGCAGTGGTTGGAAGCCCTGGCATGCCCATTCTCTCTCTCTCTTTCCCTCTCTCAAATAAAAAATAAAATATTAAAGGTGAGTGGAGCTGGGTATAGTGACACATGCCTTTAATCCCAGCACTTGGGAGGCAGAGGTAGGAGGATTGCCGTGAGTTTGAGGCCACCTGAGACTACATAGTGAATTCCAGGTCAGCCTGAACGAGAGTGAGACCCTACCTCAACAAACCAATAATAATAATAATGATGATGATGATGATGTGAGTGACTTAGAAAAATATGCAGGGATGACATGAAAACTGCAGGTGACAAGGCAGTAATGCTGTCTCATGCATTAAAAAGTTCCTAGTTCACCACAAGGACCAGCAGGGTGAGTGAGGGAGAGGTGGATTCTTCTTGTTGTGATCACCGGCAGTTACTCATAGCCCCTGGCTCAATGTCATTGTTGCCATTAAATAAAAACAAGGAGATCATTGTTTGGGCTCCCGCACTGTGCCCAACAGACCAGGCTAAAAGCCAAAACAGAGTCACTTGTTCCAAACTTTCCTATCACAAGCGAGTCTCCTAAGGTGTTTATCTGGCCTGGAAAATCAAAAGCACAGAGACAATCATGTTTTCCAAAGCCATCCTAAAGGGATGGGCATGTGCCCCAGTGATGGAATGCTGGCCTAGCATGCACTAGGTCCAGAGTTTCAACCATACACCAGAAATAGTTCATTGTCCTTCTCCTTTCTTCAGCCCTTCTCTGTCGGTAAAGACATTCCTTACCGGGCGGCCGTGGTGGCACATGCCTTTAATCCCAGCCTTAGACTGCATGGTGAATTCCAGGTCAGCCTGGACTAGAGAGAGACCCTACCTCAAAAAAAATAAAAAATAAAAAATAAACCCACAAAAACAAGCACTTATTGTAGAATCACAAGTAAAGCCATCAATGACCATTAAAATAAACTGAATTTTATTTTCTTCACAGTGCTGAGGATCAACCCAGGGCCTTGTATATGCTGGGCTCTGCCACTGAGATACATCCCAGTCCACAGCTCTGCCCCCTGATGGTCTGATGCCTGGGAGGAGGGGAGAGCTAGGAAGATGACTCATGGAAGTAGATAGCAGGGCATGGTGTCACACACCTTTCATCTCAGCATAAGTAGGAGGATTGATGTGAGTTGGAGGCCACCTGAGACTACATAGTGAATTCCAGGTCAGTCTGGGCTAGGGTGAGACCCTACCTCGAAAAAACAAAATAAGTAAATAAATAAAAGTACTTGCCATGTAAGCCTGAGGACTGGAGTTCAGATCCCAGCACCCACATAAATGCCAGTTGGGTGTGGTGACCTGCCTGTAATACCAGCACTTGGGAGGCAGACACCGGGGATCCCCTGGGCAAGCTGGCTAGTTAGACTAGCTGAATCGCTGAGCTCTGAGTTCAAGTGAAAGACCCTTTCTCAGTAAACAAAGAGAAGAGCAGCAGAGAATAACACCTTTACTCCCAATGCTCCAAGGAGGCAGAGGTAGCTCGAGGCCACCCTAAGACTACATAGCGAATTCCATATCCACACACACACACACACACACAAAAAAAAAAAAAAAACAGAGAGAGAGAGAAAGAGAATACCAACCTCTAGCCTCTAGTGTGCATGCGCCCCCTTGTGCATCTTGGCTTATGTGACATTTAAAGAATTCTGGAGCTGGAGAGATGGCTTAGTGGTTAAGGTGTTTGCCTACAAAGCCAAAGGATCCAGGTTCAAATCCCGAGAACCTACATAAGCCAAGATGCACAAGGGGAGGGGGCGCATGTGTCTGGAGTTTGTTTGCAGTGGCTGGAGGCCCTGGTGTGCCCATTCCCTCTCTGACTCTTTCCTCTCTCTCTCAAATAAGTAAAATAAATAAAAATATAAATAAAAAATAAAAAAGAATTCTGATGCCTCTCAGGGGATGACGCTGACAAAATGGTAGGGGAAGGGGAAGGTACAGATGACACACAGCTGAGGGCAGGGAAAAGACCTTAGGAGGGTGTTGCCGAAACCTCTGTGGCCTTTTAAAAATAGTTCCCATCATCCATCGTTACTCATTTCCGTCTAGCAGAAATCACCAATGGTCACTGTAAAGTCCTGGATCAGCTGGTGAGTGATTACACAGGGTACAGTCTGCCCCACCGTGGAATGCTGCTCAGCGAGTCCAGAAACACCAGGATGAAGAGACACAGATCCACAGAGACAGCACTGACTTTGGGAGAGAGGGCGGGAGGGAAGGAGATGCAGAGGAACAGGATCGGCTGCCTAGTGGTTGTAGGACTTTCTCTTGTGGTAATATAAGGTCTGGAACTTCTGCACAAAACAACTTGAAAGTTGTCACTTTTTAATTTTATTTTTTATTTTTCGAGGTAGTCCCAAACTGGCCTCAAACTCACAGCGATCCTCCTACCTCTGCCTCCCAAGTGCTGGGATTAAAGGTGTGCGCCAACACGACCGGCTTTATGTGTTTTGACGTGAAATCACATAAAATAAAAGTGACAACTTTGCAGAAGTGGTGGCGCACGCCTTTAATTCTAGCACTCGGGAGGCAGAGGTAGGAGGATCACTGTGAGTTCGAGGCCAGCCTGAGAGGACATAGTGAATTCCAGATCACTCTGGGCTAGAGTGAGACCCTACCTCAAAAAACCAACAACAAGAAAGGAAGGAAGGAAAGAAGGGAGGGAGGAAAGAAAGAAAGAAAAAAAAAAGAAAAAAAAACAAGCAAAATAAAGCAAATGTCATTGCAACATCTGACAAGAGGTGTCGCTGTGGCACCAGGCCCAGGACGGTCCAGACAACCTTCATCCTGGTCGCTGGAATTACCCCTGTTACAGGGCTGTGCAAATGTGTGAGTGAGTGCTGCATAAAGCGGACCCCCTCCCCTCTCCTGCTTCCCTTTCGCCAGGGCTGGGTTTAAGACAGGCTTTCACTTGGTAGAGCAGGACTCAAATTCACTATCCTCCTGCCTCAGCCTCTCAAATGCTGAGATTATGGGCCTGATCCACCATTCCCACACTCCTGGACCTGCCCTGCTCTTTTTTGATCTTTCTCAGCACAATAGGGAGCAGTAGTCATATTCTTGGGGCTCTGTTCCACAATTTCTTCTTTCCTTCCTTCTTTCCTTCCTTTCTTTCTTTTTTAAAGATTTTTATTTTTATTTGTTTATTTATTAGAGACGGGGGGGGGGAGACAGAGAGAAGGGGAGAGAGAGTGAGAATGGGCATGCCAGGGACTCTAGCCACTGTAAATGAACTCCAGATGCATGTGCCACCATGTGCATCTGGCTTATGTGGGACATGGAGAATTGAACCTGGGTCCTTAGGCTTCATAGGAATGCACCTTAACTGCTAAACCATCTCTCCAGCTCCCTCTTTCTTTCTTTCTTTTCTTTCTTTCTTTCTTTCTTTCTTTCTTTCTTTTTTTTGAGGCAGGATCTCACTCTAGGCTGATTTGGAGCCCACTGTGTGGCCCAGGCTGGTCACAAATTTATGGCAATCCTCTTGCCTCAGACTCCTGAGTGCTGGGATTAAAAGTGTGCAGTACCACACTTGGCAGAATCCACAATTCCTAAAACAAGGAGTAGAAGCTGTGCTTTACACCAGGCCTCCTGCTGTGCACTTGGGATCCCAGCACTGAGGAGGCTGAGGCGGGGGCAGGGGATCCTTGCAAATTCCGTGTCAGTCTGGAGACCTTGTTTAAAAGCTAAAAAGAGCCCAGCATGGTAGTGCATACCTGTAATTCAAGTATTTGGGACTTGAGATAGGAGAATTAGAAATTCAAGGTCATTCTTGTCTATATAGCAAATTCAAGGCCAACTAAAGCTACATGAGACCCTGTCTTGAAAGCAAATTAAATAAATAAAGTAAAAGGGATCTGGGCCAGGCATAGTAGAGCATGCCTTTAATCCCAGCAACACTTGGGAGGCAGAGGTAGGGGGATTACTGTGAGTTCCAGGCCAAACTGGGACTATAGAGTGAGTTCTAGTCAGCCTGAGCTAGAGTGAGACCCTACCTCAAAAAAAAAAAAAAAAAAAAAAAAGAGTAAAAAAGGGGGCTGGGAAGATGGTTAGTTGTTAAATGTGAATGCTTGTAAAGCCTGAAGTCCTAGGTTCAATTCTCAAGCTCCCACGTTAGCCAGTTACAAAAAGTGGTGTAAGGGGCTGGAGAGATGGCTTAGCAGTTAAGGGACCTGTCTGCAAAGCCAAAGGACCCAGGTTTGACTCCCCAGGACCCATGTAAGTCAGATGCACAAGGTGGTGCATGCATCTGGCGTTCATTTGAAGTGGCTGGAGGCCCTGGTGCGCCCATTCTCCCTCCCTCCCTCTCTCTCTCTCTCTCTCTCTCTCTCTCTCTGTATCTCTCTCTCAAATAAATAAGTAAAAATAAACTTTTTTTTTTTTTTTTTTTTTGGTTTTGGTAGGGTCTCACTCTGGTCCAGGCTGACCTGGAATTAACTATGAACTCAGGGTGGCCTCGATTTCCTCCTACCTCTGCCTCCCGAGTGCTGGGATTAAAGGCGCCCACCATGTGGCTTAAAAATAAACTATTTTTTTTAAAAAGTGGTGTAAGGAACTGGCATTTGTTTGCAGTGGCAAGACGCCCTGATGTACCCACCACCACATACACATACATACACATGTAAATAAATAATAAATAAAACTACAAAGAGCTGGGTGTGGTGGTACACGCCTTTAATCCCAGCACTTGGGAGGCAGAGGTAGGAGGATTGCCGTGAGTTTGAGGCCACCCTGAGAGTACATAGTGAGTTCCAGGTCAGCCTAGACTAGAGTGAGGCCCTACTTCAGGGAAAAAAAAAAAAACTACAAAGGTAAGTTGGAAAATAAGTGGTCTAATGAAGATAACATTGATGCCTCCTTTGGGCATCAGGAGACTCTTCTCCCTGACTGAGCACAATGGTACAAGCCTTGTTTCCCCTGGGATATAGGAAGCTCCCCCAGAGTCCTGGAGAAGGACTCTTCTATTTACTTATTTGAGAGCGAAGGAGAAAGAAAGAGGCAGATAGAGAAAGAATGGATGCACTGGGGCCTCCAGCCATTGCAAATGAATTCCAGACACAAGAGTCACCTTGTGCATCTGGCTTACATGGGTACTGGGAAATAGAACCTGGGTCCTTAGGCTTTGTAGGCAAGTGTCTTAACCGCTAAGCCATCTCTCCAACCCAGGACTCTTTTTTTCCCTCCCATAAGGTCTAAACTCCATTCTAAAAGGCTCAGGGCTGCAGTCCCGCGTCAAGGTTTCATAAGATCCGTCACTTCCTAGACACTCTCTTATGTGACCCATTGCCTGCTGGTACGCTGGGATGATAAAGACTCTTTTTTTCTGAACGACACTGGTGAGCAACCTTCTGGCTGAATGTGTGCCCATTTCCTCAATGATTAACCAGACAATGGTGCCAGGTCACTTTCCATGATAAACAACTCCAGCCACTCCTCACCCAGCAGACACAGAGAGAAAACTGCAGCCCACTCCTGTCTAGTCCAGCAGGCTCATGGTGGGCTCTGGGGGCAAGGTCCTGGATGCTGCCTCATTTCTGCTCATTGGAACCACCTTCTGGGGTTCAGAATGTCCACTCTGACCCCACCCTCCCTAGCACACATCCATGGGTCTTCAGCCAGTGCTGGCTCACTGCCCCTGTGACCCTACATTCAATGGTCATGAAAGCTGGCTCAGGCTCTAAGTGGATGTGACACAGCTGTGTCCATAGCCTGTCCTGAAACTTGGCCTACCTTGAAAAGCTTCAATAAGACAGCCAGGGAGGCAGAGAGGAGACAGGGAAGCAGAAGGGAGGGCAAAGGATGTGTGAACTGAAGTTCTTTTCTAGGGACTGAACCCAGGGGCCTACTCATACTAGACAAACTACATCCCCAACCACTGGAAGTAAAGTTCACAAGAAGCCACAACTGGGGTTAGAGAGATTATGCCGTGGTTAAAGGCATTTGCTTGCAAAGCCTAACAGCTTAGGTTCAACGCCCCAGTACCCACATAAAGCTAGATGCACAAAGTAACAAAGTGGGGCATGCATCTGGAGTTCCTTTGTAGAGGCCCTGGTACGTCCATTCCTTCTCTCTCTCTCCCTCTCTCTCTCTGCTTGCAAATAAACACATTTTTTTAAGCTAGCCCAACAAACTGGTCTTTTTTTTTTTTTTTTTTTTTGGAGAGACACAGAGAGATAGGGAGAGGAAGACAGAGATGGGTGCACCAGCAGCCTCTCAGCTGCTGAGAACGGAATCCAGATGCGTGCGTCCCCTTGTGGTCAAGTGCGGCATTGCACCCTTGCATCTGGCTAAACGTGGGACCTGGAGATTGGAACCGCTGGAGTGTTCTTAGGTTTAGGAGGCAGGCACCTTAACCGCTAAGCCATTTCTCCAGCCCGTCTTTTTTTTTTTTTTTTTTTTTTTTGAGAGAGAGAATTGGCATACCAGTATCTCCAGCCACTGCAATTGAACTGCAGACACATGCACCCTTAGTACACATGTACAATATTATGTGCTTGTGTCACTGTGCACTGTCTTACATGGGATCTGGAGAGCTGAATATGAGTCCTTAGGCTTTGCAAGCAAGCTCCTTAACTGCTAAGCCATCTCTCCAGCTCAAATAATTTTTATTTTTTTTTTATTTATATGAGAGAGAGAGTGAGAAAGAGGCAGAGAGGGAGAGAGAGAGAATGGGTGTACCAGGGCCTCTAGTCACTGCAAATGAACTCCAGATACATATGCTACCTTGTGTATCTGGTTTATGGGGGTCCTGGGAAATCCAACCTGGGTCCTTTGGCTTTGCAGGCAAGTGCCTCAACCACTAAACCATCTCTCCAGCCATAATTTTTTTTTTTTAAAGAAGCCTTAGCTAGGCATGGTAACGCACACCTTTAATCCCAGCACTAGGGAGGCAGAGGTAGGAAGATCACCGTGAGTTCAAGGCCACCCTGAGACTACATAGTGAATTCCAGCTCAGCCTGGGCTAGAGTGAGACCCTACCTTGAAAAAACAAAATCAAAAAATAAAATATAAAATAAAAAAAAGCCTTACCTGAGCTGGGCTCATACATGAAACCCGCCTATCTAATATCCTCACCAATATATTTGGTAAATGTCTTGATTTATGACTTTCTTTGTTCTATGACTATAAAAGTTAAAATAGTACTTCCATTGGAATGTGTCACTCAGGACAAACTGAATCAGAGTTCCTGGTGACTCACTCATAATTAGCTCCAAACAGATGACCTCTAAGTTCCCGTGGAGCAGAACTATGTGTTGCATTGACAGGCAGGCAGTTGCCTGCCCTGTGCACTCTTCAAGGAGCAGCTCTGAGGCCTATGCAGTCCCAAGACCTAGGGATGGAGATTGTCTGCTGGGGACAAGGGGTAGCACAGGCCAGGCACCTGCTGGGTGACCCTGACAGACTCTCTAACCCTTCTGTCCCTGAAAGGATCAGCAACTGTCCCTTCCCTTTTAGCCTCCTCTGTATATGCCCTTTCCCTCCCCTTCCCTTCCTCCCCTTCCTTGCCTCCCTTCCTCTCTTCCTTCCCTACCCTTTATTTCTTCCCCTCCCCTCCTTTCCAGTCCTCTCCTCTCTCTCTCTCCTCTCCTCTCCTCTCTTCTCCTCTCCCACTTCCTTTCCCTTCCCTTTCCTCCCCTTCCCACACAAGCCCTCCCTTTTTTGTCTTGCTTCCCTTCTCTTTTCTAGTTAAAAAAATTTTTCTACTTAAAAAAAATATTTATTGGGGGCGCTGGAGAGATGGTTTATCGGTTAAGGCATTTGCCTGCAAAGCAAAAGGATACCAGTTCAATTCTCCAGGACCCATGTAAGCCAGATGCACCAGGGGGTGCACGCATCTGGAGTTCATTTGCAGTGGCTGGAGGCCCTGGCATGCCCATTCTCTCCCCTCTCTCTCTCTCTCTCTCTCTTTCTCTCTCTCTCTCTCTCTCAAATAAATAATTTTTTTTTTTTTTTTTTTTTCGAGGTAGGGTCTCACTCTAGCCCAGGTTGACCTGGAATTCACTCTGCATACTCAGGGTGGCCTTGAACTCACGATGATCCTCCTATCTCTGCCTTCTGAATGATGAGATTAAAGGCATGCGCCACCACGCCCGGCTATAAAATATATTTTTTAAAAATGTTGGAAAAAATTTATTGGGCCAGGCATGGTAGCACAGGCCTTTAGTCCCAGCACCCCCTCTATCTGGAGATAGAGGTAGAAGGATCCCAGTGAGTTTGAGGCCACCCTGTGACTATAGTGAATTCCAGGTCAGCCTGGGCTACAGGCTCGAAAAACAACAAACAAACAAACAAACAAACAAACAAACAAACAATGTGTGTGTGTGTGTGTGTGTGTGTGTCTGTGTCTGTGTGTGTCTGTGTGTCTGTCAGGAGAGATGCCTCAGCGGTTAAGATACTTGTCCTGAAAAGCCTAACAATCGAGGTTCAATTCCCTAGTACCCACATAAAGCCAATTGTACAAAGTGGCTCATGCGTCTGGAATATGTTTGCAGTGGCTGAAGTCCCTGGTTCACCCATTTTCTCTCTGGCTGTCTCTGTTCTCTCTATCTCTCTCTGTTTGCAAATGAATTAATTAAAAAAAAAACATTTTAACTGGGCGTGGTGACACACCACTTTTATTTATTTTTTCCAGCTTTTGAATTTTTTATTTTTTATTTATTTTTTATTTTTTTTATTTTTTGGTTTTGCAAGGTAGGGTCTCACTCTGGTCCAGGCTGACCTGGAATTAACTATGTAGTCTCAGGGTGGCCTCGAACTCTCAGCGATCCTCCTACCTCTGCCTCCCGAGTGCTGGGATTAAAGGCGTGTGCCACCACGCCCGGCTTGAATTTTTTATTATTAACAACTTCCATAATTATATACAATAAATTCCCTCCCCCCCTCACTTTCCCTTTCACAACTCCAGTCTCCATCATATCTCCTCCCCCTATGAATCAATCTCTCTTTTATTTGGATGTCATCATCTTTTCCTTCTATCATAATGGTCTTGTATAGGAAGGAAGTACCAGACATGGCAAGCTCCTGGATATCCAGGCCATTTTGTGTCTGGAAGAGGGTATTGTAAGGAGCCCTACCCTTCCTTTGGTGCTTATATTCTTTTGTTTTATTTTGTTTTGTTTGGTTTGGTTTGGTTTGGTTTTTCAAGGTAGTTTTCTAGGCCAGGCTAACCTGAAATTCACTATGTAGTCTCAGGGTGGCCTCAAACTCACAGTGATCCTCCTACCTCTGCCTCCTGAGTGCTGGGATAAAAGGCATGCACCACCACACCCGGTGGTTCTTACATTCTTTCTGCCACCTTGTCCACAATGAACCCTGAGGCTTAGAAGATGTGATAGAGATGTCTCACTGCTGAATACTCCTCTGTCACTTCTTCTCAGCACTATGGTATCTTTTGAGTCATCCCAGAGTTCATCGCCATCTGAAAAGAGAAGCTTCTCTAACCAAAAGTGAGAGTAGCATTAATATATGGGAATGAACATTAAGAGAAGTGCTGCAGTTTGGTGAGCATAATATATGCATTTAGCCAGATACCAGCAGGTGTTACAAGCCTAGAGCTCATGACTTCCCCTGTCATGGGTTTTCAGTATCAGACATGTTTTCCCTGCCTTGGAGCAGGCCCCCAGTCCAATTAGAGAACAGTTGGTTTCTCCCATAACAGACATGCCACTATTGCATTCATATGCGCATTTGGCCTGACTGGCCAAATTTAAGATTTGCAGTGTTCACTGTTGTTTACCTTCACTGGTATTTTCTCTCTCCCATTGAACTGCATGCAGTGTAGCTTTTTCCAGCTTTCTGTCAGCTGTTCTACATGGAGGAGGCTTTCAGTTCAGCTCCGACAGGATTTCTCAGTGACCTCACAGCCCAAGCATGTGGAGTCTTCAGCAATAAGGTCTTACCATCTATTCTTGGTGGGAAACTCAGAGCCTCAGGGATGGCCTGTAATGTTTTGGGGGCATCAGTGACCTCCCTGGCCAACAACTCACTGGAAGGTATCCCATCCCTGACACTGAAATTTTCTAGTAACAATCCATGGCTTCTGGATGTGACATTGTCCAAAAAAGTGGGTTTCCATATGACTTATTCCTACCCTCTTAGATTTTTTTTTTTTTTTTTTTTTTTTTTTGGTTTTTCGAGGTAGGGTCTCACCACTCTGGCCCAGGCTGACCTAGAATTCACTCTGTATTCTCAGGGTGGCCTCGAACTCATGGCGATCCTCCTACCTCTGCCTCCCAAGTGTTGGGATTAAAGGTGTGCGTCCAGCACGCCTGGCTCCTCTTAGATTTTGATGAACCCTCCCCCATGCTTCCTTTACTCAATCTCTTTCCCTGTCCTCACCTAGGCCTTTCCACCCGCAGTAATCTGTCCTTCTACTTACATATATACAATGTCATCTCCTTAAGTCCTCCCCTCTCCTCCCTCCCTTATAGCCCTTTCTAGCTTACTGGCCTCTGCTACCAAGTTTTATTCCAACTCATATACAAGTCCAACATTTGTAGCTAGGATCCACATATGAGAGAGAACATGCAGAGTTTGATTTTCTGGGCCTGGGTTACCTCACTAACTATAATCCTTTCCAAGTCCACCCATTTTCCTACAAATTTCATAATTTCATTTTTCTTTACCACTGAGTAGAATTCCATTGTGTAAATGTGTCACATCTTCATGATCCACTCATCAGTTGAGGGACATCTAGACTGGTTCCATTTCCTAGCTATTGAGCAGCAATAAACATGGATGAGCAAGTATCTGTAAGGTAGTGAGATGAGTCCTTAGGCTATATGCCTAGGAGTGGTATAGCTGGGTCATATGGTAGATCTATATTTAGCTGTCTCAGGGACCTTCACACTGATTCCCACAATGGCTGGACCAGATTACATTCCCACCAACAGTGTAGAAGGGTTCCTCTTTTTCCACATCCTCACCGGCATTTATTGTCATTTGTTATCATGATAGTAGCCATTTTGACAGGAGTGAGATGGAATCTCAAAGTAGTTTTAATTTGCATTTCCCTGATGGCTGGATGTAGAACATTTTCTTAGATGTTTATATGCCATCTGTATTTCATCTTCTGAGAACTCTCTATTTAGTTCCATTACCTTTTATTTTTATTTTTTTTTTTTTTTTTTTTTGTTTTGCAAGGTAGGGTCTCACTCTGATGCAGGCTGACCTGGAATTCATTATGTAGTCTCAGGGTGGCCTTGAACTCTCGGCAATCCTCCTACCTCTGCCTCCCGAGTGCTGGGATTAAAGGCGTGCGCCACCACGCCCGGCTTCCATTACCCATTTTTTGATTGGGTTGTTTGATTTTTTTATTATTTAGACTTTTGAGTTATTTGTATATCTTGGATATTAATCCTCTGTCAGATGTGTAGCTGGCAAAGATTTTCTCCCATTCTGTAGGTTGCCTCTTTGCTCTATTCACTGTGTCCTTTGCTGTACAAAAGCATTGTAATTTCATGAGGTTCCAGTGGTTGATTAGTGATTTTTTTTTTTTCTGAGAAACTGGGGTTATATTCAGAAAGTCATTGCCTATGCCAATATGTTGAAGGATTTCCTCTACTTTTTCCTCTAGAAGTTTCAGAGTTTCAGGTCTGATACTAAGGTCTTTGACATATTTGGACTTTATTCTTGTGCATGGAGAGAGATAAAGATTTATTTTCATCCTTCTACATATAGATGTCCAGGTTTCCCCAGCACTATTTGTTAAACAGGCTGTCTCTTCATTGGAAATGAGCATTTTTTCTTTTATTTATTTTTCTTTTCTTTTCTTTATTTATTATTATTATTTGGGGGGAGGGTTCGAGGTAGGGTCTCACTCTAGCCCAGGCTGACCTGGAATTCACTCAGTAGTCTCAGGGTGGCCTCGAACTCACGGTGATCCTCCTACCTCAGCCTCCTGGGTGCTGGGATTAAAGGTGTGCACCCAGCTCCAATGAGTAATTTTTTGTTGTTTTGTTTGTCCAGGTAGGGTTTCGCTCTAGCTCAGGCTGACCTGGAATTCACTCTGTATTCTCAGGATGGCCTCAAACTCACAGCAATCCTCCTACCTCTGCCTCCTGAGTGCTGGCATAAAGGCGTGCACCACCACGCCCAGCTTCCAATGAGTACTTTTGGCATTTTTGTTGAAGATCACTTGGTTGTAGCTGCCCAGACTTACATCTGGGTCTTCTATTCTGTTCCATTGATCTATGTGTCTGTTTTTGTGCCAGTACCATGCTGTTTTTGTTACTATGGCTCTGTAATATAGGTTTAAATCAGGTATGGTGATACCACCACTTTTTTTTTTTTTTCTTTTTGGTTTTCAAGGTAGGGTCTCACTCTAGCCCAGGCTAACCTGGAATTCACCAATGTAGTCTCAGTGTGGCCTTGAACTCATGGAGATTCTCCTACCTCTGCCTCCTGAGTGCTGGGATTAAAGGCGTGCGCCACCACACCTGGCTTCCACACTTATTTTTGTTGCTCAAATTTGCCTTGGATATTTGAGATTTTTTTGTGCTTCCAATAGATTTTAGGATTTTTTTTCTATTTCCTGGAAGAATGCCATTGGACTTTTGATGGGGATTGCATTAAATGTGTAGATTGCTTTTAGTAAGATTGACATTTTCACAATATTGATTCTTCCAACCCAAGAACATGGGATGTCTTTCCATTTCCTAGTGTCTTCTGCAATTTCTGTCTTGAGTGTTTTAAAGCTTTCATTGTAGAGATCCTTCATGTCCTTGGTTAGGTTTATTCCAAGGTGCTTTATTTTCTTTGAGGCAATTGTGAATGAAAGTGATTCTGATTCATCCTCAGCATGTTTGTTTTTAGTATATAGGAAGGCTACTGATTTCTGTGTGTTTATTTTGTATCCTGCTATGTTGCTAAAAGTGTTTATCAGCTCAAATGTTTTGCTGGTAGAGTCTTTAGGGTTCCTTATATATAGAATCATAGCATCTTCAAATAATGATAACCTGATCTCTTCCTTTCCAATTTGTATCCCTTTTATGTGTGTCTCTTGCCTTATTGCTACAGCTAAGACTTCCAGTACTACTTTTAAGTTTCAAGTTTTTCCCCATTTAATATTATGTTGGCTGTAGGTTTGTCATAAATAACCTGTATTATGTTGAGATATGGTCCTTCTATTCCTAGTGTCTGTAAAACTTTTATCATGGAGAGATGTTGGATTTTGTCAAATATCTTTTCTGCATCTATTGAGATGATCACATGATTTTTGTCTTTCAATCCATTTATATGGTATATTATATTTATTGATTTGTCTATGTTGAACCATTACTGTATCTCTGGGATAAAGCTTAATTGGTTGGGGTGAATGCCTTTGGGGTGAAATTCTTTTCCTTCTACTATGCCCTGAATTTTAAAAAAATATTTATTTTTTTAAAATTATTTATTTATTTATTTGAGAGAAAGAGGCAGAGAGAGAGAGAGAAAACAGACGCTCCAGGGCCTCCAGCCACTGCAAATGAACTCCAGATGCATGTGCCACCTTGTGCATCTGGCTTACGTGGGTCCTGGAGAGTCGAACCGGGATCCTTTGGCTTTGCAGGCAAATGCCTTAACTGTCAAGCCATCTCTCCAGCCCTTAAAAATATTTATTTATTTTATTTATTTGAGAGAGAGAGAGAGGAAGTAGCAGATAGAGGGAGAGAGAGAATGGGTGTGCCAGGGCCTTTGGCCACTGCAAATGAACTCCAGACGTGTGACCCCCTTGTGCATCTGACTTTATGTGGGTCCTGGGGTATCAAACCTGGGTCCTTTGGCTTTGCAGGCAAGTGCTTTAACCACTAAGCCATCTCTCCAGCCTCTGAATTCTTATGTTTGATCTCTTCACATTGTCCCAAATGTCTTGAAATTCTCATTCATGCCTTCCTATTAGTTTTTTTTTTTTTTGTTGGCCTGTACTAGATCTGCCACCTGGTCTTCTAGTTTAGATATTCTGTCCTCTCCTTGATCCATTCTACTAGTGAGACTTTCTACAGAGTTTTCTATTTGACTTATTCTGTTTTTCATTTCTAATATTTCTGTATGGTATTTTTTCATTATTTCTATTTCCTTACTCATGTCTTGTATTGACCTATTTATTTTATTAAGTTGGTTTCCTGTGTTCTCCTTCAGGAGTTTGTTTTATTCTTTGATTCCCTTTTTTTTTTTTTTTTTTTTGGTTTTTCGAGGTAGGGTCTCACTCTGGCCCCGGCTGACTTGGAATTCACTCTGTAGTCTCAGGGTGGCCTCGAACTCACGGCAATCCTCCTACCTCTGCCTCCTGAGTGCTGGGATTAAAGGCGTGCACCACCATGCCTGGCTATTATTATTTTTTATCTGAGCTAGAGAAAGAATGGGTGCACCAGGGCTTCCTAGCCACGGCAAATGAATTCCAGGTGCATTCACCACCTTATGCATCTGGCTTTTATGTGGGTACTGAAGAATCAAATTCAGGCTGTCAAATTTGCAAACAAGTACCTTAACCACTGAGCCATCTCTCCAGCCTTTGAAAAAAAAATTTTATTTTTATTGACAACTTCTTTAATTGTAGGCACTATCCCATGTTTTTTCCCTCCCTCTCCCCACTTTCACCTTTGAAACTTCACTCTCCATCATATTCCTCCCCCTCTCAATCAGTCTCTCTTTTCAGTTTTACGTCATGATCTTTTCCTCCTATTATGATGGTCTTGTGTAGGTAGTGTCAGGCACTGTGAGGTCATGGATATCCAGGCCATTTTGTGTCTGGAGGAGCACGTTGTAAGGAGTCCTACTCTTCCTTTGGCTCTTACATTCTTTCTGCCCCCTCTTCCGCAATGGACCCTGAGCCTTGATTCCTTTGTTTTTTTAAATCTTTTTTTTAATCTGCTTTTTAAATCTTTGTCAGGCATTTCATAAAACAGTCTCACTGGGGGGTCATTTCTGATATATTTATAATTTTTGATAGGATTGTATTGTCTTGATTTTTTTTGTTTGTTTGTTTCTTGTATTCTCTATGTTGTTTCAGGGTGGCCTTGAATTCACAGTGATTCTCTTACCTCTGCTTCCCAGAGTGCTGGGATTAAAGGCATGCACCACCATGCCCGGTTCTCTTGTATTCTAATGTAGAGATTTTTGTATCTTGAGTTAGTTTGATGCTTGGATTTTCTAATTATCTGCGGTTTTCTTAGCTGTGTAAATCCGACTTTATATATCTTCAGGGTTGGAGTTAAGGTGCCAAGTGTAGCTCTTATGTTCCACGAAAACGACAGAAGTGACCCTACGTGTTGAGTTTGCCTGCTATTCCAACTATTCTAGTAGACTGGGTAAAGCAATTTGCTGGCAAATTCTAAAATTGAATTGAGCAATATAGACATTCAATCCAAACCAGCAAAGAGTATTTATGCAAGAGTGGAGATTAAAACAGATAATCTAGTAAAGCAAAGTCCCTAAGGGTGTGTGTTACCCCATACCTTTAATCCTGTCAACTGGGAGGTTGAGATTTCTGGTCTGAAATGGGTTCCAAGTGAGCCTGGGGCGAGTCAGACCCCGCCCCCAGTAATGACAGAAGAAAAAGACAAAGGCTCTATGAATGAAGAAACATCAAAGGCAACAATAGTCAACACCCAAAATACAGCTTATCTGAGAATGATAAAGCCAACCAGAAATACATCAGTCAACTCTAACACATAACCTGCCCTGACATGGAAGGTGAGATTAGCACCTCCAGGGCAGGTCTATGTACCTGGCTCTGTGTAAATAGGCTCTGTTACCTTTTGGGATGGCTTCCAATCTCACCAATGCTGAATGCCCACCTCAGTCCCTCTCTATTGGGCTGAGGATCTAGCATTCTGATTGGCTGTGCTGGATGCCTTGTGGCTGGGAGGGAGTGAATGAGTTCTCCAGAGGTTCACCGGCACTGATGGTTGAGGAATGGGAGGTTGTGCAAGATGCCTGGTCTCATTTGTGCTCTCCTTCAACAGCTGCTCAGCTGGTCCCAGTTGTCCTCTTCTTCAGGTTTCTCAATTTTGTGAGAAGGCTGGTGTGAGTAGAAAATCTCTCCACCTGGTTTCTGCTCCTTCAGCTCTGTGCTAGCTGGGCAGGCATGAGGACCGGGGCCACAGGCACCTCAGCCGGGTTCTGGCTTGTTTCCTCCATTCTGGAAGATCTTAGTCTCTCCTGCTTCTCTTCTGTGGTTGATAATAATTTATACACCATCACCTTTTGGGAGAAGAGTGTACCTTGCTGTTTTTCCACTTATTTCCCTCCTTAGGCTGCTTTGGCATGATGACTATGCCACCATCTTACCAGGAAGTGGAGCATGCCTTTAATTCCAGCATTTGGGAAGTGGAAATAGGAAGATGACCATGAGTTCAAGGCCAGCCTGAGAGTATAGGGTGAGGTCCAGGTCAGTCAAGGTAGGGTCTTGCTCTAACCCAGGCTGACCTGGAATTCACTATGTAGTCTCACGGTGGCCTTGAACTTAGGGTAATACTCCTACCTCTGCCTCCCGTGTGCTGGGAGTAAAGGTGTGTGCCACCATGCCTGGCCTAAAAAAAAAAAGTTATTAAAAGTTTATTTATTTATTTGAGGGAGAGAATGGGTGTATCAGAGTGCTACAAATGAACTCCAGATTCATCTGACTTTATGTAGATATTGGGAAATTGAAGCAGGCTATTGGGTTTTGCAAACAAGTGCCTTTAACCACTGAGCCATCTCCCCAGCCCCTCTTTCCTTTTATTTTATTTTGGTTTTTCAAGGTAGGATCTTGCTCGAGCCCAGGCTGGCCTGGAATTCACTATGTAGTCTCACGGTGGCCTTGAACTCCTACCTCTGCCTCTCATGTGCTGGGATTAAAGGCATGTGCCACCATGCCCGACTTTTATTTTATCTTTTAATTTAATTTTTTTTTTTGAGGTAGGGTCTTACTCCAACCCAGGTTGACTTGGAACTCATGCCTGGCACAATATCATCATTTGTCTTCTCTCTTATTAAATAGGTCTTGGGTATGTAGCATCAGCCACTGTGAGGTCACTTTGTGTCTGGAAGACAGTATTATAAGCTCTCCTCCCATTCCTTTGGCTTTTACATTCTTTTTCTTTAAATTTATTTATTTATTCTATTTATTTGAGAGAGAAAGAGAGAGAGGGAGAGAGAGAGAATGGGCACACCAGAGCCTTCAGTCACTTCAAACAAACTCTAGACACATACCACCATATGCATCTGACTTATGTGGGTCCTGGGGGAAATGAACCTGGGTCTTTTGGCTTTGTAGGCAAGCGCCTTAACTGCTAAGCCCTCTCTCCAGCCTGACTTTTACATTCTTCCCACCACCTCTTCCACAATGGTTCCTGAGCCTTGGAGGATGTGAGAGAGATGTCTCACTTACGCTGAACACTCCATTGTCACTTACTCCTCACTGATGACTTGTGAGTTTCCCCCCAGTGGCCACAGCCAAATGAAAAGAGAAGCTTCTCTAATCAAAAGTGAGAGTAGCATTAATATATGGGCATAACTCTCTCTCCCTCTCTCTCTCTTGCTCTCGCTCTCACTCTCTCTTTCTATCTGTCAAATAAATAAATAAAAATAAATAAAATATTTTTAAAAATTTGTTTAAAAGGGCTGGAGGGATGGCTTAGCAATTAAGGCATTTGCCTGCAAAACCTGCAAAAAAGGAAGCCGGCGGCCTTGCAAAAGGGGGCTCATCGTAGGTTCAATTCCCAGAGACTCATAGTGAATTCCAGGTTAGCCTGGGATGCACCCTACCTCAAAAACCAAAAAAAAAAAAAAAAAAAAAAAAACCTGCAAAAAAGGGCTCTGGTTCAATTCATTTAGCCAGATGCACAGGGGCTATGCATCTGGAGTTCATTTGCAGGTGCTACCCCTGGTGCACTTTCCTTTCTCTCTCTCTCTCTGTCAAATAAATAAATAAAAATAAAATATTTAAACAATATGTATGAGCATGAACATTAAGTGTTTGGAGGGCAATTTAGTGGACATAATATATGCATTTAACTAGAAAACAGTAATGCTTTCCCCTTAGGGCTTCCTGCTTCTCTTTCTCATTTCTCTTCCTTCCTTTCCTTTCTCTTTCCTTCCCTTTCCTCCCCTTTATCACTACCTCCCTCCTTCCCTTCCTTCCCTACTCAGTGAGCTCTTTTCTGTGACAAGGCACCAGGGAAGGGAAGGGAAGTAGGGCAAACCTCACAAGGCTGCAGGGAGTCAGACGGCTCACTGTGACAGGAGCACCGAGGGGGAGAACAGGTGCAGGTGGAAAAGGCCCATCCAGATCTGCCAATGCACTCTCCCTGTTTCTGTCTGTCTTATCTCTCTCTCTGAGGGATGTCATAAAAAGGCAGGGTAATGGTGGCAATTTTTGGAATAAAAATATATATTTAAACAACCCAGTGCCCTGGGGTCTGGAAGCTGAAGGGTTTGGATGTTATCCTCCAGGGAGGGAGCCATGGAGGACAAGGAGGACATAGAGGTGGAGGAGGGTAGGGGGAGGCAGGGGTCACTAAGCTGGTTCTCTCTGGGGCCTTGGGCACCTCTGGAGGGCCTGGGCATGGGCAGGTGCCGCAGCTGCCTGCTGTCCTGTCCCCATTCCTCAAGCCCCATCACCTGGCAGCCAAGGCGCCTATCACCCAGATGCACTGGTCTTTCAGCCTTAGGGGCTCAGAACCTGATGTCCTATTTTCCCAGCAGGCAGCAAGAATGTTTTTAAAGGAGGGCTGAGGACAGTGACCTGAGCAGGGAGGAACCACTGGTATGGCTGGCTTCAAGTCTCCAAGCTGCCCCACAACAGGCAGGAATTTCTTGTTGCTCTTGGAATTCTGCCCACCCCCCTCCTCAACTCTCTCCTTCCCTCCTGTTGATGCTGCCCTGTGTCTGGTTGGAGGACGAGCATAAGTCCAGAGTGCTGCCCCAGGCAGCTCCACTAGGCCTGTTCCTCCACTATTTAATTAATTAATATTTAAATTATATAATATATAATAATATAATATAATACTTTTTTTTTTTTTTTTGGTTTTTCAAGGTAGGGTTTTACTCTAGTCCAGGCTGACCTGGAATTCACTATGTAGTCTCAGGGCAGCCTCAAACTCACAGTGATCCTCCTACCTCTGCCTCCAGAGTGCTGGGATTAAAGGCATGCACCACCATGGCCAGTTTGGATGTTCTCCTCTCCTTTTTAAATCTCTTTTTAAAAATTATTTTATTTATTTATTTGAGAGAGGAAAAGAGGCAGAGAAAGAGAGAGAGAGAATGGGCATGCCAGGGCTTCCAGCCACTGCAAATGAACTCCAGATGCATGCGCCACCTTGTGCATCTGGCTTACATGGGTCCTGGGAATTGAACCAAGATCCTTTGGCTTTGCAGAAAAATACCTTAACTGCTAAGCCATATCTCCAGCCCCAGTATCTCTTTAAATATTTTATTATTTATTTGGGCAGGTGCCGGCAGGTAGAGAGAGAGTGAATGGGCTGCTGGGCCTGTCCCCATTCCAAACAACCCCAGATGCATCACCCCCTGTGCATCTGGCTTACGCGGGAATTGACCCAAGATCCTTTGGTCTTTGCAGAAAAATACCTTAACTGCTAGAACCTCCAGATTTAAATATTTTATTATTTATTTGAGAGGAGAGCAAGAAATGTTTTTAAAGAGAGCTGAGGACAGTGCCTTCAGCCACTGAAACGAACTCCAGATGCATGCACCCCCTTGTGCATCTGGCTTACGTGGGTCCTGGGGAATTGAACCAAGATCCTTTGGCTTTGCAGACAAATACCTTAACCACTAAACCATCTCTCCAGCCCCAGTATCTCTTTTAATTATGATGGTCTTGTGTAGGTGGTTTCAGGCACTGCGTTTTGTGTCTGGAGGAGCACGTTGTAAAGAGTCCTATCCTTCCTTTGGCTTTTATATTCTATTCTTTCTGCCACCTCTTCCACAATGGACCCTGAGCCTTGGAAGGTGTGTTAGAGATGTTTCAGTGCTGAGCACTCCTCTGTCACTTCTTCTCAGCACCATGGTGCCTTCTGAGTCATTCCAAGGTCACCACCATCTGAAAAGAGAAGCTTTTCTAACTAAAAGTGAGAGTAATATTAATACATAGGTATGAACATTAAGAGAAGTGCTTACTGGGCAATTTGGTGAGCATAGTATATACATTTATCCAGACACCAGCAAACATTACACACCTAGGGTTCATGACTGCCCCCATCATAGGTTTTCAGTATCAGGCATGCATTCCCTCCTCTGGAATGGACCTCCAGTCCAATTAGAGAGCAGTTGTATTCCCAATTACAGACATGCCACTATTGCACCTGTTGGCTTATTTGGCCTGGCTGGCCAAATTTAAGGTTTTCAGCATTCACTGTTGTTTATCTACACTGGTGATTTCTCTCTCGTGCATGGAACCACATGCAGTGTAGCCTTTTCCAGCTTTCTGTCAGCTGGTCCACATGGAGGTTTTTCAGCTCAGCTCCAGCAGGATTTCTCAGTGACCTTGCAGCACAAGTATGTGGAGTCTTCAGCAATAGGGTCTTACCATCTATTTCTGGTGGAAAAACAAGAGCCTCAGCAATGGCCTGTAATGTTTTGGAGGCATCAGGGACCTCCATGGCCAACAACTCACTGGAAAGTATCCCATCTCTGGCACTGAAAATCTTTGAGTAAAAATCTATGGCTTCTGGGTGTGACATTGTCCCAAAAAAAGTAGGTTTTCCATATGATTTATTCATACCATCTTAGATTTTGGTTAGCCCTCCCTACCCTTTCTTTACTCAATCTCTTCCCCTGACCTCACTTAGGCCTTTCCACCCCAGTAATCTGTTCTTCTACTTACATATATACAATACCATCCTCTTAAGTCCCCCCTCCCTCCCTTTCTATTCCCTTTATATCCCCTTTCTAGCTTACTGGCCTCTGCTACTGAGTTTTATTCCAACTCACATAGAAGTCCAATCATTTGTAGCTAGGATCCACATATGAGAGAGAACATGTGACATGGCTGGCCTTTCTGGATAATCCTTTCCAGATTCCATTTCCTCACAAGTATAATCCATTTCAGGTCCATCCATTTCCTTTTTTTTTTTTTTTTTGGTTTTCATAACTCTGGTTGACCTGGAATTAACTATTTTGGCCTCAAACTCTCAGCTTTACTGCTGCTGGGATTAAAGTAGAACTCCATTGTTATAAATGTGCCACATCTTCATTATCCACTCATCAGTTGAGGACATCTAGGCTGGTTCCATTTCCTAGCTATTGTGAATAGAGCGGCAATAAACATGGCTGAGCAAGTATCTCTAAGGTAGTGAGACGAGTCCTTAGGATATATGCCTAGGAGTGGTATAGCTGGATCATATGGTAGATCTATTTTAGCTGTCTCAGGAACCTCCACACTGATTTCCACAATGGCTGGATCAGATTGCATTCCCACCAACAGTGTAGGATTCCTCTTTTTCTGAATCCTTGCCAACATTTATTGTCATTTGTTTTCATTACGGTAGCCATTCTGACAGGAGTGAGATGGAATCTCAAAGTAGTTTTATTTTTTATTTATTTATTTATTTTTTTTTTTTTTTTGAGATAGGGTCTCACTCTAGCTCAGGCTGACCTGGGATTCACTCTATAGTCTCAGGCTGGCCTCGAACTCACAGTGATCCTCCTACCCTCTGCCTCCCAAGTGCTGGGACTAAAGGCGTGCGCCACCACGCCCGGCCCTCAAAGTAGTTTTAATGTGCATTTCCCTGATGGCTAAGTATGTAGAAAAAAAAATTTTTTTTTTTTTTTTTTTTCGAGGTAGGGTCTCACTCTAGCCCAGGCTGATCTGGAATTTACTTTATATTCTCAGGGTGGCCTTGAACTCATGGCGCTCCTTGTGCCTCTGCCTCCCAAGTGCTGGGATTAAAGGCATGCACCACCACACCCAGCTCTAGAACATTTTTTTAGATGTTTATATGCCATCTGTATTTCTTCTTTTGAGAACTCTCTATTTAGTTCCATAGCCCATTTTTTAATTGGGTTGTTTGATTTTTTTATTATTATTTAGTTTTTTGAGTTCTTTGTATATCCTGGATATTAACCCTCTGTCAGATGTATAGCTGGCAAAGATTTTCTCCCATTCTATAGGTTGTGTCTTTGCTCTATTCAGTGTCCTTTGCTATACAAAAGCTTTGTAATTTCATGAGGTCTCAGTGGTCAATCAGTGGTTATTTCCTGAGCAATTGGGGTTATATTCAGAAAGTCTTTGCCAAGACCAATATGTTGAAGGGTTTTACCTTCTTTTTCCTCTAGCAGGCTTAGAGTTTCAGATCTGATATTCAGGTCTTTGATCAATTTGGATTTAAATCTTGTGCATGGAGAGAGATAAGGATCTATTTTCATCCCTGTACATATAGATATCCAGTTTTCCCACCACCATTTGTTGAAGAGGCTATATTTATGCCAATGAGTGTTTTGGGCATTTTTGTTAAAGATCAGGTGGCGGTAGCTGCCTGGACTTACATCTGGGTCCTTTTTTGTTTTGTTGATCATTGATTTTTGTGCCAGTACTGTTTTTGTTACTATGGCTCTGTACCATGTTGTTTTTGTTACTATGGCTCCCAGCACTCGGGAGGCAGAGGTAATATAGGTTAAAATCAGGACTATGGTTAATTCCAGGTCAGTCTGGACCAGCCCCTATCTTTTTTTTCAGGTATTTTTTTTTTCTTTTTTTCTTTCCACCAGCCTTATTTTTGTTGCTCAAAATTGTTTTAGATATTTGAGGGTTTTTTTGTGCTTCCAAATAAATTTTAGGACTGGTTTTTCTATTTATGTGTAGAATGCCATTGGAATTCTGATGGGAATGGCATTAAATGTGTAGATTGCTTTTGGTAAGATTGACATTTTCACAATATTGATTCTTCCAATCCAAGAACAAGGGATGTTTTTCCATTTCCTAGTGTCTTGTGCAATTTCTTGCTTGAGTGTTTTAAAGTTCTCATTGTAGAGATCCTTCACTTCCTTGGTTAGGTTTATTCCAAGGTACTTTATTTATTTTTTTCTGGTGCAATTGTGAATGGGAGTGATTCTTTGATTTCATCCTCAGCATGTTTGTTGTTAGTGTATAGAATGCTACTTATTTCTGTGTGTTTATTTTGTATCCAGCTCTAACAGCTTGCTGGTAGAGTTTTTAGGGTCCCTTATTCGTAGAATCATATCATCTGCAAATAATGAAAATTTGATCTCTTCCTTTCCAGTCTGTTTTCTTCTATGTGTGTCTCTTGCTAAGATTTCCAGTACTATATTAAATAAAACTGGGGACAGTGGACACCCTTGTCTTGTTCCTGATTTTAGTAGAAAAGCTTCAAGTTTTTCTCCATTTAGTATTCTGTTGGCTGTAGGTTTGTCATAAATAGCCTTTATTATGTTGAGATATGGTCCTTCTATTCCCAGTTTCTGTAGGACTTTTATCATGAAGGGATGTTGGATTTTGTCAAATGCTTTTTCTGCATCTAATGTGATTTTTGTCCTTCAGCCAATTTATATAATGTTTTATATTTATCTATTTGCATATGTTGAACCATTCCTGCATCTCTGGGATAAAGCCTACTTGGTCAGGGTGAATGATCTTTCTGATATATTCTTGTATTCTGTTAGCCAATATTTGTTGAGAATATTTGCATCTATGTTTATGAGGGAGATTGGTCTGTAATTTTCTTTTTGTTCTATCTGTCTGGTTTTGGTGTCAGGGTGATGCTGACTTCATAGAAGTAGTTTAGTAGGATTCCTTCCTTTTCTATTTTATGGAAAAGTTTGAGAAGCATTGGTGTTAGTTCTTCCATGAAGGTCTGGTAAAACTCAACAGTGAATCCATCTGGGCCTGGACTTTTTTTAGTTGGGAAATTTTTGATAACTTTTTGGATCTCTGTAGTTTTTATAGGTCTATTTAAGTGGTTAATCATCTTGACTTAATTTTGATAGGTCATATAAATCAAGGAAATCATCCATTTTCTTCAGATTTTCAAACTTAGTAGAATATAAGTTCTTATAGCATGTCCCTATGAATTTCTTTGGTATCTGTTGTAATGGTGCCTTTTTCATCTCTAATTTTATCAGTTTGTGTCTCTTATCTCTTTATTTGGGTCAGATTTGCTAAGGGTTTGTGGGTCCTCGCCGTTTTCAGGAGTCATTGGCCACCTACGTCCTGGGCACAGGAGGAGTTGAGGGGAAGCAGGGTCCTGGAGCAGCAGGTGAGTGCGACAGACATTGAATGCACGGGAGGCAGTCTGATGGAAATTTAAAGGCTTCATGTATCTGCATTTTTTTGGGTGGGGAGGTTCAAGGTAAGGTCTTACTCTAGCTCATACAGACCTGGAATTCACTATGTAGTCTCAGGGTGGACTTGAACTTATAGCAATCCTCCTACCTCTGCCATCCAAGTACTGGCTCTTTATCTGTATTGGCATCACTTTCCCTATTTGGGGAAATTTTCTTCTATTATTTTGTTGAAAATACCTGTTATGCCTTCGGAGTGAAATTATTCTCTTTCTACCATGCCCTGAATTCTCTTCTCCCTGTAGACCAGCCAACTGAAAGCTGGAAAAAGCTGCACTGCATGCAGCCATATTGCAGACAGAAATCATCAGCGATGAAAACAGTGGACACTGGATAACTCAAGTTTGGCCAGACAGGCCCAACGACCGAACAGGTGCAATAGTGACATGTCTGCTCTGGGGGAAACCAACTGTTCCCTATTGGACTGAAGGCCTGCTCTATGGGAGGGAATACATGCCTGGTACTGAAGAAACTAATCAAAAGTCTGTGGCGGGGGGGCTCTTGGGACTTAGGGGTATAAAGCCTGCTCTTATCTGGCTAAATGTATATATTATTCCCTCCAAACTGTCCTGAAAGCACTACACTTAATGTTCATATTCACATATTTATGCTACTCTCACTTCTGGTTAGAGAAGCTTCTCTTTTCCGATGGAGATGACCACTGGGATGACCCAAAAGGCAACATAGTGCTGAGAAGAAGGGATGGAGGAGTGTCCAGCACTGAAACATCTCTATCACACCCTCCAAGGCTCAGGGTCCATTGCAGAAGAGGGGGTAGAAAGAATGTAAGAGCCAAAGGAAGGGTAAGACTCCTTACAATGCAACTGTCCAGACAGAAATTGGCCTTGACATCCATGACCTCACTGTGCCTAGCAATACCTTTGCAAGACCCTCATAATAGGAGAAAAAGATGATGACATCAAATTAAAAGAGAGACTAATGGAGAGAGGGAGGGGATAGGGTGGAGAGTGGACTTCTGAAGGGGAATGAGGGGAGGGGAGGGAAATATCATGGTTTGTTGTCTGTAAGTATAGAAGTTGTCAATAAAAAAAATAAAAAAAATTAAAGGCTTCATGTATCTGCATTTGGGGGGTGGTGCTCAAGGTAGGGTCTTACTCTAGCTCATGCTGACCTGGAATTCACTATATAGTCTCAGGGTGGACTTGAACTTACAGCAATCCTCCTACCTCTGCCATCCAAGTGCTGGGATTAAAAGCATGCACTACCATGCCTGGCTCTTTATCTGGATTGGCAACACTTTCCCTATTTGGGGAAATTTTCTTCTATGATTTTGTTGAAAATACCTGTTATGCCTTTGGAGTGAAATTCTTCTCTTTCTACTATGACCTGAATTCTTATGTTTGATCTCTTCATAGTGTCCCGAATGTCTTGAAATTTGTATCCATGCCTTCCTATTAGTTTGTCTTTCTCTTTGTTGGACTGTACTAGATCTGCCACCTGGTCTTCTAGTTTAGATATTCTGTCCTCTCCTTGTTCCATTCTACTGGTGAGACTTTCTACAGAGTTTTCTATTTGACTTACTTTGTTTTTAATTTCTAGCATTTCTGATGGGTATTTTTTCATTATTTCTATTTCCTTACTCATCTCTTGTAATGATCTCCTTATTTCATTAAGTTGGTTTCCTGTGTTCTTCAAGAGTTTTTTTCTTTCTTTGATTCCTATATTTTCTTCTTTGATTCCTTTGATTTCTTCTTTTATTTCTTTGAGTATAGATAAAATCATTTTTTTGAAATCTTTGTCAGGCATTTCATCTAAAACAGTCTCACTGTGGGTCATTTCTGATGTATTTATAACTTTTAGTGGTCTTGATTCTTTGTGTTTCTTATAATAATGTGGAGATTTTTGCATTTTGAGTTAATGTAATGCTTGGGTTTTCTAATTATCTGCAATGTTCTTAGCCATGTAAATCTGACTTTATATATCTTCAGTGTAGGAGGTTAAGGTGCCAGGTGTAGCTATTATACTCCAAGAGAAATAGCAGAAGTGATCCTGGGGTGTTGAGTTTGTCTGCTATTCAAGTATTGCAGTGGACTGGGTGAAGCAAATCACTGGCAAATTCTAAAATTCAACTTAGCAATATAGACATTCAGTCAAAAGCAGCACAGACTATTTATACAAGTGTGGGGATTAAACTAAACAGATAATCTAGTAAAGCCAAAGTCCCTAAGGGTGTGTGTTGCTTCACACCCTTAATACTGTCAACTAGGAGGTTGAGATTTCTAGTCTGAAATGGGTTCCAAGTCAGCCTGGGGCCAGTCAGTCCCTGCCCCAAAAATTACTTAAGAAAAAGACCACAGCACTGGAGAGATGGCTTAGCACTTAAGGCGCTTGCCTGCAAAGCCAAAGGACCTCAGTTTGATCCCCCAGACCCACATAAGCCAGGTGCACAAGGTGGCACATGCATCTGAAGTTTGTTTGCATTGGCTAGAAGCCCTGGTGCACCCATTCTTTCTCTCTCTCTCTCTCTCTCTCTCTCTTTCTCTCCCTCCCTCCCTCTTACTCTTTTTCAAATAAATAAAAACAAAACATTTTTAAAAAGAAAAAGGCACTGGGCGTGGTGGCACACGCCTTTAATCCCAGCACTTGGGAGGCAGAGGTAGGAGGATCACCATGAGTTCGAGGCCACCCTGAGATTACATAGTTAATTCCAGGTCAGCCTGGACCAGAGTGAAACCCTCAAAAACAAAAAAAAAAAAAAAAAAAAAAAGGCCCTATAAATAAGAAAACATCAAAAGCCGGGCGTGGTGGCGCACGCCTTTAATCCCAGCACTCAGGAGGCAAAGGTAGGAGGATCGCCGTGAGTTCAAGGCCACCCTGAGACTATATAGTTAATTCCAGGTCAGCCTGGGCCAGAGTGAGACCCTACATCGAAAAACCAAAAAAAAAAAAAAAAAAAAAAAAACATCAAAGGCAACAATAGTCAACACCAAAACACAGCTTACTTGAGAAGGGTAAAGCCAACCAAGAATATATCATTCAAATGTAATACATAACCTTTCCTGACATGGAGAGAGAGATTAGCACTTCCAGTGCAGGCCTATGTATCGGCTTTGTATAAGTAGGTCCTGTTACCTTTTGGGATGGCTTCTAATCTCACCAATGCTGAGTGCCCACCTTGATCTCTCTCAGTGCTGGGAGGACGTGGGGTGAATGAGTTCTTGGGACATTCACAGCCCTGATGGTTGGGGGCTGGGGGAGGCTATGCAGGGTACCTGGAGTTGTACTGAAGCTACGCAGCTGGTCCCATCTGTACTCTCCTTCAGCAGCTGCTCAGCTGCCCCCTGCTGTTTTCCTTTTCAGGTTTCTTGACTTTACAAGGAGACTGATGTGAGTGGAAAAATCCCTTCACCTTGTTTCTTCTCTTGGTGCCACCAAGCAAGCAGGCTGGCAGGCTCATGGGCTTGCAAATTGGGGCCACTGGTGCCTTGCAGAGTTCTGGCCAGTTTCCTCCTTTCTAGAAAATCTGAGTCTCTCCTTATACACCTTCACTTTTCGGTAGAAGAGTGTATTTTGCTGTGTTTCTGTTTATCTCCCTCCCTAGGCTGCTTTGGTGTGGCTAATATGCTGCCATCTTACCCGGAAGTCTCTCCAGCACTAGTTAAAAAAATATATATTGTATTTATTTGCAAGCAGAGAGAGAGAAACACACACACACACACACAGAGAGAGAGAGAGAGAGAGAGAGAGAGAGAACACCAGGATCTCTCACAAACAAACTCCAAAGGCATGCACCACTTTGTGCATCTGGCTTTATGTGGGAACAGGAGAATAGAACCTGGGGCCATCAGGCCTTGCAAGCAAGGCACCTTAATTGCTGAGCCATCTCTCCAGCTCCAGCCCTAATTTATTTATTTATTTATTTATTTATTTATTTATTTATTTATTTATTTATTTATTTGGTTTTTCAAGGTAGGGTCCTGCTCTAACCCAGGCTGACCTGGAACTCACTATGCAGTCTCAGGATCGCCTCATGACCTCCCATGTGCTGTGACTAAAGGAGTGCACCACCATGCCTGGCAAAATTATTTATTTATTTATTTATTTATTTATTTATTTATACATGTGGGGGGTGTAGGGGTGTGGTGGTTTGATTCAGGTGTCCCCCATAAACTTAGTTATTCTGAATACTAGTCTCCCCAGCTGATGGCAATTGGAAATTAAAGCCTCCTGGAGGCAGTGTATTGTTGGGGGCGGACTTATGGGTGTTATATCCGGTTTCCCTATGCCAGTGTTTGGCACACTCTCCTGTCACTGTTGTCCATCTGATGTTGGCCAGGGGGTGATGTCCACCCTCTGATCATGCCATCATTTCCCCCTGCCATCGTGGAGCTTCCCCTCAAGTCCGTAAGCCAAAATAAACCTTTTTTCTCCACAAGCTGCTCTTGGTCAGGTATTTTCAGGCAGCAATGTGAACCTGACTGATAGTAAAGTTGGTACCGAGGAGAGGTGGCTTGGCAGTTAAGGCACTTGCCTGAGAAGCCTAAGGACCCAGGTTCGACTACCCAAAACCCACATAAGCCAGATGCACAAGGTGACACACACATGTGGAGTTCTGTTTGCAGTGGCTAAGGCCATGGTATGTCAATTCTCTCTCTCTCTCATTGTGGTGGTTTGATTCAGGTGTCCCCCATATACTTAGGTGTTCTGAATGCTAGGGCCCAGCTGATGGAGATTTGGGAATTAACACCTTTTGGAGGCAGTGTATTGTTGGGGGCGGGCTTATGGGTATTATAGCCAGTGTCCCCTTGCCAGTGTTTGGCATACTCTCCTGTTGCTATTGTCCAATTTATGTTGGCCAGGGGTGATGTCCACCCTCTGCTTATGCCATTTTCCCCCTACCATTATGGAGCTTCCCCTTGGGTCTGTAAGCAAAAAAAAAAAAAAAAAAAACAAAAAGCTGCTCTTGGTTGGGTGATTTCTGCCAGCAATGTGAACCTGACTGCCACAGTAATGTTGGTACCGAGGAGTGGTGTCATTTGCTGCTAGACACCTGACTATGAGGCTTTGGCCTTTTAGAGCTGATTTTCAAGAGGAATGTGGAAGGATTTGAAACCTTGGCCTAAGAGATGCCTTGCAGTGCTGTAAGTACAGCTTGATGGACTATTCTGGTCAGAGTTGAAAGACCTGAATGCAGTAAAAACTATGGACTGTGAGGTTTGGCTTGTGAGGGTGAGAAAGAGCTTTGCCTGGACTGGGCTAGAAGCAGTTTGTGTGAGAGGCTTGCTGTTATGTCATGTCCTGAGAAGTTGTGCAGGGTTGCATTGCATAGAAATGGATTGGTGTGAGCAGAGGAATATGGCACAAAAAGAAATCTTTGGGGGGGCTGGAGAGATGGCTTAGCAGTTAAGGTGCTTGCCTGCAAAGCCAAAGGACCTCAATTCAATTCCCCAGGACCCATGTAAGCCAGATGCACCAGGTGGCACATGCATCTGGAGTTTGTTTTGCTGTGGCTGGAGGTCCTGGTGTGCCCATTCTCTCTCTCTCTCTTTCTCTCTCTCTCTCTCTCTCTCTTCTTTGCCTCTTTCCCTCTCTCAAATAAATAAATAAAAATTAAAAAAAATTTTTTTAAAATAAGTCTTTGGGCTGAAAATGCTGCCCATTCAGCTGCAGAGATTATAACCTTTGAGATTGGGCCAGCTGACCTGCACTGGGGCAACAGGATGAATGTAGACTCTTTTGAAGGGGCCTGAGTGCTAAAGGAGTGCCCTGTTTTTCAAAATCTGCTTTATTCCCTCCTGGATTAACAAATTGGCACCCTACCTGGTATTGTGGAGTATAAGAAATGCAGGAAAGAGAGGTTCATTGAATTTGCAACATGGTCTTGTGTTTTGGAAATGGCCATGGGCAGTGTGTAGCATGTTTGCTGGATGACTGCATGGAGACCTGATGGAGCCATGATGATGAACTGTGGGTTGCAGTGGAGACCCAGTGGAGATGCCGGGACCATGAGATGGCTGCAAAGGAGAGCTGCTGGCCCTGGATGAAGTTTTCCAGGACTGTGAGAAGCCTAGCTGGAGGGGCAGAATTGGAACTCCAGAGACTGTTGCTGGTTAGAATTATGGGACTTGGAGACTTGTCACTGACTAGAGTCATTGGACTTGGAGCTACAGAGTTTGATGTTTGCCTGTTTAAACCTTATATTTGTTGAATATTTTTTTGCTATGCCCAATATCATCTTTTGCAGTGTGAATGTTTATTCTGTGCCATTATGGGTTTTGGGGTTATCTTTTTGGTATTATGGCTCAGTTAAATGATCTCAGACTATCTGGGCATGGTAGCGCACGCCTTTAATCCCAGCACTTGGGAGGCAGAGGTAGGAGGATTGTCATAAATTCAAGGCCACCCTGAGGCTACAGAGTAAATTCTAGGTCAACCCGGGCTAGAGTGAGACCCTACCTCGAAACAAACAAACAAACAAACAAACAAACAAACAAAAAGATCTCAGACTATTGGAATGTTTGAACATCATTGGGATTGATTACAAACTATGGGGACTTTTAAAGTTGGTTAAATGCATTGCATTTTATATCATGTATGGTTATCAGTTTATGGGGGCCAGGGGTGGAATGTGGTAGTTTGAGTCATGTGTCTGTATAAACTTAGATGTTCTGAATGCTAGGGGCCAGCTGATGGAGATTTGGGAATTAACACCTCTTAGAGGCAGTTGGGGGCGGGCTTATAGGTGTTATAGCCAGTTTCCCCTTGCCAGTGTTTGGCACACTCTCCTGTTGCTATTGTCCACCTTATGTTGGCCAGGGGGTGATGTCCACCCTCTGCTCATGCCAATGTTTTCCCCTGCCATCATGAAGCTTTTCCTTGAGTCTGTAAGCCAAAATAAACCCTTTTTCTCAAAAGCTGCTCTTGGTCAGGTGATTTCTGCCAGCAATATGAACCTGATTTCAACACTCATAAATAAAAAATAAAATAAAATAAAAGAAGGTTTTCTTAAAAAAAGAAAGAAAGAAAGAAAGAAAAAGAAAAAAGAAAGGGGGATCTTCTTGAGTTCAAGGCCAGCCCGGTCTACATATCAAGTTCCAGGACAGTCTGATCTACATAATGAGACCCTATCTCAAAAAATTAAGGAGAGCTGGGTATGGTGGTACATGCCTTTAATCCCAGCACTCAGGAGGCAAAGGTAGGAGGATCGCCATGAATTCAAAGCCACCCTGAGACTACAGTGAATTCCAGGTCAGCCTGAGCTAGAGTGAGGCTCTACCTCAAAAAAAAAAAAAAAAAAAAAAAAAAAAAAAACTAAGGAGAGGGCTGGGAAGATGGCTTAGCAGTTAAGGCGCTTGCCTGCAAAGCCAAAGGACCTCAGTTGGATTCCCCAGGACCCATGTAAGCCAGATGCACAAAGTGACGCATGCATCTGGAGTTCGTTTGCAGTGGGTGGAAGCCCTAGTGTGCCCATTTTTCTCTCTCTCTCTCTCAAAAAAAAAAAAAAAAAAACACTAAGGAGAGGGTCTGTGAAGGTGGCTTGCAAGCCTTGTAACTCAAGTTCAGATGCCCAGGCTGATGATGCACTCCTTTAATCCCAGCACTTGGGAAGCTAAGTTTGGAGGGTCACCATGAGTTTGAGGCCAGCCTGGTGCTACAGAGTGAGTTCCAGGTCAGCCTGGGCTGGAGTGAGACTCCACCACCACCACCACCACCACCACCACAACAACAACAAAAAAAGTTGGATGAGGGCTGGCAAGATGGCTTAGCTATTAAGGCATTTGCCTTCAAAGCCTAGGGACCCAGGTTCAACTCCCTAGAATCCACGTAAGACAAATTCACACGGGAGTGTATGCATCTGGAGTTTGTTTGCAGTGGCTAGAGGACCAGCATGCCCATTTTCTCTTCCCCTCCCTCTCTCTCTCTCATAAATAAATAAATAAATATTTTAAAACAAATTCTTTTTTTCTGTTTTTTTTTATTGACAACTTCTTTAATTGTAGACAATAACCCATGGTACTTCCCTCCCTCCCCCCATTAAAACAAATTCTTAACAAAGCGCTGGATCCCAAGATATCTATGGTGAAACCAGCAGACTCCAGAAGGTCACAGGCTAGCTAGACTGGCACTTGCAGTGACAAAACAAGAGACCCTGTCTTGGGAAGAATGTTTAGAAGAACCAACACCCTGACCTCCACAAGCACACTTTTGCGTGCACACACAATCATACACATACAAATTAAACAAAACACCTGGGAGCCAGGTATGATGGTACACGCCTTTAATCCCAGCATTCAGGAGGCAGAGGTAGAAGGATCGCTGTGAGTTCAAGGCCAGCCTGCAACTACATAGTGAATTCCAGGTCAGCCTGGGCTAAAGTGAGACTCTACCTGGAAAAAAAAAATTCTGGAGCTGGGGAAATGGTTCAATGGTAAAAGGCGCTTGCTTGCAAAGCCTGATGGCCCAGTTTCAATTCTCCAGCTATCCACGGAAAACTCATTGGATATTCATTTGCAGTGGCAAGAGATCCTTATGTAGCATTCCATGAAACCTATGGACGACGTGCCAGCTTCTCTTTGAAAGCAGAACCTAGGAGACTTTGCCACCATGAGTCGCTCCTATAAGGATGAGCTGCAGTTCTTGGACAAGATCAATAAAAACTGCTGGAGGCTCAAGAAGGGCTTTGTCCCAACATGCAGGTTGAAGGAGTATTTTTTTTTTTAAAGACTTTATTTTTATTTATTTATTTATGTATTAGGGACAGAGAGAGGGAAAGAGAGAGAGAGAGAACGGGTGCGCCAGGGCCTCTAGCCACTGCAAACGAACTCCAGATGCGTGCGCCCTCTTGTGCATCTGGCTTACGTGGGACCTGGAGAATCGAACCGGGGTCCTTAGGCTTCACACAAACACCTTAACCGCTAAGCCATCTCTCCAGCCCTTAATTTTTTTTTAATTGATGACTTCTATACTTACATACAAAAAGCCCATGATATTTCCCTCCCCTCCCCCCATTTCCCTTTAGAACTCCAATCTCCACCATATCCCCTCCCTCTCTCCATTAGTCTCTCTTTTAATGTGATGTCATCATCTTTTTTTTTTTCTATTATGAGGGTCTTGCGAAGGTATTGCTAGGCACTGCAAGGTCATGGAAATGAAGGAGTTTTTTTTTTTTTTTTTTTTTTTGGTTTTTCAAGGTAGGGTCTCACTCTAGCTCAGGCTGTCAGGCTGACCTGGAATTCACTATGTAGTGTCAGGGTGGCCTTGAACTCATGGCGATCCTCCTACCTCTGCCTCCCAAGTGCTGGGATTAAAGGCGTGCACCACCACGCCCGGCCCATGAAAGAGTTTTTTATGTGAATGATACTCTGGAAAAATTAATGTTTGAACAATGAAGGAATGCCTGCCGCGGTAGGGGTGCTGGTGGCTTCCTGCCAGCCATGAAGCAGATTGGAAATGTGGTAGCCTTGCCTGGGACTGTTCACAAGTCTATTGGGCTTCCTGATGTCCATTCGGGCTATGGCTTTGCCATTGGGAATATGGCTGCCTTTGATATGAATGACCCTGAAGCAGTGGTGTCCCCAGGTTGGATTTGACATTAACTGTGGTGTCCGCTTGCTAAGAACCGATTTAGATGAAGGTGATGTCCAGCGTGTGAAGGGGCAACTTACCCAAGCTATGTTTGGCCACATCCCTGTTGGAGTGGGATCAAAAGGTGTCGTCCCAGTGAATGGCAAAGACTTGGAGGAGGCCTTGGAGATGGGTGTCGAGTGGTTCCTGAGAGAAGGCTCTGCCTGGGCAGAGGACAAGGAGCACTGTGAGGAGTATGGGAGGATGCTACAAGCTGACCCCAAATAAGATTTCACCCAGGCCAAAATAAAAAAAAAAAAAAGAGGCCTTTTTCAGTTGGGGACCCTGGGAGCGGGCAATCACTATGCAGAAATCCAGGCTGTGGGTGAGAATGTCAATGAATATGCTGCTAAGACAGTGGGCATCGACTGTAAGGGACAGGTGTGTGTGATGAAGCAGAGCCTTGGCCCACCAAGTAGCCACAGATGCACTGGTAGCTACGGAAAAGACTACGAAGAGAGACAAGATTATAGTCAGTGACTGGCAGTTGGCTTGTGTGTGGATCCCTTCCCCAGAGGGGCAGGATGACTTAAAGGGAATGGCAGCAGCCGGGAACGATGCCTGGGTTAACGGTTCTTCCATGACCTTCTTAACCCGTCAGGCATTTGCCAAGGTCTTCACCACAACCCCTGATGACCTGGACCTGCCTGTGATCTATGGTGTTTCTCACAATATTGCCAAGGTGGAACAACATGCAGTGGACAGAAAGGAGTGGACAGAAAGGAGTTCGAGGCCACCCTGAGACTACATAGTGAATTCCAGGTCAGCCTAGGCTAGAGCGAGACCCTACCTTGAAAAACCAAAATAAAATAAGCCTTTAAACACTAAGAAGGGGAGGCTGGAGAGATGGCTTAGCGGTTAAGGCACCTGCCTCCTAAGCCTGAGAACGCTGGTTCCAATCTCCAGTGGTCCCAATCTCCAGGTCCCACGTTTAGCCAGATGCAAAGTGACGCAAGGGCATAATGCCACACTTGACCACAAGGGGCACACACGATCTGGATTTCATTCACAGCAGCTGAAGGCGTGCCCATCTCTGTCTTCCTCTCCTCCTCTCTCTCTCAAAAAAAAAAAAAAAAAACACTAAGAAGGGGCTGGAGAGATGGCTTAATGGTTAAGGTACTTACCTGCAAAACCAAAGGCTGAAGTGAGACTCTACCTGGAAAAAAAAAAATTCTGGAGCTGGGGAAATGGTTCAATGGTTAAAGGCGCTTGCTTGCAAAGCCTGATGGCCCAGTTTCAATTCTCCAGCTATCCAAGGAAAACTCATTGGATATTCATTTGCAGTGGCAAGAGATCCTTATGTAGCATTCCATGAAACCTATGGACGACGTGCCAGCTTCTCTTTGAAAGCAGAACCTAGGAGACTTTGCCACCATGAGTCGCTCCTATAAGGATGAGCTGCAGTTCTTGGACAAGATCAATAAAAACTGCTGGAGGCTCAAGAAGGGCTTTGTCCCAACATGCAGGTTGAAGGAGTATTTTTTTTTAAAGACTTTATTTTTATTTATTTATTTATGTATTAGGGACAGAGAGAGGGAAAGAGAGAGAGAGAAGAACGGTGCGCCAGGGCCTCTAGCCACTGCAAACGAACTCCAGATGCGTGCGCCCTCTTGTGCATCTGGCTTACGTGGGACCTGGAGAATCGAACCGGGGTCCTTAGGCTTCACACACACCTTAACCGCTAAGCCATCTCTCCAGCCCTTAATTTTTTTAATTGATGACTTCTATACTTACATACAAAAAGCCCATGATATTTCCCTCCCCTCCCCATTTCCCTTTAGAACTCCAATCTCCATCATATCCTCCCTCTCTCCATTAGTCTCTCTTTTAATGTGATGTCATCATCTTTTTTTTTTTCTATTATGAGGGTCTTGCGAAGGTATTGCTAGGCACTGCAAGGTCATGGAAATGAAGGAGTTTTTTTTTTTTTTTTTTTTTTTTTTTTTGGTTTTCAAGGTAGGGTCTCACTCTAGCTCAGGCTGTCAGGCTGACCTGGAATTCACTATGTAGTGTCAGGGTGGCCTTGAACTCATGGCGATCCTCCTACCTCTGCCTCCCGAGTGCTGGGATTAAAGGCGTGCACCACCACGCCCGGCCCATGAAAGAGTTTTTTATGTGAATGATACTCTGGAAAAATTAATGTTTGAACAATGAAGGAATGCCTGCTGCGGTAGGGGTGCTGGTGGCTTCCTGCCAGCCATGAAGCAGATTGGAAATGTGGTAGCCTTGCCTGGGACTGTTCACAAGTCTATTGGGCTTCCTGATGTCCATTCGGGCTATGGCTTTGCCATTGGGAATATGGCTGCCTTTGATATGAATGACCCTGAAGCAGTGGTGTCCCCAGATTGGATTTGACATTAACTGTGGTATCCGCTTGCTAAGAACCGATTTAGATGAAGGTGATGTCCAGCGTGTGAAGGGGCAACTTACCCAAGCTATGTTTGGCCACATCCCTGTTGGAGTGGGATCAAAAGGTGTCGTCCCAGTGAATGGCAAAGACTTGGAGGATGCCTTGGAGATGGGTGTCGAGTGGTCCCTGAGAGAAGGCTCTGCCTGGGCAGAGGACAAGGAGCACTGTGAGGAGTATGGGAGGATGCTACAAGCTGACCCCAAATAAGATTTCACCCAGGCCAAAAAAAAAAAAAAAAAGAGGCCTTTTTCAGTTGGGGACCCTGGGAGCGGGCAATCACTATGCAGAAATCCAGGCTGTGGGTGAGAATGTCAATGAATATGCTGCTAAGACAGTGGGCATCGACTGTAAGGGACAGGTGTGTGTGATGAAGCAGAACCTTGGCCCACCAAGTAGCCACAGATGCACTGGTAGCTATGGAAAAGACTATGAAGAGAGACAAGATTATAGTCAGTGACTGGCAGTTGGCTTGTGTGTGGATCCCTTCCCCAGAGGGGCAGGATGACTTAAAGGGAATGGCAGCAGCCGGGAACGATGCCTGGGTTAACGGTTCTTCCATGACCTTCTTAACCTGTCAGGCATTTGCCAAGGTCTTCACCACAACCCCTGATGACCTGGACCTGCCTGTGATCTATGGTGTTTCTCACAATATTGCCAAGGTGGAACAACATGCGGTGGACAGAAAGGAGTGGACAGAAAGGAGTTCGAGGCCACCCTGAGACTATATAGTGAATTCCAGGTCAGCCTAGGCTAGAGCGAGACCCTACCTCGAAAAACCAAAATAAAATAAGTCTTTAAACACTAAGGGGGGGGGGAGGCTGGAGAGATGGCTTAGCGGTTAAGGCACCTGCCTCCTAAGCCTAAGAACGCTGGTTCCAATCTCCAGAGGTCCCAATCTCCAGGTCCCACGTTTAGCCAGATGCAAAGTGACGCAAGGGCATAATGCCACACTTGACCACAAGGGGGCACACGCATCTGGATTTCATTCACAGCAGCTGAAGGCGTGCCCATCTCTGTCTTCCTCTCCTCTCTCTCTCTCTCAAAAAAAAAAAAAAAAAACACTAAGAAGGGGCTGGAGAGATGGCTTAATGGTTAAGGTACTTACCTGCAAAACCAAAGGACCCAGGCTTGATTTCCCCAGGACCCATGTAAGCCAGATATACAAGGTGGCACATGTGTCTGGAATTCATTTGCAATACCTGGAGGCCCTGGTGCACCCATTCTCTGTCTGTCTCTCAAATAAATAAATAAATAATAAAACACTAACCGCCAGGCGCGGTGGCAGTGCCTTTAATACCAACACTCAGGAGGCAGAGGTAGAAGGATTGCCGAGAGTTCAAGGCCACCCTGAGACTACAGAGTGAATTCCAGGTCAGCCCTGGCTAGAGTGAGACCCTACCTCAAAAAACAAAACAAAAACAAAAAACAAACAAACCAAAACAAAGAAGATCTTTAATCCCAGCACTTGGGAGGCAGAAGTAGGAGGATTGATGTGAGTTCAAGGCCAGCCTGGAGCTAAAGAGATCCAGGTCAGCCTGGGCTAGAGACCCTACCTTGAAAAAAAAACTAAGAAGAAAAGGAATGACCACAGCCCAGTCAGGATGGCATTCTGGGTTCTTACGAAGAAAGGACTGTGGCACAAGCTGGCACAGAGCTCCACACAGTCATAGCCTCAGGTCCTGGCCATACAGCAGCCAAAAAACTGGAGGCGGGGGACGGGTAGCCCCACATGATTGCTCATGCCTTTAATCCCAGTGCTCAGGAGGCAGAGGCGAGAGGATTGATGTGAGTTCCAAGCCAGCCTGGGATTACAGAGTGAATTCCAGGTCAGCCTGGCCTAGAGTGAGACCCTACCTGGAAAAAAAAAAAAAATATATATATATATATAATAAAATAAACTGAGAGGTGGGAGGGGTGAGGCGCACTGGTTATGTTAGGTAGACAAGGAAGAAGTGTGAACTCAGCCCAAGGAAGGAGGAAAGACAGGAAGAAAGACAGAAAAAGAGGAGGAGAGGAAGGGGACTCTTACAAACTGCAAAAACTAGGGCAGAGGTCATATCCAAGCTCTCTAGTGCCAGCTAGCTCCAGGCCAAAGGCACAAACAGTCTTGTCCTCATCCTTGGCCACAAGGATAGGTCTCTATGTCCACACACAAGGGAAGCCATGCCCACTCACAGGCAGCTCTAAGCCGCAAGGAGTCCTGAGGAGGGGATGAAGCACACAAGAGGGCAGAGGAGAGATCTCCTGTAGAGCTCCACCCCCAACTCAGTGCATCTCACCTCTGTGCCTCTGTATTGTTACACAAGCAGAGCCACCACGCACGAGGCTGGACACCAACACACGAGGCCTGCCTTGCTGCAAGGAACCCCGAGTTCTGCATGAGCCTCGAGTATGGAATAGAGACAGTCCAGATCCAGCTGTGAGCATTAGAATGCGGGAAGGCAAGACTCTAATAGAAAGTGGGAGACTTGGTGCCCAGCGTGGTGGCGCACGCCTTTAATTCCAGCACTTGGGAGGCAGAGGTAGGAGGATTGCCGTGAGTTCAACATAGTGAATTCCAGGTCAGTCTGGGCTAGAGGGAGACCCTACCTGGAAGAAAAGAAAGAGAGAAGGGAAGAGAAGGGAAGGGAAGGGAAGAAAGAAAAAAGAGAAGAGAAGAGAAAAAAAAAGAAAAGAAAGGAAAAAAGAAAAGAAAAGAAAGAAAAGAAAAGAAAAGAAAAGAAAAGAAAAGAAAAGAAAAGAAAAGAAAAGAAAAGAAAAGAAAAAAAGAAGAAGAAAAGGGAATCTTGGAAATGCTCCTGGGGCAGGCCCTTTGTTCCTGCGCTTCTGGACCTGTCCACTAAGGGGCAGTGTATCGAAGCCCTCAGCCGGGCCTTGGCGGTAGATTCAGGGATGGGCTCCAACACCGGCTGGGAAAAGAAGTTGCAAGAAAGAACAAGAATCCCTTATTGGATTTGAATTTCAGGTAAATAGCAATAGTGTTCCGGTCGATTGTTTTGGTTTGGTTTTTCCGGCTAGACAATTAGACCGTGTTCACCTGAAAACCAAATCCATCCTGGGTCTGGCTTCCCTTTGCAGGGGTGGGGCTCTGGATGGGTCATCAGGAGGCCACACCTGCCCCAGCCCTGACTCAAGTACAGCTCCTGGACCTTGTCGCTCCAGCTCGCATCTTACCCACAGGTGGGAGGGCCTAACCCATTAACTTCTACTGAGGACTCCTGGGTTGAGACAGTGAAGGGTGTGGTGAGGGTCAAAGGTCAGAAAAGTGGGTCTGCTGGCTCTAGGATGGCTTCATTTGTGTTTAGTGTCGTTGGCATCCCCCAAACTACACAACTTGCCCAGTTGTGCCCGGCGATCCTGCCCAGTTTCTGTGTCCCTCTTCACCATCATCCCACCACAGCCTGCATGTTCCTTTCAAGTCATGAATCCACGTGGAATTTACCTGGGTAGTGATGTGAGGCAGGAACTGAATCACCTCCAGCCTTTGGGAGTTGCCACTTGTCTGGGCTCTTTGGAAAAACCTACCTTCTCACATGGGGTAGAGGCAAGAATTCAGGCACTCTCAATCCCTAGAAAGGGACTCTAGAGGGCAAAGGAGAAAGAGGTGGGAGAATAGACAGCCACAGAGGCATGGAGACTGTAAAGCTGATGTGTTCCACCCCTTAGGGATTATTATCATTATTATTATTATGATGATGATGATGATGATGATGTTGGTTTTCGAGGTAGCATCTCACTGTAGCCCAGGGTTACCTGGAATTCATTCTTTTTTTTTTTTTTTTTTTTTTTTTTTTTTGGTTTTTCGAGGTAGGGTTTCACTTTAGCCCAGCCTGACCTGGAATTCACTATGTAGTCTCAGGGTGGCCTCGAACTCACAGTGATCCTCCTACCTCTGCCTCCCAAGTGCTGGGATTAAAGGCGTGCACCTCCACGCCCGGTCCTTAGGGATTATTACACTAGCACATCTGGAGACCCATAGGGCTACTCTGTGTCCCCAGAGGATCACCAGCCCTGCTGCAGCTCCTTCCACAAGGCCTCCAGTCCCTTAGCTGTCCCTTTCTGCTCAGCCAGCAATTCCAGGCCTCCACCTGTCTCCACAGTCCCAGCACCATCCAGCCCCACAGCCTCTCTAAATGTAAGAGAGGGTCCCTCATTACTTCTTTAAAGCCATGGGGGACACCTGATGGTAGCAGGGGAGGTGGGCTGCAGAGAGCAGCTGTCAAAGTCAGACCCAGAAGTAGAAATGATGGGAAGAGCGAGGGCAGGAGTTGGGGGATGGTGGGCAGGAAAGCCACCTGGCCTTATGACCAGGGCCTGGCAGGACCCTGAGGATGCCTCTTCTCCCCGCCACCCATATAGGCAGCATGAGTCCCACAGCCAAGGCTTGGCTCAGCTTCCTGAGGACCAGAGACACTAGGTTCACCCTGGTCTCTTCTGGTCTCCTTGGAAGGCCTGTGTGGGCCATCGTGGTCATGTGAAGACTGGGACTCACAGAGGCACAGTGACAGCTCACCCAAACACCATTGTCTCAGCTTGTCTCACCGAGTCCAGGGCAGCACTGGCCTTCCCCATGACAGAAGGGCACAGTGGTTCGAAGAGGGGAAAGGGAGCCATGCATGGTGGCGCACGCCTTTAATCCCAGCACTCGGGAGGCAGAGGTAGGAGGATCACCGTGAGTTCGAGGCCACCCTGAGACTACATAGTGAATTCCAGGTCAGCCTGTACTAGCGGGGGGTGGGGGGGAGGGAGAGAGGGAAGGAGGGAGGGACTCTACCAGTTTTCTGACCAGAAGAAGTAGATAAGACAGGTAATTAGGGTCTTGGACAGCAAATCTAGAAGCCAGACCCCAGTCTTCATCTTTCTGGGAGGGTGGTTCTCATGGGGCTTGCCTTGATGTGAGTCTGTGGTCAGGGCTCCTGAGCAGAGCTGGACATAGGCGCTGGCCATGACTGGCGGTGAAAACAGCTTGGCTGTCTGTCCCCAGCCTGGTTCATCAGGTGGCAGAGAAAGCTGGAGGAGAGCAGCAGCCAGTGTGTCCACAGGGTCCTTCCACCCATCTCCGTCCCCACTCAGTCACAGCGTGGGACCCAACCATGGGTCTGTGGACTCTAGACTGAAGATGGCCACACACACACACACACACACACACACACACACACACACACACACACACACACTGGCTGCGGAAGGAAGCAGAGAGTGGTGTCCATAGGGTAGAGTGCTGGATATGCAATGGAGCTGGCTCTCCTGCCCCATGGGGCAACATCAAGGGGAACTGGCACCACCCTTGCCAGGCAGAGGCAGCTCCTCCCCGGTGAGGATTGTGGGGTGAGGCAGTGCTACTCAAGGGCTCTATCTCTGTCCCTCCCTCTCCAGCTGGCTTGAGGAGCAGCCAACCCAGCTGACTGCGTTGAGATGCCAGCTGGGCCAGGGGTCAGATGGTCTGAGCCCTTTAACTGAGCTCTGTCAGGAGCCCAGCACATCTGTCTCCACCACCACTTCACATGCTGGAGGCCTCATGAGCCATTTCATCATCACCAGACCCCAATGTCACCATACCCCTGCTTCTTTACACAGTACACTGAGACCCAAAGGGACAGGACTAGCCTGAGGTCACCCAGGGCCATGTGGTGCAGCTGGGCTGCCTGGCTCTGAGCCTGGGCAGTTGTGCCTCTGCACCAAGCCACTCTGATAGGCTTGGGAGCTTGGGCACTCCCTCTGACCCTTCCAGGACTCCTTTTCCTATCCTAATTGGGACTGGGTGAGCTAGCCAATGAAGCCTGACCTCCCAGGTCCTCACCTCTGGCTCTGTGGAGTCTTCTGTCTGTCTGATGAGGGTCTCAGTCCCAGAACATTGTGCATGGTGTCACTCTGCCTCCCTTCCCCCCTCCCCCGCAGCCTGAAGACCCAGATACGTAACTTGACCTGGGACCCAACTGAATTCTGCTCCCTACCCCACCGCCACCCTCACCCCGCCCTGTTCCCTTGGGAAATTTGTGGACACCCCACCACCACCACCCCCTCTCCGTCCCTGGAGGGACAGAAATCTGGCCTGATACTTCATCTATTTTTAAGCACAAACCCATGAAATATTCAAGGGCTTCTTTATTTACAGGTGGCAGGGACCTGAGTGTCAGTGTCCCTGTGACACACCCACGGGGGGATCCTAAAACCCCAGGGAGACCTATAGGGGACAGGTCAGTGCCAACTCCTCAGCTGAGCTCTGGGCTCCTCCCTGTTTCCTTCTCCACCTCCCTGTCTCTTCTCTTCCTCCCCGCCCTCCTTTCCCTCTCCTCCTCCCCTCATCTGGTCTTCTCAGAACTCCTCAGAAGGAGCCCAGTGATCTGGAGTTGCCCACCCAAAGGAGTGGGGCTCATAAAGGCGCTGCCCCCCACACACACACACAACAGCCCCCAGGCTTAAACCTCCTCCCCAGCTCATTGTTGTTCTGGTCAGTGTCCCTCACCCCCACACAATGCCTCAGGCAACATGAGGCAGCTCACTTCCTCTTAGCCAAGCTGCTCAAGGTGAGGTGCCTCCTTGTTATAGACTAGGATGCTGCGGCTCTGAGGCTCTGGAGTGTGACTGAAGCTGGGTCAACCGGACTTCAAAGCCAGGTGGCCTGCCCTGCCCCTGCCACCTGGCTGCTGCTGCCAGGGGCCACCCAGCAATTTATCTCTGCTTTTCCTGAAATGAAGAGCTTCAGCGCTCATGGCCTTTTCCTGCCCTCAAGCTCCTAAGAGAAATGAATACTCTACTGGGTCTCCTGGGGAGGAGACTGTGAGGGTCTTAGCAGTCTGGTCGTGCTGTTCCCTCCCTGTCTGCTGTGGTGGCATGTCCCCACACCAGGTATCCCCTCACCTGATCAGCAGCTTCCCTAGTTGGCCCCTGGGAGGAAGGCAGCTCAGCCCTGACTATGCCACACCTGGTGTCATGTGTTGGCTATGTCCCAGCCAATGCCCAGGAGAGCTCTTGGCTGTCTTCAACCTTCCGATGAGACAGCCAGCCTGACTCAGACTCCACAGGAAATGCCCCCCACACACACACATACCAACACAATCCAGGGTGGAGGGGGCAACTGTTCCTACTCAACCCAAACAGTGCTTCCTTCCTGATACTACTCTTGGGTAAACCTGCTGGAACCCAAGGTGGCCCCTGTGGCCAAGGAACACTGTTTCAGAGGAAATAGCTTTAAGGTCCTCAGCGGTATCATTTTTAGAAGTAAAAAAAAATTTTTTTTTTTTTTGTCAGCCTCCAAATGTGACACTAATCAGTTTCCTTAGAACAGCCTTCCCCATGCGGGACACATTCCCCCTTTCTCCTTTCTGTAGGAGGCAAAGTTTCCAATGCCTTTCAACATTTAAGGCCCTAAGAGGAGGAGGGGGAGGTCAGGTGATAAGAAGAAAAGCAACCGCCTTGTTTCTGGGAAAGACACAAGGCCAACCAGATTTCTGGCCTCAAGCTGATCCTGCTACCACCCCTGGGAGCAGCAGAGCAGGGCAGTCACCGAGCCCTGGGCAGTCTGAGGTACAGGGGCATGCGACCTAGTGCCAGGCTAGCCTCCTCCCCACTCCTCGGCTGAGCCTCAGTTTCCCATCTGTAAAATGGGGGTGACTTAGCTCTCATTGGGAAGTCTTTACCAAGCACCTTTTTGCTTTTGTTGTTTGTTTGTTTTGTTTGTCGAGGTAGGGTCTCACTTTAATCCAGGCTGACCTGGAATTCACGATGTAGTCTCAGGATGGCCTTGAACTCACTGCAATCCTCCTACCTCTGCCACCTGAGTGCTGGCATTAAAGGCGTGAGCCACCATGCCCAGTTTACAAGAACCTTTTTGGTATCAGACATTGTTGCAAGGGCTGGAACTGAACAAAGTCTCAAAGGGGAATATTTCAGTGTGGAAGCACAGGGGAGGCAGACGAGGGAAGAAAGTGTTAGGAAGAATGTGAGGGCCGCCTTATGAGGCAGGGGCTACCGAGGAGGCTGAGGTGGGAGGATCACTACAGTCCAGGAGCTCAAGACCAGCTCAGCAACATAGAGAAATCTCATTTCAAAATAATACAAAATAGCCGGGCGTGGTGGCGCACACCTTTAATCCCAGCACCCTGGAGGCAGAGGTAGGAAGATCGCTGTGAGTTCAAGGCCACTCTGAGACTACATAGTTAATTCCAGGTCAGCCTGGGCCAGAGTGAGACCCTACCTCAAAAAACCAAACTAATAATAATAATAATAATAATAATACAAAATAAATAGAAAAAAAAGGTGGATTGGGAATTAAGGAGGAATTATCATGTGAAGCCCTGAGGTAGGGGCTGTGGAGCTTCAAGGGCTGGGTTGCACTGAGACTGAAAAATATCTGGGGACCCAGCCTTCCTGGCACCATTCCTGGTGGTACCCCTGCTGCAAGCTACACACATCAGTCTCCACCAGATTTCTCTCTAAAGCTCTCTGGGTTCTCTTTCCAGGAAGTTAAAAGTCTCACAGCTTGCCCATGACCACCTGTCAGCCTTGTGGGCATAGCCCACACAGGGCCTTGGGCTCTCAGACCTGCAGCCTCAAGCATTGGAAAGTTGACAGGCTATCTGTTCCAACTAACAAAACAACGGCAGGCATGTCAGATAGGTTTAACCTAAAATGCCCACAGGTGTGATGAAAATGGCAAGATGCCATGTTTTCTCTCTTGGAAAACAACACTGACAACTACCTATGAGGGGCATCCATCCATCCTGCCAGCCCCCCTACAGACAGCTGCTGCTTCTGGCTGGGAGCTGAGAACTCAGTGCAGTTTGAAAGTGGATGTTACAAGTCAGCGCACGACTGCCTCGCTATCTGAGGAGAGGAGAGCAGAGGGAAGCGGTGCCCTCAGAATGACCTGGAGCATGGGGCAGCTGTGGGCCCTGCACCAAGTGCAGCAGCCACACGTTCCCACCCGTAGGTGCCCGGGACTTGTCTGAAAAGGAAGCTAGCTGCATTTTGTCAACTTGATCTACTGTGAGCACATGATCCCCGGTTAGGGGGTGGGTAGGTGTGGGTGTGGGTGGCTTGGAACAGCCTGCACAGGACCTCCTCCTCCTCCTCCTCCTCCTAGGGTGACAAGTGTCCCAGGGAGCACCAACTGCACAGGGACCCTTGCCAGGCTGGCGGATCTGCTGAGCTGAGCCAATGGGAACACAGCTGCCTGATAGCCAGGGCCGGCTCTGCACCAGAAGGTCTTGGGAGACACATGTCACAGGAACACCTCCAGAAACTGGCCCTGGTCCCTCTGCCTCTTCTCTACCTTCCCTTTCCCTCCTCCTCCCCACCCCCAAGCTGCTGCATCACGAGGTGGAGTTCCAAAGTTGGCTCAGTCTCCCCACCCTAGGGGATCCAAAGGGCTCTGGTGATCATCCAGGTGACCATTGGCCATTCATTACTAGTTCAAGGGCCTCTTTATGTGGTGACTAGATTGCCACGATGATCCGCGCGTCCCTGGGGGAGCTGTGGTTCTGGACTGGGCGGTGTGTGTGTGTGTCGGGGTGGGGAGGACGGACCTGTAGCTGGCGGGAGTCTAAGTGTAGGAGGCCTCTCCAGAGCTCAGGCCACCCTGTTGCGCAGAAGAGAGCGGGGGAGGGCAGGGTGGCGAGCGCCACCCAGAGCCTCAGTGACTTGGGGCACGGGGCGGGGCGGGGCGGGGCGGGGCGGGACGCGATGCCCCGAGAGCGGGCCGATCGGGCGGGGCGGCCGCACCTAAGCCTGTCCCGCCCTCCACGCTCCTCTCTCGCCATAAGGGGCCGGCGGGCGGGCGGCTGCGCCGTCGGGGCTGGGGCGCGGCCACCATGGAGCTGTGGCCGTGGCTGACGGCGGCGCTGTTGCTGCTGCTGCTGCTGGTGCAGCTGAGCCACACGGCCAGGTTCTACGCCAAGATCGGCCTGTACTGTGTGCTCTGCATGTTCGCCTCCTCCGTGGCCTCGGTCGTCTGTCTGCTGCGCCACGGCGGCCGGACGGTGGACAACATGAGGCAAGTGTGCGGTGTGTGTGTTTGGGGGTGTATGTGTGTGTGTGTGTTGGGGGGGAGGAAGGCAGGCGGGGAGGCAGGGAAGAGACCGCGCGCGCGCTGGAGCTTCCGCTTCCCTAAACTTTCTCCGCTTCCCCGCACTCTTCCTGCTCCGCCCCGCCGTCCCGGACCGGCCGACGAGCCGGCGTCACAATCCCCTCCCCGGCACGGCTACAGCCCCCGGGTCTTTTCCTCGCCGTGGATTGGTTTTAGACGATGGATGGGGTTCGTGGTGGAGAGCAAAGGCGCGGGGGTGGGAGGTGGCGGGGGTGGGGGGGAGCGTGCTGCGCGAAGCTGGAGAGAGACCCGATCTCGTTTCACGGATTGGGGAAACCGAGGCCGGTGCTGGGCTTCTAAAGGAATGTTAAGGGCCGCGGACGCTTTGGGTTTGCCAATGTCGCCCCATGCCGCAGGTGAGGAGGAGACACCTGTAGCCAGGTGTGGCCGCAGATTCCTCTGGCCTTCACTTCCTCTTCTGGGGAAGAGGAGAGACTGAGGGGGTGGGGGGTGGGGAGCTCCTGCCTCTGGGCTGGGGTGGCCAGCTAGGGAAGGAGGAAGGGTAGGGGGCAGTGGCGGGAATTTCCCTCCCCCCTTCCCCAGAGCAGGGAAGCCTGGTGGTCAGGCAGGGAGTCTGTTCAGGGCTCCAGGCTGGGCTGACCTCTTAGTTGAGGGCTGCCTGAGGGGGACGGCTTTTCTGCTCTTTCTCCCAGTTGATGGTTCGTGGGGACTGTTTGCCACACCTCTTCTCTGCCCTGTTTGGACTGTCTAGCTGATGGTTTTGCAATGCCCCAGCCTTGGCTGGGTGTAGGGCACCCTGTGGTCCCTGAGGCCCAGTCTTTGCCAATGGTTACAGGGTTTCCTGATTTTGCACCATCTCCGCAGTTGCCTGTCTTAGTGGAGGGCTTACTGTCTGAACCAGCCATATTTCATGAGCCCCAGGTCTCATTTTCAGGAGTAGCCCCCCCCCAAGGAGCCCAGTTACAAAGACGGCTAATTATTGATCTATGGCGACCTGTTGGCTTTATCCAGTGTCCTAGGGAGCAGACCCCAAAGTCAGACAGGTGTGTGGAGGCCCCTGATTTGGGAGCTCCTGTAGCTGGTTTTACCCCTCTTCCCCTGTACCCATCCCTGCTTCCCACTGTGGCCTCTTCCGGGATTGCTTCTGGCTCCTGGGCTGGCCAAATCACCATGAGCCTTCAGCTAGGACCAGGGGTCCCTTGGACTTCCTGTACCCTCCCCCTAACCAAAGTTTAGACTTTGTCTAGACAAAGGCCTTGTAGCCCCAGGACACTGGCAGGCTAACAGCAGGTGTTCTGTCCCTGCTGGTGGGAAGGATAGCCTGGAGGCCCAGGAGCCCCCAGCTCTGCCCCCTGCAGCCCCATCCCAAGGTCCCTGTGATGACTTCCCTCAGTGGCAATGGCCAAGTATTGGGATATGGAAAGGCAGGATCTATTCCATGCTGTGAGTCACTGGGAGGGGTAAGTGTTGAGAAGGGGCTTGCTGGGTCAGGGAGTGTGAGTTGGAATAAAGGACCTACTGGGATGGACTGAACCTGGGAGGTGGAGGCTTGCTTAGTGAGTTAGACCTATCTCCCGTGCAAACCCCCCCCCCACACACACACACACCCCGTACAACCAACGGAGAGCCTGAAGTTCAGAGAAGCAACTTGAAACTAAGGCCAGGGAGTGGAGGAATGAGAAGAAAAGGTGAGTGTCCCCCCCACACACACACACCCGCCAAGAGCCAGGACCTGGCTCATCTGGTACAGGAACCCCAGAGAAGCCACTCCAGAGTAAGTGCTGTTGTTTCTGTGTGCCCAGCCCGGCTGTGGTGATGCTGCCCCAGGCTGCACACAGACACACCGTCAGGGAGCATCATGGCCACCGTAGGGTTGGAGGCCAGTCCCTGAGCTCCAGGAGTGGCAGCCCCATTCTGTACTCCCTTTGCCGTTTGGACTGGATTTCTGAGGATGCAAGGAACAGTATTGAGAACACAGTGGCTGAGGCCAATTGTCCGGACATGGCTTGAGTGTATGACCAAAGACACCTCCAGAGAGTAGTCTGTATGGAGCCTAGAGCCTGTCCCTGTGGGCAGGCCAAGGAGGCAGATGCCCTCTAATTATATACATTTAATGGGAAAGGGGGAGGTAGCAAAACCCAGAGAGGCTGTGTTAGAATTGGGCCCAGCTGGAGGGCTGGTTCACTTTAATAAGAACAGTTTAGGGCTGGAGAGATGGCTTAGTGGTTACGGTGCTTGCCTGCAAAGCCAAAAGGACCCGGGTTCAATTCCCCAGTTCCCATGTAAGCCAGATACACAGGTGGTACATGTGTCTGGAGTTCATTTGCAGTGGCTAGAGGTCTTGGTGTGCCCATTTTCTCTTTCTCCCTCCCTCCCTCTCAAATAAATAAATAAATTTGAAAAAGAGCTGGGAGAGATGGCGTGGCTGTTAAGGCGCTTGCCTACAGAGCCTAAGGACTCATGTTCAACTCTCTGGGTCCCATGTAAGCCAGATGCACAGTGACACAAGGTCACATGTGCACAAGGGGGTCACACGTTGATTGCAGTGGCTGAGGTGCTGGCGTGCCAACTCTTCCTCTCTCACATTTAAAAAAAAAAAAAAAAAAAGGGCTAGTCTCTTGGGTTTGCCTCAAAAAAAATTTTTTTTAATATTAAGAACAGTTTAGCCAAAGGCGACCAGAGCCAAGTTCCATCATTTTCAGGGGTCAAGACGCCTATTGTGGCAAGAAAGGAAAACCCTTCCCATTACCATACGACTCCATGCTTCTGAATGGCCAGGACTAGCCAAGGGTTACGTCTGCTTCCCATGACCTGAGGCAGAGACAGATAACAGAAGGGGTGGGCCTTGCTGTGGTTCCTGGGGATCTGTCACAGAGGCCTAGATTGGGAGAAACAGGAACATTCCCAAAAACCTGGAACTCTGTTCACACTTCCTCACCCTCTCTCCTCCTGCCGCCTGGTGTCTGTCACGTGGCCTCACTGGGGTCTCCGGTCACCCTAGCTAGGCCCATCGATGGCTCTTCACCTGCCCTTCCCAGCAAATAGCCCTGTGTGGCCCATGGAGTTCCTGTCTCCCCACCTGGCAAGTCTCCGCCCAACATGCCACATGGTCTTCTGGGAATAGCCCAAGACCAGAAGCAAGGGCAAGGGTCAGCTAGTGGCTTTCCATGAGGACAGCCAGGCCTATGGCCTAAACCCTGACCTTGAACTGCTTCCCAGCTTCCTGGGGCCAGCTGTGGGAAAGGATGGAATAGGTAGAGGGGACAGAGTAGGTGGAGACACTGTCCCTCCTTAAAAGGAGTTACTCTCCTTTTCTGCTTGTGTCAGGATTGTCACAGCTAGCCGGGCGTGGTGGCGCACGCCTTTAATCCCAGTACTCGGGAGGCAGAGGTAGGAGGATCCCTGTGAGTTCAAGGCCACCCTGAGACTACATAGTTAATTCCAGGTCAGGCTGGGCCAGAGTGAGACCCTACCTCGAAAAACCAAAAAAAAAAAAAAAGAAAAAAGAAAAACAAAAAAAGGATTGTCACAGCTACTGTTGATGGAGGTACCCAGGGCAGGGTCAGGCGGGGGAGAGGAGAGGGACCAGGCTCATGGGAGATAGCCTCTTCCCCTTGCACAGGTGGGAAGGGACACCTAAGAAGATCAAGTGTGTCTCTGGGTCACAGTTGGAATGCTAAAAGCCAGGCTCCAAATCCTAGCCATCTGACCCAAAGCCAGAGCTTGATAACCCCCCAGGTGGTCACACCCCAGCAGTCAAGTCAGTCCCCATGTTTCCCACTGGAAAAAAAAAAAAGCCAAGCTGAGCACTAATTCTATCCCCAGGCACTTGGGCTTCTGGACCTTGACACATTTTGCCTAAAAAAAAATATATATATATTTTTATTATTTATAAGCAGAGAGACGACAAAGAGAATGGGCATGCCAGGGACTTCAGCCACTGCAGACAAACTCCCGCTACATGTGCCTCTTTGTGCATCTGGCTTTATGTGGTCACTAAGGAATCAAACCCAGGTCATTAAGCCCTGCAGACAGTATCCTTAATTGCTGAGCCATCTCTCCAGCCCTGACCTTGGCACTTCCTGAGTGGAGAGAGGGAAGACAAGGGTATGCCTGCCCTCTGAGATCTCAGAACATGTGAGGTACCTGGACATTAGGGGTTTGGGGAGGAGGCTGGACAGGCAGCTAAGGTTGCCATCCTGAGAATAACTCTTCTTTTCCCTCCCCCTCTGCTTCCCTTAGGCACTTTGAACCTCCCCCTGGGAGTCTTATTTTGGGGTTGAGTGGGGGCTGCCAAGCCCCTAGTCATTGAGGCAAGGCTGAGATAACCTCAGGAGCCCTCACCCTGCCCCCTCTCTCTGCCCACACACCTCAGGCTGGTTAGGAAGGTGCTGACCACGTGGTTTCCTCCCTTTGGAAAGCCCTGGAGGCAGGTCACTAACCCCACTGACCTCTGAGCCTACACCTCCCCTGTAGAGAAGGTGCCAAAACCTACCCATTGGGGCTATGTCTGAGCAAAGCTATATGATGCAGGAATCTCTGAGTGTGGAGTCTGAAGGAACAGGTGTTGCGCAAACACCAGGTGATGCCACACCCCCTCCCCAACACACACACTAGAATAGCCTCCCACCTGGGCTTCCAGTGTCTGCCAGAAGCTGCAGCTCTGCAGAGCTTAGCTGATACCTTCTTCTGAGGAAACCTATTTGTTTATTTATGGAAACCAGGGTCTTGTGCATTCCAATCCAGTGCTTTATCACTGAGCCATGCTCCTAGCCCAAGATAATTATGTCTGTTTTACCATAGTTGTTTTTGGGATTCCTTTTGTTTTTTGTTTTTTTTTTTTTTTTTTTTTAATTTTAGAGGGAGGAGGAGAACCAGAGAAAATGGACGCACCAGGGCCTCAGCCACTGCAATCGAACTCCAGGTGTTTGCGTCACCTAGTGGGCGTGGTCAACCTTGAGCTTGCCTCATCTTTGTCTGGCTTATTTGGGATCTGGAGAGTTGAACATGGGTCCTTAGGCTTCACAGGCACTCCAGCCCCAGGATTTCTTTTTTTTTTTTTTTCTCCTGCAAGCAGAGAGATACGGAGAGAAAGAGACAGATAGAATGTGCAGGCCAGGGCCTCCAGCTACTGCAAATAAACTCCAGATGCATGTGCCACCTGGCTAAAGTGCATCTGGCTTTACATGAGTACTGGGGAATTGAACCTGCATGGTTAGGCTTTGCAGGCAAGTGCTTTTAACTGCTGAGCCCTCTCTCCAGCCTGTCTTTCTGTCTCTTTCTTTCTTTTATTTTTCTTTCTTTCTTTCTTTCTTTCTTTCTTTATTTATTTATTTATTTATTTATTTATTTATTTATTTAAATGTAGTTTGTGCATGCCAAGGTCTTTTGCTACTAAATTCCAGAGGCATGCACCACTTTTGTTTCTGGTTTTATTTACTTGGGTGTTGGGGAATTGAACCCAAGCCACCAGGCTTTGCAAACAAGCACCTTTAACTGCTAAGCCATTTCCCTAGCTGCCACTTTTTTTTGTTTGCTTGTTTTGTTTTGTTTTTCAAGGTAGGGTCTCACTCTATTGGAGGCTGACCTGGAATTCACTATGTAGTCTCAGTGTGGCCTTGAACTCACAGCAATCCTCCTACCTCTGCCTCCTGAGTGCTGGGACCATTTAAGAAAAAAGTTTTTTTTTTGTTTAGTTTTATTTACTTACTTATTTGAAAGTGTCAGAGAGAAGGAGGCAGAGAGAGAGAGAATGGGCACAGTGGCCTCCAGCCACTGCAAACAAACTCCAGATGCATGTGCCACCTTGTGCATCTGGCTTATGTGGGTACTGGGGAATCAAGCTTTGAATGGGGTCCTTAGGCTTCACAGGCAAGCGCTTAACTGCTAAGCCATCTCTCCAGCCCCAGGACCATTTTTTTTAAATTCTAAGAAGTTCAAGGTCATCTTCTACTCCATATTGAATATGAGGCCAGCCTGGGATACATGAGACCCTGTCTCAAAAAATGCAAATGCTCAGAACTAAAGTTGCTTTGGATTTTGAGTGGGTTAGGGTTTTGGAAGATTTACATATACATATAGAGGCAGTTAACTGAGTGTGGTGGCACATACTTTTAATCCTGGTGCTTAGGAGGTTGAGGTAGGAGGATCACTGTGAGTTCTAGGCCAGCCTGGGCTAGAGTGTGACTCTGCTTTTAAAAAACCAAAAAAATTAAATTATAAAAACATAATGATGATGGAGAGTGGAGTTTCAAAGGGGAAGGTGGGGGGAGGGAGGGAAGTACCATGGAATATTGTCTACAATTAATAAAGTTATCAATAAAAATAAGTAAATAAAAACATAATGAAAGCCAGGCATGGTGGCACACGCCTTTAATCCCAGAACTTGGGAGGCAGAGGTAGGAGGATCACTGAGCATTCCAGGCTGCCCTGAGACTGCACAGTGAATTCCAAGTCAGCCTGGGCTAGAATGAGACCCTCTCTCAAAAAAAAAAAAAAAAAAAAAAAGGGGGCGGGGCTGGAGAGATGGTTTAGCAGTCAAGGCGTTTGCCTACAAAGCCAAAGGATCCCTGTTCAATTCTCCAGAACCCACATAAGCCAGATGCACAAGGGGGAGCATGCGTCTGGAGTTCCTTCACAGTGGCTGGAAGCCCTGATGTGCCCATTCTCTCTGTTTCACTCTCTCTCTTTCCCTCTTTCCCTTTCTCAAATAAATAAATAAATAAAATATATTTTAAAAAGAAAGCATGATGAGGCAGACTGGGGCTGGGACCCAAGTCAAAATAGAATGCCTTGCTGTTTATCATCTATATGTGTACACGTTCCCCAAAGGTCACTTTCTAGAATGTTTTTAGTGCTTCTCCATGTGACTGTAGCCCCCTCACATGAGGTCAAGGGTGGTTGTTGTTGTTTTTTAGGTAGGGCCTTGCTTTAGCCCAGGCTGACCTGGAATTTACTATGTAGTGTCAGGCAGGCCTTGAACTCAACAGCAATCCTCCTACCTCTGCCTCCCAAGTGCTGGGATTTTTATAAAGGTGTGTACCACCATGCCCAGCAAGTGTAGAACTTTCAAGTACCCCCTAAAATTGGGATTTTTGGAGAAGCATTTAGGATTTAGGGCTAGGGATGCTCATGCTGTTGAAATTAGACTATGGGTGTGGCTTGGTGACACTACCCTTGAACCACATGCCAGAGGCTCTGGCTTTCATTCCCTGCAGAGGCGCATGTGCATTTGCACACAATAAAACATGAATGTCCTTGGCAATAAATCAATTCAGATGGCTGTGATTTTCCCCTGCCTCGCCCTTCAGGCATTCATAGGAGCTTCCAGATTCCCTGATTCCCATCACCTGGACTAGCTCCAGATTCTTCTGATGCCGTCTTAGGGAGGATTCCTTGAAATGCATGGCAAGGTCAGGGCAGGCCTCTTACCTGCTCTGTAGACCCCTTTTAAAAAGTTATTTTAATTACTTGGGCCGGGTGTGGTGGCGCACGCCTTTAATCCCAGCGCTTGGGAGGCAGAGGTAGGAGGATCGCTGAGAGTTTGAGGCCACCCTGAGACTACATAGCCTGGACCAGAGTGAGACCCTACCTCGAAAAACAAAACAAAAAAAAAAAAATTTTTATTTACTTATTTTAGAGACAGAGAGAGAGAGAATGGACATGCCAGGGCATCCAGCTACTACAAACTCAAGACACATGCACCACCTTGTACATCTGGCTTATGTGGGTTCTAGGAATTGAACCTGTGTCCTTTGGCTTTGCAGGCAAGTGCCTTAACCACTAAGCCAGCTCTCCAGCACTGTTTTATTTGCTTACTAGAGAGAGAAAGAATGGGCATGCTAGGGCCTCAAGCCACTGCAAATGAGCTCCAGACACATACACCACCTTGTGCATCTGGCTTACACAGGTACTGGGGAATCAAACCTGGATCCTTAGGCCTTGCAGGCAAGGGCCTTAACTGCTAAGGCATCTCTCCAGCCCTAGACCCATCTCTTATCTCTATCTCTTGCCCAGTGAGTGGGTGGCACTGTCCCAGGCTCTGTTAAGCCCTTTTTACTTTACTTATTTATTTATTTGCAAGCAGAGAGGGATAGAGAGACAGAGAGAATGGGCGCACCAAGGCCTCCAGCTGCTACATACTAACTCCAGATGCATGCGCCACTTTGCGCATCTAGTTTTACTTGGGTACTGGGGAATCAAACCCAGGGTCATTAGGCTTTGCAGGCAAGTACCTTAACCACTGAGCCATCTCTCCAGCCCACGTGTGTGTGTGTGTGTGTGTGTGTGTGTGTGTGTGTGTGTGTGCAGATGCATGCACCCCATGAATGTGTGTTAAGAGGCCAGAGGAAAATGTCAGGTGTCCTTCTGTTATCACTCATCCACACGATTCTTTCCTTGGGACAGGTCTGTTCCTCAGCCATCAGGGAACTCCAGAGATTCTCCAGTCTCCCTCCCTCAGCCCCCCAGACTGGGGTTATATATGTGCATGACCACACCCAGCTTTTTATGAGTTCTGAGTTGAACTTGGCAGTCTCCGCCCTAGAGGCCTTCCTGCTTCAGCAGCAAACTGCTTAACCATTGAGCCATCTCCCCAGCTCATGTTTTCTTTGAATCCCTGCCTAAGCTCCCTTGCAGCCTCACAGGGATCCCAGAAGTTGTGACTTATAGAAGAAGAAATGGGAGGATGAGAAAGAGGAGGGGACCCTAGACTTTCAGACCTAGGGAGGGTGGCTGATATAACACTCTGAATTAGTGTTGTGCTTCCCCATGACTCAGTTGCCCCTTCCCACAGGTGGATTCTATAACAAGTGCAGCTGGCGACAAGCCTGATTGATTTTTTCAATCACAGAAGGAAATCCTGTAGTAGTCTACTTCTATGACCCCCCCCAGAGTTGTCAGCTCTGGAGACAGACAGGACAGTAGAGTGGGAGTTTTCAGGGGCTGGGAAGAAAGTATCAGTTTAAAGGGGACAGAGTGAGTTAGAAGAGATTTCTGAAGATGGACAATGGCTAGACAACATGGTGACATGCTTAAGAAGTAAAGTTTTGTTTTGTTTTGTTGGTTTTTCGAGGTAGGGTCTCACTCTGGCCCAGGCTGACCTGGAATTCACTATGTGGTCTCAGGGTGGCCTCGAACTCCCAGCAATCTTCCTAGTTGTGCCTCCTCTGAGTGCTGGGATTAAAGGCGTGCGCCATCATGCCTGGCAAGAAGTAAAGTTTTATGGTGTATGTATTTTACCATACTTTTTAAAGATTTTTAGCCGGGCGTGGTGGCGCACGCCTTTAATCCCAGCATTCGGGAGGCAGAGGTAGGAGGATCGCCGAGAGTTCGAGGCCACCCTGAGACTACAGAGTTAATTCCAGGTCAGCCTGACCAGAGTGAGACCCTACCTCGAAAAACCAAAAAAAAAAAAAAAGATTTTTTTTTTTTTTTTTATTTATTTATTTTTGGAGAAAGAGACAGAGACAGAGACAGACAGAGGGAGAGGGAAACAGATAGAGATGGGCACGCCAGCAGTCTCTCAGCTGCTGTGAATGAAATCCAGATGCGTGCACCCCCTTGTGGGCAAGTGCAGCATGGAGCCCTTGCCTCACTTTACATCTGGCTAAACGTGGGACCTGGAGATTGGAACTGGGTTCTTAGGCTTAGCAGGCAGGCGCCTTAACCACTAAGCCATCTCTCCAGCCCTAAAGATTTATTTTTAAAAATATTTTTACTTGAGAGAGTGAGAGACTGAGAATGAGTATGGGCCTGCCAGGGCCTCTTTTTTTAATTTTAATTTTTATTTTTATTTATTTATTTTTTCAGGGCCTCTTATCATGCAAACAAACTCCACATATATGTGTCACCTTGCATCTGGCTTTACATGAGTACTGTGGAATTGAAACTTGGCCAGCAGACTTTGCAAGCATGTGCCCTTAACCTCTGAGCCATCCCCCCAGTTCTTTGCCATATTTATTTATTTGGGAGATCGAATGGGCACACCAGGGCCTCCATTCACTGCAAACGAACTCCAGATGCATACACCACCTTCTGCATCTGACTTATATGGATACTGGGGAATTGAACCTGGGTCCTTAGGCTTTACAGGCAAGTGCCTTAACCATTAACTTAGATTAAGGCCTGGGGAGTGTGGCAACCTCAGTTCAGTTCCCTAGGTCCCACTTAAAGCCAGACATTATAGTCTGTGTCTGTAATCAGATACCTACAATGAGATGGGAGGTGGAGACTGGAGTCCCAGCTAGCCTGGGGTATTCAGGAACAAGGCCTCCAAGAAGGTAGAAGACAAGGACTGATTGACACCTGAAGTTGCTTCTGACCTCCACACATGTACTGTGGTATGCATGTACCCACACTTAGACGCACACGTACACACATACCTGCAGAGTCAGATTGATTTAATCCCTGGGACTGTTCTTCTCAGGATTGTTGGGGACCCAGTGATGGGGTGTACTAATGTCTGTGAAGAGTGGGGTGTGCTGGGATCAGTGGGATGGCACCTCTTTCTTGTCCTGTCCCTGATGGGAAGACCAAGAGGGCTGGATTGCCCCTCCTTGCATCCTTAGAACCCAGTACCTGTGACAGTCTCTCTAAATAACTGGGGCTTGGTACAGGACACTTAAGGTGCCCCTTGGGAAACAGGGTGAACTGGCCTTCAAGACTCTTGTCTGCCATAGGGACTCTGCCTTGAGTCTCCTGGCCCATGCTGTGTGGCATGCCCTCTCCCCAGCATGGCCCTTTCCTGGCTGCAGGACCCCCTCCACTCACTGATGCCTCTGCCCTCAGCATCATCAGCTGGTTTGTACGCCTCTTCAAGTATATGTATGGCCTTCGCTTTGAGATCAAAGGCCGCCAGAAGCTGGAGGTGAACAGCCCCTGTGTCATCATCTCTAATCACCAGAGCGTCCTGGACATGATGGGTAGGCCTGCCACCAAGGCTTGGGTGTGGAGAGGGTGGAGGAGGGAGATTGACCTGGGCCCTAGGTGGTCTAGGCAGAGCAACATCTATAGACCCATGCCTTCCTCCAGCCACAGGCCTGTCCCAAGCTGGGCATTAGGGCAGCATGGGATTCCATTGTGAGCAGCACTCTCCCTAAGAAGGGGTTGAGCCAGAAGTCTGGGGGATGGTCCGGTGGGCTATGGGGTGTATGTTGCCAGCCCCTCCTCCTTGTGGGGGGCCCACGCTGGGCTCTGAGGATGTCCTTTCTGTTTCTTTTCCCCTCTCCCCCTTTTCCTCTTATCTCTTTTCCCTTCTTTCCTGTCCCTTTTTTCCTGTCTCTCTCTGGTACCCACCCTGTCATTTCTTTCCTTCCCCGCATTTTCTCTCTCACCCCTCACTTTTCTGTCTCTTTTTATACCTCCTGTCTCTGTCTTTCCATCTGTCTCTTCATCCTCTGTCCTCTGCTCTGTCTCTTCTGTGTCTGTTTCTCTGCCCTTGGGTCTCCATGTCTCTTGTCTGTGCCTTCTCCTCTGTCTCCATCTCTGCCTCTTCTGTTCCCTTCTGTGTCTGTCTCTGTGTCTCTCCATCTACGGCCGTCACTGCCTCTGCTGCGCCTGTCTCCATCGCTCTGTCCTCTGCCCATCTCTCCTTCTGTCTCCTCTCCTCGGCCTGCCTCCTGCCTTACCTGTGTTTCTCTCTCTGATCTCTCCATGTCTGTCTTTGTTTCTCTGTCCTTTCTATCCACTTGTCTTTTATCTCTCCACCTCTCCTGTCTCTTCACTTCTCTCTCTGTCCTGCCGGTCTTCGGCTCTGTTCCCCTCTCTTCCTTCCCACCCCAGGTCTCATGGAGATCCTCCCCAAGCGCTGTGTACAGATCGCCAAGCGTGAGCTGATGTTTCTGGGGCCCGTGGGTCTCATCATGTACCTCGGGGGTGTCTTCTTCATTAACCGCCAGCGCTCCAGTACTGCCATGTCTGTGATGGCCGACGTGGGCAAACACATGGTCAGGGACAATGTGAGTAGGAACATGGCCCCAGAGCAGAACATCTGGAAATTGTCCAGAAACCTCAGGAGCTGGTGCTTGGGGTTGTCAGCAGAGAAGGCTGCTGCAAAGTGCGGGGTTCCTTGGGAGGGTAGTGCAGTTTCCCTGGGGTGGCTAAGCATTGGCTGCCTTCTTTCTCCCTGTAGATCAAAGTGTGGATCTACCCCGAGGGCACACGCAACGACAATGGAGACCTGCTGCCCTTTAAGAAAGGAGCTTTCTACCTGGCTATCCAGGCCCAGGTAGGCCAGGCTGTGCCCCCTTGGTGTGGGCAGGGACTGGGACATAAGTCAGGGTGACTTGAAGGTAAAGTTGTCCTGAACAGGCTGAGGATTGCTGGTCCTTGGGGACGCATGTACCTGGCTGAGACAGCACCTAGGTACTCCCTGTCACCCCTAGCTAACCCCCGCCCCCAACCTACTGCCCAGCAAAGACTAGTGCTTGGGCAGGCCCGTGAATACTCTGAGCACCACCACGCGCCCTAGCTGGCCAGGCAGGTAGTCTCCCTCACTTGGGCTTTGTGAAAGGTGCAGATGAGGGCCAGCTAGGCCCTGGGAAGTTTGCTCGGCCACATGGGCAAGATAGGGCGAACAGTGTTCCTCTAAATATCCTAGGTCCCGCAGGGTTTGGAGGAGTGGGCCCAGGCTGGGTGCAGCTTCAGTGTGGGCAGACCATACTGTGAGCTCTGCATCTGGACCTTGGACTTCCTGGTCTTCAGGCTGGGGGCGGGGCAGGGTTGGAATAGTATGTCCCAGGGGTATCCCTGAGAGCCTGGGGGGAGTGTCTCTTCTCCCATGGGATAGAAGTCCTCTGTTTCCATGTTAGGGAAGACCCATGTGCAGGGAAAGCCACCACTGGGGTCAGGGGAAGGGTCTTTATCCTGTCCATCTGGTTATTGCCTGGCAAGTGTCTGTACTCTATCTCTGAGGTGTCCCTGTGGCAGGCAGCCTCCAGGACCCCTTAGTGCCCAGAGAGTAGCTACACCCTCCTCTTTGAGGCCTTCACTAACATCAACAGGTTGAGGAGCCCTGACTGGAGCAGGAGTCTGTACTCTGACCCTAGATCTGTCTGGAAATGAGTCCCAGGGGGGTGGCAGGGTCTTGGGGCTGAAGTCATGTTCCCTTGCCTTGATGGGAGGCTGGATTAGCAGGCCCTATGGGGAACAGAGACCAGCAGAATCCCAAGAGATGCATCATTTCTTGCCCCTTCCCCAGGGTTTGGCTAGACTGTGGCCTGAGCCCCCCTCCCATCTCCCAACCAGACCCCTGATGCCTGGTTAATCTTTAACCATCACTGCCATCTGTCACCACTGGAGCTGACCCTGGTACCTTCCAGGAACACCAGGGGGCTCCACCTCCCCTCCTGGATAGTGCTATCCCTGGCTTCCTGGGGATGGGGAACAAGATAGGAAAGGGAGATAGGGAACCTTCTTTAGCTCAGATACTAGGGTCTTGCTCTCCTACTCCCAGGCTGATTTTATGATCCAGTGTGCAGGGACAAAATACCTGCTAGCCCAGAGTGGCTTTCCAGAGGTGATGGTGTGGGGGCCAGACCGAGTGTATGAAACTCCGGATGTCCTAGGGTATGATGGTATTGTGGATGGAGGAGTGGCTGCAAGAAATGCCTGGAAGCAGTCAGAGCGGGTACACGTGGGTGGCAGGGCACCTCCATGACCTCATGTCTGGTTGTACTTCCCTGTTCACAGGTTCCCATCGTTCCTGTGGTGTACTCCTCTTTCTCCTCCTTCTATAACATCAAAACAAAGCTCTTCACTTCAGGTGAGCCACAGCCAGAGCCACGGGCAGGAGCTCATGGATCCTGTCGCACTTACTAGGCAGTCAGAGTCCTGGGCTTCTACCTCAGAATTCCCATTTCTGTTGTTTTGTGTTTTGTTTTGAGGGGGTGTTTTGAGGTAGGGTCTCCCTGTAGCCCAAGCTGGCCTGGAATTCACTATATAGTCTCAGGCTGGCCTCAAACACATGGCGATTTGCCTACCTCTGCCTCCCAGAGCACTGGGATTAAAGGCGTGCGCCACCACGCCCGACTAGAGTTTCCCATTTCTGAGTGGTCAATGGATAAATAAATGAAGCCAGATCCCGAATCAATCCGAGCTTAGGGCCAGCATGGCTTTATCTTAGTTTTCTTCCCTGTGGCCCTGTGACGGTAGATGGTAGCACCCCATTTTTCAGATGAGGAAACAGGATGGTACGGTCTATAATTGGTCCAGGCTGTACACACATTGAGATCTGCATATTGATCTAGCCTCCCCCCCACCACCACCACTACCACACACATGCATGCGAGTGGCCCAGGTTGAGCAGCCTGTGCTCCTTCCAGCTGGGCAACAGCTTCCAGGCAGGGCCCCTGGTCCTGCATGTGGTCACCTGGAGCTTAGGGTGGGCTCAGAGGCCAAAGGACAGTACAAAGAGCCAGGTTCTGACTCTAGCATCTGAGTCCCCAGTTCCCACCGAAGCAGAGGACAGAAAGGGCAGGTATGGAGAGGGCTGCTCAGGGAGATGCCCTATGTCATGGGTGATAGCTCCACTGGTGGTCAGTTACTGAAGCCCCACTGAATACACACATGTCCCCAGTGCAATTACAAACAAGTCCCCCCTGCCTAGGAATCAAAGAACAGCCTTGCTGGGTGGCAAGGAGACCCAGCAATAGGAAGCCAGGAAAGGAGATTGCAGTGGCAATGCCAGTGGGCCCCTGACATCCACTGTACCCTCTCCAGGAACAATCAAGGTACAGGTGCTGGACGCAGTCCCGACCAGTGGCCTAACCAATGATGATGTCACCAACCTCATGGACACCTGTCATAAGGCCATGAGGAACACCTTCTTGCAAATATCCAGGACACCCCAGGAGAATGGAGCCACGGAGGAGCCTGGCTACCAGGCAGCCCAGTAACTCAGGGCCACACAGAGTAGGGGAGTGAGGGAGGGTGAGCAGGCAGGAGGGCAGAAACTGAAGAATGGACATAAAGAAGCCCGCACCAAACCCAGTTCTCATTCTGGCCTTGAAACTGTAGGTCCTTCTGGCACAAGCCTCAGACTGAGGCCCCCATATGATTCCTTGCCCTGACATCATGTGTGGTCACTCAGTGGATGCACTGAGTCATGAGACCTGGAGATGCCCCAAAGTAGGCAGGAATAGCCAGAGCTGAGGTCCTAGGTCCCCTGAAACAGCTGCTGAAAGCCCACAAGGTGCAGAATCAGGATAGAGACCAGGCCATGGCCTGCATCAGGCCTTCAAGGAGAAGGGCCCGGCCAGGCTCCCAGTATCAGGATGCCTGGGCCACCTAGGAGGACAGACTGTGAGTAACAAGTCACTGCTGTACTCGTGTTTTTTGGGTTTTTTTTGTTGTTTTGTTTTTTGTTTTTGTTTTGTTTTTTTAAATAAACAGACTCTTAAAAGTGCCTGATGAGCTGTGGTCTGTCACAGAGGTGGGCAGGGGCTGCCTTGGGCCTCTGTCTCTGTAGTGAGAATGTAGTCTGGCCATATAAAAGTCCCTAACCTCTGAATTCCCTACAGGGAGTGGGCTATGGTCACCCCACAGTGCATTTCTTTTTTCTCTTTTGTGAGAGGGAAAGAGGTAGAGAAAGAATGGGCACGCCAGGGCTTCCAGCCACTGCAAACGAACTCCAGATGCATACGCCACCTTGTGCATCTGGCTTACGTGGGTCCTGGGGAATCACATCGAGGTCCTTTGACTTTGCAGGCAAGCACCTTAACCACTAAGCCATCTCTCCAGCCCCCACAGTGCATTTCTAAGTGGCATATGGAGCCCATCAAAGTGAGCCATGGGCCTAGTGAAATGTAGAGGAAGGTTGACGAGCTGCCTTTTGACCTATGGATGGGTGTGGGGCCTGCTACAGCTCCTGTGGAGATTGAGGCACCTGGACAGAAAAGTGCTCAGTTCTGAGTGGGGAGGCTCCTCCCAGATCCCCCAATCCACCCACTGACACGATAGTTCAAGTCCTAATTTTATTATGAAAGAGATGGGGACAGGCCCTTACCCTACCTCTTGGCAGAGAGCTCTCGTACCTTCCTTGGGATTCACACAGGAGGACCCTACCCCATGTCCAAGTCCCAGAAAACTGGGAGAGTAGGGACAAGCAGTGTCTGGAGTCTAGCTGGGAGGGGTAGAGGTGGCTACTCAGTCCAGCGTGGGTGGCAATGTGGCCATCACAACTCCTTCTTGCAGGAACCTAGGGTGAGAGAAGGAGGCTGGGGTCAACCTCAGCAAATCTGACCCCCACCCTCCAGCCTCATAGTCCCTGTCTGCCACCCAGGGGCTTCTCAGGATCTCTATGCCTGGGAGGTGGCATGTGACACTCACAGGATCCCAGCTGCTCCTCCAGGAAGGAGACCTGCTCACTCAGGGAGTCAATGCGGTCTAACTGTTGGAAGGAGTGGGCTAGCAGGCTGCCAGGGTCCTGAAGTCCGGGCTCCAAGGTTCGTGAGGCCAGGCTGTGCAGTGGGGCCAGTACCAGCTGCAGCTTCTGAGGGAGGGGGTGCAGAAAGCCACTGACCCTGAGCTAGCCCCTCATCCTCTCAGCTTCATGGGATCTTAGGGAGAACCAAGAAGTAGTGTGACAAGTCCTCTACCTAGCCCCCTAGGAGCGGGATCCTGCTTGCAACGGAAAGGAAGCAATTGTACTGGACCCTGCCGGCCACTAGAGGGAGGTGTTGCACTAGAAGAGCCCAAGGCCTGGTGGCTGCTAGGTCCTGAGGCCTCAGGGTCCTGAAGGAAAAGCTAGATTGTGAGGCCGGTCTTTAGCTTTTGTGGGAAACCCTGAAATAACACCTGTCCCACTGTGACAGGTGGGGTGAGCTTTCTGGACCTCGATTTCCCCCTATACGTGTGGCCTGAGGTAGCCAAGCTTGGATCCTCTTAGCCTGGGGCATCTCACATGATGGCATAGCAAGGAAGCCAGCATCTTTGCCCGCCTCCTCCATGGAACCCCACAACTTCATGAGCTGGAACCACAACCCTGGAGACTATTGTCTGTGGGCCTTGGCCAGGCCTGCACCCCATGAATGCCGGTCAGACCCACCCCCACCTAGGCCTCACCTGCTCCAGCACATCCACCCGGGACTGCAGCCTGTGAACCTCCTCCCTCACCATGCTGTCCATTCCTGGGGGTGGGGGGGGCAGATCCAGGCACTGGTCAGGGAGGGCAGCTCCCTGCCCCACCAGAGCTGACCTCTATCCCCAGGAAGACCTTTGACCACCCCCTGCCCCCAGCTGTGGGAACACAGCCCTGGAGACAAAGGGCTTTAGCGACCTGTTCATTCATGAGGAACACAGGCACGCAGCTCTGAGTGGCCCTAGAGCCCCCTCTTGGTTCTGGGGTCTTGATCTTGTGTGTTGATGGCGGTCTTCGTGGAAATCCGACACATGCTCCTGGCGCTGGGCTGCTAACGACGCATTATTACTCACGGTACGAGTTTGAAGTGTCACAGCGCGTACCAAAAGTAATAATGTGCTGTCACCAGCAAAGGCACGGTGGTATGTCTTCCATTCTCTTAGCCAAGATGGGGCCCCTGGGAGCCCTTCCCACAACACCTTCCAGAAACCTGGGGAGAGGAGCTCTGCTGCCTTCCACATGGACCTCCTTCCAGCCCAAAACTCCTTCTGGTGTGGTGATAACCTCCACCAAGGGCTGGCTGCTCTCCGTGTTCCTGTGCCCAGCTCAGCCACAGAAGGATGCCCGCCATCCAAGCCCAAGCATAGCAATAGGGGTGAGGGGGGTGAAGTCACCTGTTGTGGGGTTTGGGGCCACCTGAGAGAAGTCTTCCTTGGGCAGGCAGAGTGTCCCATCTTCAGACAAGCTGTGCCCCTCCCAACATTGGCACCAGTAACTGCCCGCGGTGTTGACACAGTGTTGGGGACAGCTGGCTTCTCCAGTACTGCATTCATCCACGTCTGTGGGAGATGGAGGTCAGATGAACAGTGTCTATGGAAGGCTAGATCCCCAGCCTCCCAGTGTCTGGCCTTACCTACGTGGCAGGTGTCTCCCCGCCATCCTGCAGGACAATGGCAGCGGCCTGGCCATACACAGCTCCCTCCATTCCCACATAGTGGCTGGCATATTGCTGTGGGTGGGGAAAGCCTGTCACCAACTCAGGAGACTTCCCAGGGCCCTAGGGAGGCACCTGGGGAAGGGGTACTCTGCAGCCAAGGACATGCTGCTCATGGTGGGGGGCAGGGGCTAATGCTGGGCAGCGGGGTGTGTCATGCAGGACATGCAGCCCTTACCTGTTCCACAGGCCCCAGGGAGCCCACTGGTCCTCTTCCAGCCAGGGCAGCAGGCATAGCGAGGCCTGGTAGGGACTGGTCCAGGGCTGTGGCGGTAGGCAGTCCGGTAGATGGTTCTGCATGGAGGGGAAGCAGCTCCATGGGACCCAATATGAAGTGGCTTAGGCAAGGCCTTCCCTAGACAGGATATACCCTGGCCACTCCAACTGCCAGCTTCTAGATACCTGAACATCACCCCAGGGTCCCATCAGTGCCCTCCCCAGGGATGGTAGCGTACATCGCTGCACAGCCCTTTCCCTGTTAAGTGTTTTGCTGCCTGGTAGCAGAACCAAACCTCTCTGATGGGCACCTAGTCCCAGAGTCAGGCAAGACTGTCCCCCCACTCCTACAGGGGTCACATGCACACTGGGTTAAAGCCTGGCTTGCTTTCCTTCCTTGGGCCCCGAGTCCTCAGCACTAAAACTGCTATCTTACACTAGCACTCTGCTACCTTTGGGGGTTCAGGAGTCTCTGGGTTTCCAGGCTCATGCACCTGGGGCCTTTTCCCAGATGTTTCCGCACATTTGGAACAAGGAAGAGCCCCTTAGCTGTGCCCTGGGGCTGCATGCCTCTCAGGCTAGTCTGTTAGCCTTATGAGACTGAATGAGGGTCTCCACTGGAGTGCACTGGAATGTCATGGGGAGAGAGGTCCCCAGGCCTGGACCAGGAGATGACAGGCAGGCTTAAAAGAGGTAGGCACTGCTACTGATGCCAAGGACTTCCAGCCAATAATGCCAGAGAGGGATGAGTGCCTGCCCCTATAAAAAAAAATAGGCCCTGAGAGCTGGAGAGATGGCTTAGTGGTTAAGGCATTTGCTTGGGAAGCCTAAGGACCCAGGTTTGATTCCGCAGAACCCATGTAAGTCAGATGCACATGGTGATGCATGCATCTGGAGTTCATCTGCAGAGGCTCTGGGGTCCCCATTCTCTCTCAAAAATAAATAAATAAAAATATTTTTAAAAATAGGCCCTGATGTCAGGGGTACCTCAATGCTCTGGCCTCAGCCTCCCACCTTGGGATGAGGCATGCTTGTGGGTTTGCCCCTTCTTGGTAGACTGTGTGTGGTGGGCAGGGAACCTAGTTCTGGGTAGCAGACACTTACCGGTAGGTACTGCAAGCACGATGCCCATTGCAGGTGGTGAGGAAGGGCTGGTATACACGCTGCACAAAGGACTCCAAGACAGGGCCCCTGGCAGCCCCCACAGCACACACTCTGCGGCTGTGGGGAGGGGGGGCAGAGTCAGCAGGAAGTCCCAGAGCCAGGACCCTCCCCACCTGGGGATAGAGAAATACGGGGCAAGGAGCTTCTAGTGTCACTGTGAGCAGAACCTGTACATGGAATCCCTCCCAAGAACTGGAGGGCTGCCTTGAACAGGGCTGATGGCTCCTCTCTGCAACACCAGCATCCCAAGGCCCAAGCCTTGGCTCACCTGGGCCGGTAGACATGCTCGGTGCCGTCTGCCACCAACACTAGAAACCACGTCACAAGCAGCTCCACAGAGCCCCGCATGGCCTGTGTCTCTAGGTAGGATGGTCTCCTCTGGGTGGCCTGGGGAGGGGACAAGTCAGAATCCAATTCTTCAGTCCATTTCAGACCCCTAATGAAGTTGGTGTCTTTGGTCATTTGCTGGAGCCTCCCGCCAGGGGGCAGTAGTATGAGGTGGGGCCCAGGGTGAATGTTTATGCCAGTTCCTCCTTCCTCCCCTGACTGGATTTAGGGTCTTTCCATAACCAGACCAGTTTGGCGTCCACTGCCTGCAAGTGCGGTGGGTTGTGCTGGAAGCCAGCACAGCCGGGGACTTTTGACACCCCATCATAATCCTTTTGGACTTTGGGCTGTTTGCTAAATGCAAAGCCAGTCCCTGGGGCACTGTGAATTCCATGGGGTGCAGATGTCTGCTGTCCACTGAGAGAGCCACGGTGGTGTGGGCACCTTCATGGCAAAAGGGTCTTCAGCTAGGGGGACTGTGTGCAAATGTATCACGGTCCTGAGCAGGAGACCAGATGCCGGGGCTCACTGGAGCCATCTCCAGCTTTCTTCCTGGCTCTGTGGTGAGGTCCAGGGAGGCTGTGAGGAATGCAGAAACCCCAGCTCAAGAGTTAATGGTCTGTGACAATGTGGAAGGGACTGGGACGGGTCTGTGCAGTGGGGAGGGGTGGCTGTCCCTTTGTCCTATGTGCAGCCATGAGGATAAGGAGCTGGCAAGCGCCACTCCAGGATAACATGAATTCTTCTCCATGGGGTGGTGGCTCCTCCCCACACCGCCCCCAAAGGAAGCGGCCAGGAGACTGGTGTGGTGGAGTCTGGGGTTAAAACCAACCCATCTACTGAACTCAGTTTCCTCCAAGATACCACTAGGGTCTGTGACAGTAGTTCCCACAGTGACACCCCTGTGTGGTTCCTCAACCCTAGCTGCTGGCCAAGCCCTTCTGTGAGGAGAGAGCAAGCCTCTGCCTGCTTTTCAAGGCTACCACGGGGACGAGTCCTCATGGCCCCTGCTTCACACTACACTCCTTCCTGCACCAGTCTGTTGAGGCAGAAAAGGACAGGGTGGGAGGGGAGGGCTTGGAACTGAGCTATCTGCACTTAGTTTGGGAGCAAAGAAGCAATACTGAAGTTTCCAAGCTGGACTGTGTCTTACCAATCTGAGGTAGCTTCGGAAAGTTAACCCTGGGGTGGGCCCTAAGGGGAGGACACCATCAGAGGGGTGGGTCTGGTAGTTCAGGCAAAAATCAAATGGCCTCTGCAGAATAAGGCCTAGAAGGAAGGAGTGGGCCAGCATTCGTGCAACATGGGCAGCTAGATGCCCTAAGTTCACAACCCCTAAGTGAGCCCTGGGGACCTCTTTCCCACAAATGTCAGCCCTCCCACAAACCTCTGTCTGTGGCTAGAAAGGGAACTGTGTTTTTAAACAGGAGAAGGGATTTTTGAAAAGTCATGCTTTTCAAAGCCCAAGCCCCGAGGAGGCCTGTGCAGCGCTGGGCTCTCAGCTCATTTCCTTTGGTGTTCAGACCTACTAGCAAACAGGCTGTGTCGCCTGCAGGATGATAAGCGATCATTTCCCCTGGAGTGTGTTACCATGGGCCCTTGCGGCCATCTCCCCCTCTACCTGCCACTCAACAGCCCCCACAGTGGGGGAGGGCGGGGTCTGGAGAGGCAAAGGTCTTGCCAAAGCAAGGGAGAGGGCGCTGGATCCCTTTGCGCCAGGAGGGGTGTCTGGGCATCAACACCTACTGGAAGTGCGGAGGGATGAGGTTTAGCACGATGACCAGACGGATTCGGCGGGGACGTCCCCTCCACTGCCCGCCCGCGCCCCTCCCAGGTTCCAAGGGGATGGGGGTGGAGTGTGACAAGCCCCCCCCCAGGACAACCCTACAGGGCTGCGCTGTTGGGGGGGGGGGTGCAGGGCCCCCATGGCCCTGAGTCAGGCCCTGGTGGAGGGGTCGCAGGACTTGGACAGGGTGAGGGGAGTAGCGCCCTTGTCGCCAGCAGGGGTCGCCGTTTCTCAAGGCCACTGGGCCCATTCTCCGGGCAGCCACAGGACCAGGGTTGGGGCGTGGGGTCCGCGCGCGCGCGCCCGGCGCGGCCCAGCTACAGCCCCCGCGCGCTCACCTCTCGGGTCCCCGCGATCGCTCGCTCGGCGTCGCTCGGGTGGCCGCCCCCCAGCTCCGTACCCGGCAGCCCCAGCCTTCCCGGCCCAGTCCGGGTGGCCTAGAGATCCCCGACGCCCCTACGCCCAGGTCCCCTGCTCCCTCCGCACTCACCGCGCGGTCCGGGGCGCGCACGCGCCGCCGCCGCCGCTGCCACCACCGCTGCCGCGCTGTGGGGGCCCCCGAGCCCCGCCCAGCCCCGCCCCTGTCCCCGCCCCACCTGGCGGCCGAGCGGGAGCCCTGCCCCCGCCCCGGGTGGGCTTGGGGCGGGGAAACCCCACCTCGCCCCCATTGCGCGGATGGAGAAACTGAGGTCCTGCGGCGGAGGCTCCCCCAGGTTTGCAGCGAATTATCTAACTCCTGGGGCTCTAGACGCAAACCAGCCTTGGAGCGGTATGCGCAAGCCCCTTCAGGATGGGGCCCTCTCCAGCGTTGCTGCGGGGCGCATGGGGGCACAGGGCTGAGCTGGCGCTGGAAGCCGCGAGGGGCGCCCACATTGACCCTTTGCTCCCTCTCAAGGCTCCCAAGCTGACGACTTGCCCTTGGGATAGTCTTTGAAGACTCCAGCCGCCCAGTCGGGGAGCTGAAGCTAATCCACTTTGAAGCCTTAGGGGGCTGGGAGTCACTCCCAGCCCCACAGACCCGTGACTCGATCAGAATCACTGGACAGAACCCAGGTGGGACCCCCAAACCTCTTGCCTAGCCACAGTGTTTTAGGAGGGGATCTTCCCAGGACTCTCTTCTGACACCTCTTGGCTACCCTCAGTGGTGGCCCTCTTATTCGGGAGACCTCTAATTAGGACCACCCCTAGTATTCGTCCCAAGAATTGATTTCCCCTCCCCCACGGTTACCCCTAGAGGTTTGCGGGCTGGTCAGCTCTCCTCTCCCAGCACCCATTTCTGAATTAGCCCTGCAACCCTGTGACTGCACTTCGTCGCCACGATTGTCACAGCTCTTACAGTAAAGAGTTGCTGGCTTTGTCAACCCCTTGAACCCTATCCAGGTCCTGGTCACGGTAACTCATGTGTACACATGTGTAAGATGTGTGCTTCCAGTAAGGCTTGACAACTGGCTACTGCCCAGAGGGCTTGGGACTACTTACCTGTGGCCAAGCCACTCCTCATCCCCTGGGCACTGATGGCAGCTGCTCTTCTGGGTGGTCCAGGCTGCCAGAGCCTTGCCGCTGCTGGAGACTGTGGGTCAGAGATGGGATATGGATTAGGACCTGAATCTCCCTGATGTCAATCAAGGGGCTTCGAAGGAGCTCAGGGTCTGGGCTTCCGTGTGGCTGTAGGACCTCAGCCTGCACTACAAGTCCCCTCCTGTATCCTCTCCCGCCGCTGCCCCCACCCTGCCAACCCATGGATCATATTCCAAGTTGAAAAATCCTGGATCTGCCAGCAGAAGCAACCAGTGGCTTCAGCATACCCTAGCTTGGGGATGGGCTTGGCCCCTGTCTACAAAGTGGGACTATCTCAAACCCTGGGCTCCCAGAGATGCATGGGTACTCTGCTTCATGGGGCTGACAGTCCCTCTGCGAAGCCTGGATATGGTTAGCAGGGCCTGTGCATTAAAGGGAAAAGAGCCCAGTAGGTCAGAGCTCTGGTCTGGCCACTGGTACACAGGAGCTAAAGGGAGGGGCCCTCAGAACAAGGCCCCTCCTTCCAATGGCCACCACCCTGCACCAAGGGCACTAGAAGCACCCCCGCTCCCCCCCGTCAGATGGGTCTGAAGGGCAGCTGAAATATATCAGGTGCCTACCATTGTAAATGGGCGTCCTGACCTCCTAAGCCGCTTTTGCCCAATCCCAGCAGTGAAGAACTGCCAATAGAGCCTGGTGCTCTGGGCAGGAGTGTGTCTGCCCTAACCAGCCCTGCTCCCTGTCCGTCTTGGGCTCTTTTTTGACCAGCAGGTTCCCCCCCCCCCCAGCCTATTGGGCAGAGGGCAACTCAGATGCCTCTTGCTGGTCACTCTTTTCTGCTGTCACCTAGGCCATAGTTTAACCAGCTTCTCGTCTGAAAACGGGTATGCTGGCTGGCGGAGGAGTCCAGAAGCTTCTCTATGGTTTGGGGGCATTTGGACAAGGCTTAGGAACGAAGGGCAGGGAGCACAGGGGCTAAGATCGACCCAGGTGGCTACATTGTACTCTTCCAAGATGTCTCTAAGCCTGAGCCCCCAAAAAGGGCTCCTTCCAGGTTTGGCTTCCATGCCTCCATGTGCTACAGACTTAGCTTTGGGTCCCCCTCTCCCAAGGAGTGCTCCCCTGACCACACCCCTACGCCCCCGGACACCCTCTCATCCACTGTTAGTGACAAGCTGAAAAGACCTCAGCCCTATGTCAGCAGAAGAGGAATGGGGACTAGAAGTCCTGCCCAGGGGACACCTTGCTAAGCTGAGCCCTGGTGCCAACCCAGGGACTCCTTCAAGGGCAAAGATAAGAGTGGGACCATGAGGTGGAGCAGGGTGTCAAGCCACTCCCAGCTTCTCCATCCTGGAATCAGTCCCTTGGCTGCTGGGCAGCTAGGGGTGAGGAGTCCAGACTGGGCCACCCAGAGCAAATACTGGATCAAGGGGTCCTACAGCCCCCTCCAGGAGATAGGGATGTACAGTGGGACAGAATCCCCCTGCCTCAGCTAGGTAGATTAGAACCCAAGAGACAGGTACCACGGCCATCCCATCAGGAGCCTGGACACTCAGGGCCTGATCTGCCCTCCCCGCCCTGCAGGGCCACCCTGCGTACCTTCTGCTGCTCAAGTCTGGCCATGGCCACCACCACCGCTGCCTCCTTCAGCCAGGCAAGTACCCTGTCCCTTGAGGGGACAACTGGCCCATTGGCTGTCTGGGGCCCCTTCTGAAGACCTCCTGCCTGGCCTGTCCGCCGCAGCCTCCATTGTGGCCTGTGTAACAGCCGGCTGGGGTACAGAAGCTCCTCCCGGGCAAGGAAGGGCGGCTTTTTATGCTCCATCCCCTGTAAAATCGGGATTGGGATGGGCCCTTCCCACCGGACTTCCTGTGTGTGTTCTCTGCTGATAACAGGGATCTGTCAGAGGACAAACAGGAGGCCAAGGGGCTGGTGGGGGGGGGGGATTGGGAAGGGGGAGACTGACCAAGCTGCAGGAGGGAGGGGTGCTGTCCCCTGGGACTTCAGTGTCTAACCCTGAAACAACTAGAGACAAAGCTTAAGCTCAGGGGCAACCTGGTTGGCCCGGGGACAGTGCAGGCCAGAGGATGTGATTCCAGGGCCTTGCCATTGCTTGAGGATCGCAGAGCTAAAGGGACCACAAATCAGGTCCATGCAGGTGACAGAAGGGACCTTTTGCATCTTTGGGCTACAAGAGCTTGGACCTTTCCCCAGGTGTGTGTGACCCAGCTAGGGAGTCTAGAGGGTCTCCAGCCCAAGGGAGAGACCAGCCTTGCTAGAGCCATGACCACAGGAGGCATGGTTGTGGTATGCTGCTAGAAGGAGCCTGGGGGTGGACAGCACAGGCTGGAGGATCTGAGAACAACCTGCTCTGTGAAGCCCCAAGACCCAGTGGTGTGGGTGTGGTGTGCTGAGGGTGATGGGTGGGGTAAATGTCAGCTCAGACTCTCCTAGAGCACACGCTGTCCTCCACAGGGGCACTGAGCCCTCTGATCCCACAGATATGGAGCGAGGAACCCCAGTACCCCAATTCACAGGGGTACTCTGGACTGATGACCTCTGGAGACAAAGAATACTTAGGGCCGCTTTCCCCCTCCTTGGCCTCCAGCAGGTTAGAGAGACAATGGCTCTGTGATTACCTGGGGCCGCTCCTAGCCCCTATTCTGAAGCTCAGAAGAGGTGGCCCCAGGCTACATGCACAGACACTATGAGTAGGTGGAAGGGGTGCAGTGCCAAAGGCTAAACAGTTAGCAAGGGTCATGTCAAAGCCACAGTGGCTCAGGATACCCAGTGTCCTTTGAGAGTACCAGCCCTAGCTTGGCTCAGTTTGCCCAATGCCAGGGACACCTCCTTTCTGTGCCTTACCTCTCTGTCACCCCAACCAATAGAAAACTTGGGCCAGGATATAGGTGGATCAGCCTGGACCAGGATAAAAGTGGAGCAGCTTGCTGTACTGCTGAGTGGGAGGGAGTTGTCCTACTCCCACACCCACGCTACCGCCCATCTCACAGTGCAGCGACTCCCCCACCTCCCAACAGCAGGGAGGGGGGTGCTACAAGCCCAGGCTGTGAGCCATTTAAGATGATATATTCCTTTTCTTGGGCCTCAGTTTCCCCACGTGTTTCATGGGGACATGAGAGGTGCTAGTCACCAGAATTAGGATGATTGAAGGGGCTCCAGGCGCTCAGGCATTGTTGGTCTTTGATTAAAAGAACTTTTTAAATGTTTTTAATATTTTTATTTCTTTTATTTATCTATTTGAGAGAGAGAGAGAAAAGAAGCAGATAGAGAGAGAGAGAGAATGGGCACACCAGAACTTGTCAGCCGCAAATGAATTCCAGACATATGCGCCACTTTGTGCATCTGGCTTATGTGGGTCCTGGGGAATTAAACCTAGGTCCTTTGGCTGTGCAGGCAAGCGTCTTAACGGCTAAGCCATCTCTCCAGCTCTCAAGGGACCTTTATTTAGGTGGCACCCTGCTCAAAGGGGCTACCTGACAGGGAGCGCTCCTGGCCCCACCCTTTTGATACACACCTACACTTTCAGCCCCTCATTGACTCACTCTGTCCACAAGAGCCAGGGCATTCCGCCAGTGTGTGAGGGCTAGCTGGAATGTGTCCCTAGCCCTAGAAGCGCCCCTCTGTTGTGTCACCTGGGCTTGCCTCTCTGCATCCTAGCCCCCACATCCAGGGACCTTTGCTTGCTTCCCTCCATGGAAGAATCTGCAAATATTGGGCTGTCTAGATCTAGACCCTTTTGGGTACAGAAAGGGAAACTGAGGCTTAGGGAGGGAAGAGACTTGGTCCAGGTGGCCGAGTGAGCAGAGGATGAATGGGAACAGAGCTCGGGAGCAGCACACCTCCTTTTCTCAAAGAACTCCATTGCCTCCTTTCCCCATTAGCCTGGGCAGCCAGTCATTAGAACTGGATAGGAGAGGGATGGCTGAGGGGTGGGGTGTACCTACCCTACCTAAGTGGGGAGGTTGGTGGGTTGCCCTCTCTCTAGTGCAAGATGTGGAGGAAGTCCTCAGATGTGGAGGAAGTCCTCAGACCAGGTACCCACAGGTCTGCCCACACACGGATGCCCACCGGAGCCTGGGAGCCAGCATGGGCAGGCCTCACCAATCTCCTACGCACTCGTGTGTCTGTGCTTCCCTCCAAACCAGCCATGCCTTTTCCTTGCTCCACCCAGAACAAGACCAGGACCCACCCGAGGAAAGGAAACCTTGGCTCAGGACCACAAAGGGCCAGTCTTGCCCCATGCTATAACATAAATCCCACCGTGGGACCTGACTCACAAGCATGCTGCTCCGGGATCCCAGGGACGGATATATCCAGTGGGGCTGGGGGTAGGCTGGGGTCTTGCCTTGACACCAGGCATGCCAGAGGGAAAGGGAGGGGCTGGCTGACAGTCTCTGAGGCTATAGAAGGAGCAGAGGGTCCAGGGAGCTGCTCAGAGCCTAGGGACTGTCTTTTCTATCCCTGAATGAACCCACTGTTGCAGGCCTTTCTTCTCCCCCCTGGTGGTATCTTTTACGGTCATTGAACACTTTGGAAGGAGTCAAGGGGGCCTCTACACAGGTCTGCCATTCCCTACTGCCACCAGGTCACTCTTACATTTGTCCCCTCCCCCCATCTCCCACAACTCTTGTAGAACAAGACCTGGTAGGTCTGGTCCCCTTGGGCCTCGTAGCCCTGGGTTAGGGACTACCACTGCTCAAATTAGTATCCAAGGCAGGAGCCAACTGCGGTCAGAAAGCTGGCATAGTGGTCTCCACGCTGTGCCTCCGTTTCCCCATCTGCCCAGACAGCTTCAATTGTCACAGCTAGCCTTCTAGCCCACCTCATCACACTTTGAGATTGCTGGTGAAGGATTGTCGCTGCCTTACCTTCCCACGGGTCAGGTGTACGGAGCAGTGGCAGGGGTCGACCAGAGCCTCCCTGGCTTCCCAGGACTCTCCTTGAACCCCTCACCGCTGAGCGTTTACCCTCAGCAGCCCGAGGAGCGACCCACCCCCAACAGAGGCCAGCCTGGGCATCTCGGGCAGTGCGAGGCTGAGGGGCGGCAGGCACAGGCCTGTGAGCCACCCGCACCACAGGAAGGAAAGACTAGCACAGGCACAGTGGAGAGATGGGGTTTCCTGTTTATCCACCAGGATGGTGGCCAGATTAGGGACAGGATGGCTCTGTCAGTCAAGGCTGGGTCCAGCTTCCCATCAAAGGATGCTCCTGACCTGGTGACCGGCCCCTGTTGAGGGTTGAAAAGAAGGCAGCTGGGCAGGGTGCCCCATGAGCTGGTGAACTGTCCATTTCGTAGTTGGACAGATCAGGTGAAGGGTTTAGACAGAACTGGAGTCTGTGGAGTGGCCCGTGTCTCCAGTTTTCAGGGGATGTGCTTTGAGTTAAGAATTCCCTGCTCCAGCCTCGGTTGCAGATGCTCACAGAGGAACAGTGGGTGGTGGTGGGGGAGTCAGGAGTGGAATCCTTGGGCATGGCCCTCAAGGGAGCCTGAGCAGTGGAGCAGGGGTCGATGCTGGGGAATACTTGGCTGTGGCTCCTCATTGCTCCTTTCCTAGGAATCACTGCACGGCCAGGACAACCTTTCATAGGCTCATCCACCCGCTGTGCAGACCAAAGACTTCAGATGTTCGCCCAGAGCCCCTGCAATGTCATCTCACTGCACCTAGGAGAACTTTCTGAGTCCATACTCCATGGAGCAGGACCCTGTGTACCTGGGGACAGAGGATGAAGGGATGGGGGTGACAGAATGAGTTCAGGGTTCTTAACCAGTGGGGTGACCCACCTGCGCTGCAGGGAGATGGTGACACAGAGACTACAGGTTGTGAGCATTCACAAAGTAAGCGAGCTCTGACACCAGCGCTCTGGCCTGTGGACATGCCCCCTCCCCCTCCCTGCCATAGCCCAGGGGTCCTCCACTTTCATCTACCATAGCATCATGGCGCGTCGTGGGACCCACAGGTGCAACTGTCCCTTACAGTTGCTTTCCCTCTCCTCTCAGGGCTGTGTCACAGCTCACGAGACCATAGGCCATGGTTTTCTACACCCAGTGGTGATGGAGGGGTGGGGTGGGTGTTCTTTCCAGACCTGGGGTTCTGCTAGACACGAGAACCAGAATATTCTCAGCACGCACACCCAGATTCTCTCTGGGGAGTCACTAATCTCAAGAGAGACAGAAGGCCGCCACTGTACAGGAGTGCCTGGATGCTTCCCACACCCTCAACAGCACATGCTGCTGTCATTTTACCCACTGTGGTGGGGTCTGCAGTGGGCCTCGCATGTCATTGCTCTGTCAATATGGGCACCTGGGCTACAGACCTCACCTGAGGGACAGATTCATTTCCTAGGAGGGACTCCAGGGATCGGAGCTCAGGTGGGGATTCAGACAGTAGAGCCGAGTGTGTAAACTGAGGCAGTGCTCAACTCAGGGCCCTAAGGGCCCATGAAAAGGGCGCCCATGTACTAACTAGTCTGTGAACTTGGGAGGGGTCCCTGGGTTTACTGGTGTACCAGGCCTCTTCTGGGATCCAGGCTCCTCCTACCCTGCTGAGCTGAGCCCCTTCAACTGACAGCCGTTAACAACAAGGGAAAAAACACTCCATCTCTAGGGCGGAAAGGGAAGTCCCCAAGTCAAGTCAATGGAGATGGATGCTGGGTCAGCAGCCCAGTCCCCTGCTTAGAGCCCTTATGTCCCCTTCCGTGGCTGTCCCATAGGGTAGGGAGAGAATAGCCAGAGGAATGGCCAGAGCTTTTAGGCAAGCTCTATGTCACTAGCAGAGATATCTGGAGAGGGGGGTGTGTCTCCCTAGTCCACACTAAAGCCCCAGTAGAAAGGCCTTATTGGAACCCATCATTGGCGGGGTCTAGACCTGCCAGAACAGCAGCCTCCTCAGGCTCGACAGGGGTGGAGCAGGGCCACCTCTCTCCCTGCTGGCCACTCATTGGTCTCTGTGGTCATGGGAGGCAGGGGCTCTGGGAGAGGCAGGAGTCGAGTCACCCCTGTGGGGCTGTTGTGGGTTCCCGCTGGCGTTTCCTCATTTGCCAGCTCAAGGTATGGAGGGGGAGGGTATCTGGAGTTGTGGGAGAGTGAGTGTCCAACCCCTACTGTTGTGGTGTGTATCCAACAGCCCCAAGTCCAGAGTCCATGTAGTCCCCTCCCCACCCATGAGCACCCACACTGCTCTGCTCCGCAGCTGTCTGCTCTTGTTATTTTTAATATCCTTGAAAAGCTTAGAGAGAAGGGAAAACAGGCATCTGTGTGGCGGGACCAGAAATCTCTGTTTCCTCTGGGCCAGGAAACAGGAAGTGCGTGTGTGGGGCGATGGGGAACCAGCCTCTGAGAACAATGGAAGCCCCAGCGAGGGGAAGGGAACTGCGTCAGGGCCTGGGGGCTGCAGGAAGCCTGACCTCTCCTGCTGTGAGCCTGAGGGGCCCCAGCATAAATTTAGCTAGAGTTCTTTTCCTGAGGAAAAGCTCAAAGGCTCTGAGGGGGTGGGGGTGGGGGTTGGTGGTGAGGGGAGAGGCTGATCTCAGTCCCTGGAAAGTGAAGGTAAACTGAGTCCCCTGGGAGAGGAAGAGGAGAGGGAATTGGAATGGCTCTCATGTTCATCTGGTTAGGGGATTTGGGGCTGTAGGTTCTGGGGTGTTAACCTTTCTCTACCTTTACCTGCCGGTCACCTAGAGACAGTACACTCAGCAAGGAGTCCCTTCGCCTCTTTGGGAGCCTGCTTTCCCAACCTCCCCTGCCCCTTGACCTTGGCTGCTAAGCGACTGAGGCCACCACTATAGGAACCCTATGGTGCTGGTAAGCCTGGGATGAGTGCCCTAGGAGGGACCAGGCTCAGAGAAAGCTTTCTGTGCAGCAAAACAGCTTTGTTGAGGCTGGAGAGATGGCTTAGCGGTTAAGGCACTGCAGCAAAGCCAAAAGACCCAGGTTTGACTCTCCAGGACCCACGTAAGCCAGATGCACAAGGGGGCGCATGCATCTGGAGTTCATTTACAGTGGCTGGAGGCCCTGGCGTGCCCATTCTCTCTCTCTCTCTACCTGCCCATTTCTGTATCTCTCTCTCTTTTTCAAATAAATAAATAAATAAATAAGTAAATAAATAAATAAACAGCTTTGTTGAGATGTCACCCAATCACACAATCCTCCCACGAAAGTGCAGGATTCAGTGTATTGGAGGGACAGTCTAGGGTTGTATGACATTATCATAGTCGATTCAAGAGCACCATCGGCCTCATGAAAGAACCCAGTCCTTGGGCTTTCACTCTCAAGCTATCATACTCAGCCCAGGTGACTCATAATCTACTGTCCCTACAGACCGGCTCCATCCGGGCAGTGCATAAGATGTGGTGGGACAACACCAGGGCCGTTGTGTCTGGCATGTTTCAGGGTTTGTTTTCTGGCTTCTTCTAAGTCTCAAGCATATGGATCACCATGGATGGACACATGGTGTTTGTCTCTTTATCTGTGCATGAGCATTGTACGTGGGCTGTGTTCACCTTTGGCTGTTTTGAACTTGGTGCTGTATGCAAGGTTTTTGAGACCATATGTATCGTCTCTCCCCCCTCTGTCTCTGTCTTTCTTTCCCTTCATCCTCCTCTCTCTTTCTCTCCAGGGTCTTGTTTATCTCAGGCTGGCCTTGAACTCCTTATGTTGCTTTGAATGGCCTCAAACTTTTGATCCTTCGTTCACCTCCAGAGTGCTGGGATTACTGGTGTGCGCTATCACACTCAGTTTATACTTTCTTCCGTGCTGGGGATCAAGCTGATGACCTCATGCAATCACAGATGAGCACTCTGCCAGTATTATTTATTTATTTATTTATTTATTTATTTATGCGAGAGAAATTGCATTGAGCGAGCATGGTCATACCAGGGCCTCTTGCTGTTGCAAATACACTCCAAAGACATGCACCACTTTGTGCATCTGGCTTTATATGGGTACTGGTGAATTGAACCCAGACTGGCAGGCTTTGCAAGCAAGTGCCTGTCACAGTTTAGCCGTCTCCTCAAGCCTCAAGCTGGAGATGTCTGATCACACAGCCTCTGGCCAGCGTCTAGGGAGCTGGTGAGGATCGGACAGAGGAACACAGAGGGAAAACAGACACATGGGGGCCGCTGCTGTGGGCTCCTCTGGATCAAGAACAGAGCTCAGCTGAGCCCTGTAATGCTCTTAAGTTGTGTCACCCAGCTGGGGGCAGGTCCCCAAATGAAGTGAGGAAGCCCAGCACCCTGATCTCCTGGTGAGAGTGACAATCCTGACCTGCTAGTGCCAGGGTTGTGCAAGCAGAAAGGCACAGAAGGCCAGAGCCCCCCTCCCATAGGATGACCTCCTCTTTCCCTCCTGAGCCAGGAGCTCAGCTAGGTGCCAGAACCAGCCTCTCTCCCACTGCTAAGGGCTATAGACATGGGACATCCGTCTACAGACTCCAGGGCCATCTGATCCCAGCCTGGGCTGTGCCCTGCGTGAGATGGCCTGCTGGGAGTCCCCAAGGACAACCCCTAGAATGTTTGCAGGACTGTCCTTTGGGTGGACTTATTGTTGCCTCTCAGAGTCCGGGAGCAACTGCGAACTCCCATGGCCTTGTCCTTTCTCTCTGGGTGGAGGGACCCAACTAGGCTCTAGCTCACCCACCAGCCCAAGAGAGGAGCAATGACCAGCTCTGATCAGGGCTGCGCTCAGGGTGCCCACAGGGCCTTGAGGAAGTCTTGAGAGGCCTCAGCTGTGCCTCCATCTTCTCTGAGCCTCTGTCTCTTCATTTATTTATTTATTGGGTTTTTGTTTTGTTGGGTTTTTTGTTTGTTTGTTTGTTTGTTTGTTTGTTTGTTTGTTTGTTTGTTTGTTTGTTTTCAAGGTAGGGTCTCACTCTAACCCAGCCTGACCTGGAATTCTGTAGCTATCCTTAAGCTCACAGTGATCCTCCTACCTCTGCCTCCCACGTGCGTCACTACGCCCGGCCTGTCCCTTTATTTTAAGGAGTACCAAGACTTTGTCTGCCCAGTCCTCATCCCATCATGTGGAGGGAACCAGTGCTTACTGGGTTCTACAACAGCGAGTAGCAAAGCACAGATTAGAACCCAGACCCCTGAGCCCTGCGTTCCCACCACCACCACCACCACCACACAGCGTCCTCTACCACTTCCTGCCCCCAGTTCTATGATTTGAGTGGCTGGAGTGAAGTTGGAGCTCTAATCCTGAGTTCCTTCTCTTCTGCCTCCATCACGGCCTCCCGGGACTCCCAGTGTCCTGGGTCCCCACTTAACCCTAAGGGTGACCATGTAAGGGAACCCTGGGTCTTTGCCAGGCCAGAAGGGGGTGTAGGACCTCTTCAGGATCAGCAGTCACTCTCTGCATCAGAAGCACCACCCTGTACCGTGTGGTCTGGGGGCATGAGTGCCACTACCTCCGGCCACATGCAGTCCCACATAGCACCCTCTGGACTCTCAACCAGGATGTCTCCGGGACCCTCCCCCACTGTCAGGCCTCTCTGGGGAATCACAGTTTCCTGAGCTAACCCTGATCTGGACAATGGTCGGAAACTCCTGGCTTGGGCTGTGAGCCCGACACGTGTGGCCTAGAGGTAGTGGGGGCTGGTGAGTGAGAGTGTGGTTGCTGGTGAGCAGGGGGTGCTGGTACGTGGGTGAAGGATGGTGAACGGGGTGCTGGGAGAACTCGTGAGCCATGGGGGAGGGCAGTGGGTAGGTAGGATATGGTGGGTTGTAGGGACTGATGAGGGGCTGGTGAGTAGGGTGGGGTTGCTGGGTGAACCAGGCCCTTCCATCTGCTCTCCTGCCATGTCTCCAGGCCATATGTGTTCACTGTCCCGTGGAGACCTGAGCTGCCAAGTGTTCAGAAGCAGGTCCCAAATGGCCTCGGGTCCAGGCTGAGAGGGGACCTGTGCATCCCTGGGTCGACAGACAGAGCTGGGACTCAGAAATAGTCAAAGGTGTTCCTGGTCTTGGAGGGTTACAGCTCCCTTCCCCCCCAGCCCCTGTCATATGGGCGGGACTAGTTTTTTTTTGTTTTTGTTTTTGTTTTTTTTTGTTTGTTTGTTTGTTTTTTTGAGGTAGGGTCTCACTCTATCCCAGGCTGACCTGGAATTAACTATGTAGTCTCAGGGTGGCCTTGAACTCATGGTTATCCTCCTACACCTCTGCCTCCCTAGTGCTGGGATTAAAGGCGTGCGCCTCCAAGGCTTTGTCCAGGCGGCAGTACCCTGAGTGAAGTGGCACTGCCCATCCTTGCAGACCACAGTAAAAGCCAGGCCTTAGTGACGAGCCCACACACAAAGCACAGTAAGGCCACTCCTGCCGAGTCCAGGGGCGAGGCTGTGGTGGGCAGGATTTCCCAGCAGAGCTGCTACCTGAAGGGAGAAATCACCCGGCCTGGGCCCAGGGTGTGGCTGGGGAGGGACAGGAAGACCACTTCAGGCCAAGGGTCACTTATTTATCCGCACTTTTTGGGGGCATGTGTGTAGTGATGCGTGGTGTGGTATGTGTGTGGTGTATGCCTGTGTACGTGTTGATGTGTGGTGTGGTGTGTGCATGTGTATGTGCTTATGCGTGGTGTGGCATGTGTGTGGTGTATGCATGTATCTGTGCTGATGTGTGGTGTGTGTGGTATGTGTATGGTGTATGACTGTGTATGTGCTTATGGGTAGTGTGGCGTGTGTGGTATATGTGTGGTGCATGCATGTGTGTGGTGTGTGCATGTGTATGTGCCGATGCAGCAGCCAGAGTTAAATATTAACTGTCTCCCCTCCATCACTCAAGGGCCAGGTTTTCCTTCTGACGGTCTCTTAACTGATGTTGGAGCTTGGTGTTCACAAGCCCCAGCAATTCTCTGGTCTGCACTCCCCATCGTACCGGTTTTACATAGATGCGTGGTGATGCCCAGTTGTTTATGTGGGTTCTGGAGATTCGAAGTCAGTGGTCTCAGGCCCTCATACTTGCACAGGAAGTGCACTTAACTGCTGGGCCATCTCTCCAGAGCCTATCTGAAGTTTTTGGGTTTTTTTTTTTTTTTTTGCATACATATTTTTTCAAATATATTTTTTCAAATTTATTTATTTGAGAGAGAGAGAAAGAGGCAAAGAGAGAGAAAGAGAGAGAGAGAATGGGCGTGCCAGGGCATCCAGCCACTGCAAACGAACTCCAGATGCGTGCATCCCTTTGTGCATCTGGCTTACATGGGTCCTGGAGAATCAAACCGGGATCCTTTGGCTTTGCAGGCAAATACCTTAACTACTAAGTCATCTTCTCCAGCCCCTTTTCTGAACTTTTAAAAAAGGATTTTATTTTATTTATTTATTAGAGAGAGAGAAAGAGAATGGGCATGCTAGAACCGCTAGCCACTGCAAATGAACTCCAGACACATGCGTCACCATGTGAATCATGTTTACCTGTGTTGTGAGGAATTGAACCTGGGTCCTTAGGCCTTGTAGGCAGGCCCCTTAACCACTAAGCTGTCTCTCCAGCCCCTATATGAACTTTTTTGTTTGTTTGTTTGTCTATTTTCAAGGTAGGGTCTCACTCTAACTCAGGCTGACCTACTATGTAGTCTCAGGGTGGCCTTGAACTCACTGCGATCCTCCTACCTCTGCCTCCCAAATGCTGGGATTAAAGGTGTGTACCACCACACATGGCCCTATCTGAACTTTTAAAAAATAAAAATTAGAATGTTTTTGTCATTCGGGCCAGGAAGTAATATGGACTCTTTTTAGAAGAGACAGTTGGATTTGATCCTCATGAACATGATAGAGATGCCCACAGGCTGGCATTTGTGGGGTGTTGGTACCAGGTCACATGCCTATGCCCCCCTGCTGGATATGTAAATCTACTTCAGGTTCACAGCAGAACTGAGCACGTGTGCAGGGGTTGCCTGTGCCTCTTGCCCTATGTCCCCAGCCCCCACCATGGCAGCCATCTGCTGCCACCCACAGTGACACATTGTGGCATGAGGGCCATCTGAGGGTGCTGCACTTTCTTGAGTTGTGGTGGTTTGTATTTTTTTTATATTTTATTTTTATTTATTTATTAATTTGAGAGAGAGAGAGAGATACAGAAATAGGCAGAGAGAGAGAGAGAGAGAATGGGTGCACCAGGGTCTCTAGCCACTGCAAACGAACTCCAGATGCATGCGCCCCCTTATGCATCTGGCTTATGTGGGTCCTGGACAATCGAAGCCTCGAACCGGGATCCTTAGGCTTCACAGGCAAGCGTTTAACCACTAAGCCATCTCTCCAGCCCATGGTTTGTATTTTTTAAAATATATTTTATTTATTTATTTATTTATTTATTTGAGAGAGATAGAGAGAGAATGGGTACGCCAGGGCCTCCAGCCACTGCAAACGAACTTCACATGCATGCGCCCCCTTGTGCAGCTGGCTTATGTGGGTCCTGGAGAATCAAACCGGATCCTTTGGCTTTGTAGGCCAACGCCTTAACCGCTAAGCCATCACATCAGTCTATGGTTTGAATTTTGAACTGCTGTTCCCCAGCTGACTGCCATTTGGGAGGTGGAGCCTTGCTGAAGGAAGTGTTGGGGGGATCAGCTTAGGGGTGTTATAGCCAGATCCTCTTTGCTAGAGTGCGTCTCACTCTTCTGCTGCTGTTTCCACTTGCCGTATCAGAGGTGATGCCCAGCCTCTACTCCACCATCTTTTCCCTGCCATCATGGAGCTTCCCCTCCAAACTGTAAGCCAAAATAAACAACTTTCCTTCTATCAGCAGCTTCTGGTCAGGTGCTTTGTGACAGCAATGAGACGGTAACTACACCGGGGTTTGGACCATCTATCCCATAGTACCAGGCAAAGGGGATTCTGTGCCTTAAAAGTCTTTCAATGCCAGGCGTGGTGGTGCACACCTTTAATCCCAGCACTTGGGAGGCAGAGGTAGGAGGATCGCTGTGAGTTCAAGGCCACCCTGAGACTACAGAGTGAATTCCAGGTCAGCCTGGACCAGAATGAGACCCTACCTCGAAACCACCCCCCCCACAAAAAAAAGTCTTTCAAATGACAGGTTTCCACATTGGGCATTTGTGCCCAGGAATCCACGGTGGCCCTAGTGTGGATCATTTCTATGGGCTCCAGAAGCATCCCATGCCTCACCCAATCTCTAGGAGCCCCTGACTCATCCCTGCCACTCTCTGGACCTTTGTGTCCTTGGCGCCATACAGCAAAGATCCCTTGCAACACAATGCCTTTGAGATATGCATGTCTATGATTCACTCCTTTTCATTGCTGAATGGAAGTCCATGATATAGAGAGGGAGCACCGTTTAAATGAAATGAGGGCTGGAGAGATGGCTTAGCAGTTAAGGTGCTTGCCTGCGAAGCCTAAGGACCCAGGTTTGATTCCCCAGTACCCATGTAAGCCAGATGTACAAGGTGCCATATGCATCTGGAGTTTGTTTGCAGTGGTTGGAAGCCCTAGCATGCCCATTCTCTCTCTCTCTCTCTATCTGCCTCTTTCTCTCTCTCTCAAATAAATAAATAATTTTTTTTAAATGGCCCCTTGGGCTGGAGAGATGGCTTAGCCATTAAGGCACTTGCCTGCGAAGCCTAAGGATCCCAGTTAGATTCTCCAGGTCCCACATAAGCCAAATGCACAAGGTGGCACATGTATCTGGAGTTCGTTTGCAGTGGCTAGAGGCCCTGACACACCCATTCTCTCACGCATGCATGCTCTCTCTCTCTATCTCTCTAATAAATAAATTAATTAATTAAATTAAAAATTTTTTTAAATGGCCCCTTGAGCCTACAATGGTGGCACACACCTTTAACCCCAGCACTTGGGAGGCAGAGGTAGGAGGATCACCATGAGTTCGAGGCCACCCTGAGACTACATAGTGAATTCCAGGTCAGCCTGAACTAGAGTGAGACCCTACCTCAAAAAACCAAAAAATAAAAATAAAAATTTTTTTTTTTTTAAATGGCCCCATTAGGGCTGGAGAGATAGCTTAGCAGTTAAGGCGTTTGCCTGCAAAACCAAAGGACCCTGGTTTGATTCTCCAGGACCCACGTAAGCCAGATGCACAATGGGCGCATATGTCTGGAGTTCGTTTGCAGTGGCTGGAAGCTCTGGTACACCCAATTCTCTCCCTCTCCCTCTTTCTCTCTGCCTCTTTCCTCTCTGAAATAAATAAATAAAATATATTTAAAAAATTTTTTTTAATGGCCCCATTCGCTGAAAGTGAGCATACTTTCCAGCAACTCTGTTTCCAGGTGTCTTCTGGAAGGATCTGGAAGTGGATTCCCACAGCCCTGCAGTGAATTGGGCACTGCCTCCTCCAGAGGAGAAACACACTGATGGGTGAGAAGCAAACTGTGGCATAGCCACACAATGTCACTCAGCCACAAGGTACTGATGTCCTGGCGGAAGTGGCTCACTGGCAGGGCTTGGGGAGCATGAGGCCCCAATTTCCATCCCCGGTCCACAACGTAATTTAAGTAATTTAAGATAAAAGAATCAAGTTCTGGTTCACGCTACAGCATGGAGGACTGCCTGCAGTCAGGGGAAGGCAGACACAAAAAGATAAACACTGGACAGTTCCACATAGCTGCAGTGTCCAAAGTGAATACAGGGACAGAAGGAGGTTTTAGTGATCTCAGGAGCTTTTTTTTTTTTTTTGGGGTGACTGCTAATGGGGACAGGGTCTCAGTTTAAGGTGTTTTGTTTTTGGCTTTGTAGGCCAACGCCTTAACCGCTAAGCCATCACATCAGTCTATGGTTTGAATTTTGAACTGCTGTTCCCCAGCTGACTGCCATTTGGGAGGTGGAGCCTTGCTGAAGGAAGTGTTGGGGGGGTCAGCTTAGGGTGTTATAGCCAGATCCTCTTTGCTAGAGTCGTCTCACTCTCCTGCTGCTGTTTCCACTTGCCGTATCAGAGGTGATGCCCAGCCTCTACTCCACCATCTTTTCCCTGCCATCATGGAGCTTCCCCTCCAAACTGTAAGCCAAAATAAACAACTTTCCTTCTATCAGCAGCTTCTGGTCAGGTGCTTTGTGACAGCAATGAGACGGTAACTACACCGGGTTTGGACCACCTATCCCATAGTACCAGGCAAAGGGGATTCTGTGCCTTAAAAGTCTTTCAATGCCAGGCGTGGTGGCGCACACCTTTAATCCCAGCACTTGGGAGGCAGAGGTAGGAGGATCGCTGTGAGTTCAAGGCCACCCTGAGACTACAGAGTGAATTCCAGGTCAGCCTGGACCAGAGTGAGACCCTACCTCGAAACCACCCCCCCCACAAAAAAAAGAGTCTTTCAAATGACAGGTTTCCACATTGGGCATTTGTGCCCAGGAATCCACGGTGGCCCTAGTGTGGATCATTTCTATGGGCTCCAGAAGCATCCCATGCCTCACCCAATCTCTAGGAGCCCCTGACTCATCCCTGCCACTCTCTGGACCTTTGTGTCCTTGGCGCCATACAGCAAAGATCCCTTGCAACACAATGCCTTTGAGATATGCATGTCTATGATTCACTCCTTTTCATTGCTGAATGGAAGTCCATGATATAGAGAGGGGGCACCATTTAAATTAAATGAGGGCTGGAGAGATGGCTTAGCAGTTAAGGTGCTTGCCTGCAAAGCCTAAGGACCCAGGTTTGATTCCCCAGTACCCATGTAAGCCAGATGTACAAGGTGCCATATGCATCTGGAGTTTGTTTGCAGTGGTTGGAAGCCCTAGCATGCCCATTCTCTCTCTCTCTCTCTATCTGCCTCTTTCTCTCTCTCTCAAATAAATAAATAATTTTTTTTTAAATGGCCCCTTGGGCTGGAGAGATGGCTTAGCCATTAAGGCGCTTGCCTGCGAAGCCTAAGGATCCCAGTTAGATTCTCCAGGTCCCACATAAGCCAAATGCACAAGGTGGCGCATGTATCTGGAGTTCGTTTGCAGTGGCTAGAGGCCCTGACACACCCATTCTCTCACGCATGCATGCTCTCTCTCTCTATCTCTCTAATAAATAAATAAATTAATTAAATTAAAATTTTTTTAAAATGGCCCCTTGAGCCTACAATGGTGGCACACACCTTTAACCCCAGCACTTGGGAGGCAGAGGTAGGAGGATCACCATGAGTTCGAGGCCACCCTGAGACTACATAGTGAATTCCAGGTCAGCCTGAACTAGAGTGAGACCCTACCTCAAAAACCAAAAATAAAAATAAATTTTTTTTAAATGGCCCCATTAGGGCTGGAGAGATAGCTTAGCAGTTAAGGCGTTTGCCTGCAAAACCAAAGGACCCTGGTTTGATTCTCCAGGACCCACGTAAGCCAGATGCACAATGGGCGCATATGTCTGGAGTTCGTTTGCAGTGGCTGGAAGCTCTGGTACACCCAATTCTCTCCCCTCTCCCTCTTTCTCTCTGCCTCTTTCCTCTCTGAAATAAATAAATAAAATATATTAAAAAAATTTTTTTTAATGGCCCCATTCGCTGAAAGTGAGCATACTTTCCAGCAACTCTGTTTCCAGGTGTCTTCTGGAAGGATCTGGAAGTGGATTCCCACAGCCCTGCAGTGAATTGGGCACTGCCTCCTCCAGAGGAGAAACACACTGATGGGTGAGAAGCAAACTGTGGCATAGCCACACAATGTCACCCAGCCACAAGGTACTGATGTCCTGGCGGAAGTGGCTCACTGGCAGGGCTTGGGGAGCATGAGGCCCCAATTTCCATCCCCGGTACCACAACGTAATTTAAGTAATTTAAGATAAAAGAATCAAGTTCTGGTTCACGCTACAGCATGGAGGACTGCCTGCAGTCAGGGGAAGGCAGACACAAAAAGATAAACACTGGACAGTTCCACATAGCTGCAGTGTCCAAAGTGAATACAGGGACAGAAGGAGGTTTTAGTGATCTCAGGAGCTTTTTTTTTTTTGGGGGGGGGTGACTGCTAATGGGGACAGGGTCTCAGTTTAAGGTGTTTTGTTTGTTTTTTAAAATTCAAGGTAGGGTCTCACTTTAGCCCAGGCTGACCTGAAATCCACTATGTAGTCTCAGGCTGGCCTCGAACTCACAGCGATCCTCCTACCTTGGCCTCCCTTGTGTTGGGATTAAAGGCGTGCGCCACTGTGCCTGGCTCAGTTTAAGGTTTTGAAACTGAATGTGTTTAAACCCACTGAGGAGGGTTTTAAACACAAAAACGTGGCCTGGAAGGCAGTTTTGGACTCCTTGCCACCTTATAGTCAACAGAAAAAAAGACCCAAGGTTGGTATAGGAAGTGACACCTGCCCTGTATTCACTGCCACACTGCAACCGCAGCCAAGACAGCCCTCAGGCAAAGGGTCTGTTTGTGGTGGGTGAGTGAGATATCAAGACAGAGAAATGTCCCATACATAGCAGGGTGAATCCAAGGGCAGTGCCACTAGGAGCCAGCCATGGGGGACCAGTGCCACATGACTTCACTCAAATGAAACCTTAGGGTATTAGAAGTCATGAAGTGATCACATAGTTAACAACAGTGGCCATCCAGCAACTGCCCACCAGTCACATAGTGACCAAATGACCATATACAGTGACCATATAGTGGATCTGCAACAAAAACCCCTTGTCACATAACGATCACATGACCATGTAGTGACCATGCACTGACCACACAAGGGTCATGCAATGATGACCCACCTGTATTCATAAAATGACCACATAGTGACCTCGATGTCCACACAGGAACCACCAAGCAACCCTCAGTTACCATATAATCACCACAGTGGTAAAACTAAGCATCTGGAACTCCAGAATGACCACACAGTCCCCCTGCAGTAAGTACATGGTGACTGTGATGGCCATACAATGGTCACCCAATGACCACATGGTTACCCTGCAGTAAGTGCACGGTGACTGTGATGGCCACACACTGGTCACCCAGTGACCACACAGTCCCCCTGAAGTAAGTGCATGATGACTGTGATGGCCACACAATGGTCACCCAGTGACCACACAGAGGCCAATGAGCAAATAATGACTCCAGTGATGACTAGTGACTACCCAGTGACCACAGTAACCACACAATGATCACTTAGCAACCACAACTTACCCACTGATCAAGTTACCATCCTGTACACACATTGCATGCATGATCACTGGATGGTCACTACATGGTCACTATCCATTGTTTTCGATGTAGAGTCTTGCTGTAGCCCAGGCTGACCTGGAATTCACTATGTAGTGTCAGGGTGACCTTGAACTCACAGCAATCCTCCTTACCTCTGCCTCCCAAGTGCTGGGATTAAAGGCGTGTGTGCCACCACGCCCGGCTTCCCTGTGGATTTTGTGTGGTCTTTTTGTGGTTGGTACTCACTGTATGGTCACTGTAGGCCAGATGGTACTATGTGATCACTGTCAGGTCACTAGGTGGTCACTGCAAATCACCATGATGCTGTGTGTGACCACTACATGGTCACTGTATGGTCACCATGGTGCTGTGTGTGGTCACTACATACATACAGTACTGTGTGTGGTCACTGCATGGTCACTGTGTGGTCACCATTGTACCATGAGAACATAAGTGACCTTCTTCTCAGGATCTGTGGTCTGGTTGGGGTGGAGCTGTTGTTCTAGGACAGACAGAAGGAGACTAAGAACTCTAGAAATATCCACGGCTGAAACCCGACCAATGCCTCCCTGGTGTACCTCAGACTGGAATGCGTGCAGGGTCCAACACCTGAGGGGGCCTGCAATGGGATCAGACTCTAGGAGTACCAGGACTCCTGTGGCTGCTACCCTCCCTCACCCCTACCTCCACCATGCTGGAATGGGATGGCAGTAGAGGCTCTGGCTTTGGCCCACTGCTGTTTGTGGGCCTCAAGTGACACGAGTCCCCGCACCCAGGGTGTGTGCTAGCCCAGCAGTTGCTCAGCCTGGAGCCTCCAAAGCCTTCTGGGCCTGGACCCCAGGGACAGCAGAACAGGCAGAGAGAGCGAGGCAGAGGGGAGGAGGGTGCGGCAGGCCACAGTCCTCCCACCCTGGCAGCCCTGAGCAGGAAAGGCTGGCGGGGCTGGGACAAAAGGCGGACGTGCTGTGGGCCATGTGTGCCTTATCAGGGCCTGCACTCGCTCCCCTTGGCCCGTGCGGAAACGCTCCTCTCTGCTGCCTTCCTGCCTGCCCTCCACCAGCCCCCACCCAATGGTGCTGCAAGGCTATGAGGGTTAGGAGAAAGAGGAGGTGGTGGGGCCAACACCTTCTCTCAGCAGGGAAGGGGGCAGGGCCAGGCCATTTGGCTTCTGGAAAGAATCCTAGCTAAACCGGGCGTGGTGGCGCACGCCTTTAATCCCAGCACTCGGGAGGCAGAGGTAGGAGGATCGCAGTGAGTTCAAGGCCACCCTGAGACTACATAGTTAATTCCAGGTCAGCCTGGGCCAGAGTGAGACCCTACCTCGAAAAACAAAACAAAAAAAAATCCTAGCTAAGCGTGGGTGTATTCCAGCCCATGCTACCCCCATAGCAAGCCAACACTCTCCCCACTTGTTAGAAGAGGAAACTGAGGCCCAGAGCAGCTGTGATCCCTGAAGGACACACCAGAGCACCCCAAAACTCTGCAGTTCCCAAAGATGTCACTTGAAGATGGAGCTCCTTGAAGTGATGTCTGGGAGCCTTGATCCAAGCTGCCCTCTGGTGGACGGGGGCAGGTGAGGCAGCTGCAGAGGGCTGGGCTGAAGGGTGTTACACTCCTTTCCTGGCTGGAAGCAGGGTGGGGGCCTTGCTACTCCTTCCCTTTCTATGGAATGGAAACAGCTTGAGGATTGAGCTGGGAGACGGTTCCTGCTCCTCTCCCCAGTTTGTTCCGCCCCAGACATAAATTCTCTGTCCAATTTGCCACCTTCTGGGGAGCAAATGGGACACTGGTCAGCAAGCCATGCAGCCCAGCTATGCCCCCCTGTTTTATTTCTTCCCTCTTTTTTTTTTTTTTTTTTTTTTTTGTTTTTCGAGGTAGGTCTCACTCTAGCCCAGGCTGACCTGGGAATTCACTATGAGTCTCAGGGTGACCTCAACTCACAGATCCTCCTCCTCTAACTCCCAGGTGCTGGGCTAAGCGTCGCCACCACCCCTATCTTCCCTCTTTTATTGAAAAAAAAAAAAAAAAAAAAAACTTAAGCTGGGCATGGTAGCGCACACCTTTAATCCCAGCACTTGGGAGGTAGAGGTAGGAGGATCGCCGTGAGTTCGAGGCCAGCCTGAGACTACATAGTGAATTCCAGGTCAGCCTGAGCCAGAGCATTTGGCTTATGTGGGTCCTGGAGAATTGAACCTGGGTCCTTTGGCTTTGCAGGCAAGTGCCTTAATAGCTAGGCCATCTCCCTAGCCCTCTTTTTTCTTTTGTTATTTTTTGTTGTTGTTTTAAAATTTATACACACACACACACACACACACACACACACGAGATAGAGAGAGAGGCAGATAGAGAATAGGCGTGCCAGGGCCTTCAGCCACTGCAGACAAACTCCAGACATGCACCGTCTTATGCATCTGGTTTACATAGGTCCTTAGACTTTGCAGACCAATGCCTTAACCACTAAGCAATCTCTCCAGCCCTTGTTGTTGTTGTTTTTTGTTTGTTTTTGAGGTAGGGTACAGCTCTAGCCCAGGATGACCTGGAATTCAGTATGTAGTTCTCAGGCTGGCCTTGAACTCATAGCGATCCTCCTACCTCTGCCTAAAGGCATGTACCACTATGTCCGGCTCCTCTTTCTTTTAAAACAGGCTCATTTTGTAGCTGAGGCTGGCCTGAAATTCACAACCTTCCTGCCTACATCTCCCAAGTGCTGGCTCGGCACCCTTGTGTGACTACAGCCCCCCCCCCCCATTTCTGCTTGAGATCAAGACAGACAGTGGAAGAGGCACCAGAGGTCTGTGACCTCTGACACCACAGCTCCTCATTTGATGGGATGGGAGCACATGAGAGGGCAGGGGCTGGCTAACTGCTTCTATATCCTGGAGAGACTTCCGAGCCCTGGCTACGCCATAGACTGTTGACCTCCCCATCCCATCTGAGAGCAGGCGAACTGTGCCACACTGTGGGTGAAGTGTTCAGCATAGCATCTGGCTGTGACAGTCCTTCCTGTGGGCCTGGGTGGGGCCTGTAACACAGGCACAGGATAGGGCCAGCCTGATGCCTGCCGCCTGCCGCTTGTCACCAACCAAGCCATCATCTGTGGTCCGGCTATGGCTCAGTTTTCCCTCAGCAGTGGCTCTCCTGGTTTGTCACCACTCTACAATCCAGCGGTGCTTCAGTTTCCCCCAGCAAAGTCTGTCGGCGTCTAACACCACTGTTGGTCGCAGCCATGTCGCAGCTTTCCCCAGCAGTTGGGTGGATCACAGCTGAGCGGCATGTGTTGTGACCCTATAGTGTGGCCTGAGGAGAGGCCTGAACTTGTGCCCAGAATACATCCACACATCGGCACGCAGGCCCTGGTCTGGCCTGGCCTGGTGGACTGCTGATGTGAATCCCAGAGGTCAGAGGAAGTCCCAACAGCCTTTTGCCTCCTTCACTGAGCTCAGCTGTGCTTTGGAGCTCTGACCCTCCTGCAGAGCCAAGGGCCCTGAGGCCAGCCATCAGTGTCTGCTGACCGCTGCGGGGCCCCAACACCACACGTTCTAAGGCCTGCCTGCCAGGGCCCTGGAGTAAGTCTCAGGGCTGCCGGGACACTTGGCTCCTCCCCTCATGCTATGCTCCCTAGGGCAAAGGCTCAACACACAGTCACTCCTGAACACCATTCCACACAGCAGGGCTTGGCATTCAGGGCGTCAGGCTGATTTTGCCCAGTCACTCCTGCCTTTCCCCTCCAGGCAGGGGAAGGACTAGGGAAAGGAATGTCTTGGTCTCACGCCTGCCTGGGCCCTTCAGGAACTCAAGCCAGGGTCCAGCAGGGTGGCCAGGTGCTTGCCCAATGCAGTTCACCCACTGCCCACAGGGCGGCAGTGTTTCCCACACATGGGCCAAGACCGTGCCACAGGAATGCCCAAGGGCTTCACCCGGACTCCACCAGCCCTGGCCTAGCTTTGGGGTAGATTCAGAGCCCGTGAGTGCGGGAGGTGGGCCAGCACCTTGCCCGCTGATGGTCCAGTCCCAGCAGCCTGAGTGGCACTTGCTCCCCAAGGCATTTACGATGAACACGGGAAGGGCTAATTCTCCGGGTTGTGGAGTCACTGCAGTCTGATTGGTGGACAGCCTCCACCCTGAAAGGCAGACATCTCTCCAGAGAGCTCGGCTGGAGGCTCCACTTCTGCCAAGCCCTGCCCACATGGGGCGCTCTACCCAAATCCCAACTGCTCCAAGAGGTCGGCTGGCCCATGCTATATTGTGGCACTTTGGGTGGGCTCACCAGCACCGGGCCCCATAGAGCAAGGTCCATGGTCTGCGTTGGGTACTTGGGACCTGACTCCGAGACACCACACTTTGCTTGGATGCAGGGAACATACAGAGATAAAGGAGGACAGAAAGGGTGGATACTGTGCCACCCAGAAAACTTTGTTGTTGTGTTCAAGGGAGAGTCTCACTCTAGCCCAGGCTAACCTAGAACTCGAGTAGTCCCAGGCTGGCCTGGAACTCAGCGATCCTCCTACCACTGCATCCCAAGTTCTGGTATTAAAGGTGTGCGCCGCCACATCCAACCATCCAGAACAGAGCACGTTGATGCCTATGTTTTTCTGGCTACCAGGTGATGGTAGCTGTTCTCAGATCACGTGATATGGAAAGGGAGACTCCTTGGTGCAGTGTGAGTCCTGAGCTGATAGGAAAGAACAGGGCAGTCTGTGGAGCATGAAGGTGAAAATCTCTTGGTGGAACCCCAAGAAAGGAAGTTGTGAAGTCATAATGGAGGTATGAGTGTGGCAGAGACCAATGGAGAAGAGATGAGACCGAGGGTTCCAGCAGGCAGGAGTGCAGGAGGAAAACTGGATGAACCTGGATGGGGCAGTGATCTGTTCTTGACCACGCTGGAGGAGTCATGAAGCTGGGTGGACATATTGGGTGACCAGTGCCAAGTGTAGACACCTTTTACAGGGGTGTGAATGAAAGCACTGGTTACTGGCACAAATACAGTCTGGGGTGTTGGGGGGAGTAAGGGAGGGGCCCGTGTACAAGTGGGAGGTGAAATGAGATGTGGGTTTAGTGCCTCATCCTCAGTCCTCATCCTCCATCCGCCAATCAGGAATCAATGGGGGAATTTCAAGGATTAGCATGATAAACTGATTATTCAGAAATAAGGAGGGGCACCTGTAAGAACAGCTACCACAAGCAAGGGATTTTGTGTTCACTTCCTGAGACAGAGGGAGGGGTTACAAGCCTCTGCATCTTGGGCAAGCGTTTAAACTATGTGCATACATTCCTTTAAACTTTGGATTTTTTTGTTTCTTTTTCTTTTTCTTTTTCTTTTTCCCAAGAAGGGTTTTCCATAGGGTTTTGCTCTAGCTCAGGCTGACCTGGAATTCACTCTGTAGTCTCAGGGTGGCCTTGAACTCATGGTGATCCTCCTACCTCTGCCTCCTGAGTGCCGGGATTAAATGTGTGTGCCACCACATCTAGCCTTGGAGGGTATAATAGAGATGTCTCACTTAGTGCTGAACACTCCACTGTCATGTCTTCTCAGCACTTTAGTGAGTTTAAAGTCTCCCCAGAGGTTACCACCATCTGAAGAGAAGCTTCTTTAAGCAAATGTGAGGGTAGCAGTAATATATGGGCAGAAAGATAAGTATTTAGAAGGCAGTTTGGTGAGAATAATATATCCATTTAGCCAGACAATAGTAGTAGTTTTCCTCCTAGAGCTTATGACCTTCCCAGCCATAGGCTTTTGATTAAGTTTTCAGTACCAGGCAGGAATTCCCACCTGTACAGCGGGCCTCAAATTCCATCAAAGAGCAGTTGGTTTCCCCACTAACAGACATGCCACCATTGCACCAATTGGTACATTTGGCCTGGCTGGGCAGCTTGCACCGTTCACTGCTGGTTAAGACCATGGATGACTTTTCTTCCCCAACTGGCTTAGTTCTTTCTAGCATGCTGACAGCTAGTCAACGGGACAGAAGCTTCCAGCTCAGCTCCAACTTGATTTCTCAGTGATCTATAGCCCAAGAATGTGCAGTCTTCAGCAATAGATCTTACCATCTAGTGCTGGTGAGCAACCAAGAGCCTTGGCAATAGCCTGTCATGTTTTGGGGGTGCATCAGGAGCCTCTCTGACCAATAATTCACTGGAAGGTATCCTACCCCTGGCACTCAACTTTTCTTGTAGCTATTTATGGCTTCTGGGTACAATATTTTTCACCCCCACAGGGTACTTCTACCCAAACTCCTTTTTTTATGAGAGAAAAAGAGAGGTTTGCATTGCTGGCAGAAATCACCCGACCAAGAGGAGCTTGTGAGCAAAAAGGTTTATTTTGGCTTATGGACTCTAGAGGAAGCTCCATGATGGCAGGGGGAAACGATGGCACGAGCAGAGGGTGGACATCGCCTCCTCGCCAACATCGGGTGGACAAAAGTACCAGGAGAGTGTGCCATAAACTGGCAAGGGGAAACTGGCTATAATACCCATAAGCCCACCCCCAACAATACACTGCCTTCTGGAGGTGTTAATTCCCAAATCTCCATCATCTGGGAACCTAGCATCCAGAATGCCTAAGTTTATGGGGGACTCCTGCATCAAACCACCACAGAGAGAGAAAGAGAACTGGCATACCAGGGCAGGGCCTCTAGCCACTGCACTAGAACTCCAGACATGTGTGCCACCTTGTGCACATGCGTCACCTTGTGCATCTGGCTTGTGTGGGTTCTAGAGAGTTAAACCTGGGTCCTTAGGCTTTGCAGGCAAGTGCCTTAACCACTAAGCCATCTCTCCAGCTCTAAAATTCTTTTAACGTATATATATATATATTATTTAGCTAACAAAGAGGTAGGTTTCCATATGGCTTATTCATAAGATCTTTAATTTTCCTCCCACTTCCTCTTGTTTGCCATTTCCTCCCCTGACCCCACTTCGATCATTTTGCATCTGGTATTTTGCCCCCCTACTTATATCTACCCATGTGTTTCCTTGAGATGGGTGGGGTTTCCCTTTACCTGGAGCTGCTGTCTATCTGTGAGCCCCAGCAACTCTCTGGTTTCCACCGACTGTGGACTGGGGTTACATCCAGGTAGGCCACACGCAGCTTTTGATGTGGATTCTAGGGAGTTGAACTTCATGGTCTCGAACTCAAGAGGCTCTCATGCTTAAGTGGGATGCACTCGTAACTGCTGAGCCATCTCCCCAGCCCATTTTTTTAACTTAAAAAAAAAAAATCTTGCCAGGCTGGTAGCACATGCCTTCAGTACCAGCACTGTGGAGACAGAGGTAGGAGGATCACCATGATTTCAAAGCTACCCTGAGACTGCATAGTGAATTCCAGGTTAGCCTGGACTAGAGCAATAAATCTACCTTGAAAAACAAACAAAAATCTTTGTGTTGGGCTGGAGAAATAGCTCAGTGCCTACAATGCCTAAAGACCTGGTTTCAATTCCCCAGAATCCACAGAAAGCCAGATGCACAAAGTGGCACATGCATCTGGAGTTCATTTGCAGTGGCTAGAGGCCCTAGTGCACCCATTCTCTCTCTCTCTCTCCTTGCATATTAAATAAATATTTTTTAAAATCTTTGTGTGAAAGCCGGGCGTGGTGGCGCATGCCTTTAATCCCAGCACTCGGGAAGCAGAGGTAGGAGGATCGCCGAGAGTTCGAGGCCACCCTGAGACTACATAGTGAATTCCAGGTCAGCCTGGACCAGAGTGAAATCCTACCTTGCAAAACCAAAAAAAAAAAAAAAAAAAAAAAAAATCTTTGTGTGTGTTTGTATACGTGTTTATGGTGTGTGTTTGAGTGTGTGCTGCATGTGAGTAAAAGTCAAAGATAAACTTAGGTGTTAGCCTCATCTTCCACCTTATTTTGAAGAGGGTCTCCTATTTGTTACTGTCTTCTCCAGGCTAGTTAGCATGTGAGCTTCTGGGGATACTCATATCTCTGCCTTGGGTCATGTTAGGTAGGTTAGGATTACAGATATGTGCTACTGTGACAGCGCTACATGGGTTCTGGGGATCCGAACTCAGGTCATCACAGTTGCATAACAGATGCTTTTATCTAGTGAGCCACCCTCAGTCATCTTGTTTTTAAAAAGTTTTTTTCCTTCCAAGGTAGAGTCTCACACTCTGGCCCAGGATGACCTGGAATTCACTATGTCATCTCAGGCTGGCCTTGAACTCACAGTGATCCTCCTACCTTTGCCTCCCAAGTGCTGGGATTAAAGGCATGCACCACCACACCCAGTTCTAAAAAAAAAAAAAAAAAAAAAAAAAAAGGCTGAAGATGGGCTAGAGAGATGGCTTAGTGGTTAAGGTGCTTGCATGCAGTTTTAAGAACCCATGTTCAACTCTCCAGATCCCATGTAAACTAGATGCACAAAGGTGAGGCAAGTGCAAGGTCACACATGCCCATTAGGTAGCACAAGTGTCTGGAGTTCGATTTCAGTGGCTGAGGCCCTGGTGCACCAATTCTCTCTCTCTCCTCTCTCTCTCTCTAAAAAAAAAAAAATTAAAATTAACAATAAAAAAAGGTCCGGAGAGATATGTTAGTGGTTAAAGCACTTGTCTAATAACCCATGTTCAACTCTCCAGATGCCACGTGAACCAGACACAGAAGGTAATGCAGATGTGCAAAGTTGCACATGTTCACAAGGTAGCACAAGCGTCTGGAGTATGATTGCAGTGGCTGGAGGCCCTGGAGAGCCAATTCTCTCTTTCTCTCTCTCTCATAAAAAAGTTACATTAAAAAAAAAAAAAGAACCGAGCGTGGTGGCACACACCTTTAATCCCAGCACTTGGGAGGCAGAGGTAGGAGGATCGCGATGAGTTCAAGGACACCCTGAGACTACATAGTGAATTCCAGGTCAGCCTAAACTACAGTAAGACCCCACCTAGGAAAACAAAAACAAAAACAAAAAAAAAATTACAAAAAAAGTTAAAAAAAAAAAACCAAACAAACAAGAAACAGGGGCTGGAGAGATTGATCAGTAGTTAAACGCACTTGCTTGCAAGGCTTTCTGGTCCAGAGTGAGACTCCCCAGTACCCATGTAGAGCCAGATACACAAAGGGACACATGCAGTGGCAAGAGGCCATGGCATGTCCATTCTCTCTCTCTCTTACACACACACACACACACACACACACACACATTCACACAAAATATTTTTTTAGGCCTGGAGAAAGTGCTTAGCAGTTAAGGCACTTGTGTGCAAAGCCAAAGAACCCAGGTTTAATTACCCAGGTCTCACATAAGCCAGATGCACCCACCAGGTGGCTCATGGGTCTGGAGTTCATTTGCAGTGACTGGAGGCCCTGGCACGCCCATTCTCTTTCTTTCTATCTGTCTAATAAATATCTCTAATAAATACATACATAATATCAGCCACTGGGATTTAGGAGAAAAATCACATCTTTGGCATTAATTTGTGTTGGGCTGGAGAAATAGCTCAGTGCCTACAATGCCTAAAGACCTGGTTTCAATTCCCAGAATCCACAGAAAGCCAGATGCACAAAGTGGCACATGCATCTGGAGTTCATTTGCAGTGGCTAGAGGCCCTAGTGCACCCATTCTCTCTCTCTCTCTCCTTGCATATAAAATAAATATTTTTAAAATCTTTGTGTGAAAGCTTTGTGGGCGTGGTGGCGCACGCCTTTAATCCCAGCACTCAGGAAGCAGAGGTAGGAGGATCGCCGAGAGTTGGAGGCCACCCTGAGACTACATAGTTAATTCCAGGTCAGCCTGGACCAGAGTGAAATCCTACCTTGCAAAACCAAAAAAAAAAAAAAATCTTTGTGTGTGTTTGTATACGTGTTTATGGTGTGTGTTTGAGTGTGTGCTGCATGTGAGTAAAAGTCACGGGATAAACTTAGGTGTTGGCCCTCATCTTCCACCTTATTTTGAAAGAGGGTCTCCTATTTGTTACTGTCTTCTGCAGGCTAGTTAGCATGTGAGCTTCTGGGGATACTCCTATCTCTGCCTTGGGTCATGTTAGGTTAGGATTACAGATATGTGCTACTGTGACAGCGCTACATGGGTTCTGGGGATCCGAACTCAGGTCATCACAGTTGCATAACAGATGCTTTTATCTAGTGAGCCACCCCTCAGTCATCTTGTTTTTAAAAAGTTTTTTTTTTTCCTTCCAAGGTAGAGTCTCACTCTGGCCCAGGATGACCTGGAATTCACTATGTCATCTCAGGCTGGCCTTGAACTCACAGTGATCCTCCTACCTTTGCCTCCCAAGTGCTGGGATTAAAGGCATGCACCACCACACCCAGTTCTAAAAAGTTAAAAAAAAAAAAAAAAGGCTGAAGATGGGCTAGAGAGATGGCTTAGTGGTTAAGGTGCTTGCATGCGAAGCCTAAGAACCCATGTTCAACTCTCCAGATCCCATGTAAACTAGATGCACAAAGGTGAGGCAAGTGCAAGGTCACACATGCCCATTAGGTAGCACAAGTGTCTGGAGTTCGATTTCACTGGCTGAGGCCCTGGTGCACCAATTCTCTCTCTCTCTCTCTCTCTCTCTAAAATAAAAAAAAAAAATTAAAAAAAAAAGGTCCAGAGAGATATGTTAGTGGTTAAAGCACTTGTCTGTGAAGCCTAATAACCCATGTTCAATTCTCCAGATGCCACGTGAACCAGACACAGAAGGTAATGCAGATGTGCAAAGTTGCACATGTGCACAAGATAGCACAAGTGTCTGGAGTATGATTGCAGTGGCTGGAGGTCCTGGAGAGCCAATTCTCTCTTTCTCTCTCTCTCATAAAAAAGTTAAAAAAAAAAAAAAAAAAAAAGAACCGAGCGTGGTGGCACACACCTTTAATCCCAGCACTTGGGAGGCAGAGGTAGGTGGATCGCCATGAGTTCTAGGGCACCCTGAGACTACATAGTGAATTCCAGGTCAGCCTGAACTACAGTGAGACCCCACCTAGGAAAACAAAAACAAAAACAAAAAAAATTACAAAAAAAAGTTAAAAAAACAAACAAACAAACAAGAAACAGGGGCTGGAGAGATTGATCAGTAGTTAAATGCACTTGCTTGCAAGGCTTTCTGGTCCAGAGTGAGACTCCCCAGTACCCATGTAGAGCCAGATACACAAAGGGACACATGCAGTGGCATGTCCATTCTCTCTCTCTTACACACACACACACACACACACACACACACACACACACACACATTCACACAAAATATTTTTTTAGGCCTGGAGAAAGTGCTTAGCAGTTAAGGCACTTGTGTGCAAAGCCAAAGAACCCAGGTTTAATTACCCAGGTCTCACATAAGCCAGATGCACCCACCAGGTGGCTCATGGGTCTGGAGTTCATTTGCAGTGACTGGAGGCCCTGGCACGCCCATTCTCTTTCTTTCTATCTGTCTCTCTCTCCTCTAATAAATAAATACATATATACATATATATATATAAATTTTTTTTTTGTTTTTCAAGGTAGGTTCTCATTCTATCCCACATTGACCTGGCATGCACTATGTAGTCTCGGGGTGGCCTTAAACTCATGGAGATCCTCCTACCTCTGCTTCCCAAGTGCTGGAATTAAAGGCGTGTGCCACCACGCCCGGCAAAGTGACTATTTTTTAAAGGGCTGGAAAAGCCCGATAGCCTCGGTTCAATTTCCCAGAACCCACGTAAAGCCAGATACATAAAGTAGTGCATGTGTCTGTAATTCATTTGCAGAGGCAGGATCCCTGGTGTGCCCATTCTCTCTCTCTCTCTCTCAAATATTTAAATTTTTTTTTTTTTTTTTTTGTTTTCAAGGTAGGGTCTCACTCTGGTCCAGGCTGACCTGTAATTAGCTATGTAGTCTTAGGGTGGCCTCGAACTCACGGTGATCCTCCTACCTCTGCCTCCCAAGTGCTGGGATTAAAGGCGTGCACCACCACGCCCGGCTCTAAAAAAATTTTTTTAAATCCAGTAACCAAGAAACAGAAAATCGCCGGGCATGGTGGCGCATGCCTTTAATCCCAGCACTTGGGAGGCAGAGGTAGGAGGATTGCTGTGAGTTCGAGGCCACCCTGAGACTGCATAGCTAATTCCAGGTCAGCCTGGACCAGAGTGAGACCCTACCTTGCAAAACCAAAAAAAAAAAAAAAGAAAAGAAACAGAAAATCTTTCCTGGTTCCCAAGCCTCAGGTTTAGTGTTCAGGTCCCTTAGCCTGTGGAGGTCTGACCTGCTGTCCCAGCCTGGCCTGGTCCAGTCCCACAGAGACCCCTGTGACGTGTAGCATCTCTTCCGAGCCGAGGCTCCCCTTTCCAGCTCTCCTGAGTGACCTCACGTGGTAGTTCAGTTTGGGTCACCTCAGCGAGCTCCTAGAAGGAGGGTGGGTGCTAACCAACAAGGCCCAGCTCAGAGGTTTTCACAGCCTTCTGCTCTCTCAGTGCCCTGAGCTGCTATGAAGAAGCCCTTGGCTTCAGAGGACCTGTGCTGGGGTCAACCTCTCACCAACTCTGTGACCCTGGGCTGCTTTCTCTCTCTAAGACTGAGCAAGGGCCATGTCACAGCTGCGGGCACCATGCATTTAGCAACATGCCACCTCCTCGAGCCTCTTCTTGTCCTAGAAGACTGACAAACAGGGTGCTCCTTTCCCAGTTCCTTGCCACCAGGGCATAGGCTGAGGATGCTCCTTCTTGCTCCAAGATCAGGAGGTGCCCAAGTTCCTGGGAATGGTTGAGATACGCCCTTCTGTAGCCCTCCTCCCCTGCCCACTGCAGCCTGCATGGCAAACTATTTTATTTATTTATTTAAGAGAGGGAAAGAGGCAGAGAGAGAGAGAGAATGGGCACACCAGGGCATGCAGCCACTGCAGATGAACTCCAGATGCATGCGCCTCCATGTGCATCTGGCTTATGTGGGTCCTGGAGGATCGGACCGGAATCCTTTGGCTTTGCAGGCAAACGACTTAAGTGTTAAGCCATCTGCAGCAGACAGCTTCAGGTTTGTTGAGATGAACTTCCACACCAGGCACAGTTATGGAGGAAAGGGATTTATTAAAGCTTACAGATCCAGGGGAAGTTCCATAATTGCAGAAGCAGCTGGAATGTTCTTATAGGACCAGGTGAGAGAGAGAGAGAGAGAGAGAGAGAGAGAGAGAGAGAGAGAGAGAGAGAGAGAGAAGCCAAAAGCCAAAAGCCACACAGCACAGCACACTTCAGGAACTCCAGCTAGGCACACTTTGCATATCTTTAGACTGAAGTCTCAAATCCACCACCACACCTTAAGATCCGCCCAGTGACACTGCCTCCAGCCAGTTGGATGCAGATGCAAACTACAAACTAATAAAACACTGAATGTATTGGGGACTATCTATTCCAACTACCACACCATCTCTCCAGCTAGAAAGCGATTTTAGACATATCTTTTATCAAGATCTAGACTTTCATACAAGTTCCACAGAGAGAATGAGGAGTTCTCGCCCCCATCTCCCTGTCAGAAGCACCTTGCTGTCTTATAATTCGTAGGCAATATGGACATGTTGGTTCCTGAAGGCCATGTGTCCCCTGTGCATCCCTGGTCCTCTCCAGAAGTCCTATCTCTGCCCCAGGATGCTGCATCGCATGTCCTTCCATGTCCCTTAAAGCTCTTCTTGGCTTTGACAGTGTCTCAGGTATTCCATCCCTTGGTGACCTTGTGTTTGAGACGCTGTCCTCTGAGAAAAATATTGCTGGGTGTGGTGGCGCACGTCTTTAATCGCAGCACTTGGGATGCAGAGGTAGGAAGATCAGCCTAAGACTATATAAATTCCAGGTCAGCCTAGGCTAGAGAGAGACTTTCCCTGAAAAAAAAAAACCAACAAAAAAAACAAAAACAAAAAAGAAAAACAAACAAACAACTGCAAAACATTTATTGCTGTCTTTTTAATATATGTATATGTGTATATATATATATATATAATTTGCCGGGCGTGGTGACACACCCCTTTAATCCCAGCACTCGGGAGGCAGAGGTAGGAGGATCGCCAAGAGTTCAAGACCACCCTGAGACTACATAGTGAATTCCAGGTCAACCTGAACTACAGTGAGACCCTACTCAAAAAAGCAAAAAAAAAAAAAAATATATATATATATATATATATATATATATATATATATATAATTTATTTGAGAAAGAGAAAGAAGACAGAGAGAGAGAGAGAGAGAGAGAGAGAGAGAGAGAGAATGGGCACACCGGGGCCTCTAGCCACTGTAAACAAATACACATGCACCACCTTGTGATTCTGGCTTTACGTGGGTACTGGGGAATTGAATTGAACCTGGGTTCTTTGGCTTTGCCATCAAGTGCCTTAACTGCTAAGCTACCTCTCCAGTCCTATTGCTATCTTTTTTTTTTTTTTTTTTTGGTTTTTTGAGGTAGGGTCTCACTGTAGCCCAGGCTGACCTGGAATTCACTATGTAGTCTTAGGATGACCTCTAACTCATGGCAATCCTCCTACCTCTGCCTCCAAAGTGCTGGGTATAAAGATGTGCACCACCAGGCCTGGCTATTGCTGTCTTTTTTTTTTTTTTTTTTTTTTTTTTTTTTAAGAGAGAGAGAGAGAGAGATAGAGAATTGGCACACCAAGGCCTCAGCCACTGTAATTGAACGCCAGATGCTTGCACCACCTAGTGGGCATATGCAACCTTGCCTCACTTTTGTGCATCTGGCTTACATGGGATCTGGAGAATTGAACATGGGTCCTTAGGCTTCTCTCCAGCCCTGCTGTCTTCTTTTTGGTTTTTCGAGGTAGGGTCTCACTCTATCCCAGGCTGACCTGGAATTCACTCTGTATTCTCAGGATGGCCTCGAACTCATGATGATCCTCCTACCTCTCCCTCCTGAGTGCTGGGATTAAAGACATGTGCCACCACACCCAGCCCCTGCTGTCCTTTTAAAGAGGCAGCTACAACCACTAGGAGAGGGTTTCATGATCTGGCCTGTTGACATTCTCTCATAGAAGGAGGAAGGTGGGGAGGGTCATTAGACCCTCACCTGAGACCTCATCCACTCCCTGTACCAGCTGCATGCAATGATATGCGAAATCTCATGGCTTCAGTGGGAGATAGAGTACATGGAGGGTGGAAGAACAAGGGACTAGTATCTCCATCCATAATCAGCTAAGGGAAGGTCATCGTCCATGCTTGGATGAGACCTTTCAATGCTACATCTACTTTGGGGTCTTCCATGCTCCTGTCAGTAACCCCTCACCCATGCTCAGTAAGGAAGCCCAGTGACTTTGTGGTTCACCAGGGTGAACTTTGGTGGAATCAGACTTGAGTCTGTTGTGGGTGCCCTGCCTGGGCTTGTTGATTTCTCCCCACAAAAAGATTTCACACTACACCTCAGCAGCCTGGAGGCAAGCTGGACAAGTGTTTTGCAGACACCCCTCAGCTGGGATCCATCTCCTAGGACTCTCCCTTGGCTGGCCTGTGGAGGGCCCTTTTCCTATTGTGTCAGGGGCCCCCTGTTGACTCAGTCTGTTATAGCTGATGTTGGCCTTGGCTTGGTAGAGTGTGCACTCGGCTGCTACACAGTGAATTCCTGACCCTAGTCCTGTTCCTGCAAGAAGGAAGTCATCATGTACCCTCACATCAGGGGTGGGGACTCAAGCTGCTAAGTTACTTAGAACTTTTGTCCTGGTGAACAATTGATCTCTGGTCTCCAACTCACTTCCTCGCTCACTTGTTGACCTCTATGTGGACCCAAGGGTGCTGAAGGACTCTGGAATATATATATATATATGGCTGGAGAGATGGCTTAGCAGTTAAGACGCATGCCTGTGAAGCCTAAGGACCCAGGTTTGATTCACCAGGTCCCACATAAGCCAGATATCTGCACATGGTGACACATGCATCTGGAGTTCGTTTGCAGTGGCTAGAGGCCCTGGAGTGCCCATTCTCTCTCTCTTTTTCTCTCTCTGTGGGTCTCAAATAAATAAATAAATAAATAAATAAATAAATAAATAATTAAACTTCTCTCTCTCTCTCTCCATATCCATATATATATATATATATATATATATATATATATATATATATATAAATTTATTTGCAAACAAAGAGTGAGAGTGAGAGAGAGAAAGAGAGAATGGGCATGCCAGGGTCTCTAGCCATTGCAAACAAACTCCAGATGCATGTGCCACTTTGTGCATCTGGCTTTACATGGGTACTAGGGAATCAAAGCTGGGTCATCAGGCTTTTCAGGCAACATCTTAACTGCTCAGCCATCTCCCCAGCCCTGGACTCTGGTTTTGATCCAGTTCTTCAGCATTGTTTCTCAGACAATTTGCTGTTTGGACTGCTAGCGCCCTTCGGGTGGGCTCTGGCATCCCACTCTGTCACTGTGTGAGTTTGGTTTGGAGCACTTTCCTCATTCCTGGTCCCACTGGTGCATCAAGCGTGGAATGCACACTTCTGCCCCAGCCTGAGAACCAGGGTAGGGTTCCCCCCAGGGCTGGGGGTTAGGTACGCTCACTGTGATGGGGGATCACCGCCTCCAGGCCCTCTTAGCTGGGGTGAGTATGGCCTGGATAGGTACCACAAGTATAAATTTGTCCAGGTGTGGCCACTCGCATCTATGTGAAACTGACCATGAGTCTTACAGTGTATCAGTGCGTGGATTACTCTGGTCTTTCCCTGGCTGGTCTCTAACTCTCACGCTAGTGAGGACAGCTGAGCTCTTGCCATCTCATAGTCATTCCCTCCACCTTCATCCTGCACAGCTGCACAGTGGGCTCAGGGATGTCAGCCACTCCTCCGTGGAAACAATCATGCCAGTAGGATTTTCCTGGTGTACACCCATGTTGTGTGCAGAGCTGACTTTTTTTTTTTTTTTATTTATTTATTTATTTAAGAGTGACAGACAGACAAAGAGGCAGAGAGAGAGAGAGAGAATGGGCGCACCAGGGCTTCCAGCCACTGCAAACAAACTCCAGATACATGTGCCACCTTGTGCATCTGGCTTACATGGGTCCTGGAGAATTGAGGCCCGAACCAGGGTCCTTAGGCTTCACAGGCAAATGCTTAACCACTAAGCCATCTCTCCAGACCCCAGAGCTGACTCTTTTACTGTGTAGTCATTATGGTGACACCCAAGATGCCAATCTGCTCTCCAACTGAGATGTGTCCAGTCACCTCTCAGTTTTTGGCTTACATGTCAGTTGCTACTGTAAATGTTTTTTTTTAATTTTTTTGACAACTTCCATCATTATAGACAATAAACCATGTTAATTTCCTCTCCCCTCACTTTCCTCTTCACAACTCTACTCACCATCTTATCCCCCCAATCAGTCTCTCTTTTATTTTGATGTCATCATCTTTTCCTCCTATTATAATGGTCTTGTGTAGGTAGTGCCAGGCACTGTGAGGTCATGGATATCTAGGCCATTTTGTGTCTGGAACAGTGTATTGTCAGGAGTCCTACCCTTCCTTTTGGCTCTTACAGTCTTTGCATCATCTCTTCTGCAATGGACCCTGAGTCTTGGAAGATGTGTTAGAGATGTTTCAGTGCTGAGCACTCCTCTGTTACTTCTTCTCAGCACTGTGGAGCCTTTTGAGTCATCCCAGAGGTCACTGCCATCGGAAAAGAGAAGCTTCTCTAACCAAAAGTGAGAGTAGCATTAATATATGGGTATGAATATTAAGAGAGGTGCTTACTGGGCAGTTTGGTGAGCATAACATATGCATTCAGTCAGACACCAGTAGGCATTACACCCCTAGGGTTCATAACTTCCCTTGTCATAGGTGTTGGGTATCAGGCATGTATTCCCTCCTGTGGAATAGAGAGTGGTTGGTTTCCCCCACAACAGACATGCCACTATTGCAACCATTGGCTCATTGGGCCTGCCTGACCAAACTTAAGGCTTGTAGTGTCCACTGTTGTTTATCTCTACTGATGACGTCTCTCTCTCCCATAGAGCTTTATGTAGCATAGGTTTTTCCAGCTTACTGTCAGGTCTCCAGGGAGGAGGTTTTCTTTTCTTTTTTTTTTTTAACTGAATAAATCAGTTTATTAAAATAATTGACTTAGGCATCTGCAATGGTGTCTTCAACCTCCACTTCTGGCTCAGTGCTGATGGAAGTAATCTGCTTAACGAAGCCAGGCATGGTGGCGCACGCCTTTAATCCCAGCACTCGGGAGGCAGAGATAGGAGGATCACCGTGAGTTCAAGGCCACCCTGAGACTACATAGTTAATTCCAGGTCAGCCTGGGCCAGAGTGAGACCCTACCTCGAAAAGCCAAAAAAAAAAAAAAAAATCTGCTTAATGATCTCAGAAAGGACTGTGTCAATCAATGAGTCACTTGTGGATTCTCATCTGGAAGCGATCCCATGTCTTGGAACCTTCACCACAAGGTGTTTTCCTTGCAGTTATTCTCAGTGTCTTGGTGGGCATGCAAGCTGGTCCTTTCACTTTGAGGTTCTTGTCCTTGGCTCCTCTGATCAAGTCAGCACACACTGAAGGAGAAAGCACCTTTCAGTTCACTCAAAACAAAACCCAGTTCTCCTAAGGAGTGCTGGCTTCTGCCGCCTCAGAATAGCGTATTGAATGATCACCGCAAGTCAACACCGTAGATCATCTCCTCATTGCCACAGGGAGGAGGTTTTCAACTCATCTCCAGCTTGATTTCTCAGTGACCTTGCAGCCCAAGCATATGGAGTCTTCAGCAGTCAGGTCTTACCATGTATTCTGGGTGGGAAATCAAGAGCCTTGGCAATGGCCTGTAATGTTTTGGGGGAAATCAGGGACCTCGCTGGCCAACAGCTCACTGGAAGGTATCCCACCTTTGACATTGAAATTTTTCTAGTAACCATCTATCTTCTGGATGTACCACTGCCCAAAAAAGTAGGTTTCCATGTGACTTATTCATACCCTCTTAGATTTTAATAAACCCTCCTTTCACCCTTCCTTTACTCAATCTCTTCCCCTGACCTCACTTAGGCCCTTCCACCACAATAATCTATTCATCTACTTACAAATATACAATACTATCCCCTTAAGTCCTCCCCTCTTGTCGCTCCCTTATAGCCCTTTTCTAGCTTACTGGCCTCTGCTGCCAACTCACAACACAACTCAACTCACATACAAATCCAAACACGGATCCACATATGAGAGAATGTAGCATTTGACTTTCTGGAATGTTGAAGGGTTTCCTCTACTTTTTCCTCTAGCAGTTTCAGAATTTCAGGTCTTATATTAAGGTCTTTGATCCATTTGGACTTAATTCTTGCACATAGGGAGAGCTAAGACTCTATTTTCATCCTTCTACATATAGATACACAGTTTTCCCAGCACCATCTGTTGAAGAGGCTGTGTTTTCTCCAAGAAGTATTTTTGTCAAAGATCAAGTGGCTGTAGCTGCCCAGACTTACATCTGGGTCTTCTATTCTGTTTTATTGATATACATGTCTGTTTTTGTGCCAGTACCATGCTGATTTTGTTACTATGGCTCTGTAATATAGGTTAAAATCAGGTATGATGATACTGCCAACCTTATATTTGCTGCTCAAAATTGTTTTTCTGCTTCCAAATGAATTTCAGGATTGTTTTCTATTTCTGTGGAGACTGCCATTGGAATTTTGAGGGGGATTGCATTAAATGTGTGGATTGCTTTTGGTAAGATTGACATTTTCACATTCTTGATTCTTCCAATCCAAGAACATGGAATGTCTTTCCATTTCCTAGTGTCTTCTGCAATTTCTGTCTTGAGTGTTTTAAAGTTTTCATTGTATAGATCCTTCACTTTCTTGGTAAGGTTTATCACAAGGTACTTTATTTATTTACTTTTGAGGCAATTGTGAATGGGAGTGATTCTCTGATTTTATCCTCAGCAAATTTGTTGTTAGTATATAGGAAGGGTACTGATTTCTTTATGTTTATTTTGTATCCTTCTGGATTGCTAAAAGTGTTTATCAGGACTAGAGAGATGGCTTAGTAGTTAAGGAACTTGCCTGTGAAGCCTAAGGACTCATGTTTGACTCTCCAGGTCCCACATAAGCTAGATGCACAAAGTGACATAAGTGTGCAATGTTGCACATGAGCACAAGGGGGCACACACATCTAGAGTTTGATTGCAGTGGCTGGAGCCCTTCTCTCCCTCTTTCTCTCTCTCTCACATAAAGAAAGAAAGAAGAAAGAAAGAAAAGAAAGAAAGAGAGAAGAGAAGAAAAGAGAGAGAGAGAAAGAAAGAAAGAAAGAAAGAAAGAAAAGAGAGAGAAAAAGAAAGAAAGAAAGAAAGAAAGAAAGAAAGAAAGAAAGAAAGAGAAAGAAAAAGAAAGAAAGAAAGAGGGAAAGAAAGCAAGCCAGCCAGTCTATTGGGCTTTCCTAAAAAAAGTGTTTATCAGCTCCAACAGTTTGCTGGTAGAGTCTTTTTCTTTTTGAAGTACTGAGGGTTGAATGATCTTTCTGATATGTTCTTGTATTCTGTTTGCCAATATTTTGTTGAGAATTTTTGCATCTATGTTCATGAGGGAGATTGGCCTGTAGTTTTCTTTTTTGGTTCTGTCTTTGTCTGGTTTTGGTATCAGGGTGATGCTGTCTTCATAGAAGGAGTTTGGTAGAATTCCTTCCTTTTCTATTTTATGAAAAAGTTTGAGAAGCATTGGTGTTAGTTCTTCCATGAAGGTCTGGTAAAATTCACCAGTGAATCCATCTGGGCCTGGACTTTTTTTAGTTGGGAGATTTTTTTTTTTTTAATAACTGCTTGGATCTCCATACTTGTTATAGGGCTATTTAAGTGGTTTATCTCATCTTGATTTGATTTTGGTAGGTCATATAAGTCAAAGAAATTATCCATTTCTTTCAGATTTTGAAACTTAGAGGCACATATATTCTTAAAGTATGTTCTTGTGATTTTCTGAATTTCTTTGGTATCTGTCGTAATGGTGCCTTTTTCATCTTTAATTTTTATTAATGTGTTTCTTCTCTATTTCTTTTGGTCAGATTTGCTAAAGGTTTATCCATCTTGTTTATCCTTTCAAAGAACCAATTCTTTGTTTCATTAATTCTTTGGATTGTTTTTTGGTTTCTATTTCATTAATTTCTGCCCTAATCTTTATTATTTCTTCCCAAATACTGATTTTTGGTTTGCTCTGTTCTTCTTTTTCCAAGACCTTGAGGTGAAACATTAAATTGTTTACTTGTGACCATTCTAATTTCTTAACAAAGGCACTTAAAGCTATAAATTTCCCCCTTAGGACTGCCTTCATTGTGTCCCAAAGGTTTTGGTATGCTGTGTTCTCATTATCATTTGATTCTATGAATTTTTAAATTTACTTCTTGATTTCTTCACTGACCCATTCATCATTTAGTAGTGTATTGTTTAGTTTCCATGATTTTGTGTATGCTCTATAGCTCTTCTTGCTGTTGAATTATAGTTTAATCCCATTGTGATCAGATAGAGTGCAAGGAATTATTTCAATTTCCCTGTATTTAAGGTTTGCTTTGTGTCCTAATATATGGTCTATTTTAGAGAATGTTCCATGTGCTGCTGAAAAGAATGTGTATTCTGCAGCATTTGGGTGAAATGTCCTGTATATATGTTAGGTCCATTTGTTCTGTGACCTCATTTAATCCAGATGCTTCTCTGTTTATTTTTTGCCAGGATGACCTGTCAATTGATGAGAGTGGGGTGTTAAATTCACCCACTACAATGGTGTTTGGTGTTATCTGTGACCTTATTTCTATTTGATGAAATTAGGAGCCCCCATGTTAGGTGCATATATGGTTAGAGTTGTAATGTCCTCCTCTTGATGTGTTCCTTTAATCAATATAAAATGACCTTCTTTATCTTTCCTAACTAATATTGGTCTGAAGTCTACCCTGTCAGATATCAGGATAGTGACCCCTGCTTGTTTCCTAGACCCGTTTGTTTGAAATACCATCTTCTATCATTTTACCCTAAGATAGTGTCCATCTTTTATGGAAAGGTGTTTCTTGGAGGCAAAAAATAGAAATATCCTGCTTTTTAACCCAGTCTGAAAACCTGTGTCTTTTGGTTGAGGCATCGAGGCCATTGATACTAAGAGTTATTATTGAAGTGATATGTTTGCTCTTTAGGGAAACCAACTGCTCCCTAATTGGACTGAAGGCCCTCTTTATGGGAGGGAATACATGCCTGGAACTGAAAAAAACTAATCAAAAGTCTATGGCAGGGGAGGTAATGATCCTTAGGGGTAATAAAGCCTGCTCTTGTCTGGCTAAATGTATATATTATTCCCACCAAACTGTCCTGAAAGCACTACACTTAATATTCATATTCACATATTAATGTTACGCTTACTTCTGGTTAGAGAAGCTTCTCTTTTCAGATGGCAATGACCACTGGGATGACCCAAAAGGCAACATAGTGCTGAGAAGAAGTGATGGAGGAGTGTCCAGCACTGAAACATCTCCGTCACCCCCGCCAAGGCTCAGGGTCCATTGTGGAAGAGGGGGCAGAAAGAATGTAAGAGCCAAAGGAAGGGTACAACTCCTTACAATGCAACTGTCCAGACAGAAATTGGCCTTGATATCAATGACCTTGCAGTGCCTAGCAATACCTTTGCAAGACCCTCCTAATAGGAGAAAAAGATGATGACATCAAATTAAAAGAGAGGCTAATGGAGAGAGGGAGGGGATTTGATGGAGAATGAAGTTTTGAAGGGGAATGGGGGGAGGGAAGGGAAATATGGTTTATTGTCTGTAAGTATAGAAGTTGTCAATAAAAATTTTTAAAAAGAGTTATTATTGAAAGGTGTGTATTTATTTTTGCCATTTTTCTTGTTTTGTAGTTCTTCTGGTTTTACCTTTGCTCTTTTGTATTAACTATTATTTTAGTATGGTTTCTTTTTTCCAGGTTCCTTATGCATGTGCTTTTTTTTCTCTTCAGCATGGAGGACCCTTTCAAGTTTTCTTTCTTTTTTTTTTTTTTTTTTTTTTTTGGTTTTTCGAGGTAATGGTCTCACTCTGGTCCAGGTTGACCTGGAATTAACTATGTAGTCTCAGGGTAGCCTCGAACTCACGGCGATCCTCCTACCTCTGCCTCCAGAGTGCTGGGTTAATAGGCGTGCACCACCACACCCAGCTTCTTTCAAGTATTTTCTGTAGAGCTGTTCAGTGTTCAATACTCCTTTAGCCTGGTTTTGCTGTGGAATGTCCTTATTTCTCCATTTGACTGGTAGCTTTGCAGGAAAAGTAATCTTGGTTGACAGTTGTTAATTTTCAGAACTTGCAATACATCATTCCAAGCCCTTCTGGCTTTTAAAGTTTGTGTTGAGTAATCTGATGTTATTCTGATGGGCTTGCCTTTATAGGTGACTTGATTTTTTTCTAACTGCTTTCAATATATTTCCTTTGGTTTGTGTGTTTTGTAGTTTAATTATAATTTGGCAGTGAGAGGTTCTTTCCTGATTTTGTCTGGCATTCTAAAGGCTTCCTGTATCTGCACTGGAATTACTTTCCCTATTTTGGGGAAAATTTCTTCTATGATTTTGTTGAAAATACCTACTATGCCTTTGGAATGAAATTCCTCTCCTTCTACTATGCCCTGAATTCTTTTTTTTTTTTTTAAAGATTTTTTTTTTCAATTTTTATTTATTTATTTGCAAGCAGAGAGAGAGAGAAGAGAGGCAGACAGAGGGGAGAATGGGCACACCAGGGCCTCTAGCCACTGCTTGCGTGTACCCCTTGTGCATCTGTTTTACATGGGTCCTGGAGAATCGAACCGGGATCCTTTGGTTTTGCAGGCAAATGCCTTAACCACTAAGCCAATTCTCCAGCCCCCTGCCCTGAATTCTTATGTGTGATCTTTTCATAGTGTCCCGGATGTCTTGAAATTCCCATTCATACCTTCCTGTTAGTTTGTCTTTCTCTTTGTTGGACTATACTAGATTTGCCACCTGGTCTTCTAGTTTAGATGTTCTGTTCTCTCCTTGATCCATTCTACTGATGAGATTTCTACAGAGTTTTCTATTTGACTTACTGTTTTTCATTTCTAGTATTTTTTTAAATGTTTTTAAACTTTATTTTAATTAATTTGTTTGAGAGAGAGGGGACAGATAGAGAAAAAGAATGGTCATTCCAGGGCCTTCAGCCACTGCAAATGAACTCCAGGTGCATGTGCTACCATGTGCATCTGGCTTATGTGGGTCCTGGGGAATTGAACCTGGGTCACTTGGCTTTTCAGGCAAGCGCCTTAACCACTAAGCCATCTCTCCAGCCCTTACTTCTAGTATTTCTGATTGGTAATTTTTCATTATTTCTATTTCCTTACTCATGTCTTTTTTTGTTTGTTTGTTTGTTTGTTTGTTTTTTGGTTTTTCAAGGTAGGGTCTCTCTGTAGCCCAGGCTGACCTGGAATTAACTATGTATTCTCAGGGTGGCCTCAAACTCATAGTGATCCTCCTACCTCTGCCTCCCGAGTGCTGGGATTAAAGGTGTGCGCCACCATGCCTGGCCTTACTCATGTCTTGGATTGACCTCCTTATTTTATTAAGTTGGTTTCTTTTGTTTTCTTGGGATTTCTTCAGGAGTTAGTTTTCTTCTTTGATTCCTTTGGTTTCTTCTTTGATTTCTTTTGGCATAGCTATAATCATCTGTTTTAAATCTTTGTCAGGCATTTCATCTAATGCATTCTCACTGGAGGTCATTTCTGATGGATTTATAATTTTTGGTGACATTGTATTGTCTTGATTTTTTGCATTTCTTGTATTACAATATACTCTGGAGTTAATTTGATGCTTGACTTTTCTAATTATCTGCAATGTTCTTAGCCATTTAAATCTGACTTTATATATTTTCAGGGTAGGAATTTAAGGTGCCAGGTGTAGCTCTTATATTCCCAGAGTGACAGCAGAAGTGAAGTAGTTTGTAATCCTAAAAAGGTCTCCAGGGAAGAGCTGGGGATGTGGCTTAGTTGACTGAGTCTTGCCTAGCATGCAAGAAGCTTGGGTTTGATCCCAAGTACCACATAAACTGGGTATGGTGGTGCGTACAGGCAATCTCTCAGTACTCAGGAGGTGAGTGCAAAAGGACCAGAAGTTCAAAGTCCTTAGCTCGATAGTACATGCAATGCCAGCTGGGCTACATGAGACACTGACTCAAAAAATGGTGGTGGTGGGGATTGGGAAGACAGCTTAGAAGTTAAAGGCACTTGCTTGCAAAGCCTGCCAGCCTGGGGTTCAATTCCCAAACTACCCACATAAGCAGGAATACAAAAAGTGTCACATTTCGCCGGGCATGGTGGCACATGCTTTTAATCCCAGCACTCAGGAGGCAGAGGTAGGAGGATCGCTGTGAGTTTGAGGCCACCCTGAGACTACACAGTGAATTCCAGGTCAGCCTGGGCTAGAGTGAGACCCTACCTCAAAAAAAATTTGCAGCAAGAGGCCTTGGTGCCCTAACACATACATACCATGAGCAAATAGGTATTTTAAGCCAGGTATGGTGCCATAGGCCTACAACTGTACTATTCAGGAGGCTGAAGCAAGAGAATTTCTAGTTTTAGGGCTGGAGAGATGGCTTAGCGGCTAAGGCACTTCCCTGCAAAGCCAAAGGACCCAGGTTTGATTCCGCAGAACCCATGTAGGCCAGATGCATATGGTGGCACATGCATCTAGAGTTTGTTTTCAGTGTCTAGAGGCCCTGGCATATCCATTCTTTGTCTCTCTCTCCCTCTCATAAATAAATACATAAATAAAAATAAAATATTTATTTAAAAAGAATTTCTAGTTCTAGAACAGGCTGGGCTACAAAGCAAGACAAGACAAAACAAAGCAAAACAAAAAACCCACCCAGACAAATGAATAAATCAAGACTTTCTGTTCAGAGGCTACACCTTCCTCTGCCTCTTGTTCCAGCCTCCATTGTACTGACTGGTCCCCTGCTCTGAGCTGAGTGGCAGAGGCGAGGGCAGGCCTCCATGCCTCTACATTGTTAGAGCACTCAGTTTTCCAGCACCATGATGGGTTTGTGATCTCACCAGTTTCAGAAACTCTCTTCCCTGGTGTGCTGAGTCCCCACAATAAGTGAGTGGTGGCTTGGCCATCAGGATTTCCTTCTTCCTGCTGTTACTATGGGAAGTTCCACGGATGACTTAAAAATGTGCACCAACATAACATTCTACTAGGGAGCAAAGAAGAAGAGACCAAGAGCCCACAATCCCCTTCAAACGCAAGCAATAGCATAAGGACCTCCCACTGAACTGACTTCTTCCAATGGCAACACCCTGGAGACCACATCTTCAACACGTGGGCACTGGAAATACTCAACATCACAGTGGCTTCATGAATTTTTTTTAACATTGCACATAATTTTGTCTTATCATACTACAATATGACAGAAGCCAGAGTCCCTACAGTAATTTTTTTTGTCCATGGGGGAGGGGGAGAGGAGTATTTTCTTGAGGTAGGGTCTTGCTCTAGCCCAGGCTGACCTGCAACTCTGAAGGGTTAATAGTTATTAACTCTTGTTTTCAGGGAAGACTATCTCTAAAGCTCGCGGCAATAAAGAAGCAACAGAGGCATTCGGCCTCATAAGTTTGGCGCCTTCCCTGATTGATGTACTCCCCTTAGCCTAGATGGCCTTGAAGGACCAGAGGCCATCTGAGTATCCCCCCTTAGACAGTCCTGGGGCTTCATGAATTTTTTAAAATATTTTATTTATTTATTTATTTATTTTTGGAGACACACACACACAGAGAGAGAGAGAGAGAGAGAGAGAGAGAGAGAGGCAGAGATGGGCACGCCAGCAGTATCTCAGCTGCTGAGAACAAAATCCAGATGTGTGCGCCCCCTTGTGGTCAAGTGCGGCATTGCGCCCTTGCGTCACTTTGCATCTGGCTAAACGTGAGACCTGGAGATTGGAACTGCTGGAGATTGGAACCAGCGTTCTTAGGCTTAGGAGGCAGGCGCCTTAACCGCTAAGCCATCTCTCCAGCCCATGAATTTTGAGTGTGTAGAATTGACATTATTTCTGCCCTAAAATGTTTGGTGTCTCTGCTAGTGATTCCATGTGGACTAGAAATTTCCTTGTGAGATGTGTGTGTGTGTGTGTGTGTGTGTGTGTGTGTGTGTGTATTTGTATGTGTGAGACAGAGACAGAGGGGTTGGGGGTATGGGCATGCCAAGACCTCTTGCTGCTGCAAACACACTTCAGACACATGTGCCACTTTATGCATCTGGATTTATGCTGGTTCTGGGGAATCAAACAGGATGGCAGCCTTTGTAAGCAAGTGTCTTTAACTGCTGAGCTATCTCCTCAGCCCTTTGGGAAGGCTTTTGATAATAGGTTGAACTTTTATTGTGATTCTTTTTTTTTTTTGAGACAGGGGTTCATGTAGCCCAGGCTGGCCTCACTCTCCCTATATAGACAGAGATGACTTTTAACTGCCTAATTTTATTTATTTATTTATTTATTTATTTATTTATTTACAAGCATGGGGGGGGCGGGAATGGGTACACCAGGGCCTCCAACCACTGTAAACAAACTCCAGATGCATGAACCACTTTGTGAATCTGGCCTTTTTGTGTGTACTGGAGAATCAAACCTGGATCCTTTGGCTTTGCAGGCAAGCGCCTTAACCGCCAAGCCATCTCTCCAGCCCTGAACTTCTTAATTTTTTTAAAAAATTATTTATTTGCACATGAGTGTGTGTGTGTATGTGTCTGTGTGTCTCAGGGTCTCTTGCCATTGCAAATGAATTCCCATTTGGCTTTACGTGGGTAGCCAGGAACTTGAACCCTGGCTTGCAAGGCTTTGCCAGGAAGCATCTTTAACTGCTGAGCCATCTCTCCAGCCTGAGTTGTCAATTATTTTGTGCATGTGTGTTTGTGTGCATACAGATGCATGTGTGTGTGAGTGTGTGCATGTATCTGTGTGCACATGTGTGGAGGCCAGAGAACAACGTCAAGTGTTATTCTTCTCAGGTGTCATCCACCTTTTTTTATTTGAGATATAGTTTCTCATTGGCCTGAAACTTGCCAAGTAGGTCAGACTGGCTGGTCAGCAAGCCCCAAGGACCCACTTTTCTGTCTCCCTGGCTCTCAAATTACAGGTGCAACTAGGTTATCACATTTTTGATCATCAGGGTTTTTTAAAATTATTATTTATTTATTTATTTATTTTTTTTGGTTTTTCGAGGTAGGGTCTCACTCTGGTCCAGGCTGACCTGGAATTAACTATGTAGTCTCAGGGTGGCCTTGAACTCTCGGCGATCCTCCTACCTCTGCCTCCCGAGTGCTGGGATTAAAGGTGTGCGCCACCACGCCCGGCTAAAATTATTTTAAAAATATTTTTATATTGGACTGGAGGCCCGCTCCATGGGAGAGAATACATCCCTGATATTGAAAACCTACAACAGAGGTAGTCATGAGCCCTAGGGGTGTAAGATCTGCTGGTGTCTGGCTAAATGTATACACTATGCTCACCAAACTGCCCGGTAAGCACTTCTCTTAATGTTCATACCCAGATATTAATGCTACTCTCACTTTTGGTTAGAGCAGCTTCTCTTTTCAGATGGCAGCACCACGGTGCTGAGAAGAAGTGACAGAGGAGTACTCAGCACTAAAACATCTCTATCACACCTTCCAAGGCTCAGGGTCCATTGTGGAAGGGGTGACTGAAAGAATGTAGGAGCCAAAGGGAGGGTAGGACTCCTTACAATATTTTGTAAATATATTTTTTGTAAAAATATTTTTTAAAAGTATTTCCTGCTGTGCCCATTTTCTCCCCTTCTCATTGTAAATAGGTAAGTAAAAATAAAAGATAAAATGCTAGGCTGGAGAGATGACTTAGGGGTTAAGGCGCCTGCCTCCTAAGCCTAAGAACACTGGTTCCAATCTCCAGGTCCCACATTTAGCCAGATGCAAAGTGACGCAAGGGCGCAATGCCACACTTGACCACAAGGGGGCGCACACATCTGGATTTCGTTTGCAGCAGCGGAGACACTGCTGGCGCGCCCAACTCTGTCTTCCTCTCCCTCTCTCTCTCTGTCTCTCTCTGTGTCTCTCTCCAAAAAATAATTTAAAAATTTTAAAAAGATAAAATGCTAAGCATAGTGTCACACACCTTTAATCCCAGCACTTGGTAGGCAGAGGTAGGAGGATCACTCTGAGTTAGAGGCCAACCTAGAGATATACCCTGCCTCAAAAAAAAAAAAATTGTGTGTGTGTGTGTGTGTGTATGTATGTATGTGTGCACGCATGGGTGCAGCAGCATGTGTAGAAGCCAGAGGACAACTTCGAGGTGTCTGTGCTCCACTCTCTTTCAGTCAGGGTGTCTTACCCTTTCAGATGAATTGCCAGACTGCAAACAAATGTAAGACTGGCTGTCCCATGAGCTTTGAACTCTCCTGGCTCTACTTCCCAAACATGATAGGAGTACCGCTTTGTATCCAGCTCCACCAAGGTAGCTCTCACCTGGTCCAGGCTGACCTGGAATTAACTATGTAGGGACATGGGGCCAACTCTCGGATCCTCCTACCTCTGCCTCCTGAGTGCTGGGATTAAAAGGCGCGTATCCAGCTTTTACATGGGTGCTGGGGAATTCAACCCAGGCCAGAAGGCTGTGTAAGCAAGTACCTTTAAACTGCTGAGCCACCTCCTCAGCTCCTTATTCCTGATTTTGATAGTATATGTATGGATTTTCCCCAGTCAGTCCAGTTGGAAATCTGTCAGTTTCATTAATCTTTTCAGATAACCAACTTTTAGTTGCTCTGACTTTTCTCCAAGGGTAGTCCCTTTCTTTTCTTTCTTTCTTTCTTTCTTTCTTTCTTTATTTATTTATTTTTTCTTTCTTTTCTTCTTCTTCCTCCTCCTCCTTCTTCTTTTTTGGCTTTTTAAGGTAATGTTTCACTCTAACCCAGGCTGACCTAGAATTCATAATGTAGTCCCAGGGTGACCTCAAACTCACAGTGATCCTCCTACCTCTGCCTCCTGAGTGCTGGGATTAAAGGCGTGTGCCACCACACCCAGCTCCATTTCTATTTCATTTGTATCTCCTCATAGTTATTTCTTCTATTTCATTGGCATGAAATCTCTTCTTCTGCCATACCTGTCTCTACAGGCCTGTGACCCTCGGAGGTGCAGGTACCTGCAGCCACCTGTGCTGGTCCTTGACCTGCATCTCTGAAGGGCACTGGGTCCACTTCCTCCTGCACTGGGGTCGGTGTTGGGAGGTCAGGAACCCAAGCTCTGAAACCAAACCCTATGGTTCTGGACTCATAGCAAGGGAATCACCAGTTCCCACCATTACCCAGGTCCCACATGCCTAGAACAAGTGATGAAGTCGGCTGATGCAGAGCCGTGGCCACTAGGGGACAGTGTGTGCCTGGGACCTGACAGTTGTGAGTGTGATCTCTCTTTCAGGCACCCAAGGGCTGTTAGGACCTTGTCCCTCCCCCCAGCTCCTCTTTCTTTCAGCACCCTCCTTCCCTGTGGACGACAAAGGCTGGATCACTGGAGCCTTGAAGCATCCTCAAGGCTGGCCCCAGGGGGAGTGGGGCAGATGCTTAGAGACTAGCTGCCAGCAGGGTATGATGGTAGGGCAGAAGGTAAGGAGAGGAGGGGAGAGAAGAGAGGAAGACTCTGCTGGAAAAGACTGGAGGAGGGTTTACCCTGAACCCAGGCCCCTTCCCCAGACTTTCCTCGAGCCTGGGGGCTCCCCACTCCCAGAGGCCCATGCTAAACCCCAACAGCTGCTTGGAGGGTAGGAGCCCTGATTAGAGGGACCCTCTTGACCAGTTCAGTTTTCCTTTCTGGAAGTCAGTGCAGGGCCCAAAGTGGGAGTCTATGTGGGAGTGCAGTTAGGGCTGGAGGGGCCTTTGGCACTACAGGTCCAGCTGGGACAGGAACAGGGGAGAATAGGGTGGGAACTGTGGAAGCCAGGAGGGAGCCACCTTCTCTTGCTTCTTTTTATTTATTTATTTATTTATTTTTAATTTTAATTTTTTTCATTTTTATTTGTTTACTTGAGAGAGAGAGAGAGAGAGAGAGAGAGAGAAGAGATTGAGTGCACCAGGGCCTTCAGTCACTGCAAACAAACTCCAGATGCATGTGCTCCCTTGTGCATCTGGATTACGGGTGTCCTAGGAAATCTAACCTAGGCTCTTGGGCTTTGCAGGCAAGCGCTCTAACCGCTAAGCCATCTCTCCAACCCTTTATTTTTATTTATTTCTTTTATTATTATTTATTATTATTTATTTATTTATTAGAAATAGAGAGAGGGAGAGAAAGAGAGAGAAAGAATGAGCACACCAGGGCCTCTAACCACTGCAAATTAACTCCCTAAGCATGGTCCTTAAGATTCACAGGCAAGCACCTTAACCATTAAGCCATCTCTCCATCCCTATTTTATTTATTTTATGAGAGAGACAGTGAGACAGAGAATTGGCATGCCAGGGCCTCTAGCCACTACAATCGAACTTCAGATGCATCCATCACCTTATGCACACATGTGACCTTGTGTGCATGTGTGACCTTGTGTGTCTGACTGATGTGGGTTCTGGAGTTCTGAACCTGGGTCCTTAGGCTTCGTAGGCAAGCACCTTAACCGCTAAGCCATCTCTGCAGCCCTTCTCTTGTTCCTTGTGCTCATCAACTGACACCCTCCCAGTCACTCCCTTCTTTGTGCCTCTCCCTCCAGCAGGCCCTGAAGGTTGAGTTATTATAAGTCCCTTGGCTTGGGGCAGCTGGGATGTTGGTAGCCCAACTATGCGGGGTGGGGTCTGAGGGGTTAGAGTGTGCAAGGACCGCTGTGTAGGACAAGAAGCATTCCTGTTGTGCCAAGTTGGGCAGGGTGGGGCGTGCCAGGTGCCCCCAGCCCTTCCTCACCCCCCAGTTCAAACAAATCAGAGCAGCAGCATATGGTCAGCAGGCCTTTGTGTACCCAGAAGAAAGGGCTGGGAAGACGCCAAGGTCCCATCCCAGGGCTGTCCCTGCCCCGCCTCAGAGATTCTGCTGAGTGAGCTCCCTATCCCTGGCAAGAGCCAGACCCGGTCATTCCCTAGTCTCCCATAGTGGCAGATCCGTGCTGCTGGGCAGACAAAAGCACGGAGCAGGCAGTGAACAGATGCAGTACCTTGGTCTTAAAGGTCTCCAACAGGTGGCTGGACATCTTAGCTGGCCAGCTGTGATCCAGGCTTAGCCCCTGTGTGCTGCCCAGCTCTGTCAAGCAGTGGCACACCAGCTCCTGTATGCACACCTACAGCACTGGGGAGGTAGCAGGAGGCTCAGATGCTCCCCACCCTAGGTGCAAAGCCTAGAGTGGCCTTCAGGCTTTGTGCAAAGACCTGTGGGTGCTCAGGTTTCATCTAAGTGGGGTGCAGCTCTTGCTTCAGGCTGCTAGGGACCCCAGCTTCTGCAGTAGGGGTTCTCTGGCGTTCACAGGACAGAAGGCAGGTCCATGGGATGAGGGACTGCAGCCTCTGTGAGTGGGTAGCCTGCTTGGTGTTCTCAGGGTCTTCGGGACCTTGTAGAGGGCAGAGAGGCCCAGACAGGTCCCAGGCTGGGGCTGTTGAGGGCAGGGGCCGTGGGAACAGGGAAAGAACAGATGTTGCTGGTGACCACGGTCTCCCTGGGGGCAGGAGAGAGCCTATTACCCACAGGTGGAGCAGAATGCTATCTAAGGGACCCTGGGTGGTGGCAGACAGATCCCAGGCAGGGAGGGGGCACAGAGGGCAGTATGTGGGCAGAGCTTCTGGGGATAGGAAGCCACAGTATATGGGGATGTTGCCTCGCCCAAGCCCCTTCCTGGAACACTAGTGAAGACTCCACAATTCAGATGGTACCCTCAGGCCTTCCAGCCCACAAGGCCTTCCTGAGGCTTTGAGGAAAACTCTCCAAGGCTATCTATCATTGCACAGGTGGGAAAACCAGCCAGTGTGAGCTTTGGTTTTATCAACCCAGAGCTATCAGTAGGCACATTTTCTCTTCTGCACAGCAGCAGCCTTTTCCTGGGGCTCCCCACAGCCTTTACCCACCCTTCATGTATCCTCAACCACCCCCCTCCAGTCTAGCCCCTTGACTTGCTCTGAGGTGCAAGCTGAACCCTGCTTGCTCCTGCCTCTACTCCCCTCAATCTCTTGGGTGGTGGTAGGCATGCCCACCTACCCTTCTCTTCCCCATCTCCTGAAAGCCCCCTCTATTCTCTGACCCCCCAAGGAAGGCAGCTCCCCTTTTATGTTCCCACATCCCCAGCAAGGCCCAGGGACCAGGACCCAAGAGACCTGTGGGATAAATAAATTATCTTAATTTCTTTTAAAATCAAGAGAGAGAGAAATAAAGGCTGGGGGGATAAAAACATGCTTTACTATACATTAGAAGGTTTATCTGTATATCAATGGGGCTGTCAAACAAACTGTGCTATTTTGAACTTCTCAGGGCTACAAGATAAGATGCCCAGCCCTCGTCCTCACAATCCCAGAGCTTTCCCACTCCACACTGACCACACTGACCACACTGACCACACTGATGTCATGACTGAGGACCAGCAGCCCTGGAGGCAGGGCCAGGTAGATATAGACATGGCACCCATGGGTCTGGCTGTCCTGCCAAGGCTGTCCAAGACAGCTAACCCACCTGACATCCTCCTGCCTTGATCTCAAGGACCTTTGGGTCCGTGGGGTGGTCCCAGACTCTCTCAAATTTAGGGACCATCTAGTCCATCCCCAGTGGGGTATGGAGGGCTCAAGGAGCTGCTGGGGCCAGGAGGGCTTTGAAGCCACACAGAGGCCCAATAAACTGACTAATGAGGATGACAAAACCCCAATAAACCCAGAAAGGAAAAGCTCTCCTTCAGAGGCACTGGGGAGCACTGGGCGCCAGCTCCATACACCTCCCCACTCCCAGGGCCAGTGCCTCCCAACAGGGCTGTCTTGGAAGAGCGGACCAAGCTGCCCGCCCTCCCACGTCTTCTCCCTCACCTGCTCACCTGGGAAGTGGCAATGGCCCTGCCTGGCCCCAAGAATTATTCCTTACTCAGCTTGGTTGCCCCTTCAGGTCATGCCAGCCTACGCCGGGATCCTGGGCTGTGTAGCATGCCTCGCGCTCACAGCCTGGAGCTGTGTTAATCTTCTCCACAATCCTGGGATGTGGCAACCATGAGCACTCCATTTTACAGCTGGAAAACTGAGTCTCCATGAGTTCCTTGGTTACTCAAGGCCATGGAAACTTCTAGATGCATAACCAACAATCTGCACACCCCCATTCAGGTAGAGCCAGGGCTCCCTGGAGGAGGGGGTCTGACGTGGGACAGGGCTCCATCTCTTGAGCTTCACTGCCAATTCTGTCTGAGCAGAGGCCAGAGGCCAGCACCTTAGGCCTGGCCCAGCCCTGGACCTTTTGAGGCTCAACAGTATATGCTACATGGCTTTGGGGCTTTCCCACGGTCTAGGTATGGCCTAGCATGGCCTGGGGGGCGGTGGCCAAGCAGAGCTGGGATGATTCTTGGGGCTTTCCTATGAGAAAGGGCTCCTCCAGCCGCGCCCTCGTAGAGCCACTATCGGAAGCCAAACACAGAGCTGGGGAATGTCAACACCTTAGGCTTGCCACCTGGCATCTGGTGCCTGAGGGCTGGGTGGTGGCCTGTGGGGGACACTGTAGACATCTCCAGCCAAGAAGCTCTGGGCTATTTATAACAAGGTTGGGAGAAGCTAGGCAAATATTGCCATCCCCTCTCCACTCCCCTTGACCTCCAGGCCTCTGTGTTTGAACTCTCGCTGGGCAAACTGGAGCTGATAAGGCACAGAGATTAGAGGGACAGTTCAGCTTAGATAAGCGGCTTCCTCCCCTAAGCACACAGGACTTCTAATATGGGACCAAGGCTAGCATGGGGTGCTAGCAGCTGCAAGAGCCCAGGCGCTGCCCCTTGTAGTCAGCTTAGTCTCCCTGATGTCTCCACCCTCCATCACCATCTCCTGCTTCTCTTGACTACCTTCAGTCAGGAGTGCTCCACCCAGGCCACCCTGCCCCACAGGTTGGCACCTGTGGAGCAGGTTGAGTTCTGTCTCCTGTATGTGACGAGCCAAGCATGCCATCCACGGCTATGAATACTTGATCATCACAGGCTAGGCTAGCCGGGGCAAAGCCCAGAGGGCACTGTCCCTTTCTCAGAGACAGCTGGGCAGCAGGCATTCAGTAGACCAGTGATCCCAGCTCCTCTCTAAACTGGCCATCTCTGTCTCTTCAGCATTCCCGTAGGCTTGCATGCAGCCTGGGCTCTGTCCTCTACCCATGCTAGCTGACCCCAGTTCCTTTGAATTGAGGCAGGGTCTCATTCTAGCCCAGGTGACCTGGAATTTGCTACGTAGTCTCAGGGTGGCCTCAAACTCACGGTGATCCTACCTGGGCATCCCAAGTGCTGGGATTAAAGACATGTGCCACCACACCTGACAGTGAGAATGGCTGCACCAGGGCCTCTAGCCTCTGCAAACAAACTTCAGACACATGCACTACCTTGTGAATCTGGCTTTATGTGGGTGCTGGGGAATCAAACTTGGGTTTACAGGCTAGCACCTTAACCACTGAGCATCTGTCCAGCCCCTGAGTTTCTTTGAAAGCAGACAGGGACTGTGGGATGGGCTGTATTCTCCTCTGTCCCACTCTTTGGCCTTTGCTATGGCAGCCCACAGAGGCCTCAGTCTGTGGGCCAAAGGGACACGGGGCTCAGGATGGATAAAGCCAGAGCTGGAAGCCTACAGAAAGAAGGGCAGGGCTCAGTTTGGAGCCAGGATCAGTGTGCCTGCAGTCAGGAGCCAGGCTCAAGTTGAGGTCCTGGTCAGTTCTTGGTTGGGACAGGAACTGATTCTGTGCCCGTGTCAGAGATTGCTGTGTGGCTGGGATTAAGGCTTTGTCAGTACTAAGCCAAGGCTCAGTCTGTGGCTGGGGCTAGGGCTCCGTCCACAGCTGGCTTTGGGGTCTGGCTAAGGCTTTGATGGCTGTACTTGGTCTGGGATCAGACCTTGGCTGGAGCTGATGTTGAGGAACTCAGGCTGTGACTAGGGTCAGGGGCCAACTTTTAGCTTGTATTATAGGACAGTCTGGCTGGAATGGAGATCTGGTATTCAGCTAGGATCGGGGCTCAGTGTACGACTGAGCTTAGTCAACCGAAAGTTGAAATCAGGGGTCAGGACATCCATGGCTGGGGTAGACAGTCTATGCCGATGCGAAGCCTCAGTCTTTGGCTAGGATCACGGCTCAGTCAATGGCTGAGGCTGAGGTTCAGTCTGGGTACGGACAGTTTGTAGCAGCCCAGTGGCTCCCTTACTCCCCAGTGGTCTCCACAGGTCAGGTTGCGGCAGCTGAACTATGCTTCCTCTTCGGATCAGAGCGTTCTTGGCCAGCACCCAGCTGCTGATTCCTGGGGGAGAGGCCCATTCCCGCCAGCCACATTCCCACGCCTTCCTGGGATGATGCCAGAGGGTGGTGGGTGTCGAGGGGCTGCCTCCAGGGAGGGCCTGCCTCTCACTCTTCAGCTGCTGCTGCCAGCACCAGGCTACTGCAGAAGGGCCCCTGGTCCACAGGGTCTTTCCCTGATCCCAGTGTTATGGCACCCATCCTCTTGTCCCAGCAAGAGAAACCAGAAGATGGGCTATTTGGGAGACCTGTATCCCAAGGTTTGAAGAGCAAGAGCTTGCCCGAGGCATCTGGCTGTGATTCCTGCAACTATCCCTGGGTCTGTGCTGCTTTGAGCTCCAGTTTCCTCAAATGACAATAGAAGGGGGAGTGGGCTGGACAGCATCTATCCAAGACCCCCTACTGTGACAAATCTGACAGGCCAAGGATGTATAAGGGTCCCAGCTGCTCTTAGTGGACCGCTGTCCATCTAGGGGTTCCCAGAGAGGGGTGTCAGGACCTAGTGGGATGGAAGCAAGATCCAGGGGCTGGAAGGATCAGCGCCTCTGTGGATTTACACTGACATAATATCTGTCACCAGAGGGGTGTGGCTGGCTCTGAGAGGGCAGCTGTATCATAGCAGGCATCAGAACACAGCCATGCTTCAAGCCGGCTCACAGCTCTTGGTGGCTGAGGAGCCCCAACAATGTGGCCAGACCTAACAGTAGGCAAGGCTGGAGAGCCAGGGACCACAGGCCTTAGGATTCTTGGCTTTATGTCCCCAGGGCAAGTCACATGCTATGGACACAAAGGCCTGTGCCTCAAGGTGGCTACATCCAGGCTGTGACAAGGTGTGTAGAGGTTCAATAGAGTACTGCTTCGTATACTCGTCCTAACCTGCTTTTATCCCCCGAGTTTCAGTGAGAAGGAATCAGACCAGAGAGGGACAGGACCCTGGACCAGGTTGCTGGTTCAGTGCCAGAGAGGAAGGGAGCCCCTGTTCTCCCCAGGGCCAGCAGGCTGGGACGCGTGTGTGGCGAGCTTCCTGCAGCTGCCCAGCCGGTGTTGCAACCTTCCACTCGAGCCGTGTCCCAACTTGCAGAGGCCTCTGCCCCCCGGGCTTGGAGGAGAACCTCGCCCGCCTTCCCAGGACCAGGACAACAAGTCCCGGCGTGGCCTGGTCCCCTGTGCCAGCTCTGAGCGTGAGAACATGCTGAGCAGAGGAGAGGAGTGGCAGGTGGCCAGGTGTGAGCACCAGGCAAGTACCCCTCAGGAGAGCCACAACGAGACTGCCCAGCCCCCAGCCACTCCCAGGCTAGCTGGCCAGGCTGGCTCAGAGGTAGGCAGGGGACCCTTCCCCTCAGTCCTTGAGTTGACGGAGCTGAAGGGCTACCCGACCTTATCAGCTCTGCCCACGGCTGCACCTTGCTGCACGTAGCTGGAAGTAGAGCCAGGCAGTTTGGCCATGTAGGCAGCAGGGGTCTGAAGGGACATTGTTAGGGTCACAAGAGATATGGGAGCTGAGCAGTACCAGTGAGGCCACTGTCCTGAAGTGTGGATGCAGGTAGCTGAGTCTGGAGCTTGGGGCGATTTTGCTTGCTCCGGGGATAGGTCTCGGAAGGATACCATAGGGAAACCCAAGGCCGGGCCCACTGAGGCCTGACCTGTGAGTTCCATGGGGGAACCAAGATGTCTCGTGGGCCCCTAGGCAGGAAGGAAACAAGAAAAACGGTCTGGTATATTGAGCCTGAGGGTGGGAGCCAGTCCTGGGGGGCAGGAGAGCTATCCCCAGTAGCTAGGTGCAAAGGGTGTTGCCTGGGCATGTGCCCTGCTCACACAACAGCTGCTCAGTGGGCACTAACGGGAGCATCCCTGAGAACCAGCAGTGTCAGCAAGTGCACACAGCTCTAGGGGATCCCCGTGAAGGCTCCCAGATCCATGGCTTTATATATGTGGTCTCCCTTCCTTAGAGAAACTGAGGCATTGACAAGAAAGTGGTTTGCCCAGGCCACCCAGCCTTGGTACCCCGATGTGGTTTTTTTGTTTTTTTTTTAATTATTGTTTTTTATTGACTTTTATACTTTTTTTTTTTTTTTTGGTTTTTTGAGGTAGAGTCTCACTCTGGCCCAGGCTGACCTGGAATTAACTATGTAGTCTCAGGGTGGCCTTGAACTCATGGCAATCCTCCTACCTCTGCCTCCCAAGTGCTGGGATTAAAGGCGTGCACCACCACGCCCGGCTTTTTATACATGTTTTCTAATATGTTATTATTTATTTATTTATTTGAGAGAGAGATACAGAAATAGGCAGGAAGAGAGAGAGAGAATGGGTGCACCAGGGCTTCTAGCCACTGCAAATGAACTCCAGACACATGGGCCCCCTTATGCATCTGGCTTACGTGGGTTCTGGGGAATTGAACCAGGATCCTTTGGCTTTGCAGGCAAATGCCTTAACTGCTAAGCCATCCCTCCACTGCCCCCCGATGTAGTTTTAATGTCCTCACAACCCAGCTAGGTCTCAGATCTGGGGAGGTGGAGGAGAGGTCAGGCACAGGGAGCCATGGGGAGGCCTCTGGAGGAGATGACCCACGCCCTAGACTCCAAAGCCAGGCCAGGCTTGGAGTGGAGGTCTGGGGAGGCGTGTGTAGAGCAGAGCTTCTGGTCATGAAGAGCTGGGCTGTGCTTCCACGCATCTACATGGCAGGGCAGGAGGGGCACGGGCTACCACTCATTGCCCTGACCACGGCTCCCCTGGGTCCACCTGCCGCCACTCTTTGCTTATCCCACCACTGCCCTAGATCCCTCCCAATCCCCATCTGGCTCCCATAGGTTGTGTGCTGGACAGTAGGGCCAGAGGACCCCCAAATGGCCTTACTCAGTTCCCTCCCTAGGACAAGCCCTATAGCAGTGGACCCAGCCCAGAGGCAGGTCAGGCAGGGAGAGCACTGTGAGTAGGCACTCACTGATGGAGTAGAAAGGATACCTAGCTAGCAAAAGGTCAAGGGTCAGACAGTTTCAGGGTATCGCAGGTGGGCAGTGGGGCACCACACGGGATTAAGTTTCCAGACATTACTTAGAGAAGCCTCGGCTAGGCATGCCTGCTGTGGTGCCAACTCCAACTCCTGTGGGCAGTATGCAACCTGCATAACACCTCATGGTAGCTCTGCCAGACCGTCCATGAGAGTGACCAGAAAGGCCTGGCCTCAGTGGACAGAGGCTGCCTACCTTTGGGAGCCTCGGGCTGCAGGGTCAACCTCATCCACCAATCCCACCTCTGGGGCACTGTCCCACAGGCAGGAGGCTGCTCTTGTTTATCCCCAACTCACTGTGCCTCCTACTTATGCCCAGAGGAAGCAAGGCCCTGTTATTGGACCCACCTGGGGCAGCCTCTGCTGCGAACAGGAAGCCGAGGGCACGAGGACACCATCCCCCTGCCCCCAGCCCAGGAGGAACAGGTAGCGAAGGGCAGCCTCACTGCACAGCTACACAGGGTCCACCCGACTCACCCTTCTGCCCAGTTTGGGTCATACCCTAGAGAGACTTCTGGAGTGGCAGACATGCCTGGGCAGAACCCCTAGCTCTGGAGCTTAGGTACCCAAGGTGCCTACGCAGCTAGAACTCCATCACCCAAGGACCAAGAAGGCAGCCAGGGACCAATCCCAGTGCACCCCTCTTTTCTCCGATGAGAGCCAGGCTGGAGGTACCAGCCCCAGGCATCTTCTCATAGGTAGGGAGACAGGTTCCTGGGCCTGGTGGCCACTGTGAGGCCCTCGGCTGCTGGAATCTGGGCATAGAGTACTTTTTCCAAGGCAGGCAGGGCAGGCAGTACCCTCTGCTACCCTCTCAAGGACCTAGAGCCCAGAGACGTGTTTCCACAGGGTCTTCGGGCTGGCACCCCCTCCCCCGTGGGAGAAAAGCCCATGAGCCCGAGGCCCGCAGCACGTTGGGGCCTGAGCTTGACTAGGGTTTCCGCCACAGCCTTCACGTGGTGTCGCAAGAGAGACAAGAAGACTGGCCTTGGGCATTGGGTGGGGCCGGAGGGGCTGGAAGGCCTTTGTGTGGGAAAAGGGGCTTTGTGGGATCCTAGAGAGCCCCAGTTCTCTTGGGACCCCCCACGTGGGGAGGCACTTACACCTCTGCTCCCAGGAAACCTCAGCCAGGTCCCTGGCCAAGTGCAGGTAGAGCAGGTGTCTCCTTTCCCCCTCCTGGGCACAAATTATACAGGGAGGCTCTGGTTCAATCTAAGGTCCTGGCTGGAGGAGTATAGCCTGGCATGCTTGTGGGAGCTGGCTAGTTGTCCCTCCATCCCGCTGGCACCTAGTGGAGCTAGCTGAGGTTTGGCTCCCATGGTAAGGGAACCAAAAGGAAAGGCTGACAGATGTGGTGGCACACACCTTTAATCTAACACTCGGGAGGCCATGGTAGGAAGATCGCCGTGAGTTCAAGGCCATACTGAGACTACAGAGTGAATTGCAGGTCAACCTGGGCTAGAGTGAGACCCTACCTCAAAAAACAACAACAAAGAGAAAGTGTAGCCGGACATGGGCTCTCAGCACATGGGAGGCAGAGGTAGGAGGATCACCACAAGTTTGAGGCCACCCTGAGACTACATAATGAATCCCAAGTCAGCAGGGGCTAGAGCGAGACCCTACCTTAAAATAAAAAGAGATTATTGGGCTAGAGAGATGGCTTAGCAGTTAAGGTGTTTGCCTGCAAAGCCAAAGGAGCCTGGTTTGATTCCCCAGGACCCACGTTAGCCAAATGTACAAGGGGGTACATGAATCTGGAGTTCGTTTGCAGTGGCTAGAGGCCCAGACACACCCATTTTCTGTCTCTCTTTCAAATAAATAATTTTTTTTAATAGAGAAAGTCTAGCCAGGCGTGATGGCACACACCTTTAATCCCAATACTTGGAAGGCAGAGGTAGGAGGATCACAGTGAATTTGAGACCAACCTGAGACTACATAGTGAATTCCAGGTCAGCCTGGGCTACAGTGAAACCCTACCTCAAAAACCCAAATAAATAAATAATAAAGTAAGTCTTTCTTTTTTTTTTAATTATTGTTTTTTATTGACTTTTATACTTACATACAAAAACCCCCCACCTGATATTTCCCTCCCCTCCCCCCATTCCACTTTAGAACTCCAGTCTCCATCATATCCCCTCCCTCTCTCCATTAGTTTCTCTTTTAATTTGATGACATTATCTTTTTCTTCTATTTAGTCTTTCTTTTTTTGTTTTTTTTGTTTTGTTTTCCTATATTGTGTTTTTTTTTTGATATTTTTATCTATTTATTTTATTTGAGAGAGAGAAAGAGGCAGAGGGAAAGAGAGAGAGAGAGGGAGAGAATGGGCCCACCAGGGCATCCAGCCACTGCAAATGAACTCCAGATGCATGTGCCCCTTGTGCATCTGGCTTACGTGGGTCCTAGAGAATTGAACCAGGGTTCTTTGGCTTTGCAGGCAAACACCTTAACCGCTAAGCCATCTCTCCAGCCCTAAAGTAAGTCTTTCTGAGTAGAAGCCTCCCAAATGCTCCAGCAGGCCTAGGTAGTCACCTCCCTTTCTTCTGGCCTCAGTTTCCCATCCCTTCAGTGAGATGTACAAAACATACTGCAGCTGAACTGGCTCTTAGAAACCTCTGGGGACCCTGCCAGGGGCCATAGTCCCTCACTATGCCTATGGGGACTTCCCTGTCTGGTCCTGCAGAGAGTTTTCAACATCTCTCTTCTGTGGACAGTTAATCTTGGGTGAGGCAAGGCTGCCCCAGATAGTAGGTCCTGGAGAGGGAGCCAGCGCCCCTCCTGGTGCCAGCATAGCCTGCTGAGGTCATGTGCTGTGCACTGTGGCTCTGATAACAGTGGCCAAGGGTGGGGTCCCTGTTCTGCATCCATGCTCAGTCAGCAGGGCCACCCCCCTGCACACCTAGGAGAATGTCACTCCTGGAGGCAGCTGAGCATCTGGGTACCATCTGTCTTTCCCAGTGTGTGGAGAAGAGGTGGGAGCTACAAAGGACATTATGTGTCCACTGTGGTTAGTGTCTTTTGCCAGTACAGCCTGGATGCTCCTCTGAGAATGTGTGCTGGGCCCACCAGGATGGTCAGAGAAGATGACAGACTCTGGATCAACTGTGTAAGCCCTTACCCAGGCTCCCGGGGCTGGCGGTGGCCACTCAGTCCAGAGCCTTGCCTGACCCCTTTCTTATTTTCTCCATTAGAAGTTCCTTGGCTCTGGTGCTCCAGTGCTCATGAATGGATTCTTCTACTGGCCTTCACTACTGAGGTAGGACAAGGGACCCAGCACCAGCTCTCCTAGGAGGCACTGGGGGTTGGACTTGAACAGGATATCTCTCAGAACGGACCGGCACTCTGAGCCAAGGACCAAATGTCCAGCTTTGCCCTTGCAGTGGTGGTGGTTGGGGTGTGTGTGTATGTGTGTGTGTGTGTGTGTGTGTGTGTGCACGCGCACACGCAAAGGATGAACCGGGCTTGGCAGATCTCTAACAGAGGGAGGGCAGCATCCACAAGTAAGGTAGGAAGGGTGGTCTTGGCCCCAGCCTTCAAGGTAGGCAGCACAAGAGCTGCATGAGGGTGGATACAGCACTGAGGGGCTGGAAGGGCCAGGAGTCAGGACCCCCATAGCAGGGATAGGGTGCAGGGCAGAGACCCAGCTGGTGAGTCGACCATGGCTGGGGAGGCCACCCTGGCCACTAGGTTGCCTCTTAGTGACCTTTGCCTGCTCCTCGCGTGCAGCCACAGGCAGCCAGTCTTCCGGGGCCCTGAGTTCATTGCACAAGCTCATGGTATGTGGGCACAAACAGCCCAATTGCACCAGAGCCCCAGCCCTGCTTCCTCTTTGTTCTGCTGAAGCCCCAGCCAAGGGTGAGAAGTGGGCATGGCTGCTGGGACCCAGCCCAGGGCAGGAGTCCATATCCCAGTGCTCTGGGTCACAAGTGCTTATAAGTCACAGAAGCTGCAACCTGTTCAAGATGGGGTCTCACCCCAGCACAAAACAGCCTTGTATTTGCTGGGGGCTTGGTCCCCAGATTGCCCAGCTCATCAGAGAATATATTGCGGCACAGCAACACTTGAACCCATCTGAAAAAAAAAAAAAAAAAAACAAAAACAAAAACAGGGAGGCCGAGGCACACAGCAGGGAAGGGACCTGGCACCCCTGTCTGCAGGAGGACAGGTATTCCTGTGGCACATACAATGGGTTCTTCTTCCAATCGCATAGACAGGAAGATGCAGATCAAGAGGGAGGCATGCTCTCTAAGGGCCTTGGAAACACTCTTCCTCCAGGAAGTCCTCCTGGATTGCCCCTAAGGGGTTTTGGTTTCTCTGGACAATAGGTGCCTGCCTGCTGCTACTTCATCCGTGCTCTGAGGAGAACAGAGCACTCAGCTTTTGCCCTGATTCCTTCTCCTGCACTCTGTATACATTGGATGATCCACAAGTGAGTATTGACTACCTGACTTAAAATGTCCCCTCTTGGCTGAATGTCTGTTTTGCCCCACCCTGACAGCTGTTTCTGTCCTGGCCTCCCATCATACTGTCAGAGCCGGATACCCCAGTAGAGCTGGGGCAGGCTGGCACAGTCTTGTCCCTTGCCCCTGCCTGATGCTATGGCCCTGATGTCCACAGCCCATGCCCCAAGCTGCCCATCCCAGCGGCAATCTGGCTCCAAAGCCAACAGGACTTGAATGGGGACTGCTGCTTACTGGCCATGTGATGAGGTGGCCAGCGGTTTCATTTTTGCTTCCTTCATAGGGACAGGAGGTAGGAGATGATGCAGGCTGGCAAAATCCCTGCCATCCCCAAAGCACCCTGTCCTCAGAGTTGGCCTTCAGGTTACCTGCACGCCTGTGGGGGTGGCGTGGGAACGTGCAGGAGACAGCAGCACTAGTGTGGGCCAACCCACACACTTCAGTCGCTGAAGCCGTGCTGGGGACAGATAGTACGCTGGCTCAGCCCAAGGCTAGTTCATGAACGGGAGGTGCTTCTGCAGCGGTGAAGATGGAAAATGCAGAAGGGGGGCTGGAGAGATGGCTTAGCGGTTAAGGCATTTGCCTGCAAAGCCAGAGGACCCCGGTTCAATTCTCCAGGACCCACGTAAGCCAGATGCACAAGGGGGTGAATGCATCTGGAGTTTGTTTGCAGTGGCTAGAGGCCCTGGCTCACCCATTCTCTCTCTCTGCCTCTTTGACTCTCTCAAATAAGTAAATAAATATTTTTTTAAAAAAAGAAAAGGCAGAAGGGGAAAACCCAGAACTTCAGTGGAGAGTGCTGCAACCGGGGGCAGACGCTCCTCACAGAATCCAGTTCTGTGCACATGCAGGAGCTTGCTGACGTTTTCCATTATGGCAGGCCCTACACTTGTTACCTGATCACCTTTTCCTCCAAGAAGCTGAAACCCCCGCACAGCCCCAACCTTCTTTTACACAGTCCCTCTTGCCCCATCTATCCTGGCAAGCTGCCTCCTTCTCCAGCTCTCTGTGGGCTCCTGGCAAGCGGGTGGGGCTGTCCAGGTGATGCCAGACTTGGCCTGAGCAGGCCCGGGCGGAGAGGCCCACTCATCTTCTTTCTCCAGGTTTCGGCTGGTGGGGAGTTAATTGCCCTGAAACGCATGCTCTATACACAGCTGGGCCTGTCTTCCTTGCACCTGCCAGGAGGGCTCTGGGCATCCTGGCTCAGCTTCTGACTGTAAGGAACCCTGAGGGGAGTGGCAGTCTCAGAACCAGCTCTTTCCAGAACTTCCTGATCTCCCCAGATTGAAGGATTCCCACGTAGCAAGTTCCCAACATGATACCTCTTTCTGTCCACTTCACTTGACAGCAGCCCAGGGTTTGTCATTGTCCCTAACTTACAGATGACACTCAGGACCAAAGAACCAGAGATTCACCAAAGGATGCTCGGTCAGGCAGAGCCACACCTCCTGTGCAGTGAACTTGACTGCCCAGGTCAGACCTCCCACTCTAGCCAGCCCTGCAATGTAGAGTGCCCAACACCAGGCATGAGCTAACTCCTCATGGGCCCATGGGAAATGAGACATTCACATGGATGGCACATGCAAGAGATGGACATTCAGTGGGCTAGTCCCACCCTATTCATTAATTTACGTCTCAAGTACAGCTTGGACACTAGCCCCAGAACTGGGGTCTTGCCACGTCCCCATACCATACTCAGAGCCCGAGTGCACCGAAGCCCTCTGCTTTTCCCTTCCTTCCAGCCCATGGCTTCCTTGTGTCTTTCTGTTGTAGCCCCTGGCAGCTCTGAGGGGCTCCCCACGGTGCCCTCTCTGTCCTCCTCTTAAAGTCCAAAGACTTACAAACCCCGGACACAGCAGTCTGGCAGGTTCCCAGGCAAGAAGAAGTTCAGGCTACTCAAGGAGGCCCATTCACCACCAGCGCCAGATCCCATGTCACACAGCCTGGGAAGGCTGGTTGAAAAATGGAGGTCGGTGCTCTGCTCCCTGTACTCCCAGGTGTCTCTGCAGGCTGTGTGGACAGCTGGGCGCAATCCTGGGAAGCTAGTGGAGGGTGGGGGGCAGTCATGTCAGACGGAGGGGAAGCTGGAAGGAGAGGCCACCTGGGCTGAGATGGGGATGGCGAGGGATTCTGGGAGAAGACTCTGGAATGTGCAGCTCCCCCCGGGGTTCAGAAGATGTGTGGGAGGCGAGAATCTGTGGCCAGACACAGTGAAGCCCCCCAGCATCCTGCCCACCCCCCACTTCCCCTCGCAGTGAGAGTGCACGCAGATGTGGGGAGAGGGCTCGGAGCACTGCGGCGCAGAGGGTGGGAACGTCCAGGGTGTGGCGCTCCACTGCAGACCTCAGAGATCTCTTGGGCACATCCTCTAAGCAGCCCTACTGTGGAATGAATGAGCGCAGCCCTGGGGCTGCAGGCGGAATCTGTCTGTCTGAGGAAGCATGTGGGGGTCCTCACCCGGCACTGTGCTCCCTGCTGATGGGAACCCGCCAGCTTCCCTAGTTTTCAGGCGAGTCCGAGTTCCCGACAGAAGGTGGAGTCCATTGTGCTCTTCAAGGCTGAGTGGCTGGGACAGGTTGCTGGGAGACTAGAAGGGCCCAGAGAGGCAGCCCAGCCCAGGGAGTCTGTCCTGGGTGGTTCCTCAAGGTGAGAACCACTGAGGCACTGGAGAGAGATGTCCTTAGATGTAGCCATCACACTGGCTGTTGGCAGTCATCTCACCCTGCACCACCTGCCCCCCCCCCCCGCCAGCAAAAGTTTTTTTTTAATTTTTTATTTATTTATTTAAGAGAGAGAGATACAAATAGGTGGTAGAGAGAGAGAGAGAACGAATGGGAGCACCAGGGCCTCCAGCCACTGCAAATGAACTCCAGATGCATGCCCCCCCCCCGTGCATCTGGCTTATGTGGGTCCTGGAGAGTCAAACCTGGGTCCTTTGGTGCTTTGCAGGAAAGCACCTTAACCGCTAAGCCATCTCTCCAGCCCTCCCCCACCCCCAGCAAAAGGTTTTGTTCCCGAATCCTCCAGGTCCCTCAGCTTTACAACCTAGAGGATGGTTCCCAAGCACCTACTGAGTGCCGGTGGATTACACAACGCTGGTTGTTTATGTGGCTCTGACCAAGTTTTCTTCATGCTCAAAGCAACCCTGCAAGGCAAACTATCCTCCCAATGAGGTCATCATGGCGCCGAAAGGTTAGGAAGCTTGTTCCAAGCCCCACGGCTTTCAGTGGCTAACCTCAGGATCCTGTGTCCAAGACCTAGTCCCCAATCCCAGAGAAGAGGCAGGATAAAATGCCAGGGCCAAAATGACACCATGTGGAGATACTGATCTATGGGGGCAGCTAGCCTCCCAGGGAGAGGAGTGGCCAAAGGCTCCGAGGTGGGGCTGGATGAGGTGTTTCGGGGCAGGTAGGCCGTGGGGCAGGCTTGGAGAGGTCTTGAATATTGGGAGAGCCAAGGTATCAAAATGGTGTGGGTCTCCTTAGCTAACCAGGGTCTGGGAACCTATTTCTACCCCGTCTCTGCTGTTGTATTTCAGCAGGGAGGCCTGGGGCAGATTAAAGAGGTTGGTCCTGGGATAGAGCACCCACCAGGCCCAGCTTCACTCATGGAGTTGAGTGGTGTACTCCACAATTCTTGTGTGGAAGCCCCCCACTCACCAGCGCCTCAGCATATGGCTTTTTTTTTTTTTTTAGATAGAGCCTTCAAAGAGCTCATGACAAGAAAGTGGGGTGTGAGAGAGCACCCTAACCAATATGACCAGCGTCCTTATAGGAAGAGAGCAGGACACACATGGAGGGACGATCACGTGAGGACCCTGGGAATAGACGCCATCTGCAAGCCAACGAGGGCCTCCTTGCAGGAGCCAGCCCTGAAGACCTCTGATCCCAGACTGTGTTTTTGTGGCTGGAAATGGAACCCAGGGCCCTGAGCACATCAGGCGAGCGCTGTCCTGCTTAACAGTTCCTCCCATATGTCAGACGTCTGGCTACACGGAACTTTAGGACTATATATTCCCCTCATTTTAGCCACTAGGCCACAAGACTCTATTATCACAGCCCAAGCAAACTAATGAGCCTGGGCTGGACCCCTGCCCTCACTCCATTAGGGGGACAGGGTGAAGGTTGACATCACCCATATGCCCAGGGCACAGGGCAGTCTAGGCTTATGGGTTCTGGTTTATGTAGCCTACTTCTCCCCCTCTGGTCCATTTTCCAAACATATCTTTTTTTCTTTTTCTTTGCCTCTCTCTCTCTCTCTCTCTCTTTTTTTTTTTCCAGGTAGGGTCTCACTCTAGCCTAGGCTGACCTGGAATTCACTCCGTATTCTCAGGTGGCCTCGAACTCACAGTGATCCTCCTACCTCTGCCTCCCAAGTGCTGGGATTAAAGGCGTGCACCACCATGCCTGACTTCTCTCTCTCTTTTTTTTTTTTTCTTTGAAAGAAAGACAGCTTATTTATTTATTTAGTAGAGAGAGAAAGAGACAGAGAGAAAGAGAAGACAGAGAGAATGGGCATGCCAGGGCCTCTAGCCACTGCAAACGAACACGCAAACGATGCAGTGCCACCTTGTGCATCTGGCTTACGTGGGTCCTGGAGAATCGAACCTGGGTCCTTAGGCTTTGCAGGCAAGCACCTTTAATGGCTAAGCCATCCCTCCAGCCCCCAAACATATCTTAAGTTACCAGAGCCAACTGGGGTTGAGGGGGAGAGGGCAAAAGCTGCTCTGTCTAGGCTCCTCTTGGTTTCTGGAATACATCTGGCCTGAGAGCACCTGGGAAGCTTGCAGGGTCGTGGGGCCCAGCCTTGCTGGCTCATAGTTGCCAGTGGTCAGCCGCCCATCAGGGCTGGATGGGAGGAGGCAGCCACTTCCTTGGTTGTTGGTGACTCAGGCCCTTTTCTGGGAACCCTCCCCCCACTCCATATCCTGACGGCCTGGGGCTCAGTGTGGGACAGCTGTGGGAAGTGTGGCTGTGATTAGGGCTGAGTTTGAGAGAAGAAAGGGCAGGAGCCTAAGGGGGAGACATGAGTTCTCTGGGCCACCAGGCAGTAGCTGAGGTGCCTAGGGCTTTTCTGGGTCGGCATCTCCCCTCCCAGCCTGGGGTCAGGGACCTGACTGTCATCCACAGAAGGGGATATATAAGCCTCCTGCCTGAGTCCCACCCCTGAGTCCCCTACTCGGGGTGTGGGGCAGGCCCTGAGTGTGGAGTTTACCGGTGGACATAGCCTTCCTGAGGCCGGCGTCCCTTGGTCCTGCTGTTCAGAGGGCTCCAGCTGGACACTGGACAGAGGCTACTTCTAAGCGGGGGTGGGATGTGGGACGGTCCCCGCTAGGCCTCCTGGGCCAGAGTCCAAATGCCATTTGCTCCTCTGCTTCCTTCTGGGAAGACCGTGGGAGGGGAGGAGGCCTCAGCAGGGTTGGGAGTAGGGTCAGGCCTGCTGAGCAAACAGGGAAACACAGAGTAGCTGCTGGTCCAGTCCAAACCGTCCTCTCCCAGCCCTCCTTCACCGGTGCTGTGCAGGCCAGGGTTAGGATAGCCTTGATCTAGAAGCCCAGCTGGTATACACTTGGGCCTGGCTAACTGTGGCCCCTGGACAAGTGTTTTCTGTCTTCATAGTTTTACTGAGAAATAGTTCGCCTATTATGTGAGTGCACCATTTCACGCTCACAGGACAGCCTTGGCCAGGCCCATCCAGACACTTCCATCATCTCCAGAGAATATGGCTGAACTGGCCATTATGAACTCAGAACTCAGTCTGCTTTCAGATCCCATGGACACAGCTCTGGGAGTCTAGCGTGAGTGGCCTCCAGATAAGTGGCCTCTGCAGCTCTTCTTCTGAGCTCCTTCTAGCTCTGCCCTGATCGGCAGCTCTCATGGCAGATCCAGTGGATGGAGAGGCCATATTTGTCCACACATCATCATTCCCACCTTCATGAGGGTTGTTGTGCTGTGGGGAATGTTCCCCTAACACAGCCGCATGGACAGAGGTTGCTTTCATTTCTCTCAGGTACACACTGAGGCATGGAGCTGCCAGGTTGATCCGTCACTCCGCTTGTTGTTTAGGGAGCTGAGGACTGACCCCTGAGCAGTGATGACAATTTGTATACCCACCCTGTCTGTGCTGGAGGGGCGTGGTTTCTGACTCCATGGGGGTGTGACACCCTCACGAGATGTCTACTCCATTCCCGTTGGCAGGTCTGTGGTCAAGCCTAGAGGCAGGAATACCTGGTCCCTACTTCAGCTGAGGATACTGGCCTAAAAGTTGCTTGTCTGCAGCTGGTCCCCACTAGCTGATATTTTCCAGGCTCTTCCCAGAAGGAGCTCATGTGTACGACACCCTCAAGCCCCACATTCTTCCTGCCCAGGGTTCCAGTTGTCCATTATACATGAGGCCAGAGAACCTGGGACTGAAAACTCCAGGAATGATGGGGGCTGGAGAGATGGCTTAGCAGTTAAGCACTTGCCTCTGAAGCCTAAGGATTCCGGTTCAAGGCTCGATTCCCCAGAACCCACATAAGCCAGATGCGCAAAGTGGCACATGAATCTGGAGTTGGTTTGCAGTGGCTGGATGCCCTGGTGCTCCCATTCTCTCTCTCTGCCTCTTTTTCTCTCTGTCGCTCTCAAATAAATAAATAAAAATAAATAAAAACTTTTTTAAAAAAGAAACTCCAGGTATGAGACTCTGGAAGGTTGCTGAGCATTCTGGAAAGTTCCGCAAGCATCCTCTAGACTGCAAGAGGTACACACTGAGGCATGGAGCTGCCAGGTTGATCCGTCACTCCGCTTGTTGTTTAGGGAGCTGAGGACTGACCCCTGAGCAGTGATGACAATTTGTATACCCACCCTGTCTGTGGGTATACAGAGGACTGCAAGAGTCCTCTAGACTCCCATGACTGTCTGCCCCGCTTAGCCTGAGGAGAGACATAAGAACTCTCTCTCTCTCCCTCTCTCTCTCTCTTTCTCTCTCTCTCTCTCTCTCTGTGTGTTCCCCAGCACCTAAATCCTTCAAAACATGTGGCTCTATACCCCACATGCCATGCTCCAGCTCTGTGGCTCCGGCCTAAGCAGTCTCCCTCACACCACAACTGCTTCCTTTCTGAACACTCAGCAGGTGCCTGGGGCAGAGGTCAAATGCACAGTGTGGCCCTATTGGCCAGCTTCTCACCCAGCCAGCCTGGCCACGCTGTGTTAGCACTCCCACTGTCTTACTATTCCAGTCTCAACTCAGGCACCCTGCCAGTAGTCTCCTGTGGCCAGTCCAGCCTCAAACTATGCACTGTTGCCAGTGAGGTAGACATGATGGTTTGGGGGCTTTGGGTACTGGAAGCTCAGTCCAGAAGGGAGGTGTGGATTGAGAATCCCATGGCTAGCTGTTCTATGGAATGATAGGTCTGGGGTACCAACAGCAGCTGCCAGAGACCTGTCCCCTGCCCCCCCCCCCGCCACATGCCTGTCAGTTCTCCTTCAATAACCCTGGAGGGGGACATGCTATCTCCATATGTAGGGAAACTGAAGCTTGGTTCACTGTGTCCTTCAAAGAGAGCACCTGGTGGGTGCTGAGGAGTATAAGCAGTTAGCTAGTATGGAGACTTGGTTGCTCCTGTCCCAGAGTTCCCTGTCCCTAGATACTGTGGTCATATGTGCCTCCCCCCCCCCAACAAGGCTTGGTAGGCTGCGGCCTTGGGACACTTTGAGCAGGACATCTCTGCCTTTCTGCTCCCTAGCAACCACTACCTTTGCCCTTGGCTAGACATGCCGCGGAGGAGGCCTTCATACAAACGGAGTCTCCCAGCCTTCAGTGGCGCTCTGCCTATCAGCTGTCCCATCTGAGGTCGGGTTTCTGCCATTTCACAGAGGTCTGGGAAAAGCTATCTGCTGTTGAAGGCAGCGGAAAGGCAAGAGCTCAGGAAAACAAGGGATATTAAAACCTTCCAAGGCAGGCCATGGTCACCTGCACCCTTTTCCCCCAGGTGAGGGGGCTACAGCATAGAACACACCCTGTGGGCCTGTTGCTATGATAGCCCAGGCCAGGTTCTATGAGATATATAGCGTGCCCTGGCCCCTCTGCACAGCAGATTCTCAGAAAAGATTTGCTGAAGAGGAGAGAGTCTTCCTGGATCTTTTGGAATGACAAAGCCTCTCCACCTGTCATGGATTGTCCCTGGAGGGCCAACTCCTCCTCAGGAGCCTGTCTGAATGTCCCCAAGCTATGGGATGGGTCTGAGCTCAGGACCACGCTCTACTTCAGAGTCCACCAAGGTGTGAGGTGCACAGTGTCTCCTAGAGAAAGCCAACCACAGGGGCCAGAAAAGGAGCAAGACCCAGGACAAGATGGCCACAAGGCTGCGCACTGGGCAGGTGGGATAGTCACATGTAGAAAAACATGTGGTGTCCCAGCAGCTGGTCGGGAGGGCCAGGAGCTTGGGTACTTTCCGTGAGCATGTTTCCAAGACAGTTGCATGGAGCAGGGCACAAGGCTAGCCTGGCCATTGGGGTCCCCACTTGCCTTAGGCTTCCCACCAGGTCAGCCCTGATCCATGGAGTGGGATTGAGCTATGTCCACAGTGGAGAGATCCTCCCCTTTCCCCTGCCAGCCCAGAGCAGAACACCATCGAGGACCCTTCCTTGTTCAGTCACAGTGAGCCCATCCCACCTCCCATGGAAGGTCAGAGGTCAGGGGCCCTAACCACACACACCATTTGCTAAAGGCTGTGGGCCAGCTGTTGATGAGCCTCATCTCTCCACACCCAAGACAGCCTCAGCATGTTTGCCATTTGTCCTCATCCAAAGAGATGCATGGTGTTTTCTGTTTTTCTAGGAGGTGGGTCCTGTGGTTGGGGGAGAGAGAGAGAGAGAGAGAGAGAGGGAGAGACAGTGAGACACAGAGGGGCAGAAAAGAGACTAAAGGAAAGGAGTGAGGCAGGGAGAGGGACTTCAGGGAAAAAGAGAGAAAGAGAAGGAGACAGACAGACAGACAGGCAGCCCAGAGGTGGTCAGGAAAGAGGCAGAAACATCACAGAATCCTGAACCAGACCATGGACAGGCAGAGCCTGGCATGACAGGGAGGTGTTGCCAGTCCCACCCTGCTTTGTCCCACCCACCCCCACACACACCTGTCTTATGAAGGACAGGTAAATCACCAGCTCTTCCATGCCCACGCATCAAGTCAGGCACATTCAAGATAAAGACTGCCCACCCCCCAAACACACCTTTTTTTGTTTTGTTTTGTTTTTGTTTTTTTCCAGGTAGGGTCTCGCTCTAGCCCAGGCTGACCTGGAATTCACTATGTCGTCTCAGGGTGGCCTCAAACTCACAGTGATCCTTCTACCTCTGCCTCCTGGTATCAAAGGCGTGCACCACCACACCCGGCTTATAAAGACCCTTCTGAAACCAGATTCAGATGTTCAGTTTTACTTGAGCAATGCTGTAGTGTGCAGGCAGGGCTTCAAAGACTTCTGGGATCCTGGAAGCACTGCCCACCTTTCACCCTGGAAGAGGAGGTGGGAGGCCAGAGGGACTGACTCAACTCAGCCTCAGGATGGGCCAAGGAGGCAGAGGGGACCAGCCAAGTCTGGAGGCTACCTGCTAAGTGGGAGGCTGGCACATGAGGTGGCTATAGGAGGGGCAGAGCCAGCACGAAGTATCAGGAGCTGCACCTCAGACAGAAGTCACTGTATGGACCAGGGAAGCCTCCTGGGCTACTTCATCACCTCCCTTCTTCCGGACACTGGACTTCTATTCATGCCACCTGGCAGGCCTCCAAGCCTGGCATTCTCCCCACACAACCAACTCCTTTTGGCATCTAGCTCAGGCTTCTTTGGTACCCAGTACCTTTTGGCCCCGTAGAAATCATCTCACAGCAAAGTCTGTGGAGAACTGCTTACCTCACCTTATAAAGCCAGGGCCCTCCCCACAGAGCCACCCTGGATCCCCTTTCTAATTAGCTCTTGGTCCTGCCCTCCAAGCTGTAGCCTGGGAACCTGGGTGCTGCCTCAGCCGCCCCACACCTGTCCCCAGAGGCTGTCCACCCTGAACATCTCCTTGTCATCCTGCCCTGAGCTCCTGCCCTCTTTCTGGCCTCGAAGATGTCTCTTCTGCCTCTTTCTGCACATTTGTGGCTGGGTGCCCACCACAAGCAGGGCCTGGGCCAAGGTTGGCAAGCAGGACAGCCAGCCTGGCACTCTAGGATATAGGATATGTATAGGATATACATAGAGGATATGGATATAAGCTCAATGGGCTGACAGCAGGTGGGAAACACCACAAAAGAAGAGCTGACTGCGGAGACAGGGTCTCTCAGGATGTTGTTGCAGTGGGAGCCAGGGCACCTGCTGTCCACCTGACCGTCCATCCAGGCCTGGAAACCAGGGACAGAGGTAGGGGCTCAGACTCCATTCAAGTTCCCTGGGCCCCACCCCTGCCTGCAGGTAGACGCTCCTGCAGAGAGAGGGGGAGGAGGAGGGCTCACAGACACCCAGAAACTTTCCCTGGATGCCTGGGGCCAGGGGCCTTTGAAGTGGGAAGGCTGGGGGTGGTAAGTAGGTCCAGGGTGCAATTAGAGGAGGTTTCACTCTCTCTCCAGGACTGAAACCAGCCCTGACTCCCAGGATGGAGCTGGCCTCACTCCCTGCCCTGAGCAGGGTCTCCAATTCTGGGTCACCTGGCTCCCCTCCCCAGAAGAACGGATGGCTAGACCTGCTCCCCAAGACACTGCTCACCAGCCCATGGTTGTCCGATGGAGGACAGACTGACCGCCTGACTCCCAGAACACTTCCTGTAGCTAAGATCTGCTCAGGAGTCATTGAGTCACATAAAGCTTGGCCGATACACCCATGTTTTGAGGGAATGTCCGGTTGGGTGGCCTAAGGACCAGCCTTCCCCGAGGTCTCCTTGTTGACACAGGATTTTGTGGGACTTTTTTTGGTTTTTGCTTTTTGTTTTTTTTTTGAGGTAGGGCCTCACTCTAACCCAGGGGGACCTGGAATTCACTATGTTGTCTCAGGGCGATCTTTAATTGCTAAGCCATCTCTCCAGCCCCCAGTGGTCTGAAATTTTTCACTCTGAGTGCAAAGCCTTCTCTCTGATCTATTGTGTTCTCACTAACAAGGTTTGGTTTTTGTCTCTGGAGTTGTAAATAGAATAGAAATTTAAAATGAAAATGCATAGCTTCTGTATGAATGAATGAATGAATGAATGAATGAATGAATGAATGAATATATGAAGGGAAATGGTTGTCTGGAATCTATATGAAAAGTGCACTTGAAACGAATGTGTGTTGGGCCAGGGTGACTCTCTCCCTTCCTAAATGTGCTGCTTCCAGGATGCTGAACTCCATGCTCATAGGGCAGAGCCCATGGGCCTGATATTTTATTACTCAGCCATCTTTCCTTCCCCCTCTGCTTCCCTTCCTCTTTCCTTTCCTCCATCCCTTCTTCCCTCCATCCATGCATGCAGTAACCAATCCACTGCAGACAACACTGGCTCCTCCCAGCCCCCAGCCTCATACACACCCATCAGAGGCCTCCCGGTCTCCACTCTGCACTTGCCTACCTCGGCAGTGGTGGGCAGTGTCTGGGTGGACAGAAGAACAGAGCCTGCATACAGTGAGAGCCTAATAAATATGTGTTGAATAACTGTTAATTAGAGCTTAAAAAAAATCTCAGGTTAGGCAAGAAGAGACTTGGACAGTTATAGCTCAAGTGCCTGGCATCTGTCCTGTCCCCACCATGCAGCAGGTGTGATTTGGAACTGTTCTGAGTCACTGCTGGGATTGTCCTCAGATTGTAAAGGCCATGCCCACACCTATAAGATGTATGGCATCTGGACACCTAAGGATCTGGCATGTGGCTCTGGAGACTAACCCTTGGCTGACTAGCTCCCAGCAGCCCCTGTGGTCTCTTGGGTTCAAACAGCCAGAGGCCAACCAGGTGTGGAGGCTCATACTTATAATTCCTAGATCATAAGTTCAAGGCCAGCCTAGGCAAGTTAGTGAGACCCTTTCCAAGAAGGAAGGAAGAAAATGAGGGAGGGAGGAAGGGAAGGAGAAGAAAAAAAGGAAGGCAAGGGAAGAAAAATGGCTAGGGGCCTGAGGAGATGGTCCAATGGTTAAAGGAACTTGCTTGCAAGCCTATTGGCATGAGTTGGATCCTCCTCAGCACCCATGTAAAGCTGGAGGCAAGATGATACTCACTTATCTGTAATCCCAACACAAAGTGGGAGATGGAGCTAAGAGAATCCAGACGCTCACAAGCGGCAGTGACAAAACAAGACAGGTGATGACTCAGAAGAAGGTGAAAGTAGAGGAGAGACACTCTAAATCGACCTCCAATTTCCACACATGCTGTGTCATGCATGTTCCCATACACACATACATATCACAGACATACACAAATAAATTTTATATATTTATTTGCAAGCTGAGAGAGAGAGAGGGAGGGAGGGAGGGGGAGAATGGGTGTGCCAGGGCCTCCAGCCCTGCTGCAAATGAATACAGATGGATGCACCACTAAGTGCATCCAGCTTTACATGGGTACTGGGAAAATGAACCTGGGTCCTTCGTTCAGCTTTGTAGGTAAGCACCTTAACCACTAAGCCATCTCTCCAGCCCAGAAATAAATAAATATATATATTATATATATATATATATATATATATATGGGCTGGGAAGGTGGCTTAGCAGTTAAAGGTATTTGCTCACAAAGCTTACTGGCAAGGGTTCAGTTCCCCAGTACCCAGATAATGCCAGATGCACAAAGTGGTGCATACATCTAGAGTTCATTTACAGTGGCAAGAGACTCTGGCATACCCATACACTCTCCCCACCTGTTCATAAATAAATAAATATTTTTAAAATGTAAAGGCATGGCTTAGGATGTAGCCTAATGGTAGAGTGCTTGCCTAGCATGAACAAGGTCCTGGGTTCAAGCCCAGTACCTCAAATATATATATTCAGAGAGTTGTATTGAGAGAACAGCATTAATGGTATTAATAAAGAAAATCTTAGCCAGGCATGGTGACACACGCCTTTAATCCCAGTACTCAGGAGGCAGAGGTAGGAGTATTGCCATGAGTTCAAAACCACCCTGAGACTGCATAGTGAATTCCAGGGCAGCCTGGACTAGAGTGAGACCCTATCTCAAAAAAAAAAAAAAAATATAATCTTGTAGATTAAAAAAAAAAAAGACATGGTGGCACATGTCTTTAATCCCATTGCTCAGGAGTCTGAGGTAGGAGGATTGCTGTGAAAGTGAGACCAGCCTGGGGTTACAGAGTGAGTTCTAGGTCAGCCTAGAGTGAGCCCCTACTTCAAAAAAAAAAAAAAAAAGAAGAGGAAGAAGAAGAAATGAAAAAAATAAAAAGGGGATAGAGCCTAGGGCAGAACACTTGCCTAGTTTGTGCAGAGCCTTGGTATTCAATCCTTAGTATGCAAAGCAGGGAGGGAGGAAGGGAAGAAAATGAAAAATAAACAGCTTCAGGTTGAGTGTGGAACACTGTACACCTGTAATCTTGACACATAGGAGGCTGAGGCAGGAGGATTATGAGTTTGAGGACAGCTTGGACTACAAAGTTAAGACTTTGTTAAAAAAAAAAAAAAGCAACACATGAGCAAAAGTAGAAATAACCCTGTAGACCAGCCAACTGAAAGCTGGAAAAAGCTGCACTGCATGCAGCTCTATGGGAGACAGAAGTCATCAGCAGTGAAAACAGTGGACACTGAAAATTCAAGTTTGGCCATACAGGCCCAATGACTGAACGGGTGCAATAGTGGCATGTCTACTCATGGGGTAACCAACTGCTCCATAATTGGACTGAAGGCCCTCTCTACAGGAGGGAATACATACCTGGTACTGAAAAATGTAAGCAAAAGTCTATGGCAGGTGAGGTCATGAGCCTTAGGGGTATAAAGCCTGCTCTTGTCTGACTAAATGTATGTATTATTCCCACCAAGCTGCCCTGGGGGCACTACACTTAATGTTCATGTTCACATATTAACGCTACTCTCACTTCTGGTTAGAGAAGCTTCTCTTTTCAGATGGCAATGACCACTGGGATGACCAAAAGGCAACATAGTGCTGAGAAGAAGGGATGGAGGTGTGCCCAGCCCTGAAACATCTCTGTCACACCCTCCAAGGCTCAGGGACCATTGCGGAAGAGGAGGCGGATAGAATGGAAGAGCCAAAGGAAGGATATGACTTCTTACAATGCAACTGCCCAGACAGAAATTGGCTTCGATTCGATATCCATGACCTTGCAGTGCCTAGCAATACCTTCACAAGACCCTTATAATAGAAGAAAAAGATAATGACATCAAATTAAAAGAAAACTAATGGAGAGAGGGAGGGGATATGATGGAGATTGGAGTTCTAAAGTGGAATGGGGGAGAGGAGGGAAATATATGTTTTATGTATGTAAGTATAGAAGATATCAATAAAAAATAATAATTTAAAAAAAAAGTAGAAATAAGAAAGAGAAGGTGTTTCTCCCTCCTGTCAAGGCAGTGTATGGCATGTACCCACCTCTGCTAGCACCAAAGGGCATCCAGACTCTTAGAGCCAGCTCACAGCTCATGGCAGAGAGAGGGCCCCAGTTGGCTGGCTTTTTAAAGTCACCTGTCCTGCCCAGGTCTGGACGCCAAGGTCCCTAGCATGAGGAAGAGCTTGGTCTCTGGGCTCTGGTCCCAGCTTCCACTGTAGTTGACTGGACAATCTGGACTGTCCAGGATACTTTTGCTAAGGGACAGTGAAGCCCCGGCTCAGTGCAGACACTTGAGCTAGACATACCAGTGCAAACCCCACCAGGTGGACACTGGCAATGACCTCAGCGATGTCTCCAGCCGTGGCATGCAGACCTCCTAGAGCTTGGGGAGGGCTTGCTGTGCACAAAGGGACCAGTATCTGGCAAGTGGCTACAGAAGGCCACTGCAAGGGCCTAGGTCCGGGAATCACCTGTCCCACACCACCTTCCAGGGAGAGAGGGCACTGGGTTCTGGGCACTTGGCCAAGTGCTAGGCATTTAGGAGAGATTGGAGTAGGGATATTAGGTCCAGGGCAAAGCGTGGAGGCCAGTAGGCCTCTCTCACTAAAGTGTGAGTGGCTCCAACCATACTCAGACATTGATCTAACCTAAAGAAACAGCCTTGGTGAGGGGATGATGGGAGCCGGGAGAGGCAAAGTGGGGTCAGAGCCCCCTCCTCAGGGCCTCAAGTGAAGAGGCCCAGTAGAGGACCAGCTGGGGACCACCCACCCCAGATGCTCAGTCCTTCTTTTCCCCTGCTCCACAAGCCTCTTGGGAGCAGAGGTGTGCAAACCTGGGGCTGGTTCCCAGGCCACGAGGCTACAACAGGTGTCCCTTCCACCTGCATGTCTCCTTCCTCCAAAAATCACAGGAGATCCAGCCACCTGCCAGAGCGTGGCCCTCACACACACACCCTCCTCTCCAGCTACACGGGTCAGAGAGCTGGGGTGGCCACCCACACCCCTCCCTCCTGGCCTGTCTCTGCCAGCCCACCTTGGCCTCACCCACACCAGTCTGCCAGCTCAGGAGCTTGGCAGGGCTCTGTCCAGATTCTCTCAGTGACCCTCGAGGTCAGCCTTGGGCAGATATGGTGCCCTGCTGACAGCCTGACAGGGAGTCTGGGAGAGCTGGGCAAGTGTCTACGTCTGTTGCTCACTTCCTGCCCCTCAACTGGGCTGCCCCCAGGATCCCTAGAGTCCAAGGGAAAGAAGGCGAGTGCCTCAGGCCCTGTGTTAACAGAGCTCAGGTCCCAGACCTGTGACCACTCCTCAAGGGACTGAAGGGAGAAAGGTATCAATGCCAACGGAGCCTCAGCTGTCCACAGGATGCAGGGGTACGCATGCATGTCGTACACCTTATGTGCCCAGAGTTGAAGGCAGGACAGGCTACTCTGGGCTCTGGCTGCCCACCACTAGAGGCCTCATGCAAATGGTCCTGAGTCTAAGACTGGCCTCAGAGAGCTCCGTTGGGATCCTAAAGACTGAGGCTTGATGGAATGGGGATGATCTCTCCTCCCTCCACCCCCGGGCTGGCTGGGTATGGGTGTGGAAGGGAAACCCAGCCTCTGAGCTGCCTCAATGGTGCTCCCTCATGTCGCAGGCCCTGAAAGACATCTCTGGACGTAAATGACAAGGCCGTGGGGCCCAGCAGCCAGAGACAAAGGGCCCTTTGTGCAGCCACCACCGCCCCTCTGCCAGGGTTAAGGCAGCTGAATGAGCCCCTCAGAGGCAGCTCCCCCCCCCCCATTGCATGCCAAGGCTACAGAGATGGGACAATGGCCATTAACATAGGTCCTCCCCCGCCCACCAGCACCCCAGGCAGACTGGCAATGGGGCTACGGGATGCTGGCCTTCAGACCCAGAACCCCACCCCAGGCCTTGAACCCATAGCACCCCACCGGGGCATCACACATCACTGTCAGCTGGATCCCTGCATAAGCCTGTGGGTCCCAGGTCAAGTGCAAGAAGAAAGGAGGCTTGGGAAGAGAGTCCCAGGGGTCAGGGCTCTGACCCAGGCCAGCCCCGCCCCTCTATGGGGGCCTCCCACTTGGGTTCACAGCAGCAGAATTGGGATGGGGGCTCTCTAAGCTCAGTTCACCCCACCCAACATTGAGAGTGATGCTAGGAGGCCAGCTCAGAAGAACAGAGGCCATGAGAGATTGAGAGGTGTGGGGCTCCCAGACAACAGCCAGCAGTCAGCCATCCTATAGATTCCTATCCCAGGGCCAGCTGAAATGGGCTTGGTCTTTGTGGTCAGCTATGGACAGGGTCTTGGCAGAGAAGGATACTGTAAGGGTAGGAAGTGGGTGGCAGCAACCTCAGGGTGGGGTATAAGCAAGGGCAGCTATAGGGAGCTTAAGGGCGGTGAAAGGCAGAGCAGAGCCTATAGACCTGCCCAGTTTATAGCATAGGTCTGGGGCAGGCCAGCAGAGTCTCAAAGGCTCCTGCTTATTCAGTTCTGGACTCCACAGAGCTGTCCTGCACCAGGCTAGGACCTTAAGCCCTTCAGAGCTTCAGCTACAATGCAGGACACTGGGCACATGGGGCCAGTCCGGGACACACGTCCTACAGACCTGACTGGTGGTTGGGGAGCCTTGGAGGAGGACTAGAGGCTTGCAGCTGGGGTGGTGGGTTTGAGTGTGACACCTGACAAGTGCTATGAGAACCCAGGGACATTTAGACACACTCAGACACATTCAGGCCTGCCCACAGGGGTGGGGAGCCCAGCTGCCTGGTGTGGGGTGTGAGCACCAGGTGAGGCATTACAGGTTGTGTTCCGGGCTCCAAGAACAGCAGTCTAGGGCTGGAGGGATGGCTTAGCAGTTAAGGCACCTGCCTGTGAAGCCTAAGAACGCCCGTTCCATTCTCCAGGTCCCACGTTTAGCCAGACGCAAAAAGTGACGCAAGTGCGCAATGCCACACTTTCCCACAAGGGGGCACATGTGTCTGGAATTTGTTCACAGCAGCTGAGAGGCCACTGGCGTGCCCATTCTCTATCTCTGTCTCTTTCTCAAAAAAAAAAAAAAAAAAAAGAAAAGAAAAGAAAAAACAAGAAAAAGAACAGCACCTAGCAGCCCGGATAGACCTCACATCCTAAACCCCTCTCTGACCAGAAGCTTTCTGGGGTGTGGGAAACAGGAATCTGGGGCTGAGAGGGTCGGTCCTCAGCTCCAGCCTGTGCCCCAGGGCCCCAGGTTCCTCCCCAGCTCTTCCATCCCATACTCAGGTGGCCTCAGTTTCTTCCCTGAAGCAATACACTTTGCTGAGTGATTGACTCCTCCACGCCCAGGCCGTGTTCTTGCTTCCATGTGGGCCAGAGCCTCCCCTCCCTCTGCACCCCTCCCCATCTAGGGCCAGTCTGCAGCTGGTTTGGGGAGGAGGGTAGCCCAGGCCTGTCCAGACTGGTCCTGGCTCCTGGTCGAGCAGCCCCTGTTCTGTGCTAGAAGTTGGCCCAGCACCCCTTCCTGTTGGGAGTGCGCCTTCCCCAGCTCATCTTGGACACTTAAGTAAAGGATGAAACCAGGAGTTTCGAGTGTGGGCTGGGTGTGGCCAGGCGTGGGGAGGGGGGAGCAGGATGGTGTCAGGGTCCCCCTCTGGGGCTTCACAGAAGCAAACACCTGATGTAGGCCAGGTGGCTGAGCCTCACCTTTGGACATCATCCCTTTCCCCACACAGGACACTGAGAATTAGCCCCAGAGGGGTACCTAGCTGCCTGACTGCCTCAGTTTCCCTCCCGGTCACTGTGCTGAGCCCCTGGTGCTCTGTGTTGAGAAACTCCTGCCTTCTCCGTCTGCTGTACGGTGGCTCCGTGGCAACAACTCCTCCAATGTGCCCACCAGAAACTGGACTAAGTGAAGAGTCCTAAACCAAGCATGGTGGCACACGCCTTTAAACCCAGCACTTGGGAGGCAGAGGTAGGAGGATCACTGTGAGTTCAAGGCCTCTACAGAGTGAATTCTAGGTCAGCTAGAGTGAGACCCTATTTTGAAAAACCAAACAAAAAAGGAGAAGAAAAAAAAAGGGGAGGGTCCTGGGGTGTGGAGCCCAGAGACAGATGCTTTCCAGCCACATGGAAATGGATCATCCTGGGCTTGGCCGCCTGCTTCATCTGCTGAAAAGATCATTTCTTTCTGTACATCATCAGTATGTGGGGTGGGGTGGAAGACACACGACAAAGAGGCTTTGTGCAGGCCCCTCTGTGCAAGGCGAGGCTGTTTTTCCTCCAAATGCAGGATGCTGCACCAGGAAGCTTTTCTCACAGCCCTGTGCTTTCTCCAACACAATCACTTTTGTTACTACAGAGGGCCCGTGTATGGTGGCCACAGGGCCTTTCTACTCCTCCCTTGTCCCCTGCAGAAAGGGCACAGCAAGCAGTCATGCAGGGGCCAGGAAGGAGAGGCAGGTGGTCCCTCTCAGGCTAGGAAGGCCCCCCATCACCACCTAGCCTCACAGAAGGTGGGAGCAGAGCTTGCAGGTCACACACACACCACTAGGAAACATTTGTCATCAGGAACCTTTGCTGTGTCTGCAAACGGCTCAGTCACTGCAGCAAAAGAATTATTGTTTTCTTATTAGATATTTTATTTTATTATTAATATATTATTTTATTATAAAATGAAATGTATTTATTTACTTATTTGCAAGCAGAGAGAGAGAGACTGTAGGCACCAAACCCTAGATATGTGTGCCACTTTGTGCAGCTGGCTTTATGTGGGTACTGGGAAATTGAACCCAGGTCCAGAAGGTTTTGCAAATAAGCACCTTTAACCATTAAGCGATCTCCTCAGCCCCGCCCCACATACTCCTATGCACACACAGAATCATGTACACACACACACACACACACACACACACACACACACATACACACAATCATAAACACACACATACAAGAAAACAAAGACAAAAATTCTACCAGTAATTTTCTCCAGACCAGGCAGCCTATTGGCTTCCGAGGCCTTTCTTATGTTTCTATACTTTTTTTAAAATTTTAATTTGTTTTTTTTTAAATTTTTTAATTATTTTTTTGGAGAGACACAGAGAGAGACAGAGAGAGAGAGGGAGAGGAAGACAGAGATGGGCGTGCCAGCAGTGTCTCAGCTGCTGTGAATGAAATCCAGATGTGTGCGCCCCCTTGTGGTCAAGTGTGGCATTGAGCCCTTGCATCACTTTGCATCTGGCTAAACGTGGGGCCTGGAGATTGGAACAGCTGGAGATTGGAACCAGTGTTCTTAGGCTTAGGAGGCAGGCGCCTTAACCCCTAAGCCATCTCTCCAGCCCTGGTTTTGTTTTTTGAGGTAGGGCCTCACTCTAGTCCAGGCTGACCTAGAACTCATGGTAATCCTGTTCCCTCAGCCTCTCAAGTGCTGGGATTAAAGACATGAGACACTGCACTTGACCTAATTTTAATTTATCTGGCGGAGGTGGTGGTGGGAGGGCTTATGTGTGTATGTGTGTGCATGTGGGCCAGTGCCTGCCAGGGCCCATATGTGGAGATCAGAGAATAATTTCAGATGTGTCCTCGCCTTCCGCTTGGTCTGAGGCAGGATCACTCGTTCACTGCTGTGTTTGCCAGGCTATCTGTCCCATGAGCTTCTGAGTCTCCTGTATTGGACTCCTGTCTCGCTGTAGGCGTGCTAGGATCATAGGTGGGCTCTGGGGAGCTAACTCAGGTACTTGCACTTGTGTGGAAAGGGCTTCATCTACTGAGCCATTTTCCCAGCCCCATCTGGTTTCTATACATTTATAATTTACATCCTGCTTCATAAGATTTGAGGCCCTCTTCCTTCCTCCTTCATTCATTTGTTCATTCCACAAGCATTATCCCCCTCCTTAGCCTGGAACCCTGCCCATCCCAGGGATGCTGTTGAATGAGTCGAGCTTGGGCCCTGCCTCACCCTTTAGAGGACACAAGCCATCCCATAAACACAGAATCATCCCTTAATTACTCTGCAAGCTGTTGTATGTCACAGTGGATCCTGCAGGGACGTGGCCCCATTCCTTTAGTGTTTGTGCCGTCTGCACAAGTGTGGCTTCTCAGACACTTAACCATGGGCCCTGTGTGCTCTGCTGGTGTGAACCACTATTGAGATGAAAACAGGACAGGGCAGGGCCCAGGCTGTTCCCATAGGTGAGGACACAACATCTGTTGGACTTTTTTTTTCCTTTTTTTTGATTTTCCGTGGTAGAGTCCCACTGCAGCCCAGGCTGACCTGGAATTCAGTATATAGTCTCAGGGTGGCCTCGAACTCATGGCAATCCTCCCACCTATGCCTCACAAGTGCTGGGATTAAAGGTGTGTGACACCACATGTAGTTCTATTGGAATTGTAGTTTTCCTTGGAAGTCTGCCTCTTCAGGGTCTCCTTAGGGATTATGACCCAGAACCAAGGGTCTGAGTAGGAGGGCTTCAACATCGCAACCATCCACTAAACATTCTTCCACACCTCGGAATTCAGCGATCTCCTCTGGTGTGGCTGAAGCAGACTCCTGAGTCCCCCTAGCCCTGGGTCACACTGGCCCCTAACCACACTTGCGCCTCTAGAGGATGGTGCCTGGTTGAACCGCCCTACCTTTCCCCATAGCCTCTCAGTTCAGAGTTCGCATGGTTTTCGGAGAGGCCAGTGAATGATTTCCAGTTCAGGAAACTGCCCCTGTCTTTCAGGGTGACCCTCTTTCTCAAAGCACCTCTTGAACACCCTGAGTTTATCTTCATTTATTTATTTATTTATTTACTATTTTTGTTTATTTCAAGGTAAGGTCTCACTCTAGCCCAGGCTAACCTGGAACTTACTCTATAGACCAGGTTGGCTTCGAACTCATAGATCCTCCTACCTCAGCTCCTGCCCCTTCCCAAGTGCTGGGATTAAAGTCTTATCTTAAGAACTGTGTTAAAATACGTGGGGCACAGAACATACTATGCTAAGTTTCTTAGTGCACAGTTCAGTGTGCTAAGTGCCCTCGTGGTGCTGGGTAGCTGTCACTGCCATTCATCCATAGAACTCACCTACCTTTCCAAATGGACTCTGTCCCCACAATACCCAACAACTCCCTGGTAGTCGTGACACCTTCCTTTCAATGTTTATCTCCAAATGGACCTGATGACTCTGGGGACCTTTGAGTCCCCTGCACACACCAGGATTGGAGCTTTATCCCATGGGGCAATCAGGGGGATGAAGGCAAGGCCATGGCTATTCTGCTCTGTCTCACTGGTGGGATACAGGCGCAGTTTTGCATGTGTGCCACGCCCCCTACACTCACAAGCATCCTCCTAGGACTTCTCCCTTCAGCTGAGGAAACTGAGGTAGGTATTTCAGCTTGTGGCTTTGGGCGGTCACTGGATGAACACTTAGGCCTGGCTGTGTGACTCGTGCTGAGATGAATAGCTGTCATTTATTCACTCAGTCTCACGGATGGCCAGATGCTCCATAACTGTCCTGGGTTGCCCCGAACAAAGTGCCACAGAGCAGGAGGTTTGGGCCCCAGAAGCATCATGTATCGGAGGCCCAGGAGTGGGGTACCCTTCCTACTCCCTCCCCATCTCCATGCCTCTAAGTCCTCCTGTCCAGTGACATCCTCACTCCAACCTCTGCCCTAATTCATCTGGCTCCCTGACCTGCCATGCCCCCTCCCTTTTTTTTTTTTTTTTTTTTTTTTTTGAGAGAGACAGAAACAGAAAGAGAGAGAGAGAGAGAGAGAGAGAGAGAGAGGAATGGGCACACCAGGGCCATTTCAGCCACTGTGAATGAACTCCAGACATGTGTGCCCCCTTGTGGGCAAGTGTGGCATTGCACACTTGCGTCTGGCTAAACATGGAACCTGGAGAATTGAACAGGAGTTCTTAGGCTTGGCAGGCAGGCACCTTAACCTCTAAGCCATCTCCCCAGCCCATCTCCTCCTCTTATAAAGACACCTGCCACTGAATTTGAGGCCACCCTGAACTAAGGTTCTTATTTCAAAGATTCCTAACTAATTATTTGGCCAATATCCCAGTTCCAACTACAACCGCAGTCTGAGGTGCTATGGATGTGAATTTTGGGGGTCTTCTTCCCCATTTTCAGGCATAGAAAGAACTCTGACAAGGGTTTGGGCCATCTGTAACACCATACACTTGCTCCAAAGTCCCCAGGGTCCCAATGCAGTCTTTCATGGAGCTTGCCAGGGTCTGTGTCTGCTGGGACATCTCAGTGCCCTGGGGTCTTCAGGTCACAAGACCCCAGTGGCAGGCACAGTCTGAACAGGGTATTCTCCTGTTCTAGACCCCACTCAGAGCAAATTGTTCCATGGGGAACCAGAATGGGTCCCTAAAGCCTTCAGGGTCTGTGTGGAACCCAAAGAGGCTGCCAAGCATGGCCCGTGTGTGTGTGTGTGTGTGTGTGTGTGTGTGGTGTCCATAAACCCAGCACCCAGGAAGCTGAAGCAGAAGGATTGTGACTTCAAACCAGCTCCTAGGCCACATGATGAACACTTATCTCAAGAAACAAACAAACCAAGCTAGGCGTAGTGGCTTACGCCTATAATCCTAGCACTTGGGAGGCTGAGGTAAGAGGATGGCTGTGAGTTCAAGGCCAGCCTAGACTACACAATGAAACCCTATCTCAAGAAACCAACAACAACAACAAAAAAAAAAGCCACAGGGCTGGAGAGATAGCTTAGCAGTTAAGGCCCTTTCCTGTGAAGCCTGAGAACTCATGTTCGAATCTCTAGGTCCCACATAAGCCAAATGCACAGTGACGCAAGTTTGCAATGTCACATGTGTGCACAAGAGGGTGCATGCATCTGGAGTTCATTTGCAGTGGCTGAAGGCCCTGGCATGCCCATTCTCTCTCTCTCTCTGTATCTGTCTCTCTCTCAAGTTAAAAAATAAATAAAGTAAAAAATAATGCTGCAGTGTGCTTCTGGAGGTTTAGGGGGTCCTTTAAAATGGGACCTTGCTGCCTATCAGCTCTTTGCCTCATCCTCTGCTCGTCCCTTTCTGTTTCTTGGGAGCACCAAGTGCCTTGCCACCACAGGGTGGCACCAGCATGGGAGGCTTCCTCACAACTGTTGTCCCTGCTTTTTAAAAAATTTTATTGTTTTTTAAAAAAATATTTATTTGACAGGGAGAAAGAGGCAGAGAGAGAGAATGGGCACATCAGGGCCTCCAGCCACTGCAAACAAACTCCAGATGCATGTGCCACATTGTGTATCTGGCTTACGTGGGCCCTGGGGAATTGAATATGGGTCCTTTGTCTTTGCAGGCAAGCGCCTCAACTGCTAAACTATCTTTCCAGCCCTGTTTTTTTTTTTTTTTTTTTTCGAGGTAGGGTCTCACTCTGGCCCAGGCTGACCTGGAATTCACTATGTCGTCTCAGGGTGGCCTTGAACTCATGGCGATCCTCCTACCTCTGCCTCCCGAGTGCTGGATTAAAGGCATGTGCCACCACACCCGGCTCTCGAGCCCTGTTTTTTTAAAAAAATATTTTATTTATTTATATTTATTTATTTGAGAGAAAGAGGCAGAGAGAGAGAGAAAGAGAAAATGGGCAAGCCAGGGCCTTCAGCCACTGCAACGAACTCCAGATGCATGAGCCCCCTTATGCATCTGGCTTACATGGGGCCTGGAGAGTCGAACCAGTATCCTTTGGCTTTGCAGGCAAACACCTTAACCGCTAAGCCATCTCTCCAGCCCTCCTGGGTTTTTTTTTTTTATTCATTTATTTATCTGAGAGAGAGAGAGAAGCAGATAGGTAGAGAGGGCAGAATGGGCACATCAGGGCCTCCAGCTGTTGCAAATGAACGCCAGACACATGTGTTACCTTGTGCATCTGGCTTACATGGGTCCTGGGGAATCGAACCTAACAGTTAAGCCATCTCTCCAGTCCTGTCCCTGTTGTTTTGATGGGCTACAAGGATGGGCTGGGGGGGGGTGCTCTAGGAGCCCCTGAGCTGCACACCCAGCTAGTCCCCTGAAATGAATGGGGGAGGAAAGGAGCATATACTAGGTTCCCCACACTGAGTGGTTGGGGTCACCTCTCCAAGAGCCAGGAAAAGCCCAATTACCACAGGCCCAGGTGTCTGCAGAAGAGCCCCAAGGGACCCCTGCCCAGCTGAAGGTTCCAGGGGCAAGAGGACAAGAGGCCTCCTTCCTTCCAACAAGGGGCTGCTGCGCAGGGGAGCCCATGGCCACCCAGGGTTCCCTTCCTGCCCTGCCCCTCTGTGGCTCCAAGGGCCTGGGGGGACAGTCTCGCCTGGCCCAGAGGAAATCCTTGAATTTTGGTGAATGGAAGCCAGGCTGCCTCTTGTTTATTTCCTGGTGAAGTGTGGAGGGTGGGAAAGTGGCTGGGGGGCTGGTGTTAACTCTTTCTGCCCTGGATTTAATTGTCCCCTTTCCGGCCAAACTCTCCAAACACTTTCCTGAAACTGACTTATGGGGAGGGGGGAGGGTTCTGTGAAAGAAAAAGAAAAAAAAAAACACAACAAAAACAAAGCTTCAGCAATAAATAAGTCCCTAGCGTGTAGAGCCTGGGAACCAGGAAATGCCTCCAAGCCCCCACAAAGCCGGGATGCAGGGTTGAGGGGGTGCACACCTGACAGGGAGCCAGGCCTGCTATGCTGGGGTGGGGTGGAACACCAGCTCCCACCCTCACAGCATAGGGAGACACCCTCTTCTTCCCCCCTCCACCCCATAGCAGGGAGGAGCTGAGATAAACCTGCGGGTGCTCTGAGATGCTGCTGCAAGCTTTTCCCATTACCTCACCGGAAGGGTTGAGCCAAAGCTCTCAGTGGGCTGCAGATCTGGCCTGAGCCGCCCCTGAAGCTGTGTCCCCCAAGTTGAGACCCTGGGGTCCCCTTCTAGCCAAGACCAGACTAGCGTGGGCAGATGAAAAACCCAACTGAAGTTGGGTGCAGACCCCCTATGCCAGAAGTCCCTGCATCCTTAATGCCCATCTGCCAGTGGAGCCTTCTGCTTCTTATCAGGAGCCTCTGTGGGTCTAAATCCCAGGCCTGTGTGGCCCTCTGCAGCCAGCCTTTCTTCTCATAGATATGGCTCATACCTTGGGGCTGGTGGCTCAGTTGGCAGTGTTTGCTTTGCATGCATGAAGCCCCAGATTTCACCTCTAGCACTGCAACCAAGTAAAAAAAAAAAAGTTGGTGGTTCATACTTGCAATCTCAGGATTTGAGAGGCTGAGATGGAAGAATTGTGCGAGTTTAAGGCCAGGTTGAGCTACATAGTTCCAGGCCAACTCAGCAAGGCTTTAAGACCCTGTCAAAAATAAATAAATAAATAAATAAATAAATAAATAAATAAATAAATAAATAAATAAATAGATAGATAGATAATAAACAAACTAGCGGGGCATGGTGGCTCATGCCTTTAATCCCAGCACTCAAGGGGCAGAGGTAGGAAGAGCCCTGTGAGTTCTAGGCCAGCCTGGGCTAAAGAGAGACCTTACTTCAAAAAAAAAAAAAAAAAAAATAAAACATAAAATAAAATAAAAAATAAAATGAAGGGGCTGGAGAGACTGCTCAGTTAAAGGTTCTTATTTGCACAGCCTTGATGGCCCAGGTTTGATTCCGCAGTACCCATGTAAAGCCAGATGCACTAAGTGGCACATGTGTCTGGAGTTCATTTGCAGTGGCAGGAGCCCTGGTACACCCATACTCACTCTCTTTCTATCTGCCTCTTTCTCTCTGTTTCTCTGTATCTCTCTCTCTCAAATAAATAAAATGAAGACTAAACTTAACCTGGCTTTGACAATGGGCCACGGGGGGGGGTGTTGGGGGAGGAGAGGGGAGCACCAGGAATCACCAGCAACAATCCCTGATCTGCGTATCTCAATGGCCTAACCGTGGAGTTCTCTAGTTCCCCCTCACACACTAGCCTGGGCCGCACCAGGAAATGTGACCCTTCAGTGTGACCAGCAGGCCAGCCCCACCCCCACCCCCATCCGGGTTCTCACAACCCTAGCAGCAGGACCACGGCTCCCACACGGCTCCTTCCCGCAGATGCTCCTCCGCCCCCAGCTTGCTGCAAACGCCAACCAGATGTTGGGATTGTCGCCCGCCCGTGGAGGGTGGGAGGAAGTGGCTTCTCCTGGGAGCCCAGCATGGAGCAGGCCTGACCTGGCTGGGCACAGATCCGTGCTGACGCTGGCCACATATTAGAAGTAGAAAAAAAAAAAAAAAAAAAAAGCACAGTCCTCTCTCGTTGCTAGGATGGGGAGACTGAAGCCTGGAAGGCTCCCGCTTGATCTGCCTGAATGTGAGAGCACAGGCCTCCTTGTGAGTCCCAGAGCTGTGGCCTCCCTCAACCCGCCTGCTCACATTCCCCCACATTAGTTGCTAGTTGGAAGGAGCGGAGGAGGCTGAGCCTGCTGGCCTAGTTCAACCAATGGTCACTGCCAAGGGCCCATGGGGTCAAGACCCATGGAGTATGGCCTCTGCTAGCCACCTCCTGTTCCAAGGTCATGTCCTCCAGGACAGGCCTGGTGACATCTACCCTTCTGCCCTGCACATGCTTCCAAGTGCAGATGTTTGACCACATATGTGCACAAGCTGATAGGTCACACACACACCATTAAGAGCACGTATGCACTCATGCATGGGTGTAAACATTCACACATGCATGTGCATATACTCACACACAGCCACAAAGACCCACGTGCCCTCACACAAGAGCAAGCACTCACCTAACACTCACATATAGGTACCCACACATGTGAACACGTCTCCATGGGCACACACAAGCAGTCAATCTGCATGGGGACCCATGCACGCTGCAAAGCCATTCTCTATGGAGCACATAACAGCTCTGTTCCCAGGATACATGATGCCCACTTTGCACCCCCATCCACCCTGAGCCTTTCCCAGCACAGCTTTGCCAGCTCTGTTCTGGTGAGGATTCAGAGGAGCGGCAAGGCATCTCAAAGTAGGCGACAGTGGCCCCAAGAGCCACTGTGAAGCGGCAGTGGCCAGTGGCACTGGTTGTTCTTGTCACAGGAGAGGTGGCCACTGTCCTCAGAAGACAGGCACCTGTTGAGTTCCAAGAGGCTCAGCCTTGGCACAATGGCACAAGAATGGATGCCGGCTTCCCCAAATGACTGAATGAGTGGATGGATGGATGGATGGATGAGTGTGAAAGAATGAATAAATGAACAAATGAGTGAATTAATGTGCTGATCTCCCAAGTGTTTGGCTCCTGCCACTTGGAATTTGCTCATCCCCACTGGCCCTTGGGTGAGAGTCTTGGGAACAGAGTCCCAGGTTCCAGACTCCCAACACTGCCCATTGTACTCAGGGACAAGCATTTCCTGAGCATTTCCTGCCTGTGTACCCCTCTGCATGCACACCCCACCACAATGTCAGCAAGGTCGAGTGAGAAAAAAAATGTAATGCGTGTGCCTGTTAAGCATGTGGAGGTGGATGTGTGAGGCTACACTTCCCTCCAGGGTTGAGGAGCCAGTGGGTGGGGAGAGGTGTGCCTGGCCCTATCTTTGCAGCCTTGACAGTCACCTGGCTCTGCAGCAGCAATGTGGTCTCCAGACCCTCTCTGTAAACCTGGGAGTGTGTTCTGGAAGGGCTGCCTGGCTGCCTCTGCCTCCCTTGAAAGCCTCAGAGCTTCATTGGCCTCTGGGATACAGCTACCTTCTCAAAGTTGGCCTGGTCTGACTTGTACATGATTGGCATGCGTATTTGCTCACGTGGGGCTCCACACTTTCCCTCAGGTCTCAGGAAGCCCAAATTGGCCTCAAGCTTGCTATCTAGCTAAGGCTGACCTTAATTTTCTGATCTTGCTTTCACCTCTCAAATGCTGGGATTAAAGATGTACACCACTATGCCCAGTTTTTTGTTTTTTAATTTTATTTATTTGTGTGTGTGTGTGTGAGAGAGAGAGAGAGAGAGAAAGGGTACACCAGGGCTTTCAGTCACCAACCAAACTCCAGACGCATGCACCACCTTGCGCATCTAGCTTACATGGGTCCTGAGGAATGGAACCTGGGTCCTTTGGCTTTGCAGGCAAACGCTTTAACCGCTAAGCCATCTCTCCAGCCCTATGCCCAGTTTTTAATGTGGTACTGGGAATTAAATCCAAAGTTTCCAGCATGTTAGGTAGTTATGCGACCAACTAAGCTACATTCCCAGCCCCCTGTCCTTAAAGTGTTTTATGTAACCCTGTTTATCCCTCCTTCAGCATGAACCTCAGCATTCTCCATGGTCCTTCTGCACTCACAGAGGTATGCACCGCGCTTTGTAAGAGTATCAGCCTTGTGGATCCTCAAGGACACAGGGAACCACTTGGTGAGGGCTATAGCTACGCACGGATGGATGGCTGAACAGATCTACGACCGGCTTGGGAGAACAGGAGGAAGTGGCCTCGGGGCCCAGGGGAGACCATGCCTGCAGCCACCTGCCCCCCTTCTTTCCCTAGCTCCTCCCAGGAGCCTCATTCTCCGCTTTGCTCCCCCTCCCCAACAGTGCCTGCAAACTGAGGCATTTACTCAAAGGCATGCAGGGGTCTAGGGAAGTCTTTTAGGGGCTGGGGAGGTGGGGCTAGAGGCACTGCCTCTGGAAGATGCTGTAACTGCTAGTCCCAGGAGGACAGAATGGTGTTACAGACACAGTGAAGAAAGAGCAGAGATGAAAGAGATGGGGATGGGAGGCCAGCTAGGGCTTGGCCCTGTCCCTCAGGAGTGGTATGAATTTAACAAGTCACCTGCCTGAGTTTCCTATCCTGTGTGTAGGTTTGTGGGCAAAGGGTGCCCATGGCTCTTGCCAGGGACCCTGAGACTCAAGGCACACAGCTGAGCAGAGAGCAGCTAGCTGGCCGTGGGAAGCAGCCTCAAGGTGGAAGGAAGGCCGGCTCCAGACAGCCCAGGACAAGGGTGAAGGCAGGGACGGGCCCCTGGGAGCTAGTCATTGTACACTGACAGCTTGGGAGGGGGAGGAAGTAGGGGTGGGGCACCCGCAGACCCCAGGCGGTCGGGGGGAGGGAAGCAGGAGCTGGCAGGACCAAAACTGCCCCTGGAGACCAGCCTCTTGCTGGCTGCGGTAGCTCTCTGGTGACTGGTCATCAGAACAGTGGCAGAGGCTGAGGTCCTGGCAGATGCAAAAGAACACACTACCCACTGCAGGAGGGCTAAGAAGCACCAACTGTGCCCGGGGGCAGGGGACCCCAAAGACATCTAACTTGTGCCCTTAACCCTGTTTTATTATGCACCCCTGGGAAAATGCAATACTTGCTCAAGTGCTCAGTGTGAGCCAGGCAGTGGGATTCTTCATCTCACAGAAGTTTGTGTTGTCCTTCTGGGGGGACCGGAGGTCCCTGGGCAGGTGTAGCAGGGCCCAGTGAGGACCCTTCCTGCCTCCTCCAGGTGCCCCCCGCCCCCACCAGGCTACAGTCCTGCCATCCATTCTGCCTTAGCCTGCATTCAGCTCCCTTTGTGTCTGTCTCTATCCGGGCCACCTCTATCCAGGATGGCCTCCACCAAAACCCTTAAGGTCTCATCCTAAGTGTTTAGGGAGACTGTTATGGGGGCAGGGCTCAACCTCCATCAAATCCATGGACCCTTGGTCCAGCATCGGGGACCAGAGAGAAACCGTCGTACCCCCCAAAGTCTCCTCCATCTCTCAGGGTCTGCCTGTTTGCTGAGGTGCAGGAAATGCTGCTGTAGAGGGGACCGTTGGAGCTCCTACCCGCCTAGCAGCTGCAGGGCTCTGGCAGGGCCCAACTCTGCTCCTCGCAGGTGGCCTGCCTCCTTGCCACAGATATGGAGGCTTTGGTCCCCAAACCCATGACCTAAGAGGTGGGCAGCAGTGACTGTGGGCTGATGTGGCCCTGGCACAGAAAGGGAATACCATCTGTGAGCTCAAGGGCCTGGGAAGCCTGCAGTGGGCATGTCCCCAGCCCCCAGGGCCCAGCCAGGGCTGAGCTTGGGTTTCTCAAGCTGGTGCCGACATTGGGCAGGGGCCTCTTCAGCATGGGCCAGCCTGTGGCCCGGCTCCCAGAGTGCTGCAGAAATGTCCTTTTGTTGGCTGAACAAAGCAGCTTTGAACCAGGCCCTTATCTCGGGCCACGGTGAGATGGGACACCTCAGATCCGGGCTGGAGCCGGCTGGCCAGCCTGGATGGGCGGCCCCCAGCCAGGGAAGGCAGTGAAAGACTGGAAAGCAGAGGAGGAGGGGGTCGGCTGACACCATGAGACTTAGGAGACAATGTCCCCTTGGGTACGGTAGACACAGGTGAGTCCAGATGTACCTATAGCTGGGCACAGACTGACACACAGGGTGGTACAGCCAGGCTCTCTGGATTGAGCCCACATGGTGGTGCGGTCCCCTTTCTATGCATGGTGTCCAATTGGCCAGAGGCTGCTTACCCTAGATCTATGCTTGGGTCTCTACAAACAGAACATGTGACTCTGGGCACCATGAGGAGGGGGTGGCAAGGCCTTGCTCTGCTATGCCAGGACTTCACTCAAGCCTGCAAAGTGGACAGAACTGAACAGGACAAAGCGTGGAGACCCTTCACCCCTACCTCCAGAGCCTCTTACATGGCTGTGTACCTGGACTGGCCCATGGGACTGTGGGCCAATTCCTCCTTCCCCATCTCCTCCTTTCTCTATGCTTATATGGAGCGCTCAGAAGATAGCTGTTGAATGAATGAATGAATGAATGAATGAATGAATGAACAAGTGAGTGGGTGAGCAAAAGAAGAAATCTAAAAGCCGGGTGTGGTGGTGCACGCCTTTAATCCCAGCACTCGGGAGACAGAGGTAGGAGGAGCACCATGAGTTCGAGGCCACCCTAAGACTACATAGTTAATTCCAGGTCAGCCTGAGCTAGAGTTAGACCATACCTCGGAAAACCAAAAAAAAAGAAGAAGAGGAGGAGGAGGAGAAAAAGAAGAAGGAGGAAGAAGAGGAGAAGGAGGAAGAGGGGAAGAAGGAGGAGGAGGAGGAGAAGAAGAAATCCAGGCCACAGCCCTATCAGTTGGAAGTTCCCCTTCTGGCTCAGGGAAGGGGCTGGGGTCCCCTAGGCTTTGGATGAAGTAGGGAGTCCCACCAAGAGTTTATTCTTCTGGATGGATGGAGGCCCAGTTGAGGACAGAGATAGTGTCCCCACACCCTGCTCAAAGCCTTGTTCTTTTCTGTGCTGGTGACTCCCCGGCTGGACATAACAGAGGTACCCTTTCTCTGAGCAGGACCTGCTCTCTGCCTGACAGTGCCCGTTGAAAGGCAGCCATGCTCCATGGATGCACTGGCCCTGGGTGGGAGCTCAAGGTAGTTGAGGGTCCCACGGCTCCTACTCCCCTTAGAGATTTAGCTTGTCCCCACCCCGAGTCCTGACTGGGGCCAAGGACCACGCTCACTGCTGTATCTGGCACGGAGCCAGGATATCCTGTCTCTCCTATGGGTCCTGCCCTTAGATCCCTCCCTAGCCCAGTTCCAGTGTGTGACAGGGTCTTCTGCCACCCTTCCCTCCAGCCTCCCTGACTTTGCAGTAAGCTGTTTACTTATTTTCTGAAATAGGGGTCTCGTGTAGCCCAGGCTGCTTCAAACTCAAACTCACTGTGTAGCTGAGTATGACCTTGATCTCCTGATCCTCCTGCCTCCACCTCCTGAGTGCCACCACCCCAGGTTCGTGCAATGCTGTGGGTGGAATACAGGCCTTTGCTCATGCTAGGCAAGCACTCTACCAAATCGAGATACATCCCTAGACCATGCAAGCAAAAAAAAAAAAAAAAAAATTTTTTTTTTGTATTTTCAAGGCAGTCTCATTGTAGCCCAGGCTGACCTGGAGCTCTCTCTGCAGCCCCAGGCTAGCCTCCCAAGTTCTGAGACTGATGTACCACCACACTTGGCCCCCCTCCCCAAACATTTATTTTTACTTTTCACTTTTAAAATTTTTATTTATTTTTTAATTTTAATTTAATTTTTTAAATTTTTCAAGGCAGGGTCTTGTTCTAGCCCAGGCTGACCTGAAATTGGTCTCAGGCTAGCCTTGAACACACAGTGATCCTCCTACCTCAGTCTCCTGAGTGCTAGGATTAAAGGTGTGTGCCACCATACCTGGCTATTATTTTATTTTTTTTTAAATTTTTTTTTCCAGGTAGGATTTCACTATAGCACAGGCTGACCTGGAATTCACTATGTAGTCTCAGGGTGGCCTCGAATTCACAGCAATTCTCCTACTTCTGCTTCCTGAGTGCTGGGATTAATTTTTCAATTATTTATTTGATACATGTGAGAAAGAGAGAGAGAGAGCACCAGGACCCCCTGCCTCAGCAAATAACTCCAGACACATGTGCCACTTTGTACATCTGGCTTTATGAGGAGACTGGGGAACCAAACCTGGGCCTGCAGGCTTTGCAAGCAAACGCCTTTAACTGCTGATCCATCTGTAGCCCAACTTTTTTTTTTTTTTTTTTTTTTTTGAGGTACTGTTTCACTCTAGTGGAGGCTGACCTGGAATTCACTATGTAGTCTCAGGGTGGCCTCAAACTCACGGCAATCCTCCTACCTCTGCCTCCCAAGTGCTGGGATTAAAGGCATGCGCCACCACGTCGGGCTTAACCTAACTTTTTATTGACAACCTCTATACATGCAAACAACATACCATGGTAACAGGCCCCTCCCACCACTCTCCCTTTCCCCTTCCTGAATCCCCCTCCACAGAATCCCTTCTTTCCAACTAGTCTCTCTCTTCTATTTTGATGTCATCGTTTTCCCCCCTTCTATTATGCAGGTCTTGTGTAGGTACAGCCACTTTGAATAAATTCCACAGCCACTTTGTGTCTGGAAGACAGTAAGTATTGCAAAGCACTTCCTCCCTTCTTTGGGCTCTTACATTCTTTCCTCCAGCTCTTCAGAAATGGTTCCACAGCATTTTTGGCATACAAGTAACTTCCTTGGGAGAGTTGGTGACTCTCGCACTCATTCCAAGATCTAGGCTCACAGAGTTAGCCTGACTGTCCCTAGCTGTTCCCAGCATAGCTCACACTCCTGTGTGAAGGGCATGAGCCACATGGGACATGGCAGCTGCCAAGAGGCGCCAAGGATACTTCATTTCTTCACTGTGGGAGCACCTTATGGTTAGGAACGAGGGCTTCTAGGCTGAGGGTGTCTAGTGACCAAAACAGAAACAGTGACAAGGTGGGTTGATGGGGCCCTGAGTCAGGTCAAACCTCAGTGCCACCCAGAGCCACTTCTGAGCCTCAGGGTCCCCTCCTCTCCCCAACCAGCCACATGGCAGGGATGACAGAATGATGATGATTGAGACACCCTGCCTCACATCATCCACCACAGGAGCTATCCCAGGTGGCGGGTTCTCACCTGCCATCCTGAAATGCCTCCTTGTGTCACTTCACTTGGTGGTCACTACCCCAAGCACACCTCTCTCTCTCTTTTTGTTTTTTTTTTGAGGCAGGGTCTCACCCTAGCCCAGGCTAACCTGGAATTCACTATGTAGTCTCAGGATGGCCTTGAACTCATGGCGATCTTCCTATCTCTGCCTCCTGAGTGCTGGGATTAAAGGCGTGTGCCACCATGCCTAGCTTTATTTTCTAAATATGTTTATTTATTTGAGAAGGGAAAAGGGAGGGAGGGAGGGAGAGAGAAAGAATGGGTGTGTCAGGGCCTCTTGCATTACAAATGAATTCCAGATACATGTGTCACTTTGTATAACTGGCTTTTTGTGGGCATAGGGGAATCAAGTTCTAGGTGTCAGGTTTTGCAAGCAAGTGCCTTTAACCACTGAGCAATCTCCCAAGCTCTATGTTTCTTTATTATTATTTTTTTTTCAAGGTAGGGTCTCACTCTAGCCCACGCTGACCTGGAATTCACTAAGTAGTCTCAGGGTAGCTTTGAACTCACAGCAATCCTCCTACCTCTACCTCCTGAGTGCTGGGATTAAGACATGAACCATCATGCCCTGCTTCTTTTTTTATTATTTTTATTTTGAGACAGGGTCTTGCTGTGTTGCTCAGACTTGGTCTTAAACTTGTGACCCTGCTGCTGGGATTGCAGAATAAGCCATCACACCCAGCCTGACTATGAACACTTTTTTGTTTTGTTATGAAGTAGGGGCTCACTTTAGCCCAGACTAATGTGGAATTCATTCTGTGGCCCCAGGCTGGCCTCAAACTCTTACCTCAGCCTCCTGAGTGCTGAGATTATAGGTATGAGCCATTATGCTCAGTTTGTAAACATTTGTTATGGCTCTTGAAAGCTAATGAATCCTTCAGAGCTTTCCTGCAGTAAGCTGAGCCCTTGCTTCAGGGCACCTGTTTCAATCCCACTCTCTCCAACCATCTGGCATACATCTACTAGGTTCTAGGTGCTGGGATGGATTGGCTGGAGGCACTGGCACGCCCATTTTTTTCTCTCTCCCTCTCTCCCTCTTTCTCTTGCTCTCAAATAATTAATTTAAAAAAAAAAGATGGGCTGGAGGGATGGCTTAGCAGTTAAGGCATTTGCCTGCAAAGCCAAAAGACCCAGGTTCAATTCCCCAGGACCCACGTTAGCCAGATGCACAAGGTGGTGCATGTGTCTGGAGTTCATTTGCAGTGGCTGGAGGCCCTGGCGCGCCCATTCTCTCACTCTCTCTCTCTCTCCCTCTTTCTCTGTCAAATAAATAAAATAAAATAAAATATATTTTTTTAAAAGACAATGCAAGGTGGCCATGGGAGCAGAGTGACATCCCACAGTATAGTGTCCTGGAAAGGGTGTCGCAGTCAAGGGGAACAGAGAATGCTAAGGCAAGAGATGGCATATTTGAAACTGAGGGAGACCAGGTTTGGTGGGAAGACCCCTGAGGATCTTGTAGAGTCTGGGAGGTCATGGAGTGACTATGGCTGCTCTCAGCAGTGCTGTAGCAAGAGAGTCCTGGGCTCCCACTGGAACATGCGCATGTGCTATTCCATCGGCTAGAGTGCCATCTTCACCCCACTTGCCTGGGATTTGGCTCATTCTTGTTAGCACGGATTCTGTCCACATCATGCAGCCATGCAAGGTGTCCATCCTATGCTGTGTCCTGGGATGCTGGCCTGGGCCATGGACTTGCTCAGTGATACACTCTGGAGATGTCTGACTGCTGAAGTGGGTCACACACAAAGGCTGTCAGAGGAACGGAATGGAGCACCCAAGCCCCTCAGAGGAGCTCCAAGAGCCCATGTTGCTCAGCCTGAAACCGACAGACTTGAAGCCTAACTAAAGTATACAGCAATCTGATGCTCACACTAGAAACACAGATGTTTCAGGGATTAGAGAAAAGCGTGACATCACTCTGCCTTCAACAGCTGGTCACAACAGAATCCATCAATGCTGCTGTGGGTCGTTCCAGAGCCGCACAATACTTCTACTCAGATGGAAGGGATACCAGGCAGAGGGAAGGGCAAAGCTGCCACACACCCATGAAGACAGCCTAAACCCTACCACCCTGCCTCAGTATGAGGATCACAGACAGGTGTCACCCAGGAAGCTTGATACACACAGTCCAGAGCAACACCTCAGTCATAACCACTGAGGTCACTTTCATCTCACTGGACTGGGGAGGTGGCTTTAGCCTGCACCCCAGTTATCTCACCTTCTATCCTGCCTGTAGCCACGTCCTCAACTCAGAGGAATCCCATCAGGTGTCACAATGGGTTCTGACACGCCCCACCTGACTCCTAGATAGGACTCACCAAGCACCCCCTCTCTTAGGTTTTTCCAAATGACCTCCTCTACATACAATACCAGCTTGCTTCTAATTTTGGAATTTATTTTATAATGTTTGTGTGTTTGTTTTGAAGCAGGATCTCACTCTAGCCAGATTGACCTGGAACTCACTTTGTTGACCAAACTTATGGCAATCTACCTACCTCAGCCTACCTCTCTCATGCTGAAATTATTGGTATGTGCCACCACACCTGGACAACATATTTTTCCAATTAAAAATATTTTTATTTATTTATTTACCTGAGAGAGTGAGTGAGAGAAATAGGCTGATAGAGGAGGAGAGAGAGAGAGAATGGGTATGCCAGGACCTCTACACACTGCAAACATACTCCAGACAGATGTGCCACGTTGTGCACATGGCTTATGTGGATACTGGGGAATTGAACCTGGATACTTGGGCTTTGCAGGCAAGTGCCTTAATCACTAAGCCATCTCTCCAGCCCCATACTTTTCCAGTTTTTTTTTTTTTTTTTTTTTGAGGTAGGGTCTCAATCTAGCCCAGGCTGACCTGGAATTCACTCTGTATTCTCAGGGTGGCCTCGAACTCACAGCAATCCTCCTACCTCTGCCTCCCGAGTGCTAGGATTAAAGGAGTGTGCCACCACGCCCGGCCTTTTCCAGTTTTTAAGATTGACTAGGTTGTGCTGGAGAGATAGCTTAGTAGTTAAGACATTTGCCTGTGAAGCCAAAGGACCCAGGGTCAATTCCTCAGGACCCACGTAAGCCAAATACACAAGGTGGCACATGTGTTTGGAGCTTGTTTGCAGTGGCTAGAAGCCCTGGCATGCCCATTCTCTCTCTCTTCTTCTCTTTCCTCTTTCTCTGTCTCTCTCTCAAATAAATAAATAAATAAAATTATTTTTTAAAAAGAAAATTTAAATATAAATATATATATATTTTTTAAAAAAATATATAAGCATAAGAGTATGCCAGACCTGGGGAGATGGCTCAGCATTTAAGAACATTGCTATTTAGGGCTGGAGAAATGGCTTAGCGGGTTAAGGCGCCTGCCTGCTAAGCCTAAGAACGCTGGTTCCAATCTCCAGCAGTTCCAATCTCCAGGTCCCATGTTTAGCCAGATGCAAAGTGATGCAAGGGCGTAATGCTGCACTTGCCCACAAGGGAGTGCACACACCTGGATTTCATTCACAGCAGCTGAGAGACTGCTGGCGTGCCCATCTCTGTCTCCTCTCCCTCTCTGTCTGTCTGTCTCTCTCTCTGTGTCTCTCTCCAAAAATAGATAAATAAATAAATAAATAAATAAATAAATAAATAAATAAATAAAAGTCTTGTGGTAAGAAAGTTTTTTTTTAAAAAAAAGAAAGCATTTGAATGCAACTGAGAAACATACAGCAAGATGTGAGGTGTTTTTTTTCTTTTCTTTTCTTTTTTTTTTTTTTTTTTTTTTTGGTTTTACGAGGTAGGGTTTCACTCTGGTCCAGGCTGACCTGGAATTAACTATGGAGTCTCAGGGTGGCCTCGAACTCTCAGCAATCCTCCTACCTCTGCCTCCGAGTGCTGGGATTAAAGGCGTGCACCACCACACCCGGCTATGTGAGGTGGTTTTGATCACCTCAAGATTGTCCTGCCTCAGCTACCCAAGTACTGGAATTATAGGCATGCACATATAACTTTTTTTAAAAATTATTTATTTATTAGAGACAGAGAGAGAGAGAGAGAGAGAGAGAGAGAATGGGTGCACCAGCGCCTCTAGCCACTGCAAATGAACTCCAGACGCATGCACTACCATCTGGCTTACGTGAGTCCTGGAGAATTGAACCGGGCTCTTTAGGCTTCACAAGCAAGCGCCTTAACCGCTAAGCTATCTCTCCAGCCCTCCATATAACTGTTTAAGTAACAACTTAATAATATGAATATGTCAATCAATTCTTTTAAATAAATCTATAAAGAATGATAATAACCAGCTGAATATGGTGATGCACATCTGTAATCCCAGCACTCAGGAGGCTGAGGCAGGAGAATTGAGAGTTCAATTTCCCAGAACCCTTAAAAAATTTTGAAAAATCACTTCTAAGTATCATGCAAAAAGTGAAACAAGCAAAACTAGCTAAAGAAGTTCTGACAAAGAACTGAAAAATCTAGGGCTGGAGCAAAGCCTAATGATCTGGGTTCGATTCCCCAGTAGCCACATAAAGCCAGATGCACAAGGGGCTGCATGCATCTGGAGTTCATTTGCAGTGGCTACAGGCCCTAGTGCACTCGTTCTTTCTCTCTCTCTTCTCTTTCTCTCTCTCTCTTTCATTGCAAATAAATAAATAGTTGGGCTGAAGAGATGGCTTAGCAGTTAAGGCACTTGCCTGCAAAGCCAAAGGACCCAGGTTCCATTCCTCAATACCCACATAAAGCTAGCTGCACCAAAGGGGCACATTCATCTGGAGTTTGTTTGCAGAGGCTAGAGGCCCTGGTGCACCCATTCTCTCTCTGTCTCTCTCTACTTGCAAATACATAAATAGATAAAAATATAAATTTTGGTTTTTCAAGGTAGGGTCTCACTCTAGCCCAGGCTAGCCTGAAATTCACTAAGTAGTCTCAGGCTGGCCTCAAACTCACAGTGCTCCACCTACCTCTGCCTCCCAAGTGCTGGGATTAAAGACGTGTGCCACCACGCCCGGCTTAAAAATAATTTTTAAAAAAGAACTAGAAAATATCAGTAGGGATTAGGTTTGGTTCATATTATAGGAACCTGACTGCAGAAGCTAAACAGATGTGTGATTATTTTTCCCTGCTGTAAAGAATTCCCACTTGAGGCACAAAGCCCAGGGCAGGGATGACTCCACGGTGCTCAAGACTTATGTCCTTCCATCTGCCTGCCTAACCCTCCTGGTATTGCTTCCATTCCAAGTCTGCCAAGAGGCCCAAGGTGGCTTCTGGATTTCAGTTGTCACCTCTGCCTTCCAGGCAGCTGAAAGAAGTAAGAATACTCAGGACTGCCCTACCTCGGAAAAAGAAAGAAAGAAAGAAAGAGAGAGGGAGGGAGGGAGGGAGGGAGGGAGGGAGGGAGAGACGAAAACAGGCAGGCTCAGTGGTTAAAGGCGCTTGCTTGCAAAGACTGCCAGCCTGCGTTCAATTCCCCAGTACCCACATAAAGCCAGATGCACAAAATTTGTTTGCAGTGGCAAAGAGGCCCTGACACACCCATTGTCTCTCTCCCTCCATTCCTCCATCTCTCTCTCTCTCTCTCTCTCTCTCTCTATCTATCTATATCTATATATATATATAAATAAAAACTTTTTTAAATTCTTATTTATTTATTTTTTGATTTTTTGAGGTAAGGTCTCACTCAGCTCAGGCTGACCTGGAATTCACTCTGTATTCTCAGGGCAGCCTCGAATTTATGGAGATCCTCCTACCTCCTGAGTGCTGGGATTAAAGGCATGCGCCACCACGCCCAGCTCTTTTTTTTTTTTTTTTTTTTTTTTTTTTTAATTTACAAAGGAAGAAGAAAGAAGTTTACACACACTGGGGTGGGCCTTGCACCTCTGCTAAAGTGTGAGAGGGAGGCCAGATCCTCCTGAATGTGAAAACACACTAGAGGGTGAAGCAGGCTGGGAATAAATAAGTGGTCTGATAGCCCAGATATGTCCAGAAACAAGCTCTTGGGGCAGCAGGAACGGATAGGATGAAGGAAAATGTCAGAGCAGTAAGAAAGGCCGCTCATCCAGGAACTTGTCCACAGCTGTGGGGAAGGCATGACTCAACCCAGACCAGACAGCTGAGGGGAAGAAGTGCAGAGGGACTGCACTGCCCACCTCCTACCACAGGGCATTCATAGTGCATCTGAGCCTTCAAGTTAAAAGTCAAATCACTGCAGGACAAGGTGTCACAGGCCTGCAGTCTCAGCACTCAGGAAGCTGAGGTGGGGAGACTGTTGAGAGCCTGAGGACAGCGTGGGCTACATTGTGAGTTCCCGATCAGCCTGAGCTTCGGTGAGACTGTCTCAAAAACAAAACCAGGCATGGTGGCGCATGCCTTTAATCGCAGCACACAGGAGGCAGAGGTAGGGGGAAAACCTAACTAATATTCTATTCTCTACCTCTGCCTCTGAGTGCTTTGCAGAAAACCTAACTAATATTTAGAGGAAAAAAGAAGTTTCTTTACAAACTTTTCCTACTATATATATATATATATTTGCAATGAGAGAGAGAGAGAGAGAATGGGCATAACAGGGCCTCTAGCCACTGCAAATGAACTCTACATGCAAGTACCACTTTGTGCATCTGGCTTTACATGGGTACTGTGGAATTGAACCAGGGCCTTAGGCAAGGGCCTTAACTGCTAAGCTAGAGATAGCCTTAGAAAATTTTATATATATATATGGTTGTTGTTGTTGTTTGTTTTGTTTTTTGAGGTAGGGTCTCACTCTAGCCCAAGCTGACCTGGAATTCACTATGTAGTCTCAGGGTGGCCTTGAACTCATGGAGATCCTCCTACCTCTGCCTCCCAAGTGCTGGGACTAAAGGTGTGCACCACACGCCCAGCAAGAAAATTATTTTGTGATAAATTCAAGTACATAAAATAACAGAGCTGTTATATTTTATCCACCAAACATCTTCTAAATACATTTATGTGCATATATTGAGGCTACTCTCACTTTTGGTTAGAGAAGATTCTCTTCTCAGATTGTGGTGACCTCTGGGGTGACTCAAAATTCATCAAAGGGCTGAGAAGTGACAGTGGAGTGTTCAGCACTAAGTGAGACATCTCTATCACACTCTCCAAGGCTCAGGGACTATTGCAGAAGAGGTGGCAAAAAGAATGTAAGAGCTAACCAGGCGTGGTGGCACATGGCCTTTAATCCCAGCACTCGGAAGGCAGAGGTAGGAGGATTGCTTTGAGTTCAAGGCCACCCTGAGACTATACATTCCAGGTCAGCCTGGGCTAGAGCGAGACACTACCTCAAAAAAAAAAAAAAAAAAAAAAAAAAAAAAAAAAAAAAAGAGCCAAAGGAGAAGTGCTTACAATACTGTCTTCCAGATACAAAGTAGCCGTGGTATTCATGACCTCACAGTGACTGACGCTACCTACACAAGACCTAAAAATTAGGAGAAAAAAAAATCAATCACATCAAAATAGAAGACAGACTAATTAGAAAGAAAAACAGATACAGTGAAGGGGTGATTCAAAAGGGAGAAGAGGTTTCATAAGACTCAAAACAGGAGGAAGAGATCATGACATCAAACTGAAAAGAGTGACTGATTGAGAGGGGAAGGGGATATGATGGAGAGTGAAGTTTCAAAGGGGAAAGTGGGGGGGGGAGGGAGGGAAGTATCATGGGATATTGTCTACAATTAAAGAAGTTGTCAATAAAAAATGTAAAAAAAGGAGCCTATTTTATCAATAAAGATGAGTGTTTAAAAATAAAAATAAAAATAAACAAAAGGGAGAAGAGGGAGGTTGGTGGGAGGGGATTATGATCATGGTATATTGTCTACATGTACAGAGATTGCCAGTAAAAAGTTAAAAAATAACAGATCTGATGCTGGGTGTGGTGGTGCATGCCTTTAATCCCAGCACTTGGGAGGCAGAAGTAGGAGGATCGCAGAGTTCGAGGCCACCCTGAGACTACATAGTGAATTCCAGGTTAGCCTGAACCAGGGTGAGACCCTACCTCGAAAAACCAAAAAAAAAAAAAAAATAACAGATCTGAGCCGGGCGTTGTGGCGCACGCCTTTAATCCCAGCACTCGGGAGGCAGAGGTAGGAGGATCGCCATGAGTTCAGGGCCACCCTGAGAATTCCAGGTCAGCCTGGGCTAGAGTGAGACCCTACCCCCAAAAAAAAAAAAAAAAAAAAAACAGATCTGCAAGCAAGAACCACTTTCAGCAAAAAAATTAACCAGGCGTGGTGGCACATGCCTTTAATCCCAGCACTCGGGAAGCCAAGATAGGAGGATTGCTGTGAGTTCAAGGCCAGCCTGAGACTACATAGTGAATTCCAGGACAGCCCGAGCTAGAGGGAGACCCTACCTTGAAAAACCAATAAAAGTTAAAGTCGAGCCAGGCGTAGTGGCACACACCTTTAATCCCAGCACACAGGAGGCAGAGGTAGGAGGATCGCCGAGAGTTCGAGGCCACCCTGAGACTACATAGTGAATTCCAGGTCAGCCTGGGCTAGAGTAAGACCCTAGCTCGAAAAAAAAAAAAAAAAAAAAAGTTAAAGTCTGCTACTCAGCAAAATGGAGGAAAACATTTAGCAATTATGTTACAAATGGCTGCTCTCTTTCATATATAAAGAGCTCTGACAAATCAACAAATGTTTGACAATCCAGTGGGTGGGAGTGAAAAGACCAAGGACAAATGCAGAAAGCTGTGAGTGCTCACTCACACTCTCATGAGAGAAATGCAAATAAAACTGCTACTAGCAGGTCATCTATCCCATTGGCAGGGTACTGTTTCCACTGGGCACAATAGTGGGAGGAGCCAGGGATTTGCATACTCTGATGGTTCAGCAGTCTCTGCAGCCACAATTTGGGAAAATCTCAAAATTACCAGTGTACACCCTTTGACTCACTCTTTTTTAAAAAAAAATATTTTATTTATTATTTATTTATTTGAGAGAGGGAGGCAGACAGAGTGAGAGAGAGTAGGAGAGCTGGGGCCTCCAGCCACTGCAAACGAACTCCAGACGCATGCGCCACCTTGTGCATCTGGCTTACGTGGGCCCTGGAGAGTTCAATCAAGGTCCTTTGGGACTTAAAAAAAAAACTATTTCTTTGAGGGAGAGAGAGAGCGAGCAAGAGAGAATGAGAATGGGTGCGCCAGGGCCTCCGGCCACTGCAAACGAACTCCAGACCCATGCACCACCTTGTGCATGTAGCTCATGTGGGTCTTGGAGAGTTGAACCTGAATCCTTAGGTTTTGCAGGCAAGTGCCTTAAACTGCTAAGTCCCTGACCCACTCTTAAGAAGGTATCCTGGGGCTGGAGAGATGGCTTAGTGGTTAAGGCACATGCCTGCGAAGCCAAGGGATCCCGGTTCGATTCTCCAGGTCCCACATAAGCCAGATGCGCAAGGGTGGGCATAAGTGTCTGGGAGCTCATCTGCAGTGGCTAGAGGCCCTGGCATGCCCATTCTCACTCTCTCTCTCTCTCTTTCCCTATCTTTGTCTCAAATAAATAAATAAATAAATAAATAAATAAATAAATAAATAAATAAATAGATAAAAGAAGGTATCCTGGGGCTGGAGAGATGGCTTAGTGGTTAAGGCATATGCCTGTGAAGCCTAAGGACCCCAGTTCGATTCTCCACGTCCCACATTAGCCAGATGCACATGGTGGCACATGCGTCTGGAGTCTGTTTGCAGTTGCTAGAGGCCCTGGCATGCCCATTCTCACTCTTTCTCTCTCTGTGTCTCAAAGAGAGAGAGAGAGAGAGGAAGGAAGGAAGGAAGGAAGGAAGGAAGGAAGGAAGGAAGGAAGGAAGGAAGGAAAAAAAAGAAAGAAAGAAAGAAAGAAAGAAAGAAAGAAAGAAAGAAAGAAAGAAAGAAAGAAAGAAAGAAAGAGAAAAGCAGGCAGGCAGACATCCTGGCCTCCCCGACATTATCTTGTCTCTGCAGCACAGTTCCTGGGTCTATCGGAGGAAACTTCGGTCCTTTGTCTCCGAATGTGGAGACCACGTAGTGGCAGAGTGCTGCAAGGGCATAGACCGGGGAAAGAAGGCTTTCCTGGTTCAGTTCGTCATCAGGGAGAAGGCAATGGCCTGAGCTGGTCATGGAACAGGTGTCCCCAGCAGGATCTCACCCTGGCACCTCAGGCTGCCTTCACAAAGGACAGCCAGAGCTGGGACAAGCTCTCAGGAAGTTTCTTAGCACATTCTGGGCCCTTGGGGTGCTTTAGAATGTGTTCCTACTTGGAACCTGTGTAGGATCAGGGAGAAGGGACAGGGTCCTACCTGGCCCAGGCCGTGGGTACCAGGGAGGTGGTAGGGAAGGAAGAAATTGTTTATTCATTTATCAAGCATCTTCTGTGTCAGGCACAGTTCAGTGCTGACCAAGAACAGCCTTGTCTTCTTCTCCAACTCAGACCAACCTTGGCAGATGTCACGAGTAGGTAGTGACAGTCATTTGTAATGAGAACTTACTGCAGGGGATGGTCAGACCCAGAGGAAAGGAAAGAGCTAGGCCAAGCCTGGTGGACCGTGGGTTGCCTCCTCCACAGGGGGATATTCTCCTTTCTGAGTTTCCTGGGAGGTGGAGCTGAGTGAGGGGAGCTTGGATCCAGCCATGGGGGGCAAGCATCTCATCTGTGCCGTGGCTCCCCCTCCCCCACATTCCCAGCACCTCAGCTGCCCCTTCCCACCCTTCAAGAGGGAGGAAGGCCCCTCCCTAGGAGAAAGACAGGAGGGGCAGGCTGAGATGGGGGGGGATCTGGGCAGCCAGGCTGGCGGGACCATTGTGTGGGGCCCCCGGAGTGTTTGCACAGCTACTGTCTTGGCTCTGAATGGGACATAAATATCTCAAGAATGTTTCCAGAGCCAGTGGGCTGATTGAACTCTCCGCTATGCCAAGGGACCACATTCCCTACACCGGCTAGGCTAGCTCAGCAGTGCGTAGCCTCACCAACTTCTGAGTTGTTACATCAGGGTAGAGGGTAGGGAGTTCAAGTACCAAGTGAGAGTGGCTGAGAACTGCTGAGCACAGTGGTCCAGGCTGTGTATACAACATCCAGCAGCAATGTGGCTCTTTCCTGCCTCAGTGATCTTAGCTGTAAAATGGACAGGAGACATCACCCTAAGAAGCCATCTGCTTTCAGCCCAAGGTGAGAGTGGCTATGGGGAGATGGACAGGGAAGGAGGGTGAGAATAAAGAGCTGACAGTCGATGTGGGCTGTGGGTCTTCCCTGCAGACCTTTCTCTTGTTGGCCAGGGCTGGGGCTTCAGGCTCAGAAGCTCAGGGGTCAGCAAGATGACCCTGGCTTCAGCCCTTTCTGGCTGTTCAGATTCTCTAGTTGATTCTACAGAACAGCAGGGAGGGGCCCAAGGGGACACCTTGAGGTGATGGAAAGTCCCAAGGCCAAATGACCCCAGGCATGCATCCTCACCCTCACACCGGCCATCAGCTCCTTGCAAATTGGACTGCAGTAACTGACAACTCTGTGCAAAATGTCCTCAGAATATTTCACCCTACTGCACCCATGTTTGTTCTGCTGATGCCCACCCATCAGGTGCCGAGTGATGTGGGGCCCTACCTGAGGGAGGATATATCCAGTGTTGGTGTGGGGCTCTAACCTCCCTGTCTCTTCACACAGGATACAGGGAAGAGCAGGTGTTTTCTGCTCCACAGCATGCAAGATGCCTGCAGGCTGTAAATGTCAGGCAGGGGGACCAGGAACCAGCTCCCAGAAAGAGCAGCCAGGCCACCCAGCATTGGCTCTGGGTTCACAGCAGTGAGCTTGGGAGTGGCAGGCAGAATGACCTGGGTGGATAGAGGCCAGGAGGCAGGAGCTGGTGGGTCACAGGTGGGTGCTGAGAATGAAGGAGGTCAGGACTTGGGGAGATAGGAGACCATAAGGGAAGCTAGGAGCTCAGGCACAGTGCAACTACCCCTGTCCAGCCATGAATTTATACTGTCTTGGAAGCAGATGTTCTGTAGAAAACTGCAGAAAGACAAGGCAAAGGGTGCTGGGCAGTGACCTACAGCCTGGTGTCCCCGTCCCCACAGACAGTGCTGACAGCAGTCAGCCGGGACCCAAGCTCAGCTGGATGTCTCTGAGCAGCTATTCCTTCTCTCAGTGTGTGACAGTGCTGCCCAGCTGGCTCCCCTGAGGACTGGTCAGAGGGGAACATTCTTATTTTTTTTTTCTTCGAGTTAGGGTCTCACTCTGGCCCAGGCTGACCTGGAATTCACTATGTAGTCTCAGGGTGGCCTCGAACTCACAGCGATCCTCCTACCTCTGCCTCCTGAGTGCTGAGATTAAAGGCATGCGCCACCACGCCCGGCAAGAGGGGAACATTCTTGCCTGCCCCAAGAGGACAGACTGTGAGGAAGTGGCCACCCCATACCCATGGTAGCTAAAGGTTTAGATTCTAGTCCCCGGCTGGCACACATTCATAGTGTAATGTTTGGTCAGTGGCTCCCTGATCCCAGCCTCTCCCACCTCCCACTGTAAAGTGGGTTTGATGACTGTCCACCTGCCGTGAGGCATTCTGAGCCTGGCTGCAGGGAACTGGCCAGATAGACAGCAGTCATCATTCCGGTTAGGGTCAGGACACCCTAGTGGAGGAGGTCCTTCCAGTGAGAATGTGGCCAAGAGCAGGTCATAGGTGGGGGTGGGTGGGGATCCCCAGGGATAGAAGGGCAGTTTTCTACTTGTAAAAGGCAGGAAGAGGGCTAGCTTGGAGCTTGGGTAGGTGAAGGTCCGAGGGACGACAGAGCTGGGAGAACACTGGGGAATTACCTCCCTTGGGTCAACCCTGAACCCCAACCATGCCTTGAGCAGCCCCAGACAATGGTGTTGGTCACATCTTCAGCGTGTCCCAAGGAGCAAGATGGTGGTGGGAGGCATCTCCATGTGATGAGAATTCCAGTCTAGCTTGTACCCAGACTCAGGCCTGACTGGCCTCTTTGTCCCTTGCTCTGCCCTGGCCCCAGGGTGAGGGCCCACCAGGACAGAAGCAGAGGTAGTTCGCAGGGCCAGGCCCAGTCTGGAGCTACTAATGTCCCCACCCCACTTTGGCAGAAGGACTGTTTTTTTTATTATTGACAACTTCTATACTTACATACAAAAAAATGCATGATATTTCCCTCCCCTCCCGGCAGAAGGACTTTTGCATCAGATAAGGTGTGACTGTGTTCCAGGCCTGATCCAGCCTTCCTTGTGTGCCAAGATGCCCTCATGGAATATAAGCCCCTGGCCAGAATAACAAGACCTGACTCTTTCTCACACCACAGACCTATGTTTCAGAAAGGGAACACTGAGTCAGGATGTCTCTTCTGGACAGGTGTCCTGCAGCTGTGCCCCACCCTGGTCAATCCCTCCCTAAGCAGTCTGCTTACCTGCACCCTGGTGCTCCCTGAGATGGAAGGCTCAGAGTGGGACAGGGCTGCAAGTACAGAAGCCCCAGGCTAAGTGAAATTCCTGTGACAGGAAAGGAGCCCTCACACAGCCAAATGTTCAATGCAGTCACTGGGCCATTGTCAGTGCCGCTCTGATTCCACAGGCTTTTGTCATTTCTCAAGGACCCGCACCCTTCATCTGTCAAACCCTCCTGTCCAGCTCTCATAGACTCTCTTCTCTGGGCATCTTGTGCACAAGTCACGCAGCGTGGGGTCTTGGCGCTGGCTTCTCTCACTCACTAAGCTCAGCACCCAAGGCCCCCCCATTGGACCCTGTGCCAGTCCTCCATTCCAGGGAGAACTCAGGCCTGCAGCCTCAGCCTGTCCCTGGGACAACTGAGTCATCCCTCTAGCCTAGGGAAGCCTGGAGAGGACCCAAGTGCTGCCTTAGTTTTCCAGTGAGAAGACCCAGGCCCCCCGGGTGAGCTTGCCCACGGAGGAGGCTGGAAGTACCCTTCTGTTCCCTCCAGGTGAGAAGCAGTCCCCCAAGAAGAGGATCTGGTGTGCCCCACCCCAGCAGGGACATGGTGACTTTCCCTCTGGAAAGAGATGCAGGAGCCCTCATCTACCCACGCCAGAGGCACAGGCCAGTGGGGAGAGGACAGAACTCTCCACTTCTAACCCTTGTAATTGTCTCCCGAGAGTATCAAGGTGATTAATGGTGAGAATGATGTGTGTCTCAACAGCACACGGCACACCCACTGCTCACACTGCTGGGCAGTGGCAATGGCTTTTCCAAGAAGCGTAGCCAGCTTCCTTTGGTTTTAGATCAACCCTGAAGTCAAGCATAAAGCAGAAAGTGCTGCTCCCAAATGATAGAGACCCCCACCCCCCGGCCCCCTTCCTGCCAGGTGGCTCCCAGGCTGGGCATGGGGCTATGGATGGGCTCCCAGAATCCTAGAGCTCTCAATGGGAAACACGTTTGGTTTTGGCTCCTCTGGCTAGGAAGAGGTTGAAATGTGAGATGGCAGGTCCTCTGGGAGGTTAGGGGGAGACCTGGGCCACTCATAGGATACAGGCTCCATCCCTGGGTGTGGCCATGAAGCCTTGGAGAGCCTGGGATAGGCTCAGATCCTCTGTCCAGAAAGTCTTGGGGAACTCAAAGTTGCAAGGACTCCAGGGCATCCTCAGGAACCTCGTAGTGCACCAAGGTGGCTGCTGGTCTCATCCAATCCTACCTCTGTTTTTTTTTTTTTTTTTTTCCTCTGTGTGACTCAGTTTCCCCTTCCTGAACACAGGCCTGCTTCACAGGTGTCAATGCATCAGAAAAACTGAGTGACTTGCCTCAGTCCAGGGCGCAGGATTACAGGTCACCACCTCCAGCAAGGAGAGTCTTAGTCTGACCCAGGCCCAGGCTTTCTCCACAGTCTAGGAGTGGGAGCTCCTGTTACTGCCCAACTGTGCTGCTCCAGTTTCACCATCTGAATAGGAGATGAGGAGCATGGGGATCATTTAATTGTTTTAAAACTATTTTTCTTTCTTTCTTTCTTTCTTTCTTTTTTTTTTTTTTGTTTTTCGAGGTAGGGTCTCACTCTGGTCCAGGCTGACCTGGAATTAACTATGTAGTCTCAGGGTAGCCTCGAACTCACAGCGATCCTCCTACCTCTGCCTCCCGAGTGCTGGGATTAAAGACGTGTGCCAGCACGCCTGGCTAAAACTTTTTTTTTCAAGGTAGGGTCTTGCTCTAGCCCAGGCTGACCTAGAATTCACTATGTAGTCTCAGGCTGGTCTCAAACTCGGGAATCCTCCTACCTTGGCCTCCCAAGTGCTGGGATTAAAGGTGTGTCACCACCATGCAGCTCAGTCTCTTCTATTTTGATGTCATCATTTTTTCCCTCCTATTATGCAGGTCATGTGTAAGCAGCTTCAGCCACTGTGAGGTCATGGATAACAAGGCCACTTTGTGTCTGGAAGACAGCACTGTAAGCGCTCCTCCTCTTTGGCTTTTCTGTTCTTTCCACCACCTCTTCTGCAATGGACCCTCAGCCGTGGAGGTGTGGTAGAGATGTCTCACTTAGGACTGAACACACCACTGTTATTTCTTTTTTTGTTTTGGTTTTCCAAGGTAAGGGTCTCATTCTAGTCCAGGCTGATCTGGAATTCACTATGGAGTCTCAGGGAGGCTACAAATTCACGATGATCCTCCTACCTCTGCCTCCCAAGTGCTGGAATTAAAGGCATGCAACACCGTGCCTGGCTACCACTGTTATTTCTTCTCAGCACTTTGGTGAGTTTTTGAGTCTCCCCACTGGCCACTGCCATCTGAAAAAAAGAAGCTTCCCTAATCAAAAGTGAGAGTAAACTGGGCGTGGTGGCGCACGCCTTTAATCCCAGCACTCAGGAGGCAGAGGTAGGAGGATCGCCAAGAGTTCGAGGCCACCCTGAGACTACATAGTTAATTCCAGGTCAGCCTGGACCAGAGTGAGACCCTACCCCGAAAAACCAAAAAAAAAAAAAAAAAAAAAAAAGTGAGAGTGGCATTAATATATGGTCATAAATGTTAAGTATTTAGAGGGCAGTTTGGCAGGCAAAATATATCCATTTAGCCAGAAAACCGTAGTAGTGTCCCTTCTGAGGCTTATGATCTCCCTAGCCATAGGCTTTTGATTAGATTTTTACTGAGGCAGTAATTCCCTTCCATGGAGCGGACCTCAAGTCCAAACAGAGAGCATATGAACTCTTCAACAATAGGGTCTTAACATCTAGTTCTGGTGGGCAAGAGCTTTGGCATTAGACTGTAACGTTTTGGGGGCACCAGGGACTTCCTTGACCAACAACTCGCTGGAAGATATTCCACCCTTAGCCCTGAATTTTTCTTGTAACAATCTATGGCTTCTGAGCGCAGCATTATCCACCCCCAGAGGGTAATTTTTTTTTTTTAAGGTAGGGTCTCACTCTAGCCCAGGCTGACCTGGAACACACTCTGTAGCACAGGCTGGCCAAGAACTCAGGGCAATCCTCCCATCTCAGTGCCCAGCTAAGGAATGTTTCAGTTTGTGGTGGATAATAGGCTCTTTCTGATTGGTCCCTGTGATTTTCACCTAATTTGCATGACCAATCAATGCCCACCTGTGTCTACATAAATTCTCACACTCAGCTAGCTCCTGGGGTCATAGACTCAACCAGACTCATAAGAAAAGACTTGCTTGAAGAACGAAGACTCGAGAATGCCAGGAAGAACAGTGCCCGTTCCAAAGGGGAGAAGAGTTCTGACTCCGTCTTGGGGCAGACTCACCCCAGGTCATCAGAGGAAGTCTTCTTGGGCCTGCTTTGGGGGCAGACTGGCTGTTCCAGGTCCTGGTCTTCTTGGTTAGTTTCCTGCAGCCTGACAGAGACCTTGAGCTGTAACACTCCATGAAACCTCTTGACCGGCATCCTGACGCCTTTTGAGAGTTGAAGGTACCACCACCATTTCATCCTTGTGGTTGACAAACCCACCGGCACATTATTGTTCAAATTGTTGTATCCCTGTGTACATGTATCCCCATTCCCTCACCTTTAGTTGTTCCTTTCATTCTTTGGGTGGATACACAAGGATCCCAGGAAGAGCAATTGAACATTTCACTGGAACTAACCTTGCTACTTGGTGCAAGCACTAAGTCCTCTGCCCTCCCTAGCTAGGAATGGGAGGGTAGAGCATGAAGCCTAGCGGGGCTTTTCTGGAATTGCCAGAAACAGCTTTCCAGCCTCACCAAGCCCTACCACAGCTGGCCAAGGAAATGACTCCCCAGACTGGGTGTCCCCAGACTGAATCAGTGCTTCTTTGGGCCCACTGGTCCTCAGAGGCTCAGGCTTTTATCTCCATCCTCCCTGTGATTAAGCGGACAATGTCATACTCTTGACAGCCCAGACTCCACCTTTGGGGTCTGCATGCTGCTCTCAGGAACTGGCTATGCCTGGCCTGGTCTCTCACTCCACAAAGGAAGGTGGAGGGGAGTAGTGTGGACAGACAATAATGAGGGACTGGACAGGGGAACATGAGGGAGTGGCCCGGAGTTCTCCCTGGCTGGCCAATTCTTCTCTTTGGGGCTGACCCCACAACCCATCTGACTGTGCAGCACACAGAAGCATCTCTGCCAAAGGAAGGGATTGGTTGGACCAGGCAGTTCAAGCCAGCCCTCTGACCTACTGCCCACTCACTCCAGCCCCAGGGACCTGGCGATGGAACCGGAATCCTGACCCCACAGTTAGAGTGGGTCACTGAGTTGGGATGAAGACCTAAGCCCATAAATCACCTTGATCTTCTGAGATTGTCCCAGAAAGTGTCCAGGCAGAGCAGAACATGGTGGGAGCCCAGACTGCAGCTTCCCACCCTATTCTGCCAGCTAATGAGGGGGGCAATCTTACTCCCAAGCATGCGTGTGTATGCGTACGTATGCACGCTGGAATGCATACTATTGCTTTGCCAGATGAGAGTCCTATGCTAGGGCGGCACAGGGTTCACTTTTCCGCCTCCGTCTTCCCAGCCCATCATCGTGAGTGTTTCCCACGACGTCAGGACTTTCCACAAGCATTACTGGTTACTGTCAGCTACCCAATGCTTAGCTAGCTGGCGCCAGCGTGCTCCCCGCACACTTGGGCTCTTTCCAGGTCTTGGGTTATAAATAACGCTGCTGGGGTCCCCACAGCTGGCTTTCCAGCTCCCACATTGTTTTTTCAAGAGGAACTCCCAAAGAAGTAGAACCACCAGGTCTTGGAGTCTGGGTCTCTAATGGCTCTTGTTACCCATGGCTGTTGAAGAAAATCTGGGATGCATCTGGTAGAAGGAGAAAAAGACAGAGTCCTTGCTGGAGGGGAGACCTTGCCATGGGGTGAAGGCGCCTGCCTGACTGTGCTTAGGAGCACTGTGGGCCTTATACAAATGGCTTGCCCAATTCTGAATAGTTCTCATACAATCAGACACACAGGGCAGGCTCATTCTTTTGGGGGGAACAATTCTGAAAGTCCCCAGGATCTTCCAAAAATAAATAAATAAATAAATAAATAAATAAATAAATAAATAAATAAATAAAAAAGTCCCAGGGCTCTACCACTGAGCCATACCCCCAGCCCTCCTGGGATTTTTTTCACCTAAGACAGGCTCCTATCAGAGAGAGGCAGAGACTTGCCACTAACCCCAGGGTGACCTTGGGCCGCCATTCCCTAATAGGCCTCAGTTTCTCTGCCATAGCCCCACTGGGGAACCAGGGCATATCTGACCAGAGTCATAGCATATTACATGAAGGGACACTGAAGAGACAGTGCCAGGGTGGCTGGAGGGGTGGCACCCACATGAAGGGGCCAAGCTACAGAACCTCTGGGAGCCAGCAAGGGAGCTATGGTTTCATGGGTGTTGCATAGGCACTGATCTGCAACTCAGGCCCTGAGCTCCCAAGATGTCCACACAGGCAGAGCTGCTGGCCTGACAGCTGGACCAGCCCAATGGGTGGACACAGCACAAAGAAGTCACTGTTTCCTGACCACTTCACACACTCTGTGTCACCTCTGACCGCTCTTTCCTTTCTCTTAGGCCCTCAGCCCCTGAGGACTTTCCTGTTTACTGCGCCCAGAGGCCGGCCTCGACATGGACTGTTGGGGCTGCCTGTCAGGCTTTTCAGATTCTATTGTCACTTGGGTCCCATGTCCCCAGGGCTGCTGAGTAGTGGGGCTAGGCTTACTCTGCAGCCAGCCATGCCTCCTCCACGCCCACAGGTCCCTGGTTCACTGCCTTTGTTCTTTCCAGCCATTCAGCCCAGCTTGGCTGTCCCTCCTATAAAGAACTCTCCCCAAGCTAGCAGCAGCACAGGAGCAGACTGAGCCCCTCCCACCTATTCTTTGAGCTGTCACAGCCTTTAACCTGTGCAGGTCCCTGAGAGGTGTGACTTCTGAGGGCTGGAGCTTAGACACAGGTCCCTCAGCAGGATCTGGCCAGAGAGCTAGGAATGCCCCAATGCTGAAACACACGTTTCAGGCAGTCAGCGTGCTGGGGCGGACTATCTAACATCCAGCCCAGGCTGTTCCAGGATCAGACTGCTAGTTGACCACTTGGGGATTCAGAGGTCTGGGTTGTGTAAAGAAAGGGTTCCTGGGCTAGAGAGATGGTTTAGTGGTTAAACGCTTGCCTGTGAAGCCTAAGGACCCCGGTTCGAGGCTCGATTCCCCAGTACCCACATAAGCCAGATGCACAAGGTGGCACACACATCTGGAGTTCGTTTGCAGTGGCTGGAGGCCCTGGTGTTTCCATTCTCTCTCTCTGTGCATCTTTCTCTGTTTGTCTTTCACTCTCAAATAAATAAATAAAAGTGAACAAAAAAGAAAACACAAAGAAAGTGTTCCGTGAACTAGGGAGGACAAACTGCAACAGGCTTGCCTTGCTCTGTAAAATTCTAATGTTTCCAGGGCTGGAGAGATGGCTTAGCGATTAAACGCTTGCCTGTGAAGCCTAAAGACCCCGGTTCGAGGCTCAATTCTCCAGGACCCACACAAGCCAGATGCACAAGGGGGAGCATGCATCTGGAGTTCATTTGCAGTGGCTGGAGGCCCTGGAGCTCCCATTCTCTCTCTCTTTCTCTCTCTCTGCCTATTTCTGTATCTCTCTCTCAAATAAATAAATAAATAAATAAATAAATAAGATATTTTTAAAAAAGAAAAAATTCTAATGTTTCCAAAGGATGCCTATAGTTCTAGGTTAGGCAGATAGTATGGCTGGAATAGCCTAAACTTTTTATTTTATTTTATTTCATTTTACTTATTTATTCTCCACCCCCCCCCTTGAGACAGGATCTCATGTACTCCAGGCTGACCTCAAACTTACTATATAGTTGACGATGACCTTGACCTTCCTGCCTCCACCTTCTGAGGGTTGGGATGATAGCCTTGTACAGCCATATCCAAGTTTATGCCATGCTGGAGGATTGAGCCCAGGGCTTCGTGCACTCTGCCAACTGAGCCACGTCCTCAGCTCCCAGTCTAAATTTTTCTCCCTAGGATTTTCTTTTTTTAAAAAAAAAAAAATTTGTTTGTTTGTTTGTTTATTTAAGAGAGAAAAGAGAGGGAGAAGGAAAGAGAGGGAGAAGGAGAGAGAGAGAGAGAAGGAGAGAATGGGTTCACCAGGCCTCTAGCTACTGCAAACAAACTCTAGACACATGCACCACCATGTACATCTGGCTTACCTGGCTTCTGGAGAGTTGAACCTGGGTTCCTAGGCTTCACAGTCAAGCACGTTAATCACTAAGCCTTCTCTCCAGGCCTTCCTTCCCCCTCTCTCTCTCTCTCTCTTTTAAAATGAATTATTTGTTTGTTTGTTTATTTGTTTGTTTGAGAAAGAGAGAGAGAGAGTGAGTTTGATCTCCTGCCACTGAAAATGATCTCCAGACATTTATGTCACTTTGTGCACCTGGCTTTATGTGGTTAGGAGAGCATCGAACCCAGATGGTTAGGCTTTGTAAGTAAGTACCTTTAACCACTGAGCCATCTCTCCTGTCCACGTCCCAAGATTTTCAGCCCATTGTCTTGCCATCTTGATCCACCCATGGGAGGTGGGTGCGCACACTACAGAAGAGTACTGGCCTTGTTCAGATGAGCAAGGGAAGGTGAGTGCCCATGAGGCTTGGCTCAGGGCAGAATAGGGCCTAGGATCCAGGCATGTCCTTTCAGTGACATGAGGGACAGTCTCCAATGTGCTCTTCCCCATCCAGAAGGTTTGGCCTTCCTGGCTGAGCCTGGCATCCTGGGAAAAGGCTTCCTTACTATGGCTTGATGAAATGAGGTGCCCTTAGAAACAATACTGCCTTCCTGGGGCAAGTGAAGCAGGATGTTGGAGGCCAGGGGCCCAAGGGATCTCCTTGTACGGATGGCTGTGCACCCAAGGTATAGCTGCCATCCCAGGAGCAAGGCACCTTCTGGGTGAGGCTGGTGGCTCCTTGTTCTGCTCAGGGTCTTGCTGTCCCCAGAATGAGATGACAGCCTAGCTCCTGAGCCCCACATGGAACAGCAACCCCTCTGCCATAACCACAGTGGAACCCCAGATTAGGCTCAGTCACTGCTGGTCACTATTCATGTCAAGATGGGGTCCTGTTACCTGCCCCCCAGCCCACTTCAGTGCAGCCAGGTCTTCCCCCCATGCTCTGTCCATTTCACTGTCATGGCTGGCACACTACCTTGGACCCTTCCCCAAGCTCTGAGCCCTGAATTGGTGGTGTCTGAAAATCCAGGGCCTTTGCCAAGGGAATTCAGATGAGGGAGGGTCACCCCTGGGCAGGGTAGTACACCACACCCCTAGAGGAAGTTTTCTTATTCCAGGAACAGACAGATCCTGCAGCCTGGCCATGGGGCTCCTGGCACCTCTGACCCAGCAGCATGGCTCTGAGGCCTCCTGAGCGCCTGGATTCGGAAACACCTGCTGGCCCCAGGACCCAGGCAGCAAGTATAGCTCAGCATGTGGGAGAACATTGGCTCACCATTTCCCAACAGAGCCACCAGCCACAGCCCCAGCTGGTTAGATTGAGGAAGTGGGCAAAGGTGGGTAGGTGGGGGTCCTCATCTGGAGAGGTGTGTTGCTGTAACAGGGAAGAAGGGGGGGGGTCTTAGGTCCAGCACAGCCTCTAGTACAGCCTCTGGATTGGCCTTAGTGACCTGGTGAGGAAGGGGGTGGATACAGCATCTATTGTGACAGGCTGTGGGCCAAAGCCCTTTCCACCTCCACTCCCACTCAGCTCCAGCCCTGGAAGACAAGCTCTGCACTTGCCCTGATCCCCATGCCTTGTCTGTGGCTGGATACAGCCAAAACAGAGGTAGGGGAGGAGAATAGTGAGGGTCCCTCAGCTCAGCTGTCCGCCGTAAGTACCGACCACAGCAGGCCCAAGGCCATGTACCAAGTTAACCGACTCCCCACCTCCCAGTGCCAGCTCCATTCCATGGCGTGGAGCCCGACACACAGAGCAGGACCACCACCAGCTTGGCCAGAGCATACCACAGAACCTGTGGCCGGGTCATGATCTCAAGCCACCAGGCTGACTTCGGTGCTCCCTTTGGAACTCCAGGTGTGGTTCCAGAAACCGCAGGCAAGTCCTGAGACTGATGTTTGAGCAGGATTCAGGAACTGAGCCCATGTGAGAGGCTGAGGAAAACTCAAATGTGATCCACCTGCCTCCACATCCTGACTGCTGGAATTACAGCCATGTACCACCATACCCGGTTTCCTTGGTGCTAGCCATGCTGGGAAAATCTTCTACTCACTGACTCACACTTCCATCCCAGAACTGAGGCTTTCCTGGGAGCAAATCAGGTATTTTTTAAAATATATTTTATTTATTTGAGAGAGAGAAAGAGGCAGAGGGAGAGAGAGAGAGAGAGAATGGGCGTGCCAGGGCCTCCAGCCACTGCAAACGAACTCCAGATGCATCTGGCTTATGGAGAATCAAACTGGGATCCTTTGGCTTCGTAGGCAAACACCTTAACTATTAAGCAATCTCTCCAGCCCTAGGTATTTGTTTTAAAGAAAGTATAACTAGTTTTATGCTGTAAGAATGCAGTCAATGCCGAGGGAACTGTTATAAAGAATTCCGCTGGGCCTCCGTGGAACAGAGCTACAGCCCCAAGGTCCCCTCTCCCAGCCATAGGCACAGTGACAAAGTGTCCTCTGTTCTTAGGATGCTGGGTGCCTTTATATAGTAGGCCAAGGGATATCCCAAGGCATATTCAACTGGCTTTCGGAACACAGCTCATCCTGGCTTAAATTCTGTTCCAGGCTGAGGTATGCTCGGTACTCCTGGTCAACCTAGAATCCAGGTTCCTCCTCAAGACACGAGGAGCCTGGGCTGCAAGGGATGAGCTCTTCATCCTCTTCATCACTGGAAGGGTATGATCACGGGGACACCAGAGCAAGGTGGCAGGGAGGAGATGGGGAGGCTACTCTGTGCTGGCAGAGGGGCCTGTCAGACCTGGTCATCTATTCATGATGGGACATTTACACCGTGACCCATTTAGCCTGTGCTCAGCAGGTCCTCATTGCATGGGGGAGGAACTTGGATGAAGAATTGTGAAAACTGGGCTGGAGAGATGGCTTAGTAGTTAACATACTTGCCTGCGAAGCTAAAGGACCAAGGTTCGATTCCCCAGGACCCATGTAAGCCAGATGCACAAGGTGGCACATGCATCTGGAATTCGTTTGCAGTGGTTGGAAGCCCTGGTATGCCCATCCTCTGTTTCCCTCTCTTTCTCTCATCTCCCCCTCTCTGTCTCTCGTTCCTCCCTCTTTCTCTCTCTCAAATAAATAGATACATAAAATTCTGTTTAAAAGAATTGTGAAAATGACTAATTTGAACTACAATAGTAGACCCAGCAGTCTGGGGGTGTCGAGAAGGTTCCAAAGAAGGGGCCCCGTGGTGAGCGAGAATGGGCTGGACTCCAATGGCAGCCCTACCCCAAACACAGTGTCCCATGACATGAAGGAGGGCACAACCCCCTGTTCCCTAGAGAAGGAGGGTCCCTGGGTTCTGAACAGGGCAGCTGTTCTCCATAGAGTTTGTTTGTTGAATATTTATAATGGCGGGGGAGTCATTTTCATTTATATTTTAAAAAAGTAAATAAAAACATGTTTTTCTCCATAAACTGGCGTTGAAGTTAAAGGGAAAAAAAACCCCAAAAAACAGTTCTTTCTCACAGTGAGAGAGATGAAGGTGGAAGAAACTTGGGAGGTCCCAGCCTTACCTGCCCTTGCTAGTTCCCACATTCAACACTCCCTTGAGGTGTTTGTGGCCCAAACAAATCCCATCTTGCTGTCCCGTTAGTTCTTTCCTTGGGCGAGGTTGACCAAACAAACCAGCAAGCAAAGACACAGTCTGCCATTACATTCCGTCCCTAGATTTTCCTGAAAGCCTGGAGGTCTGCCTAGCCCTGGGCACAGAGAACCCAAGTCTCTCAGTAGCATGGCTAAGGAGTGTCAGCTTGGCTGGCTAATTTACAGACAGAGACGTCTCATTATGTCGTTTCACCTGAAGAGAGGCCTCCGAGCCAAGGGCAGGTGTGGTGGAGGCAGGTGCTGTGGAGGCAGGTGGCTTGGCAGCATAGGGAAGGACCAGCTCCACTCCATAGCCCAGCCCCATTCCTCTACCAGTCTTGGGCAAAATTGTGGATCTCAAGAACTACCATTACATGAAAATGTCTTCACTCAGTATCGGCTTTCTGGATTACCAGTTACCATGATCCTAGTAGCCTCAAGCCATGGAAATGTGTGTTCTTCCATTCTAGAAGGCAGAAATCCTTAAGCAAGATGTGACAGGGCCTTGGTCCTTATTTTTTGCTGTTTATTTATTTATTCATTTATAGACAAGATCTTGATATGTAATCCAGGTTGGTCTCTAACTGCAACATCCTCCTGCCTGTGTCTCCTGAATGCTGGGATTACTGGTGGGCCAAGGTCCTTAATCAAGGTGTGGAAGCTCCTCCTCCCCATACCCACACCCTCGGAACACTCTAAAGCCTTCAGGCTCTCCCTGGGGGTTGCAGTATCCCTCTTTCCTTGGTAGGTATCTGCATCCCCCCAACACCTGTCTCCATGTGATATTCTTTCCTATAATATCAACCTTGGGCCTAGGGCCACCCTGGAGTAGTAGAATCTCATTTTATTTTTAAAATTTTATTTATGAGTGAGCGAGAGAGAGGATGGGCACACCAGAGCCTCTAGCCACTGCAAACAAACTCCAGACACATGAGCCACCATGTGCATCTGGTTTATATGAGGTACTAGGCATTGAGCCTGGGTCCTCAGGCAGGCAAGTGCCTTAACCCCTGAGCCATCTCTCTAGCCCAGAATCTCATTTTAGTTGATTACATCTGCAAAGACTCTACTTTGAAAAAAATTAAATATCTTTATTTATTTGTTGGGGGGGAGGCGCAGATAGAAAGAGTGCAGGGTCTCTAGCCACTGCAAATAAACTCCAGACCCATGTGCCACCTTGTGCACCTGGCTTTACATGGGTCCTGGGGAATCAAACCCAGGTCCTTAGGCTTTGTGGGCAAGTGTCTTAACCACTGAGCCATCTCTCCAGTCCCCAAAGACTCTACTTCTAAACAAGGTCATTCAGATCCCAAGGCAACCTACCAATGTATCTTTGGGATATGCACTCTCTTCATAACACCCCACAAGCAGGGACAAGTGATAGGATGGGAACACAATCCTGGCGAAGAAAAGAGCAAAGCACAGCAGGCGAGAGCAGCTTTGTGGGGTCACACCACAGGACCCTGTCCTTTGCTGCTGTCAATTCCTTTGGTCTCTGAGGACTGTCCCACAGACACAGAGGAGTCAAGGACAGCCAGTGTGCCTGGAGCCTCCCCAGACATCTCTACAGCCTCTGCCCTTATCCCCCCAATGGTGCCAAGCCCTCCACCTCCCTCACCCCAACCCCAAACCCTCATAGCCCCTCACGCTCCAAGACACCTGCTTCCTGTCTTCCTCCACGCATACAAGGTCTACCAAGAAAGGCCTCTATCTTGGTCACTGGCACCCGGAGCACAGCTCAGCAGGAAGGGGGCTCAATAAATAGGTTCTGAGACCACAGAACCCGCTAGGGCTCTGTCTCTACTGCTCCCCACCAGCTCTCATTTAGACCTTTTCAAAACCCAAGATGACCAAATAATGCGAGAGAGCATGCATGCACACACACGCTCACATACTCACAGATCTCAAGGCCTCTGCCACCATTGCCTGCTGGATCCCCTCCCCAGATCCAGTGGAGGCTGGTCCAGTAACATCTTAGTCAAGATCCAGGAAAGCAACTGTAGCCAACTGAGGGACCCAGGAACAACGACCAGCAGACTGATGGATAGACAGAGCTGTGCAGGAAAAGGCCACTATGGCCTGCTCGGAGTGCTTGTGGTTCTTCAGGGATACCCTCGCCCAACAGGACTCTCTCTCCTTGGTCTCCCTCTTCCAGCTGTGTAGGCTCCCACACTCTGGGGGTTGGAGCACAGGGGGTCTCTGCACAAATGGCATCTGCTTTGCTTCACTGTTCTCTGGAAAGAACTCTACAATTCACTGTTATAAGTCAGGAGCAGATGTTACTATATTTAGGACCCCCAGCCTTGGAGAAAGGAGGTCCGGCATCCCCATAAATGAAGGTTTTAGTGATAGGAAGATATGGCTGTGGTCAGAGTCATTGCTACCACCCATCTTCCCCACCCTCTCCAAGCATCACCTTCCTCCAGGGAGACTTACCAGCCAGCCTCTACCCCCAATTTGCCTTCATCAAAAGGGCCCGGGGCCTGTCACTCCTGCTGGCTGCCACCCAAAGTCAATGGGAACCAGCATTCCTTCGATGGGTGGGAATCAAAGAATGGAAGGACCAATAAATTCTAGAAGTTCAGCGGAGACTCTGTCATTCCTCAGCACTATCCAGAAAGGCACAGTGGACGCTAGGCACACGTTCACCAGCCAGGGGGCAGGCCCTGAATCCTGATCCCACATGCAAATCCATTTGGCATCCTGGTTCCCAGGGTTCCTACATTCCATGGCTGGCCCTGCCCGGGTTTGCTCTTCACTTGCCTTGCCACTGGGCGTCCTTAGGAACAAGGCAATGGAATGCCACTAGTCTGCTGGCTCTAGCCTCACTGCCACTGCGAGGCTCCCGCTCCCCCACCCCCAGTAACAATCCTTTTGATTTATGTGGTGCAAAGACCTCAAGTGGCTGAAGCAGCCCTCAGAGCAGGGCACCATCGAGGGCACCAGGCGGTGCTGAAAAATATCCTCCCCTTTCTATCCAGCTGGAGAAATGCCCTCCTTCAGGCCACATGAAAGGCTGGACTACCCTTACTGCCTTTCAAAATTATTGCAACAAACATTTGCCAGAGAGATGTTTCCTTCGATAAGAAGCCTGAGATTGCAAACCCCCTTCCTGGGTTCCATCCCAGAAGCGCCATGTACTTGCATATCCGACTGCCATTTGCCACCGATGTGCCTGTTTTTATTTAAATGGTCCAGAGCAAGACTCTGACTAAACTAACATTCCCACGCCAACCCTCAGCAGCGCCTCTGGTTTTTGGCAATTTTTTTTTCTTTAGTTGTCAAGGCAAAAATATAGAAGAATTCTGGTCTTACTTAAGGATTGTTGGGGTTTTCTCCCCCCTTCTCTCTGGAGACCTGGAAATAGCTCGCAGATGCGCCGTACCTGCTAATGTTCAAGCTCAGTTACTTCACCAGCAGAACTCCCTCAGCTCGATGTAACCCAAACCCCATTTTCTGGTCCATTTTCTTTTTAACAGGGGGCCATGGGGAGGGGGGAGCGTGGGGAACGGAAGCTCTAAACATGTCTAAATGTGTCTGGAGCAAATTCCAGGAAACCCAGCCTCCGAGAAGCTGTCCCAGGCTGGGGGATTCTCACAGGAGCGTGGCCAGGGCAAGGGTGGGCAGCAAGGGCTCGCAGACTCTGGCAAGGGCAGAGGACTGGCATGGGAAAATCTATCTAGATCCAAAAAAAAAAAATCAAAATGGACTTTTTTTGTTGTTGTTTTTGAGAAAAGACAACTTTCCAGCTATTTTTAACCCCTAAAAAGGAAGGGAGGAAAAAAGAGGGAAGGAAGAAGAGAGAAAAAGAAGAGGAAGGAAGACAGGAGGGGGAAGGGGAGGAAGGACTCGGCTTTTCCAGTGACTCAGCCTTGGTGGAGGCTGGTGAAGGCTGAGTTGGTACTGAGCCCTGAAGGGCGGAGCTTCATGGTTTCGTCCCCTGGGGCCTTTTCTTTTTGGAGAAAGTTCTGAGCTTCAGCAGGCAGGGGGCCAAGCAGGGAGGAAGCTCCTCTCCCCTGGCTCTGCAGGGGTCCTTGAGCCCCAGCTGCTTGGGATCATGGGAGGCTGGGACGTGTGGGTAGACCCTGAGGTCTGGCCAGGCTCCATGACCCTACCCAGAGCCTATGTTCCCTCCACGGAATGGGTATGATGACAGCTTCCTGTAGGTCCAGCCCCTGCCTGGAGGTGCCGGTTTTATGCTTAGTCCTCCTCATCCTTCTGGGGTTCTTCTTCCATGAAGCCCTCATGAATTGGGCAGGTCTGGCTGGCTTCTCAGTGTACCCCTAACCCACATGATTTCTGGGGTCCAAACCAGGCACTGCCTTCACTGTTCTCCCTGGGGATCACAGGAAGCAGCTGAAGTGGTTATTGACCCTAAGGGACCACACCCCAGGCTGTGAGCAGCTGAGTGGATCCAAGAACCTGGAAAAACCTCAGCAGGGCTTTCCTTTTAACATGTCCAAGGCCATGGGTTGTCTTTCCTGAGTCTGGTCCGTGCTTTGAGCACTGGGGTCTCTTGAGATAGGCAGGTGGATCTGAGGCTTGAGCTACCAAGAAAGGACAAGAGGGGCTGGAGAGATGGCTTACTGGTTAAGGTGAATACCTACGAAGGCTAAGGACCCCGGTTCGATTCTCCAGGTCCCATGTAAGCCAGATGCACAAGGGGGCGCATATCTGGAGTTCATTTGCAGTGGCTAGAGGCCCCGGTACACCCATTCTCCCTCTTTCCCTTTCTCTGTCTCAAATAAATAAATAAATAAATAAATAAATAAATAAATAAATAAATAAATAAATATTAAATTTTAATAAAAAAGGACAGGAGAGTGGTCTCCATCAGAGGGTTAGGGTATCTGGGACTGCAGCCCATGTCTGGAACGACAATGCCCAAACCTGGTACGCCAGTCCTACAGCCTCAGAGTCCACCCAGCCCGGCCTCAGCAGCTCAGCTGCTTTGGAGCCCGGTATCTATCTGTCTGGGGATTTGCCCGGGCAGCACACTCCCTGGCCTCCACACTAGAGAGCAGAAGAACCTGCCTCTGGGATACTTTCCCATTTTCCTGGGTCTTGTGGGCAGCAGCGAGCTCCTGTGTGGTGACCACCAGGGGCGTCCAGTAGATAGGGTCCTGGGCAAAGTCACAGCCATACCTGGAGACTGCTGCCCTTGCAGCTAGGTCCAGAGGTGGCAACTGTCCCTGGCTCGAGGGCTGGTCAAGGCAACATCAGCAGCTTTCTCAGGAGGCAAGGAGACTGCTTCAAGGGACCCTGAGTCTGCTTCTATTGGCCTTGTGCACTCTCTTCAGCCTCACTCAGTGGCCGGGTCAGTTAGTAAACTTTCCAGAGCATCTGGTACTGGGGACCCTGCAAGGACAGGCCCTGCTTCAGAGGCCCAAACAGGCAAAGTCTGAGCCAGACTGAGAAGAGAGGGTTGGGATAGGAGGCTGAGGGCCTGGGAGAACCTCCCAAAGGACAGGGTTCTAAAATAGGCTTCAACACTAGGCAGGGTCTGGGTGTCCAGCACAGGCCTCTGGGGAGCCTGGCCCAGTCTGTCTAGCTGTAGAAACACCACAGACCACTGAAACCACATCTGGAAAGATGCTCAAATTTCTGGGAAATATTCAAAGCAGTTGAAGTAGAAAATGGCAGATAGCTTTTTAAAAATCACTTGGGGTGTGTGTGTGTGTGTGTGTGCTGGAGAAATGGCGCCAGCAGTTAAAGGCACTTACTTATGAAGCCTGAACAGCCTGGCGTTTGATTCCCCAGTACTCATGTAAAGCCAGATGCACAAAGTGGGCATGTATCTGGAGTGCATTTGCAGTGGTAGGAGTGTGTCCATACTCATTCTCTGTGTCTGCTTCTTTCTGTCTTTGTCTCAAATAAATAAATAAAATATTTTGTTGCTGTTTTTCAAGATAGGGTCTCGTTTTACGCCAGGCTGACCTGGAATTCACTATGTAGTCTCAGGGTGGCCTTGAACTCATGGCAATACTCCTACCTCTGCCTCCCAAGTGCTAGGATTAAAGGTGCATGCCACCACGCCTAGCAAATAAAATGTTTTTAAAATTATTTTTATTTATTTATTTGAGAGAGAGAGAAATAGGCAGGTAGAGAAAGAGAAAGAGAGAATGGGCATGCTAGGGCCTCCAGCCACTGCAAATGAACTCTAGATGCATGCGCCACCATGTGCATCTGGCTTATGTGGTTCTTGGGAAATAGAACCTGGGTCCTTTGCCTTTGCAGACAAATGCCTTAACCGCTAAGCCATCTCTCCAGCCTAAATAAAATTTTTTAAATTTTTTATTGACAACTTCTTTAATTGTAGACAATATCCCATGGTACTTCCTCCCCCCCCCACTTTCCCCTTTGAAACTTCACTCTCCATCATATCCCCTCCCTCTCTCAATCAGTCTCTCTTTTCAGTTTGATGTCATGATCTTTTCCTCCTGTTATGATGGTCTTGTGTAGGTAGTGTCAGGCACTGTGAGGTCATGGATATCCAGGCCATTTGTGCCAAATAAAATATTTTTAAAAGATCACTTGGTAGAAGGGAAACTGAGGCCAGAGGCATGAAAGTCTCACCAGGAACCAACTGATCAATAGTCCCAGCTCTAAGTCCACAGCTCCAACCCAGAGGCTGACATCAGAGCCTTGACCTGGCTATGGTGGGCTTGGAGTCAACAGGAAACACTTTCTAGGATGGATACTTCTTGGACCTATAAGCTTAAGTATTGCAAGCAGTCTGAATATTTTTCACAAACAGCCTTTAAGGGTAGTGATCTAGAATGTTCCCATGGCTGCCTGCCCCAATGGCACCCCACTCAGGCTAGAACAAGGCACTCATGACTGGCCACTCTCACACTTAACCCCACCTGAACCCTTGCCCCTTCCTTGTGTTGTCTCCTGAATCATTCCAGCCAGGTCATGCCATGAAAGCCTTTCCCTTTTGCCCTGGACTGAATTGACCTGGAGCCACTCCCCTCAGAACATCTCTGAGCCTCTTCCTCCATCTTTAAAACTCAGGAACATCATGCTACCTGCCCCCAGACTGCTGGGTCTTGGGGGGCATAAATGCCAAGATGAGTCCCTGTGGGAGGCACAGCTCTGATGCTCCAGGGAATTTCTCTGGGAGTTTAAACATGCTGCCCCTCCCTCCCTACTCCATACACACAGGCACTCCTAACTTCAGGAAAGCCAAGGTGTGCCTTGTCTGTATTAAGGTCTCTTGGTTCTAATGTCCCAGGTCCTGAGGCTGAATATAAAGGCTCCATGTGCTGATCAGCTGTGCTTCCGAGGGGTCTAACATCTGGCAATGAAAAACCCTTTTGGCCGGGTGTAGTGGTGCACACCTTTAATCCCAGCACTCGGGAGGCAGAGGTAGGAGGATCACCGTGAGTTTGAGGCCAGGCTGAGACTACATAGTGAATTCTAGGTCAGCCTGGGCTAGAGCCAGACCCTCCCTCAAAAAACAAAAAAACAAGCAAAACAACAACAACAACAACAAAAACCCTTTTGGTTTGCTTACAAGCACTCTGCTCTAGAAAGTGCTAGCTATCTCTAGGATGCCACAGTCCCCCTGACAATGACCCTTTAGACATCTCTGGGGGTGCGGGAAGAGAACTGACCCAGTCTACTCTTCCTGAGTGCAGAGCTATGTGGCTTCTCTCCACCAGTACTCCCATGGAAGCCCCCTGAAAAAGCGACTACTGTCTGCTCTGCCCTTTTCCTTTTCACACCAGACCCTGCAGCCTCACCTGACTTGGGAACCTTGCCTTGGATTCCACCATAAACTGGGACAAGGAGTCAAAATGTGACGTGTCAGGGTTGGAGAGATGGTTTAGCTGCTAAAGCATTTGCCTGCAATGCCTAAGGACCAAAGTTTGATTCCCAGAACTCACACAAGCTAGATACACGTGGTGACACATGTGTCTGGAGTTCATTGCAGTGGCTAGAGGCCCTGTTACGCCCATTCACTCTGCCTCCCCTCCCTCCCTCTCTCTAATAAATAATAAAGTCAAAAAAAAAAAAAAAAAAAAAGACTTTGGCCTGGAGTGGTGGTCTCTTGGTTCTAATGTCCCAGTTCTTGAGGCTGAATATAAAGACTCCATGTGCTGATCAGCTGTGCTTCAGAGGGTTCTAACATCTGGCAAAACCCTTTTGGCCGTCGGTGGGCGCACACCTTTAATCCCAGCACTGGGAGGCAGAGGTAGGAGGATCACAGTTTGACCAGGCTGAGACTCAAAGTGAAACAAAAAAGCCAGACAAAAACAAAAACAACAAAACAACAACAACAACAAACAAACTTTTTGGTTTGCTTACAAGCACTCTGCTCTAGAAAGTGCTAGCTATCTCTAGGATGTCACAGTCCCCCTGACAATGACCCTTTAGACATCTCTGGGGGTGCGGGAAGAGAACTGACCCAGTCTACTCTTCCTGAGTGCAGAGCTATGTGGCTTCTCTCCACCAGTACTCCCATGGAAGCCCCCTGAAAAAGCGACTACTGTCTGCTCTGCCCTTTTCCTTTTCACACCAGACCCTGCAGCCTCACCTGACTTGGGAACCTTGCCTTGGATTCCACCATAAACTGGGACAAGGAGTCAAAATGTGACGTGTCAGGGTTGGAGAGATGGTTTAGCTGCTAAAGCATTTGCCTGCAATGCCTAAGGACCAAAGTTTGATTCCCCAGAACTCACACAAGCTAGATACACGTGGTGACACATGTGTCTGGAGTTCATTTGCAGTGGCTAGAGGCCCTGTTACGCCCATTCACTCTGCCTCCCTCCCTCCCTCTCTCTAATAAATAATAAAGTCAAAAAAAAAAAAAAAAAAAGACTTTGGCCTGGAGTGGTGGTCTCTTGGTTCTAATGTCCCAGTTCTTGAGGCTGAATATAAAGACTCCATGTGCTGATCAGCTGTGCTTCAGAGGGTTCTAACATCTGGCAATGAAAAACCCTTTTGGCCGGGTATAGTGGCGCACGCCTTTAATCCCAGCACTCGGGAGGCAGAGGTAGGAGGATCACCGTGAGTTCGAGGCCAGCCTGAAACTACATAGTGAATTCCAGGTCAGCCAGGGCCAGAGTGAGACCTATCTGGAAAAAAAAAAAAAAGACTTTGAAAAAAGAAAAGTGACTTGTCACTAGGGAGGCCTTCCCCTGCCCTCCTCCCATTGAGGTTTTTTTTTTTTGTTGTTTTTTTTTTTTTGTTTTTTTAGCCTGGAAGGTCTCACCCCTGGATGGTTGTGGCCTGAGCTTCCCTTTGCCCAAGCCCTTTGCCTCATGGACCAGGAAGGGGAGGTGAGAGTATGAAAGAACTTCACACCCACTTGCCAGGGGCCCATCTCCTTTCCAGGGAGAGGAAGGGAAGCTGGCCCCACCCCTACCCAGGCCTCTCCTCCTGCCCAGCTGTCCAAGGGAGCTACAGTTAACTGGTGTGCTCTCATGCCAGCAGTCAACGGAGCCAGTGAATGCTGATCTGGGCAGCCACACTGCTGGCGGAGGATGGAGTAGAAGCACTATATATACAGGGAGTATATATAGGGAGACAGAGAAGGGTGGCACTGGGTGTGACTGCAGGCCCAGTAAGCACTCCTTCCATCTCTCCTTAAGGCTAAGACCTTGTTCCCAAGCCTAGCTAAGTCGCAGGTGCTTTAGGTTTCACTGGCTCCCTGCAGAGGGGTGCAGGCACCCCTGAGCAACAGGACTCCTTCAGGGAGGGAGGGGAGGAAGCGTGCAGAGTCCTGAGCCTGTGAACTGTGTGCACGGCCAGTCCTTCCTTCTATGGAAACTGCTCCCCGGGGCTGCAGTTCGGTTATATAAACATCTCAGCTGCCTCTGGCGCCTCCTTTCCCCGGGTACTGACCCAGAGTTGCTACCCAAGGCTGGGAGAAGTGCAGCCAGCTTCTGACAGGAGCAGGGGAGTGGACAGGTCCTCTGCACTGGCCATTTGGAAACAGGTGTGCCAAGAGAGAAGGTTGGGGTTGCAGGTGAAGTGCCCAACTCTCTGTGCTTCCTTGGGCAAGGAAGGGCTGCCTCCACCCGTCTGAAGGATTCTGCAGTTTCTTTGGCTTTCCTGCCTCAGGCCCTTCTAGGCCAGGTCCCCACCCCACGCCCCCCCCCACCCCAGCCTTTATGGCCCCTCTTAAGGCATCTCCTTGCCTGGGAAGGTCCTAGGACACCATTGCACTTGTGGTCGCCTCCTATGCTCACCACCCCGTGTTGGGATGGAGAGAGAACGCGCAGTCCTTTCCAGACTCCAGTGATGCGCAGGGACCGGGCATTTTTAGACACCCAGGGCTTAACCAGCTTGGCATCACTTTGGAAAGATAACTGGTTCAGAAAGAGCACGTGGGAAAGGTTGTATCGGTGCTAGCAGCCGGCATATGTGGACCGCGAGCTTTCCGGAGCCACCTTAGGCGGGTAGACCTGGGGGCTGGGGAGAACAGTGACCAAGGAGCTTTAAGATGAGGGTCCCCTCTCGAGAGCGGGTGATCAATTCTTCCGGCGAGCCACTGGCTCTGTTTGTTCCCTTGGGGCGCTCCAAGCTCCCTTCTATAAATGTTGCGGGCGCGAAGCCATGATCCCTCAGGGTCAAGTGCTCCGGAAGTCACTGCTAGGGGTGTCTGGCCTCGATGCTCTCGACGCTTAAACCACCGCCGCGAGGCTCCCGAGAGGGGAGTCCTCAGGGCCAGGGACGCATCCACTACAGCCCAGGGAGCGATTTCTTCTAAGCTCGCCGGTGTGGGGAACCCCCAAAGTCGATTTCAGCCGATCCGGCCCATGTCCCCAGACCGCAGCGCCCTTTTGGACACGACTAACCCTCGCAGCTTAGCTTTTCCCACTCAGCCCACACCTCCTCTGCTATAGAGATGCAAATCGTCGCCAAATGTCACCAAGGGCGGCGACAATCAGAGCTAGATCCTTCCGCAGCCTCAGCTCAAACTTTTGGCCTCTGAAAACTTTCGAACAACAAGTAGTCCCTAGGCACCCACTCCCTAACACCGCTCTGCACTTCCGAGGCTCGCAAGCCCGAGGGGGTCCTGCCTTTGGACACTTGCCCCAGCCGGAGAAGGCAAGAGGGCAGGCAGGGACGCTGGAAGAGAAGCGGCCAACGCCGGGGGTGCGGAGGAATCGGGGGCGGGGCGGGGCAGGGCGGGGGTGGGGCTGGGCCGGGGCGGGACCCCACGGGGGCGGAGCGCACGCCAGCCCTGCGCCTCAGTCGTGCCTCGGCCGCGGGAGGGAGCGCTGGGGCGCTGGGCGCGGGGCGCGGGGGCGCGGACGCGAGCGCAGTAAAGGAACGAGCCGAAGCGCCCAGTGGGACCGGGAGATTGCGCGAGTCCAGCGCCGCCCGTCAGCCAGGAAAGAGAGGGCAGAGCAGTGGGCAGCCGCCCGCGGGACAGTCCGGCGCGCGCGTGTGCGCCCGAGCCCCGCCGGCCACCACACTACAAGGCTGCCGCCCCGGCAGCGGGCAGCCGGCGGCCAGGCATGTCGCGGCTCCTGGCGCCCCTGCTCAGCCTGGCGCTGCTGCCCGCGCTCGCTGCAAAAGGTAGGCGCGCCCGCGAACCCGCAACTTCCCGTGCCCCTTTGGAAACTTTGGCAGCGCCCCGCGCGCGCACCGGATGGCTGGGAGTGAGGGAACCAGCTGCCAGGGTGGGGAGCGGGAACTGGCGATCGGGCAGTGTGGGACTGGGTCCCTACGGCAGGGTATAGCGGGGGCGGGAGGGGGGCGGCGGGCAGACCGTGCTCCTCAGTCGTCCACTTTCCGGACGGACTCTCTCATTACCAGTGCCCGGAGCTTGAAGATTTTAGAAGCCTGGCGTGGGGTGCTGGGGCCCCGGAGGCCCAGCCCCAGGGCAATCGTGCCTGGGGCTTGTCGCGGGGGCGGGCAGGCTGCCTGCTACTTTTCGATTTGAATGGGTTTTGGTTTCCTGTTGCTTCTTGGGGCCATTTATTTTCTTTCTTCTACGTCTCTGGTCCGCGCTGGGGCGGATGTTGGGGCGTGCGATGTGGTGTCCGGGGCGCCGCGCTTGCCTTTGACCGGCGCGGGGGCGCTGTTCCCGGGGCTCCCAGTGCCTCCCCAGTCATCAGCGTCCCCCAGCCCGGCTCATAGACATTTGGGGAGGGCGGTGTGTAGAAGGCTTGCATGCTGCGTTTGGTGGGGGCTGACTTTCACTGCAGAATGGAAGTTTGGGAATCTTGCGCGAGTAGAGATTGGAACTACGGGACGTGGGGCTCCTGGAGAGTCTTTAAGTAGTTAACTCCCCTCTTCCCCCAGAAATTGGAGGGGAGAACTGACTGTCCTCTTCCCTAAAGTTGGGTTCCATGTGACACCCTGTTCCCTGACCCTTCACAGGGCCATATTTTCTAAGATGGGGAGGGAGAGACTTGGTTAGTGGTCCCATCCCCGAGAATGAGGTTGAATTCCTTCCAAATGGAGGCTCTTCGACCCCCTCTGTGGGTTCCTTGGGGGCTACCCCTGGAGATGCCTTAGAGCAGGTATTGGGTGTCCGTGGAGGCGGAGCAGGTTCCCGCTGCCCCAGGAGGCGGCCCTGGCGCGACAATGGGCAGCTCTGATTCCCGGGCCCAGCGCTTTGTTGGCAGGCGGGGCTGCGGGCTTCGCAGCTGTCGCATTTTCCCACGCGGGGGAGCTAAGTGTGGCCTCCGCCCCCCCACCCTCCCGCGGCCCCTTCGCATTTTGTGTTTGAACTGCGTAAGAAGCAATCGTGGAGGCTGTTTGGGGACTTGCTAGGCTCCCTAAGTTGGGGGCCTGCGGGGCACGGGGTCCATAAGGAATATTCACTCTGGTGGGATGGGAGGGTGGGGTTCGAAGTTGAAGGGGTGGTTGTGTCTCTTGTCTCAGCGCTTTCAACTGCTATCCACTTCTTCCCTCTTCGAGCAACCTGTTCACCTACCACCTAGCCAATCTGATCCCCACCCCCATCCCCGTTTTTCAGACTACACCAGTCTTGGCAGAATGTTGAAGTCCTTGGATTTCACAAGGGTTTCTGGTGTTCCCACTCCGAGCAACTCCAGAGCACAACTGTCCCAGGCTGACTTTTCTCTCCTGTCCCTTAGGCCTGAGGTGCTCCCAGCCAGGTGGGACCTGCCTGAACGGAGGGAGGTGTGAAGTGGCCAACGGCACAGAGGCTTGTGTGTGAGTACCACCCCTATGGGGACCTGTTGCTTTTGTTGAGAGCAGAGCTCTTGTCTTCTGGGGACAGAACACTGGGCCATTGTCTTCTGAAGACAACCCAGAGGCTGGGTGCAGTCACGTGCTGACTTTTATTGGACAAAGTCTGGCAATTACTTAATCACCACCAATTATGCCGCGTGTGGAGTTGCTCCGGCCCCTGGAGGTTGGCACACTCCTTCGTGGGCCCCCTCGGGCTCCTGGGGCGCAATGAGGGAATCCATACCACCCTAATTCTTCTTAAAGTACCTGAGGAGCATTAATCTCTGGGGGAGGGGCTTCTGGAGCACCTACTGAGAGTCCCAGCCCCCACCACCTGTCACCTAGGAGCCCTCTTCTGGGCAGGTGAGCTCAAGGCAGGATTTTTTTTTTAAGACAAGACCCACCCCCTGCTCACTCCTTGGGTTCAGGGTGAGGTTGAGAGAAGTTGGAACAGACCTTGTTGGCACTGCCTGCCTGGGTGGTAGGTGTGGGTGACTGCTGGAGTCTGGTTTCTGCCCTGGCAGCTGCAGCTCCACCTTCAGACTCCACAGGCCTTCTCAACCTCAGGTCCTCAGCTGTAAAATGGGCGTGACTGGTGGTGGTGGTGGTGGTGGTGGTGGTGGGAGGTCTGTTGCACGCTGGGAAATCCTTTTGGGACCTGCTCCTTGCCTGGCTGCCTGGGAGGACCAGCCACCGGCGGGAAGTTTCTCTGCTGTGGCCAATGCCCTTCAACTTGAGTTCATCCCTGATGGGAATAATGAGGCGCTGGAGGCTGAGGCCTCCCCTCCCCTGGAGGCTGCAGACAGAAATGGCTCCAGCCCGCTAGGCGCGCCCTCATTCCAACTGTTGCAGGGCCCATCCCCTTGACAACGCAGGGCCCGCTGCCTTCAGTGCCCAGCCTGTGGGCAGGCAGCCCCTCCTCCCTGGCCCCCGCCCCCTCACTGAAGCCAATTAAGCAGGTCTGTGAGCAGTTTATTGGACAAAGCCGATTGTGTCTTTGTCAGACGCTAATGAATGCACACTGCTTCCCCCCCCTGCTTTTTTGGGGCCCCTTTCTCTCCCTGCAGAAGCCTCACGGACGCTTGATGCCCTAAATCTTGTTTCCTTCCATTCAGAGGCCGACAGCTGGGATTTAGTGGAAGGGCAGCCGCTATTGTTGGGAGGCGATTAATGCCCTGTGATTAATTATGCGTGGCTTCCCAGAATGCAACCCCCTTCCCCCGCCACCACCACCACCATGCTCCTTGCTTAGCCTGCTTCTCACCCTAGCGGGACATGGCTGAGAATCTTACTTCTACCCAGGACTTAGGGTGGGGAGGTGGCCGAAGAGCTGCTGTGCTGGGGCAGGTAGGGAGTGGTCTCTTCCCAGCCCTGCTCAAGGATGAGCACAACCCGACCTGCTGTACACCAGGCTGGCAGCGCTGTGTCTGAGGTTCAGACTGCTTGCTGCAGCCCCTCCTCCTTGGCATCCGGGCTAAGACCCTTCAACTTAACAGTACACTCCCTAGATTTGTAGAAGTTGTTTGTAAGCCCCTTGTAGTCCAAACTGGGCCACCAGTAAAGATCTTGGTGCCTGGCCTTGTCTCTCCACTGAACTCTTAGGCCTTCCTCCTCCTTGGCAGGAAGCCTGCCTGTGTTTGGCTCAGACCTCTGCCGAGCTCTGCCTACAGAGACCCTGTTGTGCATATCCCATGAGGCCAATAAGGTAGAATAGTTGTTCCTACTTCTGGTCAGCACAAGAGGCCAAGACCATAGTCAAGCCTGACTCAGAATGGGTGCAGGTCCTAGATTCAGTGCAATATGGGGACCATTGCCACTACTACGGAGTGGGGCCCTGTTCTGTGTTTGGGTTTGGCTGGTTGACAACATCTCTGCTCTTGATGGCCTCTGCCTTCTCATTCCCGCCGACATCCTCAGATGGCCTCAAGAGGTCTACTCAGGAGTTGTTGAGTGCATGGAGGGCTAACCTCTCCTTGCTGAGGGAAGAAAACTTTCTTTTCCTCAGAAGAGTCTGGGGGTCAAGCCCTGAGCCCATAGACCTCTGGGACACCCAGCCATGAATGACCCAGTACAGTTTTTGACTTCCGGTACCGGCTGCTCAGAGCAGAGCCTGGGAAACGTGGAGTCACATGCTGGCATGTTAGTACCTCGTGAATCATCTCTTCCACCCCAAAGAGAAGAAACCTGCTCCAGAAGCTGCCAGTCAGGGCAGGGCTCAGGATTGGTGCCAAATGCCTTCCCATGAGGTCCAGTGCCACCGAGGTCTGACTAGCTAGTGGCTATGTGGGAAAGGCTTGGCAATGTATCCTGTAGGCAGGGCACAGTCTGGGCAGCTGCTGTGCACAATGGGATGCTGGAGTTAATTTGGGAGGCTTGGTGGGGGGGGGCACTGTGGCCTCTTCGTGGGCCCCACGAGTGCCGAGGAGAATGCTGAAGGGGATTCTACCTTATTTTGTTTGATTACAGAGTGGGCAGGAAGAACCAGAGGGACCCATTCACTTGGGTGAGCATGCATTTACTGGCCAAAAGGCTTATTGGGGCTGCCGGCTCTGAGCTGGTGATACTGGAAATGGCTTGGGGGAATGGAGACACTATTTCTTTTTTTTTTTTTTTTTTTTTTTTTAATGGTTTTTTCGAGGTAGGGTTTCACTCTAGTCCAGGCTGACCTGGAATTAACTATGTAGTCTCAGGGTGGCCTCGAACTCTTGGCGATCCTACTACCTCTGCCTCCCGAGTGCTGGGATTAAAGGCGTGCGCCACCACGCCCGGCTCTGGAGACACTATTTCTACCTGCAAAAGAGTCAGAATTTTTTTTTTTTTGGTGTGTATATGTGTGTATGGTGTGCATGTGTATGTTTCATGTATGTTTGTAGGTGGCCACCCATGCACACGCGTGTGCTGATGCTGTGCATGTATGTGTAGGCCAGAGTCTGGCATTGGGCATCCTCCTCAGTCATTCTCCACTTTATTCTTTTGAGACAGAGTTTCTCACTGAACCTAGAACTCAGCGATTTGGCTCGACCAGCTAGCAAGTGAGCCCTAGGGATCTGCTCTCCTCCACCTGTCCAGCTCTGGGATTACAGGCCCATGCCACCACACCTGGCATTTTACATGGGTGCTGGCACTCAGGTCCTCATGTTTGTGCAGCAAGCACTTTACCCACTGAGCCATCCCAGCCCTGAAGTCAAAATGTGATGGGGGCATTTTCCAGGTGGTCACAGAACTGTGGTGAACCTTGGTGTCCAGAGAAACCCAGGCTGGTGGGTGATGGGCTTTGGCTTAGGACATCCTGCATTTGAGGTCTGGCTCAGCTGTCCACTAAGCCCATGATCCTGGGTTTCCCTGGCCTCAGTCTCCCTACCTGTAAATCAAAATAGAGAGGCATGATGGTCTTGGTGCATGGTTGCTTTAGAGCAGTGTGTAATAGACACTTCTGTGTCCGTCCACCTTTTCCTGGTGTGCAGATGGGGCTAGTTTCAAAGACCTGGAATTTAGAGTCACAAAGGTTCTACCTGGTGGGTCTAGGTTGGGGCACTGTTTAGAAAGGGGTTTGGTGAGTCTGAGGATTCTAGCCCCAGACATTGCTGTAGTTAGCAGCCCTCTTTGTTTCCTTTGACGAACACTTAAAAACTTTTTTTTTTATTTGAAGCCGGGTGTGGTGGTGCACACCTTTAATTCCAGCACTCAGGGAGGGAGAGGTAAGAGGATCGCTGTGAGTTTGAGGCCATCCTACCTTTGGAAAACAAAAACATGCAAAAAAATTTATTTATCTGGGGGTGGGGGTGGGAAAGAAAGAATGGGGACACCAGGGCTTTTAGTCACTACAAATGAACTCCAGACTGGGGAATCAAACCTGGGACCTTAGGCTTTGCAAGCAAGTGCCTTAACAGCTAAGCCATCTCTCTAACCCTTGACAGACACTTTTGAGCACCTGCTATGTGCTGGGTCTCGCACCAAGTATGTCCCAGAGCCAGGAATGGGCCAGTGAGATGCAAGAGAGTCATCTAGCACATGTATGTGACATACAGCAGGTGGGCCTGTCCTTCCATGGCCTGCTGTGGCTCCCATCAGCCCCCCCCCCCCCCGGGATCAGGCACAAGAAGTAGAGAAGAGAGACTCAGAGAAGTTGCAGTTGGCTGTATGGTGTTCCCAAATGCTGTTCCTGCAATATTCCCCTCTGTTCCTCCACAGCGTGCCTTCTGACCACTACAAGCTTCCTTTCATTTCCCAGCTCTGCTAGGAAACAGGGATGGAGTATGACTTCAGTGGGAAGTGACTCTGTGGGCTGGGAGGGGCCAGACAACATTATGAGTCTTAAGTTACCTGGTCCCATCCTCCCTAGGGTGAGAGCCCAGGCTGTCTCTGGCTCTCCTGTCTGTGAAGTATTGTGCTTGGCCTTCAAGGACGAAGGGTTAGAAAAACAGGTGAGAAATATCGTCACAGTATCACCTGTCAAGGAACCTGTGGGGAGATGTCCAGGCACCGGAACACCAGGGCAGGGACTGGGCAGGCACCATGGGGAGCTGGGTGCTCTAAAGAAAGGTGCCTCTGTAGGCGGCCCTGCCTCTGGCCAGCAGCCAACCATTTTTCCATTGAACAGTTAATAATAATACTAAAAGGAGAGAGAGAGAGAGAGAGCTGTGACCTCAGCAGGAAGAAGGTGGGGCAGGGCAGACAGGGGAAAGCCCTGTTTCAAGGCCCTGAGCTTAGTGGGGTTGAGCAGGAGTTCAGAGAGGGGTTCTGGAGTCCTCTGAAGCTGGGATGACAGAGGAGGGGTCTCCACAGGATGTCATTGCTGTGGTTATAAACTGAAGCTTCCCAAGGGCTGAGACCACCTTTGGTCCTTACTCAAGGCCCCATGGGATAGGGTAGTAGATGTCACCTTAGGCAGAGGAGGCCCATGGGGCAAGGTCAGACTGGACCGAGGGGCTGCACTATCTCGTATGGGGAGGGACCTTTCTTGCTTCATTGTCTCTTCTATAAATAGCGAGAGGATGTGGCTTTGTAGTTGACTAGCATAGACATTGCTTTCCTCAAAAACCTGAAGGTAGCAGCATGCACAGAGTGACTTTCATCTGCCTGCCTCATAAACTTGGTGGGCGGTACACTGGGTCTTCCCCGAGGGATCAGCCAGCCCTATTTGTTTCATCCCCAGTTTACAGGTGGGAAAAACTGAGGCTGAGAAATAAAGCGGCCAGGGTGCGGTGGTGGAGGGGGGAGAAACTGAAGCTGGCTTGCATCAGCTTTCACCTTCATGTGCAGGCGTATCCAGAACTTTCCAGACCTTTCCCAGAGGCTGAGGGGGAATCATCACCCACTTTAACGAGCGGCTGGCTTCAGGGCATTGTGACTAGGCTAGGACATGTCTGACCACCCTCCTCCCCCACCCCCACCCCCGCCTTGGTTCCTAGGCAGGACACACCCTGGCACCCGCCAGCTGGAATGATACAGAGTCCAGCTGACTTTAATGAGCTGTACCCCTAGACCTGTGTCTCCTCCCTGGTCTCAATTTCCCCCTCTGTGCAGACAGACCCTTTAGGACCCCCTTCTGGCTGTGTCCATGTAGGGTGTGGGATGACTGGCAGGTGGATGGTGTCTGTAGCAAGCAGGAGCACCCAGGATTTGGACAGTGTGTGGTAGGGCAAGTTCTGCGGGCCAGTGCCTGCTCTGGCCTCTGGCTGGGGATGCCCCTGCAAAGGAAGGGAGTGACTGGCAGGGTGGGAGGGCAGTAGATGCCCTTCTCATCATGTTCATTCTCTGAAAGCCCAAGGCACTGAGGACTGATCTGGCAAGGGATGGGGCCTTTGCGTGGTGAATTACCCACACTGTAAAATCTGCCATTCAAACCACTAAAAGTACACGGGTGCACACCCACAGGTTATACAACTAGCACGCCTATCCAGTCCCACACTTCTTAATCACCCTAAAGGCAGCGTCTCGCCAGCCCCCACCCTCAGTACCCACTAATCTGCCCTCTATCCAGACCCTCTGCCTTTGCCGTTCCGTCTCCTGAGACTGAAACTGCCGGGTTCCTCGGCCTTTGCGTGTGCTGCTCTCTGAGCGCCATGTTGTCATTGTGCATCCACACAGGTGAGGTTCAGCACTGCATTCCTGGGAGGATTGATTTCAGTTGCCTGAAGCGACAGGATGGCCTTTTGTTTAGTCCTTGCACTTCAGCCTGGAGTTGGGTGGGCAAGGAGTCTGGATGTCCAGCATGGCTTGGGCTTATGTGACTACCTGTAGCTTTCAGGCTTCCCAGAGTGGGGCCTGGTATGCTGCCATGTGAGTCAGCAAGGGTGCCCTGGCATGCTCACAACTGTCCTCGCCTTAACTTTCACCAGCCGCCAAGCCTCTTGGAGGAGCTAGGAGGCCCCGGGTGCTCAGCAGGGACAGTCCAGGCCAAGGGTTCTTATGGAGTGCTGTACCCTGGAATCTGATGTAGACAAGGCAGCGGCTGCACCACCTAGCCTGTGGGGAGATGGGAGGGCAAAAAGGAAGCCCACTGGGTTCAGCCTCTGTTACTGGAGGGCCAGTCTGTGGGAATGCTTCACCTATGAGTGCTTCGGGCCCTTTGCAGCCTTGGGGTGAAGTCCACCACAGGACAACATCTACACCGGCTAGGATGGGTCTGCAGATAAAGGAGCCCAAGGCAGCAGGGGTGGTGTGTGTTTGGGTGAGTGTGTGGCAACAGGAAGGGAGGCTTTGACCCTGCCACCCATTGGCCTGTGTCGTTCGTGGTCTTCCCTCCCTGAATTGGAGCTGTGAGCTGGTCTGGCTGTTAGCTCAGGGTCACTGGCTGTGCCCTGGGAGAAAGACCAAACCTTGTGACAGCAAAGAGCCCAACCCTTGATCTAGATACAGGGGTGACCCCTCAGTTGCCCCTGGGGTTTGGGGAAGTGTGCACCCTATCTCCTCTCCAGGACAGCCGAGGTATGAAGATAAACATCTAGAGCCTGGCTTGTCCCAAGTGGAGGGACTTAGTTGGGCTTGGCACTTGGGAGTTACTTGCTGTGTGTCTGTGAGACCTGTGGGATTCTGGGAATTGATGTTCCCACGAAGGGCTTCGCTACCAAGCGGTGCCTTTTTGCTGAGGTCCCCACACCTGCTGCTCCTTTGGTGGACGTGTTCTGGAGAGGTGGCCCCCATGAACTTACCACTGACTTTCCCAGGGCCTCTGTCCTTTGTGCTCTGGAGTGCATTAGGTCGGTTAAGAATTGCCCTCGGGTTTCTCTTGCCCTTAGGCGATGTGGTTTCTCTGTGTGATACCTGCCGGGTGGGTTGTGTCCACCTCAGAGGGTCCTGGCTTCTCCACTGCTCAGCTTCACTTCCCCAGCAGGTGGAGGGCATGTCTTAACAGAGTTCCCAGGCCCCAGGCTATACAGCTGGGACTATCTGGAAGTTCTGATGCTGTTGGAATGAGAGGTTGGAGCTTGGGGCCCAGGCTTGGAGCCCAACACTTGGTCAGTGAGATCCAGCTGCACATCCAACAGTTTTCTAGGAATGTCTGAGGTCCTGGTTTCAATTGGGCCTTGGCAAGGGGATGAGGAAAGTTGGGAGGTGGGGTAGGGGTACTGGGGAGGCTAAGCTTTGACACTTATACCTGTGGTTCCCCCACAAACAGCCAAACCCAGCTGCCACACACATCTCTGAGAGAAAAGGGGACACTTCAGGTCATCCCAGGATGAGGCCAGGCCCTAGTGCTGCCCAGACCTGCAGCCTCAGCCAACTCACTTAGCTCCACCTAGGCAGGGGTAGTTGGGAGGTGGGCAGCATAGCTGGGAGTGGCTGCCACCACTCTCCCGGTCCTGGCCTTGTCCTAATGGACAGATAAGAGAAGTTGTCTTTGGGCTTCTCCCTGCTTAACCTGTCACCTGGCCAGGTGTCAATTGTGTCTGAAGTGCTTGAAGTGGTTGTCCTCTGAGCCAGGTAAAGGAGCCCCTTATCATCTGTTGACACTACTCATTTGCTGAACAAACTCTGCCACAGGTAGTGCCAAAGACTAGCCTGCCCCCAGCCTCAGCCCAGGCCTAGGGAGCTCAATGCCAGTGAGCACTGTCAATCATGTGTGAGGACAGTAGCACCGCCCCAAAGATAGGCTGCCGCCCTGAGAATCAAGAATCCTTAGAACCAGGGTAGGAGAGACAGCATTGTCCTGCAAGGTGACACTTGGGCATTGGGCCTTCTGCCTCCCATCACGTGTGGATCACTCTATGTGAGTCACAGCCTATACCAGTGGGAGCCATGGTAGGGAAGGAAGATCACTAGCTTCCTAGAGAAGCAAAGTTTTTAGGTTTAATTTTTAGTTTTTTTTTTTTTTTTTTTTTTTTTTTTTTTTTTTTTTTGGTTTTCCGAGGTAAGGTCTCATTCTGATCCAGGCTGACCTGAAACTTACTATGTAGGCTCAGGGTGGCCTCGAACTCACGGCAGTCCTCCTACCTCTGCCTCCCGAGTGCTGGCATTTAAAGGCATGAGCCACCACGCCTGGCTTATTTTTTAGTTTTTTAAAAAATATTATTTATTTATTTATTTAAGAGCAAGAGAATGAATGGTCCCACCAGGGCCTCTAGCCACTGCAGACAAACTCCAGATGCATGTGCCACTTTATGCATATGGCTTAGATGGGTACTGGGGAATCAAACCTGGATCCTCAGGCTTCGTAGGCAAGTGCCTTAACCCCTAAGCCATCTCTCCAGCCCTATTTTTTAGGTTTTTGTTTTTTTTTTCTTCATTTGTTTGTTTATTTTTTCAAAGTAGGGTTTCACTTTAGCCCAGACTGACATGGAATTCACTCTGTAGTCTCAGGGTGGCCTTGAACTCATGGTGATCCTCCTACCTCTGCCTCCCAAGTCCTGGGACTGAAGGTATGTGCCACTATGCCCAGCTCTGTTTTTTTTGGTTTTTAATCAAACCCTCCCTAGAACAGGTTTTCCTGTGGTCCAGGGGTTCACTTCAAGCTGCGTTTGCAGGAGGTGGTACTTTTGGTCTGGAATGTCCCTTGCTATAGATCCTGTGCCCACAGGCCAGGCCCTGGGGAGGCAGTGTGGCCTTGACAAGACATTGGACCCTTGGGAAAGCAGCTCATCCTGGGGAAGGGGGCTAGTCCTGCCCCCTCTAGACTGCTAGGGCTGTGCAGTTGCTGGGCCTGTGTGAGAAGGAACGTGGGTGGTAAAGGGCTGGAAAGATCACCCAGGACTGAGTGGCGGCAATACTGTTGCGGGCTTGGGGACCTGCCTCCTACCATTTCCTCTCAGTTTCGGTAGTTACTGAGCGGAAACAACACAGTTACTGGAAGTGAGAGGTTTGGGGGGGAAGCGGGGCTTCCAATATGCGTGTTTTTCCTGGCGGCGGGGTGGGTCAGGCCTACTTCTGTCCTCTGGGCCTCTGTCTCCCCATCCTTACATGGAAGGGGCTGGTTGATCCTGACTCCTAGAGGTTGGCTTCATGGGTGGGGATGGGCCTGTCCTCCTTCACTTCCCCTCTCAGGGATCAGATAAGGATGGCCTCAGCCTTGTCTGAGAGGAAGATGGCACAGGCCAGGTGGGGCTGAGAGTTCCAGGGACCATGCTATGACAGGCTCAGACCATGACAGTTTACTGCCCATGTGGCTATAGGGTCTGGCCTAGCAATTCATATGTGGTGTGTGTACATGGACTGAGCTAACTGAGCTGTCCAGGCAGTTGAGATGGGGCAGGCCTGGGGCCAGTAAGTGGTAGGTATCGAGAAGGCCTGGCTTGTGGTCTTCCGTGCAGACCAGAGCCTTCCCTGCTGGTCTTGGCTTCAGAGCCAAACGTGCACCCTGTTCCCATTAGTCAGGGATGAGGCCCTGGTCAGCAAGCTCAGGCCCAGGAGTTAGTTCCTTCTAGGGCCTTGTAGTTCCTCCTTGTCTGACTGGCCCCGCCTTCCCAGGATGGGTGGAGGGTACCCCCAGCTTGCTGATGCTAAAGATGTCAGCCATGAATCCTTAATACTGGCATGTCCTGTTTTTGTTTGTATTTGGGAATCTCCTTTTAAAATCACTGTGGGTTTCTACGAGGAAGTCCTATTGCCTGCGAGCATTTTTCATTGCCTATGGGGGCAGAGGGTCCAGAACCTGCATATCCAGCCCAGGACTTGATGCTTTTCCTATGGGGAAAGCACCCCCAGCCTGTTGAAGACCAAAAGGCTTGGAATACCCTGGGTGTCCCTAAGGTGTGACCATATAGACTCCTCTCTAGAGCCCTGCCTTTTCACTAGGCTCCTTCTAGGGTGGGCTGCTGTGGATGGCTCTCTTTAGTCTTTTGGAGTTCACTGAGTCCCGAGGCACTCTGATGGCCTGGGGCAGAGTGAGAGTTTATGGTCTACCACAGGTGTACCCGCGGCTTGTATGCACCAGGGCTAGGGCAGGGCCTAGCTGTCTGCTGAGGACTGAGGGCCCAGCCAGCAGCAGAGGTACTTCCCTTTCGGGGAAACATTTGGCTGGGGCAGGAGGGGTGGCTGTTGAATGTTGTGTGATGAGGTTGACCTCTGGGGCCACTAAAGCCACTTCCTGCACTTCACCCAATCAGGAACTGCCCGAGTCCCCACAGTTGGGCTAAGGGCGGGTTTCCTGGGAGCTGGCAGAAGGATGCCGCTGAGGTGAGGCATCCTTTTGTGTAGCCAGCAGCTGGTCACTGACTCTGCTCCAGCAGGTAGCTGGATGTGGGCTTCATTCCCACTCCCAATACCCACAGTTGGGGAGGACAGACATATGACTGGCATCAGGTGACCCTCCTCCTGGACCAGAGGTTTCAGAAGAGGTGAGGGGCTGCAGGAAGACCCTTGTGGTAGCTGAGGCTCCCCAATTCCCAACTTGCTCAGAGCCTCCCACCCCCCCGCCCCGCCCCACCTGGCCAGGGGAGTTTGCGTTTCAGCTCCTGTAAAAACACATTGTGTGTTTTGAGATCACAGGCCAGGAGATCAGGTGGTCTGGCCAAAATCCAGGCTGAGAGTGGGGCTGTTTGGGGATACACTCATCTCTACCCCTCCCCTCCTCTCCCCCTCCACCCTTCCCTGATCCACGGCTACTTTGCTTTGCAATTATTCTTGAGGCCACTGGCTGGTTCACCATGGGGGCCAAGAGTTAAGCACTACAGAATCAGAGGTGGTGTGTATAACTTGCCAAGCCTTGGTCTTCCCATCTGCAAAATGGGTCCAGCCCACCCCAGGGCTGAGGTCCAATAAGCATGGCTTCCATTTCTGACCCTGGGGGAGTACATGTCCCCTACCTTCATCCCCTCTATTGCTTGAGAAGCAGAGGTGGGCGGGTGCCAGATTGCTTTTGGCTTTGGCATGGAACTCAGGCTGCTATGACTGGCTTCCTTAACTGAGTTCTGGGCTAAGCATGCCAGGCAGTACTTTGTGTGGCTATTGGTGGGACTACCTTGGCTGAGTGGCTATGGAGTGCAGGATTAGGCTCTGCCCTGTATGGAACACAAACCTATGACCCTTGGCTGTGACCAACCCTGGCCTTCCTGGTACATGCCAGTCCCAAAGTTCCAGGACCACTCAGGTGGCCAGCAGGCATTCTGGGGTGCACAGGGACCCAGTGCTCCTGCTTACAGCTTAGGGCTCTGTCTTTTGGGGATACCAAGTAAGAAATGATCCCCAGTGGAACCAGGAGCTCAAGCTCAGGTGTCTCTCACACCCCAACAGTCATTCCTGGTGACCCAAGTCTGCTGGCAGGTGCCTTCATCAATGGAAGAGCTAGACTGTGTGTGTGTGGGAGGGGAGGTCTGCTGCGCTTGCTCCAGAGGCTCACTGCTTCCCACAGGACCAACTCCAGGAAGTTGTTTATTCCTGCAAGAGCCTTTCTGTCCCCTCTGAGGGGTACCACTTCCCACAGGCAGCAAGCAAGGGCTGCAAGCACGATGAGACATTGTTTTCCCTGCAGTGGAAAGGTGGCTTCCCAGGAGGGCAGGCCGTCCCTAACTGTCTCCCACACAAAGGGCTTCCCCCAGCCAGGCCAGGAAGCAAGTGCCTTTCCTGTACTTCCTCTTCCAGCATATTTTAAACCACCCAAGGATGCAACTGGAGGGAAAGATTTGAAGACAAAAGAGCTGAACCTGCTGGGAGTGGCTCTTTGAACCGGAAAGACTGGACCCTGGTTCCAGCCCTGGCTGGCCCCTGCAGCCACCTGTGGACACGGTGCACCTGCCCTGGCTTTGACTCTTTTATCCACAACTACCCTTCTCGTCTAACCAGTGGCTATTGTTTGGTGCCTGGGGCTGTCTGCATCCGACCTGCCTGACCCCTTATCTGGGTCTTAGCTTCCTGGAAATCTTCACTGCCTTTCCAACCCTTCTACTGCTCTGGGAGTTAGCAGCAGGGTCCCTTGGGCTGCGGTGGGGGGAGATCACACAGCTCAGTTATCCCTCCCTGCCACTACTACTGGGATAAGTGAGACCATGGGTACTGGCTATAGAGTGTAGTCCCAAATTGTAGCCTCTAAACCTATGTTCTTGTCCTTATGGGAGCAGGGTCATTGCTGCCCTGAGCTGTAGGGTCTCCAACATGCTTGCATGCATCTCCCCTGTCTGCTGTGGAGAAGGAAGCTAGGAGTAGAGAAGGGTGAGAAACCAGAAGCTACAGCTTTTGGCATGTTACACTCCCATTTTCTAGCAGGTCGTCCCACAGGGGTTTGGACCAAGGCTGGTTTGGTAGAAACCTGGGACCTTGGGTGCTGGTGAGGGGGGATCTGAGGCAGTGAGAAGATAGAGCTATGGGCTATAAAGGTCCCCTGTCTTCTGGGTTTTGTCCCTTTCAGTTGAGCTACTCCTGAACCAGGTGTAGGATATTGGGGGGTGGGGGGTGGGAATCAGTAGGTCACAGAGTCACTGCCCAGTTCGCTGTGAGCACCTGTCCCCTAGAAGATGGTGGTACCCACTGGGGATTTGGGGAATTTGCACTGACCTCTGCCCTGAGAAGGAGCTGAGGTCCCAGGACACCCCCCCCTTGCCACCAGTGGCCTTTGCCAGGGGCAAGACTGGGATTGTTGACCCCATGAAGGCCTTGCAGGGTGGATTGGGTGTATAACAGGGTGGCCCTGCCTTTGGGTCCAGTGTGGATAGCTTGGGAAACAGGCAGCTAGTCTTTCTGAATCTTTTATTTTTATCTTTTTAATTTTATTTATTTTCAAGCAGAGAGAGAGAGAGAGAGAGAGAGCAGATAGACAGAGAGAGAGTGAAAGAATGGGTATGCCAGGGCCTCTAGCAACTGCAAACGAACTTCAGATGCATGTGCCCCCTTGTGCATCTGGCTTATGTGGGTCCTGAGGAATCGAACCTAGGTCATTTGGCTTTGCAGGCAAATGCCTTAACCATGAAGCCATCTCTCCAGCCCCGTTTCTGTATCTTAACTAAGCAGTGCAGGGGCAGGCTGAGGGAGAACCCTGGACCAAGCCATGCCTGAACAGGAACATTGTTTACCACCTGTTGAATGGGAACTCCCAGAGCAAGCCTCAGACCCAAATGCCTTTCTTGGGCAGCCAGCCCACTGGGGCTGTTGGAAGGGGTGTGCAGGAGGACAGGATTCTGCAAGCTTCCTGGGAGCAGACAGTTGTGAGGTGTCTGGGGAGATGATCTTTTGCTGTTGTGAGTACCCACTTTGCTGCCTAGAAGACTTTGGGAAGATAGTCAGGGGCCCTGGGAAGTCTTCTCTTTCTGCTATACCTGGGTGGCTTTACTGGAGACAGGTATATCAGGTTGCAAGGTGGTCAAAAACCAAGGGCTCCTTCTACCGCCCATGTCATGGACTCTTGGTGGTGTATGGGGATGGGGTTTGTAGTACAGCACTGTGCAGGGAGGTCTAGTCCCTTCCCACACTTTGGACCGTAGACCAGAGCATGTGGGCAGCCCTGTGCCTAGGCGAGGAGCTTCCAGTTCCATTTGCTTTCCTTAGACTAGTGTGCTTGCCTGCAGGATGAATGCATTCTCTCAGGGACAGGCCTGAAAATCTTACCTGTGTACATCAAATCCAGGTGTGGCCAAGAGATCCCCTTTTACCCAAGTGATGACAACTTAGGTATGCTGGTTGCTGACTATATATGGTCCCTCTGGAACCCTCCGCTCATTGAAGGGAAATTGAGGCCAAACTGAGTGTCACACCTAGACTGTGTAGCAGCTGGGGCAGAATCGGGGGGTTCCCACAAGCCCTGTCCCCCTCTGGCTCCTTCTCCACCCCAAAGTTCCTCTGGACATTGTGATTTCTGAGAAGCCAACGAGGGGGCCCAGCACTGACCCCCAAGCTGTCTAGGCTCCAGAAGACCTTCCCCCACTCTCCGCATCATCCCTTCAGCCCCACTTGACCATAAACCCATTGAGGGCAGGATCCACGGAGTTCCCGCCACTACCCTTTCCTCATTTTGGGGTGGAGGGAGGCCATCATCTGTTCCCTGGGGGCAGCAGATGGCCTTCTAGTTTGGAAAAGAAAACAGCACAATTTAGAATTAGTCCCGGGTGAGAGGTCACAGCAACATCTGCCTCCCGATGCTCTGGAGAATCACATTTCTATGGAGCTGCTGCAGGGGAGGCAGGAGGCAGCACAGTGGAAATATTGAAGCCTTAAACAAAGCACAGGCTGCAGTTGTGGGACAACAGGCACAGGGGCCGTTTGTGTTTCTCTGTGCCTGCGGAAGCCCACCCTTCTACATTCCCCGCCTGGGCCCTAGCCCACCTGCCACTCACCTGCAACCAGCCGTGGAATAGAGGGAGAGAGAAAGCAGAGGAACAGGTACTCTTATGATGGCCTTAGGGAAGTAAGGAGAGGGCACACCCGCCACAGCTGGGTTCCCGCCACTGCCACCATGAGAGGAGGCTGTGTACCTGGGGTGTGGAGCACTGGGCTGCTCTCAACTTGTTGCTGGAGGAAGTCCTACCTTTTAGACTTGGAAGGAGGGCCTTCCTACATCCCAGATAGAAGGCAACACAGGGGTAGTGGAGAGCATCCTGGGTCACTCAGTGAGGCCCCGGCCTGAGCACCCTGAGGGGCTCCCCAGCAGGCAAAGTCATTGTTAGGTGTGGCTTCCCCATCAGAGCCCAGGTGCCTGTTCCGCAGCTCCCACCCACCTGCCAGTATTGAGGACCAAATGGCCACTGGCACAGGGAATGCAGCTGTGCTGCCAGGGTCATGGGGGTTTTGGTGCCCCTGGCCGTGGCCAAGTAGTAGCATCAAAATCCCTCCCACCACCGGGCGTGGTGGCACACGCCTTCAATCCCAGCACTCGGGAGGCAGAGGTAGGAGGATCGCTGTGAGTTTGAGGCCACTCTGAGATGACATAGTGTATTCCAGGTCAGCCTGGGCTAGAGTGAGACCCTACCTCGAAAAAAAAAAAAATCCCTCCCACCTTCTCTGGGATGTCTGTGTGTGGGGAAATACTCTCATGGGTGTCTGTCCCCAGGTGGCCCCAGCTGTATGGTCCTGGCAGTAAAGCAGCCAGGCAAGTAGCTACAGACAGAGAAGGAAGAAAGGACTTTAGAGTGGCCCCAAACCTGACCCCAGTCAACAAGTCAGACCCTTCCTTCACCTGTCTCTGGGCATCTGAGGGACAGCTCCATTTAGGTGACCCTGCCTGTACTGTAGCTATGGGGGGGGGGGGGCGGGGAATGGTGGCTTCACCCATGGCAGGCCCAGCCGGGCAACATGCCTGCACTGTGGTGTCCCTGAGCCCAAGGTGGCATTAGGATAGACAATGGGCCCTCTCAGTGGCCACATTCCCCCACGGAGGAGCTTCCTCAGCCACCGGCTGCCTGGCTCCTGCCCCACCCGCTAGGGTTGGCGTCTGGCCGCTCCCGGCAGGAGCAGCTGTCCCCTCCACAGGCGCACCTGCTCCCAGTTGCCCTTTGTCCATGCGGCTGGCTCCTGATTTATTGGCCATATTTTCTCCTCGCTAGTCCAGAAGAACGTAGCCACATCCACTAGTCCCTGGGGAATTCTCTCGGGTCTCCCTTGGTATCCTCATTCAGGGTGCGGAGTGGGGACATGGGCCCATGGCTGGAGGGCAAAGGAGGTATGAACAAGGGTCTTCTGGATCTTTTGGCAGTATTCAGTGTTCTCACTGTGAGGTACCCAGCAGGGGTTTACTCAGGGGGCTGGAGACCCCAGGGTGTCCCTGCTGGGACCAAAGACAGACTTAACATACTGGCAGGGTAGCAGTGGATTTGCCCACATCTATCCCACCAAGCCAGGCTTCCCGCCTCTTGCAGCCCGGGCCTCCCCAACCCCCCCCCCCAATAGTCTGCAGGGTAGCTCGGACATGGCTCCATTTGGCTTTGATGATCAAACTCCCCCTGTCCCTCATTCACCCCCCCAGCGACTTCACCAGCGGCTGGGAAAGAAAAAAGCCTTTTCTCCAAGTGGGCTGAGGCCAACTTCTGCCCGACAAAGGGGCATTGATCCGGAGAGGAGAGCTGCTCCCAGGGGCCAGCCCCATTCTGTAGATCCCAGGCTCCCGGGGCAGCTACTCAAGCCAGCCTGTAACTAGATCTGTGAGCAGTGTAGTGTAGGCTATTGCCTCCCCCCCCCCACCAGACTCCTCAAGTGTGGCCCTGCCAGAGGCTGAGGTGCCTCAGAGAGGCAGGTGTAGATGCTGAGGCCTTTTCAGTGGTTGGCCACAAGAGCCTCACTCCAGGCTGCCCATGCAAGGGAGGAGCCAACTGCCCACTGCTGTCCGCCACTTCCCAGGCTGGGCAGGAGCCATAGCAAAGGCCTGAGTTAACTCTCCTGGGGGGTGGAGGGGGGGGCGGGGAGGGATTTGTTTTCTTTAAGCCAGTTGGTTTGGGACTTTTGGCTTCTGGCAACAGATGGTCAGCCAGAGTGGCCATTTTGTGTCCTCCCTACCCAAGCTGCGGACACAGATGAAAGACCTCAAGGGAGGACAGATGCCTCCCAGTCCTGCTGCTGGACCCCAAACTGTCTACAGCAGTCCCTCCTGGGGCCACACTCCCACAGAAGTTTAGTTCAGGACCAAGTGGGGACCAACAGGCTGGAATTTGCCATGGGAGGGGGCCTGGGAGCCCTGCCGTGCCTCAGTCTGCTTTGAATGCACTGAGGTATGGCAAACCAACCGAGGGGCAGCTTTGTGGACTGTGGAAGTCGCGATGGCTGGAGGGAGGCCTTAAGCGGGAGGGGCTGCTGCCACCTGGCACCCCTTGTGGCCTTGCCTCTGCATGCGTTCTGCCTCAGAGGCTTTGCCACTGGGAAGAGCCTGGCCTCGCTGCTCCCAGAACCTTCCCTGGAAGTGCAGGACCTGGAGGCAGGGCTGGTGGGCGGGGGTGGTGGGGGTGGAGTTTGGATTTATGGCCCAGTTTCTGGAAGCCAGGCATGCAGTTGGCTGAGGAGGTTCCTGGGACTGGAGTGTGGCAGACCCTGAGCCTGTCCCTGAAGGGGACAAATGAGACCATGCCTGGAGGCAGGAAACTGCACCCCTCCCACCACCACCAACACACACATACACACACACACACACACACACACAAACACACACACACAACCTGCCTCTGTCCAGGGCTGGGTCAGGCCTTTGAGAGGAGAGGCAGGAGGCTCCTGGCCCACCTGGATGCCCACCCAGAGCTGAAGAGGACTGCTCCCTTACAGTACCCTCTCCTCCCCAGCTGTGAAATGGAAGCTTTTTCTCTGATGCTGCTGGGCTTGTGGTGCACACCCTTGACGGCAGAGGGAGAGTCTGTGTCCGAGAGCTGGATATACAGGGAGTGGGTGGCCACCCTTCGTCCCAGCATAGCCTCTTGGGCATGAGACTCCCTGGCCGAAGAACCGGAGTAGAAAGCCGATCCATCCACTCCTCTTCCCGCGTTTTGCTGTGCTATTGATGTTTGAAAGTCGAAGAAACCATGAACTCTTTTATTACCCGAACGATGCATATTCATGACAGAAAAGCGGGAAGAGAGAAAGCAGATGAGCCTCCCCAGTGAGAGCCGCACAGAGCACTTTCCCATCCCCCCCCATGGCCCTGCTGGGGCTTCTTCGTGACTCACAGTGAATTTATACCCTCACGTCCACCTTCGTTTTTGAAATCCCAGCCAGTCTGGTCTCTAGCCTGGCCCCAATTAATAGTTTATTATTTCTTTGCATTGAGGTGAAGTTCACTTAATGTGAAAGTAACCCACCTTAAAGCGAATGGCTCAGCAACACTTGGTGCATGCTCAAGGTTGTGCAACCATCCACTGTCTCGTTCCAAAGCTTTCATCACCCCCAAGAACCTCTGCCCACCAAAGCAGCCATCACATCTCTGTTCTGGAGCCCAAAGCCTAGCTGTGTGCCCGGGGGTGTGTGTGGTTGGGGGGGGGCAGCATGGCTGCAACAGGTGGGAGGGCTGAGAGCTGACTGCCCTGCATGTCTGCCAACAGCTGCAGCGGTGCCTTTGTGGGCCAGAGATGCCAAGACCCCAACCCATGCCTCAGCACTCCCTGCAAGAACGCTGGAACTTGCCACGTAATAGACCAAGGCGGCGCAGTGGACTACACATGCAGCTGCCCCCTGGGCTTCTCTGGGCCTCTTTGCCTGACACCTCTGGATAATGCCTGCCTGGCCAACCCCTGTCGTAATGGAGGCACATGTGATCTGCTCACCCTCAGGGAGTACAAATGTCGCTGTCCCCCGGGCTGGTCAGGTAAGGACAATGGGGATGCCTGTAGCTTTGTAGCTGGGACCCTCATTCTGAGGGATAGACAGACTCCTGTGACTTGAGGCCCTCTGGCAGCTCAGATTTGCTGGGGACTGTGACCCAGGGATAGCTCAATGTCTCCCAGGGCCTTGCCAGCCCTGCACTGTCTAGTATTGGGATGCTTCACTCCAGGTCCCTAAACTCTCACTGCTTCTATGAACAAAAGGGGTATCTTTGTCCAGCCCTGGCCCCTTGTTCTTTCCATGCCAGAATGTTCTGGGCTGTCATCATTTGTACGTGGGCTCTAGGAGGCTACTGCTGGGCACAGACCTCAAAGCCACTTCACTTGGTCTCTTGCAACCTCCAGTCCCCTGTGGGCAGAAAGGTGGCTCTGTCTTGTAGTAGATCCTGAGAATTATGGAGATGATAACTTCAGGTCAATTGCAGGCTGGTGCCTCTGAGGTACCTAAGGATCTGTCTTGGCCTTCCAGAGAGATCCTGACCACATCTGACCTTCTTACCCCCTTCTCCTTCAGGGAAGTCATGCCAGCAGGCCGACCCATGTGCCTCCAACCCCTGTGCCAATGGTGGCCAGTGTCTGCCCTTTGAGTCCTCATACATCTGTGGTTGTCCACCCGGCTTCCATGGCCCCACGTGCAGGCAGGATGTCAACGAGTGTAGCCAGAACCCTGGGCTGTGCCGCCATGGGGGTACCTGCCACAACGAGGTCGGCTCTTACCGCTGTGCCTGCCGTGCCACGCACACTGGTCCCCACTGTGAGCTGCCCTATGTGCCCTGCAGCCCCTCACCCTGCCAGAATGGAGGGACCTGCCGCCCTACAGGGGATACCACCCATGAATGTGCCTGTCTACCAGGTAGGTCCTGCTGTACCCATACTAGTCTTCTTTCTGTATACCTTGGGAGGGTGCAGAATGGGGTGCCCTGTGCGGAGGGAGCCTGGAAGGAAGCTTGGAGAAGGCTCGCAGCAGAGCCAGGCAGGTGGGGCTGTTGTCTCCAGATAGGTGTCCATGGAAGGAGCCTTAGGTATGGTATAGAAGCCAGGCATGTCACCACCTTTACACCCCCCAGGGGTTTAATCCCAGGTTCCACAGTTCCATTTCTGCTCAGGGTAACTGTCTACTTTGATTGGACAGCTGGACACATGACCCCCAAACCTTCCCTCTGCTGGCAGAGGTACCTTCCCCTTGGCAGTCCTTCCCTTCATTCTGGAGCCCCCTTACTCTGGTGGCCTGACAAGCTGCCCATGTCCTGAGCCTCTTGGGGCTGGGTGCCAGCCTGCCTTTGCATATGCTCGCAAGCCATCCCCAGGTCCCCATGTATGTGTCATAGTGTGACAGGGGAGCACCTTGTCATGGGCAGCCCCTGGGGTTTCTCCTTGTCTCTGGGAATGAGGGGTAAAAGGTAAGACCTAGGGGACCTCAGGGGCCTCCAGTTACTCTTCACTTCCCAAGTGGTGCCCTTCCTGCTGGCCCTTCTGTCTCTGTGGAGGCTGGACCAGCACACACTGCTCACATCCTTTCACTGTTGCTCTTGTTTGAGTAGATTCTGGAGCAGCTCTAAATATATATTATTTATTTATTTATTATTATTATTACTATTATTATTTGGTTTTTCGAGGTAGGGTCTCACTCTAGCCCAGGCTGACCTGGAATTCACTCTGTAGTCTCAGGTGGCCTCGAACTCACGGTGATCCTCCTACCTCTGCCTCCTGAGTGCTGGGATTAAAGGCGTGCGCCACCACACCCGGCTCTAAATATATATATTTTAATGAGAGAGAGAAGGAGAGGGAGAATATTGGCATGCCAGGGCCTCCAGCCACTGCAATTGAACTCTAGACACATGTGCCACCTTGTGTGACCTTGTGCAAGCATCACCTTGTGCATCTGGCTTCCATGGGATCTGAGGAGTCAAACATTGGTCCTTAGGCTTTACAGGCAAGCACCTTAACTGTTAAGCCATCTCTCCAAACCAGCTCTGAAGATTTTTAACCAGGGTTGAGACCTCTCACTGCACTATGGGCATGTAAGAGGAAGGGGGAGGGGCTCAGGAAATGGGAAATAGCTTTGGGTGCTAGGGTGCAGAGCCCCAGCTGACCTCAGGCCATACCACCCCCTCTGACACCCTGCCTCTTCTGTTCCTTGGAAATGGAAGCTCCCTTATGCCCCTGACCTATAGAGTTGGCCTTAGGACTCTGTGTACAGACAGCCACTTGTGAATTTCCTGAAAGTCACTGAGTAAGCTTGGGGGTGACAGGTGGCTCCCCAGCACAGTTGCCTGCACAGGCACTCCCTGGCCAGCGAGGTTCTCTGGAAGGCTGAGGTAATGTGCTCCTAGCACATCTCTGGGTTTGAGCCCTTCTTGACTGTAAGACCTCAGGTGTCAGTCTCCTGTGTTGGGGGACTGCAGAGGCGAGGGAGAGCAGCCTCTTTTGTGAAACCTCCGCATGGAATTGCCGCCAGCCTATCTTGAGCAAGGAAGGGTGGAGCTTCCAGGGCAGGCCACAGCTGCTAATGAGCTGAGAAATCTGTGCCAGCTCAGGGCTACTACCTGGCATGGACAACCCAGGGAATGGAGAGGTGGGCAAGTGAGAAGGGCTGTTGGGACCCACTCTCCAGAATGAGTGACTGTGTCTCCCCTGGGGAGAGGACACCCGCTACACTGTGTGGGACCTGGTTGTTTCAGGGTAGGGAAGAATGAGAGCTGTCCACTCAAGTTGCTGCTGAAAGGATTCAGCCTGGATTCACAGGTACCCTGCATTGGGTCCCCCCTTACATGGGGTTCCCCCAAGGGGCTTGCATCTTGTGGAGACATGGGACCCTGAGATCAAAACACAGCCGACACCCTGTGTGGCCTGGACTGAGATTTGGAACGGTTCTGTCTTCTGAGCCCTGCCCAATCCTCCCAGACTCTCGCAGGTCCTATTTCCCTGGAGGATACTGTGCAGACCGAGGAAGAGGCGCCTTCCAGGCTTTGAGTGCCCTGCTCAGGCCTGGCCTAGGACCCCGTCTTACTGTAGAGGCCTTCCTTGCACAGGGAGGCATGTGGAGCTCAGTTCCTAGGTATTCACTGGAGTTCCAAGTCAGTGCCAGAGTTTGATCTGCAATTTTTTGCTTTCTCAACCTCCAGCTTCTGATCCAGTGTGGCTGGTGGGGTGGAGAGGGGTCTCTCAGGAGGCACCAAATAGGTGGGTTCTTCAAGGGCAGGAGGGGTTCAAAGGCATCCCCAGAGAGGACGTTAATTAGTAACTGGCTGCAGGTTTGGCTGTTGCCAGACTCGCCTTTCTGGGTTGATCATTGAACCAGCGGGAGTTGAGTGGATTAATGGCTAACTGGCTGCTGAGGAGGCCCTCAAGAGACACACTGCAGGGCTACACCTTGGGGGCCAGCCCTAGGCTAGCCCTAGAGAGGTGGGTGTCATCAAGCGCCATTCTTGGGAACTGTTCCACTGTGCCTTAAAGGGACAGGCCCAAATAACAGGCCGGCCTGGATCCCACTGCACAGTTTCCAGTTTGGAGCCCCTAATCCCATATACATGAGTCATCAGGAAAACTAGAGGGCTGGAGAGAAGGTGTAGCAGTTAAGGCGCTTGCCAGCAAAGCCAAAGGACCTAGGTTCAGTATTTCCCCGTACCCACATAAAGTCAGATGCACAAGGTGGCACGTGCGTCTGGAGTTTGTTTGCAGTGGCTAGAGGCCTTGGTATACCCATTGTCTCTTCTCCCCTCCCTCCCCCCCGCTTCTTTCTCTCTCAAACAAATAAATAAATATTTTTAAAAACTGCTAGAAAGCCGGGCATGGTGGCGCACACCTTTAATCCCAGCACTCGGGAGGCAGAGGTAGGAGGATCGCCGGGAGTTCGAGGCCACCCTGAGACTACATAGTTAATTCCAGGTCAGCCTGGACCAGAGTGAGACCCTACCTCGAAAAAAAAAAAAACAAAAACTGCTAGAGGGTTTGTGGCAGAACCTTCAAGAACTCTGTGTTCCTGGGTCCCTGTCTATTCAGTGCAGTCACCTAGAGTGGAGCCTGTCTCCTGTGGACATGGGATCCAGAAGGCTGCAAGGGATCAGGAAAAGCCATGGAGGGGTAGCTACCTTGTCCAGAGCAGGGCATTACAAACCAAACCAGGAACTGGAGACACTGGAGCCCAGGACAGAGCAAGTGGCCCTTGGCTGGCCTCAAGGCTGGAGGCTGACACTGCGGGTCCTCATCCCACAGGCTTCACCGGACAGAACTGTGAAGAAAACGTGGATGACTGTCCAGGAAACAACTGTAAGAATGGAGGTGCTTGCGTGGACGGTGTGAATACCTACAACTGCCGCTGCCCGCCAGAGTGGACAGGCACGTGTGTGGGGATGTGGTCTGCTTATAGAGGAGTGGTGGGGAGGCCTGAGACCCTGTTCCATGCTGCAGAAACCCAGGCTGGGGGCCAAGAGTGGCCTTAGGAGGACAGTGCATGGGAGGGGGCAGCTCTTCTGCCCAGGGTCCGGTCTGCAGCTGACACTTGGGAGTCAGTTCAGGTTAGCATCCGCTGGTCCTTATCTATATCTTGCCCATATCTAGCAGCAAGTGCCCAGCACTGAGTCAGGCAAGTCTAGGAATTCAGGGCAAACTTTCTGGGATGCACATCCAGAGCTGTCCTTGGGGACTCACTGTCTGGTGGGATGACAAGCCAGGTGGGCCCTGAGAGGAAAACAAGATGAGATAATAAGTCTTAGGGCTGGGGATCAGGTGACTGATGCTGACTGTGGGAGGAGTCAGTCCAGAAAGGCTTTTTGGGGCAGGGTGGCTTATAGACCTATGCTGAGTGGTATGGCAGGAAGTTCCGCATAGGGTAGCCCCCAGGGTTGACCGTCCCTCCTTACTTCTGCAGGTCAGTACTGCACAGAGGATGTGGATGAATGTCAGCTCATGCCCAATGCTTGCCAGAATGGTGGAACGTGTCATAATACCCATGGTGGCTACAACTGTGTGTGCGTCAACGGCTGGACGGGCGAGGACTGCAGCGAGAACATTGACGACTGTGCCAGTGCTGCCTGCTTCCATGGTGCCACCTGCCATGACCGCGTGGCTTCCTTCTACTGCGAGTGTCCCCATGGCCGCACCGGTAAGTGCGATGGCCTCCCAGGAGATGGGCTTGGGTCAGCACACTTGCCGTGGCCACAAGCAAAGTGGGGGGCACTAGCTTCACTCAGACATGGTTGTAGGGCTGAGGACATAACCCTGTCGGTAGAGTGCCTGCTTAGCATGAGAGAGGCCCTGGGTTTGATCCCCAGCACTGCATAAAACTGGGCAGGGTTGGTGCTTATCTGTAATCCTAATACTTGGGAGGTAGAGGCAAGAGGATCAGAAGTTCTGGGTCATCCTCAAATACATAGTGAGTTTGAGGACAGCCTGTGTTACATAAGATCCTGTCTCCAAAAAAAAAGCAGAGCTTGGTATGGTGGTGCACACCTTTAATCCCAGCACTCAGAAGGCAGAGGTAGGAGGATTGCCATGAGTTTGAGGCCACCCTGAGACTACATAGTGAATTCCAGGTCAGCCTGGGCTAGAGCCAGGCACTACTTCAAAAAAAAAAGAAAGAAAAGAAGGGGGCTGGAGAGATGGCTTCGCAGTTAAGGCACTTGCCTGTGAAGCCTAAAGACCACCCCATAGCCCACATAAGCCAGACCCACAAGACAATGCATGCGCACAAGGTCACACATGCATCTGGAATTTGATTGCAGTGGCTGGAAGTCCTGGTGTGCCAATTCTCTCTCTCTCACTCTCATTAAAAAAAAAAAGCAGGTATGGTGGTGCATTCCTTTAATCCCAGCACTCAGGAGGCAGAGAGAGGTAGGAGTATCACTGTGAGCTCGAGGCCAGCCTGAGACTACAGGTCAACCTGGGCTAGAGCAAGACCCTACCTTGGGGAAAAAAAAAAAAAAAAAAGCAAAACAAAACCCCCTAAAATAAACAGAAAAAGATCACATATATCCATATGTGGGCGTGTAACACTCCCAACAATGAACCAGTGGTCATGCTGGCGCCTAGTGTCCCTCACTGACCTCAGTGTTGTGGGATGCTTGAGTGGGTCATGGTTGGAGGTTTCTTCCAGGGTATTGGGTGGTAATGAGCTCCCACTAGAATGGTCAGCCAACCCCAGGCTAAGGAAAGGCAGTGGCCACTCACTGCAGCTACCCTGCTCAGGTCTGCTGTGCCACCTCAACGACGCATGCATCAGCAACCCCTGCAACGAGGGCTCCAACTGTGACACCAACCCTGTGAATGGCAAGGCCATCTGCACCTGCCCCTCAGGGTACACAGGACCAGCCTGCAGCCAGGATGTGGATGAGTGCGCTCTTGGTAGGTGTAGGTGCAGTGATGGGGGAGGGAGGTGGGAATGAAGGCAGCCTGGTCCATCCCATGGGGACATGACCTGTTTAATGGATGGGTTGGAGCACCACGGTGGTCCAGAGACTAGAAGTCCAGATCAGCCCTCACCTGTGCCTTCTCTACCAGGAGCCAACCCCTGTGAGCATGCGGGCAAGTGCCTCAATACGATGGGCTCCTTCGAGTGCCAGTGTCTGCAGGGCTACACGGGTCCCCGCTGCGAGATTGACGTTAATGAGTGCATCTCCAACCCATGTCAGAATGATGCCACCTGCCTGGACCAGATTGGAGAGTTCCAGTGTATCTGTATGCCCGGTGCGTCCACATCACCTCCTGTCAGGGCACACTGCTGAGAGCAGGGAGCATGAAGTTATGTTGAGGCTGGATAGCCTTGGGGGTGGGGGATAAGCATCTGGGAAACTGAGGATAACCTCACAAGGCAAACCTGAGAAAGGAGCCAGAACCGGGACAAGGATCTGTAGGGTAGGCACAGGGGTGAGCCCACCAGTGGGCTGGGGTACTGGGATTGTACCATGGGTCATTTCTGTCCTAAGTCCTCAAACTGGGGGTGGGGGGGCTCTGTAGTCAGCCTCACCTTCCCCCATCCACAGGCTATGAGGGTGTATACTGTGAAGTCAACACGGATGAGTGCGCCAGCAGCCCGTGCCTGCACAATGGCCGCTGCCTGGACAAGATCAATGAGTTCCTATGCCAGTGTCCCACAGGTGAGGCCACCCCACCCATCTGCTGTAGGGTCTGTATCTGCAAGCTCTGCTTCAGGGGTCAGCTCCCAGGCTTCTGGGAGAGCCGGGACTTTGCCTTGTTTTGGTGGATCAGGGTGTTTTTAGACCTCCCCCAAAGATCAAGGCCTGACTTGGGCCCCATTATACCAGGGCTTGGGGATGCCTTTCTTGTTGATGGTGTGCAGTCCTTCCTGCCTGAAGGGGAGGGAGACTGGGAGGTGCAGTATATCCTAGGCTGTGAGGGGCCACCTGCCTGGCCCTCCTCCTGTCCCCTTCCTAATGGCGATGGAGAGTGAAGATGCAGTGGAGAGTCGACCTACGTGGATGATGGCTGGGGAGGGTCTGGAGGAACGGAGGAGGGCTTGAGATGGTGTCTCGTCTGTCCCAGGGCTAGACCAGATCTTGGGCCTCCTGAAATGTAAATCAGCCATCCTAGACATGGGTGAGCCTGGGGAGCCCCATTCATAGCCTGGCGCGGCTGTAACCATAGCAACCAGAGGCCGTTTGGGAAAAAAAGGCCCCTCTGTTGGATGAGGGAGGCAGCCAAAGGCCCCACTGAGCAGGGGCTTTGATCAGAGGAGCAGGGTGCAAGGGGCAGGGAGAATTCTGCCTGGGAGTTGGCTGTCTTTGGGGCCAGAGTGCCCTCTGGGTAGCCCATGTGGACACTCACTACTGGGGGCTAGGAGGGAGCAGCTGAAAGTTTGTGACACTCTCATGTGACTGCCACCTCTTTTTGGGCCACAGGCTTCAGCGGGCACCTGTGTCAGTATGACGTGGATGAATGTGCCAGCACACCCTGCAAGAATGGTGCCAAGTGCCTAGATGGGCCCAACACCTACACCTGCGTGTGCACGGAAGGTGCGGAGGGCATTGTAGGGTTCAGGGGTGGGGGACTCTTGGGTGGAAAAAGGTAGCAAAGAGGACAGATACCAGGACATCTCAGTTTATAAAGGACCAAGAGCCCAGCTCAGCTCTGACCCCAGGTGGGGATGATGAGAACATCTCAAAATACATGGCACGGCCAGGCATGGTGGTGCATGCCTTTAATGCCAGCACTCGGGAGGCAGAGGTAGGAGGATTGCCGTGAGTTCGAGGCCACCCTGAGACTACATAGTTAATTCCAGGTCAGTCTGGACCAGAGTGAAACCCTACCTCGAAAAACTAAACTTAAAAAAAAAAAAAAAAAATGGCATGCTCTAGGAAATTGTTAGTGAGGTGCTTCAGGACCAGAGGATGATCACCAGGACCCATGGGAAAAAAAAATGCCAGGCATGATGATATACCTGTAATCCCAGCATTGGGGAAGCAGGGACAATGAGCGACCCTGTGTGAAAAAAAGATGGACTGTATTCCTAAGGATGTCACCTGAGGTCCTCTGGCCTCCACATGTACCTGCACATACGTGCATGTGCAAACACACTCATTAACACACTCAACACACACACACACATAGTGGCTTAAACCTGTAATCCTAGCACTAGGTAGGCTGAGGCAGGTGACTCACCATGAGTTCAAGGCCAGTCTGGGCTACAGAGTGAGACCTTGTCTAAAAAATAATTAAATAGGGCTGGAGAGATGGCTTAGCAGTTAAGGTGCTTGCATGCAAAGCCAAAGGACCCAGGTTCAATTCTCCAGGACTCACATAAGCCAGATGCACAATGTGGTGCAGGTGTCTGGAGTTCGTTTACAGTAGCTGAAGGCCCTAGCACACCCATTCTCTCTCTCTCTTTCTCAAATAAAATAAATAATTTTTTTTTTGCAGAGAGACAGAGAGGGAGAGGAAGACAGATAGAGAATGGGTGTGCCAGCAGCCTCTCAGCCACTGTGAACAAAATCCAGATGCGTGTGGCCCCTTGTGGGCAAGTGCAACATTGCGCCCTTGCATCACTTTGCATCTGGCTAAACGTGGGACCAGGAGTTCTTAGGCTTAGCGGGCAGGCGCCTTAACTGCTAAGCCATCTCTCCAGCCCATAAATAAAAATTTTAAAATATAATAGAATAAAATAGCGAGGCTAGGAAGATGATTCAGCAGTTAAAGACACTTGCTTGCAAAGCCTGCTGTCCTGGGTTCAATTCCTAAACCACCCATGAAAGCCGGATACCAAAAGTAGTAGGTCTAATGTGCATATTCAATCCCCCAGCAGCCACTCATGGTTGTAGCAAGAGACTGTCTCAGAAGGTGTCCTCTGATCTCCACATGCACACCTTGGCACGTGAGAGCCTATATGCACATACAAAATAAGTAAATTTCAAACTTCACACATATATCACTGACTGGGCACAGTGACCTTGGGTCTGTTCAATGGGTTTGTGAAGTTAGGGTGGTCAAATATCCAAGGAGTGGCTAACCCTGAAACCCACCTTCCTGTGATTCAGGCTACACAGGTACCCACTGTGAGGTGGACATTGACGAGTGTGACCCTGACCCCTGTCACTATGGCTCCTGCAAGGATGGTGTTGCCACTTTCACCTGCCTCTGCCAGCCAGGCTACACGGGCCACCACTGTGAGACCAACGTCAATGAGTGCCACAGCCAGCCCTGCCGCCATGGGGGCACCTGCCAGGACCGTGACAACTCCTATGTCTGCTTCTGCCTCAAGGGGACCACAGGTGACTGGCTAGGGCTGACGGTGTGGGAGACCTTGGCAAGACAGGAATCCAGAGCTGAACACATGTCCCTCTTTTTCTCAGGACCTAATTGTGAGATCAACCTAGATGATTGTGCCAGCAACCCCTGCGACTCAGGCACATGTCTGGACAAGATTGATGGCTATGAGTGTGCCTGCGAGCCAGGTTACACAGGTGAGTGGTCCCCAGGGATGGGACAGTCAAAGCTGAGGTCAGAGGTTAAGGTCAGCTCTGGAGCCCTTAGATAAGCCAGATATTTTGCAGGGGATTCCAAGGCTAGCAAGGGTCTGAGGGCTGGGATGCCACAGGCTGGCTGCCCACTGCCCAGCTGTGAAGCTGCCAGTCTGGGCCCAAAACAGTGGAAACCACAGGAAGCCTGGAATGGGCCCCATGTGCCTCATGTCCCCCATCAGTACCATGTCAAAACATGGCTGTGGCCTGAAGAGATGGATCAGTGGTTAAGACACTTGCCTGCAAAGCCTAATGACCTTGGTTTGATTCCCTAGTACCCATATAAAACCAGATGTACAGTAGTACATACATCTGGAGTTCCTTGGCAATGGCTAGAGGCCCTGGCTTGCCCATTCTCTTTCTCTGTCTCTCCTCTCTCTCTCCTTGCAAATAAATAAATAGAATTAAAAACAAACAAATATGTCTGTGTCACACATGACAGTACTGCAGGCAGTGATGAGATGGCTGGTGTTCTAAAGCTGGATTCTACCTTTGCCACTTGCCACCTGCCACCCATTCTGATCAGATCCAGTCTCTCAGGGCCCCAAGCTCTCATCAGTCTCAGAAGACAATAATAGTCCCCACCCCAGGACTCCCTCAGTATTCCACAGGAGAGAATGGTCCCCAAGACTGTAACGAGATAGCTGGCGAGGTGAACGTGTAGTTTATGACACCTTGGGAGGAGAGGGTGCCATTCTGGATTAGCAGATGAGGAAACTGAGTCCCAGCCAGGTCAGAGTGAGTTGAACTCAGGAAGCCCTCCTGGAGGGATGGGCCCTGCCCTAGGCATCAGCCCTGATATGTGAGCCCCTCCTACCCACAGGGAGCATGTGCAACGTCAATATCGATGAGTGTGCAGGCAGCCCCTGCCACAATGGGGGCACCTGCGAGGATGGCATCGCCGGCTTCACCTGCCGCTGCCCTGAGGGCTACCATGACCCCACGTGCCTGTCTGAGGTCAATGAATGCAACAGCAACCCCTGCATCCACGGGACCTGTCGAGACGGCCTCAATGGGTATGGTGGGCAGGCCAGGGACACACACTCCCAAAACTCCAGGCAGTCATGGGTGGCCTAGGTGGGTGGGTGAGACTGATGGACACAAGGTTGTTCACCCTAGCCTTCTCCCAGTAGCCCTTGGAGTGTCAGCTCGGTATAGAGGCCTTCGGTATCCTGAGACATACATTGCATGACAGTCATAGAGAATGGCTGAAACCTGTGATGTGTGTGACACCACTTAAGTCATTTTCCACAGAGAGGGTCAGTACATTATCAAAGTCACACAGCGGGGACGTCTGACTATGGGCCCTGCTATAGCAGTGCATCCGGCACTAGTGATGCACCCTGCGCTGCTCTGCATGGTGCCTTTCCCAGGGTGAGGTAGTGGAAACTTTCATGGTCTTGGACGTGCTATTTTAAAGGACTCGTAGTATCCTATGGGACCATAGTAGAATTGGGAGGGCCCAGAGCCCAGGCTGCAGCAGGATCTTTTTGTAGATACAAGTGTGACTGTGATCCTGGGTGGAGTGGGACAAACTGTGACATCAACAACAACGAGTGTGAGTCCAACCCTTGCGTCAATGGTGGCACCTGCAAAGACATGACCAGCGGTTACGTATGCACCTGCCGGGAAGGCTTCAGTGGTGAGTAGGGTGGGTGGCATGGCACAGAAGGTCCTTCTGGGTGGCCTGTGGCTAGCAATGCAGCCCACAACATCCCCTTCCAGATACACTTGGGCTGCTGGCGTTGGCTCAGGCTGAGGCTCTGGCTTGCCAGGAGAGGGGAGTGACAGGGATGGGAGGAGGCCCATGGTTCCTACAGCAGGGCTGGGACACATGCCCACTCATTGCTCTCTCTCCCTCCAGGCCCCAATTGTCAGACCAACATCAACGAGTGTGCGTCCAACCCATGCCTGAACCAGGGCACCTGCATTGATGACGTTGCTGGGTACAAGTGCAACTGTCTGCTGCCTTACACAGGTGCGGGCAGCCAGGGATGCTGTAGTGAGCTGGGTGGTTTATTGGCCTGGATATGTCTGTGGCTCATTAGGCATCCATGCTGTAGTGAGCTGGGTGGTTTATTGGCCTGGATATATCTGTGGCTCATTAGGCATCCATGCTATAGTGAGCTGGGTGGTTTATTGGCCTGGATATGTCTGTGGCTCACTAGGCATCCATGCTATAGTGAGCTGGGTGGTTTATTGGCCTGGATATGTCTGTGGCTCACTAGGCATCCATGCTATAGTGAGCTGGGTGGTTTATTGGCCTGGATATGTCTGTGGCTCATTAGGCATAGTGAGCTGGGTGGTTTATTGGCCTGGATATGTCTGTGGCTCACTAGGCATCCATGCTATAGTGAGCTGGGTGGTTTATTGGCCTGGATATGTCTGTGGCTCACTAGGCATCCATGCTGTAGTGAGCTGAGTGGTTTATTGGCCTGGATATGTCTGTGGCTCACTAGGCATCCATGCTATAGTGAGCTGGGTGGTTTATTGGCCTGGATATGTCTGTGGCTCACTAGGCATCCATGCTATAGTGAGCTGGGTGGTTTATTGGCCTGGATATGTCTGTGGCTCACTAGGCATCCATGCTGTAGTGAGCTGGGTGGTTTATTGGCCTGGATATATCTGTGGCTCACTAGGCATCCATGCTGTAGTGAGCTGGGTGGTTTATTGGCCTGGATATGTCTGTGGCTCACTAGGCATCCATGCTGTAGTGAGCTGGGTGGTTTATTGGCCTGGATATGTCTGTGGCTCACTAGGCATCCATGCTGTAGTGAGCTGGGTGGTTTATTGGCCTGGATATGTCTGTGGCTCACTAGGCATCCATGCTGTAGTGAGCTGGGTGGTTTATTGGCCTGGATATGTCTGTGGCTCACTAGGCATCCATGCTGTAGTGAGCTGGGTGGTTTATTGGCCTGGATATATCTGTGGCTCACTAGGCATCCATGCTGTAGTGAGCTGGGTGGTTTATTGGCCTGGATATGTCTGTGGCTCACTAGGCATCCATGCTGTAGTGAGCTGGGTGGTTTATTGGCCTGGATATATCTGTGGCTCACTAGGCATCCATGCTGTAGTGAGCTGGGTGGTTTATTGGCCTGGATATGTCTGTGGCTCACTAGGCATTCTGGAAGGCTCTGCTCCTTGCTGAGGGCCCTTTAGACTCTGTAACACTTGGTGGATCTGTGAATAGAGTTACCAGATAAGTAAATGTAGAGGATCTTTGAAAGGAAGCTCTAGGATGGATGTGTGTAGGTGTTTATCTGGCACACCTAGAAGGAGGCAAGCACTAGGCTCCTCTGCAGGCAAATCTAGCCTGGGCTGGCAGCCTACATGGCTCAATGTCCACTCTGCATGGGCTTCTGGGGGCCAGGCTGCCCTCCCCCTCCAGCCAGGCCTGGGATTCCTTTGATGGTGGCTTCTGTGTGTGAGAGGACAAGGAGTCCTCTGTTTGGGTGAGCAGAGGCGGGAGACATTTCCCCAAGTGCCCGACTCCCTGCCCTCAACGCTGCCAGGGGAATGACAGGAAGTGGACCCCCCTCTAGGAGAGGTTTGCATAGCATTAAACCTGAAATCCCACAAGCACCTGGGCCCTGTGTCCCCCTTCAGGATGGGCAGAGAAGAAGAATGCTGCTCTCTGGAGACCAGCCCTGGTCATCCCTAGGGGGCCCCCAGGCAGAGTATGTGTGTGTGTGGGGGAATCCCTTGCCTGTGTTCCCATGACACCTGGCAGCCTATAGGCAGAGTGCTGTTTTCTTTGATCAGAGTTAGGGGCCTGGATTTTGTCTCCCTTGTCAGTGAGTAAGGAAATTGTCAGCAACCAGGCGCACCCCATGTTCCTCTCTGAGGCTTTGCTATCGGGGGGCTGGCGGGAGGAGTTGAGCCATGCTGACCTGCTTCCTGTCTGTAAGCTTCCTGCTTCCCTTTACACAATTGTCGGAAACTCTGGCGAAGTTCCTGCCTGCCCAGGTCACCGTGGAAACCGATAGAAAGAGAGGCCCTGGAAAGTCACACCAGCAGGCTAGGGACATGGTGGAGACAAGGAAGATAAGGCTTCCTCGCTCTGCTCCTCAGAGCCAGCCATGACCGTAAACAGGAAAGCCAGGCTGGGCCACAGGGAGAGTCACTTGGGGTGCACATGGCTCCCCCAGGTGGTTACCAGACTCCCTGACCAGCCCAAGGCTGCACCCTGTGCTCTTCAATGAGTAGGATATAGTTGGGGTGGCTTCAGTATCTCCATCCCCCTCCTGAGAGCCTTTTATGACCCAGAGCCTTATAATCAGCTGCAAGGTTTTTCCTCATTAGGAGGCAAGGAGAGGGGACTAGGATGGGTTCAGGCTGGGGTCCCTACCAGGTTGGGCCACCTGCCTTGGCATAAATGTCTTGGGTTTTTTTTTGTTTGTTTGTTTGTTTTGTTTTGGTGGGGGAGAGAGACAGAGAGGGAGAGGGAGACAGATAGAGATGGGCGTGCCAGCAGCCTCTCAGCCGCTGCGAACTAAATCCAGATGCGTGCACCCCCTTGTGGTCAAGTGTGGCATTGCGCTCTTGCATCACTTTGCATCTGGCTAAATGTGGGACCTGGAGATTGGACCGCTGGAGATTGGAACTGGTGTTCTTAGGCTTAGGAGGCAGGTGCCTTAACCACTAAGCCATCTCTCCAGCCCTGTTGTTGTTTTTGAGGCACGGTCTCCAGCTCAGGCTGACCTGCAATTCACTCCGTATTCTCAGGGTGGCCTCGAATTCATGGCAATCCTCCTACCACTACCTCCTGAGTGTCAGGATTAAAGGTGTGCACCACCACACCTGGCAATGTCTTGTTTTGAAGTGTTCTGACCCAGGCTGTGCCTCACAGCCTGTGGGAGGGGCAAGAGGTGTCTTCAGAGAGGCTTGTCTCTGTCTCTAGCTTTATTTATACTCTCACCCCTTCCCCTAGGGTCTGTCTGACTGGTGAGACATACACAGGACATGTGCACGTTTTTGTTTTAGTTACTTTTTGCTTGCCTGTGGGACAGGGCCAGCAGGTACCTGTAAGAGATGGCAGGAGCCAAGGCACCTGAGTTCCACCATGTGTCTTTCTCCCCAGGAGCCACGTGTGAGGTGGTGCTGGCCCCGTGTGCACCCAGCCCCTGCAAAAACAGTGGGGTGTGCAAAGAGTCTGAGGACTACGAGAGCTTTTCCTGCGTCTGCCCCTCAGGCTGGCAGGGTGAGAGGCTGGCTTGCCAGGCTGGCACAGGGGGGCTGGGAGATCAGGGCAAGAGGGAATGGGCTCCTTTCTCCAGAGAAGAGCCCATGGGTGCCAAGCCACCTGCCTGGGAGGCTTCAGAGGGGGAGGTATTCTTGGAGGAATACCTCATTTTCACTTCAATAGCCTTCTGCTCTTTGGGGTGTTCAGGAGAGGTATTCCAGGTAAACCGGCCAGGGAAGAGGCCTGGGGGTGTATGGAGGGGCCATGGTGACCAACCAGTCTCCTCTCCCCATAGGGCAGACCTGCGAGATCGACATCAATGAGTGTGTGAAGAGCCCATGCCGCCACGGTGCTTCCTGTCAGAACACCAACGGTGGCTACCGCTGCCTTTGCCAGGCCGGCTATACAGGCCGCAACTGCGAGAGTGATATTGATGACTGTCGGCCCAGTAAGTGGCACCTGGCTCTATCCATCCCTATGCATGGGCACCCATCACCTGGGGTGACAGTATAAATGACTTCAGTGTCCAGCCAGTTACATCAGCCCTACGTAGAGCCCTTGGGTAGCTATGCCCTCAGCTCCATCCACCTGCTGTGCCCAAAAGGAGCCAGATCAGATGCTGGGGACAGGCTGGGAGGTGACTACTGCTCAGTAATGAGCAACACTGCATATCTCACATGGGCTGACTAAGTGCTCTGGAAGGTTCTGCAGCTAGATGGCCCAATCCAGCTGAAGTGACACAGGGCAGAGGCACCCTGGTGCCTCCCGCGTTTCCTCTGTGATCCGATGATGGTGGAGGGCCTGGCTGCATTCCATCCTGACTGTTGGTCCTTGTTAGACCCCACTGGGGTACAAGCCTCTGAGGCCATGCCCATCCTGAGTCACAGACTGATAAGACTTGGAGAAGCTGAGATCATGCCTGGTGTCACCCAATAGGGGGTTAGAAAGATGGCTGTCACCTTCAATTGGCCTGTCAGACTATTCAGACCCAGGTTCAGCGCTGAGATCAGTGTGCAGTGAAGGGGCCCCAGCCAACACACGTTGTCACCAGAGGCTTCGCTGTTGAGCCCTGGCAGTGCTGTGCCACCTTCCCAGCTTCAGGCCAGTCTGAGGCTCACCAGTCTGTCCTTCCAGACCCATGTCACAATGGGGGTTCCTGCACCGATGGCATCAACACAGCCTTCTGCGATTGCCTGCCTGGCTTCCAGGGCACCTTCTGTGAGGAAGACATCAATGAGTGTGCCAGCAACCCCTGCCGCAACGGCGCCAACTGCACTGACTGCGTGGACAGCTATACATGCACCTGCCCTGCGGGCTTCAATGGGATCCACTGTGAGAACAACATGCCTGACTGTACTGAGAGGTAGGCCCTGTGGGGGGACCTGGCTCTGACTGAGGTAGGGAAGGATATGGGCCACGGGGGACAAACATTGTCTGGCACCTCAAATGTGTCTGCCCAGACCCAGTGGGCATTCAGTACTAATTGAGTCCAGCATTGTTCATTGTACTGAAATGTCCCTCCTAAAAGAGCCATTGTGACCCCCTCCCGTGACTTAGAACCAGGAAATCCTATAGTTTATCCAGAGGAATTGGTGAGCCTCCTTTTATCAAACAAGGTTTTTTTTTTTTTTAGAATTTATTTATTTATTTATTTATCTATCTATCTATCTATCTATCTATCCGCTGCAAACGAACTCCAGATGCATGTGCCACCATGTGCATCTGGCTTACATGGGACCTGGAGAAGTGAACCTGGGCTCTTAGGCCTCACAGGCATGCGCCTTAACCCACTAAGCCATCTCTCCAGCCCTCAAGTCTTTTTTAACCCCATCTTATTTCCCCTTTTCTTTGCTTGCTTGTTATGATCTCTCCCTTAGTTTTCTTCTAACCATCAGGCACCTGTGTGTTCTGTAAAGCCCCTCTCAGTATGACTTATTTAAAAAAGGGGCTGGGCATGGTGGTGCATGCCTTTAATCCCAGCACTGGGGAGGCAGAGGTAAGAGGATTGCCATGAGTTCAAGGCCAACCTGAGACTACATAGTGAATTCCAGGGCAAGACCCTACCTCAAAAAACAAACAAACAAAGAAAAAAAAAAAGGAAATTGACTAGATTGTTCAGCGGTTAAGGCACTTGTTTACAAAGCCTTTCAGCCCAGGTTCAATTCTCCTGTACCCACATAAACCCATATGCACAAAGTTGTACGTGTCTAGAGTGCATTTGCAGCAGCAAGAAGCCCTGGCATGTCCATTCGTTCTCTGTGCTCACAAGTATATAAGTAAATAAATCAATGTTCTTTAAGAAAAGGCAAAGAAAGCCGGGTGTGGTGGCGCATGCCTTTAATCCCAGCACTTGGGAGACAGAGGTAGGAGGATCACCTTGAGTTTCAAGACCACCCTAAGACTACATAGTGAATTCCAGGTCAGCCTGGGCTACAACGAGACCCTACTTTGAACCCCCCCCCCAAAAAAAAAGGCAAAGAAAGGAAGTATGACATGGTGGTGGGAAAGCATTGTGGCAAGGCTGGTGTGGAGGTCCCTTTTGGGACAGTGACCCTTCTCACCTCTCCCCTGTTGCTGTCTACCTCCAGCTCCTGCTTCAATGGTGGTACCTGTGTGGATGGCATCAACTCCTTCACCTGTCTGTGTCCACCCGGCTTTACTGGCAGCTACTGCCAGTACGACATCAATGAGTGCGACTCACGGCCCTGTCTGCACGGTGGCACCTGCCAGGACAGCTATGGCACCTACAAATGTACCTGCCCACAGGGATACACGGGCCTCAATTGCCAGGTGAGTTGAGGCTTCGGAGGTGTGACAGGAGGACCCCAAAAAGTCTCCACTGCCCCAGTGTCCAGCTTTGGGTTGTACTGCCCTCCAAGGGGTCAGGGATGCAGAGGCAGAGAGGAGTCTCAGGTCTCCTTGTGGATTTATGACGCTAGGGTGGACCCGTGCTTCAGAAGGAGATGGGTGGGCTTGAGTGTGAGGTGTTCACGTCCATGAAGAGAGTTTCAGGCTATCTATAAGAAGCAGCCTGGGAACAGTGCTCATCTCTGACATAGGTTGTGTCCAAGAGAAGGCAGCAGGAGACTGGGTCTGTTGAGGGGGAACAAGAGAAACATGGGTCCTAGGGTAAGGGGTGTCTATGAGCCCCATATTGTCCCAGTCTCCAAGCCTACTACTTCTGCTTCTAGAATGAGGTCAGAGACCACAATGGCAGAGTTCTTGGGTGATGTACTTTCTGATCTGCCATTGGGTGACAGCAAGAGGGTTGTTCATTCAGAGCTGGCCAGGGATGGGGATGGAGTTGGCCAATGGGGGGAGAAGGGGGAGTCAACATGAGGGCATCCCAGTCAGATCTGGCCAGGCATGGGCACCGTAGAGGACAGCCCACAGAGCTGGTGGAGATTGCAGCTGACCCCTGCCTGTCCCCAGAACCTGGTGCGCTGGTGTGACTCCTCTCCCTGCAAGAATGGTGGCAAGTGCTGGCAGACCAACACCCAGTATGGCTGTGAGTGCCATAGTGGCTGGACCGGCCGCTACTGCGATGTGCCCAGCATGTCCTGCAAGATGGCTGCACAAAAGCAAGGTAACTGGCCAGGCCTGTGTGCCCTCATCTTGGTTCAGCCCAGGCCCGGGATATCCTGGTGCCTACCAGGTCAGGAGTGGGGAGGGGGTAGGGCCAGGCCCACAGTGGTCCTGGGGGGTCCTGGAGCACTGACTGTACCTTCTCTCCCTTCCCCATAGGCATCGCCGTCACCCACCTGTGCAAGCATGGAGGGCTCTGCGTGAACGAGGGTAATAAGCATTACTGCCAATGCCAGGCGGGTTACATGGGCAGCTACTGCGAGGACGAGGTGGATGAGTGCTCGCCCAGCCCATGCCAGAATGGAGCCACCTGCATTGACTACTTAGGCGGTTACTCTTGCAAGGTACAGAGTGGGAGATGTCCGCATGTGTCATTCGCTGCACATAGGCTTTGAGCTGGGAGCTGGCATCTCACAGCACACTGAACCCAATGTCTGCCCAGGTGTGGTGGCACACACCTGGGCAGCGTTCTGTCCCATTATAGGCAGGCGAGGTAATCAAGGAAGGCCACCTGAAGGAGAAATTTATTGAGCAGTGGCATGGGGTACCCCATGCCCCCATAGAGCGTCAGCTTCTCCCAACACCAGCCCTGAGGTTTCACCTCTTCCCTATGGAACCAAGCCTTGTCCTCTTCCCTATGGGCTGTGACTCAGGGTTTGCTGGTGGAGCCTCCCTTCAGATCTACTGGTGTAGGACTAGCTAGGTGCATGGTGGACCTGCACAGTGGGTGAGAGATGTTGTCATGCCATGGCCCCGTCTAAGCTACCACCTGTGTTATCTCTGCAGTGTGTGGCCGGCTATCATGGGTCCAACTGCTCTGAGGAGATCAACGAGTGTCTGTCCGAGCCTTGCCAGAATGGCGGCACTTGTATCGATCTGACCAACACCTACAAGTGTTCCTGCCCCTGGGGCACTCAGGGTAAGGCCATTCCCTGGAATGCTGGGCCCTGGGTGGCCATGGCTAGGTGAAAGCAGACAAGTCAGGCCAAAAGCAGCCTGCAACCAGCTAGAACTCATGTTGCCTTGTGGGTCTGAGGGCAGTTCAGAGTTTACCAGAAATGGAACTCCTGGCAGGAACGTGGGGCTTTGCCAGTACTCTGTCCTCCTTTCCTGGGCATCCGTGTGTTCCCAAGCCTGATTGCCTACCAGATGCAAGATGGAGCTGGACCAAACATAGCCAGTGCCAGCCCCCTGATGGCATGCATTCATCACCCCACAGGTGTGCATTGTGAGATCAACGTGGATGACTGTCACCCCCCTCTCGATCCGGCCTCACGAAGCCCCAAATGCTTCAATAATGGCACCTGTGTGGACCTGGTGGGAGGCTACAGGTGCACCTGCCCACCAGGCTTTGTGGGGGAACGGTGCGAGGGCGATGTCAATGAGTGTCTTTCTAACCCCTGTGACCCACGTGGCACCCAGAACTGTGTGCAACGTGTCAATGACTTCCACTGTGAGTGCCGTGCTGGCCACACAGGTATGTGCCTCAGACAGGCATGGTGAAGTTGGTGGGCCTGTGGCTGTGTGGGATGTCTCCTTACTGTCCCCTCTCACCCAGGGCGCCGCTGTGAGTCTGTCATCAATGGCTGCAGGGGCAAGCCATGCAAGAACGGGGGCGTCTGTGCCGTGGCCTCCAACACTGCCCGCGGATTCATCTGCAGGTGCCCTGCGGTAGGTACCTACCAGCCTGTGCAGCTGAGGGTGGCAGGATCCCCTCACTGTCACCTTGGGTGGGCCTGTCCCACACCCTTCCTCACCATCCTCAAGAGCCATGGGTAGAGGCTGGGGACCAAGCCCTTGGGACCTCCTCATCCTCATTCCTCCAGCTTACTCAAAAATACCTGAGCCAGCCGGGCATGGTGGTGCATGTCTTTAATCCCAGCACTCGGGAGGCTGAGATAGGAGGATCACAGTGAGTTCAAGGCCACCCTGAGACTAACATAGTGAATTCCAGGTCAGCCTGGGCTAGAGTGAGACCCTACATTGAAAAACCAAAAAAATTTTTTTAAATAAAAAAATATCTGAGCCAGGCATGATGCCTCTAATCCCAGCACTCAGGAGGGTGAAAGGCTGAAGGATTGCTCTAAATTCAAGGCCAGCCTAAGCCACAGAGCAATACTCTGTTTCAAAAAAAAAAAAAAAAAACAAGCCAGTTTCTTTTCATGCTGCGCTGGGTAAGGAATCCAGTTCCTCACATGTGCTAGGCAAGTACCCAGCCCCTTGTTTTAAAATAGATGTTCATTTTGGAGCAGTTTTAGGTGTACATGAGAACTGAGCAGGAAGGCAGCTCCCTGGCCCACCCTGTTGTTGGCTATCATCTTCTCTTTGCATGCAAAGTGCCAGAGGCTACAGCGAGAGCCAACACCCAGATGTTACTAAGTCGTGTTCATGTATTCTGGGTATTGGTTCTGTGGGTCACATGAAAATGACATATCCATTACCATTGTCACCCTGGAGTTTCATGTTGCTTAAAAACTCCCAGGGCTGCTAGGCGTGGTGGTGCATGCCTTTAATCCCAGCACTCAGGAGACAGAGGTAGGTGGATCACCATGAGTTCAAGGCCACCCAGAGACAACAGTGAATTCCAGGTCAGCCTGGGCTAGAGTGAGACTCTACCTCAGAAAATGGGAAAAAACAAAAAAACAAACAAAAAAACTCCCAGGGCTGGGCTGGAGAGATGGCTTAGCGATTAAGGCACTTGCCTGAGAAGCCTAAGGACCCATGTTCAACTCTCCAGATCCCACATAAGCCAGGTGCACAAGGTCATGCAAGTGTACAAAGTCATACATGCACACAAGGTGGTGTATGCATCTGGAGTTTGATAACAGTGACTGGAGGCCCTGGCACACCACTTCTCTCTCTCTCTCCTTGTTCTCCTTCATTAAAAAATAAAAAAGGCCAGTCTGTTGGACTTGCCTAAAAAAAAAAAAAAAAAAAAAAAACTCCCAGGGCCCCACCCACTCATTCCTCCCTTCAGGGCCTTGCTGCTGGGAAAAGGCCATGAGCACCCTTCCAGGTTGGGGGATAAGGTAGTATCCTGGATTGGGGTGCATGGTATCTGAAGACTCATCTCTCCTGACCTCTTTGTGTCACTTTCCCTCCATGGCAGGGCTTCGAGGGTGCCACATGTGAGAACGATGCACGTACCTGCGGCAGTCTGCGCTGCCTCAATGGTGGCACATGCATCTCGGGTCCACGCAGCCCCACCTGCCTGTGCCTGGGCTCCTTCACTGGGCCTGAGTGCCAGTTCCCAGCCAGTAGCCCCTGTGTGGATGGTAACCCCTGCTACAACCAGGGCACGTGTGAGCCCACGACGGAGAGCCCCTTCTACCGCTGCCTGTGCCCTGCCAAGTTCAATGGGCTCCTGTGCCACATCCTAGACTACAGCTTCACTGGTGGCGCTGGGCGGGACATCCCCCCGCCACAGATCAAGGAGGCCTGTGAGCTGCCTGAGTGCCAAGAAGATGCTGGCAACAAGGTCTGCAACCTGCAGTGCAATAACCATGCGTGCGGCTGGGATGGTGGTGACTGCTCACTCAACTTCAATGACCCTTGGAAGAACTGCACGTTGTCCCTGCAGTGCTGGAAGTACTTCAGTGACGGTCACTGCGACAGCCAGTGCAACTCAGCCGGCTGCCTCTTCGATGGCTTTGACTGCCAGCGCACTGAGGGCCAGTGCAAGTAAGGCGGGTTGTCCTCAACCCCACAGTTTACAGGGATCACAGGGCAAGTGGGGGAGGAAGGACCAAGCTTGACTACTAGGGGATATGAGACAGCCAAACCTGGCCCAAATAGGGTGTGTGTGGGGGGGCATTCCCTTAGCCAGCAAGCAGAACAGAGGTGACAGATGTCCCCAGGGTGGTACAAAGCCTGTAGCAGGTCCTAGGCCAGGATGAACCTGAGTATGTCCTGAACTCCACAGCCCCCTGTATGATCAATACTGCAAGGACCACTTCAGCGACGGCCACTGTGACCAAGGCTGCAACAGCGCTGAGTGTGAGTGGGATGGGCTGGACTGTGCGGAACACATGCCCGAGAGACTGGCAGCTGGCACACTGGTGGTGGTGGTCCTGCTACCGCCCGAGCAGCTACGCAACAACTCGTTCCACTTCTTGCGTGAGCTCAGCCACGTGCTGCATACCAATGTGGTCTTCAAGCGTGATGCGCAAGGCCAGCAGATGATCTTCCCCTACTACGGCCACGAGGAGGAGCTACGCAAGCACCCAATCAAGCGCTCCACGGCGGGCTGGCCTGCGCCAAGCTCCTTGTTCAGCCAGGCCACCACCTCGCTGCTCCCCGGTGTCAGCAGCAGCGGGCGGCAGCGCAGGGAGCTGGACCCCATGGACATCCGTGGGTGAGTGAGTTCTTGACTCCAGCTGCCACAGGCTGTTTCCCAGGGCCTCACAGGGGCCTCTCAGCCCTGGGGAGGTGGTACTGGCCTCACTTTATGGTAGAGGAAACAGAGGTTCTAGGAGGACCTGGTATCTCAGAACTGGCACAATCAGAGTAGAGGCAGCATCATGAGCAGGGATCTGAATCCCCATGGGCACATTTTCCTCTGGTACCTGGAAGGCCTCACCTTTTGCCCAGCAGATGAGGTTTTTTTTTTTTTTTTAATTATTTATTTATTTATTTGCAAGCAGAGAGAGAAATAGAAGAGAGGCAGACAGAGAGAGAATGGGCATGCCAGGGCCTCTAGCCACTGCAAATGAACCCCAGATGCATGTACCCCTCGTGCATCTGGCTTACGTGGGTCCTGGAGAATTGAACCAGGATCCTTTGGCTTCGCAGGCCAACGCCTTAATTGCTAAGCTGTTTCTCCAGGCCCCAGCAGATGAGTTTTGAGATCCTGGTTTGCACCAGGTGTTGGGAGACCATGTTTATTAAATCTTCCAGGCTCTCCCAGATGGCTAAGTTCATCCTGGGTTGAGTTTACAACTATCTCATCCAGTCTTCAGAGTATGCAGGCAGGGAACTTTCAGGAACATAGTGGCTGAGCCTTAAAGGCTAAGGACCTGGGAGTAGCAGTTGAAGGGCACAACTGCATATCATGGATGTGGTACAGAGCCACTTGGTAGAGAGGGGACACAGAAGCATTGGCCAGGCCAAGCTTAGTACCCCATTCCCTATATTTGGAAGTGCCAGTAGCCTCCCCCTTGTGCTTACATAATCCATAGTAACTGGACCACTGAATGCCTGGGTGGTGGCACCTTGGTGTGTGCACACCCCACTGATTCCAAGTCATGGCCTTTTTTTTTTTTTTGGAGTGGGATAGCAGGAAAAGCAGAAGTATGTGTCCTCCCAGAGACCCTTAGGATCGCATCTTTGGGCGACTGGCTTCTGGGAGTGAGTGTTCAGGGTGAGGTGGGAGTTTCACCTGTGCTAGCATTTGAGCCGGCTGCCTCAGGCCATCCCTGGGCAGTTTGAAGGATGTCCTTGTGCTGTGTCCCTACACTTCCGTGGAGCTCAAGGGAGGGTTCTGGGCTAGGACATTCACTGTCTTCCTGAGATGAGGTGAAAGGGTTCTTGCGCACCCGAGGAGCAGGCCTGGGCCAGAATGTTGAGAGAGGCCAGCATGAGCTCTTGCTGAGACTCTGTAGTGAGCCCTGAGGGATTCCGGGGGGAGAGGGGGTTACTGTTCACTTGCTGGGCTGTTGCTGTCAGACCTGCTCTTTGCTGTCAGGAAGATAGCATCGGAGGCCAGAGTTGATACCCATACAGTGTGCAGTGAGCTGGGTGAAAAATGAGGAAGGAACCGTCTGGTCCCAGCACGATGCCTGTGTTTCTTCCCCCACCCCTCAGGTCCATCGTCTACCTGGAGATTGACAACCGGCAGTGTGTACAGTCCTCTTCACAGTGTTTCCAGAGTGCCACCGAAGTGGCCGCATTCCTGGGGGCGCTTGCCTCGCTGGGCAGCCTCAACATCCCCTATAAGATCGAGGCAGTGCAGAGTGAGTGGCCCCCAGCCTGACTCCATTGGGGATGAGTTGCTTTCATGGAGGGAGAGGCTGCCTGGGAAGGGCTCAGGTTATCCATCACCCCTCTTCTTCCCCCCGGCAAGGCTCTCTCGCTCCTTGCGCCAGCTTGCCATCCAGACCTCAGGAAGTGCTTTCTGGAATTTTCTGGATGGCACGCCCTTGCTCCTGATGATGGCAGTCATCAGTAGCGCTGTCCCAGAGAATGTGTACGCCCACCAGAAAGTGGGGGAGCCCTTTTTCTCTCCCTACTCCTTCCCCCTGATTTTTCTTTGTTGGGTATTATTTCAAAATCATTACAGTTTTTTTTTTTTTTAAAGAAAGAGAGAGAGAGAGAGAGAGAAGAATTGATCGGTGTCATGTGAAGTGTTGAAGTTTGTATCTTGAAAATCCCCCTAAATCCTTTGTCTTAACAGCTCAATGCGAGCGCAGCGATTTGAGGTTCACTAATCCTCCTCCCCGAAAGGGGAGAAGTGAGCGCCGTCTCCAGACAGATCGGCTGGTGCAGGAGAGAATTTAGCGATAGTTTGCAATTCTGATTAATCGCGTAGAAAATGACCTTATTTTGGGGGGCGGGATGGAGGAGAGCGGGTGAGGAGGCACCGGCCACGGAGCCAGTCCACCACCCCCGGCCACCCGCCCGCTGCATCGCAGTACCTGATGTGGGGCACTTGCCTGCCGCCCATGCCCGCAGGTGAGACCGTGGAGCCACCGCTGCCCTCGCAGCTGCACCTCATGTACGTGGCTGCAGCTGCCTTCGTGCTGCTATTCTTTGTGGGCTGTGGGGTGTTGCTGTCCCGTAAGCGCCGGCGGCAGCATGGCCAGCTTTGGTTCCCTGAGGGCTTCAAGGTGTCAGAGGCCAGCAAGAAGAAGCGGAGGGAGCCACTCGGCGAAGACTCAGTGGGCCTTAAGTGAGTGGATACTGCTCTCACTGCAGGGGGGAAGGGGCAGGGGCGGTCAGACCTGGCCTGGCATCCTTGCAGGCTTTACCCTGAGTTGGGTCCACAGGCAGCGGAAGGCCACCTAAGCAACGGCTGCTGGGATTTCCTGGAGAGCCTGCTCAGTCTCGCCTCCTATCCCCTTACCCAGGCCCCTGAAGAACGCCTCGGATGGTGCCCTGATGGACGACAACCAGAATGAGTGGGGTGATGAAGACCTGGAGACCAAGAAGTTCCGGGTGAGTCCAGCGGGTTCCTCGGGCTTCTCTGGGTGGACATCTTCTTCCTGGGACCCGAGTGACATAGCTCTGCTCACCCCTCCAAACTCAGTTTGAGGAACCAGTGGTTCTTCCTGACCTGGATGACCAGACTGACCACCGGCAGTGGACCCAACAGCACCTGGATGCCGCAGATCTGCGCATGTCTGCCATGGCCCCCACACCGCCCCAGGGAGAGGTGGATGCTGACTGCATGGATGTCAATGTCCGTGGGCCAGGTAAGGACATCCAAACCTGCCACCCCCCGCCAGCATAGATTTAGAGGTCAGCAAGACTTGAGGAGGGTGAGGACCCAAGTGGCTCTGCCCAGTAGCACCCCATCCTCACACTGATCCTCTAGGCTCCCTCTGCCTTTGTAAGTGCTCGCAACACATTGACGTGTTGATATCTTTGTTGTTTTGAGACAAGAGTCTTACTCAGTAGCCAAGGCTAGCCTTGAACTCACTGTGTAACTCGAGCCAGCCCCACGTGTAAGTCTCCTGTCTTGCCCCCCAGCCCCAAGTGCTAAGATTACAGGTGTGGCCACCATGCCTGGCTAAAGTGTTAAGTTTCTAAGTGCACAATTCTTGTCTTTCCCAAATGGCTTTTGGTGCAGGGTGTCCTGAGCAGGCCAGGAAGCAAAGCAAACCCACTGGCAAGTTGTCAGTTGGCTTGGGACTCTGTCCTTGAGAAGTTCAGGGTGACTTTAGCGACCCACGGGGGTATGACAGTGTGTGCAGGACCACTGTGTGCCGAGCAGCATGTCCACACAGCTGCCCCTTGAACTCATAAGGTTGAACGCACAGCTTCTGGAGACATGGCTAGGGGCCAGCCCTCCTGGATGGACACCAGTCTCCACCTAAACTTCTGCCTTCTCTGCAGATGGCTTCACCCCCCTCATGATCGCCTCCTGCAGTGGAGGAGGTCTGGAGACGGGTAACAGTGAGGAAGAGGAGGATGCACCGGCTGTCATCTCAGACTTCATCTACCAGGGTGCCAGCCTCCACAATCAGACAGACCGCACTGGGGAGACTGCCTTGCACCTGGCTGCCCGTTACTCACGCTCCGATGCTGCCAAGCGCCTGTTGGAGGCCAGTGCGGATGCTAATATCCAGGACAACATGGGGCGCACACCACTGCATGCAGCTGTATCTGCTGATGCACAAGGCGTATTTCAGGTAGGCAGCACTACTCACTATCCTCAGGGCCATTGGCCGGCCCAGTCTGAGGCCAGTGTGTCTACCTAATATGAGACCAGGGAGCCCTGATCCTGACTGTAGGATAAGCTGGGACAGCTGGTGTCTCTATCCTGGGATTGTACATGTTGAAGGAGACCCAGACTGGGAAGGGTGTCATCTCTCACCTGTGTTTGGGGAAGCTAGCTGGGGGAAAATCCACCCAGAGGCCTGAAAGGTCTTCAGGGTGAGGCAGGTACTCCTCACCCCCATCACGACCCTCCAGTCTCAGGGTCACAAGTCATGCTCCAAGTCCCAGCGCTGCACCCTTGCAGACTTATAGCCTTGTTCTTCTTTAGCTGTGGCTGCAGGCTTAGCCTGTGATTGTGGGGGAAATGGCTTTAAAGGCTGCTGCTCGTGGCTTGCAAGCCTGTCTTTTTCTCACCTTGTCCCAGCGTTTGGGGCCAGCCAGGGTGGATTTAGAGATTTTGATGGCTGGGTCAACAGAGACCAACCCTAGTAGTTGACCGCTGTTCTCAGTCTTCAACCTCCAGGCTACCTTGGAGCAAATAAATAGGGTACAGACCACACATCACATAGTTTGACATTTAATAATTTCTTTTTCATTTTTTTAAAAAAAATTATTATTAGTGACAGAGAAAGGAAGAGAGAGAGAGAATGGGCATGCCAGAGACTCTAGCCACTGCAAACGAACTCTAGATGTATGTGTCACCTTATGCGTCTGGCTTATGTGGGACCTAGAGAATTGAACCTGGATCCTTAGGCTTTGTAGGCAAATGCCTTAACTGCTAAACCATCTCTCCAGCCCCCTTCTTACTTTTTTTAAAATGTACTTTTAAGCTGGGCGTGGTGGCGCACGCCTTTAATCCCTGCACTCGGGAGGCAGAGGTAGGAGGATCGCTGAGAGTTCAAGGCCACCCTGAGACTACATAGTTAATTCCAGGTCAGCCTGGACCAGAGTGAAACCCTACCTCGAAAAAAAAAAAAAAAAAAAAAAAAAAAAAGTACTTTTATTTATTTATTTGCGAGAGAGAGGGAAAGAGAATGGGCACATCAGAGCCTCTAGCCACTGCAAACGAACTCCAGATGCATGCGCCACCATGTGCACCTGGCTTACGTGGGTCCTAGGGAATTGAACCTGGGTCCTTTGGCTTTGCAGGCAAGCACCTTAACCACTAAGCCATATGCCCTAATTTCTTAATTTGAATGAAGCATTGTCATTCTGAGGAAGTAAGAAATCAAAGTCTATAACTTCAGCAGGATTGTGAGTTCAAGGCCAGCCTGTAGAAAGACCCTATTGCCGAAAGAAAGAAAGAAAGAAAGAAAGAAAGAAAGAAAGAAAGAAAGAAAGAAAGAAAGAAAGAAAGGAAGGAAGGAAGGAAGGGAAAGGAAGAAAGAGAAGGAAGGAAGGAAGGAAGGAAGGAAGGAAGGAAGGAAGGAAGGAAGGGAGGGGAAGGAGAAAGGAAGGGAGAAAGGGAGAGAGAAAATGAAAGAAAAGAAGTTGAGATTAGCCATAAAAAGAAAATCAAAACAAGCCCGAGGGTCAGTTCTCTGCTGGCACTTGGTATGTGGCTCTGCAGGAGTCTGGGCAGTACTATGGGTCCTCACCCAAGTCACCAGCAGGTGGTGACTGTCTCTGTCTGTGACAGGCAGGGCAGTGTGTTCAGAGCCTACATGAACAAAGTGCAGCGGAGCATCATGAGTGATGTTCCCATCCCGCATTCCCCTGTGCCCCCATGCCAGGCAGGAGCTTGACTCCTCTGATTTGGACGTAGTCATGGCAGCCACAACCATTAGATGAGGCCGCATCTGATCGTGGTGAGCCTCTCCAATTGAGTGCAGCTCACGTGTCCCATCTTGCTGAGGCTTCTCAGACCCCAAGAAGGACTCATCTGAGCCACAAGTAAAGCTAGTCCCAGTCCAGTCACTGGCTCCTGGAAGGCATTAGCTCTTGTCTGTAGCACCCCTGATCCGTCCCTGCCTTGTAGATCCTTCTGCGGAACCGAGCCACAGACCTGGACGCCCGTATGCATGATGGCACGACGCCGCTGATTCTGGCTGCACGCCTGGCTGTGGAGGGCATGTTGGAGGACCTCATCAACTCACACGCTGACGTCAATGCCGTGGACGACCTGGGTAGGTCCAGGCTGCAGCCCAGCTTACAGGGGCTGTGGTCAGCTGCTGTGTGGTCAGCCCCAACTCACTCTGTGTTTTCCCCTTCCAGGCAAATCAGGCATTACACTGGGCAGCTGCTGTGAATAACGTGGATGCTGCAGTCGTGCTCCTGAAGAATGGCGCCAACAAAGATATGCAAAACAACAAGGTGAGTGAGGGCCAGGCACACATGTGTAGACCACTGAGGGGCATGGCTCATTCTTCCTCACCCTTCCCAGTGTAAGAGGTTAAGGACTGGGATAGCAGCAGATAAAGTAAGGCCTGCCCTAACTCAGGACATGGGGTGGTACACCTCTTCTGTGTTACCATTATCTGGACTTTGCATGTCATCTACTGTCCTGGGGAGGTGGGGCATGATGATCCTGGTAGCACAGGTTTAGCCAGGAGGCTGGGGTGGGATGGCTCTGTGCTTCTTGAGACATCTCAGTGCAAATATGAGCGACCTTCCTCTGGATGGCCCTGTCCCTTGTGGCTGGACTACTCTTCTTACCACCTCCTGGCTCTACGCCTCAGGCAGGTTGCAGATTCACCACTTGGGTTGGTGCTTCTGAACACATGGGCTTGGAGTAGAGAGCATCTTCCTCCCTCACTCCATACACCCCAAACATCAGATAGCTCAGCTGTATTTCAAGCCAGGTTTGGGGAATGCGACAAGTCAGATGCTGCTGGACCCAGGATCCAGTCTGTAGTAGTCCATGGCCAGGGGCTTGGAGGATGGCTCTAAACCTCTCTCTCTCTCTCTTTTTCTCTTTCTCTCTTCTTTCTCCTTCCTCCTTCCTCCTTCCTTCCTTCCTTTTTTTTTCTTTCTCTCTCTCTTTCTTCCTTCCTTCCTCCCTCCCTCCCTCCTCTTTCCTTCTCTTTCTTTCTCTCTCTTTCTTTCTTTCTTTCTTTCTTTCTTTCTTTCTTTCTTTCTTTCTTTCTTTCTTTCTTTTTCAAAGTAGGGTCTCACTCTAGTTCAGGCTGACCTGGAACTCATTATGTAGTCTCAGGGTGGCCTTGAACACACAGCGATCCTCCTACCTTTGCCTCCCAAGTGCTGGGATTAAAAGGGTGTGCCACCACGCTCAGCTGGCTCTAAACCTTTCTAACTGCCTTCATGGAGGCATGTGGCATAGGAAGAGCTGAGATGGCAGGGCCCCTGGTGACCTTTGGGACAGAACTTCCTGTGTCCATAGATATATTTCAAGGGTTCCTAAGTCCCAAAATGGTGGCAATAGTTTATATTTGTTAGGTTTTCAGTAGTGTCTGATCCCCCACATATAGGTGAAGCCCTGTAGTCTTAGAGCAGAGGATACCACAGACCATCTCCAAGTGCACATGTCAGCTTAGGCTTAGCCAGGCATAGTAGTAGAACATACCTGTAATCCTAGCACCAGGAGGCCATGGCAGGGGACTCCTAGCTCCAGGCCAGCTTGAGCTACATAGGGAGATGTTAACACTTCTTTTAAAAAATATATTTTTAATTATTTATTTGAGAAAGAGTCAGAGAGTCAGAGATTCAGAGAGAGAGAGAGAGAGAGAGAGAGGGGAGAGAATGGGCGTGCCAGGGCCTCCAGCCACTGCAAATAACTCCAGATGCATGTGCCACCTTGTGTATCTGGCTTACATGGGTACTGGGGAATCGAACCAAAGTCCTTTGGCTTTGCAGGCAAGAGCCTTAACTACTAAGCCATCTCTCCAGCCCTCTTTTTTAAAAAATTATTTATTTATTAGAGAGAGACAGAGAGAATGTGCATACCAGGGCCTGTAGCTACTGCAAATGAACTTCAGACACATGTACCAACCCCATGCATCTGACCTATGTGGGTACTGGGGAATCGAACCTGCATCCCCAGGCTTCTCAGGCAAGTGCCTTAATTGTTAAGCCATCTCTCCAGCCTGCTGTCTAACACTTCTTCCTCAAAAAAAAAAAAAAAAATAAAAAGGGCCGGGTGTGGCGGTGCATGCTCTTAATTCCAGCACTTGGGAGGCAGAGGTAGGAGGATCACCATGAGTTCAAGGCCACCCTGAGACTACATAGTGAGTGAGTCTCTATGTGAGTAAGACCCTACCTCAAAAAACCAAAAACAAACAAACAAATGAAGAAAAAGGCTGGTGAAATGGCTTAGCATTTAAGGCACCTGCCTACAAAGCTTCAAAGCCAAAAGACTCAGGTTCAATTCCACAGGACCCACGTAAGCCAGATGGCGCATGAGTCTGGAGTTCCTTTGCAGTAGCTAGAGGCCCTAGCGTGCCCATTCTCTCTCTCTCTCTCTCTCTCTCTCTCTTCTCTGTCTCTCTCAAATAAATAAATAAAAATAAAATATTTTTTTAAAAAAGACCCAGCCAAGGTAGCGGTAGTTGCTAGACTAGGGTCTAGATGGGTCCCCTCTCCTTGTGAGAAGAGGAAGAGAAATTGCTACTCCTTACCCACTCCTCATCCTCAGCCCACCCATCACGGGTGACTCAGTATGTCCCTACACCAGGCTGCATCCCTTACCTGTCTCATGTCCATTACCACAGGAAGAGACGCCTTTGTTCCTGGCTGCCCGTGAGGGCAGCTATGAGACTGCCAAGGTGCTGCTGGACCACTTTGCCAACCGAGATATCACGGACCACATGGACCGCCTGCCACGTGACATTGCACAGGAGCGCATGCACCATGACATCGTGCGACTGCTGGATGAGTACAACCTGGTACGCAGCCCCCAGCTGCACAGCACCACCCTGGGCGGCACACCCACCCTGTCGCCCACACTCTGCTCACCCAATGGCTACCTGGGCAACCTCAAGTCCGCAGCACAGGGCAAGAAGGCCCGCAAGCCCAGCACTAAAGGCCTATCCTGCGGCAGTAAGGAAGCCAAGGACCTCAAAGCACGGAGAAAGAAGTCCCAGGATGGCAAAGGTTGCCTGCTGGACAGCTCAAGCATGCTGTCGCCTGTGGACTCCCTTGAGTCGCCCCATGGCTACTTGTCAGATGTGGCCTCACCACCTCTCCTGCCCTCCCCGTTCCAGCAATCTCCATCCATGCCTCTCAGCCACCTGCCCGGCATGCCTGATACCCATTTGGGCATTGGCCACTTGAATGTGGCAGCCAAGCCTGAGATGGCAGCTCTGGGTGGAGGCGGCCGGCTGGCCTTCGAGCCTGGCCCCCCACGCCTCTCCCACCTGCCTGTAGCATCTAGCACCAGCACAGTCTTGGGGGCCAGCAGCAGCGGAGGAGCTATGAATTTCACCGTGGGTGCCACCAGCTTGAATGGCCAGTGCGAATGGCTCTCCCGGCTGCAGAATGGCATGATGCCAAGCCAATACAATCCACTGAGAGGGGGCGTGGCACCAGGCACGCTGAACACACAGGCTCCTGGCCTTCAGCATGGCATGGTGGGCCCACTGCATGGCAGCCTCTCCACCAATACCCTGACGCCAATGATCTACCAGGGCCTGCCCAATACACGGCTGGCCACCCAGCCCCATCTGGTGCAGACGCCACAGGTGCAGGCCCAACAGGTGCAGACCCAGCAGGTGCAGACGCAGAACTTACAGGTGCAACCCCCAAACCTGCAACCATCCTCACAGCCACACCTCAGCGTAGGCTCAGCGGCCACCACCGGACACCTGAACCGGAGCTTCCTGGGTGGGGAGCCCAGCCAGGCGGACGTGCAGCCACTGGGCCCCAGCAGCCTGCCAGTGCATACCATCCTGCCTCAGGAGAGCCAAGCCCTGCCCACCTCTCTACCATCCTCTCTGGTCCCACCCATGACCACTGCTCAGTTTCTGACCCCACCCTCCCAGCACAGCTACTCTTCCTCCCCGATGGACAACACCCCCAACCACCAGCTACAGGTGCCTGAGCACCCCTTCCTCACCCCATCCCCTGAGTCCCCAGACCAATGGTCCAGCTCCTCCCCGCATTCCAACATCTCTGATTGGTCCGAGGGCATCTCCAGCCCGCCCACCAGCATGCAGTCCCAGATCGCCCACATTCCAGAGGCGTTCAAGTAAACAGCTGCCTGTGGACCCCAGCTTCCGTTCCCAGGCCCTGTTGGCCAGTGTGTCCATCACTCCAGGATGCCAGGGGCAACCAAAAGAGCTTTTTTTTTTTTTTTTTTAAAGGAAAAAAAAAAAAAGAAATGTTTTTATACAAAAGAAGAGAACAAGAATTTCAATTTTTTTTAGTATTTATTTATGTACTTTTATTTTACTCAGAAAACACTGCCTTTTTATTTATATGTACTGTTTTCTATGGCACCAGGTAAAAACTTTTTATCTGTCCCAAGAAAATAAACCAGTTTTCAGAGACTTCATTTTCCTGGTTAAGGTGAAGATCCCTGTGTGTCTGTAAAATATGAACAGAGATTCATGGTTTATAAATGCCGTTTGTTTATTTATTGATTGCTTCTTTTTAAAAACTCCCAAAAGAACTCATGCTGGAGAAGGGAAATTTGAACCTGCACTGTCCAGAATGCCCTGAGCCCCGCCTCGCCCCAGCAGTCCTCCACCCATACCCACTGCTCCTTCTCTCGGGGTCCTCTGCTGTTTATAGATGTGTCTAGAGACAGAGGCAAAAACCTTCATACCTTCGGCACGCAGATTCATTTGTATCTACAACAGGAAACAAGTAAAATGACATGATTTATACATGTTTCTGAAGCCACGAAATGTGCTTTTAAAGCTGTGTTCTTGGCATGTATTGAGAGCGTGTTACCTGGTACCAGTCATGAATCTTTGTTTTGGTTCAGTGTTACGTAGTGTTCATTGGTCTTTCCTGCAGCCAACCCCTGCTGCTCCCTTCCTGACCTTCAAAGCATCTCCTAAAGGCCATGGACTGGTGCAGATATACCCATGTGGAGGAAATCTACCTTCTGGAGAAGGACACTGCCTGGGCTGACCCAGTTGGGGTCCCAGAACCACACCTTAAAACAGCATCATCCAAATTCAGCAGAGAATGGACTGTCACTTCTTGGGCCTGGGCTCCAGAGACCTGACAGTTGAAGGGCTTCTGTGTATACTCACCAGAGCAGCCTGCGTTGACATTTTGGAACTATAAAGGCTGTATTCTCTGGTCCTTGACTGCTGTGGGTGGGGACGCACCATACCCAGCCTCAGAGGGTGCTGGAGGGTGGCATGGAGCCTTGCTTTAGTGCCACTCCTCCTGGCTCGGGGTGGTGCTTACCCAGAGAAGCAGCAGATTCTTGCAGTATCAAGTATAAGCCTGTGGCAGAATAAATGTCTGTAAATACATGTTTAAAGGTGGATTTTGTTTTAAAAAATCTAAAGGAACAGGTCTGTCCTGTGTGGAGCTGATAAGGAATGTCAGTATGTGTGGCTCAGCTCAGTTGTGACCTAGGCCTCATGACCTGCAGCTGCCTGAAATGTAGCTCCTAAGAGCACAACCCTGGACGGCTCTACTGCCGCCCTCCAAGCACCCCTCCTTGTGTATTGGGGGACTTGCCCGGGGGCAGGTCCCACCTCATCAGGGCAGCTCCTGGCTGTTGGGGTGGGGCAATGTTTGTGCCACCCCTAGTGGGCATGACCAAACACATCCTAAGATGTGGATTCTTAACTGTGTTTTATAAAATAGAGTGTAGTTTACAGAAAAAGGAAACTTAAAAAAAAAATTATCTACATGCAAAATTGTAGATAATGAAAATGTATTTTTTTTCATCTTTTTTTGTTAACTAATTTTCAATAAAAATGATGCTGATGGTCGTTGAGATTTTGCTAAACTTGGGAGTGCTGAGTGGCTTGCTTTGGGATGGGTAGTAGAGGAAGGACCACCTTGCTGAGATAGTGGGAGTCATTGGGCCCCTTCTGACAGGAGAGCAATAGAGTGGTTGCCCTGACTGCTGGGTGCTGGGGATGTAACCATTCTCAGAAGTTCCGAGGTATCTGCAGCCCACCCAGATCAGACACTGAGCAGGGAAGTGGGAACATAGGTGCTAGCAGAGCTGATAAAAGACCTCAGGGGGGCTCATTTGGACCCACTGGCCAAATCTTCCCATCCCCATCAGCTCACACTTCTCCCACCAGTTACAGTGCAGTCAAGACACATCACTCATCTTGCCCACAGCCCCCAGAGAGCCTGGTAGCAGACAGTAAGGGGCATGAGGAGGAGCCTGGGGTAGCAGTGGCCAGATGAAGCTGGAGAAGCATGCATTTGAGCAGAGTAGCATCAGGCAAGGCAAGATGAGTCTGGAAGGTCTGTGAACCAAAGAGGGCCTGAGCAGAGAGTTGTAAGCCCAGTTCAGGCCTGGGTCACTTTCCCTCCAGCCTGGGCCCTCTCCACTTGGCCACACCACAGGGAATCTCAAACCAAAGTGTTAAGGGGACTGTGATGCCCACCCCCAGGCCTTGGACATTTGAGGACAAGTGTGAACCCACAGTGATCAGATGCCCCATCCTGGAAGCTCAGTGTTATACACTAAGACAGCTGAGGGGCCAGAAGACCCAGGAGGTCTGTTCACACTCGGGATTATGGTAAATGGTCTGATTTTTTTCTTTAAGGGGAAGGAGTCAGCCTGAATTCTGCCCAGAGACCCCCTCCCCTGCAGCATCCTCCATGGAAACAGTGGAGTAAAAGGGCTCAAATGATGTCAGCTGCTGACTGTGGTCTGTCCTCCCTGGGATGGCTGGACCACTGGGGCACACATTTGGAACTTATAATCCTCCTGTCTTACCTCCCAAGGTGCTGGGATTCCAGGTGTTTGCCATCATATCTGGACTTTCATAGTTTGAATATTGAAAATGCATGGTTGGAGCCAGGTGTGGTGGCACATGACTGGAATCCTGGCCCTTGGTATGCTGAGGCAAGAGGATCACCATGAGTTTGAGGCCAACCTAGGCTACATAGTGAGTTCAGGGATAGCCTGGGCTACGTGGCAAGACTCTATCTCAAAATAAACATACAAGCCAGATGTGGTGGTGCACACCCTTTAATCCCAACACTGGGGAGGCAGAGGTAGGAGGATCAACGTGAGTTTGAGGCCACCCTGAGACTACATCATGAATTCCAGGTCAGCCTGGGCCAGAGGGAAACCCTACTTTGAAAAAACAAAAACAAAACAAACAAAAGAAAAAGCACAAGCTAACAGATCCATAAATCAGCCCAAGTTGCCCACTCACCCTCCTAAGCTACTTTGTTTAGCCACAGCTGCCTGTGCAGTTCTGAAGTGGTGGGGGTCCTGTCTCTGAGGGAGAGGGGCTTTCTCAGTACCTTGAGGTTGTTTAGTGAAGCTCCTGACAACAGAAATGCAATTTAAGCCACATAGGCCATTTAAAATATTTCAATAGTCACATATAAAATGTAAAAAGAAAACATGTGTTTATTTTAATAAGATCTCAGCTCATCGCATTGATCCACAGTTTATCATTTAACTATTAGTCAATGTAATCATTATTGGAAGTCACATTCTTTTAGTTTTTGGTAGTGTCTGAAACCCAGGGTGCATACTTATTTCCCTGTTTTACACTTGGACTGGCCTCAAGTTGGACTGGCCACACAGCAGGTGCTTATGTGGCTACATCCCAGACAGTACAGATGTAGAATCCAGAAGAAAATCAAGGTGACCTCCAGGCATCTCTGCCACCAGCACAGAGAAATAAGGCATGGAGCTGAGCGTTGTGGGACACCCCTGGAATTCCAGCTCTTGGAAGACGGAGGCAAGAGCATGGGTGAGTGGATTCTTAAAGGAGTGTGGATGACTCCAAAGTAGCCGCACCACTGAAAAAAGTCTCACCCCAGCATGGAAGATGACTTTCTCATAGCTGCATGAATGGAGTCCTCCCTTGGATTAACCTTCCACACTCTGTATTTTCTAGCACCTCCCAAGACCATGTGCAGTTGGGATAGAATTACATACAGCTGGCGGCACATGCCTTTAATCCCAGCACTGGGGAGGCAGAGGTAGGAGGATCAGCGTGAGTTCGAGGCCACCCTGAGACTACATAGTTAATTCCAGGTTAGCCTGGGCCAGAGTGAGACCCTACTTAATTTTTTTAAATATATTTTATTTATTTATTTGAGAGAGTGAGAGAAAGAGGGGAAGAGAGAGGGAGAGAGAATGGGTGCACTAGGGCCTCTAGCCACTGCAAACAAACTCCAGATGCATGTGCCGCCTTGTGCATCTGGCATACATGGGTCCTGGAGAATTGAACCAAGATCCTTTGGCTTTGCAGGCAAATGCCTTAATTGCTAAGCCATCTCTCCAGCCCGAGATTCTACTTTAAAAAAAAAAAAAAAGAAAAAGAATTATATACAGCTGGCAGGAAGGAACAGAGCAGAGGGAGTGGCTGAATCTTAGGTGAGGGTCCAGTGACCCTCTCCAACCCCTTCTTCTATGAGGGAATGTCAACAGGCCCAGTGTGGAGAGGGTCTCTTGAGGGTATCCACAGCTGTTCTGTTGAAGATGGTAATGGCTGTCATGCTCAAAGGACAATGTCACACAACACTGTGGGCTGCTTTTCAGTGCCAGAGGACAGACAACTCATATCAGAAATGCAATGCAGAGCCGGGTGTGGTGGTGCACGCCTTTAATCCCAGCACTCAGGAGACAGAGGCAGGAGGATCGCCGTGAGTTCAAGGCCACCCTGCAGACACAGAGCCATAGAAAGAATACACAGAATCATAGAAGCATCATACTTAATGATCTTGCACCCTGTGCTGTGGGGTCCAGGAATGAGCCACCAAAGGTTGTGTGAAGAATAAACACCTATGGTGTGTCAATGGTGCCCTACCAGGAAGCATGTGGCCTACCTAAATTCTCCTTTCTATTTATTTATTTATTTATTTATTTATTTATTTATTTATTTATTTATTTGTTTGTTTTTTGTTGTGGTTTTTTTGAGGTAGGGTTTCAATTCTAGCTCAGGTTGACCTGGAATTCACTCTGTAGTCTGTAGTTTCAGGGTGGCCTGGAACTCACGGTAATCCTCCTACCTCTGCCTCCTGAGTGCTGAGATTAAAGGCATGTTGCCACCATGCCCAGCAATTCTTTCTTTCTTTCTTTCTTTCTTTCTTTCTTTTTAATTTATTTGCAAGCAGAGAAACAGTGAGAGGGAGAGAGACAAAGAGTATGGGAATACCAGGGCCTCTTGCCACTGTAACCAAATTCCAGATGCATGCACCACTTTGTGCTTCTGGCTTTACCTGGGCACTGGGGAATCAAACCCATGCCATCAGGCTTTGCAAGCAAGCACCTTTAACCATTAAGCCATATTTCAACACCCTACCTAAATTCTTTTTTTAAATTTTATCTTTTTAATTTACTTATTTGAGAGAGAGAGAGAGAGGCAGATAGAGAAAATGGGCATGACAGGGCCCCCAACCACTGCAAATGAATTCCAGACACATGCACTACCTTGTTCATCTGGCTTATGTGGGTACTGGGGAATCGAGTCTGGGTCCCTAGGCTTCTCAGGCAAGCACCTTAACCACTAAGCCATCTCTCCATCTACTACCTAAATTCTTCTTATTATTGTTATTATTGAGAGAAAGAGAGAAAGAGGGAGAGGGAGGAGAAAGAGAGTGGGTGTGACAGACCTTCAGCCTGCTGTGAACAAACACCAGACACTTGCACCCTCTGGTGTGCGTGTGTGACATTGTGTGCATCTGGCTATGTGGGACCTGGACATTTTAACTAAGTTCTTAGGCTTCGCCAGCAAGCGCCTTTACCGCTAAAGCCATCTCTCCAGCCCCTACCTGAATTCTTAATCTCTACTAACCCATCTCCTTATCCAGAGAAGGAAAAGGGAGAAAAATGGCCACTGATCTTGGCCATTGCTGGTCATGTGGGGAGTGGTGACATGGAACAAAGCCCTTGACCCTTAAAAGCAAAGTTACCAGCCCCCACAGAGCTAAGGGTTAAGTCACTGAGGTCAGGGCTTGGCAAACCACCTTGTGGAACTCCATTAAGCTCAGCTCAAGGAGTATTTACTGAGCTCCTGCTGTCTTCAGTAAGCTCTGCACCCCAAGTCCAGAGGTCAATGATTCCGCTGAGATCTTGAGTGAGCTCAGGGTGTCCCTGACACCAATGCCCAGAGCTCCTCATGGTCCTCAGCTGCCTAGCTGGGTGGATTTAGCGGTAGCTCTCTGCCTCCCCCTGCTGGCAACATTCTGCCAATGTGCCTTTGGCCAGTGGGTACTTGTGATGGGGAGATCATGTACTCATCCAGCGTTCATGCTCATCCAGGAGACAGTGTTAGCATCCATGTTACAGATGGGGAAACGGGCTCAAAGAGATGTGTGTCTTATCCAAACTTACCCACATGAGCCAGAGCTGGGTCACTCTCAGATCCTCATGAGGGGTTACCTTGCCTCGAAGGACTGGGAGGGTCCATCCACCTATACCGCCTAGCAGAGTCACTTCAGATATGGAAACTCATGCTTATGGAGGGACAGAGCACAGCTGGGTGGCACATGGCACCCTTCAGACACTGGAAGTCCTTCTGGCTCGCTGAGGTCTTTGTCTCCCTACCCACAGACCCCAGGCCAACTCCATCTGTGATGTAAATCGGTACCTCTTTTTCAAACTCCTGCCCTGCTGCTGCTGTGCCTGCCTGCCTGTGTGACTGATGAATGCTGTCCCAGGTGCTGCAGAGCAGGTGCAGCGTGATAGCGTGTTCTCTGTCCTGGGGTTTCATCTGGAGTAGGCTCTAATCACCAGTCTGCCCCAGCAGCTCCACCACTCACCTAGGGTGCCCATAGCTATTGTCTCAGGCAGGCCAACCTGGTTAAGTCACTCCCAGCTGAAAAGACCCCTTGTTTCCATATATCTCATGCATGCCCCTTAGCAGGCCTATAGAGCCCCTCCACATCCAGGACCCCCTTCAGCCCACAGAGCTTCTGCCCCTCCCCTCTGGCAAATACCTCGTAGTCCCGCCCACCCTCCAGCATTTGCAGCTTCCAACTGCCCACACCACATCCAGGGACAAAATCCTGGGCCCAACCTCATCCCAGTCCTAGCAGTGTGTGTACCATACCATAGAGGCTCTGTAATCTCTTGTGTGCTGTGATGGGAAGACCACAGTGGAGGCCTTAGGCCATTCTTCCTGCTTGTCTTTGGCCCTGAGTTGGTGGGAAAGCCACGTCTGCCTTGTCTATTCTTCATCCCTAATGCTTGCTTGTCACCTTATATGGTCAGTACTTGGTTCCACAAGTCAAGAGAACCCACCATAGGCCAAGCCTGTTTCAAGAGACCAGGAAGGCAAGAATGTAGCATGAGGCAACCTGAGCCTGATGGCAGTGCAGTTAACATGCATCACACCTGGTGGGGACCAGGGAATGGTCTGGGGTAGATTCTGAACCCTGGTCACCCCATGAGAATGGTTCCAAAATAATTTTTTTTTTTTGAGGTAGGGTCTTGCTCTAGCCCAGGCTGACCTGGAATTCACTATATAGTCTCAGGGTGCACTCGACCAAAAAGACTCTTCAGGAAGCCTAGGACAGGTTGACTACCATCTGCCTTTAGAGGTCAGGACACAGATGGGCTTTGGGTCTCTAGCCTCTTGGGTCCTAGACTCTTGCAGTAGTTGGGTGCTATAACTAGCCATTCAATGCTAATGTCAGCTTATCTATGTTCTGCCAGACGGGTGGGCACCTAAGGAAAGCGTGTCCATTCCTGTTGGAGGAGGGACAGACTGGGCCCCATTCCCAGCAGCCCAGCACAGGAGTGCACTGGGAGGGCATCTCTGATGAGAGTATCCGCTGACCACACATCAGCCATGGGAAGGACCGGACAGGGTGGAAAGTACACCCTGGGGCTGGAGAGATGGCTTAGCGGTTAAGCGCTTGCCTGTGAAGCCTAAGGACCCCGGTTCAAGGCTAGATTCTCCAGGACCCACGTAAGCCAGATGGAAAAGGGGGCGCATGCATCTGGAGTTCATTTGCAGTGGCTGGAGGCCCTGGCACACCTATTCTCTCTCTCTCTCTCTCTCTCTCTACCTGCCTATTTCTGTATCTCTCTCTCTCTCTCAAATAAATAAATAAATAAAATATTAAAAAAAAAAAAAAAGTACACCCTGGTGCTCCACACCCCCACAGAATATACACAGGGCCTCAAATACTGAGCACAGAGAGCAGACCATGAGGTGGGTCACTGTGTGGGGACTGTGCCTTGCCCTGCAGGATGGCCTTTGTGCTGGAAGCATGTGGAAAGGTACAACAGACCTGAAGTTCCTTCCATGCTGCCCACCATGGCCTCCAGGGGCATGGACCTCTTTCTCCTAACCCAGCCTGGCCACATGCTAGCCACCCTGGGTGGCACATCTGTCAGTGCCTGCATATGTGTAGGGCCTGGGAGCAGATGCCACAGAACCAACCATAAGACACAGCTTTCTCAACTTCCTGCTGTTTCCTGTTCAACTACTCTGTCCTCAGCCTATTGCCTCCTTTTCCAGGAAGCCCTCCTTGCTGGCTTTTTCCACCACTGGGGCCCTAACATGCTTTTGGCTTAGACCACTCAGCCAGCTCTGACTCCCAAATGCTGCCAGTTCCCCTCCTCTCTCATCTCTGCATGAAGGTCTGTGTCAGGGGCTGATCCCAGCATCAGGCATGGAGCAGACAAAAATCACCAAGAACACCTGACTTTATGCCCAGCAGGAGTGAGTCTGAGGCTCAGGGCCAGGAGCCACCATCCATGTTTTTGCTGATACAGCTGCCCCTCCCTCCAGCACACCTCAGAGGCTTGCCTCCTGGTATATTTAAAAAAAAAAAACAAAAAAAAAAAAACAGGGGCTGGGGAGATGGCTTAGTGGTTAAGGCACTTGCCTGCAAAGCCAAAGGATCCAGGTTCAATTCCCCAGGACCCACATAAGCCAGATGCACAAGGGGGCATACACATCTGGAGTTTGTTTGCAGTGGCTGGAGGCCCTAGAATGCCCATTCTCTCTCTCTCTCTCTCAACCTCTCTCTCTCTCCCCCTGCCTATGTCTCCCTCTTAAATAAATAAATAAATAAATAAATAAAATATTTAAAAAAAACACGCCAGGTGTGGTGGCGCACGCCTTTAATCCCAGCACACGGGAGGCAGAGGTAGGAGGATCACCGAGAGTTCAAGGCCACCCTGAGACTACATAGTTAATTCCAGGTCAGCCTGGACCACAGTGAGACCCTACCTGGAAAAACCAAAAAAAAAAAAAAAAAAAAGAACAGCTCCCCATGGCAACCTGGATGGAGGAGGCCCAGAGCCCTAGGCCAGGGATGCCAAGTGCACAATGTCTAGGCACCATCCCATAGGACTGGACTGTGAGTTACACATGGAATTTTATATTTCCTGGTTGCAGTAAAGAAGAAAACCCAGGTGAAATAACCTTTAACAATGTACTTTTATTCAAGCCAATATAGCCAGAATACTGTCATTTCCACAGGCAGGAGACACTAAATTCTTTGCAATCCAGTGTATTTCATATTGACAGCCCAGTTCAGTATGGACTAGCTACAGGTCAAGGGCACCAGACAGTACAGGAACTAGGAGAGGCTGGCTGGGTGGACGCACTGACACAATATAACCAGGTGCTGCAAAGACAGGGACAGGGGACTGCTGGCACAGCTTCCTTGTACACCAGCCCTGTGTCCTTACAGGCTTTACATAGGGCGGCCCGGGCTGGCCATAGCTTCCTCCTGGATGCTGGATCCGGAGAGCTACAAGGAGCTGGAGACTTTGTGTCTGGCTTTTAAGGATGCTTGGGAGAGAAGCTGGGAGGGGGCATATCCAGGAGTACCTATAGTGTGGTGGTGGAGGGCATTTTCCACTTCATCTTGGAGGCAGCCTGATGCTCAGAGAGGTTAAGGAAAGTCAACAAAGCAGAACATGTAGGTGTAGTCTGGGCCTTTAGATAGGGGTTTTTGGGTCACCTGAAACCTGGGCCCTATGCAGGACACCAGTCTCTAAGCAGCAAGCTCTGTCTCCGCCTTACGAGGACAGAAAGAGCAGCTCCAAGGCCAAGAAAAGTCTAGGTTAAGAGTCAACTCAGCAGGGCATGGTGGCGCACGCCTTTAATCCCAGCACTCAGGAGGCCAGAGGTAGGAGGATTGCTGTGAGTTCGAGGCCACCCTGAGACTACATAGTGAATTCCAGGTCAGCCTGGGCCAGAGTGAGACCCTACCTCGAAAAAACAAAAACAAAAAAAAAAAAGTCAACTCAGCTACCTCTCTGCCCTGGGGGAACCTGGCATTTCACACTGATTCACCTACACCTACTGCATCTTTTCTCTAGGTTAAAGCCACCAGGGCTCCAAGTCCTCCCTGCTCCAGGGCCGTCTGGAACAAAACTTGAGAAGTGAGTCTCAGCCTCAGAGTTTAAAATTTCCTCTGTGTGTCTCTCTGCTGACAAGAGTGGGCAGCAGTGTGTGTGTGTGGCGGTGGTGGTGATGGGAGGATAAGGGTGCATGTCTGAAATGTTAGCATTCAGAAGGCTGAGGCAGGAGGATCTGGGCTACACAGTGAGATCTGGGTTCGAACAACTATGGGAGGGAAGCGCTCGCAGACTTCCTAACAGGATGGAGGAAGCAGTGGGTGGAAGCGCTGGGACTGGGATTGTTGCTCTCTCGCAGAGGCCCAGGCCTGAGTCTACCACGTGTTCTCCGGTGTTGAAAGGTGTTGAAAGCGTTTAGGAAGTCTGGCTCGTGAAAAGCAAATGTTAACTTTGCAGAGTGGCCCACAGTGCCACGTCAGACAGGCTGAAACTGGCCTGCAGCGCCCGAGGCTCTGCCTGCGTGGCCGCTCCCTGGCCAGCGTCACTCCACTCCCTCCTCCTTCCCAGCCTCCGGATTCACCGGAGACCGGGAGGCCTCGGCCACCGGGCTCAGTAGGAACCACGCCCGGGTTCGGCCGAAGGTTCTCAAGGGCAGGCTGCCGCCCCGCGGCTCTTCCTGGCAGCGTGCAGGTGAGTGGGCTGGACATGATGGTGCCTCCTCTCCCCTCTGATTGCACCCACCTTCTCCGGAGATCATGACCGAGCTCAGCACCCCGTAAGAGGAACCGCGGCCAGGTCCAGCGCTCCGCCCGGGGTCTGCGCAGCGACCCACCGGCAGGACTCTCACGATGGTAAGATAGAGAGAACCGAGCCACTGAGGATCAGGGAAGGCGTGGCAAGGCACCGACTCCCCAGCAACTTTCCCAGGCTGGCGAGCAGCTCGCTGCATGCACATCCAGCAAACCCCACCTTCGTAGGGCAAAGCCCAGGGGCGGCTGCAAACGGTAACTAGGTAACCAGCGCGGGACCCTGCGCACGCGCGGGAACAGTTCGCCGTAGGCGCCCGCCGGGCAGCTAGAGAAAAGCAGCGTGGCGCATGCGCAGTCGCGTCCACCGGCGTCCAGGAGCGTTCAACAGAAACCTGGCAGGAGGAGGGGGCCGGCGAGCAAGCCCGCTGGGGTTCTCCGCTCTATGGAGAAGTAGTTTTTCTCGGTGGGTGGAGCTGCTGGCATGTCTTTCAAGACTGATTTTCCCTTGGGGTCTCGATTGAAGAATCTTGTATCCTCAGGTCCTAAAACAACAACAACAAAAAACAAGCGACCACAGTGCGACCACGGCCGGCGTAACCAGGATGACTTCTGGAGGCGAACCCGGCTGGGGCAGGTGGGTGATGAGCAAGGCTACGGGGGCGGGGCCGTAAAAAAAAAATGACAGACATCGCGAGAGGCTGGGCCAAGGGGGGCAGGACGAAGGGGATGAGGCGGAGAAAGATTGGACGAGGGTGAGAGGGCGGAGCCAAAGGGGGCGTGGCGAAAGATGAGGCGGGACAGACAAGCCAGGAGGGGCGGGGTCAAGGGGCGGGATCCTAAGTGAGACGGAGAACGATTGGACGAAGGTGAGAGGCGGGGTGATCTAGGGGGCGGGGCGCGCCGCTGACGTCGTCGCCGGACACGTCGGCGGCGCGGCGACCGGAGCCGGATGTGCCAAGATGGCTGCGGCGGCTGCCGGGTACGAGCTCGTCGCCGCTGCTGTTGCCGCCGCCGCTGGGTGGGCTTTGACCCGAGGCGTGTGAGGGTCTGGTCGCTGCTGCGCGGGTGAGGGCTGAACGTACGGAGGAAAAGCGGAAGCCGGCAGGCTGGGCGAGAGGCTGCGGAGGGCCGGGTGCGGTGCGCCTTGGGCCTAGCCCCCCAGCGGGCGGGCGCGTCTTGGGAGACGCTGCGGGGCAGGGTGAAGGCGGTAGAGTCCTCGGCCGCCTAATGCGGAGATGCCGGGCGCGGAGGGCGGGGGCGGGACACGGTCCATGTCGTCTTGATGAGCTTGTCCCGAGGAGTCATGCAGGATTTGCGGTCGCTGTGGTTGCCTGGAGGACGCTCCCCGGATCTGGGCTGCTGGAACTGGTCGGCTCGTTCTAAGCTGGGGAGGGTGCGTTTAACATGGCCAGACAGGGACGCCTCGAAAGAAACCTGCAACTTTACAAAAGGAAGCAGTGCGTAGGACATTTCTGCGCTGGTGTGTGGCGTGGCATTTCTTTCTTTCTTTCTTTCTTTCTTTCTTTCTTTCTTTCTTTCTTTCTTTCTTTTTGCGTGAAGGTTCTGAAGATAATTGGTCGTTGTTGGCCGGAAGACTTTTTTTTTTCTTGAGCGGTGCTGGTGATGGGGCACATTTGAACCAGTTTTGCTTATTTGTAATCTCTTGGCGGGGTGAGTGGGATGTCGCAAGGGAGATCGAGGACTCTGTCTTTCTGTCAAGAGTTAGAGGAAAGCGGACATGTCCGTGGAGCATCCGGACACATGGAATCTAAGCAGAATCGGCTTTTGCTGCTCCGTGTACCGACGTTTTGTTAAACGGCCTGTAGAATTCTTCTCAAATGCATACGATGCAGGTGTTAACCACAGGCATTTCCCATTCCTAGATGTAGTGGTCACAACAAACACTTCCCGTTGTCCCTGCCCGGTACTGTTGCAAGTTCCAGCCCAAAGTAGCCTCCCTGCACCTCTTCCCATCTCCCTCCTTAGGGTTTCAGTGCTGGTATCTTGCAAATGAGAAGCAAAAGAGAGATTTGTTTCTGTGCTTGTGCCTTGCTTACGCTTCGTGACCTTTAGAGAATGTCCAAAATGCTGGAAGTTTTCTTTGAGATACCGTGCCCATTTTAATATGATTCCTTCTTGCCTATGTAAACATTGGTGAATGTCAGTGTGTCCTGGTAGGTCTTCTTCACTTGTAGTGTGAAGTTCCTCATCTTCTGCAGCGGCCTTCTTCAACTAAATGGTTTTGATTCAGATTTTCACCTAGAAGTTAAGGTGGAGTTTATCTTGCCTGTGTCAGATAACCCTAATCTGAAAGGTGTATGCTAGCCCTCACCATGAGAGAGATGGCTTGCAGAGTGTAGCTCATTGCTGTTTCTGGGTACTCTTTTTGGTTTACACACAGCTGTAGGTCAATGACATAAGAGGAGGGGGGTCATTTAAAATCCCATAGTCCTATAGACAGATTCATACTTCAAAAGGTTTTGCATAAGTACTCCTGCAGATGTGAGGCAGTGGAGCTGAAGAGCTGAGTTTATGAATAATGCATCTTCAGGTTCAGCAGGTCTCTAAAATAGGTACCTTTTTTTTTTTTTTTTTTTTTCAAAAGTAGGGTCTCACTCTAGCTCAGGCTGACCTGGAATTCTCAGGGTGGCCTTGAACTCACAGTGATCCTCCTACCTCTGCCTCCCAAGTGCTGGGATCAAAGGCGTGCGCCACCACACCAGGCTCTGGTGCCTTTTCTTTTTTCTTTTTCTTTTTTCGTTTTTTTGAGGTAGGGTTTCATTGTAGCCCAGAATGACCTGGAATTCACTATGTAGTCTCAGGGTGGCCTCAAACTCATGGCGATCCTACCTCTGCCTCCCGAGTGCTGGGATTAAAGGCCTGTGCCACCACGCCCGGATCAGGTGCCTTTTTTGAAATTCAGCTGACTGGCTGTACAGAATGAAAATTTCCGTAATCCTGAGATAAATTATAGGTGGTTCTTTTTTTGTATTGGTGAATAGAGAAGATTAAAAGAATATTGTTCAAGTCACAAGATTGTTCCAGTGAAATTGGCACATTTCTGAAAGCTCTCAGCTGGAGAGAGTGGGGACTGGGAGTATTCCTCAGCATGTAATAGTGTTGGCTCATAAAACACTCATTAATCTATTAAAATTGAGAAAATAATTTTAAGTTTTTACAAAGGAAATATTTAAGAATAAACTTGTTCAACTTTGATTCTGATGAGTGGCAATAGAGATTAGACCCTCTAAAAATCGGATAAATTTAGAAGAGACTTTTGGAGAAACATTTTACTGATTTATTGTATGGATTGAGAAACTAGCTTCAGAAAAAGAAGTAGCTGTCCATAACCACCCAGCTGGATGCCCAGTCTAGTGACACCTGATGAGTCAGCCCTGTGCCCTGTATTGTTTTATACTGTGTTGTGTGTGTGTGTGTGTGTGTGTGTGTAATTTTATTGTTCTTAGTTGCTTAGGATTGTTGAGTCTTATGCTAAGGAATAACCTTGACTGCCTGCTGTTCTTGGCAGGCAAGTTTGGAAGTCCGTGTGTCCTGTCTGTGGGTACACAGTTGCTGTGTTCATGGTGGCTTTGTAACAGGTTGGACAAATTAGGAATGAAGGCAGCAGCTCTCCTTCTAGTGGTTCATATAAAGTGAAGCTGGAAATGTTCTTTTTTTAAAAAAAAAAATATTTTAGCCGGGCGTGGTGGCACACGCCTTTAGTCCCAGCACTCGGGAGGCAGAGGTAGGAGGATCGCTGAGAGTTCGAGGCCACCCTGAGACTACATAGTGAATTCCAGGTCAGCCTGGACCAGAGTGAGACCCTACCTCGAAAAACCAAAAAAAATAAATAAATAAAATAAAATAAAAATAAAAATAAATAAATAAAATATTTATTTATTTGTTTAAGAGAGAGAATGAGACAGAGAAAGAGAGAGAGAGAGAGAGAGAGAGACAGGGAGAATGGGGCATGCCAGGGCATCCAGCCACTGCAAATGAACTCCAGATGCATGTGCCCCCTTGTGCATCTGGCTTACATGAGTCCTGGAGAATCGAACTGGGATCCTTTGGCTTTGCAGGCAAACGCTTTAACCTCTAAGCCATCTCTCCAGCCCCCTGGAAATGTTCTTTTAAAATGACATCTGAGCCAGGCGTGGTGGCACATGCCTTTAATCCCAGCACTTGGGAGGCAGAGGTAGGAGGATTTTCATGAGTTCAAGGCCACCCTGAGACTACACAGTGAATTCCAGGTCAGCCTGATCTAGAGTGAGACCCTACCTTGGAAAACCAAAAAAAAAAAAAAAAACATCTGAAAGCTGGGCATAATGGTGCATACCTTAATCTCAGCACTTGGGGGTCAGAGGTAAGAAGATTGCTGTTGTGAGTTCAAGGCCACCACACCCGACTAAATGTGTAGTCCAGGCTGTTCTCTTAATTTCTGATCCTCCTACCTCCACCTCTTCAGCATGTGCCACTGCAGCTGGCTGTTTTTTCTTTTAACCTGAATATCAGGAAGATTTATAGGGACAAAGTGTGTACCTGCAAAAAGATGTGTGGATTAAACTCCATTTGGTCTATTTTTCGCTGGGATTAGCTAAAACAAATCTTCTGAAGGCTGTACTAGGGTGTAGTGTAAACTCTTCTGGGGAGAAGCCAGTAAGCGCTTGCTCTCTCAGGCAGGACACCCCCAAACAAGCTAAGGCTGATTCCACTAGTTCACCTTGGCAGACTGATGAGTTTGTTGTGCTTCCTTATAGAATATGACCCCAAAGCAGCCATAGCATCAAAATCTCATCACTGCTTGGACAAGGACCTCCTTATAGTTGCATAGATGATATTTTCTGTCCTTTGATTTTCTATCCTCTAAATACTCTCATGCACCGTTGCATACAGCTGCACAGAGAGCGCTTCAGCTCTCAGGTGAGGGACTAATGGTTCTCTACCCTCCTCCTATGGAGGAGTGTCAACAGGCCCAACAATGACAGTCTCTCGTGAGTGTTAGCAGTTGCTTCTGATACACATGCCAGTAGTTGTTTTTCCTCAGAGGACCAGGTCATACAACCTAGGGAGGACAGGTGCAAGGAAAAAGACTTTAAGGTGTCAAACTTGAATTTGACTTGAAAAGACAAGTTAATACGTCAACACATGCTTACTATTTCTTACTCAAAATGAAAAGCAGGGGCTGGGGTGATAGCTTGGGGGTTAAAGGCCCTTGCTTGCAAGATCTGCTGACCTGGGTTGCATTCCCCAGTATCCATGTAAAGCTAGACCACAAAAAGTCGCACATGTATCTGTTATTTGTTGGCAGCAAAAAGAGACCCTGATACATGCGTGCACACATGCACATGCATGCACACACACAAATCAAAAAGCAACAACAGAAAACCTAGGATTTTGCCCCTTTCTAAATTTTTATTTATTTGCAAGCAGAGAGAGAGAGAATGGGTGCACCAGAGCTCCAAGCCACTGCAAATGAACCCCAGATGCATGTGCCACTTTGTACATTCCCAGTTTTACATGGGTGCTGGGGAATCGAACCCAGGTTGTTAGGCTTTGCTGGCAAGTGCCTTAACCACTGAGCCATCTCTCCAGCCTGATTTTTGCCCCTTTTCTGGAAGAGATTTATTGGTGATCTGCTGGTTGGAAATGTGAGTTCAGTCCCACAGTTTTTGTTTGTTTGTTTGTTTGTTTTTGTTTTCCGAGGTAGGGTCTCACTCTGGCCCAGGCTGACCTGGAATTAACTATGTAGTCTCAGGGTGGCCTCGAACTCATGGTGATCCTCCTACCTCTGCCTCCCAAGTGCTGGGATTAAAGGCGGGCACCACCACGCCTGGCTGTCAGTCCCACAGTTTTAAAGGTGATGTAAATTTTCTTGGGATTTTTATTCCTAGTCTATTTACAAATTCAGTGGTCAAAGGCAACTTTGTTTCACTGTTGCCAGAGGAAATGCAGTCATACCAAAAGTAAGACATTTAACATGATAGACATGCTGAGATAAAGTTTAGTAGCTATTTTAACTGTACAATGTTTACTGTTGTTTTCCTTTCCAGATTTAAAATGAACATGTACAAATCGTATGATAATATGGGGTTGGGAGATAGCTCAATTAATAAAGCACTTACCTTGCAGTCTCACGTTTGGGACAAAAGTTTTGGTCCCCATTACCCACTAAAATGTTGGGTGTGGGAGGTGGAGATAAGTGGATCCATGGAGCTTGCTGGCCAGCTAAGTTAGCCTAATGGATGAGATCAAGGTGAAAAAAAGGTGGATGGTGTACCTGTGGATAACAGCTAGCATCGTCACCTGGCCTTCACACATAACAGGCATACACGCATGCCCATATACCACACGTGTGCACGCGCGCGCACACACATGCACGCGCAAATGTATGCGTTTACACACACATACACAAAGCATGATATGCAAGTTTTCATCTAAATAATTGGTTCTTTGTGGATCTGGTGATGGTTGAGAAATTTCAAGAACTAAGGAACATGTTCTGGTAGTATTTTCAGACTGGAGATCAGATTGCTTCTTATCCCAGACAATGTGGGGAGAGTTCATGGAGGCAGTGGCAGGCTGAGTAAAGAATGCCAGAACTGGTAGGGACTATTCACACTCATTCAGCTAGCTGGCACCTAAGCCATCTGTGTTCTTGATTGTTCTTCCTCACAGAGCTTCTCAGAACAGCTCCTAAGGACCAGGTGCTTTCTGCTGGGGTGGAGTGTGGAAGAGATGTAACCCTTGGGACTTGACTAATTTGAAGTCATGTTAGTCTTTCTCTGTTTTCATGGTTTTATTGATTGTATCCAGGACTGTGAAAATAGAGATTTTACACTTATTGTTCCTTTCCTTTTTCAGCTCAAATTGAGGAAGAGCTCTACCCTGTCTTGTCTGTAAGCAGCAGCATCTTGTGTGAAAGACCCAACATGCAGCCACCACCTCAGGTGGTCCCATCTGGCATGGCTGGACCACCTCCACCTGGGAATCCTCGAAGCATGTTCTGGGCCAACAGCCCATATAGGAGACCAGCCAGTAATAATGCACCAGTGGCTCCAATAACTTGCCCATTACAGCCAGTAACAGATCCATTTGCTTTTAATAGACAGATGGTCCAGAACACACCATTGGATAGTTCATCCAAAAGCAGCCAGCCCAGTTTGCACGGCCCAGCCCTCCCCATGTTTTCCCAGTGGCCAGGTTTGCCTGTGCCTCTCACAAATGCTGGGGATTGTTCCCAAGGACCACAAGAGCCTCTTCTGGGACCTCTGTCACAGCCCAGAGCAGATGCCCATCCATTGCCTCCTGTATCCATCCCTTCATCACTGCCTGGGCCTGAGACGAATAGGAGTGCTGAGGTTGGTTCTGGCTCCAGGCCTGAAGTTCAGACTCTGCCACATACACCTCACTACATTCCAGGAGTAGGTCCTGAGCAGCCTCATGGTGGCCAACCACATGAGAGCGGGACTGTGCCTAGGCCTGACCAATCCTTGAATAGTGGTGCCATGGCCCAAGCAGCGTCCTCTTTCTTCCCCCAGCCTAGCCAACAGATGCCAGGTCAGTGGGGGCCAGTACAAGGAGGCCCACAGCCCTCCCATCAGCATCATTCGCGTTGCCCAGAGGGACCTGTTCAGAGCGTGGGGCCCCAGGCCACCAGCTCTCCCCATTTCCCCCCTTCATCCAGTCTGCACCAGGGTCCTGGCCATGAGCCCCACATCCCACTAGTGTCTGCTCTAGCACCCTTGGCCAGTGGTGAAGGAAATGAGGCAGTCCATCAGCAGAGTGGAAACCACTCAGCAATTCACCTCTCCACTAAACATCCCTGTGGGCAGAATTCTAGGATTGGGAGTCTATGGGCAAGCCCAGAATTTAGGCAGGACCCAGGTGCAAACAAAGGGCATTTTCCAGACTCTGCCCCTGTGAATCCTCTCTCTCAGGGAAATCGCCACGAAAACCAGGTGCACTGTTCCCCAGGGGCTATGGCTAGTCGTGTCCTGCCAGAAGCAGCCTCAGGAGCTCTCTCAATGTTTTTCCAAGGGGGAGAGACAGAAAATGAGGAGAATCTTGCATCTGAAAAGGCAAGCTTTGCTGACAGATTGGACTTGGATGGTTTCTCCCCGAGCCCTGGATTGGGCCATCCACCACCTCCTGCACATGGAGCTGGTGGTGTCTACCAGGCCTTTTTGAAAGGCCCCAGCAAAGAGACTGCTCAGCAGGAAGGAGAGACACACCCCTGCTTTCTTCAGTCTGCAGACATCCCACGTGATAAGCAGACTACTAAAACCACTGCAAGTGCAGGGATTCAGGATGCTAGTGGCTCACAGTATGAGAATGTTGAGAACCTAGAATTTGTTCAGAATCAAGAAGTCTTGCCAAGTGAGCCCCAGAGTGTGGACTCCTCCACCCTGGGTGATCAGTTCCGATATGGGCCCCTTCCTGGGCCAGCTATTCCCAGGCCCAGTCCTGCAGGCCTTGCCCGAGGTGGGGGGCTGAATCTTGAGGCCCCTGATGCACCACATCCTACACGGCCTGACAGTGTGTCATCCAGCTACAGCAGTCACAGCCATAGGAGTCCTCCTGGCTCAGACAGACCCCAAGAATTAGTGGGCACATTCATTCAGCAAGAAGTTGGGAAGCCTGAAGATGACACCTCTGGGAGTTTTTTTAAGCAAATTGATTCTTCTCCTGTAGGAGGTGAGACAGATGAGACCACTGGAGGCCACACTTACCACAGCAGCCTGTCTCAACCCTCAACCCCAAGCCCTCCAAAACCAACAGGAATATTCCAGACAAGTCCAAATAGTTCCTTTGAACCAGTAAAATCTCATTTAGTTGGGGTAAAACCAGTCGAAGCAGATCGTGCCAACATGGTGGTTGAAGTGAGGGCTACCCGGGACCGCCAGAAGAAACGCAGACCAGTTGCTACACCATCCAACGCCTCCCCAGGCAACCTGGAGCAGCCGCCAGACAACATGGAGACCCTGTTTGCACCCCAAGCCCGCACCCTGCCTCTTAGCACCACTGCAGAGGCTGGATACCTGCTTCCTCATACATCAGGGCCACCCTTAGATGTTGTGCGCTCCATGTCTGAAAAGAGACCCTCTGCACGGTCCCATGGGGCTGTGAAGTGTGAGAGCCCAGCAACAACCCTGTGGGCACAAAATGAGTTGCCAGATTTTGGTGGCAATGTCCTTCTAGCCCCTGCTGCCCCTGCACTTTATGTTCCTGTAAAACCAAAGCTGTCAGAAACTGTTCAGCACCCAGAAAAGGGGATGTCTGGACAGCAGTCACGGAAGCCAGGCTCTGTCCCCCACTTGCAGAACCAAGATGGCCCTGGTGCTTCTGAGAACCTTGAGAACCCTCCCAAGGTGGGAGAAGAGGAGGTCCTTCCTCTGCAGGCAAGTTCTGGTTATGCGAGTTTGCTGTCCTCGCCACCCACTGAGTCTTTGCACAATCAACCTGTTCTGATTGCCCAGCCTGATCAGAGCTATAATTTGGCTCAGCCCATTAATTTTTCTCTGTCCTTGCTGAATGCTAATGAGAAGAATCAGTCCTGGGGAGATGGTGTATTGGTGGATAAAGCCACAATGAGCAGCAGCCGGGCTCCCAGTGGTGATACTAGAGAACATACTGCTTTGTCTGGGGTTCCAACCAGTGCTGTCACTGGCTTGTCTTTGCCTAACAGTGTTACCCAGAGTCATGTCCCACAAGGTTCTGGGTCTTCTGAAATGACTTCTAGCCAGCCTGCCAGTTTGTTGACTCAGCAGCTGTCCCATCCAGTTCCATTGAACTCAATTCCAGAAAGTCAGAAGAATCCCAATGCAGAGCAGGCTCCTCCTGAGTTTGTTCATATCCCTGCTGGAAGCACAAATGTGATGTTGGTTCCACCCGCAAATAGTACCTTGGTACCTAATAGCAATAAAGCAAATCATTCCAGTAACCAGGAAGAAGTTGTTGGCGCCCTAGACTTTACATTAAATAGAATGTTGGAGAGTTCCTTGAGGATGTATAGCCCGTCCCATTTGGATGGCCCAGCTCCTCAGCAGGCTGTTGCCAGTCATCCCAAACAATCTGGGTCTGGGCCACATAACCCAGACCATTTCTACCAGCAGGTAACAAAAGGTACACAGGACCAGCATGACCTAGAAAGAGCCCAGCCAGAGCTGATGGCACCTCAGCCACAGACGTCTCCTCAACAAGTGCCCCCAGCAGCATGTCCAGAGCCTTCAAATCCAGAAAGTATGCCCACACAGGGACAATCTGAAAACTCAGTTCAGCCACCAAGTCCAGCTCCAGCAGACATGGGCCAGCAGCTGCCACCTCGGCCACCTCAGTCCTCCAGCGCATCGGTTGCATCCACCAGCTCTGGCCAGGCAGCTGTGCGGCCCGAGCAGCCATGGGTACACCACCCCCCACCTCCAAGTGCATTTGGCCCACCACCTCAAGACTTGGCGTCCTACTACTATTACAGACCCCTGTACGATGGGTACCAGTCTCAGTACCCCTCACCATACCCGTCAGATCCTGGGACAGCCTCCCTGTATTACCAGGTAAAAGCACTAATGTTCATCCATTTTTCTTGCCTCACTTGGGCTTTTCTCATATGTTTCTTGTTAGTGACTTGTCATCAGACTCATGTGATGTCCCTGAAAAAGGTCCTTTTCCCTAAGTCTTTTGGTGCCTACTAGCAATAAGGCACATCATTCCAGTAATTTGGAGAGTCCTACCAGCAGTAGAATATTGAATTGCATGTGATGCCAGTGCCATTTTTGTGTAATCAGAGTCTCCAGTTGACAAGAGCCCCTTATTTCCTGAAACACGTATTGGCTCACTACAGAAGTAGGGCTCTGTGTTGGGCACTTTCGGAAGTGGTATAGCCTCTGGGAGCTTTTGTATGGGTTGTTTGGTTGGTTTGTTTGTTTGTTTTTGTTTTGAGACGGTCTCATTTAGCTTAGGCTGGCCTCAAACTCCCTATGTGCTACCATACCTAGCTCTTTTTTATGGTTTTAACAATAACCAACTAAAGATGACAAAACAACAGGGGGAAAGGTTAGATTTAAAGTATTATCCACATGTAAGAGTGAAGAGAAGTGAGATTTTATAAACTTCTCTTGAGTGCACAGCAATGACCCAACAGAGTGAGAGGCCATGCTATATCCTTTCCTGCCTTTTTGTAGTGATGCAAGCTCACAGCAGCTGTTTGGTTTAGGTTCTGCTTCATTTAGCACCAGTTTGAAATGGTGTGGTCCATATTTATTTTATTTGACAGACAGGGAGGGAGGAAGAGACAAACAGGGAGAAAGAGAAAATGGGCACATGCACAGGGCATGCATCTGGCCACTTTGCAGTGGCTGGAGGCCCTGACGCACTCTCCCTCTCTCTCATGCCTGCATCTGGTTTAAATAAATAAAATGAAAAATATTCCTGGGAAGGAAGAGACAAACAGGAACCGGGTCCTTAGGGCTCTGGCCTGCAAACAGGCAAATGCCTTAACCTCTAAGCCATTTCCCCAGCCCCATTATTATATACTTTTCCTCACCTCTGGTCCTGACTCAGCATCACGCAAAGTAGAAGTATTACAGAATGTCTGAAGACCCAGGTCTTCCTTTGTATAGAGCCAGGTGGTTTTGAATTCTTGCACTGCCTGAAAGTATTTGGCCTTGGGACTGTTTAGGAAGGTTAGGTCTGAAAGAAGCTCAGGAGCAGGGCTGCTGTGGCTTGACCAGTGACTGCCCATGACCACAGGCCTGCCTGCACCTCAGAGCATGGTCAGGTGCACGTGTGTAAGCCGTTACACATCCAACCATTTGACCTGTGAATCCCAGATTCTAGAAAGAAGGAGCCATAGGCTTTAAACTGTACAAGGGAGCTCAGCTTTCTTTGACCTTGGAAGGCAGAGTGAGGGGAGCCACAGACTCACCAGAGGCCCCTTGGTGAGAATCCCAAGCCTACCAACTCTGTGAGTACGTCCTCTCCTCCTTGATGCCATCATTGCCAGTGGTCAGAGACTCTATTTCCTGGTGTTTTCTTTTTTTTTTCTTTCTTTTTTTTTTATTCTTTATTTTTAAATTTTTGTTCTTTATTGACTTTTATACTTACATACAAAAAAACCCACCTGATATTTCCCTCTCCTCCCCTCCTCCTGGTGTTTTCTTGTACTGGCAGAGATGACATACAGGGATAAGCTCTGGTTCAAGGCCTGCTGCACTTCACATCTCTATGTGTCTGCTGGGGCCTCTCTTCAGACAGGGCTGAGACCGTGGTTTGTTTTGTGATGGAGCTGAAAGCCTTGTCAGAGTAAGATATGATCTTTAAGCCAGGTATGGTTGTTCATGCCTGTAATCCCAGTACTGGAAAGGGTGAAACAGGAAGATTGCCTTACGTTTGAGGCCAGCCTGGGCTGCAATGTTTTCCTGTGGGGCTGTGCCTGTGCTTTTAGGACTCATTCATAGGGATTCCTAGTCCTGATGCTTAACTGAGGTTATGTGAGGCAGGGCACATGTACACTGCTCAGATTATAGCATCTCCATGTTGGACACCTCAGGAGACAGAAACCTTACAGTGCTCTTAAGATGTTGTGACCCCTTGGGGCTGCCTGTTAACAGAGGCTTTCTGGACCCTCTCCACACTCTCCTGGGGCTTTTGGTTTTAGAACTTTGCTTTTGCTTTTATAGGTTTGGTGAGCACACAAGAAGCCACTCTCAGTCCCATGTTTGGACAGTGGTCATCTGGACCATATAAACCTGGATCTGGCCTCACAATATGTCTGCTCTTGATGGAGTCTAATCATGCTCAAACCTTTTTTCCACAGGATGTCTATGGCCTCTATGAGCCACGATACAGGCCCTATGACAGCTCAGCGTCTTACACCGAGAACTATCGCTACCCAGAGCCTGAGCGGCCCAGTTCCCAAGCAAGTCACTGTTCGGACCGGCCTACTCCCAGGTGGGAGCTGCGTCCCATGTGGCTGCTTCATTCTCTACTTTATTTTATTTTATTTATTTTTATTATTTGAAAGAGACACAGAGAGAGAGAGAGAGGAAGAGGCAGAGAGAGAGTGGGTGCACTAGTGGCCTCTCTCAGCCGCTGTGAACAAACACCAGGTGTGTGCGCCCCCTTGTGGGCAAGTGTGGCATTGCACCCTTGCATCACGTGCATCTGGCTAAAAGTGGGACCTGGAGATTCGATCGGGCCTTCTCAGGCTTGGCAGGCAGGCAGGTGCCTTAACCACTAAGTCATCTCTCCAGCCCTGCTTCATTCTCATACCCAGACTGATCTTTGTGTTGCTGGATGTGATGGGAAGAATTCTTTATCTGTAAAGAATTATACAACCCCATTTTGTCAGCATGGGCAAATGGTAGGATGTGTTTCTAAGTTGTACTGGGCGTACTGCCACATGAAATCCTAGCAGAGCTAGTCTTCATATCCTAGCCTGGGCAGAACCCTATGCAGGGCCACAAAGAAATGGCCTCTGTGTTAGAAGATAGGTGGCCATTCCTCTTGCCAGGCAGGTCTGTTTCTCTGGAGATTGCTGATGGTTGATTAGGACTCATAATGCAGCCACTTTATTAACTAGTACAGATTTTTCCAGTCTCCAAAGACCCAAGAGGACAGGTCACAGAAATGGCTTAGTCTGTGGATCCATCAAGATGTTTCCAAATACAGCCTGAAAGTGATATTTTGTGTGTGACTCTACCCATTTCCTGGAAGGCTCACACCCATCTCCAGCCTTCATGTCTCCTGCACTGGCCACTCATGTCTCTGTTTTACAATAATGGAAGAGAGATTTGGAAAGAGCCCTGGTGTAATGCTTTCTGAGTGAGCCTGTGAGCCAGGTCAAAGGCCATCTGCATTCTTGGACTTTGTTCTCAGAGCCCCAGAGCCTGCTTTTGATCTTGTGTCCATTCCAGGCCATTGATGGCATTGGGCAGAGTAGTAAGGTATAGGTACTGGTCCCTTTGGACTCTGCCACCTCAGCTCCTGCAATTACTTGTTCCATTTGGTTGAATGCAGAAGCAGGTGCTTGTGGGAGCCAGCTTTTTTTTTTTTTTTTTTTTTGGAGGTAGGGTCTCACTTTAGCCCAGGCTGACCTGGAACTCACTATGTAGCCTCAGAGTGGCCTTGAACTCATGGCGATCCTCCTACCTCTGTGTCCCGAGTGCTGGGATTAAAGGTGTGTGCCACCACACCCAGCTAATGGGAGCCAGCTTTGCTGCAAGGATGCATCATCACTCTTTAGCTTAGAAATTCTCATTAGCTAAGGTACTGGCTCTTTGAGGTAGTCTGTGGTCTCTTTGAAGACAGAAGGCTTTTCCTGTCAACCTTTGGCCATTTAGCTGGTCCCCACATACCTTGCTCCAAAGGCAAACACTGAACCATGGTAAGTGTGCATAGCTGATCATTCTGGCTGCTTTATAAAGCATAGCAACACCAAGGCTTGCTTTCTCAAGGGACTTAATTGTGGATCTGGGTGTTGGTAAGTCCTAGAGTACCTGCCAAGTATGATCCCCACTGCTAAGAGATGGAAACAGAAACACACTTGACTGTGAGATTCCTGGGATCATCACAGAAGTGATGTTGAGAGTTACACAGCTTTCTGATTCAGTATCTAAGGGCAGAGCACATGGACAGGCATTTTCTAGAGCCCTCAGAGGGGGAGTGGCAAAGCAAAGGGGGGGTCTTCTCACTGTACCAACTTTCCTTCCTTCCACTTCCCTACCTCAGGTTCGCATAGGAGTTTACCAGGAGACCAAAGATGGATGGCTGCATGACATGACACAGAGCAGGCCTCTAGATAGACTAGGCAAGGTCACCACTATTATGCTTGTCATTGTGACTGCAGGTTTTCCTTCAGCTGGGGTTCTCTGAGTGTCTTTGGCCCTCATTTGTCACAGCCTTGAAGGAAGTTTGCCCTCTGTGCTCCCCTGCCTGCATGCACTGAGTTATTAACATGATACTTAGTGTTAGCTGATACCTTATACCCAGAGTGGCCAGAATCTTGCAAGACCTCCTTGAGGTGGTCCACATCTTTCATTTTTGTGATTGTGGCATTCCTGAACTACAGGTGGGTCAGAGAGGACAACAGAGAAGGTAGCGTGCTCTTGATCTTGGTCTATGTCAGGATGTGTAGCAGAGGTGATAACATGCGCTTCTTTTTTTTTGGTTTTTCGAGGTAGGGTCTCACTCTAGTCCAGGCTGACCTGGAATTAACTATGTAGTCTCAGGGTGGCCTCGAACTCTCGGTGATCCTCCTACCTCTGCCTCCTGAGTGCTGGGATTAAAGGCGTGCGCCACCACGCCCGGCTCTTTTTTTTTAATTTTAATTTTAAAAATTGGTTTTTGAGAGAGAGGGACAGAGAGGGAGGGGGAAGAGAGAATGGGTGCGCCAGGGCCTCCAGCTCTGCGGCAGTTTAACTCCAGATGCATGTACCACTTTGTGCATCTGGCTTATGTGGGTCCTGGGTAATTGAACCTGGGTCCTTTGGCTTTGCAGGCAAGCACCTTAACTGCTAAGCTATCTCCAGCCTGATAGCATTCTCTTGCTCTTGGTGTATGTCAAGGTGTTTAGCAGGGGTGGTAGTGTGCTCTTGATCTTGGTTCAAGAGAATGCTTACATTCTTAGACCATGTCAGGCTGTAGAGGCCCAGACCCAGCCAGCCCTATCCCAGCCTTGCAGGTCTTATCTCACATGGTGAACAGCATAGATCTAGTGGTCTACCCTAACAGCTGTTGAATTGACATTTTTCTCATGACTCATACCTGTAATCCTAACATTTAGGAAGCTGAGGCAGGATTGGGGCCAAGAGTTCAAGACAAGCCTTGGGCTATACAATGAATCCCCTTCTCAAAAAAGCAACAACAATGAACAAACCAAAAAAACCCAAGAACCATAGAAAGAAATGAGCATTTAAGATTAATTTTGGGCTTAGGGCTTTTCCCTCTGCTAAGCACAATATAAAAATGTCTGTGTTGCTGGGTGTGGTGGCATATACCTTTAATCCCAGTGCTCAGGAGGCAAAGGCTGGTGGATAGCTGTGAGTTCGAGGCCACCCTGAGACTACATAGTGAAATCCAGGTCAGCCTGGGCCAGAGAGCAAGGCTTTACTTGCTGAGCACTGTCAAACAGTGATTTACTGAGCTCAATTTCAGTTAGATTCATGATGGGGAAATCCCATATTCTCATCAGTTTCTGTTTTTGATCTCTGGTTAGGAGTTTTCACAACCAAAACACTTTGATGAATGTGTCATAGGTGTGGTTTGTGTTGGCTAATTTCTTGTTGTTCTTTAAGAAACAGATAATATGGTTTGAACAACTGTCTGCTTTTACAGGCAAGGGCATCCTGAAGGATACTATAATTCCAAGAGTGGATGGAGCAGTCAAAGTGATTACTATGCAAATTATTACTCCGGCCAGTATGATTATGGAGGTATGTTGAGGCTTTGTACCCATTGGCAGATGCTCTGCCCATAGGTTGTTTGTCATCATGCAAGTCTTGTCTATGCTTGGTCATTCACGCTCACTTTACCTTATGCTACTTTCTTCTTTGTGGGTTGTTGTTTTTAATCATTGTGTGTGTGAGTTCAGATGAGCTCATGTGGAGGTGACAGAAAAACTTCCGGTGTCAGTCCTTTCACCTTGTTTGAGGCAGGGTCTCTTGTCATTTACTCTGGTCCATAAGCTTCTGGGGAGTCTCCTGTTTTACCTCCCATCTTGCCAAAGGAGCGTTGGAATTACCAATGTTCACCACTGTGTCCAGCTTTATGGGTACTGGAGATCCAGACTCAGGTTGTTATGCTTGCACAGCAAATGCATTTACCCATTAAGCCATCTCCCCAACCCTTCTCTGAGTTTTTATCCCAAGAGCCAAAGATGATTTTTTTTTTTTTTTTTTGGTTTTTCGAAGTAGGGTCTCCCTTTAGCCCAGGCTGACCTGGAAGTCACTCTGTAGTCTCAGGGTGGCCTCAAACTCACCGCGATCCTCCTACCTCTGCTTCCCAAGTGCAGGGATTAAAGGCATGCGCCACCACGCCCAGCTTCAAAGTTGAAAATTTTTTGCACCCAAGAATAATCCATTGAGAAATTACATCTTACCGGGGCTGGAGAAATGGCTTAGCGGTTAAGGCATTTGCCTGCAAAGCCAAAGTATCACGGTTCCAGGACCCACGTAAGCCAGATGCAAAAGGGGTACATGCATCCGGAGTTCGTTTGCAGTGGCTAGAGGCCCTGGCATGCCCATTCTCTCTCTGTCTGCCTCTCTTCTATCTCTCTCCCTGCTTATAAACAAATAAATAACAATTTTTTTAAAAAGAAGAAATTACATCTTACCTATAGCACGATGAGTCTTTATTATTGGTGGTTATCTTTGATTTTCTAGTAAAATGTTATGATCAAGTCGGGCGTGGTGGCGCACGCCTTTAGTTCCAGCACTCGGGAGGCAGAGGTAGGAGGATCGCCGAGAGTTTGAGGTCACCCTGAGACTACATAGTTAATTCCAGGTCAGCCTGGACCAGAGTGAGACCCTACCTTGAAAAAAAAAAAAGTTATGATCAGTAGTTCTGGGACTGCTTTGTCTACATGTGGCGAAAATGTGAGTCCCAGAGCCCTTCAACATACCTGCTGTACCCCCACTTCTTGTTCCTAGAGAGGTATTTTCCCTTGAGTGTTTGCATTCATTTTATTTATAAGCTCTGCATACACATGCCAAAAATGATACATCCTGATGCCAATGTTCCTTTCTAAAAATAGCTTTAAATAGTACACTTTTTTTTTTTTGAGGTAGGGTCTCACTGTAGTCCAGGCTGACCTGGAATTCACTATGTAGTCTCAGAGTAGCCTTGAACTTACAGTGATTCTCCTACCTCTGCTAGTGCTAGGATTAAAGGCATGCACCACCAATTTTTAAAATATTTATTTATTTGAGAGAGAGAATAGGTGCACCAGGGTCTCTAGCCACAGCAAATGAACTCCAGATGCATGTACCACCTTGTACATCTGGCTTGATATGGGTACTGGGGAATCAAACCTGGGTCCTTTGGCTTTGCCAGCAACACCTTAATCACTAAGCCATCTCTCCAGCCTCAGTACGCTTATTTTTTAAAACCTTCTGGACCATGCTAGGATGAAGTATTGGTACAATTTGTAGACAGACTTAAGTATTAAAAAATACTAATTAGGGGGCCTGGAGAGATGCCTTAGCGGTTAAGCGCTTGCCTGTGAAGCCTAAGGACCCCGGTTTGAGGCTCGATTCCCCAGGACCCACATAAGCCAGATGCACAAAGTGGCGCATGCATCTGGAGTTCGTTTGCAGTGGCTGCAGGCCCTGGCACATCCCTTCTCTATCTATCTGCCTCTCTCTCTCTCTCTCTCTCTCTCTCTCTCTCTTTCTCTCTTTCTGTTGCTCTCAAATAAATAAATAAAAAATAAAAAGAAATTTAAAAAAATTTTTAAGTACTAATTAGGGTTGGAGAGATGGCTTAGTAGTTAAGGCACTTGCCTGCGAAGCCTAAGAACCTAGGTTTTATTCTCCAGGTCCCATGTAAGCCAGATGCACAAAGTGGCACATCCATCTGGAGTTTGTTTGTAGTGGCTAGAGGCCCTGGCATGCCCATTCTTACTCTCTCTCTCTCTGTCCTTCTCTCTGTCTCTAATAAATAAAAATAAATAAATCAGGGAAAAAAAAAAAGATTAGCCAGGCATGGTGGCGCATGTCTTTAATCCCAGCACTTGGGAGGCAGAGGTAGGAGGATTGCCATGAGTTTGAGGCCACCCTGAGACTACATAGTTAATTCCAGGTCAGCCTGGGTTGAAGTGAGACCCTACCTCGAAAAATCAAAAAACAAAACAAAACAAAACAGAGATTAAAAAGTACCAATTAAGCTGTGCATGGTGGCCCATGCCTTTAATGTCAGCACTCCGGAGGCAGAGGTAGAAGGATTGCTGTAAGTTCAAGGCCACCCTGAGACTACATAGTGAATTCCAGGTCAGTCTGGACTAGAGTGAGACCCTACCTTGAAACAATCCAAAAAGTTTAAAGAAAGTAGTAATTGGGACTAGACAACAGCTCGTTGGCAGTGTGTTTGCCTAGCATGTGTGTTCCCTACCTCTAGTGTCATCAAAACAAACTGAAGCCAGGCGTGGTGGCGCATGCCTTTAATCCCAGCACTTGGGAGTTCTAGGCCAGCCTGAGACTACATAGTGACTTCCATGTCAGCCTGGGCCAACAAAAATAAAATAAAACAAAATAAATTGAAAAAGAATTTGAGGACTAGGGAGATGGCTCAGTCAGTAAAGTGCTTGCCACACAAGCACAAGGGCCAAAGCTTGAATCCCTGGAATCCATGTAGAAAGGTGGCTATGGTAGCATACAACTGTAACCCCAGTACTGGGGAGGCCAAGATGGGAGGAACCCTAGGGCTCACAAATTAGCAAGGCTAGCCATTGTCAGTGAGCTCCAGGTTCAGTGCCTCAAAAATAAGGTGGAAAGCAGTTGAGGAAGATACCCAGTGTCTGCCTCTGGCTTCCACATGCATGCACACACACAAACAGGACTTAGTATAGAAGTCATCTTGCAGTATTGGTTTTTTGTTTTTTTCTTTAAATCAGAAATACTGTTATTGGATATATGACCCTTTATTGTGCAGCTGCTTGCTTAATGCCACATACATACTTCTGTTTTTCCTGCTTGCTTGCTTTTGCTATAGGTAAAGAATATAAAAGACTCCAAATGCTTGAGCTTGGGGCCGACACTTTTATGGAGTGATCCAGGTGTTGGCCCACCAGCGTAATAAACTCCCTCTCCTCTGACTGAAACAGCTCTGAGTCTCAGTTTGCCTAGGAATTCTGCAGCAGACCTACTGATTAGACCCTGCCTAACAACTGGTTGCCACTGTTAAACTAATGTATCTAAGAACCCACTACTCCCCCTTGCCAACAGCATACTAAGAATCTGGCTTTTTTTTTTTTTTTTTTTTTTTTTTTTTGTTTGTTTTTTTTGTTTTTCTGAGGTAGGGTCTCATTGTAGGCCAGGCTGACCTGGAACTCATTTTGTATTCCCAGGCTGGCCTTGAACTCACAGCAGTCCTCCTACCTCTGCCTCCTGAGTGCTGGGATTAAAGGCATGTGCCACCACGCTTGGCTAGAATCTGGCTTTTTTAATAATCAGCCTCTAATTTCCTGTCCCTTTCAGAATCTTACACCCCTCTTGTATGGCTAACAGTAAAGCAAGACACCAGGTGACTGGACTACACCAACTGAACAGACCTCTGCCTGTTGTGGACTCTAAAGATAGACCCTAAGCCCCTGTCATCACCCCTAAGACAGCAGGAAGTAGCCAGAGACCTGAATCTATGACCCTCCCCATCTTTTTACTTGTCCTCAGGGTCTGAAATGAAGGGTTAAAGTATCATGAAAGGACCGGACAAGCTAACCCCAAGTGAAGGCTCAGAATAAAAGCTGCCTAGAAAGTTTTTAGGCTGTATATACATTACCAATATTAACAGGTCTGCCAGGCGGACAGAATGATCCTGACCCTGTTCCCTTTTATCTTTACCCCGTTCCTGTTTATACCCCAACCCTATAAAAGCGTAAGTCCAGCTGTACCTGCCGCACAGCTTCCATTCCTGCAGTGGCTGTTGCCCTTCAGTGTTCTAATAAAGAACAGTCTATCAAAAAAAAAAAAAAGTGGGGCTAGAGGGATGGCTTATAGGTTAAGGCATTTGCCTGCAAAGCCAAAGGACACAGGTTCAATTCCCTAGGACCCATGTTAGCCAGATGCACAAGGGGGTACATGTGTCTAGCGTTTGTTTGCAGTGGCTGGAGGCCCTGGCGCGCCCATTCTCTCTCTCTCTCTGTCTCTCTCCCTCTGTCAAATATATAAATAAGTAAAAATAAAATATTTCAAAAAAATTTTTAAAGGGGCTGGAGAGATGGCTTAGTGCTTGAGGCATTTGCCTACAAAGGTAAAAGGACCTTGGTTCGAATTCCCCAGGATCCATGTAAGCCAGATGCATAAGGTGGCGCATGCATCTGGAGTTCGTTTGCAGTGGCTGGAGGCCCTGGCGTGCCCATTCTCTCTCTCTCTCTCTCTCTCTATCTATCTATCTATCTCTATGTCTGCCTCTTTCTCTCTAGTTCTCTCAAATAAATAAACAAACAAACTAACTAAAAAAGTGTTGAAAGTTGGGCATGGTGGCTCACACCTTTAATCCAGCACTGGAGAGGCTGAGGTAGGAATATCACTGTGAGGTCGAGACCAACCTGGGCTACAGAGTATGTTCTAGCTCTGCCTGGGCCAGGCTAGAGTGACCCTGCTTCAAACAGACCAACAGAAATCTTTGTATTAAAGAACTGCCAGCCACCTGTCATGGGATGTCATAGACGGGTAGAAGGCAGCCTCTTCCTCTTATGTCAGGACTTGTCTTCCAAGCTGTACCTGTTCTCCTGAGCCATCTGTCTGCTCACAGGAGCTAGTGTGAATGTGCTGCTGTTCTGATCTTTTCATTCTTCACTTACAGACTCAGGTCGCTGGGATCGCTACTATGGGTCTCGATACAGGGACCCTCGCACCTGGGACCGGAGATACTGGTATGACTCCGAGCATGATCCATACAGGAAGGAAAATTATGCTTATAGCGACAGGTGAGTAAAGTGCATGTGCATGAAGGAGGGTATGTATGTAGTAACCTGAGTGTTCTTGCTTGCCCCACGCCCTTCTTTAGAACTAATCAGCTGTAGTTCTGGGGTTTCTGGGAAGTAGCCTCCTGATGGCTGAAAGAAAAGGGACTAGCCACACTTCCTGGTGCCACCTCTGGACTATGGGAAGAGAAACTGGCCTCAGATGAGTGCCCAGCCACTGACCCTGGTTGCTCCTGAGGTCTGGCTCCCTCTTTCCTCAGTATCCCTTACCCTTCATCCCACTCATGCCCCAGAAAAGAGACCTTCATGCACCTGCAGTGTGACCTCTGAGGTTACCTGAGTCTGAACTTGAGATTGATTCCTTGTGCCTGGCCTTCAGAGTTACCTGTAACTAATAGGATTGTGCTACAGCTCTGGGAAGTGCCTGACAGTTGCATGGCATGCCCAAGAGTTTCCCTCCAAACTCCCAATTGTTACCTGGTGCCTATTTTTCCTCTAGACCTGAGAAATGGGATGATCACTGGAGGTATGACCCTCGCTTCACGGGAAGCTTCGACGATGATACTGAGCTTCACAGAGACCCTTATGGGGAAGAGGTAGACAGGCGCAGCATCCACAGTGAACACTCAGCACGGAGCCTGCGCAGTGCACATAGCCTGCCTAGCCGCCGAAGCAGCATCAGCTCCCACTCACACCAGGTGTGCTTGACAAAGTAACAGGAGGAGCAGGATGGTTCTGTGTGGAGTCCAGTTCCCTCTTCGCATGGTTCTGACAATGTGCCCACAGTCTTTCTTGTGCTCATGAGAGCTTACTTTCCCTACTTGCTTTCTTTCCCAAGAGTCAGATTTACAGAAGCCACAACGTGACTGCAGGTTCCTTTGAGGCTCCTCATCCCCCGGGCTCTTTCCATGGTGACTATGCCTATGGCACCTACGATGGCAATTTCAGCAGTGCTCATGGCTTTCCAGAGTACAGCTACCCTGCAGACAACACCTGGCCTACCGTGGAGCAAGGTGCGTCTCAGAGTTCAGTGTGGCCACCAGCCCGGGATAGAGAGAGTCAGTCCATAACTGGCATTTATGAGGCTGGCTCAGCTCTTCCTGCAGCCTGTCACCACTGTCCTGAGTCACAGCTTGTTGGTGTAGGCCAACCCTTCCATTGCTCTTTGGCTCAGTATCTGAGTGCTGCCTTCTTGTCAACATGTGTATTGTTAAAGTGTATTTTTGAGGATAGAACCTTTCCTTATCAAGCCCATGGGTGGCACCTCTCCATGTTCCCTGCATACAACTGGGGTGAACAATCTTGGAGGAAGCTCCAGGTTCCTCCCAAAAGCCTCATGCCAGGTTTCCCTTCCTGACTCCCTCCAAAATACTTGGTCAAGTGCACACAGCTTTCCTTTCTGATTAAAGTATTGTGTCAGTCAAGCTGCTGAGCTGTTGCTGCTGACTGTTTTGTTGTGGTCAGTCTGAAACTGGCTGGTCAGGGATCCTGGCAGCAAGTCTAGGCTGGGCATGTGGTTCAGAAGCTGTAAGACCAACCCATTGTTTCTCTTCCCATTTATTTAAACACAGTTCCATCGAGACCAACCTCTCCTGAAAAGTTTACAGTGCCTCATGTTTGTGCCAGGTTTGGTCCTGGTGGTCAGCTTATTAAAGTGATTCCCAACCTGCCTTCAGAAGGACAGCCTGCACTAGTGGAGATCCACAGCCTGGAGGTAATGCCAGGACCTATTGGCCCTGTGCACCCCATGCTTCACAATTTGCCATTGGAAAATGTGTGTTCCTAGGCTTCAGCCTGCAGGGCTTTCATTCTTCAGTGGCTGCTTTTTCTCCCAGAAGTCTGTAATTTCAGCAGCTGCTGTTGGTGTTACATGTGCATTTTCTGTGTGGTTTTGACTTTGGTGGTGTTTATTTTGTCCCTGAATTTCAGTAATGGACAAGGGCTGTTGTGGGATGGGGGAGTATGGGGTAGATTCTGAGAGAATCTGGGCCAGTAGGGGCACATCAGCTCTGTGGCCCCAGAAGCCTCTCATCATATCTGTTGGAACTCAAATGGATTTTTCTGTCTGAAGTTTGAAAACCCTTGTCATAGATCATGTAATAACTGTGCCAGTACCTTGACTCTCCAGACAGAGGGACAGATGTGGTCTCAGGAACAGCCTCTATGACTTGGCCCTCTGGTGACTGGTTGCACATGTGAGCCGTTCTCTGCCCTTCTCATTACAGACCTTGCTGCAGCACACGCCTGAGCAGGAGGAGATGCGCTCCTTTCCAGGGCCTCTTGGCAAGTGAGTTCCTTGTTGAGGTGTCTCTTGATGTCTGTACAGTGGCAGCTTCTGAGTTTGGCCCCACAGTACTGGCACCACTACTCACCAAGTGTTCACTTTTTTCCCCAGAGATGATACCCATAAAGTAGATGTTATTAATTTTGCACAGAATAAAGCTACAAAATGTTTACAGAATGAACATTTAATTGACAAAGAGTCTGCAAGTCTTCTTTGGAACTTCATTATTCTGTTATGCAGACAGAATGGGGTATGTTCTTTTTTACTTCTAGAATAATGTTTTCCTGTCGGCCTTTAGCTTTGGGATCCCTCAGTTAATGTCCTGAGCTTTGGGCAGGGTCAGGTCTGCTGTGCCTGTAGGAAGTCTCCTTTAGGAAGAGCATCATGGCAGCAATCTGGTGAAGTAGAAGGGAAAAGAAACATGTGATTTATGGTGGGCTATGACCTCAGTCCTTCTGGGAGGCTGTGGGTCTGTTGTGTCCCTGGCTGTGTAAAGAGCTAGTTGTGTGTCTGAGGTGTCTTAACACATGCCACCTTGTAGAGATCTGGGCAGGCCCCTCCCTAATAGCATGGGAAGTGGGGGAGCCATCTTGCCATCCTGCTGGAAACCTTGTGTCTAGTAAAGCTTCTGTTTGTCGTTTTGGCCTTGTAGACCGTGGTGGGAACAGACATTGCAGAGCTTTTGTTACGAGACCACAGAACCGTGTGGCTTCCTGGGAAATCACCCAATGAGGCAAACCTAATAGATTTTACTAATGAGGCTGTGGAACAAGTAGAAGAAGAGTCTGGGGAGGCCCAGCTCTCATTTCTCACGGACAGTCAGACAGTGACCACTAACGTGCTTGAGAAGGAAACAGAGAGGTTCCGTGAGCTGCTTCTGTATGGCCGGAAGAAGGTAAGTAATCCCCACACTCATGAACCCTCCAGGTATGTTCCTCAGTTCACCTGATGGCTCAGATGCTGTGCATTCATCAAGGAAAAGAGACCAGTTCCCCTCCTGGGAGCTGCTGCACCTCTTGTTGCATAGCAGTCTGTGTCTGGCTATTTTTCAAGGTAGGATTTTACTCTAGCTCAGGCTGACCTGGAATTCACTATGTAGTCTCAGGGTAGCCTCGAACTCATGACCATCCTTCTACCTCTGCCTCTGGCATGCTGGGATTAAAGGCATGGGTCACCATGCCTGACTCGTGACCATCCTCCTACCTCTGCCTCTGGCGTACTGGGATTAAAGGCATGTGTCTCCATGTCTAGCTCCATTTTATGAATAGGCCTCTATACTGAAAATAGCTGCTCCTTGCTGCATGTGCTGAGTCTCAAAGATGAGGCTCTCACAAAGTGGAGCTTCAGCTCACATCATAGGGATTTTTTGTTTTTGTTTTTCCTTGAGATAGGGTCTCACATATTTCAGGCTGGCCTTGAACTTGTCATTATGTAGCCAAGACTGTTTCTCCTGTCTCTCCCTCCTAAGTGCTAGGATTACAGGCTTGTACTGCTGTACTCAGTCACATTCCTTAAATGGTAAGGCGCTTGCTGAGCAGGGCAGGGGGTGGATGGGATCCCACGTTCTTGTACAAGTGGTTACCTATCTCTCCAGTTGTACATAGTGGAGGGAGGGTCTAAGTGACCTTGTCTAACACAGGAGGGCTGAAAGTGTGTATATTGGGGCTGCAATGTGCTGAGGGTAACAGATACATCACTAGTATGGGGGTTCTATACAGAAGGGCATCTGATGGGCCCAGAACTCTGTCCTCTAATGTCATGAGCAATTCAGGAATCTCATGGTTTTAGTGTGGTTTGGGTCTAGGATTGAACTAGCATTCACTCTACTTCTGAGCTACACATATCCCATCCTAGAAAGCTTTTGTTTTTGAAACAAGACCTTGTTGTGTGACCCATCTTAGACTCAAATGCATGATCTAGTAGCCTTAGTCTTTCAAGGACTGTGATTACAGGTGTGCACAACCACACCTGGCGATAAAGCTCACTTATTGAAATGAAGTATTACTATGTTGTGCAGACTGGCCTTGAACTCCCAAGCTCAAGTAGTCCTCTTTCCTCAGTTTCCTGAGTAGCTGAGACTACTTGTGTGCATCTCCATGTCCATTAAAAGCTTTTATGTGATAAGTGAATTTTGCATGGACATTTCATAGCTGATTGAAATGGCCTATCAGCTTTATGAATTGCTGCAACATTTTTTTTCCTCCCAGACAGAAATGCTAAAGTGTACCCCAGGTTATTTTGGATACAGATAGAATGATTATTAAAGATGCTTTCTGTGTTGGGATGATATTCATGGAGGCTCATGTGTTGCCTGGATTGGGGAATTGATGCTGGTGCAGCATTCCTCAGAGTGGATGGTGCTGTCTGGGGAAGGTGCTCCTACTTGTCCCTGATTGGTGTGCTAGTTCTTCACATGGAAGAGTAGAGTAAAAGCAATGTGCACCTATCAGGACTCACTGGCAGGCTAGAGAGAGAGAGCGCAGGTAAAGTGTTTGTCATGCAAACATGATGACCTAAGTTCAAATACTCAGAGCTCCCACGTACAAGCTGGGTGTGGTGACACAAACCTATAATCCTGGCTACAGGGAGACAGACAGGAGGATTCTGGCGCTTGCTGGCTAGCTTGTCTAGCAGAATAAGTAAACTATGACTTCAGTGACACACCCTCTCCCAACAACTACTGAGGAAGATACTTGATGTTGACCTCTGGCCTTCATGTGCACATGTGCATATGCACCCACACATACTACACACATGCACATGCCAGAAATGTTAAGAATAGGGCTGGAGAGATGGCTCAAAAGTTAAGGCACTTGCCTACATAGCCTAACAACCCAGGTTTTGATTTTCTCCAGTTCCTACATAAAGCCAGATGCACAGTGGTACATGTATCTGGAGTTTGTTTGCAGCAGCTGGAGGCCCTGGAGCACCCATTCTTTCTCTCTCTTTTCTCTCTGTCTGTTTGCAAATAAATTATTTAAATTTTTGTTTGTTTCTTTTTTTTTTTTTTTTTTTTTTTTTTTGAGGTAGGGTCTCACTCTAGCTCAGGCTGACCTGGAATTCACTATGTAGTCTCAGGATGGCCTCGAACTCATAGCGATCCTCCTGCTTCTGCCTCCTGAGTGCTGGCATTAAAGATGTGCACCAGCCGGGCGTGGTGGCACACATCTTTAATCCCAGCACTTGGGAGGCAGAGGCAGGAGGATCGCCAAGAGTTCGAGGCCACCCTGAGACTACATAGTGAATTCCAGGTCAGCCTGGACCAGAGTGAGACCTTACCTTGGGAAAAAAAAATAATAATAATAATAAAATAGACTCACTGCCATAGAGACTTTGATTTGCATATGCTGAACCAGCATCTCTGGGATAAAGCCTCCTTGGTTGGGGTGAATGATCTTTCTGATATAATCTTGTATTCTCTTTGCCAATATTTTGTTGATAATTTTTGCATCTATGTTCATGAGGGAGATTGGCCTGTAGTTTTCTTTTTTTGTTCTGTCTTTGTCTGGTTTTGGTATCAGGGTGATACTGGCTTCATAAGAGGAGTTTGGTAAAATTCCTTCCTTTTCTATTTTATAGAAAAGTTTTAGAAGCATTGGTGTTAGTTCTTCCGTGAAGGTCTGGTAAAACTCACCAGTGAATCCATCTGTACCTGGATTGTTTTTAGTTGGGAGATTTTTTTTTTTTTAATAATAGCTTGGATTTCTATACTTGTTATAGGTCTATTTAAGTGGTTAATCTCATCTTGATTAATTTTGGTAGGTCATATAAATCAAGGAAATCATCCATTTCTTTCAGATTTTCAAATTTAGTTTCAAATATGTCCTTAAAGTATGTCCCTATGATTTTCTGAATTTCTTTGGTATTTGTTCTAATGGTGCCTTTTTCATCTCTAATTTTATTGATTTGTATCTCTATTTATTTTGGTCAGATTTGCTAAGGGTTTGCCAATCTTGTTTATCTTTTCAAAGAACCCTTTGTTTCATTGATTATTTGTATTTTTTTTTTAGGTTTCTATTTCATTAATTTCTGCCCTAATCTTTATTATTTCTTCCCGCCTACTGATTTTTGGTTTGCCTTGTTCTTTTTCCAAGACCTTAAGGTGAAGCATTAAGTTTTTTACTTGTGACCTTTCTAATTTCTTAATACAGGCACTTAAAGCTATAAATTTCCCTCATAGGACGGCCTTCATTATGTCCCAAAGGTTTTGGTATGTTGTGTTCTCATTGTCATTTGATTCTATGAATTTTTTTATTTCCTTCTTGATTTCTTCATTGACCCATTCATCATTTAGTAGTGTATTGTTTAGTTTCCATGATTTTGTGTATGTTCTATAGCTTTTCTTGCTGTTGATTTGTAGTTTAATCCCATTGTAATAAAATAGAGTGCAAGGAATTATTTCAATTTCCCTACATATGTTAAGATATGCTTTGTGTCCTAATATATGGTCTATTTTGGAGAATGTTCCATGTTCTGCTGAAAAGAATGTGTATTCTGCAGCATTTGGGGTAAAATGTTCTGTAGATATCTGTTAGGTCCATTTGTTCTATGACCTCATTTAATCCAGATTCTTCTCTGTTTATTTTTTGCGGGATGACCTGACAATTGGTAAGATTGGGGTATTGAAGTCGCCTACAGCAGCTATGTTTGGTGTTATCTGTAACCTTAATTCTAATAGGGTTTGATAAAATTGGGAATCCCCATATTAGGTGCATATATGTTTAGAATTATAATGTCCTCCTGATGGAGTGTTGCTTTAACCAATATAAAGTGACCTTCTTTATCTTTCCTAACTAATGTTGGTTTGAAGTCTACCCTGTCACATATTAGGATAGTGACACTTGCTTTCTAGGCCCATTTGCTTGCAACCACTGTTTTCCAGCCTTTCACCCTAAGATAGAGTCCATCTTTTATGGAAAGATGAGTGTCTAAGAGGCAACAAATAGAAGGATCTTGCTTTTAACCCAGTCTGCAAACCTGTGTCTTGGTTGGGGCATTGAGACCGTTGATATTAAGAGTTATTACTGAAAGGTATTTATTCTTGCCATTCTTCTTATTTTGTAGTTCTTCTGGTTTTAACTTTACTTTCTTGTATTAACTATTATTTGAGTATGGTTTATTTTTTCAAGGTTCCTTATGTGTGTGCTTTTCTTTCTCTTCAGCATGGAGGATCCTTTCAAGTATTTTTCTGTAGAGCTGGTTTAGTGTTCATATATTCCTTTAGCCTGCGTTTGTTGTGGAAATCCTTATTTCTTTGTCTATTTGGATGGATAGCTTTGCAGGATAAAATAATCTTGGTTGACAGGTGCTATTTTTCAGAACTTGGAATACATCATTCCAAGCCCTTCTGGCTTTTAAAGTTTGTGTTGAGTAATGTGCTGTCATCCTGATGGACTTGCCTTTGTATGTGACTTGCTTTTTCTCTCTAACTGTTTTCAGTATATTTTCTTTGGTTTGTATGTTTTGTAGTTTAATTATAATATGATGGTGAGAGGTTCTTTCCTGATTTTGTCTGTTTTGTGTTCTATGTCTGTACTGGCAACACTTTCCCTTTTGGGGGAAGTTTTCTTCTATGATTTTCTTTTTTTGTTTGCTGTGCCTTTAGAGTGAAATTCTTCTACTATGCTCTGAATTCTTTTATGTTTGATCTTTTCATGGTGTCCTGAATGTCTTGAAATTCCCATTCATGCCTTCCTATTAGTTTGTCCTTCTCTTTGTTGGACTGTATTAGATCTGCCACCTGGTCTTCTACTTTATATATTCTGTCCTCTCCTTGATCCATTCTACTGTTGAGTCTTTCTACAGAGTTTTTTTTTTTGTTGTTTTTTGTTTTTTGTTTTCTGAGGTAGGGTCTCAGTCTGGCCCAGGCTGACCTGGAATTCACTATGTAGTCTCAGGGTGGCCTCGAACTCACGGCAATCCTCCTACCTCTGCCTCACGAGTGCTGGGATTAAAGGCGTGCACCACCACGCCCGGCTTCTACAGAGTTTTCTATTTGACTTACTCTGTTTTTCATTTCCATTATTTCTGATTGGCATTTTTTTTTCAAGGTAGGTTCTCACTCTGGCCCATGCTGACCTGGAATTGACTATGTAGTCTCAGGGTGGCCTCAAACTCACGGTGATCCTCCTGCCTCTGCCTTCTGAATGCTGGGATTAAAGGCGTGCGCCACTACGCCCGGCTTGATTGGTATTTTTTTCATTAGTCTCTCTCTCTCTCTCTCTCTCTCTTCTTTGTGGTAGGGTCACACTCTAGCCCAAGATGACTTGTAATTCACTATGTAGTCTCAGAGTGGCCTTGAACTCTTGATGATCCTCCTCCCTCTGCCTCCTGAGTGCTGGGATTAAAGGTGTGCACCACCACACCTAGAATTTTTCATTATTTCAGTTTCCTTACTCATCTCTTGTATTGACCTTATTTCATTAAGTTGGTTTCTTGTGTTTTCTTGGGATTCCTTCAGGAGCTTGTTTTCTCTGATTTCTTTGAACATAAGTATAATAATTTTTTTTGAAATCTTTGTCACGCATTTCATCTAAAGCAGTCTCGCTGGAGGTAATTTCTGATGTATTTATAATTTTTGGTGGGATTGTATTGTCTTGATTTTTTTGTGTGTGTTTCTTATATTATAATACAGAGATTTTTACATCTTCAGTTAATTTGATACTTGGGTTTTCTAATTATCTGCACTGTGAATCTGACTTTATCTTCAATGTAGGAGTTTCAGGTGCCAGGTGTAGCTCTTATACTCCAAGAAAAGCAGCAGAAGTGACCCTAGATGTTGAGTTTGCCTGCTATTCAAGTATTGTAATAGACTGCATGGAGCAAATTACTGGCAATTTGTAAAATCCAACTGAGCAATATACACATTCAATCAAAATGAGCACAGAGTATTTGTACAAGTATGGAGATTAAAACAAACATAATCTAATAACACCAAAGTCCCTAAGAATGTGTGTTGCCCCACACCCTTAATCCTATCAACTGGGAGGTTGAGATTTCTGGTCTGAAATGGGTTCTAAGTCAGCCTCTGCCCCCAATATTGACAGAAGAAAAAAATACAGGCCCTAAAAATCAGGAAATGTTAAAGGCAACAATAATCAACGCAAAAATACAGCTTATTTGAGAAGGGTAAAGCCAACCATGAATACATCATTCAATTGTAATACATAACCTTTCCTGACATGGAAAGAGAGATTAGCACTTCGAGTGCAGACCTATCTACCTGGCTTTTTGTAAGCTGGCCCTGTTTCCTTTTGGGATGGCTTCCAATCTCACCAATGCTGAGTGCCCACCTTGATCTCTCTCAGTTGTGCTGTGGATTCTGTTAGGCTGCTTGGGTACTAGATGTGATGTTCTGATCAACTATGCTGGCTGCCACGTGGCTGGAAGTGAATGAGTTCTCCAGAGGTTCATGGCACTGACAGTTGGGTGATGAGAAGCTTTACAGGGTGTCTGGGGTTGTACCAGAGTCATTCAGCCAGTCCCATTTGTGTTCTCCTTCAGCAGCTGCTCAGCTGGTCCCTGCTGTCTTTCCCTTCAAGTTTCTTGACTTTGCAAGGAGGCTGATATGAGTGGAATATCCCTCTATCTGGTTTCTGCTCCTGCAGCTCTGCGCCTGCTGAGCAGGTGGGTGCGTGGCACATGGACTGGGGCCACTGGACCTCAGTGGGATTCTGGCTGGTTTCCTCTTTTTGGAAGATCTTAGCCTCTTCTGCTTCCCTGCTCTGGTTGATATTAACGTATACACCTTCACTTTTCGGTAGAAGAGTGTACTTTGCTGTGTTTCTGCTTATTTCCCTCCCTAGGCTGCTTTGGTATGGCTACTATGCCACCATCTGACCTGGAAGTCCCCCTCTCATAGAGACTTTGAGATAAGAGAAAGGAATAAGAGCCGGGCGTGGTGGCCGCACGCCTTTAATCCAGCTCTCGGGAGGCAGAGGCATTAGGATTGCCATGAGTTCGAGGCCACCCTGAGACTACATAGTGAATTCCAGGTCAGCCTGGGTCAGAGTGAGACCCTACCTCGAAAAACAAAAAAGAGAGAGAGAGAGAAAGGAATAAACGTGAAATTGTTTTAGTCTATAACTGAGGGTTGTTTGTGTTTGGTGGCTCTACTGTGTTTGTCTTTTGACCTGCTATCATCTGTCCTTTTCTGTCCATATGATGACATGCTTGTGTTCCATGAGCTCTGAAATACATTGTAGGATGCTCTGGAGTCTGCGATGAAAAATGGCTTATGGGGTCATGCGCTGCTTCTTGCCAGTAAGATGGACAGCCGAACACATGCTCGTGTCATGACCAGGTAAGGCAGCTTGTCACACAGCCCTGTCCAGTTGCTTAGCCTATGACTCTCCATGGCACCATATATCCTATCTCTGCTGGGGGCTGTCAACTGTTGGCTCACATAGGTGCTCTTGACTCTCTAATTAAGTTATTCTGCTAAGGGAGTTTTAAATTTTTTAGTAAGTGGTGGTTTTTAGTATCTTGTGTAAAACTTCAGTGAATTCTTCAGTCTGACTATTGAATGAAGGGCTGAGATTAGACCTTGGTTTCTACTAGCTGAGCCAGTTAGATTTCCCTCTCTATCTCTTTTTTTTTTTGGTGGGGGGGGTAGGATCTCCCTCTAGCCCAGGTTGACCTGGAATTCACTATGTAGTCTCAGGGTGGCCTTGGACTCATGGCGATCCTCCTACCAGGCCACCACGCCTGGTCCTCTCTGTTTTCTTTTTTATGGGTAGGGGAGTTTTCAAGGTAGGGTCTCGCTCTAGCCTAGGCTGACCTAGAACTTACTCTGTAGTCCCAAGCTGGCCTCAAAGTCACAGCAATCCTCCTATCCCTGCCTCCCAAATGCTGGGACTAAAGGCATGCACCACCATGCCCAACTAGATCTCTCTATTCTTGTGCCTGCTTAGGTTTGCCAACAGTCTTCCAATCAATGATCCTCTGCAGACAGTGTACCAACTCATGTCTGGACGGATGCCTGCTGCATCCACAGTAAGTGTGCAGGTTCCTGGGATATTTATGGTGGGCCCATATTCTGCTGAAGACTTGCAGGGTCTGAGGCCTGTGTGTCTTATTGTTGCATTCTCTTTGGGTGTGACCATTAGGAAATTAAAAGGTGACAGTCTTGGGGCTGGAGAGGTGGCTTAGCAGTTAAGGTACTTGCTTGTGAAGCCAAAAGACCATAGATTGATTCCCCACTACCCACATTAGCCAGATGCACAGGGTGTCATGTGCATCAGGAGTTCATTTGCAGCAGATGAAGGCCCTGGTGCCCATTCTCTCTCTCTGCCTCCATCTCTCAAATAAAGTAAATTTTTTAAAAAGGTGACAGTCTTGGAAGGATATGCCTTTGCTTTGCTTCTTCTCACTGTAGTGTTGTGGAGATGAAAAGTGGGGAGATTGGAGGCCGCATCTTGCAATGGTCTTGTCCAACCTGAACAACAACATGGATGTCGAGTCTAGGACGATGGCTACAATGGGTGATACCCTAGGTGAGTTGGGTGTGATGGGCCACAAAAGAGGCACAGATTTTCATTTGTAAGTGTGTCTTTGGCACTTTGAGAATTTTCAGGAAAAGATAAGGTTGCTCTGTCTCCCATTAGCCTCAAAAGGTCTTCTGGATGCTGCACACTTCTGCTACCTTATGGCCCAGGTTGGGTTTGGGGTTTATACAAAGAAAACTACAAAGCTTGTCCTGATTGGCTCAAATCACAGGTAAGAAATCAAGTCAACATAGAAGGATCTTGACACACCTTTGGGTGACCATTCTCTGAGATTGATTATGCCAGAAACTGACCACTCTTCAAGTCAAAACAATTCATTTCTTCCACAGTTTGCCATTTTTGAAGTTTGCCACCAATGAAGCTATTCAGAGGACAGAAGCCTATGAGTATGCTCAGTCCCTTGGGTCACACACCTGCTCCTTACCTAACTTCCAGGTGAGCACGGGCTGAGGGAAGGAAATGGCCAGTGGACCACTCTTGCTTTGGTTAGGGTTTCTGAATTCTCACACATTAATGGTAAGGTTTTTTTCCCCCTCTGCTAATTTAAGCAGAAAGTTAAAAATGTATTTATTACTTTTTGATAATTTCATGCATGTATGTATTTTGATCACATTCATCCTTTATTACTTTCTCTTGTTCTCATTCCACTCCCACTGATCTCCCTTTCTCTTTCCAGCTATTCCCCCTTCTACTCACATGTCTTTTTTTTTTTATTGACTCAGTGATTTTAATGTTGTTTACATGAGTGTAGGTGAGGGGTTAGAATTAGTAGAGAATGTTTATGGTATTACTTGCTCCATAGGGAAGGCTGTTGTCAGTGTTTGCTGCACCATTGAACTTCAAATCATGAGCTATTGGCCAAAAGTGTTACATGGAAGCAGAATAAGTTGCTTAGAAGCTTGATTTACTTTGACTCTGAAATATTGCAGAGGATGGAGACTGGTATTATTAATTCCAGGCACTGCAGTGTGGGTGTCAGCAACACATGAGACATGTAGAATGATTGACAGCTTCCAAGGGTCTTTTTAGGAAAAGATGGGAATATGTCCAGGATAGTGAAGCTGTGCTTTTGGTTTTAGGTGTTTAAGTTCATCTACTCTTGCCGCCTGGCTGAGATGGGGCTCGCCACACAGGCCTTCCACTACTGCGAAGTGATTGCCAAGAATGTCCTGACACAGCCTGGTGCATACTCTCCAGTACTAGTCAGCCAGCTGGTTCAGGTAGGTCTTTTGATACTTGTGGGGAAGTTGCAGGGCATCAGTTTACTGGGCTTGGAGGTGGGGTTATAGTGAGTAGGGCTCAACTTAGCAGGTGCATAGAACCTACCTCTGAGATGAGTTTGGATTCTTTAAACATTCTTGGGTGGCTGTTTGGGTTGTGTACCTTGAACCAGTGCAGAACCTGCACTGTAGGTTTCAAGATAAGAAGGATCCCATCTCCAGGGGATCTGCATTGTGAATGGTTTCACTGGTGATTAAAAACTCATACCAGGGGTTGGGGAGATGGCTTAGTGGTAAAAAGTGCTTGCTTGCAAAGCCTGCTGTCTCAGATTCAATTCGCAAACCACCCCCTGTAAGCTGGACTCAAAAAATGGCATAAGGGGCTGGAGAAATAGGTTAGCCATTAAGGCACTTGCCTGCGAAGCCAAAGGACTGAGGTTCAATTCCCCAGGACCCACATAAGCCAGATGCTCAAGCAGCACATGCATCTGGAGTTCATTTGCAGTGGCTAGAAGCTGTGGCGTGCCCATTCTCTCTCTGTCTGTCTCTCTTATATCTCTATAACTCTTCTTACAAATAAATAATTTTTTAAAAATGGCATAAGGACTGGAGAGATGGTTCAGTGGTTGAGGCACTCGCCTGCCCAGCCTAATGACCCAAGTTTAATTCCCCAGTACCCACGTAAGCCAGATGCACAGAGTGGCTCATGCATCTGGAGTTTGTTGGCAGTGGCTGGAGGTCCTGATGTGTCCATTCTCTCTCTCTCCATCTCTCTGCTTGCAAATAAATAAATGTCTCACTCTAGCCCAGGCTGACCTGGAATTCACTATGTAGTCTCAGGGTGACCTCGAACTCACAGCGATCCTCCTACCTCTGCCTCCCGAATGCTGGGATTAAAGGCGTGTGCCACCACGCTTGGCTCTAAAGGACTTTTTTAAAAAGTGATTAAGTGTATTTGTAGTAGCAGGAGGCCCTGGTGCCCATCCCCTACACACATGCAAGTAAATAAAAGCTCATGGAGCTGGGGAAATGACTCAGCAGTTAAAGGTGCTTGCTTGCAAAGCCTTTCGGCCCAGGTCCAATTCCCCAACCACCCTCACCCTTTAGCTGGTCAGGCATTTTTTTCCAGTGGTGCACATACAAGCTTACACTTGGACATCAGCAGCCATGTCTGAGTCCTGGCTGCATCTCTGCCAGCTGCTGTCTTAGCTCCAGTATGTGGCATGTCATGGGGTCCCCTCCCCAGTAGCTTTAATTCCTGAACATATGCTCATGTAAACCTAAGTAACTTTGTTACTGTGGAAATGTTTAAACTGACACAGAAGTATAGAGAATAATTAAGGAGGCCTGTGCTCCTGGACCCTAGCTTTAGCAGTCACTAACAAGGCCAGACTTGGTTCATCTGTACCCACCCACAGCCTCCCAGTGTCCTATGGAAGAGCTTCACCTTGCCCAGTCAGCTGGGCACTGGGACCAGGGAGCAGAGGGTGTGTGGTCAGGGCTGTGCCTGCAAACCTTTCCCTTCCCAGGCCCTGCTGACTTGTGTATGTGAGCTCACAGATACATGGAGAGCTCTGCCCTTCTGGCACACTCTAATCACCCCAACTTCACACTCAAGAAATGCTCTCATTACCTCTATTCAACTGCCCCAGTGGGCAGTGCACTTGAAAATGGTTTTGTTCATGTCACCTGGCAGTAACAAGGGGCTGTACCTTTGTTCTCTTGGGTTCTAGATGGCTTCCCAGTTGCGCCTCTTTGATCCTCAGCTGAAGGAGAAGCCAGAGGAGGAGTCCTTTGTGGAGCCTGCCTGGTTGGTGCAGCTGCGGCAAGTGGAAAGGCAGATCCAGGTGCGGCATTTGATGAGATGGTTTGCCCCAGTTATTTTCCTTGAAGGCACTTGATCATGACAGTGTAACTTCAGAAGCATGATCTCTTCATTGTTCAGGAGGGCATGAGGTGGTGTGCCACACCCTGGAGGAGGCCTGGAATGGGTCCTTGGGCACTGCTACAGCATTGGCTGCAGCCTCTGACCCTGTTCTCCTCTAGGAGGGTGCTGTGCTGTGGAGCCAGGATGGAACTGACCCCCAGCAGTATCCCAGCACACCGTGCTCTGAGGTGGAACAGTTGGGCGGCCCAGGACTCAGCCAGCAGGCAGGGCTGGTGACTGACAATCCTCTGCTGATGCCAGGCACCGAGCCCTTGATGCAGGGAGTGCAGCTGCTGCCCACAGGTGGGACCCACAGCACCCATGCACCTGTTCTCATGTCTGCTTTTGTACAGGAAACGTTTTTGTTTTGCTGTCAGGGGAATTGAGATGTTGTATGACACCGTAGTAGTTTGGGGGACCCCAGGTTTACTCCTTTCTCTTTTTTAAAATAAAAAAAATTATTTTTATTTATTTGAAAGAAAGAGAGAGAAAAAGAGAAAGGACACACAGGGCCTCCGGCCACTGCAAACAAACTCCAGATACATGCGCCACCTTGTGCACCTGGCTTATGTAGGTCCTGGGGAATCAAACCTGGGTCCTTTGGCTTTGCAGGCAAATACCTTAACTGCTAAGCCGTCTCTCTGGACTCTTTTTTTTCTTATTATTAAAATAAAATATTTTGTTTGTTTATTTGAGAAAGAGAGAGGAGACAGAGATGGGGTGAAGGGGAGGGGAATGGGCATGCCAGGGCCTCCAGCCACTGCAGACGAACTCCAGATGCATGCACCACCTTGTGCATCTGTCTTACATGGGTACTGGAGAATCAAACCTGGGTCCTTAGGCTTTGCGGGCAAGCACGTAAACCACTAAGCATCTCTCCAGCTCTCCTTTCTCTTTATGCTTCTTCTTTTGTTGAACTTGTGAAGTCACAGAGCTTTAGCTACCCTTCTGCCAATGTCACTGACTTCACTACCTTGGCTGGTCCTGTCCCCTGACTGGCTGCCTCTTAACTGCTTACTTCCCTTGGAGCCTTTCAAATACTGGGGCAGAGTGGCTCTTTCCCTCCCTTCTGCAGTTGCTGCTCTCCATCCTCATCTCAGGAAGGCTGAAGTGATCCAGACCTCCCCTCTCTCTTTCCATGAACCTCTCTCCTGGGCAGACAGGCACTTTTCCTGCCTACATGCCTCTTGCTCTGTGCCTGCTCTGCAAGGGTTCTCCAGCTGGCCTGAGGTCCTGTAGGATCAGCCTACCATCCTCCTGAACTCTTTTACTGCCCCTCCCTCCCTCCTGGTGTTCCAGACACTCCTGATTATGGCCACTGCCAGCCCCAACTGCTGCCTGCCGAATGTCCTCCCCTGTCACACACAGACTTGTTTTCCTTCTTACTGGCTTATCCCCTGTCTCGGGAGGACTCTGTTTTGCTGTATTTCTCGAGATGAGATCTCACTGTGTTGCTCAGGCTAGTCTTGAATTTGTGGTTCCCAAATTCCTACCTCAGGCTCCTGAGCATCTGGACCACAGACATGTGCCTCTATGCTCAGCTCTTTGGCTCTGTTCATTGTATATCTAGTGCCCAACACAAATCTGCCAGTTAGCAGGCCCTTGCTTGCATGCTGAGCTGCATCTGTGTGTATGAGTGGCAGTGAGGAGAGGGTACCACCAACACTGCAGCACTCTGCCAGGTGGGCACTCAGTGCTTTTCTCTAGATTAGGTTGTAGGTTGGAGCCCCCATGTCTTAACTGCTGATGGGCACCTTTCCCAGGTCCCCTAAAAGTAAATGTTGTTTTTTTAGACTACTGACATGGTGATGGTTTCAGCCAGTAACTTGCAAAAAAGTGTGCTTATGATTCACCATTTTGCTCTAGCCTATGAACAGTTGGCTTCAGTGACCTTAGTCTTCCTCTTCTCCACTGTGCCCTGCAGCTCCACAGACACTCCCTGATGGCCAGCCTGCCCACCCTGCCAGGGTGCCGATGTTCCCCGTGTCATTGTCTCGGGGACCCCTGGATTTGGGTCCTGGCTATGGACCCTCAGGGTCTGCACTTGGCTTCCCAGAGCCCCCCAGGCCTGATCCTGCTGCCCTGCATGTGGGGCCAACCCTGCCGCCTGCTGCGTCGTGTCTCCAGGAAAGTGGGCCTCCACTCGATGAGGCCAGGAACCCAGACCCAGGTCTGTCTGCCGAGGTGCAGGTGCTGTCCTGAAAGCAGAACCAAGTTGGCCTTGGTATTCAAGGATGTGATTGGTGGAAGACATTATGTGGACCAAAGATTCTAAAATATGTAGACTGAATGGATTGAGTCTCAGTGCAGTAAAAACAATAGTGCTGATTTCTGTCTGACTTGGCTGTGTGCTATGAAATGAGCATAACTGGCCATTCAGTGTATAACAAAATGGCCTAGGGACATTTGCAGCATCTTTCTTGATGATCTAGCCTAAGTTTCAGTGGGAAACATAGGTGGAGGTGTCAGATTCTGTCTGAAAGTCAGATTTGGTGGGTCCTATGTCTGGCTTGGCCCAACTCACTTTGTCTTTGAATAACGGAAAACAGACCTGGCTATAAAAAGAAAAGCAATTTCCATGTGGGAAAGCCTTCATTATTGTCATGGAAAGTCATAGTGGTGCAGCCTAACAGTGATCCAGCTTATTCCTCAGGTTGTGTCATGTCAGCATCCTGCCTCCTTTGTCCTGTTGCAATAGCACCAGCACCCAGTCTCTCTCTTGGTTCTCACAGGAATTGCACTACGGGATGCCCCTGTCAGAAACCTACCTCCAGAGCTGAGTGAAGAGGAGTTCGGTGGAAACTTGACTCATCTGGTACTTTCCCACACCTTTTTGTGACTTTTCAATAGTTTGTTGCATAGGTGCCTGACACTTGTTCTTTGACTCTAATTAGGAAAATGATGAAGGTAAGAAGATTACTTTTTTTTTTCTTTTTTGAGGTAGGATCCAGTTCTAGCCCAGGCTTACCTGGAATTTACTATGTACTCTCAGGGTGGCCTTGAACTTATGGCAATCTTCTTACCTCTGCCTCCCAAGTGCTGGGATTAAAGGTGTGTGCCACCATACCTGGCCCTACTTTTTTGTTTAATGAACATGAAACTCAAACCTATGTCCATTTGTATTTTTTTTTTTTTTGAGAGAAAGAGAAACAGAGAGGAAGAGGCAGAGAGAGAATGGGCATGCCAGCGACCTCTCAGCCACTGTGAATAAACTCCAGGCGCATGTGCCCCCTTGTGGGCAAGTGTGGCATTGTGTGCTTGCGTCACTTGTGTCTGGCTAAACATGGGACCTGGAGAATCAAACAGGTGTTCTTAGGCTTGGCAGGCAGGCGCCTTAACCGCTAAGCCATCTCTCCAGCTCCATTTGTATTTTTAAATATTTTATTTATATTAATTTATTAGAGAGAAGGGGGCATATATAGAAAGAATGGGTGTGCTAGGGCCACCAGCTGCTGCAGACAAACTCCAGACGCATACACCGCCTTGTGCGCATCTGGCTTACGTGAGTCCTAGGGAATTGAACCTGGGTCCTTCGGCTTTGCATGTAAGCACCTTAACTGCTAAGCCATTTTTCAGTCCCCCATAAGATTACTTTTAAATGTAGTTCTTAAAGAGAAAGTGCCCCTAAAAATTACTTTAGCCCTTCAAATGTGAAAGACAGAGAAGAGTTCAGCATTATAAAAGCATTCCCTTTAAGCAGAAGAAATACTCGGCTGTAATGAAATCCCCTTAAAAACTTTTATTTGTTTGAGAGAGAGAGAGAAAGAGGCAGATAGAGAACAAGAGAGAGAATGAGTGTACTAGGGCTTCTAGGCACTCACTGCAAATGAGCTCTAGCCACGTGCATCACCTTGTGCATCTGGCTTTATTTGGGTACTGGGGAATCAAACCTGAGTCTTTGGCTTTGCTGACAAGCACCTTAACTGCTAAGCCATCTCTCCAGCCCCCTAATGTAACTTTTTTTTTTTTTTTTTTTGAGGTAGGGTCTCACTGTAGCCCAGGCTGACCTGGAATTCACTATGTAGTCTCAGGGTGGCCTCAAACTCACAGTGATCCTCTTACCTCTGCCTTCCAAGTGCTGGGATTAAAGGTGTGTGTTACCACACCCAGTTATCCAATGTCCTCACTCTGGTCCAATGTAACTCTGTAAGAACCTTGATCCTCCAACATCTGTATTTTAAAGTACAATAGAACTCTTAAAGAACCTTTCCAACATCTTGAGTTTCCAAGCTTTCTTGAGTTTCCATACGAGTGCTGCTCTTTTTGCAGATATATTTGATACAGATACCTCCTCAGTGTGCTTCTAACCCCCCGGGGCACATAGTATGTTCTAGAAGCTTCTTTACAGATAACCTCTGATGGGAGTCCTATCAGTGATTCCTGCAGTTTGGAATTCTGTTCTAAGCTCTACAGACCTGTTATTGTTTAAAAGGCACATTGCCCAGCTCTAACCAGTCCTATCCTCAGTGCCTGTCTATGGTCCCTTTTCTTGAGCACCATAACAACTTGCTAAAGTTGCCTGTCAGGAGCTTTTGAAGCACCCAACATGGTGCCCTCCCATCCTTTTTAAACCCTGCTCCCTCAGTCCTCTGCATCCATTCAGGGAGATACTGGTGGCAAGTACTACCCTCACCTTGCTTGGGTTCCTCACAAGGAGCCTCAAGAGAGCTGACTCCTGTGTTGTCTTGGAACAGGGTTCCTCCAGGATGGTGCAAGACTTGGAAACCTCCTCGGCATGGGATCGTGATGGCTCCAGTTTGACACAGCCATCCCCATCTCTGACACCTGCTCCTGAAGTGAAGAAAACTGCACAAGCTGTCAAAAAGGAAGCCAAGGAGCCCAAGAAGGTACAGCCCAGACTAGCCCATCCTACTCATAAACCCTACCGCCTGGTAGGCAGAGATGCAGAGCAGGCGCCGGGGAGCCTCAGCACCCTGGGGTGACTTTCCTTGAGAGCTGAAGGCAAGGAAAAGGCATTTGTGTTTTAACCCAAACTATGATTTTTTTTTAGATGTGTGTATGATTGAATATGGGTAAAGCACACAGCAGTTAGATAAGTGTCATTGCTTGTACATGCGTATAAGCACCAGGTTAGTGAGGGCACTCCCAGCCCTAGTGCAGAGGCATCAGGCAGCATGGCCTCCTCATGTCAGCTGCTGGTATCTGCCATGTGCGTGTATGTGTGCCACGCTTGGTTTAGTTTGTGCTCTTAAGAGTGGGAAGATGGGCTTGGGATTGTACAGCTAAAGCTATAAGAGTGTTCTTTGTAGGCCGGGCGTGGTGGTGCACGCCTTTAATCCCAGCACTCGGGAGGCAGAGGTAGGAGGATTGCCTTGAGTTCAAGGCCACCCTGAGACTACATAGTTAATTCCAGGTCAGCCTGGGCCAGAGTGAGACCCTACCTCAAAAAAAAAAAAAAAAAAAAAAAAGTGTTCTTTGTATCCCTTGGCTAATTTCTCTAGGTTGTCTGCCCTGGAGAAGAATGTAGGTCACAAAGATACATACTCTCAGATTCAGGGGTCAATGCCAAGTATTGACATCAAGTCATGCAAGCATCCACAGAACAGCGTCCAAGTTGTTCACATGTCTTCATGCCTGGGTCTTGCCAGGCTTTGGACTGGCCGTCCTGCTGGGTTACTGTTGCTCCACTGTGCCTTGCTTGCATTCCTCCATGAGGGACAACATTGAACACTCCTCTTCCCAAGCTGAGACTGTGCCCTATTACACCTACTCCTCTGCCCTTGCCTCTCTTCCCATCTGCCTCCTCTCTGTATGTGACTCCTCTGGGGACCACCTGTGAGTGGTCATACAGTGCTTGAATTTTTTGTGCTGCGTTCCTATCATTTGGCACAGTGTCCTCAAGCTTCTCTGGTTTGTATGTAGAGTGAGTCCTGGTTCTCCCGTTGGCTGCCTGGGAAAAGGAGGACAGAAGCTTATTTGCCAGATGACAAGAACAAATCAGTGAGTATTATCAAATCCAGCACCATGAGGCTCAGGAGAGGTTAATGATTTGCCTGTCGCTGGTGGGTGGTACAGTGTGTTACAGATTTGGATATGTAGACACATTCTGAAGTTGAGTGTTTTAGTTCATTAGGTTACATTTCCATTGAGCTTCAGTCTGCTGATTTTTAAAAATTCTTGACAGATTGTTTGGGATGAAAAGAAAAACCAGTGGGTGAATTTGAATGAGCCAGAGGAGGAGGTAAGGTGTGCCATTGGGTCCTTGCTTTGAGAGCAGTAAGCATCTGTTCTACTCCTTGCTTCCCTTTGGGGAGTCCTTGCTGGGTGTCCAGGATGCTGAAGGCACTACTGAGCTATCTTTCCCTCTGCAGAAGAAGGCTCCACCTCCACCCCCATCGCTCCCCAGGGTTCCACAGGTGGCTCCCACTGGGCCTGCAGGACCGCCCACAGCCTCCGTGAACATGTTTTCGAGAAAAGCAGGTAATAGCTATAGCAGAAATCTGGGCAGAGCACTGTCCTGTACCCAGTGGGGTGTCCCAGTCTGTCCCCAGTGCAGAGAACAAGTTTCTTATATATTGATCCCTATAAGGAGGAGTCCAGTTCTTGGCATCTGACTTGATCTGCAGGTGTAGAAATGGTTCCATGTAGAGTAGACCTCCAAGCTCAAACTGTTAGTTTGAGGGAAGTACTGCAACCCCGCCGTGGGTCCTACTTTTCTGACACAGTGTGGGGACCCAGTGGGCTGGATGCTGGAAATTTCTTGGTGCCCACCTGAGTTCACCTTTCCTCCCACTTGGTAGGCGGATCCAGAGCTCGCTACGTAGATGTTTTAAACCCAAGTGGGACACAGCGGAATGAGCCAGCTCCTGCTCCTGCAGATTTCTTTGCTCCACTCGCCCCACTCCCAATTCCTCCCAACTTGTTCATGCCAAATCCAGGTAGGCAATCTTTGTGCGAGCAGGTCATGTCTGTCCTGGCTTCTGACCTGACAAGCCTGTCTTATCAGCATATGAGCCTGTGGCCCATATCTCCCTTTAAGAATTACCCAGCCCAGGTGCAGAGGACTTGAGGCTTGCACACACTACTTGGCAGTTCTGGTTTCTCCTCTCTGAAGGTACAAGGTGGAATCCTTCCCCTCGGGAAGGATGCCCCAGGAATTGGGGTGGGGTAATGGCCTCCTACCTCCCTCATTCACAGATGCTGAGGAGCCACAACCTGCAGATGGGGCTGGCAGCAGGGGACAGGCACCAGCTGAGGCTCAGTCCAAGCTGGAGCCCGCCCTGGAACCCAAGGTAGGCAGGCACAGTGTGATGGGAAAGGAGGAGCTCCTGGGAGGTTTGCCTTCTTTTTGGTTTTTCGCTCAAGCTGACCTGGAATTCACTCTGTAGTCTCAGGGTGGCCTTGATCTCACGGCAATCCTCCTACCTCTGCCTCCCGAGTGCTGGGATTAAAGGCGTGCACCACCACACCTGGCTGCTTTTTTTTTTTTTTTTTGGTAGGATCTCACTCTAGCCCAGGCTGACACGGAATTCACTATGTAGTCTCAGGCTGGCCTTGAACTCACAGCAATCTTCCTACCTCTGCCTCCCAAGTGCTGGGATCAAAAGCATGTGCCACCTTGCCCAGCTTGATGTTTGCCTTCTTACCTGCAGGATGCCCCTTACCTTCTGTGTCAGGGTTCAGGGTGGGTACCAGGGCTTGAGAAGGGTATAAGAAATTGGTGTTTTAGTGCACCTGATTTTCTATTTGGGAAGATGGAAAACTCTGGAGGGTAATGGAAGTGATGACCACACAGCAATTTAAATATGCTAGTTCTGCTCACTCTGACTAGATTAGGGTGGAGAGTTTATCCATATTGTACTTGAATTTTAAAATAAAGAAAAAAGTAAAGTTAGGTTAAAACACAAAAGAGACATAAGATAATAGTAGTAATAAAAGTCAGATAAGGTATATCTTCACCTGAACCCCCATGTTTAGTAGGACAGCTTAGCATGGCTCCTTGTTCATTGTAGCTATACACTTGCCTTCTGTTGAGTGGGGAGGGCAGTAGTTTCAGTCCAGAACCTTGAGAACCATGCCAGGCACATGGTGACTCTTCCATCACGTTACTGGGGCCCAGAACCCCAAGTGGGGCAGTGGGGTTCCATGGGATACACCTTCTGCAGCTCTCTTAGAGGAGCCTGGGATTGGCAGAGCTGTCTGCAAGCTACGCCACAGGAGCAGGCAGGATTCTTCTGCCCACTTTGACCCTTCACGCTCCTGTGCTGAGAGAGTTCCCACGTTTCCTCTTTCCTTAGCAGGTATTAAGCTCTTCAGCCTCACCTCCCGGTCCTGAACTCTCACTTTCCAAGCTGGATGGCTCCCAGGGAGGAGAGGTAGGGAGCACTGTACATATGTGTGTGTGCATGTGCAAGTATGGGTAGGTACGTGTGTGTGTACATGTATAGGTGTGTGTCCTGGAATTGAGTCTCAGTGAGCCTAGAGTTATTGCCCAGTCACTTCTTCCCTTACCAGTGTGTGTGAGTGAGTAGGAAAAGGCAGTGTAGAATTGGAAATTACAAAGTTTTCCTTCTTAGAAAAACGTTAACTCATTTGGTCACTAGTGTTTAGGAGTTCCAAATGGGTTGTGGGGTCTGATGTCATGTTCCTAAACTCAGCTCTTCCCTCAGCATAGCCAAAACATTCTGGAATTTTGAGGTGTCACGAAGTGAGGCTCGTGTAGATGAGGGCTGACAGACCCTCATCTTCCCCCAGACTAATGACTGTTTTCTTAAAAACTGTAAAGTAGGAAGTTTAAGCTAACATGGCTTTCCTCGTTTGAGTGACATTGATTCTAATGGCATCGAAGCTTTTGAAGCTCAGCTGGCATCTTGGAGCAGTGGCGTGCATGCCGATTTTCACGTCTATCTTGTGTGTGTTCTTGCCGTTCCGTAGCTCTCGCGCTGTAGCTCAATGAGCTCGCTCTCACAAGAAGTGAGCCGGCATTTCCATCAGGTACCTGTGGCTGGCGGCTCTCTCTCCTTCCACGGGGCTGGCTGTGTGCCTATGTCCCTTTGAGAGTCTGTCATCCTCTTTGTAACTAACTGAACACCCTTGTCTTACCCAAGCATTATGTGAGCCAAGATGCAGTGTTCCTCTCCCTAAAGGACCCTCGGGCTAGTGATGGACTGACCACAGGGTTCAGAGTGCTCTGCTCCTTGTGAGTGAGTTTCACGAAGTGGGCCTGAGCCTAGCCATACTGTCAACATCTCCGGAGTCAGGCCACCTCTTAGGAAGAAAGATTTTTTTCTTGCTGATCAAGTTTGAGGAAGACTGTGGTCTGTAGGAGTGTGGCCAAGATGGCCATCCTTTATGGTCTGGGAGATAAGGAATGCTCCATCTTCTATGTTGTGAAGCTGGGCTTTGTCAGCAAGGCTCAGCAGCTCAGCAGAAAGACCCAAGGGGACATTTCTGCAGATTGAGACCCTGGATCTAGAGCCGCTCTGCAGATCTCCTAATTGCTTGGCCGACACTAATGGAAGCTCAGTGGCCCATGCTTTCCATGCATGTTGTTCAGGGCATTTCACTCTGCATGGTGCTTTGATCTTTGCATTCTGTGAGTCACCTAATAACAAACCCAGTGTTGCCAGAGCTATGTGCACCTGTCGCCTATGTGGAGTAGTAGTGGTCTTTTTGAGGTGTCCCCTGTGTCTATAGCTGGGGCAGCAAGTGCTGTGCAATGCCGCCTTGCTGAAGAGGCTTCTTTGCTCTCACAGGCTCCTGGAGACCAGCGTCCTACAGGCCCACCCGGTGGGGCTGTGCCCTTCTACAACCCAGCTCAGTTGGCACAGGTGAGTGGCCCTGGCCTTTGCCCCACATCACCCCAATTTGCCTTCTGATCTCTGCCCTGCTGTTCAGGGACTGTCTTCTCTCCCCTGCATTATCTTCCTTTTGCATGCAGAGTTGCACACCCACAGGACAGAGGAGATGTGGCCACTGGTCCTTCTCCCTGTGCAGTCTCTCAGCTGGTTTTGGCATCCAGCCTTTATTAGTCTCCTGCTCCCTTGTCACCATTCTTCAGGTTCAGCCTTTTCTTTCAGCTTCTAGTCACGGGGATGGTTTGGCTCCCCCCCCCCACACACACACACCCCATCCTTGTCTTCCCATTCCAGCACTAGGGGGTAGATCTCAAGTGAGCATCTTTGTTTCTTCCTGAGGTACAAGTATGTGAGGGGTGGCTTTCCCAAGTTAGGTTGCACAGCTCTCACTATTCTAGGGCCAAGTCCATGACTTCTGGCCACACACTCCAACCCCAGCCTTCTGCTTTCCTCTTCTTCCTTCCCTTCCCTTTCTCTCTCTTTAGAAGAGATTCTCAGCCGGGCGTGGTGGCGCACGCCTTTGATCCCAGCACTCAGGAGGCAGAGGTAGGAGGATTGCCATGAGTTTGAGGCCACCCTGAGACTACATAGCTAATTCCAGGTCAGCCTGGACCAGAGTGAGACCCTACCTTGAAAAACCAAAAAAAAAAAAAAAAAGAAGAAGTGATTCTCCTCAAGTTGGGCCTCCTGGTTTGGCATCTTTATTGTTTGGTTTTTCTAATTAACCCCTATGCCCACTGTCCACAATTCAGGCCTTTGTGGGTGCCTCTTGAGGGCCCTTCCTGTCTACCTTAGGGGTTGGTTTGATGGTTGTCTGAACAGAATTCTCAGATAGGAGTTTTCTTTAGATCAAGGGTGGAAATACTGTTTCTTGTGCCCAATGTGAGATTTCCCCCCTGCTCTGAACCCTAGAGCAGTGTCTCTCCTCAGGGGTCTGTGCTGTCATGTTGTCATGTTCCCATGTTCTCCCCCATTCCCACCCCGTACCCCGCCCTGTGATGGCCCTCGCATTCTGCCCAAGGAACATTTGGAGTGAGGTTTCTCTGGCCAGTCTCTTGAAGGAGTGTAGTTTGGCTACTGTATGCAAGTGAGCTGTGGAGAGAACGAGGTTTGGGCAGTCATCTTGACATTCCAAATGTGATGTTTACTCAGCCTTTAGCCACCCTTGACCACAGTCCTGGAGGTCCTGGCCCCTGTACTATCACTGTGCAGATGAGAGAAGAGACTGTTGTGTCCAGTTACCACTTACATCCATGTCTTCAGCTTGAAGATTTACTCCTCCTCCTTTTTTTTCTCTTCATCCTGTACTATAATAGTTCTGATAAAACCTTGGCTTTGGCCACAGTGAAGTATTGAGAGGGAAAAAGAGTAAATGCTGGTGTCTTGTGGCACCTCCCATGTGCTGCATCCACAGCAGACTGTAGGCCACTGCTGGACTCCCTGAACACTTAGCTGGACCAGCTGTATAGAATGAGCCTCAGTTTTCATGTCTCTCTGACAGAACCATACATAATAAAACATAACATTTCTTCAGTCCTGTGCTCTAGGAGGCACTGAGCGATAGAAACTTGGTACCTTACTGGGAGTTCTCATAGCTTTAAATCAACACAGAGCTTACCAGTTTTTTTGTTAGTGGCATGTGGACTTATGCTGTAGACCAGCCTCTGGCAGTGCTCATCCTGAGGTGGGCATATGGGATCAGTACTGTTCCTTCTGTTCTAGGCCTCCACCACCTCGGGGAGCTCAAGACTGGGGAGGATTGGCCAGAGAAAATACCCAGCATTGAAATAGAGTTGCTTTCCCCTTTTGGATTCATAGTTGGAACTCTGGTGACCAGAAGACTGTTCTCTCCGCCAAGAACCAAACTGACTGCCTAGGGTCCCACAGACCCACACGGACGTGGCAGTGATTTAGAGCCGGTCATACTGTGTGTCTCCCTCCTTACCACCCATGTGTATGAATTTCTGCAGAATTAATTCCACAGTTCTTTCCAGATGCTGGATAGAGTGAATGTGATTCAAAGCCTTTTATGTAAAAGAACAATGTTCTTCTCTTAGTCACTTCAGACACATTAAGGATTTAATACTTTCAGTCACTTGAATGCCCCTTGAAGAGAGGCTAAGTGTGGCTTCACAAGAGAATGAAGGAAACCTTGGAAACTTAGGGTCTTGCAAACCTGCCTGTGACATGGTGCAGAATAATTCTAGGGATCCTTAGAATGCAGAGAGAAAGGAGCATGTGCTCCACTTCAGAGAAGAGCCCCAACCCGTGCTGCAGGCAGCTCTGCCCTGTCCTGGGAGCAGGAAGAGTCACAGCCAGCCAAATGGGGTCAAGTTAGCCACCAGCTTCATAAAGGGTCATGGGATGGAAGTGGTTCACAGGCTGGGAGGGAGTTTCCAGAGAAGACATTTCTCTAAAGACATTTCCAGGTTCAGTTCACTTTCCTGACTAGAACTGCGGGTGACTTTATGAGCCCAAAACCGCCATTATGGTACATTTCACTGAGAAGAGCCCCGGGCTGCTAATGTTCTGAGGTGGCTGGTCTGATTAACTGACCCAATGGAAACTGGCTGCCATGCAGCTGGCTTGGAGCTCCCACCATGGCTGCTCAACTCCTCGCAGAGCAGCTTGCTGGCTATGCTCTGCAAGGTGCTGCCCTCCCCTGTGCCAGGCCTCTCAACCTACAGACATCATTTTAAGAACTTGACATCTTGAAGGGAATGGCTGAAGAAGGCCTTCTGGCAGACACTCTGGAACCTGGCATCTCTGCCCCTGAATGCCCATCTAGGATCTTCAGCAACTACTCACTGACTCAGCCATATCAACCTGCTGAGGAGCTGCTCGCCTCCTCTAGACTCAGCTTTAAGGCTTCACTGACTGTTCCTAAAACTGTCTTGTTAATCTCAAGAGACAAGGAAAAGAGATATTTAAATATTTATAAAAATCAGCAGGTAATTAATGATTTGGGTAGGTTCTGCTAGGGGAATATAAGTGGTTGGTATTTTAAATTTAAATGTAGAAATTGTAGAATGGAATTAGCACAGCCCTTCCCAGACTTCTGGTTCCCTTCATCATCTAGGAAAGACCCTCAGAATGGTTTCCAAAATGTTCCATATATGAGTATGCCTGGACTCGCCTGTTCCATCTGTCACTGAGAAAGACCTGCCCCTGTGGGTTGGGTCTTGTCCTGGGACCCAAGACTCTTGCCTCCAGAATGGCCCTGCGCAGGCTTTGTTGACTGCCAACCACTTTTGATTCAAGAAGCCTCCTCCCAAGTGGGAGCTGCTATTTTTCCTAAATTCAAATTGTTAAATAAAATATTTTGGGCTCTCGGCTTCCTTGTGTTTTAGAGGGGTGAGTTGAGTGCCTGTATAGACAGAGCCTCGGGGCTGAGGGGTCACTGTGGTGGGGCGTGGTCTATTCTGGTGTGATGTGACCTCTGCTTGGACGGGCGGGGCCTCAGTCTTCAGGAACTGTGTGGTCCTCCGGCCACCAGGGGCCGCTGTGGGCGGTGGGCGGGTAAGCGGCGGTGTTACCGCGAGCCCGGTGGATCGCTGAGCAACCATTGAGCGGGACCGGGACCAGGATGACCATTTGAGCCCGGAAGGGGCGAACCCTGGGAAGAGGGCCGGGGCTCGGTGACCCCGGCGCGGGACAGCGGTCGTTGCTCAGGCTGCGGAACCCAGGTTGGCCCCGCAGGATCGGACCTCCGGCGGTGGGTCTGGGGGGGGGGTCAGGCGAAGAAGAACGTAGGTGAGCCTAGGACGGCCGGATGAAGGGCTGGTGTCCGTAGCACCTTTCTGTGGGCGCACCAGGGGTGGGGGACAGGCTTCCTGACTGAAGTGGAACACGCAGCCTTTGTCTTTGGTGCCTGTTCCCATGTTGTCACCTGTACTATGGATAGCTTTTAAGACCAGCAGGCTGGCCTGTGACAAGACCCGAGGATGAGACATTGGAAAGACTAATGGTGAGGTCTTCCGGATTTTCCTCCAGGCATTGGTGGGAATTCCAGGACTTCAGCCATGCTGCCACTGGCCCTTCCTCAAAAGGACCACCCCAGGCCAGAAAGGGAGCCACCCGGGTTTTCTCTGCACCCAGCCAGTGACCTATGACAAGCATCCCTGCCGACGCGTGTTGCTAGCAGCACAGGGAGGAGCCCTCTTCCAGGAAGGCTAGGCTGCAGTGGGTGAGGGCTGACCAGGCCCGACTATGCCGTCCAAGTCAACGTGCCTACGTCACCCAGAGGCACCTGGGCAGACGGAGGGCAGAATGCTCCAGGCACAGCTTCCCAATACAGGCCAGGACCTCCCCCCAAGCTCAGGACCCCTGCCGACCACCCACTCTCAAGGCCTGGAGAAAAGCCCCATGCCTCCCATCAGCATCCCAGCAAAAACCAAAAACCAGGACCCACAAGTTAAGGCAAACCCTATCACCCCACAGCCCCCTACAAGGCCGAAGTTGGAGCGAGCCCTGTCCCTAGATGACAAGGGCTGGAGAAGGAGGCATTTCAGAAGCAGCCAGGAGGACCTGGCAGCCCAGAACCAGAATGGGACCACTCCTAGCAGAGGCTCCATGCAGGACACTGCTCCCCAGACCCTTGCCTGCAGTCACCCCCTGCCCTGCCTCAGCACATCCTTGCAGGAAATCCCCAAGCCCCGTAGGGCCATGGGCAGTGAAAGTGGAAGCCCATCATTGTGGAGCGATTGCCTCTCCGGAATGATCAGCACCTCTCTGGACCTCCTGCACAGGGAGCCTGTCCCAGGTGGGGGCTCTCCTAAGCTGCCAAGCTTGCGCCCACACCCACTGCCTGCTATGGACCTCAACATAACCTCTGACTCCCTGAGGACAGCAAACAGGGTCGACCCTGAGCATACAGACTACAAGCACCGCATGCAGACCAGGCTGGTCCGGGCCCACAGCAGCTTGGGCTCCAGCCGGGCTCAGAGTCCCCTGGCCAGCGATGACCACTCTCTTCACTCAGCCAGATCCACCTTCAGCCTTCTGGCGCCTATCCGCACCAAGGACGTCCGGAGCAGGTAGGGCATCCTGGAGGGAGGGGCAGTGTGCACTAGGCCTCTATGATACCTACCAAGAGCAAGCTCTGAGCCAAAAATGGTGGCTCATGCCTGTAATTCCAGCACACTGAAGGCTGAGGCAGGACAATCACAAGTTCAAGGCCAGCAGGCTTGGGTTACATAGTGAGTACCTATCTCAAAACAAACAAACAAAAAAAACAGGCGTGGTAGTGCACGCCTATAATCCCAGCACTTGGGAGGCAGAGTTCAAGGCCACCCTGAGACTACATAGTGAATTCCAGGTCAGCCTGGGCTAGAGTGAGACCCTACCTTGAAAAACAAAACAAAACAAAGCAACAACAATAAAAACAATAATAGGAACCACATAACCACATGAATGGGTTCTCATAAAGAATGTGTTAGCTGGGGCGTGGTGGTGCATGCCTTTAATCCCAGCACTCAGAGGCAAAGGTAGGAGGATTGCCCTGAATTCAAGGCCACCCTGAGATTACAGAGTGAATTCCAGGTCAGCCTGAGCTAGAGTGAGACCCTACCTTGAAAAAGCAAAAAAAAAAAGAATGTGTAAGACTAAGAAGTAGAGAATGAGGCAGACAGACCTCCCCGATTTCTGTTAAGTAACCTGTCTTCCAGTACTTCCCAGACAGATGCCTTTTCAATTCTGTTTATAACCTTCCAGAATCTTTCCTTTGTGACTTGGTGCCATCCATGGGCACAGCAGGTCTGTAAAAGTAGATCATTCTGCCTCAATCCTTATGTAAACAGATGAGCACACACTCAGCATATTATTCTGGCTCCTGTGTTTTTCATTTCCCTACATTGTGTTGGGCATCTTTCTTTGCCAGTGTCTGAATTGGCCCCTTTGTTTTTTCTGTGTGAAGACTGCAGCTCTCATGAGGAGCACTTAGGGGCCCTCTAGTGCTGCCCAAAAGGAGGGCTGAGTGCTGGCCTGGCAGGCTCTGGACATGGATCGGCATTTTACCAGGATGTCTAGACAGATGTGAATTTGCCAGACCAAATGGCTCCCCAGAGGCCACTTGCTCACAGATAGGGCAGAGTGACTGAACTGAGTAGTTGCCCTCTGTCCTCTGTGAGAGCCTCCACACTGTCTAGAGCCAGAGGGGCCTGGAGTCCTGTGACTTTTCTCCAAGCCTCACTACTTGTGGGTAGGGTCACACCTGAGGATGCACAAACTTGGTTTTCTGTGCTTGGCCTCTGTGATTCTATATGGACTTGGCATACTGAAAAGAGCCTGGGAGTCACCCCCTGGTTGGCCCTCTTTTTCTGTGACTCAAGTGGGAGCTATCTCTGATCCCCTTCTCCTGAGGCCAGAATCTGAGCACAGCCTGTCCACATCTGGAGTCTCCTGTCCAGAGCTGGCCATCCTGGGATCTTGGTTTCAGCCTGGGAGGTACAACTTGCTTTTAGCCTTGCTACAGCCATGTATCTGGACAAGAGGTGGGTGGCAAAGTGAGAGCAGGGAGAGTCAGGAGATGGCCCCTTGGTGGTTTCTCGGAGCTGCCCTAACATGTGACCATGTACTAGGAGACTTTAAATATTTTATTTATTTATTTATTTATTTATTTATTTATTTTATTTTATTTATTTATTTATTTATTTATTTGACAAAGAAAGAGAGAGAATGGGCGTTCCAGGGCCTCCAGCCACTGCAAACGAACTCCAGACGTGTGCACCCCCTTGTGCATCTGGCTAATGTGGGTCCTGAGGAATCGAAATGCCTTAACTGCTAAGCCATCCCTCCAGCTTGGAGATTTTATACAATAGAACCCGAGTCTTCCTCCTCCTCCTTCTCTTGTTCTGGAGGCTGAAGTCTGAAATGAAGGAGACAGTAGGGCTGCCTTGTTCCGGAGTGTTTAGGGACCTCTTCTTTCCTCTGAGAGTGCTGTGGCCTCTGGCATGCCAGTCCTTACCTGGGGTCTTCATGTGACTGCTTCCCTGCCCTCACTTCTCACAAGTACCTCAGTCCATGAATGAGGGCCCCCTCATCTGGAGGTGCTTTGCGACTTACATCTGCAAAGAAAGCTGGTGGTGGATGTGTCTTTTTTTGTTTGTGGTTTTTTTTTTTTTTTATTTTTTTTATTTTTTTGAGGTAGGGTCTCACTCTAGCTCAGGCTGACCTGGAATTCACTATGTAGTCTCAGGGTGGCCTTGAACTCACTGCGATCCTCCTACCTCTGCCTCCTGAGTGCTGGGATTAAAGGTGTGCATCACCAAGCCTGGTGGGATGTGTCTTTTGAGAGTCTTCTTTCAGTTCTCTGCAGCTCCTGAAGGTCATCAGCCTCACGCCCGGCACCTGGGGTTGACCCTATAGGTTGGCCCTCTGGGCCACACCTGGAGTAGGGACTGCCCAGGCAAGCCTGGCTCCTCACTGTTGCCCTGGTGACTGCCCGGGCAAGCCTGGCTCCTCACTGCTGCCCTGGTGCTCTTCCAGCACCTGCAGTGGCTAATAGGCCAGAACTGTCACCTGAGGCCATCATCACAGGGATCTTTTTAGAATGAGATTTCCACATGCATTCAGTGTTGTTAGATTACTAAGCAAGCTTTTTTTCTTTTATTTTTTTTTTTTAATTGCCACAATAAGGCCTCCAGCCACTGCAAACGAACTCCAGACTCATGTGCCACACTCAGGCTTACCTGGGTATTGGGGAGTCGAACCTGGGTCCTTAGGCTTCGCAGGCAAGCGCCTTAACTGCTAAGCCATCTCTTCAGCCCACAGGCAAGCATTTTAATCACTGAGCCCCAGCAGTGTTAGAGTAGTTACAGCAGCTGATAGGCCTTTCATAGGAAATGAGAACTGGTCTACATGGCATGCACAGGCCCCAGTTTCATCATAGGAAAGTGCTGAGGAGACGCCTTCATCTAATTCTGCTGTCGATACCTGAGAAGACTGCACTGCAGTGACGGAGCGGGCAGTGACCAAGACAATGTTGGTGTGGCTGCTAGGCAGGCACCTTCCCTCCATGTGCCTTTACGCTGTCCCACGTGCCCCACTTCCAGCAGAGGGCAGCTGGGGCTGTGACATACTTCACACCACTGCCTTGATCTGGATCAACGATTGGCATACTTTTTCTGTAAAAGGTCATATGCGGGCTGGAGAGATGGTTTAGCGGCTAAGGCGCCTGCCTCCTAAGCCTAAGAACGCTGGTTCCAATTTCCAGCGGTTCCAATCTCCAGGTCCCATGTTTAGCCAGATGCAAAGTGACGCAAGGGCTCAATGCTGCACTTGACCACAAGGGGGCGCACGCATCTGCATTTTGTTCGCAGCAGCTGAGACACTGCTCGCGCGCCCATCTCTGTCTTCCTCCCCACCCTCTGTCTCTCCCTGTGTCTCTCTCCAAAAAATAAGATAAAATTAAAAGTTTAAAAAAAAAAAAAAAAAAAGGTCATATGCAGTTTTCAGTTCTGTGGGCCAGAGACCAAAGCCCCCAGTTGTGGCAGAACCCTCAGGACCCACACTGAGAAGAGTGGCAGTGTTGACATTGTTTTACTTAGGGACACAAATTTGATTTTTAGGTCGTTTTCATGGCTCTTGAAATACTGTCCTACTTTCCTTTTCAAGTGTTTTCAAATGTGAAAGCGGTTGTTAGTTCATAGACATCATAAGTGGCTGGGCCTGGTTTGAGCCAACCTGCTGGCTACTGTTCCAGAGAGACCTGGGTAGGGCTTTCCCACCAGTGCCTCTTGTTCCTAAAGACCACAGCCAACCTGTCACTTTTATACAAAATCTAGGGCATCTTCCTTCTGGACAAGTCAAGAAGAGGCGACGCTCCTTCCCCAAGGCTGGACACAGGAATGAGAACAGGGCCTGTGTCCTTCAGTGTGACACCATCTACTTACACTTCACAACCAGCTGGGCAAACCGACTCTGTAAATTGTAATTTGGAGAAGACAAACATAGCCTGCAGGAAAGGACATGGTTGCTTCAGGTCTGGGAACCAAGAGCCTGGCCTGCACCTACCTTGAGGCCACTACTATGAGTATTGTAACAGGGAAATTGGGGTTCTGTGGTGCTTCCTGGAACCCCAAGCCCTGAGTTCATATCTACAAACTAACCAAAGAATCGGCAATTCCAGATCCAAGAGAATGATTTTCAAAATACTACATTTTATTCAGATTTTACAAAGGAGTGCAGAAAGGGGGAGACTGGGAGGTAAGGGGAAACAAAAGTGGGGAAAAGTGAGTTATACCATGTGGAGCCCGAGTCCATGTGACCAGATAGGGATCTGGGGGAAAAAAACGTGGAAAGAAAAGAAAAGAAAGTTCAAGGAGCTTCTGCCATGTGGGGAGCTTGAGGGGATAAAGAACCCATTGCGAAGAGTAAAGGCTAGGGGGCCCTCCCCTCTGCTCAACCCGGCTGGGCCTGGACTAGGGCCTAGGCTGAGACCCTCCCGGCTGGGCCAAGCCAGCCCAGGCCCAGCCGAAGGAAAAACACACCCACAGCTGGAGGTTCCCAAGTGATCAGAGAGACAGAGCCTGCCCTCCCCTTGCAAAGGTATTTGTAACTTTAGGGTGGTGGGCTGTCTTTTGGCCCAGGTGAAGCAGAGGGCCAGCTGGTTGGTTAGGACTAGGGACTGTCTCAGGAAGAGATTAACTCTGGCACAGAGTTCTGGAGGCTGAACTTGACCAACCACAATGTTTAAATCCTATGAAAGACCTCCCTCCCAGGAGGGGTCCTGTCTGTGGAAAAACAGTTCTTTGGAACTAGGCAAGAGATAAGAAAAACTTTCCTGCCCTTTTTACCTTCAGGGGTCCAGTCACCCTAAATCTACCCCCCTTCAGTATGAGGCAGGAACTTACTCTACCCTGACTGATTGTTGTCTGAATCCAGTCAGCCCATTACGGACTTCTTACCCATCAGCTTGAGGGTGAAACCAAGGAAGTGCCACCCTTAGGACAGCTCAGTCCACCTCCTTGGAGCTTGGTGAGCTCCCCCATGGGGTGGGAGAATGTCCCATACACTGTAAACTCTCACCATGTTGCCGTAACTTCAGCTGTCCTCGGCTAGGAGTAGGGTAGCATAAAGACATGAGGAGAGAAGGTGCCTACCTGCATCTATACCACATTGTCCTCTGTCACTGCAATGCAATCTTATCATGTCTTGGGCCTGCACAGTGCAGTGGCTCATTCTTTACAGGCAGTACCCGGATGGGGGTGCCATCGTGCCATTGGATCAGGGAGAAGTGACCTTGGAAGAAACAGACTGTGCCCTTGAGGAGAGTCAGGAATCTGTGGTGTCCATGAAATAGGAAAGGACGCTTGGGATGTTTGTCTGGGATTGTGGAAGACAGGTGGCTCTGCAGCCTCTGGGGTCTTGGAAGCTACAGGGACAGTGGAGACAATAAGGATGTCCTTGTGGATGAATCAGAACTGTGAGTTCTGAGCCTGTTGCTGTTTTTGTTTGTTTTTGCTTTTCTTAGATAAGGTATCTCACTGCAGCTCCGACTGACCTGTAACTCACTCTGAAGCTCAGCCTGGCCTTGAACTCATAGCAGGTCTCTTAAGTGCTGAGATTTTAGGTGTGAGCCACCACACCCAGCTCTGGGCTCCTGATCTCTTGGGGACAGGCCCAGGGAGACCTGGTCAGGGGTCCACCTGAGCACATGCAGATGTGAGACCTTGCAGGAGTCTAATGTTTCACAAGGTATGAAAAACTGGGTGTGATGGCACACACCTTTAATTCTAGCACTCAGGAGGCTGAGGTAATAACACAGTGAATTCAAGGTCAGCCTGGGCTAAAGTGAGACCCTATTTCAAAAAAAAAAAAAAAAAAAAAAAAGAAAAGAAGAGGGCTGTGTAGATGGCTTAGCAGTTAAGATGCTTGCCTGCAAAGTGTAATGACCTAGGTTTGATTACTCAGTACCCACGTAAAGCTGGATGCACAAAGTGGTGCATGCATCTGGAGTTCATTTGCAATGGCACTATGCCCTGTCACACCCATTCTTCCTCTCTCTCTTTTACTTGCAAATAAATAAATAAAAATATTTTAAAATTAAAAAAAAAAACTAAAAAAAGGGGGGGGAATCCCAGCTGCAGATGTTGGCTGTTATTCCAGCATCCTGTGGGGGGGGGTGTTGCTCCTCCTTAGGGTCCACACAGCCCTGAGGTGGCCTCATGGCCTCTAGGACTGAGACCCCAGAGAGTATCCTCGCAGCCACCTAGTCTACGCAAGGGAGTCCCGTGGCTGCTTCAGTGCCACCGAGGCTGGGTGCTCACTGTGTCTCTTCTCTTTGCAGGAACTATCTGGAGGGTAGTCTTCTGGCCACTGGGGCCCTGCTTGGGGCAGATGAGCTGGCCAGGTACTTCCCAGACCGGAGCATGGCCCTTTTTGTGGCCACCTGGAACATGCAGGGCCAGAAGGTAAGAAGGGCTACAGCAAAGGGAAAGGGTTGTAGCAAGGCATGGCTGGGGTGAGTGGCCTCCGTTGAGCACAGCCTGGCCATGACTATGGGCAAGTAGGGTAGCTCCCTGCCTACAAGGCTCCACGAGGGTCCAAGGTTGAGCACCAGCCTGGCCAAAGTGTCGTCTGCCCAAGGGAGCAGGGGATGTACCCAGGGACCCAGACAGCACAGGCAGGAGTGTCTGGCGGAGAAGGGTCACCAGCTGGGTGGTGGTAAGTGAACAGATGTTCTCAGAGAGGGAAACTGAGTCATCTGATGTGTCAAGGCTCCCTGGAAGCCAAAAATAGCCCACAGCTGTGCATAGAACATCTCAGCTGTGGCCTCAGTTTCCTCTCATTGAGAAGAAACACCCTGTGACCAGACTTCAGGCAGCAGAGCAGTGACTTGTCCACAGACTCCTGTACCCAGGCCCGAGAGGAGCCTGGTGGCCCTGACCATATCGTGGTTCTTCCTGGTAGGAGCTCCCACCCAGCCTGGATGAGTTCCTGCTGCCCACCGAGGCCGACTACACCCAGGACCTGTACATCATTGGGGTCCAAGAAGGCTGCTCTGACAGGTGGGGCACTGAGGCCTCCAGTGTGCCACGTGGACAGTACACTGGGAACCTAAAGCTTCATAGACCAGAAGGGCAGTTTCATACCTGGATGAAATGAACATAGCTTCTTTTCAAATAGAGACTTGAGTACTTTTTGGGGGAGGGGAGTGAGGGTGTGCATGCATGTGTACAAATGCATATAGGCCATGTGTACATGTGGAGGTCACAGGTCAGTTTTCAGGCGTTGATCCGCATCTTCCATTTAATTTGAGGCAAGGAGACCTGGGAGTTTAAAACTCAGTGGAGCTGGGCATGGTAGCGCACATCTTTAATCCCAGCACTCAGGAGGCAGAGGTAGGAGGATTGCCATGAGTTCGAGGCCACCCTGAGACTACAGAGTGAATTCCAGGTCAGCCTGGGCTAGAGTGAAATCCTACCTTGAAAAACCAAAAAAAAAAAAAAAAAACCTCAGTGGCATTTCAGGTTTTGTAGACAGATGTCCAAGGGAACGCAAAGTTCAGCTAAGATGATGTGGGTTCTCCGGAGGCCACTTGGCTTCCTGAGGGCTCTGAGCTCACTGCTGGAGGACAACACTGGCATAGCCACACCCCGTGATATCCTGAGGACTTCTGGAGAAGTTGGCACCAGGGCCATGCAACTCATAGGAGGTCTTGCTCACGTGAGGAGAGCAGCAGGCCACCTGCCTGGTGCACTCTGGGGAAGGGACCCGACCGCTAAGGTCTCTAAGTTGAGATGTGTTCCATCTCAGCTGGTCTGGATTTCTGTCAGCTTGGAGCCAGAACACCTGTGGTTCTCACACAGGACCGGAGTCTGCACATATAGTAGAGCAAGGACTTGGGTCTTCAACCTTTTTGCTTGCTCATCATTCTCAGTACATATTGAGTCCAAGTTGTGGGGTTCCACCAGGAGCTCTCTCGAGGCCTCTCTGGCAAGTGTGTGGGATGGAACTGAAAGGCCGTACAACTCTAGCTGCCCTTCCTCTCCCCACAGGCGGGAGTGGGAAACACGCCTGCAGGAGACACTGGGTCCTCAGTATGTGTTGCTGTCCTCCGCAGCCCATGGGGTACTATACATGTCCTTGTTCATCCGCAGGGACCTCATCTGGTTCTGCTCAGGTAGGCATCACCAAGGTTCCTGTACCTACAGCTCCCAAGGCTGTGGGTGCTGCCATTCATGGGCCCCTTATAGCAGTCTGTGGCCTCTTGGATAGATGTGCACTTAATGCCTGGGATCCCGCCTTTAGGGGTCCTCATGCTTGGGAATACACATGGACACACCCAGTGCAAGTGTGTCTGTCAACTGCAATGAGGCCCTGTTCCTGCCCCACAGAGGTTGAGTGCTCCACGGTAACCACACGCATCGTGTCTCAAATCAAGACGAAGGGTGCCCTGGGCGTCAGCTTCACCTTCTTTGGCACCTCCTTCCTCTTCATCACATCTCACTTTACCTGTAAGTCTCTCAGAGCTCGAGTCCTGGAGTCCTATTGCTGGTTTGCAAGCGGCTTCCTCTGTCCCTGGGTGGGGTGTCGGTGACTGACTCTGGGCTACAGTCACTTTCCATATTATGGGCTCTGGTCTTTTTTTTTTTTTTTTTTTTTTTTTTTTTTTTTTGGTTTTTCAAGGTAGAGTCTCGCTCTAGCCTAGGCTGACCTGGAATTCACTCTATAGTCTCAGGCTGGCCTCAAACTCATGGCGATCCTCCTATCTCAACCTGCTGAGTGCTGGGATTAAAGATGTGCACTACCACGCCTAGCCATGGGCTCTGTCGTGCTAGGGCCTGATGTTCAGGACCCTTGCTGCTATAAGCCATAGTCCTTTGAGGCAAACCTACCCAGACTCGTGCCTCAGACCACTAGGCCACAGTCAGAGCACAGTGGGGCAGGGTGCAGGCTCCCCACAGGAAACCTCCTCTGTACACTCACAGCTGGAGACGGGAAGGTGGCAGAGCGGCTTTTGGACTACAGTAAGACCATTCAAGCCCTGGCCCTGCCACGGAATGTGCCGGACACCAACCCCTACCGCTCCAGTGCAGGTGAGAGCTGCAGCTGCACGGGGCGCTCCAGGCTCGGTCCTTGTTCTGTGGGTGGTTTAGCAAAAACCCTGTAGGGCTTTTGAGTATAGGAAATCTCACGACTGAAATAGCCACTTGGTTAGCAGCTGGGCAAATGGGAACCCACAATGTCTTAATGGCTTGCACTTACACAGGAGCATCATTGCTCCTGCCAGCAATGTCCTGCCTCTCACTGGGCCACAAGGAGCTGACTGGATGGTCAGCTTGCTGTGTGTCAAGGCTTCCCTTAACACCTGAACCTCTGACATGCCTACTCTAACTATCTGAATTCGGTCAGCTCAGTGTTGTGCGCCTCTGCTGCTTTCACCCCTACGCTCCTTGGGGATCTGCTACCCAGCTTCGACTCTGGGGGAAGGAAGACTCAGATGAATGAGGTCCTGTCATTTGACCTGGGGCCCATCCACCTGTCGGTGGGCCACATCAGGCGCTGGGGGCCAGCACCAATGCATGTTCCCATGTGTGCCTAGTGGATGTCACCACACGGTTTGATGAGGTGTTCTGGTTTGGAGACTTCAACTTCCGCCTGAGCGGTGGGCGAATGGCTATAGAGGCCCTCCTGAAGCAGGACCCAGAGGTGGATGTGCCAGCACTCCTACAGCATGACCAACTCACCCAGGAGATGAAGAAAGGTTAGTGGCTGAGGGGCACTACCTCCGGTACGCCTGGCACTATCTGAACCCGCCTATGTTGCAGGATCCATCTTCAGGGGCTTCCAGGAGCCAGACATCCACTTCCTTCCATCCTACAAGTTTGACATCGGGAAGGACACCTATGACAGTACCTCTAAACAGAGGACACCCTCCTACACGGTATGTGCCCTCAGTCTGGCCTCAGGTACCCTAGTGCACTTCCGGTGTGGCTTCCTGCCAACCGCAGCTTATGCCAAACATGAGTGTGGGGCTGTCACCCCCATCAGGTGCTCAGCATGTGACAGCCAGCCTGGACTTCAAACTCAGTTACAGGCTTGCTGTAGAGGACAGTGCCTCCTCTAATGTTTCAGAGCGGGCAAGCGGACCCTTGGCAGTGCTCTAGAAGCCAGACTCAGGTCATGCCCTGCACCTGCCTGGGCCACCTAGGTCCACACCTAGTTCCTCATTGTCAAGCACTAGGAAGGAGCTATCAGAAGGCACCTGCAGCCCTGCCTGGCTTTCTCACCAGACCTAGGCTCTAGCTCTGGGCAGCTGGTGAACCCTGGGGCATCTAGGGGGCAAGGGAGCTCCACACTGCTCCCAGACAGCAGTCTCCAGTACCCAGCAATAAAAAGCTCGAGGGTTAGGTGGGGAGAGCCCCATGGGAGTGTGCTGAAGTACAGCTAGGACCAGGCTGCGGGCCATGCCCTGCCACATACCATCTCTTTTCCTGCTTTGTGATCTCTTGTGAAGGACCGAGTCTTATACAAAAGCCGCCACAAGGGTGATATATGTCCCATGAAGTACTCCTCGTGCCCTGGGATCAAGACATCCGACCACCGCCCTGTGTACGGCCTGTTCCAGGTGAAAGTGAGGCCGGGGCGCGATAAGTAAGTCCTTGTTCACATCTCACCTTCAGAATTGGGTGGATTTGGACCGGGAAGAGGACCCTGACATTTCTGGGTGGGGTGACAGAGTTAGATATGGAGGTTCATGCCACTGTTTCCTCATGCTTCAACACAGCCAGACAGGTGTCAGCAGGCCCCCAGGTTGATGTGATGTGACTGTCACCTGAGCCTACATCCTAGAGGTTCACAAAGTATTTGTTTGGGTCATCCTCAGGGTTGCATGCAGAGGAGGCTTGTTCTATGACCTTGGGATGTTCTATGACCAGGGCTGGGTAGACCCCTGAAGTTAGACCCAAGTGGGTCCTCAGGGACGATGTGGCCTTGAGCTCTCAGGAAGTGGCCACATCCTACCTAGTCAGTGGGTGTCCTGCTAATGAAAGCTAAGACCACTTTTTTTTTTTGCTTGTGTGTGTGTGTGTGTGTGGTATATGTACATGACTGTCCTTGCAGCGCCCCATGTACCGGCCTGCATGCCAGAGCAGAACATTGGGTGTGCCACTCCATTGTTCTGTGCTCATTTTGAGCCTGTCTCCCCTTTGCAGGGCAGAGGTTATAGGTGGTGGCCATGCCCAGCTGTTTATGTAGTCTTAAGGTGGCCTCAAACTCACAGGGATCCTCCTATCTCTGCCTCCCAAGTGCTGGGATTAAAGGTGTGCACCATCACGCTTGACCAACTTTTTTTTTAATTTTTATTTATTTATTTTTTTTTTTTTTGGTTTTTCGAGGTAGGGTCTCACTCTAGCTCAGGCTGAACTGGAATTCACTATGTAGTCTCAGGGTGGTCTCGAACTCACGGTGATCCTCCTACCTCTGCCTCCCAAGTGCTGGGATTAAAGGTGTGTGCCACCACGCCCGGCTAATTTTTATTTTTTTTTTAAATTTATTTGAGAGAAAGAGAGAGAAGCAGAGAACAGGACAGATAGAGAGAGAATGGGCACACCAGGGACTCCAGCTACTGCAAATGAACTCCAGATGCATGTGCCACCTTATGTATCAGGTTTATGTGGGTCCTGGCAAATCGAACCAAGGTCCCTTGGCTTCGCAGGCAAGTGCCTTAACCACTAAGCCATTTCCCCAGCCCCTGACCAACTTTGTAACACTTCTTTCCACAGCATCCCGCTAGCTGCAGGCAAGTTTGACCGAGAACTGTACTTGATAGGAATTAAAAGACGGATTTCAAAAGAAATTCAGAAACAGCAAGCACTGAAGAATCAGAGCTCCAGTGCGGTCTGTACTGTTTCTTGAAGTTGCCGGATGAGGACTGGCCACTACAACTCAGGGACCAAAGTCACTGGAAAGATAGATGAGTGCTCTTTGGTACCTCTAGCCATTTTGGGGAGTCTTCTGCTCCCACTAAGAGTCCCCCAAGATAGCCATGGGTTGTGGCCAGGCCATTCTCACTGGTGTCCCAGGAAGGAAGCTGCATGTCTGTCACTGAACAAGCCCATTCTATTTGTGACACATCCCTACAGGCATCAGGCAGGGCTTCGCTCTCAGGATGGGGGCACATGCATCCCACACAGCATCCTTGCCTCTTCCAGGCATACAGAGCAGCAGCAGACTGAGTCAGGCCTGTCTGGAGCAGCTCCAAATCCTGGAGGATCATCTGTGAGTGCCATGGTGTCTCTCCCCCCCCCCCCACTCTCTAGTCATGTTTCTCTGCCACAGCCCAGGTTCTAGATCTGCACCTTCCTAGCAGCCCCTTTCCTCCAAGCACCTCACCCCAGTATCTCAGGAGGAGCTACAGTGGGGCAGGCATACTCTGGGCCTCAGGTCCCCACTGCCTTGGAACCTTCTGAGGCTTAGTAGACATCAGAGGCCGAAGCCAGCCACTTCTAGGATGTGCCCAGCCAAGAGGCTTCCAGGTCCTACATCCTGGTCTCATGGCCTTGCCCACAATTAAAGGACCACCTTCCCTATGCTCTTCACTGGCCAAGCCTGGCCCTCTGAAAGGGTTTTCAGAACATTTGCTTTTGTACCACCAGCCCTAGAATGGCATTAGAAGTGATATTGCTAGGCAGGTCTGTCTTCTCCCAGCTTCATTTTCTTAGAAGGTTTAGAACTCTTTGACTCTTTTCCCTTCCTGGAGAAAAATGTGTAGCCTTGAATGTATAGAGACCTAGGGGCATCCACTCTAGTCTTCTAAATTATTTATTTTTCCATATTTATATTTTTAAATAAATGCATATATTCAGTCATAAGCTCTCTCTGGCCAAAGACTGGATCTTGAAAGAAGCAGTCTGCATGCATATGAAGTCCTGGGGCTCTGATTGCAAAGGGCAATAAGAATTCAAAGGCAGTATGTTTGGTCTCATCTGTCCAGGCTGTCCAGGCTCATGCCCGTTCCGATTGCTGGGTGTTCTTGCTCACATAACCAGAGACAAGGATAGTTGGGAAAGGGAAGCCAGGACTTCAGACCCCAGTGAACCACGGTGAAATGATTAGCAAGTCCAACAAATCACAGATTAAACATTTGTAAGCTCCTTTTAGGAGGTAGGATGTCAACTTTAAAGCAGTGCACACCTTCTCTAGATGAAGACAGGAGTGGCCCTAACAGCACAGATAAGCCTGTCTGCTTCAGTAAACAACTCAGATGTGAGTGTAGAAAGTGCCACAAATGCATCAGTGAGATGGTAATGAAACTTGAATTTTTTTTTTTTTTTTTTTTTTGGAGGCAGGTCTCATTGTAGCCCAGGCAAACCTGAACTCACTCTGCAGCTGAGGTTGGCCTTCAACTCATGGCAGTCCTACATCAGCCACCCAAGAGCTGGGATTAAATGCATTCACCACCATGCCTGGCCTTGAGATGTATTTTATTTTCTTCCCCAAGACGGGTCTTGCTGCAGTCGAACTCATGATTCTCCTGTCTCAGCCTCCTCAGTACTAGGAACACAGGTACCTGGCATGAGTGACACCTGATGATTATTTTATTTTTTTGGATTTTTGTTTTGTTTTGTTTTGTTTTGTTTTTCGAAAAGGGTCTCACTCTAGCTCAGGCTGACCTGGAATTCACTATGTAGTCTCAGGGTGGCCTTGAATTCATGGCGATCCTTCTACCTCTGCCTCTCGAGTGCTGGGATTAAAGGCATGCACCACCACTCCCGGCTTTTTCTTTGAGGCTAACCCGGAACTCACTGTAGTCCCAGGCTGGCCTGAAACTCACAGCCATCTTCCTACCTCTGCCTCCCAAGTGCTGGGATTAAAGGCATGCACCACTACATCCAGTACAATTCTTTTGTTTTTAAATATTTTTTTTAGGGCTAGAGGGATGACTTAGTGGTTAAGGCATTTGCCTGCAAAGCCAAAGGACCCAGGTTCAATTCCCCAGGACCCGTTAGCCAGATGCATAAGGGGGTGCACACATCTGGAGTTCATTTGCAGTGGCTGGAGGCCCTGGAGTACCCATTCTCTTTTTCTCTGTCAAATAAATAAATAATTTTTCTAAAATTTAGTTGGTGTGTGCAAGCAGGAGAAAGAAAATAGGCATGCCAGGGACTTGCCACAGCAGACGAACTCAAGGTGCATGTTCTACTTTGTGTGTCTGGCTTTATATTGGTATTGGGGAGTTCAGATCCAGGCAGACAAGCTTTGCAAGCAAGCACCTTTAACTGCTGAGCCATCTCCCAGCCCTTCTCTAATGATTCTCTCTGCAGGCATTCTCTGACCCAAACCTTAGGGGAGACTGAGGTGATGTTTGAGATGTGCCAAGTCTCTGGGGGCCGTTAACATTCATCTAATAGTTGTCAAAGTGCAGTGATGACCTTGATGTTCTTACATTTTAAACAAGGGCATTTTGGTTAGAAAGTCAGTTTAAAATTTAAACTAGTGCAAAAGAAGATGAAGCTGGATGTCATGGTACACACCTTTAATCCCAGCACTCGGGAGGCTGAGGTAGGGAGATTGTTGAGTTCAAGACCAGCTTGAGATTACATAGTGAATTCCAGGACTAGAATGATACCCTACCTCAAAAACAAAACAAAAAAAGAGGATGGAAACTGCTTCATACACGGCAAGTCACACCTGCAATTCTAGCACTGAGGAGGCTGAGGCAGGAAGATTGCTGAGTCCAGCCTGGTTTATACAGTGAGTTCCAGGTTAACCAGGGCTACATAGACCCTCTCTCAAAACAAAACCCAAATTGGGCGTGGTGGCACACGCCTTTAATCCCAGCACTCGGGAGGGAGAGGTAGAAGGATCACCATAAGTTCAAGGCCACCCTGAGATGACATAGTTACTTCCAGGTCAGCCTGGACCAGAGTGAGACCCTACCTCAAAAAAACAAACAAAACAAAAACAAAAAAAAAATCCAAAAGTGCACCAGATTGGGGGGGCATAGTGAAATACGGTCATAAAGGTTTTTTTTTTTTTTTCATTTCTCCAGGTAGGGTTTTATTTATTATTTATTTATTTGAGAGAAAGGGAGAAGAAGAATGGGCACACCAGGGCCTCCAGCCACTGCAAACCAACTCCAGATGCATGCACCCCCTTGTACATCTGACTTATGTGGATCCTGGAGAATTGAACCTATGTCTTTTGGCTTTTCAGGCAAATGCCTTAACCACTAAGCCATTTCAGGGTGGCCTTGAACTCATGGCAATCCTCCTACCTCTGCCTCCCAAATGCTGGGATTAAAGACATGCACCACCGTGCCCAAATTGGGGGGGCAGAGGTAGGAGGATCACTGTGAATTCGAGGTTACCTTGAGACTACATAGTGAATTTCTGGACTAGAGTGAGATGTTACCTTGGGGGAAAAAAAAAAAAAAAGCTGGGCAAGGTGGCAGGCATACACATTTAATCCCAGCACTTTGGAGGCAAATGTAGAGGCTGTGAGTTTGAGACCACCTTGAGAAGATTCCATAATGAATTCCAGGTTAGCCTGGGCTAGACTGAGACCCTACCTTGAAATAACAGAAAAAATAAAATAAACCTTAGCTCTTAAAACCAGTGTGGTGAGCCGGGCGTGGTGGCGCACGCCTTTAATCCCAGCACTCGGGAGGCAGAGGTAGGAGGATCGCCATGAGTTCGAGGCCACCCTGAGACTACATAGTGAATTCCAGGTCAGCCTGGACCAGAGTGAGACCCTACCTCGAAAAACAAAAACAAAAAAAAAACCAGTGTGGTGAACTGGGAGATGGCTTAGCTAGTTAAGGCACTTGCCTGCAAAGCCAAAGGACATAGGTTCGATTCCCCAGGACCCACTTAAGCCAGATGCTCAAGGTGGCATATGTGTCTGGAGTTCATTTGCAGTGGCTGGAGATCCTGACACGCCCATATCTGTCTGTCTCTCTCTGCTTCTCAAAAAAATAAATAAAAATATTATTAAAAAAACAGTGTGGTGACATAGCCTAAACTAGCACTGGTGAGGATGAGGCAGGAGGATTAAGTTTGGGAACAAAAAACAAAGTTCTAGGTCTCTATGTAAATTGGGCTACATCGTGAACATGTCAAAGAACAAAGCGAACACAAATAAACTTGGCTCTGACTCAAACAAGTGGCTTGTCCTTCATCCTACAAATGTTTCCTGAGTTATGCTACAGCAGGCACATGGTTACGAGTGATTCTGAAACAAACAGCTGCCCTTAGCAAGTACCCATTCTGACCCAGCAGCCACATTGGGGGCACTCTACTATCAGAGAAAAAGAGAAGGAAAGGCCTGGGGAAGGGCATGAGTGAGGGCAGAAAAGGGCAAGAGGCCTGGTGAGCACAACAGGACATTAGTGTCAGCCTCCAAACCAGGATACAGGTGTGTGGTTAGCATGGCAGTCTCTAGACTCATGGCCGGTTCCTCATAGACATTGAGGGAGCTATATTCCAGCTGTGACTATTTTTTTTTTTTTTTAAAGATTAAGTGAACTTTACTTTTCCAAATGTTCTAGGTAAGAATTATTAGACAAAGTCAGAGAATCCATTTGCCACAAGTGAACTCTCAATTGCTATGAGGTAGCAATCATCAACTGGATCACCTGTGGAGAATGTGCCCTCCACTCATAAGGCTTCCCACTTCATATGAAAAGTATGAACAAAGGACAGAAGAGCCACCATTCATTGTTTCACTGATTCTTGGTGTTTTCACAGTATCTTAAATACCTGGTTTCAATTTTACAGCAACAACAATATTTATTCTGGTCGGTAACTGTGCTCCAAGTTGCATGTATTAATGACTTCCAACACGACCTCTAGGAATAATTCATAGTTCTGAACCATGCTTTAGAAAAACATTTCCGGCAGTCTGAGCAGGATTTATTCCTATTCCATCCTTGGTAATAATTGCACTTGTTGCTGCAGGAACTTTAAATTCTTCTGCTGCAAACTTTAAGACTGCTGTAAAGGTGTACTTTCCAGAACACTGAGTACTTTGTAGGGCAGCCGCAGGTCCGACGTGAGCATGATCTTGAAGGATACTTTCGACATGGTAGAGCCGCACCGACACCCCGCAGCCCACGGTCTTTCATAGCTGATTTGACACTTGCCCCCTCCATCAGCACTGCCAAGGTTTGGGCATTCTACTCAAATAGATGAACACGAGCCACCATGCTGCCCTTCTGACTGCCCCAGGAAGTTCAGGCAGGCTCTAAGGCCCAACCCCTGCTATAGAACTCCCAGGTGACTTCTGCAGGTGTCTGCATTTGTACCACACACAGTCGCATCAGCGGCCTGTGTTCCTGGACTGTCCACTGTGGCAGGTATCATTAGTATCTCCAGGCTCTGCCTTGACCACGTCATTAGTCACCAGACTGAGTCTAAGGAACACCTAGCCACACACAAGGCACCCTGGAACTCGGAGCTGTCTTTTTTTTTGTTTTGTTTTTCAAGGTAGGGTCTCACTCTACTAGCTCAGGCTGACCTGGAATTCACTATGTAGACTCAGAGTGGCCTTGAACTCACAACAATCCTCCTAAGGAGTTATCTTTTTTTAATGTCTTATTTTCAAACAGAAATAGAATTGGAGAGAGGAAATGGTCATGCCAGGGTCTCTAGCCACTGCAAACAAACCAGATGCATGCACCACTTTGTGCATCTGGCTTTACACAGTACTCGGGAATTATCTTGGGAAGGCGGATTTTCAAGCACGTACCTTTAATCCCTGAGCCATTTCTCTAGCCTCTTTTTGTTTTTGAGACAGAATCTTGCTATGTAGCCCAGAATTTGTGGAATCCTCCTGCCTTACTCCTAAGTGCAGGGTTTACAGATGTGAGCAGTCACTCTTGGCTTAGAATGCTTTACAATCCACTCAGGAAACAGGCTGCTATTTAGAAAAGTTGAGAGACTTCTTCCAAGCCTCCCACCCCTTTTAACCACACATGAAAGAAAACATGTTGAGAGAATCCAACATTTTATTAACAGTGGTGGCAGGTGAGCATGCCAACTGTGCCTCATCCATTAGTTGGGAAGCTGGGCTGATCACAGGCACAGGACAGTATATATACAATACAGGCTGTAGACCAGAGAGAGGGCTAACCCATGTCCCAAGTTTATAGTCAAGGATACCCAGTTGTCTTCAATTCCTACAGTGGCCCGATGCTGAGGACCCATAGAAAGGTGAGTGTACACCAGGCCATGGTGGCAGGCTTTTACTCCCACCAGGCCCACCTTCCAGCTATGGAGTGAAAAGGGAGTATTTATTTCCAAATGCCAAGTTCCTTTTCTTTTTGGTTTTTCGAGGTAGGGTCTCACTCTGGCCCAGGCTGACCTGGAAGTCACTATGTAGTCTCAGAGTGGCCTCGAACTCATGCAATCCTCCTACTTCTGCCTCCCGAATGCTGGGATTAAAGGCGTGCGCCACCACGCCCGGCTCCGTGTTCCATTCTAAGTGAATGAAAGCCACCCTGCAGGCCAGCAGGTACTGTGATAACATTAACTTTGCTCACTCAAGCAGTCCCTCAATTGGCACTGTTTATAGAACCAGGCATCCTCATGCTAAGTCCACATCCATTGTAACACACTGCCGCCATGGGTCTCTGACGATCTCAGAGAGACTACCGGAAGAGACGATATGTCCTGGGTAAGCGCCCATCTCTGCTCGACAGAGCGGCCTGGATGTGCTCATAAGTTGGCAGATCTGTCAAATCACCCAGAGCGGCCACGGCAGGCTTCCCACGGAGCATCTTGGAAGCCACCCTCTTCACATCTTCTGACTTCACATTTCCTACAGTAGAGTAGGGAACGTCAGGCAAACACAGCCAGTCTCCACCTCCAGCTCCACCTGTGTGCACTATGTGGATCCAGACAGACTGGAGCTCACTGATCTACACTGCACCCATCCCAGGCTCCAAAGGTCCAGCTTCGTTCAGCTGGGGTCGACCAAGGCTTGACTAGGCAAAGTACACTACAAGTTGTTCTTAGTAAAACAATGGTCTAAAACAATTTTCTTTTGTTGATTTTTTTTTTCTAGTAGGGCCTCACTCAAGCCCAGGCTGACCTTGTTGAACTCATGGCAATCCTCCTACCTCTGCATCCCAAATGCTGAGATTAAAGGCATGTTCTACCACATTTGGCTTGCTTAAAATTATTTTCAAGCTGAGTATGGAGGTGCACACCTGTAATCCCAGCATTTAGGAGATGGAGGCAAGAAGATCAGGAGTTCAAGGGCAGCTTCAGCTACCTGAGACCATCTCAAAACCTCCCAAGACAATAGCAAATACTATGTTCAGCCAAGCAGGGTGGCAGTTCGTATTATTCCAGTGTTCAGGACGCTGAGGCAGAAGGAGCTGGAGCTTGAGGTCAGTCTGAGCTATCAAGACACTATCTTAAAATAAAAATCCAAGCCAGGCATGGTGGCGCACACCTTTAACCCAGCACTTGAGAGGCAGAGGTAGGAGGACTGCATGAGTTCAAGGCTACCCTGAGAATACATAGTGAATTCCAGGTCAGCCTGGGTTAGAGGGAGATCCTACCTCTGGGGGAAAATCCAATACAACATGAGGGCACAGCCACTCCAAAGGCGTTTGTGTGCATGTGGGCTGCTTGTCTCATGAAGAAAGCTGAGGCCCACTTAGGACTGGACCTCCACAACAGCCACACTTGCAGCCTGGCTTTTGGGAGAAGACCTAGAACCCACCAGAAGACCATCCTACAGCAACCCATCAACCAATCAACTTATTTTCTTCCACACTGGACAAGGCCTCAGAGACTGGACACTAGTGTTAAGGACCTGGGGGCTCCACTCTCCACTGAAAAAGAATGCCTTCATGAAGGCAGGCTGAGGTGCCCACAGAGGACGGGTGACACCCAAGATGTCCCTACCTACAAGCAGCTCCATGCAGGCTTTACACCTGACCCCAGAAGAGCCCAGACAACAAATTAAACATGAGCCATAGCTGCCCTGCCAGAACTATAGGACAGACATTGGCTCTCTGCTACATCAGTATAGCTCCAGACTGCTATACTCAAAATCCCTTCAGGGTGGGGACAACCTTTTCCAGGGATATGGAAGGCTGAGTCACCATAGAGAAGCCCAGCTGGCACAGGATGGGGCAGAAAGGCAGTCTGTGACCTGGCCCTGTCCTCCCTGCCCAGGTCGTTGGGAAACCCCAGCTTTCAGTTGGGCAGCAGACAAGGGCTATCCATCTGTCTCAGCTGAGTCCAGCCTCAGCACTACTGCTTACTTACGGATGAGTGTGCACAGCTCATGGGGCAGCTTTCTCGAATGCGTAGCCAACACCTGCCTGCCCACATCTTCAAAGATAACAGGCCTGGATTCCAGGTTCATCATGAGCATTGACATCAGCTGGGTCTTGGCTCGCTCCAGCTCCACCTGAAGGTCACAAGTTCTGGTCACCCATAGCTCAGTAAAGCTGCCAAGGGGCTCATGGGAAACTTTCCCAGCAACAGATGGGCATAGATTTCGAATGCACTAGAGAGGGCCTTTGCCATGCCTAGACAAGGACTTGTGCCCCATTAGCCTCTGTTGCCTGCCCATAACAGAGATGGGGACACATGTACCAATTCTTTTCTGCTGGCTGACCTACTCACAGCAGAAGGGAGAAATGGTGACCCTGGGGCCAGGAACTCAAAGCTGGATGGACAGTGAAAACAGAAAGAAATCAACACAGAGATTCTGGCTAATCAGAGTCCTATGCACAAGGCTGTGTTCTCCCGAGTCCCCAGATCTTCTGGGGGAACTAGGGGAATCCACAGCTCTGTGTACACTGAGTCCCTGACCAGAAAGTAGCCTTAAAACTGTGGCTCCAGGGCTGGAGAGATGGCTCAGCGGCTAAGAGACTTGCCTGCAATGCCTAAGGATCTGGGTTCAATTTACCAGTACCCATGTAAAGCCAGATGCACAAAATGGCACACGCATCCGGAGTTTGTTTGCAATGACTAGAAGCCCTGGTGTTCCCATTCTCTCTGCTTGTAAAAAAAAAAAAAAAAAAACCTGTGCTCCACCCGGGCATGATGGTACGCGCCTTTAACCCCAACACTCAAGAGGTTAAGGCAGGAGGATCACTGTGAGTTTAAGGCCAGCCTGAGACTACACAGTGACTTCTAGGTCAGCCTGGGTTAGAGGGAGACCCTACCTTAAACAAACAAAAAATCCAAAAGAAAGCCGGGCGTGGTGGTGCATGCCTTTAATCCCAGCACTGGGGAGGCAGAGGTAGGAGAATCATGTGAGTTCGAGGCTACCCTGAGACTACATAGTTAATTCCAGGTCAGCCTAGGCCAGAGTGTGACCCTACCTCAAAAAACCAAAAACAAAACAAACAAACAAAAAAAAAATCCAAAAGAAACTGAATCCAATGAATCAGGATCATAAAAGGGTACATACAGGCCAAGTTGGGTGTGGTGGCACATGCCTGTAAGACCAGCCCTCAGGAGGATTCCAAGTTCAAGGTCAACCTGGGGCTATATATGGTGAGACTTTGTCTCAAAGAAAAAAAAAATAGTGCTGGAGAGATGGTTCAGTCAGTGGTCAGTACACATGAAAAGCCAGATGCACAAAGTGGTACATGCATCTGGAGTTTGTTTGCAGTGTGGCAAGAGGCCCTGGTGCATCCATTCAGTGACCCCACCTTCTTCCCTCCCTTCCTGCCTGCAAATATAAAATTTTGAGGGGTGGGAGAGATGGCTTGGCAGTTAAGGCACTTGCCTGCAAAGCCAAAGGACCAAGGTTCAATTCCCCAGGACCCACATAAGCCAGATGACAAAGCAGCACATGTGTCTGGAGTTTGTTTGCAGTGGCTAGAGGCCCTGATGCACCCGTTCTCTCATCTCTTTTTCTCTCTCCCTCTCTCAAATAAGTAAAAATAAAATATTTGAAAAATAAAATTTTGGGAAAAACAAAAAATGAAACCAGGTGAGGCGTGGTGTCCCACATCTTTAATCACAGTACTCGGGAGGCAGAGGTAAGAGGACTGCTGTTGAGTTCAAGGCTAGCCTAGGACTACAGAGTGAGTTCCAAGCCTGGGCTAGAGTAAGACCCTACCTCAAAAGAAAAGAAAAAAAAAAGAAGAAGGAGGAGGAAAGGAAAGGACAAAGGGAAAGGAAAACAAAAGAAACCAAACCAATAACAAAAATCCTATGGGTCAGGCCAGAGTAAAGGAAAAATGATACTCTAGTGGTTGGGTGTAGGAACTACCATTCTGGAAAGAAACACTGAGAAACAGACTGGCTATACAGTATACATGGAGATTCTGTGTCCCTTAACTAAAGTAATTCCTCATTCAACACATGCACTAATTTTTGCAATTTCAGGCAAATATTTAATATAATTTTATCTGAAACAAAATATATTAGTGAGAAGTCCAGAGGATTAATTTTCATTTTATTTTTGGCAGCACTACAGATAGAACCCAGGACCTTGAGCATGTTAGGCAAGCTCTCTGCCACTGAACCACACTTTTCTTTTTTTTAAATACTGTATTTACTTATTTTGAAAGAAAGAGAGGCAGATAGAATGGGCACGCCAGGGCCTCCAGCTACTACAAAAGAACTCCAGACACATGTGCCACCTGTGCATCTGGCTTACATGGATGCTAGGGAATTAAACCTCGGTCCTTAGGTTCATAGGCAACCACCTTAACTGCTAAGCGCCATCTCTCCAGCCCCAGGCCTTGTTTTTTTTGTTTTTTTTTAAAAAACAAGGTCTGGCTAGGTATTAGCTCATAGCTCATGCCTGCCTTAAACCTCCAGAATGGTGGGATTAAAGGTATGTGCCACCATGCCCAGCCTGGCTTCATTTATTTTTCTCTTTTTTTGGTTTATTTCAAGGTAGGGTCTCATTCTAACCCAGACTGACCTGGAACTCACTGTAGTCCCAGGCTGGCCTTGAACTCACAATGATCCTCCTACCGCAGCCTCCCAAGTACTGGGATTAAAGGCGTGCACCACCATGCCCAGCCTTCAAAACAGAGCATGTGTGCTGGGGAAGATGGCTCACTGGCTAAAGGCACTTGCCTGTAAAGCCTGCTGGTCCAAGTTCAATACCCCAACTAACCTATGTAAAGCCAAATGCAAAAAGTGGCTCATGCACCTGGACTTATTTGCAACAAGAGTGTGCCCATACACACATGCAAATAAATAAAAAATAAGGCGCCGGCCGTAGTGGTGCACACCTTAAATCCCAGCACTTGGACCTTGAGAGCATGTTTGGAGGTTCTAGCAGGGGAGCACAGCTAGTCGTATACCTTTGACCGAAGACTGGTCCTCCTCTATTCAGGGAAGGTCGTCCTCTTCAACCGAGCACGCAGCTTCGGGAGGGACATACATGGAGTGGTGAGGGAGGAAGGGGATACCTGCCCAGTCAGCCAGATCAGTCGAATCAACCCTGGCGATCAATGGGTTGACAGATGTCGCAGCCAGATCGCCCCCACATCCTAATCCCAGCACTTGGGAGGCAGAGGTAGGAGGATCACCATGAGTTCAAGGCCACCCTGAGACTACATAGTGAATTCCAGGTTAGCCTGGGCCAGAGCAAGATCCTACCTCAAAAAAAAAAAAAAAAAAAAAAAAAAAGGGCTGGAGAGATAGTTTAGGAGTTGAAGAAGCACTTGCCTGCAAAGGAAAGAACCCAGATTCTACTCCCCAGGACCCATATAAGCCAGACGTACAAGGTGGTACATGCATCTACAGTTCATTTGCAGTGGCTATAAGCCCCTGGCATGCCCATTCTTTCTCTATCTGCCTCTTTCTCTCTCTCAAATAAATAAAAATTTAAAAAAGATAAGGGCTGGAGAGATGGCTTAGCAGTTAAGGCGCCTGCCTGCTAAGCCTAAGAATGCTGGTGGTTCCAATCTCCAGGTCCCACATTTAGCCAGATGCAAAGTGACGCAAGGGCTCAATGCCGAACTTGACCACAAGGGGGCGCACACATCTGGATTTTGTTCACAGCAGCTGAGAGACTGCTGGCACACCCATCTCTATCTGTCTTCCTCTCCCTCTCTGTCTGTCTCTTTCTCTCTCTGTGTCTCTCTCTAAAAATAAATAAAATAATTTTTAAAAAATTTTTAAATTAAAAAAAAAGATAAAAACAGAGCATGTCCTCATTGCATAAAACCTGGACTGTGCAGATGACAACTGAGAGGTTAGTGTGTGCCTCCCACGCTAGCTGTGCCTTCTGACACTGTATGCACCTTATTGCACATATCTATGCAAAATGTTCTTATTTTCAGGAGTTCTGTCCCAGGAAGTTACAAAGCTTCTAAATATTAAAATAGGGTGCCAAAACCAAAAGGATTCAATAAAGATTTGGGTTCCAACACAAAATGAAGCCAGGAAAAACACCACTTGCACATGTTGCTTTAACTCATGATCATTCTGTAGGAGGAGCTGAGAGGAACACACAATGCCCTGATCCTACACCAGGACACACAGCAGCTCAGCCCAAGGGACAGGGGCTGGCTCTAGACCTTACTTACCGTATCTACAGTTCCACCCATCAAGATAAACTCCTTCGTGATGATCTCTACCATTTCTCGAACCTACAGAGAGCAGATGAGGGTATGAGTTGCGCCTGTCGGCCTGCTGACCCTTCAGGTAAGCCCACCCCTCTCTGAAATTGGTGCTGCTTTGGGGTTACAGCCCTGAGGTAAGAGGTGAGGTTACAGCATATGGGTACTGCCCTCACCTGTCTTGGGTCAGCACTGGCATGAATGCATAGGAGGCCTGTGTCTTCATAGCTATGGTGGTAGGAGGTTGCATTGTACATCCAGTGGTGCCTGTGAGGAAACATGTGGTGGCTGTGTGAGGGTGATGTCATGTCAAGCTGGAAACTGGAGAAAGCTGGAAGGTGGTAACACAGTCCAAGCATGCTTGGTAGCCTGGAGACGGTCACAACAATACAGCAGCACCAACCTGTTGAGCACGTTGAGATAGAGCCTGGAGAACATGCCTTTGCCAGGCCCACCAGCTGAGAAGGAGCCCCCTCCTCCCATCATCATGTTCAGCACAGCAAAGGGGATGAAATCGTCCTCCTGTAGGATGCAGAGGCATGGCCAGTCAGCCTACAGCAGCCGGGCCCCATTGGCACATCTAACCTGCACCTCAACTCACCAGGAAAGAACAGCTCTCCAGCCCGACCATGATGTGAGTGAGTTCAGGGATCGGGGTTGGGCCCAGGCTGACGTTGGACATGTCTCTCTCTACCTGTAGCCAAGACCAAGTGAGCATTATGCTGCAATCCAAGACAAGTATAATAAACTCCCACTAAAGGGCCACCTCCAACCAGACACTGCACTGACCTCAGCCCTGACAACTCTCACTTCAATCAGGAGATGTGCTCATGCTGTAACACAGCTGTGCTATCTGCTCAGGGGAGTATAGGCATAGGTCTGAAGGGGACACAGCCCAAGCCACAAGAGCTTTCTGATCACATTACCTTGATAATCCCCCCAGTGTACTGAGCCACTGATCTGTCAACATCCACTGCCCCTGTAGCCCCCCAGGAAGGCTGGGCTCCCAGGAGGTACTTTCTGGCACATTCCACCAGGTGCTCATGCTCCACACCCACTCCAGCCAGCACCATGCGGTCAGGGGTATAGTAGTTCCTCAGGAAGGAGTGAAGCACACCCCGATCAATCTTTGCTATGTTTTCTGCAGGGCAGAAACGGTGTAGGCCCACTGTGTTCTCTCTGTAGGCAGCCTAAGGAAGGGGAGAAGGGGTCAAACATGAGTAATGAGAAGAACATGCAGGGTTCCCCAACATCCCTCCAGCCAGACCATGGAGAAAAGACTGGGTCTTTCAGCTCCAGTTTGGCAGCAGCAGTGCTATGTTCCTGAGTGTAGTAAATCTACCTCTCCATAAAACATGTAAAACTCACATACAGGTCAAAAGGTCATTATAGAAGAGAATGATAAAGATGGCATTACAGAGAACTGGGAAATGCAAATTCAGAGGCTGAGGCAGGAGCAGTGAGGGGTGGCACAAGTGTGTGGTCCTAGCACTCAGGAGGCTGAGGAAGGACAATCAAGTTGCAGGCCAGCCTGGGCTACATGACTATGCTGAGAAATAATAAAAAAGCAACTGAGCCTATTCTGTAAGCACCCACCACCTTCAAAGCCAAAAGCAGGAACCAGCCCTGTGAGAAAGCCACTGTAACAGGGAGGTTTACAGGAAGTGGGGCACACGTGAGCTCCTATTTTACTTCGTGAATCATCTCTGTGAGCAGTGGTTCTGGGTCAGGTCGCATGTTTAGGTCCTCAAGCTCAAACTGGACAGCCATCCGTGTCATCTCAATTTCTTCATCTGCAATAACCCAAAGATAAGCAATTAATCTGCACCAACAAGGAGAAGGCAGCACTAACCCTGAGTGGCTGACCTGATTTAGACACCATGGTCCTCTCTCATGGGCAGCCCTGGGGCACCTGCATGCACAAGGGAAGGCAGGTGTCAGCTGAGCAAGTACTAGGGACTCTAACCTCTTGTCCTCTCCTAACTCTGAAGCCCCTTGGACCTGTTCTAAGCCTCAGCTTGTAGTAAGTCCCAAACACACCTGTAGGAACACAAAGTGGATGCAAAGGTGCTCAGCAAACAGGCAGGCTGAGTCACCTTTCCTCTGCCCTTGACACCAAGCCAGGCCACTGTGAACAGAGCACACATTTGGCCCTGATGCCCAGCATCCCTTTCCTCCTGGCTTGGCTCCTCTTAGCAGGAATCTTAAAGTCTTGTCATTCACAAGGCCAAAGGATAATGGAGATAGTACAATGAAAACTTCTGAAGCATGCCACCTGATGTTTACAGACAGAAGGACATCAAAGGGCACAGAGAGATGTGTTAACATAGTCCTCTTCCTCACAGCTATAACCCTTCCACAGCCCCTCCCACCACACCCCAGCACTAGAGCCGTACCTGTCAGGCGGGGTTGCAGAACAACTTCAGCCAGCAGACTGACCACAGTGTCCAAGCCTTTACTATCAGCAGAAACAGCATACATGGTGGTGTCTCTGCAGGGAAAAGAAGCCACAGTGCCAGTTGATGAACTCAGGACCCTTGAAGCTCTGCATACCAGCAAAGACCTTCCACCATTTTCCCTATTCTTCCCCCTTACTAGAGTATGAATTCCTGGCAGAAGTCGTAGCTACCTGCTTCAAGTAAGATACTGTGGAGCCAGGCACAGCCAGTCCCACTGAGGTTTTCATGATCACAGGCTCTCCAAAGGGAAGCATCTCACCCCAAGTTCCTGCACTTGGCTGCATTAGCAACTGGTCCATGTGGAAATAGCCCAGCCTTAGACAGCTCAAGAGATGGAGTTGACATAGCTCTCAGGGAGCCTGCTGTCTAGTTGCGACAATCCTCAAGACAGGGTCAGAAGTGTACAGGAGCTCAGGGAGGGAACAAGCATAAAACCATAGAACAGCTGAGTATCAAGTGTAATGAGGTGACCACACAGAAAAGAGTGGACCTAGAGCCGGGCGTGGTGGCACATGCCTTTAATCCCAAGCACTCGGGAGGCAGAGGTAGGAGGATCGCCATGAATTCAAGGCCACCCTGAGACTACATAGTGAATTCCAGGTCAGCCTGGGCCAGAGTGAGACCCTACCCCGAAAAACTAAAAAAAAAAAAAAAAGAGTGGACCTAGAAGCAGGACATAATCATAAGCTCTCACAGAAGGGAGGGTAGGACCTATGACCTGGAAAGAACCCACTCATGATGGGCTGCAGTCCTGCGAGGAGTGGCAAGACCAACAGTGTTGTATGGCAAACTCCTCTGAACTGAAAGCAGTAAACTATTGCCAGTTTGATAAAAAGTAGCTGCAACAGCTCACAAGAGACCCACTAGGGGAAACACAGAATATAGAGGGGAAAAGATCAAGATGAGCTCCATCAAAACAGCTACAGGGAGGTCGCCATCCATGGTGGGATGGGACTTCTCAATGTTGGGGTCTCCATACTGCTGCAAGTAACCTCAATACACTCATCAGTTCACCATAACTGGTTTTGGTGCAACTGTGTTTTTTGTTGTCATCTATGCCCTTATCTGGGGTGAGTAAACATGTTCACATCGCCCCAGGGAAGAAGTTTCAAGCAAAAAAACAGCCTGAAGCCTGGCATGGTGACGCGCACGCCTTTAATCCCAGCACTCGGGAGGCAGAGGTAGGAGGATCGCCGTGAGTTCAAGGCCACCCTGAGACTACATAGTGAATTCCAGGTCAGCCTGAGCTAGAGTGAAACCCTACCTAAAAAAAAAAAAAAAAAAAAAACAGCCTGAGCTGAGGGAACTGGGCTGCTGGAGTCACAGCCTGTAATATTAAGGGAGGGTTTCACTTGCTATAAAAAAAAAAAAGTGGAGGGCTGGAGGGATGGCTTAGCGGTTAAGGTGTTTGCCTTAAGGTTTGATTCCCCAGGACCCACGTTAGCCAGATGCACAAGGTGGTGCATGTGTCTGGAGTTCACTTGCAATGGCTCTGGTGCACCCATTCTCTCCCTCCCTCCCTCATTCCCTCCCTCCCTCCCTGCTCTCTCCCCCTCTTTCTCTGTCAAGTAAATAAATAAATAAATAAATAAATAAATAAATAAATAAAATATATTTTTTTAAAGTTGACAGCCTGGACCAGAGTGAGACCCTACCTTGCAAAACCAAAAAAAAAAAAAAAAAAAAGCAAGAATACAACAGACTTAACCTGCTAGGTTTCCTCTGCACAAACTGATTCTGTGGTGCTGAGATTGAACCCAAATGCTAAGCTCTATCCCTGAGCTGAATCTACAGCCTATCCTCCTCCCTCAACTTTAGTTCTTAGTATTTAGGTGTTTTTTTTTTTAATCTTGTTTATTTATTTATTTACTTACTTACTTGAGAGAGGGAGGGAGAGAAGGAAAGAGGCAGAGAAAGAGACAGAATGAGCATGCCAGGGCTTCTAGCCATTGCAAATGAACTCCAGATGCATGTGCCATCCTGTACATCGGCCTATGTGGGTTTTGGGGAATTGAACCTGGGTCCTTTGGCTTTGCAGGCAAGTGCCTTAATTGCTAAGCTATCTCTCCAGCCATGTATTTAGTTTTTTATGTCACTTTTTTATCATTTACTTTAAAAATAATTGTTCTTTTTTTTTTCCCTTTGAGACATGGTTTTACTCTGTATCTCAAGCTGGTCTTGAACTCAAAGCAATCTCCCTCCCTCAGCCTTCTGAGTGCTGGGATTACAGGTATGAACCATCATGCCCTGCTAAGGCACTCAGGCTTAGATAAGTGACAGTTTTAGCAGTCTGATCAATGTCCACCATCTCACATAGCCAGAGCTTTCTGAATGTGCCTGCTCACTGAAGACCAACATATGTCCTCCAAACCTGTATTCCACCTACCCTTCCCTGTCCCAAATAGCCCATTACTACCTTGAACAAATGTCCCTGCCTTGACCATCAAAGACCCCTTCAGGAGCAACCCCAATGTCACATTTATTTTCTTTCTTTCTTTCTTTCTTTTTTTGTTTTTGAAGTAGGGTCTCACTCTGGACCAGGCTGACCTGAAACTCATAGCAACCATCCTACCTCTGGCTCCCAAGTACTGAGGTTAAAGGTGTGTTCTACCATGCCTGGCAGAGAGAGAATGGGAATACCAGGCCTCTAGCCACTGCAAATGAACTCCAGATGCACGCATGCCACCTTGTGCACATGAGTACTGGAGAACTGAACCACAGTCGTTAGGCGTTGCAGGAAAGCACCTTAACCACTGAATCATCTCTCCAGACCCCAGTGTCACACTTTCTATGATCCCTTGCCTACAAGCTCACTGTTCACCCTGGCTAGCTCCCATACCCAATCTGTGAGCACTTTGGGAATAGGGAGTGCTCTACGTATCCTCACTGAACTGAGTCAGTAAGTGTCCTTCTGGGGACTCACTCTCTCTCTCCATGTAGGTGCTGCTCCCAGATCTCTACCCAACACGCCATCAGCCCTGCTACTAATCTCTGTAGCCTTTCCCATGGGAGGGACTCTGAGCAAGAATGAGGACAGGGCTGGAGATGGCTTAGTGGTTAAGGTGCTTGCCCACGAAGCCTAAGGACCCAGGTTCAACTCCCCAGAACCCACATAAGCCATATGCACAAGGTCACACATGCACATAGGTGGTGCATGTGTCTGGAGTTTGTTTGCAGAAGAGCCGGGCGTGGTGGTGCATGCCTTTAATCCCAGCACTTGGGAGGCAGAGGTAGGAGGATCACCGTGAGTTCAAGGGCCACCCTGAGACTACACAGTGAATTCCAGGTCAGCCTGGACTAGAGTGAAACCCTACCTCGAAAAACCAAAAAAAAAAGGAATGAGGACAGTCCTGCATGGACACAAAGTACCTTGAGGTTTGGCAGTCACAGATACCACCATGCTTTTCCAAAGTAAGCAGAATTTCATCTTTGCTGTCATATTGAGCTGTAGACTATAAAAATAAGAAAGAATAGGTAAGTAATCTAAAAGAAAGTAATTAAGAAAAAATGTATCTTTATTTTCAAAGCACACAAAAGCTAAGTATTTCATTAGCATCAACTCAGGATAAATCATTTAAGATAATCATTCTAAAAAAAAAAAAAAAAAAAAAAAAAAAACCAAACTGGATACTGACCGAAAATGCCAATTTTTCCAAAAAATGGGCAATTCCACTAAGATATTTTGCTTCATATCTTGATCCCGAATTAATAAGAACTGGTAATAAAAAGAAAATTAACAGGTTAAGACAGCTATTTAAAACATTTAACCGAGAGACCACTCAAAATCTTGGCTGTCAGTTATATGGAGTGAAAATGATGCTGCTGATGGTGTCACAAATAGACACATGTCAACATTCATATAGTTCTCTGCTGCCCAGGCTCATGTGTCACAAGCATCTCAGGTTCAGCCCATCACATTTATACATGAATGTTAAGTCACAATACCAAAAGACTGGACACCTGTCTTAGAATTACAGAACGGAAAAGGTGGGCAGAGGGACCTCATCCTACAAGCCACCATCAGAATGGTCATCTTCCACCTTTTGTCTGTTTTCATACTTAACATACTTCTCCTTGGGGCAGTTCCTAATAGGTATGCTAATTACAACTGTTAAAAGATGAGTGTCCAAGCCGGGCGTGGTGGCACATGGCTTTAATCCCAGCACTTGGGAGGTAGAGGTAGGGGGATCACCGTGACTTCGAGGCCACCCTGAGACTACACAGTGAATTCCAGGTCAGCCTGAGCTAGAGTGAGACCCTACCTCAAAAGAAAAAAAGAGCGTCCACCCTTAACCCACCAACCATACTTACTTCCTACAGTACAGAATTGGCCAAACTTATTTTGAGATGCCACACGAAGCCCATTATCCAGTGTGGTAATTTTGGTTTCGAACTTTTCCTGTCCATCAACAGTAGCAAAAACAGGCTTGGGCACTCCAGGTAAAGGAGAAGAGAGGGGGATGCTGGAGTAGGTGCTTCCACTACTGTACTGTCGGTGTGCAGGGGATCCAAACCTACAGTGGGAAACAAGTAGGTTACTACAGAGCTAGGCTACATGCACTTAAATACATGTCTGCATAGAAGACCAACATCTCCATTCAAAAGAATTTCGAGTAATGGGAGATCCCAGCTGGGCCACGGACCTGGCATAGCCTTGTTCGGGTTTCTGGGCGTGAGAACTGGCACCTCTGGGAAACAGGCTGTGACAGGAACTTACAGGATAGGAATTGTTCCCACACAGAAAACCCTGGGCCAAGCTGGTAACTCAATGCTTTTAATCTCAGGACTTGGGAGGTTGAGGTAGAAGGACTGCTGTGAGTTTGAAGCCAGCCTGGGCTACAAGAGTGACTTCCAGATCAGACTGGGTTAGAACGAGACCCTGCCTCTTAAAAAAAAGAAAGAGAAGAAAAGAAAAACAGAGGGCTGGAGAGATGACACTGCAGATAAAAGCACTTTCTGGAAAAGCCTGCAGGCCTGGGGTTTAATTCCCCAAAAAACACAAGGGGTGCAAGCCGGGCGTGGTGGTGCACGCCTTTAATCCCAGCACTTGGGAGGCAGAGGTAGGAGGATCGCCGTGAGTTCGAGGCCACCCTGAGACTATAGTTAATTCCAGGTCAGCCCAGGCCAGAGTGAGACCCTACCTCGGAAAAAAAAAAAAAAAAAAAAAAAAAAAAAAGGTGCAAAGTAGCATATGTGATACCAAAGTCTCTACAATGGGAGACGGAGCCAGGAGAAAATCGGAAGATGGTCTGACTTTGGTTTGCTGTCTGGCAGTTCGTTTGCGAGAAACCCTGTCTCAAAGGAAGTGAGCCACAGCCAGCTCCAAGTGGTCTTCTGACGTCCACCAGCGAACCCATGGCAAAGGCGCCTATGTGCGCGCACACACACACACACACACACACAACAACAAAATTTAAAAAGTCCTGTACCACCAGACCTCTTCCGCCCCCTCTAGTTAGGTCCCGGTGACTCCACGGTCAAGCTCAAAGCTAATCCCCAGCTCCAGGGCCGTCCACCCTCCAGTTGAGCAGAGGTCGGAACTTTCCCACCTCTCCCGTGTTTTCCAGTCGACGCGGCTCCGGGGCGCTCACGGTTCACACGGGTCGGTCGGTGCGCGTCGCTCCTCCCCATCCAACCCAGGGTCCTCGGAGGGACGTCCAGGGCCGCGGACCCGCCCGTCCCCGGAGACTTAGCCCGTAGCCAGTTCCGACTCACCTGGCCTGTAGGCGCCGCGCAGCCGAACCCCGCAGTAACCGCGCAGCCGCCCACACCGCCGTCGCCATCGCGCCGCCGCGCTTCTGCGGTCACTTCCGCTTCCGCCGCGCGCTCCGCGTTCGGGCGCTTGGCTTCCGGCCGGCTGCGGGGGTCATGGAGCCGGCGCCGGGCTAGCGGGCGCGGCGATGTCGGGCTACGCGCGCCGCCCTGGCGCGCCCCCGCTGTCCCGGACTCGGAGCCTCGTCGTTCCTGATGGTGAGCGATCTCGCGGCCAGGGCCGGGCTTGGGGCGGGGGGACGGTGAGGCCCGGGCTGTGCGGCGACCCGCGGTGAAGCCGCTCTCGTTGTCGCTTGCAGCTCCTGCGTTCTATGAGCGCCGGTCTTGCCTCCCCCAGCTAGACTGTGAGCGCTCCCGTGGCGGGGCCCTGCACCCCCACCTCTTCGGCTTTCGGCCGACGTTTATGTGCTATGTGCCCAGCCCCGTGCTGGCTTCGGTGGGAGACACAGGTGAGGCCAGGGGATGGGGCGCCCGCCCAGATCACGGTCTGATCTTGGAGTGCACCTCCCCACAGCCAGCCCCAGTGCAGTCCGGGAGGCGGGGGCGGTCAGTGCCCAGTGAGCTCGGAAATCAGCTCGGCCTTCCAGGTGCGAGTGAGGCCAGGAGAACGGGAAACACCTGGGGCCAAACCTACTTGGTCCTCGAATTCCACCCCCGCGTTCCACCCGGGCAGCTGCACTGTGAGCACACACAAGGTGTGCAGGCGGCTGTAGATTACTTTTCCCAGCGTCACAAGACGCCCCCTCTCGGAGCAACCTTACAGTCCCAGACCAGGGCTAGTCAGCTTGGAGTCAGATCACCTGCAAGGTTGGGACCCCTGACCTGTTCCTTAAGCTCCCTCCCTGTTCAGTGAGAATCACTGCAGGCCCCCCCCCGTGACAAACAGTGCAGAACTAGAGCTTGCTGTGGTCATGGTGGGGTGACAATGTCTCTTTACAGATTTTGGCTATGGAAAGGGAAAATGTACAAAGCAAGGTCCATCAGGAGCCCACGAGACACGTTTTGGAGGTAGAGTAGCTCAGTGCTTATTTCTTTTCCTTTCCATCCAACTCAGTGCCAGGCAATGGTCTGACCTTGGGGTGGCTGGCTGCCCAGTTGACAGGATATAAGGGGTGTACCTGGAACCCAAAAGAGCAGGTGGGGAGGAGAGATAAGATGCTGGAGATTTCCAGGATGTTGAAAATGCCATCCAGGGGATGGAGAAATGGCTTAGCAGTTAAGGAGTTTGCCTGCGAAGCCAAAGGACTCAGGTTTGATTTCCCCAGGACCCATATAAGCCAGATGCACAAGGGGAACCTGCATCTGGAGTAGGTTTGCAGTGGCTAGAGGCCCTGGCATGACCATATTCTCTCTCTCTTTCTGCTTGCAAATAAATAAATTTAATTTTTTGCTTTTATTTACTTATTTGAGAGATAGATATGTAGAACTAGGCAGGTAGAGAGAGAGAGAGAATGGGCCACTGCAAACAAACTCCAGATGCATGTGCCCCTTTGTGCATCTGGCTTACATGGGTCCTGGGGAGTTGAACCTGAGTCCTTTGGCTTTGCAGGCAAGTGCTTTAACTGTTAAGCCATCTCTCCAGCCCTAAATAAATAAATTTAAATAAAATGCCATCCAGGGGACCTGCCAAGGTAACAGGGCACGGATAATAGGAGCCCACTCTGTACACATTGACACCTGAAAATGATTCAGATAGAGGATTAGGGTATAGCAGCTAGGTTGCCTGGAGGAAAAGGTCGGAGGAAGGTGGAACACTTCCCAGCCTTGCAGACCTTGAGCTTTGAAGCCCCAAATGGGCCTCAGCCCACAGTGTGCAGTGCAGGGAGCTTTAGCTATCAGGAAGCTTGCCCCAAAGTCTGAGGTTGTAGCTCAGTGGCAGAGTGCTTGTGTAAGGCCCTGGACTTGAACCCTGGTACTATCTTTTGAAAAAGTGGGGATGCCCAGGAGAGTTTCTTGTGGGAGCCGTGGGTAAGAAGGGAGAGGAAAGGTCAAAATACAGAAGTACATACATTTACTGCAGAAGTAAGTATGTTTACTGTCCTCTTTGTGAGCAGCTTTCTTGTTTGCTAGTGTCTCTTGAGTCACAGGGAAATGTGAAAGTGACAACCCCAAATAGATGTGCTTGGGCCCTTTAACAAACTTTGTGCCGTCCATTATTTCAGATGACAAACTGGAAGACCTTGAAGAAGCTAATCCATTCTCCTTTAAAGAGTTTCTAAAAACCAAGAACCTTAGCCTGTCGAAAGAAGACACAACGAACAGTAGGATTTACCCGAAGGTATGTCTGAGTTGTTTGTGGTAGAATTTACCTGAATGGGCACTGTCAAAGTTAGCACTTTGGAGACAGGCATGGGAGTGTGTGGAGCAAAGCAAGGCAACTTGCTGTTGGGGGAGAAGCTCTGTGGGGTGGAGCAGTACTTGGGCACTTCTGCTACATGAGATGGGCCTTCCAGGCTGAGTGTAGAGTAAGAAAGCTAAACAGTGGCTCCCAAGGCATGGGGTTTTCTTTCTGTGTGTGGGGGGGTGGGTGTGCATGCACACGTGTGTGCATGTGTGGTATACGTACACATGCAGAGGCCAGAGGAAGATAATTGGGTGTCTTCTGCCTTATTTCCCTGAAACAAGAGTGTCACTGAATTTGGAGCTTCCTGTTTTTTGGTTAGACTGGTTGACCAGGGAGACCCAGTGAGCTTCCTGTCTCTACCCTCCCCAGCACTGAGGTTTATAAGCATGCTTGGCCATGCTAGACTTTTTACATGGGTGCTGGGGGTCGAACTCAGGTCCAAATGCTCTTCCTCCCTGTACCATCTCCCTAGCCCAGTCACAGCATTTGTCTCCACTGTTTTCAGGAAGCATCAAGGCACCCACTGGGACTGGACCACAATTCTCCAACCTCTCAGACCATGGGATATGGCCTGGATTATCAGCAGCCATTTTTTGAAGACCCAACAGGAGCCGGTGACCTGGAAGAGGAGGAAGAGGAGGATGGGTGGGATGGAGCCTACATGCCATCTACTGTGGAACAGACTCACTCCTCCAGGGTCACGGGCAGCACGTCGCCCTGTGGCACGTACCTTTCCTTTTTCTCCAACACATCGGAGCTTGCAGGACCCGAGTCTTTGCCCCCATGGACCATTAGTGACACTGAGTCGCATGTCTCCCCGGCATCTCCAGCTGGGAGTCCTGGTGCAGACTTTGCAGCACACGGAGAGTCCTTGGGAGACCGACACCTGCGGACGCTGCAGATAAGTTACGAAGCAGTAAGTGCATGCTATGTAGCGCCCCATAAGGCTAAGCAGTATTCCACAGAAACATTGGCGTTCCCTGTGTTCTGGGTGGCCTTGGCTTCATGCTGAGGACAAGACAGTTGGTTGTGTGATAACCTGCTGTCAGATTTCCCTGTGGAGGAAGTGGAGATGTAGCTCAGTGGTAGAGTATTTACCTAGCATGTAGGCCCTGGGTTAGATCTTTAGCACTGAAGGAAACAAAGAAAGAAAAGAATATAGAAGTTCTAGCAGGTGTGGTGGTGCACGCCTTTATTCCCAGCACTTGGGAGGCTGAGGCAGGAGGAATGCTGTGAGTTTGAGGCCACCCTGAGACTATGTAGTGAATTCCAGGTCAGCCTGGGCTACAGTGAGACCCTACCTTGAAAAACAAACCAAAAAGTAAATAAAACCTAGCTTTTAGCTGGGCGTGGTGGCACACACCTTTAATCCCAGCACTCGGGAGGCAGAGGTAGGAGGATCACCGTGAGTTCGAGGCCACGCTGAGACTACATAGTGAATTCCAGGTCAGCCTAGACCAGAGTGAGACCCTACCTCGAAAAACAAAAAAAACCCTAGCTTTTAGCCGGGCATTGAACGAACATAGAAGTTCTCCATGTAGAGACTACCCTTGGGTTGGTTTTGTCATGTAGTGACCAGGTGTAGTGTTCCCACTCAGAGGGCTGGGAGCGTGGAACTGGCATGAACAAGGGACTCGTCAGAACTGGACTCAGGCACGTCTCACTAAGTGCCCTAAGTGAAAGCAGTTTTTAAAGTTACAATCACCTAGAAATGTTACAGGTGCTGAGTAGAACTGTGGTCTGTGGCAGCAGGTCACCAGTAAGTGTGCTGTGGGTGGATTTCAGTGACCTGAAGTTCCAGAGGTAGGTGTGGTGGCACACACCTGGGATCCCAGCACTTGGGAGGTAGAGACAGGAGGGTCAGGAGTTAAGGAAACCTTCAGCTACATAGTAAGTAGGAAGCTGGTCTAGGCTACATGAGACCCTGCCCCAACCCCAAAAAGTTCCATGGCACAGTGCTTGTCTACCATGCACAAGGCCCTGGCTTCCGCCATCAGCACCACAAAGAAAAGATTCCAGAGCAGAAGCACTTCCCTGTTGTTGAGCGAGACACACTGGGTTTCTAATAAGGATTTTCTCTCTCTACAGCTAAAAGATGAAAATTCTAAACTAAGAAGAAAGCTGAATGAGGTTCAGAGCTTCTCTGAAACTCAAACAGAAATGTATGTAAACTCTTAGTCAGGTGCCAACTTCAAACCTCTACTGCTCAGGGAAGTTGTTTTCTGAGGGGTAATGAAGTGTCCAGGGTTAGGTCAAACCCAAGCGCTGTCATCAGTAAATCTTCAGCATCAGACCCCTGTGTTCTGTGTAAGAGCTTTTACAGTATTAGCCACAAGCCACTTGGAACTGTCTGAGTCACAAAGCTTGACACAGTGCCCACACCTTCCAGTTGTATGCTAGAGGTCATTGCCTCTGCCCAAGGCCCCCACTCTCTTCATGGGCTCCTAGTGGGTTTTATTCAGATAGTCAGGCTAAAGTACTTTTAAAAAATTTTCTTAGCTGGGTGTGGTGGTGCACACCTTTAATCCCAGCACTCAGGAGGCAGAGGTAGGAGGATCACCGTGAGTTTGAGGCCACCCTGAGAATATAGAGTGAATTCCAGGTCAGCCTGGGCTAGAGTGAGACCCTACCTTGAAAAAAAAAAGTTTTCTTGGGAACGGCCCAGAGAACTCAACTCGGTGTCCTTCCTAAGGGTGAGGACGCTGGAGCGGAAGTTGGAGGCAAAGATGATCAAGGAGGAGAGTGACTTCCATGACCTGGAATCGGTGGTCCAGCAAGTCGAGCAGAACCTCGAGCTAATGACCGTATGGAGGGGCTCCGTTCTGAGCTAGCGAGCTGGGGTTGTGGGCGGGCAACAGGAAGCTGATGAAATGGTTCTTGTTGCCATTAGCAGAGCCTACAGCTGGACCCTGAGGTCCAGCATGTGTTCCTTGGCAGTGTGGGCACACTGCCTCATTATGGTTGTCCTCGAGGCTGTTAGTGAGCAAAAATAGGTCTCAGGCAGAGGGGTCATGGAGGGAGACTAGTTTTCAACTCTGTCAGGGTGGGTGTTCTGTACTGACTGCCTCAGTGATCTTGTTTGTCTTTCTCTTTTGGGCAACAGAAACGGGCTATAAAGGCAGAAAATCATGTGGCAAAGCTGAAACAGGAAGTAAGCTTGCTCCAGGTAATCAGAGAAACCAGTCTAAGTGTTTGCTTTTCATTTGTGAAGTCCCGTAGGTATGAGTTCAGGAAAACGGGGATCAGACATAGTGGTAAATCATTTAATGTCAGCATTCAGGAGGCTGAGGCAGGAGGATGCCTGAAGTTCAAGGCCAGCCTAGGGCTACAGTGTGAAATCCTGTCTGAAAAAACAAACAGCACTTGGGAGACAGAGGTAGGAGGATCAGCATGAGTTCAAGGCCACCTGAAACTACATAGTGAATTCCAGGTCAGTCTGGGTTAGAGCAAGACCCTACCTTTAAAGAAAAAAAGAAAAAAGCTGGGTGTTGGTGGTGCACACCTTTAATCCCAACACTCGGCACTTGGGAGGCAGAGGCAGGAGGATTGCCATGAGTTCAAGGCCACCCTGAGACTACATAGTGAATTCCAGGTCAACCTGAGCTAGAGTGAGACCCTACCTGGAGGGGCGGGGCAGACTGGAGAGATGGCTCAGAGGTTAAGGTGCTTGCCCATAAAACCTAATGACCTGGATTCCTTGGTTTCCCTAGTACCCATATAAAGCCAGATGTACAGTGGTGCATGTGCCTGGAGTTTTTTTTTTTTTTTTTTTGCAATGGCTGGAGGCCCTAGTGCATCCATTCTCTTTCTCTCTGCCAGGCATGGTGGTGCACACCTTTAGTCCCAAGCACTCAGGAGGCTGAAATAGGAGGATTGCTGAGTTTGAGGCTGGCCCAGGCTAGAGCAAGACCCTACCTAGAAAAACTAAAAAATAAATAGATAACTAAAAAGGGGTTAGAGTGTAGCTCAGTGGCAGAGTATTTGCACAAGACCCTGGCTCCATCACTAGTACTCCCCTCCCCCCCCAAAAAAAAAAAACCCCAGAGGCGCTTCAGCTTGTGTGGTCCCTGCTTCCCACCCTCCCTGAGATCTTAAAATCAGAAAGGATAGCAAAAGCATTCTCCACTTGGCCTAAAATAAAGGGGGGGGGGTGGAGTCCTTGTCCTGTTTGTTTAGACACTGAGCACCTAGGTGAGTGCTTGAAGGAACAGGTAGCACACACCTTTAATCCCAGCATTTGGGAGGCAGAGGTAGGAGGATTGCAGTGAGTTGAAGGCCATCCTGAGACTACACAGTGAGTTCCAGGTCACCCTGGACCAAAGGGAGACCCTACCTCAAAAAAAAAAAAAAAAAAAAAGTCACATGCTGGAATTAAGGGGAAGGTATTGGGTCCTGTTTCTCTTTGGAGGGCCACCCAGCTAAGCCAAAGCATTTGTCAGCTAGGCCTGATGGCATAGACCTGTAATGTCAACTGTTCAGAGGCTGAGGCAGGGATTGCAAATTAAAGGCTAGCTCAGGCTACAAGGCTGTTGTGAGTGGACCAGATCTTACAAGCCCGTACCTCTCCACCAACAGTGACACATTGGTTCTCTGTTAAATATCCTCATAGTACTCCCTGATGACTTGTCCTTCCCCCAGGCACAGGTTTCCAGCTTCAAGAGAGAAAATGAAGCCTTGCGGGCTGGCCAGGGCACCAGCCTTACAGTGGTGAAGCAAAACACGGAAGTGGCCTTGCAGAACCTCCGCATTGTCATGAACAATGCACACTCGTCCATAAAGTGAGTGCCTGGACACTGAAGCCTTGTGGCTAGCCAGGGGCAAGGCTGGCATGGCTGCCACTTCTGGGTGGTGGTCCCTCCTCAAGTCCTGTGACTGAATACAGAAGGAGGAAGGACACATGTGAGATGTTCCTGGTAATCTGTAGCCCCAGAGAGCCTTCCTGCCTGGGAAGTGTGGGTGTCATACAGACTTGAATACCACCCCTTTCCTGCCAGACACTGCAGCTTTGAATAACAGGGATGCTCATAAGTACACCCACCCACAGAAGGCTCCTAGCAGTCTAGTTTTAGTGAGCCCATCAAGTGCTCAGTTGCTGTTGATGAAAGTGATTAGACATACCCTGATAACCCTGTCAAAAGTCTTGTGTGTCAAGATCATACTTAGGTCGGCATGGTGGTGCACACCTTTATTCCCAGAACTCAGGAGGCAGAGGTAGGAGGATCACCGTGAGTTTGAGATCGCCCTGAGACTACATAGTGAATTCCAGTTCAGCCTGAGCTAGAGTGAGACCCTACCTTGGGGGAAAAAAAAAGAAAAAAGATCATACTTAGCCAGGTAGAGGTAGGAAGATCGCTGTGACTTGGAGGCCACCCTGAGACTACCTAATGAATTCTAGGTTAGCCTGGGCTAGAGCGATACCCTACCTCAACCCACCCCCAAAAAAAAAAAAAAACAGCATATTTAATTGACATACTTGTGAGCACAGCTACAGTCTTGGTAATTCTCCCCATGACTGGCCATGGCTCACCGATGCTGCTGCCCACATCACTGAGAGTGTTATGTACATTTGCCTGGTCTGGGGAAAGATCAGAATTCAGAATCAGAGCATGTCTGTGTTCATCTATGACCACCTCCCCTGGCTTAGTGCCGCAGGGCGGCATCAGCCATTCCATGAGCACGTGGGTCTGAGGACATTCTCCTGTTGAGCACAGTACACATGTCACCTTGGTGGGTCTAAGGGGTTCTCTTTCTGGAACACTTGTGCTCTTGTCTAGCTGTGACTTCAACAGTTGGAATAACAGTCCCCATCACATGCATTTCCATTTTAGGCAGCTGGTGTCTGGAGCAGAAACACTGAATCTTGTTGCTGAAATCCTGAAATCTATCGACAGAATTTCCGAAGTTAACGAGGAGGAGAACTCTTGAGAACTGCTTGTTGCTACCAGCTCCTACCCTTGCACCACTTCATCTGAGTGGGCACCCCTAACTATGCAGCCTTCACCCAAAGCATTTATCATGAGATACTGAGTATATGACCGATAACAGTGTTAGTGGCCACCCACTATAGGGGAGGCTCCTTTCCATGAGCTGCACCTCTATTTTACTTGCAGTCTGTGGTGAAATCCCACCATTTATAGATCCACTGATGTATTGAAAGACATTTTTATAAAAGCCAGCAATTTTTAACAGTTACCAAACCTGAAAGCACTTTGTAATGAGCGTTTTCCATCATTCTCTCAGGTGTTCGCTAGAGGATAAGCTCATGACTCACCTTCAATGTCCGAGAACACTAAGCAAGTTGGCACAGAAGTGAATGGTCTAGACAGGGACTCACTTGTGCCTTTGTGCTGTCAGTCAGTGCCCAGCTAGCTGACAGCTCACACTGCAGCCTTCACAGGGTGGCGGCTGCGGACGGCAGCCCCAGTGTGGAGGCACTGCTTGGTGGATGCTGCTATCCTTCCCTTGAGGACCACAGGGACCTATGTCATAGACATTCCACACCGCAGCACTGTCTAAACTCACCATTGTGAGCATTCATCTTTGGAAAGCCAATTGGGGAGGGGGTTCTGATGAATGTGTCAAGGGATATTTTGTTCACACTACAGGAATTTAAAAGATACACCCACATGGGGCTGTCTAACCACTTTGCTATGAGAAGATGTTGGGGGGGTCATCTTCCTGTGGACTTTTTTTAAATTTCCTTTTCCCCTCCTGTTCAGATTGATAGCTTTCCTGTTTAAATAAATCCCAAAGTTCATAAGTGCTACTTCTTCAATCTTGCTTAGCCAGTGATTCATGCCTGGCAGTCACACTGCTCCCAAACACAGATCTATGTTAGACAGTGTTATAGAAACACAGTCTGTTTGTAATTGAGCAGCCTCACAGGATGAACTTGACATAAGTGCAGTTGAAAGGGGAGCTCATCTTTTTTTAACCTTTTTTAAAAAATATATTTATTTGAGAGAGGTAAAAAGAGAATGGGCACTTCAGGGCCTCCAGCCACTGCAAACGAACTCCAGATGCATGCGTCTCCTTGTGCATCTGGCTTACGTGGGTCCTGGGGAATTGAACTGGGGTCCTTTGGCTTTACAAGCAAACACCTTAACTGCTAAGCCATGTTCAGCTCTCTTTTGTTTTTGTTTTTTTGTTTTTTGGGGGTTTTTTTGGTTTTGCGAGGTAGGGTCTCACTCTGGTCCAGGCTGACCTGGAATTAACTGTAGTCTCAGGGTGGCCTCGAACTCTTGGCAATCCTCCTACTTCTACCTCCCGAGTGCTGGGATTAAAGGCATGCGCCACCACGCCCGGCTCTCTTTTGTTTTTGAGCTTGTCTTTATTAAGAAAAGTATAAGTTCACTGACAAGGTTACAGGTAAAAGTTCAAGTAGGTCTGGGCGTGGTGGTGCACACCTTTAATCCCAGCACTTGGGAGACAGAAGTAGGAGGATTGCCATGAGTTCGAGGGCACCCTGAGTCTACAGAGTGAATTCCAGGTCAGCCTGGGCTGGAGTGAGACCCTACCTCGAAAAAAAAAAAAAAAAAAAAAAAAAAGGTTTAACTCAACCCCAACAGAAATATCTTGGGTGTTATCATTACTGGTGACCACACCCACTCACCCACACACCAGTCCCCAGACTGCAGGGACTGGCATATTATCAGCATGGGTGAGGCTTATACCTGCATGTTTGGTGGCTGGACAAGACTGAAGTCTAGCAGGATTTTCAGACAAGCCATTTAAGCTGTTAGGCTGCTTGGCTACAGATGAATTTGGGGCTTGTGAAAAGCTACTGGAGTATGGCGCTTGACGCTGCCCCTGCTGTTAATGTCAGTGGGTCTGGGCAGGCTAGAGTGTTAGGATGTTTTAGGTGTGGAGGGTCTTGAAGGCAGATCATCAGGCAGGTGTTTATTTCACCCACAGAACACAAAGCAGGGTGGTCTCCAGAGGGCCTCAGCACCTATAAACTCTGACTCTAGTCTGCTCATACCATGGCACTACAGGTGAGTGGGTGTGAGAGTGTCATTGCATGTAATTGCAGTGCTACTTGTACACTATGCTCTTGAAGTCTTCCTAGGTGAGAACTTACACTCTACAGTGACATTTACTTAAGCTTTGTGTCTGCCTCTATTTTATGATTTAAAAAATTTATTTATTTATTTATTAGAGAGAGAGAGAATGGACACGCCAGGGCCTCCAGCCACTGCAAATGAACTCCAGATGCGTGCGCCCCTTGTGCATCTGGCTAACGAGGGACTTGCAGGCAAATGCCTTAACTGCTAAGCCATCTCTCCAGCCCTGCCTCTGTATTTTGAGCAGAACAGGCAGGTCCTCCTGATACAACAGAAATGAAATACTGGCTGCTCCAGGAACCAACAGCTTTGCTTCTACTCCTTCGGCTTTTTTTTTTTTTTTTTTTTTTTTTTTTTTTTTTACTTTTGGTTTTTCAAGGTAGGGTCTCACTCAAGCCCAGGCTGACCTGGAATTCACTATGGTCTCAAACTCATGGTGATCCTCCTACCTCTACCTCTCCATTGCTGGAATTAAAGGTATGTGCCACCACACCTGGCTTCATTTTTTTTAACTTGTTATTGACAGCTCCTGTAAGTAGACAATAAACTATGATAAGCCAGGATAAGGCATATGCCTTTAATCCCAGCACTCAGGAGCAGAGGTATGAGGATCACCGTGAGTTTGAGGCCAACCAGGGACTACAGAGTAAGTTCCAGGTCAGCCTGGCTAGAGTGAGACCCTACCTTGGAAACAACAAAAAACACAGTAATTCCCACCCACTTCCCCCATTTTCCCCTCTCAAATCTACCCTCTATTGGATCACTTTCCAATTAGTCTTTATTTATTTATTTATTCATTTATTTATTTGGGTTTTTCTTTTTTTTAAATTTTATTTATTTGCAAGCAGAGAGATAGAAGAGAGGCAGACAGAGAGAGAGAATGGGCATGCCAGGGCCTTTAGCCACTGCAAATGAACTCCAGATGCATGTGCCCCTTGTGCATCTGGCTTGCATGGGTCCTGGAGATTTGAACCGGGATCCTTTGGCTTTGCAGGCAAACACTTTAACCGCTAAGCCATTTCTCCAGCCCCTTATTTGGGTTTTTCAAGGTAGGGTCTCGCTGTAGCCCACGCTGACCTGGAATTGTCTCAGGCTGGTCTCAAACTCACCATGATCCTTCTACCTCTGCCTCCTGACTGATGGGATTACAGGCTTGCACCACCATTTTTTTAAATTTTGATTTCTATTTTGATATTATCTTTTCCTTCTATCATGAAGGTCTTGCTGTGTAGGTAGGGTCAAACACTGTGAGGTCATGAATATCAAAGTCATTTTTTTAATTATTTATTTTTTGGAGAGAAACACAGAGATAGGGAGAGTGAGACAGAGATGGGCGCGCCAGCAGTCTCAGCTGCTGTGAACGAAATCCAGATGTGTGCGCCCCCTTAGGGTCAAATGCAGCATTGCGCCCTTGCGTCACTTTGCATCTGGCTAAACGTGGGACCTGGAGATTGGAACCAGCGTTCTTAGGCTTAGGAGGCAGGCGCCTTAACCGCTAAGCCATCTCTCCAGCCCTCAAAGTCATTTTTTGTAAGCAGTCCTATCCTTCCTTTGGCTCTTACATTCTTAAATATATTTTATTTATTTATTTGAAAGTGAGAAAGGGCAGAGAGAGAGAGAGAATGAGTGTGCCAGAACCTCCAGCCACTGCAAATGAACTCCAGATGCTTGTGCATCTGGCTTACATGGGTCCTGGAGAATAAAACCGGGATCCTTGGCTTTGCAGGCATACACCTTAACCGCTAAGCCATTTCTCCAGACCCCGGCTCTTACATTCTTTATGCCACCTCTTCCTCAATTGAGCCTTGGAGGGTGTGCTAGAGATGTTTCACATGGTGACTTGTGAGTCACTTCAGTGGTCACTGCCATCTGAAAAGAAAAGCTTCTCTAACCAAAAGTAAGAGTAGCATTAATATACGGGCATAAACATAAAAAAGGTTTAGAGGGCAGTTTGGTGAGTATAACATACATATACAGCCAGAAAACAGCAGTTATTCCCCTAGGGCTCATGACCTCCCCAGCCATAGGCTTTTTTTTTTTTTTTTTTTTTTTTTTTTTGGTTTTTCGAGGTAGGGTCTCACTCTGATCCAGGCTGACCTGGAATTAACTATGTAGTCTCAGGGTGGCCTCGAACTCTCGGCGATCCTCCTACCTCTGCCTCCCAAGTGCTGGGATTAAAGGCATGCGCCACCACACCCGGCTGCCATAGGCTTTTGACTAGGTTTTCAGTACCAGGCATGTATTCCCTCCCCCTTCGGTGAAGCAAGCCGCCTTCCAGTCCAATCAGAGAGTAGTTGTTTTCCTCATAACAGGCCACTATTGCGCCAGTTGGCATATTTGGCCTGATTGGCCAGTCTTAAGGCTTGCAGGGTCCACTGTGTTTAACATCATTGATGACTTCTCTCTCCCAAAAGACTGCATGCTGCAGAGCTCTTTCCAACATTCTGACAACTAGTCAATAAGTTTCCAGCTCAGCCCCAGCTTGATTTCTCAGTGACCTGCAAGCCCAAGTGTGTGGAGTGTTCAGCAGTAGGGTCTTACCATCTACTTCTAGTGGTCAACAGCCTTGACAATGGCCTGTAATGTTCTGGTAGTGCCATCAGGGACCTCCTTGGCCAACAGGAAAGGTATCCCATTCCCTGTCACTGAAAATTTTCTAGTAACATTCTATGACTTCTGGGTGCACCATTATCCACCTCCACTCTGCCCATACTCTCTCTTTTCCTCCTTTTATTTTTTATTTCTTTCTTTCTTTCTTTCTTTCTTTATTTCTTTATTTATTTGGTTTTTCAAGGTAGGGTCTCACTCTAGCTCAGGCTGACCTGGAATTCACTATGTAGCTTCAGGGTGGCCTCGAACTCATGGAGATCCTCCTACCTCTGCCTCCCTAGTGCTGGGACTAAAGGCATGTGCCACCATGCCCAGCGTATTTTATCTTTATTTATTTGACAGAGCAAGAGAGAGAATGGGCATGCCAGGGCCTCCAGCCACTGCAAACGAACTCCAGATGCATGCACCACCTTGTGCATCTGGCTTACGTGGGTCCTGGAGAATTGAACCGAGGTCCTTTGGCTTTGCAGGCAAACACCTTAACTGCTATGCCATCTCTCCAGCCCCCTTTTTTTCATTTTAAAATATACACATTTATTTATTTGTAAGGGCAGAATGAATGGGTGCGCCAAGGCCTCTTGCCACTCACTGCTCATGAGCTCCAGACATATGTGCCACCTGTGCATCTGGCTTTAAGTGGGTACTGAGGAATTGATCCTGGGTTGTCAGGCTTTGTAAGCAAGTGCCTTAACTGCTGAGCCATCTCTCCAGCCCCCCAACATTTCATTTTACAGCTAAAATTATCTGCTTTGATAACTTCAAATTTGCCATGCTTGCTAATGAGCTCTGATTGGTTGGTCCTACATACTCTGCTGAGAGGTCCCACATCCCACCATTTCATTTGAAAATTAATAATTTTGAGGGACACCGTTATACCATCGCATACAAATTAATGGCTACTAAGGGAACAGTTGTGACTTGAGGGTCAGGTGCCCTTTAAATTGGACTCTGAAATCATCTGCAGAGGTGGAGTGGTGTCTTCCAGGCACAGGGGGCAGTATGAGCAAGGGCGAGTTCACCTTCTCTAGAAACCTTACCTGAACCTAACAGGCCTCTGCTACTGGGTGCAGCTCTTCCCCCTGGAGTCTTAATGCCCTGCGTTTTCAGTTCTCCTAAGTATCTGACACATGACTTGTGTCCTTCATTTTTCTAGCAAGCACCTTTGTGGTGTTCTCAGCACAAGGTCTTTCCACAGCTCCAAAGAAGCATTCCTATCACAGCTGATTTTCAATGACACAGCTCTGTCTCTTTACAGGGTCCTCCTGTAGTATTTGCTGTTATATTTCTGTTTTATATTTGAAATTTTTCACAAGTTAAACCAAATTTTTGATCATTCATTCAACACTTTACATAAGACTATCTCCCCCTTTCTTCTTCTTCTTTTTTTTTTCTCTTTTCTTTTTGAGGTAGGGTCTTGCTCTAGCCCAGGATGATCTAGAATTCACTGTGTAGTCTCAGGCTGGCCTCAAACTCATGGCGATCCTCCTACCCTTACCTCCTGAGTACTGGGATTAAAGGTATGTGGCACCGTGCCTGGCTATTTTCCTTCTTCTTTTTGGACAGAGCGTCCAAGACTCACAGGAGTCATGATTCTATGGTGTGTGTTACTAGTGTCTCCATCAGTAGCCTGTCTTGACCATAAGCATATCACCCGCAGCTGTGCTAACCTATGATCAGGAGAACACTGGCGGGTACATTCACACAATGTGATGTAGCATGTCCCCAACCTGTGGAGAAAAGGGTTACTAACACATCAGTCTTTTCTGGAAATAACTTCTAAAGATTCATAGTCAGCGTAGCCCTTCAGTGACTGTATAAGTTCATCCAGAAGACAGTCACCTTGCATGAAGGTTTCAAGATCATACAGTGATTTGTTGATTCTGTGATCTGTGACCCGGTTCTGTGGAAAATTATATGTTCTTATTTTTTCTGATCTTCCTCTAGTTCCAACTTGGATCTTTCTAGAGCTGGATCTTTTACTTGTTTCTTCCTCCAGTCGCATGCTGTATAGTTTTGCATGTAACTTTTTCATAGCCACTTCTTTATTTTTCAGTTGTGACCTCTCTTGTTGGCATTCAGAAATAACAACTGTTGGTAGATGTACTTACTATTCGGACAGCACTGTCTGTGGTGTTGACATGCTGGCCCCCAGCTCTGCTTGCTCTCTTAGTGTCGATTCTCAAGTCTTTAGGGTTAATCTCAGTAGGTTGAGGTAGTATGGCCACCGTCATGGTGCTGGTGTGATTGTGGCCTTGCTTCTCTGTCTTTGGCACTCTTTGTACCCCGTGTACTCCTCCTTCAAATTTCATGTGTTTATACGCTTCTAAGCCTCTAATGCTGGCAGAAGCGTGCCTAAGGCCACCTATTTCACTTGGGAAATAGTCCAGGAACTCAAAGTGCCATCTTTTAAAGGCCGCATATTGCTGATACATGTCAAACAGCTCGGATGTAAACAGCATTGCTTCCTGGCCTGGGACTCCTGCAGTGACCTCCAGGATCAAATCCCCTTCATCTGGTTCTTCTGATGCTTCAGCTGGGCTATTTGTTTTTGACACAATGCTATTTCATTTTCTGCAAGCTTCTTTAAGTCTTCATTCTCATCGTGCAGCAAGTGCTTGGTGTCACGCAGCTTCCGCTCCTTGTCGCTCAGCAGCTTGGACGCCACCAGCAACTAGGGTGTCCGGCTTGGGCGATGGGCCCGCCCCGGGCGAACAGCCCAGGGCCACCGCCGCAGCTCAGGGCCCAGCGGGTGAGACCCACACCCCGAGGAGCTCACAGCCACTGGGCGCCACCCCACAGACCCCCCCCCTTTTAAGGTAGGGTCTTGCCCTAGTCCAGGCCCACCTGGAATTCACTACGTAGTCTTGGGCTGGCCTCAAACTCACAGCGATCCTCTTACCTCTACCTCCCAAGAGCTGGGATTAAAGGCATGCACCACCATGCTCGGCTCTCTTTTTCTAATATATTCTATTGGCTAGCACAGAAGTAGGTTTCCATATAACTTATTCATAACATCTTACATTAAAAATTTTTTATTGTTTTGGTTTTTCAAGGTAGGGTCTCACTTTAGTCCAGGCTGATCTGGAATTCACTATGTAGTCTCAGGGTGGCCTGGAACTCATGGTGATCCTCCTACCTCTGCTTCATGAATGCTGGGATTAAAGGTGTGTTCCACCAAGCCCAGCTTTAAATGTTTATTTATTTGAGAAAGAGGGAATGCTAGGGTCTCTAACCACTGCAAACAAACTCTAGATGCATGTTCCACCTTGTGCATCTGGCTAATGTGGGTACTAGGGAATTGAACCTGGGTCCTTAGACTTTGCAGGCAAACGCCTTAACTGCTAAGTCATCTCTCAAGCCTAACATTGTAATTAACCCTTCTCCCACCCTTCCTGTCTTCCATCCCTTCCTTAGAACCACTTAGACCATTCCATCCCCGATAATGTTAACCACTACTTACATTATCTACAATACTGTCCCCTTAAGTCCTTCCCTTTCCTCCCTCCCTCATAGGCCCTTTACAGCTTCCTGGCCTCAACTACTGCCAGTCCTCCAACTCTTGCCCGTTCTCCAAACTGTCGCCAGCCCCATGATCGCAGTCAGGCTTCACATGATTATGTCTTTGTCACCAAAAGCCCACCTTTTTGGTTCCCAACTCAGGTCCTCTGTCCCCACCCCTGTGCTGTTGCAGATGGCTCATCTTCCAAGCGTTAGACCCCAGAAAGACACTGGGGTCTTTCTGACTCGCCTAGCCAGATCTGCGATGCCTTTGCCTTTGATGCTCAGCTAGGCAGAATTTTCCCGAACAACTGTTCGCCTAGAGCGGACCCTGAGCACCTCATTGGAGATGCGCCTAGGTAAATCATTGGAAAAGCTCACCAGCTGAACGCCAGGGGCATGGAGCGATCCCCGAGACTGCCGCACGAGGGCAGCACCGAGCGTGCGTCGCGGCGTGCTCTGCACCGCCACCGCCCCTGCCGCCGGGAGGTGGGACTTCCTGTTTACGTCATTCGAGTTCCGCAGCCACCGGAAGCGTCGTGTCTGTGGTCGCCTGGGCGACGGAGCACATCCCTTGACCAGAGGCAACCTGGCAGGTGAGGACCGGGGTTTCCAGACGCTGGGAAACTGAGGCCCGACGTGGCGCCGAGAGGTCGTAGGCCGGAGCTGGGAGTGCGCCCCGAGGGCTTCCGGCAGACTGCGGTAAGGACCGGCGTGTGCCCCAGGCCACTGCCTTGGGTGGCCGCATGCATGGACGCGCCAGCGCTTTCGCGGTTTTGCCAGTCCCAGCCGCAAGGGGAGGCCGAGCCCCGGGCTGTAGAGGGAGGGCCCTGTGCGCGCCGCTCTCGACTCACGACTTGAACTTGCGTCTTTGACTGTCGTCACCCGTGCCACATGGTGGCAGGGTGGGGAGATGAACAGTGACGTTGTGAGGAAAGTGTAAGAGAAAAAAGCAAAAGAGAATCCCGGGCTTGATCTCCACAGACAGTGTATTATTAGAGAAAACAGCGAGGGGCAGCAGGATGGATGCTGAAGCACGGAGCCGGGCTAGGGTGCAGGTTTATAAGGAGGATCCTAAGAAAAACAGACTGGACCAAGTGCAGTTATAAGAAAATTGTAGCTGTTTGTGTCCTTGTTCAGATAGGCTTCTTCAGCCAGGAATGTCTAAGGTGGGTACTCAGATGGTCTCTGGTCCTTCAAGGCCATCTAGGCTAAGGGGAGTACATCAGTCAGGGAAAGGGGCCAAACTTCTTTATTGCCTGCAAGCTTTAGGGATAGCTATTAACTCTTCAGTTCCCTTTAGTTTTCAGAGAAGGCTAGTAACTCTTCAGATGTAGCTTTACAACTCAAGATGTTTTTTCTAAGGTAGGGGGATTTCACTGTAGCCCAGGCTAACCTGTAACTCACTCTGTAGCCCCAGGCTGGCTTTGAACTCAGAGTAATCCGACTACTTTAGGCTCTCAAGTGCTGGGATTAAAGGCGTGTGCCACCACACCTAGCTGTTGTTCTTTGGGTGGGGAGTGATTTCCAGGTAGAGTCTCCCTGTATCCCAGGCTGACCTGGAACTCACTCTGTAGTTCCAGGCTGGCCTCAAACTCATAGTGATCCTTCTACCTCTGCCTCCTGAGTGCTGGGATTAAAGGCATATGCCATCACAACCGGCTATGTTTTCTAGAATTTTATTGCATGCTCTTCCCAGCCACCTTCTCCCTCGTGTTTGCTGATGGTTTTCCCTGGGGCAGGGTGAGAGCCTGCCATAAGCTTTAGCAGATCCCTTGCTCAGTGTTGGGCACTGCCAGTGCCAGCGGCTGTTCTGAGGTGGAGATTGAAGGGGTAACAAAGCCTTGCCTCTGGGCACTGGCTGTGCAGCACTATGTGTGCAAATTAGGAACACCTGCCACTATAGCTAGCTATGGGTTTGGAGTTCAGGGGGCTGAAGACATTGTCCTAAGCAGTTGGAGACAGTCCTGCACTTTTTTTTTCCGAGGTAGGGTCTCACTCTAGCCCAGGCTGACCTGGAATTCACTATGTAGCTCAGGGTGGCCTCGAACTCATGACGATCCTCCTCCCTCTGCCTCCTGAGTGCTGGGGTTAAAGGCGTGCACCACCATGCCTGGCTTGCACTTTTTTGTTTTGTTTTTCGTGGTAGACTCTTGCTGTAGCCCAGAATGATCTGGAATTCACTATGTAGTCTCACGGTGGCCTCAAACTCTCAGGATCCTCCTACCCTTGCCTCCCAACTGCTGGGACTAAAGGCGTGTGCCATCATGCCCAGCTCTGTCCTGCACTTTTTTTTTTTTTTTTTTTTTTTTTTTTTTTTTTTCGGTAGGGTCTTGCTCTAACCCAGGCTGACCTGGAATTCACTCTAGTCTCAGGGTGGCCTTGAACTCATGGCAATCCTCCTACCTCTGCCTCTCGAGTGCTGGGATTAAAGGCGTGCGCCACCACGCCCGGCTTGTCCTGCACTTTATACTGGATGACCATCTTCTTATTGCCAGATCTGAGGACACCGAGGCCAGTAAGGTGGGCTCTGCTATCCATACTCTTTCTGCCTATGCCACTGGTAGCCTCAGAGCAGGCAGGGGACATTCTTAGATGCTCACTCCAGACATAGCAAAGAACAGTTGTTGGGGTATGGAAGAATGTTAGCTTGCAAGGACCTAATCCCAGCCTCCCCCATAGTGGGCATAGCCTTCCTTCTGTCTGGGGAGCCCAGTACCTGCTTTGAAGTAGGCTCTTGCCATCTCTATCACAGGTGTTTGAGGAGGGTGATATTTGGGCATTCTTGATTTCTAGCATCTCATAATACTGTGTGGAGGAAGGCAGAAGACATGGATGTAGATGCCGAGAGAGAGAAAATAACACAGGAGATCAAGGAGCTGGAAAGGATTCTCTATCCCAGTTCTTCCAGTGCCCACTTGGAGGTCTCTGAATCCAGTCTCAGTTCCGATTCAGAAGGTGAGCTTATGTCCTTGGCCTCATCGGTGAGTGGCTGGAGTGGCCATGTGTGCTCTCGGGTTTCCCTTCAGCCATATTGGGCGGTGAGCTGTTGCATGACCAGGCCCTGTTTCCTGCCCAGACTGGCCTCTGCTTTTATTCCAGCGAGAGAGTTGAACCCAGCTCCTCAGTCATTAGCTCCAGGACCTGTTGCCTATACATGTGTACCCTGCTGCTGCCATGTGGCCTGGGACTTTCTGGGAAAGGATACAATTCTGGGAGGAGAAGCAGGGCTTAGAGTTCACCCTATCAACTTGGGGAGGTGCCGTGGCTCAGGACCTCTGCTCTAGGCTTATCACACAGCCCTCTGGGGCATGCTCTTCCACTCACACTTCTACTCCCAGTGTTCAACATATTGTGCTTATGTTTCTGACAGACTCACTGCCCAATGAGGATGTGGATGCTGCTGATGCTCCCCACTTGGTAAGTGTTGCTGCTGGGTCAGACCTGTTGCTACTTTCTTAAGTGGGAGGGCTTGGTTTTCTCACCTCTTGGTTTTTCTGTATTATATAAGAAATGCATGTTTGCTAGAAAATCACGATTCATTTTTGTGGTGCTCAGGATAGAACTCAGGGCCTCATACATACTAGGCAGATAGTCTGCCATTGACCTGTACTCTAACATACATATTGTTACTAAAATCAGGAGCTGGGCTTGGTGGTACACGCCTTTAATCCCAGCACTGGGAAGGCAGATGTAAGAGGATCACTGTGAGTTCCAGGCCAACCTGGGACTACAGAGGGAGTTCCAGGTCAGCCTGGGCTAGAATAAGACTGTACCTTGAAAAAAACCAAAAAAATAAAAATAAAAGGCTGGGCATGGTGGCGCACGCCTTTAATCCCAGTACTCGGGAAGCAGAGGTAGGAGGGTCTCCATGAGTTTAAGGCCACCCTGAGCCTACATAGTGAATTCCAGGTCAGCCTGGACTAGAGTGAGACCCTACCCTGAAAAATTAAAGTCATCCACAAAAGTAACCACTTAATTTTGTTTATTTATTTATTTATTTGACAGAGGGGGGAGAGAGAGAGAGAGAAAAAAGAATGGATGCATCAGGGCCTCCAGCCATGGCAGATGAACTCCAGATGCCCACGCCACCTTGTGCATCTGGCTAACATGGGTCCTGGGGAATCAAACCTGGGTCCTTTGGCTTTGCAGGCAAACACCTTAATTGCTAAGCCATTCCTCCACCTCAAAGTAACCACTTTTAACAGGCTGATGACTATAGCTGCTGGCATTTTCTGTGCTCACACTAACATACATATCAGATATTGGAAGCAGCACATCACATGCCTGTGCTCTGCCCCACAGCACACTTGCTGTGCCTCAGTTTCCTAGTCTGGACTGTGGAGGTGATTTTGGCTTATATTAGCGTAGATGTACCTAGAAGTGCCTCTGTCTGTAACTCTAATCACACAGGTAGCTGCTGACCATTCTCTTTATCTTGGAGTGTTGGTCTTGGGGAACTTTCTTGGCTTATTTTCCCACCAAGCCAACAAGAAGAGAAGCTCTGAGTATTTAAGGACTGTGCAGTCCCCTCTAATGGATTAACACAGCTCTGGAATCTTTGGGCATTTGGCTTTCCCAGCTCTTGACCCTTATGGCCATGCAGGGAGTTATGTCACTGAGGTTTGGCTCACAAGGTTCAGGTTTTATGGAGGTTTTTGTTGCAAAGATGAAGCTGCTACCTTATATTGACCCCCACCCCAAGTATCCTCACATTCAGACCTCCTCATGTTAGTTAGAAAATGTGCATGCACTCTGGCTTGACAGTAATGGGCTCTGCTCCCAAGCATATACTTACTGTGACCCCCTCATCAGGTCAGCTCCTGGTTCTACACATAGAGGTTACGCAGGAGCTGCCTTTGTGTCCCAAGGGCCCAATGACGGGATGTGGACTTGGGCTGGGCCAGAAGGAGTGGGGATGCCTTATGTGCCATCTCCTCACTTGCCATTTCTGGCTCCTAACCAGGAAGAAGAAAGGTGGGGTCAGGCCAGCAATGATGAGGAAGACCCCAAGGACAAAGCCCTCCCTGAAGACCCCGAGACTTGTCTGCAACTGAACATGGTCTACCAGGAGGTCATCCGAGAGAAGCTGGCAGAGGTCAGCCAGCTGCTGGCCCAGAACCAGGAGCAGCAGGTAGTGGGTCTGCCTTTTGCCTCCCAAGACCCTAGGGCCCCACAAGTCCAGCCTCCCAGGACAGGGCTCAGAGGGGGTGTACTTGTTCATTCACCTGCCTAGCTCACTGATGGCCTTGCTTCTGTCCCAGGAAGAGATTCTGTTTGATCTGGCTGGGGCCAAATGCCCCAAGGTGAAGGACAGCAAAAGCCTGCCCTCAAACATGTACATAGGCCACTTCATGAAGCCATACTTCAAGGACAAGGTCACTGGAGTGGTGAGTAGCCAAGGCCCTGCTCTCAGCAGTAGGCTCAGTGCCCTGGGGGACGGGGCTTTCATCCCCACAGCTGTTGTGAATGCTCGTGAGGCCCTTGGGTCCTTTGGGTTAATATTCACCAGTCTTCTTAAAATTCTGCCTCATCCCATGGTGAAAGTCAAGGCCTCTGGCTGACCCTGCTCTTAAGATGAGCCCTCTGGGGTATGTCTCCCTGAGGTGGAATCATGATGCTTAGCAAGTCCTTGTACTATATGTCTGACATTGCTGATGGTAGCCTTGAGCCACATCAGCCCATGGAGTCATTGACAACCTCCCCCCTATCCCAGTGGGTCTTGTCCAGAGCTGTTCATGTAGCAGCAGCAGCCTGGAGAGCAGTGGTCTGAGATCTGGCCCTGCATGTGATAGTAGCAACACATGAGACCAGGAGGAAGCATTCTGAGTCCCAGTAGGATCCCTGAGTGTGAGTCTAGCTGGTCTGCCTTGTCCTGACACTGTGCACTCTGACAGGGGCCCCCTGCCAATGAAGACACACGGGAGAAGGCCGCTCAGGGAATCAAAGCCTTCGAGGAGCTCCTGGTGACCAAGTGTAAGAGCCTATGCAGGCACTCCCAAGCATGGGAACCAAAGAGGCCATCCCCATGGCTCTGCCGCAACTGGGGGTGTGCCATAGTTCTCAGACCAGTTTCTCTCATGGCCTCCATCAGATCTTGACCACTGGGGCTGACCACTTAACCCCTTGCCTTTTCCATTCTGAGTAGGGTACAGGCTGCCCCCACCAACTTTCGGTGTTCTGCCTACTCTCAGCACACCTACCCCAGAAGGTCCTACCCTTAGCCAAGCCTTGAATGAAGGGCAGAGTTTTGGGCTGAATGAGGTTCAACTGGCTGACCTACTGGCATCCAGAAGTGTAACCACTGCCTCTATGGGAGGTGACAATTGTGGAAAGCATTCAGTGGACAGATATGTCCTGGCAAGAACAAGGCCCCAGGATGCTGTTGGTCCTTCACAGGGAAGCACTGGGAGAAAGACTTGCTGAGGAAGTCTGTGGTGAGCGACCGCCTACAGCGCCTGCTTCAGCCCAAGTTGCTAAAGTAAGTGTGGAAACAGGTCAGTGAGGCCTTCTCAGCAGCAGAAAGCCAGGCACCTTGTGCACCACACTCTGTGCTTTTCTGCCATCTTGCCAGCCCAAGATGCCAGTGCTGCCTACCCTTTACCTCCTCTAAAGAAGGTGGACCAGCATTGCAGCCAAGTGTGAGTGTGGAAGTCAGACCAAGCAGCCATGTTTTAGCTGTGTGCCTCAGGCATTTCCTCTGATTCTCTTCTCTGGGCCTGTTTCCCCCAGGAAAGATGGGGCCTGTTTATGAAGCCTGCTTTGTGGGTTTGGTGATGGGGACACATCATATAACCACATGTGGCGCCAGTTGTGAGTGTCCGAGAAAGAACACTGTGGGGTTTTGTTTTGTTTCGTTTTGGTTTGGTTTTGGTTTTTTGAGATAGGGTCTAGCTCTAACCCAGGCTGGAATTCATTATGTATTCTCAGGGTGGCTTTGGACTCATGATGATCCTCTGACCTCTTCCTCCTGAGTGCTAGGATTAAAAGCATGTGCCACTATGCCCAGCTTTTAGAGCACTGGGCTTTTGATAATTGTTGCTGGAGCCAGTTGTCAGAAGTGCCTGAGGTAGAACCACAGCCTCTGCCCATGCGGCATAGGAAGAAGGGGACAGGACAAGACAATGACTACAAAGTTCAGGACAGTGCATCCTGGGCAGATGGGGTCTTTGTGCACCAGGATGCCTGGAGCTGGGTCAGTGAATCACAAGGACCCACCTGCTGCTTCTCAAAGTGTGTGTACTCAGGAGTGATGGTGGTCACTTCTGAGGCTGGGAGAGAGCTAGCTCTTCTCTCCCAGCCAGTTCTGCAGGCTGTCTGCAGGTATCTTGGGTCTTGGAGGCCCTGACTTAGCAGAGGGGGCCAGGCTGAGTTACAGGTAACAGGCAGTTGCCTCTGCAAACACCAAGCAACTCTTGCCCTGGTCAATGCTGTTTTGATCCTTGAAGTACCTCAGAGGTGGTGCCAGGGCTTCCTTTGTGGTAAGAAACTGAAGTAGTAGTGGAAATAGTAGGTACCAGCTGGGCGTGGTGGCACACGCCTTTAATCCTTGCGCTTGGGAGGCAGAGGTAGGGGGATTGCCATGAGTTCGAGGCCACCCTGAGACTACATAGTGAATTCCAGGTCAGCCTGGACTAGAGCGAGACCCTACCTTGAAAAACCAAAAAAAAAAAAGAATAGTAGGTACCAATATAGGCTTCTCTACCACCACAGTCTGTTGCACACAACCCCTGGTCAGGGGCAGCCCAGAGCACAGGGCCTCAAGGCTCACAGTGCAGCCCCATCCACAACCCCTCTCCCATTCCACCTTGCAGGCTTGAGTACTTGCAGCAGAAGAAGAGCCGGGTCTCCAGTGAGCCCGAGAAGCAGGCCCTGGAGAAGCAGGTCAGGGAAGCCGAGAAGGAGATCCAGGATATTAAGTGAGCCAGGGTCTTCCTGGGGTCTAGGGGAGAGCTGGAGGGCTAGGCATGACATCAACACCCTGTGTCTTCTCCAGCCAGCTCTCAGAGGAAACATTGCTAGGAAACAGGATGGACAGCCATGACTGGGAAAAGATTTCCAATGTCAATGTGAGTTGGGGCAGGCTTGGGTCCCTGCACTTAGAGCAGTGCTTTCCTTCTGTAGCCAGGCACAAGTGGGACTTGGGAGGTTAGGCCTCCCCTTGCCTGGTACCTTGACTCATTATGACCCTTCCAGGAAATCATGTATCTAGCAATTGGGAGTAGCAGGACTTTATGGGACCCTCCCCCTGTGATGAGATGCCTTTTCTAAGAGTCTTGAAGACTTTGCATGTGAAACTAAATCTTCAGTTAGGACAGCATGAGAAATTCCACGTCTGGCCATAAAAGCCACTGGCTGACATAAAATGACAGCCAGCTAGGAGCTGTGTCTTTGTTATGCTTGGCACCAGCAACCCCTGAAGGCTGTTTCTCATTGGTGCAGTTTGAAGGACGGCGCAGTGCGGAGGAGATCCAGAAGTTCTGGCAGAGTTCTGAGCACCCGAGTATCAACAAGCAGGAATGGAGTACAGAGGAAGTGGAGCGGCTGAAGGCCATTGCTGCCACACATGGCCACCTGGAGTGGCATTTGGTTGCAGAAGAGCTAGGGGTAAGGACTGGACCAGACTAGAACCTAGGAGGGCTGGAATGTGGTGTAGCTCAGTGCTAGAGCTTGATATACACAACTTTATGATTTGCTTGATAAGTTATACTTTTTTTGTAAATTAAAAAAAACTTTTTATTTCTTTATTTGAGAGGGAGAAAGAGGAAGATAGAGAGTGAGAGAATGGGTGCTCTAGGGCTTCTAGCCAATGCAAATGAACTCCAGATGCATCTGGTCAATTGAACCTGGGTCCTTAGGCTTCTCAAGCAAGTGCTTTAGCTGCTAAGCCATCTCTTCAGCCCCAAATTATATTTTTTTTTTTGGGTTTCAAGGTAGGGTCTCACTCTAGCCCAGGCTGACCTGGAATTCACTATGTAGTCTCAGGGTGACCTTGAACTCACAGCAATCCACCTACCTCTGTCTCCCAAGTGCTAGGATTAAAAGTGTGAGCCACCACTCTTGGCTTAAAAAAATCTTTTTTTTTATTTGAGAGAGAGAGAATGGGTGAATGGGAGCGCCAGGGCCTCCAGATGCTGCAAATGAATTCCAGACATAGGCACCACCATGTGCATCTGGCTTACATGGGTCCTGGAAAATTGAACCTAGGTCCTTTGGCTTTGCAGGCAAGCACCTTACCTGCTAAGCTATCTCTCCAGCCGCAAAAAATATTTTTTGATAAATTATAAATATATTTTTACTTGAAAATGAGAACGTGTGTGCCAGGGCGTCTTGCCACTGCAAATGAACTTCAGATGCATGTGCCAATTTGTGCATATGACTTTATGTGGGTGCTGGGGAGTCAAACCTAGGCCAACAGACTTTGCAAGCAGCTCCTTTAACCATGGAACCATCCCTGCCCCTCCTGGTCTTTTTTTTTAAATAGTGACTTTTTTTTTTTTTAATTTACTTATTAGAAACAGAGTGAGGGAAAGAGAGAGGGAGAGGGAGAATGGGAGGACCAGGGCCTCCAGCCACTGCAAACAAACTCCAGATGCATGCACCCCTTGTGCATCTGGCTTACATGGGACCTGGAGAATTGAACTGGGGTCATTAGGCTTTGCAGGCATGTGCCTTTACCGCTAAGCCATCTCTCCAGCCCCCTTTTTTAAACTTCTGTCTTGTCTGGTAAAAATGACACTTGATTTTACTCTACTCCTTTGCTCGGTTTTGTTTTGTTGCTGCTTTTGTTTTGAGGCAGGGTTTTACTCTAGCCCAGCCTGGCCTGGAACTCATCTATGGCCCAGGCTGGCTTTGAGCTCATGGTGATCTTTCTGCCTCAACCTCTTAAATACCAGGATTAAAGGTATGCATCACAATGCCTGACCTCTTTTTTTTTTTTTTTTTTTGTTTTTAAATTTTATTTATTTATTTGCAAGCAGAGAGAGATAGAAGAGAGACAGAGAGAGTGAGCACACCAGGGCCTCCAGCCACTGCAAACAGAGTCCAGATGTATGCATGTGCCATTTTGTGCATCTGGCTTTATATGGATACTGGAGACTCAAACTCAGGTCATTAGGCTCTACAAGCAAGTGCCTTAACCACTGAGCAATCTCTCTAGCTCTCTTTGTTGTTGGTTTTTTTTTTTTTTTTTTTTTTTGTTTTTCGAGGTAGGGTTTCACTCTGGTCCAGGCTGACCTGGAATTAACTATGCAGTCTCAGGGTGACCTCGAACTCTCGGCGATCCTCCTACCTCTGCCTCCCGAGTGCTGGGATTAAAGGCGTGTGCCACCACGCCCGGCTTGGTTTTCTTTTTTATTGTTGTTGTTTAATTTTTATTTTTTTTTTAATTGACAACTCCATAATTGTAGACAATATCCCATGGTAATTCCCTCTCTCTCCCCACTTTCCCCTTTGAAACTCCACTCTCCATCATATCCCCTCCTCCTCTCAATCAGTCTCTCTGTTATTTTGATGTCAGGATCTTTTCCTCCTATTATGATGGTCTTGTATAGGTAGTGTCTAGCACTGTGAGGTCATGGATATCCAGGCCATTTTGTGTTTGGAGGAGCACATTGTAAGGAGTCCTACTCTTCCTTTGGCTCTTACATTCTTTCTGCCACCTCATCCACAATGGACCCTGAGCTTTGGAAGGTGTGTTAGACATATTTCAGTGCTGAGCACTCCTCTGTCACTTCTCAATACCATGGTACCTTCTGAGTCATCTCAAGGTCACCGCCATCAGAAGCTTCTCTAACCAAAAGTGAGAGTAGCATTAATATATGGTATGAATATTAAGAGAAGTGCTTACTGGGCAGTTTGGTGAGCATAGAATATACATTTAAGCAGACACAAGCAGACATTTACACCCCTAGGGCTCATGACTACCCCTGTTGTAGTTTTCAGTATCAGGGATGTATTTCCTCCCATGGAGCAGGCCTCTAGTCCGATGAGAAAGCAGTTTCCCCCATAACAGACAAGCCACTATTGCACCCATTGGCTCATTTGGCCTGGCTGGCCACATTTAAGGCTTGCAGTGTCCACTGTTGAGTATCTTCACTGATGATTTTTTTCTCTCCCATTGAACTGCATGCAGTGTAGCTTTTTTCAGCTGTCAGCTGGTCCACATGGAGGAGGCTTTCAGGTCAGCTCTATCAGGATTTCTCAGTGACCTTGCAGCCCAAGTATGTGCAGTCTTCAGCAATAGTGTCTTACTATCTATTCCTGGTGGGAAACCAAGGGCCTCGGCAATGGCCTATAATGTCTTGGGGGTATCAGTGACCTCACCGGCCAACAACTCACTGGAAGGCATCCCCTCCCTGGCACTGAAAATTTTCTAGTAACAATCTATGGGTTCTGAGTGTTCCATTGTCCAGAAAAGTAGGTTCCATATGACTTATTTATATCCTCTTAGATTTTGATTAGCCCTCCCTTCACCTTTCCTTTACTCAAACCCTTCCCCTGACCTCACTTAGGTCCCATTAATCTATTCTACTTACATATATACAATACCATCCTATTAAGTCCCCCTTTCTATTACCTTTATATCCCCTTTCTAGCTTACTGGCTTCTGTTACTCAGTTTTATTCTTACTTACATAGAAGTCCAATCATTTGTAGCTAGGATCCACATATGAGAGAGAACATGTGACATTTGGCTTTCTGGGCCCGGGTTACCTCACTAAGTATAATCATTTCCAGATCTATCCATTTTCTTGCAAGTTTCATAACTTCATTTTTCTTTACTGCTGAGTAGGAATCCTTTGTGTAAATGTGCCACATCTTCATTATCCACTCATCAGTTGAGGGACATCTAGGCTGGTTCCATTTCCTAGCTATTGTGAATAGAGTGGCAATAAACATGGATGAGCAAGTATCTCTAAGGCAGTGAGATGAGTCCTTAGGATATATGCTTAGGATATAGCTGGGCCATATGATAGACCTATTTTTAGGTGTCTCAGGAACCTCCACACTGATTTCCACAATGGCTGGACCAGATTACATTCCCACCAACAGTGTAGAAGGGTTCCTCTTTTTCCGCATCCTTGCCAGCATTTATGGTCGTTTGTTTTCATGATGGTAGCCAGCCAATCTGACAGGAGTGAGATGGAATCTCAAAGTAGTTTTTTTGTTTTGTTTGTTTGTTTTTTTTTTGTTTGTTTTTCGAGGTAGGGTCTCACTCTGGCCCAGGCTGACCTGGAATTAACTATGTAGTCTCAGGGTGGCCTTGAACTCATGGCAATCCACCTACCTCTGCCTCCCGAGTACTGGGATTAAAGGCGTGCGCCACCACGCCCGGCGGTTTTTTGGGTTTTTCGAGGTAGGGTCTCACTGTAGCCCAGGCTGACCTGGAGTTAACTGTGTAGTCTCAGGGTGGCCTTGAACTCACGGCGATCCTCCTTACCTCTGCCTCCCGAGTGCTGGGATTAAAGGCATGCGCCACCACGCCCGGCTCAACATAGTTTTTTTTTTTTTTTATTTTATTTTTATTTTGCAAGAGTAGGATCTCAGAAACTGGTCCAGGCTGACCTGGAGATTAAGAGATGGGCATCTCAGGGTGGCCACTCGAACTCTCCAGATGCGTGGCCCCTTTGTGATCCTCCTGTGGGTACTCTGCCTCAAACCGTGCTGGGATTAACAGGCAAGCGCCCACTAAGCCATCTCCCAGCCCCTCAACATAGTTTTAATGTGCATTTTCCTGATGACTAGGGATTTAGAACATTTTTTTAGATGTTTATATGCCATCTGTATTTCTTTTTTTGAGAGCTATTTAGTTCCATGGGCCATTTTTTAACTGGATTGTTTGATTTCTTAGTAAGTTTTTTTTTTTTTTTTTTTTTGGTTTTGCAAGGTAGGGTCTCACTCTGGTCCAGGCTGACCTGGAATTAACTATGTAGTCTCAGGGTGGCCTCGAACTCTTGGTGATCCTCCTACCTCTGCCTCCCGAGTGCTGGGATTAAAGGCGTGCACCACCACGCCTGGCTTAATTTCTTAGTAAGTTTTTGAGTTCTTTGTATATCCTAGATATTAACCCTCTGTCAGATGTATAGCTGGCAAAGATTTTATCCCAATCTCTAGGTTGCCTCTTTGCTCTGTTCACAGTGTCCTTAGCTGGACAAAAGCTTTATAATTTCATGAGGTCCCAGTGGTTGATCTGTGGTTTTATTTCCTGGGCAACTGGGGTTCTATTCAGAATGTCTTTGCCAAGACCAGTATATTGAAGGGTTTCCTCTACTTTTTCCTCTAGCAGTTTCAGAGTTTCAGGTCTGATATTAAGGTCTTTGATCCATTTGGACTTAATTCTTGTTCATGGAGAGAGATAAGGATCTATTTTCATCCTTCTACAGATACATGACCAGTTTTCCCAGAACCATTTGCTGAAGAGGCTGTTTTTTCTCCAATGAGTATTTTGGCATTTTTGTCGAAGATCAGGTAGCTGTAGCTACCTGGACTTATATCTGGGTCCTCTATTCTGTCCCATTGATCTACATGTCTGTTTTTGTGCCAGTACCATGCTGTTTTTGTTACTATGGCTCTGTAATATAGATTAAAATCAGGTACGGTGATACCACCAGCCTTACTTTTGTTGCTCAAAATTGTTTTAGATATTAGTGGGTTTTTTGTGCTTCCAAATGAATTTTTGGATTGTTTTTTCTATTTCCGTGAAGAATGCCATTGGAATTTTGATGTGTATGGCATTAAATGTGTAGATTGCTTTTGGTAAGATTGCCATTTTCACAATATTGATTCTTCTAATCCAAGAACAAGGGATGTTTTTCCATTTCCTAGTGTTTGCAATTTCTCACTTGAGTGTTTTAAAGTTTTCATTGTAGAGATCCTTCACTTCCTTGGTTAGGTTTATTCCAAATGCTTTATTTTGTTTGATGCAATTGTGAATGGGAGTGATTCTCTAATTTCATCCTCTGTGTGTTTGTTGTTAGCATATAGAAAGGTTGTATCAAAAAAATTTTTTTATTCTGTGAGTTTATTTTGTATCCTACTACATAGCTACAAGTGTTAATCAGCTCTAACAGTTTGCTGGTAGAGTTTTTAGGGTTCTTTAGTTGTAGAATCATATAATCTGCAAATAATGATAACTTGATCTCATCCTTTCCATTTTGTATCACTTTTATGTGCATCTCTTGCCTTATTGCTATGGCTAAGACTTCCAATACTATATTAAATAAAAAGTGGGGACAGCCGGGCGTGGTGGCGCACGCCTTTAATCCCAGCACTCGGGAGGCAGAGGTAGGAGGATCGCAGAGAGTTCAAGGCCACCCTGAGACTACATAATTAATTCCAGGTCAGCCTGGACCAGAGTGAGACCCTACCTCGAAAAACAAAAAAACAAAAAAAAAAAAAAAAAAAGTGGGGACAATGGACACCCTTGTCTTGTTCCTGATTTTAGTGAAAAAAACTTCCAAGTTTTTCTTCATTTAGTATTATGTTAGCTATAGGTTTGTTATAGCCTTTATTATGTTGAGATATGTTCCTTCTATTCCCAGTCTCTGTAGGACTTATATCATGAAGGGATGTTGGATTTTGTCAAATGCTTTTTCTGCATCTAATGAGATGATCATGTAATTTTTGTCCTTCAGTCCATTTATATAATGTGTTACATTTATCAATTTGTGTATGTTGAACCATCCCTGCATCTCTGGGATAAAGCCTACTTGAGGTGAATGATCTTTCTGATAAATTCTTTTTTAAAACAGTTTTTTTAAAAGATATTTTATTTTTATTCATTATTTATTAGAGACAAAGAGAGGGAAAAAGAAAGAGAGAGAGTGAGAATGGGCACGCCAGGGCCTCCAGCCACTGCAAACGAAATTCACACCTGTGCACCTCCTTGTGCAATTGGCTTACATGGGCCCTGGAGAGTCAAACTGGGGTCCTTAGGCTTCACAGGCATGTGGCTTAACTACTAAGCCATCTCTCCAGCCCTAATATATTCTTGTATTCTGCTTGCCAATATTTTGAGATTTTTTTTTTTCCTAGGTAGGGTCTCACTCTAGCTCAGGCTTACCTGGAATTCACTATGTATTCTCAGGCTATCCTTGAACTCAGGGCGATCCTCCTACCTCTGCCTCCCAAGTGCTGGGATTAAAGGCATGCGCCACCATGCCTGGCTTTAATTTTTTTAAATTTATTTTTATTTATTTATTAGAAACAGAGTGAGTTAGAGAAAGTGAGAGAGAATGGGCGCAACAGGGCCTCTAGCCACTGCAAATGAGCTCCAGACGCATGCGCCCCCATGTACATCTGGCTTTCATGAGACCTGGAGAATAGAACCTGGGTCCTTAGGCTTCGCAGGCAAGCACCTTAACCACTAAGCCATCTTTCCAGCCCCTTGTTAAGAATTTTTGCATATATGTTCATGAGGGAGATTGGTCTGTAATTTTCTTTTTTTGTTCTGTTAAAATATAGGATAGCATATGTGTGTCTCTTGCCTTATTGCTATGGCTAAGACTTCCAGTACTTTATTAAATAAAAGTGGGGACAGTGGACACCCTTGTCTTGTGCTTGATTTTAGTGGAAAAGCTTCAAGTTTTTCTCCATTTAGTATTATGTTGGGTGTGCGTTTGTCATAAATAGCTTTATTATGTTGAGATATGTTCTTCTATCTCCAATCTCTGTAGGACTTTTATCATGAGGGGATATTGGATTTTGTCAAATGCTTTTTCTGTATCTAATGAGATGATCATGTGATTTTTGTCCTTCAGTGCATTTATATAATGTATTAACATTTTTTGATTTGCATATGTTGAACCATCCCTGCATCTCTGGGATAAAGCCTGCTTGGTCAGGGTTTTTTGCTTGGTTTTGGTATCAGGGTATTGTTTGGTGAAATTGGGAGTCCCCGTGTTATGTGCATATATGTTTATCTTATCTTATCTTATCTTTCCTAACTAATGTTGGTCTGAACTCTACCCTGTCAGATATTAGGATAGCGACCCCTGCTTGTTTTCTAGGCCCGTTTACTTGAAACACTGTTTTCCAACCTTTCACCCTAAGATAGTGTCCATCCTTTTTAGAAAGGTGAGTTTCTTGGAGGCAACAAATTGAAGGCTCCTGCTTTTTAACCCAGTCTGCAAACCTATTTCTTTTGGTTGGGGCATTGAGGCCATTGATATTAAGAGTTATTATTGAGCCAGGCGTGGTGGCACACGCCTTTAATCCCAGCACTCGGGAGGCAGAGGTAGGAGGATTGCCGAGAGCTTGAGGCCACCCTGAGACTACATAGTTAATTCCAGGTCAGCCTGGACCAGAGTGAGACCCTACCTCAAAAAACCAAAAAAAAAAAAAGAGTTATTATTGAAAGGTGTGTATTTATTTTTGCCATTTTTCTTGTTTTGTAGTTTTTCTGGTTTTACCTTTGCTCTCTTGTATTAACTAGTATTTAAGCATGGTTTCTTTTTTCCAGACTCCTTATATGTGTGCTTTTCTTTCTCCTCAGCATGGAGGATCCTTTTAAGTATTTTCTGTAGAGCTGGTTTTGTCTTCAAATATTCCTTTAGCCTGGTTTTGTTGTGGAATGCCTTTATTTCTCTGTCTGTTTGAATGGGCAGCTTTGCAGGATAATGTAGCCTTGTTTGACAGTTATTATCTTTCAGAACTTGGAATATATCATTCCAAGCCTTTCTGGCTTTTAAAGTTTGTGTTGAATAATCTGCTGTGATCCTGATGGGTTTGCCTTTGTATGTGATTGGATTTTTCTCTCTAGCTGCTTTCAATGTATTTTCTTTGGTTTGTAAGTTTGGTAGTTTGATTATAATATGGCGAAGAGAGGTTTTGTCTGTTTGTTGTTCTAAAGACTTCCTGTATCTGCATTGGCATCTCTTTCACAACTTGGGGGAAATTTTCTTCTATGAGTTTGTTGAAAACGCCTACTATGCCTTTGGAGTGAAATTCTTCTCCTTCTACTATACCCTGAATTCCTACATTTGATCTTTTCAGAGTGTCCCAAATATCTTGAAATTCCCATTCATACCTTCCTGTTAGTTTGTCTTTCTCTTTGTTGGACTGTATTAGGTCTGCTACTTGGTCTTCTAGTTTAGATATTCTGTTCTCTCTCCTTCATTCATTCTACTGGTGAGACTTCCCACAGAGTTTTTATTTCACTGTATTCTTCATTGCTAATATTTCTGACTGGTTTTTCTTTTCTTTTTTTAATTTTTATTTATTTATTTGCAAGCAGAGAGAGATAGAAGAGAGGCAGACAGAAAGAGAATGGGCATGCTAGGGCCTCTAGCCACTGCAAATGAACTCCAGATGCATGTGCCCCTTGTGCATCTGGCTTATGTGGGTCCTGGAAAATTGAACCGGGATCCTTTTGCTTTGCAGGCAAGCAAGCACCTTAACCACTAAGCCATTTCTCCATCCCTGGTTTTTCTTTATTATTTCTATTTCCTTATTTATGTCTTATATTGACCTCTTTATTCCATTAAATTGGTTTCCTGTGTGTTCTTTCATTCCTTTAATCTCCTCTTTGATTTCTTTGAACATATTTATAATCATTCTTTTGAAATCTTTTTCAGGCACTTCCTCTAAATCAGTGTCACTGAAGGTCATTTCTAATGGATTAATACTTTTTGGTGGATTTATATTGTCTTGATTTTTTGTGTTACTTGTATTATAATGTAGAGATTTTTAAAAAAATATATATTTATTTTTTATTTATTTGAGAGCGAGAGAAAGGGGCACAGAGAGAGAGAGGGAAGGAGGGAGGGAGGGAGGATGGGCACACCAGGGCCTCCAACCACTGCGAACGAACTCCAGATGCATGAGCCATCTTGTGCATCTGGCTTACATGGGTCCTGGGGAATTGAACCAAGGTCCTTTGGCTTTGCAGGCAAATGCCTTAACCGCTAAGCCATCTCTCCAGCCCTAATGTAGAGATTTTTACATCTTGGATTAATTTAATGCTTGGGTTTTCTAATTATCTGCAGTATTATTAGGTGTATGAATCAATCTGATATATATCTTCAGGGTAGGAGCTTAAGGTGCTAGGTGTGGCTCTTAAGATTCTCAGAATAACCACAAAAGTGACCCTAGGTGTTGGGTTTGCCTGCTATGAGAGTATTCTAGTAGGCTGAGTGGAACAACATACAGGCAATTCTAAAAATTTAAACAAAGTACACATTCAGTGAAAAACAGCACAAAGTATTTATGCAAGAGTAGGTATTATGACAAACAGATTCTCTTAACAAAGTCACAGTCCCTAAGGACTTAATCCTGTCAACTGGGAGGCTAAGATTTCTGATCTGTAGAGGGTTCCAAGGTCAGCTTGTAACCGAGTGAGACCCTTCCCCAACAAACGACAGAAGAGGAGACAAAGGCACTATAAATCAGGAAGCAGCGAACTACAAGCCCAAAATATAGCTTATTTAAGAATGTCAAATCCGACCATCCATCAGATTTAATATATAATTTACCCTGACATGGAAGTTGCAATTAGCACTTCCTATGCAAGCCTACATACCAGGCTTATTTGGTGATCCTCTTCCTCACAAGCTGCTCCACTGGTCTCTGCTGTCCTCTCTTCCACATTTCTTGAGTTTGCAAGGAGGCCGGTGTGAGTGGAAAATCCGCTCACCTGGCTTTTTTCCTGCAGCTCAGGCCAAGGCTGGTGGCTGCAGCTGTGTAAAACTGGTGCCACTGCTCCTGCAACCGCTTCTGCCTGCTTCTGTGGGCTCTAGACGCTCTGGATCTCTCCTACTTCTCTGCTGCAGTTGATAATTTATTATACACCTCACTTTTTAGTAGAAGAGTGTATTTTGCTGGTTTTTTTTTTTTTCCCCTAGGCTGCTTTGGCATGGTTCCTATGCTGCCATCTTAACCAGAAGTCTCCTTGTTTTGTTTTGTTTTTTTAAAGATTTTATTTATTTTATACACACACACACACACACACACACACACACACACACACACACAGAAAGAGAGAGAGGGAGAGTGAGAATTGGCATACCAGGGCCTCTAGTCATTGCAAACGAACTGCAGATACATTGCTCCTTGTGCATCTGGCTTACGTGGGACCTTGAGAATTGAACCAGGGTCCTTAGGCTTCTCAGGCATATGCCTTAACCGCTAAGCCATCTCTCCAGCCCTCCTTGTTTTGTTTTTTGAAGTAGGGTCTCGATCTAGCCCAAGCTGACCTGGCCATTAATTTACTCTCAGGCTAGCCTGGTCTTGAACCCACAGTGATCCTCTTCTGTCTCCCAAGTGCTGGGATTAAAGGCGTGTGCCACCATGCCGGCTTTTTTTGTTTTTGTTTGTTTTTTTGTTTTTTAATGTGAGAGAGAGTGTGTGAGAGATAAGGAGAATGGGTGCACCAGGGCCTCCATCTGCTGCAAACGAACTCCAGATGCATGTGCCACTTTGTGCATTTGGCTTATTTGGGTTCTGGGGAATCAAACCTGGCCCTTAGGCTTTGCAGGCAAACACCATAACCACTAAGCCATCTTTCCAGCCCTCTTTGTTGTTTTTTGCCTACACCTTTATTTCCAGTATTAAATAAGTTTGTTTTTTTTTTTAATCTGTTTTTGTTTTTTGAGGAAGGGTCTCACTTTAGCCCAGACTGACCTGGAATTCACTGTGTAGTCTCTGGGTGGCTTCAAACTCACAGCAATCCTCCTACCTCTACCTCCCGAGGTTCCAGGACACTGAAAGCCCAGCCTTCACCCAGTTCTTTACCCTCAGGTTCTTTGGGGCAGCCTGACCCAGCTGAGCAGCAAGTCTGAACAGCAAGCCAACCAAGGGGACTTTATTTGCACTGTTTAGAAAGCTGCCTGTCCTGGTGTTTGTTGAAGAGCTGGTCTTTACCTATTGGGTGGAATGAGTTGAAACACACAGCACAAACTGAAATCTGCATGTACTGTGCCAAGAAGGATCACTGTGAGGCTGGAGAGATGGTTTAGTGGTTAAGGCGTTTGCAAAACCAAAGGACCCATGTTCAACTCCCCAGTACCCACGTAAGCCAGATGCACAAGGGGGCGCACACATCTGGAGTTCATTAGCAATGCCTGGAGGCCCTGACATGCATATTCTCTCTCTCTCCCCTGCCATTCGAGATGGTACTAGTGAGAGGTTTGGAGAGGTGTTTGGTGTGAGGCCTCACATTCCCACTGCATTTGCTGAACTGGGAATTTCCACGTGGGAATTGGCAGTATGGTTCAGTTTTTGTGTTTTCTTTTTTTTTGTTGTTCGGGGGGATGGTTTCCAGGTAGGCTAACCTGGAATTCACTATGTAGTCTCAGGGTGTCCTCAAACTCATGGTGATCCTCCTAACTCTGCCTCCTGAGTGCTGGGATTAAAGGTGTGTGTCCCCACACCTAGCTCGATTTTGTTTTTTAGGTTTTCTTTATTTATTTGAGAGAAAGATTAAGAGGCAGAAAGAGAGAATGGTCATGCCAGGGCCTCTAGCCACTGCAAACTTAACTACAGACATGTGCACCACCTTGTGCATATGGCTTACATGGGTACTAGGGAACCGAACCTGGGTCCTTAGTCTTCGCAGGCAAGCCATCTTTCCAGCCTGGCAGTATGCTTTTGAAATCATCTGGGTTAGCTGTTGCAAGGGGATATTTTGATTTGGTTTATTTTTGGGCAGGGTCTCACTGTAGCCCAGACTGGCCTTGACCTCACAACAGTTCTCCTACCTCAGCCACCTGAGTGCTGGGATTATAAGTATGAGCCACCATGTCTGTCTGGATTGGATTTTTTTCATTATTTTTGAGACAGGCTCTCACTCTGTAGGCTATGTTGGCTTAAACTCATGGCTATCTTCCTGCCTCTGCCTGCCAAGTTCTGGGATTACAGGCATGAAACACTACACCTGGCTATTGCCAAGTTTTTTAATATGTGTGTATGGTGTGCATGCCTTGTGTATATTTATTTATTTAAAATTATTACTTTTTTATTGACAACTTCTATACTTACATACAAAAAAAACCACCTGATATTTCCCTCCCCTCCCCCATTACACTTTAGAACTCCAATCCCCATCATATCCCCTCCCTCTCTCCATTAGTCTCTCTTTTAATTTGATGTCATCATCTTTTTCTTTCTATTTTGAGGGTCTTGCGGAGGTATTGCTAGGCACCATTGCGGAAGAGGGGGTGGATAGAATGGAAGAGCCAAAGAAAGGGTATGACTTCTTACAATGCAACTGCCCAGACAGAAATTGGCCTCGATATCCATGGCCTTGTGTATATTTAAATTTGTATGTGTGTGGGTACACATTAAGAGGCCAAAGGTTGATATCGGGTGTCTTCTTCAATCACTATCCTCATCTTTTACAGATTTTCCAGGTAGGGTCTCACTCTAGCCCAAGCTGACCCGGAATTCACTATGGAGTCTCAGGGTGTCCTCAAACTCATGGCGATCCTCCCACCTCTGCCTCCCGAGTGCTGGGATTAAAGGCGTGCAGCACCACGCCTAGCCTAACTCTTCCCCCTTTTTATTGAGATAAGGTCTCTCACTGAATCTGGTGCTCATGGATTTGATTAGTTAGGTAGCCAACTTGCCCCAGAGATCCACTTATCTGCCTTATAAGTACTGGGATTATATGTCCACACTGTCACTCCTGGCATTTATGTAGGTGCTAGGGATCTGAACTCAGCTACTCATGCTTGCATAGCAAGTGCTTCACCAACTGAGCCATCTCCCCAGCCCAAAATTTCTTACTGTAACCTATTTAGCCCTCACATAGATGTTCTGCCTTGGTCCTAAGTGTCCCCTCCATGGGCCAGCACATTGTCATCCCCCAGGAGCCTGGACGTGCTGCTCTGTGGCTTTCAGGTCTGTCTGTCCCCTGGAGCACTCACAGGGCCAGTATAGATGTCACCCCATGTGCAGAGCAAAGCCCAGTTAACACCTGTTTGCTTTTGTTTGGCCTTGGGAAGACTGGCCGCAGTGCCTTCCAGTGTCTGCAGAAATTCCAGCAGTACAACAAAGCCCTAAAGCGCAAGGAGTGGACAGAGGAGGAGGACCACATGCTCACCCAGCTAGTCCAGGAGATGCGTGTTGGGAACCACATCCCCTACCGCAAGAGTAAGCCACCTGTGCCCACATACATCCCTGAGACCTTTCAGCTGCCCCAGGCCCTGGGGACTTGAGGCTTATTCACCTAGAAACAGAGGTTCTTGGAGCAGTTCACTGCTGGCTGGGGAGAGGTGGGAGGAGGAGGGGTGAGGGCTCTATCATCCCAGTTCCTCCCCAGTATGGCTCCTGATATCAGAGTGACTCCATGTGCAGCCTGCAGGAGGTCTTTCCATCACTGCTTGTCATTTGCCTGGAAGATAGGCATCTGAATCCCCATGACACTCTCTTCCCAGTTGTCTACTTCATGGAGGGGAGAGACTCCATGCAACTGATCTACCGGTGGACAAAGAGCCTAGATCCCAACCTGAAGAAGGGCTTCTGGACACCGGAGGAAGATGCTGTAAGTCTGGGACCCAGGAAACTTACCTAGCTCCTGTTTGTTTGTTTGTTTGTTTGTTTGTTTGTTTGTTTGTTTGTTTGTTTGAGGTAGGGTCTCACTCTAGCCCAGGCTGACCTGGAATTAACTATGTAGTCTCAGGGTGGCCTCGAACTCACGGTGATCCTCCTACCTCTGCCTCCTGAGTGCTGGAATTAAAGGCGTGCGCCACCACGCCTGGCTCCTTACCTAGCTCTTTTGAGCAGCTGCTGTGTCCCTGCTTTGGCTGACACACCTCAAGGTGAGGGGTACAGCTGTGCCCATGGAGACCTTGTCTATGTGTTTCTCCTTCCTGCAGAAGTTGCTTCAAGCTGTTGCCAAGCATGGGGCGCAAGACTGGTTTAAAATTCGGGAAGAGGTGCCAGGTAGGAGTGATGCCCAATGCAGAGACCGGTGAGTTGCACACACTGCCTGAAGGAGTGACTTGCTTAGGTCACACTCCTGTAGGCCTAGGCCAGGCTAGGTGATGGTGTCACAGGAATGATGTACTATTATCATAGGAAGGAATGGTCCAAGGGGGCTTTATGTTCTTGGGTTGAACCTGTGGAAACAGGATAAGCTTTTTTTTTTTAATCCAGACTTTTATGTTTATATTACTTATCTACCAGAAGATCCCTAGCAGGCAGCTTCAGTTCCTTCCTTTTCTTCCTAGTCTTTTCAGTAGTTTGTTTAAGATACAGTTCACATGCTATACAACTTGTTAACATAAACCATATTGATCATCTCAGAAACTCCACTCAAAACCCCCACAGAACCTGGTTCAAACAGGCAAAAGTCTTTAACAGACTTTTCTCCAAAGAAAGTGCACAAATGGCCAGTAAGCCCAGGAAAAGATGCTCAAAGTCAATAATTTCAGCAACACACGTCAAAGCCACAGTGAAATACCATTGTATACATGCATTGTAATGGCTAGGGGTGTGTGTGTGTGTGTGTGTGTGTGTGTGTGTGTGTGTGTTCGTTCATTCTGTTTTTTTTTTTTTAATATTTTTATTTATTTGAGAGAGAGAGATACAGAAATAGGCAGGATAGGCAGGTAGAAAGAGAGAGAATGTGTGCACCAGGGCCTCCAGCCACTGCAGATGTGTGCTCCCTCTTGTGCATCTGGCTTACATGGGTCCCGGGGAATCAAACCTAGGTCCTTTGGCTTAACAGGCAAGTGCCTTAACCACTAAGCCATTTCTCCATCCCTCATTCTGGTTTTTGAGGCAGTATCTCACTGTACCCTGGGATGGCCTTGAACTCATGACAATCCTCCTACCTCAGCTTTCCTAGTGTTAGGATTAAAGGCATTCACCACTATGCCCAGCTTAAATTATTTATTTATTTGCTGTGTGTGTGTGTGTGTATATGTATGGGCATACCAGGACCTCTCCCACTGTAAATGAATGCCAGAAATTGCAATATTTTTTGCATCTGGTTTTACACAATTTGGGGATTGAACCAAGGTTGGCAGGTTGCAGCAAGCATTAAAGGTGTACATCGCCACACCCAGCTTTGGAATGGCTGTTTTAAAATTATAAAAAGCACGTTAACCATGTGCAGAAATGGTGAGTACACCTCGGTGGGAATGCAAAGTGGCAGGGCCTCTGTGGAAATCAGTTTTCTTAACATGGGAAGTAAAACTACCCAAGACAATCCATAGGTATGAAACCCAAAAGAATTCAAATAGGAGCTCCAGCAGTACTGTATGAGAGTGCACTGGAGCACTATAGTGTGAAGGAGAGCAGGAAACATACACAGTGTAGGCTTTGTCTGTGTGTCCTGTGTGTCTGTAAACTTTGACAGAGCATGCATAAGCCCTGACAACATTCTAAACTTTGTGGACAAGTGTTGATAAAGATACAAGTGCTTTCCTCATTTATCTTTGGACTATCCCTGGGTCAAACAGTTAACTACTTTTACCTGACTTACATGGGTCCTGGGAATCAAACCTGGGTCCTCAGGCTTCACAGGCAAGTACCTCCACTAAGCCATATCTCTATTAACTACTCTTATGTTAGACTTTTAAGGAGCTATCAGATTTTTTGAATGTGTACCATTTTGTATTCCCACTGGCTGCGTGTGGTGCTTCCAGTTTTCCACATCTACTTCAAGTACATATTCTTACTGTCACTGTTTGAGCTTGTGACCACAGCACTCTGGGTGGCTATCAAGTGTTCTGTAGTGATAGGCTAACTGCTGAACATCTTTGCATGCACCTGTTGGCCATTGTATATGCATATCTCTTTGGAGAATGTGAGTACTGGGGAATCAAACTGGGGCTGGCAGGTTTTGTAAGCAAGCGCTTTAACAGTGGAGCTATCTCCCAAGCCCACTTTGTTCTTTTTAAAATTACTTGTCTTTGAATTACTGACTTGCAAGATTTTATTTTATTTATTTATTTATTTATTTATTTATTTATTTATTTTGGTTTTTGGTTTTTAGAGGTAGAGTCTCATTCTAGCTCAGGCTGACCTGGAATTCACTATGTAGTCTCAGGGTGGCCTCCTACCTCTGCCTCCCAAGAGCTGGAATCAAAGGTGTATGCCACCATGCCCGGCTAAGATTATATTTTAAAATATTTTTATTAATTTATTTGAGAGAGAGTGTGTGAGTATGGACATACCAGGGCCTCTTGCTGCTGCATATGAGCTTCAGGTGAATGCACCACTTTGTGCATCTGGCTTTATGTGGGTACTGGGGAATCAAACTTAGGCCATTAGTTAGGCTTTGCAAGCAAGTGCTTGAACCACTAAGCCATCTCTCCAGCACCCCCTCCCTTCTTTTTTTTCTTACAAGCATTCTTTATGTACTTACTCCAAATCCTTTACATGAATTGCAAATGTTCTCCCAATCTGTGACTTGTCTTTCCACTTTCTTGACAGGGTCCCTTGAAGCACAACAAAATAAAATAAAAAGGGCTGGAGAAATGGCTTAGTGGTTAAGGCACTTGCCTGCAAAGCCATAGGACCTAGGTTCAATTCCCCAGGACCCACGTAAGCCAGATGCACCAGGTGGTGCATGCATCTGAAGTTTGTTTGCTATGGCTGCAGGCTGTGGCATGCCCATTCTCTCTCTCTCTCTCTCTCACAAATAAGTTTTAAAAAATAAATAGTAAAAATAAGTTTTGGGCCAGGCGTGGTGGCGCACACCTTTAATCCCAGCACTCAGGAGGCAGAGGTAGGAGTATTGCCATGAGTTCAAGGCCACCCTGAGACTACATAGCTAATTCCAGGTCAGCCTGGACCAGAGTGAGACCCTATCTTGAAAAAGCAAAAAGAAAATAATAATAAGTTTTGGAAGCCAGGCATGGTGGCGCATGCCTTTAATCCCAGCACTTGGGAGGCAGAGGTAGGAGGATCGCCATGAATTTGAGGCCACCCTGAAACTACATAGTGAATTCCAGGTCAGCCTGAGCCAGAGTGAGACCCTACCTCGAAAAACCAAAAAAAAAAAAAAAAAAAAAAAGCCTGGCAGAGCCCAGCTCATCTTCATTTTCCTCATGCTTTTGGTGTCATGTCTAAACTCACTGGAGTGGGGAAGGAGTAGTGGAGTTTGTGCATCTAAAATGCCACTTTTTCTCCATGTCACATTCAGCTATCTCAGAAGATTACATTTCAGTTTGAAGAAAGGACGGTGGAATGCAAAGGAAGAGGAACAGTTGATCCAGTTAATAGAAAAGTATGGTGTTGGTGAGTTGTGGAGGTGTTTGTACTTCTCCTTTCTGCTGGCCTTGATCTCACTGTGCGGGCTTGCAGCCAAACTGGAGGCCTGGGGTGTGCTTGGCTCCTAAGCTGCTGCTTTGATGTTAGCTCTCTCCTTCCTCATTTCTCACTGTCTTCACAGGTGGTGGTCTCCCCACTGCAAATATTTTTTTGTTTCATTAGTAATACTGGAAATAGAACTCAGGACCTCACTCATGCTGGGCAAGTGCTCCTCCATTATAAATTATTTATTTGAGAAGAGGCATATATAGAGGGAGAGGGAGAATATGAATATGGGTATACCAGGATCTTTAGCCATTGCAAACAAACTTCAGACATGTGCCACCTTGTGCATCTGGCTTCACAGGCAAGCACCTTAACTGCAAAGCCATCTCTCCAGCCCCCAAAGACTTCTTAAAAATTATGTCCTTGGCCGGGCGTGGTGGCGCACGCCTTTAATCCCAGCACTCGGGAGGCAGAGGTAGGAGGATCGCAGTGAGTTCAAAGCCACCCTGAGACTACATAGTTAATTCCAGGTCAGCCTGGGCCAGAGTGAGACCCTACCTCAAAAAAACAAAAACAAAAAAATTATGTCCTTGGCCGGGCGTGGTGGCGCAAAACTCGGGAGGCAGAAGGAGGATCGCAGTGAGTTCAAGACTACGTAGTTAATTCCAGGTCAAAAAGAAAAAGAAAGAAAAAGAAAAATTATGTCCTTGGGCTGGAGAGATGGCTCAGTGATTAAGGTGCTTGCCTACAAAGCCTAATGACCCGGGTTTGATTCCCCAGTACCCATGTAAAGCCAGATGCACAAAGTGGTGCATGTGTCTGGAGTTTGTTTGCAGTGGCTGGAAGCCCAGATGTGCTCATATTCTCTGTCTTTCTTACATGTATATCTCTCTCTGCTTGCAGATAAATTTTTAAAAAAATTAAATTATATCCTCAAATAGCCCACTGCCTTTCACTTAGCAACATGTCATATCCTCATGGGTAGGGTCTTCTGGTCACAGTGCCGTGCTTTAGAGGCCACTTTGCATTTCCCTGCAAAAGGGCTCCTTGGTTGGTCCATCTGCCCCTTCATGACCAACACTGACATTGTTTCCCAGATTTTGCTATAGAGCTGGAATGAGCTGTTTATGATTAAATTTTGCTGATATTGGTGATACCTCCTTAGAATAAATCTAGCTGTGGCACTGCCAGGTTCAAGAACATACAAATTATAAAGAATGGGGCTGAGCCAGGTGTGGTGGCACACATGTTTAATCCCAGCACTCAGGAGGCAGAGGTAGGAGAATCACAGTGAGTTCAAGGCCACTCTGAGACTACAGAGTGAATTTCAAGTCAGCCTGGGCTAGAGTAAGACCCTACTTCGGAGAAAAGAAAAAAAAGGACAGGGCTGGAGAGATGGCATAGCAGTTAAGGTGTTTGCCTGCAAAGCCAAAGGACCTAGGTTCAATTCCCAGGACCCATGTAAGCCAAATGCACAAGGTGGCGCATGCATCTGGAGTTCGTTTGCAGTGACTGGAAGCCCTGGTGCACCCATTCTCATTCATTCTTTCTCTCAAATTAAAAAAAAAAAATTATTTAGTATGTTACCTGCTGTCACATGGTCCCAAAATGCAATGTGCCTGTGTCCCTCCCCTAGCACTAGGAACACAAGTCATTGGTGATGTCTGGTTTAGAGCTAGAGTGTATCAAACACACTAGTGCTCCATTTAGAACCTGTGAGTGACTTTCCCTTCCTGCTTGGAAGTTTTCCAGAACTTCCTTGAGAACCAGGTGCTGCCCATCAGGGCATGAGGGATGGCTACCTCTTGCCCAGAACATAAGTGTGGAAAGCCCTTTCCAATGGCCACCTCCACCTTGGGACTATAGGCCATTCTTTGCAAGCTGATGACTTCTTGTGTGGCTTTGTTTTTGTAGGTCACTGGGCAAGAATAGCTTCTGAACTACCGCATCGATCAGGCTCTCAATGTCTGAGCAAGTGGAAAATCTTGGTCAGGGTGAGAGGCATTTGTTCACTTTGTGTCTAGTCTGTGCTTTGCTTGAGCTCAGGTGGATGGCTTATCATGTATGGGAGTCCTTAGCATGATGAGGAAGTGCTAGGGAGAAGAAGAGGGGACTATAGTTCTGGCCCTTAATGTTTGTCTGCAGGAGGCCAATGGCAGTGGGAGACCTTGCCTCAGCAGCAGCACCTTGTGCCCCGTAAGGTATTCATGCTTGAGGCCTTTCCCTAAGGCTGACCTGCCTGCCTACTGTCCCTTTCTTCCCCTCAGAAGAAGCAGCGTCTCCAGAGGAGGAGGTGGCGGAGGCCCCGTCACAGTACCCAGTGGAGCTCTAGCAGCAGTGACAGCAGCAGTGGCAGCGATGGCAGTAGTCATTGGAGCAGCAGCAGCAGCAGTAGCAGCGAGGACTCTGAGGCGGAGCTAGAAGCACCCCTGGAGAGTAGCAGAGTGCCATTATCCTCACAGTACACAGTGCCAGACATTGACCTGTGGGTTCCCACCAGGCAGAGTACCCACCAGCCACGGAGAGAAGGGGCAGAGTACTGCTCACGACACCCCATTGTGTCCACCTGTCCTCCAAGTGGATCTGATGCCACCCAAGGTCACCACAAAGAAGTTCCCTCCACAGCTTCAGCTCCTGATGAGACGAACCAGGTACAGGTACCCTGTGTGACTCACAGCACTGTCCCAAGAAGTGTCCAGTACTCAAATTTATCACATATTTACCCAGTAATCAAGGAGAATCCAGCCTGCCAGGTGCGCCCCAGTGCACTCTAGAATGTGTAGAATGGGGAAGCTGGTGCCCAGGGCAACATGGCAGCTTAGTTTCTGGCCTAGGCACAGCCAGATCCCCTATGCTCATTTGTCTTGCTTGGGACTGGTTTCAGAATTGCCAAGTGGCAGGTTTTTTTTTTTTGTAAATTATTAAATTATCATATTTATTGTGGGAAGTACAGATCCAAGGAAAGACACCCACGTGGCTAGAGATCCCATGTGGAGGGCCTGGAAAAACCATGGAAAGAAAAGAGAGCAAAGAAAGTTCAAGGAGCTTCTGCCATGTGGGGGGCAAGGGGGCCCTCCTCTCCGTTCAACCTGGCTGGGCCTGGGCCAAGTCAGCCCAGGCCCAGCAGAGGGGAAAACTCACCCACAGCTGGAAGTTCCCAAGTGGTCATCGAGCAGGTCATTTGCTTTTAAGGCTAAGAGCACAACTGCTTTAGGGCACGTCTGAATAGTGCTTGTGTGAAGGCATTTCAGCATTCCTTCCTAAGCCAGGGGCAGAGGGAGGGGGGTAGGAGAAGTTCTTTCCCATTCTACCCAACCCCCAAATGGCATGAGTCCTCAAGGTCTCCCTGTGTGCAGTATCCTGTCCATCACCTCAGTCTGACTAAGTTGGTCATGTGTGTGCCCTGTCCTTGGAGTTAGCGCCCTGGGCTGGGTAGCAATTAGAGCAGCTGTGTGGTCTGCACAAGCTGATTTTCCTGGGAGTCATGGGAGGAACATGCAACCTGAGCTCTGCAACTGGGCAGAGCTCTTCTGTAGCCGCAGCTGCCACTTGGACCCAAAGTGTTTTCTGGAGAGGGATCTGAGTTTAGCCCTACCTGAGGACCTCACAGGGCACTTCCCATCTCACAGGGGACTTGCCCAAGTAGCAGGTGATGCCCACAGCATGTACGTTGGGGTCTAGGCAAGGAGGTGTCTAGGCAGCACAGACCTATACCAGAGTCTCCCCAGCCCAGCCTCACAGTCTGTGTTGGCTTGCAGCGTGTATTGAAGGTGCCCTTAGAGACGGTGCTGAAAGGTCTCAAGACCTACCCAGCAACCCCGAGCCGCACACTGGTGACAGCTTACTCACAGAAGGAGAGGCTGAGGCAGCCTCCTCGGCCTAACTCACCCCCAGGGCCTGGGCCTGGTGACAGCATGGCTGGATCCCACCTGCGGCGGCTGTGGCATGGAACCTTCCAGAAGAGGCAGCGGTATAAGAGACAGGCTCTGCACCGGAGGCTCCTTAAGCACAGGCTTCTGCTAGCTGTGCTACCCTGGGTGGGTGACATTACCCTGCCCTGCACACCAGCTCCCCGGAAACCAGCAGCAGTGCAGACTCAAGGTACTACCACCACTCCTTTGAGAATCTCCAGAGGCTGGGGAGGGGACAGGAGCTGGAGTGCCTCTCCTGATAGCAGGGTGTTCTGTAAGGCAACAGCCTCAGCAAGCTTCTTTGGAAGAGGGTAGGCCATGTCAGGCTCAGGTTTCCATAAGGGTTTGTTAGATGCACCTGTCCCTGCAGTCTTTGGGGCGGAGTAGTTGGGCTACTATTCTCTGCTATTGCTGAGGGAGAGGCTGTTGGTCTTGGGGTTCTGTGGATGTGAGAAGGTTTAATGGGGCCCATTTGCCCATTGGTGACAGGGTGGGGCTGCACTGTCCTGCCACTGCCCTGAGGGTCTTTGGGTTCAAGGAGTGGAGCTTTGCAGCTGGAGCCACTCTTTACCTATGCCCTGTCTCCCAGCTGATAGCATCCGGAGGCAATTGGAGCATGCCCATCTGGCCAGCACCCCAGTATTCACACTGTTAATTCAGGTATGCTCTTAAGCAGAGTGCTGCTTGGTTCTTTGGGTGGAAATTGAAGTTTGAAATATGTTCATGTGCCTTAAACTCCCTTTATAAAGTTTTGGATCCTTGATAACTGCCACATAGTGGCCATAGCTCTCAGCACATTAGTGTGGAAGGACATCCGACACCTCAGCATTTGCTGCCCCCATCCAGTTAACAGTGTCCTGGGAGGGGTAGGCCCCTGGGCCCCAGATCTAAGTAGATGAGAAGAAGAAGGGAGGGAGATGAGAAGCAGACCTGGGACACAGTGGGAGCCTTTGTCAGGCCCCATTAGAAGGAAGACACAGCAACTGTGGACTGAGGCAGCCCAGGAACTCAAGTCCAAGTTGGTAACTGTAAAGCCATCATGGCTTCCCTGGGCCAGCTAGATCCTTTGAAGATTTGGGTCTACTACCAAGGGCAGCCATGGCCAAGCCACTCCCATCCCATTGTACATCTCTGGTGTCTGACCTGGTGGGGAATAAGGGAGGGAAGTTCTAATTTCCAGCTTTTCAGCTGTTACAGATTGATACTGCTGGCTGCATGGAGGTGGTTCGAGAGAGGAAGGTCCAGTCACAATGTCAACGGGCACCGGGGGTGAGACGTGAGAGCAATTATGACCCCAGAATGGCACAGCCTTAGTGTCCCAGACTTCCCTGAGACGGATGGTTCCTAGACATCCCTGTGGATCAGTGGGGCTCTGTCTTCCAGAGCAATCCCTGCCAGGGAGGTGTCTGCAAGTGCAACCCCACAGGGAAAGGCCTGGAACCAGAGGGTCCTGGTGGCGAGTCTGATCCTGGGGGACAATAAGCCAAAACACAATTCTGATGCTACCCTGCCCTGATGGACCAAATGAGCTCTGGCCAGGCAGCCTCTTAGTGGAGAATCACTGGAAGCCCACAGCAGCAGTTTAGCCTTTCCTAGGATCCCTGAGCTCAATGCAAAGACGTGGGGGAGGAGGGGAGCTCTAGCACTTGAGACCTTGTCTTCCTACTTGGAGTCACAAGGGGTGGGATAGGTGAGGAGAAGTGGCAGGACCCAGCAGGGACTTATACAAGCTAATTCTCCTCTCCCTTCTTTCCCAGGAGCCCTCTAGTGCCCAGAGTACCACAGGTACCAATTCGCTGCACCTTTTCTCTGTTGTGGGGATAGGCACTTTTTGTTTGTGTGTGTGTTTGTGTGTGTGCATATGTAATGCAGCAGTGTGTGTGGGTTCAGTGGGTGATGTATGCATGTGTATATGCCCCTGTGGCATGCCGTACATTCAGCCTTAGTGTGGTTTGTTCACCTGCGGTTGCTGGAGTGGTACATCATGTGTCTTGCTCTTTCTTCTGGTCTTGTTTAGAGCAAGAGTCTCTCTTTTTACTATTTCTGGAGTTTGTGGTGCTCCATCGAATCTTGGGTCTCTACTTCCCTGCGGGACTGGGCTTAGAGGTGCACATGGCCACTGGCTGCCCCTTGCCCACAGAACTGGGCAAAGCCTGGGATTCTGAGGGGTCCTCTTTTTCAATGAAGGGAGAGCAGGCAAGCCCAGTATTCCTAATTTTGAAGATGGTAGAGGCTCAGGAGCTGGTCTCTGGCAGTTTATTAGAAGTGGGTTGGTATGCCCTGGGCATATGCTACCCTGAGGCTATGAGGTGGGAACAGCTGGAACTGTTCTTGGTTCATGGACAGACTCCTATGTCCACAGCACCCCACACATGGGCTTGCTAATGTCCCCAAGCCCCAAACCTCTTATAAAGGTTGTCTGTCCTCCCGTAGGCTGCCTCTTCCCAAACATAGCAGCTCAGCACACTGCAAAGAGAGCCAGCTCCAGAGGGCGTCCACAGCTGAAGTCCCACTCCCAGTCTGCCTCCCAAGTGCCCACGCCAGCCCCACATGGCTTCCGGCCCAGGCCCAAGACTGTGTCTGAGCTACTTTATGAGAAGCGGCTCCGTGAGTCCCGTGCCAGGAAGGCTGCCCAGGGCCCCTCCACTGTCCCCAACCAGCTGCTGTTCTCTTCAACTGTGACCCTCCAGCCTGCTGTGCCGCCAGCCCCACAGGGTTCTCCAGCCACAGGTCCTGCCATGGCCAGTGCACAGCTTTGTGGGCCTGTGGCCCCCATAGTGATCAGTTCAAGCCCTTCTGGTTCCTGGCAGGAGGCTGAATCTTCAGCCAAGGACAAGCAGATCCCCAGCCTGCAGGCTCTGCCTCTAACTGCTACCCTGAATGGTGCCCAGAGTACAGCCTCTGCTGCCTACAGAAGCCTGGTTCCAACCCCTAGCCAGATCCTTGTGAGTTGCCCTCTGAGCAACCTAGGACAGTCTCAGGCCCCTGTCATATCCCAGAAGCAAGGCCTGCCCAGGATCCTGCCCTTTCTTCCTGCAGCCTCCTGCCCTACTCAGCTGCCTGTGCATCCCCTCAACCTGACACCAGCTCTGGGTACACAACCCCTAGTGGCTAGGGCTAGCCTGCCTGCCAACATAGTGCTTACAGCACAAAGGCTGCTCCCTGCCTCAGTGCCAGCTATTGTAAGCCACCCCCAGCCAGTGAGGACCCCTGACCCCACAGGACTGCCTGTGACTCTGCCACCCTCAACTAAGACTCCTACTTCTCCTATACAGCCCTCAGCCGATGCAGACAAAGTGCCCAGAGGGCCTCAGGGCAAAGAAAGGCCACCCCTGTCTGGGCCTGAGAAGGGGACCTTGGACTTTAGCCTGCTTTCCCAGGAAAATGAAGCAGCCATACAGGCATGGCTGAGGGGGTGCCAAGGTGTTTGTGTACCCCCACTGGGGAGCCAGTTGCCCTACCAGCCCCCTGCCCTGTGCAGCTTGCAGGCACTGTCCAGCCTCCTCCTCCACAAAAAAGACTTGGAACGCAAAGCTGCCTCCCTAGCAGCCAGCAGGGCAGCTGAGGCACAACCTGTGTCTGAAGCTGGAGTCCTGCAGGCCTCACTGGGGCTGGTGCAGAGGCAGCTCCAGGATAACCCAGCCTACCTCCTGCTGAAGACAAGGTTCCTGGCGGTCTTCACCCTCCCTGCACTCCTGGCCACCCTGTCCCCCGACGGCATTCCCACCACCCTGTCATCAGCTATGAGAGTGAGCTCTGAGAGTGAAGATGAGGACCTCCTAGGTGACCTGGGGCTGAAGGACAGGGCTGGCCAACCAGACTGCATGCCCTGCAGTGTACAAGCTGGCTCTCCAGCCACAAACCCCATCCAGGTAAGCATGCTGGGCCACAGCCTCACTTCTGTGGCAGTGGCCCTGTAGTGCCTGACATACCTTGTGTGTCTGGTAAGCTGGGCAGATGGAGCTGTGCATGGGAGGTGCCTTCAGGTTTCTGAAGGAGGAGGAAACTTGTCCAGCCTGCCCAGCAAGCACCAAGGCTTCTGTGCAGAAGCCTCCTCTCCTGGGCTCACTAGCAGAGATGGCTGCGTGCTACTGGAGTGCAGACCCTCCCTACACCGAACATCTGAGCTCAGGGTAGAGAGGGTGGCCTGGCTTGAAGCTTGTCCCCCACGCAGGCTCTGTGAAGGCTGGCAGTTGTCTTTGTTCCCACTCTGCTGGGTACAGATTGCCTATGAGGTATCTCTTACTTGAAGAGGTTTTTTTTTTTGTTGTTGTTGTTGTTGTTGATTTTTTGAGGAAGGGACTCACTGTAGCCCAGGCTGTCCTTAACCTCAAGGTGATTCTTCTGCCTCTGTCTCCTGAGTGCTGGGATTAAAGGTGTGTGCCACTCTACCCAGCTACATGAAAAGTCTTCTGATGATTTCCATGTCCTCCCTGGCCACTCTGAGGGTGTCCCCTCAGAGTGCCTCCTTCCTCTGCAGGATGAGCATTTCCTTCCCTGTGGACTCCAAGCCACAGATCCTCCCCTTCCCCACCTGAAGCCGCCTCAATCCGAGGAGGTCCTGGGCCAAAGCAAAGCAGAATATACCACTTTCAGGGGCTGCATTCCTGTCTCTGCCCCTCACCAGAGGAGGTGAATTACAGAAAGCAGGGGCCTAGCTCCTCCCAGCTACCTCTCCTGGAGAGAACACCCCAGCAACTGCCTGTCTCTGAGTTGGGTCCCCAGGACCCTTCTGTCCCTTGCCCATCATGGCTGGAGGTCACTCATTCTTTGCCTGGGTTTTCATTTCAGGGAGCCCCAGGCCCTGGCGAGGAATCTGCCCCCTCTCATTTAGATGCTTCTGATGACCTTGATGTGCTCAGGACTCGGCATGCCCGACATGTACGGAAGCGGAGGCGGCTGTGACAGCAGGTGAGTTCCTTAACTGCTCCAGGAAGAGGCAGTCTAGACTGTGAGTTCCTTCTGCCTGCTCTGGGAGCACCTGAGCTGAGGCCAAGGGTGAGGCTGAAGGTATTAGCTGGGTAGGCAGGGCCAGGCCTGGAAGCACTTTGGGAACATGCAGTCTCTTCCTCCATCTTCCCCTACCATAAGCCCCATACCGGACCTTAACTTCCCTCCTGTCAGCCTTCAGTGCCTTGACACAATGCCCCTCTGCCTAAAGCTTCTCCTCACCCACGCTTCCCTGGGTCTTAGCTGCTCAGAAACACCATCTCTGACCTTTCTTAGGTGGCACTGTTGGTCCACTGTCCCTCTCTTAGGTCACTCACTGGTGGTATCCACCCAAGACATGTAACCTGTCAGCAGTTACCTGCAGTCTCCCCATGATCAGAAACCCCCAAGCATACCTTGCTTTCACTTGGGGGACTGGAGCCAGCACAGCCTTGGTGTGAGGATTGAGATGAAGTAGAAGGGGTCCCATGTCAGCAGGCCAGAGACAAGGTGCTACTTGGGGTCACAGGTCAAGTCCCTGGGCAGGGTAGGAGCGGTATGGGCCGGGCTATGAGAGGTGTTCAGGACATTCCGGTTGGTCTTTGAAGCCACTGTGAGCTATGGCGCCTGTCTTCCCATGGTATAGTGCCAGCTTTGATCCCTGCCCCTCAGCACACTGTACATGCAGTGTCCCTGGGTACCTGCGGCACTCCCATTGTCAGGTATTCCTGTGTTTCAGGACAAGCGATCAGGCTCAGAAGCCCACAACTGCTCCAAGCAAGAGACAAGGTCCAGGCCCATCCTAGAGCCCACTGTCCCCTGCAGGAGGAAACACAGAGGCCTGCAACTACCTTCTGTCTGCAGTAGGCAAGAGGACCTCTAACAACAGTGGCTATGTGGTTCCTATGCCCAAATCCAGAATAAAGGAATACTCTATTTTTAAATTAAAAAAACAAGACATGTGTTTTGTGGTTTTATTGTCTTGAGGTTTTGGGCAGTTATACCAAGAACTGCCACCAGCCAGTACCTGAGCTATGCTAGCACAGTGGGCTCCGAGGGCTTGGGGTGCCTGCTGGTTCACCTACAGGGTCCTGAGGGCCTCTTGCCTTCATCTCTCTCTGGCCCTCTAGCCAGTGGACCCCAGCTGCAACTTGCAAGAAGGTTCAGGGGAATAGAGAAGTGGCTCATGCCCATCTCATGGAAACAGGTTGTGGCTGTGGCTCTGCTCCCCAAGGAGAGTTCCTGGGACTAGCCTCCATCTGGTTGCCCACAGTAGCAGCTCTCTTGATCCTGTGAGTCCTTCTTCAAGGGCATTTCTTTGACATAGTGGCCAAGCGCTGCCAGTCTGCCCTTCCCTCTTCCTAGACCCTGTTTCTTTGACTTCAGGCTTCTTGCTGGGTCCCAGACCCTTGGCTCTCTGTAGTCTGTTCTCTTGTTCTTGTGTCACTTTTCCCCCATCATGAGGAATTTCAATTCAGGAGTAAAAAAACGACTATGTCCAGCCTGGTCCCTGTGACAACCCCCTCCACCTGGCAGATGTCCTGACATGGCCCTCCTGTGGAAGCCAGCAGTAGGAAGACCAGAGGCCATAGAGGAAGGGACCAGTCGAGGCTTGACTATACCAGCTTCCTGCCCTAAAGCACTGCCACCTTGGTAGCTGTTGCCTCACTCAATCATGCATGCCAGGCAGCAGCACCTTCAAAACTACACCCAGCTGAGGCAGGGAGGTTCCCCACTTATCTCAGGCTGACTTCCAAGGGCCACCCCAAAACAGAGGCGGAAGCATGCAGTCTTCAGAAGACTGCTCCCTTTCTCCTAGAACTGGCTGTGGGGATCCTGGTGTGGCTGAGTCTCCTAAGTGTGTCTTGATGGAGAGAGGAAGATGTCATAGAGTTCATATCCCCTTCAGGTGCCACATCGCAGACTGCCAGCCTGTGTGAGCTCAGGGTCGAAGCTAAACTCTTCTGCCTGTACCCTGTAGGCCAGACCATGGTCCACTGTCCCCACCCTTGCGCTGTCCCTAGATGCTAGGCAAGAAAACACAGCACCATGCTGGAGAAGCCTCCAGCTCCAGGAGGGTCTCCGACCTCCCTTCCACAGTGCCAGGTGTTCAGAATTCCCTGTGGCCCCAGAAGCCCAGCTCTGGACAGATAGACAGGCAGAGAGGACTGCCTCTGCTCCCAAAGAACTTCCACTTTCCTCTGCCCCACCCCTGGGGCGCCAGATGGACCAATTAGAAGGCAGACCAGCAGGGACTGTTCCCCTGCGGGAAGACTGGCTGGTCCTGTGGCATTAACCAGAAGCCATCAGGAAGTGCACAACCTTCCTCATAGCTCCACCCTCCCGCCAGGACTACCAGCAGCATCTCTACATTCACTCCGGTGGGCCAGACTCCTGGTGTGCCCACAGCCAGGTCCACATCAAGACGGGACTCTGAGGTAGGCTGGGCTAGGGTGTCCTTCCTGGAAGGTGGCTGGGAAGCCCGTGGGAGCTCTGCTTAGGATCAAGGGTATGTGCCCCAGAGCAGAATTGAGCACTCCACAGGCGGTCTCCACTGTTCCACACATCCCTTTTCTTGGGGGTCTTGGTTCATTGTAGCATAATTCACGGTAGGAGTCCATTGTTGGGACCTTGTGGCTCTGGAGCTGGAGAGGCAGGCATTAGGCCCAGTGATCCAAGAACTGTCCGCTGGGTCACTGGACTGGAAAATGATGAGGTATAGCAGGAGGCTGAGAAATTCCTCAGAAGAGAAGCTGGCCACAGCCATCTCGAGCCTTGTTGATCCAGCTCCTCTGGGCTAGATCCTAGCATTCCTCATGGGCTGAAGGCTGAATCAGGGACTCTCCAGAGCCAATGAAGCCATTAGCTGTGGTTTTACCTGTGCAATGGTAGGACTGGGTGGTCCCAATATGGTTGGACTCCTTATGTAGAGTTGGTCTGACTCCCCTAGCATGTGGCCAGGGGCTCAGGCTCACCAGGGGCAGAAGAGCCCAGGGTTTACTGATGCCCAGTGCCTATAGACCTGGAAGAGCCACAGTAGCTTTCCTGGTCTGTGGGTTAGGAAGATCCCTTCCTTCCCAGCCCTTCCCAGTATACCTAGCCCTGCAGGGTGACAGACACGCTCCTGTGGCCAGCTCTCACTCCCCACCCCGAAATAGTACAATGACATGGGCAGCTACCAGCAAGCTGTTGCATCATCGGCTGGCTGCCAACGGAAGAATCAGAGGACGGGGGCTGGTCAGGGAATGAGGAAGTCTCACATAGGTCTGACTCCCTCATGGCAGAGTAGAAAGCCTCCAGCCCATGCGCCTCTCTCCACAGCTTAGACACTGGCCAGCCGGGATCCACAGGCACCCAAGGAGGTGGTTCCGTGTAGGGTGGCCACCAGAGCAAAAGCTCCTCTTACTAGTCTCCTACGTCAGTCACCTCTGTGGTGTCCTAGGGCAGTTTGGGGTATCCAGGGGAGCGTCATGATACAGGGAGCATTTTCGGCTCCCCCTACCTCTCCCTTCACTGACATGTATCTAGGTGACTCAGGGAAGGGAGAGAGCTTAAGGTACCAGAAGGGCAGGAAGGGGTGAGACAGCCTCAGGGAAGTTGAGGCTAACAGGGTGGCCCAAGGAGGGGCTGTCACCATGTCTCTGCTAGTCCCTGGAAAGTAGCTATGCTAGAAAAATAAGGCTGAGCCCTCCTCAGATGGCTCTGGGCTGGCCGGGCACTCATAAGCTTAGGTCCTGCTGTGAGCCAAGCGCTCCAGGCCTAGCAGAGAGCAGAAGATGGGGACCGCCTCAGCTGCTCTCCCCAACTCCTGCCACAGCCCGCCGAGGTCATGTCAGACTACGAGAACGACGATGAGTGCTGGAGTGCCCTTGAGAGCTTCCGGGTGAAACTCATCTCGGTCATCGACCCCTCACGTATCACACCCTACCTGCGGCAATGCAAGGTCCTGAACCCTGATGATGAGGAGCAGGTGCTCAGCGACCCCAACCTGGTCATCCGCAAGCGGAAAGTGGGTGAGTCCGCCACCACGTCAGCAAGCTCCGGAGCATCACCCCCGCCCCCCCAGGCACTAGCCTGGAGGCTGCTGCATTGCATGTTCTGGCTCCCTGCCCTCCCCTCCACCCAAACTCCACACAGAGCATCTGAATGATAGAACACCCCCTCCCATGTAAGCCTGGTGCTGCTCAGAGGAGAGCCCTGAGAGAGGCATGGGGGTGAAGTCTCGGCTTAGATGGAGACCTGCATAGTACCTCATCCCATGGCTGATACCTCACTGCCCAGGTCCCAGGGTTGAAGGGGTCTCCTCTACCCAGAGCCCATGCCCTCTGTAGCCCTCCTAGGCTTCCTTGGCTAGGAAGACGATTCAGCAGGTAAAAGTGTTTGTTGCACAAGCATGAGGACCCGAGTTCAGATCCCTAGAACTCATATAAAATGCTGGGCCTGGGGCTGGAGAAATGGCTTAGTGGTTACGGCATTTGCCTGCAAAGTCAAAGGACCCAGGTTTGATTCCCCAGGACCCACGTAAGCCAGATGCACAAGGGGCACATGTATATGGAGTTCGTTTGCAGTGGCTAGAAGCCCTGGCGTGCCCATTCTCTCTCTATCTCTCTTCTATCTCTATATCTCTGCTTGCAAATAAATAAATAAAATTTTTTTAAATGCTGGGCCTGTACCTATTATCTTGGTGCTGGGGAGGCAGAGAGAGGGAATCCCTAGGGTTCACTAGCTATCCAGCCTAGCCAAATTGGTGAGCTCTAGATTCAGTGAGAAACTGCCTCAAATAATAAGGTGGAGAGGAAGAGACCTGACATCAGCTTCTGGTTTCCACACACAACTAACACACATAGGCGCAGAATCATACACCACACACATATGCAAAAGAATGGAGGGCTAGTGAGATGGCTCAATGGTTAAGGCACTTGCCAGCAAACCCAAAGGACCCAGGTTTGATTCCTCAGGACCCATGTAAAGCCAGATGCACAAGGTGGCGCATGTGTCTGGAGTTTGTTTGCAATTGCTGGAGGCCTTGGTGTACCCATTCTCTTTCTCTCCTCTTTTTCTCTCTCCCTCTCAAATAAATAAATAAATAAGTAAAATATATATGTTTTGTTTTTGTTTTTTCAAAGTAGGGTCTCATGCTATCCTAGGCTGACCTGGAATTCACTCTGTAGTCTCAGGGTGCCCTCAAATTCATGGCGATCCTCCTACCTCTGCCCCCGAGTGCTAGGATTAAAGGCGTATGCCACCATGCTTGGCAAATAAAATATTAAAAAAAAAAGAATGAGCCAGGCGTGGTGGTACACACCTTTAATCCCAGCACTTGGCAGAGGTAGGAGGATTGCTGTGAGTTCGAGGGTACCCTAAGACCACAGAGTGAATTCCAGGTCAGCCTGGGCTAGCATGAGACCCCACCTTGAAAAAAAAAAAAAAAAAATGAAAAAAAAAGCAGACGCCAGCCCAGACCCCATCTCTCTCACCTATAGGTGTGCTCCTGGATATCCTGCAGCGGACAGGACACAAAGGCTATGTGGCCTTCCTTGAGAGCCTGGAACTGTACTACCCACAGCTGTATAGGAAGGTCACGGGCAAGGAGCCAGCCCGCGTCTTCTCCATGATCATTGGTGAGAGGCACAGTCAGGGCTGGCCCTGGGAACAGGGTCAATGATGGGATAGGGCTGGATGGAGGATGGGGTCATGGCAGACAGTCCTCACAGGGTTTGGGCCCCTGTAGATACCCTCAAGATGAAGATACCTTGTGTAAGCAAGCCCTGTGTGGTGGGGAGTGTGGTGTAGGAGGGTAATGTCTCTGGTGGTCACTTTCAGATGTCTAGGGTGTGAGTTCCTTGTATTGCTGGCAATCCTGCTGACCTCCACAAGGAGATCCCTTCCCCTCCCTTGTTCCCTGAGCTTATTCACTCAGAAACAGGTTTGACCCCTCCAAAGATCCAGTCCCCAAGACCTAGCTGCTTCCCAAGGCAGAGCCCTTGTAGTGTCCAGTAGGTGTGAAGATGCATTCTCCTGGTGAGCTAGCCACAAGCCTATCCATCCTCATTCATTTCAATAAGGTGCTTATAAAATTAGAGAAAGGGGAGCTGGAGAGATGGCTTAGCGGTTAAAAGCTTGCCTGTGAAGCCTAAGGACCCCAATTCAAGGCTTGATTTACCAGTACCCACATAAGCCAGATGCACAAGGTGACACATGCATCTGGAGTTCTTGCAGTGGCTGAAGGCCCTGGTGCACCCATTCTCTCTCTCTCTCTCTGCCTCTTTCTCTCTCTGTTGCTCTCAAATAATAAGTAAAAGTAAACAAAAAAATTAAAAGTAGGACTGGAGAGATGGCTTAATGGTTAAGGCACTTGTCTGCGAAGCCTAAGGACCCAGGTTTGATTCTCCAGGTCCCACATAAGCCAGATGCACAAGGTGACACATGCATCTGGACTTGTTTGCAGTGGCTAGAGGCCCTGGTGTGCCCATTCTCACTCTCTCTGACTATCTCTCTGTCCTTCTGTCTCTAATAAATAAATAAATAATTAATTAAATAATTAAAAGTAGAGAAAGGGGGCTGGAGAGATGGCTTAGCAGTTAAGGTACCTGCCTGCCAAGCCTAAGAACGCCCATTTGATCTCAAGGTCCCACAGTTAGCCAGACTCAAAAAGTGACGCAAGGGCACAATGCCGCACTTTCCCACAAGGGGAGCACACGCATCTGGAGTTCCTTCACAGTGGCTGAGAGCCGCTGGCGTGCCCATTCTCTCTCTCTGTCTCTCGGTCTCTCTCAAATAAAAAAGTAGAGAAAGGGCTGGAGAGATGGATTTAATGGTTAAATTGCTTGCTGGCAAAGCCAAAGCACCCAGGTACCCAGGGTACCCCAGTACCCACATAAAACCAGATGCACAAGGTGTCACATGCATCTGGAGTTCATTTGTAATGACTAGAGACCCCAGAACACCCATTCTCTCTGTCTCTCTCTTAAATAAATAAATCATTTTTAAAAAAAGAGAGAAAAGTCGGGCATGGTGACATATGCCTTTAATCCCAGCACTTGGGAGGCAGAGGTAGGAGTCAGAGGGACAGCCTGAGACTACATAATGAATTCTATGTCAGCCTGAGCTAGCAGGAAACCCTACCTCAAAAAATTGAAAAACCAAAAAAAAAAAAAAAAAGTAAAAGTAGAGAAAGAAGCTGGGCATGGTGGCACATGCCTTTAATACCAGCACTTGGGAGGCAGAGGCAAGAAGATTACCATGAGTTCAAGGCCACCCTGAGGCTACATAGTGAATTCCAGGTCAGCCTGAGCTAGTGTGAGACCTAAAAGAAAAAAAAAAAAAAAAAAAGGATCCTGAAACCCACTGTAGTCTCAGGGTGGCCTCGAACTCATGAGGATCCTCTTACCTCTGCCTCCCGAGTTCTGGGATTAAAGGCATGCACCACCACACCCAGCTCAGGTGGGGAGTTAGAATTCTCAGTCTCGTTCTTCCTGAGGAATGGCAGCCAGGCAAAATGGGCCTGGTGGATATACTGAGCCCCAAGGGACCTTCCTGCTGGCTTTCCCTCTTTGGGAGGCCAGCCGTGCCCCTTCTCCCGCTAGAGCAAGTGGTCCTCAAGCACACGGGGCTGGACAAGGCCAAGGCTGAGGGCCATAACAATGTGGGCCTCTGCCTCCTCATCCTGCCTGGTTCCCAGATGCATCCGGGGAGTCGGGCCTGACGCAGCTGCTGATGACTGAGGTCATGAAGCTGCAGAAGAAGGTGCAGGACCTGACGGCGCTGCTGAGCTCCAAGGATGACTTCATCAAGGAGCTGCGCGTGAAGGACAACCTGTTGCACAAGCACCAGGAGCGTGTACAGAGGCTCAAGGAGGAGTGCGAGCTGGGCAGCCGGGAGCTGAAGCGCTGCAAGGATGAGAACTATGACCTGGCCATGCGCCTGGCTCGTCTGAGTGAGGAGAAGGGTGCGGCACTCATGCGGAACCGCGACCTGCAGCTTGAGGTGATGACATGTCCCTCATGAGGGCCATGGTGGGGTGGGGGGGCAGTCTGGCTGAGTCAGTAGATACAGTCTAACCCACCCTGCCTGGCCTAGAAGGGGGGTGGACTGCAGCTGACTGGGCCACCCTCAGGTGGACCGGCTCCGGCACAACCTCATGAAGGCAGAAGATGACTGCAAGGTGGAACGCAAACACACATTGAAGCTCAGGCACGCCATGGAGCAGCGGCCCAGCCAGGAGCTGCTGTGGGAGCTGCAGCAGGAGAAGGCCTTGCTGCAGACCCGGGTGCAGGAGCTGGAGAACTCTGTGCAGGTGAGGGCTGCAAGCCGTGTGCACCCAGCTGTGTGGCCACAGATGGCTGTATGCAACTGCAGGTGGGGTCCAGGAAGGCAACATGGACTTCTCCAGTCAAACCATTGCCCTTCACCACCTTCAGGAAGGGAAACTGGACAGGAACAGCCCCTACATACAGGTGCTGGAAGAGGATTGGCGCCAGGCACTGAAGGAGCACCAGGAGCAGGCCAACACCATCTTCTCCCTGCGCAAGGACCTCCGCAAGGCAGAGGCACTTCGCATTCGGGTGAGAGAGCAGGGCAGGCTGGCAATGCCCACTGGGCACCTGGAAAGCAGGTCTTGGAAATCTAGGCTCAGCGTCTCCCCAGCCCTGGTTCTTGGAGGCACAGGCTTCTCATGCCCACAGTGAGGTCCACTTTTGGGTTTATAGTGCCTGAGGTCAAATGGCCTTTGATTGGCCTGGTCTGTAGTGGAGACCTCCTGTGTGCCCCCCCCCACCTTGTCCCAGTTGGCCTGTTCCTAAACACTCACCCTGAGTCCAGCCCAGGGGCCTTATGGGCGAGGGAGGAAGAGGTGCTGAATAGCTGCCTCCTGCAGTGCACAGAGGAGAGGGAGATGTTTGAGCTGCAGTGCCTGGTCCTGCGCAAGGACTCCAAGATGTACAAGAACCGCATCGAAGCCATCCTGCAGCAGATGGAGGAGGTGGCCATTGAGCGAGACCAGGTAGGCACCAGAGGGTGAGGATGGAGAGTGGGAGTCTCTCCTCTTCTGTGAGGGTTTGAGAATGGGCAAAGGTCAAAACATTTTTATTTTACCTTTTTTTTCTTCCCCCTGAGATAAGGTCTCGCTCTAGCCCAAGCTGACCTGGAATTCACTATGTAGTCTCAGGGTGGCCTCAAACTCACAACGATCCTCCTACCTCTGCCTCCCATGTGCTGGGATTAAAGGTGTGCACCACCACACCCAACTCATTTTATTGTTTTATATTAGCCTTATAATGCCAGGAATCAAATGTAGAGTTTCACACAAGCTAGGCAGTCTCTCTAGGACTGAGCTATCGTCCTAGGCTAAGCTAGACTGAGCTGGGCTGAGCTGGGCTGAGCTGGGCTGAGCTGAGCTATGCTCAGCCTCTACCCATCTTTGGTTCCTGGAGGCGCACAGTTCTTTTATGTCCACAGTGAGGGCTTCCTTTGGGCTTATAGTTCATGACCAAACCATTTTTTTTTTTTTTTTTTTTTGCTTTTCCGAGATAGGGTCTCACTGTAGCTCAGGCTGACCTGGAATTCACTGTGTAGTCTCAGGGTGGCCTCGAACTCTTTGGCAATCCTCCTACCTCTGCCTCCCGAGTGCTGGGATTAAAGGTGTGCGCCACCACGCCCGGCTTGACCAAACCATTTTTAAATGACAGAAGTAATGTTGAAAATGGAAACAATAATGAAGTTCATAGTCTCTCCACACCCAACCCAAACTCCCATCCTGCCCTACCTCCAGTCCCCTTTGGGTGCTTGCTCCAGACTTTTGTTTGCTTTTTAAAAATATTTTTATTTGGGCTGGAGAGATGGCTTAGCAGTTAAGGCGCCTGCCTCTTAAGCCTAAGAACGCTGGTTCCAGTCTCCAGGTCCCACGTTTAGCCAGATGCAAAGTGACACAAGGGTGCAATGCCACACTTGACCACAAGGGGGCACATGCATCTGGATTTCATTCGCAGCAGCTGAGAGGCTGGCTGCTGGCACGCCCATCTCTATCTGTCTTTTTCTCCCTTTCTCTCTGTCTCTCTCTGTGTCTCTCTACAAAAAAAAAAATTATTTGCGCTGGGCATGGTGGCATACACCTTTAATCCCAGCACTTGGGAGGCAGAGGTAAGAGAATCACTGTGAGTTCGAGGCCACCCTGAGACTACAGAGTGAATTCCAGGTCAGTCTGGCCTAGAGTGAGACCCTACCTTGAGAAACCAAAAAAAAAATTTTTTTTTTTTGCATGTGCATGTGTGTATGTATGGGTGTGCCAGGGTCTCTTGCTGCCAGGTGCTTTGTACCATTTTTTTGTTTTGTTTTGTTTTTTAAGCCCAGGTTGACCTAGAATTTACTACGTAGTGTCAGGGTGGCCTCGAACTCATGACAATCCTCCTACCTCTGTCTCCTGAGTGCTGGGATTAAAGGTGTGCGTCACCATGCCTGGCTCTCCTTTTACCTCTTTTTATGTCTGGCTTTTTATGTGGATGCTGAGAAATCAAACCTGGGCCAGTAGGCTTTTAAAGATTTTATTTTTATTTATTAAAGACAGAGAAAGGGAAAGAAAGAGAAAGAGAGTGAGAATAGGCGCACCAGGGCCTCTATCCACTGCAAACGAACTCCAGTTGCATGCGCCACCATGTGCATCTGGCTTATGTGGGATCTGAGAATCGAACTGGGGTCCTTAGGCTTTGCAGGCATGTGCCTTAACTGCTAAGCCATCTCTCCAGCCCAGCCAGCAGGCTTTTAAACAAGTGCCTTTAACCACTGAGCAATCTCCTCAACTCCCAGGCTTTGCTAAACACTGTATACATAGTTTTGTTTTGTACATCTTGTTTTATAAAAACAGAAGTTTTCTATACATCTTTTAAAAAATATTTTATTTATTTATTTGAGAGAAAGAGGGAGGGAGAGAGAGAAAGGAAGAGGCAGATAGAGAGAGAATGGCGCACCAGGGCCTACAGCCACTGCAAATGAACTCCACACACATGTGCTACCTCGTGCATCTGGCTTACGTGGGTACTGGGAAATTGAACCTGGGTCCTTAAGCCTCACAGGCAGGTTCTTAACCACTAAGCCATTTCTCCAGCCCTATATGTCTTGTTTATATTTTGCTTATTCGCTTGAAAGAACCACAAGTGTCTTGGCTGGCTGAATTATTATGATTGGCACGAAGCGTCTCAGTGTAGGGCTGCGTGGGCCTCATGGTTTGCCAGTCATCCTAGTCAGTACAATTGGTGTTCAGCCCGTGCCAGAGCTAATCCAGCAGTGTATATTAGGAGCTGAACCTAGGGGCCGCTTGTGTAAGCGCATGGAAAAAGCTCTGAGCTTGTGCAGCAGGGCAGTTGCAGAGATTTCTGCAGGCAGGGACAGTGCCAGAGACCTTGCTAGTGAGAGCAAGCTGCTAGCTGTGTCTGACAGGACTGTGGGCTGAAAGCTGACAGCAGCTTCCTGGGGCAAGTACCCAGGGATGATCAGGGGTGCATGTTCCATTCCCTTTAGGTGGACCAGAGTCACAAGCAGGGACAGAAATGAAGCGGGGGAGGGGGGTTGGAGAGATGGCTTAGCAGTTAAGGCATTTGCCTGCAAAGCCAAAGGATCCTAGTTCAACTCTTCAGGACCCACATAAGCCAGATGCACAAGGGAGCACATGCATCTGGAGTTCATTTGCAGTGGCTGGAGGCCCTGGCGTACCCATTATCTCTCTCTCTCTGCCTCTTTCTCTCTCTCAAATAAATAAGTAAATAAATAAATAAAATATATTTTCTAGGCCGGGTGTGGTGGCACACGCCTTTAATCCCAGCACTCGGGAGGCAGAGGTAGGAGGATCGCCGAGAGTTCAAGGCCACCCTGAGACTACCTAGTTAATTCCAGGTCAGCCTGGACCAGAGTGAGACCCTACCTTGCAAAACCAAATATATATATATATATATATTTTTTTTTTTTTTCAAAAAAAGAAATGAAGCAAAGGGCCAGTTATTAGCCATGTCCTAGTCATCCGGGCTCCTCTGCTCCCAGCCTTTGGGTGGCCCCTGCACTGTGATATGGTGGAGTCACAGTCTGTCCTGTCCTGTGTGGGCTCTGGCCCTTCTCTGCTTGTACATCCATTTCTCACACCTCAGGGGCCCCCAGTGGAGGGTAGACATAAAAAAAATGCTGCTGGCCAGGCATGGTGATGCATGCCTATAATCCCAGAATTTATGAGGCTGAGGCAGGAGAATTGCTGTGAGTTCAAGACCTACCTGGGCTACATAGTGAATTTTAGGCCAGCTTGAGCTACAGTGTGAGAGACCCTGTTTGAAAAAGCCAGGTGTGGTGCCACACTCATATAATCCCAGCACTTGGGAAGTGGAAGCTGGAGGGTCTGAAGTTCAAGGTGATCCTCAGCTACATAGCAAGTTCAAGGCTACCCTGGGCTATATGGGATCCTGTTTTTAAATATATATATATATATATATATATATATATATATATATATATATATATACACACACATATATATACATATATATATATATATATGTATGTATAATATAATATATATATATATATTATATGGCTAGAGAGATGGTTCAATTCCCCACTGTTTACAGAGGCCCTGATGTGCCCATCCCCTCTCTTTCTTTCTCTGCTTGCAAATATATAAATAAAAATCTTAGCTGGAAGCCAGGCGTGGTGGCACATGCCTTTAATCCCAGCACTCGGGAGGCAGAGGAAGGAGGATCACCATGAGTTCACAGCCACCCTGAGACTACATAGTGAATTCCAGGTCAGCCTGAGCTAGAGTGAGACCCTACCTCAAGAAACCAAAAAAAAAAAAAAAAAAGGAGGATTGCGGCCTGTTCAAGGCCACCCTGAGACTACATAGTTAATTCCAGGTCAGCCTGGGCTGGAGTGAGATCCTACCTCAAAAAACAAATAAACAAAAAAAAAATCTTAGCTGGGCATGGTGGTGCATGCCTTTAATCCCAGCATTCAGAAGGCAGAGGTAGGAGGATCACCGTGAGTTTGAGGCCACCCTGAGATTACATAGTGAATTATAGGACTAGAGAAAGACCCTACCTTGAACCCCCCCCCAAAAAAAAACCTTCAAAGAAAATAATTGGGCTGGAGAGATAGCTTAGTGGTTAAGATGCTTGCCTGCAAATCCAAAAGACTCAGGTTTGATTCCCCATGACCCACGTAAGCCAGATGCACAAGGTGGCACATGCGTCTGGAGTTTGTATGCAGTGGCTGGAGGCCCTGGTGTACTCACTCTCTCTCTTGCTCTCTCTCTCTCAAATAAATAAATAAAAATATTTTTAAAAGTTAAAAAAAAAAAAAAAGAAAATCATCAAAAAAGAGGGCCTGGAGAGATGGCTTAGTGGTTAAGGTGCTTGCCTGGGAAGCCTAAGGACCTAGGTTTAATTCCCCAGACTCACATAAGTCAGATGCACATAGTGGCAAGTGGCCCTGACATGCCCATCCTCTCTCTCCTACTAACATATGAATAAATAAAAATAAAATTTCGCTGGGGATGGTGGCACATGCCTTTAATCCCAGCACTTGGGAGGCAGAGGTAGGAGGATTGCCGTGAGTTCAAGGCCACCCTGAGAATACAGAGTGAACTCCAGGTCAGCCTGAACCTATAGAGTGAGACCCTACCTTGAAAAACAAAACAAACAAACAAAAAATATATAAACAAAATAAAATATTTTTGCCAGCCTTTGGTGGTGCATGCCTTTAATCCCAGCATTTGGGAGGCAGAGGTAGGAGGATTGCTGTGAGTTTGAGGCCACCCTGAGAATTACATAGTAAATTCCAAGTCAGCCTGGGCTAGAGTGAAACCCTACCACGAAAAACCAAAATAATAATAATAATTTAAATAAATAAATATATATACACATATTTTTAAAAAACCAATAGCCAGGCGTAATGGCACATACCTTTAATCCCAGCACTGGGGAGATAAGAGGTTGGTGAATTGCTGTGAGTTTGAGACCACCCAGAGACTACATAGTGAACTTCAAGTCAGCCTGGGCTAGAGTGAGACCCTGCCTTGAAAAACCAAAAAAAAAAAAAAAAAAATGAAAAATAAAGCCAGGCGTGGTGGTACATGCCTTTAATCCCAGCACTCAGGAGGCACAGGTAGGAGGATCACTATGAGTGCACGGCCACACTGAGACTACAGAGTGAATTCCAGGTCAGTCTTGGCTAGAGTGAGTCCCTACCTTGAGAAACCAATAAATAAATAAATAAATAAATAAGAAGAAGAAGAAAGGAAGGAAGGAAGGAAGGAAGGAAGGAAGGAAGGAAGGAAGGAAGGGCCAGAGAGGTGGCTTAACAGTTAAGGCACTTGCCTGCAAAGCCAAAGGATACAGGTTCAGTTTTACAGGACCAATGTAAGCCAAATGCACAAGGTAGTGCATGTATCTGGAGTTCGTTTGCAGTAGCTGGAGGCCCTGTCTCACCCATTTCTTTCTCTCTACCTCCTTCTCTCTCAAATAAATAAAAATAGAATATATATATATATAATATTTAAAAAAATTTTTAAATCATGCCAGGACTGGTAGTCCCCACCTTTAATCCCAGCACTCAGGAGGCAGAGGTAGGAGGACTGCTGTAAGTTCGGGGTCAGCCTGAGACTACATAGTAAATTCCAAGTCAGCCAGGGCTAGAGTGACACTGACACCATAACTCGGAAAAAGAAAGAAAGAAGAAAGAAAGAAAGAAAGAAAGAAAGAAAGAAAGAAAATCATGGTTTTCATTGTAAAGATTCTTGCACAGCTGTTGATCATGTTTTTAGAGTTAAATTGCATCCACAATTTACAACACACATGTATGCATGAGCATAGACATGTGACAACTGTCCACTTTTGGGAGGAAAGACTTCTCAGGTGATGTAGGTCCCCAGGGACTGTCCTGACCAATGTGCATGGAGATTTTTTTTTTTTTTTTTTTTTTTTTTTTTTTTTTTGAGAGAGACCAGAGAGAGAGGGAGAGGAAGACAGAGAATGGGTGTGCCAGCAACCTCTCAGCCTCTGCAAATGAACTTCAGATGCGTGCACCCCCTTGTGGGCAAGTGTGGCATTGCGCCCTTGCATCACTTTTTATCTGGCTAAACATGGGACCTGGAGATTGGAACTGACATTCTTAGGCTTAGCAGGGCGCCTTAACTGCTAAGCCATCTCTCCAGCCCCTGCATGGAGATTTTTATTCATCATGTTAGGGCCTAACTCTAGCCCAGGCTGACCTGGTATTCACCCTGTCACCCCAGGCTAGCCTTGAACTCACAGCGGATCCTTCTACTCTGCCTCCCAAGTGTTGGGACTAAATGTGTGTGCCACCATGCCCAATTTCTTTGTGTTTGTCACACATTCTGTGGAGACCCCCCTCACCCCCTTGCTTTGACTGCCCCTCTCTAGTCCCTCAAGGACAGCAGTTCACTTACATCAACAGGCAGTGCCAGCCCAGACTCCAGTGTAGGTTGGAAACTGTGCCTCTGGTCTGGTCCCTTACTGAGGGCAATGCCCTGTGCTGTCCCTGCAGGCCATGGCCTCGAAAGAGGAGTTGCATAAGCAGTGTGCCCAGAGCTTTCAAGAGAAAGACGAGCTGCGCAAGCACATCCGCGAGCTGAGCGAGAAAGCCGATGAGCTGCAGCTGCAGCTTTTCCAGTGCGAGGGCCGGCTGCTGGCCGCCGAGGGCAGCCTCAAGCAGCAACAGCTGGACGTGCTTGCGCTGGTGGGCCTCTGTGTCATCCCCATCCCTGGGCAGTCAGGGCAGTGAGAGACCTGGGTGGGACATGCGTGCAGGCCATGCAAGGGCCAGGCCCATCCCCAGACGGGATTGTACAGCTTTGGGATATGACCTGGTGCCCTTGACAAGTCTCGGCCTTCCTAAGCCCCCTTTCTCCTCTGCGCAGCTCCTCCTGGTGGAGTGAGAGCTGCGGTGTAGCTCAAGGCCCAAAGTAGAAATGAGACCGTTGGGCAGTGGCCTTGACCACGTGATGACCCTCAGCTGGTCTGGCAGGGTGGTGGTATCAAGGAGGATGAAGGTGCAGGGCGGGGGCCTGGTGTGGTTGAGACATACTCAAGGCTTCTCTAGAGGACAAAGCTGGGTGGAGCCCCTTGCCATCTTCTGCTCACCTCATGCCTAGGTGGTTTGGAACCCCTATGGCTTGCTGACTACCCCCTTTTCTGCGACTATAGAGTTCTGACCTGGAGGACAACTCACCCAGAAATTCCCAAGAGGTGAGTATGTCCTTGGGGTGGACTTTCCCTGGGCCCTTGCCTCCTCCAGATCCCACCTCATCCCCCACACAGTCCTGTTCCATTGATTTGGGCCATACCCACCCTCCACCCACCACACTGAGCTGCACAGAGGGGAGACTGCTAGCCCAACACGAAGGTGTCTGTTTGCTCATGGATAAAGTGACAGGGGAGAGATAGTGGAGCCTCAGAATGGGAGATTTCTACCCAGACTCCTCCTGCCCTGATGGCCTGGCTGGAACCTGTGCAGAGAGGTGATAGTGATAGCTGTGCCAGCTGAGGAACTGGGTGGACTATAGGGTGTGTCTGATCCAGTCCTGGAGGTGCAATGGTGACTTACACCATGGCTTAACTGGATGGCCTGTCTTTATTGGAAGCTCTCACTGCCCCGGGACCTGGAGGAGGACACCCAGCTCTCAGACAAAGGTGAGGAGTTAAGGGGGACACAGCCTATTGGGGTGACCTCCCCCAGGCCCAGATACACCTGGGCTGCCTGAGCCCTGGCCCTGTCCTCAGCACATACAGCTGCATGACTCACGCCATCTCAACAGTTAGCATTCACACCCTCACTCAACAGATGGGGAATGTGAGGCTGGGGTCATAGTTAAAAGGTCAAGGACACCTAGAGAACAGTAAAGACTGATTGGGGGGCACTTAGAGATGGCTTAGCAGTTAAGGCACGTGCCTGTGAAGCCTAAGGACCCATGTTCAACTTCACAGATTCCACATAAGACAGACACACAAGGTGACACATGTGCAAGGTCACACATACACACAAGGTAGTGCACGCATCTGGAGTTTGATTGCAGTGGCTGGAGGTCCTGATGTGCCAATTCTCTTTCTCTCTTTCTCAAAAAAAAAAAAATCTGATTTGAACCTGAAGTTTATGTGTCAGGATATTTGGTCCAAGAGATAGTAGGTGTGTTACCCCGACCCTGCGTAAGCCCTGGGAACCATCTTGTTGTGGATGGGACAGCAAGCTAAGTGTGCTCTGTTCATAGAGACATGCTACCAGGCAAGGCTGGCCCATTAGTTCTGGAGATGGGACTGGGGAGGGGGAAACCAGTCAGAACCCAGAATATGTCAAGGTGGTCAGGAGGAGGGCAGGAGCTGGAGGGAGATGGGTCAGGTGGGAAGTAGGGGGCCCTAGTGTAGGGAGGAGGGGCCCCTGGGAGCTTGCGTGGAAAGTCACACAGACTTCCTCAGTTTGGCCTGACCCCAGCTTCCAAGCAGAGGCAAAAGAGGAACAAGTGGCACAGATGGAGAAGTGTGGGGGTAGGCCACCTGCCACAGCCCAAGAGACACCAAATTGAGGCCACTGAGGCCCATGTAGGCAGAGGTGGGAGGACTCAGGAATAACCAGCTCCCCAAAAGTCATGGCAGAAGCCAAATACCATGAAAGTGGGAGGTAATGAAGAGGCTGCCAGGTGCAGGACACCCTAAGTCCCCCTAGATATGATGTAGTTAAATGCATGGATGTGTGGAGCCACTCCTGGGCACAGCACCTTCCATACTGGGAGCTCAAGCCCTGGTCTACCCAGGCTCTGATGCATCCTGAGGGGTCCAGCTACCTGGAATATTCTCCTAACTACTGCTGCGTGTCTGACTCAACTCCACTGAGGCTGCTCCCACACCAACCCCAGGACTGGAGAGATGGCTTAGCAGTTAAGGTGCTTGCCTGTGAAACCTAAGGAGCCATGTTGTACTCTCTAGATCCCACATTAGCCAGATGCACAAAGGTGACGCAAGTGCAAGGTGGCACACGCCCACTAGGTGGCACAAGCATCTGGAATTCAATTTCAGTAGCTGAGGCCCTAGCACTCCAATTCTTTCTCACACACACATTCTCTCTAAAAAATATAAAATAAAATAAAAAAGCTAGCCGGGCATGGTGGTGCACGTCTTTAATCCCAGAACTCCGGAGGCAGAGGTAGGAGGATCGCCGTGAGTTCAAGGCCACCCTGAGACTACAGACTGAATTCCAGGTCAGCCTGGACTAGAGTGAAACCCTACCTTGAAAAACCAAAAAAAAAAAAAAAAAAAAAAATAAAAAATAAAAAAAATAAAAAAATAAAAAATAAAAGCTACCTAGCCACTGGGGATACTGAGTTTGGTTAAGCTTGAGGGACACATGAATAAACTGTCCTACAGTCCATGGGTCTTTCTTTCTGCTCTGTTTTTGTGTTTTCGGGGGGGGGGGGGCAGCCATCTTCTAGGAGTGAGTGGATGGTTGACGGTAGGAGTATTGGCACAGTTCTAGTGTCCAGTAGCCTCTGCCCTGTGGAGGCCTTCCCCTAGTGAGAGGAATCAGTGTCTCCTTATCAGAAATACAACCTTCACTGGATTTGTGTGAGGACCCACAAAATCTTGAGAGGCTGCAGGGGATAGTGACAGTTGAGCAGTGGGCAGGGGGAGGCAGTGGCCATGTTGGGCATGGCCCCACAGAAACAGTTCTTCCTTCTAGGCGGCCTGGTGGACAGGGAGAGCCCAGAACAGTCCTTTGCGACTCTGGACAAGGAACAACTTCCACAGACCTATGTAAGGCTGGTTGGGGGGGGGAGAGGGAGTCCCTGCAACCCTGGCATTCCCCTGGCTGTGTGGAGGCTGATCTTGGGGAGGGGCTACCTCCATCTGAACCCCTGAACAGCTGGGGATCACAAGGTGTATGCAGTGTGTGTGTGTGTGTGTGTGTGTGTGTGTGTGTGTGTATACACGAGTATTCGGTGGAGGGTTTGGAGCCCGAGTCTCAGACTTGGGAAGAGGCAGGTTGATGATGGGACAGTCCTCTCTCTGTTTCTGGCTTTTTGGGGGCCTTTGCAGCAATGTATGGGGACTTGGTCTCCTTGTCCATTGCACAGGAGTTCCCTAGCCAAAGGGCCATTTAGCCAGGACAGACTGGCTCAGGTGAACACGCAGAATAGTCCAATGTGCAGTCACCTCCGGGTACAACAGGCCCTGCTGGCAGCTGGGCTCAGCGTCCCCCTGCTGTACTGCTGGGGCAAGTGGAGTGGGAGGCCACAGAGTCTAGCTGGACTCCTGGGCCTGTCCCCTTGCAGGTCGCGGGCCCCAGCAGTGGGGAGCCCCCAGAGAAGGAGCGGCGGCGCCTCAAGGAAAGCTTCGAGAACTACCGCAGGTGGGGCAGATGGACTGGCAGGGTGTGGGGGGGATTTGGCAGTTTCCCAACAGGGACCCCTGCCCACACCACTGCACCGACCCCAACAGGAAGCGGGCGCTCAGGAAGATGCAGAATGGCTGGCGGCAGGGCGAGGAGGACCGCGGGAACACCACGGGCAGCGACAACACGGACACCGAGGGCTCCTAGCGCGCACAGACCCCCCGCGTGAACATCCATCTGTGTATTTTTATTTTTTTGTTTTTTCGAGGTAGAGTCTCACTCTAGCCAGGCCAACCTGGAATTCACTATGTAGTCTCAGGCTGGCCTCGAACTCACAGTGATCCTCCTCCTACCTCTGCCTTCCAAGTGGTGGGATTAAAGGCGTGCACCACGCCTGGCTTCCATCTATGTTATTTTTGAAAGGATGCTGCGTTTTCATGGTACATCACACTTGCGTGTGGAAGTTGTAGCTAAGTAAATAAAAGTGACTTTGGGGCTGGAGAGTTGGCTTAATGGTTAAGACACTTGCCTGCAAAACCAAAGGACCTCGGTTTCATTGGGGCACATGCATCTGAAGTTCGTTTGCAGTGGCTGGAGGCCCTGGCATGCCCATTCTCTCTCTCTGCCTCTTCCTTTCTCTTAAATAAATAAATAGTTTTTTTTTTTTTTTTTCCAGGTAGGGTCTCACTCTAGCCCAGGCCGATCTCAAATTCATTAAGTAGTCTCAGGGTGGCCTTGAACTCACAGTGATCCTCTGCTCCCCGAGTGCTGGGATGAAGGCATGAACCACCATACTGGAGGTTACATGGGGATGGAGCCAGAACTTTATGCATGCTGGGCAAGCAAACACTCTATATGTTGTGTTGGATTCTTAGCCCTTGAGGTTTTTTTTTTTTTTTTTTTTTTTGTTTTTTCGAGGTAGGGTCTCACTCCAGCCCAGGCTGACCTGGAATTCACTCTGTATTCTCAGGGTGGCCTCGAACTCATGGCAATCCTCCTACCTCTGCCTCCTGAGTGCTGAGATTAAAGGTGTGCCCGGCTCCAAAGTCACTTTAAAAATTTTATTTTTAAAAAATTGGGGCTGGAGAAATGGCTTAGTGGTTAAGGCGTTTGCCTGCGAAGCCAAGAGATCCCGGTTTGATTCTCCAGGACCCAAGAAAGCCAATTGCACAAGGGGCACATGAATCTGGAGTTCGTCTGCAGTGGCTAGAGGCCCTGGTGTGCCCATTTTCTCTCTGTCTGCCTCTCTTCTATCTCTCTGCTTGCAAATAAATAAATCAAAAAAATTATTTATTAAAGACACACACCTTTAATCCCAGCACTCGGGAGGCAGAGGTAGGTAGAATGGCCGTGAGTTCAAAGCCGCCCTGAGACTATATAGTGAATTCCAGGTCAACCTGGGCTAGAGCGAGACCCTACCTCGAAAAAAAAACAAAAAAAAAAAAAAAAAAAGACTTTGGAACTTGCACCCAGCCGAAAGCAAGCGAGCAGAGTCGGGCGAATTGGGCATTTAGCTCCGCAGTGGGCGGGAGTAGCGGCGCCAGGGGGCAGCAGAGCGCAGCCGGTCACAGCGGACTAGAGCTGGAGAAGGACGCTTCCGGCCGCAGTGCCCACTTCCAAGATGGCGGATGCAGCTTCAATCGCGCGGGGCGGTACCGGGAGGGCCGGGCGGGCACAGCAGGCGGGATGCTGCGGATAGCGTTGGGCCGCGTGTCGATTCAGCTGCGTAGAGTACGGCCCCGGGAACCCGGTCTGAGACGATTGTGGGGCTCAGGCGCCCGCCTGAGAACTACAGAGAGGCCACGGGCTTGGGTGTGGAGTTGGCGGCGCTCGAGCTCCAGGTCGGGGTCAGGGCCGGAGCACGCGGCGGCGCTGGGGCGCGTGGAGGCGGAGCACTACCAACTCATCTACACCTGCAAGGTGGGCGTGTGGCGGGGCGCAGCCGAGCCTCAAGGCACTGGAGGACGCTGCAGGGGCCAGCCTGACGTCATGATGGGGCGGAGCCATCCCTCGGGTGGGGGCTCTTTAAAGGGCGTGGTCGATGGAGGGTGGGCTATTTTTGGAGGCATGGTCGGCCGAAAAGAAGTGGTTCTATTCCATTGGGGGCGTGGTTTTCATTAAAGGTCCAGGCTCCAGGGAGGGATGGAACTATTGAGGATAGGTGGAATTATCTTTGATTGATAGAGCCTCCTGGCAAAGGGGTGGGGATGTCCTTCAGATTGGTCCCTGGGAGGGGCTCCTAGGGTCTGACCAGCTTTCTATGGTAGTCTCAGGGTGACCTCGAACTCGTGGGGATCCTCCTACCTCTGCCTCCCGAGAACTGGGATTAAAGGTGTGCACCACCATGCCTGGCTTTCTGACCAGCTTCTTGACCTTGATAGGTCTGTGGGACTCGATCTTCCAAGCGCATCTCGAAGCTGGCCTATCATCAGGGTGTGGTCATTGTGACCTGCCCAGGCTGCCAGAACCACCACATCATCGCAGACAACCTCGGCTGGTTCTCTGACTTGGAGGGGAAGAGGTGAGGCCACCGGGGAGAGGGAGGGGATGGAGGTTTGTGGTCCCAGATAGGCCTGGTTCCTGGGCCAGGAGCCCATTCAGCAGCATTGTAGGCCACCCTGGCGTGCACTCCATCAGCTTGGAGGTTTCTAGGTCCCACCTGGGAAGCCCAGATTCCTTGTCAATTAAGGACACAATTAAATTTGAACTTCAGGGGCTGGAGAGATGGCTTACTGGTTAAGTCACTTGCCTGTGAAGCCTAAGGATCCTGGTTTGATTCCCCAGTACCCACATAAGCCAGATGCACAAAGTGGTGCATGCCATTTGAACTTCAGATGAATCATGACCAGCTTCCAAGTGTGGCAGCTACACATCCGGACAGCCTGGGACCATTCTGTGGCTCCACCTCACCCTCTGCTGCCCTCTGTCCTCTCTAGTGGCCTTGTCTTTCTTTTCGCTTTTAAATTTAATTTAATTTATTTATTTGAGAAAGAAAGAAGCAGAGAGAGAGAATGGGTGTGCCAGGGCCTCCAGCCACTGCAAACAAACTCCAGATGCATCTGGCTTATGTGGGTCTGGGGAATCAAACTGGGATCTTTGGCTTTGCAGGCAAATGCCTTAACCGCTAAGCCATCTTCTCCAGCCCATGGCCTTGTCTTTTTGCTGGGATTACTTGTTCTCTGCTGACCTGGGGTTCCAGATCCACAGCCAGTGGGACAGTGTGTGTCAGGCCGTGTGGAATGGGTTCTGGCCTATAGGGCTGGTGTCCTCATTTCCAGGAGGACAAAGGATAGGGATCAGGAGCGATTGTAGATGCTGGGGACCCAGAGCCATGCCCTGTGGCTTCTGAGTCCTCAGCAGCACACCACATGGGGGTTACCCAACTCCCTTGTTTCTTGGTGCTTGCAAGGCCCTGTTGTCACTGGGTGCTGGGGACATGTGCTCCAGGTTCTATCTGGTCACAGGCTAACACCCCCTTCTCTTTCTCCTAGGAACATTGAAGAGATCCTGGCAGCTAGAGGGGAGGAGGTGTGCCGAGTGGCTGACGAGGGGGCCCTGCAGCTGATTTTGGAGAGTACAGAACCTCCTGACCCCCCTGCTGGGGCAGCAGGGGATGAGGGTGAGGATCCTACCCGCTCTGGCAAGACAGAACAGAGCTAACTGGTACTTTCCTTCTGCTGGGAACTCCAGCTTTCCCAAAAGCTACTGTTCAGAGGGGACCTCCTGGGCTTGGCCTGTTTCCCTTCAGTAAACAGATGTCACCGCCAGGCAGGGCCTGGGCTCCTCTGTCTTTCTTAGCGTCAGAGCAACTCTCAAGAAGCCCTGGCCTCCTGGCTGTCCCTCCTCTTCAGAGCAGTTGCCTGGTACTTGCCCAGAGCAGGGCCTTGTCCAGGTGGGTGGGGGCTGGGTATTGAGTCAGACACCCAGGCTTGGGTAGTCTCTCCTCTGAGCCCAGCCTTCCTCCCGTGTCATCTGCTGTCACCTGGAGATGGTACTGAGGGCTTCCCATCCACGAGCCAATGTTGACCTCAGCCCTGAGCCTTGACCTCTGTAGCAAACCAAAGGCCACAGACGAGCTGGGTGTCATGCTGTGGGCCCCGGAGGAGAGTGAGCCAGGGAAAGAGGCCTTCAGGACCTGCCTGGGCCTCCTGAAACCACTTCATGTGCTAGGGCTGGAGACCAAACTATAGTAGTGAGGGTCACACGTGTGTGATTCATCTCCCGACTTTGTTTGACGCGCCCTCAGGATGTTCCTGTGTTTAGGGAAGTAAGTAGACATAGGACCAAGACAGTTTCCAGGAGTGTTCTTTCTGGGCCTTGCGGCTTTCAGCATCAATCACCAGGCCTTCTGACAGGGAAAAACCTGGGACAGGAGAGGGTGGAGAAGGTGAAGGCGGCTGAGTGGAACACGACAGGGACACAATGCCACCCTGTCCTGTGGGGCTCAGCTAGTGATTAGTAGCTCATCCTGGGCTGTGGGAGGCTGGCGCAGTGTGCCTTGACTCGATTACCCCCTGTCCTTCCCTCAGCAAACACCCTGCTATTACTCCCACCCAGGAGGCTCCTGTGCCATTTGTGGAAGCTGTCTATGCCATCCTGGAGGCTCAGCCAGCCCTCTACCCCCAGCCTGCTCTTCCATGGAGGGCACAGAGGTCATAGGAAAGGTTTCCTGAAGGCTTTCTGGTGTGGCTTGGCCCAGAATTTAGGGAGGCCTGGGGACTAGCTGGGCCTGATGGTGCCGAACTGGATCTAGGAAGCCTACTCTTCTAAGTGGGAAACTGAGGTCCACAGTTTAGACGTGTGCATCCACTTTGTGTCTTGTGTATACTGGCACTCCACACATGGGGCCTTGCCACCTTGCAGGGCCTTGCTTCCCAGGGTAGCTCTCCTGGACACAATGGCCTCACATCAAGTCCTGCCTTCTATGACTCCCCAGAAGAGCCCAGACCTTACTGTGTTCTGCAGACTCACCCAGGCCCCTGACCCTGCCCACATGGCCCCAGGGCCAAGTGCCTGTATGCTGCACCCAAAGCCTTCCAGAGTTACTTCGACTAGTATATTTAAGCTGCCCACTTCTCTGCCCTCCATTTCCATGGAAACCCAGAGTAAAGTCCCCTGCCCATACCCCACTGCCTTCTGGACAGCTCCAAAATGGTTCCTATGGCATGGCCTGGCCCTTATGTGACATTCCTAGTATTGGTCTTGGGGCTTCCTCAGAAATCCCATCCAGCCTAGTAGTGTTTGCCCCAGGCCCTATTCCTGGACAGCTGGACGCCTTCTCTGAGCTCATTTACTGGCCTTGGCTTGTGTTGCACTTCCCTCAGCTTACCCAGGTTCATTTCTCCCAAAGGTCCAATCAGGATGTGAGTGCTGTGGGGTGCTTGTTGCCAACACATCACATGTATATGAAGAGTAGCCAGGCTGGGCGTGGTGGCACACACCTTTAATCCCAGCACTTGGGAGGCAGAGGTAGGAGGATCACTATGAGTTCGAGGCCACCCTGAGACTACATAGTGGATTCCAGGTCAGCCTGGGCCAGAGTGAGACCCTACCTTGAAAAACCAAAAAAAAAAAAAAAAAAAAAAAGACTAACCAGGCCTGCTGCTGCTCCCCCAGTATGGACCAGTTAGCTCTAGTCCCCACTGGACTGCTAGTACAGAAGGAAACAGAATCCTTGAGTGGCTGAGTGGACAGCCACAGGGGCTGACTGGGTCTAAGGACTGTTCAGAAGGGCTAGTCCCCACAGTGCCTCCAACATGCTGTTGATACCCTAGCCTCTGCCACTTGTGTCTGGGAAGCCAGGATGATGAGGGGCAGTGTGGGGGTGCAGTAGGTGGGTGAAGGCCCTGCCTTTGGACACGTGGGTTGAATGACAGGGTACTACTTAACTGCTTAACCCTGGGCCCCAGACCCCAACTATTACATGCAATAGGAACCTGTCCTCCCTGTGGCCTAAGGGAAGACTTTTATATGCTGATGGGCACTCTACACTGGGCAAGCTAGCCCCGTGTCCTTGGGAGGGCTGACTGGCACAAAGCCCGACAGGAGCCACACTCATTTGGCAGACTTTTATTTCTGGGTAAAACAAAACCGTACCTGTCGGGTTGGAAAGGACCCGTGGACAACATGGCAAACACGTGTGAGCAATAAATACGCTTGTACATTCAAGTATGCAGGCGGCCATGTCCCGCCAAGACCCTGTGCCCCAGCACCTGTCTGCCCTCAAGGTCCCCATGTGAACCCAGAGTTGGCCCGCCCTCATACCTCCCTTACCTTGGCCCTGCTCCCAGGCTGGGAAGAGGCTATCATAAGGGTTGCCTGTGGGCCTTGCTGGGCCCAGGGTCTGGGCAAGAACAGAGGGGTCATGGTCCCCAAGGGCCTATCTCAAGAATCTTTCGGCAGGTCCTGTGTGAGTATCCATCCTGAGAGTGGTACCCTGTTGGTCAATTCGGATGGGAGGCTGGACCCCTCCTTGAGTAAAAGGCCATGATGTAGCCTCCCCAACATGGGAGGGGGGTACTCACTGAGCAGGTGAGGAACCAGAGGAGCTAGATGAGCTCAGAGCTCTCTAGTGCCAATGCCCACTGCCAGCCAGTGCTCCAAGGACGGGGCACTGCCTGTGTTCCTGGCTTGGAGGCAGGCCTCCATCCTTCCCTCTGCAGTAGGCAGGGCCCAGCCTTCCTCAAAGGACAAATGAAGGGCTGGGGCTTTGCAGCTGTTGATCTCCTGCAGCTGGGGTGGGAGCAGATAGGCCAGGAGAGGGCCTGCCCTGGGGACGGGAGGCAGGACACATGGAGCGTACCTCCTGCATGGCCATCCCAGGACCAGCTGGGGAACAGAATGTGCCATGTTGCTGTAACCTCCAGAAGGGTCTTCTGAGACCCCCTACAGGGGTAGGGGGTAGGGGGAGGAGGTGGCAGGGTTTCACATTTGGCAGGGCAGGGTGGAGGCCCGGAGAGGGAGGGTCTGGGCAGCACCAGGGCTTGGGGCAGACATGCTGAGGGCCTGGTCTGCGACAGGGCAGGGCCTGCAGGAAGCTGTGGACCATGTGGAGACAAGCATACCCTCCCTGACATGGTAGCTCCGGCCTGAACCTGCCACCCTGGGGTGAGGGTACCTTGAGGGCTGTGTGCCCAGTATCTGGCTCAGTAGGAAGGGCCAGGTGGGGCTGAGCTGGCTCTCTGCCACAGCTTTGGGAGGATTTGGCTTCTTGGGGGATTGTGGACAACTGTGAGCCCCTCCGAGTCCAGAAGCAGGGGCAGGGCAGGCCTAGCTGCAGGGGCAAGGCCTTAGCTGGCACCAGGCTGGCACTGCTGCCGTGGCTCAGACAGCCCGCTGACCTCCTGCTCTGGGCTCCCAGCAAGGTCCACCCGCTGCTCGTCCATCCGCTTGGCCTGCACCCTCTGAATGAGGCTGAAGAAGTCCTCATCTGGCATGGTGGGGCCTCTGGGCAGCACGTCGGGTGGTGGGCAGCGCTGGTCATCAATCCTGGAGGACTGGGTAGACACAGTGTAGGTTGGTGGTCTTGTGCTCATCAGGCCCTTGGAGGACCTATCCTAGCACTTAGTGGGCTGGTTCCCCGACGATCCGGGGGCAGCAGGCACCAGCTCAGGAGGGTTGTTCATCTGGGTGAGACCTGCTCCAGTCAGCCTACCTGTGTCCACCTGCTAGCGTGCTGATGGGAGCACTGCCCTGGTCCCCAAAGCTGAATCCTCCCTAGAGTTGTGGCTGGCTGACCAGCCATGAAAGGACCAGAACCAGATGATTGATTCCTGCTGGTGACAGAACTAGCCAAGGCCTGTTCTGGAGACCTGGTCATCCAGGGACTGGTGGGCATGACTCTTTAAGCACTACCCTGGAACCTGGCACAGCCCTGGACTGCTCTCAGTGAGCCTGGGGGCTGCAGCTCCAGAGCTTGTCATAGGGAGTTCCCCGGGGTCCCTCTTGGGTCAGGCAGCTAACCCCACAGGCCCTGCCTTTCCTGGCGTGGAGGCTGGGGGACCTGAAGGGTGTTGGCTTCTCTGTAGAGCCCGGAGCAGAAGGGATGGGAGCCGGTGTAGCCGTTGGCCCATGCGTGCGAGTGGGCGGGGCTTCTTGGGAGGGGCAGGCTTAGAGGCAGCTGGCTGGACACCTGGCCCATGGTGCCGTCTCTTCTGTGGGAATGAACATCAGACCTGGAAACTTGCCGGCCTTGTACGTGGATGGTGCGCCCACCCCAGCCATTCTCTTGTGTCTGACCTCAGGAAGGGTGAACCAGTCCACTGCAAGTGCTGCCAGGCTAAGCTCAGTATCGCCTACCCCTCCCACCCCCTGGTGAGGTAAGGTCTGCCCTCCCAGGCTTTAGCCCTGTCTTGGTTTAACGGTCTGTGGTATATGGTCCCTGTCTGGGCCATTTCTGCCCCCCAGCAAGCCTCTGCCAGCCCCAGGTCCCTCCTTCCCGACTCTGAGGGTGGGAGAGGAAACCTCCCCAGCCACAGTCTTGGGGACCTGGGGATTCCTTGCTACACTCCTGCACCATTAGGGGTGCTGAGCCTGTGATATCTCTAGGTTACCTTCTCTAGGAGTGCTGAGCTCCTTGGCCAGAGGGTTCCACCTGAGTGCCCTTGGATGGACCCGAACTTTAACTGTGCCATCCCTTAGGTATCCCTCAGACAAGACCAGAGACAGAGTGACCAGAGCCGCAGCTGGCAGAGGGACAGAGGACTGGTGCGGGTTCTCTGGGCTGCAGACCCACCTGGTATTTGATGAGCATGTTGAAAAATTCGTCCCCTGGCTCCTGGGGGTCCCCATCGCCTCGGAGGTGCCCTACGTTGTTGAGGGTGATGCGGAGCCCCGGCAGGCTGCCCACGCTGGCCCTCTGGTCATCCAGTCGGCGGCTCTGGGAGCTGGCAATGAGGTCAAAGAGCTCCTCGGTCTGGGGCGAGGCTGTCACCGACGGCTGAGCTGTGGGGGGCAGAGGGTGAGGCCTGGAGAGGGGCTGCTGGGAGGCCAGCCCAACTCTTCCCCACTGGGGACGTGGCCCCGGGGCGTTTCCCAACAATCTTGCCCCAGTCCTGACTCCCACTCCTGCCTCCCAGGGCTTCCAGGAGGTGACAAGAAAAAGCCTTGGTCTCCCACACGCTCGGAGGCCGACATGGCATGTTCCGGAGGGCGGAGTAATTACATGCTTCGGGGACAAGTGTGGGGGGTAGCTCTTAGTGATGGGGGCGCTTTGCAGCTGGTCTGTCTCACCCCTCAGAGGACCAGCTTGTCATGGGCTCACAGGGTCAGTACAGGGTCTGGCTGGTAGGCCTTGCCTAGCCCTACGCTTACCGGCTCTCTCCTCGGGGGTTGGGGCAGCCGTGGCCTCTGCAGCCCCGGCCTGGCCCTCCTCTAAGGGACAGCGCTGGTCGTCCATGCGGCTGCTCTGGAACTTGCTCAGTAGGTCAAAGAAGTACTCCTCGTCAGAAGAAGGAGCCCTGGGGATGCTCTGGGGTGGGACAGAGGGTGTCAGTGTGGTTTCAGGAGACCCCTGGTGTCAGCCTCCAGTCCCTTAGACTCTCAGATGCACTGGTGGGGCTGCCCACCCTGGCTACACACATTTCTGAGACAGGGACCAAGGTTAGGATTCTCCTGAGGTACCACTATCCTCAACACCCCAAGGCCCCAAACCTGCTCCTGCCTCCTGCCCGCACTTCTGTGGCTGCCACATCAGCCTGCCTGTCACCTCCTACCTTGCTACTGCTACAACCTGAGCCTGGAATCCATCCAGGCTGACCCAGGTCAGAAGCCACCACCTCTAGTGAGCCTTCCATGCCTTCATCTGGACCCTGTCAGCCCTATCCCAAGCTCCACCTGTGCCTGGCCGTCAGCCCGGCTCTCTCCAGCTGGATGAATGGGTATCTAACTAAACAGACCTTGGCAAGCAGGGGGCTGGGATGGCCACTAGATAGACGTGACCTGCAGTAAGCAACCCGAGAGCAATGATGGGTGGACCTAAAGGTGCCAGCAACATCAGGTCACATTGCTAAAGATAAGGAGCCGCAGGCAGGGAGGTGAGGGTTTTGGCCTTCTCCCCCCTTTCTGGTCCTGGACCGGTGAGAGGCTCAGAGAACAGCAGACGTGGAGGCGAGGCCCCTGGGCCATGAGAGAAGAAACTAAAATCCGAGGTCCTCACGAAAGCCCCAGGCCCTTGCTAACATCCCTTGGCTGTGATCTGGCTGAAGTGAGAGTCTAGGTGGAGGACAGGCCTGGTGGGTGGATACAGGGAAACACCCTGAAACAGGGCTTATCCCGGAGGAAGGGGAGCTTTCTGGAATCCATGCCAGGCTTGAGAACCAGGGGCTGACAGCTGGGCAGCAGGGCTCCAGGAGTTGTCCATCAGTGTGTGAACATCGGGGTGGGAGTCTCGTCCAAGTCCTGGTCAGAGCTGACTTACCCGAGGGGACACACCTGGGCTCAGGCAAGTCACCAAGGGTGGCCCGAGATGAAGCCTGAAAGCCCTGAGTTTCAGTGACCTGAGGCAAGGTGCCCTATCCCAGCCTCAGTTCACACATCCCGAGGTGGGGCAAAGCTGTGGCCTATCCTATAGGCCCGGGATCAGGGGCTGACACTGGGTGGACCAGGTTCCAGAGCTACCTGCTGCCTGTCTGGACAGAACTTGTACCTGCCTCCAGTCCACACCAGTGGGCCAGAGCAAGGAACAATGACCAGGAAGGCCTGGATCTGCAATAATGTGGCCTATTGTGTACATTCCCAATGTCCTAGACAGCCCCAAGAACTGAGAGGTCAAGTGACCTATCCAAGGTCACAAAGTGGTAAAAGCAGAACTGAGGACACCAACAGGCCAGGTAGATGGCCCTGGCTTAGGTCTGGGCTCACAACTCTGAAGGCCAAGAGAATGGGAAGGAGGGAATTGGAGGCAGGACAGCACATAGAAGGAGGGGAGACCCTAGCGGCTTTGGGACCTCAGGTTGTCCCCATTCCACCCCCAGGCTTTGTCCCTTTGTGGCCTGAATCTAGCCTACAGCCCCTGTCTGCCTTGCTGGAGTTAGGAGAAAAGGGGAAGTTGGCAACCAGAGCCTCAGGCAGAGCCCTAGGACCCTGCAGACCCAGCAGAAACCAGCCAGAACCTCCCGGAGGCTCCCTAAAGGCCTGCACTCCTGCCCAGAGAAAGACATGTGGCCCCTGCAGGTCTCCAGCAGCGGGCGGCTCACGGGTGCCCCACAGGGAGACACTGCTCAAAGGATGCACTTGAAGAAGCCAGGGGGGCAGCTAGATGTCCCAGCAGAACACCTCCAGAGTCCTAGACCTGGGACCTACTTTCTCTTTCATACAGCCCTCCCCATGCTGAGCCCGGGCCATATCTCCAGGGGCGAAAACTTCCTTTTGCAGGACAGGGTTGTGGGGTGAAAACCTAGATACAAAAGACTGGATGGCGAAAGAGCCCCCCCTCATTCCTTTCAGAGGATGACCAAGTCCAAGACCACAGGACCCTGTGGGTGGATCCTATGAGGGGCCCATCCCAGCCCCCTTTGCTTCAATCTCTTCCTTTGCCTCCAATCCTAGCTCTTTCCCAAAGGTCTGATTCCCTCCTGAAGTCTGACTGCAATCACACCTACTTTAGTTTAAGCCCAGCTCCCCTCACCCCACCCGCACTGGCTGACATAGCCCCCCACCCCCTCCTGGATGCCTGAGACCCACACTCACGCCAGATCACGGGCTTCCTCCAGCAGGAACTATGTGGACGCTAGGCCACATGCAGCCCAGGCAGGATGCCAAGATGTTTGGCACAGCTATCACCACCTGCCTGAAGTGCCAAGTGCCGCCTCGTTGCCTCTGCTGGGACCCACGGTGTTCGCCTGATGCTTAAATAGGAGTCTGGCGAAGGCTGGGCCCTCCCAGCACCCGCCCTCGCGCCCTCACTCAGTGCAGCTCACGAGCATGCACACTCACATGCACACGCTTGCTCCTGCTTCGTAAACACTGAGCTGGCTTCTCTCAGTTCAGTAGAGTGCACCCCTCACAGCTTGTGGGCGGTCCCACTGGAGGGTTGTGGGGGTGGACAGCTTACTTGAAGCCCTTTCCCACCCGACCCCTGAGTCCTTGGGCTTCCTTCCAAAGCCAAAAGCAGGCCTCCTGGAGAGGTGTCCCATTCCTTCAGCCCTGATCCTGAGGCTGGCCACTCCAGATGGACTTGCCCTTCCCACTCTGGCCCTGGGCATCAGCAGGGTGGCCTGGCAACCTCCTCTGCTGACCGTGGGCCTCAACTCTGTTGCAGCTTTCCTGAGCCCAAGGAGAACAGGCTATGTGTTCCTTTCCAGCTCCACAAAGCCTCTCTGTGATAGAGCCGAGTGGGCTGGAGCAGGGTCAGCGGAGGCCACCAGGGCAGGAAGACTTCAGCCAGCCACAGTGTGCTAAGACTACCTAGTGCAGCTGCCTTCAGCAGGCTGCAGGTGCTGTCTGAGCCCACAGGGGTAACGGGGAGAGGGTGTTTTAGGTTAATCTCTAGAGCCTCTGGACTCCAGTATTCCACATGGAGGTTCCACGTGGATCCCTGAGCCAGCATGCAAGCTCTCTGCATGCAATCTCTCTGCATGCAACCTCTCTGTGCTCCTTGGCCCCACCAGCTCTCACAGCCTGGAGATACTTCCCAGCAACCCCACCCTAGGCACAGTGGATACCTGTCAGCTAGGGCTGGCCTCACTCTCCACCACTGACCACAAGTCTGTGTCCTCTGACCACTCAGCCTTCAGTCTGCCAATCACACCACCTCTGTGGGCTGTCACAAAAGCTGAGCACCCCCAGAAGGGCCCCTGGTCCACCAAGGACCTAAGTGCCCAGGCTGGGCTATAAGTCCCCGGGCAACACAAGCCCCTTGCTGTCACTTGTTGCCCAGGCCAAGCTATAGGTCCCTTGGCAATGCCAGCCCCCTGCTGTCACGTGGCACCCAGGCAGAGCTATAGGTCCCTGGGCAATGCCAGCTCCCTGTTGTCTTCATCACAGCACTGGCCACCCAGCCATGTCCCCCAGTAGTACCACTCCACAAAATCAGGGATGGAGCATGTCCCCCACTGTCCCGCACCCAGTGCTTGCAAAAGTTGCCTCCATCTCATAGGACATACCCTCTGAGAAAGGTGTAGTATTTTATACTGGTCCCCTTCTGGACCAGGAGGCACCTACCGTGCGAGGCACCTGCACTCGGACGTCAGCACTGTCCAGTGGGGAGTGGCTGCCCTCCCTGGGCCTCCTCTCAGCAGCGTCCATTCCTTCCTGGTACTTTCTGCTCCTCACAGGGAGGGGGAGTGAATCCCTACCTGGCCCCCGCCAGTCCCCAGCATGGTGGCTGTCTCCATTCTGCTCCTAGGGAGGGGGAGGCAGGCTGGATGTGGGCTGAGCCCATTTAAAACCAATGTCCCCTCCCAGAGGATCCTAAAAGAAAAGTGGGGCAGGGGCAGTCACCCCCACTTCACTGGTTCACACAGTAGGCACTCAGCCCCTGGAAGAGGCCAAGAGGGCACAGGACAGGGCGGGACAGATATATATGAGGGCTGTTAACTCACTAAATGTCCACTTTCTCATGCTACTCAATGGCACCGACCATGGGTGTCCCCGAGCCTTGACCCTACGCCATCCTCCAAAGGCTATCCACAGCCAAACCCACCAGAGGATCAGAGAGGTCAGGCAGCCGCTCAGGGCCACGTGACACCCACACTGTGCCCCCCCAAGACTTGTTTGCTTGGTGTTTGCCGATCCTCACCAGCTTCTCCATGACTAATGGCTTTGTTTCCCCTTTGGGCACAGAGTCCAGTAAGCATGGAGCAGGCAGGAGCCCAGGACACACCAGCCAGGGAATGGATCAGTGGGTGGATGGGGGGTACCAGATGCTCTGGGGCCTCAATCATGGCTGGTGGCAGATGGGCTTGTGCAGGGCCTCAGGCCACTGGTGTGTGGGGGGAGACATTTATCTCGAAGGGGACAGAGCTCAACTAAGGTAGTGATTAGCTCAGCAAACACCACACACGAGGCTCATTAACTCAGTGTCCACATGCTGGCCATGTCTCTGGTGACATCTGTTCCCCACCCCGAGCCTGGCTCACCCGCTCCAAGGGGAGTCGCAGCAGATCCCAGGTCTCCGCACTCAGCCTTTGTGTCCTCTTGGGTCTGGCCCCTGGAAGACAGTGGGAGTAGGGCATATTGACCTCATTCTGTGTCTCCCTCCAGCTTAGATGGCATGTGACATTACACTGCAGACCCTCCACAAAGCCAACTGATCTCTCCCACCTCACCCAAACCTGCCTGGGGCAGAGATAGGAAGAGGCCTCTGGGGCTCACTGTGGGTTACTCAGGTGGTACAGTGACGAAGGCCTCAGATGAGACTCCCTCTGTAAGGCCTTCCTCTGGGTTACTTGGCCCTTGGCAAGGGTGATGCTGGGCACTAAGCAGCGGGAGGTAAGCAAGGCCTGGTGGTGGTATGAGTCAAGACCTCTGCCTGCCCGCCCTGCACACCTCACCAGTCACGGGCCCCACGTCCTCAGCCACCTAATCTGAAACGGCCCAACTTCGGACTCAGTGGAGCCACCACCCGCTGCTGAGGGTCCCTAGGATCTACCTAGACCTCCATCTCTCTCTTTCTTTTTTAAAGAGTGACTTGGTTTTTTTCTTTTTAAAAAATATTTTACTTATTTATTTATTTGAAAGTGAGAGAAAGAAGCAGATAGAAAGAGAGAGAATGGGCACACCAGGGCCTCCAACCACTACAAACAAACTCCAGACACATGTGCCCCCTTGTACATCTGGCTTATGTGAGTCCTGGGGAATCGAACCAGGGTCCTTTGGCTTTGCAGGCAAACTCCTTAACCGCTAAGCCATTTCCCCAGCCTCTCTCTCTTTTTAAAAAAATTTTATTTATTTATTTGCAATCAGAGAGAGAGAGAGAGAAGAGAGACAGATAGAGAATGGGCACACCAGGGCCTCTAGCCACTGCAAACAAACTCCAGATGCATGTGCCCCTTGTGCATTTGGCTTACGTGGGTCCTGGGAATCAAACCGGGATCCTTTGGCTTCATAGGCAAACACTTTAACAGGTAAGTCATTTCTCCATCCCCAAACCTCCATCTCTTGGTTAGGGTAGAGAGTAGTTGGCCCTAGACCCCAGGTACTAGGCCCTTTCCCAACACACACAGCACTGGGCAAGGAGTTGGGGATGTAAACCTGGCTCAGGCAGCTGCTCAGACCACGTGCAGGGCCCTGGCTCAGGGAGAACCAGCCTGGCAGAACCCATCCAAGCAAGGAAGCAGGGCTAGTCAGCCAACAAACTCAGGATGGAACCAAGATGTGAAGAGTGACATGGACAAGCCAAAAGCCTGGGGAAGGGCCAGCATTAGCTCCAGCCTCCCAAGGAGGTGGCCTGTGAGAAGAGGATTGTGACCGGCCATGGAAAACACAGAACACTACAGGTGGGAGACAAGATTGAAGCATGCCTGGCAATCTGAGAGCCTTTAGCCTCTTCCCTGCCTGATATGACAGCATAGCATTCAGTTATACTACAGCCCAGAAGACCCGCCCCATGCCCACCCATGAAGAACGCTGTGTTCCCACCTCTCACCGAGTCCTCTCTCCCTCCCTCTCTCCAGACAGCTGCTGGATACGACTACCTGGGACGGGCTTGCGTGAGGACAGCCAGCCCTGACATCAGTGAACACTGGGGATCAGAGTTGCCACTGTCCCATGGGGTTCACCTCAGCAGGGTGTTGGGTGAATGGGGAAGCAGGTGGGTATGGGCAGCTGGCCAGTCCAACACTTGACATCTTGACCATCACTGCATTAGAGGGACAAAGCGGACAGTGCCATTCATCAGAGTTGACAGCACTAAGACCCCAGCAGGGAACAGGGCCTAGGCTTTGACCTTGGACTCTCAGTGCCCTTTCCTACTAGGACACCATGTCTGTAGAGCAGTGCACGTCAGCTCAGATGTTGGTCACTGGGTCCCTTTAGGATCCCTGGGTCCTGGGAAGGTCAAGGGCATCACAAGCCCCTTCTAGCCTCAGCAGGGCTCTGGCTGGAATAGGAGCTGGAGCAGGATGTTCTCAGATGGAGAAGGGACTTTGCAAAGTGGTACAGCTGCCTCAGGCTCTCAGGGTGTTTGCAGGCCCCTCCCTGCTGATGACAGTGAGTGAAGTGGGCACTGGCTGGGTAGTGAATGTCTGGTGCTATCAGTCTAGGGAGTTCAAGCCTATCCATTCAGTGGTAGCCAAGAACTAGCTTGGGGAGGATTTGGGCTTTGGAGGTGCCTGGTGAGTAGCAGGCTATGGTTTCAGTAGCAGAGGGCAGTTCTGGCTATGCCTGGTGGCCAGCACCCACTGAACCTGGCCATCAGCAAGCCCATGTGTTTGGGGCCCACCACAGTCCCTCAGGCCTTCGGCCTGTTGGCTCCAGACCAACCCAATGTGAATGTCTAGAACTTAAGAATCAGTGACTTGGGCTGGAGAGATGGCTTAGCAGTTAAGATGCTTGCCTGAGAAGCCCAAGGACCCAGGTTCAATTCCCCAGTAAGCCAGATGTATAAGGTGACACACACATCTGGAGTTTGTAAGTGGCTTGAGGCCCTGGCATGCCCATTCTCTCTCTCTCTCTCAAATAAATAAATAAATAATTCTTTTTTTTTTTTTTTTTTAAAAGAACCAGTGCTGGAGAGATGGCTTAGTGGTTAAGCCTAAGGACCCAGGTTCGATTTCCCAGGACCCACGTAAGCCAGATGCATAAGGTGACACATGTGTCTGGAGTTTGTGTGCAGTAGCTGGAGGCCTTGGTGCACCCATTCTCTCTCCCTCTCTCTCAAATAAATAAAAGATGAAAAAACAAAACCTAGTGACTTGAGGCTAAAGAGAGTACAATAAAGAGAAGGGTGGGTGAAGGCCAGGGCTCTGAAGAAGCCAGCCTTGTGTCCTTCTTCCCAATGGCTAACAACTAAAGTGGCCTGGTGGGAAACACCCATCGACAGGGACATCTAGAGCTACATCCAGAAGCCATGGGGAGGTCTGACAGGGAGATCGCCAGGCAGCCATTGCACACACCCTGAGAATCCAGGAGGCTCCCACCCGCAGCCTCTCCCAACACAAGTACCCCACAGCGGGGTTCCCTGGCCCAACCCCTTCTCGGTGATGATCAGGGAGCCTCTCCCCTGCTGTTGAGATGTTCTTGCCCCTTCACCCCAACCCTAGCACACTGGAGCAAAGACACATTGGGGCATAGGCCAGGGTTGGGAGCAAGGCCCCGTTTTCCGAAATGTCCACTCCACACCCAGATTAGGGAGCAGGTCTGAGGAAGAAACAACACACACAGCATGGGGGCATCACTTGGGTCCCCCCTTGTGTACCGCTGGAATTATGGGAACCAGTTTGCTACAGAGACAAGAGGGCTCTTCACTCACCATACCTGGAGAAAACCCAGCTCCGTCCCGTGCCATGTGCCCCCAAAGGTCTGTCTCTCTTTCCCTCTTAGATCGCTGGGGGCGAGACTCGGTTTTCCCAACTTGTCTGCTGGGCCTTGGGCTCTCCGCTGTGACGTGGCATAAGTGGCCACGGCAGTGACCCTTCTGTGCCACAGTTTGCAGATGGCCCCTGGGCGGGCCCCCACATGGCACACAGATGGGGAGGGAGTTAAATACATCCTCTGTCTGGAGTCTCTGAGGTCAGGTCCAGCCAATTCTAACAGCCGCGCCCCACTGGCTGTGCCGTCCCCACTGAGGGCCTCGGCCCTGGCCCCGCTTATTTGGTTTCCTGTCCTCCCACCTACAGGGCAAGGCTCCACCCTCACCAGTGGCAGACTGTCACACAGTCCTGGGCAGGTTTCCGACTTCTTTTTATTTTTTTTTAAACTCTTTTTAAATTTTATTTATTTATTTGCAAACAGAGAGAGAGAGAGATAGAAGAGAGACAGAGAAAGAAAAGGCACACCAGGGCCTCCAGCCACTGCAAATGCACTCCAGATGCATGTGCCCCTTGTGCATCTGGCTTACGTGGGTCCTAGGGAATCGAACCTGGGTCCTTTGGCTTTGTAGGCTTTGTAGCCCAGGTTTCTGACTTCTGTGTCTGAGGGGGAGCCATTCAAGCCCCTGAGATCATGATCCCTGTTGAAGTCCACCTTCCCAGACAACATCCCACCCCCAGACCGTGGCAGTTCCTACTAGCAGCTCCACATCACCAGATCCAGCATCTGACGCCTTCTTCACCCACTGGGAGCTACATCAGTGTCCCTTGCCTGGCCCTTTAGTCCCTCATCCCTGACAGAGATGCAGCAGGGACCCAACCTGAGGTGCTTTCCCCTTTGCTGGACCTTCCAGGCCCATGATCCCAGCATCAATGGCAGACATCTGTGCCACAGGCTCTCGCACTCAGAGCCCTCAGGCTGGCTGCTGCTGTTCCACGCACTACTGGTGAGCCTGCCTCCCAGAAGAGGCCTGAGGCTCAAGGCAAGGGCATGGTGACAGAGCCAGGACTGGAGCTCACAGCCCACACTGTCCCTCAGATACACACTAGCCACACCCCTGTCCTAGAGATGGCCAAAAGGACCCCAGGGTAATGTTTCCCACGGGACCCTGGCAAATTGCCATTGCCACCATGTTGGAGCCCAGAGGATGAGAGAGGGCCACAGAACATAACAAAAACAAAGGGAAGGCTGGAGGGATGGCCTAGCGGTTTAGGTGCTTGCCTGCTGCAAAGCCTAAGGACTCATGTTCAACTCTCCAGGACCCATGTAAGTCAAGACAGATGCACAAGGTGGCACCTGCGTCTGGAGTTCATTTGCACGGCCCTTGCGTGCTCATTCTCTCCCTCTCTTTCTTTCTTTCTTTCTTTCTTTCTTTCTTTCTTTCTTTCTTTCTTTCTTTCTCCCCTTCTCAAAGAAATAGATAAAAATTAAAAAAATTTTTTTTAAATCAGAGGGAACAGAGCATGTGTGGGGGACAGGACAGCCCAGGCCCACCTCTGTCTTGCACTCTCTCCCCACCCCTCCCTGCACCCTGGATGGCATGGTCAGGCTGGCCACAGGCAGGCAGGGTCCAGGGCAGCCACATAGAGGGCCTATGCAAGGGGATCAGTGGGTAGGAAGGTACACAGGGACAGTCTCAGGCTCTCTGCTGGGTGAGAAGACCCCCCCACCGCCGACACACACACACAGGGAAGTAAGGCTACGCCCAGCCTCAAGTTCCACAGGACTGTCCTCCAGCTACACAGAAGTCTCTTGTTTTCATCATGTCAGGAGAGGAAAACTGCACACTGGTCTGTCTTGCTTCAAGCCTACCAACTTAGCTACACCCACAGCACGGATCATGCCCACTGCACACAGCACATGCATACCACTACAGGCCCCCCACTGCTACCTAGGTCACTTTCATTGTCACAAGCTCATGGCAGTGGGGAGGAGGTTGTCTCATTGCCATACAGGCTCCACTCACCACATGCAAATGCCATGCCCACCGACATCAAGGCCATGTCCCCTGACCCTGCTCACTCAGCTCAGCTCAGCTCTCTAGCCTTCTCTTGACCTGGCTGAGTTTTTCTCAGCCTCAGGAGGGTCTTCTCTACCTGGCTGGGTTTGTGCCCTCTGGGGTGTTATCCATACCAGAGCAACCCAGACACATGGCTTTGGATATATGCCTGGCTCTTCTCAGCACCCCAGAAACGGGGCAGTTTCTGTGAGGCAGGGCCAGCCCACCACAAATTCTCAGTGCCACCAAATGAACAAGCAAATGAACACTGTATGGGCTGGGGAGATGGCTGAGTAGTTACAGGCCTTTGCTTGCAAATTAACAATGTCCCCCATGAGGAAGCCCTTTGGTGACTCCTCCATATCAAACAGAGTTTAACTCCAACCCAGCTCTCCTACCCTGCTCCCACCCAGCTCACCTGAGTGGGGATCTCCTCCGGGACCACTCAGACTCTCAGGGCAGCACCGGCCTGCCCCCAGCAGCTGCATCCCAGGGCTGCAAGGCACCAGACCCTCCTCCCTGCTGTCCTCCCATCTGCAGGATGGACTCTTCCCTAGCACCAATGGCTGCTGACCACTGGCAGCCCTGTGGGGAGGAGGCTTCCGGGGGACTCAGCTGGGAAGGGTCTGGCACACAGGGCCAAGTAGGGGAGCCAGTGTGAGGAGGACAGAACCTCCTTGTCCCTGGCCAGGGAAATGCCCCCCTTTTCCTTGGCTCGGAAGAGAAGAGTCAGGACACAGAGCTGGCTGCCTTTGCGGGAGTCTTTCCAGAAGCTGTCCGGCTCTGGCCAGGGGACATGGCCTGGTGGTTGTGCCAAGAGCTCTCCGAGCTACCCACCCTGGGAAAATCCCAGCCAGGAATAGCTACTGTGTACCTGGGGTGGCGCCACCTTCCAACCCATCCCACCGCCACCAGCCACCATACTCCATGCCACAAGAACTGGACGAGGGTCCCAGAAGGCTTTCTTTTTTCCCCCCTCTGTCCTGAGCCCCCTTTGCCAGCACAAGTCGTGGTGAGAAACTCCAGGCTTGGGACACTACGGATTCCAAGAGTAGCATACATCCCTGTAGGGGGGCCCTAGAAGCTGGGGCCCACGGTTGGTGTCCCCGAGAAAACACACATGAAGGGGCTGGGGCCTGATTCTGGACCTAGTCAGGAATTAGGGGGCTAGGCCTTGTGAGTGGGGGCAGCTGGCTCCCTGCCTGGGTCTGCCTCCACTCTAGGGCCCATGCTTCAGAAAGCCAGCTCAGCAAGACACCTTGGACTCCCCTACCTGGTGCCTCCCTCCCTCGTAAGCATTAATCTATTTGCTTTGAGGGGAACATTCTGTCCTTATGTGTGCTGTGTGACTGACCTGCATGGGACAACCAGCAGCCTGTGAATGAAGTCACTGGAGTGGCTTTTCCTACTTAGCACCCCAGGCAGATAGACACCAGGGCCTCCCTCTAGCCTCCCGCAGCTCCTCCCACATGGGCATGATGACCAGCTCTGTAGCTCCTGCTACTGGGCTGTCTGGGAAGGATGGATGGATAGGAAAAACCTGGAGCAGCTGGTGGATAGGAAGTGGCTACCTCCTGTCCTTTGTGCCAGCTCTGTGGTGCACCAGGTTCATAGTGGGACTCAGGGTGCCCACAGGCTCTTGTTGTCTCGGGGACAGTGCAGGGACATCATGCCTTTGCTGCTGTTTCTGTCTACTGAATGCTCATTTCTGTCCCAACTCTTCCAGTCTCCCCCATGCTTGATTTGTCCCAAGTCTCCCAAGACCTCAGAGAGCTATTTTTTTTTCTTTCTTTTTTCTTTTTGGTTTTTTGAGGTAGGGTCTCATTCTAGCCCAGGCTGACCTGGAATTCACTATGTATTCTCAGGGTGGCCTTGAACTGATGGGAATTCTCCTGCCTCTGCCTCCTGAGTGCCGGGATTAAAGGTGTGCGTTACCATGCCTGGCTAAAATTTTGCTTTCCTGTTGTTGTTGTTGTTGGACATCTACATTATGGTACCCACTCATCCTCCACACCCACAAGTAAGGTACAGTCTCTCCTGGGCCCAGGGCAAAGGTGGGCAGACCAGATACTCAGAAGGAGTGGGATCTTGCTGCCCACTGGCTTGTGGCTGGTGGCTTCTCTTACTGAGCAGCTGCTAGAAGCTACCTTGTTTGGCAGAACCTATCCCATGTGCCCTGTGCCCAGAGGCCAGCCCCAGGCTTGGGTGAGTAAGTGTTTCATTCTCTCCCATCTCTGGGCAGCCCTAACTGCATCTCAGACTGAGGCGCTGAGCTCATGACAAAGCCAGCCCCAATTCTTAGTTCCAGGAACTCACCTTGAGCCTCGTAGCCAGCCAGGTCCGGCTTCTCTGCGGCTGCTGGGCTGGTCAGCCTGCCCAGTGCCAGCTGCAGCTGCGCAATGTTCATGCGGGCTGTGAGCTCCCCATTGCGGTCCCCAATCTATGTGAGCAAAGGCAGGTGAGTGAGCAAGTGAGGTTGTGGGATTTGTTCCCAAAGGATTGGTGATAAGATCCCAGGACACGACCCTTGGCTGCTGACCTGAGTCATGAGTCTCAAAGGGAACCACATCTCACACCTGGAGGTGGAATCTTGGGGGGGGGTCTGTCCCAGGGTATCCCCCAAAGGTCCTAGTTTACCCCAGAAGTACTCTAAGTCTTAGGCAGCCCTGACCTATATAGTGTGGAGCCCTCCTTGAGCACCTTTGGGTGGGTGGTCTGGTTGTCCCTGTCCTGGGGTATACTTGTGTCAGCCCAGAAGCCTGTCTCCCCTTAGGCCTCACTAGCTTTGGGCTCCCAGCACAGGGACCTTATGTCTGTGCTCAGGGCACCTTGAGGCTGGCAACTCAATGAAGGGATCTCCAGACAGGGCCTCTGCCTTTCTGTCCTGCCCACCACATGTGAATGCCCTTGAGGCTTCTCTTGGACAAAGGATGGGAGTGTCAGGTCCATCCTCACTGTTAGGGAGCACCAAGGTTCCCTGGGATGTCCCGCCCTGCCCACAGCAGGAGGGGCCTACGGGAGAGGAAGGCTTGGCTTCTCAGGGAGGTGTCTAGGGAAGGTGGTAGGACCACTGTGTCTCTGGGAGGTCCCCATTCCACGTAGGGATAAGGAAAAAGAGCTACAGTCATGAGTCTCCCCACATGGAGACAGCTGAGCACTCCAGAGGTAGAAAACAAGTCTTTCCTCCTTCCATTGAGCCACTGACTCCTGCCGTGTAGTCGAGCAGGAGCTGGCCTCTCTGGACAGCAGGGACAGCCCAGGAATAAGATGACACACAGAGGCAACCAGCAGAGGATGGGGGGGTGTGGCTTGGCTCACCTCCTGGGAGATCTGCAGGTGCTTCTTGGCGAAGGTCAGGGCCTGTGCCGGGCTCCCCATGGACACGTAGGCATTCCCCAGGCTCCAGCATGCCCGGCCCTCACCCACCCTGCACAGAGGGAAATAGTCCACATCTGCTCTCCTTGTCTTGCCTATCACCCTAAGTCCCTAGACGGTGGTGTTGGTCACCTTGGCAACCTCAGAACCAAGAAGCATGAACACTTGAAGTGGTGTCTCTCAGGTGACAGATCAGCACTCTTTGGCTTTCGGGACCTCACACCCCTGGGTCTGGTACCTGCTTATCAGCCATCTTGAGGGAGAAACTCCAACCAGCCACTCTCTCGTTCTTTTTTTTTTTTTTTTAAAGATTTTATTTTTATTTATTTATTAGAGAAAGGAAGAGAGAGAGAGAGAGAGAGAGGGAAAATGGGTGCACCAGAGCCTCCAGCCACTGCAAACAAACTCCAGATGCATGCACCACCATGTGCATCTGGCTAATATGGGACCTGGAGAATCGAACCAGGGTCCTTAGGGTTCACAGGCAAGCGCCTTAACTGCTAAGCCCTCTCTCTTTCTTTTTGGTTGAGAGTACTAACTCAAAGAACCCAAGTGGAAACTGGAGAGGTGGCTTATTTGTTAAGGCGCTTGCAAAGCCTGACGGCCCTGGTTCAAATCCCCAGCACCAATGGAAAGTCATATGCACAAAGTTCTGGAGTATCTGGAGTTTTTTTTTTTTTTTTTTTTTTTTTGCACTGGCATGCTCATTCATATTCATTCTTTCTCTCCTCACAAATAAATATAATGATGAATTCAGCCAGGTGTGGTGGCACACGCCTTTAATCCCATCACTCAGGAGACAGAGATAGGAGGATGGCTGTGAGTTCGAGGCCCCCCTGAGAATCCGTAGTGAATTCCAGGTCAGCCTGGGCTACACCAAGACCCTAACTCAAAAAACAAGCAAACAAAAAGAACCCAAGTGGCCGGGCGTGGCGATGCACACCTTTAATCCCAGCATTCGGGAGGCAGAGGTAGGAGAATCATTGTGAGTTCACAGCCACCTGAGACTACATAATGAATTCCAGGTCAGCCTGAGCTAGAGTGAGACCCCTACCTCGAAAAACAAAACAACAAAAACAAGCCAGGCGTGGTGGCGCATGCCTTTAATCCCAGCACTCGGGAGGCAGAGATAGGAGGATCGCGGAGAGTTCGAGGCCACCCTGAGACTACATCGTGACTTCTAGGTCAGCCTGAGCTAGAGTGAGACCCTACCTTGAAAAACAAAAACAAAACAAAACAAACAAAACCTACATGTGTAACAAAGCAATCAGTTGGATCAGAGAGCAGGTGCCTGGGTGCCAGATTAAAGGCCTGGCCTGCCCCCTTGTGGCTAGTGTGGCAACCTTCCCTGAGGTTCACCCCACCCCACCCCAGCCCTTTATTCTGAAGCAAGTGCCTTTAACCACTGAGCCATCCCTCTATCCCTCTCAGCCCTTTAGTTTGTTTTTTAAAACTTTAAAAAAAATTTTTTTTGGAGACAGAGAGAGAGAGAGAGAGAGAGACAGAGAGAGGGAGAGGAAGACAGAGATGGGTGCGCCCGCAGTCTCTCAGCTGCTGCGAACGAAATCCAGATGTGTGCGCCCCCTTGTGGTCAAGTGAGGCATTGCGCCCTTGCGTCACTTTGCATCTGGCTAAACGTGGGACCTGGAGATTGGAACCACTGGAGATTGGAACCAGTGTTCTTAGGCTTAGGAGGCAGGCACCTTAACCCCTAAGCCATCTCTCCAGCCCAGCCCTTTAGTTTTTAATAGCTCTGAAATGCAGGCAACCTAACGCTGACCATCCCAAAGCATGTTATGCAGCCCATTCATGCAGCTATGCGGCCACTACCTCTACAGAGACTTGCATGCAAGGCTGTCCCAGAGGGACACTGGCCTGGATGACCAGCAAAGCCCCCAGCTCCTGCCTAGGGCTTCTGTGAGTGGCCCATCCTACCCTCTAGCTTCCAGCGTCTCTGACTGAGGGTAGGTGGAGGCTTCTGAGCCAGCCTGTTCAGCCATGCAGTGGTTCAGTAGGGGAACAAGGGATGCTCTCTCAAGCTATCTCACCTCAGCCACTATAACCCAGCCCTTTTCCAGCCCAGCCGCCACCCATGTCCACACACCTGTCAGCCAGCTCTTGGGCGATGGCCAGGTGCCTCAGGTGGTACTCAGCGGCACGTTCATAGTCCTGCAGCAGCGTGTACGTATTACCCAAACTGTAGCAGGCCTGTGCCTCCACTGCCTGGTCTCTGAGCTGCCGGGACAGCTGCAGTGTCTTCCTGTGCAGAGGAGAAGGGTCAGTCCCCAAGTAAGGGAGAGGTGTGGGGTCTCCCTCAGCTGGCAGTAGGTGAGTATAGAAGGCAGGAAGAAGTCAGTGCTATGGTTTCCAGCCTGGGATCCCACCAAGGGCTCTTGTTGGGGGGCGTAGACAGCCCCCCATCCTCAGGTGGCCTTAATGCTTATCCCGAACCACTGGGGAGGTGAGGCAGCTCCCCTACTTCCGCTAGGCTGAGGAGTTGCTGGGCCACTAACCCCCTGCTCCAGTGCTCTTGCACAGAGGACCCAGGATGGAATGCTTATGGCTCAGACCCCTGTGGTGGGCAGGTAGGACTTGTGACATGGCCCCTGCTCTACCTGGTGGCCACTACTCAGGCTAGTAAGCAGCTGACCTGAAGATTTAAGTCTTCCCGAAGTCAGGAAGAGACAGCTTGGGGACATTGCCTGGCTCCCAGGCAGGCTGAGTGGTCGCACCCTTCACCATGGGGTAAGCACTCCAGTGGCCTGGTGTCCACTTACTTATAGTACTCAGCGGCCACATCAAAGCGCCCCAGGAAGATGTGGGCATTGCCCAGGTTGCTGTAGGCCCTCCTCTCGGCTGCCTTGTCTCCAAACTCCTTGGCAATGGCCAGGCGCTGTGGACAGACCCAAACCTAGGGATCATTTCGAAGTCCTGGACCCTGAGGCGCATAGCCCGGGGCTGCCTCTCTGCCTGGGGCACTGGTCCAATGTCTGTGTCCAGGAGAGCAGACAGAAATCACAGGGACAGGATCAAATGCAGAGGAAGCCAGTGGAGCTCTCCTGCTGCCTTCCTCTTGCACGGGCCCTGTCCAGTACCCACCTCCTTGTGGAAGGTTGTAGCCTCCGTGAAGTTCCCCAACAGGTAGTGGGTGTTACCCAGGTTACCGTAGGCCCGGCCTTGGGCTGCCCGGTCGCCCAGCTCCTTCACCAGGGATAGGTTCCTCCTAGAGGCCAAATCTGTATGAGCCATGTCCCTCTCAACATCAGGGAAGTAGCCACGTCCTTCCCATACTGGAAGGTCCTGTGTGGCCCTCTCGGGGGTGTTCCATGGAAACAGGGAGGCTTTTGCTCAGGACATGTTCTTTGACTCTGGTGTCATCTGAGCTTCAGGGCTGGGGGTTTGGTGAGGTCCCACCAACACCTGACAGGTGGGAGTGGGGGCTTTGCAAGAGAGGGCAATTGGAAAGTGGTGGGGCCAGGTGGGGGTGTTTTGTGCCTGGGGCTACTGTCCAATCCCTCACCTGGCCCACAAGGGCTCAGGAAGTGTGCGTAGGAACATGGGAATGTTTGGACAAGGCCGAGCCCCATTGGTCTCCACTCGGTGGCACTGGCCTACCCCACTCACTCACTCGTAGAACTCAGATGCCTTGCGCAGTGTCTCGCGAACATCAGGTGGTAAGTGCCCTGGGTCCTGCGCGGTATTCCAAGACAGCTGCTTGCCCTTGGCGTGATACACATTGCCAATGTTGTAGAGGGCTCTTGCCTCCCCAACCTGTAGGCAGCAGCGAGGGGTGAGGATGTGCTCCATAGTCTCCCAGAGAGCCCACCCAAAGGTGCATGTGCAGGGGCTGTGACTCATTCTCCCACCTACCATCCTGTTCTAGGTCTTTGGGGAAGGATGCAGGGGGAAGCTCAGCTCCTCCCCTCTCTGTCAGGCCCTAGGCTCTGTCAATTAATATTCAAGGGTAAGAGCCCCAACAGGAGCCAGGAGTGGCAGCACACGCCTTTAATCCAGAACTCAGGAGGCTGAGGTATGAGCATCACGAGGAGTTTGAGACCAGACTAGGCTACAGAATGAATTCCAGGTCAGCCTGGGTTACAATGAGACTTTGCCTCAAAAAATAAAAAATAAGTTTAAAGCTAGGTGTGGTGGCACACGCCTTTCATCCCAGCACTCGGGAGGCAGAGGTAGGAGGATTGCTGAGAGTTCAAGGCCACCCTGAGACTACATAATAAATTCCAGGTCAGCCTGGGCTAGTGAGACCCTACATCAGAAAAAAAAAAAAATTAAAAACAGAATCCCAACAGGTATGAGAAGGACAACAAAGGGCTTCAGAAGATCAACCACTTACCTTTGCCCCTTGCTCCTGAGCCAACCACCTACCTTGTCCCCCTGTTCCTGGGCAATGTCCAGGTGCCGCTGGCAGCAGACAACAGCCTCGTCGAACCGGCCCAGGACCTTGAGTGTGTTGCCCAGGTTCCCGCTGGCCTTGGCCTCCCCCATGCGGTCACCAATGGTCCTAAAGGGCAGGAAGGAGTAAGATCCAGGACAGGGGCTGGCTGGGCCCTGAGCCAAGTAGGAGGCCAGAGATGCCTGGGAGATGGAGGGCCTGGCAGTGGACAGTTAACTCCATGTACTCATCCAGTCAGCCCCAGCTTGCGCTGCAGGCACCAGCTCTGGTCTGGGTGCTGAGAAGAGGATGGGGGGATTCCGTTGCAAATGGGGTGGGCTGGTGACGGCATGGCTGTGGGAACACTGTCCCCCATCTAGGAGGTCAGGGTGGTTTCAGGGTCTGAAGGAGGAGCTGGGGAGGTCACAGTACACAGGAAGGGCCCTACTACAGGACACCGCATAGACAAAGAGCCAGAAGCTGACCAAGACTGGAGATACTCAGGACTGGGAGAAACAAGGCCTCGGCAGGAGGGAGGCCATGCAGAGGATGGGGTCTGTAAGCAGAATGCGGAACTCCTGGGGGAGGGGCGGGATCCCGCTCTACAGAGCAGGCGGCAAGAAGCAAAGCCTTAAAGCCAGGGAAAAGGAATACCTATGGTGGTGCTGAAAGTCACACACACACAGGGCGACAGCCACAGAGAGGGCCAGCTGCAGGGACACATGCTCATAGATGGAAACTGCCACACCCCACACAAACAAACATGTGCCTGTTTGAACGCAGACCCTTAGGGGGTTGGGGTCCTTTCCTATACCAGGCCAGGGCTACCTGCCAGGCTCCCTTGGGTTCTGAGAGCTTGAGTGGTAACTGTCTGCCCAGGGGCAGGGCAGTGTCTAACTGGCCACAGGGCCTCCGACATCAGCCTACGTCCCATATTGCTCACCGTGCCAGCAGCAGGTCGTGTTTGTGGAATTGCAGAGCGCGGGCATACTCCTTCAGGTAGAAGTAGGCATTACCCAGCTGGCTGTAGATGGCACTCAGCGTCTTCAGGTCTTCAGTGCCCACCTGAACGGCGGCCTCGAAGAAGGCTACACCTGCCTTGAAGTCGCCTGCCTTGCACAGCCGCTCGCCTTCCAGGGCCAGCTCCAGACACGAGGCCTCCATCCTGAGCAAAGAAAGGATGTCACGGCCTATCGCTGGAGACCCTTTGTGACCAGGCCAGGGATGACATTTCTCGAAGGCTGGCACCTACATCGCAGCTTCACTCATGGGGAGATTCATACCCTACAGCGGGTGCTGGGCCCAAGGGTGTCCCAGGTCGGCATATGTGCATGACTCACCTCGGCCCCAATACCTCAATGTCTGCCTCTTGTCACCAGGGCCCAAGCACAATGCCTGGATGGAAACTAGAGTCCAGAGGACCAGGAGAACTTCAGGCTGTGGTGCCTGAGACAAGCTCTAGGGAACAGGGGCAGCTTCCATATGCCACCTGCCCCCACATCCCAGGGGCAGGGGCTGAGGGCACCAGGCATCCACTGTTCCCGAGAAGCCCTAGAGATTCTCCCATCCCCACCAAGGACACAGGGAGAGCATCTATTCCTAGCTCCTCCCCATCCTCCCCTCTCCCCTATGGCAGGAGCCTGGTCTCCACACAGCAGGGAAGGGCTCTGCTAAGGGCTGTTGAGCCCTTTTCCATTGGGTCCTCCACTTCGCAGAGCTGAGAAGCACCTTGGACCGTCAGGGTTGGCCTCAGAAACAGCTAAGGAAGTGAATGGCACCATATCCTAGGATGATCCCAGCCTCATGCAAAACGGTTCCAGCTTCTGGCCCAGGAATGACACCCTCGTCCAAGTGTCCAAGACCCTTGGTGAGTGCCAACACAATGGCTGGAGGCTGTGCTAGAAAAGCTCCTGTGTAATCCCCCAAAGTCCCTGTCTCCGGCTGACCCTCCCCACTGGGGCCCGCTCACACAAAGAGCCAAACCGGCTCCAGGACTCTGGATGAGCTGCCCTCTGGACTCAGCTGTCAGGAAAGGGGACAGATGCTAGAATTACCAGCCAGGCTGCCTGGTTCTGTCCCTTCCTGCTAAAGTGGCCCATGCTGGAACTCATCCCTCGCAGCCTCCATCTCCTCGGTCCTGCTTTGAATGCCATGTGGGCTCTAAGCAACTGTACTACCTGGGGTGGGTTCATAGGTTAGGGAGGTGAGCCATCTCACCACCTGAGAGAGGAGATGAAGGGGTGGGAAGCAGCAGGAGATGGGAGCACTGCCTGGTTCCACTGAGGGGGACCTGAAAAGGGGGACTTGCTCTAGTTGCAGGTCAATCTGTCATTTTTTCTCCATTTTTTTTAAAAAGTTGGGTTCGGGCTGGAGAGATGGCTTAGGGGTTAAGGCGCCTGCCTCCTAAGCTTAAGAACGCTGGTTGGGTTCTCTGTATGCTCCCCAGGCACAAGCAATCCTCCTGCCTCAGCCTCAGCAGTAAGCGCCTTAATCACTGAGTCATCTCTCCAGCCTCTGCCCCTTAATCACTGAGTCATCATTCTTTTTTTTTTTTTTTTTTTTTTTCATATATATGAGGTTTTTTTGGGTCTTGCTCTGGCCCAGGCTGACCTGGAATTCACTATGTAGTCTCAGGGTGGCCTCAAATTCACGGTGATCCAACTACCTCCGCCTCCCAAGTGCTGGGATTAAAGGCATGCGCCACCATACCCAGCTTCCCCTGCTCTCACTCTCATTCTTGGTAGGTGGTGCCTAGACCTCCCCACAGCCTCTTTGTGGCAGGCAGATGGGGAAAGTAGAATCCCTGGCCGCAGAGAGCGGCACCTGCTGAGCCAGGGCACTGGCTAGGTACACCATAGGCTTGTGGTGAGCTAGCTGGATAGTAAGCATGTCTGGGAAATTTAGGATTGGCCTGGAGCAGGGCAGTGGGTCTCAGGAACCTGAATAGCACAGGACATGTTCCTGCCCATCTGCCCTAAGAACCCACCTTTCCTCTCCCTGAGGAGGCCGGCAGGGGTGTATACCTGATCTGAGAGTCTCCGCGGGAGGAGGACAATGACAGCGGCTGATTTCTGGAGAAAACCAGCAACCCGGAGGGTAGGGACTATACTACAGAAAGAGTTCCATCTGGAGTTAGGGGGCTTAGGTGATGTCAAGGAGATCAGGCATTGTGGCCTGGGTCTCCAGGGTGTTGACTGACTGGGCTGGTGACTAAGCACAGTGAAATCAAGACCTTCCAGGCACAGAGTTCATGGCCTAGGAGTGAGGGTGCTTGGGCCAACTTCTCTGGAGCCCATTATCTCCACCATCTGTTCACATGACACCTGCTACCTTGAGAAATTCAAAATGCCCCATCTTCTTGATAGCACAGGAACACAGTTAATGGGGTGGTACTGTAGTTGGTGTTAAAAGGACCCTTGGTTAAAAGGTTGGAGGAAAAAAAAGATTAAAAAAAAAAGAAAAGCTGGGTATGGTGGTGTACACCTTTAATCCCAGCACTCGGGAGGCAGAGGTAGGAGGATCGCCGTGAGTTCAAGGCCACCTTGAGACTACATAGTGAATTCCAGATCAGCCTGGGCCAGAGTGAGACCTTACTTCAAAACAACAACAACCACAGCAACAACAACACCACCAAAAACTCAGCAACCCCACTGAACATAGTGGGAGCAGAGAGGAGAGAAACGATGGTACCCAACACATGATGTCTCCATACAAAGTATGCTCTTAAAAAAGATTGGAAAAATTGACCTTGACACACCTCCTCCTGCCATTGCTCTGAGTTATTGACCCATTCTCATGACAGAAGAGGGTCAGCACCTTGGAATGCAAAAGAGTGGCTGATGCAGACTGAGTTCCATCCTCCCCAACACCCACATTTAGCCAGATGCAAAGTGATGTGTGTCTATGATCCTAATGCCCCCACAGCAGTGGAAAGCAGAGCCAGGTGAATCCCAAAGCTTGCAGCCAGTGCACACAGCAGCAAAAACAAGACTCTGTATCAAAGAAGGTGGAAAGAAGGCTGCAGAGATGGCTTAGTGGCTAAGGCGCTTGCCTGCAAAGCCAAAGGACCCAGGTTCAATTTCCCAGGTCCCATGTAAGCCAGATGCACAAGGGGGCGCATGCATCTGGAGTTTGTTTGCAGTGGCTGGAGGCCCTGGCATGCCTATTCTCTCTGTCTCCTCTCTATCTCTCTCTGCTGGCAAATATATGTATATATATATATATATATATATTTAACATATATTTAAAAATATATATATGTATATATATATATTTATAATAAGAATGAAGCTAGGACATGACATCTACATGGTAAAATACCATGGCTCAGGGTGGTCAGGACAACATCAGAAAGAGCACATCTCTCATACTCAGCATCAGGGTCACTGCTATGGGGGGAGCAGACTCCTGGCCTCATCAGAGATCCCATCACCTCCCTGCCTTCCTCAGGGTCCAGCAGAGCCATGTGGCCTTTCAGGGGCAAAAGCCAGGGCAGGGATATGTCTTTGAGACCAGGAAGCCAGGCCCCTGTGGGTTGCTTGCCTACCCCAACATGCCAGGAGCTCTCACCCACACCTACCAGGCTCCATGGCCACCCCCCCTTACCAGGTCCTCTGGGAAAGGCCACTGATTGCCACATTGGCCACAGGAACCCCATGGTTACCACGGCAACCAGCCACAAGATAGTTTTCTCTCAGCCAGTGCCATGCTCTGGCTTCTTAATTAAGGCCTGTTTGTCCCTACCCAGCTGTTGGCTGAGTGGCCTGATGTGGCTCGATGCTACTGTCCTTATAGGTGACTGCAGAGGGGACCTGAGGTCTGTGATATGGCTGGCTGTTGCTGCCAATTAAACTACTGCTCCACCTCATCACTATTCTGACCCAGAGACTTGGCATTAGCTCAGAGCATAGGTATGGGAAGGATCAGCGACTAAAGCAATGTGCCCGGTGAGGAGGGGGCATTTGTGTGGCCACTCAACCGTTAGAGGGGAGATCTGACTCAGGCCACGATATGGATAGCCATCAGGAGAGGCCCACTCCTCTTCTATCCCAAGATACCCAGATCACACCTGGACCCTCCAGCCAGGCGCCCATCCCCGAAGCCCACTATCCACCTGGCCGCACCTCTTCCTCTGTAGGTTACGCATCTTCTGCACATACAGCCACAGCTCCAGGCCCACAGGCAGCAGCAGGGGGCGGGGTCGAGGAGCACCGTACACAACCTTGCACACAGCCTTCTCTGCCAGGCTCAGGGCCAGAGGCTGGCCCTCCACGGCAGGAGCCGGCATCATAGGGCTCTGGCTTCCCTTCAATCAGCTGTGATCCCAAGGGATATGCCAACCCCAGGCTCTTCAGCTTTGGCTCCAGCAGACCCCGGGCTCTCTAGCTGCACACCTCCTTCCCCACACGTGATGTGGATCAAGGGATCAGGGACAGCTCAGAGGGTGGCTAGCTGAGCTAATGGGGGGGCAGAGGTGGGCAGTCTGAGGTAATCCTCTGCTGTCCTCTTATTTCTTCTCAGGGGGCTGGGCAAAAGCATGGAGCCAAACCAAGGTTTCATTCACATGCAGCCAACCCCTGGGTAAACTTTTATGCATAGCAGACTCAAGATCCAGGTCTTTCAGGAGGACAAAGGCTGCATATAGCAGGTACTGGCAACGTTGGTGGGAAGAAAGAAAGACAGGTGCGTGCACAGCCCCCAGCCCAGCTGTGCTCTACCCTGTTGCCAACAGAGGCTGGCAGATGGCCGGGCTCTCCCACCCCAGGGTTGGGTAATGCTGGGATTCTGGGCAGGGTTGGCGCTTGTCCCCCATCCACCATTCTTTACAGGCCCTGATGTTTATTCCGTCTTGTTCTCCACTTCGGCCTGGGCTGGCTTGCTGTGGCCTGCCTGGCACCTGTTCCCAGCATGGGCTGCTCAACTGACTTGGAATGTGGAGTCCTTTCTACCTTGTAAGGTCCTTGCCTACTGCTACCCTCACCCAACTATTCAGGTGAGCTTGGGGTTCTCGGTCTAGCCAGGGGCTAGGAACACACAAGGCCCGAAAAGGTTGTCTCCAGGATGGGGGGGGGGGACTTTTCTCAAGTTTCCCAAGATCCTAGTCACCTTTTCAGCTCTGCCCTGCCAGCCATTGGCCCTTGAGGAGGCCAACAGTGGAACACTCAGGCCTGACCAAAGGGAGGGACTTCCAGAACAGAGGAGAGCTGTCGATGTCTAGCTATGGACAGAGAGCCACAAAAGTAGGTCCCAATCCAGTGCCCGAGGGCAGAATGCCAGTAGCTTCTTTTTTAAAAATTTTATTTATTTATTTATTTGAGAGAGGGAAAGAGGCAGAGAGAAAGAGAGAGAGAGAAAGAGTGTGTGGGCACCCTAGGGACTCTAGCCATTGCAAACGAACTCCAGATGCATGTGCCCCTCTGTGCATCTGGCTTACATGGGTCCCAGAGAATTGAACCGGGATCCTGTGGCTTTGCAGGCAAACGCCTTAACCGCTAAGCCATTGCTCCAGCCCGCCAGTAGTTTCTTATAGACCTGTCCTGACCCCGTCCGTCCCTCCAACCATACTGGCCTTACCCTGGGAATGCCAGGCCACATGCCTTGTCAGTTGTATGTTTCAGGGTGGGGTCTCTGGAGGCTGAGCTGCTATGGGACCCAGGGATGGGAGGGAAGGAATAGGAAACCAGGGTAGAGCTCTGCCTTGAGATCCCTTTGGGGTCTTAGCACAGACAGAAACCCTAGGATGGACAGGAAGGGCTTCTAGGCCCTAGGCAACCTGCTCCCTATCCCAAGGCCCCACGGGCACAGGGATTCCACCCCTAAAACACCTTAGCCAAGAGTGGCAGAATATGGTCCTATACCTCCAGGCTCTGCACCCTCGCCTCAACTCCAGGTGCTCAGGTACCCTCCCCCCACCCCTATGCTCCGCTGTCCTCTGTCTCCTGCCCTCTTCATGTCCATGTTAGCCTGTTGTGGCTGAATGAGGAAGATCCTGAGACCTCTGTCCCTTCATACATCTGTAAGGTATTGTCCTAGGGTCCCTGGGGGGCTGAAGCCACCTAGGCAGACACAGGTGAGCTGGCCAGAGTCTGTGGAAGGCCTCTCTATCCCAAGGGCTGCCTGGAATTGCACCCTCAGGCTGGAGTTATGGTTCACTGGGGCTGTGGCCCCAACCCTGATCTCAGGAGTGGGCAACTTTCTGCCCCGGGGTGTTTCCACCCGGCTAGTCAGACAGACTAGTTGCATTGATCCTCCACCTCCCCAAGCAGGGAGGCCCTGCCTGCCTTCCTCCTGGGGGGAACCAGGCCCAACTAAGCCACCTCCACACTTCCACCTAGGCCCCCATCAACACAAACAGGACGGAGCTCTGTGTTGCTCTCCTTGAAGAGGCCCAGCGTGCCTGACAGTAGTAGCTAGGTGGTGGACACTGTCTGCCAGATCTCTATCACTTTAGTGATGACCACCACCCCAATGGCCAGCCACATCCTGCTCATGTCCCTCTCACCTCCTGACCCCACCTGTCTGCCAGACTCCATCATCAGTTGGCTCCATTAGCCAGTGCCTCAGTCCCATTGGCTCCCTCAGCCTGGTTCGGGGCTACCCAAATCTTGACCTGCCTCCTCTCCAGGGCTATCACCACGTGCTGGCCTCTGGGCCAAGATTCAAGAGCTTTCTGCTCACAACAGACTCTAGTTCCCCTGCTCTGTTGAGTGTCCCCTAGAGGGAAGCCCAATCCTTCAATAGCCAGGGGAAGGGAGAACAAGGAGGACCCAGAGCATAATGGGAGTGGGACACTGAGATCCCCCGGGAAAAGTGAGCACCCCAGCTTCAGGAAAGATCCTAAGAGTCAGATTGGCAGGGACTCCAAGGGTCAGGACAGGTAAGGGTCCTATCTGGGACAGTATCTAGGGCAGGAGTATCAGAAGGCATGGTAAAGGGAAGGAAGGGTAGGTTTAGCCAAGTGGTCATGTCCACACCCGAGGATTCCCCACTTGGGTGCTGGTGCTAGCTTGCAAAGCCTACACAGGGGCATATGTGAGTCTGGCTTCCCCCTCACTCAGCCTCGTTGGGTGGGGGAGGAGAGCATAAAACTGTTTTTGTTTTTGTTCTTGTGTTTTCGAGGTAGGGTTTCACTCTAGCCCAGGCTGACCTGGAATTCACTCTGTAGTCTCAGGGTGGCCTCAAACTCATGGTGATCCTCCTACCTCTGCCTCCCAAGTGCTGGGATTAAAGGTGTGCACCACCACGCCCAGCTCCCCAAGCACACCTCTTTCAGGGTCACCCTAAGGTGGGTTCTCCCTCTGCCCCTCCTCTCCCAGCCCCACTTATCCATGGGCCTAAGGTGTTGGGACTCCAGGAAAGGCACACTCAGGGCCTGCAGGGGCTTCCCAGCTACCTGACCATTTCCTTGAGACCCTCAGCAGCTTCTGCTCTGAACAAGGAGACCCATGGAGCCCTGTGAGCCACAGGACCAGGGTTCTCAACATGAGCTGCTCTACCCTGCCCTATCCCTCCCAGCTGCCTCCCTAAGCCAGGTTCTATCTAAGCACTTGGTGGGTTCAGTGGCACCCTCGTGGCCCTTCTCAGCCACCTAGTCCCATTTTATTTTATTTTTTGTTTATATTTATTTATTTGAGAGCAACAGACAGAGAGAAAGTGGTAGACAGAGAGTGACAGAGAAAGAGGTAGAGAGAAAGAGAGGGGGCGGGGGAGAGAATGGGTATGTCAGGGCCTCCAGCCACGGCAAATGAATTCCAGATGCTTGCACCACCTTGTGCATCTGGCTTACATGGGTAGTGGGGAATCAAGCCTAGAACCAGGGTCCTTTAAGCTTCACAAGCAAGTGATTAACCGCTAAGCCATCTCTCCAGCCCCTATTTTTTTATGTTTTTACATATTTTTTATTTATGAGAGAGAGAAAGAGAGAGAGAGAGAGAGAGAGGGAGAGAATGGATGCACTAGGGCCTCCATCCACTGTAAACAAACTCCACATGCATGTGCCATCTTGTGCATCTGGCTCTACGTGGGTAGTGAGGAATCGAACCTGGGTACCTTTGGCTTTGCCAGCAAGCACCTTAACCTCTAAGCCATCTCTCCAGGCCCTAGTCTCATTTTTTTGTTTATTTTTATTTATTTATTTGAGAGTGACAGACAGAGAGAGAAACAGACAGAGAGGGAGAGAGAGCGAATGGGTGCACAAGGGCCTCCAGCCGATGCAAATGGAACTCCAGATGCATGTGCCACCTTGTGCATCCGGCTTACTTGGGTACTGGGGAATCGAGCCTCGATCAGGGGTCCTTAGGCTTTACAGGCAAGCGATTAACCATTAAGCCACCTCTCCAGCCCCCTAGTCCCGTTTTATAATATCCACAATCTCTGGGGCAGGATGTTACTGTGGAAGGGGATGCTCCTGGGAGGGCAGGCTCCCAGAATAGCCAAAGGAGTGCCCAGACCAGGTGAACAGCATCCACCCAGGCACCCATGTGCCTGAGCAGCCAGTTCTTGACTCCCATCAACTGCCCCCAAGCATGGACATGCTGGGGTTCACAAGGGGACAGAGGACATTTTTCTCTCCAGCTTCAGTGGCCTGATGGCAAATCCCCCTCCTCTGCAACCCCAAAGCCCCCACCTGCTACAGAATGCCACAAGTACTCTACATCTAAAGCCTCCCAAAGCCAGGGACTGGCTGTCCAGACCTGGCTGTGGCCCCAGCTGAGAGCCTACAGACCTCCTACAAGGCCCTACATGAAGGCTCATCATGGCTGCTCAGCCTAAATCTGGATCCAGCTCAACCCTTTGAGCTCACCTTGGATTTCAGCTTGGAGGAATGCCAGAATGGACAGGGTTCTTCCTGGTCCTGGTATGTCCCTACTAAGCCCCAGGCTCCCAGCCAGAACCTGTGGGTAGTTGACAGCCTACAGGCTCCTGTGTTCCACTGTGTAGGGTCTTCCAGGGCTGAGACCCTGGCCACTGTAGGCCACACCCCCTCCACACACAGCTTGATCATCTCCTCCCTCACTGACTGGTGGCCCACTCTAGCGCAAATGCTACACTGCATAGCTCCCATTGCCAAGGGAGCCAGGGAGAAAACCCTTAGGGGAGGTTTCCTGAATCAACTGCTAGCAAATCTCCTCTAGTTTCCAGCTCCTGGGTAAGGCCCAGGAGGCAGGCTGGGGGACTCGGGTCTGGATTCCTTACAAGATACAATGGGAGCTGTGTGAGAGCAACAGTGCAGAGCTAAGTGGGGGGTGGGGGGGCTGGCGAATGTAGCAAGGCCTCCCCCCTGGCCTCCAGGCCCTCACTTTCCTCTAGCAGAGCTTGGCTAACTGGTAACTGCCTCACTGGGGCCAGCCTCCAAGCGTAGTGGAGTGGTAGAGTCATGAACTCATGTAGGGAGCTAGGCCTTCCTCGGAGGCAATCTGTGACAACTTGGGGCTGCTGCCCAGTCCTCAGGCCCATACAGCTCCCGTCTGACGGTGGAGCAATTTGGCAGCAACTGGCTCTCATCGGGACCATTACCCGCAGGGCACCACCTTGAGGAACACCTTCAACAGGCTGGAGTCACCAGGCAGGCACGCAGCCAGGGGTAGAGCTATCCTGTCATCCCCAGTGGGCGTGGGCACGAAAGAAGCCAGACCGCTGGATCACCTGTGAATCTGCCTGGAAGGCAGGTGCCTTTGTAGGCATGCACACACCCAACTGACCTGGCCAGAGCCTAGATCCATCTGGGCTGGAGCTGGCTGGTAGCCACAGGGCCCCATCCCTAACAGCAGGGTCCTTGGCCATGCTGCCCCCCTGCACCAAAGCATGGCAGTGCCAGGCTTGAGAGGGGAGCTCCTGACAGCGAGCCCCTACCCATGCCAGGTCACCCAGCAGTCTGGGGAGCCTGGTGGAGAAGTCCGCTCCCCGCCCTCACAGCTCCCCTGGCCGGTCCGGGGAGGGGGGGTTGCAGACGGAACCCAACCCCCAGCCACGCCGCCTCGGGGCTGGGCTCAGGGCCCAGCATCCCCACCGCACCCTGCGCAGCCGGAGAGGCGCGTCCCCGGCCACGTTGCGCGCCTCCGCCGCAGCCTTTGTTCCGGGCCGGCAGCCTCCCTCCCGCCCCTGGCAGCCCCGTGCACACACCGGTCCCCGTCCATCCACGTCCCGGTCCTCCCAACTACCTGGAGTAGAGGCGCCTGGTGGCCGGACCGGGGAGCTCGTCGGCCGCGGGCGGGGCCGGGCCCGCCATGGGTCGTGGACGCGCAGATCGCAGCGCCGCCCCGCGCCCTCCGTCCGCCCGCCTGTCCGCGCGTCCGTCCGCCCGCGCCCGCGCGAGGCGCCGAGGAAGTGATGTGCGCGGGCTGCCGCCAACCCCTCCCGCCCGAACCGTGATGTCACCGCCGCCTGGTGAAGGGGAGGAGAGGGGACGGGCGCCCACCGGCCACCACGGCTGCGGTCCCGCCCTCCGCGGAGTGGGTAGGGAGAGGCGAAGGCGGGGCGAGAATGCCGTGACTCAGGGGCACTGGATACACCCCCCCAGGGGTGTAGCTCCCCAGCTCACTTCGAGGTCAAGTGCAGGAGAGGGGGCCTGAATTGGGCAATGCTGGCTGACCCCGACCCCTTCTTCCCCTTGAGGAAGCCATGCAATCCTGCTGCCTCCCCTTTCTTAAACATCCATACCTTGAGACCCTGCGCTCTGGCTCCTCCCCACCACCACCACGGATGTGGCCCTGTGTCGTGTCGTCGTCCCCCCCCCCCACCTCTTGTCAACTCCTATAGGGTGCAGGCCATATGAATATCCCTCTGTCTCCTTTAATAAATATACAGGATGCTTATGACAAACAGGGCTGCCTGGCTGGCAGTGGTGCTGTGGGGCTCAGGACAAGCCCCCAACCCCCTCAAGCTTTCATCTCCAGACCTCATACTGTCCCCAGCTTGGTGTGTTACTGGTGTGTTACAGGTAGGGTAGTGAAGGCCCATCTAGGGAGGTAGGGTATCCATGCTCTCTGTCTAGCCTCCTCTAAATTCCAGCCCTGAGGTCCTGGACCCCTGAGGTACTTCTTCTCCATCCACCCTTGTTCTGGGTCACCTTCGTGCCTTCTGTCCAGCAGCACTTTCACCGCCCCTCCCCCCACCCCAGGGCACCAAGCTCACCAGAAGCTTCAGGGCAGCCAGACTGGCTGGGGTCTCACCTTCTAGCTCTGTGCTGCCCCATCCACAGCCTAATCTAGATCCTCTGGAGAAGTGGCCGCGATCCACTGTGGGACAGGGACAAATCAGAGTGAGGGGCTATGTCCTCAGCAGCATCTCCTGCACTCTGGTTCTTCCCAGAGAGCTGTCTGAAGGTGGAGATGAGGCCAAGGTCACCCTAGCCAGACCCTGCAGATGCAGCCCACAGTACAGTGGCTTCAGGCAAAGAAAAAACGGCAACAAAAATAAACATGAGATAAAAATGAGTCTGTTGGCTCTGAGCTGGTTTGTTTTCCTAGGGAAGAACAGGAGCAGGCAACGAGAACCATCTGTGCCTGGGGCGAGGCGGCTCAGACTCATGGCTGTCCCCCAAACTCCCCCCCTCTCCCCCCCAAGACCACAGACGCTAGGTTTTGCTCCTGCTTGGCCTGAGCAGGGTGGGAGGTACAGCTGACTGGACACACCACCCTCCTTTGTCACAGCCCCAGGCTGGTTCCTGGCAGAGAGAGAGAGAGTGGGCTCTGGACTGCAGGAGCCACTTGGTAGCCTCCAAAGGGTACCACATGCAGGCAGGGGGCTGCTGAGGCCAGCAGACTGTGTCAGGCTGAGCTCAGCCTTCCTGTTCCATACGCTGCTGGCTTCAGGAGGTTTCAGAGCCCCACAGCAGTTCTGCATGCCCCCCCACCCCCGTGGGTCCCCTGCTTTGGCAAGGACCTGGCCTACAAGCTTCAGAAGAGTTGCTGGAGGATAGGAGACAGTGTGGGCCCTAGCAGGTTTGCTGGAGGGGAAATTCCTCTTTACTTGAGTCAGGGAAGTGGGTGCTTTTGTCCTGGGCCGGGAGAATCCAACTTTCTATCAGAGCTGTCAGGGGAGCTCCAAGGCAATCTAGTCAAGAGCTCAGGCTCCAAATTAGGTATAACACTTGGAGCTACCCTGACCCCACTACTGTGTGACCTAGCACAAGCTGCTTTCGCCTCTCTCTCTCTCTCTCATCCTGGGTTTTGTCACTTGCAAGTGGACCAACAACCTGTCGTGCAGGAGGGGGCCTGTGAGACTCAGGGCTTATGTAGTGCTTCTCATGATCCCTGACACACACTGGTTGCTGCTAATGTTATGGGGCCCTCACAATGGCGCCGGGCCAGGTGGCCTCTGTAGTCACTCCTGGATGGATGGTGGCGTGTACTCCACCACACAAGTAGAAGTGGCTTCTTCCATACAGGGAACCAACTGTCTCCTGTCAAGAGAATTTAAAAGCCTTCCAGGCTGATGTACCAAGTGGTAGGCCAAACACAAGTCATGCTTATGAATAAGGGGGCATGACAGGTCTGGGGCAGGAGAAGCCACTGGGGTACCAAGCTACCATTCCCACCTGCCTCTATGAGATTCTGCTCAGCCTGGGCTCGGAGCCTCCCTCTCCCTACTGCCTGGGATTCCACGCCTGTGCACAGCTGGGCACCTGGATACATTCTGCTTATAAAATTATGTAGGCATGGTGCCCAGACTGATACAGTATTCCCCCCGGAGGCCAGGAATACCCCCTTTCCATCTCTAATGGTCCTGATTCCCAGCAGGGCATTCGACAGAAGGAAAATAACTTCCTATCGGGTGCAACCCGCAGCTGTTCCACTGACAGCTGGGCGAGGGCAGATGATGGATCCCTGGCTCCACCTCCTCATGTCAGGTGAGTGCCAAGGGGTCTGTATCAGCTCCAGTCACTTCTACATCACTAGCTGACTCCCTGTGACTACCTGCCATGTATCTGTCTATGGTCACTAAATGCTCTGTGGCATGCACAAGGAGGCAGCAGTGACTCACCCATGGTTACCTGCTTGGGCTGTGGGGAGCAAAGCTCAGCCTGCCCTGGACCTATGTGAGAGATGACAGTAGGACAGTAGGACAGCAGGGCACTGAGTAAGGAAGCCAGGCCTTTGAAGAAGCCAGCAGTGGGGCCTCCAGGGGGCCATGGGTGAGAACCAGGCTGGGGAAAGGCAGCCTGCTGCCATGGAGAAGGCACCTACCCACGGGCTTTCATGGGACATGTCTCCTTAGGGTCAACAGACTGGGGTAGATTGTAATGTCCCTGTGATGGGTGTCCAGACCCTGCCTTATACCTGCTGCCTCCTCAGGCCCCGCCCCCAGTAAAGCTGCTCCAGCAGAGGCTGCCCCAGGCACAATCAGCTGGGGTACCAAGTCCAACTGGGAGCCCTGGCTGCCAGCCAACCTCTGCAGAGGACTCCAAACAGCAGAGAGAGAGATGGATTTTGGGAATGGGGAGAGGAAGACGGAGGGAGCCAGCACACATGTAGAAAGCACACTTGGTTTGAATGGGGTTTCCGAATAAGCTGATTGTCCTGAGGAAAGATGTATTCTCCAAGAGGTTGGTATGTCTGTTTCCCAAGCACCCCATGATGGTGGCACCCGTTGCTATTTTCTTTCCTCGGGGCTTCAAAGCCCTAGAGATTGGGGTGGCATGTGGGCATAGATTCACCACATATTCCCCCCCCCCCCCGCGCAGGAAACTGGAAAGGAAATGATCTAAGACCCACCCACCAGGGCCGGAGGGCCAAGAAATGGCACAGACACAAGCCAGGAAATAGCTCCAGGTTCACGTGAGGCTGGGATTCTACCGTCAGCATGAGACACCTGCACACACAACATTCCTGAGGTGTTCACGGACTGCTTCAGGCTTTGTCACACAGAACATGTCCCTGAGCCTGCATGAGCAGGCAGGGTGCACAGGAAACAGGCATACACTCACTCGTCCATTGGCCAGTCTCCTGCCCATCTGTGCCCCGCCAAGCCTGGCAGATAAGTGACCTGTGAGTGACAGGGAGTTGCACATACACAAAAGCAGGGACAGTGTCTGCTGGTTGCAGGTTCCATCAGGTGGCTTCAAGTATCTCTGGCCTTGGGTATGTGCTGGGACAAAGTTTTGACAGGAGCCTAACTCCAACAGAATCAGGAAGGTGCATCTACTGCCCCTTACAAATCCTACATAGTCACTCCACAGTGAGAAGAGCAAAGTTATCTTTCATGGGCGCTGGGCCCCTGTGCTAGGAGTTAGGTGGATGGAGTGTTGTCTTAAAACCTGTTGGAGGACAGACTATGCAGTGGAGACCTCACACCCCTGCTCCCCTCCTGGCTGTATGGTCCCTAGTAGGTCCTCCATCTCTTTTTAAAAATAATTTTTTATTTTATTTATTTGAGAGAAAGAAAGAAGCAGATAGAGAGAAAGAAAGAAAGAATGGGTGCACCAGGGCTTTCAGCCACTGCAAACAAACTCCAGAGACATGCGCCACCTTGTGCATCTGGTTTACATGTGTCTGGGGAATTGAACCTGGGTCCTTTAGCTTTGTAGGCAAGCGCCTTAACCGCTAAGCCATCTCTCCATCTCTTATTTTTACCTACAAGGGATGCTGGGAGGGTGTCATGATGCAGGTAAGCACTCATCAAATGTGACCAGGAAAGGGTGCGTTGCTTCACAGGGCTCTCCCAGGGTGTTGCAGCAAATGACCATAGATGTCATTTACGTCCTCTGGAAGTCAGATGGAACCCAGGTCTAAATTCGAGGGGAACATGCTCCCCCTCCAGGGTGTGCTCTCCCCAGAAGAGCACTTCCCATAGGGCATGCTCCCTCCAGAGGTTTTGGAGCAGGGCCTTCCTCACAAGTCCTTGCTCCTGGGTCTATGGTTGTTTCTGAGCTCCTGGCAGCAGACTTCTAAGCTCTGCCTCTTTCCTCATATGTCCTTCCATTCTCCCTGTACCTCAACTTCTTTTTTTTTTCTTTTCCTTCCTTCCTTCCTTCCTTCCTTCCTTCCTTTTTCCTTCCTTCCTCTTTTTCTTTTTTCGAGGTAGGGTCTCACTCTAGACCTGGAATTCACTATTTAGTCTCAGGGTGGCCTTGAACTCACAGCGATCCTCCTACCTCTGTCTTCTGAGTGCTGGGATTAAAGGCATGTGCCACCACTGCCCAGCTCTGTATCTCAACTTCTGTGTCTTATAATGACACTTGAGTTTGTATTTTGGGGTCACCCTACTCCAAAATGATGCTTCCTCATTATAATTGAAAAGACCTTTTTCCAAATAGGCCATATTCATAGCTTCAGGTGGGTTTCTTGAGGGGGAGTACAATTCAGCCATTGCACCCCCTCCTCTGTCCACTCATCTGTGCTGTTAAGTAACTTGGATCATACAGCAAGTGTTGATATGCAACCTTCCTTTTCTGCTTATGTTATACTGTGATTGCATAATACTTCCTCACCCATGGCATGTGTGTCCATCCCCCAAATTCATGTGTTGGGATCTAAGACCTGTTATTTATTTATTTATTATTTTTTAATGAAATCCTTTCTTTTTTAAAAATAAATTTTATTTACTTGCAAGCAGAGAGAGATAGAGAGAAGAGAGGGAGAGAGAGAATGGGCACACCAGGGTCTCTAGCCACTGCAAACAAACTCCAGCTGCATGTGTCCCTTGTGCATCTGGCTTACATGGGTCCTGGGGAGTTGAACCTGGGTCCTTTGGCTTTGTAGGCACATGCCTTAACCACTAAGCCATCTCTCCAGCCCTGAGACCTGTTATTTCGAGATGGGGGCCTGTGGAAGGTGATTGAGTCAGAAGGGGTTCTTCCCACCAATGGGATTAGCTCCTGTTGTATATAGCAAATTCCTCCAAATTGAAATATTCCTTCCTGTCTATGCCATACTATCCTAACAGCACCTGATCTTATCTGAGATATTCCCTCCGGAAGGGAGGAGGGAGGCTCTAGAGACCCAGGGAGGTCAAGTCTGGGACAGCTAAAACTTAAAAGGTCACAGGATTACTCCCCAAGGTTACAGGAGTGGTAAACAGCTGTTTAGGGGCAATTGAAACATTTCCTCCTGGTGGGGTGGGGGGGGGGGAGGAAGCTCAGAAGACAGTTCAGGCCAACAAATCTGGGGAAAAGGGTTGCAAGACGCAGCCCTAAAGATATATGAAGGGTAGGCTGGGCTTGGTGGCGCATGCCTTTAATCCCAGCACTCGAGAGGCAGAGGGGTTTGTGAGGAACTGTGAGTTTGAGGCCACCCTGTGACTACATAGTGAGTTCCAGGTCAGCCTGGACTAGAGTGAAACCCTACCTTGAAAAACCAAAAAAAAAAAAAAAAAAAAAAAAAAAAAAAAGATATATGAAATACATGAAGGGTAAACAACTGCTGGGGAAGAGATTTTCCCAGCAGCCAAGCTGCCTGCCGGTTGGGCAATAGCTCCAGAGATGCGGCATCCTTGAATCGTCACTTAGGCTGGGGTGGGCCTTTCAGTGACATAACTGCCTTTCTGCCCTCCATTGCTCCTCTAAGCAGCCCCTCACTCTGCTGTCTGTAAGTATCCCCGACAATTGGTGCAAAGGTACTTTGTGGTCTGTGCCCTAGCTGGACTGAATAGGCTTGTGTTTGCATCTCCCCAGGGACAGTGTTTCCCTCCACAACTCATGGGCAGAAGGGCCAATCAGGCCGCATTTGCCTTTTGCCCTTCCCCTTTCACCATGGGAGCTTCCGAGCCTCCAGAATAGAGACAAGTGGATCTCCCCACCCCACTCTTTCTTTTTATTTATTAATTTTTTGGTTTTTCGAGGTAGGGTCTTACTCTAGCTCGGGCTGACCTGGAATTCACTCTGTAGTCTCAGGGGGCCTCAAACTCTTAGCAATCCTCCTACCTCTGCCTCCCGAGTGCTGGGATTAAAGGCGTGGTGGCTTATTTTTTATTTTATTTTATTTTATTTTTATTTTATTTTTTAATTATTATTATTTTTATTTTTGGAGAGAGACACAGAGAGAGACAGACAGAGGGAGAAGGAGACAGATAGAGATGGGCACGCCAGCAGCCTCTCAGCTGCTGTGAACGAAATCCAGAAGTGTGCGCCCCCTTGTGGGCAAATGCGGCATTGCGCCCTTGTGTCACTTTGCACCTGGCTAAACGTGGGACCTGGAGATTGGAACCAGGTTCTTAGGCTTAGCAGGCAGGCGCATTAATCGCTAAGCCATCTCTCCAGCCCATATTTTATTTTATTTTTTATTGATAACTTCTTTAATTGTAGACAATATCCCAAGTTATTGCCCTCCCTCCCCCCACTTTCCCCTTTGAAAGTTCACTCTCCATCATATCCCCTCCCCCTCTCAATCAGTTTCTCTTTTCAGTTTGATGTCATGATCTTTTCCTCCTATTATGATGGTCTTGTGTAGGTAGTGTCAGGCACTGTGAGGTCATGGATATCCAGGCCATTTTGTGTCTGGAGGAGCACGTTGTAAGGAGTCCTACCCTTCCTTTGGCTCTTACATTCTTTCCACCCACTTTCCAGCAATGGACCCTGAGTCTTGGAAGGTGTGATGGAGATGTTTCAGTGCTGTCCCTTCTTCTCAGCACCTTGGTGCTTTCTGAGTCATCCCAAGGTTGCCACCATCTGAAAAGAGAAGCTTCTCTAAACAAAAGTGAGAGTAGCATTAATATATGGGTGTGGACATTAAAAGAAGTGCTTACTGGGCACTTTGGTGAGCATAATATATACATTTAGCCAGACACCAGCAGACATTACACCCTTAGGGCTCATGACTACCCCTGTCATACATTTTCAGTATCAGGGATCTATTCCCTCCCATGGAGCGGACCTCCAGTCCAATTAGAGAGTGGCTGGTTTCCCCCATAACAGACATGCCACTATTGAACCCGTTGGCTCATTTGGCCTGGCTGGCCAAATTTAAAGCTTGCAGTGTTCACTGTTGAGTACCTTTCACTGTTGTTTTCTCTCTCCCATTGACCTGCATGCAGCATAGCTTTTTTCCAACTTTCTGTCAGCTGGTACATATGGAGGAGGCTTTCAGCTCAGCTCCAGCAGGATTTCTCAGTGACCTTGCAGCCCAATTATGTACAGTCTTCAGCAATAGGGTCTTACCATCTATTCCTGGTGGGAAGGCAAGGGCCTTGGCAATGGCCTATAATGTTTTGGGGGTATCTGTGACCTCCCTGGCCAACAACTCACTGGAAGGTATCCCATATCTGGCACTGAAAATCTTCTAGTAACAATCTATGGCTTCTGAGGGTTTCTTTTTTTTTTTTTTTTTTTTTGGAGGGATGGCATGGGTTGCTTTCTTCTGGGACAACTACTCCATTTAGTAGCAACATTAGAGGAGCATGGGTACCTCTGGGGCCACCAGAATGACAAGTCTCGTGGCAGGGAGTCTAGAAAACTGATGGAATAAGAAGACCTCTGGTCCCTGGTCCTTCTAGAACTACCGCTCTGGCCTCATTGTGACCCTGGTCTCTACTACTTAGGGATGGGAAGAAGGGCATTTTCCACAAGGATAGGAATCAGGCATGGATATAGAGCAGGGTGGCATGCTTGGGTTGGCAAGAATCCCAGGGGATACCTGAAGGGCTCTCAACAGGGCAGAGGGACTCCAAGAGGCAGATGGTCAGCTTTCAGGGTATGGCAGGAGATGAGAGTGCCTGCAAGAACATATCTCCTGGTGCCTTGGAGACCCAAACCCAGGCATGAGATGGATCATGGGGGCTCTCCACTGGGCCAGGGAAGGGCACGAGGTAGGCAACTCCCCAGCTGTAGCTTCTGCCTCATGGGGTCCCTGTGCAATATCTGTCTGATGGTAAGAGAAAGGACCCCACCTCTGTCAAATCCCAAAAGAGTCATTCACTTTTCTCAGCCTCTGTCTCCACCCTAGGCCTGGTGACCAGATGTTAGTTGTCATGGAAACCCTGTATTCGTCACAGCTGCACTTTGCCTGCACCTCCAGTCTGCTCCTAGCAAAAATCAAATTGGCCAGGTGACTCCATCCCCAGAGGTAACCTCTGCGAAGCTCAAAGTCAGCTGGCTCTCCAGTTGAGGAGAAGACCTGCCGTTGTTTTTCCAAGGTAGAAACATCCCCTGCTGACCTGCAGTGGCCACAAAACCTAGGGCAAATTAGACGGTGGAATAAAGTAGGGGGGCCAGAGGCTGGGACCTGATTAGTAAGCTTTACTTCCCCTTCAGGGGAAGCCAGGCTGGCTGCAAATGTTTATTTAGACCCTCTGGAAACACCATTGAAATAATAAATTTTGTTAATTTAATTTTTAATTTTTATTTATGTATTTGACAGAGAAAGAGGGAGAGAGAGAGAATGGGCACACCAGGGCCTCCAGCCACTGCAAACGAACTCCAGATGCATGTGCCCCCTTGTGCATCTGGCTTACGTGGATCCTGGGGAATTGAACCTGGGTCCTTTGCTTTGCAGGCAAATGCCTTAACCACTAAGCCATCCCTCCAGCCGAGTTTTGTTCATTTCAGAGCTGGATGCAGGGCTAGGGAAATTGCTCAGTGGTTAAGAGCACTTGCTGCTTAAGCATGGGGGTCTTTCAGGCTGGATACTGCCACATCTGACTCCCCAGAACCCACATAAAGATGGCCAGACATGTCTGTAACCCTAGGGCAGAGAAAGGGCAAGACAGAGACTAGAGAATTTCTGGGGCTCACTGACAGACAGCAACTCCAGATTGAGAGAGAGACCCCATCTCAAGGAAAGAAATAATACAGATGAGGTACAAGAGAAGGACACTCTATGTTCTCCTCTGGCCTCTGCCTACATGTGTGTGGGGTGCACATCTCTTCATACACCACCATATTACACACGCATGCACACAAATAAAAAATTAAATAAAATTAGGGGCTGGAGGGATGGCTCAGCAATTAAGGCACCTGCTTGCAAAACCTAATGACCTGGGTTTGAGTTCGTTTCAGTGTCTGGAGGCCCTGGCACGCCCATTCTGTCTCTCTCTTCTCTCTTTCTCTGCTTGCAAATAAATAAATAAAAATATTTTAAGGGCCGGGCGTGGTGGCACACGCCTTCCCAGCACTTGCAAATAAATAAATAAAAATATTTTAAGGCCTGGAGAGATGGCTTAGTGGTTTTTTAAGGCCTGGAGAGATGGCTTAGAGGTTAAGCCTGTGAAGACTAAGGACCCCAGTTCGAAGCTTGATTCCCTAGGACCCACGTAAGCCAGATGCACAAGGTGGCGCATGCATCTGGAGTTCGTTTGCAGTGGCTGGAGGCCCTGGCATGCCCGTTCTCTATCTATCTTCCTCTTTCTCTCTCTCTCTCTGTTGCTCTCAAATAAATAAATAAATAAATAAATAAAAAACCAAAAATTTTTAAATTAAATAAAATTTTAAAGAGAAAGTCATTTAGTTATGTAGCAAAGCTGAAAGACAGACATAACCCACCATATCCTTGAACTCTTGGGCTCCTGCCTCAGCCCCCCGAATAGCTAAGGACTGCAAGACTGTTCCATCATGTCCAGCTTGTCATTTATTTATTTATTATATTTTATTTATTTATTTTTTCAGGTAGGGTCTCCCTCTAGCCCAGGCTAACCTGGAATTCACTATGTTGTCTCAGGGTGGCCTTGAATTCACGGTGATCCTCCTACCTCTGCCTCCCGAGAACTGGGATTAAAGGCATGCGCCACCATACCTGGCCATCTTGTCTTTTAAATTGTACCCTTATAAAGACCAAAATGATTCCCTGTTTGGAATCAGGAAAGCTGAATCAGCTCACAGGTCCAAGAAAGGGAGACTGTAGGAGTGGGGCAAAGGGAGGTAGAGGCCCCAAGCATAGAAAAGTTTGTCTCCTATCTCTTTCTGAGCCTCTTAGAGGGAGTCTCCTGATGTTAATTCTGTGAAGGGGTTCCTCAAAGATTCAATGGCAGAGGATGGGGCCCTATGCTGATGACGAGGAAACAAGGAGACATTATTACATCCGAATGCTTAGTGTCCCAGCCCTCTCCCCACTTTACCCTCAAGCAGAGCAAAAGGGCCTTTGGAGATTCTGCTCAACCTGGGGCTGACATCACCCTCCTGCAGAGCCAACACTCTGCTTTCTGCTCCCCTTGTCTCAGGTCAGGTTCTCTGTATGTAGTAGACCCTGAGGGTCTGGAGTACACAGTGGACACTGGGGATCAGTACCTAAGGGGTATGGGGACAGAACATCTGGGAGGAAGCTCAGCCTCCACATAGCCCCCCCAGGTCATGGCCAGGATCAGGAGGCTCTGGCCAGGTATGGCTGGTCAGAGTGGGTCATCAAGTGAAGAGGCATGCTTTGTTCCCCCTTACTCAGTCCATGGGCTCAGCAGCCCTGGGAGTGGCTGGCCCTAAGTGAAATGGATCTGCAGCTGAAGGAGTCCCTGGAGGTCTTGGGAGTGTGCGCTGTCCCTGTCCTCCTTAGGTGGATCCCCATATTTCCTGGGGTCACCTTGGATCACATGGGTTCATGTGAAAGAACAACTCTCCAGGCCTTCTGTGGACCACGTGGCTGGCCACTCCTGCTCCTTAGTGAAGGTAGGTGCCCTAGTCTGGCAGAATGTGGAGGACCAAGCACCTCATAATGGTGCTGGCTGAGGCCCTGTGGGCAGGAAATGCATATCCGTGATCGGATGTTATTCCAGAACCAGAGGCCCAGTGAAGGCAGCCTGGGACTTGGGGAACATAGCCCCCTGGGACATCAGCCTTGGGCTCTGGGGCTGGCAACCTGGGCCTCTGCAGACAGCGATGCTGGACCAACCTTAGTCCCTAAGAGCTTGCATTTCCATCTGTGCCAGCAGGACCACTCTGTTCACAGGCTGCCGGCCAGCCTTGGGGTAGCCATGTCCCAGCTGGCTGGCAGCACTGTGAAGATGGTGGTTTAGCGTCCCTCCGTGGTGGATGCTTTCATCGGGCAGAGACGACCACACAGAGGTCTTCATGCATCACTCTGTTCCTGTGTGCCCCTGTCCGTGCCTCCTCCCTCCTTCCCCTTTCCAATGCCTCCCTTTTTCTCTGTTTTGGTCCCTAGGCAGTTGGGGAAGCCATTGGCCATGGCTCTTCACCTTATTTATATTCTGCTCTTGGCTCGTTCTCTTCCCACACACCCTCCTGAGGGGGTGCTGCCCTCACCTCAGCCTTCCATGGCTCCCTCTGTGAGAGACTGACACGGGCTACTGAGCTTCTGGGTTTGGCTGAGCCAGTCCATTCATGACCAAGTGTAGTCAACTCCTCTTCCTCCAGTAAGTCCCATCAGACCTCTCCACAGCCAGACACATGGTCAAGGGAGGGTGCAAGCATCCTGGGGCCCTCTGAACCCTCCCAGGTATACTCACTTCTACTGAACAGTGGGCACATTAGGCTTGTTTCACTCTATAGAATCTGCAGCAGTTAGTTTCTTGTTGCTGGGACTAAACAGCCTACCAGAAGCAGCTTATGGGAAGAAAGGATTTATTCTGGTTTGCGGGTTTTCCCCCTTCCTTCCTCCCTCCCTCCCTTCTTTCCTTCCTTCCTTCCTTCCTTCCTTCCTTCCTTCCTTCCTTCCTTCCTTCCCTCCCTCCCTCCCTCCCCCTCCTTCCTACTTCCCTCCCTCCCTCCTTCCTTCCCTCTTTCTTTCTTTCTTTCTCTCTTTCTTTCTTTCTTTCTTTCTTTCTTTCTTTCTTTCTTTCTTTCTTTCTTTCTTTCTTGTTTTTTCCTAGGTAGAATCTCACTTTATCTCATACTGACCTGGAATTCACTCTGTAGTCTCAGGGTGACCTCGAACTCATGGTGATCTTCCTACTTCTGCCTCCGAAGTGCTGGGATTAAAGGCGTGAGCACCCACACCCGATTTATTTTTATTTTATTTATTTCTTTATTTCTTTTTTTCTTTTGTTTTTTTTTGAGGTAGGGTCTCACTCTAGCCCAGGCTGACCTGGAATTCACTATGTAGTCTCAGGATGGCCTCAAACTCACAGTGATCCTCCTACCTCTGCCTCCTGAGTACTGGGATTAAAGGGGTGCACCACCATGCCTGGTTTATTTTTATTTTTTTCTTTTGGTTTTTTGAGGTAGGGTCTCTAGCCCAAGCTGACCTGGAATTCACTATGTAGTCTCAGGGTGGTTTCAAACTCTTGACAATCCTCTTACTCTGTTTCCCGAGTGCTGAGATTAAAGGTGTGTGCCACCACACCCAGCAATTTTTATTTATTTATTTATTTTATTTATTTATTTATTTTTTAATGGTTTTTTTCGAGGTAGGGTTTCACTCTAGTCCAGGCTGACCTGGAATTAACTATGTAGTCTCAGGGTGGCCTCGAACTCTTGGCGATCCTACTACCTCTGCCTCCCGAGTGCTGGGATTAAAGGCGTGTGCCACCACACCCAGCAATTTTTATTTTTTTAATGAGAGACAGAGAGAGAGAGAGAGAGAGAATTGGTGTGCCAGAGCCTCTAGCCACTGTAGTTGAACTCCAGATGTGTGTGCATGCGTCACCTTGTGCATCTGGCTTATGTGGGTTCTGGGGAGTCGAACCTGGGTCCTTAGGTTTCTCAGGAAAGAGCCTTAACCACTAAGCCATCTTCTCCAACCCTGGTTTGCAGTTTTGAGGGGAAGTTTCATCATGGTGGGGAAAGCATAGCAAAAGTAGATAGGTGGGTGTCACATTTCCACAGAAACAGGGAGACAATAGAGCGAGCAAATTTTAGCTTGTGGGGATGATGGGTTGTAACTCCTCAGGGCCCAGTGACACACCTCCTCTAACAAGGTGCCACCTCCCAAAGGCTCCACCAGCTGGGTTGAGTATCAGGATTAAGCACAAACACATAAAGCTGTGGGGGACATTTCACATTCACTACAGAATCTGATAGCTCCAGTTGCAATGGATGATTCTTACTATTCTATAGCTTTGCCTGGCCAGGTGTCAGTGGTGCTCCGATGTGTGTTTCCCAAAAGTCACGTGTCTTATTCTGCTCCTGCTGACAAAGCAAACCATCATGGACTGGAGGTTCCAACACAGTTGGAGACTCCAAGTTCAAGGTCACACTCTGGCTGGTCTGGTTTCTGACACAAGAACACATACTCTATGTGACATGCAGACTTCCTGCTCAGAGAAGAGTAAGCTGTCTGGTGTTTCCTTCTTCCTCCTCCTCTTCCTCTCTCTCTTTTTTAAAATATTTATTTTTATTTTGGAGAGAGACACAAAGAGAGACAGAGAGAGAGGGGGAGGAAGACAGATAGAGATGGGAGCGTCAGCAGCCTCTCAGCTGCTGTGAAGCAGCATTATGCCCTTGAGTCACTTTGCATCTGGCTAAAGGTGGGACCTGGAGATTGGAACCGCTGGAGATTGGAAGCAGCGTTCTTAGGCTTAGGAGGCAGGCGCCTTAACCGCTAAGCCATCTCTCCAGCCCCTCTTTTTTTTTTTTTAAGGTAGGGTCGCAATGTAACCCAGGCTGACCTGGAATTCACTACGTAGTTGGCCTCAGACTTTCTGCGATTCTCCTTCCTCTGCCTCCCGAGTGCTGGGATTAAAGGCGTGCGCCACCACAAACTGCTCTCTCTCTCTCTCTTTTTAGTCCCCTGAAGCAGATCTCACTCTAGCCCAGGCTGATCTGGAACTCACTCTGTAGTCCCAGACTGGCCTTAAACTCATGGCAATTCTCTGACCGCAGCCTCTGGAATGCTGGGATTAAAGACATGTGCCACCATGCCTGGCTTTCTTCTCCTTCTCCTCCATATCTTTTTTTTTTTTTTCAGGCAAGCCCAACAGACTGGCTTTTTTTTTTTTTTTTTAATGAGAAAGAGGAGTAAGGGGAGAGGGAGAGGGAGAGAGAGAAAAAGAATTGATGTGTCAGGGCCTCCAGCCACTGTAATCAAACTACAGATGCATATGCCACCTTGTGCACATGTGTGACCTTGCACGCCTGGGTCACCTTCCGCATCTGGCTTACAGTGGTATCTAAAGAGTTGAACATGGGTCTTTAGGCTTTGCAGGCAAGTGCCTTAACTGCTAAGCCATCCCTCCAGCCCCCTGGTGTATCATCTTAAAAGGACACTGACCCTGGCAGATCAGGGCTCTGCCCTTAAGGCCTCATCTATTCTTAATTAGTTCCTTACTCCAAATACTACAACATGGGGTAGAGATTAGGGTTTCCACGTGAATTTGTGAAGGACATACATTCAGATCACCATAGTATGTGATTCTACAACTCAGAAGTCAGCTTGTGTGGACTCCAGGTCTGGGCTGTGGTTTTCTATCTGGGGCTGGCCACGGACCTTACAAGTCACCCTCTCCATCTCTGCTGTACATAGCACCAGCTGGCCTACCATGTCACAGGGTCCCATGTCACTCATACTGTAGCTTAGCCTGCTATGAGCCCTTCCTTGTGCCACATTCTGCTCAGAGTTGGCTGCCTCATTCACCCTGCAAATGGTCAGAGCCTGTCACTGGTGTGGAAGGTGTGGAATGTGCTGTCTCTAAAGCCCGAGTGGGCCACCAGATGCCAGCCTTCTTCGTCATTGTGGCAGGTGTTAACACAGACTCATGACTTCTGCCAGAGAGGGATGCCCAAACACACCCTGACCGCTGGCTTCCAGAACTGTTAGGAATGAGACTCGGCATCTCTGAGTCTGCAGCCTTAATAGCTGTGGGAGTGAGCACTAGGCACGTGGCTGTCACCTGAGGGCACCGCCCTCTTGGATGCGTGTGTCTCTCTGAGGCCTCTTTCTCAACTGAGGAAACAGATGGATGCCACGCTTTGAAGAATGCCCAGGTAGCTGGGGCAGGCGAGTGAAGCCTAGCCCCAGGTAGACTGTAAGTGCTTGTGACTTGCTGTCAGCGGTGTGCACCTTCAATGCAGGGTGACAGATGAACAATGCACATAGCAGCAGAGCTCGGAACATGCCCCAGGGCTGTGTCAGCCTGTACCAGCTTAGATTGGATCTTCCTGGACTCTGGGATTCAGCCACTGGGTGGCATTTTCTGTCACACTCAGGTCTGCCCGTTCTAGTAGGGACAAGATTGATGATTAGTGGAGATGTAAAGGGGATAAACACCCCTGCATCCTTTAGGTCCTTGAGGCTGTCACTAACCTCTATTGTCCTTCACCCATGCCAGGCTATTTGGCTTCATTACTTTGGCCTAGTAGGGAGTGCCTTTGGAGGCTTCTTCTTTATTGCTAATATTTTATTTTATTTTGAGAGAGAGAGAGAGAAAGAGAGAGAGAGAGAGAGAGAGAGAGAGAGAGAGAACGAACTAGCACGCCAGGGCCTCAGCCACTGCAATCAAACTGCAGATGCTTGTGCCACCTAGTGGGCACGTGCGACCTTGTGCTTGCCATACCTTTGTGCCTCTGGCTTATGTGGGATCTGGAGAGTCAAACATGGCTTCTTAGGCCTCACAGGCAAGAGCCTTAACAGCTAAGCCATCTCTCCAACCTTTTGTAGGCATCTTCTAACCCCCTCACTGTGGTCACACCATACTTCCTACCTCACAGACTGAGGGACCACTGTGGGCAGTGGGCTAACTGCCAAAGACACACTTAGGCAGGGGAATGACCATTATAGTGCAGCCTGGGCAGAGGCCATGAATGGCCATACCCACAGGGAGCAAGATGGCATCTGTGCTTGAGCCATACTCAACCCTATAGCCCTTCAGCATATGCCATCCCCTTTCCTGAGCAGTGAAGAGGGACTGGGTCATTCCTGTGCCTCTTCCTCCTGGTGGTCGCTCTTCAGACAGTAGGTTCTAGATCTAAAATGCGCTCTGTATTGACCTTCTCAGTCACCATCCTTACCCTGGGTACAAGTTGACAGCTGACATCTATTTTGTCCATGAAGAGGCACCATGCTCTGTTAGCCATCTCCATGGCTCCATGGCTTATGCACTTTCGTTCCCTGTCCTTAATTATGACATTTATAACCTCCTGGCATTGGGCAGGTATCACCTATATTATTCGGAGCCTCTCGCCTCCATCACCACCTGTGCCAGCTCCATGACTTGTTAGAAAGGCTGGTGTTCTGACTAGCACCATACGTGTGGCCCAAATAAATTGTACATGGATCTTTCTGGACTTTATTTTTATTTATTTATTTATTTATTTATTTATTTATTTATTTATTTAGTTTTGGTTTTTTGAGGTAGGGTCTCACTCTGGTCCAGGCTGACCTGGAATTAACTATGTAGTCTCAGGGTGGCCTCGAACTCACGGCGATCCTCCTACCTCTGCCTCCCGGGTGCTGGGATTAAAGGCGTGCGCCACCACGCCCGACTCTGGACTTTATTTTGAGACAGGGTCTGGCTATATAGTCCAGGCTGGCCTGGAACTTTCCATGTAGACCAAGCTAACCTCAAATTTGGGGCAATCCTCTCAGCTCTGCTTTTTAAGTACTGAGAATACAATAGTGAGCCACCACTAGGTGTGGTGGCACATGCCTTTAATCCCAGCACTCGGGAGGCAGAGGTAGGAGGATTGCCATGAGTTCAAGGCCACCCTGAGACTACATAGTGAATTCCAGGTCAGCCTGGGCTAAAGCGAGGCCTTACCTCAAAAAACCAAAAAAACCAAAACAAAAAAATAATAGTGAGCCACCACTTCCAGCTCTCCTGGGCTTTTTGTTTTGTTTTTCAAGGTAGGATCTCACTCGAGCCCAGGCTAACCTGGAATTCACTATATAGTCTCAGAGTGGCCTTGAATTTATGGCCATCCTCCTACTTCAGCCTCCCAAGTGCTGGGATTACAGGAATGCACCACCATGCCCAGCTCATTTTCTGGGCTTTTGATCATAGTGTGTCTCATCTGGAATACTTTGGACTTTTCATAAAGCAGCCTAAGATCTGGAGGGCTACATGGAAATGCCTTGGCATCTGTTTTTTTCAAATGGTTTAAAAAGTGTTTGTATTTATTTGAAAGGGAGAGAGAGAAAAGGTGGGGGAGGGGAGAATTGGGCATGCCAGGGCCTCTTGCCACTACAAACAAACTCCAGATACATGTGTCACTTTGTGTGCCTGGCTTTATGTAAGTATTGGGGAATCAAACCCAGGTCAACAGGCTTTGCAAGCAATGCCTTTTAACCACTGAACAATCTCCCCTAAGGGTTCTTTTTTTTTTTTTTGAATAAGTTTTTATTTTTTATTAATAAAAATGAATTATCCCTAAGAGTTCTTTTTTATTCAGTATTTTAAAAAAACTATTTTATTTATTTATCTATTTATTTATTTGAGAGAGGCATATAGAGAGAATGGGTGTGCCAGGGCCTCTAGCCACTGCAAATGAATTCCAGATGCATGTGCATTTTGTGCATCCAACTTACATGGGTGCTGGGAATGCAAACGTGGCTCCTTAGGCTTTGCCTTAACCACTAAGCCATTTCTCTAGCCCTTTTATTCAATACAAACACACACACACACACACACACACACACACACACATACTGGTTTTTGTTTTTTGTTTTTCAAGGTAGGGTCTCACTCTAGCTCAGGCTGACCTGGAATTCACTCTGTAGTCTCAGGGTGGCCTTGAACTCATGGCAATCCTCCTACTTCTGCCTCCCAAGTGCTGGGATTAAAGGTATGCGCCACCACACCTGGCTTTTATTCAATATTTTAAAAATATTTATTTGAGAGAGAGAGAAAGAAATAGGCAGAGAGACAGACAGAGAAAGAATGAGAATGGGCATGCCAGGTCCTCTAGCCATTATAAACAAACTCAAGATGTGTGTGCCTCTTTGTGCAGCTGGCTTTACATTGGTACTGAGGAATCAAACCTGGGTCCTTTGGCTTTGCTGTCAAGCTTCTTAACCACTAAGCCATATCTCCAGCCCTTATTCAATATTAAAAAATATATATTTGGAAATACCTTGACATCTCTGATGGGAAGTATTTCCCCACCCAGAATTCTATACCTAGCAAAACTAACCACCCTGGGGCTGGAGAAATGGCTTAGTGGTTAAGGCGTTTGCCTACAAAGCCAAAAGACCTAGGTTCGATTCCCCAGGACCCACGTAAGCCAGATGCACAAGGGGGTGCATGAATCTGGAGTTTGTTTACAGTGGCTGGAGACTCTGGTGTGCCCATTCTCTCTCCCTCCTCTCTACCCCCTGCTATTTCTCTCTCTCTCAAATAAAATAAAAAATAAAAAAAGTAACTAACCATCCTAATGCTCACATGGAGGAGGGAGGGAGCAAAGATGTTTTGAGAAGAGCATCCTTTTTCCTGATGCCACTGGGAGGATGTGCCCCAGCAAAGCAAAGGAGGCCAACAAAAAAGAGATGGGGCATACCCTGTGTCTGGGCCATTGTGGAGCAGGTCAGGACCTTTTGCAGCAGCCTTATAAATCTCTGTGAGCCCCACACTGGGGGACTTGGGAGCCATTCTCTCTGGATATGGAGCTGGTGAGTACAGGATGGGAGACCCACAGCAGGCTTGGCAGGGAGCCAGTTATATATCACCCTAGTGTGGGCATGTGGTATAGATGTTTTCTCTGGGGTTGACATACCATTGCCATCGTGGCACTGAAGGGCCGTGGTGACTCACAGGAGACTGGCCCACAGTCATAGCAATGCAATAATCAGAATGGTACAGTGAGAGCTAGGGCTGTGGTATTGAGCCTAACATTCCCTTGTGGAAGGAAGGAGGAGGAGGACCATCAGATTCTTTTTTTTGTTTTAAGATTTTATTTTAATTTATTTATCTATTAGAGACAGAGAGAGGGAGGGAGAAAGAGTGAGAGTGGGAGCGCCAGGGCCTCTAGCCACTGCAACTGAACTCCATATGCATCTGCCTTATGTGGGACCTGGAGAATCGAACCGGAGTCCTTAGGCTTCACAGGCATGTGCCTTAACTGCTAAGCCATCTCTCCAGCCCACCACCAGATTCTTATCTGAGCTTCCAGCTACCATTCCCTCCTATCAAAGCTGCACATGGTCTTGGAGGTGCCGGAGTGTAGAGGAAGTGGAAGATTTCTTTTTTCTTTTCTTTTCTTTTTTCTTTGTTTGGTTTTTCGAGGTAAGGTCTCACTATAGCCCAGGCTGACCTGGAAGTCACCATGTAGTCTCAGGGTGGCCTCTAACTCATGGTGATCCTCTTACCTCTGTCTCCCAAGTGCTGGGATTAAAGGCGTGCCCAGCTCGAGGAAGTGGAAGATTTCTTTGGGGTGGTTCTCTTTGATGGAGTAGCTGCCCACGAGCACCCCATGCTCCTGTTAGTCACCCCAGTAAACTCAGTTATTTTGTTAAGTTGGACTTGCCAAGGTCTGTCTGTGTTTGGTCCTACACAGCTGGCGTGTACAGCATTCTGGGTGCACACTCTTGAATCCTGCTTGTTTGGGAGATGGGGCAAAAGTGAAGGCCAGACTCGCTGCTGGCCCCAAGGCCTCTTGCTAGCCTCAGGGGTCAGCCACTTCCCTGCAGCCGCAGGCCAGAGAGAATGCAGTGGAAGAGGCAGGAGGCCAACATTCCAGGCCAAGGAGAAAATGACAGGGGCCAGAGCAAGAGAGTCTGGCTAGAATCCAAGGTGTGGGATGGAAGATCTTTATACCCATTTGCTTGGGTGCATTTCCTGTTGATGAAGAAAAAGAACTTCATTTCATTTTGATTTGTTTTGCTCTTTGGAACCTACTGGCTTTCACACAGGCTTGTATCCTCTTCCTTCTGCCCCCTGAGCCAGTGACAGAATGAGGACAACTCCAGAGTTGCTCTGGAACACCCAGAAGACCAGGTGCAGAGCATGCAAGTGGTGGGACAGGCGTGGACTCTAGATGGGACCCCGATATTGGGGTCCCTCGTAGGGCCAGCCCAGGAGGGATGGAGGGTCTGTGCCGAGTAGGGGGTGAGAGAGGCGCAGAGTCACGACACAGACTCTGGGAGTTGGGTGGAAGCAGCAGAGGGCAAGCTGCAGCAAACTCATTTATTCAAGGAAGGGTAGGGGGTTTTAAGGGGTTTGGCTGGCCAATCATTGTATGGGGTGGTCCCTTTCTTGTGACCAATGATAGCCGGTCTCCCAGCAGATCATCTCGCAGCAGGTTTCTCCCGAGCATGGGACTGTAGCTGTTGTCATGCCAGGCCTGTGCAGGATACCATGTTCACAGAAGCCACTTCCTGGTTTCTTCTGACATGCGGTCTGGGTAGGGCCGGACCTGCTTTGTGCCATACACCCCATGGTCTCCTGGGAGGGCTTGGGTCTTGTCTTGCTGACTTGGGGACATCACCAAGGCGAGAGAATACTTGTAGGGGATGGTCCAGGCAGTCCTGCAGGAATTCAGGCACCTCATAGGTTCAACTTTTGGGCTAGGAGGACTTTTCTCTGTTTATTAGACAAAGTCAACCTTTGTCCCCAGTCACAAGCCCAGCACACAGCTGAGGTCTGTCCACATGCAGGAATGATTTTTAGTTTAGGCCTTGGCCTTCATTCAGGATAGCTGGCCCCTTTGAAGCTTACAGACAGCAGCAGCCCAGGGTAGCTCCCTAAAACTCTAGGATCAAATCTGTTGACCACAGTGGTCACTTCTCCCTGACCATCTGTTCAGAATAGCAGCCACATTTAGAGTAATCTCATGGGACCTTGCCTGAGACCTCACTCAGTTCCTACCCAGGGTCCAGGGCTGCTACTTCCGATGCTGCCAAAAGGGGGCAAGGGTGCCTGAGTATGTGAGGCCAGGCCACCTCTCAGATTTCCTGAGCACCAGGAGGAATTTCTTTTTTTTTTAATTATTATTTTTTATTGACAACTTTTATACTTACATACAAAAAACCCACCTGATATTTCCCTCCCCTCCCCCCATTCCACTTTAGAACTCCAGTCTTCATCATATCCCCTCCCTCTCTCCATTAGTCTCCAGGAAGAATTTCTTAGCATAAGACTTTCTGGTTGGGCATGGTGGCACACACCTTTAATCTCAGCACTTGGGAGGCAGAGGTAGGAGGATCACTGTGAGTTCAAGGCCACTCTGGGACTACACAGTAAATTCCAAGTCAGCTTAGGCTAGAGTGAGACCTTACCTCCAAAAACCAAAACAAACAAACAACAAACAAAAAAAAAGCAAACAAACAGGGTTTTATTGGTTTTATTTGGGGTGTGAGGGACCCTTGTTCTTGGGAGCGAGGTTATGGGCAAAGACTCCCTCCAGAACACATCCACGTAGGGACTCTACAGCCGCCATGGGGAGAGGGCGCCACCTCCTGGTGCCACCATAAGTTACACCTGGGGGTTCATCAGTGTGCTTGCACTTGGCACAAGGACAGTAAGTGCTGGCAAACAGCCCTGTCCAACACATTCATGAGCACCCCAAGTTGGAAAAAGTCCATATGTGCATCCCTGGGGAAAATGTGGAACGTTTAAGGCCCAGACCCAACATGTACTGACTGAGTAAAGGCAGTGGTGGGGTTTAGGCAGATCCTAAGCCCAGAAGCTCAGAGTCCCCAGAAGTCATATCATCCTGTCACTATCCCAAGGATGTCCGCTTCAGCTACAAGACTGGCTTTGTAGGTTTTGAGTTTTGTGTAGTTACACCTGCCCAGGGGAGGGCAGTGTTCTGTGACCTATGCTGTCGTTGTCCACCCATCTTCCAGGCCCCACTGGCTTCTCTCCAGGCCTCAGATGTCCTTGGTGATTCCCTCGATCCTGCTCTATGTTTCAGGAGAAACTGTGGGCCCCAACTTGCAGCCTGTGGTCGTACGAGCTCCTAGGCTGCACTTGCAGAGGCAGGGCTGTGCTGAGGGTACCCTGGAAGTGGGCAGACAGGAAGGGTGGCAATTTGGGAGGAGGTGATGGCAAGGTCAGTGACGAGAGCTTGGAGAATGGGGGGAGCACTGGACCAGGTTGGAGATAATTCCCAGAGATAATTTCGTGGCTAATAGGGGTGGTATGCCTCAGGGGTGTGTGTGTGTGTGTGTGTGTGTTTAAATATTTTTATTATTATTATTATTATTATTATTATTATTATTATTATTATTATTTTGGAGAGAGACAGAGAGAGGGAGAGGAAGACAGATAAGACATGGGCGTGCCAGCAGTCTCTCAGCTGCTGCAAACAAAATCCTGATGCGTGAGCCCCCTTGTGGTCAAGTGCAGCATTGCGCCCTTGTGTCACTGCATCTGGCTAAACGTGGGACCTGGAGATTGGAACCGCTGGAGATTGGAACCAGCATTCTTAGGTTTAGGAGGCAGGCAGCTTAACTGCTAAGCCATCTCTCCAGCCCTTAAATATTTTATTTTTATTTATTCTTTTGAGAGAGGGAAAGAGGCAGAGTGAAAGAGAGAAAGAGAGAGAGAATGGGCATGCCAGGGCTTCCAACCACTGCAAAAGAACTCCAGATGAATGTGCCACCTTGTGCATCTGGCTTACGTGGGTACTGGGGAATTGAACTGAGGTCCTTTAGCCTTGCAGGCAAGTGCCTTAACTGCTAAGCCATCTCTCTAGCACCTCAGGTGTGTTTTTAACACTTCCCCTGGTAGAAGGGAAAGGGGGGGTGGTTCCTGAAACCCTTCCCCATTCTATCCCTCCCTCTTCCATCCCTCCTTCTGGGGCCCAGTGAAGAGCCCCAGGTGTGTGTCCCACCTTGCCCACATGAGGGCAGCTGCACAGGTAAGGCCTCTGGCACAGGACTGGTCCCCAGGGCTGGGTGCGGAGACTGGGAGGAGTTCCACACAATGCTGCCGGGGTTTCTCTGGCAACCCTTGGGCAGGGAGTGCCTCCCTCTCAGCCTAGTCCTGGCTTCTGTCAGGCACCGACCACCCTCCTGCTCTGGAGCTCTTGTCCTCTGTGCCTGGCTGGCCTTCTAGCAGGTGAGTCTTTGGGTGGGGTCCTACCTGAGCCCCACTCAGCCTGCCCCAAGCAGAAGAGGGAATGGCAAAAGATAGGCAAAAGGGGGCTTAGATATTTGGAGCACAAATATGCTACCGCTACTTGGACCTGAAGGATGCCTTTCATCTGGCCTGAGGCTCACTGTGGGGTCCCCAGCACCAGATCATCACTTAATGACTCTCCATTTCCCTGCCTGAGGAGCAGGAGTAAACATTGCCCAACATTTGTCCCCCAAGAGGCTCTGCCAGCCTGGAGGGCTCTGCTGGGCATGGACATCCTCCAGCTGAGGCTCGCTGGGCACATGGCTCTGCCCCTTGGCTGACCAATCCCTGCTGGGATCTTGGCTTCCGACTTCCATTCTGAACCTTTGGGAAGAGGTGGGCCTGTGGCTTTCACGGTGGCGTTCCCTGGCCAGGGGCTGGTACATTGTGCCCCCCCCAACCCTTCAGCTCTGAGAACCGTTGGCTCTGGGAAGCTGTACAGAGTGTGGCTCTCTTCTCTGCCTTGTGTGAAGTGAAGGCAGCAGTCCAAGGTAATAGTGTTTTCCTCACAAGCTGTGGTGAGGAACTTCAGGTCACCTGGGTAATGTGCCACCGTGGGTCTGGTGGTAACCTGCTCAGGAGTTCCCTGCTGTCTGTAGCAGTCAGGGACTGTTGGCAGCCTGCTCCAGAATGGGCTACTACTGCGCCAGTGCTGACTGCCTGTGGAGGGGGACTGACAAGACCTGGAGTGGGCAGAGGGGCAGCAGCAGGGGGTGGCACGTTTCCTGATAAGTAGGTCCATGCTGGAAACTTTTCCTTTTTTTTATTTTTATGTTTTATTTTTATTTATTAGAGACAGAGAAAGGAAAAGAGAGATAGAATGAGCGAGAGAGAGAATGGGCGCGCCAGGGCCTCTAGCCACTGCAAATGAACTCCAGACGTGTGTGCCACTATGTGCATCTGGCTTATGTGGGACTTGGAGAATCGAACTGGGGTCCTTAGGCTTCGCAGGCAAGCGCCTTAACCGCTAAGCCATCTCTCCAGCCTTGGAAACTTCTTTTGGCCTTCGCTCTGCATCCCCTTGGCGAGCAGGGACAGCGTCTCTCAAACTTCACTGGGGTGACTACGTCATGATTCTTGGTTGCTTAGGCAAGGGGTTTTGAAGGAGCTGGGTCCTTCCTGTGGCTGGAGGGCTCCAGCAGCTGTAACTGCAAATCCCACGAGCTTCCCCTGAGGAAAGCGTCTGTCTACACCATTTATCTGCCTCATCTCCATCCCTTTAGCATCTCCATCTGCCTTCCACCAGCACCCTCCTCCAAACAGGCTTACCAAAGTATTGCCTATTGTGTCGTTTGTTCCCGCCCTTGCATCTGCCACCTCTGTGTAGACTCTGCCCCTTGGGGTCAAGACCAGCCCCAGGCATCACTTCGCCTCCCTGGAGAGCAGCCTGTGTTGAAGTCACTGTAGTGGTCCAAACTGTCTGGGAATACAGACTTATAGTCTTAGCCACAGAGTAGGCCCTCTGTCTCTCTCTCTCTCTCCGTGTATGTGTGTGTGTGTTGGATACTGTATTATCTATGTGTATTTTGAGTGCATGGTGTGTGTTCTGTGTATTGTGTTCCATTTGTGTGTGTTTGGATGCTGTGTGTCACGTGTGTTGTAGTGTGTTATGTATGTGTGTGTGTGTTATATGTGTGTATATGTGTATTGTGTTAGGTCTGCGTGTATGATGCGTGTTGTATGTATGGTGCATGTTGATGCTAGGTACGTGGTGTGTCTTGGATGTATATGATACATGTTCTGTGTATCATGCAGGAGCACTGTGCTTTCCACTCAGGGTGCCCAGCCGTCTGCACATATTCCCCGGCATGACCTGCTTTGTCCCTAGAGAGCTGGGTAGTTGCAGATGCCTGCTGCTGGGACCCTGAGGCCCTGTTCCTTGCCTTGGGCATTAGCAGCCTGGTGGCTTCAGGGCAGGGCTGTGTCAGCTGGAGGTGCTAATCAGGTTGCCGGTGTCTGGGCTGGGCGGTCCTGTTGTTGGTTAGGTGCCATGCCAACGCCAGGACGCTAGACCTGAGTTGCTGTTGCTGTGCAGTGTGCTGTGGTGTTGAGCTCTGGAGCCCCCAGGAATGTGGGTGTGGTGCCCTGCTTCCCTTCACAGTCTACTGACTGACCCAGGCTGTTCTGGCCTGTTTGGAGTTTGCATCTCCAGGAATGAGGTGGTGAGAAGTAAACAGTGCCACTAATTAGACCAAAGCTCCTGCCAGGTTCCAGAAGGAAGCCCCTCTCCACTCACCACTGCCTGTTCACCCAGGCTGCAGCCCAAGTGTAGCATATGCTGTGGGCCGGAACTAGGGGAGAGGGGCTTCCTGGGCTTTGCTGCCTGGTGAGTACCTCTCATGGATGTACCTGTGCGGACCCTCCAAGAGCAGGACAGGGGCACGGAGCCCTAGCCTGGGCTCAGGAGTGAACTAAATAGTGATTTGTGCAGTTACTCATTCCCTTCCAGCATTCTTTCTTTATCTGTGCCCTGCTAGGTGAGCACCTTTTATTCCATACATTTTCTGACCTCTTAGGATCCATGGCAAGGGGCACCAATGCTTTGCCCACTGTACTGGGGGAAAGACTGGAGCCTAGAGCACCAGAGGCTTGGCTGAGGTCACTAGCCAATAGGCACCCTCCACCTGCTGGACAGAGAGGGCATGTGACTGCTCTTCTGGCTTTCCTCCCCTGCCAAGAAGCCACCCCACAGGTGGCCCTGGGGATCCCCTGATGGCTGCTGCCCTTTCCTGGCCCCCAGAGGTGTGGTAGTTTGTGGGGATAGCTCGGCACACCAGCCTTCTGACCTTGCCAGGACCCTGGATGTCTGACTTGGTCCCTTTTGTACAATGAAAGGGATACCTGGATTTTTTTTTTTTTTTTTTTGGAGAGAGACAGAGAGAGAGGGAGAGGAAGACAGAGATAGGTGCACCAGCAGCCTCTCAGCTGCAGTGAACGAAATCCAGATGTGTGCTCCCCCTTGTGGTCAAGTGCGGCATTGCGCCCTTGTGTCACTTTGCATCTGGCTAAATGTGGGACCTGGAGATTGGAACTGGCGTTCTTAGGCTTAGGAGGCAGGCGCCTTAACCGCTAAGCCATCTCTCCAGCCCCTGGATTTTTTTTTTAACCACAGGGTTGTCATGGGATGGTGCAAAATCAAAGCCATAGGTGGCTAGCATGGTGCCCAGCCATGCCAGGGGCTCTGCAATGCTGTAAGAATGACATGGCCAGAGTCTATTGCCAGCAAGGCTGCATCTGTTCTCTGAAGGTCACCAACCCTGTGGGAGAGGCAGACAATTGTCTGGCAGATACTGTGGATGTGGAAGCAATGTGGGGGTCCCATCATCCAGTGGATATTTAGGGGACCACCCCCTGAGAGAGGTGATGGAGGAGGCAAGAGAGGATGGGGGAATTATGTGGCTTCAGGCGCTCTGCATGGTAAAGGCAGAGGGAGCTGTAGGGTTAGAGAGCACCAGGTGCCCGGGAGCAGGATCCTGAGGGTGAAACCTCCAAGGGCCTGCAGCGGGACAAGAGGTTGGCTGGGGGCAAGTGCAGGCCTGGCTTGTGTGAGGGATTGACCCAGGCTGTGGTCTCTGCACAGCAACTCTGTGGCAGACATAGTGCACAGTTCTGTCCTGCCAGCTGGGGAAGCAGTCCTGAGGCAAGGAGGTAACAGTCTGTGTAGGTTGTGGGCCAGACTGTGGACTGGACATCGGCACAGGGAACCTTGCTTTTGGCAGTGGCCCATGGCTACATTTGAGCTGGGACTGAAGAAGCATCAGCAGTGAACTATGCTCGTGAGAAAGGATGCTGCCACAGCCTTCACTGACTTTGCTGTGCTCCCGGGAGTGCCAAGGATGGAGGTGGTGCCCTTTCGGTCCATAGGATAGAGCTGCAGATTTTTATCGATTGGGTTTTTTTTTTTTTTAATTTTTTTGGAGACACAGAGAGAGAGAGAGAGAGAGAGAGAGAGAGAGAGATTGAGAGAGAGAGAGAGAGAGAGAGAGGAAAACAGAGATGGGCGCGCCAGCAGTGTCTCAGCTGCTGCGAACAAAATCCAGATGTGTGCGCCCCCTTGTGGTCAAGTGCGGCATTTGCACCCTTCTTAGGCTTAGGAGGCAGGCGCCTTAACCCCTAAGCCATCTCTCCAGCCCTCAATTGGGTTTTATTTTCCCATTGGCCAGGCATTTGCTTTAATTTTATTTATTTTATGAGAGAGAGAAAGAATTGGCACACCAGGGCCACTAGCCACTGCAGTTGAACTCTGGACGTATGTGCCACCTTGTGCCCACAAGCCACCTTTGTGCATCTGGCTTACGTGGGTTCGGGAGAGTCAAACCTGGGTTCTTAGGCTTTGTAGGCAAATGCTTTAACCACTAAGCCATCTCTCCAACCCTCATGTGGTGGTTTGATTCAGGTGTTATCCCATAATCTTAGGCATTCTGAATGCTAGGTTCCCAGCTGATGGAGATTTGAGATTTAATACCTCCTGGAGGCAGTGTATTGTTGAGGGCAGGCTTAACCGCTAAGCCATCTCTCCAGTCCCACTTTCATAATTTTTCTCAAACCAGCAGTAACACATAGGTTCATGATGTGGCTTCTTCCGAAGGAGTCAGGGCCTCAGGCTGGTGGGACAAACTCAGCCCGTGGGTGGCCTTCTGCCTGGGAAGCAGGGCTGATGGCCCAAGAGGAGGAAACACTAGTCTTTCCTGCTCAGAACCACCCCATTTTCTGTCTTTAAATGAACAGAGCCAGGAGCCCAGGACTTTGACTGCTCTGGGGCCAGAGGTGACCATTATCAAAGGGCTAAACCTCTGAGGGTTGGTTGGATGGTCCTGGGGCTGCAGGGTTGAGCCAGGCCTATGACCTCATGTACAGGGTACCAGGATGGGCAGGATAGGAGACAGGCTAGCAAAGGCCATGAAGGGAACCTTCTACTTGGGGAAAGCTCTCTGAGGCAGAGCTGTCCAGGCTTCCAGTGTGGTATAGGAGGCATGTGGTCACATTCACAATGCCCCAGTTTCCTGTCATGTTCCAGATGTGGCACCTAGGATGCAACAGGTCTTATGTATTACTAGCCAGATGTCTCATCATGGGAACACACCATGCCTTGCAACACTACCAAAAGGGTCTGGAAAGCCTACATGTTTTTTTTTTTTTAAATATTATTTTGTTTATTTGAGAGAGAGAGAGGAAAAGAGGGAGGGGGGCACACCAGGGCCTCTAGCCACTGCATCAAACTCCGGACACCTGTACCACCTTGGGCATCTGGCTATACATAGGTACTGGGGAATCGAACCTGGGTCCTTTGGCTTTGCAGGCAAGTGCCTTAAGTAGTAAAAGCCATCTCTCCAGCCCAAGCCTACATGCTTTCTAGACCTCTGAGGGTTCCCTGCTGCTATTTTGAGCTCCCCTGTTTGGAACTGCTTAGCTCTTGCCAATATCATCAAAGAACACGTAGGTGGGGTGTGCTTCCCCATGGAAGCAGGTGAGCCTTGACGGGACCAACTCCAGATGTTGTAGACAAGGTAGAGCTAGACAGTGCCACCAAGGGGACCTTGCTACAGAGGCTGGGTCTTCCAGGTATGGCCAGGACCCTAGGGCTAGACTCAGTCTTATGTGTTCTGTCCTGTCTTTGAAGGAAGGTGGGGCATAGGTTGCTGCCCCGCCCCTCGCAATCTGAGAGGGGTTTGTCCTTGGGCAGCTATTTCCAGAGATTTGTGTGCAATTCGCTAGATCAAGTCCTTTAGAGAAAGCCTCAGAGCTGAGGCATGGCCCAGTGGTAGAGGCTTACCTAGCATATGCCAGGCTCTCTGGCCCATCCCTAGCACCATTAAGAGAAAGAAAGAGGAAGTTGAGCGTGGTGGTGTACTCCTTTAATCTCAGCACTCGGGAGGCAGAGGTAGGAGGATCGCTGAGAGTTCAAGGCCACCCTGAGACTACATAGTGAATTCCAGGTCAGCCTGGACCAGAGTGAGACCCTACCTTGCAAAACCAAAAAAAAAAAAAAAAAAAAAAAAAAAAAAAAAAAAAAAAAAAGAGGGGTGGGGAAATGGATTAGCGGTTAAGGTGTTTGCCTGCAAAGCCAAAGGACCCTGGTTTGATTCCCCAGGACCCACGTAAGCCAGATGTACAAGGGGGCACATGCATCTGGAGTTCATTTGCAGTGGCTGTAGGCCCTGGCGTACCCGTTCTCTCTTTCTCTCTGCCTCTTCTGCTCTCTCTCAAATGAATAAATAAATAAGTAAATAAATAAATAAAACAATTTTTTAAAAAAGAAAGAAAAAGAATGGGCTGGAGAAATGGCTTAACAGTTAAGGCATTTGCCTGTGAAGCCCAAGGACTCGGGTTCCATTCTACTGTACCCCTGTAAGCCAGATGCACATGGTGGCACATGTGTCTGGAGTTCCTTTGCAGTGGCTAGAGGCCCTAGTGTCCATTCTCTCTCAATCTCTCTCTCTCTCTCTAATAAGCAAATAAAAATGAAACTTAAAGAAAAAGGAAGAAAAGCTTTGAGGGTGCTCCGTGTTGCCTAGAGTCACTTGGGCAAGCCCCAAGCCTGTAAGGTTCCTAGCTATCTCCACACCCTCCCTGCCCAGCCAGCAAGGAGGCAGGGCAGCAGAGAGCTCCCTGTCTTGGTCCTCAGGGAGTGGTAGGGTCTACGGCACCCTGCTGGCAGGGATGGAGCTAGGAGTTGAGTCTCTTCATCCTGGGACCATGCTGAGCCCAGGGATGGCTGACCACAGAGCTCTTGTCCTTCCTACCGTGCTGCCTTTCAGTATCATGCAGGTGACCAGAAGCCTCTAGGGTGCACTTTCTGGAGTCTCAGGGGTGGTGGCTGGATGCTGTCTGGAGCCTCAGCAGGAGTTGAAGGCCTCAGACTGTCATAGAGTGACATAGGGTTATTATGCTGTCACGGGCCCCTTGGAATTCTCTCTCAACCCCATCAGAGGCTGCTCGTCAGGAAGCCCTTCAGCCGTTGTCAGCTCAGGGTCCTCACTCACTGTCCACACTCAACCTTCAATGACTATCTGAGTTCCAGGGGAGCCACACAGGCTGGTCTCCAGAGTAGGGTAGCAACCAGTGTATCCTGAGCAGTGATGGGGGCCCCGTGGTAGATCTCCAAGGCACCATGTGACTGCACCGTCAGACCTGGGCCCCATGGTGACAGGGCTCACCCCACGCACTCACCCACCTCGGCCCCCAGAGCCTTGCCAACCCCAGTCATGGGTGTGCTGCCCACCTCCCTGGGTGTAGCCCTGCAATCCTGCTCTAGGGATAGTCAGCAAGAAGGTCTCTTCTCCCTCAGGGAACTGGGGAGAATGGCTGACAAGAAGGCCAGCAGCAAGACCAGGTAGTGTGTGTGTGGACATGAATGAGAGTCCATGGCATTCCCTCCACAGGGCCGCTGTCTTAGTGGGAGGTGGGAGGATGTGGGGCTGTGTGCGTGGGTCCTAGGCCTGTCCATGCTATGTGCCTTTGGGCCAGACTTCTTTGTTTATCATTATTATTTTTTAATTTATGTATTCAAGAGCGAGACAGACACAGAGAGAAAGAGGCAGATAGAGAGAGAGAGAGAATGAGCGTGCCAGGGCCTCCAGCCCCTGCAAACGAACTTCAGATGCATGCGCCACCTTGTGCATCTGGCTTTTGTGGGTCCTGGGGAATCAAGCCTCGAACCGGGGTCCTTAGGCTTCACAGGCAAGCGCTTAACTGCTAAGCCATCTCTCCAGGCCCTGGGCCAGACTTCTTGCAGGAAAAGTTCAGGGTACATCCACGTGGTGGGAACATTTTACTGGTCCCTCCTGTCCTTTCTTTAGGCTGTGAGGCAGAGGTGGGACTGGGCATGGTGGGACTGTGTGAAAGGCTCTTCTCAGCACTGTTGGTCTCCCGCTGATCAGCCATATTTGTTGCTCTATCCAAGGAAAGACGTGCTCTGGCCTCCTGCAGCCGAGAACAACTCTGTGGCTGCTCTGAGGTGGCCTGTGCCATCCCACCAGCTGGGCACGCTGCGGGCAGTTCCCTGTGTGGCCTGGTCTGACTATATTGAGGAGCCAGATCCCTACAAGAAAGCCGGCAGCCTACCTATGTGGTCTGCAGATCAGGACCCCAGGCATGAGGACAGCTCCGTGTCATCGGGCCGCCTCTCTGGCTCCTCAGGAGGCCATGAATCATGTGCTCTTCCTCATGGGCCATGGAAGGAGAGGCCACCCCAAGTGTTGGAACGCCAACAGCTACCGAGGAGGTGGGACCCACGGTTGGAGCAGCTGAGGGACAAGATCCGGGCCCAGGCACGTTGGAAAACCAGTTGCGCTTCTCTGGGCACTTCTCTCCCTTCCAATTCCTCGTGCTTTTGCAAGGCCTCCCCGACAGTGCTCCGGAGGAAGATCCCCAAGGTGGCAAAAGCTCTTCCAGCCCCTGCACACTCAGGTCAGTGACCACTTTTCCTGGTGGGGATGGGCAGTAGGCTGTAGGAAAATTGGAGGGCAGGTGGGGATCAGATGGTGCAGACTGAGCTGTGCTGGGGGGGGAAGGCTACCTAATTGAATAAACCAGGGGTCTATGTGCCCCCTAAGGCCCGAAAAGAGGTTTGTGACCTGGAAGGACAATGCAGATCAGGAGGCTTCTGAGCTGGGGATGCAGAAGACTCATTGATGAAGCCTTGGAAGACAAAGACACACAGAAGGCCCATGGGAGGTGTGGTGTCCTGGATGTGGGGTCTGCACAGCAATAGGAGCCGAATGAGGCTTTAAGCGGGCCCCGGTATAGTCAGGTACACTCTGAAAAGCTATGGTGGGGTTTAGAAGACCTGCCTACGCCCCACGCACATCCCACCAAAACCAGGGCATATTTCCTGGGGAGGGCAGGGGCAGAGGGATAATTAAACAAATACCTACAGAGCTTCCTGGTAGATAGATACCTGGCTGAATGCTAAAGACTATCTAAGGAGGCAGGGAGCTGTTTGCTTATTAAGACCAAGACAGAAGTTTATTTTTTAAAAAACCATGGTGAAATCTTTCACATAAAATTGACCACCTTGCCTTTTATTTATTTCCTTAACATGTTTGGGTGTGTGTGCGCCATGGTGTGCATGTGACGGTCAGAGGACAGCCTCGATGTGCCTGTGCTCCACCTTCTTTGAGACCTTGGGCCTGTAACTGCTGACTGATCATGTCCCCAGTCCCATTTTTTTTTTTTTTTTGAGGTAGGGTTTCAGTCTAGCTCAGGCTGACCTGGAATTCACTGTGTAGTCTCAGGGTGGCCTTGAACTCGTGACGGTCCTCCTACATCTGCCTCCCGAGTGCTGGGTTTAAAGGCGTGCGCCACCACACCTGGCCAAGCTTTGTGCTTCTGCTCTTTACTGGTCTGATGACTCTGGGGAAGCAGAATCCTATAGGACTTGTCCTCCTGTGACTTAAAAAAAAAATGTATTTTTATTTATTTGAGAGAGAAAGAGGCAGGTAGAGAAAGTGCATGGAGAGGGGGGAAAGAATGGGCCAGGGCCTCCAGCCACTGCAAACGAAGTCCAGACACGTGTACCACCTTGTGCATCTGGCTTACATGGGTCCTGGGGAATTGAACCTGGGTCCTTTGGCTTTGCAGACAACTGCCCTAACTGCTAAGCCATCTCTCCAGCCCACTTCTGTGACTTTAAAAAAATTTTTTTTTAATTTTATTTATTTTTGGAGAGAGACACAGAGAGAGACAGACAGAGAGTGAGAGGGAGACAGATAGAGATGGGCGCGCCAGCAGTCTCTCAGAGGCTGTGAACGAAATCCAGATGTGTGCGCCCCTTGTGGTCAAGTGCAGCATTGCGCCCTTGCGTCACTTTGCATCTGGCTAAACGTGGGACCTGGAGATTGGAACCGCTGGAGACTGGAACCAGCGTTCTTAGGCTTAGGAGGCAGGCGCCTTAACCGCTAAGCCATCTCTCCAGCCCTTCTGTGACTTTTAAAAAAATATTTTTATTTATTTGAGAGGGGAGTGGAGAAAGAGACAGATAAAGAATGGGCACTCCAGGGCACTGCAAATGAACTCAGACGCATATGCCACCCTGTGCATCTGGCTTTACATACATGGATACTGGGAAATAGAGCCTTAACTACTCCAGCCCCCTCTGTGACTTTTTTTTTTTTTTTTTTTTGGCTGTCTTTTTTTTTTTATCTGTGACTTTTTTTTAATTTTTTAAAAATCTATTTGAGAGCAACAGGCAGAGAAGGAAAGAGGCAGAGAAGGAAAGAGGTAGATAGAGAATGGGTTGGGGAAATTGTTCAGTGGATAAAGGTACTTGTTTGCAAAGCCTGTCAAGCTGGGTTTGATTCTCCAGTACCCTCATAAAGCCAGATGCACCAAGAGGCTTGTGCGTTTGGAGTTGGTTTGCAGTGACAAGAGGCCCTGGTGCACAGATGTCATCTCTCATTCTCTCTTTCTCCCTCCTTTTCTCTCTCTCTCTCTCTCTCTCTATCTCGCTCGCTCTCTTTCTGCTTTCATATAAGTAAATAAAATTAAATTTTTTTTTGTTTTTTGTTTTGTTTTGCAAGGTAAGGTCTCACTCTGGTCCAGGTTGACCTGGAATTAATTATGTAGTCTCAGGGTGGCCTCGAACTCTCGGTGATCCTCCTACCTCTGCCTCCCGAGTGCTGGGATTAAAGGCATGCGCCACCACGCCCAGCTTAAATTTTTTTTTTTTTAAGTTTAAAGTCTCGGGCTGGAGGGATGGCTTAGTGGTTAAGATACCTGCAAAGCCAAAGGACCCAGGTTTGATTCCCCAGGACCCACATAAGCCAGATGCACAAGGTGGCATATGCATCTGGAGTTCATTTGCAGTGGCTGAAGGTCCTGGTGTACCCATTCTCTCTTTCTCTATCTGCCCCCCTCAAATAAATACAATAAATAAAATTTAAAAATATTTTTAGCCAGGCGTAGTGGCACACGCCTTTAATCCCAGCACTTGGGAGGCAGAGGTAGGAGGATTGCCATGAGTTCAAGGCCACCCTGAGACTACATAATTAATTCCAGGTCAGCCTGGACCAGAGTGAAACCTTATCTCAAAAAAAAAAAAAAAAAGTTTAAAGTCCCTTAGCTGTGAGGAGTGCTAACAGAAATTTTTTTAAGTCATATTTAAAAAAATTTATTATTATTATTTTTTATTTATTTTTGGAGAGAGATAGAGAGAGATAGACAGAGAGGGAGAGGGAGACAGAAATGGGCGCAGTCTCTCAGCTGCTGTGAATGAAATCCAGATCCGTGCGCCCCCTTGTGGGCAAGTGCGGCATTGCGCCCCTGCCTCACTTTGCATCTGGCTGAACGTGGGACCTGGAGATTGGAACTGCTGGACATTGGAACCAGCATTCTTAGGCTTAGCAGGCAGGCGCCTTAGCTGCTAAGCCATCTCTCCAGCCCTAAAGTCATATTTTTAAAGATACAATGGTATAGGCCATTCCCAAAAAAATAGAAGCTGAGGATAATGACTCATGCCTATAATTCCAGCACACAGAAGGCTGAATTAGGAGGATCACCATGAGTTCAAGGCCAGCCTAGAACTACAGAGTGAATGCCAAGTCAACCAGGCTAAAGTGAGACCTTACTTAAAAAAAAAATCATAAAACCCCCAGGGGTTGGAGAGATGGCTCAGTGGTTAAAGGCACTTGCTTGTAAGCCTCCTGGCCTGAGTTCAATCTCCTGGCACCCATGTAAAGCTGGGTTAGCCTGGGCTAGAGTGAGATCCTACCTCAAAAAACCAATGGGCTGGGGGCTGGAGAGATGGCTTAGTGGTTAAGGCACTTGCCTGCTAAGCCAAAGGACCTAGGTTTGATTCCCCAGGACCCACCCACATAAGCCAGATGCACAAGGGGGAGCACACATCTGGAATTCATTTGCAGTGGCTGGAGACCCTAGTGCACCCATTCTCTCTCTTTCTACCTGCTTATTTATGTATCTCTCTCTCTCAAATAAATAAATAAAAACATTAAAGAAACCCCAATGGGCTGGAGAGATGGCTTAGTGGTTAAAGCACTTGCCTGCAAAGCCTAAGGACTCATGTTCAACTCTCCAGATCCCACATAAGCCAGACAAAGGGGAGTCAAGCACAAGGTCACACTTGCACACTAGGTGGTGTAAGCATCTGGAGTTTGATTGCAGTGGGTGAGGCCTTTGCACACCAATTCTCTCTCTCTCTCTCTCTAAAACAAAACAAAATAATAATAATAAAAAAACAAGTTTTAGGGCAAAGTCTTTGCCACAATGTAAATAACATACATGACCTGTAGAGTCCTCATTCCCCTATCTGAAATCTCATGAGCACAACCTCTACTATCTACATTTCTTCTTTTTATTAGAAAGAAGAGAGAGAGAGAGAGAATTGGCATGCTAGGGCCTCCAGCCACTGCAATGAAATTCCAGATGCATGTGCTACCTTATACATATGTGCAACCTTGTACATGCATCACCTTGTGCATCTGGCTTACGTGGGATCTGGGGAGTTAAACATGGGTCCTTAGGCTTCTCAGGCAAGTGCCTTAACTTCTAAGCCATCTCTCCAGCCCTACTGTCTACATTTCTGTCAGCGTCCTGGTCTCTCATGTTCATGCTAGAATCACCCATTAACATCTGCTTCCAGCACTGTAGGGCTTCTCTGACTGCATCTCTGAACACTTTCAAATTCCTCCTGCAAACCTGTTCTAAAGGCTTATGAAGCATATGGTCAGGTTTGGTCAGGTTTTTGGTTTTTCAAGGTAAGGATCTCACTCTAGCCCAGGCTGACCTGGAACTCACTATGTAGTCTCAGGCTGGACTCGAACTCACAGTGATCCTCCTACCTCTGTCTCCTGAGTGCTGGGATTAAAGGTGTGTGCCACCACGCCCGGCGTATAACCCTACTTCTCAGTACTAACTTTTTACCTTCATTACACTTTCCTCCACTGTGGCAAATGTCCAACAAAAACAGTTTAACTTTGCTCATGGTTTGAGAGGTTTCAGCCCATGGTGGGCTAGCTCCTTTGCTGTGTGAGCCTGATGTGAGTTTGAGTGTCATGGGGACAGAGCATAGTGGCTGCTCACTTCATGGGAGCCATAGGAAGCTGGGGTTGGCGTGGGAGAAGGATCAGAAATAAGGTGGAATATTCTCCATGACTTACTTCCTTCAATCAGACACCTCATCCTAGGATCTCCCATCTCACAGTAATGCTATCAAATTATGAATCCGAGCCGGGTGTGGTGGCGCATGCCTTTAATCCCAGCACTCGGGAGGCAGAGGTAGGAGGATTGCCGTGAGTTCAAGGCCACCCTGAGACTACATAGTTAATTCCAGGTCAGCCTGGGCCAGAGTGAGACCCTACCTCGAAAAACCAAAAAAAAAAAAAAAAATTATGAATCTGCCAATAGATTAATTCATTCCTAGGTCAGAGTCTTCATGATGTAATCATCTTAAGGACTAAGCCTTTTGAGGACACTTAACATCCCCCCGTTACAGTCTCTTTAAGTCATTTAATGGGGCTGGAGAGATGGTTTAAGCAGTTAAGGCACTTTCCTGTGTAGTCTAAGGACCCAGGTTCAATTTCCCAGAACCCATGTAAGTCAGATGCACAAGGTGGTGCATGCGTCTGGAGTTCATTTGCAGTAGCTAGAGGGCCTGGGCTGCCCATTCTCTCTCTCTAATAAATAAATAAATAAATAAATAAATAAATAAATAAATAAATAAAATAAAAATAAAATAAGCTATTTCATGCATGTGCTTGGGATACTACATTCTCATGCCATGTGGTTCAAACCATGTTTGAGTGTGTAGAACTCTGCTCATGGCTGACCTGATGAAGTCTCCAAGGTGAGATGTCTGTGCCAGCTTTTGTGTATATATATATATATATATATACATATGTATGTTTGGTTTTTCAAGGTAGAGTCTCATACTGTCGCAGGCTGATCTGGAACTCACTCCATAGTCCCAGGCTGGCCTCGAACTCACAGCGATCCTCCTACCTCTTGTATCCTGAGTACTAGGATTAAAGACATGCCACCCAGCCTGTGATGGGAATAGAATGTGACTTCCCAGAGAAGTGTCTATGTGTGCCAGATGGCCTTGTGGGGTGTGTTTCCAGTCCTGAGGTGTTGGGGAGAGGCTGTCAAACTGAGACTTTATTATGGAAATTACTCACAACATTTCTTTCTCCATGTTCCCTTCTTTTTATCTGCTCCAGGCATGCTGACCGCAGCGGAGTGTAGGGGTGAAGACAGGGTACCTTCCAGCCTGGGGAGGGAGCTTTCCAGAATCCCCAAGCACCAGTTTTCAGGTGAGTGGTCCTGAATAGTGGGACATTCAGACAGTGGTATGGACCACATGCTGGGTCCCACTCACAGATGAAGACACTAAGGCCTAAGGGCCAGAGAAGACCCTCGCTGGGATTTGGAACCAGCCTGCCATTCTCTGGAGCCTGGATTCTCACTCTGCCTCTAAAGGGAAAGAATTGAGGTAGGAATGCAGGTTAGGGATACCTTCTTATGGAGTTATCGCTTCACAGAAAGAAGCCAGTTCCTTCCTTTATCCTCATGTGCCAGCCCCTATCTAGACCCCAAACCTCTAGGCCTCTGCTAGCCCCCAGGCTTGCTATTTTTTTTTTTTTTTTTCGAGGTAGGGTCTCACTCTAGCTCAGGCTGACCTGGAATTCACTATGTAGTCTCAGGGTAGCCTTGAACTCTCGGCGATCCTCCTACCTCTGCCTCCCGAGTGCTGGGACTAAAGGCGTGCGCCACCACGCCCGGCTCAGGCTTGCTATTTCATCTTGTGGATGGAAGGCAGTGCCCACAGATGGTCTTGCTTGACCCTGGATATGCTTGAAGGGTGAGTGGTGAGTCAGCAGACTTCCAGGTCATGGAAACAGGTCTGGAGTCCAGGGGACACTCATCTGTTTGACAATGAAGGGGCCTGGAGAGTTCTCAATGGCAGGACTATGACATTGGGAACATGGCTCACCCCTGTAGAAGAGCCATCTGAAGGTGTTGAGGCAGGTTCTAAGAGTCACCCTCCCTGCTCTAGAGTGGCTACAGGGGCCATTGGTCAAGTTCAGGATGCAGCACAGACTGTAGTGCACATGTGCGCACACACACACACACACATGCACAGACATAATACTTTTTGTAGTAAAATGCATAACATAAAATGTCTTTTTAAAAATTTATTTATGGGCTGGAGGGATGGCCAAAGGACCCAGGTTCGATTGCCCAGGACCCACATTAGCCAGATGCACGTGTCTGGAGTTCCTTTGTAGTGGCTGGAGGCCCTGGTGCACTCATTCTGTCTCTCTCTCTTCCTCTTTCTCTGTCAAATAAATAAATAAATAAATAAAAATAAAATATTTAAAAAAGAAAGAAAAAAGAAAACATGCTATCTGGGACTAATTTAAAAATTATTTATAGCTGGGCGTGTGGGCACACGCCTTTAATCCCAGCACTCAGGAGGCAGAGGTAGGAGGATCGCCGAGAGTTCGAGGCCACCCTGAGACTACATAGTGAATTCCAGGTCAGCCTGGGCTAGAGTGAAACCCTACCTTGAAAAACCAAAAAAAAAAAAAAAAAAAAAAAAAAAAATTTTTATTTATCAGCAAGCATAGATAAACAGAGAAGAGAGACAGACAGAGAATGGGCACACCAGGGCCTCCAGCCACTGCAAACAAACTCCAGATGCATGTGCCACCCTGTACATCTGGCTTTATGTGGGTATTGGGGAATCAAACCCAGGTTGTTAAGACTTTGCAGGTAAGCGCCTTAACCACTGAGCCATCGCTCCAGCCTCATAAAATGTCTTGTCTTAACCATTTCCAACTGCACGGGTCATTAAGCCCATTTAGCACCACTGTCATCCATAGCACACTCCGTCTTCCCAACTTGCCACTCTGGCCCCATTAACATAACTCTTTATCCAACCCTTGAGCCCTGGACACCTACCACTGTATTTCCTGTCTCTATGGATCTGATGACCCTGGGCATTTCACATGAGTGAAACCCCACAATACATGTCCTTTTCTTTTTCTCTCTTTCTCTTCTTCCTCCCCTGCCATCTTTTCCTCTTTTCTTTTCTTCTTCTTTTTTTTTTTTTTTTGGTAGGGTCTCACTCTAGTGCAAGCTGACCTGGAACTCACTCTTTAGTCCCAGGCTGGCCTCACAGTGAACTCACGGTGATCCTCCAACCTCGAGTGCTGGGATTAAAGGCATGCGCCACCATACCCGGCTTTCTTTTTATTTTCTTTATAGAGTTTGACTACGCATCTCAGGATTCTCCTGTTCCAGCCTCCTGAGGGCTGGGGTTACAGACCTGAGCCACCACACCCTGCTGAGGACCTGTTCTTTGAAGAAGGCCTGGGTCTTGAGGACCCTTGGCCTACACAGATTGGGGTGTGGGGAGCCATGGGAGGGGATGATGGTAGAGCCAGTATTGTTAAGATCCACAGACTCCTGGACAGTGCTGCTCTGTGCACCTGGCCCCATTGGTCACCTACTGTGGGTGGCATGCTCCTTTCTCTCAATCTCATACTCATTACACCTAGTCTCACTGAGCACAAAGACCAAAAGATCAAATAGTTCGGGCTGGAGAGATGGCTTAGCTGTGAAAGCACTTGCCTGCAAAGCCAAAGGACCCCAGTTTGATTCCCCAGGACCCACAGTTAAGGCAGATGCAGAAGGTGCCGCATGCATCTGGAATTCATTTGCAGTGGCTAGAGGCCCTGATGCACCCATTCTCTCTCCTCTCTCTTTCTCTACCTCTTCCTCTCTTCTCTCTCTCCCTCCTTCTCTCAAATAAATAAATAAATAATAAAATATTAAAGAAAAGGATCAAATAATTCCAGGAAAGATGACCAGACAGCCAGAGGATTGGGTTCACCTTCATTGGTCCTGCCACTGACTTTCCAGCGTGCTGAAGGAGCTCTACCCCTTCAGAGCCTGTCATCTTGCTGTCAGTCAGAGGGTGGACCCCTCAGCTCCAGTCCTTCCCACCCCCAGTCAGGAGCCAGGTTCAGACGGAAGTCACCACACCTGGGTTCTCTTGGGACTTGGCTCATCCATCTGCTCAGCAAATAGGACACCAGGCCCAGCAGTAAAAAGGGGAGCATATTGCCTGTCTGCACGTTCTGTTAACACTGTCCTTCCCTCTTGTCCTCCCTCCCCCTCTTCTCTCACAGCTCCAAAGGCAAACACCAAAAGGAGTAGAAGCCCTTCTTGCAAGAGAGAGAAGGCCCTGAGGTCTCCCACCCCTGGCAGAGCTGCCAAATGCAGAGGTGAGGTTTTTTTACTCAGGGCCCTGGAGTCTACAATCTTGGCTGGTGAGAACTGCACAAGCCTCGAGATTCTGTGCCAGGGATACTGGCTGCCAGGAGCCACCTGCACTGCCACGTGAAATGGGGCCCAAAGGTCCCCGGGATATGAGGAGCTGAGCCAACACAGAACAGCCTATCATTCCCATCTGTCAGGGCTGTGTCCCTGCAGTGAAGTAAAAGTCTGTAAAGTCCCCAATGCTGTGGCTATTCTTTGAGGCCCCGCAGATTGGAAGGACACAGAGCCATCTGGCCACATTCAGCCCACTGCTCTGCTTGGAAGGTGGCAGCCCTACCTGTCTGCTTGTCAGAGGTGTGTCTGTCTATCTCTAAGAGTGTCATTTAATCAGCTCTTACCACTTATGCCTTCTGTAACAGGTAGCTTGGTAGAGGGATCAAGAGTATCATGGGAGGGCTGGAGACATGGCTTAGTGGTTAAGGTGCTTGCCTGCGAAGCCTAGGGACCCAGGTTCAGTTCCCCAGAACTCAAGTAAGTCCAGATGCATATGGTGGCACATGCATCTGGAGTTTGTTTGCAGTGGCTAGAGGCTCTGGTGTGCCCATCCACTCTCCCATAAATAAATTTTTAAAATAAAATAAAAACAAATAACATGGGAAAGTACACTTCATGCAACACTTGGTGGTTGGATGGGCCTTGGCACATCTCACCTCTCTTACAACTCTGGGCAGGTTTTAAGGGGGTTTATAAGCCAGCTGAGCTCTGTGTGATGGTCAACTTCATTGCATGTCCTCAGGGGTTCTACTAAGTGGCCCTGTGGGTGGTGAGGTGGGCCCAGTAGACTTCAAACTCACATGCCTCCTCCCTGTACTTGGGGCCTACACTCAGCTTTCCAGCCATGGTGCTGTGTCTGGAGCTTCTGGGGTGAACCTAAGTGAGTCCTTGCTCTTCAGCTGGATCATCTGACCCCAAAGAAGGGCCGAATTATGTGTGTGTGTGTGTGGGGGGGGTGTCCTTGAAAAGGAGGCAGGTAGAGCTCCCCTTGTTTCCTTCTAGAAAGGTCACAAGGTCCAGCTGTATGTGCCTTACCCGCTTACTTCATTCTCAAAAATGTTGCTGGGAGCCAAGCAGGTTGGCTCCGGTTTTCTAGCTGTAGAAACTGAGGCTCAGGGAGGTTTGGCAGCTTACCCATGGCCACACAGGCAGAGAGCCAGGCTGGGCCCTGACCTTTCCAGCTCCAGGCCTGTGTTCCTTATCCAAGAAGCAGCTATGTTTTGTGAGCATGTCTCAGCCCTTGCCAAGGCTCAGGAAAACCACTAGAGTCCCCAGGTTACTGAGGGTGAGATCAGCTTGGCAGCACCCTCACCCTAAGCATAAGAAAAATGCTGGGGTTGGGTCTGGAGTGATGACTCAGTGGTTAAGGGCACTTACTTGCAAAGCCTGATGGCCCAGGTTAAATGCCCCAGTACCTATGTAAAGCTAGTTACACAAAGTGGCGCCTGCATCTGGAATTTGTTTACAGTGGCAGGAGGCCCTGGTGTGCCCATACTCTCCTTCTGTCTGTGTGTCTGCTTCTTTTTCTTTGTCCCTCTCTTTCAAATAAATTACATACATATATATGTAATATATATATTTTTGTATATATAATTTATAATTATAATTTAATATAAATATAATTTATATATATGTAATTTACATATATTTATATGTAATTTATATATATATCTGGGGCTGGGGAGCAGGTCCTGAATTGCCACGATGAGTCTACATACCTCAGTTTCCCCACTTCATGACGTCAGTGTCCTGGATGCTGTGGAAGCTGTGGAAGCTGGGCTAGGCAGTGGCTCTGTCTAGTGTCATGAGATTCCCACCCCTGCTGCTCCTGGGCAGAGCAGTGGCTTCCAACAGAATGAATAAGTGTCCCTCTTGTCCATGGCACGCTCAGCAGGAAGTGAATATATGTGCCATGTTAATTTTAATAAAAGAGGTGGCTATGACATGGCTTTTATTTATTCATTTTTGTGTGTGAGCTTTCCTACACAAGCATAATGAATATTGGTAATATCCCACGTGGTCACACTCCAAATGCCCCTCTCTTCAGTCCTCGTCTCACTGAAGGCCCTCCTCTGCGGCCTGATAAGTATTCACTGGTGAGAAACTAGTGCGTTCTAGCACGACACACACACTGTGTAGACTGTTCGCTCATTTTTTTTAAATTTTGTTTATTTTTGTTATTTTGTTTTATTAATTGCCAGCCCAGGCTGACCTGGAATTCACTATGTAGTCTCAGGGTGGCCTCGAACTCACTGTGATCCTCCTACCTCTGCCTCCCGAGTGCTGGGATTAAAGGCGTGTGCCACCACGCCCGGCTGCCTTCTAGGCTTTTAAACTTTGAACTATTGTAATAAACTTTAAAGATTTTGTTCAAACTTAAGATGGGATTCTGTCTATGGCATGATTCCTAATTAAGCAGTACGTTTTCTGTCAGTCGTTCAGAGCTGGGGAAACTTAGCAGGGCCTCATGGAATTGGACAGACAAGCCTGTTTGGTTGACCAGAGGAAACACAGGGCAAGAAGTAAGAATGGGTGTGGTGGCGCATGCCTTTAATCTCAGCACTCGGGAGGCAGAGGTAGCAGGATTGCTGTGAGTTCGAGACCACCCTGAAACTATATAATAGTTAATTCTAGGTCAGCCTGGGCTAGAGTGAGACTCTCCCTCAAAAAAGAGAAAGGAGCCGGGCGTGGTGACGCACGCCTTTAATCCCAGCACTCGGGAGGCAGAGGTAGGAGGATTGCCGAGAGTTCGAGGCCACCCTGAGACTACATAGTTAATTCCAGGTCAGCCTGGACCAGAGTGAGACCCTACCTCGCAAAAAAACAAAAAAACAAAAACAAAAAAAAAAAAAAAGAGAGAGAAAGGAAAGAAAAGAAAAGAAACAAAGCCATCACTGGGACTCAAGTGAGAGACACTATTGGGATCCAAGAAAGTTCTAGAAATCTCCTGAGAATGCATAAAATATGACCATTTTCTGCGTCATCGTCTGCCCCCTCCCCAGATTTTTAAAAAATTTTGTTTTGTTTTAATGGCTTGCTTGAAAAATGACCCACCGTCTGCTGACACAGGGTCAGAGGGCGTGCCACCGGCCGCATTCATCATTGTAGTCACCGTGTCACCCTCGTGATGGTGACCATTAGTTTCTGTCAGGGATGAAGCCACAGCTGGGCTAAGGAGAGATGAGTTTGGGTTCAGAGGTCAGAGCAGCAGGACTTGGGAATTGGATGAATTAGAATTTTGCTGTAGTTAACAAAAAATTAAATCACAATAGTTATAAAATATTCATCCATCTGGGCCAAAGGAAAATGAAGCCTGATATTTAATTTTCGATTATACCACCTCATTTTGCATTTTTTATCATAGATTAGGTCGGCCCCGAGCTTTGACAGGACACTTGGGACCCCATGCATTTCCACAGATTAAAAGTCAACTCGTAAAAAAATTAATTGCCATTAAACTGCTTGGCGGAAGAAAAAAAATGTACCCATCAGGACCCATTTATCGACGGGGACCCCTCTGGTGGGCTAATGGCTAGGCTGCTGTGATGGAAGCCCGTGGGGGGGGGGGCTCTTCCTATGTGAGGTCTCTGTCCAACACCCAGCAGAGGGAGCATGACAGTGTGTGCAGTGGCAAGGCTGATGGGGACTGAGGCCCACTGCCAGGAAGCCCGACCTGGCTGAACCCTACTCCCAGTCCTCACTGAAACCTAGATGTGGCCAGCTAGGACAATGACCTCAGCATGGGCCTTGGCCTTCACCCTGAGCCTGAGGAATCTAGCCTCTGTGTGTGTAGATGTGTGTGCATGCTTATTTCCCTGAGACAGAGTCTCTCACCAAACTTGGAGCTCAAGCCATTTTTCAGATAGACTGGCTAACCAGTGAGCTCCAATGATCCTATTATCTCCATCCCACCCCCTCAGTACTGAGGTTATAGGCATGTGTGTTTATACCCGTTTTTGGTTTTTCAAGGTAGGGTCTTGCTCTAGCCCAGGCTGACCTGGAACTGACGATGTAGTCTCTGGGTGGTCTCGAACTCATGGTGATCCTCCTACCTCTGCCTCCCGAGTGCTGGGATTAAAGGCATGTGCCATTCCTGGCCATACCCGGCTTTTTTTTTTTGGAGAGAGACAGATGGAGAGGGGGACAGATAGAGAATGGGTGCACCAGCAGCCTCTCAGCTGCTGTGAACGAACTCCAGATGTGTGAGCCCCCTTGTGGGCAAGTGCAGCTTTGTGCCCTTGCGTCACTTTGCATCTGGCTAAACTTGGGACCTGGAGATTGGAACTGGGTTTTTAGGCTTAGCAGACAGGCGCCTTCACTGCTAAGCCATCTCTCCAGCCCAATACCTGGCTTTTTATGTGAATGCTAGGGATTGAGCTCAGGTCCTCATCCTGCACAACAAGCACTCTTACCTGCTGAGCCATCTCCCTAGCCCCCACAGCAAGGTTTTTTTAAACTTTCTCCACTCACAATGCCTTTTCACCCAAGAATTTTTTTTACCCAACCAGGGTATATAGGTATATAAGATAGGTTTACATATCTAACATTGACTGATAATAAATCAAAAGAAACTTATTTTAAAACCTCTTTGGCATACATTAATTTTTTTTATCTATTAAAGACAAAGGCAAACTTGCATACTAGTGAGATGGACGTATATGTTTTTTTACATCAAGAACTAAATCTTGGGCTGGAGAGATGGCTCAGCAGTTAAGGGCACCCTGCTTGCAAGGCCTGACAGCTTGGGTTCGATTCCCCAGTGCCCACATTAAAACCAGATGCATAGAGTGGCCCACATATCTGAAGCCCATTTGCCCATTTGGAGTGACAGGAGGCCCTGGCATGCCCATTCCTCTCTCCCACCTCTGTCTGCTTGCATATAAATAATAAACAAAATAATCAACATGAAACAGAAAAGAACGAAGTCTTGGCTGAATATTTGATAACGCAGGTATAGAGCATCTTCAACATTTTTCAGGGTTGATCAATCCTTTGAGAGGTTTTTCTTTTTAAAAATCTTATTTATTTGAGCTTATGGGGGACATGCCAGGTCTCTTGCCTCTGCAAATGAGCACCAGATGCTTGTTCCACTTTTTGCATCTGGCTTATGTGGGAATTGAACCCAGGCCAGCAGGCTTTGCAAGCAAGTGCCTTTAACTGCTGAGGTATCTTCCCATTCCCTTAAGGTTTTTTTTGGGACCCCATGCATTTCCACAGATTAAAAGTCAACTCAGAAAATTAATTGCCATTAAACTGCTTGGCGGAAGAAAAAATGTACCCATCAGGACCCATTTATCGATTTGGGACCTCTGGTGGGCTAATGGCTAGGCTGCTGTGATGGAAGCCCGTGGGGGCTCTTCCTATGTGAGGTCTCTGTCCAACACCCAGCAGAGGGAGCATGACAGTGTGTGCAGTGGCAAGGCTGATGGGGACTGAGGCCCACTGCCAGGAAGCCCGACCTGGCTGAACCCTACTCCCAGTCCTCACTGAAACCTAGATGTGGCCAGCTAGGACAATGACCTCAGCATGGGCCTTGGCCTTCACCCTGAGCCTGAGGAATCTAGCCTCTGTGTGTGTAGATGTGTGTGCATGCTTATTTCCTGAGACAGAGTCTCTCACCAAACTTGGAGCTCAAGCCATTTTTCAGATAGACTGGCTAACCAGTGAGCTCCAATGATCCTATTATCTCCATCCCACCCCTCAGTACTGAGGTTATAGGCATGTGTGTTTATACCCGTTTTGGTTTTCAAGGTAGGGTCTTGCTCTAGCCCAGGCTGACCTGGAACTGACGATGTAGTCTCTGGGTGGTCTCGAACTCATGGTGATCCTCCTACCTCTGTGCTCCAGTGCTGGGATTAAAGGCATGTGCCATTCCTGGCCATACCCGGCTTTTTTTGGAGAGAGACAGATGGAGAGGGGACAGATAGAGAATGGGTGCACCAGCAGCCTCTCAGCTGCTGTGAACGAACTCCAGATGTGTGAGCCCCCTTGTGGGCAAGTACAGCTTTGTGCGCCTGCGTCACTTTGCATCTGGCTAAACTTGGGACCTGGAGATTGGAACTGGGTTTTTAGGCTTAGCAGACAGGCGCCTTCACTGCTAAGCCATCTCTGTTAATACCTGGCACATGAATGCTGAGGATTGAGCTCAGGTCCTCATCCTGCACAACAAGCACTCTTACCTGCTGAGCCATCTCCTAGCCCCCACAGCAAGGTTTTTAAACTTTCTCCACTCACAATGCCTTTTCACCCAAGAATTTTTTTACCCAACCAGGGTATATAGGTATATAAGATGAGTTTACATATCTAACATTGACTGATAATAAATCAAAAGAAACTTATTTTAAAACCTCTTTGGCATACATTAATTTTTTATCTATTAAAGACAAAGGCAAACTTGCATACTAGTGAGATGGGCGTATATGTTTTTTACATCAAGAACTAAATCTTGGGCTGGAGAGATGGCTCAGCAGTTAAGGGCACCCTGCTTGCAAGGCCTGACAGCTTGGGTTCGATTCCCCAGTGCCCACATTAAAACCAGATGCATAGAGTGGCCCACATATCTGAAGCCCATTTGCCCATTGGGTGACGGAGGCCCTGGCATGCCGTTCCTCTCCCACCTCTGTCTGCTTGCATATAAATAATAAACAAAATAATCAACATGAAACAGAAAAGAAGCAGAAGTCTTGGCTGAATATTTGATAACGCAGGTATAGAGCATCTTCAACATTTTTCAGGGTTGATCAATCCTTTGAGAGGTTTTTCTTTTAAAAATCTTATTTATTTGAGCTTATGGGGACATGCCAGGTCTCTTGCCTCTGCAAATGAGCACCAGATGCTTGTTCCACTTTTTGCATCTGGCTTATGTAGAATTGAACCCAGGCCAGCAGGCTTTGCAAGCAAGTGCCTTTAACTGCTGAGGTATCTTCCCATTCCCTTAAGGTTTTTTGTTTTTTTTTTTGCGTGTATGTGTATACTTGTGTGTATGCATGTTTCTGTACATGGGCACACATGTATAGATGGGTGAAAGGCACATTGAACAATCTTGGGTGGTATCTATGCCATCTGCCTCTTCGAGGCAGGATCTCTCATTGGCCTGGAGCTCACCAATTAGGATAGACTGACTAGCCAGCAAGCTCCAGTGTTCTGCCTGACCCCACTTCCCCAGTGTTGGGATTGCAAGCACACGTCAACACTGCAAGCATTCATGTGGATACTGGGAGCTGCATTCACTGACTGAGCTATCTTCCCAGCTGGATACTTTGATTTTATAATTGTCGGTGCTGAGAATAGCACTTCACATTAGGATGTAGTACAATAGAGCAGGGATATGTTTAAGGTCATTTCAGAAATTGTTGGAAAAATCTGCTGTGAGCCAAAATTCATTTAATAATTTGTTTAAAATGAAGCTCAAAGCCAGGTGTGATGGCGCATGTCTTTCATCCCAGCACTCGGGAGGCAGAGGTAGGAGGATCACTGTGAGTTTGAGGCCACCCTGAGACTACATCGTCCATTCCAGGTCAGCCTGAGCTAGAGTGAGACCCTACCTCAAAACAAACAAACAAACAAACAAACAAATGACGCTCAGTCAGCATTTTTAAAAAAATCAAACATTCTAACAGTACACTACAAAAATATTAATTTGATAATTGCATGCAGAGGAATGATGATATGAAAATATGAGAACTCTTTGTTTTCCCGGCTTTTTTTTTTTGGAGAGAGACAGATGGAGAGGGGACAGATAGAGAATGGGTGCACCAGCAGCCTCCTCAGCTGCTGTGAACAGAACTCCAGATGTGTGAGCCCCCTTGTGGGCAAGTGCAGCTTTGTGCCCTTGCGTCACTTTGCATCTGGCTAAACTTGGGACCTGGAGATTGGAACTGGGTTTTTAGGCTTAGCAGACAGGCGCCTTCACTGCTAAGCCATCTCTCCAGCCCAATACCTGGCTTTTTATGTGAATGCTAGGGTTGAGCTCAGGTCCTCATCCTGCACAACAAGCACTCTTACCTGCTGAGCCATCTCCCTAGCCCCCACAGCAAGGTTTTTTTAAACTTTCTCCACTCACAATGCCTTTTCACCCAAGAATTTTTTTTACCCAACCAGGGTATATAGGTATATAAGATAGGTTTACATATCTAACATTGACTGATAATAAATCAAAAGAAACTTATTTTAAAACCTCTTTGGCATACATTAATTTTTTTATCTATTAAAGACAAAGGCAAACTTGCATACTAGTGAGATGGACGTATATGTTTTTTTACATCAAGAACTAAATCTTGGGCTGGAGAGATGGCTCAGCAGTTAAGGGCACCCTGCTTGCAAGGCCTGACAGCTTGGGTTCGATTCCCCAGTGCCCACATTAAAACCAGATGCATAGAGTGGCCCACATATCTGAAGCCCATTTGCCCATTTGGAGTGACAGGAGGCCCTGGCATGCCCATTCCTCTCTCCCACCTCTGTCTGCTTGCATATAAATAATAAACAAAATAATCAACATGAAACAGAAAAGAACGAAGTCTTGGCTGAATATTTGATAACGCAGGTATAGAGCATCTTCAACATTTTTCAGGGTTGATCAATCCTTTGAGAGGTTTTTCTTTTTAAAAATCTTATTTATTTGAGCTTATGGGGGGACATGCCAGGGTCTCTTGCCTCTGCAAATGAGCACCAGATGCTTGTTCCACTTTTTGCATCTGGCTTATGTGGGAATTGAACCCAGGCCAGCAGGCTTTGCAAGCAAGTGCCTTTAACTGCTGAGGTATCTTCCCATTCCCTTAAGGTTTTTTTTTTTTTTTTTTTTTTTTTGTGTATGTGTATACTTGTGTGTATGCATGTTTCTGTGTACATGGGCACACATGTGTATAGATGGGTGAAAAGGCACATTGAACAATCTTGGGTGGTATCTATGCCATCTGCCTCTTCGAGGCAGGATCTCTCATTGGCCTGGAGCTCACCAATTAGGATAGACTGACTAGCCAGCAAGCTCCAGTGTTCTGCCTGACCCCACTTCCCCAGTGTTGGGATTGCAAGCACACGTCAACACTGCAAGCATTCATGTGGATACTGGGAGCTGCATTCACTGACTGAGCTATCTTCCCAGCTGGATACTTTGATTTTATAATTGTCGGTGCTGAGAATAGCACTTCACATTAGGATGTAGTACAATAGAGCAGGGATATGTTTAAGGTCATTTCAGAAATTGTTGGAAAAATCTGCTGTGAGCCAAAATTCATTTAATAATTTGTTTAAAATGAAGCTCAAAGCCAGGTGTGATGGCGCATGTCTTTCATCCCAGCACTCGGGAGGCAGAGGTAGGAGGATCACTGTGAGTTTGAGGCCACCCTGAGACTACATCGTCCATTCCAGGTCAGCCTGAGCTAGAGTGAGACCCTACCTCAAAACAAACAAACAAACAAACAAACAAACAAATGACGCTCAGTCAGCATTTTTTAAAAAAATCAAACATTCTAACAGTACACTACAAAAATATTAATTTGATAATTGCATGCAGAGGAATGATGATATGAAAATATGAGAACTCTTTGTTTTCTGTAATAAAAACATGTTCCTATAAGAGCAGAGGGTGCTTGGGGTATAGCTCAGTAAAGCATTTGGCTGAGCTGGCATGGACCCTGGGTTCAGTTCCCAGCAGTGACCTGCCTTTCCCTAAAGATCAGACTAGTATTCTGGCAGCATGTTATCAGTATTTAAATAACTGTACTAGTCTTGACACTAACCTGGGTTTGATTCCCCAGCACCCATGTAAAGCCAGATGCTCAAAGTGGCGCATGTGTCTGGAGTTTGTTTGCAGTGAGTAGATGTCTGGTATGCCCATTCTGTCTCCCTCTTTCTCTCTTATAAATAACTAAATCAGTAAAATATTTAAAACATAAAATAACATTTCTTCGCAATAGTTTACATTACATTACATTATTAGAATAGTTTCATTATAGAAGTTGTTTGTTTTTACTTGCTGTTCTACACATTCTCCATTGGCATACGAGATAATGTTAACTCCATTTAATATGTTGGAACTACTACAAAAGGCAGCTTGCTTTTTTTTTTTTTTTTCCGAGGTAGGGTCTCACTCTAGTTCAGGCTGACCTGGAATGCACTCTGTAGTCATAGGGTAGCCTCAAACTCATGGCGATCCTCCTACCTCTGCCTCCCGAGTGCTGGGATTAAAGGCGTGCACCACCGTGCCTGGCTTTGCTTCTTAATTTATGCATCTTTGGGAGTTTTTTTTAAATTTTATTTATTTATTTGAGAGTGACAGAGAGAGAGAGAGAGAGAGAGAGAATGGGCGCACCAGGGCCTCCAGCTATTGCAAATGAACTCCAGATGCATGCACCACCTTGTGCATCTGGCTTACATGGGTCCTGGGGAATCGAGCCTTGAACCAGGGTCCTTAGGCTTCACAGGCAAGCGCTTAACCACCAAGCCATCTCTCCAGCCCATCTTTGGGAGTTTTGAAGGAATTTTATTTTTTGATGGAAAAGGAACTGTTGGGCTGAAGAGATGGCTTAGCAATTGTGGCACTTGCCTGGGAAGCCTAACGACCCAGGTTCAATTCCCCAGGACCCATGTAAGCCAGATGCACAAGATGGCACATGTGTCTGGAGTTCGTTTGCAGTGGCTAGAGGCCCTGGTGCACCCATTCTCTCTCTCTCTAATAAATAAATAAAAATAATTTTTTTTTTGTTTTTTTGAGGTAGGGTCTTGCTCTAGCCCAGACAGATCTGGAATTCACTCTGTAGTCTCAGGGTGGCCTTGAACTCACTGCAATCCTCCTACCTCTGCATCCCGAGTGCTGGGATGAAAGGTGTGAGCCACCATGGCCCGGCATAACTTTAAAATTTTTTTTTGTTTATTATTTATTTATTTGAGAGCAACAGACAGACAAAGAGAGAAAGAGGCAGATAGATAGAGAATGGGGGCACACCAGGGCCTCCTGCCACTGCAAACTCCAGATGCATGTGCCACCTTGTGCATCTGGCTTACATGGGTCCTGGGGAATGGAGCCTTAAACATGGGTCCTTAGGCTTCACAGGCAAGCGCTTAACTGCTAAGCCAGCTCTCCTGGCCCATAAATTTTTTAAAAAAGGAACTGTTGTGAGACTTAGAAACACTGCATCTATATGTGTATATATAATTTTAGCAATAAAGCATAATCTGAGAAGGCACTGGGAAAAAAAAGAGCAAAGAGCCAGGAAGATGGTTTAGTCAGTAAAGCACTTGCTTTGCAAGCACAATGACCTGAGTTTAGATCCCCACAAAAATTGCTAGTGCAGTGGTGTGTGCCTGTAATCCCAGCACTGGGGGGAGGCAGAAACAAGAGAATCCCTGGGGCCTGCTGGCTCATTAAAATACACTGTTTCAGGAGGCAGAGGTAGGAGGATGGTCATAAGTTCAAGGCCACTCTGAGATTACATAGTGAATTCCAGGCCAGCCTGGGCTAGAGTGAAACCCTACCTTGAAAAACAAAACAAATAAAAATAAATAACAAAGTGGAAGAGTAATAGAGGAAGATACCTGATAGTGACCTCAGGCTGAGGTGTCATTGAAGGCGCTGACGTCAGAAGGCACAGCCATGTAGCTCTAAGTCCTTGTGAGACTTCATGCATCTGAAGGCACAGATTCTGGCAGGGAAGGAACATGTGTGAGGGTGTGAGCATGTGTGAATGTATCTGAGAATTTGTGTGACTGGGAGACTGTGTGTGAGAGCATGAAAATGTGTGAACATGTGAGCCTGTGAGGAGCATAAATATGTAAATGTGTGTGAATGTGTGTGTGCATGGGAGAGTATGAGTATGTGTGAGAATTGTAATGTGAATGTACAAGAGTGTGTGAGAGGGCTGTGAATGTGAGCTATTTGTGGTATGAGTGTGTATGCACCTGTGAGTGTGAGTGAAGGCCTGCTTCATGCCTTCACTGGGGTCCTTGTGGATGGAGTTTTGTGATGGTGGGCAAGTACTGGCATTGGTGAATGTAACCTGGGTTTATGAAGTAAAACCTTGACAGGTGATTTTTTTTTTTTTTTAAATTTTTTAAAGCTTTAGTATTCTTTTATTTATTTATTTATTTATTTATTTATTTATTTATTTATTTATTTATTTGGAGAGTTTTACAGAGAGAGAGAGAAGGGGAGAGGAAGACAGAGATGATTTTTTAAAAGCATTTTTTTAAAATCCAGATGTTTTATTTCAAGTGCAGCATTGCCCCTTGCATCACTGCATCTGGCTAAACGTGGGACCTGGAGATTGGAACCAGCATTCTTAGGCTTAGGAGGCAGGCACTCCACTAAGCCATCTCTCCCAGCCCGACAGGTGATTTTTAAAAATATTTTTTATTTTATTTTTGGTTTTTGACCTCACTCTAGCTCAGGCTGACCTGGAATTCACTATGTATTCTCAGGGTGGCCTCAAACTCCTAGCGATCCTCCTACCTCTGCCTCCTGAGTACTGGGATTAAAGGCGTGTGTATCACCACGCCCAGCACAAAAAATATTTTTATTTATTTATTTATTTATTTTTTATATTTATTTATTTATTTATTTATTTGACAGAGAAAGAGGGAGAGCGTGCGAGAGAGAGACAGAGGGGGGGTGGAGAGAATGGGTGCACCAGGGCCTCCAGCCACTGCAAATGAGCTCCAGATGCATGCGCCCCCCCTCGTGCATCTGGCTAATGTGGGTCCTGGGGAATCGAACCTGGGTCCTTTGGTTTTGCAGGCAAATGCCTTAACCGCTAAGTCATCCCTCCAGCCCATATTTTTTTAAATTATATTTTACTCATTGACAGTTTTTATACATGCATATAATGTGTTTTGATACCGCTCACCTCCCATTCCCTTCTCTTGTCCCCCTCCTCTTACCGTTGCATCCCTCCCTCTTCCCAGCTAGTCTCTTCTTTATATTTTGGAAGCAGGGTGTCACTTTAGCCCAGGCTAACCTCAACTCACTTTGTATCCCACATGGCAATCCTCTAACCTCAGTCCCCCAAGTGCTGGGTTTAAAGGCCTTCACTACTATCAAATTTAATTAAGGCTCCTTGCATGACCATGGGGTTATTTATATACTAGGGCACAGACAACTTAGCAGTAGCTTACTACTAAAGAAAATATCTTCCCCTCTTCAGTAACCATTAACTACCAATAACTCGTCAGGGAGGTAGCAGCCCATATTTTTTGTTTTTATTTTTTATTTATTTGAGGGAGGGAGGGAGAGAGAGAGGCAGAGAGAGAATGGGCGTGCCAGAGCCTTCAGCTGCTGCAAATGAACTCTAGACCTTGTGCATCTGGCTTACATGTGTTCTGGGGAATCGAACCTGGGTTCTTTGGCTTCACAGGCAAGTCCCTTAACCACTAAGCCATCTCTCCAGCTCAGGTGATGGTTATTCTATGCCAGCATCCATTAAAGAAAGCTCCCTGTGCTGGGGATGTGTTGGTCATTTATTTCTACCATCCAGGAGGCCTGGAGTCATCACTGATCCTCCCAGCTTTTGACCAGCTTCCGAATAGATGAATGGGCATGTGGTCTGTGGCAGTGCTGGCTTCCGTGGTCCCTGGTAAGGTGGCCAGCTTGCAGGAGCCATCAGGGACTTCTGCCTCATTGCCATTGTTCCCATCTGTCCCTGGCCAAATGTGGGCTGTGTGCTTGGCTGTGTGCGTAGGGCCTTGGTCCTAGCTGTTGAATAGAGGTTTCATTACCCTCTCTACTTAGCAGAACGCCAAAGATTTGGGTCACCCTGAAGATCATGAAACCTTGACCTATGCTATCTGGACAGCTGGCTCTTCCCTATGGAAGCTCAGATGAGAGGAATTGTCTGTGAGCCCCTGCAAGGGCAGGCAAAGTGGTCTCCAGGGTAATACCGATCTCCCTGTCCCGGCCAGTGTTCAGAGGGCCACGGGTCCTTGCTGTGTTTTCTGTTTAAGATTCTGAGTTGGCTGGTGTGTACGCCTGGAGGAAAGGACAAGCTTTGGTGAGGCAGCTGCTGGGGCCCCCTCCCACCTTGCCCCGGCTACAGAGCAAGGCCCCCGGCGTGGAATTAGGTACCTGAAGCCTCTGCCTCTGCCTGCCTGAGCCTTGCTTGCCCTGCTTTGCTGTGGTGTCAATGGGGTGGGTGCAGAGGAAGAGAGTCCTGCTTCCATAGCACTAGGGAAGGTGGTGGCTGGGGGCTTCTCCTAAGAGATATGCTGATGTCTACCATTAGAGAGGGAAATGGAGGAATCATTATCTTAAAAACCTGAGAAAAGTAATTCTGCGCTTACGAGGTTCTGCTTAGCTCCGGGAGCAGGTATGGGCTTTTCTGAGGAGCACAGATGGGAGTGGACACTCCTGAGATGGACGTCTGCCATCCCTCTAGTTGGCACACATGTCAAGCAAGTGGCTTACCCAGATGCGGCAGCTGTCCTTACAGATCCCTTGTGTGTTGATAATGAGTGCCAAGGTCAAGAGGGAGCTCACAAGGACAAGCTGGAGCCTCCCTAGTAGCCCGGTGGTACCCCTGAATTGGAAGAATGGCTCTACCCCTCCCTGCAGACCACAGAGCCCACCACTACATCTCTGCCTGTCTTTGCAGGAGCTGCCATTGCCGAGGGCTCATCTGTCCACACCTGGTTGCCCAGGCCCTCCTGCACCCACAGTGACCAGCACCCACCTAGTCTGGCTTCCCAGGATCAGCCAGCCACAATCCAAACGGCTATGGACATCCTACAAGATCTCCGCAAGCAAATCCAGGCTGGGCTGGAGTTGGCCAGGCGCCCTAGGGTTGGGCGGAAACTCATACCATCAAAACCAAAACCACAGTCTCTGGCAGGGAAGGGACAGCAGGGGCCTCAGAGCACCCGGACTATGCAGAGCTCCCTCCTGAAGAGTGACAAGGTTGTGACGGAGGGGAAGTACCCCACCCGAGACAAAGCTGGAGGCTTTGGCACTCAGCAGCCCTGGAGCACTGTGGCTGAGCAACAGTCCTGTCCACAGAGGATTCGGGCAGCCCGGGGGCGGGACACTTCCTTCCAGATGCCTGGGACACCTCCTGAAAAGCTGAGTTCCTCAGAGCGTCCCTGGAGCTCCCTGGCTGGACAGATCTATCCACACAAGGCCCGGGCAACCCAGAGACGGGACACTTCCTTCCAGAGGCCTGACAGTCCTGACAGTCCCCCTGAAAGGCTGAGCTCTTTCTCACAGCGACCTTGGAGTGCCCTGACTGGGCAGACATGTCGACAGAGGGACTGGGAGGTTGATGACGACTGGAAGGTCCCTGGCTCCAGACCATGGAGCCCTGTGGAAAAGCCACGACCTGCCTTCCAGCGACCCCGGAGCATCTCCTTTGGACAAAGGTCCAGCCCCCACTGCAAGGGCAGCAGTGCCAAACGCCCTCCTTCGAGAGCCAAGCAGGCTTGGGTGAGGCCTGCCCAGGGCTTCTTTCGGAACACTCCTGGAAAGGAGCAAGACACACGGCAGTCCCCACCCTGTCCAAGACTACGGAGGACCCTGGGCCAGCCATATAGCTCTGAGTCTTTGCGCGACTTCATGCGTCAGAAGGCACAGGCCAGGCGCAGGCACACTCTGGAGCAGAAGGCTTTGGCCGCACGCACACAGGAGCTGAGGAACCAGAGGCTGCAGGAAGTCTACCGGAAGCAGAGGGAGGCAGTCCTTGGCAAGCCCGACCCAGTGGTCTCCCAGAGAAAACCTGGCATCGTCACCTTTGTTCCCAGTTCTGCACAGTCCGTGGTATGTACTGAGTGGGTGACAAGCACAGGGTTCTGAGCCTGAGGCTGTGTATCCCCAGCTGCCTGATAACCACTGACAAGTAGGTGGTCGGGAGCTACCGGGTCCAAGGATGGAGACAGTGCTGGCTCTTGGCAGCCTTGCTGCCAACTTGTGCTGGAGAACAAGGGTATGGGCAGGCATTTCCCTGGGGAAGAAACTCCACAGAGGCGAAGGCTAGACATAGGCTCTGGTGGGGTGAGGGGGATAGTCCAGCTGGACTTGCTTTCTCTTTGCTTCCATGGGTACTACAGGGCTCTAGAAGACCTTCATGCCCCTGTCACTGCTTCTGAGGTGGGACCCCCAGTTCTCGGCAAGGCTCTGAGGGTCCAGCCTGATACCCCAGGTGGAGGCCCAAGCCCAGCTCTGAGCCTGAGAGATGGAGCTGTGGGGTCTTGCTGGCCTGGTGTTCTAACTGTGTCCTCTCTGCTTTAGGGCCTGGAAGCCCCGGAGAGCCTAAAGTCACCGGTGCAGGAGTGGAGCAAGGTGACATCTGGTATGGTAGTGGGAGACCAGGAGGCGCCAGACAGGTGAGTGTGCCAAGGCATGGGGTTGTGGGTAGCTAGGGTGGAAGATGAATTCTGGAGGCTCCCCTGACGTTGCCCGTGACAGTGTGGCTCCTTGGGACCTTTCTTCTCTACTGCCCAGGAAACCCCCAGTGCTGTACAGTGTAGTGACCGCTACTATGCTTTTGATGAGGCGAGATGGTCACTATGAACGTAAATGGTGCATTTAAAAAATTTGTATTTACTTATTTGCAAGAGAGAGAGAGAATGGGCACACTAGGGCCTTCAGCTGCTGCAAACTCCAGAAGCATATGCCACCTTGTGCATCAGGCTTACATGGGTCCTGGGGAATCAAACCTGGGTCCTTTGGCTTTGCAGGCTAGCACCTTAACTGCTAAGCCATCCCTCCTGCCCAGTGGTGCATTCTTAAATGCATGGCTTGGTGGCACTCAGCTGACCCTCCAATGACATGCAAACACCACCTCTGTCCATCTCCAGTACTCCTTGGGGACATCATCCACACAGGAAGCTGTCATCTTCCTCAGCCACTGGCATTTCCTACCCATGGTGTATTCATTTATGGTCTGGTCTCTCTCATTGAGTGCTTCACCCTCAGGGGTTTATCTGTGCTGGGGTTTGCTCTTTTTATTATTATTATTATTTATTTGAGAGAAAGAGGTAGAGAGAGAGAGAGAGAGAGGGAGCACACTGGGGCCTTCAGCCATTGCAAACAAACTCCAGACACTTGTACCTCCTTGTGCACATGTGTGACATTGCGTACTTGTGTCACTGTGCGTCTGGCTTATGTGGGACCTGGAGATTTGAGCATGAGTTCTTAGGCTTCACAGGCAAGTGCCTCAACCACTAAGCCATCTCTCCAGCCCTGGGCTTTTTGCTCTTTGGTCAGTGCACATTTGGTTTACTCATTGCTTGTTGATGGGGAGTCAGCTTGTTCCCGTCTTTGGCTGCTGTAAACAATGCTGCCAGAAACATGAGTGTGCATGTAACTTGTTTGGACACCTGTTTTTATTTCTCTGGGGGAGATCTTTGGGGGTTTATACCAAGTTCTCCAAAGATAACTCAGAGCACACAATAATCCCAAAAGAGCAAAATCTCTCTTATTGAAAATCTTAAAAATCACAGCCCAGGGCTAGAGAGATGGCTTAGTGGTTAAGGTGCTTGCTGGCACAGCCTAAAGACCCAGGTTTGGCTCCCCAGAACCCATGTAAGCCAGATGCATAAGGTGGCACATGCATATGGAGTTTGTAGCCCTGGCATGTCAGTTCTTTCTCTCATAAATACTTTTTAAAATTGATTATTATTATTATTACTGGTTTTTTGAGAGAGTCTTATTCTAGCTTAGGCTGACCTGGAATTCACTCTGTAGTCTCAGGGTGGCCTTGAACTCATGGTGATCCTCCTACCTCTGCCTCCCAAGTGCTGGGGTTAAACGCATGCACCACCACACCTGGCTTTTTTAAAAAAAATATTTTATTTTTATTTATTTATTTGAGAGAGAAAAAGATGCAGGCAGACAGAGAAAGAAGCAGATAGAGAGAGAATGGGCACACCAGGGCCTCCAATCACTGCAAATGAACTCCAGACACATGTGCCACTTTGTGCATACATGGGTCCTGGGGAATCAAACCTGGGTCCTTTGGCTTTGCAGTCAAATGCCTTAATTAACAGTTAAGCCATCTCTCCAGCCCTCATAAATAATTTGTTTTTAAAAATCATGCCCCTGGAACATTTATACCCCCAAAACATAATTCTGAAAAAAAAAACTATTTTTTTAAAAAGAGGGCTGGGGAAATGGGTCAGTGGGTAAAGTGCTTGCCATGTAAGCATAGGGACCTTCATTTGGATTCCTAACACCCACATAAAAGCTGGGCACAGTGGCACACACCTATAATCCTAGCACTGGGGAGATGGAGACAGGATCCCTTGAGCTTTCTAGCAAGCTCATCTAACTGAATTAGTGACTCTAGGTTCAGTAGAGACTCTGTCTTAAAAAATAAGATGGATGGCTGGGGAGATAGCCCTGTGTTTAAAGGCACTTGCTTGCAAAGCCTGCCAGCCTGACTTTGATTCCCCAGTACCCACGTGAAGCCAGATGCACAAGTGGTGCATGTGTCTGGAGTTCATTTGCAGCAGCCAGAGTCCCCAGTTTACCCAGGCTTTCTTTCTCCCTCCCTCCCCTACCTCTGTCAAATAAATAAAAGTGGAAGGGGGCTGGAGAGATGGCTTAGTGGTTAAGGCACTTGCCAGCAAAGCCTAAGGACCCATGTTCGATTCCCCAGGTCCCACGTAAGCCAGATGCACAAGGTGATGCAAGCACACAAGGTCACACATGTGCAGAAGGTGGTGCATGCATCTAGAGTTTGATTGCCAAGGCTGGAGGCCCTGGCATGCCAATTCTTTCTGTCATAAAAAAATTACCAAAAAAAAAAAAAAAAAAAAAAGTGGAAGCCAGGCATGGTGGCATATGCCTATTTTTTTTTTTTTTCGAGGTAGGGTTTCACTTTGGTCCAGGCTGACCTGGAATTCACTATGTAGTCTCAGGGTAGCCTCAAACTCATGGTGATCCTCCTACCTCTGCCTCCCAGGTGCTGGGATTAAAGGCGTGTGCCATCACACCTGGCGGCATATGCCTTTTAATCCCAGCACTCAAGAGGCAAAGGTAGGAGGATCACCATGAATTTGAGGCCACCCTGAGACTATGTAGTGAATTCCAGGTTAGCCTGAACTAGAGTGAGACCCTACCTCGAAAAACCAAAAAAAAAAATAAAATAAAATAAATAAAGTGGAGAGCCAGTGACAAATCAGGGGTCTGCATGTATGAACTTCTAAACCTGACCCCTGGTTCCAGACAGAGGAAGACTCAGGCCCACCCAGACCTGGCACCTAAGAGCAGCCCAAGCAGTCCTCTGCCTGGCTTCCTAACTTCCCTAGCTGGAGAGGGCGACCCCATTCATTGTAAGAGCCCGTGTTTCTATATATACAGGCTCTTTTTATTTCTACTTTTAAGAATTGTGCTAAAATACATATAACATAACATTTACAACCATAGCCATTTTTTCTCAATCCATCTGGATTTTAAATTTATTTTTAACTGATACATAAAAACATAAAAATTGTACATATGGATGGGGGATACCATGTGGTGTTTTGATGTAAGTAGGCATTACATGCTTAAATTAGGTTAAATACACCCTTTTCAAACATTTAGCGTTTCTACATGGTAAAAAAAACATTCAAAATCTTTTCTTTTATATTGTTAAAAATTTATTTATTTATTTATTTATTTGAGGGAGAAGAGGAAAGAGAGAGAGAGAGAATGGGCGCTACAGGGCCTCCAGCCACTGGAAATGAACTCCAGATGCATGTGCCACCTAGTGTATCTGGCTTACATGGGTCCTGAGGAATTGAACCTGGATCTTTAGGCTTTGCAGGCAAGCGCCTTAACCACTAAGCCATCTCTCCAGCCCTAAAAAAAATTTTATTTTTTTTATTTTTCGAGGTAGGGTTTCACTCTAGTCCAGGCTGAGTTGGAATTCACTATGTAGTCTCAGAGTGGCCTTGAACTCATGGTGATCCTCCTATCTCTGCCTCCTGAGTGCTGGGATTAAAGGTGTGCGCCACCACGCCCAGCTCAATTTTTAAAAATTTTATTTGTTTTTCCATTTTGAAAGAGAGAAAGAGAGACAGATATATATAGGGAGAATGGGCACACCAGGGCATCCAGCCACTTCAAATGAACTCTAGATGCATGCACCCCCTTGTATGTCTGGCTTATGTGGCCACTGGGGAATCGAACTTGGGTCCTTAGGCTTCCCAGGCAAATGCCTTAACCACTAAGCCATCCTTCTAGCCCTCTTCTAGATTTTTAAAAATACATTATTTTTTTATTTATTAGAGAGCAAGAAAGAGGCAGATAGAGAAAGAGAAAATGAGCCCACTAGGGCCTCCAGCCACTGCTAATAAACTCCAGAGGCATGTACCATCTTATGCATCTGGCTTATGTGGGTACTGGGGAACTGAACTTCAAAAGCAAACACCAGGCCATCTCTCCAGCCCCTTCTTCTATATTTTTGAAATGTACAACACATCATTGTTTTATTTAGCACCCCAGAACTTCATGCGCCTTTCTAACTGTAGCTTAATACCTGCTGATCAACCTCTGCACACCTCCCGTCTTAAACCATTTCTCCCCCACAGTCATCCTCTTCTCCTTCCTCCTCCACTTGGGTTACTGGGAGATCAAACCCAGAGTTTTGTACATGCTAGGCAAGCACCTTACCATTAAGCTACATCCCTTTTCTTTTCCCTTTCTTCCTTTCCTTCCTTCCTTCCTTCCTTCCTTCCTTCCTTCCTTCCTTCCTTCTTTCTTTCTTTCTTTCTTTCTTTCTTTCTTTCTTTCTTTCTTTCTTTCTTTCTTTCCTTCCTTCCTTCCTTCCTTCCTTCCTTCTTTCTTTCTTTCTTTCTTTCTTTCTTTCTTTCTTTCTTGGGATTTTTTTTTTTTTCGAGATAGGGCCTCGCTCTAGCCCAGGCTGACCTGGAATTCACTATGTAGTCTCAGGGTGGCCTCAAACTCACGGTGATCCACCTACCTCTGCCTCCCGAGTGCTGGGATTAAAGGTGTGCGCCACCACGCCCAGCTCCCTAATTTTTTATCTCGAGGCAGAATCTCACTAAGTTGCCCAGGCAGACCTTGAACTTATGATCCTTCTGCCTCAGCCTTATCTGGGATTACAGGCATGTGTCATCAGGTCTAACTTTGTTTTGTTTGTGAGTCTTGCTCTGTAACTCAGGCTTTGGAACTCACACTCCCCCACCTCACTCTCCAAGTAGTGGAATGATGAGTGTGCACTGACACACTCAGCTTCTCATTGTTAAGTGCATCGTCCAGTGGCACTGGTTACATTCATAATAATATATAATGATAATGCAGCTGTCACTACCATTCAACCACAGAACTTTCTTCTCTTCCCAAACTGAACCACTGTCCCCATTAACACTTGACTCCTCAGCACCTTCCAGCCCCTGGCATCCTCTGTCTCTGTGGATTCAATGACCCAGAGGACCTCAAAGACACAGAATCACATCAAACTTGTCCTTTTATAACCTGTCATGTCACACAACATGATGATCTGGAGGTTCATCCCTGATGTAGCACGTGTCACACTCCCCTTGCTGCCAAGACTGAGTGACATCCCATCACCTGGCCGGGCCCCTTGCTGCTGATCACTTGTCCATACTCAGGTTGTCTTCCACTGTTGGCTATTGAGACTAGAGCTCTTGTGAGCTCAGTTCACAGGTATCTGCTCATGCCCCTGCTTTTGACACTTTTACCCAGGAGTGAACTTGCTAGATCACATGGTAATGTGATGTTTAATATCTGAGGGACCACCAGACTGTTTTCCCAGTGTCTGCAGCATCTGGAACCTTCCACCAGCTTCTCCATGCCTCACCCACACCTGGTCCTTTGTTCTATTGAGAGCCCAGTGTAGTGACACGTGGTAGCCCAGCCCTCTCCCTGGTCCATAGTGTCACAGATGTCCTGGTTGCTCCTCCTTGCATCACACATGCGCTACACATGTATGTTTTGTACATGTTGCCCACCACATCCAGCTGGGGCTGAGCATCTGTTTTCTTTCTTTTCTTTTCTTTCTTTCTTTCTTTCTTTCTTTCTTTCTTTCTTTCTTTCTTTCTTTTTTCTCCTCTCCTCTTCTCTTCTCCTTCTTCTTCTTCTTCTTTTTTTTGCTTTTCAAGGTAGGGTCTCACTTTAGCCCAGGCTGACTTGGAATTCACTATGTAGTCTCAGGGTGGCCTCGAACTCACGGTGATCCTCCTACTTCTGTCTCCTGAATTCTGGGATTAAAGGCGTGCGCCACCACACCCAGTCTTCACTCTTGTCTTTCTGTAGCTTCTGTCTGTGTTTGAACAAAGCCTGGAACCACACCAAGACCCTGGACACCAGATGCCACCCAGATGGCGTGAGTGACACCCCTCTGCCTCTGCCTACCACTTCCTCCCTGGGCCCCATGAATATCCAAGACCTGACTGGGGAACAATGCATTTACCTGGACCCCCTGGAGGCTGACTGCATGGGCCCATTGGGTCCTCTGTACTTGCAGTACAAGCAGGCTCGGCTACAGGCGCTGGAGACCATGGCGGACGTCCTCAAGAAGCGCATTGATCTCCTGACAGCCAAGCTGCACAGGTCAGTGTCCCTAGATGAGGCCGGTGACTTGGCCTCAGATATGCTGCCCTTGGGCTCCACTGCTGTGCCTACCATCCCCGCTTTTGCCGCCTCCACCTGCCCCAGAGCCTTGGTGCCCAACAGGGACAGAGAGATACCTCAGGACCCTCAGGACTGGGTGGACCAACAAGCCAAGCCCCTTCCCACCACCTACTTCTTGGATAGTGAGACGCTGCCATGGAGCCCCAGCTGGGAACCACGGAGCCTGAGTCCAGGGGCCCATCTTAACACTCAACTGCAAGGTGAGGCTGGGGCTCTGGGCATCATGCCAGTTGGGGGGGGTGTCTGTGGTCTGGAAGCAACAGGATTTCATTCTCTTTCTGCCTCTCAGTTTCCTCTCTGGAGAGTAAAATAGAAAGACAATAGCCAGGAGCTGCCCAGGGGTTATGAGTGGTGACAGTAGCTGCTGCTCATAGGAGGCGTGTAGCACAGGCCGTAGCTGACTCATTCCATGGTGGGGAAGAGGCATGGCTCCTATTGCGCCTGCTCCCCACCCCCACCCCTGGCTCCCCAAGAGGCAAGCAGGCTAGCAAGGGCCATGTGCTCTTTAGGACCTATTTCCACCACTCTTGCCACACTGTCTTATGTCACTCCTTGCCCTGCCGGTTCATGAAGTTGTATCCCTTCCAAAGGTGTCATGAAGGACAGACTCTGGGAGCTGGAAAAGAGATGGCAGAGAGAGGCAGCTTCCCTCCACGCTCTCAGTGCCTACACGAGGAGGTGAGTCATCCTGCCTGCCTCTCAAATCCCCCGTGGAGACGTCCCCCGTGCTGGTTCAGGATTCTGGGTGTAGACAAGCCAGACGAAGAGTGACGAAGTTCCCAGTGCACTAGGTCATGCTGGCTGTAATGCTGGCCCATGTCACATGGTAGCTCTTGTTCACCTCTGAGCTGTGCAGCTTACAGTGGGCCCTGGCCCAAGCCCCACCCAGCATGGAAATACTTCCAGAACATATTCCCCTGGGAAACACGTCTTGACTTCTTGTTGGTTGTTGGCGGGCTGTCTGGGTCTGGGAACTCTGATTCAGGAGTCATCACACTATCTGGGTTCCCTGTTTCCATGCCTGAGTTCTCAGGGCCACCTGTCTCTTGTATCTTCTTCTGGCTTCTGTCCCCAGCTCTTCACTGCGTGCAGTCCACACAAGTGTTTTAAAGTACCTTTGGTATGTTTGATGACCTGCTTTAAATCCAGAGACCCATCTCACCCTCGGTCCCTTCCTACTCTTAGGAATAACACCCATCCCATGTCTCCCATACTGTAGTGGGGTTCAGGAAGTGTTTGTCCCTCCAGAGACTCTAGTGATTGACTCTGAGCTGGTGCTTGACACCTAGGCTGCCCACAAGAGTGCTAAGTGTCCCACTCCTTTCAGGGCCATGACCTTTCTTCTTTCCAGGGTCAGGAACATGTTTGGTTTTCTCTCCTGAAAACCTCTTCTGCCACCCCAAAATGTCCTTTCTCCTCTCACTTGCCTGCTTTTTTTGCTTGGGTCCAATCTTAACCAGGGACCCTTAGTCCCACCCAGGCCCCTTTCTCGGGATTCCCTGCACCCTGTGCCACCCACCAATAGATCCGGAATCATCTCAGGCTCTTTTTGCCTCACTGTCCTTGGGCAGGGATTCCCAGCCTGGCCGGAGAAGCCTGTCTTTGGGTAGTTCAGGACTTGGGTTCAAAATCTCAGAGCTGAGCTGAGGTGGAGGCTCTGGAGGAAGTTGGACAGCCACCATCTTGAGGGTTTGGCTGGCCCTTTGTCCCTGCTTTTCTGAGTCTACAAGGATAATTCCTGAGCTCAGTTTCATCCCCTGCAACAGGCTGCATCATACTTCTGGCTGTAGCCTGGGCTGTCCTCAGCTTGGAGACCAGTTAGTAGGCCAGAGGATAGTTCACACAAGGAGGGGCTGTGCAAGGCAGGTGGGGACAGGTCTCAGTGCAGGGAGAAGGGGCTGTGAGGGGAGGCCACAGTCAAGGTGCAGGTAGCTGTGGTGTGAAAGCTGAAGGGTGGCTGCTTCTTTGACTCTGACATGTTCCCAGGCCTGCGACTGCCCTATAATGGAGTGTGTTAAAATCCCAGCTCTGTCTGTGGAACAAGGTCAAGGCCCTGCCTTCAGCTTCAAACGCTTTCTAGGAATGAATGACCAGTGCATCATCGACAGGGGTGGGCAATCCCAGCCGTCTTGCCACTGCCCCTTCCTGGAGTGGGGACACTTCCCACCTGTCCTGATGCCTTTAATCTGTGGAGGGAGAAAGGCCAGGTTGGGTCTGTGTCCTCACTGATGCCCAGTGGCCATTAGGGGGCAGCATTGGGCTGGGTTTTCCTCCTCTCCTAAACCACCGGCACCCCTAACAGGGCCTAGAATATTCAAAGGGTTAATTTCAGTGTCCCAGGCTCTAAGAAGGACAGACTAGGTCTGTCGTAAGGGATCGGTGCTGGCATTTGTGACACAAAGCCAGAAGGCGAAGCCTGGCTTTCCCTGCATCTTCTACCTTCCATGATCATAGCCTGGATGAGACAACCTGAGAGGGACCCTGAGTACTGCAGGCCCCATCTGGCCGGGCAGCCCCAGAGAGACCAGAAGAAATCACATTCGGGGAGGTTATTTCCCAGCACGATGGGGCTCTGGGAGAGCAAGGCTGAGGGATAGGAACAGAGGCTTGCTGGGCCACACTTGGTAGGTGGGGGCTTGTGTGTTTTGTGTTCATGAGCAGGTCAGTCCTGACACTTCAGCCCTGAAGACCAAGGTTAGAGCTTCCCTCTGCCGGTTTGTGGCTTTCCTTTGATGCCCTTCAGACCCGGCTCTGTTAGCTCTCAGGGTGAATCCTGAGTTAGAAGGGGACCTCCTCTCCCCCACAGGGCCCCCGGGCCAGTTGCCATTATCTCAAGGCGAGGGACTCCGGGGTTTCTGGCTGTCCCCACCCATCCTGACATTCAACTCCATCCCAGAGCTGCACCTGCCTTCTGGCAACTTCTTCCATGTCCGTGCTCCCATGCTGCTTTACAGCCCCTTGCTGCCTCAACTTATGTCCATCTGTGCTGGAAGACCCCGAGTTCCAGGCAGGGGCCAAGTGATGGTCATTACCATATTCCCAGCCCCTCACAGCACCCAAGCTTCAAGCAGGGGTGAGACAGGCCCCTGTGGGCCCTGTAGGCTCCTGAACACAGGTGTGAGTGGCATCTTCAATGACTCAGGTAGATTCTGGGTCACTATGTGCCAGGGACAGATGGTGCCCTAGGGAGAAAGTGGAGCAAGGGCAGGGCTGTGCTTGCCGCCCCCACACACCTGGCACAAACGCCCATTACACACTCATTTTCCATGTCTTAAAGTCCTCTAATCCTAGCAGCTGCTACCTACCTGTGCTCAGTGGCTCACCACCCACTTGAGCTGCTTCCGCCTGGGCACAGGCTCAAGGTCTTGCCTGCCTGAGTGGGGAGGCAGCTTCCTGGGTCCAGCCAGGCCTTGGTCCTTGGTCACAGCTGGAGTTCTTCCTCCATGACCCAGCCCTACCTTAGATGCCTTGTTATAGGTCAGGGCCACAGTGCTAGCCATGAGGCGGAGTTGTGGGCTGGGTCAGGAGGGATATGGAGCCCTTATTTGGCATAGCCTGGTGGGCAGCGTCCTTAGCGGCTGACGGAGGTGATCTGGATGGCCACTTTGGCAGATGGGATTCTGATTCCACTCCCAGAACCTGGTGGTGACAGAGTTGATGTCACACATACTCTTTGAGCTTCTGCACCCACACATGCGCACACATGCATATACACACATAGTCTGTGTCCATACTTGGGTATGATGGCTGTGGGTCCCTGGCCACTCAGGAGGCCATTCATATATATATGCCACCTGTTTACTGCTGTTCTCTGGGTCAGAGGCCAGTCCCCTGACAGGCTAAAGCCTTAAGTCCTGCTTTGGATACACTGCCTGGATCTGAGAGCTACAGGGGCCATGCGTGTCCTGATCCCTGCTGAGGGAGGAATCACACACTTCCATCCATCTTGCCTCCTCCACAGCCTAACCTCACTCACCATGTGCTTCTTGTTCTCCAGCTCACTTGAGGTACCGGCTGCACCAGACCCCACCCTTGACTCCTTTTGGCTGGAAGAAATGCCAGAAGCCAGAGGGGCAGGCTTGGTAACGTCCTGGACCACCCTGAGCTGCGGTAAGGGCAGGCCTGCTCACAGGATTTGGGCTGGCTGGTCAGATGGCCAGGGCAGCCTGTCAGGGGCTCCCTCCACTACCTAGTCCTACAGGGTAGAGATCCTTTCCTTTGTGGCCAGCCACCACACATCAGTATTAAAGTGTTTTTGAGGTTCTTTGTCCCCTGCTCTGATCCTGTCGTGTCTGTTGTGACGTGGGTCATCGCTATTTCTAAACTAGTCAGATTCCTATAGCCCAAGAGTGTCACCTTTTATTTATTTATTTGCAAGGAGAGAGAGAGAGAGAGAGAGAGAGAGACCAGGGCCTCTAACTGCTGCAAACGAACTCCAGATGCATGTGCCACTTTGTGCATCTGGATTTATGTGGGTGCTGGGGAATAGAATCCCGGTCTTTAGACTTTGCAGGCTAGCACCTTAACTGCTGCACCATCTCTCCAGCCCCTTTCCTTCCTTCCTTTTCCTTCCTTCCTTCCCTCCTTCCTCCCCTTCCTTCCTTCTCTTTTCCCTTTCTTTCTTTCTTTCTTTCTTTCTTTCTTTCTTTCTCTCTCTCTCCCCCTCTCTTTCTTTCTTTCTCTCTCTTTCTTCTTTCTTTCTTTCCTTCTTTCTTTTCTCTCTTTCTTTCTCTTTCTTTCTTTCTTTCTTTCTTTCTTTCTTTCTTTCTTTCTTTCTCTCTCTCTCTCTTTCTTTCTTTCTTTCTCTCTCTCTCTCTCTTTCTTTCTTTCTTTCTTTCTTTCTTTTCTTTCTTTCTTTCTTTCTTTCTTTCTTTCTTTCTTTCTTTCTTTCTTTCTTTCTTTCTTTCTTTTGATCGTTCCTGAGTGTTCTTGTTCCTGGGTTTTAGCGGAGGAAACTGTCAGGAAAGACTGAAGAGTTGTTTCCTGTAGGGGACAGGACAGGGTGTTCCCCTGCTGCCCCAGAACCTACAATGGCCCTAGGGAGCCTCTCCCCTATCCTCAGGCTGTATCCAGGGCGCAGTTTGTGGACTGAAGTCTGCCCAGCACAGGCTTGGGAGGGAAGCAAGGGTTCAGGACAGCAGGGAATGGAGCACAGCTCTGAGCAGGCCTGGGATCCCATTCACTGCTTCATCTTTATTTGTTGATTTTCTTCAAAACAACAGGGATTTAAAAAAAAATTATTTATTTGAGAGAAAGAGGCGGGGGGGGGGAGAGAATAGGCATGCCACTGCAAACAAACTCCAGATGTATGCACCCCCTGGTGCATCTGGCTTACGTGGGTCCTGGAGAATTGAACCAGGATCCTCAAATGCCTTAACTGTTAAGCCATCTCTCCAGCCCCTGTTTTGTTTTTTATTTATTTATTTTTAAAATTAATTAATTTATTTGAGAGAGCAAGAGAGAAAGAGGGAGAGAGAGAAAGGATGGGTGCACTAGGGCCTCCAACCACTGCAAACGAACTCCAGATGCATGTGCCACCTTGTGCATCTGGCTTACGTGGGTCCTGGGGAATTGAATTGAGGTCCTTTGGCTTTTCAGGCAAATGCCTTAACTGCTAAGCCATCTCTCTAGCCCCATCCTGAATGCTAGGTTTAAAGGTGTGTGCCACCATGCTTGGCTTCAGATTGTTGGTTTTTTAAATTTTTAAATTTTTTAAAAAATTTATGAGAAAGAGAGAGAAGGAGAGAGAGAATGTGCATGCCAGGGCCTCTATCCACTGCAAACAAACTCCAGACCCAGATACAGGCATCACCATGTGCATCTGGCTTACATGGGTTCTGGGGAATTGAACCTGGGTCCTTAGACTTAGCAGGCAAGCACCTTAACTGCTAAGCCATATCTTCCAGTCCTGTTGTTGTTATTTAATGTGTGTGTGTGTGTGTGTATGCATATGAGTGAGTGTGGAGGCCAGAGAACAACCTCAAGTACACCCTCCATATCTTTTTGAGATAGGGTCTCTCATTGACTTGGAGCTCACTAAGCAGGCTAAATTAGCTGGTCAGTGAGTTCAGGGATCCAACTGTCTCTGCCTTTCCAGCACTGGGGTTACAGCCATGCACCAACCCTGCCTGGCATTTTTGTGTGTGTGTGTGTGTGTGAGTATTGGGGATCATTCTCAGGTCCTCGTGCTTGTGAAGCAAGCTCTTTTTTTTTTTTTTTTAACTGACTGAGCCATCTCCCCTGCCCCAAAGGCTGAGACAAGAGGATCTCAAATTCAAGGTCAGCCTGGGCAAATATAGAGTTGCAGGCCAGCCTGGGCTACACAGCAGGACCCTGTCTGAAAACAATAAAAAACAAAAACAAAAAACCAAAATCTATGCTCATGGGATGTAGAGATGGCTTAGTAGTTAAGGTGCTCGCCTGTGAAGCCCAAGGACCCAGGTTCAATTCTCCAATACCCACATAAGTCAGATGCATATGGTGACACATGCATCTGGAATTTGTTATAGTGGCTGGAGGTCTGGTGCTCCCATTCTCTCTATCTCTTTCTCTTTCTCTCTCTCATAAATAAATATGAATAAATAAATAAAATAATAATAAAAAATGTATGATCATGATTATAAGAATCAGGTGATGGACATATTCAAAATGAATGTGGACCATCAACCCACAATCAGTTTGAGCAGCCCTAGTTGCCTACAGGGTAGACTTCAAGGGCTGAGAAAGGCTTAACTAGTTAGCAGAGCTCCAGGCTTCTCCTCCAGGGTATTGCTGGGAGGAAGGGGATCTCAGACCTGAGCTAAGAGCCCTGGGCATACCTAGAAAGTGTGGCTCAGTTCCTGTGTGGCCTGGTGAGGGGGGGGCGCGTCTAGTATGTATATGTGTGGAAACAGCCCCTGTGTGTATGAGCAGATGGGAGTCCCTTGACTCTGGCTACTGGCGACTCTTCCTGCCTTGTATGGGGCATCTGTAGGTCTCAGGCCAGTGTTACTTACTCTCCCAGGCTTCAGGGATACAAAGGGCCTCCGTGACCCATAGGTTTATTGTCCTGCCATGCCCTTGTTGAGCCTGCTACTGATGGCAGCCCAAGCTCTTGTCCCCATGACGCCTGCATTTTAGGGTTGCAGACAGTAAGGAGATGAGCAGGAGAGAATTCCCAGTGCATGAGATTCTGAGGCAAGAGGGGCAGGAAGCACACGTAGAGGAAGGGGTCCATGGCCAAGGAAGGCCCAAGCAGGTCTCCAGCCTATCTCAGTGTGATGTGTATACTGTAACAGAAAACCTGAAGCTGGGTAACATAACAAACAGACTTCCTGGATCACAGTTCCCACGGTGGGAAGGTTGAGAGCAAGGGTTTCTTGCCACGTCATGACATGGCAGAAAGCCAATGGGCCTGAGCCTTCCCTAGTGTAGGAGGTCCATTCCTGATCCATTCCTGGCTCTGGTGGCCTGATCCATACCTTCTGACCCTGGTACAGTGTCAACAGGAATATTTAAATCAGAGCACAGCCTTATTACTCCCCAGAAATTGTGGCTTAGAGATGGGCAGGGGGCTCTGTCTACCCCTGGTTGGCTTTATACACTGTCCTCCCCAAGATGGGCTGAGCAGTAAGGCAGCCTTATGTGATGGTCAAGGACAATTCTTTATTATTATTATTAGTTATGGACATACTCAGTATGTGAATAGCACATGTTGGTATCATCCTTACCCTCATCCCTGTCATCCCTTCTGAAGGGACCCTCCTCGTTGGGGAATGTGGGTCATGCATTGTGGGGGTAGCCATCAGTTAGGGGAAGAGGCAATGTCTCTGTGCATAATGTCCCAACTTGTAGCTCTGACAATCTTTCCGACCCCTCTTCCGCAAATTTCCCTGAGCCATGTTGGGATCGTTTTAGGTCTACTTCAGTGATGGGCTCTTGGGACCCTCTGTGTCTCTGGAGCCTGGTTTGGTAGGAGTTGAGTGTTCTCTGTGTCTATCTCCTTCACCCTTGTGCTGATAGCAGGTTCACTGAGAAAGCAGCACTCTTGCTCATTTCTCCAATTAGTCTATGGGTTCAGGTTATTATTATTATTAACCACATGTTTCATATGGATACATCACGTGTTGGTACCTCTTTTCCCTCGTTCCTGCCCCCATTCCGCTGGGGATGCTCCTCAGTGGGGTTGCAGGTATTCCCAATGGGGTTGTAGTTTATGCATTGTGGGAGCAGCAGTCAATTACTTTCTCAGGGAGGGAATGCCTCTGGGCATGATGTCTCAATCTGTGAATTTTACAATCTTTCTGCCCCCTCTTCCACAAAATTCCCTGAGGCATGGCAGGTTTTAAGTCTACTTCAGTGATGAGCTCTTGGGAGCCCAGTTGCGTGTCATCCTTGCACGGGGGCCATGCTAATCTTCTCCGTATCATTCCAGTTTTAGTATTTGTGCTGCCAAACGAGCACAAGGACAGTTTTATTTTTTCGAGGTAGGGTCTCACTCTAGCCCAGGCTGACCTGGAATTCACTATGTAGTCTCAGGGTGGCCTCGAACTCATGGCAGTCCTCTACCTCTGCCTCCTGAGTGCTGGGATTAAAGGCATGCACCACCATGCCTGGCTTAAGGACAGTTCTTGATCACAGTGAGGCAGCTACTTCCTGGCTAGGATCCTCCAAGCAGATGAGCTCAGAATCAGGCTCTGGCCCTCTCTTCAGTCTTACCTCTCACCCAACCTTGTTTGCCATCCTCTGGATGGAAGGTGCTGGCAGCCCATGGAGAAAGCAGTGGGAGGGAGGCTTTCATTCCAATTATCACCACTATAGACAGTACTGTCCGGTGGAACCTTCTAGATTTCAACACCTAGACCTCTCTGCTCAGCAGAATGTTCTGGAGTGAGGGAGCATGTGGCTGGCTGGAGAGGGAGGGAATGATACATTTTATGTCCCTTAGGTGTAAATGTGACAGCAGCTATGGTGCCACTGCCTTGCTGACACAAAACTCTGCTCTCAAACATAGCAGGTCTCCCCTTGAGGGCAAGGGCTTTTGCTAGCCCAGTTAGAGGAGCTTTGAGCACCAAGGAACCCAGTCTGTAAATGCACATGCCTCACAGCCATAATTGTCATTCTTTTTTTTTTTTATTGACAACTTCTATACTTACATACAAAAAAATGCATGATATTTCCCTCCCCTCCCCTCATACCCCTTTAGAACTCCAATCTCCATCATATCTCTTCCATTAGTCTCTCTTTTAATTTGATGTCATCATCTTTTTCTTCTACATAATTGTTATTCTTACCAGTAAAGGACCAAGATTGCTGGGCCTTCTGGGCCCCCCCAGTATTGGCTTCCAGGTGGTGCTACTGAATTCTTAGGGCTTCTTACCAGAGGATTGGGAGATCAAGGCCAGAGCCATCCTCTTCTTATGGCCTCAGCAGACTCTGCGGGTTGTTCCAATTTTTTTTCAAGGTTAGGGTCTCCCTCTATTCCTGGCTGACCTGGAACTCATTGTGTAGCTCCAGCTGGCCTCAAACTTACAGCGATCCTCCCATCCTCTGCCTCCCTGAGTGCTAGGATGAAAGGTGTGTAACACTTACACCCGGCTTATTCCAGTTTTCTTCCGGGTCACTGCTGAGAGTTTAGGCATGCGCAGCCTGCATTGCCCTCTCATTATCAGGATGCTGATGTAGCCAAGATGACCAGGAGTTGCCTTCTTTTTTTTTTTAATTTTTAAAAATTATTTTATTTATTTTTGGAGAGAAACACAGAGAGGGATAGATAGGGAGAAGGAGACAGAGAATGTGCGTACCAGCAGTCTTGGCTGCTGAGAACGAAATCCAGATGTGTGCGCCCCCTTGTGGGCAAGTGTGGTATTGCACCCTTGTGTCACTTTGCATCTGGCTAAACGTGGGACCTGGAGATTGGAACCGGGTTCTTAGGCTTAGCAGGCTGGCACTTTAACCGCTAAGCCATCTCTCCAGCCCAGGGGTTGCCTTCTTATCTGAAGGTCTTTAGAGGTTTTAGGGGGCTGCAGACCTCGGAAGCTCTGGGAGCTGTGGAGCATGGGCAGTGTTGTGGGGGGGGGATCTGTTCTGGCTTCAGCCTCCCTCGGAGGTCAAGATGAAAGGTGTGTTCTCCCTCTGCAGAGGACCTGGAGCTCAGAGCAGTCACTAAACCAAAGGAAAGTTGGTGGTGTCTTGGAGCACCTTGCGGACTCCATGTGTGTCCTGTGACCGGCGCCCCATTTCCCCTTGGTCTTTTCCTGCCATTGTGTGACCGCTGGGACGCTGAGCTGCTATGTCCAAGAAAGAGAGCAGTCCACCGGGAAGATGGTGCTCCCTGGGGGTGGGGGGCTTGGGTTCTTTCTGTGGCCTTCCTGTACCCTGACCAGAAAGTGACTTGACAGTCACAAGAGGCCATCAGAAGAGCCATGGCATCCTAACCAGAGGGTCCAAACCTGGGGCTGAGCTGCTCAAAAAGAAAGGAAAGGCTAGAGAGATGGCTTAGTGGTTAAGGCGCTTGTCTGCAAAGCCCAAGAACCCAAGTTCAATTCCCCAGGTCCCACGTTAGCCAGATGCACAAGGTGGCGCATGCGTCTAGAGTTCATTTGCAGTGGCTAGAGGCCCTGTGCACCTATTCTCTGTCACTATCTGCCTCTGTCTCTCTCTTTCTCAAATATATAAAATAAATAAAATATTTTTTAAAAAAGAAAGGAAGCCTTCTCCACTGCCCATTGAGACTTCATAACCTAAGGTGGGACCTTACTATGGAGCAACCTCAGAAGTCCCAAGGAGAACCCAGAACTTGACCTCTGGTGATGCATACCCACCTGGGCAGCATCTACCTGCTGTCTCCCATACAGCTGTAGAGAGGAGGGTTTTTTTTTTTTGTTTGTTTGTTTTGTTTTGTTTGTTTTTGAGGTAGAGTCTCACTCTAGCCCAGGTTGACCTGGAATTCACTATGACGATGTAGTCTCAGGGTGGCCTTGAACTCATGACGATCCTCCTACCTCTGCCTCTCAAGTACTGGGATTAAAGGTGTGCACCACCACTCCTGGCTTGGGAGGAGGTTTTTAAAAAAAGACTATTTCTTTTTATTTATTATTTATTTGCAAGCAGAAACACAGAGAGAGAGATTGAGAGAGAGAATGGGCACATCAGGGCCTCCAGCCACTGCAAACGAACCCCAGATACATGCATCACTTTGTGCATCTGACTTTACATGGGTACTGGGGAATTGAACCCAGGTTGTTAGGCTTTGCAGGCAAGAGCCTTAACCATTGAGCAATCTCTCCAGCCCAGGCTCTATTTTAAATTTTTTTTTATCATTTTATTTATTAGATACAGAGAGAGGGATGGAGGAAGAGAGAGAGAGAGAATGGGTACACTAGGGCCTCTAGCCATTGCAAACAAACTCCAGATGCATGCACCATGGCTAATGTAGGACCTGGAGAATCGAACCTGGGTCCTTAGGCTCTGCAGGCAAGCACCTTAACTTCTAAGCCATCTCTCCAGCCCTCAGGCTGTTTTTTTTTTTATTGTGTTGGATGCCACCCCACCCCCAGGCATCAGGCACCTGCCCTCCTGGCCTCTGGGCCTCAGTTTCCTTGCAGGCTAAGAAGCTGCGTTAACCTGCCACAAGCACCTGCGGCTCAGCAAGGAGAGAGGCCTGGAGCACTTCCTGCCACTCAGCTGCTCCTCCTCCGTGGTCCACAGGTCAGCGGAAGCCCAAGGGGCCGTGTTCTGGAGGCCTACATGATGGGCACCTCGACGACTTCCAGCTGAAGTCCATGAGCTTTCTCGAATCACTGAAGGTATGCCCTACCCCAAGACTATCAAGCCATGACAAGTGTGTCCCCTTTAGACCTCTTGGAGAGGAGCCCCAGAATCCTTTGTGTCCTCAGGCTAAGCAACAGGACCCAAAGAGTAGAACTGGAGGGTTCAGAAGCACCCACTCCCTGCCCCATGTTGGGAGTGAGGTATGCATGTTGGGAAGAACCCCATGGCAGGGAGAGTGGTCAGTTGCCCCGAGGGACAAGCCTTGATCAGGCATAGGGTACAATGGGGTGGCCTTCATAGCCTGCCAGTAAGGTGCAGACAGACTCTGAGGTGTGGGCTCTCGTGGCAGCTGGACCAGCAGAAGCAGGAGCAAGCACTGGCCCTTCTGCGGCAGCGGGCGGAGCATGAGGTCTGGGCGACGCAGATGGCTTTGGATGAGCTGCTTTTCAAACACCAGCTGGAGGTCAGCAGGGCTGCTGCTCTGGGGCTGTAACTAGTATGCCTCCCTGCCCTGGGCCCCCTCTGCCCCCACCGGAGGTCCTTCTAAAGCAGGTGCTGCTCTCTGGAAGCAGGGCAGGGGGGCATCACTAGGCCAGGCAGGAACACAGATGGAAGCAACGTAAACTGTGGGTAATGGGCTTCCCTGAGGAGGACCCCCATCTTAAAGCAGAGCCTCAGAGTAGAGACCAGACATTTTGTAAATTTTTTGTTTTTCGAGGTCTCACTCTAGCTCAGACTGACCTGGAATTCACTATGTAGTCTCAGGGTGGCCTTGAACTCACAGCGATCCTCCTACCTCTGCCTCCCAAGTGCTGGGATTAAAGGCATGCGCCACTACACTTGGCAACATACAGGAATTTTTAAACCAGAAAAGCACAGAGATGCCTGGTCTGGCCTCCCCTCGGTCCGGTCCTTTCCCCACTCCTCTCATCACAGAGCTGCGCTCCCTTTTCTTGTGGACTTAGCTGGAGACACCAGGTTTTGCTTCTCATCTGTGGTCCTCTGTGACACTGCTCCCCAGTCTACCCTACCCCACCCCAAACCTCTTGGACTGCTGCTGCTCCTGCAGTCCTGGCCTGGCTCTGTCTGCTGGAGACTTCATTCTCTCCCAACCCCGAAGTGTCTAGTCTTCTCTAGAAGGCAGGGAAGGGGCTGGTGTCCACTGAGGGATGAAAAAGGAAGCCCCAGAGGTTGTAGACTTGCCTGATCCTGGGCTCCTCCCTGGGACCCCACATGGCTTGGCTGCCTATGAAACATTTATCTCCCTTCCTGTCCTCACAGCAGCGAATGAGGAGACACTCAGCCCAGGCCAGGCCAGAAAAGGCTTCTAAGGCAGAGCACGTGCAGATCTGTGGGGGTGCAGTACCAACAACGCTCTCTCCCAGTGCCATGACAACTGGGTCCAGGTGAGGCCAAGGCTGGGGCCGTGTTCCCCCACCCCTGGGTGGAGAAGGTGGGCTGGCCCTTAAATGCAGCTGTTAAGTGATGGTGCTGGCTTCTGGTGGCTTTCTGACTCTGCAGATCACCACTACCAACCTTGGGGAAAGACACAACCAGGTCCTTCCAGCATCTTGAAAAGGCAGAAGCGAGCGAGGCAGGCAAGCCCATTTCCGCTGGTGAGTGCCCTGTGTGACGTATGTTGGCAAGTAAGGACTGAACAGGTGTACAACCTCCATGGTGAGCCTCGGTCCCCAGGCAGCTGACTGAGGTGTCTGTGGCCTCCTTCCCAGCCTGATGGGAACAGTTCCCTGGGAGGCTTGGCTCCTCTGTCCATTTCTGGTGTTTATAAAGCATGTTTTGTAGGATTCTAGTCCTTTCCAGACTTGGGCTTTAGCTGGGATGTTCTTTCCACGTGCCCAGGAAAGGACTGTGTTTTACAGTGGTTGAGTGGAGCATTCTGTAAGGCAATTTAGACCCAGTTGTTGGTGGTGTTCAAATCTACTCTAAGCTTGTGGGTTTTTAAAAAATATTTTTGTTTTTATTTATTTGAGAGAAAGAGGGAGACAGAGAGAGAGCTGGAAAGGGAGAGAGAGAGAGAGAGAGAGAGGCAGATAGAGTGAGAGAGAGGGAGAGAATGGGCATGCCAGGGCCTTTGGCTGCTGCAAATGGCCAAAGATGCATGCACCACCATCTTGTGGATCTGGCTTATATGGGTCCTGGGAAATCGAACTTGGGTTCTTTGGCTTTGCAGGCAGGTGTCTTAAATGCTAAGCCATCTCTCCAGCCCTTGTGGTGTTTTAAAAAATATTTTATTTTTACTTATTTATTTATTTTTTTGGTTTTTCAAGGTAGGGTCTCACTCTGGTCCAGGCTGACCTGGAATTAACTATGTAGTCTCAGGGTGGCCTTGAACTCTCGGCGATCCTCCTACCTCTGCCTCCCAAGTGCTGGGATTAAAGGCGTGCGCCACCACACCCGGCTACTTATTTATTTTTAAAATATATTTTTATTTATTTTATTATTTATTTGAGAGAGAGAAAGAGACAGAGAGAGAAAGAGAGAATGGGTGCCCCAGGGCCTCCAGCCACTGCAAACGAACTCCAGATGCATGCGCCCCCTTGTGCACCTGGCTTATGTGGGTCCTGGAGAGTCAAACCTGGATCCTTTGGCATTGCAGGCAAATGCCTTAACCGCTAAGCCATCTCTCCAGCCCCTTTTTTAATTTTTTACTTGAGAAAGAAAGAGAGAGAATGGCCACACCAGGGCCTCTAACCACTGCAAACAAACTCCAGATGCATGTTCCCCCATGTGCATCTGGCTTATGTGGGTACTGGGGAATAGAACCTGGGTTCTTAGGCTTTGTAGGCAAGAGCCCTAACCACTTAGCTATCTCTCCAGACTGTTTGTGAGGTTTTGATGCCTGTTCTTATCCATTACCAAGAAAGGAATGGAGATTCCTACCTATGACTATGAGTTTGTCTAGTCCTCCTTGGAATTCTAATATCACTGAAATATTTAGGATTTTGCATCCTTGATGAAGTGACCCATTTGTAGTTATGAATACCTCTCGTCATGTACTCGCTCCAAAGTCTACTTTGAGCCTATTGTGACTGGATCATCTCCTTTCCATGCTCTTACTTTTAAACAATTTGTCTTTGGATTTTTTGTTGTTGTTTTTTCAAGGTAGAGTCTCACTCTACCCCAGGTTAACCTGGAATTCAAGACGTAATATCAGGCTGGCTTCAAACTCGCAGCAATCCTCTACCTCTGTCTCGTGAGCACTAGGATTAAAGGCATGCACCACCATGCCCAGCCTGTTTGTTTTCATTGCTTCTTGTATCCTTTATTTTCTTCTTCCACTTTTTTTTTCCTTAATTTTTTGAGGTAGGGTTTCACTCTAGCCCAGGCTGACCTGGAATTCACTAATGAGGTCTTAAGGTGGCCTTGAACTCACTGCAATTCTCCTACCTCTGCCGGAATTCTCCTACCTCTGCCTCCTGAATACTGGGATTAAAGGTGTGCTCCACCACGCCCGGCTTCTTCTTCATTTTAAAAAATATATTTTATTTATTTCCAAGGAGAGAGAGAGGGAAGGAGGGAGGGAAAGAGGGAGAAAGGGAGAGAGGGGGAGAGAGAGAGAGGGAGGGAGAGAAAATGGGCATGCTGGGGCTTTCAGCTGCTGTAAACAAACTTCAGATGCACATGCCCCTTTGTGCATCTTGAGTTGGTTAGTAAGACCCTGGAGTGCCCATTTTTTCTCTCTCTCTCTTTGCTTGCAAATAAATAATAAAAACATTTTTAAAAACTGACCCAGAGGCTGGAGAGATGGCTTAGCAGTTAAGGCACTTGGCTGCAGGACCAAAGGATCCTGGTTAGATTCTCCAGGACCCATGCAAGCCAGATGCACAAGGGGGTGAATGCCTCTGGAGTTCATTTGCAGTGGCTGGAGGCCCTGGTGTGCCCATTCTCTCTCTCTCTGTCTCTTTCTCAAATAAATAAATAAAATATATATTTTTAAGAAAAAACTCACCAAGAGATAGACAATCAAAGACTTGTTATGTTGCAGAAGTTCTCTGGAAAGATCATTTTAATGCTAGTATGAGTGAAAGTAGAGGAGTTTATTTACCTGGGGGCCAAAGAGCTTGAGATAGTTCTCTAAAGAAGCTTTAGGCCTGAGTTGAGATTTTATTTCCATTTTATAGTTTTTTTTTGTAATTTTTTTATTAGTTACTTTTTTATTGTCAACTTCCTTAATTGTAGACACTATCCCATGGTAATTCCCTCCTCCCATTTTCCCCTTTGACACTCCACTCTGCATCATATCCCCTCCCCCTCTCAATTAGTCTCTCTTTTATTTTGATGTCATGATCTTTTCTTATTATGATGGTCTTGTGTAGGTAGTATCAGGCAATGTGAGGTCATGGATATCCAGGCCATTTTGTGTCTGGAGGAGCATGTTGTAAGGAGTCCTATCTTTCCTTTGGCTCTTACATTCTTTCCCCCACCTCTTCCGCAATGGACCCTGAACCTTGGAAGGTGTGTTAGAGATGTTTCAGTGCTGAGCACTCCTCTGTCCCTTCTTCTCAGCACCATGGTGCCTTCTGAGTCATCCCAAGGTCACCACCAAAAGAGAAGCTTCTCTAATGAAAAGTTAGAGTAGCATTAATATATGGGTAAGGACATTAAGAGAAGTTCTTACTGGGCAGTTTGGTGAGCATAGTATATACATTTAGCCAGACACAAACAGACATTACACCCCTAGGACTCATGACTACCCCTGTTGTAGGTTTTCAGTGTCAGGGATGTATTCCCTTCCATGGAGTGGGCCTCCAGTCCAGTTAGAGAGCAGTTGGTTTTCCCCATAACAGACCTGACACTATTGCGCCCGTTGGCTCATTTGTCCTGGCTGGCCAAATTTAAAGCTTGCAGCGTTCACTGTTGAGTATCCTCACTGGTATTTTCTCTCTCCCATTGAACTGCATGCAGCATAGCTTTTTCAGCTTTCTGTCAACTGGTCCACATGGAGGAGGCTTTCAGCTCAGCTCCAGCAGGATTTCCCAGTGACCTTGCAGCCCAAGTATGTGGAGTCTTCAGCAATAGGGTCTTACCATCTATTCCTGGTGGGAAACCAAGGGCCTCGGCAATGGCCTATAATGTTTTGGGGGTATCTGTGACCTCCCTGGCCAACAACTCACTGGAAGGTATCCCATCCCTGGTACTGAAATTTTTCTAGTAACAATCTATGGTTTCTGAGTATTCCATTGTCCAGAAAAGTAGGTTTCCATATGACTTATTTATATCCTCTTAGATTTTGATTAGCCCTGCTTCCACCGTTCCTTTACTCAATCACTTCTCCTGAACTCCCTTAGGCCTTTTCACCCCCATTAATCTGTTCTTCTATTTACATATATACAATACCATCCTATTAAGTCCCTCTCCCTCCCTTTCTATTCCCTTTATATCCCCTTTCTAGCTTACTGGCCTCTGCTACTGACTGACTTTTATTCCTACTCACATAGAAGTCCAATCATTTGTAGCTAGGATCCACATATGAGACAGAACATGTGACATTTGGCTTTCTGGGCCTGGGTTACCTCACTAAGTATAATCCTTTCCAGATCCATCCATTTTCCACCAAATTTCATAACTTCATTTTTCTTTACCGCTGAGTAGAACTCCATGTTATAAATGTGCCACATCTTCATTAGCCACTCCATCAGTTGAGGGACATCTAGGCTGGTTCCATTTCCTAGCTATTGTGAATAGAGTGGCAATGAACATGGTCGAGCAAGTATCTCTAAGGTAGTGAGCCAAGTCCTTAGGGTATATGCCTAGGAGTGGTATAGCTGGGTCATATGGTAAATCTATTTTTAGCTGTCTCAGGAACCTCCACAGTGATTTCCACAGTGGCTGGACCAGATTGCATTCCCACCAACAGTGTAGAAGGGTTCCTCTGTTTCTGCATCCTCCCCAGCATTTACTGTCATTTGTTTTCATGATGGTAGCCAATCTGACAGGAGTTTGAAGGATGGAATCTCAACATAGTTTTAATCTGCATTTCCCTGATGACTAGGGATGTAGAACATTTTTTTAGAAGTTTATATACCACCTGTATTTCTTCTTCTGAGAACTTTCTAAACTAACTAAAGTTCTATAGTCCATTTTTAAATTGGGTTGTTTGATTTCTTATTATTTAATTGTTTGAGTTCTTTGTATATCCTAGATATTAATCCTCTGTCAGATGTATAGCTGGCAAAGATTTTCTCCCATTCTGTAGGTTGCCTCTTTGCTATATTCACAGTGTCCTTTGCTGTACAAAAGCTTTGTAATTTCATGAGGTCCCAGTGGTTGATCTGTGGTTTTATTTCCTGAGCAATTGGGGTTATATTCAGAAAGTCTTTGCCAATACCAGTATATTGAAGGGTTTCCCCTACTTTTTCCTCTAGCAGTTTCAGAGTTTCAGGTCTGATATTAAGGTCTTTGGTAGATTTGGACTTAATTCTTGTGCATGGAGAGAGATAAGGATCTATTTTCATCCTTCTGTAGATACATATCCAGTTTTCCCAGCACCATTTGCTGAAGAGACTGTCTTTTCTCCAATGAATATTATTGGCATTTTTGTCAAAGATCAGGTGGCTTTAGCTACCTGGACTTACATGTCTGTTTTTGTGCCAGTACCATGCTGTTTTTGTTACTATGGCTCTGTAATATAGGTTAAAATTAGGTATGGTGATGCCACCAGCCTTATTTTTGTTGCTCAAAATTGTTTTAGATATTCAAGTTTTTTTGTGCTTCCAAATGAATTTTTGGATTGTGTTTTCTATTTCCATGAAGAATGCCATTGGAATTTTGATGGGGATTGCATTAAATGTGTAGATTGTTTTTGGAAGGATTGCCATTTTCACAATATTGATTCTTCCAATCCAAGAACAAGGGATCTTTTTCCATTTCCTACTGTCTTCTGCAATTTCTTGCTTGAGTGTTTTAAAGTTCTCATTGTAGAGATCCTTTCCTTCCTTGGTTAGGTTTATCACAAGGTACTTTTTTTTTTGATGCAATTGTGAATGGGAGAGATTCTCTGATTTCATCCTCTGTGTGTTTGTTGTTAGCATATAGGAAGGCTACTGATTTCTGTGTGTTTTCTTTGTATCCTGCTACATGGCTACAGTTGTTTATCAGCTCTAACAGTTTGCTGGGAGAGTCTTTAGGGTCTTTTATGTATAGAACCATATCATCTGCAAATAATGATAACTTGATCTCTTCCTTTCCAATTTTTATCCCTTTTGTGTGTGTCTCTGGCCTTATTGCTATGGCTAAGACTTCCAGTACTATATTAAATAAAAGTGGGGACAGTAGACACCCTTGTCTTGTGCCTGATTTTATTGGAAAAGCTTCAAGTTTTTCCCCATTTAGTATTATGTTGGCTGTGGGTTTGTCATAAATAGCTTTATTATGTTGAGATATGTTCCTTCTATTCCCAGTCTCTGTAGGACTTTTTTTTTTTTTTTTTTTTGGTTTTTCGAGGTAGGGTCTCACTCTGGCTCAGGCTGACCTGGAATTCACTATGTAGTCACAGGGTGGCCTCGAACTCTTGGTGATCTTTCTACCTCTGCCTCCCGAATGCTGGGATTAAAGGTGTGCGCCACCACGCCCGGCTCTGTAGGACTTTTATCATGAAGGGATGTTGGATTTTGTCAAATGCTTTTTCTGTATCTAATGAGATGATTATGTGATTTTTGTCCTTCAGTCCATTTATATAATGTATTACATTTATTGATTTGCATATGTTGAATTATCCCCGCATCTCTGGGATAAAGCCTGCTTGGTCAGGATGAATGATCTTTCTGATGTATCCTTGTATTCTGTTTGCCAATATTTTGTTGAGAATTTTTGCATCTATGTTCATGAGGGAGATTGGTCTGTAATTTTCCTTTTTTGTTCTATCTTTGTCTGATTTGGGGATCAGGGTGATGCTGGCTTCATAGAGGGAGTTTGGTAGGGCTCCTTCCTCTGCTATTTTATGGAAAAGTTTAAGAAGCATTGGTGTTAGCTTTTCCATGAAGGTCTGGTAAAATTCAGCAGTGAATCCACCTGGGCCTGGACTTTTTTTAGTTGGGAGATTTTTTTTATAACTGCTTGGGTCTCCATACTTGTTATAGGTCTATTTAAGTGGTTAATCTCATCTTGATTTAATTTAGGTAGGTCATATAAATCAAGGAAATCATCCATTTCTTTCAGATTTTTTTTTTTTTTTTTTTTTTTTTTTTTTTCAAACTTAGGCTGACCTGGAATTCACTATGTAGTCTCAGGGTGGCCTTCTCAGTGATCCTCCTAGTATGCTGGGATTAAAGGCGTGCGCCCCACGCCCGGCTTTTCTTTCAGATTTTCAAACTTTTTATGTTCTTAAATTCCCTATAATTTTTTTTAATTTCTCTGGTATCTGTTGTAATGGTGGTGCCTTTTCATCTCTAATTTTATTAATTTGTGTCTCTTCTCTCTTTCTTTTGGTCAGATTTTCTAGAGGTTTATCAATCTTTTGTTTTATCTCACTTGGTCAAAGAACCAACTCATTCCTTTCTCTGCCTCCCGAGTGCTGGGATTAAAGGTGTGCGCCACCACGCCCGGCGGGGTTTATCAATCTTGTTTATCCTTTCAAGGAACCAACTCTTTGTTTCATTGATTCTTTGGATTTTTTTTTTGTTTCTATTTCATTAATTTCTGCCCTAATCTTTATTATTTCTTCCCATATACTGATTTTTAGTTTGCCTTGTTCTTCTTTTTCCAAGGCCTTAAGGTGAAGCATTAAGTTGTTTATTTGAGACCTTTCTAATTTCTTAATATCAGCACTTAAAACTATAAATTTTTCCCTCTTAGGACTGCCTTCATTGTGTCCCAAAGGTTTTGGTATGTTGTGTTCTCATTATCATTTGACTCCATGAATTTTTTGATTTCCTTCTTGTTTTCTTCATTGACCCATAGTAGTGTGTTGTTTAGTTTCCATGATTTTGTGTATGCGCTATAGCTTTTCTTGTTATTGATTTGTAGTTTGATCCATTGTGATCAGATAAAGTGCAAGGAATTATTTCAATTTTCCTGTATTTGTTAAGATTTGCTTTGTGTCCTAACATATGGTCTATTTTAGAGAATGTTCCATGTGCTGCTGAAAAGAATGTGTATTCTGCAGCATTTGGATGAAATGTCCTGTATATATCTGTTAGGTCCATTTGTTCTATGACCTCATTTAATCCAGAAACATCTCTGTTTATTTTTTGCCAGATGACCTGTCAGTTGGTGAGAGTGGAGTGTTGAAGTCACCCACTCACTACAAGTGTGTTTGGTGTTATCTGTGACCTTAGTTCTAATAGCATTTGTTTGATGAAATTGGGAGCCCCTGTTAGGTGCATATATGTTTAGGATCATAATGTCCTCCTGTTCGAGTGTTCCTTGAATCAATATAAAGTGACCCTCTTTATCTTTCCTAACCAATGTTGGTCTGAAGTCTACCCTGTCAGATATTAGGATAGCAACCCCTGCTTATTTTCTAGGCCCATTTGCTTGAAATGCCATTTTCCAACCTTTCACCCTAAGATAGTGTCCATCCTTTGTAGAAAGGTGAGTTTCTTGGAGGCAAAAAAATGAAGGATTCTGCTTTTTAACCCAATCTGCAAATCTATTTCTTTTGGTTGGGGCATTGAGGCCATTGATATTAAGAGTTATTATTGAAAGGTGTATATTTATTTTTGCCATTTTTCTTGTTATGTAGTTTTTCTGGTTTTACCTTTGCTCTCTTGTATTAACTAGTATTTGAGTATGGTTTTTGTTTTGTTTTGTTTTGTTTTGTTTTTTTTTTTTTTTTTTTTTTTTTTTTTTTTTTTTTTGGTTTTGGGTGTCACTCTGGTCAGGCTGACCTGGAATTAACTATGTAGTCTCAGGGTGGCCTCAAACTCATGGCGATCCTCCTACCTCTGCCTCCCGAGTGCTGGTTTTTGGTTTTTAAGGTAGGTGTCACTCTGGCTCAGACTGACCTGGAATTCACACCTCAGGCTATCATGGTTCCTCCTACCTCTGCCTTTTGGGATTAAAGGCATGTGCCACCAGGTTTTGTTTTTTTCCAGATTCCTTATGTGTGCTTTTCTTTCTCTTCAGTATGGAGGATCCTTTTAAGTATTTTCTGTAGAGCTGGTTTTGTCTAAGCCATTTCTCCAACCCTCATCTGGGTCAGTTTTAATGGATAATTTTCTTTTAAAAAAAATACTTTAATTTTTTTAAATTTTTATTTATTTGAGAGAGAGAGAGAGAGAGAGAGAGGCAGAGAGAGATTGAGAGAATGAGCACTCCAGGGCCTCCAGCCACTGCAAATAAACTCCAGATGCATGCACCCCCTTGTGCATATCTGGCTTATGTGAGTTCTGGGGAATTAAACCAGGATCCTTTGGCTTTGTAGGCAAATGCCTTAACTACTAAGCCATCTCTTCAGCCCCGGATGACTTTCTTATGGAGCATATGTGCCACTGCTCTGACTGCTGGATGGTGTGCACTATATTGTGTGGTGGCAGATAGCTTTGAGTCTCCATACATGTTCTTTTTTTTTCTTCAAGGTAGGGTCTTGCTCTAGCTCAGGCTGACCTGGAATTAGTTTCAGGTGGCCTCAAACTCATATTGATCCTCCTACCTCAGCCTCCCAAGTGCTAAGAATAAAGGTGTGCACCACCACACCTGGCTCAAGTTCTTTTCTTTCCTTTCTTTTATTTATTTTCTTGAGAGAAAGAGAGAGAGAGAGAAAGAAAGAAAGAAAGAAAGAGAGAGAGAGAGAGACAGTGGGCACACCAGGGCCTCTAGCCACTGCAAAAGAACTCCAGATGCATGTGCCACAATGTGCACCTTGCTTACATGGGTACTGGGGAATTGACCTGAGTCCTTAGGCTTTGCAGGCAAGACACTTAACCACTAAGCCATCTCTCCAGCCCTCAAGTTCTTAAAAATGTTTTTATTTATTTATTTGTAAGCAGAGAAAGAAAGAAAGAGAGAGAGAGAGAGAGGCAGACAGACAGAGAGGGAGAGAATGGATGTGCCAGGGCCTCTAGCCACTGCAAACAAACTCCAGACACATTTGCCACTTTGGGCATCTGGCTTTATGTGGGTACAGGGGAATTGCAACCAGGTGGTTAGGCTTCACAGGCAAACACCTTAGGTGCTGGGCCATCTCTGTAGGCCTCCATACATGTTCTTAAGCTTTGTTCTGGAATGCAATGATTTGGGATAAATCTGATCATTTCCAATCCTGCTTCTATGATTACCTATAGTATTTGTATATAATTCTATATTTGGTTCCAGATCAGTGCTCAGCCTGGAGCCGAGACTCCATAACCAAGGCAGGATAGTGTGTGTGCTGCCCAGTGACTTGTGGGCCAGAAGGCAATAACCCTAGCCAGATGGTTTTTCTGGGTGATTTTTTTGTGTCTGCATGTATGTGTGTGTGTGCATGTTTGTATGTGTGTAGGCATACATGTGTGCAGTAACATGTGCATGTGTGTGCTTGTGTGCACATGTGTGTGTGCCTGTGCCAGAGGTTAATGTCAAGTGTCTTCTTCCATTGCTCTTCACTTGTTTTTGTTTTTGTTTTTTAAGTCAGGGTCTCATTTTAGCACAGGTTGACCTAGAACTCACTCTGTTGCCCAGGCTGGCCTCAAACTCATCCTCCTACCTCAGCCTCCCAAATGCTGGGATTATGTAAAACCAGATACACTAAGTGACACATGCATCTGGAGTTCATTTGTTCTGACTGGAAGCCCTGGTATGCTTTACTCAATCACTGTCTGCCTCTCTCTCTCTCTTTTCCTCTGTCTCTCTCCCTCACTCTCCCCCCCAACAAATAAGTAAATAATTTTTTCCAAAAAATGTGAGCAGGAACTGGTGCGTCCATTCCCTCTCTATCTGTCTCTTTTTCTTTCTCAAATAAATAAATTAATTTATAAACATTTTTTTAAAAGTGTGAGCAACCTTGCCCAACTCCACCCTAATTTAAAAAAAATATTTTATTTAGCCTGGCATAGTGGTGCATACCTTTAATCCCAGCACTTGGGAGGCAGAGGCTCACCATGAATTTGAGGCCACCCTGAGACTACATAGTGAATTCCAGATCAGCCTGGGCTAGAGTGAAACCTGATATATATATATTATATATATATATATATATTTATTTATATTTTTACAGAGAGAGGAGGGAGGGGGAAAAGTATGGGCATTGCAAATGAACTCCAAATGCATGTGCCACTTATTGCATCTGGCTTTATGTGGGTACTAGGAAATTGAACCCAGCTGGCAGGCTTTGCAAGCAAACACCTTTGACCACTGAGCCATTTCTCTAGCCTCTGTTGCTTTTTAATTTAATTTAATTTAATTTAATTTAATTTAATTTTATTTTATTTTATTTTATTTTATTTTTTATTTGTTTGTTTGAGAGCGACAGGGAGAGAGAGAGAGAGAGAGAGAGAGAGAGAGAGAGAGAGAAAGAGAGAGAGAGAGAGAATGGGCGCACCAGGTCCTCCAGCCACTGCAAATGAACTCCAGATGCATGTGCTACCTTGTGCATCTGGCTTACGTGGGTACTGGGGAATCAAGACTTGTACAGGGTCCTTAGGCTTCATAGGCAAGCACTTAACCACTAATCCATCTCTCTAGCTCCCTCTGTTACTTTTTTTTTTTTTTTTTTTTTTTGTTTTTCGAGGTAGGGTCTCACTCTGGCTCAGGCTGACATGGAGTTCACTATGTAGTCTCAGGGTGGCCTGGAACTCTTGGCGATCCTCCTACCTCTGCCTCCCGAGTGCTGGGATTAAAGGCATGCGCCACCACGCCCGGCTCTGTTACTTTTTGAGACAGGATCGCCCACTGAACTGGGAGCTCACCAATTTGGATAGACTACCTCACCAGTGAACCCTAGGAATCTGTCTCTCTCTACTTCTACCACAGTGGGATTAAAAGCACATGCTGCTATGACTGGTTTTTATGTGGGTTCTGGGGTTCCAAATAGGGTCATGCTTGCCCAGCAAGCACTTTATCCAATGAGCATCTCCTTAGCCCACCCCCCTCCCCGGGCACTTCTTTGCATACATTGCTTGGTCAGTTTGTTTGCAGAGGCTGGAGGTCCTGGCATGCCTATTTTCTCTGTCTGTTTCTCTCCTCTCTCTCTCTCCCTGCTTGAAAATAAATAAATAGGGCTGGAGAGATGGCTTAGCAGTTAAGGCACTTGCCTGTGAAGCCTAAGGACCCAGGTTTGATTCCCCAGCACTCACATAAGCCAGATGCACAAGGTGGCATATGTGTCAAGTTCGTTTGCAGTGGCTGGAGGCTCTGGCATGCCCATTCTCTCTCTCTCTCTCTCTCTCTCTCTCTCTCTATATATATATATATATATATATATATATATATATATATATATATATCCGCTCTCTCACAAATAATTACTTTTTAAAAAATAAAATAAATAAATATTTTTAAAGTCCACCATCAACTCTAACTGCATATGTCTCCCCAGACTCAGCTCCAGCTCCTTTACTCTAGGGGTCTTCCAGGCTCCTCTGCTTCAGTTTCCCCTGCCTGCACTGCAGCCTAGACTCTCAAAGCTTGAGATGTCGTCATAGGTCTAACCTCTTTTGTTCTGTCTATCTGTGATCCCAATGTTGTGCTTTTTTTTTTTCTTTTCATTTTTTGGTTTTTCGAGGTAGGGTCTCACTCTGGCCCAGGCTGACCTGGAATTCACTATGTAGTCTCAGGGTGACCTCGAACTCACGGTGATCCTCCTACCTCTGCCTCCCGAGTGCTGGGATTAAAGGTGTGTGCCACCATGCCTGACCTACCATGTTGTGCTGTTTGATATCATGTCTAAAAAAGTTTTCAGGGCTGGAGAGATGGCTTAGCAGTTAAGGCGCTTGCCTGCAAAACCAAAGAACCTTGGTTTGATTCCCCAGGACCCACGTAAGCCAGATGTGCAAGGTGGCACATGCATCTGGAGAAACCCTGGCATGCCCATTCTGTCTCTTCCCTCCCCCCCGTATCTTTCCCTCTCTCAAATAAATAAGTAAAAATAAAAAATGTTTTAAAAAAGTTTTCATACGTGTGTGTGAACATCTATATACACACAGAGATATGTATGTAGTATAAAATACATTTTTAGTTATTTCAGATGGGTTAGTGAGTCCAATTTCTTTCACCATTTCTTTTTTTGTAAATATTTTACATATATATATTTATTTATTTGCAAGCAGAGAGTGAGGGGGGGGGGAGAATAGGTGTGCCAAGACCTCTAGCCACTGCAAACAAACTCTATCTGCATGTACCACCTTATGCACCTAGCTTTATGTGGGTGCTGGAGGATTGAACCTGGTTCATTAGGCTTTGCAGGCAAGCACCTTAACCACTGAGTCATCTCTGTAACCCCTTCTTTCACCCTTTCTTGGTGGGATGTAAAACTTCTTGATTTTTTTTCCCCCCAAGATAGGGTCTCACTCTAACCCAGGTTGACCTGGAACTCTGTAGCCCAGGCTGGCCTGAGACTTATAGCAATCCTCCTACCTCAGCCTCTCAAGTGATAAGACTAAAGAGATGTGCCACCATGCCTTCCCTGCTTCTGTCTCCCTTTATTATTATTATTGTTGTTTAAATGTTTTATTTACTTGTTTGAGAGAGAGAGAGAGAGGGCGCCTCAGGGCCTCCAGCCACTGCAAATGAACTCCAGACACATGTGCCACCTTGTGCATCTGCTTATGTGGATACTGGGCTTTGGGTCCTTAGGCTTTGCAGGCAAGCACCTTAACAGCTAAGCCATCTTTCTGGGTAGGGTCTCACTCTAGCCTAGGCTGACCTACAATTCACTTTGTAATCTTAGGGTGGCCTTGAACTCACAGAGATTCTGCTACCTCTGCCTCCTCAGTGCTGGGATTAAAAGCCTGCACCACCAGGCCCAGCTTTTAAAAAGTATATTTTATTTTTCTTTATTTAGTTGAGAGAGAGAGAAGAATAGGCAGAGAGGGAAGGAGGGAGGGAGAGAGAGAGAGAGACAGAGACAATGGGTGCATCAGAGTCTCCAGCCACTGAAAATGAACTCCAGATGTGTGTGCCCCCTTGTGCATCTGGCTTACATGGGTCCTGGGGAATTGAACCTGGATCCTTTGGCTTTGCTGGCAAGCACCTTAACCACTAAGCCATTTCTCTAGCCCTCTTGGTTTTGTTTTTGTTTTTGTTTTTGTTTGTTTGTTTTTTGGTTTTTCAAGGTAGGGTCTCACTCTAGCTCAGGCTGACTGGGAATTCACTATGTATGTACATATTCTCAGGCTGGCCTCGAACTCTTGATGATCCTCCTACCTCTGCCTCCCGAGTACTGGGATTAAAGGTGTGTGCCACCATGCCCGGCTTTCTTTTTTTCTTTTTTGGAAACAGACACAGAGAGAAACAGAGAGAGAGGGAAAGGCAGAGAGAGAGAATGGGTGCGCCAGCAGCCTCTCAGCCACTGTGAACGAACTCCAGATGCGTGCACCCCCTTGTGTGCAAATGCAGCATTGCGCCCTTGCATCACTTTGCATCTGGCTAAACGTGGGACCTGGAGATTGGAACCAGCATTCTTAGGCCCAGCAGGCAGGTTCCTTAACCGCTAAGCCATCGCTCCAGCCCTTTTGTTTTGTTTTTTGAAGCAGGGTCTCACTCTAGGTCAAGCTGACCAGGAATCCGCTATGTAGTCTCAGGCTGACCTCGAACTTACAGCAATCCTTCTACCTATGTCTTAGGAGTACTGGGACTAAAGGCATGCGACCCCATGCCAGGCACCAATTACTTTAACTTAGAGCCCTTTCTCCATGAAACCCAGCACAGCAGGAGGCCAGCAGAGCTCGGCATTAGGTAGCTGTTTATTGTGGCCTTCCTGGGCTCTATGGTCCCCTTGCCCTGGCTTGGAGCTGGACCTGGAAGTCATGTCCTCTCCCTGGCCTCAGTCTTCCCTTCTGTAAGAAGAAGGTAGCTGGACTCTTGTCCTTCCCCATGACCTCTACTTTTCATCTGGTCCTGCTCACATCCGTGGGTCCCGCACCAAAACCTCACATCAGAGAAAATAGAAGTTACAACCTTGAGATTCCTTATGAAGCTGCATGTGCCAGGAGTGGGGAGGGGTCTTAAATATTCCCAGACATCCTAGTGGTTTAAGCTCTCCTGTAGGAAAGGCCCCTGCACACACACACACACACACACACACACACACACACACACACACACACTGATTTCCTGACTCAACCAAGGCTATTTTTCTCTCTCAGATCTGGGATGGCAGGCCCTGACTAAGCTCCATTCTTCGGATGGCCTCGCACACCAGGTACAGGGGAAGTCAGATTGAGGGGCACAGTTTGGGGCACATGGCACTGGCTGTGGGCATCAGGTGTCCAAGGGGGGGATCTCTGCTGACCCTGGGCTGGGGGGGCTTTCCCTGCTATCCCTTCACTCACTCTTGCCATTGCCATTCACCCAGCCGATCCTCCCTCCCTGGGTAACAGTTGAGGAGCAGCCACGCAATAGGGTGCTTTGGGAAGGGTTAGCCACGGGCTTAGCTTGTCTTTCTGGAACTCTGAGTACAGATTGGCTCAGGGCAGGCGCGAGGCCAAAATGATAAGGAGGACTAGCCTGCCCTGGGGTAGGGGGAGCTTACAGTTGGAAAGGGGGCACCCTAATGTAGAAAGGGGTATAGCAAGGGGGAATAAGTGGGCGGGCAGTCACGGAAGGCTTCTGGGAGGCGGTGGCCTCCCCCTTGGAGCTGCTTTGCAGTGGTGAAGCCGGGTGGGTCTGTCTCCCCACAGAGGAGAGCTACGAAACCAGGGCTGGGAACGGAAGCGTCCGCAGCCTTCCACAGCTTCACTATGGCAATGCTGGAGCAGAACCTGCGAGAGGAAGAGCAGCGCGCACAGCATCAGGACGCCCTACTGCGCCTGCGGGAGTTGGCTCTGAAGGAAAAGGCGCTGGCGGAGTTGACCTGGCTGGAGCATCAGCGAGGGTGAGCGCTTGCGCGGTCCCGTGCCCCACTGCCCCGCGCCGCGGACCTAGTCGGAGGGACTGATCCAGAAAGAGCAGGTGTTTGCATAAGTTTAGGTGAGATGGTAAAGTACCCCCAAAGCAAGACAAGCACCCGTAGTCTCTGAGGAGTCTGTAAGATGGCCAGGGTGTCCAGTCGGTGTGTCTGAGCTAGATGAACATAGGGGCTGAAACAGCCGATGTCATTTACGATGTTGGGGAATCCCCACATCACTCCAGCGCTGTCTCTGCACACAGGGCACCACGTAGACTCATTCCCTTTGCTTGTCCTCAACCACACACCTTTAGTTGTGTCCAACTCTTTGTCATTATTAATGAACATGGAGAGACCATCCCTTAGGACGAGTTCTTAGAAGTGGGATTTCCATGCCAGGCGTGGTGGTGCACGCCTTTAATTCCAATCCCAGCACTCGGGAGGCCGAGGTAGGAGGGTTGCTATGAGTTCGAGGCCAGTCTGAGACTAATTCCAGGTCAGCCTGGTCTAGAGTAAAACCCTACCTTGAAAAACAAAAACAAAAAAAGAAGTGGGGTTTGCATGTCAGTGAGAAGCATCCAGAAGCTTTTTTTTTTTTTTTTTTTAATCCAGAAGCTTCTTGATCTTGCCCAGCTGGCCTCTGAAGGTCACTCCACTCATAGTCCAGTCCAAGCCTGGGAGTACCAGGCTGAGAGTGGCATCATTCATAGTGGCATGGGAGAACCTCTGGCTTGGACTGGGTCTCCAGGTGGGATGTGCTGCCACTGCAGACTTAAAAAAATTATTATTTTTAGCCAAGCATTGTGGCACACACCTTTAATCCCAGCACTTGGGAGGCAGAGGTAGGAGGATCACTGTGAATTTGAGGCCTGAGACTACATAGTGAATTCCAGGTCAACCTGAGCTAGAATGAGACCCTACCTCAAAAACCAAAAAAATTAAATATAAAAACCCCAATTATTTATTTATTTATTTTTATGAACAAGAGTGTGTGCAAGAAAGAGAGAAAATTGTAATGCCAGGGCCTCCAGCCACTGCCATCAAACTCCAGATGTGTGTGCCATCTTGTGCACATGCACGACCTTGCTCATTTGTCACCTTGTGTGTCTGGCTTACGTGGGATCTGGAGAGTCGAACACGGGTCCTTTAGGCTTCATAGGCAAAAGCCTTAACTCCTAAGCCATCTCTCCAGCCCCGGAGCTTTGTCTCTTAGACATCATAGTGGTTATGAACATGGGTGGGAGAAAGAATGACAGTCCAGGCCAGGGCCCCTAGGCCACCCTGGCTCTAGAGTATACTTGAGCACAGCCATACTGTCCCTCTGTCCCTGTGTCTGCACTGTGGGAGGGCACACAAGTGGATCTGTGCTCTGGGACTGTCTTCGTTGGTTTCTCCCCCTGTCTACTTGAACACTCATGCCTGGCTGTCACCTTCCACGCCCGCTCCCCACCCCCAGGTGTCTGGGGAACAAGGGACACAAGGCAATGCAGGCCACCCTGTTGGAGAGGCAGCAGCAGGTCTCCAGCAAGCTGAAGAAGGAATGGGTAAGCACGAGCTAGGGGAGGACCACTCAGTGAGGAGGGGTTGCAGAACGCCCCAGCAGCATAGCCAGAGAATCCCCAAGCCCTCACTGTCCTGCAGAACTGCATAGGATCCTGTGGTGTCCCAGAGAGTCCATGGTCAGAGGGAAAAGCAAGGCTTGGGATAGCACGTGGTCCTGCAGTCCTGGGTCAAAACCAGTCTCAGCCTCTTACTAGCTCAGCCTGTGGGAGCTTTGGGTCTCCATTGTACAACAGTGTCTCTTTTTTGTAAAATATTTTAGTATTTATTTATTTATTTATTTGAGAGAGAAAGAGAGAGAAGGAGGGAGGGAGGGAGAGAATGGATGCACCAGGGCCTCCAGCCACTTCAAATGAACTCCAGACACATGCACCACCTTGTGCATCTGGCTTACGTGGGTCCTGGGGAATCACACAGAGGTCCTTTGGTTTTGCAGGCAAACATTTTGAATGACTAAGCCATTTCTCTAGCCCAAAAGTGTCTCTTTTTTTTAGGGCTTGGGAGAACTGTCATAAAGGGATAAGTTACAGAGGTGGGGCAGTGCTTAGCGCCTGGAAAGAGGGAGAGCTGTGCTATCCCCACCCCAAGGTCCTTCTGCCTACTGCTGGTGCCCCCTGACCAAACCCAGAAGAAAGCATTAGCAAGGGGCTGAGCACAGGGCCTGTGAAGGGGAAAGGAGGACAGGGCAGCATGAAACCTGGGTGTCCCCAGATGCCTCTTCTCTGCTCTTAGCCTCTTGCATATGGCACCCCTTGTGGGTAAGGGTTATGCTGACTGGCGTTTTCTTCTCTGGCTGCTGCAGAGGGAAATCCAGCGCCTGAAAAAGGTCCACTCAACCCTGCACCATGGCCGAGTGCAGCTGCTGCAGCACCAGCAGGCCATCCTGGAGATGCAGAAGTCCATGGCCTGCCTGAGGCAGGAGCTACAGGTGAGGAGGATCCACTCGTCTCAGGTGGGCGCTCTCAGGGCCCTCACCTGGCTGCTACATGACCCTGAATGTCCTTTGTAACACTTGTGCCTGCTAGTAGAAGGGGACTGGGGCTAGGGGGTGATACTGATGGAGGTGGGAGGTGACCGGCAGCTGGGGAACCTGAGGAAGTATCCTTGAAAAGGAACCAGACTTCCAGGCTGAGGCAGGGGTTACAGACAAAGGACAGGAGAAAGGGGGGCATGGGGCTGGAGAGATGGCTTAGTGGTTAAGGTGCTTGCCTGTGAGTCCTAAGGACCCATGTTTGACTCTCTGGGTCCCACGTAAACCAGACGCACAAGATGACACAAGAGTGCAAGGTTGCACATGTACACAAGGTGGCGCATGCGTCTGGAGTTTGATTATAGTGGCTGGAGGCCCTGGGGGCCAATTCATTCTCTCTCTCTTGCATAAAAAGGCCAGTTGGTTGGGCTTGCCTCAGAAAAAAAGCAAGGGGCCGTGGGGGGAGCCCAGCAGAGAGAGAGAAAAGAGAGAGAGAGGGCTGGAGAGATGGCTTAGAGGTTAAGGCGTTTGCCTGCAAAGCCAAAGGATCCCTGTTTGATTCTTCAGGACCCACATAAGCCAGATGCACCTGGAGTTTGCTTGCAGTAGTTGGAGGCCCTGGCGTGCCCATTCTCTCTCTCTCTCATAAATAGATAATTTTTTAAAGTTTTTTTTTCTTTTTTGGTTCTTCAAGGTAGGGTCTCACTCTGGCCCTGGCTGACCTGGAATTCACTATGCAGTCTCAGGGTGGCCTCGAACTCACAGCGATCCTCCTACCTCTGCCTCCTGAGTGCTGGGATTAAAGGCATGCGCCACCACTCCCAGCTTAAAAGTTTTTTTTTTTTTTTAAAAAAAAGAGAGAGAGGCCGGGCGTGGTGGCGCACGCCTTTAATCCCAGCACTCGGGAGGCAGAAGTAGGAGGATCGCCATGAGTTCAAGGCCACCCTGAGACTTTTAGGGCCAGAGTGAGACCCTAAAAAAAAAAAAAAAAAAAAAAAAAAAGAGAGAGAGAGAAAGTAACTAAGGGCCTAGCTGGAGGGGACCCAGAGACTCACGCAGCAGGAACAGTGATTGAAGAGGGACAGAGTAGGCCCAGGCAGGGAGCGGGGACTTCTGTGTCTGGAGGCAGGAAGAAGATCTGGGATCTGTCTGGGAACCCACCTCTTCAAAAGCAGTGACTGTCCCAGTTGTCCTTGGATCTGGCCCTTGCTCCTTTCTCTCTGCTGACAGTATGAAAGGGCACGTGGATGAGGGCATGTCCAACCCAGACACGCTGTGCTCCCTCACCTGAGTAAGTTGGGGAACAGCAATATCACCTTGAGCTGGGACGGAATGAACTGTTTTCTGAAGCACCTTGGGCTTCTCCCTGCAGGAGAAGGGCTCCTGAGCTGCCTGATTCTAGAGCTCTCCGCAGTGCCTCTTTCCAGCCTTGGCCAAGGACGCTCCCTCTGCACATTCTGTCTGCACCTGTCAGTAAGGGAGCAGGCCTGGCCAGTATGCGATGATCTGTTCCGGCTGGCTGCCATTCGCTCCTGGGAGCAGGCACTTCCCAACGTTCTAGCTGCCCTGCTGCGGCTGGCCGCTGTTACATATCCCTCTGCCTTTGTAAAGGAGATTGGTGGGTGGTGGCCACATCAGCTTGCCTTGTGCTGTTTCTCCTAGAGTTCCAGCCCCACAGTCAGGACTGCCTGGGAGGGGGGCTCAGAGAAAAGCCAACAGCTGAAGAGAACCCTGTACCCCATGGCACCACACAAGCTCGGCAGCCCCCGAAGCTACTACCCCCAGAGAAGCTCTGGGAAGTTAGAAGTCACACGGTGAGTGGGTCAGGGATTGGAGTAGGAGGACCTGTGTTTGCTTGCTGCCACGTGGCCCCACCTCACCCGGCCCCACCCAGAGAGACTGGGAGAGGTGGAGGGTGTGAGGGAATCCTACTCTTGTGTCCTGCTCAGAGTTGTCTCAACCCCAAGGGAGGAGCGAACAGCAGCCACATTTTACTAGCTCTGTAAATGGCCCGGATGTGGCTGCAGGGAGCCTCCCAGGGCTGTTCTGTGGGGTGTGGAGGGACAGAGCAAGTGGGCAGCCTGGCTCAGGGCAGCAGGTGGTACATATGTGACTGTCTCGGCCTCTGGGGACCTCTTCAGGGCTTGTTCCAAGACTAGTGGCAGCTGAGTACTCGCTAAGGCCCAGCTACCAATGCTACTGACATTGGTTTACAGTTAAATGGGACAAGGGCCCTGCCCAGTCTGAAGGGGGCTGGGGATGAGCAGGGCAGACCCCTTAGAATGGGAAGCAGGGTTTTTTCCTTCAGAAGTTGCCTGGCTTCTGGGAGGCAGGGTAACCTGAAGGTGGCACCCACCCTAAAAGTGCTCTTCTCCCTCCTGCCTGTCGTGGGAGGCCATCACTACCAGCTTCAGCCATCAGCTCCTGGGCTTCCCCCTTCTACCTACCTGGCTCTCTCTACACTTGTCTCCAGGTGGTCTGTAGGAAGAGGGACCCTCAGCTGCCCCATTTTATAGTTCTCCGTAGTGCCTCTGGCCAGCCTTGACAAGGACTGACTCTCTGTGCCTCCTGTGTGCATGTGCCAATGGGCTGCAGGCCAGCCCAGTGTAATAGGCCTGGTCCTCTACATGAACTTACCTGTCATCCCTGCTGTTGAGGAAGGTGCTGGGGATTTGAAGCCACTTCCAAGCTGAGCCCTTCCTCTTGGCTCTGGAGACTTTACCAGAGGGCTGGAGGCCAGCTGGTTGGTACCCATGTGTTGATGGGCTTGGACTCCAAAGCGAAGGGTCAGTGGGTCCTCCTAGACATAGCAACCTCTCTGTCTTGGGCACAGACCATACATGGGAAGCTGCTGAGTGAGGAGGGACTGAGATCCTGCCTTCTCCTTAGCCCTTGGATGTTGCTTGAGTTTGTCCTGGTGATAGGGGTTTGTGGAACACTGTGGTGGGGCGGGGCGCTCTGGGCGGGAACAGCTGGGAGGAGTCACATGTACTCTGTTCTGTACTACCTTGCAGCCTTGCCTCTGAGCAGTGGAAGGTAACATCGCCCCGGAAAACTCTGGATGCACACAAACATCTGCCATCTCCAAGGGTGACATGGAGGGACGATGCACCTCTAACAGGCAGCCCATTGGCTGAGAGTAGCCATGTCGACCAAGGTAGCTTTGCAGTGCAATGGCCATCCAAGAACTAATTGTTATTCATTCCATGGGTCCCAGCATTCTGTGCAGGCAGCACTGAGATGGGGGCGAACCAGACTTACATACTGGGGCCAGTGAGTGATCCAGGACCTCCCTGTGTGCATCTGAGTGTGGCAGTGTGTATTGTAGGCTGGTCCAGAGGAGGGTTACCCTCACAACAGTTCTGAGCCAGAACGTGGGGGGGGGCACTGCCCAGACAGGTTCTCCTATTACAAAAAAGCACCCAGAAGGTGCAGTTGCTCAGAGCTGTCCTGGCTTGTCACTAAGGGCAGGTCTGATACTGTCACCAGACAGGTCAGCCTGGTCACATTAAGCCTCTGCCAGGTACAAGGAGGATTAGGCCTAGGCCTGCCCTGCCTTGAGACGGAGGGACTGAGTCTCCTTGCTCAGGGCTTGGTCTCCAGGTAGGAGCACTGGGGGAGGGCAGTCTGACATGGCCTCAGGCTGTCCCCATCTCCCCCAGGGCCTGGCAGGTTTGCTCTCTGCCACTCCAGGGGACCTTCCCTCAGCACTTCCTGAGTTTATCAGTTCAAAGGCAGCTGGTGTGACTTCCTGTGGTGCCCCATTGGCCCAGGCCTCTTCCCTTCCCACCCTGGCCTCAGTCTGCCCTTGGGATGAGATCAGCTGATGTATTCATTTTGTTTTTGAAACACATTTATTTATTTATTTATTTATTTATTTATTTATTTATTTATTTATTTAAAAGGGAGAGAGAGAAAGAGACAGATAGAAAAAGTGAGAATGGGCACACCAGGGCCTCCAGCCACTCACTGCAAACGAACTCCAGACGCAAGTGCCACCTTGTGCATCTGACTTATGTGGGTACTGGGAAATCAAACCTGGGTCCTTAGGCTTCACAGGCAAGTGCCTTAATCCCTAAACCATCTCTCCAGCCCAGATGCATTCATTTCTAAAGATTGTGTAGCTTCAAGGGCAGATGAATGCTCTTCCATACTGAAGGCCAGAAGTGGGAAACCCGCACTCCCTTCAAAGACTGTAGGGGAGGGTGGTCTTTTCAGCTCCTTGCAGCTACAGGTGCCTGCCTCTAGACCTGAGGCCGTGCCACTCTAACCTCTGCCTCTATTGTCGTGTGACTGTCTCATTGTGCCTGATCTTTTCTCGTGTCCACCCCATCTCCTCTCCTATCTCTTTTAGGACCCAAGTCATTAGACTTAGGACCACCCTGACTCCAAGATGAGCTTGTCTAGAGATCCTTAACTGTATCCTCAAAGGCCCTATTCCAAATAAGGTCCGATTCCCAAGGTCTGAAGGTTACAACCTGGATACAATGTCTTGGCACCCCAGCTTACCCAGGCACACAGTTTGGAGAACACAGGGTAGAGCTGGCCTCTCTAGGACAGTGGTATCTATAGTCATGGATGCCAAAGAGGTTTGGGGAGAGGGGCAGGGGACAGGTCAGCTTTCTGACTGGAAGATGAGGCAGGTGTGAACAAGATGATGTTAGGAGCACCCGGCTGTACACTTTCCAGGTCTAGGGGTTCCCCACAGACTGGCTAGTGCTTGGTGACTCTGAAAACCATGTCTTTCAGAGCCTGAGAAGCAGCCTCGTGTCCCTGTCTTGGACCTGTTGCACTCAAGCTCTCTGGACCTCCCTGGACAGCAGCTGGACCCTGCCTTTTCTGTATGTAACCCCAGGAAACCCCTCTCCTCAGCCCTACCTGTTTGGGGGGGGCCTTTCATTCTGTCAATTTTGCAATTTATCTTGATCAAGACCCTCAGATACCAATGTGTCCTTGCTTTCCAAGGTGGTGCTGATTGACCTCCTGGTCATTCATTTCAGGCCTTGATACTCTCTCCCCAGGTGGCTCCTGCACCCCTTGGGGTCCCTCCTCCTGTCTGGTTGAAGCAAGCCATCAAGGAGGAGGGGAGCCCAATGGCTCAGCTGAGGCTGCAGGAGGCCAAGGAACTGCCTACAGGTAAGGCCCCTGCAAACAGTCTACAGGCCGCCCCTCTATGGACCTTGCCAGAATCTTCCCCCACACCCAGTGGACCCTGTCCAAGGCTGGTGGCCAGCGGCTTGGCAAGGACCTGGAGGCCCCCAAGGAAAGCTGAAGAGGACAAGAGCTGGTGGTCCCTTGCTTTGACCACAGACCCCTTCACAGCTCGAAGATTGGCCGACTCCGTTTCCTGACACGGCTGCTCCTTTGGAGATATTAAAAGTGATTCTTGGTCTGGGTGTTTTAGCTGTAGCCTTGTCTGTCTTACAGCCACTTCCAAGTGCCTGGAAATTAGCATTGCTGGAAACTTCCACATTAGCTGGTGCAAGGATTTGGAGCATGTAGAATTCTTCACTTTCTGAACTGTATACTTGCCTCCCTGAGGGCTGGGTCCATGATCTGTAGGGAGTGGGAGAATCTTTCTTCCTGCTCTGCAGGATGCCCTAGGATGGACAGTGAAGGGTTGGTGTGTCTTGGTACTCTTTGTGCCTGGATGCCACTCCACTTTTCCCATACCTGGTTCCTAGCTCTGCAACCTTGGAAGCTGGAAGGATGCCATTTTTATTTTTATATTTTGTTTAATTAATTAATTTATTTGAGAGATTGAGAGGAAGAGGCAGAGAGAAAGAGAGAATGGGTGCACCAGGGCTTCCAGCCACTGCAAATGAACTCCAGATGCGTGTGCCCCCTTGTGCATCTGGCTAATGTGGGTCCTAGGGAATCGAACCTGGGTCCTTTGGCTTTGCAGGCAAATGCCTTAACTGCTAAGCCATCCCTCCAGCCCTATTTTTTTTTTTATAACTTATTAGAGAGAGAGAGAGGCAGATAGATAGATAGAGAGAGAATGGGTGCACCAGGGCCTCCATCCACTGCAAACAAACTCCAGACACATGCGCCACCTCGTGCATCTTTGCTTATGTGGGTCCTGGGGAATCAAACCTGGGTCCTTTTGGCTTTGCAGGCAAGTGCCTTAACTGATAAACCATCTCTCCAGCCCAAGGATGCCATTTTTGCCAGAATCTGCTGGTCTGAAGTACTCCCTGCAGGTGTGGCCCAAGAGAACAAGCCCCCAGATCAGTTTGGATGGGGAGAAGTTAGACCTGCTCAGTGCATTGGTGTCGCCCAGGAAGCTGGGCCTAGTAGGACTCCCCAAGGGGTCTGGAGGTGAAGGTGAGCAGGAGTGCCATCCGCAGCCTGTTTCCATGGCCTTCCCCTGTGCTGGAGTCATGTCCTGGCTGGCTACTCTTCAGATATTTGTGGTCTTTGTGGAAACTTGTTCAACCTGAATGAAGCCTTTTAGTGTGTACATTGCCCTCATCTGCCCCATGGCCTTGTGTACCAGGTGTCACTCAGGGACCCCTGTTGCCTCTCCAGGTTAGCACCTTTGATGTGAAGCCTGAGAGCTAGCACACCTGGACTGTCACGATGGGACTGACTGACAACACCTGCTGCTCCCTATCAAAAGTGCAGGGTTTGGCTGGAGAGATGGCTTAGCGGTTAAGGCGCCTGCCTGCCAAGCCTAAGAAAGCCTGTTTGATTCTCCAGGTCTCACGTTTAGCCAGATGCAAGGGCACAATGCCGTGCTTTCCCACAAGGGGGCGCACACGTCTGGAGTTTGTTCACAGTGGCTGAAATGGCCCCACTGCACCCATTCTCTCTCTCTCTCTCTGTTTCTTTCTGTCTCTCTCTCTCTCAAAAAAAAAAAAAAAAAAAAAAAAAAGGGAGGGGCAAGGTCCCCTCGGGCAATACCTCAGCATGGTTACTGAACAAGCCCAGGGTCCTTTCAGCATGGCCCCTGTCATCTCAGTCTTCTCCCAGGTCCCTCTGCATGAGAACTTTTGGCTTTCTAGTTCCTGTAGGCCAGTGGCCATGGGCCTTGAGGGTCTCAACATCCTGGCAGGGCCCAGGAGAAACTCAAATCTACAAAGTTGGTGGTGTTAAGTGGGAAGGCTCTGCAGTGCCCCATCCCCTTTGTTCCCACTTGGCTGCTCTTCCAGCATGCCTGGGTGACCTTGCTATATCTGGAGCCTGCCCCTGCCTGTCCACCCGTGTCCCCCACAATACTAGGCACCCCTCAGCACAGTACAAGGATGGTGGGGAGGAAGACCTCTGGCAAGAGTTTCCTAGTCACCTGTGGCAGGTTCCTCCCTAAAGAAAGGAAAGAGAGTTGCCAGTTTAAAATGAATTCTCCACACATTTTTCCCCCTCTGGGACTTCCTGTTATGAACAAGATGGTATTTGGGACTAGGTAGCACATTTTAGGGCCACACACTAACAAAATGGTACAAAGAAGTCTTGGGTATATTTTGAATTTTCAGTTTTTGTTGTTGTTGTAAATTTATTTGAGTGCAACAGACAGAGAGAGAAAGAGGCAGATAGATAGAGAAGGGGTGCGCCAGGGCCTCCAGCCACTGCAATCAAACTCCAGATGCATGCTCCACCTTGTGCATCTGGCTTACATGGGTCCTGGGGAATTGAGCCTTGAACTCGGGTCCTTAGGCTTCACAGGCAAGCGTTTAACCACTAAGCCATCTCTCCAGGCCCCTCATTTTTTTTTTGTTTGTTTTTTACAGGGCTTTGAAATTTCTGGAAGCCACTCTCCCTGCTCCCTCTGGGGCCTGAACCTGCAGGCTCTCACAGTCTTGTTTTTCTACAGGAGACCCTCCAGCAAAGTCCTGTGCAGCCTCAGCAGGAAAGAGACACTTGGCTTCTACTGATAGCAATGCTTGGAGGTTGCAGGGACAGCATCGGCAGTCCCCGAAAGGAGAGAGTCCTTGTTCACAGGAAGTCAGAGTGAGTCAAGCATTTGGCCCTGAGCCATGTGTAGGCTGAAGACAGGGCCTTGGCCTGCTGAGTGGCCTTGTGAGGCTGCCTTGTCCGGCCCATGAGCACGTTGTGGGATGGGAGCCATGGGGGCATTACAGTCAGTTCACATGGTTTTCTGAAAGTTATGGATTCTATAGGTCTCACCTCACTGTCAACACCTAGACAGAAAGGCTGTCCAGGGTGAAAGGAGGTGTCTGGAGATTGGGGTCTCCAGAGCCTTCCTTAGGGAGATGATCTTGGTTCTTTTAGCCAAGGTGCCTAGCACACCACTCTGAGGTTTAATCCCTGGCTGAAAGAGGTGAGGCCTGAGCAGAGACTGTGAGTGATGTGTCACTTTTCCAATGTGTTTCCAGCAGGTGGCTGAAGACATCACCAGCCAAGAGAGGCTAGAGTCAGGGCTGGATGTTGCCAGAAGCCCTGAAGGGAAGCCCGGGGAAGAGGCAAGCTGGAGGTTAGCAGATGATGTGGGTCATATGTGGGATTGGGGTGAGGGGCGTGCTGAGACATGATCAGTTGGCACCCTTGACCTCTAACTCTTTCCTTTCCTGTCCTGGACCTAGCTGTACCCCTCACCTCCTGGGTCTGAGCTTCTCTTAGAAACAATGTTGTGAGCCCTGTAAAGGCAGAGGTGCCCACCCTGAGACCATCTGCCTGGACCAGAGTGAGACCCTACCTCCAAAAAGCAAAAAAAAAAAAAAAAAAAAAAAAAAAAAAAAGAAACAATGTTGTGGCCCTGTAAAACAGGTGCCTCTGAGCCATCTGGATGTGCCCCACATCTGCCACCTGCTCTAGAAGGGACTGAGGCCAGATGTCACCCAAAGACAGACCCCTCCCCCCAAAGCCCCTGTGTTGATGGTTGGTGATTGGATGGACTATTCCCAAAAGTGTGGCATAGTTAACTCTCCCCCTACCACCCCCAGGTCACCATGATTAGGAGCCCTAGGGGAAGGGTGGCTGGGAGGAATTCACCATATGTTTGCAGGAGAGAAACTTGTCAGGAAGAGGAGCCCGATGTCCCCTTCCCCCAGGCGGAACTTACCCAGCTGGCTGTCTCCCAAGGTAAGGCCCCCATTCCTTCAGCCCTGCCCCCCAGGGCCAGCTTATGTACCATCAAGTCCTCACTTAAGAGTTATTCACGCCTTTAATCCCAGCACTCGGGAGGCAGAGGTAGGAGGATCACTGAGAGTTTGAGGCCACCCTGAGACTACATAGTTAATTCCAGGTCAGCCTGGACCAGAGTGAGACCCTATCTCAAAAAACCAAAAAAATAAAATTTAAAAAAAAAAAGTTATTCAAAGCCAGGCATGGTGGTGCACATCTTTAATCCCAGAACTGGGGAGGCAAGGGAGGAGAATCACTGAGTTTGAGACCACCTTGAGACTACAGAGTGAATTCCAGGTCAGCCTGGGCTAGGTGAGACCCTACCTCAAAAAGCTAAAACCAAAAAAAAAAAAAAAAAAAAAAAAAAAGAATTATTCAAAGCAGGGCATGGTGGTGCATGCTTTTAATCCCAGGGAAGCAGAGGTAGGAAGATCGCTGTGAGTTCGAGGTCACCCTGAGACTACAGAGTGAATTCCAGGTCAGCCTGGGTTAGAGTGAGACTTTACCTCAAAAAACAAACAAATAACAACAACAAAAACAAAAACAGTTCTGGAATCATACCAGGCATCAGTCAAAGCATCCAGCCTTACCCTCCACACTGCCCAACTGGGTGGGGAGTCCTGCCTAACTCAACCTCCAGGACTGAAGGCTGGAGGGGAACAACTGCGGGTCAAGTCCCCATCCACAAGCGAAACCTAGCGAGCCAGTCTCGAGGTCTGACAGCAGCTGTGGTGCTGTAAGGCTTGGTTCTGATACCTGGGGACAGCCACCCATGACCCACTTGTAGGGAAGGAGTTGGTATAATTAACTGGAGTTGGAGTCAAACTGCACTGTTACCCTTTATCCTGCTTCTGTTGGGGTTTCTGGTCTTGGGGTGCTGGCTGTGGGAGCTGCTCTTGCTCTGTAGAGGGGCTGCTTCTGGGGTGGGTTCTACTGTGCAGGGTGGGATAACTGTGAGTTGTCCCCAAACTCACCTTGTCTCAGCAGCTCCTGAAGAGGAGGTGCCACCCGCCCTGTGCCCAGACAACCTGCAGCCTGCTGCCTCCTTGGACCTGACCTCTAAGTCTGATCCTAGCACTTGCTCAGGGTCTTCAGAAGCCCCAGAATCATCTACCACCTCCTCAGCGGGCTTGGAGAATAGCCTGTCTTGTTCATCTCTCCAGGAGTTCCAGAAAGCCACAGCCACCCTGGTCCAACTTTCTGACAGTTCCCTCTCCTTGTCTAGTTTAGAAGCTGAGGTCACACCAGTTGTAAACCCCAGATGGCCTGGGGAACTCTTTACTGACAACTGGGAGAAATCTGGCCCTCCTTCATCTTGGGGGCTCCACCTTGGCCACCTTCAACTGGCTGGTGTTCCTAGGGATATGGGACAGATGACCTGGCAGAGGATGGAGGGCAGCAGGGCTGGGTCCCTATGTGACTCCTCTGAGGTGGTGGCTGTGGCAGGAAGCCCAGAGCCAGGGCGCAGCCTCCTGTGTGTAGGCTGGCCATTGTCCTTCCCAGATACCCCCACTCCAAGGCTAGGATCAGAGCTGTCAGAAACCTCCAGCAGAATTTGGGATGAGGACAATGAGGAGAACCTTCTGGAACCTGGCCCTCATGTTGATCCAGCCTCAGGGAGCTCCTTGCCTGCAGATGGTGCGTCCAACCTAGAAAGCAGTGGAGAGCCCTGTCTGGTTCATCCCTCCACAGACCCAAAAGAAGACCAAGAAGTTTCTAGAACCAGTAGGAACCTTGCTAGTGTATCAAATACAGGGCAAACCAAGCAGGTGTCCCCTGCGGCAGCATGTACCATGCTCCCATCCCAAACCCCTTCCACCAGTGACTTCAACCTGTCCCTGTCCCTTCCTTCAGACACCTCCACCTCAGAAGTAGCAGGTTTCAGCAAAGGAGATACACCTGCTCAGACCTCGGCTGGCTGCCAGGAGAGATCCCAGGATGCCAATCCAAGTCTGTCCATGGAAAGGAACTCCCTACAAACCTTGATTGAGCCCAAAGCCCCCATATCCCTGCCATTTCCTCCCAAGGTACCCCTACGAGCCAAGAGCCAAGAAGCTGGGAGTGAGGAAGACAGAGGCCTCCTTGTGGAGGCAGCTAGTCCTCAGGGTGTAAGTGGCTTCCTGACAGAGATCCTGTCTCCTGTGGATGAGGAACTGTCCTATGGCAGTGGGGACCTTCCATCATCCATCCACAGGCATACCCACCTTCCTCTGCTCCCTCCCACCCCCCAAGCAAAGAGTGACATCAGTGAGCCCAATCTGAGCTCAGAAGACTTTCCTTCCCCGCCAGAGGAGGCCATGTTTCCAGAGAGTTCATCAGGTGATCTGGGAGAAGACACTTCCATCACCGCCGAAGACATATCATCTTTATCCGAGGAGGCTCTGGCAGCAGCCCTGTCCCCAAGGCCCCAGGAGTCAGGACTCTGCCTAAGGGCCCCTGGGCAGGATGGAAACCTGGATGACATTCAGGGTGACCCAAGCTCAATGATGACGAGCCAGGCTGAGGGTAGGCAGAGGTCTGAACCCACTGTCTGGCCAACATCCCCCTTGAGTAAGGGCATTGGCAGTGCCCTTGGGCAGCCCCCAAGCCCATCAGCACAGCCTCCTACTGTGTCTCAAGTGGCAGGACATGGTCTGTCAATGCCACTGGAGGCTGGTGACACAGATGTGTTGCTTGGCACTCAGTGGGGCCTCTGGAAAGAGGTGCAGTGTTTTGAGGGTGCAGAGTGCCAGCAAGAGATAGGACATATCTTAGACATAAGGGCAGCCACACCCTCACCCACCTGCCCTGAAGTCCCTAAAGGCCCTCCCCCAGGCCAAGTGCTTTTGGTGGCCAGTGGTCAGGCAGGGACCCTTGGGAACACTAATGAGGAGGAGGAGGGAGTCCTGAGCCTCTGGACCAAGGACCAGCCCAAGGTCCGGGACTCACTGGACATAGAGCAGTTGCCAGAGAGAGACTGGGCAGCAGACCTGGTCTCTGGAGGCTGTGCTAATCTTCCAGGCCCAGGGGGTGCTGGGCCAGTGGATGTGGTGTCCACTAAGCTCAGCAGGAAAATTCTATGTGACTCTCTGGCTGCCCTGTCAGCAATGGTCCCTGGAGGCAGCCCCTAGAGGCGTGTGTGTGTGTGTGTGTACATATGTGTGTGTATGCATATGCATGTATGTGTGCGTGTGTGCGCGCACAAGAATCTGATTCAGAAGGCCTGGCCCTCCGAGGATGGACTATCATATATAATGGCTTCCTTGTAGCTGGTTGACAGGATATTCATCTTAGCGTAAGGGACAGGACTCCCTTACCTCAATTGCGGACTGGCTTTGTCTACATTTACCTGGACAAGATGGTCCATAGCTTCCATCCAGTTCTTGAAGGGCCTGAAGTCAAGTGATTTGAGGGACGCATGGGAACTGAGGAGATAGCTCGCCTTACAAGCATGAGGATTTGAATTCAATCCCCAGAACCCATGTAAAAAAAGCTGGGGGTAGCCTGGTGTGGTGGCACATGCCTTTAATTCCAGCCCTTGAAAGGCAGAGGTAGGAGGATCACCATGAGTTTGAGGCCACCCTGAGACTACATAGTGAATTCCAGGTCAGCCTGGGCTAGAGGGAGACCCTACCTTAAAAATAATAAAAAATATAAATAAAAAATAAAAAAGCTGGGTGTGATGGTGCACACTGGAAAGACATAGACTGGAGAATCGCTGGGGTTCACTGGCCAACCAGGCTAGCCTCCTTGGCAAGGTCAATGACAGAACCTGACACAAAGCAGCTAGATAGTGTGCCTGAGGGTGATAGCGAGGTTATCTGTCCTCTGGCCTGTACACACACACACACACACACACACACACGCGCACACACACATACACACGCACGTGCACAAACTCATGCACATGTACAAACATCCACACAAAGGTATGCACATCAAAGGCTAATCTAATCAAAGGCTAATCTAATGGTGGCGCATGCCTTTAATCCCAGCACTCAGGAGGCAGAGGTAGGAGGATCGCCATGAGTTCGAGGCCACCCTGAGAATACATAGTGAATTCCAGGTCAGCCTGGGCTAGAGTGAGACCCTACCTCGAAAAAAAAAAAAAAAAAAAAAAAAAAAAAAAAAAAAAAAGGCTAATCAGAGTGGTATTCAGTGGCTGGTCAGCCAAGACCAGGAGGTCAGAGGTTCCAGGGAGAACAGCCCAAACAAGGTGATGTGGGACTCAGTGAGGCCAAGAGGGGAAGAGAAAGCAGTATTCAAGACCGTGCTAAGCAAAAATTCACGGTTCACCTGCCATTGACTTCTGACACCAAGGGGACTGGCACCTCTTCATCCTCATTTAGCAAGGCCCAGTGCCTGTCCCCTGAGGCCACAGCTCTCCTGGTGTTCTGACTTCTTGCCTGCAGAAGGCTCATTGAGAGCCACTATTCCTAGGAGCACAGGGCTAGGGCCCAGAAGGAAACCCTGGACCTTGCAAGGCAGGCTGGCTGGAGCAAGTCCCACATCATTCATTTCCTGGGCGGGGGGGCTTTCAGGATGGAATGACCCAGAGCAGTTATATAAAGTCATGGGCAGGTGGCTCTTTTACAAAGAAACAATGTCCCCTTTTACGGGACTGCTAGCTTCTCTCAGGACAGGCACCAGGGACTTATTGTTGACTTGGGCACGCAGGATTTCCTGTGTGGAAAGAAGCCATGAGCAGATTAACCTTAAGAATGAAATAAGCTTGTGTGTGGTGCCTGGGCCTCATTTGGCTGAGGTTTTTTAAGGGCCAGGCCTACCAGTGGCTAGCAGTCAGGGTTTCTGAAGGGAGCAGGGTGGCCCTGGGGTGGGTTCCCACAATCTCTCAGGAGAACAGAACAGCTTGGGTGCATGTGTAAGGGCAAGCAAGGCCATTCCAGCAATGGTTCCTGCCCCAGGAGCCATTCTCCTCTGCTTTGGTACACACTGGTGTCTCAAGGGAGGGTAGGCTGCCCAGGGACCCTGATGCCCACCATTCACCCCAAATATCCCTGAAGCTGCTGGGCACTGATACCCAGGTTCAGGCAATAGCAGAAACCTCCCAGTCCTATCTCCACAGAGTCATTGTGGGGCATAGAGCAATCAGCAGAATGGGGTTGTCCTTGAGAATTGCAGGACAAGGGGCTAGGGGAAATGGCTCAGTGGTTAAAGGCATTTGCACGCAAAACTTGCTGGCCCAGTTTCAGTTCCCTAGCACCCAAGTGAAGCTGGATACCAAGTGGCCCATGCAACTGTGATTCCAAAGCCCCTTTGACAAATGGGAGACAGAGCCAGGAGAATACAAAGAAGCTCATAGGCCAGCTAGATCTGCTGTTCATTTGCCTTCTGGCTTCCACACATGAGATGTGGCATATGTGCCTACACACACACACACACACACACACACACACACACACCACACCACACACACAGAATGTTCCAGGGCAAGAGCTCAATGGAGCTTGTTCTAGAACCCTCCATACCCTCCTCTGACTGGACAGCACTTTGCAGGGCCTCCATGTGTTCATGAGCCTTGTTTCCACAGTTCTGTTCTTGATCGTGTTTTCCGTGCACTCAGGAAAGTGGGATAGCATGCATGTGTGTGCGCGTGTGCATGCGCACTTGTGTGTGGGTGTGTGGGTGGGTGTGGAGTCTCATTCTATAGCCCACTCTAACTCATGGCAATCCTCCTGCCTCAGCCTCTCAAGTCCTGGGATTACAGATGTGAGCCATCAAACCGGACAGGAAATGGCTTTTACTTGAGTCTAGCAATCAATTATTTGAGGGGGAGTAGCTTTCAAATCTGTTCTCATGATTCAGTCATGAGAATGTGATGAGGCTCACAAACATGGGTGGGTCTCTCAGAAGTTGCTTCCCATGTCTTTTTTTAAAAATTTTTTTGTTATTCATTTATTTATTTGAGAATGAGAGGCAGAAAGAGAAAGAGGGAGAGAGAGAGAATGGGTGCACCAGGGCCTCCAGCCACTGCAAATAAACTCCAGACGCATGCGCCACTTTGTGCATCTGGCTTACGTGGGTACTGGGGAATTGAGCCTCGAACCAGGGTCCTTAGGCTTCACAGGCAAGTGCTTAACCGCTAAGCCATCTCTTCAGCCCCTCCCATGTCTTAAAGTAGTATGTGTGCATACATGTATGAGTATATATGTGTGTGTGTGTATGTGTGTGTATCACTGAACCATCCACCTACCCATCCTTCCTTTCCCAATTCACTTTATATTTTCTTTTTTTAACTTAATTTTTCTTTTTTTCTTTTTCTGGTTTTTCAAGGTAGGGTCTCGCTCCAGCCCAGGCTGGCCTGGAATTCACTATGTAGTCTCAGGCTGGCCTGGAACTCACAGTGATTGTCCTACCTCTGCTTTCCAAGTGCTAGTATTAAAGGCGTGCACCACCACACCGGGCTTTAGCTTGATTTTTTTAAAAATTGATATGTATTCATTGTACATAGTACTGGGTTTCATAAAGACATGTTTTTTAAAAAAAGACATTTTTAGCCAGGCGTGGTGGCACACGCCTTTAATCCCAGCACTCGGAGGCAGAGATAGGAGGATTGCCATGAGTTCGAGGCCACCCTGAGACTACATAGTGAATTCCAGGTCAGCCTGGACCAGAGTGAAACCCTACCTCGAAAAAAAAAATGTCTTTAAGACATTCGAGGGTGGCCTCGAACTCTCAGCGATCCTCCTACCTCTGCCTCCCGAGTGCTGGGATTAAAGGCGTGCGCCACCACGCCTGGCAAAAAAGACATTTTTATGCAAGTATATCACGTGCTTTGACCATATTCATCCCCTAACCTCCCCCTTTTCTCCCTCCTTCTGCTAGTCTCCTCCCCCCATCTTGCTCTCTTATTTTAATCCTTAAAAACTATGTTTATGAATAATTTGTGTCAATGATATCAACATGTTACATGAGAAGGCTGGATTATGAAATGTGCAGTACAATGGCTGGAAAAACTGCTCACGCAGAACACTTGAAAACATCACAGGGTCTCCCAGTAATATGTAAACATTTTTGTTTTATGTATCAGTTTAAAAAATTAATTTTAAAACCCTGCCTGAATAAATGTTTAAAATATGAAGTGCTTGGGCTGGAGAGATGGCTTAGCAGTTAAGGCACCTGCCTGCCAAGCCTAAGAACACCCATTTGATCTCCAGGTCCCACGTTTAGCCAGACTCAAAAAGTGATGCAAAGGCACAATACCACACTTGCCCACAAGGGGGCACACGCATCTGGAGTTCGTTCATAGCGGCTGAGAGGCTGCTGGCTCACCCATTCTCTCTTTCTCTCTCTCTCTCTGCTTCTTCCTCTCTGTCTTTGTCTCTCTCAAATAAAAAAATATATGAAGGGCTTATCTTCAGAAAAATGCATTCTTCTTGTTCTTCTGCATATTCCAAAGTTTCCACAGATTTTTTTTTTTTTTTTGAGGTACTGGGGATTGAACCTAGGGCCTTAGCTCACGCTAGGCAACCTCTTTACTGCTGAGCTTTATCCTCAGCTCCCTTTCTACTTTCTGTGAAAGTGCCCAGAGAGAAGCTAAGACCTTGAGGGGCAGGGTTTCACTATGTTACCCATGCTGGCCTGGAACTCACTCTAGGCCAGGCAGACCTTTCTCAGCCTCAGGTAGCTAAGATTACAGGCCTGAGTTACCATGCTCGTTTGTGTGTATATATGTGCATGGTGTGGGTGCATGGGTGTATGTAGTATGTGTTCGTGTGTGGGCACATGTGTGCATATGCATGTGGAGTCAAGAGGACAACCTTGAGTGTCATCCTCAGGTGCCCCATCTATCTCTCTCTCTCTTTTTTTTTTTTTTCAAGGTATGGTCTTGCTCTAGCTCAGGCTGACCTGGACGTCACTATGTAGTCTCAGGGTGGCCTCAAACTCATGGTGATCTTCTTACCTCTGCCTCCTGAGTGCTGGGATTAAAGGCATGCGCCACCATACCCGGCCCATCTACCTCTTTTCCAGACAAGGTTTCTCATTGGCCTGGAGTTCACTTATTGAGCTAGACTAGTTAGTGAGTGCCTGTCTCCATCTTCCCAGCTCTACATGTCTCCCCACTGCAAACAAACTCCAGTGACACTCTGTGCATCTGGCTTTATGTGGGTACTGAGGAACTGAACTCAGTCCATCAGGCCTTGAAAGCAAGATTCTTTATTTTATTTTTATTTTGAGAGAGAGAGAGAATGAGGCAGAGAGAGAGAGAGAATGGGCGCCCCAGGGTCTTCAGCTGCTGCAAATGAACTCTAGGTGCATGTGCCCCCTTGCGCACATGTACAACATTGAGCGCTTGCATCATTGCACCTGGCTTATGTGGGACCTGGAGATTTGAACATGAGTTCTGGCAAGCACCTTCACTTTAATCCCAGTACTTGGAAGGCAGAGGTAGGAGGATTCTGTGTGAGTTTGAGGCCACTCTGAGACTACATAATGAATTAATGAATTCCAGGTCAGCCTGTGCCAGAGTGAGACCCTACCTTGAAAATCCCCCCCCCAAAAAAGAAGGGGAGGGGCTGGAGAGATGGCTTAGCAATAAAGGTGCCTAAGAACCCATGTTCGACTCTCCAGATCCCACCTAAGCCAGACACACAAAAGGTGAGGCAAACGCAAGGTCTCACATGCCCACTAGGTGGCGGAAGCATCTAGAGTTTGATTGCAGTGGCTGAGGCCATGGCGCACCAATTCTCTCTGTCTCTAAAATTAAAAAAAAAAAAAAGATTCAAAAAAGGCATGTTTTAAGCCAGGTGTGGTGGTGCACGCCTTTAATCCCAGCACTTGTGAGGCAGAGGTAGGAGGATTGCCAAGAGTTCAAGGCCACCCTGAGACTGCATAGTGAATTCCAGGTCAGCCTGGGCCATAGTGAGACCCTACTTGAAAAAAAAAAAAAAAAAAAAAAAGCATGTGTTTATTTATTTGCAAGGAGAGAGAAATGGGCATGCTAGGACCTCTTACCTATTGCAAACAAATTATAGACTCAAGTACCATTTGTGCATCTTGTTTTATGTGGTTACTGAGGAAGATAACCTAGCTCGTCAGGCTTTTCAAGCAAGCACCTTAACTGCTGAACCATCTCTCCAGCCCCCAGCCCTTACATTTTAACACTGTTTCTTCCCCTAGTGTTAGGGGTAGAACCCAGGCCTTGGGCATGGTAGGGAAGTTCTCTACTACTGAGCTATACCTCAGCCCTTCTTATCACTTTTTGATAAAACATGATGCAAATACTATGAAGTTTACCTTTCTAAAATATATCTATTGGTGATTTTTAGGATATTTACAAAATTATGAAAGCAGTTCACCTCTTGAATAAGAAGGTCCATATTGTGAATGGACTTCAGATGGACAAGGGTCATGCTAGCCTTAGGAATGTGTGAGTCCAGGACTGATCTCAGCTCCTTCCCAACCCTCAGATCCCCAGCCATAAGGCTTTTTTCTCACCAGACTTACACACACACACATACACACACACACACACACACACACACACACACACACACACGCATGCCTGGTTTCTGTGAATGACATTTAAGCTGGTCTGGCAAAGCCCCAAGGTGCCAGGTCACAGGATTTGTACTACCTATACCCTCTGCCCACTACTCTGGCACAGGGACTCAGGCCTCTTAGATCCTTTGGGCCCCTGCCATGAAGCAGGAGCCCAAACAGCCCCTTACTGACCCACAGCTGGCCTGGCCTCTTGGCTCTAGGTGGACTGCTCAGCAAGCCACCCTTTACCCATGGGCTTTGTGGAAGCATATCTTGTTATGGAAGTAGCTCGGAAGATTGTTCAGCGGGCACCAAGAATTTCTCAAGTTGGCCTTAGAGCTCAGAAGAGATTTGGCCCTGTAGGGGAATGCACATTCTTTCTCTATGTACATGATTTCAAAACACATTTTGAACTACAGCTTTCCTATTGATTCCCTTCTGGGTTCAGAACGAATTAGTCTGTAATTTTTTATTTATTTTTTTCTATTTATTGCTAACCCTTTTAGATTTATGAGGCTGTGTGAGAGGAATTATGTATTTTACACACACATGTTTGGCATGGCAATAAATCTCCCCCATCATAACCTTGCAGATTTGCCTCTAATTCCACAGTCCCCCTACCCGTGACTTATTGTAAGGTTGGTGCTGACAGCCTTGCACAATATTGGGGCTACACACACAATCGAACCAGGGATCCCCAGAGTGAGCTTCCCTGGGTGCTGAGCAGGTTCGCCATGACATCTGAGGTTTTTTTGTTTGTTTGTTTTTAAGCCTTGGCATGGTGCCCTTGAAGGGAAGCTGGTTGTGGGGGAACTAATGAGAATCCAGGCCAGGCCTTAGGAAGACAGCCTTATCAGGAGGGGCTGGATTATAAAATGACTCTGGTGGGCGGAGAGAAAGTATATCCATTGAAAGTCCTAGACACATTTCATCTCGCCAGTGCTGGGTGAGCAGAATGCTTTGGCATTCAGACATATTGACTCGGGTGAGGCTTCAACCCAAGGTCCCGCCCTCCAAGGTCTCAGGCTGTGCCTGCCCTGTCTTGGATCTCCAGTAACCACTTGGACCGATAAATCCTGACACCAGCCTCAAGAGAAGTCATTATCTTTCATAGAAAGCAGTTATTTCACACTTAAACCCCACCTTGGATTTTCCTGTGATCCATCTCAGTCAGTGTCCTGCCATACAGCTGCCTCTGAGCGTGCTTTTCAGCACTGCGCATCCCACACGAACTTAATAGGTCCCTTGGGTTTCCTACCCTGTGCCTCCATGACAGCCACTCTTCATAAAACACACACACAAAGCCCACGGGGGCCATTACGAAGGGCGGAGGGCCACACATTCCTGGGGACATGATGGTGTCTGGATGGTACTTCTTGTCGGAGCCCTGCCACGACTGTTGTGGCTGTTGTGGGCTAGGAGCACTGATGGAATTGTCACCTGCAAGACAGCCCATCTACCACCAGCATCCAGAGCATTTCCCTTCTTTAGGAATACCATTGGGGTGAAGCCAGATCCTTGATTTAGTCGCAGAAAAGAATTTCAGGACAAGCCAATTTGAAACAGAGTTGGAGTTTATTAGGGAGAAGATTTTACATAGATTTCAGCCTGGGGGTTAGTAGAGATAGGCCCTTAGGGAAAAACTAGACCCTTCCAAGCTTGGTGTGGGCTTCTCAAAGGAGAGTCAAGTTTTACTCAGCAGTCACCACATATAGAACGCTGAAGGTATTTGGAATCTCACCGTTTAGGTTCTAAGAGACTCGCTCTCCCCATATCTTTGTTTTTTTTGGGGTAGGGTCTCACGCTAGCCCAGCCTGACCTGGCATTTACTATGTAGTCTTAGGCTGGCCTCAAACTCACATTGATCCTCTAACCTCTTCTTCCCGAGTGCTGGGATTAAAGGCATGCACCACCACGCCTGGCCTTAGAACTCTTTTCCCCCATCCTTTTCTCCTTTTCCACATGTGAAATTTTCCATAAGAAGCACTTGGGGTGGCTTGGATAGGATTACAATCTGGTAAAATAAAACTATGAGTCATAATGGAGTTAAGTCCTTTTTTAAAAAACATTTTAGCTGGGCGTGATGGTGCACGCCTTTAATCCCAGCACTCGGGAGGCAGAGGTAGGAGGATTGCTGTGAGTTCGAGGCCACCCTGAGACTACAAAGTGAATTCCAGGTCAGCCTGAACCAGAGTGAGACCCTACCTCCAAAAAAAAAATTTATTTATTTGCAAAGGGAGAGAGAGAGAGAGAAGAGGTGAGGAGGGGAGGGTAGAAGAGGAGAGGAAGAGTATGAGCATGCCAGGATCTCTAGCCTCTGCCAACAAACTTTGGATGCATATGCCACTTTGTACATCTGGCTTTATCTAGGTATTATGGAATTGAACCCAGGCCAGTAGGTTTTACAAGCAAACAGCTTTAACCACTGAACCATCTTCCCAGTCCCAAAGACATTTCTTTAGTATAAAAATGGTGTTTCTTGGGCTGGAGAGATGGCTTAGCAGTTAAGGCATCTGCCTCCTAAGCCTAAGAACGCTGGTTCCAATCTCCAGGTCCCACGTTTAGCCAGATGTAAAGTGATGCAAGGGCGCAGTGCCGCACTTGACCACAAGGGGGCGCACACATCTGGATTTCGTTCGCAGCAGCTGAGAGACTGCTGGTGCGCCAATCTCTATCTGTCTCCCTCTCCCTCTCTGTCTGTCTCTCTCTGTGTCTCTCTCCAAAAATAAATAAAATAATAAAAATAAATAAATAAAAATTCCAGCACAATTAACACTGCTGTGGTTGCCAACGTAGAGACAATATTTTCAAATAACTTCAAAATAGCAATGAATGATTGTGCCTGAACCCTGAGCATGTGTGACTTTCTTCTTTCCCAACCTGCAATTTTCTAGGAATCCCACAAGAAACACCATTTTTTTTTTTTTGAGAGAGACAGAGACAGAGAGGGAGAGGGACAGATAGAGATAGGTGCGCCAGCAGCTTCTCAGCTGCTGCGAACGAAATCCAGATGTGTGCGCCCCCTTGTGGTCAAGTGTGGCATTGCGCCCTTGCATCACTTTGCATCTGGCTAAACGTGCGACCTGGAGATTGGAACCGGGTTCTTAGGCTTAGCAGGAGGGTGCCTTAACCGCTAAGCCATCTCTCCAGCACCTGGAATTTTTATTTTTCACTGTGCATGAATACGATGTGTGTGTGTGTGTGTGTGTGTACATGCACATGCCATGGAGTGTGTGTGGAGGTTAACGGACAACTTTGAGGTGTTTGGTCCTCACCTCCCACCACATTTGAGGAAGGGAGTCTCACTAGGCTAGCTGGTCTTCAAGCTTTGGGAAAATTGTTTCTGCCACCCATCTCACTATCTGTGGGCTGGGATTACAGAAGCCTGCCACAATTTCTGGCTTTTACATAAGGTCTGGGCACCAGTTACTTGGGCTTGCATTGGCAAATGCTTTATCCACTGAGCCATCTCCCCAGCCCTGTGCTGGAATTCTTTTTTAAAATTTTTTTCTGTAGTCCCAGGCTGTCCTCGAACTCACAGCAATTCTCCTACCTATGCCTCCTGAGTGCTGGGATCAAAGGCATTTGCCACCATGCCCAGCTGGAATTCTTGACTCTCAGTTAACTTCAACCAAATTCTGGAGTGAAGGGCTCCTATCCCTTCCCACGTCCCCTTTATTTTCCATCTTTCTATTCTGCACCGGACTTCTGTGTAGAGTCAGGATTCGTGGCTAAGGCTCTCTTGCCCCACCAGGCTTGAAGAAAGTCAGTCCCCCCTCCTTAGGCAGCCCTTAAGAACTGTCCAAAGCTTGCCAGGAGGGTGTAGTGGCACATGCCTTTGATTAAAGCACTCTGGTGGCTGAGGTAGGAGGATTGCTGTGAGTTGGAGGCCAGCCTGGGACTACAGATTGAATTCCATGTTAGCTTGGGCTACAGTGAGAACCTACATCAAAAAAGCAAGCAAAGGCCGGGCGTGGTGGTGCACGCCTTTAATCCCAGCACTCGGGAGGCAGAGGTAGGAGGATCACCAAGAGTTCAAGGCCACCCTGAGACTACATAGTTAATTCCAGGTCAGCCTGGACCAGAGTGAGACCCTACCTCGAAAAACCAAAAAAAAAAAAAAAAAAAAAAAGGCAAGCAAAGGGGCTGGAGAGATGGCTTAGCAGTTAAGTCACTTGCCTGTAAAGCCAAAGAACCCAGATTCAATTCCCCAGGACCCACGTGAGCCAGATGCACAAGGTGGTACATGACTCTGGAGTTTGTATGCAGCAGCCAAAGACCCTGGTCCGCTCATTCTGTCTTTCTCTCTCTAAATAAATAAATAAATAATTTTAAAAACAAGCAAGCAAGCAAGAAAGAAAGAGAAACTGAAAGGAAATGTCCACTGATGCTCCCACATCAGTGTCTAAGATCGTTGGTCCTGTCTGTTTACCCTATGTCAGCAATTAAATTCATTATTTGTTTTGTTTTGTTTTTGAGGTAGGGTCTCACTCTAGCCCAGGCTGACCTGAAATTCAACATGTAGTTTCAGGCTGGCCTTGAACTCACAGCAACCCTCCTATCTCTGCTTCCCAAGAGTGCTGGGATTAAAGGCATGTGCCACAACGCCCTGCATATGTCAGCAATTAAACACCAAGCTGCTTCTCTTACATCTACTTAGCCAAACCGCGTCTCCCTTTGCTCAAGCAGGAGCCCTTTCCTGAGGTCCCCATAACTGGATTGATTTGTTTGGTTTTTATTTAATTTTGTTTAATTTTTTTTTTTAGGCCAAAGTCTCATGTAGCTCAGGCTGGCCTCAACTTTGCTATGTAGCTAACTTTGAACTCCTGATCATCTGCCTCAGCCTCCCAAGTGCTAAGATTATAGGAATGAGTCAGGAAGTGTGGCTCTCAGAACGCAACTGGAAGCAAGTCATAGTGATTGCAGAGAATGACTGCAGGCTCTGGGGACAAGGACAGGATCACACACATGCCTGTAGCTCACCTCAGGGACAGTGCCTTCAGCTGTGTCCTTCTATTTTGCAGCATGGCACACATTGGACCATTCATGCTAAAAGCCAATCTGTGACCTATGGATGCCTGAGCTCCAAGGCCCACAATACCACTCACCAGGATGTGCAGGAACCCTATCCTCGTGCCTTCAAGCCCACAATCACTGGAGGCAGCCATTCCTTGTCACCGTGGGCATTTCTCTTTCTTCTGTATTTGTCCTGGCTCTGTCTGCTCCTGCACCATGGGCTCCTCCCTGCCCACCCTTCCACCTTGCTGTCCACCCCTGCACCTCGCTCAACACTCTTACGCCTCAGGGCCATTGCCCATGCCATTCTTCTACTTCAGCGCACACACAGAAGGAATAACTGAGCTGGGAAGAGGAGGAGGGGAGATGGGTTTAAAGCAAAGGGATAAACGGAGCCCTAAAGGCATCTGCAGATGTATTTTAAATTCAAATCCAGGTAGCAGAGGTGAAAATTGTTTGCCCTGAGGCCAAGGGATGGTTCCTGTGGGCTGAAATCACTCATCTGAATTCTTTTAGCTTTTGGTCAGAGTTCAGACAGCCTTGACGTATGTCAAAATTAGGAACAGCACTAAGGGAAAAAAAAAACAAAACAACAAAAAACACATCTCCCCAGGCGTGGTGGCACACGCCTTTAATCCCAGCTCTCTGGGAGGCAAAGGTAGGAGGATCACTGAGTTTGAGGCCACCCTGCAAATACATAGTTAATTCCAGGTCAGTCTGGGCCAGAGTGAGGCCCTCTCGAAAAACCAAAAAAACAAACAAATAAAAATCTCCTGTCTAGGCAAAAAAGAAAGTCATATGGAACTTCCATTTGTTATCTTTATGAAGAAAGAATGAACCTTTCAAGGGAGGGTGACTCTTTCCTCCTTAGGCTTAGCACTGCTATTCTGCATTTCTTTCTTTCTTTTTTTTTTTTTTTTTGGCTAAAAGTCGAGGTCAGTGTCTTGGACAGCTGAGGCCCTGACAGGTTGCCATGTAAAACCCAGGACTCCTGTTTCCATAAATTTCAGATAAACAGCTAATCGTTTCTAATTACACCCCATTAAATTTTCATTTCAGACTGAAACACCGGACTCGCTGTTTACCTAAAAAAAAAAAAACAAATCACATTAAAGACGGCGTTGCGCATTTTTCCTATGCTAAATCTGGCGTCCCAGGACCTAAATGGCGAGCATGAGAGGGCGGGGCCGGTGCTCGGAGGCGGGGCCAGAGCGCTCAGGGGGCGGAGCCATGGAAGGGCGGGGCTTGGCGTGATAGCGCTGAGATGCCGGACCAAAGACTCGGGGTCGGGGCGAGCCGAGTGCCTAGAGCAGGCTCTGGCTTGATCAGAGCTTGGGGGCGTGGCCGAGCGTCCAGGGGCGGGGCTATCCGAGCGCACGGAGGGGGGCGGGGCCTGCGCGCGCAACCACGTGACGGCGGTTGCCAGGGTGAAAGGTCGGCGCGGGGGCGGGGGGCACTCCCAACATGGCGGCGGCCGGGTCGGCGGCGCGCATCCGTGGCTCCGGAGCGCGGCGCCTGTCCCATCCTCGAGCCGCGGGGCTGCCGCGGTTGCTGATGCTGCTGGCGGCGTTCGCGGCGGCGGCGGGGCCCCGGGCGGGCTGCGCGGCGAGGCTGTACCGCGCAGGCGAGGATGCCGTGTGGTTGCTGGACAGCGGCAGCGTGCGCGCGGCCACGACCAACAGCTCGGCCGCGTGGCTCGTGCAGTTCCACTCCTCGTGGTGCGGCCACTGCATCGGCTACGCGCCCACCTGGAGGGCGTTGGCCGCGGACGTGCGAGGTGAGGCCCGCCTTCCGTCCCCGGGCAGAGCCACAGTGGACACAGGTGGCCTTCCCAAGGGCCACCGGTCTCCCGAGCACGGCTTTGGGAGATCGTGCCCTGGCCTCATCACAGCAGCTTCCTCAAACCCAGCCTCACCATCTCCATCCCATCATGGTCGAGCCTAGCGGCTGCACCCTGACAATCCTTTCTAGTCCTGTCCGAAGCCCTCTTCCTGGTTTGGTAGCTGGCCATAATGCTTGAGCACTGGAGCGGGCACTTAGACATCCAAACGCCTGAAGACTGTACTTTTAGGGATCATTTCTATAGAAACCCAAACACTGGGGAGTGCTCAGTTAGACGTTTAAAAAGCCTGCAGAGCGTCTTCTTGGTATACGCCTTGTTCATAAACCGCAGCTTTTAAAGAGATCTTGTAGGTTAGCAAGATCCTGGCATCTTTCCCACACTTGGCTGGCACTTTGTTTGTGCCACGAGTTGTGGCTCAGTCCCTATCAGTCACCTGCTCCAAGTGGCAGAGTTGTAGCCTGAGGCGTTCTCAGCCCCCTTTCAGCAGCTCCCCTGGGTCGTGGCATCTAGGGACTCTTGCAGTCCCGGCGGCTTCTTCCCATCACTGGCTGAGGTTTGGCAGGACTGACTTGCTACTGTTGAGCTAACCTCTAATTGCAGGTCTCGCTGACTGGAGACAAAATAAAAAAAAAAAATCGTCAATCTTCTTGTTTTTAGGCCTTGAACAGTGCTGTAGTTTCCTCTTAAACAAATTCACAAAGAAACTTCTGTAAATGTTTCCTTCTCTTATCTCAGTGTTGAATCATTTTGATTTTATTTGTTTATTTGTGGAGACAAGGTTTTTCTATGTAGCTTGGACTCCCCTGGACCTCTCAGTTCTTGGGGCCTCAGTCTCCTGAGTGCTAGGAGTACAGGCTTAAGTTGACTCAGATGGATTTGTTCTCTTAGCTGAAAGGACAACGTTTATATAGGGGATTTGGGGAATGGGTTGGTGTTTGCTTTTTTTCTTTTTTAAAGGCAAACTGTAGTTCAGGTTGACCTAGAACTCATGGGTGAGAATCCGGTTGGCCTTAACTCACTTCCATCCTTCATCCTTGGGAGTGCTGGGACTGCAGGTGTGGGTCATCACACCTGGCCTAGGCTTGCTTTTTTGACTGATTTTAGAAAAAGTAAGCCTTTCAGTCAGTTCTTTGATGTCTGTTAGCCAAAGACGTGGATGTAAAAAATAACAGAGCAGGGCTGGAGAAATGGGTTAGTGGTCAAGGTGCTTGCCTGCAAAGCCACAGCACCCAGGTTCGACTGCCCAGGACCCTTGTAAGCCAGATGCACAAGGAGGCATGCACATCTGGAGTTCATCTGCAGTGGCTGGAGGCCCTGGTGCACCCATTCTCTCTCTACCTGCCTATTTCTGTATCTCTCTCTCAAATAAAATATTTACAGAAAAAAAAAAAACAGTGCACACCAGGCTAATCCCAGCATTTGAGGCTGAGATAGGAGGATCACCATGAGTTCAAGGCCACCCTGAGAGTACAGAGTGAATTCCAGGTCAGCCTGGGCTAGAGCAAGACCCTACCTCAAAAAAAAAAAAACAATAAAATAAATAAAAACGCAAATGAGCCTGACAGGACTGTTTATATTGATTTTGGCTTTCAGGTTAGTAACTGATACATTAAAGTCATAAACCAGATTTGAATGTTATAATAAGCTGTTCTGTAGTTAAACCAGTATGGGGAGAGTATTTAGAATTCTCCTTGGAATTTGGAAGGAAGGATAGTTCTGAAAGAGAGACATATCTAATTTTTATGACTAACTTAATAAAGTCACCTTAAAAGGGCTGGCTGGCTGCCAAGACAAGGCAAGAAGATAGGGCCTGAGACTGAATGGAGGTAGGGGTAAAAGTGAAAGACAGCTGTGACCTGGCCTGACAGGCAGGAGCCAGCAGGAGAGTGGTGGTAAGGTCAGAGAGCAGGGTTCTGAGGCTGCCCACAAGGAGGGGAGTATGTCTACTCAGGACCCCTAGAGAGCTTCTAGTGCTGTGGTTCCCAAAGCAGAGTCCCCTGGAGTCTTGATAAACATGCTGTGAGCCTCAGCCTGGGCTGCTGGGTAGCACCCAAGGTCTTGTCAGCACAAGCCCCAAAGATGACTGATCGCTGCTGTTGTAAGGGAGTCTAACTGCAGGACATCTTGCTGAGGAAACGAGGGGTGGGGCGCTGCGCCCTCCTTTGTCATATCCTCCATACAGGAACTATGAGTGAAGGAGGCTGTGCCCCATTGCACAGACCTCCCTACAGAATTTGGAGCACACCAGGCCCACTGCCCTTGTCTCCACTTGGCCATGCAGTTAGCATCCCTCCGAGCCATCCACAGGGGAGAGGGTGCTTGGTGGCACAATGCCCTGTGTATATCCAGATGATCCCTTCAGTCAGGCAAAGCTGTTCTCTTGAAATAGGACTCCGTGACTTCCCACAGCTCGTTTCCCCCTCCCTTTACCACGTGTGGTCTGGGCACAGCTCTGTTCCTTGGCAGGAGGTTGCCATGGGTGGGAATCTGAAGCTAGAAAAGGGTCTGCCTGGCTGCTTGCTCCTGTTACTCCCAACTGGAGTGAGCAGAAAGGAGAGGGGTTCTCCCCCTCAGCCCACAGCTCAAGGAACCTTCCACTTCCTCAGAGATTCAGGGTAAACTAGCTCTTCACTAGCCTTTTTGGGTTTGGGGAAATAATTGTTTTTCCTTATAAGAAGGTGGTTTAACACAATCGGTCCACTTGTTTGGTGGAGCCAAAGGCTGTTCTGGTATTTATGTGTACCTGGCTCAGGCCTGTCACATCTAAGTATCTCGCAAAACAAAACCTGCTCTGTTGCTGATAATCATTTGTTCCGGGCCATCATGGTCAACTCAGTCTCTGACGGGAGCTGACATCTGTGCTTATTTTCTTGGGCACCCAGAGATCTCTCAAGACCTGAGAGGATAGGCGTGTCCTAAAGGTGAGCCTGTGTCCCTCGAGGGTCTCTGAGGCCTTAGGGCCCTTCTCTATTTCAGTCCACCTTGGAGAGCAGAGTGCTGGCAGAAGCAGGGCAGAGCCCCTGCTGTTGGCACTAGAATTTTTGGTGAGGAACACACAGGGTCATAGGAGATCTGTCAGGCCATCAATCACAACACATGGGATGCTTCTAGAACTATTCTGCAAGGGAGTGCGGAATCTCATTTTGTAAGTGATGGTGTCTGAGTCCTGGTGAGTGTAACTTTGGTTCCCTGTTTGCTCATTTTTCCCTATAGAGGAAGGTAGGGAGTGGGAGTGGGTGGCGCTGAACGGGGAGGGACGTGAGTACAGGCTGTGCGTCTCACGGGTGGAGGACAGAATGCTCAGCTACTGCTGCCAGTGGCGGCCACGCTGCCAGCCTTCCCCAAGTGCCTTGTTCCCACAGAGTCTGGTTTCTGTCTGTTTAGCTAGGACAGAAGCCCTTGGAGATGAAGTAGACTGCTTATTGTTTCCACGGCACCCGTTATCTGTTAGCTGAACACAGGTAGAGAAGGACCTTGGAGTACGGCAGAGCCCAAGGTTGTGGATCCTGACAGGTGCTCCCCTGGCTCTGGGTGGAGGTGGCAGGAGAGATGTTGGAGGCATCGCCTCTGTGGGCTCTGCTTGAGAGGCTCTGCTGTCACAACCGCATGCCAGCTAGACCTCCAGGGAGTGCATCTCCCCAGGTAGCTGTGACATGTTGGGGACCTGGTCTGCCCACATGTTCAAGTAGCCAAGGATGTCAGTTGCCTAAACAAGCTGCTGAGACCATTGGGGACTGTGGCCACTGCAGCTTGTGTGCCAGTGCAATGGAGCCGACAGTGTGGGCTTTACCTGGCTCTGGAGAGTGCGGGGACCAGGCCACCTCCACAGTGCTTCCTCTCTTGTCCCTCTCATGGGACACTTTACTGTTCACCAACAGGATTGTTTGCATCACTCTCATGCACCCTTAAGTGCTCATGGCCATGTCTAGTTTTGGCTTACCAAAACTGAACTAAGTGCTTGGAATGGTGAACATGGAACCAGGCTGCTTTTAGCTGCAGCTGAAACAGAGCACCTGGGTTCCCACACTGACCCTGGGCAACAGGCAGGTGACATATGCTGAGTGTTCCTGGTGAAAAGTGGGTTTCATTTTTATCTGGTCTCCTAAATCCACACATGGGGCTTGAACTTGGAACTCAGCCAAGACCTTTGTTCTGCCAGGAGGGGGCCTGCACCTAGGGAGAAAGTTCTGGATGTCTGGAATGTGGGACAGACTCCAACATAGGCTGACCTTTCACAGGTGTGAAGAAGCCATAATGGAGCTGAAACAGCCCCGCCTTTCCATTTAAACCTGGGGGTTAATTCATTGGTACTGTAATCGTTTTTTAAAACTAATTGATGCTTGACTATAAATCGGGATTTCATATACTTTTCCATTAGAGCATGACAAATAATGGGAAAAGGCTTGATCCTGTTAGGCTGAGCAATAGAATTACTTGACAAGCAAATTTGAGATAAATTTTTGTCTGCTGTATTTGGATCTTAATTATTTCACTAGCGTTTTTAGGGCTGTCATACTAAAATAGCTAAGCTGAGTGCAAGAAGGCACTGGTGGTTTGATCCCCATTCCCTCTGGCAGTCACCGCCCCCTCAGCTGGCACCTTTCAACCTGGTGTTTAGCTAGCGGGTGGCCTTGGCCAGTGGAAGCTGGAGATTTGCATCAGTTTGGAGCCCTCCTCCTCTTCTTTGTGTGGTGGACTGGACAGGTGGGCGGGCCGACAGAGGATGCTGCTGAATGAGCACATACCCCGAAGCCAGCCTTTTCAGGGTTGAGTCACTTTGGTAAAAGTGGACGCCAGTCTTTTGTGTGCTGTGAATACCATCCATCTGGTGGCCTCGGCTGTTCAGGGCCTGTGGGCCCAACTAACCGATGTTCCGTCTGCTGCTTCAACCTTCCCAAGGCGCACAGCCTTAGCTGGCGTTCAGACAAAGGCCTCATGAGATGCCAGCATGCCCCTTTTCAGGATGTCCCTGTTGGGGGCACCTTATTCTAACTGCAGCTCTGTAGGTGCCCGGTGGGTTCACAGGAATCTGAAGCAGCAGCCGGCTGTGTGTGCGTGCGAGGCTTCCATACTGATGGAACCAGACTTCCCACCAGCACTGCAAGTGATGATGTGGGCTCTGAGTTAATTCTCATAGTTCCCAAGTCTGGGGTAGGCCTGTGGGACAGCAGTGAGCAAAACAGGGAGGTTCCTGACCTTTAGAGGGAGCCATGAGCCATGAGAAACAGATGAGATAGGAGGAGGTAACTGCAGGACTAACTGGCTGATGGGAAAGGAAGCTGGCCTGGCTCAGGTAGTAGGAGAGGTCTGGCCTTACCCGCTGAGGCTTCTTCCTGAGCCACCATATGAAAGGCCACTGCAAGTGCAAAGACCCAAGGCAGGCGGGACCAGGCAAGGACCAGGAATGATGTTCACACTGAGACTTAAGTGACCCCCTTTGTGTTTGGGTTCAAGGTGCTCCTGCTCAGTGCTGCAGCATTAGCTCTTTCCACCTTGCTGAGCCATTGGGTGGCTTGGACAGTGGGGCAGCCAAGGGCTCTCCTATGTGAGCTCTGTTTGCTCCCTACAGCATCAGAGGGTAAGCTCCATCTGTTGGATGCCAGTGAGGCTAAAGGAGAAAAAGTGAAAGCTGTCTCCACTTGCCTCAAAAGCGTGGTGGCACCTGGAGCCCAACCCCTGAACTTCCCCATGGGGCCCATGCACCCTGCTTCTTTCCTGGCATAGAGGTGGTCCAGGGAAACAGCTTGCTGCCCTCTCCTAATGCCTCTCGGAACCAGCAGGCTCCTTGGTTCTTGAGGTGTGCAGATGGGGACCAGGGGACAGGGAGGACCAGGAATGTCAGGATAGATGGTAGGATAGCCAAGTGCAGCCTTCACACAGACAGGGCTTGGGGAGGATTGGGTGAGAGAGGCCAGGGGTCAATCCCCCAGGCCTGGTCCTAATGCCTGCACTCAGAGGTCATCTGTGGCTGTGATGTCACATATGAGAACTGCTCTTAGAAGTCCAGTTCCTCTGAGTCTCTCGGGTCAGAGGGCATTGCTGGGTAAAAGGCTTTCATTAGGAAGTAACCTAAGTTTTCACCTGATGCGCACTGCTGTCTGGGGCTCAGCCAAACAGTGGCAGCAGTACTGCACCTGTTATCCCAGGGTGACCTTGGGCAAGGAATGAGAGGTGACAGCTGGCCTGCAGTTCTCACTGGCCAACATGAATGCTGTACTGCTTGTTGGCGTCCTCACCCTCATGCATTTGCGTGTCAGGCCAGGCATTGTGAGTTCCGTGTGTGTTTGTGGCTGCCCATGCTCTTGGAACAAAGAACACAGAACAGAATTCACACAGTGAACTTAGCCTCTGTGCCAGGCTCAGCCCACCACCTGGCTCACCTGGCTGACTGTCCTTCTGCCTTATTTGTCTCTTGCCAACAACTGTCCCTGCTTCCCTTCTTTCAGTGAGGCTCTGGCCAGCTCTCACTGTCCGCTCTGGCCATTCTCACAGTGCTATGAGTGTGCAGTTCCTAGGCCTGTGTTTCTGGCCACAACAGTTTTGTATGGCCAGGCCAGGATATAGTGAGCCCCATATTTTTGTGGCAGCAGATACTGTTCGTGTAGCCAATGGGCACCTCTTGACCCCTTGGACCATAGGTGTTACTTGCCATTTCCATCTTACGGAAGGAACAGCTGAGGTGCAGACTGTCAAAGTGAATGACTGGCCAGGACACAAAGCTGGACAGCATGGCTCCAGAGCAGCATCTTGACCACAGGGCACCTGCTGGGCCATGGCTCTGCACTGCAGGAGCAGGGGTAGGTACTGAGCCAAACAGCAGTCAGGGAAGCCTCCCAGGGTGGGTGTGATCCTTGTGGGACCTGGAGAGTCATAGGAAAGAGCTCAGCAGAGGAAGTAGAGTGAGGGTCCAGGCAGAGGACCCAGAGATGAGAAAAGGACTGCTGTGTGGCCATGGTAGGCTCGTGGAGACTGAGAAGTCACAGGGTTCTTTGCAGGCCCTTTGAAATCTCATACTCAAACAGACTAACTCATTCTCAGGAGCATAGCTCTGTCTCATGGTTCCCCTGGCCAGGCTGAGATCTTCCATTTTGTTAGGGTGGCACACTGTCAAGTGCCCAGTCGCCCTCTGCAGAGCTCACCTGGAAAGACAGCACTCCAACATGTCATTCACTTATACAATGTGCCTAGAGGAGGCAGAGAGGCACTCACCTCTCTTTGTCCCCCCCAGAAAGTCCATGGGGGGACAGGCCCATGGCCCCAGATCCATGGTCAAATGGCTGGTTGTGAGTTTCCCTCTCTTTCCCTTGTTTGTCCTGGAACCCAGTGTCCTCATCTGTGACATGAGTGGGACAATACAGGATCAAAGTGTCTTGCAAATGTTCAGCACTAAGTGGGCTGCAGGGTTAAGAGGTTGCTCATGTATTTTGGAACAGTGCCTTAGTGTGGGTGAGGGGATGGACTGGGGCACCAAAAGCTGGAGGGCAGTGTTGAGGCCTTGTCTGATCAAGGATAGGGTTCAGGTATTGGTGAGCGTTGTATCTCTGTTCTCAGAGTCTGGGCTTTTCAGTGCCTTCACTTTCGAGATGGCAAGAGACGTCTCAGGCATGGCTGATAGCTACATCTGAGGCTGACAAATTCACAAGCTCTGCAGTGCTGAGCTTGACTCAGGGTTGTTACCAGACAATCTGTGATCTAGCACTTGAGAAGCTGAAGCAAGACCATCACAAATTCAAGGTCCGTTTGGGCTACATAGCCAGACTACTTCAAAAAGCCATTAACAGGGCTGGAGAGATGGCTTAGCGGTTAAGGCGCCTGCCTGCTAAGCCTAAGAACGCTGGTTCCAATCTCCAGGTCCCACGTTTAGCCAGATGCAAAGTGACACAAGGGTGCAATGCCACACTTGCCCACAAGGGGGTGCACACATCTGGATTTTGTTCACAGCAGCTGAGAGACTGCTGGCACGCCCATCTCTGTCTCCCTCTCTCTCTATCTCTCTGTGTCTCTCTCCAAATATAAAAATTTTAAAAAAAGCCATTAACAGCTGGCTGTAGTTTGTATTTTGTCCAACACTCTCCTCCCACAGCATTGAGCAACGCTCTTTTCCTGTGCCCTGTGTTGAGCCATCTTCTGGGGGCTCTGGGAGCTAGAAACCAAGGACTACAAAGTTGGTGCCTCATAGAGTCACCACATAGTGCCCAGTGCCAGCAATCATCCTGAACCATCCTGGAGTCATGATCAACTAAGTTGTGCCCAGCACCTTCATGCAAGTCCATGAGTAACAACCTGAAGAACACCTTCAAAGTGAGTTCCAGGGCTGGAGAGATCCATGAACACTGGTAAGCAACCATAGGTCCCACGTGCCAGATGCAGAACTTGACCACAAGAAGATCTGGATTTCAAGACACTGCTCGTGCGCCCATCTCTGTCTTCCTCTCTCTCCAACCTGGGCTGTAAGTCTCTCTCCAAAAATATAAAAATAAAAGTTTAAAAAAAAAAAAAAAAAAAGTGAGTTCCAGCCGGGCGTGGTGGCGCACACCTTTAATCCCAGCACTCGGGAGGCAGAGGTAGGAGGATCGCTGAGAGTTCGAGGCCACCCTGAGACTACATAGTTAACTCTAGGTCAGTCTGGACCAGAGTGAGACCCTACCTTGCAAAACCAAAAAAAAAAAAAAAGAGTGAGTTCCAGGTGAGCCTGGGCTAGAGTGAAACCCTACCTCAAAAAGACAAAAAGTTTAAAATTGTAGGGCAAATCCTGTCTCAAAAAAGCTAGCAGCTTTCTGTCCCCACCCCCACCCCCACTGTTCCAGATTGGTTTGATCATTGCTCGTAGTCCAGACTGCCGTGTGTACCTTATGTTCTTGGAGTTTTTCACTCCTATACTCTTTAGTGGAAGGGGCTTCCCCTCCATTTTTTGAGGTGGGGTTTCACTAGCCCAGGAATTCACTATGTAGTCTCAGGGTGGCCTTGAACTCATGGCCAGCCTCCTACCTCTGCCTCCCAAATGCTGGGATTAAAGCTGTGCACCATCACAACCAGCTTGGAAGGTGCTTTTAAAAAAATGTAGAATGAAAGTGTGTCATGGAAACTTCCAGTTAGGCAGAGGTAAGGATCCAGGTTCGGGCCACCCTTTGACTACATAGTGAATTCCAGGTCAGCCTGGACCAGAGTGGCCCTAGGAATGAAAAACAAAAAAAAAAAAAAAATGTAGAATGAAAGTGTGTCTGAAACTGCAGGGCTGAGCAAACCAGGCTTTGAGGTGAAGCAGGGTGGCAGGAATGAGGTACTGTATCTGATGCAGGGCTGAGAACTGAGGTGAAGCACTTGGGTTGGGTCTGCCTGCAGAGTACACTGCCTCCTTCAGGGTGCCTGCTTCCATGCTGGGCTATTGTGCCATCTGCCTCTAACTGGATGAGAGTTATTAACTGTTCTTCCTCAGTTCCGTGCCATTTGAGACTCTGGGAAGATGTGACCAAGTGAGTCAGGAGTCACTGATTTCCCCCCCCCCAATGCATTTAAAGTGACCTTGGGACTTGGTTGGTTTTGATTGGCCAACATCAATATCTGGTCACAGTTTATGAATGACCTATTTTGTTATTTGCTTTTAATAAAAAAGAAAGGTGGGTTTCATAAGCAAGTATGGTATATTATATGCAAGACAGCAGCCATTGGAGTGTATTTTAAGTGTCCTGTGGTGGATGACATTGTCCCATCCAGGCTCATCTACACAAACAGTCTCTGAAGTTTCCGAGTATGACTAGGCCTCAGAGGAACAGTTTTGCTTGGATCTTAGCTAGGTTGCTGAAGGGAACAGGACACAGTCATATAGAGCATGCTCAGTAGTGGTAACTGGCAGGCTTGAGCTTTGGTCCAAAAATTAAGCAGCTTCCAGTGGGAGGCAGTACAAGGTCACCCGGATGGCTATTCTGTCCCGCATCCTGGTCTATCTTCTAGGATTCTGTGTTCTCCCCATCCCTGTGTGCCTGCGGGTTCTATTGCACTGCTGACTCTGTAGAGGCCACCAGCAAAGCCTGAGTGCCCTATGTGTCAGCCTGGCACATGGAAGTGAGTGTGAGTTATGAGGCCATGTACCTCTGAGAAGAACCTTGTCAGTTACTCTAGAGGTTGTTGGACATTACCTGATGCTGGTGACTAAAGGATGAGCCAGGCACTCCCCACTGCATATAGAAGGCAGCTTCCCCTGTGAAGTGTCCCACACTGAATGAAAAGTGAGCATGGGCCATAATGAGGAAGGCAGCTATGGAAGCTCATCTCACCACTTAAAAGTAATCCTCACAAAAGAACCAGACAGAAATGCCCACCTGCACCCTGTTGACGGGAAGAAAGGTGCAGGGCAGAGGCAGGTGTATAGGCAGGTGTGGTCCTGATTCAAACTTACCTACCACAGGTGAGACAGTCCAAGTTTGGTGTTTGATGGTGTGAAGAACATGTCTGGCTTGCTGTGATCATGGCAATGTGTGGGTTGGAGAAGAGGAAGAGTCCTTGTGTTTTAGAGAGGCTTATGAGATTTATGACAAAATGTAACATAGCTGAGATCTGTTTCCCCATAATTTGGAAGTGGGTGGGAATCTAGACAGAACAAGTTTCACAAGACCTGGTAATTATTGACACTGAAATGAGGGACATGTAGGGAAGGGTTGTTATATTTTTGTTTATATTATATGATGAAAAGCCTCCAAGATAAAAACATTAAAGGGGAGGTGGCTTAGTAGTTAAGGTGCTCTCCTGAAAAGCCTAACAACTTAGGTTCAATTCCCCAGTACCTGCATAAAGCCAGATGCACGAAGTGGCACATGTATCTGAAGTTCATTTGCCAGGCATGGTGATGTATGCCTTTAATCCCAGCACTTGGGAGGTAGAATTAGGAGGATTGCTCTGAGTTCAAGGCCAGCCTGGAACAACTGAGTGAGTTCCAGGTCATCCTAGGCTAGAGTGAAATCCTACCTCAGCGGGGGGGGGCACATTAAATATAGGGAAAAGCATTTAAAACTGCCCCTCTTCTGCCAATAACGGCAGCCCCATTTTGGCTATGTGGGAGATGTCTGGAGTTGCGCTGGACTGCACTAGTGCTGACCACTGGCCTAGCTTGAAGTACCACGACCCCACACCGCTGAGCCCACCCTGCCTGAGTGAGTGCTTGGAATGCTCAGGTGCATTGGGCCCTGTCCAGTCAATCTGCTAATTCTGCTGGGGATTCCGGAATGGCCACTGACAGTACTTTTTTGTTTTCTGCACCTCTGTCTGTCAGTATGTCCTTTCACTGGGAGATCACAGCTTGGCAAGTTAAGTTGCTGGGTGATGTGCCAGTTCAGCAAAAATCAGCTTGCTCCAGTCCCAGTGGTAGAAGACACGTACTTACTCTGTGGTTAGATGTTCATGTGTTTTCCTAGCTCAGGAAAGGAAGGGCAGCATAGGCACATGGGCTGCTGCTTCACGGCAGTTGGTGCCCATGCAGATGACCCCTAGGGTGGGATGGATTGGTGCTGGGATGCTCCGCTGAATGTCACCTTTCTGCTTTGCAGACTGGGGTGCCGCCATCCGAGTCGCTGCTCTGGACTGTGCAGAAGAAAAGAATCAGGAAGTGTGCCGTACCTATGACATCCACTTCTACCCCACCTTCAGGGTAAGCCCACCAATCACCTCTTTGTTCCCCCTGTTGAGTCCAAGAAGCCTGTGGTCCAGTGGGTCTGTTCAGGTCTGTCCATGTAGAGCGAAGCTTCCCCAGCCTCCCCCCCCCACCACCAAATGCATACAAGAGCCATACAGCCTGCATGACCAGTGCTGCTGTATGTGTGCTGGGGGTTTTGCTGATGAATCTCATGCCACTGTCCACAGCGCTGCAGTGCTGCTATGACTCCTTGCTTCTAGCACTGAGCTTGCCCCACAGACAAATGTGTACCTATTGCTTCCACTAGAGGGCAGAGGTACTACCTGTTGAAGGTCTGCATCCTAGTGTGTGTGCATACAAACACATCACGCTGACGTGGCCTTCTCCAAAAGCATGTAGCACTTTGGAGATCATTTCTGAAGAGCCGTAAGCCTGGCTGTGGCAGCCTAAGGCAGTACACAGAGCTCACTGGGGTATCACTTGCTTCCCGGCCTGCCTGTCTTCATCCACAAGCTCTGCCACCCTGTCGCCAACTTACCTGCTCTGTGCTGTGCTGGCCCAGGGAACAAAGGCCTGGTTGCTCATTTTCTTATTTTTTGGTCCTGATAATGTTACACAGAATTCCTATTTTATTTTGCGTCACACCTAGGTTAAACTGTTACGTGCACACGCCTGGGCCTTCTTATGTCTGGGCCTTCTTTCTTGTACTTCCTATGATTTTACCTAGATCCACCCCATATTAGGTGCTGCTGTGGTTCATTGGGTTGGATTGCCCTATAACGTCTCACTGTCATGGTGATCCTTTCTTCCTGGCTTTTGCTACTTGGAACAACACTGCTGTGAACATTTCACATCTGGGAGGAGTTCCCCTAGGTGGTTCCCGGAAGAAGTCCTGGGCCAGAGGATCCAGAGATGTGTGAGGCAGACCCAGTAGGGACAGCCCTTCCCATGGTGTGTTACCTCTGCCCGTAGAATGGGTGCAGCGTGAAGCATGGTGTAGTGTCACCTGTGTTTCTAGGTGACTTGAAGTGAGCACATCTCTGGTGGCCACATGTGTATGTCTGTAGGGCCTCTGTCTGCTGCTTCCTCTTGGGCATTGCTGTTTCTTGCTGAGCTCCAGTGCTGTGTGGTGCCATGCATCTTCAGCACTGATCTTCTCAGTTGTGAGCCTGGGATGGGAATATGTCCCCCTAGCTCATAGCTCAGAGACACTGGACGGTGCACATTCCCCTGTAAATCATGTGTGTCAGAGCTTCCCAGATGCATTTGGATCCCAACAATCAGGGGGCATATCATCTGAGTATCCCATTATCAACTCATCTTGCTTCTAGTCCTGTTGGGGTCAGAAATATACATAGCAGAATTTGGATTGGAGTTTACTGCAGCAACTCTAAGCTGTGCAGGAACTCAAGTGTCCACAGAAACAGAGAAACGTGGCTTGTCTAATCAGTGTAACATCCAGCGGAACTTGGCTGAAGCCCCTGGTTGAGACAGTGTCTTGTTCTTTAAGTATTAAACGCGCACAGCCACACCCCAAGGCTGTTTCTTACATGTTGTGTGTTTTTCCTCTAGTATTTTAAAGCATTTGCAAAGGAGTTTACAACTGGAGAAAACTTTAAAGGTAAGGATATAAGCATTGTATTCTAATCCCTTAGAGTGATCTTTAGACCTGGTAAGATGGAAGTGGCCCAGGAGATGGAGCCCATGGGCCGCCTAGCCACTCCAGCTTTAGCATACTTGTAAGAGTTCACCATGGTGTGGTGAGAATTTCTTATGTTGTGCTTTGCCTTTTGTGGGAAATGTGTTTGGATGAGTGTGTGTGTGTGTATGCATGTTCATATGTGTGTCCACATGTGTGTGAGAGACTAGAGGTTGATGTCGAGGATCTTCCCCAGTTGCTCCCCATCTTCATTGAGGGTTAGGGTGTCTTGCTGAACCTGGAGCTCACTGATTTGGCTAGTCCAGCTATCCAGTGAGCCTTAAGGATATTCTTGTCTCTGCCTCCCCAGTGCTGGGATTAAAGGCATTGTATGTAGATGCTGGGTATCGAAACTCAGGGTTGCTTCTGTGGTAATCACGTTACCCACTGAGCCATCTCCCCAGCCCCACAAGATTTCTTTTTGTTGTTTTTGTTTTTGTGTGTGTTGTGTGTGTGTGTGTGTGTGTGTGTGTGTTTTTGGGAGAGGCTAGAGATAACTCAGTGGTTAAAGACACTTGCTTGTAAAACCTGTCAGCCTGGGTTCAATTCCCCAGCACCCACATAAAGTGGCACATGTATTTGGAGTTTGTTTGCAGTGGCGGGAGGCCTTGGCATGCCCATACTCTCTCTCTCTCTCTCTGTGTCTCTGTTTGCAAATAAATAATAAATTATTTTTTTAAAATATTGAAAACATGTTAGAGGAAGTACATGGCTGGTGAGTTTTAGTAGTGAGCCTGGCCAGATGAGCAGTGTCCCAATGACAACCTGTAGGTGACCCTCTCACAGGACATCTCCTAGGAGGCACCTGTCATCTTTGGCATCAGAGCTAGATGCTTGTTAATGGTATGGGTGAATTGGATCACTTGGCTTCCTCTCACTGCCATCTTTGTGAGACTTGTCACTTGTCATGTGTCTTGTAGCCTGTCAATCTCAGTCTTGTGACTGTGTGGTCTCCCGTTGTGTGTATCAATTATTGTCACTGCTGCCTACCATGCTGTCCTCAGGCCTTGGGGTTGGGTTGGCTGCTCAACAGGAACAAGTCCTTGTACACAGCCCTGACTCGGGTATACTTCTGCAGGATCTGACAGAGAGCTGCGGACAGTCAGACAGACAATGATTGACTTCCTGCAGAACCATACGGAAGGCACCCGGCCTCCAGCCTGCCCACCCCTGGACCCTATTCAGTGAGTAGCTCCATTGGAAGGTGGCCTGTGGTCTTGTGAGTGCAGCTTAGTGGTAGAGCTCAGCAAGCAGGAGGCCCTGGTTCAGGCCCCAGCACTGCAAACATTGCATGATGCAAGTCGAGTGTAAGTTTTAAAATCTTGGTGTGCATAAGTGACATGGATGCTGGTGTGACATGACAGCTTGTTATCATGGAGAGCAGTGAGAGAGTAGCACAAGTGCTGGCATGCTGTGACAGCTCTCTGTGGAGAGTGCAAAGAGCTTTGCTTTCTCCTGACAGGTCCAGTGACGTCCTTTCCCTCATCAGCAGCCGTGGTGGCCGATATGAGGCGATTGTGTTTGAAAGCAATGGCTCCTATGTTGGACGAGAGGTGCTGTCTCATTTGCTCCGGGGCTGTTCCTGGGGTGGTCAGGGTGGGGCGTAGTAAGGTTCATGGGCAGCAGTACTGCGTGAGTACTGAGTTTTGAGTTGTCATTAGTTATGGGGTCCTAGTTGTTATTTTTCAGCTAAGTCACTGGTCTTTAGGAGAAAATGCTGGGGTGACAAGCTGACATTAGGTCTGTGTCTTCCCTGGAGGCCAATCTTTCTTACATAAAATTAGGATTTCCTCACATCTAAGATCTTGGTTCTCTTGTGGAATGTTGTAAGGCTTTGAGGTTACATGTGTACTTTAGAAGCCTTGGGGCAATGTAAAACCAGAGAGAGGACCAGAGACCAGGTGGCTCACAGATTGTTTAATGCCAGATCGTGGAGATGAGAAGGAGGCTGCCTGGCTATGTGAGCACTCAGTATGACACTTGATGATAATTCTCTAGGTCATGCAGGCAGCTCAGGGGAGGAGGAGAAGCCACCTTTGTCCCTGGTGGGCACCCTGAAGATGTGGGGTAGGCTGCAGGCAACAGTATGGTGACCACTTACTTCTCTTGCACATAGAAGCTCTCCTGGCACTTCACTGCTTCCCCCTCCAAGTTTGGTGGTACATCATGCTACCTTTTTTGTAGTTGGCTGGGACTCCCAGCCATAGGACCAAGAAATGCCAGAGTTCTCTTTTCCCAGCTCCTCTCCTGTTACCTAATGGCCTCCTTGCATGCTGGCCTTCTCAAGCCTGTGTGCTCACAAGCCAGTAGCAAGAACTTCTCCTGTGGGAAATGGGTGAAGAGCTATCTTTTATTTTTATTTCTGAGGCAGGGTCTCTCTCTAGCCCAGGCTGATCTGGAATTCACTATGAAGTCTCGGGCTGGCCTTGAACTCACAGCAATCCTCCTACCTCTGCCTCCCAAGTGCTGGGATTAAAGGTGTGTTCCACCATGCCCAGCAAGAGCTATCTTTTTGCAAAGGATGACCCAAGAATTGGGATCAAGAAGAGCCACTGTGAGATGTGAGGGTGATCTGGCTAGGCGGGTGTCCCTTTCCTCCCTCACTGCTCCATGTGTGTCCCTCCAGCCTTCCCCAAATAGAGGAGGATCAGTCTTCAGTCAAGGGTATATGAGCAGCTGTGCTCCCCTGCTAGAACCTCAAACAAGCTTTCAAGAAGAGCCACTGTGCACTTGCTGTACTCCCAGCTTAACATGTAGCCCATGTCCCAACCCAGGAAGTAGCTGGCTTTGATAACATCTAAGCAGAGCAGAAGCTCCACTTGACATGGTGATGAGCACAGGTAGAAGTTTTCTAGACCCTGTGATGCCACTTCCACCATCTGTCTATCACCAAGACCCACTGATTAAGTAAGCTGTATAGGCATAAGTCACCAGGACATGTGACCCAAAGCCTTCTGTCTTAAAGCTGGAATGATGACTTAGCTGCCCCTAGGTGCTATTTATCTCCATATATGGTACATCCCAGCCAGCTTCCTGGGAAAGCACCAGGCACTCTAGCCCAGGCCGACCTGGAATTCACTATGTAGTCTCAGGCTGGCCTTGAACTCATAATAATCCTCCTACCTCAGCCTCCCAAGTGCTGAGATTAAAGGTGTGCACCACCACACCTGGCTTCAGCACTCTTTTGGGTAAAGAGTGTGCTATGAGGTGGTAAGTCTGCATGCCGGCTGCTTTCTGAGAGAACCATGAAGGTAGCATGCCTCTAACTCCACAGGTGATCTTAGACTTGATTGCATATGAAAACATCATGGTGAGCAGAGCCCTGGATGGGGACAGAGCATTTCTAGAGACACTCGGCATTTCTTCAGTTCCTTCCTGTTACTTGATCTACCCAAATGGATCTCATGGACCAGTTACCATGTGAGTGCTGTTTAGTTTAAGGATCAGGTGCAGTGTTTGGTGGGAGTTTTAGAAACACAAAGCTTATTGGAGAGTCCAGTGTGAGGAAGCCTTATATCTGATCACATTCCTCCAGGTCTGTTCTGACCACACGCTAGGGTATTAGTTTCTTGTGGTTGTTCTCATGGGTTTCTAAACCTCAAATGCAACAGGCATCCACTGATCCTTCCTGTGCCACTCTGGACTTCTGGATGTGTCCATTGTGGTTAGTGACCACAGGTACCCCTTTCCAGAATGAGAGGTGGGGCTGGGCAGCAGGCAACAGGCTGATAGAATGACCTTGAATGAAGCTTCAGAAAGCAAATAGATGAGAAAGTTAATGAATGTCTGAAGAGTGCAGAAGTCTGCCTGAGGTCCTAAACAAACTGCAGTTTCTTAGGTGTGTACTACTTGTCTTAAAAGAAAGAAAAGAAAGAAAGAAAGAAAGAAAGAAAGAAAGAAAGAAAGAAAGAAAGAAAGAAAGAAAGGGAGAAAGAAAGAAATAAAGAAAGAGAGGGAGAAAGAAAGAAAGAAAGAAAGAAAGAAAGAAAGAAAGAAAGAAAGAAAGAAAGGGAGAGAGAGAAAAGCCAGGTGTGGTGGTGCATGCTTTTAATCCCAGGACTTGGGAGGCAGAGGTGGGAGAATCTCTGAGTTTAAGGCCACCCTGAGACTACATAGTAAATTCTAGGTCAGCATGGGCCAGAGTGAGACCCTACCTTTAGAAATCAAAACACAAAACAACAAAAAAAAGAAAAAAGAAAAGAAAAGGGAAAGGAAAGGAAAGAAGAGAAATAGAAACCCTACCCCAGGCTGGGGAGAGGCTCAGTGGTTAAAGGCACTTGCTGGCAAAGCCTGCCAGCTTGGGTTTGATTCCCCAGTACCCATGTAAAGCCAGATACACAAAAGTGGTGCCTGCATCTGGAGTTTGTTTGCAGTGGCAAGAGGCCCTGGCATGCCCAATCATTCTCTTTTGCTCTCTCAAATCAATATAAAAGGAAAAATAAAAATAAAAAAGATTGCCTTTAAGAAAAATCCTTGAGGACTGGAGAGATGGCTTAGTGGTTAAGGCACTTGCCTGTGAAACCTAAGGATCCATGTTCAACTCTTCAGGTCCCATGTAAACCAGATGCACAAAGTGATGTAAGCATGCAAGGTCACACATGCACACAAGGTAGTACACATGTCTGGAATTGCATTGCAGTGGCTGGAGGCCCTGGCACATCAATATTCTCTCTGTCTCTCACGCTCTCTCTCACATTAAAAAAAAAAAAAAAAAAAAAAGGCCAGTCTGTTGGGCTTGCCTCAAAAAAAAAAAAAAATCTTGACCCCAAGGTCACAGAGTTTTTTTGGGATGGGCTCCAAGTATTTGAGAAGTGACTCTGACAGCAGCCTGGATAACTATTGTCTTCTGGATAGCTGCTGTATTCTGGATAACTATTGTCTTCTAGATAGCTGCTGTAATCTGGATAGCTATTGTCTTCTGGATAGCTATTGTCTTCTGGATAACTGCTGTCTTCCAGATAACTGCTGTCTTCTGGATAAGGATTGTCTTCTGGATAGCTATTGTCTTCTGGATAGCTATTGTCTTTCTGGATAGCTGCTGTCGTCTGGTTAGCTATTGTCTTTCTGGATAGCTATTCTCTTTCTGGATAACTGCTGTCTTCTGGATAACTATTGTCTTCTGGATAGCTATTGTCTTCTGGATAGCTGCTGTCTTCTGGATAACTATTGTCTTCTGGATAGTTATTGTCTTCTGGATAGCTATTGTCTTCTGGATAGCTATTGTCTTTCTGGATAACTGCTGTCTTCTGGATAACTATTGTCTTCTGGATAACTGCTGTCTTCTGGATAACTGTTATCTTCTGGATAACTATTGTCTTCTGGATAACTGTTATCTTCTGGATAGCTATCGTCTTCTGGATAGCTGCTGTCTTCTGGATAACTATTGTCTTCTGGATAGCTGCTGTCTTCTGGATAACTATTGTCTTCTGGAAAGCTATTGTCTTCTGGATAGCTGCTGTCTTCTGGATAGCTATTGTCTTCTGAAGACAGATGTCCATGCAGCACCAAGAGCATCACATGTCCAACTTCCCAACACAAGATTGTGTTGTACTTTTTTTTTCTTTTTTTGGAGAGAGTTAGAGAGAGACACACATAGAGATGGGCATGCCAGCAGCCTCTCAGCTGCTGTGATTGAACTCCAGACACGTGCGCCCCCTTGTGGGCAAGTGCGGCACTACGCCCTTGCATCACTGCATCTGGCTAAATGTGGGACGTGGAGAATTGAACGGGCGTTCTTAGGCTTAGCATGTGGGCGCCTTAACCACTAAGCAGTCTCTCCAGCCCTGTGTTGTACTTTTACACATAGCCCTATCACTTTCTATGAGGAAATGACACTCAGTTCTAGACACACTGGTGTCTCCTGAGCTACAGTGGGGGGTGCTCTGTCATAGGGTCTGCCACATGCCCACACTGTGCCAGTGGCCCGGCAAAGAGCAGAGAGCTCAGCAGTGGGGGTGGGGGTCCAGTCTGGCCTCCAGATGTAGCTCAGCTGGCAGAGCAGCATGGTGGTGAAGGCTCTTTGGCACAGAGGAATCAGTCAGGATAAAGCTGATCTTGGCAGATGCTCAGACCAGCTTTAGAAATGTCTTAAGACCCCAGAAAGCACAATAGACTTTGTGGTACTTACTGCAGCTGTCACTCAGCAGTTACTTGGATCTGGTGTTCTTGTCTTCTCATCTCAGGTGGGAAGGCACTTTCTGAGGCCCAGCATCCACTACCACCTCTACTCCCTGCGTCCCCAGTATCTACCTAGAGTGAATGGGGTGGAAGGGCTGGAGAGTTGTCCTACAGACTAGGAGTGGAGGCATCCTGAACTGGCCAGGGGTGGTGCAGTTTTAGTGGTCACTCACAAAAGCAGCTCCTGGCATGGCATCCCACCTCTCCTTCTTTTCACACAGTGCAAAGCCTCTACGAGCATTTTTCTCCTCTTACTTGAAATCATTGCCCGGCGTAAGAAAAAAATCACTTTCCTTGCCCGAAAAACCCAATAAAGAAGAAAACTCAGAGATTGTGATTTGGAGAGAATTTGATAGGTAAGTATTCAAGTAAAACTGAGGCCAGGGTGCAGGGGTGGGGCAGGGAACCTTGGGCTATGGCCCGAACAAGATGAGAGAGACTTTTACCCTGCCTGACTTCTCGATTTGTCTTAGGACCAAACTGTACACGGTGGACCTGGAGTCGGGGTTGCATCACCTACTAAGGGTGGAGCTTGCTGCCCACAAATCCTTGGCTGGAGCCCAGCTGAAGATACTCAGGGACTTTGTGACAATCATTGCCAAGGTGAGGGTGATTCTGCTGTGGCTATGGTGCTGGGCTCTATGCTGGGGTCTGGATGTCTGTTGATGTGGGGATTGGTCAGCTTAAGCTAGGGGCTTACTGCGAATAATTTTTCTAAAATTTAAGTGTTTAAAAAATAAGTTTTTGCTGGTAAATTGATAATGGTACTTTGTAACCAATATAGAAAAATGTAATTAGCGTAGCCATTACTTTGCCCATAGAATAAGAGAACCACATCCAATTGAAATTCCTTACAAAGGAGGATAGAATCACTGGGTTTTTCTTAGCTACATGCTTCTCCAGGCAGTTGTTTTTCCAGTCAGCCTCATGGCTATGTGATGTCATCAGTTGTGACAGGCCCTTGTTCCCACATGCCTTGTAAGGTGGTTGGTCAGAGACCCACTGGGAGGGGCTATTAAGCTTGTGCAGTTAAGAGGAAGGCAGGATAAGTAAGCAAGCAGTGCCTCGTCATGGGCCAGGAGCCTTGATAACTTGGTAATGTGCATAAAGGGCCTGGAGATCTGATACCATGAAGTAACCGTGGGGTCTAAGCTAGGCACAAAGGCATAGATGGGCATAGAGGGCAGGTTGCTGTCCAGATTTCTGTCCTGTAGGGCCTGGGGTTCTCAGGCCCCTGTCATGGGGACCCTAGTTCTTGGAGAGCCTCTCCATTATAGGCTGACCCCAGGTTGAATCCATTTCCCTAGCAGGCTTCTTGGGATAGGCCATATGGGGCTTCTATCCTACTTCGTGGGCTCTGCCACTGGGTCATAGCCCCAGGACCACTCTTGGTTCTTGGGACATGGTGGTACTTTTTCTGAGCATTTCTCAGGGTAGGTCCTTCCTTGCTTAGCTGTTCCCTGGCCGGCCACCAGTCAGGAAGCTGTTGGAGACTCTGCAGGAGTGGCTGACCAATCTCCCATTGGACAGGATCCCCTACAAGGCAATCTTGGACCTAGTCAACAACAAAATGCGGGTGAGTCCCAGCCCCTGCCAGGCCTCATGCACTGACACACTCCCACTCTTCTCCATCCAGCATGCAGCAAGGAAGATGATAACCAGTTACCTGTAGACAGTCGCCATGGCCTTGTTGTCAGTACTTGGCACCCATAGCACAGACTTCATCTCCGTATTTATAAAAACCCTTGCCTCTCTGTGTGGAGAAGCTCTAGTCTCCCTGCCTGGAGAGGTCCCTGTTTTCCTTTGTAGAGAAGTACCCTTCTGCTTGTGTGAAGAAAACCCTGTCTTGGGGCTGGAGAGATGGCTCAGTGGTTAAGGTGTTTGCTTGTAAAGCCCAACAACCTGAATTTGATTCCCTAGTACCCATGTAGAGCCAGATGCACAGTGGTGCATGTATCTGGAGTTCATTCGCACAGGCTGAAGGCCCTGGTGCACCCATTTCCTCTATTTTTATCTCTGTCTCTCTTCTATGTCTCTCTGCTTGCAAATAAATGAATAAATAAATCATATATATAGAAAACCCTGTCTCCTGTGTAGGGAAGCCCCTTTCTCTCTGTATGGAGTCCCAGTCCTACTTGGAGAAATTCCAGTCTCCGTGTGTGAAATGACCCATGATTTTTCTGTTCCCATTTGTATGACAACTTCATGTCACTCCTTCGCCTGTGTCATGACACTGAAAGCTTCAGTTTAAGAACAGTTCACCCAGAACACACTGTGAGAACCATCCTGCAGAGAGTGACACAGCCAAGCAGCCCATCACTAGGGCGTTGGGATTTATTGTTATTTGCTTCCAGGCTGGCTTCAAACTCGGTTTTCTAGCCTCTATCTTATGAGTACTAGGATTATAGGCAGGCAGAAAAGAGGTTTTAATCAATGTATGTCTTTATAACCACCTCCCCAACCAAGGCAGAGAATTTTCTACAGTTGTCTTGTATTCTTTGTGGATTTTCTCCCTCAGATTTCTGGACTCTTCCTTACCAACCAAATAAAGTGGGTCGGATGTCAAGGAAGCCGACCAGAGTTGAGAGGCTACTCATGTTCCCTCTGGAAGCTGTTCCACACTTTGACCGTTCAAGCCTCGACCCACCCAGAAGCACTGGTTGGCACAGGTAAACCATACTTTTATCCAAGTGGGCACCAGTTGACATTACACATTTTTTATGCTGGTACATGTCATATGCCTCCAGGAGTACCTGCTTGGGTTTGTCTTGCTATCTATGAGATACCATGTCATCCAGATGCTGGCGGGGGGGGGCTGGAGGGACATAAGGAGGATAGAGGTGAACATCTCCTCAGAGTAAAGGAGTGCAACCTGCCCATTACTGTGGAAAGCCAGAGAGAACGTTCCATTCTTGTTCTTTTTTTTTTTTTTTTTTTTTTTTTTGGTAGGGTCTCACTCTGGCCCAGCCTGACCTGGAATTAACTGTGTAATCTCAGGGTGGCCTCAAACTCATGGTGATCCTCCTACCTCTGCCCCTGAGTGCTGGGATTAAAGGTGTGCACCACCATGCCCGGCTCCATTCTTCTTAACTTGCAGACACATGTATGGCAGACCTGCCAGAGAGAAGTCACAGAGAATACAGGAATCAACTAAGAATTTCTTTTCAGTGTAAATTTCCCTTCATTTGCTTAGAAAAAGAAACAAATAGACTAAATTCAGCCCACTTGGAGAAGTGTATTGTTTTTGGATTGTTATAGAACAAATTGCCATCAAATTTAGTAGCCGACAAAGCCCACCTTCATGGTCTCAGTTTCTCTAGTCAGGACTCTGAGTATGGTTTAATGGATCCTGAGCTACTCAGCTTGCAGCACACTCACTTCTCAGCTCTCTCAAGGACTATACTTTTTAAAAACAAACAAACAAACAAACATTTATTTACTTATTTATTTATTTGAGAGAGAGAGATAAAGAGGCAGATAGATTGAGAGAGAAAGATAGAGAATGGTGTGCCAGGGCCTCCAGCCACTGCAAGTGAACTCCAGACGCATGCGCCACCTTATGCATCTAGCTTACGTGGGTCCTGGAGAATCAAACTTGGGCCCTTTGGCTTTGCAGGCAAGTACCTTAACTGCTAAGCCATCTGTCCAGCCTATTTTTAAAATATTTTATTTTTATTTATTTATGAGAGAAAGAGAGAGAGAATGGGCATGCCAGGGCCTCCAGCACTACAAACAGACTCTAGATATATGTGCCACCTTGTGTATCTGGCTTACATGAGTTCTGGGGAACCAAACCAGGGTCCTTAGGCTTTGCACTTTAACTGCTAAGCCATCTCTCCGACCCTCTCAAGAGCTATTCTTGCTGGCTGCTCCCCTGAGATCCTCAGGTTCCTGTTGGGTACTAGCCAGAAACTACTCCCCATTCTGTGGGAATCTGTTGGTGTCAAGCCTCCACTATTTTTCTTGTTCATAATTGATGTGCCAGCTGTTTGGTCTGGCCTTGGCTGGGTGGTTCTTCTGTTTCTGAGCAGGGGCTTGCTTTTGCAGGCATCTGGTGGTAGCTGGCCATCCAGGGTGTCTTGGAGTATCCCTTACTCCAGCAGGCCAGCCCCATCTTCCCACCACATGGCTCCAGGGTCAAGAAGGACCAGCATGTTGTCACACAGCCTCACTTCAGCCACATCCTGTTCGTCCAGACTGAACTCAGTGCCAGGGAAATGGCCAACCAAAGAACTCAGAGAAGCATCCAAATCACATGTGCAGGGGCAGGGGCTCTCTTCAGGGGACCATGGATTACTGCTTCTCAGAGCAAAGAGCAAGAGGAATTGGTCTTAACGAAAGAAAGAGGGGTTCAGGAGAGAAACTTTGGGAAAGGTTCAGACACTGAAATCAATCCCACAGTGCCACGTGATTGAACTTAGCCACAGGTCAGACCCACTTCTGAAACAAGGCTGAGTACCAAAGCCTGTTGTGTATGTGGGTAAAGTTCTGGCCCGCCATGCTCTTGCTCCCATGTGCTCCTGGGAACACCACAGAGGAGGAACGTGTGGAAGGCAGCGTGGGGGTGGCCAGGGTCGCAGAACCGATCCTCATGGTGAGATCATAAAAGCAATGGGTAGCAGCCCACACCCAGGCAGTTGTAGCACTCTTGTTTCCCCATCAGCACAGCCAGACACATGGCCCTCGAGGAGTAGTTTCCTGCCAAAGGAATTAGGTCATGCGAGGCATGGGATTAAGTCTTGGAGGTTTTCTTTCCTCACTGCCTGTTTAAACCCTGTCTACTAAAGCACTGGCCATGTACTCTAACCCTCCCCCAGGTAGGGGTTTATGGTTCTTGTCCACTTTAAAGATTAGGGCCAGAGCATGCAGCAGTTTGGTGGGCAAGAAGAGGGGGATTACCACAATGCGAGGCAGATGTCTGGAGATCTCTCCATGGGGAGAGGAGGCCAGGCAGGCTGGATCACAAGACCAGTGTCTGCATTTCACACTGCATTGCCCATTCACCTGTGGGCACACCCTAAGCCAGCAGTATGCTGAGTTCCATTTCTGAGGGTTCTGGTGTAAGTGTCAGAGCCTGACAGATGCCTAGACCAGGTGCTTTGAGAAGCAGACACCTGTTAGGAGCTGCTGTGAACGGAGACAGATTCCCCTCTGACTTTTTTGCAGTCATTTTGCTCCCTGCCATTGGGGGCTGTCACATAGCTGGCTCTGTCCCTTACTTGCATGCTTATCTGCATCAGGATGCAGCCCAGCTCTGAGCCAGCTCCCTTTCCATTTCCTTGGCTCTGACAACTTGTTTCTGAAAATGCTGCATTCATTCTCAGTGTCTGCTCAGCTGTTCCTGTCCTGTGAGCATCTGTTTTACACACAGTGCTATGAGCTCTGGCCTCAAGTTCGGGGCTTAAAAAAAAAAAAAAAAAAAAAAACAATCAGGTGGCTTACTCCTATAATCCCAGAACTCAGTAGATTTGCCTCAAGTTCAAGGCCATCTGGAACTACATAGCAAGTTCTAGGCCAGCCTGGGCTTTATAGTAAGGCTTTGCTTCGAAAAAATTTTTTAAATGAAATAATAAATAAAACCATCACCATTTAGGGAACCTCAGCCCTTTTTAAAGAATGTGGGCCTTGGGCTGGAGTGATGGTTTAACAGTTAAGGCATTTGCCTGTGAAGCCTAAGGACCCCAGTTAGATTCTCCAGGTCCCACATAAGCCAGATACACATGGGGGCACATGCATCTGGAGTTCATTTGCAGTGGTTAGAGGCCCTGGCTCACCCATTCTCACTCTCTCTCTCCCCTCTCTGTTTCTAATAACTAAATAAATAAAAATAAAATCTTTAAGAAAAAGTGTGGGGGCCTTTGCCAGCCTGCCATTCTGTCCATCCTCCAAGAGAAGCCCAGGCAGCTGGCTGGTTGGAAACTGTTGCTGCCATTCACCTGCCAAAAGAAGGTCAACCATGGCTATGTTTGCTCTTGAGCATGTGTTCAATAGATTCTGAAGCTTGTCAGCTCCAGGCTCAGTCAGCAGCCTATATGCTCTGACACCACCTTTGGGTGTCACTCATAAGGTAAGATAGAGTTCACACAGCTGGCAGATGCTGAGGGACACCTAGTCTTTTGGATTAGGTTGCCTCTGGGTCATGAGGTCAGGGCCAGAGACAACCAGGAGCATGATCAGGGGTGTGAACATGTCCCTTTCAAGGGCCTGTGAGAGTAGCAGCCTTTGAGTACTTGGTGCTCATTCCTCTGTCTTAGCAATCAACTCCCCATCGTAAATTTGTCCCCTGTGTGGAGTGCTTACCATTGTGCTGTGCTGTGGGAACATCTCTCACCACTTCCAGTTGTACTGGGGTGTGTGTGGAAATGCTGGCTCCTATCTGTGCCCATGGGCTCTCTTCTGTGGGGTCACTTGGTGACTCACAGGCTCAGAGCACCAATGGCCCGTGTTCCTTTTGCAGGATTTGAAGATGACCCCCAGGCTGTGCTGCAGATCATGAGGAGGTACATTCACACCTTCTTTGGGTGCAAAGAATGTGGTGAGCATTTTGAGGAGATGGCTAAGGAGTCCATGGATTCTGTGAAAACCCAAGACCAAGCAGTTCTGTGGCTCTGGAGGAAGCACAACACGGTGAACAGCCGCCTGGCAGGTGAGAGGGCACTGTGCATTCCGATGTCCCTGGCCCTATAGCACAGGAGGCCTTCAGCCTGGGTGAGGAGCAGGCCAGCACAATAATGCCATTGGAGGTGCCCTGGTCATGTCTCCTTGGATAGTAATGTTGGCTCCTTTGTGTCATTCCTTGTGCTGTGTGACATGGCTTCCCTCCCAGGCTGTTGGATTCTTGGCTTTCCAATTTGTCCTCTGGTTTTGGGGTTTCTGGCTATCATAGAAACCAATGGGCTCTCTCTGTTCCTTCATCCCTATGTCTACTGGACCTCTGCTCCTCCTCCCACCCCCAGTAATTCTCACATTGGAAAACCTTGGATAGAATTTTTGGTAAGGCATAGTGTGTTTAAAATCTGTACTCAGACTGTAAAGCAACCCTCTAGATGTGATTTTGTGTTAAGAAAACGAAATAGGGCATTGTAATTCTCAGAGTTAAGTAATTCCAACTATTCCAGAATCGATGGCAGATTAAAATTAGGCTTAAGAATAATTCCACAGAGAAATAGATTTAATAGAGACGAATGGAAAATGTCACTAAACTATTGGTTTTCGTTTAATCCACCGTATTATAAAACATATTACAACTAAAGCACTAAAGAAAATTGGTTTTTCTTGGCACTAAGAGCAGACGGTGCCTTTTGTGTCACTGGGATTTGCTCCGTCTCAAGGCACTGCCAGCGTGGTGGTTCTGGTGTGGGGATTTCTCCCTAATGCCTGCTGGGTCTTCCCCCTCCTTCCTTTCTACCTCTCTACAACCTGAGGTGCTTGGCTTTGAGACAGCTAAATAAGACACCAGCTGGGCCTGCTTGGTCCAGGAGCCCTATGGTCAGCATCCTTAGGCCTAGTGCTGTGCTGTTGCTCCTGAAATTCTTCACCTGCCTCCACCCTCACCACTAGCCTAGGATCAGGAACCTCAACTCCTCAGACCCTTGGAGATCAGACCTGGCCTCCTGCTCAGTGCCAGCCCTGTACTTCATATCTTTGGTCTTCGGAGGGGTCTGACAGCTCTTCATGGGTCTCAGTATGAAGCCATCTAAGTCTCCCACTAGGCAGCACCTCCCAGGAAGTGCAGGCTAGCCTGGTCTCATCCCTTTACCCCCACTGTGTGTCTGGTGTCCTCCAAACAAAAGTGGTCCTACTTGTATTTAACCTCTGTGGCATCAGCAGGTGCAGCAGGGGGATTCTGGGCTAGCAGAGAGATCTGGAGCTAGACACACCCATGGCTTCTCACATATCACTGCGGAGAGGACAGTAGCTCATGAATGCATCCTCCTAATGCAGGGAATCCCCAGTTGTGCCCCATTTCATTTCTCCCATGTAGATGGTTGCCAAGTTCCCAGGCTGGCCTGGCACCACACAGCAGCCCTGCCAGTTTTTATTGAACCAAGAACTAAAGAGGTGGAATCACACCCTTTGTGTGTGGGGAATGGGCACGTGCACTGAGAGTGACTGCTGAGCTGCCTTTCTAAGGGTGGATGGGCAGCGGGTGTCTAAAACCTCAAATGAGAGGCCTCAGGTCATGCTCCCAGTCAGACAAGGTGTAAAGCTGTGTGCTCGGGGTGTGCACTGCAGAGGTGTTCACCTTGCTGTCCACAGATGTGACCAAATGAACAGTGGGAACTTGGGGGAGGTTCTGTGCTGCTATGAGAAACACCATGGTCAGATAGAAGCAGCAAGGAAGCACATGTGGAGGAACAGAGCTGTGTGCTCACTGTGCAGACACGGGGAAGGGCCCTTCTCCTGGGAGGTGTCTGTAAGACTTAATGAGGACCCCATGCCTGCCCTTGGGAACCCAGGCCTGATTGTGTCATTCATGAAGTATTGTCAAGGTCTTTGAGAGAATGTGGGAGGGGCCAGGTTATGTGTGTTGAGTGAGTGTCCAGGCAGGGTTGTTCCTAGCAGCCGGAATGAGGGGCTTTGTAAGCTGGTGACCTCATCAAGGAGGGCATAGATGTAAGAACTTTGCATGCTCCTTGCAGGAGGGAAGAAGGTAGGTGGTTCACGGTAGGGTTTAGTCAGGTGAGTTTCAGGCATGCAGACAGGGGAGCCTGCCAGAGAGAAGGAGGCATGCATTTGAGGGCCCAAGAGGACTACTTGTAGCCGGTGGGAGAAGCCATCTGGTCTTACTTTGTGGAGATGTGGAGAGGGAGAGGGGCTACAATGGGTGGGTGTGGGAGGCTGAGCATCCTGTGCCTGAAAAGCCTCCTCCACTGTGGCTCTCTTCTTGCCTTCCTCCTAGGCCATCTGAGTGAGGATCCCAAGTTTCCAAAGGTCCTGTGGCCTACTCCAGACCTGTGCCCAGCCTGCCATGAGGAAATTAAGGGCCTGGACAGCTGGAATGAGGGTCAAGTGCTCACATTTCTGAAGCACTACTACAGCAGTGACAACCTGGTGGACAAGTACTCTGCAGACCTGAGTGATCCCAGTGACAGAGGAGCCCTGCCCAGGGGGCAAGAGGAAGGCGAAGGACTTACTGCTCCAGGGAAGTCCTGGAGAGACAGAGATGCTGAGAGTCTCCATCCACCCCATGTTCTAGGCCCGAGAACCACTCTTCCTGAGAGCTTGCACCACAGGCTGGACCTAAGGCTCCAGAGCCCCCGCGGGCCTGGAGCCCATGAGGAGGCCGAGGCAGCTGCACCCTTTCTGGGGATTGGCTTCTCCAGCCTGGACATGAGCCTCTGCGTGGTGCTGTATGTGGCCTCATCCTTGTTCCTGATGATCATGTACTTCTTCTTCCGAGTGAGGTCCAAGCGATGGAAAGTCCGGCTCTACCACCCGTCTGTGTAGAGTGTCAGGGTGTCCTCAAGCCTTTTCAAACCTGCCTACACACCTGCAGCGCTTTCACACTGGGATCAGGGACTTTGTAAACAAGCCAAACATGGTCCCTTGGAGGGCTTTGGTGGTTTTCTGGAACATTTTTCCCTAGCACCTTGACCTTGCCTTCTCTAGCTTCTATGTCAGAAGATTTGTGTGTGTTTGCCTTTGCAGGGAAGGAGGAGGAGGCAGGTCCAGCCACAGCCATTCCTGCTCCAGCTTAGCTCCTGGGCAGAGCTCCTTCCACAAGGCTCTGCTTCTGCATTTGGATCCCCCGCACCACCCACACACTGAGAAGGCAGTGTCACAAGTGACAGCAGAGCCATCTCAGCTGTTCTTAGCCGTCAGTGACTTATGCTTTTTGCTGTGTGGCTGTCCCTGTATAAGCCAGGGACATTTTCATGGGAGCTCAGGGTGCTCTGAAGTGGAGCAGGAAGGTCTGGTCATCTTGTACCCTGCGGGACATTCTGCTCTCTAGGAGATTTGAAGGTTGGTCAGTATAGGGCCTGGGAGCCAGTGAGTTATTCTGTGGCTTCCTTTTATCTGAAGGAGCAGCCCAGGGACCATGGGGAGGGCATCTGGGGCTTGGAAGGGGTCAGGTAGTGGCAGTGCCTTTTTGTTTATCTGGTGACAAGAAAATTATGAGGACCATCTCCATCTGGCTGTGGGGCAGCTCTGGGACCAGTGAATAGTGCTGAGTTAGGAGGCTGTTTGAGGTGGGCACAGTCCCTAGGAGGCCTCTAAGACTTTTTGTCATCTTGTGTCATCCACAATGTAGAAGGTGCTGGTGGAGGCACAGAACTCAGAGGGTGCTGAGGTAGCAAGGGGGTGGCCTGTAGGGGGTGTAGGGCCTGCATATAGGCCTCCTTCACCTGAAGCTGTGGAGGGGCCCCCCCAGGTCCTAGGGATGATTTTTTTTAACATGTAATAATTTAAACACATTACTTTTAAAGCCCAACATAATGAGTGGTAAATTTGTACCTGAAGGCTCCAAAATATAGAAAGGAAGGAAGGAAAGAAAGAAAAAAGGAAAGGAAAAGCCAAGTGTACAATTTCTGGAAACTTTTTTTTAAGGCAGGGCCTCCCTCTAGCCCAGGTTAACCTGAAGTTCTATAGCCCAAGTTGGCCTCAAACTCATGGTGATCCTCCTACCTCAGCCTTCTGGCATTAAAGGCATGCACCACCACGCCCGGCCTTTTTTATTTTTTTACTTTTTGTTTGGGTGTGTGGGGTATGCACATGTATGTGCTCATGCAGCACTCCATGCACTTGCCCACAGTACAGTGCCCTCCGTTATAGTGGCTGGGGCCGACTGTCTGGACATCCTGCATCATTGGTTTTCTGTCAATTCTTATTTGAACCGAGTCACAAGAGTTTGCTGGTTTTTCACAGGTTCTGGAATATGTGTGCTTTTGTGTATGTACACTTTGTGTGTACTTGATATTGTGTGTGTGTGCTTATGTATGTGTATGCCTATATGTGTGTGCCCATGTGCATGGCTGTGTGAACCCAGACCTGTCTTATTTAGATAAAAACGAGAAGCCGGGTGTGGTGGCGCATGCCTTTAATCCCAGCACTCGGGAGGCAGAAGTAGGAGGATCACCGTGAATTCAAGGCCAACCTGAGACTACATAGTGAATTCCAGGTCAGCCTGAGCTAGAGTGAGACCCTACCTCAAAAAAGAAAAAAAACAACAACAAAAACAAAAACGAGCTCAGATGCATTTGTGTGCCTGTGTGTGTGCACGTATGTGTGACTAGGATAGTTTTAAGTAGTCTTTCCACTTTGCCTGTTTTATATTTTATATTCCCGTCTATCCCAAGGACAGTAGGTCACGTGGATGTCCTTTAAGACCCTGCTACCATGTGGGAGGACCAATTCAGAGAGCTGGGCCTCCCTGCTGAGATAGGGCCACACTGTGTGCCTCAGTTATTGGAGGCTCAAAACCCAGTCAGGTGTAAGTATGGCTCCAAAGGGAAGTGCTTTGCACCCTCAGCTAAACTGCCTGGATGACAGTCTTTTTCCCTGAATGAAGTGTGGGTGACTGTGAACCCAAAGCTGCTGGAGGTCCCCTGATGTACGGGACCAGCTCTGACCTTTGTCGAAGCCCACACTAGGCAGAGCTGGCTTTCAGCTGCCCTCCAGGTCATCCAGCATGGGGACTAGCTTGCCACCTACTGAGGGGCCTGCAACCTCACACACTTGCTCGGCTCTGGGTGCCACCTTGAAGCAAGATGTAAGGTGTGTCTTCTAAAGTTTGAAGTATTATGAAAGGTATTGCAAATAGTCAACTAATTTAAATGTTTATTTATTTTTATGGGAAATTTTTGATTAAAATGCCAATTTACACTGAAATGTCAGTGGAATATCTTACCTGCGTGGAAAGTGGAAATTTTGTATGTGGGTAAACTAACGTACCCATTTTAAGAATAAAGAAATCTGACATTTGAGAAAATTGTCACAGTTCTTTTAGAATGTCCTTCGTTCCCTTTTAGTTTACAAACTGGAGGTCTGATGGAAAGTCAAGGAAGGAAAATTGGCTATAGACTATCTCTTGGGAGCTGATCTGGACTGAGCCAGCTACACAATCCTACACCTTAGTTAAGACCCATCAGTGCAAGTGGCAGCCGAGGCCTGTTATAATCCCACTGTTGCTGAAGCTGCCTGAGGTGGCCTCTCACCTTAGTGTGAAGAGCGTGGGCTGGGAGGCTCCCCAGCTCTGGTTTTACCCCAGACCTCCTGCGGAGGCCCTGCAACCTACCTATGGGACCCAGAAGCTCCAGTTCTGGGTCTTTCGTAGCCTTTTTCTGTGTGGGGTTCCCCAGGAGCTGATGGGTTTGATCACGAGTGCCCTTGGATTGGGGGTGAAGGGTTGAGAACTGCCCTAAGAGTGTTGGGTTCAGGTGGTTGGGAAGCTCCTGGAGGCCAGCAGCAGCATTTGAAGAAAGACCCATGAAGGTGCAGAGGGTGGCAGCTGTGGGAGCCTCGGGCATCTCTCGGGCACTGTCGAGTTCTGGTTCCAGCAGCATCGCGGTTGCAGTTCGTGTGGGGCGTCTCTGGGCCCAGAATCCACCCCACCGCGGCCTGGGCACTGCCTTCTTCGAAGTCTGTTTACAGAAAGGGCAGGGCCCAGCGACTTGGGACTCCAGAGATCCCAGACCCGCATACAGCGAACTAACTGGTGCTTCCTGCCAAGGCCTGGAGCTCTGCTAGAGCTGGTCCCAGCCGCCGCAGCCCAGGGGTGGGGGGCAGGGCGAGGGCGAGGTCTAGGACTGCCCAATGGAGCCCAACCCAGCCCCAGAGCTACGCACGCGGGTCTCCGCCCGCTCCGGCCGGCGCGGGCCAGGGGCGGGGACAAGGGAGGGGCGGTGCGTGGGGCAGTGGGGCGCCGGCACCTCCTTCAGCACCGCGGACAGCACCAGCCGAGTGCAGGCTTCTGCGCACCGCCGGCCAAGGCTCTGAAGGGACGCCCCACACGAACTGCAACCGCGATGCTGCTGGAACCAGAACTCGACAGTGCCCGAGAGATGCCCGAGGCTCCCACAGCTGCCACCCTCTGCACCTTCAGCAGGACTCAGGGTAAGAGCCACAGCCCAGCAGCTAGGCATTTGAAAGGAGGTAAGGGAGAGAGGAGAGCAGAGGTGGGTAGGATGAGGAAACAGCCGCAAAGAAAGTGCAGTTTGACGGTGAGCAGGTGGGACGTGGGGGCTGCAGAAGGATCAAGAGTGGCCACAAGAGCCTGGCGCTGGCCCGAGATGGTGCCAGGAAGGAGCAAAGCGAGGGACACCAAGTTCCCCAGAGCAATACCCCACAGCTACGCGCACAGCCCCAGCTTGCAGGAGGGGACTCCAGGCCAAGTCTCCCGCCTGAACTCTCCTCCCCAAGGGCCATTCCATTGCCATGGACGTTGGAAAAGAATAGAAGCATTGTTGGCGGCCAGCCAGATGCCCAACAGCGTGAGGCCGCCCCTTCCCCAATCCAGCCACACATGTCCCTCTGGACAGCAGCTGACACTCCATGGCTCACACTCTAGCGCGCCCAACAAGCTCCGAGCCAGTGTGTCCTGACTCTTCTCAAATGTGGCCGCACAGGGCCTTTGCTCGCACCTGAGGCAGCAGGTGTGCTGGGATAGGTGGGAAATGCTGTACGATGTACTCTTCCTGCTACATCCTTCCTGCCTTGGAGCCTTAGAGCTCACAGTTCAGGCAACAGAGGTGGGGTGGGCAGGTAGCAGGACTAGGAGGGTGACAGCAACCTGCGGATTCCTCAAACACTTCCCTGGTATCTGTGCTGACTATCAGGGCCCCATCACACGCCGAGTTTTGTCTTTGCGTGACTGCACGGGTCTGGTGCTGGATAGCGTAAGTGCTGGTACTGCAAGTCCTCGGGGACTCTGTACATGCAAGGACAGGTTGGGTTTCTGTGGGCTCACCTGTTTGGATTGGGGCAGGATGCTGAAAAACCAGGTGCAGGTTAGTTCTATGGATCCAGAATGACGTAGACAGAATCCTGAGCCAGACTCTTGGCTGCGGTGTCTCCAGACCGAGGACACTGGGCCTGAATACTCCTAGAGTCTCTTACACCCTCCCTGTGCTGGCTCCAGTCTTTAGTTCCAAAAGCATTAGAGTCGAGAGATCTGGCTCCTTGCTGCTCCACTGTGAGGCGTTGGGGGCCACATTCCCCCTGGCTTGGCAAAGTCTCCCAGCTCAGGCTCACGAGGCCAAACTTCTGCTGTCGGAGAGCCCAGCTCCCTCCCTGCCGCTTCTTCCTAGGACTTCATTCAGCCTTTAACGTGCCTACTTGAGGCCAAGCTGCGGGCCCAGGCTAGGGCTCCTAGGCAGCCGCCCCCACTCTCGGGCTGGGCACGTGGGACAGCCTCTAGACATCGCGGGTCGCGGCGCAAAGGCGCAACAGAGTGGGCGTCCGTTCCCCGGCGCGTCCCTGCGACCCCCGGCCCGGCCGGGCCCGGCCCCGCCCAGAGCCTCGGCCCCGCCTCCCGCGCTCCGCCCACCCCGGCCCGAGCCTCGGAGCCCCTAGGCCGCCCGGCGGGCGGGCGCAGCGCCCAGCAGCCACATAGGTCGCTTCGACGCCGGCCTTGATCTGCGGTGGGTGGCCTCGCCGGACCCAGCCCCAGCGGAAGTTCAGGGTTCCAGGACGGTGGCATCCGGGCAACTGACCCCATGGAGGCTCCGGGGGAGGTGGACCCGGCCCGGGAATCGGCAGGCGGCGACCTGCTGCTGGCGTTGCTGGCGCGGAGGGCCGACTTGCGCCGAGGTGGGTGCGGGACGGGCTGCACTGGGGAGGCCTGAAGGTTCTTAGCTTTTTCCAGCCTGGATGGAGTCCGGCGGGAGCCAGGGGACCTGGGCGGGATGGGTGCGAAAGGTCTTGGCTCGGTTGGGCAAGGACCTAGCAGCCTCAAATGTGTGAGGGGCCCCGCAGTGGTCCAAGAGTGGCTTACGGTACCCATTGCAGCCCCGAGCAAGGGGTGGGGGTTGACTGAAGGGGACGAAAGGTTGCTGTTGAGAGGGCCAGTGACCAGGGAGCAGAAGAGTCCCAAAGAGGTTCGCTTTCGCCCAGGCCCGCCTCACTTTTCAGAGCAATAGCGTCAGGGAGGGACCAGCTTCGTGCTAGACCATAGATCTTCCCTAATTTGGGTCTTGGTTATTGAACTCTGGTGTGCCTGCTGCTTACCACCAGACTGTTGGTCAGGACCCGTCGACAGAGGAAAGTCCAGCTTCTCCGGGGCCCCACTTTCTTGGCGGCACCAATCTCTTTGCTGCGCTTTGACTCTGGAGAATGGGGAGGGGGGAAGCACTCTCCTCTGGACCTTGGCTGGGTGGGGACCACAGGCCAGGGAAAGAGGTGGTTGGGCCCTTGCCTAGAGAATAGAATCAGGCTGAGGGGGTTACATACAGGCTGAAGGGTCACGAATGTGCCCTACTTATTTATTTCCAGAGGTTCCTGGGAGGGGTTGGCTGCAGGGGCTGGGAGGAAGAAGTGGGAGGGGAAGAAGAGGGAGGAGGGAGAGAGAAGGGCTTGTCAGGGACTGCTCCCGAGCTCAGGAGGCTTGCTGGAGCACGAGGGTGCCCAGGCTCCAGGGGACCCGCCAACTCAAGGCAGGAGACGTCCTGGGGCTGGAGTCGCCATGCAACGTAAGCCAGGATGGAAGGGGGGGCGGCTCTTTGCAGAGAGGCGGATGTCTTTTGTAGGACGCGGGCCTAGGGCTTGGCTGAAGCGCTGTCCGTACGGGGGTGCTGAATACGCGGAGCACCGGCCTGTTCAGCTCTCTCACTGTTTGCTGGGGGTCCTTGCTATCCTGCAATTAATGTTCTTGGTGGCGACCCTGTGTGGCCATGGGGTGGGTCCCCATGTCTGCACTCGGGACTGCGATTTTGCTCAATGCGGGATTGTGCCATCTGAGGGTTCTCAACAGTGCTGAGGGAAAAAGAGCAGATATTCTCCCCTCAGTCCACCACCGGAGCCCTTCCTAATTCCTTATACCCACTGGGGCCAGCTTGGAGCCAGCCATCTGTAGCTAGGAGGTAAGGCAGTGGAGTATGACATCGCAAGTAAATCCCAGCTCCTGGGCACGGCGTTTTCTTCTTTAAGACCCTTTTTAAGTGAACAGGGACTTGTTTCACCAACTCAAAGAAGAGCCCTTCACGCGTCCCTGGTTCTCCCAGGGCACCCCGGGCTTCTGTAGCACAATTCCCCTGAGACACTTGCAGGATCTGTGCGGATAGAACTTGTAAGAACGGGAGTGTTTGAGGAACTATGGAGGTGTGGGAAGGACGAGCCACCTACTGTGTGCTCCAGCATTCACACCTGAGTGTGGGGCCAGCAGATCCACTTAGCCGGTCCAATCATACATACTGTAGCCACTCAAAGCAGGCACAGACAGCATCAGTTTTTATCTCGGAAGCTGAAGAGAGGGTGCAGGACTAGGTGGCCACACTTGCCGGAACCTCTATGAAGTGAGGCTATAAGGCTTCATGGCGCATGAAACCCCAAGTGCCCCATGTGTGGGTGGCAGTCTTCCCATGCTAGCAAGGACTTATTTTCCAATTTTCTATCCTAGCTTTCTGGCGCAGGTCCCTTCGGCCCCCATCGGGGTTTCATTTGAGCTGAACATGGCCTGTTTGGGCACTGGAAATATTTTGTAACTGATGGTACTCCACCATGTGGGACAGTATGGTCACCTTCCTGCCCACATTTCAAGACCCCAGTTTAGTTTCCTTTACCTGCCGCCAGCGAGGCTGAGGGATGTGGTGCCTGGCCACTGCCCACACCCGGCAGCCAGGCCAGCGAATACCAGCAGGGGAAGGTGTGCAGGGATGTGAGTTCCTGCGCAGCCCTAGGATGTGGGAAGCTGGAAGTTGGTTCCAACCTGTGAGAAGGTAATTTGGCCATTGCCCATCTACACAGCCTCCTGACCTGGGTCATTCCTGTGCCCACAGAGATCCCGCTGTGCGCTGGCTGTGACCAGCACATCCTGGATCGCTTCATCCTTAAGGCTCTGGATCGCCACTGGCACAGCAAGTGCCTCAAGTGCAGCGACTGCCACACGCCGCTGGCCGAGCGCTGCTTTAGCCGAGGGGAGAGCGTCTACTGCAAGGACGACTTCTTCAAGTGAGCTGGGTGTCGCTTTGCCTCGGGTAATGGGTGAAGGCATAGCTGGCTGGCAGAAAAAGATGCTGGGAATGGGCCCCAGGATAATGGGGTCCCAAATGGAGACGCCAAAACCCTTTGCAACCTCACCTTAACTCCTTTTGACACCCCAGCCACGCTCAAGGTGGGGCTCCCTGGATGGCCGGAACTGGAACATCAGCAACTTAAAAAAAAAATTTATTTTGGAAATCGTGAAAATGATTGTTTATAAAAGTGATAAGCCGATTTTGTAGAATTCTACTAGATTACTATTATTAGACGTATTCTCTCTTAAATTGTGCTGCTTTTTGTCCCTAATGGGTTGAGTTTCTAGGATCCTAGAGAACTGTCCCAGGTGTGGCCCTCGCCTTTCAGATTCACCTTCCCCACCAGCCAGGAGCAGGCTCCGCTCCTCAGGGTCCTGGAGACAGAGGAAGTGGATCGGGCGGTTGAGGTCCCCGTTCTCCCTAGTACTTGTAGCTTCCCCCCTCGCCCCACACCGAGCCATGCTCAGGGCGGGTGGAGTCTCTCAGACATCTCCCCAGGAGCCACGCAGCTCTCGGCTCTCCAACCCGCTCTGGGCGAAAGAGCCGCGGAGCTGCAGCGCTGAGCCGCGCCCTGTGCGTCCCGCAGGCGTTTCGGGACCAAGTGCGCCGCTTGTCAGCTGGGCATCCCGCCCACGCAGGTGGTGCGCCGCGCCCAGGACTTCGTGTACCACCTGCACTGCTTCGCCTGCGTGGTGTGCAAGCGGCAGCTGGCTACGGGGGACGAGTTCTACCTCATGGAAGACAGCCGGCTGGTGTGCAAGGCAGACTACGAGACAGCCAAGCAGCGAGGTCAGTGGGAGGAGGTGGCTCTCTCCGCTCCCGTCCCCCCCGCAAAACCCTCACCTCCAGCACCTCGCGTCTGTGCTCACCACTGGAGGAGGCTGAGGGCGAGAATGTAAGGGATTTGGGGACTGTGAGGTTCCAGACCAAGATTCCCCAGGCACAGAAAGGGGTTGCTCTGGCGGGGAAGCCAGTGTGGATTTATCAGTTCAACATCCTTGACCATTTAGACTCGCTTCACCCAAATTCTCAGAATGAAGAGGACGGGGGCCTGGGGCTGGCAGTGGCTGCGCGGGCACGCGGGGACAGTCCCTCTAACTCAGCCTCATCTGTCGGCGCCCTGACTGTTCCACGCAATCCCTTGGTGGGCGCAGCCACTGGCCGGGGCTCGAGGGGGGGCGTGTGGGCACAGCGCGCCATGTGTGGGCACTTGAGGTGCCCTGGATAGGACGCAGGGCGCAGGCGGGCTGACTTCACCGTTCACTCCGCACAGAAGCCGAAGCCACGGCCAAGCGGCCCCGCACGACCATCACCGCCAAGCAGCTGGAAACACTGAAGAGCGCCTACAACACCTCACCCAAGCCAGCGCGCCACGTGCGCGAGCAGCTTTCGTCTGAGACCGGCCTGGACATGCGGGTGGTGCAGGTCAGCGCTGGGGCTGTGTCCCCTGGGGCGCAGGAGCTGGGCGGGAAGGGACGACGGCGCACTTTCGCAGGGAAGCTAAGCGTCTCCTTCGCCACGTTCTATCCGTTTAGGTGTGGTTCCAGAACCGTCGGGCCAAGGAAAAGCGGCTGAAGAAGGACGCAGGTCGGCAGCGTTGGGGGCAGTATTTCCGCAATATGAAACGCTCCCGGGGCAGCTCCAAATCCGACAAGGACAGCATCCAGGAGGGACAGGACAGCGATGCCGAGGTTTCCTTCACGGGTAAGACGGCCACTTAGCCCCTTGTAGACAGGGAGACTCTCTGGCCAGACTCTAAGCCTAGGGGAAGAGTGGTTTCATCCTTCTGGGAGCTTGGAAGTATGTTACCTCCTGTGGGGACTCCAACCTTGTAGCATAATAGGTCACATACAGACTGGTTTTCCACTCCAAACCTGTGACCTGACTCCTGAGCTGTGCGCCTGTCAGACATTGCCTTTCCCTGGCTCCCAGCTCCTGGTTGTTTTTGGGACAGTGAGCAGCATGCTTTGGGGGTGAACAGTAAAATGTCTTGGTTCTTGGAATTAGGAAGGGAAAAGCTTTCATCCTCTTAATTTTTTTCATTCCCTGCACCAGACACACCTCACCCAATTCTTTTTTTTTTTTTTTTTTTTTTTGGTTTTGCAAGGTAGGGTCTCACTCTGGTCCAGGCTGACCTGGAATTAACTATGTAATCTCAGGGTGGCCTCGAACTCTCGGCGATCCTCCTACCTCTGCCTCCCGAGTGCTGGGATTAAAGGCGTGCACCACCACGCCCGGCCCCTCACCCAATTCTTAATGACTGCTTCTGTTTGGGACTTCATTGTGGCCTTAGTCCAGCCTCTAGTAGCCTAAATTTTTTCATTTGCAAAACGAAGGAGGTTGTCCTGGTGCCCCTTCCTAAGGCTGCTTCTTCCCTGGGCCCTGGCTGGACTACTTCTGCCTCTGATCCCACCAGGGATCCTGCTTTCCATGGATGCCATTCAGGGGGAGGAGGATGGCACAGCCCTAAATGCTAAGGATAGAAGGGTTGTCCCTGACATGTTGTGTGATGTGGTGCCAGCCAGCTTGGAACAAACACTAGGGGAAGCTCAGGTGGAGAGATGATTCCTGATCGGAGTTCTCTGATTCCATTGCAGATGAGCCATCTATGGCCGACATTGGCCCTGCCAATGGCCTATACAGCAGCCTTGGGGAGTCCACCCCTGCCTTGGGCAGGCCTGCAGGAGCCCTGGGTAGCTTTGCACTGGAACATGGAGCCCTGGCAGGTCCCGAGCAATATCGAGAGCTGCGTCCCAGTAGTCCCTATGGCATCCCTCCATCCCCGGCGGCTCCCCAGAACCTTCCTGGCCCCCAGCCGCTCCTATCCAGCTTGGTGTATCCAGACTCCAGCTTGGGCCTCGTGCCTTCAGGGCCCCCGGGTGGACCCCCGCCTATGAGGGTGCTGGCTGGAAATGGACCTAGCTCTGACCTGTCCACAGGGAGCAGTGGTGGTTATCCTGACTTCCCAGCCAGCCCTGCCTCCTGGCTGGACGAGGTGGACCACGCTCAGTTCTGACTGAAGACCCTTGCCTCCAAAGGATTTTAGTGGTGCTGCCCCAAGATGGGTGGCTAGAGTGCCGCACTGTCTATTCTGAGGACCTCTGAGGGAAGCAGAACTTGAACACCTGGAGACTGGTATCTACTACAGAGCTGCCCCACTGCTGGGTCCTCGGGCTGGCTCCTCCCTGGGAGTAAGGAGCTTCCCTGGTCCTTTCTTAGCCAGCCCACAGACCAGTGACTCTTGGCCATGTTTTGTAAGCAATTCTCTTTTTTATGGACCAGTTAACGGACCACTTGCTGCTGTTTCAAACAGGAAATGCCCTTGCAGGTCAGGGAGCTCAGCCCTGCCTAGCCCTGGGCTGGAGGATGCTTTAATGCCCCATAGTGACAACTATGCTTGTGTTTCCTAGGCTTCATTGTCCTGGGTGGGGTGCAAAGGGGGGCCATGCTTGTGTCCTCGGTGGCCAATGACAAGACCCAGGAACAGACCTCTCCTCTCACCCCTCCTCCTGGCTCTGGGCTCTCCTGCCACCAGTTCCCTTTCCCCTGAGTCTCTAGATCTTTCTGTTCTGGAGTGCTATGGAGGAGGTTGAGCTTCCTGGGCCCCTTCTCCAGGGTCTGGTCTTTAAACCTAGGAGCAATCCTCATATTGCTCCCCTCATCCCCCCATGGCACAGCCTCCCTCAGGCTCAGAGCCAAGACTGTGCCTGCAAAGAGACGCCATTGCCAAAGAGCCAGCCCTCCTGAACTGGGCAGACCCTGATAGCCCAAGACTTCCCGACTTGAGGAGGCCACACTGAGAGTTCCTTTGAGCCTGCTCCAGACACAAAGGCCAGGCAGATGTGTGTAAGTCAAAAATCACTCCTGCAAACCAGGATCTCCCAGCTAACCTGCTGGTTCTGTGACTGTCCTTGTGACTTTTATTTATTCTCCGGTGATCTGCTCTTTCTGAGACTTCAATAAATTTGTCAGTTGCAGTGCTGGAAGGTCTATGTGAATATTTAGTGAGGCTTGAGGGTATGGCTGAGGGGGTTGCTGCTGGGGTAGGAGGACATCCTTTGACAGTTGAGATGTAGCAGCATTGGAAGGGTTGTTGTGCCTTGCTGAGACTGAGCCTGGGCACTCTTCTCCCTCGATTTTGGCCAAGCTCCTGCGCTCTGGAAGGAGGTATGTGATAGATTGCCATGCACGGAGGGTCACTGGGGTCTCTGCCCTGTCTCCCTCTGAGAGGAACAGGACTGGGATGTCAAGGAAACCAGTCAGGCATAGAATGTGACACAGTAGGACCAGGAATGTGGCATCAGCCTGACCAGGGATGCAGTGTGTTTCCAGTTTGAATTCTACCTCTAGCTGGCCTGCTCACTTGCTGTGTGACCCAGAACCAGTTACTTGACCACTCTGAACCCTGTAAGCAGAAAACAGGTGAAAAGTTCTTTGAAGGGGAGACCTAAGTCGAGGGTCAAGGCATGCACCCAGAGGTGAGCATTCTGCGACAGTAATCAAGGCTGCGCCCTCCCCAGCTGACCCTTCTGCAGTCTAGAGTACGAGTGTCTCTGAGGGTTTCCTTAGAGCAGAGTAGAGGGATAGGCAGAGACCCCGTTTCTCAGCGGAGGAGACAAGGTGCTGGTAGAAAAGATGAGCCAGTGGCTTTCTCTAGGCACTTTGGAGGAGGCCTCCACCTCCCTTCACCCAGTGCAGAAAACCTGCACAGTGTGGCCAAGGGAAGCCGCTTGGAGCTTGAGTCTGCTGAGGGACCTGGGCTGTCTTCTTGTTTGGACCCTGAGGGTCTCCTATATTTTGGGGTGATGTTGGGACCAGCTATTAGTATGGTGCTGTCAGGTGTACCCTCTGCTTAGTCGTAAGGCTGTCTCTGACAACTCACCCCTCACAGGAAGAGCATCCCAGGGCCTGGGAAGGAGAGGGAGGGACAGGCCCAGGATTGGCCCTGGGGCCTGACAGTGATGAGGTTGGGGAAGAAAGAGCTAAGAGGCATCCCAGAGAAAGGTTCAGTGTCTCTGCTGGCCTTCTGGCATTCACAGCTCCTAGTGTCAGCAGGCTGGGCCCCAGCCACTCACTCCTGAGATCCTGAACACTTTGTTTCGGCAAACCTGTTTCCAGAACCTTCTGTGTGCCATCCCATAGCCCAGAGGGTGGGGGCAGGGTTTATCCTGGGCTGCCAGACCTGCTTCAGGATAGCAAGGCACCCTGTCCAGCTCCACTCCCCAGTCACGTGTAGTTTCCTGATGGTCTGGGACTTGGGGAGAGTGGGTCCCCATGCTGCCCTGGGAGAAGAAAGAAGGGACGAGGGAGAGAAGAAAGCTATCCCAGGAGGGGCGCACATTCAATGTGGAAATCTCCTGGGATTGGACAGGTGTGGGAATGGGTCTGGGAGGCAGGTTGTCAGAGGACCAAGACCTGGAAGCTCCAAGGGGATGACTGTGAATTCTCTACTAAGGAGATGGGTCATGGAGAGGACAGTAGCTCGGAGCCTAGGATTCAGGATTTGGGGAAAGGCCATGTGTGCTGGCCTACAGCCCCACTTACAGCACACATCCTCAAGCCCTGCTCAGCCTGCAACCCTTTCTGCAGGCCACCTGGGACCTTTTAGGCACTGACAGGTTAATGAAGTGCTAAGTGTCCCCTTGGGGGCCTTCCTCCAGTCTGCAGAGCTTGGTCTGCTGCTCCAGCTGGCTGGCCTTGTCAATAACCCAGCGTGAATGGGGCAGGAAAAGGAGGAGGTGAAGCTCAGGGCGGGTGACCTAGGTGTGGCCCACCTAAAGATCCATAACCATCCTGGAAATTCTCATTTGAAGCCTCTCACTGGCCTCAGTTTCCCTATTTGAACACCCTTATCAGAACTGCTCTCCAATTATCTGCTCCCTCCGCCCCTCGTGCCTAGAGGAGGCTAGAGATGGCGCAGCAGAGGCAGTCAGAAATGTCAAATGTCGGGTGGGACCTCTTTAAGCTGTCAGCCAGCAACCTGAACCCAGACTTGGATCCCAGAACACAGAGCAGCCCGAGCCCATTGCTGCAGGGCCAAGCGGGTGCCCAGGGTGGTTCTAGACCTACGATGGAGAGAGACCTCTGATTTGGGGCTGGGGTTGGGGACAGAAGATCAGTGCCCTGTGGTTCCAGCATTTACTGTGTGTAGTGGTGTGTGTGGGGTGTGGGCCCATGATGCAGAGTCCGTGCTTCCTGTCTCTCCATGGCCTGTCATGTCTGGGCCTCAGACTGTGGGTGGTGGGTTCCCTGGTGTGATGGGGGTGGGGTTGCCCCCTCGCAGGTCCCAATAGATAGGGACTAACCTGAGGAAACCAAATTTGGGCCGAGGGAGCACACTGTTGAGCTCTGGGTGGTTGGTTGTAGAGAACCAGGCAGAGGTCCTGCATCCTAGCTCACATCTCTCCAGATTTATTTTGGAGAGGCCCTGTCCAGGAACTGCATCAGTCCTTTTGTCCATCAAGCAGCAGGGGAGTCCTGAACACTTTGTTTCGGCAAACCTGGGCTTTGTGTGGGAACCTTAAAGGAACAGGGGAGACCTCTAGACACCCACCTGGCTGTGTGAACTTTTGAGTTTAGCAAATATAATACATCATTAAACAAAAGTACTGGAATGATGAAAGGAATAATTTCAGCAACCAGGCTTAGTGGCACATGTCTATAATCTCAGCATTTCGGAGGCAGAGGAAGGTGGATCAGGAGTTCAAGGCCAGCCTCAGCTACGTAGTGAGTTCCAGAGTATCCTAAGTTACAAGACACCCTGTCTCAAAAAAAAAAAAAAAAAAAAAAAAAAAGGGGGGCTGGAGAGATGGCTTAGTGGTTATGGCACTTGCCTGAGAAGCCTAAGAATTCATGTTCAAATCTCCAGGTCCCATGTAGCCAGATGCACAGTGACGCAAGCACACAATGTTGCACATGTGCGCAAGGGGGGGGGCATGTGTCTGGATTTCGTTCACAGCAGCTAAGGTCCTGGCTCACCCATTCTTCCTTTCTCCCTCTCTCTCAAAAATAAATAATAATTAAAAAGGCAATAATTTCAACGAAAACATTAAAAAGGCTTTCTCCTCTTACATGTAAAATTGACACAGGGCTCCTGTGCTTAAGAACACTCTCTCACAGGGTGCCTGGGGACACACTTCTCTCCCTTAACCCTCCTCACCATCTGCCGCAGGATCAGCCCCCAGGCAGCTCAGGAGAGCTGGGGTCCAGCCCCAGGGCTGGCCCAGTGGAGCAGCCACTACAATAAATCAGTGGGGTTTTCAAAGGTTCCAGTGTGGAGCACTGAATCCCAAAGGCTGTAATGATCAATTCTTTAAGCCCATAATTGTTCAAATTACTCTGAGCAACATAAAACATTAATTTTAAGAAATTTAATAGAAAAAAGCTCTTTAAATCCACAGTGAGATAAATGACACCCAGCATGGCGACCTTTTTTCCATACCTTGGTGACATTGAGTAATCTGAAAGTTATTTACATTTTCATTCTTAGTGGAAAATGTTGACAAGCTTTTGGCTGTGGGTGAGGTCCACAATGGTGTGGGAGCGCCCCCTCCCCCCCTTATTAATGGGGGAGCAGTGACTTCATAAGCAGAATTCTCATCCGTCTGCCTGGGCAACCTCAGGTGACGGATCCCACCCTCCTGGAATCAAAGCAATTGCAGCTCATTTTTTACCATAAAAATATTCCCTTCTGACCATTGGGGACCCCTGTTGGCATTCAAAAGCAGGTAAGACACCAAGAAGCAGCTGCCACAACTGGGCAGAAGGGTGGAGTCCAAAGCCAAACTTAGGAGAAAAAAAAAATACAATCTGGGTTCTGCAACCGCCAGGGCTCTGCAAATGGCATTTGGCCCTCTTCCCCCAACATCGTAGCGTGGCATCTCTGTAAGGCTGCAGGCTGCACAAGCCAGGCCTCTTCAGAGCTGGGGATAAACTGAATTCCCCAGAATCCTGGCAGCTCAGGAGACAGGTTGGGCTGCTCTAGGACCCTTGTTGATCCCACAGATCTATACTGAGGGTTTGGTAGAGCTAAGCACAGAGGCCAGGGATGGTATGACCTTGGGCCAGGTCTTCCCCAAGGTTGGCATGGGGATGACTGGAGGAAAGCTAGGGAACTTAGCCAGGGATTGTTCACAGAGAACTGGAGACACATAGCTGGATGGGCCCTCATCTTGCCGCTGTAGTCCAATCTCAGCTCACTTTTGGCCAGCTGGGACAGGGCTTCTGTCCACTCTTCTTTGAGCCTCATTTGCTTCATTTGTAGCAGAGGATCAGTGATGGGCACAGGAAGTGATATAAACCAGGATGAGAGTAGATATCACTCCACACCTGCGAAAGAGGGACAGCCGGTGCTCAAAAGTGGGCTGGAGAGATGGCTCAGTGGTTAAGGTGCTTGCCTGCAGAGCCAAATGATCCAAGTTCAATTCCCCAGGACCCACATAAAGCCAGATGCACAAAATGTCGCATGCTTCAGGAGTTCTTTTGCAGTGGCTGGAGGCCCTGGCACACTCATTCTCTCTCTCTCTCTCTCTCTCTCTCTTCTGTCTCCCTCTGCTTGCAAATATATAAATAAAATTCCTTTTTAAAAATCCAGGTGTTGGGCTGGGATGTAGCTCAGTGGTATAGTTCTGGTTCAGAATGTTCAAGACCCTGAGTTCAATCCCCCAGCACAGCACAAATAGCGTAGCCCTCATTCTAGGTATGTGAAAATTGGTGCTACTCCTGTGAAAACAGCATGGAGGTTCCTTCAAGACAATTGCTGCCTAAAAGACACCAGGAGGGATAGAAAACAGGCACCCAAGCAAACACCTGGTGCACGGATGCTCACAAAGCACCTCACCCTTCACTGTGGGCAAAAGAGAGAAACTGTCCCAACGTCCATCAGTCAGTCAATGCATATCTGAACTGTGGTCCACATTGCCAAGTGAATGCTGTTGAGCCATACTAAGAGGAGGGCTGGCTTACAGGACCATGTAAAAAGATGAGGAGGAATGGAGAGATGGCTTAGCGGTTAAGGAGTTTGCCTGAAAAGCCAAAGGATCCAGGTTCAATTCCCAGGACCCACATAAGCCAGCTGTACAGGGTGGTGCATGTGTCTGGAGTTCATTTGTGGTGACTGGAGGCCCTGATGCCCCCATTCTCTCTCTAGCTGCTTCTTTCTCTCTCTTTCTCAAATAAGTAAGTAAATAAATAAAAATAAATAAATTTTTTTTTTAAAAAGAGAGGAGGAGCCAGTTATAAAAGGCACTGGACTCCATGGGGACAGAACCCACACTGCTTCGCCCACCCCATAGTGAATTCCAGGTCAGCCTGGGCTAGAATGAGACCCTTCTTTTTGGGGTGATGGAATGTGGAACCAGGTGGGGTGTAGTATTGAGCATTTACTTTAAAGTAGTTTGTTGTGTTTGCTAGACTTCACTTTCATCTTAAAAGGGGCTTCCATCTTAAATCCCAGGGGGCTTGGGCTGGAGAGATGGCTTAGTGGTTGAGCCAGAGCGACCCTTGCCTGCAAAGCCAAAAAAAAAAAAAAAAAAAAAGGGGTGGGGAGGCTTGGGCTGGAGACCTAGTGTTCAATTTGCCCAAAGCCAAAGACCCAAGGTTCAAGCCAGGATGCACAAGTTTTCTGCACAAGGTAGTACATGGGTCTGGAGTTTTCTTGCAGCGGCTGAAGGCCCTGGTACACCCATTTTCTCTCTCTCTCTCTCTTTGCCTCCTTCTCTCTCTCTCTCTTAAATAAATAAATAAAATATACAGGGCTGGAGGGATGGCTTAGTGGTTTAGGCTTTTGCCTGCAAAGCCAAAGGATTCAGATTTGACTCCCCAGGACCTATGTTAGCCAGATGCACAAGGAGGCACATGCATCTGGAGTTCATTTGCAGTGGCTGGAGGCCCGGGTGCACATGCATCTGGAGTTCATTTGCCCAGCACTCGGCTGGAGGATCCCATGAGTTCGAGGCCACCCTGAGATTACATGTGAATTCTCAGCTCTCTGAGACTCTCTCAAATAAATAAATAAAAATAAAACATTTTAAAAAATAAAAAATAGGGGCTGGAGAGATGGCTTAATGGTTAAGGACTTGCCTAAGAAGCCTAAGGACCCCAGTTCAAGGCTCAATTCCCCAGGACCCACATAAGCCAGATGCACAAGGTGATGCATGCATCTGGAGTTCGTTTGCAGTGGCTGGAGATCCTGGTACATCCATTCTCTCTCTGTCTGTCTGTTGCTCTTAAATTAAAAAAAAAAAAACTTAAAAAAATAAAATATATAAAAAGGGGGCTCACCTCTTTGCCTGCCTGGAGGCTGAATATCATTGGGCAGGTAAACGGGGTGAAGAGTGACTGATGAGCCTGGCCCAGCCTGGTCCTAAGGTGATCTCAAGGAACATCCAGCCTGGGAGCCCAGGGCACTGGGCAATGTGCCTGTGCTTAGCATCCCAGTGCACAGGCCACCTAGCATCCTCTTGGCCTGTAAGCCAGTGACAGAAGGGATGTGTACTTTACTGGGACAGGCTAATGTCCCCACAGATTTGACTTGCTTTAAGACCGTAAGTCCCACTGGCCTCTGTGGCCTGGTGGTCATTTATAAAGTGGCTGTTTCCTGTCCCAATCAACGGCTCTAAAAAGAGACCCTTGGGCCATTGTCCCCTAGCTGGCTCTCCCTGGCCACCAGCCTTGTTTGACCTCAGAAAGGTCAGGGGTCAAGATCTGCCATGTTCAGGAAACAATGCTGCAGAAAGTGTTGCCCCCACAATCCTCCACCCCTCCCCCATCAGGATCCACCCTCTAGGTGGCTGGACTTGGTGGCCACCTGCTCTTAATGGGATGGAGGGTGGAAAGGACAGTAGTTCTTTCCGGAGCCCTCAGCACAGGCCACTCTTTGTAAGCTCCCAGCCCCAGCCAGTGTAGTTGTCTCTTGGTAAGCGAGGCAGCTGCACTTTTGCTAGATCTGGGCATCCAGGGCTTGGGGTGAGGTGAGCAGCCTTCTTATTGTTGGGGCCCCTGGAGCCAGACAACCTCTTCTGAGACTTGCCTTGGGGGGCCTGGGCTGTGGGATTCTTACACTTTCCAGAAGATTTCTGTTTGGCCAAGCCCCACAGAAGTTTGTAGCCCAGATCTTGAATGGGTCTGGAGGGAGCTGAGGAAGCCCTAGCCAGTACTTGAGAAGGGGCTGAGTGCCCCTCCCACCTGCATTGCTTTGTTCCTAGCTTCAGCTAATCCTGGGAATGACAAGGTTTAAAATTTAATTAGCAGGTTTCTTTTATGCAAACTCTCCTCATTAAACTAAGTGTCCCATTAGTTAAAATGCAGGATGGGGGTGGGACGGGCTCTGGGGCCAGCCAGCAGGCTCAGGGAGATGGATAATGTGTGGGGAGCTTAATGGTTGGGTGGGAGTCTTTCCCAGTCACCTAGGCCTTGGCTGCTTCTGGGCTGGGTCCTAACACTGTATGGTGTCCTTCAGGGGACATCTTCAGAGCTCTCAGTGGGGAGCTAAGTCTCTGGTTGGCAAGACTGTCAGAAGGGTGCAAACTTGGAACCTGGAAACCTCAGGAGGTGATGTCATAGCTGGTGTGGTCACTGAACCTAGACCCCACCTGACATTGAAAGGGAGATGAGGTTGGTGGTGCTGCCCTGTCCCTGTCACCACCCACAGCAGCTCAATACAGAGAAAGCCAGGTGACCACAGTGCCCAAGGCTTCCCCAGCAATCTCAGCAATCCCCGCCCTCTCCCATCCCTGGTAGAGTAATTTGGAGTTTCTCAAACTATAGCCCAGGGCTCCTTCTGGCAGCATCCTGGGCCCTGCAAGAGCTCTGTAAGGTGGAGTGAATCAACCTGAGTCCCCTGAGAAACCATGGGAAGTCCTGAGTAGCTAGAAATAGATGGTAGAGTTGGGGCCACCCTGGACTAGGGGGGAACCTCTCAAACTTCAGGAGGAATCTGAAGGCAGGTGAGACTTTCTACACAAGTCATCCAGAGAAGACTTCATGATGTGGCAGCAGGTGGATTTGGAAGAGCATCCGGTTTCTAGGGAGGCCTGTGACGAAAAGACCAGTTTGGGAGGTTGGGAAAAGAAAAGAGAAGGTGGGTGAGGGGCCAGCTGGTCTGTGGGCCTCCTATAACTTCTCTGTAGTTTTTACATTTCTCAAAATAAAAAGCAGAGAAGGCTGGGGAGATAGCTCAGTGGTCTTTGCTGCCAGGGGTCAGATCCCCAGAAACTGGACTCAAGAATCAAATACACCTTGGTGGCAGTGGTGATGGCAATGGGAGGTAAAGGTCAGGAGGATCCTGATTCGCACAGTCCATCTAGTCTGGCGAGCAACAAGCTGGACCCTGGGTCAAACAAAGTGGAAGGCGAGGACCTGAGGTTGCCCTCGGACTGCCACACTCATGTTGTGGCACTTGTAAGTCCATACAATTACAAACATCATACACACACACAGTTGGTGAAAAGGGATGTTCACTAAAGATTCTAATGACAAGGGGCAAGGTCACAGGACTCAGATCTTTAAGGAATTTGATGGGCATGCCCTTAACATGAGGACAAGCGTAGAACTACCTTGTTGATCTCCAGGTATATTAGGGGGACAAATGCATTTCTTTTTCTTTCTTTTTTTTTTTTTTTCTCTGAGGTAGGGTCTCATTGGAGCCCAGGCTGATCTGGAATTCACTACATAGTCTTCAGGTGGCCTCAAACTCACGATGATCCGCCTAATTCTGCTTCCTGAGTGCTGGGATTAAAGGTGTGCACCACCACGCCCAGCTACAAATGTATTTCTTAGCTCCAGACATGACTTCAAACAAGGCAACAGAGTCCCTCAAGGGTCAGAAGACAGGAAGATGGTTGACAGAAGCAACAAACCGAGGAAGGAATAAAAGGAAATGGAGAAGGGGCCAGCCAGGCTGTCTGGAAGGGCACCTGGTAGGACAAAGGATGGAGCAGAGGTGGTGCAGAGTGCAGAGCTCAGGAGAAGAGAGGGTCCAGGTGGCTGAGGTTGAGCAAGGGGCAGGAGACTTGGGTCTCAGGAAATAGGGGAGTCTCAACACCAAGTGAGGGTTATGGGTGGGCCTGGGATAGACATGAGAGACACTGAAAGAACTGGAGAGGTCTCTGAGGAGGCTAGAGGAATGGTGGAGGGCATTGCCATAGTTGCCCCTGGGCAGGCCCTGGGAGGCAGAGAAAAATCACGTTTTCAAGCCACAGGAGAGGTAAGGCCTCCAAGGGGCAGGAGGAAGGTGGGAACTGTGAGTGTAGCCTGGATGCTGAGAGGGAGTGTAGGTGCTTTGATCAAAACCACTCAGAAAGCTGGGTGCGCTGGCACACGTCTTTAATCCCAACCCTCAGGAAGCAGAGGGAGGAGGATCACCGTGGGTTCAAAGCCACCCTGAGACTACATAGTGAATTCCAGGTCAGCCTGGGCTAGAACGAGATTCTATTTCAAAAAACAAAAACCAAACAAACAAAAGAACCTGCTCAGAAGATCCAGCTAGTCCCCTGCAACATCATTGTCCATTGACACTCAGCCTTCAGCTGCTTCTGGCTGGTCTTCCCCTGCAGGCTCTGGATACCCTCATTCAGATCACCTTCATCCAGGGAGGGCCTGAACTCACCCTCTCTACTTTTCCTGAACCTCAGGCATACACCACCGGCTCCCTCATTCCCAATGCTGATGCAGGTACATGGCGGCTCCATGGTGCCCATGAGGCGATGAGCTAGTGACGGACACCTAGTGGCCTGCCAGAGGGTGGGCTTGTTTACCTGTGGGCCAGGTGGGGCCTGGGCTGAGCCCTCAAGATGTGGCCAGCCCCTGCCAGAGGGGCAGGACCCGTCAGTCTTTTGGCTTGTCCATCTTTACACTCCAAGTGGCCAGCGTCCCGTGCGCTACATCTGGCCATCCATCTGGCCCTTTGTCTGTGGCCACAGGGGGATGGCACTGCTGGAAGGTCTAGTGAGGTCAGACCACCCTTTGCTCCCAGGGCTGGCTAGCTTGCCTCCTGTTCCTTGTTCTTTTTTTTTTTTTTTTTTTTAATTTTTTCTTTTGTTTTTTAATACACTATTTATTTGAGAGAGAGAGAGGCAGATAGAGAGAATGGGCATGCCAGGGCCTCCAGCCACTGCAAATGAACTCCAGATGCATACGCCACCTTGTGCATCTGGCTTATAAGGGTCCTGGGGAATTGAACCTGGGTCCTAAGGCTTTGCAGGGAAACTCCTTAACTGCTAAGCCTTCTCTCCAGCCCTGTTCCTTGTTCTATAAGTTTTATTTTTATTTATTTGCAAAGGGGGAGAGAGAAAGAAAGAAAGGAAGAGAAAAAAATGGGCACGCCAGGGACTCCAGCCACTGCAGAGAAACTCCAGATGCATGTGCCACCCTGTGCATCTAGCTTTATGTGGGTACTGGGGACTCAAACCTGGGTTGTTAGGCTCTGCAGGCAAATGCCTTAACTGCTGAGCAATCTCTCCAATCCTCTGTTCCTGGTTCTTTTTTAAATCTTTTTTTAAAAAAGATTTATTTTTATTTATTTATTAGAGACAGAGAGAGGGAGAAAAAGATAGAGAGAGAATGGGTGCAACAGGACCTCTAGCCACTGCAAATGAACTCCAGATGCATGCACCACCATATACATCTGGCTTACATGGGATCTGGAGAATCGAACCTGGATCCTTAGACTTCATAGGCATGCGCCTTAACCACTAAGCCATCTCTCCAGCCCCTGTTCCTGATTCTTAACCAATCCCCTGAGGAATGTTTGAAGGGAACTATCTCAAGCAGGTTATGAGAGGGGTCAATGATGCTTGGGGCCCCAGGGGCAGGTGTGGAGGACAGAGGAGCTAAGACAGCAGAAGACCCTACTGCCCCTTCCTCCCTCCCCCTAGGGAGCTCTTGGCTGTCTCCAAGTCCTTGTCTGGAGCCCTGCCATGCTTCTACCACTGCAAACTGCCATCTGTGAGTGCATCCAACAGTCAGGGGTCTTGAGGAAAAGGCCACAAGAGTCAGGCTCTCTGCCATACTCTTTCTTCCAACCTGCCCCTGGAAGTTGGCAGTAAGAAGCTCAACTCTACACATCTTCAAAAATTCAAAAAAATTATGCGCAGGGGCCTAGAGAGAAGGCTCAGCAGCTAAGAGCACTTCCTGCACAAGCATGAGGGCCTGAGGGGACCTGGAACTGCCTGGGCTTGATTTCTCAGAACCATGTAAACAGCTGGCCATGGCTGCACACCTATGTAACCTTAATCCTTTGGGGACCAGCGACTGAACAACTAATCACCCAAAACCAAAAAAACAGCAAGCAGTTTTTTTCCAGAATCAATGAGAGATTCCGTCTTAAGGCAAAATGTGGATTAGCCATGGAAGGGGCTATTTGATATTCTCTTTTGGCTCCATGAATGTGCACAAGGCACTGCATCAGCATACACAACACATACCACATCACACATAACACACATACACACACGCACACACGAGTATGTGTAAAAACAAGTAAAGTAAGACCCAGAAGACTCGTGAATTCTTTAGAACTGAGTAGAGCAATACTTACAAGCTTTGGGTAAAAGGAATCCACACATTTGCTCTTGTCTGATTTGGACTGGCTTAAAGTAATGCGTCCATGGCAACAGATCACTTGGGATTCCAGCATGGTGTTAATGCCTGAGGAGTTTGAATGCAGGTGGCCTCTCAGTATCATTGAAGCTGTGTTGGAAATGCCTCAGCTTGCCAATTGGGTGTGTTTCTTAGAGGTGTAAGGTGGCTCAGGGTGATGGGCCCTGTGTGTGTGTGAGAGAGAGAGAGAGAGAGACAGAGACAGAGACAGAAAGACAGAAAGAGCTTGACATTGGGTGTCTTCTTTGATTGCTCCCTATCTTATTTGTTGAGACAGACTCTCTCCCTTGAACCCAGAGCTTGATAATTTGGTCAATCTAGCTTGCTCTGCAGGTTTCCTGTCTCTGCCTCCTGAGGGCTGGGATTATGGGTGGACCAGTACACTCATCTGGCATTGATGGGGGTGCTGGGGATCCGAACTCAGATTTTCATGCTTTGCCCAGTAACACTTTACCTGCTGAACCGTCTCCCCAGATCCTTCAGTTAGAGAGTGTTTTTTTTTTTTTTTTTTTTTTTTTTTGAGGTAGGGTCTCACTCTAGCCCAGGCTGACCTGGAATTCACTATATAGTCTCAGCATGGCCTTGAACTCACAGTGATCTGTCTACCTCTGCCTCCCAAGTGCTGGGACTAAAGACATGTGCCACCATGCCTGGCTTTTTTTTTTTTTTTTTTTAAGGTAGGGTCTTGCTGTAGCCCATGCTGACCTGAAATTCACTATGGAGTCCCAGGCTGACCTCAAACACATAATGATTCTCCTACCTCTGCCTCCTAAGTGCTGGAACTAAAGGCGTGCGCCACCATGCTTGGCTGGATTTTTTGTTTTGTTTTGTTTTTTGAGGCAGGGTCTCGCTCTAGCTCAGGCTGACCTGGAATTCACTATGTAGTCTTAGGTTGACCTTGAACTCACAACAATCCTCCTACCTCTGCTTCCTGATTGCTGGAATTAAAGGTATGTGCCATCACGCCCAGCATTGGCTGGATTTTAAAAAATATATTATTTCTTTATGGTGTGTGTGTGATGAGCATGTATTTATATGTGTGAGTGTGGGTGTGCACATGTCATGGCACATGTGCATGTGGAGATAGGAGGATGACATTGAGGTGTCAATCCTTGCCTCTACCTCCTTGACTTTGTATGTGGGCACTAGGGATCTGAACCAATGTCCTCATGCTTAAGGGACAAGCCCTCTACCCACTGTTTCTCTGGCTCCTGTAACCTAAATTCTTCAGGTTGGCACATTTGTGATCCCAGAATACACTCACACCCCCCAAAGAGGTAGAATTGGTCAGCCTCCCCAGGCCAGCTCCTGACCTGGGGCTAGCTGGGCCTAGGAGTCCCTACCAGGACAGTGACATGGGGACGTGCCAAGCACGTGGAAGAGCAAAACTCACTGGTCCTGGGGCAGTCAGCACAGATGCAGGGCAAGCCCAGAGTATGGGGGGGGCGGTGGTAGGGGCTGAGTGAGGCTCTGTCGCTAAGACTTGGTGCTTTCCTGTCCCCACCCCTCCCCCACCCAGCAGAGCCTTTCCCTCCCACCTCTGGCCTCACAGCCTGGAGGGTGTCTGCAGCTTTAGCCCATGCCCAATAGAGTTCCTGTCCACCACTTCTTCATAGGCTAACGGGGGGGGTGGGACACAAGCCCCTTGGCCACCCGGAAGGCCCAGTGACCCCGCCCTGGCCTCCCAAATCCGACAATATTAGAAAGGATTTGTGTCCCCGATGAATAATGCAAAGTTAAATTACATCCGCTCCAGCTTAAATTTTCATATTCGGATTTCTCATCTCCATAAAGAATTTCCACTCGTGGCTTCGCAGGATGGGCTCTGCCAGCTGCGCTCTGCTTCTAATGAAATTATTCCTCTGTGGGACGGAGGTGGGCTGTGGGATGGCCCGCCTGCTGGGGGAAAAGGTAAAAGGTCAGAGTTCAAATTATTTATCTCCCTAATAACTTAACACAACGCATGCATTATGTGTGTCAGAGGCCGGGCAGGGCCTCCTGCCAGGCAATGATCTGTAAGGCGGCAGGAATGGGAGGGCTTCCCACAAGAGCACAGCCAGGACAGAGGTGTTTGCAGAGATGGGAACCCCAACTGGTGCATCAGGAGAGTTGGGGTCCCCGAGCTCTTCATAAAATTTGGAATGTTAACCACAGCTTCCTGGGGCCCTCTGCTGGGGTCTGCTGGGGTGAATGTTCTCAGGCTTCCTGCCCAGGCTAGGAGAGTGGAGGTGTCCAAGAAATGCAAGAGGGGGCTGGAGAGATGGACTAGCTATTAAAGTGCTTGCCTGTGAAGCCTAAGAACCCAGGTTCAATTCCCCAGTACCCACATAAGCCACATGTACAAGGTGGCAAATGCATCTGGAGTTTATTTACCGTAGCTAGAGGCCTGTGATGCCCATTCTCTCTATATATATATAAATGATCTGCCCCTCCCTCTCTTAAATAAATAAATAAATAAATTTAAAATTTTTATTTATTTAGTTGCAAGCAGAGAGAGACAGAGAGAATGGGTGTGCCAGGCCCTCCAGCTGCTGCAAAGGAACTCCAGATGTATGCGCCACTTTGTGCATCTGGCTTTATGTGGATACTGGGGAATTGAACCTGGGTCCTTTGGGCTTGCAGGCAAGTACCTTAACTGCTAAGCCATCTCTCCAGCCCTAAATTAAAAAAAAAAAAAAAGAAATGCAGGAGGGAGAAAGTAGTACAACCAGGAGTTGAGAAGAAGTGCAGGGAGGAGGGAGGCCTTGGCCTGCCCCAAAGGTTCTGGTTGTCCAAACAGAGGAGTTCGAATCCAAGGCAGGAAAGGCTTTTGGTTGCCATCAGAACTAGATGGGGAGACCCTATTGCTGAAGACACCACATACTTCAGTTGCCAGACGCTGAGCAATCAAGCTAGAGCTGAGCTGGACGCCTCCTCCCTGCTGACTAGATACCGTAGTGCTGGAAAGTGCTGTGCAGCCTCATTCTTGACAAGCAGCCACCCCTGTAAGCCACACCACTGGCCAGCCAGGAAACATGTGTCCACTAGTGCAATAGTAGCATGTCTGTTATTGAGAGTAGCCAACTGCTCTCTGATTAGATTTGAGGCCCACTCCATGGGAGGGAATTCATGCCTGGTACTGAAAACCTAGTCAAAAGCCTTTGACTGGAAAGATCATAAGCCCTAGGGGGGAAATGACTCCTGTTGTTTGGCCAGATGGATATTTTATGCCCACCAAATTGCTCTCTAAATATTTATGTTTATGCCTATTACATATGTTTTGTTTGTTTGTTTGTTTTTCCTTTTTCGGTCTTTCAAGGTAGGGTCTCACTCTAGCCCAGGCTGACCTCGAATTCACTATGTAATCTCAGGGTGGCCTTGAACTCATGGCGATCCTCCCACCTTTGCCTCCCAAATACTGGGATTAAAGGGATGCACCACCATGCCCAGCCTATATATATATATATATATATATATATATATATATATATATATATATATATATATATTTTTTTTTTTTTTTTAGAGAGAGAGAGAATTGGCACACCAGGGCCTCAGCCGCTACAATCAAACTCCAGACGCTTGAGCCACCTAGTGGGCATATACGACCTTGTGCTTGCCTCACCTTTGTGCATCTGGCTTATGTGGGCTCTGGAAAGTCGAACATGGGTCCTTGGGCTTTACAGGCAAGTGTCTTAACTGCTAAGCCATCTCTCCAGCCCTATGCCCATAGTTTAGTGCTATTCTCACTTATAGTTAGAGAAGGCTCTCCTTTCAGATGGTGGTGACCACTGGGGAGATTCAAAAACTGGTCATTGTACTGAAAGGAAGTGTCAGTGAAGTGTTCAGTACTAAATGAGGCATCTCTAGCACCTCCTCCAAGGCATAGGGACCATTGTGAGGAGCGGGAGGAAGGTGGCAAAAGAATGTAAGAGCCAAAAGATGGGGGAGAGTGCTTTGGAATGCTGTCTTCTAGACACAAAGTGGCTGGTGCCTTCATGACAACACAGCAGCTGTCTTTACCTATACAAGACCTGCATGGTATTGGTGCCATTAACATGTTGTCATGGGTGATGGAGAAGGAAAAAGAATGACATCAACATAGAACAGGAACTGGCTAGAAAAAAAGGGGTTCGGGGAAAGAGATAAGGAATAATGGGAGGGAAAGAAAAAAATGAGATTATGATCAAAATGCATTATGTATATGTATAAAAATTGTCCATAAAAGTTTTTTTTTTTTTTTTGATTTTTCGAAGTAGGGTCTCACTCTGGTCGAGGCTGACCTGGAATTCACTATGTAGTCTCAGGGTGGCCTCGAACTCACGAAGATCCTCCTACCTTTGCCTCCTGAGTGCTGGGATTAAAGGCGTGTGCCACCACGCCTGGCCATAAAAGTTTTTAAAAGGGCTGGGCATAGTGATGCATGCCTTTAATCCCAGGACTCAGGAGGCAGAGGTAGGAGGATCATCGTGACATCAAGGTCAGCCTGAGACTACACAGTGAATTCCATGTAAGCCTGGGCTAGAGCGAAACCCTACCCTGAACAAAACCAAAAAAAAAAAAAAAGTTTTAAGAAGGGCTGAAGAGATGATTTAGTGGTTAAGGCTCTTGCCTGTGATGCCTAAGGACTCAGGTTCAATTCCCCAGTACCCACATAAACCAGATACACAAAGTGGCACATGAATCTGGAATTCCTTTGCAGTGGCTAGAGACCATGGTACACCCATTCTCTCTCTCTCTCAAATGAGTGTATAAAAATTTTTTTAAAGTTTTTTTAAAAATAGGAAGTAGACAGGTACGGTGGCACACGCCTTTAATCCCAGCACCCGGGAGGCAGAGGTAGGAGGATCACCAAGAGTTCAAGGCCAACCCTGAGACTACATAATGAATTCCAGGTCAGCCTGAGCTAGAGTGAGACCCTACCTTGAAAAACTAAAAGAAAAAAACAAAAAACTAGGAAGTATAGATAAGCAAATAAACAATATATTACATTGTTTGTTTTCAAACTTGATACATGTCTTGATAAGCCAAATAATGGCCAAATAATGACTGGAATTATTTTGATGGAAAAACAATAAACCTAGGCAGGCAAAATCAGGAGAGACACCGCCAGAGGTGGGGCAGTCACCCCCAGGAGCACCAGGTAGGAGGCTATGAATGGACCAAGAAGGGAGAGTAGGAGAGATGCTAAGGCAGGAGGAGGAAGAGGAGGAGGAGGAGAACATGGAGATGCAGAGACCCCAGAAGACATCTAGGTAGACATCAGGACAGGCTTGGGGGATCCTGAAGCCCAAGATAGATGACCTTAACACATAAACCTTTCAGGTTAAAGGGAGGCCATAGATCACACCTCTCCCAGGCGCTTCCAGCCTCCCCAGGCCTCGATGGCTGCTCCTCTCTGGGATCCTGCACCTCATAGCCGTTCCTTTGGGGTGGAAAGACCCTCATCAAGCTCAGCTCAACTCCCCAGCTGGGCTTGTCCTGCATCTTCTGTGGTCCCCAGACTGCTGCCTCCCAGGAAGATGCTGGTGGTCCCCCTTACTTTGTACTCATGGCTACTTAATCTGTATGAGTGGCAGCGCCCAATATATCTTCACATATTGACCAGCTTTGGGCTGATAGAAGTTCAAACTCACAAGGTCTCGCTCTTTGACCCCCAAATAGGGTATGAATCTCAATCGAATAGACTGATATTCACACTTGCTTCTCCTCCGGGCCTGAGGCTGCAAGAAAATCAATGAAGTGTGCTGAAGACTCACGATTTATAGAACGCCTGCCATTTTAATATTAGAATAAATGTTATATTGCATGGGGGGAGGGGGTCACAAGGAAAATATTTCTTAGAGAGCCGTTTCTGTTAGAAATGATGTGCGCGGGATTTTATGAAGTCAAATTTATAGTCCTCATTTAGGCTTATAATTTAAAACTCCTGATGAGAAAGACATTAAGTAGAGTGCTTGGGGTAGGTGGGGGGGGTAGGGGCTGGACAAGTGGGAGGTCTCAGAGCCTGCAGAGAGCACAGCTTTTGGGGGTGTAGAGGGATGGTGGGGGGCAGCTCTGCTTTGGCCTGAGCAGCTGAACATGGGCACAGCAGGTGCAGAGAGCCGGCCTTGGCTGAGGCAAGCAGGTGACTTGACAGAGTAGCCCAAGGACTTCCTTTCTGGGGTGTCAGGGCTCCATTCCCAGAGCACCAGGCCTGAGACAGGAGATTCCAGAGGGCAAGATTCACCTGCAGGTGTCCTTGCACACAGCTGGCAGGTCCCTGAGTGCATGCACACACCCACACACTCAACGTGTTGCTCCCCTCATGTGGGCACAGCACACCCAGAAACACACACTTGCTTGTGCCCATGGGCGCACACACACACACACACACACACACATGCTTGTGCATGTATATGTGCACAGACAAGCATGCACCCACAGGCAAGCACACACACGAACACCCACAGGCATACACATAGGTGTGCTCACGCACACCTCTTGCTCCCCTCCAGCCTTCACTAGGCCCCTGTCCACCTCAGAACTGTTCCTCCCATTCTCCTGCTGGAGATCCTTTAAGCCTGAGTGTCCACCTCAGAATGGCTCGGAGTCACCTTGTTCTGGGCTCTCAAAGGGATACTCAAAGCTGCTATTCAGCTACTGGGCCCCAGGGCCAAGTGCTATTCTTTAAAGTGCTATTCCGTGGAAACTGGCACTGTCCAGAAAAAAAAAAAAAGCCAGCTGTGCTGTCAGGTCTAAGAGCACAGCAGGGAGATGATAAGCATGTAGAAGCAGGGGAGGCCACAGTGGCCATCCTCAGAGGGGGTTCCGTAGTCCAGTGAGAGGAGGAGAACCAGGAAGCCACGCCCAGGGCCCCAGAGGATCTTCTTAGGACACTTGTCCCTTCCCAGTCAGCAAGACCCTTCCAAGGCCTGTTGGAGACTGGTCAGGGCCCTGCGCCGACCCTCAACTTCCCTGTGACTTGAAGCACAGCTCTTCCCCTTTAGGCCTGTTTGCCCAGATGTAACTAGAAAGGTTCAGCTATGTCTCCTTCCATGCTTGACAGTCAGAACATATGACTCCAGGTCCAGGCTGATTCTGGAACCTTCTGAAGGGTCAGCTCTGACCCTGCCCTCATCCCCTGAGGTTTGTGCAAGACATATGCAGTCCTCGGAACTGGCAAAATCCTCACTCACTCATGTTCCCCCATGAGGCTGGAGGATGGGAAGGATGTATCTAGGGGGGTAGACAATGGCTGTACCTGGAAGTATGAGTTTTCTCCTAAGAGGACACAGGGGAATGGAGACCACTGTGGAGGTAGCCGTGAGCATTCTTCCAGGTCTGGGGCTCCAGGAGAGCAGGGGAGCTGGGGGAAGCCCAAGGGGTCCAGCCTGGGATGGAGGCAGGCAGCCCCACCCTCAGATGTTCAGCTCTCTGTGGCTTGAGAAAAGGCTGACCTGCTGGTGCCTGGTTGTGGGCACTGACCATTTCCCCCCTGGGGTCCAGCACAGGTGTCCAGCAGGGGAAGCCTGTGCACACACAGCTGGGAAAGGGACTTTTTACCACCACAAGGTGATCTTCCCCTCCCAGCATTCCCTTCTTCCTCCCAACATTCTCTTCCCTTTCCAGCGGCATCAGGCTTGTGAGAGCAGCAACAGGGGTTTCCTTGGCACTGGCCCTGCCCTAGTGGTTAAGGCTGACTCTGCTCTGCAACCTCCATGAACTTAAGGCGAGAAACATGGAAAGTGTGTATTAGCAGAGAGGGGAAGACATGAAATGTGGGTGGAGAGCCCAGGGCATGGCTCCATCCCTGCTCCTCTGAACGCCACCTACAAGGGGAATTCTGATGTCATCTCTCTTTTTTTTTAATTATTTTTATTTATTAGCAACAGACACAACAGAGAGAGAGAGAGAGAGAGAGAGGAGAGAATGGTCACACCAGGGCCTCCAGCCACTACAAACAAACTCCAGATGCATGCACCACCTTGTGCATCTGGCTTACGTGGGTCCTGGGGAATCGAGCCTCGAACAGGGGTCCTTAGGCTTCACAGGCAAGCGCTTAACCGCTAAGCCATCTCTCCAGCCCTGATGTTGTCTCTTCTTCAGAGAATGTCCCCCCCACCCTTTGAGTGTTTCTAGGTATTCAGCTGGTGGGCCAGGGCTGTCTGAGGTCTGTCACCTTCCCAGACTTGGCTGAGGTCCCACAGAGGTGTGGGAACCCCTGGCGTCTCCAGTGCCTTGCCAGCCCCTCCCTGCTCCCCATATAGCATTGTACTCACTCTTCCCACCTCTGTAAACTGCTGGTAGCACTTTAATCATGAGTGCCCAGGCAGTGAGTGGTCTGGGAGCTCCGGCTGTGTGTCTCCTGTAATGAGGTGACAGCTACGTCCCGTACTTTCCTCCATAAACCCTTGCCCATGGCCCACGGCGCCGCCTGGGGTGGAGCGGGCATATTTTACATTTTCAACTTTATTAAAGGAGTGGGCCGAGCTGGAGAGGCTGCTTCCTCTCTGTGGTCCATTCTGCCCCTGGAGGCAATAAATCTCCAGGCCTATGATTTGTGGCTCTGCGCTCCCAATAAATTAAATCTTTCTTGATGAAAAGGTTGGAGCTCCAGGCTCAACATGGGTCACCGTGTTTGTCCGAAGCAAGTGGCTGGGGCGTAGATGCAGGGTCCAGGCTGCGCAGCGGACCCCACCAGCATCCTCCTGCAGGCCGCTGACTTCCTCAGAAGCTGGGGAAGAAGGACCAAGAGGTCACTTGATTGTCATACAGAGCCAGGCTCTCTACCATAACTGCCCCTGAGACAGGGCCATCATTTCCTTTGGACCCTTCACCACCAATGGATAGTTTTGGCTTTTGGTCTAAAAGTTCAGACCCCCACCCTAGAGAGGAAATGAGCAATTCCTGTCCATCACAGATGGCAGAGGTGTGCCGTGCTGGGTGGTGCAGATTATGCTGAAGCAGCCCTGTCTGTGACCTTCCAACTGTCTTGGAGTGGGGCAGGCGTGGCAGAATATGGGGTTCCTGCAGCTCACTCTCCGCGGCTTCTCAGGCTGCTCTAAGGGCCACTGTTGTTAGTCTGTGAAAGGAGGTTGGCACCATGCCTTGGGTGCAGTCAGTGCTTGGCCACAGTAAACGTGTTCTGAGGCTGGGACCGAAGATGACCAGCGATGAACTCTAGTAACCTGGTCCTTCCAGCCTACCCCTGCCTCCCTAGCAAGTGTTGGCATCCAGACCAAGCTGACTCTGCTCAACGTGTGTTCTCTCAGCCCAAGAGAAGACCACATCTGCTGGACTGAGCTCACTGCCTTTCCTGAGAGGTGTCATCAGTGGGGGCAGGCGGGGTACAGGTAGGGAGGCACAGACACAACAGATTTCCAGGAAAGCATTTAAGACTTTTAACCCAGCTCCTAACCATCTGAACTAATAACTACAAATCTGTGGCAGGGACCAAAAGGCATGAGGTCCGCATTTTGGAACAAAAAGATTTATGGCTCTAGTTAAACACCTGATCTCAAGGAAAGTGCCCAAGAAATTGCTCTGTTCAGAGCAGTCTCTCAAGAGTTGGAGGAAGCCGAGGCCCTGATCCAGGAGCCAAAGTCAATACTACCCAACCCAGTGCTCCTGTTTCAGGTGGTGGGATTGGTCTGGGGTCTGGGAGACCACATTCCTACCAGCCAGGGGCTTAGGTGCTGGCACCAGAGACAAAAGCCCTAACCCCAGCTTCTTCCGACTCAGGTTGCAAAGCCATTACGCTGATGAATCCAATCGCTTCCAAAGCTCTCTGGCCTCTCTGGCTGATTGCATTCAGCAGCCCCTCCTGCAGGCGCCCCCCACCCCCGGAAGTCCCGACTGTTTATTCTCTTTGATCCAGCATGGGGTTGAGGTGGGGGGCATATCCGGTCACCCTGGCCTATGGAGGGTCAGCATGGGAAGGGAAGGGGCCAAATGGACATTTAATTGCCACAGGTGATCTTGGCATTGATCCTCACATGGTCAAAGCAAAGACACCTTTGTCCCCTTGTCTGTGTAGAGCTCAGGGAGGGAGGGGAGGCAGGAAGAGGCCAGGTGAGGGTCAGGAGCATTTGGTTCAAGCACTAGGGAAGCCAGCTGCGCATCTCCCACCACCAGCTGCCCCAGCTAGTCCATAGGGAACTCTCTCAAAGAGGCGGCCCAGCTTCTCCAACACCTGGTATGCCTGTCATCTTTCCTACCCAAGGTAGCATCAAGCCAGGTCTGCCCAGCACACAGGGCTCACAGCTGGAACAGGCGTACTAGCCTCCAGTGAGTCGCTATGGTCCTGCTGCCTGTCCCACCTTCTCTTTCCTCTTAGCCACTCACTCCTGCCTCTAGCCACCTGGCTCTTTTCTGAGTTCCCAGCCACAGAGCCTTTGTACCTGTTAACTCTGCTAGAACATTCTTTTTATTATTATTATTATTATTATTTTTGGAGAGAGACACACAGAGAGAGAGAGAGAGAGAGAGAGAGAGAGAGAGAGAGACAGAGAGGAAGACAGAGATGGGCGCTGCAGCAGTCTCTCAGCTGCTGCGAACGAAATCCAGATGTGTGCGCCCCCTTGTGGTCAAGTGTGGCATTGCGCCCTTGCATCACTTTGCATCTGGCTAAACGTGGGACCTGGAGATTGGAACTGGGTTCTTAGGCTTAGGAGGCAGGCGCCTTAACCACTAAGCCATCTCTCCAGCCCTCTGCTAGAACATTCTTTTCCACTGGTGCTCTGACATCCCCTTTCCCAGCCCTCTTTAACGTGGGGTCTACTCCTTGGCTCACTTGAGTGGGGTGCACGTCTGTGTTGATGCTAGGAGCCTCGTGAGAATAGTGGAGGAGTCTGGGGACAGCAAGGGGGTGAGGGACAGAACAGAGCTGGCATGGATCACAGCTGGGCTCAAAGGGGACAAGGAACACAGACAGATGGATTTCAAGGCTACAGGTTTGTGTTGGAGTGCCCTGGGACTTGCCCAGTTGTGGCAGGCCTCTATCTCAGAGGCTCCAAGGGAGGGTTCTCCCTGCCTCTTTCAGTTCCAGGTGGCTGTAATATCCTTTGGCTGGCAGTCCCATCGTCTGCTTCTGTCATTTCATAGTAGCTCCCTGCGTGTCTCTGAAATTTCCCTAAGCCTGTCCCTTGAAGGATACTTGTAAGATTAGGGTTGGGACTCATCTCAAGAGCTCACCTGCGTTATATCTGCAGAAACCCTTTTCCCAAACAGGGCTGGGGTTTGGATACAACTTAGGGCAGGCATCATTGGACACACTGGATGGGAGCCAGGAGTCTATTGTGTGGTGAGCACTCTGCAGTGATGGTGGGAGAGAACCTAACAAACTGAGTGAGAAGCCCTACCCAAAGGCTTCTGGAAGACCCTGCCTGCCCCTTGGCCCTGGGATGCTGGAACTCAGGGCCTTAGCTTCTCCCCTTCACCAAGCCAGGTAGACCCAGGACACTGAGGCTGAGCACAGCTGCTCTCTCAAGCAGGTACCTTGGTCTCACAGAGATGTCTACAGATCCTGCTAGACATCCTGGGCCCTACTGGAGGCCGTTTCTGATCCCAGCCAACTCCCTTTGAGTCTGTCACAGGCCTGCCCTGGCCTTTGCTTTCCCACCAACACACCAGGTGCTTTAGGCTGGTCATAGGAGCCAGCTCAGTCCCATCTTGCCCACCTAGGCAGAGTGACTTGTGATCCCACAATCCCCACACTCACACCCTTTGCAAGTTCAGAGGCCACCTGGTCACTATGACAAAACCTTAGCGTCCCTCTGCCAGCAGTGTCAGTGTGTGGGCCTGCCACCTCACTCTTATAAGGGGCTTCCCAGCTCCCCTGTACCCAGAGGATTCAGAACCCTAGATGCCATGGCAGGTTCCCGTCACAGGCTAGGCAGTGGGGACCACCCCCTTTCACAGATGAGTAAGTAGTCCCAGTGGCAAGGCCATTTGCTCAAGATCACATGGTAACTGGGGATGGAGCAGAGCCAAGGCTATATGCAACCGATGTCACAGGCTGTGTTTCTCTTCTGCCCCATCACCCACGGCCACTGGCAGAGTTCACCTGCAGAGCTGGAGCCATGGTGGAGGTAGAAAAACACCTCCCCAGAGCTCCCCATCAGCTTCAAGGCTCAGACCCGAAGTGGACTCCAGAGGCCCCTCAGCACCATGTGCAGGAGGCAAGGGCTCCTCCTCCACCCAGCTGGGTCAGGGGCTCACCTCCTAGGTGCCACCTCCTTCCAGAGGCCAGGTGCGGTGCTGGGTGAGGCTTTGCCAAGATCCCACCATGCTGAGCTGGGAGCTTACTTAGTTCTCGGGTTGGCAGGGGAGGGGAGGGAGGCCATCCAAGGGGCTTCCAGGGGCATTGAATTGCAAAGGATGGAAACCGAACCAGAGAAAGCCCACATCTGAGAAGGGCAGAGCCTTTGTTTGTCTCTGGGGGTGAACTACAGCCGCCAGCCTCACCCTGCCTTCCTGCTGACTTCATGTGGGCTTTTGTCTGAGACGCTCCTGGCAGGGATTACCTGGGGTCAGGTTACAGTTCCCAAGTCTCAGCCACACTAATGAGTTCAGGGACAGGTGGCAAAGGTGAGTGGGAGGCTATTTCCTCGTAACCCTGGGAACACCCTCCAGGAGCCCGCCCCCCCCCGTGCTCTTCTAGGCTTCCCCTTTCTGTGCAGGAAGCTCACAGGTGGGCCCCTAACCCTGTGAACTAGCAACCCTGCCCAGATACAGATGCAGATACGTGCTTTACAAGCACTCGCCAAGCATAAGCACCAGACATGCTTGCTGCTTATGGAAGACCTCCCCAGGCTGGTGGGGTGGGGGGAAGGCGCGGGGGCTTCTCCCGCCTTTCTTCCCTCCATCCCTCCTTTCTTTTCTTTCTTCCTTCCTTCATTCTTCCCTCCCTCCCTTTCTCTTGTTTTTTTTTTTTTTTTTTTTTTTGGTTTTTCGAGGTAGGGTCTCACTCTGGCCCAGGCTGACCTGGAATTCACTATGTAGTCTCAGGGTGGCCTCGAACTCAAGGCGATCCTCCTACCTCTGCCTCCCGAGTGCTGGGATTAAAGGCGTGCACCACTACGCCCGGCTGCTCTTAGTTGTTTTGAGACCAAGTTTCATGTAGCCCAGGCTGGCTTCAAACTGTGTAACTAAGAATAGCTTTGAACTCTTTTTTTTTTAAATATACATATTTTTATTATTTTTTTGGAGTGCCTTGAACTCGTGATCCTCCTGTCTCCACCTGCTGGGCTTTGGGAGGAGGAGCTACCACTCTGGGCTCATTTCATTTCTTTTTGAGGCAGGGACTCGGTGTGTTGTAAGCTGGCTTCAAAATCTTCTTGCCTCAGCCTCCTGAGTATCTGCGATGAAGCCTGGAGCCCAGCTTGGGAGGGGGCGTTTATTTATTAAATATTTCTATTTATTTATTTGCACAGAGAGAGAGGGAAGGGAAGAGAGAGAGAGAATGGGTATGCCAGGGCCTCTTGCCACTACAAAGGAACCCCAGACCCATGTGCCACTTTTTGTATCTGGCTTTACATGGGTACTGGGAAATCGAACCCAGGCCATCAGGTTTTGGGAACAAGTTCCTTAACCACTGAGCAATCTCTCCAGCCCTTGGGGGCGGGTGGGGAGGCATTTAAATGGAAGCTTTGATGGTCCCATGTACAAGTTAGGGAGGGGTGGAGTTTCAAGCAGAAAGCACAGCAAAGTACCGGAGGCTGAAAAGAGACAGGTGTGTCCCAGGAGGGAGAAGGAAGGAGGCGGCTGGTGTGGAGAAGATACCGGACAGGAGAGGGAGAGAGAGGGAAAATCAGAGACGGAGCTCCTACGGCGGGCGGGGCGGGGGTAGTAGGGGTGTCCTAGATGGAGGATTCTGGGCAGGGAGCAACCGAGTCTGATTGTCCATGCTAACTATGAAGCCACCCTGGGGATGATGGCTCAGGAAGAGCACTGGTAGGGTAGGAGAGGCAGCAGAGAGGACAGTACAGTCCGGGGAGAGCAGATGGGGTCATGCTGGGGCTGCCTTTGAACAGAGAGCAGCCGGTGCAATGACATCGGCTCTGGGGGGGACGCATGCACGGGCTTAAGCAGGCACCACTTCCCAGCAGAGGAAACTGAGGGTCAGACACAGTGCCTAGTGACAGAGATGATAAGGTTTGAGCCAAGATCACCATCCTCCCAACCATACACACACACCTGTAAGGTCCCCTTGCCTTTTTCGTGGGTCTTTTAAATTATTTTTCCTTTTTTCTTTTCCTTTTTTTTTTTTTTGGTTTTTTGAGGTAGGGTTTCACTCTGGCCCAGGCTGACCTGGAATTCACTATGTAGTCTCAGGGTGGCCTTGAACTCATGGTGATCCTCCTACCTCTGCCTCCCTAGTGCCAGGATTAAAGGTGTGCGCCACCACGCCCGGCTTTTTCCTTTTTTTAAGGTAGGGGGTCTTACTCCAGCCCAGGCTGACATGGAAATCACTCTGTAGTCCCAGGCTAGCCTCAAACTCACAGCAATTCTCCCACCTATGCCTCCCTAGTACTGGGATTAAAGACGTATGCCACCACACCCGGATTTTTTACTTTTTATTGAGAGCTTCCGTACATATAGACCATATACCATGATCATAACCCCCTCTTGCCACCTTCCCATTCCCCCTTCCCGAATCTCCCCCCACCACCAAATCCTTTCTTTCTAACTAATTTCTCCTCTAGTTTGTTGTTATCACTATTTTTCTTCCTATTATGCAGGTCGTGTGTAGGCAGCCTCAGCCTCTGCGAGGTCGTGGATAGCAAGGCCACTTTGTGTCTGGAAGACAGCACTGTAAGCACTCCTCCCCTTCCTTTGGCTCTTCCATTCTTTCCACCACCTCTTCTGCAATTGTCCCTCAGCCTTGGAGGTGTGGTAGAGATGTCTCACTTAGTGCTAAACACTCCACAGGCATTTCTCAGCACTTTGGTCAGTTTTGAGTCTCCCCAGTGGTCACCACCATCTGAAAAGAGATGCTTCTCTAACCAAAAGGGAGAGTAGCATTAAAATGTGGGCATAAGCATGAGCACTTAGAGGGCAGTTTGGTAGGCATAATATATCTATTTAACCAGACATCAGTAGTAGTTTGCCCCCTAGGGCTTATGACCTCCCCAGCCATACATAGGCTTTTGATTAGGTTTTTGGTACCAGGCAGGAATTCCCTTTCGTGCAGAGGCCTCGATTCCAATCAGGGAGCCTTGCCTTCTTGACCACAGGGTCTTCTTGACCACCCTTCCAGGGGTCCGAGATGTGGCTGGTGAGATGCGGCTGAGCTTCCTGAAGTGTCAGGCCTGGCACAGTGGGGGTCCCCGATTGCTGGGCGGCCTCTGCTGCCCCCTGGCTGCCACCCCAGCTTGGGGACATCAACCCAATCATCTATTACCTTGAGATTCCTTCTGTGGCCCAACCTGGGATTCTGCAAACAGGTTCACCAAATTGTCAATTAAGTGAAAATCAATCTTAGGTCATTCATCACAGGCTGCCGGGGCCGCGCATGGGCCGCCATCGATCGGGGGCCCTGGGGAGTGATTGAGGCCAAGTGCAGCCCCACATCTGCTGCACCAGGGCAGACGCTGTGATCCATCATCCAGAGGGGCCACTGTGCCGCCCCTCAGGGTCCAGCCCTGCCCAGCAGGGACAGCCGTGGATGGGCAGGCCCTCTCAGTGCCCCTGCCCTTCTTTCCCTCCCTCGAAATGCCTCACCCCTGTGCAGCACTTCAAAGTCTTCCCTCAACAAGGACTGTGATGCAGAGTTCATGGCTGCTGCTGGCTTTGGCAGAAAAGTAAGGGAAGGAAACTGGCTGGGCCCTCCTCATTCTCACCTGCCTGATCTCTAGGGAGCACCCCACCACCACCAACTAGCCCAACTTGCCTGAGCATTGGGCACCAATCTGTTCCCTTTGGCATAACCTGTCTTTACCTCTTCACCCAGAGGGCTTCCCATAGCTGCCCCTCTGCATGAACCTCAGCTGGAAGTAGGCCCTGCAGCAGACTAGGGAGGGTCCCCAAAGGGACCTGAGGGCTCCCCATGACATTCCCCCAAGGACTCCTTGTACACATCCCAGGAAATCTGAAGGCCCCAGAAATGCCTAGACTTCTATAACTCTTCCATATTCTAGTGTACAGTAGCCACTGTCCACACAGAGGAGTCAAAGCACCCATTCCTTCTTCACTGGACACCTCTGCTCCTCCCTTATCTGGCACCTTCACTCCTTGCTCACCTGGCTCCTCTATTCCTCCCTCACTGGCACCTCTGCTCCTCCAGAAGCCAGGTCCCTGTCCCACCCCAGACTTTGCATCCCTGCACAGGTCTCCATGGGCTCCAGAGCCAGGGCAAGGCAATACAGTGAGAATGCTCATAGTTACCCCTAAAGTACCAGACCTCTAGCTGACAGAGCAGGAGGATGTCGATCAAAGGTGACCATGTCCAGATCCTCCTCTTCTTGCAGCTGGACATGGATATTGTCTCATGAAAGCCTTGGGAGGTGGCTCAGCCCTTAGTCAAGGACCTTTGACATGCCAATATCAGTTGTGCAGCCATGATGCCCCCTGCAAGAACCACCCACCCACCCATCCATTCATCTATCCATTAATTCACTCATCCATCCATCCATCCATCCATCCACTCACCTACCCATCCATTCATTGATCCTTCCATCCACCAACTCACCCACCCATCATTTCATCCATCCTTCCATCAATCCACCCATCCACCCTTCTACCCTTAACACTCTTCCATCCACCTACCCACACACTTGTCCATCCATCCACACATCCTTCCATCCACTCACCCACCCACCCATCCATTCATCTATTCATCCATTCACTTGCCCAGCCATCGATTCACTCATCCATCCATCCACTCACTCACCCATCCATTCATCAATCCTTCCATCCACTCTTCCATCTACCTACTTATCCACCCATCATTTCATCCATCCTTCCATCAATCCACCCACCCACCCTTCTACCCTTACATCTACCCACTCTTCCATCCACCCACCCACCCACACACTCGTCCATCCATCCACACATCCTATCCACTCACTCACCCACCCACCCATCCATCCATCACCCACTCACCAACACATTCATCCACCCATAATTTCATCCATTCTTCCATCAATCCACCCATCCACCCTTCTATCCTTACATCTACCCACCTCTTCCATCCACCCACCCACACACTCGTCCATCCATCCACACGTCCTTCCATCCACTCAACCACCTATTCTTCCATCCATCACCCACATATCCATCCACACCCATCCTTCCACCCTTCCCACCAACCTATCCACCCATCCATCCATCCATCCATTCATCCACAATACTGAGAAATATGGCTTTCTGACACTGTGTCAGGCAGCTCAGGACAGGAGTCGCTGAAAGATGGAAGCAAGTCCCTGCAGGTTTCCCAGCACCCTGTGGGTGACAGCATGAGAAGGTGAGGAGACAAAGCCAACAAGTAAGGGAAGCTGGGCCAGAGAGCCAGAGTGGGGAGCCAGAGAGAGGCACGGAGGCAGAGGCTGTCAGATCTGAGCTTGGAGCAGCTTAAGCATATGAGGAAGCCACCAAGGCAGAACAGAGCCTCAAGAAGGGGAAAGACAGAACTCCCCAAAACTCAGGGAGGGAAGGGACAGTGCCCACTTCATCTACCACAGTGAAAAGCCCACATACCTGGGCACTAAGGAGAGCTCTCAGAAGGGCACAGCCTCAACACTGGGGCAAATTAGCACATAAAGTCCCACAAAGTCAAACCTTAAAAGGTCACCTGCTCCCCTGAAGGTTACCAGCACCCTACAGCAAACTCAATAATGTTTAGAGGAATGTGAAACAGGATAGAAAAAAAAAAACAAAAACGAAATCTCTAACATAGAATAAGAAATCTCTAACACAGAATACTAAATCTCTAAGCAAGGAAGACTGTCTTCGTGACTAAAGCCCTTCCATTCTTCTGGGAGTTATGTTCACAGAGAGGTGATGCTGGTACCTGCTGTGACCTCTCTGCCCTATCAATGTCCTATAAGGTCAGCATCCAATTTCAGGCTTACAAGCCTCTTATCGTCAGACCAGCATCAGAGCATGCTGGGGTAGAGGTCAATGTGACTTCATTGCAAATACAACATTAATGAGAGGAAGAGAAGCATTTTCCATCAGAATTTCAGAGGAAAATACAATAAACCTAACTACCTTTTTGGTAAAAAAAATATATATATATATTTTATATACTTATTTGCAAGCAGAGAGATAGAGAGGAGAGAGACAGACAGAAATAGGTGTGCCAGGGCCTCCAGCTGTTGCAAACAAACTCCAGATGCATGTGCCACTGTGCATGCGGCTTTACATGGGTCCCGGGGAATTGAATCAGAGTCCTTAGGTTTTGCAGGCAAGCGCCTTAACCACTGAGCCATCTCTCTAGCCCTACCCTCACTTTTGATTAGAGAAGCTGCTCTTCTCAGATAGTGGCGACCACAGAGGCGACTTGAAACAAAGTGCCGAAAAGAAGTGACGGTGGAGTGTTCCGCACTAAGTGAGACATCTCTATCACACCCTCTAAGGCTCAGGAACCATTGTGGAAGAGGCAGCAGAAAGAAGATAAGAGTCAAACGAAGAAATGGAATGGGTACAATTCTGTCTCCCAGACACAAAGTGATCTTGATATTCATGGCCTCACAGTGGCTGTCGCTACCAACACAAGACCTGCATAAAAGGAGGGGAAAAAATGATGACATCAAAATAGAAGAGGGGTGCTGGAGAGATGGCTTAGCAGTTAAGGCATGCCTGAGAAGCCTAAGGACCCTGGTTCCATTCTCCAGGTCCCACATAAGCCAGATGCACATGGTGGCACATGCATCTGGAGTTCATTTGCAATGGCTAGAGGGCCTGGTGCGCCCATTCTCACTCTTTCTTTCTCTCTCTCCCTCTCTCTGTCTCAAATAAATAAATAAAATAAATAAATAAATAAATAAATAAATAAATAAATAAAAAAAAAAGAAGAGGGAATAGTTAGGAAGATGAAGGGATTCGTTGGGAGGGAGAAGAAAGAGGGTGGTGGGAGGGAATTATGACCATGGTATGTTGTCGATAACAATGTATAATGATTCTGTTTTACAATGTTCTTTGTTCATTTAATATTTTTCCATGTCAATACTGCCTGGAGTAAACATCTTGCTTGCCATCTAGTATTTTGCAGAGCTGAATCAGCTGTGGGCAATATTACACATCCGGAGTGAGTTGGATGCTGGGACATAGACGTGAAAGCAGGGCTCAGTGCTCATGTTCCCTAAGCTAAGAATGCTACATCTTTCTCAGACCCCGTGGTATAGCTTGGATAAAACAGAATGACTAAATAAAAAAAAAAAACAACATTGAAAAAAAAAAAAGAAGAAGAAATCACCATGTCTCATTCGGGCGTGGTGGCACACGCCTTTAATCCCAGCACTTGAGAGGCAGAGGTAGGAGGATCACCGTGAGTTTTTGAGCCCATCCTAAGACTACATAGTGAATTCCAGGTCAGCCTGGGCTACAGTGAGACCCTACCTTGAAAAAAAGAAAGGAAATCACTATGCCTCAAGCCAGATGTGATGATGCACACCTATAATCCACTTGGAAGGTGGAAGGAGGATCAGGAGTTCAAGGTCATCTTGGCTATGTAGTGAATTTGAGGCCAGCTTGGGATACATGACCCCCTGTTCCCCCACCCCAATCCCCAAAAAATTGGGGACTTGGAGACGGCTTAGTGGGTAAGCACTTGCTGAGTTCACATAAGAAACACTGGACCTGGTTGCACAGACCTGTAATCCCAGTGCTGAGTAGGGCAAAGATTGGAGAATTGCTGGACTGGCAGGTCAGCCAGTCCCACAGAAGGAGGTGCATCTGATTCTAATATTCTCCTTTGTTGTGGGCATGGGGCACATGCATCTGCATGTGCGCACACACGCGCACACACACACACACACACACACACACACACACACACACTAGAAAAATTACCATGTCTGACATTCAGTCAAGAATCACAAACCAGTACCCAGGCACAGTACATGGTGGTGCACGCCTTTAATCCCAGCACTTGGGAGGCAGAGGTAGGAGGATCTCTATGAGTTCGAGGCCACCCAAGACTACATAGTGAATTCCAGGTCGACCTGAGCTAGAATGACACCCTACCTTGAAAAACCTAAATAAATAAACATCACAAACCAGGTTTGGGAAGATTGCTTAGCCATTAAGGCGCTTGCTGGCAAAGCCAAAGGACCCAGTTTCAATTCCCAGTACCCACATAAAGCCAGATGCACAAGGTGGCACATGCATCTGAAGTTCATTTGCAACTGCTAGAAGCCCTGGTGTGCCATTCTCATTCTCTCTCTCTCTCTCATTGAAAATAAATAAAGATTAAAAAATCCACAAACCATTCAAAAAGCAGGAGAAATATAACCCATAATGAACAGAGAAATCATGGAATCAAACAATTCCAGATGACAGAATTAGGCTAGTAAATGGATAGTAAATGGTCAGAATTATCTTCCATCTGTCAAGATGAACAGTTGTTTGGTTAGGGCTAGGGGCTGTCTCAGGAAGAAGGCTATCCCTGGCACCAAGTTCCAGGGCCTGAACTTGACCAACCACAATGTTTATATCCTATGAAAGCCTTCCATCCCTGGAAGAGTCCTGGTTGGTTGTGGAGAAACAGGTCTAGGGACCTAGGCAAGAGATAAGAAGTCAGATCATCTGTGATTTCTAGCAAGTGCAGACTTTTCTGTCTTTTTTTTTTTTTTTAACTTCCAGGGGTCCAGTCACCCTAACTGTACCCACCTCTCAATGGAAACCATCCAGAATGAAACAAACAGTATAAAAAGTGACATTTAGGAGCCGGGCGTGGTGGCACACGCCTTTAATCCCAGCACTCGGGAGGCAGAGGTAGGAGGATCGCTGAGAGTTCGAGGCCACCCTGACACTACATAGTGAATTCCAGGTCAGCCTGGGCCAGAGTGAGACCCTACCTCGAAAAAAAAAAAAAAAAAGTGACATTTAGGGCTGGAGGGATAGCTTAATGGTTAAGGCACTTGCCTGCAAAGCCAAAGGACCCAGGTTCAGTTCACTAGAACCCATGTAAGCCAGAAGCACAAGGTGGCACATGCATGTGGAGTTTATTTGTAGGGGCTGAAGGCTCTGGAGCACCCATTATCTCCCTCTCCCTCTCTTCCTCCCTCCATCCCTTTTCTCTCAAGTAAATAAATAAATAAATAAATAAATAAATTTTTTTTTTTTTTTTTGGTTTTTCAAGGTAGGGTCTCACTCTGGCCCAGGCTGACCTGGAATTCACTATGTAGTCTCAGGGTGGCCTCGAACTCTCAGCGATCCTCCTACCTCTGCCTCCCGAGTGCTGGGATTAAAGGCGTGTGCCACCACGCCCGGCTAAATAAAAAATTTTGAAGTGACATTTATGCAAGCTTCTTAAACTCTAGGTCATGACACCATATGAGGTTGTGTAACTGAATGTTGGGATTACAAAAACAATTTTGCAACCATCAAAAATTTATTTATTTCAGGGGGGGCTGGAGAGATGGCTTAGTGGTTATGCACTTGCCTGTGAAGCCTAAGGACCCCGGTTCAAGGCTCAATTCCCCAGGACCCACATAAGCCAGATGCACAAGATGGCGCATGCATCTGGAGTTCATTTGCAGTGGCTGGAGGCCCTGTTGCACCCTCTCTCTCTCTCTGCCTCTTTATCTCTCTGTCTGTCTGTTGCTAATAAATAAATTTTAAAAATTATTTATTTCATAAAGACAGACAGAGGAAGAGAAAGAGGCAGACAGAGTATGAATATAGGCACATCAGGGCTTCCTGCCACTGCAAATGATCTCCAGACACATGTGCCATTTTGTGCATCTGGCTTTACATGGATACTGGGGAATCAAACCCAGACTGTCAGGCTTTGCAAACAAGCACCTTTAACCACTGAGCCATCTCTCCAGACCTTCTCCCATTGTGTATTAATTGAAGCAGCATTCTCATCCCTTGTGATTATAATCAAAATATCGATCAACACTGAAACATGTTGAAGATGTTCTATATTCTGCAGCATCAACTATTCAGCCAGGATTTAATTTTTTTACTTGTGTGTATGTGTGTGTGTAATGTGGTGTGTGAGTATGGTGTACGTTGCAGTTGTTTTCATGTCACTGGGGTGCCCAGCAGCAGGACAGTACAGTGACTCAAACTCTAGCAAGAGGGAGCTGACTATAACACCCTCTCCCAACAACAACCTCCTCCAGCAAGGCTCCACCTCCCAAATTACCATCAGCTGGAGACAAGTATTCAGAACACATGAGTTTACCAGGGCCATCTGATTCAAACCACCATGTATCCCCCCTGGCCTCTATAAACTGATGTGCCATGTTGTGTGTCTGGCTTTATGCAGGTGCTAGGGAATTGAACCTGGGCCAGCAGGCTTTGTAAGCAAGCACCTTTGAGTTGAGCCATCTCCCCAGTCCTCCATTACTTTTAAATTTGACCTTGCTCAAGTTCTTGGGACACTGGCAGAACACCATCAGCCTCTTTACATGAACTGCCTGTAGCAAAGTTCCCAACAAAGTCTTCTTTCCCCTCTGAAACCTCATAAGCCAAGCTTCCACTCTTCACACTTCTTTCTGCATTTAGATCTTTCAAATTCTCACCACAATGGAACATCAAGCTCTGTTTATAACATTGTCCAAAGTTCCACATCCTTCCATATACCTCCCACAAACTAGTTCTGAAAGACTAAAACCACATGGTCAGGCTTATTGCAGCAACAGTTCCACTGTTTCATACCAATTTTCTTTCCTTTTCTTTCTTCCTTCCTTCCTTCCTCTTCCTTCCTTCCTTCCTTCCTTCCTTCCTTCCTTCCTTTCTTTTTTTTGTTTTGTTTTTCAAGGTAGGGTCTCATTCTAATCCAGGCTGGAATTCACTATGTAGTCTCAGGCTGGCCTCGAACTCACAGTGATCCACCTACCCTCTGCCTCCCAAGTGCTGGGATTAAAGGCGTGTTCCACCACACTTGGCTCCATACAAATTTTCTATAGTAGTGACATTCTCATTGGTAAGACAAAACCCCTGGATCAGAAATTACTCATGGAAGGAAAGGGTTTTTTTTTCTTCCTGGCTTAAAGTTTTGTTTGTTTGGTTGGTTTGTTTTTGGTTTTTCAAGGTAGGGTCTCACTCTGGTCCAGGCTGACCTGGAATTCACTATGTAGTCTCAGGGTGGCCTTGAACTCTTCGGTGATCCTCCTACCTCCGCTTCCCAAGTGCTGGGATTAAAGGCATGCGCCACCATGCCCAGCTCCAAGAATTATATCTTGATGAAACTGGCTTTTTACATTTTTTTGGTGTGTGTAGTATGTGGAGTGGGGAGTATGCATGTGGTGTAGGTATGTGTGTGCAGATGTGTGTGCCCCATGTGCACACATACAGAAGCCAGAAGGAAATTTGGATGAGGTAGGGTTTCACTCTAGCCAAGGCTGACCTGGAATTCACTATGTAGTTCCAGGCTGGCTGTGAATTTATGGCAATCCTCCTACCTCTTGTTCCTGTATTCTGGAATTAAAGATGTGTGCCACCATATCTGAGAAGTTTGCTTCTTCCTTTTTTTTTTTTTTTTTTTTTTTTTTTTTTGAGACAGGGTCTCATTCTAGCTGACCTGGAACTCCGCCTAAATCTTAGATGGACCTCAAACTTATGGTGACCCTCCTATCCTACAGAGTGCTGGTATTAGAGGCATGGGCCATTATACCTAGCAAATCTGGATTTTTTTTTTTTTGTTTTGCTTTGTTTTTTTGTGTCTTGAGGTACGGTCTTGCTCTAGCCCAGGCTGACCTGGAATTCACTATGTCGTCTCAAGATAGCCTCAGACACAGAGATATACCTACCTCTGCCTCTCAAGTGATGGGATTAAAGGCATGCACCACCACACCTGGTGCAAATCTGGATTTTCAAAATTTTATGTATTTATTTATTTATTTATTTGAAGAGAAAGAGAGAGCACAGAGGCCCTGCAAACAGACTCCAGACACATGCACCACCTTGTATATCTGGCTTACGAGGGTACAGGGGACTCAAAACTGGGTGCTTAGGCTTCACAGGCAAGTGCCTTAATCACTAAGCCATTTCTTCAGCCCACAAATCTGGATTTTTTTCAGGAAATAATGATCAGAATCAATTTATTTATATTTTTAGAGAGGGTGAGACAAAGAGAGAGAGAGAATGGGCACCCCAGGGCTTCAGCCACTACAATCGACCTCCAGATGCTTGCGCCACCTAGTGAGCATGTGAGATCTTGCACTTGCCTCACCTTTGTGCATCTGGCTTACATGGGATCTGGAGAGAACTTGAACCTGGGTCTTTAGGTTTTGCAGGCAAGCGCCTTAACCACTAAGCCATCTCTCCAGTCCTGGAATCTATTTTTAAAATGCTGGAGTTTGCCTAGGAGTGTGGCTCTGTAGTAGTGTCTACATAGCTTGTGTGAGGCCCTGGTTTCTATCCCAAGCACTGCAAAGGGAAAAATAAAAATAAAAATCATGCATACACTGTGCAGGCAGCATTTATGAGGCAGCATTTCTGACCATGGTGACCAAGCATCTAACAAAATCCAGCCAGGTTCCTACTGGAGCCATGGTATATGTCTTCAAAAGAGGTACTGGGAGGGCTGGAGAGATGGCTTAGCAGTTAAGGCTCCTGCCTCCTAAGCCTAAGAACTTTGGTTCCAATCTCCAGCAATTCCAATCTCCAGGTCCCACGTTTAGCCAGATGCAAAGAGACGCAAGGGTGCAATGCTGCACTTGACCACAAGGGGGCGCACACATCTGGATTTCGTTCACAGCAGCTGAGAGGCTGCTGGCACGCCCATCTCTATCTGTCTTCCTCTCCCTCTCTCTCTCTGTCTTTCTCTGTGTCTCTCTCAAAAAAAGTGGGGGTACCAGGGCCAGGCATGGTGATGCATGTCTTTAATCCCAGGACTCAGGAGGCAGAGGTAGGAGGATTGCCATGAGTGTGAAGTAGAGTGAGACCCTACTTCCAAAAGCAAAACAAAAGGGGAACTGGGGTTGAGGGATACAGTTCAGTGGTAAATGTGGTTCACTTGCCTAACTAGGCCTTGGTTTCCATCTCTAGCCTTGGGCGGGGTTGGATGAGAAGGGAGAGAGAAGTGTGATGGACACTATCTCTTGTTGTACAAAAAGAAAGAAAAATTGTTTTAAGAATGCATTACAGCTGGGCGTGGTGGCACACGCCTTTAATCCCAGCACTTGGGAGGCAGAGGTAGGAGGATCGCCGAGAGTTCAAGGCCACCCTGAGACTACATAGTTAATTCCAGGTCAGCCTGGACTAGAGTGAGACCCTACCTTGCAAAACAAAAAAAAAAAAAAAGAATGCATTACTAAGCCGGGCATGGTGGCACACGCCTTTAATCCCAGCACTTGGGAGGCAGAGGTAGGAGGATCGCTGAGAGTTCGAGGCCACCCTGAGACTACATAATGAATTCCAGGTCAGCCTGGACCAGAGTGAGACCCTACCTTGCAAAACCAAAAAAAAAAAAAAAGAATGCATTACTAAGGCAGATATATATATATACACACATATACATATATATACACATATACACAGATACATATACATGTATCGACCTCCTAGACACAGAGCTTTATGTCTAATGAAGGAACTCTCTTCCCATTTCTGGGACAAAACACCCAAACAGAAACAGCTTATGGGATGAGTTTACTTCATCTTGCAGTTTCCAGGGGGAGTTTCATCATGGCAGACAAAGCGCGGCACAGAAGTCACTGGTCATCACATCTTGTCACATCAGCTGACAGGAAGCAGCGAGAGCGGTCTAGCGAGTGCATACCCAATAGGTCTGGACCAATAAACCTCAAGGTCCATCCCCACCCCATGACAGCAAGGTCCTCCAACAAAGCTCCACCTCCTAAAAGCTCCAATGGTTGGGGATTGAGTATAAGGCTGAATGACAAACACATGAGGCTACAGGGACATTTTACATTCAAGCTACCAAATTTGGTATCCTGCGTCTTTTCCCCCTTTATGCTCCATCCATCCATCAGCCTCTTCTAAAGTGCCAATCTTAGTTAATAGCACTTTGGAGCACTGTTTTTGGACATGAAGTGGCCATTGTATTCATAACCTCACAAGAGCTGTTGTTACCTGCACAAGACCTGCACAATCATGGACCCACCAACATACTATCCTGAATGATACAGGAGTGGAAAACATAACATCAAAATACAAGAGGGAGCCGGGTGTGGTGGCGCACGCCTTTAATCCCAGCACTTGGGAGGCAGAGGTAGGAGGATCGCCGTGAGTTCGAGGCCACCCTGAGACTACATAGTGAGTTCCAGGTCAGCCTGGACTAGAGTTAGACCCTACCTCAAAAAAAAAAAAAATACAATAGGGACTGGTGGGAAAGAAGAAAGGGTTCAGTGGGAGGGGCCAATAGCAGGAAAGCTGGGAGAAAGGGCAAGAGGAGGAAGGAGCGAGAAGAGGGAGACTGTTTCAGGGAGTAACAAGTGCAGTCACAGGGGACATGGCTCATAATCCGGCACATGTTAACAATATCAACCACAGGTTGTCAAAGAAACAGCCTCCCAGGACACCTGAAGGACATGGGAGCACTTAAGAGCCTTGCTATAGCCAATCCATCGAAAGTTGTTTTTGTTTTATCTTCTCAGTACTAGGGAACATAGAACGTTCATTGAGGGTTTTTTTTTTAATAGACATTAAAAATATTTTACGAGTATTGAATAATTTGGGGGAAGTTTCTATTGTGATGGGTACAAAACAGGAAAAGTGAACCATAGGATGTTGTATGATCCTAACACACAGTATGCATATATACCCATGTGCATACAAACATGTACTGCACAATGCACACACCAACACTACACACACACACATACACCCCTGCCATCACCCTCCTCCACTCTGAAAATGAGGGGCTGAGCCCCACAGCATGTCATGACCTGCTCAGGACTTGGCCTTGACCAGTGGGATGAGGTCCTTCCTTCTTCCCTGCAAGGTTCCTCTCCTTGGCTTCTCCAGAGTTTGTCCCAACCGCCCCTCCACCTCTCATTGTCCCAACTGACCCCTGGGGTGACTACAGCTACTGCTGAGCAGTGCCCTGGACCCCTGGCCACCGGGTAGGTAGGAGAGGCTGTGACCCTCTGTAAAAGCGTGCGTGAACAAACAAGCTTTTCCCGGTGCCCTCCACATGGGAACCTACCACCTCTGGAACAAATTAGAATCTTACTGGATTCCTCATAAATCTTCCATTCCTGACAAATCCAAAGGAAGACCTAGGAGAGGAGCGACGGATCCGGGAGGGAGGGAGGGTTCCTCGCTAATTCTTCCAAACTGCTGTTTATTGAAATGAGGCACCAGGGATAAACAGGAACTGGATCGATAACAGCCTGTCTAATACAATCAGCGTGGGGGTGCTTCCAGAGGCAGCAGCTGTCTGGCTGGGGACCTGGAGCCTCCCTTTCCTTCTACAGCATTAGAGGCAACTGCTCTCTGTGTCCTCTGAGAGTGAGATCCTTCTCGGGGAGACTCAGACCAGTCAACATGTGCCAGGGCCCAGCTGCTAGAGAGCAGAACTGACCTGGGGGCCCCTTCTGCCATCCTGGATCACCCTGCAGCTCCAGGCCAGTTGGCCCATGGCCACATTGTGGGCACCACTTCCCACCGGTCTACTTGGCCAGAGTGAGCCTCGGCCATGGCCTGGCACCAATACCTTTTCCTGCTAGAATAGTCACTGATCCCAAGAATGACTGGCTCAGACACCCTGGGTCCAGCCTGGGCCTTCATGCCCTGCCCTGCCCTGTCTGTGTGGCCACCCTAGCCTGGCTGTCAGGAAGATCTTCATTGTTATGTTTCTTTGGGACTGGGGAGAAGGTTCTGTTGGTAAAGTGCTGGCCTTGCAGATCATGAGTTTGATGTCCAGAACCCATGTAAATGCTGGGAATGGCGGCATGTATCTGTAATTCCTGCACGTGGCAGATGGAGATAGGAAGAGCCCTGGAGCTGGCTGGCTAACCCATCTGGTCTAATCAGTGAGCTCCAGGCTAAGGAGAGACACTGATAAAAAAGAAAAAAAAATTTAAAAAGAGGGCTGGAGAGAAGATGGCTTAGCAGTTAAGGTGATTTCCTGCAAAAAAGGACCCAGGTTCGATTCTTCAGGACATACATAAACAAGGTGGCTTATGCATCTGGAGTTTGTTTGCAGTGGCTGGAGGCCCTGGCACACCCATTCTCTCTATATACCTGCCTCTCTCTCTCTTCTCTAATAACTAAATAAAAATAATTTTTAAAAAAGGGCAGGAGAGGGCTGGAGAGATGGCTTAGCTGTTAAGGCGCCTGCCTGCTAAGCCTAAGAATGCTGGTCCCAATCTCCAGTGGTTCCAATCTCCAGGTCCCACGTTTAGCCAGATGCAGTGATGCAAGGGCACAATGCCGCACTTGACCACAAGGGGGCTCACGCCTCTGGATTTCATTCACAGCAGCTGAGAGACTGCTGGTGCGCCCATTCTCTATCTGTCGCCCTCTCCCTCTCTCTCTCTCTTCTCTCTCTGTGTCTTTCTCCAAAAATAAATTAAAAATTTTTTTTAAAAAGGGCAGGAGAGATGGCTTAGTGGTTAAGGCACTTACCTATGAAGCCTAAGAACTCATGTCCAAATCTCCAGGTCCCACATAGCCAGACACATAGTGATGCAAGCACACAATGTTGCACATGAGCAAAAGGGAGTGCACGCATCTGGAGTTTGTTCGTAGCAGACTGGAGGTCCTGCACACCCTCTCTCTCAAAATAAAAAAAAAAAAAAAAGGTGGGCTGGAGGGATGGCTTAGCAGTTAAGGTGCTTGCCTGCAAAACCTAAACCATGTTCAGCTCTCCAGATCCCACATAAGTCAGACGCACAAGGGTATCGTGCATACACATAAGGTGGTGCATGCGTCTGAAGTTTGATAGCAGTAGCTGGAGGCCCTGGCATGCAAATCCTCTCTCTCTCTCTTGCATGCACACCCATGCTCTATCATAAAAAATAAATAAATACTGGGTGTGGTGGTGCACGCCTTTAATCCCAGCACTTGGGAGGCAGAGGTAGGAGGATCGCCATGAGTTTGAGGCCACCCTGAGACTACATAGTTAATTCCAAGTCAGCTTGGGCCAGAGTGAAACCCTACCTTGGAAAATAAATAAATAAATAAATAATGTCAAAAAAAAAAAGGTGCATAGTGTGAGGATAATACTCAAGGTTAGTCACCTGACTTCACATACGTGCACACATGTGCATGCACACCCACCCACATATGTGCCTGCACACATATAAACACATACACACATGCATGCATACCACACACAAAATAACAACCAAAAATACAGGCAAGGTCTCTCTATGTAGTATGTACTTACTGTGTAGTATAGTCTGGCCTCAAACTCGCCATCCTCCTGCTTCAGCCTCCCTAGTGCTAGGATTACAGGTTTGCACCACCGGGCCCAGGCCTTCACTGTAATTTATGTGACCAGGGTCTTCCAGGGCAGGGCTGTCAACTGGAACATATGTATGATCAAGTAGATTGAGTTGAACTCAGGTGCTCTGTGGTTCTGACCAGCCAAGCCCTGGCATCACCCTCAAAGGGTCTCTCTGCCTGGGGAAGGGGCAGCAGGAATGGGCAAACTTATACCACTTACCTCCACGGGAGATGGTTTTGACATCTTGGGTGCCACCCGACACCCCTGGTCTTTACATACTTTCCCATGAAACCCTATGACACCTTCCAGAAAAGGGTTGCAGGAGACCCTCCTTCAACATCTGAAGAATGGAGAGGGGGTTGCTTCACAGTGTAGGATCCCTCAGGAAGACCCAGGAGACTTGGAGCGATTTGGGTTCCAGCTTTGCGAGGTGGTCTGTACCCAGCGAACCTACCCGAACCCCTGGCTTCCTGTTTTCTATGCAGCTTCCATCACCTTCAAAGTTGTAGAAAACTAACCATGATTGATGCCTCAACGAGGCCCTGAATCAGCCTTTTCCAGAGAACTCTCTCTGCTCCCTGCATCGCTGCAGAACGTTATGGGGACAGAGTCACCCAGCAGAGCGACAAGGTGAGCTATGGCCTGGCATGGCTACCGAATTTTTCATCAGTTGAAAAACAGGCAGAGAGGGCGGGCTTGTGTGTAGATAGCTTCACCCCGTGGCTCGCGAGCTAGCCCTGGCCATCGTCTGGGAGGAAAAGGAAATAGATTTCAGCACAATGGCCATCTCCCCTCCTCCTGTGCGCCCAAACATCCCCATGGCGACATGGAAGGAGGTAAATTTCACCATGCAGCCAGCCTAGTGTGAGGGGCCCTAAGTGATTTACAATCCCCAGGAGAGATGTGTCTAACATCTCCACAGAAGGTGACAGGAAGGTCATTGGACACCCCTACTCCCTCCCCCCACTGTGTCTGGTAACTGAGTCATGGCTGCCCGGGTCCATGAGTGGAGACAAGGTCTCTAGGTATGAGACAGGTCTGGGAAAGGAGTCTAAGGTTTCAAGAAGTCTTGAAGTTTCAAGTCTGTCAATCAATCAGCAGTTAACTAAATCCACACAAGCTGTGCCCAAGGCTGCAGGCCTAATCATACTTGCACCCAATAAACTTTGGAAGGTTCAATCACATCATTCCAGTTTTTTTTTTTTCCAGAACACACTTTATTTCATTAATATATATTTTATTTATTTATTTGTAAGGAGAGAGAGAGAAAGGGAAAGGCATAGTCTCTTGCTGCAAACTCCAGATGCCTGTACCACTTTATGATTCTGGCTTTCCATAGATATGGGGGAATTGAATCTAAGCTGACAGGCTTTGTAAGCAAGCACTTTAAACTGCTGAGCCATCTCCCCAGCTTAAGGCCACACTTTAATTTTTTTTTAATTTATTTGAGAGTGACAGATAGAGAGAGAGAGGTATATATATATATATATATATATATATATATATATATATATATATATATATATAGAGAGAGAGAGAGAGAGAGAGAGAGAGAGAATGGGTACGCCAGGACCTCCAGTCACTGCAAATGAACTCCAGATGCATGTGCCACCTTGTGCACCTGGCTTACATGGGTCCTGGGGAATAGAGCCTTGAACCCAGGTCCTTCGGCTTCACAGGCAAGCACTTAACCACTAAGCCATCTCTCCAGGCCCAGGCCATACTTTAAAGTACAGCTCCCACAGGAATGGGTGAGGAGGCTGGATTGTTGGACTAGAACTAACAGGGCAGAAATATAACTGTGCTTTCTGATCACAAAAGCAAAAGGGAACCAGGTTGACCTGTGCTCGTTCTGCTTCCCCTTGTGCCGTGTGCACCTTTTCCTGGGACTGACTGGACCACAGTGCATGTCACATTCACAGGAACATGGGAGACGCATGGGCAGCTATCAGGACAAGAAACTGCCAGGTTGTGAGTCTGCCATTCAGTTCCTCTGGCCTTGTCTTCTACCTCCAAGAACTGTCCTGGTCATGATCGGTCAGGCAAGCTGTCCTCCAAGGGCCAGAGAATGTGCCAGTGGACAGAGGTAGTGACCCTCAAGGAGACAAACTGGAGCAGGTAGCCAGCAGATGACTGACCAGCTCCCTCTAGGCCACCCTCTTGTGAGGACCATCATCATATATCCCTGACATGAGCCCAGGGACAAGCTGGGGTCCTGCTGTCTTTTCTGTTTGTTTTGCTTTTTATTTTTATTATTTTATTTATTACAGAGAGGGAGCAGATAGACAACGGACATGCCAGGGTTTCCAGCCACTGCAAATGAATTCTAGACACATGTGCCACTTTGTGCATTTGGCTTTATGTATGTTCTGGGGGGGTCGAACCCAGGTCTTTTGGCTTTGCAGGCAAGTGCCCCAACTGCTAAGCCATCTCTCCAGCCCTGATTTTTATTTTTATTTTGCATGTATATGTATATGTATATGTATATGTATATGTATATGTATATGTTGTATGTATATGTTTATATGTATATGGGTGCATGTGTTCATGTGTGTGAAGGTCAGAGGTTGATGTCAGAGATCTTTCTCAGTTACTGTCCACCTTCTGCTTTGAGACAGTCTCTCACTCAGCCTAGAGCTCACTGATGCATCTAGAACAACTGGCATAGTGAGTCTTGGGGATTCCCTGCCTCCGCCTCCCCATCACTGGGATTACAGGTGCATGCCTCAGCACCTGACACTTTTACATGGGTGCTAGAGATCCAAACTCACGACTTCATGCTTGTGCAATTTGAATGTAAAATGTTCCCCATAGGCTCATGTGTTTGAACACTTGGTCCCCAGCTGGTGACGCTGTTTGGGAAGGTTGTGAAACCTTTAGGAGGTGGAGCCTTGCTGGAGGAAGTGTGGGTTAGTGGGAGTGGGCCTTGAGGTTGTACAGATTGGCCTCACTTCCTGTTTGTCCTCTGCTTCCTGACTGTGGATGTAATGTGAACAGCTAGCTTCCTGTTCCTGCCAGTAGTACCTTCCTCACCATGACAGAATGTCAACCCAAGAACTGTGATCCAGAATAAACCCTTTCCTTTCTTAAATTGCTTCTTATCAGGTATCTGGTTACAGCAGCAAATAAAGTAATCAATACAGTTAGCTAGCACTTTACCCACTGAGCCATCACCCTGGCCCCTCTGCCTTCTATCTATCCATCTCTAATTGGCTACAAATGCCAGGCAGACTTCAGTGCTTTATGGCACTGTCCAGACAAGCGCCGAGCCATGGGATCAGAGCTGTGAGCCCAAGGCCTCGGAGTCATTATGGTGGCTCCTGCTTCTGTGTCAGTACCAGGCTTTCTGGAGACATGGAGGTGGCACCCCTAGAGCAGGACATGGGGGACCTAAGCTCCTAGGAGAAGGGACCTAGAGGTGGCTGGTCAGGTGCTGCCTACCTGCTCAAGTCTGTGTCCTGAGGGTCTATTGGGCATTGCTAAACACGGCTGGGACTGTGAGGAAGCTGGCCTGGGCTGTTGGACATGGCCAGTGACCTTGGGCTGTGGGGGTTGCAGCCGGCCTTATCGTCGGGAACCCACTCTGGAGACGGAGCTGGCCCTCCCTTTTCTCAAGGTCTCAAGATAGTGTGCCCCATCTTTGCCCAGAGGAGGCGGAACTGGCGGGCCCTCCCCCCTATCCCAAAGCACCTGAGTATTCCATAGTAGGGTTTTGCTCACCCCCCCACACACAGTTCCTGACCTTGTGGCTAGCTGCCCAAGAGACCCTTATATGGTAGTAAACAGTCTCCCTGCAGCTGTAGCCATCTGATATGTGGCTGAAGTCACGTAGCTTTTCCCGCCACTTCTGTTATCTCCCTCGAAACTTCTGCCTTTTAACACCAGCCAATTAGATAGCAACCCATAAACCTATGTATCCAATCACCTTATGATCTGTATGTGCCTTCTCAACCTTTCTCAAGTGTTTATAAACCCACTCCCCTTTTGAAGAAGTGAGAGCACTGTCCACCAGACCATCTCCCAGGTGGTTCGCTGCCACCGGGACGTCGGTGGCCAACGACCCCCGGGAGTAGTGAGGACCCACAAGGGTCACTGCCTCTGTCCACTGGAGCATCCTCTGGCCCTTGGAGGACAGCTTGCCTAACCTGTCACATTTGCAGGGACATGAGAGAGGCATGGGCAGCCATCAGGACAAGAAGCTGCCAGGTTGTGAGTCTGCCACTCCGCTCCTCTGGCCTTTTCTACCTCCAAGAACTGTCCTGGCCATGAATTGAGGGACAGGCAGAGCCTGTGCTCTAGCAGCACACGCCACTGTGGTGGAAGGCAAGCTCCCAGCTTGCATTCTGAGTCAGTAGCAGAGAGGCTGTGGCCCTCGGGCTTTACTGCTCTGTCCCTGTTGGCCTGGGTCCATACTTTTCTTGTGTCTGTTTCTGAACACCCTCTCCTCTGGCCTCAGTTTCCCCCTCTGTAGGGCCCTCTCTGCTTCCATCACACTGAGATCATAGCTGATGGCCATGCCACCCAATGTACCCCAGGTGGGAGAAGAGTCCTTTCTGTAAGCTGAACCAGGGGATCATGGTACTATTGCTTTGTGAAATGCCCTACTAGGAGACAGACACATTTGGGAAACACTGACGCAGGGCTGGAGGGGCCTCAGAGGCAGCTGTGCTAGAGCCATCCCAGGTCAGCTCTATGTGTAAGAAAAGACCACCGCCAAGCAGCCAGGCATGGACAAGGAGGCCCCAGAAAGGGCCGCACCGGGGGCCACTCTCCCTCCCACACCGAGCTGGCCATGTCTCCCACACGGGGAGCAAGCAAGAAGAACCGCCAAGGCTAAGAGAAAATCAAAAGCAAATTATTTTCGGGATTATAGCTCTCGAGCCCCAGCGAGATATTACCCATTTTTCATAGCAGACAAAAACATTTTCTAAGGGATCAATTTTGCCTGTAGAAGTCGCCTTCTTTCAACCCACAATCCATCATATTTCCCCATTTGCAATTTCTTGGTGTCTGAGTGTTTTAAGTTTCCTATGAATTATTTTATAAAGCTTTCTTTCTTTCTGCGGAAATGAGGTGGTCCGGCTCTGCCAGGAGGCCCTGACACCACTGGGCTCTGGCTGAGGAGACAGAGGAGTCCAGGGGACATGGGGCTGCATGGTGAAGGGCAGGAAGGGTTTTTCCAATCAGAAAGCACTGCAAAGTCCCTCAGCGGTGATCGACATCCATCAGGGATCCAGGATGGAGGTATCCAGCAGGGGCAAAGGTGGACACTCAGACCAGTCTTGAGGAAGAAGAACAGCGGAGAGACTGGCTGGATGGGCAAGGCCACCTGCCCCTGAGGCTGGTGTGTTGGTGAGTGCAGGAGAAAGTTCCTAAAGAGATTTATTCTGATGTGTTGCTGAGGGGGAACCATCCCTCACGAGGCCGCTTGTGTAAAACCCCCGGCCTGTTGATTGGTCTGTCACAGTGATTTGTGGCTCCCCCTGAGGTAATGGGGAGCAAGGGGGCTGGCGAGAGGCAGCCGGACAGATTGCTGAACGGAGCGGCCGCCCTGAGATTTATTGACCTCGACCCACGAGGTCCCTTCAGTGCTTTTAATCTGGCTTTTCCGTTGTCACCAGCCATGGTGACGCCCCCCCCCAGCTCCCTAGGGCCCTGCAGTGGAAGGACACAGGAACAAGGGTGCTGTATCCTGGGGGGGGGGGTCCACACCATCTGTCCCCAGAGGCTCTGCCCAGAGGAGGAGGGGCGGGGCCTGTCCTCTGTGGTCCTGGGTGGCTGCTTTAGAAAAACAGTTTTATTGAGATGTCACTCATGTTGGTCACTTACTGCGCAGGTCACCCGTTTAGAGTGCACAGGTCAGGGCAGGGGGTGCAGGGTGGGTAGAATACTAGCCCAGCCAGACCCTAAGGTTCTATCCGTAGCAGCAATTCAGAAATTTTGAAGTCGGGACTGGAGAGCTGGCTTAGAGGTTAAGGCACTTGCCTGTGAAGCCTAAGGACCCAGGTTCATGCATATGGAGTTCATTTGCAGTGACTAGAAGCCCTGGCATGCCCATTCTCTCTCTCAAATGAATGAATGAATGAATAAATAAATAAATAAATAAATAAATAAATAAATAAATAAATAAAATATTTTTAAAAAAAGAAATTTTGAAGTCTAGTGTTTTCAGACTGTGCCACCATTACCACAATCACTTTTAGATCCTGTTCATAACTGGGTGTAGTGGTGCACACCTCCATCCCAGGACTGAGGAAGATCATGTAGTTCCAGGCCAGCCTGGATGGACTTCATAAGGAGACCCTGTCTCAGAAGACAAACAAAAGTGACATTCCAGGCTGGAGGAATGGCTTAGTGGTTAAGGCGCTTGCCTGCAAAGCCAAAGGACCCAGGTGCAAGTCCCCAGGACCCACATAAGCCAGATATACAAAGTAGCACATGCATTTCAAGTTTGTTTGCAGTGGCTGGAGGCCCTGGCATGCCCATTCTCTCTGTCTCTCTCTGCCTATCTCTCTCTCAAATAAATAAATAAAAATTTAAAAAAATTTTTTTAAAGTGACATTCCTATACCCCTGGAAAGTAACACTTTACTGTCACCTTGTCCACATCCTTTCTGTGCCTATTGGCCTTTAATATGAATAGAATCATCATGTGCCTTTTTGTGTCTGTCTGGTTCCTTTCCCTGTACACATGTTCCCTTGACACAGCATCTATCAGACTGCTTTCATTTCTTTGTATGGCTTTATCATAGTCCACTGTATGGAAGGAACTTTTTTTTTTTGAGACAGAGTCTCATGTAGCCCACACTGGGCTATCCTCAAATTCTCTGTGTAGTAGAAGATGACCTTGAACTCCTGATCCTGCCTTCACCTCTGACGTGCTAGGATTACAGATGTGCATCACCAAGTCAGGACAGAAGATATATTTTTAAATATTTTATTTTTTATTTATTTATTTATTTATTTATTTATTTATTTATTTATTTGAGAGATAGAGAGAGGAAGAGGCAGAGAGAAAGAGAGAATGGGCACACCAGGGCCTCCAGCCACTGCAAACACACTCCAGATGTATGCGCCCCTTGTGTATCTGGCTTACATGGGTCCTGGGGAATTGAGGTCCTTAGGCTTTGCAGGCAAACGCCTTAACCACTAAGCCATTTCCCCAGCCCCAGAAGATATTTTTTATCCATTCTTTTTTTTTCTCTTCATTTTTTTTCAAAGTAGGGTCTTACTCTGTCTCAGGCTGACTGAATTCACTCTGTATTCTCAGGGTGGCCTTGAACTCTTGGCAATCCTCTTACCTCTGCCTCCCAAGTGCTGGGATTAAAGGCCAGCTATCCATTCATTTTTTAAAAAAATATTCATGCATATCTGTGTATAAGTGTACCAGTGTCTCTTGCTGCTGCAAATGAACACCACATGCTTGCGCCACTTTTTTGTATGCCAGATGCTTGCATTGGTTTTTCTTTTCTTTTCTTTTCTTTTTTTTTTCTTTTTTCTTTTTTTTTGGAGAGAGAGAGACAGAGAGAAAGGGAGAGGAAGGCAGATAGAGAATGGGTGCCAGCAGCCTCTCAGCTGCTGAGAATGAAATCCAGATGTGTGTGCCCCCTTGTGGTCAAGTGCGGCTTTGCACCCTTGTGTCACTTTGTATCTGAGTTTTGTGTCCAGCTTTATGTGGGTGGCTTGGGATTGAGCCCAGTCCAGCAGTCTTTGTAAGCAAGGGCTTTGAACCCTGGAGTCATCTTCCCAGCACGCTTGTCCATTCATTTGTCAATGGACACTCGGATTCTTTCCATCTTCTTTTTCCATCTTTCTTTTTTTTGGTTTTACAAGGTAGGGTCTCAATCTAGCCCAGGCTAAACTGAAATTCATTATGTAGTGTCAGGGTCACCTCAAACTCAACATGATCTTTGAATTACTGCCAGACTGTTGGCTGCTGTGTTCCCTATTTTCCATGTTTTCCCTGGTTGTCAGTCAGACTCACTCCTTGCCCCTTCTTCTAAAATCCAGAAAGACCTAACGAAGCAAGGCCTGCCCCTTTGTGGGCCCTGGAGGCTGAAGCCACCCAGGCCATAAGCTGGCATGTTCCTTCTGACTTTCCCTGGACACCATAACCTACCTAAAATTCTGTTTTTTTAACCTACCTTTGTGATTGTGGCTTCACACTCAGTGCACTAATGAAAAGTCCCTGTTTATCATTTGATACTCTGCCCACTGATGTTTGCCTGGCAGATCTTTGAGGAAGTCCTTGGGGGCATATGAGCTAGTGCCAGTATATGGTGGATGCATTGGAAAAGAATCTCCTGGAAGTTAGGTGGTGTCCATGTTTCCCAACCCTCTGACCACTCTGTGAGCCAGCACCCTGGCCATAGCACTGCCTTGCTCAAGAACCAGTGATGGGGCAGGAGAGATGGGGCAGGAGAGATGGCGTAGATATTAAGGCATTTGGCCGCGAAGCCTAAGGACCCGGGTTCTACTCTCCAGATCCCACATTAGCCAGACACACAAAGGTGAGGCAAGTGCAAGGTCACACATGCCCAGTAGTGGCACAAGTATCTGGAGTTCAATTGCAGTGGCTGAGGCCCTGGCACTCCGATTCTCTCTCTCTCACTCTCGCTCTCTAAAATAATGAAAAATAACCAGGGCTGGAGAGATAGCTTAGCCATTAAGGCTTTTGCCTGCAAAGCCAAAGGACCCAGATCTGATTCCCCAGTACCCACATAAGCCAGATGCATGAGGTGGTGCATGTATCTGGAGTTCATTTGCAGTGGCTGCAGACCCTGGTGTACCCATTCTCTCTCTCTACCTGCTTCCTCTCTCTCTTTCTCCCTCTCTCTCTCTCTCAAAATAAATGAATAAAAACTTAAAAAAAACAAAAACAGTGGGGCTGGAGAGATGGCTTAGTGGTTAAGGCGCCTGCCTCCTAAGCCTAAGAACGCTGGTTCCAATCTCCAGCGATTCCAATCTCCAGGCTCCACGTTTAGCCAGATGCAAAGTGATGCAAGGACACAATGCCGCACTTGACCACAAGGGGGCACACGCATCTGGATTTCTTTCGCAGGAGCTGAGAGGCTGCTGGTGTGCCCATCTCTATCTGTCTTCCTCTCCCTCTCTCTCCGTCGCTCTCAAAAAAAAAAAAAAAAAAAAAAAAAAAAAAAGAACCAGTGATGGAAACCAGTCAGGCGTTTGGTCAAATGCAGCTGCATTTCCCAGTGCCTCCCTCTGCAGAAGCTACCTAGCCTCAGGGAGACCCTGCTTTCTCTCTCTGGACCTCTAGCTGCCCTTAGACAGAGTATTGTCTGCCAGGGCCCAAGGGTACCTGTGGCCTCCCAGCCCCACCCCAGCCCAACACAGAGGGCTTGCAGTACATTGCAAGACAGGAGGGATGGCCTGGTCTCCCCACTCTCCTTGTTCCTGGCTCATGAATCTAGTGGAAATGCCCTAACCCAGATTCTTACTCTGGTCCTGGAGCAGATGTTCTAAACAGAGCCGAGGAGATGGAGCTACCATGCACCCAGCTCTGCTCTGTCGGTGAAACACACAATTGCCTGCTTCATCTTCACAGTCAGGGCTGGGGATGTAGCTCAGATGACAGAGTGCTTGCCTAGCATACATGAAACCTTGGGTTCAATTCCAGCACTGCATAAAACTGGGTGTAGTGGTACAGGTCTGTAAACCTAACACTCACAAGATGAAGACAGGCTGAATCAAGAGTTCAAGGCATGGTGGTGCATGCCTTTAATCCCAGTACTCGGGAGGCAGAGGTAGGAGGATCGCCATGAGTTCGAGGCCACCCTGAGACTACATAGTGAATTCCAGGTCAGCCAAGGCAAGAGTGAGAAGACCCTACCTTGAAAAACAAAATCAAGAACAACAACAAAAAAAAAGAGTTCAAGGGTGACGTTGGATGTACACAGCTGTCCCTGTCCCCAAGTGTGGTGGTTTGATTCAGGTGCCCCTCATAAACTTAGGTGTTCAGAATGCTAGGTTCCCAGCTGATGGAGATTTGGGAATTAACGCCTCTTGGAGGCAGTGAATTGTTGGGGGTGGGCTTATGGGTATTATAGCCAGTGTTTGGCACACTCTCCTGTTCCTGTTGTCCACCTGATGTTGGCCAAGGGATGGTGTCCACCCTCTGCTCATGCCATCTTTTTCCCCTGACATTATGGAGTTTCCCCTCGAGTCTAGAAGCCAAAATGAACCTCTTAGAGGCAGTGTATTGTTGAGGGTGGGCTTATGGGTGTTATAGCCAGTTTTGGCACACACCCCCCTGTTGTTGTCGTCCACCTGATATTGGCCAGGAGGTGATGTCCACCCTCTGCTCATGCCTTCTTTTCCCCCTGCCATCATGGAGCTTCCCCTCGAATCTGTAAACCAAAATAAACCTTTTTCCCACAAGCTGTTCTTGATCGGGTGATTTCTGCTAGCAATGCGAACTTGACTGGGACATGTTTGGGACCACTGCGAGATCCTGACAGGACCCTGGGATGGGTAGACCTCCCACCAGCCCAAGAGGGCCACAGACACTTTGAGGGAGGGGTATTACCTTCCCCTCAGTGGCTATGCTCCACTGGCCAAGCAAGCTGAGCCCCAGACAGGGGTTTCTGTGGGGGGGGGGGCATCTCCTCAGGCCGCCTCACAACATGGTCAAGATTTCATCAGCTCCTCTGGACTCTCCCCAACTCCATTATCCTTCCTAACTTACCCATGCCCCAGCCTCCCACTGCTTTGTCTTAGCTCATCTCTATCTTCTGCCTGACCATAGCCATAGACTGGTCACTGGTCCCCGTCATCAACTGAGCCCAACTCCCAACCCCAGAGGGAGCCCTGTCCTGGAGAAGGCACTGTGCAGGCTCCTGACCTAAGCAGAGGGCTGGCCAGTCACCCTTACGTCTGGAGGGCAGGCGTCTCTGCAGGGACCAGGATGACTCAGGGTGGTCAGAATATGAGTCCAGAGCGTCCCCAGGGAAGCTGCTAACCCTACCCACCCATCCCCTCAGGGATCTGGAGAGTCACTATGCACAAGCCCTGTGCCCATCCACCCAAAGCTTTGCCATGCAGAAGGCAGAGGCAGACTGCCTAAGAGACCTTTAGTCTCCTTTCCAGTATTCAAAGCAGAGAGTGCCTTGAGGTTCCAGTCACATCTGGGGGAGCCTTGCACCCCAAGCTTTCCAGGAAATATGGGGACAGTTCACCCACCACCTTGAGGTGGACCCATTCCCCTTTCTGCACACCAATGTTTAAGAATCAGTAACAACCCCAGCTAAGGTCAGTGGCTGGGCAGATGCTATGAGGAAATTGACAGCATACAGCACAGTCTCTCCACACACTTTGCAGGGACTCCCCCGCCCCGGTGTCCTGGGGCCGCCAGCACAGCAATCTGTATTGCGTTTGCACCTGGAAATTAAATTCCCTCCGTGCCAAAAGGAGCCTCAGCTTCAATCACTAAAGCTCGGCCTCCCATCCCCCACCTCGGCATCTTGTAAGTATGCAAATAGCGACACCTTGCTAAATGGCCGGCAGGATTGATCCTGCTGTTTTCATCTAGGAAATAAAATTAAAACGGAATCGGGCAGTTATTGGGCTGCCCTGAGCACTCCCCTAGGACCAGTGCCCTTCAGATGCTTGGGTATTCTCCGGACAGCCGCAGCTCTGGCCCCTGACCCTCCCTTCCATTGGGACCCACCCTGACCTTGAGAACTTCTAGAGGGCACAGGAGAGGCTGCTGCTGGCAAGTGGGATGGAGACACTTGCCTCGGAACCACAGCCGGGTCCTTGTGGCCTTGACACATGCTAGTTCTGCCTCTGTCCCCCATCTCTGGGCTGTCATTCAGCAATCAAACCGGGGCTCCCCCAGCTCTGCTTCTCCTAGCGCTGCCTGTGGTACCCCTGGGCTTAAGACCCCTGGCAGGGCTAGGTCAATTGGAGCATTGTTGGAGGGGGGGCTGTCTTTCCCCCTGGATACAAGCCCAGAATACTCCAATTATCTTGGCTATTCATTCATTCATTCATTCATTCATCCATTCATACCCTGGATTCCAGTGCCTCTGCCTCACCCTGCCTTGCTCTGGCTTCTAAAATTGCAGCAGTGACAGAGCCCCACCCCTCCAGTTCACTTGGCTACTACTGCTAGTCAGATGGGGTTTCCTGGGAGGGGCCTCTTGGAGATGGAAGGGGGTCTTCAGGACTCATAGAATGACCTGGGATGGTGAGATTTTAGGGGAGATGTACTTGGGACCTTAGTCTCCCTAGATCCTACCCTCAGGGGTGCAAAGATGGGATGAACATGTGCTGTCTCTGAAGGGGCCCTGGGGTGGTGGCCCAAGCCAATGGGACACTGCTTCTCGAGAAGGAATGGCATGAAAATGTTGGTACATGCTGGGACAAAAGTGGCTGGAGCTAATGACATTAAGGACTTAAAGGACAAAACCATCTTTTTTTTTTTCCATCTCCTCCCCACATCTTGCTCAGTCCACTGGGAGTTGGGGACAGGGACAGTGATGGTTGTTTGCTGCCAGAGATGGGTCTGTGGGACAAATGGGCAGTGAGACAGAACACACAGCCATACAAATGCATTGGTCTGGGGACCCTGAGCTCCGATCAGTCCCAGCCTTAAAAAAGCATAGCTTCCTCCGCCCCCATCAACTTCCTAACACAACTTCCCAACCCAATTCACCAGGCTTCTTTTGGTCTCTCAGGAATCACCCCAATGTCCACCTCATTAAGAGCAATTGATGGCTCTAGGGATGGCTTAGCCATTAAAAGTGCTTGCTTGCAAAGCCTCTAGCCCCAGGTTCAATTCCTTAGTTCACATGTAAAGCCAGATGCACCAAGTGGTGTGTGTGTCTGGAGTTCATTTGCAGTAGCAAGAAACCCTAGCATACCCATACTCAGCCTCTTAAATAAATAAATAATTTAAAAAGAATAAAGATCAATTGAGGGGGTGTGGAGGTGGCTCAGTGGAAAAGCATTTGCCATGCAAACATGAGGACCCAAGTTCAGATCCCCAGAACCCACATAAAATCTGGATGTAAAATAAAGAAATACATTTTTTAAAAATCTGGATGTAGCCAGGCATGGTGGCACATGTCTTTTAATCTCAGCACTAGGGAAGTAGAGGTAGGAAGATCACTAAGGGTTTAAAGCCAGCCTGAAACTACATAGTGAATTTCAGGTCAGCCTGGACCTGAGACCCTACCTCAAAAACCAAAAACAAAAAAACAAACAAACAAACAAAAAAAGTCAAACCAACTGGATCAATATCTAGCCAGCTAGTCTCCATTATGACTCCTTCCTCTATGTCCCCTTCATTTATTTCGTTTGCTTGTCTTCCCTGGAAACAAGCTGACCTGCATAAGAAGGTAGTCAGTTCCACTGGAGATCAGTTCTATGGGAGGCCAGACAGCTCCATAGGGGACAGTCACCTCTACAGGAGGACAGGCAGCTCCACAAGATGGCAGTCATCTTTATGTGAGGACAGTCTTCTCCACGGAACAGTCACCTTCCTGGGAGGACCCTTCTTTCCACAGGAGAACAGTCCACTCCACAGAAGAATCGTCATTTCTACTGGAGAACAGTCCACTCCACTGGAGTCTGGTCACTTCCACAACAGGACAGCCAGCGACATAGGAGGTGAGTCATCTCCACCAAAGAGGACAGTTTCCTCCATAAGAGGCCAGTCAGGGGGCTGGAGAGATGGCTTAGTGGTTAAGGCATTTGCCTGCAAAGCCAAAGGACCATGGTTCGATTCCCCAGGACCCACGTAAGCCAGATGCACAAGGGGGCGCATGCGCCTGGAGTTCGTTTGCAGTGGCTGGAGGCCCTGGCGTGTCCATTCTCTCTCTCTCAGATAAATAAAGAAATAAAAATATATATATTTTTGGTTTTGCAAGGTAGGGTCTCACTCTGGCCCAGGCTGACCTGGAATTAACTATGTAGTCTCAGGGTGGCCTTGAACTCTTGGCGATCCTCCTACCTCTGCCTCCCGAGTGCTGGGATTAAAGGCGTGTGCCACCACACCTGGCAAAATATATTTTTTTAAAAAAAGAGGCCAACCAGCTGACAGGAGGAACCTTCAACTCCACAGGCAGACAGTTAGCTCCAGGAAGAGGACAGTCAGACAGTCAGATGGTTGGCTCCACAGGAAAACAGTCAGCTTCAGAGGGCAGTCAGCTCTAGAGGTGAGCAATCAGATCCATGGAAGAACAGTCACTTCCACTGGAGAACAGTCAGGACATTGACCTCCATAAGAGGCAGCCAGAACCAGGGTTGGTGGGGGACATTCAGCTCCACCCCAGAACAGTCATTTCCGTGTAGAGCAACGAGCTCTACAGTCACCAGCTGTTCCCAGGAGCTCAGCTCCTTAGTAGGACTGTAACCTCCACAGGAGGACAGTCACCTCCACGAGAGTGCCGTCAGCTCCACAGGACAACAGTCACCCACGCAACAGGACAGAAGGCTATGGAAGAGGACTGTCATACCCGTTAAGGTGACAGTCATCTCCACAAGAGAAGAGTCAGCTCTACAGAGTGACAATCAGCTCCCTAAGAGGACAGGCATTTTTTTTTAAATATTTTATTTATTTATTTGAGAGAGAGAGATAGAAATAGGCAGGTAGAGAGAGAAAGAGAATAGGCACAGCACACCACTGCAAACGAACTCCAGATGCGTGCGCCCCCTTGTCCATCTTGCTTACGTGGGTCCTGGGGAATCGAGCCTTGAACCGGGGTCCTTAGGCTTCACAGGCAAGCGCTTAACCGCTAAGCCATCTCTCCAGCCCTAGGACAGGCATTTTTGGAGAATAAGTCAACTGCACAGGACAGGCCCCTCCACCAAAGCGCATGCGGCTCTACAGGAGAACAGTCACGTACACAACAGGACAGTCAGCTACGTCAGAGGATAAATCATCTTCCAGGGGAGGACAGCCAGCTAAATAATAGGACAGTCATCTCCACCAGAGAACAGTCTGCGCCATAGGAAGGATGGCAGCTTGGCAAGACAACAGTCAGCGGGCTCATCACCTCCACAGGAGGACAGTACTCCTCACAGGAGAGGCGTTCTCCGCAGGAGGACAGTCAGTTCTGACGACCTCAACACTCCCAGAGGCAGATTCTGTCCCGTAGACTCTCCACCACCCTCCCTCACTGGATCCCCCCATTGTGTCCATTTTAAGGATGTGACACACTCAAGGTCCCTGCGTAAGGCACAGGGCTCAGAGCCCACGTGCTGCTGTGTCAATGGATTTGGCGATTCTTCCTTGTGGTTCTCAGGTACCAGTGCCAGGATGGGTGGCAGGAGCCCTCTGCCCCCCGTCTTTGATTTAAGGCTTGAATGTTAATTATGATGTCTGATTCTTACCATAATTAAACTGATTCATTCCCAACAATCAAGGCTACACTGCATAATGTATTTAATTAGCCAGATCTCTGGTGCACGTTGGCAGGACGACACTGGCACGTCCTCAGTGTAATACACTTAATTCTAAAATAAATCATTGTTTGGATTGATGCATGCTGGGCCTGCCCCGCCCCGCCCCACCCCAGAGTCCAAGGGGCTGTGGGTGGGCTCTGGCAGTCCCAGCCTGGGCAGGAATGATGGGGGTTTCTGACCCAGTCCTTCCATGGCTAGAGTGGGGAAGGCTGACACGTAGCCTGCAACCCAGCCTGTCCTGTGGGCTACTGGACACCTGAGCTGTATCCTGTGACCTTCAAAGAATGTAGAGTCCTGGGGACCTGAGAGGTCGTCTCACAAGGATCATTCTAGGGCACTCTGGGGACCTCTCATATCTCTGACTCCCCTTTAGCCCCAGAACTTGGGCCCAGGGTCAGCTGTATCCAAGGTCCAGCAAGGCCGCATGGTTGCCTTGTCTAATCCCTCACTGTTCCCAATGAAGTCCACACACTTTCTCCATGGATGACCTCACCTTAATGACCCCTGGAGTCATGCCATATGCTCAAAGGACTGGTTAGTAAGATCTTGGTATTACAAAGCAAGGTGCTACCAGCAGCTCAGAGGGTCAGGACAGACAGCATGCACTAGGGCCAGCCCAGTGTGGAATCTCGTTCAGGCCCATGTACCCTCTGCTATAGTCCAGCATGCCCATTGCACCCTGTGCTTTTTCTGTCCCCACAGGATTTCCCCCTAACCTTCCAGCTGGGCCAGGTCCCTATTCTTTAGGGTACCTGCATTCCCATCATCTGAGCCCTATAAGATGATTGCCAGCCCAGAGCATGACACAGCATTGGTAATGTAAGGAGCGGACAAGCCATGACACCCCGGGCCATCTGGAACTCACAGAGGGACAAGTGCAACTCAGAGGGATGTTCCTGAGACCCCAATTATGCGAGCCTTTGTCCCTTGCAGTGGAATCCCCGGGACAGGAGGGACTCCCTGTGTGTCTCCTCTGCCCCCTGGGAGAAAGGCAGGTGGAGGGGAGGTGCCTGCCTGCCCGCCGGGCTCTGGTTACTGAGTGCGCTGCCATCTGCCGCCCCAGTGGCTGAGCCTTGTGCATAATTCAGGTACCTTAGCGAGGCCCCAGCAAATGCACTGACAGCTGAAATGGCCTGATCGGATGTCGTGACACCAGACACTGACTGTGCGGGACACATGTCCTTTTGCCCCTTCTTTACTGTGGTGACAGGCTGAGTGGGGACCTATATGGGAGGTCTCCTACCCTTTCTGGGGGGCTTTGAGGGCCTCGATAATCAACAACAGGGGGATATAGTGGGTCCAACTCTACCCCTTACCTGTGTATGACCATGATGAAGTTTTACTATACCCCCAAGCCTCAGTTTCTACATCTGTGCAGGCCCACGGCAGTACCTAGGATTGGTGTGGGCCTGCCTAGTGAGCAGTCTCTGGAATCCCAGCATCATGGTGGGTCAGCTCTGAACTGAAGTCCTGGACTCCACCTGGGGGGTGACTCTTAATCTTGCTCTGGCCCTGAGGACACTACCTCCATCCTCCCCAGGCCATGCCCTCTGCTCCCGGATATCCAAGAGGCAGGTCCAACCTCACATCAGAAGCTAAAATGGGATTCGCCCTTCATTTGTACTGCCTGCCAATCACCCCATCTCATGGGCTACATAGCCTGGCAAGTGGACACCAGCTGTGGCCAGTATGGTTGTATTCCTTGCCACCCCTAGAAAATGGAGCGAGGCACCTTTCTATCTTGACCCTGCTGGGAGCTGTTAGGTGGCCCTGTGGCTTAGCGTCCTCTCCCTATGGAGGGAACAGGTGGTAGCTGAGCCGTGAAGATTCTGCTGTCCTAATAGGTCCTAAGTGTTGTCACACTCACCAAGGGCCCAACATCAATGATCAAAAGTCCCTAACTGGAGCTAGAGAGATGGACTAGCCATTAAGGTGCTTGCCTACGAAGCCTAAGGACCCAGGCTGGATTCCCCAAGACCCACATAAGCCAGATGCATAAGGTGGTGCATGCTTCTGTAGTTCATTTGCAGTGGCTGAAAGCCCTGACTCACTCTATCTATCTATCTATCTATCTATCTATCTATCTATCTATCCATCCATCTCTCTACCTTTCTCTTTCTCTCTCACTCTCTCTCTCAAATAAATAAATAAAAATATTTTATATTAAAAAAAAACTCCCTAACTGATTCTCCAGGGACCACTGCCCATGAGCAGAGGGAAGGAGGAGGCAGGATAGTCTCCCTCAGTGGTCCTCAGGGTCAAGGGCTTCACTTGGGGTACCAGAGGGGCTTTCATGTGAGGAGCTCCCAGGCTGCCCATTCCTGCCAGACTGCTGTGGATTTGGACAGCTGCTGGAGGGCCACTGACCTGGTGCTCCTGCAAGGCCTGAGTTTGGGCCCTTCCAAGGACTTCTCAGCTGCCTGTGCCCGTGTTGGCACCTGCACACCAGGTAACCAGAGCTGCTACTGGGTGCTACATCACTGCTTCTTTTTTAAGAAAAGAGGGATGCCTCTCCTTAAATAATTGATGGAATAGACCACAATTGGACCCAGGGAACATCTGGCAGGTGGAAAGCAGGAATCAGATTAAATAGTGCAGAGGAAGGACATTGGCGGGTAGGAGGCAGGGCCATGGGGTAGGTGTGCTTTGCCCCCTACCCTGCTTGGTGCCCCTTTTACTCTGGAAGTTTTCTGGGGGAGGGACCTCTTCAGTAAGGGGGGGTTCCATGGATCCTCGATGCTGGGGTCGACTCTTTTCCCCAACAATGTACATGGGCTCACACACTCATTTGTGTGTACACACCATAGCAAACACAGTTTGACACACCATGCATATATGCCTGCCCCATCCACACAAAAACACCACAAGTACACAGTTGCAACCAGTATACACACTTGCACACACGGGCACATAAACACCATACAGAATGTGCACAGGTTTCTACGTGGCAGGCTACTCATGTCTGTGACTACAAATGTGTGAAAATGCTCCTGTGTGCACATTACCTGCACAAGCATAAGTCACTAGGGTGTACACATCATACATTTACTCACACATGTACATTCATACATGTGCACACACTACACATGTGCAACTGTTACCCTGGAGTTGGAGGCCCCTGGGACCTCTAGGACCTTGTTCTGCTGTGGTGGGAAAGCCCTTGTAACTTTGGACATCTGAGAGTGGGACAGGAAACAAAGGCACCCTGGGGAAAGAGCTCGAGTATTTGCAAAGCCTACATTGTGCCCCAGGTTTCAGTGGAGACTGTGGCCCGCTGATATTTGGGGCAGGGGAGAAAGCACAAACAGTTCTTGGCCTATGAAGAAAGGGACAAATCACAGGATTTGCAACCTCCAGAGACTGGTGGGAATTTATCTGCCTTCCAGTTGAGACCTGAAATTTCCCCCTCTGTCCACAACCTTCTTTCCGCAGAAGACATAAACCAGTTAGGCTGTTAAGTAAAGCGATGGCTGGGGACAAGGTGTTGTAGCCAGGTTTGCGTTGCTGGCAGAAAGCACCCGATCAAGAGCAGCTTTGGGGAAAAAAAAGGGGGGGGGTATTTTGGCTTACAGACTCAAGGGGAAGCTCCATAATGGCAGGGGAAAGTGATGGCATGAGCAGAGGGTGGACATCATCCCCTAGCCAACATCAGGTGGACAACAGGAATAGGAGAGTGTGCAAGGGGAAGCTGGCTATAACACCCATAAGCCCGCCCCCAACAATACACTGCCTCCAGGAGGTGTTAATTCTCAAATCTCCATCATCTGGGTACCTAGCATTCAGAACACCTAAGTTTTTGAGGGACACCTAAATCAAACCACCACATTCCACCCCTGGCCCCCATAAACTGATAACCATACATGATATAAAATGCAATGCATTCATCCAACTTTAAAAGTTCCCCTAGTTTTATTAATCCTAATGATGTTCAAACATCCCCATAATCCAAGATCTTTTAATTGAGCCATAATACAAAAACATCCCCCACAAAACCATGACACAGAATAAACATTCACACTGCAAAAGATGGCACTGGAGACAGCAAAGAAATAGTCAACCAATACAAGATTTAAACAGGGCAAACATCAAACTCTGTAGCTCCAAGTCCAACAACTCCAGTCAGTGACAAATCTCCAAGTCTGATGATTCTAACCAGCAGGAAGTCTCTGGAATTCCAATTCCACCCCTCCAGGTAGGCTACTCATAGTCCTGGAAAACTTCATCCTGGGCCAGCAGCTCTCCTTAGGAGACACCTCATGGTCCCAGCATCTCCACTACAACCCATGGTTCATCCTCACGGTTCCATCGCATCTCCAGAAAACCTGGTTCACACTGCCCATGGCCATTTCCAAAACACAAGACCATGTTGCAAATTCAATGACCCTAACCTTCCTGCATTTCTTACACTGCATAATACCAGTTGGGGGTGCCAATTTGTTAATCCAGGGGGAAGAAAGGACACACCTTGAGCATTCAGGTCACTCAAAAAGACTGCATTCTTTCTGTTGTACCAATGCAGGTCAGCTGGCCCAATCTCAATGGTTGTAATCTCTCATACAATTGCAGCTGAACAAGGCAGCAGTTTCAGCCCAAATATTTCATTTTTTTCTGTGCCATATCCCTCTGCTCACACAAGTCCATTTCTATGCAAAGCAACCTTGCACAAGTTCTCAGGACATGGGCATAACAGCAAGCCTCTCGCACACAAACTGCTTCTAGTCCAGTCCAGGCAAAACTCTTTCTCACCCTCATAAGCCAAACCTGACAGTCCATAGTTCTTACTGCATTCAGGTCTTGTAACTCTGACCAGAATAGTCCATCAAGCTGTACTTACAGCACTACCAAGATATCTCTTAGGCCAAGGTTTCAAATCCTCCCACATTCCTCTTGAAAATCAGCTCTAAAAGGCCAAAGCCACACAGTCAGGTGTCTAGCAGCAATGCCACTCTCAGTACCAACTTACTGTTGCAGTCAGGTCATTGCTGGCAGAAATCACCCAACCAAGAGCAGTTTGTGGGAAAAAAAGGTTTATTTTGACTTACAGACTTGATGGGAAGCTCCATGATGGCAGGGGAAAATGATGGCATGAGCAAAGGGTGGACATCACCTCCTGGCCAACATCAGGTGGACAACAGGAATAGGAGAGTGGCAAGGGGAAGCTGGCTATAATACCCATAAGCCCACCCCCAACAATACACTGCCTCCAGGAGGCATTAATTCCCAAATCTCCATCAGCTGGAACCTAGCATTCAGAACACCTAAGTTTATGAAGGACACCTGAATCAAACTACCACACAAGGTTTGGCAACTAGTGAAGTTACAGAATGTGCAGAAACTGGGTGATAAGGAAGTGGATGCTGTAGATCTGTAATCGGACCTAATTTAATGAAAACAGAAACATATTAGGATCAACAAGAAGAATGTTCAATTTTGAGCTAGAAGCTCTTCCCTGCTGGGGAGCTATCATAGTGCTAGAAAGTGCTATGTAACCTGCTAGAGGATTAAAGGCATCAACAGTCTTAACCAGCAGTGGACCCTGTGAGCCACATAAGTGACCAAACAGGCAAGATGTGCCCACTGGTACAATAGTGGCATAACTTCTTTGGAGTTAACCAACGGCTTTCTGATCAGGTTTGAGTCCTGCTCCATGGGAGGCAATTTATGCCTAATAATGAAAACCTAGCTAAAAGCCCATGACTGGGCTGGAGAGATGACTTAGTGGTTAAGGCACTTGCCTGTGAAGCCTAAGGACTCAGGTTTGATTCCCCAGTACATGCCCATGTAAGCCAGATGCACAAGGTGGCACATGCATTTCTGGAATTCATTTGCAGTGGCTACAGGCCCTGATATACCTACCCATTCCCTCTCTCTCTCTCTCTCTCATAAATAAATAAAAAAATTTTTTAAACTTTTTTATTGACAACTTCCATAATTATTGATAATAAACCATGATCATTCCCTCCCCTCCCCCACTTTCCCATTTACAAATCCAGTCTCCATCATCTCCCCTCTTCTCAATTAGTCTCTCTTTTATTTTTTTATTTTTTTTTATTTTCATTTTTTGGTTTTGCGAGGTAGGGTCTCACTCTGGTCCAGGGTGACCTGAATTAACTATGTAGTCTCAGGGTGGCCTCGAACTCTCGGCGATCCTCCTACCTCTGCCTCCCGAGTGCTGGGATTAAAGGCGTGCGCCAACACACCTGGCTCAAAAAAATATTTTTTAAAAAAGCCTATGACTTGGGGGCTGGAGAGATGGCTTAGCGGTTAAGGCGCCTGCCTCCTAAGCCTAAGAACGCTGGCTCCAATCTCCAGCGGTTCCAATTTCCAGCCGTTCCAATCTCCAAGTCCTACGTTTAGCCAGATGCAAAGTGACACAAGGGCACAATGCTGCACTTGACCACAAGGGCGCACACACATCTGGATTTTGTTCACAGCAGCTGAGAGGCTGCTGGCGCGCCCATCTCTGTCTTCCTCTCCCTCTCTCTCTCTGTCTCTCTCTCTCTCCAAAAAAAAAAAAAAAAAAAAAAAAAAAAAAAAAAAAGCTATGACTGGGAAAGTCATAATCCCTAGGGGGAAGTTACTACTGTTGCTTGGCTAAATGGCTATATTTTATACCCAACAAATTGTCCTCTAAATATTTATGCCCATATATTAGTGTTGGTCTCACTTTTGGCTAGAGAAGCTTCTCTTTTCAGATGGTGGTGGCTACTGAGGAGACTCAGAACTTGTCAATGTGCTGAAAAGAAGGGACAGTTGAGCCAGGTGTGGTGGCATACACCTTTAGTCCCAGCACTCAGGAGGCAGAGGTAGGAGAATCGCTGAGAATTTAACGCCAGCCTGAGACTACATAGTGAATTCCAGGTCAGCCTGGGCTCCAGCAAGACCTTACTTCAAAAAAAAACAAAAGTGATAGTTGAGTGTCAGCACTAATGAGGCATCTGTATCACATTCTCCAAGGCTCAGAGACCAATGCGGAAAAGACGGAGAAAGAATGTAAGAGTCAAAGAAAGTGCAGGAGTGCTTTGGAATGCTGTCTTCCACACACAGACTGACTGGTGCCTTCATGACCTCACAGCAGCTGCCATAACCCGTATAAGACCTGCATGGTATTAGACCCATCAACTGTTGTCATGGATGGTGGAGGAGGGGAAATTACCATCAAAATAGAAGAGAGACTAGCTGGAAAGAAGAGGGGAATGGGGGAAGGAGGAAAAAGGGGGGCAGAAGGGGGGTTTTTGATCAGTGTACACTGCATATATGTATGTAGATTGTCAAAAAAAAGTTCATATTTTTGGGCTGGAGGGATGGCTTAGCAGTTAAGGCATTTGCCTGCAAAGCCAAAGGACACAGGTTCGATTCCCCGGGACCCACGTCAGCCAGCTGCACAAGGGGGTGTGCACATTTGGAGTTTGTTTGCAGTACCGGAGGCCCTGGAGCACCCATTCTCTCTCTTTCTCCCTCCCTATTTCTCTGTCAAATAAGTAAAAATGTTTTTTGAAATGTACAATTTATTGTGAAAAAATAAATAGTACCTGGAAATGAAGGAGGCCTGGAGAATGGCTAATGTGGTGGCATTCATGTGCCCCTGAAGTATTACTTTGTCAGTGCCTTCTGGGGAAGACTGTGATGAAAAAAGGGAGGGCTGGAGAGATTGGTCAATGGTTAAGGTGCTTGCATGTAAATACTAATGACCCAGGCTCAATTCTCCAGTACTCACGTGAAGCCAGATACACAAATGGCACATGCATCTGGAGTTCGTTTGCAGAGGCTGGAGGCCCTGGTGTGCCCATTCTGTTTGTCTGTCTCTCTTCTCTCTCTGCTTGCAAATAAATAAATGAAAAAAAAAAAAAAAAAAGGTAGGAGAACCAGGCATGGTGGCACGCACCTTTAATCCCAGCACTTGGAAGTCAGAGATAGAAGGATCACTGTGAGTTTGAGGCCAGCCTGGGACTACAGAGTGAGTTCTAGGTCAGCCTGGGCTAGCGTGAGACTCTACCTTGAAAAAACAAAAACAGCAACAAATGTCAGCTCTCAGGGCAAGTGTAGCTGGGAACTTCGGATGACATCCCTTCTTCCTGTTATACCCCCTGTGGTGGTTTGATTCAGGTATTCCCCCATGAACTTAGGTGGTCTGAACACTGGGTCCCCAGCTGATGGCAATTTGGGAATTAACGCCTCCTGGAGGCAGTATATTATTGGGGGTGGGCTTATGGGTGTTAGAGCCAGCTTCCTCTTGCCAGTGTTTGGCACACTCTCCTGTTGCTGTTGTCCATCTAATGTTGGCCAGGGGGTGATGTCCACCCTCTGCTCATGCCATTGTTTCCCCTGCCATCATGGAGCTTCCACTAGAGTCTGTAAGCCAAAATAAACCCTTTTTTCCCCCCACAAGCTGTTCTTGGTCAGGTGTTTTCTGCCAGCAATGCAAACCTGACTGCAACACCGCCCCCCCTAGACCCAGACACACCTAGGGCATCTCACACATGTGATCTCTTGTTATTGGGTCCCACAGGACCTGTACAGGTATCAGCCCTTGCTTTTGTGACATGGCCTTCCCAGTGGTCATTCTGCCACTTTTTTTTTTTTTCTTGGTTTTTCAAGGTAGGGTCTCACACTAGCTCAGGCTGACCTGGAATTCACTATGTAGTCTCAGGGTGGCCTTGAACTCACGGCAATCCTCCTACCTCTGCCTCCCGAGTACTGGGATTAAAGGCAAGCGCCACCACGTCCGGCCAATGGTTTTTTTTTTTTTTTTTATCACAGCCATGCTGTGTGGCATCTTACTGCTTCTGCTACCCAATGTCACCACGACCCTAGTCAGTGGCTCTCATGCAGACTAGAGGGCTCACCTCTGCTGCCTCTGACCCTAAACAGAGCTGCCTCAGACCTCTGGGAGTTGGGGAGTCAAGATGTGCTGAAGCTGACCTCTCAGGGACCAGCAGACACTTGTCTGGACCAGGTTGGCACCTGCTCCCTCTCACCCAGTTGGATTCATGACCTCAGGAGCCTCCATGCTCTGGTCTGTCCATGAAGCTGGGTGGTTAGCGATTTCCTTTGGATGGGAATCTTTTTACCTGGAGGGAGGCTCCTTAAGGAAGTTCCAAATAGAAACTTAGGTTGTTAAGACTCCAGAAGCTCTGAAGCTCATTGGGGCTCAAGACATAAACATCTCACAAGTGTCGTGAGGTTCCTGAAACTTTTCACAAAGCCCCTCTCCAAGGTTACATTGTAGTGGAAAGAAGCTGAAAGCTGGACTAATGCACTAGGTCACCGTAAGAGTTACCTGCCACGGAGCTGAACTGATCTCTGTCAGTAGCTGAAGGAATCCCAAAGAGAGAACTGTCTAGGGGGGCCCCAAAGGGACAATAAGAGGGAAGGACAGTTTAGACTCAAATAGAGTAAAACAGAGCTCATGGTTAGGGTGACCCGACTACATGATCCATATGCATGTTGATTCATAGGTATGTTTTGAAAAATTGTTTTGAATCATACAGACTGCACAAGCTGTCACGTCCTGCTTCTGTAACGCAGCTGCCTGCTTGCTCGCTCACCCCTCCCCTCCGCTATGAACACTAGAAAATGAAAGTAAAATCTCAGCTTAACACCAAAGTTACTTTGGGGAGCGATCCCAACTTCGGTTCCCCGGGAAATAAACTCCTCTACTTTCACTCTTGCTGGCATTGCAGTGATCTTTTCAGAAAAGTTCCGCAACAACATGAGGACTGGCAATAGCTTGGAAGAAGAGACTCTCCTAACCAACGGAGCTGCCCACGAGTCATGGACTTCACTCCTCAGAGCAGCAGCCGTGCGGTTCATGAGCTGTCGTCTATGCTGGGGTGGGGGTTTTGGTGAGGCAGCTGCCCCTGAGTCATCCGTGCTCCTGTAATATGCCCCACCCCCATACTCCTGTGACTAGTCCAGTAAACTCTCTCTGGATGGTTCACTTCTGTGGAATCTTTCCTCAGTGCCCTGAGGCGAACAGACTTTTGCTCGTGTGTCACCAAGGAAGCGTGAACGCAGCCACATGCCATTCCCAAACGCCCTTTTGTGACAACACATCTACCCTTGTTTCAGCTCTCATTCAGATGAAGGAAGGCAAGCCAGGTGTGGTGGTACACCACCTTTAATCCCAGCACTAGGGAGGCAGAGATAGGAGGATCTCTGTGAGTTCGAGGCCACCCTGAGACTACAGTGAGCGTGAGATCCTACCTGAAAACAAAAGAAAAAGAAGAAAAGAAAAAGACAAAAGGAAACAGAGGAGGGAAGGCAAGACCTCCAGAGTCCTGATTCAGTTTCCCCTTGTATAAAATAGATGTACTTGCAGCCCTAGCTGCCTAGGGATCTCTGGGAAACCTTGAGAGTCACAAAGGCAGCTGGCCCCAGCATGGGAGTGTCTGCAGACTGGGTAAGTGAGTAGGGAGCCCTCTCTGGCCTGCAGGGCATTGACTATTCGATGCCTAGCCTAGCAGCAAGGGTGGTAGGGACACCATGGGCAGCCCAGGCTGGGGGTCTTGGTCTTGTGCATGTCCATCTCTCCAGTATTTGCAGTCACACCCAGACCTAGGGTTGCTGAGCAAGGGTCTTGCACAAACATAGGGTCAGAGGCCACTATTCTTTTCTTTCCCCTAAGGGCCCCACTTCCCAACACGCTGACCTAGCCATGCAAGTTAGGCCCACCCAGATGCTATCTGATCTGACATCTCCATCCCCCACCTCAGAGCCCTGGTCAACCCCAGAGGCTGCATGGCACGCATGGAAACAGATGAATAACACGTTTTTACAACCATGAGACAGACTTTTAGATGGCCTCAGCCATCAGAGGTGGGGGTGTCGCTTTATGAGGGGAGTGGGTCAGCCTTAAGCATGCAGGCATGCATTCCCCCATCCCATCTAGAGACCCTTCCAGAGCCCCCAGGGAACCTCTGGCCATAAGTGATGATGCCTGGCCACCCAGGGGGCTGTCCCTTTGGCTCATAGAATAGTGATTCTGGCCCTAGCTCATTGATCTCCCAGAGTTTTTAAAGGAAATTTTATTTGTTTGGGGTTTCTAGTCATTAAGTTAAAACCAGAAAAATAGAGCAAAATCAATAGGCACAGTCAGCCCATGTTACCATGTAAACAGGAGGGATAGGTCATGGGGCCAGGGCTTGCCCTGGGGAAGGGCCACCGACAGCACCTAGGATGGACAAGGGACATCTGTGGGATCTTCTCAGTCTTCAAGAAAACCATGGGGTGGGTTGCAGTAGGAGTGGACACACTGAACAGAAATAGGTATGTCAAAGTCCAGCGGGTCTTAGATGCCACCGCATGTGTGAGGATGTTATGAGAACCCACTGTTCCCTAGGAAACCTGGGCATCTCTGAAACAGTGCTGTGTGAACTAATGTCTTCCTACACAGAGACAGGGTCTTAATTAACATGGGGATAGCAGGGAGAAAGCCCTTCTCCAGGTAGGCCTAACCAACATCCCACTGGGCATCACCCACCGGGTCACCTCCAGAGTATCCCCTGAGCGGTAGGATTATTGCAGAAAAATCAAGCCCTGGGCTGTGTGAACACCCTGAGGCAGACTGATCACTGCTGGCTCCTGTGAGTGCAGCTGCTGTATCAAGAAGCTCAACTCAAGGCAGCTCCAGATGCTGCTAGGAGCCTAGGGCAGGGCAGGAGTGGAAAGTGAAAAGTGGTGGTGCCAGAGAGGCAGCTAAGGGTTTTACCAAGGGTTCCTAGCAAGTATCCCAGAGTATCTGCACTCCTCTACACACAAACACACATACACACACACACACACACACACGCATGCACGCATGCACACACACAGACAATAAATAGGGTCTGGTGGGAAACCCATACCTCATCCCCAGAAAGGCAGGTTCAACCTCTGGATTTTTAATATAACAGACTAAAATGTAATTCACAGTCTGAGATGTAGCTTAAGTGACAGGGTGCCCCACCTAGCATGTGCAAGGTCATTGGTAGGAAGAAAGGAATTCACACAGTACACAATTCACCCAATTGAAGTGGACAATTTAATGGTTTCAGTATAGACACAGGTGTGCGCAATCATCACCACAGCCAACAACCCTCAGGCATTTTCATCACCTTAAAAAGAAAGCTGGGAGCTGGGCGTGGTGGCGCACGCCTTTAATCCCAGCACTCAGGAGGCAGAGGTAGGAGAATTGCCGGGAGTTCGAGGCCACCCTGAGACTACATGGTGAATTCCAGGTCAGCCTAAGCCAGAGTGAGACCCTACCTCGAAAAAAAAAAAAAAAAAAAAAAAAAAGAAAGCTGGGGCAGCCAGGCGTGGTGGCTCACGCCTTTAATCCCAGCACTTGGGAGGCAGAGGCAGGAGGATGTCCATGAGTTTGAGGTCACTCTGAGACTACATAGAGAATTCCACGTCAGCCTGGGCTAGATTGAAACCCTATTTAAAAAAAAAAAAAAAGCTGGGGGGAGGTGAAGAGATGATTTGTGATTTAGGGGTTAAGGCCCTTGCCTGCAAAGCCAAAGGACTCAGGTTCAATTCCCCAGGACCCATATAAGCCAGATGCACAAAGTGGCGCATGCATTTCATTTGCAATAGCTAAAGACTCTGGAACGCCCAATGTCTCTCTTTTTCTCTCTCTCACTCTCTTAATTAAATAAATAAATAAAATATTATTTTTTTAAAAAAAAAAAACAAAGCCTAGGGGCTGGTGAGATGGCTTAGTGGTTAAGGCACTTGCCTGCAAAGCCTAACAATCTGAAACTGATTCCCTAGTACTCTCATGTAGTTAGATGCACAGTGGTGCATGCATCTGGAGTTTTTTTACAGTGGCTGGAGAATTCACTCTGTAGTCTCAGGGTGGCTTCAAACTCATGAGGATCCTCCTACCTCTGCCTCCCAAGTGCTGGGATTAAAGGTGTGCGCCACCATGCCCGGCTATCTCTCTCCTCTTCTATCTCTTTCTGCTTGCAAATAAATTAAAAGATACAGTTTAAAAAAAAAAAAAAAAAAAAAAAAGCCAGGTGTAGTGGTTTATGCCTTTAATCCCAGCACTAGGGAGGCAGAGGTAGGAGGATTACAGTGAGTTCAAGGCCACCCTGAGACTACATAGTGGATTCCAGGTCAGCCTGGGCTACAGTGAGACCCTACTTTGAAAAACAAAAAGAAAAAGAAAAGAAAGAGTGATCTTGGGCTGCAGGTCACTGAGGAATCAAGATGGAGCTGAGCAGGAAACTGGTGACTAACTGTCAGGATGCTGGAAAGAGCTGGGCAGCCTGTTGGGAAGAGAAATGATCAATAGTTTAAACTAGCAGTGCACCCTGCAAGCTTTATGGCTAGACAGCCAGGCCAAATGTACCAACTGGTGCAGTGGTGGCATGTCTGTTATGTGGGAAACTAACTGCTTTTTTTGTCTTTTTGTTTTTCGAGGTGAGTTTTCACTCCAGCTCAGACTGACCTGGAATTCATCACTATGCAGTCTCAGGGTGGCCTCGAACTCATGGCGATCCTCCTACCTCTGTCTCTGGGATTAAAGTTGTATGCCACTAGGTCCAGCCCAATTGCTTTCTGACTGGACTCGAGGTCTACTCCATGGGAGGGAATTCATACCTAGTCCTGAAAACCTAATCAAAAACCTATAGCTGGGGCTAGGGAAATGGCATAGTGGTTAAGTCATTTGCCTGCAAAGCCTAAGGACCTTGGTTTGATTCCCCAGGACCCATGTAATCCAGATACACAAGGGGGCGCATGCATCTGGTGTTTGCAGTGGCTGGAGGCCCTGGCACACCCATTCTCTCTCTCTCTAACTGCCTCCCTCTCTTTCTGTCTCTCAAATAAATAAATAAAATATTTTCAAAAAACCCTATAGCTGGGGAGGGTATAAACCCAAGCAGGGAAACTACTACTGTTCTTTGGATAAATGGATATATTATGCTCCCCAAACTGCCCTCCAGACAATTATGTTTATGCCCATATATTAATGCTACTCTCACTTATGGTTAGAGAAACTTCACTTTTCAGGTGGTGGTCACCACTGGGGTAATGCAAAATTCACCAAAGTGCTGATAAATGACAGTGGAGGACTAGAGAGATGGCTTAGCAGTTAAGGTGCTTGCCTGCAAAGCCAAAGTACCCAGGTTTGATTCCCCAGAGCCCATGTAAGCCAGATGCACAAGGTGACACATGTGGCTGGAGGGATGGCTTAGTGGTTAAGGTGTTTGCCTGCAAAGCCAAAGGACCCAGGTTCAATTCCCCAGGGCCCATGTTAGCCAAGATGCTCAAGGTGGTGCATGCGTCTGGAGTTCGTTTGCAGTGGCTAGAGGCCCTGGCATACCCTTCTCTCTCTCCCTCTCTACCTCTTTCTCTCAGTTAAATAAATAAATAAATAAATATTTTTTTAAAAAGAAAAAAAAGGTGACGCATGTATCTGGAGTTCACTTTGCAGTGGCTGGAGGCCCTGGTACACCCATTCTCTTCCTCCCTCCCTCCCTCTCTCTCTCTCTTTCTCCCTCTTTCTCTCTTTCTTGAAAATAAAAATAAAATATTAAAAAAATGACAGTGGGGCTGGAGAGATGGCTTAGCAGTTAAGGTGCCTGCCTCCTAAGCCTAAGAATGCTGGTTCCAATCTCCAGCGTTTCCAATCTCCAGGTCCCACGTTTAGCCAGATGCAAAGTGAAAAGGGTGTGCGCTGGGGCAGCCACAGGGGCGGTGGCACATCTGGATTTTGTTCGCAGCAGCTGAGAGACTGCTGGCGCTCCCATCTCTGTCTGTCTCCCTCTCCCTCCCTCTCTGTCTCTCCCTCTCCCTCCCTCTCTGTCTCTCCCCCAAAAAAAAAAAAAAAAGACAGTGGCGTGTTCAGCATTAATGACACTCTTCAAGGCTCAGGGGCCATTACAAAAGAAAAAATATCATCAAAATAGAAGAGAGGCTAGTTGGAAAGAAGAAATTCAGTGCAGGGGGCATTTGAGAGGCAGAAAAGGTAGAGTGGTGGGAGAGGATTATGATCATAAATAAATGCAATATTGTCAAAAAAAAAGTTTAGTAAGACTGGAGAGATGGCTTAGTGGTTAAGGGGCTTGCCTGCAAAGCCAAAGGACCTCAGACTGATTCCCAGGACCCATCTGGTTAAGCCAGAGTGGCTGGAAGGTGTCTCAGGTGTCTTCAAACTCATGGCTGGAGGCCCTTAAAGGTTTGCCAATTCTCTCTCTCCTCTTCATCTCTTTCTGCTTGCAAATAAAAGAAAAGAAAAAAGTTTTTTAAAAAAGGAAAGAGAGAACCGGGCGTGGTGGTGCACGCCTTTAATCCCAGCACTCAGGAGGCAGAGGTAGGAGGATTACCGTGAGTTCAAGGCCACCCTGAGACTACAGAGTGAATTCCAGGTCAGCCTGAGCTAAAGTGAGACCTTACCTTGGAAAACCAAAAAAAAAAAAAAAAAAGGAAAGAGTGAACTTCAGTGGCTGTGGGTCACTGAGGAATCAAGATGGAGCTGAGCAGGGTTTACTGCCTGACCTCTCCCCACCAGGATGCCCCGGGAAAGAGCTCCTGCCTGTTGGGAAGCCGGGCTTGCAGTTTAAACTAGCCACCCACCCTACACGGGTTGGGGTCCAGCCAGCCAAATGTACCAACTGCTCCGGTGGCATGTCTGTTATGTGGGCCTAACTGAGGTGGTGGCTCATTGGTCTCCACCAGAACCCTGCAGACCCTGCTTTGGCCTGCATTGAATTGTCAGCCTATGGCAGGGATGGAGTGTACCAATGACGAAAAAAAAAAAATCAAAAAACTTTGGGTGGTTACAGATCTGAATATATTATCTTTTATTGAGCGTATACCTAGGCATCATGCACAGAGCTAGATGTCTGCAGCCTTTTATTTAATTCAGTTGTCTTATGGAATAGGTTTTAACCCCCTTTTTTTTTTTTCCAAAAAAAGAAACCGAGGCTCCTATGTGATAATGCATTCACCAAATGACACTGTTTTGATTCCCTGTAGGACCCATGTAATGTGTGTGTAAGGGGGCGCCTGAATACTGGAGATTTTCAGACAGGCTAATGATACAAGTTTTTGTTGTTTTAAGACCCTAAATACAGTCTTGAAGCATGTTTACCTAAATGTTACTAGTTAACCTTTTGTGAGAGATTTTATAGTCTGCACATTTTCTCATTTTTTTTTCATTGAGCACGTTATCAGAATAACAGCTATTAAATTATTTATGGAAAAGTATTCCCCCCACACGCAAAGTGTTTGAAGGCCAGCACTGAGTGGCACTCAAGACCCAAAAAAAGTGGTGAAGGTTCTCAGAACCCGTGTGGTCCCAGCACTCCTACTTGTCCAATTCATTTCAGGGTCTGAGCTAGAGCTGGACCCATGACTGAAATAAGAGACTACAGAGGTCCACAAATAGTTTCACTGTTAGCCACATTTATCAATTCCTTTGGAACTCATTAAAATTCTGACATAAGATTTATATTTGTTCTGTAACTCCTTGGCTATAAATGGATATACGTTGTTTTGTGGACCTTAGTACACTGCACTCAGGGCATCCTAACTAAGTTGTGGGAAATGCTCTTTATTAATCGAGAGTGCCTTTGTATGAGGTTAGTGTGCTTTAAGGCTGAACTTCCTTCATAATTGTTTCAAAAAAATAAATAAATAAATAAATATTTTTAAAAAGCAGAAAAAGGAGGATCACCATGAGTTCAAGGCCACCCTGAGAGTTCAGAGTGAATTCCAGGTCAGCCTGAGCTGGAGACCCTGCCACCCATTCTCTTCCTCCCTTCCTCCCTCTCTCTCTCTTTCTCCCTCTAGAGGATTGGGAAAATAAAAATAAAATAACTTAAAATAAAAAGACAGTGGGGCTGGAGAGATGGCTTTGCAGTTAAGGTGCCTGCTTGCAAAACCAAAGGATGCTGGTTCAATTCCCAGGACCAATCTCCAGGTCCCACGTGCACAAGATGGTGCATGCATCTGGGTGCATTTGCAATGGCTGGATGCCCTGGCATTACACATCTGGATTTTGTCTCCTCAGTCTTCCTCTCTGCTTCTCTCCCATCTCTCTCTCAAATAAATAAAAATAAATAAAAATAGCTTTTAAAAAAGAAATAAAGAGAGAAAGGAAATGGAAGGAAAGAAGGAGGAGAGAAGAGGCCACCCTGAAGAAATAAAACTGGGTGTGGTACATTTAATCCCAACCCTGGTCAGCCTGGGGATCATAGTGAATTTGAGGCCCTGGGCTTAAAAAACCCCTAAAAAAACCAAAAAAGAAGGAGGAGGAGGAGAAATGAATGAACAAACTCTGAATCAAGCCTAGTAGCTAAAGTCTATAATCTCAGCATTCAGGAGGCTGAGGTAGAAAGATTATAAATTCAAGGTTTGTCTGAGCTGCACAGTAAATTCAAGGGCAGTTTGGTGAGACCTTGTCTGAAAAAAAAAAAAAAAGGTGCAAATATTTAGCACTATGTTTCCTATTTCCTATTATACACACGGCTCTGAGTTTGATCCACGATGCTGGGTGTGGGTGGGGGTAGGAATGAGGGCAGGAGGGGCCTTGAGTGCCAGTCCACCCCTGTCTCAATGGGTTTACCCAGTCTGAGCATTTCATATGACTTTCTATACTATGTGTAACGTCCTCAGCCATCATCTGCGCTGTAGCACAAATCACAATTCTTCATTTCTCTTTTTCTTTTTTTTTTTTTGCAGCTTGTAATCTTTATTTTTATTATTATTATTGACAACTTCTTTAATTGTAGACAATATCCCATGTTATTTCCCTCCCTCCCCCTCCATTATATCCCCTCCCCCTCCCCCTCTGAATCCATTTCTCTTTTTCTATTTTTATTTATTTGCAAGCAGAGAGAGACAGATGGGAGAAGAAAAAAAGAGAGGGAGAAGGGATGTGCCAGGGCCTTTAGCCACTGCAAACAAATTTCAGATTCATAAACTCCAGATTCATGTGCCACCCTATGCATCTGGGCACTGGGGAATTGAACCCAGGTCAGGTAAACACCTAAACTGCTGAACCATCTCTTCAGCCTCTCTTCATTTCTTTTTCTTTTTTTTTTTTTTTTTTTTTTTGTTTTTCGAGGTAGGGTCTTGCTCTAGCCCAGGCTGACCTGGAATTCACTATGTCGTCTCAGGGTGGCCTTGAACTCACAGCAATCCTCCTACCTCTGCCTCCCAAGTGCTAGGATTAAAGGTGTGCGCCACCACACCCGGCTCTTCATTTCTTTTTAAGTCCAAAGATTATTCTCTTCTCTGGGTATATAGTTTCTGGATTGTCACTTAACGGACCCTTGGCATTCAAGTTGCTTTTACCTCCTGGCTGTCTTTGGTATCTATACCTGTGTAGTCATTGTGTTCAAAGGACCAGCAGGCCATTTTCCAAAGCTCAGCCTCTATTTTTTTATTTTTATTTGAGAGAGAGAGAATTGGTGCACCAGGGCCTCCAGCCACTGCAATCAAACTCCAGACGTATGCACCACCTAGTGGGAATGTGCAACCTTGTGTGCTTGCCTCACCTTTGTGTGTCTGGCTTACGTGGGATCTAGAGAGTTGAACATGGGTCCTTAGGCTTCACAGGCAAGCACCTTAAGTGCTAAGTCATCTCTCCAGCTCTCAGCCTCTATTTTTTAAAAAGTTGTTTCCAAGTAGGGCATGACTCAGAAGTTGAAGGCAGAAGGATCGGGAGTTTGAGTTTAGTTTAGTCTCAATGAAGAAAGAGAACTTTCCTTTCTCTGAAAGGCATCTCCAGGCACCCAGGGGTCGCATGTGAGAAGGAGGGTATCCAGGCCTTCTCAGCCTTTTAGAATGTAGGCTTGCTGCCTACACAGCCATCATGGTGCTCTGTGTATCTCAGTCTTTCTTTCTTTTAAAGTTTTTCTTAAGCTTTATTTTTATTTATTTGAGAGAGAGAGAAAGGCAGACACAGAGAGAGAGAATGGGCACACCAAGGCCTCTAGCCACTGCAAACAAACTCCAGACACATGTGACACCTTGTGCATCTGGCTTACATGGGTCCTAGAGAATCAACCCTGGGTCCTTTGGCTTTGCAGGTAAATGCCTTAACTGCTAAGCCATCCCTCCAGCCCTATTTCAGTCTTTCAAAGGACCTTGAGGAGAGTCCTAACCACTGCTGAGGGGTCAAGGTACCCTACCTGGAGAAGCCAAGGGTTTCTGCCTGCTGACATGGGCTGTTTTTGTAGATCCTGCAGCATCCTGGGGTTATAAAGCCAGGTTGAGCCAGGCGTGGTGGCGCACGCCTTTAATCCCAGCACTCGGGAGGCAGAGGTAGGAGGATTGCCATGAGTTCGAGGCCACCCTGAGAATAATTCCAGGTCAGCTTGGGCTAGAGTGAGACCCTACTTCGAAAAACAAAACAAAACAAAAAGCCAGGTTGCTGCTTTGCACTCTGTGGACCCTGTCATTGGACACACAGCTCCCTCCAGCCTAACGCAGCAGGGCAGGTTCGTACTTTCAGAAACTAACCACCAAACTGAATTCCCTTGCCACCCTTCCATCGAGAGGCCACAGAGCAGGATGTAGTTATGGCTGTCTGGGAACACAAGAGGGAACAAACACCTCTCTCCCCAGTCCAGCAGCAGCCGAGACCTGAGCCTCTGTGAGGACTCGCACAGAGAGCTTCCAGAAGTCCACTTTGCAGCAGGGCCCAGGCCAGGCCCTTCTCCCAGGGTAACATGCTGGCTGAGGGTCAGAGAATGGGTGATGAAAGCAAACTTCGCCCACTTAGAACCATCACCTCCCTCTCCGGGATACAAGAGTTCATACTGTAGAGGTGGTTGGCACTTGAATCCCATAGAAAATTAAATCAATTACCCAGTCTAATCAAGAACTCCAGGTTTTTAATTAAACTAAGCTTAATTAAATGGTGAGTGTACAGTTCTGTCGATGTCCTGATCGGGCCCTGGGGGCTGGGAGCAGCTGAATGGTCCATGTGGGCCACTGGCTGGGAGGATCAATGGGCCACTTGCCCACAGAGGATGGCCCCATGACAAGCACAACATGGCAGGGTGATAAGCAACCAGGCATCCCATTCTGTCCCCAAGCCAACTCCAGACTCTGAGGGAGGTAGTGACTGTAGGAAGACACGCTCTATAGAGACCTCCAGCCACCTGACATAGGGTGCTGGCTCCAGATGGCAGTGATGCCTTGAGGTCACACAGTAAGCTGGGGGTCCCACTGCCGAGTTCATGCATCCTTTCCCCAGGCCACATCTCTGCGGGGGGTTAGTTCAGAGACTCAGCTTGTACAGCTGACTTTGACCTGTCAGCCCCCACCCACCCTGGCACTCTGGGCCCTGCACACAGTGGTGTTCCACAACCCAGCCTACCATGTCCTATGATTCCCACAGAAGCAGCAGAGACACCAGCCTGCTCCCTACCATGTAAGGACTCCATGATACTCCTGGGGTCAGCCAGCCCCACCCTCCCCTTGCAGCTTCCCTCCCCTGCCCATTCTCAGGCTTGCAGTGTATGAGCAGGTGCTGGACCTCAGCCCACCCAGGCGCCACACTCTGATGGATGCGTATCAAGGGAAGGCGGGAGCCAGGAGCATCCCGCCCCAGGAGCGAGAATCAAATGCATAATAATAATAAAAAAATAGAACCTTCACTGCAATTGTCTGATCTATATTTATTTCATAACATGCAGAATTAATAAGAGACCAGGTTTAAGGCTGCCATGGTAACAGAATGCAGAAAGACTTGTCCCAGCAAATAGATGAAATCATAAATAACCCCAAAGTGCCCATAGCAAGAGTCGAGAGACCCTGCTGCAATCCTCACCCTCGCTGAGCCCCCCACCCACCTCTGGGTGCGTTTGTGCCAAGCCACCATGTCACTTCAGGGCCGAGGTTACCTAGAGCCTGGCATATGATGGACATGTCCTCTGAGGTTGTCACATTAGAGACTTTGTCAAGCTGCTGTCCTGGGTGGGGACTAGATCTGCAAATAAACAGCCAGCAGGAGTGGGATAGACATAGGTAAGTCTCCTTATCTCCCAACAGGAGGTCTGCCCCTTGTCCTGCCTTCATGGCCTCTGTAGCCAGGTGTGGTGGTGCACGCCTTTAATCCCAGTACTTGGGAGGCAGAGGTAGGAGGATCACCATGAGTTTGAGGCCCCCCTGAGACTACATAGTGAATTCCAGATCAGCCTGGGCTAGAGTAAGACCCTACCTTGAAAAACAAAACAAGAAAGAAAGAAAGAAAGAAAGAAAGAAAGAAAGAAAGAAAGAAAGAAAGAAGGAAGGAAGGAAGGAAGGAAGGAGAAGGAAGAGGAAAGAAAAGAAAAGGAAAAGAAAAGAGAAGAAAAGGAAAAGAAAAGAAAAGAAAAAAATGTAAATTCAGGGGATCACTTGGCCCATGTCTAATGGCAACCAAATATGCAGAGATCCAGCAAGAAGTGCTGGGCAGGGACATCTGAAGTAGTGACTACAAGACACAATAGCAGGTAACCCTGCCTTGGTGGCCGCTGGTAAGATGCATTGGGCCTCTTGGAATCTGCCTGGCTGGCAAAGTAACAACCCCCAGTGGACCTTCTCCAAGCACCTACCCAAAAGCTAGCTGGTCAGACACCACGTCATCCTTGTTGCCTTCAGAATTTGCCACCATTCAAGAGCAAAACAACATAACATGGCTGTTATTCTGCCAAGGAGCCCAAGTCACCCACTAAGGACTCACTGCCATTGCCCGTCAGTCTACCCGCAAGGTGGTCTGGCTGGCCCACGATGAAAGTTTGAGTCCCTCTGTCCCCCAAGCCCATGCCTTCCTGTCTGGAGAATGTAGCTCCTGCCCACACCTGACCAGAGAGGATCCAACTTAAAAGGGAAACCAGGGACAAAGGCAAGGAGGGGTGTGTGGTGGGCAGAGGGCAGTGGAATAACTTGTAGGAACATATAGTGAACACGTGTCACACACGCTTGCCAAACCCACAGAGTATACAACACCAAGAAGGGCTCTCGATGGATTTGAGGTAATGAGTTTGCAAGAGGGCTCCCACAACTGCTCTGACGAGTAAAGCCCCTATCTGCGTTTTAAGGCTCTTTTGCCATTATTACTTAAATACTTTTAGTGGACCATGCTTCCCTTATTAGAGGCTATTCAGAATGTCCAGACCCAATGACATGATCTTTGCAGAAGACCTGGGACACCTGAGACCATCCCAGGCCTACCAAAATCTTTCTTGCCTCAGATGAACCATCTGCCCAACAGATGTTTGCTACAGTGAGCACCTGGGCATAGAAGTGGGTAAGGATGGGGCTGCCTAAGGGAAGGGGGGCCAGGTAGAGTCCAAGTCATAGCCAACACCCCCAACAAGAATGGCTCAGCTGCTCACAAGGCTGTTATATGCCTGTCCATGTCTGTCCGTGGTGGTCCTGGCCACCTGAGGGAGACCATTCTGCAGCCAGGAAGTGCACATGTACAAGTGCCGGGGCCACTCAGAATAAAACACTTCTGTTATCACAACCCTGGACGTCACCAGCAGCACCAGTGGGTCCCCACCTTTGCCTTCTGCACCCAGCAAGCTGGGCATACCAGCCTCACTCACCCCACAGGACAGATCACTTAATGCCTGTGTCCTCCATATCCACAACCAGGAAGGAGAAGCCTCATGGATGCCCTGGTATCCTGGGACCCCCACCTTGTCTCCACCACAGGTGTCCAGGTGTCGGCCTTGCCCACGCACCCCATCCACAACGGCCAGTTTCTTATTCCACCTTCACGCCTCTCTCACCTCTGGTGTTGACAGAAGAATGAATCTTGGGACAGAGCCTCCTTGTTTCAAGATGAAGCACCAGGGGCCTCTCCCTTGCATGCTTAGGAGGGCTTCATAAAGCAGTCCCACCTGGGAATCTCACGACCCCCAGCGCACTGTCACCACCACTCCCCACCATCACCGTCCCTTACCGTACCTGCGTGTTCCGCACGGAGAAAAGCACAAGGCTGCCCCCTAGTGTCACCAAGGTGCTGAACTGCTCCAGCTCCCACATGCCGCTTCTGTCAGGTCTGAGACTCTTGGAGTGACACAGGGCCCCTGGACCTCCAGGGAGCAGGTCAACCCTCTGTAGGAAGGATGGGGACGCAGCCCACCAGTTCAGGGTGCTCTGGGGCTATGGTGATCCAAGAGTGGACCATCAGTAGTAGTACATGGGCATAGAGCTGCAATTAGGAACCCACACACACACACCACACCCACGTGTCTGCCACCAACTGCATTCCAAGGAAACTGCGCAAGCCCTTTTGGGATTGCTGTACTACATTATCCCTAAAATTGGGTACGTAGACGCTCCAAAGAATCCTGGGTTCCTGTTGTCAGCACTCTCATCCTGCTGAGGCCTTGGAGTTGGTGTCTAGCATAGCAGCCACTTACTGAGGGTCCCATCTTCCACTTTGCCAGTCTAGGAGTAAACTGAGGCACAAAAAACGCCACGGTGAGCAGAGGTAAGTTGAGGTGAATTGGGATGAACTGGAGTGTGCTAGAGTGAACCGGAGTGCACTGGGTTGAGCTGGCGTGAATTGAAGTAAATCTAGGTGAGCTGAGGTGAACTGGGAAGGCATCATCCACAGTCTGGGAAGCAAGCTGTGACCAGAGCTTGGACTCTATCAGTTCTACCCCAGCAGGGTTGACAGCCAAAGTAGGGGATCCCCAAACAGAATGAGTACCTATCTGGGACCAGGTGTGCTCCCTGCAGGTTGAGTTGAGGCCTCTGGTCAGATCCCTAAACAAGTGCCCTGTGCAGGTCCTGGGCAGGCTGACTATGACATCAGTCCCACATTGACTGTGGGCTTCTTCCTTGCAGTGACTCGTGGAACCTGGCGTTTGCTTGTCCCAGAAGCAAAATGTGGGGCTGTGGTCCTTTACCATCATGATAAAACCAGGCAAGACAGGTGTGGAGGCAGCCCTTTCGAACTATGAGGAGTGGGGTGGAGAACCTGCACCAGGACACAGCTTCCTGCTCTGAACCTCCTTTCCCAGACTAGGCCAGATGCATACCATAACCTCTCCAGGACAGGTGGGGGGGGGCGGGGAGGGAAGAGGTAAGAAATAAGCAGCTGGCTGCTGATGAGAACTGGTGCCCTTTGACATCTGACCTTTGCTCTGGGCAGGTGCAGGGCAGGTGGACTTGAGGGCTGAGTTCTAGACACTGGCATTGTGAAGGCGCGCTCTCTAGTGGTGCCCAGGCAGCCCTCAATGTCTCTGTGTCACCATGGCCCTGGCCCTGGCCCAGCATGGCCCGAAGAGCTCAAAATTAGGACAGCAGGCAGATGGACTTACGATCCCCTGTGGTTCTGGGTGGGGCCACTCCGGGGACTAGGAGAACTGGAAGACAAGGCTTCAGCTGAGCCATGAATCATCACAAAGGGGGAGTGTGGCCTGGAGAGATGGCTCAGTGGTTAAGGCACTTGCCAGCAAAGCCTAATGACCTGGGTTCAATTCCCCAGGACCCACATAAAGCCAGATGTGAAAAGTGGCACATGTGTCTGGAGTTCGTTTGCAGTGGCTAGAGGCCCAAGTATGCCTATTCTCTCTGTCTCTCTTCTCTGTGTGTGTGTGTGTGTGTTTATAAATAAATAATTTTTAAAAAACTTGGCCGGGCGTGGTGGCACACACCTTTAATCCCAGCACTCGGGAGGCAGAGGTAGGAGGATCGCCATGAGTTCGAGGCCACCCTGAGAATACATAGTGAATTCCAGGTCAGCCTGAAACAGAGTGACACCCTACCTCGAAAAAAAAAAAAAAAAAAACTTAAGAAAGGGGGAGTTTTCAAGGGTGAAGGGATGTTGGGGAGGTGGCCAGCGTAAGGATGTGGCAGTCAAGGCCTAGGGGCATCAGGCAGCAGAGTTTGACCTGTAGCCATAGGCAGCTTGGTTTCTTGGGGACTGTTGGCCTGAGAAGCAACCCAGCTGAGTTGGCATCTCCAGTGGCCAAAGAAGGAGCTGGAGAGCCGCCTGTGAGTCAGGTTTGTCCTTGAGAAGCTGCCCTTCTTCAGGAATCATCTGGAGGGCTGGGCCAATCAGATCAGAGTTGCAAAGACATGAGCTCCATGAGAACCCAAGCATGGGTTTACCAGACAGACCAGACCATACACCACGGCATCTGTAGAAGCTGCTCCGGACACCTCACACAGTCCATCAACAAGGACTCAGACTCACCTGCCCACTCACTAAGGGAGGGTCATGCAGGTGCGCTCAAATGCAGGGGGCTCTGAGGTTCAGACGCCTGGTTACAAGACACGGGCTGGGGCAGCAACTAAGGGGGTCCTGTAGGATTTTGCTTGGGGGAGTAGCCTGGGGCAGCAGTTCTACAGAGATGGACACAGTGGGCGCTGGGGCTGGAGTGTCAGTGTCCCATGGAGACAAAGTGTCAGGTTGGAAGGCGAGAGGGTTCCAGGGATGGGTGGCAGTGATGGTGGCACAGCACTGCCAAGTGGGCAGTGGGTAAGACAATGCATCTTAAGCTATGTGTATTTTACCAGAGGGGAGATGGGAAGGAGGGAGAGAAGGAAGGAGGGAGGAAAGCAAAATGGAGGGAGGAAGGGAGGAAAAGTTAAGGGAGTGAAGCAAAAGAGAGGAAGAGCCGGGAGTGGTGGCACACGCCTTTAATTCCAGCGCTTGGGAGGCACACGTAGGAGGATCATTGTGAGCTCAAGGCCATTCTGAGACTACATAGTGAATTCCAGGTCAACCTGAAGAGGGCTGGAGAGATGGCTTAGTGGTTAAGGCATTTGCCTGCAAAGCCAAAGGACCCTGGTTTCATTCTCCAGAACCCACATAAGCCAGATGCACAAGGGGATGCATGCATCTGGAGTGCTGGAGGTCCTGGTATGCTCATTCTCTCCCTCCCTCCCTCCCACCCTCTCTCTCTCTCTCTCTCTCTCTCTCCTCTTTCTCTCTCTCAAATAAATAAATAAAATGTATTTTAAAATAATAAAAAGGAAGGCGGAAAAGGGAGGAAAAGAGAAGGAAGGGAGGAGGAGCGAGGGAAAATACAAACGTCCATTCCAGGCTGTGGCCAGGTGGGAGTGACATTCTCGTGGTTTATATCAGTTTATTTTTAGTCATAGAAATCTCCTATCTATTAAAAAGAAGGTGATGAGGAAATGAGTGCTAGTGTCCCCATCTCTGGCCTCAGGTGGGTCAATGGACAAAAGCCTCCCAGAGGGGGCACAGATGGATGCCCAGGGCACTGGGCATAGCCATCACTCAGACCTCAGGGAAAGAGGAAAGGAAGCCTTGGAAATGGGTTAGCAGTTCTGCTGGGTGGCTGCACTGGCTCTGCTTTGAATGGCCCAGCCAAAGGACCCAGAGGGCAGGCTATTAGAAAGTCCTTTAGAATTTTGTCCCTGGGTTGCCATTTGCTCCAGAGTTTGAGAATCTACCCCTAGGCATTCCAATTTGTTTCTGTTAGAACTGCCCAGAGATGCTGGAAACAGGGAGTGTCTGAAACCACCATGTCTCACTAGGCCTCTGAGTGCTCGTGCTCTCACTGCCCCAGGCTCACCTCTCTCTCCTTTCTTTGTAGGACTCATTTTTAAAGAATATTTTAATTAGTTATATGCAAGGAGAGAGAATGGGTGCCACATGGCCTGCCCCTGCAAATGAACTCCAGATGCATGTACCACTTTGTGCATTTATTTTATTTTATTTTTTTTGGAGAGAGACACAGAGAGAGAGACAGAGAGAGAGATAGAGAGAGACGGAGAGGAAGACAGAGATGGGCGTGCCAGCAGTGTCTCAGTTGCTGAGAACGAAATCCAGATGTGTGCGCCCCCTTGTGGTCAAGTGCGGCATTGCGCCCTTGCATCACTTTGCATCTGGCTAAACATGGGACCTGGAGATTGGAACCACTGGAGATTGGAACCAGCGTTCTTAGGCTTAGGAGGCAGGGGCCTTAACCCCTAAGCCATCTCTCCAGCCCCCACTTTGTGCATTTTATATGGATATTGGGGAATTGAACCTGGGCCAGCAGGCTGATAAAGCAAGCTCCTTTAAATACTGAACCATTTCCCCAGCTCCAGGGCTGTTTTTTTTCCCCTGTGAGACAGAGTTTCATGTATCCCAAGCTTGCCTTGGATTAACAATATATACTGTAATTTCTGGAAAGATAGCTCAGAGGTTAAGGCACTTGCCTGCAAAGCCCAAGGACTTCGAAAAACAACAAAAGACTCTCCAGATTACAGGTGGGTCACAATGCTCAGTTGTACTAGGAACTGAACCCAGGGCTTCATGCATGCTAGAAAGAATTTCACCAACAGAGTTCCATCCTCATCCTCAGCCCATCTCTGTTCTCTCTGATGTTCTTGATGTTTTTCTCAGGGTGGCCTCGAACTTTCGGCGAATTGGGATTAAAGGCGTGCGCCACCACACCCGTTTGAAAAAAATATACCTAACATACATATAATTTACCATTTTTTTTTTTTTTTTTTTTTTTTTTTGGTCTTTTGAGGTAGGCTCTCACTCTAGCCCAGGCTGACCTGAAATTCACTATGTAGTCTCAGGGTGGCCTCGAACGCACAGCCATCCACCTACCTCGGCCTCCAGAGTGCTGGGATTAAAGGTGTGCGTCACCACGCCCGGCTTCAACTTACCTCTTAACTGCACGGTTGAGAACTGTTGAGTGAATTCAGTGCTGTGTTACCATCACCATTCTCTGCCCTCACAGAACTCTCATTCCCAGCTCCCCGAACATACTGACTCACCCCCCAGCCCTGGTACCCAGCACTCTACACCTGTCTCTGTTCACCCCACAACTCTGAGGACCTTGTTATCAGTGGAATCCCCTAGCATCCTTTTGTGCTTGGATTCCCTCTCTCCTAGAGCATCCCTGGGTCCTTCACCTTTTATTTTGCTTTGGTTAGCTCTGTACGCCGCCATGTCTGACATTGTATGCGGCAGGCTGTGCATGGGACTCAGCTGGCTTTGGTGACGCTGCGCGTGCTCATGGCCATCATATTTCTGGATGTGGCATGTCATCTGCCTTTGGAGAACATCACCCATATGGGTGCCAGGAAGTCTGATCTCAGCAACTGCCAAATAGCCTCAGGTCCCCAGTTCCAGGGAGTGCAGAGCCCCAGGGGGACAGGCAGCACTATGGAGCTTGGCCATGAGGTGGTGCTGTTTGCCATTTGCGCTGATTAAGGCTAATTCCTTGACCAGGAACAGTTGGCTAGTTCACAGAAGACCAGAAAGTATGAGGTAGGCGTGATGACAGGACCCTGTGCTGGGAGGGGTCTCTAGCCTGGCTTGTAGGTAGGGGTCCATCAGGTGCAACTGTGGCAGCAGAGGGTTTGCCATGGCTCCTGTCAAGGGCCTTGAAAAGTTTGTCCACATCAGCCAAGCCATCCGGAGGAAGTCATTTGAAACGTGCATGCCCACAGATTTATGTACAAGGATGTTCATCACAGCATTATTTATAATAACGGGAAGTTGGCACCAGCTCACATATCCAACCACAGAAGAGTGATGAGGTGAATGACAGAGCATCACACACTGGGTATGATGCGGCCATTAAACATGAGATTTATGGTGGGGGTTCATGGACATGGAAAATGTTCATTATATATGCTCATGCAGGAAATAAAGCAGAATGCAAACCCAGGTATGCACCGTCTTCCCTATTCTGATAATTAAAAGGAATAAAGCATCCAGCCCGGCAGAGAGCCGCCATCTCATTGTCCAGTATCCAGGCCTGGACCGGGGTTCCCACCTCTCAGGGACCCCCAGGATGACTGGAAACAGTGCAATAGATCTCTACCAATGGCTCCACAGACTTCCCCTCAACCAAGATGTATGAAGAGGGGTCTTGGCAGAAAGAGGAGAAAAGGTGGGGTCCCAAGGTTGGGGTTCAGAGGCACAGGCAGCAGATGGGTAACTCCACAGCGATTCACCCATGATCTATGGGCTCGGGTGAGGTGTGTCAAGACCTCCACTTCCTGTCTGCGTGACTCCATCTCTCTGCCTTCTGCTTCATTCCTCTCCTTCCTTACCTGCAGCTTGCTTCTGGTTGAATCGAATCACTACATTTTCACAAAAAGGAAAAAAAAAACATCTGCACAATGGTGGTCCCATTTCTAGAGTGAACACACACTGTAAGTGCAGTCTGCTTGAGTTTGGGGGAATCCCTTGGGCATGACTGCTTTCCATAGCATCAGACAGTTGGGGGTGGGGTGGCAGGGCATCCATGGGGCATGCCTATGATGAGTTGGCTCTGTGCCCACAGTACAGGTGCCACTTCCTCTCACCCCAGACCTAGGCACAGAGCACAGCATCCATCCCTGGAATAAATACTTGCTCCCCCCATGTTTTAGAAGGATATAACCTTCACTGAATCTGGAATTGTAGGCAGAAAGGGGAGCTGGGGGATGTGGAACCTTTCCGAGTATACCTCCACTCTCACTGTTCTGGAAAAGGCCAGGAGGGAGCTGGGATCCTGATGGCACGTGAAAGACAAATCTAGTCATTTCTATGCCACTTGTTACAGTATAAATGCGAATGTGAACAAGCAAAGACAACTGGCCTTTCTTCCAGATGACACTTCTCAGGTCTGGCGGGGCCAGTCATGGGACATGAAAGATGCTTACTCTACTCCCAGGAAGTGGCAAAGGTGGCTGCCTGTGAGTCCATCTCCAGGAGAGGATCCAGAGGGAACGGCCTCCCTACCAAGTATAGGAAGGGTGGGCTGGGGTGCAGCTCAGTGGTAGAGCACTTGCCTGCTATGCATGAGGACTTGGATTCCATCTGAGCACCACAAAATAAATGAACAAGTGAATGAATAATAATGAATAAACAGAGAAAGAAAAAAATGTGCTATTCTCCATGGTCCTCATGTTCACTAGCCTGCTGCCCTGGCTTGGGGTCCTACCCTGGCCCCAGTCCCCTTGGGGTGCACATTCACAGGAATTCATCACTTCCCAGCCTCCACATTACTCTGGGGCTGATTAAATTAGCGAATGCAATCACAATGTGAAGCAAGTTAATTGAGAGGATTTATTTGGGCCTGACAGTTTTATGCATGTTTGATTAAGTATTATAAGGTTTGTTTTTGATTTTGCATAATTTAACTTTAAATCCTGCACCAAGGGGGGGTATCAACCATTAACGACCAAAATAAACCTCTTTTAAGATGCATCCATTCTTGATTTATTTCTGAATGCAGTATCTTCCAGATTTTTTTTTTTTTTTGGCGCTGTTGCCAAAGTGACAAATATGTTCAAAGTAACATTTTGAGCTATCCCAGTTACCACATAAATCTTCCAGAATGGATACAATTCATTAAAAGTTTTGAAAGAAGTACAAGTTAGTATTTATATTGCAACAAGTGACATATAAATGCCTGTATTTGTCTTCTGTGTGCCGTGAAATATATCTCCGTGCCATTCCCTTGGAGCCTTGCGAATTGTCCATGCTCTGGGGCAAAGACAAGCTTGGTCACAAATCCTTGTTCCTGTCAGCATGAAGCTATTCAATCAACAACAGTTCCAGTTGTGTCTTTGGTGAAATTAGCACAGAAGAAACACAGGGCAGGCCTGGGGCGAGATGGACAGCCTTGGGAGGGGTGAAACCCCGCTGAGTGCTAACATTGAACCCAGTCTGCTTGACTCCTTCCAGGTTTGGAGCTGGCTGTAGGAGGGTACACCTGGCAACCAGACCAAGGCCTGAGAAGACGCGGGTCACCAAGAAGATAGACAAGTGACTCCCTCTTTTCTGAGCTGAAATCTTGGTTCTCCATCACTGAGCCATCACTTCAGCTGGCTTTGTAAGTGTCCCTACTTTCAGGTGGCAGCATTTACAGACCATCTTTTCAGCCCACTGCCTAGGCTAAGGGTTTTTCTTTTCATTATGATTCAGTCTTTTTTCTTTTTCTTTTTTTAAGATTTTATGGGGTGAGGCGTTGTGGGGTACACCTTTAATCCCAGCATTCGGGAAACAGAGGTTAATGGATCACCATGAGTTCAAGGGCCACCCTGAGACTACATAGTGAATTCCAGCCTGGGCTAGAGTGAGATTCTACCTTGGAAAAAAAAAAAAGATTTATGGGCTGGAGGGATAGCTTAGTGGTTAAGGTGCTTGCCTGCAAAGCCAAAGGACCCAGGTTTGATTCCCCAGGATCCATGTAAGCCAGATGTACAAGGTGGTACATGTATCTGAAGTTCGTTTGCAGTGGCTGGAGGCCCTGGCATACCCATTCTCTGTCTGTCTCTCAAATAAATAAATAAGTATATACCTCCTGGGCACCAGGTATTTAAAAAAAAGATTTTATTTATTTATTTGGAAGAGAGAAAAAAAGAATGCATGCATCCGGGCCTCTTGCTTCTGTAAATGAACTCCAGATGCATGTGCCACTTAATGATGCACTTACTGCATCTTTATGGCTTTATGTGGGTACTGGGTAATCGAACCAGGGCCTACCTACAGGCTTTGCAAGCAAGCGCCTTTAACCGCTGAGCCATCTCTCCAGCCTTCATCATTGAATCTTCATTAAGGGTCACTGGAGTGGAGCTTCCAGTTCAAACTTGGGAAGATGAAATACTTTACCCAGCCACAAAGTAGCCTCTTGCTATCTAGGGGGAAAAAGTGGAAAGGGATACTTCAGAGCAGGGTGGCTCTATAACTGGTCCAGCGGCTCTTGACAGTCCGTGATGCTCCTAGACATATGCACCTGTGCATTTCTCCAGGGCAGCTTCTGTCCTCCAGTGCTAGAGCGCTTGGTGCTGCTTTACTTCTGCAGAGGCCAGGATAGCTGCTGGGCCATTTAAGCACCCATGAGGCCCCCAGGCTCTGCATGGCTGAGGCCTGCTGCCCTTCCAAGCCCCTGCCCTCCATTTTGAATGTCTACCACAAGGCAGGTGCTTAGCCAGCAAACACCTGCTTATCAGACATGGGGGTGTGCTGCCTTCTGCCAGGTACCAAGAACATGACAGGAAGCAGAGAAGGACCAGGGCCCCAGAGCTTTAGCCTGAGTCTGGTTAGTCAAACAGGAGGATAAATAAGTAACATACAGCATGGCTGAAGCACAAGGTTTGTAGCCTGAGACTGAAAGAGGAGCTCCAGCTGGACTTGCAAAGATTAGAGGCAAGGGGCCAGTGGGCACAGTCAGAGGGTGTTGTGACAGCACAGGGGTGTGGAGCAAAGAAAACGCTCTTGGTGGGAGACAGCTTTGGCTTTGCTGAGAGGGCAAGGCACAGAGGACCTCCAGCCAGGTCCTGCCCTAGCAACCCAAGTGATCTAGAGCACAAATACAACCATTGCTATGTTCCAGTATAAATACTAATGTGAACAAGGAAAGACAATTGGCCTTTTTTTCCAGATGACACTTCTCAGGTCTGGCGGGGCCAGTCACGGGGCATGAAAGATGCTTGTTCTACTCCCAGGAAGCGGCGAAGGTGGCTGGCTTTGAGTCTATCTCCAGGAGAGGGACTGGAGGGAACAGCCTCCCTACCAAGTATATAGGCATAACATCCACTGTTGTGACAGATGCTCTTGGTGACCACACTCAGTGCCCTGTGAAGTGCCCAGCCCTGCATGGCTAACACGTTCAGGGTGTTTCTCCCCTGAGAACACTAACAAATCACTCAGAATGCAGTAGCCTCCATGGAAACACAAGCTGGGCTGAGGTGCAATGACAGAGCACTGGTCTTCTATGTTCCACCCTGTTTGCATGCCCAGCACCACAGCAAGAGGAAATAAGGGAATAGAGGGAGAAGGGGAGGAGAGAAGAATGGATGCTGTAACAAAGCCCCACAGACTGTGGCTTATACAGCAGGTATCTTCCTCATACAGCTCAGGTCAATGAAGACCCCAGATCAAGGTGTAGAAAGGCTGGTTTCCCTGACCACACTCTCCCCAGCTTATAGATACCACCTCTCCCCATGTCCCCACATGGTGCCTGTGTCTCGATCTCCAGTCATTCTGGAATAGAACCCACCCTGAAAACCCCACCTTATCTTAGTGCTTTATTATTTATTATTATTATTTTTTGGTTTTTCAAGGTAGGGTCTCACTCTAGCTCAGGCTGACCTGGAATTCACTATGTTGTCTCAGCGATCCTCCTACCTCTGCCTCCTGAATGCTGGGATTAAAGGGAGTGTGCCACCACGCCCGGCTCAAGTGCTTTATTATTATTATGTGTCTATGATATGTGGTATCTGTGTTGGGGGGAGGCATGTGCATACCATGGCACACATGTGGGGGTTGAGGATACCCTAGGGATATTTGTCCTCTTCCACTTTTTTTTTTTTTTTGGTGAGGCAAAGTTTTATTGGGTAAAAAAGAAAGAAAAGAAAGAGAATAAAAGCTGGTGCACACCAGGTCTACACCCAGAGTTCGGGTTCTCAAGATGTAGCATTGTACTCTTTGGAGTGTCAGTTTTTATCGGAAATAACCACATGAAGTTCATAGAAAAAACAGGATGGGAGTTAAGCCATAAATCACAACTTACATTCTTAGATTACAGGGAAGCAAAAACAGAATGAACTTGTGAACAGGTCTGTTGGTCAGTTATAGGAAGCGCCTGGGGGGTATTAGGTAGGCCTTATCTGCCCTTAAAGACTTTGCACAACAGTGCAGGCCCTGGGTAATGCTATCCAGACCAGCAGAGCATCCTGTTTATCTCCCATTCCCACCTGCTCAAGCAAGTGTAAAGTGACTTCTATTTAGAAATAACATTTTGCTCTTTACACTGTGACCGGCATTGCCCTGGTTAGGTTTCATCACTTGCTAGAATGGCTGACAGAATTCAGGGGAACGCTGTACTTACATTTACCCCTTTATTATAAAGGATACAATTCAGGACCCACCAAATGGAAGAGGTGCACAAGGCAAGGAGTGGGGAGGAGGTAGAAGGCTCCCACCAGACCCTCCACAGCTCCCACAGTGTGGAAGCTCTCTGAAACACACAGTTCAGGGGTTTGTACAGGGGCTTCGTCACAGGGCACCATCATTCACTCCACCTCCAGCCCCTCTCCCCCTCTCAGAGGAGACACTGAGTAGTTTTAGGCTTCTGATCACAGATTATCTGTTTGGGTGACCTACCTTCATCTGGAAGCCACCAAGAACTGCCTCATTAGGACAAAAATGCTCCCACAACCCAAAAGACCCCAAGGGGTCAAGAACTCTCCATATCTCACATTTTTTTTCTTCTTTTTTTTTTTTTTTTTTTTTTTTTTTTTTTTTTGAGGTAGGGTTTCACTCTGGTCCAGGCTGACCTGGAATTCACTCTGTAGTCTCAGGGTGGCCTTGAACTCTCAGCGATCCTCCTACCTCTGCCTCCCGAGTGCTGGGATTAAAGGCATGCGCCACCACGCCCGGCTCATATCTCACATTTTGTGTGTGTGTGAGAGAGAGAATTAGTACGCCAGGACCTCCAGCCACTGCACACGAACTCCAGATGAGTGCACCATCTTGTGTGCATCCAGATGTGTGCAATCTTGCATGCTTGCATCACGCTGTGCCTCTGGCTAACGTGTGTTCTGGGCAGTCAAACCTGGGTCCTTAAGCTTCGCAGGCAAGCACCTTAATAGCTAAGCCATCTTTCCAGCCCTATATTTTTTGTTTTGTATTTTTTAAATTTATTTTTACTTTTATTTATTTATTAGAAACAGAGAGAGGGAGAGAGTGAGTGAGTGCCAGGGCCTCTAACCACTGCAAACAAACTCCAGACACATGCACCACCATGTGCATCTGGCTTACGTGGGACCTGGAGAATCGAACCTGGGTCCTCATGCTTCACAAGCAAGTGCCTTAACCATTAAGCCATCTCTCCAGCTGTTTTTTTTTTTTTTTTTTGGTTTTTCGAGGTAGGGTCTCACTCTGGTCCAGGCTGACCTGGAATTAACTATGTAGTCTCAGGGTGGCCTCGAACTCTTGGTAATCCTCCTACCTCTGCCTCCCGAGTGCTGGGATTAAAGGTGTATGCCACCACGCCCGGCTTTGTTTTGTATTTTTTTTTTAAATATTTTATTATTTATTTATTTATTTGAGAGAGAGATACAGAAATAGGCAGGTAGAGAGAGAGAGAGAGAGAGAGAGAGAGAGAGAGAGAATGGGTGCGCCAGGGCCTCCAGCCACTGCAAACGAACTCCAGATGCATGCACCCCTTTGTGCATCTGGCTTACGTGGGTCCTGGAGAATCGAGCCTCGAACCGGGGTCCTTAGGCTTCATAGGCAAGCGTTTAACCACTAAGCCATCTCTCCAGCCCCTGTTTTGTATTTTTTTTATGAGAGAGATCTTCCACTTTGTTTGAGACAAGGTCTTCCTTGTTACTTTTTTTTGCCATATTTTCATGGCTCTGTCTCCCATTGTTATAGGCATGTTGGGATTAGGACACTTGCACAGCTTTGCACCTGGCTTTATGCAGGTGTTATGGAGTTGAACTAGGGCTGGCAGACCTTTAACTGATGAGTTATCTTCCAGCTCCCTTGGTCCCCTCTTTTTTTTTTTTTTTTGGTTTTTCAAGGTAGGGTCTCACTTTAGCCCAGGTTGACCTGGAATTCACTACTTTACTATGTAGTCTCAGGCTGGCCTCAAACTCATGGAGATCCTCCTCCCTCTGCCTCCCAAATGCTGGGACTAAAGGAATGCTCCACCATGCCTGGTTTGTTTGTTTGTTTGTTTGTTTGTTTGTTTGTTTATTTATTTATTTATTTATTTATTTTCTAGGTAGGGTCTCACTGTAGCCCAGCCTGACCTAAAATTCATGTAGTCTCAGAGTGGCCTTGAACTCACTGCAATCCTCCTCTTTCTTTCTTTTTTTTTTTTTTAGAGAGAGACAGAGAGAGAGGGAGAGGAAGACAGATAGAGATGGGTGTGCCATCAGCCTCTCAGCTGCTGCAAACGAAATCCAGATGTGTGCGCCCCCTTGTGGTCAAGTGCAGCATTGCACCCTTGCATCACTTTGCATCTGGCTAAATGTGGGACCTGGAGACTGGAACCTCTGGAGACTGGAACTAGTGTTCTTAGGCTTAGGAGGCAGGTGCCTTAACTGCTAAGCCATCTCTCCAGCCCTTCTTTTTCTTTTTTTGTTTTATTTATTTATTTATTTATTTATTGGAGAGAGACAGAGAGAGAGACACAGAGAGAGGGAGAGGACGACAGAGAAAGATGGGCGCGCCAGCAGCCTCTCACCTGCTGACAACGAAATCCAGATGTGTGCCCCCTTGTGGTCAAGTCCAGCATTGCGCCCTTGTGTCACTTTGCATCTGGCTAAACGTGGGACCTGGAGATTGCAACTGCTGGATATTGGAACCGGTGTTCTTAGGCTTAGGAGGCAGGTGCCTTAACTGCTAAGCCATCTCTCCAGCCCTATTAGTTTTTAATTTTAGAGAGAAAGAGAGAGGAAGAACTAGCGCATCAGATCCTCAGCCACTGCAATTGAACTCTAGGTGCTTGTGCCACCTAGTGGGCATGTGCTACCTTGTGCTTGCCTCACCTTTGTATACCTGGCTTATGTGGGATCTGGAGAGTCGAACATACATCCTTAGGCTTTGCCACCTCTCCAGCTCTCTTTTTTGTTTTGCATGTGTATATGTGCATGTGGTGTCCAGAGGACAACCTCAGGTATTACCCTCAGGAATGCCATCCACCTTTGATTGAGACAGGGTCTCTCAGTGGCCTGGAGCTCACTACTTAGGATAGACTGGCTGCCCAGTGAGCCCCAGGGATCCTCCTGCCTCCACTCCCCCAGCACTGGGATTACAAGCATATGCCACCAAACCTGGCTCCCCCGCCCCGAGGTAAGGTCTCACTCTAGCCCAGACTGACCTGGAATTCATTCTGTATTCCCAGGGTGGCCTTGAACTCATGGCAATCCTCCTACCTCTGTCTCCCCAGTGCTGGGATTCAAGGCATGCACCACCACACCCAGCTACACCTGGCTTTTTAAATGCAGGTTCTCAGGATTGTAGTGAGGTTAGGTGCAAGGCAGGCACTTCCTTCACTGAGTTATCTCCCCATCCACTATTTCAGTGCTTTTTAAAAGGCCTGTCTCCACATAAAGGCCACACGCTGAGGTGCTGATGGTTAGGTACAGTGTACAGATTTGAGGGACAGAACTCAGTGCCTAACAGTGCTTTATGTATCTCCCAGTTCTTTGTTTGCTTTGGGTTTTTTGTTTGTTTGGTTTTTCGAGGTAGGGTCTTGCTCTAGCCCAGGATGACCTGGAATTCACTATGTATTCTCATGGTGATCCTCCTACTTCTGCCTCCCAAGCACTGGGATTAAAGGCGTGCACCACCACGCCCGTCCTTTTCGTTGTTGTTTCGAGGTTGGGTCTCATTCTTGCCCAAGCTGACCTGGAATTCACTCTGTAGTCTCAGGGTGGTCTCAGACTCACAGCAATCCTCCTACTTCTGCATCCCCAAATGCTGGGATTAAAGGTGTGCACCATGACGACCAGCTACAGAGAGAATGGGAAGGCCAGGGCCTCTAACCTCTGCAAATGGACTTCAGATGCATGCGCCACTGTGCATCTAGCTTTATGTGGGTACTAAGGAATCAAATTTGGGTCATTAGGCTTTGCAGGCAAGTGTCTTAACTGCTGAGCCATCTCTCCAACACATCTCCTAGTTCTATATGCCAGGAACCATGCCATGGTAAAACTGGAGTCTGGCCCTGGTCTCATGAGGCTGAACAAGTGTACTTGCTACCAGACTGCAAAAGATAGAGAGCTATAGTGCTTCTGGGTCAGCTCACAGAGGGCCACACGCTGGTGGTGTTTTTTGGCCAAAGGCTTCAGTTCCTCCCCACAGAGCTGCTTGTGCATCCCCAATAAGGCTACTGTCAGCTTGTTTTCCCACAGAAGTCCTTCAGAAAGCAGGCAGAAAACTGCAATAAAAACTGGGAAAACCATGGGCTGGAGAGATGGCTTAGCAGTTGAGGCACTTGCCTGCAAAGCCAAAGAACCCAGGTTCAATTCTCCGGGACCCACATAAGCCAGCTGTACAAGGGGAAGCATGTGTCTGGAGTTTGTTTGCAGTAGCCAGAGGCCCTGGCATGCCCATTCTCTCTCTCTCTCTCCATCTCTTCTCTATCTCTCTTTTCTCTCTGCTTGCAAATGAATAAACAAACAAAAAATTTTTAAAACTGGGAAAACCTGACCTGGGCGTGGTAGCACATACCTTTAATCCCAGCACTCAGGAGGTAGAGGTAAGAGAATGGCTGTGAGTTTGAGGCCAGTCTGAGACTACAGAGTGAACTCCAGATTAGCTTGGGCTAGAATGAGACCCTATCTTGGTGGCGGGGGGACATACTGGGAAAACTGAGTCCCAGAGGAGCTAAGACTTTGCCCACAGCTAGAAGTGGTAGTAAGGAGTCAGGGTGGGCAGGCTGGGTCTGGAATACCTATGGGCAGCTTCGCCCTCTATAGATGCCATCTGTCTTTTCCAGTGACCTCTGGAACCTGACTCGTGACACTCAGGCAGGCCATCCAGGGAGAAGACCACCCTCCCTGGGTTCATAGGATACAGGAGCAATCGTGGTGGGGATAGGAGAGGCTTTGGCAGGACATGCTGTTACTCAGACTGAAATTCTGTTACCAAGGATTAGTGCAGTCAAACATCAATAAGATAACACACATTAGGCCACAGTGTGCCAAATTGACTAGTGATGTCTGCTGCTAGTGGTGGTATTGTTGAGATGTGGTAGGGTGTGAGTATAAAACTACCCCAAACATGTGGGTGGCACTCTGTGCCCTTCAGCTCACTCAGTGTCCCTAATAAGCTTGGATGTCCTTTTGCAGGCACCAGGCTCAGGGAGGAAAACATTTGCTTAAAGTGAGGTTCACAGATGCTCCAGGACAGGATAGGCAGCAGGAGTTTTCAGCTTTGCATGCCCCTGGGTCCTTATCTTGGCTACTCGAGTCCAGCTCCACTTGAACCTCCATGATGGCAGCAAAGAGGCCACAGACACCACACAGAAGAATGAGCCAGAGGCTGGAGAGTAAGTAAAACTAGGTGCATAAAGTAGCATATGTGTCTGGAGTTTACTTGCAGTGGCAGGATGCTCTGGTGTGCCCATATTCTTTTTTTCCTTTTCTCTCTCTCCCTCTTTCTCTGTCAAATAAAAAGTTAAAGGGCTGGAGAGATGGTTTAGCAGTTATGGCACTTACCTGTAAAGCTTAAGGACCCATGTTCAACTCTCCAGATCCCACATAAGCCAGATGCACAAGGTGACAAAAACTCTAGGTACATGCATACAAGGTGGTGCACGCGCCTGGAGTTCGAGTGCAGTGGCTGAAGGCCTTGGTGCACCAATTCTCTCTTTCTGTCTCTTGCTCTCCCTCTCTCATAAAAAAATAATAATACAGAGCCGGGCGTGGTGGTGCACGCCTTTAATCCCAGCACTTGGGAGGCAGAGGTAGGAGGATTGGCGTGAGTTTGAGGCTACCCTGAGACTACATAGTGAATTCCAGGTCAGCCTGGACCAGAGTGAAACCTACCTCGAAAAAAAAAAAAAAAAAAAAAAAAAAATGAGCCGCCCTATCTTGAAAAACTTGGGAGGCAGAGGTAGGAGGATTGGCGTGAGTTTGAGGCTACCCTGAGACTACATAGTGAATTCCAGGTCAGCCTGAGCTAGTGTGAGGCCCTATCTTGAAAAACCAATAAAATAATAATAATAATAATAATAATAATACAACAAAATAGAAAAAACAACAAGCCAGGCATGGTGATGCATGTTTTTAATCCTTGTACTCAGGAGGCAGAGGTAGGGGGATCAACATGAGTTCAATGCCACCCTGAGACTACATAGTGAATTCCAAGTCAATCTGGCTTAGATTGAGAATTTACCTCGAAACAACAAAAAGAGCCAACCATAGTTGGCTTGGTTCCTCATGCCTGGCTTTCCAAACCCAACTTGAGGCTTTCCCCTGTGCTCTTGTGTCTCTGGCACCCCAGCAGGTGGCGCCAGGCCACTGTCCAGTGCATGCCCACGGCAGAATGGAGGCTGAGGTAGAGACCCCAGCTGTACCTTTCACACCAGGGCCAGCCTGCAGCAAACAGCAAGGTGGAGGCTCTCTCTTGGCCAACATAGGCTGCCCAGAGTATATAGCGCTATTCTTGGGTCTAGGCTGTTGAGGTGAGGGGGTGGGCTGTGGGTCACTGAATTGGTTCAGGGGTGGCCCCCCAACATATCTAAGAACAGACTGCAGCAGAGTGCATGGTCATAGGAAGTGTCCTTTTTAAAAATAAAATATTTTATTTATTTATTAGAGACAGAGAGAGAGAGAGAATGGGCGCACCAGGGCCTCTAGTCACTGCAAACAAACTCCAGATGCATGCGCCACCATGTACATCTGGTTAATGTGGGACCTGGAGAATCGAACCGGGGTCCTTAGGCATCACAGGCATGTGCCTTAACCGCTAAGCCACCTCTCCAGCCCAGAAGTGTCCTTTTGTGAGACTTCCTGTGTTCTTTAAGTATGTGTCCTGTGGTCCAAGGTTAGGAGGCTCTGAGCCATTGTGAAAGGAGGGAGGCAAGGGACAGTCTCTACTCTCCACCTGCCCTCCCCTGGGAGGGATTCTGGGGGCCTCTGAGGAAGTAAAAGGGACGGACATGGTTGGAGGTGACTTCTCAGAGGCAGGGGACCTTCCAGTGGGGTCTTAAAGAATGAATACAAATGGGCAGGTGGAGGAGGGACAGAAAAAGAGTGGAGGAACAAGTTAGGATCAAGGTCTACCCTGGAATAATAGCATCTGAGAGCCAAGGAGGGGCCTTTGGGGCAGCTCAAGGCCTGGCCTCTCAAAGTGGTGGAGGAAAACAGCACACTGTCACTCTAGGGTGGCAGTAATCCAGGCCAGGGCTTTTTGTTTGTCTTGGGCTTTTTGAGGCAGTCTCCCTCTAGCCCAGGCTGATGTGGAACTCACTCTATACCTACAGGCTGGCCCCAAACTCTCAGTGGTCTTCCTACTTCAGCTTCTCAAGTGCTGGGACTAAAGGCATGGGTCACCATACCTGGCCCAGGGTTGATTTTTGGGATGGGATCTTATGTAGCCCAGGCTGGCTCTGAGCTTACTCGGTAGTAGTCACAGGGCTGGGCCATACCTGCCACCAAGCCTCTCAGTCCCGGTTCAGTCCATCCTACAAGATAGGAGCTGGTGTAGGCAAGTGAAGGCTAGTGCCAACGCTCATATGCAAGGGACATCTGGGGAGGTGGGGATGTTGGGCTCTGGAAGGTCAACCAGGAAAAAGCAGCAGAGATGCTGCCTCCATGTAGTGGGAACTCTGTGCTCTGGACAGGACCAGCCATTGCTGTGTTCAATCAGAGAAGCTGTGGTTACCCGTAAGGAGACCCTCATTAGATGGGATGTTCCCTCATGTGGGGGTCATTAGACCTTCACCTGAGATCATGCCATTTCATACAATCCTGCCCCAGCTGTCTGTGGTCTTGGCGGGGGGTTGCTGCTAGAGCATATAGGAAGTGGAAGGTGGGCGGAGGGGACTCTAGTGATGCAGCTCCCATGCTGGCGTGGGGTGTGTGTGTGTGTGTGTGTGTGTGTGTGTGTGTGTGTGTGTGTTTGTCCTTGAAACCCCTCACCCATGCTCCGATAATTAACTTGAATGAACTCATTGGTTCACCACGCTGGACTTGTGAGGGTTAAATTCTATTGTCAACTTTATCAGATTAGGGATCAAGTAGGACACTTACTTAGGCAGGCAGGTCAGTGAGGGCCTTTCCAGGAAGGACTGATGGGGGTTGGGGGAGGAGGAAGACTCCCCGGAGCAGCCGGCAATTCCTTGATGGACTATATATAAAGTGCCAAGGAAACATAATGCCTCTCCCCTGGCTGCCCTTGCTACTCCCTCGTGAGTCTACCCTATTGCTGCTATCCCTCATGGGCATCCGAACCCAGCTTCCTCAACCTCCAACGTGGACTGAAGGCCAGCGTTTCTCCAAGAATCCTCCAGGCCTTCAGTGCCAGATTGGGACTGCTGAGGCATTCAGCCTCCTGGACTGAGCAGCTACTGGGTTCTTCAACTCTCCAGCCCGCTGAGTCACTGTTGGACTGTCCGGCCCGATCGTGTCAGTCAGCCTAATAAACCTCCTTTATAACACGTATCCATTCTATTGTTCTATTACTCCAGAGAACCCCGAGGAAAACACCAGCCAGGGTGAACATGCATCTCTAGGTCTCCCCTGAGAGTCTGGGAACAATCCATGAAGAACACATGCAGCCAAAGGCCAGAATCCTGACACAGGGATGGAGCAGCTTCCTCCATGTAGCAGAGCTACCAGATTCTGGGGTTTAAATTCAAGGCAGTTGGAACTTGCTCCCTAAGTGCACTCCCCCCCCCCAATTCAGACAACCTCTGCTTAACTAAATGCTTGAACAGGTCTACACCTACATTCTCAGTCCCCTATGGAACCTCAGCTTTGGGGCTCCCACTGTCCCCAGACCTGAACCCTAGATGATAACTTGACTTGTGAGTAGAGGCAGGCAGGCAGGCAGGCAGGACTGCTACATACAGTGGAATTAGTGTCAGGATTTAGGGTTGGCCAGGGAGCAGCTGGGTAGTTTGGGACCATGAGACAAGGTGACAAGGGAGGTATGCGGGACTGCTGGAGGAACATCACATGATACAAGGTACCAACCTTAAGGATTGCCTGGAAGGATCATGGTTTTCTTGAAGCAAAGTGAAGGCCAGGATGTTTCAGACTGCTGGTCTGATAAATGTCTCTTTATTCCCCCCCCCTTTTGGAAGAGGGAGGGTCATATGGGGGCAAAAGGCTGTACAGAAATAGGCAAAAAAAAAAAGTTTTAAAAAAACCAAAAAACAACTATGGGGACTTGGGGAGATAGTTCAGCTGGTAGAGTCCTTGCCACACAAGCATGAGAACCTGAGTTCAGATTCCCAAAACCCACATAAAGGTCAGGCACAGCAGTGGGTGCCTGTAATCCCAGCACCAGGGAGGAAGACAGAGAGAGACAAGAGGTTCCCCAGAGCTTGCTGGCTAGCTATTCTAACCCAATCAGTGAGCGACACAATCTTGAAACAGAAGGTGGCGCACGCCTTTAATCCCAGCACTTGGGAAGCAGAGATAGGAGGATGGCTGTGAGTTTGAGGCTACCCTGAGACTACAGAGTGAATTCCAGGTCAGCCTGGGCTACAGCAAGACCCTACCTCGAAAATAAAATTTTAAAAAAAAAAAAAGTAAGGTGGATAGTGACTGAGGGAGACACCCAGCATCAATCTCTGACTTCCACATAGCACACATACACGTGCCCACATACATCACCACGCATGCATACCACACGATACCCCCACCACAGACACGTGCAAAAGAAGTGAAAAAAGTCTCTATGATTCAAAATAACCTCTGTAAGTTTCTGCTCCAGGAGTTCATCTTCCATAGGCTGTCGTGATGCTGGGGTCATCCTCGCTCATCTCTGTGGTGGGCAGAGAGGGGCCTTACAGAGAACGCCTCCCCAGCTGCGGGGCCGTGTGCTGACCCAGCCCTTTCCAGGATTGGCTTCTAATCTGATATCTGCAATCTCACAGTCTTCTCTCTCTGGTGTGCGCACAAGTTCCACAGCATGCATGCAGAGGTCAAAGGACAACTTCAAGTGTTAGTGTTTGCCTTCAATCTTGTTCATCATTGTGTTCATGAGGCTAGCTGGCCCATGAGCCTCCTGGAGAGTTTCAGTTACAGGATTATAGACCCTGTGCTACCATCTGGCTATACATAGGTTCTAGGGATCCAAACTCAAGGCACTCACACTTGCACAGCAAGTACCTCATCCACTGAGCCATCTCCCTAGCTCTTAATCTCACATTCTCTTGTTAAGGCAGGTCTCTTAATTCCTATGAACTTCAGGCCCCACAAAACCTACCTCTACCCCTTGGGTGTGGCTGCAGGTATCCTTGGATCTAGACGGAACCTGCAGCCCTTTGACTCTGGCCTTGGGTGATATATATCTGCAAGGCTGACCTTCTCTGGCCATTCAGTTGTGAAGTTCGGGTCCACTCAAAAACCAACCTGTGCGGGACTGGAGAGATGGCTTAGTGGTTAAGGAGTTTGACTACAAAGCCTAAGGACCCAGGTTCGATTCCCCAGCACCCACATAAGCCTGATGCACAAGGTGGTGCATGTGTCTGGAATTTGTCTGCATTGGCTAGAGGTCCTGGTGTGCCCATTCTCTCTCTCTCAAGTAAATAAAACAACCCGTGACACTGCACTTGCCACTTCCTCCTGCCACTCACCTTTAGTCTTGTCAACACAAGATGGCAGGCACCTCTAGGGAAGCCTGTTTTATTTGTCTGTTTTTCCACTTACACTGGTAGTGGTGGATACCAATTTCTGGAGCCAGCTGGTTGGTTGTGCTCTCCTGAGCAGCCTGAACCAGAGCCAGAGACAACAGCTGTGGATAGCCAAGAAGGGTAAACTCAGGAAACCAGAGTGAAGTGGAGATCTCTGTTCCTTCACTGCATCAGCCACTGATGGGCAAGGTGTGCATTACACACACACAGCACACAAAGTCTTGCTAGCATGCAAGAAGCCTGGGGTAGCAGACAGTTGTGTACCTCCTTGTCCACTGCCTACCTCCTGGCCAGTAAAACCTCTATATAGCGCGGAAATGTAGCTACTACTACACACAAGGGTAAACACTGGTTGGATCCTAAGGGCCTTAAAACAGACAAATGAACGTGGCCATCAAGGTGCCTTTTATTGTCTCAATATTTAGACGTGTGGATCTGCCTCACTGCAGAGATGGACGGACTGTACACAGAAAGGATTGCCTGTTTGTTGAGAGCTTTGCCCCTGGCGACTGAAGAGAGACAAGGCTCTCGGTGCTGTGTATACCTAATGTAGCCTTCACTGCCCAGACTGTTCACATGCCAGCTCAGGCCCTGCAAAGACCCTGGGGTCCTAAATTGTGCGTGATGGCGCAGGGCTTTAATCCCAGCATTCAGGAGGCAGAAGTAGGCCACCCTGAGATTACAATGAATTCCAGGTCAGCATGGGCTAGAGTCGAGACCCTACCTCGAAAAACAAAACAAAACAAACAACAACAAGAAGACTCTGAGGTCCTGAGCCTGAGTGGGGCACTGGAGCGGTGGAGGCTGTTTTCTGCAGCTGCTGGGAGCCCTCTTGCAAAGGACCTGCGCCCAAAAGCCGGCTGGCCCAGGTCCGCACTCTCTCCAGTGAAGCCTGCATCCCGATGCCTGGGGACAAGCCTGAAGGGTCAGTCACTCTGAGGACCCCCGCCCATGGGGCAACCTGACCCTGCCTTCTCTTCCCTTCCCACACCCAAGCACAGGCCAAATCAACTTCTTGCTGGAACTCTATACCCTCCACCGACAGGGTCGAGGTAAGGTTACCGAGCCAGGCGGCGAGACACCAGCCCCATTCTTCCTTCTGGGGTCGCCGGCATTCGGGCCCCACCATTTCCTCTACCCTGAGTTGGCTTTGGGCCTCTCCGACGTGCACAGCAGCTCCCTGCCCTGGAGATCAAATCTTCCCGAGTCGCAGGAACCAAGGACTCTCAGCCACCACCGGGAAAGGAAGCCGAGGAATGCGCCTGCGCACAGCTGACCGTTTGGACCCCACCCCCCGCCGGCGCGGCAAGAGCGCACAGGAAGCGGCCCAGCCCTTCTCCCTCTGCGCCTGCGCAGGACAGGTCCGCGGACCCCAGCTGCATCCTAAGCGGTGACGTTCAAAGCTGTAGCGTGCGCGCGTCCTGGAAGAGCGTCGAATTCCGGGACACTTCGCGCGGGCCCGAGACGGACGCAGCTTGGATCCGCGGTGTCGGCGCGGGTGCAGGGCGGTGGGGGGCGGGGGTGGTGGAAGGGAGAGCGTGAGGACTGCGCTACGGTGGCCGCGGAGGGACGGCGCTACGGCTCCCACGCTGGGCCAAACGCCTCCGGCAGTTGGGCCGGGGTGCGTCTTCTCCTCCTAGCCGGCCCTAGCCCGGGTCGAGTGAGAGGGGTGAGGGGTCGCGTCCTGCGCCCCAACTCTCGGCGGCATGCGCCCGTCCCGGTGTCGCAGCTCCCGGGCACAGGGTCGCCCTCAGACCCGCCCTCCAGTGCTGCCGGCCTGCTGTGTGCTCCGGGACCCTGGCGCTGCCGCGGAGAGGGCACCGGGTGAGCGGCCAGGGGCGGGCGGGGAGCCGAGGGGCCGTCTCCAGGGCAACGGCGGCGCCGACACCGGAAGTGGTGCCCTGGACTGCGGGCCGGGGTCGTGTGAGGCCTTGCAGGGATTGGGAGTGCTGCTGCGCCTCGGTGCGGGCCTGGGTTGGCCGGCCCTGGAGAGCTTGGGGTCTGCGGCCTGGGGCCTGGCAGTGTCCTGGGAACCGAGGCTTGGCCGACCCTCGCCCGCGAGGTGAGCGAGGCTGGGTCCGGCTGAGCTAAAGCGCCAGGACTTGGGACCGAATGGCTCCGATTCCCTTCCTCTGTGCCATTTTGGTTGAAGCAGCCATTTGCTCAGCCTGGAAGGGAGAGCTGACCTGAAGTCCGTGTGAAAGATGCAGAAGCCTTCTGTTGTCACCAACTTTTGATCTCTGGTGTTGTGCAGCCTTGAAATGTCAGCTCTTTCCATCCACATATTACCCAGGCAGCTGCTGCAAATGGCATTTGCTGGGTGAAAGCAAGGGGCCACGAACCGCTTCTCTCTTTGTGGCCCGGTCTGAAAGATTCGCCACTCCAATGGCAAACAGCACGTGACTGATGGTGGCCCTGTGTCCAGAGATGACACACTAGCCGTGGCTCCCTGTGCAGGCAGCCCCTGAGGGAAAGGGCAGTGATGATGTCCCTCTTGTTAACAGAGCAAGAGTAGTGGGGCAAAGTGAGGTGACCTGCATGTCATCACTCTAAGAAATAATTTGCAAGGTTCAGCCCAGCAGTGATCCTAGAGGCCTCCACTTGTGGGAATCTGTTTTCAGCTCTATCTTGTGATTCTGTGTGTGATGGCGTTGAATGCAGAGTCCTGGGCAGTAACGGGCATGTGGTATGAAATCACCAGGACAGGGCAGGAGCCTAGGGCTGGAGAATTTATAGAAGGAGTGGGTATAGACTCCACTCATCTTGTCCCCAACCTTCTTGCCATTGACGCCCCCCCGCCGGGGGCGAGGGGCTCTCCTGGCAGCTGAAAGGGGACACAGCTACTGTTCCAGCCGCTCCCGAATTCCAACACTGTGAGTAGAATGGCACTTTGGGCTTGCACAAGTTGTCAGAGTCCCTCGAAAGTGTTCTCAGGAGGGTTTGTGAAGGGGTTATGGTGAGGTTCTGAGACCCAGAGGGAGTACAGCCCCCAGGCATGGCACCAGTGCTTGTCCAAACTGCCTGATTTCCAACCCTGTGGTTGCCCTTGCTTGACCTGGTCTTGTCCCTCTTCCTGCAGGCCAACAGTTCTCTCAAGGGTCAGCTGAGAAATCTCAGGCCTAGGCACCTATGACACCTATGCTGGCCGCCTGGACACTGCACCACCACCGTGAGCTAGCACTGCCGCTGGGGCCAAATGCCGGTTATGCCCATCCCGCGACGGGTGCGCTCCTTCCATGGCCCGCACACCACCTGCCTACACGCGGCCTGTGGGCCAGTGCGTACCTCCCACCTGGCACGCACCAAGTACAACAACTTCGATGTGTACATCAAGACACGCTGGCTCTATGGGTTCATTCGCTTCCTACTGTACTTCAGCTGCAGCCTCTTCACAGCAGCGCTGTGGGGCGCGCTGGCCACGCTCTTTTGTCTGCAGTACCTGGGAGTGCGGGTACTGCTGCGCTTCCAGCTCAAGCTGTCTGTGCTGCTGTTGCTGCTGGGCCGAAGACGTGTGGACTTCCGCCTCATGAACGAGCTGCTCATCTATGGCATCCATGTGACCATGCTGCTGGTTGGAGGCCTGGGCTGGTGCTTCATGGTCTTTGTGGACATGTGAGGGCCCAGCCTCCCCCGGACTCTTGACTGTGCCCGGGCATGGTCCATGTCTTGATGAGTGGGGCCAGTCAAAGCCTTTGCTGCCCCATCCTGCGGGTGAGGCCCACAGCACACACTCCCATGGGGAGAGAAAAGGGCTGAGACTACTCCATGATCCTGCTGGCTTGTGCGCTACCCTCCCATGTGATTCCCTTGGCCTCCTGCCTCTGATTGCTCCCTACACTTATTCAGGTTGTCCTATGGGTGGCCTCTTCTGTTCAGTCTGCACCTTGAGACCCTCTGTGTGACACACACACCAACATCAGACCCCACAAGTGGTTTGAAAGACCCTGGGACAGAGGGGTGCCTCCCAGCTGCAGATCCCTTCCTGTACCCTGATTTTGGCCCCAGCCTCAGGGACCCATCAAGCTCTACTAGCAGACACAGTACTGCCACAAACTCCTTCCAGCTGCCTGAGTCCTATGCCCATAGATCACCCTATGCTGTGCTGAGGGGATGAGTTGGTCCTGATTTCCAGGCAGGCCTTAGGTGAAACCCAACTGAATGCCACAGATGGCACTGGCAGGTCCTGGGTGCAGGGCCACCCAGGGTCATATGAGCTCCCATCTGCCCTTGCTCTGAGAAGGTCTGCTGAGTTTCAGGCTGATACTGGAATTCCATGTAGAGGTCCTAGGAGGCCACTCCCACCTTATCATTTGGGGCCACTTTTGGCCTCTCTGAAGGATGGAGACCTGTTGGCCTCCAGCAACTGTCTGAGGTCTTAAACAAGCCAGCCTTGGAGAACCCAAACTGATAGCATTTTCTCCAGCAGCTTTTGCCAGCCTAGTGGATAGTCTGAATGGACCAGCGATTCCCTCTGACCTTTGTAGCTTTTAGAGCACCCTGGGAGTGTGAGACAAAATGCAGGGAGTACCTGACCCCCCCCCCCAGTTTGTCAGTGGAATGTGTGGCTCATGGGGACCTGGGTGGCAGGTGAAGTGCTGAGTAGTATCACCAGGGGCAGGACACCAGATGGATCCTGCTAATACTTGCTTCACCCCAAATTGTCATCCCCATGCCCTGGGAATGGGTATGGCCCCTTTGGCCCTGCCTTGCCAGGTGGACCAGTGGCTGGCAATCTGAAGACAGTTGTGTTCCACTGAAGAGAAACATTTCTCCAAACAGGGCAGGAAAGCAAAACACATGGCTGTTGACCCAGCTCTTTAATTTATAGCCAACTTCCGTCCAGTAGCAGGAGGGCTCTGCACGAAGTCTGTCTGCTCCCCAGGACCGGCAGGAGCCTCCCTAGTGGCCCCTGCTGCTTGCTGCAGATTTTTTGCACTAAATCATGCTTTTTCCTCAAAGAAGCTTTGTTCTGCATTAATTAGCTCCTGTTCCTCAGAGCTGTCAGAGCCCCCCTTGCTGGGTGATGGGGTGGGAGTGTCAGGGCTGGTGGTAGGAAGGGATGGCTGTGCCAAATGTCAGTGGCAGTGCCAAGGGACAAGAGGACTCTGTCACATGTTGCACACTCAGCCTTCCCAGTGTCCCGAGTGCCTGTTAAATTCTTTATGAGATGAACCACCTGCATTAAACCTATTTTTTTAATGTGTTAATGGAGTGATTGCTTAGATTTGCAGTGCTAGGGATGGAAGGAACCAGGGCCTCATGTACTAGGCAAGCACTTGCTTTACCACTGAGCTCACCTGCAGCCCTTAACATACATCCTTTTTCAAAGGATATAATCACTACCCAAAGGCGTCAGGAACCATTTTCCTCCTGCAAAGTTGGGACAGTGTCTAAAAACAACAGTAATGTTGGGGATGGTGTCCTTGAGACCAGCACTTTCACTGTCAAAATTACTGAGGAGAGGGCCTGGAATTTAGCTGGCAAGTAAAGGTGGGGTGCTGGGCTTCTGAGTCTCCTGAAAGGACAGGAGCAGGCCTATGGAAAAGACGCAGATGCTAGACCAAGAAGCTGGGAAGAGAGACTGTGCGTGCATGCACATGTGTGTATGTGTGGTGTGATCTCACACTCCTGAGTCCTGGGATGGCAATGCATGTGGCCCCTCCCCTGGCTCGACTTTTGTTTTTGAGGAGACTCTCAACATGAAAAAGCTTTTTCCCCAGATAGCCCTAGAACTGAGGAAGGTGAGGTCAGCCTTCCAGAACTGGGTTAGGGTGAGAGTATGGCTCCTGTTCCTGCCCTAGTTTCTTCACATCTTAGGCTCCAGGTGAAGCCATACTGAGGGATGGCAAAGGACCCCAAATACTCGCCCAGGTGCACCTGCTGTTTCCCAAGAACCCAAAACTGGGCTCGTTAGCAGACAGGTGTGAAGGTGGACATACAGTAACAGTGGTCCTGCTAGGCCGTTCACTGTGCAGAGAGAATGTCTCCTCTGTCCAGGAGCTTCTCTGGGCATAATTTATTACATGCTAAGCAAGTGGCTTCCACTAAGCCTTACTCCTGGCTCGGAACTGTTTTCTGTTGTGCGTAATAAGACCTCTGTCTGATAGAACACCCTGCCATGCAGCAGATTGTGCCTCTACCCTGTCCAGTGGAGCCATTAGCCTCAGTGCCCACTGAGCACATGGCTTCATGGCAGCACTATGAATCCTTGGAGGAAAGCATTTGAGCTAACCCCTTCCTTATTCCACTGGCAAAAAGGGCTTCCTGGGGCTGGAAAGATGTCTCAGCAGTTAAGGCATTTGCCTTCAAAGCCTAATGACCGAGGTTTGGTTCCCCAGTACCCACGTAAAGGTAGATGCACAAAGTGGTACATGTGTCAGAAGTTTCTTTTCAGTGGCTGGAAATGCTGGTGCAACTATATAACCTCTCTATCTCTCTCTGTCCTTGCAAATGACAAATTTTAAAATATTTTTGATTTTTGAGAGGAAGAAAGAAAGAATGGGCACACCAGGGCCTCCAGCCACTGCAGATGAACTCCAGACACACGTGCCACCTTGTGCATCTGGCTTACATGGGTCCTGGGGAATCAAACCCTTAGCTTGGCAGGAAAGTGGCTTAACCACTAAGCCATCTCTCCAGCCCTATTTTTTTTTTTTTTTTTTTTTTTTTTTTGAGGTAGGGTCTCACTCTGGCTCAGGCTGACCTGGAATTAACTATGTAGTCTCAGGGTGGCCTTGAACTCACGGCGATCCTCCTACCTCTGCCTCCTGAGTGCTGGGATTAAAGGCATGCGCCACCACGCCCGGCTCCTAATTTTTTTAAAATAAGGGCTTTCAGGGCTTAGTGGTTAAGGCACTTACCTGTGAAGCCTATGGACCCAGGTTCAATTCCTTAGTTCCCACGTAAGCCAGTATATACAAGGTGGTGCATGCGTCTGGAGTTCATTTACAGTGGCTAAGGCTCTGGTGTACCCATTCTCCCTTCCCCATCTATCTATCAAATAAATAAAATAATTTTTTTAAAGCCCCAGCCAGCACTCAGGAGGCAAAGGTAGGAGGATTGCTATGAGTTCAAGGCCACTCTGAGACTATGTAGTGAATTTCAGGTCAGCCTGAGATAGAGTGAGACCCTACCTCGCAACAAAACAAAAGAACAACAACAAAAAGCTTCCAGTAGGACTGCAACCTACAGCCCACCTGGATATTGATTTCAGAGATACTGGCTCCCGAGGCCCAGATAACATGCTGAAGGGTGTCTGAGCCTGCAGTGTCTCTGAAGAAGGCTAGAGTTACTCCAGGATTGTCCTCAGTGGCAGATGTGGAAACCATGTAGCGTTCTAGGTCCTGGCTACTGAAGTATTTTGGAACTGTCAGTGCAGGGGGCCCAGGGAACTCCACCAGTAGCTGTGCTTTGCTGAAGGCCACTTCCCTGGGCCTGGGCATTCTGCTGAAAAGTCTTAACTTATTTATGTATTTTTGCATGTACATGTATGCATGCAGGTATGCATTTGTGCACATGCATGTGGCGGACTCGAGGATAACCTCAGATATCTTCAGGTACACTACTCATCTCACCTCTTTTTTTCTTTTTATTTATTTATTTGAGAAAGAGAAAGAGAAAGAGAGGGAGATAAAGAGGCAGATAGAATGGGCGCTCCAGGGCCTCCAGCCACTGCAAACAAACTCCAGACACATGGGCTACCTTGTGCATCTGGCTTACATGGATAGTGGGAATTGAACCTGGGTCCTTAGGCTTTGCAGTCAGGTGCCTTAACTGCTAAGCCATCTCTCCAGCCCCTACTCACCTCTTTCTAAGACAGGGCCTGTCATTGGCTGGAGCTCATCAATTGGCCTAAGTTGGCTGGCCAGGGATCCATCTGCCTCTACCTCCCCAGTAGTAGTAGTAGTAGTATAGGCTCATGCCACCATAGTTGGCATTTACATGGTAACTGGGGCTTGAACTCATGTTTGTAAGGCAAGCATTTTAGCAACCGATATATCAACCCAGCTTCCAAATGCCTTAAACAGAGCATATTTATTTGCTCAATAAATGCTCCATATCACAGTGTGGAAAAAAGGGAATGTCCTGTCTGCTTATGGGCTTCTAGAGTGTTCCAGTAGGGCAGGAGTCAATGACTCAACTCAGGAGGTACTGAGGAGGCCAGGCCTAGACACAATCACATAGTGACTGCCCACAGAAATCCTGAGTGAGGCCACCAGCAATTCAGGGGCTAGACAGGAGACAGGACTGACCCTGACAAAGCCATCTATTCATGTAGCTGCCAGATCCAGGCTTCCCAGGAGGCAGTAGAGTCAGAGGGAACAGCTTCTTCATTGGCCTTGTGATCTGGGAAGGAAGAGTAAGTGGGAAGCCCCCTGTCATCCAGTGGGTGGCGGAAAAGGAGGGGGATGAATGTCAGGACCAACCACCTGCTGGGACAGTTCTGAGGCTGGCCAGAGCTGACTCAGGAGGTGCAGTTAGAGCTCCTGAGCAGCCATGATGGGTAGGGGAGGTTGATTTGGGAGTTAGGAGCTGGGCACTGAGCCAAGACATCTTTCCGTTGTGTTAGCTGAAGCCAACAAGAAGGAAGCACCCAGGGCAGAGAGGCCATGCCCACAGGGAACTTGAGGGGCCAGTCCTTGGGCAGGATGGACAGGAGCTGGGCAGAGGGGGAACAAATGGGAATATTGGGTTAGGAAACTTACCCAGGTGCAGTGGGGGGGGGGCACCGAGGGAAGGGCTGAGGTCAAAGGCCCAAATTGCCCACTGCTAAGTCAGGTTCATTCTCCATCTTGTCCAGGGTTATAGCACTGGGAGTAATGAGTTGGCTGTGTGTTACCCAGGGTTCTGGCCTAGGGAGGAAGTGGGATCTCTGTCATTGGCAAGGGAGATCAAAGCTAAAGAGGCAGCCCAGCCAAGGACAGGAGATAACAGGAAGGGCTCCATGCCTGGGGAATTTCTAGAAATGAGATGCTCTCTAGAAAGAGGCCGGGGGCTGCAGATCCCTAGGCTCAGGATGGATAAGGTGTCTACAAAGACCCGTTCAGTGCCTCTGTACCAAGCAACAGCTTTGCAGCTCCTGGTGGAGACCCAAAACAAACCCAGCACCTGTGACCTTCCCAGAGCAGTGGTGAAAGGGACAGTTAGGGACAAAGGGTCCACTCAGGAAGGGGGCCTAGACAGCCCCCACTGGGCAAGGGCAGCAGGGGCAGGCACAGCTCAAAGAACCACCCTGTGCTGCTGTGGACTCATCTGCACAGTTATTGATGTCCCCTGACCTTGGAAAGGCCCCGGTCCCTGCCAGCTAGTGAGGGGGAGGGAGCTAGTGGAGGCGCCTTTGAGCGCTGATTCAGCATTTTCTGGGGAAGGGAAACGTGCTAGATCCGCAGTGGCCAGGGCTCCTTTCTCTTCTCCGTTTTTGGTCTTGTTTGGAGGAAAAAAAAAAAAAAAAAAAGGGTCTCTGTTCTGCCCAGCCTCCCAGGAAGCCACCACCCCCCCCTTCCCTAAGTCTCTGCTGCTCCTTGCACCAGCTCCTAGGAAGTACCATTCCCAGGCCAGGCTGGAGCAAGTAGGGGTGGCTTTTCCGAAATCCTAGCATTCTGGTGTGCTTGCCCGACTATTTCCAAAAGAGAGCACTGCCCCCACCCCGGTGGCAGTTTTGTCCATGTGGGATAAGAGTCCAGCCTAGCTGATTCAGTGACTGCTGGACACAGCTTCCCTCCCCCCACCCAGCGGGCACCATGCCCAGGGGCCTGTTGGCAGCTGTGTCACACAGGGGCCTCCAGCAGGGTTGTGTGGCCCGCAACTGCCTGCGTCTTGGGGGCACACTGAAGCACACAGACTGCCAAGTGCTCCTTTGCTGCCTGGCCAGCTCCCTTGTCCCCCCCCCCCCCCGCCTGCACTGCACACAGCAGACTTAAAAGGGTGCCATGGACCCAAGCAGAGGGGGACTGCAGGGCTGCCCTGGAGTTTCTGTCAGCCTCCCTCCCCACCTCAGAAGATCTCCTTGGTGTAAGAACAGTTAAGTCAGCACCTACTTCAACCTCTGACAGCCAAAGTCCCCTAGAAGCCTAGGTGCAGGGTAAAGTTCCTCATTTGTCTCTGATGGGGCCACCTGCTGGAGTTAGGGTGGAGCTGCACAGAGCCTCCTTCTGAGTTCTAAACTAGCTGGTCCAGGGCAGTAATCTGGGCTTCCAGGGCAGCAGGTGACAAGCAAGGGAATGAACCTTACAGCCCAGCACATGGCCAGCATTCCCACAGACCGGGTTTGCTTCTAAGCTGTGGACCCTGGATGCAGAAGAATCTGTGGGGAACCACTGGCCAGGCCCAGGGCAGGAAGGTCCCAGCTAATTGGGAAATGGTACCTGTAACCAGTCTTAATGAGTCTGCTCAGAGCCTTGGGGGTCCCCATTAGAGTGGGGCCATGGGTGTGGGTGACTATACCACACCAGGCAGTAACAGAGCAGAGAAGGAAGGATGGAGGGGAGGCTAGTTAGAGGCTGAAGGGAGAAGGTAAATTGGTCAGGAGGGCATGGCTAGTAAGGTCATGGGACAAGCAGGAGCCATGGGGGTCTCTGGTCAGAGTGTGAGGGCTGACACGCTGCTGAGCTTGGGGGCTCATGGGTGGACACATCAGTCATCAGCTGCAGATCGACCTCGCTCATTAAATGAGGACGGGTATTCTTTCCCCTTTCTTGGAATATTAATGACAGTCCCTCAGGATGCCAAATGAATATTCATACAGAGATCAATCAAGTCCAGGCTGGCTGTGATGGCACCAAGAGATGGGATCAGCCAGGTTGCTAGTGCAGAAAGGAGTGGGCACCCCTGCTGCTCCTGTGGGTCCCTTCACCCTCTAGGCAGATGACATCACTGCTCTGTGGCCAACCACAGCTTCGGGATCAGAATCCCGGCATGGGACCCTATCCATAGGTTAGCTTGGATTTTGCGGTGGGTGCCACTCTTCAAAGGTCAGGCTATGAGTGGTGAACTTTCTGTCCTCGCTGGCGTCTGGAAGCGAGGGTGGGTCATCAGGAAGGGGCAGGCATGGGGGCGCTGGTGAGGGTCAGGTATCAGGGCACTTGGTGAGGCACAGTGCCCAGTGTGTGCTAGGCAGCCAAGGCTAATCCTCCAGTGAGCGCCCAGTAATTTCAAGCGGGGGCCTCAGCACCTCTATAACACATTGCTGGCCAGCTCACTGACAGCCAGTGGAGCACGTGGGCTTCCAGTTGTCCATCAGGCACAACTAGGGTTGGCACTTCTCTTCTTGCTTCTATGAAGATTGTGATCACTCAGAACCCCTCAACAACTTGGTTCACTAGACAGGGCTCCTGCCTGGGGGTCTCTCCTGGGGATGAGGGGCTCCACGCTGATCTCCAGGACCTTGACTGTCACAAGCTTTGCTTTGCCCCCGCTGCCTGTCCAGAGTGGGGGCCGCCTCTTGATGGAAACTGGGTGTCTGTGAGAATTCATTATTTACAGCACCATGACGTCATGATAACATGAATTATTTGTGTGTTTTTCGAATTGTGCTGCGGTAACCCTGTCTGTTTTCCTGGCTCCGTAATGCACAAGGCGCCCTCGTGAACACCGTCATCTCCCATAGCACCAGCTGCAGCTGCTACAGCCTCAGCTGACCCCTCAGCCCTCCCGCCAGCAGCCAGGTGCGTGCCTGTCACGCATGTGTCAGTGAAGATGTGAGCAAGCGTGAGTGGGAAAGCACAGCCCCACCATCCTGTTTCTCACTGTGTCTTTTGCCTCTGTCTGTCCTCTGTTCTCTCTGGGTGTCTCCCAGAGCACTGAGGGGCTGGGAGAATCCCTGGGTGGTCGTTGCTGCCCGGCAGCCCCTCATGATCCTGCCAGAGACAAGTGCTGCTGTAAGGAGCTGGCAGGCAGATGCCTTCCTGTTTAGCCATTGTCTGAGCTGATTCTGGGACTGGCAGCTTCTAGATCCAGCAGGATGAAGGGAGGGAGCAGGGGGCGGGACCACAGCTTGCAGCCCTAGGTGGTATTTCCTCCCAGGCCCAGGCAGCTGAAGAGAAGCAAGTGTGGGGCGCAGAGTGTCCCAGGTGGGTGGAGGGTTCCTTTCAGTGGCCAGAGCCCCTCCCCATTCTGTGGGGACCTGGGAAGGATCTCAGATCCATATGGCTGTCTCCTAACTCTTTCTCTTGGTGAGCACCTCAGAGAATCTGAAGAGCTATGTGACACCAGCACTTCTGAATCTTGTCCTGTGGGCCAGCATCCCAAGGGGTCAGCCTGCAGAGAGTACCAAACTTGTTCTTGGAGCACTGACCTTGAAGACCTTGAACTCAGTGATTGGCCAGTTATTGAATGAATGAATGAATGAATGAGTGAATGAATGAGAAGCAAATGATGTGTTGTCACTTGTGTCCTTGGTCCTGGCACATGGCTGGCTTCTAAATGCTTACTTTCCTTCCTTCCTTCCTTCCTTCCTTCCTTCCTTCCTTCCTTCCTTCCTTCCTTCCTCCCTCCCTCCCTCCCTCCCTCTCTCTCTCTCTTTCTTTCTTTGAGGTAGGGTCTCGCTGTAGCCTAGGCTGACCTGGAATTCAATATGTAGTCTCAGGGCAGCTTCCAACTCATAGCGATCCTCCCACCTCTGCCTCTTCTGCTGGGATTAAAGGCGTGCGCCCCCACACCCGGCTCAAATGCTTACTTTCTGAATGACTGTGGTGAGGGTCCAGCTGCTGCCTTGGTCTAGATTTCGTTTCTGCAGAGATTCTGTCCAGCTCTCACCCACCCATGTCCCCTAGCTGCTGTGCTCACTAAACCAGACTTGGTCGGTCGAGGCGCTGTCCTTTCCTGGGAGGAGGTGAGTCTCCGCCGACAGCTCGACCCTCAGCCTGCTCTAGAGTAGGAGGCAGCAGCTGCTCCACAGCTGCAGAGAGGCGGAGGGAAATGTAGAACAAAGGAGGAAGGAGATTAGAGCATCCAATTTAAACAGAGGGGAGGCATTTGGAAACCAAAACCGTCCTGCCCTAATTCCCTGAGCAGAGGGAGTCACGGGCTCTGCAGCGAAGACAAGAAACCAAAATACTCACCCAGTTTTCTCCTGCGGAAGAGATCCAAGCTCGCCTGGCTGGGAGCCCACATATGTCCCTGGCCCTGCACCTGGAGGATGACAGGAACCCATCCATGCCTCTGGGTCACACTCACCCTTCCAGGACCTGGCCTAGGCTTGTGGGTCCTTGTTCCGCGGGGACTCAGTGGGCATTTCTGTGGCAGGCAGTGAGTGGCCAGGGCCTGCATTATGGGGGAAGGAGCTAAATTTTGTTACTAGAGACATTAGGGTCAGAGCCTGAGTCCTGGCAGCCCTAACCAACCACAATTAGCCACCTGTCCTCAATAGACCAATCAAAGAGACAAATTAATAGTGAAAAGCAGAAAGAAGAGATTTCTTCAATGTGGCCACATTGGGAAGAGGGACAAAGAAATCCAATGACCCCATCAAGTTCATTTTGGGAGTCCTGGCATGAGATTCGGGTTTAAATAGAGGGCTGGGGGTATACATAGCTAAGAAGTCCTGGTTACAGTGTGCTCCTACCCAGCACCATTGTTTCTGTTCGAGTTAAGTTCTGCAAGGTAGTCTGACAAGTTATACATCTCTTTCCAGGAGACAAGCTCCCCCTCTCGCTGGCCCTGGGGCCTTAACCTTTTTTCTGTTACCAGCATGAGATTCTTAGGGACATTTCAATTTCTTGGGATTCATTGTTTCAATAGGGTGGTAGCTAAAGGGAGGGCCATGCGTGTCTCTTTAGAATATCTTCCTTCCTGTCAGGATGATTACAACCCAGCTGGCACTCTGATGCCCAGTGCTAGCCAGTTCGAGGCCATGTGGGGCCTGATGACAGAGTATGACCCCAGTCTTTCCAGGCCCCAGTCCCTGCCCCCATTGTTTGCTCCTGGGTCAGCATATAGGGCGATGGGACATGGTTCCCTTGGCTGGTCAGCTCTGTGGCTCAAGTTTCTGCTCTAAGCTGGGGCCTGGTGGTAGCCGAGGGATCTCAGAGGCTGCCTCTAGGAGGAATTGTTCCAGATAAGTCCAGATTCCAATTCAGACACTGGCTATATCCAGCTGCTAAACAAGAGTCCCATCAAGCCCAAGTTTCACTGCAGGACAGCAGCGATGGGTTAAGGAGGGAGGTCAGTGATGTGGGGTCCCTGATGACTCCACTCTAGGAAGCTTACTACTGAGGTTGCCAGGGTTGGTCTGTGGGCAAAGGGCAGTCTTTGCTCCTCACCGACTCCACCAAGCCCCTGGTTCCTGAGCAGCCAGGGACCCTTTAGCACCCAGGCATGTAGGTGTTGGAGGCTGGTCCTAGCTCAGCTTCTAGGGGGGCTGATGGAATGGTACCAAGTCAGTGCCAGCGAAAGATTAGGAAGTGAGATCTTTCCCACCAAGGTGGGGCAGATTGCAGGACTCTAAGATTTCTGGTTCTCTGAAGCAGTAAATTCAGGGCTCATCACAGACCCATGCTGAGAGGGAACTCAAGGCAGGTCCACTCCTCCCTGACCTGAGAGGTGAATGGGAAATAAGTGGTAGTGTGTTCTGCATTTGGGTATCTGGAAGCCTGTGGTGTTTGTGATCATGTTGCCTTCCTTCAGACTCTAATCCAGAGATACCCAGAAAGACTCTTCCCCTGGGGACAAGGGAACAGTGGCCATGAGCAGCCCTCTCTAGGAACTGGGCTCCAACAGCCCGCTCTCCCGGCCTTGTTTTGGGGAAGCTTTGGTTTACAGGAGCAGGCCACAAGGCAGCCATTGTCCCGGCCCCACCCCACCATATTGCATTTGTGGGCTTCCGGTGCGCAAGGCTGGCATGCACAGTGTTGGCAATGCTTGGAGCATAGGGCTGTTTTAAGAGGCAGACAGTGGCATGCGGGGCAGCATTCAGGCAGGTCTGATTTTTCACTGCCACCTTTGAAATGGAAGCCAATGTCATCAGCTCCTCAGCAGGATGTGCTGGGTGTCTCAGTCCTGTGAGTCCGGCCTCCTTCTTCATACCCCTAGATCCCAGAACCAATCCTTCCTGCCTGAGGTCCCTGCTCCTTTGTCTCCTGAACCCTCACACACATGATGGGCCATGGAGCTGGCTGTCAGAGCAGATGCCTCCCACTGCCTCCTCATCTGAATGTGGAGGGCAGCGTTTAGCTAGCTGGGGATGTAACTCAGGTGGGAAAGTGCTTGCCTGATATGTACAGGGCCTTGGCTGTATATCCTGACTCGAGAGTAGTGGAGTGAAGGGCTCTGATGATGGCTATGTGGTACTACCCTCACCTCCAGATTGTTTGACCCCACATGTCCTGTCAATCTGGCTGCCCTTGGTTGTTGCTGGCCCTTGTCCACACTTCATATGTTTGATGCTGATGGTTTTCAACCTATAAACTCAAAAAACCTCACTTCTAAGTTGGGCATGGTGGCGCATGCCTTTAATCCCAGCACTTGGGAGGCAGAGGTAGGAGGATCGCCGAGAGTTCGAGGCCACCCTGAGAATACATAGTTAATTCCAGGTCTGGACCAGAGTGAGACCCTACCTTGTAAAAAAAAAAAAAAAAAAAAAAAAAAAAAAAAAAAAAAAAAACCTCACTTCTTTCCAAGCCCTAATTCTGATCAGGATCAGATCTGCTGGGCCCATCTTGCTCTGGGTTGAAGTACCCGGTGATCAGATGTCCTGTTGCCCAGGTTCCTACCCAGAACTACATTCCTTCCAGCCTTGTGCCCACTCCCAGTGCCCAGAGATCATAGCCTGACAACCAGGAAATTGACAGCCCATGTTGTATAGATGGAAGGAAGGAGGCAAAAGAAAGTGATGGGAAAGAATTATGATCAAAATATATTTATACACGTATGACAATTGTATAAAGAAGACTTTTAAAAGATTTTATTTTTATGTATGTATGTATGTATGTATGTATGTATGTATGTATGTATGTATATATTAGAGACAGAGGAGGGGAGAGAGAGAGAAGGAGAGTGAGAATGGGCATGCCAGGGCCTCTAGCCACTGCAGATGAACTCCAGATGCATGGGCCACCTTGTGCATCTGGCTTACGTGGGACCTGGAGAATTGAACCTGGGTCCTTAGGCTTTACAGGCAAGCGCCTTAACCGCTAAGCCATTTATCCAGCCCTAAAAAAGTTTTTTTTTTTTTTTTTTTTTTTGGAGAGAGACAGAGAGAGAGAGAGAGAGGAAGACAGATAGAGATGAGTGCGCCAGCAGCCTCTCACATGCTGTGAACAAAATCCAGACACATGCGCCCCCTTGTGGTCAAGTGTGACACTGCACCCTCGCATCACTTTTCATCTGGCTAAACGTGGGACCTGGAGATTGGAACCGCTGGAGATTGGAACCAGCATTCTTAGGCTTAGGAGGCAGGCGCCTTAACCTCTAAGTCATCTTTCCAGCCCCTAAAAAAGTTTTTTAAAAAAGAAAAATCAGGGCCTTTTTTTTCTTCAAGGTCTGTCCCTAGGGTGGCAGGTGGCAGTCTTCCTCTTTGCTGGGGCAGAGTGATGCTCTATCATATGGATATACACACACACATACCCCTTGGTGTTTACCAACCGTCCCTCTGTGCTCACTGCTATTTCTACTGCTGGATGCCCTTGCTGTCACGTTTGTTTGGTGATGCTGGGGATGGAACCCAGGGCCTGGTGCAGGAGCTGTGCCACTGAGCTATTTGCCAGCTCCCCGTTTTCACCTCTTTCATGCTAACGCCCAGAGGTGGGGTTGCCATATGGTCATGCTCATATGTGTGGTTTTGGGGATATTCTGTGCTAATTCCCATGGCCACCGCACCATGTCACATTCCCCTGGTCATGCACAAAGATTCTAACTTGCCCACATCCTTTCTAGTACTGGTTACTTGATTGCTTTCTTCTTCTTCTTCTTTTTTCCTATCCAAGCCACTTTGGTGGGAGTGATATAGTGCCTTCCTGTGTGAAGGCTTTGATACATCACCATCACCATCATCATTATTTTGAGACAGGGTCTCATGGAGCCTAGGTTGGCCTTGAACTCATAAGCTGAGGATGACCTTGAACTCCTGATCTTTCTGCTTCTACCTCTTAAGTGTTGAAATCACAGGCATGTGCCATCACATCAGACTTATGTGATGCTGGGGATTAAGCACAGGACCTTGTGTATACTAGGCAAACACTTTACCAACTGAGCTACCTCTGGAGCCCCTTGATATATTTTCTTTTTCTTTGGTTTTTCAGGGTAGGGTCTCACTCTAGCCCAGACTGATTTGTAACTCACTATGTAGTCTCAGGCTGGCCTCGAACTCACAGTGATCCTCCTACCTCTGCTTCCCAAGTGCTGGGATTAAAGGCATGCATCACCACTCCCAGCTGATACATTTTCTCTTTTTTTTCTTCTTCTTTTTTTTTTTTTTCAGTTTTTCAAAGTAGGGTCTCACTTTAGCCCAGGCTGACCTGAATCTCACTATGTAGTCTCAGGCTGGCCTCAAACTCACAGCGATCCTCCTACCTCTGCCTCCCAAATGCTGGGGTTAAAGACATGTACCACCACATCTGGCTCATTTTCTTGACTGCTCTATCTCCCTACTAGGACAAAAGACTAGAAAAAGCTCTCCTAGAGGCCCAGTATCTTCTGGTTCCTTTCTGTGGTGGACTGCACACCATCCTATCCTGACAGCAGGAAGGGGCCTGGCCTGCTGACATCCCAGGCCATCTTCATTGTGAGCTTTGAATCTAAGTCACATGGTCAAAAGGACATGAGTAGATTCTGTTCCAGAAGATAGAAACTCCTTGACCTAGTGTTCCAGGAAGGGGCCTGCTACTGCTGAGAGCTGGCTGGGGCACCAAGGACACCTTCCCTGAGGACTGTCAGCCTCCAGGCCTGAAGGATGACCAGAGTTCAAGTGCCAGGATGGGGAGGCAAAATGCTCCACTTAAGAGGAGTCACATGTGCAAACATGTGGCATCAGATGCAGAGAGGAGAGCCCATATGCTCCTGAGTAGACTGTGATTAGGGGGTGGCAGGCTAGGAAGTGGGTGGACGTCAACAACTTGGGCCAGGCAGGAAGTGACTGGACATAGGTGGGACAGAGTAAAGTTTATACGCACATGCACCTCAGCAAGTTAGATGCCACTCTTGTCCCTGGCATCTGTGGCTGCAGGACAGACTTCCATTAGAAACATGGAGGGCTAAATCCCTTCCCACGCAGGTCTAGCAGATCCACTTCACCTGGGGCGGTGGGGGGGGGCATGGATACTGGGGCTGGAAGCAAGCAGACTCCTACCTCTGGAGCCAGCCCATTCTTTCCTCACAGGGACGAATACCTAATGGGGACTTAGGCTTGGCTTGGTAGAGTGGACAGGCTCCTGGTGGCAGGGTCAGGGCTGGCAAGCAGGATTTATTAGCAATTACAGAAGTGACACACGGAAAGAACTATGAAGGGCCTTGGGTACTCCAATATTCATGCCCACAGAGGTGCCCTGTGGCCTGGCATGACCCCAGGTATGATGGTTGACCTTTGGAAGGGCTAGCGGTGGCTTCACTTGTGTTCCACTTCCATTCACCAGGTAGATGCTGTCACACCAGACATGGGGGGCAGTGGCTTAGTGAGAGGCTCTGCAGGAGGGGGTTTCAGTCACACACACAGAAGCCCCTTCCCTTGGCCTGCAGGCGGTTAGAGTTTGCATGTAGTGCATTGAGCAGACTGGACACCCAGGCTCTGGGCCAAGAGCAAAGGTAGATATGGAGTGGTGCTCAGGGTTAACTGGCAGGGTTGGCCTGGCAGGAAGGCAGCTTGGTTCCCAGCTAAGTGGTGAGGTGAGGCCGTTCGCAGTGTTCCAGGCCATTCTTTCTGAGAACAGCCTTTGCCCCCTCAGGTTTCTACAAGTTACAGGCCAAGTCAGGCCAGGCTGAGGGAACTTTGTGGGGCTTCCTGGGGAAACAATAGCCTTCATAGCCCAGCAGCCCAATCAAGGGTATGTGAAAGGATCTGCCTTGTGGACCAGGCACTTTGAGGACTGGGCAGAGGCTCCAGAATTCCCATAGGGGGTAGGGGCTCCGCTCCTCTCCAGCCAGGGCACAGCATCAGAGAAAGGGGGTTGCTGCAGATGTCTGTGCACCCCTGATGGAGTCAGGTCCTCCACTGGGCTGGAGACAAGACAATGGAAAAATGGGAGCCTGTATCCACAGGAGCAGCAGAGCAGGGGGCATCAGCCAGCCCATATGACTCACAGGGAAGGGTTGAGGAAGTCCTTAAAAGCTAGGAGTCTTTGGACAGAGACCTCAATGAAGAGATGGAATCAGCCTGGAAGACACTGGGGAGGAAGGTGCGTGCAGTGGTCGCAGCAGTGACACTGACACTTGGATGCTGCGCTTGGTTCTGGGGATGGATTCTAGGTAGAGTGCTGGCTGAGCAGCCATGGAACCTTGGGTTTGATCTTCAGCACCACATCATAAGTAGGGTGTAGTGACACATGCTTGTAGTACTCAGGAGGTGGAGGGAAAAGGATCATAAGTTCAAGGTTATCCTTGGCTACATGGTGAGTTCAAGGCCAGACTAGGATTTAAGAGACTCCGTCTTAAAAAATCAGCTGTTTAAGCTGGGCGTGGTGGCGCACGCCTTTAATCCCAGCACTCGGGAGGCAGAGGTAGGAGGATCGCCGAGAGTTCGAGGCCACCCTGAGACTACATAGTTAATTCCAGGTCAGCCTGAGCTAGAGTGAGACCCTACCTCGAAAAACCAAAAAAAAAAAAAAAAAAAAAAAAAAAAAATCAGCTGTTTTTGCTAAGAAGCACTGGCTCTTCATCTGGGCCCATAAAGTAACTAAAAGCAGGAGGGAAGCCTGTCGTCTCTGCTTTCATTTTGTGTCTGTACTTTGGCTGAAGGCACAGAGATGCCATTGTCCTTCGACTTTCCTCTCGAGTCACCTAGAACAAAACCTCAACAGACAGAACCAACCTCCCCAGATGAAGACAGTTACCTCAGCAATTAACACATTAGGGCTGGGAATACAGCTCAGTGGTAGAGTGTATACCTAGTATGTTCCAGATCCCAGGTTCAAGTCCCAGCACCACACAAAAATAGTATGAAGCCAGCAATTAACAATTTAACAACTTATTGGCATCACCTTGCAGGACAGACAGAGCAGCGCTGAGACAATGCTAAAATGCTCTTGTCAGGGGTTTGGGTGCAGCAACAAGGCCCTCGTGGGGTGGGATGCAGACCGAAGAGCTGGGTCGAAGGCCTGCCCTTACCTGGAGGAGATTGGATCTGCTGGACCTCAAGAATGGAGGCGCGAGAGATGGTCAGACTTGTAATGAGGTGGTAAGGCAGGGATTGGCAGGTTGCATCTGGGGTGTGAAAAAGGTGATCAGTTGATAAAATACAGAAGGAGGTGGGAAAAACAGCTCTGGAGAGGATATGGGTCTCCAGCTCATCACGTTAACAGTGGAGGTAGCTGTTACATGAACTTTTTTTTTTTTTTTTGATTTTTCGAGGTAGGGTCTCACTCTGGTCCAGGCTGACCTGGAATTAACTATGTAGTCTCAGGGTGGCCTTGAACTCTTGGCGATCCTCCTACCTCTGCCTCCCGAGTGCTGGGATTAAAGGCGTGCGCCACCACGCCCGGCTTACATGAACTTTTGATGGAATAGAGCAGGCCAGTTCACAGGCCTGGGCACTGGAGTACACAGAGCCTCATGCACAGGCCCCTGGAGACCTCAGTCCCCATAACAGGAGCCCTTCAGCTACCAGGAGCCTGGGAAACAAGAGGTGCATGTGCTCAGGGTTTGAATGTGAAACTTCTTTGGGGAACCCTGCCCTCCACCTTTGTGACTCAGAGGTTTGTTTGCAGACATCTCTGATCCATCCCCTGGCCTGATCCTCTGGAGATAAAAGGGGGAAATCCTGTAGGCTATATCCATGGAAGCTGAGGACCAGACTCTAGGTTGGAACCCATCTCCAAGGTGCTGAGATTCCCTCCAAGACAGAGAACACCTCCAAGGAGCAATGGGACCTCTGTGCCTGTGTCAGAGATTGGTCTGCCCTTCACAACACTTGTTTGTAGTGAAGCTGGAATCCAGAGCCTCAGTTGTGATCAGCAAGCCCTATGCCACTGATCTGGGTGTGCTCTGCCATTGAGATGTGCTACAGCGCTTCACAGAATTCTTGACCCACATGGAGCAAGTGCAGGAGTGGATGGGGGGGGGGGCTGTGGAGGCCACACCTGGGTCAGGCCTCATTCTGCAGAAGGAAGTACCCATTCCCCCTGACTCCCCACCCCACCTGGGGCTTATCTTCTTCTGAACCAATTTTTCCCCCTCATCTGTAAAACAGGAATAATAAAGAGAGCTATCCTCATAGAATTATTGTGGAAGTTGAATTAGGCAAGCGGGTGTGGTGGCTCACACCTCTCACCCCAGTACTAGGCGGGCTCAGGCAGATCATGGAGAGTTCAAGGTTACCCTGGATTACAGTAAATTTCAGGCCATCCTGAGCTATAGAGTGAGACCCTGTCTCAAACAAAACAAACAAACAAGTTGAATTAGGCAACGTGTGCATCCTCTGAGCATGGGCATAGGCTAGGCTGGGGCTTTGCTAAATATTCCATTCAAGCAGGCTGGCAGATGCATAGAGTTGGCACCCAGGAAATGCAAACACACTCATGCTCAGGAAATTGCTGGTACCTGTCCTGTTGTCTTCTAACACCTTACCAGCATTTTCCTAATGTCCTTCATTCAAGAATTTCTTGGGCTGGGTGTGTGGCTCAGTATCAGAATTCCTGCCCAGCATATGGGGAGGCCTTAGGTTCCATCCCCAGCATGGCAAACAAACAAACAAACAAATCAATCAATCAATAAATCAAATGATGAAAACAAATGTGCAAGGTATTCACTGAGCAGCTCCCACCAGGAGTGTTGAAGGAACACATGGTTTGCCATCTCCATCTCCACTTCTGTGGGTCCCCCCACCTGTCCACAGCCACCCAGCACTGCTCACTGGAGGAGCACAGGGTTGAGTGAACTGCTTTTGGTGGCCTGCCCTCTGTCTGGATTCCCAGGGGCCTAAGGAGCTGTGCACCCTGATTGCTCATCAGGAGCCCGTGGGAATTCTGAGGCTGCCAGCTCTTGCCTGGGCCTCAGACTTGCTCAGAACCCTCCTCCCCCACCTGGAGCCCAGAGCCTTCTGTTCACACCTGTGCTGAGCAGGTGGCACTAATGTGCCTGTACTGGTGGGCCAGAGCCACATGCCCACGTGACTATGAGCCCAGCCACGTGTAGCTGAGTGTCTCCAGTGTTCTGGTTCCTCCACCCCCAACCCTAGTTTCCCTGGACACATTAGACTGCCTACAGTAGACTAGGCTGGAGGGCGGGGGTGGACTTAGGGCTGTGTTTCAGTTCTGGGGAGAGCCCAGAGTCCCTGTGGGGTTCCACACATTCTCCCAGTAGGCAGGCAACTGAGCTGGTGTGTCTGCGGTGTGTTTTCTGGAAGCAGAACTAAAGCTGTGTAGAATTCCAAGTTCAGGCCAAGAGTCAGTCTATGAGCAAGGCAAGGACTTAGTTTGATGCTGGGGGTTCAGGGATACTGAGCCAAGCTCCACTCATTTGTCCTAGCCATGACCTTGGATAGCTACCAAGAGGGCTTTAGCTACAGGTCTTAGCCCAGACTTCTTTGGGTGGTGTTGGATGGCTTGTTCTTCATTTAACTCCCTTCCTTCCAGTGACCTTGCTCATGACCTCTATCCTGGTGTCATCCCCATTTTCCTACAAGGATCCTTGTGTGGGTATGGGGCCAAAGTTGGCCGTGCCCACAATGGGACTCAAATTGAGAAGGGATTTTCTGAAAGCGTGTGGTGGTTTTACTGTACACTTGACTTCAACTCTGTTCACAGGAACATGGCCTTGCGCAAGGGGGGAGCCATGTGGACTGTGGCTGGAGTGATTATCTTCCTGGGATCACACCGGGACTGAATGCAGCCACGGCCTCCTACAGGAAGCCGCGGGCCGGTAGGTCCCCGAGGTCCTTTCCTCCCCACCCCCTCCTCCCAAGGTTGCTCTGTCACGCGTCTTCCGCCCGCAGCCCCATCCCAGAGGCTGGTGCAAACGTAGCCGCTGCGGGGAGGGTACGCTCGAGGTCGGACGGGGCGGGTAGGTGTCCTAAGGTCTTTCCCCTCCCAGGGTTCCTGGAGCAGGTTCGAACGCTGGGCATCCCGCGCCGCAGACACTCCCGCCCGCTAGGGTCCCCTTCCCGAGTGCCCACCTGGCGGCGAGCGCGCGCGCGCGCGCGGGGCCGGCGCGCTGTCCCTTTAAACGGCCCGCGGGCGCCTCCCCGCGCCCCGCCCCCGCCGCGGTGCGGCCGCCGGTGCTGGGCGAGGTCGGAGAAAGTCCGCGGGCGCCGGAGCGCGGGGACGCCGGGAGCACTTCCTGCCGCGGGCGGCGCCGCAGATGCCCAGGCCGGACCGGGCCGGGCGCCCGCAGGTACGGCCAACTTGGCGCCGTTTCCGCCACACGGGCGGGTCGTCCCGCCGCACTTCCCGCAAACTCCGCGGCGCGGCCGCCCAACTTGCGCGCCCGCCGCCCTGCCGCAGTGCCCGCCGCGCGCCCGGCCGCCGTGCTGGGGCGCGGCCGAGTGGGGCGCAGTAGCTGCGCGCGGGGCCAGGGCGCAGGGGGCCGGTCCCAAGCCGAGAAGCCTCTACCGGACCGGGCGGAAGCCGGGACTCGGGGCGGTGCGTCCTGGGAAGAGCTCCAGCTCCGGGCGCGCCGGCGTCTTTTCTCCCCCTGGGCTTCTTTGGCTACTCCGGACCTCCCCCGGCCTGCCCTGGACGGTGGAGGCGGGGGTGGGGGAAGGACCCGGCCCGGCCCTTCGCAGCGGGGAAGCCCTAGTGAAACTGGCCCTGGGCCAGGGCGGAGGGGGACACACCCCTCCTGACCCACGGGATTGGGGGATTGCCCGTCGGCCCCGGCCCGCGCCCTCCCATCGGGGCCAGGTGGGTCCCCCCCGTGGGCAAGGGTCATCACTGCCTCCAGGTTGTCGACTCCAACCTGGGGTGGAACTGAGGTTCGCTGTGGATCCTGTCTGTCCCTGTTTGTACGTTTCCACAGAGTTGAGGTCTCGGGACCCAAACCCCTTCTCCAAGAAACTCAGAGGTGCTGAGGTGGATGGGGGCGCTGCCTGAGGGCGCGACTTAGCTGCTGCTGCGGCTGCTGCTCCGACCGGGGATAGTGCGGGCAGAGGGGGGTCGGCAGGGGTCAGCTCAAGCCCTTTTTCAAGCTCTATGGGAAGATTGGTCCGGTGGTGTTGCTTGGATGTGGGGGGTTGCAGGCTCCTAGGTCCTGTTCTTGAAACTGGCCCCTCTGGCACTGCTCTCTCTCCCCCACTAGCTTGGGAATGTACATGTTTTGTTGGGCGTCCTCCTAGTGGCGGTTATGTTTGCCCTGGTGGGTGTTGCTAACTGAGCCCAAGGGGAGGGCGCGGGAGGACGACTACCTGGGCTCGTGGTCCAGTCAAGCCAGCTCTTTTGAGCAATTTGATTTGTGTGCATGGCCATATCCCAACCCTTCTGGGGCAGCCCTGTTCTCCTTTCTGTCGTTCTTCCCTCTGTTTTCCAGTTTGACCGGAGGATGAGGGCAGGATGTCCCATGGGGCTGGGCATTCAGTGCGCTCTTTTTTTCTTCTTCTTTTTTGAGGTAGCGTCTCATTCTAGCCCAGGCTGGCCTCGAACTCTCAGCGATCCTCCTACATTGTCTCCCGTGTGCTGGGGATTAAAGGACTGCACCTGGCTCTGTGTTCTTAAAGCCTCCCTCAGTCCTATGACTGTTCATTTCACTCAGGCGCCAAGACCTGATCCACAGGAGTTGTGCAGCCAGCACCCCTGTCCTACCTTTCAACAGTCTTCTCCAAGTCCCTCTGGTCCACCAGGGTGCCCTTTGCTGGCCATCCTTTCCAGGAGGCCCTCTAGGTACTTTCCCCATGGGTCATCTCACTGTTGGGTGTTAATTTGCCTGAAGCACAAGTGATGGAAATGAAAGAGGTGAGACCTGGGGCAACTGGCTCCCTGCTCTTTGGCCCAGCTGGTTGGAATTAGCACAAGAAGAACAAGATATCACTTGTCACCTCTCATGGCCAGGGATCTTTTCTCCGTGGTCACACCCAGGGCAGGACAGTGCAGAACTCAGGCTGGGTGAAGGCTGTGCACCTTGGGTGTCAGAATCTCACCAATTCCAGCGCTCCCAGCCATTTAGAGTGCGTTCAGAGAGAATGCTTGTACTGCAGTGAGCAGTGTGCCAGTCGGCCCTGAACTGCTTGCCATCAGCTTTCAGTCTGTATTGGGATTGTTGGCAGTGTGTGCCTGGAGACCAGAGCAGCCATCCCTGGGAGAGGGGTATGCGGGTGACTTAGATTAGTGAGCCTGCATTATTGGGAGAGTCATTTCAGGTGCTGAGCTGGTGTGCAGAGGCCCCACCTGTCCCTGGGGTCCTTCCTACTTGATTTGAGTGATGGGCAGAGCATGTGTGGTGTGATCTCGGGGGGGGGGGTGTCTTCTCTGGTTCCAGCACAGGGATCTAACCCTTGGAGGTCAGGACCTAAAAGCCATGATGTCCTTAAGAGAATATGAGCCCTTGCTTCTAAGGCCTGTAGCTCTGACTTCCTTGATCCTGGAATGCACAGGACACCGAGTTGTGGCCTGCCCCAGCTGTCCACACCTCCTTCACACCCTGTCTTAGACCTGTTCCCTGCCTCTCATTGCCCCTTCTCCTGGTGCCTGAGCTCTGGGAGTTCTTCCCTTGAGGATCTTGTGGTGGGTCTGAAATCAGCTGGGACAGTGGGGATGGAATGAGCCAGCAAGCCACTGGTGGGCAGCGTGACCATGAGCTGTCTGTACACCTGGGCCCCTTCTGCCCCTCCAGTGTAAGGAGCATTTAAATATATACATATGTATTATTTATTTGCAAGGAGAGAGAAGGAGGGAGGGAGGAGACAGAATGGGAATTGGTGTATCAGGGTCTCTTGCTGCTGCAGAGGAACTCCACAGACTCTCCGCATGAGGTCGGTTGCCTTCCATTTCTAAGGAATGCTAGCTTTCCTCATGCTGGTTCCCATGGCTGTGTCCTTATGGGGCTGCATCGAGGAAACCTGGGTGGGCTTTTAGGCCTGCTCTTTTTTACCCAGGCTGGCCTCAAACTCGTTATGTAGCTAAGGATGACTGAACCCTTGATCCTCCTGCTTCTAACTCCCAAGTGCTGGGATTATAGGTATGCCCACCAAACCTGGCTCTAGGCCTGGTCTTTTGGAGAGGGATGCAAAGCCCTTTGGTGATACCATTGGGAGAGAGGAATCCCCTCCATGCAGGGGCAGGTACCACTATGACACACTGACCTGTAGCTGCCCCTGGTAAGTGTGGGGTGCTTGTAGGCAGTCCCATCTGTAAAGTGTGAAATCTGGATGGCTTGGGTGTGAGTGAGCTGGTGAAGGGATGTCAGAATCTGTTTCGGGCCCTGCTCATCAAGGCTGCTTCTCTGGCCACCAGGCTCCTTGCCCACAGACAACCCTCTGCCAGCCAGGGTTCTGGGTTCTCCCTGAGCTGCCTGCACCCCACACTTCATCCTGAGGCAAGTGTGAGCTGCCTTGGTCATAGGGTACCAGGCAGAACAGTGAGCTTAACCAGGTTGGGTCTCCACTCCTGAGATGTGGGCTGCCCCACCTTTGGCCTCCTCTGCTACTGCTTCCAGCTCCCAGGTTTCCTTTCCCTTTTCGCCTTCTGTGTCTGACCACCCCCTAGCCCCCCCCCGCCAGCACTTGGGAGGCAGCCTGTGAACTGGCCTGAAGTGGCCACTCTGGCCTATTCATCAGTGCAGGCATCCTGGCAACCTCTGTTTCTTCTTTAGCAAATTCTCACTCTCCTGGCCTGCCTCCCTGCTGGCCCTGCTCCCTGTTGGTTTCACCTGCAGTCTTCCCTTGCTGGCAGCCTGGGCCACAGCCTGCCTTGAATTTGTGGTTTGGAGGTGCGGACTCTTGAAGGCTGCACACTGGTGGACATAGGGCTGTTTGGGGGCATGGATGCCGAGGTCAGGGGAGCCTTCTGGGCAGAAGAGAGAATAGCATCTGGCCTAGGGCTCTGCTGCTCCCTCCCCCTCTAAGTCTGGGTACTGGGCCTGGGCCATGGGAAGCTGCTGCTGCTGGGAGCTGGAACCTGAGGTCAGATCCCTGGTGGTCTGTCCCCGCCCCCCTCAGGCTGTGTGACCTTGGGTTTGTAACCCACCTGGCCCTGCTTTGATAAGGAGCTGAGGGACAAGCAGGCCTTGATTAGACCTCCACGCTAGCCCAGCCTGGCCTGCTGCCATTGGGATAGTGAGGCCATTAGTAGGAACACTGGCCCTTTAAGGGGAGACTGGTTCAGTCCCTGGAGAAGGGAGTTGTTTCCAGGTCCCTGGGGAAGAGCTGGCTGGGGCTTTCAGAAGGAATCTTACCCCTCCCCCCCTCCACTGGGCCTGGCATCCAGAAGGGCACCCAGCCATGGATGGGCCGCCAGTCCCAGGCCCGCCCCTCATGCCTGTGTCTGGGAAGCAGGCAGGGTTGGGGAGGGGGGCGGGAACAGAGGGGCCTGAAAGTGCCCATATATAGTCATGGGGTGAACAGCCATCCATGACTGTGGGGCTGTCTAGCACTGGGGTGCCCCCTGACAGCTGTTGGGGGGGGGTTGCAGTTTAAAGGGCAGAAGGACCTAGGGATGTGCACTTTTTAAGTCCAGATCCCCAATAATTGTTGGTTGAAAATAAAAATCACTAAGCCTTCTGTAATCAGGACCAAGTATACTTGAGAAACCACCATTAAAAAAAAAAATTGGATGTAGTAGGATGACCACTGGCCAGAGTAGCTTGGATTCCTGACTGAGCAGTAGGGGCCAGATGCCTGTTGGTCAGGCTCAGCAGTCTTCCCTCCATAGAAGGCTAGTGCCTCCTTTTGATGGTGGCAGCCTGGATGTTCTGTCTTACCCCTATATTAGGGGAGCGAGGCTTCTGGCCTATCCCCTGGTCTTTTGAAACCCTTTCTGTCACCCATGCTGCTGGACGGTCTTTGAAGGAGGCCTGCCCTGCCTGTCCTCCTCCTAGCTTTTGGGACACCAGGAGTGCACTGGGGCGCTCCTGGTCTGGGACCCTGGGCATCTGCCCCAGGCCTTTGTCCTTGGCCTTCTCAGTGGCTCCTCCTGTGCCAAGAAGGGAAGAAATGGCTCTTTGCAGCATTCCTGACTCTGCTCTTAAAAATCACAATGTTAACACAGTTTTGCTCATTTAATCTAGTTTCCACTGCACTGCTAAACGCCTTTGTTAAATTTTGTATATTGATACTTTTTGTTGTTGTCAGCAGTTTTTTTTTCTTTTTGGATATAAAGCCATTAGGGTGAGAGAAGATTAAAAAGATACATTACAATTAAAATGTTAATGAAATCTGCATCATACAACTTTGGAAACCCTTCAGGCATTAATCTTGCCTGTCATGTCCATTAACTTTGGCTATTCTTATTCCATACTGACCCCTGCTGAGAGATTTGTGCTATAATTGGATTTTTTTAATAAAAAAAAAGGGGGGGAAAGCTTTTAAGAAAATAGAGGTTGAGTGGACGGCCCTGGCTCCCAAATGAAGAGAAAGTGGAAAAATGGGAGAACATGGCTTCCTTGTGGAGGGCAGGCTCAGGCCAGTCTCCCCACTTCTTGGCTGTGAAGATGTCCGTTTGGGGTGTGGATATGCAAGAGAGGGAACCCAGTAGAAGTAGAGTGTGGCCTGAGGGTCCAGGAAGGCTTGGGGTATGGGGCACCCTCACCTCTCGAGAGAGCTGAAGTATTGGTTGGAGGGTGAAGACAGGATCTCCACTCTTAGCCTATAACAAACATATGGAGGTTCTAGGGGAGTTAACCTTATGTACCCGAGGTGTCGGGACTGAGTGGGGAGCCCCCAGTCTCCTTCCCAGAGCAACTGGGAGTTTAGCTGCTCTGTGAGATCCCTGCTCTGGCAGGTGGGTGTGACTTCTGGATGGGAAGGTCAGATGTACATTGTGTGTGTGTGTGTGTGTGTGTGTGTGCGCGCACACACACACACATTCATGTAATTATTCTGTGGTCTGCAGCCCCTCTGGGTCCCTGGGACCCGTTCTCTTAAGCTGGGACACCCGGCAGTGCTAGAGTTGGTCAGGTGGTTGGCAGTGGGCTGTAATAGACAGATTTCATGTCTGTGTGTTTTTGCAACACCTTTCTATAAAGGGAAACATAATTTAAAATATGATTACTTAGTGTTGTAACAGCGCCTCAGCCGCTCTGCTGCGTCTCCAGATCATTATCAGAGTCTGATATTAACTTGCGAAGAATATTATGCAAATTGCCTGTAGCTCGGGAATCCTCCCAGGATGCGGGCCAGGCTGGCTCCTATGGGGCTCAGGACCTCAAGAGTGACAGACACCCCAGCCCTCCCTGTCCTTGGAGTTGAATTTTTCTACTTTCTTCTCACCCTTCATACCCAGGCCTCCAACCTCACCTACAGTAGGGACTGGGTGACTAGCAGAGGCCCTGCAGCCTGGCCCTGGGTCTGCTGAGTGCAGGCTCACAGCAGGGGGTGGGGTGCCACTTATACTTCATGTGATTGTGGCTGTTGCCCTTGCACTTGGCAGTTCCTGAGGAAAGGGTCTGGCATGGGGACAGTGGTTGTCCTGCTGTCTAGCTGACCACCTGGCTTGGCTGTTTTCAGGTGCTCGGGAGCATGGGCTCTGGCATGGATCTCTTGTGGTGGCATGGTCTAACAAGGCAGTGAGGTGGGGGCAAGTCTGATGGTGGTGAGTCCACTCTTGCAAGGAGGGCCCGTCCTCTATGCCTGCCCTTCCAGCCCATCCTCAGGGGGGCCAGCAATCTGATCACTAGAAGTTTCCTTTGAAATGCTGTGTCCCACTATAGCAATGTCTCACAGAGAAAATTTTGGGCAGCAATGCTCCTGACCCTACATAATGGAAGGACTTTTTTTGTTTTTTTGAGGTAGGTTCTTGCTCTAGCCCAAGCTGACTTGGAATTAGTCTCAGGCTGGCCTCAAACTCACAGCCATCTTCCTACCTCAGCCTCCCAAGTGCTGGGATTAAAGGCTTGCACCACCACACCTGGCTTTGGAAGGACTTTGTTTTTTTAATTTTTTAAAATTTTATTTTCATTTACTTATGAGAAAGAGAGAGAGAGAGAGAGAATAGGCATGCCAGGGCCCCTGGCCACTGCAAACGAACTCCAGAGCATGTGCCACTTTGTGCATCTGGCTTACGTGGGTTTTGAGGAATCAGACCTGGGTCCTTATGCTTTGCAGGCAAGCACCTTAACCCTGGAAGGACTTTTTTAATGTTTTATTTATTTTTTATTTATTTGAGAGAGAGAGAGGGGGGCACAGATAGGGAAAGAGAGAATGGTTGTGCCAGGGCCTCTAGCCACTGCAAATGAACTCCAGATGCATGCGCCACCTTGTGCATCTGGCTTATGGATCCTGGGGAATCACACCTGGGTTCTTTGGCTTTGCAGGCAAGCGCCTTATCAGCTAATCCATCTCTCTAGCCCTGGAAGGACTTTGAGTTCTCAGAAATAGTATTGACATGAGGACCATGAAAGCCCCACAGTCCCCCAAAGATGCTCCCCTCCAGTAGAGTGAAACTGATGTCTATTGTGGATCACTGAGTCTTGCTGCATCCTGAATTTCAAGGTATAGTGACAAGGTCTGGGAGGTAGTGTCTGGCCTGGGGATGCCTCTAGCTTTCCAGGGACAGGGCGAAGGTGGTGGCCTCTGGCATCAGGTGAAGGGAGAAGTAAGCTCTCCTTTAGGCAGCTGGATGGGGCAGGCAGGGGCTCTTGTGGCAGCTAGAGTCCACATGGATGAGGGCCTTCTCATGCATCCTGTTGGTAATATTCATGGCTGCCCTCAGCCAAAGCCACTGCTCACAGAGCCAGGCTTTCATAGCCAAAGACCTTTTGCAGTCAAGTTCTGATCCTGGCTCTCAATTTCTTCATGTGTGACATTGGGACAGTGGACTGTAAGCTCTGAACAGGGTACGGTACCCCACTTGAGTCACTAGAGTCGTTGACTGTTCCATTGTCGGCTCTGGACAAGCTACCTTTATGTCATGTGCTGGGGGAGGGGGGTTCCGACCTGCTGCATGTCCCCTTGTGACTCAGCTGGTCATCTCTTTCCTGCAGCTGTCCCCTTCCTGTTAGGGCTTGCCTCTCCCACACTTGTGATGGCTGCTGGGGGCGGGATGGGGGAGGTGTCTTGACAGCTCAGGTAGACAGTGGTATTTGCACATGTGCACATAACACGCACAAAAGAGGTTGAGAACACTGTCAGGTATGTTTAGGGGTGGTAGCCACAGGAGGAAGAAGTTTTCTAAGGTTGCCCTAAAAAAAGTACTGTAGATCTGTGAGAAACTACAGAATCCTATTCTTCTCCATTCCAGAAGGCTGAACTCGGGAACCCTGGTGTCTGCAGGCTGGCATGGGTAGGGAAATGGCCATCCCAGGCCCTTCCACAACCTGGGTGCCCTTGGCCTTAGCTACATCACTCCAGGCACTGCCCCCTTGTCACCAGAAGGCCTTCACTCTAACCCAGGCTGAACTCATCTCTGTCCTTAACCAACATGTGTGCAAAGGCTGTGTTCCCAATAAAGTCTCATTTAGAGGGTCTGACTGGGTGTGAGGTTTTGAGGGACACTAGTCAATCTGATATAGTATGGAGCAGAAAACCTTTAGGGCTTGGAGGGCTGTGGGTGCTGTCGCTGTGCTTGAGGAGAGGGTGGGAAGCAGGCAGACAGTGGAGCCCCAGCTAGCCCAGGGGGTAGAGGGTGTATGAGCATCAGTCTAGCCAGAGCTGTTTGAAGGAGCAAAGCCGGGGCGGGGGGCGAAGGAGGGAAATGGGGCCGCCGCTTATGTAAGCTTTGGGACAGGAGAGGCAGGGATTGTGTTAATTATTGTAACCCAGTTTAGCGGTGAGTCTGTGTCACATGAAGTGTCCTGGAAACCAGCAGCGCGTGGGTCACGGTGGAGCCTTGGGGCGACGTGGCTGGCACAGGGACGGACGGTGTAGTGTGCACTCCAGCCGCAGCTTCCAGGCAGGTGGCTGTAGGGAATGCCTAAAGGATATGATATTCTTGGGGGTCTATGCTAGCCCAGAATTCAGGGAAGGCCATCTGGACCTGGGACCCGTGTGCCAGACTGGGTGCTGTCCAGACAAGCATCCATACCAGGGCTTCCTTCCACCCATCTGGTGAGAAGGTGGCAGCAGGTTCCTAGATATCTCCTGCCCCTGTAGATGAACAGCCGTGTGGAGGATGGAGCCAGTGCCCCCAAGGTGGTGGGAGGCTGCTTGCCAGGAAGGTGGGAAGCTCCCCCTCCCAAACCTCCTTGAGAGTTGCCTCCCCAACTTTGTGTGGGACACTTCAGGGTATTCAGAGGTATCCCTCTGCCCTGTCCCTCCCATACCACATGGGGCTTCTGTGGGAGCTGGCAGTTGCTTGTGTTGCTTGCAGGACTCTGGATTACAGGTGTGTGTCACAGCTAGGAATGGGCTCCTTCCTCTGGGAGTCAGATACTGTGAATTGGTTTCCTCTAGCCAGAGGCTGAGGGCTGCCCTTTCAAGCGCACTTGAGCTGGGCTGCCTGGTCCTTGTTTCTGTTGTTAACCCTACTGACTCCTGCCTCAAGGGTGGGGCCCCCAAAGTCCAGGGTCAGGGAGGCTTGACCCAGCCACTGGTGTGTGAAACTTTGGTTCACATGTTTGAGGAAAAGGTAAAAGAGAAAGCTCATTAAAGCTTAGAAATTACATATGCCATTTAAAGAACTTTCTAGAGCCATGAGAGAGTAAGTTGCCCCTGCACATGTTCAGACAAGGGCTGTGGGGCACCTGCCACCCACCTGTGCCAGTGGCAGGTGGTGACCTTGGAGGCCCTGCCACTGCAGAAGACCACCCACCAGCTATTGCCGAATAGCATTCTTCATGGCAAGACATCTGGTGCAGAGGCCACAGTCCAGTAATTGTTACTTCTTAATGTCCTTGTGGCTTGAAGGTGATGCTATATATTTTTAGTTCACTTCCAGTTTGTGCTTGCTTGTTTTTGTTTTCTTGAGACAGGATCTCACTGTGTGGCCAGGTTAGCCTCCAACTCTTGATCCTCCTGCCTTAGTTCTCCCTGGTGTCAGGATTACAGGTGTCCGCCACTAGGGCACATGTCCTGTGTTTTGACCTTGATCTGTCACTTGGGGTCAGGTGTGGAGTTTTTTGCTGTGTCATGATGGCCTTCAGAAAGTGTTGAATTTTTTTAAGGGGGGAAGGATTTTTTTTTAACTTTTTATTTTTCATTATTCTTTTTGGAGAGAGACAGAGATAGGAGAGAGAGAGAGAGGAAGACAGAGATTGGTGCGCCAGCAGTCTCAGCTGCTGTGAACGAAATCCAGATGTGTGCGCCCCCTGTGGTCAAGTGTGGCATTGCGCCCTTGCCTCTCTGCATCTGGCTAAACGTGGGACCTGGAGATTGGAACCGCTGGAGATTGGAACCAGTGTTCTTAGGCTTAGGAGGCAGGCGCCTTAACCCCTAAGCCATCTCTCCAGCCCGGGGGCAGGGTTTTGAGGTAGGGTCTCTCTTTAGCCCAGGCTGACCAGGAATTCACTATGTATTCTCAGTGATCTTCCTCCCTCTGCCTCTCAAGTGCACGTGCCATCATGCCTGGCAAGTTTTAAATGTTCAAGTAAGGAATGCCTGACCTGGATTTGCTCTTTGTGGTTGGCTTCTCCTATGTCAGCCTCAGAGTTCATCCCATTAGTGGCAGGCATTAGGATCACCTCCTTTTTTTTATTTAAAAAAATGTGTATATATATGTATATATGTATATATATATATATGTATACACACACACACACACACACACACACACACACACACATATATCTTTGTAAACAGAGAAAGATAGAAGAGAGACAGACAGAATGGGTGTGCCAGGGTTTCCAGCTGTTGCACTCCAGGTGCATGTGCCACTTTGTGCATCTGACTTTATGTAGGTACTGGGGAATCGAACCTGGGTTTTTTAGCTCTGCAGGCAAGCACCTTAACTGCTGAGCATCTCTTCAGCCAGGATAACCTTCCTTTTTAAAGGCTGAGTCATGCCCCATTGTGTGGACATACCACTTTTTTCCTTCCTTTCCTTTCCTTTCCTTTCCTTTTCTTTCTTTTTTCTTTTCAAGGTAGGGTCTCACTGTAGCCCAGGCTGACCTGGAATTCACTATGGAGTCTCAGGGTGACCTCGAACTCATGGCGATCCTCCTACCTCCGCCTCCTGAATGCTGGGATTAAAGGTGTGCACCACCACACTGGGCTTTTACACCATGCTTTTTCTACCCCCCCAGTCTTCTCTCAGGTGTGGGGCCACTGTGAATAAGGTGAATGAGTATCTGTGTCTTTAGGCTCCGACAACCTGCAATGTTTCATGGCCTTTTCTCATCTTTCATGATTGTAACTCTGAGGTCCAGGCCAATTTGGAAGAATGCCCCTAGTTTGGCTGTGTTTAGGACATCCTCCTGACCCATACCTGCCTTGTCTTGGGCAAGGTCATTCACAGATACCCACTGAGTCCTATGGCATTACACCCACAGCTAGAGATGATGCATTGTAAGTTTAAAATTTTTTTAAGTTTTTAGTTATTAGATAAAGGGAAAGTGAGAGAATAGGCACTCCAGGGCCTCTAGCCACTGCAAACGAACTCCAGATGCTTGCACCACTATGTGCATCTGGCTTACGTGGGACCTGGAGAATTGAACCTGGGTCCTTTGGCTTCGAAGGCGAGTGCCTTAACCACTAAGCCATCTCTCCAGCCCAGCACTGTAAGTTTTGCTTCTAGTTAGTTGAGGACATATCTGTCTGTTGCTTGACTTCCTTCCTTCTCTTCCTCCTTCCCTCTCTTCCCCCCCTCTATGGATCTTAAACAACTCATTGTGTAGCCCAGGCTAGTCTTGAATTTGTGGCAATCCTGCTGCCTTAGCCTCCTGAGTGCTGGCTGGAATTACAGGTACCATCATGTTTAGCTTGTTGTTTGAGTTTTTTAAATTATTATTTTATTTATTTTTGGAGAGGGAGACACAGAGAAAGACAGAGAGGGAGAGGGAGACAGACAGAGATGGGTGCACCAGCAGTCTCTCAGCTGCTGTGAACGAAATCCAGATGTGTGCGCCCCTTGTGGTCAAGTGTGGCATTGTGCCCTTGCATCACTTTGCATCTGGCTAAACATGGGTCCTGGAGATTGGAATCGCTGGAGATTGGAACCAGCGTTCTTAGGCTTAGCAGGCAGGCGCCTTAACTGCTGGAGCCATCTCTCCAGCCCTTGTTTGAGATTTTTTGATTGTTGTTGTTTTAACTGACAACTGCCATAAACAACATACAATGATCATAATTCTCTCCTACCACCCTCCTTCTCCCCCTCTCAAATCCCCCTCCACTGAAACCCTTCTTTCTAACTAGTTTCCTATTTTGATGGCACCATTTTTCCCCCTCCTATTATGCAGGTCTTGGGCAGGTAGCATCAGCCACTGTGAGATCATGAATACCATGGCCACTTTGTGTCTGGAAGACAGTATTACAAAGCACTCCTCCCTTCCTTTGGCTCTTACATTCTTTCCCTGAGAGTTATTTTTGTTTATTTTTTGAGGTAGGGTCTTGCTGTAGCCCAGGCTGACCTGGAATTCACTATGTAGTTTCAGGGTGGCCTTGAACTTGTAGCGATCCTTCTACTTCTGCCTCCTGAGTGCTGGGATTAAAGGCGTGTGTCACCATGCCCTGTGAGAGTTTTAAAAAAATATTTTATTTATTTTAGAGAAAGAGAATGAGATTGACAGAAGAAGGCAGGCAGAGAGCAAGAGTGAGAGAGTGGGTAATGGCCCTCTGGGGCCTCCTGCCACTGTAAATGAACTCTATCCTTGTGCCACTTTGTGCATCTGGCTTATGTGGGTACTGGGGAATTGAACCCTGGCCCTCTGGCTTTGCAAGCAAGCATCTTTAACCTCTAAGCTGGAATAAGATACCTGAGACTGTGTCATTATGAAGAATAGAGGGTCATTTTAGCTCATGGATCTGGGGGCTCAGAAACCCAAAGCATGGCATTGGCACCTGCTTTGCTCAGCTTCTCATGGGGGCCTCGTGCCTCTTCAGCTCATAGGAAGTGAAGGGTGAGTGGGCCTGTGCACCACCTTGCTTTGTAATGGCGTGCCTTCCATACCTGACCAATCCTGAGAATGGGCGCTCACACAGAATTCAAGAAGCTGTGCCCCAGTGACCCAAACTCCTCCTCCTGGGTCCCGCCACCCTGTGCTGTCCACCCTAAATCTAGTAAGATCCCATTTTTTTCTTGATCAATTACATCACCAGCCTCTGACTCAAACAAGGTCATGTTCTGAACTTCTAGGTGTCTACGAATTTTGGAAAGATGTAATTCTGTCTGATGCTTGGGAGGCCGAGGCAGAAGGATTGCATGAGTCCATAAATAGAAGACCAGCCTGGGAAATGTAGCAAGATCACATCTCAAAAAACCAAAGACTCTCTGGAGAGATGGCTCAGCTGTTAAGGTGCTTGCCTACAAAGCCTAACGACCTGGTTTCAATCCCCCAGTACCCATGTAAAGCTAGATGCACAAAGTGGTACATGTATCTGGAGTTCAGTTGTAGAGGCTAGAGGTCCTGGCATGCCCATTCTGTTTGTCTCTCTTCTCTCTCTCTCTCTCTCTCTCTCTCTGCTTGCAAATATAAATAAATATATATATATTTGAAACACAAAGATAAAACAAGTAAAGCTAGACAGGGTAGTTCATGCTTAGAATTCCAGCATTTGGGAAGCTGAGATAGGAAGATTGTTGAGAGTTTGAAGCTAACCTGGGCTACACAGTAAGTTCCAGGTAAGCCTGAAGTACAAAGTGAGACCTTGTCTCAAAAATAATAGCTGGGCTGGAGAGATGTCTCAGTAGTTAAGACTCTTGCCTTCAGAACCTAAGGACCCAAGTTTGATTCCACTGTACCCACTTAAAAGCCAGATGCACAAAGTGGCGCATGCATCTGGAGTCCTTTTGCAGTGGCTGGAGGTCCTGGCATTCCAATTCTGTCTCTTTCTGCTTGTATATATATATTATATAATTATATATGTATTTGCAAGCAGAGAGATAGAAGAGAGATATACATCTATAGAGAGATGTGTGTGTGTATACACACACACACACACACACACACCCCAGGGCTGGAAAGATGGCTCAGCAGTTAAGGTGCTTGCCTGCAAAGCTTAAGGACCTGGGTTCAGTTCCCTAGTACCCACAAAAAGCCAGATGCACAAAGTGACACATACGTCTGGAGTTTGTTTGCAGTGGCTAGAGGCTCTGGTGTGTCCATTCTCATTCATTCATTCTCTCTCAAATAAATAAAACAAGTTTTTTTTTTTTTTTTTTTTTTTTTCCAAGGTAGGGTCTCGCTCTAAGATAAATATATATATTTTTAAAGGAAACAACAGCAGCAACAAGAAAGAATAGAGAACTAGCTTATTTGGTAAAGTGCTTGCCTCACAAAGACCTGAGTTCAAACTCCAGTATCCACTTAAAAATGCCAGGCACGGTGGTGGGTGCTTGTAATGCTAGTAGTGTTGGGGAGATAGAGACTGATAGATCGGCCTGGAGCCCGCTAGTCAGCCAGTCTAGCCTACTTGGTGAACTCCAGGCTAAGGAGAGACCCTGACTCAGAGGAGGATGATGGATATACTGTGCTCATCAAACTGCCTTCCAAATGTTTGTTTCTGCCCAGTGATTAGTGCTGCTCTCAGCTTTAGTCAGAGAAGCTTCTTTTTGCAGTGGGTGCTGGTTTCTGCAGAGACTGAGAACTCCAGAGTGCTGAGAATCAATGGCTGTTGAGTGCTCAGCCTTAAAGGCCATAGCTCCGTCACCCCTTCTAAGGTTCAGGGAACATTATAGAAGAGGAAGGGCTGAAAGAATGTAAGAGCCAGAGGATGGGGAAGGCTGTTGCACTCAGGAACTCAGCAGCTCTGGTTACTGGCACAAGATTGGCTCCATCAACATTCCGTCACACACGGGGAGGGGCTCATGAGATCCTTCTCTTCCTTGAGGAGTTATTGGCAGTTAATGGCTGCTAGGAGAGGGGGAGACATTTTCTTTCATGGTGTAGGCACTGGTAAGTTGCCCAAACTATGGTAAACCCTTCACCCATGCTCATGCAAGCAGCTACTAAGCCCAGTGGGTCACAAAAGAAAGACATCAAGGTAGAAAAGGGGACTAGACAAGGAAGAGGTTCAGTGATAGTGGGAGGAACATGGGAGAAGACCATGAGGTGTATGGCTAAGATAACAGCACATATATACACGTATAATATTGCCCAAAAAGCCCAAGCATGAAACAAAACTCTAGTATTATCTGCTCTACTAGTATTTTGTAGGGTTGTATAATGTTGGTATTTTTCCATATATTTCTAATTTTTTATTTATTTTTATTTTTGATTTTTCAAGGTAGGGTTTCACTCTGGCCCAGGCTTACCTGGAATTAACTATGTAGTCTCAGGGTGGCCTGGAACTTGTGGCGATCCTCCTACCTCTGCCTCCCAAGTGCTGGGATTAAAGGTGTGAGCCACTACACCTGGCCCATATCTTTTTAAAAAAAAAATTTGTTTTTTATTTATTAACAACAGACAGAAGAGAAAGAGGCAGAAAGAGAAAGAAAGAATGGGTGTACCAGGGCCTTCAGCCACTACAAATGAACTCCAGATGCATGCACTACCTTGTGCATCTGGCTTACATGGGTACTGGGGAATCGAGCCTTGAACTGGGGTCCTTAGACTTCACAGGCAAGTGCTTAACTGCTAAGCCATCTCTCCAGCCCCCTATATCTTAAAAAAAAAAATACTTTAGACTCTAAGGCACCTGCAGGACCTCAAGAGAAATACCAAGACAGAGCCACTGCTGGAGCAATATCTGCTGCAATGGCTCTGCTGTCTGACCAACGGTGTCACCCCACCAGAAAGGGGGAGAGGAAAGAATGGGTCTCTTGGTACTGCAAATGAACTCCAGACGCATGCACCACTTTGTGCATGTAGCTCAAATGGGTCCTGGGGAACCTTGGAAACCAAGGCTAGCAGGCTTTGTAAGCAAGAACCTTTAATCACTGAGCCAGCCCCCACATTTTTCCATATTTTGAAACCTCTTACTAGACTTTTTTTTTTTTTTTTTTTTTTTTTTTTTTTTTTTGGTTTTCGAGGCAGGGTCTCACTCTAGCTCAGGCTGATCTGGAATTCACTATGTAGTCTTAGGGTGGCCTTGAACTCTCAGCGATCCTTGTACCTCTGCCTCCCGAGTGCTGGAATTAAAGGCGTGCACCACAATGCCCAGCTATGATTTTATTATTATTATTTATTTATTATTTTTGAGAGAGAGGGAGAGAATGGCACACCAGGGCCTTTCAGCTGCTGTGAATGAACTCCAGATGCGTGTGCCTCCTTGTGCACATGTGCAACATTGCATGCTTGCGTTACTGCATCTGGCTATATGGGACCTGAAGATTCAAACATGCGTTCTTTGGCATTGCATTGGGGGCTGGGAAGATGGCTCAGCAGGAAAGAGCACATACCTCACTAATGCAAAGGCCTGAGAGGGCCTGATTTGCCCGGAGTTGGATTCCCTAGTACTGTGTGGAGTGAAGAATGGAGAACTGCTCAGGCTTGCTGGTCAGCCAGTCTTGCTGAAAACGGTAGCTCTGGACTTAGTGAGTCTCCATTTCAAGGAAACACATGGATAAAACATGGAGGAAATCCAGTGTTTTCTGGCCTCCAAGGGCATGTATGTGTCACGTGTGCTGTACTCATACACAAAAATAAAGCCTGCTTAGTGCTTTGTTATCAATGACTCCTTATATGTTAAAAATCAAGGTTTTGCAAGTACAGTGTGTTGCAATTTTTTTTTTTTTTTTTTGGTTTTTCAAGGTAGGGTTTCACTCTAGTCCAGGCTGACCTGGAATTCACTGTGTAGTTTCAGGGTGGCCTTGCACTCATGGGAGAGAGAGAAAGCCCATGAGGCCACTGACTGCTGATCCCTTCAGCCCCTCATGCTTGGCTCCTTGTTCCTCCCTGGAACCTGGCACTGGGAGGGGAGGGTGCCTTGGTCTCAGTGTAGAGGTAGTGCTGTGTCTGGAATTGAGAAAAGGGTCCTGAGCTTCTGACACAGAGCCAAAGACCCTTTGCAGATTTGTCTGTCTGAACAAGAACAATCAATTCGGTTATGTCCTTGGCACCTATGCCTGTTCAGGTGGAGAAGCTGTAAGACACTCACTCGTGTCTTCTTTTGGGGCTGAGATTATAGGAAATCTTAGTTATGAGGGGAAACAAGCAAAACTACACTCAGCTGCTTATGTATGGAAGATGCCTGTGATCCTCCCTAGGGGAGAAGGAAGTGACTGTAGGGTTGTGCTGACCGCACAGTGATAGTGCCCATGTGTCTTTGGAAGTCCGCCATGTCCAGTGGACTGTTGGGCCATTGGGGGGGGGTACCAGAACAGGGGTCCAGGCAGGGTTAGGTCTCCCACTGAGGGCCAGCCCCAAGAGGGGCTTGGGGACAGGTGGGCAGTGAGGGCTTGGCTCCTCTTCATTGTACTTGACAGGACTTCAGTACTGACCCAGTGTTGTGCACGACAGCCCTCCAGGGTGGAGCCAGTTGGCTTACCTTGTGCATACCCTTACCCCTTACTGGCAGGTGAACCTGAGCCTCCAAACAGATGGGCCAAACTGGCACTTGAGCATACAGTTTAAGGACCCCCACCCCCTTGCACCAGGCCATGGAGGGGCCTCCCCGAGGTCAGTCCTAGGTGGTCCTGCTTTAGCAATGAGATGCTTCGAGTCCCCGCAGGTCACGCCAGGGCTGAGGGTCTTTGGGGGGGGGGGGAGTATCTGCTACCTATTTTCCATCTCACAGAAGGAAAAACAAAGGCCATAAGAGGTGGGGTGACCCCGTGGTCAGACAGCAAACCATTGCATCACACACTGGTCTAGCAGTGGCTCTGTCCTGGCATTTCTCTTGGGGTCCTGCAGGTGCCTTGGAATCTAAGCTACTAAGGACCCTGACTGGGCAGTTGGTGCAGACAGCAGGAACCCAGGGGGGTGGGCAATAGGCTGATTACTGACTGTCTTCCTGGACCTCTCTATTCTGTTACTTCTTTTTAGTTACCTGGGACAGGTGTCTTTGCAGGCAGAGCTTAGTCAGATGCCTGGGTTTTTGGTAGCCTGAGGCTGGAGAGGCCTGAGCTGGCCTCAAGGGCTCATTTGGCCAGGCCTCCCTGTGGAGACCATTTTCTTGGTCCCTCTCTGGGTTGTTTTCTTTGGGCTTTTGCATGTTGGTCATAGTCCCCTGTGTTCACCAAATGACCCAAGGTTCCCTTGCATTTAGGGCGGTGTGTACAGGAGGAACTACTGTCCTGGGCATGTTCCCCTGTTGCCAGCAGTGTCCTAGCACACAGTGGCTTTGGCAGGTCCAGCTGTGCAGCTCTGAGGTGATCTTGTTTCCTCCCCCTGCACCACTTTTTTGGTTTTTCGAGTAGGGTCTCACTCTAGCCCAGGCTGACCTGGAATTGACTCTGTAGTCTCTGGGTGACCTTGAACTTGCGGCGATCCTCCTACCTCTGCCTCCGAGTGCTGGGATTAAAGGCATGTGCCACTACACCAGGCTTTATTCCAGTCCTCTTTTTCTCTTCTCTTCTCTTCTCTTCTCTTCTCTTCTCTTCTCTTCTCTTCTCTTCTCTTCCCCTCCCTCCTTCTCTCTTTCTCTCTTTCTCTCTTTCTCTCTTTCTCTCTTTTCTCTCTTTCTCTCTCTCTCTCTCTCTCTCTCCTTCCTTCTTCCTTCCTTCCTTCCTTCCTTCCTTCCTTCCTTCCTTCCTTCCTTTCTTTCTTTCTTTCTTTCTTTCTTTCTTTCTTTCCTTTCTTCCTTTTTGTGGCTCTGGACTTCCATATGTTTCCACTGGACCATGAAGTACCCTCAGCTAAGATGAGGAGGACCTGGCTGTCACCCAGTGGAGGGGTGGGTTCCTGACTGTCCTTCATGTAGATGTCTTCTGGAGATCCTGGTTCATTGATTCTGCCTTCATGGTTTCCAAAGATGGTGCTAGGTACCGGTGCCATACCTGGCAACCTTGTGCTTGAAGGAGGCATCTCCTGCCTAAAAGCCAAAGGTTGGTGCCCGCTGCACTGGGCTATGTGGGTAGCCATGTGTTAGCCAGACCTCCCAGTGGGAATCTTGCCTCACTCTGCCATACTATGGGACACTGTGTAGGTGTCCTGTCCCTTACTGGTCTCATCCACTAAGAAGCCTTGATGCCTACCCCTGGGAGAATGTCCTGCCCCTGGACCCTTGGGCAGAAGCTTGACATCCTTCTTGCTAATGATGTGCCGTGAACATACATGTGAGTGGTTTTCAGGATCTGTGCCTTAAACTAATATAGTCTGTGCTTTTTTTTTTTCCTTTCCAAAAAGCCATGATTGAAGTCAAATTAACATATTTACCTTCAGAGCTCCCACGGGAACCGTTAGGGAATTGAAGAGGTGCGGCGGCTGCAGCATGCCAGTGACAGTGACGCGGACGTCAGATCCCAAGGGATAGGTGCTCGTGCCCAAGCCTCCCCATGGCTTTCCTGCTGCTTGTGGGGTTGCCTAGACAAAGTGCAGTGCCAGGCCCCTGTGAGGAGAGATCCTGGGCAGGACTGTGAAGTGGTGACTGATGGCATAGCCCCAACTCACCCACCCATCATGGTAGCACCTCCAGTGGCCTTGTCTGGCTTGGCCTGCCTGTCCCCCACGGGTCTGCCTCTCCCCAGCTTTCCCCCGCATTACGCTCTCCTGTGCTGTTCTGGATGGCAGTGTCTCCCTCCAGCCCTGGAGCACTTACTTTTCCTTGGCATCCTTATCTGTGAACCTGGTTGCTGCTCCAGGACCCAGAGTGAGATTTGGAGCCTCAGATCCCTCCTCTGTAAGATGGGGTGATGGCATCTCTCTTGAGCTGATCTAAGTTGTGCGGGAGCCTTGGCCATGATATCGCCGGGATGGGAGAGTGGAGCCACTGGGACAGCCGCATGTGTTTCTCTCATAGTCTGGGTACTGGTTTTGGAGGACCTGCCATTTGGAGTACTGTGTGCCCTACAGTGCAGATAGGCAGGGCAGGGTGTGGGGCACACTGCAGGGTGGGGATGCTCCTGGGCTAAGGATCTCAGTGGATACCTCAGTCATCTCTTGCACACACTATTTTTTTGTGTCGTTAGCAAGCATTGAGTTATTGAGCCTACACTCTGCCCCATTGCGATTTTGTTGAGATAGGGCCTCATATATGCAGGCTGGTCTCTAACCTGCTATGTAGCCAAGGATGATTTTGAACTTCTTTTTGTGTGTGATTATTCAAGGTAGGGTCTTGCTATAGCCCAGGCTGACCTGGAATTCACTGTGTAGTCTCAGGGTGGCCTTGAACTCAAGCTGATCCTCCAGCCTCTGCCTTCTGAGTATTGAGATTAAAGGCTTGTACCACCATGCCTGGCTTTTTTTTTTTTTTTTTTTTTAAGAAAGATCAATTTATTTTTATTTATTTTATTTTGGTTCTTTTTTTTATAATTTAATTTTTGTTTATTTTGTTTGTTTATTTATTTGAGGGTAACAGACAGAGAAAGAAGCAGAGAGAGAGAGAAAGAGAGAGAGAGAACGGGCACATCAGGGCCTCCAGCCACTGCAAATGAACTCCAGATGTATGCGCCACCTTGTGCATCTGGCTTACATGGGTACTGGGGAATCGAGCCTCGAACCAGGATCCTTAGGCTTCACAAGCAAGCACTTAACAGCTAAGCCATCTCTCCAGCCCTATTTTGGTTCTTTTTAAAAATATTAGAGAGAGATATGGATGCACTAGGACTTCTTGCCACTGCAAATGAACTCCAGTCGCATCAGCCACTTTGTATGTCTGGCTTTACATGGGTACTGGGGGAATCAAACCTGTAGCTTTGCAAGCAAGTACCTTTAACCACTGAGCAATCTCCTCAGCCCTGACTTTGAATTTCTTTTCCTATTTTGTTTTTCGAGGTAGGGTCTCACTCTAGCTCAGGCTGACCTGGAATTCACTATGTAGTCTCAGGGTGGCCTTGAACTCTCAGCAATCCTTCTACCTCTGCCTCCTGAGTGCTGGGATTAAAGGTGTGCGCCACCATGCCCAGCTCCTGACTTTGAATTTCTAATCCTCCTGCCTCTACCTCCCAAGTACTGGGATTACAGATGTGAGCTACCGTGTCAGATGTTTGCAGTGCTTGTGAACAAACCCAGGGCTTCACACATGCTGCATAAGCCTTCCTGCAACCTCATGTTCTGGCACATGGTTTCCTGAGACCAGGCTGCCTGTAAGTCACTGTTCTCTTGCCTCAGCCTCCTGAGTGCTGGGATTATAAGCATGTACTATCCCCTGCTGGACCTTTGTCATTCTAACAGCAGAGGGACATTCCCTGCTTGTACAAATGTGTGCTCGTCATCATTGATATCTGTGATTAGGAATACACCCAGCTAAACTCCCCAAATCTTCATATACTTCATGTTGCCTTTTGGGGCTCATTGCTTCCAGGTAGCACAGACCAGGGGAAGGAAAGCACACTTTGTGCTCACTTGCAGTTCCCATTCATCCCGGAGTCTTTCATCTCCTGCATGTGCTTTCCCATTCTGGACTTAAGGACAAAGTGCCTCTTTGCCTGCTGAGCACAGCAATGCTCTGATACGTGTTGACCCTTGTCACCTGGCTCCCTACAGCTCCTGCTGGTGCCCCCTTTCATTTCTCACAATACTTTTAACTCCTGAAATTTTCTCTTGAGAGAGGGCTCAAGGTAGCCAGTGGAAGGTGACCAGACTTACTTATGCAAGTGTTAGCACTCTGTGTCTACCAGGGGCACAACTCACACCCATGATGCATGTACTATGCTGCATACTGTCTGCATGCACACAAGGATACAACTCACGGGCAGTGCGTGTGACACATGTATGTAATCTATAACATGTGCACACACAAGGACACACATCTCCTAAATGCATATGCATGCAACATATATAGATATATGTGTACATTCAAGGACATGCAAATGCACATGAACATAACATGTATGCTCATATAACACACATGCATACCATGCACTAAGGCTCTTCCCCCTTTTTGTGAGGTTCATTGTGGCCATCAAGCTAATTAGAAAAAAGGCTAATGTTAAGCCGGGAGTGGTGGCGCACACCTTTAATCCCAGCACCTTGGGAGGCAGAGGTAGGAGGATCGCCATGAGTTCGAGGCCACCCTGAGACTACATAGTTAATTCCAGGTCAGCCTGGACCAGAGTGAAACCCTATCTCAAAAAACCAAAAAAAAAGAAAAAAAGAAAAAAAATGCTAATGTTTGCACAGGCTAAGCCTGGGGACATGGAAGACTATGCATCTTGGGTGGAGCTTTTTAATATTTATTTATTTGAGACAGAGAGAGGGAGTGAGAGATAGAACGAGTGAGAATGGGTGTGCCAGGGCCTCTGGCCACTGAAAATGAACTCCAGATGCATGCGCCACCATATACATCTGGCTTACCTGGGACCTGGAAAATTGAACCGGGGTCCTTAGGCTTCGCAGGCGTGTGCCTTAACTGCTAAGCCATCTCTCCAGCCCAGGTGGAGCTTTTTAATTTTTATTTTTTAATTTTAATATTTTCATTTTTATTTTTTGGTTTTTCAAAGTAGGGTTTCACTCTAGTCCAGGCTGACCTGGAATTCACTATGTAGACTCAGAGTGGCCTTGAACTCATGGTGATCCTCCTACCTCTGCCTCCTGAGTGCTGGGATTAAAGGCATGTGCCACCATGCCTGGCTCTTATTTTTTACTTTTATTTTTTGGTTTTTCAAGGTAGGATCTTGCTGTAGCCCAGACTGACCTGGAATTTACTATGTAGTCTCAGGCTGACCTCAAAGTCACAGGGTTCCTCTTACCCAGTCTCCCCAGTGCTGCGATTAAAGGTGTGTACTCCCAGGCCCAGCTGGGTGGAGCTTCTTGAAGACAGGAAACTCACAGTTTCTCCAAAGATTTCCTGATAAATATAAACAAACAACCCCTGATCTGATCTGATGAGAACTCGTGATCTGTCTTAAGCTCTGACTCCCCATAGCTTTCAGTGTCTGAATCTGAATAAGCACTGGACAGTGTACACAAATGGCTTCCGGAACAGGGACATTGTAATTGCAGGAGGTGCAAAAAGCTGAGGCAACTTGAGGAAAAACAAAAAGGGGAACTCCATAGCAGAACCATAAGTACCGGGGATTCCGTCCTTCCTTGGGACTGATTCAGTCAAGGGAACATAGAGGAATAATTTTCCACAGAATAGAACGAATATATTATGGGTTTTTTTTGTTTTTTTTTTTTGACATGTTTTAAAATTTTCAGGGACTCAAGTCTCAGTGGAACAACTTTTTTTTTTTTTTAATTTTGGGGAGAGTGAGAGAGAAAGAGAGAGAGAAAATTGGCACACCAGAGCCTCAGCCACTGCAATAGAACTCCAGCCGCTTGTGCCACCTGGTGGGCATGTGCCACTTTGTGCTTGCCTCACCTTTGTGTGTCTGGCTTACCTGGGATCTGGAGAGTCAAACATGGGTCCTTAGACTTCGCAGGCAAGCGCCTTAACCACTATGCCACCTCTCCAGCTCTCAGAGAAACAACTCTTAAAGGCACTGCAGACAGTGGGTGATAAAATTTTTGGTTTCCTGGTAATGGCACTGTGGGATCAGGTAGGACAGTGTATGAGATGGGTTCATGAGAAGAGAGACTTCTAATGTTGTCCCTCTCTATCAGCTCTGATCTTGGACCAACATTCCCTTTGGCGGCGGCGGCGGGGGGGGGAGGGGACAACCTTCTCTTCCAGTTAAACAGTTATTATTAGCCAGGACCACCACATGGGCCCAAGGCAGTGACCTTGCCCTCTTTCACTGTGCCACAGTATATAGCAATCTCTATTTCTTTCCAATGTGTGTTGAATGACTTTGTTCACCTCTTTCTATGGCACATAGCTTTTCTGGTGGCATATCATATACAGGTTGGTTCCCAAGATATCGTAACCACTTTCCCACCTTTAAGAAAGCAACTGGAGAGCCAGGCATAGTGGCATACGCCTTTAATCCCAGCACTCAGGAGGCAGAGGTAGGAGGATCACTGAGTTTGAGGCCACCCTGAGACTACATAGTGAATTCCAGGTCAGCCTGAGCTAGAGTGAGACCCTTCCTCGAGGAAAAAGAAAAGAAAAGAAAGCAACTGGAAACACCATGGGAGAGCTACTCTTTGTTTTGTTTTTTCGAGGTAGGGTCTCACTCTAGCCCAGGCTGACCTGGAATTAACTATATAGTCTCAGGGTGACCTCGAACTCACGGCAATCCTCCTACCTCTGCCTCTCCAGTGCTTGGATTAAAGACGTGCGCCACCACACCCGGCGAGAGCAGAACATTCTGGATTCAAAATATATTTCAAAAGGCTTTCTTCTAAATTTTCCTGCTTGTTATGAACCTGATAAGTCTTTAAATGTGGATTCTTACTAGGTGCTTTCGAGGGCAGAATATATAGACTGAAGAAAAGAATATAAAATTTTGAGGGCTGGGGAAAAGGCTTAGCGGTTCAGGCATTTGCCTGCAAAGCCTAAGGACCCTGGTTCAATTTCCCAGATCCCATGTAAGCCAGATGCACAAGGGGGCACATGCGTCTGGAGTTTGTTTGCAGTGCCTAGAGGCCCTGGTGTGCCCATTCTCTCTCTCTCTCTCAAGTAAATAAAAAATAAATTTTGACCTAAAATTTTAAAAAGGGATTTCCATCTGCAAGGACTTTTCCCTCTCTGCTGTTTAGTTCTCAAAAACAAATGGAGGGGAGCCGGGCGTGGTGGCTCACGCCTTTAATCCCAGCACTCAGGAGGCAGAGGTAGGAGGATTGCCGTGAGTTCGAGGCCACCCTGAGACTACATAGTGAATTCCAGGTCAGCCTGAACTAGAGTGAGACCCTACCTCGAAAAACCAAAAAAAAAAAAAAAAAAACAAACAAAAAAAAAACACAAATGGAGGGGGATTGGAGAGATGGCTTAGCAGTTAAGTGCTTGCCTGTGAAGCCTAAGGACCCCAGTTTGAGGCTCGATTCCTCAGGACCCACATAAGCCAGGTGCACAAGGGGCACATGCATCTGGAGTTTGTTTGCAGTGGCTGGGGGCTCTGGTGTGCCCATTCTCTCCCTCTCTGTCTCTCTCTGTCGCTCTCAAATAAATAAAATAAACAACAAAAAAAGTGGAGAGCTGGAGAGATGGCTTAAAGATTAAGGCACTTGCCTGTGAAGCCCAAGGACTCATATTGGACTCTCCAGGTTCTATGTAAGCCAGACATGCAAGGTGCACATGAGCACAAGATGGCACACATGTCTGTAGTTTGCATTGGCTGGAGGTCCTTTGTACACCAATTCTTATTCTCTCTCTCATAAAAAAGTACAAAGAAAAAAAAGATAACTATCTGCTATATATCTACATACGTAACTTCATTGGTGATCTTGTATGCTATTAGTCTTACATCTCAAAAGATACAAAGTTGCAACTTAATTTTCTTTTTATTTTATTTTATTTTATTTTATTTTTATTTATTTGAGAGAGAGAGGGAGGGAGAACGGGCACACCAGTATCTCTAGCCCCACTGCAAGCGGACTTCAAATACATGTGCCACCTTGTGCTTCTGGCTTTATATGGGTACTGGGGAATAGACCTGAGTCTTTTGGCTTTGAAGGCAAGTGCCTTAACCACTAAGCCATCTCTTCAGCCCCGCAATTTAATTTTCTTAAGGTGCACCTAGGATTTATGTGTCTATGGTGTCCATGATGTTTTCATGTTATATTTATTTATTTGAAAGAGAGAGAAAGAGAGAGAGAATGGGGGCCTCCAGCCACTGCAGGGCCATCCAGCATCTGGCTTACATGGGTCCTGGAGAATAGAACTGGGATCCTTAACTGTTAATTTCTCTCTCCTGCATCTTTTCTTTCTTTCCTGGGTCCTGGAGAAATAGAACTTTCTTTCCTTTTCTTTCTTTCTTTCCTTTCTTTCCCATCTTTCTCCTTTCTTTATATATATTTTCTTTTCCTTTCTTTCTTCTCTTTCTTCTCTTTCTTTTCTTTTCTTCTCTTTCTTTCTTTCTTTCTTTCTTTCTTTCTTTTTTTCTTTCTTTCTTTCTTTCTTTTTTTTAGTAGGGTCTCACTCCAGCTTAGGCTGTATTCTCAGGGTGGCCTCGAACTTACGGAGATCCTCATACCTTTGCCTCCCGAGTGCTGGGATTAAAGGTATGAGCCACCATGCCTGGCTTCATGTTTTTTTTTTTTTTTTTTTTTTTTTTTTTGGTTTTTCGAGGTAGGGTTCACTTTGGTCCAGGCTGACCTGGAATTAACTATGTAGTCTCAGGGTGGCCTCGAACTCTCAGCGATCCTCCTACCTCTGCCTCCCGAGTGCTGGGATTAAAGGCGTGCGCCACCACGCCCAGCTCATGTTTAATAGGTTGTCTTGTGAGAAAAAATAGAGTATAACTATATAAAATTTAAAATATATAAAACTTGAGCTGGAGAGATGGCTTAGCAGTTAAGGTGCTTGCCAGATGTACAAGGTGATGCATGTGTCTGGAGTTTGTTTGCAGTGGCTGGAGGCCTTGGCACTCCCATTCTCTCTATCTGCCCTCCCCCATTTCATTCTCTTTCTTTCTCAAATAAATAAATGAAAATAAAATATTTTAAAAATATATAAAACTTTTTCATTATTCTTTTGTTTTTAATATATTCTTGGTTTAACAACTTAAAATGTGAATGTTTTGGTGATAGATTAAAAGGCCTTATAAGTACATACTCATAAACTTAAGTCATCTTAACTTCTTAAAACCTATACAAATGTTAATTTTGGATTTACTAAATGATTCATAAGACCTTAAATGCTTCTTGTCTGGGTGATGTAATATTCATTGGAATCATAAGACAAAAGTGTCATTAGGCTATAGAGGTTAACACTGGATGCATGAATCTTGATAACTTCTTTCCAAAACAAGTTTTACAAAATTATATTTCATTTTTCCATGATCATAGGTAACAAAAAATAAAATATCATGGGCTGGAAAAATGGCTTAGTGGTTAAGGCATTTGCCTGTGAAGCCAAAGGACCCAGGTTCGATTCCCCAGGACCCATGTAAGCCAGGTGCACAAGGGGCATATGCATCTGGAGTTTGTTTGCAGCGGCTAGAAGCCCTGGAGTGCCCATTCTCTCTCTCTCTCTCTCTCTCTCTGCTTGCAAATAAAATTAAAAAAAATCAAAATACCTCTAAATACATACGAAAGGTCCTTTAATTAGATTAATTACAATGGATTTCTTTTTCAGGATGATATACAAGTACCAAATGTAAAATTTTATGTGCTTGTTGAAAAACTGCATGTTAAGTTTCCTTTCCACAGTAGTGATTACAAAAGCTGTCACTCCAAAAACAATGACATTCAAGAATCTGGGTAGTGGGGCATGATGGCACATGCCTTTAATTCCAGAACTCTGGGAGGCAGAGGTAGGAGGGTCATCATGAGTTGGAGGCTACCCTGAGACTACATAGTGAATTCTAGGTCAGCCTGGGCTAGAGCAAGACCCTACCTCGAAGAACCAAAAAACCAAACCCCTCCAAAAAAAAATCTGGGTAGACCTATTGATATATAAAAAAGATGGTTTTGCTGTTAAGGCTTAAACTAATGTCTTATGATTTAACTTATAGTGTAGCATTAAGATATAAAAATTGTAGCTAGAGAAATGGGTTAGTTAAGGTACTTGCCTGCAAAACTTAATGACCCAGGTTCGATTTCCCCAGGGCCCATGTAAGCCAGCTGCACAAGATGGCACATGCTTCTGGAGTTTACCTATTCTCTCTCTCAAATAAATAAAAAATATAAAAATTATTGCCTGTTTATCTATGCTGTCCTTCAAAACAGTTTTTTTTTGTTTGTTTGTTTTGCAAGGTAGGGTCTCACTCTGGTCCAGGCTGACCTGGAATTAACTATGTAGTCTCAGGGTGGCCTCGAACTCTCGGTGATCCTCCTACCTCTGCCTCCCGAGTGCTGGGATTAAAGGCGTGCGCCACCACACCCAGCTTCAAAACAGTTTTTTGAAGTATTTTTAAATTTTCATTTTCATTTATTTGAGACAGAACTAGAGTGAGAGAGAGAGAGAGAGAGAGAGATTGGGCACGCTAGGACCTCTAGCTACTGCAAATGAATTCCAGACACCTGGGCCGCCATGTGCATCTGGCTTACGTGGGACCTAGAGAATTGAACCTGGGTCCTTAGGCTTCGCAGACAAATGCCTTAACTGCTAAGTCATCTCTCCAGCCCTGTTTTGGTTTTTCGAGGTAGAGTCTCGGTCTCTAGCCCAGGCTGACCTGGAATTCACTATGTAGTCTCAGGATGGCCTCGAACTCACAGTGATCCACCCACCTCTGCCTCCCAAGTGCTGGGATTAAAGGCGTGCACTGGCTATTGTTTATTTTTTAAAGTAAACAGTCATATAGATAAAACTGTTAATTAGTCCAAATTCCTTTTAAAACATAATGTAATTAAAATTTTAAATGAGTAGTTAATTGAGATTCTATAAGTTACTGTCTCAATTCTAATTTCACAAAAAGTTCTTATTGTTTAGACTGGCCCTCAGAACTTGATGGTTCCTGCTTCAAGATTTTATTCTCTCCCTCAGACAAATGCCTTCACCTGGAGGGTGTTGTATGACATTTTATTTTTTCTCTATACCTATGCCATCTTGAGGTAAAAAATACCTTGGCCAGGTAGCTACTAGAACTTTAACACAAAACAATTCAGTGATACAAGGTCTATAGTAATGGTAATAGAACTATTGACAACTCCTTAATGGATGGAGAAAGTGGGGATCATAAGAGCCTAACCTGAGTCACATTTGTTCCCTCCTATTTGCCCTCCCTCAGTGTCAGAGTTTGCCCAAAAATTTCAACTTACAGTTGCTGCTCTATCTTTAAGGTTACTTAGTGCTATAAAAATAAGATAATCAATTAATTTTAAAACTGACAAATGATAAATTTTAAAACGACAAAGTTTATTTGGCCTTTATGATGGTCTTTTGGCTAAGGGTGATATATACTGTCTGTACTATAGATATAGAAGCATTGGCTCATAAGTGAGTACTCATATAAATTAAGTATCAGTTATGTTCTTTATCACCAGTTGCTTGTTATGCTGTTCTGTGTTTGTTTCATGCAGTTTGTCTTTATGTGTAACTAAATTTATGTCCATTAAATGTTCAACAGTACAAAATATTAATAAATTGCTGAAATCAAGCTGACAATGTATTTAAAAAATTCATCTCTAAGCTTTTGGCTTTATGCATGTTCATGCTTACTACACCAGTTGTTTTTTTTTTTTACTACGCCAGTTTTAAAGTTATCTTCTAAACATATATTATGATTTAAATCTTTAACAAAATTTGAATCTATTAACAAGCCACAGGACTGTTAATATATTTTATCTATATTTATAATTGTTATGCTTTCTATAAAGTACAGCTTCCTGGATTTTCATGTTAATTTCTAAACTATAACATAATAATAAAAATAATAATGATAAAAGGAGATCATGAGCTGGAGAGATGGCTTAGCGGTTAAGGCGCTTGCCTCCTGCGGCCTAAGAACTCATGTTCAAATCTCCAGGTCCCACATAAGCCAGACAGTGATGCAAGCCCACAGTGTTGCACATGTGCACAAGGGGGTGCACACATCTGGAGTTCATTCGCAGTGGCTGAAGGCCCTGGCATGACCATTCTCTCTCTCAAAAGAAATAGTTAATTCTGCCCCATGCTTCATTTACATATATATATAAAGGAGCTCATTCAATATAAAGAGATAAAATTACAAATATAAGGTATATTTGCAATTAAAAAAACATGTTTGAGATCAAAAAAGACTCATGATATAATATATAAAGAAAGTTATTTAAATTTTAAAAAGGGAGGACTAAGGGATAAGGACAGAATCACCCATGTCTAAACTACATGCTACTATCATTACTTAAAAATTTTTTTTTCAAGGTAGGGTCTCAGTCTAGCTCATGCTGACCTGGAATTCACTATGTAGTCTCAGGATGGCCTTGAACTCTTGGCAATCCTCCTACCGCTGCCTCCCAAGTGCTGGGATTAAAGGCATGTACCACCACATCTGGCTTAATATATTTTTTTAACTTTTTTTTTTGAGAGAGGGAAAGAGGCAGAGAGAGAGAGAGAATGGGTGTGCCAGGGCCTCCGGCCATTGCAAACGAACTCCAGATGCATGCATCACCTTGTGCATCTGGCTTATGTGGGTACTGGGAATCAGGCCTCAAACCAGGGTACTTAGGCTTCACAGGCAAGCACTTAACTGCTAAGCCATCTCCCCAGCCCATAATTTTTTTTTTTTTTTTTTTTTTTTTTTGGTTTTGCAAGGTAGGGTCTCACTCTGGTCCAGGCTGACCTGGAATTAACTTAGTCTCAGGGTGGCCTCGAACTCTCGGCGATCCTCCTGCCTCTGCTTCCCAAGTGCTGGGATTAAAGGCATGAGCCACCACGCCTGGCTCCATAATTTTTAAAATGTGACAGAATAAGAATTGGCACGCCAGGGCCTCCAGCCATAGTAATCAAACTCCAGACGTGAGTGCCACCTAGTGTGCATGTGTGACCCTGCATGCTCACGTCATCTTGTGTGTCTCACTTACATGGGACCTGGAGAGTCAAACACGAGTCCTTAGGCTTGTCAGGCAAGTGCCTTAACTGCTAAGCCATCTCTCCAGCCCTGCTTTTAATTTTTTTAATGTTCAAAAATATGGTATCATGGTTGTTCAAACTCAGAGCAACTCACATCAGTTCTGCCCAGCCTCCGCTCATCCTATAGGCCAGGATGGCCCTATTGTGACCTGGTGGAGCCTGAAGAAAATTTCCCATCACATTAGTCAAATGCATTTTTTATGGTGGTTGATGTGTCCCCTTGATTCTTTTTTTTTGTTTTGTTTTTCGAGGTAGGGTCTTACTGTGGCCCAGGCTGACCTGGAATTAACTATGTAGTATCAGGGTGGCCTCAAGCTCACAGAAATCCTCCTACCTCTGCTTCCTGAGTGCTGGGATTAAAGCATGCACCACCATGCCTGGCTTCCCTTGATTCTTAACTCTCTGGTCTGATAATGCATTTCATTGGTGGGATCTTAAGCCAGCCTTGCATTCCTGAAATAAGTCTCATTTGGTATTGGTCTTTTTTTTTTTTTTAGTATTTTTATTTATTTATTTGCAAGTAAAGAAAGAAGAGACTGAGAGAATGGACATGCCAAGGCCTCCAGCCACTGCAAATGAACTCCAGATGCATGCACCACTTTGTGTGTCTGGCTTTATATGGGTACTTGGGAATCAAACCCAGGTTGTTCGGCTTTTTGCAGGCAGATGCCGTAACCACTTAGTCATCTCTCCAGCTCAGGTCTTGGTTTTTTAAACAAAGCTAACTTCTGAGCCTACTCTGGAAGCACAAGCCTATACGCCTGGCTACCTGAGAGCCTGAGTCAGGTAGATTGAAATTTCAAGTCCAGCCTGAGCAATATAATGAGAATTTGTTTCAAAAATAAAAAGTAAAGATAGGACTGGAGGAGTAGTTCAGAACATTGCTTAGCATGTGCAAAGCCCTGGCTTCCATTCCCAGTATCATGAAAAATAAACAAGTAAATTGTGAAACACTCCCTGTTCTTTTGTTTGCTGGGAAAGATTGTATGTACATGGTGTTAATCTTCTCTGAACACTTTATAGGATTCTCCAGGGAAGTCATTTGAGCTTAGAGATTTCTTTTTGAGAATTCTTAAATTAAAAGTTCAATTTCCTTATCATTAAAAGGATATCTGAATGTGCTCTTTTTGCTTTGGTGGGTCATTGTAGGAATTTTCACTGAGGAACTAATTCACTTAATGCAGGTTGTCTCAAGCCAGGCAGACTGACCTTGTGTTGTCTTCATATAAGGCTTGGACGTCAGCAGGGTCTATGTAGCCCAGGCTGGCCTTGAACTTATAACTTCCCATCTCAGTCTCTCTGGATCACATTCTTAAATCACTACACCTTAAAAAATTTTTTATTTTATTTTTTTGAGGTAGGGTCTCAATCTAGCTCTGGCTGACCTGGAATTCACTATGAAGTCTCAGTGTGGAGAATTGAACCTGGGTCCTTAGGCTTGCAGACAAATGCCTTAACTGCTAAGTCATCTCTCCAGCCCTGTTTTGGTTTTTCGAGGTAGAGTCTCGGTCTCTAGCCCAGGCTGACCTGGAATTCACTATGTAGTCTCAGGATGGCCTCAACTCACAGTGATCCACCCACCTCTGCCTCCCAAGTGCTGGGATTAAAGGCGTGCACTGGCTATTGTTTATTTTTAAAGTAAACAGTCATATAGATAAAACTGTTAATTAGTCCAAATTCCTTTTAAAACATAATGTAATTAAAATTTTAAATGAGTAGTTAATTGAGATTCTATAAGTTACTGTCTTGATTCTAATTTCACAAAAAGTTCTTATTGCTTAGACTGTCCCTCAGAACTTGATGGTTCCTGCTTCAAGATTTTATTCTCTCCCTCAGACAAATGCCTTCACCTGGAGGGTGTTGTATGACATTTTATTTTTCTCTATACCTATGCCATCTTGAGGTAAAAAAATACCTTGGCCAGGTAGCTACTAAAATTTTAACACAAAACAATTCAGCAATACAAGGTCTATAGTAATGGTAATAGAGCTACTGACATCTCCATAATGGCTGGAGAAAGTGGGGATCATAAGAGCCTAACCTGAGTCACATTTGTTCCCTCCTATTTGCCCTCCTCAGTGTCAGAGTTTGCCCAAAAATTTCAACTTACAGTTGCTGCTCTATCTTTAAGGTTACTTAGTGCTATAAAAATAAGATAATCAATTAATTTTAAAACTGACAAATGATAAATTTTAAAACGACAAAGTTTATTTGGCCTTTATGATGGTCTTTTGGCTAAGGGTGATATATACTGTCTGTACTATAGATATAGAAGCATTGGCTCATAAGTGAGTACTCATATAAATTAAGTATCAGTTATGTTCTTTATCACCAGTTGCTTGTTATGCTGTTCTGTGTTTGTTTCATGCAGTTTGTCTTTATGTGTAACTAAATTTATGTCCATTAAATGTTCAACAGTACAAAATATTAATAAATTGCTGAAATCAAGCTGACAATGTATTTAAAAAATTCATCTCTAAGCTTTTGGCTTTATGCATGTTCATGCTTACTACACCAGTTGTTTTTTTTTTTTACTACGCCAGTTTTAAAGTTATCTTCTAAACATATATTATGATTTAAATCTTTAACAAAATTTGAATCTATTAACAAGCCACAGGACTGTTAATATATTTTATCTATATTTATAATTGTTATGCTTTCTATAAAGTACAGCTTCCTGGATTTTCATGTTAATTTCTAAACTATAACATAATAATAAAAATAATAATGATAAAAGGAGATCATGAGCTGGAGAGATGGCTTAGCGGTTAAGGTGCTTGCCTGCGAAGCCTAAGAACTCATGTTCAAATCTCCAGGTCCCACATAAGCCAGACAGTGATGCAAGCCCACAGTGTTGCACATGTGCACAAGGGGGTGCACACATCTGGAGTTCATTCGCAGTGGCTGAAGGCCCTGGCATGACCATTCTCTCTCTCTCAAAGAAATAGTTAATTCTGCCCCATGCTTCATTTACATATATATATAAAGGAGCTCATTCAATATAAAGAGATAAAATTACAAATATAAGGTATATTTGCAATTAAAAAAACATGTTTGAGATCAAAAAAGACTCATGATATAATATATAAAGAAAGTTATTTAAATTTTAAAAAGGGAGGACTAAGGGATAAGGACAGAATCACCCATGTCTAAACTACATGCTACTATCATTACTTAAAAATTTTTTTTTCAAGGTAGGGTCTCAGTCTAGCTCATGCTGACCTGGAATTCACTATGTAGTCTCAGGATGGCCTTGAACTCTTGGCAATCCTCCTACCGCTGCCTCCCAAGTGCTGGGATTAAAGGCATGTACCACCACATCTGGCTTAATATATTTTTTTAACTTTTTTTTTTGAGAGAGGGAAAGAGGCAGAGAGAGAGAGAGAATGGGTGTGCCAGGGCCTCCGGCCATTGCAAACGAACTCCAGATGCATGCATCACCTTGTGCATCTGGCTTATGTGGGTACTGGGGAATCAGGCCTCAAACCAGGGTACTTAGGCTTCACAGGCAAGCACTTAACTGCTAAGCCATCTCCCCAGCCCATAATTTTTTTTTTTTTTTTTTTTTTTGGTTTTGCAAGGTAGGGTCTCACTCTGGTCCAGGCTGACCTGGAATTAACTTAGTCTCAGGGTGGCCTCGAACTCTCGGCGATCCTCCTGCCTCTGCTTCCCAAGTGCTGGGATTAAAGGCATGAGCCACCACGCCTGGCTCCATAATTTTTTAAAATGTGACAGAATAAGAATTGGCACGCCAGGGCCTCCAGCCATAGTAATCAAACTCCAGACGTGAGTGCCACCTAGTGTGCATGTGTGACCCTGCATGCTCACGTCATCTTGTGTGTCTCACTTACATGGGACCTGGAGAGTCAAACACGAGTCCTTAGGCTTGTCAGGCAAGTGCCTTAACTGCTAAGCCATCTCTCCAGCCCTGCTTTTAATTTTTTTAATGTTCAAAAATATGGTATCATGGTTGTTCAAACTCAGAGCAACTCACATCAGTTCTGCCCAGCCTCCGCTCATCCTATAGGCCAGGATGGCCCTATTGTGACCTGGTGGAGCCTGAAGAAAATTTCCCATCACATTAGTCAAATGCATTTTTTATGGTGGTTGATGTGTCCCCTTGATTCTTTTTTTGTTTTGTTTTTCGAGGTAGGGTCTTACTGTGGCCCAGGCTGACCTGGAATTAACTATGTAGTATCAGGGTGGCCTCAAGCTCACAGAAATCCTCCTACCTCTGCTTCCTGAGTGCTGGGATTAAAGCATGCACCACCATGCCTGGCTTCCCTTGATTCTTAACTCTCTGGTCTGATAATGCATTTCATTGGTGGGATCTTAAGCCAGCCTTGCATTCCTGAAATAAGTCTCATTTGGTATTGGTCTTTTTTTTTTTTAGTATTTTTATTTATTTATTTGCAAGTAAAGAAAGAAGAGACTGAGAGAATGGACATGCCAAGGCCTCCAGCCACTGCAAATGAACTCCAGATGCATGCACCACTTTGTGTGTCTGGCTTTATATGGGTACTTGGGAATCAAACCCAGGTTGTTCGGCTTTGCAGGCAGATGCCGTAACCACTTAGTCATCTCTCCAGCTCAGGTCTTGGTTTTTTTAAACAAAGCTAACTTCTGAGCCTACTCTGGAAGCACAAGCCTATACGCCTGGCTACCTGAGAGCCTGAGTCAGGTAGATTGAAATTTCAAGTCCAGCCTGAGCAATATAATGAGAATTTGTTTCAAAATAAAAAAGTAAAGATAGGACTGGAGGAGTAGTTCAGAACATTGCTTAGCATGTGCAAAGCCCTGGCTTCCATTCCCAGTATCATGAAAAATAAACAAGTAAATTGTGAAACACTCCCTGTTCTTTTGTTTGCTGGGAAAGATTGTATGTACATGGTGTTAATCTTCTCTGAACACTTTATAGGATTCTCCAGGGAAGTCATTTGAGCTTAGAGATTTCTTTTTGAGAATTCTTAAATTAAAAGTTCAATTTCCTTATCATTAAAAGGATATCTGAATGTGCTCTTTTGCTTTGGTGGGTCATTGTAGGAATTTTCACTGAGGAACTAATTCACTTAATGCAGGTTGTCTCAAGCCAGGCAGACTGACCTTGTGTTGTCTTCATATAAGGCTTGGACGTCAGCAGGGTCTATGTAGCCCAGGCTGGCCTTGAACTTATAACTTCCCATCTCAGTCTCTCTGGATCACATTCTTAAATCACTACACCTTAAAAAAATTTTTTATTTTATTTTTTTGAGGTAGGGTCTCAATCTAGCTCTGGCTGACCTGGAATTCACTATGAAGTCTCAGTGTGGCCTTGAACTCATGGTGATTTTCCTACCTCTGCCTCCCAAATGCTAGGATTAAAGGTGTGAGCCACCACACCCAGCTAACAAAAAAAGTTTAAAAAATTTTTACTTGTATTTATTTATTTATTTATTTATTTTTTTGGTTTTTCAAAGTAGGGTCTCACTGTAGCTCAGGCTGACCTGGAATTCACTATGTAGTCTCAGGGTGGCCTTGAACTCACAGTGATCCTCCTACCTCTGCCTCCCGAGTGCTGGGATTAAAGGTGTGCGCCACCACGCCTGGCTGTATTTATTTTTTATTTGAGAGACTTTGAGGGAGAAAGGTAGATAGAGATGGGGGAGAGAGAGAGAGAGAATGGCCAAGCCAGGGCCTCCAGCCACTGTAAACCAACTGGAATCAAGCCTGGGTCCTTAGGTTTTGCAGGCAAGTGTCTTGACTGCTGAGCCATCTCTCCAACCTAATCACTATGAATTTTAATGGTTGCATTTAGAGAATTTACATTAGTGGAGTTATTTCTGTCAGAGCTCAGTCTGCCATCTTTTTTTGTTTTGTTCTTTTTTCCTACTTTTTTGTGGGTTGTTCAAATTGTTTAAAGTTCATTTTGTCTTATCAGTAGCTAGCTTTTATCTGTAGTGGGTTTTTTTCCCTTTTTGATACCTCTATTCACATACCATAAAATTTACCCATGCAGTCATAATTCACATACTTCATAACTCAGGGGTTTTGTATACTCAGAGTTCTGCAGCCGTCACCACAACCAACTTCAGAACGTTTTCATCACTCAGGATAGCAAGCAAACACAAACCCCCAGCAAATCCATACCCTTTAGCAGGCGTCCTCTCCTCTTTAGCTGTCCTTAACCCTTTGTCCCCAGCTCCAGGCACTAATCTTTTCTATCTGTAAATTGTTCTGGACATTTTGCATACATACATTTTCAAACTTCATGGTTTTTTGTGACTGGCTTTTTTCATTTAACATTGTTTTATAGGTTTATCCATGATGTGGTGTCAGGTCCCTTTCCTTGTTTCAATCATATCATATATCTCTATCTATTTAAACTTTTTATTATTTATTGGAGAGAGAGAAAGAGGCAGATACAGAGAGAGCATGGGTATGCCATGGCCTTCAGCCACTGCAAATGAACTCGAGATGCAAGCTCACATGGGTCCTGGGGAATTGAACTTGGGTCTTTTGGCTTAGCAGGCAAGCACCTTAACCACTAAGCAATCTCTCCAGCTATATATATATAAAATTTTTTTTGAGGTAGGGTTTCACTCTGTAGTCCCAGGCTGGCCTCGAACTCACAGCTATCCTCCTACCTCTGCCTTCCGAGTGCTGGGATTAAAGGCGTGCACCACTATGCCCGGCTTGCAATCATATCTTATTGCCTGATATTTCATATTTCATTTCTCCATTCATCATTTGATGGACATTTGGGTTCTTTCCACTTTTTTCATCTTATAAAAATGATTCTAGGAATAATGATTAGTAGAAGTTTGTGAGGATAGGTGTTACTGCATCTCTTGGCTCTTCTCCTAGGCACGGAATGCTGGGTCATTTGCAAATACTGTGCTTAACCTTTTGAAGCACTTCCAACTGGTTTCTAAAAGTGGCTGCACCATTTTACATTCCCACCATGTCGTTTCATCTGTAACTTATGTTTTTGATGCTGGAAATGGAAGCCAGGGGCCCAGTTACATGCTAACCAACATGTTCCACCATTGCTACGCTATATCCTCAGCCCTTCATTTTAACTTCGTGTTTCCTGGTGACTAATGATATTAATGTTTTTTAAGTATTCTTAGGTACGTACTGGACATTTGTTCATATTCTTTGGAAGAAAGTTTCTTCAGATGCATTGCTCATTTTGTCAGTTATTTTCATCATTGAGCTGTTAGCATTGTCAATTCTGGATATAAGTATCATTGGAAATAGGAAGATATTCTTTTTTTTTTTTTTTTTTTTTTTTTTTTGCCTATGTGGGTCCTGGGGATAGAACTGAAGTGATCTCTCAGGCTTCCTTGGGCCCATGTGCTTGAACAGGAAGTGCTCTTAACCACGGAGTCATCTTTTTAGCCCTAGTTTTAGTTGTTTGTTTGTGTTTGGCATTGTGAAGTAGGGTCTCACTTGCCCAGGCTGACCTGGAACTCACTCTCTGGTCCAGGCTGGCCTTGAAGTTATGGTGAGCCTCCTACCTCAGCCTCCCGAGTACTGGGATTAAAGGTGTGCATGACTGGTCTAGTTTTAGGTTCTTGAGACAGAACCTGGTCTCATGTAGCCCAGGCTGGCCTTACTGTGTAGTTAAAAATGACCTTGAGGGCTGGAGAGATGGCTTAGCAGTTAAGGCTCCTGCCTGCTAAGCCCAAGAACCCAGTTCCAATCTCCAGGTCCCACGTTTAGCCAGATGCAAAGTGACGCAAGGGCACAATGCCGCACTTGCCCACAAGGGGTTGCACGCATCTGGATTTTGTTCACAGCAGCTGAGAGACTGCTGGCACGCGCATTCTGTCTCCTCCTCCCTCTCTCTGTCCTATGTTTCTCTCCAAAAATAAATAAATAAATTTTTAAAAATGATCTTGAACTCCTTTTCCTCTGTCTCTACTCACCGTGTCCAGCTCCAGGACCATACATTTTTAAAATTTGAAGTAGAGTCTCCCTCTGTAGTCTCAGGCTGGCCTCATACTCAAAGCAATCCTCCTACCTTGGCCTCTGAAGTGCTGGGATTAAAGGTGTGGGTCACTTCATCCAGCACATAAATTCTTTATTTTCACACTTATGTAGGCAGTTGGGGAATTGAACCTGAACTGGCAGTTTTACAAGGAAGTGCCATTAACTGCTGAGCCATCTCCCCAGCAGGACCATGTATTTATTTGCAATCAGAGAGAGACAGAAGAGAGACAAGAGGGATTAGGCATGTCAGGGCCCCTAGCTGCTGCAAACAAATACCAGGTGCCTGTGCCACTTTGTGCATCTGGCTCTACATGGGTACTGGGGAATCAAATCCAGGTTGTTGGGCTTTGCAGGCAAGTGCCTTAACCACTGAGCAATCTCTCCAGCCACAGGACCATGTTTTGAAGAGCTAGTTTGGGGTGGTTTGAATGTGAAATGTCTCCCCATAGACTCATGTGTTTGGGTACTTAGTCTCCAGTTAGTGACACTGTTTGGGAATGTTGTAGAACCTTTGAAAGGTGGAGCCTTGCTGGAAGAAGTGTGTCACTGGGGGTGGGCCTTGGGGGTCTTACAACCCAGCCCTGCATATTGTACGCAGCTCACTTTTTTTTAATTTATTTTTTATTTTTAGAGACACAGAGACAGAGGGAGAGGGAGACAGATAGAGAATGGGCACACCAGCAGTCTCTCAGCTGCTGTGAACGAAATCCAGATGCATGCGCCCCCTTGTGGTCAAGTGCGGCATTGCACCCTTGTGTCACTTTGCATCTAGCTAAACGTGGGACCTGGAGATTGGAACCAGCGTTCTTAGGCTTACGAGGCAGGCATCTTAACCACTAAGCTATCTCTCCAGCCCCGCAGCTCACTCTTGCTCCTCCCTCCCTGCTGACGTGAGATATGGTGCCTGGCTATCTGCCCTTGCCATGCTTTCCCCACCATGGTAAAATATCCCCTTAAAACTGTAAGCTGAAATAAACCCCTTCCTTTCATAAACTGCTCTATGGTTCTTTCCCCATTCAGTGGTCTTGACATCTTTGCTAAATCAGCTGTTGACTGGACGTGTGAATTTTTTTTCAGACTCTCTTCTATTCCATTGGCCTATGAATGTTTTATGTCTGCACTACATTGTCTTTGTTATAGCTATAGAGTAAGCTTTGAAATCAGGAAGTATGAATTCTCCACTTGGTTCTTTTCAGTATTTGTGTGTGTGTGTGTGTGGCTGTTCTGGCCCCCTTGCATTTCCAAATGAATTTTAACAGCAGCAGTTTCTTCCAAGAGATTGTGTTGAATTTGTAGATTGAGGTGTCTTCCAGCTAAGGAGCATGGCATGTTTCTGTTAATTTGGACCTTTCATTTATTTCAAGGGGTCTTTTTCTGTTCTGTTTTACTTTTGCGCAGTGCTGGGATTGAGCCCAGAACCTCACTCATAATGCTGGGTAAGCATTATGCCATTGAACTAAATCTCCAGCCCAAACTACTATTGTATTAAACTTAATCGGAAAACTTTATGCTTTTTGGTGTCTATAAGTATAATTGTTGGTTAATTTTATTTTCAGGCTATTCATTGTAAAAGTGTGGAAATTACATTTGAGGCATGCATTTTTAAATATTCTAATTTATTAGAGAGAAACATGGCTTCTTGCAGCAGGCATATGAACTCCAGACGCATGCACCATGTTGTGCTTCTGGCTTTACATGGGTGCTGAGGAATTGAACCCAGGCCAGCAGGCTTTGTAAGCAAGCACATTTAACTGCTGAGCCAACTCCCAGTCTGATTTGAAGCATGTTGATGTTACGCCTCACAGCCTTGCCTTGCTTGTTCATTACTTCTGATTGACTCCTTCGGCTTTCTGGATAAGAGCTCATGCCATCCACAGATAATGTTGCTTTCTCCTTTCCAGCTTTATACCTCATCTCATTTTGTTGAATAATAGCTCCTGCTAGCACCTCCAGTAAAATGCCAACAGAATTGAAGGTGGAGGAGCCCACATTCTTTCCATTGAGGTGGTAGCTCTGGGGCTGGGGCTGGGCTCAGTAGGAGAGTACTTCTGGTTTCATCTCTAGCACTGCAAAAAACCCAAGACAAACAATATGTTTGCATGGTTAGGTGGAGGAAGTTCTTCCCTCACCAAGTGGTTGAATGGTTTTTCTGTGCTGGGTGTTTTTTTTTGTTTTGTTTTGTTTTTTTGTTTTTGAGCATAGTCTCGCGGAGCTGCCCAGGCTGCCCTTGAATGCTTGAGTTCTGCCTCCTACCTACCCAAAAGCTGGGATTGCAGCTATAGCTGGGACTATAGGCTGGTGTACTACTGGCTAAGTGTTTGTGTGTGTTGTCTCTGTAGTTTTTTTTTTTTTAATATTTTGTTTTTATTTATTTGACAGAGAGGAAGGAAGGGAGGGAGAGGGAGAGAATGGGCTCACCAGGGCCTCTAGCCACTGCAAAACAAACTCTAGACACAAGTGCCGCCTTGTGTATCTGGCTTACATGGGTCCTGGGGAATAGAACCTGGGTCCTTTGGCTTTGTAGGTAAGCGCTTTAACTGCTAAGCCATCTCTCCAACCCCTGTACTTTGTGTTTTTAAGTTTTAGGAATTTGGATTAATTTTGTTTTGTTTTGATTTATTTTAGAGGTACGGTCTTGTTCTAGCCTAGGCTGGCCTTGAACGCACAGCATTCCCCCTACTTCTGCCTTTCGTGTGCTGGGATTAAAGACATGTGCCACCCTGCCCAGCGTGAATATACCTTTTTTGTTTGCTTGCTTTTTTAAGGTAGAGTCTCACTCCAGCCTGAGCTGACCTAGCATTCACTCTGTAGTTCCAGGCTGGCCTCCAATGCATGGAGTGATCCTCCTCTTAACTCTGCCTCCCATGTACTGGGAATAAATTCACCACACCCAGCTTAAAAATGCTTTTTAAAATTTGTTCTTAAAATATTTTTACTTATTTGCAAGCAGACAGAGATAGGAGAGACAGAGAGAGAATGGGTGCACCAGGGCCTCCATCCACTGCAAACAGCAAACAGACTCCAGATGCGTGCACCACCTTGTACATTTGGCTTTTATGTGGGTCCTGGGGAATCAAACTCGGGTCATTATGCTTTGCAGGTAAGCACCCTAACTGCTGAGCCATCTCTCCAATCCCCCTTTTTAAATGTTTATTGAGAGACAGGGAGAGAAACAGGTGGTGGAGTGAGAGAATATAGGCAAGCCTGGGCCTCTTGCTGCTGCAGACAAACACCAAACGCATGTGCCCCTTTGTGCAGCTGGGTACTCGTGGAATCTGACCGGGATTGGCAGGTTTTGTAAGCAAGCGCCTTTAACCAGAGAGTTTCTTCTCAGTCCCAGAACTGCTTTCTGAGTCACTATTTTTTTTATGTAAAGGAGTTTCCCCCTCCTCCTTTAAATGTTAGTGGTTTAAATAGTAGAAGTTCAGTTTATTTATATTCAGGGAGGAAGCTGTGAAGATAGTAAGTTTTCAAAACTTTATCAGCAATGAGGACATAACTTTATTTGAGATAGGATCTCATCTTCAGCCATACCACCCTGAATGTGCCTGATCTTGTTTGATCTTAGAAGCCAAAGAAGGACCAGGCCTGGTCAGTATTTGGATAGTAGGAGGGAATAGGATCTCTTGTAGCCCAGGCTGGCCTCCTGATCCTCCTGCCTCGACCTTCCTGAGTGCTGGGATTATAGGCATGTAGCTATCCCTAGCGATTGCCTAGCTCTTTCAGAGATTTGGTAACCTAATGTAAATACCCTTGGAGAGGTGGATATTGTCTAAGGGAGCATCACAGTAGAGCTGCTGGTCAGAAGTAGCAGGCAGCACTCCCCTCTCACGCTGGGGAAACAGGCTCTTCTTTTGCAGAGGTACAAGCAGTTTCCATGATTGATGACCAAGCAAAGGTGACCCGTAGAGACAGGACCAGAGCCCTCACCCACCATGCAGAGGTCACCCTGAAAAGCCAGACCCCACCCATTGACTGGCTCAGGGCACTGGACAGTGTGGCCAAGGCCAGTCTGGTGCTCCTGGTCACTGTAATCCCATGGAAAAGGGTTGGGGCTCAGATAGACCACCCTCCGACAGGATACCAATGGGTCGATACATTTGGCCACCAGGTAGAAACAAAAACAGTCTTAGGAAGATAATAAATAGTACAGGCAGACAGAAGAGATGGGTGACAGCCATGTTCTCCTATTTTGGGGGGCTATTCAAAAAGATGGGAGAAGACAAGCCTGGGCACTGTTTGCTTGCAGCCTAAGTTGCCTTGGGTGTCTTGTCAGCAAAGTGTTTCACAAGTTAACAGCTAGGGACTGGGGAGATGGTTCAGTTAGGAAAGGGCTTGTTTTGCAAGGATGAGGCCCCAGGTTTGATTCCCCAGCACCCATGTAAAAATGCCAGGCATGGCAACACACCCCTCCAATCTTAGCACGGGGGAGGTGGAGACCGTGGATCCCTGCAGCTCACTGGCTTGACAGTCTAGCCTAATTGGTGAGCTCCAGGCCAATGAGAGACCCTGTTTCAAAAAAGAGGTGGATGGCGTGCTTGAGGGTAATACATGAGGTTGTCCTCTGGCCTCCAACCACATGCATGTGCACAGAAATGCACTTGAGTGAGAAGGGCTGGTGGGCTTTACCTCTTGTGTAAATGAGGGGGCCCGGGAGCTGTTATCAGCGGTGCCCTGGGTGGGGAGGGTCCTAGGAGACTGGAAACCACCTGATGTCTGGGTGAATTTGAGCTTAGGGTTGTGGCGCTTAGGGCTTAGGGGCACTCAGTGGTAGGAAGTGTGGTGGGCCAGGCCTACACTGGAGCTGACCACAGGTACAGTTCCTTCTCCCTAGTCCAAGAGAGGGCCAGTTCCATCCTATGCTGTGATGGCCTCTGCCCCACCTCAGGCCCCTCCTCCCAACTCAGGATCCCATGTGTCGGGGCTGATTTGGTTGAGGGGCTTGCATAGTGCAGAGGGCATACTGTGGCTAGGGCCCTGGGGCTTATGGGAAGACTGCAGAGCTCCAAGAGCCCCGAGCTCTGTCATGATACTTTACCCCCAGGAACAGCCTTTTGTCCTCTTGCCTTAACTTGCAAATTTAAAACCTGGTGGGTTGAGTGTCTAGTGGCAGAAGTGGGTTCCCTGCAGGTCCACAGCCTTCAAAACAAGAGTCCCCGGCATTGGAGGTCAGCTGGTTTGGGCCTGATACTTGAGGCACCATAAGGAGATATCACCTCAGCTGATGCTTGCCCTGTAGCCTGGGGCTTTTCTTGGTTGTTAGCTCCCCCTCCGACCTAGGCTGAGAAGTCTGCTTCTTGCATCCTAGTTTCTATAGAGTCTGGGGGTAACCGTCTAAATCCTGGCTTGTGAGAGCCACGTGAAGTAGCTGGTGAGGGTGTCATCCAATACCCTTTCCACAAGGCTGTGATGTGACTGTCCTCCAGGTAGGATATGGCTGGCTGTGATCAGAGAGGCTTAGGGGCCTCTCCTTTGCTGGGAGATGAGCCCCAGGGTCTGACTCTCTGAGAAGGGGCGGTAAGGGACATCTCACTTTCTGGAAAGAACATCTGCTCTACTGTTTGCTTTTGGAATTCTCAGTCTTTGAATTTGTGGGCATTTGTATTTTTCACGTCAGTAATTACCGTTTATGACCCCTGGCACCCAGCGCTCCTGTGCTGTGGTCTCTAGCTCAGCACAGGACCCAAGTACTCCCTTCTCACAGGACTTGTGGTATGGTGAGGGAGCCCTCACGGAAGGCTTTTCTGGTTAAGACTCTGTGCTGAGCATGAGCACGGCAACCTTCATTTGGCCCCAGGATTCCTGTTGCATGATCCATATTTCCTTTAATTTGTGGGATTTCTAGTAAATGGGCTTAAAAATAGTTCTGGGCATGCTGCCAGGGCAAATGGCAGGCAGCAGACATCTCTGGGCCTCTGTAGCCAATGGTGAATGGGGTAACCCCTGTATTGCTAGGGCCTGTGCCTCCTACAGGTCTCCCTCTAGTCCTTCCAGCACACCCCACTCCTGGATAGGTTTGGTAGGGTCTTGGCTAAGGAAGAAGGATGGGAATTCTGGTGGAAGCAAGGCTGTGTACAGGGTGGGGCAACCTGTTATACCTGGACCTACTGCCCAGATGCCCCTCCTGTGCTGGCTGTGAACCAGCCCACAGTCCAGCTGGGTTTGAGGGTGGGCTTGCTGACCTCCAGAGCTTTCCTGGAGGATACAGGCTTCTCACATTCAATGTCAAACAGACACAGTCTTGCTTTATTATCTCTGAACTGCACCCCAACCGAAAGGGCCGCGGGACACCTGTGGCTGCGTACTCTGTCTAGGTCTAGCTGCAGGTTGTTCCTCTCTGCTCCTTTTTCATTCGGGCATGAGGCTGTTCACATGCCTCCAAGTCCCCTTGTCTTCCATGCACTGATCTGGAATGTTCTTGATACCCTGCTGGGTATTAAGGCTCATCTGGATAGGTCACCAGTGCAGAGCTGCTGTGACCCCTCGTTCAGTCCCCAGCCTCCCTCCACTCTTCTGGTCCTTGAATTATTGCAGAGCCTGGCAGCCAGAGATGCTTCTGAGAATGTCTGTCTCTTGGTCTAGAGAATGGCTCCACATAGGAAACTGGTCCTGGCTGAGGCCTTGCTCTACCTCCTGCTCCTGGGCATGGTGTGGCACAGGGAGCTGGCTCTTGTCTGGGGCAGCTTTGTCCAGGTATCCCTGGAGTCCCAGCAACACTACTACCCTTAGGGTCCTGCAATCTGTTTCGCTGCCAGGCTTGGGTTAGTACCACATGCCATGGTGTGGATTCTAGGTTGGTCCGCACTAACTGGCCTCTACTACCCACCTCTGGTCTAGAACTGTTCACGCTGTAGCTCCCCACATTGGTCTCCCTACGGATAGGAGGAATGCCTTTTCCTGCCAGGCTATCCTTCGGGATGGGGGTAAGATCAACCCCTGAGCCCCTCAGTGGCTTAGTGCTCTACCCAGGATTCCCTCCCAGTTCTCCACCCTTCAGTCAGGCACAGCCCCAGAAAGGGGAAGGAAGGGCATTCCAAATACCTGCTGTGGTGGGAGTCAAACCCCAGGCTGCTGAGGATGTGGGAAGCTTTGATGGACATATCCGCTGGGTTAAATGTGGGTGGCAAGGGCCCCGGGGCAGCCCCCCAGAGCCTCCCTTCTATCCAATGCCTGTTGCTCCCACTGAGCTGCCAGGGTCTGGCACCTATGGGGGATGGGGACTGCATCAGGCAGGAACAGAGGAGTGGATGGCAGGGGCTCCTTAGTAGTACTTTAGGGCAAACACGGGCGAGTTTAAGGCCCCCAAGGTCATGGCCTGGGTCCCCTGGACCACTGTCGCTATCAGCCACCTTGCCAGAGTATGAAGGTGAGGGACTCGTGTGCTGTGACACTGCTCTCCCCACCCTGCCCCAGTGGCTGATTTAGTGTTTCTGTGTCGCTCTGATTTACATTAGATTTTTAAGCATAATTAGAAATGCAGGGGATCTTTGTGTCTTACCTCGCCTCTGACTATTTATGGCATGATATGCAGATGAGGAGAGCTATGAATATTAAAGATGGGGTATGCTGGGAAGTGGCTCTGTACTGAGTTGGGTGACCCACGGCCCGGCACGTACTAGATGCCTTCCCCTGTCCGCCTCCCCCATAGCACCTGGGATTCAGCTGCTGTTAGGAACCCCCTTGATCCTCCAGGGAGTGAGGGTTAAGGTCACAGGCTTCTGGGGGACCTCTAGGAAGCCCAAAAGTGAAAGGGGGCCGGCAAGGGCCAGCTGCTGTGAGTGCCCTGGGCCAGGAACAAGGAGTCTGCTTCACCAGGAGGGCGGAGGGTGCAAGTGCACACGGAGCTGTCGCTGGCTTTTTTAAGTTATTAAAGCATGCCTGAGGGAGATACTCTTCAAGCTCACGTTATTTAAATTACAAATATGGATGAGGGAGATTGTCTGTTCTTCTCAAAACACTGCTTAATTCTTGGGAAGCCTTCTGGAGCCAATCTGTGGCTTGTGTGAGATTTGCACAGTGTGTGGACTTGGTGGGTCTGTGGGGCTGGAGAAATGGGTGGGAGGGCTGCAGGCTCATGGAGGCCAGTCCTAGGGTACTGGCCTCCCTGTCTGAGTAATTTGCTGATTCTGTAGGTCATACTGTGTTTAGTTTGGTCCTCCATTTGAAAGCTGGGCATAGCCCAGGGTCAGGGCAGGTGGTGTGCCCAGGTAAGCTATTACTGTCAGAAGGTGCCATCTTCTGCATTGTTCCCTGTGAGCAGAAGGTTTGGCTGGGCCACCTAGATCCCTGGACTGGATCCCCGAAGAGCTGACCCCCAAGGTGTAGTGCTGTCAGATACAAAATCAGCTGTTAGAGGTGTGACTAGCCTAGGCCACCCCTGTGGTCCTTGGGGGTGGCTAGTCTTGCCCCCTACAAGACCTATGCTGGGTGGTCATAGGCTCATGCTAACTCCCCCCCACCCCCAAATTGGTTTTGTCCTCTCCAATGAGTAGAAGCAAGAGGAAACTGATTGATAAGCCAAATCTTAAATCTGTGGATTCTAGCATGATGTCGACCCTTCTCCTTCTGAGGGGAAAGAAAAAAAAAACCCACAGGTTTCCAGGCAAACATTTGATAGTGCAATTAAAACCAGCTTTTATGGCTGACGCTGGCCCAGACCTGTGGTCTAGGGAGGAGGCTGCCCACAGCCTGTGGAAGGAGAAAGTCTCGCCTGTTGGGCTTGTGCAGCAGTGTGGCTCCATCCTGCCTCTAGACTGGGTTGATTGCCCAAAGGGGCCCATCAGGATGGGGACCCACCTCCTCTCTTGTGACCCCTTTCCTCTTCCAAGTACAGAGGTAAACTCTTGTCCGGCAACAGAGCTCTGGAGACCTCTGCCGTGCCAACCCAGCCCTGGTACCCCAGGCAGGGTCTGTTAAGCAGGGCTGGTCCTCACCTTCTTGCTGTCATCATTTGAGAACCTAAGGCCTCCGTAACCCTTGATGTCAAAAGCGAGAGGCCAGGGAGCATGATTTCCGTCAGGTATGGGGGCTCGGGTCCTGGGCCAGTGGCTCCTAGCTCTGGGGCCTCAGTTATCTCGTTTGAAACACCTAGAGGGATTGTGTGTGGGGGGAGCAAGCAAACAGTATTGCAGTTGGTAAGTGTCTGGGGACTGTGAGGAGGGGCTGTGGCAGCCAAGACCCCATCCTGCAGCTTCTGCTTCTGCCTGTGTCCTTGTGGGCAGTTGGCAATTCCATTAGCAGCGAGGCTGGGGGCAGCCCAGCTCTGCTTGATGGTGTCTTAAAAGTTTAATGCAGACCTCTAGGCCAACCCAGTACCACGCCCAGCTCCTGGGGACCAGGGCACACCCGAGCCAGGGCCCTCGATGGGCTAACCAGGGGCATCCATCTTTTCCCATTATCTCCTGGCATGGGCAGATTTAGGAAGCTATTGGGAAAAATCCAGGTAGAAGCAGACCCCTTCCTCCCAGCCTGCACTGTGATTGCCAGCAGTTGCTCTGCAGACCTTGTGCCTCAGTCAGCTCCATGCCAGCCTGTGTTCCTGGAACCCCATGTTACTGCCGCGTGTGTGTGTGTGTGTGTGTGTGTGTTTTCTCGTGTTCTCTTGTGTTCTCTGACAACCTCAGTCTGCACCCCTTCTGAGCTTCATGCCTTACACCTCCTGAGCACCACCAACCACCCCTTATTTGTTGCCAGCCTGTGTTCTCTTTGCAGTGATGGGACCTGGGTAAAGGAACCTCCACTGAAGTAGGCGGGGTTGCCCTTTTCTGCAGAGTACCTTCCAGGCAAGGCCTTCCTCCCTCCTTCCCTCAGCAAGTGTGCGATGCTTGCTCAGGTCTAGAGCTTCTTATTAAATTGACAAAATTAAATCTTGCAAAATAGTTTTATTTAATTTACCTCTTCTCCCTTTCCTTGCTAGCAGCGTTCTTGCAGACAGGAGACACCATCTTTCCAGTTGCTGCTCCATTGCTTAGCAAGTGTGTAGAACCCTGGACAGGTAGATGGGTTTTGGCCAAACTCTAGACAAGGACCTGCAGGCCCCGGAGCCAAGACTGGGTTGGGGGACTGGGAAGAGTGGCCCCTGCTTATTGGCTAGTCTACCCTGTCCCCTGAGATACCCTTGGTTTGTCTTGGTCCTGATACAGCTTCTGATCCCAGGAGTTTGGTGCTGGTACCTGGGTGTACTGGAGATTTGGCCTGGGAATCTCTTCATTTGGTCCTATCTGGGGACTGAACTCAGGCAAGGTGTCCCTCTGGCCAGGCACTACCTTTCCCCTGTATGCAAATGTCTGGGCCTAGCTCCAGTACCCTGCCTTCATCCCCACCTGTTGCCCTTTCTCAGTCTGCTCCTCATCTATCAACCTGTAGGCTTTAAGGCTCTTGGGACTATGGGGACCTCAGCCTCCTCAGGGGACCCCACTCTCCTGCCACTCATGTCCTGTTTTGGGGAAGTCTTGGGACTCCCAGGAGGCTCCTCTGTATGAGGCAAGGTTGAGATATCAGTGGGGCTTAGACTTGGGCTTTGAGTTGTATTCATAGGTTTCCCAAAGAATGTTCCATAATGAGGGAATAGTTCACGGATACAGAGTCTCTGAGGGTGACTGTGGTAAGCAGAGTTAGAGCCTACCAATTTGCTACCTGACTCTTTAGTCACATGGATGTGGCAGAGCTCCTCACAGAGAGGAAACAGAACAGATGGCCCTGTTTGGCTAGAATAGAGGTGGGGAAACTGAGTCACAGAAGGGCCAGGAGAGCTCAGCACAGCTGGATGTCACTGTGCAGGGAGTGGTAAGGAGGGCCTCTTGTCTCAGAAGTCAGGCTTCATTTCTCCCCTTGGGCAGACGGTCCAGCTGCAGCCCATGGACCACTTAGGCACAAATCCCCCCCCCAACCCCGTCAGCCACAGCCCCAGGGCCAGCCCTGGCTTGTCCTGCTTTCATGGCCCTGGGAGTGTAAGCCAAGCCTTTATTTGATTCCTTTCTCCTAAAGTTCAGCTTTGTTCTTGCCTCGGCCCAGGCTTCTAAGAAAGCAACCTAAAACCAGCTCCTGTCCGGTTCTCTCAGGCTGGGTGCGGGCAGCAGCCTTGCCAGCACAGGTGGCCTGAGGACAAGGTAGCACAAGTGCCAGTTGTCCTCAGTCCTTGGGGACCCAGTTAGCCTCATCACCTTCTAGGGGAATAATGGCTCCTTCTCTGGGTGAGCTAGTCTGGTCCTGATTCTGGGCACTGGCCCTGAGGTGTGGACGCAAATGCCCTACCTGCAGGTCACACCGCAAGTCACAGACATCACCAACCCGTGCTTGCCAACCTTTACCGGGGCAGGCTTAAGCTGAAAGCTGTGCAGATGCTTCTTCGCATTATGTCCTCAGTTACCGTCCTGGGGTCTGCCCTGACTCCTGATTCACAGTCCGCACCCAGCACTGCAGATCATAGGAAGTGGCTGATGCCAACAGGAATTTCATTCTGGCCCACACGCCAAAGTCCACTCTTGTTGGAAGGGGTAGGGTCCCAGGAACTTCACGCTGTCCCCTGCTCAATTGTACCTGGCTGCTGGCAGGCCTAGTCCTGGGCATTGGACCCTCCGGAGCCAATGTACAGTACGACCCAGGCTGGCAGGAGCCCCCATCTGGCTGAGATGACCCATCTCACTGTGCTTAGACTGCAGTTGTCTGCAGCAGATGCCATAGCTCTCTGGAAGGCTCCAGGTGTACTGCAGATCTGAGAAGGAAGCCTTTGATTCTGGCGGGAGGGGGGGTGCCTTCCCCTTTGCTGTGTGTTGTTGGCAGCATAGTTCCAGCCCTGCCCAGCTATTGGCCAATGACCCACCAGGCCCTAGTCCTACCCTGGAGCTCCTGGGGGCTGCCCGTTAGACTTCTGGGAAGAAGGGGCAACTAAGCTGGGTCCTGAGGATAGAGGGTGTAGCCTGGGACAGAGTCCCGAGTCTCCTGGCCGTGAGGAAACCAGCCTTTCAGCATGGCTGAGCTTGGGCTACTTTTGTCATCCCTAGTGTCAGTGCCCAGCTCATGACTGGCCGCCCCGAGAGTTGTGACCGCCTTCTGGGGGAGGCAGGGGTCAGTTAGAGGGTCCCGAGTGTGAAGCCTGTAGGCAATACCTAGATTTCCTACTACTCTACCTCCATTGAGGGGCTTTGTGTCTGGAGCCCATGGTGTGTAAATAGGAAGGTACCAGATGGATCTTTGATCTCCTGATGCTTTGCAGGGAACACTGGGGGTGAGGGACTGGTTGATGCTACCACCTCCTCCTGGCCTGTGTCACCTTGAGGGTGGTGGTGGCCGTTCCTCGTGTGAAAATGGAAGCAGAGTAGACTCTTACACTGCCAGCCTTGACTCTGTCTCCTTTGGTCAATGGAACATGTTCCTTCTGGGACCACAGTTGGTGGTAGGTGGGGAAACCGAGGCAGGCTGTCCGGTAGCTTGCCTCAGGGCCCTTTCAGTCCAGCATGTATTGTGAGCCTGCAAGGAGATGCCCACCCTTGGTACAAGCAGAGCATGGCTTCCCTGTCCCAGAAAAAGATCCCGTGAAGGACATGGAAGACCCATAGGACAGGATTCATCAGTGTGGGGCAGACACCCAGTGCTCCTGTAGGGAGGGTCCTGTAGGGAGGCTACCTGGCCACAAAGTTTTCCTTTCTTAAAGAGCTGGGTAGAGATGCAAAGAGGGGTGGGGAAGGTTCTGGACTCTCAGCCTGCTGTTCTGGGACTTTTGGCTAGGCAAGGAGACATGGATCTGAGGCACCAAGGAGTAGGGAAGGAGGCAGCAACCAAGGCCCTGGCACTTTCTGGTTCCTCTCCCCTCCATGGCATCCTCCCAGCTCCGCCTTCCCTGGCTATGCTATGCACCTTCCTCACTCAGCTGCCTCTGTCTTTCCCCACTCCCTAGCCCTCTGCCCTGCCCCCTTCCCCAGCCTCCTACAGCCCAGGAAGAGTTAAGCCAGAGGCTCTGCTAGCCCTGCAGACGATTTGGAATAGTTTAAATGCTTTGACACTGGGTCTGTACAGGATGGCAGGGAGGCAGTTTACTGGGTAATTCATATGCAAAACTGCACTATAAATTTCCAGGCTGTCTCAGTTGCCGTGGCACCATGAAGCATTTCTCCACATACAGTACAGTATTTCTGCCATCTTTGTTTGCATTGCAGTGAGTCATCAAAAGTCTGTCTTGCACCAACACCCGGAGCCGTGCATTCCTCTGGCACCAACGCGCCACTGTTTTTAAAGCCCGGGCTGGGAGCTGGCATTTACTTCAGCTCCCAAATCAAAGGCTGCTATTCATTCCCCAGAGCTGCCTGGATGTTCGTCTGCATCCGGCCGCTTCATTGAGATGCTGTGCGCTGCCCAGGAGAGCCGGCCTGGGTGCAGCTGAGCTGCGGCCGCTGAGCCCAGCGCCCAGCTCTCTACAGCCCCCCCTCGCAGGGCTCCTTGAGCCCTCCCCACCTCAGGGCTCCGGCTCCGTTTGCTGCATTCTCGGAGCAGCTGGCGGGCCGGCGTGCAGGGAGCCTCTGCCAGGCTAAGCTGGCAGTGTCGGCCGGTGGCCGCAGCAGCTGAAGGTAGGTCTTCCCCGCCTGCCCGGTGCTCGCGGGCCAGACTAGCAACTTCTCTGCAGTGGGGGCACTGCAGGGCTCCCCAGCGCTGCGCCCACCTGCCCAACTCCTGGTGCGGGGTGGCTCCGCCCTCCTCCCTGGCCACCCGGCGCCTCTGCAGCCGCCTGCACTTTCCTCCTGCGGGACACAGCGGCCCTTTGTGTGGCCCTGCAGAGTTGGGTCAGGGCCCAGCGCCTTCTCCTGCCACCCCTACCCCCTCGGCAGAGCTAGCTGCTGGTGGCCGCCTGTCCTCACCCTCACCCCCTGGGCACGGTTTCCAGACCCTTTTAGTTACCTGGGCTGGGACCAAGCCAGCAGGGATTGGCCAGTGTTGGAAGTGGGGTGGGAAGAAAGATTCCTGTGCTGGGAGGGGGGGGTGGGATGCGACAACTCCTGCTTCTGCCTTGTATCCCAGAGGGTGCTCAGGGACCTGGATCTGGGTCTGAGCTGCTGGGGAGCGAGGAATGCACCCACAGATCCTGTACTCAGTGGAGGGAGGTCTTTCTCCACCAAGAGAGGAGTGGAGGAATGAACTCCCAGCCTGAGCCCACTTCTCCGGTGCTTCCCCTGCCAGGCAAGCCAAGGGCTATGGGAGGACACACCTGCTCAGCCTCGTTCCCTCTGAGGGCCTTCTGCAAAGCTGTCCAGAGGAAAACTAGAACCTAAACACTTCCAAAAGACCTCGTGCTCTGGTCAACCCCTCCTAGGGCAGGCTGCGCAGTGAGGGGCTTCTTGGCTGCAGAGAACTTTTCCCTCCCCAAGAGTTGTCGCTGAGGCCTCTCCCAGACCAGGCCCTTGTCCCTCCCATCCCAACCGGTGCTGTGACTTGTCTTTTCAGTTCACTCCTGTCCTGTCTGCCCAAGGGTTCAGGTCTCTGCCCAACTTCTGCAGATTGAAGTTTACAGCCCTTGGAATCTCATGCAGCAGGATGGTGTGGATGGCAGTGGGGGCATTTCCAGCAGCCCTCATGTCTGTGCAGGCATGGGCACTCTGTTCCTCCCCAAAGCTAGGAATTCTGACACCCAGGAACCTTTTCTAGGGTTTTTTCCAGTCAGGGAAGGCACCGGGGCAGAGTGTGGGTGGTTTTTCTTTGCCCTGGGCAAGGGTGGGGGTGCAGAGATGGGCCACTGTGAGCAGGCTGCTGGATAGGAGCATTTGGTTGGTAGCTGACCAGGTTGTCTGACCACACGTCTCCTTCCTCTTCCCCGACAGATGTGCCCCAATCGGCTTGCCCCGCGCAGAGTCTGAGTCCTGCCCACCACGCCACCTGCCATGTCTCAGATGCTGCACATCGAGATCCCCAACTTCGGGAACACCGTGCTTGGCTGCCTCAATGAGCAGCGTCTGCTGGGCCTTTACTGCGATGTGTCCATCGTGGTCAAGGGCCAGGCCTTCAAGGCCCACCGGGCCGTCCTGGCCGCTAGCAGCCTCTACTTTCGAGACCTGTTCAGTGGCAATAGCAAGAGTGCATTTGAGCTGCCGGGCACTGTGCCGCCAGCTTGCTTCCAGCAGATCCTATCCTTCTGCTACACGGGCAAGCTCACCATGGCGGCTAGTGAGCAGCTCGTGGTCATGTACACAGCCGGCTTCCTGCAGATCCAGCACATTGTGGAGCGGGGCACAGACCTCATGTTCAAGGTGAGCTCACCCCATTGCGACTCGCAGACCGCTATGATCGAGGATGCCAGCTCAGAGCCCCAGAGTCCCTGCAACCAACTACAGCCAGCCGCCGCCACCTATGTTGGGTCCCCTTCCATGCCCATCCCGCTTCTGACCCGCGTAAAACATGAAGCCATGGAGTTGCCGCCAGCCACTGGCCCAGGCCTCGCTCCCAAGCGACCACTGGAGACAGCCCCTAGAGATGGCATGGCAGTGGCCACAGGCCCCACAGGTACACCTGGTGCAGCCCCTCTCAAGCTGCCCCGAGTCTCCTACTATGGTGTGCCCAGCCTGGCCACCCTCATTCCCGGCATCCAGCAGGTGCCCTACCCCCAGGGGGAGCGGACCAGTCCTGGGGCCAGCAGCCTGCCCACCACCGACAGTCCCACATCCTACCACAATGAGGAAGATGAGGAAGATGATGAGGCCTATGACACCATGGTGGAGGAGCAGTATGGGCAGATGTACATCAAGGCCACAGGCAGCTATGCAGGTAACACGGTGGGCCCTGGTGCCATGCTTCCCTCGCAGCCAGCCCACAGGTTCGTGGTGGGCCTGTGTGATGCTCACAAGGTGTGTGGGCTGGAGGAGATGGCAGGAGCCAGTTGTCACAGAGCTCAGATGCAGTGTGCCCAAGGTGATCCTCTAGTTCAGTGTGGCATGCAGGAGAGGGGTCCTTCCTGCCACTGAACAGATGAGGAAACCGAGGCTCTCAATGGCCTAGCAACCCTCCCCCCATGCCCCAAGAGCTCACAAGCCATTTTCCAGCTGCTCAAGGCCTCAGTTTCTCAGTGAAGTCCCTGCCCCCCTGTTCGTAGTGCCCTGTATCCTCCTCTTCAACCTTAGTCTCTTCTCTTGTGGGGTTTTAGCTCTCTATGACCTTTGAAGGCCTGAATGTCTCCAGGTACTCTTTTGTTAAAGGCTGCGTCCCTTTGGGACCTCCAGCCTGAGAGGCCATACTGTGAGATGCAAGGTATTACTGACTGGAAGTCACTCTGGAGACTGGGGTTCACTGGGCAGAGGGTCTGGGTACCGTGTCCTTACAAACCTGCTGTGCACTAGGTCCTCCCACCTCTGATGATTTGGTACAGGGTCATATGGTGGCCTGCGTCCCAAGCACACGAGGGGCTGTGTGGGAACTCTTCTTGCCCTGCCCTCACATGGTCCTGGTCTCTGATGAGACATTCCCCCGTCCCTCTGGCACAGCTATGGACACAGACTAAACCACATGATCTCAGCCTCTGCCTTGACCACCCTGGCTCCCTCCCAGAGCCTGTGGGAGAAACCGCTACCCTTGCCCTTGCTGTCCTGGCCCGGGCCCCGTGGCTTCTGGCTCCCACATTAAAACAAGTAATGCTGCCTTGCACAAATGCTTCAGAATGGGGGCTCTGGGCTTCTGTTTCCTTTCTGTGATAGTGGCCAGGGTTGTTGTTTTTTTTTCCCTCACACCAAAAAACTTACCGGCTACCACATTGTCCAGGATGAGCAGGTCTCACATACTCAGGGACCTGGCCCAGCCTCCGGGTCATAGTGTGAGGTGTCTTCCACCAGTGCCAACCACCACCCAGGTACCCCAAGGTTTGGAGTTTCTGTAGTGCAGGGCCTGTCGCTGGGTCTGAGGCAGACCTCCCCTCTGGTTTCTGAGAACTCCACGTCATGGTAGCCCTGCAGCGGGGCAGAGCAGAATCAGTGTGGGCTGAGGAGAAGTATTGCTCGCTGAGAGTCCACAGCAGTGTACCAGAGAGCTGGGAATGGACTCCATCTCTGTCTCATCCCCTCAGGATCATCCCTGCATAGCCTCTGTCCTTCCAGAGTGTGGAGGGCTGTGGCTTGTTGGGGACAGTGAGAATGGGGCAGGGTTTGTCTGGTACGTTGTGCAGCGTATCTGCCACTCGGCACTGGGCCAGCTGGAGCCCTTGCCTCCCCTGTACAGGGCCAGCTCACCAGCCTCAACAGGTTTTCCAAGGAGCTCGTGGGACAGTGGCCATGGAATGGTTTTGCAGAGCCAGCATATGTGAGATAGAGCTAGTAAGCCAAGCTGTTGCAAGCTGTCCATAGCCAGACTGGACACTGATCTATGGTGGCTGAAATATAGGAACCTCACCAAGGCTGTTGTGCAGAGGCCAGAGTTGAGTGTCAGGAGGAAGGCCTACCTGCTTTGGCATTAAGATCTGCTAGGACCCAGGTGGGGCCAGTGGGGCTGACCCTGTTCTGTTGATCGCCCCATGGTGAATCGTCTTAAGTTTTCTTGTGGCTTTCTCTTCAGCAGACTTGTAAGTGGGGCAGAGAAAGGGGTGTGTGATTTCTTGGTTAAAATCTAGGTTATTGGCAGTGATATTGCAGCATCACTGGGTGTGCTCAGGGAGGGAGCTGTGGGGTGAGCAGGTGGAGGAAGGGCTTGGTCCCTACCGCAGAGCTCCCTCGTGGTGCTGGCTTCTGTGTCCTGGGCTCCTCTGGACTCTGTGTGCACTGGCCCTGGCTTAGTTTTGTGACGTCTTCATATTTCCTACCCAGAAGACTGGTGGCCCTTTGCTCCTTGCTTGGACAGTATGCCTGGTAGTCAAGCTGGTCGACTCTGGAGTGTTCATTAAAGTGTCCCTACAAACTGGCCTCAGTTTCCCCCAAGTCAGGGGCTGACCAGAGAGACTGAGGGTCCTACAGTCCAGTGCCCTCTGTGCACCTAAAGTTATGACAGCAGTGATGTCCCCCTCCCGTCCTCTCATTAGGAATCTCTCTTAATGTGACCTATGCAATAAGCATATCTCGAAAACACTCAGAAAGTTAATTGTTTCTTGACCCCATCCTACTGTGTCTTGGTACATGTGTCCCCTCTGCTTCCCTCCAACCCCTGTGTCCTAACCATGGGTGTCAGGGTGTCTGTTAGGAGTGACGCCACTGAGAAGCCCTTTGGTGGGACAGTGTGCTGAGTTCAGAGTTCTGCCCTCAGTGAAGCTTGCCTGTCTTTAAGTCCATACCAGCGGGATGTCCCTCTCTGCTGCCTTCTGGGACCTAAGACTTATGCAGGGGAACTTGCTCCCAGTCCTGTGGGCTTACCTGTCCTCTTGCCAAGGGGTACTTGGGAGCCATGTGGTGCACTAGAGGACGAAAGGCAGAAGATGCCCAGTATCACTCGCCTTGGGCTGCAGTCTGTAAAGCACGCTCACGTACGCACGTATGCATATGTTGGGGACACTGCCCCGAGCTAGAGAAATTGTGCATTGTCTGCCTCTGGGTCACTGTGATGCAGGAGCAGTGTCTCAAGCAGGAGGCTGGCACCCATGCAGAGTCCTAAGCCTGGGCCCCACACAGCTAGGGACACGGGTAGAGCTGTAGTCCTTTTCCCCCCTCACCCCTACCCTCTCCTTCCCTGGCGAATGTGGCATGGAGCCAGCTTCTCCTGGGTTGTCAGTGCTCTCAAGGGTTTCAGGCCGGGTCGTGTCTGCAGGTTGACAGCAAACCCACAAACAAGGAGGCTGCCTACATCTTGGTGGTAGGCTTGGTGGGGTCACATGAGATCAGCGCGTGCCTTAGTGGGCTGGGGGGGGGAGTGGCAGACAGAGAGTCCTGGCTGTGCTCAGGGGTCTGCTTCTGTTCCAGGGACAGATCTGGCCCCTCAGGTGTGTGCCAGGGTGACTGAGATAGGCATGCTCCTGCCTTACTATCCGGGGGACTCTTGAGCAGTCACTGAACTGGCTGCCGTGGTGGGGCAGGCAGGGGGTGGGGGGCTGGGACAGGGAGGGTGAAGAACACCAGCCAGGTCCCTGTCCTGTCCCATGGAAGGCTGACAGAGTCACCACCCCACCCTTTGGCAGGCCCAGTCCCTCCCCATAGATGCTTCCTCGTTGCTGCCAGCTATTGCTCTCGGGAGGTGAGAAATGAAGCCCTGTCTGGAGTCTCTGTCAGTGTGCTTCCACATCACCATATCCCTTTCCCCCCTGGGGCAACTGCTCCTGGCTTCTGCCTCTAGTCCCACATGCTGTTCTTTGAGACAGGAGAATTGCTAGCCACCTCCATGTGCCAGCAGCCTGTGAGGGTTTCCAAAACTTTGGGAAAGTTGGGGCCTCACAGGGTCCTCATTCCACTGTCCACATATCAGACACTGAGCAAACCCCGTTTGAAAGTCAACCCAGCACTTCTTAGCATGACTCTCCCAGTTCTGCCTACATGAGATCCTGTAGGGGCTCCTGGTGTTTGAGAGGGGAGCCATCACAATTCCTCCTGCAGGCCTGTGTGGGGCACAGAAAGGCTTGTGTGCTTATTCCATCCCACACATGAACAGGCCTACACAGCCATTGTGGTCTCCAGGGTACTTGTCTGAGTTGTTCTCGCTTGCAGCCTTCCCACCCGTCACAGTGTGGTGCGGTACAGCCTGGCCAGCTGGCAAGTTGCTTGTCAGGAGGGTGCAAAATGCCCCTGTTCTTGGCCTGGGTGGAGACCTATGGTCAAAGTTCAGCCAGACCCCTAGCAGGGCTGCTTATTGTCCCTGGCCTGGACAGGATGGGGCTCATGAGAAGACCTAGCACATGTTAAGGTGCTGTTGGCTACTAGGGGAAGAAGCTTTCCCTCCCTTTTAAATGGCAACAGCCTGGAGCTGAGTGTCAGCTCATGGGTCTGTCCTACCACTACCACGGTGGCTCCAGTCCCTAAGGGTTCCTGGGACTTCTCCACTAGTGACATCTTGATTGAGCTAGCCCTGGCAGAGCTCTTCTCGCAAGCCTCCTGTTTACCTCCAAGCCCCTGAGATTTCTAACACTTAGGCCAGGTTTTTGTTTCTTGCCTCAGCCTCCCCAGTGCTGGGAGCAAAGTCTTGAGGCACCATACCCAGCTTAAACCAGTTTTAAAAAAAAAAAAAAATACAATCCTCTTCTCTTCTCTTCTTTTCTTTTCTCTTCTCTTCTCTTCTCTTCTTTCCCTTCCTTCCTCCCTCCCTCCCTCCCTCCCTCCCTCCCTCCCTCTCTCTCTTCTTCCCCTCCCTCCCCTCCTCTCCTCTCTCTCTCTCTCTCTCTCTCTCTCTCTCTCTGTGTGTGTGTGTGTGTGTGTGTGTGTGTGTGTGTGTGTGTGTGTGTGTGTGTAGACAATACTCACCCTCCTTGTTTAAGGCAGGATCTCTTGTCAACTGCTGTTAAAGCCAGACTAGCTTGTCTTGGTGCTTCCAGAATTCTCCTGTCTCCACCTCCAATCTTGCTGTTGGAATGATTACAGGGCATGCGTTACTGCGTCTGGTTTTACACCTTCATCAGCACTGGTATTCTGTCAGCCAGTTCAGTTTATAGCCACTCTTGAGGGTGTGATGTCATTTCACTTTGCATCTCCCAGTGGCCAGTACTGTTGGGGATCTTTCTGTATGTTAGATACCATACTTATAACTTTCTGTGATGCACTTCTTTGAACCTTTTTTAGTTGTTTTTGTTTCTGCATGGGCATACTATGTGTGGTATGGCACGTACGTGTGGTGTATGCATGTGTATGTGCTGATGTGCTGTGTGGCAGCTGGAGGAGTATATCGGGTGTCTCTCTCCATCACTCACCTGCCTATTTTTCCTTGCTACAGAGTCTCTTGCTGATTCCAGAGCTTGCTATTTGAGAGCCCCAGCGACGCTCTGGTTTCTGCTCCCCAGAGGATTGGGGTTACAAACATGTATGCCCATGCCCAGTTATTTACGTGGGTTCTGGAGATTTGACCTTGGGCAGTCTCAGGCTCTCATGCTTGCACAGGAAGTACACTTACATAAACCATCTCTTCAGCCCCCTTTTGTAGTTTTCTTTCTTTATGCTTGTGTGTGTGTGTATATGTGCACACAGGACACCCCATGTGCTTTCCTAAGGTAGCCAGAGTAGAACCTCTGGTGTCTCACTGAATTGCTCTTCTACCTGTTTTTATTTTTTTATTTATGACAGTAGAGAAGAAGAGAAAGAAAGAGAATTGGCACACCAGCACCTTAGCTGCAGCAAACTCCAGATGCATGCACCACCTTGTGCGTCTGGCTTACATGGGTTCTGAGAGTCAAACCTGGGCCTGTTTTTATTTTTATTTGAGCAAGAATCTTAGTTATCCTGGAGTTTGCCATTTTTTTTTCCCACCAGCTCCAGATTGATTCTCAGATCTCTGCTCCCCTACGGGACTGGGGTTGCAGACGCACATGGCCACACCCGGCTGTTTTCTGTGGATCCCGAGGATTGAACTCAAGCAGACATCTCAGCCTTCTCAGGTCCTCATACTTGCACAGAAGAGTTTATCCACTGAGCTATTTCTCTAGCCCTTCAGTATTTTATTTTTGCTCCCCCCCCACCCTGCAAAGCAGTCTCTGGCCCAGACTGACCTAGAACTCAGTTGGTAGCCCCAGGCTGGCCTCAGCTTCACAGTGATCCACCTGCCTCAGCCTTCTGAGTGCTGTATACCACCGTGCCTGGCTCCTGCAATATTTTAGAAACAGAGTTTTAAGAGTTCTGCTCTAATTTGCAAGCAAGTCCATTGTCAAAGATGTGTTGCAAATATTTTCTATAGTCCAGTGTGCATTTTTATTATCATAATTGTGTTTTCCAATGATTAGAAGTTTTAAATTTTGATTTGAAGATCAATTTGTTAATGTTCCATTTTTATGGCTAGTGCTTTTTGTGGCCTGTTGCGGTTCTTCTTTATTTTATTTTGTTTTATTTGACAGTGTCTTGTAATGTGCAGCAATCCACCTGTCTCAGCCTCCTGAGAACTGGGGTTTTCTTTCATGAGCTATTACATACACTTGGCCTGTCAAAGAAATCTTCATTTGCCTCATACTGCATGTGTGTGCATGGGTAGTCTTGTAGTTCTGTCCTTTATGTTTTGGTCAGTGGCTCATTTTTCTTCTTTTTTTTTTATTGATAACTTCTTTAATCGTAGATAATGTCCCATGGTACTTCCCTCCCTCCCCCACTTTCCCCTTTGAAACTTCACTCTCCATCATATCCCCTTCCCCTCTCAATCAGTCTCTCTTTTATTTTGATGTCATGATCTTTTCCTCCTATTATGATGGTCTTGTGTAGGTAGTGTCAGGCACTGTGAGGTCATGGATATCCAGGCCATTTTGTGTCTGGAGGAGCACGTTGTCAGGAGTCCTACTCTTCCTTTGACTCTTACATTCTTTCCACCCCCTCTTCCACAATGGACCCTGAGCCTTGGAAGGTAGGTTTGAGATGTTTCAGTGCTGAGCACTCCTCTGTCACTCCTTCTCAGCACCATGGTGCCTTCTGAGTCATCCCAAGGTTGCCACCATCTGAAAAGAGAAGTTTCTCTAACCAAAAGTGAGAGTAGCATTAATATATGGGTGTGACATTAAGAGACGTGCTCACTGGGCAGTTTGGTGAGCATAGTATATGCATTTAGTGTGACACCAGCAGACATTACACCCGTAGGGCTCATGACTACCCCCATCCTAGGTTTTTAGTATCAGGGATGTATTCCCTCCCATGGAGTGGGCCTCCAGTCCAATTAGAGAGCAGTTGGTTTCCCCCATAACAGACATGCCACTATTACACCTGTTGGCTCATTTGGCCTGGCTGGCCAAATTTAAGGTTTTCAGTGTTCACTGTTGAGTATCTTCACTGGTGATTTCTCTCTCCCATTGAACTGCATGCAGCGTAGCTTTTTCCAACTTTCTGTCAGCCGGTCCACATGGAGGCTTTCAGCTCAGCTCCAGTGGGATTTCTCAGTGACTTTGCACAGTGGCTCATTTTTCTATAAGATGTGAGGTAAGCAGAGAGGGTTTTTTTTTTTTTTTCTATATGAACATTTAGAATTGTGATGAATTCACATCTTTGACAAGAAGTCTGTTTTTCTTTAAGTCTCTTAAGAAGTTTTATTTTTTTATTTGAGAGACAGTGAGGAAGAGAGGCAGATATGGAGGAAGAGAAAGAATTGGGAGGGCATGCAGGGGTCTCTAGCCACTGCAAACAGCCTCCAGACACATGCACCACCTTGTTCATCTGGCTTTATGTGGGTACTGGGCAATTGAACTCTGGTCCTTAGGCTTTGCAGACAAGTGCCTTAACCTCTGAGCTACCTTTCCATCCCCTCTAAATAAGTCTGAAAACTCAGGAGGCAGAGGTAGGAGGATCGCCATGAGTTCGAGGCCACCCTGACACTACGTAGCCTGGACTAGAGTGAGACACTACCTTGGGAAAGAAAAAAGAAAAAAAAGTCTCAAGAGGTGTGACTTTCTGATTTTCTTATTTAAAATTATCTTGCTGTTCTGTCTCTTTGTTGACTTCTGTGTGGCAGCTTGCTCAGATGTGATGCGTTACAGCTCAGCTGTAGGGCAAAGCTAGACCCTCAGTGACATCGAACTTCTGGTCCCCAAGTGCGGGGTGTCCTGCTGCTTCTCCCCCAGTGGATTTTGGTCATCAGTGTTACACATACTTGCAGAGCCTTTGCAGAAATAGAACCTATGTGCAGTACCTGTCCTGTCATCCCTAAAAGTGCAGTTTAGTGGTTGAGTCAGAATCGCACAGTCAAAATCACAGTCAACTGTGGGACATTTTAAAAGATTCTTTTACTTATATGTGTGTCTGTGTACGTGCCAGGGTCTCTTACCACTACAAATGAAAACCCATCTGGCTTTACATGGGTGGCTGGGGAGTTGAACATGGGCCAGCAGGCTTTGCAAGCAAGTGCCTTTAGCTACTAAGCTGTCTCCCCAGCCCCCTGTGGAACATTTTTCTCATCTCCTCAAACTCCATGTGACAGAATAGTCACCCTGCTTCCCCACACTCCCCCTGCTCAGGCAATTCCTGTCCAGATCCCGACAGAAGGCCAGATCTGGGCACTTCAGATTCTTGGCATCATACGGTGTCAGGATTTTAGTGGACACCTTCTTTGATTTGATATCAAGGGTCATTGGTATTACTTTTTTTTCTTACTGAATAAGGTGCCACTGTAAGGGTATACCATGCATATGTAAGAGCAAAACCTGTCTTAAATGCTAACCCACCTTAACCCCTTGTGCCCTAAGTCACAAGGCCCAGGAGGTTCGCAGGTTCCCTGGAATCTCGCACACACTGGCCTATCTGTAGGAACAGCATCTCACTTCTAGCTTTGCAGCCTTAACGCTGTCACTCTGGACCATGGCAAACTGGATGGGGTGGTAAGAGTGCATCCTCTCTGCCCTGTGCAACCAGAGCAAGGTCTTGGCCTTGATCTCCGGAGCAAAGCAGGAAGGGTGATATTAGCTGAAGGTCTCACATGGATGCCCCTCGTCCCCTGTCTTGAAATGAGTGATTTTTTCCCAGTATGATTCATGTGCTGTTGGCCATCAATGGCTATTCCTATGTTGAACATCCATGCATTCCTGGGTTTGATTTGCTAATGATTTTGAGGAAGTTTGTGTCTGTGTTCATGAAGGCTGCAGTTCTGTGTTTCTTTCATGTTTTTATCTGGTTTTAGAAGCCAAATAATGCTGGCCTTATGTTTCCTTCTCCCTTAGTACTTTTTTTTTTTTAACTTTTTAAAATCATTTTTTAAATTTATTTTTGGAGAGAGACACAGACAGACAGGGAGAGGGAGACAGATAGAGATGGGCGTGCCAGCAGTCTCTCAGCTGCTGTGAACGAAATCCAGATGCGTGAGCCCTCTTGTGGTCAAGTGCGGCATTGTGCCCTTGTGTCACTTTGCATCTGGCTAAACGTGGGACCTAGAGATTGGAACTGCTGGAGATAGGAACCAGCATTCTTAGGCTTAGGAGGCAGGCGCCTTAACCACTAAGCCATCTCTCCAGCCCCTCCCTTAGTACTTTTAAATTTCAGAGATGAATCTGTTTTTTAAAAAATATATTCTATTAACTAATTAATGTATTTGCAAGAGAGGCAGACAAAGAGAAAGAGAGTAGAGATGAGCACACCAGGGCCTCCTGCCACTGCACACCCACTACAAACGAACTCTAGATACATGTGCCACCTTGTGCATCTGGCTTACGTGGGTATGGGGAATCGAACCTGGGTCCTTAGGCTTTGCAGGCAGGCACCTTAACCACTAAGCCATCTCTCTGACCCATCTCTCATTTTTTTCTTTCTTGTTTTTTAAATATGTATTTATTTGAGAGGGAGACAGACAGAAAGAAGCAGACAGAGAGAGTGTGGATGGGTGCTTCAGGGCCTCTAGCCACTGAAAACAAACTCCAAATGCATGTGTCACTGTGCATGTGGCTTCACGTGGGTACTAGGGAATTGAACCTAGGCTGTCAGGCTTTGCAAGCAAGTGCCTTTAATCGCTGAGCCATCTCTCTGGCCCTCTTTTATTTATTGAAAAGACTTGTGTAAGTATGGTAGTATCTCTTCCTTAAGTGTGGGTAGAATTGTGTCACCAGTGAGCCCACTCAAGCCTGGCGCTTGTTGCTATTAATTGTGGGAAGGTTTTAAATTTCCAATTTATTTTAATTGCTAGTATTATTACCAATTACAATTTGCTTTAATTACCAATATTACTTTAGATATACAACTATTCAGATTTTCTCTTTTATCTTTTTCCAGTCATGGTAATTTGTGTCTAATTTGTATCTTTCATGGAATTTATCCATCTCTGAAGTCCAATTTGTTATTAACAAAACCATTCTCGCTTGCTTGCCTCCCTACTTCCTTCCCTTCCTCCACCTCCTGTTTCCCCAATCGACCCAAGGCCTTGCACATACCCTACCAACTAAACTGTCTACACTATAGCCCTCAGCTCTTTTATACTTACCTTTTACATACTGTTGGATTCTCTCCTTGTACATTTTTATTTTTCAAAAATATTTTTAGGGCTGGAGAGATGGCTTAGCAGTTAAGGCGCCTGCCTCCTAAGCCTAAAGAACGCTGGTTCCAATCTCCAGCGGTTCTAATCTCCAGGTCCCACGTTTAGCCAGATGCAAAGTGATGCAAGGGCGCAATGCCACACTTGACCACAAGGGGGGCGCATGCATCTGGATTTCGTTCACAGCAGTTGAGAGGCTGCTGGTGCACCCATCTCTGTCTTCCTCTCCCTCTCTGTCTCTCTCTGTGTCTCTCTCCAAATATATATGTATATATATTATTATGACATAGAGTGAGCAAGCGCAAGAGTAAGTAGGTAGACATGCTTGGGTGTGCCAGGGCCTCTTGATGCTGCAAACTCCAGACACATGCACCGCTTTGAGCATCTGGTTTTACATGGGTACTGAGGAATTGAATCTGGACCAGCAGATTTTGCAAGTAAGCACCTTTAACTGCTGAGTCTTCTCCTCAGACCTCCTTGTACTTTTTTTTAAGATTTATTTTTATTTACTTATTAGAGAAGGAGAGAGAGAGAGAGAATGGGCACGCCAGGGCCTCTAGCCACTGCATACGAACTCCAGATGCATGTGATACCATGTGCATCTGGCTTACGTGGACATGGAGAATCGAACCTGGATCCTTGGGCTTTGTAGGCATACGCCTTCACCGCTAAGCCATCTCTTCAGCCCCTTCCTTGTACTTTTAAGCACACTTGTTACTGACAGAATACGTTTAGGTACGTCTTTTAATCCAGTCCAACAATCCTACCTTGTGTGTGGAGACCTAGGGCTATTTGCTCATGGTGTTGCGTTCAGTCCACCATCTTGCTGCCGCTGGGCAGCTCCTTCCTTTTATCCTTCTCCTCACGGGGAGTTGCCTAGCATTCCTTTCCCACTGGGCTGTTGGCACTTCCTGTCTCTCCTGAGCTGTCTTCTGCCTCTCATCTTGTGTTCCGCCCCTTGTACAACCTGATTCCTAATCTCCTCTCAGCCTTTGTGCTACTGTGGCCACACAGTTTGCTTCCTCCTAGGCAGTGAGAGCATCCCAGTAGGTAATTTCACCTTACAAGGCTAGTTTTCACTTACCTTTTCTGCCACTTACAGTTGTGTTTAGGATTTGGAGAATAAAAACTACTCTGGGTGTACAGTTTTCTGAGGCTAAACAGATGCTGCTAGTCCTGTAAGCCTGGCCACAGCTGAGACATTGTGTCACGTCCAGCTCACCCGGCCCCTCTGAGGTCATTTCTGTCCCCTTCTTTATTTCTTGGCAGCATGTTTTCTGCCATATGAACAGAATCATATTCTGCCTGAGCCTTTAGAGTCTTAATACATCTGAGGTCCATTCATGTGGCAAGTATTAGTGTGTGTGTGTATTTTATTTTTTTTTTTTTTTTTTATATGGACACTATACCATGATCATGTTTTGACCTCCTCCCACCACCCTCCCATTTTCCCTTCCCAAATCTCCCCTCCACTGAATCCCTTCCTTTTTCTAACTACTCTCCCTTCTATTTTGATGTCATCGTTTTTTTTCCTTCCTATTATGCAGGTCTTGTGTAGACACCATCAGCCACTGTGAGGTCATAAATGCAACGGTCATTTTGTGTCTGGAAAACAGGATTGTAAGCACTCCTCCCCTTCCTTTGGCTTTTACATTCGTTCCACCACCTCTTCCACAATGGTCCCTGAGCCTTGGAGGGTGCGATAGAGATGCTTCACTTAGTGCTAAACACTCCACAATTATTTCTTCTCAGCACTTTGGTGAGTTTTGAGTCTCCCAGTGGTCACTACCATCTGAAAAAGAGAAGCTTCTCTAACCAAAGGTGAGAGTAGCAGTAATATATGGGCATAAGTGTAGGTATTTAGAGGACACTTTGGTGGGCATAATATATCCATTTACCCAGACTACAGTAGCAGTTTTCCCCCTAGGGTAGTGTTTTATTCTTTTTATGGCCAACCAAGTACCATCCTATTGGACAGTTGTATGTGAAGGGCATTACATTAGATTTTTCATGATCGTGAATCAGCACACGGGGGGGGGGGTCGTACATGGCACAGTGTGTACGTGGAGGTCAGAACCTTGGGATTTTTCTTTGAGCAGGGTCTCTTGTCACTGTGCGCACACTGGTCTAGCTGGCTGTGAGCTTCTGGAGTCTCCTGACTCTGGCTCCCATTGCTGTAGGTGCGTTCACAGGCACTACTTTGCTTCTGGTTGATGGGGATTGTAAGCAAGCACCTCTAACCATTGAACCATCTCCCCAGTTTTTGTTTCTGTTTTTATCATTTATTTATTTTATTTATTCTTGGTTTTTCAAGGTAGGGTCTCGCTCTAGCCCAGGCTGACCTGGAATTCACTGTGTAGTCTCTGGGTGTCTTCAAACTCACAGCAATCCTCCTACCTCTACCTCCCAAGTGCTGGGATTAAAGGTGTGCACCACCATGCCCAGCCTCTCTCTTTATTTTTGAGACAGGGTCTCATGTAATCTAGCCTGGCCTCTTAAACTCCTGATCCTTCTGCCTCCCTCTCCTTAGGGATAGAATTACGGGTGTGTACCACCACTCCTGGCTCACACATAGGTTTTTGTGTGCACCTAAGTTTCCTTCATACTGAGTAAGTTTACATCAAGTAAGGTTGGGGGATTGTAGGATGACTGTGTGTTCAGCATTACAAGAAGCTTTCTGTGCTATTTTAAAAAGTCACCCCCTTGTTTTACATTGCAGGCCACTGTGTGAGTTCATTGCCGTGTTCTCAGCAGCACTTGGCTTTGCCTTTTTTTTTTTTTTTTTACCCATTTTAGTATGTACTACTATGTTATTATGTTTTTTTTTTCTCTAATGCCTAATGATGTTGAACATCTTTGCATATGCATTTGCTATCCATGTGTCAGCCTGTTTAGGATTTAGGTTTAAAAATCTAGGTCTGTGGCCTATTTTGAATTAGTAATTTTTTATATTTTATTTTATTTATTAGAGAGAAAGCTGCAGATAGAGAAGAACACGGCTTGTAGCCAGTGCAAACAAACTCCAGACATATATGCCACCTTGTGCATCTGGCTTATGTGGGTACTGGTGAATCAGATTTAAACCTGGGTCCTTATGCTTCGTAGGCAAGCACCTTAACTGCTAGCCATCTCTCCAGCCCAAATTAGTATTTTTGTTTGTTGGTTTGTTGGTTTGTTTGTTTGTTTGTTTTGTTTTTTGAGGTAGGGTCTCACTCTAGCCCAGGCTGACCTGGAATTCACTATGTAGTCTCAGGGTGGCCTCAAATTCATGGCCATCCTCCTACCTCTGCCTCCTGAGTGCTGGGATTAAAGGCATGCGATACCACACCCAGCTAAATTAGAATTTTTTTAAATCTTTTTTTTTATTTGAGAGAGAGATAGAGAGAGAGGAGGTGAGTAGAGAGAGAGAGAGAATGGGTGCGCCAGGGCCTCCAGCCACTGCAAACGAACTCCAGATGCATGCACCCCCTTGTGCATCTGGCTTACATGGGTCCTGGAGAATCGAGCCTCAAACCAGGGTCCTTAGGCTTCATAGGCAAGTGTTTAACTGCTAAGCCATCTCTCCAGCCCATAAATTAGAATTTTTTAAACAAGATTCTTAAGGGGCTGGAGAGATGGCTTAGTGGTTAAGGCACTTGCCTGTGAAGCCTAAGGACACAGGTTTGATTTCCCAGTACCCATGTAAGTCCAGAAGCACATGGTGGTGCATGCATCTGGAATTTGTTTGCAGTGTCTAGAGGCCCTGGTGTGCCCATTCCCTCTCTCTCCCTCTCTCTGTTCTTGTCTCTCTCTAATAAATAAGTAAAATAAATATAAAAAACATTTTTAACATTTTTAGGGGCTGGAGAGATGGCACTCGGGAGGCAGAGTTAGGAGGATCGCCATGAGTTCAAGGCCACCCTGACTACATAGTGATTCCAGGTCAGCCTGAAGAGACCCCACCAAAAGCCAAAAAAAAAAAAAAAAAAACATTTTAAGGCCGGAGAGATGGTTTAGCGGTTCCAATCCTAAGAAGGTCCCAATCTCCAGGTCCCATGTTTAGCCAGATGCAAAGTGACACAAGGGTGCAATGCTGCACTTGACCACAAGGGGACGCACGCATCTGGATTATGTTCACAGTAGCTGAGAGACTGCTGGCACGCCCGTTCTCTATCTATCCTCCTCTCCCTCTCTCTGTCTCTCTCCAAAATAAAAATAAATATTAAAAAAATTTTTAAACATTTTTAGGAGCTGGACCTATGGCTTAGGGGTTAAGGCACTTGCCTGCAAAGCCAGAGGACCTAGGTTCTATTCCCTAGGACCCACATAAGCCAGATGTACAAGTGGCTGTATGCATCTGGAGTTCCTGTATAGCAGCTGGAGGCTCTGGTGTGCCTATTCTCTCTCTCTCTCTCTCAAATGAGTAAAAATAAAAAACTATTTTTATTTATTTACAAGCAGAGAGAGAATGAGAACCAAGGTCTCTTGCCATGCCAAAGGAACTCCAGACATATGTGCCACTTTGTGCATCTGCATTTATATGGATACTGGGGGGAAATGATCCCAGGCTGGCAAGCCTAAAAGCAAGCACCTTTTAAAAAAAAAAATTTTTTTTTTTTTGAGAATAGGCTCATTAGGGCCTCTAGTCACTGCAAACAAACTCCATACACATGCACCACCTTGTGCATCTGGCTTATGTGGGACCTGAAGAATTGAACCTGGGTCCTTAGGTTCACAAGCAAGTGCCTTTACCATTAAGCCATCTCTCCAGCCTAATATATATTTATATATATAATTTTTTTTAAGAGAGAGGGAGTGAGGGAGAGAGAATTGGCGTGCCAGGGTCCCAGCCACTGCAATGAACTCCAGAAGCTTGCACCACCTAGTGGGCATGTGCAACCTTGCACTTCCCTCACCTTTGTGTGGATGGCTAATGTGGGATCTGGAGAGTCAAACATGGGTCCTTAGGTTTCTCAGGTAAGAGCTTTAACTGCTAAGCCATCTCTCCAGTGCCCCCCCCCTTTTAAATCTTTTTTGTTGGTGTTGGTTTTTTGAGGTAGGGTCTTGCTCTAGCCCAGGTTGACCTGGAATTCACATGTAGTCTCAAGGTGGCCTTGAACTCATAGAAATCCTCCTACCTCTGCCTCCCAAGTGCTGCGATTAAAGCTGTGTGCCACCATGTCTGGCTTAAGTATTTTTTAAAAACAAATATTTTTTATTTATTTGCAAGAATTAATGAGAGAGAGAGAGAGAGAGAGAGAGGGAGAGAGGGAGAGAATGGGCATTCCAGGACCTCTTGGCACCACAAATGAACTCCAGATGCATGTGCCACTTTGTGCATCTGATTTTATGTGGGTACTAGGGAATCAAACCTAGGCTGATAGACTTAGCAAACAAGTATCTTTAACCACTGAGTCATATCCCCAGCCCACTTGAGTTCCTTTTTGTATAGTGTATAAATTGAAGTTGTTTTTTTTTGTGTGTGTGTGTGTATGGATATCCAATTCATTTCCCACCTTGAAGTTTTAAATGGAAAAAGAAACTACTGCAAAACATACATGCGTGTTTGCCCACATACTTCCTTATGTCTGTACCTCATCCTGTACTCTCATTCATGGTAGAAACTGGAGTTCCCATCTGGCATCATTCTTCTTCTGTCCGAGAATTGACCTCACAGTCTTCATGTTCAACTGTGATGCCTGCTCCGTTTCCTTCATACTGAGTAAGTTTACATCAAGTAAGGTTGGGGGATTGTAGGATGACTGTGTGTTCAGCATTACAAGAAGCTTTCTGTGCTATTTTAAAAAGTCACCCCCTTGTTTTACATTGCAGGCCACAGTGTGTGAGTTCATTGCCGTGTTCTCAGCAGCACTTGGCTTTGCCTTTTTTTTTTTTTTTTTTTTTACCCATTTTAGTATGTACTACTATGTTATTATGGTTTTTTTCTCTAATGCCTAATGATGTTGAACATCTTTGCATATGCATTTGCTACCCATGTGTCAGCCTGTTTAGGATTTAGGTTTAAAAATCTAGGTCTGTGGCCTATTTTGAATTAGTAATTTTTTATATTTTATTTTATTTATTAGAGAGAAAGCTGCAGATAGAGAAGAACACGGCCTCTAGCCAGTGCAAACAAACTCCAGACATATATGCCACCTTGTGCATCTGGCTTATGTGGGTACTGGTGAATCAGATTTAAACCTGGGTCCTTATGCTTCGTAGGCAAGCACCTTAACTGCTAGCCATCTCTCCAGCCCAAATTAGTATTTTTGTTTGTTTGTTTGTTTGTTTGTTTGTTTTGTTTTTTGAGGTAGGGTCTCACTCTAGCCCAGGCTGACCTGGAATTCACTATGTAGTCTCAGGGTGGCCTCAAATTCATGGCCATCCTCCTACCTCTGCCTCCTGAGTGCTGGGATTAAAGGCATGCGATACCACACCCAGCTAAATTAGAATTTTTTTTTTAATCTTTTTTTTTTTTATTTGAGAGAGAGAGATAGAGAAATAGGCAGGTGTAGAGAGAGAGAGAGAGAGAATGGGTGCGCCAGGGCCTCCAGCCACTGCAAACGAACTCCAGATGCATGCACCTCCTTGTGCATCTGGCTTACATGGGTCCTGGAGAATCGAGCCTCAAACCAGGGTCCTTAGGCTTCATAGGCAAGTGTTTAACTGCTAAGCCATCTCTCCAGCCCATAAATTAGAATTTTTTTAAACAAGATTCTTAAGGGGCTGGAGAGATGGCTTAGTGGTTAAGGCACTTGCCTATGAAGCCTAAGGACACAGGTTTGATTTCCCAGTACCCATGTAAGCCAGAAGCACATGGTGGTGCATGCATCTGGAATTTGTTTGCAGTGTCTAGAGGCCCTGGTGTGCCCATTCCCTCTCTCTCCCCCTCTCTCTGTTCTTGTCTCTCTCTAATAAATAAGTAAAATAAATATTAAAAACATTTTTAGGGGCTGGAGAGATGGGAGGCAGAGGTAGCAGTTAAGGCGCTACATAGTGTCTGAGACCCTACTAAGCCTTTTTAAGAATGGTTTAGGTTCCAATCTCCAGGTCCCATGTTTAGCCAGATGCAAAGTGACACAAGGGTGCAATGCTGCACTTGACCACAAGGGGGCGCACGCATCTGGATTTTGTTCACAGTAGCTGAGAGACTGCTGGCGCGCCCATTCTCTATCTATCCTCCTCTCCCTCTGTCTCTCTCCAAAATAAAAATAAATATTAAAAAAAAATTTTAAACATTTTTAGGAGCTGGACCTATGGCTTAGGGGTTAAGGCACTTGCCTGCAAAGCCAGAGGACCTAGGTTCTATTCCCTAGGACCCACATAAGCCAGATGTACAAGTGGCTGCATGCATCTGGAGTTCCTATGTAGCAGCTGGAGGCCCTGGTGTGCCTATTGTCTCTTTCTCTCTCTCTCAAATGAGTAAAAATAAAAAACTATATTTATTTACAAGCAGAGAGAGAATGAGAATCAAGGTCTCTTGCCATGCCAAAGGAACTCCAGACATATTTGTGCCACTTTGTGCATCTGTATTTATATGGATACTGGGGGAAATGATCCCAGGCTGGCAAGCCTAAAAGCAAGCACCTTTAAAAAATTTTTTTTTTTTTTGAGAATAGGCTCATTAGGGCCTCTAGTCACTGCAAACGAACTCCATACACATGCACCACCTTGTGCATCTGGCTTACGTGGGACCTGAAGAATTGAACCTGGGTCCTTAGGTTCACAAGCAAGTGCCTTTACCATTAAGCCATCTCTCCAGCCTAATATATATTTATATATATAATTTTTTTTAAGAGAGAGGGAGTGAGGGAGAGAGAATTGGCGTGCCAGGGTCCCAGCCACTGCAATGAACTCCAGAAGCTTGCACCACCTAGTGGGCATGTGCAACCTTGCACTTCCCTCACCTTTGTGTGGATGGCTAATGGGGATCTGGAGAGTCAAACATGGGTCCTTAGGTTTCTCAGGTAAGAGCTTTAACTGCTAAGCCATCTCTCCAGTGCCCCCTTTTAAATCTTTTTTGTTGGTGTTGGTTTTTTGAGGTAGGGTCTTGCTCTAGCCCAGGTTGACCTGAATTCACATGTAGTCTCAAGGTGGCCTTGAACTCATAGAAATCCTCCTACCTCTGCCTCCCAAGTGCTGCGATTAAAGCTGTGTGCCACCATGTCTGGCTTAAGTATTTTTTAAAAACAAATATTTTTTATTTATTTGCAAGAATTAATGAGAGAGAGAGAGAGAGGGAGAGAGGGAGAGAATGGGCCTTCCAGGACCTCTTGGCACCACAAATGAACTCCAGATGCATGTGCCACTTTGTGCATCTGATTTTATGTGGGTACTAGGGAATCAAACCTAGGCTGATAGACTTAGCAAACAAGTATCTTTAACCACTGAGTCATATCCCCAGCCCACTTGAGTTCCTTTTTGTATAGTGTATAAATTGAAGTTGTTTTTTTTTGTGTGTGTGTGTGTATGGATATCCAATTCATTTCCCACCTTGAAGTTTTAAATGGAAAAAGAAACTACTGCAAAACATACATGCGTGTTTGCCCACATACTTCCTTATGTCTGTACCTCATCCTGTACTCTCATTCATGGTAGAAACTGGAGTTCCCATCTGGCATCATTCTTCTTCTGTCCGAGAATTGACCTCACAGTCTTCATGTTCAACTGTGATGAATTCTGACAAATTTGGAAAATGTCTTTATATCACCCTTTAAAAAGTCTTGCTGGGCTGGAGAGATGGCATAGTGGTTAAGGCGCTTTCTTACAAAGCCAAAGGACCCAGGTTTGATTCCCCAGGCGGTAGGGTCTCTCTCTAGCCCAGGCTGACCTGGAATTCACTGTCTCAGGCTGGCCTTGATCTCACAGTGATCCTCCTACCTCTGCCTCTTGAGTGCTGGGATTAAAGACGTGCGCCACCATGCCCAGCCACCTTTGGCTTTTGAAGGCTGCTTTTTTTCAGGAGGCAGAGTCCTAAGTTGGCCATCACACTGTTTTCATGACTGAAAGATGCTGTGATTGCACAGAAGCTGTGGCCATCCTTATCCATGTCCCTCTGTCTGTCTTTCCAGGCTACTTTCTGCTTATGCCCTGTACTCCAATGAAGCCTATGATTATTCACAGGTCCTCTTTATTTATTAACTGTTTAGCTGTTTTTTCCTCCCTAGTTTTTGGGTTGGATAATTTTTTTGTGATTCCTTCATGTTCAGGGATCTTCCTTTCTGCGGTTCCCTTGTGTCCAATTTTTTACTTTGCTGCTGTTGTTTTTTCTAATGTTTTAGTCATGTTTATAATAGTCAGAGCCTTGGTCTACCAATACCACTATTTCCTTTGTTTGGTTTGCTTCTATTGTCTGATTTTTCTCCTCCTTAGGATCACCTAAAGCTATGTCTGTTAATTTTTATTTTAATATTTTATTTGAGAGAGAGAGAAACAAATAGAGAGAATGAGCACACCAGGCCCTCTAGCCACTGCAAAGGAACTCCATATGCAAAAGCACCACTTTGTGCATCTGGCTTACGTGGGTACTGGGGAAGCACACTTGGGTCATTTGACTTCTCAAGCAAGCGCCTTAACTGCTAAGCCTTTTCTCCAGCCCTAATTTTTATTTTTATTTGTTTGTTTTAGGCTTTTTTGTTTGTTTGTTTTTCGAGGTAAGGTCTCACTGTAGCCCAGGGTGACTTAGAATTCACTCTGTAGTCTCAGGGTGGCCTTGAATTTACCACGGTCCTCCTACCTCTGCCTCCCAAGTGCTGGGATTAAAGGCGTCCGGCTTATTTTTATTTTTTAAATGTATTTTATTTGCATAGAGAGAAAAGAGAGAGAGAGAGAGAGAATATGATATGAATGAGAATGGGTGCATCAGGGCCTCTCATTGCCACAGATGAACTCCAGATGCATGTACCCCTTTGTGCATCTGGCTTCACATGGGCTCTGGGAATTGAACCCAGGTCAGGATTTGCAAGCAAGCACCTTCAGCCACTGTGCCATCTCCCAGCCCTTGTTAAAATTTTAAGCAGTGCTAGACACTGTGAAGGTTGAGCATGAGATGTGGCTGAGCATCTGTATCGGTTACTTCCTCATTGCTGGGACAAAATACCTGCCTGAGCAGGTGCAACGTGGGGAAGGACAAGGGTTTGATTCAGCATACATTCCAGAGGGTGGAGTCCCTGGTGGCAGGGAAGGCATGGTGACAGGACCTGGTCACATTCAGTCCCACAGCGAGGAATCAAAACACAGAGGAATGCTGCTTGCTTGGCTAGCTGTCTCCTTTTTTATGCAGTCCAGGAGCCCAGCCCATAGGGTGGTGCCACCCACAGTGAAGGTGGATCTTCCCAGCTCAGTCATCTAAACTACGCTGTTGCCGTAGTGATTCTAAATCCCGTCGAGAGCCAGAGATTAACCATCACAGCACCCTAGACTTGTCTTGCATCTTTCCAGTGGCATCAGATTGAGTTTCAACAATGTGAAATGACGTTGAGCTCTTTCCCGTGCACTTTCTGTCCCTGTGGTCCTCCTGGAGAAGAGCCTGTTGAAATGTTTTGTCCCACGTGTGTGTTTGATTTGTTTTGAGATAGGGGTCTCTGCAGCCCAGTCTGGCCTTGAGCTTGTGTCCAGTCCCCTTACCTCAGCCTCTCAAGTGCTGGCATTATAGGCCTGGGCTACTTTGCCCAGCTTGTCCTTTTTGTGGAGTGAGTTATCCATCCAATCCTCAGAAGTCTGTTCATGTTTGCTGTCAATCAGTGTCCTTGATTAGACATGCTCTTTTCTTTTTAAAGCTATATCCCAGGCTGGCTTTGAACTCGCTATGTAGTCAAGGATGACCTTGAACTTCTTATCCTTCTGCCTCCACCTACCAAGTCTGGGATTCCAGGTGTATGTCACCATGCCCAATTTTTCTGTATTATAAACATTTCCCACTACCCAAGTTCTCCCCTCCCTTCCTTTTTCTTTCCTTTTTCCCAGTGCTGAGAATGGACTTCAGGGCTCATGTATACTAAACAAGCAACCCAAGCCTCTCTTTCTATACTTCTGATAGAAAGTTTGTTAATTTGAAATCAGTAGCAGCTTTTATATATTAAAGAAATCTTTCCCCACCTTGAGACTATTATGATATCCTCATTTGTATTTGTAAAATAAAATTAAAATTAAAATTTTTTAATTTATTTGAGAGAGAGAGGAGGAGGAGGCAAAGAGAAAGAGAGAGAATGGGCACACCAGGGCCTCTAGCTGATGCAGACAAACTCCAGACGCATACATCACCTTGTGCATCTGGCTTATGTGGGTCCTAGGGGATCAAACCTGGGTGCTTTGCACACAAGTGCCTTAAGTGCTAAGCCATCTCTCCAGCCCAAAACACTTTGTTTTGAAGTCATTTTAAACTCATATAAGGATAGTAAGACAAGCTCAGAGCTGTGTTTTGTGCCCTTTACGTGGTGTCACCAACCAGTTTGCTGTGTGTGCACCATTATTTTTTCTCTGGTCAGATTCTATGTTTGCATCCCCAGGCACCTGTATTTTGTGATCGTTCACTCCATACACTTTATTGTAAACTAAATTCACACCCTGTCTCAGACGCACCCCTGCCTGTACCCTACCCCATCCCACCCCACCCCACCATAATCTTGAGCACGGTTCAGGGTTTTTTTGAAGCCATGTTGTGTTTGCCTTGTCTCTTCTTGGGGCAGGGCTGAGGCGGTGCTCCAAGAGCCCTTGTGTGTACCTCTCACAGAACCATGGAGTACCAGTTTGGCTCAGTACTTGACATGCCCTTGGTGATTTCACAAAGGGTCCCCACCAGGTGAAGCCACTGTTCCTCCTTGGGGAGAGGAGGTGTGACAGCTGTCCTGGGTGTTCTGGCTTGGGACTGCAGTGGAACTGGTTGCAGGAGTGGTGACAGCTCACCCCACAGCTCCCATGTTTTTAGTTAACAGTCTTTTATAGTGCAATTTCCCACTGATATTGCCTGCTGATTTATTTTATTCCCTCATCTATCGGTCTGATTTATTTACCTTTTTTTTTTTTTTTTTTTTTTTAAAGCATTTTCTTACTGCAGAATGTTGTAGGCTCATGTTATTCCTCTTGTTTCCCAGACCCTATAGAGTGAGTTTTAGGATTAGCTGTTTTCTGCCTGCCACGGGGACCAGTATCTACTATTTGTTTCCTCTCTCTCCTTCCCGTCCTCCCTCCTTTGTGCTGGGGGGTCCAACCCAGGGTCTCTGCGTGCTGGGTAACTGCTGTAGCACTGAGCCTCACCCTGAGCCTGCGTGGTATGTAGAAACTACACTCTCTTTTTTTTCTTATTTATTTGAGAGAGAGAGATACAGAAACAGGCAGGTAGAGAGAGAGGGAGAGAATGGATGCACCAGGGCATCCAGCCACTACAAACAAATGCGCCCCCTTGTGCATCTGGCTTACATGGGTTCTGGAGAATTGAGCCTTGAACCTGGGTCCTTTGCTTCACTGGCAAGTAGTTAACCACTAAGCCATCTCTCCAGCCCAGAAACTACACTCTTGATGCTGGGTCTCTTCATTGCTGCTGGGCCATCTGTGTTTTTGCCCTTCTTTTAGCAGTTAGAGCTACAGATTTATACAGTTAAAAACCACAAGCTTAGAATCTGTTGAGGTACACTCCTGTGGTTCTAGTACACGGGAGGCTGAGACACGAGGGTCACTGGAGCCTAGGAGCTCAAGGCCAGCCTGGGAAACAGATCGAGCCAGGTGTGGTGGTGATGGGGTAGGGTGAAGACTGTGACTCATGAAGTGAAAGCTGTCTTCAAAGCCAGCCTTCTTCTCTCTGTCACATCCTCCTCCTAGCGTAGAATTCCACTATCCTGTGTTCCCCTCATAAAGGCCTGTAGCCTGGGCTGTGTCTGGAATAGTCTTGAGTGTGGTCTGACACCCAGCCTCCAGATTCCTTCCCTCCCCCTGGAACTTTCCTATCCCCCGGCCAGCTACTACTGAGAGAGGCTGCACCACTGTACACCAATGTCCCCCTTGTTGGGTACCAGGTATCAGTACCACGTCTGGGCTCTGTGCTGTCCTCTGTCCATTTCCTGTTATCTCCGTGTGTGTACACATTTTTTTTTTTTTTTTTTTTTTTTTGAGGTGTAGGGTCTTACTCTGGCTCAGGCTGACCTGGAATTCACTATGTAGTCTCAGGGTGGCCTCGAACTCTCGACGATCCTCCTACCTCCGCCTCCCGAGTGCTGGGATTAAAGGCGTGCGCCACCACGCCCGGCTTCACATTTTCTCTGTAGTCTAAATCTTTCCAACCTTTTCTTCCTGGCCACTCACATTTTCAAATGTGTTTTTTTTGAATCAAGTCATCAAATCCCACAGACAGAAGAGCAGCCTGGACTCCTGGCTTACACAGACTCCACAGATCCACCCAGGGTGGACTGACCTCAGGTTCACCAGCCTCTGGACATGCTGAATCCATCAGTTTGCTTATTTCACTTTTCCTCAGGAACATTTTTTCTTTCTTTTTATTTATTTATTTTTTTTTACAGAGAGAGACAGGGAGGGAGAGAGAGAGAATGGGCGTACCAGGGCTTTTAGTCATTGCAAACGAACTCCAGATGCTGTGCCACCGTGTGCATCTGGCTTATGTGGGTTCTGGGGAGCTAAAGCTGGGCCTCTAGGCTTCACAGGTAAGTGTCTTAACCACTCAGCCATCTCTCCAGCCCTCTTTTTGGTTTTTGAGGCAGGGTCTCTCTTACTGTAGCTCAGACTAACCTGGAATTATTCTGTAGCCAGGCTGGTCTCAAGCTCAGTTGATTCTCCATCCTCAGCCTCCCCAGTGCTGGAATTAAAGGTGTGCAGCACCACGCCCTGCCTCAGGAGTATTTCGTAGTACTCTGCAGGACTTTGTTACATTTATTCCTAGAAATTCACTGTTTCATTTAATTCTGTGGTATTTATATCTCCTTCTAGTTGTCTCTTACTAATACATAGAAAGAAATCAGATGGTTTAAAAAAACCTTGCTTGCTTGCTTGCTTAGCATGCATGAAGCCCTGGGTTTGATCCCCAGCACCACATAACGTGGATGTGGTGGTACTTCTCTGTATCCCTGCACTTAGGAGGTAGAGGCAGGAGGATCTGGGGCACAGGAGACCCTGTCTCAAAAAATTCTGGTTACCTTGCTAAATTTTCTAATTTAATCGTTCATTTGCAATTTCTTTTGGATTTTCTCCTCTTTATCTCTCTCCCTCCCTCCTTCCCTCTTCCTCCTCCCCTTTCTTCATTTGTGTGTAGGTATGTGAATGTGGGCACATATGTGCCATAGCATGCTTGTGGAAGTCAGAGGACAACCTTGAGTGTTGGTTCTCACCTTCTACCTTTTTAAAAGTATTTGTTTATTTAAGGGAAGGCAGATGTATATAGAGAAAATGGGTGTGCCAGGGCCTCTAGTCACTGCAAATGAACTCCAGATGCACATGCTACCTTATGCATCTGGCTTATGTGGGTACTGGGGAATTGAGCCTGTGTGCTTAGGCTTGGCAGGTGAGTACTTTAGCTGCTAAGCCATCTCTCCAGTCCCCTTCTAGCTTTTTTTTCCCCCATGGTAGGGTCTCACTCTAGTTCAGGCTGACCTAGAATTCACTATGTAGTCTCAGGTTGGCCCTGAACTCATGTAAATGCTCCTACCTCTGTCTCCCAAGTGTTGGGATTAAAGGCGTGCACCACTACGCCTGACTATTTTAAAGTTTTTTTAAAAATTTACTTATTTGAGAGACAGAGGTTAAGACAGATAGAACGAGCACATCAGGGCCTTCAGCCATTGCAAACAGACTGCAGACTCATGTACCACCTGGTGCATCTGGTTTATGTGGGTCCTGGGGAAGTCAGCCTAGGTCATTAGGCTTTGTAGACAAGTGCCTTAACTGCTAAGCCATCTCTCCAGCCCACCTTCTACTATATATATGTGTATGTATGTATGTATACACACACACATATTTAAAATATTTTATTTATTTGAGAGAGAGAGAATGAGCGTGCCAGGGTATCCAGCCACTGCAAATGAACTCCAGATGCATGTGCCCCCTTGTGCATCTGCCTTACATGAGCCCTGGAGAATCAAATCTGGGTCCTTTGCAGGCAAACACCTTAACCACTAAACCATCTCTCCAGCCCCTTCTACCTTTTTTGACGCAGTATCTCTTTGTTGTTAGTGCTACTTATATGAGGCTAGCTAACCTGCAAGCTTCTGGGGGCTCTCCTGTTTCCACCTCCCATTTTGCCATAGTAGGGCTGGAATTACAGACACTTGCTACTGAGTCTGACTTTAGGTTCTGGGGATCTGAATTCCCTCTTTTGGATTTTCTGTGTGTATAATCATGTCTTCTGCTAGTAGTAACTTCCGTCCTTCCTCCCTTCATGCTGGGAAGTGAACCCAGGGCCTCATGCATGTTAGACAAGTACTTTATCATTGAGTTACAACCCCAGTCCAACAATATGTATTTATCCTTCCTTTTTTTTTTTTTTTTTTTTTTTTTTTTTTTTTGAGACAAGTTTTCTCTATGTAGCCCAGGCTGGTCTTGAATTTGTGATCCTTTGCCTCAGCCTCACAAGTGTATGACACCACATCTGGTTAGCAATTTGATTTTGGATGTTAACCAATTTATTTTCTTTCCTCCTTGTACTAGCCAGAACTTGTCTCCCCCTCCCCCCCACTCATCTCTCAGTTCAGGAAAAGCTGTTGAAAATTTATTTATTTATTTATTTTTATTTTTGGAGAGACACACAGAGAGAGACAGAGAGATAGGGAGAGGGAGACAGATAGAGATGGGCGCTCCAGCAGTCTCTCAGCTGCTGAGAACGAAATCCAGATGTGTGCGCCCCCTTGTGGTCAGTGTGGCATTGCGCCCTTGCGCCCTTTGCATCTGGCTAAACGTGGAACCTGGAGATTGGAACTGGGTTCTTAGGCTTAGCAGGCAGGCGCCTTAACCGCTAAGCCATCTCTCCAGCCCTGAAAATTTATTTTTACCTATTTTAATTGCAAGCAGAGAGAGAGAGAGAGAGAGTGTGAGTGAGTGAGTGAGTATGGGTGCACCAGGGACTCATGCTACTGCAAATGAACTCCAGATGCATGTACCACTTCGTGCATCTGGCTTTATGTGGGTACTGGGGAATTGAACCTGGGCCAGCAGACTTTGTAAGCAAGCACTGTTAACCACTGAACCATATCCCCAGCCCCAGGAAAAGCTTTTGTGCTATGGAATCAGTGAGCAGTGCATCCTTTCTTGGCTTACTGTCATGTTCTAAGTTTGACTAAAGGGTTTTGGTTTGTTTTGTTTTTCTAAGTGTAGTCATGCACTGCTGAATGCTGGAGTGTATTAGGCAATCTCACCATTGTGGGAACATCCTAGGGGGCACTTGCTGCCCAAGCATGAGGGCCTGAGAACCATTTGAGTTTGATTTCTCCCAGCACCTATGCAAACATCTGGGTGTGGCCACTCATGGCTAGAACCCAGGTCCCTGGGGATGGGGGTGATAGGAAAATCTCTCTCTAGAGCTTGCTGAGGGTAACGGGAATGGTAAAGACAGTAGCACTAGGTTAAGTGAGTGACTGTCTCAAGAAAACAGACCAAGCTGATGGGTGAAAAGAGGACACCCAGTGCTGACCTCTGACCTCCACATAGGCACACACGTGTGCATAGTCCTGCATACATCACATCACATAGCACACCACACATACTCTACACACATATGCCTCTGTATGTGTGTGTGGTCCTCTGCCCTCAACTATAGCTTGGCCCTTGGGTTTTAAATTTTTGTGTATTTGTATGTGATGCGTGTGCATGTGTGGGTGGAGTGTATACATGTGCGTGCATGTGTGTGTGGAGGCCTGAGGTTGACATCAGACATCTTGCTTGATTATTCGCTATCTTAGCTTTTTGAGACAGGGTCTCATTGACCCTAGAGCTTGCTCATTCAGCGGTCTAGCTAGCCAGGATTTCCGTGGATGCTGGTGATGTCTGAACTCAGGTCCTCACACTTGCATGACCCAAGCTTCACCACCAAAATCATCTCCCAGCCAGGTGTGGTGGCGCACACCTTTAATCCCAGCACTCCGGAGGCAGAGGTAGGAGGATCGCCGTGAGTTCAAGGCCACCCTGAGACTACATAGGCCAGAGTGAGACCCTACCTCGAAAAACCAAAATAAATAAATAAAAATAAATAAATAAATAAATAAATAAATAATCTCCCAGCCCTTTTCATAAATTTGGTTTTGGTTGTGGTTTTTCAAGGTTGGGTCTCACTCTAGCCCTTCACTATGTAGTCTCAGGGTGTCCTACCTCCGCCTCCCGAGGGCTGGGGTTAAAGGCGTGTGCCACCATGCCTGGCTGTCCTTGGATTCTGTAGCAGTCCGTACCTTGATTTCCTCCGGATGTCAAGGCCAGCTTTTGCTAGGCTTTCTGCACTAAGTCTTGCGTGGTCGTGGAGCTCACTTAGGTGGCCACCTGTTCCTCCTTCCCCCACTGCCGTGCTCTTTCTACCTCTTCCTTCTCGCTTTGGAACATGTAAGGACTTGTTTGGTGCCTGGCTTAGCTCCCAAGCGCACCAAGAAGAAACTGCACATACACCCTAATAAGCTGCACCTGGAGTGAAAGCTAAGCGGCATGTTCTTCCCGGTCCACGTTGCTCTGGGTTAGAACCGAGGCAGTGTATGAAATCAAGTGCTGCTGACTATACTGGGTGCTTGTTAATGTCAGGCTTGCCTGTCTTCCTGGTGAATGTGTGTGTTGTTGTAAGAGAAACTCCATTATACTGGCAGTATTTCCTGCCTTGATGCCCATGACATTATTCACATAGTGCCCAGCTCTCTTCCATGTACTGTGTATGTGGTGCATCTTCTCTTGGTTTCATTATGTTGTTCAGGCTGGCCTTGAACTCCTAGGCTTGAGAGATCCTTCCTCTTCAGTCTCCTGGGTAGCTAGGACCACACCTGCTCCTAAATCAAAATTTTTTTTAGTTTCTCTCTCTTTGAGAGAGAGTGAGTGAGCATACACGTGTGAGCAAGTGAGCATGTGTACCAGGCTACATAGTGTTGAGGTCAGAGAACAACCTTTGATTTTGGTCCTTGCTGTTCCACCTTATTTGAGGCAAGGCCTTGTAGTCACCGCTGTGTATGTATATATGCCTGGCTAGCTGGCCCACAAGCTAGCTCCTAAAGATTCTCTTGCCTTTACCTCTCATCTCACTATAGGTTACTGGAATCACAGGGCATGCTACTGTGTCCCTCTTTTTCTTTCTCACCCTCCCCCGCAACGTGTTGTGTTGTTGCCCCTATGTTCTACTTCTGGGAACAGTTTAAGCTCTACCTGACTTATTTTAGCACACTGGCTCCACATACCTTTGTATCTCTCTTTTCTGATGCCCTCAGGTTTCCCTACATTGCCTCTCTGTCTCACCTGGGGCCACCTTCCTTCTGAGGGACTGTATCTCCTGACCACTGTGGGGTACCTGGCACTGGTATTTTTTTTTAATTATTATTTTTTTATTGACAACTTCTATACTTACATACAAAAAAAACCCCACCTGATATTTCCCTCCCCTCCCCCCATTCCACTTTAGAACTCCAATCTCCATCATATCCCCTCCCTCTCTCCATTAGTCTCTTTTAATTTGATGTCATCATCTTTTTCTTCTGTTTTGAGGGTCTTGCGGAGGTATTGCTAGGCACTGCAAGGTCATGGATAGCGAGGCCAATTTCTGTCTGGGCAGTTGCATTATAAGAAGTCATACCCTTCCTTTGGCTCTTCCATTCTATCTGCTCCCTCTTCCACAATGGTCCCTGAGCCTTGGAGGGTGTGACAGAGGTGTTTCCGTGCTGGGCACTCCTCTATCCCTTCTTCTCAGCACTATCTTGCCTTTTGGATCATCCCAGTGGTCATCGCCATCTGCAAAGAGAAGCTTCTCTAACCAGAAGTGAGAGTAGTGTTAATATGTGAATATGAACATTAAGTGTAGTATTTTCAGGGCAGCTTGGTGGGAATAATATATACATTTAGTCAGACAAGAGCAGGCTTTATACCTCTAAGGCTCATGACCTCACCTACCATAGACTTTTGCTTAGATTTTTAAGTACCAGGTATGTATTCCCTCCCATAGAGAGGGCCTTCAGTCCAATTATGGAGCAGTTGGTTACCCCAAGAGTAGACATGCCACTATTGCACCCGTTCAGTCCTTGGGCCTGTCTGGCCAAACTTGAATATTCAGTGTCCACTGTTTTCACTGCTGATGGCTTCTGTCTCCCATACGGCTGCATGCAGTGCAGCTTTTTCCAGCTTTCAGTTGGCTGGTCTACAGGGAGAAGGTTTTCTGCTCCACATCAGCTTGCTTTCTCAGTGACCTTGCCTCTCAGGCAAGAGATGTCTTCAGCAATAAGGTCTTACTGTTTCTCAAGGGAAACCAAGGGCTTTGGCAAAAGCCTTTAATATTTTGGAGGCTACTGGGACCTCCTTGCTGGCACTGGTATTTTATGCCACGTCCTCCTCCCCACTCACTCCAGGCTGTTGCCATGTCCCAGGTTCCCTACGTTTCTCTTAATGCTGTTTCCTGTCACTGTTGTTTCTTTCTTTTCCTGCCTCCAGCTGTATATTTTGTGTTGCATTATGTTCCAGTTTACAAATCTTCTCATCTCCTCAGTTTAGTTTCTCCCTAAATCACCCTTTTGAATTTATGATTTCAGTTACTGTAGTGTCTTATTTCTAGCTTTAGTCCATATTGATTCTGGTTTTCCATGAGGCTCCCCATCTTGTTACCCATGTCTCCTGTGTGCACTTGTGACAGCTGTTTTAAAGTCCATATCCATTACTTGTCTGATCTAATGTCTTTTTGTAAATTGGTATTTTATCAATCATTTGGTCCATAGGTCTGTATCTAATGTCTTTGCTGCTGTTTTCTGACCTTCCCTGTATTGCTTTCTTTCTTTTTTTTTTTGGGGGGGGGGCGGGTGGAGGAAGACAGATAGAGAATGGGCATGCCAGCACCCTCTCAGCTGCTGTGAACAAACTCCAGATGTGTGCACCCCTTGTGGGCAAGTGTGGCATTGCGTCCTTGCGTCACTTTGCATCTGGCTAAATGTGGGACCTGGAGATTGGAACCGAGGTTCTTAGGCTTAGCAGGCAGATGCCTAAACTGCTAAGCCATCTCTCCAGCACCCCCTGTATTGCTTTCTTGATGGCTGGGTATTGTTTGAAGTCATTTTAGAAGTGCTATCTACTGGGCTGGAGAGATGGCTTAGCGGTTAAGGCACTTGCCTGCGAAGCCTAAGGACTCATGGTCAACTCTTCAGGTTCCATGTAAGCCAGATGCACAGTGATGCAAGCACGCAAGGTCACACATGTGCACAGGAGGGCACATGCATCTGGAGCTCAATTGCAGTAGCTGGAGGCTCTGGCATGCCAATTCTCTCTCTCTCATAAAAAAAAAAAAAAAAAAATAGGCCAGTCTGTTGGGCTTGCCTAAGGAAAAAAAAAAGTGCTATCTGTTATAAGGAGGGCCTGGCTGCTGGTCCTCCCAGGCTGCAGTGAGAAGCCCTGGGGGGCAGGCTTTGCAATCTCATTCTCTCCACAGGTTGGGGGACACTGAATTCTTGTCTTGTATATGTGCTGCCATCCCCAAGTGCCAGCTCTCTTGTCCCTCCCATCCCTGAGCCCTACACCTTCCTCTCCTCAGGGTCTCAGTCCCTAAGTCCTGACGACAAGAGACTCCTGAAAAGCACAGCTCATAGTTTTCCTGGTGAAGAGGCTCACACTACCCTGGTGGCTCCACACAGCTGCAATGGGGTCTCTGGGGTGTTTTACACATTAAATGTGCCTATTTCTGCATAGAATATAGAAACCATGAAAAGGGCACCAAGCAAGCACCAGCGTCCCTCACTGATCTGTCTCCTGTGGCACCCACAGGCTGCACATCTTGGGCACTTGTCTCTGCCCTAGACATATATACGTGCCCACATGTATGAGGTAGTGGCATGGGCACGGCCTTGCACCTGGCTCTTGGCTTGCTATGTGTCTGGGTGTTGGCTTCCATACCTAATAGCTGTCTTCAATGCCCTTGGTGTGGCCATGGCCTGTTCATCCCCTCACTGGACCTGGAGGTACCACCTAGTTTTGTGTGAAGGTGACACTGTGTGCCTCCTGGATGTCATTGGACAAGTTGGAGAAATGAATGGAAAGATGGAGAAGAGAGGGGTATGGCCAGATAGACAATGAGAATGACTCAAAGTCGCTGGCAGGGTGGGAGAGCCACGGGGAGCCTCCTGGCTGGATGAAGGTGCCAGTGACACTTGGGTATAAAATGCACTGGGGCTGGATGAGCTCAGCTCCAGGAAGGAATGTTGGCTGGAGCTGTGGGTGTGGAGACAGCCCTGGCCAAGTTAGACTGGGCCAGTCAAGTCAGTGGAGAAGCCCAAAGGGCCAGGTTACTCACAGGAGCCTGGAGGATCCTGAGAATAGAGCTTGAGAGGCAGTTTAAATTCTGGAGTCTGGCCACTGTGTCTTCTCCTTGTGCTGCTGTTGAGCGGTCACCCTCACTGCCTATGTCTTCTCCAGCTGAGCACAATGACCCCAGAGACCACCATGCCTCTCCTGTGCTGCCCCTAGCAGTCCCCGGGCCAGATAAGTGTAGATACCCTGGTTCTGACCTGGAATCCTGCTGCCATATCCATCCTCCCCATCCACCCCCCCCCCCGTGCCCCTGGCCTGTGTTCTTTTGTGCCCAACACACTACATTTCCTTGGATCCCAGATGCGTTTTTCCCATGTTTTAGCATTTATGGAATGGGCACGTCTCACAGTCCCTGGTGTGTCCTTGTGACATTGGAGGTGCTTCTGTCCTCAGACACACAAAAGGGACAAACCCGGCAGTTAGCTTCTTTGGTCCTTCCTAAAGCAAGGTAGGGCTCATGAGCTGTGGGCAGGGGTACCACTTCAGGAAGTGCCCGTACCAACAAGATGCTCATGTATAGGGCACTACTGGATGGAGGATGTGTACTGGAGCAGGCTAGCCCAGCCAACAGAGGGCTAGCTGGCACCATGGACCCTACCCCTAGCACTGGTGTGGATGTCTGACACCTGGAAGGAAAAACTTCTCAAAGCAACACTGACCATGCTGGGTGTCCATGTCTTCATGAGGTGACCTTCAGCTGGCCAGGCTCTGGCCATCAGGAAGTGCCTGAGCCAGGAGCTGGGAAGCAGATGGTGGCCCTGACCTGGCTGGTGTCAGGCAATAGGTGTGTGTTTTGAGGAAATGGGGGAACACAGCCCTCTGTGGAGGATGGTCAGGGCATGTGTGGGGACACCCCCCCTCCTGAGCACCCAGGAGAGCTCCCCCATGCCCTGCCTTCTGGTCATCTCCAAAATCTGTTGTCTGCTCCAGCCTGCCTGTGTCCCTATCTGTGAGGCCCCTAGGCATGCGTGTGCACCTGTTCAGGTTGATATCCACCATGGGCATGCCCCTTTCACCTAAAGGTGGGTGAGGCATGTCCACTTGGTCATCCTGTCTGAGAATTCATTGAGCTGCTCTGCAGAATGGGTCCAACCTGTGTTTTCGTTCACGATACAAGGACGCTGGCCCCCTTACCCTGGCTAGTGCACGGCTTTCTCCATGAACATTTCCATGTCCTGCCATTTGAATAATGGGGATGGCATCCCAGTGTGTGTGTGTGCGCGTGTGTATGGATATGCTATGTGTGTTTGTGTGGATATGCTGTGTGTGTGTGTGTGTGTGTTTCCAGGTAGGGTCTCACTCTAGCCCAGGCTGACCTGGAATTCACTATGTAGTCTCAGGGTGGCCTCGAACGTCAGTTCCTCCTACCTCTGCCTCCTGAGTGCTGGGATTAAAGGAACGCGCCACCACACCCGACTGCTATGCATGTTTTTGTGTACAGGTACTTAAGGTTGTGTGTGGAAGCCAGAGGTGGGCATCAGTATCTTCCTCAGTTGATCTCCACTTTTATTTTCTGAGACAGTCTCATACTGAATCTAGAACTTACTGATTTGGGCTAGACTAGCTAGCCAGCAAACAAACCCCAGAGCTACCTGGCACCATGGACCCCACCACTAATACTGGGTAGAAGTCCTGTCTCTGCCTCCCTAGTGTTAATCTTTTTTTGTTTGTTTGTTTTGCGAGGTAGGGTCTCACTCTGGTCCAGGCTGACCTGGAATTAACTATGTAGTCTCAGGGTGGACTCGAACTCTCAGCGATCCTCCTACCTCTGCCTCCCGAGTGCTGGGATTAAAGGCATGCGCCACCACGCCCAGCTCCTAGTGTTAATCTTAATGTTAGGTACCCCTGGGGATCTCAACTCCAGCCCTCACGCTTGCAGGGCAAGAAGGAACTTTACCCACTGAGCATCCCCACCTCCATACGCCCTCTGAGCTTCTAATTGAACATCTTTTTCTGTGCAGATTCTCCACCTGTGAATCTGTCCATGTCATCTGCCCAGTTTTGAAACTGGGCTGTTTTTTTGACCATTGAGTTTGAGGGTGCTTTACTTTTTTAGACACAAGTCCTATGCAGATATTTTCTTCTCATCCGCATCTGCCATTCTTTTGCAGAAGGTTTTCATTTTGAAGAAGTTCACGTCCCTGGTGATTTTGCAGGGATTTGTGCTTTGGGATCAGGGCAGTGCTGTCCCCGACCCAAGGTCACAAGGGTTTTCTGCTGTTTGCTTCTAAGTTTCATGGCATGCTTTGATGTGAGGATTGAGGCTCAGATTGAGGGTTGCCCTGCCTTTGGTTTTAGTGTGTGTGTGGGGGGGGTGATCAACCAGTTACTGGTGAGAGGGCCAACACTTGCTCTGCTGAGTGGCTCACGTCCTTTTGTCAAAAGCCATCAGAGCATGCATGTGTGTTCTGTTTGTGGCTTCCTTTCTGGGCTGAGGAGCTTCGTGTCTGTCCACTCATGCCACGTGATCTTTGTTTTTCCAGTGTGTTTTTGTAGTGTGTGATATATGTGCGGGTCCTGTGAAGGTCAGAGGACAGAAGGACAGACAGACAGCTTTCAGGTGTCAGTCCTTGCCTTCCACCTCCCTTGAGGCAGGCTCTCACATTGTTCACTGCTGCATCTTTGCTAGGCTAGCTGGCCCCTAGGTGTCCTGTGAATTTTCCTGTGTCTCCATCCCTGTAAGTGTGGCTGGGATTATAAATGCCTGGTTGTTTTTTTTTTTTTTGTTTGTTTTTTTACACGGATGCTGGGGTTCTGAACTCAGGTACTCATGCGCATGTGTGTAGCAAGCATTTTTATCCATTGAATCCACAACCCCACTGAGACCAGTCCCCAGTGCTGTACCACAGTCTTGATGGCTGCAGCTTTACATCTATGTTTGGCTGTCACTGTGCTTATGCTGTGTACTTCTTTAATTGAGGAATAGGGGCTTGTTTTCTTACTCACTGTAGCCCAGGCTGACCTAGAATTCACTCTAAAGTCTCAGGCTGGCCTCCTATCTCTGCCTCCTGAGTGCTGGGATTAAAGGTGTGCGCCACCACGCCCGGCTCTTGTTCTGCATTTTGAAGGATGGTATATGCATCTATGGAGTGGGTGACCCCTCTTCCTATCCCTAGGCGATTTGTGGCAGCTGCCTACTGACAGTCATTCACATCAGCCTGGGATTTCCTGTCAGGGTTCCCAGGGGTGTAGCTGCCTGTGTGCTGCCTCCCAGGATGTCACCACACTTAGCCCCAAGGACACTCATGAATCAGGATTGGAGCAGGGCTCACAGCCTAGCACCTGCTGAGCAGTAGGGTGAAGGCAGAACCTGGCATGCACAGGCTTGGAGAGGACCCTGAGCTCCACGAAGACACAGTTCTCCTCCTATTGCCCTCCACACAGGCATTTTTCTCTGCCTTTCCTTTCCCCCTTCCCCTCTTCCTTCCTTCCTTTTTTTTTGGGGGGGGGTGCTGGAAATAGAATCAGGGGCTTCACTCAAATTAAACATGTGCTCCAGCTCTAAGCTATACCCTCATTCCGTTTGTTTCATTTAGCCCAGGCTGGCCTTGAACTCAGTGTGTAGCTAAGGAGATCCTTGAATTCCTGATCCTCTTGCACCTTCCAAGTGCTAGGCTTACAGGCTTACACCAGTACATTTGAGTACATTTGGCCTTCTTCTCTGTTCTTCTCCTTTCTTTTTTTTTTTTTCTTTTCCTTACCTTTCTTTCTTCCCGCTGCTCCCCACCCCCCAAGGTAGGTTCTCACTTTAGCCCAGGCTGACCTGGAATTCACTATGTAGTCTCAGGGTGGCCTCAAACTCACGGCCATCCTCCTATCTCTGCTTCCCAAGTGCTGGGATTAAAGGTGTGCGCCATGCCTGGCTGCCTTTTTTTCTTTTTACAAATGTAATTATTATGATAAAAACCGCAGAATATGATTGACTATTGCAGTTCAGTGGCACCAAGCACACTCAGCCATCACCACCATCCATTCACAGAACCCTGAACTCTTCCCAGTCGGACATTGTGCCTATTAAATACTGATTTACCCCTGTACTCACATTTGACCTCTTGTTCATATATACGGTTTGACTTCTTGGATCTTGATTAAGTGGAATCCTGTGAGTTTGTCTTTTATGGCTGGCACATCATGCTCAGCACCTGTTCTCAGGAGTGGTTTTTCTCTGAGAGTTGGGCCAATGTGTCCACCACCCAGACTGGACACTACAAGACTGCTTGGTTCCCACACCAGAAAGCTGTCCTGGAGAATTGCTCACATGTCCGTGAGTACAAGTGTCCAGTTTGCTTTCCTGGTGTGCTCCAAGGGTAATGGCTTTCCTGTCTCTGAAGCTGGTGTCTGGCTACCCAGACTGCTGTTCCAGATCTTTCTGCCGTGACTCTGACTCTGCTTCAGTGACTGTAGTTTGTCACCTCCTCATAGAAATAGTTAACTGCCTCGTGCTTCCTCCCTGGGACACACGATCCTGGAAACAAGAGCCTTATCACCTGTTAATCAAACGTGAAGGTGGCAGCAATGCCACAGGGACCAGTCCTGAGCTATAGGAGCCACAGGTCTTCTAGAACCTGAGACCCAAGTATGGGGACTTCCATGTGGTCACACAGACTCTCCTCATCTCACAGGCCTCCAAGAGGCCTCCCACCAGCCCTGGAGTGAAGTGCAGGACCTGACTTATGGGCTCTTAAGACCCAGCTGGGATGGAATCTCCAGTCTCCCCTGGGAATGAGCCTCTAGTCTTTTCCTTTGACCCCCCAGCTGCAGCTTGTTCTGGCAGTCCCTTTGGCCTATGATCTGGGGGCCCAGGGAAGGCACAGGGTATGTGAAGGAGCGCAGAGCACCTTCGCAGATGAGCTGAGGCTCTGTTTGGGATATTTTTAGCAGCAGCAGCAGCATTCAGCACTCGGTAGGGCAGAAATAGAAGCGGTTTTTCGGGACTCTGGGCTGACAGTCTCTGACTCTTGGAGAACTGGGCTGGGGCTAGGGAGGGGTGTGCTCAGCACAAACAACTTCTGCTGTTGAGAAAAACATCTCCAGAGCGGTGCTGTGGATGGGGAATTATTTCTGTTGGTGAACACTCTTTATGTAAATGCCACGCGCAGCGTTGGCGCTGCTCGTTTGCATGTGTAATCACGGCGGGCAGGGGGGCGGGTAATTATGTTTTAAAATACCATCCGGATTGTTTTTCCATGTGTTCACTCAGTCCCTGGGTAATTCCAGGCTGTAAAGATTCTCCATTGCTCTGCCCGATGGGAAATGCCACATGGCTCACCTGATTGATCCATGGTTGGTGCCAGGTGAGGGTCCATGTCCATCCTAGTGGCAGGTCTGATGAATCAGAGGCCACCGTGGAGGAACCACAGGAACTGGGTATTGTAGCTCAAGACAGCCTGGGAACCACATCCCCCAATTCTAGACACTGGGGACAGGGCTGAGCTACAAGAGGGCTTGGCACTCTCACCTGGACCACCCTACTAGAGTCCCTCCTGCCCTCTCCCATCGCAGCCCACTGTTGTTCAGGGGGTGTGTGACCATTTCATCACCCAGATGTTGGTCTTGGGGCTGGGCAGCCCTGAAGATGACTTGCAGCTACTTCCCGCTCAGGACCCTCCATTGCCACCTACTCTCCTGGGGTCCCTGCACAGCAGCCCCTGCTGAGAAGTGCCTTGTGTACCTACTATGGAGTTGTGCACAGGGAAAGTGTGCTGGCCCAGCTGGAGCAGCCAGGTGCACCTGCTTCTGATCTCAGAGCAGCCTTAGGGCAGGATCTAAGTCTGAGCCACCTGCCCCAGCCACTATGTTAGGAGCCTACGGGACTAGCAAGTTCTGGCTGTCAAAGTGCTAACCCTAAGAGCCCCAAGAGGCTTCCCACATGGGAACTTTAGAAACTTTTGACCTTACTGAGTTGCTAAGGGAACACCACCTGCCCCAAGAAGACCCACTCCTGAGGGACCTGAGTGCCAAGTGCAACCTATGGGCTCCAGAGGTTGGGAAGGGTTGGGCCTGGAAGGCAGGAGTCTTCCTGAAGTTGATGGGAATTCTTAGTGAGGACAGCTGGCCAGCAGGAGGCAACCCTCCCTGGAACTCACCTGTGTGCTAGGGCCACATGGAAGGGCGAGGTGGCACTTCTCTCTGACTAGGGTGGCTGTGTGTGTACACCAGGTTTCCGTGTCAGGCGTGTTGGCTGTAGTCTGTGTCCTACGGGAGCATGTTGTGGGGAGCTGGCTGAGAGAAACCCCAGCCTGTCTGCAAGGCCTCCTGAGACAAGGGACATGACGGGACTTGGGCAGGATTGGGGTCAGGGCCATATGTCTTCCTTGGCCTTTCAGGACACAAAGTGCCCAGCAACTGTTCATTAAACAAGGGGTCTTGGCCCAGGCCATCTGTGATGGCTAGGGGCATCCCTTACCCTGCCAATTGGAGGATCAGGCCAGGTTGGGGCTGGTCAGGAGGCCTGGGGCTGGCATTCTTAGGGCAGAGCTGACACTGGCCAGCTGTGCTCTATAGATACACACAGATGCCTATAGACAGACCACCTCTTCAGGACACAGTCATGAGTACATGCATCAGAGCTGTAGGTGAAGAGAGGCTGCTAGGCTCCACTGCCTGCCCCAGCCATGGCCTGACAGCAGCATTCCAAGACACTAGTGACACCGGGCTACCTGGCTCTGTTAGTGAATATTTATGAGCAGCTCCTTGACTTAGGCCAACAGTCCAAGTCCTCATCCCCTTACCTGCCAAGTGGGACTGATCATGCCTCCCTCTCTGCCTTTTGTGCAGAGCCACTGTGAGGAGAGTCTGGGGGGCTACTGCATGGGACCCCATTCTAGTTCCTTCCTGTCTCCTTCCATCAATTTTCTGACAGTAGAACTGGGCTGCAGGGGCCCATTCCCATCTACAACTATGCAGTGTGACCAGACTGTTCTGTACCACAGTCCTAGCTTATACCACTCTGGCCTCTCCTTCAGTTCCTAGCATTCTTCCCCACATGGCCTAAAACCCCTCAGGTAGATACTTCCTGGGGGCCACCACCCACCCTTGGTAACTTGTTCCCAGACCTCGGCCAGCATCCCTTGCTGGCTGCCTTCTGCTCGCTCATTATCTTGGGCATCCCTGTGGGACAGACTACGTGGAAAGGTGGCCACACAACAGGTGTGGAGGGTAGCTGCCATGGGTCTAATTTGGCTGTAGGCTGGCACAAAGTGCTTCCAACCTGGGCCTCATGTTAGGCGGGCACAGAGCATCCTAGCCTGGCCTGCGTACACCCACCTAACCAGGCTGATTCTCTGTCACAGTGCAAGAGAAACCAGAGCCAGTGCCACTGGAGAGCCGCTCCTGTGTCCTCATCCGCCGTGATCTGGTAGCTCTGCCCGCCAGCCTCATCAGCCAGATCGGGTACCGATGCCACCCCAAGCTCTACTCGGAGGGCGACCCAGGCGAGAAGCTGGAGCTTGTGGCAGGTGAGGCTGTCCCGCCCATCCCTGCATGCAAATGCACTCTCCCTTGTTTTGTTCAGGACTGTGAACAATGTGCTCATCACCAATCAGTCAAAAAAAAAAAAAAAAAAAGATCTTAAATTTCCGCTAATTTCCTTTTAGAAGAATGTGTCATTAAGAGGAGTTATTCAATTGAATTAATTTAGCATTTTAATTGAATCCCCTGGGCTGGCCATGCTCCTGATTGGCAGGGGCTGTATCCATGATGCGTTTTAATTTAGGTCACAGATAGAACCACACCGTGTAGTTTACCAGCATCCTTCCCGTGCCCAGCGTCCAGTTGTAGCATCTAAATGGCAGTTCACGGTCCAGAGCAAACTCCCACACGAATGAGAGCACTGTTGCTGTCTCCAGTAAGCCCCCTCAGGACCTGCACCTTTGCCAGAAATACTGTCCCATTAGTGCTGGGGTTCATCCAGCTCCTCTCAGGCTTTAAGGCCATTCAACAAAAAGAAGCAAGCAGGGCTGGATAGATGGCTTAGTGGTTAAGGCACTTACCTGCAAAGCCAAAGGACACAGGTTCAATTCCCCAGTACCCACATAAGCTAGATACACTATGGGGCACATGCATCTGGAGTTTGTTTGCAGTGGCTGGAGGCCCTGGCACATCCATTCTCTGTCTATCTCCTCTCTCTCTCTCTTTCTCTGCTTGCAAAAAAAAAAAAAAAAGCAAGCAGATGGTGCCATCACCCCATTCAGTTGATACTCCATTTCTACATAATTTCTTTCTGTTTACCAAAAAAGTTGCAAGCATGGGCTGGAGAGTCCTTCAGCCCTGCACCCCAGACCTATCTCCCTGAACCACTCCATCCTTCTGTCTGATAATCCCTTAGCCACACCATGGGCAGCATCTTGGGGTGCACACTTCCAGCAGAATATGGGCCCCAAATCCTGCCCAATTGTCTCTCTCCTGGAAACCACTGTCTTGTGGGCAGCTTCACAGCCAGCTGTGGGTGGGCAGTCAGCTGCCGTTCTTTCAGGAGCTCAAAGTTCCACTGGTGGCATGGGGTGGGGCTGCTCTGGCCTGGCGGGGGCAGGTCACACAACATGCCACAGCCATTTCTGGCTGGGCCTTCACCTTGGAGCCCTGGTGTCAGGCTGTGATGGACAGTGAGGGCCAGACAGGTCCTGGGGTCTTCCCAAATGTTCTCAAGTAGATACAGCTCCAGGAAGAGCTTCTCCAGTTGCCCCACCCTCCAACAGCAGCCTGTATGTGGAATGTGAGGGCCTGGGAGATGAGATGTTTAGGGTAGGTGAGCTCCCCCAGGCCTGACAGCCTTGCCTGGATACAGGACTCCTAGACACACACACGTGGACAAAAGCCTCTTCAGGAAAGAGCACCTTTGTAATTGTAGGACTGCTGTCCCCAAGACAGTATCCTTGGGGAGAAGAGATGGTCCCACGGGTGATGCTGTTTGGGAAGGAGGAGTTGGTCCTGAAGCCACCATGTGTGGTTCCTCTAGGCAAGAGCTGGTTCCTGTCTCATCTCTTCTTCTACAAAGGCCTGATGGGCACGGCAGTCAAGATTTAGGAGCCAGACATAGTGGCTCAGGACTGTTACCCCGGCACTCAGGTGGCTGAGGCCAGAGAAGTAAGAGTTGGAGACCAGCCTGGGTTATATACCGGGATCTTGTCTCAAAAGAAAGAAAAAAGCTGGGTGTGATGGCTCATGCCTAGACTCACAATACTCAGGAGGCTAAGGTAGGAGCATTGCTGTGAGTTCAAATCCAGCCTAGGCTACAGAGAGTGAATTGTAGGTCAGCTTAGGCTAGAGAGAAATTCTGCCTCAAAAAAACAAAAAAAGAGGGCTGGAGAGATGGCTCAGAGGTTAAAGGTGCTTGCTAGCAAAGCCTGAGGTCCTGGGTTCAATTCCCCAGTTCCCACATAAAGCCAGATGCACAAAGTGGCACATGCATCTGGAGTTCATTTGCAGTGACAGGAGGCCTTGTCATACCCATATTCTCTCATTCTCTCATAAATAAATAAAACCATTTTTAGAAAATAGAATTTAAAAAAGATTGAGTATGTACTCAGTAACGAAATAGGAAGAGACCTGAGTGAGACAGTGACCTACCCCGAGCTCTACTGGGCTCTACTCCCTTCATGACTCTCACCAGTTCCTTTCTCTTCAGTCAGGTGAGCATGCTTTTGAAGCCACCCTTTCTGTGTGCCAACATCATATAAACAGGGGACTTCTTGTTGTCCTGGCACGCTTTGATCTCTGTAGGTTCAGTCCTTTGTTCCTGCAGACACTCCTGGGACATTGCCAGGTTTCCATGAGATCTGTGGCACAGCATGGCCTTCCTGGTCACATCTGTACTGGATCCTCCTTAGATACAGGAGGTGGAGGGACCAGTGCCAGGAGAAGCCACTGTTGGACCCTCTGGCCCCCAATCTGTCTCTGCCTCCTTTGCCTGAGGCTCTTTGCATCTGGGAAGGGACAGGGCAGCAGGTAGAGCCAGAGCCAGATCCAGCCTCTGGAAGCCTCTTCCTAAGGAGGCAGTCAGAGCTCAGATGATTACGTCTCACCACCAGCACAGCAAGAGGAGTTGGGAGTTTAGGACCTGGTGATGGTGTGGGAATGCCTTGGCTTTCCATTGTGTCTGGGAGCCTGATGGGGGCAGGGCTTGGCCATAGTTGTCATCCTGGTGACCAGCAGAGGGGAGCTGAGATTGATCTTGTCAAAGCAGAACTTCCAAAGAGTTCTTGCCAACTCCCACCCCAGTGCAGGTTCCCCTGGAGCCCCCTAGGTGGGACTGAGCCGTGGGTTTTGAGGCATAAGTCCAAGAGCTTCACACCTCGATGTTTGGTGACTGCAGGTTCTGGGGTCTACATCACACGTGGCCAGCTCATGAACTGCCACCTGTGTGCAGGAGTGAAGCACAAGGTCCTGCTGCGGAGGCTCCTGGCCACCTTCTTTGACAGGTAGGTAGTGGGCATAGGGTGCTACAGAAGGTTCTAGAGTCTCCTCTAATTGTGAGCCCTCTGGTTGTCAAGGGTTTGAGCATTTACAGCCCCACACCTTTTCCTGACTCGTAACATGGCCCCTCAACCCGAAGATGGTGGAGAGCTCTGGAAGGTGGCACATTACCTTACACCAGGGCTCAGTTTGGGGAAGGGTTGGCTTTCCCAACATTTCCCAAATGGCTTAGGCAAAAAACCACATGCGTTCCACCTTATCGATGGGTCAGCAGAGCCCAAGGGCCTCTCAGATGGACCTGGGTTTTCTGCCAGCAATGCCATGACCTATCCGTTTCCCACCCAAGTCACTCACTAAGCCAAAAGCTTTACCTGTGTCCTGTATCTTTCTTAGAGGAAGGTTAGAGGAAGGCTGGATCTACTTCCCACCCCCTGCCATGACTTATAAGACAAGCACACCAGCCCAGTAGAGGCAAGGGGGTTTGCTTTTGTCTCTTCTACCTGGTATGTGGTTGGGGAAGCCTCATTCCATCTCCTTTCCTTGTTCCTCCTCCAGGAACACGCTGGCCAATAGCTGTGGCACCGGCATCCGCTCATCTACCAGCGACCCAAGCCGCAAGCCGCTGGACAGTCGAGTCCTAAATGCTGTGAAATGTGAGTTGTCTAGGGTCTCGGGGGCAGAGTGCTCTAGTAAGCCCCAGCAGATCTCAGCCTGAAGAAGGCTGGTGGGTCCTGGGGTAGGTCCCTGCCATGTGAACAGGCCGCTCCTGCCCACAGAGCTAGGGAGAGGAGAGGAGAAGGAAAAGAGCAGCAACCGGAGCTCGAGGTGTTACCGTCCTTGGTAGGTTTCCAAGCGTGATGAATTCAGCTGCGAAACTATTTTAATATGTGAAATAGATCTAATTTTCCTTTTTGAACAAAACCCCTTATTTACATGTTGAGGTTATTTTGAGCTTCTGCCATCTGTTCGGACTGCTTTGCCTCCCGCTCCTGGGTGGTGGGGCGGACCCTGGTCCATCTCTGTGGCAGGCCACCGCCCAGCCCCATACCCCCAGATGCAGAAGAAGCCACTGCTGCCTGGCACACACTAGACTGGACAAAAGTACAGCCATTGGCCCTAGAAATATGTCTCATTTTCTTGCTTAAAAATTCCCTTATGACGCTAATTCTGTTGTACAGCAGAGGGGCCCTAGCGTTGTGTAATTACTTTCCCAGAACACAGAAGATGCTGGGAGGGAATGTAGCTTTCAGGGACCTGGTCCTAGTTTGGTACTCTCTTTAGAGACCTGAACCCCTGAACCTGGCCTTGGTTTCTGGCCTTATGGAGAAGGGAAGTTTGGGGTGTGTGTGTGTGTGTGTGTGTGTGTGTGTGTGTGTGTGTGTGATGTGTGAGTGTGCATGTGGAGTCCAAAGGCTGACATCAGAAGTTTTCTGTAGTTGCTGTCCACCTTATATTTTTTTAGTAGGGTCTCTCACTAAAACTGGAGCTCACAATTTGACTAGACTAGCTAGCCATCAAGACCCAGAGTTCTGCCTCTGCCTTCCTCTCCAGCACTGGGATTACAGGTACACGCATTGTATGTAGGTGCTGGGGATCAAACTCAGGTCTTAATTCTTTTTTGGTTTTTCACTCTAGCCCAGGCTGACCTGGAATTCAGCATGTAGTCTCGGGGTGGCCAAGAACTCGGGTTAATCGTCCTACCTCTGCCTCCCAGTGCTGGGATCAAAGGCGTGTGCCACCACACACACCCAACTCAGGTCCATATTCTTTTAAAAAAATTATTTATGGGCTGGTGAAATGGCTTAGTGGTTAAGGCATTTGCCTGTGAAGCCTAAGGACCTGGTTCCATTCCCCAGGACCCACGTAAGCCAGATGCACAAGGTGGCCACATGCATCTGGAGTTCATTTGCAGTGGCTAAATGCCCTGGCGTGCCCATTCTCTCTTTCTCTCTCTCAACTAACTAACTAACTAAATAAAATATAATATAATAATAAAAATAAAAATAAAAAATAACTATTAAAATAATTTATTTATTTATTTATTTATTTATTTAAGAGAGAGAGAGACAATGGGCACATTAGGGTCTCCAGTCACTGCAACAAATTCCAGATGCATGTGCCACCTTGTGCATCTTACATGGGTACCCAGGGAATCAAACCTGGGTCCTTAAGATTCACAGACAAGCACCTTAACTGCTGAGCCATCTCTTCAGCATCTCTGGCCCTTAATTCTTATGCAATAAATCTCTTTCCTGCTGAGCCATCTCCCCAGACCCTGAGATTTTAAAAGATACATATTTTTTATTAAAAATTTATTTATTTATTTGCAAGAGAGAGAGAGAGAGAAGAGAGGCAGACAGAGAGAGAATGGGCACGCCAGTGCCTCCAGCCACTGCAAACGAACTCCAGATGCATGTGCCCCTTGTGCATCTGGCTTACGTGGGTCCTGGAGAATCGAACCAGGATCCTTTGGCTTCGCAGGCAAATGCCTTAACCGCTAAGCCATTTCTCCAGCCCTTAAAAGATATTTTTACGTATTTATTAATTTGTGTGCACACGCATGCCCATGCGAGAGCATACCAGGGTCTCTTGCTGCTGCAAATGAAAGCCAGATGTTTGTGCCGCTTTTGCATCAGGCTTTACATGGGTGCTAGGGAATAGAACCTGGGCCGGCAGGCTTGGCAAGCAAGCCTTTCACCCCCTAGCCATCTCCCCATCCCCTGAGTTTTTTTTTTTTTCTTTTTAAATTAATAATGACTTCAGTCCTCTGTTCATGGGTCTGGATTGAAAAGCTGAGTTCTTGTGCATGTCACCATGTAAGGAGGATCCTCTGACCTCGTCCCAGTTTGCAGGTGGAAGCAGAAAAGGGCTGGAGTGGTTAGACATGGGTTCAAACGTGGTGGGCAGCCACACTACCCAACCTCACCAACAGATCAATCTGGACGATTATGAGGGCCTCCTGGGCCAAGCAGAGAGAAAATGACCGCTAGTGTGATAGCTCAGACATGGAGAGCTTGGTGCCAGTAGGACCTGAGACTTGTGACAGTCCTGCAAGTCTCCTAGCCCTAGGAATGGCAGCTGCACTCATTAGTTCTGTGACGTTGAGGTTCGTGCATGGCACCTTGGTTTTGTAGCTTCTTGGAAGACAGTTGGTGGGGTAGAATGAGGGAGGCTGCTCTCACTCCCACCTCCTTCTGCCTCTGTCCACAGTGTACTGTCAGAACTTCGCTCCCAGCTTCAAGGAGAGTGAGATGAACGTGATCGCTGCAGACATGTGCACCAATGCCCGCCGCGTCCGCAAGCGCTGGCTGCCCAAGATCAAGTCCATGCTGCCAGAGGGTGTGGAGATGTATCGTACCGTCATGGGCTCCTCGGCTGCCAGCCTGCCCCTGGACCCAGAGTTCCCACCCACTGCTGCTCAGGTATTTGAGCAGCGCATCTATGCTGAGCGTCGGAGCGATGCGGCCACCATCGTGGCTCTGAGAACTGACGCTGTGAATGTTGACCTGAGTGCCACCGCCAACCCTGCCTTTGAGGCCAACGAGGAGGCGGATGGGGCTGGCTCAGTCATTCAGGAGGTGGCCGCCTCTGAGCCACTGCCCACCGATGGCCAGAGTCCTCCACAGGCCTTTGAGCAGTCGAGCACCAGCTCCAGCAGGCCCCAGACGCCAGCGGCTGCGGTGACAAGAAGGCCAGAGGGCACCTACACAGGGACCTTGTAAGGGGCCTGGTGAGGCCAACACTTGAGGAACAGAGTACTAGAGCTGCTTGCATGCATTACTAATACAAACAAATGTGATCAAGCCACTTACCTACTGAACTGCTACTGCTGCCTGACAAAAATGTGATTTTTATTCTGCCTGTATTTAAAGTGGATGAAGGAAACATGCATTCATTATACTGTAAACAGTTAGGCCGCTGGCCACGCACTGGGAGAAAGATCCCAGGGCTCCTTTTTGATATTCCCCAGCTACTCCCCCCATGGCAGCTCTCCCTCCTCCTACTTGGGGAGGGACGGGAGGCCTCCAGAGAGGCCCCTGCCTCACCTACCCTTCATGTTCCTCCTGCCTCGGAAGAGAAAGCTGAGGCAGTAGTGGCCTGTTGGCTGGGGTGGGGGCAGGCATTTGACACTCCATTTCTTACTCATGGGGACCCTGCTGGGGCAGTGAGACAGTGCTGGGCCCCCCAGGGGCCAAGCTCCTCTTGTTTTTCCTTCTTTCCAAGACGCCGCCTATGTGGGTGGGTGGGTGGTGTGCGTGTGAGAGTGAGAGTGCGTGTATGTGTGTGCGAATGTGCATGTGTGCACACAGAGACCAGTGACTAAGCTGCAGCCATGGATGTGACTAGTCACCTGGGGGTGGGGGAAGGATGCTTTGTCCTCCTCCAACACCTGTGCCCTCGCTGTGCTCCACCTGGAGTTTCAGGGGCTGGCCTGCTGACCCCCAGGGTCCCTCTGCCTCTGGCCTTGGCTGCCTTGCCCGTCCCATGGGGTGGGACCACCACCCTGTGCCCGCCATGGGACATACGCAGCTGGTCCCACCCTCACCACCCTCTGCCTCCCCAGCCACTCTGGGATTTTGCTTGTTTGGTGTTTTTGTTTAGTTTAGATCTATTTCATGTATGATTTGGAAACTTTTCAGACCCAATAGAGCAAAAAAAAAAAAAAATCAGGGAGGGACTGGCGTCCCTATCCCCAGCCTACCACAGATGATACTCACGGCCCCATCCTGGGTCAGGATCCACTTGCCTCCCATTGGAGGCAGAGCAGCCCCAGGGAAGCACAGCGAGGTGTAAGCAGGCTGAGCTTGGGCCTGTGGGCTCTGCCGTGTGGGACACTGCCACCTGCACTGTGCTCATCACACTGTGGGCACTTCTGTGGGTGCCCAAGACTACAGGAGCTAGGTGGCAAGCACAGACCTGGGCTGGAGTGCTTGGCAAGAATTGACCCTACTGGATACCAGAGGGTCAGGAAAGCACCAGGGTGGGTCCAGAGGAGGGGCCCATGAGTGCAGCTGGTGGTTTGAGGCTGGAGCACTCACTTAGAAGTTTAGTCATTTTTAAGTGTCATTTCCCACAGATTATGGGACATGCTCCTGGGGCCATTTGCCGGGGTATCTCTTCCTGGTCCCTTGTTCAGGGATTGTTTGCCCATTTGCAGAGCCCAGCAACTCCTGGTGTGGCCAAGCCTCCCCCCACCCCCACACACACACCACCACCATTCCAAGACTTGAAAGGTCTAGGGCTCCCTTGTCCTTCCATCCATCTTGAGCTTGCTGTCTCATCAGCCAACCTGTGTGCACACAGGCTGGGCAGGTCCTCCCAAGCTTGGGGGACCAGGAAGTGGGGAGCCTGGGGTGCAGTTTAGATACCCTCTGGGCTCTGTTTCTGTGGAGGGGCCTGGAGTAGACCTCACAGGGAGCCCCTTTTCATAACGTGCTGGCTGCAATCCTGTGTCTCCTCTCCCGACGACGACCCAGCCCCTCTCTGCTCCTTGGTGACCCAAGCCTTGCATTCCTGGGCCAGGGAAGAGGCTGGTGCATGCCTAGAGCCACCTGTCCAGATGCCTTCTGGTCCTCATCTTGGGCCCAGGTAGATTGGAATCCCACCCAGCCCTCTGGCGACCTGTACTAAACCCACCTGGTGCTGGGAAGAGGCCATAAGCAGTGGACCAGGGTGTGGTGTCCAGCTGTACCCTAGCCCCTCTAGAGTTTTCCTTCATCTGCTTCCCCCACCCAAATTTGCACTTTAATTTGACCATCCCTGGGGTCCTGTGGGAGACGGACCTGCCTGTCCTGACTGGTGACAGAAGGGCTCTCTCTTTACCCCCTCACTCCAAGATGGGCATGGCCCCCACCCTGGGGCCAACACAAGGAGGACGCTGCTGGCCCCTGGAGGAGGTGGTGGCCGCACAGAATGCCTGACCACTGCTCGGGCTAGCACAATGTCCCTTGACCTCTGTCCCTTAGTTATTTCTAGTCGCCGTCTGTTTTGTTGTTCTGGGTAAGGAAGGCAAGAGCTATAGGTAAAAATAATAATAATAATAATTAAATGTGAATGGATTCTGAGCTCTCCCTGCGCCCCGGGCGGGCCAGGCCGAGCGTTTTGCACTAATGTGTCCCGTGGTGGACGTGGTCGGGAGCGTTTGCAGACGTGCGTGGCCGATTACTGTACCTGCCGGGGGGAGGGGCGCTCCCTCCGCATCCTGAATGTACCACGGGGCGGGTGGGTGGTGGGCCTGGGCTCGGAGGGGCCTTCCAGAGTGCCTTAGCATCTTTTGATCATTTTTTTCCCAAGGAAAACCAATTAAGAAAACCGGACCCTCCCCCCTCCTTTGTTTACAAGATGACTAATTCCAGAATTGGGGCTGTCTTGTCCTGCCAGCGTGACCCTGACTCGTCCAGACCCTGTTGACGAGGGCTTCTCAGTATTTATGAGATACCTGCACCTCTATCCCTAGCTTGACTACTAGCAATACGCATATACTACGTAGAGTCTATTATAGAGCCGTAAGTTATATTGGCACCTTTCCCACGAGGACAGTCAGGACTGGAGCTACCGGGGGCTGGGCTCTAGCCACCACCTCGTCCTCCCCTGTCCTCCCAGAGTGAATGGTCCCCGAGGCAGCTGGGACGAGTGCAAAAGGTCCAGAGGAAGGGACCCGAGCTGGATGGATGCTGTGAGCTCGGAGGGGCCGCCCGCCTAGCCGGAGGTCTCAGGACTTGAATTCTGTCTTGTTTTCTGCACCAGTTGCTTCAGCTTGCATTGGATTCGGTATCTTACTTTGTCCCCGAATGTGGACACAGCTGTGTGTGAGAGACAAGCAAAGAGAGACCCTCTCCCGAGGGTCTTGCGTAGGGTGAACACCGTGGGGCCAGTCCACGGGGAAAACTAGCTGTGTGTTTGTGTCTAGAGCCTAAAGGAAGGTAGAAAGAAAGGCCTATGAGGGATTGGCAGGGCCTGTCCCCTCCAGGGGACTCTGGGATGCCTGGTGCTGACCTAGTTCAACAGGTGGAACTTTCCAGACCCAGCGCTAGCCCCACCCTGCCCTATCATGCCCTGCCTGGGTTCCCCTCAGACAGTGAGTCTTAGGGAAGTATCTTAGCTGAAGCGAGAAGGGCCAGTGACCCGTTAATCAGCTGAAAATCCAGAGAGACCCTGTTGGCCTCTGCTGTCCGTGGACCCCAAACTGGGACCCAAGCGTGTTGGCGCCCCAGCTCTAACCACTGCTTCCAAATGGTGCTGCCGCCGCCGCCGCCGCTGCTGCTGTGTGATTCCTTGTGTCCAGCCAGCCGGCTCCACGCAGGAGCATGAGGGCTTGGTACAAGGTGTTTCAAAATGGCAAAGGAGTTTTGCTTCTGTTGTGTTGTGTTCTGTTTTGTTGAAAAAGGAAAATGATGCCGAATGGAAAGCGTTCAGATTGGACAGCCTGCTTGTGTTCTGTTAGTCACCTCCTTTGCTAGCGTTTTGCACACGATTGTGATTTTTATGTCAAAAGAAGCCAAAACTTGCAATACTATTTTTAGCAGACAAAAAAAAATACTAAGTATGAAATGTATAAATATTTTTGACTTGAACGTTTGGGTGGCCCTGGGGACAAGCGGAGCATTCATCCCCTCGACGGGATGTTTGGAGAAAAGACTCAAAAGAGAGATGGTTGTTTCAAAGGCTCTGTCTAGAGGTTAATGTAGTAGTACTGTAACTTACGACTGTTAGAAAATAAGTTAATAAAGTCAGTTGCTCCCCTGCTGTTAAGGAGGGCTTCACAGAACCACTGAGCTAGCGCAGCTGCCACAATGCTGGCTTTTTGTTTTTCAGGAGGAGGAAGCCTTTTTGTTTGTTTTTTTTTGTCTCTCTCGCATCCTCCATCACTCCCTTTCTGTGCTGTGATCCCGTAGTGACAAGACTGTTACTTTGTAGCCATGGCTGACAACATTGTATCAATAACTAAAACCACAGCAATGTCCGCAAGCTACCAGGGAAACCTGAAGGCTGTGAGCCTGAGCTCCGCCATCTCAAAGATGGAAGTCCACGGCAAACAGAAGGACGTCATCATTAGTTGTAAAGCGCTTTGTAAAATTCACATTTACAGAATAATAAAGTCAGTTCAATCCCAGCTTTTGTGAACTTGGTTTGGACATTGGGATTTGTGGGTTGGCTGCAAGAAAGCACCTATGGCAGAAGGTCCCTGCTTCAGGACCCAGGGTTGTTAGTAGGGGTGGCCACCACCAGGCTCGCAGCTCACAGTCCACACAGAGGGGCAGAGATCTGGCTGGGGCTTTGGGGACTCTGACCCTTCTCCTTTCGTCAAGACAGAAAGGAATGGGAAGGCAGGATGCCCTGGAGGTACTTATCTGGGGATTCTACCCTGAGTCCATACTGACAGGGAAGGGACTCATCTTTTCTGAATTGTGGGTTTAGTTGTTATTGTTATTTATTCACTTATACTTACATTTTCTAGACCTACATGGATTTCATGTAGTCCAAGCTGACCTGGAACTCACTGTGTAACCAAGGATGACCTTGAACTCCTGATCCTCCTACCTCTATCTCCAGAGTACTGGGATTGCAAAGTATCCCACCATGGTCAGCCGCCTGGGTTAGGATTTATTGTTTACAAAAATGGGGCTTTGGGACTGGAGAGATGACTTAGCGGTTAAGGCGCTTGCCTAGGAAGCCTAAGGACCCAGGTTCATCACCCCAGAACCCATGTAAGCCAGATGCATAAGGTGACGCATGCCCACAAGGTGGCACAAGTGTCTGGAGTTCAATTGCAGTGGCTAGAGGCCCTGGCTTGCCAATTCATTCTCTCTCTCATAAAAAAAAAAAAGGACAAACAAGATGAGGCTTCCATTTCACCTGACCCACCTGCCACCTAACAGGTTTGTGGCTCCCTTCTTACCCTTGGTCAGGCCCTCCCCCAGGTGGGCAGAGCTTATCTCGGGCCTAGCAGTCCGGACTGGGGCTCTGGGCTTCAAACCTGGTAGCTGCTTTCCCCTCCGTCCCACTACTCTATCCCCAAGCACCATTCTGGGCTTGCCTTGAGCCCTGGTCACATGCTCTGGAATAGCTTTTTCCAGTGCATGAATTTGATAGCTGTCCTGTCAAAGAGAGTCTAGGTATCTTACCGGTTTCATAGCACCCAGGTTTCCTTGCTCACCTGTCTCTCGTCCACCAAGAATAAGTACTACTACTGCATTATGGGTGTATCCCCAGAAGAGAATCTCCTGAAACCCTGGCAGTTTTATCATGATCACTTTCTTGGGTTTTTTTTTTTTTTCAAGACAGGGTCTCACTCTAGCCCAGTCTGACCTGACTCTCTAGCAACAGACTGAATTCATGGTGATCCTCCTACCCCAGCCTCCCTCCTGCTGGGATTAAAGACATGTGTCGCTGGCTATGGCCACTTTCTTTTTAAAGGGTGGCTGGCCATGGTTCCTACAAGGGACCTCTGTACTAAAGTGGGATACTGGGCTGGAGTCAGCCACCCCAAGTCCTCCTGCTAGAGCCACATCACTACACTGACCCCATCAAAATGCCCAAGGATCCAGGGGGGTAGGCAAAAGTGGGGAACAACACCCACATTCTACTGTCAAGCACAGCTTCAGGTGGGACCTAGGTGAGTGCTTCCATATCCACCTTCTGCAAGGGGATTCATTCCTCTCTCACACTGTGGTCCCTGCCTGGTAGCAGGCTCCAAAAGACCACCTGCTGTGGCAAGTGCCTCTGCTGCCACATCCACTCAGGACAGTAGATTCCTGATGCTCAAATGGAGCATTTGGAGGGTGTCCATACAAGTAAGTCCAAAACCCTCAACGGCCAATATAGCTGAGGGCCAAAGTGGCCTCAAGTGGGGGGGGGGGTGTCAGGGAATGCCACTGTGAGATAGGTCTTAGCAAGGAACCTGGAAATCAGTCACCCAGCCCTTCTCAGGTGCCAGAGTCATTCTTGATTTTCCAAGGACAGGGCAATTGCAGTTGCTACCATGGCTCAGCCTCCGCCCTGACCCTGTGCCCTTGAAGCCTCTGAATCTGCTCGAGCAGAGCCTTTGCAGCAGCCCATTTCAAACCCAGCCCCCTCTGCCCCTTTGTCCTGTGGCAGGGAGGCAGCTGCTGCATCAGCAGGACCCAGGGGCTTTGTCCCCGCCTTTGTGCTTCAGCAGGGAGAGAGCTGCCTGCTGGCCCAGGAGGCCTGGGGAGGGTGTGTAATGATCACCCATAAGGAACTTGCCTGAATCACATACTGGTTACATGGCACAAGGAGGGTGAGCCCACTCCCAGGAGGAGACAAGCTGGGGAGGAGCTGCCCTGCCCTGCCCTGAGAAATTCAGCGTCCGAGACCAAAGGGAGGCTTGGGCAGGAGGCAGCGTGGGAAGGTATATTTAGGAACCCACAGCTGATGCGCTAGGGAGGCCTGAAGAGACTGTATCCCTGCCACCACAGGGGAAGCATGAGACCATCCCACTCACTGCCCTTGGACCTTCCCACCACCTGGGGCGTCTGTGGCCATTCTTAGGGGCAGAGATGGTGAGTTCTGAAGAGACCAGGAGGCTCCTGTAGAAATGAAGCTGCCTAGATGAAAATGGCATGGACCTACTGGTCCTTTTCAGGGCTATGAGGCATGGGGCTCCTCCTGAAGGGCCCTCCTGCACCCCAGGCCTCTTGTTAGGTAGGAGGGGTTCAGCAGCAGGGTGATCTTGGGTCTTTTTTGGGAGGGGGTTCCCAGTGGGGAGACAAAAAACGCAGAGCCAGCAGAGGCACTGATGTCCCAGCCACATCCCCCTCTCATCGTTGGACTCAGACTTCTTTGAGCAGACAAGCTGGTCCCAGCCTCCCGGGACCCATAATTGACTAATAGTTCCAGACAGATAGATGGGAGATAGACGGAGTTCCAGGAAAGCAGCTTGATTTCCCTGGGTGGCTGTCAGGACAGTACCGGAGCAGAGCTGGGTGAGGAGTTGGGCCGTGAGACTTCTATGTGGAGCTGGGTCTCAGATGGGACTGGGATGGGCTGGTTTCCACCCACACCCCAGGACAGTGAGCCTTATGGCCTGGGAGGCCCCTGTCACTTTCCCTACCTATGCCCAGTGGGAAGTCCCTACCCACTTTCTCCCCCCACCCCTGCAAATAACCCCAGTGCAGTAAAGGCATTCTACTGAACAACTGTCTAATCTACACTGGTCAACCTGCAGGTCCATGGGCCACTTGACCCTCCATTTCTAAAAATTCCAGAGTGTCCTCTGTTTTCTGATGGATATTTGTCCCTGCCTTTATGCATCCATGGAACCCTTTGTTTGGAGGCCTGGGGACTCATCCCCCAGCTTGCTGTCTTTATGGCTCTTATTTTGCTGTGGGGATGGGCACTGGCCAAATAAAAGCTCAAGATTTGGGCTGGAGAGATGGCTTAGTGGTTAAAGCGCTTGCCTGCAAAGCCAAAGGATCTCAGTTCAATTCACCAGGACCCACCTAAGCCAAATACACAAGGTGGCACGTGTCTGGAGTTCATTTGCAGTCAATGAGGCCCTAGCACGCCCATTTTCTCCTCCCTCCCTCCCTCCCTCCCCCCTCCTCCTCCTCCTCTTCTTTCTCTCTCTGCATTTTTCTCTCAAATAAATAAATAAAATATTGGTATTACCATTTGAAAAAGTTGTTTGTTTGTCGAAGTAGGGTCTCACTCTAGCTCAGGCTGACCTGGAATTCACTATGTAGCCTCAGGGTGGCCTCAAGCTCACAGTGATCCTCCTACCTCTGCCTCCTGAATGCTGGGATCCAAAGGCGTGAGCCACCACAACTGGCTCTCGAGATTTTTGTCTCTGCCCCAATGGCAGAAACATGGGCCATCTGCTCTCCCAGGACAGGCTGATCATGACTTGGGGTACCACCTGCCTCTAGCCTCAGTTTCAAGTTCTGTGGCCACAGGCCATGGAGCCCAGAGGAGACCGCCCGGGATGGGGGCTGGCATGTGAGCTGTGCCCCTGAGCCAGCTGACCCTAGGTACACTAGCATATAGGGGCTGGAGGGATGGCTTAGCAGTTAAGGCGCTTGCCTGCAAAGCCAAATAGACCCAGGTTCAATTCCCTAGACCCATATAAGCCAGATGTATAATGGGGCACATGCATCTGGAGTTCATTTGTAGTGGCTGAAGGCCCTGGCGTGCCCATTCTCTCTCTGCTTGCAAATAAATAAAATTAAATTTAAGAAAAGAAGAAGTAAGTCTTGCCCTGCTCCAGGCCAGGACTCCTGGCTCTTCTGTCTGGAAGTGCCACAGGACAAGACAGGGTCTGAGGAGGGGGTGGCAGAATGGCTTTGGGGCCTTGGATTGGCTGTCTTTCTCACCTAGATCTGAGGAGGGAATGAAACGTGATGAGCATCGGCCCTAGTAGGGGATGTGGGGCAGAGGAGGATGTAGGATCCCTACTCTAAAGTCTCTCGGGGTGCCTAAGAGAGCCTTGGCTTGGCCCTGACTGCAGAGGCCCCGGGTCTTTCAGAGGACACGAAACACGGGTGTTAGGGACCTGACATCCATGCTTCATCCTTAGCACTGTGAAGTCACCAGCCTCTGGACCAGTGGCTCAAGGAGACCCGAAGCACCATGGGTTGAGACAGAACCTCACGTTTGCCCGGCCGGGGACTCTAGAAGAGCCTAAGGCCTGTGACACATGTAGATCCATGCAGGGCTACTGCCAAGGGTAGCCTGCACTGTGGGTGTGGAAGGGGACTTGGGGACCTCCCAGGGTAGGAGAGGGAAGAGACTAGGCTGGGAAGGAAGTGAGACCCACAGCCCCCCTACAGATCGCCCAAAACCCTCTCTTCACTCTGATGGCCGATTGGCCGGCATGTGACCCTTCCTGAGTGGGAAACATAAATTATTAGGCCTAAAAGCTCTGGCCATTTATCTTTCACTGCATTGGCAGAGGCCCATGGTGCCCTCTGCTTCTTGCTGTTGGGTTATACATCTGTACCAAGCACCGACAGCTCAAAATACCATTCCTGGAATGGAGGCTGGTGGCAGGACTCTGGAATGAAAATCAATTTGATTAGAGAGTAGTCAATTACTGGGGAGACCACGGCTGTGATCCGGGCAGAGAACCAGCTCTGAAAAAAAAAAAAATGTGTAAAACTTTCGGAGGAATTGCTTGCCTGGGGGAGGGGTGCCAGGCCTTCAGCTATCAGAGATCGGTTTCAACCCTAACTCGGAGTCCCGGGCTCAGGCTGAGCGGCACAGAGGGATCCTAATTGTTCACTCCTTCCTTAGGTGGCACCTCTGATCTGGCTTCTCCAGGCAGTTGAGGTCACCCTGATGCCCACTGCACAGGGTTCAGAGGCTCAAGTGGCAATTTTTTTTTTCTTTTGAGGTAGGATCTCACTGTAGCCCAGGCTGACCTGGAATCACTATGTAGTCTCAGGCTAGCCTTGAACTCACGGCGATCCTCCTACCTCTGCCTCCCGAGTACTGGGATTAAAGGTGTGTGCCACCACGCCCAGCAGAGTCAAGTGGCAATTTTTGAGAAAGGCCCATCAACACTTGGTGAATGCCTCGCTGGGGATGCTGAGCCAGAGGTCAGCTGCCTAATTGAGGCACACTAGAACCCTAAAGAATCTCAGGGCCCAACACAGGTTCTCCCAGTCCCAAAGGATTTCAGGGATGGTTCTGTTCCAAGAATCTAGAGAAAGCTGGAACTGCTTGAAATAGAAAAGGAAGACTAGCTGGGCGTGGTGGCTCATGCCTTTAATCCCAACACTTGGGAGGCAGAGATAGGAGGATCCTCATGAGTTTGAGGCCACCCTGAGATTACATAGTGAATTCCAGGTCAGCCTGGGCTACAGCAAGACCATATCTCAAAAAACAAAAGGAAAGAAGGAAGGAAGGAGGGAAGGAAGGAAGGAAGGAAGGAAGGAAGGAAGGAAGGAAGGAAGGAAGGAAGGGAGGAAGGAAGGAAGGAAGGAAGGAAGGAAGGAAGGAAGGAAGGAAGAAAAGAAGAATCTTCTGCCCTGGCCACCTTGACTTTCAGCCTTGCCCTCTATAAAGGGAGTAATGACATTGAAGAGTGGGTGGCCAAGGAAGGAGTGACACTATGAAGGATTAGGGTCTCCATGGCCTCTTCTATCCCCCCTTTGCTAACAGATGGAATGTACCAGATCAGGACCTTCACCCCTTACTCCCACAGCGGCTGACACCATTGTATGCAGCCTTCTCCCTCTCAGGCTCTGGCCTTCAATTCTGGCCTCCAGGAAGGAGAGCTACGCCCATGTTACTCTGTGGGCAGTGGTCACAGCCTCAGAGCTCCTGTGTGGACCTACCACAGGATTATAAGCCCCACCAGCCCACTCACCACCTCTTCAGGGATCACAATAAGGTGTTCCTGGGAAGACCCAGCACCTGGTCACACAATGGGGGGGGGGGCGGGGAGCGGGTAGAGAAAGCACAGAGAAGGCAGTGTCTCTTTCACCTCTTTAGCAAGGCAGCGAGCCACCTGCACATGTGTGCACTGTGTCTCTGAACTCAGCTCCGGTCTCGGGGTGGGTCAGGGGAGGGGTGGCTCTTGGAGTCTTGTGAGCTGAGATTTTGTAGAAAGAGGTCACCTGTGGCTACCTGGCCAGGGTGTCATGGAAACTAGAAGTCATGTGGCCACCTGGTAATTACTGGACACCAGTGTGGCACCACACACTCATGGCAGGTGTATGAGGGAGGAGGTCAGTTTCCTGTGGCCACCCCAAGGGAGAGTCCACCTGGAGCATCAGACCGGCTCAGCCTCTGCAGGAACAATTGGGACTGAAGCCCCACTGAGGTCAACACAGCTCTTGGGAGCGGTGACCACAACCCTCCTTCAGAAACCCCGATGCTCTGAAGGCAGCTCAGCCAGCCCTCAGTGCTACCAGACACTGCCCTTTATAACCCAGGTCCCAAGGACACTGGGTTATTATAATGGGTGGGGCATGTGTTCCACCCACCCGCCTCGTGGTTCCTACAGTCACACAGTGTTCCCTTTCCATGGTGGACCCCATCCCCCACTTCTTGGCTCTTCCTCCCATGCCAGGGAGCCATTTGGGGTATGAGGAGTTCATTCCCACTCATCAGACAGGGAAGTCGAGGATCTGAGATGCTTGCTCAATGCATGTGGCATGTCCAGTGAGCATGTGAGATGGTGGGTCTGACAGCCCCACAAATGGTGACACATGGTCACCATGTATTCCGGTAGCTGTTCTGTGAGTAGAGACCCAGGAGATCCAGAGACAGTCCGTGAGCAGTGGTAGAATTCACAAGAACCAGGTACCTTTGACAAGATGGACACACAGGCTAGCCTGACCGCTGGGGACAGGAATCCAGACAGGAACTGTAACCACTCTGATGAGCCTTGGGAATGTAAGACTGAATGAACGAAGCTGATCTCCTGCACACAGAATGTAATTCCATTTACTGGAAAAGTCTACAATAAGCAAGCCCATAGCAAGAAAGCAGAGGAGCGGTGCAGGGGGTTGGAGGAAGGTAGGAGGAATGGGAGTGGGGCAGATGTAGCATGAAAGCCCCACACTAATGCCACTGAACTTCACGGCAGACAATGGTGAAATGGTCTGGTGTGTTTTTACCACACACACCCCAAACACTTCATAGCTAGTGGGATGGAAAACTTGAGTCTGGCCTGTCTTCACCCTCCACCCTGCACTGATGAGAGCTGTTGTGGTTTAAATGTGAAATGTGCCCAGCAGACTCATTTCTGAACACTTGGTCCCTGCCTGGTGATGCTATCTGGGAAAGTTGTGAAACCTTTAGGAGGTAGAGCCTTGCTGGAGGAAGCGGGTCACTGAAGGTAGGCCTTGAGGTTTTGGGGCCCAGCCCCATTTCCTATTTATCCTCTGCTTTCTGAGACATTTAAGATGTAAGCAGTTCTGCTCCAGCTCCCACCACCATGTCTTCCCCACCATGAAACTTTCCCTCAAAACTGTAAGCCACTCCAGGTGTGGTGGCGCACGCCTTTAATCCCAACACTTAGGAGGCAGAGGTAGGAGGATCATGGTGAGTTCGAGACCAGCCTGAGACCACATAGTGAATACCAGGTCAGCCTGGGCTAGAGCAAGACCCTACCTCAGAAAAAAACAAAAACAAGAGCCGGGCGTGGTGGCGCACACCTTTAATCCCAGCACTTGGGAGGCAGAGGTAGGAGGATCGCTGAGAGTTCGAGGCCACCCTGAGACTACATAGTTAATTCCAGGTCAGCCTGGATCACAGTGAGACCCTACCTCGAAAAACCAAAAAAACAAACAAACAAAAAAAAAAAACTGTAAGACAAATAAAGCACTTTTCCTTCCATAAGTTGCTTCTGCTTCTGGTTGGGTATTTGTTCACAGCAATTAGAAAATAATTGTAACATTGTAACATGTGTGTATGTATGTATATATGTATGTGTATGTGTATGTATGTATCTATCTATCTATCATCTATCTATACACATACATACATACATAAATGCATACATATACATACATACATACATACATACATACATACAATGGGGCCTAGTACATAGGGGCTTTCTTGCAGTCCAGTGTACCCCACTCTTCTGCCTTGTGCAAGGAAGGGTAACCTGCTGGCCTGGTTGGGCATTGTGAGTAGGAAGGTGTGGGTCCCTGGATTCCTTCCAAACTCTTATCCCCATGCAAGGGTATGTGTGCTCTAGCTTTGTTGGCTGGGGTCTCTATGTAGGAAAGAATGGCTAGATAGAACACCAGCAATTCATCAGAGGATGGTGGTGAAGAATGTGGCATGGAGTGTGTGTCCAGGGGAGCCCTCTGGTCCTAGCCAGACTGCTTGATCCCACTCTGCAAGGACAAGGATTATGTCAGCTTATTCTAGAAATTTCTAGAAACCCTAGGGGATAGGGAGTAGGCCATAGAGTGTAGTGAGCCATGGTCAGCCAATCAAGGGCCCCACCCCAATCAATCTTGCCCCTTCCAAGCTGGAAACGCTGAATTCCCTGCATATCCTTCCCAGCCTTTCTCTCACCCCGAGAGTCTTGTCCCTTCATATGGAAAATATGAGCGGCTTTGAATCTCACTGATGCTCAGAAAAGCCACGCTGTAACCTAGGGCTCACAGCTCTGAGTTGAGGTTGACTAGCACTGACCAAGGCAGCCAAGGCTTCAGGTAGCCAGAATGGATTCCTAAAGAAGGGATAGCTGAAGTCACCTGGCATGCATCTAAGGAGGGAGATAGCCTAGGATCACAGCCAGAGAAGGCCTGACACTGCCCACACAGGTCCTGAGGGTGGTATGAGCAGGCAGAGATGAAGCCAGAGGACGGAGCACCAGTGTGGTCTGGTGGTGTCAGCCCTGGATGAGTGTGGGCAGAGCAGGCAGTTCCAGCTGCCTTGAGTGCCAGGCCCAAGGCAGCCCTTTTCTGCTAGGCCTCACAGTGTCCAGGGTACTGCCTACAGAGTCAGCCTAAACCTAGGGAAGCTGCGCTGGGTGCTGACCCAGGCACTGTGGTGAGCTGTTGTGAGTGACGTGCTTGCTGCATTTGTATTTAGAGCAGACCAGCTGAGCAGATGGCTGTGTGGGGACACTAAATTCAGGATTCCACATGCACATTAAATTTAGATTTAATGAGACACTTATTGTATGGGAACTAAAGACTCATCGATTATTTTTGAATATTGAGGTCCAGCAGGCAGTGGAAAGGCCGATGCCTGTTGCGTCAACAGAATCCACAGGAAGGGGTTGGAGAGATGTCTCAGCAGTTAAAGGCTCTGGCTTGCAAAGCCTGATGGTCTGGGTTCGATTCCCCAGTACCCACATAAAGCCAGATGCAGAGTGGCACACACATCTGGAGTTCCTTCACGGTGGCAAGAGGCTCTGGTGGGCTCATTCTCTCTCTCCCTCCCTCCCTCTCTCCCTCCCTTCCTTTCTCTCTCTCCCTCTGCTTGCAAATACATAAAATTATTTCTTTTAATTAAAAGAAAAGAATTGGGCTGGAGAGATGGCTTAGCAGTTAAGGCGCTCGCCTGTAAAGCCAAAGGACCCAGGTTCGATTCCCTGGGACCCACGTAAGCCAGATGCACAAGGTAGTCCATGCATCTGGAGTTCATTTGCAACTGCTGGAGGCCCTGGCATGCCCATTCTCTATCTATCTATCTATCTATCTATCTATCTATCTATCTATCATCTATCATCTATCTCTATCTGCTTCATTCTTTCTCAAATAAAATAAATAAATAAATAAATATATTTTTACAAAAGAAGAGAACGGGATGCATACAGTGAGCAGGTGTGTTATGTGCAGGAAGCCAGTGCGGTACCTGCCTCCTTCCAGTCCTTAGCACAGATTTATTCTGCTCCTTAGTTTCCCAAGTATCCTGTTCTCTCCCCCCTCCCGCTCCTGTGCTCAGGGGTAGAGGGGCATACAGTTACAGCAGCTTGGGCGACTGAGTCCAGCAAATATTAGGCATGGCCTTCAGGGCTGGTAGATATCATAAAATCCTCCAGAAATAGCTCTTTCCTTGTGTACATTGTTGAAATTCAAGGTGCAGCCTCATCTGAGTGGGTTTCGAGGTGGTACCCTGCCTGAGTGGCTTGGGCTGGAGGAGGGGAGACTGACCCATTATTAGGGAGCACAGCTAGCCTGGGAGGGGAGTTGAGGGGTCCTGGATACGTGGCCTTAGAATAGTCAAACAGTTGAGGTCAAACAGCTCATAGAGGGGCTCCTTGAGTTCTTCCCTGGAGCAAAGCATGGCTGAGGGGTGGAGGAGGAGGAGGGACTTTCCCATTTCTTTTCTTTTCTTTTTTTTTTTTTTTTTTTGGCTTTTCGAGGTAGGGTCTCACTCTGGCCCTGATATTAACCTGGAATTAACTGGAATTCTGGAATTGACCTGGAATTAACTATGTAGCCTCAGGGTGGCCTTGAACTCACAGCGATCCTCCTACCTCTGCCTCCCGAGTGCTGGGATTAAAGGCGTGCACCACCACACCCAGCTGGACTTTCCCATTTCTTTACTCCCCCATGCTGGCTTCTGTGTGTCCCCTCTCTCCACAGACCTGCTTACCCCATGGGGAAGGGATGATTCCTGGAGCCCTGCAGACCAACCCACCTTAGCCTCCCCTCTACTTCCCCTCAAAGCCAGCCCAGAGGCTGCTAAGTGCTCAGTGATCTTGTGCCCACAATAAATTTGATCATCTTGGCCCTCCAAGAAAAGGATTGGGGGCCACAGGCAGCCTCCAGGCTAAAGGGAACATCTCTCCCCACAGGGTAGGTGGCTTAGCACTGGTCAGGCTTCCTGTAACTAGCACTTGCACTGTTAATAATTGATCTGGGACTGGAGAGATGACTTAGTGGTTAAGGCGCCTGCCTGCCAAGCTTAAGAACGCCCATTCATCTCCAGGTCCTATGTTTAGCCACATGCAGTGACGCAAGGGCGCAATGCTGCGCTTGCCCACAAGGGGGTGCACACGTCTGGAGCTCGTTCACAGAAGCTGAGAGGCCACTGGCATGCCTATTCTCTCTCTCTCTTTCTCTCTGTCTCTCTGTCAAATAAAATAATTGATTTGATTGGTGGACATTTATCACCTGTTTCAGGGGAATCCAGTGGCCTCTGTATGGGGTGAGTGGGTGGCACTGCTAGATGGCCCGAGGTCCAACTGGCTCTCATGGCCAGCAAGGTAGCCATACCTTGGGCCTGGTTGGAAGCCTGACCAGCAAGGGGAGTAAAGCCTCAGTTTCCTCTGAGTAATAAGCTGCTCTGAGTGGGGCCAGACTTAGCACTTCCCTTGCCTCTCTGGGACACAGGAGCCCAGAACCAGGAGAAGGGGCTACAGCAGTGGGGTGTGCACAGGAGTCCATCCTGTGGCTAGGCGAGTGTTCTCAAACCTGTCACCCCAGGTAGGGGAGCAAGCTATATCAAATAAAAATACAGAATGTAGGACTAGGGGAGTAGTTCAGTGGGTAGAGTGCCTGCTTAGCATGCATGAAGCCCTGGGTTGGATCACAGCACTGGGAAGGTGGTGGCAGAAGGATCAAGAGCTCAAGGTCAGGGGCTGGAGAGATGGCCTACTGGAAAAGGCACTTGCCTGTGAAGCCTAAGATCCCAGGTTTAATTTCCCAGTACCAACATAAGCCAGATGCACAAGGTGGTGTGTGAATCTGGCATTCTCTGCAGTGGCTAGAGGCCCTGGTACACCCATTTTCTCTACTTTCTCCCTCTCTCTGCCACTTTCTCTCTCCCTCAAATAAGTAATATTTTTTTTAATATTAAAAAGTATTTTTAATATTAAAAAATATTTTTTTAAAAAAAGCTCAAGGAAGCCAGGTATGATGGTGCATGCCTTTAATCCCAGCACTCGGGAAGCAGAGGGAAGATGGATCACTGTGAGTTGGAGGCCAGCCTGAGACTACCTAGTGAGTTCCAGTCAGCACAGGCTAGACTGAAACCCTATCTCAAAAAAACAAAACAAACAAACAAAAAGCTCAAAGGCTAGAGAGATTACTTACTAGTTTAGGCAATTGCCTACAAAGCCAAAGGACCCAAGTTTGATTCCCCAGTACCCATGTAAGCCAGATGCACAAGGTGATACATACATCTGGAGTTTTTTTGCAGTCTGGAGGCCTTAGTATACCCATTCTCATCCTCTCCTATCTGTTTCTTTCTCTCTTTCTCTCAAATAAAAAAAAGCTCAAGGTCATCATTTGGGATATATGGAATTCCAGGCCAACCTTGAGCTACATGAGACCCTGTCCCAAAACAAAACAACCAGAACATAATAAAAGTTTGAATGTCATACTACTAACAAATAAAATTTTAGTTCAAGTATGGACCATACAATTTTAGAATATGCTTATATTAATTTTTTTTTATTAGTTGGACACAGGGTACACACCTGTAGTCCCAACTACTCAACAGGCTGGGGTAGGAGGAATACTGGAGCCCAGGAATTCAAAGCCAGTCTAGTGAAACCATGTCTCAAAAAGACAAACAGAGGGACTGGAGAGATGGCTTAGTGGTTAAGGCACTTGCCTGTGAAGCCTAAGGACCCAGGTTCAAATCCCTAGGACCTACATAAGCCAGATGCACAAGGGGCACATGCATCTGGAGTTTGCAGTGGCTGGAGGCCCTAGCATGCCCATTCTCTCTCTGTCTGTCTCTCTTCTCTCTATCTCTCTCTCTGCTTGCAAATAAATAAATAAATAACAATTATTTTAAAAATAAATAAATAAAAATATTTAAACTTTACACTTCACTGGGTGTTTTATGTTTTCTCTGGCAATCCTCCTGTATTAGTTACCTTCTCGTCATTGCTGGGACAAACACCCAATCAGAAGCAGCTTATGGAAGGAAAAGATTTATGTCCCACTTACAGTTTTATTTTTATTTATTTATTTGAGAGAGAGAAAGATACAGAAATAGGTAGGTAGAGAGAGAGAGAGAGAATGGGTGCACCAGGGCCTCCAGCCACTGCAAACGAACTCCAGATGCATGTGCCCCGTTGTGCATATGGCTTACATGGGTCCTGGGAAGTCAAACCTGGGTCTTTTCGCTTTGCAGGCAAACACCTTAACCGCTAAGCCATCTCTCCAGCCCTCCAGCTTACAGTTTTTTTTTTTTTTGTTTTTGGAGAGAGTCAGAGAGGGAGAGGGAGACAGGTAGAGAATGGGCACACCCGCGGCCTCTCAGCCACTGTGAATGAACTCCAGACATGTGCACCACCTTGTGGGCAAGTGTGGCATTGCGTCCTTGTGTCACTTTACGTATGGCTAAATGTGGGACCTGGAGAATCGAACAGGTGTTCTTAGGCTTAGCAGGCAGGTGCCTTAACTGCTAAGCCATCTCTCCAGCCCTCCTGCTTACAGTTTTGAGGAGAAGTTTCATCACAAGTAAGTATGGCAGCCAAGCACCACATCCTTTTCTTCAGCAGGGAGGAAGATGAAATAAAAGTGGCAAACAAGTGAGGATGGGCTATATAACAATGCAAGCCCTCCCCCAGCCACACACCTCCTCTCGCAGGGATCCACCTCCCAAAGGCCCACACCAGCTGCAGACTGAGTATGAGGTTTAATCACAAGCACATGAGGCCATGGGGGATGTTTCACATTCACAAACCACCATACCTCCCTTTCCTCCATGCTAGAGTCACACACGCACCCAGTTCTGTCCCCTCTCCAGTCCCATAGGGCCTTTGTTCCTGCTAGTCCCTTTGCCAGCCAGGACTACCTTCCTTCTTGCTCTGGCTGCTCTACTACAGTCTGCAATGCAGGCTTCCCATCTCCCATGGGGGTGTCTCCTTGGCCCAGGCCACAACCTAGTTTGATGACATACTCAAATATGTCCCTTGTTCTCAGCTCCCAATGTGGTTTTACAGGAACTTGTAATTTTTTTTCAAATGCTATATTGTTACTTTTCACAACAATTTGTATATTTAAATCAGTATTTCCAGGGCTGGAGAGATGGATCAGCAGTTAAAGGGCACTTGCCTGCAAAGCCTCACGACCCAGGTTTGATTCCCCAGTACTCACATAAAGCCAGATGCAAAAGTGGTGGAGTTCATTTGCAGTGGCAAGAGGTCCTGGTATGCCCATTCATTCTCTCGCTGTGTCTCTCTGCCTGTCTGTCTCTCTCTCTCCTTGCAGATAAATAAATAAAAATACCTTTAAAAGAATATATCAGAGCCGGATGTGGTGGCGCATGCCTTTAAACCCAGCACTCAGGAGGCAGAGGTAGGAGGATCTCCATAAATTTGAGGCCAGCCTGAGACTATAGAGTGAGTTCCAGGTCAGCCTAGGCTAGAGCAAGACCCTATCTCAAAAAACAAACAAAAAAAAAAATTTAGTATTTCCACAAATTTGAGGCTTGGTGAGCTCAAGGTCTTGCTTGCCTTGTTGTCCCCCTGGGTTAGGCAAAGTGTTGTTCCTGGGGGCCCTTACCCATTATGATTCAAGGACTGGACCCCGCTGGCCTCCCTAAGCCTCAATTTACTCCTTTGTAAAGGGAGGTTGGTGCTGGGAACAGTGGCAGAAACTACTCCATCCTGCTTTTCTCGGAGATGGAGCTAAGCCCACAGGGGAAGAGGCCTAGGAGAGTCCAGAGGGCGGGACATGCACAGCCACAGCTAAGACCTGCATCATGCCCCTCACAGGCCACCACACTCAACCCCCAGATGGAAATGAATGCCAAGTGTGTTGGGACCAGGCTGGCCTTCAGGTGTGCATCCTGATGTGGGGACTTTGGGAAAGCTGGCAGGGCTTCAGCCACCAGCTGGATATGCAGTAGAGAAAACCCATCCAGGGCACACTAAAATTGACATAAGGAAGAAGGCAGGGGTCAGCATGAGCTATGTCTGGGACTGGGATGAGATGGGATGGCCTGACCTGAAGGCTGGGGAGGTTTACAAGGAGGGCCTGCAATGGTCAAAGCCCACTTACACACAGAACTGTCCTTGACATCTTTGCTTGAGATTGTCTCATTAAAGGGTATGAGTATGGGACTGGGGAGATTGCTCAGTGGTTAGGAGCACTTACTGCTTAAGCATAAAAGCATCTTGTTCAGAGACTGCCAAGTTCAACTCTTAAGAACTCATGTAAAATGTTGGGCATGAAAAAAAAAGTTGGAAGAAAGAGAAAAGGAAAGGTGGAGGGAGGGCTAATCAAAATATAAGAGGAAGCCGGGCGTGGTGGCGCATGCCTTTAATCCCAGCATTCAGGAGGCAGAGGTAGGAGGATCACCATGAGTTCGAGACCACCCTGAGACTACATAGTGAATTCCAGGCCAGCCTGGACTAGAGTGAGATCCTATCCAGCACTGAAACATCTCTAATACAACTTCCAAGGCTCAGGGTCCATTGCGGAAGAGAGGGCGGAAAGAATGTGAGAGCCAAAGGAAGAGTAGGACTTCTTACAACGTGCTCCTCCACACACAAAATAGCCTGGATATCCATGACCTCACAGTGCCTGACACTTCCTACACAAGACCATCATAATAAGAGGAAAAGATCATGACATCAAACTGAAAAGAGAGACTGATTGAGAGGGGATATGATGGAGAGTTGAGTTTCCAAAGGGAAAGTGAAGGGAGGAAGGGAATTACCATGGGATATTGTCTACAATTATGGAAGTTGTCCATATATATATATATATATATACATATATATACATATATAATGTTGGCACTTGGGAGGCAGAGGTAGGAGGATTGCTGAGAGTTTGAGGCCACCCTGATACTACATAGTTAATTCCTGGTCAGCCTGGGCTAGAGTGAGACCCTACCTCAAAAAAACAAAAACAAAAAAAGTTAGGTGTGGCCAAGTGTGGCTGAGCTTGTCTGTACCCATAGTTCACGGGGAACAAAGAATCCCTGGGACTCACTAACAGCAGCTCCAGGTTGAGCCAGAGGCCCTGTCTCAAAGAAATACACAAATGAGTGACAAGAGAAAGACACCAAATGTTCTTCTCTAGCTTCTGCACATACACACATGAGGTGGAAGCATCTGCACACATGTGTGCATACACCACGCATCACATACACCATACACGCACACACACACACACACACACACACACACTATAGACATAGGTGGAGAAGGAGGTAGGTATAGCTCAGTGGTAGAACACTGGCCTAGCACACATGAAGCCCTTGGGTTTGGTCCCCAACACTGTAGGAGAACCATAAAAATAACAAATTCTGCTGATCATTACGGTAACCTGCCCTACCTGTGCTCACCCAGTCCACCCTGCAGAGGTTCTGCCAGTTGTCCTGAGGTGTCTTGCAGCCACCTCCAGGGGTATGTTGGGCCCTAGAGGTTGGGATGCAGGCTGGGGAGGAGGACCCCAACCTTTGGGCACCTGCAGACAGCCTGTACAGGAGTTGGGACTTTGGGTCACAGCAGAGAGCCTGTTCAGAAGGACAGCTTGTAAAACAGGAACCCAAGAGCCAGGGCACCCTCATCTCCCCCCAGTTTGCTTACTTGCTTGCTCCTCTTTCTTTCTTCCCTCCCTCTCTCCCTCCCTCCCTCCCTCCCTCCCTCCTTCTTTCTCTTTCTTTCTTTCTTTCTTTCTTTCTTTCTTTCTTTCTTTCTTTCTTTCTTTCTTTCTGTTTTGTTTTTCAAAGTAGGGTCTCACTCTAGTCCAGGCTGACCTGGAATTCACTATGTAGTCACAGGGTGACCTCAAACTCATGGCAATCCTCCTACCTCTGCCTCCCAAGTGCTGGGATTAACGGCGTGTGCCACCACGCCCAGCGCAGCTTTCTATTTTTTTAAAAAAATTATTTGTTTGTTTGTTTATTGGACTTTTGTTTTTGCTTTTGTTTTTCTGAGGTAGGGTCTCACTCTAGCCCAGGCTGACCTGGAATTCACTATGTAGTCTTAGGGTGGCCTCGAACTCACAGCAATCCTCCTACCTCAGCCTCCCAAGTGCTGGGATTAAAGGTGTGCGCCACCACGCCCGCCTGGCTTATTTATTTATTTGAGAAAGAGGAAGAGAGAGAGGGAGAGAATGGGCACCCCAGGGCCTCCAGCCACTGCAAATGAATTCCAGAAACATGCACCACCTTGTGTACCTGGCTTACATGGGTCTTGGAGAATCAAACCTGTGTCCTTTAGCTTCACAGGCTAAAGTCTTAACCACTAAGCCATCTCTCCAACAGCTCCTCCCTTTTTTTTTTTTTTTTTTTTTTTTTTCGAGGTTGGGTCTCACTCTAGCCCAGGCTGACCTGGAGTTCACTCTGTATTCTCAGGGTGGCCTCGAACTCACAGCGATCCTCCTATCTCTGCCTCCCGAGTGCTGGGATTAAAGGCTTGTGCCACTATGCCTGGCTTCTCTTACCTTTCTTGTCCCCCAAATCATGACTCCCCATGTCTGCTCGCTGTGGAGCTCCACAGGGTGCTCCCTACAGCACTCTCCCTCATTCCCCCTCCTGCACAGCTCCCAGCCCCTAAGTCCTGAGCCCCAGGGGGCAAATAAGGAAGCAAAGAGCCACGTGACTAGACAGCTGGTGACCCAGAAGTAGACACATGTATCAGCTCAAACATACATGGCTGATCGAGGCGCTCAGGTCCTTTCCTCAAGGGTGATGGGGTAGTGTGTCCCCACTGGGCAATGTGATGAGGCCAGAAATGGGCCAGGCAGAAGCATGAAGACCGGAAGACTGCCTTAAAGTAACAAAGGGGAGGGTGGTGGGCCTCCATCGCCTGACAGAGGAGGACCCTGTGTGTGTTCCTCTCCTCTCTCTCCTGTGCCCATCATGGCATGGCTGTGCATGGTGAGGTACCATAGCTACACAGATGGGAAGCTGGGAGCCAGCTTTGAAGCCAGAGTCCAAGTTGAGCCTAGGCAGGGAGTTGAGGGGGTGGGATGGGGGCAGCAAATGCTTGGGAGGTCCCAGCCTCCCCAGAACAGCTCTCTTTGCCTCTAGCTCCCCACAAGTGCCTGTGGGCACGGCACACTCCTGTGTTTACCCAGGGCAGTTTCAGCTGCAAAGCTGTCGGCGGCAGTCTGCAAACACCCCCGCCGCCGCCTGCCAAGCGCCACCAGCCGCCAGCTTGCTTCGCAGGCAGTTCACACAAGCTGCCCGGCCTGGCACCAGGCTGCTTGCCGGCCTCCCTCCAGAGCCGACAGCATCCTCAGGGTGCCATCCCTCAGTGTCTCCATCTATAAAGAGCTATAATGCCTCCTGCCACTTCTATAGTCCCTGGGGTCCCCTTAGATGGTAGGAAATGGGGGGGACCCCCAAGGCTCAGTGACACCTTAGGAGGGATGAAGGAACTCTGGGGAGATGGTCACTTTGAAAATCACCAAGAACGCTGACCCTGGTAGGAGACATGGAACATCACTGAGTCCCAAGGACTCAGATACCTGGGCACTATCTAGCCCTTCATGTAGATGCCGGTGTCCTGAATCTACTCCATGGAACTGGCTGGGGCCTCACTGCCCTTAGGGTCCTCTACACTGGACCCCTGGTAGCTGCTTAGGTCACAAGTACCTCCAGCTCCTCTGAGATGTCCCCTTCCTCACCTGGCTAGCACTGGCCATCAATACCTGCTCTGGCTGGATGAGTGGCTACAGACATGGACCCTCCTCAGCCCAAGCTCCTTTCCCCTGAGCACACACAGGGCAGTTGACCCCCATTCTTGGCAGAGGTGCTGGCAATTGTATGATCTCTGATTGGATCCAGTCTTCAGTCCAAGTTGACCCTTATGGACATAAGGGATTGCTAGGGTCACACCCCAGTCCTTCCAGTAACATGCCACCTCTGGGGATCCAAGAGCTTTGGCCTATGAGTCCCCCATCAGCGCAGATCCGTCTTCCTGGGCCTCCAATTGAAGAAGAGAGATGTTGGAGCCCCCAATAGCTCCTGGGACTCTTGGAAGTCCCCCCAGCCTCAGTATGCTGTGTCCCCTCCCCCACCCATCTTTGAGCTTGGCCAGCTCTTTTTTTTTTTTTTTTTTTCCTGGTCGCTGGAGCTGACACCGCAGTTCCTGGGCCCCATGAGCCTGGGATATTCCAAACACAGCCTCAGGACTGGGCTGTGCCTTTTAAGATTAATAATTGTGCTGTCTCATGGCCTTGTAATTAAGTGCTTGTTCATCCCCATTATCATAGGAAAGTGATTTGTTGTTCTCTGGGCAATAAAATTCCACCTGCTGAGGGAGGGGCCTGCAGGCAACTCTTGTAGAACTGCTGAGGGAGCTGGGCATGGTGGCACAGCAGGCCTTTAATCCCAGCACTCAGGAGGCAGAAGTAGGAGGATCGCCGTGAGTTCAAGGCCACCCTGAGACTACATAGTGAATTCTAGGTCAGCCTGGGCTAGAGTGAGACCCTACCTCAGAAAAACAAAACAAAACAAAAAAAAAAAAACTGCTGAGGCATGCTATTATCCCCACCCACTAAGGCTGGGCATTGAAGGAAAGGGCTTGGCCCCACCTTTCAGACTGGGCTCCTGGACCTCAGGTTTCTTTCCAAATGCCCTGGAGCTTGGAAGAGGCCCTGGGACATTTTATTCCCCCAGAATCAGAGTCCAGGCTGACCTAGAACTAATTCTGTAGCCCAGGCTGACCTTGGACTCACAGTGATCCTCCTACCTCAGCCTTCCAAGTGCTGGGATTAAAGGCCTGTAGCACCATGCTTGGAGTGGCCCTGGAACTTTATTTTTTTAAAAAAAAATTAATTTATTTGCAAGAAGAAACAGAACCCTGGCACACCAATTACCTCTCTTCTCTCTCTCACTCTTGCATTAAAAAAAAGGCAGGGGGCTGGAGAGATGACTTAGTGGTTAAGCGCTTGCCTGTGAAGCCTAAGGACCCCGGTTCGAGGCTCAATTCTGCAGGACCCACGTAAGCCAGATGCACAAGTGGGCACATGCATCTGGAGTTCATTTGCAGTGGCTGAAGGCCTGGCGTGCCCATTCTCTCTCCCTCTATCTTTCTCTCTCTCTCTACTTGCCTAGTTCTGTATCTCTCAAATAAATAAATAAATAATAAAATATTTAAAAAAAAAAAGGCAGGGCTGGAGAGGTGGCTTAGTGGTGAAAGCACTTGCCTAAGGACCCAGATTCGATTCTCCAGGTCCTACGTAAGCCAGATGCACAAAGTGGCGCATGCATCTGGAGTTCGTTTGCAGTAGCTAGAGGCCCTGGCATGCCTATTCCTTCTCTCTCTCTCTGTGTCTAATGAATAAATTTAAAAATATTTTTAAAAACAGCAGTCTGTCAGGCTTGCCTCAAAAAAAAAAAAAAAAAAAAAAAAAAAGAAGGGCTGGAGAGATGGCGATGGCCTAGTGGTTAAAATGCATGGCTGTGAAGCCTAAGGACCCAGGTTGGATTCTCCAGGTCCCACAGAAGCTAGATACACATGGTGGCACATGCATCTGGAGTTCGTTTGCAGTGGCTAGAGGCCCTGGAGTGCCCAGAGGCCCCAGAGGCCCTGGAGTGCCCATTCTCTCTCTCCCTCCATCTCTCTGTCTCAAATAAATAATAAAAATCTTAAAAAAAAAAAAAAGAAGAAGAAGAAATAGAAAGGGGGAGGGGGAAAGAACGGGTGCACCAGGGCCTCTTGCCCCAAACTCCAGATGCATGTGCCACTTTGTACATCTGGTTTTACATGGGTGCTGAGGAATAGAACCCAGGTGGTTAGGCTTTACAGGCAAGCTCCTGAACCTCTGAGCCTTCTCTCCAGACCTGCCCTGGGATTTTCTTGCTACAGTAGGGGCCTGTCATCTGTGGTGGGGCTGGAGACAGCTTGAGCCTGAGCTTATTATACAACAGGCCCTGCTGGGTGGTCTTAGGGATCAGACACCCTGTGAGGGAATACGGACAGCTCTGGGGTTCTGTGACACTGCTGTGTTCTGCATGTGTGCGTGCGTGCATGTACACATGTGTACACACACACACACACACACACACACACACAGAGGAGCTATCTCTTTCCAGGGCTAAGTTCCTCCATCACTGAGAGCAGGCAGCGGCCTTGTGTCCTGGGAAGCTGATCTGTAAACCAGGTCCCTGGAAATAGTCCCAGAGGCTCGGGGACTTCAGGACCAGGGACCCCGCCTAGTCCAAGGTCCTGTGGTCCACCCAGCCATTGAGACAAGAGGGATGACAGGGGGGAGTGTGACAGTTGTCTTGGCCCATGAGCTGGGTAGGGCTGCTGGACACAGAAGTCACCCCTGCTGCTGGACACAGCAGTCATACCTCTTCATCCTCAGTCTCCCAGGGAGATCTGCTGCGGCTGACAGATCCCCAATACTGGAAGAGAGATGCCCACCTTCCACACCCCTGAGCTCTCCCTGTGACTAAGAATAGGGCTGTCCACCTGATCCCTATAGTGGCCTCTGCTGGTGGGTGTTCAGATTCCTCTGGCATCTGGAAACACCCGTGTCCCGCAGTGGCCCAGGTCGTCTCCTCAACCATGCAGACATGCATCATTAATTATGGATGCACAAAAGGACCGATTTATCTTCCTTTGGGCATTTTTCAAATTAGGGCTAAAACATACACTGAGATTTTTTTTTTCCCCTGAGGGAAGAAATTAAAAAATGTGAAATCATGAACTAACAAAAGAAATTTGGTCAAATATAACCTCTTAACAAGAGATGATGTTAAAATTATGGTTATTAGCCATGTTTCCTTTCAGGAGCAGTTAAAGACGCTTTGGAAGGTGAGACAATTAATTTTTAAGTTTATATTACACATTATAACACAGCAGGCCATTAGTGAGCCGGTGACATTAACCTTAATGTACTTGGCAAAGGCAGCTGTGGACACTGCTGGACAGGCTCCCAGGCTGCATGGACACAGGACTCTCAACAGGTCAGGTCTTGGACTGCACCTCAGTGTCCCTAGCCAGGGAACAGATGGGTACCCTAGTGACGGGGGCTGGTGATGAAGATGATGCCCACCCTAGGGAGAGGACAGAGCTGAGCAGGCCACTGCTAGCAATAGGCTGCTTAGACCGTCCCATGTGGTCAGAATCTTGATGGACACTGGTGAGGGTCCTGTGGGGTCTGAGGGGTAAATGTGGGTTGGGGTCAGAGGTCAGAGCTCAAGCTAGAGGCGGTCAGAGATGACAAGGGCCTGTGTTAAGTATGGACTTAAAATAGACCTCTGGGGAGCTCCTGGCTTCTCCAGTGGCTGGATGCTATTGGCTGTCCCCCTGCCTCCACCCCTACACACACCACTGTGACCCTTCCAAGCCTGCTGGCTCCCTGATCATCTACTATAGGCCCTCAGCTGACCTGGGTGCTTTCTCCCAAAAGCCCTTCAGAGTAGGTGCTGTGCCCCAACATCAGGCAAAGACGCAGCAGTCTGGGGGCTGGGGGGATCGGTTTTGCTCAAGGTCACACAGGCAGAGCTGGCATTTTAGTCTTCTCGGACTCCAGATCTTGAACTCCTACCTGCCTCTATCTCTAGCTGTCTTCAGACCTCCCCTCCTGCCCCTCCCTAGTTCTTCCCACCCCCCCTATCTAACCCCCCTCCCAGTTCTCTCTAGCCCTCCCTTGCCTTCCCCTGAGCCTGGAGTCTGCTGCTGCAGCCAACTCTGAGGTCTGGGGCTAGAGGCAGAGTAGCTCTCCTTCCCGGCATTCCCCACTGCCCTGCAGACTGCTCACCAGCAGACAGACCTTCTTTGAAGAGCCTGGGTGAAGGAGAAAGGCACCAGTGAGTGTGCCCTGGCCAGCTTTGAAAGAAAGGAGCCGAGGTAGACCATTCATCTAGCATATGCACTTGGGAAGGCCCGAGTTCATCTCAGCAAAGTGAGGGGGATGAGAGGAGGAGAGGAGGTGGAAGATGGATAAAGATAAGGGAAAGGAGAAGGAGGAGAGGGAGAAAAAAGAATCCAGGGCCTGGAGAGATGGCTTAGCGATTAAATGCTTGCCTGTGAAGCCTAAGGACCCTGGTTCAAGGCTCGATTTCCCCAGGACCCATGTAAGCCAGATGCACAAGGAGGGGTGCATGCATCTGGAGTTTGTTTGCAGTGGCTGGAGGCCCTGGTGCACCCATTCTCTCTATCTATCTGCCTCTTTCTCTCTCTGTCTGTCTGTCACACTCAAATAAATAAAAAAAATTAAAAAGAGAGAGAGAAAAAAGAATCTATGGTCAGGCAGGAGGACACAGAAGCCCAAGGCATCAATCAATGCCCGAGCAGTGAGGTTGTGTCTGAGTTCATCCCAGCCTGAGGAACACAGGATGAGGACAGCTGGGGGCTTGGCTGGACAAGGGACAGGCCTGCTGCTGCTCTATCTAAACCTCACAGGCTTTCAGTTGGTTCTCTGGACGAGCAGGGGGAATGCACAGTGTCTGCAGGTGGTCAGGAATGACTGGTGTGGGGCACGGACTGTGGTTGACTGGATAACTGGGAGAGGCTGGGCAGGTGGCAAAGTTCAGGAGCAGATGTAGGACGTGCTTACCCTGGGGAGACAAGCTAGAGACATGGGCTCAGTGTGGATCCTGCCCTGTCTGTCCTCCACTGTGGCCTTCCCCACCCCCTCCCTCCAGGTCTCTATTCAAATGTCCACCAGAGTTTTTGAGATGGGGAGGAGTTTAGAGCAAGGAGACTGTTGTAGTCAGCTCCATGCTGCCGGGACAAACATCCAAACCAGACACAGTTTATGGGAGGAAGGGATTGATTTCAAGCTTACAGATCCAGGGGAAGTTCCATCAGTGGTGGAAGAAGCTGGTTCCCATTCACAGATCCAAGCAGAGAGACCACACCACGAAAAATCAGGAACTCCGCCAGCATTCACACTGCTCTCTCCACACCTCTGGGCTGGAATCAGATCCTCACACCCCTCCCCGGCCCCCCTGAGGCAACACCCCAGGATCCGCTCCCAGTGACACCTCTTCCAGCCAGGTGGCTGGAGACCTAAGTTACAAGCTTAATAAAACACCTGACTCAGCTGGGTGTGGTGGTGCATGCAGGAGGCAGAGTTCAAGGCTGGCCCGATACTGCAGAGTGAATTCCAGGTCAGCCTGACCTAGAGCAAGACCTTACCTCAAAAGAAACAAAACAAAACAAAACAAAAACCCCAGCTGAGTCTATGGAGGACATACATTTACATTCAACCCACCACAGAGATTAACCACATCTATGTCCCATAGGTGTGGGGAACTGATAGCTTTGGAAGAGATGAGGACACAAGGCCTTGGAGGTGCACAGAACAGAGGGGCTGGGCAGGTTGGGCCAGAGAGGGGCGATTGAGTGGGGCAGTTGGTGGAAGGGCTGGTTACCACCTCCAGGAGGATCTCCTAGCCTGGCCACTCCCAGGGCCTGCCTGGCTCTTTGTGGCTTTGGAGACAGACGAGCAGAAGGTACCATGGGTTTGGAGGCCACAAGGATAGTCTTGCCCTGGAATTCCTCTAGGGGGCCTGTGGGCTACCCTACCTCTAGAGAAAGCGGTAGGGACCACAACCCACCAGGGAACTCCCTACAGACTCTGACTTTCAGCCGGGAGTGCTGGTGCATGCCTTTAATCCCAGCACTTGGGAGGCAGAGGTAGGAGGATCACCGTGAGTTCGAGGCCACCCTGAGACGACATAGTGAATTCCAGGTCAGCCTGGGCCAGAGTGAGACCCTACCTGAAAACAAACAAACAAACAAAAACCCAAAAAAACAAAGCAGACTCTGAACCAGTTTCCAGCTTGGGTAAGCCTTGCCCTTGACTCTGTTGCCTGACCCAGGTGGGATGGGTGTCCATATACCTTGTGGGTTGTGCCACAGGGGGAGGGGGCTTTCTGGAGGAGGTGAGAGGAAGGATGGAAAAGAGAAGATTCATTCGTTCGCTCATTCACTAACTCACTCACTCACCCACCCATTCACTGAACGCGGATGGTTTTCAGGCTCTAGCCAGGCCTGGCCAGAAGCACAGGTTGTCAGTGCTGGCTGGAACGAGGCTCCCATGAGCTTCTTTGGCTCTGTGTCAAGTTCCAATGTGGAGAGCCCCCTCACACTTCAGAGGTCAACTCTCCTGAGTTCTCATGTGGGCAGAAAGTACCTCTTTAGGCTTCTGGTGGTCTAGGGAGCCCTGCATTCTCAGGCTGCAGTCTATGCTTCTGCAGTCCTGCAGTGGCTTCCCTGTCCCTGCATGGAGGTCTCCTGAGGACACTGGATTTCAGACCACTCTACTCAATGTGGCCTAACCTTAACTAGTTGCATTTAAAAACAACCCCGGGCTGGAGAGATGGCTTAACGGTTAAGGCGCCTGCCTGCTAAGCCTAAGAACCCGGTGTCAATCTCCAGGTCCCACGTTTAGCCAGATGCAAAGTGACACAAGGGTACAATGCAGCACTTGCCCACAAGGGGGCGCACACATCTGGATTTCGTTCATAGCAGCTGAGAGACTGCTGGCGCGCCCATCTCTATCTGTCTCCCTCTCCCTCTCTATCTGTCTGTCTCTCTCTGTGTCTCTCTCCAAAAAATAAAATAAAATAAAAATCAGACCCAGGCTTGGTGGTACACACCTTTAAAAAAAAAAAAAAACAATCCCATGCTAGAACAAGGCAGACTGTGAAGACCTGGGGGTTAAGACTTGCACCTGTCTTCTGGGATTCCCATCATTCACCCAACACTGTGAGGCTGGAGACAGGCAGGCCATATTGTGGGGGTTCAACATATTTCCTCAAACTTAACCCCTTTGAACACTAGTCTTTTATTTTATTTTATTTTTATTTTTAATATATTTATTTATTTATTTATTTGAGAGGGAAAAAGAGGCAGAGAGAGAGAGAAAGAATGGGCGAGCAAAGGCCTCCAGCCATTGCAAATGAATTCCAAATACATGCACCTCCTTGTGCATCTGGCTTACATGGGTCCTGGAGAATTGAAACGGGATCCTTTGGCTTTGCAGGCAAACGCCTTAACCGCTAAGCCATCTCTTCAGCCCTGTCTTTTTTTTTCTTTTTAATTTGAGAGAGAGAGAGAGAGAGAGAGAGAGAGAGAATGGGTGCACCAGTGGCCTCTCAGCTGCTGTAAACGAACTCCAGACACGTGTGCCCCCTTGTGAGCATGTGCAATATTATGTGCTTGCATCACTTTTGCATCTGGCTAAATGTGGGACCTGGAGATTCAAACAGGTATTCTTAGGCTTCGCAGGCAGGCATATTCACAGCTAAACCATCTCCCCAGCCCTGAACACTAGTCTTTTGAACTATTCTTGTTGGAAACTCTTCTAAAACTCACCTTTTTTTAAGAGAGGGCATCCCAGATCAAGATAGAAGCCACTAGGACCACTGGGATGAGACCAAGAAAACCTGGAGGTGCCCACCTCGCTCTCAGAACCTTCACTGTGCTTTCAGACACTGCCATACCCTGGGTGGACACTTGAACCCTGAGGCAGCTCACACCCACCACTGCTTGTGCACTTTCCTGAGGAAGTGAGCCTCCCCTCTATCCTGTAGGGTCAATGAGGACCAAGGTCCAGTGCTGAGGGTCTGAGGTGCCCATATGCCTCCCTAGCCTCCTTCAGAGGGCAGAACAGGAGCTTAGGTGGGTGCTGGGGGACCTGGACAATAGCCCCACAATAACCAGGGGCCTCTGCTGACAAGACTCAGATGGACCTGCTGGGCGTGGTGGTGCACACCTTTAATCCCAGCACTAGGGAGGCAGAAGTAGGAGGATCACTGTAAGTCGAGGCCACCCTGAGACTACATAGTGAATTCCAGGTCAGCCTGGGCTAGAGTAAGAGTCTTCCTCAAAAAACCAAAAATAAATAAATAAATAAATAAAAAATAAAACCCACAGAAAAAGAAAAAAGAAGGCACAGCTGGATCTCAGACGAGCCTGCATAGCTTCACACCTATAACTTTAAATTTAAAAAGCACGTGCTGCTTCCTGGGCCCTCTCAGCAGCTCAGCGCAACAACCCCATAAAGATCATGTTATAGTACAAGCCATTAGGCGCTGAGTTTACCGTACACACATCTCTAAATGGTTCGGCAAACAGCAGCCTGCTCACGGGCAGGGAAGGAGAACGGCTTCATTTGGAGTAACAAATGATCCTTGATTTGATTTTAAATGCAATGACAGCCAAATTTATTTCTTATTTAATCACTTCCCGCGCCGTGGAGAGTGGGGCGATATTAACTCCACAGTGCCGAGCAGTCTCCCTCTCCAGGATCTGTGGAAAGAGGGAGGCGATAGATTATGTTTACAGGGCAGCGGGACTGCGGGGCGAAGCGCGCAACCAGAATGGGGATTTTTGTCATTTACATGGTAGTTTATATCATTATTTCTTCCTGCTTCCAATTTTCCAGTAATAAAAATACAGGCAGTGTGATTCTCTTTGCATTACAGATAAACCATCTTGATTCTTTATTAAATATTTTTATTAATCTGAAGTGCTGCAAAGTGTCAGAGCGGATAAATCAAGCTGGGAGCCGTCATTTTCCCTCCGCCGGCTCCATAAAGCGGCTTCAGCAGTGCCTGAGTGGCGCTGGGCAAGGTCTTGCTTCTCTGGCTCTGCTGTCTGTCCTGCACACACAGTTGCGTGGACTCGCAGAAATGATGCTAACAGGATGTTTGTTCTTCAAGATCCAACTGGTTTGGGAAATCACTCCAAAATCCCCTGGTTCTCACTCTGTTTCATTAGGACTTACTCTTGGTTTCATTCCCTGAAATAGTGGGGAAATGTGGCCTCTCTGGAGCAGGCTGGCCCAGGGAGAGTTTACCCTCTACCACCCAGAGCGTGGAGAGAGGCAGCCATTGGGCAGGACCAGGTGTATTTAGGGGGCCATGCCCAGGGTCAGCCAGCAGCAGGGACCCTGGTCTTGGCAGGGAAGGGGCACAGGAATGATGACAGGGTCCCGGGTCTGACAGGTTCTCCTTGTCCCCAGGTGACAGATGGCCTTCAGTAAGCCTACTTAGCTTCCTCCCTGTGATGGGGCCATGAGATGAGGGAGAGATTGGTTGCCGGAGGGTACTGTTTCTTGCTGAAACATGCCCTTTGAAACCTTGCTATAGAACCATCTCAGAGCTGGTCATGGTCACTTCCCCAGCCACTGCCAGGAACTGCAAGCATGGTGGTTTCTTTCTCTACCCAGTTGTACCCTGATCCTCCCCTCTGCTCCCCTAACTTTCTTGCTCCCTGGGAGGTCAGAGAATGCTGCTTAGCTCTGAATGAACAGCGCTGTGGCAAGGACTCCTCTGAGGTTCCTTCTTCTGGGATGTTAGGGTTGTCCCTGCCTAAGGACCTCGGGGTTGTCTGCTCTTAGGTGCGATATACCAGCTCTGGAGAGGCTCCGAGGGGCTCCCTGGCCTCCGTTGGGGATGGTATGCTGTATTGCTTCTGAGACCTCATGACACCCTGGAGAAGCCAGCCTCCTATTTTTCATGGGGCCCCATGGCCTTGACACCTGTCCTATCCCAGCCTGCTCCCTGAATAACAAGATCTCACAGATTGCCCACTTTGGGGTGTTCTCCTTCTACTTCTTTGAATCCTCCCCATAGAAGGCAGGGCTGCAACCCCACAATGCACTCCTATCAAGACTTGACTCAGGGGCTGGAGAGATGGCTTAGCGGTTAAGGCGCCTGCCTGCTAAGCCTAAGAACCTGGTTCAATCTCCAAGTCCCACGTTTAGCCAGATGTAAAGTGATGCAAGGGCGCAATGCCGCACTTGCCCACAAGGGGGCGCATGCATCTGGATTTCGTTCACAGCAGCTGAGAGTGCTGGCGCGCCCATCTCTGTCTCCCTCTCCCTCTCTGTCTATCTCTCTCTGTCTCTCTCTCCAAAATAAATAAATAAATAAATAAATAAATAATAATAAAATAAATAAATAAAAAGACTTGACTCAGCTCCTGACTGCCATCCAGGGCGTGGTGATCCAGAAATCTCTGACCTACTACCAACAGTTTCCCACTTAAGAGAGGGCTGCCCATGTCTACCATGCTGGTTTCATTCCCCCAGGCTCTCCTCCTGGGCCTGAAGGACACCCTGGATGTCCTTTCCCCAAACAATACTGGAGGCCTGGCCTGCCACTCTGAAGTGTCCATTCAAGGGACACAAGAGCCAGGGCCCAGCGGAGATGGGCTAGAACAGGGTGGGTTGCAAAGGATCATAGGGGAACACTGTGGAAAAGGGTGAAAGAAAGCCTGGAAGAAGAAGTGGTAGACCTACCTAGAGTACTCAGAAGGAGGGCACATGCCTGCAGCTCTATGGGACCCTGTGTTGGAGGTAGTGGCCAGGGGAGGGGGGGGCACTTCCAGAGAAACCTTGGGCACAGATCCCATCTGTTTTCTGTGCCAGGCATTCAAGTGTGGTGTGTCCCTATGACAACCTGCGGGGGTGGAGAGTGGGCATGTCCTGATTCTCCACTGCTGGGGCCAGAGTATACTGGTGGCCTAGCTCCCTCTGTGGGGTCCTGGAACTCTCACATAGGAAAGTGGGTTCCCCCTCCTTTTTTCATCATCTCCCTCCCCAAATGGGGCCTCGGCTGTGTGCTGTGTGCATCTGGGGGTGGGGGTAGGCAGTGCCTGAAACTCAGCTGTGGCTGCAGAAAATGCCTGAGTGGAGGAGGGACGGGGACACCGTCTGGCTGGGCACCAGGAGAACTCTGTGTTCCTTCCACTTCCTCAGCAGGGACCAGATCTGAATGCAACTCACGTGCCCAGGCTGCCCAAGGAGCGAAGGCCAGAGATGTCTGCCAGGCTCAGTGGACATTGAAGATGGGAGTGCCTACTGGGCAGAGCCAGCTGACTAAAAAGTTCTGGTCTTTCGTTTTTTTACTTTTTATATATATTTATTTATTCATTTATTTGAGAGAGAGAGAGAGCCAGGGCCTCTAGCCATTGCAAATGAACTAGACACATGTGTCCCCATGTATACCTGGCTTACATGGGTTCTGGGGAATAGAACCTGGGTCCTTAAGCTTCATAGACAAGTGTGCCTTAACTGTTAAGCCATCTCTGTAGCCCATTCTGGTCTTTCTGAAGGATGGCTAGGGGTGAGGTGGCTAGGGGTAAGGGAAAGGAATGAATTTTGGGGAACTATTCAAGCAACCAATCCCATCCCTTCTCTGTCTCAGTTTCCTATCTCACTAGTAGGAGTGTGATTCTGCAGGTCCACCATACTTCTGCTGACCAAACCAGAGATGACTGCAAAGGGGCCAAGCCTATTATAGCCACTGTGGGAACCAAGGCCCTGGGCACTGGGCTGTACTGGCACCCCTCCTGCTTGGTTTAGCTGCCCCTCGAGCTGTGTAAGGGCAGCCAGGCTGTAGAATGCCCATGTGACACCTGAGAGGTGGAAACCCCACCCCCAACACCCTCATGAGCCATCCATATACACCTTACTGCAGGAGACAGTGAAGAAGATAGAGATGGTAACATCTCATCCCCAGTAGGGCTTTGGGCCCAGGATGGAGCAGATTAGGCACCAGAAGGTCCCCTAGTGCCCAGTGAAAGACCTGGCCTAGCAGAAGCATGTCCTGAGACCCAGCTTCTGGGTGTCCCAGGAGAAGGACACATGTGTTCATAAAGCCTGTGGGTCGGGACAGGCTGCTGACAACTGTAGCTGGGCACGGATCCCTGCCACCCTCCATGGCCCAGGCCCTCCCAGACCCACCAACAAGAGGCTTTAGTTGCTGTTGGCTGTGGAAGCCAAATTTAAACCCAGAGATGGGGCCAGGGAGATGGGTCAGTGGATAAAGTGCTTGCCATACAAGTATGGGTACTTGAGTAGCCCGACACTGTAGCGTGAGTGTCTGCCATCCCAGTGTGCCTAGGCAAGAAGGGAGGTGGAAAAAGGAGCATCCCCCACAAGCTTACAGGCCAGCTAGCTTGGCGGAATGAATATCTTAAACAAAGTGGGAGATGGGACCAACACCCAAAGTTGTCCTCCTCTGATCTCCACACACGATCCATTGCATGCACATGCCTGCACCTCATATACATGAACACACACATCCTCCATGTAATATATGCACAAACACAATTAAAACAAAGAAGTCATCTTTAAAAATAGACTTAGGGGGCTGGAGAGATGGCTCAGCTGTTAAAGGTGCTTAATTCCAAAACCTGATGGCCCAGGCTGGAGATATGGCTTAGCGGTTAAGGCACTTGCCTACAAATCCATAGGACCCAGGTTGGATTCCCCAGGACCCATGTAAGCCAGATGTACAAGGTGGCACATGTGTCTGAAGTTCGTTTGCAGTGGCTGGAGGCCCTGGCACGCCCATTCTCTCTTTATCTCTCTCAAATAAATAAATAAAAATAAAATATTAAAAAAACCCTGACGGCCCAGGTTTGATTTCCCAGTATTCACATAAAGCCAGATGCACAAGGTGGCACGTGTGTCTGGACATCTGGTGAATCATGGAAGCCTGGCTGAAGCATGGGCTTGTTATTTAAAAGACCACATTCCCAGGAAGTGGGTCCAGGCAGTTCTGAGATGAAATGTGACCTTGGCTAAGACACACGCATTCACGCACGCACGCACGCATACCCCATAGGCTGCAATACATGGATCATTGCTTGTCTGGGCCCTCCATCCCAGGCTACTTTACAAGCTGGCCCAAGGCAACTCCCTGACCCTGGCCATCCATGTCACAGCTAACCCACATCCTGTGTCAGAGCCCCAGCTGTGTGCAGGTTCCTGCTGTACAACCAAGTGAGTCGCACCATGTCCGGGAGGGGAGCCTTAGGGAAGAGCCCCAGCAGAGGGGCAAGGGGCGGTGCTGTTCTCTCGGGGAGAGATTTCAGAGAAAGAGTGACCGGAATAACCACATTTAACCCATCATAATGTGGAGAGTTTTGTTATGGAAAAAAAAATACCAGAAAGCCATTAATGTAAATCATGAAATATTCATCAAGGAAGTCACTTAAATGTCTTGTGTTCCCAGAAGTAGTGCTGGGAGCTTCCTGCACCCGGGCGCCAAATACCAGCTCCTGAGCATCATTTGAGGCATTAGTGCTAAACTGGAAGCCTTAGCTCATGCTGCAGGCATCAGCTTCTTTGCTCTGGCTGCCTAAACAGGGGAAAGAGGCTCTGTGGGGGCCATGACCACTGCTTCTTCTCATGTGTCTTCAAGAGGTTACAGTTGGGCTGGAGAGATGGCTTAGCAGTTAAGGCCCTTGCCTGTGAAGCCCAAGGACCCATGTTCAATTATCCAGATCCCACATAAGCCAGATGCACAAAGGTGAGGCAAGAGCAAGGTCACACATGCCCACTAGGTGGCGCAAGTGTCTAGAGTTCAATTGCAGTGGCTGAGGCCCTGGCTCTCCAATTCTGTGTGTGTGTGTGTGTGCGTGCACGCGTGTGTCTCTCTCTCTCTCTCTGAAAAAAAAAAAAAAAAAGAGCCGGGCATGGTGGTGCATGTCTTTAATCCCAGCACTCGAGAGGCAGAGGTAGGAGGATTGCCATGAGTTTGAGGCCACCCTGAGACTACATAGTGAATTCCAGGTCAGCCTGAGCTAGACTGAGACCCTACCTCAAAAAAAAAAAAAAAAAAAAAAAAAGGAGAGGGAGGTTACAGGGCCAGAGAGATGGCTTAGCGGTTAAGGCACTTTCCTGGGAAGCCTAAGAATCCTGGTTTGATTATCCAGGTCCCATGTAAGCCAGATGCACAAGGTGGCGCATGCATCTGGAGTGGAGTCCGTTTGCAGTAGCTAGAGGCCCTGGTGTACCCATTCTCTCTCTCTAATAAATAAAATAAAATCTAAAAAAAAAAAAACCCTTAAATGATAATAATAAAAAAAAAACAGAGGTTGGGCTTGGAAAGATGGCATAGCAGTTAAGCGCTTGCCTGTGAAGCTTAAGGACCTTGGTTTGAGGCTCAATTCCCCAGGACCCATGTAAGCCAGATGTACAAGGTGGCGCATGCATCTGGAGTTCGTTTGCAGTGGCTGGAGGCCCTGGAGTGCCCATTCCCTCTTTCTCTATCTGCCTCTTTCTCTGACTGTCTGTTGCTCTCAAATAGATAAATAAATAAAAATAAATATATTTTTAAAAACATACACAGAGAGATTAGAGTCACCTCACCAGTAGTTCCCTGCCTGCAACCCCTATAAGAAAGACAACTGCTATGGTGTCACCCCTGGACATGGTTTCACAACTCATAGGTATTCCTGATCACTGCTGGGTTGTGCGGTGCATGAGCCACAAGGCTAGGATTTGGATCCACACTGCTGTAAGCCACCCATCTTTAAGTAACTGCTGCTGCAAAAACACTGAAGGAAGCAACACTGAAAACATCCATCAGGGAAGAACAGAACACACCACCCAGGGCGAAGCCCGGGCGTGGTGGCGCATGCCTTTAATCCCAGCACTCGGGAGGCAGGGGTAGGAGGATCACCTAGAGTTCGAGGCCACCCTGAGACTACATAGTGAATTCCAGGTCAGCCTGGACCAGAGTGAGACCCTACCTCAAAAAAAAAAAAAAAAAAAAAAACCAAACCACCCAGGGCTGCCACCAAAGGAAAGAACCTGTGAAGGGAGGAGGTGGAGGGACTGGCTCCCTGGAGTGCTGTGGGGGAGGGGTGAAACTGTACTGCTGCCTTAGGGGAGGAGGCCTGGCGGCTCCTGAAAACACAAAGATAGAATGTCCATGAGACCCAGCGATCCCTCTTCTTGGTCTACATTTGAAAGAAGTGTAAGAGCAGGGCCTTGAAGAAGCACTTGTGCATCCCCATTCAGAGCAACTCCAGTCAATAGCCAAGTGGTTATTAAAAAGAAAGTACGTGGAGCATCCAGCTCCAGATGACAGTGTCAGCCTGTGCGTGCAGTAGAATACCACTCAGAGAGAAAGTCTGCACTCGCTACACCAGGGATGAACCTCAAGGATGTCACATGGAGCCAGACGTGGTGGCGCACGCTCTTAATTCCAGTACTCAGGAAGCAGAGGTAGGAGGATTGCTGTGAGTTCAAGGCTACCCTGAGACTACATAGTGAATTCCAGGTCAGCCTGGGCCAGAGTGAGACCCTACCTCGAAAAAGCAAAACAAAGAAAAAAAAAAAAAGAATGTTATGTGGATTGACATGAACCAGACACAGAAGGACTTGCCCTCTTGGACTCCAGTCATGTGAAGCTCCTAAACCCTTAGATCCAGAGAGATGGGCAGTAGAGTGGGGGTGCCAGGTTGGTGGTGAGGAGCCAGTGTTAAAGAAGGTAGTGTCAGGTTAAGATGGAGGCTCTGGTTGTCAATACTGTGAATGGGCTTCATGCTGCTAAAGATGAAAAGATGTTTTGTGTAGGGTTGGAGAGACAGCTGAGTTGAAGTGTTTGCCCTACAAGCATTAGGACCTGAGTTCAATTCCCAGTACTCACAGAAAATTCTGGACACAGGGCAGGTGCCTGTAATCCCAGGGCTGGGGAGGCAGAGTCAGGATGATCCCTGAGGCTCTCTGGTCAGCTAGATGAGCCTAACTGGTGAGCTCCAGGCCACTGAAAGAGACCTTGTCTCAAAGGAGGTAGATTGCTTTTCTGAAGATGATGCCCAAGGCTGTCCTCTGACCTCCACATACATGTGTGCACATGCTCACCACCCCAACATGAACACCACACACACATTCATTAAAAAATACATAAAATAGGGCTGGAGAGATGCCTTAGTGGTTAGGTCACATGTCTGCGAAGCCCAGGAACCCCGGTTCAATTCTCCAGGTCTCACGTAAGCCAGATGCACATGGTGGCACATGTGTCTGGAGTTCGTTTGCAGTGGCTGGAGGCCCTAGGGTTCCCCTTCTCCCTCTTCCTCTCTCTCTCTTTCCCTCTCTCTGTCTCTAATAAATAAATAAAAATAAAATCTTAGAAAAATACATAAAATAGGGCTGGAGAGATGGCTTAGTGGTTAAGGTGCTTGCCTGCAAAGCCAAAGGACCAAAGAACCCAGGTTTGACTCCTCAGGATCCACGTACGCCAGCTGCACAAGGTGGCGCATGCATCTGGAGTTCATTTGCAGTAGCTGGAGGCCCTGGCGTGCCCATTCTCTTTGTCTCTGTTTCTGTCTCTCTCAAGTAAATAAAGAAAAAAAATTTTTAAATACATAAAATAGCCAGGTGTGGTGTCGCATACCTTTAATCCCAGCACTCAGGAGGTAGGAGGATCATTGTGAGTTTGAGGTCACCCTGAGACTACACAGTGAATTCAAGGTCAGCCTGGGCTAGTGGGAGACTCTACCTCGAACCCACCCCCCCCAATACATAAAATAGAAATTTAAAAAGATCTCATGTGTAGTTACTACAGTTAAAAGATGGATATGGTGATGAGTGTTGGTGAAGAGTCTGTGTATGTCCACGGAGCACTGGTGACCCAGAAGTACAAGGCAGAAATAGGAGGGCAACTTGGTTAGGGCCCTTTCAGCACCCTGGAGAGAGGCACGATGCCCCTAGCACTGGCACTGGTACTGGCTGGGAGCAGGTCTGAGTCTCCCTGGGCCTGAAGAGGGAGAAGAGGGAAGCAGGACAGATGCTTCATGCAACTTTCCAAGTCTTTGTCCCTCCAGCTGGGCACTCCCCTGGTGAGGAGGATGAGCCGCCCAGGACTGTACACAGCAAGAACCCTGGTCTGCCAGAGGGAAGGGGTGTGCTCAGCAGTCTGGCATGGCAGGGTGGAGCAGGTAGTGCCTGATGGAGGCCCAGGAGGCATGGATCCCACCCTCCTCTGTACCTCCATTCCCTCAAGGATGCTATTGCCCCTGTTCTGGGCCTTTTGACTTCCTCTGGGGTCTTGAGAGCTTCCTGGGATCCAGGGCCTCCTAGCCTGGCCAGGGAATGAAAAGCCAGACAAGGCTGGTGCAGGAGTGGAAGAACTCTGGTTCCTTTGTTTGTATGCACCTGACCCAAGACCTCCCACCTGGGTTGGTAGGACCCATAGCAGAGCTCACCATGCCTCTTTTTTTTTTTTTTATTTTTTTATTTATTTGAGAGAGAGAGATACAGAAATAGGCAGGTAGAGAGAGAGAGAGAATAGGCGCGCCAGGGCCTCCAGCCACTGCAAATGAACTCCAGATGCATGCGCCCCCTTGTCCATCTGGCTTACGTGGGTCCTGGAGAATTGAGCCTTGAACCGGGGTCCTTAGGCTTCACAGGCAAGCACTTAACCGCTAAGCCATCTCTCCAGCCCTCACCATGCCTCTTATCACAGGGAGCTCAGGAATGTACTACTGGCCACTAGCACCCAGGGGCCTGTTTGTGGGACAGCCCTACCTCCTAATGCCACTTGTAATGCCACTGTTACAGATGGCTACAAGTCCCACAAACATCGTTTCAGGAAGAGCATATAGCTTTCCAGAAGCCAAGCCTCAGGAGGCCCTGGCCACTTAGTGTCTCTGTGACATAATTCCTGGGGATGGTTAAAGACACTCGTTACAGTAAAACCCTGGTCTCATTTCAATAGCTTCCATAGAGGCCGGTGGAGGGCCACTTCTAATGACTGCACAAGAGATGTCTACTGTTGGGTAACCCTCAGGTTGACTGTCTGCCTGGAGCCCCAGGTCTGTGGGACCAAACTAATTGCCAGCGGGGGGGGGGATGTGAATCAGGGGGAGAGATAAAAATCAATCATTTTCTTTTCCTTTCCTTCCTTCCTTTCCTTTTCTTTTCTTTTCTTTTTTCTTTTCTTTTCTTTTTTTTTTTTTTTTTTGTTTTTTTGAGGTAGGGTCTCACTCTGGTCCAGGCTGACCTGGAATTAACTATGTAGTCTCAGGATGGCCTCGAACTCTCGGCGATCCTCCTACCTCTGCCTCCTGAGTGCTGGGATTAAAGACGTGCGCCACCACGCCCGGCCCTTTTCTTTCTTTTTGAGATAGGGTCTGGCTATGAAGCCCTGACTGGCCTGAAACTAATTATGTAGACCAGGTTGATATGCTGCAGTGATCCTCCTGCCTCTGCCAAGTGCTGGGAGTATAGTTGTGTAACATTACGCCTGGGTCAATTCGCCCTTCTTTACATATCCTCTGTGTTATCGCTCTGACACACTCCACAGGGAGCCATTCTTTTGGCCCCTCATCCTCGGGTTTGGCCCATGTCTGGACCTCCATTAGGATTCATCCGCTCCTTCCTAAACAGCCAAAAGCGAATGTGGTGGCTACCTGCTGACACAGGCACGCTGTTGTCCGGGAGAGCGACAGTGGGTCATAGGTGGAGCAGAACACAAATTCCAGAGGACCAGAATCTGGAGAGATGGAGAGGAGCCTCACTTGAGTTTAACTACAGACACTTCCTGGGGAAGTCACGGGCCAAGGCAAGGGAGACATTTTGGGGTGCAGAGGAGGGACCCAAGTGTGCCAGCTGACCTCCCAGGGGGCTGACCCTTCTTGGCACCATTAGAGGTTGAAGAGGGAGCCTCTGGGGTGAGGTGGCAGCCAAGGAGAGATGACACTAGATCCTAAGAGGAGGAGGGGCAAGGTCTGGGCTGCCCTCCAACTGCCCATCACCCTCTCTGAAAGCAGGTGTCTTGGAGAAAGCTCCTTCCCATAAGAACAATCATGGGAGGCCATCATGAAATCTGATTTTCCACTTACTGTTAATTTAATGACTTGCTACGGTTTATTGGGCACTTGGACTGGCCTGTAATTGCCTTAAACAGCAGAAATGGCCCCAGGAAGCAGTTCTGGGGAGGCTGAAGGAGGCTTAGCTCCCCATCCAGTTCTAGGGTGTCATCATTTCTGCCACAGCAAAACACAAGATCTAAAACAATGATGGACCACTCCCAGCCCCCCCCCACTCCAGTCCTTTTGTTTTCCTAGATCAGGCACAGGGAGTCCATCCTGGTTTTCCCATGTCACAGAAAAGGACACGGAGGTCCAGAGAGGTTAAAAGCACACGGCACTAGCCCACACCAACACCAGGAATTGAACTCAATGTCTGACTCTGAGGTCACGATTCCCATCCCATCACTCCAATCACAGGTGGCAAGACAGAGCGTGGCTGCCAAGACTCAGGAACCAAAAGGCTATCAGCTTCTCCTCTGTCATGCGCTAAGAGAGGGGTGAGCGGCGTGTTCTTGGCTCAGGTAGCCACTTTTCCTCTAAGCTGACAGTATATGAGGACGGGGCAGCAGGATGACCTCGCATCCTCCTGACCCCACATGAAAGGGACCGGCCCCGCTTCACAGTGAAGGGCTGAACTCTCTCCTGCTGACCGGAACAGTGCCTGCTACCTCATTATTTTTGGGAGCTGGAAAATTATTATTCATGACAGTAAACTTAAAAATGAAATAATAAGTCTGTCCTTTTAAAAAGCAAATTGCGATGTCGGAATATTCATGAGCTGTGACTTCATGGGAAATGGCAGCAGCCCGCCCGCCGCTGGGAGATTATCATTTGGTTAAGTCAGCAGCAGAGGAACTTAGGGAAATGTGCTTGTCAGTCTGAGGAGACGGTGATTAATACTTCCTGTTTGCAGCCCCTCAATGGGTGCATTTTAATGTAATAATTAATTAACCTTGGAGATCACTCGCATTTCATGGCTCCTGGTGCCATGGCTCCTGGAGGGGGTGGGCACGTCCCTTCTCTGCCCTGTTCCCTGTCCATCCTGGGTGCCGACCCTTTGGGAATGACCTTGGCAGAGCCCAAACCTCATTGTGTGTGTGTGTGGGGGGGGGTTGTATGAGGAGGATGGGGTGGCACAGGTAGGGCAGGATACAGAGACATAAGCCTGCGCTGGTACATGCTTATGACCACTTGGTTGGTGCAGTCAGTTTACAAGGGGCCCCAAAAGTCACATCCACCTGGAACCCAAGGATGTGGCTTTGCAGGGGAGTGTCTTCCTCTCAGATGCTTTGGCCTCGGATCTCAGATGAGCTTGTAACAGGAGAGTTGGGGTTCCTTGCCAATGCACCAAGATGCCAACACAGCAATGCATTCAGGGTATCCCTAGATTCTTGTCTTAGGAATTTAAAGAATTAAAATCCATAGACCAGGCCAGGCGTGGTGGCGCATGCCTTTAATCCCAGTACTCGGGAGGCAGAGGTAGGAGGATCGCCAAGAGTTCAAGGCCACCCTGAGACTACATAGTTAATTCCAGGTCAGCCTGGACCAGAGTGAGACCCTACCTTGCAAAACCAAAAAGAAAAAACAAAACAACAACAACAACAAAAATCCATAGACCAGACAGTCTTAGAGAGACCGTATTTGATTAAGAGAAGGAAAGAGAAGAAAGTGCAGAGAGCTCCTGCCATGTGGAAAGGCAGGAGGGGGTTAAAAGAGAGCCCAGGTGGGAGTAAGGGGGTCCCCCCAAATCTCATTCTAGCCAGACTGAGACAAGGAGAGCTTTCCAGAGCAGAGACTTAGAGGTTTAGGAGAGATGAACAGCCCAAAAAAAGACCTTGCCCACCTGGTAAGGATCTATTTATAATCTTATTGTGGTGGGCCTTACCCTGAGGCCATGGTGAGCCTGAGAGTGAGCTGACTGGTCTGGACTCAGGGGGCTGACTCAGGGAGAGGTCAGCACATCTGAGTATGGAGGGCGGGGGATGGGGAGTTGATTGGATAGACTGGGTCAGGTGTTGAATTCCAGGCCTGCTGAAGCAGGCAGGTGTTGCATGACCTCAATTTTTTTTTTTTTTTTTGAGGCATGCCCAACAGACTGGCTTTTTTTTTTTTTTTTATGTGAGAGAGTGAGAGTGACAGAGACAGAGAGAGAGAGAGAGAGCGTGTGTGTGCGAACGAGAGAGAGAGAGAGAGAGAGAGAGAGAATTAGCATACCAGGGCCTTCAGGCACTGCAATCGAACTCCAGACACCTGCCCCCCTTGTGCCATCTTGCACGCTTATGCCACTGTGTGTTTGGCTTATGTGGGACCTGAAGAGTCAAACATGAGTCCTTAGGCTTCACAGGCAAGTGCCTTAAGCAGTAATCCATCTCTCCAGCCCATGACATCACTTTTTAATTCCCTTTTTGGGCCATCTTACTGACTACCTGAAAATAAAGCTACCTGACTAGTTCCCCCTCAAGTTAGATGGCCCTAAATCCAATGACAGGTTCTTTTTTTTTTTTTTTTTTTTTTTTTTTTTTTTTGGTTTTGTAAGGTAGGGTCTCACTCTGGTCCAGGCTGACCTGGAATTCACTATGTAGTCTCAGGGTGGCCTCGAACTCTTGGCGATCCTCCTACCTCTGCCTCCCAAGTGCTGGGATTAAAGGCGTGCGCCACCACACCCGGCCCTCAATGACAGGTTCTTATAAGAAAAAGAGGACAAGCTGGGCTTGGTGGCGCACATCTTTAATCCCACTTGATTGGGAGGCAGAGGTAGAAGGATCACTGTGAGTTTGAGGCCACCCTGAGACTACATAGTGAGTTCCAGGTTATCCTGGGTTACAGTGAGACCCTACCTCAAAAAATCAAAAGAAAAAAAAAAAGAAAAGAAAGGACAGAAAGGCAGAAAAAATAGGTCAGTAGCAGAGCCTGCAGGGATGCCACCAAGGCCAAGGGCACCCCCAGGACTGAGACAGCCATGGGAAGCTGGGAAGGCCCTAGGCATACTCTGCCCTTCTGGGACCTTTGTGCTGCCTGCTGATCTCTGTTGTTTTGAGCAAAGACCCCCCTCTTTGAATTGTGGCACCTATGATGGTCATCCCACGGCAATGATAGTGGGTGACCATGACCGGAGGTACTGGAGCCAGCTGAAGGTGTGGCATTGGGGGTAAAAGGGAACTCTCCTAGACCCAAAGCGTGGGCTTGGCGCTGGCTTGTGCAGTGAGCAAGACAAGTGACCAGTAGCCAGACACCTCCTCTCCTAGACCTCAGGTCTCCCACTGCATGTGTGACCAGAAATATGTTTATAGAACTGGATTCCCCAGTGCTCTCTGAGGGGCACAGAAACTAAGAACTCTGTCCTTCCCATGTCCATGTTGACACGCTTGTCTTCAGACACAAACATGCACACAGGCACACATGAATATACTCATACCCATGTACTTACACATACACACGCGTATGCATGCACATACATACTCCCACAGGTGCACATACATCTACAATCCCCATCACACAGTCAACTCACAAACATCCTCTCTGTGCCCGGTGTGGTGGCGCGCGCCTTTAATCCCAGCACTCGAGAGGCAGAGATAGGAAGGAGGATCTCTGTGAGTTCAAGGCCACCCTGATACTCCAGGTCAGCATGGACTACAGCGAGACTCTACCTCGGGAAAAAAAAAAAAAAAAAAAATTCCTCTATCGGTCACACAGCAGCTTGTCTTTGCCCTCTAGTGGCATGCTCAACGCACTACAGAATTTCTTGGCAAAGGGGCCCTCCAGGATATGCCCAGCCTGGTCAATATCTACCCTTCTTGTACACTGGTATCACAAAGGTCTCAGAGGGTCTTGGGCTAGGAAGCTGGTCAGGGCAGGGGAAAGAGGGAAGAAGGGAAGAATAGCGTTGTCCCTGGCAGCCACCACCCAAGGCCTGTCCCTGAAAAACCTCAGAAAAGGAAGGTGTACCTGAGGGATGTAGGCAGGGCTATGAGCCACAAGCTTCCCGTCCCTACCCATCAAGCTTCATGGCCTTGGAACTTGGGGTAGGGGTTCCATTGTGGAGGTGGCAGTGGGCTTTCTGAGGAAACGCCCGGTAACATGACATTGGGATTCCAGCCTGGTTCTTGTGAATTCTTTCTCTGACTGAAGTGGCCAAAGTTGGTTTCAGTTGCTGCAATTAAGAGCTGCTTAAAGCTTTGCCCTCCAGGTGCACATAGGCTCTCTGTCCACCTGCTAGGGAGGGCCGCTGTGCATGCCCTTTCTCCCTGCTGCACCCTCGGCCTTAAATAGTAGGTGCTCAATAAACACATGCTGGGCCCATTGACCAAAGTAGCCAGCATGTTCTCTGAATCAAATGCCAAGATGGGGATCAGGGGTGTGGTGGGCATTGGGGACCTGCACCTGTGGGTCATGAGAGCACCGGGTAGGGGAGAGACTGAGTCTTCACTCAGGCCTCACAAGCCCCTAACCAGGTGGGAGGATCCTCACTTGAATACCCCATGAGATGTTGATGTCAGATCTCCTATGTTGCTAGTCATGGTGGGGGTGGGGGGACGGGTCCTTCCTTCCTCAGAGGGATCTGGATGATAAATCTGTGTCCACATAAAGACCTCACCCTGTTGTCTTCCTCTGGGAAGGGACGGAGCATAGTCACCACATGGACCACTAGACTCCACAATCCTCTCACTGCCTTGCACCAGACCCCTCTGGGCACTTCTGGTTCTCCAATATTCACAGGGTGATGGCCCTCACAGGGAGAGGGTGCTCATTTTCACTTGCAGGCGCTTCAGGAACATTCTGCCAACACCCTCACACCAGTGTGAACTGGTGGTGGCCCAGGGAGGCAGCTAGAGCTGGCTCCCTAGAGGAGGAGGTCCCCAGCATTGAAGAATAGGTTGAGTTTGCACAGGCATCAGGCAGGGAGTTGGCCAGAGAGAAAGATCTGGACAGTGTGTGGTGGCAGCATCTTGGGGCTTGGGGAGGAAAGAGGGGACTTTGCTGGCCTTAGGAGAGGAGCTACTTCTGACTCAGTTTATTGCTGACTAAGGGATGACATCAGAGCCCTAGAGGTCCATGTCTGGCAGGAGGAGGGGTGAGGTGTGGCTGAAGAGCCTGTCCAGGCTGCCTTACCTACCATCTGAAGGTTGATAGAAAGGCTTGGAGTGGGCTCCATGGCAACCTCAAGGACATTCAAATCCCCGCTCTGTAGTGCACACAGCACCTGTTTGGGAAAGGATTTTGGAGCTGTAATGAAGGGCCCAGAGATCAGGTCATTTTAGGTTTTCGGCCCTGAATCCAACGACAGCTGTCCTTAAAGAAGATGTAGGAAAGAGAGGGCAAAGAAGAGGAGGAGACTGGTGGGGGTGAGGTGAATGCTGGACTGACCCAGGAGCTCCTGACCTGGGCTCCAGGGTTGGACAGAAAGAACCTCCTGGAGCTATGGGAGGAAGCCAGCCTGCCCACCCCCACCCAGGCATTCGGTCTGCTGGTCTCTAGAATGGGAGGTGAGCATTTCATATGTTACTTCTAGCCACCCTGAGTTTGTGATGGTTTGTTACAAGAAAAGTATACAGATACTACAGCACATGGCAGGTGGTGAGAACCTACCTGTGACTGCCTCCCTGGGGGACGAAAGGACAGTAGGGGCCTCAGAACCATTCCTTATACCTATTGCTCAGTTCTGGGACCATCTACCAAGACTCTTATCTATGGCAGAAGCCTTTGCCTGCATGGCCTTGTGTACATGAGAGTCCCAGGGTGGGGCACCTCTATGCTGAGCTGGACATGGCTGGAAGTAGGGAGACTGAGGGCTTTGGTGCCAAGATGGGGATCCAGGTGCCTTCAGCCAGACAGCAGGATGTTCTTGAGGCCCCATCTTGGCCCCTCTCCAGCTGTACCTTCTGCTTGTATCCCTCCTGGTACTTGCTTGTGCTCAGCCCAGCAAGGTGCTCAATCTCTCCTTGAAATAAACCATGAGGCCCTCTCCATGGGTCATTTTCTTTAGGGCTCTGAGCTAGACAGAGAGGGTGCATTTACAGCCTTGCTATGTTTTTTTTCTGTGCCCTTTTCCTGACACTTAGATATTGGACTCAGGTGCATGATGCTTTGCTTGAGAGGGGGTCAACAGAGTGAACCCCAGTGACTCCTATTACAGGTTTGCATCACTATGCCAGGATCAATGAGAGGTTTTGTTTGTTTGAGACGGGCTGGTTTTTTGGTTGTGCTTTATTTTGGTTTGGTTTTTCGAGGTAGGGTCTCTCTGTAGCACAGGCTGTCCTGGAATTCACTATGTAGTCTCAGGGTGGCCTTGAGCTCATGGCGATCCTCCTACCTCTGCCTCCGGAGTGCTGGGATTAAAGGAGTGTGCCACCATGCCAAGCCTGTTTATTATTTATTTAAGAAAGTCAGAGAGAGAGAATGAGTGTGTCAGGGCCTCCAGCCACTACAGACAAACTCCAGATGCATGTGCCACCTTGGACATCTGGCTTACGTGGGTCCTGGGGAATTGAACCTGGGTCCTTTGGCTTCACAGGCAAACGCCTTAACTGCTAAGCCATCCCTCCAGCCCTGTTTTGTTTTGTTTTTAAACATGATCTGGATTTTGATTTTTTAAAATGTTTTTCCTTTTTATTTATTTATTTGAGCGAGAGAAAATAGTAAAGAGATTACAGGTCTGTGCCACCAGGCCAGGTTTATGTGGTGCTGGGGATTGAACCCAGGGCTTTGTGCATGCTAGGCAAGGACTCTTGTCAAATGAGCTACATCCCAAGCCCCATGATATGATAGAGATATTTCACATCCCTTCCTCCCTCTTCTTCCTTTTTTTTCCATATCTCTTCTTTTTTTAAATTATTTTATTTATTTGAGAGATTGAGAGAGACAGAGAATGTGCACACCAAGGCCTCCAGCCACTGCAAAGGAACTCCAGATGCAGGTACCATCTTGTGCATCTGGCTTATGTGGGTACTGAGGGATTGGACCTGGGTCCTTTGGCTTCACAGGCAAGCTAAGCTTAACTGCTAAACTAATCTCTTCAGCCCACATCCTTTCTTTCTGATAACTCTTTGAGGTTGCTGTGTATTTGACTCCGTAGCCCTTCCCAGTTCCAGAGCTCCCAGGTCCCACGTGGCTAGGGGCCTGGGAGGAAAGGAAAGGCCGAAGAACTACAACTCCACGCATGCAGGTAGCGTGCACACGGACACTTCCGGCACAGCGGTCTGGAGCTTGCCAGAGAACTACAATTCCCAGAGTATCGCTGCGCTCTCCGTTACGCATTTCCGGCGTGGCCACGGAAGCAGAGCTCCTACCAGAGAACCACATTTCCCGGCATGCCCTTCGGGCGCCCGTTACGCACTTCCTGCGCGGCGGCGACAGCGCACCCCGGCGGCGGCGGTGGCGGCAGCTAGGGGTGGGAGGGAAACCGCTCTAGCAGCCGGCGAGTGACGGGCGGCCGGGTCGAAGGGAGCCGGAGCGGGGCGGGGCGGGGCGGCGGCGGCAGCCCAGCGAAGGAGCGCGCGGCGACCCAGCCCCGCCCCCGCCCCGCCCGCTGCGGTGACCTTCACGGGCTCGGCGGCAGGCGCAGGCCCCGGTGGTGGCGGCGGCTGCGGCGCCGCGATGTTCGTGCAGGAGGAGAAGATCTTCGCGGGCAAGGTGCTTCGGCTCCACATCTGCGCGGCCGACGGCGCCGAGTGGCTGGAGGAGACGACCGAGGACACGTCGGTGGAGAAGCTCAAGGAGCGCTGCCTCAAGCACGTAAGGCCGTGGGGCCCCTTCCCATCCCCAAGAGCCTCCGCTTAGGACCCCCGCTTCCTTTCCGGACGCCAGCCTCATCTCTGCCTGGGATCCACAACCCCAAACTCCATCCCAACCCTCGAGTCCCATCTTGATCCTGACCCCTCCGTGTCTCGCCCTGTGAACCCCGCAGCCCCCTCCCCGCTAAGGGCCTCTCTCTGCCCAGAGGGCAGGGACAGTGCCTCCAACCCCCCTTCTTTTTAACAACATCCCCTACGACCCGCCAACCTACATATCCTTCTTCAAGCCCAGCCACCCTCATTTAATTTCTACAGCTACCTTGGGAGGTGGGGAAATGGGGAAACAGAGGCCACGAGAGGCGAAGATAAGGGCTCACTTATTGTGTTCCAGCGTTTGAGATTGTTTGCTGTTGGCGTGAAGTTTCTGTTTTTTCTGTAGTTTGCCCCAAGAGCTGAGAAGTAAATTACAGGCCCCTTCATTAAGAGGTGTCTTTGCCCCTTTTCTGCAGAAGGGCTTGGCTCTTAGCTGGAGTCACTTAAAATAGTGCCACTGTGAGACAACTCCTTGGGCCTCTGTTTTTCTGATGGGACAGCAGTTGATTGGGTAGGAGGGACTGAGAGAGTGATACTTGTTGAAGTTTATTCACATGAAATGCACCTTGTATAATTAGCTCCTGGGTTAGTAATTCGCGAAACCAGTTCTTGAAACCCTCTACTCTTTAAGCTTCACTGAGGTCTGGTGGGACAGATATCTGTCAGAAGAGGTGGCTTAGGGAAGCCCGGAACTTGACATGATGTCATGTTTTCCTGTCAGAATTTAGGTTACAGACAGCCATAGCTTTATAGTGGGGACTGCTTGTGAAAAGTTAGTTTCTCTACAGGGTTCAGACTGTTAAAATGAGACATGTTGTCCCTAAAGACACACTTCTAGTTATTCTTGAAACTGTTTGTAGAGGGTACTTTTTCGTCCCCCCAAGTGTTGCTTCTGTGGAGTCATTCTGTAACTCAGACAGGCATGGGAGACAGGTGCAAGCCCCTTCTGCAACACACTGGACACGAGTAATTGAGGTCTTGGCTTCTATGGTTCTTTTCAAGGATACTCAAGGACGGATGTGTTTTTGACCATGTTTTTTCTTCTGAACCAGTCCACAGGGTCTCGCCATGCAGAAAAGCACTGGGCAGCACAAACTGAAAGGCTGGGGCTCTACAAGCATTCAGACTGTTAGAGTCAGACACTGGCATTTGTCTAATCATGGACTGTGTCCCTAACTCCCAAGATGGGCTCCTGAGGCTCAGAGTGGTTCCCAAAACCAGCACAAGGATTAAGGGAATAAATGAAAATATATTGTCAGCCCCAAACCACATTGACACAGGATGTCCCCTGCATCTGTGTGGCATTCTGTTTGACTCAGTAATATATTGATTTACATAATCATCCTGGTGTTTATGGTGGGAGCAGGAAATGATCCACAGATGCTTACTAATAAATTTCAGAAGCAGTGGGGTTAATTAGGCAGGCAACTGTGATATGATACTAATTACTTTGATATTTATTATTCCAGTCAGTATTGCAGTTGTATCATTTGGGATGGATATATATATATATATATATAAATTTGTCATTATCTTTCTTTAAGTTGAGATTTTATTCCACTCTGCAGTCTCTAGGTGTGGAGGATCTAATCAGCAGGGCAATTTCACAGTATAAGAACTGACATAGGTTATGGGATGGAGGGTTGAGAGATGGCTCAATGGTTAAGGCGCTTGCCTACAAAGTCAAAGGACCAAGGTTTGATTCTCCAGTACCCGTACCTGTGTAAAGCCAGATGCTCTAGGTGGCACATGCATCTGGAGTTTGTTGCAGTGGCTAGAGTCCCTGGTGTTCCATTTTTCTCACCCTGTCTCTGTCCCTCCCCCTCTTTCTCTCAAATAAATAAATAAATAAATAAATAAAGTATTAAAAAATTACGGGATGGAGAGCTGAGCCATCAGAAAAGGTCCTCACTTCCATGTCCCATGGTCTCCTAGGCAGTCAGAATGCATTAGTTAGAAAAGAGCATTTTCAAGCCGTACCTGACCATCTCCCTGGAAAGCCATCCACATATACTGCATTGCTATGTGCCTTGGTTTGAGTCTTCCTCCCCATCACCCCCATGCACATGCTGGGGTTATTTCTTTTTCTTCCTCTTTCCCCTCTACCTTGAGAGGGGTGGATGATGTGGGCATTTTTTCCTGGTGGCATACTGCTATGTTGAGGAGGAGCTGATTGCTATGATTCTTAAGGAAATGGGTTTCTGTTTTTGCCTTTCCCTTTGTTGTTTTATCCAAGGTAGGCTCACCATGGCGCACTCCCGTCCCCACTGCCCAGCCAGGACTGAGAAGGGGACACAGTAAATGCTCTAAACGGTGTTAGTGGTTAAGCAAATTAGACCTGTGGTATGGTGGCGTTTTTCTGTAGGGTAAAGTGCCAGGATGGAGCACAGGACTTGCTGATATGGCTGCTAAAATGTTCCAGGTCCTGTCGTCTTCACATGACAGATGGCATCAGACAGGAGCAGAAGTTGAGGTCTTGCTCTTCTAGGGTGTGCATGAGGTACAGCTTGCATGGACACGGCCGTTGTGGTGCATGGTGTGAGGACTTGTGCTGCAGAGTACAGGGTTTTTTGAGGATATATATTTTTTTGAAATTGTGTTTCATCAACTAGACTCTGAGCTTGACAAATCCTCTAAGATTAGTTGAAGATTTTAGACTTGCACAGCAGCCCACTCAGCATTTTTGGAAGCTGAATGTATCAGTTACTTTTCTCAGTGCTATGGCCAAATACCAGACAAAAGCGACGTAAGGGAGCAAAGCTTGATTTTGGTTCATGGTTTGAGAGGACACAATCCATTATGGCTGGGAAGGCATGGTAGCAGGTGGCTCCAGTGTGAGGTTGCTTGCTCACATCTCATTGGATCAGGAGGTTAATGCTGATTCTCAGCTCCCTTTTTCCTTTTTACTCAGTCTGGGACCCCTGCTTGTGGGATGGTGCCACCACATTCAGGATGGGTCTTCCTTCCTGAATTAATCTTCTTTGGAAAAGTCCTCACAGATACACCCAAAGGTGTGTCTTATTAATACCCTAGGCAATTCTTTCTTATTAAATTATGTATTTATGAATGAGTGCCCCTGCAAATGAATGCCCATCCAGCTTTACATGGGTGGCTAACATAGGGAATTAAACCCAGACCAGTAGGCTTGGCAGGCTTTGAAAGCAAGTGCCTTTAATCACTGAGATATCTTCCCAGCTCCCCCATGTCTTTTTAAAAAATGATTCATTTGCAGGCTGGAGAGATGGCTTAGCGTTTAAGGCACCTGCCTCCTAAGCCTAAGAAGGCTGGCTCCAATCTCCAGCGGTTCCAATCTCCAGGTCCCACGTTTAGCCAGATGAAAAGTGATGCAAAGGCTCAATGCCACACTTGCCCACAAGGTAGCGCACACATCTGGATTTCGTTCACAACAGCTGAGAGACTGCTGGTGCGCCCATCTCTATTTGTCTTCCTCTCCTTCTCTCTCTCTCTCTCTCAAAAAAAATGATTAATTTGCAAGGAGAGAAAAACAATATGAATGTGAATATGAATGGGCACCTCGGAGCCTCTTACTGCTCCAAATGAACTCCAGATGCATGTACCACTTTGTACATCTGGTTTTACATGGGTACTGGGGAATTGAACCCAGGCTGTTAGGCTTTGCAAGCAAGCACCTTTAACAGTTGAGCCATCTCTCCAGCCTCCATCTCCCAGGTCTTTATTTTTTTATTTTATTTTATTTTTTTTTGGTTTTTCGAGGTAGGGTCTCACTCTGGCCCAGGCTGACCTGGAATTAACTATGTAGTCTCAGGGTGGCCTTGAACTCACAGTGATCCTCCTACCTCTGCCTCCCGAGTGCTGGGATTAAAGGCATGCGCCACCACGCCCGGCTTCCCAGGTCTTTATTAATCCAAACAGATTGACATTTAAGGGGCTAGGGAGATGGCTCAGTAGTTAAAGGTTCTTGCTTGCAAAGCCTACCTCGGTTGGCCAAGGTTCGATTTCCTAGTTCCCATGTAAAGCCAGATGCCCAAGGTGGTGCATGTGTCTGGAGTTTGCTTGCAGTGGCAAGAGGCCCTGGCATGCCCATTCTCTCTGCTCATAAATAAATAAAAATATTTTAAATATATTTTTATTTGTTTCTTTGAGAGAGAGAGAAAGAGGCAGAGAGGGAGAGACAGGCAGAGAGAGAGAATGGGCATTCTCTCTCTCTCTGTCTCTAATAAATGAATAAATAAAAAGAAACTCTTAAATAAATAAATAAATTGACATTTGAAATTAACAGTCACATAGGCTGTTGCCAACTTCAAGGGAAGTTGGGGTTCTCTGCTCAGTCACAGTAGTGAGTAGCTTGCTATGAGCTGGAGTCCACCTCACATGCCCCTTGGCCTTGACAGTTATATCTGAATGGATGTTGATTCCTGAAGTCTTCATGGTCCATTTTTTAAAAAACAGTTTGCAATCTGAGACTGATGGAAAATTCTAGTTGCTCCAAAATGCCAGTGTCCAGAGGGAAGCACATGCTACGAATTCTTTGCTGGTCAGCAGTTATGTATGCCAGGTGTTTCAGAGCATTGGTGAGCAAGTTTGCCTTCCAACATATCCAAAAAGGCCTGGAGGACCCTGGGCCCTGAGTGTCCATCCTGGGCCCTGAGCATCCTGGAATGGAGCCACAGCCTTCAGGCCACCTGTGCCCCAGCCCCTATCAGGTTCTAGAAAGTACCAGGGAGCTGTCTCGCCTGGTTTCTGGGCTTCTTCTTTTCTGATCTTTAGATAATTCTGCCATCTAACCCCAGGGAACCTGTAGGAACAAGAAAATAGTAGTGGGCTGGGAAGCTGGTTAAGGATGATTGCTTGCAAAGCCTGATGGCTTGGGTTTGATTTCCTAGTACCCATGTAGAGCCATATAAAGCCAAATGCACAAAATGCAGAGTTTGTTTACAGTAGTGGGAGGCCCTGGCATGCCCATTCATATTCACTCTTCTGTCTGTCTCACAAATAAATAAATGTAGGAGGTAAAAAAGAAAATAGTTGTAATCCCTGACCCTATTCTGAGTTTGGGGGAATTTCTGACCGTGTCTGTGTCTTTTCTGAAGTGAACAACTTCCACCCACTCTTCCTGCCCAAGGTTCTGGCCGTGGGGAGAGGCCATACTAACTAGGTGACCCTTGTATGATGGTGGCTTGTGGGGCTGTGTGGTGCTGAAGGACAGACTCAGGTGAGCATGTTTGACTCACACACAGGCACAACAAACGCATATCGTCATTGTGTGGCACTTGTCAGCATTATCTTGGTTTCTGTCTATTTGGCAATCAGGTGATAGGCGCTGTCTAAAGGCAAACAGGACTTCTGTCATCTGGAGATGTGTACGTGTGTGTTCTGGATGGCTATGTGCTGTTTGCAGTGAGAGGAGCCTGCCTGAGATAATAAGTGATGTCTGCTGGGCCCCTGCCCACAGCCTGTGGTGGGCTCTCTAGATGATAAGTCTACTTAGGCTTCCTCTTGGCACGTGAAGCCCATAGTCATCCAAGTGGCTTCTCAGGCCACTTAGTGCCTGTTGCAGGGTTTGCACTCAGTGCCTCAGGTGGGCTGCCTCCCAGTCCCCTCCTCCCTGCCCTGATACTGGGTTTCCAGGGCCCTGTGGACTTGGACACTACTATGTGTCTCTGGATCTTCTGTGAGCTATATCTGGAGTGGTTGTCATTTGGGCTGGGGGAGAGGTAAACTGAGGCCAGCTGTGTTCAGTGTTCTTCTGGGGACTCTGTGAGTGCCCAATGGACTCACCACTGGGAAGTAGTCCTCTTTCTTTTCTGTCTCTTGCTTCCTTTTTTTAAAAAAAACAATTATTTTTATTTATTTATTTGAGAGAGAGATACAGAAATAGGCAGGTAGAGAGAGAGAGAATGGGCGCGCCAGGGCTTCCAGCCACTGCAAACAAATTCCAGATGCATGTGCCCCCTTGTGCATCTGGCTTATGTGGGTCCTGGAGAATAGAGCCTTGAACCGGGTCCTTAGGCTTCACAGGCAAGCGTTTAACCGCTAAGCCATCTCTCCAGCCCCTCTTGCTTCCTTTTATGTGTCTGTGGAAGAAGGAAAATCGAATGCACAAAACACCTGGGTCTCCACATGCTCAAGAGACCAGGGACCTGTTTTTATCCAAACTTACTTTCCACGTCTTTCTATACTTATGCAGTTTGGGTTGCAACTGCTTTATCAGTAGGTCTTGTGTCCAAGCTCTGAGCCATTTCAAGAATCCACAGTGGGTGGGTGGGTGATAAGCTTGATGGCTTGGAGGATCAGGCTTGGTGACATTGCACTGGGCTTCTGTCACTTGTGGGGATTCTTTGGTGTCATCTGTGCTTTAACACCTTGGCTAGTAAGAAGCCCAGTAAGTCCAGATGTGTCTTTGGAATACTGGGTTCTGTGTTACCATCACAACTTACTTTCTATTTAGAGACCTGTGGCTTGATTCTTCCCCTAGTGTGCCCATGGGAACTTAGAAGACCCCAAGAGTGTGACCCACCATAAGTTAATACATGCTGCTTCAGAGAGGGTGCTGAGTGACACCAAAACCATCTTGGAAGAGAACGTTCAGGACCAAGGTGAGGTGGGCTTGGGAGGCAGTGTCCACAGGGATAGGAACTTGGACCTTGGTGCCACTGGTATGGTGCCTGTCAACTGGACATGTGTAGGAGAGCCAGGTTGACTGTTTTATTTTTCCTGTATTAAAAGAAGGATGTGTTGCATAGTCCTGTGAACAATAACAGCAACACAAATTGAGCAGGCAGCAGACATCTGAAAAACCAAATGCGTATTCATTTATTCTTTTAGACTTTATTTGAGACAGAGAGAGAGAGAGGAGAGAGAGAGAGAGAATGGGTGTGCCAGGACTTCTAGACACTGCAAATGAATTCCGGACGTATGTACCACCTTGTGCATTTGGCTTATGTGGGACCTGGAGCACCAAACCTGGGTCTTTGGGCTTTGGAGGCAAGTGCCTTAACCACTAAGCCCATGGACTTTATTTTTAATTCTATTTCAAAGCAACACCAGATCCTGGAGCTTGAGTGGGTTTTATTTTGGAGTTGGAAGTGATCATTGTAGGTACTGTTTCAGGCATTGAGTGAGATGTTTTTGTTAGCTAACATCCACTTTTATCACTTACAGTTTTATGTCTGGAGGCACTGGTGGAAAAAAAAACCCTCAGTTTTTTGTATGCCATTTAAATAATGACTTCAAGTTGGACTCCTTAAGTTGAGAATACAGAAGTATTGCTCACATACTTCCGCTGAGTATGAGGAAAGCCCAAAATTGGGTGGGAGGTGACCCCCCCACCAAGCTTACATTATGGATGGGCCATGCCTCCAGTTGCTGTCTCTGAGGCTGCTGACCAAGCTCTCCAGCTTGGTTTATGTTTAGATGTTTAGAACTGAGCCTTGAAAATGGTATTTACAAGCTGTCCACCAGTGCTCTTGTGTGGCTATCAGGGCTGAGCTGTGCCTGCCTCTGGCCACTGGTTACCCATGGTGATTCACAGCTACCCCAAAGCTGAGAAGAGTGGGGCTGGGTAGGTGGGACTCAAAGGGACCCATGCTTTTCTATCCTTGAGTATTAAGCATTTATGTCATTAATGTCTATGAATTTGTAACTCACTTCACAGATATGACTTATTTTTCCTAGATGTCCTTTTATTGATAAAAAAGCGTGCTCCGTCTCCGCTGCCTAAGATGGCTGAGGTCTCAGCAGAAGAAAAGGTACGTTTCAGTTTGCAACTAGGACTCTTTACCAGTAGAAGTCTCCTGTACTTGGGACTGAAGAAGTGCTCTCTGTATTAGAATTTCTCCCCAGCCCTGCACCATCTCGCCACAGTGTACACACTGTAAGGGACTCTTCATCATGGCTGAGCCTGTTTGGCCACTCTCAGTCTGTTCTTTTTTTCCTTCCTTCCTTCCTTCCTTCCTTCCTTCCTTCCTTCCTTCCTTCCTTCCTTCCTTCCTTTTTCTCTTTCTTTTTCTTTTCTTTTTTGGTTTTCTGATGTATGTTTTGCTGTAGCCCAGGCTGACCTGGAATTCACTCTGTAGTCTCAGGGTGGCCTTGATCCTCCTACTTCTCTACCCAGGTGCTGGTAATAAAGGCATGTGCCACCACACCCAGCCTTATTCTTTATCTATATATATTTTTATTTATTTATAAGGGGGGGATGGGAGAACAGGTGTACAAGCTACTGTAAAGGAACTCCAGATGCATGTACCACCTTGTGTGTGTGGCTTACATGGTGTAGCAGACAGCTTCAGGTTTGCTGAGATGAACTTCCAGACCAGGCACAGTTATGGAGGAAGGGATATTATTTATTGAAGCTTACAGATCCAGGGGAAGTTCCATAATGGCAGGAGAAGTGGCCTGCTCTCCACAGGACCAGGTAAGAGAGAAAAGCTCATCAGCCACACAGCACACAGAGCAAAGCTACAGCCAAAAGTCACAGCACACTTCAGGAACTCCTACTAGGCACACTTTGCATATCTTTACAATGGAATCTCAAACCCATCACCACACCTTAAGAACCACCCAGTGACATTGCCTCTAGCAAGGTGACTGCAGATGCAAACTGTAAACTAATAAAACATTGAATATATTGGGGGACATATATTCAAACTACCACACATGGGTACTGGGGAATTAAACCTGGGTCCTTAGGCTTCACAGGCAAACACCTTAACCACTAAGCCATCTTTCCAGCCCTCAGTCTATTCTTGATTGGTTATCAGCCTGGAACAGCTGCCACTGATGATGATTGGGAGGCAGAGGAGCACAAGAGCACAGTCTTAGTAAGAGCATCACCCTGTACTAGGTCCAGCCTGACTTCTATGCTGTCCTGTCCTTTCTCTTCCCTTGACAGGACAATGTAGGAAAGTTTCCATAGGACCTCCTTATACACTAAGAAGAAGGCATACAGAATGTTTAGCAAGCACAGCTGTGTGCCACTCTGCTTGGGCTGGGTTTTACCTGTTTCTTGTAAGGCAAGGATGAACATCTTAGAATCTATGTTAGGGATTGATTTGTGACCTGAATCTTCACTCTATCTGGGGCCTTAGGAAAACTGCACAGTTTGTTCTTTGTCTGGTGCCCCTGGAGCTCATCTTTTTTTTTTTTTCTTAATTTTTTTTATTAGCCGGGCGTGGTGGCGCATGCCTTTAATCCCAGCACTTGGGAGGCAGAGGTAGGAGGATCACCGTGAGTTTGAGGCCACCCTGAGACTACATAGTGAATTCCAGGTCAGCCTGAGCTAGAGTGAGACCCTACCTCGAAACCCCCCCCCAAAAAAAAAAAATTATTGGCAACTTCTATACTTACAGACAATAAACCAGAACTCTACTCTCCATCATATCCCCTCTTCTCTTCATTAATCTCTCCTTTAAGTTGATGTCATCTTTTTAGGAGCTCATCTTTTGAGAAGTTCTTCTCACACATTTCAAGTGGTGTCCTTTCTCTGCTCTTACACCAGTCTGCCTGCTCCTCTTGTAGGGAAGCACTGTTTTAAAGGGCAGCCACCTTTGTTTCACTGCTTCTCCTGTGTCAAGGGACTGGAGTTTTTTGCCTGTCCCTTGAAATGTCAGGAATTGTGTTCATCTCAAGGAAAGAGTAGGCCAGCTCTTAGGCTGGACTCATGGCCTAATAGCAGATGAGCTATTTTGGGGTCTCCTCTGGGACTAAGTATCTTGCTCAGGCTTTGCGCCCTCTTTATCTTCAGCCACCTGGCATTGGTGTGGGTGTGGGCATGGGTGCAGGCAGGCAAGCACATGGGCAGGGTGCCTCACCCATTTCCAGCAGACAGATCTGGGCCTACCTCCACTGTCCTGAGTCAGGCCGATCAGAGCTCAGATTACAGTTCTGACTGTGGACATTCAGACTTAAAGGCTCTGTAACTAGTACAAACACTGGGTTCTGACCACAACCCTGCAGCTGGTCAGGTAGCTGGCAGGAAGCTTGACACTCATCTTTCTTTTCCACATGATCACAAAGTAGAACATTGTAAGGTGTTACTTCATGGTCTCATGAATTGCATTTGAAGTCAAAATAACCTGTCTACTAAGAGTTAAAGCTGGGTGTGGTGGTGCACACCTTTAATCCCAGCACTTGGGAGGCAGAGGAAGGAGGAGTGAGTTCAAGGCCACTGTGAGACTACATAGTGAATTCCAGGTTAGCCTGGGCTAGAGTGAGACCCTACCTCGAACCCCCCCCCCCAAAGCAAAACAAGACAAAAAAACAGGCATGGTGGTGCATGCCTTTAATCCCAGCACTTGGGAAGCAAAGGTAGAAGGCCAGCCTGAAACTGCAGAGTGAATTCCAGGTCAGCCTGGATTACAGTGAGACTGTACATTGGAAGAAAAACCAACCAACCAAACAAACAAACAAAAAACTCAAAAACAACAGTTAAAGAATTCCACAATTTTTAAAATTATTTATTTATTTATTTATTTATTTATTTATTTATTTATTTATTTATTCGAGAGAGAGAGAGAGGTGTGCAGGGAGAGTGAGAGGGAGGGAGAGAGAGAATGAGCATTCTAAGGCTTCCAGCCAGTGCAGATGAACTCCAGACACATGAGCCCCCTTGTGCATTTGGCTTATGTGAATACTAGGAAATAGAACCTGGATCCTTTGGCTTTGCAGGCAAGTGCCTTAATCACTAAGCCATCTGTCCAACCCAGAATTCCACGATCTTAGTAAAAATGAGTGGCTTCTGGGCTGGAGGACTCTGCCACTGAGCCATACCCAACCTGTTCATAACTGTTTGAGCTGTCGTCGTTAGCAGTTCTCCTCCTGCTTTCCAAATACCCTGCGCACACTGCTGTTTTTCCAATCACCAATTTTAGATTGTGGCTTCTTAGTGATAAGGATACAGCTGCCCCTCCCAGCCTTCTTTCCTCAGTGATAAATGCAAATGTTAGGTTAATTTCAGTGGTTCTATTACTGTTATTACTAAGTGTTGTTTTCTGCCATGAGCAAAGCACATTAAAATTACTGTGTTGGGGGCCGGGTGTGGTGGCACACGCCTTTAATCCCAGCACTTGGGAGGCAGAGATAGGAGGATCACTGTGAGTTTGAGGCCAGCCTGAGACTACACAGTGAATTTCAGGTCTGCCTGAGCTAGAGTGAGACCCTACCTCGAGAAAAAACAAAAACCAAAATTACTGTGTTGGGGCTGGGCACTGAGCTCAGTGGTTCCAAGTTCTTGGGCTTGATTCCCAGCACTGAAAAAAATAATTATCTTTTCATCCATGCTTATTTTTTCAAAGGCTAATAATCACCGTGTAATTTTGCTCTTTTTTTTTTTTTTTTTTTTTTTTTTTTTTGGTTTTTCGAGGTAGGGTCTCACTCTGGTCCAGGCTGACCTGGAATTAACTATGTACTCTCAGGGTGGCCTTGAACTCTCGGCGATCCTCCTACCTCTGCCTCCCGAGTGCTGGGATTAAAGGCATGTGCCACCACGCCCAGCCTTCATTTTTTTTTAATGGGTTTATCAATAGCTTTTCTCTTTCTTTGACAGAATTAGTAAGCCTTCTGACAATGGTCACATGTATTAGGTCACCTGTAGTGTCCATTCTTGGTGGTTTTCTTCCCTATCCTTCTGGCCTCCCCATCTGTCTGTATTGTAGTCTCCTGTGAAGACAGGTTTCCTTACTTGTCTCTCTGGGTTGAAGTTCTCTGTAGGTCCCTGTTGCCTCCTAACAATCCTGCAGACTACCTCCCAGACATAGCACTTGTCTCTTACTCGGTTTGTTGGTTTGTGAGCTCAGGTGCAGCTGGCTCTGTGCCCAGGCTCCTGAGCATTCCTTTTTGGAGGCTCTGGGAACAGTGTGTTTCTGGGCTCCTTCAGACAATTGGCAGGATACAATCATGTGGCCACAGGACTGAGGCCCTGCAATAATGTTTTTAGCTCCGAGCCAGCCTCAGTTTCTGGAGTTCCATCTTCACTTCAGCAACAGAATTTTTTAGGGGTTGAACTCCACCTACTGGAAGGAACCCTATCTTTTGTAAGGACATGTGTTCCTGTGTGTGTGTGTGTGTGTGTGTGTGTGTGTGTGTGTGTGTGGTTTATTTTTTTGAAGTAGGGTCTCATCTATCCCAGGCTGACTTGTAGTTTCAGATGGCCTTGAAATCACAGTGTTCCTCCTACTTCTGCCTCCCAAGTGTTGGCATGGGGTTACTAGAGAATTGAATCTGGGTCATTTTCAGGCAAGTGCCTTAACTGCTGAGCCCTATTTTCAGCCCCCCAGTTTTGGGTGATCTCTGGTCTCTGTGCACCTCTGGCTGGCTGGCTGGTGGACCTGCCTGTTCAGTTTCCTTGACCGTCTTGTAGCCATTCTTCAGCTCTTTCACTTGGCTGCTTTAGCTCAAGCCCATCTCACCAGGCTCGTTTCTGCTGGGTATAGCTCCTGGCTACTTGTGCTGGCATGTCCTCCTCTTACTGTCTTTGCCTTTATCCTGCTTTTTCTATTCTTTTGGTTTTTGTCATTTATTGTGAAAACTTTTCTTGCACCCCTCAGCTGTCCTTAACTGTCAGTGGCCTTTAGCAGCCCTGGATGCTTTCTGGCGCACTGTGCTTGGATGGTCAGCAGCTAGGCTCACTGCGGGGCCGAGGCTCACCTGTCTTGTCTCCTTCCCACCCCACAACCCCATCTGTCCTGCCAGCTTGCTGATGGGAAGAGCTGGAGCTGGGTCTCCTGTCACGCTTTCCTTCTTTCTTCCTTTCCCTCCTTCTCTTGCTGGGCTGTAGTTCCCACTCTGGACCCTCAGTTCCATTTATCCAGGCAGCTGCTAGCCAAGGCCAATGCAGGAGGAGTGCCTCTTTGTCTCCCAGAGTTTGTGTCTGCCTTCTGTGGCACTGACGTCCCATGACTCTATGGAGGGTTGGTGTGACCTTGGTCCTGGTGGGTTCTGTAGGTACTTGACATTAACCTGTGTCACTGTCCCTCCCTGTGTCCTCTGTGCTTTCTGTTGTCCTTCTGGAGTCTGCTGTGGCCTCTGCCAATTTGTTTTTTTCTCTCCTGTCCCCATACTGAGTTTCTGCTGTCCTCATCCTTCACCTCTGCTCATGAAGCCCCAGAAGGTGCACAGGCAGCATGTACTGGACCTCTAGGCCTCACAGCAGGTGCCTCTTCTGGAAGTCTCTCTCCCAGCCCACCACAGCCCTGCAGGACTATTGCTCTGTACTACTGTTCCCTCTGGAGGTCTTCATTACATGGTTTATAGCAGGCAGGATAATGCCCTAAGTGTCTGTTGGGCTTTTGCTTCTGAGGTTGTGTACAGAACTTTCCAGAATCCTCCCTCTAAAGGGGAACACAGTTACAGCTTGGAAGGCTACTGCATTTCCATGGCGTGTTCAGTTTTGTAGTCACACCCCTTGTGTTCCTGTGTTCCTTTCTGACTTAGTCATTTTCTTTGCAGAAGAAACAGGAGCAAAAGGCTCCAGACAAAGATGCCATCCTCCGGGCGACAGCCAACCTGCCTGCCTGCAGCACAGATAGAGCCGCGGTCCAGACTACCATGAGAGATGTGAGTTCCTGCCCGGCATAGGGTTGGGGCATGCTGAGTACTTGGGGGATGGCAGGGAGGCTTTGTGAATGTGCTTGGGGCCATGTGATGACTGGTACATGCCTGTGGTACTAGCATTGTGGGAAGCTGAGACAGGAGGATGGCTTGAGTCAGGGGTTTGAGGCCATCTTGGGCACCATAGTAAATTCTTGTCTCCAAAAAAAGAAAAAAAAAAAAAAAAAGAAAAACAGGATCAGGAGTGGAGTATTCAGGGCTTCTGTTCCTTTTCAAATGTTCACACATGAACAGTTTTTTGAAAATGAAATTTACAAAATGTTTGAGCACAGATCTGGGCCCGCAGATAGCTGTGGGCAAGTGAGGGCATGGTGAAGATTTCAGGGAGGAGTCTGAGCTACACGTTACTTTGGACAGGAAAGTGCTAAGTTAGAAGATGACTGGGCACCATGCTCTAATGGGCAGGCCCAGGATGAGGTATACTTGGGTGTGAAGGAGTAGGTGAGAGTGGCCAGCCTTAGATCTCATCAAGTCTGAACTGATTTTGGCTCTGCTAGGAGCCAGATTTCTCTTGCGCTCACTTCTGGAGAGTTTCATGTTAACCAGGGCATCATAATTTTTGTGCATTGGCTGATACATCTCTCCCTGGTCACTATATGTCTAGCCTTGTATGGATTCTTAGGAAAGCTTAGGCTTGTGGTGGGAGGTCTCTGATCACATTATGCTTTTTTGTTGGCACTGCCACCTATTTGTCATCAGGTGGCCCACCTAGCAGTACACCGGCATATATGTTTTCTCCGTGGAGGCCAGAGAAGGGCCTTGAGCTTCCATAGCCCCAGCTGGCCAGATGCCTTCCTCATTGGCCACAGGCTGAGCACCATTCTTGGCTCTCAGGGATCACCAGAGGTGGTTCTGCCCATGTGTTGGCTGCAAAGCCCTCTCTCTAGCCCATCTACACAGAGCCCTTCCTTCCTGCTCTGTTGCTCCTGAGGATTCTGCTATTTCCAGCTGGTGTGGACTCTGTTGAAGGAAGGCAGTGTCCTCACAGATTTGGAGGGCTAGGTCAGGGGTGGGGTACAAACCCAAGAAAGTTTGTTGTCCATTCAGAGGGAAAAAAAAGCTTCCTTCTTCTTTTTAAAAATATTTTTATTATTTGCACAGAGAGAGAATGAATATGAATGAGTGTACCAGGGCCTAGTGTTGCAGCAAACAAACTCAAGACATATATGCCACTCTGTTCACCTGGCTTTATGTAGGTGCTGGAGAATCAAATCCAGGTTTTCAGGCTTTGTAAACAAAGAAAATGCCTTTAACCACTGAGCCATCTTTCCAGTCCCTGTTTTTGTTTTTTTTTTTTTGTGAGATAGAGTTTCACTGTATAACCCAGGCTGGTCTCAAGCTTTCAGTGATCCTTTTGCCTCCATCTCCCAAGGGTTGGGATTACAGGTATGTGCCACCATGCCTGACATTATCACTTTCACTGTTCCATTGCAGTTCCAGACAGAACTCCGGAAAATCTTGGTGTCTCTCATTGAGGTGGCCCAGAAGCTGTTAGCACTGAACCCTGACGCAGTTGAATTGTTTAAGAAGGCAAATGGTATGAGCTGAGCCCAGACTGCATTCCTGCCAGCTATTTGCCTATGCCTTGTGGGATGTGTCCCCTAGCCCTCACATCAAAACTAGAAGTTCACAGTACTCTGTGTTCTGCTTTCAGCACATGGGCTCATGGCCTGTTGTGCCATCATTCCTTTTCTATGTGGGAGTGCTGGGGTTAGGGGTTAGGGCTCAGGTTTTCTGAGGCTTCAGTAATTCCAGAAATGTTGAATGCACAGATGAGACTGTAGTCCTCAGAGAAGCTTGGGCTCAGGAAGCTTCCTCATAGCAAATCTCTCTCCTCAGCTATGCTGGATGAAGATGAGGATGAGCGGGTGGATGAGGCTGCCCTGCGGCAGCTCACAGAGATGGGCTTTCCCGAAAGCAGAGCTTCAAAGGCCCTTCGCCTCAACCAGTATGTGGTGCTAGCTTGTCCTCCCCTCCCCCTCCTGTCCTCCTGCTTGCAGGACTGAGTAGATCAGTCTGCAGATGTGTGTGCTGTGCTTTTCATTAGGAGAGAAGGTGTGTGTGTGTGTGTTTAGGTAGGTAGGTAGGCAGGCACACACATGCCATGCCTGCATCATTTTATATCCAGCTTTGCGTGGGTGTTGGGGAATTGAATTTGGGCCAAAAGACTTTGTAGGAAGGCACCTTTAACCACTGAGCCATCTCCCCTGCCCAGGGAACTCTTCGGTACTCTTCATGAGCTCATGTTTTCAGTTACTTGCTCAGGTCCCTCATGAAGACCAGACCAGGGGTGGTTAGGGGATGTGTCCTTTGTGCTCTGTGCCCTGTGCCCCTTGTGGTTCTGGTGTATCTGTGCTTGTCCTGGTCCTTGGGAGATTGAGGCAAAGGCTGTGTGGAGGTTCCAATTCAAAAGGGTCACCTGCTGCTGCTGGCACAGTTTCCAAAAGGGCAGTGTCTCTTCCCAGGGTGGGAAAGGCCCTATCAACTGTTTGGGAGGGCTGAGAAGAGTCTGTTGTACTTTTCAGCATGTCGGTGCCTCAGGCCATGGAGTGGTTAATTGAACATGCAGAAGACCCAACCATTGACACACCTCTTCCAGGCCAGGTCCCATCCGGGGCAGGTGCTGCAGCTGATACCCCCGAGGCTGCTGTGGGGACTAGTGCAGGAGAGGAGGAGGCCCGGGATGAGCTGACAGAAATCTTTAAGAAGATCCGCAGGAAAAGGGAATTCCGGGCTGATGCAAGGGTATGCTGGGCTTCAAGGGATGGAGTTGGCTTCTTGGCTTATGGTTATGTTGGACAAGGAAGCCAGGCACTTGGAACTGGGATGGTAGGTCCCAGGCAGACTTAATTCCTGAGCTCATATAAGTTGTCCTTGCTTGAGTCCAGGTTGCTTCTTTCTGCTCAGCTAATGGACACATGTCATCCCCTGAAAAGTTCAGTGTGGAAGTTTCCATCTGAACTGTGAGTGTTGGCTAGCTGCACCTGTGGCTGCAGTCTTTGGGCTGGGTGGGACATTGTGTGGGGTGGTGGGTGAGTGTAGGAGTGGGTCAGGCTGACTGATCACTGGGTCACTGGGTATGCATGTAGGACAATGGGATAACTGACTGCCCTCCTCCAGCTGCCACAAGTACATGTTTCCAGCCCCTCACCCGCACTACACATTGATACTGTGCTACTCCTTACTCTTTCTTCACCCTCCTGGTTTTGCTGGGGTTTGTTCAAGTTACAGATCGGTACGCTTAGGGCTCACAGATTGGTACGCTTAGGGCTCTTGTGCTACCTGCCCTCCAGATTTTCTCATGTGGTCTAAATTGTTTTCTTAGGGCCTCACCTGGGGGTTTGTGTGTACTGTGAGAATACCATATGATCAGGTTGCAAAGTGTCCACTCAACTAATCAGTAATGTTTGCTTCTGCAGGGCCGAGCAAAACTGTCAGCCAAGGCACCATGTGCTCCTGCAGTACCAACTGCACTGCTGAAGTTCTGGCTTCTCTACCCGGGCCATAGAGACCAGGGCATTGCATGTCTTGTCCTGGATTTAAGCAGGGACCCAGTGCCCTTTCCTACCTCACTGGGGCCAAGGGCTGCTCACTGTCTAGGTTGATACCTGCCACAATGCTGCGACTGAATGGAAGCTGTGCTGCACACAACGTTACTCCCTGATGGTTGCTGCCTCCTCTGCTGTGGCACTGACTGGCTTCTGGTTCTTGTCTAGGCTGTCATTTCATTGATGGAGATGGGCTTTGATGAGAAGGAAGTGATTGATGCCCTCAGAGTGAACAACAACCAGCAGAATGCTGCTGTGAGTATTGAGCAAATCTCAGTGAGTCTGTGGCGTCTCTCTCACCTAATGTGGCACTCATCAGGAATGCCATGCGTCACACTCCTACACAGTTGGCTTTTTAAGTGAAATACTAGGAAAGGTGGTTTCGATACTAAGAAATTTCTTGACCTTGCCTTTCTAAAACCTTCTGCGTGTCTTTTCTGTGGGTTATTAATTAACTTTTTAAAAGTTTTTATTTTATTTTATTTTATTTTTTATTTTTAGAGAGAGACAAAGAGAGGGGAGACAGAGAATGGGCACGCCAGCAGTCTCTCAGCTGCTGTGAACAAAATCCAGATGTGTGCTCCCCCTTGTGGGCAAGTGCGGCATTGCCCCTTTGCGTCACTTTGCATCTGGCTAAATGTGGGACCTGGAGATTGGAACCTGGTTCTTAGGCTTAGCAGGCAGGCGCCTTAACCGCTAAGCCATCTCTCCAGCCCTTAATTTTTTTAGCAGACTGTTAAGATTGAGTACTGGGGTGAACATGGGCCAGCTGCTGATAGATGTTCTGTGCAAGGAGGACTGGTGTGGGCCCATGGTCTCCTCACTGGTGGATGGAGTGGAGGTGATGATCCAGATTCCCCAGCTTCTTTGGCTGTGGAGAGATGCTATGATGGGGTTTCCTCAGACAAAGCTACATTTTGGGGGGGAGGGTGTTGGGACCAGGGCCATAGTAGTGGTCAAGTTGAACTACAGTACCAGGTTTGCTAAGAAAGCCAGACTGTGAGGGGCACGTATGTCTCTCTTTATGAGTATATCTTTTCCATCCTACCAGGGCTCAAGCCCATTCTTTTGTTTTTTTTTTTTTGGTTTTGTGAGGTAGGGTCTCACTCTGATCCAGGCTGACCTGGAATTAACTATGTAGTCTCAGGGTGGCCTTGAACTCTCAGCAATCCTCCTACCTCTGCCTCCCGAGTGCTGGGATTAAAGGCGTGCGCCACCACACCCGGCTCCATTCTTTTTTTTTTTTTGAGAGAGACAGATAGAATGGGCGCGCCAGCAGCCTCTCAGCCACTGTGAACGATTTCCAGACGTGTGTGCCCCCTAGTGGGCAAGTGTGGCATTGTGCCCTTGCGTCACTTTACATATGGCTAAATGGGGGAACCTGAGAATTGAATGGGCTTTCTTAGGCTTGGCAGGCAGGCGCCTTAACCACTAAGCCATCTCTCCAGTTTTTTTTTTGAGGGGGGGCATTCTTTCCAGCAAGGGATCACTGTTATACCTCCAATGCCATGGTGGTTGACATGGTAACAACATAAGATCCCAAGTTCTTAGAAAATCTCCAATCAATCCTGTAAAAGACACAAATATCCCTCCCTTTTTATTGGCTATCCCTCTCCCTCATTTCTTTTACTATGTATGTATAGCCTCCTAACTACCAAAGATTATAAAGCTGATTTGTGAATTTATCTCTCACTTACTATATTCTTGGACAAGAAAATAGTCTCCCATACTGTTCAAAAATAAATAAATAAAAGGAAGAGGGCTGGAGAGATGGGTTAGTGGTTAAGGAACTTGCCTACAAGGCCCAAGGATCCATTTTTGTTGTTGTTGTTTTTTGTTTATTTGAGGTAGGGTCTCACTCTAGCTCAGGCTGACCTGGAATTCACTCTGTATACTCAGGGTGGCCTTCAGATGGTGATCCTCTTACCTCTGCCTAAGGATCCATTTTTGACTCTCCAGATCCCATGTAAGCCAGACGCACAAGAGTGGGGCAAGTGCAAGGTCACACATGCCCACTAGGTGGCACAAGCGTCTGGAGTTTGATTGCAGTGGCTGAGGCTCTGGTGCGCCAATTCTTTCCCCCTTTGTCTGTCTTGCTCACTCTTTGTAAAATAAAAAGTAAAAAAAGAAAAAGTAAGAAAGCCAGATTGGTGTTTGTTTTTTTCTCCAGCCTGGCTAAATATGCATGGCACTGAATGGGCTTTTTTTTTGTCAGGGTCTGTTCCAGGCAGAGCAGCCATGAGATCTCACCCAGAAGCACAGAAAAGGACAGGATGTGCCTTCGTGTATGATGTCATTGGTGTCTCTAGAAGGAACTAACCACTGCTCTGATATTCTTGGGTTTGCAGTGTGAGTGGCTGCTGGGAGACCGGAAGCCATCCCCTGAGGAGCTGGACCAGGGCATCGACCCCAATAGCCCTCTCTTTCAAGCCATTCTGGACAACCCAGTGGTGCAGCTAGGTCTGACCAACCCTAAGACATTGCTAGGTATGTGTATGTGCACCTTCTTTAAGCTAGCTCTGGTGAGGGACACAGGGTTGTACACAGGTGCTACTGAGATGGATTGAGGATAACTATACCCAGAGGAGGGCTCCCACAAGATACTCCTGCTTAAGCTGCTGAAGGGCCTGGGAGTTAGGTTCTACCCATGGTGGGATGGGTCCCTACAGGGATGGCTTGAGAAGAGCAGGGCAGTGGCCTGCATAGGAACAGGCAATAGAGAAGGTATGGTTTGAATTTTGTTTATTATATGTTAGGGACTTCTTTGATAAATTATTTTTTATTGATACATGTTTAACATATAAAGAAGTATGTAATACTTGTTACTTTTTAAAATATTAACATTTTTATTTATTTATTTGCAAGCAGAGTGAGATAGGACAGACAGAGAAAATAGGCACACCAGGGCCCCCAACTGCTGCAAATGAATTCCAGATACATGTGCCACTTTGTGCAACTGGTTTTACATTAGTGCTGGGAAATTGAACTCAGGTTGTTGGGCTTTGCAGGCAAGTGCCTTAACCACTAAACTATCTCTCCAGCCCATGTTTGTTACTTTTAAGAGTAATAAGCCCGGCGTAATGGCATACACTTAATCCTAGCACTCCAGAGGCAGAGGTAGGACTCCTGTGAATTCAAGGCCACCCTACCACTACAAAGTAAATTCCAGGGCAGCTAAAACAGTGGAGTACCCTGCCAGCATGGTGGCGCATACCTTTAATCCCAGCACTCAGGAGGCAAATGTAGGAGGATTGCTGTGAGTTTGAGGTCAGCCTTAGACTACATAGTGAATGCCAGGTCAGCTTGGGCTAGAGCAAGACTCTACCTCAAAAAAAACAAAATAGTAGGGAGCTGGAGAGATGGTTCAGTGGTTAAGGCGCTTGCTTGCAAAGCCTAATGACCTGGGTTCAATTCTGTAGTACCCACATAAAGCAGGATACACAAAGAGGCACATACAATCTGGAGTTTGTTTGTAGTGGGTGGAGGCCCTGGTGGGCCCAGTCTCTTTATCTCTCTCTCTCTCTCTCTCTCTCTGCTTGCAAGTAAATAAATAAAAATATTAAAAACATAAAACAGTATAGCCAGCCAGATGTACCATTCATTTAAAGCAGTACAACCAGCCACGTGTACCATTTATATAAAACAATATAATCAGCCTTGTTTATCTTTCATTTAAAAGTAGTATAGCAGCACCTGGGTGTGGTGGCGCACGCCTTTAATCCCAGCACTCAGGAGGCAGAGGTAGGAGGATCACCATGAGTCTGAGGCCACTCTGAGACTACACAGTGAATTCCAGGTCAGCCTGGGCTAGAGTGAGACCCTACCTCAAAAAGCAAAAAAAAAAAAAAAAAAAAAAAATAGTGGCACTGAGGAGATGGGTCAGTGGTTAAAGGTTAAAGGCCAGCAAAATCTGCTGGCCTGGGTTCAGTTCCCTAGTGCTCACATAAAGCCATATGCAAAAAGTTGTACAAGCATCTGGCATTCATTTGTAGTGGCAAGAGCCCCACCCACATATGTACAAATGAATAAAATAAAAACATATCTTCAGCAATGTGTACCATTCAATAAAACAGTATACTCAGCCATGGTGGTGGGGCATACCTGTAAATCTGTACTTAGAAGGCAGAGGCAGGAGAATTTTAAGGTCAAGGCCAGTCTTGGATATCTAGTGAGACCCTGTATCACTCCTTTCTGTAAAACCTCCAGGTCAGCACAGTCATCCTTTGACGACTGTCTAGGGGGTTGTTTCCAGCATGTGTGGGTGTTCAAATCTGCAGATGCTCAGGTATCATAAAGTAGCATAGTTTGCTGTGGTGGCACACATCTGTAATCTGAGCAGTTAAGAGGCAACGGCAGAAGAATGTAGAGTTCCAGGCTTGCCTGGGCCACATAGTCTGGGGAGGTGGCTCATTCAGTAAAGTGCCTGTTGCACAAACCTGAAGATCTGAGTTTGGATCCCCAGCACCTGTGTAAAAGCTGGGTGCTACAGCACATACCTGTAATCCCAGCCCTGGGGAGGTGAAGACAGGAGGATCCTTGAGGCTGCTGGCTAGCTAGTCTAACCAAATCAAGTAAGCTCCAGGTTCAGTGAGAATTGCTGTCTCAAAAAATAAAGTAGAGCCAGATGTGGTGGTACATGCCTTTAATCCTGGCACTTGGAGAAGTAGGAGGATTTTCCATGAGTTCAAGGCCAGCCTGGGACTACAGAATGAGTTCCAGGTAAGCCTTAGGTAGAGTGAGATTCTGCCTTGAAAAGACAAACTAACAAAGATAGGGTAGAGAGCAACTGAGGAAGTAACCAGTGCAGGCCTTTGGCCTCAGTGCACACATGCTCACACACATGAACACCCATACCCATATACCACACTCACAAAAAAGGCACAATATATGCTTATGATCTCTAGATTTCTTATGACTCTGTACTCAGTGTGAATGCCATATACATAACTATTCTGAATTGTTTAGGGAATAATGACAGGAAAAAAGTCTAGGTGCTAAGTATATATGCACATTTTTTTTCCCCGATTTTTTTTTTTTTTTTTTTTTTTGGTTTTCCAGGTAGGGTCTTACTGTAGCCCAGGCTGACCTGGAATTCACTATGTAGTCTTAGGGTGGCCTCGAGCTCACAGCAATCCTCCTACCTCTGCCTCCCGAGTGCTGGGATTAAAGGCGTGCGCCACCACGCCCAGCTCCCTGATATTTTTTTTGGCGGGGGGACAGGGTCTGGCTGTGTAGTCCAAGCTGGCCTTGAGCTCACAGTCTTCTGGCTTTAGCCTCCTGAGGAGGTGGAGTCACAGGCTTATATCTCTGCTTGCACCTGGCCTTTCCCAAATGTTTTGATCCTCTGTTGTGAGTACGGAAGGCTGGCAGTCCAGTGCCTCTGAAGACCTGTCATTCCTTGGCTTTTCTGTGGAGTTTTCTACATTTATGTCTTATTAATCTGTCACTTGCTCTTGCCATATTTATAGAATCACTTTCAGCAGCTTCTGTGACTCAGCATTGTGTCTTCTGTGACCTGTGCCTTCCAGAGGGACTTGGGTTGTTTCCTGTACAGAGAGGTCTCTTGTCCCTGTCTCTCAGTGCACACAGATGTGGGTTCCTGTGGGCTGTACATCTAGGACTCTGGGTCAGTGGGTGGGCACTAGGGAAAGACATCACTGCCTGGAGGGCCCCAAGAGTCCCTGTGGCTTCCTGGTCTTAGGACACTCTTCTCAGAAGAAGTACTTGGGTGTGCAGGGCCTTGCACCCAGCTTCAGGTCTCTTCCTTCTGGGCGTGTTTTCTTCTCATTTGCTCACTCTGACTGCTGGCTTTATAGTTTTTTTGTTGCATGTGCTGTTCCAGTGTGAACCTTTGAAAGAGAAAGAAAGGTCAAAAAGACATTTCTCCTTTATGTTTGTTGAAAGTTGTAAAGTTTCTCCTATCTTCTGTAAGTCTGAAAGTATGAGTGTGGTGCATGTGGTATAAAGAAGGGAGTTTTGGGCTAGAGAGATGGCTTAGCGATTAAGGCAATTGTCTGAATTCCAAGCACCCATGTTCGATATCTTTCCAGATCCATGTAAAACCAGACACATAAAGGTGAGGCAAGCACAAGGTCACACATGCCCACTAGGTGGTGCAAGTATCTGGAGTTCAAACATAGCGGCTGAGGCCATGGTGTGCCAATTCGTTCTCCAAAAAAAAGCGGGGGGGGGGAATTTTCCCCTTTGCCCTCTGTGGTAGTTTGAATGGATGCCCCCATAGACTTAGGTGTTTATTAAAATTGAGTCTGCAGGGGCTGGAGAGATGGCTTAGCAGTTAAGGTGCTTGCCTGTGAAACCTGAGGACCCAGGTTCAATTCCCTAGTATTCATGTAAGCCAGATGCACAAGGTGTCACATGCGTCTGGAATTCGTTTGCAGTGGCTAGAGGCCCTGGCACACCCATTCTCTGTCTTTTTCTCTTCCTCTCCTTCTGCCTCTTTCTCTGAAATTAAAGAAAAAAAAACCTAAATAAAATATTTTAAAAAATTGAGTTTGCAGCATCAGCTCCTGGCAGGCAGACTCCTGCTATAGAGGGGCATATCTGAACTCCAGCCCAAAGGTGTGCGAGAGGTTTGAGCTCTGGTGTGGGTCCTGCTTGCTACAAGTTTATGCTTGCTACTTTTTAGTGTTTGCTGGCTGGTGGTAGTTTCTCTCTGTTTGGCTTTATGAATAGGAGTCAGCTTCTTCCTCCATGGATGGAACTTCCACTGGATTCTGTAAGCTTGAAGTAAATCCCTTCCTCCCATAAAACTGTGTTTGCTTTGGTTGGATGCTTGTCCCAGCATCGTGAAGTTGGCTACTACATCCTCCATGCTAACATTTGAAGCTGTGTCTTTAGTGAGTTTGTTCAAGCACTACTCCCCTCTCCCCGGACTTTTTGTAGACTAGGAAATTAATAGGTGCTGTTTTAAGGTCTTCCTAGGGGCCTTTGCTTTTTTTGGTGCTGGGGATGGAATTCAGGGTCTCACATGCTAAGCATATGCTCATCACTGAACTGTATCCCAGCCTCAGAGGCTTGTTCTCATGGATTTTCTTTTGGAATTTTGCTGTGGACATTGTTGCTTGTGGGTTCATTTGTTTTAAGACACATTTGGTCAGGTGAAAGATGCTCTCCTTTCCCTTTAGTTCAATTTGTGTCTTTTAAAATTTGTGTGGTTAGGTGATGTCATATTAACTTTTCCTGGGGAGACATGAGCAAACTTCTATTAACCCTACATAGGGCACCAACAATAGACCAAAAAAATGATTCCACTCAAGTGTAGCTTAGTGAACCAGTGAATTTATTGGGGCTTCTTTTTTTTAAAAAGATTTTATTTTTATTTGTTTATTTATTAGAGACACACAGAGAGAGTGAGAATGGGCACACCAGGGTCTCTAGCCACTGCAGATGAACTCCCGATATATGTGCCACTGTGTGCATCTGGCTTACATGGGACCTGGAGAATTGAACCTGGGTCCTTAGGCTTCACAGGCATGTGCCTTAACCACTAAGCCATCTCTCCAGCCCTATTGGGGCTTCTTATAGAGCACAGGTAAGAACTTACTTAAAGGACTCAAAAGCAGCTGCATTCCCAGAAAAGCTCACCTCGGTTTAGGTAACAGCTTAGGAATCTGCATCCCTGGTGCTCACTGCACAACCTGTAGGCAGCTTTCCTGGTCAGAGAATCTGATTTCTTTCCCCGACAGTTCTTTTCTGCTTCTGTAACCTTGGGTAGGGGCCTGTGAATCATTCACAGGGCAGGGCATCACATCTGCACTCAGTACATTGACAGGACTGAGTTAGCTTCAGCAGTGAACCCCTGGCTTGAGGGCCCAAGCTCTGCAAAAGACAGCTGGAATTATTCCTGCAAAACTTCTTGTGAAGGCTTCATGACAGTCAAGTGGCCTGGGTTTCTTTGCAGTGATACTTGTCTCTCTCAAGCTTGAATCAAACATTGCTAATTGGGATTTTTTTTTTCAAGGTAGGGTCTTGCTCTAGCCCAGGCTGACCTAGAATTCACTCTAGTTTCAGGGTGGCCTTGAACTCGTGGCAATCCTCCTACCTTTGCCTCCCAAGTGCTGGGATTAAAGGCATGTGCCACTACACCTAGCTAATTGCGATTTTTTGTTGTTGTTGTTGTTGTTTTTTCGAGGTAGGTTTCACTCTAGTCCAGGCTGACCTGGAATTCACTCTGTCTTCTCAGGGTGGCCTTGAACTCATGGCGACCCTCCTACCTCTGCCTCCCCAGTGCTGGGATTAAAGGCGTGCGCCACCACGCCTGGCTGGCGATTTTTTTTTTTAATCGAACCCAGGCCATCAGGCTTTGTAATCAAGCACCTTTAACCACTGAACCATCTCTCCAGCTCCTCTCATTATGATTTAAAAAATAATTTAAGGCTGAGCTTGGTGGCACACTCCTTTAATCCCAGCACTCGAGAGGCAGAGGTAGGAGGATTGCCATGAGTTCGAGACCACCCTGAGATGACATACTGAAGTCCAGGTCAGCCTGGTAGAGTGAGACCCTACCTTGAAAAAAAAAGAAAGAAAAAAAATTAATTTGTTTGCATGTGTGTATATGTTTATGGGTGCACCAGAGTCTCTTGCTACTGTAAATGAATGCCAGGTGTTTGCATCCCTTTTTTCATCTAGCTTTATGTAGGCTGGGGAATTAAACCCAGGCATGCAGACTTTGCAAGCAAGTGCTTTTAATTGCTGATCCATCTCCCTAGCTCCCAATTTTGTTTTTCTGAGAAAATTGTTTTCCTGAGGGAGCTGGCCTCAAGCTCCCAACATAGGTGAAGATGATCTTGAACTTGTGCATGCTCCATGTCCTGAGTGCTGGGATTATAGGCTTGTACCTCCCCATCTCTTTTTTCCTGTGTTTGTGTGGTGTGGGTGCACATGTATGTCTGTGTATTTAAGAGGCCAGAGGTTGATGTTGAGTGTCTTCCTTTCACTTTCTACCTTGTGTATTGAGATAGGGTCTCATTCAACCTGGAGATCACCAATTTGGCTAGACTGGCTGGCCCACAAGCTCTATGGATTCCCTGTGTCTATCTCCCCAGCTCTGAGATTATAGGTGCATGCTCCATCCCAGCATTTTTGTGTGTACTGGTGATCTGAACTCAGATCCTCATGATTGCTTGACATGCAGTTTACCTGCTGAGCCATCTCTCCAATCCCACACCCAGGTGTTTCTTTTTAATATTTTAATTAATTTTAATTAATTTGACAGAGAGGAAGAAAGAGAGAGGGAGGGAGAGAATTGGCATGCCAGGGCCTCCAGCCACTGCAAACGAACTCCAGATGCATGTGCCCCCTTGTGCATCTGGCTAATGTGAGTCCTGGGGAATTGAACCTGGGTCCTTCTGCTTTGCAGGCAAATGCCTTAATTACTAAGCCATCCCTCCAGCCCAGGTTGTTTTTGTTTGTTTGGTTTTTTGAGGTAGGGTCTCACTCTGGCCCAGGCTAACCTGGAACTCACTAATGTAGTCTCAGGGTGGCCTCGAACTCACGGCGATCCTCCTACTTCTGCCTCCCGAGTGCTGGGATTAAAGGTGTGTGCCACCACGCCCGGCTCCACAGCCAGTTTTTTGCAGTGGTAGGGATTAAAACCTGGGCCTTTGTGCATACTAGACAAGCACTCTACTAACTTTGCCTCTGATAACAATTTTTAAAAATGACTTTTATGTTTTAGCAGAAATCTGTTCATTACAGAAAATTTGGAAAATGACAAATGCATGAAGAAGCAAGTAGAAGCCACCTTGAACCATGAGTGCTCTTGCTATGTCCCCTGCTCTTTTTTTTTAATTTTAAAAATTTTTTATTTTTAGAGAGAGACACAGAGAGAGACAGAGAGAGAGAGAGGGAGAGAGGAGACAGAGAATGGGTGCGCCAGCAGTCTCTCAGCTGCTGTGAATGAAATCCAGATGTGTGCGCCCCCTTGTGGGCAAGTGCGGCATTGCGCCCTTGCATCACTTTGCATCTGGCTAAACTTGGGACCTGGAGATTGGAACCGCTGGAGATTGGAACCAGCGTTCTTAGGCTTAGGAGGCAGGCACCTTAACTGCTAAGCCATCTCTCCAGCCCCCCTGCTCCTTTTTTTGACATGCTTTCTGTAGCCATGGCTGGCTTCACACTCAGCAGTCCTCCTTCCTTAGCCTTCCCAGTGTGGGGTTTACAGGTCTGTGCCAGTAGACCTGGATTCTGACTTTTTTTTTTTAATTTTAATTTTTTCTTATGTATTTTTCAAGGAGGGAGGGAGAAAAGGAGAGAGAATGAGAATGAATATGGGTGCGCCAGGGCCCCCAGCTGCTGCAAACGAACTCCAGATGCATGTGCCACTCTGCATCTGGCTTTATGTGTGACCTGGGGAATTGAATCTGGGTCATTAGGCTTTGCAGGCAAGTGAGCCATCTCTCCAGCCCTCTTCTGACATTTCTGTGGGCATCTGAGTGCCAGTGTGCTGTGGACTTGTAGTGCTGTTTATTGGGGCTCACTTTTACATGCCATTAACACCCCACTTTTTTTTTCTGAGGTAGGGTTTCATTCTAGCCCAGGCTGACCTGGAATTCACTATGTAGTCTCAGGGTGGCCTCGAACTCACAGCAGTCCTCCTACCTCTGCCTCCCAAATGCTAGGATTAAAGGTGTGTGCCACCACACCCGGCTTCGAGTGTTGAGATTTAAGGCATGTACCACCACGCCTGGCTTGGCAGGGACTAGCTTTTTTTTTTTTGTTGTTGTTGTTTCTCGAGTAGGGTCTCGCTTTAGCTCAGGCTGACCTGGAATTCACTCTGTAGTCTCAGGGTGGCCTCGAACTCATGGTGATCCTCCTACCTCTGCCTCCCGAGTGCTGGGATTACAGGCATGTGCCATCATGCCCTATGACACCTCCATTCTTGTCCTTAGTGTCTGAGATGCAAGAGTGGTGGATGCACAGCAGTTGACTCTGTAGGTGTCTTGTGGTATTTCGACGATACTGTCCCCCTTATACTGGTCATTTAAATCTGGTCATTTCTATCTGGATACACTGGGGCCAGCTGCTGCAGCATCCTTTCATATTCCATATACTGGATACAACTTGTTTTTCCTAAGGGTGAACAGCTGCATGTCAGATGACTAAGTCAGAGACTGGGCATCTTAAACTCCTGCTACTGCTTGTCAGTTTGTTCTTCCTTCTGCTGTTGGCCCCCAGCCATGAAAACAACCCCCCTCCCACTGCCAAAGTCTATTGTTTAAACGTGCCAGCACAGTGGAATACTTTAACATTGACTCTCTGCATCTCTTCTCTTACATATTCATGTATGTTGGATGACTGTTTGTCAACTGTGAGGTTAACCTTATAGCAGCTTGTATGTGGAGAACTGTTGCCTGTGACCTGTGTTGTTAACTTTCATGTGCCTCTTTCCTTTCTTTTTCTTTTTTTTTTCTTTTTTCTTTTTTTGAGGTAAGGGGTTGCTCTAGCCCAGGCTGACCTGAAATTCACTATGTAGTCTTAGGATGGCCTCAAACTCATGGCCAATCCTCCTCTGCCTCCCGAGTGCTGGGATTAAAGGCATGTGCCACCACGCCTGGCTCATGTGCCTCTGAATTGTGTAGTGCTGAAATACAGTATATAGGACCTTCAGAAGAAAGTCCTTTCTCAGATCACTACTCATCCATGCAGTTTTTCATATTAAACTCCCCTTTTTTGGTTTTGTTCAGCTGTTCTGTTCTTGGGAATTTATTTTCTGTTTGAGAAAAAGAGTGAATGAATGAATATGGGTGTGCCAGGGCCTCTAGCAAACAAACTCCAGACACATGTGCCACCATGTACATCTGGTTTTATGTAGGTACTGGGGGATCAAATCTGGGTCCTTAGTGTTTGCAGGCAAGCACCCCAACTGCTAAGCTATCCAGCCCCTGGAACAGTTCTTTTTTTAACCCTTACTTTACAGTTTGTTCTTACACATACCAAGTTGACAATCTGGAGGGTTTTTTTGAGCCAGAGTCTCTAGTCCAGGCTGACCTGGAACTCTGTAGACCAGGCTGACCTCAAACTCACAGCAGTCCTTCTATCTCAACTTCATGAGTGCTGGGATTACAGGTATGAGCCACTATGCCTACCTTTCTGAAGATTCTCTTCTGAGGTCTTAAACTGGTGTCTAGAGGATGTTGATCCAAAGAGTAGTCACCTAAAACTGACTGCTTTAGGGCCTGGGAGATTGTCACAACACACACAGCACAAACTCAGCTTCATAGCCAGGGGTGATGACACATGCCTTTAATCCCAGCACTCGGGAGACAGAGGTAGGAGGATTGCCCGGAGTTCAAGGACACCTTGAGACTACATAGTGAATTTCAGGTCAGCCTGGGCTAGAGCAAGACCCTACCTCAAAAAAAAAAAATATATATATATATATCTTCACACAAATAAAAAAAAATCCCCCCAAATTAGCTTTATGCCAAGCTCCATATGACCTACTCAACCCTGACTAGTTGTAGCTCCTGAGGCACGTTAGGGTAAGCTCCCTAACCCAAACATTTGCAATTTTAAGGCCAAAGGTTCTGATTTCTTCTTGACCCATGAAGTCTGTGAATATTCCAAATCTGCTAAGCCTTAGCAGAACCACTCTGTGGTAGGGACTACTCACTAGGAAGCTTTCTCTCTCAGCCTGCAGAGTGGGTCAGTATGTCCTGAGATGGCTAGGCAAAGGCATCTGACCTCAGAGACAGATGTCATCCTGCAGAGGACCCCCTCTTTTAGTGGCTGGGTGACAGGGCTTCTTGCCAGAAGGCATTTCTGGGTTTTGGGCAATAATTTTGTAAAACTATTTAGAAAATCAATTTTCATTTTGAAGAAGTACTCCATTCCTTTTTCTTTGTGTGTGTGTGACATTAGCAATGGAGCTCAGCTTCATGCATGCCAGGCCAGTGCTTTACCACGGAGCCATTCTCCTCATCCACCATGATATTTTTTTCTTCCATGGTAATTTTTATAAATATTTTATTTATTTGAAAGAAAGTAAGAGGGAGGGAGGAAGAGAGAGAGAGAGAGAATATATGGGTGTACCAGGGCCTCTAGCCACTGCAAACAAACTCCAGACATGTGTTCCACCTGTGCATCTGGCTTATGTTGGTACTGGGGAATTGAACCTGGGTTCTTAGGCTTCACAGGCAAATGTCTTAACCGTTGAGCCATCTCTCCAGCCCATCTCCATGATATATTTAATGTGCTATTTAAAAAAATATTTCGGGCTGGAGAGATGGGTTAGTGGTTAAGGCACTTGCCTGTGAAGCCTATGGACTCATGTTCGACTCTCCAGGTCCCATGTAAGCCAGACGCACAGTGACACAAGCGCACAAGATGGCACATGCATCTGGAGTTTGATTGCAATGGCTGGAGGTCCTGGAGTACCAATTTTCTCTCTTTTACTCTCACTTTCTCACATAACAAAATAAAAGGCTAGGGCTGGAGAGATGGCTTAGCAGTTAAGGCGCTTGCCTGCAAAGCCAAAGGACCCAGGTTCAACTCTCCAGGACCCATGTAAGCCAGATGCACAAGGTGGTGCGTGCATCTGGAGTTTGTTTGTAGTGGCTGGAGGCCCTGACATGCCCATTCTCTATCTGCCTCTTTCTGTGTCTCCTACGCTCTTTCTCTCTCTCTCAAAATAATAATAATAATAATAATAATAATAATAATAATAATAATAATGATAATAAATTTAAAAAATAAAATAAAATAAAAGGCTAGTCTGTTGGGCTTGCCTCAAAAAATTTTTTTCCTGGTATTAATTAGATCTGCAGGAGAACCTTTGCATCAGCATCCATTCTGCATGTGGCTGTTGCCTTAGGGTGGGTGAGTGGGAAGGAGGGTTGCAGGCTGATGGTTTTCAGCCCTAATGTTACTGCTGGGAGGCTTTCCAGAGTAAGGGTGCTATGCGCTCAGGTGGACCACCCCGTTAGATGGGCCATGTGATCTATTATCATGGGTCAGGTACTGTGTGGTCTTCAGGTTGAGCACCAGAGTTAGCAGTGGCTTTGTGTGGCCCTGTTCCCTTTCATTACAAGGCTATTGAGGAAGGTCACCCTGAGCTTGCCTGAGTCTTGGGTTCTGGTGCACAACTTTGCTGTCTCCCTACAGCATTTGAAGACATGTTGGAGAACCCACTTAATAGCACCCAGTGGATGAATGACCCAGAGACCGGTCCAGTCATGCTGCAGATCTCTAGAATCTTCCAGACGCTGAACCGCACGTAGGCCATGCCTCCACTCCCCTTGGCTGTGCAGCTATAGCAGCCTCCCCAGCGCTGGGCAGAGGCCTAGCCGAGATCTGCCTGGAAGCCACCTTCAGCACTGGGCCGGATTGCAGCTGCAACGGCTTGCCCTCCCCGACCTTACTGCTTATCAGCTTTTGCAACGGTGGTAAGGCCGTAGTCCTAGCTTCTGACAGGTGTTTACAGAAAGTGGCTGTTGCACTGGGAAGGTGAGAGATCACCACCCCTTTCCTTCCAGATGCTCGCTGGCTCCTGAAGCGCTACTTGAATTGACCTTTTGGCATTGCTTGTGGAGCCCAGTGTTATTTGAAAGAAGGCATGTTCCAACCCAAAGTGTTACGTCAAGTGTGCTAATTTAACCAGAGTGACTCACAGATGACTTCTTTAATAAATAAACCCTTTTCCTATTTTTTGTCTTTGTGTTACTGAATGGCGGCAAGGACATCATGTGCTTTCTGAATTCTCTTAGGGTTAAATGCCTCTGTCTGTGGTGGTTGTCTGCTAGTTCAACACTGTGTGGACCTTGTTAACCACTCTGTGGGCTGATCTCATGATTGATTTTGGGGTCTGTATATCGCTGGAACCAAGCCTTTATTACCAGGTACAGCTTGTGGAACTGGACAGGTACCTCTTGCCTTGGCACCTTTGCTTTTCTTATTTTCCTTAAATGTTTTAAAATGAGAACATGAGTTTTCCTTTCTGTGAACTCTGCTCAGTATTACTGCACAAAGCATCTAGCCTTCAGGATGTGTTTTAACTTCTCTTCTGTAGCAGTCCTATTTGTCTACCCTCCCAGTTCAGCCTTAGCTGTCATTCTGTTTTAGCTGAGTCAGAATGGTTTAAGACCATGTTTCTGAAAAAGCTGGGCATGATGGTACACGCCTTTAATCCCAGCACTCAGGAAGCAGAGGTAGGAGGATCACCTTAAATTCAAGGCCACCCTGAGACTACATAGTGAATTCCAGGTCAGCCTGGGCTAGAGTGAGACCCTACCTCGAAATACCAAAAAAAAAAAAAAAAAAAAAAAAAACCCAACCATAAAACATCTTTCTGTTCCTTATGTACATTGCTGCTAGTCCCACAACAGAACAGGATCTGAGTAGTGGGTTGAAGAGTCATGGCTGCCAGATGCACAAGGGGGCAAATGTGTCTGGAGTTCATTTGCAGTGGCTGGAGGCCTTGGCGCGTCCATTCTCTCTTTCTCTCTGCCTCGTCCTCAAAATAAATAAATATTCTCAAATAAATAAATAAATAATTTTTTAAAAAAGAGTCATGGCTGAAAAGTCCTGAGGAATCCTAAGGGCTCCAAGATCGGTCCTGATCCTGTGGGCCATGTGCTTTTTGCCCAGGATCTGTGTGGGGTCTGTCTTCTTGCTATGACATGAATACCCATGGGGTGGCCAGGTGGCCAAGCTGATGCCTGCTCATGTGGTATCTTGCCCTGAGAAGTTAGCAGGAGCTGTTTCTGGAAATGACATCTTCAGAGAAAATGGACTTCTTGCTTTTGTTGACTGGTTCTGTGAATGTGTTGCTTCCCTGATGACCTGTGCCTTCCCGTGCATCCTTCTGTCCCAGACTTGGTGCAGTAGGATCTATGTTTTCCCCCAATCCTGACCTCTGGTAAGTGTGGATCTGTGTTTTAATTGAGTGTGGCTTTTTATACGTGAGTTTTGGCAGGAGCCACAGTGATTGGTAAACATGTACATATAGCCACACCAGGCCTGCTGGCTGCATTGGGGTTTCAGAAAAGTAACTCCTCGTGCCAGATGTCCACATCTGCTGTGTCCACAGGGGGGCGCCAAAGGCATTGCTGTAGTGCCTTCCATTTAGGCACAAGCTCCTTATGAAGGTTCATGAGAGAACCATCCATCTGTATGTGGACTTGAGTTGGGAGGAACATCTTTCTGCTGGCAAGGGCACAGGAGAGCTCTGGGGTACTAGATACAGGGAAGGCTTTGGGAGTCTGTGGCCCACTGCCTTCAGGGTAGGCCTGTGCTGAGATTTCTGGTTCAGGACTAGCAGGCTTGATGGTGTGAGAAACACTCAGTGTAATGGGTGGCTAGGAGTGTGTTGGTGTCATGGACTGTAAGATCTGTGTCTGCCAGGGCTGAGACTTGCCCAGAGGGCAGTTGGGCCTCACCATCTGGGATCAGGTTGGATGGGCTCAAGTTAGTCTCTTGACTAGGCTGTAGGTCCTGTACCCAGAAATTACTTCCAAAATTTCCATACTGGGCCTGTGCTGTCATCACATAGTTAAAGAATACCAGTGTGAGAGGAGCTGGAGGGATGGCTTAGTGGGATGCAAAGCCAAAGGTTCCAGGTTTGATTTCCCCAGGACCCAAGTAAGCCAGATGCACAAGGTGGCACATGCATCTGGAGTTCATTTGCAGTGGCTAGAAGCCCTGGCACACCCATTCTCTATGTCTGTCTGTGTCTCTCTCTGACTCTCTCAAGTGAATAAATAAATAAATAAATAAGCATGTTTAAAAAAAAAAAAAGAAAAGAATAACAGTGTGAGCCGGGCATGGTAGTACGCACCTTTAATCCCAGCACTCGGGAGGCAGAGGTAGGAGGATCGCCGTGAGTTCAAGGCCACCCTGAGACTACATAGTGAATTCCAGGTCATCCTGGGCCAGAGTGAGACCCTACCTTGAAAAACCAAAACCAAAAACAAACAAACAAAAAAAACCTCCCAGTATGCTCCATCATAAAGTGCTGATGTCCTTAAAGTGACATGTTTCTAACTGGCTCTTTAAGACAGGCATATTAAAAGTGGCCCTTTAAGACATGGGTAGGCATATTAATAGTGGAGGATACAGAGCCTACTTTGGAAGATCCAGGCTAAGGGCTAAACAGCAGGACTGCTACTGAGACTTTGGTGTGACCATCACCAGGCATAGATTTGAAGGGCAGTCCCCAGGGATTATAAGGCCATGCTGTGTTTCTGCTGCTTGGCCATCTAAGGGTTGCTGAAGAGGTGAAGGACAGGCTCTGTCTCCTCCAGGGGTGGATATATTTGTTCAAGGGAGCTGGCCAGATACAAGGATTTCCCTTGGGAGTTGCATGGGTCATGGAGCAAGGATAAGGGGTGGGTGGGAAGGAATGCAGGAAGCCCTGGAGCATGAAACATACCCCCTCCTCTTTCAGCTGGTCTGCTGCCTTTATGTCCTTGCTAGGGCCTTGTTGTACCTTCCCTGTGCTGCCCTTGCCTGGGGTTCAGAAAGTAACTGTCCTTGTGCCCTCTGAGGCCAGCATGGCAGTGTTGAGGCTGCTCCTTGAGCCCGGTCCCGTTTGGTTGTACATGGGCCTCGGTGTGCCATGGGGACCCAGATGGAAGGTGCCTGACAGCTGCAGAGCTGCCTAGGTATACAAGTAGGTGTTAGAGGGCAAGGTGTAGGTGTGGTGTGGGGTGTGTGTATGTACCCTTGCAGGCATGTAAGCCTGAGTGGAGGATGAGGACAGGAGGAGCTGGGGAGAGATGGACTCCAGATGAGGGAGGTTCCTGGAGTTCTGTGTCTAGAACAACCTTGACAGTAGAAAGGGTTCTCTCTTCATGACCGGAAAGCTTGGGCTACTGAGCATAGGACTGCCCTGAAGGGTAGTGCGCCCCACCCCTGGCCACTGCACGTTTCCTAGAATAGCTCTATCAGCGTGGCTGATACAGAACATAGCTGGCAGACAATCCAGAATACTGTCTCTGGGCAGATACCCAAAAGAAATGGAAGCAGGCTCTCAAACGGGTACTGGCATACTCCGTGTTCACAGCAGCCCAGAGGTGGAATAAGGCAGGTCCACAATCAGATGATGCTCAGCCGCTATGACGACCCAACCTGGAAGAGCCAGTCACAGGACAAGTCCTCTACAAGTCTACTTCTGTGAGGTTCCTAGAGCTCACAGAATCAGGCAGGAAGTAGAGGAATCAGTGTTTCACGGGACAGTTTCACTTTGGAAAATGGGAAGCTGTAGAGAAGGACCTGGACAGAAGTCTGGGAGCTGCTGATGGATGCCTGCTCAGCTGTAGGTCCGCACTGGCCTATTAACACCTATTTCAAGTCCAGGGTGGGTTCCAAAGAAGTGTGGATGTATCTTTAGTCTGTGGGGACATGATTTCCTTGGGGCTGCCCAAAGCCAAGCCCTTGGTCAATTCTGCAGCATTTATCCTTCTCCCAAACCCAGACAATCCCAAGGAGATAGTATCAGCAGCGCTGTCATACTTGTGTCCCAGGGGCAGTTGGAGTGGTGTGGCCAGAAGCGCCTGTGGAGTTGAGAGACCTTAGACTTGGATCTACCTGCCACTGTCCATATTAAGGCATATTCACCCCTAACATAAGGCTAGAACCCAGGGCCGGTGAGGGTGCTATGTCCTTGGCTTGGGCTGTGTGGGTCACAGCACCCTGACTAATGACAGTATCCAGGGCACTTAGCTCTTTCTGCAGTTGTTGGTAGCCCAGTGCCTGTGGGGGGGTGGGTGGGTTCCTGGAGGCTGGACATGCCAGGCACTGGACAGTGGGTCCAGAGCTAGGGTAGGGCCATAGCTGTCTTCAGGGAACCATGCATGACCTCCAATGCAGGGCTGCACAGAAGCTTGGGCATGATACTTTGTCTCCTAAGACCCCGATGGTCAGGCAAGTAGATGTGGGAGAGAAGTTCAAGCAGAAGATGGGAGAGGGCCATGTGGGAGGGAGCTTGCTGGGCTGATCCTGCAAGGCATAGTAACAGATATCTGCCCTGGGGGAGAGGTCAGGCTGGAAACAAGGTGGACCTCAGATTGCTTATGGAGTCCTGGGTGACTCAGAAGTCTTTACCTGTCAATTGTGGTTTATGACCATGCATACCCAACTAACGGACATGTAATTTTTCTGTCAAGGGACAACGTGAACTTAATTAGTTCACTGAGTTGAAATTAAGGTAGCATTTTCTCCTTGGAGGAGTGGTGATGCAGCCTTGTGCCTTGTTCTTACTTGGCAGTGCCAGTGCTAAGTGGGTGGCCAGGGCTCAGCTGGAATTGCTCTGGACCTTTTCATTCACGTCTCTAGTGAGTGTAAAGTTCCCTTGAGTGCCCCGATAAAGTCTCCCAAACTGGAACAGTCTACACTTTGAACGGAACTGTAGGTAGGGTAGAGTGGGCATGCTAGGGCCTTTAGCCATTGCAGACAAACTCCAGATGCATGTGCCACTTTGTGCATCTGGCTTTACATGGGTATTGGGGAATCAAACCCTGGTCATTAGGTTTTGCAGGCAAGTGTCTTGACCGCTGAGTCATCCCTCCAACCCCAGTTTTTAATTTTTAAGAGTTGTTCATATGCCTGTAATGCCAACACTCCAGCTTAAAGGAAGTGAGGCAGGAGGATCATGAGTTCCAGGCCAAGCTGGAATACATAGTGAGACCCTGTCTCAAAACAAAAACAAACAAAAACCCCAAACCAAAATGGGTTAGAGAGATGGCTCAGAAAGTTTCCTGCTCAAACATGAGTGCAGGAGGGGACCTGAAGCCTCTGAGTTCAATTCCCCAGAACCCATGTAAGTAGCTGAGCATGGCCATGCCTGTCCGTAACTCCAGTGCTGCAAGGAACAGAGACCTGAGAATCACTGGGGATTTTGAAACCACCAAAAAACTCCAGAATTAGTGAAGAGATAATTGTCTCAAGAAAACAAGTGGAGGGCTGAAGAGATGGCTTAGCAGTTAAGGCATTTGCCTGTGAAACCAAAGGACCCAGGTTTGATTCCCCAGAACCCACGTAAGCCAGTTGCACAAGGGGCATATGCATCTGGAGTTCGTTTGCAGTGGCTACAGGCCCTGGCATGCCCATTCTCTCTCTGTCTCTCTTCTATCTCTCTGCTTGCAAAATAAATTTTAAAAATTTGAAAAAAAAAAAAAAAAAAAAAAAAAAAACAAGTGGAAAAGCACTGGAGGGACATGCCAAGCATTCTCCTCTGGCCTTTGCACATGCACAGTGGTATCTGACACACATATACACCACACCCACTACACATGCAAAAAAGCCACAAAAATAATTTAAAAATATTTTAAAAGTTTGTGTTTTTTTCTCTCTCCATATATATATTAAAATTTTAAAAAGGGCCTTGAGAAATGGCTTAGCCACTAAGGCACTTTCCTGTGAAGCCTAAAGACCCAGGTTCGACTCCCCATAACCCATGTAAACCAGATGCGTATGGGGGCACATGCATCTGGAGTTTGTTTCAGTGGCTAGAGGCCCTGGCATGTCCATTCTCACTTCCTCTTTCTCTCAATAAATAAAGATAAAAAGAAAGTTTGTGGGGCTGGAGAGATGGCTTAGCAGTTAAGGCACCTGCCTGCGAAGCCTAAGAATGCTTGTTCAAATCTCCAGGTCCCATGTTTAGCCAGATGCAAAAGTGATGCAAGAGCACAATGTCACACATGGGGGTACATGTGTCTGTAGTTCATTCACAGCACCTAAGAAGGCCCTGGGGTGCCCATTCTCTCTCTGCCTCTTCCTCTGTCTCTCAAATAAAAAAAAAAAAAAAAGAAAAAAAAGTAAGTTTGTGGGCTGGAGAGATGGCTTAGAGGTTAAGGCACTTGCCTGTGAGGCCTAAGGACTCAGGTTTGACTCTCCAGGTCCCACATAAGCCAGACACAAAAGGGACGCAAACACACAAAGTCACACATGCACATAAGGTGGTGCATGTGTCTAGAGTTTTATTGCTGTGGCTGGAGGCCCTGGAGTGCCATTCTCTCTCATAAAAAAAATTTAAAAACGTTTGTGGCTGGGCGTGGTGGCGCATGCCTTTAATCCCAGCATTTGGGGCAGAGGTAGGAGGATCTCCATGAGTTGGAGTCCACCCAGAGACTACATAGTGAATTCCAGGTCAGCCTGAGCTAGAGTGACACCCTACCTCAACAAACCAAAAAAAAAAAAAAAAAAAAAGTTTGAGGAAATGATTTCCTTAACTTTATTTTTGCATGGGTATGCATGCAGAGGTCAGAGAAATTCAGGTGCCTTTCTCTGATGTTCATTTATACTTTTGCTGCTTTTCGTATTTGCAAGCAGAGCAAGAGAGAAAATGCATGTCCTTGAGCCTCTTGCTGCTGTAAATGAACTCTAGATGTATGTATTATTTTGTGTATCTGGCATTACTGGAGGATTGAACCAGGACTTGCAGGGGTTAGAAGCAAGTGCCTTTAACTGCTGAGCCACCTCTCCAGCCTAGAGGTGCTGTTTTTGGTTAGGGAGCTACAGTGATTCTCTGGTCTCTGCATTCTACTCTTCTCACTATGGACTGGGGTTACAGATATGTATGGCTACACTCAGCTTTTTATATAGGGTCTGGGGAGTCAATTCGTGAGGTGTTAGGTCATTCTCAGCCCTCATGCTTAAGTGGCAAGCACTCTTAACTCTTGAACCATCTCCCTAGTCCTCTTCCTTTTTTTTTTTTTTTAATTATTTATTTGAGAGTGACAGAGAAAGAGGCAGAGAGAGAGAGAATGGGTGCACCAGGGCCTCCAGCCATTGCAAACAAACTCCAGATGCATGTGCCACTTTGTGCATCTGGCTTATGTGGGTACTAGGGAATTGAACCTTGAACTGGGGTCTTTAGGCTTCACAGGCAAGTGCTTAACCACTAAGCCATCTCTCTAGTGTCTTCTTTAACCTATTTATTTATTTATTTGGTTTTTTGAGGTAGGGTCTCACTCTAGCCCAGGCTGATCTGGAATTCACTATGTAGTCTCAGGGTGGCCTTGAACTCATTGCGATCCTCCTACCTCTGCCTTCCAAGTGCTGGGACTAAAGGTGTGCACCACCACGCCTGGCTTCCTTAACCTTTTTAAAAAAATATTTATTTGCAAACAGAGAGGGAGAAAAAGAAAGGGGGTGGGGAAGGCACAAGCCAGGGCCTCTAGCTACTGGAAACAACAAAAATGAGTGGGTGTTAGAGCAGAGGAGTGGGACACCCAGTGTTCTGCTCTGGAGGCCATCACAGGTGGACATACCCTGCCACAGGTTGATAAATGGCATTCTAATGTTCATCTGAGTTATTTCCTCAAGTTGTGTGTGTGTGGGGGGGGGGAGGACAGACCAGGGCTGTAAACAGGATAGAGTCCACTTTCCTAGATGACAAATAAAGTCAAATTTATGCTGAAGCCACATGCTTTAGGAACCAATTCTGAGGGGCCCACTCTGGTTTTGGGGGTCAATGGAGGGTCAGAAAATTGCACAACTTTGATCTCAAGTATGTTGTGGCTGAAACAACGTGAGTTTGTCTCTAAGGTTTGTTTTATTTACTGGCAGGATTTGTCATTGAAGTTGTGGCCCATCAGTTAATCTTGAGGTGTTGCTCCAGCCTCTGCTGTCTATCCAGTGCCTTGTCTCCCCTGACTGGCACCAAAAGCAGCTGTACCTTGTGTGTACAGTATGTGTAGAGTGGTGTGTGATGTGTGTGGCATATGCACATGTCTATGCAGATCCATGTTCCTTGTGTGCAAGGGCCAGAGGAGAACATTAGGTGTCTTCTTGTATTGCCCATCTGCCTATTTCCTTAAGGTGGAGTCTCTCAACCCAGAACTGCTGTTTTTTTCATTGAGCCCCAGTGATTCGTTTTCTGGCTTCTGGAGGCCTGGGGTTATAGTTGTTCATGGCCATTCCCAGCTTTATATGGGTCTGAGGAATTTAACTTGGGCCATCTCAGGCCCTCAGGCTTATGTGGCAAATGCTCTTACTTGCTGAGCCCCAACCTAGTTATCTATACCTTAAAAAAAAAAAAAAACCCAAAACAACTTTTGAGATATAACCTCCAATGCCATAAAACTTACCCTTTCAAAGAGTACAATTCTAGTGTTTAGCACACTTACCACCTCTGTTTAGTTTCTTTTAAAAACATTTTTTATTTACTTATTTGAGAGAGAAGGAGGGAGAGAATGGGCACACAAGGGCCTCTAGTCACTGCAAATGAACTCCAGATGCATGCATCACCTTGTGCATCTGGCTTTATGTGGGTACTGATGAATGGAACCTGGGTCCTTGAGCTTTGCAGGCAAGTGTGTTAACTGCTAAACCATCTGTCCCACCCTAGTTCAGGAAGTTTTCATCACCCAGACACCCTGTGCCCACTAGCCTGTCATCCCCAGGCTGCACTGACCCTGCTTCCTCTGCAAGTCACACAGATGGACTCAGCAGCATGTGGAGTTGTATGTCTGGCTTTCACTCAGCACCAAGCTATGGAGGCTTATCCACACTAGCATGTCAAGTGCTTCATTCTTCTACAAAAATTGAGTGCTCCACCACTGAGCTAATTACTTCAAATCATATTCCTTTAGATGGGTGGACCCCAATGGTTATTCTCATCCATCAATGGGTACTTGACTGTTTCTGTCTGGTGGCTGGTATGACTGTGGGATTAAGGTGTTGTTTGATGTTCCTTCCCCTGCAGGATGCAGGTGACCAGCACCAAACCACTCAGCCCTTTCTATGCCATACACCCTTTGGCTAATCTGGTAAAACCACAGACAACACCCCCCTTTTTTTTGGTCTTTTGAGGTAGGGTCTTGCTCTAGCCCAGGCTGACCTGAAATTCACTATGTAGTCTTAGGGTGGCCTCAAACTCACAGTGATCCTCCTACCTCTGCCTCCTGATTGCTGGAATTAAAGGTGTGCACTGTCACACCCAGCAACAACACCTTTTTTGAGATAGGGCCTTAGTACAGGACATAGGCTGGCCTTGAACTCTCAATCCTTCCCAGTGCTGGGATTACAAGGTATATGCCATCACACTCAGCAAATTAAAAGCCAATTTTTTTTTTATACTTTCTTTAGTGCTAGGGATGGAACCCCAGGGCTTTCTGCATGCTAGACAAGTGTTTTACCACTGAGACACATCCCCAGTCCTATTTTTTAATTGTGTTAAAATGCACATTAAAATGTTACCATCTTAACTATTTTTTGGATGGGGGACAGATGAAAATAATGAGAGTGGATTGTGATCAAAATAAAATTAGGTACATGTATGAAAATTGCTAGTAAAAATTTTTTTTTTTCTTAATAATAGTTCTGGAATCCAGGCATGGCACACGCTTTTAATCCCAGCACTTGGGGAGGCAGAGGTAGGAGGACTGTTGTGAGCTCAAGACCAGCTTGAGACTACATGGTGAATTCCAGGTCAGCCTGGGCTAGGGTGAAACCCTACCTCAAAAAAACAAAACAAAAGCGCTGGAGAGATAGCTCAGTGGTTAAAGGTGCTTGTTTGCAAAGCCTGATGGCCCAGGTTCAATTCTCCAGTATCTATGTAAAGCCAGATGCACAGAGTGGCATATGTGTCTGGAATTTGTTTGCAGTGGCAGAGGCCCTAGCATGCCCATTCTCTCTCTCAAATAAATAAATAAATAAATAAATAAATAAAAAATAAAAAAATAGTAAAAGGTTGACAGTGCCTAAGGAACAACATCCAAGGTTGTTCTCTGGCCTACATACACGTGTGGACTTGTACACATGTGTATGCATACACATAGAGATGATCTCTAACAATGAAAACAAGTCTAACACCTAGACAAGTCTGGATCTCTCCAGAATGTCAGAAGCCGACTTCAATGTGCAGCTCTAGCAACCCTCTACTCTCCAAGTCGTCCATTCTCTGTGCAGTCTACTTCTGGACTTCAGCCTATTCCTTGAGCCCAGGGAACTTTGCACTACCGGTTCCTCCCTTCACCTGTTTCTCACCTATGTGGCCCAGTGTTACAACTGACCCACACACATTCCTCAATGGTTTTGCCTGGTCAAACCCAGTGACTGTTGAGTCTTTGCCCATGTTCTGGCCTTCTGTAAACTTAAAGGATGTCTTCAGAGGCAGGGAATGCTGCCAGCATCATGTTCTCTGTAAGCCCAGACAACGGGCTCAGACCTCTCCTGTTCAATCTAAAGTACTTTTCCCCTCTGTCTGTGCAAAGCCAGTTGGTACCCACCCCAGCTCACTTTGCTGCCACTAAGGAAGCCTAGCCTCCCCAATTGGCTCCTGCCCAATTATCTAATGCAGAGCTCTCCCTTCTGTGCCACCAGAACTTCCCAGTGAGTGTCCCCATGTGGTAATCTTGCCCATCTTAAAACAGGCTCGGTCCTCTATGCCCTCTGCCTCTCCTCAGTCACAGCCCTCCAGTCCTGTCTTCTCCTCCACAGCAATTGTACCCCGTGCCTCTCCTTGGTCACAGCCTTGGTTCTCTGCTCTTCTCTACCTTCAAACTTCTGGAAGGTGTGCATGATGGTTACTTTTGTCAACTTTATGGGACTTAGAATGGCCTAGGAGACAAACTTCTGGATGTCTTTGTGAAGGCATTTCCCGAGACGTTTAACTGAAAAAACCCACCCTGAATGTGGGTGGGACCTTCCCATGGGTTGGGGTCCCAGACGGAATAAAAAAGATAAGTAAACTGAGCACCAGCATTCTTCTCTCTGCCTTCTGACTGTGGACACAATGTGACCACTTGCCTTGTCACCCTCCCACTACACCTCCCCACACAATGGACTGTTATTCCCTCACATTGTAAGCCAAAACAACGCCACCATCCCTTAAGTTGCTTCTGGTCAGGTATTTGGTCACAGCAATAAGAAAAATTGTGGATGGCTTCTCAGAAACACGATTTCAAACAAACAGCAATTAGTAAGTGAGCGACCTCACAGGAGAATCCAACTGGAGATTCACACAGCTGAAGGGGTAAGGAGTGCATGGTTATAGGTAAAAAGTTCAAGTAGGTAACTAAGGAACTTTTAAAAAGAGCACATCTGGGGATTGTTTTTAAAGGCTAATCATCAAGGGAGTTTAAACACTAAAGAGAGCAGTGGGCTTATCCTATGTAGAGAAAAGGCAAGGGGGAATCAAAAGGAATTTTTGCTGACACCTGGCTGGACAGGCAGCTGACATGTCAGTTTAAAACAGAACAGCAGAGAATGTACGGAGAACAGCATACATAAAATGAATGAAGCATAGCTACTGCTGGGGACTAGCATCATGCCAGTAAGGCATGAACAGAGTGGGTTAAAAGTTCTACTTTAAACCCCAACAAAAAGTAATAGAGGGTGTGAATCCTCATTGGGAGGATTCCTGACCCCTGCTCTCCCCACTGTTCCACAAAACATATCACCAGATCCAATCTCCCCAATCTATTCAACTCCCCTGATCCAAACTTCTCACTCAGTTGAGGATAACATAAAACTGCTTAGGTCCACGGACGTAGATAAAATGGACAAATTCTTGAATGACACAACGCAATGAGCCTGACTCAAGAAGAAACAGACATCTGAGCAGACCTACAGCAAGGGGAGAGAGTGAATGAGCCATTAATAGCCATTCACCAAGCTCAAACCTGTGAGCTTCAATGCTGGATTTTATCACAGTTCATATCAACTCTTCCAAAAAATACCAGAGGAGCTGGGCATGGTGGCTCATGCCTGTAATCTCAATTACTTTGGGAGGCTGACATAGGAAGAGTGATATCCCAAAAATCCAAACCGAACAAAAATTAAAAGAGGAGGGAACCCTTTCAAGTTAATTTATGAAGCCAGTAGTAACCTGATATGAAAACCAGACTCAGATGACACAAGAAAACTCCAGCCCAGTATCTTATTTATTTATTCTTTTTTTGTTTGTCTGTTTTTCAAGGTAGGGTCTTACTCTAGCCCAGGCTGACCTGAAATTCACTCATGGTAATCCTCCTACCTCTGCCTCCCGAGTGCTGGGATTAAAGGTGTGCACCACCACACCACACCCAGCTATTCTTTTTTTTTCTTTTTTTTTTGGTTTTGAGTCAGGAACTCACTCTAGCCCCAGGTGAACTGTAACTTACTCAGTAGCCCCCCAGGTGGGCCTCAGAACTCATGGTGATCCTACCTCAATTTTCTAAATGCTAGGATTAAAAGTGTGAGGCACCATGCCCAGCCAGAGCAGTGTGTTAGGAACACACAACAAAATAGCCATAAACTAATGCAGGTATGCATTAAAACGATTATATACTGTGGCCAAGTGGAATTTGTTCCAGAATGCAAGGTGGACCAGCATCTGAAAATAGGTTAATATGATAAGCCATACACAGAATGAAAACCCTACATGATCAACAGGTTCAGAAAAAGCCTGGACAAAAGGCCACACTGTCATCATAAAAACAATCTACAAACTGTGACTAGATGGATTTCCTGAGCCTGATAATTACAGAGCACCTATGAGGAAACAATATCCAGCATCAGTCAGTGGGAACTGGATGCTTCCTTCAGATCAAGGACATCTACTGTCTCCCCCACAGGCACTGGAGGCTCTAGCCAGCACTGCCAGGAAGCAAGAAATAGGAGGAGGAGGGTAGGCTCTTCACTCACAGAGGACATGTCTGTATTTAGGAGTCCACAGGGAATCTACTGAGAAACTATCTAAACCAGTGAATGGGTTCCACAGGGCTGCAAGACACAAGACTGCACACCAGTCGCTAACCCCTCTCCCCCTCTTTCTAACCCACCTAGCCTAACTGTCTGCCATGGCCCTGTCCTCTGGCTTCTCACCCTCTTGTCCCTCAGACTCCCTTGCTCCAGGGCTTTTAGACTCTCACTTCACTGTTTTTTACACACTAGGGCTTGGGTCTGCCTCCCAGCACACTGCTTCCCAAGTGTCCCCATTCAGGCTTTCTCTAGCTGCCCCATTCCATCCCCTTCTTAGTTTTTCTTTAGTTTTTGAGACAGACTCTCCTGTAGTCCAATCTGGCCTCCAAGTCCCTATGCAGTTGAGTAGGACCTGCCCCTTATCCACCTCTTGATGTGGACTGCACGCATTCTTTCCCCAGCATTTGAAGGATGGGTCCACTCCAAAAAAGGCCTTTTTTTTTTTTTTTTTTGGTAGACTGGCTGTATACCACACACACTGAGGTTAAGCACCCTACAGACGGGGGCTTGGGGCTTGTGCGTCCCCTCCCGAGGCGCTCGGTTCTTGCTGGTCTCCTGGGGCTGGTGCATGCACTCCTGCAATGCCCAGACCAGACGCCTAGAGCGGGAGGTTTTCCAAGATATTCTCAGCCGGCCCAAGCCCTAAAAAATACGGACTGGCCACATCCACGCTCCTCCTCCAAACCTAGGCTGACGAGCAAGCTAGTGCCCACCTGGAGGGCTCTCAGTGCGGCTGGGGTTACTCCCGGACGCGGTTCCCGACCCCCTTACGCTTCGACCTCCCGGGCAGTGGAGTCTAGGGGTCGCTGTCGGCAGACGCAGGGCCTGGCTTCTCTGGATTTGGGATGGGGGGGTCCCATGTGGAGCAGCTGGGGACCTATGGGCACGCCGAGCCAGCTGCACAGCTGACTGGGAACGCCGATCAGTGGCTCTCGCCAAGCAGAATGAGGCGAGGGCCTGGAGCAAACCAAGCGCGCCTGGGAAGTATGCCACCCGCCCGGGCAACCGGCCGAGGACGCGCCTGCAGCGTCGGAGGAGGGGGCGGGGCCGGCGGAGAGGCGTGCCTACCGCGCCTGCGGAAAAGGGCGGGGGCTGCGGGAGGCGCCAAGTGCGCTTGCGTGACGCAGCGGCGGTGCGTTCGCTCCCCACCCGTTGGCCGCCGCCTCGGCCGCCGCTTCTCCCGGGCTGCGCACGCGCCGCCTCCTCCTCCTCCTCCTCCTCCTCCTCCTCCGCCGCCGCCCCCGGCCCGCTCGTGTCCCGGCCCGCCTGCCTTGCCCGCCCGCCCGTCCCTCCGTCCGTCCGCCGCCGCCTCCTCCCGGCCCGCTCGGCGCCTTCTCGGCCTCGGCTCGGCGCCCGCAGCATGCCGCAACAGCAGCATCAGCAGCCTGGGCGGCGGCGGCGGCCGTGAGACGAGAACCGTGCGCCCGGGCGGGCTGGCACGGGAGGGCGGCGGCAGCGTCTTTGTTGCGGCCGGGCCGCCGCGGCCTTTGTCTGCAGATGGTGGACGCGGGCGGCCGCGCGGCCGCTGAAGGCTGGAGGAGGATGGAGGCGCCGCCGGAGGGCGCCGACCTGGTGCCGCTGGACCGCTACGACGCGGCGCGGGCCAAGATCGCCGCCAACCTGCAGTGGATCTGCGCGAAGGCCTACGGCCTAGGTGGGGCGGGCGCGGCGGGGCCCGGGCGGGGGGATGGGACCCTTCCCCGATGGGGATGGGAGAAGGGAGGATGGATGGAAGCTGGAGACGCAAGGGGACTGGACCCCGGCCGGGGCGCGCCGTCGCGCGATGTCCATTCACGTCTTGTCTTGGCCGTGTCCGGGGCCGCTGCGCTTGGTCCCGGCGGGATCTGTGCGCTCCTGTGTCAACTATGCTCCGAGGCTGCGGTGGGGGCGCAAGGTGGCTGCCTGGTGCAGTGTCCACTCTAATGTCCCTCCCTGCCCTCCCTTTCCCTGAACCGTCCTGTGGTCTTCTGGCTCAAGAAGGACCCGGTTACCTGAATGGCCACTGCCTAGAATCTTCTCTCCTGCATAGGGGGTGGCTGCAAAGCTGGATGGTTTGAGGTTTTCGATCAAGGGAACGACCCTTGAATCTCAGCCATTCTCGTTATTAGGAATTTTAGTACTTAACAAGAACATGAGCTATTGAGTCCTCCAAGTACATGCATTTCATATTCCACAGATTGAGCAATTCATTATGACGCTCTTTGGTTAATTCCTGGTGTGGAAGAACTAGGTAACCTTGTGATGGAGTCCCGTTTGTAAGCCCTAATATGCTTAGTGGATTAAGATGCTCTGGTTTCATGCTCTGGGAGCTTTGCAGAGCAAGTGGTGCTGGTAATGGGTTGACCCTGGTATTAACATCACATGCTCTTGTTTCAGGCACAAACTGAGAGTTAAGTGCTTGTGGAGCACCTTAATTTGAAGCCTAAATTGCCTTTGTTCTGGTGAGAACGTAACCAGTATACTGAGGTGCAGAGATAACCCTTTCAGAAAGGGGTTAGTTGACCAGTTTGGAAAACTTGCTGAGCAGGTGTTCTGTGTGACAGCGGCCTGCGCCTCAGCTGGCCTACACTTAGAAGGACAAACACGTTTCGTGAGTCTCAAGGATTAAATGCACGGCTTTATCCTAAACTGGATTTTGTGGTGTAAGAGTAGCAGTGAGGAAAGAGTCTTTTTTTCCTTTACAATTTTCAGTTTTAAAGCCTTGGTCACTTTTCTGTTGTACTTCATTCTGGCTGTTGTGTAGTGGTTGAGAAACACTGTCCCATCGGTACCCAACTTAAAACAGGCAGAGTGAATAAAATGTATGCATAACACCTTCTAGCACTAGAATGAGTAGTATGTTCCTGGCCATCAGTCAACACATCCACCTTTGCCAGGTCCATGTGCCCCTGCCCTCACACTGACTACACCCTTAAGTTCCTTATCATGTTGCTTTCCTTTGTATTTCACCTAGTGCCCTTGTTCACTGTTGTATTATGTAGCTTTGCAGGCTTCTGCATCTCTCTCAGTGCTGTCCTCTGTGGCTTCCTTTTTTACTCCTCGTCAGGCTCTTGGGTTCCTCCTGCTTTATCCTGACTTCCAGCATTCTAGTAGGGTTTCATCGGGACCTGTCCACCCTCCGTCACTGCACTCCCCACAGGTGTGGTTTGTTTGTTTCTCTCCTTTATTTCCTTCCTTCCTTCCTTCCTTCCTTCCTTCCTTCCTTCCTTCCTTCCTCTCTCTCTCTCTTTTTTTCTTTCTTTCTCTTCTTTTCCTCCCCTCCTTTTCTCCTCTTCCTTCCTTTCTTTTTCTGTTAAACATGTTGCATTCTTGAGCATGGCCCCTGGGCCTGCTTACAAGCTTTCACTGCTATGTTTATCCCTGCTCCTTTCTGGGGATGGAACTCCAGGCCTTGCTAGGCAAGTGCTCTACTGCTGAATGTCTTCCCCCAGCTCCATGTGGAGGAAATGTCTTAGGCTGTGCTAATGACTCTGGTTCCTATGATAGGCACCTCCATTGCTTACTTCCCAGTTTCTTTAGCAGGGTGAGCATGTATTTTAGTTGTGTTTAGCCTTAGCATTTTTCAGCCTGGGATTTGTCAGCTATCTCGAGAGAAGGACTCCTTTCTGAGCATTTGGCTTTGGGTTAGTCTAGCTTTATTTTAGTACCAGTCTGGCTGTCTTACCAGATAGTGGATCAAACATCCAATACTAACATGGGCTTTCAAGTTTTGGAATTACTAAGAATGGGCCTTTGAAGACTGGAAGGAGACTAGGGACTGAAGGTCAGCTGCCATCATAGGGTCAGATCCTGAGGCTGACTGCACCTCCTGTGGGTTTTGGAAGTCCACTTTCCTTCCATTCGTTCTTCTAAATGAGGTTTCTGTTCTAGACCAAGCTTCAGAAGGGGAGCAGATTAAAAAAAATTTTTTTTTGACTGTCTTTAAATGTACAGATGTGGGTGGTGCTAATTTTGATGACCAAGAAGACTTGGCAGCTGGAGAAATTTCATTTATGTTGTGCTCTTGGGGTTCACAGCCTCGTGTGAATTCATCATTAGCAGCCCGGGGTTGTATCTTTCAAAATCTGGGTGAAGAGAGAGAACAAGTTTTGACAGGCTATATAGATTCCCCCTCCCGCCCCCAAGAAACCCTTGTCCTAATCCAGGGGTACATCTCCCTTTGGCAGCCTGCCTGTGCCTCTCTAGCTTAGGTTGCTGTGCACTAGTGGTGCTTTCAATTGGGGTGGCTCATGGGAAATGTTGTAGATGTTGTGTGTGTTATATTACTGTTAGGTCATGAAGTAAAACCAGTTTTCCTTTCGTGTAGGAATTGAAAGAAATGAAACTCTGGGGCAGCTGCTGGGAGCGCCTTCTTCAGTGCCTAGGATTCTGTGTCTCTGGCACAAGGCTGCCATCCTCACTGAGTGGCAGGCCCCAGACCTCACCCTGGCAGGTTCGGGCATATGGTTGCAAAAACATTTTCTCCAGCTTTGTTGGGCTCTGGAACCACAGCTGTCCTGTAACTCTTATTTTTAGGTACTCCCCCCCCCCCCACATACACCTTTTTTGGAAACTCATATTTCACTGGAGTCTTTTTAGTTTTTTAGGAATAACTTATTAGTTATGCTGAAAATTGTTCACTTAAACCTGTTTGTAAGCAGGGGAGGAGTCTGTCTAGCTGCAAGAGTGTGGCGACTCTTGCAATAAATTGATTCATTTTTATGGAATGGAATGCTGGATGGGGCTGCAGCAGTCCTGGCTTTTGCTTCTAGTGCATCACATTTGCTTTTAGCAAAGTCAGAAGCATCGAGGCCTTTGTTTCAGGGGACAGAGGGGGAACACTGACTTTGATCAAGGGCAGTGGAAAACACCCAGGAACCATATGAGAAGGATCGCAACTACTTGTCAGGAGGTTGCTGTGTGGCGCAGCGGAAACTGACTTGTCCCTTTGCCACAGAGCCGAGTTGAGCTGAGCTGAGCTGCCCTGAATCCTAGCCTTGGCAGGAATGCAGCCTTCTCACCTTTCCCACAGCAGGCTGAGCTGGAAAGGGGCTATGGCCTAGCTCTAGGCTTAGGGCTGCTGGTGGCGAATGTGTGCTCCATCCTCCTCCCCGCCAGCCTGTTCTCCCATTTTCCTTCAGACAACTCATCTGAAGAGCTTGTCACAGTAAGAAGGCACATGGGGACCCATGGCCTGTGTAGCCCAGTTCCCAGGAAATCTATGTTTGAGCCACTACTGGACTGGCAGCAGAGTGATTGGAACTCTGGTTTGTCAAGTGGACAGTAGGGCTCACTTTACTGTTTGGTTATAGTGGCATTTGGTCAAAGGGGTTCCCTACTAGGAACCCTTTTCCAGAGCTGGCTGGAACCCCTTGTTGCTTCTCTCTCCTTTGAAGGTGTTGCTGTCACCCTTGCCAAATTGTTCTAGGTGACAATTTGTTCATATTACTGGTTTGAGTTTAGATTGTGTTTCTTTTTAATATTTGACAGGGAGGGTGAATTTGAATGGGTGTGCCAGGGCCGCCTGCCTCTGCAAATAAACTCCAGATGCATGTGCCACTTTTGCATCTGGTTTTATGTGGGTACTGGGGAATTGTGCCGGGGACATCAAGCTTTGCAAGCAAGCACCTTTAACTGCTGAGCCATCTCTGCAGCCCTAGGTGTGTTTTAAACAGCCTTTTGTTGTCCTTGGCAAGTGAGTTGGGTGTTTCTGGGTTGGCAGGTCCAGCAGCCTCAGGTGTTCATTGAGTGCTAGGTGGAGCTAATGCTGTGTGGGCTGCTGGCTGGCCATGGTACCGTGACACTTCCTCTGCTGAGATGTCCTGAGAACCCTGTCTTCTGGTTATGGGCATCTGCATGAAGCCTGGGCTCCTAGCTCTCACATGCAGTGCTGTGCTTGTGTGCAGAGTGCTCAGCTGCTTGTTGAATGGAGGAATAGGAGGATGTGCTTACAGTTCAGTCCTGGGGGCCAGAAGTGGGAAAATTTGTGTTTTTAGAGTTGTGTCAGTCTGTACATGTTCTCCTTACTGTTCTGGTGCCATGAATGAAATGTGAACAAGAGAACGTAAATCTTTCAATTTTTTAGCTAATCCTTTGCTAGAGTGGCCCTCAAAAGGGCCAGCTCCTGTCATGCCTTAGAATGTTCACTTTGGGGCTGGGGAAATGGCTTGGTAGTTAAGAGTACTTGCCACTTAAATAAGAGGACCTCTTGGTGGGCCAGAGACCACCAAATTTGACTCCCCACAACCCACATAAAAAGCTGGGCATGAGTGAGATGTGGTGGCACATACCTTTAGTCTCAACACCTGGGAGGCAGAGTTAGGAGGATCACTGTGAGTTCGAGGCCACCCTGAGACTACTGAGTTTCAGGTCAGCCTGGGCTAGAGGAGGACCTTACCTCGAAAAAAACAAACAAAAAAAGCTGGGCATAGCCACACACGACTGTAATTCCAGCCTTGGGGAGAGGAGGGAGACTAGAAACTTGTTGGGGCTTGCTGCTGGGCGGCAGCTCTGTTCTGTAGGGGAGACCCCGTCCCAGTGAAAGAAATACGTAGAGAACACCTGACGTTCTCCTGGCTTCCATACACATGTGTGTAGGGTGTAAACATCTGTGCACATACACATGCAAAAAAAGAAAAGCATGTTCATTTTGGGCCCACATTCTGTAGAGGACCCTTAATTTTTTTGGGAGGTGGGGAGGGAAGTGTTGAAGCTGTTCTGAAACTCATAGCAGTACTCCTGGGTATTGGGATTACAGGCGTGAGCCCCCACACCCATTGTCCCTTAATTTCTTGCAACTGCATGTGTCCTCCTGTAGTGTGCAGGCAGATGTCTCCTGCTGCTTTTGATTTGTTTTGTTGTTGTAGTGGCCGTATCAACTTGTGTGCTAGTACTCTTAACCTCCAGTTGTACTGTTGAAAGACTTGAATGTTGTCATTTTTCATCCCATCTGAGGAGGACCAGGATGGAAGCAGAATTACTTTCATAACCGATGATAATCCAGTGCATCATAGGAAATATAAAGGGGAGAGTTACTTGGTGACATCTGTGTTGTTGATTAAAATCTCCATGAAGTCTGGGTATCTGTAGAGGAAACAGGGATAACACAGGGCTTAATGATGCCTCTGTGCAGCCCAGTGCTTTTGTCAGAGCCCTTTGAGGGGGCTGCAGAAGGGAGCCTGTGAGGCCCAGAACAGGGTGCTGGGCAGGCTTTCTGGGTTGGTAGGCTTTGAAGGGTATCAAAGGCCAGGGTAACCCCCAAGAGTAGACGGGAGTAGAGTGGTGCAGTGGCTGTCACTGTGCAGCTGCCAAGTGCTATTTGGCATTGAGTAGATTAACCTTGTAGAGGCAGAGGTGTGGTGGGCTGCAATGTAGGTGATGAATTTGGAAATAACTTGGGGCCAGAATGTTCATGGTATCTGGGGATTTCTTTGTTTGTGCCTGTGAATTAAGAGGCAGTGTTTTGAGAGGCTGGGAAGGTGCTTTGAACAGGTAGGAGTGGTGAAGACTGTAGACCAGTGAGACGTCTGGGAGCTGATGTTGAGGTTGGAAGTGTCAAAGGCTTGCTTCTTTGGTGGGAGAGGCAGTGGGAATAAGACTAGATTAAACCAAGACTTTACTAGATTAAATGGAATTGAGAGGAGTGAATGAATTTACAGGAGCATGGGAGGTGGGCAAGGGGGAGTTGGCCTTCAGTGCTGATTGAACATGGGCGCCATGGTCCCCTTGATGGGCTAGTTACCATCTCCAGTCATCACATACAGATGATCTTTGAAAGCCACTCATGGTGGCTCATACCTAGAATCCCAGCATTTAGGAGACTGAGGCAAGAGGATTACTGTGAATTTGAGGCCATCCTGAGTGAGACCCCCGTGTAAAAAATAAGATAATTTAAAAAATTTTTAATTTTTTTTTTTTTTTTTTGGTTTTGCAAGGTAGGGTCTCACTCTGGCCCAGGCTGACCTGGAATTAACTATGTAGTCTCAGGGTGGCCTCGAACTCTCGGCAATCCTACCTCTGCCTCCCGAGTGCTGGGATTAAAGGCGTGCGCCACCACGACCGGCCAAATTTAGTTTTTAAATTTTTTTTCGAGGTATGGTTCTTGCTCTAGCCCAGGCTGACCTGGAATTCACTATGTAGTCTCAGGGTGGCCTCGAACTCATGACAGTCCTCCTACCTCTGCCTCCAGAGTGCTAGGATTAAAAGTGTGTGCCACCATGCCCACATAAGATAATTTTTGAGTTTTTTTTTCCTATTTCTGACTTTACTGAGTACCCACCTATTTATTCTCTCTCTTCCTCTCTTTTTCCTTTCTTTGCCTCCTTACTCCTCTCTCTTTCTCAGCTTTGTGCATGCTCAGCTTATTTTTCTCATAGAGCTGCTCCTTGACTTACAAAAGGTTTAGGGTTGCATCATCAGATAAAGCCTAGAGTAAATTGAAAATATCGTAAGTCAGAAACACATTTAATAAAACTAACTTACCAAACTTCATAGCATAGTGTATAAGTTACCTTCTCACTGCTAAGACAAATAGGTTTAAGGGAGGAAGAGTTTATTTCAGCTTTAGTTTCCAATTCATTGTGGCAGGGAAGGCATAGAGGCAGCATCTTGAAACAGTTGGTCACATTCTGCCCACAGTGAGGAAGTAGAGAGCGAGGAATATTGGTGCTCAGGCAGCTCTTCTTATTCTTCTTTTAAAAAAAAAAAAAAATATATATATATATATATATAAAAAATTTGAGGAGAGAAGAACTGCAAATGAACTCCTGACACATGTGGCACCTTGTGCATCTGGCTTATGTGGGTCCTGGGGAATCAAATCCTGGGTGCTTTGGCTTTGCAGGCAAGTACCTTAACTGCTAAGTCTTTACTGCAGCTCCAGCTCTTTTTTTTTTAATACATATAGGACCCTGGCCCATGAAATGAAGCCATCCACAGTTCAGGTGGGGTCTTCCCACCTCAATTAACCTAATCAAGATAATCTCTCACAGGTTTGCCTGGAGGCAAACCTAAAGTAGATGATCCCTCACAGGTGATTTGGGTCCTGTTACGTTGACTATATAAACCATCACACACAACACACCACGCCACACACAGCCTCCTGATCCCAGCATTGTGAGAGTATCATTTGGCGTACTACTAGTCCCAAAAGAGGTCAGGATTCAAACTTCAAAGTATTAATTTCTTCTGACTGCATCATGGGAAAGTGGAAGGATTCTGTTGGTGACTGAATATGCTAGCTTGGTGAAATACTCCCCAGTTGCTAAAGACTCAGCCAGTGAATATTAAAGGCATGTCAGTTTGGGCGAGGATGGTGACCTGGGAGCTCTGCATGGAGCATTTCTGGCTATATATGCAAAGATCTATAAGGAGAGCCTGTGAAAGTGCCTTGCTTAGAGGGGAACAGATGTGGGCCAGGTGAGAAGGGAGAGAGAGGTGCTCTTTTGAGGGAATCTGGAATGTTCCATGAACTGTGTTGGCCTGGCAGGGAGAGGAGGAGCATGGAGATGTGAGGTGGATGTGTCTTGCCTGGCACTAGCTCAGGCTGGGGGTATTTGGAAGCTGAGTTAGACTGGACAAAGATCTTGGGATAATTTGACCTATGAATTGACAAATTGAGTTGGCTATGTGCTGATTGGGAAGCTATTGAAGATGTCTGGGGGAGGAAAGAGATATCTGAAATCTGGGCTTTTTGTTTTTGCTAGGGTACGGTGGTTACTGACCGCTGTTGATGGGAGTGAGGACTTATTTTGGACTTTGAGAAATCCACCTTTATTGAAGTATAATTTATACACAATAAACCCCACACACTTAAGCATATACTTAAGTGAGTTTAAAGCTAAGTACATATTGCTGTGGCCATGGTGGAGAGAGACTGGTTCCTTTCTGAGTTCCTTTCGAAACCCATCCAGTGCTTCTCTGTTCCTGCTTCCTATTGGTACGGAGAAAATCTGTCTTTGTGGAGCTTCCTGTTATCTAAACACAGCAAGGACTCTGCATCTAGCTTCCTTCATTCAGCATAATGTCTCTGAGGTTCGTCTATATGAATAGGTCTTTGCTCAGTAATAGTATTTCATTGTATGGCTAACCCATTCTTCTGTTGTTGAATGCTGTTTGGGTGGCTTCTAGTTTTTCGGACATTCGTTTGTGTGGACAGATATTTTCATTTATGTTAAATAAATTGGGGTTACTGGGTCATGAGATAAACGCATGCTTAATTTTTAAGAAAGTGCCCTATTGTTTTCCAGAGTGGCTGAGTCATTATTTCCCACCAGCAGTATATGAAAATTGCATTTGCTCTGCTCTTGTCAGCACTTGGTGTTGTCAGTCTTGATGGTTTTAGTCATTCAGGTGGGTGGGTTGGGCCATCCCTGTGGCTTAGTATGCTTCTCTGACTCATGAGGAGCCTTTTGTCCACCGCAATTTTCCCATGAAATTGCTTTTCAAATCTTGGGCAACTTAAAATTATTTTTGAGGTAGTTGTATATTAACATGCAACTATAAGATGTCCTTCCTACAGAAGACCTGGGTGTCTGTACTGTTTCTCAGTGGTAACTTCTTGTAAAACTAGTAGAATATGATGTGGCTCTTGGAATAATCCTGGTGTAGAGCCATCTCTTCCCTCAGTGCCTCTTCTGCTATCCTTGTACAGCCGCATCTGTTGTCGGTGGTCTGGTGTAGTCCAGGTGTTTCCAGGTTCTTGGCATCTTATTCAAATTATTGAGAACGTATAAGCAAATGGCAAAGCAGCAAGAAGCTTTATTTAAAGAGACAGTACAGGGTACGCTGCAAGGGAGGTTTGGGCTCTCAAGTTGGAGTACTCAAGAGCTAAGGGTTACTGCCCAGGGCTTCCTGGGTCTGGGGGAAGGGGGATATTATGGGTAGTTTTCTACTTTGATTGACAGCTTTAGGTAACATGTATTCACCATACTTTCCATGATGCATCTGATTTTAATGGAATGCACACCCAATCATGCATAGACCCAAGATGGTAAATAGGGGATCTTCCCTGAAAGTTTACTCAGTTTGCCTTACTGTGTGGATGCCTCCAAAACCAGTTCAGGCTGGATTGACTCCCCCCCCCCCCACACTTGTATTTCCCTCAATGTTCCCAGGATGTATGAATGGAAAGGAATTGCCAAACCCGCTTTGAGTTTTTTTTTCCTATTTCTGACTTTACTGAGTACCCACCTATTTATTCTCTCTCTTCCTCTCTTTTTCCTTTCTTTGCCTCCTTACTCCTCTCTCTTTCTCAGCTTTGTGCATGCTCAGCTTATTTTTCTCATAGAGCTGCTCCTTGACTTACAAAAAGGTTTAGGGTTGCATCATCAGATAAAGCCTAGAGTAAATTGAAAATATCGTAAGTCAGAAACACATTTAATAAAACTAACTTACCAAACTTCATAGCATAGTGTATAAGTTACCTTCTCACTGCTAAGACAAATAGGTTTAAGGGAGGAAGAGTTTATTTCAGCTTTAGTTTCCAATTCATTGTGGCAGGGAAGGCATAGAGGCAGCATCTTGAAACAGTTGGTCACATTCTGCCCACAGTGAGGAAGTAGAGAGCGAGGAATATTGGTGCTCAGGCAGCTCTTCTTATTCTTCTTTTAAAAAAAAAAAAAAATATATATATATATATATATATATAAAATTTGAGGGGGGGAGAGAAGAACTGCAAATGAACTCCTGACACATGTGGCACCTTGTGCATCTGGCTTATGTGGGTCCTGGGGAATCAAATCCTGGGTGCTTTGGCTTTGCAGGCAAGTACCTTAACTGCTAAGTCTTTACTGCAGCTCCAGCTCTTTTTTTTTTAATACATATAGGACCCTGGCCCATGAAATGAAGCCATCCACAGTTCAGGTGGGGTCTTCCCACCTCAATTAACCTAATCAAGATAATCTCTCACAGGTTTGCCTGGAGGCAAACCTAAAGTAGATGATCCCTCACAGGTGATTTGGGTCCTGTTACGTTGACTATATAAACCATCACACACAACACACCACGCCACACACAGCCTCCTGATCCCAGCATTGTGAGAGTATCATTTGGCGTACTACTAGTCCCAAAAGAGGTCAGGATTCAAACTTCAAAGTATTAATTTCTTCTGACTGCATCATGGGAAAGTGGAAGGATTCTGTTGGTGACTGAATATGCTAGCTTGGTGAAATACTCCCCAGTTGCTAAAGACTCAGCCAGTGAATATTAAAGGCATGTCAGTTTGGGCGAGGATGGTGACCTGGGAGCTCTGCATGGAGCATTTCTGGCTATATATGCAAAGATCTATAAGGAGAGCCTGTGAAAGTGCCTTGCTTAGAGGGGAACAGATGTGGGCCAGGTGAGAAGGGAGAGAGAGGTGCTCTTTTGAGGGAATCTGGAATGTTCCATGAACTGTGTTGGCCTGGCAGGGAGAGGAGGAGCATGGAGATGTGAGGTGGATGTGTCTTGCCTGGCACTAGCTCAGGCTGGGGGTATTTGGAAGCTGAGTTAGACTGGACAAAGATCTTGGGATAATTTGACCTATGAATTGACAAATTGAGTTGGCTATGTGCTGATTGGGAAGCTATTGAAGATGTCTGGGGGAGGAAAGAGATATCTGAAATCTGGGCTTTTTTGTTTTTGCTAGGGTACGGTGGTTACTGACCGCTGTTGATGGGAGTGAGGACTTATTTTGGACTTTGAGAAATCCACCTTTATTGAAGTATAATTTATACACAATAAACCCCACACACTTAAGCATATACTTAAGTGAGTTTAAAGCTAAGTACATATTGCTGTGGCCATGGTGGAGAGAGACTGGTTCCTTTCTGAGTTCCTTTCGAAACCCATCCAGTGCTTCTCTGTTCCTGCTTCCTATTGGTACGGAGAAAATCTGTCTTTGTGGAGCTTCCTGTTATCTAAACACAGCAAGGACTCTGCATCTAGCTTCCTTCATTCAGCATAATGTCTCTGAGGTTCGTCTATATGAATAGGTCTTTGCTCAGTAATAGTATTTCATTGTATGGCTAACCCATTCTTCTGTTGTTGAATGCTGTTTGGGTGGCTTCTAGTTTTTCGGACATTCGTTTGTGTGGACAGATATTTTCATTTATGTTAAATAAATTGGGGTTACTGGGTCATGAGATAAACGCATGCTTAATTTTTAAGAAAGTGCCCTATTGTTTTCCAGAGTGGCTGAGTCATTATTTCCCACCAGCAGTATATGAAAATTGCATTTGCTCTGCTCTTGTCAGCACTTGGTGTTGTCAGTCTTGATGGTTTTAGTCATTCAGGTGGGTGGGTTGGGCCATCCCTGTGGCTTAGTATGCTTCTCTGACTCATGAGGAGCCTTTTTGTCCACCGCAATTTTCCCATGAAATTGCTTTTCAAATCTTGGGCAACTTAAAATTATTTTTGAGGTAGTTGTATATTAACATGCAACTATAAGATGTCCTTCCTACAGAAGACCTGGGTGTCTGTACTGTTTCTCAGTGGTAACTTCTTGTAAAACTAGTAGAATATGATGTGGCTCTTGGAATAATCCTGGTGTAGAGCCATCTCTTCCTCAGTGCCTCTTCTGCTATCCTTGTACAGCCGCATCTGTTGTCGGTGGTCTGGTGTAGTCCAGGTGTTTCCAGGTTCTTGGCATCTTATTCAAATTATTGAGAACGTATAAGCAAATGGCAAAGCAGCAAGAAGCTTTATTTAAAGAGACAGTACAGGGTACGCTGCAAGGGAGGTTTGGGCTCTCAAGTTGGAGTACTCAAGAGCTAAGGGTTACTGCCCAGGGCTTCCTGGGTCTGGGGGAAGGGGGATATTATGGGTAGTTTTCTACTTTGATTGACAGCTTTAGGTAACATGTATTCACCATACTTTCCATGATGCATCTGATTTTAATGGAATGCACACCCAATCATGCATAGACCCAAGATGGTAAATAGGGGATCTTCCCTGAAAGTTTACTCAGTTTGCCTTACTGTGTGGATGCCTCCAAAACCAGTTCAGGCTGGATTGACTCCCCCCCCCCCCACACTTGTATTTCCCTCAATGTTCCCAGGATGTATGAATGGAAAGGGAATTGCCAAACCCGCTGTGGCTTTTGGATGCAGTGGGGTCCCAGGTTGCTAGGTTATCTATCCTTACGCTTGCCTGCCTCCCCTCTGCTTGCTTTGGGTGTACCTTGTCCTTTTCTAGTTTTTTTTTTTTACTTTTTAAAATTTTATTTGTGTGCATGTATATATTAGGGAGAGATGTGCCTGGGTCCTGCAGCTGCAAATGAACACCAGACACATGTGCCACTTGGGGTCCACTTTATGTAGGTGCCGAGGGATCAAACTCAGACTGGCAGGCTTTGCAAGCAAGCATCTTTAGCCACTGACCCATCTTCTCAGTCCTTTTCTAGTTCGTTCGTTCTTTCTTTTTTTTTTTTTTTTTTTTTTTTTTTTTTTTCGAGGTAGGGTTTCACTCTGGTCCAGGCTGACCTGGAATTAACTATGTAGTCTCAGGGTGGCCTCGAACTCTCAGCGATCCTCCTACCTCTGCCTCCCGAGTGCTGGGATTAAAGGCGTGCGCCACCACGCCCGGCTTCTTTCTTTCTTTTGTTTTTTCAAGGTAGGGTCTCCCCACTCTAGCCCAGGCTGACCTGGAATTCACTCTGTATTAGGTGGCCTCGAACTCATAGCGATCTTTCTAACTCTGCCTCCCAAGTGCTGGGATTAAAGGCGTGCGCCACCACACCCGGTTTTAGTTTTCTTTCTTTTTTTTTTTTTTTTAATATAAATATCTTTATTTATTGGAGGGGAGGGGGAGAGAATATGTATGGGTGCACCAGGGCCTCTTGTCAATGCAAATAAACTCCAGGTGCACATGATACTTGTTGCATGTAGCTTTACATGGGTACTGGGGAATTGAATCTAGGTCATAGACTTTGTAAGCAAATGTCTTTAACTACTGAGCCATCTCTTCAGCTCTCTTTTCTAGTTTGACTAGTTAAAGACTACTGACTTGAGACCAGCCCCCTTTTCTTTTCTTTTTTTATTGTTTTTTGTTTTTCGAGGTAGGGCCTCAATCTAGCTCAGGCTGACCTGGAATTCGTTCTGTAGTCTCAGGGTGGCCGTGAACTCACAGTGATCCTCCTATCTCTGCCTCCCGAGTGCTGGGATTAAAGGTGTGTGCCACCATGCCTGCCTCCAGCCCTCTTTTCTGATATGAGCATTTAGCTGCCAGCAACCACAGCCCTCATGTGTTAACAGCTTATGTTTTTTTTTAGTTTCACATATGATTTTACCATTTATTAAAAATGAAAGCAGATTTGCTTGGATTTATTAAAGATGAAAGCAGATTCATACTGAAATGTGCTTATTTATTTTCCCATAAAGAAATCTTGGAGCTGAGGATATGGCTCAGCTGTTAAAGGTGTTTGTTTGCAGTGCCTACTGGCCTGGGTTCAGTTCCCCAGTACCCATGTAAAGCCTGCCACACAGTATGGTATGAGTCTGGAAATTGTTTGCAGGGGCATATGGGCCTGACACTCCCATTCTCTTTCTCTCTGTCCCCAATATATATATATATATATATATTATTTTTTTTTTTTTCCTCCCCCAAGGTAGGGTCTCACTGTAGCCCAGGCTGACCTGGAATGAATGCTGTACTCCCAGGCTGGTCTTGAACTCACAGTGATTCTCTTGCCTCTGCCTCCTAAGTGCTGGAATTAAAGAAATGCACCACCACAGCCAACTTAAAATATTTATTAAAAAATAAATCTTAGGGGCTGTAGAAATGGCTTAGTGGTTAAGGCACTTGCCTGCGAAGCCTAGGGACTTAGGTTCGATTCACCTGTACCCACCTAAACCAGATGCACAAGTGGCGTATGTATCCGGAGTTTGTTTGCAGTGGCTAGAGATCCTGGTGCACCCATTCTCTCTATCAGTCTCTTTTTCTCTCTCAAATAAATAAACAAAATGTTATAAAAATAATAAAAAATAAATCTTGGTTGCCAGGTATGGTGGCATACACCTTTAATCCTAGCTCTTGGGAGCCAGAGGTAGGAGGATCACCATGAGTTCAAGGCTACCCTGAGATTACATAGTGAATTCCAAGTCAGCCTGGTCTAGAGCAAGACCCTGCTTCGAAACACCAAAAAAACAAAAAACAAAAACAAAAAAACTTTGGTTTAATGTTTGATACTGAGGATGTAGAGCATATTCAATATTTTTCAGTTGATTGATTTTTTTTAAAGTGTTTTTTATTGGAGAGAGAGAATGAGAATGAAAACGGGCATGCCAGGGCCTCCTGCTGCTAACAAACTGCAGACACATGCACCACTTTGTGCATCTGGCTTTACATTGGTACAGGGAAATTGAATCCTGGGCTGTCAGGCTTTGCAAACAAGAACCTTTAACTGATGAGCCATCACTCCAGCCCTGAGATTTATTTATATATATATTTTTTGGGGGGGTCTGTTTTGAGGTAGGGTCTCACTCTAGCTCAGGCTGACCTGGAATTCACTATGTAGTCTCAGGGTGGCCTCAAACTCTCTTCGATCCTCCTACCTCTGCCTCCCGAGTGCTGGGATTAAAGGCGTGTACCACCATGCCCGGCTTAGCCCTGATATTTTGATTGTATAATCATCAATGATGAGAATTCCACTTTGCATAAATATGTAGTATAAAATGATAGAAATGAGTTGCATGGACTTTTTCTAGGGAAACTTAAGCAAATGCCTCCTCCTCCCAGATTGGGCACCAGTAACAGATGAGAGTGGCATTCCTCCAGAGTCCAACTTGGTGAAGCAGTGAGTTTAATGGGCTTGCTTATAGAGCATGATGAGGAGCTACATGCAGGAACATGAATGACCCCAGAGCAGCTGTGTGAAAGTCTTACCCCATAGCCACAGAGATGGAGTTCCCTCTTCAGTTCACCTTCCACACACAGCACTTTAGTGCACCTCCTGATATCACAGGACCATGTGCAGCTGGGGCAGAATGACATACAGCTGGCAGGGAGGTACGAGAGGGTGGGGCTGAGATCCCAGGTGGGGGGGTCTAATGAGCCTCCCATGAGAGAATGTGAACAAGCCCAATCTTTTTTTTTTTGGTGTGTGCATAGTTTGTGTGGTATGTATATGTGCTGATGCGCCCCATGCACTTGCCCATAGCTTGCCTGCTATGGCTGGAGAACATTAGGTCTCTCTCTGTCATTAACATGCCTGTTCCTGGCCACAGCAATTCTCCCGTCTCTCTTCTCCCAGGACCGAAGTTACAAACATGCAAGGCTATGCTCAGCTATTTATGTGGGTTCTGGAGATTCGCAGGCCTCCTCAGGCCCTCACGCTGTGAAGGAAGTGCTTCACAACTGAGCCATCTCTCCATCCAGCAGGCCTAGCCTTTAGAGTCTCTTGCTCATAATCAGAGCTACTTCTGAAAGGAGATAGCATTGGCTGTTGTGCTTGGAGGACAGTGCTCTTTAGCATGCTTAGGGCCACTTCAGAAATTACTGAAAATTCTGTTCTAGTCCAAAGCCAAAATTTATGAAACTATTTTTTGTTTTGCTTTTGAAGCAGGGCTTATTCTAGCCCAGGCTGACCTGAGGGTGTGCACCACCACACCTGGCTCTAGAGCCAGTTTTCTTTTCTTCTTCTTTTTTTTTTTTTTAAGATTTTTTTTGGGGGCTTTTCAAGGTAGGGTTTCACTCTAGCTCAGGCTGACCTGGAATTCACTCTAGTCTCAGGAAGGCCTTGAACTCAGAATGATCCTCCTACCTCTACCTCCCAAGTGCTGGAATTAAAGGCGTCTGCTACCACGTGCAGCTTTTAAAAGATTGAAAAATACTCTTTTTATTTATTAGAGAGAGAACGGGCGCATCAGAGCCTTTAGTCACTGCAAACTGGAGAAATTGCCGAGAGTTCAAGTTTATCTTTGGCAAGTTAGAGGCCTGCCTGGGCTACATGAGACCCTGTCTCAAAAAAAAAAAAAAATTACACCCCCCCCCATTGTATCATAATCCAACTTAAAGATATACCAACTTGATACTTGTAAGTTAAGAAATGATACTAGGAAAGTAGTCTGTTTTCTGAAATTAAACCATTATATTTCCCTGTGGGCAGATAGCTTTGTGGGAAATAAAAACATATATTTGTTTTTTTCAAGGTAGGGTCTCTCTCCAAACCAGGCTTACCTGGAATTCACTATGTAGTCTCAGAGTGGTCTCTAGCTCCCTTTGATCCTCTTTCCTCTGCCTTTTGATTGCTGGGATTAAATGCATGAGTCACCACCCCCTGGCTTTGTTGTTTTTTATTTAAACTTCTTTTTATTGACAACTTCCATAATTATAGACAATAAACCATGATAATTCCCGCTCTCCATCATATCCCCTCCCCCTCTAAATTAGTCTCTCTTATTTCGATGTCGTCATATTTTCCTCCTATTATGAGGGTCCTTTGTAGGTAGTACCAGGCATTGTGAGGTCATAGATATCCAGGCCATTTTTGTGTCTGGAAGATTGCTTTGTAATCAGTCATGCCTTTTCTTTGGTTCCTACATTCTTTCTTCCTTCCTCTTCCGCAATGGGCCCTGAGCCTTGGAAGGTGTGATAAAGAATGTTCATAGAGATAACATTCCTCTGTCACTTCTTCTCAGCACCATGGTATCTTCTGAGTCATCCCAGAGGTCACCACCATCTGAAAAAGAAGCTTCTGTAACCCAAAAGTGAGAGTAGCAGTAATATGAGTAAGAACATTAAGAGACGTGCTTACTGGGCAATTTGGTGAGCATAATATATGCATTTAGTCAGACACCAGCAGGCATTACACCCCTAGGGCTCATGACCTCCCCCATCTTAGGTTTTCAATTCCGGGCATGTGAAGCAGGCCTCCATTACAATGAGTGAGTGGTTGCCACTATTGCACTCGTTGGTTCATTTGACCTCGCTGGCCCAACTTAAGGCTTGCACTGTCCACTGTTGTTTATCTCCACTGATGACCTCTCTGTCCTATGGAGGTGCAATGCGGCATAGCTTTTTCCAGCTTTCTGTCAGCTGGTCTACAGGAAGGAAGTTTTCAGCTCAGCTCCAGTTTGATTTCTCAGTGACCTGCAGCCCAAGCATGTGGAATATTTAGCAAAAGGGTCTTACCATCTATTCCTGGTGGGAAACCAGAGCCTTGGCAATGACCTGTAATGTTTTGGGGGCATCAGGGACCTCCCTGGCCAACAACTCACTGGAAGGTATCCCATCTCTGGCACTGAAATTTTTCTAGTAACAATCTATGGCTTCTGGATACACCATTGTCCAAAAAAGTAGGTTTCCATATGGCTTATTCATAACCCTCTTAAATTTTGATTAACCCTCCCCCTACTCTTCCTTTTGGGTATAATGGCCTAAGTGAGGTCAAGGGAAGAGATAGTTGTTGTGTTTCTTGTTCTTTCCTTCCTTCCTTCCTTCCTTCCTTCCTTCCTTCCTTCCTTCCTTCCTTTTAATTTTCGAGAGAGAAGAGAGACGGGGGGTGGGGGTGGGGTGGAGAATTGGCATGCCAGAGCCTCAGCCACTGAAACTGAACTCCAGATGTTTGTGCCACCTAGTGGGCATGCCTCACCTTGCACTTGCCTCACCTTTGTGCGTCTGGCTTATGTGGGATCTAGAGAGTCAAACATGGGTCCTTAGGCTTTACAGGCAAGCACCTTTACCGCTCAGCTATCTCTGGTTTGTTTTTTTGTTTTGTTTTTAAAGCAGGGTCTCACTCTAGTTCAGACTGGAACTCATGGTGATCCTCTTGGCGCAGTTCCTACCTACCTCATTCTACACATAACACATTGTGGCAAGACCTTCCAAGTCCTCAGCTCTGACCTCACTAAGCAAGAAGCAGCTAGAATAGAGATTTAGCAGTGTTTTTATACTGTAAATGTGAAGAGCTAAAAAAAGAAAAATCCAGAATAGCAAAGTAATTAGGCTTAAGCTGGTTATTTTGGAAGAGGAGAACTGGGATGTGAGGTGATGAATTGGTGTTGCAGTTGCTTTTTCATTGCTGGGAAAAAACACCAAACCAAAGCAGCTGGTGGGAGGAAAGTTTTTATTTACAAGCAGAGAGACAGGCAGAGAGAATGAGCATGCTATGGCCCCCAGCAGCTGCAAGCAAACTCCAGATGCATGCACCACTGTGTGTATCTGGTTTTACATGGGTACTAGGGAATCAAACACAGGTTGTTAGGCTTTGCAGGCAAGCACCTTAACTGCTGAGCCATCTCGGGAAGGGCATGAAGCTTCATGGTAGCAGGGGACAGCATGGCATGATCACAATCTGCCACAGCAAGTTGAAAATGGTAGCAGCAGAGTGAGCCAAGTTCTGGCAAGGAGGACCAGCTATTACACCCCCAAGTCTGCCCCCAGAAACACACCTCTTCCAGCAAGCCTCCATCTTCCAAATTGCAGTTAGCTGGAAACCAGACATTCAGAACACATGAGTTTATGGTGTATATCTGATTCAAGTCACCAGGACTGGGGACTTCAGTTTTGTCTTCCCTCTTAGTCCTTTGCCTAATTTTTTTTTTTTTTTTTTTTTTTTTTTTTTTGCCTCTGCTTGTGAGCATGTGTGTGGATGCCAGAGGTCAACTGATGTCTTACTTGATTGCTCTCCACCTTATTTGTATGCATAATGTGTCTGTGTACATGTACCAGGGCCTTTTGCTGCAAACAGATGCCAGAGGCTTGCACTGCTTTTTGCCTGTGGCCTATGTGGGTGTTGGGGAATTAAACCTGGTTGGCAGGCTTTGCAAGCAAGCGTCTTTAACAACTGAGCAAGCTTCCCAGCCCCCTCCACCTTGTTCTTTGAGTCTCTCACTGAACCTAGAGCTCAGTGCTTATGCTAGATTAGCTGCCCAGTGAGCTCCTGTACCACCATTGTTGGGCATTTTACATGGGAACCTGGGGAATCTGAACGCATGTCCTCATGCTTGTGCTGCCAGCACTTTACCCACTGTTATTTTCCCAAGACCCCTTTTGAATCTTTTTTTTGGGGGGGGGGCAGAGGGAGACAGAATGGGTGTGCCAGTGGCCTCTCCAGACGTGTGTGCCCCTTGTGGGCAAGCACGGCATTGTGTGCTTGTGTCACTTTTGCTTCTGGCTAAACGTGGGACCTGGAGAATCGAACAGGTGTTCTTAGGCTTAGCAGGCAGGCCTTAACTGCTAAGCCATCTCTCCAGCCCCCCTTTTGAATCTTTTCACATACACCCTTTTCAGTGGTATTTCCCCTCTTTCCATGCATATAGGAATTGGTTTGTCTAAGTATATTCTTTTTTTAAAAAAAAAAAATTTATATTTATTTATTTATTTGAGAGAGAGAGAGAGAAAATGGGCACCCCAGGGCCTCTAGCCACTGCAGACGAACTCCAGACGCATGTGCCCCTTTGTACATCTGGCTTATGTGGGTCCTGGAGAATCGAACTGGGATTCTTTGGCTTTGCAGGCAAGTGCCTTAACCGCTAAGCCATCTCTCTAGCCCTCTAAGTACATTCTTTTTTTTTTTTTTTTTTTTTTTTTTTTTTTTTGTTTTTCAAGGTAGGGTCTCACTCTGGTCCAGGCTGACCTGGAATTAACTATGTAGTCTCAGGGTGGCCTCGAACTCTCGGCGATCCTCCTACCTCTACCTCCCGAGTGCTGGGATTAAAGGCATGCGCCACCACGCCCGGCTCTAAGTACATTCTTAAGATGGACTTTCAAGAAGAGAAGGAAAGAGCCCTTCCCCCCAAGACCAGGGATTGTCACAATATACCCCTTGTGTCCCATAAAAACCCATTGTACTCCCTGAACACTGGAAAATGTAAAAGGTGGAGACTTGAGCTGGGAAGGTCTCCACATCCATCTTCCCTAGGGCCAGCCTTCATTAAATGGCTTCTTAGCATCCAACTAGAAAGATCAGTATGGGGGAGGGGAAGGAAATATGGTTGTTTTTGTAAGTATAGAAGTTGTCAATAAAAAAAAAATTAAATAATAAAGTGTCTTAAAAAAAAAAAAAGAAAGATCAGTATGGACCAGCTGCTAGCATCAGGCATTTGAGAATGAGTTTTGTGTGCTTTGTATGCTAACAGTCCACTGACTGTTGGTGTCCTTGCTGGGTTATGTGTAGTAATCCTGTCAGTTGCTGATAAGCGTGTGTGAAGGTCTTTGTGCTAGTGGATTTGTCTGCTTGTTCTGAGCTCTCTCCGGACATGTATTTGGAGTCTCTAGTTTAGCGTGCATACACTTAGGATTTTAAGGGCTTACTGATGGATTATTTTTACATATGTAACTCCCCTCTTTGTCTTTGATAGGTTTCTTTCTGCTTTATCAGGTATTGTACTGTAGATCCTAATTACCTGTGGAATTTTTTTTTTTCTCCCTTTCTCACTTTTTTTGCAGTTTCAGGCACTCATGGTCAACTATAGGCTGAAAACATTAAATGAAAAATTCCAGAAATAATTCCCAAGTTTTAAATTGTGTTTCATTTTGAATAGCAGGTTGAAATTGTACACTATCCTGCCTGGGATGTTATAACTGACTTTTTAAAATAACAAGTTGAACGTTATCATAGCAATGTCTATATAGGAAAAACAGCGCAGTACTACCCCCAGTTTCAGACATCCATGGGCATCTGGGAACGTGTCTTGCCAGTAAGGGTTTGGGGTCTTGTAACTCTTTGTAACCATGTAAATAGGGACTCTAAAGAATTGAAATTTCTCTAGGAAATCCCATGGGGCGAGTGAGAATGTCCTAAAGTTCTTGCTCCCAGGGGAAGAACTTTTGGAGGCAGGGCTGTTAAAAGGTCGCACCTCCCCCAGGAAACTTAATGTCACAGTTCTTGTAGCTTGTCTCACAGCCAATTCTACAAGTGTATAATCCCTGGTTTCTGTTTCATCTTTTCTATAAACTGTAACACTGCTGCAAGGAAGGTAGAGTGAAGCAGGGACATTTTTCTCTTTCTAGTTCTGCCTAAAACTGTAAATAAGCTTGTTTGTTTTCATCAGTTTATCTCCCAGCCAGAAGTGGACCTCATTCTGCTGCTTATATTGAATATTGTTTGCAAGGTATAGTGAGTGAGTGATATGTGTGTGTGTTTTGAGAGACAATTGTACTGTCACCCACGCTGGCCTCAAACTGGCTTACCTCACTGAATTCGAAGTGAGTTTCTTGTAAATAGCATATAGTTATGTTCTTATAATCTACTCTTCTAATTTTTAAAATTGGTGTGTTTGATTTAATTTATTGTTGTTACACTAGGAATTTCACCTGACATTTGTTTTTTGTTGTTTAGACTGCTTATTCCTTTTCAAAAAAAAATTTTTTTTAATTAATTAATTTTTTGTTTTTTTGATGTACGGTCTCACTCTGGCCCAAACTGACCTGGAATTCACTATGTAGTCTCAGGGTGGCCTTGAACTCTTGCAATCCTTCTACCTCTGCCTCCTGAGTGCTGGGATTAAAGGTGTGCGCCACTATGCCCTTCTAAAAATATATTTATTTATGAGGAGGGGGGCTCACCAGGGCTTCTAGCTACTGCAAATGAATTCCAGATGCACGTACCACCTTGTGCATCTGGCTTACGTGGGTACTGGGGAATTGACCTGGGTCTTTAGGCTTTCCAGGCAAGTGCCTTAACTGCTAAGCCACCTCTCTGTGTGCTTCTTACTCTTGTTTCTCTTGGTATTCCTCTCTGTAGTTTCTTGGTTCTGGGGTTATATTTATGTGACCTGTAATAGGTTACTGTGCCATTGTTTTATCATTTTGAGTGAGGTGTGGAAGGAGCCCTTTCCTCCATATAGGCCTCTTTTCCCTCCCCACTTTTTTTTTAAGAGAGAGACAGAGAGAGGGAGAGGGCCACAGGTAGAGATGGGCACACCAGCAGTCTCTCAGCTGCTGAGAATAAAATCCAGATGCGTGTGCCCCTTGTGGCCAAGTGCGGCATTGCGCTCTTGCGTCACTTTGCATCTGGCTAAACGTGGGACCTGGAGATTGGAACCGGCGTTCTTAGGCTTAGGATGCAGGCGCCTTAACTGCTAAGCCATCTCTCCAGCCCCCTCTCCACTTTTAAATAACATTGTTCAAGGTTTTCAATTACTCTTGTGTTTATCATATTGCTTCCATTACCTTTTTCTTTTTTGCGGGGGGGGGTGGAGTGGAGAGAGAGAGGGAGAGGGAGAGGGAGAGGGAGAGGAAGACAGATAGATGGGCCCGCCCGCAGCCTCTCAGCTGCTGCGAACGAAATCCAGATGCGTGCACCCCCTTGTGGTCAAGTGCGGCATTGTGCACTTGCGTCACTTTGCATCTGGCTAAACGTGGGACCTGGAGATTGGAACCGGGTTCTTAGGCTTAGCAGGCAGGCGCCTTAACTGCTAAGCCATCTCTCCAGCCCCCGAAAGAGCATTTAAAAAATTATTTATTTATTTGAGAGAGTGAGTGAGTATGGGTGTACCAGGGCCTCAAGCAACTGCAGATGCATGTACCACCTTGTGCATCTGGCTTACATAGGTACTGGAGAATTGAATTTGGGCCCTTAGGCTTCGCAGGCAAGTGCCTTAACCACTAATCCATTACTCCAGCCCGATTTCTTTTTTTGTGTATGTATGTGTGCTCTGATGTATGTGGGTACACATGTGGAAGCCAGAAGTTGATATCAGGTGTCAACCTCAACTTCTCTCCACCTTTTTTTGTGACAGGTCTCTTAATGAACCTAGAGCTCACCAATTCAGCCAGGCTAGCTAGCCAGCAAGCCCCAGGGATTACAGTCATGTGCCATTGCACTCAGCTTTTATAAGGGATCTGGGGATCAGACTCAGGTCCTTATGCTTGTGTGGCAAGCACTTTATCCACTGAGCCACCTGTCCAGCCTTTGGCACAGATTTCTTTGGGTTTATCCAATTTTGTGGTTTGCTCAGTATCTTAAAATGGGAGGGTTGGTATCTTTCACTGTATTTGGAAAGCTTAGCTATTATTTTGCCAAGTACTTCCGCCCCAGCTGCCCTCTCCTCTTCCGCTCTGGTGTGCAGTACTGTGTCTCCTGTAACTCCCTATGGTCTGTAAGGTTTTATTCTCTTCCCCAATTCCATTTCCCTTTTTCTGCTGGTGTCCAGATTGGGTAGATGCTGTTGATTTGACCTAAGTCTCACAATTCTGTTCTTTGTTCCCTGCTCTTGAGCCCATCCAGTGAGTTTTTAAATGTCTGACTTTTTCATTTCTATATTTAGTACTTTTGAACTTTCAGAATAGAAACTAGTTGGAAAGAAGAAAGGGTTCAGTGGAGGGCATTTGGGGAGGAGAGACAGAGGAGGGTGGTAGGGAGGGTATTATGATCAGGATACATAGTTTATATTTTATGTATGGAGGTTATCAATAAAAAAGTAAAAAAAAAAAAAAAAAAGGCTGGGCGTGGTGGCACACACATTTAGTCCCTGCACTCAAGAGGCTAAGGTAGATGATCACAAACTGTGAGTTCCAGGCCAGCCTGGGGCTACAGAATGAGTCCCAGATCATCCTGGGCTAGAGTGAGACCCTGCCTCATTGTTTCCCACAACCCCCCAAAAAAAGTTATTTAAAAAAATGAAAACATTACGGACACGGTGGCGCATACCTTTAATCCCAGCACTCGGGAGGCAGAGGTAGGAGGATCGCCATGAGTTCGAGGCTATCCTGAGAATACAGAGTGAATATCCCTGTCAGCCTGAGCTAGAGTGAAACCCTACCTCGGGGAAAAAAAAAAAAAAAAAAAAAAACGACTTTCTTTGATTAAACATTTGTATTCTGTATGCACAAAAACCTTTTTGGCTGAAATTGTATATGTTTCAAAGTTTTGTGATTTCTTCTGGAATCATTTTGTGATAGTTATTTTAAAGTCCTTCAACACTTGATTCATTGGGGTTTGTATCAGCTGGTCGGTTTTTCTTAAGCAGAAACTTCTGATAATGTCCTGATTATCTTAGCTATTATGTTAGGAGATAGGGCCATTGTCTTTTTAAAAACTTTTTGTAGCCATCCTCTGGGGGTTTGTGTGCAGCCATGAGCTTGTTGGTTGTGGTGCTGGTTTGGTCAGTTCCCTGCTAGTGTGGCTTGAGGGCAGGTGAAGCTTCCAGGCTGGGTGGGTGGGGTTCTACCAGTAGGACGAAAGCTTCCCAGGTCAGGTGCTTGGACTGCTAGTTTTGGGTTTGCCCCTGCTCCCAGCAGACAGGAAGAGATTTCACAAAGGTGTTACTTTTCAGGAGAGACCTCAGCCAAGATAAGGGTCAATCATGGACAGACTACACCTTGACTTGGACCTGATTAGACTCACCTTTAGCCCTGTTTTTTAAATCTGCACCTCTTGTCAGTTCCCTAAATATGGTCTGGGGGTGTGGTCATTGGACCCGTTTGTTCTTTCCAATGTGGCCACATTGAATAAATCTCTAGTTTCACTACTTGTCTTTTTAGTTGGTTGTATTGAGGACGAGTGAATGAACCTAGCTTGTTGGGACTACTCGGTCTCAGGCCTGCATTCCAAAATAGCGTGGTAGCCAGGTGTTTCTCGTTGTTGGAGTTCCCAGCAGTGTGGGAGAGTAGCCTCATAACCAGCAGGAAGGAGAGCGTCGCCTAGGCTGGGCGCTTGAGATGAGCCCTCATTTGCTGAGTTTGCCTGAGGAGGCCCTGGTTTTAGGGAGAGAGGTCTCCAGTGAGGAAGGAGAGTGCCTCCATCAGTGTTCTTTTGTTGGGGTGTCTTCTCAGGCTGATCCCTTCCCCTCCCACCAGGGCAGGGATCTGCTGCCAGGGCTGCTTTGCCTGCTAACACCGTGGACCTGGTGAGGTAGGATGCCTTCCTGTGTCCTTTAGGGTAAGCTGAGGTGGTCTGCTGTCATGACGATTCCTGGCTACTGTAAACAGTATCTTCACCTTTGGATCCCATCAGTATTACAGTGGGTTCCTTGCATGTGGGCTTCCTTCTTTGGTCCTGCTGACGTTTTGTAGTGGTTTCATGGATTTTACAAGTACTAGACAATTCTCGTGCAGTCTGTTTAAATATTGTTTCTGCCCCATGTGCTCTATCTCTGGGCTTGCACTGACAGCATCTGCACCTGCCCTCTCTGTTCTCTCCATCCTTGGCCTTCATTATGGATGCGTTCTGCCGCTCATCTTCATCTCTCACGTGCCTAACCCCATCCGCTATTCAGTAATTCATTGCTACTTTGTCCTTTCTCTAATCTGTCATTCTTTTCATTTTTCTACCAAAATTCTTGTCCTAACTTTTTTTTTTTTTTTTTTGGTTTTGCAAGGTAGGGTCTCACTCTGGTCCAGGCTGACCTGGAATTAACTATGTAGTCTCAGGGTGGCCTCGAACTCTCGGTGATCCTCCTACCTCTGCCTCCCGAGTGCTGGGATTAAAGGAGTGCGCCACCACGCCCGGCTCCTAACTTTTTTTTTGATTTATTTTTATATAATTATTTGAGAGAGGGAAAGAGGCAGAGAGAGAGGTGGGTGGGAGAATGGGCATGCCAGGGCTTCCAGACACTGCAAACAAACTCCAGATGCATGCTCCACCTTGTGTATCTGGCTTACGTGGGTACAGGAGAATCGAACCAAGGTCCTTTGGCTTTGCAGGCAAGAGCCTTACCTGCTAAGCCATCTCTCCAGCCCTCCCCTTTCAAAAGTTTTAATTTTTATTTATTTATTTATTAGAGAGAGGGGGAGAGAGAAAGAGGGGAGCAGAGAGTGAGAATGGGCACGCCAGGGCCTCTAGCCACTGCAAACAAACTCCAGATGCATGTGCCACCATGTGCATCTGTCTTATGTGGGACCTGGAGAATCGAACCTGGGTCCTTAGGCTTTGCAGGCATGTGCCTTAACCGCTAAGCCATCTCTCCAGGACCCCTCCCCTCCTTTTTTTAAAACACACATTCCTCCAAAGACTGTGGTGAGAGCTTTAGTTAGCTCTGTACCCTTGACTGTGTGCAGTCTGGTTGTGAAGTGTCTGCTTCTGGCTTTCTTTGAGCTTGCTGTTTGGGGTCTGCTAGGATTGTTGAAGCTGTGAATTTGTGTGTTTCTCCAGGTTTTTTCCATATTTATTTCAATATTCAGCTCTACCATTTTCTCTCCTCCACCGATGCTCGTGAGAACTTTTGGTGTGCTCACATGCTTCCTCAAAACCATCAGTTCCTTCTGTTCTTCTGCTTGGATGGACGCTGCTGCTCTGTTTGCAAGTCCCTGGCTCTCCTTGTCATTTCTAGTGTTCCGTTGAGTTCATCTAGTGGGGTTTACATTGATATTGTGATGTTTTCATTCTGTAATTTTAGCTTCTGTTGCCCTTTTCTGCTGAGAACTCAAGAGTTTTGCCTTCACCTCCTGGCTCTGGCCTTCACAGCTAGCTTGCTGCTTTGGAGGCTTTGGTGCCCGAGTCATCTCAGGGTTGGCTTCTGTGGATTCTCTATTCCCTTAAAGAAGGCTCACATTTACTTGTTCTTTATGTGATGAGCTTTTGTGACCTGTGTTCTGGACTTTTAAATTTTATTTTACTTTACTTTGAAGCACTCTCACTTCTAGCTCAGGCTGGCCTTGAACTCATGGCCGTTCTCCTACCTCACTCAGCCTCCCAACTGCTGGGATTGCAGATGTGTGTGTACTACCACGTCCACTTCTGGACATTGTGAACATTATATGGTGAGACCATGTCTCTTCTGGGCCCTTTTAAAGCAGCAGGGTTGAAATGATCCCACGTGGTCCAGCCCCCAAGCCTGTTGGGCTGTTGTGAGTAGTGGTTTGGTTTGGATGCCAGTTGAGCTGTCAGACTCCTGCTGTGTTCTGGGGTTTATCTCATGTCATGTGCAGCAGAGGAGCAAGCCCAGGGTGGTGCAGGACCCTACACCTGGCCAGAGGTCCTTCCCCTTCCTGGATGCCCCAACACTTTCTGGCTCTAGACCCCACCTCCTTGACCTCTGGTTGGAAAAGCAGTGTAAACTGCTTACACTAGCAGTTGTGCAATTTTGTGACTAGGGGCAGTGGGAACAGACATTTAAACCACACCCACCAGCTTTCAGGGACCCCTTTCCTTGTCCTTGGTCAGAAGGACAGTTTCAAGCTTGGCTGCCTGTGCTGTGTCATTCTCAGGTCAAGTAGTGGAGAATGAGAAAGCAAAGCGAGTTTGTCCTAAGTTTCTGTACCCAGTATATCCACTGTTGCCTGCTTTTCCAGAACCTTCAGGGCATTGTATTTTATGTTTTGTGCAGAGATCTTAGTTACATACCATGATGAGGACGTGGCATCCACTGACTTGGTCTCGAGTGACAGGCACCATAAGTCAGAGCCTGCTTCTGTTCATTACTTCTGCTGGCTTTGGTTCACTGTGTCTGTTTCTGTGATGCTGTCTGTTTGGCTTTGTGCGCCTAACATTGAAGGGTCTGAGGAAGACTGAGGCCCAAGATGAGAGGGGTGATTCCTTCCAGCAGCTGTGGAACTCCTTTACTTCATTTTGCCTCATTCCAAAGGGAGGTTCTACTTGGAAGGTCCTGGAGTCCCAATTTTTTTCAGTAAAAGCTTGTAAGGTGCCAGAAATGCTGCTGAACTTTCTAGTGTGACTTCTGGAATGGACATGCCCTTCTAGGAGTCAGGGCAAGGGCCTGATGTAATTTGGCCTTCCATACTGGTCTTGTGGGCTTGCGGCCATTGCAGCCTCCACACATGGTATATATGTATGCCATCCTCTGGTTCTCCTCAGCAGAGGGTTGATCTGAGTGTGTGTCTTCTATTCCTGGAAGGAGACCTCCTCCCCACGTGGTCTAAGGAGAGATGTACTGCGTTTGTGGGCTTTTCGTTAGCGTTCTCTCTTTCCATGGCTAGTGTTGGGGATTCAGTGTGTGTCTCAGTCCAGGGCTGGGTTCCTTAACTGTTTCCTGTGTGTTGACATCCTATAGGTAGCACCCTTCCTTGTGAAGTATGACTTGTGCACAAAGAAGGCCCTACCTTGGGAAGGGACTCTGTCATAGTAGTTTTGCTCCACTGGCTCCATTTGTCTGTCTTTGTGAGGTCTCCTCTTCTTTTTTTTTTTTTTTTTTTGGTTTTCCAGGGTAGGGTCTCACTCTGGTCCAGGCTGACCTGGAATTAACTATGTAGTCTCAGGGTGGCCTCGAACTCTCGGCGATCCTCCTACCTCTGCCTCCCGAGTGCTGGGATTAAAGGCGTGCGCCACCACGCCCGGCATTTTTTTTTTTTTTTTTTTTGGTTTTGGTTTTTCAAGGTAGGGTCTCACTCTGGTCCAGACTGACCTGCAATTAACTATGTAGTCTCAGGGTGGCCTCTAACTCTCAGCGATCCTCCTACCTCTGCCTCCTGAGTGCTGGGATTAAAGGCGTGCGCCACCACTCCCGGCTAGGTCTCCTCTTCTTTCCGTGTACTTGACCCCTCTCCCCCAGACTTGGGGGTGGTGATGAGGATGGCAGGTCAGTCATGCAGTACTGATCTCAGTGGAGTAGTGATCTTGGTTGTCTGGGTGTGGTCTCTGTGTCATGATGGGGCCCTAGTGTCAGGCATTTTAACCAGTACTCGAGTGATGCCATTGCAGCCTTGTTTTTTGTTGTTTTTTTTAAAACTTATTTGAGAGAGAGAGAGAGAGAGAGAGAATGAATGGGTGTGCCAGGGCCTCTAGCCACTGCAAACAAACTCCAGACACATGCACTACCTTGTGCATCTGGCCTGTATGGGTCCTGGGGAATCAAACCCGGCTCCTTTGGCTTGGCAGATAAGTGCCTTGACCACTAAGCCATCTCTCCAGCTCCCTGCCATCTTTTTGTTCCTGGAACCTGGCTACCTTCTACTCTGGCTTTTTGGTTCTTCCACACTGAGCTTCTCTTTCCCAGAGTTTTCTAATAGCTGCATGCTGATTTTTTTTTTCCCTGAAGTGTTTATTCAACTTATTCATACTTCTGGGAACAGTTAAAGTGTTTTAGGCAAGTCCAGCATTTGGGTTGTGTTGCAGACAGCTTCAGGTTCGCTGAGATGAACTTCCAGACCAGGCACAGTTATGGAGGAAGGGATATTATTTATTGAAGCTTACAGATCCAGGGGAAGTTCCATAACGGCAAGAGAAGCGGCCTGCTCTCCACAGGGCCAAGCAGAGAGAGAGAGAAACCAACCAGCCAGCCAAAAGGTCACACAGCACACTTCAGGAACTCCTGCTAGGCACATTTGCATATCTTTACAATGGAATCTCAAACCATCACCACACCTTAAGACCGGGGGGCCCCCAGTGACCTTGCCTCTAGCAAGGTGATTGCAGATGCAAACTATAACTAAAAAAAAAAACACTGAATATATTGGGGGACATATATTCAAACTACCACAGGTTGTATCAATCAATTAATTGCCTTTTCTCTTGGGAGTTGCAGGTTTGCCCCCTTCATTTTCTTTCTTGTTGAGTAATTTTGGGTTACGTTTTGGATGTTTGGGACATCATGTCTTGTGACTGGGGCCTGTTAGAAATCTGGGGGATGTTGGTGTTGGAGTTTAGCAGCCAGCTCACCTAGTTCGGTGAGATGAGAGGTTCTGGTTTTTCTCCTGGTGGGCTGCAGTTAATTGTCTGCATGGTCTGTGGCCCTTTCAGCTTTATAGTAGCCAGTGTAAAGTGTGGGCCATGGTGTAGCTCAGTGGTTTAGCACTGTGGTATATTCCTGTGAGGCACAGTGGTTTAGCATTGTGGTTGGCCTCCTTCCCTCTCCCTCCCTACCCTGTCTCTCACTGTCATACAATGTAGCCCAGGCTGGCCTTGAACTCACCATAATTTTCTTAGCTTAACCTCTGGATTGCTGGGGATGCAGGTGTATACCACAACACCCAGTATAGCACCCTAGTCTGGTGCCATAGTTTTACACATGCCACTCTTACTGTTCTTTGCCATGCCGGTTGTAGTGGGTTTAACATGTGGATCAGTTGGGGTGTATAAGACATTGTACACAGACCTGAAAATCCTATTTTCTGCTGCTGTGTCTGGAATCCTCCCCACTCTCCTCAGGGGCTCCCCTTCTGCTTCTGGCTAGAACCCCAGCCTATATGTGAGGCTACACACCAAGGAGAATCACAAGGTCACCTTCCCTTTAGTACGTCTGTCCCTTCTTCTGCTGGAGTGTTTTGGTGCCTCCGCCTGGTGTGTGGGGGTAGAGTGGGTGTGTCCTGCAATTGCCACCTCCTGGCTGCCACTCAATTCCTTTGGCTTCTCTTCTGTGCCTGCCTAGCACTGGATGTGCAGCCAGTCTGCCCTGCCCAGCTTCTGTTCTCACTGTGCCCTCTTTCTAGGTGACTCAGCTCCACAGGCACTGGTATTTCATATTTGTGTATTGGGTACTGATGCTGTCTCCCTCCCTCCCTCCCTCCCTCCCTCCCTCCCTCCCTCCCTCCCTCCCTTCCTCCCTCTTTCTCTCTCTCTCTCTCTCTCTGTGCTCAGCTCCATGTCAGAAGCCTGCCTTGGGCCCACAGGCACCTTTGAGCTGTGTGTCCAGAATGGAGCTCTTCCCCACCATCATCATCTTCTGCTCTCTGTGCCTGGCGGCGTCCAGGGCTGCTCACTGTTTCATGTGCAGGAAACAGCAATAGATAGTGTCTCCTTGTCCTCCACCTTCTCCATCCTCCATCCCCAACCTGACCTAGTCTGTCCCCTTGTTCTGTGTCCACAGAGCATGTAAGCCAAGGGTAAACATGTGGCATGTGCTTGGTTAAGGGCCAGTTGAATTAATGAAATCTCAAGTTTATCTCTTCTATGCAGTTCTGAACTGTGTAGTTGCCTGAAGTTGTCCAGTAAGGGCCATTCTTATGTTTTCCTCTCATCTGGACTCTCTGTGCCACCCCAAGTGCTGCGCTGCGCTGTGCTGTGCTGTGCTGTGCGCTGCACCCAAGTGCACATCCCTGCGTGATACTCCATAGCACATGGAAGTTGCCTGCTGGATTTTTGTTCTCTTGAGCGGGTCACACCCTCTTAGGGCAGTGGCTTCCACCTCCTCTGGCTCCTAGTGTTTTCATGCATTTCCTGGCTAGTGCAGGTGCTCAATTATTGGTGAGTGAAAGAGTGATCATAACAAACTGTCTTTAGTGGCTTGCAGAAGAAATGAAAAACAAGCCACTTGAAATAGACCCAGAAGGCATTTACAAAGCTGTGCTTTAACAGTAGCTATTGATGGATGGACTGAGAAACACCGAACCATGTACACAGAGCTTCTGACACGGGTTGAGTTGGGCATCCTGGAACAGTCGCTCTCCTGGTGGGTTGGGAGGAGTTGGGGCTCCATTACTGAGCGGCTGTGTCAGACACTGGCTGGAATGGACTTAAAGGCTAGTGGACTGCATCTGGGCTGTTCTCTAGCCTCCATTGTTCTGTAGCTCCCTGTTGTGAATCTGAAGTGTATGCGAGTTGCTTACATAATTTTGGTTTGCACAGGATCCAAAATGAGGATGACATGAACAACTTCATGCTGACTCTTTGAAAATGGACCAGGGAACCATTTTTATCCCACCTTGCCTCAGGGCTTGATTGCTTTTTCCTGTCTGGCCAGCTTTGCATTCAGTCTCCAGGCATCTTTACATTGTGGCTGTGGGCTCCAGCATCCCTCCTAGGGCAGCTCTATTTCTAACAAAAGCCAACTCTCTCTTGCTTGTGCCTATGTTGTGTCCCATTTCCTTGTCTCTTCCACAACAGATCCAGGATTCTATAGGGGCTCTCTGAGTTGTGTGTTTCTTCTCTCTCAGGAACCCTTCCACTCATCCAGGTGAGAGGAGAGAGTGGCCTGGATCCACCAGAGTGGCTCCAGGTACTTCAGAAACCACATGGAGATGCCACATAGGTGGGTCAGGAAGGTGGGTAGGGCTAGAATGTACATTGGGGGATAACCACACATACATGGTCTCTCAAGCCCAAGGCAAGGGTATGGCAGGATGTGCCCTTGCGATTTTTGGACAAGCAAGAGGGAAGTGGCCTGAGGTATGGGCTAACTGTCTTAGAAATCAGGTAAAGAGTGGCTCTTTTGAGCCGGGCGTGGTGGCGCACGCCTTTAATCCCAGCACTCAGGAGGCAGAGGTAGGAGGATCACCGAGAGTTCGAGGCCACCCTGAGACTACATAGTTAATTCCAGGTTAGCCTGGACCAGAGTGAGACCCTACCTCAAAAAAAAAAAAAAAAAAAAAAAAAGTGGTTCTTTCAAGGAGATCCCATCTGAATGCTGGGTTGCTGCCGCTGGTCACTTACTTGATTAAGGTGAGGGCTGAAGTTGACCCTTGCCACCTTTTCCCCCAGCATGAATTTGGATTATGGGCTCCTTAGATCAGAGCCCTTCTCCAGCCTCACCTGATCAGAACCAGGCCCCACCGTCTGTAGACATGCTCTGCAGGCTCCTAGCTCTGTTCCCTGGGAACAGTCCCTGGGACTTCTCACTACTGCATGTGATGTTTCTCTCCCCTTTTTTTGTCCTGTTCACATGACACTACACAGGTCTTTCTTCAGCTGGCTAACCAGGCCAGCAGAGGCCTTCCCATATGCAACACATAAGACCCTTCCTTTTATTATTGGCACAATATATATATTTTTATTGTTCTTGTTTGTATTTTGGAGGTAGGAGCTCACTCTGGTCTAGGCCTACCTGGAACTCACTTTGTAGCCTCCAGCTGGCCTCCAACTCCCAGGGTTCCTCCTACCTCTGTATTTCTGCCCCCAAGTGCTGGGATTAAAGGCATGCACCACAACACCCAGCCTGTTTAGTGTTTAAAAAATGTGGGTGTCTTCAGAATCTGAGACTACCCAGTGTAGTCATCATGTGGTTGACATCCACTGAACCTGAGCAGAGGCCTTCCAGAGCTGGAGCTGACGCTTAGTCCTATTCACCAGTGGGAGTTGCTGTGGTGACTGAATTCTATGTGCACAACAGTGCTTCAAAACTGAAGGGCTATGTAAACTCTGGCTGTTCTGTTTAGAAAGAAGAAACCAAGCTGGGTGTGGTGGTGTAAGCCTGTAGTCCTAGCACTCCCAAGGCAGAGGTAGGAGGATCACTGTGAGTTCGAGGCCAGACTGGGACTACAGAGTAAGTGCTAGGTCAGCCTGGACTAGAGTGAGACCCAACCTCAAAAGAAAAAAAGAAAAAGAAAAAGAAAAAAAAGGAGCTGGAGGGATGGCTTAGCGGTTAAGGCGTTTGCCTGCAAAGCCAAAGGACCCAGGTTCGATTGCCCAGGACCTACGTTAGCCAGCTGCACAAGGTGGTACATGCATCTGGAGAGTTTGTTTGCAGTGGCTGGAGTCCCTGGCATGCCCATTCTCTCCTCCTCTCCCCCCTCCCCCGGTCAAATAAATAAAAATAAATAAATAAATAATAAATTTAAAAAAAGAAGAAACTGAGGCAAAGTGTTGAATTGTGGTGCAGTGACAAGTATCCAGAGACTTGTAATTAGACTTAGGTTTCAGAAAATAGTTCCTACTATAAGTAACAAGACAAGAGAGCAAAGGTAAAGAGGATAGTGCTGAGGGTCCCCAAATGCCTGGCTCTTACCCTCAGTGGTATCTGGACCTGGCCCAGGGTGAGGGATTTGGGTGCACAATACTGGCGTGTTTTCTTCAGCAGCCCTCCTTGGACTTTCCAAACTCTTCTGAAGTTGGGCATAGTCCCAGAAGGCTACCACCTGTGCTGTCCTATAGTTGGAGATACTAAGCATCCGGGGGTCTAGGGATCTAAGTACTAGAGCAAAGTTCCTTGGTGGGACTTCATGTTTCCCACAAAGGATGGCTGTTGATATCTTGTACATCCGGGGAGTTGTAACTAGAAGATAGAACCAGTAGTAATGCATTTGCCTAGTGGCTCTGTGTGTTTGGCTTCCTGGTGGGGTGCAGAGATCAGTGCATAAGAGACCAGATTGCATGGCTCTGAGTTGGTTCCTGCTTCCTGTGACATTGAACATGTCACATCCTTTTTCTGTGCCCCAGTTTTCTGTCTGTAACGTGGGCACATCGAGTTATGATTCAGTAGCATGGTTTGGGTAGAGAGTTTAATGCTGTGGCATCCTGGCTTTCACAAGCTCCCCAGGACTTTGATGCCTGTGTCTTGTCATTGTGAGTTTGGTGGTGGAGGCAGTGTGAAGTGCCACATAGTGCCAGATGAAGAGGAGGCTGCTGAGTGGCCTGGATCTTTGTGTCTGGTGGCCGCCTGGCTGACTGCATGCACCTTGGCTGAAAGGTGCTCCTCCGTGTGTTCTTGTCGGGTTGGCTATGCTCAAGTCTGGTGTGTGTGTCCAGCTCACCCAGTGCTCTCTCCTTGTCTTAGACAACATCCCCGAGGATCTCAGAGACCCTTTTTACATCGACCAGTATGAACAGGAGCACATTAAGCCACCCGTTATCAAGCTTCTCCTGTCCAGTGAGCTGTATTGCCGTGTTTGCAGCCTCATCCTGAAAGGGGACCAGGTGGCAACCTTACAAGGACATCAGTCTGTCATCCAGGCCCTGTCCCGGAAAGGCATCTATGTGATGGAGAGTGACGACACCCCTGTGACGGATGCTGACCTCGGCCATGCACCCATTAAGATGGTGAGTATGTGGAGGCCAAGTTGACTGTCTATTACAGCTTGACTGAGCAAGTGAAGCACAGTGCCCTGTGGCCTGATAACAGATAGATGGCGAGATCTGCATGTGTGCAGTGGTGGTCCTTAGTAACCTCTATTTTAAGGATGCCATTGTTGTGGAAATGAGCTTGCTTTCCGCTCTTCTTTCGCTGTGAACACAGTAAAGCTAAGTCTCTGTGAGGGGTACAAATGTAAGCGTGGTGGGGCATTCCTCTGAGGAGCCCATCACACTGGATGGCTGCATGTAGAGGCAGTGGGTCACTTCCTGCCAGAATAAGTCACCCCATCCTGCTCTGAGGCTGTGCCACTGCAGTACCTCTGCAGACCAGCCTGGCACTTAGCCCACTGGTACTGAAGGTCTTTTGTTAGCTTGTTCCCTGGTGTGTGTATGATGTGGGTTTTTCATTCAGAGTTGAAGGGTGGTGTGTTACAGGTGAAGAGAAAGTTCCTAACACTTTGAAGAAATGCCGTGAAGGCAGGGTGTGGTGCTGGGTAGGACACTGGTGACAGCCCAAGGCCTTTGAAGGCAGAGGGAGGGGGTGGCCTCTTCTCACAGCTTTCCCTGGGGCAGCAGAGGAAGCTCACAGCCTGCTTAGGAGAGGAGGCGAGGACCTGGACCACCACTGCAGGCTGTAGGCATGCCAGGACGGGCAGCTCTCAGCCATTGCTGACCTGCGTGGGAGGGCTTGGCTGCCTTGAGACCTGGCAGAAGAGGAGGTTTGGGTGCTGATTGCTGTCTCTGTTCCCAGAGTGCCCACATGGCAATGGTGGATGCCCTGATGATGGCTTACACTGTGGAGATGATCAGCATTGAGAAGGTGGTGGCCAGTGTCAAACGCTTCTCCACGTTCAGTGCCTCCAAAGAACTTCCATACGACCTCGAGGATGCCATGGTCTTCTGGATCAACAAGGTGAGCGCCTGTCCAGCCCTCCTCCCCAGGAGGTCTGCCTGCTTCCTATCCCTCATGCTGGGACCCAGCTACTGGGGCTTGTCATTTGGAACCACACTGTACCATGTCCATCAGGTGGCTCTAGGTCCATAGTAGTTAAGCAGACAGACCTTATTTCTGAGCACCAAGAGTGAAGCAAGATGGGTTTGTACTGGAAATGCAGCACACGTGTGCAGGTCATGACACGTTTCTGTTTGTATCTCAGTACGTGTGTGCAGCAAAGAAATGCTCACTTGTAGGTGTTTTGGTCCTGAAGAGATGTGTAGTACCTTCCTAAGCACTGTTTTCTCCTTTCACCTTTAGAATTTACAGTGCAGTGTTTCCATAGACTTATGGTGACTAGTGCATACTTATATGTAAGCTTGCCATACAAAACCTTCTTATTTGTAAACCTGCTTAAATGGGGGAAAAGCTTTTGTCAGACTTAAGCTCAAATAGTTGCCATGTTCTTGAGTAGATTTTTCACCTCAAATCTGGGCTGGGGCGGGGGTTACTGGGCAGATCCTTTACAGCTATGGTCCATCAGGGCTAGTGGGCAGAAAGCTAGTGGCTTTACTAGTTTTTCTGTGGAGCATCCAGGTCTGGTTGAACCTACTGCTGGCCAGTGATATTTATGTCCTGGTTCACTGGCTATAAGGCCATCTCTGGGTTGAGCACCCTGTCTCAAATGATAATAAATGACATGGTTTTTATAGAAACTTCAGAAACTATGGATGGGTAAAGAAGACAAAATATAAATTACCACCAGGTGTGGTGGCGCACACCTTTAATCCCAGCACTCAGGAGGCTAAGGTAGGAGGATTGCTGTGAGTTCGAGGCCAACCTGAGACCACAGAGTGAATTCCAGGTCAGCCTGGGCTAGAGTGAGACCCTACCTTGAAAAACTATAAGAAGAAAAAATATCTATTACCCATAATCTTACCACTTGTGAACATGTCTGACATTTGACAATCCTTTTATTTTTTGCTTGTTTGCATGTAATATGTAGACTTAGAAACACAGCTAGAGTTTATCTAAGTACAGCCTTGAAGTACAGCAAGATATAACAAGTGTTTCCCCCTTGCTCTAGTCCCTGACCTTGGCCTTGCTGGAGGATGACTCCTCTGATTTGTGCAGTTCCTGCTGGACAGTTGCTTGATCCCCTCTGACCATGATTGGGCTCAAGGAATGTTGCAATAAAGATATTCTTTTTTAAAGACTTGCTTTTTGGCCATATCTAACTATATCTTTCTTCTTGGCAATGAATCTGTGTGGGTGTGGGTGTTGGGTGTTTTTTTGTTTGTTTTTTTCCCTGTCTTCTTATGAACTGGATATTATTAAATGACACTTGCTGCTTTGAAAAGTGAGACATAGGATGAAGTTAAGTTTAAAATATACTATATCTTGGGTTGGGGAGATAGGTCAGTGGTTAAAGGCTCTTGCTTGCAAAGCCTACTAGCCTGGGTTCAATTCTTCAGTACCCACATAAAGTCAGATACACAAAGTGACATATGCTTCTGGAGTTTGTAGCTGCAAGAGGCCCTGGTATGCAAATTCTCCCCCCACCCAAATTAAAAAAAAAGTGTATCTGTCTGTTTCATCTGCTGTGGTAAAGTGCTTGTTCATGAACTTTGCCCATAGCTCTATGGGGAGGAGTCAGGATCAAGTCTCTTGTGTGTCTCATGTGTTTTAAATGATCTTCCCATGTTCCTGCCTATTCGCCTATGGATATGATCTTTATGTATTTCAGGTACATTCCTTTCTTTCTTTTTTTTTTTGGTTTTGCGAGGTAGGGTCTCACTCTGGTCCAGGCTGACCTGGAATTAACTATGTAGTCTCAGGGTGGCCTCGAACTCTCAGCAGTCCTCCTACTTCTGCCTCCCAAGTGCTGGGATTAAAGGCACGCACCACCACACCCGGTCCCCTTTCTTTCTTTTTTAAAGATTTTATTCTTATTTAATTATTAGAGACAGAGAAAGGGAAAGAGAGAGGGAGAGTGAGAATGGGCGTGCCAGGACCTCCAGCCACTGCAAACAAACTCCAGACACGTGCGCCCCCTTGTGTATCTGGCTTACTTGGGACCTGGAGAATCTAACTGGGGTCCTTAGGCTTCGCAGGCACGCGCCTTAACCGCTAAGCCATCTCTCCAGTCCACATTACTTTCTTTACATGTTTATTGTGGTTTCTACCCCCACATATAAAATTTTTCTTACTAATTTTTGAAATGAGGCCTTATAATGTTGCCCAGATGGGCTTTAAACTCCTGGGCTCAAACGGTTTTCCTGCTGTCGCCTCCAAAGTTGCTGGGACCACTGACATGTACCATGACACCCAGCTATATCCTCATTTTACTTACATTTATTATGTGAGTGTGTTTCATGTGCATATGTGAATGTATGCACTTGTGTATATGGGTGTTTGTGCATATGTGTTGGGTATGCAGGTTAGAGGTCAGTGTCATCACTCTGTATCTTATTGGTTTGGCACTGAACTTTACTGATTCTGCAAAACTAGCTATGCAGCCAGGCCCAGAGATCCTTCTGCTTCTGCCTCCCTAGTTCTAGAATTACAAGTGTGCACTGCACCTGTAATTTTTATAGGAGAATTTTTTAAACTTTATTTTATTTTATTTTATTTTATTTTATTTTATTTTATTTTATTTTATTTTATTTTATTTTATTTTATTTGAGAGAGAGAGAATGGGTGTGTGCCAGGGCCTTCAGCCATTGAAAATGAACTCCAGATGCATGTGCCACCATGTGTATCTGGCTTACATTGGTCCTGGGGACTCGAACTTGGGTCCCTTGGCTTTGCAGGCAAGCTCCTTAACCGCTAAGCCATCTCTCCAGGCCTGCACTTGTAATTTTTACAAGGTAGCTGGGTATCTGGACATGTTTGTATGGCAAGCTCTTTATCAACTGAGCCATTTTCCTAGCTCCTTTCTTTAATTGTTGTGTATGTGCATGTGTGGGGGTGCACATGTCTGTGGTTTATAAGTTTATGTATATGTCATGATTTATCATTTACCTGTTGGAGAGTTGGGTTGTTTCCAGTTTTTGCCCTTTTTTAAAATCTGGTTTTTGCCTATAAGACTAATGTTTTCAATAAAGTTGCTTGAATGAGAATCTTGGGTGCTGATACATCCTCATTTCTTTGAAGAAGTACTTAGGTTATATCTTTAGAAGAAATTTCTAGAATATTTCCAATATGAGGGTGCCATATTTTTATAACTCCTATTGACAGGTTGGGATTCTTGTAGCTCCAGTGGTTGTCAGCTCTTGGTCAGTTGGTCTTTGGATTCTGGCCATTTGTGTAGATGTATAGTGGAATCTCATAATGGGTTTTATTTTTTGATTTTTTAGGGAGGGTCTTGCTGTAGCCCAGGCTGACCTGGAACTCACTCTGTAGCCTTAGGATGTCCTCAAACTCATGGTGATCTTCCTATTTCTGCCTCCCAAGTGCTAGGATTAAAGGCCTGCCTACCACACCCGGCTTCATAGTGTTATTTTCTTTTATTTTCTGAGGCAAGCTCAACAGACTAGACTGCCCACCCCCCTTTTTTTAATACAAGAAAGGGGGGAGAGAGAAAATTGGTCCTAGAGCCACTGTAATTGAACTCCAGATGCATGCGCCACCTTGTGCATCTGGCTTATGTGGGACCTGGAGAGTAGAACATGGGTTTTTAGGCTTCACAGGCAAACGTCTGAACTGCTAAGCTATCTTCTCCATCCCTCCATAGTGGTTTTAATTGACATTTTCCCAATGTATATTCTTTTGTCAAGTCCTTGAGAGAATATTTTACTCAACTTTGTGTGTGTGTGCTGTATGTGTGCCATCATGTACATCTGGCTTCCATGGGTTCTGGAGAGTCAATCGTAGGTCCCTAGGCTTTGTAGGCAAGCACCTCAATCACTAAGCCATTTCTTCAGCCCCTCAGCCCAACTTTTAATTAGATTGTCTTCTCAAGTTGCAAGAATTTAAAAGAATATCTGTGTTTAGAACTCAAATGCCTTGTTAGGGATACATGTTGTGATTTTCTTCTAGTCTGTTATTGACATTTTTATAGTAATGTCTGCCAGAAAGCAAAGATTTCTGGGATCTTGCATCCTAGTTATTTACCTGTTTCTAGCTAAGGCATCTGTGCCTTGCATGAGGGTTTGCTTCTCTATTTCTAGAGGTTTTGTGGTCTTAGCTCTTTTATGCACCCTAAGTCCATTCCCTGTGCTTGGGGCAAGGGAGGAATAACAGACACCTGCTCTTTGCAGAGTGCAGTCAGAACTGGTCCATGGAGAGGTTCCTTCTCTTTGTGTTACTGTGGCAGCTCTGTTGGGAGTCAGCTGAAGCACACAGGAGCCTGTCTCTAAGTGCTCCTCCTCTGCTGACCTGTGTGACTAGCTCTATGTTAACGTTAGGCAATCTGTAGTGCATTCAAACTGAAGTCTATAGTAATACTTGAATCTTTGAACTAGATCCTGTTTATTAAGAAATTATTTTAGCTCTAGGAGATTGTATGTTTGTCTTCATGGATTTAAGAATTAGCTTGTTGGGGAATTGGAGAAATGGCTCAGCGGTTAAGACGCTTGCTGCAAAGCCTGATGACCTGGGTTCGATTCCCCAGTACCCATGTATAACTGGATGAACAAAGTGGTGGATGCCTTTGGAATTCATTTGCAGAGGCTCTGGTGCTCCCATTTTCTCTCTTTCTGATTGCAAATAAATAAAAATATTTTTTTAAAAAGAATTAGCGAGCCAGGCATGGTGGCGCACACCTTTAATCCCAGCACTCGGGAGGCAGAGGTAGGAGGATCGCCGTGAGTTCGAGGCCATCCTGAAACTACATAGTGAGTTCCAGGTCAGCCTGGACCAGAGTGAAATTCTACCTCGTACCCCCCCCCCAAAAAAAAAAAAAGAATTAGCTTGTTGGTTTCAACAAAAAGCACTTACTGTGATTGTGATAGGGAATGCATTTACTCTGGATGACTCGGACCAGACCGTGATGTGTTACCAGTGCTGAGATCTGCAGCTTGTCAGCACAGTGTCCCAACAGGCTTACAAGTTTTCAAGGAGTAACATTTTCTTTATAGTTTATTGAATTTATCCATGGACTTTCGGTGTTTTTGATTGTTATAAACAGTGTTTTCCTAGTTTTGTTTTCCATTTGTTTGTTGCCAGGCTACAGAAATACAGCTAACAATTTTTTTTAGTTCTGTGTGGTGCATGCATGTGTGTGTAGAAGAGAGAAGAATACCCAGGTATTATCTGTCCGTCTTCTACCTTGTTTCCTTGAAGTAGTCTCACTGAACCTGGAGCTTGCTGTATTTTGTCAAAAAAGCTTAACAGCAAACCCAGGCAACCTTCATGCTTCTGTCCTCCACAGCACTGGGGTTACTGGCATGTGCAGTCATGCCCAGTTTTCTAAGTTTTCTGTGGATTAAACTCAGGTCCTCATGCTTGTATAACACATGTTTCTACCTGTTGAACCATCTCCCTATTCCATAAATTTTGTGTACTGAATATATTTTGTGACCTTATTCTTTCTAGTGACATTCAAAACAAATGCTTTTGGACTTTTACTGACAAGATTATTTCACCTATGAGTATAAACCAATATACCGCTTTCTAATCAGTAGGTTTATTATTTATATGTTTGTCTTGTTTTTATTATTTATTAATTTATTTATTTTGGATTTTTTGATGTAGGGTCTTGGCTCTAAACTAGGCAGACCTAGAATTCACTATGTACTCTCAGGGTGGCCTCAAACTCATGGCAGTCCTCGTACCTGTGCCTCCCAAGTGCTGAGATTAAAGGCATGTGCCACCACGCCTGCCTTTATTTTTAATTTTAATTTAATTTTATTTTTTTGTTTGTTTGAGGTAGGGTCTCACTCTAGTCCAGGCTGACCTAGAATTCACTATGTAGTCTCAGGTGGCCTCAAACTCATGGCGATCCTCCTACCTCTGCCTCCCAAGTGCTGGGATTAAAGACGTGCACCACTATACTCAGCTTATTTTTATTTTTGAGAGAGAGAGAATGGGCGCACCAGGAATTTCAGCTTGCTACAAACAAACTCCAGACATGTGCACACCCTTGTGGCTCATTTGCAACATTGTGTATTTGCATCACTGTGCGTCTGGCTGTGTGGGACCTGGAGATTTGAACATGAATTCATAGGTTTCTCAGGCAAGCACCTTAACCGCTAAGCCATCTCTCCAGACCTTGTTTTTTGAGAGTGTGTGTCATGTAGCCTAGGCTGGCTTTGAACTCACTATATAGCTGAGAATGACCTTGAACTCCTGATCCCATGATTTTTAAATACTTTTTCCCCTTATAATATTGGTTAGGACCACCTTTGGAATAGAGTGAAAGTGGTAAAGTAAGACATTTTGTTTGTACCCAGTCCTTAGGAATAAGTGTCCTGTCCATGATGGATGTCCACTGGAAGTTTTGTACAGGTATTCTTCATTAGGAATTTGCTTCTGTGTTACTTGGGTAATTTTTTTATGAGTATACATTGATTGCTGTCAATTGCTTTTTCTGTGTCTGTAGAGATGAACATGTTTGGAATGCTGACCTGGCCTTCAGGGCAAACACCCATCAGTGGTGTGAGTATTGCTCTTGCATAGATTTATAGGCTGGAGTTGCTGATAGATTGATGATTTTGTATGTATCTAACTTAAAAATATTTGGTCTCATACTGTAGTCCAGGCTTGCCTCAAATGTGGCAACAGTCTTTCTGTATAAGCCTTCTCAGTGCTGGGGTTACAGGCACAAGCCACCATGCTCAGCATGTCAGTCATTTTACGTTAGTGTTTCTGACAGGTACTGCTCTACATTTTTTTCTTGTAATGAATTTGTCTTGTTTTGGTGGTGCAGGCCTTGGAAGAGCTCAGAAGTCTTTCTTTCTCTGTTTCTCTGTTCTGTGCAGTAGTTTGTGATTGGTTTTATTTCATCCTCAGATCTTTGGTGGAACTTGCCAGTGATGCTATCTGGGCTTGGAGCTATGAAGGGAAAGGAGGTTCCATTGGAAATTTTAACTTCTTTATATACTTGAAATTATTTTTTGTTTAGTTTGCTTCCAGCTTTGGCAATTTGTAGCTTTTAAGTAGTTCATAAATTTTAGGTTGTTGAAAGTATTGACATAAAGTTTATTTATTTATTTATTTATTATTATTATTATTATTATTATTTAGTTTTTTGAGGTAGAGTCTCACTTTAGCCCAGGCTGACCTGGAATTCACTATGTAGTCTCAGGGTGGCCTCAAACTCATGGTGATCCTCCTACCTCTGCCTCCCAAGTGCTGGGACTAAAGGCGTGTGCCACCATGCCCAGCTTAAGTTTATTTTTAAAAAAATATATTTTATTTATTTATTTGGTAGAGAAAGAAATGAGAGAGAAAGAGAATGGGTGTGCCAGGGCCTCCAGCCACTGCAAACAACTCCAGATGCATGTGCCCTCCTGTGCATCTGGCTTACGTGGGTCCTAGAGAATCAAACCGGGTTCCTTTGGATTTGCAGGAAAACACCTTAACCGCTAAGCCATCTCTTCAGCCCCAAGTTTGTTTTTTAAAATCCTTTGAATGTGTTTGATGTCTGTGGTGAGATCCTGTTGCTGTTTCTGGACACTGATAATGTCTTCTTCCCTTCTTGTTGTCGTCATTTTAGCTTTCCTAGTCATCTTCAAATACCTGCTTCTTGTTTTTATTTTCCTGCTATTTAATCTCTACTTTCTCCTTTTGCTTTTAGTTTTTGTATTTATTTTTAATTTAATCTGCTCTCCTTTTATATTTATTGTTTACAGGATTTTGCTCTAAGCCCAAGTTAGCCTTGAACTCACAGTGTTTCTTCTGCCTTAGCCTCCTGAGTGTTGGGATTACAAGCATGAACCACCATGTCCAGGTCTTAAAATTTGTTATTGGCACATGGCAATTGAACATATTTGTGGGGCACAGTGTGACATTTCCATACATGTATGTACTACGTAATTGTCAGATCGGGGCAGTCAGCATATTTATTTTATTTGTTCATCTTTTCTGTGGTGAGAGGATACAAAACCTCTCTTCTAGGGCCTGGGCATGTAGCACAGTGGCACAATGCTTGCCAAGTGTGCATGCGATCTTGAGTTCAACCCCCAGCACTGTAAAACAAAACAAAGCCAGGCGTGGTGGCACATGCCTTTAATCCCAGCATTTGGGAGGCAGGGGTAGGAAGATCACTGAATTCATGGCTCAAGGCCACCAAAAAACAAACAAAACCCCTCAGTCTTGTAGTTCTAGTTATAGAAGATATAATTTCATGCTCTCTTGTCATAAATTGTGAGGTAGAAAGCTAGTTCATTTCAAATTTTGTTTCTTGTGCTGGAGAGATGGTTTAGCAGTTAAGCCAAAGGACCCAGGTTCGATTTTCCCAGGACCCATGTAATGCACAAGGTGACACATGGGTCTATAACAGGGAAATTGGGATTCTGGGGTACTTTCTGGAACCCTAAGCCCTGAGTTCATAACTGCGAACTAACCAAAGAATTGGCAATTTAAGAGAATGATTTTTAAAATACCACATTTTATTTAGATTTTACAAAGGAGTGCAGAAAGATTAAGGCTGGGATATAAAGGAAAACAAAGTGGGGAGAAGAGACGTATACTACGTGGAGCCCAAAAGCCCATGTGTGCCACATGTAGCTCAGGAGTCCATGTGACCAGGTAGGGATTTGGGGGGAAAAGCATGGAAAGAAAGAGAAAAGAAAGTTCAAGAAGCTCCTGCCATGTGGGGACCTGGAGGAGATAAAGAGCCCATGTGGAGAGTAAGGGCTAGGGGGCTCTCCCGAGCCAGCCCAGGGAAAAACTCACCCAAAGCTACAAGTTCCCAAGTGATCAAAGAGCAAGCCTGCCCTCCCTTTGTGAAGGTATTTATAACCTTAGGGTGGTGGACTGTCTTTTGGCCCAGGTGAACCAGAGGGCCAGCTGGGTCTAGGAGCTGTGTCTCAGAAAGAGATTAGCTGAACTTGACCAACTACAGTGTTTAAATCCTATAAAAGACCTCCCTCCCAGGAGGCGTTCTGACTGTGGAAAAACAGTTCTTTGAAACTATACAAGAGATAAAAAACATTTTCCTCTCCTTTTTACCTTCAGGAGAAAAGTCACCCTAACTCTACTCCCTTCCCCCAGTCTGGAGTTCATTTACAGTGGCTGGATGCCGTGGCTTGCCCATTCTCAGATCTCTCTCCTTCTACCTCTTTCTCTCTCAAATAAAAATAAATATTAAAAAAATTTTTAAAAATGTTTCTTGTGTTTTTGCTTTGCCTCCTACATCTTAGTATGTTCCATTTTCATCATTCCTTTTTTTTTAATTATTGTTTTTTATTGACTTTTATACTCACATACAAAGAAAAAACCCACGTGATATTTCCCTTCCCTCCCCCCATTCCCCTTTAGAACTCAAGTCTCCATCATATCCCCTTCCTCTCTCCATTAGTCTCTCTTTTAATTTGATGTCATCATCTTTTTCTTCTATTTTGAGGGTTTTGCAAAGGTATTGCTAGGCATTGCAAGGTCATGGATATCGAGGCCAGTTTCTGTCTGGATAGTTGCATTGTAAGAGGTTATACCCTTCCTTTGGCTCTTCATCATTCCTTTTAAATATTGTGTTTTCATGGGTGGATTCCTGTTTTACCAGTGGATTATCTAGGAAGGGTTTTGTTTGGTTTTGACTATTTGGCAGGGGTTTTATTCCAGATATATTTTTGTGTTTTGTTTTCTAGCTTAATTCTGTGCTTAGAGAGACAGCTGTGTGCTTGGAATCCTGAGGTGACCGTGTCCCGCTGGTGGCACTTCCATCCACTGCAGCCTTTTGGCTCTGTCTTCTGGTTCATCTGTTGGTCCTCTAGAGGACAGGAGTGTGGTGCCTCCTCCAGCTGTGGCATTGTCTGCTTCATGCTTCAGTTTTGTCAGTTGTGCTCTGTGTATTTTCAGAGTCTGTTATTGGGGCTTTTACATTCTTTAAAAAATGGTTCTTAGCCAGGCGTGGTGGCGCACACCTTTAATCCCAGCACTCGGGAGGCAGAGGTAGGAGGATCGCTGTGAGTTCGAGGCCACCCTGAGACTACATAGTTAATTCCAGGTCAGCCTGGGCCTGAGTGAGACCCTACCTCGGGGGGGGGGGAGGTTCTTTTTGGGGACAGAGAAAGAGGGAGAGGAAGACAGATAGAGATGGGTGCGCCAGCAGTCAGTCTCTTAGCTGCTGCGAACGAAATCCAGATGTGTGTGCCCCCTTGTGGTCAAGTGTGGCATTGTGCCCTTGCATCACTTTGCATCTGGCGAAACGTGGGACCTGGAGATTGGAACCAGCGTTCTTAGGCTTAGGAGGCAGGCGCCTTAACCGCTAAGCCATCTCTCCAGCCCAAAAAATGGTTCTTTTTTTGTGACATTTTAAAACTTTTATTTATTTGCAAGAGCGTGCGTGAATGGGCACACCAGGGCCTCCAGCCACTGCAAACTCCAGATGCATGTGCCACCTGTGTATCTGGCTTATGTAGGTCCTGGGGGAATCGAACCTGGGTCCTTTGGCTTTGCCGGCAAGTGCCTTAACCACTAAGCCATCTCTCCATCCCAGGTTTTTACATTTTGATGAATTTACCCTTTGTTATTAAGCAGTATCTGTCAGCAAGGGGTAACCGTTGGCCCTAGCGGCCTTTAGAACTAAGTTGCTTCTCCAGCTCTCTTGCCAGCAGTGTTGGTCTACCCTACCTCTCCCTTTCTTCTTCCTGTCCTGAATGGTTTCTTGTGCATGCTGTGTAGTTAGCCTTCCTCACTTGTATACTCACTCATCTGTCAGCCCTGCCTTGTTGGAGAGTTGAGGACGGTTGATGTAAGTGCAGCTGTACTGTGGCTGAGTTTTACCCCATCTTGTCTGAGGTCTGTTTATCTGTCTTCACTTTCCTTCTTTTCTCTCTTAGTGTGGGTATTTGTGCTTCTTAGGGATTGCTGCGGGGTTATGCTCTGCATTGTTAGGTTGTCATGGGCCGCTGTGAGCACAGTGATACATTCCATGGTAGCAGGAGGCACATCTTTCCCCTGGGATCTTGATGCTGCTTCTCCATTCATTTTGTGGCAGCTCCACCCAGATACATTCTTTCTTCTCCAACAGTCAGTCATTTGTTTATGTTGTGTTATTTTGCACCTGTGTTGATTGTTGCTGTGGAGGCTGGTGCTGGCAAGTGCCTTCTGGTGCCAATACCCTAGTTGTGTGAAGGCCAGCAGTTCACCACCAAGACCTTGTACTGTCAGTGCAGGTGTCTGCACTGCAGAAAGGCACAGGGCTTCTTGCTATTCCAAGGGCATAGCACCTTCCTGCCCTTCCTCCATCCCTCCCTCCTTTCCTTCATGAGTTTTTTTTTAATTTTAATTTTTTTTAAATTTCATTTTTATTTTTTTATTTATTTTTGGAGAGAGACAAAGAGAGATAGACAGAGAGGGAGAGGGATACAGAGATGGGCGCACCAGCAGTCTCTCAGCTGCTGTAAACAAAATCCAGATGCTTGAACCCCCTTGTGGTCAAGTGCGGCATTGCGCCCTTGTGTCACTTTGCATCTGGCTAAATGTGGGACCTGGAGATTGGAACCAACGTTCTTAGGCTTAGCAGGCAGGCGCCTTAACCGCTAAGCCATCTCTCCAGCCCAATGAGTTTTTTTAAAAATATATATTTATTTTATTTTTATTTTTGGTTTTTCAAGGTAGGGTCTCATTCTAGCTAGCCAAGGCTGACCTGAAATTCACTATGTAGTCTCGGGGTGACCTCAAACTCACTGTGATCCTCCTACCTCTGCCCCCCCCCCGAGTGCTGGGATCAAAGGCATGTGCCACCATGCCCGACTAGTTTGTTTGTTTGAGAGAGGGAGGGAGGCAGAGAAAGAGATTTTTTTTTTTGAGGTAGGATCTTACTCTAGGACAAACTGACCTGGCACACACTCTGTAGTCCCAAGTTGGCCTCCTACCTCTGCCTCCTGAGTGCTGGCTTTACAGGTTTTGCTGTATATCCAAGGCTAGCTTGGAACTCACTGCCTCAGACTACCAAGTGCTGGAATAACCAGTGTGTACCACCAAACCTGGCTTGGTTTTACTCTTGTGTAGTTCTTGCCAATGTCTCAAATTTTTTTTTTTTTTTTTTTGGTTTTTGAGGTAGGGTCTCACTGTACCCAGGCTGACCTGGAATTCACTCTGTAGTCTAGGGTGGCCTTGAACTCATGGCTGTCCTCCTATCTCTGCCTCCCGAGTGCTGGGATTAAAGGTGTGTGCCACCACGCCCAGCTCAATGTCTCAAATTTCTAAGTGTCCCCAGTCCCCATTTGGAGAATTGACTGGGCGCCCACGTTTCTAGCTATGTCATTTTCTCCTTCATAGTAGCTCCTTGTAGCTTTTTTAACAGGTTGTTTTGATGGACATGCACTTACATAGCTTTGGCTTTTCTGGAAAAGAACTGTTGGTATTCTTTTCAGAGGCACCACAGCTGGATGTAGACCCCTGGGTGACAGTCTTTCTCTCTAGGTGAAGATGTAGACCCATCCTCTGGCTGCCTGGCTTCTTGGTGAGACACGACTGGGCTGATAGTTCTTTCCTCAACTGTGTTTTGTAGAATTCAGTATTAACTCTCACTGATGGCTCCAATCCTCATTTGGAAAAGAGTGGCTTCTCAGGTCTTCCTCCTACCCTTGGCCCTGCTCTGCTTCTTGGACCTCCACTTTGGGCTTTTTACCTTGCCCTACATGTTGATGTCTAGAGCCCTTTTGTTTTCTTGCCCATGTGATTAGATGGGTTTGAAGTACAGGCAGTTGTTTTGGTTTGCAGGCTGGAGAGATTGCTCAGTAGGTAAAACTACTTGCTCTGGGACTCGAGTTCAGATCCTCAACCTATATTAAGCTAACGAACATGCCTATGACAATGGGTGGCAGACGTAAGAGAAGCCCAAGGCTCGGAGGCCAGCTTGTCTGGTATCATTTACAGCAGCAAACAAGAGACACCTTATCATAAACAAGATGGAAGGTGAGGATCAACACCCCAAGGTTGTCCTCTGACCTTCACATGTTTACCCATATGTACATATACCCCCCCCAATTTTGTTTTCCATAATCCTTCCTTGATTTTTTTAATTGCTTTTATTTGCAAGCAGAGAGAAAGAAAGGGGGACAAAGAGGGAGTGAGGGAAAAAGAATGGGTATGCCAGGGCCTATAGCCATTACAAACAAACTCCAGATGCCACTTTGTACATCTGGCTTTACATGGGGACTGGGGAATTGAATCTGGGCCATCAGGCTTTGCTGGCAAGCTCCTTTAAGTGCTGAGCCATCTCTTTAGCCCTAGATTTTTAAAAAAATAATTTGTTTTTTTTTTTTTAAATAGCCATCCTGATAGTGATTGCTAGAGTGACTCAAAACTGATCAAAGTGCTGAGAAATGCCTGTGGAGTGTTTAGCACTTGAGACATCTCTACCACACCTCCAAGGCTCAGGGTCCATTGCAGAAGAGGTGGTGGAAAGAATGGAAGAGCCAAAGGAAGGGGAGGAGTGCTTACAGTGCTGTCTTCCAGACACAAAGTGGCCTTGATATCCATGACCTCGCAGAGGCTGAAGCTGCCTACACAAAGAGGAAAAAATGATGATATCAGGGGCTGGAGAAATGGCTTATCATAAGGTGCTTGCCTGCGAAGCCTAAGGACCCAGGCTCAGTTCTTCAGTACCCATGTAAGCCAGATGCACAAGGTGGCACATACATCTGGAGTTCATTTGCAGTGGCTACAGCCCTGGCATGGCCATTCTCTCTCTCTCTCTCTCTCTCTCTCTCAAAGTTTTTATTTTTATTTATTTGAGACAGAATTCTCTATCTGCCTCTTTCTCAAATAAATAAATTGTTTATATTTAAGGCAGTTGTCAATAAAAAAAGAGAAAAAATAAACAGCCTTCTCATAAAAAATTTGAAATTAATTTACATTTTAGGTGATGGAATTTTATGTGGCGCTTTTTTATATGGTGGCTTTACTTTCAAACATAAGATTTGCCTCATGTTGTATTTTCTTTCTTTGGATTTGGTTTTCTGAAGTACTGTTACCTGCTCACAACTTGGTTGTGGGTTTATTACTTTTTTTTTTTTCTATTTTCTAATTCACTGAATTTTATTTATATTGATATTTTCATTATCTTAGGGGTTATTTTGGTGTGTGAGTGTATAGTGTGTGTGTTGTGTACTGAAGCTGGAAATCCCCCCCCCCCTTTTTTTTGTTTTTTTGAGGTAGGGTCTTGCTCTAGCCCAAGCTGACCTGAAATTCACTATGTAGTCTCAGGGTGGCCTTGAACTCACAGTGATCCTCCTACTTCTGCCACGTGAGTGCTGGGATGAAAGGCGTGCGCCACCATACCTGGCTCCTTTTTTTTTTTTTTGTTAGACTGGCTGATCAGGAAGTTCCAGTGATCACTCCTGCCTCTGTCCTCCCTCATTTTTGGGTTACAGGCATGTGTGGCCATGCCTGGATTTTGATGTATGTTAGGGAATCAAACTCAGGTCCTCGTGCATTTACCTACTGAGCCATCTCCCCAGCCCCCATTAGCTTTTAAAAAATATTTTATTTATTTGAGGAGGGAGGAATGGAGAGGGAGGAAGCAGACAGAATAGATGTACCAGGGCCTCCAGTCACTGCAAATGAACTCCAGACACATGCACCACCTTATGCATCTGGCTTGCATGAATACTGGGGAATCAAACCTGGGTCCTTAGGTTTTGCAGGCAAGTGCCTTAACTGCTAAGCCATCTCTCCAGCCCTATCTTAGCTTTGAATGGAAATTTTCTGCCTCTTTAAAAATTTTATTTTATTTATTTATTTGAGGGAAAGAGGCAGAGAGAGAGAGAGAGAATGGGCGCACCAGGGCCTCCAGCCACTGCAAATAAACTCCAGATGCATGCGCTCCCATGTGCATCTGGCTTACGTGGGTCCTGGAAAATTGAACCAGGATCCTTTGGCATTTGCAGGCAAGCGCCTTAACCGCTAAACCATCTCTCCAGCCTGCATTTTTTTTGCCTTCTTGACGCCAGTTCATATAATATATTTCTGTTTCATGACAAACCATTCAGTCATGTGTGTTTTTACCTGCCTATAACTCTGACCATAGATGTGTAAGGACTGATATGTATTTTTACCTATTTATAAATGTTATAATTATAAAATTAAAATTACAGCTATATAATTTTTTCAATTATATAATTTTAATATTATCTTGAATTACTAATTTCAGGAAAGGATACTTAAATTTCCAGGTTTTATTATTGGTTTTTTCAAGGTCTCATTCTAGCCCAGGTTGACCTGGAACTCATTCTGTAGTCCCAGGCTGGCCTCAGACTCACAGCAATCCTCTTAACTTCTGCCTCCTGAGTCCTGGGATTATAAGGGCATGCGCCCCTACACCTGACTTAAATTTCCAATTTTTAAAGGGTGTACAGCTGAGGTTTTATAACTTAATTTGTGTCAGGGGAGGTATGGCCCAAAACAAGGTAGGTTCTTTAATGGAGTGTCAGCCAAACTGCTGTATACATGCTTGCTGATGGCAATGGCAAAATGTGTGCCTTGTGCATAGGGGTCCTCTGGCGAGTGACTTGCTGGTCCTTTGTGATTCTGCTGTACTGTGAGGAAGGAGTTTTGCACTGGCATTCAGGAGACATGCTGGTTTTCTGACAGTCAGGCTGTCTCTGTCATTATTGACATAGATTTCCTTTATTTCTGCATCTGTGTAGTTGGCCTGATGACACCTATATCTCAGAGCTGGAGTTTACAGCTGGTGAGGTGGGTGGGGGAGGGGGTTCTCCTGGTGAAGTGGAAAATATGGGGGCTGACATGGGAGAGCAGTGTCCTTAATGCATATTTCTTCTACTTTAGGTAAATCTTAAAATGAGAGAGATAACAGAGAAAGAAGTTAAATTAAAACAACAGTTACTGGAAAGTCCAGCTCATCAAAAGGTAAAGAGTAAATTTAATTTCTCTGGAATGCCCCAAGCTAATAATGGGCATAATTTTAAAGAAATATCTTACTATTGCTCATTCTGTATTTTTATTCACCAAAAACAAAGCCAGCTTCTTGGATTAAAGTCAGTTCTTTGGATTCTACTAGCTGATTCTTGATGCTTAAGTGAGGAGTGATCATGGGCAGTGTATTTTCCACCCCCCCCCCCAAGGGATTGTGGTGTGTTGAGCTAGAGGGGCTGAGGGATGTTCTGACAGGATGTGATACAGCCTGAGCTGAGAGTGAGCTTGTGAAAGTCAGGACACGAGCAGAAGATTCCTAGTAATAGTGGTCGTGAGGATCCCCGAACTGGCCTGTGAGGGGCAGTGGGGCTGGTGTGTGCCTGAAGCCTAGTGCGGGAGCCATTGGAAAGTGTGCGTCTTGGGAAGGGTTCAGATGGGGCATGTTCCACGATCAGTCTTTGTCCTTTCCTGGCTGAGAATTTGCTCTTAACAAACCTGGGCATTTTAACAAGTGGGCAAGTCGGAGTATACTTCCAACCTTGGTCCCCTGACTGTCCTAAGTTCAGAACTATTCTTTGCTACTATGAAGGTTGGAATTGTGGAGGGGATGGGGGTCACTTTCCAATTGAATCTCGTAATTATGTGGTGGTCACGCACACTGGAAAGCCATTGCTTACCAGACGTCCCCACCTCCACCATGGGAGCGTTGAGTCACAGCCACCCCTGGACCTGCTGTGCTGATGTTCCTCTCCACCTTCCTTCCCGCTTCCCGAGCAGTCTCCCTCCAAGTGGTATTGGAAGTTAGTGCCCGTAAGTGACCCAGGCCACCAGCTGCCATCTGCAGAGCCATCCTGTTGCCATCATGCGCTTTCATAAAAATTGCTTGCACCCAAGACTTTTTTTTTTATTATTATTGTTGTTGTTGTTTGTTTAAATGTCTACCTGGGGATTATTGTTACACTTTCTATAGCATGAGCTATGCTGGCCACACTTAACGGGCTTTGTAATGTAGCCTTTGGAATGCCGTGTTCCTTTTTGCCCAGGTTTGTAGTCATTTCTGTAAGTGACCAGTGTAGCACAGCTGATAGGACACTCTAGGAGACACTAGGACTGCTGGTGACCTAGTGGCCCGCACCCCCCTCCCTGCCTTGGTCTTTCTACTGTCACTTTGCCTGAGGGTGAACCTCTATCATCTTCCCTTAGTACCCTCATGTTGGGCTGTCAAGTTGGGAAGATGTTCCCTGTTGAGGCGCAGGTAGACTGCTTTTGCTGGTGTTTCCAGTTCCTGTGTCTTCCTTGTGGCCCTCCCTCTGGAGCCTGCTCAGAGTGGGTGAGGATGTACCCGTGTTTCCAGGTAGGGTCTGAATTAGGCTAGCTTAGATTCAGGGTTTCTGTAGGTTATGTGTTAATTTTCACAAAATGAAATTTAAAAGCAGAGATTTGGTTCCGCAATTCCAGCTGTGCTCCACCTGGTGGCCCTCTGGAAGTGGACCAATTTGTCACGGTCCCTATAGGAAATGCCTGGTGCCACGTAGTGCCTTTCCTTGTGACTTTTGGGCACAGGTCTCTCACAGATAGGTTTGTGTGTGGCCTTCAATTGTTCTTGGATTCCCTCCTGAGGGCCCGTGTACACTCTGCTGTGCTTCCAGCTGGCAGGCCACCTTCACTTGATGAGTTAGCAGAAACACCGAGGAAACACGCTTTATTAGTGCTTACATGACGCTTAACCTCTCAAGTCTTGAGTGTGACCAAGGCCAGGGCTTACAAACACAGCTGTCCTACAGGAGCTATGGCTTCAAGTGAGCTTTATGGCAACTGAAATGTGACCCCTAAATTCCCTTTATTGGAAAATTGTGGCTATCCTACCTTGGGATTCAATAAATAGGCCAACAAGAAAAAGTGGTAAAGATTGACAGGTCATGAGTCAGTCTCATCTGAACATTCTTCAGCTAGAGATTTGAAGTCATGGGTGAGCAAGACAGTCACGTGAGCCCCCTGGGCCCCAGTAGTTCAGTATCAGCCTGATTTCCCTACCCATGCCATCCATCTTTACTCAAGAAACCATTTGCCTTACTGCATGCTGGCTCACTCCCCATCTGTTGTCTCTGTGGAAGCCTGGCCTGGCGCATGCTGTGCTGCACTGCATGCTGGAACCTGTGGACTTTGCACGTGTGGTACAGTATATGGCGGGTCACCTGTGGTAGCACGTGCCATGGGCTTTGAGAAACAAGTTAAAGTGTGTTGGAACATACTATTGACATGAAAGAAGCCTTGTTGCTAAATCTGAAAGGATTTGGTATAAGTATGTTAAGCATGATGATGGGTGATTCTGTGCCACATGCTGAGATACTGAGATATCAACCTGAAGTTTTAGATTGCTGAGTTGGACTCATCTGGGGAACTCTCAAAACCTGTGCTTCTCATTGTAGGCAGCAGTGGCTTTCTTCTCTAGTTTCTATTACTTATCTTCCCCCTCTGGAGAAAATGTAGCTGGAGGGCATGCTTTGCTGGGGGTACCAGTACAGAAAAGAGCAGTGATCAGCAGCTCTCTGGGCCCTGTGCCTGTGCTGAGCAGCCCCTCTAGTTAGCTCCCAGCTGCTGTGAAGGCAGGGCTGTGGGCCCTGGTGCTGTGCTCAGGTGTGGACAGAGGACACTGGCCAGGCATTGTTTCCTGAGCACCACGCAGCTTTACTTTCCTCATGCTTCACTTGCACTTCTTAGTGGCTGGTGGTAGCACTATGAGAAATTGTGTCTATCCTGGTTTCCAAAATTTCTCCCAACTATCTATTAATGCTCTTTTGTATTTTCTTAACGGCCCATGTTAATGCTGATTATATAGAAAGTAACTAGCTTGGGTCTTCTAAGCATCAGGATGCTCACCACTTAACTTGTTTCTCATTAGTATGTAGTGTGTCGGCTTATGGTAGCATAGATGTGCGTCCTGCCTTTTTCCCATATGTGCCCACTGCCAGCGTCAATTTAGAATTAGATTGGTCCTGTTGGCGTTAGCAATGGGTCTCTGCCGTGCAGTGTAGCTACAAAGCCTGGTCCCTGGATCTGACGTGTGTGCTGTGAGCAGAGGACGTCGTCCAGGTGATGGCAGTTGTTCTCCATGTGGCAGTAGGCTTTGTGTGAATTCCTGTTCCAGCAGTATATCTGTAACATACAGGGGGTGAAGCAACCTCACACGCAGAGACCGTTTTCCTTTTATCAACTGCAGGTCCGCTATCGGCGAGAGCACCTTTCCTCTAGGCAGTCACCCTACTTCCCGTTGTTGGAGGACTTGATGAGAGACGGCAGTGATGGCGCTGCTCTCTTAGCGGTGGTTCACTATTATTGCCCAGAGCAGATGAAACTGGATGGTGAGTGGAGAACGCTTCCCCTGAACAGACCTGAAAGGCACCCATGTGCATTTAATATGCAGACAATAAAAATCAAACAAGGACGGAACATGCAATCCTTGTGTCAGTTGGGGTACTAGCACACAGATGGAAGTACTGGGAGACTGCATGCTTACATATAACTTATATTTTATTGATGCAGAAACCGCCCATTGAAGGTATTTGGGTAACGTATCAGTATATTTGTGACTTTACCTGTGTTTCAGAGTGGGTGAATTTGAAAATCTTTCCTCAGTGATTTAAAACATCTTGAACTTAAGCTAGACTCAGTGGCACACTCTTGTAATCTTGGCATTTGGGAGGCTGAGTTAGACCAGGCTGGAGAGCGTGTGCTGCATAGCGAGACCCTGCCTCAGACATAGAATTTGGCTGTGTAATGTCAGAATCACTGCCAGGTTCAATCTGTTCACACAGCATTTCTAGACCCCTCCCACATGTTTGGTGCAGTGCCATTCTGATACCAGTACCTCTCTCTTTAGTTGCTCATGAACTGCAGGGAGAAGTCAGTGACTGAGGGTCATGGCTCAGACACATGCCAGTGTGCTGTGGGAACGCAAGTTCTAACTAGGGTTCTTGAGAACCTTGCTGTCTGGAGTGGGCAGGTAGAAGGCTGGGACCTGACTAATGTCCACACTGGGCCATTTATTGTCTCAGACTTCAGTCCTGAATGGCTCGGCTTGCTCCTATTCCAGGTACAGCCATGTAAGATTAATGTGGACAAATAGTCTCACAGACAATACATGACTTTAAGGATAAGGAGAGCCTCAGGCACCAGGAAGGGAAAGCATGTAAATGGTGTGCATGCCCTAGGGCCTGTTGAGCCTGAATCTTCACATTCAGCTGACATTGGATTATTAGGATCTTTTGGGGAAAGGAACGGAAAAAAGCCCCACCTTGCATCCAAGGAGATCTCGCTGGAGAGGCTTCTCAGGTACTTCTGTCCCTTGAGGCCAAGAGGAAATGGGGCTAAGAGCCACCTCATCTATTTGGTGGGGAAATTCTGGGGAAAGGCCAGTGCCAAAAGTAGTCACAAAAACTAGCCGGGCGTGGTGGCGCATGCCTTTAATCCCAGCACTCGGGAGGCAGAGGTAGGAGGATCGCCATGAGTTCGAGGCCACCCTGAGACTACATAGCTAATTCCAGGTCAGCCTGGACCAGAGTGAGACCCTACCTCAAAAAACCAAAAAAATAATAATAAAAAAAAGTAGTCACAAAAACTAAAATAAGTCTGGAGATATAGCTCAGTGATGGAGTGCTTGTCTAGCTTGCGGAAGGCCCTAGGTTCTGTCCCCAGCACCACAAAAACATAAGTAAAATGGTTTAGTGCTACTAGTGGCCCTATGGGAACTCCAGCACAGCTCTGCTGGTGGGAGCACCTCCCCAAACTGTACTTTCCAAAGAAATGATTTGGAGCCAAGGTATACATGGAAGAGTGGACAAGAACACGGAATGCTTAAAATACTGAAGAATATAAAGGAAGAAGTAGAAACTGTAAGGGAGGTAGGGCACGCGGGCATATTAGTTGTAGTTTTCCTTTAATCCTCCAAGTTGTAGCAGCTATTTTTTTTTTTTTTTTGGTTTTGCGAGGTAGGGTCTCACTCTGGTCCAGGCTGACCTGGAATTAACTATGTAGTCTCAGGGTGGCCTCGAACTCTTGGCGATCCTCCTACCTCTGCCTCCCGAGTGCTGGGATTAAAGGCATGCGCCACCACGCCCGGCCTTGTAGCAGCTATTTTTATTTTGACAACCTCTCCTGATTTTGTTTTGGTTTTTGGTTTTTCAGGTAGAGTCTTGCTCTAGCCCAGGCTGACCTGGAATTCACTCTGTAGTCTCAGGGTGGCCTTGAACTCAAGGCGATCCTCCTACCACTGCCTCCCGAGTGCTGGGATTAAAGGCGTGTGCCACCACTCCTGGCTGTTTTTGTTTCTGAGGCAGGTTTTGCTCTGTAGCTCCAGTGGATCTGGAACTCGTAGGTATTCCAGGCTAACCTTGAGCCTACAACCCTCCGGCCATTGCCTCCTAGGATAGGTGTGTGCCACTATGCCCTGCACGTTTCTGCCTTTTTAAAAAAAATTAAAAAAAATTATTATTTTATTCATTTTTGGAGAGAGACACAGAGAGACAGAGGGAGAGGGAGACAGATAGAGATGGGTGCGCCAGCAGTCTCTCAGCTGCTGTGAACGAAATCCAGATGTGTGCGCCCCCTTGTGGGCAAGTGCGGCATTGCACCCTTGTGTCACTTTGCATCTGGCTAAACTTAGGACCTGGAGATTGGAACCGCTAGAGATTGGAACCAGCGTTCTTAGGCTGAGCAGGCAGGCACCTTAACCACTAAGCCATCTCTCCAGCCCTTCTGCCTTTTTTTACTCCTCCCTGCTATGGATGTGATTTCTCAGGTCTCTCTTTAGCTCTTTTTGTCAGTCGTAGTCTGCTTTTAAACTTGTTCTACAAAAGGGGATTTTAAGGCAAAAAGCAATATTGGGCCTAGAGTCCTTTATTAAGATAAGGTGGGCAACCTACAGACATTAAGTAGATTTGATAAAAAGACTGCTGGGGAAAGTTGACAGAGCCACACCCATAACAACTGAAACTGACCAATACGAATTTAGTTAAGGTCTTAGAAAGAAAACTTGTACACAAGATTGGCTGATTTCATCCAGTGTATTGGCCATTATGAAATTTATTCTTAAAAATAGATGGTCAAAGTAGCATTTACAAACAAAAAAGGAACTTGGCCAAGGCCACAAAAACAAAATTGTACTAGATTCTAAAGCCAAGCATTAGAAATCAGTAACAAATGTGTGGGTTCTTTCTTTATCCTCCCCCAAATCTGTAATACTTAGACCAGAGACAGTGCTTATACATGCTTCTTAAGTGGAACAAGAACCAAAGTTGGTATTTAATGAAGTCTGCAGAGTTGGGCATTTTTATCAGTTTTGTTCACTGACATGTCTCATCCATTAATACAATATCTGAGACAAACTACTGTGAGCTAGATACTTGTTGAACAAGTGAACATACTGTGACTTGTTAGCACCTGCAGGATGCAGCCTAAAGGGAGATGTGTTGCCTCAAGTGTGTGTGTGTGTGTGTGTGTGTGTGTGTGTGTGTCAGAAAGTAAGGTACCTGGGGATTATGAACAGAGTTCACTAAAATGTCTTAGATCAATGATGTAGGGGCATGGAAGGATGGTTCAGTGGATAAAGCACTTGCTGTGCAAGCATGAGTACATGAATTGAGATCCCAGAACCCTTGCAAAAGCCACATGTATGCGGGGCGTGGTGGCGCACGCCTTTAATCCCAGCACTCGGGAGGCAGAGGTAGGAGGATTGCCATGAGTTCAAGGCCACCCTGAGACTACATGGTTAATTCCAGGTCAGCCTGGGTTAGAGCGAGACCCTACCTCGAAAAACCAAAAAAAAAAAAAAAAAAAAAAAAAAAAAAAAAAAAAAAGCCACATGTTCTGGAAGGTATCTGTAATCCCAGTGGGTATATATAAGAGGGGAGGCAGAAGCAGGCGAGTTTCCCAGAAGCTTGCCGACCGGCTAGCCTGGTGAACTCAGTGTACATGAGAGACCCTGCCACAGACAAGGTAAAAAGTGAGGACTGATACCCGAAGTTGTCCTCCAGTCTCCTCGCATGTGCTATTGCACACATACCCATGTTCATATGCACGAACATGCACATGACACACAAAGAAAAAGGACATAGAAATAATCCCAAAGAATACTGAAGGAAGGAAAAATCAGTCGTTTTCTGACTGTCTCTCTAGTCAAAATTACTCCAAAACAAGGATAATAAATACCTGAATTGTAAATTTCATCTTGAATGAAACTACTTTGTATACAGACTTGAAACATGTTGGCTTACCAAGAAATAAAAAAGATGGGCAGAGAAGGTCTAGCCAGGGGAGCAAGATAATTTACCTGCTAGAATCTTGGAACTCCCTCAGGAAATGCCAAGGCATTGGTGCCTAAGTGATCTTTGAAAGTCAGTCTGACGAGCAGTGTAAGCCCGGGTCCCTAGTCTGAGAATTTCTCCCTGCCCTGGAGATGGGCACACTTTGGGAAGACTGAACTAGATAGGTCATGGGTCTCAGACTCTAGCACAAGGCAGATAGGTGACAGGGAAGTTGCTGGAATGAGGGCTTTTGGTGAACTGCTTCATCCAAGTTACCAGCTACAGTAATCCTCCATGAGGCTGACCTCTACCCCACTTGCAAATGGGAAGGGACTCTTCTCAATGGGAACTAGCCTTAAGGATAAGACCCCCAGCAGCTAAGGTTTGATAGTCCTTTGTGAAGCAGTTGGTCTCCTGCCTTAGTCGCCTGCAGCAAAGCTTTCTTCTCAATGCCTGCCTTATAACTGATTCCTTCACATTTGAAGAAGTCCCCTGACATAGAAAGAGCAAATGGGAAAATCTGGATGTCTGTAACTATAAGGCAGATAGGCTCAGTAGTCAAGAAATTGATCCATGTGGACTGTATTTCCTGGGGTGTTTTACCAAACTTTAAAGCAGTTGCCAGTTTTTATGTTTTATAAACTGTCCCAGAGAAGAGAGAAGATGAGCTGCTTCTGTCTGTGATGAGAAGATTTTCCCTGAGCTACCAGGAAGAGACCACCATAGGATATTTACAGCTAGCTGCCTTGTTAACAGATTCTTGTCTCCTAATACTTTACACAGGACTTCCTAACAGTCATATTTACTCTACACAATCATCTCAGTGGGTACAGTTCCTGGCCTGCCAGTGACATGACCTAACCTGGTATTGGCTGTGGACCCCATGCTGCTGCAGGCATAGGTCTGACAGAAGACCAGGAGCAGTACTTTGTGTCCTGCTGGCACAGTGGGGTAAGAGGCTGGGAGCTCTGGCCAGGGCTGCTTGCAGCTGCTGTATGTGTGAGGTCCCATCTGGTCTGTGGTACCGAGAAAAGTTCACAGAACCTAGGAGTGAAGTCAGAAAAAGAAAAAGGAAAAAACCATGAAAGTGTAAATGTAAAAATAGATTGAAACCAAAGACAAAATCATAAACTTTTCTACAGTGCTTAGAAGAGACTGAACACTCTTAGAGTCAGCATCCTGAAAATTGTAATTTCTCAATTTGCCAGCCTAATAAATACTTTTATTTTCATAGAAATTGATAAGGCAACCAAAAGTTCTTGTGGATGAATAAAGACCTAAGGGCAAAGTTGTAACATTTTACTTTGGTATAAATTTAATTTTCAGTAGAGCATTCAAGGCATTTCTGCATGTTTTTAATCCAGACTACCACCACTTGTACTTTCTAACGGTATTCTGAATCACTTAGGAAGTAGAGGCTTCCTTCTGGCAACATTCACGCACATATGCGTGTCACACCAGGAAAGGTCCCCCCACCCTCTGCTTAGACTGAGCCACTTGTTCCAGTGATGTCCTCTTAGTTGACACCCACTGTTGTTAGTTGCTAGTTCTCCTTGGAGCTTCCCGCAGGCCAGTCATTGCCCGGCCATTGCCTTTCTTGATTTTAGTCCACTGAGTTGGGCCAATGTCCCTTGGTTGGTTTGTCTGGTATTTCTTGTGATGTGCCCACCTCAGCATGCCACGTTAGTATATCCCATACTCGCTGTGCTGTTGGTCCAGGTGGTGTGTGCTGGTCTCCACTTTAGACAACAAGTTTGCTTCATAATCAGCTAATTCCTTTGTGAGAAGAGCTTTGAAGTCAGAACCCCCCATTCTCATCTGTCTTCTCATCCAATCTCACACCAGGTTGACTGCCCATGCTGTTTCCAGCCTCATCCTCCTTGGTGTTTTCCACTTGGCATCCAGCAGCAGGGGAGAGCCTTGTCTTCTCCCTGCTCACTTGTGTGTTGATTCATGGGTTGAACGCTCATTAGGACCTCATTGACTCATAGTCTATTCGGTGGGTTTAAAATCCATTGCCTTCACCCTGTTTTGTTGTTTGAGTTTTCCAGATGTTAGAATTGATTCGGAGGAACGGGAATGTAGGACACTGGCTCTGCATATATAAAGTTTTGTCTAGCCTTACAGTAGCTAAAACAATGTGGCTTTCTTTGGCTCAGGGATAGTCACATGGAGCTGCACATAGAATCCAAAAAAGAGATGTTGAATATGGAGCTGTGTGCTGTGTGTGTGTATGGGGGAGGTGGGGAGTAGCTCACAGCTCAGTGGGCAAAGATAAGAGTGGTGACAAATAATACTTTGTGACCAGATGACAAACCACCCCATAGAATCAGAAACACCCTTTCCTTGAACTAAAGACCCACACTTGAAAAGCAACATTTGAGATCTTTGGAAAGAAAATCTAATTTGCACATACTTCTAAGATATAAACCCTTGAAGGTGGTTTTTTAGGGGGAGGGGTGGAAATAAAGTTTAAGTTACTTTTACAACTCCTTTTTATTTTATTTTGTTATGGTATGGATGAAACCCAGGGCCTTGCACATGCTAGATAAGTGCTCTGCCTCCTCCTTTTAAAGGCAGACATTCATAGGCAAGGCAGCTGAGTCTTTGGTGCAATTGCCTCCTCACCTCACCCGTGTCCACCAGTGTCCACCAGAGAGTAGCCGAGCAGACACTGGAAGCTCCTCTTCAGGGCAAGGGCTCATTGCCTGGGTTGCATTAACTGGTGGAGGGTCTGTCATCTTGAGTTACTCTGTTGGAGAGGGTGGAAAAATCCCCACCTCTTCATGTTGGAGGCTTGTGCTTTGCATACTCTCCTGATTTGGGGAGATTGGAGACTTCACATATGTAATGTTGTACTTTTTTTTTTTTTTTTGCCTTTCCCTTTGCGAATATGGAGGCAACGGGTTTCTCCTGAAGAAAGGTTATTGCCGCCGGTCATTTTGCTCACCCTGCCCCTGTTCTAGGATGAAATAGTGCCTTGTGCTTGCTAGGCAAGTGCTGGACTACTGAGCTGCAACTCCAGCCTACCACTGTTCATTTTGGAAGTCCATTCTTGAAATTTCATGTGATTTAGCTGTTAACCATTAAATGTATAACCCATGTTTTCCTTCTATATTTAATGTCCTTTGATGCAAAACTTATGTATATTTTTAAATCTCAACATTATTTACTTTACTACCAGTAACTACTTCCATGTAAAATGTTTCAGTTCAGAGTTACATATTTATGTAGACACCCTTGTGAAGCAGAGTACACATCTGACAAATTCCAATCATCTGTGTCTAATAGATATATGCCTGAAGGAGGTGCCATCAATGGCAGACAGCCTGTATAACATCCGGCTTCTGCGGGAGTTCTCCAACGAGCATCTAAACAAGTGCTTCTATCTCACCCTGGAGGATATGCTATATGCTCCCATGGTGCTAAAGGTAAAGCTGCTGCCTCACATGCACTGTAAGCCAGTGCCTACTGTGTCAGGGTTTCTTGCTGCTGCAAATGAGCACAGATGCTTGTGGCAGTTTTTGTATCTGGCTTCACATGGATACTGGGGAATTAAACGTGGACGATAGGCTTTTCAAGCAAGCACCTTTAACTTCTGAGCCTTTTCCTCAGCCCATTGTGTTTCTCTTTTAGCCGAACGTTATGGTTTTTATCGCTGAGCTCTTCTGGTGGTTTGAGAATGTCAAGCCAGATTTTGTTCAGCCCCGGGATGTTCAGGAGCTGAAGGATGGTGAGTAACTGACTGCATGATCACAGCTATTTCCTGGGGAAAACCCAGGGGATTGAGCCATCCTACCCACCCATGGGGCTCAGGGCAGGACTGCTTGTTGATGCCCATGGCAGACCTGGTACCCAGGTATACCTATTCTGTCTGTTCATTTTCTAGTCTGTACTGTGTTTTAAAATTTAGTATGGTATTTACAAAACAGAGTACTTTCTGTATTTTTTATTTTATTTTTACTTATTTGAGGTGGTGGGGGGAGAGAATATGGACATGCCAAAGCCTCCAGCCACTGCGAATTAACTCCAGGTGCATGTGCCACCTTTTGCATGTAGCTTGCGTGGCTTCTGGGGAGTTGAACCTGAGTCCTTAGGCTTTGCAGGCAAGCACCTTAACTGCTAAGCCATCTCTCTAGCCCCAGAGTACCTTTTAAAAACATGTGTGGTGTGGTGTGGTGTGGTGTGGTGCATTAAACTTAAGGCCTTACCTGTTAAACTTGAAATCAGTTTTGGGGAGATGTTTGGAGTCAAGTAAAAGTTGAATTATTTTTGTGTTTATAGAAGCTATAAGTTCTCTGTTTTTTGCTGATATTGTAACTATATGATAGCAATATTTCTATAAAATTAACTATTTCTGCAGCTAAAACAGTGTTACAGCAGAAGAGCTGCCGGCCTCCTGTTCCCATCTCCAACGCAACCAAGCGCAGCTTCCTGGGTAGCCCCGCTGCCGTGAGCCCTGCCGATGCACCTCCACCCACTCAGCTGCTGGCTGAAGGTGGGCACCGATACCACCTCCACTCAGAAGAGCCCGAATATCTGTAAGTCTGTTGTTGTTCTTTCAGAATTAATTCACTATCTTGTTTCCCTTTCTGTGGATACTTGAGGTGTTAATTGAACTTATCTTTATAAATATAGAAAGTACACAAAGAGTAGGTTGCAGCAGCTTTCCTGCAACCTTATCTCTCAGCCAATCTTCTCCCCACAGGCCAGGAATGCTGCGAGTCTCTTAGGTCCACTATAGAAGGTGCTTTAAAGCAAACGCATCACGTTCTAGTACTGCTTGCAGAAAAGATACTTCTTCTTTGTTTTTTTTTTTTTTTCCACAGTAAATTGTACTGTTTTGAAAACTATATAGTAAGTAGGAAACGTAACAGTTCAGTTTTCTATGAAATATGGCCTGGTAGGAAGGACATAGAGAACGAGGTACTCTTGCATGTCAAGTCCTGTGGTCCCTCTTTCTCAGAGGTCACTCACTCAGAGATGGTTGGTGAGCAGCACCAGCTCACTGTGTTCATGTCAGTGAGAACTAAATTTGGTTCTAACGCAGCAAGAGTGCCTAGTTTGTGTGCACACACAAACACACATACCAATAAATGAATAAATAAATTTTAAAAAGAATATTTCTCCAGAGACCCTGTCCATTGATTACAGCTTGTAGGAATTCATAATGGACTCTGTTGTCTCATATGCCTTTGCTTTCGAATTTGCAAATTTGACAGCTCATGATTCTCTTAATTCTTTTCCCATATAGTGGGAAAGGAACTTCCACCTTTAGCCCATCCCATCCTTTGTTGCCACTGAGGCAGAAACAGCAAAAAGCAGCACAGGCAGAGGACACCCCTGGTGAGTTGCCTTCTGTCTTCTCTTTCACAGCTTTTTCTTTCCATGGTTGAGTAGAGTATTATTTCTCAAAGTTGAATGATTTTACTGTAATGTGGTAATTTTAGTTAAGAATGGTAGACTAAGTTGTAATGTGTTTTGATGTAGCTTAGAATTTATAGTGTTGTGGTGAAAATGCCAGTCAAATCTGATACCATCTATATAGTATTCCCAGAACTGTGAGGTGTACGCAAGCAAGAGCTTATATAATGAGACTTGCTGAGGCCTGGCTCTCGTCTCATGTTCTGCACTAGTTACCTTACACCACACTTCACTTACCATTAGAATCACTGGTTGTGTGCTTTCTTGGGCGGTTTGTAGACTGAGTTATGATTCATTACCTGGATAAATGGTTATTACATTGAAAGAATTTCAAATGGTACAAAATTGGTTACTTAACACTGAATATACTTATTTCCTTCAATTACAGATCAGAGACACCGATCTAATTCTCTAACCCGAGTGGATGGTCAGCCACGAGGTGCAGCAATAGCATGGTCAGATAAAAAAAGCAGGTGAGTCACTTTGAAATGATCTATTTGGGTGCTCATGAGACCAAAGCAGCAGTTTTCCAGATATGTTCCAACGAACCCTGAGAAGTCACCGAGCCCCTTTGGGGCTCATGGAGTCAGTTATGTTCACAACAATTCCAGCACACTAGCTGCTCTTTTCTGTGCTTACCCTGTCCTTTGAGCACGGTGCACTTTCCCAGTGGTTATGTGATTTGTCCCAGCAAGTAGTCAGATGTGAAGGTCCATCAGACAGCGCAGAAATATGTAGAAGTCACTCTACACTATGAGCTTTTCTGTTTTAGAAAAATAAGTCATTTTTCATGTAATGGATTATTAATGTAACTTTTTAAAAAATATTTTATTACTTATTTATTTGAGAGAGAGATACGGAAATAGAGAGAGAGAGAGAGAGAGAGAGAATGGGTGCACCAGGGCCTCCAGTCACTGCAAACGAACTCCAGATGCATGCACCCCCTTGTGCATCTGGCTTATGTGGGTCCTGGAGAATCGAGCCTTGAACCAGGGTCCTTAGGCTTCATAGGCAAGCATTTAACCGCTAAGCCATCTCTCCAGCCCTATTAATGTAACTTTTATTTTTATTTTTGAGAGAGACAGAGAATGGGAATGTCAGCAGCCTCTCAGCCACTGTGAACGAACTCCAGATGCATGTGCCCCCTTGTGGGAAAGTGTGGCATTGTGCCCTTGCATTACTTTTTGCATCTGGCTAAACGTGGGACCTGGGGAATCGAATGGGTGTTCTTAGGCTTGGCAGGCAGGTATCTTAACCGCTAAGCCATCTCTCCAGCCCTTAATGTACCTTTTTAAAAAAAATGTAAAAAAAAAGAGGGTGGGAGGAAGGGGGGAGGGAGAGAGAATTGGATGCACTGGGGCCTCTAGCCATGGTAAACAAACTCCAGACACATGCACCACCATGTGCATCTGGCTCACATGAACCTAGGTCCTTAGGATTCACAGGCAAGTGCCTTAACTGCCGAGTCATCTCTCCAGCTCTGTTAGTGTAACTGTTATTCAGGATTTTACAAGTATTTGATGGCTGGAGAGATGGCTTGGCAGTTAAGGCACTTGCCTGCAAAGCCTAACTACCCAAGTTTGATTCCCCAGTACCCACGTAAAGCCAGATGCACAAGGTGGCTCATGCATCTGGAGTGTGTATGCAACAGCTGTAGGCCCTGGTGTGCCCATTCTCTCTCTCTCTCTCTCTCTCTCTCTCTCTCTCTCTCTCTTCTGCTTACACATAAATCTAAAAAAAAAAAATGAACTTCTTATTAGAAATATATAAACAAAAGCTCTTTGGGTCATTGGTCACTTTTAAGTGCAGTAAAGGGGTGCTCTGGAAACAAAGTGTTTGTTACCTGAAGTCCCCTCTGGTGCTCTTTGGCTCTGGGGAGCATTTATGTAAGCTTTCTGCATGGGGTGGGCTATCTGTATTCTCAGTTCATACCTAGAACCCCCTCTGCCAGGCTGTGTGTGCAGTACTTTCTTCTGTTTCAGGCCTATGTCCCAGCCAACACCCTTTGCTCTCCATCATGCTGCAAGTTGTGATGTGGACCCCGGCTCTGGTGACAGTGTCAGTTTGGCCCGCTCCATCAGCAAAGACAGCTTGGCATCCAACATTGTCCACCTGACTCCACAGAACCAGCCCCACCCCATAGCGGGAAGGACCAATGGGAAAAGCCTCCTGAGCAATGTCAACATTGAGGATGAGGAGGAAGAGCTTGTAGCCATCATCAGGACAGATGTGTCTCCCCGCTCTAGTGACTCGGAGGTCCTTAGGGCCTCTCCTCGAGCCCCAGGCCTGGTGGCAAATTTGAGGTCTCCCCAGAGACAGGTGGACACCTTAGAGAGTAAGCCTGATAGCTTTTTTTTGGAGCCCTTGATGCCAGCAGTACTTCGGCCAGCCAAAGAGAAGCAGATTATTACTAAGGAGGACGAGCGTGGCGAAGGGAGACCAAGGATCATCACGTCCAAGAGGCCCAGCGAGGGCCCCCAGCCTCTCATACGGAAGAAGGTGACTGGGAGCCATGGCAATCGGGATTTGAACAGGACTTTCACCCCCATTCCGAGTTCAGAATTTACTGCAAGCATTGACCCTGCAGAGACGGGTTCACTGTCAGCAGAAGCTATGGGGGAAGTGCCAGGGGCCCCTCTGGCTCTGAGCAGATTCGATCCATTACCTCAGGGGCATGCTGCTGATGGCTTCTTCCTTCACATGGGCAGGGCTGATGAAGATGCTGAGGGGAGGTGGTATGTCAGCTCACAGAGCCCCAGCTCCCACGACTCAGAGCCCTGGACCATCCTGAGGCAGGACTCCGGCTCTGATGTGGTGGACGTTGAGGATGTGGAACAGGATTTCATTGGTGAAGACCATCCTGTGGTTATCCACCCCCAGTATGCTGGAGAAGAAGAATCAGCCAAACTTCAAGAAGATATGAAGGTGAAAGAGCATGAGGACAAGGATGATGCCAGTGGCCGCTCGAGCCCATGTCTAAGCACAGCCTCTCAGCTCAGCAGCATGTCCATGGCAAGTGGAAGTGTGAAGATGACCAGTTTCGCAGAAAGGAAGCTCCAAAGGCTCAACAGCTGTGAGACCAAGTCCAGCACCAGCAGTTCCCAGAAGACCACCCCGGATGCATCTGAGAGCTGCCCAGCCCCTCTGACAACTTGGCGGCAGAAGAGAGAGCAAAGCCCTGGCAGGTATGGCAAGGATCCTGCCAGCCTGCTGGCGTCCGAGTTGGTGCAGCTACACATGCAGCTGGAGGAAAAGCGCCGAGCCATCGAAGCCCAGAAAAAGAAGATGGAGGCGCTGTCTGCTCGGCAGCGTCTGAAGCTGGGCAAGGCTGCCTTTCTGCATGTGGTGAAGAAGGGGAAGACTGATGGATCCCCACAGCCACTGAGGCCTGAACACTTGACAAAGGAGTACACGCAGCACAATGGGGAGGACTTGGATGAAGGAGTTTGTAAAACCGAAGGGTTTCTTGTCAAGGAAGACCAGAGAGAGCTCAGTGAGTCTCAAGATGTGGCATTTGTCCAGTCACATAAGCTCAGGGACCCGGCTGCCCTGCATGATGGGGAGAAGCACAGGGTGATTTCTGCAGCTCTCTTGGAGGATAGCGTTAGCGAGGTGGACATGAATGAATGTGACCTGTCCATTGAGAAGCTGAATGAGACCATCAGCACGCTGCAGCAAGCTATCCTGAAGATCTCCCAGCAGCAGGAGCAGCTTCTTATGAAGTCCCCAACAGTGCCAACGCCAGGCGCTAAAAATAACTGCCAGGACCAAAAGGTAAAGGCCCCCGTCCACTTTGTTGAGCCAATCTCTCCAACCGGGGTGTCTGGACACCGTAAACCCCTGCGGCTTGGTCAGGGTCGCAACTCCCGCCCAGGAAGACCAGCTGAGCTGAAGGTTCCAAAAGAGAGGCAGCAGGTCTGCTCACGAAGCAAAACTCCGACACCCAGTACCGAGACACTCCCACATCTGCGGTCTTTGCCATCAAGCACCCACCCACGGACACCCTCTGACCCAGGTGGGGAACCCTCCGAGAAATGTCTCTTTGACAGTTATAGGCTCCACGATGAGAGCAACCAGCGGACATTGGTTCTGTCCTCCAAAGATGCAAATGTTGTGTCAGAGCAAATGATCCTCAAAGAGGGTCTGGACACCAGCGTTCAAGAGTCCATCACAGGCAAAGAGCACATATCACTGGAAGAGCCGCTGAAGATCAAGGCCAGCCTCATTGAGGTAGACCTTTCTGACCTAAAGGCCCCTGATGAGGATGGAGAGGTAGTTGGCCACGACAACTCGGCTGAACTTGGTGGCGATGGAGACCAGAAGCCTGGAGTCGGTTTCTTCTTCAAGGTGAGTGAGTTGGTAGTATGTGTCAAGTGGTCATGAAGTGTTCTTGGCTTCACCTTAACTGTGGGGTTGTTTCAGAACTTCACTTCTGAGCAGATTCCATAAAAAGTCAAGGAAGAAATAAGTCTGGCTTTATGGGCCACAGCAGACTCCATCCTAAGGACTCACTCTACATGGAAGCAGCCACAGGCAGCACATCCTGGTGTGTCATGTGACTTTCTTGTATGACAAGATAGGTTTTTCAGCCATTTAAAAATGTAAAAAGTGCGTACAGGGCTGTGCAAATGATCTGTGTGGGGCTATGTTGTCTACTGGCGTGGAAGCCTGAGCATGGCAAGGCTCAGCCTTACCACAGATGCCTGCTTGATTTTTGGCATTCATGCTTTTACAATGTGAATGCAATCACTTTGATGTGAGCTCAGACTGTGGAGAGATGAATGGCTTGGGAGAGAAACTGAATTTGGTGTGAGGCATGTGGAAGGTCAGCCTGCGGAGGCTGTTTTGATGACATGGGCTCTTTTCCATTCATGTCAGAGTGAATAAATGTGCTGCACTCATTCATTCAATAATTTAAAGTCAGGTTTTCCAGTTATACAGGAACGTCTATGCTTGTTAGAGTGAGCCTAGGTTGGAGACTTAAGGGGTTCCCAGTCCTGTCATTGACAACACAGTGCTGGGTTTTATAGGATGAACAGAAAGCAGAAGATGAGCTTGCCAAGAAGAGGGCGGCTTTCCTTCTGAAGCAGCAGCGCAAGGCTGAGGAGGCTCGTGCCCGCAAGCAGCAGCTCGAGGCCGAGGTGGAGCTCAAGCGTGACGAAGCCAGGTAACCTCTCTAGCATTCTCCTACTGCATCCAGGAGGGTGGGCTGGCACATCCCAGTTGGGGTGGCCATCTCACTCCATTCTTCATACCTGCTATCAGCACTTACTAGGCACTGGCCACAAAAGTACATATCTATGAGGCTCTCCTGCCATGCTTTTGTGATCTTTAATTATCATAACTGCGCCATGAGCTGTGTGTATTCTGTCCCCATTGTAATGATGAGACCACCAATATGCAGCATAGGAAATAAGTTATCTGTGGTCACAGCACTTTTCAGGAACATAAGTTTAACAAATGGTTCAGTTCAAGGCCTGCCCTTTTAAAAAAAAAAAAAAAAGGTGGGATTTATTTATTTATTTATTTATTTATTTATTTATTTATTTGGAGAGAGAGAGAGAATGGTCGCGCCAGGGCCTCCAGCCACTGCAAATGAACTCCAGACACATGCACCCATCTTGTGCATCTGGCTTACGTGGGTACTGGGGAATCCAACCTGGGTCCTTAAGCTTCACAGGAAAACACTTTAACCCCAAGCCATCTCTCCAGCTCTAGGGCCTGCCCTTTTAACTATTGCCTTCTGCTCCCCAAACTCCCTCAGCTTCAGTGATTTACATAGAGAACCCCAGAAGAAGGGCCTATGGAAGAGGGCTGGAGGTGGTGGGCCTGGTAGATTTTTCCTTTTCAAGGGATATGATGGAGATTGGAGTTCTAAAGGGGTATGGGGCAGGGGAGGGAAATATCATGCATTTTTTGTATGTAAGTATAGAAGTTATCAATAAAAAAAAAGTTCCTCTGCCTCAGACTAAGCTGTTGGGACCCCATTTTTCTCTCAGGCGTAAAGCTGAAGAAGACCGCATACGGAAGGAGGAGGAGAAAGCACGGCGAGAGCTCATTAAGCAAGAGTACTTGCGAAGGAAGCAGCAGCAGATCTTAGAGGAGCAAGGACTTGGCAAGCCTAAATCAAAGCCGAAAAAGCCCCGACCAAAGTCGGTACATCGGGAAGAGTCGTGCAGTGACTCTGGAACCAAGTGCTCCTCTACTCGTAAGCCTTATCCTTCACTCATGTGAATGCTGCACTGGGTTTACAGTGCTTGGCTGCTTTTCTAATTGTGATTTTTCTCAAGACCTGTGCGAAGCAGGCAGGATACGGGGGATTATCCCTCAGGCAAGCTTGAAAAAACAGACCAAATGTGATGCTCTGAGACGGCAAGATTTATCTAGTGGTGGGCCAGAGGGGTGGCGGAAAGCAGCCCTGCTCCATGGGTCAGGGCAAGCCAGATGGGTCTAAGAAAAGCTCTACACATTTTGCCCCCCCCCCCTACCTTTTTTTTCCCTGCAGCTGATAATTTGAGCCGCACTCATTCTGGCTCCAGTCTGTCCTTGGCTTCTGCAGCAACAACAGAACCTGAGAGTGTTCATTCGGGGGGCACACCTTCTCACCGGTAAGGAGGTCAAAAAGCTGACATGAGGGGCTGGGGAGATTTCTCTGTGGACAAAGCGCTTACTGTGCAAGCATGAGGATCTGAATTCAGATCCCTAGCACCCATGTAATTGCCAGGTGGGCATGGTGGCCCAACATTAATCCCAGAACTCAAGAGGTGGTGAAGGGGATCCCCAGGGCAATCCAGATAGCTAGATTTGTGAGTTGGTGAGATCTGGGCTCAGGTGAGAGATCCTGCCTCAATAAAATACAGATAAGACACCTAAGCTCAACCTCTGACCTCCGTATCTCCACATATGCACATGCATATGAGCATGCATGCATGGATGTACCCACACCATACATATGCCAAACAAAGAAAAAGCTAATACAAGAGTGTTCATTGTGTAGCGTGCCTTTACAACAGTAAGAGGCCAAGAAGCTTCAGGACAGTAGCAGTACACCATTGCAAGGAGCAGAGGGACTTCAGATCACATCCAAATTAGAGATGCTTTTGTAACTTAATTTTGTAGTACTTACAGAAAAACCTCTACTTGCCCCTCACTCAGGTTCACCAGCTTCTGTGACATTCTCTCTGTCCTTCTCTTACTCCTTCACCTCCCTGTCCCATGTGTGCTTGCAGGCTTTCTTGTCATGCAGGAATAAGTGGACAGCACCTGGCCATTCTCCCACACATGTCAGTGTTTCTCACCACATTTATCTGATCCCAGTGTGTGTCCAGTTGTCATCCATTGCCCCTATAACAGCTGACAACTTTTTCCTACCCTGGATCTATTCAAGTGCTGTTTTTCCAGGACCATCCTTTACCTTTCTTGACTCTGACAGTTTTCCAGCCTGCCCATCAGATGGCTTCCTATATTAGATGGAGTTACATGCTGTTGAGTGAAATAGCCTGAAGCGTAGGCATCTCAGGCAGCAGGTCAGGCAGGGACAGTTAACTTGGGTCATGTAAAAGGGTGTTTGCTATTTTTCCACCAGCTTTAAAGCTTTTCCCTTTGTGTTACAAAGTGATAAGTGATTTTCCAGTTGATATGAGGATTCCACTAGCCAGCCCAGTTCTTCACTATAGGCTTTAGGAACTCCTGTTAAGCCCCTCCTTCCTCACTGCCCTCTGCATGTTGTTGGCCTCCAGTTAGTAGCCAGGATTTTTCCCTGCCCACATGTCCCTGTACTTGTGTATGCCTTGTGTGGCTGACATTGTGTGGGAAGATGCATTTTCCTTCCTCTAAATGTGTCTAGTGCCTTTTTGTGGAAGACTCTTGAGGGACCTGAATTCTGTTACAGTTATGTTTCAGAAGTTACTTACCCAGCCGGGTTCTACCCCCAACCTTGTCTGTCTTAGAGGGCAACATCCTGCTGTCTGTCATTTGTGTTCACCTGTCCAGTGGTGCCTGCTGTGTGCCATGAGGATGTCCCTGCAGTACAGCCCAAACCCTCCAGACCCCAGTGTCTGAAGTGTGGGTTTTCAGACTGCCCCAAGGTGGCCCCTTGCATGGGCGCCATCACTTGCTTGGCAGCTATAAACTAGCCCATACTTCATCTTCTGGCTTCTTGAGCCCACAGCAGTCCTGCCTTGCAGTGGTGCCTGCAGGCAGAGGCTGGTAGAAACCTCTGAAAGGACAACTCTGCTCCACTTCCATTGCTCCATGGCCTGCAGTATTTGCTTTGTTCATTTTACAGTGTGAGCCTTTCTCCTTCATGGGCAGGCCCCACTGCAGCAGTAGGCTGCCAACTTCAAACATGGCATGGGTGGCCAGGGAGATGTGTGGTCTGTGGCTATGCCCCTTGTCCTTTTCTGCCTACAGAGTTGAATCATTGGAAGCCTTACCCATCCTGAGCCGCAACCCAAGCAGGAGCACAGACCGAGACTGGGAAACAGCCTCAGCAGCTTCCTCTTTGGCCTCTGTGGCTGAGTACACAGGTCAGTACATAACCCTCCTTAGAGTATCTCGTGCACAGAGCTGTACCTTGTGTGGTGCTCTTTAAAAGATGTGTAAAAGTATGCCTTTGAATCTAAAAGGTTAGTGTTTAGGGACAGAGCTGTGTCTGACTGCTGGATGTCCGCAGCAGGTGCACGTCAGAGCACTAGAAGCCCTGGCCTGTCTGTGCGTCTGTCCTGTCCTGCAGGCAGTGGGTAGTGCCAATTCCCAGCTACCTTCAAGGCAGTCATACATCCTGGGCACTTGGAACCTTAGCCTTTAAAAAATCGTTTACGAAATTTGTCATCTGTACAACAAAGAAACTGAAACAGGGGAGCAAATAAATTTACTTGTCCATTTTAAAAAATATATATATATAACTGAACTCTCTCGTAGATCTGAAGAAGTAAGTTCCTAGGGCCAATTTTCAAAAAGTCGTGACTGCCCGTGATTGCACTGCTCTGTGACTTGGTTCTGAGAAATCATTTTCCTTTTGTGTGTTTATGCTTTATAATGCTAATTTTACACCTCAATCTGACTTTCTTAGGTCCTAAGCTCTTTAAGGAGCCCAGTAGTAAATCTAACAAACCGATCATTCACAATGCCATCTCCCACTGCTGCCTGGCTGGGAAAGTAAACGAGCCTCACAAGAACTCAATATTGGAGGTGAGCGTCACGTGTTCTGGTGCGTTTATGCCGAGTAAAAGGTGCTTAGCAGGGCTCATGCTGTTGAAGAGGGCAGCCCTTGTATTTACATGGACGTGTGTTCTCATTCTTTGGGGTTACTCCACTGTACTTCGTGTGCCACCACACTCGGCCCTGAATTTTAGGGGTAAGTTCCAGCCTGGTCCCTTAGCCTGGCAGGAATGAAATTCCAGGAAGCTCATTCCCTACATTTCAGGTGTGTCTGTGACCTTGCTGGATTGCTGACCTTGGTGGTACAAAGGCTTCTTAATGGAAAATGTACATCTGTTTTGCATCATAGATCATGTTTCAGTAATTGGACCAAGAATTTGCTTGTTTTTAGTATTAACATTTGTGACAACATGAGGAATTTGTTACTCACTTCAGGAGGGGTACATTCCTTTCTTTATAATGCAGGCAGTGTACACTAAGTGTACATGTCCCCCACTGGTCCAGTCTTTTATATTTGGTTTGGGACAGAGTGTGGCCTGTGATTACAGACTTCCATCCCTGAGCAGATTTCCATGATGAAGAGGCTGTCTGCCCCTGTTAACAGTCCTCAAGGGCACCCCTAGTTCAGAGATGCTGTAGGATTCCTGGGTCTCAGTTTTTGCTGTAGGATTCCTGGATCTGTTTTTACTGTAGCCAATGCTGAGAAGGAAGACACAGGTAGGGTCTGCACATCCACACACAGGTGCTCTGTCCTGCTTCCCTCGAGAACACATAGTGCGCAGCAGCCGAGCACCATGCTATTTTTGCACAGGGAAACCCTTGTGGATTTTTTTAAATATGTGTTTTGTTTTATTTGAGAGAAAGAGGCAGAGATAGAGAATGGGCACACCAGGGCCTCCAGCCACTGCAAATGAACTCCAGATGCATGCATCCCTTGTGCATCTGGCTTAGGTGGGTCCTGGGGAATTGAACTGGGGTCCTTTGGCTTTGCAGGCAAGTGCCTTAACTGCTAAGCCATCTCTCCAGCCCCCTTTTGGATTTTTTTTAAAGACTTAGGGGCTGGAGAGATGGCTCAGCGGTTAAGGCACTTTCCAGCAAAGCCCCGGCTTCCCTACAGCTTGGGACGCAGTGCTCTTCCCTCTGGCATGACCTTCCACACGGAGCAGATGTGCTGCCCACCATCCATTCCTGCCCACTAGACTCTTCCTCCTGCCTGGCTATGGCTAATTCAGTTCATGTCTAAGCAGTGTTTATATAGTTGAAATCAGTATTGCATTTATAGTTTTGGATTCTGTTTTTCCTCTTAATCTTTAAAAACATTAAAATGAGTCCATTATATGAATATGTGAAAACTGTCTTTTCCAAAAACAAAGTAAGTCATTGTTTTACATTTTCACAGATCTTTAATTCCTGGCATATAGAGCTGGGTCTTATTATTATTACTACTATTACTACTACTATTATTATTACTTATTTGTGAGAGACAGAGAAAGAGGCAGAGAGAGAGAGAATGGGCACATCAGAGCCTCCAGCCACTGCAAACGAACTCCAGATGCATATGCCATATGTGCATCTGGCTTACGTGGGTACTGGGGAATCAAGCCTTGAATTGGGGTCCTTGGGCTTCACAGGCAAGCACTTAACTGCTAAGCCATCTCTCCAACCCCCCTAGAACTGGGTCTTTTTTTTTTTTTTTTAATTTTTTTTGTTGACAACTTCTTTAATTGTAGACAATATCCCATGGTGCTTCCCTCCCCCCCCCCACTTTCCCCTTTGAAACTCCTCTCTCCATCATATCCCCTTTCAATCAGTCCCTCTTTTCAGTTTGATGTCATGATCTTTTCCTCCTATTATGATGGTCTTGTGTAGGTAGTGTCAGGCACTGTGAGGTCATGGATATCCAGGCCATTTTGTTTCTGGAGGAGCACATTGTAAGGATTCCTACTCTTCCTTTGGCTTTTACATTCTTTCTTCCCCCTCTTCCGCAATGGACCCTGAGCCTTGGAAGGTGGATTTGAGATGTTTCAGTGCTGAGCACTCCTTTGTCCCTTCTTCTCAGCACCATGGTGCCTTCTGAGTCATCCCAAGGTTGCCACCATCTGAAAAGAGAAGCTTCTCTAAGCAAAAGTGAGAGTAGAATTAATATATGGATATGGACATATATTAAGTGCTTACTGGGCAGTTTGGTGAGCATAGTATATACATTTAGCAAGACACCAGCAGACATTACACCCTTAGAGCTCATGACTACCCCTGTCGTAGGTTTTCAGTATCAGGGATGTATTTCCTCCCATGGAGCAGGCCTCCAGTCCAATTAGAGAGCAGTTGGTTTCCCCCATAACAGACATGCCACTATTGCACCCATTGGCTCATTTGGCCTGGCTGGCCAAATTTAAGGTTTTCAGTGTTCACTGTTGAGTATCTTCACTGGTGATTTCTCTCTCCCGTTGAACTGCATGCAGTATAGCTTTTTCCAGTTTTCTGTCAGCTGGTCCACATGGAAGAGGCTTTCAGCTCAGTTCCAGCAGGATTTCTCAGTGACCTTGCAGCCCAAGTATGTGGAGTCTTCAGCAATAGGGTCTTAACATCTATTGCTGGTGGGAAACGAAGGGCCTCAGCAATGGCCTATAATGTTTTAGGGTTATCTATGACCTCCCCGGCCAACAACTCACTGGAAGGTATCCCATCCCTGACACTGAAAATTTTCTAGTAACAATCTATGACTTCTGAGTGTTCCATTGTCCAGAAAAATAGGTTTCCATATGACTTACTTATATCCTCTTAGGTTTTGATTAGCCCTCCCTCCACCTTTCCTTTACTCAATCTCTTCCCCTGACCTCACTTAAGCCTTTTAGAACTGGGTCTTTTTTTTTTTTTTTAAAGAAATACCTATTATGAGAGAGAGAGAGAGAGAGACTTTGCCAGGGCCTCTAACCACTGCAATCAAATGCTAGATGCGTGCACCACCTTGTGCACATTCATGACCTTGTGTGCATATATCACCTTGTGTTTTTGGCTTATGTGGGTTCTGGGGAGTTGAACCTGAGTCCTTAGGCTTCACAGGCTAGCACCTTAACTGCTAATTATCTCTCTAGCTGTAAAAAGAAATTTTATTTATTCATTTACAAGGAGGGAGAGAGAGAGAATGAGAATGGGTGGACCAGGGCCTCTAGCCACTGCAAGAAAATTCCAGATACATGCACCACTTTGTGCATCTGGCTTTATGTAGGTACTGGGGAATCAAACCCAGGTTATTAGGCTTTGCAGGCAAGCACCTTAACTGCTAAGCCATCTGCCCCAGCCCAGAACTCTTCTACTTTTAGTCTGTTACCCTGCCATGTCACATGAAAATCTCCACTCTCATTGGGCCAAGAAAGCTTGGTGGGATTATAGGGGTTGGGGGCTAAGATTGCAGTGTTAGATGCCACAAGAAATTCAAGACATGCTTTGAGAACTGTTGGCATAGAAGTATAAGCCAGAAGAAAAAAAAAAGAAGTATAAGCCAGGTAAGTGTGTGTGTGTCTCAGGTGTGAAGAGGACCCACGTTAAACATTATAACCTGTACTGTTTGAGAGCCCTACAAGCTGGCCTCAAGTATCAGCAGTTAGGACTGGGTGTAGGTTCTTTTGTTGGCAACAGCTTTATTGAGGTAGAGTTTGTAGACCACACAATCCATCCTGTACAAGTTACAATTCAGTGTTTTATTTATTTATTTATTTTAGTCTTTTTAACAGAATAGTGCAACTACTGCATGTGATTTACTTGGATTTCCTAATCTGGGCTTTGCATATAAATGGAGCAACAAGATAGTACCCCATTAAATGGTTAATCCATAATTTGCTAAAGCAGGAAGGCTAGTCTGAATATCAGTAGCTTTCCTTACAAGTGGATACTTACTGGATGTTCACTTGCCTTAGTCTGGCAACGATTGGGCTACTGTGGGGACCTGGGGTGCTAGAGTGGCATTCAAGTGTGTCTCATCTCCCCCCCACACGCACCCCAAGGAGCTGGAGAAGTGTGATGCCAACCACTACATCATTCTGTTTCGTGATGCTGGCTGCCAGTTCAGGGCACTTTACTGCTACTATCCTGATACTGAGGAAATCTACAAACTCACTGGCACGGGGCCAAAGAGTATCACCAAGAAGATGATCGACAAGTTGTACAAGTACAGCTCGGACCGAAAGCAGTTTAACCTGATCCCAGCGAAGACCATGTCAGTCAGCGTGGATGCACTCACGATCCATAACCACTTATGGCAGCCCAAGCGGCCCGCAGTGCCAAAGAAGACCCAGACTCGCAAGTGACCTGTGGCAGCCAGAACTCAGAGGAGGTGCTGGCAGGATCCTATTTATTATTTTCATCCATTTGGGTACGAAGTATGCAGAGCTGCAGATCTTTTCTACTGTGGCTTCTAGAGAGCAAAAGAAGATTCCTCCTACCCCCAACACACATACACAGGATGCTGGGCAGGCAAGAATGGAGGAGTGGACACCGTGGTTTCAGGGGTACAGCTGCAGTGGGCCCTGTTGACCACTGAGGCCCTCAGAGCAAGGGACATGATGGAGCAAGGTCCTGGGCTGCTGTGTCCCTCTCACTTGAAGCTCTTCAGGATAAGTTAAATGTGATTTCCCTGGCCTCCCCCTCCCCCTTTGCACATTGCCTGACACCCTGTGTTGGCTAGCTGTAATCATGCGTGATTATAGGGCCGAGGCTTGCTCTTGGGTCAGGGTGTTTGAATGTCTTCATAAAAAGAGTTCATATGGGAAAACTTTTTCATTTGAGAAATTGTATGATATTTATTGACTGTGTCTACTGCCAACCTTTATATCCAGTTCTAAGATTTCTGAAAAAAAAATCCTGTTCCTTGCTGCTCAGAAAAAGTTTACTGAAAATGCCAGTTCACTGAAAGCACTGAAATCGGCAAAGTCTGTCTTCTGCTAAAGTGATGTTTACACATTTGGAGATGATCATTGTTGCCACGCGTGCAGTGGGAGGGTGGCAGGGTACTGCTGGCTAGTGCCGGCCGGCTGTGTTGGACACAGGCTCCATGCCAGCCTCAGCCACCACTTCTTGGGAGGGTGCCGATGACTTGTTCACTTAATAAAGGCAGATTTTGGTACAGTAGTTCAGTTTTCACTCTGAGCATGTTTCTCTTGAGAGATGCCATACTTTGGCTGACAGTTCCTTCGTGGTGTTGTGACGTCCTGACATGCTGTTGCAGTTCTTGCTTCAGGAGAAGCAGCATGCTCCGTGGGGTGTGCAGTCTCAGGTGAGGTTGGTAATTTTGTTTCGTTGCCTCTTCACAAATAGTTCCATGCTTACGTGCAGTTATTCCAGAGCTCCATTTGTGGAAGGGCTTGGGGTTCTTGTAGATTAGACCCAGTGGTGGCTGATTGTTCGCCAGCAGACATTCCTAGGGAGCAGGTGCATCCCAGCCCTGACCACAGCGTGTCCACATAGTGGGGTGCCCCTGTGATGGCCCAACTGCTGATAAGAGCAACTTATCTTAGTTTTGCACATTTCTTCTTGAGAGTGTTACTTGAATCTATCTGAAGTACAGAAAATATTGAAGATAATAGAAAAATGAGACAAGTGTTACTGTTGGTGTTATGTAGACAAAGGGAAAAGGGAACATGGTACAAAAATACTAGTGAGATGAGAAGGTCTTCCTTCCATTTCCTCTTTGGAGAAAGTCTGTTGAGGCTTTGTCTTGTGTCAGGCGTGGCACTGTGCTGTAAGTAGCACTGCTGTATGAGCATTAAAGTCAGTGACCATCTCTGCTTCCCCACGCGTGCTTCATTTCTCATTGTGCGCCTGATGTTCCAGTACCATGTTTATTTTAAGAAAGCACTAAAATGTAATAAAGGAATTAGCTGGCTGGCTTTATATTAACCTGTGGGTTCATCACCATTCATTCTGTTGATAGTGTTACAGGCTCCTGGCTCGAGGCAACTACACATGCAGATAGATATCTCCTTCTGGGATAGAGCTGGACAATACTGAAAAGTGATATAAATGCAAATAGAAATTGCATTCCTACCAAACTTCTGATTTAATGAGTCAGCACACGGCCCATCCCAAAGACTGTTCCAGTGTTCAGGATCTGGACACATTAGCACAGTACCTGGTGTCTAAAATGCCACTGTCCAGGCCGTGTGGCTTGGTGGCTAAGGACCATTCCTTTGCCTTTTTTTTTTTTTTTTTTTTGTTATTTATTTATTTATTTATTTATTTATTTGAGAGAGAGGCAGGTAGAGAATGAGCGTGCCAGGGCCTCTGGCCACTGCAAACGAACTCCAGATGTATGTGCCACCTTGTGCATCTGGCTTATGTGAGTCCTGGGGAATCAAGCCTCAAACCAGGGTCCTTAGGCTTCACAGGCAAGCACTTAACTGCTATCTCTTTAGGCCCTCCTTTGCCTTTTAAAAAATTTTTATTTTGCTTAATTTATTTATTTATTTGAGAGAGAGAGCATGCCAGGGCCTTCTTTTATTACAGCTGAATTCCAGATGCATATATGCGCCACTTTGTGTGTCTGGTTTTATATGGATATTGGGGAATTGAACCTGGGCTGTCAGGCTTTGTACGCAAGTGGTTTTAACTGCTGAGCCATCTCGACAGTCCCTCTGCCTTCTTGATGCCTTGGCACAACAGCTGCTTTTATTAGTAGGAAGCTTCAGGTGCAAGCCTTGTTTTTGTGGTGGTGGTTTTAGATCCTCTGATCAGGACATGGAGCGGTCTCTCTTAGGTATGTGATCCGGAATAATGCCTCTGTTTACAACAGGTGTGTTTTCTGAGCCCTTCCCCTCGTTGGTGCTGTGCTGCAGATTTCCTGTGGTGCGAAGGCTGCTTGTCTTTCACTACCTTGCAGGTTTCCAGCAGTATTAAAACACGCTGCTCTGCCCATTTAGGATGTGACTTTGTATAGTATCAATGTAGAACAAAGCATGTGGCTAAGTCCTTAGTAATGACAAACTCTGGGGAGCCCAGAAGAGTGGGGATTTCAGATAAAAGAAGCTTCTTAGAAATACATGTGCAGACAGCCTTATATAGTGTGTAGATATGGGTGTGTGTAAATTTGTGTGCATAGACAAGTGCATGTGTATATGTTTGTGCTTGTATATAGATGTGGAGATACACACATGCATATATAGATTCAGGGTGTGTACACATGAACGTATAGATGGGGGCCTGTATACATGCCTGTGTACATGTGTTCATGCCTGCCAAAGATAGACCACTTCCAGTGTGACCTGATTGGATGTTCTAAACATTTTCCTTCAGTGCAATCATTAATCAGATTTTTCATGCCCAAAACTACTTCACTCAGGCAATAATGAAAAAGTAACAAAATTTACTTTGAGATTGCTCTTTGACACCCTGAATGAAACTGGTTGTTATTTGGAAGAAAAACATTGTAATAAAATTTTCTGTTAATCAACGTGGCTAAACTTTCACAGATTAATTCTGATGCATTTTGTGAAATGGATTGGACTGGATGATATGACACTTGACATCTTAAAGCAGTTTCATTTAATTGTCATTCCATTGCATTCTGTGTGAAGAGGCCTGGTGCTGTATGTGTTGTGGCTGTGGCCAAGTTGCTGGCTCTAACTGGGACATAGGTGTGCCCAGGCACCCTCTAGCTTCTTGCCACACCTTTTTCCTAGTGGACTCAGCAGGTTCCTTGCTAGCAAGGCGTCATTCTTGGTATTGGAGGTGAGCTTGCCCTATCTGGAATCACCCACAAAGTTGCTTAAAAAAAAAAGTGCTCTCATTCACTGTCTCCAGGTGATGTGCTATGATCCATTTGAAGAAGTCCTGTGCTATGGGCACTGTTGGGGACTTCATAGGACAAGAGCTTTGACAAAAAAAAACTTGGGCTCCCTAAAGTGACTTAGTACGTGGTCCCTTTATCCCTCATTCAACTGTAGCAGTCAGTGTCCTTATTCACCCAGAAGAGGGCCAGCCTCCGTCAGCCAGGGTCTCTGTGACCGCATCATGGCATGTTCACCTTCCATAGACATTCCCCGAGGAGTAAGGGAGCCACCAATGATGGGGACAAGTACCTGAGCCCAGTCCATGACCTGTGAAAGGTTCACATTAGGGTTAGGCGTTTTTTGCTATGAAGATTGGATTGGCCCTATCATAAGCTCAGCAGTATTATGGAAGTACTTTCCCGTGAGAGTGAAGGCCAGCAGCTGAGGGATGAGTGGCTATTCTGGTAAGCAGGGCCTGGCTGGGAACACGTGTTCCAGCACGGAGGCCTGTGAGTTGGCCTGCGCCTGCCTTTCTGGTGTCTGCAGTGTGAACTTCACCTATGCACATACGAATGTAGGGGCTATACCTGCTGGGGTCCCTGGGACAGCATATTGCTGTGCCTGTGGCCAGGTCACAGGGTTCTCAGGATGATGGTGTCACCACTTCAAGACAAGGGCTCATGGGATCCCATGCTTGTGTCCTGGGTAGACATGATTCTGCCCTCTCCCCGTCAGTTCGAGGGATTGAACCTAGAGCCTTGGGCATTGTATCATCTAGTTTCTCATTTCTGTCAAGAAATACTTGACCAAACCAATTTAGGGAAGGAAAAAGTTTATTTCAACTTACAATTCCAGAGGGTAGAATCCATTTCATGGCAGGAGCAGGAAATCAGTATCAAATTGACAAGGAGGAGGTAGACTACCAAGCAGGGCTAGACTATAAAAATCTCAAGGCTTGCTCCCAGTGACTACTTCCAGCAAAGCTCCACCTCCAAAAGGTTCCACAACCTTCTAGAATAGTGCCACCAGCTGGGGATTAAGCATTCAGAACACATGAGTCTATGGGGGGCATTTTACATTCAAACCATCAGTGGCATGCCAGGCAAGTGCTCTACTACTTGGCTATGTGCCTAGCTCTTTCTCTTGAAATAAGAGGACACAAAATCTCTCTCAGCTTTGTGCTGTTGGTAGGAGAAAGGTCCAGTATGCCTGTGGTGGTTCCTGGCACCTGGATTACATGAATGTGTAGGCAGTCCCGTCCATGCAGCCTCCAAGCATGAAGCTGGGTAACCTGAAAGGGGAGCCCTGTGCTTACTGTTGTGTTTGGCACTCAGATGATATCACAGGCTGGTCAGGGATGTCCGTGGCATGATCTGAGCCTAAAGAGTTGGGCGTCTGAGTGGTTATTTTCAGTTAACAGATGGGTGGTGGTTTGAATTAAATGTTCCCCATAGGTTCCTGTGTTTTTTGAATACTTGATCCCCAGCTGGTGGAAATTCAGTCAAGTTGAGGGTCTTTTGGCAGGTGGAGCCTTGCTGGAGGAGATGTGTCATAGAGGGTGAATCTTGAAGTTTCAGAATTAGCTTACTGGGACTACTTCCTTCTTGCAGATAGGTGATGATGTGAGCCAGCTTCCTATTTGTGTCATGCTTTTCCACCATGATGAAATTTCTCCTCGAAACTGTAAGCAGAAATAAACCCTTTATCCCCACGAGCTCCTTCTTGCTGGGTATTTTGTTGCAGCAGTGAGAAGATAACTACGACATCATGTTTTCAAAACAGCAGCTTGGTCTTGGTCTTTTGATTCTGGGTCTCTATTCCAAGTCGGTCTTTCTAAGTGGAAGAAGAACACCCAACTCCAAGGTATGCGGCTCAGTGAGTGTCCACCAAGTCCTTGCTAGGATTTTTGTTTTTGTTTTCCGAGGTTGGGTCTCACTCTAGCCCAGGCTGACCTGGAATTCGCTATGTACTCTCAGGGTGGCCCTGAACTCATGGTAATCCTCCTACCTCTGCCTTTTTTTTTTTTTTGGGTTTTGCAAGGTAGGGTCTAACTCTGGCCCAGGCTGACCTGAATTCACTATGTACTCTCAGGGTGGCCTTGAACTCACGGCGATCCTCCTACCTCTGCCTCTCTCCCGAGTGCTGGGATTAAAGGAGTGCGCCACCACACCTGGCTAGGATTTTTGTTTTACTTTATTTGTATGTATGTGTCATGTATGTGTATACATGTTTGTGGGGGGGGGGTGCATGTGCCTATGTGTGGAGACGAGAGGACAATCGAGTTTAACTTCAGGTACATCATCACCTTTTTATATTTTTTGTAATTTTTTTCTTTTTCTTTCTTTCTTTCTTTTTTTTTTTTTTTTTTTTTTTGTTATTTCGAGGTAGGGTCTCACTCTGGCCCAGGCTGACCTGGAATTCACTATGTAAGCTTAGGGAGGCCTCAAATTCACGATGATCTTCCTACCTCTGCCTCCCAAGTGCTAGATTAAAGGCATGCTCCACCATGCCCAGCTTTTTTTTTTTTTTTTGTAATTTTTTATTTTTATTTACTTATTTGAGATAAAGAGGAGAAAGAGAGAGAATAGGCACACCAGAGCCTCCAGCCACTGCAAATGAACTCCAGACACATGTGCCACCTTGTGCATCTGGCTTATGTGGGTCTTTGGGGATCATACCTGGGTCCTTTGGCTTTGCAGGCAAGCGCCTTAACTGCTAAGCCATCTCTCCAGCCCCAAAATCATATTTAGTAGTAAATGTTTTATCCAGTCTTAGGTACCTCACTGCTGATTCGGGGTGACGCACTGACACCTACACTGCTGTTCTGAGCTAGTGGCTTGCGATGTTGGAAATGTGTCAGGCACTGCTGTTTCAGTGACATTTAAGTTATTTTGTGTGTCATTTGTTCAGATCAAAATCTTGTTCAGCTCTCAAGCACCAGAGAGTGCAAGGGAAAGAAGATAAGGGCACTTTCAGGGAAGGGCTGCACCATAGGGAAGTTGGACAGGACCAGGCTATCTGCAAGTCAAGTTGATGGGTCCATCCATCAGGAGAACCAAGAAGCCAGACAGCATGTGCAGTCCGTGTGGCCCCTGAGGATTGTCAAGCACACATCAGTCATCTGGGTGGTCTACTACTGAGCCCAGGTCTTAGAGGTACCCTTTTGGGAGGGCTTGCTCTATTTGAGCTCATGCATGGCTCTATTCTCAGCATCTCCCACTCAGCCTCCCCACACTACAGCCTGACTCATGTACCCTGCACATCCTGCCTAGCAATGCAGAGGTAGATAGGGCATTAATCTTCACTTCCACGGACACACACAAGGGTGTGCTCAGGTTGGCTGACCATGTTCCCACCCAGTCTGTGGACTGCCACAGACTCTGAGTACTTTGTTCTTAACATTGACCACAGTTGTATAAACTGTTGAATAAAAAGTTGAATAAACAGCCCTAGTTTTAGAAAACTAAGGTATATTTATTTTTACTTTACAAATGAGAAGAGGGCTGAGGAGATGGCTCAGCAGTTAAAGTGCTTATTTGCAAAGCTTAATAGCCTGGGTTTAATTTCCCAGTACCCACATAAAGCCAGATGCGCAAAGTGGTGCATGCATCTGGAGCTCATTTGCAGTGGCTGGAGGCCCTGGATGTTCATTCTTTATCAGCCTCTCTCTCTCTTTCTCTTTCTCCCTCCCTCCCTCTCTCCCTCTCTCTCTCTCTCACACACTCCCCTGCTTGCAAATCAACAATTTTTTTTTTTTTTGGTTTTGCAAGGTAGGGTCTCACTCTGGTCCAGGCTGACCTGGAATTAACTATGTAGTCTCAGGGTGGCCTCGAACTCTCGGCGATCCTCCTACCTCTGCCTCCCAAGTGCTGGGATTAAAGGCGTGCGCCACCATGCCCGGCTTCAACAATATATATATATATTTTTTTTTTAATTTTTTTAATTTTTATTTATTTGAGAGCAACAGACAGGGAGAGAGAGAGAGAGAGAGAGAGAGAGAGAGAGAGAGAGAGAGAGAGAATGGGCACAGCAGGACCTCCAGCCACTGCAAACGAACTCCAGATGCATGCGCCACCTTGTGCATCTGGCTTACGTGGGTAGTGGGGAGTCGAGCCTTGAACCAGGGTCCTTAGGCTTCACAGGCCAGTGTTTAACCACTAAGCCATCTCTCCAGCCCCCTCAACAATATATTTTTAAGTGAGAAGATAGCTTAGTTGGTACAGAGCTTGCCATGTAAGCATATGAGAACCTGAATTCCACCCCCAGAACCCATAAGAGAGAAAAATACAGGTTTAGTGGTTCATACCTATAATCTCAGCACTAGGCAGGCAGAACCTGGAGGATTCTCAGGGCTTGCTGGTCAGCCAGTCTACCCTAATGGGTGGACTCCAGGCCAGCAGGAGACCCTGTCTCAAAAAGCTCACAGCTTTCTGGGGGAATATAATCCAAAGCTGTTCGCTGACCTCCAGACACATGCACATACGTGCATAGATAACTGTGTGTGTGTGCATACACACACACTGTCATTTATTGGCACAGGCCCGAGCATGCAAGTGTGAGTGGAATACTGCCCACCTTGCCTTCCTTGGTGCTGTGTTGGACCCATGGCATTCATCCCCAGACTGTCCCTAGTGTTCCCATGATGCCAACTGAGCATGTTTTCCACCTGTGCCACCATGCACCAAGCACTCAGCATATCACAGGCAAACCCTGCCTGTGGGCACAGTGGACGTAAGCAGCACGTGTCACAGCCTAGGAGACAGTCTGTAAGGCTCCTCCCATCCTAAGAAAGAAATGGTGCCCACAGCTTACATCAGGCTGTGGCCCTTGGGACCTGATTTCAGAGTTGTTCAGATGGGTAGGATGGGGGAAGAGCATGCCTCAGACCCACTGAGGCAACTAGGAGCACTAGAGGAGCCACTGCTCACTTGGGTGACATTCAAGGCCTGGTGAAGGCTTGGGACCTCCCCTGGCTTAAAAAAGCCCATGGGACAAGGCATGGTGGCGCATTCCTTTAATCCCAGCATTTAGGAGGCAGAGGTAGGAGAATCGCTGTGAGTTTGAGGCCACCCTGAAACTTGATAGTGAATCCAAATCAGTCTAGGCTAGAGTGAGACCGTACCTCGTAAAACAAAACAAAAACAAAACAAAAAAAAGCCCATGGGACTTCCTAGGAGCTCCACTTGGGGGCCCTCTGATCCAGATCAGCCTGCAGGCACTGGCACACTGGGCTCACTGGAGTGCTTGAGGGTCCAGATGGAGGTATCACCTTTCGGCAGAGCAGTGTGGGTTGTGATTTGTTTCGATCACCGTGTTTCCTCAAGCTCCTGAGCAGGTGGCTCTGAGGAACGTCTCCTGTGATTTCTGTTTGTAGGCTTGTTTTTACTGGGGTTTAATTGGATGGCTCTTACTGACTCATCAGCGTTCTTTAACTTCTGGAGGCAGGAGCCCTCCCATTGTGTGGATAGCAGACATGCCAAGCTGTGGTTTGCTTTCATTTTTAGCATTTCACATATAACACCTATCTCAGTGCTTTGATTGGCATTTTTCTGGTTACATAAAGTTAGGTCTATTTCCATCTCTATTAGTTATGAGTATTTTTTTTCTTGGAAGATGTCTACAAGGTTTTGTCCCCCGCCCTTTTTTACTATCTTGTGATAATTTGGCTTTTCACTCTTTTGCATTATCAATATTTTTATTATTTGTTTTTTTGTTTTGTTTTGTTTTTTGGTTTTTCGAGGTAGGGTCTCACTCTGGCCCAGCCTGATCTGGAATTCACTATGTAGTCTCTGGGTGGCCTGGAACTCATGGCGATCATCCTACCTCTGCCTCCGAGTGCTGGGATTAAAGGCATGCACCACCACGCCCAGCTTTTTTTTGTTTTTTTTGAGGTAGGGTTTCGCTCTAGTCCAGGCTGACCTGGAATTCACTCTGTAGTCTCAGGGTAGCCTTGAACTCATAGCAAACCTCCAACTCTGCCTCCCTAGTGCTGGGATTGAAGGCGTGCACCACCACGCCCAGCTGGCATTATCAATATTTTAAAATTTTTTTATTGTTATTATTTTATTTTTTGAGTGAGAGAGAATGGGCATGCCAGGGCCTTTCAACTGCTGTGAACAAACTCCAGGTGGATACACCCCCTTGCACAGCATTGCATGCTTGCACCACTTTACATCTGGCTATGTGGGACCTGGAGATTTGGACATGTGTTCATAGGCTTCACAGGAAAGTGCTTTAACCACTAAGTCATCTCTCCAGTCCCATTATCAATATTTTTCAACTATTTTTTATTTCTTTGCAAGTAGAGACTGAGAGAGATGGGTGCACTAGAACCTCTTGGGACTGCAAACAAACTCCAAATGCATGTGTCATTTTGTGTATCTGGCTTTAATACAGGATCTAGGGAATTGAACCAGGGCTGTTAGGCTTTGCTAGCAAGCACCTTTTAACTACCGACCCATCTCCCCAGCCCTAAATACTTTTGTTAAAGTGTAACTTTTCTGTTCCCTTTTTTAAAATTTTTTTAAAATTATTTTTTATTTATTTATGGAGAGAGAGACAGAGATAGACAGAGAGGGAGAGGGAGACAGAGATGGGTGTGCCAGCAGTCTCTCAGCTGCTGTGAACGAAATCCAGATGTGTGCGCCCCCTTGTGGTCAAGTGCGGCATTGCGCCCTTGCGTCACTTTGCATCTGGCTAAACGTGGGACCTGGAGATTGGAACCGCTGGACATTGGAACCAGCATTCTTAGGCTTAGCAGGCAGGCGCCTTAGCCTCTAAGCCATCTCTCCAGCCCTCTGTTCCCTTTTAAAAAAATATTTTTATTTATAGGAGAGAAAAAGTGTGGGAATGCCAAGGCCTCCTGCCGTTACAAATGAACTCCAGATGCATGGACCACTTTGTGCATCTAGCTTTATGTGGGTACTGGGAAATCAGTAATGTCAAGATTTATAAGCAAGCTCCTTTAACCACTGAGCCATCTCCAGCCCTCATTATCAATATTTTAAAAATATTTGTGGTGGTGCATACCTTTAATCTCAGCATTCCAGAGTCAGAGGTAGGATTGCAGTGAGTTTGAGGCCAGCCAACAGAGTGAGTTCCACATCAGTCTGGGCTAGACTGAGACCCTACCTTGAAAAAAAATTATTTATTTGAGAAAGAGAGTGAGTCTTGGTGTGCCAGGGCTTCCTGCCACTGCAAAAAAGAAACGCCAGATGCATGCTCGACATAAGTGCATCTGGCTTTACATGGATACTGGGGAATCGAACCCTGGCAGACAAGCTTTGCAAGCAAGTGCCTTTAACCACTGAGCCATCTTTCTAGCCCACATTATCAGTATTTTTATTATTGGGGTTGAAAGATCGTTCTCTGCCCCAGGATCATACAGATGTTTATTAAATGCAACCTCTAGGCTGGGGAGATGGCTCAGTAGGTAAAGTGCTTGTCACAGAGGTCAGATCCCCAGCAACCATGTACAGTGCTAGGCATGGTGGTGCATACCTGTGATCCCAGCGCTTGGGAGGCTGGGGCATGAGGATCCCTGGGGCTTGCTGGCTAGCTTGACTAGCTGAATCAGTGAATTTCAAGTTCAGTGAGAGACCTTATTTCATAATAATATGGTGGAGAAGCAAGAGGTGACTCCTGATGTCAGCCTTTGGCCTCAACACACAGGCATACATACACCCACACACACATGTACAGACGCACACAGTAAGCTCCAAGTGTTCTTGGTTTTGGCCTTCGTGTGTGGACATGTAATGCTTCTCAAGTTGGCTTTTTGGCTGTAAGAAGTGCCCATATGTCTACTTGCTGGGCGGATGCCCAGTGACCTTGAGCCACACCTTGGCGATTCCCTCCATTCCTGGCCACTGTTGGTGGTGACAGCCTTGCTGTGCTTGTGTTCCTCCTTGGTTCCTCCTCTAGTCCATGGGTCTGTGTGAGGGGCAGGGCAGGGCCCCACTCAAGCCATGTTGGTTTGGATGATCGCAGGCCAAAGCTCACTCAGGAAGCCATGTTGGTCTGTGTAGGGGGCAGAACAGGGCTCTCCCTGGAAGCCATGTGGGCAGCAGGGGCTTCATATTAGAGTCCTTGAGATGAGCACCCTCAGTCCACTCGGGAACCAGGCAGATCTGGTACCCTGAGCTGGATTTGCTGCCTTCCCTTCAAAGCGCGTTCTCACTGCTTGCAGGGAGCATGCCATCACGAAAACATTCTTGCCAACCTGTCTTCAGCTATCTTTGTAAACTTGCTAATTCTGAAAGTTTGTAGATTCACTGCAGCTGCTTGTTAACACTCTGTGGAAAGGGGCTCTTTGTCATTGTTAAGCCTGTGCTTTGTCTTTCCTGCCTCCTTGCTCTGGTGAGGTCTTCAGCCCACCACCACGTGGATATGATGCTTAGTCTTCCCAGATTGTTATTATTTTATTTTTGAGTGAGAGAGAATGGGCATGCCAGGGCCTTTCAACTGCTGTGAACAAACTCCAGGTGGATACACCCCCTTGCACAGCATTGCATGCTTGCACCACTTTACATCTGGCTATGTGGGACCTGGAGATTTGGACATGTGTTCATAGGCTTCACAGGAAAGTGCTTTAACCACTAAGTCATCTCTCCAGTCCCATTATCAATATTTTCAACTATTTTTATTTCTTTGCAAGTAGAGACTGAGAGAGATGGGTGCACTAGAACCTCTTGGGACTGCAAACAAACTCCAAATGCATGTGTCATTTTTGTGTATCTGGCTTTAATACAGGATCTAGGGAATTGAACCAGGGCTGTTAGGCTTTGCTAGCAAGCACCTTTTAACTACCGACCCATCTCCCCAGCCCTAAATACTTTTGTTAAAGTGTAACTTTTCTGTTCCCTTTTTTAAAATTTTTTTAAAATTATTTTTTATTTATTTATGGAGAGAGAGACAGAGATAGACAGAGAGGGAGAGGGAGACAGAGATGGGTGTGCCAGCAGTCTCTCAGCTGCTGTGAACGAAATCCAGATGTGTGCGCCCCCTTGTGGTCAAGTGCGGCATTGCGCCCTTGCGTCACTTTGCATCTGGCTAAACGTGGGACCTGGAGATTGGAACCGCTGGACATTGGAACCAGCATTCTTAGGCTTAGCAGGCAGGCGCCTTAGCCTCTAAGCCATCTCTCCAGCCCTCTGTTCCCTTTAAAAAAATATTTTTATTTATAGGAGAGAAAAAGTGTGGGAATGCCAAGGCCTCCTGCCGTTACAAATGAACTCCAGATGCATGGACCACTTTGTGCATCTAGCTTTATGTGGGTACTGGGAAATCAGTAATGTCAAGATTTATAAGCAAGCTCCTTTAACCACTGAGCCATCTCCAGCCCTCATTATCAATATTTTAAAAATATTTGTGGTGGTGCATACCTTTAATCTCAGCATTCCAGAGTCAGAGGTAGGATTGCAGTGAGTTTGAGGCCAGCCAACAGAGTGAGTTCCACATCAGTCTGGGCTAGACTGAGACCCTACCTTGAAAAAAAATTATTTATTTGAGAAAGAGAGTGAGTCTTGGTGTGCCAGGGCTTCCTGCCACTGCAAAGAAACGCCAGATGCATGCTCGACATAAGTGCATCTGGCTTTACATGGATACTGGGGAATCGAACCCTGGCAGACAAGCTTTGCAAGCAAGTGCCTTTAACCACTGAGCCATCTTTCTAGCCCACATTATCAGTATTTTTATTATTGGGGTTGAAAGATCGTTCTCTGCCCCAGGATCATACAGATGTTTATTAAATGCAACCTCTAGGCTGGGGAGATGGCTCAGTAGGTAAAGTGCTTGTCACAGAGGTCAGATCCCCAGCAACCATGTACAGTGCTAGGCATGGTGGTGCATACCTGTGATCCCAGCGCTTGGGAGGCTGGGGCATGAGGATCCCTGGGGCTTGCTGGCTAGCTTGACTAGCTGAATCAGTGAATTTCAAGTTCAGTGAGAGACCTTATTTCATAATAATATGGTGGAGAAGCAAGAGGTGACTCCTGATGTCAGCCTTTGGCCTCAACACACAGGCATACATACACCCACACACATGTACAGACGCACACAGTAAGCTCCAAGTGTTCTTGGTTTTGGCCTTCGTGTGTGGACATGTAATGCTTCTCAAGTTGGCTTTTTGGCTGTAAGAAGTGCCCATATGTCTACTTGCTGGGCGGATGCCCAGTGACCTTGAGCCACACCTTGGCGATTCCCTCCATTCCTGGCCACTGTTGGTGGTGACAGCCTTGCTGTGCTTGTGTTCCTCCTTGGTTCCTCCTCTAGTCCATGGGTCTGTGTGAGGGGCAGGGCAGGGCCCCACTCAAGCCATGTTGGTTTGGATGATCGCAGGCCAAAGCTCACTCAGGAAGCCATGTTGGTCTGTGTAGGGGGCAGAACAGGGCTCTCCCTGGAAGCCATGTGGGCAGCAGGGGCTTCATATTAGAGTCCTTGAGATGAGCACCCCTCAGTCCACTCGGGGAACCAGGCAGATCTGGTACCCTGAGCTGGATTTGCTGCCTTCCCTTCAAAGCGTGTTCTCACTGCTTGCAGGGAGCATGCCATCACGAACATTCTTGCCAACCTGTCTTCAGCTATCTTTGTAAACTTGCTAATTCTGAAAGTTTGTAGATTCACTGCAGCTGCTTGTTAACACTCTGTGGAAAGGGGCTCTTTGTCATTGTTAAGCCTGTGCTTTGTCTTTCCTGCCTCCTTGCTCTGGTGAGGTCTTCAGCCCACCACCACGTGGATATGATGCTTAGTCTTCCCAGCCCTGTCCTGGGGGTGCCGCCTACACTCCACCAGCTGCTTTCTAGATGTTCTGTTGGACTTTATTAGGTGCTTTTTTTTTTTTTTTTTCAAGGTAGGGTCTCACTCTAGCCCAGGCTGACCTGGAATTAACTATGTAGTCTCAGGGTGGCCTTGAACGCTCGGTGATCCTCCTACCTCTGCCTCCCTAGTGCTGGGATTAAAGGCGTGTGCCACCATGCCCGGCTCGACTTTATTAGGTGCTTTTGAGATCTGTTGAACGTGTGATTTTTTTTTTCCCTTACTCTGTTAATATAGTAAACTCACTGATTTTCCTTCGTCCAAACAACGCCATATTCCCAGAATGAGTGAACCCAGCTTGGCTGCAGTGTGCAATTCTTTGTATGTTGGATTTGACTTGATGACTTTTTTTAATCTTTATGCCATAAGAAAGAATGCCTTGTACTTTTAAAAATATATATTTATTTGAGAGAGAGAATTGGCACAACAGGGCCTCTAGCCACTGTAAACAAACTCCAGATACATGTGCCACCCTGTGCATCTGGCTTTATATGGGTACTGGGAAATTGAACCTGGATCCTCTGGCTTTGCCAGCAAGTGCCTGAACCACTAAGCCATCTGTCCAGCCTGTACTTTTTGTTTTTAATATAGTCCTTTTGGGGTTCAAGGTCAAGGTTGTGATGGTAACAAAACAACCGGGGGAGTAAGTAGACGTCATTTTTTTCTTCCTTCTAAGATTCAGTAGCAGTTCAGAGTTATTTATTCCTGCACTTAGGGTACAGTTCTGCAGGATGTTCTGTTTGTCTGCTCCAAAGTGGCAGAGCAGAGCTGCTCATTCAGCAAACAGCTTCACATAGTCCTGGAGGCTGGGCACTTGGCATCAGAGTGCCAGTTGGTTCCTGTGGCCACTCTCCTTGGCTTGTAGGCACTGTCTCCTTTCTATGTGCTCACATGGTTGTCCCTCTGTGCCTCTGTGTTCTAATCTCATCTGATAAGGACACCAGTCCATAGGATTGGGACCCCATGATCTCCTTTCTCCTTGATCCCCTCTTTGCAAACCTTATCACTGTCCCAAGTCACACTCTGAAGTACTGGGGCATAGGGCCTGATTATAAGACTTTGAGAGCCGGGCATGGTGCCTCACGCCTTTAATCCCAGCACTCAGGAGGCAGAGGTAAGAGGATTGCTGTGAGTTCGAGGCCACCCTGAGACAACAGAGTGAATTCCAGGTCAACCTGGACTAGAGTGAGACCCTACCTCAAAAAAAAAAAAAAAAATTAAAGAAGTTGTCAATAAAAAAAAAGAATTTGGGATACACTTAGCCAGAGCAGATGTCCGCACAGCAAGATGTCTACTTAGAGGGCTGACGTTTCCCTGGGCATGCTGACCTAGTATAATTTTCCTCCATTTTTATATTATGAAATATTAGAAGCTGTTGAAAGAATGCAGTAGCATGTGTTGGATATGAAAGACAGCTTCATAGCCTGATTTTTAGAGATGGATCCAGCATGGCTGTAACATCAGCACTCAAGAGGCTGAGACAAGAGGGTCATAAGTTCAAGATCAGCCTGGGCTACATAGTGAGACCCAGCCATAAAAATAAGAGAGGGCTGGGCTGGAGAGATGGCTCAGCAGTTAAGGCGCCTGCCTCCTAAGCCTAAGAATGCTGGTTCCAATCTCCAGCTGTTCCAATCTCCAGGTCCCATGCTTAGCTAGATGCAGTGATGCAAGGGTGCAATGCCGCACTTGGCCACAAGGGGGCGCACATATCTGGATTTCTTTCGCAGCAGCTGAGAGACTGCTGGCGCACCCATCTCTGTCTTCTTCTCCCTCTCTCTCTGTCTCTCTCAAAAAAAAAAAATAGACGGGGCGGGGGGCGGCTAAGCATTTAGCTCAGGGATAGAGCGATTGCCTAGCAAGTACAAAGCCCTCAGTTCAGTTAGCAGCACTGAAGAAAAAACAAACAAAAACAGGACAGGGGCAGGGCTGAACTCCAGTGGAGCCTGAAGAATACTGGCCTTGATTTGAGAGTCTTCAGAGGCTCAGCCTCCTGCGAGGGATGATGTTAGGCATACACTGTGTTGTGACTCTGGGAGTTTGGGTTCAAGGCCCTGGCTGTGGTCCTGGGTGGTGGTGGGGCTGGATCAGGTCTGCTTATGATGACAGCATGGTGAGACAGGAAGGCGGGGGGTGGGTTTCTCACCTGCTTTTAGACTGAGGTCAGCCAAGTGTGTAGGCATTCCTTTTAGAGATGTGAACTTACCATGAACCCAGAACAGTGTTTTGTTCAGGGCAAGTGAATGTTAATCTGTGGCTTGTTGATGAGATGGGGTGTCTTCCTGAGAGGTTAACTTCCTGCAACTTGACTCAGTACCCTTTCCAAAACGTCTGTATGTGCTCTGAACCTTCCAGGCTTTATTGTTTGGAAGCCAACGAGGTGACAGTGTACGAGAGGATTTGAAGAAAGCATGCTTATTTGCAGATACTAAAGGTTACTTTGCTCCTTGTCCAGCGAATCCATCTATGGCGAATGTTGAGTGACCCTCTTGTATGTTCCTGTGCAATTTCATGAAGAAACTTTCCCTAAAGGTACAGTTTCAGTAATACGGAGGTTTGGCAGCTGCCATCTAACCACGCATCAAAAGCGAAGCTGCATGCGTCTCTTGTCCTAGTGGGGGAGGGCAAGAATCCACTACTGGAAGCTGGGTTGGGAGGGTAGCTGCAACTCCAGTAGCCAAAAAAAAAAAAAAAAAAAAAAAAAGCTTTCAGGAGGCTGGGGAGGCAAACATGAAGACCTGAGTCCAGGTTCCCAGAACCCACATAAAGCCAGATGCAGTAGTGCCAGCGTCTGTAATCCCAGGGTGCCTATGTGAGACGGGAGGTGGAGACAGAAGACTCCCTGGAAGCTCAAGGAGCAGCCTGCCTAGCGTACGCAGTGGTGAACAAGAGACCCTGCCTCCAACAAGGTGGAAGGCAGGGATTGACACTGGAGGAGTCCACATGGGTGCCATGGCACATACATGCTTGCACTCAAACACAGCATGTATACACATAGATTTTAAAAATTGCAGATGTGGGCTGGAGAGATGGCTTAGTGGTTAAGCGCTTGCCTGTGAAGCCTAAGGACCCTAGTTTGAGACCCAATTCTCCAGGACCCACGTAAGACAGATGCACAAGGTGGTGCATGCATCTGGAGTTCGTTTGCAGTGGCTGGAGGCCCTGGTTTGCCCATTCTCTCTCTCTCTCTCTCTCTCTCTCTCTCTCTCTCTCTCTCTGCCTCTTTGTCTGTTGCTAATAAATAATTTTTAAATTTTTTTTAAAAAGTTGTGGATGTGAGGGCAATCTGGCTGTGACATCTGTCACCCCATCGATTGCCAGGGTTGGCTCAGCTGATCTGGCTGACTGGGCGGGTGTCCCCTTCCTCCCTCACGGCTCCATGTGCGTCCCTCCCGAAGCTGCGCACTTGGTCGAAGAGGACGACCTTCCCTGAACAGAGGAGGACCAGTCTTCGGTCAAAGGTATACGAGTAGCTGTGCTCTCCTGCCAGAACCTCCAAACAAGCTCTCAAGATTTTAAAAAATTGGCCTTTTGTTTACTTTTCTACAAATTTCACATCACAAAAATACGTCAGATGTAGGTTGTTGCTGCTGTTAATGCTTAGTCTTCAACTTCTGGACTTTCACCTTACTCCTTGCCAGTGTTCCGCAGTAATGACGGAGCTAGGCTTGCCTTCTCTAAACTGTTAGCTATAATTAAACTTTGGAGGTATGGGACTGGTAAACAGGCCATCACCTGAAAGGCTGTGCCGGAAGAGACTGCAAGCTCCATGTGGTCCCTCTGTGCAGCCCTGCTTTGGGCTGGTTGTACTGCTAAGATAGAGAGAGATGTTGGACTGGAGAGATGGCTTAGCAGTTAAGTGCTTGCCTGTGAAGCCTAAGGACCCCGGTTCGAGGCTCGATTTCCCCAGTACCCATGCAATCCAGATGCACATGGTGGCACATGCATCTGGAATTTGTTTGCAGTGGCTGGAGGCGCTGGTGCGCCCATTCTCTCTTTGTCTCTAATAAAATAAAATAAATAATTTTTTTTTTAAAAAGAGTTGAGAAGAATGGAAGAGACCAGCATGCTTTGGGTTTGTGGGTCTGGTTAATCTACTATTCTTCTGGCCAGGTTTCTTTTGACTTCATTCCACGGAATTTGAGTTTCCCAGTAAAGCAGCAGTAATGTACATTATTACTAACAGTCTTGGTGGAACTGCCCCCTCAGAGTCCCATTTGTGATGTGAGAACATGTGGTATTTTTTCCGTGTCCGTCTTAATCTTGCTTGGCATCATGATCTCCTGTTCAATCCATTTTCTTACAACTGACATAATTTTATGCTTTATGGCTGAAAAAATACTCCATTATGTATAAACAAACCCAAGCCACATACATACATACATACATGCATGAATACGTACATTTCTGGAGATGGAAGGAGTCACGAGGATCCAGAGTGTTCCTTCACACTCATGCCCTTACTGATGAGTTTTTCCTGATCATCTCTAAGCGCACAGCTGGGCCCTATTAGGTGCCTGCATACAGTGTGCGTGGACTGATCACAGAGTGAGCACACATCCTGCCTGTAGTCAGCTAGGGGAATGAAGAAGCGGCTGGCAGTAGACTCAGCCGGGCCTTGGCCAGTCCCACAGATCCATCAGGATGGATTGTGTGTTACTGAGAAGATTGTGGGGATGGGAAGTCTGAGATGCTGGAAGCAACCAGGGAGGACGTGCTGGAGGGTGGGCATAGCAGGTGTTGGGCAGGGTGTTGGCTCTTGCAAGGGCAGAGAGCTCTGAGCCTAGACTGCTGCCGAGTGCCTGGGGGCTCGGTTTGCTCGTCAGTAAACTGGGGAAGTCTCCAAGCAGGTTGGCTGTGCTCTGGTTACCACCTGGCCTGGATGCAACAAGATAGAAGCCCTGGACAAGACAGATTACCTGAAGTGGGCGCACCAGCTGCACGAGGGCAGCGAGAGCCGGCATTCTTTCCTAGCCTTAAGGAAGCTATCTGAGGAAGACGGAGTCTCACCTGTGTGCCCCGCTTGCACCTCAGCCAACAGTCCTGTCAGGAAGCCTCACGTGGGACGTGACAAGGACAAGGCACAAAACTCGCCGGACCAAAGTACTTGAAGACCTCCTGTGTGTGGGAGCAGGATCCACACCGGCCCTCCCTGCTTGCCACCCCCTCCCTATCAACGTGCTATCTGCCATCATTTTTCTTTTTCCTTTGACATGGCATCGTACTGTGTAGCCCAGGCTGGCCTGGAACTTACGATCCTCCTACCTCTGCCTCCAGAGTGGTACATCAGAACCATGAGGGAGGGGGGAGCTGCCTGCATCTGTGCCGACTCAAGCACCATGAACAGAGGATGAAGTGGCCGGTGTCTCTAAGGTGCATGAAGCAGAGCTGACCCATGGGAGCAATGTTGTGGAAGCTGCTGTGGAGGAAGTAAGATGAGATGGGAAAGTAAGAGCCTTGTTATAAACCGGGTTTAATGACTTAATAAGTTGGAAGTGTTGTCAGCTCAATAAACGGAGATCTGGGTGAGAATACAGCCTCCCATCCGCTCTGTGTGTTCCAGTGGTGGCTGAGATGCACGCCTCAAGGACCAGGCTCAGAGTGGCCATGCCTGGCTGACTTCTTGTCCTGTCTCCATCACTGCAGGTCACAGACAGTCACTGCTCATCTGGGCCTGATTGGTTGTGAAAAAGACTCAGGAGTTGGAGGTTCTAGACCTGGTGGTCAGGGTAGTGGATCCCAATGGGCCCTAGAGGAAGGACAAGCCCATTGAGCCAAGTGATTCTAAATACCTGGTCATCCCCATTGGTCCCACAAATGTGATCTGCTGAGGCCTGGCCAACAGTGTGGTCCAGCGGTTACATGACAGCGGATCAGCATGAGAGCCCAACTCCTGCCAGAACTCAGCCCACAAACCAAGCCTTGGCCAGCACTTGTAGCTCAATCCTTCCACTCACTCATCAGCTCTGAAACAGGGTTGGGTCCCTTGCTGGCTGTAGGAATGGGGCTAGAGACCAGGAGGCGTAGCACTCTCCCAGCCAGGGGCTGCTTGCTTTGATCTAGTGTGTCCAGAGGATAATGAAGTTCTTAGGCCATGGGGCCATGTGGAAAGAAAGGAGCGAGACCACACCCATAGGGGCTGCGGCACGCTACAGCTACAAGTATGGTCCCAAGAAAAATGCCAGGAAGTGGTCTTTGTGGCTTGAGCCCATAGATCTGGTCAGGTGTGTATCACTGGGGGAGGTGCCACTTCAGAAAAGGCCAAGGCCTAACAAGGTTGTGTGTCCAACAGGGCCTGCACAGCACAGGTGATGGGCCCGGCAGGTCAAGGAGGGGACACTGAGGGTCTGTGAGCTCAACAGGACCAAGGAGTGAGAGCAGAAACAGTCTAGTACCAAATGTTCCTGAGCCTGGCATTGGAGTGTGGACTTGAAATGGGAGAGCAAGGAAATATTGGGGCTGTTCTGGTCCTGCCTCCTACCCTCTTCTCTGCAGCGGCCACTTCAGATGTTGGACAGCTGCCCTATTTTGTACCCTGGTTAGTAAAGCGATGTGCTGCAGACCCAGGCTGGTTGGGACAGTGTGAGAGCCTGCTGCCGCCTGTTTCTTGGGATACTGCTAGTCATTTAGGACGTGTCTGTAGGTCCCTGTGTGGGGCTGGGTACTTCCACTTGACCGAAGAAGCATGGGTTCCACTGAATGTGCCAGGGAGGTGCTTGGATGTACCTAGCTGCAAAGAGTCTGATGGCCAGCTAGAGACCCCAGGACCCAGGAATCTGCAAATGGCCCAGGCAGGCAACCTTTAGGGGTACCCAGAGGTGCCCATGCAGGGCTCTATGAGCATGGACAGTGAGTGACTCCCCCAAGGGCCCTGGGCTTGCGGCCGGGCTGAGGTTGCCGGTCTGTGCCGGCTAATGTCTTCCTCACTGCCAGGCTAGAGCACTGTGCTCTCCTGCGTGACACAGGCCCGCAGAGCCTGGGGCAGGTGGCAGCTTCTGCAGGTGGAGGCCTTTCTCTGAGTGACGGAGACCACCCCTAAGCCCAGGACTCCACAGTTCCTGCCAACATCCCAGGGGATGAGGGTGGGTATGTACTGTTGGTTAGCACCCAAGAGCACCCGAGTCTGGGCTGTGGCTCTCCCAGGCCATAGGAGTGAAAGGGGGGATGACGAGCTGAGACCCTGGACTGAGCATATGTGTCCAACCTGCACTTCCATTGAGTCCGTCCAGGCCTGCCATAGCACCCTCCAGGATGCTGCCCCGAGAGCCACCACTCCTCCATGTTCCACTGGCCCTCATTTTATTTTTAAAGATACTGAGACATTTGAAGATGTACACGTGAAAATCCTGGCTCAAATCCTGAAAGGAAAAGCGAATCATTTGGGGTCGTCAGGGCGTAACACAATGTGTCAGCCCACACGTGGCCAGAGACCACCAGGGTGGAGAACAGATGGGGCTCAAGTGTTCTGGTGGGAGTGTTCTCAAGTCCCCCAGCCTCTGGCATCTGCCTTGAATCCCTCCAGCCAGATACGGCCGGGTGGAAGGAGACTGAGGGTCACGTAACAAACCATCATGTGGAGTCTTCTGTTGTGAGTCTGTCTGGTCATTGACCAACTGAAGCCACCTACCATCAGTGTGCATTCATACAGTCAGATTGGTGTCCCCTGTCTACAACTGGTTTCTAGTCCTTCCCCTTGGTCTCTGCCTAATCTGTCTTTGAGCACTTTATGGGATTCCATATCCTTTCCCCTCTACCTATCACACTGCACTTTGCAGTGGCTGCCTGGGACCTGTGACAGCCGCTTACAGTTTGTTCAAGTGCACTACACAACCTCCCAGCTGCGCACTGCCAGCCAGTCAGTCCCTCAGTCCCCATTTATGACACCATCACGTACCCACGTGCTTCAGCACCCAAGGCACTGTGGGTTCGTATTATTGTTTCGAGCAGTTTTCTGTTCACTGAGCAATACAGACAATAGAAGGCTTCTCACTAATTTTGTATGTTTTGAAAATTCTGTTGCAAAGAATTCAAATTCTTCTAGGTCCTCCAGGACAGGACTGGTTGCTGATGGTCAGTGCAGGCCCCTCTCTTCTGAGTTGAAGCAAGTATCTCATGAAAGCACTCAAGGCCCGCCCAGCAGGGTAGGGTAGGAGGACTGGAAGAACCAATGCTTTGTGCCTGGACTGTATTAGCCAGGGCAAGTGAGTGGATACAGGATGACCAGAGAGGCCCGGATGTTCCCCAAACCTGGAGATAAAGAAAATGGAGGCTCCACTAGAGCACTGAAGGTTCCAGGTGTGCAGGCTGCTTTTATTGGGCTTGCAACTGACATCTCAGCACACAGACCCACTCAGCCCCAGTGCCTGCTATGCCCAGAGCCTGGATTCTGCAGCACTAGCGAAGTGAAGCCCCAAGTGCCTGCTGCCCTCCCTCCTCACTGTCAGGCTGTGTTGTAGGTGAGGAAGAGATGACAGTCCCCAGGAGACCTCTAAGGGGTGGCAGCTTTTCTTGGGGTCAGCTTGAGGGCTGTAGCCCCATCCAGACGTAGCCTGGGATGGCTCTCCCATCTTTCTGGGCCCAGTACCACCAGGGAACCTGGGGCATGGGTGCACAGGAGGTGCCAAGGGCACAGGCAAGGCAGGGTTAGACTCCTGCTATAAGGCAATGGCTACTGATGGGCCCAATGTCAACCAACTGCCATTCCACCTAGACCCTAAGGCCCTCAGCCTCTCTGTGCCCATCATGGCCTGCTCTGTCCTTGTAACACCTCACCAAACAGGTCTCAGACTGGTCGGGGGGGGGGGTGGTAGTGGCAGTGCTGGATGTGTAGGCAGAGAATGGGAAGGGAAGGCTAAGTCCAGGGCATGTTCTGCCCCACCAGGCATGGCACAGCAATTGTCCTGTCCTTGGCCACCTGCCCTCTTAGGGTTCCATATGCCCTGATGGAGTGGGGCTGGGACCTTTGGACCTTCCTCTTCAACCCAACATCTCAGAGTACTCATTATGTACATAATGAGGTTTACATAGACCCATCTAGGACACCTAGCCACCCACTCTGAATGAGGTCCCCCATCAACTGTTAGCTATAGGTGATTGTGCCCATCAGTAGAGCATGCTGGGCTACAGGAGAGACTGTTGGGCAGCAGGTAGAGGAGCCTTCTGGGTATTTGCTGGTCGCCCTGCACCCAAAGCTTCCCAGCTGCCCAGACTCCACCACCCACAGCCACATAGGATTTGACTCCTGTGTTTTGGGGAGTCTGTGCTGGAGGTTGCAGCTTAGCCTGTGAGATAAAGGCTGGGGACCACATTAGTTAAGTCTAATCCCCACACAGAGCCCCAGATGGCCTCTACCCAAGAACCTCGGCAGGCTGCCTTGACTCACACATGCCTACAGAATGCATCCATTTAATAGAAGGTTCCAGCTTGGACAGTACAAACCTCAAACAGGTACAGAGGCCGGCTGCCTGGAACAGTCTCTGGAGACCCAAGGCATGGCCAGAGCCCAGAGCTAATTGTGCTTCTCAGATCGGATGTGTAGAGACAAGGCTATGCTTTGAAAGTAGAAAACCGCCCGTGGAGATGCGCCATCTGCTAGCCCCATGCCCCCAAATACCATGGCCAGAGACACTCAGTGTTATAACTGCAAACAGCTTCTGACTTCACAGCCATGGCTGCAGGATTCCTCTGGGATCTGCAAGCACCATTCTCCACCTCAGTCCCCACCCCCACATGCAGGGGACCACAGGGACCCAACTCCGGCACAGGTAGTGGGAGCTGGCCAGGCATCCAAGATATGACTGCCTTTAACCTTTTCCCAGAGGGTACAGCACCCTCACTGGCACCTTGCCTGGTTCCAGTGGGAACATGCCCCACAGGGTCTAGTGTGGCCCCAGAGCCATGCAGAAGCTGTGATCAGAACTAGTGTTGGTGGGTAGCTGGAGAACACAGCTGGTTTCCATGTAAAGGGACATGTATGGACCCCTTTGTTCCTGGTATGAGCTCTGCCCCTCCCTGATGCACCAGAGCTCCATTTTGGCAACGCCTGGGCATGGCCATGCAGGGCAGTGGTACCCAGAGTGGTATCAACTCCATGCTCTGCCCTTCCTGGTTGCCTGCCCTCAGCCTTGGCCAGGCCCCAGTCACGAGTTACGGTATATCTGTGTAAAAGAGCCACAGCTCGTACAGATTTGTAAAAATAGGTTAAAAAAAAATCCATCCTGCTAGCTTCCAGGGTGGCTGGGTGCTTGCCCCACCCACTGTGAGAACGTCATCTGGGGTCAAGTCTCAGAGCCACTGTGAGGAATGCAACCTCTCCTGGGCCAAGCCAGCTTGACAGTGTCTGCACGGCTTTCTCCTGGGTCCGCCCTGGCGTGGACTCCTCAGCCTCAGAGTTGTGTCTCGTCTCGTGTCTCGGGGTTGCAGGACGACAACTTGTTGCTGCAGCTGCTCTTCCGGCTCTGGTTGCCGCTGCTGGCCACGTGAGCCAGGGGATCGGAGCGAATGAGATACCTGCGGAGGATACCTGGATGGGCCCTGGCAGGCAGCCACCACTACACGTTGTGCCTGTCCCCGCCCCCTCCCGGTGCCTGCTGCTGGGAGGGGTAGCGCATACTCACACGATGTCGTTGGGCTCAAGCCTAGTGTCTGGCGGAGGGTTGATGAGGACATAGGAGAGGGTGTTCTGGTGGTGATCGTTCATCTCATCTACAAAAGACACAGCCCGAGCGTCACCACAGCCCCATCCAAAGCTGCTCTACAGGGCCCTGAGAAGCCAGGGGAGCTGATCCCCCCACCCCCGCAATCTTTCTAGCCATTCTACTGATTGGTCTTCCCTGACACCTGTCCCCGGCTCCTGGCGGCACTGGTCACCGCTCAGCCACGCGGGATAGCAAAGCGCCGGCTCCAGCCCACCTGGGTACCTTGCTCAGCTGAGCAACCAGACTCAGGTCACATCTCACCAGTGGGGGAGCTCTGAGCAGATGCACAGAGCATACCTGCACATGCCTGCCGCCTAACAAACCTGTATTGGACAGGTGCATATGCCTGCACATACTTCCACACACCCACACCTGCACACACTTGTATACACACCTGCTTCTGCACACAAGGGTATGTCTGTGCATGCGTGCATACCCATCTGCATATTCTACACTTACAAATCCGCATGCACCCACTGGCACACACTACACACTTCATCTCCATCCCCACTTGTACACACTACATACCCACTCCTGTGCCCAAAACTATACGCCACACACCTGCCCGCAGCCCTCCAGAAGCTACTTGGGTCTTCCTCCCACCCTCCTTGAAGTGACTGCAGATGCCACCATCCTTAAGGACTGGGCAGAACATCCCCACTCCTGTGCTTTGGATTCGTTGCTGTGAGAACAAGGTCCCTCCCTCTTGCTCATGCCTGTGCTATTGCCCATCCCGGGAGACAGCCCAGTGTCCCGGCCCCTAGAATGGTTGTGGGATGTGGCTCTAGGAGTATGGAGGGCTCTGGAGGAGCGGCCAGTCATCTAGCTGATGTCTGTCTGGCCAGTAGGGAGGGCACCACAGTCACATACGTTACTGGTAGTGACTGAGCTCGCTGACCTCAGCTTAAAGGCATCCCTGGAATTTTAAGGACCGGAATCAAGGTGACCTGGAACTGGGCATCATATGCCTGACCCTTCCCACTGCTCCCTGTCCCCATGGCCCCTGAGAAAGAAGCCAAGCCCTCTGTGAAGCTGAGAAAGTTGCTGGTTAGCCATCCAGGGAGAAGGTGGGGGATACCGTGGCCCTTGGAGCTGGTGGTGTCACAGTGGGGCAGGTACTATGACAGGAGGTTCCTAGCGGTATCTCAGGCTAGAGCTGGAGGTGCGACCTCCAGAGATCACGTACCTCCTATAACTTTGGGATAGGCAGGAATGGGGGACACAGGCATACTTTCAGCACTGTGGGCCATAGCCACCATCAGTGTGTCACACTGTGACACGCATCAGTCAGGGCCACCAAAGCATTCACCCAACAGACATGGGCCAGCTCGGCTATGCATTCTCCTTCAGCCAGGGGCAGACCTTAAGCATGCGTCAGATTTCCAAAGTACATGGTGGGGTGAGGCCAGGCCTGGCTCTGTATTTCTGGGGTACTGGGCTGAGGGGGGCCTCGCCTATAGTGCCAGGGCTGGGTTGTGTTCAGTCTCTTGGAGAGTCCAATCCCTGGCCAGGCAGACCAGGCTCAACAGTCCTGAGGTGGCTTCAGTGACCAAGTGCTTGGTGAAGGTGGGCAGCAGACATGGGTAGAGCCAGGACCTGGCTTGGACTTTCCTCAGGAATGGCCAAGGCCCTTAGGGCACCCAACAGACCAGACCTCTGTATTGGCTGTGCTTCACTAGCCTAATCCTCTGATCCACCCCACCCGGGCCTCTCCACCTATTCCTGCCTGTGTCCCCTACACCAGCTAGAGCTTGCCTATCTATGAACTGGGGGTAACTTCAGCGCCGCGAGGAAGGAGAGTGCGGGAGTGAGGCCAGGGGCTGCTCTTTGCCCAGCAAGACATGACTTCTATCTGGGTGTGGTGGCACATGCCTTCATAGTGAATTCCACGTCTGCCTGGGATAGAGACCCTACCTCTAAAAACCACAAAAAGAAAAGAAATAAAAAGGAAAGGAAAACAAGGCATGACTTCCCACCACTCCACATGGCACATGTAGGGTGCTGCCAGTCTCCTCCCCTGAGCTGCAGTACAGTAGCCCCAATAAACATACGGGTGACGCTCAGTGAACACCCGAGGGCAAGTCTGGTGACCCTGTGGATAGTGTGTATCTGCGAAAGCTCACACCTGCATAGCCCTGCCCAGGAAGCAGGTGTAGCCAGGTTCTGGGTGCTTCCGGTTCACGGAAGCAGCCAGCTTACCCAGCTTGGGGGCCTGAGTGCCCGGTGGAGGACTCACCCACCCTGAATGCTGCACGGATTGCAGGATGAGGAAAAACACGAGAGCCTGGAAGATGCCAATGCTTAAGTTTCCATGGCAACCCTTGCTAACAGGGCCCAGCTAAGCGGGTATGTACTGTGCCTGGGCATCCCTAAAGCTCGTGGGGTTACTTGTATGGAGGGATAGCACCAGAGGCCAGAGTTCCAAGCTCTCACTGAGGGATTTAGCTGGGGTGGGAGCTTTGGAGGAGATTGGGGTGGGGGTGACCAGCAGCTCTTAAAGGCCCAGAGGAGAAATGGAGTGTGATTAGATTTGTCTCAAACTAAACAGAAAGAGCCCCTCTTGAAGCACCAAGTCCTCCTGGCTTGAGTAACCCAGCACCTGTGTGCCACCAGGCAGTGTGTCAACTCTTAAGTCTCTGCCCTCATGCTGCTCAGGTCCCAGGCCAGGTTTCACTCAGGCCCCAGTCAGGGACTCACGGACTTGGAACATTTCATGAGGCTGGCCACAAAGGCCAACTGTGGCTGGGATGGCTTGTCCGCCCAGCAAAGCTAGATAGCAAGGCACATTCAAACAACAGAGCCGGGTGAAAGTACTTGGGGTCTCATGTCCCTCAGCTAGCACAAACCAGGACCCCAGCAGACTGAGGAGGAGGACAGAATGCTTAGCAGGGCACCTACTACGGGCACCTGAGACCTACTGATAGGGCAGGGTCTGACCCTCTCTCTGATTTCCTGGCCACTGCCTGGCCCACCTGAGGCAGCAAAGGATTGGCATGTCCCCTGAATCATAGCTGGTGTCCACCAGAGCAGAATTACCTTGCAAATATCCCAGGTTTACCCGATTCATGACATCACTGGCTGTTAAATTTGCTACGTCCTCTATGGAACACACAGGAGAGGCACAGACAGAAACAGAGAGAGAGACAGGTCAGCAAGCAGTGGCAGGGTGGGTGGTGCTGGCACAGCAGAGTGGGCACAGGAGAGCAGCCAGCTGCACGCAGACACCGTCCGTATCAGAACGGCCGTGGCCAGCACCAGCCACCTCAGAAGCAAGTTGATCACCAAAGGGAAACTGGTCCTTCTCTGCCAAGCTCTGGTGGATGGGAGGGCACTGCAGAGGCCATGGAGCACACAGGGCTGGCACTAGCTGGCTAGACCAGACTCTGCGTCTACTGGTATCTGCCATAAACTGTGAATACTGGACCCCTTTGAACTTCGGTGGCCAGTCCCTGGACCAAGGTGACAAGCAGGGCACCCACATAGAAGTGCTGAGGGGCTACTGGATCTGGGGATGCACTCCACACTATCCACAAGACTAGCAAAGGCCTTGGTCTCCCTGTTCCACCAAACTTTGACCTAAATCTTTCCTGAACTCACCGCCAGAATAGCCTGGGACTGCCCTGTGAATCTGCCCAGCATGCCTGCGTGTGTATTGCCAGCACATGGCCCTGCCCCAGTGGCCCAGGACAGCTCTCCCAGGCCAGGTGACAATGGAGAGCAGGAAGCAGGGTGAGTCTAGGAAATGGCTCATTATGGTCAGGTCACACACATCACCCCAAAACAAGCCACAGGGAGAAGGGGGCTAAAGAAATCTGTTCATACAGATAGACACTGGGAGGTGACTCTGAAGTAGCAGAAATGGAGTGGCCGTGCCCTGGGAAGAACAGTGAGATGGAAGAATGTTCTGGTGTGAACCACTCCTGTCCCTGACAAAGCCACCATCCAGAGGCCACAGCAGGGGTGGCCTGGGGCCAAGTCTTTCATGACAACATGGTGGTCGCTGAATTCCTGCCTCCAATATGATGGGAGGAGCTGGCCTACATCCCTAGCAAGGACCACAAGCTTGTGAGGAACCATCCTGGATCCCACCCCAGTCCTCCAGGTCTAGTCCTGGACTTTACAGGCGGGGCCACCAACGCCCCAGAGCAGTGTTGAAATACACCAGTTCTTGGGAGATGCAGAACCTTCCTCTCACCACCCCCTCTGCTTGTTACTGAATCTGGCCCAGGTGGCCACTGTGGGGCTGGAACTAGTTCTGCAGTGAGGGACAGGCAGAGTGGCCAACCAGAAAGGTAACCTGAGATGGTCCAAAGGGGACTGTCTTCAGCTACTCCACTGTGACCCACCTGCACCCCCGCCCCACACCCCACACCATGCCTGTCCACCCCTACTGCCATACCGCCCGTGCTTGTCCCGCCCTCACCATAGCCGGTGGTGGGCAGCCCCAGGTGCTTCATGCGGTTCTTGACCAGCTCCGAGAGCTCCTGGCGCTCCGAGCGCCGGTACAGGCTGAGCCTCTGCTGGTTGATCCACTCAGCTGACGCAGGTGCCTTCCCCACGTGCTTGGCGCCCTTGCGACTCAGCTTCCGGGCCCACTGTAGGCTCTTGCGCCGCAGCAGAGGATGCTCTGCTGGATCAGCGCTGCCTGTGTGTCGGCCGTGGGTGCTGCCGCTTCCAGAGCTGGCCCTTGCGCCCCAGGGCCCCTTGGTCTCCCGCGTATCCTCACAGTCCTCCATGTTCACCGAGATCTGGGACTGGGCAGGCAAGTGGCTGTCAGCCAGACGCCCAATGGGCCTATTTGGGGTGCCAGAGGGCTGTGGGCTGGGATTCCTCATGGAACCATTTGGGGTGCTAGAGAAGGAGATGGGCCCTGGGCCTGAAGTATGAGCCTTTGCCTTCTCCAGAGCAGAAGAATTGCGGGGGTAGGGGAGTTTCCTGGTTCCCTCCTGAGCCCAGTCTGCCAGGTTTCCCAGCCCTGCTCAAGCTCTGGCCCAGAGTGGGACCAATTCTGCCAGCCCCCCAGATCCTAAGGACTAAGGGCAGCTTCTTAGGCCATCACTTCTGTGGATCTGCCTGGTCCCTTTGGGGGCCGGATGGGGACCCTGTCTGTGCTTCAGTTTCCCCATCTGCAGGTGAGGCAGCAGTTCCTTTCAATCACATCTTGGGAATCAGTGGGAAGAGGGAATGTGGCAGGCTGTGCATGACTCAGAGGGCATATGGGGTGCTAGGGAACATGTGGGGACCCCACCAGGCAGCACACTGGGAGAAGCCAGGAAGGGGATCATGGGAGGGTGGGGATCAGGCTAGGCCATGGGGGTACCCGCACTGCAGTGTGACATGCTGACGGCAATGGAGCTGTGCCAGCGTGGGGTGCATGACTCCCCACTTCAGTTAACTCCCCTGTTCAAGAGGATGGCAGCTGCTGAAAGTGCCCTCTGAGCCACCCTGTAGCCAACACATTCTTAGTCCCTGCTGGCTTCATGGAGCTCCATGACGCAATGGTGTTTGGAGATGAATAGAAAGCTGTGTGGGCTTCAGGAGGCACTCACCTGGACTTTGAGGTCGTGGGGCTGCAAAGAAAATCAGGGGTCATCTGACACTTGTGGGTATGTCTGCTCCTCTCCCAGTGCAGCCTCAGCCCCTCCAAGTCTGCCCGGAGCATGCAGAGGACTAGGGTGCCCAAGTTGCCTACTGGTGGCAGCAGGCTCCCCCCCTCATTCTCCCACAGTTTTCCAACACTTCCCAAGCTCACCGGCACTAACCCTCCCCTGCACACAGTGGCAGCTGTCCTTGCTGGAGGCGTGTGTGTGGGCCATGAACACTTGCCTGGATGGGACCCCTCGCAAACCTTGGTCCCCAGAGTTGGACTGGGAGGACAGGAATTACACCGAAATGGGGCTGCTTGCCCTGTACCTCAGAGGAGAAGACGTGGCATTCGGTCCTGTAGATGCCAATGGGAATCTCAGCGCTGGAAGAGCAGAGCTTTTGGAAGAGGCGGCCGTAGGTGCGGATCCACAGGTCATCATCGGTGATCTTCATCTGCAACACGTGGGAACCTTGAGCCACCAGATCATGGTGACCTAGAGAAGGCGCCCAACCTGCCCCAGATGGCACTGCCCATGCCCCGCCTGCACTTACGGCGCAGAGATAACCGGAGCCGGGTGTGGTGTCAAGACCCAGCAGCAGCCTGGTGATGGTGATCATGTAGTCCTTCACGAAGGACTGTGGGGTGGGCAGGGCCACGTGAGATAGGTGGCCCAGCCTCGGCGCGTGTGGACGCTCATGCCACCAGCATAGAGCAGCACAGGAGGGCTGGGGAAGCATGCTCTGGGTTTGGAAATCCATATGGCCAGGCACATTAGGTTGAAAGGGGACCAGAACCCACAGCGGAGGCAGGGCAGTGCTGGGAAGAATGGCCCCTCAAGATGAGCAGTGAGGCCTGAAGCTCTACAGGACGTGGGGGACCTGGGGAGTGCTGCTCATGGACCAGATGCCAGTCAGAGAGGAGCTGGGGGCTCTGACCAGGCATTACAGGACCTCTGACTGTCTCCCTCCACATCCCGGCTGACCTGGTAGAGCAGCGTGTCCAGCATGCTGATGCTGAACACACGGCCGGCAGCGAATGGCAGGCGGAACATGAAGGCCAGGTTGGAGCCGTTCTCCCGCTCATGCTGCAAGAGAGGGGATCCTTAGAGGGCCCACAACAGCATGGGGCAGTTGCTGGAGAGCACGCACACACTTATGTGCATGTGATGTATCTGCATGTGCATAGTGTACACACGGACACATGTGTGTATGTATGACCATCTATCCATTTGCCAACAGACTTCTGGCCAGAAGTCCTGGATGCTCGGTTACTGCTCCCCGAACACACAGGGCTGGAGGCTGGGGGAAACAATTTGGGGCTCTGAGAAGAAAGTGGGATCCAGGGCCTGCTGCCAAAGGTGTATAACACACACCTTGCACTTGGTTGACATTCTATCCTACCATTCTAAGATTCACTTTTTTTGTTTGTTTTTGTTTGTTTTGTTTTGTTTTGTTTTTCTGCAGTAGGGTTTCACTGTAGCCCAGGCTGACCTGGAATTCACTATGTAATCTCCGGGTGGCCTTGAACTCACAGCAATCCTCCTGCCTCTGCCTCCCAAGTTCTGGGATTAAAGGCGTGTGCCATCATGCCTGGCCTAAGATTCACTTTTTGTGTGTGGGGTGGGTGGGTTCTGGGCTGGAACTCAGGGTCTCATGCATACTAGGCAAATCCTCTACCACTGAGCCACACCCCCAACCCAAGATTCTTAACAATCTTAACGCTTTTTATCTTGAACTGCGTTTTGTGACATCGAGGTGCTGGGCCGTGGGCAGCAGGCATGCTGAGCTCATGTTGTGGCAGCTTGCTTCTTTCTGCCGAGTCCTGGACGTCCACGGCTCTGGTCTCTCCTGTGAGTTTCCTGGGGCTGCTAGGACTAGTGACCGCAGACTTAGTGGCTTAGAGCAGATGTTGTCTGAAGGCTCTGGAAGTCAGGAATCTGGAGTGGGGTTTCCTGAGGCTGCAGTTCATTGCCAGTGGGGCCCTGCTCCCCTGGAGACTCCCTCCATGAGAACCTTTTCCTACCCTCCTCTGCTCTTGGAAATGCCCACAGTTCTTTGCTTTGGTGTTTTGAGGTAGAGTCTCGCTCCAGTCCAGGCTGACCTGGAATTCACGATGTAGTCTCAAACTGGCCTTGAACTCACAGCGATCCTCCTACTTCTGCCTCCCAAGTGCTGGGATTAAAGGCATGAGCCACCACACCCAACTGTGCACAGTTCTTGATTTCTGGCCTCTTCCAGTAGCACACCTCTTATCCTCTCTGACCTCTGCTGCCGAAGCTTCTGAGGATGTGGGGCCAACATGGGCACTGGGGACCACCTCCCATCACAAGGTCTTAAGAGTGGTCCATATTCACGGGCTTGGGGAACTAGGACAAGCAAATCTTTCCTTCAGGACTCAGCTTTCTCTGGTGTAGCCCCCAAGGCTCCATGAGCTTCAGTCTCTTTAGCTAACGGGGACCCACTTCCACTGTCCTTGCAGCTTCAGGACCAAAGCGTGTCCATGTACAGCAAGGAGCCCCAGTGCTTGTTCCTTCTGCCTGGTGGCCAGGGTCAGGCCTGGCCCAGGATGGGAGACAGCTATTGGGTTTTCCCTGGTCAGCCATTCTGGTCTCCAGCAGCTTTCCACAAGGACTTTAACCCAGGCTGGCAATCTTGGAGCTCATGTGGCACAGTGAGCATTAATGCCCGTGGCCTCCTCTGTAGCCGGTTTGCCCACATCCTGACCTCTACTGCCCTCATCCCAACACCCGACCATCCCTTGGAAGGACAGCTGGTGGGGCCAGAGTCACTGACAGTGAGTGACCTGCTATTTGCACTTTTGAGGCTTTCCACATTCCTAGCAGGCCCTGTGTCCTTGGTGTGTCTCCACACCTTGCTGGGATCCTGTGTCCCCGAGTTCCACAGCCCGCCCCAGCTGACACCTTCCATGGAGGCCCGAGGTGTAGAAGGGTGGAAACTGGGTCCAGCTCTGCCACTCGTCCCATCCTCTGTGTGACTGAGGCAGGTTCATCCCCTTCTCTGAGCCTCAATTCCTTACCTCCACCGCAGGTGGGAGGGGTGCATTTGGGACAGGGGCAGCATCTGGGATACAGCAGGCAGTATTTGTTAGCAGCTCCTGGCTCATGCAGAGAGTCACCACTCCACATTGACCATCTGACTGTCCAGGACAGATAGCCTTGGCCTCTAGATATGTCCAGTCTTGGTTCCTGCTACTGATCAGTAACTCACCGGTGCTCAGGAAAATAGCCCTGCCAAGTCTCCTGGCTGTCCGCGAAGCTCTCACAGGACAGGGGCCTATGCTCCCATGGCCCCACTCCCTCCCTCCCCTAGGGTTCTGCTCTCTTTGGGCTCCCAGTGAGGGACCACTCACCTTTTCCAGTTTGGAAAGAGCCAGAGAGTAGCTGTCTTTGGCACGGAATTGCATGAAGCGCATGTTGGAAGGGTGAGTGAGCTCTGTAGTGATGCTGAGACTAGGGAAGAGCCTGGGGAGAGAGGGAGGGAGGGTACCAGGGTCAGGGCAGGCGGTGGGTCCCATGGCTGTGGTCAGGGATTCAGGGTCTCAGGACGAGTGCTGGGGGGGGGGTCTGGTGGGTTCCATTGTCAAGGCTGTGGGGGAAAGTGTCTCTGGTGGGTCCATGCTCAAGGCTATGAGGGGTCTCAGGGTGGATTCACGGTCAGGGTTGTGGGGGTCTCTGGTGGGTCTCATGGTCAGGGCTGTGAGGGGTCTTAGGGTGGATCTAGTCAGGGTTGTGGGGGTCTCTGGTGGGTCCATGGTCAAGACTATGAGGGGGGTCTCAGGGTGGATCTAGTCAGGGTTGTGGGGGTCTCTGGTGGATCCATGGTCAGGGCTGTGAGGGGTCTCTGGTAGGTCCACAGTCAGGATTGTTGGGGTCTCAGAGTGGATCCAGTCAGGGTTGTGGGGGTCTCTGGTGGGTCCATGGTCAAGGCTATGAGGGGTCTCAGGGTGGATCCATGGTCAGGGTTGTGGAGGTGTCTGGTGGGTCCATGGTCAAGACTATGAGGGGGGTCTCAGGGTGGATCTAGTCAGGGTTGTGGGGGTCTCTGGTGGATCCATGGTCAGGGCTGTGAGGGGTCTCTGGTGGATCCATGGTCAGGGCTGTGAGGGGTCTCTGGTAGGTCCACAGTCAGGACTGTGAGGGGTCTCAGGGTGGATCTAGTCAGGGTTGTGGGGGTCTCTGGTGGATCCATGGTCAGGGCTGTGAGGGGTCTCTGGTGGATCCATGGTCAGGGCTGTGAGGGGTCTCTGGTAGGTCCACAGTCAGGACTGTGAGGGGTCTCAGGGTGGATCTAGTCAGGGTTGTGGGGGTCTCTGGTGGATCCATGGTCAGGGCTGTGAGGGGTCTCTGGTGGATCCATGGTCAGGGCTGTGAGGGGTCTCTGGTAGGTCCACAGTCAGGACTGTGAGGGGTCTCAGGGTGGGTCCACAGTCAGGGTTGTGGGGGTCTCTGGTGGGTCTCATGGTCAGGGCTGTAGTGCCAGCTCTGTGAGTGTGGCTCCCATGGTGGGTGCTCACCGGAACATGGTCTGCACGTTGACGATGGTCTTGGCATCAGCCATATAGTCCTCCTCGGCACTCATGGTGCTCTCCTTGTCCACCACCACCAGGTTGTCAGCGTAGATGATGCCACACTGCAGCAGACTGTCCAGGCTGCACAGGGCAAGGAGTGTGGCCACAGGACCCGCCTCCAGCCCCGCTTCTCTGACCCTCCTCCCCTCCGCTCCCCTAGCCTGGGTCTAGGCTTCACATGCCCTTGGGGAGTGAGGGAGGAGAGCTGAGGGACAGCAGGTGCCCTGGCTACAGCCACTCGGCGTCTTACTTGTCCACAGAGCCCTCCATGTAGTAGACCATTGGGAAGCAGCAGATGGCCTCCAGGAAGTGGTGATCAGGCCTGCAGGGACAGTGGGGCCTTCTCTATGGCCTGCCGCCCCTCACTCCCTTGGGATCTCAGAGCCACGGGACCTGGGGGGTCTTTAGAGCCAAATAAGCTGGTATTTATTTTACTCAAGGTTCTGGGGGGCAGGATAGCCAAATCTGGACCCTGGGCTCCAGCTGCCAAATCTCTGGGTTCCCCTCCCCCAGGAAAAGGGCTGTGTGGAGGGCAGAGCCCTTATGGCCCTGCTACCCTGGGGCTCGCAGTTGTGGAGACAGGAGGTCGAGAGGGACATGAAACTGAAGGGGAAAAGATGGAAGAAGGGGAGCTCCTGAGGGCCAGGAGAGGAGGAGCAGTTGCGGGAGATGAGGCTGTGGAGGAGGCAAGCAGGACTAGCCGGAGGTCCCCCATGGAAGGTAAGGTGTGGTCTCACTTGTTATCCAGCAGTAGGACTATGGGGTTGAGCTCCCGGCGGGACCGGTAGTAGGCGCGCAGGGGCACGATGAAGTTGTACAGCCCGTTGCCAGCTGTCTCTGCGGAGACGATGATCAACTTGTTCTTGAATCCGTAGGCCTTGGCATCCTCGTAGCTGTTGTGTTTGCAGCCCTGGGTTTGTGCAGAGTTTGCACTGGCCACCATCCTGACTGCGGGTGGAGCCAGCGGGACCAGCGACCACAGGAACATCAAATATACATGACCCACCCAAGCCCTAGGGGCCTACGATGCCATCAGCCACCGGGGCTGCCTGTACCTGCTGGCAGCCTGCTAAAGTCAGTGTCCCCATGGCACAGAGCAGGATCCGTGAGAGTGCATGGTTTTGGCATTTAGCTACAGAAATACAGATGGCTATGCTGTGTGCGTGTGAGCGTGTGTGTGAGCGTGAGGGCATCTGACTCTGCCTACCGGAGGGCCCAGAGGACAGGCTGTTATCAGGGTCTCATCCTGGTTCCTAAGTGTCCTTTACTCACAGTCCTTTACTCACAGGCTTTGGTGGGAGGCGCCCAGTTGGGCACAGTGAAGAAGTGTGACAAATTGGTGGGTGTCAAAGGGCCCCAAGCTAACAGCATGCACCAGGGTGTGGTCCCCGGGGAAGACACGAGGCAGGCCGTGCACCACTCTTCCACAGGGGTGCAGGGTACACCTTCTTCCAGGTAGCATGCTAACAAGAGCCGTGAGAGGGGTTGGGGAAGTAGGCAAGCTAAAGCCGACGGGGATGGGGGGTGTTAAGTGGCTTGTTTTCCTGTCCTTCCCATGGTGGCTGAAATACGGAGGGGCCAGAGATGTGGCCAGTTAAGGCCTCACACCACCTCTGGATACTCAACCCAGCCACACAGACCACATCCCATCACAGAATGAGGCCTGTCCTAGCAACCGCAGAGGTCAAGTTCTTCAAAGGTCCACTCACAGGGCCTGAGAGAAGGTGGAGGACGTTCTGGACTGAGGGCAGCAGAGAAGGGAGTGACAGGAACACACCCTGCCTCAAAGGGTGACAGTGACCACTGGGGCAGGAGGGGAAGGCACTACCTGAATGTGGCTGGATTAGATGGCAATACTAGGTTCCTGACCCTGCCTAAGCACCAACCAGGCCCTGTGAGGAGCTAGCCAACCCTCATTCGGAGGAAACACAGGAAGTTGTGTTTGGCGTGAGGGGTACGGAACCCCAACTTGTTCTCAGCCTGTCTAGAAACAGCTGTCTGGGGCAAAGCAGGGAAGGATCCATTTCCACAGCTTGAGCAAAATACAAAGTCACAGGCTGGAGAGATGGCTTAGCAGTTAAGGCGCTCACCTGTGAAACCTAAGGACCCAGGTTTGATTCCCCAGGTCCCATGTAAGCCAGATGCACAAGGTGGTACATGCATCTGGAGTTCATTTGCAATGGCTAGAGGCCCTGGTATGCCTATTCTCTCTCTCTCTCCTTCCGTTCTTCCCTCCCTCCCTCTCTCAAAAAAAAGAAAGAAAGAAAGAAAGAAAAGAAAGAAAGAAAGAAAGAAAGAAAGGAAGGAAGGAAGGAAGAAAAAACTTAAAAAAAAAATACAAAGTCACCAAAGTGAGGCGGCAGGTGGCTGCGGCTTGAGTCAAGGCGCAGAGCTGGCAGGATGGTCTTACCTTGTCCAGCCGCAGGCAGCAGAAGGGCGCCTTCACAGGCAGAAGGTGGCACAGAGTGGGGGAGCTGCCGATGTAGGGTGAGTTGGGTGGGTAGCCCTTTACATACCTGAGTGGAGATGGAGCCTTCAGTATGGCTCCACAGCAGGGCAGCCTGGCCACCCTAGAGCTACCTTCACCTGTGAAACTCAAGAAGTCACTCACGGCTACCTGAGATGGCCTGCTCTGCCCACAGTGCCCTCTACTTGTCCAAGACAGCCCCAAGGAACAATACCTCAAAGATCTGTCCCTGCCTCACAGGTCAGGAGCTGCCTCAGGCCAGGACTGGGAAACATTCACTTGGCCCTCATCAAGATCCTGGGGTGAGCCTGGAGATGGCTCAGCGGTTAAAGGTGCTTGCTTGCAAAACTAGCTGGCCTGGGTTTAATTCCTCGGTGTGCACATGAAGCCAGACGCACAAAGGGGCAGGTACATCTGGAGTTTGTTTGCAGTGGTAAGAGACCCTGATGTGTCATCCCCCCCCCCTCTCATAAATAAATTAAAATATAGCATATTATAAAAAAAGGTCCTCGCTGGGCATGGTGGCGCACGCCTTTAATCCCAGCACTGGGGAGGCAGAGGTAGGAGGATCACTGAGAGTTCGAGGCCACCCTGAGACTACATAGTTAATTCCAGGTCAGCCTGGACCAGAGTGAGACCCTACCTCGCAAAACCAAAAAAAAAAAAAAAAAGGTCCTGGCATGGCCAAGGGAGGGCAGATGACCCACTCCCATGGTGGTTCCAGGACCCTTCCAACCCCAGAGATCAGCTCTCACCTACTCAGGGTGGGTCAGGAGGATTAAATGTGCCTTGTGACCTGCCTAAGGAAAGACTTCACATACAGTACACTCATAGTACAGACATTCACATACATACACACACACACACACACACACACACACACGCACAATCACGTACACCCAAAAGTGGACAGGCATGCACACAGGCACGTACATACACACAGCAGTGGGCAGAGACAAACACACATGCCTACACACTACCTGGAAGCCAGACAGAACCCAAGGGCTACAACACCCCGTCCTTTTCCTGGTGCCCACAGCACCCCAGGTGATGGACAGGTGCTCTTGCCTTGAGTCCTTCCCTGAGCTTCCCCTGGCAGGCTGGCCTTCCAGCAGGTCACTTCCTCTCCTTCCTATCCCTTCAGTGCCCAGCACCCACCATGCCATGCTGTGGCACTATGACTTTGACTGCAGGGCTCAGCTCTGCCTCCCAGGTGCCTTAAGACACATGGCCTCAGGAGCCCACCTACCCCTCAGCCTCAAAGTGGGTCATGGCGGTCAGGATACACCCTGGACAAGGCCAGATGACCAGGTTGCTGAGGCCTGACTGGGGCCTCTCCTAGTCTCCAACAGTACGTCCTGTCCCCAGGCCTCTGCCAGGATCTCCATTTGAGGCAGGTCTGTGGCCTCCGGTTATGGGCCGGGCTTTTCCAGTCATCACTTATTGTTGACTTCTGCAGACCTTGCTGAGAAGTGAGCCTCAGCAATACCCACCCCATGTATGGTTGGTGGGCCATACCCTGCAGTACCAAGTAGGGTTGACCCCGCTGTGAGTCTCCACACCAACACTTAGAATGACTGACAACAGAGACCTCAGCTGGCTAAGCTGGTACACAGCTGCCAATATGGGCAAGGATGGGGTGGGGTGTATCCACTCTGCTAATGTGTGCTGTTCAGGGTCTGTGAGCCCCATCAGCTCTTGACTACAGGCTGGAAGACCCCCATCAGTGCATTCCACTGGCTACAAGGGACGAAGCCCAGGGTGGAGCAGAGGCGAGGCACTCCAGTTCTGACATATATATGTATGTGTGTGTATGTGTATGTGTATATATATATATATATGGGGGTCCCTGGTCCCACCCCACTTGTCAAGTAGGAATTTCCAAGAGGCTGTGGGCCTGGCACTAGGGACCTTTTCCCTCCTCACTAATTGCTGGGCTCTGCGTCAGCACTCACTCCACCACAGAGAGCCCCTCGTCGTCTGAGGGCGTCACCTCATCCTCTGACTGGTCACTCAGCAGGTCACAGGGTAGCAGGGCAGAGCTGTCTGCCAGCTCCAGGACGGGTGCAATGCTGGGGCGCCGGCTACCAGAGCCATTCTCCGTGGGCAGCATCAGCTTGTTGCTGCCGCCACTGCCACCACCACCACCCTGGGAGGGCCGACACTCTGTATTCTGCAGGTCCATAGCCACTGTCCCTGGAGAGACAGGTTGAGCTGAACTAGCGGCCCCCCTCCCATCTTACCCTCCAGGGCCAGTGGCTGAAGAGGGAGATGAAGCCAGCCTTGGAACCCTGGCTCATGTTCCATCTCCTATTTTCCAGCTGCATGGCCCTGGGGAGTCTCAGCACCTCTCTGAGCCTCAGTTTCTCCCTCAGGGTAGTGGTGATGATGAGCAGACCCCAGGGGTTACCCACGTGCGCCCTTGGGTGTGACTCACCCATGGAGGCGATGATGCTGTGCACAGGCAGCCGCGATGGCCCCTCGTAGAGTGTGTGTCCTGCAAGACCCCGCCTCTTCTGTTTCTCCTCCTGCTTGAAGATGAAGGCCGAGTTCTCCTCCTTGGTAATGTTGATGTAGAAGCAGGTGTCAGAAGCAGCTAGGATGTGCCGTGGCCCAGGGTTAAGCAGGATGCTTTTGTTCTCCTCGCGCTTCAGCCCGATGAGGCACACGCCGTACCTGGACAGGTGTGACAGGGAGCTCAGGGCCTACCCCAGCACCTGCAGTCTCCTTGCCTTTTCTTCCAACTCAGTTCAGATTGTCCTCCTGGGTTCCCCAAGCTTCTTCCTGGGGGCCCCACTTGGGGACCAGGACCCCTGGACAAAATCCTTCTCTTAAGTGTCAGGACCCAAGGATTCCAGGTAAGCTTTATGAGATCCTCAGAGAGGAGTGGCCACATGGTGGATTCTCACATGAAGACCCCCCCCCCAAGCTGGCTGTTCTCATGAGGTGGGCAGAGGTAGGTTATCCAGTCCTTGGCTAGGCCTCTGCAGCCTCTGGCTCCAGGTCCCCACCCATCCTAACCTGACTCTGGGTGGAGAGGACAGGCCAGTGTGTGTGTGGATGGGGAGCAGGCTCCACCCCACGCAGCCCCCATCCCTGCATACTTCTTATGGGCATGGAAGGCGGCATAGGTGAAGCTCTTGCCCTCATACTCCCGGAAGAACTTGCTGTCACCCATGCGGATGTGGTACACCTCGTTGCCTGAGCAGCGTCCATACATACGCTGCCACTGCTCTGGAGACTCTTGTCCTTCCCTGCGGGGTGGAGCGGGGTGGAGGGACCGTCACACTCAGCCAAGGCTGCCGCTCCTGTCCAGTATGCCCTGCCTTTGCCCACTGCATGCCCTCCACCTTCGGGAAGCCTGCCCATGGGGTGGTGAGCCTCGCCCCACACGGGCCCTGCCTTGTGGGGTTGATCGGGATGGCCAGGGCACAGCAGTCAGTCTGGCGCAGGGCACTCACTGGCCGCGGGATGTGTGCACTAGCAGGGTGATGAGGGTGGAGGTGGCCGGGCAGATGCAGTTCAGCGCCAGCATGGCGTACTTGCATTCCTCCTCGCACACCACGTGGTCTGTGGGGATGGCCAGGATCAGGTTCCGCCAACCCTGCCCCCCCCTCACCTCCCTCCCCTACAGGATCCCCCTTCACAAATGCGGATGTCTGGAGCCCAGTGGAGGCTGTGTCCCTCTGGTACCAGCACTCTGGGGCCTGATGGAGCACCTGCCTTTCTGTGCGTACCCCTGTTCTGCCTGGACCTCCACACATCTGTGCTAACATGGGCCCTGTCCACAGAAGTGATGACCAGACAATACTCCTGTCCCTTCTCCACCTCTGGCTCTTGCCTCACGGACCTCTGGGCTCCCCATCCTTGAGTGCGGTCATCTGGAGAGTCTGCTGTCCACGGGCACCTAACCTCCTTCTTGTGCCTGTGTGGGCACTGCTCTAGCCGGCACACACTACATACCCACTGTGCCCGCATGGCCCCAGACGCACCAGCAAACTTGACGTGAAATTTGTTCTCAGGCTTGAGGATCTGAACATAGAGGGGACAGTTGGGGGCAAAGTCCTTCACAGCCCAGGCTCGTAGGATGGTCTGATGGTCCTGGGGAGAAGTGTGGTTAGTATTGGAGCACTCACCTCTGAGGGGAAGTGGGCAGTAAAGGCCAGGGGCAGGACTCCACTTGAACTCACCGCAGCTGTGCGGTCCACCTCATTCCTGCTGCTGAGGATAAAGCAGGCCTCCCCATTGTCCATCCTGCAGAGCACCAGTTGCTGAGTGTGGCCGAGGAGGGACCGGGTCTCCCCAGGAAAAGGCGACGAGAGGCAGGAGCATGTGAGGGGATGGAGGGTGGGGAGGGTGGGGCCAGGCAAGGGGCCCTACTCGGGCAGTCAGGCCTGGCCCCAGGGCCAAATCCCACACAACATCCTGGGCCTCCCAGTCTCCTTGGCCTCTCCTGGCACATTCCGGGAAGGTTAGGATGCCTACACACCCTCAGCAGGGTCTAATCTCAGATTCTGATCAATGAACACAAACCAAGGGTGTCCCAGAGACACCAGCTGGCAGTGGGGACAATACAGCTTTTCCAAGCGTGGCCTGATAGGGTCTGTTCTACCATGTTCTACCATGTCTGTTCACACTACAGCCTCAGTCTCAGCTGTCAGTGGCTTGGAGCCACGGCCTTGAGACCTCATCTCAGAACCTGCCAATTATCTGGAGCCCTGGGACAGCTGACATGACCTGAGGCCTTGTCCAGCTTCTGGGGTCCCCCATCAGCCCTGAGCTGAGCCACAGACCCTGTACCCTCCTCCGCCTGGCCATGCAACAGCCTGGACCTGGATGACCACTTCTAGCTCCCTCCCTGGGTTCTCGGGAGCCGGATGCAGAAAGAGCTCATCTGTACTGAAAGCCAATCTGAGAAACCTTCTCACAAGGCAGGGCAATAAATCCCCATGCCACCACCCACAGTACGAGGGCCCAGGGTGCCTCCCTTCCTGGCTGGCACTTCCTCTCCTCTGCCTACCAGCCCAGAGCTGGACACAGGAAGGAACATTTCCATACAATTTGGACAGGACTGCAAAACAGGCTGTGTCCATTGGGGGTCCCCTGTCAGGATTCTGAGGATGAGGGGCCCTGGGGTGGTGTCCTGCCTGCCCTTGGCCCTGCACCATCTGGGATGAGAACATGACAAGTTGGGGGGAGAAGCCCAGATGGCGCACGAGCGCATTTTGGAAAGTTCCATGGAGGAGCAGCGTGCGTTCATCACCTCGCTTCACTCCGTCAACTCGTCTTTGAAGCAAAATCCACCCTCAGCCCTCGTGACTTCCCCCATGACAGCCGGCTTTTCCACCCCTAGTCTATTTTGAGCTCCCTGAAACTCAACAGAAAAAGAAAATTCCCAGACTTGGAGCAGGAGAAAGGAAGGTTCCCAGAGGCAGAACCCATGGCAGAAGGGAGGCCGAGGCCGAGCTAGAGTGACTTGGCAGGCTGCCTAGCAGTGGCTGGGCATGCAGGGATAGAGAGGCTCCAGGGTGATGTACTGACCTGCCTTACTATGTATGTGTGCCCTGTCCCTGGCTCTCTTCTACCCCAGGGACCCCTGCCTGCCTTAGGCCTGCATCTGGTGGCCTGCACTCACTTGGCTCGCATGAGATCCTGGTCCTTGAGGGCAGAGCCCTGGAGGTAGATGACCCGCTGGGACCACAGCGGGATCTGCAGCACCCTGCGCACCTGGACATCCATTTCCGTGGGACACAGGATGACCACGTAGTAATCCTGCTGGCCAGGCTGGGAGTCAGCACCTCCCAGCAAGTTCCTGTCCCCCAGCCTGCCCTATCTTCCTTATGGGACCACCACAGTTCCTCTACAAGACAAAGTGACTGGGATTTACAGTGCTCAGGGGCCTTGCCTGTGGTAGCCCTGGGGAAAGGGGAGAGTGGCTGCTTTGGGAGCCAGGAAGAAATCAAAGGTCCCATGGGTGCGTAAGTGTGTGTGTGTGGGGGGGCTGCAGCCTCACCTGGAGCTGTAATAGGGGTGGGAGGGGCTGCAGCCTCACCTGGAGCCTGGGGTGAGCGTAGAACTCGTTCAGGAAGTCCATAAGGAGGTCAATCTTGAGTGAACTCACACATAGGACCACATGTTTCTCTGTCTGTGCCCTGTGGCGGCTGTAGTTGCCCCCTGACTTCTGCCGCTCCATCCAGAGGTAGACAAGCTCCTCAAACTGCAGGAAGCAAGCAGTAAGCACAAGTGGTCAGGCTGGGAAGGCAGGGGCAGGGCAGGCTATGGAGTGGCAGCGACATGAGGGAGGGGCCTATCTCAGTTGGAAATGGCAGGCTTGGCTAGCTGGCGAGTTGGGGTGATAAGGGGATGGTGGCCTGACCAGAGGCCAGAGCAGGACTAGGGGAGGGCACGCATGGAACAGTGTATGCAGCACAGGTGGTATCTGGGAGCCATCCTCTAATTCAGCCCACAGCCTCAGAAGCCTCGTGGCTGGGAGTGAGCACCACCAGAGTCTGCCTGGCCATCCCAGTGGTCACAAGAGCATTGACTTGCACCCCGCCCCCTGCGCTCCCCACCGCCCCAGTTCCTGAGACAGATCCTACAGTAAGTCCGCAGTAAAGGGACACTCTTGCCTCTTAGCTAGGGACTGCTCTCTTGGCAGTTTGGTAGCTGAATGAGACATTGGGTTCCTGAGACCATCACTGTTGTCATCACCGGGAACCCCTTAGGCAAGGTGGAAGGAGTTGGTATAGGTGTGAGGACTGCCAGGTGTCATATCTGCCTGGGCCAACTATGAGCTGTCCCCAGGGCTGACCCTGCCCAAGGCCTCACTTTACACTCGGTTCTGAGGTTCACTGGCCACGGCCCGTTCCACCTCGAGCACTGAATCCATGTGTAGACTAGGCACATTTCTGAATGGACCATGGCAGCAGGCCCTGACCACCGTGTCCACTTGTATGGGTGATGTGAGGTCATTTTGTTTACACGGGATTGAGTGGCTACAAAATGCCTTGACCACAGAGTGGGGGAAGCAGCGGGGAGCCCTGCAGATGACACAGGGTGGGTGCTGCTCCTGAACACCCCTGAGCTTGCATCTGACCTCTCTCAGACCTCAGTTTCCTCTATGTATCCAGTCTTAGGAAAGAGAATACACATGAGCTGACTGACCACAGCTGGCTGAAGGGCTCACAATGTACACAACGCCTTCCTTGGGAAGAACCTAGATGGGAGTCCTCTGCTACCTTTTATGCCATCTCCTCCTGTGACCCCACACCCCAATAATGGTGAGGCCTTTGCACTTATAAATTTCCTCCACCTTCGCAGACCCTCCCCCCCATGGTGGTCATAGCTCATCCCCGGGCTCCTGATCCCACCCCACTTTTCTGCCAGCCACGGGGCAGCCCTGCGGGATCTTAAGAGAGCACAGGTCGGACTGCCTTGCTCTCCTTTCCACCCCTGTGCTCAGGCTCCACAGGACCACCAACTTTTCCAATATCCTCCTGCCCTCCACAGGCCAAGCTCCATCCCTATGCCTTGGAGAGTTTTGGGTTGAATCTCAAGGGACTTCCCTCTCCTGGCACCCAGACCCATTGGTCCCCTCAAAGGAGCCTCATCTCTCCTCTGAGCAACCCTGCTGGCCACCTCCATCTGCTCACCTCACATCTAAGCCCCTTTTCTAGACACAATCACCCAATGGCTTGTGGTCTATTACCAATCAGCTGGGTACTGGGAACCAGAAACACCTTAGTACCCAATACTACCCATGGTGTTCCTCAGAGAATGACTGAATGGGGACACGGGCAAATAGGAAAGGGGTCAGCCCCCGCATCACACAAACTCCCCAAGATCAGGGAGAAAGAACATTCCAGTTCTATGGCAGCTATAAATATGAGCAGGCACAGGAAAGGAACTGTACGACCAGCTCAGCTCCAAGGGCAAGATCCTCAAGTATTAACTAATAGAATCCAACACAACCTGTCAGAATACAGCATAACTCAACAATGGAGTCCAACATCATATTTTATGAAGTCCCATTGCACTCCTGTCAGAATGGCTATCAAAAGAGATTAAATGATGGCTGGAGAGATGGCTTAGCTGTTAATGCATTTGCTTGTGAAGACCAAGGACCCAGGTTTGATTCCCCAGTACCCACATAAGCCCAATGCACAAAGGGGTGCATGCATCTGGAGTTTGTTTGCAGTGGATGGAGGCCCTGGTGTGCCCATGCTCTCTAAGGATCAAGGTTCGACTCCCCAGAACCCACGTAAACCAGATGCACAAGGTGACACGTGCGACTGGAGTTCATTCACAGTGGCTAAGGCCCTAGCACACCAATTCTCTTTCTCTCTTAAATAAAAAAAATGTTAAAACAAACTCCTTAGGGCTGGAGAGATTGCTCAGTGGTTAAGGCGCTTGCCTGCAAAGCCTGACTATCCGTGTTTGATTCCCAGTACCCTCAGAAAGCCCCATGCACAAAGTGGCATAAACATTTGGAGTTTGTTTGCAGCAGCCAGAAATCCTGGCTTTCTCTCTCTCTTCTTGTAAATCAATCAATAAAACAATTTAAAAATACTCTCAGAGAACTGGGATGAGAAGAAAGGTAGTGTTTCTATGAGTGATGAAAATGCAATGTGGTCAGTCAGAAACTATAACCCGTGGAATGGTGGAGGCGTTTGCTGAGAAACATTAAAGGCCTGAATGAGTGACAGCCTGGTTCTTGCTTCTCAATCCTTCTGTGTCAATGTGATCCTGAAAAATCCCAACACAGGGCTCGGGGAGGCAGAGTAGGCAGGGCTTGATAAGTAAATTCAATTTGTGTGTGTGTGTGTGTGTATGCATGTGTGTGGGATAAGAGCTCACTATCTAGCCCAGGCTGGTCTTGAACTCAAAATCCTGCTGCCTCAACCTCCCAAGGGCTGGGATTACAGGACTATACCACCACACCTGGCCTGTGAATTAAAAATTTTACACAGAAAAGCAAAGAGCCAAGAAACGGAGTCCTACTTTCAAGGGTGGAGGTTGGGGATGTAAGTGCTAGTGGAGAGACAGGTACAGGGCCAGGGAAGGACCAACCTTGCTCCACTACCTGTGTCCATGCTGGGTAGGCTAAAACCCTCTTTGTGAGACGCAAACTTCAAACTTTAGAAGAAAACATATTGATGATTAAAAAGAGAATGGTCCTTTTAGGAAAGATGGGAACCATGAGGGAAAGCTTGGTGCATTTAGCCACACTAACCATGACTACCTGTGGAAGGGAAGAGCCTGTGAGCAAGGTGAGAAGCGAGGCCATGGACCAGCAGCTCCAAGAAAAATGCTTCAGGGGCTGGAGAGATGGCTTAGCACTTAAGGCATTTGTCTGTGAAGCCCAAGGTCTAAGGTTTGATTCCCAGTACCCATGTAACCTGATGCACAAGGGGGTGCAGTGGCTGGAGGCTCTGGTGCGCCCATTCTCTCCCCCCCCTTCCTCTCTCTCTCAAATAAATAAAACATTTAAAAATATTTTAATTTATTTATGAGAGAGAGAGAGAGAGAGAGAAAAAAGAGGCAGATAGAATGAGAGAGAATGGGCATACCTGGGCTTCTAGCCATTGCAAATGAATTCCAGATACATGCAGCATCTTGTACATCTGGCTTATGTGGGTCCTGGAGAATTGAACCTGAGTCCTTTGGCTTTGCAGGCAAGTACCTTAACCGCTAAGCCATCCCTCCAGCCCAAATAAAACATTATTATAAGTGCTTCAGGCCTGGCTTCTGAACATAGAGACTGAACAAGTGAATCAGTGAGAAAAAGGGTTTGAGGAGGTCAGTGGCAGATGACAGGGATGGGCGTAGGGTCTCAGTAGGAGTAGCCCAAACAGCCAATAATCAGATGACCAGGCGTGACATCCCTGGAGTACAGAGGAAGGCAGGCTGGCAAAAATGAAAACTGCCAATCCTGTGAGTTGCCTTACACGAAGTGGAGGGAGGACCTGTCATACAGCTGCTGTGTCCTGGATGATAGGAGAGTCATGTGCCTGGGGCCACCTGGGCCTGTGACCCATCAGCTTAGATGTCCCTGGCCTTCAGCACAGGCTACTGTTGACTAGGGGCGGGGAGGAGACAGGCAACTCTTTCTAGGAGAAGTGGAGGGTCACTGGCTGCGCTGGGGGCTTGGCAACTGCAAGGTTCAGAGACAGGGTTGGCCCGAAGGCTGAGAACAGGGTCAGTAGTGGCCCATATGGGTGACCCTTGTGTCCTAGAAGGCAGCTTGGCTACAATTTTGACTTGGTGATGTCTTCCCTGCAGTCCTCTGTCCCTGCACAGATCCTGGAACTCACCCCAGCCCCTAAGAGACTGACTTTCTCCCTGGAAGAAAGAGTGTGTGATCCTTTGGGGTTCACCAGCTGAGCCCCACGTTGGGCTCCAAAGAGAGCCTCTATGCTAGTCTACCACAGAACAGGGATCACGCACACTGGCTTTGATGCCCTCCTGGGACAGGCACAGCCCCAAGCTCCCTCCCGTCCCTTTGTCTGCTATTGGCCGGGGTGCAGCACCCAGCTGGCCACGTGCTGTATGTGGGAATGCACCTGCAGTGGGAGCACCACGAGGGTGACACAGATCAGGATGACCACTAGGAGCTGGGATGGCCAGATTCTAGGTGTCACGTCTCCAAAGCCCACGGTAGAGAAGGTGACAATGCAGAAGTAGAAGGAGGTCAGCAGGTTCAGGTTCCCACCAGCTCGCTCCAGGTGCTGAATCCCGCAGGTCCTAGAAATGCAGGGCATGGGCTGCAGCCCTCGGGTGGGGGGGGGGCAAGGCTGCGGTGGTGAGGGGAATGGCGACAGCCGTGACCGCACTATGTCAGGGAGGCTCTGCTAGCTCTGGGAACTGTCACCCAGGACAGAGTGACACATTCCCAGGTCATTTGTGGCATGGGGCTGAGCCCAGATGATCTTCACCTCCAGGTGGACCCTGTCCTCCTGACACTGGATTTGAATCCAAGTTTGGCAAAATAGCTCATCTGATTCAGGCTCCAAGCAGTTCCTAGCTCCTAGACTGCCCAGGTCTCCTGGGAGAACAAGCTACCTCCCAGCCTGGCTGACACCCATGGACTCTGGGGCCACGGAGGGCCCCTGAACCAGCCCATCTTTGCCTTGGGGGATAGTGAGTGGTGACTGGATGCCCCGAGGACATACTACAGAGCCACTGCACAGACAGACACAAGAGGCTGGCAGGTCTGTTCAAGTGGCCAGAGACTTCCTGCTCCAGGTGACCCTCCATATTGCCCTGGCTGCTTCTAAACTGTTCTAAGTTGGACCTCAAACCCAAGCCCCCACCCCACACTCAGAGGTCAGTTCCTTCAGAGTCACAGGCACAGCCAACCAGGCTGCACACCTGCAGCCCAGATGCATCACTCTCCTGGCCCAAGCCCCAGGCACCTGAACACCCAAACCGAAGTTTTGCAGTTAGCTCTGTGCTCTCCCTTTGCTGGCCTGGACTCCAGGCTTGATGTCTACCCAAGAAGCAGACTGTCCCTGGCTGCCTGGTAGGACCCCACAGTGTCCGGGACACTCACCCCGTAAAGACGAGGCACAGCAGGGTGCAGAAGAGAATGAGCACCTGGTTGAACATGGCCGACTGGGTGCGCAGGATGGCCCGGTGGAAGTCGTTCTGCAGAGGATGGAGCCGTCACCGGGGAGGGCCCACAGACTGAGAGCAAGAGGCCTGGCCATACTTTCTTCCCAGAGGAAGGCCACAGTCAGCCTTGCCCTGGGGAGTTCACCCTGACCTCAACTTCATCTCAGCATGGGGTCCACCCAGCCACACCTTGGGGTGAGGGTTAAATACATACCAGAGGGCTGGCACACATCACCAGCCATGACCCCAGGACTTCAACATCACTGTGCCATTAAGGACAGGCCCGAGGGCTAAGGGGCCTGGCCGGGAAGGGGGCAGGCCACCAGGGAGACAGATTCTGCTAGTATTTGCATAAGAGAGGGACCTTTCTTGGACATCCAGCCGAGGGACTGGCCACAAGGCATCATGGGGCCCTGGGCTCTTGTGGCCCTGGTTTTGCAGCCTGGTTCTCGTGGCTGGGTTTGTTCACACCTGAACTTTGTGCTGCCTCCTCCCCAGTCATGATCAGGAAAAGCTCTCATAGGAAGAGGACTGGCACGTGTCATTGTGGCAGAGACAAGACCTCAGCTTGTCATACAGCCTCCTGACCTTTTGCCTGGTCCCACCAGCAGATGGCTAAGCTGTCCTTGCGGGGTGGGCAGAAGCCAGGCCTCACTTACAATCATGTTCTCCAGAGCGTGCTTGGCCAGCCAGCAGTTGAGGAACACGGGGATGAACAGGTTCCGCAGAGGTGGCCAAAAAACCTGTGGAGGAGGACAGGTCAGGCGGGGGATCCGGTAGCATGTCTTGAGGCTGAGGCTCACCCACCGTGATGATGAAGGGCAGTGTGTTGATCATCTCCAGGATGAAGGACACTTGGAAGATCTGCTCCCAGATGTTGCCCTGGGGGCCAGAGAGACTTCAGAGCTGGTGACAGGGTGGGGAACAAGGCCACACAGCAGCCCCCAGGGTCAGGGAAAGGTGCTGTGGCTTCAGAGCTGGGGAAGGCTAAGGGCAGGGGAGGGGGCCTGGAAGGTGATGAGGGGTAGGAATTGGGAAACTGAGAGAGGGTTGGGACTTAAGAGCTTGGGAAGAGTGAGGGCTGGGAGCTGGGGGAAGGGAGAGGAAAGGAGGGAGGGAATGGCGGGCAGCCGGGGCAGGTACAGGCAGGGCCTTACTTTGTAGCTGAGGTAAATGAGGAGCATGGTCTCCAAGAAGCTTATTGTAGCCACAATGACCTGAGCGGAGAAAGCAAAGAGCCTTGGAACAGACCCAGGGCTAAGGGCAGAGAGTCTCATCAGGTAGGGTTCACACGAAGCTGGGTGCGTGCGTGCGCGTGGTGTGTGCATGTTTGTACAGGGTTGCCCGGACCGTCGAGCCAGCATCAGGATGTTCTTGATCAGAAAAATTTACAGACAGCTGCCCTAGGTCCTGGGGTGGGGTGGAGGGCACAGACTCTATCCCTGGCCTGATGAGGCACCCTGTGGAAAGGCAGGTTGGGCTAAGATGGGAAGGGCAGGGAAGCCCTGGAAAGCATCACTCTGCTAAGCTAGTCCAGGATGTGGAGGTGAGATTCCATCAGTGGTGCTCCCTGGGCCCTGGGCTTGGTGAGAACTTCCTCCCAGTACAGGATTATGTATCCTGTGGGATTCTCCAGAGTGGGGGAGGTGGTACTGAGTGAGGCTTCTGACTCATGGACACAGAAGAGGTGGCAGGGCCAAGGAAGAGCCCTCAGGTGCTAGCCTGGGCCACCTACCCTCACTTCTACCCTTAGGAAGACAGCAAGGACAGAGACCCAGACCAAGAAACAGAAGATGGGGACCGGGTGCCCTCAGCAGACTCTGGGGAGTTTGTAGCAAAAACTGCAAGGCTGGGGTCCCTTCCTTACAGAGCCTTGGCCCTCTGCTTACTGAGCCTTCCCCCCCTCTTACTGAGCTAATTTTCTTTCTTTCTTTTTTTTTTTTTTTGGTTTTTCGAGGTAGGGTCTCACTCTGGCCCAGGCTGACCTGGAATTAACTATGTAGTCTCAGGGTGGCCTTGAACTCACGGCAATCCTCCTACCTCTGCCTCCCACGTGCTGGGATTAAAGGCGTGCGCCACCACGCCCGGCTGCTAATTTTCTTTTTAAAAAATATTTTATTTTTATTTATTCATTTACTTGAGAGAGATACAGAAATAGGCAGGTAGAGAGAGGGAGAGAGAGAACGGGCATGCCAGGGCCTCCAGCCACTGCAAACGAACTCCAGATGCATGCACCCCCTTGTGCATCTGGCTTACGTGGATCTTGGAGAATCGAACCTCATGCTGGGGTCCTTAGACTTCAAAGGCAAACATTTAACCACCAAGCCATCTCTCCAGCCCCTGAGCTCATTTCCTACATACTCACTGGGCCTGGCCTCCACTGTGGGGGAAGGAGAGGCAGGTGGGAAACTCACCTGGATCACCCACAGTGTCATCTTCCTCTCCACCCACAGGATGGGGGCCCTGGGCAAAGAAGGAAGGTGAAGTCTGAGCAGGACCACAGCTACCTGGGCACCCTACACAAGGCTCAGCCTAAGTAGGCTAAGGAAAAATATCAGTGGGTGCTTCATGGCCAGACGTGGGCGTTTGCTGACATTTGTTTTATTTCCACATTGCTCGCCCCACCAAAGGGGACATGCTCAGCACTGACCCAAGCCAGGGTCCAGGTGCAGTTGAATGTGTCAAGGGAATTCATCAGCTTTCGGGCTCAGGCTGGGCATCCAGGGCTGGGTCACATACTGCCCACCCACCACCAGCCATCCATCCCGCATGCTCCAACCCCAAGCCCTCTGCTAAGTAGGAGACGAGAGTGAACTCACCAGTGGAACTCAGAGGACGAGCCACTGAAGGTGTAGTTATACTTTGTGCAGCCCCAGCTGTGAACACACAAAAGAGTGAAGACCCCAAGGACCCTATCTGGGGTCGCCATGGGCGCTCACTCGCTCACCAGGGGCCCCACCCCACATCCCAAGTGAAGCCTGTGTTCTAACCCTTTCACACAAGGGGCCTTTCTGCCTTGCAGCGAGCACTCAGTTAGCAAAGGTCTCTAACTGAAGAGTGTGGTGGTGGGGTGGGGGAGAACACATTCCTGTCTGGGGGATCTGGGTCACACAGTGGAGAAGGCAGGAACTTGGCCCGTGCAGACAAGCTCCACAGAGGGGCAGTGTGCCACCATAGATGGCCTGGGCATGGACATTCAGGGCCTCTGGAGGTTAAGTGCTGCCTGAACAGTGCTTGGGAGACAGAGAAAGCTCCTGTCCTGAGGTGCTCCCTCAATGATACTCATTCCCCAAACACTGGGAGACATGCATCTCCAGGCCATTTGGAACTAGCTGCCGGTAGGTGGCAGAGTGGAGGATAACATGCTCACTCTGTTACAGGCCATAAATGACACCTGGAGTCACACACTGAAAGAACCTGATGCTTACAGAGCTGCCTTTTTCTGGGCTCCTCAACCACTTCCCTCCTGAACCTTATTGAGGTTGCTGCACTCAATACTAGCAGAAGTTTCTGGATACCTCATCCTCCTATTCACCTACCCTCGCTCCCATCCTTTTTTTTTTGGTTTTTCGAGATAGGGTTTCACTCTGGTCCAGGCTGACCTGGAATTAACTATGTAGCGATCCTCCTACCTCTGCCTCCCAAGTGCTGGGATTAAAGGCGTGCGCCACCACACCGGCTTCATCCTCTTATCTGATATATATCTATTCACCTCTCATCAACACCCACCCATCTATCCTCCACCTATTACTTCATCTATGGCCCATGCATCTTTCTCTCCATCGTTATTGGATCTATGATTCATGCATGCTTCCATCCAGTGCAACCTCTTATCCAACATCTACTCAGCATCTCATCTATTCATCCACCTACCCATCCATCCACTTTTCCATTTATCCATCCACACATCCATACATCACTTCTAACCACCCTCCTACACCCAACCATATATCAAATCTCCCCACCTTCTCACCATCCATGTGCCAGGCACTGCATAACAATTAAATACAACAGACTTTGGCTCTCTGGGGAGATGAAATTGGAAGTCTTGGAGATCATGGGACTTGGAGAGAATGACATGGACCCAAGAAACTGCTTTGAGAGTCAGTTACAGCCCCTGTTTCTTCTCACAACACTGTGGAGGGCTCTGATCTCCTCTGGCCTGGACACTGATGGTCTCAATAGCAGGTAAGGGTTTCCTGTCTGGGGACCCTAGCATCCCTAAAAGTAACAGATGAAAACAGGAATTCAGTGAAAGCTTGCACACGAGCTCCATGATCTGGCCTCCTGCCTGGCTGTTTCCAGGACCCCAGCAGTCAGAAAAAAGAGCCTGCTCTGAGGAGACTGGATCCCAGCAGATGGCCCCATGTCCTGACTGTAGAGCATCCTGGGAGCGGAACCAACTCCTAAGTGTAGACGTGGGGAAGTTCACTGGTATGCAAACTGGGGACTGATGTAAGCTCGGGAGAAACAGACCAAGCAGAAGAGAGCTCACTGCAAAACGTGGGAAGAGTCCCGGCGGCATCCTCAAAAGGATGCAGGAAGCCAGAGCCCAGCAGAAGCAAACGCTCAGACCTCAGAGAAGAGCCTCAACTCAGAGCAGGGTGGAGAGAGCAAATGCGTGTGAAGGGAGACTGGAGTTATGGGCATGTAGGTTCTAAACTCCAGGGAGCCCCGAACAGTCTCTAAAGACACAATTCAAGACAATCCTGGCACTGAGGGCTGCTGGACCATCCAAGAGCTGAACCAGAATCACACCAAGGCATCCTTGGATACAAATATCCCAGCAGCTTCCAGGGAACGTAACCATGACCTAGGCTAGAAAATGACACTAACTTTTCCCAAAGCGACCCAGGCAGGAGGCCACCAGGTGGACTTCAGGGGGGCTCCCAGCCCTCCCCTAGTGGGCACCTCCAAGAACACATGACAGGAGGCACCACTCCCTCAAAGTGGCTAGAGCACACATACTCTGATGTGGAAGAGGACGCAGGCCAGAGGGACAGGTGAAGTCCCCACAAACATGTATGGCCCTGCAGGCCTGCTTCTTGCTGCAAGGGCCGGATGCTCTTGTCTCAACGATGCAGGGCGCCACGTGAACCCTTCAGCGTCACCCTGGACATTCTAGGTCCACAGGCCATGTTGGAGACATCTCTCCCAGCATTGAGCTAGTCAGCAGGAGCTCAGGCATGGCTCTGAGATAAGGGAGTCCCATTGGAAAAGGAAGGACACCCCAAATCTCTGAACACATGGTTTCATGGAGGCCTAGCTAGTCACAGTCATAGTCCCTCTATAATGGACCCATGTCATGACAGTGGGGCTCGGTGGGAAGGCTCTAACCCAGGACCCCAGGCTCCTTGGGCCCAGCCTCTTAGGTCACCCACCATCCGATGCCCTCATCGGGGTTATCCAACAGGACGCGGACGATGTAGAGCAGGCAGGTGAGGAGCTTGAGGGAGAAGTTGAACAGTCGGATCCGCAGGCCTGCAGAAATGGTGGCATCAGGGTGCAGTGTGTCAGGGGGAGGGAGGATTGGTTACAGGCAGCAAGCCTGCCTGCTCTGCTCATCTTTCTCCAGCAGCTTCTTCCTGAGGCCCCCTGCTCCTCCCACCCATGCCTCCTAGGGAGAGGTCAGAGGCACCTGCACCAGCCCTGGTCCTACCACTACTACACAGATGCAGCACTGAGGTTTGGGGTGGGGGATGAGACTACCGCCTAACCTCCGAGCCCCTTGCTGCACCAGATGGGTCCAGTATGGCCAAACTCAAAGCTGGGAGGGAATGTGTAGGGGCCTGCAGAGGGAGGGGGCAGCATGGATGGCCTGGCCCAACCAGGTGTCCAGCAGGAGATACAGTGTCCCCACAAGATTGAGCCTCCTTGGCTTTGATGTCAATGCCTTATCTAAATTGTAAAATTAGTAGATGCAGGGGGTGGGGCCAAGGATAGGGATCCAGGGCTGATTAACAGTGAAAATTACCCCATCTAATTCTTTGAATGGTTTTCAATGACATGGTCAGATTCTTAATTTTTAACTTAGAAAAAGCTATTGGGATGGGTTGGAGAATATATTACATTACTGCTTAATGTCTTAATGTGGGCCATTTAATTTGTAAATATTTATGGAAATGATTGTGGGACTGTGGAAAAAATTGACCTAATTTACCTTTGAAGTTTTAAAAGACAGTCCACTTTTTAGCATGTATGTTTTGTCCAGCCTGTGGTTGTCTTAACTGATAAGTGTGATTTTTCTCGGCCCCCCCCTCCAAAAAAAAAAGATTGAGCTTCCTTGCTTGGAGATGTGGCACTCTCAGGCAGTGGGAAGCTGAGATGCCCAGTCTCTGTGGCCACCACTTAGGACGCAGCCCCAGCTGGGTGGCTAGGACATCTCCCTGGGCTCCCCCTGCCCCTCTCTGCCTGGAGCCCCCCAAGCTCCCCACTCACTGGATCTTTGGTTTTTGATGAAGAATAGCTTGAGCCGCTCTTTGAAGGTGTTCTCATTGACATAGAACTCCACCTGGACCCTGGGGGAGGAAAGCAGGCTGGGGTTCGGGCCAGAGGCAAGGCCGGAGCCGGGGCCACGAGGCCTACTGAGTTCTCCTGAATTGTAGGAGTGGAGAGGTCAAAAAAGGAGTGGAGAGTGGAGAAGGCCAATGTCCAAACCTCAGACCTGGAAGACCTGTGTCCAAAAAGGCCTTACCGAATCCATCCCTCAGGACACCTGGAGGACACTGGCTGCCACCTGCTCAGTGTCCACATTCCTCCATGCTTCAAGGAGGCCAGGGCTGTAGCACCCATCTCATTTTGGACACCTGGTGCTCAAAACCTCCTAGGACCCATATAGCATCCAGAAGGTGATGGTCAGACATCATAAGTGCTTATTGGCTGTGTTCTGAGGCCACCACTCACTAAAGCCTGGAGGATAGTCAGGCCAGATGGGCTGGCAAGAGGCAGCTCCAACCACCCTGTAAGCCAGCAGTGGAGCCCCTCTAAGAGAGGCCCCCTTCCTCTCGTCTCTCCTCTGCATCTGGCCATCAGTTCCCCTGCCTCCATGACTCCCCCCACCCCCACACTGCTGCTCATCATGGGGCCAGCTTCTGAGGTTCTGTGTTTTTTTTTTTTGTTTGTTTTTTTGGTTTCTCAAGGTAGAGTCTCACTCTGGCCCAGGCTGACCTGGAATTCACTATGTAGTCTCAGGGTGGCCTCGAACTCACGGCGATCCTCCTACCTCTGCCTCCCAAGCGCTGGGATTAAGGGCGTGCGCCACCATGCCCGGCTGAGGCTCTGTTTCTGTTCCCTGAGGTCCTAAGACCAGACCACAGTGAAGTGTGCAGGAGTCACCCGGGTGGGTGAGTACATGGCTACTTGTGGTTGTCCCATCACCACACCTAAAGAGGGCCGTATGGGCTGGGAAACACTTGGCAGCTAGAGGAAGACAGGTCATTGCCCTCCTGCCCCAGCCTCAGACACAGTCCTGACTGGCCTGCCCGAGTCTGGGGAGATGAGATGAAAACACCAATGCTAGCCTAGAGGACAGACAGGGACCTGACCCTGGAGCTGAGACTCCAGCTCAGGTGACTTTCTTGGATGACTCACAGGTGGCCCATGCCTTGCCCATCCCCCCACCATGATAGACACAGGCTTCCCCCAGCCTCCTGGCTTCCTACACCATAACCTTGGCATCCTCCCAACAAGCTGTGGTGCCCTCAGGATGGAGTGGGGGAGGGACATAGCTTGGGCAGTGCAGGGTCGCAACACTGGAGGGCAGGGGGTTGCATGTCGGCAGGCATGTCGGTAGGGGTGGGGGCTGATTCTGGAGGACTGCATGGGAGAATCTACCACCTGCCTGTAGAAGAGGAGGCAGATGTTAGCCTGAACTCCTGTCCCGCCCCCCCCATGCTCCTAATCCCCTGGGACACGTGACTCCAAGCCTAGGTGGGCTGTGAACATGGATGACCTCTGAACTGGCTGCCACAGGCTCTGTCAAAGCAGTTGGAGAGTCTAATGTCTACCTGTCCAGGACTGGCCACCCCAATATTCTAAAAGGCATTGAAAATATTAATGTAGGTTGTGCAGATTGCTGTCTACGCAAAAGCCTTTTGGCCAGGGGAAGGATCTTAGGGAACTCTACTGGCCACAGAATTCCCTAAGGGCCTGTGTGGCTTGGCCACCCTGCCTGAGACAAGGCTCAGCTGGGGGTCTGATGCAAAGCCATCAGTAGATTCGGTTCACCCTGGACTGCTCAGTCAGGCAGATCAAACTCCCCTTAGGCCAACAGTGGCCAACTCAGTGCTAATAGTTAGTTAGTGTTCCCTAGCACACTGCACTGCACCCCAGTACACCTCTGTACCTCACTTGACCCATCACATCCACTGTGCCCCAATGTACCTTCTGGGCCCAGAACATACCACCGACAACACTATGTTCCCTAACCAGTGCATACTAGCCTACTTTACCCAGCACATCCCCTGTATTCCTTTATCCAGAAAACCCCACTGCACTCCCTTAGAACACCACACTGTGTCCCGGCACAGCACTGTACCCCATTGTGCCCCAGCATGACCTATCTGTGTTTCCAGAAGCCCCAGATGAAGAGCCACCCTCCACCCCATCCCCTACATGATGAGCTCTGGGAGTCTCCAAACTGCCTTTTTCTGGGGGAGCCTGAGGTTGACTAAACGGGATGGAGGTTAGACAGGCTGGATAGTGCAGGGTAAGGGCAGGGAGGCACTCTCAGGCTTGGGCTCAGGGCCTCCCCAGAACCCACATCCCCTCACTACCATGGGACACAGGGACCACCTGGATCTCAAAAGCTTGAGTACACCCCCCAATATGCCTGCATCCTCCAAAGAAAAGGCCTCACAGAGGGGTCTCTTCTCCCTGTTCACCCCCTCACACACACCACATTCAAGCTTCATTCCCACGGGTCCCTTAGCAAGTGTCCAAGGCCCTAGCCAATGCAATGTGGGGGTCAAGTCTCTCTCCTTCCCTGTCAGAGCACTGCTACACTGCTTATACAGTCTTCCTGTCCCTTTGTGGTTCTCTCTCACTCTTGGCTCCATTCCCTACCCCTAGATGTGGGCCCCAGGTCTGGTCACAGGAACCACTTGCAACCTGCCAGCCCCAGACATTAAATTCCAGCTGCCACTGGTGAGTCCCTGGGTGGCTGGGCTGGCTGCTCTCTGTCCTCTGGTATTTCCTGCCACTTTGGACATGGTTGGAATGTCTCCAAAGTGTCATGTTCTGGAGTTTAATCTCCTCTGAGATAGGAAAAGCATGGGAACTTAAGTGGGCTGTGGTACGTGTGTGTGCGTGCACGTGCGTGTGTCTTGCTGTGGGTGAGGGTTAGGATGGGTAAGTCACAGGGTAGAGCTGCACAGTCAGTCACATGTCTTAAAGGTAGAGAGAGGACCAGGAGAGACAGGTATGCATGATCCACTTCTCACCGTGTGGTGCCCAATGCCACTTCACGCAGGCCTTTGCCAGCAAGATGGCCATCACCAGGCATGAGCCCTTGAGCTTGGACTTGACCTAAGCCAAATAAGCCCCTTGTCATTAAAAAAATTTTTTTAAAGATTTTATTATTTATTTATTTACTTATTTATTAGAGACAGAGAGGGAGAGAGAAAGAGAAAGAGTGAGAATGGGTGCACCAGAGCCTCTAGCCACTGTAAACGAACTCCAGATGCATGTGCCCCCTTGTGCATCTCTGGCTTACGTGGGACCTGGAGAATCGAACTTGGGTCCTTAGGCTTCGCAGGCAAGCGCTTAACCGCTAAGCCATCTCTCCAGCCTGCCCTTTGCCATTTTCATTTACAGTCTGTGGTCTCATACACTTCCCTTGAGTAGAACTGCTCATCACTGGCCACGCCAGTGCCGACTCTCCCAGGCTAGAGCCAGCTATCCCAGCGCGCCTCAGGGAAACACTTCCGCAATTTTCCTGTAGCTCAGAGTTCCAGCCACTGGCTCCAGGAGGGGTTCCGTTTGGATCAGGATGGAACCAGGTCCTCTGTCTGCCCCTGCACTCCCACCCCTGCCCCGCTTCGTTGGACAGCTAGACACCACTTTATGGGACATTCCTGCTGGGAACTTGTCCCGCCTTCTTCCTCACTCCTCTGACTGCCCCCACTGCATCCAGGTCCTCTGAGCTCCCAGCCTTCTACCCCATGCCCATTCGCTTCTAACCTCATACCCCACTCCAGGGTCCTGGGACTCTCAGGGCTGGCTCCTGCCCCTCTCTTGGTTCACAGCCAGGAACCTGTGAAACTCAACCCTGCCCCTTCTTGATACCCTCCCCAGAGGCTCCCATGCAGCGGTGCCATGACCATGCTGACCCCGACTAAAACGACACTCCAGGAACAAAACACAGAGCTGGGCTAGAGAGATGGCTTAGTGGTTAAGCGCTTGCCTGTGAAGCCTAAGGACTGCAGTTCGAGGCTTGATTCTCCAGTACCCATGTAAGCCAGATGCACAACGTGGTGCATGCATCTGGAATTCGTTTGCAGTGGCTGGAGGCCCTGGTGTGCCCATTCTCTCTCTCCCTTTCTCTCTCTCTCTCTCTGCCTGTCGCTCTCAAATAAATAAATAAATAAAAACAAAATTTAAAAAGAAAAAACACAGAGCCACCTCTCAATGGGGCAAGACCCAGCTGGCTGCTGACACCCATTAGCCTAGTACTTGGGCACTTGGCGGGCACTGCTCAGCTACAGGGGAAGGTGCTCTCCACACAGTACTGCCAAGGCTTGGCAGCTCTGCTCCCCTTGAAGTCAGTGCCCTGCAATGCCAGAGAGATCAATGAAGCCTCTTTGCTTTCAATTTTTAATGAACTGTGGCCGCCCACTTCCTCTAGCACCACACAAACAGGAAATTATTTTCCCCTGACCTGTATTTAAGACCGTAGGTATGATTTTTCCCTTGAAGAATGAGGAAGGCGCAGGGTAGAGGCTGGCTGGGTCAGCTCTGGGAAGCCCTGCAGGAGCAGGGGAAAAGCCCATGAGCTACCTACACCTCCTGCAGCCTGGCTCACAGACACAACCGGGGCCGGTCTGAAGCTTGTGTGTGTGTGTGGGGGGTGGTTCATGAAACCGTGTCAGCCTGATAGGCAGAGGCTGCCGACTAAGCTTTGGTGACTACAGGGAAGACAGACATGGGCCCTTCCCCTTACTGCCTTCACTTGGGCTTCCTGGCTGGGAATGAGAACTGTGACAGGAGCTGCCTCCCACCCGTGTCACGAGGGTGCCTGACAGGCAGGGGGATTTCAGCAATGGTAAAGTCAGGAGGAGCCTACAGGGTCCTGGGCTTCTCCTGGCCTGTGCACTGTGAGGGAGGATGCCGTGAGTCAGGGTGGGTGTTAGGCCAGCACTGACATTGGGATGGTGCTTGCTACCCACCAATGCTGGCATGTCCAGGAAAGCCAGTGAAGGCCTACACTGCTCAGGACATCACACGCAAACCCATACCCTGACTATGTGCACGCACACACGTGTGGCCATATCACTGACTCCAGGTCAGTCTGAGCCTGGACAGAGTGGATGACCCATTTGGGGAGCAAAGGGTGCAGCCATTGTGACCCTGGAAGCTGGCTACTTGGGGGAAGTCCTGGTTGGAAAGAGGGTCAGGCTGCCTGGAATAGCTCAGCCTTACCAGCAGCTCCTACATCTACAGGAGGCCAACCAGGGGGGGGACAAAGCTGCTGCCCCCTAAGCTGTGAGCCTTCATGTTTCCCTAGGGGAGGCTTCAGCAGAGACCCCTGACCTGTGACACCCCTCTGAAGACTTTCCAGTGGCCTTGGATCCAACCTGAATGACCCAGGTGGAGGCCAAGACTCTCCTAGCTCCTCCCCCCACCCTAGGCTAGCTCCTCTGGTGGGCCTGCTGGCCCAGGCTAACCCATAGGACACTACTGCACACCAATCCTATGGAACCCCAAGGCAGGTAGGGGAGTTGCAGTTGACCATCCTGGACCCTCCAGATCCAGCTGGGAAACTGAGGGAAGGGGGTTTAAAGTGACTTGGGAGGGTAGGCAGTGACTTATCAAACTATCAGTGGACCCTGGCCTGGCCCTCCTCTGACATGGCAACCCTACTGGGACCCCATGGGTTCTTGTTCCAGCCTTGGGTCTCCAAAGGTCCAAGGTCATCTCCTCTAACCAGTGGTGGCCCCAGGGCATCATGGGCACAGCCTTAGCTTTTAGGCAGCCCCAGGGAGGTCTGTGCTCCTCCTTGGTCTGAGGCCCAGCTCCTCAGGCTCCCAGGGGAGAAGAGCCCTTCATGTTGTGGTGTTAAATCAGTGGAACCAACACAGATCAGGCCCCACTTAAGAGACTACCATGGAGTGACTCGTCACACGGCCACACTGAGGGAGCTCTGGCTTCCCGAGCCTCAGCTCCTGGACCTATCTTAGCAGGCAAATGGCAGAGCCCCCGACCCTGGAGACTTCAACCTATATATGCAGCTGAGAGGGGCTGAGGCCAAGGGTCCAGGGTCACCGGCGTGATGATTTGTACTGTCAACTTGACAGAATCTAAAATCACCTATGAAGGATTATCTAGATTGGTTTAATTCATGTGGGAAGATCCACCTTAACTCTGGGTGGATCAATCCATGGACCAGAGCTTCTGTACTGTATACAAAGCACAATGGGGCTGGAGAGATGGCTTAGTGGTTAAAGCACTTGCCTGCAAAGCCTAAAGACCCAGGTTCAATTCCCCAGTACCCACATAAGCCAGATGCACAAGGTGGCGCATGCGTCTGGAGTTCATTTGCAGTGGCTGGAGGCTCTGGCGCACCCATTCTAGCTACCTGCCTCTTTCTCTCTCCACCTCCCCTCTCTCGCCAATAAATAAATATTTTTTTTGAAGGTGCAATGCTGGGCTGGAGAGATGGCTTAGCGGTTAAGGCACTTGCCTGTGAAGCCTAAGAATCCAAGTTCAATTCCCTAGTACCCATATAAGCCAGATGCACAAGGTGGTGCACATGTCTGGAGTTTGTTTGTAGTAGCTAGAGATCCTGGCGTACCCATTCATTCTCTCTCTCTCTCTGTCAAATAAATAATTAAATTATATTAACTTAATTTTTTAAAAGCACAATGCTGGCGGAGCATCAGCAATCATCCCTCTGCCTCCTCACTGTGGAGACCGAATGTGAATTGCCTCAAGTTCCTGCCACCCACCATGCCGCCTTCCCTGCCGTGACCTGGAACTATAAGCTGAAATAAATGCTTCCTCCCTTAAGCTGACTTTTGTCTCAGCAAACAAGAAGGTCCTAGCAATGACAAGGTAATTAACATGATCTGTAAGCCTGTCCCCCATACAGGCCTGATGGCAGGTCCCTTTGCTGTCACCTGCCTGCTCCTGAGGTTCTGGCTACCACGGCGGGGGTGCCTTGTCCCCGGGGCTCCTCACTGGAGACTACTCACATCGTGTCCCCAGAAGCATGTGCTGGGGCTGGGAGGGTCTAGCCAGAAGTGCCACATCCCTGCCTGGCTGCACGTCCACAGTGCCCTGCAGAATCTCTTCTCCCACGGGGCCTAGTGCCCCAGAGGTGTGAGGACACATATGTCCCCCAGAAGGTTCATCCCCCTGTGAAACACTTACTGAGAGAGAGAGGAGTCCAGGCTGAAATCTTCCACATGAAGCCTGGGGACACAGAGCGGACACACATCAACACTGAAGGTGAGCGGGGCTCTGGCACCAGGTGGGGGCATTTGGGCAGGGTTGGCATGCCTGCCCCTCCTGACACCGGCAGAGCCCCGGGTGCGGTGAGGGTGGAGTCAAGGCAGGTAGCTCAAGCGTGCAAGGCGAATAGAGGCTCATTTGACCTCCCCCCACCAAGTTTCCGAGAAAGCGGCATAGCAACCCACAGTACGGGCACATGCAGGCCCTGTGCCTCTGCCAAATGGGAGTGGCATTCACAGTAAACACAAAGCCTTCAGCCAAAAGTGAAGCACATCTGGGGAGCAGCCTCTCTGACCTGCTCAGTGCTAAGTCTGTCCAGGCTGGTTTGTGACCTGTGTTTAGCAATGGCCCTGCCAGCTGCATGTCACATGAGAAAGCCAGGACCAGCTCATAGGTCCTCACAGAGCATCTTGCAGCCACGCACGGTACATCAGAGTACATCAGAGTCCGCTGGTCTGCCATCTCTCCCCTCACAAACACCAGGGGCTCTAGCCTGCCACCATGGGTGCTTGACATTCCCTCCCTGACCCCGGCACTGCCCCACACTCTTCATGAGCTGGAGTCTGCAGGAGCCTGGCAGGATTGTGGCTTGTCACATGGCAACAAAGACATGTACCACACAGCCTGGGCAACCAATCTGGAGCCCACAGCCCATCTCTGCTCCCTAGGAAAGACCAGCCCCATCTGCATGGAGGCTTCCTGTTCTCCAGAGCTCAGGTACTAGAATGGGGCCTGTGTTCCGCACAGGCCACGTCTGTATTGTCCCCCCCTGCACACACACATACAATGTCACCTGGCCCAGGCCCACGTGGGGAGGCCCAACAAGCAAGCAAACGGGTGCTCTCATTGAATGACAATGGCCTGTAGGCAAAGTGACATGGGACTTCACTGGCCAATGAAGAACCTGCCACAGACTGGAGCCAAGGAACGGGAGGTCCCACCTGGGCTGACCTGTCTGGGGAGCTGCAGCTCACAGAGGACGCGAAGGGGATAGGAAAGGGAGTTGGTTCTTCAGCCCAATAATCAAACCCTAGAAGATCCAACAAGACCTGGCCCAGCAACTACTTAAGATCCCATAGTTCCTCCCTGAACCACACTATAGCCCTAAGGAGCTGGGGACACAGGCTAGACAGGGCCCCAACTGTATTTCTTTCTCTGCCCTCAGCCTGTTGCATCCTAAAGAGCCTGGGGGTTGGGGCCCACCAGGAGCCAGTGAGCAGGTGCAGATTCACCTGGCTTGTGTCTGGAAGGCTCGGTCAGACCTGAGATGACTTCTCTAGGAGCAATCTGGTTAGTGGGGGCCATAGTGTCTGGGTGACCCCTTCCTTCTCATGAGCTCTGAGTCCCAGGAGGTGCTTCAAAGAGGGGTTCTGTGTTTGGCTAAGTTTGGGAACGTCCATGTTCTGGGCCCTGGGGCCCTTCAAATTATTAATTTCAGGCGTGTGTTTCCCACGAGTAAATAACTAACTTATTTTGGGCCAGGTTATGTCGTCCCTAACCATATGCTGCAACTCTGACCCCCGCGCCCCGACCCCCGCCCCCAGCTCAGGATGTGACTGTATTAGGAAAAGTGTCTTTGCAGTGCTTGTTAAGTTTAAATGGGGTCCTATGAGTGGCCCCCACTCAGACTGACTCGTGTGTTGGTAGGAAAAGCTCAGGACCCAGACCCACAGAGAAGAAAGCTTACAAGTGAGGAGACTCTAGCTAGCCCCTTCCTGGTCTCATGCTTCCAGCCTCAAAAGCACAAGAAAATAAATCCCTGCGATTTATTTCTGACCCCTGTCAGTGGCAGCCCCCACCAACCCACACCACTTAACAAGGAAGCCTCCATCCCTCAGAGGAACCAGGCATGCAGCCGGTACCAGAGCCTGGCCAATCCGCGTGTGTTGTGGGGTTAGGGTAAGCAGCCTGGCATGCCTGGTGGGGGAGGGACAGCAGCGACACTGCAATTGCTGAAGCAGAGCAGAATGAGAGGGGGTGGCCCAGTGCGATGTCCACTGGGGTGAACTCCAGAGAGCTGCTCATGATGCAGTGTGCGAAGCTGGGGTGGTTGTAAAACCAGAGGAAGGCCAGTAGGGTGGGGTGGCAAGTGGGGCACTAGGGAGCTGAGAGGTGCAGTGGGGGCAGGACAAGAGCTAGGACTAGAAGGTTGTGGAGTCTGGACCTCAAGGCAAATAGGTCCCTGCAAAGGACCATCTCCTGAGCCCTATACCAGGGATTGGGACCGGGGAGGCATTCTGCTCACCATAGCTGAGCCAATTGGCCAGGGACTTCTGGGGAGGACAACAGGGCCACACTGAAGTCTGAGAAACTGCCCTGTGGAGGCCTTAGCCTTTGGGGAAGAGGTGGCAGATGACAGCAGGGGACTGAGGGGGAGGTGGAGAGTCTAGCTGGCTTTGAGAGATGCCATGTCACAACATGATGAAGTAGTGGGCAGTAAGGAAGTGGATGGAGTCCAGAGACGTCAAGGTCTGGAGGGCTCTTAGAAGGCAGGCTCTGGGAAGACATGTGTGGCTGGTAGGAACACAGCAGGTTCAGTATCTAAGAAAGTTCTGAGTGGGGGAACGGCGGGGGGCGGGTACAAAGCCACAGAACCTTTGTCCTCAGAACACTTTGGGGAGCAGACTTGTCTCAGAAGCGAAGTGAACACTTGATCCCGGGCTGGCCCTGCCAAGAGCGGGCTGGTGGGTGCTGGGGTGCCACCAAGGAAGGGGGTTCCTGACACTCTTGCTCCTGGCCATTATCCCAGACACTGCTCTGAGAGGTGGTCCCATCAGAAGTTGCTCTAAGCCAGGCTCAGAGGGGGGTGACATCGGTGAAGACCTCGTGGGGACAGGGCAGTGGGAGCTGCCACTGTCTGTAGACCTCACCAGGGACAGTTCAAGAAGGCCTTAGCCCCAACCTGACTTCTGCAATACCACCAAGCCCTGCCCCAAGTCCACACTAGGCTCCGCCCATCTCTACACCTATGTACTGAACCTCAGGGATGGTTAGGGTCCTGGGTCACATGATTCCTACCCTTGGAACTCCCCTTGGCTGTGCCTGTAAGGACTTCTCATACCTCCCTCTGTCCAGGAGCTGGAGACCCTGAAGGCCCAGCTCCCTTTAACTCTGAGCCCATGAGCCCCACCTCCTAGGTCTTTCTGCAGCATTTCTCTGCTCAGAGGGTGGCCTCTGCAGCTCTCCAGGAGACCCGCTCCCTCAGCTCAGTCTACATACTCTGCAATATAACAGTGACTGGTGACTTTCGAGCTCCAGAGCTCCAACCCTTTTCCACTGGGGATGGCTTCCAGGGCCTTGCATCCCCATGCAGCTGCCCTCCCTTCCAGGTCCCATGGGCACAACTTAGGTCTTGGAAGCTTGGCCTCCCTGCGCAGAGGCTCTGCCCTTCCAGAATCCCCCAGCACCCCCACCACCACCCTTCTTGGGAGTGCCTCCTTCCCTGAACTCACTGCCTTTGGCCAGACCCAGACAAAGCAGGCTGGGTTAGAGTGCAGAGAAAGGACAGGGGTGGGGGCCTCAAGTCAGGGGTGTTGGTTGGGGGGTGTCTAGAAAGGTGCCCCAGTGCCTGAACTGGGAGTTCATTCCCCACTGGGTCCAAAGACCTGGGGGTTCAGATCTGTTTGGCCATCCCAGCCTTACCAAAAAACAAAGAAAGAAGAAGCAGACCTAAGAGTTAGAGTGAGGCATCCATAAGACAGTGCAGAGATTCAGGGGTGCTGTAGGCAGGGCCACAGACCCCATTGTACACATGCATGGGGCCATGAAGAGCCCTCTCTCTGCTGTTCTATCTTCCCTGCAGTGGACAGGGCCTGAGCCCTGACCCTGGCTGGTGCTGGCTGGCAGCCTACACATGAGACAGCAGTAAGCCACAGCCTGTCGTCTCACTTGGAAATGGCATCAAACTCAAGTTCTTAGAGCTCCAGGACACCCTGTCCTCACATGCGACTTGCCTGGGTTCCCTACTGCTTGTCAAAGCGAGCAAGCCTTCAACCTCGGGCCCAGGCGCTGCTGGGCCCAGCTATGCAGACAGCTCCCTTTTCAGTGCCCTGCAGAAGGAGGCTGGCAAGAACCCTGCACATGAAGACTGCTGTGTTGGAGAGAGGACACCTGTGTGAAAGGGCCTGTGGTCCTCAGGGTCCAGAGTAGCCATGTAACAAAGGTGAACACGGGTGAGGGCTTCCTGGAGGAGAAAACCATAGCTCCCATCGGTGGCTTCATATGCAACCTGTGCAGAACTGCTGTCCTTGTGATCCACCCCATCCAGGCTCAGGCTGGCTATCAGAGGAGCTTCCGGACCCGCTGGCCCACAGTTTCCAGAAAGAGAGTAAAAGAATGGTCTCCAAGCCTTTGGGCAGCACCCACTGCCCTCCTGCCCTGGATAGTCACTTCTGGCAAATAGGAACAGGATGGCAGTAGACGTTCCCCCTTTAAGAAGCAGAAATCATGTAGAAGGATGGGAGAGGCCTGGGGAAGGGATAGGGAAAAGTGCCCTCCGGCCATCTGCCAGGTACAGCCACTGCCAACCCTCCAGACTTGATAGGCACCCCACCACGCCTCTCACTGTCCCTCTATCCAGGATGCCCTGCCAACTTCATGTTCATCCTGAAGGGCCAGTGCCCAGAAAGCTCCACTCGCCAGGCCCAGCCTGCATCTCTTCTCCTCACAGGCTTGGTGCCCACGATGTGCCCACACCAGACCAGGTCTGATTCATCTCATTCCCCCGCAGCAACCAGCAGGGCTCCTGGCACAAGCAGGTGCTGGCTAGGGATTCGCTCTGCAGAGACCTCAGTGTCTTCACCCATGAAATGGGGTGTCACATCCTGCCAGGAGCTTGCAGGAGGTTGAAGAGGAGTCGTGGGCTCCCTCCCAGGACGGCCTCCTGCACTCTGAATGTCTACCTATGCTGGTCCTCGACATGCCAGAGCTCTCGCTGTGTCCCAGCCCATTTGCTACGTAACCTTTCTGAGCTCCAAAACTCTCTGGGCCCCAGCTGCTCACCTCTGAGGTGTCTGCCTCCCTCCTCCCCAAATGTCTCTGGCTGAACCCACTTGAATGGGGCTTCCTGAGACCAAGTGGGGTCCAGCTACCTGGCTCAGGGCCCAGGTCTATTTCACTCCTCTTACCTGCAGAGCCCCTGGGCTCGGCCTCTAAGCGGGGGTTGGGGATGTCTCACAGGCTCCCCAGCGTAGGCTGCAGGCGCGGGGTGGTAGTGGGATGCCTAGGTGAGGTGAGGGTGAGCGAGGGCACAGGCCGGCCGCCCCTCCCAGGCTGCAGGCAACGCGGTGGCGGCAGGCGCGGTGAACAGAGCCCAAGCTAAGGTAAGATGCCCGCGGCGAAGCAAAGCCCCTCCCGCGCCGCCGCGGGGTCCCAGCCCTCCCCCGCCCACGCCACCGCGAGCCCCTACCTTTGGCCCACGTCGCTGCCCACGGAGCCCCCGCCGCGAGCCGGCAGCAGCGGGCTGAGCCCGTGGGGCTCTTCGGGGGCCGCGGTGCCGGCAGGGGCGCCCCTCGGGCCCGCCTTGCCCTCGGATGGCGAGCGCGGCAGCTTGGCCCGCGCCATCCTGCGGGAGCTCTCTGCGCGGGAGGCGGCGGCGGGGGCGGCGCCGGGCGCAACCACCGCGCTCCCTCCGCAACCCTGGGCTCTCCGCACCCCGCGCGCGCGCGCCGCAGTGGAACGGTCCGGGTGGGGTGGGGTGCGGTGGGGAGGACTCCCGTTAGGCTCCCCGCGCCCCAAGGTCGGTCCCCACTAGGACGCCCCAAGGAGGATGCGGTCTCTAGAGCCCAGCCAGCTGTCCTGCCCACCTTACCCTCGAAGTCGTGGTGATGGTGATAGGGATCACTGTCCTGGGGGAGGGAGAGTAACTGCACAGGTGACAGCTGGGGGGGGTCCCTGGGGGTTCGCCTCCAGAGCAAGTTGTTGGGGAGAAGGGGAGGAGCCATCCCTTCACTGGAATGTGCCCATTGCACAGCTCTCCTGAGGATCTTGGGGACCTTAGTGTGGTGGTCAGGTTGACAGGAGGTTCCGAGCCCTGTCCATCTTTCAGCCAGTCCCCTGCTTCCTTCCTGACCTGCCCAGGTGAGGTGGGTCCAGTCCCCTGGCCAGGTGGGACATGACCAGTGTGTGCCCAACCTTCTGACTTTCCACTTCTCAACCAAAAAAAAAAAAAAAAAAAAAAAAAAAAAAAAAATTGCCAGGGCTCAATCCACAAAAGGCCATTTCTGGTGCTCAAATGCCAGGCTGGATAGTGGGCATTTGGATCCCATCTTGTATGCAGCAGCTCCAGGTGTGGGACTTTGGTCTGTGCCTGGACCTGCACGGGTGTGTCACTTCACAAACAACCTGAGCAGGCCACACAGAGTTTTGCCACTTCTTGAACTGGGGGTATAGGTGCTGAGGGAGGAAGTAAGTGGCTTCCCCAGGAAAGAAGAAAGAGCTGAAGGAAGCCAGAGCTGGCTGACTGGGAGCCTAGCTAGTCCATTTCATAGCTGAGGCTCCAGGTGACTCACCAGGGAGCAGACAACTCACAGCCTATAGGTGCCTATGCTGGGAGGTTCAGCTGTTCTGAAGTCCACCTGGGTACAGAGGCTCTCAGTGCACGCTTGTCCTGAACAGCTTCTGCAACTCCAAGGGTCCTCCTGGCCCACCCAGACCTGGACTCTGGGCTCATCCCACTTCCCCAGTCTTTCCCCCACTATGACACAGTCAGGGCACTGCCAGGTGGTTTGTGGGAGGAAGGTGGACCTTAGCACTCCTAGGAAGTACCAGTTCTAGCTGGGGCGGGGGTGGGGGTGGGGAATGTCCTGGCCCACTTCAAACTTATATCAAGTCTTCAGGAAATAGGGGTTCAACTGTTTCCCTTCCCCTAAACCGTGACACCCTTGGTTGGACTATCCTGACCTAGCTAAGCCACTGTGTACCCTGGGCAATATCAGACAAACCTGGGACTGAGTCCCTGAGAGGATGAGGGGCCGCAGTATCAGCCTCCACTCAGCAAGGAGCAGACTCCTTGATCAACGCCACGGAAGTGATGGACCAGACCACCTAAAGAAACCAAGGTATGAGCTGGGCCCTGACTCCATCAGGGCACCCATACACTGAGCTACCACTGTGTACAGGAAATGATTGGCTTGCTGGCTCACACAACACTGGCTCCAGCCCCAGGTTCCCAGAAAGCCGCGCTCAGGGTTCTAACAAAGGCTCAGGTGCAGACTGGGGAGGTGGCTCAGTGGATAAAGCTCTTGGCACACAAACATGAGTACGTGAGTTAAGATCCCCAGATCCTGTGTAAAAGCTGGATGCCGGGGCTGGTGAGATGGCTTAGCGGTTAAGTGCTTGCCTGTGAAGCCTAAGAACCCCGGTTCAAGGCTCTATTCCCCAGGACCCATGTAAGCCAGATGTACATGGTGGCACATGCGCCTGGAGTTCGAATGCAGTGGCTGGAGGCCCTGGTGCGCCCATTCTCTCTCTCCCTTCCTTTCTCTGTCTCTAATAAGTAAATAAATAAAATTAAAAAAAAAAAGCTGGATGCTGTGGTGGGCACCTGGAATCCCAATGAAGAGAAGGGTGGCAGAGATAAGAGAAGCTAGCCGGGAGAAGCCAACAGTGAACAGTAAGAATGAGACACCCTGCCTCACAGGCGGAAAGCAAGGACCAGCACCCAAAGTTTCTTCCACATGCATGCCCACCATGGCATGCCCATACTCGTATATGAGTATGCATGCAAGCACATCATACATACATTACAATTTTTTTTTCGAGGTAGGGTCTTGCTCTAGCCCAGGCTGACCTGGAATTCACTATGTAGTCTCAGGGTGGCCTCACACTCAAGAGTGATCCTCCTGCCTCTGCCTCCCGAGTGCTGGGATTAAAGACATGCACCACCATGCCTTCCAATTTTTTTTTAATTTAAAAAATAAAGAAATAAAAAGGTTCAGGTGTGCATCCCCTGATCACAGCTCATGTTGGCACCAAAGGAAGAAAGCCTTTACGAGAGGAGGCTCCTGCCTGCCCCTAAAGGTGGAGGTGCTTCTGCCCTTCCTGGGAAGCAAAGTTTCTGCCAGCCAGCAGTCCTCCAGCCTGGGGTATGCTGCCCACATGGGCTGGGGTGCAGAGAAAATACTGGAAAGATATCAGGAAACTAATTTGTGGTCATTCCAGGAGTGGGGGAGTAGGGGTAGGCAAAAGTCAAGGCTGCACAGCTCAGCGTTCATGGAGAGGGTGTCCTTGTACGCCTAAGCAATGGCCATGAATTGCATGTGAGCCGTTTGCAGTTGCCATGTCCACAGAGCACAGGAGGGCAGAGGCCTGAGTGTCCATTCCCAGTGCAATGGGCCCCACCACAGTGGAGTGCTGGGTCACTTTGATTTCTCAGAGCACAATAGGTCGTCATGTTTGTCTCAAGTACCCAGTTACGGGCTGGGGAGATAGCTTGCCTTTAAAGTATGAGAACCTGAGTTTGATGCCCAAAACACACATACAAATGCTGGGTGCAGTGGCACGTGCCTATAACCCCAGCAATGAGGAGGTCGAGACACAAAAGATCCCTGGAGCTGGCTGGCCTAATTGGTGAGCTCCAGGACAGTGACAGACCCCTTTCTCAAGAAGAGGTGGACAGGCTGGGCATGGTGACACACATCTTTAGTCCCATCACTCAGGAGGCAGAGGTAGGAGGATTGCTGTGAGTTCAAGGCCACCCTGAGCTAGAGTGAGACCCTACCTAAAAAAAAAAAAAAAAAAGGGCTGGAGAGATGGCTTAGCACTTATCTGTGAAGCCTAAGGACCCCAGTTCGAGGCTTGATTCCTCTGTACCCATGTAAGCCAGATGCATAAGGTAGTGCATGCATCTGGAGTTCGTTTGCAGTGACTGGAGGCCCTGGTGCACCCATTCTCTCTCTCTCTGCCTCTTTCCCTCTGTCTGTTGTTCTCAAAGAAATAAATAAAAATAAATAAAAAATTTTGAAAAAGAAAGAGGTGGACAGGATTCTGAAGACAACACCTGAGGTTGTCCTCTTACCTCCACACACACACATATGCACACTTACCCACACACATTTAAAAAGAAATAAATAAGGGGCTGGAGAGATGGCTCATCAGTTAAAGTGCTTGCTTACAAAGCCTGACAGCCTGGATTTGATTCTTTCGGTACCCACTTAACAGCAAATGCACAAAGTAGTACATGCATCTGGAATTCATTTGCAGTGGCTAGAGGGCCTGGTGCACTAAAACACTCTCTCTCTCTCTCTCTCTCAAAAAAATAAATATTTTGAAATAAATAAATAAAATGTCCCCAATTAGAGTCAGATAACAAACAAAAGTGAGAGGCCAACATTTTGCATGACATGAGTTAGTGCTAATGTGTGTGGAGAACCCCTTGGTGGTAGCCCTGAGCCACTGGGGCTTCCCCCTGTGGGTAAGGACTGCAGGAGTAGGCAGTGTGATGGACAGGGGAGGGAGACCTGCTGCCCAATCACATGGATGAGGACAGGCTTATTTTAAACATGGCCATTCCCTCTCATCACAGAATCTACTTTCCAGCTCAAGAGTTTGGGGACAGATGACCTCTCGCATGTCAAGCAGTGGCCTTAGGCTCCTAAGCATCTGGGCACTGTTCTGGGGACAGTATATCCAACCTGGAGCATGGAGAGGAAGGGAGGATGGGTGCTGGGCCCCAGGCTCAGGGTCATAGAGCTTGGACAGTCTAGTCCCGAGGCTCTGTAGAGCACATGTCATGGAAACCTAGGGATACATGATGATCACATGTGTGTGTTCACATGTGTTAATGTCAGGCATTTTCCTTGGTTGCTTTCCACTTTATTTATTGAGATAGACTCTCTCACCTAAACCCAGAGCTTGCATATTTGGCTAGTCTAATGAGCCAGCTTTTTTTGAGAGAGAGTCAGAGAGAGAGAGAGAGAGAGAGAGAGAGAGAGAGAGAGAATGGGTGCACCAGCAGCCTCTCAGCCACTGTGAATGAACTCCAGATGCGTGTGCCCCCTTGTGGGCAAGTGCAGCATTGCACCCTTGTGTCACTGTGTCTGGCTAAACGTGGGACCTGAAGATTGAACAGGCTGTCTTAGGCTTGGCGGGCAGGCACCTTAGCCACTGAGCTATTTCTCTAGCCCTGAGCCAGCTTTTTGAGATAGGGTCTCTCATTAGCATGGAACTCACCAGTTAGGCTAGACTGACTGGCTTCTGAGTCCCAGAGATCCCTGCCTCTGCCTTCCAAGCATTGGTGTTATCGTCTGGCTGCCCCACCTAGCACTTTATGTGGATACTTGGGATCCAAACTCAGGCCTTCACACTTGAGAGGCAAGCACTTTACTAACTGAGCCATCTCCCATGACCATGAGCATTAGGGCATGGAGTCCCAGGGCATCCCCAGCTGGGTAGCCTGGGCTCTGAGCAAGAACATTTCACTAGATCACAGAAGACAGTGCAGATCCAGAGCCTGGGATACATGGCCTTTCCTCAGGCTCTGGAGTCTGGGAAGGCTGTGAGGGCACACATAGGCTAAGGTAAAGGAATGGGAATGGGGTTGGCACACAGCCTAGAGGTGGATGAACCCCCAGTGTCTGTGTACGATGAAGGATAAGTCATGAGTCAGTCTTGTGTTAAAACACACCACTTAGCCTTAGCTGAGAGGAAGTCTGCCACCTGCCACCACCAGGATGGACCTCAAGGACATCATGATGAGAAATGAGCCAGTCACAGAAGGACACTTCCTGTGGGACTCCATTTAACTGAGGTCCCCAGAGGTCTCAGATTCATAGAGACAGGGTTAGAAGGTAGGTGTCAAGGCTTGGGTGGGGTGCCATTGTTAACAGAGTATTTGGGGAGATTCTAGAAAGTTCTGTGGATAGATAGTGCTGATGACTGCACAGAAGTGGGACTGTGCTTAGTGCAGTGAGTGAAAGAGAATGAACTTCAGAGAGCCTGGATGTCAGTAAAACCCAACCCCAGAGCAAAAAAACTGGCTGCCAGGGCTAGAAGCACCATATCAGCTACTGAGCACAAACTCTATTAAAAGAGCACTCAGAGTCCAGATTAGTGCCTTTATCTCCACAGATGGAGGTAGAGAGAGATTTCAGAACCCTGGCCCAGTGGGAGCCCAGACATCATTCCACTATTACAGAGTGGATCCGAACCAATTGAACCCAAGGAGATAGCTGGAAATGGAATTAATGATAGACAGATGGCTCTGACCACACAGCAGAGGCAGATATTGATCCATGTACCAGAGAGAGTAGAGAACACTGTTCCCAAAGGGTCCTTTGGACCTCTAAGTAGAGGTCTCAGCTGACTTCAAGTATTGAAAATATACTTACTTATTATTTTAAAACATTATTTATTAGCAAGCAAGAGAGAGAGGGGAAAGAATGGGCTCCCAGGGTCTCTTGTCACTGCATACAAGCTCCAGATACATGTGCCACTTTGTGCATCTGGCTTTATGTGGGTTCTGGGGAATTGAACCCAGGCTGTTGAGCCATCTCCCCAGCCCTAAAACACATTTAGAAAGCATTTGGAAACATAATGAAAAGGCAAAGGATGAACTCTTCCTGAATTCTAGAAAATAAGGTGCAAGGCATAGAATGCTCAGATATTGACCTTCCTTGATCTACTGAGCTTGACAAACAAAGAAAGAGCTCTTTGGAGATGCAGGACAGGAAAAGGCATCACCTATGAGGGGCAGAGGGAGAAAGTTTTGTGTTTTCTGCAAAGAACTAAGCCTGATGGAATAACATTCATGGGCAGATGAAGTGCCAAGGAAAATGGAAGACAGGATTATTATACCCTGCTAAAATGTCACCCAAGTCCCAGACATAAAGATATGCTTCAAGTATGGGACAGCACACGAGAACATGACATACACTCAGATGCCCTTTCTGGGGGAAAATAACTTCAAAGTTTTCAGCCAGCTTAAAAAAAAAAAAAAAAAAAAAACGCCAAAGTAAGGTGCTCCAGAGTGGAGGAGGCACAACAAATGCCTGTGGTCAGCAGGAGCCCATGTAAGTAGATTTACAGCAAGTGTTAGCTAATTATGCAAAGTCTGGTTGAAGAACAGACTGTAATGACTTTAAATTTTGATGAGTGAAAAGAACAACATAAACCTTCTCCCTATAGACCAGCCAACTGAAAGCTGGAAAAAGCTGCACTGCATGCAGCCGTATCGGACACAGAAGTCATCAGCAGTGAAAACAGTGAACACTGAACATTCAAGTTTGGCCAGACAGGCCCAATGACTGAACGGGTGCAATAGTGGCATGTCTGCTCTTGGGGTAACTAACTGCTCCATAATTGGACTGAAGGCCCTCTCTATGGGAGGGAATACATGCGTGGTACTGAAAAACCTAAGTAAAAGTCTATGGCAGGGGAGGTCATGATCCTTAGGGTTACAAAGCCTGCTCTTGTCTGGCTAAATGTATATATTCCCACCAAGCTGCCCTGAAAGCACTACACTTAATGTTCATATTCACATATTAATGTTACTCTCACTTTTGGTTAGAGAAGTTTCTCTTTTCAGATGGCGATGACCACTGGGATGACCCAAAAGGCAACATAGTGCTGAGAAGAAGGGATGGAGGAGAGTCCAGCACTGAAACATCTCTGTCACACCCTCCAAGGCACAGGGCCCATTGCGGAAGAGGGGGCGGATAGAATGGAAGAGCCAAAGGAAGGGTATGACTCCTTACAAAGCAACTGTCCAGACAGAAATTGGCCTCGATATCCATGACCTTGCAGTGCCTAGCAATACCTTCACAAGACTCTCATAATAGAAGAAAAAGATGATGACATCAAATTAAAAGAGAGACTAATGGAGAGAGGGAGGGGATATGATGGAGATTGGAGTTCTAAAGGGGAAAGGGGGAGGGGAGGGAAATATCATGCGTTTTTTGTATGTAAGTATAGAAGCTGTCAATAAAAAAATTTTAAAAAAGAACAATATACGCCGGGAGTGGTGGCGCACACCTTTAATCCCAGCACTTGGGAGGCAGAGGTAGGAGGATCGCCAAGAGTTCGAGGCCACCCTGAGACTACATAGTGAATTCCAGGTCAGCCTGGACCAGAGTGAGACCCTACCTTGCAAAACCAAAAAAAAAAAAAAGAACAATATAATTAGCAAACCCTGTGTGTGGGGGGGTGGCATGCTGTGATCCAAAATAAAGATGCTCTGAGCTCTGAACTGGTATTGTGAACCTAATGCCATCGCCACTAGGACAGTCCCTGAAGAAGGACGGATCCTAGGGCAGGCATGGTCCTAATGCTGGGGAGGGGTAATCAGGTGGGTCCCTGAGGATTGCTGGCCAGCTAGTCTATCCTACTTGGTGAGTTTTACACCAGCGAGAGACCCATCTGTGATGGTTTGGTGCAGGTGTCCCCCATAAACTTAGGTGTTCTGAATGCTAGGTCCCCAGCTGATGGTAATTTGGGAATTAAAACCTCCAGGAGGTGGTGTATTGTTGGGGACGAGCTTATGGATGTTATAGCCAGCTTCCCCTTGCCAGTGTTTGGCACACTGTCCTGCTGCTATTGTCCATCTGATGTTGGTCAGGAGGTGATGTCCACCCTCTGCTCATGCCGTCGTTTGCCCCTGCCATGAAGGAGCTTCCCCTTGAGTCTGTAAGCCAAAATAAAACCTTTCTTTCCCCCACAAGCTGCTCTTGGTCAGGTGTTTTCTGCCAGCAATGCACACCCGACTGCAACATGATCTCATAGAAAGATGGTGGCCAATGCCTGAGAAACAACATACACAATTTGCTCCTGGTCTCCACATGCACACGCTCGCATGCATACACATACATACACGAACACATGAACCACACAACTCCATGGTCAGAAGTCCTCTGGCCATAGTGTCTGTCAGCAGAGCTGGCTTCCACAAGGGATTCTCAGGCAAAACCTTCCTTTTCTTTTCTTTTCTTTTCTTTTCTTTTCTTTTCTTTTCTTTTGTCTTTCTTTCTTTCTTTCTTTCTTTCTTTCTTTCTTTCTTTCTTTCTTTCTTTCTTTCTTTTTTTTTGGTTTTGCAAGGTAGGGTCTCACTCTGTTCCAGGCTGACCTGGAATTAAGTATGTAGTCTCAGGGTGGCCTCGAACTCACAGCAATCCGCCTACCTCTGCCTCCCAAGTGCTGGAATTAAAGGCATGAGCCACCACACCCGGCTTAGGCAAAACCTTTCTTGCTTCTAGCAGATACCTGGGTTCTTCAGCTTGGGGTCCCTGCTTCCCCCTCATTTCTGTCATTGCATCTCCCCTGTGACTCTACTCAGGCCTTCTTACCTCCCTGTGGTGAGGCCCCTGATGGCACTGGGGAACCTAGACCATCCAACATACTTACCTCATCACCACAAGGCCCTTAATCTCACTTGCAAAGTGTCCTCTGCCAAGTATGGCCACAGGATCAGCACAGGGACACTAGCACAAGGATGTCATATGTGAGCACATGTGAGTCTAGGTAACCCCAGGGTCACTCAGAGAAAGGACTGCAGAAGACATCTCTTGTCCTCATCTGGGACCACCATTAAGCCTTGTTCCTTTGAGAGTTACTAATCAGAGCAGGCGATGTCTGCAGAAGGAATTATATTTTGGGTTGCACCACCAGCCCACTCTGGTGAAGCTGAAGCATTACTTTCTTTTCTTTTGAAAAAATTTTTGTTTATTTTTATTTATTTGAGAGCAACAGAGAAAGGAAAGAGAAAGAGAGAGAGAGAGAGAGAGAGAGGCAGAGAGAATGGGCGCACCAGGGCCTCCAGCCTCTGCAAATGAACTCCAGATGCATGTGCCATCTTGTGCATCTGGTTTACGTGGATACTGGGGAATCGAGCCTCGAACCGGGGTCCTTAGGCCTCACAGGCAAGCTCTTAACCACTAAGCCATCTATCCAGCCCCTTAGGCCTCACAGGCAAGCTCTTAACCACTAAGCCATCTATCCAGCCCCCTGAAGCATTACTTTCTGATGAAGGCTTGGTTCACGGAGGGAGAAACAGCAGGGAGGCCAAAACCAGGCCCTGGGAATTCCAGGCTCAGCACAGATGTTCACACAGTCCCGTAGTCCTCAGGCGCATGGCAGAGAAGAAGATGGGTATTTTATAATAACTGGCCACCTTGAGGTGACGATGAAGACGTGCACCTGCCTGTTGTGGTTTAAAGGTGTGGTCCTATAGACTCAGGCTTGAATTTTGAGACTCTAGTGGGCAGAGCCCTACTGGGGAAGGGGCATGTCGTTGGAGGTGGGTCTTGAAGTGCAGCTGTAAGGTGTGTTGGGGGGGGGTGGATTTTGAGTCTAGCCTTAAGGTGTGTGGAGGGTGGTTGGAGCTCTGGCAGTTGTGTGGTGCCAGCTGTTGGTGGTGTCTCTCTGCTTGAATCTATAAAAGCGAGCCAGCTTCTTCCAACATCCACAGTGTTCCTGGAGTTTCTAAGCCTCAAATATACCCTTTCCTCCTATAAGCTGCTTTCAGTTGGGTATTTGTCCCAGCAACAAGGAGCTGACTCAAACACTGCCCAATGGGCCCATCTGGTCATCTCTAATTGGCCACCTCAGAGGCAAACACACAGGTTATAATGGTGCCTGCATCAGGCAAGTTTGGTTCAGCCTGCTTCAGATCCAGCTTGCAAAGGGGACGGCCAGAGGAGGAGCTGAACCTCTACGAAGGTCACACTATCTAGGTGCAACCAGGGTATGTCCTGCAGGTCTGGGGCTGCCAACGAGCTACTGTGTGTGCAATAAACCCCTTCCAGCCTGAAGCTTGGAGCAGCCAGTGTCACTACCTCCATTCTGTGGGGCAGAGCTGGAGGTGGCAAGTTTAGGGTCTTACAAGGCTGAAATCTGAGTGTTGCAGGCTAAAGGCTCACCGGGGGCTTGAGAACAAATGTATTTCCATGTGGACCAGGATTCCCACAGGGCAGAGCCCACAGGGTGCATACAGTACACAAGGCACATGAGAAGGTTTGTTGGGAACTGGTTCACACGACGACACAAACTATGTCCCCCTACAGGTGGAATCCTCGAGTGCATCAGTCATGCTCAGTCCACATCCAGAGGCTTCCGACCTTCCAACCTCTCATAGTCTCTGTGCTGGGCTCAGGGCTGGAGAGATAGCTCGGTGGGTAAAGCGCTTGCAGTAAATGTGTAAGGACCTGAGTTTGGAATTCTATCACCCACATGAATCCCACATAAATTCTGGGTGTGGTTGTGCACTCTGTAATCTTAGCATGCTGGTGGGAACGGGGCCATGAGGCTCTGAGAGGTTTGATGGCTAGCTAGTCAGGTTAAAATCAGTAGCTCTAGGTTCAGTGAGAGAGCCTAGCTCAAAGAAGTGATAGAGGAAGACACTCAATATTGATCGCTGGCCTCGACATGCTTGTACACACACATGTACCTACATACATGTGTGCATGCACCCCTGAAGCATTACTTTCTGATGAAGGCTTGGTTCACGGAGGAGAAACAGCAGGGAGGCCAAAACCAGGCCCTGGGAATTCCAGGCTCAGCACAGATGTTCACACAGTCCCGTAGTCCTCAGGCGCATGGCAGAGAAGAAGATGGGTATTTTATAATAACTGGCCACCTTGAGGTGACGATGAAGACGTGCACCTGCCTGTTGTGGTTTAAAGGTGTGGTCCTATAGACTCAGGCTTGAATTTTGAGACTCTAGTGGGCAGAGCCCTACTGGGGAAGGGGCATGTCGTTGGAGGTGGGTCTTGAAGTGCAGCTGTAAGGTGTGTTGGGGGGGGTGGATTTTGAGTCTAGCCTTAAGGTGTGTGGAGGGTGGTTGGAGCTCTGGCAGTTGTGTGGTGCCAGCTGTTGGTGGTGTCTCTCTGCTTGAATCTATAAAAGCGAGCCAGCTTCTTCCAACATCCACAGTGTTCCCTGGAGTTTCTAAGCCTCAAATATACCCTTTCCTCCTATAAGCTGCTTTCAGTTGGGTATTTGTCCCAGCAACAAGGAGCTGACTCAAACACTGCCCAATGGGCCCATCTGGTCATCTCTAATTGGCCACCTCAGAGGCAAACACACAGGTTATAATGGTGCCTGCATCAGGCAAGTTTGGTTCAGCCTGCTTCAGATCCAGCTTGCAAAGGGGACGAAGCCAGAGGAGGAGCTGAACCTCTACGAAGGTCACACTATCTAGGTGCAACCAGGGTATGTCCTGCAGGTCTGGGGGCTGCCAACGAGCTACTGTGTGTGCAATAAACCCCTTCCAGCCTGAAGCTTGGAGCAGCCAGTGTCACTACCTCCATTCTGTGGGGCAGAGCTGGAGGTGGCAAGTTTAGGGTCTTACAAGGCTGAAATCTGAGTGTTGCAGGCTAAAGGCTCACCGGGGGCTTGAGAACAAATGTATTTCCATGTGGACCAGGATTCCCACAGGGCAGAGCCCACAGGGTGCATACAGTACACAAGGCACATGAGAAGGTTTGTTGGGAACTGGTTCACACGACGACACAAACTATGTCCCCCTACAGGTGGAATCCTCGAGTGCATCAGTCATGCTCAGTCCACATCCAGAGGCTTCCGACCTTCCAACCTCTCATAGTCTCTGTGCTGGGCTCAGGGCTGGAGAGATAGCTCGGTGGGTAAAGCGCTTGCAGTAAATGTGTAAGGACCTGAGTTTGGAATTCTATCACCCACATGAATCCCACATAAATTCTGGGTGTGGTTGTGCACTCTGTAATCTTAGCATGCTGGTGGGAACGGGGCCATGAGGCTCTGAGAGGTTTGATGGCTAGCTAGTCAGGTTAAAATCAGTAGCTCTAGGTTCAGTGAGAGAGCCTAGCTCAAAGAAGTGATAGAGGAAGACACTCAATATTGATCGCTGGCCTCGACATGCTTGTACACACACATGTACCTACATACATGTGTGCATGCACATCACACACAAATATGCAAAAAAGGTTTCTGTTTTGAGGTTTTCTTACTCCTTTTTTTTTTTTTTTTTTTTTTTTGGTTTTCCAAGGTAGAGTCTCACTCTAGCCCAGGCTGACCTGGAATTCACTATGTAGTCTCAGGGTGGCCTTGAACTCTGGGCGAGCCTCCTACCTCTGCCTCCCCAGTGCTGGGATTAAAAGTGTGTGCCACCACGCCTGGCTTACTTTTTTTTTTTTTTTCAGTAAAATATATGTAACTTGGGATTTACCATTGTCCCCATCTTTTTGCCTCTCTTTTGGAGGGGTGATGGAACTCAGGGCCTTGTGCATGTGAGGTATATGCTATAGTATTGAGCCATAGCTCAGCCCTTTGCCTCCCTCTTACAGGGACACATGTGACTGCATTTCAGGGTTTTATCTCACTGTAACCTTTCATTCTGAAAGAATTTTCAATGAATCATATGTTTTGTTTGAGAATTTTTATTCAGTGACCTTGGAAGGGTCCCAGGCAAATCCACAGCCTACTGGGTGGCCACTGGTCCCTACCTCCTGCCCAGAGGATCTACCTAGTTGGATATGTGGGGACTGGGTGTCTGGTTGGGGCAGGCATCTCACAGCTCTCTGCCTGGAAGCTGGGAGGATGGGGACATCTTTGGCATCACTAGTGGGAAGAGTGTGGCACGACCTGGCCCAACGTCATACTTCCTCCAATGGCATTACAAACCACTGGCAGGCTTAGAGTATACAGAACTGGCTCCCCTCCTCATGCTGAGCCTCTGTCTGTCTGGGTTCCTATCATCATTCTGGACCTAGAAGAAGCCCAATAGAACACTGGGACCACGAGAAGAAGGAGTTAATTAGCAAATGCATCAAGTTGGTAGTGCGCTGCAATGAGGCCTCCATCTGTCAGGGCTTAGAAGAGTCTAGCTGGCAGGAGAGCTTCACCTTTCTAGGGTAGCAAGGTGGCACCTGCTAAGTAACCTCCTGGGGTTAGGAGGATCTAGAGAAGTGGTATGGGACTGAAGAGGTGGCCTGGGACCTGAGGGTGTGGCCCTGCCCACAGCTGGGTGGGGAACTCCTGGGCTCAGTCAGACCCCATAGCTTTCCACACTGGCTCTGCTCCCAGGAAGATCCTGTCCCTTGATGTCCATCTCTTCCTGGGGGTCAAGAGCTAGGAACAGCCTCAAAGCCCTGCCCAGCTAGTGTCTGCCTTAGACCTGCTGGATGGTGGCTACCCTGCCCAGCATGGACAGAAGAGTCCCACGTCCTTCCCTAGCCTCCCCTGAAGCACCTCCACCTACCCCACCTAGTCCAGCCCAGCCAGGTCACCTTCCTGTCTGCCTCCCTCACTGTAGGCCTTTCCCCAATTCTTTGCAGTACCTGGAGCCTTGAGGACAGGGACTCCTTGGCTACAGAAGGAACTCCTTTCTAGACTCTTGTAGGGCTCAAGGTTAGAAAGATGCAGCCCTCTTTCCCCCAACCAGCTACAACCTTCAGGCCTGGCTGGCATAGTGTTCCTGTGAGGTGACTGCCCTGCAAGTCCCACCTCATCCAGGATGGGGTATGCCTCTCTTTTGGCATTTTCAAAAATATTTATTAAGCTGGGCGTGGTGGCGCACGCCTTTAATCCCAGCACTTGGGAGGCAGAGGTAGGAGATCGCCATGAGTTCAAGGCTACCCTGAGAGTACATAGTGAATTCCAGGTCAGCCTGGGCTTGAGTGAGACCCTGCCTCAAAAAACAAAAACAAAAACAAAAAACCCAAAAATGAAAACAGAAACAAAAAATAAAATAAATTATTTATTTGTTTATCTAAGACAGAGGGTGGGGGGAGAGAGAGAATGGGCACACCAGGGCCTCTAGCCACTGCAAACGAACTCCAGATACGTGCACCACCTTGTGCATCTGGCTTACATGGGTACTAAGGAATCAAACCTGGGTCCTTAGTCTTGGCAGGCAAGCACCTTAACTGATAAGCCATCTCTGCAACCTCCTCTTTTGGCATTTTTACCTTCCTGAAGATTTCTGTTCTACTTAGGACCTCATAGGAAAACAGCCCAGCCCAAGGTTGAGGCTGAATTATGACAGATGCTGTTCCCCAAGTGGATGGAGCATCCCAAACCAACCCAGAGAGAGCAGTAATTGCCCACACGAGGCTCCACATGGCTCACTTCTCATTAGTGACCCCTGGATGTCCAGCTTCTTGGTGCTGCCCCTCCTGACGCCCATACATTCTGATTCATGGGAACCACGTCCCAACCTCACTGTGACAGTGTAGAGGGGATTAGGGTTAGATGAGATCCTGAGATGGTGCCTCATCATCAGACAGGTGCCCTTGTAAGAACAGAGCACTCTCGTGAGCACAGGCAGCAGGCGTCATAAGCCCCATCTGCTGGGCACTTCTGGCCTCCAGAACTGTGAGAATAAGTGTCTGTGGTAGAAGCTGCCATGATTGGTGGCTCCTGCCATGATCACCCCGGCCCCACAGAGTTAAAGCAGAAACAGGATCCCCTCCTGCCTGCATTCAAATGGAGCTCAGAATGGCAGGCTGTAGGAGGTACATGGGAATCATAGGGAGTTATGTCTTGACACCCAAACCAGTCATGCTTTTCCATGTGACTTTGCAGAAAGACTTGTTTCCCCATACTGGGCTCTGGGCTGTTTTATGCTAATTCGGGAAGAATCTGGAGTCATGTGTGGGAGTCACACAGGGGTGTGGGGCTTAGGGGGCCAAGCAGTGGCTTTAGCTGTGCCAGTCCAGTGGATGAGATAAGGGACTCGGCACCTGGAGACACCAGATTTGTTCTCTCAAGGTGTTTCTGAACATCACTAGCATGGGGCAGGGCAGCCAGGCTAGTCCATTGATGGTGCAGGGCCTAGGTTGTGGGGAAAGAGGTCAGCTATCCTTTGGTATGAGGGAGGACACAGGTCCCAGGGCAGCTCCACTCCCAGGAAGTGATGGCCCTCACTCCACAGCTCATACCTGCGTCCTGTGCTGACACTCTCTCATCGTTCCTCTGTCCCTCTACCTCCCAGCTGTTGACCCTGCCTGGTAGTGGCCTCACAGGGCTGAGCAGTAGGCAGGGACACAGCAGGAGGAAGGAGTGGCCTGTCTTGGGGCCACAATTCCACATCAAAGAGACAAGGTGTGGGGGTGGCTACGATGATGGAAGCAGACACTGATCTGAGGTACAAGCAAGAGTGGGTGGGGAGGGCACTTAGCAGGCAACTGGCCATCGAGGCACTTGGCCAGACCGGCGGCGGGATGATTGTAACAGGGTTTCTGCCTTCCACACCCAGCCATACCCAACTCCATTGGCAGCACTTCCCAGCCCAGCTTCACAGTTACTAGCAATCTCTGAGTAGCTCTGAGGGTAGGGCTGTCCCTTGAGGCACCCCACCTCTGTCTGCCTAGAGGCTTACTGGGGCCTTCAGTCTGTAAGTGGGCAGGCTAGGTCCCCTTGGGATGGCCTGACCCACTTCAATTCCTCGGGAAAGGCAGTGGAGAATGAAATGCTAACAGAGCCAAAGGAGAATGGTTGAGCTAAGGCCCATTTGCTACCCTGGAACCCGCACGGCCCCGTCTTCAAATGAGGGTGCTCTTCTGCCCTACAACGCCCTGCCTGTCTTCCCACTTCCCTGGTTGGGAAAGAAAATATTTGGTGCTATGATCTCCAGAGAGAGCTGACATCTGTTCTTTTGTCAAAGGAGCTGGGGACAGCCCAACTGGGGCTTGCTCTGGCTACCTCTGTGGATCCCTGAAGGCTACACCTAGGCTCCAACTGGGCAGTACGTAGGCAAACACAGGGACAAGCTATTTCTTACATGCCTGGAGTCTGGCCAGTAGGCAGTGCCTGGCATGATGGGCCAGGAGGTGGCTATCTACATGTCCTGTCTTCCAGCCAATGGTTCTTCTCAGCCCTGCTTGGCCATCCTGCCCCTCTTGGGAGATTAGGAGCCTCATTATCCCCTGCTCACCTAACAAAACCTCAGTTTCATGTTATAGGCCAGGGACAGGATTCTGGGATCCAGCCAATCCTGCAATGCTGTAGCCCAAGGCCTGTCATACTGGCCTTTGTGGATGGGGAGGAGGGCATTACCCCTGCACAGGGAGGCGCTGAGTCTCGGCGTAAGGACACCTGGGAATCTCTAGGCCATGTCAGAGGAGTGGCTCCAGGCTGGGAGCCCACCTGACCTCTTTACACTCGTCATGGACTCCTGGGGCAGGGTCAGTGAGGGGTCAGAAAAAGTGGGGACCCCAGAGCCTTGCATGTGGTCAGGTCCACTGGACTTCCACTGACTGCTGTTCTCTAGGAGGTCTCAGGACTCCGAGTGAGGGTGCACACAGGGTGGCCTGGGCCTCCAAACATGAGTTCTCTTGATTCTGCCCTTCATGGGCTGTGTGGAGTGTTTGGTCCCCATGGGAGAGACCAGCCTGACAGCGTGGCCTTGTTTGCCTATGTGGGTGGCTGAGCTCTTCCCTGCCAAGGCCACTGAGACTGTGGTGACTCACCACAAGTGGCTTTATTACCCCGGAGAACAGGAAGCCCATGGCCCTTCCCACCTGCTCACAGCCTACCAGGAGTTGTGGTGGTGGTGGTGGGGAGTGGGTAGCTCCCCTGCTTGCCCCACAGAGCCTCCAATCTGCTGTACCTGTCGGGTGCTGGGAGTGGGGGAAACAAGCACACAGCTCACACCTCTCTCAGATGCCTCCTTGGCTGAAACCACTGCCTTAGGCTCTGGGAGTCTTGTGCTGTGCTTTCCTGGCACACTGGCCCATCACCTACAGGTTCGAGACCCCATTTCTGTGTCCCAGGCCAATCCCCTACCGAAGCCCCAGAGAGCTCTGGAGAGCAGGTGGGACAGATACATTTCCCCGGTCCCTTGGCTATCCTACCTGCTCTGATCCTGAGCCAGCCCTTCTTCCACATCGCAGGCCAAGCATCCCCAGACGCATGGCACAGCTGCCTGCATCATCAGCGCACTGTGAGAAGGTCCCAGCCATCCAGGCACAAGTACCTCAGCCTCATCCTTACTTTAGGAGCCAGTCATAGTGTCGAGGATGAAACAGAGGGATGAAGATGGGAGGGACAAGACCCCTCAAGTTCGAATGGTGCAGGGCATCATGGATCGAGACAGCAGTCATTCTGAGGTGGAAACTGGGGGAATTTAAAAGCCCCCATCCCCAAAGTTCTGTCCAGTACTACCCAGTCTCTTGTGCTGACTGACACTGTAGTTTTCGTGCTGTTTCCAGGCCGTGATCTAAACTGCAGCTCCTACTGTAAATCATCTTGTGCTTCTTTTTTATCTCCATAGCGCAGCTGCAGACATCTGCCCACTAGTTTTTCTGTTTCTGTAAAGCTTGTCTATCACATACTCAAGGTCTCTGGCATTAGGCCGGGGCTCTGAGCTCTGAAAACTAACAATAATGAAGAGCCCAAGATGAGGTATATAAACTCTGAGCCATCAGAGCTCAGGGTCCAGGCTTTGGAAGAGATTCCCCTGGGCCCATGCTGGCATGAAAATAAACTGTTTCTTCATTCAGTCTCTGGTGCCCGTTCTGTGAGCCTTAGATTCCCATATCAATTGTCACACCTGGCCCCTCCACCCTCAGCTTTGGGGGGCCTAATGCTCAGAGTGGGCACGTATACTGACAGGGAGGGATTAGGTGCTGTCAGGACCAAGCAAGGTAGTCCTTGCCCCTAGCATCATGCTTTCCTAATCACCCGGCAGCTTAAGTATTCCACAGCATGGTGGTCATAAGAGGGGTGAGGACAAACTCACTCATCCTGTAGCTAATGCTAGCATCCCCATGAGACAGAGATGGGAGACCAGAGGGAAGTGACTCAGCGGGGGTGGGGCTTCATTGCAGGGTGATGTTTCACACTGGTGTCTACAGGCGAGGCTTCAATGTCACTATGGTAAATTTTATGTTTCACAGATATTACCACAATTAAAAGCCATACGTAGGGCTGGAGGGATGGCTTAGTGGTTAAGGCATTTGCCTGCAAAGCCAAAGGACCCAGGTTCAATTCCCCAGGACCCACGTTAGCCAGGTGCACAATGGGGCGCACGTGTCTGGAGTTCATTTTCAGTGGCTGGAGGCCCTGGCATGCCCATTCTCTCTCTTTCTCTCCCTCTTTCTCGGTTAAATAAATAAATAAATAAATAAATAAAAATTCAAAAGCCATACATAGGTCACCGTGAGCTTCCCATCCCCTAGGCCTGGGGACAAGTCTAATGGGGCAGACCATGGCTGCCACCCTATGGCTGGCAAAAACCTTGGCCATCCACTTCTGGAAAAGGAGGGATGCAGCGTTCCAGTTATATCAACCACAGTCACTGGCATGTGGCCAATCCCAGGCCCCAGGCACCACTGGGGAGACAGATGCCATTTCCTGCCCAGCACTGGGCAAATCTTCCACAACTGCTGTTTTCCAGAATCCATAAGTCTCAGCTGAGTAGGCACTGGGAGGAGGTGGGGGGAGTGCTGGTGCTGACGTAATAAGGCATTGGGTTAGGCCCATCGAAGTCCTGAGAGGGTCCAGGAAAACAAGAGGATGTCTACTTAGGGACTCCAGGGTCAAGCTGACCATCTCCCCCACTGTCTGGACAGACTTTGTTAACTCTTCATGAGGATGTCATTCTTGTTTGTTACTATTAGCACTTGATTAAAACCAAAACCAAACCAAAACAAAAACCCCATGAGAGCACCAAGTATAAAAACACCACTAAGCTGGGTGTGGTGGCACATGTCTTTAATTCCAGCATTCAGGAGGCAGCGGTAGGAGGATCACCATGAGTTTGAGGACATTCTGAGACTACAGAGTGAATTCCAGGTCACCCTGGGCTAGAGTGAGACCCTACCTCAAGAAAACAAAAAGGGGTTGGAAAGATGGCTTAGCAGTTAAGGACCCAGGTTCAATTCCCCAGTATCCTTGTAAGCCAGATCCACATGGTGGCGCAAGCATCTGAAGATTGCAGTGGCTAGAGGCTCTCTAATTTTCTAATTTTCCAATTTTCTCTCTCTCTTTCAAATAAATAAATGAATGAATAAATAAATAAAATATTTATAAAATTAAAAACCAAAAAAAAAAAAAAAAAAAAAAGTACCTCTACCCTGGGAGTGGTGACACCAGCCTATAGTCTTAGCACTTGACAGGCTGAGGCAGGAGAATAGTGAATTCAAAGCTGGCCTGGGCTACCCAGCATGTCTCAGAAATAAACAAAGAAACACACCTCCACAGGACCCACACTCATTGGAACACTGGGAGCCCTCCCAGTTTTTGGTGGCTGACGCATTTGCATGCCCAGGGGGAGGTCTGCTAGGTCATACTGTCTAGTGGGCAAAGCAACTGTCAAGACCATGGTCCTCTCGCCCTGGCAGCTCTGCACACACAGTCCCTGGACACTGACCGGGCCGTACTCACAAACAGGATTTCTTCTCCAGCTGCAGTTTCGGCAGTGGGCTGCTCTGAGCGCTCAGTGTGCGTCCTGACAATCTGCAGGCTCATGGACTTTCTGTGCTCACTTGAGTAATTACACTGTCGGGGAGTGGGGAGGGGGGCAGCCCAGTCCAGGGCTGTGGGAGACCAAGCCCTGCAGAGGTGACAGAGGTGGCCTCTCCACACTTGCAAGAAGAGAAGGGGCACCTGATTCCAAACCCTTGCCTCCCCAGCCTGCCTTGAGTCCTTCACTTGCAGGCGTGAAAGCACCTCCCCTGAGGCTGACAGAGTGAGAATGAACACTGGTGTTTACCCAAGCCAGCTATTTGGGGGAGAGAAAGGCACTATTTCCCTCCAGCTTCCTGCCAGTCCCTCTGCCCCGTGAGGGGCTTGTTCTGGTGCTTCTTGACGGAAAAGGCTCAAGTTCACTTTGCTTTTTCAGGTGAAGGAACATGGTCACTGAAAATGTCTGAAGGACACTGTCGCCCCTGTGAATCATTAAACGACCCCAGCGCCTGTCTGCCGCCCTGACTGTGGCACTCTGCTGCCCTGGTGCATCTGGACCTGGCTTGTCCCCAAATCAGCTGAGCAATGGGACTGGGACTGGAAAGCACGAGGCCACGGGTACACAGAACCCCCCAGGCCGGCCTTGGAGACCTTGGAAACGGCCAGCACCGAGAGGCGCACCTCGTTCCAGGTCTCTCCGAGGAGAGGCGCCTCGCCCTCTAGCCCACCCGAAACTTCTAGCTCCCCAAAGCCAGGAAAGTCGAAGGGCTCCGAAGGGGGGGGGGCCCGGCACCGGGTCTCAGAACCGCGGACAGCTCCGCACGGTTCCCGGGATGGGGGTGGGGGTGGGGGGGTGTTGCTCCCCGGTGGTGACTTACCTGTCGTCGTTCTGAAAAGGTTGATCTCCCAGAAGAAGCAAGTCCCGAAAGCGGTACCGCGGCGGCAAGGGCAGCACGTCCGAGTCCAGATCGTTCATCTTGAGGCCGGCGCTGTCCTGGAGCACGTCCCCGCAGCCGCCGTCCCCCGCGCAGGGCCGCCTGCGGGCACACGGCGGCGCCCCCTCAATGCCCTCTCCCTCGCCGGACGCGCGCAGTCCGCCCTCCGCGACCCCCGGCAGGCGGGGCGTGCACCTGCGGGGGTGCGGGGGTGGGGCGCCTGCCGGAGGGCCACGCTGGCCCCAGGGGATGCTAAGGTTTGGGAGGTGAGAGTGGTCATAGCCAACTCAGGGACCGCGTTCTCAACAATCCATGATCGCCCTCCCCCCTGGGACTGGCGTGGGCGTCCTCCCAGTTCCCTGGATCAAGGCCATGCGCGCCTCCCCTCCCCTCCCCCACAGTCTGCTCCTAGGCCAGTTGCTCAGCCTTCCTTTAGGAATGGGAACTGGAATCTCAGGCTTCAAGATCTCCTTCCCAGAGTCTCCCTGCTGGGTGGCCAGAGGGGGTGACAGACCAGAACACTTGGGGAGAGGTCCTTGTTTGTGGTCACCCTCACCCTCCTCTTCTCCCCAGGACCAAGCAGCCCATCTCAGCCCAGATCCAGGACTCTGGGATCCCAGAGACTCCTGCCTCAGTCACCCCAGTCACACACAGAGCAGGGGAATGGGACAGCCCAGGTACACCAGGAAGGTTCCAGGTAAATTGCAGTCCTTCCAAGCTTCTGACCTTCCCTGTCTCTCTCTCTCCTTCCATATCCAAGTCTGGCTGTAACTACTACATGCCGCATCTAGAGAAGGGACAGCGGAGCCACCCTAGGTTCTAGTTCCCAGTCCTCTAAGACAGTAGGTCCTGCTCATCTGCCCTATAAGCCCAAAGATCACCAGACACCTGTGGAGCCCCATCTCACTGTGTGGGATCCAGCAAGCAGCTCATCCACCAGGAGAGCACAGGTTTAGTCCCACTGCACTGCGGGGCTAAGGAAGCAGGGCAGGCCGGCTCTGGTACAGGTGAGGGATGACGGCTTAACCCCTGGATTCCTGACCCCACCAATAATATCATGTGCTCCTTGTCCCCTGGCATGGCTTCCAGGAGATCCTCAGTCCCAAGCCATCCTCAGTCCTGCCTCTTCAGCAGCCTATGTAAGGAGTGGCACCCCCCCCCCAAATGTCTGACTGAGCAAGGCCCCTGACTGGCTCCTCCAAGAGCAGAGAGCCCATCAGCCCCAGGGCACGTCTTAGCTGTTCAAGGGAAGACAGAGGGGCAGGGGGTTCTTCAACTCGTGCCTATCTGAGTAGGTCATAGGCTGTATGACCCACGGGAAGACAGAAGACAAGGAGAGCGTTTGCCTCAGGCAGATGCCAAAGTGTGCTGCTCCGACCATATGGCCTTGGGAATCTGGACTCAGAGGCCACTGACCTAGGCATCAGGTCCATGGCAGGGTTTAGACACCCCTCACTTTCAAGTTAGGAAGAATGGGTACATTCCCTTTACTGGGTGTCAAGCAAGTATGGGTACCCCTCCCTCCCTCCCGCGACCTGGGCATGCTCAGTGGCCATCTCAGCCATGGGGACACCCTCGCTTGTTTCTCAGGTCACAGGTTCAACCTCCAAGATTTGGCAACCACTGAAAAATAACATTTTCCTAATTGCATCAGTGGAGCTGCTTGTTTTTCCTTAGTCACAAGCTGACAGGGCCTGGGGAGGTGCTGGCAGTTGGGGAACCATGTGGCCAGGGGTTAGGACTACATTCTCATGGTAAATCCCACTGAAGGCAAACCCTTAAGAGACCACTGGGTCCCCCGAAGCTGCTGCCCCTGAAGCCTCCACTTTTTAGGCACTCTGGGTTCTCTCTCCTAGCCTTGAGATGCAGCAGGGGTCGGAGGGGGTTGGCTGGTGAGAGTCCCACTTGCTTCAGGGGACATAGGAGAAGGAAATATGCCAGGAACACAGAGACCTGGAGCCCTGCCTCTGCCCAGCTGTGGCTTGGGATGAGTGACAAGGACAAGCTGCCCTTGGAACCTTAGAGCATCACCGGGGCAGTAAAGTGAGCACACGCCGCGAGCAGGCATCCCACAGACCTCCTGGCATCCTTCCTTGTTCACTCAGCAGAGCCAACCCCCTCACCCACATGAACTTGACTGTTTGTTGTGCAGGCCTAGGGCCAGGGGCCCCGCGGCCTCTTGGAAAGATGCCCAAGGTGGAAGGGATGTGGCTAAATACTGCATCCCATGTGGTTTGAGCTCGGTAGAGAGTGCAGGGTCCAGGCATGCTGGAGAGAGCCTTTGGGTACTCAGGGTGAAGAAGAGGAGCAGGGAACCGCTAGAGATGGGCTAGAACACCTCTGGTCCAGCTACCATGACCCTGGGGCCCTAATTCTCTTCTACTCTACACCCCCTTCCCTGTGTGACTGTCACCAGCCTTAGGGTGCAAGGAGGCAGCCTGGAACCCTCCCAAGATGCCAGTTATCTTTCTGTCTTCTGTAAGAAAAACAGTCAGTTCTGGGCTGGAGAGATGGCTTAGCCATTCAGGCGCTTGCCTGCAAAGCCTAAGGACCTGAGTTTGACTCTCCAGATCTCACATAAGGCAGGCACACAGAGGTGAGGCAAGTGCAAGGTCGCACATGTCCACTAGGTGGCACAAGTGTCTGGAGTTGTTGGATTGCAATGGCTGAGGCCCTGGCATGCTAATTCTCTCCTCTCTCTGTTTTTCTCAAAATAACAATAAAAAAACAACAAAACAAGCAATTTTACTGATACAATTAGGAAAATGTTATTTTTCAGAGGTTGCCAGATCTTGGAGATTGAACCAGTGACCTGAGAAATAAGCAAGGGTGTTGCCATGGCTGGGATGGCCACTGAGCATGCCCAGGCTGCTGGGAGGAGGGAGAGGTACCCCTCCCCACACTTGCCTGATTGTCAGAGAATCACCAGTTTCCACCAGAATTCAGAATTTAGCACTCTGTGGCTTAAAGGAAGGTGCTCACCTCCCAGGCCCTCATTCCACCTTGGGGACAGGTGTGGAGTTCAACCCGTGGGAACCACAGCTCCCTGGCATCAGGGAAAAGTCAGAAGGAGAGGGTCACCCACCCAGGAGAGCCCAGCAGCCCAGGTGAAGAGCAACTGCTCCTGTAACGGATGCTCTGGGTCCCAATGGCACAAGCACGGCTCAGCCCTAGTCCATCAGTCCAGGCTTGGTAGCCCAGCCTTGTCCATTGGCCAAGGCCTCATCTGGAAATACATATGTCCAGGCTGTCTGTCCTCACTAGGCAACTGTAAAGTAGTGAGGAGACAGTGAGCTTGAGTCGTGCTGTGCAGTGCCTGGCAGTCCTACTTTTGGGTGGATGAGTCAGGCTCCAGGACCACCCTGTTTTAAGTGAGCTGGAAGACCCTTTGGAGAGCTCAGTCTTGGGGCACTGGCCTATGGATGCAACCAGAGAGGCCAAGACAGAGGAGGGCACAGCCCAGCACACAGGTCAGGAAGGCTACCTCATGTGCTGACCCTGCAGCCTTCTCAGATGCTATGCTCAGTGCCAGGCACCTTGAGGGGCCACGTGGTAGCACAGACTCCTGAGACCACCTCCAAGCAAGACTGTCACTGGCTCTAGTAAGGCTGAGGATGCCTGGATTCAGAGAGCAAAAGGAGTGTCACCAGGGTGGGGATCGGAGGGTGCTTATGCTACACTCATCCCTACCTTTCTGCTGCCCTGCTTCTGGGCTGCAGGCAGAACCCTTCTGAAGTCCAGGACAGACTCTTCTCTCTTCCCTCAACTGGTGCCCTTGGTGGCCAAAAGGTCAGGCATAGGACTTAAGAGAATGAGGGCAGAGACATGTCTCATGCACAACAGGCATTCAGCCTCCTTTGAAAGAGGAAAATGGGTTTGGAGAGATGGCTTAGCGGTTAAGGCGCCTGCCTGCTAAACCTAAGAACCCGGTTCCAATCTCCAAGTCCCACATTTAGCCAGATGCAGTGACGCAAGGGCGCAATGCCGCACTTGACCACAAGGGGGCACATGCATCTGGATTTCATTCACAACAGCTGAGAGACTGCTGGTACGCCCATTCTCTATCTGTCTCCCTCTCCCTCTCTGTCTCTCTCTGTGTCGCTCTCCAAAAATAAAAAAATAAAAGAAAAAAAAAAGAGGAAAATGAAGAGGTTCCTGCTGTCCCCATTTTTGGAGGACACAATACAAGAAGTAAGAGGAGGAAGGACTGGAAAGGAAAAAGTGGTGATTGGGTTTACATCTGGTATAACCATTTACATGGAAACCCAAGAAGAATCAGGGGTCCCCCATGGAGCAGTAACCAAGCTTTGGGGCACCCATACACCAAGAACTAAAGCAGTGAAGTAAGTCAGAGACTAATGCTGGAAACCCAAGAATAGGGGAGGGGGCAGAGGTGCCATCTTCCCACTCCCTCACCCACGGGCCACACTGTTTCCCATAGGTGGCCTGGAAACTGTCTCTAATGGAAGTCAGCAGTCCAGTTTTATGGCCTGTTCTCCAATGAATGGGCCCAGTTCATGAACTCCAGTCAAGAGCACATTCACAGTGTCTTAGAATAGGGAAAACTCTTTTCAAAAGTTCATACAAAGCCGGGCGCGGTGGCGCACACCTTTAATCCCAGCACTCAAAAGGCAGAGGTAGGAGGATCGCCGTGAGTCCAAGGCCACTCTGAGGCGACATAGTAAATTCCAGGTCAGCCTGGGCTACAGTGAGACCCTACCTCGAAAAATCAAAAACAAAATTCATACAGAAGATTCCATGTTCAGGAATAGGAACAGCCACAAGGGTTGTGAGAACAGATTCATCAGCAGCAACACAGACTTATAACCACAGTTCTAACACTTGGGGACCAGCACCAAAGAAAGACAAATACCAGTCTGGAGAGATGGCTTAACAGTTAAGGCTCTTGCCTGTGAAGCCTAAGAACCCCTATTCAAAGCTCCAGATCCCATGTAAGTCAGATGTAAATAGGTGAGGCAAGCGTAAGGTCACACATGCCCACTAGGTGGCGCAAGCATCTGGAGTTTGACTGCAGTTGCTGAAGCCCTGGCGCACCAATTCCATCTCTCTCTCCCTCTGTCTCTCTCTCTTGCTCTTTCTAAAATAAAGATAAATAAATATAACAAAAACCCCAAATACCAGAGAGCCCTTGCAGGAGCTACATCTACATTAGAATCTGAGCCTGAGAAGGGAGTGGGGGTGGGATCAGTCAGCTTGCAGTGGGGTGACAAGCACTGACCCAGCATGAGGGTTGATGTGGGCAATGGCCACAGCTCCACTGCCGGGTGGATAACAATCTTGTCACAAACACGAGCATAGATACAGTGTGCAGCTATCCTACTGAGTGTTGCTGCTCAGTTAGCCTCATTCTGTATTTATCCTTGACGCTTGTCTCCCCACACTTAGCCGGATTAGCCTTGGAGCCCAGGGTCTTGGCTCCAGAGCCTATCCAGTGCCATTTGATAATAAAATAAAAATCAGATTACCTTCATATTCTTGAGCCAAGAACAAGATTAGAACACAAGGCAGGAAAACTGGAACTGAGAAGATCTTTTATTTAATGCACAAAACCCCAAAGGCACAGGGGAGTTTATCTGTAAACACTGCAGCTAGGACAACATACAGCTGCTCAACCAGACTCTTGGTCCACATCAGAAATAACAGATGAGCTGGGCACGGTGGCACACGCCTTTAATCCCAGCATTTGGGAGGCAGAGGTAGGAGGATTGCTGCCTTGAAAAACCAAAAGAAGAAGGAAGAGGAATAGGAGGAGAAAAAGAAGAGGAGGAGGAGAAGAAAGAAAGAAAGAAAGAAAGAAAGAAAGAAAGAAAGAAAGAAAGAAAGAACAGATGACAGTAACAATAACTAACACAAGGCTTGCCTGCAAAGCTGCAGGGCAATCCAACAGAAGTGACACTCAGGCTGTGTAGGTGGCAGTCCAAAGATGAGAAAAGGATAAACCAATAAAGGAGGGAATGCAGACATCCCACCTCTGGAGAATGGGAAGCCGTTCTTGAATAAGCTTGGAAGGGAGGGAGGTTTGGAAAGCCGTGTTGGCCTCCATGCGATCATTCGGGAGATGTGCACTGACTGTGATGCGGCAGACAACCCTCCCCATCTTGGAGCTCTTCTGGGGACATCCTCACCCTGTGCCAGAGGAGGTTTGGGATGGATTTTCATCGTGGTCTGGTTTATAAGGTCTAGTGCTGTAGAGACCTGGATGTTGTTATTCAGAAAAGCTAGCAGCTATGCCCTAGGCCACTCTGAACTCCAGATCCCATGAGAGCCCATAGGAGCCTGTGTGGACACATTGCTGCAAGCAAACAAGACCTCTTGATGGGATTCCATTTAAAAAAAAAAAAAAAAAAACTAGGACTGGAGAGATGGTTTAGTGGTTAAGGCACTTGCCTGCAAAGCCTGAGGATCCAGGTTCAATTTCCCAGGACCCACCTAAGCCAGATGCACAAGGTGGCACATGCATTTAGAGTTCATTTGCAGGGGCTGGAGGCCCTGACACACCCTTCTATCTGCCTCTGTCTCTCTCTCCACCCCTCCAAATAAATAAATAAAATTTAAAAAATTAAACTAGACATATCTCCTTTCCACAAGTGAGAAGGGAGTTTCCCTGGATACTTGGCTCACCCCATAGATCCAGGGTAAGGTTCAAGGGCAGGATCTGATCTCATGGTTAAACATTCCCCCCCACCCCCACCACTTCACCAGCCAGATCAGCAGTCCCAGTCCTCCCTGACCTCAGAGGGAGTTGGTCTCTGCTCTTCAGGACTAGCAAATGAAGCCCAAGAAAAAAATGTTCTCCCCACAGGGTTCAACTGACCATCCTAAGGGCTTAGGTAGGAACAGCTGCTGCCAGGAGCGATTCTTTTTTTTCGGTTTTGTGAGGTAGGGTCTCACTCTGGTCCAGGCTGACCTAGAATTCACTATGTAGTCTCAGAGTGGCCTCGAACTCTCGGCAATCCTCCTACCTCTGCCTCCCGAGTGCTGGGATTAAAGGCGTGCGCCACCACGCCCGGCTCCAGGAGCAATTCTTGACTAAGATTCATTCTTCCAGGGCTCACACCCCTGCCACAACTGTCAAGGAGCTTGCAGAGCTGTGCTTGACAATGAGGGATGTGTGGGGCCCAGGCATGGGGTGTGTGCTATGTATACAGACACACAAATGTGTACAAATGTGCGCACGATACATGTAGGCATGTTGTTTGTGTGGCACACATGTAATGCATGCAGGCATGTGCATATCTGAGTACCAGAACACATATGTATGTGTGCACACCTGCATATGTGCTCACAAGCATGTGTGTGCATCCCACATGTAAAAACATGGATCAGTGTATGCTTTCATGTTTAAGCACCTGCACAGGTATGTGCGCATGGACATGTCCATTGTGTGCATTCCCATATGTGCACCTGCATGAACAGAGATATGCTTTTGTGTGTGTATGCATATGCAGTACAGAGACACAGATAAACATGTATGTTTGTGTGGGCCTGCATATGCATGTGTGTGTATGTGCACATTGGCATTCTTGTGCTTGTGTGTACATGTGCAGGCCTACATGTTCTTAAGTGTCCCCACACAGCATCTAGGAGAGGCCTGCAGGTGACACTGCAGTGTCACTGTGGTGGGGACAGTTGAGCGCTGGGCATGGTGCCCAGTGAGTGGGAAGTGGCAGCAGCTCTCTGCTGACCATGGCAGAAAGGCTAGCTACTTCCTGTACGCAGCAGTTAAAAGTCAGAACTATTTGAGTTGCTGGGCTACAGCAGAGGTAGGTGTCTCTGGGGGAATAGGGCTTTGTGTCCATGTCAAAGGCAGCTGCTCATGGCCAGTTCCTGAGGCATACATATCCCACCCCAGAGTGAAAGCTCAGAGCTCTGGGACTGGAGACTCATCTGAAGAGACATTTTAGGCAGCTTTCTGTGTGTCAACCAACCCAGAATAGAGAAAGGCATGATGGCTTATAGGGACACAGGGGCCTTACTTGGGCCTGTGGGCCACTGTCATCTTTGGACCTGCACCAATGACTGAGGTGGAGAAGCAAAAGTCACAGGGAAGTCCAAAGGCAGGGGAGCCAGGGAAAGAAGGCCTAACACTTTGGTATACTAGAAGGGTCTACATAGGTCCTTCCTCATCCTTACTGCTTTCGGCTGTGCTTGGGACCTGGCTGCCCCAGGACATGTGGCCTCATCCGTCCAGGTCAACGAGGACTTGAGAAAGGAGATAAAAGACCAACAAACATGGATCTCACTGTGATTAAAGATAAACTAAAATAGTGAGATCTTGCCTCTTTACTGCTACTAAAAATTACAAGGTCAGAAGACTCTTCTACACAAGCTGTGGGGAGTGGGGGCTTAGGCCAAGCATTCCAGGCCAGGAGCTTCTCACTCTGGATTTGGTGGTCCCAGGCCATGTTGCCCCTGGGAACTGGTGAGTTGGAGCTGGTCTTACCTCCAGGGTGCTATGTGTCAAAAGCCTTAATGTGCTCAAATCTTCTGGCATAACAATTCTCACCCCTCCTTTCAAAAGTTTTTTAATTTAATTAATTTATTTTTTAAATAGGGTCTCAGTATAGTCCAAGCTGACCTGGAACTCACCCTATATCCCAGGCTGGCCTTGAACTTAAGACAATTCTCTTATCTCAGCCTCCCTGGTGCTGTAATTAAATACATGTGCCACATGCCTGGGCTTGACAATTTCACTCTTAAGAATACATGTCGGGGGGGCTGGAGAGATGGCTTAATGGTTAAGGCATTTGCCTGTGAAACCAAAGGACTCAGGTTCAATTCTCCAGGACCCATGTAAGCCAGATGTACAAGGGGCAAATGCATCTGGAGTTTGTTTGCAGTGGCTGGAGGCCCTGGCACACCTATTCTTTCTCTGTTTGTCTCCTGTCTCTTTCTCTATCACTGCTTGCAAATTAATTAATTAATTAATTAAAAAAAGAATACATGTCAGAGAAGTGGCTAAATGGTCAGTTCCAAGGAGGCGTCTACAGAGTTCTGTGAGCACTACTGAGCCATGTCGTCACAATCGAGTCTCAAGACAGATGCTGTCACTCTAGCCTTACAGATGGGGTAATTAACACCCCAAGCTCTCCTCTTCCTGGTGATACCCAAGGAGTCCCATCCTAATCCCAGACCACTTCTGAAGCCACCTCTGAAGCCCTAGGCCTAAGGCAACGCTGAGGTCCCTCCAGTCCCCAGCTGTGAAGCTGCTCTGCTGTCCCTCTGCCAGCCAGGACTGCATCCTGGGCCCTCAAAGCTTTCCCAGGGGGCCCTGGGCCACTTCCTGCTTCACTAACACAGGCCTGGAGGGCTTGCCAGGCACAGGCACATACTCTGGCAGGAAGCCAGGACTGAACTTTTGCCTTAGCCTTCAGGCCCCACAGGATCCCATGGCTGGGTTGCCTGTTGGGAACACACAGTTCCAGGAAAGTACTAAGACTATGGTGGGAAGTGCACTGGGGATGGAGGAGGACTCTCTGGATCTGGGACAGCACTACTATGACCCCTCCACCACAACAGCTGTTACTTCCAAGACAGAAGGATACAGAAGCAGGGAAGGGCAAGGTAGAGGGGGAGGTGGCTAGGGCCATGGGCTGCACAGCAGAGGTCTTGTGGCATGGAGGCTGGACAGAGGTCAGGGGGTAAAGGGCTAGAGTATTAGACTCCTGGAACTGGGAGGGTCAGAAGTTCCTTTCTGGACCTGCATTTTTCTCAGCCCTGCAGTCTAGGCACCATTGGCACAGGACTCTGGGCTATGGGCTGGCAGATGTTGGGGGTGGAACGTCTTGCAATTCTGTCCTCTCTGACCATAGTGCTACAGTTTATATTTCCCGTCATCTATAAAACACAGAGCTACATTGAAGGAGGCCTGGTGCGGGAATCTGCCTGACCCTGCCGAGCTGCTCCAACTCCTGTTTTGTGCCCCTCAGCTCTGCCCAAGAAGGGCAGCAGCTCTCTCCTCCTCTTCCGTGGGTCCTCACAGCACCTGCTTGACATCAGCCCTCTAGCCCTGGCAGTAGCTTGACTTGTAGGTGTCATAGTGAAACGCTGCAGACACAGAGGCCAGCTCAAACAGGGGTTTTGGAAGGTGAGGCTGGGCAGTACCAGGAGGAAATTATCAGCAGGCCTGGGACTGAAGCTCAGACTCTGGACATAGTGCTTCTACCTAGTCTGGGGAGGGTAATGAAACGGGACAAGGCAATAAACTCAGAATTGAATGCTCAGGGAGGGGAATACCAGGTCATGGAGGAAGATGGCAGAGGGCACCTACAACAGGAAGGTGACAGTCCTTCTGGGGTCACTATGACTGAGAGATATCACCTATTTGATTCCAGAGCAGCCAGGGGAGTGTCAGACGTCATGTTTCCCAAGGACACTACTAAATGGACATCTGCTTTCCCAGCACATGTTCCTTGCCACTTGCTGTCCCCGAGACCTCCAGGAATATCCCTGACCCTCAAGGCCCCTCCTGAAAACATAACCCCTCAGCTTGGTCCTTTTCCAGGATGGCCCTTGGAGACCACGTTGTGCCATCCCTCATTTTGCACAGGGGAAGTAAGTCCTAGAGGCAACGTCGACGGTGGCACCACCTGCCTTCAGGGGTGTTTGGCTTCAGAATAGCGGAGACCAGCTGCACACACTGGAAAGGGACCTGCTCAGGTGGGCAGAAGCAGGCTCTGTCCAGGGTTCCTGGAGTCTGGCTCCTGACACAGGGTGAGGGGACAGTCATACTGGGGGGGAGGAGCAGGAAGGACCAAGAAAAGGGGCAGAGGCAAGGTCAGCATTGTCACTGGCCTTTCCACCTAAGACCCCTCTATCTACACACTAAGTAGCTGGGTGGGCAGCTGCCTTGGAAGGACTGTGTCCCCAGGTCACCTGGAAGCCTGTCTCAGTTGACCGTGTCCTCCCAGGAATGGGCAGCCAGGAATCCCGAAGAAGTGACCACCAGCAGAAAGTCACCAAATGATTGTACCACACAACTCCTCACACTCTCTACCCAAGGGGCGCTGCCTGTGAGGTGACCTCTGTCCTGGGACCCCCTCCCCATACTGCACCCAGGCCCTCTCAGAGGGAGCGAGGAAAAGCGCCTTTTGCAAGTCCTCTCATCACCTTGCCTGCGTGCCCGGAAAGGATCAGGGCCTAGAAATGGCTTCAACCCCCTCTGCGCTGCTCCAGTAAGCGCAGCCTTGCCCTAAGGGGCACCGTTGTTCCCCAAAGAGGTTCCCGAGGTTGAGAGGCCTGGCACAAGAGGGTCCGGAGGTCTGGAGCCTGGGGTGCAGGGGAGGGGTGTCCTGGAGGGCGCGGGGTGGAGAGGCCTGGGGGTTCCCACGGGGAGGTGCTAGCCCAAGGAAAGGTCTCCGCGCGCGCGCGGCGGAGCGCAGCAGCCCGTACCTGGGGGCGCATCGGCAGTCACTGTCGTCGAACTGGAAGGTCCGGTTGGTGTAGCCCCTGGCGCGCACTCCTTGGCTGGCACCCCCGGGGCCGTGCGCCCCGTCGGGGAGCGGCATGCAGACCCGCGTGCAGACAGAAACGAGGTGGAAGCCTCTGCTGCCTCTTTCCTCGCTTTGCCCCTGAAACACTTAAGTCTTTTTTTCCCCCCTCAAACTGTGGGTGAAAAAAAAAAAAAAAGCCAACCAGCGATTCCAATGCCGTGGTGCCTGCCGGAGCCTGTCCGCGCGCGACCCCTGCTGGCCGCATCGGGACCGTGATGGTGTGAGGCCCAGACTGGGACCGGTCAGAAGTTGGAGGGTCATATCCTTTCATAGGACATGCTCCACTGCTATCTCTGGAAAGCCTCCCTAGCCCTCCCCCCCCCAAAAAAAAACAGGCAGGAGGTCGATAATGGCTAGAAACCCCAAGCATGTCCTCGGACCACATGCTACTGGGGGGTCTCAATCCTACCAGTGTCCATGTGGATCACAGAGGGTCCTGGGCCCTTTGAGTTTAAAGTGGGCATGCACAGAAGGCATTGCCTTGCTGTATCTTGACAACTCTCTGCTGCCTTGTCCTTTTAGACAAAGGTCACTCGGGCAGAGCCTACAACTTAGACCCCATAGGCAGTTGCCTCAGTACACTATACTGCTAAGAATCTGCTGGGCTAGGGGGCTGTCTAGACCCTAGTGACAAGCAGTGCTCCCAGCCCCGGTATCTGACAAGCCTGTGGACACACAGCACTTCCCCCCCCCCCCAGGTAGGGTCTTGCTCCAGCCCAAGATGACCTGGAATTCACTATGTAGTTTCAAGCTGGCCTTGAACTCACAACAATCTCTGTAACTCAGCCTCCCCAGTGCTGGGATCAAAGGTGAGCACCACCACGCCCGGCCAGACCACCTTTTACTAAACAGCGCCTGAAGGGGGTGGTGCGTCCCTCACAACTCTGCCCAACGAAATGACTCCAAGATTGATGACCTACAAAGGAGAGGGTCTCACTGCGGTTCCCTCCCTTCTGTGCCTGTAGTGTGTACAGCACCCTACCTAACTCAAGCCTGTAACTTCCGGTTCTGTGTATTGAAGCCCAGAATGCTCACTAAACCAGAACTATGGCAATGCAGGAGGCAGGCATTGAAACCAAGAAGCTGGGACTCAAAAGATTTGAGGGGGGGGGGAGCTGAGCCAACTCCATCCATTTTCTCCAGGCCTGGGACATCAACCCAGCTTCCCACTGGGGGCTGCAGTCCCCAGAAGAGATTCAGCCTGTCCCACCTCCCCTGGTTAGGTGTCATCTCCACCAGGACTTGGCCTTTCTGCCAGGCCTCTCACCTGCCCAATACCTATGTCACTCTTGCAGGTCTCCACCACGTGGGAAACTCAGATGGCCATTCCCAGACATCATGCCTGGGTCTGTCACCTGAATAGGAGTCCCTCAGGGAGATGGTCCTGTTGGGTTACCAGAGATAATTCCGAGTTGTCAGACCTGGGAGAACCTGACATATTTGGTGACATTTCTGAGGGTTTTAGGAAAACTAACATGTGGTCCAACTCTGCTCTGAAGAGCCAAAGCTTAGAACTCCAGCTGCCCTTGCTCTCCATCCAGAGAAGGAAAGTAGAGTGGGACTTTGTGACCCCTGGGCTGGCTCTGCTAGGGGCTCCTCTAAGGGCAGGAGCGGCTGTGCCCTACACCTATAAAGCCCAGTCCTGGCACAAGCTGGCCAAGGTAAATGTTCCCAAGGATTTCTGGGTCCATTTCACAGGCCTCACCAAAACCAGACACAGGGTGTCAACGAATGAACCTGGCTTCATATCTGCTTTCTACCTGCCCCATCCGGGCACTGACCAGGCTCCTAGTGCTAAGTCCCTCTGGTTCCCACTCCCAGGCTCAGACCCACTCCCCTCCTCCGCTGAATCGTCAGCAACTGTTCCCCCTCCCCCCCCGCCTGAGCTCACCTGAAACACTGACTTTTCTAGCAGACCCCCTCAGTGACCACTGCTCTTCCTTGCAATCTCTCCTTGAAAGAGAACTACACTCAGATTTTTTCCCCTTCCCCTCTCCTTTCGGCCATTCATGCAATGAATATTTACTGAGCAACTCCTGCAGCAAGCCAAGAGGCAGCTTGGTGCATCCAGAGGCCTGCGGGCAACTAGGGAAGTCCTGGGGCTGGGCCTCAGTGGGCTCAGAAGGCCTTTCACTGCATGGCCCCAGGACGCAAGTTCCCTTAGCTGCGTGCAACCTGAGCCAGATGCTGGCGATAGAGGGAAGCACGCGGCGGGAAGGTGCCGCCTGGCTCTGGTTGCCATGTAGGGTAAGCAGACGGTGAGCACGCACTCCGGCGGGAGTACGTGCCAGACAGAACAGTATGGGCAGGGCATGCATGCTTGGGCACCCTCTAGCACTCTGGGGACTGAATTGAGTCCCATAGATCGCACCTAGTAATTTCGCAGACCAGCCTCCTACTCCCATCTAGCCTATGAACTCTCTGAGGGCAAGGTGCCACTCCAAATGGCCCTGAGGGAGCTGGAGGGGGAAGGAACCAGCAGCTAGCATGCGCTGGAGCCAGACGACCCGCGCCCTCTACTTTCTGGCAAGTTCTCCAGCCAGAACTGTCCTGCTAATCTTCAAGGGGTCGGGAGGCGGGACATGTGAAACAGGCAAGTAGAACACGTGGTGGGGGGCGGAGACAATTGTGCAAGTCAAGCACGAGGCAGGGGTGGAGCAAGCTGGAGCACGAGGTGGGGGCGGGGCAAGCTGGAGCACGAGGTGGGGGCGGGGCAAGCGGCATGGGCAAATCAAGTGCTCGGTGTGTGGAGGGCGAGCACGAGGCGGGGGCGGGGCAAGCTGGGCAAGTGGAGCACGCGCTGGGGGCGTGGTGGGCGCGGGCTTGGGGACCAGGTGCAGGCTGGAAACGAGAGCCTTTGGGATTGAGCGTAGCGATTGTGAGAGGACGTAGCTGGCGGACCCGGTTTGTGGCTTCATTTCTTGCAGTTTCCTGCCTATGGAGGCCAGTGGTAGTGAGCAGCAGGCTGCTGGGAATATGGGTGCTCGAGGCCAGGATGGATTCAGGTGAAGAACCGGTTGGGGGATTCTGAAGTTGTCAGGTCCTAAAGCGTTTGCCCAGGGGTTAGCATTCTCAACCTGTCTGGTACCACAGGGCAGAGCCCTCACCTTGGCCTGCAGGAAGAGGAGGGAGGGGTGCGGAGCTGCACAGAGGTTTTTCCAGGGTGACAAAAGCCTTGTCCTCCACTTCTCCCTGGCCATTCACTAAAGATACTCCAGTCCGACATTTCCGGGCCCCTAGTAGTGGGATTCATAGCATGGTGTTCTTGGCTCTTTTCTTTGTAGCAACTCTCCTCATCCTGGGATTCTGACCGGCTCCCAGAACCCCTCCAAGGTCTCGGGCCTGGCCCTGGCCCCTGCAGTGACCAAGGATCTGGGCTGCTCCCTCCCAAGGAATGTGATCAGTGAGAGGGAACGCAGGTGCGTGAAGCTCCAGGGTGTGTGGTATTTGAAAGACTGTGTGTGGGCTGGAGAGATGGGTTAGCGGTTAAGGCTCCTGCCTCCTAAGCCTAAGAAAGCTGGTTCCAACCTCCAGCGGTTCCAATCTCCAGGTCCCACGTTTAGCCAGATGCAAAGTGACACAAGGGCACAATGCCGCACTTGACCACAAGGGGGCGCACACATCTGGATTTCGTTCACAGCAGCTGAGAGACTGCTGGCGCGCCCATCTCTGTCTCCCTCTCCCTCTCCCTCTCTCTGTCTGTCTCTGTGTCTCTCTCCAAAAATAAAAAAATTTTAAAAAGAGTGTGTGTGTGGGGGGGGTAAGTGTGGTTTAATCAAGTTTCATGTAGATGAGGGAGAGCTAAAAGCAAGTTTTCAGGTAAACTTGGGGGTGGAGATGGCTAGGATCCTCACTGCACACCTCTCTCTGGCCTGAAGCCCTGGTCATCCAGACGCTAACGTATTTGGGGTCATCTAGTCCCCTGGCCTGGATTCACCCTTCCCTTCTGTACCCCAAGGCAGCGATGGTCCATTGCTGTTGGGCTAGGTCAGCACTGGGAAGCCTCATTGTGATAAGTCCCAAGGGCTTTGGGCTGATCTTCTACTGTCTGAGAGGGGCCCTGAGGTTGTTTGGGGTGGGTTCCAGGGACTGTTGTCCTTTCTGGTGAAGGCCGTGCAAAGTTACGGACCTTCCTTCCTTGTCTGGAGGCAGGAAGCGGATCTCGAAGAGCTGTGATCGCCTGCGAGCCCTACTGCCCCATTTTGATGGTCGGCGGGAGGACATGGCCACCGTGCTAGAGATGGTTGTGCAGTTCCTCCAGCTTGCTCACGCCCTGACTCCTGACTTGGAGCAGCTGTTCATGAATTATAAGCAGGTGGGTATCATCAGCACCTTGCAGCGTACCTGGTTGTGCAGTGGTCTTATTCGCCAGCAGCATGAGCCCTTCCAGCTTCACCATTTCTCCTTGAGTCTCTGCCTTCCTTAGCCCAAGGGACCTCGCGATGCATTCTGACTGTAGTGCTTCGTATTCTTCGTCTGGAATAGCTCTTATCCCACCTCCTAATTCTGTTGATCTATTGTTCCATGCTTGGTGCCAATATAAGGGGAAACGGGGGCTTCCATGTACTACCCTGGCCGAAAACCACTTAGACACTTCATGGGCATTTAACACCAGGAGAAGGCTAAGCAGCTGAGAGGCAAAGACCGGTACCTCCTCCTAAGTCCAGTGTGGCTCTAAGGACGGCTCCAACCTCCAAAGCAGAGAAACTGTCCGTGGTGATGGTGAGAGTCTGGTTTAGCCCCTGTGGCCAGGTGCCCGGATGGCTGACTCAGCCTGACTCAGGAGCAGTGAGACCTGTTTGAGGAATCTTGCTCGGGTTGTCCTTAGCATCCCTGTCCCCCATTCTGAGTTCAGGCCAAGCTCAAGGAAACCTCTGGTTCTGTGGGCACCTGGGAAGCAGCTGTTTGTGTGTGTGTGTGTGTTTTCCTGTTACCTTCCCTCCAACTGACAATCTGGCTGGTTCCTGTGTACACTTAAGATTTCTGCACCTCTCGGGGAATCATGGTACATGCAGCAGGGTGATGTTCTGAAGTTGACCAAGGCGGGTCAGGTGGCAGACAGCAAGCCAGATCCTGGGACAGCAGCATCTGGAGTTACCCTGTAAGTTTCCCCCATGGTCCAGCTTTGGTACTATGAACTCCGCCCCCACCGCCATGGGAAGCTGACACAGAGTCCTCACGTGCTCCTGGGAGGGGGAGCTGGAAGCTTAGCTGTGTCTCCACAACCAGTACCTAGCGGGGAGTACCATCACGTTATTCTACCTGCTCGCTCAGAGCTTCCTCCTGCTGGCCCTTCAAGGGCCCGATGTGACTGTGTGTGTTCCAGAGAGGTGGTGCAGTCAGCAGACTCAGCCGGGAAGGACAGCGTTACTAGGCTCTGCTCTGGCTTTATGGAGTTCTCATGTCTGCCCCCCCCTTTCAGGCTGAAGGACCCCTCACCCTGTGGGATTCTGGGTATGGACCAGAGTGAGGCAGTGGGGAGGGCTTCAGAGCTGTTGGAGAGGCCACCCTCCAGCCCTGGTAAGTTTGGAGGATATAATCGCACCAAGTGTGAGCTGGGTGACCTTTGACCCTGACATAGTGGGCACTGTGCCTGAATGGAGGTTAGAGGTTTCCCATTCTATACCTGAAAAAAAAAATGGGGGCTGACCTTGGGGGAAAGGGGTGTTGCCTTAGTTTTCATGTCAAGTAGGAAGTGTGCTCTTCACCTCTGCCCCACATCCCCTTCACCCCTGGGTCTTTGTGGAACATCCTAGTCAGCAGCCCCTCCTGTGCCCAGAGTCAGCCAGCCAGTGTGCCATCTCCTGCCCACTTGAGCTTCCTTGGTCAGGGTCCTCATTCCCCCAGGCCTATCTTCACCTCTGCCTGTGTTAAAACTGGGGAAGACAGGCCTGCTGCCTCTCCAGCCCCTCTGTCATGTATGTATGTGTGTTCCCTGATGCCAAACCCTGGTCCATCAGAGGTGACTCTGGGTCACCCTGTGGGGTGCTGCTGATGTCCATGTCTACCTTCTGTGCTTGCCTTTCCTGGCTGTCATTCACTGTGTGTTCTTCATGTCTGGAAGTCATCACTGGGCAGGCAGGGCTTCTAAACATGACCTCTGTGGTAGGGAGGGACCTAGCATGGGGGGGGGGGCGCATGCCTGAGGGTGGAGCCAGAAGTCAGGGAGATGTTGCTGAGGGAATTCCTAGATCTGAGCCCACGTGGGTGATGTGAGACCTAGGGGGCACCACCTCTATGAAGCTGCCCATGGGTTGGACACCTGCCTTCTGGGTGCTCCTCTGCTTGGGTTAGCCAACTGCTCCCTACTTCTGGCTTCCTTCCACATGTTCTCGTTGCAGGGCAGGACCCCAGTGTAAATCAGGGGGACCCGACTGTCTCCTCCCCTGCAGAGCCTTCCAGCCTGGGGCCTGGACCCCCACCCTGGCTTTCTCAATCCTGGCAGTCAGCCTCCCCTGAGAGGGAACTTGTTGCTGATGGGTTGTGCCAGGAGGCACCCCCGGCCACAAAGGATGCCTCTCTAGGCAGCCTGGCTGAGGAGGCCAACATGGGACTGACACCTGTGCCGGATATCAGGTGGGTGCTTTGGTGCATGTGTGCGAGCAGCCACATAGGTATGGTCGGCTCTGATCGGAGCTCTGCCTGGACACTTCCAGCTCTAGTTTTCTCTCCGCTGAGAGGCAGGCTTGAGGCAGCAGGCCCAGGCCAGACTTGCCATGTGGCTTTCAGATGAGTGTTCCTGAAAACATTTTTTGTCTCCTAATTGTCCTTTGTTTGGGCTGATGGTGAAATGAGTTTGTGTTTTGGGAGCACACACCAGCTGGGGCGTGGGAGGCAGAGGGAACCATGAGGCTGTGGCTGGGGAAGCCAGCAGAGATCTCTGTTCAGCAGGGCAGGACTTGGGCCCTGTGATGGTGAGGAGGTGTCTTTTGAAGGGAAGGGCCTTCTCAGGACTCAGGCCTGCACTTTGCATTGAGTTTCTTTGGCCTGGATGTACCTGTGGCCACTCAAGGATCCTCTGACTTTCAGGTATGCAGCAGGGTCCATGGACGTGGAAGATGATCTGTCCTTGCTGCTAACCACCAGTCCTGACTGGTGGGTGGGTGAGTGGGACTGGGGGTTCATGCTGCTTTCTCTGGCTGCCACTGGCCCAGGTTTTGGAGCCTTTGCCCAGCCTGATGTGTGGGGATGTGCCGAAACTTAGCTTGCTCTGTGACCTAGGATCTCTGGTCTTCCCCTCCCTTGACTGGTGGTCAGAATGACTGGCAGGAACATGAGCACATAATGTGGACGTGGCGGCCTGAAGCCCTGTACCTTTCTTTAGACCTCTCTGTTGGCAGTGTCCCTGAGCCTGATCCCGTTGGGGCCACCAGAGCATCTGAGCAAGTTACATGTCATGCCTCATTTGGGGAACTGTCATGGCTCTAGAGGGATTCTCCCATATGAGTGGGCTTACTCCTCCCTACGGGCCTCTGTACCAGGGAGGACAGGAACAGGTCCATGTTTCCCTCTGAGGGGCAAAGGGCTTTTGGAATGTGCGAGGCGGTGGCTAGAGCAAGAGTCCCTGTGTGCTGTGACCTATCTGCTGCCTGGCATCCAGGGTACCTGCCTGCTCTGCTAAATGTGCCTTTTGTTTCCAGGGTCAGTTGAGGGCAGAGGAGACCCAGTCCTGTCTAGGAGCAGCCCAGTGGACAGGGCAGAGCCAGCCTTCCTGATGGATCCCGAGCCCAGCTCCCAGGAGCTCCCCCTGGATCCATGGGGCTTGGACCTGGGCAGCTGGGGCCTGGCCCTGAATGACGAAGATGACAGCATCTTCCCAGACTTATTCACCTGCTAGCCACTGTAGCTGTGTGAGGGTGGGGGTGGGGTGGAGCACGAAGGCATTATGTGTTTCTGTTGGGTGCCTGGGTGTTGTATTTTGGGTTTGGATATGGGTTTGGGTTGCAGCTGCGTTCTAATTTGAGGGAGGCTGGCAGGGCCATGTGAGTGGAGTGCCTATTAAAGGGAAAAGTAGTTTTCTGGAGGAAGTGGCATTTTCTCTGGCTCGTGTGTAATTAATCCGATTCATCAGGCTCATCTCAACCTACCTCCTTCACTGAGTGCAGGCAGCTGCCTGGATCTTTTCTGGGAGGTTCTCAGCTTTGTGGGATCCCTAAATAACCTAGGTGCTGCGAGACCAGCCGTCTCGTGCTTAGTGCTGGGTCTGTGAGCTGCTTTGCCCCTCATTATCCCTGTGGAAGCTGGGGGGGGGGGTCAAGTGTTTGCGCTGGGAAGGTCTTTTCAGGGAGGTACCCTGATGGCCCCTCTCAGTCCAGCATATCCCAAGGGAAGGGCGGCTCCCACTCCCTTTGCATTGCTGGTCATCTCTGCACACTGACCGCATGGGTTATTGGGAACTCTAAAGAGGCCACCTGCCATAGCATCTGGCCCCCATCCCTTCATATTTGTTGGCAGGACTGCACTGCTCTGGGTGGACTGAAGTCCCCACCTGAAGTGGGTACTGGTCTCCTTTCCAGGCAGCCTGGGAACCTGCCCTGCTGTCACTATCTGGAGATAGTCCAAGGCTCCTTGTGACCCTCCCTCATGTCACTTTGTTTTCTTGAAGGCAGAGCAGCCTCGGCCCTCTAGAAGAGAGTCCTGAGCGTGGGCTCAGAGCCCCTACCAGGCTACCACCTCCGCAGCCAGCAGAATGTTCCATTCACTCCTGTGAGTCACTGCAGACAAAAGGCCAGAGTAGCTAGCGTGGGAAGGAGTACTTAGGGCTGCATGACGTGAGATCAGAGGGGGTCGTGTTTGTATGGGGGTACCTGAGCATTGCATCTCTGGTCCAGGAGGATCCTGGGCATGACCATCTACTGTTCTCAGGGCTGAAGGCCCTGGGCAGAGGAGGGTGTGGTCTCCAGGTCACTGCCTACTAGTATGTCAGAGACCCCGGGTCCTGTAATGATGAGTACCAATGGCCTCACTGTGGTTTTGCTGTTGAAGCTCATTGGTCAACCCAGCTTGCATTTACGTGTCTCCTAGAAGACTGCACATCTGTGTGTCTGCATGCATGTTTGTGTCCCCATGAATGTGAACCCACGTGTTTGCTGCGTTGTGTGTGTGCACATACCTGAGTTTGCCCACATTGCTGTTAGGCACACCTGTATCAGTATGTATGTTCACATCTGTGTGTGGCATTGTGTAGGCACACCCATGTGTTCGTGTATCTGTGTACCCGTGTGTGTGTGTGTGTGTGTGTGTGTGTGTGTGTGTGTGTGTGTATGTGAATTTGTGAACATGTTGCTGTGTGGATCTGTCACATTTACATATATCCAAACTTCCAGATACGGGACCTTACTTGGACATAGGATGTGTGCAAGTGCTCTGGCTTAGAATCTCAGATGAGCACATACATCCCTGAGTTAAGTGACCCAAACTCCAATGACGCATTCTTAGGAGAAGACACGAGACAACGCAGGCACGAGGCCATATACATAACAAGAAAGCAGAGCTTAGAGTGATGTAGCCAAAGCCGAGGAGCAACAGGAAGATGGGAGGGGTCTGGTCAAGTGTCCCCCACCCCCATCCCTGGAGGGAACCTACCCTTCCAGCAGACAACTTGTTTCTCATTTGCAGCCTCCAAAACTAAGGGGGGTGGGGTGGACCCTGTTGTGTGACTTTTCCTGGGGAGATTGTGAAATGTGTATCACCCCAGATGGAAACGGATGACAGATGGAAGAAATGATTCCACCCAAGCCCAGTTTAGTGAAGCAGTGAGTTTATTGGCGTTAATTTACAGGAGTATGGGTGAGGGGTGACTTGACTGGATGGCTGTATCAATGTAAAGCCCACCCAGCATGGTTACAACTCCCAAAGGCTCCATCCTTGGAGCTCCCTGCATCTGTGCAGGCTGCTCTTCTGCCAGTCAGAATGTCTCCTCTCCCCAGCAGCTGTTACTGTTTGACCTTGGGGAGGGGCCCTGTGAGTCTTTCAAGTTTGAGACTTGTAAGTTTTGTTTACTTCCTGAGTCCTAGGAGCTTCCCTTCTCCCTCTTGGAGAGAATGTTTCAATTCACAGGACACATAAAAGACCCATTTCTGTTTAAGCTGCAGCCTGGAGTCAGCGGTCCCAGAGGTTTGCGGAGTGACACCACTGGCTACAGACAGCCTCCAGGTGGTGACTCCTTGACTCATTTTCACAGATGCATTGGCCAGACATGTAGCCACAGACCAGCAAATTGTACCTCTTTTGGCGGTGGGGGGCACGGAGTTTGAGGTAGGGTCTCACTCTAGCCCAGGCTGACCTCTATGGAATTCACTTATGTAGTCTCAGGGTGGCCTCAAACTCACGGCGATCCTCCTACCTCTGCCTCCTGAGTGCTGGTATTAAAGGCGTGCGCTCCCACGCCCAGCTAAACTGCCAGCTAAACCAGGGTCTCCACATCTGTGAGAAAAGTGAAAGAGGAAAGCAAAGGAAAACACTGGACTGGATTTCCTCAGACAGAGACTGTTTATTGAAGCACAGCAAGGGCCTGCAACCTTTCTGCAGGATGGAGGCTGAAGCATTGAGCTAGGCTAGGGTGTCAGCTTATAAGGGAAGATCCTAAGAAAAAGACTGGACCAGGTGAAGGTCCAAGGGAAATAGATAAGGAACTTGTAGCTATTTTGTCTCCTTGTTCAGAATAATGTTTTTTTCAGCAAAATTATCTAAGGAGGATACTCCAGATGGTTCCTGTTCCTTCAAGGCCTTCTGAGTTAAGAGAAGTTTATCAATCAGGGGAGCGGTCAGGCTTGTCTGGGACTGAGTGCCTCTGATGTTTCTTCAAGCCCTTCTAGCCTTAGGGACAGTCATTAACCCTTTAGTTCCCTCTGGTTTTTGGGGAGAGGCAACCCTTCAACACCACTGCTGTCGCTCATGCTATCTATCCCAGGTTCTTTTCTGTTGTGTAGCCCCGAGCTTCGCTTTCTGCACAGAGAGAATGGCTCTCAAGATGGACAGAGGCCGTGGTCCCCTGAGGATCCCTGGGTCTGAGCTAAGTCCATCCTTGTTCTCATTCAGGGCTCTTGGCAGTCTGAGAGGAGGCAGGATGTGGGTGATTTATCCTGATGCATGTTCTGGGTGCCGTGGTCATCTTGCCAGCAATGCCAGTGAGTGCACCTCAGAAGGACCCTTCTTCATCGTGACCACTGCTGCCCACCTCTGATGACAGCAGCCAGCACCCCGGCACCTGCCCAAAGAGGTTTCCTCATTGCCAACTTCCTTTTTTAAATTTATTAGTTCTGGACATAGTACATAAACAACATGTGTTGGTACCACCCTTTCCCTCATCCTGCCCCTTTTCCGAAGGGACCCTCCTTATTGGGGATGGAGGTCATCCCGATTGGGTCATTGTGGGTCATGTGCTGTGGGGGCAGCTGTCAGTTATGGGGGAGAGGCAATGCCTCTGGGCAGGCTCTAACAATCTTTCTGCCCCCCTCTTCCGCAAAATTCCCTGAGCCACATTGGGTGCATTTTAAGTCTACTTCCGTGATGGGCTCTTAGGAGCCTCTGGATCTCTGCTTTGGTAGGTGTTGAGTGTCCTCAGTGTCTATCTCCTTCACCCTTGGGCTGATACCAGGTTCACTGAGAAAGCAGCATCTTGCTCATTTCCCCAGTTCCTCTGGTTTCAGCTGGGGCCAGGCTCATTGCCAATTGCAACAACAAAACTGGCAGCTACTGCCCAGAACAAGCATTCCCTCTAGCCTGGGACCAGTGGCTAGCATCTCATAGTTGAGCAGACGTTGGCATTTCATCCTTGTCTTGGCAGCCTCGACGTGCCATGGGCCAGTGGGCTGCTGGTTCTGTGTTCTGCCTCACTCACCCAGCAATGTGCTGTGGCGATCATAGGAGCAAGGGCAGGAGAGTATGTGGATCAGGAGCCATTCAAGATGGTAGGCGTGGCTCTGCAGTGGTGAGGGGACCCATGGCCACAGGAATCAGTTAGCCAGGATCTCCTGCTCCTGAGGCACACATGAGATGAGACAGGAGGTCAGGTAGGCTCCATCCACACCTGGAGCAGGGGCCAGCTAGGGTCACTGGGACCCAAGGCAGGAGATCAGCTAGGGGTTATCCACACTTAGGGCAGGAGTCAGCGAGGGCCACTCACACCTGAGGCAGGGGGTCAGCTAGGATCACTGCAAGAAATGAACGAGAGTTACACCTGAGGCAAAGGGTGCAGCTAGGACCACCTATACCTGAAGCAGAAGATGAGCTAGGGGTCACCCACACTCATGCTAGGTGGTCAGCTCACACTTGAGGCAGGTGGCCCTGCACTCTCCTTTCAAAGCTCAGGTCCCCCAAGGTCCCTCCTAGGCTCTTCATCATCTCAAATAATGGAAATTGAACCCAGGGCCTCATGCATGCTGGGCAAGCACTCCACGAACCACATCTCCAGTCCTCTGGTTGCTTTTCGCAGTGCTCTGAGGCCAGCCTCAGGGAAGAGCTGCTGAGTGCATCTGAGCACCACAGCCTGTGGGTGGCAGTCACTGCAGCTGCCCACAAAGGACGAAGACTTCAGATCTGCCCAGGTCCCTAGCACCAAGCTGTGTGGTGTGGCCTCTGCCCACATTCTGCTCTTGTGGTTGGGCTGCTGCATTCTGGTTCCATCCAGTAGCCTCTGCCACCTTCCTGGTCACGGTCCTCTGCCCCAGCATAACAGCAGCTGAGCCCCAGCAAATGCCACCCTGCTTCTCCCTACATCTCTCTATTGTACATTCCTGGATACTTTACTTCTATTCTCCTTTTGAAATTTATGTAACAGCATCATACAGTAGGAATATTTCTAAGACAGCTTTTCAGTGCAATATCATGTTTGTGTAATTTCCCCATACTGTTTTCTCTTTTTTTGTTTTTCGAGGTAGAGTCAGAGAGAGAGAGAGAGAGAGAATGGGCATGCCAGGGCCTCTAGCTACTGCAAATGAACTCCAGATGCATGCCCCACCTTGTGCATCTGGCTTATGTGGGTCCTAGGGAATCGAACCTGGTTCCTTAGGCTTTGCAGGCAAGCACCTTAACTATTAAGCCATCTCTCCAGCCTAAATATTTTTATTTATTTATGAGAGAGAGAGATAAAGTGAGTGGATGCACAAGGGCATCCTGCCACTGCAAACAAACTCCAGATGCATGTGCCACTTTGTGCATCTGGTTTTATGTGGGTACTGAGGAACACAGGCTGTCAGGCTCTGCAAACAAGTGCCTTTAACTGCTGCATGATCTCTCCAGCCCTGTTGTTGTTTTTTTCAGTTATTTTTGTGTGACAGAATCTCATGTGTCTCAGCTATCCTTGAACTCATTATGTAGCTGAGGGTGACCTTGAGCTTCTGATTATAAACATGTACCACCTCGCTTGATGTGGTGCTGTGGATGGAACCCAGGGCTTTGTACATGCTAGGCAGACACTCTACCCACTGAGCTACATCCCCAGCCTCCATATTGTTATAAAAATTATTTTGGGGGGCTGGGCTGGAGAGATGGCTTAGCAGTTAAGGTGCCTGCCTGCGAAGCCGAAGAATGCCTGTTCGAATCTCCAGGCCCCATGTTTAGCCAGACGCAAAAGTGATGCAAGCACGCAATGTCACACATGTGCACAAGGGGGCACATGCATCTGGAGTTTGTTCACAGTGGCTGAGAGGCCACTGGTGTGCCCATTCTCTCTGTGTCTGTCTCTCTCTCTCTCTCAAATTAAAAAAATTTTTTTTTTTTCTAGCCAGGCATGGTGGCCCATGCCTTTAATCCCAGCACTCAGGAGGCTGAGGTAGGACAATCATTGAGTTTGAGGCCAGCCTGGAGCTACAAAGTGAATTCTAGGTCAGCCTGGGCTGGAATGAGACCCTACCTCAAAAAAAAAAAAAAAAAAAGCTGGAGAGATGGTTTAGTGGTTAAGGCACTTGCCTGCAAGCCCAAGGACCCATGTTCTACTCTCCAGGTCCCACATAAGCCAGACACACAAGGTGGCACAAGTGTCTGGTGTTCAATTACAATGGTTGGAGGCCCTGTTGCATCAATTGTCTCTCCCCGCCCACCTCTCTCTCTCTCTTTCTCACTGTGTCACATAAAAAGTATTTTGTTGTGCTTTTGTCCTGTGACTATTCTTCAGAATAGTGATATCCCGGGGGTTCATCTATGTTGCAGCCTCTGTTAGAACTGTGTTCCCTTTTAAGACTGGATAGCATGTATTGCACACGTGCGCCTGTGATGTTCTTTTCACCCATCTATCTGTTCATGGACTTTCAGGTTGTTTTCACATTTGGCTCATGTGAACAATGACCCCATGGACACAAGAACATGGGGACACAAAGACGTTTGAAAGCCCACATTTGAGGTGGGGTTGCTAGATCAAACAAACTCTGCCGTACCGTTTTCCACAGCAGCAGCAATGCATGTGGGCTTTGGTTTATCCACATCCTCACCAGCAACACCAGCAATGTTACTTTCTGGTTTTAACATTTAAAAATATTTTATTAGCCACATCCTCAGCACAGCAACACCAGTTCAACCCTGAGAATACAGAGTTTCCAGGTTTGAGACCCTTTAAAATATATTTTATTGATTGATTTTCATTTGAGAGAGAGAAAGAGGGAGGGAGAGAATGGGTATGTCAGGGCTTTCAGCCACTACAAATGAACTCCAAATGCACGTGCCACCGTGTGCACCTGGCTTTACATGGGAACTGGGTAACTGGGTAACTGAACTCTGGTCCTTAGGCTTTGCAGGCCAGTGCCTTAACTGCTAAGCCATCTTTCCAACCCCTGGTTTTAACATTTTAAATGAACCTAATGTTTAATGTAAAAGCATACCTTGTGGTTCCAAGTCCTATGCCCTGGTTTGATTTGCGTTTCCCTAACAGTGATGCCAGGCATCTTTTCATGTGCTGCTTATTATTTGGAGAAATGGCTCTGCAAGTTCTTCACCCACTTTGGAGGACATGGGCGTAAAAGTAATACAAGAAAGCTATTGAAAACCAAGGGCCAGTTTGATGAAGAGAAACATTGAGACATATTTCTTTCTTTGGGAGAAAAATTTTATGGAGGAAAACCAGACAGAGGCTGCAGTTTCTGAACAACAAAGGCAGCTGCTCACTTTTATTTTTTGTTAATTTGCAAGCAGAGAGAGAGAGAGAGAAGAGAAGAGAGAGTCCAAGAGAATGATAATGGGCATGCCAGGACCTCCAGCCACTGCAAACAAACTCCAGATGTGTGAGCCACCGTGTGCATCAGCTTTATGTGGGTACTGGGGAATTGAACCTGGGTCACTAGGCTTCCCAGGCAAGTGCCTTAACCTAGCTAAGCCATCTCTCCAGTCCAGCTTTTGTAACTTTTCAGGAGTGGGAGATTTTTATTTCATGTGACTCAATCTTTCTGCTAGGAGCCTTGGAGGCACTAGATAGGACCCAAGGCCATAACCCAGGTGGACAAAGTTTCCCTGGCAACAGGGGGTTGTTCTAGCTGCAGCAGAGGTGGGGATTAGGGTGAGGCAGGAAGGACGTTGATAAGAGGGTAAATTAAAAGGCAAGGTTGCCTTAGTTTAGCTCCAGCAATAGAAGGGCTCTTAAAGTGATCACATGTGTTCTAGCAATGGGGTTCTTTGATTCTCCATTGCTGTGTTGTAGGCGTTCTGTATATATTCTGGATAGCTACTCCTGGTCAGACATATGATTTGCAAATATTCTCTCCCATTCTGTGTGTTTTCTTTTTCATCCCGTTAGTATCCTTTGAAGCTCGAGTGCTTCAGTTTTGGTGAAGCTCAGTTTATCTTTCCTTATTGCCTATGCTTTTGGTGCCATCCATAAGAAATCATCGCCAAATCCGATGTCACAAAGCTTTCCCCATTTTCTTTTAAGGTATCTGATTGTTTCAGCTTTTATATTTAGGCCTGATCTATTTTGAGTTTAGGGATGTGGTCTGAAATCAGAGTCCCTCCTCCTCCCTTTGCAAGTAGGCTTTGAGTTTCCCCAGTGCCACTGATGGAGGGAATATCCTTTACCCTTGGAGTGGTCTTAGCACCGTTGCTGGCAATCACTTTGTACATAGAGGGTTCAACTTGGGCTCCCTGCTTTACAGGTCCAGGTGTGTCTTACATCAGTGCCATACTGCTTTGGTTACCATAGCTTTGTTCTGTAATTTGAGGTCAGGATATGTGAGTCCTCCCAAATATTATTATTTATTTTTTAGGATTTTGATTATGCTTGGCCCATTGGATTCCACAGGACTTTTAGGATGATATTTCTTTTTTTTTTTTAAATAATATATATATATGAGAGAGGTAGAGAGAGAGAGAATGGGTGCACTAGGGTCTCCAGCCACTGCAAATGAATGCCAGACACATGTGCCACCTTGTGCATCTGGCTTACTTGGGTACTGGGGAGTTGAACCTGGGACCTTAAGCTTCTCAGGCTAGCACCTTAACTGCTAAGCTATCACTCCAGCTCAGATTTTATATTTCTAACAAAAATAAAATCATCATTGGGATTGTAGTGAACCTTTAGGTTGCTCTGGGTTGCCTGGGGCTCCAGTCCATAAATGGAATGTCCTTCCATCAAATTATGCCTTTATCTTCTTGAGCAGCACTTTGTAGCTTTTGGGTAAGTTTGTTCCTGATCATTTGATCTATTGTATCTAAAGTTATATCTTAATTTTCATTTTAGGTATTCCTTGTTAGTACATAAAAGCAACTGAGTTTTGAATGTGGATATCCCAAAGCATTGCTGAATTTGCTTTGTCATTTGAACAGGGTTTTGAGAGGATTCTATGTCTAAGATCATTCTTTTCTGAGTATGGATTCATTCATGTTAGCATGCATTTAACTCATTTTTTTAGATTTTATTTTTATTCATTTATTAGAGACAAGAGAGAGCAAGTGAGAGACAAGAGAGAATATGGGCACACCAGGACTTCTAGTCACTATAAACGAATTCCAGACGCATGTGCCACCATGTGCATTTGGCTTATGTGGGACCTGGAGAATCGAACCTGGGTCCTTTGGCTTTGCAGGCAAGTGCCTTAACCACTAAGCCATCTCTCCAGCCCCATTTGGCTCATTTAAAAAACCTTTTTATTGACAGCTTTCATAAATGTAGACACTATACCATCCCTCCACTGAATCCCTTCTTCTTTCCAACTGGTCTCTCTTCCACCTTGATGCCATCACTTTCCCCTCCTACTATGCAGGTCTTGTGTAGGCAGCACCAGCCTCTATGAGGGCATGAACACCATGGCCACTTTGTGTCTGGATGACAGCACTGTAAGCAGTCTTTCCCTTCCTTTGGCTCTTACATTCATTTGGTCACCTCTTTCACAATGGTTCCTGCGCCTTGGAGGTGTGACAGAGATGTCTCACTTAGTGCTAAACAATCCATCACTTCTCAGCATTTTGACCATTTTTTAGTCACCCCAATGATCAGCACCATCTGAAAAGAGAAGCTTCTCTAACTGAAAGTGAATAGCATTAATATATAGGCATGAACATAAATAGTTGGAGGGTAGTTTGGTGGGACTAATATATCCATTTAGACAACAGTGGTAATTTCTCTCATAGGGCTTATGACCTATTCAGCCATAGGGGCTCAAAAATTTTATACATCTTATTTATTTATTTATTTAAGAGAGAGAGAGAGAGAGAGAGAGAATGGGTGTACCAAGGCTTTTAGTCACTGCAAACAAACTCCAGATGCATGTGCCACCTTGTGCATCTGGCTTATGTGGGTGGGTATTGGGGAATCAAACCTGAGTCCTCAGGCTTCACAGGCAAGCATCTTAACAGCCATAGGGTTTTGATTAGTTTTTCTTTCTTTCTTTTTCTTTTTCTTTTCTTTTTTTTTTTTTTTTTTTTTTTTTTTTTTTTTTTGTAGTAGAAAGGAATTCCCTCCTGTGGAATGGGCCTCAAGTCCAGTCAGAGAGCAGCTGGTTTCTCCCATAACGGAAAGGCCACCATTGCACCACTTTGTACATGTTACCTGGTTGGCCAGCTGTAAAGCTTGCAGGGTTCACTGCTGGTTAAGACTGTTGAGGCTCTCCATTCCTCCTGCGTGAGAGCCCCGGAGCTTCGGTTTCAATAAAAGCTCTTGCTGCTTGCAAAAAAAAAAAAAAAAAAAAAAAAAAAAAGACTGTTGATAACTTTTCGCCCCCAACAGGCTGCATAGATCACAACTATTTTTTGTGACAGAGTCTATCACTGAACCTGGAGCACACTGTTATGGATAGACTACCTAGCCAGCAAGTCCTGGCTCCTGTCTCTGATTCCCCAGGACTGGCATTACAGGTGCATACCACCATGCCTGGCTTCTTATGTGGGTTCTAGGGATCTGAACTTAGGTCCTCACACTTTTTTTAAAAATTATTTTTATTTATTTATTTGAGAGAGAGAAATAGGCAGGTAGAGAGAGAGAAAGAGAATGGACACTCCAGGGCTTCCAGCCACTGCAAACAATCTCCAGATGCTTGTGCCTCCTTGTGCAGCTGGCTTATGTGGGTCCTGGGGAGTTGAACTTGGATCCTTTGGCTTTGCAGGCAAGCACCTTAACCACTAAGCCATCTCTCCAGCCCAGGTCCTCACACTTTTGAGACAAACATTTTACCACTGAGCTATCTCCCATCCTCTATCCTTGTGTGTGTGTATGTGTGTGTGAGAGAGAGAGACAGAGACAGAGACATAGAGATAGAGTCTCACTACTTGCTGTGTTGCCCAGAGCTGTGTAAGAATACATTTCTGGGACTGGGGTCAAAGGTGATCAAAATATATTATGTACATGTATGAACTTGACAAAAAACAAATAAATTATTTAATAAATAGTGGTGAAGGCGCTTGCCTATGAAGCCTAAGGATTCATGTTTAACTCTCCAGGTCCCACATAAGCCAGATGCACAAGAGGACGCAAATGTGCAAGGTCACACATGTGCACTAGGTGGCACACGCGCCTGGAGTTCAATTACAGTGGCTGGAAGACCTGATGCACCATTTCTCTCTCTCACTCCCATTCTCACTCTCTCATAAAAAAAAGGCCGATCAGTTGGGCTTTCCTCAAAAAAAAAAAAATCATTAAAAAGAAAAAGTGCCTAGAACTGCAGATCCACCAACACTACATGTACAGGCTTTCATGCCCTCGCACACCACTAAGGTGCTCCTTGCTGTACATGGCCAGGTGGGACAGCCAGCCTTATAAGGATAAGATGATAACTGGTGAGGAATAATTGTCTCCACTTCTGTCTCACAGGCACTAGCATCACTGTTGTCTTATCCTGCCTGGTGTATTATTACCTCTTTCCCTCTCATCTTTAAGAATTCATAAGCTCTTTTAGCTTTTATCTGCCATTCCCAACAACTCCTCGTTCTATAAAATATTAATAACATAAAATTTATTCTTATTTATTATTTTAATTACATTTATTTATTTAGACAAGGTCATGCTGTGCAAAATAGGCTGGTTTTGAATTTGCATCATTCTTCCTACCTCTCAAATGCTGAGATTATGGGTGTGTACCACCATTCCTGGCCTCTTTTTAAATTTAATTTAATTTAATTTATTTGACAGAGAGAAAGAGGCAGATAGAGAAAGAAAGACTGGGTGCACCAGAGCCTCTAGCCACTGCAAATGAACTCTAGATGCTTGTGCCCCCTTCTGCATCTGGCTTATGTGGGTACTGGGGAATTGAACCTGGGTCTTTAGGCTTCGCAGGCAAGCACCTTAACCACTAAGTCATGTCTCTAGCCCCTTTTCTTTTCTTTTTAAGAAATATTTATTCGTTTGAAAGAGAAAGTGAGAGAGAGAGAGAGAGACAGAGAGAGAGAGAGAGAGAATGGGCACACCAGGGCTTCCTGCCACTCCATACTCCAGATACATACTCCACTTTGTGCATCTGGCATTATATGGGTACTGGGGAATTGAATCCAGGCAGTCAGACTTTGCCAGAAAGTACCTTTAATCACTGAACCTTCTCTCCAGCATCTCCCTCCACTTTTTTTTTTCTCAAGACAAGGTCTCTGTAGTCCAGGCTGGCCTGGAACTTGTGATTCTCCTGCCTCAACTTTTGGAAGTGCTGGGACTACAGGTGCATACCACCATGCCTAGCTTGCCCAAGTACAGTTCAGGTGCATTATTCACACTCACATGATTCTGTGACCATCACCTGGTTATAAACACCTCCCCCCCCACATCAGTTTCCTTCAGCGTTTCACTGAAGTGTCTTCTCTGGTGGTCCTTAGCATCGCCTGTGGAAACTTTGTAGTGTGAGTTTGGTATGCTCCTCCTACCAGTCCCCCAGAGAGCTTTGCCAGGGCAGGATATGGGACCCTATAGTAGGATGCAGGACTAGGGATGCCTACCCCTCACTTTCTCTCCCCCCCTTGTTCGTTCCTTCCTCCCTTCCTTCCTCCCTCCCTCCCTCCCTCCCTCCCTCCTCCCTCCCTCCCTCCCTCCCTCCTTCCTTCCTTCCTTTCTTCCTTCCTTCCTTCCCTCCCTCCCTCCCTCCCTTTCTAAGACAGAGAGAGAGAGAGAGAATGGTTACACCAGTGGCCTCTCAGCCGCTGTGAATGAACTCCATACATGTGCACCCCCTTGTGGGCAAGTGCGGCATTGAGTCCTTGTGTCACTTTTGTATATGGCTAAACATGGGACGTGGAGAATCGAACGGGCATTCTTAGGCTTAGCAGGCAGGCAGACACCCCTTGTTTCTGTAAACATTTACCTTCTGTGGTGTCAGGGAGGGCAGTCATTCACAGACTTCAGTAGCTTTAATCTGCCGGTCTGGGGCCAGCAATTCCTCCTTCCATGAAGCAGTGAGTCTTCCTAGGAGCTGAGCCTATGGGGGGGGGGGGCTTCATGGACAGGAGAGGATCAGGGAGCCACCGGCCATCTTACTGGCTTCTCTACAGGACTGGAGCAAACTCCTGCCATGCTGCTGGCATGGGCCTTTTTGGGCATCTGGCTGTCAACCCCCTCTCTGCTGGTTTCTGCAGGGGTGGGGGGGGGTCACAGTAACAACTTTGGGTGTGTGGTTTGGTCCCTTCAGTGGAATATTCCCACTCTGCTTTGTCATGCTGGTCCAAGGTAGGTGTGCAGTCCGATGTCACATGCAGCAGAGAGAAAGATAATTCCATGGGATTGAGAGGGAGAACTGTTAGGGTGACTGGACCCCTGAAAGCAAAAAAGGCGGGAAAGTCTGCATTTGTTAGAAATCAAAGATGATCAACTTCTTATCTCTTGCCTAGTTCCCTAGACCTGTTTTTTCACAAACAACTTGGGCCCTTCCCGGGAGAGAGGTCTTTCATAGGATTTAAACATTGTGGTTAATCAAGTTCAGCCCCCAGAACTTGGTGTCAGGACTAGCCACTTCCTGAGACAGCCCCTAGCCCTAACCAACCAGCTGTCTCTCTGGTTCACCTGAGCTGGAAGACAGCCCACCACTATAAGCTTATAAATACCTTTATAAAAGGAGGGCAGGCTCTCTGACCACTTGGAAACTTCTAGTTGTAGAAAACTTCTAGTTTTCCCCTCAGCTAGTCCTGTACTGGCTTGGCCCAGGCTCAGCCAGATTGAGCCGAGGGGAGGGCCCGCTAGCCCTTACCCTCCACATGGGTTCTTTATCCCCTCCTCCAGCTCCCCACATGGCAGGGGCTCCTTGAACTTTATTTCTTTCTATTCTTTCCATGGTTTTTCCAGGCCTTCCATGTGGGATCTCTAGACACGTGGGTGCCTTTCCTTGGCTCTGTACTTCCCTCGATAAATATAATAGTTTAAATATTATTCAAGGTGAGTCTCTTAGGGAAACCTGGCCCTCCTGTATCCATTCACCTTTTGTCATGCTCCCTGTTCCCTCTGAGAGCTGCCTCCCCTCCAGGCCATTGGGCTTTGGCAAAACTGACCACCACCTTCCCACCCGGATCAAGGCCTGGGCATAGCCGTGTCTATAGGCTACCTGTCTCAGCTCCTTTCAGGTGCAAGAGCCACAGAATTCCACTTCTGTGCAAATTGTTGTGTATATGTGTGTGACACAGAAAGACAGACACACACAGAGATTTTTCTACTGTCTCAAGCCCAAAGAGTCTTAGCCAACATGTTTTCATATTGGTGTGAAAAAGTTGGTGACCGTGAATCTTGCCAACATAGGCTTTGGAGAGGGGTCCTGTCACCTCCCCATCAGGTGTGCTGGCTGGGGAGATGTTTATCTTTTCTCACTTGTTTGTGCAAGAAAACCTCTCCATAGTGCCCCAGACCCAGGAAAATCTTTATTAAGCAGGGAGGACCATGGCAGAGGTGCAAAGTAGGGCAAGGGTGGAGCTCTGCAGATGGCATCTGTAGTTCTAGGAATTCCTGACACTGCCATGGAGCCACTGGGGCTGGGAGTGAGGGAAGATAGTGGGAGGAGGGGGCAATTCTGAGATTCCTAGAGGGTCTGGAGTGGTGGGAGGCAGACAGAGTGAACTGACCCCTTCAGTGAGCCTCACGCCTCCATCTCTGAGATCCATGCAACCTAGACCCTCATCCTTGGCTCCCTGTCCACAGGGGCAGGATGAAGAAGGGACTGCTCAGGGGTGGGCATCCAGAGGACCTCCCTTACCCTGGGACGGTTGCTACGGCCAGCTGGAGGAATGTGATCCTCTAGTGGCTGGTGTTGTTGCTCTAATCTCTAAGTTCTGGCAGTGGTATGGGTGGCAGAAGGTGGTGATCAGCCTCGGGCCCAGCATTCACCCCTGCCTGCCAGTGACCAAGGGTACTGGAGAGAGGATGGGAGGGTGGGGGTTATACCAGTGTGGTCCAGATATACCACCTGCTGCATGCTCAGCTCCAAGTCCTTGCAGGTGCTCTTGGACTCAGCCAAGAACTCTTCCTGTGTGAGCAGAATATAAGTGACTATGAGGGGCAGTAAAAGGTAGGAAAGTCTGCACTTTCTAGAAATCAAAGATGATCTGACTTCTTGTCTCTCACCTAGTTCCCTAGACCTGTTTTTCCACAAACAATCAGAACCCTTCCTGGGAAGGAGGTGTTTCATAGGATTTAAACATTGTGGTTGATCAAGTTCAGCCCTTAAAACTTGGTGTCAGGGCCAGCCTCTTCCTGAGACAGCCCCTAGCCCTAATCCACCAGCTGTCCCTCTAGTTCACATGTGTGGGAAGACAGCCCTCCACTATAAGGTGTATCTTTACAAGGGGAGGGCAGGCTCTCTGACCACTTGGGAACATCCAGCTGTGGGTAAGTTTTTCCCTCCGCTAAGCCTGGGCTGGCTGGGCCCAGGCCCAGCCGGGAGAGCCCCCTAGCCCTTACTCTTCACATGGGTTCTTTATCCCCTCCACCTCCCCACATGTCTCTCTTTTCTTTCCACAGTTTTCCCAGGCCCTCCATGTGGGATCTCTAGCCACATAGGTGTCTTTCCTTGGCTCTGTATTTCCCTCAATAAATATTATAATTTAATAATTATCCTTCTCTGTCTTTTTACTCAAATCCTTGATTAAAATTAGAAAGGAACCTAAGGTTTGGGGTTCAAGAATTTTCCTGGACCCCCAGCACCTCATTACAACTAGGGACCATCTCAGCTGGCCACAGGGATGGCTATGACATGGCAGGGGCTGTAAGCAGTGAGGTCATGAGCCAAGGAGCAAGTGGCTTCCTATAACTGACACCTCAGTCAGGAGTCTGGGGACATCAAATGCCATAGAGAAGTGGGGTGCTGTGAGAGCAACAGGGTGCCATGGGGGTCAGATGCTGGAGTACAAAGAGGAATTGCAGGCTGGAGAGATGGCTTAGCAGTTAAGGCACTTGGCTGTGAAGCCTAAGGACACAGGTTCGATTCCCCAGTACCCATGTAAGCCAGATGCACAAGGTGGCACATGCATCTGGAGTTTGTTTGCACTGGCTGGAGGCCCTGGCACACCCATTCTCTCTCTCTCAAATAAATAAAAATATTTTAAAAATCATTAAAAAATAATGCAACAGAGAGGAGTTGTCTCCGTCTGGAGTGAGATCTGCTGCATCTTCCCCTGAGTGGGAGAGGAAGGAGTCAAAGAGGAAGGTGGAGAATATTGAGGCATGAAACCTGACATATGAACTGCCTGGTGCCTGGCCTTGTACAAGAAGTTTGTCATGCCATGTCTAGGGGGAAAAAGGAGTCTGCTTTGACTTGGGTCCTAGAAGCAGAAATCTGTGGGTTGGGCATGACAGGACGAGCCAGGTGGCTTGTCATCACCTAGAAAGCAGGAACATAGGACAGTGCTGGTGAGAGCAGCTGTGGGCGCCAGCCAGTGTGAACCAATGTGGTGGGTGGCTGAGGGGCTGGGTGTGAGCAAAGGCACCACAAAGGCCCAGCTTTCCCTGACTCTCCTGGCCCTGTCCATATGCCTGCATGGTGGGTTAGCCTAGGCAGGGCCTCGCCGCACGGCTGGCCTGTGTTCTCTAGGTGGGGGGAGCTCCCCATCAGGTTGGCTCCCAGGCTTCTCTGGCCCTTGCATTGACTGAGCAGGAAGAGGATCAGGGACATGTCAGGAGCTGTGTCAGGAGTCCACATAGAGTGTGCTGTAACCTCAGTCTGTGGATCATCCAAGCTCAGGTCCCACAGGCTCTTCTGGGAGGGATCCCTCTCCAGCTGCTGTGGCTAAAGACCCCATCTGCATCTTGCACAGGGTGAGTGCAGGGCTAGATGGGAAGTAGGGGCCGAGCCTGCTCTTCCTGGGACGGGGACAGATGGCCTCCTCTGTCCTTAAGAGTCAGTGTTGTGCCCATGAGGTCCTAAAACAGAAGAGTTGCCAGCCTGAAGGGTCCCAAGATGGGGCTCTGTGACCAAGCCCAAGCATCCCAGTTACAAGGAGCCACAATGTCCATGGGGCCCACAGGCAGCCCTCACACTCCATGGTGAACTAGTTCGGGTCTTCAGTCAAGAGCTTCTTGCTCCCATCCTCCTCCCTTTGGAGAGGCAGGCTGATGTCACTGCTACCACTCTTTCCATTTTCAACAGCTATTCCTGGCTGCTTTCAGCCCACTCATGTGTCTGACAAGCACACCTTTCTCATGGCTTCCTGGCCGCCCAGCTCCTGGGCCACACTTATCTCATCTCTCTGCTCTGCCTCCCCTGGTGGGTGCTGCAAAGTCAGCAGCCACTTGGAGACTGATCTGAGGGAGAGGCAGTGACATACATGTGTTTATAGCCATTTACAGCCCTTAAGGAAAGCCCCAAGTCCTCAACCCTGTGAGGCTGACTAGTATACTGCACACACGGGGGACAAGTGTGACTGAGAGCGTAGGTCAGGGTCAGGTCCACCCAGATCTCCACCCACCACAAGCACTCTTACCCTGCCTCTTACTCTGAACTGACACAAGGATGTTCCTGTGAAAGCTGCCATCCTTCTTCACACACAGACTTGATGAAAACTTGGAAGCGTCCACCAGGCTGGATGAGGGCCATTGTCGGAAGCTAAGGCTGCCATGTAGCGGTTCCTAGAGAGCTGCGGGTCACAAAAGGGGTCAGTAAGGGGCTCAGGATCCTGTCCACCCCGCACCTGTGGTAGAAGAAGAAATTTAACAAAGAAATCAGGCCCAGATGATACTCTAAGGCACAAGTTTCTATTGTACAAGCTTTACCAGGGAGACTGCATGACCCTGAGTCTCCTCCCTATCCATGCAGCTGCACCCCGCTTACATCTTTCTAGTTAGTGCCACCATAGGCACAAACACCTGAACACACAGCTTTCTGATGTACATTTGTACTTTATTTTTATTTTATTTATTTATTTTAATTGTTGTTTATTTTTATTTATTTATTTGAGAGCAACAAACAGAGAAAAAGAGGCAAAGAGAGAAAGAGGCAGAGAGAGAGAGAGAGAGAGAGAAAGGGCACACCAGGGCATCTAGCCACTGCAAATGAACTCCAGATGCATGCACCACCTTGTGTGTCTGGCTTACGTGGGTCCTGGGGAATCAAGCCTCAAACCGGGATCCTTAGGCTTCACAGGCAAGTGCTTAACCATCTCTCCAGCCCTTATTTTTATTTATTTATTTATTTATTAAAGACAGAGAGAGAGAGGAGAGAGAGAGAGAGAGAATGGGCATGTTAGAGCATCTAGCCACTGCAAATGAACTCCAGATGCATGCGCCACCATGTGCATCTGGCTTACGTGGGACCTGGAGAATTGATCTGGGGTCCTTAGGCTTTGCAGGCATGCACCTTAACCACTGAGCAATCTCTCCAGCCCTACATTTGTACTTTCTTATCATTGACTTATTGCGAAGGAATTTTTTTGTGCTCCTAAATCATGTAACCTTAGAAATTTGTAACCCACCAATAGTGTAAAGAATTCAAGGTGGGGCTAGAGTGATGGTTTAGTGGTTAAGCACTTGCTTGCAAAGCCAAAGTACCCAGGTTTGATTCCCCAAGACCCACATAAGCCAGATGCACCAGGTGGCACATGTGTCTGGAGTTTGCTTGCAGTGGCTGAAGGCCCTGGTGTGCTCATTCTCCCTCTTACTCTATCTACCTCTTTCTCTCCTCTCTTTCCCTCTCTCTTTCTTAAATAAAATAAATTTTTTTAAAAAAAAGAATTCAAGGTGATGTCAGACTTCTGCCATACTGTCTATAAAATCTTTGAGTAATCAGAACTCAACTCAGGTTTTGGAAGTTATTCCTCTGAGTCCATGTCAACATGAATAAATTTTCTGATTCTCCACTCTATCTTTGACCCCATTTCTGTGTGATCAGTTTCCCACAACACCCCAAACCCTGTACATAGTTGAAGGAAAAATCTTGGAGGCGAGTTTGGAAGGAGGAGACGGATAGGAATCTCAACAGTACAGAGTGGGCTTTATTTAGCGTATAAGACCTGAGAAGTTGACACCTCAGGTTCCAACAGAACTATGACATTGGAAACAAGAGTATGCACTGGGTGGCATGTGTTGGGAGGTTTTATTGACCTTGGAGTTGTGGGTAAGGACGTTCTAGCTGCAGAATGAGGAAGTGGGAAGTGAGGATGTGAGAGCTGTAAGCTGTCTGGAGTTATTTTAGTTTTCCAGGGTGGCCAGTCAGCAAGTGGCTTCTTACAGCTTATGGTGGGGGGGGCAGCTGGTTATCTCTGAATAGACTGTGGCTCAGGTTTGTCTTTCTGGGCAAATCCCCTGGCATCTGTCTAGGGTCTGTTTTCTAACTCTGAAGGACAGTGAAGCACAGTTCCTCCCACACCCACAGTTGGTCCTGGCTGCTGCCTAGTCCGTGTCCAGAAACGTCCTGAGGTGTTAGGCAGGTTGGTGTTTCCTGGCTTTCAGGCTGGGCCACTCACTGGCTATCAGACTGGCCAGCCACTCCCAGCCCTTTGGGTGTCCAGTGTGAGTGGACAAGAGAGGAAGGGGGATTCAGGCTCATGGGGACACTGTGGCCCAGGCCACCAGTCTTTAGGATAGAATTTATGGTTCTTTTCAAGGTCACAGCAAAGATTGTACTCCTGCTCTACTCAGCTGCCATTGGAGTTCCCCTATGATCTGTGCCCCACATCCTGCCCTGGGGTGTCCACAGTCTGCCAGGGCGGTGGTACCCATCACTATTCAACACAGCTGAGCAGAGATCATGGAGCCAAGGGGTATCTCAACCCAGCTTCTTGGGCATGAATCTGACCAGTATGCACACAACCAGACCAGTACAGACATGTCTCCTGAAGCAGACCCCATCTCAGCACCTGAACACAGGGGCATCCTACCAGGGACTCAGCAGTGCCTCACTCCTTCACGACACTCACTGGGGTTTGTGTGACAGGCTGGGTTAGCCACAAGTAGGCAGGACGGCCCTTGGGGAGGGATCTTATGTCACACCCTTGCCACACCCATCATCTCGGCTTGGCCCGCCTGCTTCAGTCAAATCTTTCTCAAAGGAAAGTGCACCCTTCCTGCCCACGTGTGGGTGGATTCCTCCTCTGAGCCCAGGCCGATTGGCTGTGATACCTGGTGCAGGTATGCCCACTTCTTCCTGAGCGCAGACTCTAAAATTTGGGCCCACGGGGAAGTCTGTTTTTCTTCCTGTCCTCCCCAGAGCTGTAACAGCAACATGCTTTGGTCTCTGTGCCTGTAAGATTATCTTTTTTCCCCACCCTGGGCTGCGGGGCTGGGAAAGGACACATTTATTACTGATTTTACATTTTAATCTTTTTGGAAACGCACATTTTAAGTGCACGTTTTAAAACCCTTCACACACACACAGATTTTTGGTTTTTCGAGGTAGGGTCTCGCTCAAGCCCAGGCTGACCTGGAATTCACTATTAGTCTCAGGGTGGCCTTGAAACTCATGGCAATCCTCCTACCTCTACCTAAAAGGCGTGCACCACCACACTGGGCCTATTTCTTTAATCTAAGGTCCATGTTCATGTACATGGGCTTCTGGACCACGTGGTGTATTTCCCCTCTCCCCTCTTCCTTTTCTCTCTCACATCCCTGTGATACATAAATAAGATGTGGTGATTTAAAAATTGTTTTCTTAACTGGGCATGGTGGTGCGCACCTTTAATCCCAGCACTCAGGGAGGCAGAGGTAGGAGGATTGCTGTGAGTTCAAGGCCACCCTAAGACTACATAGTGAGTTTAAGGTTAGCCTGGACTAGAGTAAGACTCTACCTCAAAAAAAAAAAAAAAAAAAAAATCATTTTTTGGGGGGCTAGAGAGATGGCTTAGTGGTTAAGGTGCTTGCATGTAAAGCCAAAGGACCTAGGTTCAATTCCCCAGGACCCATGTAAGCCAGTGCACAAGGTGGTGTATGGCCTGGAGTTCATTTGCAACAGCTGGAGGGCCTGATGTGTCCATTCTCTCTCTCAAATAAATAAATGAAATGAAAATATTTTTAAAAATCATTTTCTTTAATCTGGATTGCCAATTCTTCGGTTAATTAACAGACACAAATTCAGGCTTGGGGTTCCAGGGAGCACCCCAGCACCCCATCTTGGGCCAGCTCCCCATTTCATTTTGACCTTACTAATGGGAATTAGGAGTAAGATGGCCCCATTTTATAGGTAGTTTACAGGTCCAAAAAGAATAAGCAGTTATCTATATGGCCTGATGGAACTAATAAGCATAGAGATTATATAACGGGTCCAAAAAGTAGAATCTTGGAACTAAAATTAAAAAAAAAAAAAAAAGCCTTGACTTTCAAAAGGTCAAAAGCCCTGACCTATGCTAACTCTCCAGGATTTTGGCTGGCCTATACAAAGTAACCAATCCTCCGTCTAACTCATCAGCCTATCAGGAGCTTCCATATCCATCCCAAGTAATCAATCCAATCCACCTTCACTTGATACTTAATTTACATTCCCAAGAGTATAACAAGCTCTGATTCAAGTCACTCTGCACAACCTGCTTGGGTCCCTTCCTGGTTTGGGAACTGGACTGTTCTGTTTGACTTTCTGCTTTTCTCTTGCTTTCTGTTTTGGTAATAAACATCCATCCAGAGATGAGAAAGGCTCCTTTACTCTCAAAACTGGTAACACCCTCATGCTACCTGGGCTGGAGAAATGGCTTAGCAGTTAAGGCGTTTGCCTGTGAAGCCAAAGGATCCCGGTTCGATTTTCCAGGACCCACGTAAGCCAGATGCACAAGGGCACATGCATCTGGAGTTTGCAGTGGCTAGAGGCCCTGGTGTGCCCATTCTCTCTCTGTCTGCCTCTCATCTCTCTCTCTCTCTCTGCTTGCAAATAAATAAATAAAAATAAAAAAATATAGTAATTATACTTGGGCATGGTGGCACACACCTTTAATCTCCGCACTTGGGAAGCAGAGGTAGGATTGCTGTGAGTTTGAGGCCACCCTGAGACTACGCAGTGAAATCTAGGTCAGCCTGAGCTAGAGTGAGACCCTACTTAAAAAAAAAAAAAAAAAGTCATTGCAGGGCTGGAGAGATGGCTTAACGGTTAAGGTGCCTGCCTGCAAAGCCTAAGAACTCTTGTTCAAACCTCCAGGTCCCACGTTTAGCCAGATGCAAAAAGTGACACAAGGGTGCAATGTCACACATTCTCCACAAGGGGGCGCACACATTTGGAGTTTGTTCACAGTGGCTGAAAGGTTGCTGGCATGCCCATTCTCTCTCTCTCTCAAAAAATAGTCATTGCAGATATAACATTACATTGAGGTCATATTAAGTGGGGAGGTTCTAGTGTCTGTGTAAGAAGAAGGACATTTGGAATATGAGGGACAGGGAAGTGGAGTCAGAGGTCAACGTGGTGAAGCTATAAGCTAGATTGTATTAGTCATGTCCCAGAGGCCCAACCTCAAAACTCCATTTTTCCTCAACCCTGTGAATTCTGGGGGTCTCTGACCCCGAGGGACTGTGCTGTATATGTTGTCCCACATCCATTAGCCTGTCTTTCTCTCCCAGCCTCAGCTCTGGCTTTGCATCTCACAGTTCCCACCCTCTGATTTTGGAGCCCTGACCCCCTTGAGCACTCGCTTTCCAGGGATCAGTGTTGCAGCAATGGAGTCTCATGCATGGGCAGACCGCCCAATCGTCAGTCACCCAACGCCCAGGGACTACTTTTTAGGGGCCACAGTGAGGCTGTGTTGGAGAGGAAGTTCAGGGAAGAGGAAGGTCCTAGTTAGTGCTTCCTTGTACCTGCCCCTATCATGGGGTCTCCTCTTGGGGCTTCTCCCCCTGGCCTAGAGCTCTGGGCCTGACCCTATCCTTGCTCCATTCATCCTGTTTCCTGTGTATCTGTCTGACACTGGCTTTGACCTGTACCAGGCTGAACTCAGTCCATGGGTGAATGTGGAGCTTGAGAGATGAAGGACAGAGAGTTGGTGGGGTGGGACTAGGACTCTGCCTTGCTGTCATCTACTCTGGCCTCAGTGGGTCCCTCTGAGGCCACCTGCTCAGGTGGGCTCCTCAAGCCTCCTGGAGACAGGCCACTTGGAGCCATGTGTTCAATCTCCTTGGCCCCCTGGTCAGCCTCCTCATATCTATGTAGGCACAGGGATCCAGGGTCTCTTTCTGTGAAGGCATATCTTCCAGGAGAAAAATGTGGGGACTATTTCTATTCCTCAATGCCCTCACTGCCCTAGGTGGCCAAGCCACGCAGCTCAGGGCTCATCCTGACCCCAGTTTAGTTCCCCTTCCCCCTCCCCCTGCTCCGTTCCTTTCCTTTCAGTGGGAAGGGCCTGTGACCTCCTGTGAGCTTGACTCACCAGGGACCCCTGTCAGTGTGGCTGACCACTGGGTCATCCCCGCCTACAAAGCTGTGCCTTGTCCCCAGTGCAGTGGCCAAGGTAACCTTGATCCATTGTTCAAACACAGCCCTGTCAGATGCCTTCTGGCACCAACAAGATGCGGATTTTGAAATGTCAACCTTCAAGAACAACATGGGGTGTTTTCATGGGCCAACTTCTGAGACGCAGCTCAACTCTGCCCCATCACGGGTTCTCAGCTTCAAGCCTGACCCTCTGTCCTCGCTCCCAGCTTGGAGCAACATGCTTGCTGTGGGTTCTTTAGTTTAGAGTATTTGTGCGTCACAGTCAGAATACATTGATGGCCAGGGAGACTGCGATCCCACCCTGTGAGCCCACGTTTACTAGAACAACGCGAGTGATTGGGCATGATCACCCTGGCTCAGCTGCCAGTCTCAAGCAGCACTCATCCCAACCTGCCCACTCTTAGTGCCCAGACTTCACACCCTGACTTGATTCTCACCGTAATTACCTTGTGATGCCAGTACCCTTATCGTGCTTGGCAGGTGTGGAAACTGAAGGTACATTACAGAGCAAACAGCTGGCCCATGAGCCTATTGTGACAGAAACCGAGTGCTGGATAGATGGGCAGAGAAGGAAAAGTATAGGTTCTGTGACAGCAGGGACGTCCCCAGTGAGCTTGCACACCATGAGTGATATGCAGATCAAAAGTTTCCATATGACAATGGACAAAAACAGGAAGGTGAAAAGCAAGTAACAGACCAGGGGGCGGGCTCTCTGCCCCTTAGGGAAAGCAGACAATTAAAATCAACACAGAAAAATAAACTGGAAAGAGGACAAGGGATGTGAGGAGGAAGCCAGAGTGTCACCCGCCTGAGAAGGAACACATCTAAGCAGAAACAATGAGCCATTATGAGGTTGGCTGTGAGCCACACTGAGTGACAGGAAAGACAGGACCTGCGGAGCATTCCACCCCATGGGGCACAGCCCCTGTGAGAGTTAGCCACCTCCTACCACCCCTCCAATGCCACCCCTCCTCACCAGCAGGCCATGACCTTATGGGCAGCTTCCTTGGTGTTCCCTGCTGTGGCTCAGTAGGCAGTACCAAGAGCTAGGACGGAAGTCCTGAAGGTGGGCTGGTCTGGGAGTGCCAGCTATCCTCCACCCAACAGAGCTGGTCTTCCAAGGCACTAGCCCCTCAGGAAAGGGTGCTAAGCTCTGCCAGACTTCTATGTCCCAAAGTCAAAGTGTCCAAAGTCAGGCAGCTTCTCAAACATCCAGCCTGAAGCAGTCCACTGGGTTCCTATCCCAGTAGTCACAGGTGTTGGGGACTCATGGCAGAGTGGCTCTAGGGTGACCCTGCATCTTCCACAGAGAGCTGGTCAGGGCTGACTCCAGCCAATGTGCCCCAGCCAGGTACTTCCAGGGTGGGCACTCTTCACTCAGAATGCGGGTGCTGAGGGGTCATGACCCCATTCGGAGCCTCCAGGCAGCTTCATCTTGGCCACCCGGCAATGGGTAGAGCATTTACCAGCACATTCCAGGATGTGTGTCCCTGTCCCAGTGGACTTGGGGACATGAAAGGAACCTGGGATCCTGATGACGGAGCAGAAATGAGGCTGTTGACAGGATCTGAGGCTGGCAGTGTAGAGTTAGGATTGGGGGAGGTGGGATGCCACAGCAGGGGCCACCTATCTATATTGACTTGGCTGAGTTTGGGGACAAATTTTTTGTTGTTGTTTTAAACCTCTTATTTGGAGAGAATAGAGATTCACATGTAGTGTGAGAAAGAATATGAAGTGATCCCCAGTGTCTCCCAGCTTAACTCCCATGATAACTTTTTTCAAGGTAGGGTCTTGCTATAGCCCCAGCTGACCTGGAATTCACTATGTAGTCTTAGGATGGCATCAAACTCACAGCAATTCTCCTACCTCTGCCTCCTGAGTGCTGGGATTAAAGGCATGTGCCACCACACCTGGCTCCCATGGTAACTTTAAAAATTTTTAATTTTAATTAATTTATTTATTTGCAAACAGAGAGAGAGAGAGAGAGAGGAGACAGACAGAGAAAATGGGTGCCAGAGTACCTCCAGCCACTGCAAACGAATTCCACATGCACGTGCCAGTTTGTGATCTGGCTTTACATGGGTACTGGGGAATAGAACCTGGGTCCTTTGACTTTGCAGGCAAATGCCTTAACTGCTAAGACATTTCTCCAGTCTCTCCTCACCCCCGCATGGTAACTTTTGATCAATCTTAAGATGATGTCCCACCAGACACAGGTTGATGAATCCTGCCTTGAAGCAGTTTTCCTGTGCACAGAGGGGTGTGTGTGGAAGTATGTATGTGGCTAACTAAGTGTGTGTCTGAGTGTGCATGTGTATGTTCAGCAGTGAGCATTTTATAACACTTGCAGGGCTGTAAATCCACCACAACGGGGGGGGGGGCCCAGTGACAGTACATTTGGGCATGACAAAGACTGTCCTTCAGCCTCTTTATAACTACCACCACTTCCGTTTCCTGACCCCGTACCTTCCAATCTGTCCCCTTACAGTTTTACCCACTGGACTGTACTTTTCACTCTACATAACTTGCATGAAGCCATCTGCATCGTTCTCTTTTATGCTGACCTATGGCCTTGGATAGCTAAATTTTGTCATCTGTGTGGGCCCTGTCTCATGTTTGGTCATGAGCAGAGCTGCTATAGCCCCCTGTGTGGACCCCTTGTGTGGACACTTTTCACATCTCTGAAAGGTGCCAAGCAGCTTGGCTGCTCCATCCCATGTGTTGGCCAAAACACGGAGGGGGAGGGGCAGGATCTTATCCCAGCTGTAAGCGATTAGTTAATTCCCTAGGGAACCTGAGCCTAGGTGTGTGTTGGGAACATCGGGTCCTGCAAGCTCTGTGTCTCCCAAAAACCTCAGAGACACACATGAAGGATCATTTAGGACACTGCTTCTCCCCAGGCGAGGTGGCTCTGGGGCCAGTCTCTGGAGGTGATCTTTATTGAAGCCAAGGACCATTTCTGAGAAGAGATTTGGGGGCATTGACTGGTGCCTCCCAAAAGATATGTCTGTCCTTATACTGGGACCCGAGGATAAGGCTTTATCCGGAAAAGCCTCTAGGCTATCTTGTCCAGCACCCCCATGTCAAAGTTCACGCACCCGAAGGACTGGCTGGCTCCTCTATCGTCTCTTGTAGCAAGTATCTGGGGAGACAAGGAGCTGTCAGATGGCTTGGGTCTCCCCAGTCAGTGACCCTCAGGATCTCTGTGCCAAGTGGGTCTGTTTGAAACCGTTCTGGGCCACAGCAGGGGAGCCCTACCTTGGCCTTCCATGTTGACGATGTTTTCTGGACCCAGTCCATATTGCTTGCAGGTTTGTACAAACCTTTTCAGGAAGGGGGTGCTGAGCTTTGGAATGCGTCCTGGGGATAGATTTGGAACTTTGTGTTAGGATGATCTGAGGGGACATGGGCAGGGCTAACAGGAGACGGGGTTTGTGCCAGGCATGGGGAGGGGAGCAGTTTCTTGAAGCCTCATTCCATAATGTGTCTGGGAACTGTCTCCCCAAACTTCACACCCACACCTGGGCATGTGTCTCAGAGGAGGGGTTTCTCAGGAGGCCCTCATCAGACTCCTCAGGCAGACAGTACCATAGAATGCCAACACTTGGGTCTGGGTCCGGTTCTTGAAGTTCTGCATGTGGAAGGTGGCGTACAGTGTGTAGTCGGTCTCTACGAGCAGCACCTTATTGTCCCCTTCATCTGCATGGAGAAATGGCTCAGTCCCTCTGCCCTGTCCCATCCTCCCTCTCCCCCCGCCACTGCTGCTTCTGGGATGGGCATTGTCTTACTAGGCTACTTGTGACCTTGGTTAAGCGGCCACTGGAAAGAAGGGAAGGTTGTGTGCCCAGTGTGCATGGTTCCTCCTTTGCCTATTTGCAGCCCTGATGCCCACGTGCTGCCTCCCTGAGCCCTAGCACAGCAGCTTGCCACTCCAGTGGGTTCAGGCTAGTGACATCCAAAGAAGTCTGGCCAGGTTGGGGACCCCTGAGTTACTCCCAGGCTGGGTGCTCTTGAAGTTCATAAACCCCCTAAGTCAGTGCTCACCAGGGTGGACGAGGCCTCGGCAGTAGGAAATCCTGACTGCCAGACCAGGAAGAATGGAGCTCCCACTTACAGGCCACAGCGAACTCCCCATTCTTCTCCGTCTTCTTGCAGACTATGGCCACATTCTCGCATTGCCCCTGCACCCTGGAGACCAGCCCAAGGGAAAGGCAGAATTAGTGCCAGGCTCCAAGGGGTCATGGCAGGAAGTGACTCCATCCTAACATCCTAGCCTCCCTAACCCCACCCACCACCCCCAATCTCAACAGAGGCCTTTCAGTTCATCTCGCAGGGTACCAGCCCAGAACACGACATTGGGTCAGCCCGCTGTCTGCAAAGATGTCCCTTCCTCCAAGCCCTCAACATCCTGACCCCCAGGGATGAGCTAGAGACCGTTCCACACATCAGCCCAGCAAGTATGTTCGTGTGCCAGTTCCCTGAGGAGGCACAGTTCCAGCTCCCAGGTGACACTCACATGAAGTGGAAGTCAAATTTCAGGCTGCCATTGGTTAAGAATTTGATTTTCCGAATGAAGACCCTCAGGTCCCCATCTGCTGCAATGCGTGTCAGGTTGTCCGAGGCCATGGAAATAGAGTACCAGACCCCTGAAATCTGAAGGAAGAGACTGAATGGTGAGGAGCCCTGGGATGCCCTGAGGCTGCTCAGCCCTCATAGCTAGCCATGCTTAGTTGCCAGCTTCCAGCTGGGGGCTCCTTCTGCTTTCCCAAGTTTCTCTATCTTCCCAGGCCTCTATGTTTTCCCAAGCTCCTCTATGTCCCCCAGGTCCCTCTGTTCTCCTAGGCCCCTCTATCCTTCTAGGTTCCTTTGCCTTCCCAAGCCCCTCTGTCTTTCCAGGCCCCTTGCTGTCCTCCCCAGCTACACTGTCCTCCCAAGGGCTCTCTGGCTGCTGTCACAACTGGAGTAGAAAATAGGCTCCCATGGCAAAGGCACCCTTGTTCTAGTCAAAGATCCTACGCTGATGGAGGACAGGTGCCCCAAAGCTTGGCCTGGCCCCAGGAGGCCTGGCCCACCCTTTCCAGATTGTAGTTGCTCCACACAACAGCTTGAGGGTTGAACAACTGCGCTGAGGCAAGGCTCAGTGCCAGGCCCAGGAGGAGCAGCACCATCCTCTTTGGCTGGTGCCTTGGACTGCAGCCCGTGCCCTTATACTCCTTTCTGCTCTGTGGTGGCCAGCCTCCTTAGAAAGCTCGGCCTCCAATCTGTCCACACACATCCTGTGCCCTCTGGGAAGGTAGCCAAAGGCTCCCACAGCCACTGCCCTTGACCTCTTGCATCCACCGTAGAGAAAGCTGTGGAGCTAACTTGAACTGTTATGTGGCTTCTTAGAAAGCAACAGGGGAAATAAGGACTGGCAGGATGTGGGCACCAGGTCCCTGGACCCACACTAGACTTGCTGCAATTCTGTGAGATTCTTGGCCCTCGCTCTATCTCACCAAGCCAGAGAGGACTGTCCTCAATATCACAATTGTACTCAGAGTCTAGAAGTTTGAGCCTTGCCCTTCTACCCTGTCTTTATAACACTGACCACACTGTTTCTTTTCTTTTTTTTCAAGATAGGGAATGCTCTAGCCCAGGCTGACCTAGAATTCACTACTTAATCTCAGGGTGGCCTTGAACTCACAGCAATCCTCCTACTTCTGTCTCCCGAGTTCTGGGATTAAAGGCACGCACGAACACGCCCAGCTGGCCCCAGTGCTTCTGTTTGAAGACATCTATCTCCCCACAAGCCACTTGCGTATCATATAGATCAGACCTATAGCTAAGTAGGCCACACTGGCCTGGGGGATGTCACTGCATTTAGGGTACAGCCCCCACACACCTGGAATAGAGCCTGAGTCAGGCAGTGCCCATGAAGACAGTTCCTAAATGACAACTGAGGGCAGCCAAAGCGTGGAGGATGGTCTGGGGTACGGTGTGTGGAATGGCTGAAAACCAGACATGGGGTCACACTGACAGGATACTGTGGGAGGTGATGACAAGCTGTGTTCTGGAAATGTCTACACAGCCCCCACAGGTGTGTCACAGGGTGCTCTGGCTCCCACGGCCTCCGGGCACAGGTGTATTGGCAGCAGCAGGAGAGAAGAACAAAGCTAAGCTGGACAACCAGGGCCAAGAACAGCCCAGCCCTCTAGACAATCTGGAGGCAGCCACATCAGGCTGCCACTTCCCCATGCAGGTCTGCCTGGGCCTGAGGTGAGTCTGAGACAGAGGACAGGGAAACACCTCTCCCTGGGCCCTGGGCAGGTGTTAAGTATTATTAAAGCATTGTTTAAAAAGTCACTATTAATGCCAGTGATAAATTCTTTAAATTCCTTTTCAAACAAATTTTATTTACTTATTTGCAAGGAGTGAGAGAATGAGCACTCCAGGGCCTCTTGCCACTGCAAACTCCATTCACATGCGCCATTTTAGGCATCTGGCTTTATATGGTTCTGGGGGATCAAACCTGGTCAACAGGCTTTGCAAGCAAGCGCTTTTAACCACTGAGAAATCACTCCAGCCCCAAATCTTTATATTCTTTTAAAAAAATATTTTATTTGTTATTTATTTGCAAGGAGAGAGAGAGAGAGAATAGGCATGCCAGTGCTTCTTGCCACTGCAAACAAACTCCAGATGTATACACCATTTTGTGCAGCTAGCTTCACTTGGGTACTGGGGGAATCAAGCCCAGGCTGTCAGATTTTGCAAGGAAGTGCCATTAACCACTGAGCCATAACTCCAGCTCCCCAAATTCTTTAAATTCTTACTGTAATTTCCTATAAGGAGATAAAGTTATTGGGGGGAACAATTTGACTCCCTATTTTTTCAGGTATTGGACTTTTCTTTGCTGCCCCGAAGAAATGGACCATCAGTCAAATAGCCAGCACTCCCTATGTATGCCAGCAACAGCTGCTTTGAACACCCTGCAAATGCCTTGAGGAACATGCGCGAAGATTTGGTTTTTCTTTGCTGTTTCAAATAGTAGCAGAGATTAGCAGTAAGGAAGCCCCGTTTTGTTTTCTTTTTAATATTTTATATTTATTTATTGATTGATTGATTGATTTGAGAGAATGGGAGAGAATGGGCATGCCAGGACCTCCAGCCACTGCAACGAACTCCAGAAACATGCTCCACCTTGCGCATCCAGCTTACATGGGTCCTGAGGAATCAAACCTTAGTCCTTTGGCTTTGCAGGCAAACACCTTAACCACTAAGCTATCTCTCCAGCCCAGGTAGCCCCATTTTGTAGGCAGCTATTCAGGGCCCCAAAAAGAATAAACAGATAATCTATGTGGCTTGATAGAGCCAATGAGCACAGAGATTATATAATGGGTCCAGAAAGCAGAGTCTGAGAACTAAAAAAAAAAAAAAAAAAAAAAAAAAAAAAAAGTCTGACTTCCAAAAAGTCAAAAGCCCTGACTTATGCTGACTGCTGACTCTCCTGGATGTTGGCTGACATCCAAAGTAATCAGTCTTTTGTCTAACACATCAGCCTGTCAGGAGCCCCTCACGTACACTGAAAATAACCAACACAAACTGCACCAACTTGATGCTTAATTTATATCCCCAAGGGTATCAAATCATCAGCCTATCAGAAGCGCCCACATATATCCCCAGTAACCAATCTGATTCACCTCAACTTGTTAATTTATATCCTTAAAGGTATACTCCCTCCCCCAGACCATGTCACTAACTGGCTATCTGCTTACAACCCCTCCCAGTTTAGGAAGTCCTCTGCCTTACTATTTTTTTGTTTGTTTGTTTTGTTTTTGTCTTTCGAGGTAGGGTTTCACTCTAGTCCAGGCTGACCTGGAATTCACTACGTCCTATCAGGGTGGCCTAGAACTCATGGTGATCCTCCTACCTCTGCCTCCCAAGTGCTGGGATTAAAGGCATGCACCACCACGCCTGGCTCTCTCTGTCTTACTTTCATAGACTCACTTTATGCTTTATGTTCCAATAAAACCCTTGTTTAACCTATCCTTCTCCAGTGTCTGTTCTCGACATGAATTATTCTTTTTTTTTTTTTTTTGAGAGAGAGACACAGAGAGAGACAGACAGAAAGAGAGGGAGAGGAAGACAGATAGAGAAATGGGCGTGCTAGCAGTCTCTCAGCTGCTGCGAACAAAATCCAGATGCGTGCGTCCCCTTGTGGTCAAGTGCGGTATTGCGCCCTTGCGTCACTTTGCATCTGGCTAAACGTGGGACCTGGAGATTGGAACCCGGTTCTTAGGCTTAGCAGGCAGGCGCCTTAACCGCTAAGCCATCTCTCCAGCCCATGAATTATTCTTTGTGAGTCACAAGACAAGACTTTGAGAGTCACTGGTCTGGGGAGTTTTAGTGACCATGAAGTGTCCAGCACTCCTAAACTAAGACCATCCAGAGCCAAGAAAAGCTTCTTTACTCTCAAAACTGGACTTAGTTAGTACTGGACTTTTGTTCCGTGTGTGTGTGTGTGTGTGTGTGTGTGTGTGTGTGGCATCTACCAGTTATCCTTTGGCCACTCCCAGCCACATCTGACCCTGCAGAGACTGTGGCTCAAAGGCCAGTCTTTCAGCAGTCACTGCAGGGGAGGGGGTGCCGTTCCGGTGTGGGAACCAAAAATGCTACAGAAAAACACTTCACAAGCGCTAGAGGCAGAGTAGAGAATCAGAAGACTTAATTTGCGTAGACACAGACTCAGGGGAATACTTTCCAAAGCCCGAGCCCCAAGCCACAGTCACTCAGTACACTTATTGTCAGTGAAGGGTCATTTCTGAACTTTTCTATCATTGGTGGGTTTGAATTTACTGTTTACATGAATGACGCCGGGACATGAGTGAAAACTCTTCAGTGACAAGCAGGCTTACAGAAGCAGAAAAGGTGGTTAGGATGAGGTTAGGATGCAGGCAGTTGCCTTGTTGAGATATGCTCTCGAAACTGGCTCTATAGTTAAAAAGAGGCCCTAGGTATATTTGTATTGTTACTTATTTGGATCAAAATTCTTGGTTTAGGCTTCCTGTCACAAGATCCGTGTGGAAACTCCTGGGATCTGGTCCTACACTGTGCATGGTTTCTTCCATCAAGACAGAGTGGAAGTTTAAAAGCTCATTTGAGAGTCATGTGCCCTGTCCGCCCCACATGGAGACAGGGGTCTTGTACAGGTGGATCTATAATTCAATGACAGTCCACATGACCTGGGTATAGTTAGTGGCTCTTTTTTTAATTTTTTTAATTGTTATTTTATTTATTTTTGGAGAGAGACACAGAGAGAAACAGACAGAGAGGGAGAGGGAGACAGATAGAGATGGGCGCCCCAGCAGTCTCTCAGCTGCTGTGAACGAAATCCAGATGTGTGCGCCCCCTTGTGGTCAAGTGCGGCATTGCGCCCTTGCGGCACTTTGCATCTGACTAAACGTGGGACCTGGAGATTGGAACCGGGTTCTTAGGCTTAGCAGGCAGGGGCCTTAACTGCTAAGCCATCTCTCCAGCCCTAGTGGCCCTTTTTTGCCCTCTTGCTAGCCTGCTTCTTAGTGGAAGTGATCCACTTCATTAGGTGCTTTTCTTGTAACTATGACAAAATACCTGATGAAAGCAACTTTATGAAGGGTTTATTTTTACTTACAGTTTCAGTACAGTGTATCATGGCAGCAAGAGATGGGGCACCTGCTGAAGGAGCCAGCAAACAGACTCTGGGCATCAGAAAGTCTGCTCAGAGATTATAAAAAGGCCCACAACCTTGAGCAATGGGAAACAGCTTGCTGACCAGTGACCCCTGGGTACCAGCTTATCTGAGAAGGCAACTTGCTTCTCCCACCTCCTCATTTCTTCCTTTCCCATTCTGTCACCAGTACAGTCCTACCCACACCCTAACGCCTTAAAAATCCCCAGCCAAGCACTACATGGCACATTCATTCCCAGGGTCACAGTGCCACTGGAACCCAAGATGCCCCTCTCAGGCTCTGTATAAAGTCTGCTCTTGCAGTTGAAATACTTATTAATTTTGTTCTTCTGAACTCGCCTAGCATCTCTTTCCTTACACCTGCTCCCTGCTGGAATATCTATCAGTCACACTGCATTTGCAGTCAGGCAGCAGAGAAGGAACGACACCACTCAGCTGGCTTTTCCCTTTTTAATCAGTCTAGTGTTGCAGAAATTATCTGGAAAGATTATTTTAATGTCAGTATGAGTGGAAGTAGAGGACTTTATTTATTTGGGGTCCAAAGAGCTTGAGATAGTCCTCTAAAGAAGCTGTGGCTCTGAACTGAGATTTTATGTTTTATTTTATAGTTGAGGGGAAGGGTAAATGAACAAACAAGATGTGGCGATTTGTATATCAATTATTTTTGTAGTCAGGCCACTCTAATAATAAATTTTATTGTATTTTGTTTTAGTCTAAACTGTCTTTTTAAATCTTCCCTTTGAGCCATTTTTGAAGTTTTTTGGGGGGGAGGGATTTAATCTGTTGACAAAGATAAGGTTAGATTAAAAAAAATTTTTGTTTTATTTTTATTTATTTTATTTGAGAGCGACAGGCAGAGCAAGAGGCAGAGAGACAGAGGAAGAGAGATAGAGAGAGAGAGAGAGAGAGAGAGAGAGAATGGGTGTGCCAGAGCCTCTAGCCACTGCAAACGAACTCCAGATGCATGTGCCACCTTGTGCATCTGGCTTGCATGGGTCCTGGGGAATTGAGCCTCGAACCGGGGTCCTTAGGCTTCACAGGCAAGCGCTTAACCTCTAAGCCATCTCTCCAGGCCCAAGGTTAGTTTTTTTCAGCAATTAACTTTTATAGTAATTCAGTGAATTAGTTTAACTTTCAGCTTTTCATCACGTTTTTATCATTAAAACACCTTATGAATTTGCATGTAATGGCTGGGACTCCTGGCATATCACCTGTATTTTAATTGTTTTTATCCTAGATTGGATGAACATAGGGTTTTAACATAAGTCCCAGTAGTATAATTATTACGAGGGGCCCCATTAAAACAGCTAGCCAGTGTCCTCATGTAGTCCACATAAGGGGCAGGCTCAAAGGTCTGGGGTACGTCAGCTCTAAGAGTCTTGGGTAAGCATGACCTTGAGGCCAAGCATGTGTCAGTTGTCATTGGGAACGCTGACACTGTTACCATTACATCTTATATTTAATTATCAGCAGCAGGAACTGGTTCGTGATTATGGTCCTTGAAAATACAGATGGCAACACAAAAGAATTATTATAATAAAATAAAGCCAAAGAAAGAGAGCCAGGAGGGCCTGCTCTGTACAAGATTAGTCAGCAGGAGGGACTGTGACTAAGCCTATTGTGAGGAGGAGAGCATAGGACTTTCCTGCAGTTAGAAGGAGGAGGGTTGGACCATATTTCTCAAAAAGAAAACAAATATTTCTGTGGAAGGAAAAGGACATAATACAAGTCAATAATAAAGAATTATATCTGATTAGGGGTGAAAGACATAAAAGTTCCTTGGAACTAAAGTTTTTCTATGGATCCCATGAGGTCATAAAATGATTGATAAGTCCAGCAAATGGAAAGAGTTAGGATCTTATTTCTGTGTCTGATTACCTCTGAGTTATAGAACTTAATTGGGCACATGTTGTTATAAGAAGCAGCTAGTTCTTTTTTTAAAGAACCCCCTAGGATGACAGAAGGCTTTTAAAAATTTGTTTATTTATTTTAATATTTTACTTATTTATTTGAGAGAGAGAAACAGAGAGAGAATGGGGGTGCCAGGGCCTCCAGCCACTGCAAATGAACTCCAGATGCATGTGCTCCCTTGTACATCTGGCTTACGTGGGTCTTGGAGAATCAAACCGGGATCCTTTGGCTTTGCAGGCAAGTGCCTTAACCACTAAGCCATCTCTCCAGCCCCAGCAGATAGTTTTTTTGACCAGGCATAACAAACACCAGTAGGACTGGTGGACATTGTGTTTATTATTATTATTATTATTATTATTATTATTATTTTGCCATCTCATGTTGAATTTCTCAGGCTTTTTGTTGTGTGTGGACCAGGCGGCTTTCAGGATTGTGACTGGAGTAGGGCCACAGTCTTTTTGGCAGAGGCAGCTGCCCTCCAGAGCTTGACTTTGACGGGACCCTCTGGGTCCCCAGTGACCTGTTAGCTGCTACAATTGGCTGAGGACACTGTCTTCTTGATTCTGGTGTGATGAGTTTATATTTTTGGGGCTGATGAGTGTGGGCCTAATTTCCCAAAGATATATGTGTACCCTTTGTGTTACAAATTTTAAGGAAGCATCATCAATGGCAGGAGAATCTGGCTTACATCTGTAATTTAAGCAAAGAGACACCATCAAACAACCAGCATGAGCAAATCCAAACAGCCAGAACTCTACATTGATTTTACATCTTGGGCTAGGCTCTAGATTTTCCCCAAATGGACCTTAGGGCTGGGCTCTAAGATCTGTCCTTAGTGATTTACGTTCTTTTAATAAGACATATCAATGACGCTCAGCACTGTCATCTGTTAGGGTAACTCAAGGCTGTGTTGACCAAATGGCCTTCCCTCTTTTGAGAAGTCTAGAGGACTGATTTTTCTTTGGTGTGACTCTCCTGTTGCAGGTACAGTGACTTGGGGTCCATCTCTGAGTCTCCGTGTCCTCCCTGATCAAGAAGACAGGTAACTTATCAGAGGCTAGAAGTTAGCAAGTGTCCCATTGTCCCCTGTGGCTTTCTGACCTGGGAGCAGGAACCAAATAAAAACTCTAATGTTTTTAATTAACTTTGGCTTCTATATATGGTTATTAATCACTCAGAGAGACTGTATACATCTAATTAGCAAAACAGATTTAGTTAAAGAGGTACAGAACATATCGGGTTAGCAAAAGCAGATCTGGTCAGAGAATGACACAATCGTTTAAAACCATTTCTGGAGCCGGGCGTGGTGGCGCACGCCTTTAATCCCAGCACTTGGGAGGCAGAGGTAGGAGGATAGCTGAGAGTTCGAGGCCACCCTGAGACTACATAGTTAATTCCAGGTCAGCCTGGATCAGTGAGACCCTACCTCGAAAAACCAAAAAAAAAAAAACAAAACAAAAAAAACAAACCATTTCTGATTAGCATTTAAGTTTAGTTGTCAGGTGACAGTGTGAGCTATATCTGGAACATAAAAACATACACATTTTATCTTTTTTTTTTTTTTTTTTTTTTGGTTTTGCAAGGTAGGGTCTCACTCTGGTCCAGGCTGACCTGGAATTAACTATGTAGTCTCAGGGTGGTCTTGAACTCATGGTGATCCTCCTACCTCTGCCTCCCGAGTGCTGGGATTAAAGGCGTGTGCCACCACGCCCGGCTCACATTTTATCTTTTAAGTATATGTCAGTTATAAGAACAGGCAGAACATGTTAGCCCTGGAAACAATAATATACCCACAACTTTAAATCAATTGATTTGATCTAGAAATTGTATGTCAGGGAAAGAAAAGACAGTATAAAAACTTGGCATCTGTATTTTAAAACATTTTTGGCTAGTCTGTATACCTATATAGGTACCAATTACCCCCCAAACTGAAAGCAGAATAGCAGAGTTTAAGATCATTTTTCTAGAGCAGGAAACATGTCTTAAGTATCAGAATTTCTATAATCAATGAACTTAAGATACCAGAAATGAGACAATTATTTAAGTAAAACCTTGACTGAGACTGAGTATACATAGCTTAAGAATAAAGCCAACCCTAGCCGGGCGTGGTGGCACACGCCTTTAATCCCAGCACTCGAGAGGCAGAGGTAGGAGGATCGCCATGAGTTCGAGGCCACCCTGATACTACAGTGAATTCCAGGTCAGCCTGAGCTAGAGTGAGACCCTACCTCGAAAACCAAAAAAAAAAAAAAAGAATAAAGCCAACCCTGGTCATTGTGGAGCTAAATCAGCCTGATTTTAACATACATTAGAGACGTTATGACAGACAAAGTGATTTCTTATGAAATACCTTTAATCATTGAACCACTTTTTCAGTTTACCACAAAGCAATATTTATGACTGTTAGACTATATGAAGCTTAGACAAACTATATTAACATTGTTTGTATATAGCAGGTTTTCCTAGGACATGAGAAGTTTCCTCAGAACAAAGTCACAAGGACTAAATCACCTTTTACAAGACTTAGACAATAATCTCAGTGAGAATCACCCAGTAAAACAGCATGAACAAGACAGGAACCATCTTACGGTTATAGTGTTTTTTTTTTGTTTTTTTTAGATACAATAATCTTATTAAATATAAAAAGGTTGACAAATAGAGGAACATAGCTAACTTGGTTGAGAACTTTAAAGTCAGTCTTTTATAATCTTATAACTATCATTGTGACCAGATTAACGTCTGTAAGTTATTTTAAATTTACAACCTGAATATACTAACATCCTGTAACCAGCCAGGGCCATCCTTTGTTAGTCTGATATCAACGCTAGGCTCATAGTCATCCTAATCTCAAGTAGTCTGTAACCTTTAAGCACTTTAAAACTTAGTTAATCACTTTGTGTTTAAGCCTTTTGTTTAAATGTACTCATGCCTTTATCTGCATACTTTAACCTTACAATCTGTGTAACCAATTTGGTAACAAACTTTTTATTAAACATTTAATATCAAACATTAAAGTTTTTGTTTATCCTTTAGTCGAGTTTACCTCATTATAATTACCAGCAAAATTTTTATTGTCTTTATAACACGACCTTTTAATATGACAATTTAAGTGGTTTTATTGTCCCCAAAAGGCTCTTTGAAATAACCTTTTATAAAAAAGTACATCAGATTTGACTTACATTATTTACTCAGAACACACATATGGATTTTATTTGTTGATTTTTGCAACCTTTTTTTGTTTTTTTACGCAATCTCTTTTTTATCAGTTTTCTGAAATACATATTTTTATTTTATTTTATTTATTTGAGAGAATGAGAGAGAGGCAGATAGATAGATAGATAGATAGATAGATAGATAGATAGATAGATAGAGAGAGAGAGAGTGGGTGCACCAGGGCCTCTAGCCACTATAAACAAACTCCAGACACATGTGCCACCTTGTGCATCTGGCTTTTGTGGGTCCTGGGGAATTGAACCTGGGTCCTTAAGCTTTGCAGCCAAGTACCTTAACCGTTAAGCCATCTCTCCAGCCCTATGAAATACATATTTAAAAAAATATGAAAGCAGGGCTGGAGAGATGGCTTAGCGGTTAGGGCACTTGCCTGCGAAACCTAAGGACCCATGTACGACTCTCTAGATCCCACATAAGCCAGATGCACAAAAGGTGAGGCATGCGCAGTCACACATGCTCACTAGGTGTGTCTGGAGTTCTATTGCAGTGGCTGAGGCCCTGGCCTGCCAATTCTCTCTCTCCCTAAAATAAAAAAAAATATGAAAGCAGATTAGAACATTATTAGAAGTTTTAGAAATTTTCTGACAAACAGTATTGAGTACTTTCAATCTACACACAAACCTTGGGGCTATTGTCTGTTAGCAGTTCCATAGAAGCACAGAGAGATCAAGTAAACTTAAAACAGTTACACACATCTTATAAGAAGTCCCCATCTGTCCGCAGCAATTTGGGACTCACTCATTGTCATGTTGGGACCAGGACCCTGAGATTCCCTGTGCTCTGCAAGGCAAGGAAGCCAAGAAAGCAGAGCCATCAGGGATTTCCCTGGGGGTGGCATAATCCCAGAGAGGTCTGTGTCTTGTCTCCCTATCCAACAATGAGACTTGTGTGTCAGGTTCCCTCCTTTTATTCCAGGGCCACTTGGCCATCATGTAGATCAAGCCCTACAGACACCTATAGGTGTCTGCTCATGTGTAGTCCCCCATTTTGTCTTTGTCTGGGAGAGCAGCCCTAGCCTCAGCATATGAGAGCAGACAGACAAGTTTCCCCAGGGTTCTAGCACTTGCCTGGGACTGGCCACAGAATTTCACTATTCCTGGTTGGCCTTTTACCCCTGGGGAACACAGCAGGACCCTATAACCCTTTCTTGTAAGTGTGGAGGGGCTTTCCCTCCTCTTCTGGTAGGTATGTGGTTTAGGGTTTCCTTACACCTGCTCACTGCGAGACCATCTATCAGTCATATTGCATCTAGAATCAGGAAGTAGGGAAGGAATGACACCATTCAGCTGGCTTTTTCCTTTTTGTTTTTGTTTTTGTTTTTTGAGACAGAGAGAGAGAGACAAAGAGAGACAGAGAGAGACAGAGAGAGAGGAAGAGGCAGAGGAGAGAATGGGCACGCCAGGGCCATTTCAACTGCTGTGAATGAACTCCAGCTGCATGCGCCCCCTTGTGGTTAAGTGCAGCATTGCACACTTGCATCACTTTTGTGTCTGGCTAAACATGAATCTGGAGATTCGTACGAGCGTTCTTAGGCTTGGCAGGCAGGCGCCTTAACCCCGGCTTTTTCCTTTTTAATCATTCTAGGACCCCAGACCATTGGATGGTGGTTCCCACATTCAGACTGCGTTTTCCCACTTCACTTAACCTGCTCTAGACACACTTTCTCAGACATGCCCAGAGATTTGTCTCCCAGGTGATTCTAGATCCCATCAAGTTGACAATAAAGATTAACCATCACACCACACCCTCCCACCCAAGGCAGTTTCTGCCAGTTGGCCCCTCTGGATCACAATCAGCCAGCCTACCTTAGCCCCCATTCGTTGTATATTGGAAATCTTTGTAGATCTTTTATTCCCTCATTCAGATTCAGGCTGCCTGCACACTTCCAAGACTGTAAACTATGAAGTAGAGGAGTATAGGGCAGGGCATCCCCAAAATCCAAAGGTCTGGCTCAAAGTCAAGTCTCAATCAATAACTAGGAAAGGGATGAATGAATGAGGCAATGGGAAAGAGGAAGGAGGGATGGTCCTAGATTCAAAGTGGTCTCCTTGGGTGTTCTAGCATCCCTCCAACATCCTTAAGATGCAACCCAACCATCTTATCAAGGTGAGGCTGTGGGTACTGGATGCTCACCGTCAGTCCAGTTGCACTGCCTGAGTTGGCCTCTGCGTAATGTCACCCTGGGGGCCCTAGATACACTTGCTGGTCTTGTCCCCCCAGTGGATCTGGCTGTGGGCTGGCACAAAGGTCATGCATTCAGCTACACTTGCCTTGTCCACAGGGCCTGGCTGAAGGACTGGTCCCATTATCCCAGAGTGACTAGAGATGGAGAGGCATGTCAAGTCAGGGCAGTGTGACTATGGAAACTCAGGGGGTCTGTATTCAGTAGGGAGTCCTGTTCTACCACACTGGCAGCAGATGACATCAGAGACCAATGTAGAATAGTCACATTTCCATTGTCAGATATTTTGTCACTGAAATAAGAAAACTAATGAATACAATAATATCCTATTTCCATTGGCTAGAAAACCAATTCTGCTGTAATGTGAGATGTGTGCTTCCAATATTCACCACCATACAGAATGGCACAATGCTTCTGTGGTTGTGAGAAAAAACTAGGTTAGAAACCAATGTTTAAGGACTGGAGAGATGGCTTAGCAGTTAAGGCATTTGCACCCACGGAAATCAGATACACAAGGTGGCCATGTGTCTGGAGTTAGTTTGCAGTGGCTAGAGGACATGGTACAACCATTCTCTCTCTCTCTCTCTCCATCTATCTTCCTCTCTCTCTATATATATCTCAAATAAATAAATAAAAATAAAATATTTTTTAAAAAAGAAACCAATGCTTAAGAATGTCGCCAGTAATGGTATGAAAAGGAATAACTAACAAAGACTTTGGGGCTGTTTCAAGCATGTGAAAAGGGGATATAGTACACAGATTCAATGGCCATTCAGCCTTCAACCTTGGAATGGCCTACAGGTCAGTGTGGGTGGGGCATCCAATCTGAAACCTATAAGTTAGTGTGGAGAAGGGGAGGAAGGTTCCCCAACATCAGACAGGTATGACAAGAGTGGCACAGGACCCAAGGTGAGCTGAGCTTTTAGAAAAAGTAGAGACAGGGGCTGGAAAGATGGCTCAGCAGTTAAGGCACTTGCCTGCAAAACCTAACAACCTGGGCTCAATTCCCCAGTACCTATGTAAAGCCAGATGCATAAAGTGGTGTATCCATCTGGAGTTCGTTTGAAGCAGTTGAAGGCCCTAGTGTGTCCATTCTATCTTTTTGCATCTCTCCCTCTCTCTGTCTTTCTCTCTTTTTCTCTCTCTGCTTGCAAATAAATAAATAAATAAATAAATAAATAAATAAATTTTTTTTTTAAAAGTACAGACAGCTGGGGGTGGTGAGGCATGCCTCTAATCCCAGCACTCGGGAAGCAGAAGTAGGAGGATCGCCATGAGTTTGAGGCCATCCTGAGACTACATAGTGAATTCCAGGTTAGCTTGGGCTAGAGCAAGACTCTACCTTGAAAAACAAAAATAAAAATAAATTTAAAAAATTAACAGTAGAGACAAAAAGCTGGGGAGGTGACTTAGAGGTTGAAGGCTCTTACAAGCCTGCCAGCCACGCTCAGTCCCTCAGCATTCACATAAAGCTGGACACAAAGTAGCACATGCGTCTGTGACCCAAGTGTTCCTAGGGCAATGGGAAGAAGAGCCAGGAGAATCGAGATGGCCATGGAAAAGCTAGACAAGCACACACGAAGCAGCAAAAACAAAACAAGAGAAACCCTGTCTCAAGCAAAGTAGAAGGAGAGGACACCCCCAGGTTGTCCTCGGACCGCCACAAGTACACACACACACACACATTGTACACATTCATATATACATACACACATTTTTTAAAAAGCTTTAAAATTAATAAGTAGGGAGCTGGAGAGATGGTTTGGTAGTTAAAGACACTTGCTTGTAAAGCCTGTCAGCCTGGGTTCAATTCTCCAGTACCTATGTAAAGCCAGATACACAACGTGGTGCACATGTCTAGAGTTCATTTGAAGCAGGAAGAGGCTCTGGCGTATCCCCTCCTCTCTGCTTGCAAAGAAATAATATTTATTTATTTATTTATTTATTTATTTATTTATTTATTTATTTTTATTATGAGGGAGAGAGAGAGAGAGAGAAAAGAAAGAATGGGCATGCCAGGGCCTCTAGCCATTATAAGTGAACTCCAGATGCATGCATGCATCTGTCTTATGTAGGTTCAGGGAGTTGAATGTAGGTCCTTAGGCTTCTTGGGCAAGTGCCTTAACTGCTAAGCCATCTTTCCAGCTCCAAATAAAAATATTTTAAAAGAATAAATATAAAAAGTATAGTCCAAGAACCTGATAGGGGAGGCAAAAGGATTAAAAAAAGTTCGAGGCCACCCTGAGACTGTTAATTCCAGGTCAGCCTGGACCAGCCCTACCTCACAAAACCAAAAAAAAAAAAAAAAAAAAAAAAAGTAGAGTCCAAGAACCTGATAGGCAAAATCAAAAAAAAAAGTGGCTGCAAACAGCTTACAGTAATCTTCAATGGCTCGTAAGCAGGAAACAGATTCTCAATAGCCATAATAAAATAAATACACATTAAAAAAAAAAAAAACTCCCATGAGGGGCTGGGAAAATGGTTCAGTGGTTAAAGGCACTTGCTTTTAAAACCTGCTGTTCCACAGTGCCATTCTCCAGCACCCATGTAAATCCAGATGTACAAAGTGGCACATACATATATGCATCTCAAGTTTGATTTCAGTGGCAAGGGACCCTGGCATGGCCATTTTCTGTTTTTTTTTTAAGATTTTATTTTTATTAATTAATTTATTTATTAGAGACAGAGAGAGGGAAAGAGAGAGAGGGAGAGTGAGAATGGGCATGCCAGGGCCTCTAGCCACAGCAAACGAATTCCAGACGCATGTGCCCCCTTGTGCACCTGGCTTACATGGGACCTGGAGAATTGAACTGGCGAAGCCTAAGGACCCTGGTTTGAGGCTTGATTCCTCAGTACCCCCATAAGCCAGGTGCACAAGGTGACACATGCATCTGAAGTTTGTTTGCCGTGGTTGAAGGCCCAGGTGTGCCCATTTTCTCTCTTTCTCTCTGCCTCTTTCTCTCTCTGTCTGTCACTCTCAAATAAATAAAAATGAAAACAAAAAAACTTATTTGCAAGCAGAGAAAGAGGGAGAGAGAAAATAGTGCCACTAAGCACCAGATGCATGTGCTGCCTTATCCATACATCTTTATGTGGGTACTAAATAGAACCCGGGTCATTAGGCTTTGCAGGCAAACACCTTAACTGCCGAGCCATCTCTCCAGGCCTGCTGGAGTTTGAACATGTGACTTGGTCATGTGTTGTGAGTTGTCTCTTAGAAAGATATGCTTAAATCCTGCCCCTGAGCACCTGTGAATGTGACCTTCCTTGGGGTCTTGGCTGGTGTCAGGAGAAGACCACACTGAAGTTGGGTAGGCACTTGATCCAAGCTGATAGTGTCCTTTTAAGGGTGGAGGGAGAGAATCCCCAGAGATTAAGGAGAAGGAAAGGTCTATGGAAACAGGCCAAGATCACAAGATCACCCTGCCAGAATTCTTTCTTTGGACTTTTAGCCACGAAAACAGGGAGAGAGTCATGTGTTGATTCAAATAGGTTATGTAGCACAGGACACACCTTCTGTGTTTGTTAGTTTCTTAGTGTTGTGTTAACTTTTTCTAGGAGGCTGTCGATGCTTATTCACGCCCAGATAGGGCACCGGCGACAGACCAAACTATTAACTCCACTGAAGTCCAACCTGGTGAGCCAACGAGTTTAAATTGGGGTTATGAGTTTATATTGGGGTTACTTAAAGGAGCATGTGTGAGAGTTTGAAGACAGGGGCATGAGTGACTCAAAGGCAGCTAACTACACTACTGAAAAACCCACCCCAGTGTGGCATGACCACTCCGCTGCAACCCCTGGAGCACACAGCACGATTTCCAGGCAGATTCGAGCATTGGGAGAGTCTCTTATCCCCAGCATTTGTTGCTGTTTGCATAACCTTGGGGAGGGGCCTGAGACTTGTAAATTTTGTTTACTTCCTGACTCTTAAGAGCCTCCCTCTTCCCTTGCAGGAGGGAATGTTGCAGTTCAGAGGAAACAGCGACACAACGCTCTGAAAAAAACACATGTCTGTTGGCCAGTGGATCAGTTATGATCACATCTGAAGATGATGGGTTCAAGGATTGCCATGTTCTCTGAGCCGCAGCACATTAACATGATAATATGTTTCTATCACCAGGAAAGCAAATTTGTAAACAAGAGTATGAGAAAGGGGCTTGCTCTTGGGGTAATCAGTGTTGACAAGAGGGTGGGGGAAGGGCTTCTCTGTCATACACATCAACACGATACACTTCATTCAAGAACTTCTCTTGGGGGCTAGAGAGATGGTTTAGTGGTTAAGGCAAAGCCTAAGGACCCATGTTCAACTCTTCAGATGCCACATAAGCCAGATGCACAAAGGTGAGGCAAGTGCAAGGTCGCACATGCCCACTAGGTGGCGCAAGCATCTGGAGTTCAATTTCAGTGACTGAGGCCCTGGCGTACCAATTCTCTCTCTCTTTGAAAATAAACAAATATTTTTTAAAAAAATTATTGTTTTTTATTGACTTTTATACTTGCATACAAAAAAACCCACCTGATATTTCCCTCCCCCCCCATTCCACTTTAGAACTCCACTCTCCACCATATCCCCTCCCTCTCTCCATTAGTCTCTCCTTTAATTTGATGACATCATCTTTTTCTTCTATTTTGAGGGTCTTGTGAAGTATTGCTAGGCACTGCAAGGTCATGGATATTGGGGCCAATTTCTGTCTGGGCAGTTGCATTGTAAGAGGTCATACCCTTCCTTTGGCTCTTCCATTCTATCTGCCTCCTCTTCCACAATGGTCCCTGAGCCTTGGAGGGTGTGACAGAAGTGTTTCCGTGCTGGGCACTCCTCCATCCCTTCTTCTCAGCACTATGTTGCCTTTTGGGTCATCCCAGTGGTCATCGCCATCTGAAAAGAGAAGCTTCTCTAACCAGAAGTGAGAGTAGCGTTAATATGTGAATATGAACATTAAGTGTAGTGCTTTCAGGGCAGCTTGGTGGGAATAATATATACATTTAGTCAGACAAGAGCAGGCTTATACCCCTAAGGCTCATGACCTCACCTACCATAGACTTTTACTTAGGTTTTTCAGTACCAGGTATGTATTCCCTCCCGTAGAGAGGGCCTTCAGTCCAATTATGGAGCAGTTGGTTACCCCAAGAGTGGACATGCCACTATTGCACCCGTTCAGTCATTGGGCCTGTATGGCCAAGCTTGAATATTCAGCGTCCACTGTTTTCACTGCTGATGACTTCTGTCTCCCATACGCTGCGTGCAGTGCAGCTTTTTCCAGCTTTCAGTTGGCTGGTCTACAGGGAGAAGGTTTTCTGCTCCACACCAGCTTGCTTTCTCAGTGACCTTGCCTCTCAGGCAAGAGATGTCTTCAGCAATAGGGTCTTACTATCTGTTTCTCAAGGGAAACCAAGGGCTTTGGGAAAAGCCTTTAATGTTTTGGAGGCTTACTTGGACCTCCTTGGCCAACAACTCACTGGAAGGTATCCCATCCCAGGTACTAACAAATATTTTTTTAAAAGAAACCCAAACAACTCTTGGGCTGGAGATTGCTCAGTGGTTAAGTATGCTTCCTGCACAAGCATGAAGGCTGAGGGACCTGACACTGCTCAAGATCAAGTCTCCAGATTCCATGTAAAGCATGTCCCCCCATTACCCCAGTGTTAGGCGGGGCCATGCTCAGAACAAAGGACATAACATGGCAGCCATGCCCGCCAACAACCCTACCACCCACATTCCTAAGCATGATGGGACCAGCAGGCTCAAGACTCCCCTGCCAGCCAAATGGTTGCCCCCCCCACCGTCCCTAGTTGTGACCTTATAAGAAGACCTCTGCCCTCTTCCATCCTTGAAACAGTGACATTCCTCAGCCTGTCCCTGGCTCCTGGCTAACACGTCATCTTCCCCCGCCCAAGCCTTTAAAAACCTCCATCTTAGGTCCCCGATGTGACTTCTCTGGCCTCGTGTCTCAAGACTGGTGAACCTCACCTGAGCTCTGCCAATAAACCTGAACTAGCTTTACTGATCTGGTCTGATCTGGTTCCTCACGTAGGTCAAGGCTTTCACCCAGTCCTGCATGGAAGGAGAGTCTTAGGAGCCTAGAAAGCTCCAGAAACAGTCAAAAGAGACTGGCTCAAAAATAAGACCAGGTGGAAGAGCAGCAGAGCGGAATACCCAACCTTCCACTCCAGCCAGTGTAGGCAAGCTACCCCTGTCACAGGGGAACATGTAGGAGCCACAAGGCCATTTACACATGCATCCACTACACCACCACTCCACAGTCCCCTCTCCCCCCGACACACACAAGCAAAAAAAAAAAAAACAAAAAACAAAAAACAAAAAAAAACATCCAAACTTCTCTTCACAAGTAAGGATTGGTAACATTAGGAGGTAAGGGAGTACAATACAGAGGATAAAATGACAAAATGCAAAAGAACATTTAATATATCCTTTAATGCTTTCAGGGGGACCAAGTCCTGTGTTCTGGTAATAATGGAGAAGAACCTGCCAGAAGAAGTGCCATTGTGACGCGTGCATCCTCAAAGGGGTCTGGTGACATCACCACCAACATAAAGTTACACTACCAAAAACAACAGATAGGTTCTTCATTTGACAAAGTCCCAAACTTATAACCCTTGAGATATCACTTGTCCTCGTGGGACATCTTCCGCTGTCACCTCATATCACAATTCACCCAAAGGTAAGGAAGGATGTTTGGATGAAAGTGGTAAGACTATGGCCAGGAGCCAGGTGTGGATGCGCACACCTGTAATCCCAGAACTCAGGAAGTCGAGGCAGAAGGACTGTTGTGAGCTCCATGAGAGCCGTGGGCTACAGAAAGAGACCCTGTCTCAGAAACAAAAAATTAAATTAAATTAAATTAAAAAAACCAAATCCCAATTGTAGGTAGGGATTGTACGGAAAGTGTAAGAGAAAAGCAAAAGAGAACACCCGATTTGATCTCTACAGACAAGACTATTTATTGAGAGAAAACAACGAGGTGCCTCAGCTTTCCTGCAGGATGAAGGCTGAAGCATGGGACAGGCTAGGGTGCAATCTTATAAGGGGGGTCCTAAGAAAAACAGACTGGACCAGCTGCAGGTCCAAGGGAAGTAGATAAGGAACTGTAGTTATTTGTGTCCTTGCTCAGAACAAGCGGTTTTAGCCAAATTAGGGAAGACAACCCACCAGACAGTTTCTGTTCCCTCAAGGTTTTCTGAGCTAAGGGAAGTTGAGTTTATCATTCGGGAGTAGACAGGCCTGTCAAGGCCATGCTTCTGAAGCTTTATGGCTTGTCAGTCTTAGGGATAGCCATAAACTGTTAAGTTCCCTTTAGTTTTCAAGGAAGGCTATTAACCCTTCAGTTTAGACTCTGGGAGAATAAAAGAAATTGGGGAGAACTGGGGGTGAGTGGGACATTTTGGGGAGTGGGACATGGGCTGGGACTGGAGAAGAAGACTTGTCTTCAACTTCTTCGAGCTGGGGGGTGGGGAGCTAGTACATCTCTCAGGGTGTCCCATGCAGTCCTGTGGAAGTTGGATGTTCAAGGACTGATAGTCAATGGCCATGAAGAATTCAGTGACTTGCTGTGAAGTGAAGGCATGTATTCTGTCCAGGAGGAATTCAGTGAGGCATCTGAGTATGCAAGGACCAAAAGAGAGGGTGAACATTATCATAATCAGTGGAGTAAAGTACATGTCAGAGACAGGATAGGTTTAACTGGAAGGGAGTAGAGCTGTGAGATTTCTTAACTTAAAGCAATAGGTATCTTAATTGGTCACACAGAGATGTCAGGTCACATGCAGAGAAATAATATTGGCCATTAAAAAGGCTAATACAGGGTCTGGAGAGATGGCTTAGTGGTTAAGGTGCCCACCTGAGAAGCCTAAGAATGCCTGTTCAATTCTCCAGGTCCCACATTTAGTCAGACGCAAAAGTGAGGTAAGGGCGCAATGTTGCATACATCCACAAGGGGGCGCGAGCATCTGGAATTCGTTCACAGTGGCTGAGAGGCCACTGGCGTGCCCATTCTCTCTCTGTCTCTCTCTCTGTGTCTCTGTCTCTCAAAAAAAAAAAAAAAAAAAAAAAAAAGGCTAATGCAGCCCAAAATATTATTGGCCCTGGATTGGTAACATTTACCTCTCCACAATCATTGTAGTCCATCACTGAAGTCTTAGTCATACATACTTAGGTGTGGATTTTGGAACTTTTAAGCTTTTAGTTTTTCCTTTGTCAAACTTCATCTTGCAGTTTGTGTACATACTAGGCTATTATCCCATGTCAATCTTATGAACAGGCAAGGAGGCAACTTATCAGGAGAGTGATAGTTATCAGAGCCATTAGGAAAGAAACACCTAGATCATGTCCAATCTATTAGCCATTATGATCTGATTATTATCCATGTACGAGTTTTCTTGCATGTGACATGACATTTACAGGTGACATGAACATTATATTTAAGGAATAATAATAATAATAATAATAATATAGGATTTGAGTAAAGAAGAAGGAATTGTTAACTTGGATGGGAGGTTAATTGGAATTTGTGGAAATATAAATATTTGGTTTAGGTAAGGTAGGCAGTAGATTAGAATTGAAACACTATTTAAAATATGTTAAATTACTTTAAATTTAGATATGATAGAGATTAAGAAATTAATGAATGCTGAAATTTAGGTTTAAAAATTTCTTTTTGTATTAAGTCTTTAATATAAAAAGTTCACGATCTTTACTCACTTGGTCCAAAGATCAAAAAGTCTTATTTTTAGGAGAACTAATGAAAGTATGTTAGGCTGAAAGGCTAAAACTTTGATTAGTCTTGATCATTTGTTATTATTGGTTGTTTATTTTATAAACATAATGAAATTGTGTTTTATGCAATAATACTGGTTATATAATACAATGAAATATATTTTATATAATTAGAGCCAGTTTTATTTATTAGAATAAGTTTATGGCAAGTAAATAAAAGTCTTACTCAAAAGGAGAACATATAAGAGTATAACATTTAAGAAACCTATAGTTGTAAACAGGTGTCTTACATAACAAAATAAAGGCTTAGTTTTGTTTCTTATGTCACATTCAGATAGTTTAAATAAATAGATAAAACTAGTTAAAATATCTTGATCTCGTTAACTTTGATATTGATATGTGAAATTAAGGCTTACAGAACCAGCACCAGAGACAGAGTGGAGAATCAGTCTATTTTTACAACAGTGTGAGTCCAGGGGAATCTCTTCCAAAGCCTAAGAAAATGGTTAATTAGTAGAGAGATGTCTATAGTTGTGTTGTGGGATTAAGAGGAAACACAGGATAATTTTAGTTCTGGCCAGAAGCTGTAATACAAACTACGACTTTGAAACAGTACAAAAACTATAATGTCAGTACAAAAGACTATGTAGTTGGGCCATAATTAGCATGAAATTTATTACGGTACAAGAAATAACTTTGTGTCAGAGGCCTTTAACTTTTCTTTTATCATAATATGAGTATGACCTTATAAATAAATTTATCATCTTATTATAGAGAACTAAGTTTGAACTATGTACACAAGGCAAGAGAGATATAGAGAACTAGCCTTTTAGAGGGTAGGCACATCTTATTTTTTAAATGTGTAACAGTTATAAGTATAGGCAGAACATGTCAAGTAAGACAGCATAAGGTTTTGGCATTTGTATTTGGTTACATCTTTGATTAGTTTAGGTACCAATTACCCCCCAAACTGGAAGCAGAACAGCAGCATTTAAGATCATGTTTCCAGAGCAGGGTACATGTCTCAAGTATCAATATATCTATAAGAAATGAACTTTAGATACAAGAAATGAGACAATTATTTAAGTAAAACCTTGATTGAGACTGAGTATACATAGTTTAAGAATAAAGCCAAAGTTGGTCATTGTTGAGCTAAATTAGTCTGATTTTAACATATATTAGAGACATTATGATAGACATAAAGTTATTTCTCCATCTTACCTTTAATCATTGAGTCATTTTTAAGTTTAACATAGGGCAATATTTATGAATGGTAGAATATATGAAGCTAGACAAACTATATTAACATTGTTTGTATAGTGCAGGCATTTTTAGGACAGGAGGAGATTTTTCAGTTTCCCAAGAACAAAGTTTCAAAGAGTAAATCACCTTTTATAAGATATAGACAATAATCTCAGGGATAATCACCCAGTAAAACAGCAGGAACAAGACAGGAACCATCTTAAGGTTACAGTTGTTTGCTTGTTTGTTTTTTAGGTATAATAATCTTATTAAATAGTAAAAGGTTGATAAATAGAGGAATGTAGCAAACTTGGTTGAGAACTTGAAAGCCAGTCTTTGACAACCATGATCATGGCCAGATTAATATCAATGAGTTAAAGTTTTTCAGTTTACCATCTGAATATCATAGCATCCTGCTACCAGCCAGGGCCATCCTTTGTTAGTTAAGTTAATCGTCATTTTATATATCTGAAGGAGTCTGTATCAAGTACTTTAAGACTTGGTCAACTTTGTCTTTAACCTTCTGTTTAAGCTTACTCATCTACATACTTTACTCATACCTTCAACTACATACTTCTACCTTACAATCTATGTAACCACTTTGCAATAATCTTTTTCATCAAACATTTAGTTTCCTCTTCAGTTTATCTTCCTTAGTCAGTTCATCTCATAACTACCAACAAAAACTACCTTTCAGGCTGGAGAGATGGCTTAGTGGTTAAGGCATTTGCCTGTGAAGCCTAAGGGTCCTGGTTCAATTCTCCAGGTCTTACGTAAGCCAGATGCATAAGGGGTCACATGCATTTGGAGTTCGTTTGCAGTAGCTAGAGGCCCTGGCACACCCATTCTCACTCTCCCTCTCTCTCTTTCCCTCTCTCTGTCTCTAATAAATAATAAAAATAAAATCTTAAAAAAAACTTTCTTACTATAAGACTTTTAATATGACCACTTAAGTTTTTTCTAACTTATGTTTTTTTCCCCCTATGGTTAATTATAAATAGACTGTCTGGGTTCTGATGTCTGTCTGTCTTCCAATTTCCCTGGGTTAGCAGTCCCCCTAGGTCCCCTTTTTTTTTTTTTTTAATATTTAGAAGGTCAGTTATATTAGTTTTATATTTTTATTTTTATGTTACATTTAGATGAGGTTTAAATAAACAAACTCATTAAAAATAAATCTTGATTTTGTTAAACATTTAGATTTTTTTCAGTAGTTAGAGTTTTAACAGTAGGAAATATAGGTATAGCTCAATTTAACTTTGATTTGAGACATGACAATATAAACAAATTTATCAACTTATTACAAAGAGTAAAGTCTGAATTATATGAACAATTAAAGTGAGAAAAAATATGAAGAATGAAAACTTTTAAGTTAACCCATTTTATCACAGACAACCCAAATCTTTTTCAGTTTACAATAATCTTTTACCTTATAAAGTCTTTTCTGATCCAAAACACATTTCTTTTTATAGAAGCAAGATTAGAATTTTGTATACAAATATGTCTATTGTTAGTAAGCATGAACAAACATGTTGTCCAAAACATAGAGGTTAATTATTTTAAATATATTGTAAACCTGGTTTTAATAATTTAACATCATTTTAAAATATATGAGCATCAGACCATTTACTGACCATAAGCATTGGAACAATTAATAATCATAAATTTAGTCATACATAAGGACAGACTACATGAAACATAGAACATATGACATGACATGGTTGCCCAACATTAGACATGACAACATGAAACATGGAGAGACATCCTTTTAAGATTTTAGTCATGTTTTAAATTGGTGAGGACTTAACAGAGCAACAGCCAGTGGTTTGAATTTTAAGTTGACATTTTTTCTTTGGTGACTTGTAATGAAAAGAAGGGGGAGATGGGAAAGAAAGGAAAAACTCTAGAAGCTGTTTAGTGATTTTGACTTTTAGCAAGGAGAGAAAAATTAGATATTCATATGTAGGATAAGTTAAAGAGGCCCAATAAAGGCAGGAGTTTCTTTAAGGGGGCAGAGTTTGTATTTGATTTAGTGAGATGGCTTGAATTTGGAGTGAGAGGAAGAGAACCTGGAAAGTCATAGTCAGATGGCAGGACTGTGTGTGAGAGGTAGAGTTTTAGAAGGACAGGATTTTAGAGGGTTTTTGGTGACAGAGGAGAACTTGGTAGGTAGAACAAGAAGTACAAAGGGAGGGGCAGGAATGGAGGGCAAAGAAGCCCTGAAGGTAAGGAACCTCAGATCACTTGTCATGTCTTCTGGGGAAGTTATCAAGATCAATAAGAATATTAAAATCAAAAGTACCAAATTCAGGTCAGGGGTGGCCATTATCTAAGGAATATTGTGGCCAAATTTGAATAGAGAGTCGGAGTAATTTGGCAGCCAGGAGCTCAGGAAGTTCAAGCTCCTTTAAATTAGCCTTGAGACATGCCAATGGAGTGTCTTTTGGAACAGATAATTTAGAGTCCATTTTGGAGGACAAGGCCTAGAGTGGCCAATCCTGCCATCAGGGACGTCTCCCAGGCTTAGAGAAGGCAAACAAAACCCAAGGATAAGGAGGGAGCGTCCTCACAGTCCTGATGCTTGGGGTGTCCAATGGAATGACATGTGGGAGCTCCCGAGTCTCCAATCGTCCACAGACCGAAAAGTGAGAAACTCCTGGAGTGTCTAAGGCCTGAGACGGGCACCTCTGTCCTAGACCGAGAACGAACACCTTGTCCTGAAGCTGTAATCTGATGAGGGTGTGGATGCAGCAGATCACATGGTGAGAGGCCTCTAGTCTGGAGTCCAAAAGTCCAGTGGGAGAGGGGGAAAGAAGAAAAGGAAGAAGCCCCCAGGTGTCAAGCGGGAAAGACTGAAGGTTTCAGGTCACAGGGGGCTGTTTAGTTCAGAGCAGTGAGCACAAGAGTTTTTCTATTCCTGAGAGAGTGAAACATTGGCAGGGAGGTAGAGAGAAGGAGAAAGGAAGGAGGGGGGCATGCAGCCAGAAAGCCCCGGAGGGGTATCCTAGTTGTGACACCAGAAATGTAAGGAAAGTATAAGAGAAAAGCAAAAGAGAACACCAGATTTGATCTCTACAGACAAGACTGTTTATTGAGAGAAAACAGCTAGGGGCCTCAGCTTTCCTGCAGGATGAAGGCTGAAGTATTGGGCCAGGCTGGGGTGCAAGCTTATAAGGGGGATCCTAAAACAGGCTGCACCAGCTGCAGGTCCAAGGGAAGTAGATAAGGAACTGTAGTTATTTGTGTCCTTGCTCAGAATAAGCTTTTTTAGCCAAATTGTCTAGGGAGGATAACCCACCAGACAGTTCCTGTTCCCTCAAGGTTTTCTGAGCTAAGGGAAGTTGAGTTTGTCATTTGGGAGTAGACAGGCTTGTCAAGACCATACTTCTGAGGTTTTATGGCTTGTTGGTCTTAGGGATAGTTATTAACTCTTTAGTTTTCAAGGAAGGCTATTAACCCTTCAGGGATCATCCCTTTACTTGACCTCAGAAAGAGTTGCCAGTGCATGGGGACCCTTCTGGGATCACGTATTAAGGTTGATGGCTGATGAGGGGCTGCCTGGGCAGAGGGGCTGGCCGTTCTTGTTGACTGACTGATCCACGTGGTACTCCAAATGATAGTGAATTTAAAAGGTGTTCAATTTTCAAGCAAGTACCTTTAACCACTGAGCCATCTCTCTCGCCCCAAAGGTGTTCACGTAAGGTTCAAGAATGACCAAAAGCCATGCATGACCACTCCTAGGCAGGAAAAAAGCTGCTTATTGGGGCCTGAGCTGTTGGGCTGTCTCACGGGAGGAGAGAGAGAGAGAGAGAGCAGCAGGCATGACTCTGGATAATTTGGGTTTTTATAGAATTTTTCTTTTGGGGAGGGAGATACAGAAGACAAAGGGCTGAGGATTTCAGGGGAGAGCCCTGGCTCTCCAGATGGAGAAGCTAATCAGAGGGACAGAGATCAAACAGAGGAGGTAATCAATCCGAGGAGGAGGTGCCATCAGGACAGGAGCCAGGTTGTCTATAAGATAACATTGGCAGGAACCTATGGCTGAGGACATTGGTAGGTCAGAGGAGTAAGGGCTAGGCAACGTAAACATCTAAAATTGCATCAATCACACTGTTGTGTTCTCTTCCTTCATCTCGGACTCCATCTTGGGACTCTTGTTCTTCCTAACAGTTACAAGGGTATGAACACTGCCTACCTGAAGCTTCCCTGGGGAGATGATTCATAAAGAATTGTTCAGTAGATACAGGACACAAGTCACATGTGTTAAGCCCCATTTCCTAGTTGTCTCATGACAACAAGCAAAAGAAGGACTGGAGAGATGACTTAGCTATTAAGGTGCCAGCCTGCCAAGCCTAAGAATGCCCATTCTATTCTCTAGGTCCCACGTTTAGCCAGACACAAAAAGTGACGCAAGGGCACAATGCCACACTTGCCCACAAGGGGGCGCATGCATCTGGAGTTTGTTCACAGCAGCTGAGAGGCCGCTGGCGCGCCCATTCTCTCTCTCTCTGTCTCTCACAATATATATATATAAAAAAAGAAAAGCAAAAGAAGCAGGTGAATTTGTGATTGACATTGACTTTTATTTGACTTAGTATATCTAGACCACAACACCAGACCAGTACCATGCCAACATATAACCAATGAAAAGTGAAGGAGAAGATATTCGGGGCTGGGGAGATGGTTCACTGGGTAAAAGGCTTGCCTCACAAAGCATGAGGACCTAAGTTTGAATTCCACATAAATACAAAGCATAACAAAAAAAACAAAGCATGGTGGTGCTTGCCTGTAACCCCAGCACTGGAGAAGCAGAGATCAGGGGACCCCAGGGACTTGCTGGCCGTCTAGTCTAGCTAAATCAGTGAGTTCCATGCCAATGAGAGGCCCTGTCTCTGAGGAGGTAGATGGTATGCCTGAGGGTAACACTCATGGTTGTCCTTCAACCTCACACACACACACACACACACACACACACACACACACATGGACGGACGGACGGACGGACGGACTTGTGCCCACGCCCATACAAACATGCACACACACATGCAAAAAGGAGGTGCTTTGTTTCTTTGCATTAACATGATGCTTATATTCCACACACTTAGAGCCCAGCTCAACTCAGAGCAGTCAAGGCCTTTCATAAGTGTAGTAACTGAGGGCTCAGCAGCAAGTCATGGAGGCCCCCATGTGCCACCCAGTGACGGTTTGTAGACAGACCCATGTGAAATCTCCAAACCAGCCTTGATGCCAGCTGGAGCTCAGATTCCACTCTGGGACCTCCTGCTGTAATGAGACCTCCCCCCAACCCCCCAGGCCTGTTTGCAGCCTCTGCTTAGACTACCATCCTCTCAGATCAGACAGTCTGTCTCATCACCCCTTCTAGAAAAAAAAAAAAAGGACAAAAATCAACTTTTAGGGTAGAATACCTCCTCTTAGTGCAGAAAGACCTCCCCAGGACCCCATCCTGTTGTCAGTGCACGATGGAGAGTCCTTGAGGTTATGTTGGGATCAGGGTGGACTCGCTTCCACTGGGGGATGCAAGGATAGTCAACATGGGCCCCACCCACAAAGAACACTCTGCCAACTAAGCCCTTCAAGCCCAACCAGACGCGTCCATAACTCCCAGTTGTTGTATCTGAGGCGGAAGCAAGCCCTATCTCCCTATATCTTGACCATAACCCATTGTTAATGGTGACAGTGATGCGGTGAGTCTGTTTGTGGGCTGTGGAAATCACACCCATGCTTAAAAACCCCTTTTCTCCTCTCCTTTCCCCCAGGAGAGAATGAATTGTAGAAGAAGAATACTGCTGTTGGTTTCCTTCCTCCTATCACTGATGATGGCTAAGATCTATTTCAAGTAAATATCGGTTAATCACGACCCTCAGTGAGGGGCAGAGGCGGTTTTAGACTCTTATCGAAAGATGCCAGTAACACTGTAATAAACAAGAAGTTAACTTCTTTCTGTGGGACAAAGTATAAATATTTTTAGTTCTTTCATCTTCGGAGAGCCAGCAATCATTTCGTAAGCATCTTGTAGGTATCAGGCTCTATTCCCAGGTTTTGCTGGCCCCGAGGAGCTTTTCTCTTTCCGTGGAAGTAAATGGGAAACACGAGATGTCGTAGGTTACACGATAATGCAAGGCAAGAGACAGTGCTCATTTGTTGGTACTGTTGTTACGGTGCTGGGTATGAAACCCAGGGTCTTGCACATGATAAGAGACGGCTTGACCATCGAGGCACAACTGATCTATAATTAGATCAACTATTCATCTCAAAGTTCCAAGTTGGTGTCAAATGTAAACAGTCTTAAAATCAACATGTCGGAAAGACATCTGTTAATCTGTTACCCTTTTAATCTAGAAAATTCTAACCCATCTTCTAACATGAGCAGCAAAGTGTTTCTGAGTGCCACTAGAAATGGCAGTCATATCCTGAGAGAAATGTCTTCAGAATTAAGCCTTTGTACAGATTACACGTGACCAAGGTCTTGTACCCAAAAATCATAATAGTAAGGGGGACACAAAACAACTTTTAAAAAGCAGACAAAAGAACACACAGCTTAACAGAAAAGATGCATAGACAGGCTGGGGAGGTTGCTCAGTGGTTAAAGGGGCTTGCTTTGCAAGCCTACAGACTGGAGGTTGTTAGATCCCCAGCACCCATGAAAATCTGGACACAAAGTGACACATGCATTTGTAATCCCAACATGCTTGTGGCAGGCAGTAGAAGGCATAGTCAGGAGACTCTCTAAGCTCATGGGCCAACTAGTTTGACCTTCTCAGTGACAAGTGACCCTGTGTCAAACAAGGTGGAAAAAAAACCAACACCACAAGGTTGTCCTCTGACCTCCCACATGCTATGACATGTACATCCCCAAACAACAATAATAAAATAGTAATACTGATAAAAGCTATACGGACCGAAAGTAAGCATATAAAAAGATGGTCATTGGGCTGGAGAGATGGCTTAGCTGTTAAGGCACTTGCCTACAAAGCCAAAGGACCTCGATTCAATTTCCCAAGATCCATGTAAGCCAGATGCACAAGGTGGCGCATGCATCTGGAGTTCATTTGCAGAGGCTGGAGGCCCTGGCATGCCCATTCTCTCTCTCTTGCCTCTTTCTCTCTCAAATAAATAGATAAAAAAAAATTTTTTTAAAGATGATCATTGGGCTGGAGAGATGGCTTAGCGGTTAAGGTGCCTGCCTGCTAAGCCTAAGAACGCCCATTTGATTCTCCAGGTCCTACATTTAGCCAGACATAGTGATGCAAGGGCGCAATGCTGCACTTGCCCTCAAGGGGGCTCATGCATCTGGAATTCGTTCACAGCAGCTGAGAGGCCGCTGACATGCCCATTCTCTATCTGTCTCTCTCTCTGTCTCTCTCTCAAAAAAAAAAAAAGATGATCATAATTTCTGATTAGGGAATTACACATTACATCATGGCTGCCACCTAAAGCCCTCAGATGTAAACACTAAGTGCTGGCAAGGAGGTGGGGCACCGCTTGTACACTGCTAATGGAAAAACATGTGGTGAGTTGCAGTGGGAGACCTCCATGGCACCATCTGTCTAGGGCCAAGCACTATGCATATAGTAGATGGTCAGTAATTATTTGGTTAAGAAATGAGTAAATAGGCATTGAGGAGATGGCATTAGGGCCCAAGTGGGTCCGAAATGGCCTGTGTTCTATCCCAGCATTCACATAAACAAATGGCCACACATGCCTGTAACTCCAATTCTGTGGGAGGTGGAGACAGGACAGTTGCTGGAGCTAACTGGTCAGGTTCACTGAGAGACTCTGTCTCAAGGAAGTGTGTGGATGAGTGATAGATGGGGACCCCCCATGTGCTTCTCTGGCTTCTGCACACATGCGCACACACACATGCATATGCCTCATAAACTATACCACATATGCTACATATAACACACACATACACAGACAAATGAGTTCATAGAAGGATCTCATTTTATAATTTATTTTTTCTTTGGTTTTGCAAGGTAGGAACCCTCTCTGGCCCAGGCTAATCTGGAATGTACTATGTAGTCTCAGATTGGCCTCAAACACACATCAAGTGCTGGTCTTAAAAAGTGTGTGCCACCATGACCAGCTCATTCTAGAAATCTTAAAAATTCAAGTTGCAAATGCTCTTTGTTCACATTAAAAGCTTAAATATTTTGGACTGGAGAGATGGCTTAGTGGTTTAGGCTCCTGCCTGCTGAGCCTAAGAACGCCGGTTCCAATCTCCAGGTCCCACGTTTAGCCAGATGCAAAGTGATGCAAGGGCGCAATGCTGCACTTGCCCACAAGGGGGCACACGCATCTGGAGTTCGTTCACAGCAGCTGAGAGACTGCTGGCGTGCCCATTCTCTGTCTCCCTCTCCCTCTCTCTCTGTCTGTCTCTCCAAAATAAATAAATAAATCTTTTTTTTTAAAGCATAAATATTTTGTCCCTACTTAGAGAGTAAGGAATCCTTTACTGGTAGAGTCGATGCCTTTGGGAAATAGGAACAGAAGATGTCCATCTACATTGCCCATAAACTCCAGCTCACTTCATTATTTAACATGCATTATTTAAGACGTTCTACACTACAAATGCATCCACTGCTCATCCTAAACTCCAGTTTGTGGATGTTTTGTATTTTGTCTGACAAACCTCTCCACAGGAAAGATGCCTTTGCGGTCAGCAATTCTTGTTGTACAAACATCCTACAAGCCAGAGGACAAAACTTCCCAGGATGCAAGTTCTAATGCCTATAGACAGGGGTGGGGCAGAGAGAGGAAAATAAGCTGAAATCCCTAGAGGTGACTATGTCTGCCTGTGTGTAGATTAGTAGTATGTGCATGTGAGGTGTGTGTATGAGTGTGCGCGCACATGCATGTGAGTGTGTATGTGTATATGTGTGTGAGATTTGAGGACCTGCCAGTTGATGGTTGAAGAGAGAGGGAGCATGATGTAGCAGTATTTTTCGGGCTCTTGGACAGGATTATGTAGTGGGAGCCCCTTCCTCTTAGGAGGTTGCCTTCTGCACACAGGGCAGTGCCTCCCAGAGGGGATGGTGGGCCAAGGCTTCCTGCATGGGCCGTGTGGCCTGCAGTCCCTGGAGCCTCCAGATCAGAGAGCCCTGAGCGTGTCAGTGACATGGATCTGCCTCAGCTGCAGGGCCTCACATACTGGGTGTGGCTTCCCTGGGTCTGTAATTGAATAGACATGTGTCCCTTGACCCATATCTAAAGCAACCGGATGTGTAAGGATTGGGTTTGGTTCCATCCTGCTGCGAGGAAGCTGACAACACCAAGCACAAAGGCTGACTCTGCTATTGGGTGACATGCAAGCTCTGCAGGCTCAGGGCCATTAGACCTGCCTAGAAACCAGGGTGTGACAGTCCCTGCTTTGAAGCATATGTAGGGGATGACGCTGCTCTTTAGGTTAGGGAAACTCCACTCTTCAATCAGCCATATGCTTTCTGCTCTGCACCCCAGAAATTAACAAGACCCAAACACTAAAATAGTGATGACTTTTAACAAGTTCTTCACTTGTCACGGCTGGTCTATGATGACATTTCTGTCCAAGGAAATTGGATTTTGACACTGTGTCCTGGGAGGTCCCATGGTGGGATGTGTGTGGTCCAGTGATGAGGTGTCTGTGCCCTGTGGTGGAACATCCATGGTCCAATGGTGGGAACTCTGTGGTCCAACAGTGGGACATTCAAGGTCCAACAATGTAACATATATGGTCCAATGGTGGGACATCCAAGGTCCTTTGGGGGGACATCCGTGATCCAATGGTGAAGCATCCGTGGCCCAGTGGTGGGACATCTGTGGCATGGTGGTGGGGCATCTGAGATCCAATGGTGGGCCATCTAAGGGCCAGTGGTGTGTCATCCGAATCCCAATGGTGGGACACCCATGGTCCAATAATGGGACATTGTGCTAAGGCCACCTCAGATCATGTAAGAAAGGGACAAGCTCTGACAGTCACGTCTCCTACAAAATAACACCTCTTGCAAAAGGGCAGCTACCTGGCAGGTGATTAACTGAACACTTAACCTCACAGTCCAAGACCACTGGAGATACACCACCCTGATTACAACACTGCACCCACATGGCCTGTGTGTCATTTGCAGGACAGCTTTGATGTCACAGGAAAAGTTCAGCACTTTCTTATGAAAACACTCTGTGTGTTGGGTGGTTTTGCCTAGTTGAAGCTCACGTGACTGTTCTAAATAATCCCAGCCACCAGGATTTCCACTTACGATGCCTTTGTCATGACTTTGCCCCATCATAAGTCAGACATCTGCACTTAAATGGAAAGAGGATCAAAGGAGAACATTTGGACTCCTACCCCAACCTATCTATGCCACATGAATCCATTAAATCTGTATTTTATCTGAGTTTACATTCTTTAAAAAAATATTCTATTTATTTGAGAGAGAAAGAGGCAGAGAGAGAGAGAGAGAGAGGTGGCGGGGGGAGAGAAGAGCCCCTAGCCATTGCAAATGAGCTCCAGATGCATGTGCTACCTTATGTGTCTGCCTTTACATGTGTACTGGGGAATTGAACCTGGGTCCTTAGGCTTTGCAGGCACGTGCCTTAACCACTGAGCCATCTCTCCAACCCCTAAGTTTATAATGGATCTGACCTGTTCATTTTTTTTGTTGTTGTTGCTGTTGTTGTTATTTTCAAAGTAGGGTCTCACTCTAGCCCAGGCTGACCTGGAATTCACTATGTAGTCTCAGGCTGACCTCGAACTCATGGTGATCCTCCTACCTCTGCCTCCCAAGTGCTGGGATTAAAGGCATGCACCACCATGCCTGGCCTGTTCATTTTTTAAAATTCCTTCCCTCAGCCACTGTACTTTAAAAAATACTTTTATTTTTATTTATTTATTTATTTGAGAGAGAGAAAGAGGTGGAGAGAGAGAGACAGACAGACACACAAAGAGAATGAGCACACCAGGGCCTCCAGCCACTGCAAATGAACTCCAGATGCATGTGCTACTTTGTGCATCTGGCTTACGTGGGTCCTGGGGAATGGAAACCTGGATCCCCTCAGCCACTGTACTTTTCTCTCCCATTCTGCCTTTAGTCCTGATCTCTCTTCCCTGCATCTCTTTCCTGGACCAGCTCACACCCATCTGGGCCTAGCAGAGACACTTCCTCTCCCAGAGGAAGCAGAGACTTCCCCTGGCTCCATCTCTCTCCCCTCCACTATTGCCTTCTGGCTGTGGCCATCTGAAAGCTACAGAGCCTGGGGCTGGGCAGTGTGGATAAGCAGAGTGGCAAGATAGAGCTTGCCCATTGTGGGCTCAGTGGGGGATGGGCAGAACAAACGGATTCTGTAATGATTGTTCCTCTTTTATAGCAGGAGCCACCAGGCAGAAGATCTTCAGCATTTAGACTGGTTTAAACCCAGGTAAGAGCAAAGATAACTGTAAGGAAAGTGCAAGAAAAAAGCAAAAAAGAACACCAGATTTGATCTCTACAGACAGACTGTTTATTGAGAGAAACAGCGAGGGGCAGCAGCCTTCCCCCAGGATGAAGGCTGAAGCACTGAGCTAGGCAGGGGTTCAAACTTATAAGGAGGATCCTAAGAAACAGACTGTGCCAGGTGCAGTTGATAAGAAAATTGTAGCTGTTGTGTCCCTATTCAGAATAGGTTTCTTCAGCTAGGATGGTTTCTGTACCTTCAAGGCCATCCGAGCTAAGGGGAGTACATCGATCAGGGGAGGTGTTGGGCTTGTCAGGGTGGCGGAATCCCTCTGTTGTTTCTTTTATGGCCTTCTAGCCTTAGGGATAGTTATTAACTCTTTAGCTCCCTCTGGTTTTCAGGGAAAGCTATTAACCCTTCAATAACCCTTCACAAAAATAGTATATAACCCTGGAGATAATGGAGATTTTGCCCCACGCCCCACTCTGGCTGTGCTGGGGGTGTCCAGAGTTAGAAGTCTGTTTCTAAGACCCCAACAAAAGCCCCCTGAATAGCTCCCCAAGACAGGCATTCCCAGTGCCTGGGAAAAGCTGGTGCCTTCAGCTTGGGTTCTCAGGTTAACCTTCCTGGCTTTGCAGAGGATGAGATCTCTGCACAGCCAAGACGACAGCGTTGCAATGAGGAAGAACCTGGTCACCCGGCAGCAGGGTGTGGAGATGGGAGAGTAATTCTCAAGTCTCCCTCATCCAGGCTTTGGGATGTTGGTGGCTGAGGGTGGGGAAGATGGTTGAGGGCAGGAGGGAACTGGTGTCTGCACACTCGTCAACAGTCACCTCTGTGACTGCACTCAGAGAGGCGTAGACATCCCGAACATGTTGGCTGTAAAGTTAGTGAAAAGCAAGCGGGGCGGTTGGGCCTGAGGGTTTCCCCAGCTTCCCCTCAGGCTCCTTTGGGAGCAGCGAGAAAAGGCCACTAGTATCTTCATTTGAACACCTCTGGTGATGATGGTGGCCTGCTTCCACACCTGTGTGTGTTTGCAACTAGCTCTTTCCACTTAATATATATATATATACATATACATATATATAGGACACAGTACAGGCTGACTTCCAACTTTCATTCTAGCCCAGGCTGGCCTCAAACTTATGACCATTTTCCTACCTCAAGTGCTGAGTTGCTGGGATTAAAGGTATGAGCCACCATGCCTAGCTTTTAAATATATATACTGAGGCCAGGCATGGTAGCACATGCCTTTAATCCCAGCACTTGGGAGGCAGAGGTAAGAGGATCACAGTAAGTTCGAGGCCAGCCTGACACTACAGAGTGAATTCCAGGTCAGCTTGGGATACAGTGAGACCCTACCTCAAAAAAAAAAAAAAAAAAAAAAAAAAAAAAAAAAAATATATATATATATATATATATATATATATATATATATATATATACTGATATGTTTTAATCATGGGATACATTTCTAAAATGGAGTTGTCATTAGGTCAAAGGACACAGACATTTAAATTTTGATGTAAAGTTGCTAAATTTCTCTCTCTTTTTTGAAGCAAGCCCAACAGACTGGCCTTTTATTTATTGAGACAGTGAGTGTGTGTGTGTGTGTGTGAGAGAGAGAGAGAGAGAAAGAATTGGTGCTCCAGGGCCTCCAGCCACTGTAATCAAACTCCAGACGCATGCACCACCTAGTGGGCATGAGTGACCTTGCACACTTGCCTCGCCTTGTGTCTGGCTTACGTGGGACATGGAGAGTCAAACATGGGCCCTTAGGCTTCACAGGCAAGCACCTTAACCACTAAGCAACATCTCCAGCCCTCAAGTTTCTCTTTTTGTGGTGGTTAAATGAAAATATTATCAACTCTTGTTCTTGGCAAATCTGTCATTTCAATTCAATTTGCATTTTGATAATTGTTGCACAGTTTCAACATTTTTTTTTTTTTTTTTTTTGGTTTTTCGAGGTAGGGTCTCACTCTAGCCCAGGCTGACCTGGAATTCACTCTGTATTCTCAGGATGGCCTTGAACTCATGGCGATCCTCCTACCTCTGCCTCCCGAGTACTGGGATTAAAGGCGTGCGCCACCACGCCCGGCTCAACATTTTTTAAAACATTTAAAAAATTTATTTTCATTTATTTATTTGAGACAGAGATAAGGAGAAAGGGGGGAGGTAGAGAATGGGCACGCCAGGGCCTCTAGCCATTGTAAACGAACTCCAGACGCATGTGCCACCATGTGCATATGGCTTATGTGGGACCTGGAGAATCAAACCTGGCTCCTTAGGCTTTACAGGCATGCACCTTAACTGCTAAGCCATCTCTCCAGCCAGTTTCAACGTTTTTATGTACTTCTTCTTCATCTTTTGTGTGTTCCTTTTTCTAAAATATTTGTATTTATTTATTTTGAGAAAGGGGGAATGGATGCACCAGGGCCTCTTACCACTGCAAATGAATTCCAGACACATGTGCCAATTTGTGCATCTGGCTTTATGTGGGTATTGGGCAATCAAACCTGGGCAGGCAGGCTTTGCAAGCAAGCACCTTCAACTGCTGAGCCATCTTCCCAGCCTGTGTGTTTCTTTTTCGTACATGCATTTTCATGAACCTCGGATTCATGCAGTTATAGTAATCTTTTTTTTTTTTTTTAATTTTTGGAGGCCAGAGGTTGATGTTGAGTCTCTTCCCCACTGGATCTCCATCTTACTTATTTATTTTTTTGAGTCAGGGTCTCTCACTGAACCCACTGCTCACAGATTCAGCTAGACTAGTTAGGCAGTAAGCCCTGGGGATGCTTCTGTCTGTACCTCTCAACCACTGATGTGTGCCACCATGCCCAGCTTTTTACATGGGTGCTGTGAATCGGAACTCTGGTCTTCATGCTTGTGTGGTAAGCACTTTACTGACCACTGGGGCATCTCCCATAGGCCCTAACTTGCTTTTTTTTTTAAAAAAAAATTATTTATTTATTTATTTATTTGCAAGCAGAGAGAGCTAGAAGAGAGACAAGATTAGTGATTCTCCCCAGTTTTTATTTTTTTCTGGAATATTTATTTTACCTAATATATTTTGATCATAATCTCCTCTCATTGTTTTCTTCCCCCACCAATAGCCCTTCTTCTACTGAACTCTCCCCAACTAGCCCCTCTTTTGTTTTAGTGTCTTTTTCCCTTCCTCCACAATCCATGACAATATTAGTGGACCCAATATTGTGCAGGTAATAATGACAGCCATCCAGTGTGAGGTCATGAATGGCCAAAAGACAGCATTCCAAAGCCCTCCTCCCCATCCTCTGGCACTTACAATTTTTTGCCCCCTCTTCCACAATGTCCCCTGAGCCTTGGTACTGAGCTCTTAACTGTCACTTCTCAGCACTTTGATGAGTTTCATGTCTCCTCAGTAGTCACTACCATCTGAAAAAAAAAAAAAAGCTTTTCTGACCAAAAGTGAGAACAGGTACTAACCTATATGCATAAACATGAATATTTAGGGCTGGAGAGATGGCACTTGCCTACAAAGCCAAAGGACCTCGGTTCAATTCTCCAGGACCCACATAAAATCAGATGCACAACATGGTGCATGCGTCTGGAGTTTGTTTGCTGTGGTTGGAGGCCCTGTTGCACTCATTCTCTCTTTCTTTGTATCTCTCTCTTTCACTGTTTCTCTCTCTCAAATAAATAAAAAATAAAATATTAAAAAAGCATGAAGGGGCTGGAGAGATGGCTTAGCGGCTAAGGCGCCTGCCTGCTAAGCCTAAGAACGCTGGTTCCAATCTCCAGCGGTTCCAATCTCCAGGTCCCACATTTAGCCAGATGCAAAGTGACACAAGGGCGCAATGCCGCACTTGACCACAAGGGGGCGCACGTATCTGGATTTCGTTCACAGCAGCTGAGAGACTGCTGGTGCGCCCATTTCTGTCTCCCTCTCCCTCTCTGTCTATCTTTCTCTCTCTCTCCCTCTCTCTCTCTCTCTCTCAAAATAAAATTAAAAAAAAAAAATGAAGGACTGAGGGTCCATTACAGAAGAGGGGGCAGAAAAAATGTAAGAGCCAAAGGAGGAGTAGGATTCCTTACAACATGCTCCTCCAGACACAAAATGGCCTGGATATCCATGACCTCACAGTGCCTGACACTACCTACACAAGACCATCATAATAGGAGGAAAAGATCATGACATGAAACTGAAAAGAGAGACTGACTGAGAGGGGGAGGGAATATGATGGAGAATTAAGTTTCAAAGGGGAAAGTGTGGAGAGGGAGGGAAATAACATGGAATATTGTCTACAATTAAAGAAGTTGTCAATAAAAAAATAAAATAAAGAGATTTTTTAAAAAGCATGAAGAGGCTGGAGAAATGGCTTGGCGGTTTAGACGCCTGCCTGCCAAGCCTAAGAACACCGGTTCCAATCTCCAGGTCCCATGTTTAGCCAGATGCAAAAAAGTGATGTAAGGGCACAATGTTGCACTTGCCCACAAGGGGGCACACACGTCTGGAATTTGTTCACAGTGGCTAAGAGGCCCCTGGCTCACCCATTCTCTCTCTCTCTCTCGCTGTTTCTCTTAAATAAAAAATTAAATTAAAAAAGCATGAAGGCATTTTTAAATTAATTAATTAATTTTTCATTGTAGAATGAGAGAGAGAGAGAGAATCGGAATGCCAGGGCCTCAGCCACTGAAGTCAAACTCCAGATGCTTGCACCACCTAGTGGGCATGTGCAACCTTGCGCTTGCCTCACTTTTGTGTGTCTGGCTTACGTGGGATCTGGAGAGTCAAACATGGGTCCTTAGGCTTTGCAGGCAAACGCCTTCACTGCTAAGACATCTCTCCAGCCCAGAAGGCAGGTTTCTTAAAATATTTTTTATTTTTATTTATGAAAGAGAGAGAGAATGGGTGCACCAGGGTCTCCAGCCATTGCAAACAAACTCCAGTTGTATGCGCCACCATATGCATCTGGCTTACATGGGTACTAGGGAAGTTCACCGGGGTCTTTATGTTTCACAAACAAGTGCCTTAACCACTGAGCAATCTCTCCAGCATTGGAAGGCAATTTATTTTTATTTTTTTGGAGAGAGTCAGAGAGAGAGAGAGAGAGACAGAGAATGAGTGCACCAGCAGCCTCTCAGCTGCTGTGAATGAACTCCAGACACGTGTGCCCCCTTGTGGGCAAGTGCGGCATTGCGCCCTTGTATCACTTTGCTTCTGGCTAAATGTGGGACCTGGAGAATCGAATGGGCGTTCTTAGGCTTAGTAGGTGAGTGCCTTAACCGCTAAACCATCTCTCCAGTCCATAGAAGGCAATTTTTATGGGCACAACATATCCATTTAGCCAAACAACATTAGTAGTTTACCTCCCTGGGGCCTATGACCTTTCAAGCCATCAGCTGTTTTTTATTTGCAAGGAGAGAGAGAGAGAGAAAGTATAGGTGTATCAGGGCCACTACAAACAAATTCCTTACATATGCACCACCTTGTGCATCTGGCATTACATGGGTACTGGGGGATTGAACCTGAGCCGTCAAACTTTGCAAGAAAGCACCTTTAACAGCTAAGCCATCTCTCCAGCTCCTTCCTTTTTTTTATTTATTTGAGAGAGAGAAAGTGAATGGGTATGCCAGGGCCTTTAGCTACTACAAATGAACTCCAGATGTGTGTGCTCCCTTGTGCATATGTGCAACATTTCATGCTTGTGTCACTGTCCATCTGGCTTATATAGCATCTGGAGATTCGAATATGAGTTCTTAGGCTTTTTTTTTTTTTTTTTTTGGTTTTTCGAGGTAGGGTCTCACTCTGGCTCAGGCTGACCTGGAATTCACTATGTAGTCTCAGGGTGGCCTCGAACTCTCGGCGATCCTCCTACCTCTGCCTCCCGAGTGCTGGGATTAAAGGCATGCGCCACCACGCCCAGCTGAGTTCTTAGGCTTTGTAGGCAAACACCTTAACTGCCGAGTCATCTCTCCAGCCATTTTATTTAAATATATATAGATTTTCCCTCCTGTTTTGAATCACTTAAACTTCAATCAGAACTCAAGATAAGGGCTAAGAGATGGCTTAGTGATTGGGGCCCTTGTCTGCAAAGCCTAAGGACCCAGATTCAATTCCCCACTACCCACATAAGCCAGATGTACATGGTGACACATGCATCTAGAGTTCATTTGCAGTAGCTAAAAGCCATGATGCATCCATTCTCTTTCTCTCTCTCTCTCTCTCTTGTAAATAAATAAAAATGAAACTTAAAAAAAAGTTTAAAAAAAAACCTCAAGATAAGTAGCCTCAGGCTTGGAAAGCAGGCTAGTGGAGGAGGAGAGTTCAAAGCCTGAGGCCACAGTGGCTGGGAGAGAGTCCTGGTTCTGCCAGCTCAGCCACATGTTAACCCTGTGTTGTGTTTGGCCATCTGTAACTTTGCTTCCCCACCCGAAGACCAGGAAGAATATTAGTGCTCACATGGCAAAAGAGAATCATTGCCAAGGGCAAATCAAGGATCTAATGGCTGACTGGCATCCAGTGTGTGCCACATCAGTGTTAGCATCTGCCACTGGCTAATACCTGCTTGACTTCTCCTTGTGTGTGCCATAGGAGACGCTCAGATGTCATCACGCTCACGGATTGGCTGGCTCCAGTCATATGGGAAAACACCTTCAACAGGCAGGCCCTGGAGAAATATTATAGAAAGCAGAATATCACTGTGGGCTTGGCTGTCTTTGCTGCTGGCCGGTAGGTGCTATTGACCTTTGATCCTTTTATGCTGGAAAATGCACATGGGCTTCCATGGGTTTTCCGCTTTTTGAGAACCATGATTGCTCCTTCCAGCCATCCTGTACAAGTTTGCAGTGGTTGGTTCCTGCACCACAGCTGGATCTGTAAACCTGGGAGTTTGGGGCCAATGTCCACTGAGCTTTTTGTAAAACACCACAGCCATTGTCAGTCCCGTGGACTCCCCTAACCTTTTGGGGTTAATACCAGTGACATTTCTGTTTTAAAACTACATTCAGTGGTGTTTATTCCCCAGAGAACATTTAGAAAACTAAACTTATTTTCTTTTGTGTGTGTGTATGTGTGTATGCATATCACAGATATGCACGCCCTGTTGAATGTGTGCAGAGGCCAGAGGAGAGAGTGTTGGGTGTTCTTTTCCATCATTCTTCTGCTTTCTTTTCTTTCTTTCTTTCTTTCTTTCTTTCTTTCTTTCTTTCTTTCTTTCTTTTTTTTTTTTTTTTAGGAAAGCCCAGCAGTCTGGCCTTTTTAAAAAATTTTTAAATTTTTTTTTTATTTTTGGAGAGAGACACAGACAGAGACAGAGAGAGGGAGAGGGAGACAGATAGAGAATGGGTGCACTAGCAGTCTCTCAGCTGCTGTGAAAGAAATCCAGATGTGTGCGCCCCCTTGTGGGCAAGTGCGGCATTGCGCCCTTGCGTCACTTTGCATCTGGGTAAACGTGGGACCTGGAGATTGGAACCAGGTTCTTAGGCTTAGCAGGCAGGCGCCTTAACCGCTAAGCCATCTCTCCAGCCCCAGTCTGGCCTTTTTTATGAGAGAGAGAGAGAGTTGGCATGCGAGGGCCTCCAGCCACTGCAGTTGAACTCCAGACATGTGCACCATCTTGTGCGCATGTGCGACCTGGCGCTCTTGTGTCACCTTGTGTGTTTGTCTTACATGGGCTCTGGAGAGTTGAACACGGGTCCTCAGGCTTTGCACGCAAGTGCCTTAACCACTAGGATATCTCTCCAGCCCCTGCCTTATTTTCTTGACACAGGGTCTCACAATGAACCTGGAATTTTATGTTCATTTGTTAGATTGGCTGACTAGCAAACACCAACAACTCTCCTGTCCCCCTCAGCACTGAGGTTACAGACATGCACAACCACACCTGGATTTTTTACATGGATGCTGGGGATCAAACTCAGGCCCTGATGCTCCGAACCACCTCCCTATCCAAAATAAATTTATTTATTTATTTATTTTGACTGGGGGCAGATAGAGAGAGGAAGAGTGGACACACCAGGACCTCCATCCACTGCAAACAAACTCCAGATGCATGTGTCACCTTGTGCATCTGACTTCGGTGGGTACTAAGGAATTGAACCTGGGTCCTTTAACTTCGCAGGCAAGTGCCTTAACTGCTAAGCTATCTCTTCAGTCCCAAAAGAAATTTCTTTCTCTGTGTGTTCCCAGGCTTGTCGACGAGTACCTGGAGTTGTTCTTGCAATCGGCCAAAAAGTACTTCATGCCTGGCCACCGGGTGGTCTTCTACATCATGGTGGACACATACCTGCAGCTACCTCACCTGAAGTCCAGTCCTCTGCACACTTTCCAAATCCACTTGTTGAGGGAGGAAAGATGGTGGATCGACCTTGACCTCATGCGCATGAAGACCTTGGCTGAGCACATCGTGGAACATATCCAGCACGAGGTGGATTTCCTCTTCAGCATGACAGCCAACCTGGTTTTTCGGAAAGAATTTGGGGTGGAGACCCTGGGCACATCTGTGGCTCAGCTCCATGCCAAGTGGTATTTTCAAAACCCAAACTATTTCCCCTATGAGAGGAAGCCTCAGTCTGCTGCCTACATCCCCTTTGGACAAGGCGATTTCTACTATGGTGGTTCCACCATCGGCGGCACACCCCACCATGTTCTGGACATCATTCAGAAGTATCTGAAGGGCCTTATTCATGACGTACAAAATGGCCTTAACAGTACCTATGAAAAATACCTCAACAAGTACTTTTTCCTCAATAAGCCCGCTAAGCTGCTATCCCCAGAGTACAATTGGAACCCCAAGGCGATCATCCCTAAGCAGGTGCGGTACATCAAAGTCGCTCTGTATCCCACAGAGACCTTGTGATTTTGCCATTGTTTATGGATCCAAGAATGGATCCCTGCAGGTCCTATACATGCAGGATGTCTTTAAACCCTTCCCATTTCAGAGACTTAAAAATGGATACTCTTTCCAAAGGAACTGTTCTTCTTGCAATTTTGAACCGTCCCATTTAGTAAAATGAGTTAAAGAATAAAGAAGCTTACTTAATGTCTACACACATATGCTTTCATGTCTTTTGTAGATAACACGAACTCCTTGAGACGCAGAATACTTTTATTTATCCAGGCTGACCAGGAATTCACTCTATTGCCCAGGCTGGCCTTGAACTCATAGAAATCCTCCTACCTTATCCTCCCGAGTGCTGGGATTATTGGCATGAGCTGTTACATCCAATGAATGGAGAATTCATTTAGAAAAAAAAAAAGTTGATTTACTACATGGAAAAGTTTTATAAGTAGAGGAATAATATTTGTCCATAAGTTTAGTTGTTACATATGATTGGAGTTCCGGTGGCGCACTCAGCACGCAGCACTTATACATACCAAATGTGTTGTTGAGATGTGACCAGCGCCTTCCTGTGGCCAGTCTGTTTGGAAGATGGCACAGTCTGGATGACTGGAAACACTGCCCATTGTGTACTGTTAGACTGAGCCCACTCAGAGTCTCCCTACTTAGCCCAGTCTCACTTCAAACTTGCCATCCTCCTGCCGAAGCTTCCCAAGTACTGGGATTACAAATTGTGCCATCCCACCTGGCTGATTTTAATGTTTTTTTTTTTTTTTTTTTTTGTGTGTATATGTGTATAAGGCAATGGGGGCATGCTCATGTGTGTGCACATGCATGTGGAGACCAAAGGACAGCCACAAGTGTCTTTCCTCAGGAATGTCATTCATCCTTTTCGAGCAAAGTCTCTCATTAATCTGGAACTCACTAATTAGATTGGCAGGCTAACAAGCTCCATGGAGCCTCCTGTTTCTGCCTTCAAGCACTGAGATTCCAGGTATGTACCACCATGTCTGTTTTTTTTTTTAATCTAATTAATTTATTTATTTGAGAGAGAGAGAGAAAGTTGCAGAGAGAGAGCACCAGGGCCTCCAGTCACTGCAAACAAACTGCAAACTCCAGATGCAGGTGCCACCTTGTGCATCTGGCTTATGTGGGTCCTGGGGAATCAAACCTGGGTCCTTAGGCTTCACAGGCAAGCACCTTAATGGCTGAGCCATTTCTCCAGCCCTCTGTTGTTGTTTTTTGTTTGTTTGTTTGTTTGTTTGTTTGTTTATGTTTTTCCCTCCTTTGCAAGGGTGAAGACTTTGACCCTCTCTGGAACTTGGTTTGCTTTTTTGAGGTAGGGTCTCACTCTAGCTCAGGCTGACCTGGAATTCACTACGTAGGCTCAGGCTGGCCTCAGACTCACAGCAATCCTCCTACCTCTGCCTCTTGAGTGTTAGGATTAAAGGCGTGTGCCCCATGCCCAGCTTGGTTTGCTTTAAAAAAAATTTTTTTTAATTAAAATATTTTACATTACTCTCTCTCACCATCCTGCTTTGTCTTGTCTCCTCCATCCCTCTGCACTGAACCCCTCTTCTTCCCCACTAAGCCCTCTTCTATATTGATGCCATTTTTTCTTCTTTTTTTGCCCTCCACCATCACCCATGGCAACCTATGGATAGACCCAAGGCCATGCAGGTCTTGCGCTGGAGACGGCAGACAACTCTGAGTCTGGGAGATAGCATTCCAAAGCATGGCTCTCACCCTTTGGCTCTTGCATTCTTTCTACCACTTCTGCTACAGTCCCAGCCTGGGTTTATTTTAATTTGGCACATAGGCTATGCAGGGGATGGCACGTAGAAGCATCTGTAGGTCTTGGATGGTGGCCCTGGAAGAACCAGCCCTGCAGTACCTGGTCTTAGACATGAGTCTCCAAGGCTGAGAGAATTACTCTCATATGCCCCAACTTCTTAAATTGTGGGCCACGTAACTGAACGTAGAAGTCGGTTGGGGAAATTGGCAACCGTAAATGGTTTCAGAAGTAAATGGTTTTGGTGCAATGACCAAAAGTCAGTTCACATTTAGACACATCATGAGTTCAGGAATCCGCAGTATTGCTGGCAGAACTCACGCATGCCGTGTCCAGTGAATTCACTGCAGCCTTGATTCTGGACACACAACATGAGCTCCTTGCACTGTGCATACTGTCACACCACACAAGGGTTCAGATTCAAAGCTATTGTATGTTTTGACTTCACATACAGTTTCCTGTTTTTAGAGAAACACAATGGGTGCATTGTAGAAAACAAAGACTTTTTGATATTTTCCTGGCATCATTCTTAGCATGCGTTGTTAGTATGTCTTTGAACTGTATTATGTTAGCATATTTGATTTTGAAAATTGCTGTGTAAGGGCTAGAGAGATGGCGTAACAGTTAAGATGCCTGCCTGCAAAGCCTAAAGACCAATATTCTACTCTCCAGATCCCACGAAAGGCAGATGCACAAAGGTGAGGCAAGCACAAGGTCACACATGCCCATCAGGTGGCGCAAGCATCTGGAGTTCGATTGCAGTGGCTGAGGCCCTGGCATGACAATTCTCTTTCTCTCCTCTCTTCCTGTCTCTCTCTCTCTAAAATAAAAATCCTAAAAAGGTTTAAAAAAAAAGAAAATTGCTATTTAAGGGCTTGGGGGAATGTCTCAGTTGTTAAAGGCACTTGTTTGCAAAACCTGCTGGTCTGAGCCAGGCATGGTGGTGCACGCCTTTAATCCCAGCATTCGGGAGGCAAAGGTAGGAGGATCTCCATGAGTTCAAGGCCACCCTGAGATTACATAGTGAATTCCAGGTCAGCCTGGGCTAGAGTGAAACCCTATCTGGAAAAACCGAAAAATGAAAAAAACCAAAACAACAACAAAAACAACAACAACAAAACCCCTGCTGATCTGGGTTGAATTCCCAGGTACTCACATATAGCCAGATGCACAAGTAGCACATGCATTATGGTTGGTTTGCTGTGACAAGAGGTCCTGACGCACCTGCACTTTTTCTCCTCACAAATAAATTAAAGAAAATATTTTACAATATCATATGTGGAAAAGGGTTTAGAAACTCTCCTCTAGGCTACTCCATATGAGGTTCCTCACACTACAGCAACCCTGAAGACAGCAAATAACAGAGAAATTACAGCAACTAAATAGTAGCTGTCGTGACAATTGTTTGTATTTCAATTTTGCTGGTGCTGCTTTTGATGCACCAGAGTTGAAAGGTGTTTTTTTTTTTGTTTTATTTATCTGAGAATGAGAGAGAAAGAGGTAGATAGATAGATAGATAGATAGATAGAGAGAATGGGAGCACCGGGGCCTCTAGCTAGCTACTGCAAACAAACTCCAGATGCATGCGCCACCTTGTGCATCTGGCTTACGTGGGTACTGAGGAATTGAACCTGGGTCCTTGAGTTTTGTGGGCAAGTGCCTTAACTACTAAGCCATCTCTCCAGCCCAGAGTTGAAAGGTTTGATGGTTCTTCTCTTTTCCCTTGAGGTTTATGCTCTGGTGTTGGTACCCTGTCTCCAAAGTTTAATATTGATGTTACAGAAATTTCTTTTCTTTTTTTGTTTGTTTGTTTTTCTTTTTAAAAACTTATTTATTTATTTATTTGAGAGCAACAGACAGAGAAAGAGGCAGATAGAGAGAGAGAGAGAGAGAGAATTGGCACCCCAGGGCCTCCAGCCACTGCAAACGAACTCCAGATGCATGTGCCACCTTATGCATCTGGCTTATGTGGGTCCTGGGGAATCAAGCCTTGAACTGGGGTCCTTAGGCTTCACAGGCAAGTGCTTAACCACTAAGCCATCTCTCCAGGCCCCTGTTTGTTTGTTTTTGAGGGAGGGTCTCACTCTGGTACAGGCTGACCTGGAATTAACTACATAATCTCAGGGTGGCCTCAAACTCACAGCAATCCTCCTACCTCTACCTCCCAAGTGCTGGGATTAAAGGCATGCACCACCATGCCCAGCAGAAATTTCTTTTTTATTTTATATTTATTTATTCACAAGATAGAGAGAGAGAGAGGAGAAGAAGAAGAAAAGAGAAGGAGAGGGATAAAGAGAACAGAGAGAAAGAGAGAGAATGGGTAGGCCTTTTGCCTCTGAATGAACTTTAGTCACATGCACCATTTTGTGCATCTGGCTTTACATAGATACTGGGGAACTGAACCTGGGCCAGCAGACTTTTCAAGCAAGTACCTTTAATTGCTGAGCCATCTCCCTAGACCTATAAAAATCTCTAAATTTCTATTTATTAATAATTAATCAGGGGCCTGGAGAGATGGCTTAGCAGTTAAACACTTGCCTGTGAAGCCTAAGGATCCCAGTTCGAGGCTTGATTCCCCAGGACCTACATAAGCCAGATGCATAAGGTGGCAAATGCATCTGGAGTTCGTTTGCAGTGGCTGGAGGCCCTGGCATGCCCATTCTCTCTACCTATCTGCCTCTTTCTCTCTCTGTCTCTCTCAAATAAATAAATAATAAAAAATTAATCAGAAATTAATTTTAAGATAATGTAGGCTGAGATATCCAACTCCTCTCAGCTCTATCTGTTGGACACAGAATAGCTTTGGTGACTCATGTCAGGGTAAGCTGTCACAATACTGTGTTCATGGCTTGATTTTACACAGAGTCTTGTTGGTCTTTCTAGGCAAGCGCATTAACCACTGAGCCATCTCTCCAGCCCTTTGTTGGTCTTTCTGTCCCCAGCTGAGATTACTGATGTTCACCTTTGTCATTTTATATTAGGGCAGAGTGGCAGCTACATTTTTCTTGCTTCTCTTTTCAATTTTTATTATTTACGTGTGTGTGTGTGTGTGTGTGTGTGTGTGTGTGTGTATGAGTGCACATGTGCCATGGCATACGGGTAGGTGTCAGGGGACCATCTCAGATGTTTCTCTTCTTCTCTTTGTCCACCTCCTTTTCAGGCAGGGTCTCTTGCCAACTGAAGCTGTGTATGTGATGTACATCTGTGTATTAATATTCACATGTGGGTGGGCATATGTGTGTGAGTATGCTTGCACATGTGCATGACATTGTGTGTCTTCCTCAGTGGCTCTCCACATTAGTTTGTTTGTTTGTTTGTTTTTTTTTGCATGTGTGTGTATGTAGAGCATGTGTGCTGTGTGACATGATGTATGTACAGTATGTAAGGCCAGAGGGAAAGTTGGGTGTCCTCCTCTTTTCTCTTAGCTTCTTATTTCCTTGAGACAGAGTCTCTCACTCGGCCCAGAATTGCCATTTTCACTGTGTTTGGTCAGCAAAGCCCAGTGATTTTCAGCTCTCTGGCCCCTCACACTGCACAGGGTTAGGGTTATAGATTTGCGTGGACATGTCCAGCTTTTACACAGGTGCTAGGGAAGCAAATGTGGCTGTCTCAGGACCCCTCAGGCCCTTGTACTTGTGCAGCAAGCAGTTTTAATCACTGAGCCATCTCTCCAGCCCCACCTTAGCTTAAAAAATTTTTTTTTTTAGACGCTGGTGCACGCCTTTAATCCCAGCACTTGGGAGGCAGAAGTAAGAGGATCACAAAGAGTTCAAGGCCACCCTGAGAATACATAGTGAATTCTAGGTCTGCCTGAACTAGCAACAACAACATACTTTTTTTTTTTTTTTTTTTTTTTTTGGTTTTCTGAGGTAGGGTCTCACTCTAGCTCAGGCTGACCTGGAATTCACTATGTAGTCTCAGGGTGGCCTCGAACTCATGGCAATCCTCCTACCTCTGCCTCCCAAGTGCTGGGATTAAAGGCGTGTGCCACCACGCCCGGCTCAACAACATACTTTTAAAGTGTTTTATTGGCCTGGAGAAATGGCTCAGTGGTTAAAATGCTTGCCAACATAGCCAGGCATGGTGGCGCATGCCTTTAATTCCAGCACTCGGGAGGCAGAGGTAGGAGGATTGTCGTGAGTTTGAGGACCCTGAGACTACATAATGAATTCCAGGTCAGCCTGAGCTAGAGCAAGACCCTACCTCAATAAATAAATAAATAAATAAAATGCTTGCCAACAAAACCTAAGAACCCAAGTTCAGTTCCCCAATACACATGTAAAGCCAGATGCACAAAGTTGTGCATGTATTTGAAGTTAGTTTGCAGTGGCTAGAGGCCCTGGTATGCCCAGACAATTCTCTCTGTCTCTCTCTGCTTGCAAATAATTTTAAAAAATAAAATGTTTTATTTATTCATTTGCAAGCAGAGAGATCCAGACACAGAGAGGGAGCGAAAGAGGGGGGGAGAGAGAGTATGAGTGTGCCAGGGCCTTCAGCCACTGCACACAGACTCCAGGTGCATTCACCACCTTGTGCATCTGGCTTACCTGGGAACTGGGGAATCAAACCTGGGTTGTTATGCCTTTAAGGAAAGTGCCTTAACTGCTGAGCCATCTCTCCAACCCCTTGAAATATTTGTATTTATTTATTTATTTATTTATTTATTTATTTGCTAATAGAGAAAGAAAAAGAGAAAGCTAGCTTGGGACATGCCAGGGTCTCTTGTCATTGCAAATGAACTCCAGACGCATGAGCTACTTTGTGCATCCAGCTTTCTATGAGTCCTGGGGAATAAAATCTGGGATGGCAGGCTTTGAAAGCAAATGCTTTTAACTGTTGAGCTGTCTTCCCAGCCCCACCTTAGTTTTTTTTCCTCTGACGAAAATAAGCTTTGTTACATCAAGTAATAAATACATACAAAGATGCAAACAATTTTAGTCATTTTCTTCCAGATGTTTGGATCAACCTACACTCTTAGTATGAAAATGTTCAGGGTGCTTGTTAGGTTTGGTAGATGGCTCTTCGTATTTATAACTTGTGCATCTTTAACATTGTTTTCAAAGCACTCAGTCACGCAGATGCTTGAGCAAAGCTCCGTTGAGCAGGATCCACTGTATGGCAAGCGAGCCAGCTATGAGTAAAGCACGCTGTCAGTGTGCGCTACAAGTCCTCAGAGTCAGACAGGCTTATGAAAAGGAGCAGACCAATTCGGGTGATGCAAATGTATTCAAAAAAAGGTTAAAGGGAAACACTGGTGTTAGAGCAGTTTGCTCTAAAGTAATGTCACATACATCTTCAAATCAATGCTAAAAAGAAAAAAAGGGGGGGAACCTGGGTCATCCTAACTATTTAAAATGCAAATCTTAACTGCAAAATCTTTTCCCAATCTTTGAGGGTATAGGTATAGAGCTTAGTGAACCAAAAAAAAAATGGAACTGTTACCATTTTGAAAACAAGAGTTTGTCTCTACAGGAGAGATGAACTGTAACCTCCCATCTTGCAGAAAGACAGGAACTTCCGTGGTGGCACACTCCTTTAATCCCAGCACTCAGGAGGCAAAGGTAGGAGGGTTGCTGTGAGTTCTAGGCCACCCTGAGATTAGAGTGAATTCCAGATTAGCCTGAGCTAGGGTGAGACCCTACCTCAAAAAACAGAAGAAAGAAAGAAAGAAAGAAAGAAAGAAAGAAAGAAAGAAAGAAAGAAAGAAAGAAAGAAAGGGAGAAAGGAAGGAAGGAAGAAAGAAAGAGAAAGAAAGAAAGAAAGAGAGAGAGAGAAAGAAAGAAAGAAAGAAAGAAAAAGAAAGAAAGAAAGAAAGAAAGAAAGAAAGAAAGAAGGAAGGAAGGAAAGAAAAAAGAACAGGACCTTCAGTTCTAATGAGACTAGGATCTGGCCTTGCATTCTGTCTCAGCCAAGCACTCCCGAATGAACCAGCCCATGGGTGCAGACGATGCCTCGTTTGAGCTGCTCCATGGTGCTCTTGCTCCCTGCATATGTGGGTCTGTTCTCCTTTCCCAGTTCTTCAATGATGGCTAAGCAGATCAGCATGTTTGCTCTGGGGCACCTGGCTGTTCCCAGTGCCCTGGGTATAGCCTCGCTATGGTGGCCCATAGTCACCCAACAGCTGACGGTACTGGGAAGATGTCGCCATGCCAGCGGAAGGCGAGTGGATGCTTCGATCATGGAGGGCTGCGGCTGGCATGTGCATGGTCAAGTTCGACTTATCAGACATGCTCCCCACCACACCCCCACCAGTGGCACTTTTTTAAAAAATATATTTTATTTATTTGAGAGAGAGAAAGTGGGGGAGAGAGATAGAGAATGGGCACATCAGGGCCTCCAGCCACTGCAAACAAACTCCAGATGCATGCACCACCTTGTGCATCTGGCTTACGTGGGTCGTGGAGAACTGAACCCGGATCCTTTGGCTTTGCAGGCAAACGCCTTAACTGCTAAGCCATCCCCCACCCCGTGCACTTTTTACTGTTGACTTCTCAAGTCCTCACCAGCAAATATGGCTGTCCCTCACCCTATCACCACCACAGTATATCCCCAATCCCCGAGCTCACTGATTTGACTACACTAACTAGCCAGTAAGCCTCAGGGATTCTTGTGTCTCTGCCTCCCCAGTGCTGCGATGACAGGTGCAGCTGCCACGCCTGGCTTTTCCATGGGTTCTGGTTGGGGGGGGGAGTCTGAATTCAGATCCTTATGCTGTGTAACAAGCAATTTACCACCTGAGCCATCTCCCCAGTGCCTATTCTGCTTGTTTATGCCTGTTTTATGGTCACCTAGTTTTGACTTCCTGCATTAAAATTCCACACAACAACCTCTGGTTCAATTTGGGTCATGATTTTCTCACTGAAGTTGATGGCAGAGCCTGAAGGGTGGCTGCTCCTTGGCAATTTTGCTGAGGGTGTTTTCTGGGTCAGGCATCTAGCCAGACCTGTCTTGGGCACTTTCAGATGGCATGTATTGAGGCCAATTACATAATTTCCTCAGACCTGCTTGGCTGACGGGTGACGGGAGCATTGAGCACACCCTAATGGGGCCCCTGACTGACAGTTGGCAGGACGGACATTGGTAGACTCTGCTGTGTCATGCACAGGCGCACCAGTCTAGGCATTCCCATGGGGCTCTTACTGGGGAGCATAGACTGGGGACCATAGATGGTCATTTTGGGTTTCTCACCTCTGGGTGCAGGGTGCGGGGACATCTTGCATCTGCTTGGAGTGTGGAAACCATTTCTCTAAAGCTGGGGCAGGTCAGAAGTGGGAGGAGTCAGAGGCAGAGCTTGCATAGGGTTGTCCTCATTAAGGACACCAGGGGAGACCCATTAGCTCTGGGCAAGAATAGGCAGCCTGGGGGAACTTGCTCTTCCTCTTCACCGGAGTGTTCTTCCAGCTGTATGCCAGGCGAGGAGCTACCGTGGGGCCATCTGTGGTTGATTGATAGGCTCTGTGAGGAAGGCGAGGGATGAGGCAGGCAGGGGTCAGCTCCAGGGTGGAGGGCTGTGGTATCGGGGCTTCAGGAGCCACAGGCTGAAGTGAGGAAGAGGAACGGAGGCTGAGGCAGTAGAGGGAGAAAGGGTCTAGGTTGGAAGCCTCGGGGAGTAGCCGCACTTAAGCTGGGGCTGGGGGACACTGGCCTGTGGAGAAGAAGAAAGGTGGGATTCTAAGGCCTTCATTCAATCACTTTGAAAGCATTCAGCTAATAAATCAATTACAGCATAGAACTGTTACCAGACCCTGGGAAGGTCCCGCTGTTTGCTCTTTGCCCTCCAGCCGTCCTGACATGGCCTGGTGCTCTTAAACAAGCTCACCTTCCAGCATGCTCCCTCTTCCTTGCAGCCTGAGGCTTCCTCTCACAAAAGCCTTCCAGCTCTGTTCCCACCCTTGCAGCTTCCATCCCTGGCTAGTGTCTTACTTTTCACCCTCTTGCACTGTCTGCTTGAATGTGACCTGTGTACGGCTAGGGAACATGTCTGTGTTGTTCTATATGCCTCCTAAACTCCCACAACAGGCCTGGCCCTATGTTTGTTGATCAAGTAAATGACTGGGGAAGATCTGCCAGGGTACTGGGGTCAGTGTTAGGACACAAATCCTGCAGCTTTTAAGAGACAAATGTGGGCTGGAGAGATGGCTCAGAGGTTAAGGTGTTTGCCTGCAAAGCCTAACAACCTAGGTTTGATTCTCCAGTACCCACGTAAAGCCAGATACAAAGTGACGCATGCATCTGGAGTTCCCTTGCGGCAGCTAGAGGTCCTGGTGCACCCATTCTCTCTGTCTCTCTGTCTTTCTCTATCTCTGTCTCTCTTCTCTCTGTTTCTCTCTGCTTGAAAATAAATAACATGTTTTAAGAAAGAAACCAGAAAAAGCCGGGCGTAGTGGCTCACGCCTTTAATCCCAGCACTTGGGAGGCAGAGGTAGGAGGATCACCGTGAGTTCAAGACCATCCTGAGACTACACGGATAATTCCAGGTCAGCCTGAACTAAAGTGAGACCCTACCTCGAAAAACCAAAAAAAAAAAAAAGAGAGAGAGAGAGAGAGAGACCAGATATGTGTGTACCAGCACTCAGGAGGCAGAAGTAAGTGGATCACTGTGAGTTCAAGTCCAGCCTGGGACTAAAGCATGAATTCCAGGTCTAGAATGAGACCCTAGATGGGCGGGGAGAGGTGAATCACAAAAGAAACCAGATGGGGACCTCGCTGAAGGGATTTAAACGGTGCCCACCTGCAGCAGGGTCTTAAGCAAGCTCACAAGCTTTCTCTTGCCTCTGCTGTGAACACTACTAAAGACAAGCTTAACACACACACCCCACTGCCCCCCTGCCCCCCTGCCACTGCCACTGCCAAGGAAGGGGGCAAGGCTAAGCAGGGAAAGCAGGACCAGTCCCCTGTTGCCAGACTCCCCAAAGCCCCTTGTGTCCTATCTAGTGCCTTCCTGACTCGTGGCTCCTAGCATGGAGTCTGGGCCACCTGGCATGAAACTTTTCCCCTATCCCCAGAATTTATAAAAGTAAGAAATTTCTCCTTGTCCTTTGGAATCCCAGCCTCTCTTTCTGTAACCTGGTGTTATAACTCTCCCTCCTAGCAAAGCTCCAGTACTATTATTTATTTATTTATTTATTTGCAAGGAGAAAAAGAGAGAGAGAGAATGAGAATGAATGGGGATGCCAGGGCCTTTAGCTGCCGCAAATGAACTCCAGATGCATGTGCCACTCTGTGCATCTGGCTTTAACGTGATTACTGGGCAATCGAACCAGGGTCATTAGGCTTTGCAGGCAAGCACCCTAATGGCTGAGCCATCTCTCCAGCCCATAAAGCTCCAATTCTAAAAGGTAACTTTGTCTCTGTGCTTTTCATGGAACCAGCCTATTCTCCCTCTGTAAAATCCATTAAGAAGTCCAATGTCTGGATTGTTCCCAGCCATTCCTCCTAGCTATGCCCTACTCCCAGGTTTCTGGACCTTCTCTGTTCCACACTCATGGAATGGAGCTGTTGTTTTCCCTCATCACTGTGTCCTTGGGGCCACATGAGACCTGGCAGGGGAAGCACCTGACATAAAAAAAAAATCTGTGGGGCTGGAGAGATGGCTTAGCGGTTAAGGCGCCTGCCTGCTAAGTCTAAGAACCTGGTTCCAATCTCCAGGCCCCACATTTAGCCAGATGCAAAGTGACGCAAGGGCACAATGCCACACTTGCCCACAAGGGGGCGCACACATCTGGATTTCGTTCACAGCAGCTGAGAGGTTGCTGGCGCGCCCATCTCTATCTGTCTCCCTTTCGCTCTCTCTTTGTCTGTCTCTCTCTGTGTCTCTCTCCAAAAATAAATAAAATAATGAAAAAATTAAAAAAATAAAATCTGTGATTACTCTTGTGTTGTAAAGATGGGACCCAGGGCACTCATTGGCTGGCTGTGGTACAGCTGGAGGGTGCTGCTCACCAGCTGTGTTGAAGACAGGTGCCTTATGTAGGTGGAATTTCTCCACAAAATTCAGGTATTGGCGTACCCACATGGGGTCTTCAGGCATTCTTCTTGCTGAAATCAGAACACAGATGGTGAAGGAGAGACCTGGACCCTCTGACCTCTTAGCTTCCCGTCTGGGAGGTTGAGACAGGTGGCCAGCAGAGACCCTGAGCATAAGCTGCCTAATGCTGCCCTTTGCCTGCTACTGAGTCACAGGGGCACAGGCTGGGGTTGGTTGATCAACGTGTCATCTCTCCAGCTACCTCCCAGGTCCTGCACTGCCCTGTCCCCTGACTGTTGTAATCGTCCCTTTCCTGTCTCCTGTACAAGCAAGTCTGGTGCTACAGGTGGGACTCAGCTGATAAGTCACTTGTCTAGCATGCCGAAGTCGTGAGTTCCATCCCCAGCACAAGAAAGGAAGAAAGAAAGAAAGAAAGAAAGAAAGAAAGAAAGAAAGAAAGAAAGAGAAAGAAAGAGAGGGGGAGGGAGGAAGGGAGGGAGGAAGGAAGGAAGGAAGGGAGGGAGGAAGAGAAATAAAAGAAAGTTAAAAAAAAATCCCGGGCTGGAGAGATGGCTTAGAGGTTAAGGCACCTGCCTGCGAAGTCTAAGAATGCTTGTTCAAATCTCCAGGTCTCACGTTTAGCCAGACACAAAAGTGACACAAGCATGCAATTTTGCACACGTGCACAAGGGGGCGCATGCGTCTGGAATTCTTTCACAGCGGCTGAGAGGCCCTGGAGAACCCATTCTCTGCCTCTTCCTCTCTCTGTCTCTCTCAAAAAAAAAAAAAATCCCCACAAGTCTATTTCTAGCACATAGCCAAGTGTATGTTAAAGGATTGAGGCCCATGCCTAATAGGTAAAAATCCTGAGACCTCCCCTCCCCTCAGCTTCATGCTTACACTGCAACTTGTCCCACCCTGCTAAGCGCTCAGGGCTCTTGACTGTTATCACTGTCACCCCAGGGCTCTGGCTCTGACTGACCATCTCTTCCAAACACCCTGGCCCCACCCGCCCCCATCTAGTCTTCAGGCTGAAGCAGCCTCTTGATGACCCCTCCCTTCCCTGCACCCCCAGGCTCTGTCTGCCCCATGACACTTTCACTTTCCAAAGCCTGACAGAACCCGGTTACTGACAATTCCAGCTCCCAGAACAGTAGGTATAAGATGCTCATCAGACAAATAAGTGAGAGTGTGAATGAGTGAGTGAGTGATTTAGTGAATTTAGTGACTGAGTGAACAACTGAGTGAGTGAGTGGAATGAATAGAGAACCTATGGGTAAGTTCATGGTAGAATGCCTTGCTTCAGCAACAAGCAGCCCACAACCTCAGAACAGCCAACACAAGGGACTCCCCCACACAGCAAGTCTCCGGTCATATCTGGGAGGGACTAGTCCTCCCTCTCACCGCCCCCCCGCGCCAACGCTCCCTGCTCCCAGGCACAGCAGCAAGCACTGAGGAAAGCTGTCACCTACCCAGTAGTGTCCACAGGCTGGTGACTTCATTATCCTCAAAGCGTACATAAAGAATGAGGTTGCTGTAGTCGGTGCTGACAAAGCGGACGTGCATGAGGCCACCCTCAACTGTGGAGAACCCAGGCCAGTGACATAGGATGCCTGTCCTCTTTGTCCCCGGTGCCCTGCCTCCCCCAAGGATGACATTACCGCCTAAAGGATGTGTGGCCTCCCCAAAGCCAGAATCTCCTTCCGAGTGTTGGGACATCTGGATGTCTCACCTGGCCCTCCCCGCTCAATAAGGGCCCGGGTGCCCCATGGTTACTCACAGGTGCTTTGGTACTGGCCTTGCAGCCCAGTTGGATGGACAGTGACATTTACTCCTGTGCACACGCCCTCTCCTCTGGAAAAAGAGGAGAAACTTACACTTCTGTGGCTCTTGGGTGCCCTGCCCCAGGACATGGCAGCTCTAGACTCAACCCAGTCTGAGGTCTCTGTGGCCCTCCCCAGGGCCCTCAGCTCCCTGGGGCTAGGAGGCAGTCTGCATGAGGGTCAGGCAGCCAGGAGAGAAGGTTGGGGGCCCTGGGTTCTGAGCTCACTGACAGGAGTGAAGACGTAGATGAAACCAGACTCCCTCTCACACACTCAGAAGGGTTAGATCCAGTCTGTTCTTGGCTCGCTGGGTCAGGACATTGTCCTGGCTGTCTCTGGCTGCTCTTGTCCTGACTATGCAAAGCTCAGTCCCATACCCCTGACCCTGGGTCTGAAGTTTCTCCTGTGGGTCTAGGTGGTGTGTGTTGACTGACTGCTGGATCCACTGAGCCGCTATGTGGCTCTGTCCGGGGCGAGCATCATCGCGGGGATGTGGGTGTGTGTCTCCAACCATGCCGCCGGGCAGACTCACTGAGCAAAGACAATGGTTAGCATCCCCAGGCTCGGTGAGGCTTGTCACTAGACGCAATTTCCTGGAGTAATGTACAACCCTCCCTGGACTCTTCCTTCCTCCAATAAGCACCAAGGCAGCCCAGGGAGGTTCTTGTTTGCTTGCTTGCTTGTCTGTAATGTAGTGTGGAGGGGAGGGTGGGATGGTGTGGTGTATGCACAGCTCTGTGTCCTGGTGGCACTCTATGCTCTTACCTGCAGTGGGGAGCTCTTGCCTGAGGTGGCGGAGCCAAATGTCCCAATCTATGGCTCTTTCCCCCATTCTTTTTTTTGGTTTTGTTTGTTTGTTTCATTTTTGATTTTTTGAGGTAAGATCTCGTTCTAGCCCAGGCTAACCTGGAATTCACTATGTAGTCTCAGGCTGGCCTCGAACTCACAGTGATCCTCTTACCTCTGCCTCCTGAGTGCTAGGGTTAAAGGTGTGTGTCACCAGGCCTGGTCCTTTCCCCATTCTTATTTGAGTCAGTGTCTTACCAATACTGCAGCTTGCTGGGTTTTTGTTGTTTTATTTGTTTGTTTGGGGGTTTTGTTTTTTTTTTCAAACCCTGACAATTCTCTGGTCTCTGCTCCTCTTTGCATGACTGGGGTTCCAGCTGTTTAGGTGGGATCTGGAGATCTGAACTCTGGTAGTTTCATCGTCACCTAAGGCCCTCATGCTTGAACAGGAACCTTGATGCACAGCAGGGCTCTCTCTCCAGCCCCGGTGAGGGTTCTTAGGAATCCATAGGTCACCGTCTGTGTGTGTGTGTGTGTGTGTGTGTGTGTGTGTGTGTGTGTGTGTGTGTACAAGGGAGTGTGAGTATGTATGCATGTGTTGTGTGCGTGTGTAGGCATGTGGAGGCCAGAGGCTGACAATACATATTTTCCTCAGTCACTTTTACCTTATTTTTGAGACAGTCTCTCACTGAACCTAGGGCTCACCAATTTGGTGAGACGAACTAGCCATGAGCTGTAGGCATTTCCTGTCTGTGCCTCCCCATGGCTAGGATACAACATCCATGAAGATTGGAACTCAGGACCTGATGCTTATTCAGCAAGCACTTTCCCCACGGATTCCTTTTCCAGCCCAAGAAGGTCACTTTTTTTTTTTTTTTTTTTTTTTGTTTTGTGAGGTAAGGTCTCACTCTAGCCCAGCTGACCTGAAGTTCACTATGTAGTCTCAGGGTGACCTCAAACTCACAGCGATCCTCCTACCTCTGCTCTCCCTAGTGCTGGGATTAAAGGCGTGTGCCACCACACCCGGCTCAAGAAGGTCACTTTTAAGCATCAGGAATTACACATTAAAGAACCAGACTTGGGATGTCTTCCATGGCTGGAGGCTGGACCACCTAGCCTGCAGCCCAGGGAGCGTGTCTGCCAGGCCTGGAAACTGCCTCCAGGCCTGGCCCTGTATGTCTTCCTTCTCTTAAGCTTTGGGGTCTGTACCTTTCATGGCTAGCAGCCTGGCCAAGTTTCATGATCACTCTGGTTTTTGCCATCGGTCTTTCCCCTCAGGGGCCTGGGCCTGAGGTGAGAGTTGTCACAGGACACTGCTTACTTCTCCAACAGCACGAAGTCTATGTCCCCACTGTCTCTGGTCTGGATGGAGTGGAGAGAGAGCCTCAGGGGGTCAGCTGGCAAGACCAAGTCTGTGTGGCTGGTGGCCAGCTGGAAAGTAAGCCAACGTCCTTCCACCTGCAAGAGTATGGGTGCAGGGACTAGGGAGCTGGCTAGGCCTCAGATTCTAATTTCAGGGCATGGATATCAGCCCCAAGCCTGGTCAGCAGCTGGGCACTGGCTCCCAGGGAGTACACTGACCAGGGGACCCAGATGGAGGACAAAGAATGACGTCCTTTCTTCTTGGAAACATTTCCTCTATATCCAGATCCCCTTCCTTGCTGCCTTCCTTCCTCATCCTTCAATCCCTCCTGAGTCTGACCTGAGCTCCATTCTCCACAGTCCACAGTCCCTGCACTTGACCATAGACACCAAGACCCTAGGAATGGACAGGCAGGGAACAACAGATAGGGAGGCGAGATCAGAGAGATGATCCCTGTCCTTCACGTCATCCAGTGGGGACCTGTAGCCCCAGATCTGGCTCTGCTCCAGCAGCAGAGGCTCTTTACAGCCTCAGGGGCTACTCTTAGGCCACCAGCGTCCATCACCTGGGAGAAGGTGGGTGGGTCCTGAGTTAGCCCCTGTGTCCACTAGAGCCTGTAGGGTCAGGCTCTGCCAGAACCCTAGAGTAGCTCCTTGATATGACATGGCACCCCGGCTTCATCCCAGCACCCACCTTGTGGGCATCAAAGCCCAGCTGCACAGGCACCTCTTCCAAAGTCTTCTGGGCACCTGCCAGGTTCAGGCTGAGGGACACCAGGAACAGCCACTCCCTTGCCAACATCACAGTGCTAGGGGCTGAAGGCAGCAGTTCCCAGTGGCTCCCCATCTCTAAGAATGTTCTCAGTGGCCACTCGTGCTGTGCAGCTGCTGGCTGGCCCTGCTGTACACACGGTCCTGCGCATTCCTGTCCTTCCCCAAGACTGCCTCGGTGTCGTGCAAGTCTATGTAAGGCCAAGACAAGGCAAGCTTGTCTGGCAGCTTGGTTATGTTGCAAGTTTGTCCTGGGAGCCCAGGGTGAGGCCGGAGACAGAGGGAGGACACAAGGAGGGCACAGGGTTAGTGTCTGCTCTTCCCTCCAGTGCAGCCCCCTCTTCCCCAGGCCTGCCATTCTCTGGGCGTGTCTGTTCACAGGTGAGGAGCCTCCAGTGTCACACCACATAGGGGGTCAAAGGACACACACAGACAGGCCCTCAGGAGAGCCCTTGAGGAATGTTGGGTGCTTAGCCATTGAAGGTTGTTACTTGTCCTTGTTGATTACCACTATCTCTCACCAGCCCCATCTCCTAACCTCATGGCCACTCTGCCCTACATGTACAGGATGCTGTGGGGTGACCACTTTTCCAGGGTCCTCTAAGGCTTTAGAGGCAGGTCTTATATTTGTACCCTCCTCTTTTTTTTTTTTTTTTTTTTTTGGAGAGAGACACAGAGAGACAGAGAGAGAGGGAGAGGGAGACAGATAGAGAGATGGGCGCGCCAGCAGTCTCTCAGCTGCTGTGAATGAAATCCAGATGCGTGCTCCCCCTTGTGGTCAAGTGCGGCATTGCGCCCTTGCGTCACTTTGCATCTGGCTAAACATGGGACCTGGAGGTTGGAACCGGGTTCTTTACGCTTAGCAGGCAGGCGCCTTAACCGCTAAGCCATCTCTCCAGCCCTGTACCCTCCTCTTTGATGTGGCCACAGAGGGGCTAGCTGGTCCCTGAATGAGTCTCCTCCCCTGTGCTATCTTCTTGGCCCTGTCTTGTGTCTCCAGGCCCATCCTCCTTTGTTCAGCTGGTTGTTGAGATCAGGCTGTGCCCTGCTCTAAGTTACTCATGTATAAGAAAACAATGTGCCTTGTTGTACTGGTTTGAATGAACTGTCCCTCCTAGGTCCGTGCGTTTTGAATACTTGGTTCCCAACTGGTGGCAGTTTGGAATGTGTGATTAGAGATTTAACATTTGTAATTAAGACTGGAATGAAAGGGTTGAGAGATGGCTCAGTGGTTAAAGGCACTTGCTTAATCCTGAAGACTCAATGCCCCAGTACCCATGTAAAGCCAGATGCACAAAGTGGCACATGTGTCTGGAGTTCATTTGTAGTGGCAGGAGACCCTGATGTGCCCATCTTCACTCTCTCTCTCTCTCTTCTCTTCATTCTTTCTCTTAAATAAATAAATAATTTTTTTAAAATATTGGAATAAGGGCTGGAGAGATGGCTTAGCAGTTAAGGTGCTTTCCTGTGAAGCCTAAGGGCCCAAGTTCAAGTCCCCAGTATTCAGGTAAGCCAGATGCACAAGGTGGTGCATATGTCTGGACTTTGCAGTAGCTAGAGGCCCTGACACACCATTCTTTCTCTCTATCTGCCTCTTTTATTCTCTCTAAATAAATAAATAAATAAATAAATAAATAAATTTTTTAAAAGATTGGAATTGCTAGGCATGGTGGTGCACGCCTTTAATCCCAGCACTTGGGAGGCAGAGGTAGGAGGATCACTGTGAGTTCGAGGCCACCCTGAGACTACATAGTGAATTCCAGGTCAGCCTGGGCTAAAGTAAAACCCTGCCTCGAAAAACATAAAAGAAAAGAAAAAGAAAAAGATTGAAATAAAAGAACCCGTGTTTGCCTCAGTCAAGGCTATGGAGGAAAGCAGGAGTATCAGGCAAATTGTTGCCATTGAAGCCACAGGATCTTGTGGATTTGTTATTCAATAAATTCTGACATTGTGGAAAGACACAAGCATGTTTGTCTGTTTCTGATATCATGTGTTCATGACAGGAATCCTCTAGAGAAATGCCCAGCAGCTCCAGCCTCAGGTTTAGTGCAGGAATAGCTGGTCTTGGGCTCAGTGGTCAGCTGTTGGGGTGCATGGGATTCTGAGAAAGGAGTCAGCTGACACTAGCCAAGCACTCCCCTATCCAGATCTTTGACCCCAGTCAGGTTGACTTCCTACCATAGAAATGGCCACCTGCGGGCTGGAGGGATGGCTCTTGCCTGCAAAGCTAAAGGACCCAGATTTGATTCCCCAGGACCCACGTAAGCCAGATGCACAAGATGGCACATGCTTCTGGAGTTCATTTGCAGTGGCTGGAGGCCCTGGGGTGCCCATTCTTCTTCCTCTTCTCCCTCTCTCTGTCTGCCTCTCTCTCTCTCTCTCTCTGCCTCTTTCTCAAATAAAAATAAAAATATATTTTAAAAAATTTTAAAGAAAGAAATGGTCACCTGTTGAAGAGGGTCAGAAGCTCAGCCAATGAAGCCATTCCAGTGGGTCCTTAGGGCATATGTGGCTTTCTCAGATGAGGTCCACACCCTGCTCCAGGATGCAGGTACAGTGACTCAGAAGACCTGTCTCATGTTCTAGAAGGCAGAGCACCCTTGCTGGAACCTGACCTGACCTTGGTTCCCCCTGCAATGGCTAGTCTGGGCCAGGGTTCCAGGAGGATGGGGTGGGAGAAGGCTCTGGTGGGGTAGCAGAGCCACCTTCCTCACTCCTTGGACCATTCAAACCCGAGTTTGCCTATTCAGGAGGGACAGTTGCTCATGGGGTGGCTCCTGCCTTGGGTCTGGACTGATTGAGCCTGGTCTCGGCATCCGGCCTTCTCACGTCTTAGAATTCCCAGACGTGGGCACCTCCCTTGCATCTCACTCTTCCAGGGGCCAGGTGGAAGCTGATGTGCTGTTTCCAGAGATAGACACTCCGGCGCTCCCCTACCTCCCTCACCCTAGGGGAGACCCCTCTGAGCCAAGGAACTCTGTCGGCCACCAGGTCCAGACAAGAAGTCACTGGAGCCCACAGGTAGATGCAAATCTGGTTTATTGCATGGGTTGGGCGGGGGTGGGGGGAGGCTCAGGAGTGTCCAGAGGTGGAAGCCACAGGAAACAATGGCTTCAGGGTCGCACAGATGGGGACCTGGGGAAGCCAGATGCTCAGGCTGATTGCCAGCCCAAAGGAACCCTCATGTGTCCAGGGAGCACTTGGCTCCAGAGTCAGTGTCCTGGACTTTCCTTTCTTCTTCTCCTCCCCCTCCTGGACTCACGCCCCGCCCCCCACTGTGCTGGTGTCCTTGTCTCCCCCACCCCCGCCCTAGTCTCATGTCCCAGCGACTGAGCAAGATGGCTGAGCTTTCCTCCAGGGCCACAGGCCCCAAGGTCATCAGGCCTTGAGCTCCTGTCCCCATTGTGATTGGGCTGAGACACCTGTGGTGGGGATTCCAAGAGACCTGGGGATCATCCTGCATTCTCATGCTGCAGCAGTTGACACGGGTTATCGGCCTCACCCTACTGCCCTGTGAGTAGAGAGCTGCCTAGAAAACTAAAAGGTAGGAGTAAGGGTGTGGTTATGTATGTGTGCACTCACACGTGCAGGTATATGCAGGGGCGTGTGTAGGGTGTATGTATGCAATGTGTATAGAATGTATACAGGGGTGAGCATGTGTACCCAGCACCCTGGGAAAAGCCTGCCTCTTCCTGGGCCCACCTGATGTTCTGGCTCAGGCTGGATCCTGAATATAGCCCTAGTGTGTTTAGTAAGCCTGGCCCAGAGTCTGGACAATGGACTGCTTGTAGCAGGCTGGTCCCTAGAGAAGCCCATCCACCAGAACAGTGGGGACAGAGACACCCACATGTCTACTCACCTAGGACCCCGAAGAAGTGCATCTTGCTGTGGATCAAAGAGAATATAGAAGTCCTCACCCAAAGTCCCTCCCCCACCTCCCCTAGCCTCTTATCCAGATCAACCCCAGCTCTGTTCAACCCCAGATAGACCCCTGTATCCCGCCCGGACACCCCTCAGTGCTGTGGCCTTCAGGATGGATTTCCTGAAGGGCCGTGGTCATCACAGTCATTGTGGCTTGGGTCCCAGTGAGAAGCAAAGCTGTAGGAAGGGCTGCTTACGATAGTCCAAGAGGTCCACAGTGTTGCCCTGCTCTATGCCTCTTCTGGAGGTGTGCTTCCTGTAGGCCTCCAGCCCATGCTTGCCACTGGACAGAGACCTGCCTGCAGCACCAGGGTTGAACACAAAAACTCCTTGCACTGCCCCCTCTGGAGGCCAGAGAGGATCTTACTTGGGGCAGGCTGGGGGGCTTCAGCCTTCGGCACCCTCCCCACCCACCTCTCTAGTTCCAGGTCCCAGATCTCATCTCTCCTGGCAGGCCTGAGATTGAGAGGGAACCACACCTACCATGGAGCTCAGCCACAATGAGGGTGCCTCTGTCGCTCTGGTTTTCCAAGTCCATGATGGTGATGTCATCAGTGACAGCCACAAACGTCAGATAATTTTTGCCTTGGTCTATGACAGAAAACGGAACAACCACACAGCCTGCTAGGGTCCAGGTACCTCCCCAGCCATCACACCCCAATCCCAACTTCCCATGGCTCAGCCTGCTCGGGTCAGCAGAGCCCAGGGGTGACAACCCTGCCAGACAGCCCTAACCCCATGTGGTGCCTCTATTCATGTCTCTTCTCTATCACTTTCCCCCTCACCTCTGTCTCTGTATCCTTTTTGTTTTTTATTTATTTATTTATTTGAGAGTGACAGACAGACAAAGAGGCAGATAGATGGAGAGAGAATGGGCGTGCCAGGGCCTCCAGCCACTGCAAACGAACTCCAGATGCATGTGCCACCTTGTGCATCTGGCTTACGTGGGTCCTGGGGAATTGAGCCTCAAACCAGGCTCCTTAGGCTTCACAGGCAAGAGCTTAACCACTAAGCCATCTCTCCAGGCCCCTCTGTATCTTTTTTATTCGTGTGTGTGTGTTTGTGTGTGTATATGGTGTATGCACATGTATGTGCCCTTGCTGACCCCATACACTAGCCTAGAGCAAGGGTCCCTGGTCTGCAGTGGCCAGAGTAGCATGTCTGGTGTCCCACTCCATCATCCTCCAGCCTGGTCTTGTTTTTGAACCTGAGTCTCTTTTTACTGTTTCTGGAGCTTGTTGTTCTGTTGATTCTCGTATCTCTGCTCCCTTTTGGGACTGGAGTTACAGGCATGTGTGGTCATGACCACCTGTCTTATGTGGGATGTGGAGATTTGAATGCAGGCAATCTCAGCTCCCTCAGGCCCTCAGGGCTTGCTCAGGAAACACACCTAACTGCTGAGCCATCTTTCCAATCCTGTCTCTTTATCTCTGTCTCTCTGTCTGGGTGTCCGTCTGGATCTGAAGGAGGGAGGGCATGTCTAGTAAGGAGGAAGGGCTGAGGGCCTCCCACTAGTCACCCTGCCATCTGCACAGTGCCTGGCTCTTTCCCTCTTTAAGACCTGCCTGGACTCCTCTGTCCCTTAGCCTCCCAACACTGCCTACAGATGCTCCATTAGGCTGGGCATTCTCTGTCCCCAAAGGGACCTCTTATACAGTGCCCCAGGACCACAGCCAGGTAAGGAAGCTGTTTTGATGGCGCGTCAGCCCTATGCTGGGTCCTTAGGGAGGGAGTCCTGGGGCAGTTGGGACTGTTTCTCTTTGATCTTGAATTTCTGAGGGCATGGTTGCCAGGTGTGTGTGGTCTCCTTCCTCTTCCTGCCCTCTATTGCCTCTTTCTGGAACCTTCCTGCACAGTCACATCTGTACTGAAATAACTCATGGCATCCCTGCTTTGAGCCACTCTCTACCCCAGGGAGGAAGCAGAGGCCATTTTTTTTGCATTGCATGTGTATGTATTGTGTGTGATATGCATGTGTGTGTGTATCCATATGTGGAGGGAGAGGCTCTTGTATGTGTGTGCACAAATTGTAGAGGCCAGAGGTTGGTGTTTGGTGTCTCCCTCAATTGTTTCCAACTTCTTTTTTATTTTTTAAAATTTTTTTATTTTTTTCTGTTTTCTGAGGTAGGGTCTCACTCTAATTCAGGCTGACCTGAAATTCACTCTGTAGTCTCAGGGTGGCCTCAAATTCATGGCAATCCTCCTACCTCTGCCTCCCGAGTGCTGGGATTAAAGGTGTGTGCCACCATACCAGCTTATTTTTAAATTTTTTTATGAGAGAGAAAGTGTGAGAGAGAATTGGTATGCCAGAGCCTCTAGCCACTGCAATCAAACTCCAGATGCCTGCACCACCTTGTGTGCATGCATCACCTTGTGTGTCAGGCTCACATAGGTTCTGGAGTATCAAACCTGGGTCCTTAGGCTTTGCAGGCAAGCACCTTAACTGCTAAGCCATCTCCCTAGCTCCCAACTTCTTCTTCTTATTATTTTTTGGAGAGAGACACAGAAAGAGACAGAGAGAGAGGGAGAGGATGAATGAAATCCAGATGCCTGCGCCCCCTTGTGGTCCAGTGCGGCATTGTGTCCTTGCGTCACTTTGCATCTGACTAAATGTGGGACCTGGAGATTGGAACCGCTGGAAATTGGAACCAGTGTTCTTGGGCTTAGGAGGCAGGCGCCTTAACCGCTAAGCCATCTCCCCCAACTTATTTTTGAGACAGGGTATCTCACTGGACCCAGAACTCAGCAATTCAGCTACACAAGCCAGCCAGTGAGTCCCAGAGATCCTCTCGCCTCCTGCTCCCCAGCGCTAGGATTACCGGCACGCAGCACCAGGTCCGTTATTTTGCATGGGTGCTGCGGAACCTACACTCAGGTCCTCATGAGTGCAGCAATCGCTTCACTCACTGAGCCCTCTTTCCAGCCCAGCAGTGAACACTTCACTCACACTCGAAGGTGAAACGGCCAGGGGTGTCAGTCTTCTCTGCAATGTAGTGTTCCTTCATGCACTTTCCGTCTTTCCTAAGAGAAAACCAACCTTCTATGTCATGCCCACTGGAGCTGGGTCCTATAGGGTCAGCTGGCTCACCCGGGTGGCGCTCAGAGTTCACCCACCCTCCAGGGAGCAGCTTAGAGGGCCAGTGTCAAGAAGGCCCTTTGAGGGGCCTGAGCCCTGAGTAGCTGGGAAGAGAGAAGGTGGGTGGCATGGCCACAGAGAGCCTGAACAGAGGCCCTGGCTTGCCAGAGAAGCGAGCGAGTCCCTACCTGTGGAAGTAAGTGACATTGAGATTGCCATTCTGCAAGAGCGTGATGCCTGTCATGAAGCATAGGTAGGCACCGCCTTCCTCGATGACAGTCTTGTCCGTGGCGCCGAGCTTGATGGTGTGCCAGGGCCCTTCCACCTGCACAGTGAGGCTCTGTTCTGACCACAGTGGTACTAGGAAGCCATCTTCCTCAACCCTAGATCTCACAAGGAGGGGCCAGGTGTTCCCGGCAGAGGTGTAGGGTGTGGGCTCCATTTCATCTTCTCACCACAGGGCCCTTAGGGGCTGCTGACACTGGCCAGGTGGACCAGTGTGGTGCATACATTGGCCATGGGCAATGCTGACGGAAAGGGGATGGAAGCCTGCTCCCAGGACTGCCTGAACAGAGAAGTCTCCTCTACCCCATGGGGACCTTGTGATCTCCGTGTGATCAGACACATGGTAGAAGGCCTGGCTCCACGCTCAGCTTCTTTGTATATTCTGGCTGTATATGGTGGGACTCCCAAGAATCACTCTGAGGTGACCTGGAAGAGTGTCCCCGAGCTCCTGGCCTCAGGAAAGTTGTCATACACCCCCATCCCCATGCTTCAAGATGCTGTCAGAACATTGAGCTTCAAGACCCTGGGATAAACCTTTAGGACAAAGGTGCCCTCCCTGCCATATCCCCAAGGCCCCAGAAGTGTCACCTGCTCAGGATGGAAGTCTGGCTGTACAGGCACCTGGCTTTGGTCTTGCAGGCCCCAGGCCAGGCCCAGTCCCACAGTGAGCAACAGCAGCTTCATCCCTCTGGCTGGCTTCTCAAGACACAGTATCTGAAATGTGAGGTGTACAGAGGCCCCAGTTAGCTGCATATATACTGCTTGGAGCCAGGGAGGCCCAAGGAAGACAGCTGTCACGGCCTGTCCCTTTACTCCGGCATCATCCACCATAGCCAATGTTTACTCATCAGTGGGGCTCTGGAAAGGCTATTGCCCTGGGGCAGTGATTGCTGCTTGCTTTGAAAAGGTCAGGGTGAAGCCAGGACTGGACTGCCCTTGGGCCTTGGCTTCTGAACTGAGAGGCCTTTGTGGATGGGACTAGAGTGGTAACTCACAGAGCCAGAGAGGGTTGCAAGGGCCAGATCCTGACATGCTCTTCTGAAGTGAGACCACAGCTTCCCCAGACTCTCAAAGGGAGCTCCACCCCAAGCTGAGCCATCACATAAGGCTTGCACCTCTCTCCTCCATAGGGTCTTGGCCCCTGGCTCTTAGCCCCCAGCTTGAGTATCTTGCATTATTTTGGGGCCCCTGAGGGGAGCTGAGCCTCTAAGTCACTCAGCAGCATGGTGGCTGGACAGAGAGTTGGCTTTATTCTTTTAAAGGAGATCAATCTTTATGACCACCCTGCTCCCAACTGCAAGTTATAGCCCAGCTCCCCACACCAGGAGTTCCAAGCTTTATTAGGCCCCAAGAGGAAGCAGAGGCCAGGAATCCAGACATGGGCAGTTTTGAGCCAGGGGGAGATGACCCTGCAAGGGACAACACTGTGAGCCTTCATCCGGTGCTCATAGGCTTCCCTTATAGCAGAGGCTATCCTGCCCCAGGCCCAGCATTGTACTGGAAGCCAAGATGCTCAGCCAGTGAGACTAAAGGATTATAGCTCCAAAGAGCAGAGCAGCCACCGCAGGTGGAAACGTGTGCTTTTAGAATGACTCAAGGCCATTCTAGAGGTTACAAAGGGGGCTGGTCCTGGTTCTCAGTCTTCAGATCATGGGATGGTGTCTGTCCTTGGTTGATGGAAAAATCAGAAATCAGGGGCATTTGAGAGCCCCCAATGGAAGACCCACTGCTCCCCATGATGCTTCCTAGGTGTCCCAGCTGGGCTCCAGCTCTGACTTGGGCTTCTGACTCCTCAGGAAGCAGGGACAGAGGAGTTCTGCAGCTGCTCAGATCATGGGGTCTGTGTGTGGACGTGTGCACATGCATGTATGTATGTATGTGTGAGAGTGCGTGGTTGTGTGTTCAAGTACACATGTATATGTACAGGGTATGTGTGAGCCTGTGAGCCACACACTTGTACCTGTGAGTGTACATGCACATAAGGGTGAGCGTGTGTGTGTGTGTGTGTGTGTGTGTGTGTGCGTGTCCGTGCATACACACGTATATACAAACACGTTTCTGCTTGGTGAGTTCACACGCGTGCATTGGTTTGCCTCTGGTCATAAGAGGAAATCCATGACTCTTGGGATGTCATGGAAACGTCCACAGTCACATTAGGAAGCCACATACTTGTTCCCAGAAATGTCCTTCATAGCCTCCCCCATTGCCTCCTCCCCGGGCCTAGCAGAACTGCTGCTGGGGACAGCATTGGGTCCAGGAATGCTACAGAAGCCTCCGGACTGAGTCTCCGCCCACCGGACTCCTGGAGATGCACAGAGCTGGCACGATGGCACAATGAGGCCCAGGAATGCCTATAACATCATGAAGGATCAACGTGACACATGCCACTCCTCAAACCCCAGACAACAGCAAGAGGTTTCTCAACAGGAAGGCTGGCGGAGGGACCACGTGCATCTATGGGGTGAATAAATACAGAACGCCCCAGAGCTGGTGAAGAAACACCATAATAGGCAGCACCCATCACAGCCTCAACCTGAGCACTGTCATGCCCTTGGCACAAGTCAGGGACTTGTGAGATTGTGGCCAGTGAGGGGGACGGTGTGACACGTAGCCTCATGTGACAGGCTGAGCTACACGCACCACAAACCTCTGGGAGGGGTCGAGGTGAGGTGAAAGGCCTATAAAACAGTATTCTAGAAGGATGGGTATATGCAAGGGCCACTGCTGGAGTGGGTCCCCAAGGCAGGAAGTGAGGCAGGGAGAAGGTGGATGTCACTCCATGAGCTCCAGGAGGCAGGTCAAGCCCAGTCAGACAGTAAGCATGTGGGTTTCATCTGTGAGTGATGGGAGCTGAAGACAAGGGCATGCCTTTGGCTGTTGTGTAAATGTACGGTAAAAGGGACCTGGAGCCTGCACCTGGCTCTCCACCCTGGCACCCTTGCTCCAGGCTAGTCCTACCTCTCCTTGGCATACCTGCTAGCTGGGCTGGAAGTGGTCCAGTGAGACCTGCTACAGTCACCTCCTTGGGCCAGGAGGAAGCCACACATAACACGGAAACAAGCAGAGGGCACATCAGACCATCTCCTCCACTCCAAGCAACCCCTCAGGGAACAGGAGGGTAGAGGGGGAAGCAGGCTCTGGGCAGCTGGAACCTGTTCTATTATCCAGGAGCAGACCCTAAGGGCCTCCAGGTCACCTTCCCCTGCCACCATCCTTGTCCTCGCCAAGCATGGATGACCACTAGCCCTCAACCCAGGACTGGAAGATGGGAGCTGGGGGGGACACTCATAGCTCCTAAGAGTCCTAGTTGTACCAAAGCCTGGCCTGTAGGAGTAGACAGAGGCCCTGAGGGAGGGAGGCCTATTCCAGCGCTGCAGAAAAATGCACAAAGGGAGGGGTGGCTGCTGGAGCAGAGAGCATGCTGAGCGAGGACCCATCCGTCAGCTCCGGACGGCACATTCAGGGTTAGGCCAGCAGCCGGGCTGGGTTCAGGATCCAGGGAGAGATAAAGACTTCCATCCAGGAGCCAAAGTATGCACAGTGGTTCTTTCCCTCCCTCAGTCCATTCTGTCTTTACTAAGCAAGGCAGCAAGATGCTCCGGGCCTGTTCAAACCATAATCTGAGCCACTCTTTCCCGCGACTACCTGGGAATGTTCTGATCGGTCTGTCAGCTAGTCATTGTACCCACCTTGTGTCTGAGGATGAAGTTGCCATCTGAACCCTACCATGGAAGGCACCAAAAGCCCCTCTTATTTCCCACGCTCTAGGAGCAAAGTAGCTCCCCAAATGGCCAAGGGGTGGGCTCTAGGGCTCGGGGAGAGTCCCCATTGTACCTCAGGCCCTTGCTCTGTCTAAAGTTCCTGGGCTTGGACACTTGTCCCAAGACAGTAGCGACACCCATTGTGAGTTTCTGTCAGTCTCTTAACCTCATGGAGCTGGTTTCCTGTGTGACACTCACATGACTGTCACCACGCTTGCATCAATGGGCGTCTCAGTGGAGCCCACAACAGCAGGCTCAGTGACACCCAGGTCCAGTCTGGAAGCATTTGATTCAATACTTGGGGCTTGTAGGATAGAATGCAAGCATTCGCACAACCCTGCTTAGTGCCTCCAAATGTGGATTTGGACCACAGAGAAGCTCACCTGTAAAGATGTGTGTGATCCTGAGTTTGACCCCAAATCATAGTCTCACCAGACCTCCTGCTGACATCACTGCTGCTTCTTTAAAAAAAAAAAAAAATTTTATTTTTATTTATTAGAGACAGAGAGAGGGAGGGGGAGGGAGAAAATGGACCCACCAGAGCCTCTAGCCACAGCAAACGAACTCCAGATGCATGTGCCACCATGTGCATCTGGCTTACATGGGACAAGAAGAATCGAACCTGGGTCCTTAGGCTTTGCAGACATATGCCTTATCTGCTAACCCATCTCTCCAGTCCTCACTGCTGCTTTTTTTATTTGTTTGTTTGTTTGTTTTGGTTTTTCAAGGTAGGGTCTCACTCTAGCCCAGGCTGACCTGGAATTCACTATGTAGTCTCAGGGTGGCCTTGAACTCATGGCAATCCTCTACCTCTGCATACTGAGTGCTGGGATTAAAGGTGTGCTCTACCATGGCCAGCACGGCTACTTCTTATAAGAAGGTTTGGGCTCCATCTACCAAGAGGGGTGTGGGGGACAATGGCTATACAAGAGGCAGCCAAGTTCCAATCCTAACTTAGAGACAAGCCCCTGTGTTTGAGTTAAATCCTTTACAATAATAAATTTTAGGCACATTGCCTATGGGCTTGGTTGACAATGCATCCCTGTGCTCAGCACTGGCATTTCCACTTCCCTGTGGATACTGGATGGCTTTCAGTGAGTCACCCTCATGCCCTCCTCCATAGGGACTGCCAAGGGAGTAGAGGAGCCCTCCACTTCTGAAACCAAATTGGAAAATTTTAATAAAACTATTCTCCCAGGTTTGTGGTTTTAATTCGTGTTCCTAATTGTCCTTGATTTCACTTATTTGGTGAAATAACTGTTCAAATATCTTGTCCTTGTTAGAATAAGACTTTATATTTATTTTTACTTTTGGGTTTTTTTTTTTTTTTTTTTTTGGTTTTTCGAGGTAGGGTCTCATTCTGGTCCAGGCTGACCTGGAATTAACTATGGAGTCTCAGGGTGGCCTTGAACTCTTGGCGATCCTCCTACCTCTGCCTCCCAAGTGCTGGGATTAAAGGTGTGCGCCACCACGCCCGGCTACTTTTGGTTTTTTGAGGTAGGCTTTCACTCTAGCCCTGGCTGACCTGGAATTCACTATGTGGTCTCAGGCTGGCCTCAAACTCATGGGGATTCTCCTACTCTGCCTCCTGAGTGGTGGGATTAAAGGTGTGTGCCACCACGCCCGGCTAAGACTTTATTTTAAGATAACTTTAAGAATAGGAGAAGAGGAGGCTGGGTTGATGGCTCAGTGTGTAAAGTGTTGGCCTTGCAGGCATGGTGTCTTGAGTTCAATCCCAAAAACCCCTGTGAAAGTGCTGAGCATGGTGTTGGGTGTTTGTAATCCCAGTATTGAGGAAGTGGAGGCAGGTGGATCTCTGGGGCTCACTGGCCCGGCCAGTCTAGTCTACTTGGCAAGCTCCAGGTTACTGAGAGATCCTGTCTAAAAAAGGCAGGTAGTGCCTAAGAAATGACAAGGTTGTCCTCAAGCTTACACATGCACATTTGTGTACCCAGGAACATGCGCAAACACACATGTACATACACATTTGCACACACACACAAAGAATCAAAATATTGTAAACAGCACAGAGCTTCTATGAATCCTTCCTGCAAGAATCCCCAGGTTTCACACTCTACATGAACACATGACTAGCTGGAAGCCTGCTCTTTTCCCATTCCAACATCTAACCCCACATTACAGTTCTCTATCCCATTTACCTACAGGGTCTCCTCCATCTGTGACATGGTCAATCTGTGTCTTTCAGCATCTTTAGATTTTAAATTAAAGATTTATTTTAAGCAAATTGTATATGCAGTTAGAAGGAACGGCATTTCAGGCTGGAGAGATGACTTAGCGGTTAAGGCGCATGCCTGTGAAGCCTAAGGACACAGGTTCAATTCTCCAGGTCCCACGTAAGCCAGATGCACAAGGTGGCACATGTGTCTGGAGTTCATTTGCAGTGGCTGAAGGCCCTGGCACGTCCATTCTCACTCACTATCTCTCTCTCCCTCTGTCTGTATCTAATAAATAAATAAATAAAAATCTAAAAAAAAAGAAGAAGAAAGGCATTTGATAAAGTCCAGCATCCCTTCATAGAGACCTGAAAAAAACTAGGAAGAGAAGGGACATATACACAGTAAAGGTTATACATAACAAATTGATAGCAAACATTATACTAAATGTGAAAAACTCAAAGCATTTGTAGTAAAATCAGGAGTGAGGCAAGGGTATATATACTTTCTCCTCTTATTCAGTATAGCCCTTGAAGTTGCTACACAGCTGAGCGAGGAGTCTGCCACTCTAAGGGGCATGCATGGAGCCTGGGGCCTCCAGGTGGCGCTCTGCACACAAAGACATCTCATCAGGCGCTGTTATCCTTCAGAAACATTTTCTGTTAAGAAAACCACACTGGCCTCCCTCCAGGCCAAACTCTGACAGGCAACAAGGCAGGAAGGAGGGTCTCACTATTGGTGCCTGGTCTGGCTGATTTAGCGGAGCTGGAAGGAAAGCCCGGAGGGGGACCCCCACGTACTGATGTTTTGTGTGAGGTGTGAGCTGGGGCTTGGCAAATGAAATGAATCCAGATTAGCCAGCTGCGGTTCTTCATGGGAGAAATCACTTTTATTAAGTCTGTGAGTGGAGACCTGAGGACAGTCACAAGGCCTCATCTGAAATAGGCTCTGCAGAGTTCAGAGTCCTGCCTGCAGGCCGCAAAGGTGGTGGGCTCCCGGCTCCAGCTTCCTGCAGAGTTTCTTCTGTGTGTTAGGACCCTCTGGGCAGCTCACAGGCCTCTGCAGACCCAGAAACAGATAAGAGGCTGGGAGAGAGGTGTTGGTGTAGTCACCTTTTTACAGGGAAACCGTGGATAAAAGGGAGGAGAAAAAGGAAATCAAACTGTGGGAATGAACTATGGGAGTGAGCTAGGAAAGAATTGTGGCAACATTTCTAATGAACCTTATCAATAACTTTTCTGGAAAATATTGCTGTGAGATGCTTTTTCTGCTAAGATCCTGATGTGTAACTTGCTTTGAAGTTAATCTTTTAAAAATATTTTATTATTTATTTACTTATTTGAGAGAAAGAGATACAGAAATAAGTAGGGAGAGAGAGAGAATGGGAACACCAGGGCCTCCAGCCAATGCAAACAAACTCCAGATGTGTGCACCACCTTGTGCATCTGACTTACATGTGTCTTTGAGAATCAAGCCTCAAACAGGGGTTCTTAGACTTCACAGGCAAGCATTTAACCGCTAAGCCATCTCTCCAGCCCTAAATTTAATCTTAAAATCATGTAATCAGCCTGCTTAAAGCAATGTGACTGGGTTTCCTCTGCCTTGGTTTACATATGACCTGCACAGCACAGATGACCAATATTGACAAGCCATGTTTAGAGATGCTGACTGGTTTTAAGCTATGTTCTTTGTCACACTTCCTCCATGACTGGTTGCACTCCTGAGCCAGAAAGATGTGTGCATGAGTGAAGTGTGCTGGCCTGCTGGCCATGTTGAAGACAACATACCTTACAAGTAACAAATTACCCACTGAACTGTTAAAAGCAACAGGTGGGCTTAGTGTTATTACATGAATGGTACGTGTGTATGTGCGCGTGCGTGTGTGTTCTGAACCAGCACAGTCTAACAGGTCCCTTCCTAAATCCCTTCCTTTAACCTTAGTGGTTAAGGTGCTTACTGGCAGAGCCAAAGGACCCAAATTTGATTCCCCAGGACCCACATGAAGCTAGGTGCACAAGGTGGCATATGTGTCTGGAGTTAGTTTGCAGTGGCTAGAAGGCCTCTCTCTCTCTCTCTCTATCTGCCTCTTTTTCTCTTTCTCATAAATAAATTAATTAATTAAATATTTGAGCTGCAGAGATGGCTTAGCAGTTAAGGTGCTCACCTTCGAAGCCTAAGGACCCAGGTTCAATTCCCCAGTACCCACATAAGCCAGATGCACAAGGTGGCACATGCATCTGGAATTTGTTTGTATGGCTAGAGGCCGTGGCATGCCCATTCTCTCTCCCTCTCTCTGCCTCAATTTCTCTCTTAAATAAATAAATAAATAAATAAATAAATAAATAAATAAATAAATAAAAATTTGGGGCTGGAGAGATGGCTTAGTGGTTAAGGCGCCTGCCTGCTAAGCCTAAGAACGTCAGTTCCAATCTCCAGGTCCCACGTTTAGCCAGATGCAAAGTGACGCAAGGGCACAATGCCGCACTTGACCACAAGGGGGCGCACACATCTGGAGTTTGTTCACAGCAGCTGAGAGACTGCTGATGCACCCATTCTCTCTCTATCTGTCTTCCTCTCCATCCCCCTCTCTCTGTGTCTCTCTCCAAAAAAAAAAAAATTATTTAAATACCTTGTGGGCTGGAGAGATGGCTTAGTAGTTAAGGCACTTGCCTGCAAAGCCAAAGGAGCCAGGTTCAATTCCCCAGGACCCACATAAGCCAGATGTACAAGATAGTTCATGGATCTGGAGTTCACTTGCCATGGCTGGAGGCCCTGGAGCACCCATTCTCTCTCTCTCTCCATCTGTCCCCCTCTCTCAAATAATAAATCAAAATTTTAAATTTAAAACATTTTAAAAGTACCTTGCCTCTCAGCCACGGGTTGCCTGTCATTTGCCCATGTAATGCTCAACGTTTTCATGTATTATTATTATTACTATCATTATTATTTGCTGTTCAATAAAAATATCAATGAGAGCCTCTCAGTGGAAACTATAGCTACAGAAAAATCAGAGCAGCAGACAGCAGAAGCAGCAGGTGTACTGTTGGTTTAAATGACTCCAAGGGTCAGTTTGCCTTCCTTCAGGCCCTGCTCTAAAAAGCAGCTGGCCCTTTCTTGGTAAACAACTCCAAGAGTCAGTTTCTATCATTCTAGGGCAGTGTTCCAATTGGCAGAAATCCATTCTCATTACCAATGTGGGGAGGGTTGATGACTTCTGTTCTATTCAGTCCTTTATTCTCCACAAATTCATCAAAAATCCACAGGGCGTCTTCGTTGTCATCCAGGATGCGACCTACAGGCCAGTGGGATGAGGGTGGGTGAGAGAACTCAGTGTCCCTGGTCCATAAAGGGGTGGGGGAGGGGTCCTCACGCTAGATCAGACTGACCGACTATGAGGCAGGAAGGCGGCTTTCACTGTTGGTGGCCCATCTAGTCAGAGGATGGGACCCACCTCATACCACACTACCATCTGTCTTTTCTATCTGGAGCCCTATCTTCCCAGGGTGGGGTCTTCATCAGCTGGGACCATGAAAGAGTAAAACAGAAAGAGCAGGATTACACGACAGCAACATAGGGGTTACCATGGGAGAAACACAATGGAGAAGGGAGGCCGCAGGCCCTTCAGGGAGGTCCCCATGTGGTAGACTGAAAGAGGAAGAAAGTAGGTGCTGATCTGAAGGGGGCGGCCTGGGGTGGCATGGGCAATGGTGTTGGGTGAGGCCGGAGTGGAGACAGGGCAGGGTGAAGAAGGAGAACAGATGTAGGACGGATTGCTGGGGTCAGTGTGGATGCGAGCAGAGGAGAGCGCAGGGTCCCACTTGAGCACACATGTGCACACTCAGATTCATGCACCACCAACACACCTCCAGGTGCACACACGCTTGCACACACATGCATGAGCAGCCCCGCATGCTCCCGGAAGTGTACCAAACAGCATCATCATCATCATGTCCCGGTTATCCATCTTGTCTTCAAAGTAGGCAATACCGTAGGTCCGAGGTGTGATCAGCCAAATGGATATTAGGTGTTTCCACCCTGCAACAACACGGTTTTGTGACATGGGATCTGTGGCATCAGGGCAAGGGAGGCACCATGACTGGAAGAGGTTGGGCAGAATCGGGAGGGTCCCGGGAGACGGAGAAAGGTGAGTCTTGGAAGTGCAGAACCTGAAGGGCATGTGACCAGCCAAGGTGCTGAGGGAGTGTGGTGGTTTGAATGGATGCCCTCCCCCAGTATATTTTGGAGTTTATGAAAGCTTGTAATTGAAATCTGTGGCTGCAGATTTCTGGCTGGAGGAAGTGTCACTGGGTAGTTCCTGGGGTCCAGCTCTAAGGTGTGGGGGCCGATCTGGAATTTCCAGCCTAAGTTATGCAAAGTGCTGGAGCTTCATCTGCAAGTTCTGCCATTATGGGGTCCCGGGAGTGTGCTTGCTTGTGGTACTGGTGGCTTTTCTTTCTCTGCCTGGACCTGTGAAATGGGGGCGGGGAGGAGGGGAGGCACAGCTTCTTCCGACATTATGGAACTTCCCCTCAATCTGAAAGCTTCAATAAGTCCCTTTCCTCCCATAACTGTGCCTGGTTTGGAAGTTCATCTCAGCAACTGAAGCCAACTGTGACAGGGCACTTAGCACTAGACTCCCCAGAGTGCAAGCTGAGGCTCTCCGGGCACGGCAGGAGTTGGCTCTCCATAGAATATTCAGTCAGATTCCCACGTTGCTCGATAATGTTGCAGGTTCCTGGATGCCTAGAGGTCCCACTGGCTACTTACAGGTATTGAAGACCCCAGGTAGAAATGGAGTAAAGGGTAGTTTAAGTAGTTGACATCCACTTGGCTTCCTGGAAGGCAGAAGACACCTTGGATCCTATTTCTGGTGACAGGTGTTCCCCAGGTTCCAGGGGCCGAGCTGGGACTTCCTTATAAAGGATACCCCCTAATTCTCCAGATGCCCACTTGTATCTCCTAAGACTAGGACATGCCTCCCTCCTTGGTTCCTTCAGCCCTATCCTGAGACCTCAAGGACCCTGCCTGGATTCTCTTTTACTAAAACAAAAGGATTGCTTCAGTCATCCGCAGCCCTGCCCCAGCTCTGTTCACACCTTCTGTTATGGTCTTCGGAGGACATGTGGATCCCACAGCCTCCCAAAATGAATGAGCACACTGCCGAAAGCTGGCCAGTTGTACAATCCCTTCCTCCCCCCAAGAACTCAGTGTCTCAGGCATGTGTTTGCAGGCTGCTGGCTCAGGGCAGGTTCTGGTGGGATCTATCCTAATTACACCATCAGATTTTTCCTAAACACACAAGGCTTGTCTCGCCGACAGCATCTAGCAGGATCCTGGCCAAGGATGTAGCTGTCGTGGAGGAATGTACCCACCGAGTCTCAGCCCCTCTTCCCATTGTAGCCCTGGATGGCAGGGGGTGATGGGACAGGATTTGGCTACATGTGCCTATTGGCCCACGTGTCCTACAGACGTGACACCTCCGATCCTTCTCCACCTCTACAGAAGCCGGTGAAAAGCCAGTTCTGATACCTGCTGGCCAGTTCCCATGTCTGGATCAGTTGAGCTCCTTAAGCCTCGCCTCACAGGCTGGGCTTTTGCAAGGTGTAAAGAGACAAGACACACAATGCTTTCCTTGTCCCAGCACTACAGCTCTCCGTGCGTGGCAGTGAGGCATTGGCTGCCCTCACTGTGCCCACCCTCTTCTGGAAGAACCACACCCATGTTGCTAGGAGACACAGAATCTGCCTCATGGGACTGTGTGTCTGCCTGCAGACTATGGGCCCCCCAGAGATGCTTGCATCCAGCAACCAGTTGGGAAGTGAGGTGGCAAGGCATGGGGAGAGCGAGGGCACTCACAGGATGTGCATCCTGAACTCTAGCTTCCCATTGTAGTTGATCTCGAAGCTGAAGGGAGGCAGGGGCTCCCGCTGCTTTTTCCTGGGTAAGGGGATGGTTCCAGCCCAGCGATTTATATACCATTTTCCTAAAAGCTGGGGGGCGGGGGGGAGAGGGAGGATTATAATTAGTGCTGCACGGAGGAGAAGACAGAAACAAAGACTGAAGTGGAGGGAGTGAGGGAGCCAGGGAGGGCGGGAGAGAAGGAAGAGAGGAAAGAGAAATGCTAGGGCAAGTGGAGATGAGCTGAGTGGAGGTGTGCCAAAATTAACCAATACCCGAGCAGATGACTCTGAGCAGGAATGGGAAGCATGTCTTGGGAAGTTGTGGATGGACTATAGGAAGAGACTAGATGGATGAGAGAAGTTTTGAGGGCAAACACAAGGGTCTGGAAAGGCAAGTTTCTGTTTTCACATGCAAAGACAGATATGCAGCAAGATGGCCCCAGCCGTGCTACCTTCCCACGTCACTGTCATTGGCAGAGGAGGCAGACACTAGTGGGAAATGCTTCCGGAAGTTTCCACAGAAGCTGCAGCATCCCTGTCACCCTGGTGGGCGGCGGGGTGGGGGGGAGAGATGGGGATTAATGAGCCCATGGAAAGGAGATCTGAGGATGTTTTGGAAACCCAGTCAGTACTGGACATTCGCTGAGGTAGGAACAGGCAGGGGGAAAGAAAGCTGTGAGAGGGAGTGTGTAGTTCACAAGATGGTCATGTGACCTTAACGCTGCTATTTCAGTGTCTACAGGTGTCTTATCGTTCATTATTGACTTAATAATCACCTGTCCATCTACCCATCCACACTTACTAACCCATCCTCCCATCCACTCTGCATACATCCACACTCTCCAATTCACCAATGCACCCATCCATCTACCTGGTCATCTATCCCCACTGCCATACATTTACCCTCCATCCCATCTGTGGTAGTTTGAATAAATGGCCCCCGATATATTCAGTGTTTTATTAGTTTGTTGTTTGCATCTGCATCCACCTGGCTGGAGACAATGTCACTGGGTGAATCTTAAGGTGTGGTGGTGGGTTTAGGATTTCAATTTAAAGATATGCAAAGTGTGCCTAGCTGGAGTTCCTGAGGTGTGCTGTGCTGTGTGGCTTTTGGCTTTGCTCTCTCTGCCTGGTCCTGTGAAAGCAGGCCAGCTTCTTCTGCCATTATGGAACTTCCCCTGGATCTGTAAGCTATAATAAATCTCTTCCTCCATAACTGTGCCTGGTCTGGAAGTTCATCTCAGTGAACCTGAAGCTGTCTGCTACACCATCTATCCATACATTTATCTATCCAATTTTTACATTGAAACATCCACCCATTCTTTCTTCCATCCATTCTCCCTCCCATCCATTCACTCGCTCACACTCATCACTCAGGTCCTCCCAGCCATATACCAATCTGCCCACCCATCCATCTCTCTGTTCTTCCACCCACTAGATCCATAGTGAGCAACCCAAAATGGAGACCATGTTTGCTATGTAGGCAGACCTGTACTTTTCCTGATGCCACCGAGCGTCCCGCTCCTCTACCCATCACTCTTGTCATCCTCTTTCCTCTGAGATCAAGTGCAGCTTCATCCTATCGGACTGTAATTCTGGGGGTTTGCGTACATGATATTGTACGGGAGCCTAGTGCTGACCAATTACCAGGACCTGGCTTCCTAGCACCAGCTTCAGCTTCATTCTTGGGGCTCCTGAGGTTTGCTTTCCTTCACCTCAGAGGTTTCTCACTGCAGAGGTAGGGAGTCCCTGGTGTCACAGCATGAAGATGACACTAAGGCCTAAGGGACTTGTCTTTCAGGGCATGGGAGAGGGAAGGGAAGGGAAGGCACAGAGCAGAAGCTCAAGTCCTTGGGTCTAAGTGGACTACAGTATGGCCAACAGCTGCCCAACCACGAGCAAGGCACAGGAATAGGGCACAGGAGGTGGGTAGTGTGGGAACCCAGGACCAGCATTGCCCACTCACTTCATGGCCTGAGCATCTGGGACATTCTTATGACCAGACTACACTACCAAAAAAGAGGTGCAGATGTCCTTATCGGGGAGGCTGTGACATCCCCTAGAATTAGTGATGGAGGCTGGATGGTAACAAGATGTCTGCTAAGATTGTGGATCTGTCATTCTGTGGGGTTTTTGTTGTGTGTTGTGGGAGTTGGGGAGGAACGCGTGTGGCAGAGAGCAGAGGTTGACATCCGGTGTCTTTCTCAAGCCCTCTCCACCTTTATTCATTGAGACAGCATCTTTCACTGAACTCAAAACTCACCCACTCGGCTACTCTAGCTAGCCAGCCTGCTCTGGAGAGCGTCTGGTTTCCATTTCCCAAGAGCTAGGATGACAGGCGCGGCCACGCCGGTCTGCGTTTACATGGATGCTGGGACCCAACTTGGGCCCTTGTGCTTGTGCCGCAAGCTTTTTACTGACTGAACCACCTCCCCAGACCTCAGTGGATTTTTGAAGTCTATAATGTTTGGTGATAAAAAATGTTTGATTTTTTTCATATTGACTCTACCATAGTAGTCTTGAAGGACAGAAACACATACTAGATGTAACATGACTTAATTCCCTCAGAGGTCAAAGTCTGTATAGTTTAACCCCTTCCATAAATCTAAGTCTTGGAGAGACTGTGTGGCTTCTCCATAATGCACCATAAGTGGGGACCAGGAGGGACCCCAATTAGAGCCAGTGGAAATCTGTCTCGGGTCTCACTAGGAGCCCACACAGTGTACATGAAGACACTGTTGCTGTCCCCTGTCACTGCCTGGGCACCACTGGCTATCCCCATCTCTGCCAGGCAGATATCACCAAAGATACAAGAGCAAGGCCTGACTGACCTCTGCCTGCGGCTCCAGTCCAGCCCCAGCCTCAGGTAGAATTTCAAGCAGAGTCTCACCTTCTCCCAAGAGGCCTTGATGGTGAGTGGCTCCTGGGCCTGTGCTGCAGAGAGCAGCAAGCTCAGTGCCTCGGTCAGCAGGAGCAGCCTCATGGTCCCTGGGCCAGCTCTGGGTTCCTGGCTTCCCGAGTTCATTTATCTGGAGCTGGAGGCCCCGGAGCAGGACTTCACCCTCCCTGCCTGCACAGAGGCTCCAGTCATTGCACAGGAGGCCTGACCCTCTCCTCACGGTTTTGCTTGGACCTCATGAATGGACATAGATAATTGTGGTAATTGGCTCTCTGGTTTTCCTTCTGACTCACTGTGAGGGTGTCTTGACAGAAAAGAGAATGTTATCAAAGCAGAAAGTGCTTACTTCAGAAGCTGGAGCCAGGAGCACATCAACAAGAGCTCCCTGTGCTCCTGCCCTCCCCATGCCCAGAATTCCTGCCGCCTCCCCCACCCCCACTCCCACCAAAAGCAGAGTTTTCGCACACCTCCCCATTTCTCTCAGACCTACCAACTCCATGTACAGCGTCTAGGCCCTCTTCAGACCCCTCCCTGATGCCTGGTGGCATCTCAAGTCCGCATGTGTGGGGAACATCTGAATCAAACCACCACATGCTCTAACAGAGTTTCCAGAACATTCTCAGGGAAGCAACATAGAGACTGCCTGGCCCCAGCAGTCTGAATTGGGACCCTACTGTGTTCAGGAGAGACTCCAAGATGCTGTCATGGTCACTCCTGTCAGCGACTATGGACCAGGGACATGAGAGACTTGAACAGAGGGGGCCCCTGAACTCCAAGGAAATGGGGCTGGGCTCACCATCCACTGAGAAAATGAGACGCTGGCCCAAACTGACTCCTCATGACATTCAGAGGAAAGCCTGAGTAATATGAGAAACTGTACTTATGACCTCAGAATGTTCTAGCAAGGGCACTCCCAGAGCTGGCTCCCTCCTCATGGGCAGCACCTGTGTGTAGACAGTGTGCATCACAGACTCAGAACACTGTCCAGTCCTCTTTTGTCCAAGGGAGGGAGCATTCCCAGTCACATGTCTTTCTAGGCCTGGGAACCTGTGTCCTTCAGGGTGGCCCTCACAGTCCAGCCATGCCCTCCCCCCACCCCCGCCCCCGCAGGTGATCCTCACCTGCATGTGAGCTCCTCAGAATCCTCACTCCAGACCTGGAGCCACACCCTCTCATCTTCACCACCCTCCCCCATCACGCCTGCCTCGTAGATCCCAGGCTTCAGGAATGGCATACCTACAGAAAGCTTCCAGTGGACTCCAGGATGTGGTGGTCAGCCCTGCCCTCTTCTACACCAGACCCCTCATGCCTTTTGACCAGTAGCACCAACAAGGAAACCAGGAGGATTCTAAGTCTACCTGTCCTCACCCCCTCTCAGCAGTTCCCCCCGGGAAGCCCAACACAGCCCAGCCAAGAGACCCTCAGACAGGCAGAGTCACGGGAACTGCTGAACCTCTTTACAGAGAAGTAGGGGAGGTGGTGAAGGCAGAGGAGGGAAGGGCAGAAGGGGAAGTTGGAAACTCATTCCATGTCCTGCAGGACAGAAATTCTGGTGGCATTGCTCTGGGCTGCTCTATCTTCACGCTGACCTAGAAAAGAGGGAAGGTGAGGTGGGAGAGGGTGGGGTGTGGGGCAGGGGGAGGGGGCATCACAGGCTCTCTGGCTGAGGCATGGGCCAGAGCAGGACAGGAATTCTTTTCCAATGACCGCCCATCCCCCACCTCCCCCCGCGCGCCCAGTCAAGCTCTGTCCATGCTGGAGTGGCCAGGTAAGGGTGAGTGACAGATAAGGGCCATCAAGGACTCCACCTCCTTCTGATCTTGCTCAGAGTTTTGGGGGCCTCTGGCAGAGCCCTGGACTTGCTGATCCAGTGCTAGCATGCCCCATATCACCCAAAGGGTGCTCGAAGGGCTGTGTTCCCGGACGTGTGCAAGCAGTGACCAGCCAAGGGCAGCATGTGCACAGGCAGACAGGAAGCTCCCCAAGGCCCAGGGAGGGGCTGAGAGGGATGTCGTATGTGGGTGGCTTCCTGTGCCCACTGTCCCAGCCATTGAACCCTATGATCTGCTGGAGGAAGGACAGGGAAGGGGAGGGAACTCGAGGTAGATAGGGCCTTAGGACACAAAGGGCAGGTCATTTCGGGCTGCAACTCAGCGTGCCTGGTTTGATGGCCAGGCCTTGTTGAATCCCAGGCCCTTGTTTGCTTCAAAGTTCACTTATTCTAGTCATTCTCGGGGACCCAGATTTCCGTGAAAACAGAAAAAACATAGGGGTGAGAATGTGCCCTGGATGAAGGTCCAGACCTCCAAAACACCAGCAGCTCAGACCCTCTCACAACCAAAACCTGAAGCAGGTCCCCAATGTCCCTGTAAGGGAACAGGAGACATGGCGTGTCAGAGAGGAGACCTGGAGAGGGACATGGACACCATATCTCACCCATCTGTTTGGGTGCGAACAAGTTTTCCTGCTGGAGTCCCTTGCTCTGGGTGAATTCCTGAAATTCTTCCAGGGCTGCCAGGTAGTTCTCAGGGTCTCTCCCTGTGGACAGGAAGCCAGGTAAGAGGAAGGAAGGACGACACAGCTCTGGAGAGGACAAGTGATGTAGGATCAGGAGTATTGTCCAGCACCAAGGTCATTGCCCTGGAACAGCCAGGATGGTATAGAGAGGAGGCCTGGTGGTAGACAAGCAGCTCTGAGGTGGGACACAGCAAGCCACTGAGTGGCACTGGGGCCCCTGGTAGATCTTCATCAGGCCAACAAGGAATGTGTGCGGGCATCTAAGTCTGAGACTCCAGAGGAGGCCTGCAGGGTATGGCCCCTGACCTAGAAGAAACTCATGTCCCAGAGGCACTGAGCTGTCTTTTGACCTGCAAGGGCTTCTGTCCGGACAAAACTGCCCACATCAGATCCCTGATACCTAAGACCCTAAGCAGTATAGCAAGTTTTCACATTGTTGTGTAATGTTTCCCTTTTTTAAAACTTTTTTTATTTTTTTATTTGTTTAGAGAGACACAGAGAGAGACAGACAGAGAGAGAGAGAGGGAGAGGGAGACAGAGAATGGGCGCGCCAGCAGTCTCTCAGCTGCTGTGAACGAAATCCAGATGCATGCGCCCCCTTGTGGGCAAGTGAGGCATTGCGCCCTTGCCTCACTTTGCATCTGGCTAAACATGGGACCTGGAGATTGGAACCACTGGAGATTGGAACCAGCGTTCTTAGGCTTAGGAGGCAGGCGCCTTAACCACTAAGCCATCTCTCCAGCCCACCCCCCCTTTTTAAAAAAATATTTATTTATTTGAGAGAGAGAGAGAGAGAGAGGCAGGTAGAGGAAGAGAGAGAGAATGGGCACATCAGGGCCTCCAGCCACTGCAAACAAACTCCAGATGCATGTACCACCTTATGCATCTGGCTTACGTGGGTCCTGGGGAATTGAACCTGGGTCCTTAGGTTTTGCAAGCAAGCATCTTAACCACTAAGCCATCTCTCCAGCCTGATGTTTCCCTTTTAAATGTTTCAGGGAAACAGAAGGTTGAGTCTGTCCTTCTGTCCTTCAATGATCTTCAAGCCTAATGTCTGTCTAGACACCTGTCAGCACACTTGGCATGGTGTCAGGGAGGGCCACATCTGCCCAAGTCCTGTACGGTCTCTGCAAGTCCACCAGTTCCCACAGTGGAGGCTCAGTGAAGTGGGTCTGGCAGGTCAGCCCATAGGATGGGAAACACTGGCCCATTAAGTGTAGGATATAAAGCCATGCAACAGTGGATCTGGGGAGCAGAGACCATGGGGCTGGGACAGAGCTCTGAAGTGAGTTGGGCTGGGGGGACAGCTGGAAACTTGCCGATGAGCTCAGTCACTATGAAGCCGCTGCCCCTGTCTCCCCTTCAGGGTAGAGCATGTGGTGGTCTTTTACAGATGAGACCTCCTCCACGAGCAGATAGCTGTTGCCCCCAACTGTGGACGTGGCAGAGAAAGGCAGGCAATTCGTCCTCACTCTGCTGACTGTTGTCAGGGTGCATCTTCCAGCGGACACCCTGGGCTCTAGTCTCCAGTTCCCAGCCTCTAAATGCCAGCCACAGTGCCCAACCCACAAGGATCTGAGTCCCATGAGCCATTCTGGATGTGGGGGTCCATGGGAAGCTCTTACTCCCACGTGGGTTGCCTGCCACCCCTCCCTGAGCAGGTGGGACTCACAGACACTGTACTGGCCGGCTGTTTTTCCAAGATGGTGTTCAGTTGAATGCACTGGCCATAGATCGTGGAATCAGAAGCCACTTTAGGAGATTCTCAGGGTCTCCTGACCCCCACCTCAGAGCAACACAAGTAACTTTGACCCTGACAGACTCTGTCCCCTCAGCTGAGCCATCCCTGGGGCCCTACTTTCCAGGTCAGAAGATGTTTAGAAACCTCACACTGAGGCATGACAGGCCTGGAAAAAGGTCAGCTGTGGGACCAGGCACTTGCAAGCATGTAAGAGAAACCAGCATGTTGTCACTGGTCAGCACTGAGAATATTATGGGGGATGTTTTCTCTAGCAGACTTTCATATTCCCCATGTACCACTTCCCTGAAATCTGGAAGACACATTTCCTTTGCAGCCAGTTCCCACCCATCAACCCTATAGCACGTGCACCTTGCCCCACACAAATCCTCCTCTGGCTCCACCAACTGCACCCATATCTGGCCAGCCTGGACCCCTGCACATGGGAGCCTCACATGATGCTGCAGTCAGGTTCGTAATGCTGGCAGAAATCACTCGACCAAGAGCAGCTTGTGGGAAAAAGGTTTATTTTGGATTCCAGGCTCAAGGGGAAGCTCCAAGATGGCAGGGGAAATGATGGCACGAGCAGAGGGTGGACATCACCCCCTGGCCAACATCAGGTGAACAATAGCAACAGGAGAGTATGCCAAACACTGGCAAGGGGACACTGGCTATAATATCCATAAGCCCGCCCCCAACAATACACTGCCTCCAGGAGGCATTAATTCCCGAATCTTCATCAGCTGGCAACCTAGCATTTAGAACACATAAATTTATGGGGGACACCTGAATCAAACCACCACACATGATGAATACCTACTAGATCCCATAGCCCCCCCTTTTAACACATTCTCTCAACTCCCACCCCTGTACCCGAGAAAAGCTGAGGACACAAGAAAGAGCTCTTTTATTGTTGTTTTTGTTTTTGTTTTGCCAAGGTAAGGGTCTCACTGTAGCCCAGGCTGTCCTGAAATTCACTATGTAGTCTCAGGGTGGCCTCAAACTCATGGCAATCTGCCTACCTCTGCCTCCTGAATTGTGAGATTAAAGACTCGCACCACCATGCCTGGCAAGATCGAGTTCTTTTGGCTCCAAATCATGCTCCCAGGGTCAGAATTGACTCCTACAAAGTGTTTCTTCCTGACCCCAGAACCTCTCTCTGCACAGGGAAGGCTCAGCCTCTATTCTACCCCCAGGCCGGGCTCAGGTCCTTGTCTTCTGGGGTGGGGAGTCAAGGGGTCTTGGGCAGAGGCCAAGGGACAAGAGGAAAACCTTCATGTCCAGAGTCTGTCAAGAGACCGCAGTGGTCAAAAGCCAGGGTGAGGCTATGCCAGCTCTAACTTGGCTGTCCTTGATACAGCCCAGCGCAGGGTCCTCAGAGAACTTGGACAAGAGGACCAGGCCCTTCTGAGCCATGGTCTATAGCCAGCTGGCAAGGGGAATGTCATCGTTTATAATAACAGCTTGTTAAGCCCTCAAGAGATGAATAGGTCACAGGCTTCTCCAAGATGCCAGCCACTGTTTGGAGCCCAAAGAAAGAGATTTAGGAACACAAAGGAAAATTCCATTTGGGGTCCCTGTTGGCAGAAGGGGAAGGAACGCATACTCCCTTCTCAGCCTTCCAAAAGCCCACCTGCCTTCTGCTGCCCCACAGGCTCCTTCAGGGAACTGGTTGGAGTTGTGAGAGAGCAAGATTGCAATCCTGCTCAGGCCTGCCTATGCCCACTTGCCCCGTGAACCCTGGACCTGCCATCCTTCGTCAGGAGCCTTCCCTTCGAGTATCATGCAGGGCCTCAATTTGTGATGCAGGACTGAGCCTGATTACTGACAAGTCCTGGACATGGGGCTGGAGAGATGGCTTAGTGGTTAAGGCGCTTGCCTGCAAAGGCAAAGGACCCAGGTTTGATTCCCCATGTTAAGCCAGATGCACAAGGTGGTGCACATGTCTGGAGTTCATTTTCAGTAGCTGAAGGCCCTGGCACACCAATTCTCTCTCTCTTTCTCTGTCTCTCTATCTCTCTGCCTCTTTCTCTCTCTCTCTCAAATATACAAATAATACATAAAAACAAAAAAAAATCAGAAGTCCTGGATACACTATCGGACCCTCACCCCTCAGGATCTCTCCTGTTCCAGACCTGCAGAGCTCTGACAGGGCATCCTGTGACTGCTATAGCAAACCACCTGACTCTGGGTCTTGGAGCACCTTCCATCTGCCCTGGCGGTCATGGTGGCACGAAGTCAGGCATCAGGACAAGAAGAGCTGTGCTCTGCAAGACTCCAGGGAGGACCTTTGCTGACTGTCAGCTCCTGGGCCCGTTGCTGGCTCAACCCCCACCTCTTGTCTCTGTCTTCACCTGGCCTTTCTTTTTGGCCCCAAGCACCCTGCTGCCTGTCTAAAGAAGGACCCCTGTCCCTGGATTTAGGGTAACCCTAACCCTGGATGCTCCCACTTGAGATCCTTAATGGCTTCTGCTAGGTCCCTTTCCCCAAACAATATTGTAGTCCATGTCATTGGATTTCATATCTGTTGGGGCCACCAGCAGCCCTTCAGCATGTGCCCCTCTCTGAAAGGAACCCATGGTATCTGGGGGATCTTACTGATTGTCTTCTTGCCCTGTTCCCTTGTTGGGCTCTCAAAAGAGGAGTCCAGGCTAGAGGGATGGCTTAGTGATTAAGACGCTTGCCTGCGAAGCCTAAGGACCTATGTTCAACTCTCCAGATCCCATGTAAGCCAGACTCTCAAAGGTGAGGTGTGTGCAAGGTCACACATGCTCACTAGGTGGCACAGGCATCTGGAGTTTGACTGCAGTGGCTGAGGCCTGGTGCACCAATTATCTCTCTCTCTCTCTCTCTCTCTCTCTAAAAGAACACAATAGGGCTGGAGGGATGGCTTAGTGGTTAAGGTGCTTGCCTGAAAAGCCAATGGACCCAGGTTCGATTCCCCAGGACCCACATAAGCCAGATGCACAAGGTGGCGCATGTGTCTGGAGTTCATTTGCAGTGGCTGGAGGCCTTGACACACCATTTTCTCTCTCTCTCTCTCTCTCTCTCTCTCTCTCTCTCTCTTCCTCTCTCTCCCTCCCTTTTTCTCTCCTTCAAATAAATAAATAAAAATTAAAAAAAATTTTTTTTTGGTTTTCCAAGGTAGGGTCTCTCTCTAGTCCAGGATGACCTGGAATTCACTATGTAGTCTCAGGGTGGCCTCGAGCTCATGGCAATTCTCCTAACTCTGCCTCCCAAGTGCTAGGATTAAAGGCGTGCACCACCACGCCCGGCAAAAATTAAAATATTTTTTAAAAAAGGAAAAATAACACAATAAAAAAAGAGAGAGAGAGAGCCAGGCGTGGTGGTGCATGCCTTTAATCCTTGTACTCGAGGGGCAGAGGTAGGAGGACTGCCATGAGTTCAAAGGCACCCTGAGACTGCATAGTGAATTCCAGGTCAGCCTAGACTAGAGTGAGACTTTACCTCAAAAAAAACAAAAGACAAAAAAAAAAAAAAATAGGGGTCCAGGCTAGTGTCACCTTTACACCTTCACCCAAGGAGCCTATGCCCAAAAGGGCTCCCTGGAAGATCCACTGGCCACTTCTGCCTGACCCCAGGCCCTCCTGTCATGCCAACCCCAAGTCCCCCAGTGTCGTCCACTCTGTGTTCCCTGCACAGGCAAGTGGGGGCTCAGTTCCCAAGGCCAGCTCCTAGGTAACGCTCACCAGATGGCCTCCTGCTCTCTGAAAGAGTAGCTCACTTCTTCCTCACCTGGGTCCAGGGTAGCTCTAGGATTGGATGGCTGGCCTGGGACCAGCAGCTGGCAAGAGGATGCTGTAGCTTCCCTACAGTGTCTGCACCTGTCTGGCCCACAGCTCACTCCCCACATGCTCTTAGTGACTGAGCCTGGAGGATTGAGAAGAAAGTGACGGCTTGACCCAGTCATTATTAGCCTGTAGGAATGCTGCTGAGCAGACTCCTGTCACCCCTGCATAGGAAGACACGAGGCCAGCACCTGTCAGGCTAGGGACCAAGAAGTAGGGCCACAGTAAAAGGCTCTGGCGTCCCATTCTCTCTCTCTCTCTCTCTCTCTCTCTCTCTCTTTCTCTGTCAAATAAATAAATATTTTTAAAAAAAACCAAACTGCGCACTGGAGAAGCATTCCAAATGTCACGATCAGCACATGCCGAGGTAAGGAAGCTACAGTCCTAAACATCCAGAAAACACACAACCCAGTGGACACGAACAGTTCTTGAGCAGATACCACCAAGGAAGATGTGCGGGTGCACAGGAGCTCACAAGCGGACATGAGATGTTCCAGCCACCAGGGAACGATGGAGACACTGCACACCCAAGGGAACGACCAGCAGGACAATTTTTAGAGAATAAGAACTTACATATATTGCTGGTGGAATACATGACAGTATAAATATTTTGGAAAAATAGCTCTCAAATTTTTTTTTTTTTTTTTTTTTGGAGAGAGACAGACAGAGAGAGAGGGAGAGGGAGACAGATAGAGATGGGCACGCCAGCAGTCTCACAGCTGCTGTGAACGAAATCCAGATGTGTGCGCCCCCTTGTGGGCAAGTGTGGCATTGCGCCCTTGCGTCACTTTGCATCTGGCTAAACGTGGGACCTGGAGACTGGAACCGGGTTCTTAGGCTTAGCAGGCAGGCGCCTTAACTGATAAGCCATCTCTCCAGCCCTCAATTTTTTAAAATAAATGTATTTGTTCATTTGCTTGTATGTGTGTGTGTGTGTGTGTGTGTGTATGTTTACAATGTGACATGAGTTGTATACATGTATGTGTGCCTTTGTGGGGCTCCATATATTCACCTATGGTGATATCAGGTCATTTGCCTGAGATGGCCAGAGTGGAACGGGTGGTGAGCCGCTCCATCACGCTCCCTCCTCGTCTTGTTTTGAGGCAGAGTCTCCTTTTACTGATTCCGGAGCTTTCAGTGCTCCAAAGATTCTTGGGTCTCTGCTCCCCTGTGAGACAGGGATCACAGGCGTGCATAACCACACCCAGCAGTTATATGTGGGATCTGGAGAGTTGAACTTGGCAGTGTCAGGCCCCCTTCAGAAAGGCATGCTTGTGCAGGAAGCACCCTTAACCACCGAGCAACCGTGCCAGCCTGTTGTTTTAAATAAATTCATATACTTAGAATATAACCTAGCAATTTCTTGTGGGTATTTATGCAAAAGAAGTGAAAATAGAAGATCACCTTGGAACTTGTCGACAAGTTTGTAACATTTTCACTTCAAAATTGCTAAGAACCGATGTTTCAAGGGATTTCACAGTCGATAGGTCAAGCCATGGCACATCAGATGTGGGATACCATGCGTAAATAAAGACTGACATAACAATGTGGATTAGCCTCAAGGGAATCATTCTGAGTGAATTTAACGGGTCCCATGCTTTAGAGTTCTATGTGTGAACATTCTAGAAAGATACAACATAGAAGAGGAGGGAAGGTCAGTGGTTTCCAGATGCTAGGAGATGGGAAGGATTTGACCCCGTAGGGGAAGCAAGAGGAAGATTTGAGGGTTCTAGAACTGCTCTGTCTGCTGCTATGATTGTGCTGATTTTTTCTGGTGTGTGGTTCTATGAATTTTTAGTGTAGAACTTAAACTTTTTAGGTTGTAGCTTTCAAAGCTAATGTGGAAAACTGTTGCTTTAACTACTGTTAGAAAATAAGGCAGGGGGCTGGAGAGATGACTTAGCAGTTAAGGAACTTGCTTGCAAAGCCTAAGGATTCGGGTTCAATACCCCAGTACCCACATAAGCCAAGATGCACAAGGTGCCACAAGCATCTGGAGTTTGTTTGCAGTAGCTAGAGGCCCTGGTGGACCCATTCTCTCCCCCTGCCTCTCTCTGTCAAATAAATAAATAAAATATTTTAAAAAGAAAATACAGGGCAGGACAGATGGCTCATCAGTTAAGAGCACTTCCTGTATAAACATAAGGGTCTGAGAAGACCCGGGGACCATTCAAGTTTAAGGGCCCACATAGACAGTTGGGCATGGTCATGTGTTTTGGTAACCCAGTCCTATAGGGGACCAAAGACCCAAGAATTGCAGGAGCTCACCCTGAAGCAGGGTGGTAGAGAGAGTAGCATGGGACAGAGATGGCCACCACATAGTGTGTGGAAAGTAGCAGAAAGGGAGGGAGAGGGACCAGGACAAGATTTAGACTAAGGCCATACACCTGGGACTTACTTCCTTCTTCTGGGCCCACAACCTTCATTCTCCAGAACCTCCCAAAACAGAACCACCAGCTGGGAATAAGCCTTCAATACAAGAACCTGTGGAGCTAATCAACCACTGGGACCTTATGAAATTACAAAGCTTTTGTACAGCAAAGGACACTGTGAATAGAGCAAAAGACAACCTACAGAATGGGAGAAAATCTTTGCCAGCTATACATCTGACAGAGGATTAATATCCAGAATATACAAAGAACTCAAAAAACAGAATAATAAGAATTCAAACAACCCAGTTAAAAAATGGGCTATGGAACTAAATAGAGAATTCACGGAAGATGAAATACAGATGGCATATAAACATCTGAAAAAATGTTCCACATCCTTAGCCATCAGGGAAATGCAAATTAAAACCACTTTAAGATTCCATTTCACTCCTGTCAGAATGGCTACCATCAAGAAAACAAATGACAATAAGTGTTGGCGTGGATGCGGAAAAACAGGAACACTTCTACACTGTTGGTGGGAATGTAAGCTGGTCCAGCCATTGTGGAAATCAGTGTGGAGGTTCTTGAGACAGCTAGAGATAGATTTACCATATGATCCAGCTATAGCATTCCTAGGCATATATCCAGAGGACTCTTCTCACTACCTTAGAGATACTTGCAAAACCATGTTTATTGCTGCTCTAGTCACAATAGCTAGGAAATGGAAGCAGCCTAGATGTCCCTCCACAGATGAGTGGATAATAAAGATGTGGTACATTTACACAATGGAGTTCTATTCAGCGGTAAAGAAAAATGAAATTATGAAATTTGCAGGGAAATGGATGGATCTGGAAAGGATTATACTAAGTGAGGTAACCCAGGCTCAGAAAGCCAAACGTCACACGTTCTCTCTCATATGTGGATCCTAGCTGCCAATGTATAGACTTGTGTGTGAACTGGAACCAAAAATTGGTACCAGAAACCAGTAAGCTGGTAAAAGGCTATAAGGGAGGGAGGAAAGGGAAGGACTTAAGTGTACGGTAATGCACATATGTAAGTAGAAGAACTGATTACAGGGAGGGGAATGGCCTAAGCAAGGCCATGGGAAGAGAATGCATACAAGAAGGGCAGGGGGAGGGTCAATCTAAACTCAAGATATTATCAATAAGACATATGTAAAATTACTTTTTTGAATAAGGGCATGTCTAGAAGCTGTAGACTGTTACTAGAAAATTTTCAGTACCTGGGATGGGATACCTTCCAGTGAGTTGTTGGCCAAGGAGGTTCTGGTAGCCTCCAAAACATTAAAGGCTTTTCCCAAAGCCCTTGGTTTCCCTAGAGAAACAGATAGTAAGACCCTATTGCTGAACACATCTCATGCCTGAGAAGCATGGTCACTGAGAAAGCAAGGTGGTGTGGAGCAGAATACCTTCTCCCTGTAGACCAGCCAACTGAAAGCTGGAAAAATCTGCATTGCACGCAGCGTATGGGAGACAGAAGCCATCAACAGTGAAAACAGTGGAAGCTGAATATTCAAGCTTGGCCAGACAGGCCCAATGACTGAACGGGTGCAATAGTGGCATGTCTACTCTTGGGGTAACCAACTGCTCCATAATTGGACTGAAGGCCCTCTCTAAGGGAGGGAATACATACCTGGTACTGAAAAACCTAAGTAAAAGTCTATGGTAGGTGAGGTCATGAGCCTTAGGGGTATAAGCCTGCTCTTATCTGACTAAATGTATATATTATTCCCACCAAGCTGCCCTGAAAGCTCTATACTTAATGTTCATATTCACATATTAACACTACTCTCACTTCTGGTTAGAGAAGCTTCTCTTTTCAGATGGCGATGACCACTGGGATGACCCAAAAGGCAACATAGTGCTGAGAAGAAGGGATGGAGGAGTGCCCAGCACTGAAACACCTCTGTCACACCCTACAAGGCTCAGGGACCATTGCGGAAGAGGGGGCGGATAGAATGGAAGAGCCAAAGGAAGGGTATGACTTCTTATAATGCAACTGCCCAGACAGAAACTGGCCTCGATATCCATGACCTTGCAGTGCCTAGCAATACCTTCGCAAAACCCTCAAAACAGAAGGAAAAGATGATGACATCAAATTAAAAGAGAGACTAATGGAGAGAGGGAGGGGATACGATGGAGACTTGAGTTCTAAAGTGGAATGGGGGGAGGGAAGGGAAATATCAGGTGGGTTTTTTTTTTTGTATGTAAGTATAAAAGTCAATAAAAAAATAATTTTTAAAAAAAAAAAAAAGAACCTGTGGAGGACACTTCAGATTCAAACTCTAACTATGTGCTAACTCACCTACGTCTGCTTTTCAAGGCTGTGTGTCAGGAGAAACAGAGAAGGAAGATACAGGAACATGACCTGGGAGTCTGGGGGCCTGTGTTTATGCTAGGAAGTGTCTGTGGCAGCTTCAGCGTGACTGAGAGGGTCCCTTCTCAGCATACTCTCCCATAGCTGGCCCCTGTATGGATGCCTCGTGCATCTGATCAAGTCCATAGTCACTGCAGTTTCAGGATGGTAGAGATAGTCCCTAAGCTGATTAAATGGACGGCATGGGAACAAGCTGCAGCCTCCTGTGTGGCCAGTGTGCAGGGTCTACTGATAACCCTTCTCCAGTGCTTGCCTGCTTTCTTTCTTTCTTTCTTTCTTTCTTTCTTTCTTTTTTTCTTTCTTTCTTTCTTTCTCTCTTTCTTTCTTTCTTTTCTTCTTTCTTTCTTTCTTTCTTTCTTTTTTAAATTATTTACTTATTTATTTGCAAGCAGAGAGAGAGAGAGAGAGCAGCAGACAGAGAGAATGGGCACGCCAGGGCCTCTAGCCACTGCAAACGAACTCCAGATGCATGTGCCCCTTGTACATCTAGCTTACGTGGGTCCTGGAGAATTGAACCGGGATCCTTTGACTTCGAAGGCAAATGCCTTAACCACTAAGCCATTTCTCCAACCCTTCTTTCTTTTTAATTAAAGAGAGACAGAGACAGAGAGAGGAAGAGACAGAGAAAGGGCGTTCAAGGGCCTCTCAGCCGCTGTAAAGGAACTCCAGATCCCTGCACCCCCTTGTGCCCATGTGCGATGCACATGGTGGTGCATGCATCTGGAGTTCATTTGCAGTGGCTAGAGGCCCTGGTGTGCCCATTATTCCCTCTCTCTCTCTGTCTCAAAAATAAATAAAAATAAAAATAAGATAAAATCTCAAGTAAAAACGCAGTGTAAAAACCAGTGTCCCCTCCAGAGGCTTAGCAGCACTGAGGAGCCTTGACTGAGCTGAGATTCAGGGACAAGGGTAGTCAAGGGCGTAACCTGAACAGGGGACATTAGAGCTGTGACATGGGTGAGCCCCTCACAGACGCTGCCACCATGAAGAAAGACACGGGGTCTCGAAAGAAAATGCCTCAGGCCATGGAGCAATGGGGAAGGACCCTTCGCCCTCCATCCTCCCAACTCCCATTGGTGTCTTCCCTGGGTTGTTCTAGCCTCCTGCCCTACTGTCTCCAGAAAACATCTATTCTCAGAGTGTGACCTGAAGCCCCGGCTCCTGCCCATCACAAGCTGTTCTGCCTCCTCCCAGTGCTGTAGACTGCCACTGTCACTTGACCTCTACCTAGAAACACAGGGGGAGAACTTGGGGGCGGGGGTCAGCCCCTGGAGCACGGGTGGGAGAGGCAGATACTGTGAGGCACGGGCAGAGCGCGAGTGCTCAGTATAGGAGGGTGGAGGTCTTGCTCCATCAAGTACAAGACTGCCTTGCTTCCCTCCTGTCTCAAGGACTGAATGACAACGCACTTATGTCATAAGGTACGTAGATACATGACTCACGCAAATGCAGGGCAAGATTCGGGTACAATAACAACTAGGGTAGACAAGCCACTCCTGCAAAATGTAAATGTCATCCTGCTCACTGACTTCATCCTAAGAACACTGCCTGCCACACACCCTGGTGGCCACGTGCCACTCAGCCACACCTTCTCTACACTGGGGTCCAGGACTGAGTCCTGACAGCCCCTCAGGACAACCCCAGGGCTTGTCCAAAGGTGCTTATTAATATTGTTTATACATATTGGGGCTGTCCAGTCTTGAGTCAGAGAGGTACAAAGATGCCATTGTGGGACCAGCGCCTGTCTCCAGAGCCTGGATCAGCTGGGGCAGGTGGCCTAGGCCAGGAACTGCAGAGTTGGGAGGAGAAGGGGAGTTCCTGCTAAAGAGGAAGCTGGGCTGAGGCTGGCGCAGAGGGCACCCAGGCAGTCATCAGTAAACTCCATTGTGGGCATGCACAGGGACTCTCACATCCATTTCTCCAAAAGTAATGGAGATTTGATCACCATGGTGCCTGTGAGTTGTCAAACTTATGAGAGAGCTGAAGGCCTCCGGGAAGTCAGAGACTCTGAAGGAAGAAGTTAAGACATTTGCACAATGGTGGGTTCCAGACAGGCTGTCACAGAGCCCTGCTTCTCCATCCCACTGCAGGACATGAGGGGACAAGGAACAAAAACCCACGGAGTTTAAATTGTGCCAAGGCAGCCTGGTGTCTACACATGTCTTCTCAGCAGGTCCTCAGATGACCAAAGCAACAGATGAGTCACCTCAGCTCATAGGTAAAATCCCCTGACTTATTCATTACTTATTCATATCAATATGATCCCCACAACATGTGCCGGGTCTCTTCACGCAGCCATGGTAAAACTGTGACCTCAGCAGTTGAGCCCTTACTCTTCGTTGGTTGAGACGAACCAACACCAGTCAGATAAAAGAATCCAGGGCCCTGAGAGTGTGCAGTGGTTTGCGGAGAGACGGTGGACCTTGGCATGCAGAATGAAGTGGGTCAGGAGGCAATGGTGTCTGCCCTCCGGGTGTGATGTTAAATTGAGCGGACTCATAAAACTGTGTCTGCCTACAGTTACAGGAAGATAATGGGGTCTGGCATCTAGGCAGTGGCAGAGCAATGAAGTGGGCTCTCAGGCAGGGACTTGGGACCCTGGGAACCAATAGGCTGTGATTATAAAGCTCCATCCCTTCCTCAGTAGCAGGAGGTGGCAAGCCTCAGGCCAGCCATAGACAGCAGAAGTGGGGAGGGAGGAGGAGGAAGCCAGGCCCCTCCCCTGGTCCTAGGTGCAGGTTGTATACCACCCCTGGACTGGGGTCATTCACCCCTCCAGGGGGTCCTTTAGGGCAGCACCCTTGGGTGGAGCAAACGTTGCACAGGCACTGTGGGCCGGTCTCTGAAGCTGACACTGAGCTGATATTCATCAGATCCCAACAATAACAGCATTCTGCCTCCATGATGGATGGGGACTTGGCCATGACAGATGGACAGGAGAGGTGGGGGTCAGTGCCAAATGGGCATACGTCCCTGGGTATGGTGGACATAAAGAGCACCCTGTGAGAAGCCAGAGCACCCTCGTCTAGATTCCCCAGGTGACGGCCTTGTCTGAGCACAGAGAGTGGATATGAAGTCCCTGTTCCTGACCACAGTGTTGCTCGGGCTGGTGGCTGTTCTTCAAGCTCAAGAGGACCAGGAGGTGAGGTGGGGAGGCCTGGTGAGCAGGACAGGAGAACGGGATGACCACTGGCCTATGTTCCGGGGACCTGAGCCTGGCTCAGGAGATGTCCTTTAAGGCTAGATTCTGACCTGGTCCCCCGATCTACAGCAGTCAGATTTTGGCCTTGCACTGTTCTCCCAGCACACAGGCACTTTCACTGGGGCACAGGGCTGGAACAGGGAAGCAGGTTTGTATACGGGGTCTTTCTTCAAGTGACATCTGATTACTGAAGGCCTCACATGGTGGGGCCTTCAGGAAGGAACATGGACCCAGTGCTGAGTCCCTGAGTCGGATCGTGTGGGGCAGACAGCGTCTCTCTTCACTGAGCCAGGAAGCCTGAGTGCTCTGTGAGCTGAGCACAGGGGTGGTAATCTGTGGGGCAGGGGCACCTTGGGGCTGCAGCCTAGTTTCTAGGATGTCTGTTCCGGGTTCAGGCTGCCTGTGTGTTGGATCTTAAGGGAGAGCCAGGGCCTGGCAAGGGTGGGCTCAAGGCTCTGCCTGCTACAGCTCCAAGGAACCTGGTACGTGAAGGCCATAGTAGCCAACAAGAGCCGGGCGGAGGACGGGAATCCTGTGCAGATGTTTCACATGAAGATAACGGTCCTGGAAGGAGGGAACTTGGAGGCCATGGGCATATTTTGGCAAGTGTCCCCACTGTGGGTCTCAGAGGCTGGCTTTCTATTCCCTCCATCATGATTTGGGTGTTGGTGACACAAGTTCTTTCCTTGGAGGGGACACAGTCCCAAGTAGCATCCTACAGCATTAGGGCTGACAAGGGACTTAGGGGGTCAACTGATCAAGAATGGTGCTCCAAGCAAGCTGAGCAGGTCTAAGGGGCATCCTGACAGCAGATGCCTACGGGCTCTTGTTTTATAGGCATGATGGTCAATGTCATGAGTTTAAATTAGTGATGAAGAAAACTGACCAGCCTGGCAAATACACCTTCTGTGAGTTCCGTGTTCCTCATGTGTCTCCTGCAGCAGGGCAAGCTCCTGGGTGAGAGGATCATTGCCCTCACTGGCACCCAAAGAATGCTACCCATTCTCTTTCCATGGGCCAGACATTAGAGGCCACAGGCTGGTCCACAGGCATGACTGATCAGGTCATGTCCCAAATCGGTTATGAGTGAGGAAATAAAGCTAGGGTTAAGGTCTCTGGGCAGGGCAGCTGCTCAGGGCTGGGGCCAAGCTCAGACCTCAGGTCCTCGGGCCTCCATCATCTGGCCTTCTCAGCTGATCTTGGAAGCTTCTTGAACAAGAACTCCTGCCTAGCTATGGGGATCCTAGCAAGTCCTGGAGTGAACACCAGATGTCCTGGGTGACCACTGAAATGTTCTCAACTGTTCCTTCAAGTGTTATCCAGTGGTTTTCCAGGAAGAAGATGTCAGGACTAGTTATGTGTTCGTCTGTAGTTCAGGGCAAGAGGACCATCTACATTGAGAAAGTGCCAGTGAAGGACCACATCATAGCATACTGTGAAGACCCAAGAAATGGAAAGTCATTTGGCATTGGCAAGCTCATAGGTGAGTGCCCCAGCAACCTCATGACCCGCTATGGTCTCGACTTCCAGAAGTCATGGGACTATGGGTGGGAAGTCTCTGGACACAGACACAACAAGCTGGCCAGGCAGTGTCTGAACCCCAAAGTGGAAGGGGGAGTCAAGAGTCTGGATGTAACAGATATGGCCTCCCCGAGACTTGAGCACTCGGGATGGGGGTGGTTCTCAGCCCTGTGGCTGCCAAGTGTCATTTCCAGAAATCTCAGACAAGGAGAAGAGGGTGGTCATGAACGGGGTGTGTCATGAACAGCAGACTTTGTATGGTGGGAACTCTCTAGGGTCAGGGGAGATACCAGTGCCCTGGTGATATAAGGCTTTTCCAGGACTAGATAGAGAGAGAGAGAGAGAGAGACCCTGTTGGCTTGCTGAGCATTGGTCAGAAGCCCTAGCATCACTCAGTGGTTCAGCATGTCTCTGCCCCAGTGCCAGCCTTACTCTCCCTCCTGTCCTGGATGCTCCAAGGTGACAGGGCTGCCTCCTGTCCTGTGTCATTGGCCCCCTGTATAATAGCACTGCTCCATGATGCTCACCCAGCTTCCTCCTCCCTCCCCCCTACCCCTAGGGAGGGACCCTGAACAAAACCTGGAGGCCCTGGAAGAATTTAAGAAATTCGCAAAGCGCAAGAAACTTCTGCAGGAAAACATCGTGGTCCCCAAGCGGAATGGTGAGAGAACATGCTAACTGTGGCCCTCCCACATGCCCCCTCTGTCACTCATTACTCAAGGTGACCTCTACAGTGTGCTTTCTACGGGTGAGTCTTGCCTTGTCCCCAGTGTCCCCTGTGTGCATGCCATGGTCTCTGAGTGTCCCTGTGGTGTCTGTCCTCTTTGTTCTCATGTCTCCCTGTGACCTTTGTATCTCTCTGTCCCCCAAGGGATTTAATGTCCCCCCTCCTTGTTTCTCCGTATCTCCCATGCATTTTATGTCACTCTATATCTGCAGGCCTCTCTGCCTCTCATCATAAAGTGTGTCCCCCAATACCCTCAGCCCCCAAACAGGGACCCTGACACCTTGCCTCAGGTCTTCATCGTGGGGGTTTCTGAAAGATGATGGGGCCTTTGTCCAAAGAGCTTCTCACCCATTGATTTTTTTTTTCTTAGTTCCTGCAGAATGGTGTGTCTCTAAACTTGGCTAGGGTGAGTGGTCTTCTTATAGGATCCTGGAAAACCCCAGGGTTGCAGGGTCCACATGCCATGTTCCCATCCACTTTGGCAGTTGAAGTCACCTCTGGAGGTGACCCCAAGTACACATCTCAGAACAAATGAGACTCTTTTCCTTTTGCCATTGTCTTCCCTGTACCCTGGTCTCCACTTGGTCTTACCCCCCCCGCCCCCGCACACACACACCAAAAGTTCTCAGATACCTGGCTGGTCATGGAGGTGCTGGGGGTGGTGGGGGAGGTCCATATTTCCCAGCAGGGACCACAGAGAAGCTTGGTGAAAGAAATCCCTGATTGTCATCTGCCCCTGCCCAACTGCTGCTCCATGGGAGGAGGAGAAGGGACCCTCAGCTCTGTTCCTGTCTCGGTCACAGCTGTACCTGCCAAGCCTACCTGCCACCAAGACAATGTCAGACCTCCCAGGACCACCTGAACCCCAGACCATACTCCTTCCTGGAGTATGGTCCCCTCTTACGCCCCTCTTAACCGTCCTCCTACCTTAGCCCTCCCGATTCCCACCTGGCAACAAATAAACCACTTCCTCAGCACTCTGGGCTCAGCCTGTTGTGAAGGATCTTGTGTTGGCTCTGTAAGAGTTCTGTTAGGAGCAGAGCCATGGAGAAGCTGGGAAGACATTGGACCAGGCCTTCCTTGCTGGGTTAGACCCCAAAGAACATGACATGTGACTGTCCTTTAGAGCCATGTGACATCTTTCAGGCCCACCTGATGAGCCGCTGGCAATCAAGCCAGGCCCTGGACAGGAGTATGAAAACTCCCCAGGAAGGCAGGACTGTGAGAGGGCATTCGGGTTGCAGATAGCATGCAGGTCCCTGTAGAACTGCTACACCAGTAGGGATTTGGTGGGATCCTGGTGCGATTGCTGGGCTCAGTGGCAAGGATGGAGGAGGGTGGCCAGTGTCCTCTATCAGCTCGCCTCAAGCAAGACAAAACCAGGCACAGCTTCTGCAGGTCCTTGCCCCCAGTCTGACCCTTCCCCACAGGTTGTCACAGGACCAGGGTTTGGGCATACTCTGGCCTATAGGGAAATACAAGGCCACAGCTAGGGAAGAGCCTCACATCCCAAATGATAAACACATCTGGGCAAATCCCAGAATCAGCTGCCCAGAGGACACGAATGCAAAGTGTCCTCTCTCCTGAGTGGGGTTTGGAGGCTCAGGCTGGTGTCCATAGGCTTAGTAAGCCTTCAGCCCAACCCCTGCCCTGGCCTGTCATCCTTGCCTCACTCCTTCTCCCAGGACCACTGCCTCCTCTTTCTCCTCCTCCTCCTCCTCCTCTTCCTCTTCCTCACCTTCTTCCTTCTCTTCTTCCCTCTCCTCCTTTTCTTCATCCTTTTTTTATATATTTATTTGAGATAGAGAGCAGGAAAGAGGTGGATAGAGAGAGAGAATGGGCACACCAGGGCCTCCAGCCACTGCAAACAAACTCCAAACACATGTGCCACCTTGTGTATCTGGCTTGCATTGGGTACTGGAGAATTGAACGTGGGTCCTTAGGCTTTTCAGGCAAGCATTTTAACTGCTTAGCCATCTCTCCAGCCCTCTTTCTTTTTAGTATGTGTGTACATGAATGTGTGTGTGTGTATTATATGTGTATGTGTTTGGGCACACACATGCCACAGCACACATGCAGAGGTCAGATGCTTTTCCTCTCCTTTTACTATGTTTGAGACAGACTCTGTCTTGTTTTTGCTCACTGTATGCACCAATCTAGCCATCCCACAAGCTTTCAGATTCTCCTAGCTCCACCTCCATCACTATAGACTCATTGGGATTACAGACATATGTACCACTTTGCATCCTGCTTAATGTGGGTCCCAGGAAATTGAACTCAGGCTGGCAGATTTGCAAGCAAGCACTTTTAACCACTAAGCTATGTCCCTAGCCCCTGCTTCTTATTGAGAGTTGCTAGGTGGCCCTAAAAAGGAGGCAACACAATAGATACCAAGCAGAGTCTGGGGCATCCAGTACACTGAGGGTAGAGGAAGTCCAGGTCCTACTCTATACACGAGTCTCCCCCTTTCCTTCTGAGACAAAACTTTTTCCATGGCTTTTTTCCTTAGGCCATGATGTAGTCAGCTTCACCTTGCTACAGTGAACATCTGAACCAGATACAGTTGATGGGAAGAGGGGATTTATTTGAAGCTTCCAGATCCAGGGGCAATTCCATCATGGCAGAAGTGGCTGGCCCCCTTTCACAGATCCAAGAAGAGAGAAACTACCATAACAGCCAGCACCACAAGCAAGCACAGATGAGCAGTAAAACGGCAGGGAACTAGGCCGAGCTCAAACCTCTCTGCACACCTTTGGCCTGGAATGAAGATCCACCGCCAGGAACGCCTTAGGGCTGGACCTTAGGATCTGCCCCCAGTGACACCTCTTCTAGCCAGAAGGCTAGAGACAAACTTTAATAAAACACCTGAGTCTACTGGGGGACAGACATTCAAACCATCTCACAGGCCCTGTGGTGGTTTGAATGTAAAATATCCCCATAGCTTCATGTGTTTGAATACTTACTTCCCAGTTTGTGGTGCTATTTGGCAAGTTTGTGGGGCCTTTAAATGGTGCATCTTTGATGGAGGAAGGGATCACAGGGGGCCAACTTTGAGGTGTTACAACCCAGCCCCACTTGCCACACTCAGGTCACTCTTGCTGCTTCCTCCCTGCTGATGTGACAATATGAATGAGCGTCCTACTCCCGCCATGCTTCCTCTGCCATGATGAAACTCCCCCTCAAAAACGGCAAGTTGAAAATAAATCCTTTCCTTCCATAAGGTGCTTCTGGTCAGGTGTCTCATGCCATCAATGACAAAGTTAAGTGCTCAAAAGTCCTGAGGTCCCTCAGGAACATCCAACATCCAAATGTGTGATGTTATCTTGTTACTATCCATAAGTCTGGAAAACTTTTAATTCAAGCCATGAGAGAGTTCAGGTTTGCAAGCTGATCCCATAGGGTTCCAATATTTCCTTGTCTCTTTTTGTATATGTCTTAATCTTGAGGAATTTGACATGATAAGCTAGACTTGGTGTGAAAATTCATGAAGTATGTCTATGCCGTGGAGGAATGTGAGCAAAATATTAATAGGAGGGTTGGAGAGATGGCTCAGAGGTTAAAGGCACTTGCTTGCAAAACCTAACTGCCTGGGTTCAATTTCCCCATACCCACTCAAAGCCAGAAACACAAAGTGGCGCATGTGTCCAGAGTCTGTCTGCAGTGGCATTAGGCCCTGGCATGCCTATACTCTCTCTCTCTCTTCCTATCTCTCACAAATAAATACATATTTAAAAAAATTAAGCTGGACATGGTGGCCCATGCCTTTAATCCCAGCACTTGGGAGGCAGAGGTAGGAAGATTGCTGTGAGTTCAAGGCCACCCTGAGACTATAGAGTTAATTCCATGTCAGCCTAGGCTAGAGTGAAACCCTACCTCAAAAAAAAAAATTAAAAGAAAATATTAAGAAGAGACAAAAGTTAAAAAGCATTCAGTTAGTGTCACATAATATTGGCATATATTAGGGTTTCTAGAGGAATGGAGCTAATAGATGAATATATATATATATATATATTATAAAGGGGTTTATTAGATTAGACGACAGGCAGATAGACAGACAGCATCTACATTTAAGCAACTGAGAACGCTGGAGCAGGGACTCAGGCTGGCTAGGTTTACCTGGAGTACAGACAGGAGAATAATTCTGTGTGTCCTTTGGATGATGTCTCAGCATCTCAGGAGCAGGGACTCAGGCTGGCTAGGTTTACCTGGAGTACAGACAGGAGAATAATTCTGTGTGTCCTTTGGATGATGTCTCAGCATCTCAGGAACACAAGTCAGGAGTTGCGGAGGTGATTCAGTGGGTAAGACCACTGGCTGAGCAAGCATGGGAACCTGTCTTCCATCTTGGAGACCATATAAAAAGCCAGGAATGGGGCTGGAGTGATGGCGTAGCATTTAAGGCACTTGCCTGCAAAGCCTAAGGACCCAGGTTCAATTCCCCAGTACCCATGTAAGCCAGATGCACAAAGTGGCACATGTATCTAGAGTTTGTTTGCAGTGGCTAGAGGCCCTGATGCACCCATTCTCATTCTATTTTTTTCTCCCTCTTTCTCCTTCTCTCAAATAAGTAAATAATTTTTTTAAGCCTTACATGCTTATAACCCTAGTGATCAGAGGGGCAGATAATAGGATCTCTGGGGCTACCTGGTTAGCCAGTGTAACTGAAAAACAAGAAGCTCTGGGTTTAGTGAAAGACAGTCTCAAGGAAAGAAGGTAGAAGAGAGATAGAGGAGGATACCAACGTCTTCCTCTGAGCTCTGCTCATTTGTGCATGGGGTGCAGACATCTGCACACACACCTGCATACAACACACACACACACGCATGCACACACAACATACCACATACTATATACTGCAAGAAACCCTGCTAGTCAGGATACTTTGTTAGAATGTGTGTACATCAGCAGAATGCCAGGAGGTAATAGTTAAATTTGTCTTTTTCAAGGAAAATGCTAAACACAACCAACAGAAGCAAATATTTAATGACAACCTAATTTGCTTTAAAAATAAGTGCTCATACCAGGTGTGATGGCACACGCCTTTAATCCCAGCACTCAAGAGGCAGAAGTAGGAGGATCGCCATGTGTTCAAGGCCACCTTGAGACTACATGGTGAATTCCAATTCCAGGTCTGCCTGGGCTAGAGTGAGACCCTACCTCGAAAAACCAAAATAATAATAATAATAATAATAATAATAAAATAATAATTAAATGAATGTTCCTTAGAGGCATTTTCATGAGTTTAGGTGCATTAAAGAAGGACCAGAACAATGGCTAATCAGGTGGAAAACAGCCATAGCTAGAATCCTAGAAAGCTTAGCAGCTCACAGAAATGTCTCATTCACTCCTCTGTGTGTGTAGGAGTTCAGCCCTCTACTTAATGTTTAATCCTTTTAGCTGTTCAAGTGGCACTGCTTATACTTTACAGGGCCTGGGCACATCGAATCACCTGTGCTCAAATGATGATAGCTATAGAACTAAGAACATACACATGTTAAAAAAAAAAAAAGTTTATCAGTCTAGAGAGATGGCTTAGCAGTTAAAGGTGCTTCCTTGCAAAGCCTTCCTGCCAGGGTTCTATTCCCCAGCACCTATGTAAAGCTGGACACAAGAACTGGCATATAAACTGGGCCTGGTGGTGCACACCATTAATCCCAGCACTTGGGAGGCAGAGGTAGGAGGACTGCTGTGAGTTAGAGGACAGCTTGAGACTACATAGTGAATTCCAGATCAGCCTGGACTAGAGTGAGACCATACCTGGAAAAATGAAAAAAAAAAAAAAAAGTGGTATATAACAGGTGTGATGGTGCACACCTTTAATCCCCAGCACTCAGGAAGCAGAGGTAGGAGAACTGCCTTGTGTTCAAGGCCATCCTGAGATGACATAGTGAATTCCATGTCAGCCTAGACTAGAGTGAGACCCTACCTCAAAAAAAAAAAAAAAAAAATGGCACATGTGTCTGGTGTTTGTTTTAAGAAGCAACCTGACACACCTACACACACAATCACACACACGTGTGTAAATTAAATTGAAGACAAAAAGAGTAAATCACTATTAACAATTTTGTGTGACACCAACCTGGTGGAGCATTTATAGTTTTGCTTTCTGGAAGACTTACCCTGGAGGATCATGGACAGACAAAAAACCCAGCACCAATTATAGCTGACTTTTTATTTTAGAAGTAGAATTTAGCATCATTAAGGTTATTAGACATCTTTAAAAACTTTATTTATTTATTTATTTATTATTGACAACTTCTATACTTACATACAAAAAATGCATGATATTTCCCTCCCCTGCCCCCTTTCCCCTTTAGAACTCCAATCTCCATCATATCCCCTCCCTCTCTCAATTAGTTTCTCTTTTAATTTGATGTCATCTAATTTTTCTTCTATTATGAGGGTCTTGTGAAGGTATTGCTAGGCACTGCAAGGTCATGGATATCAAGGCAAATTTCTGTCTGGACAGTTGCATTGTAAGGAGTCGTACCCTTCCTTTGGCTCTTCCATTCTATCCGCCCCCTCTTCCGCAATGGGCCCTGAGCCTTGGTGGGTGTGACAGAGATGTTTCAGTACTGGGCACTCCTCCATCCCTTCTTCTCAGCACTATGTTGCCTTTTGGGTCATCCCAGTGGTCATCGCCACTTGAAAAGAGAAGCTTCTCTAACCAGAAGTAAAAGTAACATTAAGATGTGAATATGAACATTAAGTGTAGTGCTTTCAGGGCAGCTTGGTGGGAATAATATATACATTTAGCCAGACAAGAGCAGGCTTTATTCCCCTAAGGCTCATGACCTCCCCTGCCATAGACTTTTGCTTAGGTTTTTCAGTACCAGGTATGTATTCCCTCCCATAGAGAGGGTCTTCAGTCCAATTTTGGAACAGTTGGTTACCCCAAGAGCAGACATGCCACTATTGCACCCATTCAGTCATTGGGCCTGTCTGGCCAAACTTGAATATTCAGTGTCCACTGTTTTCACTGCTGATGACTTCTGTGTCCCATATGGCTCCTTTTTGAGAATAGCACAAAGGGCCATAAACAGAATGTTTACTTGGAGCACAAGTGCATGTCACATATACAACAGTTCTGTGTAATCAGGGTAGAAAGCAGTCATTTAAAAGATGCCAGCCCCAGAGAGATGGTTTAGCCATGAAGGTGCTTGCTTATGAAGCCTAAAGACCCATGTTCTACTCTCCAGGTCCTACATTAGCCAGATGCACAAAGGTGAGGCAAGCGCAAGACCACATATGCCCACTAGGTGGTGCAAGAGTCTGAAGTTCAATTTCAGTGGCTGAGGCCCTGGCGCACCAATTCTCTCTCTCTCAAAAAAATGTCAGCCCCAATAGATAAAGTGCTTGCTGCACAGGCACGAGGACCTGAGTTCAAACCCCAAAAACCCATGTAAAATACTAGGAATGGTGGCATGTGCCTAAAAATCCCAGCACTAGGAAGGTAGAGACAAGAAAAATTCCTGGACTGCAGAGATGGCTTAGCTGTTAAGGTATTTTTGCCTGCAAAGCCAAAGGACCCCAGTTTGATTCTCCAGGACCCACGTAAGCCAGATGCACAAGGGGATGCATTCATCTGGTGTTCATTTGCAGTGGCTGGGTGCCCTGGCATACCCATTCTTTCTTTCTCTCTCTCCCTCTTTCTCTCTCTCAAATAAATAAATAAATAAATAAATAAATAAATAAATAAAATAGATTTTAAAAAAAGAAAAATCCCTGAGGCTTGCTGGCTAGTTAGTCTAACCGAATCTGTGAGCTCTGGCTCAGTAAAAGACCCTAGCACAGGCTGGGGAGATGGCTCAGTGGTTAAAGGTTCTGAAATGGAGTGTTAGGGGTTCAGGAAATTCCTTGAACCCCAAACTCTGGGAGAAGGATAATTATTAAATTATTATAGTTATTTATGGAAGTACCGAACTAAGGGAAGGAAAATGAATATACCCACGTGGTCCGAGAGCCCATGTGGTGGGCTTGGAAAAACCATGGAGAGGACAGAAAATAAAGTACGGGGCTAGAGAGATGGCTTAGTTGTTAAGGTGCTTTCCTGTAAAGCCAAAGGACCCAGGTTCGATTCCTCAGGACCCACGTAAGCCAGATACATAAGGTGGCACATGTGTCTGGAGTTCGTTTGCAGTGGCTCGATGCCCTGGCATGCCCATTCTCTCTGTCTGTCTGTCTGTCTCTTTCTCTTAAATAAATAAATAAATAAAAATAAAACATTGAAAAATAAAGTAAAAGAATTCTTGCCATGTGGAGGGCAGGAAGGGATAAAAGCCCATGTGGAAAGTAAGGATTAGGGGTTTCTCCCTTGGTCCCAACTGGACCATGCCAAAGAGAAAACTCACCCAGCAGCTGGAGGTTCATAACTGGTCAAGCAGTCCAGAGAGAGAGATTGCCCTCCCCTGGTAAGACGTATTTACATCACCCTTCTGATGGTGGGTTTCACCTTCTGGCTCAGGTGAGCCAGCTGATTGGTCTGGGTTAGAGACTGGCTCAGGAAGAGGCCAGCCAGGACACCAAGTTCTGGGGCCTAAGCTTGACCAACCACAATGTCAGGATTCTAGAAAAGACCTCCCTCCCAGGGAGGAGCTCAGGTATGGAAAAACAGATCTAGGGAACTAGATAAGAAATAAGAAGTCAGATCAAGCTGGGCGTGGTGGCACACACCTTTAATCCCAGCACTCTGGAGGCAGAGGTAGGAGGATCGCTGTGAGTTCAAGGCCACCCTGAGACTACATAATGAATTCCAGATCAGCCTGGAACTAGAGTGAGAGCCAGCACCCTTCCACACACACAAAAAGAAAGAAGTCAGATCATCCTTTGATCTCTGAGCAAGTGCAGACCTTCCTACTTTTTTACTTTCAGGCCCCCTAACTGCCTAACAAAGCTACCTGACTCCCTCTCAGTTCTTGCTTGCAAAGCCTCGTAGCCTGTTTCAACTCCCCAGTGCTCATGTACCAGCCTGTTATTTGTACCTTTGTAGTTTGTAAACTCAAGTCTTATTTTAAAACTATGTGTGGGGCTGGAGAGATGGCTTAGCGCTGAAGGTGCCTGCCTACCAAGCCTAAGAACACCCGTTTGATTCTCCAGGTCCCACGTTTAGCCAGATGCAAAAGTGACACAAGTGTGCAATGTCGCACATGCGCACAAGGGATCGCACGTGTCTGGAGTTCGTTCACAGCAGCTGAAAGGCCATTGGGGCGCCTATTCTCCCTCCCTCCCTCTCTCTCTCTCTCTCTCTCTCTCTCTCTCAAATTAAAAAAAAATGTGCGTGTGTGTATCTCCATCTACATCTATCTATGACCAATCTATTTCCAACACTGATGAAGTGCTCTTCTGAGCTCTCAGAAAAATATCATTTTCCTTTTGCCCTTTCTTCCTCTTCTTTGGCAATTGGCCAAAATCCTAAGCATGCTTGTCCTGACACTTGGGGGCTCTCCCACCTTTTTCTCAATAAATCTTTATGAGTTCTGTATGCCTGAGTTTTCATGCTGACTGTTAGATATGAAAGGAAGCCATGAGCAGAGACAGCTGTCCCCACTGAGCCCAGTGCGTACCGCGAAACTATGAACAAACACGCGATGCTTCACAGATACGCTGAGCCCAGAGTGTCATGAAAGCCATTTATTTGTAGTCAGGTAGGTCTAGGGGTAGGGACAGGGGCTAAGGTAGGGTGGTCCAAAGAGGGTCCAAGACAGGGCTTGTGTGGCAGGAAGGTTGTAGCACTGTGTCGCTGGGTGCCATGGCTTGCTCAGCAGGTGGCTGCTGTGACAGAGAGAGGAACAGAGATAAGGGGCAGGTGCCAGTCACAGGTCTTTTATCCTAAAGCCACTGTTCAGTCTTTGCTGCTCTGGACCCTCAGAGTGATCCCATACCCACCCTCCACAATCAGGAAGGTCTCTGGGTGTCTTTAGGAAGAGGATGAAGGGGTTAGGACCAGGCAGAGACCAGGGTACAAGGAAGGCAATGATAAAGAGAGAAAAATGGGCTGGGGAGATGGTGTAGCAGGTAAGACACTTGCCTGTGAAGCCTAAGGACCTAGGTTTGATTTCCCCAGTACCCATGTAAGCCAGATACACATGCATGTGTCTGGAGTTTGCAGTGGCTAGAGGCTATGGCGCACCCATTCTCTCTCTCTCTCAAATAACTAAAAGTACAATATTTTTTTAAAAATAAAATAAATCAGAAAAAGATAAAAACTTCCCATTGGCCCAGAAATTATACTTGAGGCCACCTCCAGAGTTGCTGGTTCCTGCCCAGGGAGATTGAGTCAGGTCCAGAGCATATGGATGCTGCACCTCCACCTCCAGAACCCAGAACTCTGGCATGTTTTGCAGTCCTATAAGAAGGTCACTCACCCTAGTCACTCTCAGAGATGCACTGTTCTGTAGAAAATAAGAAAAATCCAGGAGTGAGAAGGCTCCCTTGACAGGGCCCCATCGTGACAGCTTCTCAGACCCTCCCACGACAAGGACCTGCAACAGTGGCCCATTGTCCCTGTGAGGGGACTGAGCATGTGGGGGGGACACTGAAGAAACGAAGGTCAGAGAGACCTGGGGACACAATGACATGGAGAGATGCAGGAGATGGGAAGAAACAAAGGAGACGCAGGGTGAGATAGGGACCCCAGAGGACAAAAAGGGACATTATGGACATACAGGGGACATGGATGGCATACATTGGTTTCAAAGAGGTACACAGACATAGAAGGGAGCCAGGGAAACATGGAGGAGCCACAGGTGACTGAGGGGACATGGGAGAGAGGAAGGTTAGGGCACGCTCTCACCACTCTGCTTAGGCACAAGGATATTTTTCGGCGAGAATCCCCTTTGCTGTGTGAGTTTCTTAAATTGTTCCAGGGCCTCCAGGTTTTCCTCCGGGTCCCTCCCTATGAGAATAAGATCAGCTGAACAAGGATGGAGCTGGCGAGAGTCTCGCTGCTCAGCTCTACAGGGGCTGACGACACAGGACAGGAGACCATCCAGGACCAAGGCCAACACTTTGGAGTAACCAGGACAGGAGGGAAAGGAGGCTTGGCAATGGACTAGAAGCTCTCTACAGTGGGGACATGCTGAGCCACAGTGACGCTGGACCTTTTGGCAGATGCTCAGCAAGCCAGCAAAGTCTCTACCCAAACATGGAAAAGCCTTATATCACAGGGGCACTGATCTGTCCTCTGAGCCCAGCGGCTCCCTGCCCTACCAAGTCCGCAGTGAGGACATTGCCAATTCATGAAGACTCTGCCCTTGTTTGAGACCCCTGGAAGTGGCATCAGTTGTGCCAACCTCCTCCTGAGTGCTTAGGCCCCATCCCCACTCAGCTGGTATCCCTTCCACTCCAGAGCCACCCACCTCCAGGACTTCCCAGTCCCCACAACCATAGACTCTGGAAATGGAGACTATAGGCAGGGCACAGAGCCACTGAGCACACTCACCCATGAGCTTTCCCTTGCGAAATGATTTCCCATAGTGCTCGCCTTCACAATAGAAGATGTAGTGGTCCTGCACTGGCAGCTTCTGGATGAAGATGGTCTTCTTACCATTATCTGCAAGTGAACACAGAACTAGCTCTTAGGATCCCATCCTGGAGGAACCACTGGAGAACGCATGAAGGAACAGTCTAGAACATTTCAGTGGACCTAGCCAGTCCACTCCACAACTTGCGATGGTTCACAGAACTAAACAGGAGCCGCCATCCAGGAAGTTGTCACAACCAGCTAAGGAGGCCAGAGGACCTGAGAGCAGAGGTTGACCCTGCACCTGAGCACCAGCCCCACTCAACTTTCCTGACTCTTAGCACTGGTTCCCCATGGATCATCAGCTGACCAGTGTGGAGCATGACCCAGCTAGTCCTGGCTGTGCACCAGCCTAAGAGCTCTAATGATTCATATCACATGGGAAAAAGGAACAGGTATTCAGTCTTGGGAGCTGAAAAGGCTCACCCAGGAGCTCACTCCCTACAGGAGACACAGGGGAGTTCAGGGACTCACGGGCAGTGTATCGGCCAGGCTGGTCAGTTTTCTGCATCACAATTTTTATCTCACGGCAGTGACCCTTCTTCCTATGAAACAAGAGCCCCCAGGCAGCTGCTGTCAGGATCCACCTGAAACCTTCCCAGTGTGCCCAAAGCGTTGTCCCAGAGCAGGTGACCCCCTGAAATCCCCTGTCATCCCCTAGGAAGCTTTAGGATGCTGTTTGGGACTGTCTTCCTTCAAAGGAAGGAAACTTTTTTCGGTCGCCAACACCCAAATCAAGGAAGGAAGAGAGAGGAAGCAGCTATAGAAATTATGGTGGGTACACTCACCAGAATACGATTATGGCCTCCAAGTTTCCCCCTTCCAGCGCTGTCAGTGTCACCGGGAACACTTCCTTGGGCCTCATGTCCTCTGGTATAGACTCTTCAAACACCATGGCCTTCACATACCAGGTTCCCTGGAGCTGCAGCAGAAAGAGCCTTGAGGCCACCTTGCTCAGGCTCTGATTTTTTTCCCCCTGGGCTGTAGCACCCATGTGCCTGTACACTGAGCAGACATCCCAGAGCCTAGACTGCAGCCTAAACCATGCTGGACCCACACGTCTCCACCCAAATGGGCTGGAGGCTGAGCCCAGTGTGGGGGTGCCCTGGTCCAGTGGAGGCCGAGTGTGCCTGACCCTCTAAAGATGCAAACATGTTGGTGTCTAGGATCCAGCGCTGGCTGTGTCCTCTTTCCTGAAGGTGTTGCCCTGTGAGAGCTTCTGCTACTAGATATCACTTGCATAGGACCCCACACTCAAACCTGCTGCCCTGCCCCCAGCCCTGGAGGCCCAGGTCTGCTGGGAGAACGGCAGTGTCCCCTGATTTGACTACTCCAGGCCGAGGTTTCAGGATTGGAGTCTGGCCTTAAAGAACGCCTCCTGAACCATGGCCTGCGTTCACAGGCACAGACCGGTAGACATGCCTTTGTCCTCGCCTGCCCACCATCTCTCTCCATCTCACCTCCTGGCTTTCTAACTGGGCATCCTGGGCTTCAAGGACAGCCACCAGCCCAAGCAGCATGACAGTCAGGAACAGAGACTTCATTTCCACTCTCTGTGCTCAGACAAGGCCGTCACCTGGTGGAGTCTAGACAAAGGTGCTCTGGCTCCTCAAGGGTGCCCTTTATGTACCCAGTGGTCAGGGATGTGTGCCCATTTGGCACTGACCACGGCTCTTCCATCCATGTGTCATGGCCAAGTCCCCATCCATCATGGAGGTGGAACGCTGTTATTGTTGGGATCTGATGAATATCAGTTCAGTGTCAGCTAGAGGCACAGAGCATACAATGCTGTGCAATGTCTGCCCCTCCCAAGGCGGGGGAGGGGGCTGCTTACAAAAGACCCCCTGGAGGGGGTGAATGATGCCAGTGCAGGGGTGATGCACAGTCTGCACCTTGGGCCAGGGTGGGAGAGTACCCTCCCCAGCCAGGTCCACCAGCTACCCATGGCTGGCGTGAGGTGGAAACTGGTTTCTCATTTCTAGCTTCTGAGAAAGGGGCCAAGCTCCATAACCACAGAGTCCTCTTGTTGCTAGAGCCCAGACCGCCTTGCCTGTGAGGCCACCAAACTGTCCCACCACTGCCTGAACACCCAACCTTACACCTTCCTGGGAAGCAGGGAAACAGAATTATGGGCCTGCTCGACTTAAACACCATCCCCTCAGAGCAGACACCAGGCCACATGAGGGAACCCTGATGCTTCCTGATGTCCTGTATTCTACTCCTCAAGGCCTGCTCTCTCGCTGCAGACCACTGCTCACGCTCAGAGATCTTGCTCCTTTTGTCTGACTGGCCGATTTTGTCTCAGCTGAGAGTAAGGGTTGGATTTCAGGGTGAACAGATTTACCTGGTGCGCTGCCATGTTGGAGATCATGAATATTTGGTCACTAAAGACCTAAGTGAAGGGATTTCACCTGTGAGCTCAGGGAGTCTCATCTCCAACATGGGGGCGTGGGGCTTCTGCTGCTTTGGCCATCTGAAGACCTGCTGAGGGGACGTGTGAAGATGGTGGGCAGCCCTGGCAAAACAAACTTTATGATGGTGTTCATTACTCGCCACGTCGTGGCAAGGAGCAGGATGGGGAAGCAGGGTCCCTCACAGCCATTCCTGTGCCCATGCTTGGGCATCTACCTTCATTTTATCCCTCCAGTGTCCCCAACTTCTCAAACAGCTTTACTCTCTCATCAGTCTGACCACCTGATGTGCCCTCAGGTAGCCAAATGTCACCCCCTTTGGAGAAATGGGTGCAAGAGGCAGCCCGTGCTGGAGTTCACTGATGGCTGTCTGGGGAGCCCTCGCTGCTGGCCTCAGCTCAGGAGGAACTCTGCCTTCCTTTTCCACCGCTGCAGTTCCTGGCCTAGGCCACCTGCCCTGAGACCCAGTTGACCCCAGGCTCTGGAGACAGGTGCTGGTCTCACAATGGCATCTTTGTGTCTCTCTGGCCTAAGACTGGAGAGTCCCAGTACATATAAACAATATTAATAAGCACCTTCTAACAAGCCCTGGGGTTGTCCTGAGGGGAGGAGCTGGCAGGATATAGTCCTGACCCCAGAATGGATGTGTGGCTGAGAAGAAAGTGGTCACCTGCATGTGGGGAGTCGGGGGTCAAGTGTTCATTGGGATAGAGGTTTGTGAGCAAGCTGGTGTTTCCATATGGGGTCAGGGAGAGTCATTTCTACCTAGTCTTCACTGTAGCCAAACATTGTCCTTTGTGTGTGAGAGAGAGTCCTTTATCTAAGTACTTTATGACATTGGTGCCCATCATTTGTTCCTGGAGACAGGAGGGAGGCAACACACTCTTGTGATTGACGGAGCAGCATCATCTGCCTGTCCTGCCCGTGTACCAGGTACTGCATTTCTTGGGCTCTCCCTTTACATTCATAGATACTGGTCAAGGTAACGCAGCACCATGAGTTGTTGGCCAGGGAGGTGACAGATATCTCCAAAACATTATAGGCCATTGCTGAGGCCCTTGGTTTCCCATCAGGAATAGATGGTAAGACCCCATTGCTGAAGACTCCACATACTTGGGCTGCAAGGTCACTGAGAAATCCTGCTGGAGCTGAGCTGAAAACCTCCTTCCATGTGGACCAGCTGACAGAAAGTTGGAAAAAGCTACACTGCATGCAGTTCAATGGGAGAGAGAAAACACCAGTGAAGGTACTCAACAGTGAACACTGCAAGCTTTAAATCTGGCCAGCCAGGCCAAATGAGCCAACGAGTGGAATAGTGTCATGTCTGTTATGGGGGAAACCAACTGCTCTCTAATTGGACTGGAGGCCTGCTCCATGGGAGGGAACACATCCCTGATACTGAAAATGTATGACAGGGGTAGTCATGAGCCCTAAGGGTGTAATGACTGCTGGAGTCTCCCTAAATGTATATAGTATGCTCACCAAACTGCCCAGTAAGCACTTCTTTTAATGTCCACACCCATATATTAATGCTACTCTCACTTTTGGTTAGAAAAGCTTCTCTTTTCAGATGGCGGTGACCTTGGGATGATTCAGAAGGCACCATGATGCTGAGAAGAAGTGACAGAGGAGTGCTCAGCACTGAAATATCTCTAACCTACCTTCCAAGGCTCAGGGTCCTTTGCGGAAGAGGGGGCGGAAAGAATGTAAGAGCCAAAGGAAGAGTAGGACTCCTTACAATGTGCTCCTCCAGACACAAAATGGCCTGGATAGACATGACCTCACAGTGCCTGACACTACCTGCATAACACCATCATAATAGGAGGAAAAGATCATGACATCAAACTAAAAAGAGAGACTGATTGAGAGGGAGAGGGGATATGATGGAGAGTGAAGTTTCAAAGGGGAAAATGGGGGGAGGGAGGGCAATAACATGGGATATTGTCAACAATTAAAGAAGTTGTCAATAAAAAATAAATTAATTTTTTTAAAAAGCGGCACCGTGGACCATGGGGAGGAGGCAGGCCAGGCATGCGTTCAGCCCATGATGGACAGAAGCTAGGGCTTGCTCTGAAGATAGGTGCTCTATCTGTCTTCCTCTCCCTCTCTCTCTGTCTCTCTCTGTCTCTCTCCAAAAAAAAGGAAAAAAAATCAAATGAAGCTTTAAAAAAAAAAAAAAACACAAACAAGTTAATTTCTCTTTTTAACTTTTTATTGACAACTTCCATACATTTAGACAATATAATGTGATCATAATCCCCTCCCATGACCTTTCCTTCTTCCTTTCCCAAATCCCCCCTCCTCTGAATCTCTTCCTCTTTCCAACTAGTCTCTCTTCTAGTTTTATATCATCATTTTTTCCTCCTATTTTGCAGGTCTGTGTAGGTAGCATCAGCCATTGTGAGGTCCTGAATACCAAGGCCCCTTTGTTTCTGGAAGACAATATTGCAAGGTACTCCTCCTTTCTTTCGGCTCTTACGTTCTTTCTGCCACCTCTTCTGCAATGCTTCCTGAGCCTTGAAGAGTATGAAAGAAATGTCTCAGTGCTGAACACACCACTGTCACTCCTCCGCACTTTGGTGAGTTTTGAGTCTCCCCAGTGGTCACCTCCATCTGAAAAGAGAAGTTTCTCTAACCAAAAGAGATAGTAGCATTAATATATGGGCATAAACATAAGCATTTAAAGGGCAATTTGGTGGGCCTAATATATCTATTTAGCCAGATAACAGTAGTAGTTCTCATGCCCAGGGTTTATAACCTCTACAGCCTTTTGTTGATTTGTTTGTTTGTTTTAGTTTTGGGGGTTTTGTTTATTTATTTATTTGAGAGTGACGGAGAGAGAAGGAGAGAAAGAGAGAATGGGCATGCCAGAGTCTCCAGCCACTGCAAACAAACTCCAGATACATGCGCCACCTTGTGCATCTGGCTTACCTGAGTACTGGGGAATCAAGCCTCAAACTGGGGTCCTTAGGCTTCACAGGCAAGTGCTTAACTGCTAAGCCATCTCTCCATTCCCTAGTTTTTTTTTTTGGGGGGGGGTTCAAGGTAGGGTCTCACTCTAGCCCAGGCTGACTCAGAATTCACTATGTACTCTCAGGCTGGCCTTAAACTCACAGCAATTCTCCTACCTCAACCTCCTGAGTACTGGGATTAAGGGCATGCATCACCAGCAGAGAGAGAGACGGAGAGAGAGAGAGAGAGAGAGAGAGAGCGAAAGAGAAAGAGAGAGAGAGAGAGAATGGGTGCAGCAGGGCCCCCAGATGCTGCAAACAAACTCCAGACACATGCACTACTTTGTGCATCTGGCTTTACATCGGTATTGGGGAACTGAACTCAGGTCATTAGGCTTTACAGGCAAGCACCTTAATGGCTGAGATCTCTCCAGCCCATCTCCAGTCTTTTTAATAAATAAAAACATTTTTATTTTAGAGAAAATGGGTGCACCAGAGCCTTTTGCCACTGCAAACCAACTCCAGACGTATGCACCTCTTTGTGCATCTGGCTACATATGGGTACTGGGGAATTGACCAGTACCACTTCAGGCTTTGCATGCAAGCTCCTGTAACTGCTGAGCCATCTTTCCAGCTCACCATAGGCTTTTTTTTTTTTTTTTTTTTTTTTTTTTTTTTGGAGAGAGACACAGAGAGAGAGAGAGAGAGGGGAAGACAGAGATGGGCGCGCCAGCAGTGTCTCAGCTGCTGCGAACGAAATCCAGATGTGTGCACCCCCTTGTGATCAAGTGTGGCATTGCGCCCTTGCATCACTGCATCTGGCTAAACATGGGACCTGAACATTGGAACGGCTGGAGATTGGAACCAGTGTTCTAAGGCTTAGGAGGCAGGTGCCTTAACCCCTAAGCCATCTCTCCAGCCCACCATAGGCTTTTGATTAGGTTTTTAGCAACAGGCATGAATTCTCTCCCATGGAATACACATCAACTCCAATCATAGAGCAGTTTATTTTCCCATAACAGATTGTGCTAGTTGGTACATGTGGCCTGACTGTCCAGCCAAAAAGCTTGCAGGGTTCACTGCTAGGTAAGACCCTTGATCACTCTTCTCCCCCAACAGCCTGCATGGCTCTTTCCATCATCCTGACAGCTAGACAACGGGGAGGAGGCTTCCACCTCAGATCCAACTACATTTCTCAGTTATCTATAACCCAAGCATGTAGAGCCTTCAACAGTAGAGTCTTACAAGGTAAGATACTTCTGAACAGATTTATAGTTATATTAAATAAATGTTCAAAACATACCAAATACAAGGGAGTGAGAGTGGATAAAAAACCATGATACAGTCTGGAGAGATGACTTAGCAGTTAAGGCACTTGGCTGCGAAACCTAAGACCCAGATTTGATTCCCCAGGACCCACGTAAACCAGATGCACATGGTGGCACATGCACCTGGAGTTTGTTTGCAGTGCTGGAGACCCTGGTGTACCCATTCTCTCTCTCTCTGCCTCTCTCTCAAAAAATAAGTAAATACATAATTTTTTAAAAGGCCATTATACAACCACATGCTATCTATAGAAAAATTCCTTTAACTTGGGCTGAAGAAATGGCTTAGTGGTTAAGGCACTTACCTGCAAATGCAAAGGACCCAGGTTCAATTCCCCAGGACCCACATAAGCCAGGTGCACAAGGGGGTGCACACATCTGGAATTCGTTTGCAGCAGCTGGAGGCCCTGGTGCACCCGTTCTCTCTCTCAATCTCTCTCCTTGCCTATTTCTCTCTCAAATAAATAAAGGGGAAAGGGGGCCCTGGAGAGATGGCTTAGTGGTTAAGGCGCCTGCCTGCAAAGCCTAAGAATGCTTGTTCAAATCTCCAGGTCCCACGTTTAGCCAGATGCAAAAGTGATGCAAGTGCAAAATGTTGCACATGCTCACAAGGCGGAGGGGTGCACATGTCTGGAGTTCATTCACAGGGTCTGAGAGGCCCTGGTGTTTCCATTCTCTGCCTCTTTCTCTCTCTCTCTCTATCTCTCTCAAATTTAAAAAAAAAAAAAAAGGAAAAAGAAAAATTCCTTTAATTAAACAATGGAGATATGTTAGCAGTAAATGTATGGAGAAAAATGTAATGGAAAATATTAATCCAAATAAATCAAGAGTGTTATTTTGACATCAGATAACACAGACCTCAGAACAAAGGAGAACTAATCAAGACAGAGAAGGCATTGTGCGGCCCTCCCACAATGAAGGCCATCCTTCCAAAATATGCACACAGCAAACAGCAGAGTGTTAACACGAATCACAGTCACGGACCTGCAAAGAGAAGCAGTGATCCAGGTGGTGGCTGGGGATGTGAACACCTCGTCCACACCTGAAAACCAACTGACCTGAAAACCAGCAGGATATTGAGGCACTCAACCATGCTACATCCAACATAATCAAATTGGTATCTGTAGAAGCCTCCCCACACCCACAACACTGCCCACAGTTTGCAAACAACCATACAGCATATAACAAGGTAGGCCTCATTAACCTCAACATACATGAAAAAATAGAAGTCATATAGAAACAGTTCCTGACCACATAGAATCAAACTGAACTTCAAAACTAAGTAGCACAACTTTAAACCATTCATGGATCAAAGAGGAAATCTAAAGAGAAATAAAGGTAGTAGATTGAATGAAAAATATAACATGCATAGATTTGTAATGTACAATTCAATCTGGACCATGAGGCAAATTTATAGTATTAAATGGATACATTAGGGCTGAAGAGATTGCTTAGTGGTTAAGGCACTTGCCTGCAAAGCCAAAGGACCCAGGTTTGATTCCCCAGGATCCACATAAAGCTAGATGCACAAGGTGGCACATATATCTAGAGTTCATTTGCAGTGGCTAGAGGCCCTGGCACACCCAATCTCCCATTCTCTCTCTCTCTCTCTCTGCCCCTCTCACTTCTGCTCTAATATATATATTAGAATAAAGAGAAGTCTAAAATCCATTATCTCCATTCTCATTTCAAGAACGTAGAAAAAGAAAACCATTGGTTGGTGTGATAGTTTGGATGCATGGCCCCATGTACTCAGATTTTTTTTTTTTTTTGAGTTTGCAGCCAGGCATGGCTTTAATCCCAGCACTTGGGAGGCAGAGGTAGGAGGATCACTGTGAGTTCGAGGCCAGCCTGAGACTACATAGGGAATTTAGCCTGGGCTAAAGTGAGATTCTACCTCGAAAAAAAATTGAGGGCTGGAGAGATGGCTTAGTGGTTAAGGCGCTTGCCTGTGAAGCCTGAGGAGCCATGTTCAACTCTCCAGGTCTCACATAAGCCAGACACACAAAGTGATACAAGCTCTATAAGGTTTCACAATGTGTACAAGGTGGTACACGCGTCTGGAGTTCAATTACAGTGGCTGGAGGCATTGGTGCGCCAATTCGCTCTCTCTCTCTCTCTCTTACACACACACACACACACACACACACACACACACACACACACAAAAAAAAAAAAAAAAAAACAGCCTGCTGGGCTTGCCTCAAAAAAAACTCAGCCCCTAGCAGGCAGACTTCTGCTACGGGAGGCATGTCACTGGGACAGATCTGAACTCCAGCCCAAAGGTGTGCAGAGAGGTCTGAGCTCTGGAAGGCGTCCTCCTCGCTGCTTTTTGTGTTTGCTAGCTGGAGGTGGATTCTCTCTCTCTGCTTGGATTTATGGATAGGAGCCTCCTTCTTCCACCATTGATGGACCATCCCATGGATCTGTAACCTTTGAAATAAATCCCTTCTTCCCATAAAACTGTGTTTGGTTAGATGTTTGTCCCAGCATTGTGGAGCTGTCTACAACAGTTGGGGAGATGGCTCACTGGATAAATGACTTTCTTTTTTTTTAATATTTTTTGTTTATTTATTTATTTGAGAGTGACAGACAGACAGAGAGAGAAAGAAGTAGATAGATAGAGAGAAAATGGGCATGCCAGGGCCTCCAGCCACTGCAAACGAACTCCAGATGCATGGCCACATTGTGCATCTGGCTTACGTGGGTCCTGGGGAATTGAGCCTCAAACCAGGGTCCTTAGGCTTCACTGGTAAGTGCTTAACAGCTAAGCCATCTCTCCAGGCCCCGGCTTTCTTTCTTTTTAAAAATATTTTATTTTTTATTTATTTATGAGAGGGAGAGAGAGGAAAGAGAGAGAGAATGTGCACACCAGGACCTTTAGCTACTGCAAATAAACTCAGACACATGTATCACTTTGTGCATCTGGCTTACATGGGATCTGGAGAATCATACCTTAGTCCTTAAGCTTCACAGGCAAGCACCTTAACCACTAAGCCATCTCTCCAGCCTGATAAATTACTTTCTATGCCATAATAAGTACCTGAGTTATGATCCCCAGAACCCCATGTAAAATCTGGACACAGCAGTACACCCATCTGGAATCCTGGTATGCTGATAGTGAAATGGGAAATGGAGATGGAAGAATTCCCCAGAAGCTTGAGGGTCTTCTAGCCTGGCGAATACAACAGAGGATAAGAAACCTGTCTCAAACAAGATGGAAGACAAGGACACACTCTCAGAAAAATAACAGTACAGGGAAACTTTCTTAATTTGATTTTTTTAAAAGCATCTACAGGGGCTGGAGAGATGACTCCGCAGTTAAGGCATTTGCCTGCAAAGCCTAACAACCCGGGTTGGATTCCCCAGTACCCTTATAAAACCAGATGCACAAAGTGACACATGCATCTGGAGTTTGTTTGCAGCAGCTGGAAACCCTGGAAGGCTCATTCTCTGTCTGTCACTCGTCTCTCTCTCCCTCTCTCTCTCTCTCTCTCTCTCTCTCTTTGCTTGTAAATAAAGAATAAAATAAAAATATTTTTTTGGACATACTGAGCTAGGGTCTCACTGGTCCAGGCTGAATCCCAGAATTAACTAGGCAGAGGTCAGGGTGATCGCCAACTCTTCGAGGCCATCCTGAGACTACCTCTGCCTCCAGGTCAGCTGGGATTAAAGAGTGAGACCCTACCTCGGCTTAAGAATAAAAAATTTTTAAAAAAAGACATACTGAGTAGGAAAAAAGAAATAACTCTTCCTCTCATTGTAGGTGACATGATTTTCTATGTAGAAAAGCCTAAAGAATCTTTTAAAAAGGGCTGGAGAGATTGCTTAGTAGTTAAGGTGCTTTGCCTGCGAAGCCTAAGGACCACAGTTTGATTCTCCTAAGGACCCCAGTTCGATTCTCCAGGTCCCACGCAAGCCAGATACACATGGTGGTGCATGCATCTGGAGTTCATTTGCAGTGGCTACAGGCCCTGCTGTGCCTATTCTCACTCTTTCTTTCTCTCTCTCCCCCTGTCTCAAATAAATAAATAAATAGTCTAACTTAAAAAGAAAGAATCTAAAAAAAAAAACCCTAGCCGGGTGTGGTGGCACACACCTTTAATCCCAGCTCTTGGGAGGCAGAGGTAGGAGGATTGCTGTGAGTTCAAGGCCACCCTGAGACTACATAGTTAATTCCAGGTCAGCCTGGGCCAGAGTGACACCCTACCCAATGAATAGATAGATAGATAGATAGATAGATAGATAGATAGATAGATAGATAGATCCTAAAAGAAATCACTGAGTTCAGCAATGCTACAAAAGCATGCTGTCAAGGCAGCACTAAAAGAAAAATAATAACATTTACAGCCATTTAAAATCATAGAGACCGGGCTGGGGAGATAGCTCAGTGCTTAAAGGTGCTCACTGGCAAGCCTGCTAGCCCAAATTCAATTCCTCAACACTCATGTAAAGCCAGATGCAAAGTGGCACACGCACCTGTAATCTGAACACACATCATGGCAGAACCAGGGAAGCTCATGGGCCAGCTAGACTGGAACACACCCAGTTGCAAAACATCCAGACACCCTGTTGCAAAAAAATAAGGAGGGGGGAGAGGACAACTATCCAATGGTTGTCCTCTGGAAGCCATGTGCATGCTTTCACAAATCCACACAGACACATCACACACATCTACACACACAGGCACACAGATAAATGTTTTAGAAACATTTGAAAAACAAGCCTAAAGTTTCCAGGATGAGATGACAGATTACACACACTTTTAATCCCAGCACTTGGGAGGCAGAGGTAGGAGGATCGCCATGAGTTCAAGGCCACCCTGAGACGACATAGTGAATTCCAGGTCAGCCTGAGCTAGAGTGAGACCCCTACCTCAAAAAGCAAAACAAAAACAACAACAACAAAAAATACAAACTGTGAGAAAGGATGGATGTCAATTTCTAAGCAAGTGACCAAAAATAAACAAGTAGTTATACTCATGTCTGACAAAATAAATGTCAATCTAAAATAGTCTGGAGAAATAAGGTCACTACATGTTACCAAATAGAACAATCCCTCAAACATAATAATTGTAAACATATATATGCACCAAATGTTGACACATCAATTTCCTAAAACAAACACCATAGCACGTAAAGAATCAGTGGGAGTGTGGTCGCACATGCCCTTAGTCCCAGCAATCAGGAGGCTGAGGTAACAGGATCACTTGTGAGTTCAAGGCCAGCCCAGAACTAAAAAACAAGTTCTTGGCCAAGCTGGGCTAAAATGAGACTCTGTCTTAAAAACAAACAGACAAAAAGATAGATTAAGGTACAATAACTCCCTCCTACCTATACACACACATTCATCAATAGATAGATCATACAGAAAAAGAATAACAAAGAAGTCCAGAGTTAAAGTGCACAATATATCAAATGGGCTTAACATAACCACAGAAAATTCCATCCAATTTGGCCAGCCAGGCCAAATGAGCCAATGGGTGCAATAGTGGCATGTTTGCTATGGGGGAAACCAGCCGCTCTCTACTTGGACTGGAGGCCCGCTCCATGGGAAGGAATACATCCCTGATACTGAAAACCTACAACAGGGGTAGTCATGAGCCCTAGGGGCGTAATGTCTGCTGGTGTCTGGCTAAATGTATATACTATGCTCACCAAACTGCCCAGTAAGCACTTTTCTTAATGTCCATACCCATATATTAATGCTACTCCCACTTTTGCTTAGAGAAGCTTCTCTTTTCAGATGGTGGTGACCTTGAGATGACTCAGAAGGCACCATGGTGCTGAGAAGAAGGGACAGAGGAGTGCTCAGCACTGAAACGTTTCTAACACACCTTCCAAGGTTTAAGGTCCATTGTGGAAGGGGGTGGAAAGAATGTAAGGGACAAGGGAAGGGTAGGACTCCTTTCAAAATGTCCTCCACACACAAAATGGCCTGGATATCCATGATCTCTCAGTGCCTGGCACTACCTACACAAGACCATCATAATAGGAGGAAAAGATCATGACATCAAACTGAAAAGAAAGACTGGTTGAGAGGGGGAGGGGATATGATGGAAAATGGAGTTCCAAAGGGGAAAGTGGGGGGAGGGAGGGAAGTACCATGGGATATTGTCTACAATTAAGGAAGTTGTCAATAAAAAATAAAATAAAATAAATCCTATCAAAAAAAGAAAGGAAGCCGGGCGTGGTGGCGCATGCCTTTAATCCCAGCACTCGGGAGGCAGAGGTAGGAGAATCGCCGAGAGTTCGAGGCCACCCTGAGACTACATAGTTAATTCCAGGTCAGCCTGGACCAGAGTGAGACCCTACCTTGCAAAACCAAAAAAAAAAAAAAAGAAAGGAAATTCCATCCAATAGCTGTGGAATTAATATTCTACAGTAGTTCAAGATCATCCTTGGCTATGCAGTGAGTTCCAGGGCAGGCTAAATTACATGAGGGTCTGTCTCAACAAATTAATTAACTAAAAGGAATTTTTTTTTTTTTTTTTTTGGTTTTTCGAGGTAGGGTCTCACTCTGGCCCAGGCTGACCTGGAATTAACTATGTAGTCTCAGGGTGGCCTTGAACTCACGGCGGGCCTCCTACCTCAACAAATTAATTAACTAAAAGGAATTTTTTTATAAAATAATGAAATTATGTCTTCTGTAGGAAAATGGATGGAACTGAAGATTATCATGTTAAGCAAAATAAGTCAGACTCCAGGGGAGGTCATGAGCGTTATGGGTATAAAGCCTGCTCTTGTCTGGCTAAATGTATATTTTATTCCCACCAAGCTGCCCTGAAAGCACTACATTTAATGTGCATATTCACATGTTAATGCTACTCTCACTTCTGGTTAGAGAAGCTTCTCTTTCAGATGGCGATGACCACTGGGATGACCCAAAAAGCAACATAGTGCTGAGAAGAAGGAATGGAGGAGTGCCCAGTACTGAAACATCTCTGTCACACCCTCCAAGGCTCAGGGCCCATTGCGGAAAAGGGGGCGGATAGAATGGAAGAGCCAAAGGAAGGGTATGACTCCTTACAATGCAACTGTCCAGACAGAAATTTGCCTTTATATCCATGACCTTGCAGTGCCTAGCAATACCTTCGCAAGACCCTCATAATAGAAGAAAAAGATGATGACATCAAAATAAAAGAGAGACTAATGGAGAGAGGGAAAGGATATGATTGGAGTTCTAAAGGGGAAAGGGGGCAGGGGAGGGAAATATCATGCATTTTTTTGTATGTAAGTATAGAAGTTGTCAATAAAAAATTAAAATAAATAAATAAATAAAAATAAGCCAGACTCAGAAATACAAATATTGGCTATGCGTGGTGGCACACACCTTTAATCCCAGCACTCGAGAGGCAGAGGTAGGAGGATCATCATGAGTTCGAGGCCACCCTGAGACTACATAGTGAATTCCAGGTCAGCCTGAGCTAAGAGTGAGATCCTACCTCAAAAAACCAAAAAATACAAACATTGGAGTTGGAGAGATTGCTCAGTGGTTAAGGCACTTGCCTGTAAAATCTAACAACCCCAGTTCAATTTCCCAGTACCAATGTAAAGCCAGATGCACAAGGTGGTGCATGTGTCTGGAATTCATTTACAGTGGCTAGAGGCCCGGATGCATCCATTCTCTCTCTCTCTCAAATAAAAAAGAAATACAAATATCACATGGTCTCTCTCATATGTAGAATCTGGATTAGATAAATAGATAAAAGATAGATAGTTTAAGCCGGGAGTGGTGGCGCACGCCTTTGATCCCAACACTCCGGAGATAGAGGTAGGGGGGTTGCCATGAGTTCAAGGCCAGCCTGACACTACAGTGAGACCCTACCTTGAAAAAAAAAAAAAAAAAAAAAAAAAAAAAAAAGATAGATAGATAGTTTATGTAATTTTTTATTACTCAAACTCTCCCTGTTCATTCTATTGTGTGGTTCCATCTCCTGATTGTCACTGATTCATATGTATGTATGTATAATTTTTTAAAAATAAAAGTGAGGGCAATTTGGGGGAGAAAGACAAAGATCCCATTTTTCTCAAATGTGGAATCTAGATACGTATCACTTGTAGGTCTACTTCAGAGCCCTCTCTTCTATCTGATCCACTGAATTTTGAACAACAAGTAGGGAAGACTGGGGCTTTCATGCACACTGACTTCAATGGGCCAAACGGATGGCTTCCCATCAAGATTCAGTGACCTCCTCCTAGTGGATTTCCAATGACTCTTGGAGGTCTCCCAGCCCAGCCCACCCCACCTGCATGTGGAAGGGAAAACAGGCATCCTGCTTGCTTGTACGGCCTGCTTTTCCCTATTTGTCAGCCTCTGCTCTGACCATGACCAGCTCTGCCTCAGGAAACCCAGCAATGGTCCCTTTGTCCCTAGATGCAGCCACACCTTGTCCCACCAGGTTTCAAATCAGCTTTTAGATGGGCTACCACCTTCAAATCATTGCCTCCAGCCCTGAACAATTCTTTATTAATTCTCTTTACCCTTGCATTATTTACTGTTCATTACATAAACTCTGCCTGTTCAATCCATTGTGTGGTTCCGTCTCCCCGATTGGCACTGATGCATATAATTATATATTATTTTAAAGGTCATAAATGCTATGGGGAAACAAGTTGGACACATAGTGAGGGTGGTTGTATTTTAAATGGAAATGACCAAGCCAGCCTCACCAAGGTGACATTTGAACACAGAATTGACAATAATGGAGGAAATGGTCCAAGGAACAAATTAGGTGGGAGAAGGTTCCAGGTGGGAGGAACACAGAGTTCAGACCTGAAGGGAGGACAGGGAGCAGCAGCATGTGCCAGGAACACACCAGAGGGCAGAGCAGCTGCAGAGGACAAATCACGAGACGGCTCAAGAAGGGGAGAGACCTGGAGGGCTTTGACACAGACATGATGTGACCTACGTGGTTAAAGGGTCACTCCAGGTGCTATGTTGATTCGGACACTGTAACAGATGGGGGACGACAGGTACAGCAGCAGAGAACCCAGTTGAGAAGATACTCCAGTTGCCCAACCAGAATGATGGCGCAACAGTCTGTCTGGGGAGATGGGAATGGCAAAACATGGACTTATGGCCCAAGCCCTGTGTGAGGGGCAGCTGGAGGGAACAACCCCATGGGAAGACGAGGCTCCTCCATCTGTAACCCCCAGTCCCACAGGAGCAGCACCCCAGCGCCCAGCCTGAGCATGGATGAGGCTGGGATCTCCCTCTTAAACAATCCATTCTGCTGCCGCCGAGAGCTGTGTGCCTGGCTCCTGGGTCCTGCTTTCCCCTCTGTGAAACCTGAAGACCTCCCTTCTCTCCCTACCCTCACGGTTAACCACAGCCCAGGTTCCAGGAGGGCTTAGAAGACATCCCTGACTGACACTGACATACCCTACTGTTTCCTGGTCCCCTCCTCTCATTCATCACTGAATCATCTTGCTTGTGTGTGTGTGTGTGTGTGTGTGTGTGTGTGTGTGTGTGTGTGTATGCTCATGATGTGAATGTGTGCCTGTGCGTACATGAATGTGTGTGGCACTGTGTGTGTACATGTGGCTTTGTGTGTTCACATATATGCCTGACTGTGAATGGTGTTTTGTCTGCCTGTATGTGAGTGGATGCATTTATGCCTTGGTGTGTGTGTGTGTGTGTGTGTGTGTGTGTGTGTGTCTTTCTCTGTACTTCTAAATGTACACGTGCCATTGTGTGTTTGTGCATGTCTGTATGTGGCTGTGTGGGCAGCTCTGTGTCTGCATGTACACATGTGTAGGCAGTAGTGTTAGAGTATCTGTACATGTTCATATCTCTGTGTGTTTGTGTTCTTGTACGTGTGCTGACTTTCTGAGACTTCTGCAACAAATTCCCACAAATCTGGTGGTTTAAAATGAGAAATTCAGTCTCTCAGACACTTAGAGACCATCTGTGATGGTTAATTTTTTTAATTAATTTTTATTTATTTATTTGAGAGCCACAGACAGAGAAAGATGAGGAGAGAGAGAGAGGGAGTGAGAATGGGCACACCAGGGCCTCCAGCCACCGCAAACAAACTCCAGATGCATGCACCACCTTGAACATCTGGCTTATGTGGGTCCTGGGGAATCGAGCCTCAAATCTAGGTCCTTAGGCTTCACAGGCAAGCACTTAACCAATTAGCCATCTCTCCAGTCCCAATTTTTTTTTTTTTTTTTTGAGGTAAGATCTTACTGCCTGATCCAGTCTCAGGCTGGCCTCGAACTCTCGAAATCACACTGAGCCTCTTACTCTGCCTTCCAAGAGCTGGGATTAAAGCATGCGCCACCACATCTAGCTATGTGATGGTGAATTTTAATTGGCAACTTGACTGGGTGGGGAAGTACCTACCAGACACACCTTTGGGCATGTCTGTAAAGATATTTCCAGAGAAGTTTAACTGAGGAAGGAAGACCCACCTTATAGCATTACCCCATGGATTCCCAGACTGAACCAAAAGCAGAAAATGAGCTGAGCACCAGCACTACTCTCTCTCTTTTGGACTCCGTGTCACCCTCTGTCTCATGCTCCTGCCACCATGACTTCCTGACATGATGGACTATATATCCCTTTTAATACTATGAGCCAAAATAAACTCTTCTCTTAAATTGCTTTTGGACAGGTATTTTGTCACAGAAATGAGAAAAGCAAGTAGCACACCAGACATCTGACATCAGGATTCCCTTCCAGAGCTGACACGGTGACAGTCCTCCTCCAATGACACCAAGGTTTGACTCACCAGGCCCCTCCTAGAGTGTGGCTTGGGTGTCCCTGGAGGCCACACAGACCTGAATAGGAACCTGTCCTAGGTGACAGGGTCAGCTCACTGAATTCTACTGCTGCGTAAATTATCTAGACCTCACTTCTGGTCTTTGGAACCAGCAACAGATGGGTCCAGATGTTCACAAAGATGAGGTGACCCTGCTGTGCTGTCCCAGAACTCGGCCCAAGAACTGGCTTTCATACTGTCCTTAGGTTGGGCCAGCAAGAGGTCTGAAAGTCATTCTGACTCAGAACGGAAGGGAAAAGGGACCCAAGACATATGGGGTAGAAACACAAAACCCACAAGAGGTCGTGACCCTGAAGATTAGGAATCAGGTCTCACACAGTGCGGGTGCTCATGGGGGCACAGCAGAGTGATTCGCTAGGGCTAGGAGCGGGAATTGAACCAGGTTTTGCCCATGGCACACTATGCCAACTACTGGAGGGACCATTCTGACAAGGAGATAGTGTTCGCTCCCAAGGCAGCCAAGCACAAGGAGGGAGGTCCCGTCTCAAGTGCACCGCCCTGAGGATGGAGTTTGAGGACGGTGACAGGGTAAAGAGGCCACATGCTGTGGCGTGGGAAAGCTAAATATTTGGTGATGTGTGCACTTAGAACATTGAAACGATCTTTCATAGGACCCATGACCGCAAAACAGGGTCAAGAGCATGCATGACCTGAAGGTAGAGCTATCAGACAGACGCCTGATGTCACCCATCAGACACCTGCACAGGCAGAAGAGAAGACCAAGTGATTTCCGAAAGGGCCTGCCGGTCCCTACAAAGTAACCCAGGCAAGCGTTATTGTAGAGACGTCTGGGAGAGGTATTATTTAGAGCAAAAATAGTGGGAAACCAGTGATATATCACTCCACTGTGTGTCCTCCTACATTAGTAGGGTTTTGTTGTTGTTTTAGTTTGGGTTTTGGTTTTGGTTTTGGTTTTTCAAGGTTTTTCTAGCCCAAGTTGACCTTGAATTCACAGGATGGCCTCAAACTGACAGTGATCCTCCTACCTCTGCCTTCCAAGTGCTGGGATTAAAGGCGTGGACCACCACACCCTGCTCACTAGTGTTTTTGTTATTTTATTTTATTTTTATTTATTTATGAGAAAGAGAGGAGGGAGAGAGAGAGAGAGAGAGAGAGAGGCAAGGGAGAGAATGGGCACGCCAGGGCCTCCAGCCACTGCAAACGAACTCCAAACGCATGCACCACTTTGTGAATCTGACTTAAATGAGTCCTGGGGAACTGAACCTGGGTCCTTCAGCTTTGCAGGCAAGTGCCTTAACCTCTAAACCATTTCTCCATCCTCATTGGTGTTTTTAAGTCAACCAAAAGCAAACTTCAGGGTTTGTTCAGGATTTCCTTCAGCGCCAGAAACACCCTCATTTCACCCACAAATGTATTGCTCCTCAAAATGGGCTTATTGTACAATGGAACAGGATTCAGCTATAAGAAAAAAAATGAGTCTACAACATGAATGAGGCTCAGACACATGACAGTTCATGCCAGATAACAAATGGAGAAGTTGTAGGACTCCATCTATGGGAAGTGTCCAGCAAGGACCATGAAGACAGAAAACAGATTGTTGGTTTCCTGGGTAGGGGTGGGAAGATCCCAGTGGAGACTGATCATAGAGTTTGTTTTGAAGTGAGAATGACTTGGGACCAGCTGGGTGGGGGTGGCTATAGTCCACTGAGCATGTGAAAATACTGTGAAATTGTTAATTTGAGGTTATGTGGGCTGCTCCTTCCCCATTATTTAGGAAGGGGGAAAAACACATGGTAAGATTTGGTAGGTGGAACAACAAACGTGCCATTCACTGAGAGAACGATGGAGTCTTTTCCAGAAGGAACAAAGACTCCAGTGTACAGGTGAGACTAAATGGAGGGTTCAGCTTCCTAGGAAGGTGGGTCCAGTCACTGCACCAACTCACTTCCTGAACAGTGGGAAGGAGCCAGGATTGGAAGCACGTGAAGCCCATAACCAGTCTTTTCTCTCTCTCTTTCTTCCTTCCTTTCTTTCTTTCTTTCTTTCTTTCTTTCTTTTTTCTTTTTTAAGTGCTTTTTTTAGAGACAGAAAGAGAGAGAGAATTGGCACACCAGGACCTCAGCCACTGCAATCAAACTCCAGATGCTTGCTCCACCTAGTGGGCATGTGTGACCTTGCATTTTCCTCATCTTTGTGCATCTGGCTAATGTAGGATCTGGAGAGTTGAACATGGGTCCTTGGGTTTCGCAGACAAGTGCCTTAACCACTAAGCCATCTCTCCAGTCCTATAAGTAGTCTTTATGCACAGGGCATTGGGCACCCCCTCTCCTGTCATAAGTTACCATGGAAGGCTCTCTCAGAGCTGGAGATGGTGTGAGTAGGTATGTGTGTGCATGTGTATGATTGTATTAACACACACTTCTACATGTGTGCATGGGTGGGTATGCATGTGTGCAAGTGGGTGAATATATATTACACATGTACATATGTGTGTGTATGAATTATACGTCTATATGTTTGTGCATGCATGGTGCACTTTGTGCATGTAAGTCCCTGTGGAGTGTCCATGTGCACATCTGTGCATTCTGAATAAGATGAGGTATGCATACATGTGTGTGCATCATGTGTGCCAGAGCATATGGGAAGGTAGGTGACCCGTGTGCGTGTATGCACTTTGCGCAGAACGGGGTGATGCATTATGTGTTAGCATGTGCTCTGCATTTTATGCCTGTTCATATGTGCACGTAGGGCTGTGGGGGGGGGATGGAAAACATGCGCACATAAGCGACTTGTGTGTGCACCAATGTGCACATGTATGCACACACGTCGGTGGTATCATGGGCTAGTGACTTTTGCAGCTGTCCCTGCAGAATGAAGCTGTGGCAACTTGGCCCCACTCTGTGACAGCTATGAAAACAGATTCGGAAAGCCTGGCCCTGCACAAAACAGATCAGGTTCGGAGGAAACTATAAGACTCACCTTCCTTGATCCTCACTCAAGTGCAGACACCCAGGTAGGGACATTGACCTAGGAAGCAGAGATAGACACTGAGGCTCTGAAGCTATAGATTGACTCAGAGAAAAAAAAATTGTCCCTGTGCCCAGGAGGGTTATTAGTGCCACCTCCTTCAGAACACAGTGCCCAGACCTGTAAGGGAGGCACCTATGGCCAGCCCAAGGTTCTCTGCCTTCCAGACAGGAATAGCTTTCATCGTCCCCCACACCCTTGGAATGGCCAAGTGGGAACAGGCCATGCAAGGGTATCTTCCCCCCACCCAGGAAGCCAAGCCCCCAGGCAAGGACCTTTGGACCACACACAGGCTTGCATATGGCTCACCTGTGTGTATTGGTTAGCTGGGGCTGCTGTAACCAAGGACTCCAGACAGCTTTAAAGGGCATTTATGTTTCATAGCCTCAAGGTGAAAGGGTGCTGGTGTGGCGAGTTTCTGATGAGGGCCTCTTCCTGGGTGGAAGAGGTCCTCATGTGTCCTCACTGTGTCGACAGATGGCAATGTGCCTCCTTATTAGAACCACAACCCCATCGTGAGCACCCACCTTCACCCACAACTAATCCCCCCAAAGGGCCCTTCTCCCCACACCATATCCCTACATAACAGGGCTTCCGAGTAGTTATTGGGGGATACATGCAGTCCATGGCCTGTGAGTTAACTGTGAGCCACCTGTGATCCCCATGATCATATGTGATCACATATAGACTCACCTGAAGCTCACCCATGGAGTCACCGATAGCTGCCTAGTCACATGTTGCAGAAGACCCCTGACCAGGCCTCTGCTTCTATGAAATGGGAGTACAAGATGTTTACTTTTGGCTGTGAACTTGACAGAATGTAGCATCACCATGGAAACAAATTCTCTGGGCATGTCTGTGAGGGAATTTCAAGGTTTGGTTAAGTAAGGCGGTAATATCCACCCTGAAATGTGGACAGCACCATATATTATGGCTGGTGTCCTGACTGACTAAAAAGAAGAGAGAGAGAGAGCTGAGCACCAGCATGCATCTCTCTCTCTCTCTGCTTCCTGACTGTGGATGCACTGTAAACGGCCGCCTCACGCTCCAGCCACCATGCCCTTCACCACCATGCCCTTCGGCCATGATGGACTGTAACTTCAAACTGTGGAGCAGAAAAAGCTCTCCCATCCTTAAGTAACTTCCTGTGAATACAATGAGAAAAGCAACTAACACAAGCTGAAGACACAGTGGCTGTGAGGCTTGTTCAGGGCCATAACGTGGATCTAACTCCTAGGACCATGTGAGATCGAGGCCAGGCCTTAGCAAACAGCATGAAGATCTGTAATAAAGGTGACTGGCTCTGTGTTAGAGTTATGGGGACCAACTCTGACTCCACCTGCCTAGATGCCACAGAGGGAGGCTGCCTGTGAGGGCAGTGAGATAGATAGCATGGGGCTCCCTGTGGGCATGTGCAGGGATCCATCCCTGCTGGATATCTCATCTATCACCCTGTGGGACTCCCTCGTCCCATCCTCTCCCATCTTGTCTGCCTCTTCCCCTTGTCCTTGGCAGGGTTAAGCAGTGGAGACAGTAGCTTCTCCGAGTGCTGCCAGCATGCAATGACAGAGCAAGGGGCAAGATGCTGGCTTCTAGCCACTGGGAAGAGGATAACATATGTCTCAAAATCCGTGGGCTCAGACAAGATGCTTGGCTCTATAACTGAACACTAGAGGCATGAGGCTGATTCGTTCCTTAGTACATAATGGGCTCCTTTGAGACAGAATGGCCTGGAAAAGGGCACTGAGGGAAAGGTGGAGAGGCTGCGTGTGTGTGTGTGTGTGTGTGTGTGTGTGTGTGTGTGTGTGTGTGTGTGTACATATGCCATAGTGTGTGTATGGAAGTCAGAGAACAACTTTGGGGTGTTGGCCTTCTATTTCTACATTATTTAAACAGGAAACACAGCCTCTGTTATGTTTTACCTCTGAAAACGCCAGGCTAGCTGGCCCACAAGCTTTGAGCTTCTCCTGATTGTGCCTCTCATTGCCATGGGTGCGTTGGGATTACAGATGAGTGTGTCATTTTAGGTGTAGCTTGACATGGGTGCTAGAGGTTGAAACTCTGGTCAGCAGACTTTTAACCTCGGAGAAATCTCCCCAGTCCCCAAAAAAGCATTACTGAAAGCCGGGCGTGGTGGCGCACGCCTTTAATCCCAGCACTCGGGAGGCAGAGGTAGGAGGATCGCCGAGAGTTCAAAGCCACCCTGAGACTACATAGTTAATTCCAGGTCAGCCTGGACCAGAGTCAGACCCTACCTCGAAAAACCAAAAAAAAAAAAAAAGCATTACTGAGATGTTTAAGGCCCTGCCACTCAGCAGCAAGATTCTAACAAGTAAATAGAGGTGTGTCACCTGCAGAAGGGTGAGTGCAGCCTTTCAGCCCTGAAGCAAACTAGGAACACATGCAAAAGAAATCCACAAAGTTTTCTGAGAAGCTGCCTTAGCAGAAGCGCTGAGCAAGGTAGCTCCATGTGTGAAAGGGCCCCAGACCCCAGCACCCCAGGACACTGCCAAGAATGGTGCCCATGGGACACATTTCCCATGTTGTCTTCAGAAGTGGCCAAGGCAAATGAACAAGGGCAAGAGGAAGGGTGTGTCAAAACCAGCAAACAGAGGGGGCTGGCAAGATGGCTTAACAGTTAAGGAATTTGCCTGCAAAGCCAAAGGATCCCAGTTTGACTCTCTAGGACCCATGTAAACCAGATGCACAAGGGGGTGCATGCATCTGGAGTTCATTTGCAGTGGCTAGAGGCCCTGGCATACCCATTCTCTCTCTCTCTTTCTCTCTCTCTTTCCCTCTCTTAAATAAGTAAAAAAAAAAATATATATATATGTATATATTTTGTTGTTGTTGTTGTTGTTGTTTGTTTGTTTGTTTGTTTTGCAAGGTAGGGTCTCACTCTGGTCCAGGCTGACCTGGAATTAACTATGTAGTCTCAGGGTGGCTTTGAACTCTCGGCGATCCTCCTACCTCTGCCTCCCGAGTGCTGGGATTAAAGGCGTGCGCCACCACGCCCGGCCAAATATATTTTTTTAAAAAAAAAACAGTGAACAAAGAGAACAGGGCACTGGGAGCCACCCCATGCCACTCCTCCCCCTGAGCAAGACCCAGTAGTATTTGCCCAAAGGGAACTGGAGTTACCAAGGACCAGCAGCTGCTCTGTGTCGACCAGCACTCTCACATAATGTTCATATCTATCTTAATCTCTTAGTGCTACCATGTGCTAAGGACCTAATACTTCCCTCACCAGATCAAGGGTCTATATGAAGATGTGGTCAGGGTTTAAGTCATCCATCCTAAAGACCGGGGACTTTGATCCTAAACCTGGATCAGATGAAGCATCAAGGACATGAGACAGGAGGTGCATAAGGGACATGAACTACTGTGACTGAGTGATGGTGGCACAGGTGGCATTAAAGAGCCAAGTCCTCGCCCTCCTTGTGACCTCCGGCGGTCTGGCAGTTTCTCCTATTGGAGAAGCCAAGTGCATCTCTGGCCTCTGGGTTTCAGCTTTGACACTGTGACTTGCTTTGACTGCAGTGGGGAGACAGGAAGAGCAGTGGGTCTGCTCTGAGTCTGAAGGTACTTGGATCTCCTCCCTCCCTGCTATGATGGACACCAATATGAGGATGTAGGACAAGTGGAGCCAAGCCATCCCAATTGGACTTGGCCTAAGCCTGCTGACCTGCTGCAAACCTACAAATGCAGGAACAAACCTAGATGAGGTCACAGCCCAATCACAGGCTGATCTGCAACATGGCTAAATAAAGATTTGTTGTTTTATGTCACTGAGATTTTGGACTATTTGTTACACAGCAGTAGCTGACTGATCCAACCCTATTATTTTCTCCTTAGGTGAGCTCAGGCATGCCTATGACTTCACATATGTATCAGTGACTCCAAATTTGTTATCATCTCTGTGGCAGTCAGCTTCACATTGCTGGCCGAAAACACCTGACCAAAAGCAACTTGTGGGAGGAAACAGTTTATTTTGGCTTACAGACTCAAGAAGAAGCTCCATGATGGCAGGGGAAAACATGGCATGAGCAGAGGCTGGACATCACTTCTTGACCAACATCAGGTGGACAACAGCCAGCAGGAGAGTGTGTCAAACACTGGCAAGGGGAAGCTGGCTATAATACCCGTAAGTCTGTCCCCAACAACATACCTCCTCTGGAGACTCTAATTCCCAACTTGCCATCAGCTGGGGACTTAACATTCAGAACACATACTGGGTTCACCTAATTCAAACTACCATGATCTACTTAGACCTCTATTTTTTTTATTATTAACAACTTCCATAATTATAGACAATAAACTGTGATAATTTCCTCCCCACTCACTTTCCCCTTCACAAATCCACTGACCATCATATCTCCTCCCCCTCTCAATCAGTGTCTCTTTATTTTGATGTCATCATCTTTTCCTCCTATTATACTGGTCTTGTGTAGGTAGTGCCAGGCATTGAAATGTCATGGATATCCAGGCCATTTTGTGTCTGGAAGAGCACATTGTAAGGAGTCCTACTCTTCCTTTGGCTCTTACATTCTTACTGTCACCTCTTCTGCAATGGCCCCTGAGCCTTGGAAGGTGTGTTAGAGATATTTCAGTGCTGAGCACTCCTCTGTCCCTTCTCAGCACTGTGGTGCCTTTTGGATCTCCCCAGAGGTCACTGCCATCTGAAAAGAGAAGCTTCTCTAACTAACCAAAAGTGAGAGTAGTATTAATATATGGGTATGAACATTAAGAAAAGTGCTTACCAGGCAGTTTGGTGAGCATAATATATGCATTTAGCCAGACAACAGCAGGTGTTGCACCCCTAGAGCTCATGACTTTTCCTGTCATAGGTTTTCAGTATCAGGTATGTATTTCCTCTCATGGAGCAGGCCTCCAATCCAATTAGAGAGCAGTTGGTTTCCCCCATAACAGACATGCCACTATTGCACCCATTGGTTCTTTGGCCTAGTTGGCCAAACTTAAGGCTTGTAATGTCCACTGTTGTTTATCTCCACTGATGACTTTTTTTCTCTCCCATGGAGCTGCATTCAGTGTAGTCCAGCTTTCTGTCAGCTGGTCTACATAGAGGAGGTTTTCAGTTCAGCTCCAGCAAGATCTCTAAGTGACCTTGCAGCCCAAGCATGTGTAGTCTTCAGCAATATAAACCCCTATTTAAAAAAAATTTTTTTTACTCAGGCATGGTGGAGCACACCGTTAATCTCAGCACTCAGGAGGATCACCATGAGTTTGAGGCCACCCTGAGAATACATAGTGAATTCCAGGTCGGCCTGGGCTAGAGTGAGACCCTACCTCGAAAAACCAAAAAAAAAAAAAAAAATTACATCAGGCATAGTGGTTCACGTCTTTAATTCCAGCACTTGGAAGGCAAAGGTAGGAGGATTGCAGTGAGTTCAAGGCAACCCTGAGACTGTAGTGAATTCCAGGTCAGCCTGGGCTAGAGTGAAACTCTACCTTGGAAAAAAATATATTTATATTGCATATGTGTATGCGCACACATGCACAATGCACATGTGCATGCCTCTTACACTGCAAGCAACACCAGATGCTTGTGCCACTTTTTTTTTTTTGGAGAGAGACACAGAGAGAGAGAGAGAGAGAGAGAGGGAGAGGAAGACAGAGATGGGCGTGCCAGCAGCCTCTCAGCTACTGCAAACGAAATCCAGATGCGTGCGCCACCTTGTGGTCAAGTGTGGCATTGTGCCCTTGCGTCACTTGGCATCTGGCTAAACGTGGGACCTGGAGATTGGAACCGCTGGAGACTGGAACCAGCATTCTTAGGCTTAGGAGGCAGGCGCCTTAACCGCTAAGACATCTCTCCAGCCCTTGTGCCACTTTTTGTGTCAGCTTGTGTGGATGGCTTGGGAATTGAATCTAAGCTGGAAGACTTTACAACAAAGCATCTTTAAGCCTGGTGTGGTGGCACACGCCTTTAATCCCAGCACTCGGGAGTCAGAGGTAGGAGGATTGCCATAAGTCCAAGGCCACCCTGAGACTATATAGTGAATTCCAGGTCAGCCTGGACTAGAGTGAGACCCTACCTCAAAAAAAAAAAAAAAAAAAAAAAGCATCTTTAGCCACTGAGCCATCTTCCCAGCTCCACTCCTTAGATCTTTCCTCTGAACTATAACTACCATCTACTCTGTCCCCTGGATGTCCTGAGGACACTCAAAAGCTCAGGTTTAGAACATCCCCCAATCCTGGTCTCTGATTTCCTTTCTATGCCTGATGCACCACTCTCTTGCCTGTCTTTTTCAATCCACCCTCCACTTCTGTCCAACTCCTACCATAGCTCACACACCACATCTCTTCTGGATTCAGACTAGTTTGCATGCACCTGCTCCTGGCCTCTGCCTACTTCTGTTCACCACCTGATTCTTTCAAACCGTGGAGCTGATCATTGAGCCCACCCATCACACTCAGACCCATGTGCCTCATTCAAATTTCATTGTCCATCTCCCTCCCAGCACTCCTAAATACAGCCCACACCCTTCACCCCAGCCTCAAGCAGTTGCAGAGTCTGGCCTGTCCACACACAGCTTTTCCTCATGGCTCTCTCTCTAGTGTCCAAGCTTCAAACTGGGGTCCCCTGAACTCCCAGAGAAGCCACTGTCCCCCATTTCTTGGTCTCTTTAAAAGTCACTTCCAGGCTGGAGGGATGGCTTAGCAGTTAAGGTTCTTGCCTGCAAAGCCAAAGGACCCAGGTTTGATTGCCCAGGACCCATGTAAGCCAGATGCACACGGTGGTGCATGCATCTGGAGTTCATTTGCAATGGCTAGAGACCCTGGTGGGTCCATTCTCTCCCACTCTCTCTTTCTGTATCTGTCTCAAATAAATAAATACTATATATATATTGGTTTTGCGAGGTAGGGTCTCACTCTGGTCCAGGCTGACCTGGAATTCACTATGTAGTCTCAGGGTGGCCTCGAACTCTCAGCGATCCTCCTACTTCTGCCTCCTGAGTGCTGGGATTAAAGGCATGCGCCACCACGCCCGGCTCATAATATATATATTTTAATTCACTTCCTCTGCCAGGGAAGCTCCCCTGCTCCCACTCAGCATCACTCCCCCCATCAGCATGGCTTACTTTTCATGTCACTTCACCAAAGCAGCTCCCCCACCCCTCGCTTCTGGGGAAGGCATCACCTGTGCTGTTTTCCCCTACTTGTGGTTCCAGAAGGCATGTCATAGCACCTATAATGTATATGTAACAGCATGGTTGAACAATGACATTACTGACAGCAGCCTTCTTTGTGATAGACAGCTGCCCCTCTCCCCCCAACAGTGATGACTTGATTGACAGCTGTCCCCTGACAGTGATATGATTGGCCGCTGCCTCTCTCCCCTGACAATGATGTGAATGACAGCTGTCCCGTTGCAGCATCAGTTCTAAATCTGCAATTGCCTGCTGTGTCACAGAGCTAAGCCCGGTGGCCGGCCCAATGCCTGCCCATACACATAGGTGTTGTTGAACATTTGGTGGGTAAGCAAGCAGTTTCCTGGAGTGTGAAAGGTCGAGGAACACACTTGGCGGCCACACACAGAGAGAGCAGTGAGGCCTGCACTTACTAGCAGTGATTTATTTCACAGCAGATAGGGACACGGCAGAGGAAGAGGTCAGGACCAGGCCTGGTCTGGTGTCTCCCTGCCCAGGGGGCATGTGCCCTCCTTTCCCATTGCTCTGCCATCATGCCTGGAACCACTTGATTTTTCACATTGTCGGTGGCCTTCGGCCACCTCTGGAACAAACACCTCTGAACAAGCCACTGGATGTGATGACCTGCACATGGACAACAGTCCTGGGGTCTGGAAGGATCACAGATTGCAAAGCTGAGTGGAGAGCGGCCGGCTTTCATGGTAGGAGTGTGTGTGCACAAGAAGCTGTGGGGAAGAACGAAGACACCAAGAGACAGGGCTGCTGCGGGGTCTGCCACAAATCCATGTGCAGGGTCTCACCCTGGCTGCCCTGGACTCTACTGAGGACACAGCTGTGGCATCCCCATCTCATAACCCCAGCCTGGGTATCAGCTAAAACCTTTGTGGCCTGGGAGCTGCCTCTTGGGATCCACGCAGGGCATCGCACACCCCACACTGATGGGGGGCCTGCGGGGGGCAGGATAGGGCATTTGAACATTTTCACAGTCAGCTTTGGAGGCACGTGGCCTTCTATACCTTGCACAGACCAGCTGTCTAATGGGAGAGGCTGGGGGGGGAGGGGTGAAGGCCCAAGGTCACATGGTACCGTCTTTTGGGAGGATGGTGGCCTCCTTTGTGAGCTTCAGAGCATGGCAGGTATCCATGAATTCTCGGAGACTCAGGAAGCTGGAGATGTTGTGTCTGTCTGCAGTTGGGGGCCACACTCACAGTTACCAGAGACGCTCATTCTGGCATGTGGGGAACTGCAAACTAACCCTTACCCCCACTGTCATTCTGCCCTCCCTTGTTTCCAAGTCTGTGAGGGGTGGGCAACTGGGAGCCCTCTGTGCTTCCTAGTCCCTGGACATATCCCAGCCAGCTGAACAGGCCCAGCTGAAGACCCTGTCCCCTTTCCCCTCCTGCACAGGTCCTGCCCTGTGGCACAGCCTTGGTGTATGGAAGTGGGCTCGTGTCCCCTCTACATCCCTTCCATTCATCCCTCCACTTGGCTGGCCCTGTCCCATCCCTACCCTACACCCTCCCCTCATCTCTGTTGGGTCCAGCTATCCTATCCTGACCCTCGGCCACTAGGGGCTTGGAACCCACACCCTTCATCCCAACCGCATCCCAGGCAGCCTCTATCCACACAGAAGGCTGTCCTGCACCAGTAGCCATGAGGGTCCCACTCACCCCTAATGCAGCTGCCTGCAGCCTTCTACTGGGAGTCACTCCACAGCCCCACTCCAACCACCCACCCTAGCCACACTCTTTGCCAGCTGTCCAGCCTGACTCGCCAGTCTTGCCTTTGGTCCTCCCTCCCTCCCCTCTGCCACCAAGGGTGTCTCTGCATGTGACACTCACTGAAGAGCAGCAGGCTCTTGTGGTTGCTGCCAGCGTGTCCCAGGTGCAGGTAAACCAAGCCATAGGTGTAGTCAGTGGACAGCACATGGAAACCTTTCACTCCCTTCACTGCAAGAGAAGGCCCAGCAGCCTCTGGTGCCTGGATATGAGGCCCATGCCCACCCACCACGCAGAGCCTGGCCCCAACACCTCAAGCCTCTGACCGCTGACCTCGCCTCCCAAGGCCAAGGCCACCCAGGCCACTGTGGTTTGGCTCTGGAACCACAGCCAGCCTTGGCCACCCATTCCCGGTGTCTGGCCTACCCACCACATGCTCTGGGGAATGGGGAAGGGCTGCTGCCACACCTCCCACTTTCCCATGGCCCAGGCATCCTACTACGCACAGGTATTTCGGAACACGGCCTTCTTCCTGTCTTTCCTCAGGGTCACCTCCCTGGACTGGCACCCCTGAGGCCTACAGAACAAGTGTGGAAGCTGCAGCCAGGGGGCCCATTCCCACCCACAGTCCACTGCCCCCCCCAAAAAAATGCCTTGTCTAACTCCACCTACTCACCTGTTCTGTCCCTGAGGCCTGAGGATGGGGGTAAGGAGTGGCCAATTTATTCTGGAATTTTCTAATTAGAGCAAGGGATTGCCCAGATCTAAAAAGTCCATTCCTGGGCCTGGGAGATGGCTTAGCAGTTAAGGTGCTTACCTGAGAAGCTTAAGGATCCAGGTTTGATTCCCTAGAACCCACGTAAGCCAGATGCACAAGGTAACGTATGCACACAAGGTCATGCGTGCACATAAGGTGGTGTATATGTCCAAAGTTCAATTGCAGTGTCTAGAGGCTTTGGTGCACTAATTCTCGCTCCCACACCTCTCTCTCTCAAAATTAAAAAATAAAAATGAACAAAGGCCATTCCCAATACTAGCCTCCCCTCCTACTAATGCATGTCCCTAAATCACCCTTTGGTTTTGGGGGGAGGACCAGGTGAAGGGTAGTTGATAGGTCTATTTTCTCCCCAGGACCCTTTTCCATTTCCTGGTGGCTCCTTCCTCCCAGAAGGGGTGCTGCCCTGACCACTCTGGGAAGGGGTGCCTGGACCACCACCATGTCTCACCGGTTAAAGGCCACAGTCACCTTGAGCTGGCCCATCTTGTGCACTGTCACCACAGATGCCCCCAGCTTCCTCTTGTCTCTAGCCGGCAGGAATCCTCGAGTGTCTGTGGCAATGGCGATAATGTACCAGAACCCTGAAAACTGCAGGAGTAACAGGGGAGGCCGGGGTCAGAGCCACCACATCAAGGTGCTCCCACTCAGGCTCACAGCCAGAGAATGGATGCCATGCTGCCACGCCTTCCACTCTCCCAAAGCCCAAGCCCACATCTGTGACTGCAGGCGGGCACTGCCCTGTCCTGGGTCAGGCTAAAGACAGGCAAATGCTTGACTGGTCAGGGGCCCAAGGAGGCTCAGGGCTGGGCTGTGGGTGGTACAGCTCAGAGTTTTCCCTGCGCACCTCATAGGCTGCTTCCTTCCTCTGGCCTCCTAGCCTCTCCTCTTGCACTTGTTCCTGAGCCCCTGGCCATCAGCATTTCCTGCTGCAGGCCCATTCTCCTAGGCATGTTCCAATTTGTAAGCACTACCCTCATGTGCCTGTGGGCGGTCTGCCAGAACCTTCCCTTAATTGTTCAGACGCCTGCTCAGCTCACTCTGACCCTTGCCCATCCCCTCCATCAAGCACTTGGCCCTTTTGTAGAGCACTTCTCAGGGGTTCCCAGGGCTGGGATAGTGATGAGAAAGGACAGGCAGCCAGTCCATCTGGGCCCAGCAGCAGCCTAGCCCTACCGTCCTGCTTTGGGGCACCTGGAGCTAGAGTTTTGACCCCAAAGTGACCATGTACCAGAGTTCCCTGTACCCTGTGGCCCTGAGGCCTAACACAGCAACCAAGGGCCACGTGGCTCACCTTGCTCCAGTTCAGGGCATGGGCCTCTTTGGGGAAATATTCCTGTATCTGGGACTTCACGGCCAGAACCAGGGCCAGGACCAAGGCTAGCTTCATCCTCTCCTGCTGCAGTGTAGGGTATTGATGCCAAGTTTAAATCTGCCTGTCTTGCCCAGCCTACCCTGCTGTGAGTGTCTAATCCACTCTGGAGCCTCAAACCCCAGGGGCAGGTGAGGAAGACGTGTGGAGGTGGAGAGGTGGGGCTTTAGGCTCCACCCCTGTCCAGCTACCAAGGTTATCCTGGATGCTCAGGGCTCAGACGGGTTCTTGTTGGCTACAGTGGGGCTTGCCTGCCTGGGAGGTCCCTGAAGACAGACATTGTCACGCTCTTGGAGGTCATGTGGAGGATGGTCCTCACACACCTCACTGCTGAGGGGCTGGAGCCACCGCCGGTCCCCTGCATGCCACTCATTGAAGCCTGGGCCACCTCCGCTGACAGTGGGTCACCCTGGGGCTCTCATAATCTTAACCCAGATGAGAGCCAGCTCATTGCCTCTCAGAACTGGTATGCATGGGAAGACACACAGTGGCCTTTGAGCCTAGACTTTAGGGCCATCTCTGAGACCACAGTGCCTAAACCCAGGGATGGGTGGGTGTGAGTGTGTATGTTGTCCACATACACGCTGTGTACATGCATGTAAGCACCCAGCCTTGAGGCCCCATTCCCTCCTTGTGTATCTCCTCTCAGTGAGCGACATCACTCCACCGTTTCCAGACCAGTAACCTCCATAGCCTGAATCCAGGAGGGTCTTCAGGCTCAGGCCTTGGGGGTGCTGAGCGCCCCCCACACACACACAGCCAGCAGAGCTAGAGCCCTGGGAGCGCCCTCCTGCTGGGCAATACATGGACATTTGGCCAGCCTAGGAATGCTGTGACCTCTGACCACGGCTCCACCTCTGCCCCCACCCACAGTGACCCCACCTGCCCACAGGCTTTTGCCCAGGCCAGGCAGCTCTGCTTCTGTCTATATGGGAGGCTGTGTTCAACACCCAGTGAGACCTGGTAGCTTTGTCTCCAGGCCCGGGAAACTGTGGCAAGAGACACAAGTGCAGTGACTTTTCTTGTCCCAGAGCTAGCTCTGTGGTTCCATGATCTGACCTCTGTGATGTCCCCCACCCTTCCCCACTGTGTGCAAGGACCATCTGGCCCCTGTAGGAGACACATTGTGACAGGTTTGCAGTTGAAACCACTTTATTCTGAATGCCAGGAAGAGTCAGAGGGAGGAGCAAGCCAACGCCCTGCCCTGGGCCTCGAAGTAAGAAAGACAGCTCATATTCAGCTTCAACCAGGACACCAGGATGCTGTGGGATCGCTGCCAAGGGCTGCAGAACTCACTGAAAACCAGAGCGAGGGAGCTGGCTCACCAAGAGTCGTCCCCCCCACCCCACCCCCAACCACCTTCATGACAGCAGAGCCACCAGCTGCACGGGCTTGAGTTAAGGGTCTACCTAGGGCCCCAGGCTCATCCTACCCCCCAAGGGAGCCAGAGATGATGCACAAAGAGGCGGCCTACCTGAAGGAGCTTGTGTGCACAGGTGACTGAAAGAAGATACAAAGCCAGCTGTGAGGACAGGGCTTCGGCAGTCATGGCATTTGGGCCACGCCCACCAGCCTCCACTGAGAGGGAGCCAGCCCTGCAGGACTGGCCTTGACAGGCATGAATGACCGCCCCCCCCAAAGTCCTCACAAACTGGGAAAAGCCAGGAAACACCCATAACACCCCATGTTCTTTGGAAATGCCTGAAGTCACGCTTAAGGATACTCACGGTCCTTCTGCAGCTGAGCCTGCTGCTGGGACAAGAAGCCCAGGCCCTGGCTCCACTTGGTAAACAGCTGTATGGCCTCGCGGCTGGCCATGTCTGTCCGACCTGGGTGTGAGGGCATTCCCTGAGAACTGATCAGGGTCTGGAGAAGGTGGCTGTGGGTTCCATCCCTTTCCACCTCCCTAGCCCGGTCAACCTTCGGTCCCTGAGCTGTGGAGACAGACTGCCTGGATCTGGGGCATCAAGAACCCCCCCCCACCCCAAGCTGCTTCTCTGGTCCCACTCACTGTACAGCTCCAGGGTGTTGAAGGCCTCATCCCCATACTCCAGCTGGGTGAAGATGATGGCATAGTCTTTGAAGTTAGTGCCCAGCACACGGTAATCCAGCACGCCCAGGGCTAGAAAGCAAGAACAGGCTCCAGGGGTAACGGGGCCCCACCATGCCACCCAACCACTTAAACTGGGGTTGGCTGCAAGGATGGAAAGTAGATTCGGAGATTTTTTTTTTTTTTTTTTTTTTTTTTTTTTTTTTTTGGTTTTTCAAGGTAGGGCCTCACTCTGGCCCAGGCTGTCCTGGAATTAACTATGTAGTCTCAGGGTGGCGTCAAACTCATGGCGATCCTCCTACCTCTGCCTCCCAAGTGCTGGGATTAAAGGTGTGTGCCACCATGCCCAGCTTGGTCCCTGACTCTTATATGGTATCTGTGAGAAGGAGCTCTTGGTCACTGATGTACACATGGGCAGGCAAGTGCTGGTCTCAGCTTATCCCGGGTGGCAGAGGAGCCACTGGGTCACTCTCACCCAACCCTATCCCTTCAGGGGTCGAGTGAGTGACTACACTTCCAGCCTTCTGCATCTACAGAGGAGTCCAAGAATATAGGCTAGGCACCCCACTATGGGGGTCTGGGCATGCCTGGGGCACATGAGGTCCAAGTTTCTCTGTCCAAGTGGCCTCTCTCACTCTGAGGGTAGGCTCCAAGATCCTAACAAGATTGGATCCTTTGGGCTGGAGAGATGGCTTAGTGGTTAAGGCACCTGCCTGTGGAGCTGCCATTGGAATCTCCAGGTCCCAAGTTCAGCCAGACACAAAAGGGGCACAAGGGGGCACACGTGTCTGGAGTTCATTCACAGCGGCTGAGAAGCTCTGTTGCGCCCATTCTCTGTCTGTCTGTCTGTCTGTCTGTCTCTCTCTCTCTCTCTCTCTCTCAAATAAAAAAAAACTGGAGGCCAGGCATGGTGGTGCACGCCTTTAATCCCAGTACTCAAGAGGCAGAGGTAGGAGGATCACCGTGAATTAAAGGCCACCCTGAAATTATAGAGTGAATTCCAATTCGGCCTGGACTAGAGCAAGACCCTACCTCGAAAAACCAAAAAAAAAAAAAAAAAAGGATCCTTTAATCTCTCACAAAACGTTGTGTGAGGGCTTTGGAGCAGAGTAGACTCTTCCTCACTGACCCTGGCCCCTCTGACTGGAGCCTGGGGATAGCACAAGGGTGTCATACTCACAGGGGTTCTCAAATACCCATCGGGACTTCTGTTTCAGAAGCTCTATGGTGCTCTGGCGGCAGCCGTCCAGCCTAGGAAGCAAAGGGCCCCTCAGTGCAACGTCAAGGAGCCCAAACGGCAAGAGGAGGACTCTGAGGTCCCACACTCAACCTGCCAGTGGAGGAGGGCTCACTTCCTTATTTTTGGGGGGGGGGTTCAAGGTAGGGTCTCCCTCTAGTCCAGGCTGACCTGGAATTTACTATGTAATCTCAGGGTGGCCTCGAACTCACAGCGATCCTTCTACCTCTGCCTCCCACGTGCTGGGATTAAAGGTGTGCGCCACCACGCCCGGCTCACTTCTTTCTTGACACCCAAGTTACCACAAAACCTCTCTCTGGGTAGATGGACCAGCAGGACCCAAGAAGCACCCATTCTTCCTTTGGCCTTCCCAAGAGATCCATGTCAAGGACACTGTGGGGCTGAGGGCCCATGTGATGAACCTGCAATTCTGCTGAGAAGATAGTGTCCAGAGGTTCCCCAAGTTGTCAGCCCCCAAAGCAAGTGCACCCAAAAAACATGTGGTGGAAGCCGGGCGTGGTGGCGCACGCCTTTAATCCCAGCACTCGGGAGGCAGAGGTAGGAGGATCGCCGTGAGCTCGAGGCCACCCTAAGACTACATAGTGAATTCCAGGTCAGCCTGGACCAGAGTGAGACCCTACCTCGAAAAAAAAAAAAAAAAAAACATGTGGTGGTATTCATTAGAGAAACCTAGCACTCAGCAAAGGTGGCTGAGAGCAAGACCCCTACAGTGTGAAGAGCTGGGGTCACTCTAAAAGGAAAACCTGGCAAGAGCTGGTCCAGCAGATGAGGAGACACTTTAAAACTACAGTACTTAAAACATTAGGCGGGGCTGAAGGGATGGCTTAGCCCTTAAGGTGCTTGCCAGCAAAGCCAAAGGACCCAGGTTCAATTCCCCAGGACCCATGTAAGCCAGATGCACAAGATTGTGCATATGTCTGGAGTTCATTTGCAGTGGCTAAAAACCCTGGTGCACCCATTCTCTCTCTCTCTCTCTCTCTCTCTCTCTCTCTGTGTGTGTGTGTGTGTGTGTGTGTGTGTGTGTGTGTGTGTCTCCCTCTTTCTCTCTCAAATAAATATTTTTTAATTAGGGGGATGTGGTAGCACACACCTTTAATCCCAGCACTCAGGAGGCAGAAGTAGGAGGATTGCCATAAATTCAAGGCTAACCTTAGACTACATAGTGAATTCCAGGTCAGCTGGTGCTAGGGTGAAACCCTTCCTCAAAAGAAAGAAGAAAGAAAGAAAGAAAGAAAGAAAGAAAGAAAGAAAGAAAGAAAGAAAGAAAGAAAGAAAGTGGGAGAGAGAGAAAGAGAGGAAGGAAGGAAGGAAGGAAGGAAGGAAGGAAGGAAGGAAGGAAGGAAGGAAGGGAGGAAAAGAAAGAGGAGAGGAGGCTGGGTGTGGTGGCACAGCCTTTAATCCCAGCAATCCCAGAAGTAGGATGATTACCGTGAGTTCCAGGTCACCCTGATACACATAGTGAATTCCAGATCATCCTGGGCTAGAGCAAGACCCTACCTCAGAAAGAAAGAAAAGAAAGAAAGAAAGAAAGAAAGAAAAAGAAAGAAAGAAAGGAGGGAAAGAGGGAGGAAAGGAGGAAGGAAGGAGGGAGGGAGGGAAGAAGGAAAGAAGGAAGGAAGTAAGAGAGGGAGGGAGGAAGGAAGGAAGGGAAGGAGGGAGGGAGGGAGGGAGGGAGGGAGGGAGGGAGGGAGGGAAGGAGGGAGGAAAGAAAGAAAGAAAGAAAGAAAACCAAACCAAACCATTAGGATCTGAACAAGTAAATAGATAAATAGTATAGAAAGCCCAAAAATGAAGCAAAACTCACCCAGGCGGGTATGTGTGACAAAGATTATATCCTGGGTCAGTGGGGACAAAGGACCCATTCACTAAATGATTGAAGGACATTGGGCTGCATAGCCATCTGGTTGTACCTCATGTATCCCCCCCCACACAGGCAAAAATCAAAAATGCAAGAAGCCTTCCAAAGCCTGACAGTAAAGAAAGACTACCCCACCATGCCATGGCACCCTAAGAGCCGTCAGAAGCAAAGACTGAAGTACACGATGGTGCAAAAAGTAAGGACATCCATGGGGGGAAGGGAACACAAAATAAGAAAAATTTAAAATGTGGGGAATATATTTATAGGCCAAGCATGGTGGCATGTGCTTTTAATCCCAGCACCCAGAAAGCAGAGGTAGGAGGATCACTGTGAGTTCAAGGCCAGCCTGAGTTACAGTGAGACTCTACTTTGAAAAAAATTTTTTTAAAAAAGAACTATATTTGTAACTAGTTTTTATGACAGATAAATTGACAATTTCCCTAATACTTAAAGCTTCCTACATTCCAGTAAGATATACTCAAGAGAAAAATATGCCAAATATTTAAACAGTTCACCGGGAAGGAAACACAAGAGACTTATGACGTATACCAAGATGTTTACGGCTCTCACAATCAGAGAAAGGCACATTCGCTGGGCATGAAGGTACATGCCTGTAATCCAACACTTGGAAGGTGGAAGCAGGAGGATCAGAAGTTCAAAATCCTCCTCAGCTACACAGCAAGTTCAAGGTCAGCCTGGGATACATGAGACCTTGTCTACAAAAAGAGAAAAAGAGAGAGCAAAGGGCTGGGGAGATGACTCAGCAGTTAATGGCCCTCACTTGTGAGCCTACAGACCCTGAATTCAGTCCTTAGCACACATGTAAAGCTGGATGCAATGTGATCCCAACTCACCAAAGGCAGTGAGAGGAGGCTGAAGAGATGGCAGCAGTTAACACTTGCCTGCAAAGCCAAAGGACCCAGGTTTGATTCCCCAGGACCCACGTAAGCCAGATGCACTGGGTGGCACATGAGTCTGGTGTTTGTTTGCAGTGGCTGGAGGCCCTGGTGTGCCTAGTCTCTCTTTATCTGCCTCTCATTCTCTTCCTCTCTCAAATAAATAAAAAGCATAAATTGTAAAAAAAAAAAAAAAAAAAAAAAAAAAAAAAAAAAAGGCAATGAGGAATGGAGAGATGGCTTAGTGGTCAAGGCACTTGCCTGCAAAGTCTAAGGACCCATGTTCAACTCTCCAGATTCCACATAAGCCAGAAGCACAAAGGTAAGGCAAGTGCAAGGTCACATGTGCCCACTAGGTGGTGCAAGCGTCTGGAGTTCAGTATCAGTAGCTGAGACCCTGGCATGTCAATTCTTTCTCACTCCCTCTGTCTCTGTCTCTATCTTTCTCTCTCTCTCTCTCTCTCTCTCTCTCTCTCTCCCTCCCTCACTTTCTCTAAAATAAAATTTAAAAAATTTAAAAAGCAATAAAAAAGCCAGGCATGGTGATGTACGCCTTTAATCCCAGCACCTGGGAGGCAGAGGTAGGAGGATTGCTGAGAGTTCGAGGCCAGCCTGAGACTACATAGTGAATTCCAGGTCAGCCTGGGCTAGAGCAAGACCCTACCTCAAAAAAAAAAAAAAAAAAAAAAAAAAAAAAAAACAAGGTAGAAAGAGAAGTGAAACACTCCAAGGGTATCCTCTGACCTGTGTACACATTCACTGTTGCACACACACACCCATACACATACATAACACATACACACATACATGCAGGCACGAAGAAAAAAATAGAACAAAATAGTTAAAAACAGAAAAAGAGAAAATTAGAACCAAACCAAGGGTCTAGCAAAGAGCAAAAACAGCCAGTACAGGTGCCCACGTAGGTGCCATCCCTAAAGTCAGCAGCCCAGTATCATGGAGCAGCCCCAGCATGGGAACACCTACCAGGATCAGACATCGCTGCACCCCTCCCAGCAGATCACTTCTAGGGATTAAGCCTTCAGGTGGACCCTCTGCACACACACACACCCCCCACACACACACATACACACACACCAGAGGCCAACCTAACAAGAGTCATTGCCTAACATATTTCTAATGCAGAAGACAGGGGTCACCTAAGTATCTATGGCCAACACTGGCTAAGGATAGGAAGATGAGGGCTGGAGAACTGGCTCAACAGTTAAAGGTGCTTGCTTGAAAAGGAAGGTATTAGGCCTGTGCAGGACAGCATAGAACACCACAAAAAGTCAAACATGAAATTGCCATGCAGCTCAGGATCCTACTCCTGGGTCTGTACCTCAAAGAACTAAAAGCAGGGACCGGAAGACATTGGTGTACCCCTGCTCATGGCAGCACGATTCCAACCACCTGGAGAGGAAAGACATGTGCCTGTCCTCACAGTGGAATGTCACTTGGGGAAGGAAGGTCTGATCTGTTGCAGTGAATAGGACCTGGAGGACAAAGGCTAAGCCAGTCACAGCAGGACAGGCACTGTAGAGGCCACTTCTCTGTGGTCCTTGTTCACCAGATCCATGGTGACTATGCTTCAAGACAGGCAGCGTAGAGTTGGGTACCAGGGACTGGAGAGGAGAAGGGGCTAGTGTTCAGCCCTATAGTGCTATAGTGTGGATTTGGAATGTCCCCCAAAGGCCACATGGTGACAGCTTGATCCCCATGGCACTACTGAGAGGTGAGAGAACCTTTAGGAGGTGACGCCTTGCAGGAAGAAGTTAGGTCTTTGGGGTGTGTCCTTGAAAGGGACATTAAGATCCAGCATTCGGGCTGGAGAGATGATTCAGTGATCAAGGCATTTGCCTGCAAATCCAAAGGACCCAGATTCAATTCCCCAGGACCCAGGTAAGCTAGATGCACAAGGTGGCACATGCTACTGGAGTTCATTTGCAGTGTCAAGAGGGCTTGCTGCACCCATTCTCTCTCTCTCTTTCTGTCTCTTTCTCTCTCTTCCTCTCAAATAAATAAAAAACATTTTAAAATTTTTTTAAGAGGGTTGGAGAGATGGTTTAGCATTTAAGGCACCTGCCTGCGAAGCCTAAGAATGCCTGTTTGAATTTCCAGGTCCCACATTTAGCCAGATGCAAAAGTGACGCAAACCTGCAATGTCGCACGTGCACACAAGGGGGCACGCGTGTCTGGAGTTCGTTCACAGTGGCTGAGAGGCCCTGGCGCATCCATTCTCTCTCTCTCTCTCTCTCTCTCTCTTTATCTCTGTATCTCTCTCAAATTAAAAAATATATATTTAAAGAAAGATCCAGGATAGATCTATCTATCTATCTATCTATCTATCTATCTATCTATCTATCTATCTATCTATGTTCTCCCTCTCTTTCTCCTCAGCACCATAAAGTGAGCAGCCTCCCCCACCATATGTTCTCCACCATTATGTCCTGAGCTGCCACCATGCTGAAGCCACGGGATAAGTCAGGTGATTAAGCACTGGAACGTCTGAACCTGTGAGCCTAGGTAAACCTTCCGTCCTTATAAATTACTTAGATGGAAAGCTAGCATGTGGCCATAGAATGTCAGTCTGACATGATAGAGTTCTGTGATTGACAGGTCAAGGGGATCTGCAATAGGCTAACAATGTGCTCTGGCAAGTCGCAAACCACTAATCAAAAGCTCTGGGTGGCGGATGCAGGGTGGGAGGAAGGACCTGAACTGTCAACCCTTGAGGACTCTGGCTTTTTTTTTCTTCTTTTTTTAGCAAAACCCAATGTTTTTCCTATTCTAAGACCAGCAAATAAAATACAGAATGAGGCTTGTTTTTCAGGAGACCTCCCCCACCACACACACACACTGTGAGCAGGCCCAGAGCTCCCAGATGCCAGGACTCTGTGTTTGAATACTTTGTCCTGCTGGCCCCGCAGAAGCTCACCCAGCCACATGCTGTTGAGCACAATGTAGGACACGTGGCTGTGGCTTGGTGTTCTTAGAAGCCACATGGAAGGCATACCTTAACTTCCATGTTCCATGTAGACCTAGCCCAGGGAGATAAGGTCCTGCTGTCTCCTCAGGGTAGACTCAGGAGGCCTCTCAGAATGGGGGAGGTTCCTGTCTGGGCCCCAGGTGGCTCAGCTTCTTGCTTGCAGCCAGCTTTCCAGAACAACTTGGACATGGCCTTGATCCTGGTCTCTGAGGAGGAACACTGATCCCACCTCCATGTCTCTCCCACGAAGAGCCCGAGAGCTGCTGGACATATTACTTCACTGGACAAGACTAGCTTGATCCCACAGGGCCAGTTTGATGCCTCGGTGACCTCATTCCTGAGAGAGTTTGATTTATGAAAGAAGCAGTGGCCCTGAGGACAAAATGCATGAACTTACTCCTTCTTCTTTTCTTTTTTTAATTTGAGAGAGACACAGAGAGAGAGGAAGAGGTAGAGAGAGAATGGGAGCACCAGGTCTTCTCAACCTCTGCGAATGAACTCCAGACACGTGCGCCCCCTTGTGTGCATGTGCAATATTGCGTGCTTGTGTCACTTTTGTATCTGGCTATAGGTGGGACCTGGAGATTCGAACAAGCGTTCTTAGGCTTCGTAGGTAGGCGCCTTAACCACTAAGCCATCTCTCCAGCCCTTTTCTTTTCTTTTTCGAGGTAGGGTCTCACTCTAGCTCAGGCTGACCTGGAATTCACTACATAGTCTCAGGATGGCCTCAAACTCTTGACAATCCTCCTATTTCTGCCTACCAAGTGCTGGGATTAAAGGCGTGCGCCACCGCACCTGGCACATGAACTTACTCCTACACACTCCAGAGACCTTGAAGAGAAATGGGGCTGCACACTGGCCATGGCTAGGAAAGGATAAGGAGGCATCGGGTACAGCCATAGGCCAGGGGACACAGATGCAAGGGGCCGGTAGAGGACAGGTGGTTCAAAGTAAAGCCCAGGGAAAAGGAAAAGGGGAGAAGAAGACATGTAGGGAGCCCACCACGAGGAAGCACAACAAGCCCACAGTGTATCTGGAAACAGGTATGCAGAGTTCAGGCACCCTCTACCTCAACCAGGTGAGTACACCTGTGTCTCTACTGGTGAAGGTGTTCTTGCCGAGAAAGCCTGAGCAGGGGCCGTGGACATGGTCTGCCCACTCACCCATGCCGAGAGGACTGCACTCTCAACTTGTTTTCTGCAGTAAGAGTCACCACCACACCTTCCACCTTCTTCACGTCCTTCTCGATCATGAAGTTCTTTGCACGAGAGGCCACAGCCAGGATGTACCAGGACCCAGCGAGCTACACGAAAGCATTAGCTGAGGTGCCTGACTCTCTTCCCTCAGGGCGTCCTTTTCTGAGGAACCCCAGGGTCTCCCCATGACTGTCAGAGCTGGCCCTGGGGAACCTAGAAGCTGTGTGGCCTAGGCCAGGACCTGAAGCTTAGAAGGGCTATTACCTGCTTAGGGTTCAGCCTTCCCAGCCACAGTGCTTGGACCCTGGGCACAGGGACCAAAGCAAGAAGAGCAGTCAGCAGTATTGCCCTCATCCTCCCAGAGGTCCAGGCACAGGCTGGGATGTGCCGTCTCCAAGCTGGAGACCATTTATGTGGCTCTAAGTGCCTCAGTGTGGGTGGTCACTAACCACTAGGAAGCTAGCCTGGCTTCTTGCAAAGTAGAGAAATTACCCAAAGGGAGGGGGGAGGTTCTTTAAACTCTGGTGGCCTTGATGTCATGCTCAGACATGTGGCAGAGCTGAGAAGGACCCTGGGAGCACTTGCAGAGTCCATTCTAACCAGTATTATGGTTTTAATCTCCATTTATGCCCACACTGCTTTCCTACAGAAGATTCCAGAATGAGCATCAGAAAGCCAGCGAGCCAGCCTCCTCCCCTCCCTATCTCCCCCTCCCCTGGCCAGCTGAGTTGGCTCTTCAGATTCAGGCCCAGCAGGTCCAGGCTGAGGTCAAGTCCCAGAACAAGTACGGGCTGATCAAGAACAAGTGGTTCCGCCAGAAACTGTGGTTTCAGATATCTTTATCTCAATCATTAAAAATACAAAAAATCCTCAAAAGTCTCCTCTCTTAAGGCTTCCACCCACTCCTGGCTCACTGCCCTTTAGCTCTGCAGCCTAAGCTTCCTCCGCCAGGTCATTTGAGCAGCTGCTAGGAGCAGAAGTGCTGGGTGGGGTCTATCTAAGCCCCCAAACCCTCCTTCAATCATGCCTCAGGGCCTTAATCCTTCCTGCACTTTGAGATTCGCTTATTTGTTCATCAAGGATTTATTGAATTTCTGAGGAGGTTGCAGGCACTCAGGGCCCACCCCAGAGCAAACTGAAGCCCCTCCTTTACGCCATAAATAAAATATTCTTAAAAAGCATTTTTAAAAAACAAAAACTAAACAAAAAATTCAGCTGAAAGAATCCAACAGAACAGGGGACTAACCTACCATGTCCATGTGGAATTTATTCCAGGATGCCCAATTGATTTGATATTAAAAAGTCCAATAGGGCAGCAGGGCATGCGTAGTGTGAGTGAAGGCCCGTCCTGGGCAGGGCTGAACCTATGAGGGTGTGCTGGAGGGTGACTGTGAGTAGCTTTGGCAGATATGGCTCCCAACACACTGGCAAAGGAATCCAAGTATCCTAAAGGCATCCGGGCCATGTTGCTGGGGCCTCCCGGGGCTGGCAAGGGTACCCAGGCACCCAAATTGGCTGAAAACTTCTGTGTCTGCCATCTGGCCACCAGGGATATGCTAAGTGGCTTCTAACTCAGAGCTAAGGAAAAAGCTGAAGGCAATTATGGATGCTGGGAAACCGGTGAGCAATGAAATGGTAGTGGAGCTCATTGAGAAGATCTTGGAGACCCGTTCCTGCAAAAATGGCTTTCTTCTAGATGGCTTCCCTCGGACTGTAAGGCAGGCTGAAGTGCTTGATGACCTCATGGAGAAGAGGAAAGAGAAGCTTGCTTCTGCGATTGAGTTCAGCGTTTCGGACTCCCTACTGATCCGGAGAATTGCTGGAAGGTTGATTCACCCCAAGAGTGGCCAGTCCTACCATGAGGAATCTAACCCTCCAAAAGAGCCCATGAAAGATGGCTTCCCTGGAACCCTTCATCCATTATGAGAAGGCCTTGAAGACCCGCCTGGAGGCCTACCACACTCAGACCACCCCACTTGTGGAGTACTACAGGCAATGGGGATCCACTCTGCCATCCAGGCATCCCAGACCCCTGATGTAGTGTTTGCGAGCATCCTAACAGCCTTCTCCAAAGCCACATCCTCTTAACAGAAGGCCAGGAGAGACTACGCCGCTGCTCATCTCCCTGTGGGTGATCCCTGCTCTTAGGTGCTGGGCAGAGGGGAAGGGAGTCAGGGGAAGAAGGATGGAGAAGGGAGGGTGGTGAGGGGCTCAGGAGCAGTATTTGGAAGAGCAGCAGTGTTGTTGTTATAGTGAGTGGGATTTTATACACATAGGTGGGAGTTTTAAAGAATCAGCAGAGAAGAATAATTTTTTTAAAAAAACTGTGATTGGAGGGTGTGGGTACAAATAGGAAGATGCAGTATTATTTCTAAGCAATCAGACTTTCATTTACTCTGGACTGGTGACAGCATTTTAAAGCCATTGCTCTCAAGGCCTCAGTTTTTAACCTAAGAACCTCATGGGGTACCAGGCCAAGAATGTAGAAAGTCTGCTGTGATCCCAAGTGTCTTCCAGCTTGGAACCAAGCATCTGACTTATGTTTCCCCAAACCATACAATTAAAATATCATCTCCACATCTGAAAGAGATCAGAGTATAATCACATGGCTGGTGGCCTAGCAAATCAAGACGATGGGGGTCTAGGGAGTCCCTTGCCATGACTTGCAACTGATTTACCAATCCACCTGCTCTGATGGCAAAGCCTTCAGCAGCCACCCAACACACACCACAATCCTACCGTCTTGCCTGCTTTCATCCATGGTGTGTGAAGGAACCCTTTTAAGTAAATAAACAAGGCCTGGGGATGTAGTTCAGTGGCACGTGCTTGCCTAGCATTGCAAGGCCATGGGTTTAATCCCTAGCACTGAAAAAAAAATGATGATAATAATAAAATAAAAATTAATGATTAAGTGTCCTAAGCTATAGCATCCAAAGATTGTCCTCTCCATCCTCAAATCCCATGACTGGGATCACTCAACAGCACTGTGATGTATTATTTTCAATGAGGTGCCTTTCTTAACTAACCAAATGCTGCCTTGTTTGGCTCCTAAGTCAATAAATTATGTTAAAAATTTGTAAAAAAAAAAAAAAAAAAAAAGTCCAATAACATATTAGGTAATTTTTTTAAGACTCTGAAGATCACCACCCAGTCTATAGTATTTATTTATTTATTTACTTATTTATTTATTTATTTATTTATTTATTTATTTATTTATGAGAAGGGGGGCAGGAGAGAGAGAATGGGTGTGCAAGGACCTCCAACCACTGAAAATGAACTCCAGAAGCATGCACCACCTTGTGCGTCTGGCTTACATGGGTCATGGGGAATTGAACCTGGGTCCTTTGGCTTTGCAGGCCAGCACCTTAACTGCTGAGCCATCTCTCCATCCCTACAGTACTTTTTCAGGGCAGTGTCGGCAAGCTAATGCAATGTTCATTTTCAATCACAATAAAGAAATTCAAATGAGAACAGTCACCTGCCGCATTGTCAGAAATTAAAGCATTAAGTCCATACTCTGCCATCATGTTGTGGCCAGACTGAACGGTGGAGGAATCCACGTTGAGGAATTGTGCACTATGTAACAGAATCTCACATCCATGTTTCTGACCCACCAGTCCTACCTCCAGGAATTTATCCTAAAGAAATGCCTGTAACAATACAAAGAAAAAGATTCACAGTGTACTTGCTGATGCACTGTCAGACATTGGAAGCTACTAGAAGCCACCTGCATGACCACATGTGGATGTGGTAGAATAAAAGACGGTGTGCTCTCATCCTACACAGTCATAAAGAATAATGAGGGAGTGGGCTAGGGACATGGCTCAATGGTTAAGAGTGTTTCTCATGCAAGCAGAATAGCCTAAGAGGGCCTGAGAGTATCTGAGTGTGATCTCCAGAACCCACAAAAACAACTGGTTGTGATCATACATGCCTGTAACCCCAGTACTGTGGGCAGTGAAAATCAGAGAATCTCTGGGGCTCGGTCTGACAAAAAGAAAAAAAAAAAACTTGCAGCTCTAAGTTCATGGATGAGTATTTGAGAAAGACACCTGATGCTCTCCTCTGGTCTCTTCACTCACGCATGGAACACATGCATTTATATATATACACCACACATATTGCACACACACATGTGCAAAAATATAAAAAGAGAGCTGGAGAGATGGCTTAGCACTTAAGGCTAAGTTTGGAGTTTGATTTCAGTGGCTGAGGCTCTGGCATACCAATTCTCTCTCTTTCTCTCTCTCTAAAAATAATATATAGTATTATATACATATAAATAATAACAAGGAGATACCCTGTGAACAAGGGGAATGCCGAGCAAACTGTATGCAGAAGTGGGGAAAACCAGAATGCCAAGAGACTATGGGAAAACTGGTTTTCTAGGTTTGACATGGCCATCACCATTTTGGACCAGGAGTGGCCATGATGATTAAACAGAGGCCTTGACCCATCATCAAAACAAGAATATTAATAAAACTCTGCATCAAATTGATGGTATGCTTGATGCTAAAGTCATTAGCAGTTCCATTCAAAAACAGGGATCCAATTACTATAAACAACAGCCCTCCCCTCCTAGAAAAATGGTGATTCACCGCTCCTTCTCTGTTTACTCACCTCCCTTGTTGCTGTAAATAAAAAGAAAACATAGTGCTCAGTGTGGTGGTGTGTACCTTTAATTCCAGCACTCGGGAGGCAGAGGTAGGAGGATTGCTGTGAATTCTAGGCCAGCCTGAGACTACATAGTGAATTCCAGGTCAGCCTGGGCTAGAGCAAGACTCTCCCATGGAAAAAAAAAGAAGAAGAAGAAGAAGCCGGGCGTGATGGTGTACGCCTTTAATCCCAGCACTCGGGAGGCAGAGGTAGGATGATCGCCGTGAGTTCAAGGCCACCCTGAGACTACAGAGTGAATTCCAGGTCAGCCTGAGCTAGAGTGAGACCCTACCTCGAAAAACCAAAAGAAAAGAAGATGATGATGATGATGATGATGAAGGAGAAGGGGAAGAAGAGGAAGAAGGAGGAGGAGGAGGAAGAGGAAAATATAATCAAGTGATGATAGGAGCAGTGAGGCAGGTTCCCAAGAGTTGCCTACCATGCTGTAAGTAAGCTCAATTAAAATCACTCCCTTAGGAGTGATGGAGAGATGGCTTAGCAGTTAAGGTGCCTGCCTGCTAAGCCTAAGAACACCTGTTCGATTCTCCAGGTCCCACATATAGCCAGACACAAAGTGACACAAGGGCACAATGCCACACTTGTCCACAGGGGGCACACACATCAGGGCTTCATTCACAGCAGCTGAGAGGTTGCTGGCGCACCCATTCTCTATCTGTCTCCCTCTGATGCTCTCAAAAAAAAAAAAATCACTCCCTTAGCATGCTGAACTTGCATGAGTCATCTTTGGGGTATCACCATTGTCTCAATTCAAAGGCAAATGTTTCTTCTATGAAATTCCAGGAAAATCACAGAGCAAAGCACAAAAAGTAGGCAAGTATGATAATTAATACTCATTGTCGACTTGACAGAAGCTAGAACAACCTGGGAGACAAATCTCTAAGCAGGTCTATAAGGGGGGTTCTAGATTGGGCTAACTGAGGTGGGAAGATCCACCTCAACTGTGGGCAGCACCAACCCATGGGCTGAGGCCCCAGACTGAATAAAAAGGAGAAGGTGAACTGAGCACCAGCATTCACTTCTCTGTGCTTCCAGACTGCACACTGAATGTGGCCAGCTGCTTCATGCTCGTGCCAGCATGCCTTGTCTCTCTCTCTCTTTTTAATTTATTTTAAGAGAGAAAGAATGGGTGCGCCAGGACCTTCAGCCACTATGAACAAACTCCAGATGCATGTGCCCCATTGTGTTCATGTGTAACATTGTGTGCTTATATCACTGTGTGTCTGACTTTCATGGGATCTGGAGTTTCAAACATGCATTCTTAGGCTTCACAGACAGGAGCCTTAACCACTAAGCCATCTTTCCCAGCCCCCCTTTCTCTCCCTCTCTCTCTCTCCCTCTCTCTCTCTTTCCAAGGTAGGTCTCAATCTAGCTCAGGCTGACCTGGAATTCATTACATAGTTTCTGGGTGGCCTCAAACTCTTGGTGATCCTCCTACCTCTGACTCCCAAGTTCTTGGATTGAAGGCATGTGCCACCATGCCCAGCTTCCCCTTTTCTCTTTAAAAAAATATTTATTTGAGAGAGAAAAAAAGAGGTAGACACACAGAGAAAGAATGGGTGTGCCAGGGCCTCTCTAGCCACTGCAAACAAACTCCAGATGCATGCACCACTTTGTGCATCTAGCTTACAGGGATCCTGGGGAATCAAGCATTGGTCCTCAGGCTTCACAGGCAAGCACCCTGACCACTAATCCATCTCTCCAGTCTGCCAGCATGCCTTTTCCATCAAAATGAACTGTACCTCCTCAAATTGTAAGCTGAAATAAACCCTTCCTCCTATAAAATGATTTCTGTCAGATCTTTTGTGACAGCGATGAAGAAAGTATGTAAGACAGTGACCTTTTAAACAAGACAGAAGATGAAATAAGAAAATACATGTTTCTCTTTATTTTTTGTAGAAAGAAATACGGGAAGGATGGATGAGTTAGAGTGTGAGGGCCCAGCTTCTGCAAGGGTGAGTGGGAAGCAGAAAGGAGCACTTGGACTCCTTTGAGTACAGTACAGTCTGTTCATGGGTTCTGACTTTAGAACCATAGTGATGCAATAACTGGTGTTCAAACATAAATTACTCCCTAGAACGGAATATAATTGTAATACAAATAAATGCATAACCATGCTAAAGGGGGAAGGAAGTGCCTTTTTGAGCAGAAGTAACTTCTGAGAAGAGTATTTTAAAAATATTTTATTTATTTATTTATTTGACAGAGAGACATAGGAGCAGAGAGAGAGAGAGAATGGGTGCACTAGGGCCTCTAGCCACTGCAAATGAACTCCAGATGCATGTGCCACCTTGAGCATCTGCCATTACATGGGTACTGGGGAATTTAACCTGAGTTCTTAGGCTTCTCAGGCTAGCGCCTTAACCACTGAGCCATCTCTCCTGCCCCAGATATATATTTATATGTATATGTATATGTATATGTATATGTATATGTATATGTATATGTATATATACATACTCTCTGGCTAAAGAAAGAGTTCTCCTATTATGAGGGTCTTGTGAAGGTATTGCTAGCCACTGTGAGGTCATGGATATCGAGGCCAATTTCTGTCTGAACAGTTGCATTGTAAGGAGTCTTACCCTTCATTTGGCTCTTACATTCTTTCCACCACCTCTTCCACAATGGTCACTGAGCCTTGGAGGGTGTGACAGAGGTGTTTCAGTGCTGGGCACTCCTCCATCCCTTCTTCTCAGCACGATGTTGCCTTTTGGGTCATCCCAGTGGTCATTGCCATCTGAAAAGAAAGGCTTCTCTAACTAAAAGTGAGAGTAGCAGTAATATATGAATATGAACATTAAGTGTAGTGTTTACAGAGCAGTTTGGTGAGCATAATATATGCATCTAGCCAGGCAAGAGCAGGCTTTATACCTCTAAGACTCATGACCTCCCCTGTTATAGGCTTTTGATTAGGATTTCAGTACTAGGCATGTATTCCCTCCCATAGAGTGGGCCTCCAGTCCAATTATGGAGCAGTTGGTTACCCCAAGTGTAGACATGCCACTATTGCACCTGTTCAGTCATTTGGCCTGTCTTGGAAAACATGAGGCTTCCAGTGTCCACTGTTTTCACTGCTAATGACTTCCATCTCCCATAGGGCTGCATACAGTATTGCTTTTTCCAGCTTTCAGTCATCTGGTCTACAGGGAGGAGGTTTTCAGCTCAGCCCCAGCTTGATTTCTCAGTGCCCTTGCCTCCCAGGCATGTGGAATCTTCAGCAATAGGGTCTTACCATCTGTTTCTCGTGGGAAACCAAGGGGCTTGGCAATAGCTTGTAAAGTTTTGGAGGCAACAGGAACTTCCCTGGCCAACAACTCACTGGAAGATATCCCATCCCTGGTACTGAAAATTTTCTAGTAATAATCTCTGGCTTCTGGATGTGCCATTATCCAAAAAAGCAGGCTTTCATGTGTCTTACTCAGAATATCTTGAATTTTGATTGACCCTCCCCTCAACCTTCTTTTACTCAACCTCCTCCCCTGGTCTCTCTTAGGCCATTCCACTCCCTATAATCTGTTCTTTTACATACACACACACACACACACACACACACACACACACACACACACACATACACACACTACCATCCCCCTACTTCCCCTCCTTCTCTTCTAGCCTTTTTCTAGTTTACTGGCCTCTGCTACCAATTTTTGGTTCCAGCTCATACACAAGTCTAAACATTTATAGCTAGGATCCTCATATGAGAGAGAGCATGCACCATTTGGCTTTCTGGGCCTAGGTTACTTCATTTAGTATAATCCTTTCCAAATCCATCCACTTCACTGCAAATTTTATAATTTCATTTTTCTTTACTGCTGGCTTAGTTGTCATAAATTCCCATAGCCTGTTTTTGTTGTGGGATGTCCTTATTGCTCCTTCAATTTGGATAGATAGCTTTTCAGGATAAAGCAATCTTTCAGAACTTGGAATACATTCATTATAAGCCCTTCTGGCTTTTTTTGTTTGTTTGTTTGTTTTGGTTTTTCAAGGTAGGGTCTCACTCTATTTGGGGGGGTTAAATATTTATTTATTTATTTATTTATTTATTTATTTATTTATTTATTTATTTATTTGCCAGCAGAGAGAGAGAGATAGAAGAGAAGCAGATAGAGAGAGAATTGACATGCCAGGGCCTCTAGCCACTGCAAATAAACTCCAGATGCATGTGCCCTTTGTGCATCTGGCTGACGTGGGTCCTGGAGAATCGAACTAAGATCCTTTGGCTTCACAGGCAAAGCCTTAATCACTAAGCCTTTTCTCCAGCCCTGGGTTCTCTCACTAGCCCAGGCTGACCTGGAATTCATTATGTAGTCTCTCAGGGTGGCCTCAAACTCACAGTGATCCACCTACCTCTGCCTCCCAAGTGCTGGGATTAAAGGCATGCACCACCATGCCCAGCAGCCTTCTGGCTGTTAAAGTTTGTGTTGAGTAATCTGTGTTATCCTGATGGGCTTGCCTTTATAGGTGACTTGCTTTTTCTCTCTAACTGCTTTCAATATATTTTCTTTGGTTTGTATGTTTGGTAGTTTAATTTTAACTGGTGAGGAGAGGTTCTTTCCAGGTTTAGTCTGTTTTGGTGTTCTAAAAGCTTCCTGTATTTGCATTGGCATTTCTGTCCCAATTTGGGGAAAATTTTCTTCTATGATTTGTTAAAAATTCCTACTATGCCTTTGGAGTGAAATTCTTCTCCTTCTGCTATACCCTGAATTCTTATCTGTGATCTTTTCATAGTGTCCCGGATATCTTGGAATTCCCATTCATACCTTCCTATTAGTTTGTCTTTCTCTTTGTCAGACTGTATTAGATCTACCAACTGGTCTTCTAGTTTAGATATTCTGTTCTCTCCTTCATCCATTCTACTGATGAGACCTTCCACAGAGTTTTTTATTTGACTTACTGAGTTTTTCAGTGCTAGTATTTCTTCTTGGCTTTTCTTCAGTATTTCTATTTCCTTACTCATGTCTGGAAATGACCTTCTTATTTCATTAAGCTGGTTTCCTGTGTTCTCTTGGACTTCCTTCAGAAGTTTATTTTATCCTTTAATTCCTTTGTTTTCTTCTTTTTCTTTGCCTTTTTTTTTCTTTTCTTTTTTTTTTTTTTTTTTTTTTTTTTTTTTTTTTTTTGAGAGAGAGAGACAGAGAGAGAGAGAAGAAGAGGCAGATAGAGAATGGACACACCAGAGCCTTTTCAGCCACTGTGAACAAACTTCAGACATGTGCACCCCCTTGTGCACATGTGTGACATTACACACTTGCATCACTTTGCGTCTGGCTTGTGGAACCTGAAGATTTGAACAACCATTCTCAGGCTTTGCAGGCAGGCGCTTTAACCACCAAGCCATCTCTCCAGCCCTGTTTTCTTCTTTGATTCCTTTGAGTATAGATAAAATCATTTTTTGTTTAAATCTTTGTCAGGCATTTCACCTAAAACAGTCTCATTGGGGGTCATTTCTGATGGATTTATAATTTTTGGTGGGATTGTATTGTCTTTGATTCTTTGTGTTTCTTGTATTACAAAGTTGGGATTTTTGCATCCTGAGTTGATTTGATGCTTGGGTTTGACTTGGAATTCCAACTTTATGTACCTTCAGGATATGAGTTTAAGGTGCCCCGTGTAGCTCTTGTACTCAAATCCAACCACAGAAGTAATCCTAGGTGTTGAGTTCCCTGCTATTCAAGTATTCTAGTGACCTCCTTCCTGTAGACCAGCTGACAGGAAACTGGAAAAAGCTACACTGCATGCAGCTCTATGGGAGAGAGAAGTCATCAGTAGAGATAAACTCCAGTGGATACTGTAAGCCTTAAGTTTGGCCAGCCAGGCCAAATGGGCCAATGGGTGCAATAGCAGCATGTCTGTTATGGGAGAAACCAACTGCTCTCTCATTGGACTGAAGACCTGCTCCATGGGAAGGAAAACATGCCTAGTTCTGAAAACCTAATCAAAAACCTATTGCAGGGGAGGTCATGAGCCCTAGGGGTATAACACCTGCTCTTATCTGGCTAAATGCATATATTATGCTCACCAAACTGCCCTATTAGCACATCTCTTAATGTCCACACCCATATATTAATGGTGTTCTTACTTTTGGTTAGAGAAGCTTCTCTTTTCAGATGTTGGTGACCTTGGGATAACTCAGATAACTCAGAGGCACCATGGTGCTGAGAAGAAGGGACAGAGAGGTTCTCAGCACTGAAACATCTCTATTACACCCTCCAAGGCTCAGGGTTCATTGCAGAAGAGGGGGCAGAAAGAATGTAAGAGCCAAAGAAAGGGTAGGACTCCCTACAATGTGCTCCTCCAGACACAAAATGGCCTGGATATCCATGACCTCATGGTGCCTGGTACAACCTACACCAGACCATCATAATAGGAGGAAAAGATGATGACATCAAAATAAAAGCAACCTTTAATCCCAGCACTCGGGAGGCAGAGGTAGGAGAATCACCATGAGTTCAAGGCCACCCTGAGAATACAGAGTGAATTCCAGATCAGCCTGAGCTAGAGTGAGACCCTACCTTGAAAAACCAAAAAAAAAAAAAAAAAAAGTAACAAAAAAAAAAAAAAAAGGATAGACACTGCTCCAGAGTGAGGAAGAGGCTGTAGGGCTCACAGCCCTGAGGAGGCCTGAACCAGGTGGGGCAGAGCAGGGCAGGACCCTGGTGGATAGGACCCTGGTCCAGCTGGGAGCTATTACCTTTGCAGAGTGCTCACAAAAAAACTGCAACCCATTCACACAGGTCATTGTGGATAAAAGCCAAGTGGTGGGCTGGGGAGATGGCTCAGTAGATCAAGTGCTTGCCTCTCAAGCCTAAGTACTTGAGTTCAGACCCCAGACCCCATATAAAAGCTGGAAGCTCTATGCAGCACACAGGATAAGAAAGGAGGCAGAGACAGGGGAATTTTCCAGAAGCTTATAGATCGCCCAGCCTATGGAATGCAGCAGCGAACAACTGCAAGAATAGACCCTGCCTCAACCGAGGTGGAAGACGAGGACTGACACCTAAACGTTGTCCTCTGACCTCTACACATGTGCCATGGCACACACACTCCTGCGCTCCCCACACTCACACACATGCAAATGTGCACATACATGCACACATACACACACAAAGCCAAATGGTGACACAGGAGTGTGCCTCTGCACCCCGTCACATCTCACCCCTCCCCCAGGAAAGAGGCTAGACAGCATTTGGCAGCAAGATTTATTTCGCACAGGTGCAGGCAGAGAAGCAGGTATTGGCCTGAGAACAGATGGGCTGGGCTGTAGCCTCAGGACTGGACAAGAGCTCCTTGGATGATTCACCTACAGACAAAAAGGCAGAGCTCAGGGCTCTGAGCAGCATCCAGGGACCCCAGGAGACACTTGTCAGGGCCACAGGCTGGAAATCTGATTGTCCCCCCTGCCTTGGCCTTGGCAAAGAACTGGCTCCCTGAGCTTCAGTTTCTCTAACAGCAAAACAGGTCATAGTGTCAACCTCCAGGGTCTGGGCTATAGTAGTGATGGGCCAGCACAGTGCTGGACACAGGGAATCCCAAGACATCTCATAGAGCGGGCACCCCCATACGCACATCCCACCCCATGGCAGAACCTGGAAGGGCAGAGCCAGCCAGCAGGGTTGATGCTAGACAGACAGTGAGCATAGGAGACAGCTCTCTTCTCTCCCATCCAGCTCTGTCACTACATGGGGCATCCACCCACTGCCTGCCTGAAGTCTAGCTTGGTGGCCTGGGATCACACTGCAGACCGCAGCTCTCATTCAAAACCATAAAACGGGTGCATCGCCAGAGATGCCCCTCAGTGCTGTTGGGTGCTCTGATCAGAGGACAGGTGAAGAGCCCCTCCCAGACCAGGCTCTAGTGTGCTTGGGACACTTCATCAGCGCACAGGCTACAGCACACACAGACGGAGGGGTACGGGCTCACCTCCTTGAGGAAGTCAGCACACCTCCCTGCAGGACAGAAGAGCATGAGATGAGGATTCGGAGGGTGTCAGACCCCCACCATGGGGGCCCAGCCCACCTTCTCTAACCAAAGGAAGAAATGGCTCAGAGAGGCCAACATAGCCTTCTTGACTTTTGTACAGCCTATGTTCTGAAGCTTGGATCTGTCTGCTCCCGTGAGTGTGGCCAGTCACGCTGCTCAGCTGACCCACACCCCAGACCACGTATAGCCTTAGCTCTCTCCCTCTGTGATGGGAAGGACAGGGTGAAGGAGCCACCACCCACCCTGGGTGTCCATTACAGACCTGAGTGCAGGAATAGGGTGGTAGTGAACAACTCACCAAGGGCAATTTTTTCACACAGGTCACTGCAGAGAAAAGCAAATTGATGACACACAGAAGGGGTCTAGGCAGGCTCAGGTCTCTACCCTTCCCTGAGAGGCCCTGACCCAGGGTAGAGACCACTCACGGTCATGCTTGAGCAGATGTATGTCTGACATCAAATACCCACTCTCCAAGGCCACCTTCTGGAATTTTTTCAGAGCTTCCTCGTTGCTATGCAGTCTCTGGGCTGTGGGCAAGTGTGAGGCTGAACTACCAAGGGGAGTCACAGGCACCTGGGGCTCTCTCCTGTCCCCGCTGTCAGAGTGGGGAGACTCCACAGTGGTGCTAAAATTAGGCACAAATGAGTGACACCCACATGCCCCAAGTGAGTCTATCCAGGCTTACTGTAAAGTTTCAGGGCCTTCTGGACTATCCCAGCGACGGGGAAAGCAATGTCCATGATGGCGTAAGTCTTGTAGTCGGTGTCCACAATGGCAACATCTTTGGTTCCTGGGAGCCAAACCAAAAATACTGAACATCCTCCTGCTCACCTGACAAGTGCTCTCAGCCATCAGCTCCAGACCATGTTCCCCCACCCCCGCCCCCAGCATGTATGTGCACATAACCACACACACACACACCCAACATACCCAGGCAGTTAGGGATGGGCCTTGGCATTCTCTGAAGGGACTCTCTGAAGAGGAAACAAGGGACCTCACTGACCGAATAGAAGAACGCTCAATCACACCTCGTCTAAATTTCAAAGAGGTTGTCAATGCCCTAGCAAAGATGTTTGCAGCCAGGCTGGAAAGATGGCTTAGCGGTTAAGGCACTTGTCTTCAAAGCCAAAGGACCCAGGTTCGACTCCCCAGGTCCCACGTAAGCCAGATGCACAAGGGGGCGCATGCATCTGGAGTTCATTTGCAGTGGCTGGAGGCCTGGTGTGCACATTCTCTCTCTCTCTGTCTACCTGCCTATTTCTGTATCTCTCTCTCTCTCTCAAATAAATAAGTAAAAATAAAATATTTTTTTAAAAGATGTTTGCAGCCAAGGACAGCGGCTGTAGGGGCATCCAGCTTGGGCCTAGTGTCTGGGCCTAGCAGCCTGGTACTGAACAGCCTGACACTGAGAATGCAGTCATGGAAAGACCAAACAGCACCTCTGCAGACACAGGAAGACAGGGTCCTCTCCTCCAGGGCAAGGGATCATGTGCCCAGAGCAGGACCAAAGTACCCAGGGGTAACCCACCATACCTGAGGACAGCATCCTTACCAGCTGTTGTAGTGACCTTGAACTTTCCAGGGAAGTCCTCCTGAGGTGCCCCAAGCTTCTCCAGCACACAGTGGCCCTCTCTAGAAAAACAGTGTGGCAAGTCAGCCTGTAATCCCTACATCAGGGGAGCTGAGTTTTGAGGACAGTTTAGGCTTCATATCAAGATCAGGACAGCTTGGGCTACACAGCCAGACTCTGTCAGAGAGAAAGGAAAAGGAGAGGAGAAGAAGGAAAGGGAGAAGAAAGCAAGCAAGAAAACAAGAAAGAAAGAGCCGGGCGTGGTGGTGCACACCTTTAATCCCAGCGCTTGGGAGGCAGAGGTAGGAGGATTGCCATGAGTTCTAGGCCACCCTGAGACTACATAATGAATTCCAGGTCAGCCTGAGCTAGAGTGAAACCCTACCTTTAAAAATAAGAAAGAAAGAAAGAAAGAAAGAAAGAAAGAAAGAAAGAAAGAAAGAAAGAAAGAAAGAAAGAAAGAAAGAGGAAGGGGGAGAGAGAGAGGGAAGAAAGAAAGAAAGAAAGAAAGAAAGAAAGAAAGAAAGAAAGAAAGAAAGAAAGAAAGAAAGAAAAAAGAAATTAAAGAAAGAGGAAGGAGAGAGGAAGGAAAGGAGGGAAAACAATGAGGCATTGCCAGCCATCTGCTCTCAGCTACAAAACCCTACACTCTATCAAGATCATATAATGGGTAGTCCAAGTGTCCAGAAACCAGTCAGACACACAAGTTCTATTGTGTGTTGCTCCATGACCCCAGAAAGCCGGGCCTCTACCCAGTAGATGGGATGGAAAGGAGGTTACCCCTGTGGAAATGACAATGGCAACCCCCCCCCAGTGAAGTATATACAAAGCTGAGGAGCCACATATCAGGCTCACAGACATACAGAGGACCCAGAGACACACTGAGGATCGAGGATTCATGTGCGCCTGAGAGGCACGCTCTCGGCAACAGGAACACTTACTGAGGTGCAGAGACTCACATGTGAGGGACACCATCTCTGAGGGGCAGGGATCTACACATCCGAGACACACATTCTCTCAAGGATATGTACACGTACATACATCAGAGGACCATCATCTCTGGGCAGGAAAACACATCTGAGGAAGATGGTCTCTGAGGGACAGTCACACATGTCTGAGTCGAGGCACATGTGAGGAACTTATTCTCTGAGGAGCAGGTGCACACATCTAAGAGACAGATTCTCTGAGTTGCAGGGACATGCACATGTCTGAGGGACACAATCTCAGAGGAGTAAGGACACAAACATATTGGGGACACAGTCCCTGGAGAGCAAGTTCAAACACATCAGAGGGACACAATCTTGAGGTGAAGAGACATATTCATGTCTGAGGGGCATACTATCTGGATAACAGGGACACACTCGGGTCTGAAAGACATGCTCTGATGTAAAGGAACACATACACATTGGGGGACACACTTTCTAAGGAGTCGGGTTGCACACGTCTGAAGGAAGTGAAGGGATGCATGTCTGAGGGACACACTGAAGTGAAAGGAGACACATCTGAGGGACACGTCTTAAGACACAGTCTCTGAGGATCTGAGGGGCGCTTGGAGATAAAATGATACCCACTTCTAAGGGACATGCTTATTTAAAAGGAACACTGCCTGAGGAATAGGAACATGCAAGTGTCTCTGTGGAAATGGCCTGCCTTTACATGTGCAGGCAGTCCGAGGGTGCTCCCTGGTCAACAGGCACATGGGGGACTTGGCACTGTGGGCCAGTTTGTCGGGGTGAAGAGGTGACTCAAGTTGACCTTGCTCAGCTTCTTCTAGGACCTTAACACCTGCTAGTCAGGATCTTTCACTTCTTTGTGGCCTTGGAGCTGAGAACATGAAACTCAGAGATGTCACTTGGAGGGCTGAAAGCCAAGCTCTCGGCATAGTTCCCAGGGTCATAGGTAACCCCCACCCCCAACCTGTTTTGGTAGACAGTAAGGACCCCCAGGATCCCAAAGCTGACCTGCTCCAGGGGCCTCCCTTCTAGAAGGGTTGGTCCTCCTCATCCCTCCATGCATCTGAGGCTGAGGTGCAGACACATGGGTGGAAGGGAGCCCTGGGGTGAGCAGAGCGTCCAGTGCATGCTGCCCCAGCTTTCCTCCTGGCCCTCAAGTCCCTTGCACCCCGCTACTCACTTGTAATGGATAGTGGTCAGAGCCAAGAGGTCCCCTTCCATCTTAACCATCATAGCCCCCATCTTCTCCACTGCTTGGGGTGGGCCATGTACGTCCATCTTGGAGGCAAATGCAATCTCAAACCAGACACCTGAAAACTGGGAGATGGGGAGCTGGGAAGGGAGTTGGCCATGTGCACCAGGATCTGGGGCCCTGAGGACCATGCCATGTCCTCCCTTCCAGGGAATATAGAAATCAAGAAAGTTTCAGGAACCCCACATAGTGGAGTGCTGAAGGACCTCCCGAGACTGGCTCTGAGCAAAGCCCCACAGGAAAGCTCTGAGCTTAGCTCACATGGTAATATATTACCTTGGAAAAGTTGATCCTCTTTAGCAATGTGTCTTGGTTGCTGGCCACCAGCCCTACACACAGCCCCAGCAGAGTGAGAAGCACATTTCCCTCCATGAGCCCACCAGGCAGGTACTCAAGCTCGAACCACAGGAAGCCACAGCATTTGGCTCAAGGCTTCTGGACTTTATATCCTTCCCCATAGGCACTTGGGTGAGGCACAGACGGTTCTCATTAGGTGGGTTGACAGTGCAGCATAAACCAGCCACCTCGCCCACCTGCTAGATGGCAAGGCCTCAGAAGACAGCCCCCACTGGATGTCCACTCATGTATGCATCTGTTCACATAGCAATTGCACTGTGGCTGGCTAGCTAAGCGTGGGTGACAGATTATTAAGATGGCTCAAGCCCCACCAAGGCTCTTTGGCAGGCCCTGGTCACAGGCACAGAGCACATGTTCAGGAGCCCAGATCTTCCAGCTACAGCCACTGACCCAAGCCACCAGAATCCTGGGGACAGTGGGGGCAAGACCAGGGACATTGGAGACATGCGTGGCTGAGTCTACCGTCAAAGAATTGAGATCCTCAAGGAGTGTTCCAGAACATCCTGATCCCTCCAGCCCCACTGAGTACTTTGAAGAAGCCACAGCAGTCAGCGAAGGACCATGACAAGCAGTGTCCTGTCATCCCACCCAGGGCTAAAGTCTAAAGTCTGCCCCCATGGCATTCTTTTTTTTTTTTTTGGTTTTTCAAGGTAGGGTCTCACTCTATCCCAGGCTGACCTGGAATTCACTTTGTATTCTCAGGGTGACCTCAAACTCACGGCAATCCTCCTACCTCTGTCTCCTGAGTGCTGGGATTAAAGGCGTGCGCCACCACCCCAGCTTTGGCATTCCATTCTTTATGAGCAAACTTGTCCCTCTGGGCAGGGACAATGATCTTTGGCTCACAAATCACAACTGGGGCTCAGAGGTGCAGGACACCTGCCCAGGTTCTGGTAGCAAAGAGCCAGGCCCTTGCGATCCCACCTGCCAAGGGTAGTCGAAGTCCTGACCTTGCTGGGTATGGACAAAGAGTGGTCTTTGCTTTTATGGCCAGTGTGAAGAATTGTGAAGAAGAAAAGGTAGGGAAGAGATGAGGGCAGAGGAGTCGAGGGTGTGGGTGCTAAGAAATACAGAGCTGATATTGGGCTCAGAGTTCTGGGCAGCAGCTGATATGCACAGAAGCAATGACTGGTTGGATGAGCTGGTGGATGGATGTACCTCTTTCCCCCCAGCAGAGGTCGCAGGCCAACGCTCCCCAGCAGACCTTTTGAAATCCAAGTCCGGGCTAGCCTAGAATTAGGATAGAGCCATGGGGCTGTGTTCAGGCCCCTTTGTATCTCAGCTGACCCCAGACTGATAGCCAGACCGCCCCCCCAGCCCTCTCTATTTCCCCCTCCAATGTCAACAGAATGTTCTAAGTCTGCCCCACTTGATTTGCCCTGATACTAGATCTTAGAATTTGTGCTTTCTATGGAGAGCCCAAAGGCCAATGAAATGAGCTCAGAGGGCCCCAGAACCCAGAGTCTGGGGTGGGGCTGTGTGTCCATCAGCCACTATGAGGGAGGGTCTGCATTTGAGAATTCTTGTGTCCGAGGAAATATGCAGGAGAACTGGGGAGTATTTTTCTCTACCTTTTGAATCAAGAACCCCCTATTTTCATCTACATGGGATGCTGCTGACTATGCAAACTCCCTTACCTACCCCCAACAAAGCAAACACAGGGCTATCTCTACACCTCCAGGATGTAGCACAGGGTGCCGGCCATCAGCCTCGGCAAAGGTGACCTTGATTCGAACTCCATTCTACCCCTCAGCATGGACAAGTATCCTGTTTTCCTCTGAGCCTCAACTGCCCATGTGGGCAATGGAGACAAGGCAACCCAGAGGGCTGTACTGAGAAGACACGGTGCAGGGGTAGGCAGCCGACATGGAGGGCAGTGGGAGGGAACAGAGCTCCAGTGCAACCATGGCCACACACAACCCCACATCTCCTCAGTAGAGACTGAAGCCTTGAGGGTGACCCATGCATCACTCCCTAACGCCTCTGCCCAGCTGCCCGTGCAGTTCCAGCCCCACTGTCACCTCTCCTGGCTGGGTTGCCACCCGCTCGCTCTCATGAGCAAGATGGACACTACTTCAGAGTGAGGATGAGGTCTGCGTGGCCCACAGCCCAGGGAGGCCTAAATGGGGTAGGTCCAAGCTGGGCAGGACACTTGGCAGTGGGGGCCAAGGGCTATCCTTTACAGAGTACTCATGCAAAACACGGGCTTTTTTCTCCACCTGGGACAGAGGAGTGTGCCTGCCACCCACTCTGTCAACCCTTGTGCCACTCCCAGAAAAGATCAGACAGCATTAAGTAAGGAGGTTTATTTGAAATAGGTTCAGGGGGCCCTTTGGGCAGGGGAAGGAGAAGCTGAGTGGACAGGGCTATGGCTTCAGATCTGGTCAGGAGTGCCTCAGATCAGCCCCTGTGGGCAGAATGGGAGAGCTCAGGGTCTCACGTGGCCTCCAGGGACCCTGGGAGACATGTTTCAGAGCCACAGGCTGGTGACCACCACGGTATCCTAGCTGTCCATGCTGTGTCAAATCACTAGCTACCTGAACTTTAGTTTCCATGGGCTGGGCTGTAACTATGAGGTAATATAGGTGATGGATCAGTATAGTGCTGGACACGGGAAGGCCCCAAGATGCCCCACAGGATTCACATACCTCCCCCCCACCCCAACCAACACACACACCACTGGGTAAGACTGAAAAGGGGCCGAGCTAGCTGATGGACAGCCCTGAAAAGCCCCGCTGGACAAAACAATAAAGACAAGGGGCGTCCCTGTCCTCTCTCACCCGGTTCTGTTCCCCCATCTAAGGACCCAGCCTGACAGCCTGGGGTCCCACTGCACACTGCAGCTCTTTCCAAACCGAACAGGATCATCTCTGGAGCCACACATCAGTGCTGGTGGATGCCCCGATCAGAGGAAGGGTGGATGACCCCCTCCCACCCTAGGCTAGGATCTAGCCAGCTGGAGCTCTGTCAGGACCAGCACTGCAGCACAGACCGAGGGGCATGGGCTCACCTCCTTCAGGAGCTCAGCACATCTTCCTGCAGGACAGGGAAGCGTGAGGTGGGGACAGGAAGGCATCAGACCCCACCACAGGAGCCCAGCCCAACATTGTGCCCAAAGTGTCTGTACTCACCATGCCGGGCCATCAGGTAAAAGCCTATGTCAACAGTCAACTCGCGGAACTTCCAGAAGCCCAGCTCAAAGTCATCCTCCAGGCTCCGAGCTGTGGGGGCACGGTAGAGCTGGAGCTGGCTGTCTGGGGGAGGACAGCAGTGGGGGAGGGCAGTAGCAGGGCAGAGCCCCCCACCCAGGCCGAGCTTACTGAAGAACTTCAGCGCGTGGAAGTCCCTGCCCTGCCAGCGCTGGGACATCCTCAGGATGGCATAATGTTCATAGTCTGTATCCAACACGTGGATCTCCCTGTTGCCTTCAGGAGTCAGAAGTGGAGTTGGAGGAGCCTTGAGCAGATCCGGGCAGCCGAAGGGATGACCTTGGAGGCTGAGTCTTCAGGATCTAACTCACTCCTGTCTCTGCTCAATGCCAGGACCCACCCGTGACATCCTGGGGGTGGGGCTTGAAGGTTAACTCAGAACACTCATGGGTGGGGTTGAGGGGTCTGGGCCCTGAGGACCCCCGGAAGAGCACAGGAAGCCATGAGACCAGGGGTAGCTGGTGTTTAGGTCGAGACACTACAGGGACAGGCCAGATGCACTTACCAGGAAAAGCAAATTCCCCTGGAGTGTCTTTTTCTGAGCCCACTACTTTTTCTATCTTACAGCTTCCTGAACTGAAAGACAGCATGTGTCAGTGTCATTAGGAACCTACCAGTGTGTGTTCCACCCTCTGGGCACATTCTCTGGTGGGGAGGGGGATTCTTCAAGAAAGGCAATGGCAGTCTGAGGAGCATCCTGGAGCCCATGGGGAGGAACTGTGCACAGATCAAGGCTGCCCCGGTCCCTCAGCTCCAGGAAACCAACTGCTGCTATGCACTTTCTTTCTATTTCTTTCCACGTTCTGTATGTGTTCATGTGTATATGTGTTCATATGTATGCAGGTGCGTGTGTTTGTGGGGCACATAAGCATATGTGCGCATGTATACAGAGACCAGAAGACAACTTTGGGTGTCACCATCAGGAACACCTATCTTGATACAGGGTTTCTCATTGGACTGTAACTCCTCAAGTACACTAGACTGGCTAGCCCATAAACCCCAGGGATCCAACTGTGTCCTCACCTCCCCAGCATTGGGGTTACAAGCATGTGCCACCATGAATGATTTTTTTTTTTTAATGTGGGTTCTAGGGATTGAATTCAGGTTCTCAAACTTGCAAGGAAAGCATTTTACAGATGGATCTATCTTCCCAGCCCTACACATACTTTCTTACAAACTAATGGGGCTTCATCAGAACCCCTTGCTTAGGGGCTAGGGAGAATGGTCAGTGATTAAAGGTACTTGCTGGCAAAGCCTGACAGCTAGGGTTCAATGCCCTACTACCATGGAAAGCCAAGTGCACAAACTGGCATGTGTGTTTAGGTTCATTTGCAGCAGAAAGAGGTCCTATTAGTGTGCTTATATACCCTATCTCTTTCTCTCTTTCTCTCTCATAAATAAATTAAAAAACCTTTTTCTTAAAAGCCCTTTTTGGGGGCCAGGTGTGGTGGCGCACACCTTTAATCCCAGCACTCGGGAGGCAGAGGTAGGAGGATCGCCATTAGTTCAAGACCACCATAAGACTCCATAGTGAATTCCAGATCAGCCTGAGCTAGAGTGAGACCCTACTTCAAAAAAAAAAAAAAAGAAAAAATTTTAAAAAGGAGGGGAAAAAAGCCCTTGTTGGGGGCTGGAGAAATAGATTAGCAGTTAAGGCATTTGCCTGCAAAGCCAAAGGACCCAGGTTTGATTCCCTAGGACCCACGTAAGCCAGGTGCACAAGGTGGTGCATGCATCTGGAATTCATTAACAGTGGCTGAAGGCCCTGGTGCACCCATTCTCTCCCTATCTACCTGCTTCTCTCTCTCTCTGTCTCTCTCTCTCTCTCTCTCTCTCTCTCTCTCCTAAATAAATAAAATACTTTTAAAGAAATTCCCTTGTTTATATTTGAGAGAAAATGTAGACCTAGGAGCCAGGTGTCTGCCTTTCTCTGGGGTAGAGGTCCCAGGCATCTGGGCCCAAGGAGGGCTGGGTTTTAGTGATGATCCATCCCACAACTGCAAGGGATGCAGCCTAGCTACCCAACCCCACCACCCAACCACAGAAATGCTTCTTTCTCCCCAGCAGAACATCCTTCATACATCCCAGCAGGGCCCAGGCCTCTCACCTGTTATACACGGCCTTCACAGATATGTTCCTGCCACTGAAGGTGAGGAACAAGCCCTCCACTCTCTTTGAGACCTTCAGCCCCAGGTTTTGGTCAGAGGCCACACCGACTTCCCTCCAAAATCCTGCAATCTAGAGAGCAGAGCTGGAGCTGTGCCCAGCTCTGAGCAGCCTGTCTGTCCTGGACTCCCTTCTTCTGGGCTACAGGGGCATTGCAGACTGTCTCCTGCCCCCAGGCAGGGGAACAGGGGAGCTCTGAGGGGTCAACAAGAGTTGACCACAAGAGTGGTCACAAGAGTCTGAGGAAAAGCAAGATATCTCAGAACCCACTTGTCCTCAGCTGAGTTGTCCTTCCTTCCCAGGACTCCTTCAGGCTACCAGCAGTAATGTCCCTCTGGGAATCCTTCCCAGTAGGAATGTAGGAAGCAAATGGCCCCACCTGCAGCCCAGTGCACAGGGAGAAGCATGGTTTTGCTGGTCTTGACCTCCCTGAGGTCAAGCTCTCCTGTACCAGCAATCGGCCCAGAGCCCAGGACCTTGTATCTGAAATTTTTGGAAACTAGTCATCATTACAAAAGAATCTGGGCCCCCAGACTGCAGCTGGAGTGCCTAGAGGGAATACAAGCATTAAGGTGCAAAACACAGAAAACATCTCCTGTGGCTCCATAGTACACAGGATCACAGGGCACCCCAAGATTAGGCAATAGGAGGGAGCCATGCTGGACTCCAATTCTGTAAATCACCAAAGACCCTGAAGTGACCTGGCTGAGGACAGCAGACAACTTCTCAGCACAAGAGACATATGGAAGAGGCCCACAGTGTTCACAGGCCCACCAGGACAGGGTTGTATCTTGCCCCTGCCAGCTGTGTGGTTGTCAACTGGGAGTTGGAAAGGGACCTGGAGTGGCTGGATAACCCTTCCCCTCCCTGTCTTAAAGCTAAGAAGGAAAGTTCACCTTGTCCAGGTCCACCTCAATAAACTCTGCCTGTAGTGGGAACAACAGAAGGAGGCCCATGATGGTGCTCAGCAGTCTGGCCTCCATCCCAAGGGTCTGGCTCATAGTCTCTGTTTGCAAAGCACCCAGGCTTATATGTGGAGCACATATAAGTGTGCAGCCACCTGGAGAATGTCATTGGGCGAACGTGGTTACTGGCTGCTCAGAGTCTCCTGACGGTTCTGCTCAGATGCTATGAGCCCAGTACACCCACACCCAGACAGGGGTTGTCTGGTAGCCAAGTGTGTGGACACTGATGGACTATGCAGTGAGACTGCACCAACCCTAACCCCTATCTTCTGTGGTATGACCCAAGCAAGCTACTTTACCTCAGTTTCCCCACCTGTGACAATAATGCCCTAGTTAACCTCCCAGGTCCATCCTGCCCAGACCTCACCTCCTGCATCATGCTGCTGCACTTCTAGGACCACCCTCTACCTGACCTGTGACCCCTCCTGACTGCAAGGGTCCCACAAGCCCAAGACAGTGGCATGGTTCTTAAATGTACCAAGCATCTCTCGGGGCCATGGAGATATTATTATTATTATTTTTTTTTTTGGTTTTGCAAGGTAGGGTTTCACTCTGGTCCAGGCTGACCTGGAATTCACTATGTAGTCTCAGGGTGGCCTCGAACTCTCAGTGATCCTCCTACCTCTGCCTCCCGAGTGCTAGGATTAAAGGCGTGAGCCACCACGCCCGGCTGAGATATTATTTTTTTAAGGCAGGCATTTTTTTATTATTTTTTTTCTGTTCATTTTTTTATTGACAACTTCTATACTTACATACAAAAAACACATAATATTTCCCTCCCCTCCCCCCATTCCACTTTAGAACACCAATGTCCATCATATCCCCTCCCTTATTTGTGAATGCATATTTAAAACTAAATCACTCACCCTCTGGATATGAGCTAAAAATAATAATAAAATAACTCGTTATATCTTCCCATTCCCTCCCAATGCAAAAGACAAATGGAGGTCAACGGGGGCCACATAACACCTAGCTGGAAGGTCACAGGGTCTAGCACTGGCACCCCACAGGGAACTCAGTCAGTCTGGGGCCTAGGGGGTCCAGATCCCAGGACTTTGTACAGCTGAGGGGGAGGGTACCACGTGGCTAGGAGGAGGGTCCAGGGGGCCCAAAGCAACTCTGCCCAAGTTGGCATCCTGTGTTCTGAGGAACCTGGTGCAGTTCAAGGCTTGGATATCTTATGGGGATGTCTAAGCCACTAAAGCCACCCCTCAAAGGGACCCCGGCTACAGCAGACACTGGGTGCACCATCAGATCGTTGCAGGGAAGCCCAGTGGATGCCACAAGGGACCCTCAAAGACCTAGAGACTGAGGACCCACTGGCTCTGGTCACAGGCTGACAAGCCATGCCTCGGGGACCACACAGGTAGACTTGGCAGGCAGGAGTGGGAGGACAGGAAGCAGAGTGGGTGGTACACAGTTCTCTGGGTGATCAGAGGGCAGGATGAGGGCAATGCCACCCAGGACTCACAGCTTCCTGCTCCTGTCCTCTGAGGACCACAGACACCAAGCGATGGACCAGAACCTCCAGCACCTTCCTGCTCCCCACACTTGACTGTTTGAAGTGCGATCACTGGACCCATAAGGAGACTGGGCACCACAATGGTGAGGATAATGTGGTGACAGTCCTGGCTACAGTTCCCTGCACTCCACATCTCATTCAAGGGTAGTGTGCAGGTCATACCCTGGAGCCTGACTCCCTGGGTTTGAATACCAGCCTGGCCACTTGCCTGCTGTGTGACCAATAACTTGCCCAGCCACTGTACCTCAGTTTCTTGATCTGAGAAACAAAGATGGAACAAGGTGGATCTATGTGTCCAGGAGTACAGTGGTGGAGGACACTGGCTGGCCAGCTCTGAGAGCATACTGGTCACAAGCCTGAACCACTCCTCAGGCTTCTAGAGATCTGAACCATGTACCCACGATGTCAGGGGTGTTGGAAGACAAAACCCTTTCAAGGGACTGGAGAGATGGCTTAGTGGTTAAGGTGCTTGCCTGCAAAGCCTAAGGACTCAGGTTCAATTGTCCAGTACCCAAGTAAGCCAGATGCACAAGGTGGCGTAAGCATCTGAAATTTGCAGTGACTGGAGTTCCTGGTGCATCCGTTCTCTGTCTCTCTCTCCGTGAGTGTGTGTGTGTGTGTGTGTGTGTGTGTGTGTGTGTGTGTGCCTGTCTCTCTCCAATAAATAAAATATTTTTTAAAAACCCTTTCAATTCCATCTCCATGGCCTTCCAGCTGTTACACCCCAGCTCCTGCATTTGACCTGTGATGCCTATAGGAGCCCCGGCGGCCAGGGCCCATCTTCCCCTTGGCACCTACAGGCACAATGAATCCATGGGGCCAAATGGGATGTGTTGAGTTTTCCCACCAACATTGCCAAGTTTGGCTGCAGCATCCTACACACTCTGTTAGAAAACCCCAAGTGGCTAGAGTCCCCTTTCAAACCTGCCGCTTGCCCTAGTCTCCCCAGGAGGGCTACGGTGAAGACAGGGTCCCCAATGCTCTGGCCAAGGGCATCTCCAAAGAAGTGAGGAGCCATGAAGCTGAGAATCTGTTTATTAGGTAGAAGGAGAAGGCCCCTGGGACTGGGGTGGATACATGATGTGAGAGATGCAGGGAGGGGGCCTGGCGGTCCGCAAGAGCCATGGATCTCATTCAGCTCCTGAGGTGGTGAGATTCATTGCTCCAGGTTCAGCCTGCATGGGAAAGACACAGCTACCCCATCACTGCTGCCTGGGCAAATGCCCTCCCCACTCCCTGCAGGCTGGGCATCGCTTCCAAGGCTGTCACCCACCAGGACAGGGAGAACTAATTCTATTACTAAAGTTTCTGCAAACCTGGAAACCACACACACACACACACACACACACACACATACACACACAGCTTCCTGGAGGGCCGCAGACTAGAAACACTCCCCATGTCACTTGCCCCAGGGGCCTTGGAAACTAGCCACTCTTCTGAATACTTCACTTTTACAGAAACAGCAAGCCCCAAGCTCTGCCAGTCCTTGGGCAAAGGGACCAAAGAGATAAGAAAGCCCAAGGGTGATGTGACATTAATTCCCTTCCCTCATTCCTCTCATGTTTTCAAAGCCACCAGATGAGGATGGAGACTTAAGTGCTTTTAGACCCTTGGAAAGTCAAAACAGCACCAACACTCCCGACCACTGGGGTAGGCAGGCAGGGAGAAGAGGCACTGTGAATGGTCACAAGTGCCTGCTCACTAGAAAAGTGCCAAGACGTGGGGCATTAGGAAGGCAGGAAAATGACAAGAGCAGGCTAGAGATCAGAAGAAATGCACTACAAATTTCTCTCCTCGCCACCCCAGGAAATGTCACAGGGTCATCTCACGCCCCCCATCAGCCCCTACCTGATGCAAGTGACTGTCACATTTCATCTACCTCTTGTGGTTTTGTGAGTTGTCCAGAGTTTTAGCAATGAGCTTGGATAGGAACCTGACAGCTTTCTGGTCTGGTCTGGTCTGGTCTCGTCTGGCCTTGGGAGGTCACCCCCAAGTTCCTACCTACATCAAGGTCCCAAAGAATTCCAGACCTAGCCCTGTGGCAGGAAGTGAATGTAAAGTTGGCAGTTCTGCCATTGTGAAGCTCTTGAGGACAGGATGAGGCCATTACAGAGTAGGGCATAGGCCCTGGGGAGGAAGCTCAGAGGCTATGGGGACATGGGGTATGGTGGATTGAATAGCATCCCCCAATTTTGACAGAACCTCCATATGGAACATTACTTGGGAACGGAGCCTTTTCAAACACATTAGCTAAGGACCTCAGGTGCCATCATCCTGGAGTTAGGGTGGCCCTGACCCAGCAAGAGCCATCCATAAGACAGCAGGGAAGTTGGATACAGACAGGCAGAGAGAAGAGATTAGTGACCAAGAGGCACACCTTGTGTTACATAGTCAATGCTGGAGGGAGCCAAGGCTAAAGGGAGCCACTGGAAGCTGAGAGGGGCCTGGGCAGGTGCTCCTTCTCAGTCTCTAAAGGGAACCAAGCAGACACCTCAATATCTAACTTCAGCTTTCCTAAACTGAGGCCAGAAACAAGGAGCTCATGAAACAGAAGGGACAGCAGATCTCAAGGATGAGAGGAAGGTACCAGGGACCAGCCCAAGCTCAGCAGAGAACTCACTCCGTCCCCAGGATGAGTAGGGCTGGTATTGGTCTCCGGAGGTGCCGAGGTGCCTCCTTGCCCTGTGGAGCACATATCTATGGGCAGAAGAACACTATGAGCTGAGCTGGTGGGCACTGCCCTCCCTTCCTGCAGCCCCCAACCCCTGGGTGCCTGAGCCCTGGACAGCCCCACCATCCCCAGAGAGGTGGCTGGATGTTCTCTCTTGGGAATTGCCCCCAAAGCTCTCTTTGGCTATGTTGGGGACTGAAAAGGGGCTCAGGATCTTGGTAGGCTATCTGCTGCCCATCCTGCCATGAAAAAGGAAGGGCTGACCTGGGCCATGGGCCAGGGTGGGCCAACTCAACCCAGATACCTGACTTAGGCAGCATGACCATCATGTCATCCAGGAGCCCCACCGTGGGGTAGAAGTCACGGAAGGCCTTCAGGGCTTGGGGACTCAGGTCCTGGGTCCTGCCTGGGACAGAACAGGGATCATTGAGAAACCCAGCCATTCACAAGGGTTGTGGCAGGGTCAAGAGGGGTCGAGGGTCTCCTGGTCTCATTCTACTTCCCGGGGGGGAGGGAGCTGGCAGAAAGACTGCAGGTTGCACACTGTCCCGGGTCAAAGGCCGTTCAGGAGTTGGCACTGAACCCGCCCCACACACGACTGCCCCTGTTGCCAAGGTTCTATGGAAATTTGTGGAGGCTGGAGTGGCCAGGCCGAGTCAGGGGCTGTGTTCCTGCTTCTGAGCCCACTCTCCTGAAGTGTCTTTTCCTTCAGTTTTCCTGCCAGCTCTCATCCCTCACCTCACCTCACCATGTTGGACAGCCCCAGAAATTAAAGTAGAATCAGTCTCAGTTTGGGGATTCAGACAGCGAGGCTGACCAGGCAAAGGGAGGGTCCACACCTCAAAGAACAGCATGTGTTGCATCATGTCATCTGGCCCCCCAGGGACCAGCCCCATCAAAGCCCTCCAGGTCAGTTGCTGTGGAGGTCCCCTGCTATCACCAAACCTCACTTCCCACCTCTACCCCCACCTACCACCCTTGGTCCTAGCCAGGCCCAGACCGGCCCAGACTGAGAAGGTGGGGTCAGGGACAGGGGTAGGGTAAGAGGTGGGGCATAGGGCAAAGGTGGAGTAGGGCAGTTCTAAACACAACGTAAAGGGGGCAAATGGGAAGAATCAAGGGAGTGGAGAGGAGAAGAGGCAAGGGGAGGGATCAAGAGGAAGGTGAGTAGGGAGCTGGAGAGATGGCTTAGCGGTTAAGGCACCCGCCTGCTAAGCCTAAGAACCCGGTTCCAATCTCCAGGTCCCATGTTCAGCCAGATGCAAAGTGATGCAATGGCGCACTTGACCACAAGGGGGCGCACACATCTGGATTTCGTTCACAGCAGCTGAGAGACTGCTGGTGCGCCCATTTCTATCTGTCTCCCTCTCCCTCTCTGTCTGTGTCTCTCTCCAAAAATAAATAAAATAATAAAAAAATTTTTAAAGAGGAAGGTGAGTAGGGCACAAAGGGGGAGGGATAGGGAAGGAGTGAGGGAACTGAATGGGATGGTCTGGAAGTACAGGGACAGTGCAGGGGGACGTGGGGAGGGGAGCTCACTGTAGAGCTGCACCATGGTGCTCAGCACACCCGCCAGCTCCTTGTAGATGTAGACAACAGCGAAGGAGCTGTAGTCAGTGTTAGAGATGCGCACGTCCAGGTAGCCCAAGGCTGCAGAAGAGGCAGCACAGTGAGTAGAGATGTGGACCCGACTGCACCCCACACCCTCCAGCCCATGTATTCCGCCATTGAAGGAGAGGCTTCCCCCAGAGGACAAAGGGCTGGGCTGGAAGGGCAAGGAGTGGGAGGGAGGTCCCTGTGCCAGCCCATCCACTGCCCTTTAGAGGGAGCCCACAGGACCTACCTGGCACTCGAAAGTGCCCCTGGGAGCCCACCCTCAGGTACTCGGCATCCTTCCGGTTACAGCTGTCTTGCCTGCAAGTGCACAGCCATCACTCTACTCCAGTGGCCTTGACCCTTCCCCAGCCAGCCATCCCACATGCATGCCACTGACCTTGGAAACTCCATGTGGACATTGAGGTCACCCTCCACAGTGGCATTGACATCCCTGGTAGACATCAGCATGTGATCCTTCTTGCCTAGGAAGACTTTGCAGTCCGACACCATGGCCCCAACGTACCAAAGGCCTGAGAACTGCAGAATAACTCTGTGACCACAGGCCAGCTGCCAACAGCTGGACCTCCTTGCCCAGAAATTCCAGGGATAAGCCAAGAGCCAGGGAAGCATTCTCCCGGTCAAGGTCACACGGTAAAGGTCTGCTTTGGGATAGACAGGGATCTCTTTTCCCCACTTGGGAGTAGGTCTTGTAATAACCTATTTCAGGGCCCAAAGGACAGTGGGTCTAAGCATTCCCCTGCTGGGCCCACAACAAGCCCAGCATAGGCAGTGGCAGTTCCTATTCCCAGACAACACGTTTCCAGCTGAGACACAGCCCTTCCCCAACAGGACGCCCAGTACCTTCTGAGCATCAAAGTCAGGCTGCAACAAGACCTCAACTGGAGCCACAGGCACCCAGAGCATCACCAGGACCCAACTCAGTAGTATTGGCCCCATTCCTACACCTGCCCTGCAGTCCACACACCCAAGTCTCCAAGCCCCAGTAGCACAGGCTTTATAGGCCAGCACAGCCCCCCGGCTTCAGGTTAGAAAGCAGTGAGGAAGGCACCTTGGAAACCCAGCCCCCCTTTGTCCATTGTGTGGCACAATCTCTTGAGTGTTCCCTCTGGCTCCAGGGGTCACTTCCTGGAGGGCTCCAGACAGGCAGGCTCTCTCACCTGACACACTGGCAGAGGAGTTGGCCCCAAACCTGCTGAGCACGTCACCAGACACAGGCCCAGCATTGATGGCTGCTGATCACAGCAGAAGCTTCCTCGTGTTGTCAGAACTCACACTCCAAGCACTGTCTGGCCAACCTGGGGCTGAGGCTCAGTTTCTTGGCATGCTTCTGGGACACAAACAGACTTGGATCTGCCCTGGTCAGCGGCTCCCACCCCTGAGGCTTGGGGAACCCACCAGTGCTCCCTCCCTCTGATGCCAACTCAAGGCTAGGGTCACCACTGGCCAGGCGTCTGGCCCTCATTCAGGGAGAGCCTATGCCAGCATGGCTGTGAGAGTCCTGGACACCCTCTCTCTAGACCCCTCCATCCTCTACAAGCCCCCCTCCAACACAAGCGCACACACTCACAAACACACACATAGCCGCCAGCTGGGCCTCCTACAGGAGGGGCTGAGCGGCACTTAAAGTGGATTATGATATCACTGGCCACCTTATCACCAGTTTCGGAAGCTTGCAGGTAGGAATGACGCCAGGGAGGCGCCAAGGCTAGTGGAGACTGGAGCCAGGGAAAGTCTCTCCAGGTGACCTCTGCCAGGGACCCTGAGCCAGGACCAGCGCAAGACCTCCAGGTATATCATCCAGACCCCCGTGGTCAAGGGTAAGGGCCTATGGGAGGGGGCCAGCACCACAGGTCCTCCTGAGTGGAAAGGCCACTAAGTCAGAGAAAGACCCTCAGCCCCAAGCGGGGAGGGAGAGCTCATCAGTGTCACAGGATCGAAAGCAGTGCGAACCTTCCAAAAAGGCTGATGGACTTGAGTCAGACTCTATGAAGACCTCCCAAAACTCAAAACTCAGGCTGGAGAGATGGCTTAGCAATAAAGACATTTGCCTACAAAGCCATAGGACCCAGGTTTGATTCCCCAAGACCCACGTAAACCAGATGCCCAAGGGAGCGCATGCATCTGGAGTTTGTTTGCAGTGGCTAGATACCCTGGCATGCCCATTCTCTCTCTGTCTCTCTTCTATCTCTAACTCACTCTCTGTGTTTGTAAATAAATAAGCTCAAAAAAAAACTCAAAAAGCAAGCAACCTAGGGCTGGAGAGATGGCTCAGTGATTAAGGTGTTTGCCTGCAAAGCCTAATGACCCAAGTTAGATGCCCCAGTACCCACATAAAACCAGGTGCACAAAGTGGCGCATGCATCTGGCATTTGTTCGCGTGTGATTTGAGAAGACCTGTCACCGGAGAAGACCTGTCACCAAAGAAGACACCCAAATAGAAAATAATCACCTGAAGAGACACCCAACACCACGATTCACTGGGGACATGTAAGTTGTCTCCATGTTGAGAGCCAGCTGCACAACCATCAGAATAGCCAAAAATAAAAAAATAAAAAATTTAAATACTGTCAGTGCCCAATGCAGGTAGTGATGAAGAACGACTGGAGAAGAACAGGAGGCCATGGTCTGGAAACACACTGGCAGGTTCTCCTCAGAGAAGACCCAGTGCTTACCCAAGAGAAATGAAGAGTTAGATTTACCACCAACCTGCACACAACTGTCTACTAGCAATCACTAAAATCTAAAGGAGTCGAATACCGTCCGCATCAAACATGCTTTGGCCCATCCCTGACAGATGAAACTCCTCAGGAATAAACACATGGACCACTGGTTCCCATGGCAACGTGGCTACATCTCATAAGCATACTGCTAGCAAAAGGAGCCAGTCTGGGAAGTCTGCAAGGGATGACTTCCTTTTTTTATTTTTTATTTTTATTTATTTATTTATTAGAGACAGAGAGAGGGAAAGAGAGAGAGGGAGAGTGAGAATGGGCATGCCAGGGCCTCTACCCACTGCAAACAAACTCCAGACACGTGTGCCCCTTGTACATCTGTCTTACATGGGACCTGGAGAATCAAACCAGGGTCCTTTGGCTTTGCAAGCAAATGCCTTAACAGCTAAGCCATTTCTCCAGCCCGAGAGTGACTTCCTTTTACATGATGTTCTAGAATAGGCCAAACTACAGGGTCAGGAAGTCATTTTTGCTACTTCTCTGGGGCTGAGGAGCTGGGTGAGACCTGAGGAGGCCTTGGGAGATGATGGGGCTGTAGGTGACGGACAGTGGTGGTTCTGTGACTCTGTGTCTGCCTGGACTTACACAGCTATGTACCACAGTGGGCGAATCCTACTACCTAGAAATGGTGCCTCCGTGTTTGTAAAGCATCTGCATGTGCCATGTCACTTTGGAGGTTTCAGATAGCCGAAGTAATCACATCTGAGAATATTAAATGGAATTCCAGAGCTAAACACCTTACCGGTTTTAAACTGTGCACTGTTCCAAGCATTGTGATGACATCCCCCCCAGCACATGCATCTCCCTTTCTCAGTGTAGCCACAATGTATACGCTACTGCTGAAATCAATGTTATCTTTGGACTGTAGTAGGAATATAGTGTTTGTTTTTCAATAACCTTCATTTTACTTAATAAGATCCCCAGTTTCAAGAGTGGGGGTGCTGATAGCTTATTGCAGTGCATTATTGTAATGGCTGTATTTTATTACTAATTGTTAGTTTCTTTCTGTTCCTAGCCTACAAATTAAGCTTATATGAATATAAGTAAAGGAGAAATGATATTTTATAAGGGACTGAACACTGTTCATGGTTTCAGGCATCCACTGGGAGTCTCGAAACATGTCCCCTGAGGACAAGGGGAACTACTGTCCATAAGCACTCTCCCCTCCTCCTCCTCCTCCTTCTTCCTCTCTCCCACCTCTCTCTCTCTCTTTTTTTCTCTTGCCTTAACCACTAAGCCATTTCTCCAGCCCTTCTCTTTCTCTATCCTCTCTCTCCACACACACACACACACACACACACACACATACACACACACACACACACCCCTGAAGCCAAGTTCAAGTTGAAGGGTGACCTGCTGTAAAGAGGAAGAGCCTGTCTCAAAAACAACCACCAGGGGGGGATATGATGGAGATTGGAGTTCTAATGTGGAATGGGGGGAGGGGAGGGAAAGATCATATGTTTTTTGTATGTAAGTATAGAAGGTGTCAAGAAAAATAATAATAATTAAATAAAAACACCAGGAGGTTGGAGAGATGGCTTAGCAGCTAAACGCTTGCCTATGAAGCCCAAGGACCCAGGTCCAAGGCTCAATTCTCCTGGACCCACATAAGCCAGATGCACAAGGGGGCGCATGTGTCTGGAGTTCGTTCACAGTGGCTGGAGGCCCTGGCGTGCCCATTCTCTCTCTACCTGCCTATTTCTGTATCTCTCTCTTTCTCTCTCTATCTCTCTCAAATAAATAAATAAATAATAAAATATTTTTTAATTTTTTGTTTATTTTTATTTATTTATTTATTTGAGAGAGATAGACAGAGAGAGAGGCAGAGAGAGAGAGAGAGAGAGAGAGAGAGAGAGAGAGAGAGAGAGAGAGAACGGGTGCACCAGGGCCTCCAGCCACTGCAAACGAACTCCAGATGCATGCGCCACTTTGGGCATCTGGCTTTCATGGGTCCTGGGGGATCGAGCCTCTGACCGGGATCCTGAGGCTTCACAGGCAAGCGCTTAACCGCTAAGCCATCTCTCCAGCCCATAAAATATTTTTTTAAAACCACCAGGGCTGGAGAGAAGGCTTAGCGATTAAGACACTTGCCTACAAAACCAAAGGACCCAGGTTCAATTCCCCAGGACCCAAGTAAGCCAGATGCACAAGGTGGCACATGCATCTGGAATTCATTTGCAGTGGCTGAAGGCCCTGACTTGCCTATTCTCTCCCTCCCTCTCTCTCTCCCTCCCTCTCTCTCTCTCTCTCTATATATAAATAATTTTTAAAAAATTCAAAAACACCCAAAAAAAGCCATATCCTTAGTTCAGGGTCAGGGAGGTCCAAAGGCTAGAGGCACAGTAGCTTTTGAGGACAGAACTGAGAGGCCAAGTCAATGACCACGTTACCGGTCTTTTTGAGAGCTGCAGCATCTGAGGTCACGACCTCCAGTGACAGGACTGTTCCACATGGGGTCAAAGCTTCAGGAGATCTGAGAACTCACGTCTGCAAAGACAAAGGTCAGGCGGCAGCAGCGACAGGGGCAGCAAGTGCTACTGAGCCTGGACCCGACCCTGAGAGGTGTGGGGCAACTGCCCAGCTAGCAGAATACAGCACCCCAGAGCATCCCTGGCCTTGGTTTGGGAAACTTCCAGCAGGAATCTTCAATGCAATACTGTCATCTCCTCTTTGGCTTCTCCAACCCCATGCTGACCTCCAAAATCCATTCTTCTCTCAGTGATCAGCAGGAACCTCATACAGAATTCATCTAGTGCATCTCTCTTTTAAAACCACTTGGTTAGGAGGACTGGAGAGATGGCTTAGTGGTTAAGGTGCTTGCCTGTGAAGCCTAAGGACCCCAGTTCAATTCTCCAGGTCCCACGTAAGCCAGATGCACATGTCTGGAGTTCATTTGCAGTAGCCAGAGGCCCTGCTGCACCCATTCTCACTCTCCCTTTCTCTCTTTCCCTCTCTCTGTCTCTAATGGTGGCATAAGCCTTTAATCCCAGCACTTGGGAGGCAGAGGTAGGAGGATCACCATGAGTTCAAGGCCACCCTGAGACTACATAGTGAATTCCAGGTCAGCCTGGGCTTGAGCGAGACTCTACCTCCACAAACCAATAATAAATAAATAAATAAATCCACTTGGTTATCAAAGCAGCAAGCAGAGAGCCCTACCCACAACTCCAGCCCCTTCGTCCTGCCCACCAGCCCTCTGTCCCTTCCACCCTCTTCCCTTCTATTCACTTCTCTCCTTCAGGATCCTCCTGAATGCCTCGTCTTAGAAGCAGGATTCCCAGCCAGCACAGGGCATCAGCTGTAATTACCTCCTGTGTGTACACCTGTGTGCATACCCTTGTGCGCACACACACACACACACACACACACACACACACAACGAAATGCAAGTACACTCCTGTTTCCCCAGCCCCTCACCTGGAAGTGTGGAAAATGGTCCCTTACCATCCACTGGAACAATGAATAATGGATGGATGGTGACTTGCTATCACCAAAGCCTAGAGTCTTTGTGGCATTGAAGCATTTGCACCTTGTGTGGCAGCGGCTGGCCTGGTCCACAATAACATCTGATGCTCCAGGACCTGGACCTCAAGCCCTGTCGTTCAGTAGATAGTACAGGTGCATGGGGTATGGGCAGGGCCTTCCATCACATTCTGGCGGCTGCAGCTCGGCTCCCTGGCAGGAAGCAGAGATGCACTCCCTGCTGCATCCTCAGGAAGCAGGTAGGCAGAGCTTGGGACCAGCAAGTGGAAACAAGTCCTTTGGCACAGTGCTCATGACCTGAACCTGGGAGAATGGTGGAGGGTGCAGTCCCTGAAATGAACTCAGGGTGGCAGCAGAGGGCCTCCCACAGATTCCGTCAGGGGATTGAGGGAGGTTACCGTTTGTGGGAGGGTATGATGTTCTGCCTCCCAGCTATACTGTGGGGCGGGGTTACCCAGGGATAACAATGATGAACTATGCATCCTTCAGTCCAGCCAGAGGTGTGAATTCACAGAAACAATATGAGACTGAGGAGGCAGTTCAGTGGACAAAGTGCTCTCCACAAAAGCATGAGTGCTTGCCTGTGATGCATAAGGACCCCAGCTCGAAGCTCGATTCCCCAGGACCCACGTAAAGCCAGATGCACAAGGTGGTGCATGAATCTGGAGTTCGTTTGCAGTGGCTGGAACCCCTGATGCACCCATTCTCTCTCTTTCTTCTCTGCCACTTTCTCTCTGTGTCTGTCTGTCTGGAACTCTCAAATAAATAAATTTAATTTTTTTTAATTAAAAAAAAAGCTGGGGGGTGGAGAGATGGCTTAGTAGTTAAGGCGCCTGCCTGCTAAGCCTAAGAACCCAGTTCCAATCTCCAGCGGTTCCAATCTCCAGGACCCACGTTTAGCCAGATGCAAAGTGATGCCGCACTTGACCACAAGGGGGCGCACACATCTGGATTTTGTTCACAGCAGCTGAGAGACTGCTGGCGCGCCTATCTCTATCTGTCTCCCTCTCTGTCTCTTTCTGTGTCTCTCTCCAAAAATAAATTAAAATTTAAAAAAAAAAAGCTGGACACATAGCAGGTACCTGTAATCCCAGTGCAACCTACAGAGAGATGGAAGGCAACGATGGTAAAATACCCGAGAGCACACAGGCCACTAGTGATGAGAGACACTGCCTCAAACAATGTGGAACAATGTGAATGACACTCAAAGTTATCCTCTGACCTCCACACGCACACCCATGCACGTGCGAGCACACAAAAAATGTATGTGAAACTATGGTAAGTATTGAGCGAAAGTCCTTAGGGCAGGAGAGGCTGCTGCTTCTAGACTGAAACTACCCAAGGGAAAGACTTCCACAAGACAAGGTCCAGGTCTCTGTTAGGAAAGATATGGCTGTGATGCCCCAGTGGCAGGGAAGCTTGATTCAGGAAAAACTAGCTGGACTTGGTACCAAATACCATATGGTACTGCAGTCCATGAGGTACAGCAAGCCACAGGGCTTGTCACCAGCCAGTCCCTCGCACACAGAGCCAAAGAAAATGCCCAGCCTCAGGAACTCTGACTCCTCCAGTTGCCACCAGCGCCCTCTGCTGACAATAAGGAGAAAGACAGACAGTAGCTGCTCAGGCCAAGCTGGGCCTCCCTCCTGCTGCCTTCCAGTCTCTGTGAAATCCCCACTCCTCTGGCTGAGGAGCTCTGCCTGTCAGTACACGCTCATCATTTGCTAGCGGATCTGGAAGGCACAGGCACAAACCATGTGTCTTTAGACTCAGTTGTGGTTGTTTGAGCCACAGTGGAAATTCGTCTGAACACTCCTCTCCTATGAAGTAGGTCTGTGTTCCTCTCTCAGCAGCATACTCCAAGAGGTCTGGCCACTTCCACCTTACTCTAGTATTCCTTTGTCTTGTCGCTTGGGCTGCCATTTAAAAAAAGCCCAAGGGGGGACTGAAGAGATGGCTTAGCAGTTAAGGCACTTACCTGTGAAGCCTAAGGAACCAAGTTCGACTCCTCAGAACCCAGATGCGCACAAGGTATGCATCTGGAGTTCGTTGGCCGTGGCTAGAGGCCCTGGCACTCCAATTCTCTCCTTCTCTCGCCCTCTCTCTCTCTTGCTCTCCTGCACATAAACACACACAATTAAAAAGAAAGGAAAAAGAACTGAGAGCTTTCCTATTCTTAACAGATTCCTGACCATAAGTGTAATAAGATGATCATTTATATCACCAATTGGAGTGGTTAACCAGAATAGGAATGAACTTCTAGAAATAAGTAACCAAAATAAATCAGCAGTAAATTAAAAGGCAAAGGAAGGGGTTGGAGAGATGGTTCAATGGTTAAGACATTTGTCTGCAAAGCCTAACAACCCTGGTTTGATTCCCCAGTATCAGATGTCCAAAGGGCATCTGGAGTTCATTTGCAGCAGCTGCTTGCAAATAAATAAATAAATAAAATATTTTAGCCATACATGTGGTGGTTCACACCTTTAATCCCAGCACTCAGGAAGCAGAGGTAGGCCACCCTGAGACTACATAGTGAATTCCAGATCAGCCTGGGCTAGAGTGAAACTCTACCTCAAAAAAAAAAAAAAAAAAAAAGTGGCCGGGTATGGTGGCACATGCTTTTAATCCCAGCACTCAGGAGGCAGAGGTAGGAGGATCACCGTGAGTTCGAGGCCACCCTGAGCCTATATAGTGAATTCCAGGTCAGCCTGGACCAGAGTGAGACCCTACCTTGAAAAACCAAAAAATAAATAAATAAATAAATTTGGGGATATAGACAAACCTTGCATAGCTTATATGAAGCCCTAGGATCAATCCCCACTACTGCAAAATAAATAAATAATAAATAAAATTGAATGGAAAGCTTCACAATGCTATCATTCAAACACAAAGTGACCATGGTATTCATGACGTCACAGTGTCTGACACTACCTACATAAGACCTGTATCATAGATGATGACATCAAATTAAAAGAGAGACTAATGGAGAGAGGGAGGGGATATGATGGAGACTTGAGTTCTAAAGTGGAATGGGGGGAGGGAAGAGAAATATCAGGTGGGGTTTTTTTGTATGTAAGTATAAAAGTCAATAAAAAAACAATAATTTAAAAAAAAAGAAAGAAGAAAAACAGCAAAAAAAAAAAAAAAAAAAGACCTGCATCATAGGAAAAAAAGATGATGGTATCAAAAGCCGGGTGTGGCGGCTCACGCCTTTAATCCCACTCGGGAGGCTGAGGTAGGAGAATCGCGGTGAGTTCGAGGCCACTGTGAGACTACATAGCGAATTCCAGGTCAGCCTGAGCTAGAGTGAGACCCTACCTCAAAAAACCAAAAAAATAAATAAATAAAAGATGATGGTATCAAAATGGAAGACAGACTAGTTGGAAAGAAGAGATTCAGTGAGGAGGGGCTTGGGAGGGGGAGGGGATGGGGAGGTTGTTGAGAGGGGAGTATTATCATGGTATATTGTCTATATTTATGGAAGCTATCAATAAATAGTTAAAAAAGAAAAGTTAAAAGAAAAGAAGAAAGAAAGAAAGAAAGAAAGAAAGAAAGAAAGAAAGAAAGAAAGAAAGAAAGAAAGAAAAGAAAGAAAGAGGAAAGGAAGGAAGAAAGAAAGAAAGATAGTTTCGCTTGATTAAATGATCAGCTCCAGAAACAAATGTCACAATGGTATAATTAACCAATAGTAAATGGAACCAATAGAAGGAACTTCTCCTGACTTACCAGTTTTCAAATATATTTTTATTTATTTTTGTGAGGAGAGGGAGAGAGTGTGGTGTGTGGGGGGCATGCCAGGGTCTCTTGTCTCTGCAAATGAACTCCAGACACATGTGCCCCTTTGTGCATCTGGCTTTACTTAGATACTGGAGAATCAAAGAACTGAGCCAGCAGGCTTTGCAAGAAAGTGCACATTTAACTGCTAAGCCATCTCCCCAGCCTTAAGTTTTTATTTTTTTAAATTATTTTAGCAATGGTAGGGACAGAACCCAGGGCCCCATGCATACTACCATTGAACCACATCCCCAGGTCAGTTTAAAAATTAAAAAGAGCCGGGCATGGTGGCACATACCTTTAATTCCAGCACTCAGGAGGCAGAGGTAGGAGGATCGCTATGAGTTTGAGGCCACCCTGAGAATACAGAGTGAATTCCAGGTCAGCCTGGGCTAGAGTGAAACCTTACCTCGAAAAAACAATAAAAAAAATTTTTAAAGAAAACTTAAAAATAGTTTTTGGGAGCTGGAGAGATGGCTTAGCAGTTAAGGCGTTTGCCTGCAAAGCCTAAGGACCCATGTTCAATTCTCCAGATTCTACATAAGCCAGACACACAAAGGTGAGGCAAGTGCAAGGTCACACATGTCCACTTGGTGGCACAAGCATCTGGAGTTCAATTTCAGTGGCTGAGGCCCTAGTACACCAATTTTCTCTCTCTCTCTCTCTCTCTCTCTCTCTCTCTCTCTCTCTCTCTCTCTCTAAAAAAATAGTTTTGGGGTTTAGTTTTCTGTTTGGGGGTTTTTGGTGTAAATATGGTGTGTGTGTGTGTGTGTGTGTCTTTCTCAAAAAAATAATTTTTTTAGATTTATTTATTTATTTATTGTTTTTTTGAGGTAGAGTCTCACTCCAGCTCAGGCTGACCTGGAATTCTCTACATAGTCTCAGGGTGGCCTTGAATTCACGACAATCCTCCTACCTCTGCCTCCCAAGTGCTGGGATTAAAGGCATGTACCACCACGCCCAGCTTATTTTTTAATTTTTATTTACTTATTAGAGACAGAGAGTGTGTATGTGTGTGTGTAAGAGAGAAAGAGAGAGAATGGGCACTGCAGGTCCACTGCAATGAACTCCAGATGCATGTGCATCTGGCTTACATGGGACCTGGAGAATCAAACCTGGGTCCTTAAGCTTCACAGGCATGTACCTTAACTGCTAAGTCATCTCTCCAGCCCAAGGAAAAAAAAAATTTTTTTTTTTTTTTGGTTTTTCCAGGTAGGGTCTCGCTCTAGGCCAGGCTGACCTGGAATTCACTATGTGGTCTCAGGGTGGCCTTGAACTCATGGCAATCCTCTTACCTCTGCCTTCCAAGTGCTGGGATTAAAGGTGTGCACCACCATGCTTGGCTAAGAAATAAAAATATTATTTTAAATGTAAGGGTGAATAGCTATAAAGAGTTCAGGCAATCATGCACACCCAATGGGAAGTCCACCAGATTTTTACCTTAATGCAAAGTCTGATGTCTTATTATGTGTAGTCGGAGTTTGGCTTCACATTCATATGTGATTGGCCAATCTTTGGTTTCAAAGACTGTTGACTCAAGAAGGACTTTCCACTAAATGACGTCCTCTAGAGATGAGTTTCCTTATTTTGTCTAACCCTTTGATAAAGACAATGTATTTCATATTTCTCACATGGGGGAGGTCGTAAGGAAAGTGTAGAAAAGCAAGAAAGAACACCGGACTTGATCTCTACAGGCAGATTGTTTATTGGGAGAAAACAGCGAGGGACCTCAGCTTTTCCGAGGACACTGAGTCAGGCTGGGGTTCAAACTTATAAGGAGGACCCTAAGGCAAACAGACTGAATTAGCTGCAGGTCCAAGGGAAGTGGATAAGGCATCAAAGTCATTTGCTCGGAATAGGCTTTCAGCAGAATTGTTTAGGGAGGATGTCCCACCAGGCAGTTTCTGAGCTGATGTCTCTGTTCTTTATGGCTTTCTAATCTTAGGGTTAGTGATTAACTCTTTAGTTCCCTCCAGTTTTCAGGGAAGGCTATTAACCCTTCAGAGGTACAATCTTCCTGGCGTCCTAATACAACCCCCACCCTGAGTTTCTTTAGTGTCTTTGTTAGCTGACCTTGGTTTTGAGTCTGTTGTGTTTTGTTTTGTTTTGTTTTGTTTTTTTTTTGAAGACATGAAGCTTTTATCTATATCTTGGGGCTTTGATGTCTACAGATCCAGGCATACACTGCTTTGCTTTACAGCCCATAAATTTCCTCTCTGGGGGCTGGAGAGATGGCTTATTGGCTAAGGCATTTGCCTGCAAAGCCAAAGGACCCCAGTTCAATTCCCCAGAACCCACATAAGCCAGATGCACAAGGGGGCACATGCATCTGGAGTTCATTTGCAGTGGCTGGAGGCCCTAGCACACCCATTCTCTCCCTCTCTCTCTCCCTCCCTCTTTCTTTCTCTCTCTTTCTCTCAAATAAATAAATAAATAAATAAAAATTCAAAAATATATTTAAAAGCCAGGTGTGGTGGCCCACACCTTTAATTCCAGCACTTGGGAGGCAGAGGTAGGAGGATCACCATGACTTCGAGGCCATCCTGAGACTCCATAGTGAATTCCAGGTCAGCCTGAGCTAGAATGAGACCCTACCTCATAAAGCCAAAAAAAATTAATTAATTAAAATATATATACATATATATAATATATATTTTTTTAATTCCACTCTGGACAAAGAAATCAAAATGGCAGGTATTCACTACCTCTGATTTGTTAAACGTGTAAACCCAAGTCTTTTATTTTATATTATTATTTTAGTTTATTTGAGAGAGAGAGAGAGAGAGATATGAACTAAAGTTCCCTGAAAAGCACTGTATCTGCCGCACCTACTTCTAACAAGGCTGAATGGACTGATAAAGCTACTGTGATCCCAGAGAGATGGAATGTTGCAAGACCAAAGCCTAATTACCTTGGACTATCTTTAGGCCCTCAATAGCCATTTATTGCCCATCTCTGTATCTGACCTAACATCCACATGACTATCAGTTGATCGGTTATGACCTTTTGGGAATGTACTGACAGATCCCCAGTTTCCACCAACCCAAGGACTAAGATAGCATCTGAGGCCTATGGTGGAGATATCCCCGCTTTGCTGTAACCCACGGACCTGATGGTCAGCCAATGTATTTGAAAAGTGTCTTGATTTATGACTTTCTTTTGTTCTGTAACTATAAAACCTTCATGAAATTGTTAACACGTTGGAACATGGAATGTGGGGTAACCTAAATCTTTGCTCCCAAGCCATGGTCACTCATATTTGGCTCCAGAATAGACTATCTATTATCCTCTTTGAGGTGAGAGCTGTGTCTTTTGCATCAACACAGAGTATGGGCATGCCAGGTTCTCTTGTCACTGCATCTTGTCCAGATGCATGAGCCACTTTGTGCATCTGGCTTTATGTGAGTACTGGGGAATTGAACCTAGGCCAACAGGTTTTACAAGGCACGGACCTTTAACCACTCAGCAACTCCCCAGGCCATAAACTTAAGTCTTTCATGGAAAAAAAAAATGTATATATATACACTGGTAAAGGGCACCATGCTGCTTGCTCCAGGATTACAGGAGCAAGGTGGCAGCTCCTAATGGGCTCAGGAGGCACAGTGGGGCAGCAGGTGCAGGGACTGGGGAGGGGACACTGACAATTGGCCTGTAGCATTTTCTTTTTTTCTTTTCTTTTCTTTTTTTTTTTTTTTTTTTTTTTTTTTTTTTTTTTTTTTTTTTTTGCAAGGTAGGGTCTCATTCTGGTCCAGGCTGACCTGGAATTAACTATGTAGTCTCATGGTGGCCTTGAACTCTTGGCGATCCTCCTACCTCTGCCTCCCGAGTGCTGGGATTAAAGGCGTGTGCCACCATGCCCAGCTGCCTGTAGCATTTTCTGATGAACAACTCTTTTCCTGGAAGCCAAGGAGTAGACCAGCCCTCAAACCCAGTGTTTCTTCCCTACTCCAGCAGCAGAGCGGTGCAGGCTCTGAGGGCAGACAGGGTCTAGTCACGCTGCTCTGCTTCCCCTGTGCCCTAGCCTTCCATGGCTGCTCTCTTTGAGCCATCCCCTCTCTCTTCAGTGCCTGGGTTCCTGACCTTGCTCTTTCTGGGTGACAGACCATAATGGCATTTGGGGCAGTAGGCTGGGCCAGGGTGGCCATTTCTACACACCCACCACACTCAAGTGGACACTTATCCAGGTGGCCCCTCAAGGGATGACTTGTTTCCATCACCTTGTAGCCTCTCCGAGGACAGTCTTAGCCGCAGAGAGCTGCCTGGATGGGAGTCACACACTCCAGGTAACCATAGCTAATCAAAAGGGGCACAGAGGGGCTGGAGAGATGGCTTAGCAGTTAAGGCACTTGCCTGGGAAGCCTAAGGACCCATATTCAACTCGCCAGGTCTCACGTAAGCCAAACGCACAAAGGTGATGTAAGCTAGGTAGCACATGCACACAAGGTGACACACATGTCTGGAGTTTGATTGCAGTGGCTGGAGGCCCTGGTGCACCAATTCTCTCTCTCTCTCTCATTAAAAAAAAATACAAAGAAAAAGAGGGTCACAAAGGCCTGGCCAGCTTCACCCACTGGGCACAATGGATGGGAATATCCTAGCCTCCCAAACTCCCTGTGGGGCTGACCAAGGGGTCTCTCTAGTGCTCTGTCCACACTTGTTTCTTTGCCATTCTGCCCATCAATCTGTCCCAAGCCCACCCCCTCACAAACATTCCTCACACTAAACTGTATCCCAGAGCCAGTGGCCTGTACCCCAACCCAAGAGAGTCCATGTCTGAAACACTACAGCAAAGCAGGAGCTCAGAGGGGCTTGGGGAGTCTCTCAGTGAAGGAAGCGAAGCTGGACATTCTGCAAAAAAATCAGGATTCCTAGCCCAGCGTGGTGGCGCACGCCTTTAATCCCAGCACTTGGGAGGCAGAGGTAGGAGGATTGCCGTGAGTTTGAGGCCACCCTGAGACTACATAGTTAATTTCGGGTCAGCCTGGACCACAGTGAAACCCTAACTTGAAAAAACAAAAAAGAAAAAAGAAAAGAAAGTCAGGATTCCTGCTAGATAGTGCTGACCCCTGGGGGACAGAGGAGCATGCAGGGAGGGATATCCACCTGACTGACAAGCAGAGAGGGAGCACCGCAGTACTATACACAGAGATTGCAAAAGGGCCAACAGGATCCTAAGAGAGCAGCCAGGTAGCCATGCTTGATCATGGAAGCAGGGGGTGAGAGAGGGACCTGATTGGCAGAGAGTAAAACATGCTATGCCTAGAAGAGGTATGAATGACATCTGGCGAGATGGCACTCATCAACTAACTGATCTATGAGAAGAATCAAGAATGGAGGCCCAGAGCAGTGACACCCCCCCCATCTAGAACTCACTACTGAGCTGCCTGTGGACCTGAGCCAGTGTCCAGGCCTTCCCTCCCCAGGGATCCCATCTCTTCGAGAGCTCTGCTGTGGTCCTGAACTCCAGTGCCACCCATGGGACCAAGGGTGCTCAGCTTGAGCCTCACCCAGGGTTTCCAAACACTTAGCTGGAATTTGGGGCACAGGAGGAAGCTATTACCAAGTCTGGGAAGTTTGTTTTTCTTTCTCTCTCTCTTTTTATTTTTCTTTGCGTGTGTGTGTGTATGCATGTGTGTGTTATATGCATGTGTATGTGCCTATATGATGCCCCATGCACTTGCCTGCCGAGGAGTGCTTTCACCTATGGTGGCCAGAGGGAAACATTGGATATGTTCTTACTTGAACCAGAGTCTCTTATTGACAGAGCTTGCCGGTTTTAGAGTTGGGTTGTTTGTTTGCTTGTTTGTTTGTTTGTTTGTTTGTTTGTTTGTTTGTTTTGGAGTTGTTTTTTTTGTTTGTTTGTTTGTTTAAATACCAACAATTCTTTGATCTGTGCTACCTGCTGGACTAGGGTGACTGATGTGTGTGGCCCCGCTCAGCTGCTTATATGGATACTGGGGATCAAATCTGAGCAGTCTTTCGGGCCATAAGAAATGCTCTAAACTACTGAGCCATCTCTCCAACAGAGAAGCTCACTTTTCTGATGACTCTAGGGATCAGCTGTGGGGCAGGATAAGTCACAATCAGCAGGAAGACAGGCGCCAGCAGGGGACAAGGAAGAGGGAAGTGGACTCCTCTAGACTAAGGACAAAGGTGAAATAATCTAGGGTGCAGGCAGGAGTCACCAGGAAATCACTGGATATGGCTCACCTCCAGGTGGGAGGTGATGATGGGGCCCCAGCAGGAACGAGCCTCAGAGTCCCCTACTTTCCTTTATGTATTGATTATCCACTGTGTCTATGCCTTGCTCTTGAAAACTTCTTCTTTTAAAAATATTTGATGCCGGGCATGGTGGTGCACGCCTTTAATCCCAGCACTTGGGAGGCAGAGGTAGGAGGATCACCGAGAGTTCAAGGCCACCCTGAGACTACATAGTTAATTCCAGGTCAGCCTGGACCAGAGTGAGACCCTACCTTGCAAAAGCAAATATATATATATATATATTTGGGGGCTGGAGAGATGGCTTAGTGCTTAAGGCGCTTGCCTGCAAAGCCTAAGGACTCATGTTTGACTCTCCAGATCCCACATAAGCCAGAGACACAAAGGTGGGGCAAGTGCAAGGTCACACATGCCTACTAGGTGGCACAAGTGTCCAGAGTTCAATTGCAGTGGCTGAGGCCCTGGTGCACCAATTCTCTCCCCCCTCCCAACTCTCTCTCTCTCATGGACTCTCTCTTAAAAAAAAATTTTTTTTTTAAGGCTGGAGAGATGGTTCAGAGGTTAAGGTTCTTGCCTGCAATGCCTAACTGCCTGAGTTCAATTCCCCAGTACCTATGTCAGGCCAGATGCACAAAATGGTACATGCATCTGGAGTTCATTTGCAGTGGCTAGAGGCCCTGGTTCCTTCTCTTGCTCTCTCCTCCCTCTCTCTCTGTCTTTCTCTCTCCTTGCAAATAAATTAATTAATTTAATTTAATTTAAAACATTTAATTTTTTCAAATGTTGTATTTGTTTGAGAGAGAGAGACAATGGGCATGTCAGGGCCTCTAACCACTGAAACAAACTCCAGACACATGTGGCTTACATGGGTACTAGAGAATCAAAACTGGGTCCATAGGCTTTGCTGGCAAATGCCTTAACCACTAAGCCATCTCGCCAGCCCAAAAATACAACTTCTGTTATAAGTGATGGTGTTGGCAATGGGGAGCTCTGGGCAGGGCTCTGGGTCAGTCCACAGATGGGTGCTCAGTACAGGTGTAATGCTTTGGAGAGTGCTGTCCTTGGAGCAAACAACCATTGTCATCTTCATCAGAAGCAGCTGTACTAGCAAGAGACCCTCAAGATTGTGCCTGTGAACACTCCTTCATAGAAGAAGGGGACAGGGAGAGTCACTGGACACTCACCTGAGGTCTTGACCGTGCCCTCCTAAGCCTTCTTCCAAGCTGTATGTAATTCTGCCCCTGTTGCATGTGGTCTCATGATTTCAAAATGTGCTGGGCTGGGCTGGAGAGATGGCTTAGCGGTTAAGGCGCCTGCCTCCTAAGCCTAAGAACGCTGGTTCCAATCTCCAGTGGTTCCAATCTCCAGGTCCCAAGTTTAGCCAGATGCAAAGTGACACAAGGGTGCAATGCCACACTTGACCACAAGGGGGTGCACACATCTGGATTTCGTTCACAGCAGCTGAGAGACTGCTGGCGCACCCATCTCTGTCTTCCTCTCCCTCTCTCTCTGTCTCTCTCTGTGTCTCTCTCAAAATAAAAATTTTAAATATATATTTTTAAAATGTGCTGGGCTATACAAGGTGTGTATGGAAGGTTAACTGAAGGGGGAACTCAATCTTGCAGCTGTGAGGAGGTTAGACACTGATTATTTGGGGGTCATCTATGCTCCTGTAACTAATCCCTCACCCATGATCTGTAAGGATGCCTAATAAATGCACTGGCGCCAGTTGCAGTGGCACATACCCATAGGAAATTAGTGAAGAGGCGGAGACAGGAGGATCAGGAGTTCCAGCCTGAGCTACACATTAAAAAAAAAAAAAAAAAAAAGGCAGGAGAGATGGCTTAGTGGTTAAGGTGCCTGCCTGCCTGCCAAGCCCAAGAACACCTATTTGATTCTCCAGGTCCCACATTTAGCCAGACGCAAGTGACGCAAGCACACAATGCTGTACTTGCCCACAAGGGGGCGCATGCATCTGGAGTTTGTTCACAGTGGCTGAGAAGCCACTGGTGTGCCCACTCTCTTTCTCTGCTTCTTCCCCTCTCTCCCTCTCTCCCTCTCTCTCTCTCTCTCAAAAAAAAAAAAAAAAACCACTGGCTCACCAGGTTAAACTCTGGTGAAATCATATTTCATCTGTTGTACCCTATCTGAAAGGAAGAGGCCCTTGTCAGAATTCCTCCAGAAGAGATTTATTTTTTTTTATTTTTTTATTTTTTAGAGAAAGACACAGAGAGAGACAGACAAAGAGAAAGGGAGAGGGAGACAGATAGAGAATGGGCGCGCCAGCAGTCTCTCAGCTGCTGTGAACAAAATCCAGATGTGTGTGCCCCTTGTGGGCAAGTGCGGCATTGCGCCCTTGCATCACTTTACATCTGGCTAAACGTGGGACCTGGAGATTGGAACCGGGTTCTTAGGCTTAGCAGGCAGGCGCCTTAACCACTAAGCCATCTCTCCAGCCCCAGAAGAGGTTTAGCATACTGGATTCCCACACCCGTGAGTACAGGCATGGTTATTTCTGTTGTTTTCCCTCACTCAGAGGCAAAGGCACTCTCTAGAAGTCACACAGCAAATGAGGGACCCTCTGAAGGTCAAACCTGGCCTGGCCAATTCAGAGACAAAAAGAAAGTGGCTGAGGAGACTGGAGCTCTAATCCTGTTCTGGCTCCTTCTCAGGCTGCTGGGGCCAAAAGCCTCCCCAGGTGGCTGAGACACACAGCTGGAGACAAGAAGTGAAAAGCACTCTGATAAAAGTTACCAGAGGGGCTGGAGAGATGGCTCAGCAGTTAGGGCACTTGCCTGCAAAGCCAAAGGACCCAGGTTCAATTCCCCAGGACCCACGTAAGCCAGATGCACAAGGGGGCACACACATCTGGAGTTTGTTTGCAGTGGTTGGAGGCCCTGGTGTGCTCATTCTCACTCTCTCTCTCCCTCTTTCTCTCTCTCTCTCAAATAAATAAATAAAATATATTTAAGGGCTGGAGAGATGGCTTAGCGGTTAAGGAGCCTGCCTGCCAAGCCTAAGAACACCAGTTCAATTCTCCAGGTCCCACATTTAGCCAGATGCAAAAAGTGATGCAAGGGCACAATGCTGCACTTGCCCACAAGGGGACACATGCATCTCGAGTTCGTTCACTGCCTCTTCCTCTCTGTTTCTCTATGTCTCTCTCTCCCTCAAAAAAAAAAATTAAAAATATATTTTTTAATAAGTTACCAGATATGAGCACAGGTCCTCCAAAGGATCACAGACCCAGTAATTGCCCAGAGACCAATAGAGAGCAAGCTGGCTGGCTTGGAGCACTAGAGCCAGACAATTTTGTGGCTGAAGTAGCCTTTGTGTGAACTCCACACCCCAGTTACATAAACTAGTAGACAACATCCCCCCTGGCCTCCTGTCACCAGTTCCTCAACCACTCCAGCCTCTCAGGCCCCTGTGTGCACCCTACTCACTAGTGACAGCCACTGTAACCCTGCTATCCCCACCCCAGCCAGGCCAGGCCCAGCCGGTGCAATGAGCATGCTTTGGGCCATGTGTCTAAGGTATATAGGGCAGTCAGAATGGAGGATATGGAAGCCTGGGGATCCAGACCCAGCTCCCACCATGCACAATGGCCAACCAGTGCTTCACACCCTCTAAACTGGGGCTCGGTCTGTCTGCCATGCAGACTGGAGGAGAGGCCGGGGAGCTCTCGGCACAGCCTGGTTCTTGGGGGTCTTCTCAGGTGGCAGTATCTCCAAGCACTGTGTTTCCTAAGCTTCCAAGGAGCCTGCTGACCGAGCCTGTCTTCCCAAGCATTGCTGGGCCTCCAAATTTGTTGAGAGCAGCAGCCCCCACTAAGACTGAGAGGCAAAAGAGGAAGGTGAAGAAGGAAGAGGAAGGCAGAGAGGAAGAAACATAGACGGTGGCATCCTCACACCCTCAAGTCCCCAGCGCTGGCTAGGCCAGCGTCACACCCACCTGCACGTGGCTCCTGGGAAGCAGAGTGGGTGGGTGTTATGTCCACTTGCTAGATGGTACTGGATGGTGACGCCAAGGAAGTGCTTTGCCTGCCCTTCGCTTGGGTTCCCTGTGTGGGAGAAGCTGAGCTGTGAGGAACCCAAAAAGGAAGGGCCCTAAACTTCACACCTCATTTCCTAGCACAGAGGATCTAGCTCTGGAACGAGGGAGCCAGGGAGCAGCTACTCTGCCCAAAGAATGGGGTGGCCTGTCCTGTGGGCCCTTAGGGCTCTCTTATGCCTTTGTGCCTCCCAGATCTTGGGTCAGGAGGGAAGCACCTGTCCAGGTGAAGGGGGCCTGCTCAGACACGGGGACACACACACACACACTCACACACATGCCTGCACATGCCTCCAGTGGGGCAGATGGGAAGAGCTAGTCTGGGCTGGCACCATATAACCTTGGGGTGTAAGTAGTTGCAGGAAGAGGTGCTTTTCAGTGTTGTCCCAAAGCTCCACTCTCCTTTGTTCTGTGCAGATGTCAAGATCGTGGGTCTGGGGGCCCAGGACAAGATGGCCATCATTCAAAGTTGCCCTGGCTTTCCTGGCCCACCAGGGCCCAAAGGGGAGCCTGGCAGCCCTTCTGGAAGAGGTGAGGACCCGTATGGGAAGTGTACTTTCACCACCTCCCCAACCACACCCATAGGATGGGGTCCAGGGCGGTCTTTGTGTTTGCAGGAGAGCGAGGACCTCAGGGCAGCCCAGGAAAAATGGGGCCTCCTGGCAACAAAGGTAAGAAAGACCCCTCCCACGGAGGATCTATCTTTATCCCCTATATTCTTCCCCCAGCGCCCCCCACACCGTGCTATGCCCAACTCCATTCCTGCCACCTCCTAGTAGGCTGGATGCTCAGGGCTCCCTCCCAAAAACTCTTATACACATACACACACCCAGGCCACACATTCTGCAGGGAGAGGAGCCCCTTCATTTTATGTGGAGGCTAGCACTGTGAACATGTACCTTCTATCCACAGGAGAGCCTGGAGCCAAAGGTGCCCCTGGAGTCAAAGGTGAACCTGGTGGCCAAAACCACCTTGGGAGGGGACAGGAGGGACAGCTCCAGGTGGGGCAATCTGAACCTAGGGTCTCACTCATTCCAATGAGAGCCTTAAGCATAGAAAAGGAAGGCAGGGAAGCAGTGCCTAGTAATAACACCCCAGAGCTTCCTAAAGGGCACTCCTGGGAGGGGCCTGGAGTTCTCTGTCCCCAGCACATCTAGGTCTCATTCTGCATGCCAGAGTGTTGGGAGCACACAGCCCAGAGGGAAGGCTGAATGCTGCAAGGGGCACAGGGCAGAGGGCATGAGAGGGGCTCAAGCTCTGAGACAAGGCTGTCACTCTGTATCTCTCCAGGGGAGAAAGGTGACAAGGGGGCCACAGGATCCCTGGGTGAGTACATTCCAAGTCTCCCCAGAGACTTCCAGCATGCTCAGCCTGCAATTGTGTGCTACAGTGAGACCTGAAAGTAGATGTGGGACGCTGGTATCAAGATGACAGCAGAAAAGTCCCAGGACCAAGGAGGGATAATTGACACACACCCCGACCTGTGCACCATCCCTACTTCAGGGACTAAACCAGCTTGGGGAGTCCCGTAGCCCATTCAGTCTCCTGGCCAACACCCTGACCTATTCTGACTCTGGACGGGGTCAGAGAGGCCAAAGCCCAGAAGGTAGCTGAAGGATCATGAGACAAAAGGGGCGAGGATGGGTGCGCTGGAGTCTGCAGTAGAAGGGACCAGCACTAGACATGCCACATGGATTATGGGGTTTGGGGTACTGAGAGGATATATCTGTGCTGGGGAGGGACCCAGGAAGATAAAGATACTCATGTCTCATGCCCAGGCGAGAAGGAGCTGGAGAACAAACTGTGCCAAAGAGGTGAGTGGCCTCTGGGTCTGCCCTTCCACCCTTGCCAGTAGAAATACAGGGTGGGACCCCACAGTGCTGGGTCCTCCCAACTTGTACTCCTGCCACTGGAAAACACACCAGGTAGAGGCCAACCCTTCCCCTTACCCACGGCACAGGGGCCCGGAGCTGCAAAGATGTGTTGTCACGGGGGATCTTCCTGAGTGGCTGGTACACCATCTACCTCCCCGACTGCCGGCCACTCACTGTGCTCTCTGACATGGATGTAGACGGTGGGGGCTGGACCGTAAGTAGAGAGCCTTGATGTGGGCATATGAGATTTGCTCATGGAGGCCTTGCTCAAAAAAAAAAAAAAAAAAAAAAAAAGGCAGAAGCCAGGGAGATGGCAGAGTGGCCAGAGAAAAGGTGCTACTTCCACAAGGGAGACCCTGACTATTCACAGTCCAGAATGTCACACATGTTCCATGGTGGGTGACGGGGGGAGGGGTAGTGGGTGGAGGGACTCTGGGTCACGACAGGTTCATCAAAACACCTGAAAACCCATCCCACACTGGGCTACCGATGCCCACTCATCACCTGTGCATTCACCTGTGTCACCTGCCTCCTCATCCTCTGCCCTCATCCACTAGCCATCCCTCTGTGGGGGCCAAGAACCAGGGCATGGACATGGCCCTCGGTTCCTATTCTCCAGGACCCCACACTCACAGGCTGCCCTGCCCACCATGCAGGTTTTCCAGCGACGAATGGATGGGTCTGTCGATTTCTTCCGAAACTGGGAATCCTATAAAAATGGGTTTGGCAACCTAGGTACTGAGTTCTGGCTGGGCAATGATTACCTTCACCTGCTTACAGCCAATGGTGAGGAGACAGCCCCTGCACCAGCCCTGGCTCCCACCAGCCAGCCTAGGCTAAACCCTTTCCTCCCTCCCTCCCTCCCTCCCTCCCTTCCTTCCTTCCTTCGTTCCTTCCTTCATTCATTCATACATTCCACCATGTGACTAGGAAACCAGGAACTTCGGATCGACCTGCGGGATTTCCAAGGTGAAGCCACTTTTGCCAAGTACAGCTCATTCCAGGTGTCTGGAGAACAGGAGAAATACAAGCTGATCCTGGGGCAGTTTCTTGGAGGCACTGCAGGTAGATCCCACAGAAAGCTTGGAAAGCCCTTGTCCAGTATATGTATGGGGCCCTGTAAGCTGACCCCTTCCCACCCAGGATGGGCTCTGCCTGAGCCTTGGGAACTGACAGATGTCAGTCTTTCCAGGAGACTCTCTAACGAAACACGCGAACATGCCATTCTCAACCCACGACCAGGACAATGACAAGAACAATGGGAACTGTGCATCTTTGTTCCATGGGGCCTGGTGGTACCATGACTGTCACCAGTCCAACCTCAATGGACGCTACCTGCCCGGTTCCCATGAGAGCTATGCAAATGGTATCAACTGGCTATCCGGCAAGGGTCACTACTACTCCTACAAGGTGGCAGAAATGAAATTCCGGGCATCCTAGGCCACGGGAGCAGGGTGGTACTGGCGGCTGGTCCCCACCCCCACTTCTACAGCCATGCTCAGGCCAGGTGGGGAAAACGAAGGAAGAAGTCATGTGAAGATGAAACCTGTTTCCATGTCTCCCTTTCCCTCTCTCCCTCCCCCTCTTTCACTTACCCACACTCCTTTCTGGATAATGTCCAGTAATGTCAAGAGTGTGAGAACTCCTGCTGCAAACCTGGCACTAATAAAGGTCAAAGAAGCAGAGCTGGTGGCCTAAGAACCCCTCAGAAGGTCTGCTGGGGTGAAGGGCAGCAGGCAAGGGAGGTTCTCACACTTCCCTGCCAGCCTTGAGGTTAAAACCAAGGGATCCTTTTTGGTTGGTTGGTTGGTTGGTTGGTTGGGTTTTTCAAGGTAGGGTCTCGCTCTAGCCCAGGCTGACCTGCAATTCACTATGTAGTCTCAGGCTGTCCTCGAACTACCTCTGCCTCCCAAGCAATGGGAGGAAGGCTGTGCCACCATGCCCAACTTCCCAGGGAGACTCTAAGACCAGCTTGACCTCTGGGCAACTTCTCAGAGCACCAGAGAAGTGAAAGCAGAGCCTTCCTTCCGGGGCTCACGTCCAGGGCAACCCCACTGCAAAGTGGAAGGGCTGAGGGAGCCCAGCTCAGCTCCTGCTACAGCCCAACGCACACCTTAGACAGAGGAGCCCAGAGAGGGCCACGTGAAGCTTGGAGTGTTTTTCCCACAGCAGCTCCATGCACTCCCCTTGAGTCATGGGAGTCACAAGGCAGAATGGCCAGTGCCAGGTACAACCTCAGAATAGATGGGGAAGGATGACCCCAGAAAACCTGGGTGGACAACAGGCTGTCAGGGGCTGTGAAAATGGGCAGAGGGAAGCTATAAATGTATGGAAATCAGCCAAAAAAAAAAAAAAAACATAGGCCACTGAGCAGACTCTCAGGAGAGCCAGAACCTGCAGGCCCTGAAAGAGGCCCTAGTAATTCACTCCTTGTTCCAGGTCTCCAGCTTGTGTTCCAACTAACCTATACCCTCAGAATTGTCACCAGTGACCTTAACTACTGACCACACTCCTCCAGGAAGCCCTGGCCCGCCATTCCCTCTCCTACCCTGCTTCTCTCTAGAAGGTGGGTTCCCTTGTGTTGAGACCCCTCTGTGTCTGAATTGTGCCCCCACCACATTCATGCTTAAGTCCCAACCTCCAGAACCCCAAAATATGACTGTATTTGAAGATGAGGCTTTTAAAGAATTCATTCATGTGCAACAGGGTTACTGAGGGACCCTAATATCCATGTGACTGATGTCTTTAAGATGTTAAGACACAGATGGTAGAGTGTCCCCCCCAATTTAGTTTTAGCTCTGACCACCCTATGAGATGCCAAGCTGTAAGTTTTCCTTGATAGGGTAAACCCAAGACAGGGCCCTACACATTCCTTCCTGGGCACTTTCTGAGCAGCTCCTTTTATCTTTTTTTTTTTTTTTAATTTTTTTATTTATTTGAGAGAGAGAGAGGCAGAGAAAGAGAATGGGCCCTCTAGCCACTGCAAATGAACTCCAGACACAAGCACCACTTTGTGCATCTGGCATATGTGGGTCTGGAGAATCGAACCAAGGTCCTTTGGCTTTGCAGGCAAATGCTCTAACCGCTAAGCCATCTTTCCAGCCATCCTTTTTTCTTTTTTAGTTTTAGTTTTTGTTTTTTTTCAAGGTAAGGTCTCACTGTAGCCCAGGCTGGTCTCAAACTCACAGCAATTCTCTTACCTCAGCCTCCTGAGTGCTAGGATTAAAGGCATGCTTGAGCAGGTTTTTGGTACTGCCTGAAACACTGAAAGACCAAGCATGTTGCTAGGCCACCAAATTCCTTAAGCTCTCATGTACTGACCCCCCGATATGGAGCACCCTTCTCTCACCATGGGTCAGAGATAATGCAGCCTGATAGGTGTGCTCCCCTAGTGGAGGCTGGGCATGGATTTCCCTGGTGGTCAAGGCTTCTCTCTTGAGAGTTCTAGAAGCCACACCTCAGGATGGTCTGGGGATACTTGGGGGTACTTCCTTGTGAGAACTTTCTGCCACTGCTTTTGAGGCCACTCCAGCCATAGGTTTGATCATACAGAACAGATGGGTAGAGATGGATCACCATGTGAAAATGCCCAGGGGGAGAAGGAGGCCATCTACAAGCTAAGGAGGGAGAAGCAGCAGACTGTGATCCTGCAATCACACTTCCAGAACTGGGAGATGAGACTGTTCTGTTTCCTTCTTGTTATTATTATTATTTTTATTAATTTTATTATATGTATTATTATAACAATAATGAAGTTTACTATGTAGACCAGGCCTTGAACTTGCAGCAATCCTCCTGCCTTTGCCTTCTACAGAGCTGGGATGACAGGCATACACCATAAAACCTAACAACAGTTCTGTTCTTTTTTTAAAAAAAATATTTTATTTTATTTATTTATTTGAGAGAGAGAGATACAGAAATAGGCAGGTAGAGAGAGAGAGAGAGGGAGAGAATGGGTGTGTCAGGGCCTCCAGCCACTGCAAACAAACTCCAGATGCATGCACCCCCTTGTGCATTTGGCTTACGTGGGTCCTGGAGAATCAAGCCTCGAACCGGGTCCTTAGACTTCATAGGCAAGCGTTTAACCGCTAAGCCATCTCTCCAGCCCAACAGTTCTGTTCTTTAAGCTGCTAGTCTGCTGCTTCATATTGGCCACTGAACAGACTCAGTCTTTTTTTTTTTTTTTTTTTTTTTTTGAGGTAGTCTCACTCTGGCCCAGGCTGACCTGGAATTAACTATGCAGTCTCAGGGTGCCCTCGAACTCACAGTGATCCTTCTTACCTTTGCCTCCCAAGTGCTGGGATTAAAGGCATGCACCACCATGCCCGGCTGCAGACTCAGTCTTGAGCCTTGTGCCCAGCTCTCCCTAGCCCTCTCCAGGGTGTGTGCTCTTCCCATCCCCAGCTGCCCAGGACCCAGCTCTTCCACAGATTTTCCTAAACCCTTCTTTACCTTCTCCAGAACCCTGAGCTCCTGAAGGCACCATCAGCTTCCCCAATAGCCCTTTGGCTTTCATGTCACCATCTCCTAGAAATTTCCTGTTTAGCACAAGTTCACAGACCCTCCAACCCCTCAATAGCAAAGGAGGCTGTACACTTCAGCCTCCTGTCCTCCTCCCCACTGCCCACCCCCGCTTTGTGTCTTTGTCAAGGCTCTGGTCCTGGATACCTCACCACCAGCCTCACTTCATCAATGTGCCATCTCACTCACTAAGGGTCTCCAAGCCCCCACCCTTGACCTGGTGTGTCTGAGACTAAAAGCCAAAATAAACCTACTACCCCTTCTCCCTCTCCCTCCCCCAATCCCCCAGGGTGTCCAAGTTTAGCTCAGATTGGTGTCAAACTCAACAAGACTGTGGACACCCTCAGGCGGTGTTTGGATAAACGCGAAATGAACACACATCAGGCAAAATATGATTTAATGGAGGGTCAGGGGGTGCATTCTAATGCTCCCCAAACTGACTATTCGCAGCTTTTATTTAGATTCAGGCAGTCGAAGCAATGGAGAGTCTGAGCATAAGACAGATCACAAATTTGCATCAGACCAGATCATGAGTTGTTTGTTTAGGTTTATTTCATCAGAAAATCTTTGGAAAAGCTGTGAGTTCCCCATCTTCAAGGAGCTCCACCCAAGGCTTAGCCTGTACAAAGATTATCCTTTTAACAATTAACTTGATCCCCACATCGACTGCCTCCACCTCCCGTGTTGAAATTACCAGCATGCACACACCACAGCTGGTAACCCACCACACTTCTCACACAGACAGGCTCTCCTCAAACTGTAGCCCTCTCCAAATCTGCCATACAGTCTTTTGAACCCAGCCCACAGAGCTGAGCACCACCAAAGACAACCGTTGGGCTGTGCTACCCGCAGGACGTCTAATCTAGACTGGGACTCCCCACATGCCACGGAACCCTCAGCAACTCTCCCACTTCTGTCTGCTGCTCCTCACCCTTCATTGGCAAAGTAGATCTCGAACGCACCACCGATGTCCTTGCATTCTGCATCCTGAAGAAATGTCTTTGCTCCTTCCAGCCTCTGGAACAAGCCCTCTATTCCTGTTCACACTTTGGGGGCCCCTCAGCCCACAAGCTCCCCTCTGGGAGCAGACCAGAGGTCCCATATCCTGACCTTTCCCTATCCTGCCAGCACCTTCATCCTTTCCTTAGGCAATCAGCCCAGCTCCATGGGGACAGGGGCTCTGACTCCTCCGTGGGACCCCAACCCCCAGCCCTAACACTGATTGGCACCAAGAAGGGGTTTAGTAGTACCTTTGGAATTTGCGAAATAATTCCAAATGTCACTACTCTGTTGGTCACTTTCAAGAGACAACCTTTGACTATGATCTTAGAGCAAAGCCCCATCCCAACAAACAATACAACCATTGCGCTCTGCGAGAGTGGAAGTGAGGTGAGGTTAAAGTCCAGGGCTGCGGGGCGCCACTCGTACCTTCCGCCAGCCTACTGGGGTACCCAAGGTCAAGAACGCCCAGCTCCCGACTGTGTGACCCATACTAGGAACAGCAAGATAGGGCTCCTGCCCCTATAAGCTCCACCACTTCCCTATAGATACTCCCAGGCTCAGCCTCCCCCCCCCCGCGGGCTCCCGCAGTCCCACATTGGACTCCCTGCTGCACTCTGCGCAGGCTCACTCCTTAGGCCCCGCCCCTGCCCCGCCCAACCTCCCTGCGCTGCGCTTTGCGCAGGCCCGCTCCCTAGGCCACGCCCCTCTCAGGCACCGCCCCCTGCCCGGCCCTCTTCACCGGCTCCCCTATCCTGTCCGACCATGGTGAACCTGGGCCTGTCCCGTGTGGACGACGCTGTGGCTGCCAAGCATTCGGTAAGAAGGCCAGGCTTGGACACTGAGCCCCAGGCCTCAGAAGCTCACCTGGACGAGGCAGGAATCTGGGGTACCCTATGAAGGAGGAGGGCAGGAGAGGAGGGCCACTTTGCGTGGGCTTAGGGGAGGTGGGACATGTCCAATCACCAGGACCTCACTTCTCATGGCTATGGCGCAGGGACCGAGGGAATGGAGAGAGGAGCTTAGCCACGAACCCCTCCCCTATCTCAGGGACTCGAGGAATATGCCGCGTGCCAGTCGAACGCCTTCATGAAGGGTGTTTTCACCTTTGTCACAGGTAAGCTGGGTCCAGGTGTCAAGGGGCGAAGAAATGACGCCCCCTAAGGTGGAAAAGAAAATACGCCCGCTCTTGTTCTACCCTGTCTTCCCAGCAGGTGGCGCCAAAGTCATCTGCTTTCGGGTGCACTTGGCACCCTGATGGTCACATTGCTGGCTAACTAAGGAGATCTTCGTTCTTGACAGGCACCGGTGCGACTTTTGGCCTGCAGATGTTCATTCAGAGAAAATTTCCATATCCTGTACAGTGGAACCTGCTGGTGGCCGCGGGTAGGTAATCCAGGATGGGGTGCCTGGGTTCTGAAATGCACCCATCTGAGACTGACTGTTTTGTAAGGGTGTTTTGTTTTTTCTTTTTTGATTTTTTGAGGTAGAGTCTCACTCTAGCTCAGGCTGACCTGGCATTCACTATGTAGTCTCAGGGTAGCCTTGAACTCACAGCGATCCTCCTACCTCAAAAGTGCTGGGATTAAAGGTGTGAACAACCACGCCCTACTAAGGGTAGAGTTTTGCTAAGGACCAGGCTGTGGTGCTAGCGCTCTGCCTCTGGAAGGTTTGGATGGAGCCCACTCGCTGTGTATGCCCAGTAGCCTGGGCCAGGTTCCCTTCTGAGAAGCTCAGACTGAAGTCCCCAGCCCACCTCCTTTCTCTTTTCTGCTCCCTAGTTGTAGGCTCTGTGGCCAGCTATGGGGTGACTAGAGTGGAGACTCAGAAATGCAGCAACCTCTGGCTCTTCCTGGAGACGGGGCAGATCTCCAAAGACATGACCACAGGTGAGGGGACCCCCTGGGCAGTGAGAAGTGTGAGCCAATGTTCCAGTACCTAGGATTTCAGGCAGGCAAGCGTGGGGTACCCAAATGATAGGTGAACCCTGCCCTGCAGTCCCTGTTTTCTTCACTGGGTGCTGGGGGTGGGATTGCACAAAGCAGACCAGGCTTGTTTGCTGCATTCTTAGGGAAGATCGGGGCAGTGGGGGGTATTAAGGTGATCCTGGGACAGAGCAAAGAGCAAAGTGAGGAGTATGGGCAGGGTACAGCAGCTACATGGGCACTCCAAAGAACACCTACAACTGAGACCCAGCATCCGATGCCAAGCTGGTGACCCCAGACCAGTTGCACTTGTTACAGGACCTTGAGTTCTTTCTGTTATTGCTGAGACAAGGTTTCGTGTAACCCAGCCTATCTTGAACTCATCCTCCTACCTGTATCTCATAAGTTCTGGGATTACAGACATGTGCTACCACTCCTGGCAGGGCTCAGTTTTTGCCAGGATAGAAGAGAGTCAGGGACCCTAAGCAACTGTGGGCATGAATTCAGCCTTCTCCCTTTGCATCTTACAGATCGTCACAGCTAGGAGAGCTCCAACTGCTGGGGTGCAGAGTCCTGGAACGCCCAACTCCTGACTGTCCCTCCCCACCTCCCCTAGGCCTCTCCACACCCTTAAGTGCCCTCTATCCTCTACGCATGTGCATAGCCAGGGCTGGCCCAAACCCAGGACCTGCTCAGCAGGCCAGCTCAGAACGGGCTGGAAAGGACATCTCCTCCAGGGAAGCGAGAAGGAAGGACATCACTGTGAACCAGAGAGGGCCGTGTCCCATTGCACGCAGCTGTGGAGGCAGCAGCTTGCATGCGGCAGAAGGGATTTGTGTGCTCTGCTGCTTTCTGCCCAAATTCAAGGAGACATCAGGTACTGCAGGTGTGGTGCTAATAAACAGCTTGTCCTTTTTCCCACTGAAGTCTAAAGCAATTAAGAAACAAGGCAGGGGGGTAAGAAGATATGGTGAAACACCTTTGTAGCTATACAGCTGACCTTGGAGGACATACAGGGGACGTGCCTAATGGGACTAGACATTCCTACTAGCCCTGTGGGCCACATAAGACCAACCAGGGCCTCCCCTCATAGGATCTGCAGCTATGCAGTATGACTGAAGGACCAAAGCAGAAGTGGGAGACAGCCTGGGCATCTGCTTAGCTTTAGGAAAGCCCCACTCTCCAAGGAGGAGTAAGCAGCAGAGTTCTCTCCATAAGAATGAAAGCCCCGCGAATGAGCCAGACTACTAACCTGGCCCAGCCCCTGAAGAGGACAGTCCCAACCTTGGTGTCCTAGTAGCTGGATGGGCCACCACTCAAGTCTATGCTCAGCCCTGGTTAGCCTCTGCTGGTCACTCAGAAGGATGTCTGCAAGCACCTGACATGTTCTAAGTTGGTTGGGAGGCAGGGTGGCAGTAGGCCATGGCTTGAGCAAGCTAGTTTTGCTCCTTGTAAAGTCCAAGGGCAGTGTGGTGTGTGAGTCTATACTCTGTTGCCAACAACATGCCACAGGCTTGGGTGAGTGATAAGAAAAGGTGTTTGGGGGCTGGAGAGATGGCTTAGCAGTTAAGGCGCATGCCTGAGAAGCCTAAGGACCCTGGTTCAATTCTCCAGGTCCCACATAGCCAGCTGCACAAGGAGGTGCATGCGTCTGGAGTTTGTTTGGGTCCTGGCACGCCCATTCTCACTCTCCCTCTCTCTCTTTCCCTCTCTCTGTCTCAAATAAATAAATAAATAAATAAATATCTTTAAAAAAGAAAGAAAAGAAAAGGTGTTTGGAGCCACACGTGGTGGCACATGCCTTTAATCCCAGCAGGCAGAGATAGGAGGATCGCTGTGAATTCGAGGCCAGCCTGAGACTATAGAGTGAGTTCCAGGTCAGCCTGGGCTACAGTGAAACCTTACTTCGAAAAAAAGAGAGAGAGAGAGAGACAGAAGGCGGAGGTGAGAAGAGGGAGGAGGAAGGAGGAGGAGAAGAAAGAAGGTATTTGGCGCTGAGGAGATGGCTCACTTAGTAAAGCACTAAAGTACTTGCCATGCAAGTGTGATGACCTGAGTTCAGATTCCCAGGCATAGCAGCACATGTCTGTAATCCCATCCCTGGGAAGTCAGAGACAGGAGGATCCCTGGGGCTTGCTGGCTAAGTAGTCTATCCAAAACACCCAGCTGTAGGTTCAAGGAGAGACCCTATCTCAATACACAGGGTGGAAAGCAATTGAAAAATACACCCAATATCAACCTCTGCCCCTCCCCATGCAAAAAGATGTTTAAGGGTTGGAGAGATGGCTTAGCAGTTAGCGCTTGCCTATGAAGCCTAAGGACCCCAGTTCGAGGCTTGATTCCCCAGGACCCGCGTAAGCCAGATGCACAAAGTGGCACATGCATCTAGAGTTTGTTTGCAGTGGCTGGAGGCCCTGGTGTGCCCATTTTTTCTCCATCTGCCTCTTTCTCTCTGTGTCTGTCTCTCTCAAATAAATAAATAAACAACAAAAAAAAAAAAAAAGATGTTTAAGGCATTTATTTTAGCCCATAGTTCTGAAGACCCAGGGCCACGTTTAATAACTGTCTTTCTGATGAAGGCCAGCAGCAGCAGCACAGGGTATCACATGGCATGAGAAGGAGCACAAGTCTTTCCTACGAAGCCATCGGGATGTGATTATGGGGGCTACACCATAATGACTTGAATCACTTCTCAGAAGCCCCACCTCTAAACGCCACAGTTTCACTTTCTACCCTCTGAATGATCCCAGCACAGGCCTTAAAACTCCACCATGAATTTTGGAGGACAAACCCTGCAATGCTCCAGGGTTGTTCCAGAGTCAGACCCAGGCCCCCTTTTCAGTCTGTTCCTGGCTATAATGGCTCCCATTTCCAAATCTACCTCATGGTTTTAGGTGGCTCCAGCCCTTGTCTTCATCCCATTTAACAGGAAGAAGAAAAAGGGAGAAGAGGGCAATTAACCCACCACTGCTCACACACTATTGGCCAGAACTAAGTCCACTGTAAGAACAAGGAAGTCAGCCTTGCTCTTGACAGCCATATGTTCCACAAAAAAAATTCAAGGATTCTTTGGTTTTTTTTTTTTTTCATTTTAAAAAAAAATATTTTTTAGGGCTGGAGAGATGGTTTAGCGGTTAAGGCGCCTGCCTCCTAAGCCTAAGGACGCTGGTTCCAATCTCCAGCGGTTCCAATCTCCAGGTCCCACGTTTAGCCAGATGCAAAGTGACGCAAGGCCGCACTTGCCCACAAGGGGGCGCACACATATGGATTTTGTTCACAGCAGCTGAGAGACTGCTGGCGCGCCCATCTCTGTCTCCCTCTCCCTCTCTGTCTGTCTCTCTCTGTGTCTCTCTCCAAAAATAAATAAAATAATTTAAAAAATGTTTTTTAAAATATTTTAAAAAATTTTTTATTGACAACGTCTATCTATGCTTACATACAAAAAATGCATGATATTTCCCTCCCCTGCCCCCATACCCCTTTAGAACTCCAATCTCCATCATATCCCCTCCCTCTCTCCATTAGTCTCTCTTTTAATTTGATGTCAAAAATATTTTGTTTTTATTGAGCCGGGCATGGTGGCACATGCCTTTAATCGCAGCACTGGGGAGGCAGAGGTAGGAGGATCGCTGTGAGTTAGAGGCCACCCTGAGACTACAAAGTTAATTCCACGCCAGCCTGGGCCAGAGTGGTGAGACCCTACCTCGAAAAACAAAAAAAAAAAATTATTTTTAATGACTTGAGAGAGAGATACAGAAATAGGCAGGTAGAGAGAGAGAGAATGGGCACACCAGGGCCTCTAGCCACTGCAAATGAACTCCAGATGCATGTGCCCCCTTGTGCATCTGGCTTACGTGGGTCCTGGGGAGTCAAACCTGGGTCCTTTGGCTTTGCAGGCAAGCGCCTTATCTGCTAAGCCATCTCTCCAGCCCCCCCCCCTTTTTTTCATTTTTTAAAATTATTTTTTAATTTATTTTTGGAGAGAGAGACAGAGAGAGATAGACAGGGAGAGGGAGACAGAGATGGGCACGCCAGCAGTCTCTCAGCTGCTGTGAAAGAAATCCAGATGCGTGCGCCCACTTGTGGGCAAGTGCAGCATTGCACCCTTGCGTCACTTTGCATCTGGCTAAACGTGGGACCTGGAGATTGGAACTACTGGATATTGGAACCAGTGTTCTTAGGCTTAGCAGGCAGGCACCTTAGCCGCTAAGCCATCTCTCCAGTCCCCTTTTTTCATTTTTAAACACTCATCTTTATTGATAAAATAGGCTCCTATTCATCCCATATTTTCAGACATAAGTTTACAGTTTTACGTAAGTTTATGGTTCTATTTAAAAGAGACAGGGATGGCACCGGGCATGGGGGGGCATGCCCTTACTCCCAGCACTTGGGAGGCAGAGGTAGGAGGATCGCCATGAGTTCAAGGCCACCCTGAGATTACAGAGTGAATTCCAGGTCAGTCTGAGCTAGAGTGAGACCCTACCTCAAAAAATCAAAAAAAGAGAGAGAGACAGGGAAAACTGTTGCCAAAAACAAAGTAAATGTCTCTCAACATCTGTGACCTTGAAATTATATCCAAGCAAGAAGACAGTAAGTGAACTTATTTATTTATAAAAATAATTATCGGGGCTGAAGAGATGGCTTAGTGGTTAAGGCGCCTGCCTCCTAAACCTAAGAACGCTGGTTCCAATCTCCAGCAGTTCCAATCTCCAAATCCCACGTTTAGCCAGATGCAGTGACGCAAGGGCGCAATGCCGCACTTGACCACAAGGGTGCGCACACATCTGGATTTTGTTCGCAGCAGCTGAGAGGCTGCTGGCGCGCCCATTTTTATTTCTCTCTCTCTCTCTGTCTCTCTCTGTGTCTCTCTCCAAAAAAAAATAATAATTTTCAAGTAATGTTTTATAATAGAGCTGTCGCAGACTTAATCTCAGCTGGGTAGCTTATTTTCTTTCTTACCTGGGATAAAAGTATGTGAAAGAAGCCGGGTGTGGTGGCGCACGCCTTTAATCCCAGCACTTGGGAGGCAGAGGTAGGAGGATCGCCGTGAGTTCGAGGCCACCCTGAGACTACAGAGTGAATTCCAGGTCAGCCTGAGCTAGAGTGAAACCCTACCTCGAAAAAAAAAAAAAAAAAAAAAAAAGAAGTATGTGAAAGAATGTGTTGTTAAATTAGGGGAACATTCCTAAAAGCCAATAGAAAAAAATCTTAAAAATAAAAAAAAAAACCTTTCACTTATAAAATATTAGTTAAGGCCTCTGAGTGAGAAATCTTTATGTTTGGGCCTTTCCTGATTATCCCCATCCACCCACTCATCCTAAAATGTAGAAAATTTCTGAAGTGAAAAGTAGTTTGAGCTGGGCATGGTGGCGCACACCTTTAATCCCAGCACTCAGGAGGAAGAGGTAGGAGGATCACCATGAGTTCAAGGCCACCCTGAGACTACATAGTGAATTCCAGGTCAGCCTGGGCTAGAGTGAGACCTTACCTCGAAAAACCAAAAAAAAAAGTAGTTTGAGTTTATCAATATGTGAAATTATATGTAAAAATCAATAATTTGTATACTCAAAAGTAGAACTACTTGTGCTAATTTTAACATACAATTAATATAAATATAATATGTTTAGTCATGTTTGGTACTCAGCCTTCTAATCACTACAAAATAAGGAAAATTTAGGCATTAAATTGGTGTTAAAGCAGGTCTGTGTATCTGGTGACTTTTTAAAACACATGTTATAAATATGTCATTATTTAAAACAAAACAAACCCTTTTAGATCCATAGATTTATATCCCCTTTCTGAATAAAAGATTGTAAGAAAAACCTTACATGTTATGAGAATCAAACGCAGCTAAAATAGATCCCAGACCCTCTTTTAATATTAGAATCTAGTTTTTAGGTATTTCAAAAATAAGATTCCTTGAGCCAGAGAAATTCCAAATTTGAGATGAACATACCTATCTTGCCATATCAAACATTTCAACTCTGTCAGCTGAATGAACTGTGTCCTTAATTATCAGCAAAAGAGGAGTAAAAGCTTGTTTTCATTATTAACCAAGAACCAAAATTCATTCTTTCAAATTGTTTAACTTACTAAATGTGTCTATTATAAGATATACTTCTTAGAAAGGAGAAATTTCTTCTCTTTCATTCCTGAAATATTTCATACTCAAGCAAGTCATAGGTAATTGTTGGTAAGTTAGCTATAACTAAATACCTCTTTTTTTGTGCATATAAAACATTCTTATAGCCTTTAAACCTGAACTGTCTTTGACAGGGAATTTAAATTAATAGGAAAGCAGTTGGAGTCTCATGGTACATAAGCTTTTTACTGACTGATACCAAACAGGAAGGGTAAAATGTAGAATGAGAAACTTCTGTTCACAAAACCATAGCAAAAACTTACATTTTAAAGTCGGGCATGGTGGCACATGCCTTTAATCCTGGCACTCAGGAGACAGAGGTAGGAGGATTGCATGAGTTCGAGGCCACCCTGAGACTACACAGTGAATTCCAGGTCAGCCTGAGCCAGAGTGAGACCCTACCTCGAAAAACCAAAATGGGAGGGAAAAAAACTTACATTTTAAAATATGGATAATACTGAGCAAGCACCTTTAACCTCTGAACCATTTTCCCAGCCCTTAAATGTGGACAATTTTATGCATCCCCAAGCTTTGTTGGGAGTGTAAAAGTCTGTTTATGGATCACTCAGAAAGCCAACAGCACTGCTCAGGGTGCTGCTATGCTGCACAGTCATGGAAAACCCTTTGCTTGTTCACCTTCAAAGGCAGCTCAGCCTCTACATGTCAGGTATGTTTGAGAGTATAGTTTATGACCATTACGTTTTTCTGTTGCAATTTCTTAGCCAGTGCACTTGTGCATACTACAGAGGGGGAAAGGGTTGGTTGACTGAAACAGTTCTCTGCTTATTCATTCATGCACTTGGGCCAGTTCTGGTGACCATGTGGAGCCGTGCTTAAAGCTCAGAGCTCCAGACCTGGCAGCCATTCAGCTCTTCCTCAGACTCAGGTCGCCGTTGGTCACCAGTGCTGACAAAGACGTGCTCTCTGACGCATCATCCTTCCTGAGGCTCAGAAATGAGTTATTTGGAGGATTTCTCTCAGCCATTTGTTTTCTTGTTCAAGTGGAAACACTGTGCCTTGCAACCCTGCTGCTCATCAATTTCAATAGTCTTCTGAAGGGCTAAGAGCTTTCCCTGAAAACCAGAGGAACTAAAGGGTTAATGACTGTCCCTAAGAGTAGAAGCCTTGAAGAAACATCAGAGGCACTCAGTCCCAGACAAGCCTGATAACTCCCCTGATTGATGTACTTCCCTTAGCTCAGGAGACCTCGAAGGAACTGAAACCATCTGGGGTATCCTCCCTTAGACAATTCTTGCTGGAAAAGTGCCTATTATGAGCAAAGGCACAAATAGCTACAAGTTCCTCATCTAGTTCCCTTGGACCTGCACCTGGTCCAATCTGTTTTTCTTAGGATCCTCCTTATAAGCCTGAACCACAGCCTAGCTCAATGCTTCAGCCTCCATCCCGTGGGAAGGCTGTAGCCCCTCGTCACTGGACTTCAATAAACAGTCTCTCTGTCTGATAAGATCAAGTCCGGTGTTTGTCTTTGCTTTTCTCCTTCACTTTCCTTACACCTTCCTTATTACTGCTGCCATTTCAGTCATCTGGTCAACATGTGCTTGTAACTCATTCTAATCAGCTTGCAAGGACCTTCTCTCCAGACCAAGCTGAGGTGCTTCAAGATTCATCAAGGAAGAACCTTTGGAGCTGTTGCAATGCATCATGTCAATCTTGGGGTGTTATTCTTTTAACTTCAGTATTATACCTGGATCATCGTTCTTGCTGGCCATCAGCAATCTAAACATTGGTTCTCCATACTTGCTCATTCTTCTTTTTAATTTTTTTTATTTTTTATTTTTTTGGTTTGATTTTTGAGGTAGGGTCTCACTCTAGCTCAGGCTGACCTGAAATTCACTATGTAGTCTCAGGGTGGCCTCGAACTCACTGCGATCCTCCTACTTCTGCCTCCCAAGTGCTGGGATTAAAGGCGTGTACCACCACACCCGGCCTATATATTTTTATTTTTAATTATTATTTGTAAACAGAGAGAGAGAGAGAAGAGAGACAGACAGAGAATGGGCATGCCACAGCATATAGCCACTGCAAACAAACTCCAGATGCATGTGCCCCTTGTGCATCTGGCTTACGTAGGTCCTGGGGAATTGAACCTGGGTCCTTTGGCTTTGCATGCAAACACCTTAACCGCTAAGCCATCTCTCCAGCCCCATACTTGCTCATTCTGAGTTCCAAGACTGACTGAGTGATGCCGTTCCAGGGATGTATGGAGTTCTTTATTCTCTTGCTGCAGTTCTCTGATTGGCCTGTTTTCTTGCTGGATTCCTATAACTAATATGGATCATGGGTGAAGTCTTGCAATTTCATTTAAGTTCTTGAATTTCTTCCTGAGACTGCTTCATTGTTTTCCCCTCTTGTTGAGAGCTGTGGTCTGCTCAGTGAGAGATTCTGCTTTGTCGTCATGATCTCTCAGTCTTTCAACAAGGGCTTTATTTAGCACCAGCAAGTGCCTCCTCCTCAGTTGTGCAACTCATCTAGCGAAGGTTTGTCAGCAGAAACTCCATAGGCCAGGAATAAATGGAATGATGCAGTCCAAGTCTTGACAGAAAGTAACTGCTAACCAAGATTACCATAGCCAGCAGTTACCTCGGCTTCTGTCCCTCGCAGGCACTGAGGACGCACAGCTTTCAGCCGCCCCCGGGGAACCTGAGACTCTGCGTCCTAGTTCCGCCTGCCTCTTCAGCGAGCACATGAGAAAACCAAACAGATGGCGGCACTGCAGCCCCCATCACCCAGCCTCAAAGAAACCTCCACTCGAACACCCAGGGCTTCTATTTTTGAGGGGAAAAGAAGAGTTGATTTGGGGAGGACAGAAACCAAGTTAGTCAGAAACCAAGCTGAGCCACCAAGAACTAGGGAGGTAAGCAGGCTATGGCAGGTCCTTCAAGCCATCTGAGAGTGAAGCCCAGGACAGAACAGAGAGAGGGGATGAACTTGGAGTTTAGGATAGACAGGAAAGTGGCCAAAAGGCAAGGATCAATGTGAGAGATGGGGAAAAAATGAGCGCTAATGTAGCCAGCATTATACACATGGTCTGATTGTGTCCCCAAAATTCATATGCTGAAGTCCTTACCCCAGAAACTCAGAAGGTGACTGGAGACGTGCCCTTAATGAAGTGATTAGTACTAAATGATGTCATGAGGAACCTAATCTAATCTTACTGGTGTCCTTATAAGAAGAGATTAGAACACAGACACAGAGGGACAACCACGTGAGGTCACAGGAGCAGACGGTGTCTGCAAGCTGACGAGAGAAGCCTGAGGGACCAGCTGCAACACCCTGACCCCAGTCTTTAGCTCCAGGACTGAGGAAGAAATGCATGTGGACTAAACCATCCCTCTGGTACTTTGTTCCGGCAGCAGATTCATGCAGATAAGGTTGGGAAAAGGTCCCATCTCACCCCATCAGATTACAAGCTATTGAGTGCTTCTGTCACCCTGCTCTAAGGGAAGGGGTAGGGTGGAGAGGCATGAAGCTGCGCACCCCCTCCCCAGTATAAGTAATTTGTGAACCACCACCCAGGGTGCCACGGGAGGCAGGAGCCAAGCAGGCTGGGCTCTGGGCAGCCTGGGACAGGTCAGAAGTTGGAAGAGATGAGGTGGTAATGGGCAGAAGACAGGGTGGGACACCAGGTCACCCAGGGCATGGACTTTGAACTGGGAACAGGAAGGGTGGAAGACAGAAGTCACGCCAAACAGTGACAGTGGAGATGGGTATTGGAGGCTCTGCCCAGCTGCTTTGTGAGCTTAGGAACAGGGAAAGGAACAAGGAGGTGCAGGGGTGGGGTGCTGTGCCAAATCATCACAACCCACCATTACCACCAAGAAAAAGGGTCCCTGGTCCCCAGCAGAGCTCCTGAACAATGAGGAGCTATCTTTCTAAGACTCACTTTCCTTAGGACTGAGCTCTCAGAGGTTCCCCTGAGCCTGGGTGGAACTGGAATTCCAGGGTTCCCTGGGCATTGAGAACCTTTGCCCCCATCACAATGGACCAAAATTCCAGGGACAATCTGAACCTGGGCAGGCAACGCACAGGGAGGTGGGAAGTACGTAGGACCCCTGGAGGAACCTTAGGCCCACCATGGAGATGCACAATGAGGCAGTCGTGGAGGGACAGATTCAGGAGCTGAGGACCATCACTCGGCTCCAGGGTGAGCCTCACCGGACAGCTCGGCCCTGTCCTTCCAGTGACCAGGGGTTTCTGGGTGCAGTTCTCTGGTTTTGTTTGCTTAGCAGGGCTGAGGATGGAACCCAGGCCCTCTGGCATGAACTACTGACCCACAGTCCCAGGACTTAAGGGTTTGTGTGTGTGCATACATGGGCATATTGTGTGGATACCATGTGTATGTGTATGCACATGTGGAAGCCAGAGGTTGACACGAGATGTCTTCTTCAATTGCTTTCCACTTTATTTTTCTGAGACAAGATCGCTGGAGCTCACCAATTGGCTAGACTAACTAGCTAGCAAGCCTTAGGGATCTTCCTGCCCCTGACTCCCCAGTGCTGGAATTCCAGACATACACTGCCATTTTGTGGATGCTGGGGGTTCAAATGCAGGTCCTCATGCTTGTATGCACTCGATCAACTGAGCCATCTCCCCAAGTTCTGACTTTGGGGGTTTCAATACAACGACATGAAGGGGCAATTTACCTTCCTACTGCCTTCCCCTAGATCCTTACCCAAGGTTGAGAAAAGGCATCCATGGGACTTCCGTTGAGAGGGGACAAGATGAAAAGAGGAGGGGGGGGAGCTTCAAGGAGACTTGTAAGTGTAAGTGAAATAAGGGCTCAGAGATGGAGGGGACAAGAAGATCTTTGTGCTTCTTTGAGCAGATCTGGAAGAGAAAAGGGTGCCCCAGCCCTGACCTTGGCTTCACCGTGGTCAGCACTGGTCCCCTAAACTCCCTGATGATCAGCTCTTCCAGCAGTGCAGCCCCGTGTCCCCCAGCTCAGGGCGGAGAACTGACGGCAGAGACAGAATTCTTCCTACAGGCCACCTGGGGTTGGCAGCCAGTCCCACAGTCTGGTGGTCCTGTTCCCTCCCGGCCCTACAGAGCAATGTCGGACTCTCCAGATCCTGGGAATGAAAGAGAAGACTGCGCAGAACAAGGCTACGATGAGCCTCCTGCGCAGCAACATACGACGTGGGGCCCAGGAGTGGGCTTTGGCTAAGAAGGTGCGCGAGCCCCACCCACTCCCTGGAATCTGGGAATGAGGGGCGGGGGTGGGGTGGGAGAAGCTGACGCTCACTGAACACCCGCGGCGCCCTCTCTCCTGAGCATGAATTGATGGGCTCCGCTGTCACCGCGCCCTGTGCGGGTTCCCCAACACCCACTTAGCATCTGTGAGCGCATGTTCTGTAGCAGGGGGCCCTCAAGCTCCCAGACCAGCTAGGGGACAACTGGCCCTCTCCTCTCCGGACCCCATCACTCCAGAGCTGGGGTGGCCCTAGCAAGGTCCTGTAGCCCTCCGGCTTCAGGGGTGCCTGTGCCTTGCTAAGAGGGCGTGAGGGATGCCAGGGTCGGTGTCTGGGGAACAGCAGAAGGGTCGGTCGCTGGGCTCAGCCGCTGCCGCTCCACAGTACGACCAGTGGACCATCTCCAAGGCCTGCGCGAAGGATGCGTCCACGAGGCTGGCACACTGCCGCAGCACTATGGAGGTATGGAGGCTGGCTGGCTGGGCCCGAGGGGATCCCTCGTCCCGCCCAACTTGGAGCTTCCGTTAAGCAGCATGGCGGAGCCGACCGAGGGCAAAGCGAGTTCCCACTAGTGGGCTCCCGTGAGATTCCCCCAGCCCGCCGCCTTCCCGGGGTCCCCGCGGCGCTCCCTCAAGTACCCACGCGCTGGGACCCCCACCCCCCAATCTCTGACCCAGGTGGCACGGGAGAGACTGCGCAAGTATGTCTTCGATCGCGTGAACGCGCACAACGTGTTGATCCACCTGGCGCGGCTGCGCGGGCAGAAGCTGGAGGGCCTGCAGCTGCAGCTGGCCAGCTTGAGCAACCAGCCGGACGCCACCAAGGAGGAGCAGAAGCAGCAGCAGGTGCGCGGGGGCTGGGCGGCGGGGCGGGGCTTCTATGTGGGAGGGGCGCGGGACTCAGCAGGCGCGAGGCTGCGCTCTAGTAGGGCGCATCTCGCGGAAGGGCGGGGGTGTCTTTGCAGATGGAGGTTTCTTGGTAGGAAAGGGACTTAGCAGATGGAGGGGCGAGGAGGAAGTGGGGAGAGAGCCGGGGCTCGGTAGGAAAGGTGGAACTTTGGAGGAGAAGAGACTCATATAGGACAGGGGTGGGGCTATATTAGAAGGATGTGATGGGAGTGGCCCTGTAGCAGCATCAGGACCTCCTTAGGACAAAGCCTCCCACACACACCCTCCTGGATAGGGTTCAGTCCCTCCTGTTTCCTGGAGTTGTGGGGGTCTTGTCACCAAGAACTTCCATTAGGCTTCTCCCCCGACCCCCACACCAGATTATCCGTCAGCTGGAGAACAACATCGAAAAGACCATGCTCAAGATTGACACCAGTCACAAGATCCACCTGCTGTATGTGAACCTGCTAGATTACCTGAAGAAGGTGAGCCCTTCACCCCATTGACCCAAGGAGCCAGACTTACAACTCCTGCAGGTGGCCAACAAAGCGGCCCTGAAGTATGCAGGAGCATTCCTTTGAGAATTTCATTTTGCTAACCACAGAAGCTTCTTGTGGGGTGTATCAGTTATTTGGACTTAAGCGGGGCATCGTGGGAATTGCATCCAGCACTCAGGAGGCTGAGGCAGGAGAATAGCATATTCAAGGCCAGCCTGGCTCATAATGAAACCCTGTCTCAAAAACAAATGAAAGGGCAGGGGGAGGAATACAAGTAAGCCATTTTAATTTTATTTATTTTGTTTGTTTGTTTTTTTCGAGGTAGGGTCTCACTCTAGGCCAGGCTAACCTGGAATTCACTATGTAGTATCAAGGTGGCCTTGAATTCAAGGTGATCCTCCTACCTCTGCCTCCCAAGTGCTGGGATTAAAGACATGTGCCACCATGCCCAGCTATTTATTTATTTTTATTTGAGAAAGAGAGAGAGAGAATGGGCACGCCAGGGCCTCCAGCCACTGCAAACAAACTCCAGATGCATGTGCCACCTTGTACGTCTGGCCTACATGGGTCCTGGAGAATCGAAACTGGGTCCTATGGCTTTGCAGGCAAGCACCTTAACCACTAAGCCATCTCTCCAGCCCCAAATAAGCTATTTTAAAAAACCTTTAAAATGCAATCATAAACAATAACCAGAATTATTTTGAGGGAGGAGGAAGATGGAATGGGAATAGGCATGCCAGGGCTTCCAGCTGCTGCAAACAAACTCCAGATGCATGCACCACTTTGTGCATCTGACTTTACATGGGTACTGGGTAATCAAACCTGAGTCATTAGGCTTTGTTTGTATGTAGGCAAGCACCTTAACCTCTGAGCCATCTCCCCAGCCTGAGAATTCTTTCTTTTTGTACATACTAAATGGTTTAGTGTGGGTCTTTGAAGGTTAGAGAAGATGGGGCCATGTCCCCGAAGGCCCCCTAACATGCTTCATGATAAACACCTTTCCCATCTCCCAGAGTCTGCTGGGCATATGGTTTCCAACCTTCCTGCTGCTTCTGATATGGCCACCTTGTTCCCTGTGGTGCCAGGATAAATCCTAAAGTGTGTGGTCCCTGGAAACTGAATCCCACTATAAGGCAACCCCCCCTTCAAGAAGGCTAAGCACTTATCCTGTGTCTCCCACATAACAGAGCACCTGATGTGGACACAGGGGGTGGTGCTTAAGGGAACAGAGTGCTAAGAGCAGCATGCTAGACAAGCCTGAAGAGGTTGGCAGGGAAAGCCCCAAATACATCTCATTCTCAGAAAGGGAGGTGCATGGATAGGATGGGGTAGGCTGGGAGGAGGGAGGGTCCATGCCATTGGCAGGATAGCATAACTTAAGAGGAGGGGTGGTGCAGTGGGCAGAATAGGGTAGCTTAGAAGGGATCAGTGTTTGTGGGTGGGTGCTGCATCTCTTCCTTGCTGAGGTCACAGCTCCTGAGCCAGGCGACTCTTAGCTCTGTGCTCCCACCTGTCCAGCTTGCCTGGCCCTGGGTCCTGTGCCCAACCCTCCCCACAGTCCTACACCTGAGTGGATGCTCTTTGTTCCTCTAGTAGCAGTAGCACCTTTTTAATTTTTTATTTTATTTATTTATTTATTTATTTATTTATTTATTTATTTATTTTTGTTGTTCTTCAAGGTAGGGTCTTGCTCCTGCCCAGGCTGACCTGGAAGTCACTATGTAGTCTCACAGTGCTCCTCCTACCTTCCTACCTCTGCCTCCCAAGTGCTGGGATTAAAGGTGTGTGCCACCACGCCTGATGCATCTTCTTTTTAGAATATACACACATATGGGGGCTGGAGAGATGACTTAGCAGTTAAGGTGTTTGCGTGCAAAGCCAAAGGATTCAGGTTCAATTCCCCAGGAGCCACGCAGGCCAGATGCACAAGGTAGCATATGCATCTGGAGTTTGCAGCAGCTGAAGGCCCTGGTGCGTCCAATCTTTCTCTCTCTCTCTTTTCCCTCAAATAAATAAATAAAAATTAAAAAGAGTTGTCTATAAAAAATTAGAATATACACATTTGAAACAAATCCTTATGTTTATCCACAAAGATTCAGCACATGTGTTTTTTTAACTCTTTTTTTCATATTTTATTTATCTATTTGAGAGAGAAAGAATGGGCACACCAGGGCCTCTAGCCACTGCAAACAAACTCCAGATACAAGTACTGCCTTATGCATCTGGCTTTACATGGGTACTGGGGAATCAAACCTGGATCCTTAGGCTTCGCAGGCAAGTGCCTTAACCATTAAGCCATCTCTCCAGCCCAGCATGTGTAATTTTTAACGGCAAAATACCAATTGCTAAGGTATCTTAGATATTGATGTGCCATTCATTCTGATAGCAACCTTCTGAAAAAGCTGGTATCACATTGTTACAAATAGGGTCACTCAAAGAGGTTGGGCAACTTTCCCAAAGTCACACTGCTGGCTGGTTAGAAGTAGTCTTTGCTTTGAGCCCCGACTCTAGCTCCACACCTATGTTTCAAGGCCCTCTGTTCCACTTGAGATCAAAGATCCATTCCAACCCTGCAAGCCACAAGCAAAACCTCCTGTGTTTCAGAGTCAGCCTTTCCTGGAGTAGCACACTTAATCATCATATCCTCTTGGCCTGGGCAGTGATTGCCCATACTGTACCACTTCTTTCCCCTGTTCTGTGCCTGGCCAGAGACTGGCCACAGACACAGTCCTATCCTTGTCCTTGGAGCTTACACAGTCTGGGGGGTAGAGGGTGGCTACAGTCTACTCTGCTCAAGGAAGCTGGCATGGAGTGTGATGGCACTGAAGGAGCCCATGCCCCATGCCCACCTGCCCTTTCCCTATTCCCACAGGTGCTGGCACAATACCCCACAGAGCTAGATAAGCTACAAAACCTGGTAGTCAACTACTGCTCGGAGTTGTCGGATATGACCATCATGTCCCATGAGGCCATGATGATTACGGATGAGGTCAAGGTAAGCTCAGGTCCCAGGGCTGGGGTCCCCCCATACCTGACACTCCTGGACTTGTCTGGCCCAAAGCCTATAAGGACAACCCCTGCCCACACAACCTGCAATCCTTGCAGGAATATATCATGAGCCCCACTGGCTGCTCTGCACACCCACAGGACAGGGGTGGGGCGTCACTTTGGGCAAAGCAGCCATGAGGTGGATGTGGCCAGAACAGAGGTCATCTGTTGACACATTCTGTGCAAGGCCTCTGTGAGGCTTGGTGGGAGGGGACAGGATTGGGGCCAGCATGTCCTGTCTATTTGAAATGATCAGTGTGAAGAAGACCTTGCTCATCTCATACTTCATATGGTACAGTGTCTGTGCCAGTGTAGCTGAGGGAGGTGTAAGGTTTATAGGGGGCATCCAAGGTGGCTTTCCAAGTATATGATGCTTGAGTGGGCTCTGAAAGGCCAGAAAAACCCAGGGATATTGGAACTTTGGAAGAGAAGGGTACAGAAAGGCCAAGGCTGTGGCTGGGAGGGAAGGTGGGTTTATTGAAAGCTATCGAGCTGCTCTGCATGAGTAGGTGGAGGTGGTGGGTCACCAAGGTCTGAAGCCTAGGAAGAGATGGAAGGACATAGGATATGATTTGTGCTTCATGATGATGTGTGTGGACTTCAGGCACCAGAAAGTGCCAGAACAGAAATTCTGGCTACCTGAGCAGACCAGTCATTGAGTGGGAGATGGCCAGAAACAATAGAGCAGGGCCATCTTGAAAAAGATTACTGGGATGGAGAGATGGCTTACTGGTTAAGGCACTTGACTGCAAAGCCTAAGGTCCCATGTTCAACTCTCCAGGTCCAACATAAGCCAGACACACAAAGGTGAGGAAAGCGCAAGGTTGCACATGCCCACTAGGTGATGCAAGCATCTGGAGTCCAATTGCAGTGGTTGAGGCCCTGGCATGCCAATTCTCTCTCTCTCTCTCTATTTCTAAAATTTATTAATAAATAAATAAATAAGATAAGATAAGATAAGATAAGATAAGATAAGATAAGATACCCCAGTGGGCTTTACAGCTGGGAGTTGTGAGAAAGGAAGCAAAAGCAGAATAGGAGGGAAGATAGTTTTAGCCACCAAAGCAGAATGCAGAGAAGAACAAGGTTGGGAGGGAAGATGATGAATTAGTTTTTGGGCATGTCAAGTCTACTTTCATGAGTTCTAAGTGGAGCAAGCTAGGAGCTAGCTGGAAGCAAGGAACCTGCAGGACAGAAAAGAGTCTGGGCTAGAGAAGAAAAAAAATCTTTAGGCATGTGTCATCCAGGGGTCCCTGAGCAACAGTCTAGTAAGATGAGGACTGAAACTGGCTTCTGGCTCTAGAACCCAGGGAGGGTCCTTGGTGAGATAGCACCTCCATTGCATCCCTGTATCCCCAGAGGAACATGAGGCAAAGAGAGGCGACCTTCATTGAGGAACGCAGGGCGCGGGAAAACCGGCTTAATCAGCAAAAGAAGCTAATCGACAAAATCCACACCAAGGAGACTAGCGAGAAGTTTCGCAGGGTACGTCTTGGGCCAGACACCCCAGCTATTGTGGGGAGAGCTTGGAGGATCACTTGCTTCTCTTTACCCCATTAGGGCCAGCATGATTTGGACTTCCCCTCCAACATAATGAGTTCGGAAAGCATCAGGGGTGAGTCTCAGTTCCCTGACTGGCCTAGCCAGGGTCTCCAGCAGCCAGCACTAGCTAGGAATATCCAGTTAGGTCACCATGAGGCCAACTGTAACTTGTGGTCACTAGGATGAAGAAGACAGGCAGCCCCTGTCTCTCTCTGACTGCCCCTGCAGAGGCTAAGAGCTGGTGGCCCAATATGGCTATATCAATGCTGTCCCCAGCACACAGGACTCAAGGGCCCAGTGGCTTCTCAGAGCCCCACTGAGTGACATGGTGCCATGCTCCTCTGCTCCTCTTGGTCCTTATTTGTCCTAGTGTCCCCTGGGGTACCAACTGAGAAGAACATGAACAGGTGACATGAGGGGCGCCCAACATCCTGGGTGGCTTCCCTAAAGGTTGAGTGTTTGCACAGCCATCTGATGGCTGTTCCTGTACACTAACTACATCTTCTACTCTAACTCTGCCCAGTGAGGAAAAGAGAGGCTTCCATAGCAGATATGGAATACCAGACGGAAGTAACTACCTTGGTAGAAAAAGTCAAGTCCACTGTACAGTGCTCCCACCTTTGGGTAAGGCTTCCTGGCACTCCAGCAGCATGGCAGGGAGGGTGGCAGAGCTGGGCCCAGGACTACAGGTACCCTGGAAAGGACACAGAAAGCTTCAATCCCTTCAGTCCCTAAACATGCTGTACCTGGAAGGAGGCTGGGGCTTGTAAGTTGTGGCTCAGAATAGAAGGTACCCCCAAAACATAGCTGATACATCCTAGCTATATTCCAGGCATGTCATAAAGCTTTCTCAGAACCTGACAGCCAGAATGCTAATAACACAGACTTCCTGTCCACCCCAAGTGCAACCCCATCCCAACCTGACAGCCACAGCGAGCAACTGCCTCTTGCTCAGCCTCCTTCTTTTTTTTTAAAAATATTATTTATTTATTTACTTATTTGAGAGAGAGAAAGAGAGAGAGAGAATGGATGCGCCAGGGCCTCCAGACACTGCAGACGAACTCCAGATGCATGTGCCCCTTGTGTATTTGCCTTATGTGGGTCCTGGAGAGTCGAACCAGGATCCTTTGGCTTTGCAGGCAAGTGCCTTAACCGCTAAGCCATTTCTCCAGCCCTCAGCCTCCTTTTTATTGTAATCTCACCTGAGTTGATTGTTATCCAGCCTTGAACTCCAATCCACAGCCCTAAGATGAGCATGTCCATTATTAGACAAGTGACTGACCCAAAGTGACTTGTGATCCTCTGGCTGTAAGTATGTTATCACCCTCTGTTATGAAGGTATACCACATATCACACAAGAGGCTGTCCCTGTGTCTGGCCCCTCACAATCCTTAGTGCCCAACAGCACACTCTGTGTACTGACTGAATGCCAAGTACAGAGACCTACACTAGCCCCCGGGAGGGGCTCAAAAGAAACTGGGACAGCTGAGTCTGGGTGCATACCTGCTTCTCTTTGTCCTTGTACTGACCAGGACATAGCTGGCCGCTTTCTGGCTCAGAAGAACACAGAAGAGAACCTGGAGCTGCAGATGGAGGACTGTGAGGAGCGACGGACACAGTTGGAAGCCCTGATGAAGAAACTGGAGCTTGAGGAGGCTCTTCTCAGGTTCCACCACACACCCAGCTCCATCAGGTATCTGACTTCCAAGGCTGCTGGGAGGCCCCATGGGCACTAGCCGGGAACTGCAGCATATCCACAGCCAACAAGCCCAGACATCTGCACAGGAGCTGGGGACCCACCTGCCTGCAGCTGAGTTCATAAGCCCCTAAAGTTGGTTCAGGACCAGCCAGCCTCCTTGCTCATCTGTGGGCTCTGTGCCACAGTTGCTACTGTGCCCCCTCTGCAGCTTTAGTTCCATAGAGAAGAAGATGAAGAACCTGCTGGAAGAGGAAGAAACAAGGCTACAGTTGGCCCTTAACAACATGACCAAGAGTCAGCAGCTGCTGCTGACCATACAGACAGGCATTGACAACCTCTACATCCGGCTCATTGGCATCTCCTTGCCATCTGGCCAGGTACTGGGCCCTGGGGAGGAGCAGCCATTCACAAGATCCCCAGCTGAGGCCAGAGAGAAAATAAGCTGCTCCTCTGGCCTACAGAAAGAAATGTCAGTGTTGGACACCCTTGATGTGTACGGCAAGCTCGCTTACTGTGAGGGGAAGCTCACATACTTGGCTAACCGCATGCAGACGCTGCCCAGATCTGAGGAGGTAGTCCTGGGCCATGGAGGGGGCACCCACACAGTCCATGTCCCCTCCAAGCTGATGACGGCACTGCCCTGCAGGTCGACACAAAGGTGAGGGATGCCCTGGAGATATCAACTCTAAAGGAGAAACACAATAACAGGCTAACCTTTGAGGACCAAGAGGAAGACATGATAGGTGAGGCTCTGGATGTCAGCTTCCATGGGGAAGAGGGTGAAGGAGAAGGAAATTGGGGCTGCAGCTGAAACCAGATATGAGTCTGAGTTACAAAGACAGCATATTGCCCACTCCTTTCTAGGATATCCTGGCCAGACAGTGGGACAGGTTTTTAATTTATTTGTTTGTTTGTTTGTTTGTTTCTGAGAGAGAGAGAGACAGAATTGACAGAGAGAAATGGCACACCTTAGCCAATGAACTCGACACACAATTTGCCACCTTGTGTGCATGCGTCACCTTGGGCATCTGGCTTACGTGGGTTCTTAACCACTAAGCCATCTCTGCAGCCCATTTTTTTGGACAGGTTTTAATTGGTAAAGATGACAAGGAGAGGCTAAAAATTCGAAAGAATTTATTAATTTTCTTGAGACAAAGGAGTACACTATGTCAGGGGAACGAGGAGCGCAAGCCAGGGCCTTTGCTAAAGTTTCTGCTGCAAAGAAGGGAGCAAGATGAACAATTTAGGACTGGCTAGTGTGTGGGATGCCCCACAAGTCCTGGTTTCCTGGTAGCTGGCCCTGGGTGACAGTAGGGTTAGGGGAGTGTTGGCTTGTTGGAGTCAGATTAGGGAGGAGCTCCAGTTGGCAGTCCATCGCTGGGATGAGCTCCTGAGCCCTGTGTCTGAGGACGGGCCAGACCTGGTGCAGTAACTCCCATCCAGCCATGCCAGACACCAGAGTTAGGACAGGGCAGAGACTGCAATGGGGAGAGGTGGGAAGGCTTGGGAACATGCTGCCAGCCTCTTCTTTCCCTCCTGTGCAGAAACCTTTCAGTTTGCCGATGTGGACCACAGCTATGTCCCTACGCGGGCCGAGATAAAGAAACAAGCCCAGCAGCTAATCGATGGGAAACTCAAGGTGCCCAAGAAGAAGAAGAAGTAATCCCGCAAGCGCTTTATTACACAAATAAACATTTTTCCAGGACTTTCTTGGGCGCCCGGAAAACTGGGACCTGGACTTGGGGGAAGGGGCGGGCCTTGAAGGGAGGGGGTGGAGCCAGGCGCGCAGCTCGCCACGCATGCGGCCTCGGCGTGTCCCTCTGGGCGCCCCGTAGCCGCGCCGGCACCAAGATGGCGGCGCTGACGAGTGCTTGGCTTCCAGGCCGGTGGCCGCGGGGTCTCGAGCGGAGTCGCCGCTGCTGAAGTCCCCAGGTACCGCTCGAGGCCGCGCGTGCCCGTCGGAACCTCGGTGTATAGCCACGCCGGTTCTGGCCTCGGGGGAGCCCCGGGCCGACGGGATATGGTGCGAGGCGTGTTGCTCCGCCGCTGAGCTCGCGGGCCGCGCCCGGCTCGGACGTCCATCTGGAAGATGTTCTCGGCGCTGAAGAAACTGGTGGGGTCGGAGCAGACCCCCGGCCGGGACAAGAACATCCCCGCCGGGCTGCAGTCCATGAACCAAGCGCTGCAGAGGCGCTTCGCTAAGGGGGTGCAGTACAACAGTGAGTGTGGGCCGTGCCGTCGGGCGGGGCGGGGGGCCCGAGGGCCAGGCTGGACCCGGGTTGCTGGTCCCTCCTTACTCGGTGGATCGCTCCAGACAGGAGGCTGGCCAGAGAAGTGCCGTGCAGTGAGTGGCCCCGGCCGAGCCGCCATGGGGACTCTGATTGGAGTGGGACCATTCATTACATAACGCGGGGTGCACGCGAGGGATGTGCTGTGTGATCCGGGGTGTGCAGCCCCCTCCCTCTGCAGTTCACCTGGAGGCGCGTGAAATCTCGCCGGCTGTGGGGCTTGAGTCGTGGGAATTTTTCTTTGTTCACTTTCGAACCCAGTTGAAGATAAAATATCCGCTACGCCACACATCCTAACCACCCCCTCCCCAACTAACTCTTTTGTTTAAGACGTGTTTGTAACGGATGTATTTAGAAAAGCTTCGCCGATTTGTAGGGAGCCATCTCTGGCCCGGTAGGAAGGCAGCGTTATGTACTGTCGGGGGGAGGGCACTCCATCCTCTGTCATAAATTATGCAAATTGTGAAACTCCTAGAAGCAGCCAGTCTTCTTGACCTCTTTGGAGTTTTTCCATTTGCGGGATCTTTTCTAACAAGTTCCCTGCTCCGGATTCCCCCCTCCTATATTGCTAGGTTTTTGTAGCACCTCCCCCCCACATACATACTGCTCGTTTTTAAGCGATGCCTTACAGAGTCCATGGTATTTCGTTAATAATATAACGGATTAAGAAATTTATTAGGAAGACTGTTAGGTTTAGACGCAAACTCATCTGAGATGTGTTAAACTTAAATTATGTATTTCTCTCACATTCACAGAATGTCATAGAGTCAAAATACGGGTATGTTCTTTAGAATCTACATTTGGGGTTCTTATTTTATTTAGTGTTACTTGAAACTTGATCCCACTCCTTTGAAAATTAGACCTGAATCAGAAACTTCTCACTTTCCAAACCAGCTCCCTAATGGACCTGCCCCCTGGTGGTCCTGAGTTAGGAGGGACCTTAAAAAGACCCGGGGAGTTGATCCAGAGTTGATAATCCAGCATTTGTGGGGGATATGGGTTATGATCTCCCAGAAATAAATTTAGGGTGGTGGGGGTAAGAGAAATTTGAATTTGTACCTGAATTACATTAGAGAGAAATGATGTCTGTGTGGTTGATTAATAGCCAGTGTTGAAACCTTTTCACTTCCTATTGTATAATAGAAAGTTTCTAATATTTATATTCCCTAGTATTTTAAGGAAACAACCCAGCAATATAATAAATATAAATTCAGGATCCTTGTGGGTTGGGTAAGAGTAACAATTAATTTTTTATGCTTTCTAAGGTTTTGAATTCTCTAAGGAAATGCATTCCTCCAGAGGCATAAAAGTTGCTTTCTCTTAAATATGTTAGGTTAGTACGTCATCCCACACATATGTACAGTCCCAGCCTACCCATTAAATTAGAATCAAAATCCTCATGATAAGTTGAATTGTATTCTCATTTTGGAAGTAATTTTCATACAAACCAGAAAACAGAATGTGACCTCAAGTGGTCAGTCTCTTTCTACTGCAAATGAGGAAAATTGCCATGATCAAACTCTTTAATATTGACCTTGCTAAGGTCCCTGGATAGATAACTTCCTGAACTGGAAAACCTGTGTAATGGACTGGTAAAGTAATCTAGTAACTTGGTTGAAGAGAGCTTATGGAAGAAAGGTGTGATCAAGCAGAGTCCAGAACATACCGAGACTAGTTTCAGAAGGAAAAAAGAAATCAAGAATGGAGTCAAGACTGTTTTCAAGAATTCATACAATATAATTACTCCAAGTCCATCCACTATGTTACAAACATCTACAGTTGACATTGTGAGTTTTCAGAACTTAAAAAGCAAAAAGGGGCTGAGAGATGGCTGAGCAGTTAAAAGGCACTGCACTTGCTTGCAATGCCTGATGACCCTGGGTTTGATTCCCCAGTACCCACTTAAAGCCAGATGCACAAACTGACACATGCGTCTGGAGTTCATTTGCAGTGGCAAATGTGCCCATTCTCATTCCCTCTCTCTCTGTTTCTCTCTCTATCTATCTCTCATCTCCCTCTCTCAAATAAATAAAAAATATTTTTAAAAAAGCAAAAAGGAGCTGGATGTGGTGGCATATGCCATTAATCCCAGCACTTAGGAGGCAAAGGTAGAAGAATCATTGTGAGTTCGAGGCCAGCCTGAGACGACATAGTGAATTCCAGTCAGCCTGAACTAGAGTGAGAGACTGTCAAACACCCAAAAACAGAAACAACAACAGCAACAACAACAAAAAAAAAAGCAAAAAGGAAATCTTCATATGCAGAGACTGACTACTGACCTAATGCTCCAGGAGTCTGGGAAAACCATGGTCAGCCTGAGATTACACACCTTACTCAGCACTGATGCCATGAAAATATGGCTAAACTTATCTTCAATTTAAAAGTGAGAGTTTACTGAGTATAATTTTTTGAAGAAGTAAATACTGAAGGATGATCCAGGTGGAAATTAAACTGAAAAGATAGATGTGGAATTTGCTTTTTTTTTTTTTTGAGGTAGGGTCTCGCTATAGCCCAGGCTGACCTGGAATTCACTATGTAGTCTCAGAGTAGCCTCGAATTCATGGTGATTCTCCTACTTCTGCCTCCCCAGTGCTGGGATAAAGGCATGCACCACCACACCTGGCAAGTGTGGTATTTGAGAAGCTAAGGTAAGCAGAGGAATGGGAAAAAGGCAAGGTGAAATCTAAGTAAGCATTGGGTATGTTAATCACTGGTGATAATGGCCTTTATAGGGAATACAAGAGAAGAAGCAGAAATAGTTGGAGTCAACATATGACCCAGGAAGGAGCTGGCTGGGGTTAAAGTATTCAAAACTTTTGATATTATTTATGGGAAAGATTAAGAACTTTGTTAACTTTGCACTATATTACAGTATATATGAAAGCTAAAATTTAAAAGTTACTGTTCATAGAAATAGGTTGTAGCTTGAGGGGCACGGTGGTACATGCCTTTAATCTCAGCACTTGGGAGGCAGAGGTAGGAGGATTGCCATGAGTGTGAGGCCACCCTGAGACTACATAGTGAATTCCAAGTCAGCCTAGGCTAGAGTGAGACTCTATCTTGAAGAAAAAAAAAAAGGAAAGAAAGAAATAATTACATTGCAGCTTGTCCATAGAAATGCCAAGCAAATTGATGGGGGGAAAGTCTTGCCTGATTTAGTAAAAGACAGTAAAGGCTGGGCTGGAGAGATGGCTCAGCAGTTAAGGTACTTGCCTGTAAAGCCTAATGACCTGAGTTTTATTCCCCAGTAGATGTAAAGCCAGATGGACAAAATGGCCCATGCATCTGGAGTTTGCTTGCAGCGTCTAGAGGCCCTGCCATGTCCATTCTCTCTCTGGTCTGGTAGCACACAGCTTTAATCCCACGTTCTTACTTTTAAAAAATTATTTATTTGGGGCTGGAGAGATAGCTTAGCAATGAAAGTGCTTGCCTGCAAAGCCAAAAGATCTTGGTTCAATTCCCCAGGATCCACATAAGCCAGATGCACAAGGTGGTGCATATGTCTGGAGTTTCTTTGCAGTGGCTGGAGGTCCTGGCACACCCATTCTCCCTGTCTCTGTCTCTGTCTGTCTGTCTGTCTGTCTCTCTCTCTCTCTCTCTTTCTCTCAAGTAACTAAATAAATAAAAATAAATTAAAACTAAGAATGTGAAGGACTGGAGGGATGGTTTATCGGTTAAGGCGTTTGCCTGCAAAGCCAAAGGACCCAGGTTCAATTCTCTAGGACCCACATTAGCCCGATGCATAAGGGGATGCACGCATCTGGAGTTTGTTTGCAGTGGCTGGAGGCCCTGGCGCGCCCATTCTCTCTCTCTCTCCCTCTTTCTCAGTCAAATAAGTAAAAATAAAATTTTTTAAAAAAAGTAAGAATGTGAAAGCCAGGTATGGTGGCATACGTCTTTAATTCCAGCACTTAGGAGGCAGAGGTAGGATGACCACTGTGAATTCAAGGCCATCCTGGGACTAGGACTACAGGTTAGCCTGGGCTAGAGTTAGACCCTACCTCGAAAAACCAAAAAAAAAAAAAGTAAGAATGTGAAATTGGACTGATTTTTTTTTTTCCCTGTAATGTGAGCATATGGTCTTGGACACATTTAGAACATAACAGCAAAGGATAAAAGTGAGCAGGAAAAAGACACTGGGTAAGACTTGGAGCCATGGTCTGGTCAGTTGCAATAATATGCAAAGCACACTTGAAGGTGAAGAGATGTGGAATAAGGAGAGTGCAGGCTCATTCAGAGAAACAAGTTATCTGTCCATCTGACCATAATCTTCACCATCCCGTTCAAACCAAGGGACAACCATAAAAACTGATAAGCCCGACATACCAGGACCGCATCCTGTGACCCAGTGGTTAGTGTTAGTGTCCACAGTTTGGTTTGGTTTTGACATAGGGTCTCACTTGCCTAGGTTAGTCTTGAACATGTGAGTTCAAATCTTCCTGCTTCAGTGGCCTGAGTAGCTGGTACTAAACTAAGGTGCCTGAAACCACACCTGGCTTTTAGCTTTTTTTGTTTAGTTTTTCAAGGTATGGCCTCACTCTCTAGCCCATGCTGACCTGGAATTCACTATGTAGTCTCAGGGTGGCCATGAACTCACAGTGATCCTCCTACCTCTGCCTCCTCAGTGCTGAGATTAAAGGTGTGCGCAACCATGTCTGGCTAGCTTTCTTTTTGAAACTTAAAAGCACTTATCTGTTAGTCAGCTTTCCATTGCTATAACCAACTTATAAAGAGGAAAGGCTTGTTTTGGCTCACAATTTTAGAGGTTTTAGGTCATGCTGTGGGCATATCTCAGTTGCAGATTATTTATCTTCTATCTGTAGGGATCTGGTTAGATCCCTAGCACTAGAAAAGATTTAAAAAATAATAAAAGGAAAGAAAAAACTAGCAACATCAAATCATGGCCATTGGTCCTGCTGCTCTGAACATGTGGCAGCATGTCACATTGGGAGCTCATGGTGAAGCAAAGCCCCTCAACTCGGCCAGGAAGCTGTGTGGTAGGTAAGAATTCAGTTCCCACATTCCCTTCAAGGATATTGGCCCTAAGTAACTAAAAACTTCCTACTAGTCCACCTTCAAGGTTTCATAACTTCCCAACAGAACCATGTGGGACAAGACCTTTAATACATTGGTCTTATGGGGACATTTAGGATCCTAATGGAAGCAGATTCCAAATAATGTATGAGCTGATGAAGAAATCACATGGGAATTAGGAAGTATTTACAACTCAGTGATCATGGCTGGTGAATATAACTTGTGAAAGTCACTGATCCAATAGAATAATTTGAAATCCTATATTAACAACAACTGTGAGAAAGTTGAAAGAGGGAAAAAGGTAGGAAAAAAAAGAATCACTTGGGACATTCAACAGAACATACAGGGTATGTGTGTGTAATGACTAAATAAAATAATAAAACTAACAAAAGCAAAACAAGTGAGTCATAAAGAATATAAAGTATTATGAATAACTTTGTGCTAATAAATTGAAACCCTAGACACTGACTTCTCAAAAGAGACTTTAAGAAATACAAATCATGGGGTGTGTGGCATTGGGGAAATAGCTTAGTGGTTAAAGGTGCTTGTTGCAAAGCCTGCTGGCCTGGGTTCGATTCCCCAGTACCTATGTAGAGCCAAATATACAATGTGGTGATGCATCTGGTGTTGATTTGCAGTGGCAAGAGGCTCTCATACATATATAGGGCTGGAGAGATGGCTTAGTGATTAAGGCACTTGTCTACAAAGCCAAAGGACCCAGGTTTGATTCTCCAGGTCCTACATAAGCCAGATGCACAAGGTGGCACATGCACCTGGAGTTCGTTTGCAGTGGCTACAGGCCCTGGCACAGCCATTCCCTCTCTCTCCCTCTATCTGTATCTCAAATAAAAAATTTTAAATAAAAAGATATATATATATATATCTCACACATACAAAAAAACACTTACCAGAGCCTGGTACAGTGGCTCCTTTCTATAATCCCATCACTCGGAAGGCTGAGGTAGGATCACTGTGAGTTCAAGGCCAGCTTGGTCCAGGTCTCATTATTCCCTTCAAGGTTCATTGCCCTTTGAAAGGAAAGAAAAAATGGCCAGTTGGTGAGTTCCAGGTCAGTCTGGGTTAAGTGAGACTTTGCCTCAAAGAAGAAAAACAAAAACGAAAAATGAAATGCAGAATAGAACAGAGTGGACCAGACAGCAGTAGGCAGCAAAGATGCTGCCTTGGAGGGTTAGCATCCCTTATCCAGAACAGACAGGAAGAATGGCTAGAGAGATGGTTTGGTTGTTAAGGCACTTGCCTGCGAAGCCTAAGGGCCCATGTTCAACTCTCCAGATCCCACATAAGCCAGATCCTCAAAGGTGAGGCAACTGCAAGGTTGCACATGCCCACTAGGTTGCACAAGCATCTAGAATTTGATTGCAGTGGCTGAGGCCCTGGCACACCAATTCTCTCTCCCTTCCCTCCCTCTCTCTCTCTCTCTCTCTCTCAAACTAAAAAAAATTAAAAAGCAAAAAAAAAATTTTTAATAACTGCCCTATCCTCACCCAGGAACAAGTTGTAAAAAAATAAAATGAAAGATTAGAAAGTTGAGTCTAGAAAACTATTATAAATAACAGATTACTACATTGTGGTTAAGTAGGATTGCCTTTAGAATATAAGAGTTGCTCAATAGAAAATATATATGAGGACTTGAGAAATGGCTTAGCAGTTAAGGTGCTTGCCTGCTAAGCCAAAGGACCCAAGTTCACTTCTCCAGTACCCACTTAAAGCCAGATGTACAAGGTAGCACAAGAATCTGGAGTTCGCTTGCAGTGTCTGGATGCCCTGGTATGCCCATTCTGTCTACATCTGTCTCTCCTCTCCCTCTCTCTCTCTCCCTCTCTCTCTCTCTCTCTCTCAGATAAAATATTTTTAAAAAGCCGGGCATGGTGGTGCACGCCTTTAATCCCAGTACTCGGGAGGCAGAAGTAGGAGGATCACTGTGAGTTCAAGGCCACCCTGAGACTACATAGTAAATTCCAAGTCAGCCTGGACTGGAGTGAAACCCTACCTTGAAAAACAAACAAACAAAAAATATATATATTAATTAGTAGGCAAATGAGAATAAGAACACTTAAGTATAAAAAATACTCTTAATAAAGTTCAACCCTCATTCATAATTTACACACACAAAAAAAAAATCTTAAAAACACTTCTTACCAAACTAGGACTATATATATATCATAATGAAATGTGAGAACCATTCCTTTCAAAATCTGCACCAAGACAAGGATGCCCATTTTCACCAAATTCTGCATTGTGCTACAGAAGCCAACACAAGATAAGTAAAGTAGAAAGCATGAAGGGAGAGAGGAGGTTAGCCCTTCTTAATACAATTAACATAAAACCAGAAGAACACATTTTCTTGTTTTAGGGTGTGTTCACTGTAGGAGCCAGCCTCCATCTGTCAGTGTTCATGATCACCTGAACAGCCTGGCCCCAAAAGCAATTTAAGAAGTGTAAATGAAGCACTTAAAAAATTCATGTATCTCCTTTGTCTTGAACTTGGACGAAGGCTACACAGCTGTTCATCACTGTTCTCTGAAACCAGAGTCCATTCTGATAAAGGCAAGCTCTGTGGCTGCCTTTCTCTACAATAGCTGCCCAGCCCTGGAGTGTGCTTCTTCTTGATGGTGTAGCTGTAAGAGGATTGCAGTTCTGTAAGAGTACTGGTAGAGGGGGAATCACCTTCTAGCATTTCTAAGCACAAATTGGCCTCCAGTTGAGTCTCTCTGAGGAATCATCTGTGTGATCTAGAACATCTCAGAGAGTGAGCTTACAGTAGATCCCAGGCTGGTAGTGGTTTAAGCAGCTGGCAGAAACACCAGGCCCTTTCTGATGAACATGACCATATTAAATTGAAACTTTGGGGCTGGAGAGATGGCTTAGTGGTTAAGGTGTTTGCCTGTGAAGCCTAAGGACCCTGGTTTGATTCCCTAGGACCCACATAAGCCAGATATACAAGGTGGCACATGTGTCTGGAGTTCATTTGCAGTGGCTGGAGGCCCTGGTGTGCCCATTCTCTCCCCCCCCTCAAATAAATAAATATTATTAAAAAAAATTGGCCGGGCGTGGTGGCGCACGCCTTTAATCCCAGCACTCGGGAGGCAGAGGTAGGAGGATCACCGTGAGTTCAAGGCCACCCTGAGACTACATAGTTAATTCCAGGTCAGCCTGGGCCAGAGTGAAACCCTACCTCAAAAAAAAAAAAAAAAAAATTGAAACCTTGGATTTTTGAGGAGTAAAACTGTTCTTTTTGGGACTGTGATGGAACATGTGTCCATACCACTGCTTAGCATCCTTCATGTAAACTATGGGCTTTGGAGATTATGACATGTTAGTCAGTGTAGATCTATTAGCTTTATGAGACATGCCCTCTGATGAGGACATACATGGTCAGTGGGGTGGGGCACATGAGAAATCTAATTTTGCAAGCCAAAAAAAAAAGACACTGGGCAAAGAATAGGTCAGATGAGGCCTAAGGAAGAAGGCTTGTTTACACTGCATATCCAGCAAAGGAAGGCTACTCTTTCCTGGTGAGGCATACCTGCTGCTTCCTGGTAATACATGCCTCCTTTTGTATACATTCATTTTAATTTTCTCTCTGTAATTTTTAGCCTGTTCTCTTACTGACTCAACTATGAGTTATGAAAAAGGTATCTAGGGCCTATAAGGTCTAAAGGTTTTTACATGGTTCTCTGCTATTCAGGAAGCTTCCTGAAGGATTTTCTTGACTGAAATGACAAAATGAACAAAAAGCAAGAAAGAAATTCATGGTGTAAACCCAGATGAGAGAAGGCAGGGACTCCAGGATTAGGACAGCACACCACAGCAAGCCAAAAAGGTGGTGCACACCTTTAATCCCATAACTTGGGAGGCAGAGGTAGGAGAATTGCCATGAGTTCAAGGCCACTCTGAGAATAGAGTGAATTCCAGGTCAGCCTGGGCTAGAGTGAGATCCTACCTCGAAAAACAAAACAAAACAAAAAAACAAAAACAAAAAAATTTAGAAAAAAACACTTGCTGGGTTGGAGAGATGGCTCAGTGGTTAAGGTACTTGCCTGGAAAGCCTAATGACCCAGGTTCAATTCCCCGATACCCATGTAAAACCAGGTGTACAAGGTGGCACATGCATCTGGAGTTTGTTTGCAGTGGCTGGAGGCTCTGGCATAGCTCATATATTCTCATTCTCTCACTGTGTGTGTGTGAGAGAGAGAGTGAGTTTGTGTCTGCTTGAAAATTTATTATTATTATTTTTTAGCAACAGACAGACAGAGAAAGGGGGGTGGAGAGAGAGAGAGAATGGGCGCACCAGGACCTCCAGTCACTGCAAACAAACTCCAGATGCATGCATCACCTTGTGCATCTGACTTACATGAGTCCTGGGGAATTGAGCCTCAAACCAGGGTCCTTGGGCTTCACAGGCAAGTACTTAACCACTGAGCCATCTCTCCAGCCCCCAATTTTTTTAAAGAAAATACTTAGCCGGGCGTGGTGGTGCACACATTTAATCCCAGCCCTCGGCGGGTAGAGGTAGGAGGATTGCAGTGAGTTCAAAGCCACCCTGAGACTACATTGTGAATTCCATGTCAGCCTGGGCTAGAGTAAGACCCTACCTCGAGAGAAAAAAAAAAAAAAAAAAACACTGTCTGGGTGTGTGGCTTTTAAACCCACGGCCCCATGTATGCCCATTCTCTTGCTTGCTTGCGCTCTTATTTCTCCCTCAAATAAAGTATTTTTAGTAGAAAAAAAATTTTAAATATATTTCATAGAATTCATAGCCTACTTTCTCTAAAATTAATGGTGAATGATAAAAAATTTTACATCTTAGGTTCGGAAATCAAATGATACACCTTTAACAGAAGAAATAAGAAACTACTTAGAACTGCATAACAGTTCTAAGTATCACATATCAGACCTTGAAGGATGTGTGTGGGCATCGTGAGATGCTTACATCAATGAAAAAGAAAAACTAGAAGGCAAAAATGTGGAGTGAACCCAAGGGCAGTAGATGGGAAGATGGTGGCAACCAGAGCAGAAATGGAGGAGCCGTGTCCACAGAAGAGAGGCCTGAACAAGAGGTAGTTTTCTGCAAAGACCTCTGCCAAGTGTTCACTAACAGATAAAGAAAACTTTTTGTATTTAATGTATATATGTTTGGGCATGCTAGGGACTCTTGACCCTGCAAACAGATACCAGAAGTTTGAGTCACTTTCTGCATCTGGCTTACATGGGCAGCTTGGGAGTTGAACTAGGCCAACAAGCTTTGCAAGCAAGAACCTCTAACCAGCTAGGCGTGGTGGTGCATGTGTTTAATCCCAGCACTCAGGAGGCAGAGGTAGGAGGATCACCATGAGTTTGAGGTCACCCTGAGACTACATAGTGAATTCCAGGTCAGCCTGGACTAGAGTGAAACCCTACCTCAAAAGCCAAAAAAAGAAAAAATAAACTCTAACCAGTGAACCATCTTCCCAGCCAAGAAAAAAAGTTTTAATTGAATGTCATGTGAGTAGATTTCAAAAAATTGGTTATCATGGATAAATACTTAGAAAAAGAAAATTGGGCAAGAAGCCAAATTCCTGTAACCATGATAACTCTGAGTTCCTGCTTTGTAGAAGAGTGGCCCTTGTCCTCATATTTGACCCTCCTGCTGCCCATTGCTCTGGAAGACTCCACGTCCTTCCACCGATTTGGAGACTGACACACTGGACTCGTCCTCATGGAAAGGGGAGACAGATGAGGGCCCCTTGCATCTCCTTAGGGGCCTTCTGTGGGCTAGAGCGCTGCCAAACCAGCAGGAGAGGTCTGTGGCTTCACATTCCCTTTACAGGGGCTAGGGTCTGAATCGCAGACCCAGGATGCTCCTCAGAGCATGTTGCAGCACAAAAGCCTGACTGGTTGGAATCAGCATGGCCTGCCACCTTGGATGAAGGCCCTTGTGCTCTGTGGTGAAATGATCAAGGGCTGGAGGAGGGTCCCTGAGACCTGAGAACAACTCATGGGCAGGAAGTGGGACTTAGGGGAACATGGAGTGGGGTGAGGAAATTAACTTAGTGAAGAAGTGTTGAGGTAGAAGGGTTCAGGTTCAGAACAGAGGTTCCTTGAAGTAAGATTGAAGAGAAAGAAGCCAGATGGGCTCAGGAGCATCCCAGGAGTCCCACAGAGCTGAGGCAAGGTGGCTCTCACCTTTTGGTACCACGACTGGATTTGGGAGAGGAAGGGAACTTGACCTTTCAGTCTTTCCCTGGACAATCTGAGGAAAAGTTCTTTGATTTAAAAAAAATTTTTTTTTTTTAATTTGAGAGCAGCAGAGAGAGGAAGAGGCAAAGAGAGAGAATGGGCACCCCAGGGCCTCCAGCCACTGCAAACAAACTCCAGATGCATGCGCCCCCTTGTGCATCTGGCTTACGTGGGTCCTGGGGAATCGAACTGAGGTCCTTTGGCTTTGCAGGCAAACACCATAACCACTAAGCCATCTCTCCAGCCCAAGAGGGTTTTTTTACTTAAGTATGGGCACCTTATCAGTGGCTACACCACTGAAGAAAATGACTTCTCTCTCCCTCAGCATTCAGAATTTTACTCTCAACACTGTTTCCAAAGTTGTCACTCTTCCTGCAAGCCAGAAGTCAGGCCCACTTCTGTTCCATGCTTCTCCCAGCTTTGTTGACCATGTGTGTAACCTTCAAACTACTCTCCTGCATTTCCTTTCCAAAACAGTTGATGGTGACACATGTAATACCCATCCCAGTCACAGAGCCAGCAGGCCCTCGCAGGCACAGGCCTGGTACTCATAGGGTGGAGTGAGTTAAATAGGATGTAGCCTTCTGAAGTGTTATGCATTGAAAACACCATATTGTAGGAAAGATAGAGTAGAGGGAAACCAGGTACACCCCAGACCCTGCTCTGCATTTAGGCAAGGCAAAGTTCTGAGCGTGCCAACTCTGACCTTTGAGAGTCTCCAGAGCATCTGATTCTAGAAGAGACTCTTGTCCCCTAAGTAGAAAGCCAGGTCTAGAGATGCTGACTCCCTCCACCAGCAGCAGCCCTGGTGGATATCCCTAGTACTGCCTCCCTGCTCACTGCCTAGTGCCTTGTGCTTTGGGAGAATGTCCTACCTGGCTATCATTGGCATCTTGGGAAGCTGTTGGCATCCTCACCTATTCTTCCCCTACATACCATTCATCTGAGCCTGTTTGTTGCAGAAAAATGAGTGCTGGAGTGGAACAGGCGCAGTCTTTGAAATTACTTTGTAAAGTTGATTAATTCATCTTCCTTTCTCTTTGCCCCTCCTTTGTCCCAGTGAAGATTGTGATCCGGGGGGACAGGAACACAGGCAAGACCGCACTGTGGCACCGGCTTCAAGGCAAGAAGTTTGTGGAGGAATACATTCCTACACAGGAGATTCAAGTCACCAGCATCCACTGGAATTACAAAAGTAAGTTCAAGGCCCACGGAGCTCAGTGCCTCTTTCCTCCATGTGTAGCATGGCACAGTGCCCTTGGCTCTCTACTTGATTTTGAATCACCCCATCTGAGATTTGAGTCTGGAGTTCCTGCTCATATTGGCATCTCAAGCCCAGAGCAGCAATGACTGCAGATGACCAGGACAGGAAACACCTCAAAAGACTAGAGTTCCCCAGACACTTCTGGGAGCAGCCAGTACTCACTGACAGTGGACATGGCTGCTGTGCTCCACGGGCCTGGCAGGTGCTCAGCCCTAGTAGGTAGGGTGTACTCCTCATCCCTAGTTCTCCCCCTCATCTGAATCCTGAGGGCCCCACCATCCCTTTAGCCCCCTTTCTTCCCAGCACATCGCAGAGTAGAGGATTGCTGCTGAAGAGGGGTAAGGAGATCACAGGAACACATAAAATGGTCTGCTTTCTAGTGAGGCAACTCAGAGAGCACTTGGCAGCACCCAAGAAAGCCTGAGGAGGCTGCAGAATGAGTGGCCAGGTCGCTGGCTGGGCTGCAGTCACTTGGGCATGCTTAGATGACTCAGCAGCAGCAGACCTCTGGCCTTACATTATGCAGCATTCTTGCATCTTGCTTCCCTTAGTGAACAGTGGCCAATCAGGGGAAGAAGTGGAATTGGGCAGGTGTGACTCAGGCAACTACACTGTACTCGAGTATGTCCAGGTGGGAGCCTCGTTCCTGTGCTTGGAGCAGCCCAGGGGCCGGCAGGATACACAGGGTAAAGGGTGCTGTGCAGTGGTTTTACCTCTGGGCCAGTAGATGTAATGTTCACACCAGGGCCTGGAGGATCAACCCTGCAACCCTGCTAGGAAGCAGCAGTATGTGGGGCAGTGTGTATTGCAGAGGTCCCAGGGAGCTATTGACACCAGAATGCCCATGAGTCTGGGAACCTATAAGGCGTCCTAATGCTGGGCACTAATCGGGGGGGTTTCCTTGTTTCAGCAACTGATGATGTGGTGAAAGTTGAAGTCTGGGATGTAGTTGACAAAGGTAAGGTGCATCTTTTCTCTTTAATGCTGTGTTTGCTCTAAATAGAGGAACCCTCCCCCTCCTTGCACCCGTCTCTTTCCCTGTGCTCATTACTCCGGTCTGGGCTACTCTCCCGTGGGTCCTTTGTTCTACTTAGCCTTGTCAAACAGATCCAGGGATGGCCCAGAGACATGGCCTAAGCACCAGCACAGGGGTGTAGGAGGCTTGGATTTGCTGCCAACTGTTTGTGTCTAGATTCTGGGTTCCTGTCTGGCCCCTTCCCAGCATAGTCTATGTTTTGGGTCCTCCTCTGACCCCTCCCAGCCTCATGTAAGTCCCAAGTCCTGGTCATTTCCCTCCCATGTCTAGTAGGTGGGGTGGACATGGAGTAGTGGACCCGTCATTTCTATACACCACTGCTTTGGGTATCACCACCCCAATGGGAGTGGGTATGGTTAAACTCTGTGTCCTACTTGGAGCTATTCAAGGAACCCCTCTTCCAACGTAGTTCTCCTGGTGTTAGCCCAGCACTTGAAGCCACACAGGGTTCCAGGCCTTGAGGAGCTGGCAGCTATGTCCTAAGGGCAACAAAAAGGTAGCCTGAGCACCCGCAGGGCACTACTTACAAGATACCTCTTTCACTGGGTGATGGCTTAATGCCTAGTTATTTGACAATGTCTAGAAACCCCACTCCTGAGAACTTGTTTGCACTAGCAGAGACACATGTGGCTGTCATCTAAGAGATCCAGTTTATGACTGCCTCACTGACCCTCTGGTGCTGAGATCTTGCCTGGGCAGCGCTGGTTATTGAGGTGAAAGGTACAGGTGCAGAGCACTACCCCAACAGGAAAATGCAAGGGGGTACTGTGAGTCCAGAGGGCCATGTGAGGCAGAAACAAGGACTTGGGCAGAGTAAGCGTGTGCATGCTCTTGGTCAGCACCTTTCTTGGGGCCAGGGTGTCAGCCGAACAGATTTTCCTCAAGACTTTTTTTTTTTTTTTTTTTCGAGATAGGGTCTCTCTCTAGTCCAGGCTGACCTGGAATTCACTATGTAGTCTCAGGGTGGCCTCGAATTCATGGTGATTCTCCTACCTCTGCCTCCCAAGCGCTGGGATTAAAGGCGTGCACCACCATGCCTGGCCCACAAGAAGTTTTAATTGAGTTAGATCAGGCAGGCTGGAGTTGCATGTGGTTACAGCACCTTATCTATGTTCTGTGTAATATAGGGGTCAACAAGCTGTGTATAGCATTCCTTAGAGATGGGGGTCACCAGGCAAAAATGTATCTAGGTAGGCCCAGAAGGGACCTTGAACTTGGTGCTTCTGTCCTGAGAAAGTTCACTTGTTCCCAGGATAGATTCTGAGATTATGTGAATGACACAGATTCATTGTAGCTCTCCAAAGTTCTGTGTCCACAGCTGAGGACCCAGCTCCTCCACTTCTCAGTGGACCCACAAAGAGACCTACCCCCAACTCAACCTGGAGAGGGAGTGGCAGAGTTCTCCATTGTACACTTCTCATTCCTATCTTCTCATGCTAGGTCACAAGTTCCTCTGTGATTCTCAGGGTGAGAGCTCATGACCCTCCTTGGTGCTACCATTGTTCATGTGTGTGCATGTCTGTGCACATATGTGGTGCTGAGCAGTGTGACTTCTCATATTCAACCTCTGTCTAATAGACAGTGTCACCTGCTTAACCTGTAACCTAACAGGAATGACCTGACTCCTCTTAGCCACTGACTTCATAGACATGCCCCTGCTCTGACTTGACCATATAGTGTCTGACCTCAGCAGCATGGCTGTACTGTGTATCCTTCAGTTCTAGGGCTTTGCTAGGAGTTATGTCTCCATGGGCTATAGTTTCTGGCTTGAGGTGCGCTTGCTCCCTCCTTGGCTGTGTTCATTTGCATGGCAGGGTCGAGTGGAAATGCTAGCTGGTTGAGAAAGTTGAAGCCACTGTTCCCAGTGGTTTCAGCAGAAGCACAGCCCAGCTGAACCCAGCTTATGGGTCCTGTGTTGACTGTCTCCATACACCTTTGCATGCTTGGGTGCACATTTCTGGAGTGTTCAGTAGGTGGTTTGCCATCCAATCCCTTTACTGTATATCCTCTGTGAGGGCTAGTGTCACATCCACATGCTGCCACCAGCTTGCTCAGGCCACCTCCGCAAACCATGACCCCATCCTAGTCAGGTCAGGAAGAGATACTTGTTGCTGCCCTATGGAGGAGCCACAGCCTTGGGACTGCAGTGACTTCCCAAGCCCTTGCTCAGTTCTGGTGTCCAGATCTCTACCTGCTGGAGTGGGATATGCTGTCCTGTAGAGTTTCCCAGAGTGTGGTCAGGGCTTAGGACCAGATGTCGAATGGGAATATAGCAGGCTCAGCATTACTGAGAACCTTCCAGCTAGTCCACTGTGCCCTCAGCTGGCCCAAAGCCCATGGGCTAGAGCCTGACATCTCCCTGCTCAGGACCCCATGGCACACTCTTCCTCTTGCTTGTACTAGGCTCAAATACCACATACAAGGAGAGGTTGAGGGAGTCTCTAGGGCCATCCTCATACCCACTTTTTGGCATCCACCCAGAGAGCCTCCTCCCCAGAAGGGAGAGGTCCTGCCTCAGGAAGCATCTGTGTCTTCATTCATCATAGGGGAAACATGTTTGATGAGAAGGAAGGAAAGAAGGAAGTGCCCACAGCAACAGGACCTTCAGGTGTGAGAGCAGTTGAAGCAGCTGCAGGCTCAAGGGCCAACAGATGGCATCCTGAGAAGACTGAGTAGTTTGACCTGTGTGGAGGCAGAGCTCGCAAGTACTTTTGAGAAGCTTCTAGAAAGGATGATGACAAGAAACAGCCTTAGCAAGTTTTTACTTCCTCTGGTCTCCCAGTCCACCAGTCAAGTCCCAGACCCTTGTCCAGCCCTCTCCTTCGGCCCTGAGAACTAGTCCTACAGATGCTCTGAAGCAACTTGACAGAAGATGCTGATTGGACTAGAGACTTCTTGACTTAGAGAGGGAGTGGTAGGGCTCCCCATTGGACACCTGTGACAGCATCTCAACTTATTCCTGTCTTCTCATGGGATGGAAGTAGGCCTGTCTGCCAGTCAGCAGTGCAGTGCTTGTACCTACTGAGGGGCAGGCCCAGTATCCAGCCATCTGGGTCACACTGAAATGTCCACTGCACCTTGCAGGGGTGGGAGGGATGCTGACCAGAGCATGGCAGGAAGTTCAGAAATGAGTTCGAGATTGATTTGGAGATTGGTGTTTTAAGCAAATGAACCTCAGTTTGTTTTCCATCTTTGTTTACCATGGGATTCACAGGGTGGTGAGCAGCCCAGCTGCCTAGGACACCCTGGAGATGAAAGGGGAGGTGGTGAAAATCTTGTTACTATGCCAGAACTCCAGAGCTCAGTGTCAGGCCCAGGCAGGACCTGACCCATCACTATCTCCCCAGTCAGAGGAGCTTTGATAACCCTGAAAGCCAGCACCCAAACTGGGCTGGCCTCCCTCACCTCTTCCTACCCACCCCCACCCATTGTACCAGCATCAGGTGTCACCAGGAGCTCTGGCCTCCCCTAGCTTTACCCTAGTGAGGGCCTCTCACCTCACAACGTGTCTCCTATGCCTCCTTCTGCTCTGGACTTGGCTATGGGGGCTGGGCCATCAGGGGAAGCCCCTTCCCACAGAGCAGACCTGGACTGGGCAGCAGCCATTGAACCCTGTATGGCCTTCCCTTGCATCTATCCAGCTCTGCTACCTGGCTGCTCCAAGCATTTCTGTCCAGCCTCGGGGCCCATCTCGAAGTCTAGGCATCTATAGTTCTCAGATCAACAGCCCTGAGTTGGACAAAGTCTTACATGGCACTATTGGGGGCAGATTAGAGCCAAGGAGGGGTACTCCCCTACTAAGGCAAATCCTAGGTACATAAACTCCACCCCCTAATATATGTTTGTCTTTAAGGAAAATGCAAAAAACGAGGTGATGGCTTGAAGACAGAGAACGACCCCCAGGAGGTGAGCCACATTGTCAGGTGGGTCTGTGCCAGTGTCCTGAACAAGGCACCTGTGGTCACTTAGGGTGGTCTCCATCCCTTCAGATCATGCCTGCTGTGCATCCTGAGGTCCTGAGCATCTTCAGTTACACTGTGGACACAGTAGCCACTAGCTGTCCCCAGCTGCCCATGGAACACTATGCTGCAGGTTTTAGGGTGGCTGCCTATTTGGGCTGTCTGCCCCATGTGAGTGATGCCCGTTGTGCTTCATTCCACAGACATCACATTGGACTGGCCTACAATTTGAGTTGAACGATTTGAGTATCACATTTTGTATCCCTACCACAGTGATCTCAGCCCTAGGAAGTAGACTTATCTTGGACTGTAGCCCTGGCACTATGGGTGGGGCCATGGTGCTCAGTGCTTCATCCCTGGAGCTATGACACAAGGCACCTGTTTACATGGTCTCCTGGCACTCCTTCCCGGTTTTGGAGTTCTTTGTCCTTTCTTCTCTCTGTCTCTGGATGAAACACCTCTTCCCTCTTCAAGGCAGGCAGGAAGTTTAAGTGCTGCACACGCCCCATTGAGCCCATTAGTACATTGTAAAGGTTCTAAAGCCTTTCCTTTCATTTTTTCCTCCCTTTCTCCCTTCCTTTGTCATTCTTTCTTTCTTTGTTTTTCTTTCACTGTGCCCTCCTTCTGTCCCTCCATTTATTTATTTTTGTAGAACCCATCTTATGGATCACTAACAGCTCCAGCACTTGATTCTGTGTGAACCCTGGGGCAGATGCTGTTGATGGCTCATGGGATCCCAAACAAGGCAGAGCTTTCTACCTGATACCATTCCTACAGCTAATCTTGTATGCACCCAAAGTGTCCCTTCATAATTTTCCCAAGTGAAATGACTTAGATTTTCTTTGTAGAAAAAGCTGACTCTGCCTTTTTCAGCTAGCTGAGGGTCCACATGGGTGGGTCTTGGCTCAGGGTATAGTCTTACACCTGTTTCCTCCTCTTCCCAGGCGGAGTCCGAAATGGCCCTGGATGCTGAGTTCCTGGATGTATACAAGAACTGTAATGGGGTAGTCATGATGTTCGACATCACCAAGCAGTGGTAAGAGGGCAAAGTGGTTGGCTATGGCTGTACACCTTTACATGGCACCATATGACCTCATGGGCCAGCATCCCTCTACTGGTGTGGAACCTTCTGCAGGGCCAGCTGTGGTTGCACAATCAGAACCAAAGAAAGCATGTATGCCACAGGATGGAGGGTGGGTCCATGATCATGCCCGTGCAGATGGTGGGATAAGAAGGGATGGCTCAGGCTGGTGACAAAGAGTGGTAGAGGTATGGGCTACCTTCCACAGTCCTGTACATCTTGCATCTACCCAAATTTGTCAGAATCTAGTGGCCCATTGTGTTTGGAGACCCCCCAAAGATCTCCCATACTCAGTTACACAGTAGCAAGGTTTGGCTGGGATCATGTCAGCAAAGGGAGCAGTGGGCAGAGGTGCAAAGACTAGGTGCAAGCTGCAGAGCTCCATGAAATCCACATAACTCCTCCACCTTTTAGATGTGCCCAAGGATTGCATGATGCACACTATCATAAGATGGGGACCCTCCTGTCACCAGTCACAGGAGAAACACCCAAGAAGCTCCTTAATGCCCATCCAGGGCTGCCCTGAAGTTTTGCCTGCTCTTCATGCACTGAAAATTAGACTCTTAAAAATGCTAAAGGAAGCTGGGCATGGTGGCTCACTCCTTTAATCCCAGCACTCGGAAAGCAGAGGTAGGAGGATCACCATGAGTTCAAGGCCACCCTGAGACTACATAGTGGGTTCCAAGTCAGCCTGAGCTGAAGTGAGACCCTACCTCAAAAAAAAAAATGCTAAGGGAGGGGGCTGGAGATGGCGTAGCTGTTAGGGCACTTGTCTGTGTAGCCTAAGGACCCAGGTTCAATCTCTCAGTACCCAAGTAAAGACTAATGCACAAAGTGGTGCATACATCTCGAGTTCATTTACAGTGACTACAGGCCCTGGCACTCCCATTCTTTCTCTCTGTATATGCTGCTTTCTCTCTGTGTCTCTTTCTCAAGTAAATAAATAAAATAATTTTTTAATTAAAAAATAGGGCTGGAAAGCCGGGCGTGGTGGCGCACGCCTTTAATCCCAGCACTTGGGAGGCAGAGGTAGGAGGATCGCCAAGAGTTCAAGGCTGCCCTGAGACTACATAGTGAATTCCAGGTCAGCCTGAGCCAAAGTGAGACCCTACCTCGAAGAAAAAAAAAAAATAGGGCTGGAGAGATGGCTTAGTGGATAAAGTACCTGCCTGCAAAGCCTAAGAATGCCCGTTTGATTCTCCAGGTCCCATGTTTAGCCAGATGCAAAAGTGACGCAAGCGTGCAATGTCACACATGCACACAAGGGGCATACATGTCTAGAGTTCGTTCACAGCAACTGAGAGGCCCTGGCACACCCATTCTCTGTCTATCTGTCTCTGTCTCTCTGAAATTAAAAAAAAAATTTAATGCTGAAGGAGGGGCTAGAGAGATGGCTCAGCAGTTAGGGTGCTTGCCTGCAAAGTCTTAACACCCCAAGTTCAATTCCCCAGTATCCATGTAAAGCCAGTGCACAGTGGCACATGCGTCTGGAGTTCATTTGCAGCAGCTGAAGACCCTGGCATGCCCTTTCCCTCTCTCTCCTCTCTACCTGTCTCTGCTTGCAAATAAAAAACAATATTTTTTTTTAAATGCTGAAAGAGGCTGGAGAAGATGGCTTAGCAATTAAGACATTTTACCTGCAAAGCCAAAGGACCCTGGTTAGATTCCCCAGGACCCACATAAGGCAGATGCACAAGGAGGTGCATGCGTCTGGAGTTCGTTTGCAGTGGCTGGAGGCCCTGGCATGCCCATTTTCTCCCTCCCTCCCTTCTTTCTCTCTATCTCAAATAAATAAATAAATAAATAAAATAATATATATATTTTTTAATGCTGAAGGAAGAAAGGCCTGACACTTTTTAAAAGTGGCCTTTGATTCATTTTTAAAGTTCTGTTACTGCTGTATGTATAATCTTTGTTCATCACAGAAAATTGGAAAAAGCAGGAGAAATCTGACCCATCATGTGAGTCAATCACTGCTGATGACTGGTGTGGTCCAGCCAGACTTCTAACATCACACCTGCATGATGGCCTCACTACATCTGCTTAGGTAGTCTGCTTCCTTCTGTTAAGAACACAGCCACACACACTTGGGTGCACTAGCCTTCTACAGATGCACATGCTAAGTGTTGGTAGCAAAACTTACACCTTGTGCATGTCTGACTCAGGTCAGGGTTCTGAGCCCACAGATCCTTGGCGGCCATGGTCTGAATTACTCCAGCCTTTGTACAGAATACACAAGCCCAGACCCAACCTTCCTACCAGCAGGGACCCACACAACTCTAGTGCAGTGTGACAGTCTGACTGCTAGCACATGTAAGAGGCCTCTGAGGGCTGTAGGGGGTACACTGGACATAGCCTGGGCTCTAGTCAGCAGTGCGTATGTGTCACAGATACCCTTGGGCAAAGCTGTGCTCCCACCTCAGGTACAGAACAAGTAGACAAGCATTTTCCCTATGTGGGCTGTGGGCGGTGGTGGTCTGTTAGCCTGGTAACTGGCAAGTGGCTTTGCCCTTATGACATTGCATCTAGATACTAAGGAATCACGGGAACTGTACTGAAGTGTCCTATGGTCTTTACAGACCAACTTCACAAGACTGCAGCTTCCAGGGGTCCATAACTGGAGGGACCAGCAGTGTCCTGAAAGCCAGTGAGGACCCAACAGCTGGGCTGAGCATGGGGACATGACTAGAGTGTACTAAGGGTGTAGTGTGAAGAGTGGGCAGGAGGCTGGGGTCAGATGGGGAAAGAAATTCCTGTCTGGGAACCATTAGACTCCTTTGGGAGTTGTGCTCACAAAATGCCACTTGGGCAAAACATGAGAGCCACAGTCATTCATCAGCCCCGAGACCCCTGGATACTAGCATGGTTGGTTCAGGTAATTCCTGAGTAGCAACAAACATTGTCCAGAGCCTTGGCACCAAATATGAAGGATGGGAAACATTGAGGCTCATACAGTGGCCACTGAGCACACTTTAATTGTCTCATGAGCTAAAAGATGCAGGAGAGGCCCACAGAGGACACAGAAGGCTGGAAAGGCTGCCCCAGCTATAGACCTATTATATTTCAGGGAAGCTGGGTCACAGTCATTACTGGCTTTAGGGTAGTTTTTGTTAAGGTCTTTGTGTAGCTCAAGCTGGTCTTGAACTCACTATGTAGCCCAGGATGGTCTTGAACTCAGGTCCTCTTGCCTCAGGCTCCCAAGTGCTGGGATTATAGGTGTTCACTGCCATGGCCAGCTTGTGTCATTTTTTTTTCCTTTGGGGTGAGAAGATAGTGGAGAGTAAACCTAGAGTGTCATGCATGCTAGGAAAGTGCTCTACCACTGAGCCATAGCCCCAGCCCTGGTTGCCTTCACAGGCCATTTGGAAACCTTTGGGAGGATTCATGAGTTGGAGCTATCAGGCAAGCCCCACATTAACTAGATCCTGAAGAGACCTGCTCTACTTGTGGACAGTATTTTTCTGTGCAGAATAAGGATGGCCCTTGAGACAGTGCAGTCTTCTCCAGGGACACCTCACCATCACCAGGGACACTTCAGTGATAGCACCCCTGAGGCAAGAGCCAACAAGCAGGGACAAGTAGACTAACTGCAGCCCTGGCTTCTGCATAACAGAGCTGAGGGACAAGTCACCCCAGGATATGTTCAGTTCAGAGCTGTGCTGGAAACAGGCAAGAAAAAAGCAGCTCTCTAGAGACATAGACACATGGCACACCAATGCAAGGCAGCAGGAAAGCAGAGCGCCTGGATTTGGAGTGGAGCGGAGGTGGATTGGGGCTCCACCCTGGAGACTGCACCACTTACTGGTCTCTGAACCCTTTATGAGGTGACAAGAACTCTTGGGAACTTGAATCTTAGACACAGAAGGCAGCCCCAGCACATGCAGCTTCCTGGGGGTAGCATAGCTAAGGCTAAAATGCCCCCTCCTCCTCCAAAGGACCTTCAACTATGTCCTCCGGGAGCTTCCCAAAGTGCCAACCCACGTGCCGGTATGCGTGCTGGGCAACTACCGCGACATGGGTGAGCACCGAGTCATCCTGCCAGATGATGTGCGTGACTTCATTGATCACCTGGACAGGTGGGTGCCCCCAACCCTGTTCCTATGAGAGACCCCATGCTCTGCTCTTGTAGAACAAAGGCAGGACTTAAGCCTGTTGGAGATGAAGAGATAGCCCTGGCCCAGAGAGGGAGTTGTGACCCTTAGCGGAGGGATTGAGGCCTGGTCCACCCAGCTCCCTGGAGCCCATTGACTCTCAAGTCTCTATGAGATGGCAGTGCTGCCGAGGGCTCACATACAGAAAGGAGATCCTCAGTAGCCTGCTTCAGGAGGGAAGCCAGGTGGATGAGCAGCCTTGAGCTCAGGTGTGACCAAACCGCACTGCCCACCAAGGGCTCTTCTATTTTATCTTTCTTCTTTGGAAACAGACCTCCAGGCTCCTCCTATTTCCGCTATGCTGAGTCTTCCATGAAGAACAGCTTTGGTCTGAAGTACCTGCATAAGTTCTTCAATATCCCATTTCTACAGCTGCAGGTGAGTCTTCACCAGATGGCACAGATAAGCACATGACATTTGTTTCTCCTGTGTATCTTCACAAGGAGAGACCTTCTCCCTCTGCCCTTTGTGGAACCAGCTTGAAAGCTGACTTCTAGAAGCTCCTAGTGTGGACTGGACCTGGTACACACAACATTCAGCAGGAGACAGGGGTGGCATTATATCCCATTCTGCCCTAAGGAGGACACCCTGAGGTCCCTTCCAACATGTGGAGTCCTTATTCCTCTGTGGTGCACTGATGGTACAAACCCCCTTCACTAGACACACAGGTGGATATGGAGGTGCCAGTCACACAGGTGCCTTTTATCAAGGGGAAGGTTCCAGTACTTGTAGTTCCTGTGACTATAACTCTTCAGGTGCTAGCCTGGAGTGGGGTCCTCTAGCCATCTCATTACTTACAGAAAACAAACCTGTGCCTGAAGCATCCGGCCTCCCTGGTACAGATGAGATAAGTGGAGTGACCCACCAGGGCAAGGAACTGTCCCTGCCCTGTTTTTTCACTATGCATCCATCCTGGAACCTTCTAGATGTATGGAAGTTGCAGAGACAAAGCATGGTAATACACATCTTTCATTTCAGCATTTAGGAGGCTAAGGCAGGAGGATCACTACAAGTCTGAGGACTGCCAGCCTGGGAGACTGTCTCAAAAAAAAGTCTCTTCAGCTACATGTTAGAGATCAACCTGAGCTACATGAGACCTGTCTCAAAAAACAAAAAAGAAAATGTTGCAGAGATGTTACTGGATCCCCATGTCCTCCCCTAGTCCTAGTGCCTGTATTTTGTATTTCCACAGTGCTTTTGTCGAGCTAAGGAACCAGTGTCACTCTGTAAACTCAAGGCTCTATCTGGACCAACCCAGGATCCCTAAGGACCCCACTCTTTATGAGCTATCACCCTGTATTAGGGTTCTCTAGAGGAACAGAACTGATAAAATGACTTATAAAAGGAATTTAATAGATAAGCTTACAAGATACAAAATGGGCAGTCCAATAATAGCTGTCTGCAGACGAGAGAGTTGGAGAATCTGGTAGCTGTTCAGTCCATGAGGCTGGATGCTTCAGCAGTTCCATTCTGGTGCTGAAGTTCTGGAGGATTCCTGAAGGGCAGCTATCTTCAGTCTGCTTTGGAAGGCTGATGAAGCTGGGTTCCAGTATTCACGAAAGATAGCAGCAACAGGTAGATACACACACCAGCTGATCAAGTTGACAATAGAATTTAGCCATCACACTCCATTTTGATCTTCCTTGGGGTGTGTGATCTTGTTTGTTGTAGGCCTGGGCAGGTAGCTTGTAGACAACCCCTCATTTGGATCCAGCTGACTTTTTTCTTAGCTAGATGGTAATTTGGATTTAGAAGACCACAAACATGAGATACTGTTACAGTGTGGGCTGTGATGTGCACATGCCTTGTCGTGGCATCGGGAATGCACCAAACTCCACAAGAGCTCCTGGGCTTCTTGATTCTACTGTGGCCACAGCTTCATGAGGAATGGCTGGGAGCCTTAGTTACTATCCCAGTCCTAAGCACTGAATGGCACCTAAGCGTGATGTCATTTTTTCTGGTCATGACATGTGCTGTGGCTTCACAGAACTAGAAGAGCAACAGTAGAAGATGGGACAGGGCTCTGGACCCTAAGTATGGGGACAGGACTCACGTCTATTTTGGGACTAGAGGCCAAAGCAGCTGTAGAAAATCTGGTAAGGCTGGGCATAGCAGCACATGCCTTTGGTCCCAGCACTTGGGAGGCTAAGGTAGGAGAATCACTGTGGGTTTGAGGCCAGTCTGGGACTGCAGAGTGAGTTCCAGGTTAACCTGGGCTCGAGTGAGACCCTACCTCAAAAAATCAAAAGGAGGGCTGAAGAGATGGCTTAACGGTTAAAACACTTGCCTGCAAAGCCTAAAAACCCATGTTCAACTCCAGATCCCATGTAAGCCAGATGCACAAAGGCGAGGCAAGCACAAGGTCACACCTGCCCACTAGGTGGTGCAGACATCTTGATTCAATTGCAGTGGCTGAGGCCCTGGTATGCCAATTCATCCTGTCTTTTAAAAAATTGAAAGGAAAAAGAAAACCTGGTATGAAGAGAGGAGGGCTAAACAGGCCTGGGCCACCCTGGGTCTGGACACTTGTGGCCTCCCCTTCCCTTTCCTCACTTCTGTCTCCTTTTGAGAAACATGAGACTGTTAAAGGCAGGACCACTTAAGAGCACATTGTTAGGAAGAAGGCCGGGACTTCAGGGTTCTAAGGAGGCACTCCCCTCACTACTTGGCTGCTCCATTCCATGAAGGCTTTGCCACTGGCTTCCAGACAGCCAAGGAAAAGAACAGGGTGCCAGAACAAACATTTGAGTGGCCAAAGCGGTGCATGCATCTGGAATTCAGTTGCAGAAACAAGAGGTCCTGGCACACCCATCCATATTCTCTTTCTAGTTCTCTCTAAAAAGTAAACAAGTCTCTTGGGGCTAGATATTTAGCTCAGTTGGAAGAGTACTTGCTTAGCATGCACAACACCCTAAGTTTGATTTCAGGTGCATAATCTGGGTGTTGTGGCATGTGCCTCTCACCTCAGCACTTAGGAGGTGGTGGCAAGGAGATCACAAGTTCGAGGTCATCTTTGGCTACATCATTCAAGGCAGACCTAGGCTATGTGGGGCCGGGAAAGTTGCTCAATGGTTAATGACTAGAGTTAATATCCTTAGAACCCACATAAAGCCAGACACAGTGGTGTATGCATCTTTTTTTAAAAGATTTATTTTTATTTATTTATTAGAGACAGGGAGAGAGAGGAAAAAAAGTGTGAGAATGGATGCGTCAGGGCCCCTAGCCACTACAAATGAACTCCAGACATGTGCACCACCATATGCATCTGTCTTACATGGAACCTGCAGAATCAAACCTGGGTCCTCAGGCTTCACAGGCATACGCCTTAAGCGCTAAGCCATCTCTCCAGCTCCTGTGGTGTAGGCATCTTTAATTCCAACATACCTACAACAGTGAAAGATGGGATCAGGAGAACCCCAAGGTTGTAGACCAGCTAGTCTGGTGTTTACAGCAGCTAAACAAGAGAGACCTGTCTCAAGCAAGGTGGAAAGCAAGGACTGGCACCCCTAGGTTATATTCTAAATCTACACACACACACCCACACCCTATACATGCACATACATACACCCCCCCCCCCAAATTGTTTTGTCTTTTTTGAAACAGAGTTTTGCTCTGGCCTAAGCTGAAATGGAACTCATTCTGTAACCCAGGCTGGCCTTGAACTCGAGGCAATCCTCCTACTTAGGCCTCTTGAGTCCTGGGATTACGGTATATACCACCATGTCCAGCTAGAAAAAAAAGTAAAAAAAAAATCTTGATTTTTTTTTTAAACGTACAACCACAGTCCTGGGGAAATAACTGAGTGCATAAAGTGTTGACCGTAGAGTGTGAAGACCTGAGTTTGGATCCCCAGAACCCACATAAACTTAGGCACAGTAACATACATCTGTAGTCCCAGAAGCTCCTAGGTCAGCTAGTTTGGAGACTCTGCCACAGGTAAGGTGGAGGATGAGTACTGACACCAGAGGTTGTCCTCTGACCTACCTCCAATATGTGCTTCAGGATACTTGTGTGCATGTAACCAGCGCACATACAAAGTTCACAAGAGTTCTTTATCAGTTAATAGGTCAATGTGCAGATTAAGGTCTCAGTACACTTCACACAGTATATTTGGTTAATGTGTCTCTAGGGGATTTTATTTGTTTGTTTTGTTTTTTGTAAATCACATCTTAATTTTAGAAATGGGACCCACCTATGCCTATTGTTACATGTCTGCTTGCATCCTACATCATTCCTATGGATACTTGTTCTATCAAAGTAGAACAAATCAGGGCTGGAGAGATGACTTAGCAGTTAAGGCACATGCCTGCAAAGCCTAAGGACCCAGGTTCAGTTTTCTAGGTCCCATGTAAGCCAGATGCACAAGGTGGCACATGTATCTGGAGTTAGTTTGCAGTGGCTAGAGGCCCTGTTGCGCCCATTCTTACTCTCTTTCTTTCCCTCTCTGTCTCTAATAAGAAGTAAATAAAAGTAAATCTTTTAAAAAAGCAAAGCAAAGCAAAACAAATCTCAGGTCATAGTTTTTGGTTACTCACAGTTTTGCTGTGTGGTTTGCACTGTGGTTAAAAAACAGTCCCAATGGAGGAGTCCTGTGCCAGGGCCAGACATATCCTGTGCTAGCAGTGTGTGCCCAGCAGTGCCTCCGCCACATAGAAATGCACAACCCTCCCTCCTTTGTCTCAAAAATTAATTAACTTAAAACAAAAATAATAAAAATGCTAAAGGCTAGAGAGATGGCTTAGCAGTTAAGGTGCTAGCCTACAAAGCCTAAGGACCCAGGTTTTATTCTCCAGGTCCCATGTAAGCCAGATGCACAAGGTGGCGCATGCACCTTGGAGTTTGTTTGCAGTGGCTAGAGGCCCTGATGCACCCATTCTCTCTCTCTCTCTCCCTCTTCCTCTCTCTATCTCAAATAAAAATAAACAAAAAAATTCAAAACAAAAATAAGAATAGAAACGCACAGTCCTACTGCTTAGCACCCCTCACACACATGGCCTGGAACCCTCAGTATAGCTGCTATAACTGAGGATGTGACATTTGAATTTTAAATTAGAATCAAATGCAAGAAGCCATATAGACTGGCAACCCTGGTGGCAATGTCACCCAGGAGGTTGGCCTTCAGGTCTGAAGAGCTGTGTTTCCCCAGGCTGTGGTTGAATGAACCTTTCTCCTGGGACTACCCTCCCTGGGCTCAGGCAACTAAGGTCTTATGGCCTTAAAGGCTGTTACAACCAACATGGGAGCAGAAGAAACTGCCACTACAGGGCGCTAGCAGAGACCTCCCGAGGCTTGTAGAAATGAACAGGAAGTGCTTTCTTGAGTGGATCCATATGACTGACCTCAGCCCTCCAAGCCATGCAGGTTGACCCTGCAGGCAGCTGGGCCACATGCATTTCATAATGAGAGGCTGTAGGGTAAGGAGGTGTGTTGCTAAGCTGTGTCCATTTTCTCTCTAGAGGGAGACACTGCTGCGGCAGCTGGAGACAAATCAGCTGGACATTGATGCCACACTAGAGGAACTGTCTGTGCAGCAGGAAACCGAGGACCAAAACTACAGCATGTATGTAAACCAGCATCTGGGACATAGAGCCCTGCTCTAGCCCCTCAGAGTGGGAGTGGGCTGTCACATCCACAGACATGTGCCAGGTGCCAAACTTGGTATATACCAGTGAGGCTATAGAGAAAGCACCATGCATGGGGGGTAAGTCAGTCAGCATGAAAGTCCCTCAGCCAAGACTGATAGTGCTAAGTGCAGTGCAGGGAGGAGTGAGTGACTACCATGGCTCAGCCTTCTGGGACAGGTGTCTTGTACTGTCACCTGCAGCCCTTTCTATTCCTCTGTTGAGGTTTTAAATTCTCAAATGCGTCATAATAAGATAGATCAGCATTGTTTAGAACAAGTGGATTAATATAAAATGGAGCTTCGCTTGCCTGTGAAGCAGCCCCAGTTTCTCCACAGCCCCTGCTTCCTTGGGACAGTGAGGGGCAGATGCTCCTGAGAGTAGATGTGGACCAGTGAGGCCACACACTATACCCTCAAATGCTTAGACACGCACTCACAGCTCTCTCACTCACAGCTCTGCTCAGCAGCCCACCAGACAGCCCAGTAAGGAAGACTTACCACTAGAATGTAGTGTCAAAGATAGCAGCCCTATAGGCAGTGGGGTGGAGATTCTGCAGCACACAGGTGGCTGCCAGCATAATCCACACTTGGCAGACCAGCATGCAGAGTGATGCAGGCAAATGAATAGAGCAGCTGCTTGTGTGGGACTGTTGAGTCAGTTCCCCCAACTAAAAGGGACCACTCCTCTTGGTCACCAGTGTTCGACCACGATACTGACAGCCAAACCCCACCAGACCTGTTGGCCCTTATGCTGTGGGGCTCTGCCTAGCTTTGGTGAGGAGTGCTGAGGAGGGGGTGGGGGAGCAAAGTTATCTGAATGGCATGGGCTGCTGGGCTGTGGCAATCAGTCAGGCCCCATCTTCTGCCTCTCAGTTCAATTGCAAGCCTGGACACTGATGTCTGTTGGAGGAGAAGAGACAAGAGGAGGCCAGACTCCTCATTCCCTGCCCTTCTGCCTGTCCCTCCAGTTTCCTTGAGATGATGGAGGCCCGCAGCCGTGGCCACGTATCCCCTCTGGCGGCCAATGGGCAGAGCCCATCCTCGGGTTCCCAGTCACCAGTTGTACCTCCAAGTGCCGTATCCACAGGGAGCTCCAGTCCCAGCACGCCGCAACCTGCCCCCCAACTGCCCTTTAACGCCCCCACAGCCTGCCCTTCAGCATCGTCCACATCCCCTGTACCCCCCTCGGAGTCCCTATCCCCAGCTGCACAGCCCTCAGCCCCAGCTCCAGCTCAGCGTCGCAGTATCATCTCTAGGCTGTTTGGAACCTCGCCAGCTGCTGATGTGACTCCTTCACCTCCAGGTAGACCTGAGAGGAGCTGTCTTACCAAGTGTACTTGGGGGCCAGCTCCTGGCACCTTAGACAGGGATGGGGCTTCCCCGTGCCCCTAGCAAACTTCATTTCCTCCTGGGCAGGCAGCCCCATAGTTCAGCTCTAGAGGCAGCCACCCACCTCACTTCTCTATGGGCACGACTCTGGCTGAGGGTTGCCTGGACTGGAGGCAGTGGCCACATGAGAAGGCTGGAATCTCTTCACAGAGACAGCTTCAGAGGTTCCAACAAGAGTTCAGAATGTTGAGGATTTTGTTCCTGAAGATGGCCTTGACCGCAGCTTCCTGGAAGATGCTGCTCTACCTAATGATGAGAAGAAAGTCGGATCCAAAGTTCCCCAGCAAGATAGTGACAGGTAAACGTTGGTATGACGGACATGAAACAGAAGCAGGGGTGGCTGGAGGAGTTGAGGGAGAAGCTTAGGCTAGTCTCAAAGGCCTCCTCTGACTAAATACCACCCTGGAGCACTGGGGCAGTAAGCCCATGCTGGGGAGGAGCTGTGGTTGTGGTTACATCAGACTACAGAACATCAGGCTGGAGTCCTCCTAGGATAGCAGGAAACTTGGCAAATGGCCTACTAGGGGCACTCTAGGCATAACCCCGACCCCATATGTATGTAGGGCATAGGGAATGCCACCTGGGCCCTGTCGGGTTCAGGTGCTGGGCCCTGGATCTCCTCATGGACCCAGGTAGGCCCTGCAAAGAGGAGAGGCCAGGCTGTGCTTACTGCTACTTAGCTCCAGATCTGGGCACTTAGCTCTACCTTCCTGGGTCTGGCCTAAAGCTAACCCTTCCCACCACTCTCTGCCTGCTGATGATCCTGTCTCTAGCTAAGCCCAAAATTCTCTCCTGTTAGCAGATTCCATCTTAGGTGGCTGTTAGCATCTCCAGCATTACTAGGTCTTGTGGAATAAAGCCTAGAGAGCTGGGCCTCTCTCCCGCTGATCACTCACTGGCCAGTCCTTGCTTCTCACTCACAGCTCTGTTCAGCCACTGGTCCAGACAGCCCATTAAGGAAGTCTCCCGCTAGAACATAATGCCAAAGACAACAGCCGCATAGGCAGTGGGGTGGAGATCAGCAGCACACAGTGCCCCTCAAGACCTCTGACCACCCAACCCTTCTTTACAGCGATGACGGGGAGGCCCTGGGAGGGAACCCAATGGTGGCAGGTTTTCAGGATGATGTGGACCTTGAAGACCAGCCACGTGGCAAACTGCTGCCCTCAGGCCCCATCCCCAGTAAGAACATCAGTCTCTCCAGCGAGGAGGAAGCTGAAGGGGTGGCAGGTCCCCCCAGAGTGGCTCTTCAGCAATGCTCAGAGCCAGAGACAAAATGGTATGGGCTGGGGTCCCCAGGGTGTGGCTAGCTGTGGGTAGGGGCAGCCCAGGACGGCCTCAGAACCCTTGACATTTCTTCTTATGTGAAGGTCCTCCAACAAAGCCTCATGGCCACAGAAGAAGGCAGCTCCCACACAAGCCACAGCACCCCCCTGGCCAGGTGGTCTTGCTGCTCGCTCAGGGCCTGAGCCCAGCAGCACAAAGCCCCTCACTGAGGGCTCTCATAGACCCCAGGAAGCGAAGGACAAGCAGGTATCATCAGAAAGTGATCCTGAGGGGCCCATTGCTGCCCAAATGCTGTCCTTTGTCATGGATGACCCTGACTTCGAGAGTGATGAGTCGGACACGCAGCGGAGAGTGGTAAGACAGGATGCTACCTCAGAAGCCTGGCCTCCATCCCCCCGGAGATGGGGGACAATTAGGAAGGATCCAGAGTCATCAGAGTCACAGTCTCAGCCTCATGCCCTGTTGTAATGCTGAGATTGGCTGGGAACAGTGTACAGAAACCCATGGGAGGTATCCGGTTGTCCACATGCAGGCTTTGCTGTTCTCTGAATCTGGGTTTGGGTTTAGGCCCCTCTCCCCTCAGTAGTCACTGGAACGGGGACTTGTGACCATGCTTTGGCCCTACCAGGTTCTCCCTCTCCAGGGTGAGTTCCCCGTGAGAGAAGACCTCTCTGATGTGACTGATGAAGATACGGGCCCTGCTCAGCCACCCCCACCCTCCAAGCCCCCACTCCCCTCCTTCAAACTGAAGAATGACTCAGATCTCTTCGGTCTGGGCCTGGAGGAGATTGGACCTAAGGAGAGCAGTGATGAAGGTAAGAAGGCTTGGGGCTTGTCCACCTCCATGGAGCCTGGTGTGTTTCAGGTGGTCCTCATCTGTGATGGCCCTGGGGACTGTTTAGAAAAGCCAGCCTTCCTGTGGCTTTCTTCACTTGCTATTGGCTGTGAAAGTCTCCAGAGTGGAGAGGCCATGCACCTCCTGGCCTTGGCCAGGGCCAAAGCAGCCACTTGCTCAGTCTGCACTGTGGCTTAGGGCCTTGTCCAGCCAGAAGTGCCATCTAAGGCCAGTGTCTTAAGAAAGAACCCTGTCACCCTATTCAGTGTTCCTTGTGGGCCCAAGAGTTGAGCCATTCATCCCCACCTACATGTGCCAACTACTCTGCCAGTGTCCAGGCTTTCAGGTGTCAGGGCTTTGGGCCAGGACTACTATGGAAGAGTGGACAGCTGAGGATGCCTGACCAGATGTTCACATAAGAGGTGTTGAAGTGTCCAGTTCACTCAGGGCTGTTTTCCTCTGAATGTTTGGATGGAGCTGGCTGATCTGCAGTTGTGGGCATGTGCAAGACTCACATGCTAGCCTGGTGCCCATTCTTTATTCTCCCCCTGGCAACAGCCAGCCTGACTAGTAGCTTAACTCAGTATCAGTAGGTTCTCAGCCCCAAAGGGAGAGGAAGGAATTTCTTCCCAGATTGGTTCAAGGCACATCAGCACAAGAGTACTCGAGAACCCCCTTGATTGCCTGATGGACCAGGCTAGGGGATAGGGATGGGGCAGCCTTTGCCTGACCTATGCAAGGTGGTCACAGGCAGGAGCTTAGTTGTCTTTCCTGTGCAGATAAGGACAGCAAATCAACCTCTAAGGAGAAGAAGAAGAAAAAGAAGAAGGACAAAGAGGTACTCATCCTTGCCCTCTACAGTCCTCACACCCAGTTATGCTGGGTCCTGGAAGGTGGGATGTGGTCTTGCAGATGGCCTTAGTGATTTGTGCTCCCTCTTCATGACTTCCAGGAGGAAGAGAAAGGGACAAAGAAGAAGAGCAAGCATAAGAAGAGCAAGGACAAGGAGGAGGGCAAGGAGGAGCGAAAGAAGAGGAGGAAGCCCCCTCGAAGCAAGGAGCAGAAAGCTGCAGATGAGCTGGAAGCCTTCCTGGGAGGTGGAGCCCCTGGCAGCCGCCACCCTGGAGGCGGGGACTACGAGGAGCTCTAGGCCTTCCTGGGGCAGTTGACTATCCTGAGAGGGGAAGAGGGAGACTATAGGCTGCTGAGTGGGGAGGCTGCTGCCTACACACGACCCCAGTACCACCCTGCCACATCATGTCCCGCCATTGTGTCTGCCTCTATGTGGTCTGGCCCACTCTGCATTCACTTCCATACTGGTGGCTCAAGCCAGGCTTTAGTGGTCAGGCCCTTGGGCCAGGCGCAGCAAGTGCTTGGGCCTCAACCTGGCAGGAGCCTGCTCTGCAGGGAGGGAGGGGATGGACAGCAAGGCTACAGCTGGCTTGGTGGATCATTTGGCCCTTTGGGCAGAGCTGCAGCCAGTCCCCAGCGTTTCTCAGGGATGTGACAGGCCGAGGAGGGACCCACAAGGGTCTGTTTACAGGGGCAGGGTGTGGGGCTGCTTGGCTTCTCCGTCCACCACCCAGCCCTACTCCTGCTTGCCTTCCTGAGCTCTCCCAGGGCCACAGCATGGCTTTGGGCTATGGGCCCCCTTCCCAGTGCACCCAGAGCAGAGCACAGCCCTGTCCTGGGCAGATGTGTATTCTTGGGAGGGCCTGGCAGCATCTGCAACTGCAGCAGGGTGGTCCAGGACCCATAGTGCACCACCTCTCCTGGGAGAGGGGTGCTAACAGCTCGCCACTGTGCCAGCTGCGCCTCTGTCCATGAGCACCTGCGCAGGAGAGCCTGAAGGGCTCCTCTCAGACACTCCACCCAAACTATAAAGCTCTGATTTTACTCAGTGTGTGTCTGTTGTCTTCAACTCAGTAAGCTGCCTGGGATGGGACTGCCTGTGACTGTTCCATATGGTCTAGATGTTCTACATCAATCCAAAGAGCCATTTTTTCCTTTAAGGAGCTGCCCTGAGGGTCAGGAGGTCGCCCAACAATGCTGACCCAAATGCTGGCTGAAGATTTGCCACCTGGCTACCCCAGATCAGCAGTAGCCCAACATGGCCCTAACCTTGCTGTGTGGTAGCCAGGATGCACCCCACTTGGGCCAATGCTTGGTAGCTGCACTGTGAGGGCAGGTGTGTCCTCTGCACAGCTTCCCTGCCTGCTGGGGGGAGGGGTGGCACCTGCAACCTTATCTATTTCGCCCCCGTGCTGCATTGCCGCCCACAGCAGACACGTTGCTATGAGGACTCTCCAGAGGCAAGTGGGAGTACGCCACCAGTGACGTTGTGGGCGGGGCATGCCACAGCGCCTACTGCCCTATTGGTGGTCAAGGCCAGCCCCCTCCCATTCCCAGAAAGCCTGCTAGGGATCTCAAGGCAAGAGGCAGTTGGTCACTGAGCAGGTGCTGTAAGAAAGGAGCCTCCTGACAGGAGCCTGGCCCTTCATCCAGTTTGGGATCGCTGATGTGGAGACTGGTCTACAGAAAGTGTCTAGGACAGTGCTGTGGTCTCCACATGTCCAATGCCCAACAAAATAAGCTGGGTCTCACCCTTAGGAGCTGAGGGCATCTGTGAACCCAACATTCCACTAAGCCAGAATGCTGGAGGAGAAAGTGCCTTGGGCAAGGATGGAGTGAAGATGCAGACCTTCCCCAAAGGAAGTAACAGTGCCAGCCCACACTAGCCTGGGTGGACACAAGATTGTGGCTCCACTCCAGACTGGAGCGGGCCATCTGGTCCTAAGTACCTGCTGAGATTTTGTGTCTCCAGTGCCAAAGATGGCAGTGCCTGAAGAGAAGCCAACGGGGCAGGAAGTGGCCCATCTGCTTCTACCTGGGCCCAACCACAGATACGCATTCTGGGAGATGCCCACCATCCCCAAACCCAGTTTCTGCAGTCAGGTCAAGACTTGGGGCTTTTCCAGAGCCTTTCCTGGAGTTCTGCTACTTTGGACACGTGTCCTTAAGGTGGAGGAGCTGGAGGGACCAGCAGATTTGTCTTGGTGTACCAGCCCCCTGTTCGGGATCTGAGACTTGTGCTTTGGGGATGCTACAAGGACTAGTCACCCTGCACGCTGCACAGCCCCACATCAGAGCTAGAAAGGGCCACCTCTCCAGTCCTCAGCCCCACTGCACAGCTCACATCTAGCACGGCCCCTTTAAGTACCAACACCCTGGCCGCCATTGGGGGCAGCACTGAGCAGTAAGGCCAGAATCAGTGCTGCTGCCTCGAAGCTTCTGCCGGTGCTGGGGACAGAGCGGTGCCAGGGACACACCAGAGCTGGCTTGAGGTTGCGCAGCCCACCTGGGCTCTGCTGACCGAATAACACCCAGGTAAGAGGTATGCCCAACTGCCCGGCATAGGGAGCTATGGTCCATGGGCTGGAGCTGCATGAAATGATGTAGAGTCCCCGCCCCCAAGCAATGCAGGCTGGGACCCTGCGATGGCCGCTCTGGGACAGGCCAGGGCAGAGATGCAAGATGGTGAGGGTTTCCTGGCTTCCCATGTGGTCTCTGCAAGACCTGGGGTCCCAGAGCGGTCCCACCCCACCCCCATCCCGACAAGGAGGGATATCACAGCATCCAGCTGCTGACAGCCGCAGCAGCCAGCAAAGCGGGCTGTCACCTCCCTGGGGCGGAGCCTCAGACCCTATCATCCAGCCCAGACTCTGGCCCTGCCTTGGGCTTAGGATGAAATGGGTCTGATTAGAGTGGGCAAGCGGCTGGGATGGTAACCCTAGGACTTAGCCCTGACCCCCAAAATATTAGCCATATTAGCAGGAAAGTCCCTTATACACCTGGGACAAGGGATTGACCCTGAAAGGCCCATCTACCTACAAACCTGACAGCCCTTAATACTCCCCAGTTTACTTTGCCCGCAGAGTGGGCGATCAGTAGGAGAAAGAGGGGGCTGTCAGCACCTTCTGAACCCTTCCCCAGCTAGCCCCAGGCTCTAGGGACCTGATGCGCCAGTGGCCCACATCTGAATGTAAGCCTGGATCCTGCCCAGCCCACAGCTCGGGGGCTGAAGAACCACAGGTTTCCATGGAGCCTTCCGGAGCCAGAGTGGGGAGGGCCTTCCCATGGGAGGAAGGAAAGGGGGACTTTCCGGCCCTCTTCTGGCTTGCAGCCTCCTGGCCTGGTATGCTAGTGCTAGTTTGCAATTCAGGGGAAGAAGGGCACCGTGAGCTCGTGGCTCACACGGACCCCACGCGATCCTGCAGCTTGGACCTGGTTTCAGAGATGCCAGGCACACACTGGGGGTGTCCATGTGCAATTATACAAAGCAGGCAGGGCTTGCTCTCAGCCTTATGTTGTCTGCCCCAACAAACCTGATGTGTTTCAGCCACCCAAGGGAGCTGGAGCGAGAGGTTTCTAAAAGGAAGGGGCTTTGGGAATACTCTTTAGGGGCATTTTTCTGACCAGGACCATACCAAGTTGAGGGATCTCAGGCTTGGATGAAGATAACTGTCCCAAACACAAGGTCACTTGCAGGGTTCTGGGAGAGGTTCTATCCTTAGCATAGTCAGCAGACAGGGCCCAGTGACTCACCTGGGACTCTGCGCCTGTCAAGGGGTGGCTTTACAGTGCTGCCCAGTAGATTCCTTCCAGTAAGACAATTAAAAGCCCATCATTCCAGCTGTGAGCGCCAGAGGGCAGTAGTCCTAGGGCCATATCCCTATTCTACCCATCAAGGGATATGTCTGCCCAAGCCTGCCCAGCACAGATATTCCGCCTGAGGGCAGGAAGGTGTGTGGGGGGGGGCACAACAGGCTAAAACATTTTGGCCCACCTACCCCTTAGGCTAGTCTGGACAGTCGGGTTCCTCCTGCAGGTACTTCTGACATTGGCATGGAGCCAAAACCCACAGCCTCCGCCAAGGCCTGCAGCCAAGGCTGCTCCATCCCCTGCATGCCAGGTAAGCCGGGCCAGCGCGTGGGGTGGGGTGGGAGTAGAGGGCTTGGGGTGCAGAGGGGGCTACCCTGACCCGCTTCTCCTCCCAGGGCAAAATCCCCAAAAGGCCGAGTGACTGGAGCCGCCAGCCTGGGGACGTCTTTTAAGATGACCCGCACGGATCCTCCGGATTTGCTAGTGTCGACCGTGTACCAGGACATCAAAGTGGCGGCCCCGGGGCCCGCATCCAGACGCCAGCCATGTGAACAATCGGTAGCCCGACCAGCTGCGCCCGTGCCTTTCAACAAGCGCCACTGCCGCAGCTTCGACTTCTTAGAAGCACTGGACGGGCCGGCCATGGAGATCCGCCCAGAGCCGCCACTCCCGGAGCCCGCTCCACCACGAGCCCGGCCCCGCGACGGTGAGCCGAGGCGCCGTGCCCGCTCCAAGAGCACGCCTCGTGCGCCCCAGGGTCTGGCACCTGCGCCTGCCTCACCGCCAGTGCTGCCCCGCCGAGGCCGGGAGACCCAACGTGCGTCGCGGACCGAGGGTTCGCCGCGCCGGGAGCCCTCGTACCCCGCGCTACGCGCTCTCGCCAACGAGCTGCACCCCATCAAGCTGCAGCCACAGCGGGGCGGCCCTGGCCGCATAGCACCACTGTGCGCGGCCCCAGGCCGCTGCGCTCCGCTGGAGCCACCCACAGGACCCGCCCCCCACGTCCGTTGCCGTCTGGACATCAAGCCTGACGACGCAGTGCTGCAGCACGCAGCCCGGGGCTCGAGGCCCTGTGCGACCGCCGAGGCTACTTCTTGGGCCCGTGCCACTCAGCAGTTCCACGGCCGCACGGTTCCAGGACCTCGCCATGTGTCGCTGTCACGTACGCCCACTCCCAGTGACTTGTACTGCACAGACCCCCGGGCACTGTACTGCGATGGCCCCTTACCTGGGCCCCGGGACTACGCAGATCTCCGCAGTCAGCCCTTCACAACACCTCCTGGCCCCACCCAATTCTTCTACACAGAGGAATCAGAAGGCTACACAGGTGGCTTTACTGCTAGCCCGGGCCCTCCCTTTGATGGCTACTGCTCTAGGCCCTACCTGTCACAAGAACCTTCGGGGCCCAGTCCAAGACGTGGAGGAGGCTACTATGCAGGAGAAGTACGCACCTTCCCAATCCAAGAGCCACCCTCCCGCTCCTACTACAGGGAAGACCCTCGAGCTTACGGCCTGCCCTACATCCCCCAGTATGTCCCCGAAGAGCCCCGGGCCCACTCTGGCGCTCGCCCTTTCTACACAGAGGACTTTGGGAGGTACCGTGAGCGCGACGCGCTGGCTCGGACTTACCCATACCCTCGCAGCAGCCAAGCCTGGGCGGACTGGGGTCCTCGGTCTTACCGCACCCTGCAGGTGGTCCCTCCTCCCGCCCCTGGCCCACTACTGGCCTCTTGGCATGGTGGCACTGGCACCAGCCCGCCTAGGTTGGTCACCGACAGCCGCCACTACTCTCGATCCTGGGACAACATCCTGGCGCCTGGTCCACGCCGGGAGGACCCGCTAGGACGTGGCCGCAGCTATGAGAATCTGCTGGGGCGCGAGGTGCGGGAGACGCGCGGTTCATCCCCGGAAGGCCGGCGCCCACCGGTAGTAGTGAATCTGTCAACCTCGCCCAGACGCTATGCGGCACTGTCGCTGTCTGAGACGTCGCTGACGGAGAAGGGACGCGCAGGGGACGGCCTAGGCCGCAATTGGTATGTCACGCCCGAAATCACCATCACTGACAACGACCTGCGCGCCGCGGAGCGCCCGACGACCAGAAGCTGGGAGTTGCCCGGAGGCCGCCCTCGGCAGCCTGCGCCCGCGGCCCCCGAGGGCCCTGCCGCCAGCCGCCAGCGCAGCCTCGAGCAGCTGGATGAGCTCATCACGGACCTGGTCATCGACTCACGGCCACCAGCCGGCCAAACCCCCGAGCCTGCGGCTGAGGGCCTAGGCCGCCAGTTGCGTCGCCTGCTGGACTCCCGGCCGGCCGGCCCAGGAGCCCCAACCCTGGCACCGCCACGCTCGCCCCCTGCCTCTGCCGGAAGCACCGGGGAGCCCGCGGGCTCGGGAGAAGCAGCCGATGGGTCTCCAGAGCCAAGCGCCGATGAGGACGACTTGATGACCTGCTCCAACGCGCGATGCCGGCGCACAGAGACCATGTTCAACGCCTGCCTCTACTTCAAGTCGTGCCACAGCTGCTACACCTACTACTGTTCGCGCCTGTGCCGCCGCGAGGATTGGGACGCGCACAAGGCGCGCTGCGTCTACGGCCGCGTGGGCAGCGTGTGCCGCCACGTGCTCCAGTTCTGCCGCGACAGTGGTCCCGTGCACCGCGCTTTCTCGCGCATTGCGCGAGTCGGTTTCCTGTCGCGCGGCCGCGGCGTGCTATTCCTGGGTTTCCCGAGCCCGGGCTCTGCCGACAACTTCCTACGCTTTGGCCTGGAAGGGCTGCTGCTGTCGCCCACCTACCTGTCGCTTCGCGAGTTGGCTACACACGCCGCGCCCCTGGGTAGTTATGCACGAGAGCTGGCGGCCGCAGGGCGTCTCTACGAACCGGCCGAGTGCTTCCTGCTCAGCGTGTCCGTGGCCGTTGGTCCAGGCGCTGCACCCCCTGGAGTCGCCGCCCGGCCAGCGCCAGCGCCGCGCAGCCCTGGGCCCACAGTGCGCAAGTTCGCCAAGGTGGCCTTGGCGGCTGGCAGTCCGGCCCGGCCGCCCCCTACGCGAGGCCACGATCCAGACATGGAGACACTGATCCTGACGCCGCCGCCGGGCACTGCAGGCCTAGACCAGGAGGGTGAGGCGGGCCGGCGTGCTCGAGAGGTGGCCTTCATCCACATCCAGCGAGAGCTGCGACTACGCGGTGTCTTTCTCCGCCATGAGTTCCCACAAGTCTATGAACAGCTCTGTGAGTTCGTTGAAGCCAACCGACGCTTCACACCCACCACCATCTATCCCACCGACCGTCGCACTGGCCGCCCCTTCATGTGCATGATCATGGCTGCTTCTGAGCCACGTGCGCTCGACTGGGTTGCCAGCGCCAACCTGCTGGATGACATCATGTGAGCTGCGAGGCCATCAGGCCCAGGCCCTGACTGGATCCCTGCCTAACCCACTCAGGCTCCGTTGGATCCACCAGTCTTCCCTAGTCTCTCTCTCGCCTTGCTGGCTTGGGAGCCCGCCTGTTCCCCAGAGGCCAGGCCCAAGTCACCTACAAATTCACTGCTCCAAGACCCGCCCACCTCACACCTCTAGCTTCATTCAGGGTCCCGCCCTTCTCCTTGCATCACACTGTTTTTCACAAACCACTTCTCTTCCTTTCTCCTCCCTGCCTGAAAGCCCAGTTCCCACTTCCTGGGCTCTCCTGAAGTCAGCTTTGGGGTGGGGCTCCCCAAGAGGCCGGTCCTCGCCCTCGGTGCTCCCCGCTGGGCGGCGGGGTGGGCCTGAGGACCGTTGGGCTTTGCCTTCACTGAAATGTTACAACTACACAGACCTCACCCTTACAAACTCAGTCACTGTCCAAACTGGGTCACTGTCGGTCGTAGGGCTCTCAGTGGAGTCTCCTCAAACCCTAGATCCTAAGCCCCCCCCCACATACACACAAGTTTGTGTTGACCAAAGCCTAGTGTCACTTTAAACACGCCCTTGCCCCACCTCCCGTGTCTAGGGTATGTCTAGCTCAGAGGCCTAGTTCACCTATATTCACCTATCCTGGCAAGGTGGTGGGCAGAGTACCATCCAAGCTGCACACTTAAAGTGCTGTTTGTCCTTAAGTCCCCTTACCTCTGACTGCCTTGATCTGAGTCTTTGTGATACTGGACGCGTTCAGTGTTCAGAGCAAGACACAAGCCACCCAGCCAGAGGGGGAAGCAGAGTATGGGTGGGGGTACAAGGCCAGAGCTGAGAACTTGCTGGGTGAGGATCCTAGTGCCAGCTCACACTCAACAAGATGGTCCGAGGCAGATGCCAGGACAGAGCTGGAAAAGATGGAAACTCAGGCCCCAGGCGCACTGGAAAGCCTATGTGTGCTTTGGAGAGGATGAACCAGCAGGAGGCCCTCAGGGAGCAGCTCACACCTGTTGACAGAAGGACCAACGATCTAGGGGTGTTTACTTGGGAGCTGGACTGAGTACAGAACAGTGGGTAGAATCGGATGTAGGAGAGGACTAGGTGGCCAGGACCAAAGTCCACCCGAGGAGTGGTGTGACCTGTCCTAGAGGCAGACCCTTTGCACAAAAGTCCCGCGCACTCTCCTGGACTGCATCCCACGTAGCAGGCTCGAGTAGCGCAAACCTGACGAGCTGTAGAGAGCGCCGCACAGGTAGCCCCTGGCCCTATCCTCACCCCATGCACACCTGAGTCCTATCCCGGATCTCCATGGAGGAATGTGAGGCCAAGCAATGCGCAGGGGTGCTTCAGGAGCCCCTATCCCATTTAGAGCCATGTGAGGGAGCATCAAATGCGAGAACCTAGGAACCCTGCCTCTGCTCCCAACTCTTGCCGGGACACTCCTGAGCACCCGCCTTGGCCCGCGCCTTTGCACCTGCCGCGGTGCAGTGTTTGCCGCTCTTTCTCTTTCTCTTTTTCTTTCTCTCTCTTTCTCTTTCTCTCTCTCTCTCCCTCTCCCCCCCTTTCTCTCTTTCTTGCGCTCTCTCTGCCGGGCCTCTACGTTCTTTCGTACGGCAGGCTGGCAGGAACGATCCTGGGCCAATCACTTCCAGAGAGCGAGTGCTTTCGAACCAAGTAAAACAGAACTTGAATGTAGCCGCTCCCGTTTCTTTGTGTGTGTGTGGGGGGGGGCGGGTAGGGGAGGAAGGTTCTCGGGTGTGGAGGGGCGGACGAGGAGCTCATCAAACTGGGGGGGGGCAGGTCAAGGGGAGACCCTCAGATGAAACGTGGAGGTGTTGGAGAATTTGTTGTGAGTGATAAAGGGATGGGAGAGAGAAGCCAGTGCGCGACTCTGTGGCCTCTCTCCTACCCCATGTTCTCTGACAACCTGACCGCCTCCAAAGGCGCGGAATTTGTACACAGGAGCAGAGGTACCTCTCTGTCGGCTGCATTTAATCATCACGAAGTTCCCTATTCCGTGTCCCCTTTAAGCAGGACCCATAGTCCCAAAGATGCAAGGAACTGGATTGCGATTGGCTAGTCGGTACCTCAACTCGGAGATATAACTGGCTGAGGCTCCAGGCTTCGGGAAGTATCCTCCCACCGGATTGGCAGCGGCTGCAGCAGAGCCTGCCTCCCGCACGTGGCCCAGCCTCAGTTGGGTTGGGTAGGGGGCCGCAGGACTCGGGTCGTGTGCTTCGGAGACCATGGCGACAGCCGACCTCACTCAGATTCCCGATGTGGACATAGACTCGGATGGCGTCTTCAAGTACGTGCTGATCCGAGTCCACCCAGCGCCGTCCTCTGGGACTTCCGCCGGGGAATGCAAGGAAATCGTGCGAGGCTACAAATGGGCCGAGTACCACGGTGAGGGCGGGACTTTTGCGGGGAGGGGCCTCTGCCTCCACCCGGCGGAACCCGACTCTGATCCCCGGCTGGTGGCGAGCCTGTGGGTGCTAATGGGTTGTGTCTTATACTAACACGCATCCAACCTCGCCTAGAGAAGTCAGGATCCTGGGCAGAATAGGATGCCCTAGCGGGACCCTTTTTAATCCCTTCTCCCTCCCTGCAAACATCCCTCCCCTTCATCCCTGTGCCAAGCGGGAGTGGTTTTCTCCTAATGAGGAAGACTTTAAGAGCTGGGGCTCTAGTCCTAAGAGTTTATTGTGCAGCCTCCAAGACAAATCAGGGCATGTCCTGAGACCACTCTCCTCACTACAGCGGACATCTATGACAAAGTATCAGGCGAGCTGCAGAAGAATGGCTATGACTGTGAGTGCCTGGGCGGCGGGCGCATCTCCCACCAGAGCCAGGACAGGAAGATCCACGTGTACGGCTACTCTATGGTGAGCCCCAACCCAAAATCCCGGGTTCCAGGCCTGGCTGCAAGGCTGGCCCTTATGAACCTGGTCCTCTTGCCCATGGAGTGGCCTAACCTGCCACCCAGGTCACCTCTGGGACTCTCCCAGTCCGTGCTTCTTCAGAGTTGTCACTCAAGCAAAGGCTGTGACTTTCCCACAATTCCAGCATGGCAACCAGGATGGCTGGAGACCCAGCTGTCTTGAACTGCAGCCCCTCTCTGCCATGGCTCTTTTTGAGTCCCAAGCCCTTGGGGCAGCCAGTACTGGGGTTGAACTGGTAGCCTGACCCTCATTCTCACAAAGGCTACCTGAAGGTGCTGAGAGATGACTCCGTGGGTAAAGTGCTTACCATGCAAACATAAGGACCTGAGTTTGGATCCCCAGCACCCACCTAAAGTGCAGAGTGTGGTGGGAGTGGTTAGAGTGTTGTAGCCTGCAATACAAATACTAGGGAGGCAAAGAGAGCAGGATTCCAGGGATTTGCTGGCTAGTTTGTCCAGCTGAATCAGCGAGTTCAGGTTCAGTGAGAAACCATGTCTCAAAACTAAGGTGGAGGGGCTGGAGAAATGGCTTAGTGGTTAAGGCGTTTGCCTGTGAAGCCAAAGGATCCCGGTTCGATTCTCCAGGACCCACGTAAGCCAAATGCACAAGGGGCACATGCATCTGGAGTTCGTTTGCAGTGGCTGGAGGCCCTGGCGCGCCCATTCTCTCTCTGTCTGCCTCTCTTCTATCTCTCTCTCTCTCTCTCTCTCTCTCTCTGCATGCAAATAAATAAATAAATAATAAATAAATAAATAAAATTAAAAAAATAATAAATAAATGGTGGCGCATAAAGTACTAAAAAGAAAAGATTGCTATGAGTTCAAGACTACCTTGAAACTACTATAGTGAATTCCATGTCAGCCAGGGCTAGAGTGAGACCATACCTCAAAATAAATAAATAAATAAATAAATAAATAAATAAATAAATAAATAAATAAATATAAGGTGGAGAAGCAGTGGAGGAAGAAACCGCACTCTGTTTCAACTGAGAAGATCAAAGCCAAGTATCCTGATTACGAGGTCACCTGGGCAGATGATGGCTATTGAGATCCTGTGCTCAGAAGCTAAGTCGGAACTGTTCTCTTTCTAGAGTCACTGCTGAGGACCTGACCCTGTGATCTGTACTCCCAGCAAGCAAGTCGATGCCAACTGTTCCAGGTCTCAGATGCCAGATGGGCCTGGCCCAAATCCAGCAAACAGGCTCAGGTGAGACAATGTTCAGGATCACACGGAGGGAAATGACAGTCTAGCTCCAGGTAACAAGCTCCTTGAAGTTCTCACAGTCTTTCTGCCCTGACTGGGTCTTTTCCTGGACAAACAGAGGCTCTACCCTCACCAGTACCCTATACATGTTTCCAATCCTTAGCATGTGACTGCTCAGGACAGTTTTGAAAGAGGATTACATGATGGGATGGAATTCCGCAGCCTGAATTATAGCTGGGCAAAAGGGAAGATACAAACACCCTGACTTGAGGCTTGTCCCCATCCCTGGAAGAAGAGCACAAAGGCAGGTCCATGATCCAGGCCTTGTCCTGGTCCCCTGAGCTCAGGGCAGAGGCAGCTTGTGAGCATATGCTAAGCGGCCATGTGTAGCCACTGGGCAAGCTGCCCTCACCTCCTTGACCTGTTCCAGAGTGGGGCTGAAGGCCCCAACAGAGACTTGGCCCTGCTGGTCGGGTCCTCGGGCCCTTCACATTCCAGTGGAAGCCTCTATGAGGCAGGGCAGGGCTGGGTGGATATGCAGGATGGCCAGGACCTGACCTTTGGTCAAAAGAAGTGAAGTAGGTGGGAGCTGACCTTGAGCTGGGGCCCTTTTCTGGGAATACTTTTACAACCGGATGCTTGGCCTGTCATCATTGGGTGGGACCCAGCCAAGGGGCTATAGCCATAAAGGAGTCCCCTCCAGTGAGAACCAAGGCAGCCTGTGAGGCCACGGCGGGCTGTTAACTGGACAAAATCTCCACGGTCTCTCTATCCTTGGGCCCTGCTCCCTCCAGCCTGCCATGAGTCTGCTCAGCCACCTTTTGCCTGCCTTGGTCCTGCTTGTGGGTGAGTCTGCTGCTGTTTGGGTTCCTGTTGTAGGCATTGTGGCGAGTGCAGGAGCCCACCAGATGCAAGTGTCCTGCAGTGGAGATATCCAGGACAAGTCCTCAGGGCCACATATCTACCTGAGACTTCTCTTCCTGCCTTAAATAAGAGGGCCCAAGGGGGCATCACAGATGGCCATCTACCCATCTTCCAGCCCCTCCAGTTCCGTGCTGGGTAGCATATTGCTCCTGTGTCTTCCCTAGGGGTTGCTCCTTGTGGAGGACCCTGTTCCCTTTAAGTACCCATACCCACCCAGAATTCAGCTAGCTCTGTGAGGCCGGATAAGTGGGGAGATGATTTGCTTGCTCCCTAGTGTGAAGCCCACAGTGGAGCCAGGCCCCTCCCTGCATGATTTCATAGCTCTGAAGTCAGTTGACAAGTGTCCTAGGCTGTTCCGATATGGGTTTTCCCTGGTGGACTCAAACCAGACAATTCTGGGCAAAGGGAGATGGCCAGTCACTTTTCCTCCAGCCCACTTGGCTGTTGCTTTGCCAGCCACACTGTCTCCAGGCAAGACCTGGATCCCCAACCACTGCCGGAGCCCCAGTGAGGCCGTGTGCAATTTCGTGTGTGACTGCAGAGACTGTTCCGATGAGTCTCAGTGTGGTGAGCAAGGGTCATACGGGAGTGGTAGGGTCAGTGCGGGGGCAGACTCCTGAGCATTCCTTCTCCTAGGGTTCCACGTGGCCTTGCCCACTCCAGGCGCCCCCTTCACCTGCAGCTTTGAGCAGGACCCCTGTGGCTGGCGGGACATCAGCACCTCGGGCTACAGCTGGCTCCGAGACCGAGCAGGAGCAGTGCTGGGGGGTCCTGGGCCTCATTCCGATCATACGCAGGGCACTGATCTGGGTGAGGCCTGGGAAGTTTTAGTATCCTCACCCCAACTCTCCCACCACCCCTCTGTTTTGATTTGTGTCTGGCCTCCTGACTTCTCACCCTGGGCCAGGCTGGTACATGGCTGTGGGAACCCATCGTGGGAAGGAGGCATCCACTGCGACTCTGCGCTCTCCTGTCCTGCGTGAGGCAGCTGCCACCTGTGAACTGAGGCTCTGGTATCATGCAGCCTCTGGAGGTGCATGGTCTGGCCCCCCAAGGCCTAGGGAAGGGTGGCTCTGCACAAGGGCTTGGCAAAGAAAGGAGTGGCTGCAGAAACAGGAGAGTGCTCCAAAGGAGGCCCAGGCAGGGCACAGCTGACAGACTGGAGGAAGGCACCAGGGGAGGGGGGTGAAATGCAGCGGCCACAAGACCACCCAAAATGCTGCAGATGTGGCTGAGCTACGGCTGGAGCTGACCCATGGTGTGGAGACACTGACTCTGTGGCAGAGCTCAGGACCCTGGGGTCCCGGCTGGCAGGAGTTGGCAGTGAACACTGGCCGCATCCGGGGAGACTTTCAAGTGAGCTGGATGGACTGCCCAGTCAGAAGCAGTGAGGAGGGCTTGGACCCTGCCAGGTCCTAACCCTGTGCTCTGCAGGTGACCTTCTCTGCCACCCGAAATGCCACACACAGGGGTGCTGTTGCCTTGGATGATGTGGAGTTCTGGGACTGTGGACTGCCCAGTAAGATCCCCCCTCTATCACCCTGGTGGGATCCGAGGATCAACAGGAACCCTGCACAGCCCATCTCCCTAGCATGCCCCTTGGCATGGGATCTTGGAACCAGGGGGAAAGTTAACCCTTCCCTACTGCAGTATCCCAGGCCAGCTGCCCACTGGGGCACCACCACTGCCAAAACAAGGCTTGTGTGGCAACCCACCAGCTGTGTGATGGTGAAGACAACTGTGGGGACAGCTCTGATGAGGGACCACTCATCTGCAGTGAGGCTGGGGCCACCCAGGGCGGGGGGCGCGGGTTACACAGAATGAATGGGGAAGGCTGGGCCCTGACCTTGGGGTTTTTCAAAGAACACTGGGGTTGTCTAAGAGGGTGGGCTTGGTATGGGCATGCATGGGGTGGTCAGTGTCCCCCTGGAGCTGGAGCCATATGGCTGCCAAAAACCCTGCTCTGTGGCCCTGACAGCCTCACCTCCACCTTAGGCCAGCATGGGGTCACTGACTTTGAGACAGGCTTGGGCCTGTGGAACCACTCTGAGGGCTGGACCCTGAACCACAATGCTGGTGGCTCTGAGGGTCCCGCTTGGCCGAGCCGAGACCACAGCCACAACAGTGCACAGGGTGAGGTTTCCAGCACATGTTGGCCATGGTCCTGTCCACCCATCCACCTCCCACTGCCCCTGGCTCATACCTCCCCCTCCTCCTGCCACCATAGGCTCCTTCCTGGTCTCTGTGGCCAAGCCTGGCACACTTGCTGTCCTCTCAAGCCCTGAGTTCCAAGCCTCAGACCCCTATAACTGCTCGGTGAGATGGGGAGGAGGACAGAGGCAGGGTTGCCCTCCTTGTCGGTCCAGGTGCCAGAGGCCCCTTACAGCTGGAGGTGCCTTCCATTCTAGCTCACTTTCTATTACTACCTGCATGGGTCTGAGGCCAGCCGCTTCCAGTTGCTCCTGCAGACACTGGGGTCCAGTGACTCCCAGGCTCCCATCCTGCTGCGGAGCCGCCATGGGGAGTTGGGGGCAGCCTGGGTCAGAGACCGGGTTGACATCCAGAGCCCCCACCCTTTCCAGGTGAGGCTAGCCAGGCAGTGACTGGGACCCAAGGGTGGGATCCAGGAAACCTTGCCCAGAGTAGAGAAGGGAAGCCCCAGAGCAGGGCTTTGCAAGAGGCCCTTTGGGAGAGGTTGTGATTGGCAAATTGTAAAGTACAGTAATGAGTAGACATGAAAAGAATGCCAGAGAAGAGACCCAGGGCAGGACAGATGGGGGCTGATCACCTCCTAAGCCCTCCCTGCCCTCAGATCCTTCTGGCTGGGGAGACTGGTCCAGGAGGCGTGATGGGCCTGGATGACCTTATCCTGTCCAACTACTGCAGACTGGTTCCAGGTGACCTGCCCAAGCCCCTACCCTACTCTTCCCTACCCTAGAAAAGCAACCCCCTCCTCCAGCTGACCCCAGCTCTGTCCCACAGAGGTGTCTGTCCTGCAATCACTACTTCCTAGGACCAAGACCCTGGTCCCCTGGACCCAGCCTTCCATCCAGCAGCCCCAGAATGTCTGCAAGCCCGGGCATCTCTCCTGTGGGGAATTATGTGTACCCCCAGAACAGCTGTGTGACTTCCAGCAGCAGTGCACAGAGGGGGAGGATGAGCAGAAGTGTGGTGAGGACAGTCAACTCATGCCTGGGTCTCCCTGCCTGAGACCCAGCTATGAGGAACACAGGGCGGGCAGGGTGCTCAGTGGGCTGCGTCCCCACCCTTCAGCACAGGCTGCTGTTGCAGGCACCACAGACTTCGAGTCCGCCTCTGCCGGGGGCTGGGAGGATGCCAGTGTGGGGCGGCTGCAGTGGCAGCGGCTACAAGCCACGGAGAGCAGGGAGCCTTCCAGGAACACCAGCAGGACTGCTGCTGGTGAGGTCCATGCGTCCCCACAGGGGGCCTTTGCCAGAGAGGGTCTCAGAATTAGGGATTCCTGAACAACAAAAGGGGTGCCTCACTCTTTCCACAGGACACTTCCTATCTCTGCAGAAGGCCTGGGGTCAGCTAAGAGCTGAGGCCAGGACCCACACACCTGCCCTTGGCCCATCTGGCCCCAACTGTGAGCTTCACATGGCTTATTATTTTCACAGTCACCCCCAAGGTACCACCCACCCCCAGGCACCAGAACCAACCCTAAGGTAGCCCCTTCATGGCGGGGCAGAGGGGTGCGGTGTCTAAGGAAAACCACCTACCATAACCTCCTTGGCCAGGTTTCTTGGCGCTGGTTGTGGTGCATAGTGGCTCCCGGGAGCTGCTGTGGCAGGCCCCAAGCAGCAGCAGTGGGGAGTGGACAGTGAACAAGGTTCTTCTCGGAGCACGCCCCCGGCCCTTTCAGGTGAGGACAGCCTAGGGTAGAGGACACACATAGAGCCAGCCTTAAGAGGAGGAGGAGAAGCAGCAGTAAAAATTACTTCTCACTGGGTGTAGTGGCTCATGCCTTGATCCCAGCACTTGGGAGACAGAGCTAGGAAAATTGCTGTGAGTTTGAGGCCAGCCTGAGACTACATAGTGAATCCCAGGCCAGCTTGGGCTAGAGTGAGACTTTACCTCGAAAAAGAAAATTATTTTTCCTTTATTTCTCCCTTATATTTTACTTAAAGCATTAAGAGCTAATAAGTAATGTTTTGTTTTGTTTCGTTTTATGGGGCTGGCAATGTAACTCAGTTGGTAGAGTGCTTGCATAGCATGCACAAATCTCTGAGTTTGACCCCCAGAACTCTATAAAACTGGATACAGCCGGGTATGGTGGTGCACACCTTTAATCCCAGCACTCAGGAGGCAGAGGTAGGAGGATCACTGAGAATTCGAGGCCACCTTGAGACTACATAGTGAATTCCAGGTTAGCCTGAGCTAGAGTGTGACCTCCTCGAAAAAAATAAAAACACAGAAATTGTATATTGTATGCAATATATATTTTAGGAGATGCACATATAACTTACTTGATTTCCAAAATAATTCTTTGATTTCAGTACTAATACCCGCCCCAATTCAGAGATAAGGAAAGTGAGACACAAACCAAGCAATTTGCCAGGGGTCCTGTGGCTAGCAAATGACCGAGCCTAGACTCAACCTATGGTGGCTCCAGCCTCCTGCCCTCAGCCAAATTACTATATTGCACTATATTATTGTTGTTGTTTTTTTTTTTAAGGTCTGTGTACAAGCAAGTTATATTGTTTTATTTTTATTTTTGGTTTTTTTTTTTTTTTTTTTTTTTGCAAGGTAGGGTCTCACTCTGGTCCAGGCTGACCCGGAATTAACTGTGTATTCTCAGGATGGCCTCGAACTCTCGGCGATCCTCCTACCTCTGCCTCCCGAGTGCTGGGATTAAAGGCGTGCGCCACCACGCCTGGCTTTTTTATTTTTGGGTTTTTGAGGTAGGGTCTCACTTTATTCCAGGTTGACCTGGAGTTCACTATGTAGTCTCAGGGTGGCCTCGAACTCACAGCAATCCTCCTACCTCTGCCTCCCGAATTCTGGGATTAAAGGTGTGCTGCACCCCCACCCTTGGCAGGATATATTGTATTTTGCACCTCATTTCATCATAGCAGAGGACATTCCTATACATATATATTTTTTGGGGGGAGGGGTTGCGAGGTATGGTCTCACTCTGGTCCAGGCTGACCTGGAATTAACTTTGTAGTCTCAGGGTGGCCTCGAACTCTCGGCGTTCCTCCTACCTCTGCCTCCCGAGTGCTGGGATTAAAGGCGTGCGCCACCACGCCCGGCTCCAAAATATATTTTATAATGAGAAGTGACACATGACTCTAACAAGAAGGGAAAACATTGATGCAGCTGAAAGTGGAGGCTCATGGGAAGAAGCAGGTCATGGAAATAAAAAAACAGAAGAACAGCTGAGGGGTAGACTGAGAAATAGCTCAAGTATCACACTAAGGAGTGTGGAAGTGAGCTGGTTAGAAGGATCGAGAAAAGTCCTAAATAATCTTTTCCCTTCATCTGCCTGAAGCTGGAGTTCATCAGTCTGGTGGACTTCGACAGCCCTGGCCAGCAGGGGGCTGGGGTAGACAATGTGACCTTGAGAGGCTGCAACCCCACAGATACAGCGGAGAAAGACCAAGGTTTTTCTGCCCACCTCCCATCCCTACCCAGAGGCTCTTGCCCTGCTCACCTTCAGTTCCTCTGCCTTCTCAGAGCTGGGAGGTGGGCAGGGTGAGGTGCTGATCCTGCCCCATCCCCAGAGGTCTCCTGTAACTTTGAACGAGATGAGTGCAGCTGGCACACAGGCCACCTCACAGATGCCCACTGGCACCGTATAAAAAGCTATGGTCCGGGATACGACCATACTACTGGCCAAGGTAGGAGGTTTGTCAGACCTGGGAATCCTCAAACTGGGAGGCCACATCTGCAGCTTAGCTTTGTGTCCCCCTGCAGGTTTTTTCATGGTCATGGACCCCATGGACCCCCTTGCCCGTGGCCAAGGTGCCTACTTGCTCACCAGGTACCAGGTCCCAGCTGTCCCCAAGGAGTGTCTCAGCTTCTGGTACCACCTGTATGGGCCCCAGATTGGTGAGAACCTCTGAGCTGCCAGGGCCTCTGTGGATATGTCTGGTACCCAGCATTGGCCAGCAGTTGAAGACTGGTCCCCTATAAATGCCACTTCCCTGCAGGGACACTGCGTCTGGCCCTGAGGAGAGACAGGGACGAAGGCACACAACTGTGGTCCCGGTCAGGCACTCATGGCAACCGCTGGCACCAGGCTTGGGTCACCCTCCACCATCAGCTAGAGCCCAGCACTAAATACCAGGTGAGTCTGGAGCCTGGCAGAGGGTATGGGGCAGGCTTCAGTCAGCTGACACCATTCACCCCCAGCTACTGTTCGAGGGCCTCCGGGATGGGTACCATGGTACAATGGCACTGGATGACGTGGCTGTGCGACCCGGTCCTTGCTGGGCCCCCAAAAGATGCTCCTTTGAGGACTCAGACTGTGGCTTCTCTCCGGGAGGCTGGAGCCTGTGGATGCGCCAGGGCAATGCATCAGGCCAAGCTCCCTGGGGACCCTGGTCAGACCACACCACAGAGACAGCCCAAGGTACTGGCCTGGCAGGGGGTAGAGGGCAGAAGGAAGCCAGGAAAAGGTAAACTGATGCTTGTCCCCTCAGGATACTACATGGTGGTGGATACCAGCCCGAATGCACTGCCCAAGGGTCATATAGCCTCTCTGACTTCGGAGGAACACCAGCCCCTGGCACAGCCCGCATGCCTGACCTTCTGGTACCACCTGAGCCTTCACAAGCCAGGTGAGGGGCTGCAAGATCAGGAGGGCCCTTATGCAGGGTTGGAGAGCCCCTCCCCCCAAGTGGCTGACCTGCTTGGCTCTTGTTGCGCAGGTACTCTGCGGGTCCATGTGGAAGAGGGCACTAGACGCCAAGTGCTCAGCATTAGTGCCCATGGTGGGTTTGCCTGGCGCCTAGGCAGTGTGAACGTGCAGGCTGAGCGGGCCTGGAGGGTGAGTGCTTGGGTAGAAGTGGGCTTCCTCATGCCCAGGGGCTGCCAGGACCAGGCTGCAGGATGTGTGGCTCTGCACCCTTCAGGTGGTGTTTGAGGCCGTGGCCGCGGGCGTGGAGCAATCCTACATGGCTCTGGATGACCTGTTCCTCCAGGATGGGCCCTGCACACAACCAGGTAGGAGCCCTACTATAGCCTGAGTTGCACCAGATCTGCACTCCAGCTAACTCCCTGGCTCTGGCCCCAACCTGACCTGCGTACCCATTTGCCTCAGCCTAAGTAAGAGTAATGGTGCCTGGGGGTGGGCAGTAGAGCAGCTTTGTTCACCTGCCAGTTCTTTGCAGGGTCCTGTGACTTTGAATCTGGCCTATGTGGCTGGAGTCACCTGGCCTGGCCCGGCCTGGGCAGTTACAGCTGGGACTGGAGCAGTGGAGCTACACCGTCCCGCTACCTTCAGCCCACAGTGGACCACACTCTGGGCACAGAGGCAGGTAAACACTGGCTGGAGTAGGGGCGGAACTGGAAGGTGAGCAGGCAGTCACACAGCCAGTGCACTCCACTCCATCTGACACCACCTGGTAATGCCCAACTTGACTGGACTCTGCCCATCCAATTTTCCTTGGGTCAGAGACCACCAGGTCACAAGGGCCAGCACAGCATCCCACCCTCTTGTTCCCAGGTCACTTCGCTTTCTTTGAAACTAGCGTGCTGGGCCCTGGGGGCCAGGCAGCCTGGCTGCGCAGTGAACCACTGCCAGCCACTGAAGCCTCATGCCTCCGCTTCTGGTACTACATGGGCTTTCCTGAGCACTTCTGTGAGTGAGCTGGGTCTGCAGACATCTCGGTGTGGGGGGAGCAGGGGCTTAGGCTAGACACATAGATTCCTCCAGAGATCCAGAGGCTGACCTGCCCTGGCCCTTCTCTCAGACAAGGGTGAGCTGAGGGTGCTCCTCAGCAGTGTCCGGGGCCAGCTGGCTGTGTGGGGCGAGGGCGGACACCTACGGCACCAGTGGCTGCAAGTACAGATTCAAGTGGCTAGCGCTGAAGAATTCCAGGTGAGGTTGCAGGTGGGCTGGCCTCTTTTTCCCTCTTCTCTACTTCCCAGGTTCTCAGACTTCCTTCCCTATCAGATCGTGTTTGAAGCAACTCTAGGTGGCCAGCCAGCTCTGGGTCCTATTGCCCTGGATGATATTGAGTACCTGCCTGAACAACATTGCCAGCAGCAGACGCCTAGCCAAGGTAAGCACTGTGCTTCAGGCCAGTGGTAGTCCAAAGAAGACCCAGTATGACCAACCCTGCCATGGGTCTGTTAGGCTTGGGTTGGTGGCATTCTATGCCCAGCCCAAGGCTGGGCCCTTGGCCCTCTCCACCCTGTTCCATAGACCCTCAGGTGCTTGGGGTGAGAAATGCCAGATTTTGTTGCCCTCTTCCTAGACAAGGCCAGGTTGGGCAGAGACCACATAAGGGCCCTGTTTGGTGCTGCTGTTGCCTATCATAATGAAAATGTTGATCCAGAGCTGGGAATGGTGGCGCACGCCTTTAATCCTGGCACTCAAGAGGCAGAGGTAGGAGGATCACTGTGAGTTCGAGGCCACTCTGGGACTAAAAAAGTTCCAGGTTAGCCTGGGTTAGTGAGGAGAAAGACCTTACCTTAGAAATATAAAAAAGCCGGGCATGGGAGCTGGAGATATGGCTTACCAAAGCCAAAGGCCTTTTAAAGCCTGCAGAGCCTTGTTGTTGACTCTCCAGGACCCACGTAAGCTAGATGCACAAGTGGGCGCATGCATCTGGAGTTTGTTTGCAGTGGCTGGAAGCTCTGGCCTGCCCATTTTCTCTCTCTCTGCCTCTTTCTCTCTTATAAATAAATAAATAAATAAATTAATAAATTAATTTTAAAAAGCTGGGCATGATGATGCATGCCTTTAATCCTAGCACTCAGATCACTGTGAATTCAAGGCCACCCTGAAACTACATAGTGAATCCAGATCAGCCTAGGCTAGAGCAAGACCTCAAAAAAAAAAAAAAAAAAAAAAGCTGGGCGTGGTGGCACATGCCTATAATCCCAGCCCAGCACTCAGGAGGCAGAGCTGGGAGGATCGCCATGAGTTCGAGGCCACTCTGAGACTACATAGTGAATTCCAGGTTAGCCTGGGCTAGAGTGAAACAGTACCTGGAAAAACCAAAAATAGGTCTCCCTCCCTCCTGCCCCTTGCAGCATTGTGTCAGGATGAACATCCTCCCTTTAAAGAGGGTGGACCCTGGTACTAGTAAAGGCTGAAGAGGTCAGGCAGCCACAGGCTTGCTCCTTGCCTTCAATGGTAGGTGCAAGACCCCAACACCAGGACTGGGATCTTGTAGATGGCTCGAGGAGGCTCAGGTTCACATGTCCTATTGGCTTACAGGGGACGTAGCACCTTCTTTGTTGGTGCCAGCCGCTGTTGGGGGCGCCCTCCTCTTCCTTGTGCTTCTCATGCTGCTGGGCCTCGGGGGCTGGCACTGGCTGCAAAGGATGGGTTGCCCCTTCTGGAGGGACGCAGACACAACCGTCTCCAGCTTTGACAACATCCTCTTCAATGCGGTAGGATCCCCCAGATGTGGGCAAGTGGGAGATCCTGCCTCCAGACTTACTGATGGAGACCAGGCACCCCTCCTTGTCAAGTCAGTCATCATCACAAAACTCCCTGCTTCCTCCTAGGATCAAGTCACCCTCCCGGCATCGGCATCTGCTACCAGCAACTCATAGACGGCACCGAATAAGGGCTGGCCTCTCATGCAAACACCTTAATCACTCAGACCTCAGTGGATACCTGACCTTCTCTCAGGCTGTGGGGCTTGGGAGACACTCTGAGCTTCCATGGTCTTCCCTCTTCACACTGTGAATAAATGCCCTTTGCCAGTGAGGTCAGCCCAGGCTCTCAGGCGGAGCTCTGTGATTTGTGCTTTGCCACTTAGCAAATAGACAACTTTCCCCAGGGTTCAAGGCTTGACCCGAGGCAGACCCCAAGGGTTAGCTTTGGTACAGCTCAGGAACTTCAAGACAGACTCCCACAAACAGGCAGACCACATGAAGAACCAGGGCTGGACAGTTTTGAGGGGCAACTGAGCAGGACCCCATTACTCCAGCTTGGCACTAGCAGCCCCACGAGCCTGGAAGGCAGATGGACCCATCCCAATTTGCTGGGTGATTCTTCACCCACTGAGGATGTATCACCTCACAGGTGCAGAACACTGAGGGGATGTGGTGCCATGCAGCTGGCCTTGTGGGAGAAAATGCCACTACCCCACATAAAGGCTGAATAACCCCTCCAGGGCTGCAGGTTGCCAGGTATCTAGTGACCTTTTCAAAGTGGTCACTGGAAGGCAAGATGCCCTTTGGCTTTTGGGCTGAGAGAGAGGTGACACCCCAGGAAGGTCAACAGACGGGAGGCACCCACTCAGGATCAGATCCTAATGAAGATATGTTGATGCCTATCCCAGGGGTGGCTTTTTTTTTTTTTCAAGGTAGGGTCTCACTGTAGCCCAGGCCGACTTGAAATTCACTATGTAGTCTCAGAGTGGCCTCAAACTCTTGCCAATCCTCCTAACCTCTGCCTCCCATGTGCTGGAATTAAAGGTGTGCACCACCAAGCCCAGCTCCCAGGGGTGGTTTCCGAAGCTCTGATCCTCTACATGGGTCCGGGTCCTCAGCTATCCTGGGTGAGGGAAGCGATACCCACATCCATGCAGCTAGGTGCTCCCTTCCTGCCCAAGGAAAGCTGCCTGGTCATAGACAACATCTACCCCAAAAAGCCATGGCTGTGATCACCTGTCCCAAGACTCAACCCCAAGGGAAAGAGGCAATGGGACATGGTAAATGCCACCCTGGGTCTTCAGGTGCCATGAGGCTAACAGATACCTACTTGTCTGAGCAGACAGAAAAAAGCAACCTTTAAATTCCTAGGTGGCAATGAAATATCTATCATGAAACTTGCCTTCTATCCCCTGCAAGTGTGGTCCAAGGTGAGCAGGCCAAAGGCCACAGAGGGTACCAAGCTCTGCCTCCCTCTGGCAGGAGGATAAAAACTCTTAGTCACAGGAGAGCAAGTGCTAGGAGGTCTCCTCCCAGGCTCAAGTGACCCCTATAGCAAGACATCCATGGGACAGAAGATGCTGGTCCTCACCTCTGCCAAGGGTTAGGTTGGGAGACGAGGGGAAAAAAAAGAGTCAGGAGGCAGACTTTGCAAGGTTTTGCTTTGTTTGACAGCAGATATGGGTGGAAGGGGGCCACAAGCCTGACCCCCATGTTCCGCTCAGCCATGAGAAGACCCACGGCAGTGCTGGTGGCCCCAGAGGACCAGCCAGAAGAGCTCAGCCGGAACCACTGGCTTCGAGGCTTTGTGTTCATTTTGCCTTCGGTCCCTTCTCAATAGGCTTCCCGATGTCCTTCCCCCGGAGCTTGAGGCCTGAAAGAAGCCAACAAGAAGCTGACCACTTGTCGTGTCCCTGTGCTCACCCACCCTTCCTGCCCTGCTCATTTATCACCCACCTCCTCAGAGGGCCTCCACACAGACAAAGCTGGCTTTCATGGATAGATTAAAGCCCGTGAGCCAACCATCTTAGAATAGGAGAGGACAAGGCTCATGCCACCACTTGGGAGGCTGAGCTAGGACAATGGCTGTATGCGGCCACTATGGACTACATAGTGAGTTCCAAGACAGCTTGGGCTACAATGTGAGACCCTGTCTCAAAACAAAAAAAAAGGGGGGGAGGGGGAGGAGTTGGTGGGACATGCCTTTAATCCCAGTACTTGGGAGCCAGAGGTAGGATCACTGTGAGTTTGAGGCCACCCTGAAACTACAAAGTGAATTCCAGGTCAGCCTGAGCTACTGTGAGACCCTCCCTGAAAATAAAAAGGGTTGGAGGTAGAGGGAAAGCACATGTATCGTGTGATCTTCATAGGGCAGTGGACTCAGGCCACAGCAAAGGACCCATTACATCATTCAATTAGGGCTCTGGAGTACCCACCATTCCCCAAATCCATGGCCAAAATCCCAGCAGAATGGCCTCAGAGGACAGAGTCCCATCGTCTCAGCCTTTACACTGTCCCTCCCGGGGGGGCAACATCTTGCCCAAGACACTTCCAGGGGAAACACTCACCAATGGCTCTCTCAATTTTGCCCAAAACCTGGTTATTTGGGATGGCTCGTCCACTCTCATAGTCTGCGATGACTTGCGGCTTTTCATTGATTTTCTGAAGAGGAGATGTGCTTTAGTCACACCAGCATAATGGGGTGCACTGCAGAAACTAAGGAAGCACCCATGGGCAGCTGTCTCTAGGACCTTGGGTCCCTCTGGTACAGACAAGTCTTGTGCAAAAGGGGGCTATAGGCATTCTGAATTGGCACCCCCAAAACACCCAGGTGGTAAACCCACCCTCCTGATGCTGTCTGAGGGCCTTGCAACTGTCCCCAAGCCACAGCCATCAGAGCCTCACCGTGGCCAGGTCCTTCTGTGTCAGGCCATTGCTCTGCCGGCCCCGCTGAATTACTTTGCCCACCTCCAGGGTCACCCTGTCATGGTGCAGCTCTTCTGTCTCTCGGTCCAGCTTGGCTGTGTTCTTGGTGATGGAATGCTGCTTGTTCTGACCAGCAGCCCCTGGAGGCAGTGTGAGAGGAGCAAAGAGGGTTTGCAGTCAGCATGAGAGTGGGAGAAATGACTTCAAATGGTAACCAGACCAACAGGCTCCCAGGCCCAGCTAACCTGGGAAGCCAAGCTGCCCCAATTCACAGACCTAAGAGCTCTGAATCAGAGTTTGCTCACACCTGTGGGAGAACAGTTCCTGACCTCACACTGCTCAGAGCTGTCAAGTGTTGACAAGGCCATGGACACTTCCTGGCTGTCCAGCAGTCAGTGTATGGCACCAGTTAGGTCCCCAGGGCACTCTGCAACCACACCATCAGGCAGATAACCCTACAGCGCATGCTCATTTCCCAAGTGGAAGCACAAGTACCTACATTTCTTGGATGTCTCCACATCTTCTCCTCGTCTCTGAGCTGCTAAGATGGCCTAGAAAGTTAGAAAGTGGTTTTCAATCAAAGTTAGCTTTCCAGTGTCTAGATCACAAAGTAGGGTGCTGTTAGCCAATTTGCATGCTGCTAACAGTACTGACGGGCTGATATGCAACACTAAGTTTAATAACTCAAGCTTATTACACTAGCTCCTAACCCCTTTACACCATGATTTCACTTTCCACAGTTTTAGTTACCTGTAGTCAACCTTAGTCCAAAAACATGACCTGGGCTGGAGAAATGGCTTAGAGAATAAAGCACTTACCTGCAAAGCCCAAGGATCTAGGTTGGATTCCCCAGTACCCACATAAGCACAAAGGGGCACATGCATCTGGAGTTCATTTACAGTGGCTAGAGGCCCTGGTGTACCCATCCTTTCTCTCTCTCTCTCTCTCTCTCTCTCTCTCTCTCATCTATCTATCTATCTGGCTTTTTCTCTCTCAAATAAATAATTAAAAAACATTGGGCTAGAGAGATGGCTTAGCTGTTAAGGTATTTGCTTGTGAAGGCTGAGGATCGAGGTTTGATTTCCCAGTACCCACATAAGCCAGAGGCACAAGGTGGTGCATGTGTCTGGTGTTCATTTACAGTGGCTGGAGGCCCTAGTATGCCTATTCTCTCTCTCTTGGTCTCTCTCAAATAAAATTAAATAATTTTTTTAATTACCTGGAAAATTCCAGAAATAAAAAAATTCCAGGCTGGAGAGATGGCTTAGTGGTTAAGGCATTTGCCTACAAAGCCAAAGGACCCAGGTTCAATTCCCCAGGATCCACATAAGCCAGATGCACAAGGGGCACATGCACCTGGAATTCGTTTGCAGTGGCTAGAGGCCCTGGTGTGCCCATTCTCCGTCTCTATTTTCTCTCTCTGCTTGCAAATAAATTAAACAAAAAACTTAGGAAAAAAACAATTCCAGGGCCAGAGAGATGGCTTAGCGGTTAAGGCACCTGCCTCCTAAGCCTAAGAACGCTGGTTCCAATCTCCAGGTCCCACGTTTAGCCAGATGCAAAGTGACGCAAGTGCGCAATGCCGCACTTGACCACAAGGGGGTGCACGCATCTGGATCTCATTCTCAGTAGCTAAGAGACTGCTGGCGTGCCCATCTCTATCTGTCTTCCTCTCCTCTCTCTCTCAAAAAAAAAAAATAATAATAATAATAAATAAACAATTCCAAAGTGGCAAGTTGTACATGTTCTGAGAAATGGGATGAAGTATCATACCATCCCCACCATCCCATCTGAGACCGACACATCCCTTCGTCCACTGTGACCATACTGTGTATGCTACCTGTTACTCACTTAGCAGTCTTCTTGGGGTTACCAGATAACTGTAGAGGGATCAGTAGAGCACAAGCTTGTGTCAAAACAAACAAACAACAACAACAACAAAAAAACCCTGATGTAGGAGCCTAATGCTGCATCACAATGCCTATGTGATTCATGTCCCTTTGTGACACAGGGTACATAATTTATCATCCCACACCATCCCAAGAAGACTGAGAGTACAGTACCTCAAGACAGACCACATTCACAACTCTTATTACAGTGAACTGTTGTTCTGTGATCGACAGCTACTGTTCCCTACTGTGTCTAACTTACGAACTTTGTTACAGGTTTGTGTGTCTAGAAAGCAAACATAGCATACTGGGATCTAGCACTATTCATGGTTTCAGACATCCACGAGGGGCTTAGAATATGTCCCCCCAAAGACAGGGTACCCCACTATATATACAAAACCTCTCAACATCCAAATATCCAGGCAACACACTACACTATTGCTGAAGCAGCCTGCTTCGGTACTACAAAAGACAAGCTTGAAGCAGGATGTGGTGATGCACATGCACGATCCCAGTACTCAAGCAACCGAGGCAGGAAAATTAGTGTATGCTACAAAACAAGACCCTGTCTCAAGAAAAAAAAAGGGGGGGGGGCTGGAGAGATGGCTCAGTGGTTAAGGTGCTTGCCTGCTAAAGCCTAACTACCCTGGTTCGATTCTCCAGTATCCACATAAAGCCAGATGTGCAAAGTGGCACATGCATCTGGAGTTCATTTGCAGTGGCTGGAGGCCCCTGGTGCGCCCATTCTGTTTCCCTCTCTCTCTTTCTGTCTCACTCTGTTTGCCAATAAATAAATAAGTAAATATAAATAAAAAAATTTTTTTAAAAGGCTGGGCTGGAGAGATGGCTTAGCTGTTAAGGCATTTGCCTGTGAAGCCTAAGGACCCAGGTTCGATTCCCCAGTACCCATGTAAGCCAGATGCACAAGGTGGTGCATGTGTATGGAGTTCGTTTGCAGTGGATAGAGGCCTTGGTGTACCCATTCTCTCTCTCTCATATATAAATAAAAAAATAGTTTTTAAAACAGGAAAAAAGGGCTGAAGGTGTTGCTCTGTGGCACAGTACTTGCTCAGCATGCAACAAGTCCCTGGATTCAATCTTAGCACTTCAAAAGTAAGAATAAAGCCGGGAGTGGTGGCGCATGCCTTTAATCCCAGCACTCGGGAGGCAGAGGTAGGAGGATCACCAAGAGTTCAAAGCCAGCCTGAGAATACATAGTGAATTCCAGGTCAGCCTGAGCTAGAGTGAGACCCTACCTTGAAAAAAAACAACAAAAACAAAAAAGTAAGAATAACGCTTGGATTCTTTCTAGAAATTCTTATTTGGAATAAATCTTCTCTAGTAAACTCTTTTGCAAAGCAGAAAGGCGTGCCATGCTGGCCTGGCCTGGCTTCCTCCATGAGTGTGGCTCCTAATGAGACAGAGATGACGCATCCAACAGAACCCTGCGGTCTCCCTGGAAACAAGACCACTAGCAGTGATGCCTAAGCCATGGTCACTGAGCATTAACATAATGCTTCAAAAGAATGGCTTGTGAAAGACTTTCTACAGTTCCCATGACTCCCTAGCTTATGGATACGAGATCGCTCAAAAAGGAGCATGAATTTGGCTTCGACTGTGCAGCAGACTCATAACACAAAACATCCCTACACACCCTTGCATCTCAGATAAGCAGGGTCCATCTGTGCAGAGGGATACCAGGCCACACCAGACATCACAGGCTCCCAGACAGCACAGCACTCTTTACAGCCTGAGATCACCTGGACGGGCTCCGAGGCCAGCAACCCACTGGAGATGCCAGCACTAGGTGGGCACCAGATGGGGCGAAAAATCTTCAGCAAGGGGGCATGCCGCCTTGCCCAGGTCTTGTGTTCCCCAAGTCTCTTATGTCCAGTACCGATGTCCTCCATTCCCGCCCCAGGTTCACCACCCTTAAAGCCAGCCCAGGTTCTCTGACCTGCTCTGGCACCTGTCTTCAACCCCGGTTCCATCTCCACCCAGATCCTGTCTTGGTCCCATCCCCCAATCCTTGACCCTTGCCCCTAGCCTTGCACAGGTCTCCTAGCCTCTGCCCCAGGCCTTCTCTCGCACTCGGTCCCCACCCTTGGTGGCTAGTCACCAAGGCCCTAGCCCCAGGTCGTCGTTCCGGTCCCCGCCCACTGCCCCTATCCCCTAGGACTCGGCCCAGCGAGCGCGGCGCGCGGCCCGGCCCCACCGGCCAGGTACCTGTTTGGACTTTGCCTGTGCGGCCGTCGGCCCCTTCTTGCGCAGCACCGTCACGGTGTCCCAGTCGCTCTCGGCCATGGCGCGGCGGGGGCGGCGGTCCGCACGGTGGCTGTGGCAGCTGCTCGAGACCCGGCGCGGCGACGCGACGTCCCTTCGTCGCCTCCCCGCTTCCGGCGCCCGCACTGCGGTCCCACCCCCTGCTCCCATTGGTCGGGGGCTCAAGGGGGCGGAAACTTCCCGAGGCTCGGAGCCAATCCGCGCCTGGCTCGTGTGGAGAGGCGCTGGGGCCGCCCGTGGGCGACGCGTGGAGGGCGACGTCTGAGGTGAACGCCGCTGCCTTGGGCGATCGGGCTGCCACTGGGGTGGAGAGGAGGTTATGGGGACGTGAGCGGAGTTCGGGAGACCTCTTGAGAAGAGCGCGGGGACCTGAGAGAAGATGGGTTCAGGGGGCCTAAGGGTACCGTAAGAATAGAGGTGTGGGTGGGAAGAAGGCACAGGGGAAGAGGCAGCCCCCTATAGAGGGAAGTGAACCCCTCTCTGCGGGCGTTGTGTGAAAATGGGGCGCTGCGCGAAGTGGGGGAGAAGCGGCCCAGGAAGGTCAAATCCCCAGAGCCTGACCCCACTGATCCCAGCTGTCTATAGGATACCACCACCACTACCAATTGGGGAACCTAGGCTAGTAATCCTTGCCACACCTTTGGGGATCTTCGCGCCCCAGTGTTTGGATTTGGGCTCTGTTCGTTCTGTAACTTTGCACTCTCCCCGCACTTAGAAGTTTTGCTTCTCTGGAGGTGTGTGTGGGGGGATGCAAAAGTGTTGACAGATTTTGTGGTGTCTAAAGCAAATGCGCCCTCCTGGAGTGCTCTTTTTGGGGAAAAGAATGCAAAACTGAAAACAACTACAGAAATGCATTTTGTTTTATTTTATTTTTCGTTTTTGTTTTTTCGGAGTAGAGTCTCGCTCTAGCCCAGGCTGACCTGGAATCCACTATGTAATCTTAGGCTGGCCTCGAGCCTCCTACCTCTGCCTCTGGAGTGCTGGAATTAAAGGCATGTGCCACCATGCCCAGCATGATATGCATTTTAAACTAAACATTTATTTTTCACTAAGGTGTTATCTGGAAGACATAACTAAATTGTGTCACCAACCTCCACCCCACCTTTAAGGGTTAGGTACGTGAATGTTATAAAGCAGTTTTGAAGGGGCTGGAACCAACATTAACTGACAGAAATTTTCCATCTAAATTATAAAAGTATTTAAGTAAAAAAGGAAATGGTCTGGAGAGATGCCTCAGGGGTTAAAGGCACTTGCTTGCAAAGCCCGACTGCCCAGAGTTCCATTACCCAGTACCCACTAAAAGCCAGATACACAAAATGGCACATGCATCTGGGGTTCGTTCTGATGCTCCCATCTCTCTGGCGCTCGCCTTTAATCCCAGCACTGGGGAGGCAGAGGTAGGAGGATCGTGGTGAGTTTGAGACCACAGCCTGAGACTACATAGTGAATTCCAGGTCAGCCAGGGCTATAGTGACACCCTAACTCCCCCCATAAAAAAAAGAAAATGGAGGCTTCAGAAGGAAAAGATGTCCACATTTCATGTAATGCATTCAATCTTGGCTAGAGAGTAGCAAAATGAAAACAAGATTACTACAAAATTTTCACTACAGAGCACTGTGCACATCTGTGCTCCAAGCAGAGCCTGTTGGTCCTGCCCTGGAAGGAGCACATAGATCTCTTTGATCCAGTCATTGTTATAAGGCTAGTATATATGGGTATCCTCTCACTAAACGAGGCAGCTGAGATCTGTCAAATAATCGATACAATCAAACTATTGGGATTTATTCTTTTCCAGTTGTAGTAGACAGCTTCAGGTTTGCTGAGATGAATTTCCAGACCAGGCAAAGTTATGGAGAAAGGGATATTTATTGAAGCTTACAGATCCAGGAGAATTCCACAATGGCAAAAGAAGCTGGCCTGCTTTCACAACACCAGAGAGAAAAGCCACAAGCCAAAAGCCACACAGCAGGAACACACCTCAGGAACTCCAGCTAGGCACACTTTGCATATCTTTAGATTGAAACCTCAAACCCACCACCACACCTTAAGATCTGCCCAGTGACACTGCAACCAGGTGCTACAAGCTAATAAAACATTTAATATATTGGGGACCATCTCTTCAAACTACCACACCAGTGTTCTTCAAACGCTTCACAAACCATCGCTCCATTTTGCTGCAGCTGCCACTGAAACCGTCCACCACCACACCTGAGCTCAACTACAACACCCATAATGTGCATCTTTTGATTAAAATGTTCACCTGGCGCAGCTCCCAGCACTAGGCAGAGGTAGGAGGATGGCACCCACCCTAGACTACATAGTGAATTCAGGTCAGCCTGAGCTTTTCGAAAAACCAAAAAAATAAATAAATAAAATGTTCAGGGGAGTGTTGAGTATCTAACCCAGGATCTAGTGCATGCTAGTCAGGCACTTTGTCACTGAGCTATACCCAGGACAAGGTGTATATTTGGTATAAATGTGTAAAATGTATATGTCATTTTACATCCTGCTGTATGTTTTTAATTTCTTTTGTAAAATTTGGGCTAGGCTGGGTGTGGTGGTGCATGCCTTTAATCCCAGCACTCAGGAGGTAGAGGTAGGTGGATCTCTGAGTTCAAGGTCAACCTCAGACTACACAGTGAATTCCAAGCCAGCCTAGGCTACAGTCAGACCCTACCTTGAAAAACAAAAACAAAAAAAAAATTAAATTGACTAGAGAGATGGCTTAGCAGTTAAGGCACTTGCCTGCAAAGCCTAAAGACCCGGGTTCAATTCTCCAGTACCCATGTAAGCCAGATGCACAAGGTGGCACATGCATGTGGAGTTTGTTTGCAGTGCCTGGGAGCCCTTCTGTACCCATTCTCTATCTTTCTGTTACTTCCTTCCCGCCCCCCCCCAAATAAAAAAACATTATAAGGGCTGGGGATATAGCTCATTATAGAACACTTGCCTAGTATACACACATAGGCCTTATGTTCAATCCCAGCACTACCAAAAGAAATTGTATGCATCTCTTCGTGGTTTTGCTGATATTGTCAGCTATAATCTCTCTGATAATCTCATCATGATTTTGCAGACTTGTTTTCTAGAAAGAGTAGAGAATAGAGAGATAGCACAAATGTTTCTCAGAGATTTTGTCCATAAGTATCAACATTGTCTTGGGAAAACTCAAAGTTTCTCACAGGTGAGTTCATTGCTGCAGTTATTGTTACAGCTTTGATATCTTAACACAGGGAATTTTTTTTTTTTTAGTAGGCGTCTCATTCTAGCCCAGGCTGACCTGGAATTCACTATGTTAGTCTCAGGGTCTCCTGAGTGCTGGGATTAAAGGTGTGTGCCACCACACCCTGGGAATGGTGCATCAGGGCCTCTAGCCACAAACAAATTCCAGTCACATGCACTCTCTTGTGCATCTAGCTTTACGTAGGTACTAGGGAATTGAACCTGGGTCCTTTAACTTTGCTGGCAAACGCCTTAACTGCTAAGCCATCTCTCCAGCCCAACCCTTATCTCAAAAACAAAAAAAAAGTTGTTGGGGCTGGAGAAGATGGCTTAGCAGTTAAGGCGTTTGCCTGCAAAGCCAAAGGACCCTGTTTCAATTCCCCAGGACCCACATAAGCCAGATGCACAAGGAGGCGCATGCATCTGGAGTTCATTTGCAGTGGCTGGAGGTCCTGGCATACCCATTCACTTTCTCTCTTTCTTTTTTTTTTTTTTTTTTTTATTTTTGGTTTTTCGAGGTAGGGTCTCACTCTAGCCCAGGCTGACCTGGAATTCACTCTGTATTCTCAGGGTGGCCTTGAACTCATGGCGATCCTCCTACCTCTGCCTCCCGAGTGCTGGGATTAAAGGCGTGAGCCACCATGCCCGGCACCACTGTCTCTCTTTCTCTACCTCTTTCTCTCTCTCAAATAAATAAAATATATTTTTAAAAAAGATGTCAAAGGTGGTGTTGATTTTACTGTAGCCCAGCAGTTCTGGTTCCAGGCAGGTATTAAATTTGCAATCTTCCTGGCCCAGTCTCCCTAACAGCTGGGGTTATAAACAGTATAGGCCATCACTCCTGGGCACTAGGGATTTGAACTCAAAACCTCATGCTTGAACAGTAAGTACTTTGATGATTAAACAATCTCCTCAGCCCCACTTATTTCTTATGGTGAAGATTTTAAAAATTGGCCATATGGGGCTGGAAAGATGGCTTAATGGTTAAGGTGCTTGCCTGTGAAGCCTAAGGACACAGGTTTGATTCCCCAGTACCCACTTAGGACAGATGCACAGGTGGCACATGTGTCGAGTTCGTTTGCAGTGGCTGGAGGTCCTGGTGTGCCCATTCTATTTCTATCTGCCTGCACTTTCTCTCTCTCTCTCTCTCTCTCTCTCCCTCCCTTTCTCAAATAAATATATAAAATATACTTTTTAAAAATTGGGTAGAAAAAGGTGGTGGCGCAACTCCTCCCAGCACTACAATGCAGAGGTGAAGGATCAGACCACCCTGAGACTACATTTAATTCCAGGTCAGCCTGGACCAGAGTGAGACCCTATTGCAAAACCAAAAAAAAAAAAAAATTGGGTAGAAAAGGGTACAACTCCTTACAATGCAACTGTCCAGACAGAAATTGGCCTTGATATCCATGACCTTGCAGTGCCTAGCAATACCTTCGCAAGACCCTCAGAAGAAAAAGATGATGATGTTAAATTAAAAGAGAGACTAATGGAGAGAGGGAAGGGATATGATGGAGATTGGAGTTCTAAAGGAGTATGGGGGCAGGGGAGGGAAATATGCATTTTTTGTAAGTATAGAAATTGACAATAAAAAAATTTTGTTTTAATTGGGCAGAAGATGCACATGGTGGCACATACATCTGGATTTCATTTGCAGTGGCTAGAGGCCCTGACATGCCCATTCTTTCCCTCTCTCTCTCTCTCTCTGTCTCTAATAAGTAAATAAATAAAAATAAAAACTTTTTTAAAAATGGGCAGATGGGGCTGGAGAGATGGCTTAGTGGTTAAGGCATTTGCCTGAAAAGCCAAAGGATCCTGGTTCGATTCTCCAGGACCCACGTAAGTCAGATGCACAGGAGGGATCATGTATCTGGAGTTCATTTGCAGTGGCTGGAGGCCCTGGTGCTCCCATTCTCTCTCTTTTTGCCTCTTTCTCTCTCTCTCTCAAATAAATAAAATATATTTTTATAAAAAAACATTTTAAAAATTGGGCAGATGATGTACAGCAGCTGGTAAAGCTCTTGCCTAGCATGCACAAAAAGCCCTGGGTTTGATTCCCAGCATTGTATAAACAAAGCATGGTGGTGCACGCCTGTAATCCTAGCACTTGGGTTTGTGAGGTGGAGGCATAAGGATCAATTCAAGGTCACTTGGGGGGGATTTTATTTTTTGAGGTAGGGTCTCCCTCTAGCCCAGGCTGACCTGGAATTCACTATGTAGTCTCAGGCTGGCTTTGAACTCACAGCAATCCTCCTACTTCTGCTTCCCAAGTACCAGAATTAAAGGCATGTGCCACCATTCCTGGCTGGCTCTCAAGGTCATTTTTAGCCAGGAAGTTCTAAACCAATCTGCACTACCTGAGACACATTTTTTTCCTGGAAAGACAAATCCTTCTTTGGACTGGGGAGACTGCTTAGTAGTAGAAGGTGTTTACTTGCAAAAGCCTGTTGATCTAGGTTTGATTCCTCAGTGCTCACATAAAGCCAGATGCAGAAAGTGGCACAAGCATTTGGAGTTGGCAGTGACAAGAGATCCTAGCACACCCATATATTCTTTCTCTGTTTCTCTGTTTGTTTGTTTTGTGAGGTAGGGTCTCACTGCCCAGGCTGACCTGGAATTCACTCCGTAGTTTCAGGGTGGCCTCGACTGCATGGCGATCTTCCTACTTCTGCCTCCTGAGTGCTGGGATTAAAGGCATGCACCACCATGCCCAGCTTTCACATAAAAAGATTTTAAATATTTATTTTATTTCTTTGAGAGAGGAAAAATGACTGTGCCAGGGCCTCTAGCCACTATAAACAAACTCCAGATGCATGCCCCACCTTGTGCATCTGGCTTACATGAGTACTGAGGAATTGAACCTGAGTCCTTAGGCTTCGTAGGCAAGCATTTTAACCACTAAGCCATCTCTCCAGCCCAATAAAATTATATTTAAAAAACAAAAAATGGTGTCAGGCATAGTGGCACATGTCTTTAAGCACTTGGGAGGCAGAGGTAGGATTTTATTTTATTTTAGTTTATTTTATTTTTATTTTATTTTATTTTATTTTATTTTTGTTTTTCGGCCACCCTGAATTTCAGGTCAGCCTGGGCTAGAGTGAGACCCTACTTTGAAAAACCAAAAAAATTTTTTCTTAACTGGCATAGTAGCTCATTCTTATAATCCCAGCATCGGGGCAGGAGAATTACCACCCTAAATTCCAGGGAAGCTACAGTGTAAGCAGCGGGGGTGGGAGGGAGAGGGGTTACAGGCATGTACAATTGTGCCAGCATTTAGTCTCTGATCTGATTCATGCTTGCCTTTAACCTTTGTGGGCAGGTCTAGGTAGGGCTTCTTTATTTTATTTTATTTTATTTTATTTTATTTTATTTTATTTTATTTTATTTTATTTTTTGTTTTTAGTCAGGGCTGTATTTGAGGGTTTTTCACTAGGGTCTCGCTCTAGCCCAGGCTGACCTGGAATCCACTATGATCAGGATTTTCAGGGTGGCCTTGAACTTTGGGTTCTGTTCAAATAAAGCAATCCTCCTACCTCTGCCAACCTCAAGTGCTGGGATTAAGGATGGTGTGTGCTGCCACACCCAGCTTGCTCAGCCTGGGCTAGAGTGAGACCCTTGCAACAATTGCTCAAGGATAAATCATGAATTAAGTTTATTCAGGGAATAATCACAAATTGCTTGGAACTTGCTTGCTTTCTCTCCATAAGCATGTGGACTTAAGAAACTTAGAAATCCTTTCTCCCTCTCTCCTGGGAGAACCTGCACATCTTTCTTTTTTATTCAAAGAGAGAAGTTACCCCAAGCTAAGTAGCAGAGAAAACCAGAGCTGAGCAGAGTGGCCAAGTGGCAGAGTTCCCGACAGGAAAGATAGGAGCCTTTATAGGCAAGGGGAAGACCTGATTGGTTGGTAGATTGAAGCCAGCCCATCCAGGCCTCCTGTCTAGGTAGTATGCTAAACTGGGAAACAAAGGGCATTGTATAACCAACTCCATCAGACATGAGTTCCATATGTGGGGTGGCATTTCATGGTTGTCTTTGAGCCTTAATCCCTCCTTCACTACCCTGGCCTCCAGGAATGCAGGGATTAAAAGCATGCACTACCATGCCAGGCTTAAGACCATCACCATCTTGAAGCAAAACATCTGTGATCACCTGCAGGAGACATTCAAGAGATCAGACCTGCCGGCCGTGGTAGCACTCACCTTTAATCCCAGCACTCAGGAGGCACAGGTAGGAGGATTGCCCTGAGTTCGAGGCCACCCTGAGACTACAAGGTGAATTCCAGGTCAGCCTGTGCTAGAGTGAGACCTTACCTCAAAAACAAAACAAAACAAAAAAGTTAAAAAGAAAAGCATAGAAGCCAGGTGTGGTGGCACACACCTTTATCCCAACTCTTGGGAGGCAAAGGTAGGAGGATCACTGTGAGTTTGAGGCCACCCTGAGACTATATAGTGAATTCCAGGTCAGCCTGGACTGGAACATGATCCTACCATGAAAAACTAAAATACAGGCTGGAGAGATGGCTTAGCAGTTAAGGCACTTGCCTGTGAAGCCTAAGGACCCATGTTCAACTCTCCAGATCCCACATAAGCCAGAGGCACAAACATGAGGCAAGTGTAAGGTCGCACATGCCCACTAAGTGGCACAAGCGTCTGGAATACAATTGCAGTGGCTGAGGCCCTGGCAAGCCAATTCCCTTTCTCTCTCTCTCTCTTTCTCTCTCTCGCTCTCTGTCTCCATCTAAAAATAAAAATAGGGCTGGAGAGATGGCTTAGAGAGCCCTCTCTCTTGCTCTCTCTAAATAAATAATTTAAAAAAATAATCTCAAATAAATAACAAAATTTAAATAAAGAAAAACAAAACAGGGCTGGAGAGATGGCTTAGTGGTTAAGGTGTTTGCCTGCAAAGCCAAAGGATCCTAGTTTGATTCTCCAGGACCCACATAAGCCAGATGCACAAGGGGGCACATGCATCTGGAGTTCATTTGCAGTGGCTGGATGCCCTGGTGCATCCATTCTCCCTCTCTGCCTCTTTCTATTTCTCAGATAAATAAATAAAAAATTTAAAAAGAAAAGCTGGAGAGAGGTGGCTTAGCAGTTAAGGTGCTTGCCTGCAAAGCCAAAGGACCCAGGTTCAACTCCCCAGGACTCACGTAAGGGGGCACATGCATCTGGAGTTCGTTTGTAGTGGCTGGAGGCCCTGGCATGCCCATTCTCTCTCCCTCTCTCTCCCTCTCCTCTCTCTCTCTCTACCTGCCTATTTCTGTATCTCTCATTCTCTTTCTCAGATAAATAAATAAGTAAAATTAAAAAAAAAAAAAAAACCAAAGGGCTGGAGAGGTGGCTTAGTGGTTAAGGCACTTGCCTGCATGGTCAAAGGACTCAGGTTCGACTCCCCAGGACTCACGTAAGCCAGATGCACAAGGAGGCACGTGCATCTGGAGTTCGTTTGCAGTGGCTGGAGGCCCTGGCGTGCCCATTCTCTCTCTCTCTTTCTACCTGTCTACTTCTGTATCTCTCTCTCTCTCTCTCTCTCAAATAAATAAAATAAAATATTCTTTAAAAAAAGAAAAACAAAAAATAAAGAAAACCCAAGCATCAAATTAACCCAAGATGCAAGAATCTCTACATTATAATACAAGAAGCACAAAAATATCAAGACAATATAATTCCACCAAAAATTATTAAAAATAAATAAATAAAATAAAAATATTTAAAAAACTAAAATACAAAACAAAAACTGGAGTTTCCGGGACTTTATTTTCCCAAGTGCCCTTTACTCACGGGAAAGCAGTTCTTGTAGGGGCCTCACTGGTGAGAATCCTGCTTGTGACTGCCCTGAGCCACTCTGCTTGCTAAAGGATACAAACTTTACATGACAGAAAACAGATTTACTTTCAGACTGTGGGTTGTGTGGCTCTCTTCACCAGCCCCATGCTCTAAGTCACTTTTGGTCTTAAAATAAAACCTTCCTCAGTTTTTTTTTTTAATTTTTTTTTTAATTTTGTGTTGCAGATATGGGTTAGCAGTTAAGGTTCTTGCCTGCCAAGCCCAAGGACTCATGGTTTGTTTGGTTTTTTTTTTTTTTGAGGTAGAGTTTCACTCTAGCTCAGGCTGACCTGGAATTCACAATGTAGTCTCAGGGTGGCCTCCTACCTCTGCCTCCTGAGTGCTGGGATTAAAGGCGTGCGCCACCACGCCTGGCTTCAAGGACTCAATGTTTGAATCTCCAGGTCCCACATAAGCCAGATGCAATGACTCAAACATGCAATGTCACACATGCACTTAAGGGGATGCACTTGTCTGTAGTTTAGGTGCAGTGGCTGGAAGCTCTAGTGCACCAATTCTCTCTCCCCCCCTCTTTCCCTCTCTTTTTCTCATTAAAAAAAAGGCCAGTCTTGGCTGGGCGTGGTGGTACACGCCTTTAATCCCAGCACTCAGGAAGCAGAGGTAGGAGGATCACCATGAGACCACCCTGAGACTACATAGTGATTTTCAGGTCAGCCTGAACTAGACTGAAACCCTACCTCAAAAACAAACAAACAAACAAAAAAACGAAACAAAAAGACCAGTCTGTTGGGCTTGCCTGAAAAAAAAATTTTTTTTAATTTATTTATGTGTGTCTGTCTTACATGGATTCTGGGGAATCAAACCTGGGACCTTAGGCTTTTCAGGCAAGCACCTTAACCGCTAAGGCATCTTTCCAGCCCATCAGCTTTAAATATAAACATTGGATACATTCATCGTCAGGTGTTAACACCACAATGATGGGACCCTGCACTTCCTTAATCAGCATCCAGAAACATCCACATGCAAGTCTGCATGCCTAGAGCCAAACAAACCTAGCTACAGCCATGGGCTGTAAAACATTACAGTGGCTCACCCAACCCTTTCTTACACTCACCCATTTGGTTTATTCAAGGTAGGATCTCGCTGTAGCTCAGGCTGACCTGGAATTCACTATGTAGTCTTAGGGTGGTCTCAAACACACCGTGATACTCATACCTCTGTACTGGGATTAAAGGTGTACACCACTGCGCCCAGCTTGTTTTTTTTTTTTTTTTTTTTTTTTTTTTTTTTTGGTTTTTCAAGGTAGGGTTTCACTCTGGTCCAGGCTGACCTGGAATTAACTATGTAGTCTCAGGGTGGCCTCGAACTCTTGGCAATCCTCCTACCTCTGCCTCCCAAGTGCTGGGATTAAAGGCGTGTGCCACCACGCCCGGCTCCAGCTTGTTTTTTAATTAAAAAAATATATATTATTGATTTATTTATTTTAGGAGAGAGAGAGAGAGAGAGAGAGTAGAGAATGGGCCACAAGGCCTCAAGCCACTGCAAATGAAATTAAGACACTTGCATCACCTTATGGATGTGGCTTATGTGGGTACTGGAGAATGGAACCTGGGTCTTTAGGCTTTGCAGGAAGTGCCTGAAACTACTAAACCATCACTCCAGCCCTATATTTTTTTGGGTGGGAGGAGGTTCAAAGTAGGGTTTCCCTCCAGCCCTGGCTGACCTGGAATTCACTATGTAGTCTCAAGGTGGCCTCAAACTCACAGCCATCCTCCTACCTCTGCCTCCTCAGTGCGGGGATTAAAGGCATGCACCACCATGCCTGGCTTAATTTTTTTTTTTTTTTTTTTTGAGGTAGGGTCTCACTAGCTCAGTCTGACCTGGAATTCACTCTGTTCTCAGGGTAGCCTGAAACTCATGGCGATCCTCTTACCTCTACCTCCCGAGTGCTGGGATTAAAGGTGGCCTAATTTTTTTTTTTTTTTTTTAGAGAGAGAATGGGTGCTCCAGAGCCTTCAGCAACTGCAAACTCCAGATCCGTGTGTCCCCTTGTGGCACATGTGTGACATTGCATGCTTGCCTCACTGCATCTGGCTAAGTGGGACCTGGAGATTTGAACATGAGTTCTTAGGCTTGGCAGGCAAGCTCCTTAACTGCTAAGCCATCTCTCCAGGCCCTTACTTAAATTTTTAAAATTTATTTGTCTGTGGTGGGGTACATGTCAGGGTCTCTTCTCACCACAAACAAAATGTCCGTTTAGCTTTAAGTGGGTGGCTGGATAATGGAATCTTAGCAAGCAAGTGCCCTTAACTCTGAGCCATCTTCCCAGCCCCTCACCGACTTGTTAATAAAGCCCTTGTTTTGTTGTAATGTGCAGAACTGGGGATGCAAATATAAGTCGCATGGGAGCCTCTGTGCCATGCTCCCTGTAGTGCTCCTATTCAGGAGATGTGGTAACATGGGCCACAGAAGCAGAAAATCTCAGCCTAGTGTCACTAGTATGCAAAGGCAAGAATGGACAGTTAGGAGCACAGGGATTCAGGAGGGTGACCTGGGAAGGTGCGGTACTTTGAATGTATGGCCCCACAGACTCAGGCATTTTTTTTTTCCACCTTAAACTATAGATGAAGTTCTTTTTTTACTTAGTAACACCACACACTGTCTTTTAGGAGTTGGCCTTGCCATACTGTCACTTTTGCTATATTCTATTGGTCATACAGATTAACCCTAACAAAATGTAGTAGATTTCATAAGGGTGTAGCTATCAGGCAATGGGGATTTCTGGGTTACCTTACAGCTACCATGTGCACCACTACCACTTCCTGTCTCTGTGCCTTGTTTGTTTGTTTGAAGTAGGGTCTCACTCTACACTCACCTGGTACTCAATCCAAAACAAAACAAACAAACAAACAAAAAACGGGGGGGGGCTAAGGAGATTGCTCAGAGGTTAAAGGCATCTTGCCTGCAAAGCCTGCCAGTATCCACGTGAAGCCAGATGCTTAAAGTGGTGCATGAATGTAAAGTTCATTTGCAGTGGCAAGAGGTCTTGGCATGCCTACACACACACACACACACACACACACACTCTTTTTGAGGTAGGGTTTCACTCTAGCCCAGGCTAACCTGAAACTGATTCTGTAGTCTCAGACTGGCTTCAAACTCCTCCTACCTCTCCCTCCCAAGTGCTAGTGTAGTGTGCCACTACACCTGGCTTCCATGCTTTTCTTTTCTTTTTTAAAAAAATATTTTGGGCTGGAGAGATGGCTTGGTGTTTAAGGCGCCTGCCTGCTATGCCTAAGAACACAGGTTCCAATCTCCAGGTCCCACTTTGAGCCAGATGCAAAGTGACGCAAGGGCACAATGCCGCACTTGCCCACAAGGGGGCACACAAATCTGGAGTTCGTTCACAGCGGCTGAGAAGCTGCTGGCATGCCCATTCTCTCTCTCTGCCTCTCCCTCTCTCTCTGTTTCTCTCTGTATCTCTCTCCAAAAATATTTTATTTTTATTTATTTATTTGAGAGAGAGGAGAGGCAGAGAGAGAGAATGGGTGTGCCAGGGCCTCCAGCCACTGCAAACAAACTCCAGATGCATGTACCACCTTGTGCATCTGGCTTTACATGGGTCCTGGGGAATCTAACCCCGTTCCTTAGGCTTTGCAGGCTAGTGCCTTAACCACTGAGCAATCTCTCCAGCCCAATTCCTGTGATTTTTAGGTCAACCTGGGATACAGAGTGAGTTTCAGGTCAGCTTGGGCTAGAGTGAGACCCTATCTCAGGAAAAACGAAGCAGGAGTTGAAAACACACATTTTGAGAATGGGGGCCTATTGAGGAGTGATTAGGCCAGGAGGGAAGAGTGGCTTGTTGTTGATGTTTTGAGAGTGGGTTCAGGAGAAGTTGGATCTGCCTGTTAACTCTTTCTCACACTGTTTTACCCCTTCTACTCTCTTCTCACGTGAAAACACAGCTCCTTTCTCTGGTGTGATATAGCACATAAACCACTATCTTGGAAGTAGGCAAGCTCTCACCAGATGCCTAACCTGCCAACACCTTGATTTAGGATTTCCAGCCTTCAGACCCCTAGAAAGTAAATCTCCAACCAGTCTCAAGTTTCCTTGTATAGTGGCACAAAACAGACTGAGACGTCATTATCTGTTCTTATGCCCTGGAATTTCTCTTACTAAGATTTAAGAATTCCTGTTGTGGCAGTATTGTTATCTTTTCTATTTTTAAACTCCTTTTCTTTTGTTCTACTTTTGGGAAATTTCCTCAATATTTAACCCTTTTACCTACCACTTTAAATTTGAGATCAAATTTTTATTCTTTTCTTTTTGCTTGTGTTTGTGTGGTGTGTGCCCCATATACTGTCTTGTGAGGGGGGGTCACTCACTTGTGGTGGCCCATTCCATTGCTCTTCTGCCTGGTCTTTCTTTCTTTCTTTCCTTTTTTTTTTTTTTCAAGGTAAGGTCTCACTGTAACCCAGGCTGACCTGGAAATTCACTATTTATTCTCAGGTTGGCATCAAACTCATAGCGATCCTCCTACCTCTGCCTCCGAGTGCTGGGATTAAAGGCATGTGTCACCACGCCCAGCAGTTTCCTTGATTTCTTTTTATTATTATTATTTTAATATTTTTTATTTATTTATTTGAGAGAGAGAGACAGAGAGAGACAGAGTGGGCACGCCAGGGCTTCCAGTCACTGCAAACAAACTCTAGATACATGCGCCACATTGTGCATCTGGCTTACGTGGGTCCTGGAGAATTGAACCAGGGTCCTTTCGCCTTGCAGGCAAATGCCTTAATCGCTAACCCATCTCTCCAGCCCTATTATTATTATTTTTTTTTTTTTTTTTTTTTTTTTTTTTTGGTTTTGTGAGGTAGGGTCTCACTCTAGCCCAGGCTGACCTGGAATTAACTATGTAGTCTCAGGGTGGCCTCGAACTCTCAGCGATCCTCCTACCTCTGCCTCCCGAGTGCTGGGATTAAAGGCGTGTGCCACCACGCCCGGCTTATTTGTGTTTTTTTTTTTGAGGTAGGGGCTACTCTAGCCCAGGCTGACCTGGGTAGTCTCAGGGTGGCTTTGAACTCATGGCAATCCTCCTACCTCTGCCTCCCAAGTGCTGGGATTAAAACATGTGTCACCACGCCCAGCTATTTATTTTATTAGAAAAGAGAGAGAGAAGCTGGGAGTGATGGTGCACGCCTTTAATCCCAGCACTCAGGAGGCTAAAGTAGGAGGGCTGCTGTGAGCTTGAGGCCAGCCTGAGACTACACAGTGAAATCCAGGTCACCCTGGGCTAGAGTAAGACCTTACCTCAAAAAAAAAAAAAAAAATCAAGAAAAAAAAAAAAAAAAAAAAAGAAAGAAAGAATAAAGAAAGAAAGTATAGGAGTGCCAGGGCCTCTTGCACAGAAATTCCAGACTCATATGCCATTTTGTGTGTGGAGGGGTGAAAGTTAAGCCCAGGCCACCAGGCTTTGCAAGCAAGCACTGAGCTATCTCCCAGCCCAGTTTTTTTGTTTGTTTGTTTGTTTATTTTTGAGTCAGAATCTCTACTTATTGATTCCAGAGCTTGTGGAGCTCCCCCAGTTCTAGGGTATCTGTTCCTCTGTGGAAATGTGATTACAGGGGTGGTGTGCCTGGCCAAATGGGATCTATAGATTTGAACTCAGGCAGTCTGAGGCTCTCATGTTTGCACAAACACACACACTGTACAGCTCTCAAATTATTTATTTATTTATTTATTTATTTATTTATTTATTTATTTATTTATTTATTGTAGCAGACAGCTTCAGGTTCGCTGAGATGAACTTCCAGACCAGGCACAGTTATGGAGGAAGGGATATTATTTATTGAAGCTTACAGATCCAGGGGAAGTTCCATAATGGCAGGATAAGCAGCCTGCTCTTCACAGGTCCAGGCAAGAGAGAGAAAAGCCCACCAGGCACATAACACACAGAGCAAAACTACAGCCAAAAGCCCAGCACACTTCAGGAATTCCTATTAGGCACACTTTGTATATCTTTACAATGGAATCTCAAACCCAACACCACACCTTAAGACTGGCCCCCAGTGACATTGCAGATGCAAACTATAACTAATAAAACACTGAATATATTGGGGGACATATATTCAAACTACCACATTTATTTTATTTTATTTTATTTTTTTTGGTTTTGTGAGGTAGGGTCTCACTCTGGTCCATGCTGACCTGGAATTAACTATGTAGTCTCAGGGTGGCCTCGAACTCTTGGTGATCCTCCTACCCCTGCCTCCCGAGGGCTGGGATTAAAGGCGTGCGCCACCACACCCAGCTTTATTTATTTATTTTTGTTTTTTTTTTTTTTCAAGGTAGTGTCTCACTCTAGCCCAGGCTGACCTGGAACTCTCTCTGTAGTCCCAGGCTGGCCTCAAACTCACAATGATCCTCCTACCTCTGCCTCTCAAGTGTTGGGATTAAAGGCATGTGCCACTACTCTGGGCTTCAAATTCTTTTTTATTTATTTTATTTTTTTTTTTTTGAGAGAGAGAGAGATTGGCAGAGAGAAAGAGAGAATGGACGTGCCAAGATCTTCAGCCTGCTGCAAATGAACTCCAGACACATGCACCCCTTTGTTTGCATATACAGCATTGTGTGCTTGCATCACTGCGTCTGGCTACATGGGACTTCTAGATTTGAACATGAGTTCTTAGGCAAGTGCCTTAACTGTTAAGCTATCTCTCCAGATCATTTTTTTGAGGTAGGGTCTCGCTCTAGCCCAGGCTGACCTGGAATTCACTATGTAGTCTCGGGCTGGCCTTGAACTAACAACAATCCTCCTACTTCTGCCTCTTGAGTGCTAGAATTAAAGGCGTGCATCACAAAGCTTGGCTCCACTTTCCTTTCTTTTTTGCCCTGTAAGGTTTATTTAGAACACATCTCTTTTCACTAGCATGATGGTGCAAATGAAGTTCAGAGAGAATGATGGAGTGGGCCAAGCATCACCAGACTTTTCCACCAGCACTCTGTAAGCCACTGCCAGCTGCAGAGTGGGATGGGGGGGGGTTAGAGACAGGTGGAATGGGTGGGTAGCCACAGTGGAGGACAGTGCCAAACGAAGAGGTAGGGTTGACTGGGATGGCCTGGCGTAGGGGGAGCAGCAAGGACTGTGCCCAAATGTCAGGACCAGAGCCAGAGCCCTACATGGCTTGGTGTTCAGACCAGGCTGGGAGAGCTGAGAAGGCAGGAACCCTGCTGGAGAGGGCAGCAAGGTGAGGTCAGGGACACTCGGCTGTCACAGGTGAAGTGCAGCTCCTGAGTACTAGGATGACAAGTGTGTGCCATCACACCACATCCCATACACGGGGCTGCATGATTCCAGGTGCCGGGTCTAGGTATGAGCAGAGCTGGCACAGATGTATGGGTCGCAATGAGCTTGTTCTGCCCGGTCCTGGCCACTGATTTGCCACCAGGGTCCTGTTCATGGTCCCATCACTGTTCTCACTCCAGTTCCCTTTCTTACCGCCAGGTGGCGGCAGTTTAGCCGTTTCCAGAGAAGGCTTCAGGGACCTGAGCTCTGCCCACCATCTGCCAACCAGCAGCATGGTTGATGCAACTGTGCCCTGGACAAGGCCAAAGGGCATCACAATGCAGGAATGCTCCAATTATGTCTTGTAGGGACAATCGGTGTAGGAATGGGAATCCAGGGTCACTAGGAGAGAGACTGGCTTCAGCCTGAGACTCTAAAGCCTGAAGAAGGCCCAGGTAATGCCAAACACAGGGAGGGTGGTACTTTCTGGAGTCAGGAGTCAGGGCGGGCCTTTGCAACGAAGCCTTTATGTGTGTGTGTGTGTGTGTATGGGGGGTGAATTTGTGTTAAGGCTGCCTGAGAGAGAACACTGAAGCAGGTTGAAGTCTCACATGTTGGCAGAGCTTGCTGGGGTACATTTCCACTTCTTCTCCTTTTCTTTTTTTCTTCTTCTCTTTTCTCCTCCTCCTCCTTCCTCTCTTTCCTAAGGATCAAACCCAGTCTTATGCATGCTGGACAAATTCTTTACCACTGAGCCATATTCCCAGCCCCATCTTTGCTTTCTTCTCAGTTCTTTTCTGTTTTCCAGAACTTCCATGTGACCCTGTATTGGTTAAAACAGAAACTTGTTTTTGTTTGTTTTTTTTTGTTTTTCAAGGTAGGGTCTCGCTCTAGCCCTGGCTGACCTGGTGGCCTCAAACTCATAGCGATCCTCCTACCTCTGCCTTCTAAGTGCTGGGATTAAAGGCGTGTGCCACCATGCCCTACTTGAAATCTTTTAAAAAAGTTTTTTAAAAATTACTTATTTGCAGAGAGAGCCAGAGAGAAAAAAGAGAGAGAGAATGGGCACTCCAGGGCCTCTAGCCGCTGTAAATGAACTCCAGACACATGTGTCACCTTGTGCATCTGGCTTCATGTGGGTACTGGGGAATCAAGCCCAGGTCATTAGGCTTTTCAGGCAGGCACCTTAACTGACTTGAAACTTAAAAAAAAATTATTTATTTATTTGAAAGAAAGACAAAGAGACAGACAGACAGAAATCAAGCACATCAGGAGCTGGGCGTGGTGGCACACACCTTTAATCCCAGCCCTTGGGAGGCAGAGGTAGGTGGATTGCCCTGAGTTCGAGGCCACCCTGAGACTACATAGTGAATTCCAGGTCATCCTCGACTAGAGTGAGACCCATACCTTGAAAAATAAAAAAATAAAAAAATTAAAAAAAAGGGGTGGGGTGGGTGGGGAGCGGGGCTGGAGAAATGGCTTAGTGGTTAAGGTGTTTGCCTTTGCCTGCAAAGCCAAAGGATCCCGGTTCGAATTCTCCAGGACCCATGTAAGCCAGATGCACTAGAGGCACCTGCATCTGGAATTTGTTTGCAGTGGCTAGAGGCCCTGGTGTGCCCATTCTCTCTGTGTCTGCCTCTTCTCTCTCTCTCTCTCTCTCTCTCTCTCTCTCTGCTTGCAAAAAAAATAAAATAAATATTTTTGGGAAAAAAAAGTGAGCACACCAGGGCCTCCTACCACTGCAAACAAACTCTAGACACCTGTGCCACTTTACGACGGTACTGGGGAATTGAACCCAGGTTATTAGGCTTTGTAAGCAAGCACCTTTAACTGCTGAACCATCTTTCCAGCCACCCCCCCACCCCCCGCTTTTTTGGAGATAGTGTCTCTCTATGACATAACTCATGTAGGCCTGGAACACTCCATCCTCCTGCCTCAGCCTTCTGAGCAGCTGTGATTGCAGATGTGCATCACCATGCCTGACAGCAGAAGCACCTTGAGGCAGTCATACCGTCTGGGGCTTACCGTGTGAAAAGCCACAATGTCCCATTCCTTTCTGCCCCAACCACTGTTGCCACCTTCTGTGTCCCTCTCAAGTTTACAGTAAACTTAGATGTGGGAATCCATTTAGCCCGCCTTGTGTGCATACACAATAGACCTTTGCCCAGGTGGCCACCCATCAGGCCTGTGTACACCATGAACTCACATTCACAAAAGGTCTCCTAGAGGTAGCCTAGGACCAGTTAGACACAGATGTCACTTACCTTGCAGTTCTACTATGTGGAAAGGTGACACCTGCCCCCTTCCTGCCACCAGGAGGTAGCCTATGTGTAGGTTCCAAAGTATTCACCACCAAGCGAACCTCATTGGTCCACCTTTCCTCTTCATGACAGGCATCCCTGGAATGCCCACCCCCAAGAAACTATTGAAGAAGGCCCTCAAATCCCCCACATCCCTAGCCAGCCACACTAATGGCAGGGGAATTCTGGTCCTGAGCTGGTGATGGCCTTTTTGGAAAAGCTTCAGTCAAATGACTACAGAGTGAAAATGAAACTGGCTTCTCTCTCTCTCTCTTATTATTAAATTATTATATTTATTGAGGGAAGTACAGAGCCCATGTGGGGGGCTGGGGGGAAAGCGTGGAAAGAAAAGAGAAAACAAAGTCCAAGGAGCTCCTGTCATGTGGGGATAAAGAACCCATATGGACAGTAAGGGCTAGGGAAAAACTCACCCACAGCTGGAAGTTACCAAGTGATCAGAGAGACAGAGAACTCTCTCTCTCTCTTTTTTTCTTTCTCAAGGTAGGGTCTTTCTCTAGCTCAGGCTGACGTCAAACACAACTATCCTCCTACCTCTGCCTTCTGAGTGCTGGGATTAAAGGCGTGTGCCACCATGCCTGGCCCTAAAACTGGCTTCTCTCAGAAGCATCAGCAAGGACTAACCTTCCAATGCCTGAGAAAAGAGAACACAGAGCGTGAGAAGGGTGAGCAGATGGACTGTGACTCCTGGGGTTGCACTAGCCACACAAGGGTCATCCTATATGTCCTATATGTGTAGGGCCCTGGGAAGGCAAAGTCAGCCTTCCTACCTCCTAGGCCTACTGAATAATTCTCTTTGTCTGGACCTGAGGATTGGTTGTGAACTGTGAGCTTCCAAGGATGCAGCCTGGACTGAGAGAGGTTGACCTACAACCAAACATCACCCCCCCACACACACACACAGACATGATAGAAAACAGCAGAGAAAGATGGTAGGGTTGGGTTGTCCAGTGGGCTGCTGTTTGCCTTGAGGAGGATTCAGGCAGAATGGGGGCACTGAAAGCTGACCCCCTCAGTGCTTTGAGAACCAGTGTGTGCAGCTACCAAGCTTTACCTGCCTGACTGAGTCAAGGCACCTGTTGCAGACAGCCACACACTCTTGGGGTGAACCACCAGACCAGGCATAGTTATGGAAGGATTGGCATTTATTTGAAGCTTACAGATCCAGGGAAGTTCTGTAATGGCAGAAGCAACTGGCCTGTTTTCACAGATCCAAGCAGAGAGAAAAACCACCACCAAAAAGCAAGCAAGCACACTTCAGGCACTCACTGCCCAGCTCAAGCACTTTGTATATCTTTAGCTGGAATTCCAAAATCCACTCCACCTCCCCACCCAACACCCCCGCACCTTAGGGCTGGACCCTAGCTAGGATCCGCCCACAATGGCACCTCCTCCAGCCAGGTAGATGGAAATTCAAGAAGCTTTAATAAAACTCCCGAATCTACTGGGGGACATCTGTTCAAACTACCACAGCACCATGATTGCTGTGATTTGCAATGAAACCCACACTTCTCCCCAGAGGTCCTAGCCCCCTCAGATCACAACACTGGGGCCCAGGACAGCAGCTACCTCTTTTGCATCCTGGAGTATGGGGCTGATGACAAATGCAGCCACATGTCTCTGGGCCTGCTGGTCAGTGCTCTTAGCTTCCCAAGACAGGGAGTGGGATAATGCTGTGGGTCTGCCCAGGGGACACTCCCAACTGCTGCCCTGCCCTCAGCGGCTGCGTTAGCTGGTGGCTTTTGCTTTCTTTTTGGCAGGAAGAAACCCACATGGGAATCCCCTACGTTGTCCAACAACCACAGTGACTCACCCTTTCCCCAGCCAGTGAGTGAGGTGAGTCCCCAGGAAGGAGGTGTCTCTTAGTTCTGAGCTGGTGGGCGGGGCAGGGTGGCCACTTCCCATTCAGGACACCACCCATCTCTCTTCCTGGTCTGACTGTCTTTGCAGCAGGCCAAGTAGTAAGAATCAATTTTTTTTTTTAAAGTGAATATAGAGCCGGGCGTGGTGGCGCATGCCTTTAATTCCAGCACTCGGGAGGCAGAGGTAGGAGGATCGCTGAGAATTCGAGGCCACACTGAGACTACATAGTGAATTCCAGGTCAGCCTGGGCTAGAGTGAGATCCTACCTTGAAAAACCAAAAAGAAAAAAAAAAAAAAAAAAAGTGAATATAGAACTTCCCTGAAAACAGAAAAGTCTAAAATAAATGACTTATTTGTGACGGAAGCACTGAGCAAGTAGATCGAGGTTGGCTGTGTCAGGGTACTGTCAGCCTCTAGCCCTGCAGCACTGCTGTGAGCAGTGCCTTGCTGGGGAAATCTTTTGTGGATGTGGGTAGAGGTATGGTGGCCTTGAGACCAGCTTTTCTGCATGTCACCATGCTAGGTCAGGGATCTGACACTCCCAGGAAGGGCTACTGCCTGGAGGCTCAGGAAACTGTGAACCTTTCTCCCCGACTGGGCTGCTGGTGTTCTCAGAACACCCTGGAGTCTCCCAGATACAGCATGGAGGAGATACCTCCTTGTACAGGGAGGGCTCAGGTTTTTGGACAGTGAGGATTCACATTGCCATGGCTGCTTGTGGCAAACTGCCTTAATAAAGCTAACTGACCCAGTGGGATTCCTGAGTTCTAACAGAGGAAGGAGGCCTTGCTGTGGGTCATATTCCAGGAAGGGGAATTCCAACTTCCAACCACAGCACAGTGCAGTTGGTGTGGTTTGATCAGTAGCCCAGGCTTTAAGTAGTCTGCATCCTGGAATAATTTCCATGGCTTCCGGGGGTGGGGTGGGGAGGGGGTTTCCTTGTTACAGAGACCTCACTCTAAACTCTTCTCAGCTCCCCAGTCCTGGTAATTCCTTAGACACACAGTGCAGCATAGAAGACAAATGAGGTGTTTTTTAAAAAAAATATGTTATTTATTTATTTATTTAAGAAAGAGACAGAAGGAGGCAGAGAGAGAAAATGGGCAAGCCTGGACCTCTAGCCGCTGCAAATGAACTCCAGACACATGTGCCACCTTGTGCATCTGGCTTACGTGGGCACTTGGGAATTGAACCTGGGTGCTTTGCAGGCAAGCACCTTAACTGTTAGGTCATCTCTTCAGCCCGGATGTTTTTGTTTTGTTTTGTTTTGTTTGACGTAGGGTCTTACTCTAGTCCAAGCTGACCTGGAATTCACTGTATAATCTCAGGGTGGCTTTAAACTCATGGTGATCCTCCTACCCCTGCCTGGGATTAAAGGTGTGCCCCACCACGCCCAGCTTGATATTTCATTTCATTTCTTTTCTTTTGGCCAGATCCATTATTTTGACCAAAAATGGTATAGGCTGTGCATGGTGATGCACACCTTTAATTCCAGCATTCAGGAGGCAGTGGTAGGAGGATCACTGTGAGTTTGAGGCCACCCTGGGACTCCACAGTGAATTCCAGGTCAGCTTGGGCTAGAGAGAAACGTACCAAAAAAAAAAAAAAATCATGGTACAGAGTGGATTAAAGAGAATTAAAGAAAAAAAATCTATAAAAATAGCCATGCTGTGGGGTTGGAGACTTAGCAGCTAAGGCGCTTGCCCAAAGACCCATGTTCAACTATCTAGATCCCACATAAGCCAGATGCAGAAGGTGACACACAAGTGCAAGGTTGCACATGCACAGTAGGTGGCACAGGCATCTGGAGTTACAGTGCAGTGGCTGGAGGCCCTAGCATACCAATTCTCTCTCCCTCCCTTTGTCTCTTTCTCTCTCTCTCTCTCTCAAAAAAAAAAAAAAATAGCCATGCTGTATTAGGAGGGAATATCCTTCCCTTAATGAGTCTCAACAAAGCCCTACTACCTCCACCTTTCTCCCTTTCATATGGTATTTTAAATATTAAGATGGAAGGGAATTCCCCCTTCCTTTACCCATCACTGTTTTTCACTTGCAGAATTAGTGGTACCAGGGTCACAGGAAGTGGGACCTGAGATTGAGGGAGGGAGACTTCCTCCAGGACTTTCAAACCTGCTATTTTCCAGTGTTACCTAATCCCCTGGGGTAAGATTCCCAGGGACTTCACTCTGAGCTGTTCTTTCCTTCACCTAGGAACGCACTTAGGTCTCCTGAGTGTTTGGTAAAGTGTGGGTCCTCAAAAGAACCCCTTCCATTCCTATTCCTGCCTGATAGCCCTCTGCAGCAGTGAGGACCAGCATACAGCCCTCCCCGAGTGACCCTTCTAAATAGTCCTTTTGCATGCTTTGCACCTTCCTCGCTCAGGCGGACAGGGCATTTTGATTTGGTGGTAAAAATCAGGCAACATTTAAAAAAAGAGGGCCAAGGGAAATGGCTCAGTACTTAAGAGCTCTTTCTTGTAAAGCCTGCCAGCTTGGGTTCAATTCCCCAGTATGTAAAGCTAGATGCTCAAAGTGGCAGGCACATGTACCTGGTTTGTTTGCACTGGCAAGAGGCCCAGGTGTGTTCATATTTTCTGTCTCCACACATATTAGTAAATATATATATATATGCAGAGAGAAGACAGAGAGCAAGAAAGAGAGAATATGGGTGTTCCAGGACATCTAGCCACTGCAAATGAACTCCAGATGCATGTGCCACTTTGTGCATCTGGCTTTATGTGGGTACTGGGGAATCAAACCCAGGTCATTAGGCTTTACAGGCAAAAGCCTTAATTATTGAACCATTTCTCCAGTTTCCCCAAAAACATTTTTTAAAAATCCTAGGTAAAGGGCTGGAGAGATGGCTTAGGGGTTAAGACGCCTGCCTCCTAAGCCTAAGAACACTGGTTCCAATCTCCAGCGGTTCCAATCTCCAGGTCCCACGTTTAGCCAGATGCAAAGTGACGCAAGGGCGCAATGCCGCACTTGACCACAAGGGGGGCGCACACATCTGGATTTCGTTTGCAGCAGCTGAGACACTGCTGGTGCGCCCACCTCTGTCTTCCTCTCTCCCTCTCTCTCTCTCTGTCTCTCTCTGTGTCTCTCTCCAAAAAAATAATAAAAAAATCCGAGGTAAAAAGATCGCTATAAGTTCAAGGCCAGCCTAAGACTACATAGTGAATTCCATCCAGGTCAGCCTGGGCTAGAGCGAGACCCTACCTTGAAACCCCGCTAAATTTTTTTTTTTTTTTTTTTTTTTTTGGTTTTTCGAGGTAGGGTCTCGCTCTAGCTTAGGCTGACCTGGAATTCACTATGTAGTCTCAAGGTGGCCTCGAACTCACAGCGATCTTCCTACTTCTGCCTCCCAAGTGCTGGGTTTAAAGGCGTGAGCCACCATGCCCAGTTATCATTTAAAAAAATTTTTTGTTTATTTTTATTTATTTATTTGAGAGTGACAGTCAAAAAGGCAGAGAGAGAGAGAATGGGCGCACCAGGGCCTCCAGCCACTGCAAACGAACTCCAGATGCATGTGCCACCTTGTGCATCTGGCTTACATGGATACTGGGGAATCAAGCCTCTAACCGGAGTCCTTAGGTTTCACAGGCAAGCGCTTTACCGCTAAGCTCTCTCTCCAGGTCCAATTTTTTTTTCGAGGTAGGGTCTCACTCTAGTCCAGGCTGACCTGGAATTCACTGTCTTTTTTTTTTTTTTTTTTTTTTTTTTGCGAGGTAGGGTCTCACTCTGGTCCAGGCTGACCTGGAATTAACTATGTAGTCTCAGGGTGGCTTCGAACTCTCGGCGATCCTCCTACCTCTGCCTCCCGAGTGCTGGGATTAAAGGCGTGCGCCACCACGCCCGGCTATGTCCTTTTTTTTTTTTTTTTTTTTTTTTTTTTTTTTTTAAATCACCATTTGAAACCCAGCGTGATGGCAAGACTGCCCGTGTTCAAAGCCAGCCTAGGTTATATTGGTAATTCGAGGTCAGCCTGAGCTACTGAGACCCTGCCTCAAAACCAAAACAAAACGAAACAAAAGAACAGCCGCAGCCGGGCGTGGTGGCGCACGCCTTTAATCCCAGCACTCGGGAGGCAGAGGTAGGAGGATCGCCGTGGGTTCGAGGCCACCCTGAGAGTACATAGTTAATTCCAGGTCAGCCTGGGCCAGAGTGAGACCCTACCTAGAAAAACAAAACAAAACAAAACAAAAACAAAAAAAAAAAACAAAACAAAAAAAAGAACAGCCTCTCTCCTTTAAAAACAAACCACAAACAAACAAAAAACACTGTTCAAACCTTCGCAGTGTACAACCCTGTCAATTGCAGACGTTTCATTGCCCTACAAGGAGACCCAAGTCCCTCCACCTACGACTTGATGACACTTCCGCGAGAGTCTCAAACCGTCCCAGGGTGCAACAACCCCGCTGCCAGCTCTGAAATTGACAGCGCCCACGAGCAGGCACAGACTCTGCTCCGAACCCTGGGGAACAAGTTTAGTACCCACGCCGCGCAGCGCCAACCAATCGCCGTCCGCTGCGGCTCCCTGCTCGCTCTTGATAGGTTTAAACCACCGTCTGTCAGAAGGCGGGCCCAAGGGAAAACAAATCTGGCCAATCGTCGCCCGCTGCGGCTCCCTGTGCCCTTCTGATGGGCTACAGCGTCCGTCCATCAGGCGGGCTCGGGCGGGCGGTGGCCTTGGGGGCGGTGGCCCGGTGGGCGCTGAGTTCCGGGCGCGCTGAGACCGTTGGGTGAGGCGTCGCGGGTCTGGGTAGGGGGTCGCGTCACGCACGGGTTCCCGCGGGGTTGGGTACGGGGTCAGGGCTGCGGGTGCGTGCGGGTGTCCAGGCGCGGGGCCGCCGCCGTCGCCGTCGGAGGGAATTTCTCGGAGTGGCGGGGCCGGAAACTGAAAGTCTGGGGGAGGGGGCGGGAAAGTTGGCGACGCTCGTGGCGGTTCGTGGCTCGCGGGCCCTGGATCACCAGTGGCCGGGTCCCTGGGCTCTCTGATCTCGCTCTCCACGTGGCCTGGCTCACGGCCCCGGGGTCACGGTAGTGGGGGGTCCACGAGCCCCATCCGTGCCTTGCTGAGCCGAGCCACGGGTCCGTCTTGGCGCTAACCTCGCGTGGGAGGTCTCTCGTACGGACGCTTGCTTCCCCCCACCCCGCCCCAGCCACTTCTGCAACCCGCCTCTGCCCCTGCAGGGACCCGTGGAGTCAGAGGTGGTTTTTCTCCCACTCCCAGGACTCAGAGGGGGTCACCTTTTGCGACTGATACAACTGCACACAAGTTCCTATTGGTCACTCACCTCCAATCGTCCTAGGCTTAAAGATTTCCAGCCTTTCCCTTTTCCGGCTGTTTTCCCTGGAAGCTGTCTTAATGGGGTGCATTAAGTGTCCTTACGGGGTCTGACCGCAGGGCCTCTGTTGTTTGGTGGAAGCTAAGGCAAGCGCGCCCAACCCCAAGGAAGCCCCAGTGGTAGGAGGCAGCTGTTTGGAGCGATGAGCTCAGAGTCGAGGGACTCAAAACTCCCGGCCCCTTAGAAACAGGCGCCAGGTTCTTTTTGGCTTGTGTGCAGCTCACTAGCTGGAAGTTTTCTGTTCTTGGCTACCAGTCCCCCTGGAGAGGTCACAACCAGGTCCTTATCTCTCCGCAGTGGTCCTCCCTGCCTAGGTGACTGAGCCACATCTTATCTGTGAGAATGCTGGTATTTAGTGACCCTACCACCCAAATTACTGGTTTTTTATTTTATTTTATTTTATTTTTGTTTTTTTCGAGGTAGGGTCTCACTTTAGCCCAGGCTGACCTGGAATTCACTGTGTATTCTCAGGGTGGTCTTGAACTCACGGTGATCCTCCTACCTCTGCATCCCGAGTGTGCCACCACGCCGGGCACCAGGTTACTGTTTTTAGGTGAAGGCCCCAATCACGCCCAAAGTGCTGAATGAACAACATTCAGTTTTTTAAATATTTTATTTATTTACTTATTAGAGAGAGAGAATGGGAGCGCCAGGGCCTCTAGCCACTACAAACGAACTCCAGATATGTGCTCCACCTTGTGCATCTGGCTTAAGTGGCTACTGAGGAATTGAACTTCCATCCTTAGGCTTCGAAGGCAAGTGCCTTAACTGCTAAACCATCTCTCCAGCCCACGGGTTTTACTTTTTTTTTTTTTTTTTAATTTATTTATTTAACAGAGAAAGGGAAGGGAGAGAGAGAGAACGGGCATGCCAGGGGCCTCCAGCCACTGCAAACGAACTCCAGACACATGCACCCTCTTGTGCATCTGGCTAACATGAGTCCTTGTGAATTGAACCTGGGTCCTTTGGCTTTGCAGGCAAAATGCCTTAACCACTAAGCCATCCCTCCAGCCCTGGCTCCTACTTTTTTTTTTTTTGTTTTGTTTTGTTTTTTGTTTTTCGAGGTAGGGTCTCACTCTGGTCCAGGCTGACCTGGAATTCACTATGTAGTCTCAGGGTGGCCTCGAACTCTCAGCGATCCTCCTACCTCTGCCTCCCGAGTGCTGGGACTAAAGGCGTGCGCCACCACGCCTGGCTTGCTCCTACTTTTTATAAATAGCTTTGTGAACCTCAGTGTGGTGGCACACATCTCTTATCCCAGCAACCCGGACTAGAGTAAGACCCTACCTCAAAAAAACTGGAAGAAAAAAAAAAGCTTTATAATATGCTGTGGTGGTTTGATTCAGGTGTCCCCCATAAACTTGGGTATTCTGAATGCTAGGTTCCCAGCTGATGGAAATTTGGGAATTAACACCTCCTGGAGGCATAATATTGTTGGGGCGGGCTTATGGGTATTATAGCCAGCTTCCCCTTGCCATTGTTTGGCACACTCTCCTGTTGCTGTTGTCTACCTTATGTTGAACAGAGAGTGATGTCCACCCTCTGCTCATGCCATCGTTTTTCCTGCCATCATGGAGCTTCCCCCTCGAGCCTGTAAGCCAAAATAAACCTCTTTTTTCCCACAAGCTGCTTTTAGTCGGGTGATTTCTGCAAGCAATGCGAACCTGAGTGCAACACATGCTATTGCTTGAATTTTTTTTTAAATTTATTTTCTGAGAGGAGAGAGAATGGGTGCCCCAGGGCCTCTTGCTGCTGCAAATGAACTCTAGACACATATGCTACATTGTGCATCTGGCTTTATGTGGGTACTAGGGAATTGAACCCAAGTTGGCAGGCTTTGCAAGCAAGCATCTTTAACCACTGAGCAATCTCCCCAGTCTCTTTAAAAATAATTTATGTTAGCTTGCTTAAGTTTTTTATTTACATATATAGTATGTGTTTATTTATTTTTGTTTTTCGAGGTAGGGTTTCACTCTAACCCAGGCTGACCTGAAACTTACAGTGATCCGCTTGCCTCTGCCTTCCCAGTGCTGAGATTAAAGCCATGTATTTTTATTTTTTTGGTGCTGAGAACGAACCCAGAACCTTGTGCTTGGTAGTCAAGCACATTGAGCTAAATCCCCAACCCTCTATTTAATCCCAGCCCTTTATTTTTTATTTATTTTAAATTTTTTTGTTTATTTATTTATTTGAGAGTGACATCGAGAGAGAGAGAGAAAGAGGCAGCTAGATGGAGAGAGAATGGGCACGCCAGGGCCTCCAGCTACTGCAAACAAACTCTAGATGCATGTGCCACCTTGTACATCTGGCTTACCTGGTTCCTGGGGAATTGAGCCTCAAACTGGGGTCCTTAGGCTTCACAGGCAAGCACTTAACTGTTAAGCCATCTCTCCAGGCCCCAACCCTCTACTTATTTATTATTTTGATTATTATTTTTTTATTTGTGAGGTAGGGTCTCACTCTAGCCCAGACTGACCTAGAATATACTCTGTATTCAGGGTGGCCTCAAGCTCATGGCGATCCTCCTACCTCTGTTTCTGGAGGGCTGGGATTAAAGGCATGTGTCACCATGCCCAGCTTATTATTTTGATTTTCTTTTTTTTTCTTTTTTCTTTTGGTTTTTCAAGGTAGGGTCTCACTGTAGCTCAGGATGACCTGGACTTCACCATGTAGTCTCAGGGTGGTCTTGAACTCAGCAGTCCTCCTACCTCTGCCTCCTGAGTGCTGGGATTAAAGGCATGCGCTACCACACCTGGCTATTATTTTGATTTTCAAGGTAGGGTCTCACTCTAGTCCAAGCTGGAACTCACTATGTAGTCTCAGGGTGGCCTCGAACTCACATCGATCCTCCTACCCCTGCCTCCCGAGTGCTGGGTTTAAAGGTATGCGCCACCACACCTGGCCTTATTTATTTATTTATTGACAACTTCTTTAATTGTAGACAATATCCCATGGTACTTTCCTCCCTCCCCCCCACTTTCCCCTTTGAAACGAGTCTCACTCTAGTCCAGTCTGACCTGGAATTCACTGTGTAGTCCTAGGCTGGCCTCGAACTCATGTTGATCCTTCTACCTCTGCCACCCAAATGCTGTTATTAAAGGCGTGCACCATTATACTCTGGGTTTTAAATAAAAGTCGAAAGATTGCTCTTCACAGGCCTTTTTTTGAGTAACAGGAAGGCTGAGTGTTGTCAGCAATGGTGTCTTTTCAGTTTGAGCAGGTGGCTCCCTGCCTACAAGGGAAGCCTGTAAGGGGCGAGGAGCACTGCACTTGCTCTTCCTTTCCTAGGACCCTCAGTCTATACCTCTTGCTCTCTCATTGACCTCTGTCACTGCATGCTGATTGGTACCTGTCATCCTGGCCTGTTTGCCAGCCTGGGGTAGGGCAAGTCTTGTTTAGGGGAGCACCTCCACACCCCTGCACACTTGATGCCTGGCAGGAGTTTATAAAGGTATGAGTGCGGAACCTGTGCAGGTGCAGCCTCACTGCTAGCTGCTGCAGGGCTGGGTGATTTCAGACAGAGCTTCTCTCCTAGGAATAGTTGGCCTGCACACACATGTGGTTCCTCTTGCACCCCGGGAGGGACTGTTCTCCAACAGCTATAATCCTGCGACTAGATCGCAGGAGTGGACATGCAGAGGTCATTTGGGGAAAGCCTTCCAGCATGGAAGTGCTATCTATTTATCTCACTACTGTGTTCTGAGTTGGTTTTGGGCTGACTATAGGATTGCCCGTCCCCCAACCCCTCATGTGGTTGTTACTTGAAATTGTGAGTGTGGCTTGGCAAGTGAGTTCCATGTCAAGAAGTCCTGAGCTTGTACAGGTGTGGGCAGGATGGTTCTGAGAAGAAAACTACAAAAAGTTGTCCACAGGCCTCACAGATTATGCCAGGAATAGGGTGTGCAATGTTAAGGCTGCTGGACACAGATGGTGTGAGGGTTTAGCCTGGATTCTGCAGGGGTGGTTCATCATCATTGTCATAATTTGCTCCCCTACTCCTGTCGATAGAGAGGAGGAGGCACAATGAATGCTGTCTGCAGGGTCTAAGGTATAGGTGGACGGTGGAGTTGGCATTTGGGACAGGCTGTGATTTAGGTGAATACATATAGCTGAGATGGCCATAGTCCCCAAGGCGGTAGAAACTGAGGAATCAAACACAAGAAAATCCAGGACTTGGAGTTGGGACAGCTTGTGCATGTTCCAGGGTTGAGGGCTCTGCTTTGGAGCAGGGTACTTGGGTTGGGAGAGATGAGTAAGGGACAGGTTGGGCCAGTTGTGTAGTGAGAGGAGACTGTCGTGACCAGCTGAATGCTAGGCTGTCCTGAGATTGATTTGATTGCTGTGGTCAGTGAGGGGACTTGCTGTTCTAGAAGCAGTTAGGGCGAGTTCAGAGGTCTGGCGCTCTCCTTTGTACCTCTGGACTAACTGCCTCCTGACAGCCTAGTCCTAGGGGATGAATATTGTGGTGGGAGAGGGATGTTGCAGGGCTATGAAGGGGTGTGAGGAAAGGAACTGCTGAGAAGACCAGATATGTGGGAGTTAGGGGTAAACTGGTACAGTTGGGGCAGCTTCAGCCATCATGCTGAGAACTGGGAAGCCATTGGGGTTCTAAGCTCTGGAGAGGCCCAGTGTGTGTGCTATATTAAAGGTTACTCTGGCTGCCGAGAGAGGGACTAGGTGGTCAAGATGGTAGCAGAGAAGCTATGCAAGTGAGAACTGGTACTGTCCATTTATCACATTTGGGTGTTGAGGTCCTGACGAAGCCCTGGCACTCCACATGCAAAGGTCATGGGCAGGGTCTTTATAGCCAGTGTCAGCTGAGAATGGACTTGCTATGTAGCCATGTGTATTGAAGGCACAGGATTACAGTTTAACCCTAGTTTTCTTTTTGGTTTTGCAAGGTAGGGTCTCACTCTGGTCCAGGCTGACCTGGAATTAACTATGTAGTCTCAGGGTGGCCTCGAACTCTCAGTGATCCTCCTACCTCTGCCTCCTGAGTGCTGGGATTAAAGGCGTGCGCCACCACGCCCGGCTAACCCTAGTTTTCAATAAGAGGAACTAAAGCTATTGATTGTCTGGATAAACATCAGCAAGCTTTAAGTTTAGAATGATCCTTTTCCCTGTAGTGTTTGCTTTTCTGTAAGTTCATAGAAATGGTTATCAGGTGTTCAAGTTAGTATAAGTTTCTATTTGGTATTAAGTTCAGCCTGAAAAAGGGTGGGCTTAAGTAGAAAGTTATACTTTAAAAAATTTTATTTATTTATTTGAGAGAGAGACAAAGAATGGATACACCAGGGCCTCCAGCCACTGCAAATGAACTCCAGATACATGTGCCACCTTGGGTATATGGCTTACGTGGGTCCTGGGGAATCAAACCTGGGTCCTTTGGCTTTACAGGCAAGTGCCTTAACTGCTAAGCCATCTCTCCTGTTATCTAAATGGGCTTGTTAGACATGGGTTAGAACTGAAATGGTCTCCTATGTGGAATCCCAGTGTTGTATAAAGCAGTTGTAGGCTTGAGAGGGAGTGAGGTAGCTTTGTTAGGTAGTTTAGGGTGACTGGGGCTCTGAAAGTAAAAGCCATGAAATTGTGGGGCTTGAATCCCTAGCTAGACCCCAGTGCCTGCTGCAGATTCACTTCCCCACCCCTGCCATGGCTAGGTTGTGTCATGTCTGATTTATTACGTTTTGAGTAGTGATGGATTTTGATAACATTCAACCTGTCTTTTTTTTTTTTTTCCATTTTTTTTTTTTATTGACAACAAAACATACTTACATACCAAAGGTGCGTATTTTTCCCTCCCCTCCCCCCTTCCCCTTTAGAACTCCACTCTCCATCATATCACCTCTCTCTCTCCATTAGTCTCTTTTTTTTAATATGATGTCATCCTCTTTTACTTCTACTATGAGGGTCTTGCGGAGGTATTGCTAGGCACAGCAAGGTCATGGATATCAAGGCCAATTTCTGTCTGGGCAGTTGCATTGTAGGGAGTCGTACCCTTCCTTTGGCTCTTCCATTCTATCCGCCCCTCTTCCGCAATGATCCCTGAGCCTTGGAGGGTGTGACAGAGATGTTTCAGTGCTTGGCACCTCTCCATCCCTTCTTCTCAGCACTATGTTGCCTCTTGGATCATCCCAGTGGTCATCGCCATCTGAAAAGAGAAGCTTCTCTAACCAGAAGTGAGAGTAGCATTAATATGTGAATATGAGCATTAAGTGAAGTATTTTCTGGGCAGCTTGGTGGGAATAGTATATACATTTAGATAAGGGCATGCTTTATACCCCTAAGGTTTATGACCTTACCTACCATAGACTTTGCTTAGGTTTTTCAGTACCAGGCATGTATTCCCTCCCGTAGAGAGGGCCTTCAGTCCAATTATAGAGCAGTTGGTTACCCCACGAGTAGACATGCCACTATTGCACCTGTTCAGTCTTTGGGCCTGTCTGGCCAAATTTGAATATTCAGCGTCCACTGTTTTCACTGCTGATGACTTCTGTCTCCCATACTCTGCATGCAGTGCAGCTTTTTCCAGCTTTCAGTTGGCTGGTCTACATCAACCTGTCTTTTTGAGAGTTAGTTACTGATGTCACTAAACCATGTTTATAAACCAGATTTGGGATGTTAAATTTTAGCTGCCAGGTGAGTCTATCTAGTCAGCTCTTCAATGCTCTATAGAGACATTTCCATTTCCCCCCAGATAGTGGCCCCCAGGCTGGAGCTGGTCTCATGAAGGGAATGTGCACCTGGATTCCTACCACAGAGTAGAGAAGGGTAGAACAGCAGTGAGGCACTCATGTCTCACGTTCTCCAGTGTTTGTGCAGTTCTCTTCGATCTAAACCTGTTGTTGCTGGGCATGGTGGTACACACCTTGGAAGCTGAGGCAGGAGAATCATAAGTTTGAAGCCAGCCTGGGCTACATAGTGAGACTCTGTCTCCAAAAACAAAACAAAACAAAAAAACTTACATGTAAGTTTTCTTTTTTTTTTTTTTCTTTTAGTTTTTCAAGATATGGTCTCACTCTAGCTCAGGCTGATCTAGAATTCACTATGTAGTCTCAGGGTGGCCTTGAACTCATGGCAATCCTCTTACCTCTTCCTCCTGAGTGCTGGGATTAAAGGTGTGCACTACCATGCCTCTGGTTTTTTTTTTTTTTTTTTTTTTTTTTTGAGGTAGGGTAGGGTTTCACTCTAGCTCAGGCTGACCTGAAATTAGTCTCAGGGTGGCCTCAAACTATTGGCAATCCTCCTTCCTCTGCCTCCTTAGTGCTGGGATTAAAGGCGTGCGCCCGGCCTGTTATTTTTTTTTTAATGTTAGGAGACTGGACTACTTTGGAGAGATAGGCATGGGTGTGTTGTAATAAAGGTTTAAAAGAATTCTTTTTATTTGCACTTGCACATGTGTGTATGTATGGGCACATTAAAATCTTTTGCTGCTTTAAGCAAATGCCAGAGCATTTTGCATCTGGCTTTACATGGGGAATCAAACCCAGACCATCAGACTTTGCAAGTAAGTACCTGTAACCATTGAGCCCTCTCTCCAGCCTTAATTATGGGTTTTGCCTTTTTTTTTTTTTTTAAAGTTCTTAGGACTAGACACTCTACTTTGTGTTTCTGTGCAAGCATCTAATTGTACAGCCAGATGTGTCTTTGTTTATGAATTGTTTTGTGTACCCTGGAAGGCCCTCTCGTCCCTTCAAAAGGGTACAGTTGTTCAGTTCTGTTATTGCAGATCCCTTTTGCTTGTCCTTGAATTCTGTATAATTGGAATTGTTTCCTAAATATGGTTTTGGGTCTGGTATTGGTAAGAAGTTCACACATGGAACAAATGGAGTCGGGGTGGCTGAGAATATATATACTCAAACCCAGATACATTTCTGTGAGTGGGTGTTGATTTTATTCCTAACTAATTTGGAAGAGTCAGGATTTTTTTTTTTTTTTCTTAAGGTGGGATCTCGTTCTCTAGGCTGACCTGGAATTCACTCTGTAGCCCACACTGACCTTGAAGTCATGTTGATCTTGCTACCATAGCTTCTTGACTACTGGGATTAAAGGTGTGTGCCACCACACCTGGTTTTGAGTCAGGATTTTTTCTGGAAAAGGGCACTGTGGCTCCAGATTGGATGCTAAGTACATCTGGCATCTCATCCCACTGTGTATGTGAAAGGGAGTAGCCCAGGTCACCTGCTATTTACATGTATCTGTGTGTTTGGTATTGGTGGCCATGCTGGCCAGTTGGTGGGTCCTTCCTGCTTGGGCTGGCCCTTGTGTGGTGGACCAGATAAGCCCGGCTGCTAAGAACCTGCTGGAGCTAGGTGTGGTGTGGGTTCCTCAGCTAACAGAATGTTAGGCCTCTGTATTTGATTGGGGCACAGTGATGGCTTCTGTTTTGTTTATTCAAAGTACTGAGTCTTCGTGATGGCTCAGTACAGTCCTTAAAAGCTAACATGTATGTAAGCTGGGTGTGGGGGTGCATGCCTTTAATCTCAGCATTCGGGAAGCAGAGGTAGGATTGCCATGAGTTCAATGCTGGGACTACAGAGTAAGATCTAAGTCAGCCTGGGCTAGAGTGAAATCCTACCTTAAAAGAAACCAAAAACTGGGGCTGGAGAGATGGCTTAGCAGTTAAGACTCTTGCCTACAAAGCCTAAGGACCCAAGTTCCAATTCTCCAGTACCTACTTAAGCCAGATGCACATGATGGCACTTCCATCTGGAGTTCATTTGAAGTCCTGGCATGCCCATTCTATCTCTGACTTTCTCTCGCTTTCTCAAATAAATAAAAAGAAAAAATATTTTTAAAAAAGTCGGGCTGGAGAGATGGCTTAGCAGTTAAGCGCTTGCCTGTGAAGCTTAAGGACCCTGGTTCAAGACTTGATTCCCCAGGACCCACGTAAGCCAGATGCACAAGGTGGCATGTGTATCTGGAATTTGTTTGCAGTGGTTGGAGGCCCTGGTACACCCATATTCCCTCCCTCCCTCTCTCTCTCTCTCTCTCTCTCTCTCTCTCTCCTGTTGCTCTCAAATAAATAACAAAATAAAATAAAAACAAAAAATAAAAATATTTTTAAAAAAGGTCATGTGTGGTGGCTCACGCCTTTAATCCCAGCACTCAGGAGGCAGAGGTAGGAAGATCATCATGAATTTGAGGCCACCCTGAGACTGCATAGTGAATTTCAGGTCAGCCTGAGCTAGAGTGAGACCCTACCTCAAACAACAACAACAACAACAAAAAAAGCCAGGTGTGGTGGTGCATACCTTTAATCCCAGCACTCAGGCAGAGGTAGGAGGATCACTGTGAGTTTGAGGCCATCCTGAGACTACATAGTGAATTCCAGGTCAGCCTGGACTAGAGTGAGACTCTTATCTCGAAAAACCTAAAAAAGAAAAAAAAAAGAAAAAGAAAAAAAAAAACTGGGCTGAGGAGATGGCTTAGTGGTTAAGGCACTTGCCTGCAAAGCTTAAGGACCTGAGTTTGATTCCCCAGTACCCACATAAAGCCAAATGCATAAGATGGCACATGTGTTTGAAGTTCATTTGTAGTGGCTAGAGAACCTGGTACACCCATATTCTCCCTCTCTCTCTCTCTCTCTCTCTCTCTCTCTCTCTCTTGCAAATAACGTGTGTGTGTGTGTGTGTGTGTGTGTGTGTGTGTGTGTGTGTGTGTGTAAACCAAAACCAAAACCAAAAAGCTAACATGTAGGGCTGGAGAGATGGCTTAGCGGTTAAGGCGCTTGCCTGTGAAGCCTAAGAAACAATTGTTTGAATCTCCAGGACCCATGTATAGCCAGACACAAAAGGGACACAAGCATGCAATGTTGCACATGCGCTCAAGGCAACGCACACATCTGGAGTTTGTTCACAGCGGCTGAAAGGCCCTGGTGTGCCCATTCTTACTCTGTCTCTGCCTCCTCCTCCCTCTCTCTGTCTCAAAAATAAAATAAAAAATAAAGATTTCTTTGCCTTATTTAAAAAAAAAAAAAAAAAAACCAATGAAGATATGCACCACTGCGCCTGGTTGGCTGTCTTTCTCTCTTTCTCTCTCTCTCTCTCTCTTTCTTTCTCTCTCGCTTTCTTTCTTTCTTTCTTAGAGAAAGAGAGAGACAGAATGGATGTAGAAGGGCCTTCAGCCACTGCAAACGAACTCCAGGCGCATGCTCCACCTTATGCATCTGGCTTCATGTGGGTACTGGGGAATTGGACCTGGGTCCTTAGGCTTTGTAGGCAAGCACCTTAATCACTGAGCCATCTTTTCAACCCAATTTTTATTTATTTATTTATTTTAATATTTATTTGTTTGAGAGAGGCAGAGCGAGAGCGAGAGAGAAGAAAGAAAGAAAGAAAGAAAGAAAGAAAGAAAAAGAAAGAAAGAAAGAATGAATGAATGGGCATGCCAGGACCTCCAGCCACTACAAATTAACTCTAGATGCATATACCACCTGGTGCACCTCGTTTATGTAGGTCTTGGGGAATCGAACCTGGGTCATATGGCTTTTCAGGCAAGTGCCTTAACCATTAAGCCATCTCTCCAGCCCTATTTTTATTTTTTTTAATATGAGTGCACAGGGATGTGTGTGCATGCATATGTGTGCATGTGTGTAGAGGCCAGAAGACAACCTTGAGTGTCATCCTTGGAAACACCTCCTTTGTGACAGGGTTCTCATTGAGCTGGAGGTCACTGATTAAGCTAAATTGGCTGTCCAGCAAGCCCCAGGGATCATCTTGTTTCTGCCTCCCCAGCTGTGGGGATTATATGTGTGTACCACCATGCCTCACATTTATTTATTTATTTATTTATTTATTTATTTTTATTTATGAGAGAGAGAGAGAATTGGCACACCAGGGCTTTAGCCACTGCAAATGAACTCCAGACGCATGAGCCACCTTGTGCACATGTGTCACCTTGTGCATCTGGCTTATGTGGGTCCTGGGGAGTCAAGCCTGGGTCCTTAGACTTTGCAGGCAAGCACCTTAATCACTAAGCCATCTCTCCAGCCCTGTGCCTCATATTTTTTAGAGGTTAAACAGGTCCTCACTATATCTACTGAGATATCTTCCCAGCCCTTTATTTTTCTTTTTTGTCACATGCTCTTACTATGAAGCTTGTGCTGGTCTCAAACTCATGATCCTCCTGCCTTAGCCTCCTAAGTGCTGGGATTACAGGCATGTACCACCACATATACCTGGATATTTATTGTTCATTTTGGTTTTTGAAATGGGGTCTCCATATGTTGACCAGGCTACCCTTAAACTCCTTGATTTGAGCAAGCCACCTTCCTCAACTTCCCAATATTTGAGACAGTAGACGTGGGCTGCTGTGCTCAGCCTTTGCAGAAGTTTTATATGCATCTGCTGCCAACCAGAACATGTACATATCTGAGATATAAAGAGATGCATCCACCTCAGAGAGAGAGACAGAGGGACGTGTGCCTCTCTGCCTAGGGGTCTTGGCATGCAGAGCCTTGCCATCTGTTCTGTTGGGAGTTTAGGAGAGTAGATGCAAGTTATGCATGTGCTTTGTAAAATCAGATGTAGGAGTGAGTTACTAAATTGTAAATTCAGAAACATTGAGTGAATGTGGGCATTGCAGTCTGTCTTAGGACAACTTAAGAACTTTGTCATGGTTCTCCAGTGTCAGACCAGTTTAGATAATATGAGAGTAGCTCTTAGTTACTGCCTTGTGCAGGTCTTCTTTGGGATTCGTAATTTAACAGCTTAAAAGTCACTGTGCCTCTTACAGAGGGGATTGACCCATGGGTATTTATTTGGGAAGCAGCCCTGTACATTGTTTCTACAGGCAAGCAGAAAGGTAGTGTTTCAGGTACTTGTGCTGGGCCTCAAGGATTCTGAGTTATAAGTGCTTCCTGCCGCAGGCTGTCTGGTAGTTGCCCCTTTTGCAGAGGAGGTTGGTAGGTGCTCTCTGTAGGATGCTAGGCTTGTTCTTATTGGACTCTTGCTTCTATAGATTCACTACTCTCAGAGTCATCAAGGGCTTGGGTCACAGGGACCAGCCACACTGGCTCCTAACATCCAACAGCATTTGTTGAATGGACAGATGATGACAGGTGACAGCTGTCTCTGGTGCATGGTAAATAGTGTGGGACTGTTTTAATATATGAGAATTGAGGTGCCCTCAAAAGAATAGTAAGCTGCTCATAAATCAGATAACCATTTTTACAATCAGTAACTTTGCTTTGAAAGGCTTCATTGGTGTGTGTCCAGGGACATCCTGTTGGTGACTGGGTCACTCAGTTATCTCCAGGAGCTGCCAGCAATTGAGGGTGCCAGAGGAGGCAGATGAATGAAGGAAGGGCCCGAGGGCTGGGGTGTTTGGGAGCAAAGAGAAGCAGTGGGGTTAGGACACAGAGTGATGGGCATGAAGGAGAATAAAGGGTAAGATCTCTGTGAATAAACTCGTGCTGCTTGTGGGAGATAGAGCTGTCAGAGTTGATCAGGGGTTGGGCAAGGAGTGAACTCACAGCCTCCTGGGTTTGATAAATCCCTGGTGAGCAGCAAGTGGCCCTAAGATGGGGAGCTTACTCTCTAGGAGAGTATCCAGGGTGTAGGACAGGGAGGAGGAAGGCAGACTGGCTAGTCACTGGGCCTGCTGTTGGAACAGACAAACAGTCCTGGGACTAAATAACCCATACTGCCATGTCAGGCCACACCACATCACTCGGATTTTCTTACCACAGCTTTCCGCCAGTGCTCTGACTGCTTGACAGGGCTTTGCTCGTGCCAGAACATGAGTGCTCCAAAGGCTTTGAGGGCCACCAGAATAATCTTTTCAACCCTAGGTCTTGAGAAGACCGTGGGGCAGGTGTGATGGTGGGGCCAGTGAGGCCCCCTGGGCTGTTGTTCAGGCACAGGACGTTCAGTGCTGCTGTCATTCCTGTGGCAGGGGATCTTATCTGACACTGAAATGTGGGAACATTTTTTTTTTTTTTTGAGGTAGGGTTTCACTCTAGTCCAGGGTGGCCTTGAACTCAAGGTGATCCTCCTGCCTCCCAAGTGCTGGGATTAAAGGCGTGTGCCACCATGCCCTGTGTGGGAACAGATATCTGAGAGGTGATTTGTTAATTAAAACACATCCAGGGGTTTGGCTGGGGAGAGAGGACTCTGGGAGGCTGCTGTGCCCCTTTTTCTTCAGGGCATCTTAGGCACCAGGCATTTCTTCCTAATCCACAACCCAGGGCACATACCCCACCTCTCCCTGGAGATCAGCTTCTAGGACTGAGCCTTTCCCTGGTAATGAGAAGCCTGCCCTATTTCCACATCCTGCTCTCCAGGTTCAGAGAAGCTCTGGTTGGGGACAGAACATGGTTAGTAGTCCAATCCCAGCCATTAGGCTGCTTGGGGGATGGGAACATGGCAAGGAGGTGGTGTGCTTCAGGGGTGCAGCCTGATCTCTATGCGAGGTGTGAGGCCACAGGCTGCTTGTCTCCTTGGAGGCATCATGTTGCAGTTTGGGGCATTCAGGTCTCCCCACACCTATGCTGCCATCATGGCATGGTTGACATAGAGTTCTTGTGCCCCAACTTACTCAGCCAGGAGCTCTGAGATATCTGACCTCTGGCTTCACTCAAACTACTTGTGGGAGTAGGAGAGATGGATGAGTACACAAAGAGGCCAAGGCTGTCATTTGGGGATTTGGAGCTGGTTGTCCTTTTTATCCGTCTAGTCTCCAGTGGAGGAGGCCTGACACTCAAAACCCTAATGAATGTTGCTGCTGGATCTAAGGCAGGGTTAGCATCTTTGAGGAGAATGCTTAGCATGCTGGTGGCTGCCTGCTTTCCTTCTCTGCCTGATCAGTAGGTCTTGGCTTCCTTACTCCTCAACCTGAGTGGACCTCTCCATTCCTGGGCTCCTGAGTATGAAGGCTCCTGTAACGCTGCACTGCTGGAGAAGACGGAGCCAGCCCAGTGGAGACTGCTGTGCTAGAGGATGAGGGGAACCTGGGTTGAGGAGGAGCCGCAGACACAGAAGTGCAAAGCAGGGCAGGGGTGGACAGAGGTGGCTGCAGGTAGGGCAGGTAATGCTTAGAAGAGGCAGGAGATGGGCACCAGGTGATTCTGAGTGAAGCATCTCGGTGGAGGTGGCATGAACTGGTGTTCTGCATGCGGTGTGCTTAGTGTGGAGGGTCTGGGGAACTGATAGCAAATAGGGAGCATAGTGGTAAGTGCCACACTGCCCCTCCAAGATGTTGTGTAGTACCCATGGGATTGGCACGTGGGCACTTTCTACCCGATGGCATATTATGGTGTTTTAGAAGCCATCCACTATCCTAAAACATACTTATTGTAGGGACTGTGAGCACAGGATGGCGGATACTGACCATTAGTATCAGCAGGAAGTATTCCCAGACAGGACTCAATTTGGTGGTCATTGTGGGAGCCAGCAAATCTCTATCACCCATTCTGAATCTCTTTGCATTTGTAAGGAGATTTGACTACCCTATATCCAGGGCTCCCCAGAGCTCTACAATCTTATTTCTCAGCTCCTCTGTCAAGGTCATTGTAGTGGCTCAGGCCTCTCACCGTGTGCCTGCTGTCAGATGTCATGACCTTTTTCCACATCACCACATGTTCCTTCCAGAGAACTGTTCTGAGTTGAAGTGTGATATGGTCTATTTCTCTTTAGGACTTTCTGGTGTGGGGTTATAGCTCACATGGCTACAGCCAGCGTGACACCCCCTGGCTCCCTAGAACTCCTGCAGCCTGGCTTCTCCAAGACACTCCTGGGGACCAAGCTAGAGACCAAGTACCTGTGCTCAGCCTGTAGAAACGTCCTGCGGAGGCCCTTCCAGGCCCAGTGTGGCCACCGCTACTGTTCCTTCTGCCTGACCAGCATCCTCAGGTGTGCATGGTGAGCTGCCTGGGTGGGTGGAACAAGTGGATGGCACTAGAGTTAGAGTTGTGCTGTCCAGTATATACTCCCTGGATTCTAGAAACTTAGTACAAATCAGCCATTTTAAAACATTGATTGTGGGTTGGAGAGATGGCTCAGCAGTTAAGACGCTTGCCTGCAAAGCCTAAGGACCTAGGTTTGATTCCCCCAGTACCCACATAAAGCCAGATGCACAAAATGGTGCATACTTCTGGAGTTCATTTGCACTGGCTATAGGCCCTGGTGTGTTAATGCTTGCATTCTCCCTCCTTTCCTCCTTCTCTCTTTCTCTGTATCCCTTTGCTTGCAAATAAATAAATAAGCCGGGCGTGGTGGTGCATGTCTTTAAGCCCAACACTCACGAGGCAAAGGTAGGAGGATCACTGAGAGTTCAAGGCCACCCTGAGACTACAGAGTGAATTCCAGGTAAGCCTGAGCTAGAGTGGGACCCTGCCTTGAAAAACCAAAAAGAAAAAAAGAAAAGAGAAAACTTTTTTTCCCCAAAGGTAGGTTCTTGCTGTGGCACAGGTTGATCTGGAACTCGATCTTTAGTCTCAGGCTAGCCTTGAACTCACAGTGATCCTCCTACCTCTGCCTCCCTAGCGTTGGGATTAAAGTTGTGTGCCACCATGCCTGGTTAAAATTAAAAAAAGGTTTTTTTGCTTATTTATTTATTTGAGAGCGGCAGAGAGGGAGAATGGGCCTCCAGCCACTGCACACAAACTCTAGATGCATGTGCCACTTTGTGCATCTGACTTACATGGGTCCTGGGGAATCAAGCCTCAAACTGGGGTCCTTAGACTTCACAGGCGAGTGCTTAACAGCTAAGCCATCTCTCTAGCCCTTCTTTTTTTAAATTTTTTTATTATTTATTTTTGGAGAGAGACAGAGAGACAGACAGACAGGGAGAGGGAGACAGAGATGGGCGTGCCAGCAGTCTCTCAGCTGCTGTGAACGAAATCCAGATGTGTGCACCCCCTTATGGGAAAGTGCGGCATTGCGCCCTTGCGTCACTGCATCTGGTGTAACGTGGGACCTGGAGATTGGAACCAGCGTTCTTAGGCTTAGCAGGCAGGCGCCTTAACCACTAAGCCATCTCTCCAGCCCTTTTTAAATTTTTTAAAAATTTATTTTATTTTATTTTTTGGTTTTTCAAGGTAGGGTTTCACTCTAGCCCAGGCTAACCTGGAATTCACTATATAGTCTCAGAGTGGCCTCGAACTCATGGCGATCCTCCTACCCTTGCCTCCCAAGTGCTGGGATTAAAGGTGTGCAGCACCATGCCCAGCTTTAAATTTATTTTTATTTATTTATTAGAGAGAGAGAGAGAGAGAGGGAGAGAGAGGAGGGAGGGAGGGAGAATGGGTGCACCAGGGCCTCCAGCCACTGCAAACGAACTCCAGACCCATGTGCCACAATGTGCATCTGGCTTACCTGGAACCTGGAGAATTGAACTCAGGTCCTTAGGCTTCACAGGCAAGCGCCTTAACCACAGAGCCATCCCTCCAGCCCTAAAAAAATATTTTTTTAAAGATTTATTTTTATTTATTTATTAGAGACAAAGAGAGAATTGGGCGTGCCAGGGCCTCTAGCAACTGCAAACAAACTCCAGATGCATGTTCCACCTTATACATCTGGCTTACGTGGGACCTGGAGAATCGAACCTGGGTCCTTTGGCTTCGCAGGCATGTGCCTTAACTGCTAAGCCATCTTTCTAGCCCAAAATATTTTTTTAAAGGCTACATGAAGGGGCTGGAGGGATAGCTCCATAGTTAAGGCACTTGTCTGCAAAGTCTAATGACCTGGGTTCAGTTCCCCATTATCCATGTAAAGCCAGATGTACAAAGTGATACATTCATCTGGAGTTCATTTGCAGTGGCTAGAGGCCCTAGCATGTCATTCTCTAACTCTCTGTCTCTGCTTGAAAATAAATAAATAAATAAATAAATAAATAAATAAATAAATAAATAAATAATAAAAACGTAAAACTAAAACCTTTAAAAAATGCTGTATGAGATCCTGTCTCAGAAAAAAATAACACTAATTGTGTATTGGGGTACTATTTTTGGACATGAAGGATTAACTACAACATGTCATTGTTGGTGTTATGGGCACTAGGCTGCTCTGGATGGACAAGGGAGTACTGTGCAAGTGGCTGGCTGATGAGTGTCACTGTGCCATGGTCTGAAAGGGCAGCAGCAGTGCACATGAGGAAGAAGAGTACAGCCAATGTTTCTGGCACGTGTCTTGGGTGGCATGTTTTTCAGAGAGCCAGTGCCTTGTTCAAAAGTGAAAAGAATAGAGGCTAGGGGCAAAACTCGTGATACAGCACTTGCCTGGCATGTGTGAGATACTAGGTTCAATCCCTAAGACTGCAGATTTTTTATTTTTTATTTTTTTATTTTTTATTTTTATTTGTTTATTATTGTTATTATTTTTGGTTTTCTGAGGTAGGGTCTCACTCTAGCTCAGGCTGACCTGGAATTCACTATGTATTTTCAGGGTGGCCTCAAACTCACAGCGATCCTCCTACGTTTGCCTCCCAAGTGCTGGGATTAAAGGCGGGTGCCACTACAGCCCTGCTGACCACAGACTTTTTAAAAAGGGAAGAACTGACTTGGTCTTATAAGTTCAAGCCCCTTATACCCTTTTCCATATTTGGATATTCTCATTTAAATTATTTTAAATATTGTGCAATTGGGGTGGTTGTTGGTTTGATCAGAGATGCAGAAGTTTAAGAATGTGTGTGTGGTTTGTGGGCTGAGCAGCTGGTGCTCAGCTATTCTCCATAGCAGGTTTTGCAGTGGGATTTTCCTCTGTCTTCACTAGCTCTGGGCCTCAGAATTGTGCTGCCTGTGTCCATGAAGGCATATATGAAGAAGGCATTTCTATTTTAGAAAGCAGTTCGGTAAGTACTATGTCTTGAGCTAAAAATGTCAAATGAGCAGAAAAAGTTTGGGAATTTCCTTTAGTAATACTGGTGGCAGAATGAGACTTTAGAAGCTAAAAATTGTCCCTAAGCAGATGGGAATGTTCAGGGTTTGGAGTGGTTGGTATGCAGAAGTGAGTAGTCCTTAGACTAATTTCTGCTTCATGAGCTGGCCTAGGAAGGCTGTGCAGGTTGGTTTGGACAGGCTCTGTGTTTTTGGATTGCTTCATGGGCAATGGGATGCTGGGAGGAAGTATAACCCAGGGATATTCTTGTTTCCAGGCCTTTCCAGATAATGCTGCCCGCAGGGAGGTGGAGAGCCTGCCGGCCATCTGTCCCAATGATGGATGCACCTGGAAGGGAACCTTGAAAGAATATGAGGTAAGACAGGCATCTCTGCACTGGCCCACTCTGCAAAACTACTCTAATGGGAGATGTGCTCTACTCTTACTGGTACTAGCCTGACTGATGTGTGTGGAGAAAGAGGTACCTGCTCCTTAGAAAGTGTTCCTTTAACCAGCACTTTGGAAACTGAGGCAGGAGAATCATGAGACAAGGTCAGACTGAGCTACCTAGGGAGACCTTGTCTCAAAAAATTATATCCTTTTAGCCAGGCGTGGTGGCGCACGCCTTTAATCCCAGCACTCGGGAGGCAGAGGTAGGAGGGTCGCCGAGAGTTCGAGGCCACCCTGAGACTACATAGTTAATTCCAGGTCAGCCCGGACCAGAGTGAAACCCTACCTCGCAAAAACAAAACAAAACAAACAAACAGACAATATATATGTATGTATATATATAATTTAATTTATTTGAGAGAGAGAGAGATACAGAAATAGGCAGGTAGAAAGAGAGAATGGGCACGCCAGAGCCTCCAGCCACTGCAGACGAACTCCAGATGCGTGCACCCCCTTGTGCATCTGGCTTACATGGGTCCTGGGGAATCAAGTCTCGAACTAGGGTCCTTAGGCTTCACAGGCAAGCGTTTAACCACTAAGCCATCTCTCCAGCCCTCTTTTTGAGGTAGGGTCTCACTCTAGCCTAGGCTGACCTGGAATTCACTATGTAATCTCAGGGTGGCCTTGAACTCGTGGTGATCCTCCTACCTCTGCCTTCCAAGTGCTGGGATTATAGGCGTGTACTACCATGCCCATCTAAGAGGTTTCTTGTGCGAGGACCTAGCCCTGTGCTTACCCTGGGAGCACCATGTTTGCCTCAGCAGCAGAGGACAGATCACTGCTGCATTAGAAACTACAGCATCCAGCTGGTGTCCACAAGGGATTTTTTTTTCAAGGTGAATTTTATTGACATGGGAAATCACCCAAGTAATGGGTACATTTGCCCTGTGGTCCTAGCAAGGCTTCTGGCCAGTAGCAGAGGTGGTACATAGATGGTGTCTGCTTTGTGTACTCTGTCTCTGTGCCAATGTACTAGGGACATAAGTGAAGTCTCTTGTCACATTTAGGTATCTGTAGTTAAAACCTGCAGCACAGAGGCCAGGTGGCTAGGCCATTTCATTCACTTGTCTCAGTGAATGACCTTCAAAAAGTTTATGTCCTGGGCTGGAGAGATGGCTTACTGGTTAAGGCGCCTGCCTCCTAAGCCTAAGAACGCTGGTTCCAATCTCCAGCAGTTCCAATCTCCAGGTCCCACATTTAGTCAAATGCAAAGTTACGCAAGGGCGCAATGCCGCACTTGACCACAAGGGGGCGCACGCGTCTGGATTTCGTTCACAGCAGCTGAGAGACTGCTGGTGCGCCCACTCTCTATCTGTCTCCTTCTTCCTCTCTGTCTTCTCTATGTCTCTCTCCAAAAATAAATAAAATTAAAAAAAAAGTTTATGTCCTGCACTTGGGAGGCAGAGGTAGAAGGATTGCTGTGAGTTTGAGGCCGGCTTGAGACTATATAGTGAATTCCAGGCCAGCCTGGGCTAGAGCAAGACCCTACCTCATCCCCCTCCACACACACACACACACACACACACACACAAAGTTTATGTCTCAAGCTGGGGGAGATGCCTCAGTGGTTAAAGGAGCATGCTTGCAAATCCTGCCAGCTCAGGTTCAATTCCCAGTACTCATGTAAAGCCAGATACACAAAATGGTGCATGTATCTGGAGTTTGTTTGCAGTGGCTGGAGGCCCTGGTGCACCCATTTTCTCTCTCTCTCTCTCTCCCTCTCTCAAATGATAAAAATGTTTTTAAAAAAAGCTTAGCATGAAGTTGGGCGTGGTGGTGCACGCCTTTAATACCAGCACTTGGGAGGCAGAGGTAGGAGGATCACCATGAGTTCGAGGCTGCCCTGAGACTACATAGTGAATTCCAGGTCAGCCTGAGCTAGAGTGAGACCCTACCTCGAAAAACAAAAACAAAAAAAAAAAAAACAAAAAAAAAGCTGAGCGTGGTGGCGCATGCCTTTAATCCCAGCACACTTGAGAGGCAGAGGGAGGAAGATTGCCACGAGTTCGAGGCCACCCTGAGACTACATAGTGAATTCCAGGTCAGCCTGAGCTAGAGTGAAACCCTACTTCTGAAAACCAAAAAAAAAAAAAAAAAAAAAAAAAAAAAAAAAGGGTTGATCTCAGGTGGGCATAGTGACACACACCTGTAATCCCAGCATTTGGGAGGCTGAGGTAGAAAGATCACAAGTTTAAGGCCATCATGATATATTGTGAGACCTAATTAGATCAAAATAGTTTTTTGTTTGTTTGTTTGTTTTTTTGTTGGCTTTGTGTTTCAAGGTATGGTCTCACTTTCTTTAGCCCAGGATGACTGGAACTCACTATGTAGTTTCAGGCTGGCCTTGAACTTACAGTGATCCTCTTACCTCTGCTTCCCTAGTGTTGGGATTAAAGGTGTGCGCCACCATGCCCAGCTTCAAAATAGTTTTTTGTTTGTTTGTTTGTTTTGTTTTGTTTTGTTTTGTTTTGTTTTTCGTGGTAGGGTCTCACTCTAGCCCAGGCTGACCTGGAAATCATTATGTAGTCTCACGCTGGCCTCGAATTCATGGCGATCCTCCTACCTCTGCCTCCCAAGTGCTGGGATTAAAGGCATGCACCACCACACCCAGCTTCAAAATAGTTTTTTTTTTTTTTTTTTTTTAAAGTTTTATCTCAAACAGATAATTGTAATGGAATACTCATAGCAGAAGCATGAAAAGGTGGAAACAACCTAGATGTCTATCGATGTGACAAGTAAACAACATGGGCCCTCCATACTTCAGGTGTCACTCAGCCTTAAAAAGGAGGGTTGGAGAGATGGCTTAGCAGTTAAAGTGCTTGCCTGCAAAGCCTAACCATCAGGATTCAATTCCCCAGTACCCACATAAAGTCCAATGCACAGAGTGCGCATGCACCTGGAGTTTGTTTGCAGTGGCTAGAGGCCCTGGTGTGCCAATACTCTCCCTCTCTCTTTCTCTGTCTCTCTCTCAACTCTCTCTACTTGCAAATAAAAAAAAATTCAAAAATTAAAATAAGAAAAGGAAGGAAAGCCTGCCACCTGCCATGACAGGATGGACATTGATGAATCTGAGCTGAGTGAATAAGCCAGTTAAAGAAGGCAAGTCCTGTAGGATCCCACTCATACAAGGTCCTCAGAGTTGTGAAATGCAGAGACAGACAGTAGAATGGTGGATTTCCATGATCGGTAGATATGGAGATACAAATTTGGATCTCTCAGCAGGGGGTTACTTTGATGCCATCCCACACAGCCATAGTCTTGAAGCTATAAAACACTGTTTGCTCAGAATCCCGCTTCCTATGTTTCAGAGAGCTCCCAGGCCAGAGCTCATGGAAACACCTTTGTATCTAAGCAGAGGGCTTGGCAGTCCCCCACTCAAACAACCCTGGGGATGGTGGGCATTGTGAAGCCTTGATCTCCTCTCCTGCTCTCTGGAATGTATGTCTGGCCACACTTCCTTGACCTGTTGACCAACTCCACTTTATGGTCTCCGGCTCTGGGTTTCATTTTGCTAGGAGAGCAGCATTGGCTGTGCCTGGATGAACAAGGAGCTGTATCCTCTTCTAGCATTGGTTAGGAGCCACAGCCAGAGAGTGTCCCTAGAGTGAAACACTTGCCCAAACTTTCTGTGAGAGAGATGGCTCCAAGGAACGTGGTAGTCAGGGTTTTGCCTGGGAGGGCAAGGATATTGGCTAGGTATAAGGGCAGTGTGGGTATAGGCAGTGGGGGCTCTGTATGACCTGCTGCCCTTGAGGATCTGAGTGACCCCTGGGGCAGGTGGCATAGCAGTTCTCAGCTCTGCTAGGCTCTGGATTCCTCTGGGGTCTCTGTTACCTCCAGGCCTGTGGTAGAGGAGGTCAGTGGCTGTGTGAGTCTCCAGCTGAGCGCCAGGGACTACAGCCAGGCTGTGGGCTTGGTGCCATATGGCCCTGTAGGCATGCAGGGTGGAAAGTCCCTGGCTGCACCCTTTGAGAGCTTTGGAAAGTCCCTGAAAGGAGTCGGGTATGGTCATGTGGGAAGGCAGGCATAGCTCATTCACAGCTGATTTTATTGATAAAAACTTCCCACTGGTAAATGTCACAGGTGGGACAGAAATGGCATATAGTTGACACCACCTCTGTAGAGGTCTTGTCTGGTGAGTCTTTGGCTGTCACTGAAAACCAAGACTGAGACAAAAGATTTCTTTTTTTTTAATGTTCTGAGTCATTTGAAAAGTTTGGAAAGACTGAGAAAGTCCTGCTTAGCCTTTAGCTTTGCTTCCTTCTGAGAATGGGGTGGTTTAAAAGTCCCATTGGAATGTCCTCTATCTGTAGATTACCTGCTATAGAGCCTGTGGTCAGAAGGGTTCTCCAAAGACCCTAGCCTGAGTTGAGAGTATGTGTGCATGGATGCCCAGGGCTTACAGGCAGGCATTGGGGAGGGAGCACACAGCAGCAGGGAGCGAGTGTGCTACCATGCATGACCTCCTCATATGGTTTTGAAGAAAATCAGTTAAGACAACTGTATTTGCTTAAAATATTCAATTTGAATTTTTGTTTGAATAAATCATGTGATTGTAGGGCTGGAGAGATGCTTAGCAGTTAAGCGCTTGACTGTGAAGCCTAAGGACCCTGGTTCAAGGCTCGATTCTCCAGGACGTGTAAGCCAGATGCACAAAGTGGTGCATGCATCTGGAGTTAGTTTGCAGTGTCTGGAGGCCCTGGCATGCCCATTCTCTCTCTCTCTCTCTGTCACTCTCAAAGAAATAAACAAACACAAAAAAATTTTAAAAAAAAATCTTGTGATTTTAAGGTAAGCCCAACAGACTGGCCTTTTTTTTTTTTTTTTTTTTTTTTTTTTTTTTTTTTTTCAAGGTAGAGTCTCACTCTAGCCCAGGCTGACCTGGAATTCACTGTGTAGTCTCAGGCTGGCCTCAAATTCACAGTGATCCTTCTACCTCAGCCTCCCAAGGGCTAGGATTAAAGGTGTGTACCACCATGCCCAGCTTGGCCTTTTTTTATGAGAGAGAGAATGAATTGGCATGCCAGGGCCTCAGCTACTATACTCAAATTCCAGACTTTGCATATGCATCACCTTGTGCGATTGGCTTATGTGGGATCTGGGGAGTTGAACATGGGGCCTTAGGCTTTGTAGGCAAGCACCTTAACTGCTAAGCCATCCCTCTAGCCCTAAATCTTGTTATTTTAATCATGTCTGCTGGGACTCAGAGGGGCGATTGAACTTTGTTCTAGCCACCCTAGGTGGTGGGTGCAGGTATATCTGCACCAGTTCAGGGTGTTGAACTCAGGACCTTGCATATATTATTACATGCACACTGTAACATGGAGCTGTTCTCAACCCAGGAGGAGTTTTGTTATTGAAATTTTAAACACACACTACATCAGGAGTGGTGACACATGCCTGTAATCCCAGAATTTAGGAGGTAGAGGCAGGAGGTTCAGAAGTTGAAGGCCATCTTCAGCTACATAGGCAGTTGGAGGCCAGGCTAGGCTTCATGAGATCCTATCTCAGAGAGAGAGTGTGTGCGGAGAGAGACAGAGACAGACAGACATAGCAACTTTGAGCAGTGGGCCCCTACAAACCTTCTCTAGTTTCAGCTCTCTGCTTGCCTGTGTTTCCCTTTCTGGCTTACTTTTTTCTTTCTTTTTCCTTTTTAAAAAATTTTTTGTTTATTTATTTATTTGAGAGAGACAGAAAGAGGAAGAGGCAGATAGATAGAGAATGGACACTCCAGGGCCTCCAGCCACTGCAAACAAATTCCAGATGCATGTGCTACCTTGTGCATCTGGCTTACGTGGGTCCTGGGGAATTGAGCCTTGAACCAGGGTCCTTGGGCTTCACAGGCAAGCGCTTAACCACTAAGCAATCTCCCCAGCCCTCTTTTTCCTTTTTATGAGAGAGACAGAGCAAGAGAGAATTGGTGCTCCAGGGCCTCCAGCTACTGCAGTCAAACTCCATGCATGTGTCACCTGGCTTATGTGGGATCTGGGAAGTCAAACATGGGTCCTTAGGCTTCACAGGGAAGCACCTTAACCACTAAGTCATCTCTCCAGGCTTACTTTTAAAATTTATTTTATGAGGCAGGGCCTCACTCTAGTCCCAGGCTGACCTGGAATTCACTATGTAGTCTCAGGGTGGCCTTGAACTCACAGTGATCCTCCTACCTCTGCCTCCTGAGTACTGAGATTAAAGGCGTGTGTCACCATGCCCGGCTTGGATTACTTTTAAGCAAATACAAGCTGTCATGTCATTTTTAACTGCATTTATTTATTTATTTATTTATTTATTTATTTATTTATTTGCTTATCTATCTAATGAAGTGTTTCTTGTTTTGTTTTGTTTTGTTTTTCCGAGGTAGGGTCTCACTCAAGCTCAGGCTGACCTGGAATTCACTATGTAGTCTCAGGGTGGCCTTGAATTCATGGTGATCCTCCTACCTCCCAGGTGCTAGGATTAAAGGCATGCACCACCACGCCCGGCCGTCTAATAATGTTTTAAAGAATAGCCTTTTAGTTAAATCTTAGTGAAATTATTGTACTTTACTTTAAAAAAATATTTTATTCATTTATTTGAGAGAGAGAATGGGCACGCCAGGGCCTCTAGCCATAGCAAATGAACTCTAGATGCATGTGCCACCTTGTGCATCTGGCTTATATGAGTACTGGGGAATCGAACCTGTGTTCTTAGGCTTTGTAGGCAAGTGCCTTAACCACTCAGCATCTCATCAGCGTCCCGCCTTTTTTGAGGTAGGGTCTTGCTCTCGCTCAGGCTGACCTGGAATTAATCTCAGGCCAACCTCAAACTCACAGCCATCCTCCTACTTCAACCTCCTAAGTGCTGGGATTAAAGGTGTGTGCTGCCACCCCCAACTGTGTTTTACTTAATTTTATCAATTTTATTTATTTATTTGAGAGACAGAGGCAGATGGAAGGAATGGGTGTGTCAAGGCCTCCAGCCACTGCCAATGAACTCCAGATGCATGTGCTATCTTGTGCATCTGGTTTACATGGGTCCTGGGGAATTGAACCTGGGTCCTTTGGCTTTGCAGGCAAGCACCTTAACTGCTAGGCCATTTCTCTAGCCCAGTGGTTTACTTTTTATGCTCTATAAACTGAGACCCCTCTTTGAATTTGCTTTGGTAACTAATTGTTGCATGCTAAGGGAATTATGGAGTCATAGCACATATCTGTACTGTTCAAAGAGACCCTTACATCTGATTGTTAGTGTGGTTGTCCCAGTGCCTAGCCTGTGTGCATTCTAGCATTGAGGCTGTAGCTCATTTGCCAGCAGCACCCTGTCCCTGTGAAAAAGGACATCTAAAAGTCCCAAAAATATGTCTCCACAGACCATGACTTTCCTTGTCTAGAACCCCATCTGTTTAGGTTTTAAATGAGTTTCCTGTGTCCTCCCAGAGCATCCTTCCCCAGTACCTTCCAGAGGACTCTGAGTTATAGCCCTAATCCTTATGGTACTTCTGAGTCACCACCCAGGGCCTGGCTTTTGAACTCTCTCTGCCCCACTCTGGACCATGTCTCAGCCTCAGAAACTTGTGTCTTGTTGCCTGTCCTCCTTCTGGCAATTTCTCCCCTCTGCAGGTGTTCCCCCAGCCCTCAGCATGCTCCTGTGTCTCCTACTCAGAGCTTCTCATGTGTTTAGAAGAAAGCTATGTGGATGTATAGTAGTGGTGTATAGCACTGGACATACTTTAATGCACTGACCTGTGCTCCTAGCACTTCTAGAGTCGGGCGTTTTACCTGTATTTTGACACAATTTAAGAAGCTTAGGAGCCAACATGGTGGTAAACATCTATAATCCCAACCCTTGGGAGGTCAGGGCAGGAAGATCAGGATCCTTGACTTTATACTGAGTTTGAGGATAGGCTGGGATGCTTGAGAGTCTATCTCAAAGTAACAAAACAAAAAGATAACTTAGCCAACACATCTCCATCAAAACCACGTTCCTTTGATGACCACCCCTTCTTGCTTTGTCCACTTTCACAATGCACTTCTCAGACTGGCCACATTGGTTCTTATACTTTCTTGGCCTTTGGGTGCTTACCTCATCCCTCCTGTAGCTGGGGCCAGAACGCCTGGGTCCTGCCTGGCTTCTTTCTGATCTAAGCTACACGGGTCCATTTGGCTCCTCAAACACATTCAGAACTCAGCTCTGTTGCTCCCTTCCTAGGAGCTGGCACCCCTTTCTTTGTCAGTTACTGTGAAGGCTTCCCAGCCTTCCTTCCAGCATGGCAGCCAGGTAGGCCTTGAAGGGACCAGTCAGAGTTGTTGCCTTCTTATCCAAGGTCTTCATAGTAAGACGGTCCTTGGGACAGTCTGTGAGGCCATGCCCAAGACTGCCTCAGGTTCAAGGCCTGTATTCCAGGCGCTCTCGCTTGTTCTCCATGAACTCCTCTCTACTTTTCTAGCTTTTCTTGGGATTCTTGCCTTTCCTAGATCGTATCTCGGGAGTTCCTTTCCTAGCCTCTCCTCTGTTCATTGCCCCGTCTCTCCTGGCACATTGGTTAAGATGTCCCTGTGTTAGTGTTAGATGTTCAGCAGTGCATCTATGGTCATGGGCTCACTCCTGTTAGTTCTCCATATGCTGAGATGAAATAGTTCATGTTCACAGTCTTGCCTCGTTCCGAGTCCACTCTGTATTGGTTGAGTGAGTGGTCTTTGAGTCTCACTCTGGTCACTTGGCCTGCTCCCTTCACAGCGTAGATATCAGATGCACAGCCTGTGCATTTAGAACAGCCTGTTCCAGGCTAGCTTCTGACACCTTTCTCTGGCTGGTATTGTACCTTGGGCCTTTGTTGAGTGACCATGTCCTTGTCTCCTTGTATTAGGAGCTACGTAGCCACTTCCACGCCATCTCCATGTCTCTCCTTTACATGTCTTCTGCCTTCTACCTCCACTGTAACAGTGATGGGGTCAGGACCAGTAAGATCCCAAGCAGGGCCCTGCTGTGTTTGTTTTTATGCTGAATCAGCCTATGTTCTCAGTTGGGAGATGACATGGTGGTGGGGAGGGCTAACATTAGATGTGCAGTTCCAGTGGTGGGGGATTCTGGAGAGAAGTACCTATCCAGAAGAGACCAGCTTCAATGGCACAGCCCCTCTTCTCAATCTAAGATGGTCAGGGTCAATAGTGGGAAGAGGATACACTGATAGGTTTTTTAAATTTTATTTTTATTTGAAACAGAGAAGGAGAAAGAGAGAAGGAGAGAATGGGTGCACCAGGGCCTTTAGCTAGTGCAAATGAACTCCAGACACATGTGCCACCTTATGTGTCTGGTTAACGTGGGACCTGGAGATTTGAACCTGGGTCATTAGGCTTCTCAGGCAAGTGCCTTAACTGCTAAGCCATCTATCTCTCCATCCCTGATCTGTTTTTTGAGAGTGGCCTAGGATGAGTGGGTAAGATGGCATGGGATACCAAGCTATGTGTGTTTGCCATGGTTGCCTACAGTCTGTGTGATGTCTTCAGATACCTCTTTTGTTGCCAGAGCTGCCATGAAGGACTGTGCCCATTCCTGCTGACTGAGTGCCCTGCATGCAAAGGTCTGGTTCGCCTCGGCGAGAAGGAGCGCCACACTGAGCAGGAATGCCCCAAGAGGAGCCTGAGCTGCCAGCACTGCCAGGAACCCTGTAGCCATATGGACCTGGAGGTGTGCTGGGCGGGTGTGGCCTGGGACAGTGGCTACACTGCAGGCACTGAGCTATAGTTGGCTGCCCATGTTGGAGCTGACTTGACTTATTCACACATGTCTCCATGGTGTCAGTCCTTTCTGGGAACTATAAGGGTGGAAGGTTCTTGGTGTAACTGGGTTTGGATATGAACTTAGCATGGGATCACTTTAAAAAACATTTTTTAAACTAGACATGGTGATTCAGTGCCTGTAATTCCAGAACTTAGGGGGCTAAGGCAGGAAAGATTACTGGATGTTTGAGGCCAACCTGGACTACATAGTAAATTCTAGGCCAACTTGGGCTATGGGATGAGACCCTGTTTTCAAAACAGAGTGTTTTATTTTAGAAAAGGTAAGGTAGCAGGTAGAAAGGGTGGCATTGTGGTCCACCAGGCTGTGTATCATCCCTCAGACATAGGGTGCAGAACTAACTTACACATTGTTTCATCTAGTAGTTCACTATGTTATTTTAGAAGGCACAGAGCTTCATTTAATTAGCAGCTCTCCATTACTGTAACAAGCATCTGAGACAATCACTGTCCAAAGACAAAAGGTTAACCTTGGCTCTGGAGTACATGATGGGGAAATGAGAGAGGAAGAGGAAGGGCTAGGATCCCAGTAACCCCTTTGAGGGCATGTCCCCAGCAACCTAAAGACCTCCCATTTGACCTCACCTCTTGGACTGCATCACCCCACCATGCTAGGGACTAAGCCTTCAACATGTAGGTTGAAGGCTTAGTTGGTTCTCAGGATTCCTGCCTATTTCGTTTGATGCCTCCACCTCAGGTATTGGCAGTGTGCTCCTCTGTTGTGTATTCAGGCCTGACCAAAACTGGTCCTAAGGGGCCAAGCACACCATAGTAGAATGGAAGGGTCTCTCTTGGAGGTTATTTGGCTGCCCCTAGTGGCTGTGTAAGGACAGTCCAGTGTAGCTGTCAAAGTCTAGCCAGGCTTGCTCCTCATGGCAAACACAGCCATTTTTCCATCTCTACATGGACCCCTTGTACAAAGTGGTGATACTCCCCTTTCCAGTCTTAGCACTGACTTTAGTTTCTCTCATACTTTGTGGAGACTGCAGAGGAAGAAGAAAGTCCTAAAGTCTCTGGAGCCCTGAGGGGTCCTGCAGGATGTCACTTAGTGTAGAGCAGTCTTCAGGGAGAGTCAGGGGCCACAAGTAAATCAGTATCCCCTTCTTGGGCACTGGCTGCTATCTGAGTACTGCATGTGTCCCCTCCTCTCTTGCTACCCTGTTCTGGTGTTGGAGTCCCCATCTAATGCTCCTGACTGTTTCTCTTTAAGGCTCACTATGAGGTATGCCCTAAGTTTCCCTTGACCTGTGATGGCTGTGGAAAGAAGAAGATTTCTCGGGAGAAGGTATCGTGCTTCCTTGTATCCTTGTAGGACTATGGGTACCAAGTAGCAAAGTAAAGCTTACTTGCCACTGGGTCCCAGGTTGGGTGTTGTATACTTGGAAATGTTAGCCGTATTCCTGGGCCAACGGGTACTTTGTCCTTCAACATATGTCATCACATCTGTTTGTTTGTGACATGGTCTCATGTAGCCCAAGCTGACTTAGTCTCCCTGTGTAGGAGAGGATGACCTTGACTGGTGATCCTCTTGCCTCCACCTCATAGTGCTAAGATGACAAGTGTGTGCTACCATGCCCAGTTTATATTGTTACTTTGGGCAAATCCCTTTTTGGTAGTGTGTGGTGTTGGAATGGAATCCAAAGCCTTGTGCTTGGTAGGAAAGCACTTTACATGCTCAGCCTAATCACATCTTCATTATTCTGAAAATTAAATTTTAAGTTGTTATTATGCTCCAAACATTGTTTGAGCCAAAGTACCACTGTAGTTCAGGATGGCCTTAAACACACAGTATTACTCCAACCTCAGCCTCTGGAGCACATTAGCCACTATGCCCAGCCTCGTGTTGGTACTGACCTTAAGGTTAGTATTTGTGGCAAGCAGTTTGGCTGTGCAAGGGAACTTGGTTGGCTGCTTTGGTAGCATTAAGTACCTAGTACCTTAGCATTTGGCATTTCACCCTCTCACTTATGCTGTGGAGGCAACTCTTGCCCTGTGGAGAGCTCCTGCTGATGATGACCCCTCAAGGAAAACTATGGAGAATACACATGGAAGTGTCCTTTTCTTAGGCTTTCCCCTTTGGTGGTGGGGCCTGGAAGGATATCTCCCCAGAGGTTTAAGCAGCAGGAGTTAAATGTCAGAGGTCAGGGTGAGTCTGTGCCTGGCAGCAGCAAGAGAGACTATAGGTTGGCTGAGCCATCTACTCTCATGGCCCTTCAGCTTATTCTATATGGCTGAATTACTTCCATTTAGAAACAAGTCACAGTCCTGAAACTGGGACTGGATAGAGAGTCTCCCTTCTTCCCTGATCCAGTTGTTGTGTCAAGGGTCCTCCTGGGGCTTTGGCCCCCGGATGCATGTGCCACTTTGTGCATCTAGCTTTACATGAGTACTAGGGAATTGAACCCAGGCTGTTAGACTTTTCAATCCAGTACCTTTAACTGCTGAGCCATCCATTTCCCCAGTCCCAAATACTTGTTCGTTCTTATGGCTTAATGGTGTCTTGATACTCTATTTGCCCTGACTTTTCTGTTACTGCTTCTGAGTTTTGGTGTACAGTTAAGATCCATTCTCACTCCAGGAATAGAGGGAATGTAGGTTTAGGTTGCCCCAAATAACATATTTTAACATGGGAATAGCTTAATGGTTAAGGTGCTTGCCTGGGAAGCCTAAGGACCCAGGTTCGATTCCCCATATAAGCCAGATAGACAAGGTGGCTCATGCATTGGGAGCTCATTTGCATTGGCTAGAGGCCATGGCATGCCCATTCCCCCTCTCTCTCTCTCTCTCTCTCTCTCTCTCTCTCTCTCTCTGCCTTTCTCTGCTAAATAAATCAATAAATAAAACCAAAAGGAAAAAAGCTAGCACAAATGTACATCAGAAAGCTGTGTGTTCAGGTGTTTGTGCCTATGGTGGCACTAACTAGACAAGATGCAAGAGGGGTGCGGCTGCATGGATAGGGAGGAGACTCAGGGTCATGCAGTCTCCCTGGTAAAGCTTGTGCAATAGAAACTTGTGCCTTTGAGTATCATCTGGGTCTTGTTATTTGTTAAGTTTCTTCTACCACACACCCTCACACAGTGGTTAACAAGGTAGTCTTTTTCCTTCTTTGAGAAGTACCTGTATTGGAGATGTAGCATCTATGTGCATTGAGGCCTGTGTTTAGGTCTCATGAGCTCACTGGAGCTGGCCTGTCCTTACATGCTTCTCACTTGAGAACCTGTGTATTTCACCCCAGGCCTTGAGGGGTCTCATCATATATCCTCAGGACTTACAAAGGGGATGGGGATGGTTGCTTTCTTTATGGCATGGACCTCCTCAAAAGCATGAGTTGGGCTTTCAACAGCCGCCCTGAAATGTTATCACGCTCCAGTGATTAGGTCATCAGGCCTTATCCTGTGTGACAATGAGGAGGCCCATGGGAGTTGGTCTAGTGTTCTGTTGTGTAAATTCTGATCTGGTAAGGGCATAAGGAAATGGAGGGTGGGCATGCTGAGGATTGACAACAGCCCTTGTAACTTCATTCTGTGCCACCTCCAGTTTCAGGAACATGTAAGAACATGCAGCAAGTGTCGGGTCCCCTGCAGATTCCATGCCATTGGCTGCTCTGAGATGGTGAGTTGAGGATCTGCAGTGGGGACTGGAGACCTGGACCAGCCTTTCATTCTGAACACTTCAGTGCCTCCACAGATCCTGCCCACATGGACCCTTCTCCACTTATGTTTTCACCTACCACAGGCAACATCTCTTGTTTTCTGTCCATTCTTTCTCTGTACAATAGAAGCCCCTTGAGGTCTGGACTCTGTTGTGTGCCCTCACTGGGTGTGGTCTAGAGAGAACCCACAGGGTGTGTGCTTGATGGGTGAGAAGGGTATGCCCAGTGCATGGAGTCTGGGGACAGGGTGTTTTAGAGTAGAGTGAGGATAGTTGCTATCTCCATTTCAAAGGAGCTCAACTTCCTTGAAAAAGATAGTTCAGAAACTACCTTATAATTATGGAAGCTGTCAATTAAAAAGTTTAAAAAATAAATAAAAAGTAATAAATTTTATAATTTTTGAGGGTATCTTCAATATTTTTACAATTTTTTGCAGAAATTTGAAAAACAGTTAATCATGCATTCTTGAGAAAACTTGTTTTGTTTTTTTTTTTTTGTTTTGTTTTTGGAGGTAGGGTTTCACTCTAGTCCAGGCTGACCTGGAATTCACTATGTAGTCTCAGGGTGGCCTCAAACTCACGGTGATCCTCGTACCTCTGCCTCCTGAGTGCTGGGATTAAAGGCATGCGCCACGATGCCTGACTTTTTTTTTTTTTTTTTTTTTTTTTTTAAAAAAAAAAAAATATTTTATTTATTTATTTGAGAGTAGGAGAAAGAGAGGCAGAGACAGAGAGAGAGAGAGAGAATAGGCATGTTAGGGCCTCCAGCCACTGAAACGAACTCCAGAAGCTTGCATCCTGTGCATCTGGCTTTACATGGGTTCTGGGGAATTAAACCTGGGTCCTTTGGCTTTGCTGGCAAGTGCCTTAACTGCTAAGCCATCTCTCCAGCCCCTAAAGTTTTATCTAAAGAATATTTTATTCAGGATGGTCTCACTCTAGCTCATGCTGACCTGGAATTCACTATGTAGTCTCAGGGTGGCCTCAAACTCACGGTGATCCTGCTACCTCTGCTTCCCGAGTGCTGGGATTAAAGGCGTGCACCACCATACCCAGCTTTTTTTTTTTTTTTTTTGTTTTTTGAGGTAGGGTCTCACTCTGGCCCAGGCTGACCTGGAATTCACTATGGAGTCTCAGGGTGGCCTCAGACTCACGGCGATCCTCCTACCTCTGCCTCCCGAGTACTGGGATTAAAGGCGTCCACCACCATGCACAGCCAAAGGCAACTTTGTATTTATTATTTTTTTTTTTCGAGGTAGGGTCTCACTCTGGCCCAGGCTGACCTGGAATTCACTATGGAGTCTCAGGGTGGCCTCAAACTCACGGCGATCCTCCTACCTCTGCCTCCCGAGTACTGGGATTAAAGGCGTCCACCACCACGCCCGGCAAAGGCAACTTTTTAAAATAATTATTTTATTTATTTGGAAAGAGAGAGAGAAAGGCAGATACTGAGTTTTATTATTTTTTTTGAGGTAGGGTCACAGCCTAACCCAGGCTGGCCTGGAGCTTATGGCCATCCTCCTGAGTGCTAGGACTATAGGTATGAACCACCATGCCTGGCATCATTATCATTATTATTTTGGAGAAAGGTCTTACCATATTGCTCAGGCTGTCCTTGAGCTTCTGAGCTAAGGTGGTCTTCCTGCCTCAGCTTCCTAAGTAGGTGGGACTACAGGCACCTATAACTGCACCCAGGTTCCCTATTGTATTTTTTTTTTTTTTTCAGTATAGTATGTGTGGCGTGTGTGCAGAGACACATATCCCATGTGCATGTGTGCGGAGATCAGAAGACTGTCACGTGTCCTTCTCTTATTGCTCTTCCATCTTATTTCCTTAAGATAGTATCACTTGCTGTGTTTTGCTTAGACTAGATGACCAGCAAACCCCAGTGACCTTTCTATCTTGAGTGCAAAGCATGTGTGGCCACATCCAGCTTTTTTTGGTTTTTCGAGGTAGGGTCTTAATCTAGCCCAGGCTGACCTGGAATTCACTATGTAGTCTCAGGGTGGCCTTGAATTCACAGCAATTTTCCTACCTTTGCCTCCCAAGTGCTGAGATTAAAGGTGTGCACTACCATGCTCAGGTTCACATTCAGCCTTATTAAAACTTAGTATTTATTTATTTATTTGTACACAGAGAAAAGAGAAACAAAGAAAGAAAGATATTGGACATGCCAGTGCCTCTAGTCACTGCAAATGCGCTTCAGATGAATGTGTCGCTTTGTGTTTTTGGCTTTGTGTTGGTACTGGGGAATCAAACCTTGGTCTATTAGGCTTTGCAGGCAAGTGCCTTAACCCACTGAGCCATCTCCCCAGCACCCAGTCTTTTTATTTTTATTTCTATTTTTTTAGAGAGAGACAGAGAGGGAGAGGGAGACAGAGATGGGCGCGCCAGCAGTCTCTCAGGTGCTGTGAACGAAACCCAGATGCGTGCGCCCCCTTGTGGTCAAGTGCAGCATTGCGCCCTTGCGTCACTGCATCTGGCTAAACGTGGGACCTGGAGATTGGAACCGGGTTCTTAGGCTTAGGAGGCAGGCGCCTTAACCGCTAAGCTATCTCTCCAGCCCAGCACCCAGTTTTTTTTTTTGTTGTTGTTTTTTTCGAGGTAGGGTCTCACTCTGGTCCAGGCTGACCTGGAATTTACTCTGTAGTCTCAGGGTAGCCTCGAACCCTCAGTGATCCTCCTACCTCTGCCTCCTGAGTGCTGGGATTAAAGGCGTGCGCCACCACGCCCGGCTCCGCACCCAGTTTTTTATGTGAGTGCTGAGGGTTGAGATCAAGTCCTCATACATGCACAATTAGCATTTTTACTGCTGAGCCATCTCTCCAGTCCCCCACTTTTATATTAAGAGCAAGGAAGGGGCTGGGGAGAAGATGGCTCATCAATTAAGGTGCTTGCCTGCAAAGCCTGACAGCTTAGGTCTGATTCCCCAGTACCCACGTGGAGCCAGATGCACAAGGTGGCACAGGCATCTGGAGTTTCTTTGCAGTGGCAAGAGAACCTGGTGCACCCATTTTCTGTGTGTGTGTGTGTGTCTGTCTCTCCCTGTCTCTTTCTCCTTGTAAATAAATAAAAATTAAAAGCAAGGAAGAATAAGAACACTTATTTTTTTTTCTTTTTTGGTTTTTTGAGGTAGGGTCTCACTCTAGCTCAGGCTGACCTGGAATTCACTATGTAGTCTCAGGGTGGCCTTGACCTTGTGGCGATCCTCCTACCTCTGCCTCCCAAGTGCTGGGATTAAAGGCGTGTGCCACCATGCCCAGCTAAGACCACTTATTTTTTTGAAACATAGTTGACTTTCAGACAGTGACTGATTTATCATTTTCATACATATAAGGATAACTGTCATTAAGTCAAGTTGTCACCAGGCATTCTAGACATCCCTATGTATCAATGGTCTTCTTTCCCTTAATAAAGTGAGGTCCATGGCACTGCATTGTTTAGGCTGGTACTGTGTAGGTACTGTGCCAAGAGATGCCTACCCTGTGTCCACAGGTGGTGACTGAGGAGATGCAGGATCATGAGGCACAGAGGCTACGGGAGCACCTGGCCCTGCTGCTGAGCTCACTCCTGGAGGCCCAGACCTCCCGGGGGGATCAGAGCTTGTCCGAGCCAGAGCTGCTACAGCGGTGCCAGAGTCTGGAGCGAAAGACAGCCACCTTTGAGAACATCGTCTGTGTCCTGAACCGGGAGGTGGAGAGGGTGGCAGTGACTGCAGAAGCTTGTAGCCGGCAGCACCGGCTTGACCAGGACAAGATTGAGGCCCTGAGTAACAAGGTCTGTGCTTGGTGGGAATAGCAGTTGATAGCCCTTTAGAGCTAGGATGGCTTAGAACCTCTTCTGCACATCCCTCCTTGGACTTAGGCCTCCTGTAGTTTTGATTCCTATGCTCTGAGGGGCTGGTAGCTGAAACCTCTCTCTGGCTTCAAAATATATTCTTAGAGCCGGGCGTGGTGGCGCACGCCTTTAATCCCAGCACTCGGGAGACAGAGGTAGGAGGATCGCTGAGAGTTCGAGGCCACCCTGAGACTACATAGTTAATTCCAGGTCAGCCTGGACCAGAGTGAGACCCTACCTTGAAAAACCAAAAAAAAAAAAAAAAAAAAAAAAATATATATATATATATATATATATATATATATATATATATATATATATATTTTCTTAGTCATGTGACATGATGGTGCATGTAGGCCTTGGCCCTTACTTGGAGCACATACCTCATATCTAGGAGGTGGCTCAGGGGAACCCCAGCAGCAGCAGAGGATGGCCATCCTCCAAAAGCTGGCAGTCATGGGAGTTGGGGATTCAGGGTCTATAGCATGAGCAGTCCAGTCACTGCCCTCCTGTAAGGAAAGTGGTCTTCCCACTGCAGGTGCAACAACTTGAGAGAAGCATTGGCCTCAAGGATCTGGCTTTGGCTGACCTGGAGCAGAAGGTCCTAGAGATGGAGGCATCCACTTATGATGGGGTCTTCATCTGGAAGATCTCAGACTTTGCCCGGAAGCGCCAGGAAGCTGTAGCAGGCCGCACACCCGCTATCTTCTCCCCAGGTGCCATTAATGGTCTTCCCACATGCCTTGCTTGGATCCCTTTTGTCCCCTCACTTCAGGGACTACATGAGATGGTTCCCCAGATAGGGCTGGGTACATCTTTAATTGACACCAAGAGCTTCAGTCTGCAGTTCCCTGGGGGGCAAATTGAACAGTGTCTTCTTCTCAGGTAGGAATCCGTGGGCATGAGGAGCTGCTGGGTGCCAGGCTGGCTGTACGAGAGTATGTCCCTTGTCACTTGGCAGATAAGCAGAGGTGCATGGTAGTTTTGGGATAGGTGATAAAGGACAGAACAGTGCAAGGAGGGCCATGGTTCTTGGGTTTTTGAACTAAGCTTGTTTGACCCTTTCCAGTGTTGAACTTTGACATCGGCTGCAAACATGGGCCTTGACATTACATTCTTCACACTCCTTTCTCCTCACCCCACTTGCTGGGTCTCTTGAGGGGTTCACTTGGTGCTCCTCTGGAAGGTACCACTCTGGAGTAGAAGAGGGTCTGTGTTACTGCAGGGCACAGTTTGATTCTGTAATAAGGTCCTTCATCCTGCCCAGACCGTGCTTCTAACCATGCCACTGTAGTCACCTTTTGGGGTACTTCAGAGTCTCCCTGCTCTGTCCCCTGAGCTCTGTCTTTATCCTCAATCTCCTTTAGCCACTCAGTGGCTTGCGTCTTAGGCACGTTCTGTCAGAACAGACCTGAAAACACTTTATTTTGGGGTTTACTTGGGAAACTGCCACTGAAATGGGTTCTGGGTGTTCTCTTCTGGTTGAGTTTGCCTTGACACTACTGATTTCCTTTATTGAGGCAGGAGACTCAGCACCTTTCCCCAGCTCTGTATAGCATGTCCTCATAATGCTTCCAGCAAGGGCCAGGAGTGAACAGGGACCATACACCTGTCTTCTCTAGGTTGAGGCTAGAAAACAAGTTTGTTTTGATGCCAACTCACCCAACACACCTGGGCAGACTAAGCCTGGTAGTGCTCTGTCTGGACTGAGATGGCCTCTGTTGGCAGTGCCTCTTCTTCATGTGTGCTGGCTCAGCAGGTGGAAGCCTGGCAGGCTCAGGTCAAAGGAGTTTCATAGTGAGTGTGGTAAGGGTCTAACATTGGGAAGCCTTCCCCCTTGGAGTAGTGTCATGGGGCCACACTTATGTAATAGAGAGCCTGTTTGTATAAAAGGTCTACAGGAAATGGGGAAGGTGGTTTCAGAGCTCTGCACCTGGAACCCTGCCACAGAAGCTCTGCTCTGACCTATCAGCAGGCGCATGGACAGACCTGGTATGAGCTGAGCTATTATTTGAGTCACTGTAGTAGTCAAGGTCCTCCCTGGAGGCAGAACCAATTGGATGCTATATCTCTCCTTTAAGAGGAAGGTTTATTTGGCCTCACAGTTTTGGAGATTCTGCTCCATGATGGACCTCTGCTTTGGGTTTGTGGGAGCACATTATGGAAGGCAGCATGTGGTGATACAGAGATGCTCACTTCATGGCTGGGAAACAAAAACCAAAGAAGGAGGAGGGTCCCAGTATCCCTCCAAAGACACACCCTCAATGACTGAAAGATGTCCCCTTAAGGCCAAACCTTGAAAGTATTCCATTACTTCCCAGCAGTACCACAGGCAGGTGGCCTAACTTTTAACTCATGGACTTTGTGGAGGGGGTGCATTCCAGATCCATACTAGAACAGTTGCATTTATAGATAGGTGAGAGGGCTGGTTAGGGATTAGCTGATATGATTATGCGGCTGAATCCAGGCCCTGTTCAGGTGGAGACCCTGGTTGCTGATATTGAAGCCCAGTCTGTGTCCTTAGGCCTCAGAACATGGGGATACTGGTATAAATTTTGGAGTTCAAAGATTGCAGACCATGGAGGTCTGATGTTCATGGACAGGACAAGAGTGTGACATAGCCTCAGGGAAGAAAGAACAACTTGACTTTCCTCTGTTTTTTTTTTTTTTTTTTTTTTTTTTTTTTTTTGAGTCCCAGCCAATTGGATCTACCCACACTGAGGGAGGGTTTTCTGCACTTAATCCACCATACCCTTGTCAGTCTCCTGGAAACACTCTTGCAAACACTCCCAAAGATGGTTCTTCACCAGCTCCCTAGGTATTCCTTAATCCAATCAACTTGACACTAAAATTAGCCTTTACATTTGCTATTTTCTTGTTCATTTGCACTCAGGAGGATGTTATGTGTTTTTGTTTTTATTTTTATTTTTTTTAAGAGGCGGGGTAGGAGAGGAAATATGGGCATACCAGGGCCTTTAGCCGCTGCAAGTGAACTCCAGATGCATGTGCTACCTTGTGCATCTGGGTTTACATGGGTACTGGGGATTTGAACCTGGTCCTTTGGCTTTGCGGACAAGCACCTTAACAATTGAGCCATCTCTTCAACCCATGTTTTTGTTATTTTTTTAAAGATTATTTATTTATTCAATTATTTATTTGAGACAGAGAGAAGGGGAGGGGGGGTGGGAGGGGAAATATGGGTATGCCAGGGCTACTAGCCACTGCAAATGAACTCCAGATGCATGCATCTTAACCACTAAGCCATCTCTCCAACCCTATTTTTGTTATTTTTTGAGACAGGATCTCACACAGAAGTCACAGGCTGACTTCAAATTTTTGATCCTCCTGCCTTAACCTTCCAAGTGTTGGGATTACAAGCATGTGCCACCAGGCCCAGCTCATATTAGTGTCCTTAAACAGCCTCAACCATGTTCTGACTATGTACATCTTGGGTATGAGAGACTTTTGACTATCCATCTGGGTTTCCACCTGTCAGGCACTTCTGCCATGGCAGGCTTGGGATCCTTGAGGCCTGTCTCCCTATGTAGCTTTGCTGAGGGCCTAGCCACTGGGCTCTTTCCACATTGCTCCTTACACCTGCAAGTTTACAACTGTCTCATATATTGCCAATTTGGGAGTTGTTAAGATTACTGTTGAGGGCTGGGGAGATGGATCAGCAATTAAAGGCACTTGCTCACAAAGTTTTCTGGCCTAGGTTCAAATCCCCAGTACTCATGTAAATCCAGATGCACAGTGACACATGCATCAGGAGTTTGCAGCAGCAAGAGGTCCTAATGTGCCAATACCCCCCCACACACACCTCAAATGAATATAATTTTAAAAATTACTACTACTAGTTATTTCTGAGGAGCTGATGCAGGAGAGTCTCAAGTTCGAGGCTAGTTTGGACCACATGCCAAGAGCCTGTTTCTTTTTTTTGTTTTGTATTTTGTTTTTCCAAGTAGGGTCTCAATGTAGTTCAGGCTGAACTGGAATTCACTAGCCACTGTATAGTCTCAGGGTGTTCTCGAACTCACAGCGATCTCCTTACCTCTGCCTCCCAAGTTCTGGGATTAAAGGCAAGCGCCTCTACACCCAGGTAAGGTCCTATTTTGATAAAGCAAAAACCAGGGGGAAAAGTTATTTTAGTCAGCATTAGTAACTATAACTGTATTTCAAGAGGAAAACCTTTCCTCTGGGTTTCTGAGAAGCTGAATGTTTGCTCATGTGCTTCCATTTTCCCAAGAGCATGCTTTGGGTGTGAAAGAGCTATGTTCTTCCCTTTCCTCACTGGCTCTTTTCTACCTCCTCAGCCTTCTACACGAGCAAATATGGATACAAAATGTGTCTACGCGTCTACTTGAATGGCGACGGCACCGGGCGGGGAACTCACCTGTCTCTCTTCTTTGTGGTGATGAAAGGCCCCAATGATGCCCTACTGCGGTGGCCTTTCAATCAGAAGGTGACAGAAGGCCCCAGGGGATTTAGGGTGTGGCATCCAGGTGACCAGGTTGTCCAGGACATGTCCCTGGCATTTTGAGCTGTGGTGCTATAGTGGAGAGCTTGGTGGTTTCTAGTGTGCTTGGTGATATTTGAGTGCTGGTTGTGACACAGGCAACCGGCTTCATGACCCCCAAGGTCCAGAGTTTGTAGGCCCCCTGGGGGAGCATCCTCCAAGGGACAGCCACAGCCGCAGAGCCCTGTCAGGATGTGATGAGTATTCAAAACCAGGGCCTACCTTGGTTGAGGGATTGAAGCTCCACAGACAAGATTGAACCCGGATGATTCCTTCTCTTCACCACTCACAGCCCAACCAGATTGCAGACTGGAGGAGCAGAGCAGAAGGTGAGGGGTAGAAAGTCCAGTGACCCTTCCCAATCCATGGCCAACAGTCAGTCCCAGGTTATTGTTGAGAAGTGCTTTCCTTCAGGTTGGGTAGTGCAGGCTTCAGGATCTCTGGCAAGAAACCATCTGTCAGAGATGAGCACTAGTGAGAAGCAGCATACAGTACTACAGGAGTGACAGTACTGAGCAGTGCAGGTGTCCATGGACAAACAATGCCAGTGTGACATGCATGGTGCTGGTGTGCCCGGATGCTCTGCTGCAAGAGTAGGTCATCACCTGCCAGGGAATTTTGGGTGTCTAGACTCAGTAGCCAGAGCATAGGAGGGGGCTGTCTATAGATTGTTCAGGGGACTCACAGCACATGGTCCCTTCCCTGGGCTGCTTCCTCACAGGTGACATTGATGCTGCTTGACCAGAACAACCGGGAGCACGTGATTGACGCATTCAGGCCTGATGTCACATCATCATCCTTCCAGAGGCCTGTCAGTGACATGAACATTGCCAGCGGCTGCCCCCTCTTCTGCCCTGTATCCAAGATGGAGGCCAAAAACTCCTATGTTCGGGATGACACCATCTTTATAAAGGCCATTGTGGATCTGACTGGGCTCTAGCCACCCCTACTAGGAATAGTGGCTCAGTAAGGAGCTACCACACTGGGCCAGGATCAGGCCCTGTCACACAGGGTGGCCAGGCTTGGTGTGAGTGCTGGAGAGGGCCTCAGCTTGTAGCTACAGTCACCATCACAAAGGAAGGAGCTGCCAGCTGGCTCAGCTGACAGACTGTGTGGAGGGCCCAGGGAATGATTCAGCCCCTGGGCCTGGTGGGACCAAATAGGGCTCTTCTCTGCTTCCCAGCAGAACCACCTTTGCTGTCTTCTGTACAGGGAAGGGAGAGGTTCCCAGGTGGGGTGCAAGAAGGGAGCCATTCTCACGAGGGCTTCAGTCTACATGAGCAGCAGGAGTGTGGTGGTTGGCCTTGTCCCACTCTGTCTTGGGAAAGAGTGGGGACTACACAGAAGGGCAACTATCTACACAGAATGGCCCTGGAAAGAAGGCATGCTGATACCCAGGCACTGGCTAGACAGAAGCCTGCCTGTGCCTCCCAGTGCTGCCCAGTGGCCTGTGTTGAAGAGAAATGATTAAAAGTTCAGATCTCTGTGGTGAATAGTGTTCATCTGGCTCCAGTTACCTGCCGTACCCAGTCTGGACAGTTGTGACCCTCAGGAGCCTTCTACCTTCCCATGGGTTGTGTCTGTCTGCCTCTTACACCCTTCAAGCTCCCAGAGTCACATGTGAACACCCCATCCTGTGCCTGCCTGTGTGGGATGAATGGCCAACCATCAGCCCAGCCCATATACTAAGTCTTCACCCTAGGGTCCTGACTTGGTTTGCTTTCCCATTGAGGGAGTCAGGAAGAGCACAGGGCATGTTTATTAGGTAGTCAAGAGGAAGTCTTATCTTCCCTCACAACCTTGTCACAGGGTGTGTTGAGAAGTCACTGTCCTGGCAGTTTTGAGTGTGCTGTGACTGAGCAGAAGACGTCGCTCTCTGGACCTTTCCATACTGCTCATGGATTGTTGGGCTCCTGTTCTCCCTGTTTTACTTTGATGCCTGTATGTTTCGGTATCCATAAATAAGCATTGTGTTTTGTAATGTAAAGAAACCATAAGAGTCTCTTCACGGGCAGATAACTGCCTTCACTCTCCTGTCTGGAACTCCCTGTACTGGCTTATCAGTGAACCTCTGCTCTCTGTGGCTTGCTGGTAGAAGATATGTCCCATTTTTCTCTTGAGGTTTTTTTTTTTTTTTTTTTTGAGGTAGGGTCTCACTCTAGTCCAGGCTGACCTAGAATTCATTATGTAGTCTCAGGGTAGCCTCGAATTCACAAAGATCCTCCTACCTCTGCCTCCTGAGTACTGGAATTAGAGTGTACCACCACGCCTGGCCTGAGTTTTTTTTTTTTTTATTTATTTTATTTTTTGAGAGGGAGAGAAAATAGGGATGCGCTTAGGTCTCTTGCCACTGCAGATGAACTCTAGATGTATGTGCCTCTTTTAGCACCTGGGTTTACAAGGGTACTAAGAAATCAAACCCAGGCAAGAAGGCTTTGCAAGCTTGCACCTTTAATCACTGAGCCATCATCTGTCCATCCCATTCCTGAGTTCTTGAAATGGGAACAGGCCTACTTGTCTCCTGTGGGCCTGGGATAGCTATTTACTGTCTATTCTGCAGAGAGCTATACCTGGAGCCTTATAGTATGTGGGCAGGAGCTGTGTGCCATGGCCTCCATCCCTGACTTGGTTTGCTTTCCCATTGAGGGAGTCAGGCAGGAGCACAGGGCATGTTTATATGGAATGGTCCTGTGGTAACTTCCATTTCCCTGAAGACTCAGGGTGGGCATCTCTATTAGGTTCATTGCTCACTCCCCACCCCTTTTTTTGTTTTATGAAGCATCTCTTACTCTACCCTAGAATGGCATGAAACTTACTTTAAAAAGAAAAAGAAAGCCGGGCATGGTGGCGCATGCCTTTAATCCCAGCACTTGGGAGGCAGAGGTAGGAAGATTGCTGTGAGTTCGAGGCCACCCTGAGACTACATAGCTAATTCCAGGTCAGCCTGAGCCAGAGTGAGACCCTACCTTGGGGAAAAAAAAAGAAAGAAAAACAGTATATATGTAGTTTATTTATTAGAAAGAGAGAGAATAGGCATATCAGGACCTCTAGCCACCACAAATGAACTCCAGATGCATGTGCTACCATGTGCATTTGGCTTATGTGTGCTCTGGGGAATTGAACCTGGGTCCTTAGGTTTTGCAGGCAAGCGTCTTAACCACTAAGCTATCTTTCCAGGCCAATTTTTTTTTAAAAATTTACTCTTTAGCCCAACATGGCCTTGAAAGCACAGCAATCCTACTTTAACCTCCCAAGTGTGGGATTATTAAAAGTGGGTGCCACCACAAGTGCCACTGTAGGAATTACCAATTTCTTCTTTAAAATTTGTATTTGAGAGAGACACAGAATGGGCACCAGGGCCTTCTGCCACTGCAAATGAACTCCAGAAGCATGCGCCCCCTTGTGCATCTGGCTTACATGGGTATTGGGGAATTGAACCTGGGTCCTTTAGCTTTGCAGGCAAGTGCCTTCACTGCTAAGCCATCCCTCCAGCCTGGGATTACCAATTTCTGTTCTTTTTTACTGGGGTGTTTCAGCATTTCTTCTCTTTTTTTTTTTAACCCAGACTAGCTTTTTTTTTTTTTTTAATATATTTTATTTATTTGACAGACAGAAATGGTGGTGGGGGGAGAATGGGCGCGTCAGGGCCTCCAGCCACTGAGAACAAACTCCAGACACATGTGCCCCCTTGTGCATCTGGCTTACGTGGGTTCTGGAGAATCGAACCAGGATACTTTGCCTTTACAGACAAACACCTTAACCACTAAGCCATCTCTCCAGCCCCAGACTAGCTTTTAACTCTGTGTGTATGCACATATGTACATACATGCATGTATGGTTTGTGTGTATGTGGCAAGTGCATATATCTGCATTGCTTAAGGAGGCCAGAGGTTGACAATGGATGTCTTCCTCAATTCTCCCAGAGTTTACCAATTCAGCTAATTTAGGGATTCTCCTGTCTCAGCCTCCTCACACCTTACTTTTATGTGGGTGCTGGGGATTGGAAGTCAGGTCCTCATGCTTGTATAGCTGTCAGTTTCCTGACTGAGCCATCTTCCCAGTCCCTTTCTGCTTGTTAAGAGTTCCCAATCTTAGCCAGGAGTGGTAGTGCATGCCTTTAACCCCAGCACTCAGGAGGCAGAGGTAGGATGAGTTTGAGGCCATTCTAAGACTACATTGTGAATTCTAGGTTAGCTTGGGCTAGAGCGAGACCCTACCTCAAAAAAAAAGTTATAAATCTTGGGGCTAGGGAGGTGGTTCAGCAATTAAAGGTGCTTGATTGCAAACCCTGCTGGTCCAGCTTCAATCCTCAGCACCCACATAAAGCCCAATGCAAAGTATTGCATGCATCTGTGATCCCAATGCACCTATGACAGAGAGAGGCCTTACAGTTGTCCTCTGAGCTCCACATTTGTGCTGTGGCATGTGCACCATGCGCACACACAAGTTTTTTTTTTGTTTTGTTTTGTTTTTCGAGGTAGGGTCTCTAGCCCAGGCTGATAGAGAATTCATATGTAGTCTCAGGCTAGCCTCAAACTCACAACTATCCTCCTACATCACGCCTGGCTTTTTTTTTTTAGCTGCTAATATTGATTTGGGAAGATGGCTCACTAGGTAGGAACTCTTGCTGTGCAAACATAATAACCTGAGAGGGCCTGATTCACTCAGTTCCACTCCCTATTACCCACATACATCTGGGCATGGTCACACAAATCTGTAATTCCGGTCCTGTGGAGACCAGAAAGTTGCTGGGGCTTGGAAAAACCACAGCTCCAGGTTCATAGACTTGTCTCAAGAAAATATATGAATGGATTATAGAAAAGGACACCTGTTTTCTTCACTGGCCTACATCTATGTATACACCACTACACATAAACATTTAGCACACACAGAAATATTGCTAATCCTCTCTGTCTCTCAAAAAAGGGGGGGCTGGAGAGATGGCTTAGTGGTTAAGGCGCCTGCCTGCAAAGCCTAGGAATGTCTGTTCGATTCTCTAGGTACCACGTTTAGCCAGATGCAAAAAGTGTGCTCAATGCTGCACTTGCCCACAAGGGAGCACATGCATTTGGAGTTCATTCACAGTGGCTGAGAGGCTGCTGGCCCGCCCATTCTCTATCTGTCTCGGAAAAAAAATATTGCTAATCTTTTTTTTGGGGGGGGGTTGTTTTTCGAGGTAGGGTCTCTAGCCCAGGCTGACCTGGGATTCACTATGTAGCCTCATGGTGGCCTTGAACTCATGGTGATCCTCCTATTTCTGCCTCCCAAGTATTGGGATTAAAGGCGTGCACCACCACGCCTGGCTTGCTAATCTTTTTTTTTTTTTTTTTTTTTTTTTTTTTTTGCGAGGTGGGGTCTCACTCTGGTCCAGGCTGACCTGGAATTAACTATGTAGTCTCAGGGTGGCCTCGAACTCTCGGCGATCCTCCTACCTCCGCCTCCCGAGTGCTGGGATTAAAGGCGTGCGCCACCATGCCCGGCTCTAATCTTTTTAATATAGTCCTCAGTTGTGTCTGAACTGTTGTTATAGAAAAATTTTAAACTGAGGTATGATCAAAGTTTTGTTTTCAGTATTGTGAGGTTATATGTTTAGGAATTTGTTTAAATTTTAGTTATTGGTGTGTGTGTGTGTGTGTGTGTGTGTGTGTGTGTGTGTGCATCTGTTTCCATTGCAAACAAATGCTAGACACTTGTTCCACATTTTGTATCTGGCTTTACATGGGTGCCTAGGGAACTGAACCAAAGTCAACATGCTTTGCAAGCCAGTGCCTTAGACTGTCAAGCCATCTCCCCAACCCCTATAATGTATATATTTTTAAATTAGAATTTTAGATAATTCATGTTAAAGTTAGTAGATTATCATTATTTTTTGTACTTTTCTTCTTTCTTTCTTTCTTTCTTTTTTTTTTTTTTTTTTTTTTTTTGGTTTTTCAAAGTAGGGTCTCACTCTAGCTCAGGCTAACCTGGAATTCACTATGAAGCCTCAGGGTGGCCTCGAACTCACGGCAATCCTCCTACCTCTGCCTCCCGAGTGCTGGGATTAAAGGCATGCGCCACCACGCCCGGCATTTTTTTTTTAAAATACTTTATTTCCAAGTACAGAGAGAGAGAAGAGAGAATGGGTACACCAGGGCCTCCAGCTGCTGCAAATGAATTCCAGATGCATGCACCTCTTTGTGCATCTGGCTTTATGTGGGTATTAGAGAACTGAACTGGGATCCTTAGGTTTTGCAGGCAAGCACCATAACTGCTGAGACATCTCTCCAGCCCCCTCCCCCTCCCATTTTTTGAGACATTCTTTGGTCCAGGATGGCCTTAAACTCAGCATGTAGTAGAGTATGTCCTTGAACTTCTGATCCTCATTCCTCCATCTCCTAAATGCTGGGATTACACACGGGCACTACCACAACTGGTTACGTTGCTGGGGATAGAACCCAGGGCCTCATGCATGCTAAGTAAGCACTCTTACCAGCTGAGCCATGTCCCCAGTCCAAAGCTTATAGATTATTGAGGTCATTTTCTTTTCCTTTATAAGGAAACAGAGGTGCTTTGGCTCATGTCTGTAATCCTAGTACTAAGAAGACAGAGGTAGGTGGATTTCTGTGAGTTTGAGGCTAGCCTGGGAAATGGCAAGTTTCAGGCCAGCTAGTGCTACATAGCTAAACCCTGTCTTCAAGAGAATTTTACAAAAGGAAAGAAAAGAAATAGAGGGGCCGAGAGTATAGCTCAATGATAGGTCACATGCTTCTTGTGTACATTTCCTGGGCTTCCATACCCAGCAATCAATAAATCATAAATAAATAAATAAACTGAAATTAAAGGAACGGTGCCCACAGAGAAATGTCTAAAGGGGTTTGGCTCCCATCTGTTACATCCCTCTGATGGGAAGAAGCTGGGAGCTGACAGGCTTGCTACGACTGCCAGACTCCTGTGTAACTCTTTGCTGTCTAGTGAGGCAGGTATCTTCTGGCCTTGATGGGAATCCCAAGATTGTCCCCGTCCTCAGTGCCAGAGAGAGTTGGGCTCTCGGTAAGGAGGATAGAATTCTGCACTCACTTGCTGCCTGATGATGATCATGCCAAGAGGGAGACTGGGTCCAAGAACATCCCAAAAGCAGGCCTGGCCCAGCTGTGCATAGCTTCTCAGTCCCTGGCATTCTCAGTCATCACCACACTTTGTGACCTTACCCCACTCTCATCTATCAGTCAGCACATGATCCTTCTATTCTGGACGGTCATAAGTAGAAATTGTCTGGCTTATGTCATTTGGTGTGTTGTTTTCAAGGTTTGTATTACAGCATGTGTAAAAAAAATTGATGGTTGCATAATGTAAAGTCGTGTGGGTGGACCATATTTGGTTTATTGGTTCCTTATCTGGTCAACTTTTGGGCTGTTTGCACTTGGCTGCTAGGAAACACTGCTGTGAATAGTTTTCATATTCATGCCAACATGTCATTCTCTCATGTCCTGTAGAGCTGCTGGGTTGTTCACTTAGCTTTTCAGAAACTTTTCAACCTAGCATGGTGGTATAGTCCTTTAGTTTCAGCACTCAAGAAGCTGAGGTAGGAGAAGGGAGCAAGGGAGGAAATGGAGACATGGGTCTGGGGAGATGGCTTGGTGGTTCAAGTTGCTTTCAAGTCCTTCCAAACCAAGTTTTAATCCCTAGCCAACTACATAAAGCCACATGGGCATTCATTTGCAGTAGAAAGAGACCCTGGCATTCCCCCTTTCCACATACACAAGCGCACACACATGCAAATAAATACCTTATTTTTAAAAAAAGAAACACGGGGGGGAGGGGCTGGAGAGATGGCTTAGCGGTTAAGGCGCCTGCCTGCTAAGCCTAAGAACACTGGTTCCAATCTCCAGTTCCCACGTTTAGCCATATGCAAAGTGATGCAAGGGCGCAATGCCTCACTTGCCCACAAGGGGGCACACACATCTGGAGTTTGTTCACAGCAGCTGAGAGGCTGCTGGCACGCCCATTCTCTTTCTTCCTCTCCCTCTCTCTCTGTCTTTCTCCAAAAAAAAAAAAAGAAACACAGCTGGGGAGATTGCCCAGTGGTTAAAGGCACTTGCAAAGCCTAGTAAACTTGATTCGATTCTCCAATACCCACGTAAAGCCAGACTCACAAAGTGACTCATTGTCTGGGGTTCATTTGCAGTGACAAGAGGTCCTGGTGTGCCCATTCTCTAAATAAATATTTTAAACATTTATTTATTTATTTATTTATTTATTTATTTATTTTTATTTATTTATTTATTTATGAGAAAGAGACAGAGATGGGTGTGCCAGGGCTTCTAGCCACTGCAAATGAACTCTAGAAGCATGTGCCACCTTGTGCATCTGTCTTACGTGGGTACTGGGGAATCAAACCTCAGTCTTTAAGCAAGTAACCGCCTTAACCACTAAGCCATCTCTCCAACCCCAATTTTTTTTTTTAAAGAAGCAACTTTCCATATGGTTGCACCATTTGACATTCAGGAAGTAATTTTAAATTTTAGGCCATTATTTGGTGTCCTCCCTTTCATACCTATCTAACCTATCGTTTTTTGTGTGTGGTGTACATGTGTGTTCACATGTATGTGAGCAAAGGTATGTGTGCACACGTGTGGAGGCCAGACAGGTGTTTTTCTCAATTGCTCTCCACCTTACTTATTGATACAGAATCTGTCACTTGAACTCAGAGCTCACCAATTCAGCTAGTCTAACTAGCCAATTTGCCCTGGAGATTCCCTGTCTCTGCCTCCTGAGTGCTAGGATTCCAGGTGGGCCACCATGCCTGTCTAGTATTTACTATCTCTGGTACGTATGAGTACTGGGGATCCAGAATCAGGTCTTTATGCTTGCACAGCAAATGCTTTAACAACTGAGCCGACTCCCCAGCCCCCATCATTTTTTTAAAAAAAATTATTTTTGAGGTAGGGTCTCGCCTTAGCCCAGGCTGACCTGGAATTCACTATGTAGTCTCATGGTGGCCTCGAACTCACAGTGATCCTCCTACCTCTGCCTCTCAAGTGCTGGGATTAAAGGTATGTTCCACCATGCCTGGCTATTTTTTAGATTTTTTACTTTATTTTTATTTATTTGAGAGAGAGAGAGAGGAAGAGAGAGAAAGCAGCAGATACAAATGGGTGCGCTAGGGCCTTCAGCCACTGCAAACAAACTCCAGATGCATGCACCACCTTGTGCATCTGGCTTACGTGGGTCCTGAAGAACTGAACCTGGGTCCTTTGGCTTCACAGGCAAGTGCTTTAACCACTAAGTCATCTCTCCAGCCCCTCCATCATTTTTTCAATGTGTGTGTGTACATGCACATGTATGTGTGTGCACACATATGAATGGAGGCCAGAGATAATCTCAACACCTTTTTTTGTTTTTTCAAGGTAAGGTCTCGCTCTCCTAGCCCATACTGACTTGGAATTTACTATGTAGTCTCAGGGTAGCCTCGAATTCTCAGGGATCCATCTACTTCTGCTGAGTACTGGATAAAGAAGTGCGCCACCATGCCCAGCTTATCCATGTCTTTTGAGACAAGGTCTCATTGGCCTGGAGCTCCCCAAATAGGTTAGACTGGCTGGCTAGTAAGCCCCAGAAATGATCCTGTCTCTACCTCCCCAGTGCTGGAATTACAGGCTTACACCACACCCAATGTTTTACATGGGTACCAGGGATAAAACCAGTCCTCATGCTTACAAGGGAAGCATTTTACTGACTTAAGATTCTGCCACAGTCGCTCATCATATATTCATAATTACTTATTTTTATAACACCCAATAAATTTAAAATAACCAGTACCAACTGCCAGTGTTTGGGTATTTCTTTACTCACAATCGTTCCTTGTGTCCTGCCCCCACTCCTCCTTGTGTTGAGGAAAAACACCTAAGTAGACGCCTTTCTGAAGCCATAAGACACTGAACTTAAAAGCTTTATCTTTGGATGTCTTTTCTTGGTTGATGGGAGGAACGTCTTACTGTGTTGCCAGATTGGTCTTTGAATTCCAAACCTCAAGTGATCTTCATGGCTCATGCTCCTGAGTGCTGGGACTTACAGGTGCACACCACAGTAAGCTTCTAACTTGCCTCTGGTCCATATACACACCTTTTTTTGCTCTGTGCTAGGGATGGACCAGGGCCTTGTGCACACTTGGCAACTCCAACCCCTATCTCCCCTCTTTTTAAAATTTATGAGACAGAGAAAGAGAATCGGTGCGCCATTGCCTTAGCCAGTGAAAACAAACGCCAGACATGTACGCCACCTTGTGTGCATGTGTCCCTTGTGCATCTGGCTTACGTGGGTTCTGGGCAGTTGAACCTGGGTCCTTAGACTTTGTAGGCAAGCATCTTTTTTTTTTTTGTTTTTGCGAGGTAGGGTCTCACTCTGGTCCCGGCTGACCTGGAATTAACTATGTAGTCTCGGTGGCCTCGAACTCTCAGCAATCCTCCTACCTCTGCCTCCCGAGTGCTGGGATTAAAGGCGTGCACCACCACACCCGGCTAGGCAAGCATCTTAACTGCTAAGTGATCTCTCCAGCCCCTTTCCCTCTTTATCTCTTTAAAACTTCTTCTCTCTCTTTTTTTTTTTTTTTTTTTTTTTTTTTTTTTTGTCATAGGGTTTTGCTCTATCCCAGGCTGACCTGGAATTCATTATGAGGTCTCAGAATGGCCTCAGATTCACAGTGATCCTACTTCTGCCTCTTGAGTGCTAGGATTAAAGGCTTGTGCCACTACCCCCAGCTTTTCTCTTTAAAAATATTTTTTGTGCGACCAAGTGCATTTGTGTCATATTGTGCATCTGGCTTAGCTGGGATCTGACAAGTTGAACTTGAGTCCTTAGGCTTCGAAGGCAGGACTTCGAAGGCAAGAGCCTGAACCACTAAGCCTTCTCTCCAGCCTATAAATAAACATTTAAAAAATTATTGACAACTTCCATAATTGTAGAAGATAACCCATGGTAATTCCATCCCTCCCACCACTTTCCCCTTTGCAACTCCACTCTCCATCACACCCCTTTCGCCTCTCAATCAGTCTGAATTTTATTTTGGTGTCATCATCTTTTTATAAATTTTTTTTTATTGACAACTTCCTTAATTGTAGACAATATCCTTTGGTACTTCCCTCCCTCCCCCACTTTCCCCTTTGAAACTCCACTCTCCATCATATCCCCTCCTCCTCTCAATCAGTCTCTCTTTTTATTTTGATGTCATGATCTTTTCCTCCTATTATGATGGTTTTGTGTAGGTAGTATCAGGCACTGTGAAGTCATGGATATCCAGGCCATTTTGTGTCTGGAGGAGCACGTTGTAAGGAGTCCTATCTTTCCTTTAGCTCTTACATTCTTTCCAGTAACTCTTCTGCCATGGACCCTGAGCCTTGGAAGATGTGATAGAGATATTTCAGTGCTGAGCACTCCTCTGTCACTTCTTCTCAGCACCATGGTGTCTTCTGAGTCATCCCAAGGTCACCGCCACCTGAAAAGAGAAGGCTTCTCTAACCAAAAGTGAGAGTAGCATTAATATATGAGTATGAACATTAAGAGAAGTACTTACTGGGCAGTTTGGTGAGCATAGTGTATACATTTAGCCAAACACCAGCAGACGTTACACCCCTAAGGCTCATGACTACCCCTGTTATAGGTTTTTAGTGTCAGGGATGTATTCCTTCCCATGGAGCATGCCTGCAGTCCAAATAGACAGTGGTTGGTTTCCCCCATAACAGACATCCCATCCCTGGCACTGAAAATTTTCTAGTAACAATCTATGGCTTCTGGGTGTGCCATTGTCCAAGACAGTAGGTTTCCATATGACATATATATCCTCTTAGATTTTGATTAGCCCTCCCTCCCTCCACCTTTCCTTTACTCAATCTCTTCCCCTGACCTCACTTAGGCTTTCCACTCCCATTAATCTGTTCGTCTATTTACATATATACAATATCATTCTATTAAGTCCCCCCTCCCTCCCTTTCTATTCCCTTTACATCCCCTTTCTAGCTTACTGGCCTGTTACTGAGTTTTATTCCAACTCACAGGTAAGTCCAATTATTTGTAACTAGGAACCACATTTGAGAGAGAACATGTGATGTTTGGCTTTCTGGGCCTGAGTTACCTCACTAAGTATAATCCTTTCCAGATCCATCCATTTTCCTGAAAATTTCATAATTTCATTTTTCTTTACCGCCAAGTAGAACTCCATTGTATAAATGTGCCACATCTTCATCAGTTGAGGACCATCTAGGCTGGTTCCATTTCCTAGCTATTGTGAATAGAGCAACAATAAACATGAGCAAGTATCTCTAAGGCAGTGAGACGAGTCCTTAGGATTATATGCCTAGTAGTGGTATAGCTGGGTCATATGGTAGATCTATTTTTAGTTGTCTCAGGAACCTCCACACTGATTTCCACAATGGCTGGAACAGATTACATTCCCACCAACAGTGTAGAAGGGTTCCTCTTTTTCCACATCCTCACCAGCATTTATTATCATTTGTTTTCCTGATGGTAGCCATTCTGAGAGGAGTGAGATGGAATCTCAGAGTAGTTTATTTTAAAGTAGTTTAAAGTTTATTTCAAAGTAGTTTAATTTGCATTTCCCTGATGGCTAGGGATGTAAAACATTTTTTTAGATGTTTATATGCCATTTGTATTTCTTCTTTTGAGAACTGTCTATTTAGTTCCATAGCCTATTTTGTAATTGGGTTGTTTGATTTCTTATTATTTTGTTTTTTGAGTTCTTTGTATATTTTGCATATTAATCCTCTGTCAGATGTATAGCTGGCAAAGATTTTCTCTCATTCTCTCTCTCATAGGTGCCTCTTTGCTCTATTCATAGTGTCCTTTCCTGTACAAAAGCTTTATAATTTAATGAGGTCCCAGTGGTTGATCCGTGGTTTTATTTCCTGGCCAATTGGGGTTATATTCAAAAAGTCATTGAAGAGCTGGGCGTGGTGGCGCACGCCTTTAATCCCAGCACTCGGGAGGCAGAGGTAGGAGGATCGCCGTGAGTTCAAGGCCACCCTGAGATGACATAGTGAATTCCAGGTCAGCCTGAGCTAGAGTGAGACCCTACCTCGAAAAACCAAAAAAAAAAAAAAAAAAAAAAAAAAAAAAAGTCATTGATCATACAAATATATTGAAGGGCTTCCCATACTTTTTCCTCCATCAGTTTAAGAATTTCGGGTCTAAAAAAAATGGGGGGCTGGAGAAATGGCTTAGTGATTAAAGCATTTGCCTGTGAAGCCAAAGGGTCCTGGTTTTTTTCTCCAGAACCCACATAAGCCAGATGTACAAAGGGCATATGCATCTGGAGTTTGCAGTGGCTAGAGGCCCTGGCTTGCCCATTCTCTCTCTGTCTGCCTCTCTATCTCTCTTTCTGTGCTTGCAAATAAATAAATAAAAATTTTTAAAAATAAAAATTTTTTTTAAATGGGGCTAGAGAGATGACTTAGTGGTTAAGGCGTTTTCCTGCAAAGCCAAAGGATACTGGTTCAACTCTCCCAGGACCCACGTAAGCAAGATGCACAAGGGGGTGCATGCTTCTGGACTTCATTGACAATGGCTAGAGGCCCTGGCACGCCCATTCTCTCTCTGCTCTCTCAAATGAATAAATATACTTTAGAAAGAATTTCAGGTCTGATATTAAGGTCTTTGATCCATTTGGACTTAATTCTTGTGCATGGAGAGAGAGAAGGATCTATTTTCATCCATCTACAGTACATATCCAGTTTTCTCAGTACGATTTGCTGAAGAGGCTGTCTTTTCTCCAATGACTATTTTTGGCATTTTTGTCAAAGATCAGGGGCTGTAGCTACCCAGACTTACATCTGGGTCCTCTAGTCTGTTCCATTGATCTACATGTCTGTTTTTGTGCTTATGCTGTATTGTTTTTGTTACTATGGCTCTGTAATGAAGGTTAAAAGCAGGTATGGTGATACCACCAGCTTTGTTTTTGTTGCTCAAAATTGTTTTAGTTATTCAAGGTTTTTTGTGCTTCCACATGAATTTTTGGATTATTTTTCTATTTTCGTGAAGAATGCCATTGGAATTTTGATGGGGATTGCATTAAATGTGTTCATTGCTTTTGGTAAGATTGCCATTTTCACAATATTGATTCTTCCAATCCAAGAACATGGGATGTTTTTCCATTTCCTAGTGTCTTCTGCAATTTCTTGCTTGAGTGTTTTAAAGTTCTCATTGTAGAGATCCTTCACTTCCTTGGTTAGGTTTATCACAAGGTACTTTTTTTTTTTATGCAATTGTAAATGGAAGTGTTTCCTGCTAGACACATTTGCATATTTGCCTTATCTCAAACCCATCACACAAGTCCGGGCCCCAGTGACCTTGCTTTCTAGCAAGGTGGTTGCAGATGCAAACTATAACTAAAATAATGAATATATTGGGGGACATATATTCAATCTGATTTCATCCTCTGTGTGTTTGTTGTTAGCATATAGGAAGGCTACTGATTTCTGTGTGTTTGTTTTGTATCCTGCTACATGGCTATAGGTGTTTATCAGCTCTAACACTTTGCTGGTAGAGTCTTTAGGGTCCTTTATGTATAGAATCATATCATCTGCAAATAATGATAACTTGATCTCTTCCTTTTCAGTTTGTTTTTTTTTTTCCTTTCCAATTTGTATCACTTTTATGAGTGTCTCTTTCCTTATTGCTATGGCTAAGACTTCCAGTACTATATTAAATAAAAGTGGGGACAGTGGACACCCTTGTCTTGGTCCTGATTTTAGTGGAAAAGCTTCAAGTTTTTCTCCATTTAGTATTAAGTTGGATGTAGGTTTGTCATAAATAGCCTTTATTATGTTGAGATATGTTCCTTTTACTCCCAGTTTCTATAGGACTTTTATCATAAATGGATGTTGGATTTTGTTAAATGCTTTTTCTGCATTAAATGAGATGATCATGTGATTTTTGTCCTTCAGTCCATTTATATAATGTATTACATTTATCCATTTGCGTATGTAGAACCATCCCTGCATCTCTGGGATAAAGCTTACTTGGTCAGGGTGAATGATCTGTCTGATATATTCTTGTATTCTGTTTGCCAATATTTTGTTGAGAATTTTTGCATCTATGTTCATGAGGGAGATTGGTCTGTATTTTCCTTTTTGTTCTATCTTTGTCTGGTTTTGGAATCAAGGTGATGCTGGCTTCATAGAAGGAGTTTGGTAGGATTCCTTCCTTTTCTGTTTTATGGAAAAGTTTGAGAAGTACTGGTGTTAGTTATTTCATGAAGGTCTGGTAAAATTCAGCAGTGAATCCATCTGGGCCTGGACTTTATTTAGTTGGAAGATTTTTTTGTTTGTTTGTTTTTTTGAGGTAGGGTTTCACTCTGGCTAAGGCTGACCTGGAATTCACTATGTAGACTCAGGGTGGCCTCGAATTCACAGCAATCTTCCTACCTCTGCCTCCCGAGTCTGGGATTAAAGGCGTGCGCCACCACACCTGGCCGAGATTTTTTTTTTTTTTTTTTTTTTTTTCCCTCTGGTCTGGGATTAAGCTATGTAGTCTCAGGGTGGCCTCTCGCCAATCCTCACCTGGCCTCCCGAGTGCTGGGATTATTTTTTTTTTTTTAATAACTGCTTGGATCTCCATACTTGTTATAGGTCTATTTAAGTGGTTAATCTCATCTTGACTTAATTTTGGTAGGTCATATAAATCAAGGAAATCATCCATTTCTTTCAGATTTTCAAACTTAGTGGAATATATGTGTTCTTTTTGTTGTTTTTTTGTTTGCTTTTTGTTTTTAATTTTTATTTTTTTATAGACAACTTTCATAATTGTAGACAATAACCCATGGTAATTCCCTCCCTCCCCCTACTTTCCCCTTTGCAACTCCACTCTCCACCATATCTCCTCCCCCTCTCAGTCAGTCTCTCTTTTATTTTGATGTCATGATCTTTTCCTCCTATTATGATGGTCTTGTGTAGGTAGTGTCAGGTACTGAGAGATCATGGATATTCAGGCCATTTTGTGTCTGGAGGATATTATAAGGAATCCTACCCTTCCTTTGGCTCTTATGTTCTTTCCGCCATCTCTCCTGCAATGTACCCTGAGTCTTAGAAGGTTTGTTAGAGATATTTCAGTGCTGAGCACTCTTCTGTCACTTTTTTTTAATAAATATTTTATTTTTTGTCAATTTTTAAAGATTTTATTTATTTATTTATTTATTTATTTATTTATTTATTTATTTATTAAGAGACAGAGGGAGAGAGAGAGACAGTGTGAGAATGTACATTCCAGGGCCTCTAGCCACTGCAAACAAACTCCAGACGCATGCACCACCATGTGCATCTGGCTTATATGGGACCTGGAGAATCAAACTGGAGTCCTTAGACTTCACAGCTATGCGCCTTAACCACTAAGCCATCTCTCCAGCCCCCTCTGTCACTTCTTCTCAGCACCATGGTGTCTTCTGAGTCATCCCAAGGTCACCACCATCTGAAAAGAGAAGCTTCTCTAACCAAAAGTGATAGTAGCATTAGTATATGGGTATGGACATTAACAGAAGTGCTTACTGGGCAGTTTGGTGAGCATAGTATATACATTTAGCCAGACACCAGCAGACGTTACACCCCTAGGGCTCATGACTACCCCTGTTGTAGGTTTTTGGTATCAGGGATGTATTTCCTTCCATAGAGTGGGCTTCCAGTCCAATTAGAGAGCAGTTGGTTTCCCCTATAACAGACATGCCACTATTGTACCCATTGGCTCATTTGGCCTGTCTGGCCATATTTAAGGATTACAATGTCCACTGTTGAGTATCTTCACTGGTGTTTTCTCTCTCCCATTGAACTGCATACAATGTAGCTTTTATCAGCTTTCTATCAACTGGTCCACATGGAGGAGGCTTTCAGCTCAGCTCCAAAATTATTTCTCAGTGACCTTGCAGTCTAAGTGTGTGGAGACTTCAGCAATAGGGTCTTACCATCTATTCCTGGTGGGAAACCAAGGGCCTTGCCATTGCCTGTATTATTTTGGGGATATCAGGAACCTCCATGGCCAACAACTCACTGGAAGGTATCCCATCCCTGGCACTGAAAATTTTCTAGTAACAATCTATGGCTTCTGAGTGTTCCATTGTCCAGAAAAGTAGGTTTCCATATGACTTATTTATATCCTCTTAGATTTTGATTAACCCTTCTTCCCCTGACCTCACTTAGGCCTTTTTACCTCCATTAATCTGTTCTTCTCCTTATATATATACAATACCATCCTATTAAGTCCCCCCTCCCTCCCTTTCTATTCCCTTTATATCCCCTTTCTAGCTTACTGGCTTCTACTGAGCTTTATTCCTACTCACATAGAAGTCCAATCATTTTTAGCTAGGGTCCACATGTGTGAGAGAGAACATATGATGTTTGGCTTTCTTGGCTTGGGTTACCTCACTAAGCAATATATGTTCTTATAGTATGTCCTTATGATTTTTTTAATTTCTCTGGTATCTGTTGTGATGGTTCCTTTTTCATCTCTAATTTTATTAATTGGTGTCTCTTCTCTCTCTCTCTCTCTCTTTTTTTTTTTTTTTTTTTTTTTTTTTTTTTGACCTGGAATTAACTTTCAGGGTGGCCTTGAACTCTCGGCGATCCTCCTACCTCTGCCTCCCGAGTGCTGGGATTAAAGGCATGCGCCACCACGCCCGGCTTCTCTCTTTCTTTAGGTTAGATTTACTAAGGGTTTATCAATCTTGTTTTTCTTTTCAAAGAACCAACTCTTTGTTTTATTGATTCTTTGGATTTTTTTGTTGTTGTTGTTGTTTTGTTTTTCGAGGTAGGGTCAGGCTGACCTGGAATTAACCTACCTATGTAATCTTAAAGGTGGCCTTGAAATCTTCATTATTTCTTCCCATCTACTGATTTTTTACTTGCCTTGTTCTTCTTTTTCTAAGGCCTTAAGGTGAAGTATCCTCCTCTAGCCTCTGCCTCCCAGACACATGTGCTGGGATTAAAGGCATGGGACCTGGAGAATTGAACCTTAACTTCTAAACCATCTTTACCAGCCCTCTAATTTCTTTATTAATTCCTCCCTCCCTCCTTCCCTTCTTCCTTCCTTCCTTCCTTTCTTTCTTTTTCTTTTTTTTTTTTTTTTTTTTTTTTTTTTTGGTTTTTCGAGGTAGGGTCTCACTCTAGCTCAGGCTAACCTAGAATTCACTATATAGTCTCGGGGTGGCCTCAAACTCATGGCGATCCACCTACCTCTGCCTCCTGAGTGCTGGGATTAATGCACTACCATGCCCAGTCTTTCTTTTCTTTTTTTTTTAATTTGAGAGAGACAGAGAGAGAATGGATGCACCAGCAGCCTCTCAGCTGCTGTGTTTATCAATCTTGTTTTTTTATGCTTTTCAAAGAACCAAATCTTTGTTTTAGGCTTCACAGGCAGGCACCTTATTGATTCTTTGCATTTTTTTATTTATTTTTGTTGTTGTTTTGTTTTTGCTGTGAACGTAGGGTCTCGCTGTAGCCCAGGTTGACCCTGGAATTCACTGTGTTCTTAGTCTTAGGGTAGCCTCAAACTCTCCAGTGCTCCAGCCTTTTTAAAAAAATTTTTTTACCTCTGCCTCCAGACAAGTGCTGGGATTAAAGAGAATGCACCACCACACCAGGCTATAAATTTCCCTGGAGAATCTTAGGGTCTGCCTTTATTGTGTCCCAAAGGTTTTGGCATGTTGTGTTCTCATTATCATTTGTGTCTATGAATTTTTAAATTTACTTCTTGATTTCTTCATTGACCCATTGATTATTTAATACTGTATTGTTTAGTTTCCATGATTTGGTGTATGCTCTATAGCTTTTCTTGCTATTGATTTGTAGTTTAATCCCATTTTGATCAGATAGAGTGCAAGGAATTATTTCAGTTTTCCTGTATTTTTTAAGATTTCCTTTGTGTCCTAATATATGGTCTGTTTTAGAGAATGTTCCATGTGCTGCTGAAAAGAATGTGTATTCTGCAGAATTTAAATGAAATGTTCTATAGATATCTGTTAGGTCCATTTGTTCTATGACCTCATTTAATCCAGAAGTATCTCTGTTTATTTTTTGCCAGGATGACCTGTCAATTGATGAGAGGGGGGTGTAAATGTCACCCACTACAACTGTGTTTGGCATTATCTGTGATCTTAGTTCTAATAGTGTTTGATGAAATTGTGAGCCCCCATGTTGGTGCATATATGTTAGGATTGTAATATCATCCTGTTGAAGTGTCCTTTTAATCAATATAAAGTGACCTTCCTTATCTTTCCTAACAAATGTTGTTCTGAAGTACCCTGTCATATATTAGAATAGTGACACCTGCTTGTTTTCTAGACCCATTTGCTTGAAACACCATTTTCCAACCTTTCACCCTAAGATAGGGTGAAAAGGTGAGTTTCTTGGAGGCAACAAATTGAAGGATCCTTCTTTTTAACCCAGTCTGAAAACCTGTGTCTTTTGGTTGAGGCATTGAGGCCACTGATATTAAGAATTACTATTGCCGGTTGTGGTGGCGCACGCCTTTAATCTCAGCACTCAGGAGGCAGAGGTAGGAGGATTGCCATGAGTTTGAGGCCACCCTGAGAATACAGAATGAATTCCAGGTCAGCCTGGGCTAGAGTGAGTCCCTCAAAAAGCCTCAAAAAAAAAAAAAAAAAAAAACAAAAAAAAAAAAAAAAAGAGTTATTATTGAAAGGTGTGTATTTATTTTTGCCATTTTTCTTGTTTTGTAGTTCTTCCAGTTTTACCTTTGCTCTCTTGTATTAACTAGTATTTGATATTTTTTAAAATTTATTTGAGAGAGAGAGAGAATGGGTGTGCCAGGACTTCCAGCCATAGCAAATGAACTCCAGATGCATGCACTACCTTGTGCATCTCTCTTACGTGGCTACTGGAGAATCGAACTGAGGTCCTTTGGCTTTGCAGGCAAGCGCCTTAACCATTAAGCCATCTCTCCAGCCCTTAACTAGTATTGGAGTATGGTTTATTTTTTTTAGGTTCCTTACATGTGTGCTTTTCTTTCTCTTTAGCATGGAGGATCCTTTCAAGTATTTTCTGTAGAGCTGGTTTTGTCTTCAAATATTCCTTTAGCCTGCTTTTCTTGTGGAATGTCCTTATTTCTCTGTCTATTTGAATGGATAAAGTAATCTTGGTTGACAGTTGTTATCTTTCAGAACTTGGAATACATCATTCCAAGCCGTTCTGGCTTTTGAAGTTTGTGTTGAGTAATCTGCTGTTATCCTGATGGGCTTGCCTTTGTATGTGACTTGATTTTTCTCTCTAACTGCTTTCAATATATTTTCTTTGGTTTGTATGTTTTGTAGTTTAATTATAATATAATGGTAAGAGGTCCTTTTCTGATTTTGTTTGTTTGGTGTTCTATAGGCTTCCTGTATCTGTACTGGCATCACTTTCCCCACTTGGGGGAAGTATTTGGTGATTTTGTTGAAAATACCTGCTATGCCTTTAGAGTGAATTTCTTCTCCTTCTACTATGCTCTGAATTCTTATGTTTGATCTTTTAATGGTGTCCTGAATGTCTTGAAATTCTCATTCATGCCTTCCTATTAGTTTGTCCTTCTGTTTGTTGGCCTATATAAGATCTGCCACCTGGTCTTCTAGTTTAGATATTCTGTCCTCTCCTTGATCCATTCTACTAGTGAGACTTTCTACAGAGTTTTCTATTTGACTTTCTTTGTTTTTCATTTCTAGTATTTCTGATTGGTATTTTTTCATTATTTCTATTTCCTTACTCATGTTTTGTATTGACCAACTTACTTCATTAAGTTGGTTTCCTGTGTTTTCTTGGGATTCCTTCAGGAGTTGGTTTTCTCCTTTGATTCTTTTGATTTCTTTTTTTATTTCTTTGAACATAATCTTTTTTTTTGAAATCTTTGTCAGGTGTTTCATCTAAAGCAATCTCACTAGAAGTCATTTCTGATGGATTTATAATTTTGTTGTCTTAATTTTTTGTGTTTTTTGTATTATAATGTAGACATTTTTGCATCTTTAGTTAATTTGATGTTAACTTTAGTTAATTTGATGACATATGGAATGTTGCTATTTTTTTGTTTATTTGTTTTTTTGAGGTAGGGTCTCACTGTACCTCAGGCTGACCTGGAATTCACTATGTAGTCTCAGGGTGGCCTTGAACTCACGGCAATCCTCCTACCTCTGCCTCCCGAGTGCTGGGATTAAAGACGTGCACCACCACAACCTGCTGAATATTGCTATTTTTTATCTTGGTGGATTAGATATAGGAACAGTTTGTTGGGGACTTTGCTCTTCTATTTGTTTTATTTGATGTTTTAATTGACAATTTTAATATGTAATTATACTGTAGTTTGATTGTACTCTTGTTCTATTTCCCTTCTTTTTTTCTAAATACTTATTTGTGTGTGTGAGAGAGAATGAGAACGGGTGTGCCAGATGTATGTGCCACTTTGTTGTTTCTGGCTTTACATGGGTACTGGCAGGTTTTGCAAGCAAATGTCTTTAACTGCTAACCCATCTTCCCAGCTCCTATTACCCTCTTTTGTTCCCCTTCCTCATCCTCCTCTTTCCAAGTAATCCTTCTAAGTCTGGCATGGTGGCATACGCCTTTAATCCCAACACTTGGGAGGCAGACGTAGGAGGATCACCATGAGTTTGAGGACACCCTGAAACTACATAGTGAATTCCAGGTCAGCCTGAGCTAGAATGGGACCCTACCTTGAAAAAAAAACCTAAATAAAACATTAAAAAAAAATCTGAGGGGCTGGAGAGATGGCTTAGCAGTTAAGCACTTGCCTGTGAAGCCTAAGGACCATGATTCAAGGCTCAATTCCCCAGGACCCACATAAGTCAGATGCACAAGGGGCACATGCATCTGGAGTTTGTTTGCAGTGGCTGGAGGCCCTGGCATGCCCATTCTCTTCCTCCCCCCTCTCTCTTTCTCTCTCTGCCTGTTTCTGTATCTCTCTCTCAAATAAATAAATAAAAATAAAATATTTTTTAAAATATCTGAGAACCAAGTAGTCCTTCTGTTTTTTTAAAAATATATACTTATTTATTTAGAGAGAGAGAGAGGAGAGAGAAAGAAAGAAAATGGGTGTGCCAGGTCTCCTAGCCACTGCAAATGAACTCCAGATACATGTGCCACCATATGCATCATCTGGCTTACGTGGGTCTTGGGGAATTGAACCTGGGTCTTTTGGCTTTGCAGGCAAGTGCCTTAACTGCTAAGTCATCTCCAGCCCTTTATCATTCTTTTTGTTTTGTTTTGTTTTTTGTTTTTTGTTTTTCAAGGTAGGGTCTCACTGTAGTCCAGGCTGACCTGGAACTCACTATGTAGTCTCAAGGTGGCCTTGAACTCATGGTGGTCTTCGTACCTCTGCACCACCACCTTTTTAAAAAATTTTTTTTAATTAGAGAGAGAGAGAAAATGGGTGTGCCAGGGCCTCTGATCACTGCAAATGAACTCCACATACATGTGCCACCATATGCATCATCTGGCTTACATAGGTCTTGGGGAATTTAACCTGGGTCCTCTGGCTTTGCAGGCAAGCACCTTAACTGCTAAGCCATTTCTCCAGCCCAGTCCTGTTTTTTTGTTTTTTTGGTTTTTGTTTTGTTTTGTTTTCCGAGGTAGGGTCTCACTCTAGTTAAGGCTGACCTGGAATTCACTCTGTAGTCTCAGAGTGGCCTTGAACTCCTGACGATCCTCCTACCTCTCTCTGACTCCAGAGTGCTGGGATTAAAGGCGTGCGCCACCACGCCTAGCCCAGTACTGTTTTGATGTCTCATTCTTTTTATCCTCCTCTGTCGTCTGTGTTAAAATGTCGATGGGCTCAGAATTGTGGTGATCTTGTGGTGGGTGGACAGCAGCAGCCATTTTGCAGTCATGAATGCACCAGTCGGTTCATGTCTAGACAATAGTGCCAAAGGACTCCTTTCTACCACATGGCTCTTCACATTCTTCCCACTCCTTCTTCGGCAGTGTTCCCTGAACGTTGGACAGGATGGAAGAGATGTCTCACTTAGTGCTGTTGCTCTTATATTTGTGAAGTGTATTGGTCAGTCTGCCATTATCTCTTTGTCACTGTATAGTTTACCCTGGTTTAACTACAGTCAGAAAATAATTAAGGGCTGGAGAGATGGCTTAGTGGTTAAGACACTTGCCTGCGAAGCCTAAAGACCCAGGTTCTATTCTCCAGGTCCCACGTAAGCCATATGCACAAGGTGGCACATACATCTGGAGGTCATTTGCTTCAGCTAAAGGCCCTGGCATTTTTACATAGTTGCTGGAGATCTGAACTTGGGTTTTTTGTTTTTTCAAGATAGGGTCTCGCTCTAGCCCAGGCTAACCTGGAATTTACTCTGTAGTCTCAGGGTGGCCTTGAAATCTTGGCAATCCTCCTACCTCTGCCTCCTGAGTGCTGGATTAAAGGTGTGGTCCACCACATCTAGCTCTAGTATTCCTTTTACATTGCCTGTTTCTCCTCTCTGGAATGAAGAGACATATCTGGTGCCTGTCCTATCATAGCACAGTGGACGGGTGTTTACCTCCTGCACGTGTCTTCAGGCTCACTTATATTGAATTCAGATGAGGTTCTGAATGTGGGTCTTGTGAGCTGCTGTTGGAAGGAGTTGAGATTTGGGGGCTATTGAGACAGAATGAATGTGTTTGATAGGTGAGAAGGACATAGGTTTGGGGGCCCAGAGAAGAATGCTCTGATTTGAATGTTTACTTCCTCCAGTACTCATGTCGAACATTAATGATTATTGTGACAGTTTTAAGATGTGAGTGATTAGGGCAAAGTTCTGCCTCAGGGTAGGATTGGTGCCATTATAAGAATGTCTCTTGGGCTGGAGAGATGGCTTAGCTGTTAAGGTGCTTGCCTGTAAAGCCAAAGGACCCAGGTTTGATTCCCCAGGACCCATATAAATCACATGCACAAGGTAGGGCATGTGTCTGGAGTTTGTTTGCAACAGCTGAAGGCCTTGGTGTGCCCATTCTCTCTCTGTCTGCTACCCACCTCAAACAAATAAAATAAAAAGTTTAAATATTTTTTTAAAGTGTTTCTAAGCTGGGCATGGTGGCGCACGCCTTTAATCCCAGCACTCGGGAGGCAGAGGTAGGAGGATCGCCAGGAGTTCAAGGTCACCCTGAGACTACATAGTGAATTCCAGGTCAGCCTGGGCTAGAGTGAGACCCTACCTCCAAAACCGAAAAAAAAAAAAAAAAAGTGTTTCTGTCTCTTCCACCAAGTGATGATGCATTAAGGGCCTCACCAGATTCTGGTTCATTGATCTTAACTTCCCTCCCAGCCTCCACCACTGTGAGCCAGCAGATTTGCCCATTATACATTACCTCATCTCAGATCTTCCTGTTTTTTGTTTTTTTCAAGGTAGGGTCTCGCTGTAGCCCAGGCTGACCTGTAATTCACTATGTAGTCTCAGGGTGGCCTGGAACTCACAGTGATCCTCCTACCTCTGCCTCCCAAGTGCTGGGATTAAAGGCGTGCAACACGATGCCCAGGCTCAGATGTTCCCTTTTGTGTTTTTTTTTTTTTTTTTTTTTTTTTTTTTGAGGTAGGGTCTCAGTCTAGCTCAGGCTGACCTGGAATTCACTCTGTATTCTCAGGGTGGGCTCGAACTCATGGTGATCCTTCTACCTCTGCCTCCCGAGTGCTGGGATTAAAGGTGTGCTCCACCATGCCCAGCAGATGTTTCTTTTTATAAGCAGGAAAATGGACTAAGACAAAACAATATTTGTGTGTTCCCCAAATCCACATGTGAAAACATGATCCCGGTTAAGATGGTGTTTATAGGTGATTAGATCATGAGAATGGAACTCTCTGTGCCCCTGGCTTCAGAGAGTGTATCCACCCCTCCACCATGTGAGCTCCACCAAAAACAAGGCCTTTTGTGATTGGGGAAGCAGACCTCACTAGGCACCAAGTCTGAAGTGCCTCCAGAACTGTGAGAAATAAACTACCATTGTTTCTGAGCCACTATGCTGTTTTGTTACAGCAGTGGAGTGGACTATGACACATGGTTATGTTGTCTTAAAAAAGGATTGGAGGCGTTGACCCAGGCTGATTTGGTGGATATTTTGTATACACTTGAGAAGAATGTGTGTTCCGGTGGGTGGGTTGTTATCCACAGACCAGTTATATTCAGTCAGTTGACTGTTAAAAGTTGAAGTCTTTCAAGCTGGGCATGGTTGCGCTTGCCTTTAATCCCAGCACTTGGGAGGCAGAGGTAGGAGGATCGCTGTGAGTTCAAGGCCACCCTGAGACTACATAGTGAATTCCAGATCAGCCTGGGCTAGAATGAGACCCTCAAAATCCTAACCCTTAGGGCCTCAGATTGTGACCCTTTTTTGGAGATAGGGTCCTTACAAGGGTAATCAAGGTAAAGTGAAATGAATAGAGTGTTTCCTAATCCAGTGTGACTCATATCTTTATAAAAAGAAAGATTTGGGGTTAGAGAGGTGGTTCAGTGGTTCGGTGCTTGCCTGCAAAGCCTAACGACCCCATGTTCGATTCCCCAGTGCCCATGTAAAGCCAGATGCACAAATTGGTACATGTGTCTGGTGTTCCTTTGCAGTGGCTAGAGGCCCTGGTGTCCCCATGCCTCCCCCCACACTCTGTATGTCTCTCTCTGCTTGCAAATAAGTAATTTTTTTAAAAAGGGAGATTAGATTTGGACACACATGTGCACTGATGGTCACAGGGAGAAGACACACGTGAAGACAGAAGAAAAGAGTACTGCTTCCATTAGCCAGGTGGCTAAAGACTACCTCAAGCCACCAGGCGCTAGGAGAGGTGACGCTGCCCTCCCTAAGAGAGTGTAGCTCTGTGAAGCCTCCACCTACAGAGCTGTGAGGATGAAGCGCCATTGCCTTAGGTTGGGTGCTGTGACAGCTCCCTCCATGCAGCAGCACTAGTTCTCTGAACACTTGCTGTCACTAGTTGGTCTTCCTGAGACCATGGGCTTCTGGTTCTCCCCCCCCCCCCCCGTTCTATGACTTTTGGTCATGTATCTGAGGGCCTTGATAAAGTCCCCTTTCACCACTGTGGCATGACCTCTGAGCCCTGGCTGCTGCCTTTGACTGGCCTGAAGTGGTAATTCTGTGGTTTGATTCCTTCCCTCCCCCCTCAGTTTTTTTTTTTTTTTTTGCTTTTACTCAAATTGGATCAAACCAGTGAAGTTCACTGATCATGCCCTTTCACTTCCATTTGCTACTGAATCTGGTTAGATGCAGTACATTTTGCTTTCAGAATTTGGTGAGTCTGGGGCTGAAGAGATGGCTTAGTGGTTAAGGTGCTTGCCTATGAAGTCTAAGGACCTAGGTTTGATTCCCCAGTACCGTTAAGCCACATGCATAAGGTGGCGCATGTGTCTAGAGTTCGTTTGCAGTGGCTGGAGGCCCTGGTACGCCCATTCTGTGTGTGTTTGTCTTTCTCTCTCTCTCAAAATAAGTAAATATCTTTTAAAAGCATTTATGGGCTGGAGAGATGGCTTAGTGGTTAAGGCATTTTCCTGCAAAGCCAAAGGACCCAGGTTTGATTCCCCAGGACCCACCCACATAAGCCAGATGCACAAGAGGCACATGTGTCTGGAGTTTGTTTGCAGTGGCTGGAGGCCCTGGCATGCCCATTCTCTGTCTGTCTCGCTTCAATCTCTCTCTCTCTCTCTCTCTGCAAATAAATTTTAAAAAAGCATTTATTAAAAAAATAATTTTGTGAATCTGGTTAAAGTTTTCTTACTTTGCTTTTCTACCATTTCCGTTTACTACCTTTTATATCTTTTCTTTCTTTCTTTCTTTCTCTTTCTTTCTTTCTTCCTTCCTTTCTTTCTTTCTTCTTTCTTTTCTTTACTTTTCTTTCTCTTTTTGAGGTAGAGTCTTACTCTAGCCCAAGCTGACCTGGCACTCACTCTGTAGTCTCAGGCTGGCCTTGAACTAACAGCAACACTCTTACCCTGCCTCCCAAGCACTGGGATTAATGGTGTGCACTACTATGCCTGGCTTATATCTTTTACTTTGCTGTTATTTTTTCCTCTGATGCAAAATGCTTGTTACTGCTGGTTAAACATTTTTATAACTGCTGCTTTACAGTCCTTGTCATATAAGGTCAACATCTATAGCTTCTGATTCTTGATATCTGTGATTGTCTTTCCCTTGCAAATTCACCTTTTCATGGTTCTTCACGTGTCAGGTAACTGTTTTGCTGTTTTGTAGACATTTTGAATATTGCTTTATGAGCTCTGGGTTTAAAAAATATATTTATTTATTAGAGAGAGAGAGAGAGAGAGAGAGCGGGTGTGGTGGCACATGCCTTTAATCCCAGCACTTAGGAGGCAGAGGTAGGAGGATCACTATGAGTTTGAGGCCACTGTGAGACTACATAGTGAATCCGAGGTCAGCCTGGGCTAGAGTGAAACCCTACCTCGGAAAAAAAAGAGAGAGTGTGTGTGTGTGTATGTGTGTTTGTGTGTGTGTGTGTGTGTGTGTGTGTGTGTGTGTGAGAACTCTTGCCACTGTACATGAACTCCAGACACATGTGCCACTTGGTACATCTGGCTTTATGTGGGTACTGGGGAGTTGAACCCAGGCCAACCAGCTTTGCAAGCAAATATCTTTAATTGCTGGGCCATCTGCAGGCCCTAAGCTCTGGATCTTTATTATTTATTTATTTATTTATTTATTTATTTATTTATTTATTATTTAATTTAAGAGAGAGAGAGGAAAGAGAATGGATGCACTAGGGCTTTCAGCTGCTACAAACTGCAGACATATGCGCCACCTTGTGCATCTGGCTTATATGGGTGGGTCCTGGGACATTGAACTTGAGTCCTTTCGCTTTGCAGAAAAGCTCCTTGACCACTAAGCCATCACTCCAGCCCCTGGATTTTCTTAAAAAACTATTTATTTATTTATTTAAGAGAGAATGAGTATGCAGCAGGGCCTCTAGCCACTGCAAGCAAACTCTAGATGCCTGTGCCACCTTGTGCATCTGGCTTATGTGGGTACTAGGAAATTGAACCTGGGTCCTTAGGCTTTACAGGCAAGCACCTTAACTGCTAAGCCATCTCCAGTCCCTCTGGATCTTTTTTGGGGGGAGGGTTCGAGGTAAGGTCTCACTCTATCCCAGGCTAACCTGGAATTCACTCTGTAGTCTCAAGGTGGCCTTGAACTCATGGCGATCCTCCTACCTCTGCCTCCCAAGTGCTGGGATTAAAGGCGTGTGCCACCATGCCCGGCTTTTGGATCTTTTTAAGCCCTGTGTAAAGCGTTTGTGTCTCTGTTTAGCAGCACTTTTTTTTTTTTTTTTTTAAATTAGGGCCAACTACATCCTGTAGCCTACTGCTCCTCAGGGTTCTTAACTGGGCCCCAGCACTAGCCTGGTGGTTGTTTAGGGTATGATCACTATAATGGATATGCACTTGCAGCTTGGGGTCAGCCTTGCATTCAAAAACCACTTTATGGGGGACGGAGGATGGCTCAGTGGTTAAAGGCATTTGCTTGAAAAACCTGATGTCCCAGGTTCTATTCCTCGGTACCCATATAGGGCTGGATACACAAAGTAGCACATGCATCTGGAGTTTGTTTGCAGTGGTAGGAGACTCTGGTGTGCCCATACTCATGCTGTGTGTGTGTCTGCCTTTCTGTCTCAAAAAAATTTAAACTTGGGGCTAGAGAGATGGCTCAGCAGTTAAGGCACTTGCCTGCAAAGCTTAATGACTCCAGTTTGATTCCCTGGTACATGTAAAGCCAGATGCAAAGTGGTACATGTATCTGGAGTTCATTTGGAGGCCCTGGTGCACCCATTCTTCCTCCCTCTCTCTCTCTGCATGCAAATAATAAATAAAGTAATTTTTTAAATAAGAAAACACTTTATGGGGCTGGAACTCTCATCATCTGCATTTGTCAGGCTCTCTCTCTCAATTGGGCTACAGTGAGGTTTGTGTGATAAGAGAACAGAGGGAGAAAAATAAATGTCCCCACCTTCTTGGATTTGTACCTCCAAGACTGCGCATGAGCTCCCAAGTCACTGCCACCACCAGGGGCTCCTGGACACCAAGAGCAGAAAACATGCAAGATGAACATGCAGGGCATGTTCTTGGCCAGTGCCACTCAGGCCCTGGTGCTCACTACAGGCTCCTGCTGCACGGAGTCAGGCCATGTATGCTGAGGGATGGCATCTGTAGGTGAGCTGTGCTGGCTATGGGACTGCCTCCTGTCCTGCACATCTCAGGGTTCTCCGGTCAGTGCGTGGGTCCAACTGTTAGAGCTGCATCTGTAGAACTGGGCCTTTGGTGACTGCTCCGTCTTGCCGCAGACCAGAGCTGAAGCCTCTGTTTTGCCACTCTGTTTTGCTTCAGCTTCACAGGGACGCATCTGTACATGCCAAGTTACTTTCTTGTTCAGATCCACATGTATTTTCTGAGGATTTCTTTCTCTAGTCCAGCCATTCTCTCGAGACCCTGTATCTTCACCACAGCCCCTGAAAGTGGGTATGAGATGTTTCACCTCTGTCTTCTTCCCTGTGAGGTCAGCGTCTAGTTCTCATACCAGGTGAAGGCCAACTCTTAACAGGTTGAACATATAGTTTCAGTCACACTGTTTCTAGTTTAAATTCTACATGTTCTCAATTTCTGCCTGTTCTGTTTTTTTTTTTTTTTTTAATTTAGTGTGGATGTGCATGTGCTATGGCCTGTGTGTGGAGGTCCCCAGACAGCTTTTGGGTCAGTTCTCATGAGCTTTTGGCAAATTCTCCTTTCTACCTCCCCTCTCAGCAGTAGGCATACTGGGATTATAGAAGCACGCCATAGCTTCCAGGTCTCACATGGGCTCTGGGTATCCAAACTCAGGTACTCAGTTGCACTGTAAGCACTTGATCTACTGAGCTCTCTTCCAGCACCCCAACTTTTGTTGTATATTGTATTTTTTAAAGATTTAATTTTTATTTATTAGAGACAGAGAGAGGGAAAGAGAGAGAGGGAGAGTGAGAATGGGCATGCCAGGGCCTCTAGCCACTGCAAACGAACTCTAGATGTGTGTGCCCCCTTGTGCATCTGGCTTATGTGGGTCCTGGAGAATCGAACCAGGGTCCTTGGGCTTTGCAGGCAAACACCTTAACTGCTAAGCCATCCTCCAGCCCACACTTTTTTTTTAGGTATGGTTTTACTGTAGCCTAGGCTGACCTGGAACTCACTGTAGTTCCAGGCTGTCCTCCAACTCACAGTGATCCTAGCTCTGCCTCCCAAGTGCTGGGACTAAAAGTATGTGCCACCACACCTGGCTGCTACATTTTTTTAAATTTTTTATTTATTTATTTGAGACAGAGGGTGAGAGAGAGAGAGAGAATGAGCATGCCAAGGCTTCTAGCCACTGCAAACAAACTCCAGAGGCATGCACCATCATGTGCATCTGGCTTACGTGGGACCTGGAGAATTGAACCGGTGTCCTTAGGCTTTGCAGGTATGCACCTTAACCACTAAACCATCTCTCCAGCCCTGCATCTTGGATTTATGGATGGATGGTAGTTTCCTTTCCAACTTTAAATCAAATTCTAGGTCCTTCCCAAAATGTTGCTCAAGTTCTGAAGCTTCTCTGGAGCCCACCTGCATGTGTTGAACTTGCACTGCTGTCTAGCCAGAGGCTTGTGAACCAAGTTCTTAGTTTCACAGTCACCCTCCGGAATGGTCTGTGGTGCAGTTTTTCTCATGTGGGGTTAGAACCCAAGGCCCTGAGGATGTCAGGCAGGTGCTCTGCCACTAAGCCCCATGGAGCAACTTTGAGGTTTCTGGCTGCTGTGTGGTCATCCTTTCCTCATTCTCCTCTGTATCGCATGGTTTTGCAAGTGCCCCTGGGACTTCAGCAGCACTGTAGCCTGTGCCAATAGATGCTCACTGCATCTTTCCCCTCCAGCTCCCAGGCAAGACCTGGCTTCCCTGGCCCCATGTCATTGGCTGTGTGGTTTCCACACCAGCAGGACCTGAGCCTCTACTTCGACAGCTCTGACCTGGAAAGAGGCTCGCCTTGTTCACTTCATCTCCTAGATGACATTTTTCTCTGTTCTTTCTGGGAGGGCAGCTTAACATGAGCTCCCAGAGCAGCAAGACTGTTCACCCAGCCCACTGCCCACACTCTGGTCACTCTGGAAAGTGACCCTGCTAAAGCCTGAACTCTCCCATTTTCCCTGCTGCCACAGTCACACAAGGACAAGGAAAATGATGTGATCCCCCAGCACCGGCAAAGTCCAAGGATCCAGCTAGAGCTGCTCTTCTGCACCCTGGGCCTTTAACCTGCCTGCATCCTGGAGAGCTGTTTGCCTCCCCTCTCCCACCCAGGGTTTTTATTGGTTTGCGTTTGTTGGTACTCAGAATTGAACCCAGGGCATACCAGGCAAGCAATCTACTACTGAGCTATACACCCAGCCCTCTTTTTTGGGGTTTGTTTTCCAAGGTAGGGTTTTGCCCTAGCCCAGACTGACCTAGAATTCACTCTGTAGTCTCAGGGTGGCCTTGATCTCACAGTGATCCTCCTACCTCAGCCTCCTGAGTACTAGTAGTAAATGGGCTCACCAAGGCCTCCAGCCACTGCAGATTCCAGGTGCATGTGTCACTGTGTTCATCTGGCTTTACATGGGTACTGGGGAATCAAACTCACGTCATTAGGCTTTGCAGGCACGGGCCTTGACCACTGAGTCATCTCTCCAACCCTCATTTTTTTCCCTTTTTTTGAGGTAGGGTCTCACTCCAGTTCAAGCTTGCCTCGAACTCACAGTGATCCTTCTACCTCAGCCTTACAAGTGCTGAGATGAAAGGCATGCACCACCATGCCCAGCTAACGTTAATTTTTTAAGTTTTTTTTTTTTTTTTTTTTGAGGTTGGGTCTCACTTTAGCCCAGGCTGACCTGGAATTCACTCTGTAGCCCAAGGCTGGCTTCGAACTAACAGTGATCCTCCTACCTCAGCCTCCCAAGTGCTGGGATTAGTGTGTCACCACACCTGGCTCATTTCTTAAATGTATGTTTATGTACATGCTAGTGCACATGTGTAGACCAGAGAACCTTTTTCTAAGGCAGGATCTCTCACTGGCCTGGTGTTCCCTAGTTAGGCTCCACTTTCCCAGTGTTGGGCTTATAGGCATTTTATGTGGATACCAGGGATCGACCTCCGGTCCTCATGCTTCTGTGAGAAGCACTCTACCAACTCAGCTCTCTCTCCATCCTCTTTATTTCTGAGACAAGTTCTCACTAAGTTGCCCAGGCTGACCCCAAACTTATTTTGCAGTCCTAGTGACTCCTGAACTTCCCATCCTCCTGCATCAGTCCCCTAAGGAACTGGAATTAGAGACCTTTGTCACCATGGCTAGCTCAGGGAGTTCTCATGAGGATTGGGACTGTTTTCTGCAGCCCTTCCTGCACCTGCCCCCTGCGAGCTCAGCCTGTTGTCCTGGGCTGGGCTTCGTCCCTGTCTTCCTGTGGCTGTAAGCACTCCAGAGGTCAGCAGGATGCACATCTGTACAAGCATGTCCCCTTCCGCCTCCTGGGGGAATGGAGGCGGACACCGCCAGGATGACAGCCAGCTATGCTGGCCCTTCTCTGTAGACACACTGAAGGCTGTGCTGCTGCCAGTGTTTATTAGGCCTGAGCGGGTGGTGAGTGCACACGCAGCACACCTGACTACTCCTAGCACCGCTGTGTACACCAAGTCACTATCCCCTGACAGTGTGTGGGCACCCAAGGAAAAGCCAGCTCAGGGCAATATGAGCCGCCATCCCAGAGGAAGGGGGTGGGTGAGGAGCAGAACCTTCAGTGTCCTGTGCACCCCAAGCTGGCCAAGAGGCTGATGTGGGGCCCAGATGCTGCTCACGGCAGCTACTCTAGAGCTGAACCTGACAGCTGAGTGAGCAGGTTGCGTGCGTGAGTGTGTGGGGGTCAGGCTGTCCCCCTCCTAAGGCATTACTGCTACGAGCTTCTCTGTCTCCGTGCAGGAAAGAACCACGGGGCAGCGATGTCCCCAGTGGGTCCCAATGGCTCAAGTCACCAGTGTCCTCAGCGTCTATGGCTTGCAAACCAGGAGAAAAAGGGGCGTGGGCGTGGGCGGGGAGCCTGAAGGACACGCACGGTGCGTGGTGAACGCCAGGCTTTGATAGTGGCATCATCGCTGGCCGTCAGCAACAGCTCTTGCTCCTGGGGGCTAAAAACCACAGAGTTGACCACATCCTCATGCCGCAGCTTGGCCAGGCAGATGTTGTAGTGGCGGTCCCAGATGTAGCCATGCCGGTCCTCAGCCCCGCTGCCAAGATAGCATCTGGATGAGCTTGTACCCCACTCACCATAGCCCTCCCTGCCTCCTGAGCCCTGGGGCCCACCTGAGCCATACCTAGCCACAAAATCCCTGCTGACGTCCAAGAAGATGAAGAAGCATTCATCATTGGGTGTGTAGGCGCGGTGCGCTCGCAGGGCCCGCTTCACCTCCCGCATGGTCTTGAGGTCAAATACCAGCAGATCGATCTCCTCTGCGATGGGTGGTGGCTGCATGGGGTCAGCTACCACTGAGCCAGGGGGCCAGGCACGGCTGTTCACGTACAGGTACCTGAGCAAGGGGCATGCGCTCGGTACGGGCATGCTGTTACGGGCAGGACCATCAGCAGGTGCCCCACCCAGAATACTGGGGCCCACCTGTTGTCGGGGGACAGGCCCATGCCAATGATGTGTCCATGTACGTCAATGACATGATCCAGTGCATCAAAGAAGGCATCTGAGCCCCGGCCCTCACCCAGCACGGGCCCTGCTGTAGTCATCTGGTGTGGCAGGATCTGCTTGATGCCTGCAAGGAGATAGGGTGAGAGACTATTCAAAGCTGCAGGCATCACCACCAAAGTACCCCTACTCCAAGAATGTGCTTGGGAGTTGATGACTACACTGGGGCTCCAGATCTCCCGTACAGACACTTGTAGACCACATGCCCTGCCTATGTTTTCACCACTGCTCTACACAACCAAAGCTGTATCCCAGGAGCAAAAGGATGATCCTAACTTTGTGGACTTGCTAGCCCCACCAAGAGCTCTGGGGACTGAGGAGGACTTGGTGAACACCCCAGTGGTGTTGCAGATCCTCCCAGGCCAGGCTTGGCCTGGTCCAGCCTATAATTACCTATCTGGTGTGGTGAGTAGGTGAGGCAGCCGGTGGTGAAGATGAGGTACTTGTTCCTGGCGTCAGCGGTGTTGGACTCCGGGGGCTTGGTGCGGCCCTGGGCCAGCAGCTCGGCCACCCTAGTCTCCAGTACACGATCTGACAGCTGTGCATGCCCATCCAATATGCCATCCATCATGTGCCGCAAGCCCTCCTTGACTCGGCCAGGAGCATGCAAACTTGGTTCCACCACCTCTTCTTCACTGTCCCCACCCAAGTCAAAGACTCGGCAGGGGAGCGTGGCCTGGTCACCAGCATCCAGTAAGAGGTCAGGGCTATCAAAGCGGCTGCAATCAGCCACCATCACTGTGCGGATGGTGCTGGCGTTGAGGTTCTGAATCTTAAAGAGCCGCTTCACCACATTGACGTTCTCTGACTCCACATCCTGAGTGGGTACAAACCAGGGCCCAAAAAAAGTGGGCAATGGCCAGTGGGCCAGGCCTGGGGAGCAACCCACTTGGGTATCCCATCTGTCTTGCTCTGTTCCAGCTGCATCCACACCTCCCCTGCTCATTCACTCCACCTTTCCCTGCCTACTCTGTCCCTGTCCCCACCCTCACCTGGAAGGCATTGTTGAGCCAGAGCACTGAACAGGATGTGATGTCTCCGATGCGGTGCAGGTTCCCCGAAATGAGGCTGGTTTCCGTAAGCCAGCAGCCAAACACATCGTAGGGTTTATTGCGCACACGGGACAGCAGGGCAAAGGAATCTGGGTATGTGGAGGAGGGAGTAAAGACTAGGCAGGCTGCCAGCCGGACCCAGTGGGGCGGCCCAACCCAAAGCCAATACTCACCTAGGCTGATGACAGCAATCTCACCCGATGAGAAGTTGTGTGGCCCCAGGAACACCCCTGAAGCCAGCAACAGTGAGTCGTCCTGGTTGAACTGGGAGAACTGGGTGTAGCTCCAATTATAGGGCCGCATATCCGCGCTGTGCAGCAGCGAGATGGTCAGGTCATTGTTCCAGATCTGTGCCAAAGGGACTGCGGGGTGACTGCCTGGCCAGGTTGTGCTGGTGGTACAGGAAGTCCTGGCCCTTCACTGAATGACACCAGCATGGGCATGGGGTAGGACCCTCCTTCAGCCCTTCACACCCCCATTCCCATCAATGTAGGTCGTCCTTGGAGCAAGAAGTCGGGTCTGTCCTTAGCTCTGGTGTCCCCCATGTGGGCTGGGCCAGGCCTACACACTAGATCCCACCTCTCTCTCTCTGCTCTCACCTCTGGCCTCTCTTCCCACTGAGTTGGGCAGCACAGAAGGGACACCCTTACCTTAACTGTGCAGTCCTTGGAGCAAGAGGCAAACTGGTACCCTGAGTGAGAGAAGCTGAGGTGCAGGACCTGGTCAGTGTGCTCCTTCAGTGTTTGCACCTCCACACAGGGCACCATGTCATAGAGTCTCTGGAACTCCTCGTACCAGGATGTGGCCGCTGTGGGCAAGATCATGTGATAATGTCATCCCTGGGTTCAGATCATGTCAACCCTGGCCTCCCTCAGCAATCAAGGCCAAAAACATGGCCACCAAGAACCCGCAAATTAGTGATCAGGCCTCAACCTGGGGTGCACCATAATGCACCCCCACACCTGGCATGGCCCATATGTGAGGTAGATACTCAGGGCCATGAGGCAGAGCCCTGTGAAGCTAGTGGGTTTCCAGACATGTGCAGTAACTGACCTGGGTGGCGGGGCACATCTCGGGCCACTTGATAGTAGCGATAGAATTGCTCCTTCCATAGAAACTCGTCGCGGGACACAGCCTGCCACTGGCGGCACACCAGCCCAGCAGCCAGCACGTCTGCGGGACCCAGGCTCAGGAAGATCTGGTAGACAAGGCTGTCCGGGAGCAGGGATGTGCTCTCCTCGTCCATCGTGACATTCTGCCCAGGCGGCCCTGAAATCCAGTAGTGGCTGCCCTGAGCCCACACCTCACCTTCAGCACCCCCCAGGAGAAACCCATGATCTGGGGTCCCAGCCATGGCAATCCTGGCTGTTCCTCCAGCCCCACCAACTAACTGCCCTGCTGAGAATTCCACTGCACTGAGCATGTGCAGGGAGGCACCACTAACACTGCCCCACCATAGAGCCAGCACTTCATCAAGTCCCCAACAGTCATGTTCCACCACCCCATATAACCCATAAGTCCATGGGCACCATGGACTTGTTAGAACAGGTAGCAGGCACCCCAGTACTGCTGGGACTGGTACAACCTGAGAAGTAGGGAGTGTCCCCCACTTCTTCAAACCTTCCAGTGAGGCCCTTTGACCTCCCAATGCCACAGGCCCAGGGAGGCATCTGGATGCTTGCTCTCCCAGGACTATCAAGGGGGGACAGACTTCATTCTGAGAAGAGATGGCCAGTGGCCTGTCTGGTGGCCTTCGGGGAGACTGTCAGGAGTATGATGGGAGTTGTGTCACAGCCAAACAGCAGGGACTAGAGTCTGTTGCAGGGCTAAACTGGGCGGCAGCTCATTCATTCGCTCACTGGGCACCATCAGGCAGATAAGTTTGGCAAAAGCCAGCCAAGGTCAGCGATTGCCAGAGAAAGCCAGTGCGGGCTAGTCAAGTGTGGACAAGGCAAGACAAAGTAGGTGACAAGGCCGGAGAAAGTGGGGAAAGGCAAGTGACATGGGGGAAAGGGCCAGTGACGGTGGAGACAAGGCAGGGCAAGGCCCGTGGTGAGGGACAAGGCCGGTGAAGGAAAGAAAGGACCAGTGACCGGGAAAGGCCACCAAAGGTGGGACGAGGCCCGAAACAGGGCACAAAACCAGTGACGGGGCACGGGACTGGTGACGACGATGAGCGCGGTGGAAGGGAGACTGGGACTCACCGCGGCAACTCCGCCGGCCGAGCTGCGCGGACCGCTTCCGCCGAGCCGCTCCAGCCGCCACTCCAGCGTCTCTATGGTGGAGCTAGGCTCGATGCCACGAGCCCCGAGGCACCGATAGCCGCCCCGCGCGCACAACCTGCATACTCCTCTCGCGTTTGCGCCTGCGCCTCGGGCCCGGGCTCCCCGCCAGTGCTTCTCGGTGCGCCTGCGCGCTCGGGCTAACAAGGGAATAATACCACGGGCGACTTGGAAGGGCGGCAGTAGTGAGCTCTTACCCGGGCGTGGCGGGTTCGAGATCCCATACAGGTTCTCACTGCTGCTGGTCCTTGAGCAAGTGGGTTTACGAGCCCAGTGTTGTTGGCTCTGGAATAAATCAGCTGCTGGTATGCAAAGGGTAGAGCACTGACCTCAGTTAGAAATTGGGGCGCAATGGTCAACTCGGACTTTGTACTCATGACTTGATGCCAGGTTCGTGGCCCCGGATGGGGGTTGGGTGACAGTAGACAGACATGGACTTCCTAAGCCACGCTTCCGGTGGCACTGGACAGTGGACTCCGACCTGGGACAGTGCTGCCCTCGGCCTCCCTTTTCTGTCTCTGTCCCTGACACTACCACCATGCTGTCCCCTGGGGCTGTGTCGCTCTTCACGCTGCTCCTGGTAGCTGGCTCGCTGGGCCAAAGGGCTCGGAAGCCCACTGGGCCCCCCTCTCCCATCAGCACCATCCAGCCCCAGGCCAATTTTGATTCTCACCAGGTAGATACTGGGGCAGGTGGGGGCAGATAAAGAAGCAAGATTCCCAGGCTGCCCCGTCCCCACTCCTGAGCCCTCCCTGATCTACTCCCAGTTTGCAGGCACGTGGCTCCTCGTGGCTGTGGGCTCTGCATGCCGCTTCCTGCAGGAGCAGAGTCACCAGGCTAAGGCCACCAAATTGCATGTGGCTCCCCGGGGTGCAGCCTTGGATGTCAGCATCTTCAGCAAGCTGTAAGTCCTAGGGCAGACTCTACCCTCACTCCAAGCCCCTGATCCCACCTTGCCTTGGCCTTTTAACCCCAGCCCCTTGTCCTCTGTCCCTTCTGTGGCCTGGGTATATATTCCACACGATCTCATCTGGGCCCGGGTCTCCGGAGCCTGAGTGCCTCCTCCCACCACTCACTCTCCACACATCCCCAGGGATGGAGTTTGCTGGCAGGTGCGCCAGCTCTACAGAGAGACTGGGACCCCTGGCCGCTTCCTGCTTCAAGGTGAGGCAAGGGCAGTGAGGAAGAGGGTTGGAAGACCAGGGTGAGGGGCTGATGTACTGTCACCATGGCTCTGTCTCAGCCAAAGGGGCCCGGTGGCCCGTGCATGTGGTTGTTGCGGAGACTGACTACCAGAGCTTTGCCATCCTGTACCTGGAGCGTGCACAGCGGCTGTCTGTGAAGCTGTACGGTATGTGGTAGCCCCACTTCCACACAGGATCTCAAGCTCCGCACCCTGGAAGGGCTATTCTGGTATAGCTAGGTGACCCCAGATGGACACACAGACCCTTCCCATACCCTTCCTGTTCCAATACTCCATACAGTGGGTACTTTGGGATAAGCTGCTGCACGTGGGCTAGTTTGGGGACTAGAACCCTCTTCTCTGTCTACCCCACCTCTGCTTCTCGGACCCCAGGGACCCTGTTTATCCCACAGCCCGCTCACTGCCTGTGACTGACTCCGTCCTGAATGTGTTTGAGCAGCGGGTCAAGGAGGCCAAGCTGACTGAAGACCAGGTTTTCTTTTTCCCCAAGTATGGTGAGTGTCTTCAGCCTTGTACCCCCTCCACCCCCGGCTAATACCCTGCCTTCCTTGACGACCATCTGGGCCCCCAGGTTTCTGTGAGACCGTGGACCAGTTTCACATCCTGGATGGTGAGTGGTCAACAGGGCAGGGGAGCGGGAGCTGAGGTGAGGGTCCCTTTGGCCTCTTCTGAGTCTGATGTCTGCTACAGAGGTGCAGAGATGAGTCCGGCGGGCAAGCAGCTGCTGACAGTGGATGTCCACTACCCTCGTCAGTGAGCCCAGAGTACCTTGAGCACACCATCCACCTGTTCTGTCTCTCCTGTCTGATCCCAGAAGAGCCTCTCCACCCAGCTCTCATGGTCTAGGCTCCTCAGTAAACGTTAGACTTGGCTCTGGGTCTTTTCTCTCTACAACAATGGGGTGCCGTGACTACTGGGGTGGGAAGGGAGGGGAAGGTACCTTGCTCCTTTGGCTACTTGAGGACCCTTCTGCAGGGAGGTGGGGCTGGAAATGACTCTTCTACCTAGAAGCAGTGGGTCCTCACTCTCTCCCTGAGCCTGTTTCCCCTCTGCAGTGGGAAACTTGGACACCTGCTTTCCCTTATCCCATGCTGGTCCACTGGGCTGCCTTCTCTAAAGAGGGACACAGGTCTGCTGGCAGGCCCTCTAGGCCCCTTCTGATCCTGACCCTGGGAGCTAAAGAGCCTGAGGTCCTGGGGCCCCAGCCACAGAAATACAGGGGTGAGTTTGAGAGAAAACTTTCTCTCAACAAAGTTGGGGAGAGCTATTCCCCAGCTTGAATGGGGGTGGGCAGGAAGCCTACTTCATGGGCCAATTTGGCATGAGCATGGGACTCTGGACACAGGGAAGTGACCCGTGACAGACTTGATCAATCCCTAATCAGGTTTCAACCAAGGTTACAAGCCATGGACTGGGAAGCAAGGTGTGTTTCCACTTAAGAGATTGGGAGGGAAAGGATGGGAAGAAAAACATGTTCTCTCCTCCAAGCAGAGGTGGCCCTCCCAGACCCTAGATACTCTGCCCTGTCCTGAGGACCAGGGATGGGGTTTGGGGAACAGGGCATTAGCCCAGCCACAGCCGAACCTGAAGCTACTCCTGACTCAGACCCTGCAGAGCCGCCTCTGGCCTGCTGATTCCGGCACTTATCTCATAACATTTCTTAATGTCCCACTGTGCCCCAAGCCCTGGGGAGGCAGGTCCCTACTCCTGGGAGCTCAAAGTTCAGGCTCAGTCACCAACTGACTACAAGGAAGCAGGGGTGGCCTGGTACCTTGAAGCTGGTCCCCCTGCCCCAGCCTTTCATGTCCTTCTCTCTAGCAGTCTGGGACACCCCAAATGAGCTGTAAGCCACAGCACAGGAGGAACTGCTGTCTGGTCCTGGTGCAAACTTAGGAGAAGCCTTCCCTATTGATCCAGCCTGGAGGACAGAGAGGCACAGGAATGGGCTAGTGGCTGCTGAGGCAGGCAGCAGCTTCCCTGGAGAGGGTTCTGTGACTTACGGTGAGGGGTCCTACTATGGCCTCCCAGGGTCTCTGGACAGCTGGATTCTGGGAAGTCAAGTAAATAGGTCTAGAGGGAAAGTGGCAGCTAGGAGTCTAGAGGGAAATGGCTTTAGGATACACTGCTTTACCCCTGAAAACTAGAGACCATAGGACACCTGGGTCTCAAGGAGCCTGACCTTGGCATCACAGCCCTGGCCTCAGGAGACCCTCCTCTTGGCCTGCCCCATGTCCTCCAAACAGAAAGTGAGGGTGTCACTCTGGTGAGTGTTGGCACCCTCACAGCTGAGGCCTAACCCTGAGTCTCTGCTTTGTCACTGTGTGGGTCTGAGTTGGCTGAACATAGGCCACACAGTCACTTGGTTCTCACATGGATCCAAAGAGAGTCAAGAAGTGACACATATTTTAGTTTCATGAAGTCCTTACCAAGCTTTAGTTGGGTGGCTGGGGAGATGGCTCAGCAGTTAAGATGCTTGCTGAAGCTTGAGGACTTCTCAGGCTGGGTGGGAGAGCAGCAGGCTTCACTCCCAGACCCCATGTAAAAAGCTGGGCATGGCTACACACATCTACAATCCCAGCCTCTGGGTTGAGGGAGAGACCCTGTCTCAAGGAAAGAAACACTTGGATGAGCAATCAGAAGACACTCAATGTTCCTTCTGGGCCCCACATGCAAGTGCATAGGGCTTGCACGTCTGCATACACGTGTACATACCACACACAAAGCTCTGGTTAAATTTGTAAAATTTAGGGGCTGGAGAGATGGCTTAGCGGTTAAGGCGTCTGCCTGCTAAGCCTAAGAACCCGGTTCCATTCTACAGGTCCCACGTTTAGCCAGATGCAAAGTGACTCAAGGGCGCAATGCCGCACTTGACCACAAGGGGGTGCTCACATCTGGATTTCGTTCACAGCAGCTGAGAGACTGCTGGTGCACCCATCTCTGTCTCCCTCTCCCTCTCTGTCTGTCTCTCTCAAAAAATAAATAAAATAATAATAAAAATTTTTTTAAAAAATTGTAAAATTTAGGCAAAATAATGACAGCTCTATGCATTTTTTCTTTCTTTTTTATTTCTTTTTAGAGAGAGAAAGAATTGGCACACCAGGACCTCAGCTACTGCAATTGAACTCCAAACACTTGCACCACCTAGTGGGCATGTGTGACCTTGCACTTGCCTCACCTTTGTGTGTCTGGCTTATGTGGCATCTGGAGAGCCAAACATGGGTCCTTAGGCTTCACAGGCAAGCGCCTTAACCACTATGCCATCTGTCTAGCCCTCTATGCATTTTTTTTTTTGAGATTGGATCTTGCTGTGTAACCTCAGATGGCCTCAAACCTGAGATCCTCCTGTGTCTTGCCTCCTAAGTGCTGAAATTCCAGGTGTGAGCTGCCATTCCTGGCTTTACATACACTTGTTTTTTGAGATAGGGTCTTATGTATCCAAGGCTGGCTCCAAACTTGCTATATGACTATATGCTATATATATGTTATATGACTTTGAACTTCTGATCCTCCTGCCTCTACTTCCAGAATGCTGGGATTGTTGGCATGTCACTATGCCCATTTTATGCAGTGCTGGAAATCAAACTTTGTGCAGGCTAGACAGCTACTCTACCAATTGAGCCATATATCCAGCTCCTGTGTATCTTTTTTTTTTTTTTTTTTTTTGAGAGAGACACAGAGAGGGAGATAGATAGATAGAGAATGGGCACGCCAGCAGCCTCTCAGCCACTGTGAACGAACTCCAGATGTGTGTGCCCCCTTGTGGACAAGTGTGGCATTGCGCCTTTGCATCACTTTGCATCTGGCTAAATGTGGGACCTGGAGATTGGAACCAGCATTCTTAGGCTTAGCGGGCAGGTGCCTTAACCGCTAAGCCATCTGTCCAGCCCTCCTGTGTATCTTTTTGATTTAAGAACATCAATTAAGCCATAGCGTGGTGGCACACGCCTTTAATCCCAGCTCTTGGGAGGCAGAGGTAGGAGGATCGCTGTGAGTTCAAGGCCACCCTGAGACTACATAGTTAATTCCAGGTCAGCCTGGGCCAGAGTGAGACCCTACCTCGGAATACCAAAATAAATAAATAAATAAATAAAGAATATCAATTATAGGGTTGGGTGTGAGTTCAAAGCCACCCTGAGACTATAGAGTGAATCTACTGGGATAGAGTGAGACCCTACCTCGAAAAACCAAAAAAAACAAACAAAAAAAGAATATCAATTATAGGGTTGGGTGTGGTGGCGCATGCCTTTAATCCCAGCCCTTAGGAGAGAGAGGTAGAAGGATCACTGTTGAGTTTGAGGCCAGCCTGTGATCACTGTCAGCTTGAGACTTTTAAAAAAAAAAAAAAATAAAGCCAGCCTGTCCCAGACTAGGCAGAGTAGGAGGATCGCTGAGAGTTGAGGCCACCCTGAGACTCAAGACTCAGCCTGGACCAGAGTGAAACCCTAAAAACCAAAAAAAAAAAAAAAAAAAAAAAAAAAAGGAATATTAATTATAATTTCATCTTGCCTTCTAATTCTATTTTTTGTTTTATTTTTTTTTGGAGAGAGACACACACACAGAGAGAGAAAGACACAGAGAGAGAGAGAGAGAGAGAGAGAGAGAGAGGGGTGCGCCAGCAGTGTCTCAGCTGCTGCAAACAAAATCCAGATCTGTGCACCCCCTTGGGGTCAAGTGCAGCATTGCGCCCTTGCGTCACTTTGCATCTGGCTGAACGTGGGACCTGGAGATTGGAACCGCTGGAGATTGGAACCAGTGTTCTTAGGCTTAGGAGGCAGGCGCCTTAACCCCTAAGCCATCTCTCCAGCCCTCATCTTGCTTTCTAATTCTAATAGTTAATTTATAGTATCTCAGAAGAAAAAATAGTTTTTGTTGTTTTTAAAGATATTTTATTTATTTATTTGAGGGAGAGAAAGCAGCAGAGAGAGAGAATGGGCACACCAGGGCCTCCAGCCACTGCAAATGAACTCCAGATGCATGTACCCCTTGTACATCTGGCTTATGTGGGTCCTGGAGAATCAAACCAGGATCCTTTGCCTTTGCAGGCAAATGCCTTAACTGCTAAGCCATCTCTCCAGCCCCCAAATATCTTTTAAACACTGTGGAGACTAGTATCTAACTATCCATCTTCCATGAGACCAAAGGGGTGGGGCGGGGCACAGAGCAAGAATTTTGTTCTTGAGACCTATCTACTTAGCCTGGACATGAGGGCCTGTGTCCCTTCCACAGCACCAAAAGTCCCACGGGCGGGCCCAGGCAGTAAAACACCTGCCTTTCCCATCACACAGGTGCTCCATGGACAGGCACCCCCCCCATATGGGGGCAGCTCCTTCCAGCCTTCCCGGGAGCCTCCTGCCACCCAGGAGCGTGTCCTGTGGAAGAGCTCTGGGGTGTGGGAAGTGAGCAGAGGGTCAGCACCCAGGAGTCCTCTGGAAGAGAGGAGATGGGGCAGATGTAGGAGGCAGTTTTCCTCACTATCCCTGTTTTGTAAAGACAGTTAAGGTCGGTGTGGAGGGGGGTGGGGACTAAGGGGACAGAGAACCCATAGTAGAGAAGTCCCAGGGCGAGGGCACTGAGTGTAGCAGGGTAGGAAGAAAGACTCTGCTCACAGGGTGGTAGGGACCCAGGGTGCAGGGTTGAGGTCACTGTCTCCTCCTGACCTGGCCACCTCTCCAAGCTCAATGCAGGAACTTTGTCATCTGTCCACAGCGTCTGGTCCAACACTGGAAAAATCAGCTGTGGCACTCAGACTGGGTAAGGGCTCTGCCAAGTTCTGGGTGGGAGCCTTGAGCCAGGGCTCTACTCAGGGCCCAGGGCCTCCATAGGGTCCATCTGTGAAGGACATGTTCCCTTCGCACAGCTCCAGATGGCCCAGGAAGGTCCAGTTCACCAAGGACCTTGCTTGGGTAAGAGCTTGTGAGACCTGGCTGTCCTTGTCCTGAGACAAGCTGTTAACTGTTGTTCCCCAGGTGTCCCAAGTGCCCTGCCCTGTAGGTAAGGCTATGCATGGAATAGGCTGAAGTGGCTCAGAACCTCATTCCAGAAGCTCGGGCAGTCACACCCTCCCCAACTGAGTTTCCACAGCTTTGCCCCTCTTGGGCTAGGCTTACCAGGAGAGCAGAGAAGTTGCCCTTCATGGCCTTGGGGGGCCCCTGGCTCCTGCCCAGGACAGGCTGCTGGAGGCCCAGGGACCTATTGCGATGAGCTCAAGTCCTCTGTGACCAGGGCTGGGTGAGGGAGAAGGTGAGTAGGGGACCTAGGTGGGCAGAAGGGAGTCGGGGCAGAGGGAGAATTGGTGGCCAAGGTGAGGAGCAAAGGAGGGGAGCGGGGACGAAATGGCAGAAGCAAGTGATAGGTAAAGGTTGATGATCAAGCTGGAAGCTTCTAGGTTAGGTAGATTGTCACCCAGAGGTACCTGGGCTGGCCTTCCTGGTCCTTTAATGTTTCAAGGAGCACTACATACTTCAGGGCCCTTGGAGGGCAAAGGGATCAGGGAGGAGCATTCACCCCAGGCCCACTGTCTGATGAAAACAAGAGTGGCTGGAACCCTCACTCCTGTCCGTGCACCCCCTCCCCAGCCAGGCCTGTCAGATAGAGCCCTCCTCCCATGGGGAACTTCCTTTCATAGAGGGCCCGTGCCCACAAGACCTGATCCAATAGGATCTTGCTCTCACTGTTCATACTCTGTGGTAGTTTGAACAGATGACCCCAAAATATTCATGTTTTAATAGTTTGTAGTTTGGATCTGCAGCCACCTGGCTGGAGGCAGTGTCACTGGGTGGATCTTAGGGTCCAGCCCTACGGTGTGGTGGTGGGTTTGAAATTCCAGTCTAAAGATATGCAAAGTGCTTAGTTCTATCTGGAGTTCCTGAAGTGTGCCGTGTGGCTTTTGGCTTGGGGCTTCTCTCTCTCTGCTTGCACCTGTGAAAGCAGGGCCAGCTTCTTCTGCCATTATGGAACTTCCCCTGGATCTGTAAGGTTCAAATAAAGATCCCTTCCTCCATACCTGTGCCTGGTCTGGAAGTTCATCTCAGTGAACCTGAAGCTGTCTGCTACATACTCCTGTAGGACTTTGCTCCGAAAGGGCCTTGTCCCCACTGGGTCTGCTCCCACAGGATGGCTCTCGCACATTCCTCCCGCACATCCCTCACTCCCTGCAGGGGCCGCTCCCAGCCTCTGCCCTCCCCTCTGGCCAGGAGTCTTTTTGAAATGCCCTCAGCTGTCCTCACCTGGGCTCAGATGCTCCTGAGGCCCTCACTCGCCCCCTCTGACCTCCCGACCCTGTGTTCTCCTAACCCCAGAGCCTGACCAGCGCTTGCGCCCACACTAGTTTCTGGTTGTAGGAAGCCATGCAACTGCCTGGGAGTTGACAGGCTGGTCCTGCAGATAATGAACTATGGGGATTTGGGACAGTCGTGCACCCTGCCTGGAACGGCATGTACTTTGGCATGAAGTGCAGACAGGGTGGGCCTGAGCAGGGATGTGACCCCTTCCCTGTGTGGATACTTTGATGAGGTACAGCAGTCACAAGATAGCCCCAACAGGCTTTTCCCACTCCTGAGACCCAAGAGACCCTAGCAGTGGGCAGGGTCTGAGGAGGGCCTGCCCCGCCCTCTCTCCATACCCACCTTTCTTCCTTCCATGCTCCCTAGGGAGGGGCACCAGCCTGGTGAGCCATTAAGAGGTCCGTTTCTGGGCAGATCTCCCCAATCAGCCACTCCTCAGGCAGGCTTTGTCTTTCTGGAGTGTGGTGGCTGCTGGTATGGGCCTTTGGTGGGCCCTGTTACTTTCCCTGCCCCAAATCCTGCAGGGCCAGACCTCAACTGCTCTGCCAGGCTTTCCCGGGTTGAAGAGCTTCCAAAGTGACCAGGTACAGGATCTCCAAGGAGGTGAAGAGGGAAGCAGATGGCCAGAGTCCCACTTTAGGGAGGGAGGATGCTTGCAGACAGGTGGGCGTGTCCAAGGAGGCCAGGCTCGCAGGCCCTGCGGTGACCAGGCCTCAACCCTGCTCTCAGGGCCTCACGGATCGCCATCAATCAATCACTCCCTCTGTGTTTGTACAGAAACTGAGGCTCAGGAAGATCACCTGGCAATTGACTAGGGCCACCCTGTCCCTTCCAGACCAAAAGCAGGTTTCTGGCTCTCAGCAGTGTCACTGGCACAGGCCAGACCTGGAGCTGCCACCTAGGGGAAGAGGGGTCCCAATGGCTGTGGGCTGCCCAAGGTGGGGTTAGAGGTGCCTGGCCCTACTCATAGCAGCCCTGCAGTTCCAGGGGGAGTGGTTCGTCCTCGGCCTGGCAAGCAATGCCTTTAAGAGGGAGGACCGGGGCTTGCTGAGGCCCTTCATCACACAGTTCAAGCAGAAAAGCAACAACCGCCTCAAGGTAGCCAACTTCATGACCCGGTGAGTGGATCGTCCTTGCTGCCCACGCAGTCAAGGACCCAGGGCTGCATCCCAGGAGCTGTGTGTGACCCAGCCACACTCTGAGCTGCCATACCTTGTCTAGGGACCTCTGTCTTCCCACGCACTGCTTTATGACCATGGCCAAGCCCCAACCCAGCTGGTGAGCTGTGTACAGGGGGTTGGCATTCGGTGGATCAGCCTGGAGGTGTGGGGCTGATGGGTTTCAGGTACCCCTAGATTCAGGGACTCAAACACTGTGACTAGGACCCATTTCCCTCTCTGTGTCCGTATTGCTGCCTTTCTCTCCCTGAGCTCTGTTGGGCAGGTTCTCATCTCCCAGTGCTAACAGTGGTATAAAGCCCCAAGCTAGCCAGGTGGGGTGGCGCACGCCTTTAATCCCAGCCCTTGGGAGGCAGAGGTAGGAGGATCACCATGAGTTCAAGGCCTCTCTGAGACTACATAGTGAGTTTCAGGTCAGCCTGGGCTAGAGCGAAACCCTACTTCAAGAAAAATAAAATAAAATAAAATAAAATAAAATAAAATAAAATAAAATAAAATAAAATAAAAGAAAAGAAAGCCCCAAGCTGATGGCCACGCTCAACCCATTCTGAGGCTTTCTGACTTGGATATCAGCTACCACACCCTGAAAAGGAGCCTACCACTTCCAAACACCTTCTTTCTGCCATGTACATCCATGTGGGTGTGGGGACCTGTGTTTGGCTGCACAGGAGCTGTCCTTAAGGCTACTAAGCCAGGGTCCTAGGAAGCCTGAATAGCCCAAAGGGGAGCTGGACTGAGGTCTGGAAGGGGGAACGAGAGCTCCAGTTTCTGTATCTTTCTGGGCCATGGATCTCCTCCAGATGAACAGCTGATTCTTTTCTAGGTTCCACTGGGATGGGCCTAAACAGTTTCCTTAGCCCTCTGCCACCCTCTTTCCCCTTTCACAGGGGCAAGCGCTGTGACACTTGGTCTTATGTGCTAACCCCCACAGCCCAGCCTGGGAAGTTCACTGTGGACAACAAAGGTGAGAATGACATGGGTGGGAGGGCCAGTGTTACCTTAGGACCCTGATATCTGTATCCCTCATGGCCAGAGTTCGGAGCAGACAGAGAGACCGTGCAGGTAATGGATACTGACTACACTAATTTCGCCCTGGTGCTGTCCCTCAGACATACCAGCAGCAGTACCATCTCCAGGGTCAGCCTTCTTGGTGAGCCCCCACCTTTCCAGGTCCTGTGTGTGACCCTGTGTTTGGGACAGTCAGGGGTGATCCCCAGGGCCAGATGCTCATCTAACACCAAGTGCTGAGAGCCACGCTATGTTCCTCGGGCCACAGGCAAAAGCTGGAGTCTGCCTTTTGGAACACTGGACAAGTTCTTCTGCCTGGCCCAAAACGAAGGCCTCACAAAGAATAACCTCATGTTCCCCGATGAGTCTGGTAATGGGTTCTCAGGCAGTGGGTGATGGGAAATGGGGATGGGGACCCAGAGGACCTGGAAAATGGCGGTTCCTCTTTGGTCCTCTCAATCCCTTTGGCCACCTTTAGATGGGCGCCATGGATACTCAGGGGCCATGAAGGAAGTCTGGCATCACCATGGAGTTGACTTTAGTCTCAGTCAGAAGGGAGGTCTCATGGCTCTTGCTCTCACATGAGTCCCAGGCTACCTGTTCCTAACCCTGAATCCCTGTCCCTGGCCAATCCCTCCCCACATTGGTACCCCCGGCCTAGAACCCCTGATGTCCTGGTCACAGGGGACTTGGGCTTGTTATGGGAAGAACATGGGCTTGAGCCGTGTGTCCTGGGCAGGAGAGCCAAGGCTGCGGATCTGCAGGGCTGGGCCCTGTCCCTAGCCTAACTGTTGTCTTGGACAAGTCAAGACTTGCAAGTCCCTCTTCTCCAGGGGTATTCCACATTATGCATTATGTTTGATTCCCACATTGGATCCTGCTCATCTGCTCAGCCACATGCACACACACAAGCATGTGCACATGAACATATGCACACAGACACATATTCACGCTCACGCACACACCTGCTTTCACAAGCATGTGCTCACATTGCATACTGTTGTTTGTTATTTTGAGACTGGGTGTCGATATGTATGTAATTCGGACTGTTCTGGGTCTTGATCCTATTGCCTCAGCTTCCCGAGTGCTTGGATCTCAGGCCAGCACTTCCACACTTTCCCCATTCACACTGCATACAACATGCACATACACAGGGTCACTTGCATGCTTACACACTCACTGCGCCAGGCTGCTGGATCTGTCACAGGTGGAGGGGCTTATGGGGACAAACAGGGCTGTACAGGTTCTTAGACAAGGCTGGTGACAGAGCAGTGCCCTTGGGGGGGGGTGTCTCCCGCCCAGTTCCCTAGAGTCCCTTCCTCCTGCTTCACGGCCCAGCTACCTATCTGTCCCCATTTTGTCCTCCTAAACCTTCCTCCGGCTCAGTCCCTCTGCCTCTCTTCCTTATCATCCACTCCAAGTCTCTGTCTCCTACCCCATCAGGCTGGACACCCAATCTGGATGGCTGCTGAAAGACCCAATACTTCCTGCCAGCACGCTCCTACCCCTCCTCAGCTCTCGACATGAATAAATGCTCTATGCCGAGGACCCCAGAGTGTGACCACTGTAATCTTGCTACAGGGGAGGGAAAAAAAAAAACCCACAAGGTCCCATTGACTCTGAAATGCTGTGATAGCTCATCCTCTGAGCACCCCCAAGTTAGCCTCTCAACTACTCCCCTGCACCCCTGGTGGTGTCAAGTCACAAGCCATCGTCCATGATGGACAAGCTGGGCCAGGACGTGTCCCTGGTACACTTAGGTCCCAGGTGGCATGCAGAAGCACGCCCTAGAGAAGGAGGGTGTCCTTATGCTAACCCCCAGGCTAGGAAAGGGAACATGGGAATAGCTGCCTCCTATGGGATGTGAGAGCCAAGAGTAGAGGGAAGTTGTTCAGAAACTGAGAGCCACAGAGGGTCCGAGGCCATGATCCCAGAACACCTTCCCTGAACATGTACGCCCGTGAGGTGGTTGTCAGTACATCAATGTCATCCTGCCCCACCCACAAGAGCAGGCCACTGCTTCCTCCTCTCACATCTGTGCCCATCTTGGGCCCACGATATAGGCAGGCAGAGCAGGTTATGGCCCAGGACCAACCATACATTCTCTGACTTGCTAGAGAACAATCAGAATCTAGAGATAGTCCACCCATGCCTAACACCTAACCTTCACCCTCTTAGAACAGCCTAGCACTCAAGAGGGGAAACCTGACTGGCCTGTTTAGAATCCCTATGAAGGGGCTGGAGGGATGGCTGAGCGGTTAAGGCGTTTGCCTGCAAAGCCAAATGGTCCAGGTTCGATTCCCCAGGACCCACGTTAGCCAGATGCACAAGGTGGCACACGCATCTGGAGTTTGTTTGCAGCAGCTGGAGGAGGCCCTGGCGTGCCCTTTCTCTCTCTCTCCCTCTTTCTCTGTCAAATAAATAAATAACAATAAAATATTTTTTTAAAAAGAATCCCTATGAAGATGCCCCTCCCCACCACCATGGGCAGCGGTGTGTGGCCCTGTGAACACTTTCTACTTGGCAGGTTGTGCAAGAACCAGGCACATTCTGGAATGGGGCTGGGGAAGGGTAGACACAGACCTGAGGCCCCAGAGCCTTCCCTTATGACCCCAGTAAGACCAACACTCACGCTAGTCTCAGACAACACCGTCTGTGGAGCCTTTGGCACAATTTAGCATTCTGTTAGGTATCCGACTCCCCAAAACACAAGCTCTCTGGGGAGGTATGGGCCGTTTTCTCCTTCATTGGAGCCCAGATTCCAAACTGGTGTCTCTCACAGAGAAGGCTACAAATATCTGTCTTGATGGATGACTGGACAGACACATGGCTGGTTATGTGATACATGCATGGATGGATGGATGGATAGGTGGGCGGCCCAGAGTGGGAGGATGGATGATAGATGGATGGCAGATGAATAGATGAAAGAACTGGGGACCTGAAGCAGCCATTTGTCACAATTGGGAGAAGGTGGTACGAACTGAAGTTTCCAGAAAGAAGTCACACTTGTGTGTCTTTTTACCAGGCTGATTTACTGATGAGAACCTGCTGATCAGGGAGATTTGGAATACTGCAGATCTGCAGTCAAATTATCCTGGGCTATCTGTAACCCTCTTTTTAATTTTTTTTTTTTCAAGGTAGGGTCTCACTCTAGCTCAGACTGACCTGGAATTCACTATGTAGTCTCAGGGTGGCCTCAAACTCATGGTAATTCTCCTACCTCTGCTTCCCAAGTGCTGGGATTAAAGGCATGCACCACCATGCCCAGCAACCCTCTTATTTTTTTTTATAAGAGAGGGAGGGAGGAAAAGAGTGAGAGAGCCTCTAGTCACTGCAATCAAACTCCAGACACATGTGCCACCTTGTGCGCATGTGTCACCTTGTGCATCTGGCTTATGTGAGTTTTGGGGAGTCAAACCTGGGTTCACAGGCAAGTGCCTTAACCACTAAGCCATCTCTCTAGCCCCTATCTCTCTCTCTCTCTTTTTGTTTTTTTTTTTTAAAAATCTTTATTTATTTGCAAGCAGAGAGAGAGAGAGAGAGTGTCAGGGCCTCCAGCCACTGCAAATGAACTTCAGATGCATGTGCCACTGTGCATCTGGATTTACATGGGTACTGGGGAATCAAACTCGGGTCTTTAGGCTTTGTAGGCAAGCGCCTTACAGCTGAGCCATCTTTTCAGCCCTCTTTTTAAAAAATATTTATTTTTATTTATGAGAGAGAGAGGGCCTGTCAGGGCCTCTAGCCACTGCAAATGAACTCCAGACACATGTGCTACCCTGTGCATCTGGCTTATGTGGGACCTGGAGATTCAAACCTGGATCCTTAGGCTTTGCAGGCAAGCACCTTAACTGCTAAGCCATCTCTCCAGTCCCTTTTCAGCTCTCTTTAACCCTCTTAACAGCTCCTCAGTGCTCACCTCCTTGTCTGACCTAACACCTTTTGGGATATAACTTAACAGACTCCTAGTTTCCTGTGATCAGATAACATTTGAGATTTGTAACAGAGATTTCTCTACTTTGCTATATGGTGTTTCCACCAATATATCTAAAAAAAAAAACCAACCTGGATTTATAACTTTGTTCCACTATGATAAAAACCTCATGAAGCTGTTTCCATGTTGAAACACAGTATTTGGGGTCATTGAATCCATGTTTCTGGGCCATGTTCACTCACATTTGGTACCAGAATAAATTCTTATTCCCTTTAAAGTGAGAGCTAAATTTAGCATTGCCAATAACTCAGTAGAACAGTCCTTGAGAAAAGGGACTGCCACTGCACCAAGGGGTATGGGGTCATGATCACAGCCCAACAAGCCAAATGGCTTCCACATGGCTGTCAAGGAACAGTCATGCCAGGCCAGCACAGCAGGTTCCCCACCCACAGCAGCTTCAGCTGATTCACCAGCCAGCCACCCATTCCCGCCACACATTCTAGTCACTTTATCTGCAGCCAGTTCTCCAAACCCCAACCTAATTACACTGCAGTCTCACAGAGACACACAGCCCCTTGCTTTCCTGGGCTTTGGCCTCCTAGCCCCAAGAACACTCCAAACTACCTCTCAACCTGAGGTACAATGCCAATACAATGCCAGCTGAGGGTTGTCCCAAAACATCTCATAGAGAGACACTCCACAACCCCTGCTTAAAGCCCCTGCAAGAATGTGGTGGATGGGCTGGATAGATGGCTTAGCAGTTAAGGCGCTTTGCCTACAAAGCCTGAGGACCCAAGTTCTATTCTCCAGATCCCACATCAGCCAGACATACAAAGGTGAGGCAAGCGCAAGGTCATACATGCCCACTAGGTGGTGCAAGCATCTGGAGTTCAATTGCAGTGGCTGAGGCCCTGGCGCACCAATTCTCTTTCTTTCCTCTCTTTCTGTCTGTCTGTCTGTCTTTCTCTAAAATAAAAATAAATAATAAATAAATAAACAAACAGAATGTGGAGGAGCCAGGAATGGAACCCAGGCAATCAACCCTGAGGTACCCCAGAGGCTGAGGGAGAGCAATAGTGAGGAGTTCTACATGGATGTTCCAGTCCTCCCCTTGTCCTGAGGTCAGGTCCTGGAGACACCTGAAACTTCCTTTGTTCCCTAGCCAACCAGAATCCCTGGGCCTGATGGCCTAGATAAGACAACCTCTGTCCTGGTCCTCAGCTGCATATGCGAGCCAACCTGGACCTGGCCAGATATAAAGTCACTGAAAGACCACCCTAGAGGTCATGTCCTGCATGTGCTCAACACACCAGAGTAGCTTCTGCTCCCATTTCTCTCAACCAAGCCCTTTATCTAGGTGGGAACTTGGCCACTGTTGCAGGAACAGGTGTTAAAAAGGCCACCCGGAGGTGAATGGCCTAAGTGAGGCCATGGGAAGAGAATGCATAAAAGAAGGGCAGGGGGAGGGTCAATCAAAATTCAAGATATTGTGAATAAGACTTATGTAAACCTACTGTTTTGAATAATGGCACATCTAGAAGCTGTAGACTGTTACTAGAAAATTTTCAATGCCTGGGATGGGATACCTTCCAGTGAGTTGTTGGCCAAGGAGGTCCTGGAAGTCTCCAAAACATTAAAGGCTTTTGCCAAAGCCCTTGGTTTCCCTTGAGAAACAGATAGTAAGCCCCTATTGCTGAAGACATCTCTTGCCTGAGAGGCAAGGTCGCTGAGAAAGCTAGCTGGTGCTGAGCAGAAAACCTTCTCCCTGTAGACCAGCCAACAGAAAGCTGGAAAAAGCTGCACTGCATGCAGCCGTATGGGAGACAGAAGTCATCAGCAGTGAAAACAGTGGACACTGAATATTCAAGGTTGGCCATATAGGCCCAATGACTGAATGGATGCAATAGTGGCATGTCTGCTCTTGGGGTAACCAACTGCTCCATAATTGGACTGAAGGCCCTCTCTACGGGAGGGAATACATGCCTGGTACTGAAAAACCTAAGCAAAAGTCTATGGCAGGTGAGGTCATGAGCCTTAGGGGTATAAAGCCTGTTCTTGTCTGGCTAAATGTATATATTATTCCCACCAAGCTGCCCTGAAAGCACTACACTTAATGCTCATATTCACATATTAATGCTACTCTCACTTCTGGTTAGAGAAGCTTCTCTTTTCAGATGGCAATGACCACTGGGATGATCCAAAAGGCAACATAGTGCTGAGAAGAAGGGATGGAGGAGTGCCCAGCACTGAAATATCTCTGTCACCCCCTCCAAGGCTCAGGGCCCATTGCAGAAGAGGGGGCGGATAGAATGGAAGAGCCAAAGGAAGGGTACAACTCCTTACAATGCAACTGTCCAGACAGAAATTGGCCTTGATATCCATGACCTTGCAATGCCTAGCAATACATTTGCAAGACCCTCATAATAGAAGAAAAAGATGATGACATCAAATTAAAAGAGAGACTAATGGAGAGAGGGAGGGGATATGACGGAGATTGGAGTTCTAAAGCGATATGGGGGCAGGGGAGGGAAATATCATGCAATTTTTGTATGTAAGTATAGAAGTTGTCAATAAAAATTTTTTTTTAAAAAAGGCCACCCGTGGGCTGGAGAGATGGCTTAGCGGTTAAGGCACCTGCCCACTAAGCCTAAGAACACCGGTTCCAATCTCCAGGTCCCATGTTTAGCCAGATGCAGTGACACAAGGGCGCAATGCCGCACTTGACCACAAGGGGGCGCATGCATCTGGAGTTCATTCACAGCGGCTGAGAGGCTGCTGGCACATCCATTCTCTCTCTCTTTGTCTCTCTGTCTCTCTGTCTCTCCCTCTCTCTCTGTCTCTCTCAAAAAAAAAAAAAGGCCACTAGTGTGCCCTTGTCCAGGAGTTCCAACCTGGCCTTGTTCTCCAGAACATGACTCTGATGTAAGTTGGTGGTGACTTCAGACATCTGACAGCATCATGGCCTGTGAGCCTGTCCTAGGACCATGTCCCTAGAAAGCACACAGCTGCCAGGGCCACTGACATTCTAAGATACACAGAGGACAGGACCATAGGCCAACCATCGCATAGCAGAGAAGCCCTCTTTGGGCCCTGGGTGGATAGTCCAGGGTGAGCAGTCTCACCCACGTGGAGGAATGGCACTGAGGGCCTAGGGCTCAGGTCTCAGGGTCTCAGGACCCTTTTGTCACTTGTCCATATCTGAGCTTACTGGGGCTTGCTCCACGATGTCTGGGAGAAGCCAGGTTTGCCAGAGACGGCAGGGGCAGGAAGGGCTGCTGAGAAGGAAGGTACATGGCTCAGGCAACCATGCTTCCCAAGTGGTGACACAGGTGGGAAGACAGTCTCCACTCCCTCTGCACAGGCACAAGTGTGTCATTCATTTATACACACACTCACACACACACGTATTTGAGACTGACACGTGACAGGAACACCACATATGAGAGACAGGATACCCAGGGTGGGGAAGAGGTGGTACAGGATAGGAGACCTACAGTGGGTGGAGCCATGAGTCCAAGGTTGGCCCAGGAAGGGGATGGGCCCAAGCCTCCAAGGAATGCTCTGACCTGAGACACTAGGGTTCCTCTTGAACCCAGAATAACTCCCCTTGGTATTCCTGAATGTTCACTCCAGTTTTCTTAGCCAGAAAACTGAGTCACAGGCAGGTAAACTCGCCAAAGCTGCCTGTCTCCCTAAGTCCCTGTGCTGCTCACAGGTATGTCTTCACCCAAGGTCTGCCTGGGGTTTGTGTTGGGAGTGGACCAGAGTCCCCTTTTGGCCCAGAGTTGCTGTTTCCCACCCTAGACCCTACTCGGAATGCAACCTTAGCAGAGGGGGTGACTTGGGCAGGAGGTGGACATAGCTGTCCCTCAGTGTTGTAATAGCCATCTGGGGGAAGTAAGTTTCTAAACTTCCCTGCAGTGACAAAAATTGGATCCATGGCTCACAGTCTTACAAGTGTCTGAGCAGGGGTTGAGGGCTGGATGGCAAAGGGCAGAGGATGATGGTACATTCTAGATCTTGGCTGAGGTTGTGTTTACACAGGTGTCTGAGCCTGCTGTAGTTCTTGGAGTTTACAGTCTGGTTGTGTGTTTTTGTTTTTGTTTTGTTTTGTTTTGTTTTGTTTTGTTTTGTTTTATTCTTTGAGGTAGGGTCTCAATCTAGTCCAGGCTGACCTTTCAATATAGTCCAGGGTAGCTGACCTGATCCTCCTATTCACCTATGCTGGGATTAAAGTCTCAGGGTGGCCTTTTATTTTTACTTATTTTTGGAGAGAGACAGATCCTCAGAGAGGGAGAGGGAGACAGATAGAGATGGGTGCACCAGCAGTCTCTGCCTCCTGAGTGCTGGGATTAAAGGTATGTGCCACCACACCTGGCTGGTTGTGTTTATTTATTTATTTTTTATCCCATATTATATGTTCTCCCTGGACTGCAGACACAAAATCAAAAAGGATCCATTATCATGGACTCAATCAAACTGGGAGGAAAATGATGTCTGATGCTCTGATTTTCAGGAGAGTGAGGAGCTAAAAGGAGGCCCAGCCTGGGGGCAGGCGACATGGCATATTGACCAGCACCATGGGTCTCATATAGCGTGACATGTGCTTAGAGAAAAATGCGTAGCAAAATCAACAGAAGCAGCACTGTGAATGGAACTAATGGTTATAAATCATGCCATGACTGAAAAGATGATAAAATGCTAATTTAGACATTAATGAGCCAAGGGCAACAGTGCTGTCTCCGTGTCAACTGCTAGAGATCAGTGAGGTAAGTTAATTAACAAAGCAGGAAGCCTGTGTGGTGGCACACTCCAGCTACTTGGGAGACTGAGGCAGGAGCATCGCTTGATCCCAGGAGTTCAAGATTAGCTGATATCTTGTCTTGAGAGAGGGAGGTAGAAGAGGAAAGACAGAAGAAGGCAGAGGGGAGAGAAGAGAGGAGAGGAGTGGGAGGAAAAAAAGTAGGGAGAAACCGAGGGAAGGAGAGAGGCTAAAGCAGGATTGCCATGGGCTCAAGGCTGGCCTGAGCAACATAGCAAGACACTGTCTCAAAAAGAAAGACAGAGGGCTGGAGAGATGACTTAGTGGTTAAAGTGCTTGCCACCAAAGCCAAAGGACCCAGGTTTGATTCCCTAGGACCCATGTAAGCCAGATGCACAAAGGGGCACATGCATCTAGAGTTTGTTTCCAGAGGCTGGAAGCCCTGGTGCACCCATTCTCTCTCTCTCTCTCTCCGTCTCTCTCTCATAAATAAAATAAAATATTTTTAAAAGAAAAAGAGTGAAGGAAGAGAAGAAAGGAGGGAGAAGTCTGGAATAGATCTTTGCACACCCATGTTCTGGCAGAATTAGTCACAGTAGCCCAAAGGTGGAAACAGTCTGGTCCATGGACAGATGGCAGGTGGATAAAGTTCATCCCACGTGGACAAGGCAGAATTGTTCCCCCTTACCAAAGAAAGGACTTCTTGGGCTGGAGAGATGGCTTAGCTGTTAAGGCATTTGCCTGCAAAGCCCAAGGACCCAGGTTCAATTCCACAGAACCCATGTAAGCCAGACGCACAAAGTGGCCCATGCTTCTGGAGTTTGCAGTGGCTGAGGCCCTGGCACCCATTGTCTCTCTCTCTCTCTATCTGCCTCCTCCGCTCTCTCTAATAAATAAGTAAAATATTTTTTAAAAAGAAAGGACTTCTGACACGTGATGCAGCAGGGTGACCTTGAGCCAGTCACATAAGGACAAATCCTGTAGAACTCCACTCAAGAAGCCCTCAAAGTTCTCAAATCCAGAGACAGGAAGTAGGAGGAGAACGACAGATGCTGGGGACCAGGTGGACAGGTGGTGCTCAGGGGAGCAGAGTGTCAGTTTGGGAAGATGAGAATTCATGAGTGAACAGTGCTGATTGCTGCACAGAAATGTGCCTGCTCAGGGCAGAGTTGTGTGCTTAGGAAATGGCTAGGATTTTTTAAAAAAAAAAAAAAAACATGCCAGGTATGATGACACTTGTAATTCAAGCACTCAGGAGGCTGAAGCAGGAGGATTACCATGAGTTCATGGCCAACCCGGGCTACATAGTAAGATCCAAGAGTGAGACCCTGTTTCAAAAGAAGTTAATGCTGGGCTGAAGAGATGAATCAGTAGTTAATTCTAATGCAAATTCTAATGGCCTGGGTCTGATTCCCCAGTACATCCATGTATAGCCAGATGCATAAAGTGGTGCATGCATCTGGAGTTTATTTGCAGTGGCTGGAGGCCGTGGTGTCCCTCTCTCTCTCTCTCTCTCTCTCTCTGTGTGTGTGTTTCTTAGCTTGCAAATAAATAAATAAAAATTTTTTAATTTTTTAAAAATATTTTATTTATTTATTTGAGAGAGAGAGAGGAAGAGGCAGAGAGAAAGAGAGAATGGGCATGCCAGGGCCTCCAGCCACTGCAAACAAACTCCAGATGCATGAGCCCCCTTGTGTATTTGGGTTACATGGGTTCTGGGGACTCGAACCGAGGTCCTTAGGCTTTGCAGGCAAATGCCTTAACTGCTAAGCCATTTCCCCAGCCCCAAAATATTTTTTTAAGTTGTGGTTAGCAAGGAGGTCCCTGATACCCCCAAAACATTACAGGCCATTGCTGAGGCCCTTGGTTTCCCACCAGGAATAGATGGTAAGACCCTATTGCTGAAGACTCCACATACTTGGGCTGCAAGGTCACTGAGAAATCCTGTTGGAGCTGGGCTGAAAGCCTCCTCCATGTGGACCAGCTGATAGAAAGCTGGAAAAAGCTATGCTGCATGCAGTTCAATGGGAAAGAGAGAAATCACCAGTGAAGATACTCAACAGTGGACACTGCAAGCCTTGAATTTGGCCAGCCAGGCCACATGAGCCAGCGGGTGCAATAGTGGCTTGTCTTTTATGGGGGAAAACAACTGCTCTCTAATTGGACTGGAGGCCTGCTCCACAGGAGGGAATAAATACCTGATACTGAAAACCTACAATAAAGGTAGACATGAACCCCAGGGGTGTAATGTCTGCTGGTGTCTGGCTAAATGTATATACTATGCTCACCAAACTGCCCAGTAAGCACTTCTCTTAATGTCCACACCCATAAATTAATGCTACTCTCAAGTTTGGTTAGAGAAGCTTCTCTTTTCAGATGGTGGGGACCTTGGGATGACTCAGAAGGCACCATGGTGCTGAGAAGTGACAGAGAAGTGCTCAGCACTGAAATATCTCTAACACACCCTCCAAGGCTCAGGGTCCATTGTGGAAGAGGTGGCGTAAAGAATGTAAGAGCCAAAGGAAGGGTAGGACTCCTTACAATGTGCTCCTCCAGACAGAAAATGGCCTGGCTATCCATGACCTCACAGTGCCTGACACTACCTACATAAGACCATCATAATAGGAGGAAAAGATTGTGACATCAAAATAAAAGAGAGACTGATTGAGAGGGGGAAGGGGTATGATGGAGAGTGGAGTTTCAAAGGGGAAAGTGGGGGGAGGGAGGGAATTACCATGGGTTATTGTCTATAATTATGGAAGTTGTCAATAAAAAATAAATTTAAATAAGTTGGGGCTAGGACTGGGCATGGTGGTACACGCCTTTAATCCCAGCACTCCAGAGGCAGAGGTAGGAGATTTGCAGATTGTTGTGAGTTTGAGGCCACCCTGAGACTACATAGTGAATTCCAGGTCAGTTTGGACCAGAGTGAGACCCTACCTTGAAAAAACAAAAAACAAAACAAAACAACAACAACAAAAAAAAACACAAGGAGATGGATACATCTGCACTACTGGGAGAATTTCATGTGCCTCCCTCAGTGAGTAAGGGGGGTATGGGGCATCAAATACAATTTATTTATTTATTTATTTATTTATTTATTTATTTATTTATTTATTTTGGGTTTTCAAGGTAGGGTCTCACTCTGGCCCAGGCTGACCTGGAATTCACTCTGTAGTCTCAGGGTGGCCTCAAACTCATGGCGATCCTCCTACCTCTGCCTCCCAAGTGCTGGGAATAAAGGCGTGCACCACCATGCCCAGCTTCGAATACAATTCTAAACAGCCCCAACATGTAGACCCATGGCACCTGCGGCTGTGGGTTGCTCCTCCTGCCCAGCACACAGGAAAACCTCTTCCCGCAGCTTGACTAAGGCAGAACTGACAGGGCAAGCTGCGCATGTTTAAGGTATGTCCACAAAATGATCTCACACTGAAAGGAGAACGTGTCCATCGCCTGAGGGTCTCCTCGGGTCTCTGCTTTCTGTCACATGGATTCTTTTGCTTGTTCTAGAAGTGGAACCACATGGCATATGACCTCTTCCAGCTCCCTTTATGCAGAAAAATTATCCAGTGACCCATCCGTATCAGGGTTTGAGTCAATAGTTATTCCTTTTTCTTGATGAGTTATACCAGAAAGTACTAATCATTCAGCTATCCAGGGCCATTTGGATAGTTTCCAGCTCTTTGATGAACAGGAAAATGCATAAGCATTTATAGCCATTGACTACATGCTAGACCAGAAAGCAAGTCTCAGCAAATACTGCTGAAATTAGAGTATGTTTTCTGACCACATGATTATGTTATAAACCAGACGTCAAGAGGGAATTCCTATTTGGGAATTGAATAAGTGCTCTTCTAAATAGCTCATGGTCACAGAAGCAATCAAGGTGAATATCTCAAAATACCTTGAACTGCTGGGTCTGGTGGTGTATATCTGTGATCCAAGGTACTCAGGAGAGTAAGGCAGAGGGATCACAAGGTTAAGGCTAGCCCATGAAACTTCATTAGACTCTGTCTCAAAATAAAGAGAGGGCCACGGGTGATGGGGAGCTGGCTCGGTGGGGAAAGTGCAAGCATGAGGACCTGAAGTTGGATCCCCAGCACCTATAATCCCAGCACTGGAGAGTCAGAGTGTGGTGGTTTGATTCAGGTGTCCCCCATAAACTTAGGTGGTCTGAATGCTAGGTTCCCAGCTGATGGAGATTTGGGAATTAACGCCTCTTGGAGGCAGTGTATTGTTGAGGATGGGTGTATGGGTGTTATAGCCAGCTCCCCCTTGCCAGTGTTTGGCACACTCTCCTGTTCCTGTTGTCCATTTGATGTTGATCAGGAGGTGATGTCCACCCTCTGCTCATGCCATCGTTTTCCCTGCCATCATGGAGCTTTCCCCTCGAGCCTGTAAGCCAAAGTAAACCTCTTTTTTTCCCCAAAGCTGCTGTTGGTCAGGTGATTTCTACCAACAGTGCGAACCTGACTGCAACATAGAGAGAGAAGAATTCCTAGGGCTTGCTGGCTAGCTAGTCTAGCTGAATCAGTGAGCTCTAGGTTCAATGCAAGACCCTGTCTCCAAAAAAACAAGGTGGAGAGGGGTTAAGGAAGACCCCTGTGTTTTGTGATCGTTTCTATTGATTGTCAGCTTGACAGGACCTAGAGTCACCTGTGAGAGATTACTCAAATTAAGTTAGTCTCTGGGCATGTCTGTGAGGCATTAGCTTGATGAGGTTAATTAAGGTGGGAAGACTCACATTAATTGTGAGCAGCACCTACCATTGCATGGGCCAGAGTCCTGAACTGTTTAAAAAGGAAAAAGTTTGGGGACTAGAGAGATGGCTCAGTGGTTAAGGAGCTTGCCTGCAAAGCCTAAGGACCCAGATTCAATTTCCCAGGACCCATATAAGCCAGATGCACAAGGTGGTGCATGCATCTGGAGTTGGTTTGCAGTGGCTGGAGGCCCTGATATGCCCATTCTCTCTCTTTCTCTCTCTCTCTATGTGTGTGTGTGTGTGTGTGTGTGTGTGTGTGTGTGTGTCACTACCTGCCTCTCTCTGTCTAATAAATAAATTAAAATTTTTTAAAAAGGAGAGAGCTTGCTGAACACAAGCGTTCTTTGCTGTGTCCTCACCATGGACTGAATGTGAGCAGCTGCCTCAAGCTCCTTCTGCCATGCCTCCCCTTCCATGAAGGACTGTGGCCTGGAGCTGAAATAACTCCTTCCCCACTTAAACTGATTTTCTTTTTGTTTGTGTTTGTTTTTGTTTTTCGAGGTAGGAGGATCATCGTGAGTTCAAGGCTACCCTGAGACTACAGAATGAATTCCAGGTCAGCCTGGGCTAGAGTGAAACCATACCTCGCAAAACCAAAAATAAATAAATAAAGAAAACAGTAAAATACCTTGAGCTAAACAAAAATTTAAAATACTTTATGTGACAACTTGTGAAACATACCTAAGGTGGTAGGTAGAGGGAAATAACACAGCCTTAAGACAAGGACGCTGGTGAAAAGAACACAGGTGGACCAGCCCTCAGCTAGAGGTTAGACAAAGACCAGCAGAAGGCGCCCCAGAAAAGCCAGGGAGAAGATGAGGGCAGAAAGCGGCAGAGGCCAAGTGGGTCACGGGCTGACGTTTAAATTTTTTTAAATTATTTATTTATTTATTTATTTGAGAGAAAAAGAGGCAAATAAAGAGAGAGAATGGGCATGCCAGGGCCTCTAGCCACTGCAAACGAACTCCAGATACATGTGCCACCTTGTCCATCTGTACTAGAGAATTGAACCTGGGTCCTTTGGCTTTACCAGTAAAAGTCTTAACCACTAATCCATCTCTCCATCCCTTAAAATTTTTATTATTTATTTATGAGAGAGAGAGAGGGAGAGAGACCTCTGGCCACCACAAATGAATTCCAGACATATGTACCACATTGTGCAACTGAGTTTACTAGAGAATCAAACCTGGGAGACCCTACCTCGAAAAAACAAAAAAGAAGAAGGAGAAGAAGAAGAAGAAGAAGAGAGAATCAAACCTGGGCCAGCAAGCTTTGCATGGGTTGGATTTTTGTTGTTGTTTGTTTGTGTTTTATTTGTTGTGATGCTGAGAATGGAGCCCATGACCTCACATGCACTAGGCCTCAAATAATGTCCAGGTATCTCACATGTACTATTCTTTTTGTTTGTTTATTTGTTTATTTGTTTGTTTGTTTTTTTGAGGTAGGGTGTCACTCTAGCCCAGGCTGACCTGGAATTCACTAAGTAGTCTCAGGGTGACCTCCAACTCTTAATGATCCTCCTACCTCTGCCTCCCAAGTACTTGGATTAAAGGTGTGTGCCACCATGCCCAGCTCACATGTACTATTAAACTGCACCCTAGTCTTCAACTTGTGTTCACCTGGTGCAGGAGCCCAGGGCATAACACCCAGAATGCCTGATTTTCACTGATTCTCGTTAAGAGCTGTGGATGTCCACTGACCTTCACTAGCAGGCATCAAAGTATTAAGGACAGCTGGGCATGGTGGTGCACACCTTTAATCCAAACACTCAGGAGGCCAAGGTAGGAGGATCTCTGAATTCGAGGCCAGTTTAAGATTACATAGTGAATTCCAGGCCAGCCAGGACTAGAGCAAAATCGTACTTGAGAAAACAAATAGACAAAAAGAGACAGTCCAGGGAACTCTAGCTCCACAGGGAATCTCCTTGCCTCATTCTGAAACAGGAACCCAACTTCCCCTTGACAACTGGGACTAGGCCCTCTAGCCGTGACAATGACCCCTTTCTGTGCCGGTCAGTTCAGTAGCACAAAGCTCTCAAAGTTGCAGCCTTTCTACTAGTTCTCATGAACAGAGCTGGAAGTTAGCTGACAGTACAGGGAGCAAACACTTGTGAGTAGATGATTGGATCCACTCCCCAGAGGCCCTCCTCATGCCCATTAGCTCCCTGGCTCCTCAAATCCTGCCATGGGGAAGACGGTATTCATTCTAGCCATCCCGCTGGTCTCAGATCAGAGTCTGCTCCCTCTGTCACCGCCCTCAGAGAGCTGTCCCACTCACCTTCCAGGACCTGCCTATGCTGAGATCGGGGGTACTACAGCAGGAGCCTCCTGGATGTGCAGACTTGAGAGGTAGGAACAATGCTGTACAGAGCACAGGGACAAGAGGAGAGGTCTCCTGTGAGCATAGATGGGGGCATGCTTCTGACCGCTTGCTCCTCCCCACGGGGTCCTTCACAGTCAGGGTTGGAGAGCATGGGAAAGGCAGAAACCCCCACAGAGTGTGTTGGGGCCTCCCTAGGTTTGTGAGATGCAAGAGGAAAACTATCCCCTTCCACCCTTTCAGGACCTGAAAAAGCAGGGGTTTCCAGAGATTGGTACACAGGGGTCGGTGTGCAGGGTATAAAAGGGGTCAAGTGGGGCTGAGAGAGGTCAACGCACAGGGATCAGTATGGGGGTCAGGAAACAATGTTTAGGCTTGTGCAGGATCATCTAGAGGTGGGGTGGGGGCTGGAGCTTATAGCCTCCTCCTGACTTGTGCTCCCAGGCTCTGGCTTATAGCTGCCCAGCACAGCCCTACCAGGTGGCTGATGGATTTCTTTACTCTGGCTTCCGAACAGCCCCTCCCAGTACCACCTGGCCTGCTGAGTCTGGACCAGCCTCCTGGGCTCCAGAGCTGAATCTGTTGTTTTCTGAAAGAGGAAAGGGCCAGCTGGGCAGGGGAGTCTAAGCTGAGACCAAAGAGCTGTACAGGAGCCCCTCCAGACCCATCACCACCACCCTCCCTCCTGGGTCCTGAGGCCTCCAGCCACTCCTTTCCCTAGGAGAAACTGCTTTACCCAATACTACCTACCCATGGAGAATTGGACCTGGCCCCCTTGCAGTCATCCCATGCATCCCCACAACAGGCTCCTTGGGGATGCTCACAGGGCCAGAACCACATATACTGTCAGTATGACAGAGGAGTCCTCTTCTCTTCCTGGGGCCATGGGGAAGAAATGATGAGATGTTCTCACCCCACTTCCCAGGCCCATGTGAAAGGGCAGCCCAGCTCCCAGGGCACCCCAGGAGGAAGGTTCAGTTCAGAACTTCTTTTTTATTTTTATTTTTTCATTATTTATTTATTTATTTCACAGAGAAAGAGGGAGGAAGAGAGAGAGAGAGAATGGGCACACCAGGGCCTCCAGCCACTGCAAACAAACTCCAGACGCGTGTGCTTCCTTGTACATCTGACTAACATGAGTCCTGGGGAATCGAACCTGGGTCCTTTGGCTTTGCAGGCAAATGCCTTAACCATGAACCCATCCTCCAATCCCCAGAACTTCTTTTTTTAAAAAAAAATATTTTTGTTTTTATTTATTTATTTGAGGGAGACAAAAAGGCAGATAGAGAGGAGCGGGAAGGAGAGAGGGAGAATGAGAATAGGTACACCAGGGCCTCCAGCCACTGCAAAAGAAATCCAGATGTGTGTGCCACCTTGTGCATCTGGCTTATGTGTGTCCTGGGGAATTGAACCTGGATCCTTAAGTTTCACAGGCAAGCGCCTTAACTGCTAAGCCATCTCTCCAGTCCCAGTTCAGAATTTCTGAGGATAGTGGCTGGTAAGTGGCTCCCTCCTTCCCCTTCTTTCCTTCTTCTTCCCCCAGTTTGACGGGGGAAGAGATTCTTCCCTCCCCATTCCTAGCTGGGCCTCTGCAGACCCTATGAGCAAGCCTCCTTTCCAGCAGTGCCACGGCATCAACCCAGTGGGAGAGTGGCAGGCCTCCTGGGCACCCCTCTTGGTATCCTCTTGACAAACTGGAAACGGGAGTGAGTATAGAGAGTGAGCATCCAAGGACTCGGCCACTGGAGGGGGGAGGGGAGGATGTGATTTTCCAGGCTGCTGGGGGTTCTGGTATGTATGTACACAACACAGACCCACATGTACATGCATGTACTGTCATGCCACATGTACATACACATGACCCATGCCACACATATGTACAGCTGCCTGTCCTGTGACACACTTTTTCTGTTTTCCTTTTTTAAGTTTTTAATTTTTTTTTATTTATTTGAGAGAGAGAAAGAGGCAGATAGATATAGAATGGGTGGGCCAGAGCCTCTAGCCACTGCAAACGAACTCCAGGTACATATACCACCTTGTGCATCTGGCTTTACATGGGTACTGGGGAATCGAACTTGGGTCCTTGGGCTTTGCCAGCAAGTGCCTTAAGTGCTGAGCCATCTCTCTGGGCCCTCTCTGACGTCTATTCTGAAGGGACACCGGAGGCCTCTCAGGCTTGCTGGTGAAGAGATTTTGTTCCATAGAAAGTCATCTTATTGGTGGTTTTGTGTGTATGAACAAAGTGGGAATTTTCCATCCTAGCATTATGGAGGTTGTAATGGAACAGGGACTCAGGGTCCTACTTATCCAGCTGGAAACTGGGGGGTGGGGATTGGAGGTGGCCTCAATACTGCTGGAAGAAGGCTAAGAGAGCATTCAATGCCATGCAGGGTGCCAGAGGTGCCAGCTAGGGGAAAACCCTACCCCTGACAGCCAGAGAGAGGCCAGGCAGGGGCCAGAGGGGCTGGTGATCTAGCTCTGGACTCAATGCGCCCTGAACTAGAGGCCAGCATGAACTCCTTTTCCACAGAACCTGAGTCCTTGTGGGGCCAGAGCAGCCCCAGCTGGATGGTGCCACTGCCCCACTGTGGTGCCATGGGGCCTTCTGTAAGGACAGTGTAAGAGAGAAGCAAAAGAGAACACTGGGCTTGATCTCTACAGACAGACTGTGTATTATCAGAGAAAACAGCGAGGGGCCTCAGCTTTCCTGTGGGATGAAGGCTGAAGCATGGAGCCAAGCTAGGGTGCAGGTTTATAAGGAGGATCCTAAGAAAAACAGACTGGACCAGGTGCAGTTATAAGAAAATTGTAGCTGTTTGTGTCCTTGTTCAGAATAGGCTTCTTCAGCCAGGAATGTCTCAGATGGTCTCTGGTCCTTCAAGGCCATCTAGGCTAAGGGGAGTACATCAGTCAGAGAACGGGGCCAAACTTCTTTATTGCCCGCAAGCTTTAGGGATAGCTATTAATTCTTTAGTTCCCTTTAGTTTTCAGGGAAGGCTGTTAACCCTTCACCTTCCATCCTGAGAGCTGAGATATGGCCTTGCCCAACAGTCACCACAGCATACCCAAATCACACCTGGTCCCAGAATAGTCTCTGATCTCATGTTCAGCATGCAAGTGGCCTTGCCTGGGGTTCCCCACCCCCACCCCCGAACACATATACCCACTTTGCCTTCATTCTTGGAAACACCCCAGAGAAAGCCTTCAGACCTCTGGGGCAGTCTGTAGCTATAGTTCCATCCCCAGAGCAGAGCGGGCAGTGCTCATTGAGCCAGCAAGGCATCATTCAGGGAGCGGTTCCACTTGGCCAGTAGCTAAAGAGGCTTGTCCTTCTCTGGCCACCAACGAGTGTGACCTCAGCCAGGCCACCTGTGCTTCCCTAAGAGTAAGGTTCAGTTCAGGGGCCAGTTACAACCAGAGAAGTGGAGTGGCCAGTGGGGATGGCCACTTTCCTGAGCAGGAGGCCAAGTGAAGGGCTGGAACAGAGCTGGCACTGGCAGGCACGAGCTTCTAAACTGCAAGAGAAAGGCATTAGGAGTTGAGATGCACACAGGGAGAAGGCATAGGGCTCAGAGAAACCCCAGCTGCCGGCACCTGACCTTGGACTTCCAGCCCCCAGGGATGTGGGAGGTGAATATCAGATGGAGAGCCACCAGCTGGGTATTGCTAGGCAGGCTTTGAATCCTGTGACTCACCATGGTGGGTGAGCTTGTGATGAGGAGGGCCAGTCCCCATCTGATGAGGCTCTTTATTTTGGCTTCAGAATAGCCCTTTCTATCACCACCCCCTGGGCCTGCTGGCCCTGGTCCAGCCTCCTGAGCTCCAGAGCAGAGTGTGCAATTTTCTGGAAGAAAAAGGGGCCAGCTGGACAAGTGCCTGGGCACGGTGAGGGGCCTGCACCTGGGCTACAGAGCTGCGCTAGACACCCTTCTCCGATAAGTCTTTACTAACCGGCCTCCTGAGTCCCAAGGCCTCCACGCATTTCCAACCACTCCTTCCCCAAGGGAAACTGCTTTTCCCAATACCACTCATGAAAAATGGGGCCTGTCACCCTGTCCTCCTTGGAGTACCCCCATGCAATCCCACCATGGGGCTCCCAGAGGATGCCCACAGGACCAGAACTAATATGCTACCAGTATGACACAGGAGTCCCTCTACTCTGGCCCATGGCTAACGAAGTGTGAATGTGTAACCACCCCTCATCTGTGTATGAGACCCTCTGCTGAAAAGGGTTGACTTGAGGGGGCTAACCCAAGCCCTGAACACTGTTCACTTCTGCAGTGGGGACCAGAGGAAGAGGCAGGGAGGCACTGACCCCCCTTGACAAGGATGCAGACACAGCCCGCCCTCCCCCACCAGGATGAGCAGGAGCCCACCTCTCAGTAGCCGTCAGCTGAGCCAACAGACTGAAGGAGAGATGAGAGTCAGAATGGAGGATGAAGCAGAGAGACAAGGGAGAGACCCCGGGCAAGGCATGGGAGGGACACTGGGGTGCAGGCAGGCAGGCAGGCAGACTGGCTGCAAAGGAGGACCAGAAGGGAAGGGGAGAAAGGTATGCCCATGGGATGTGCCCACCCCTTTGGATGGGGAGTGGGACTAGCAGCGATAGCACCCGCACTTCCCTGGAAGAAAATCAAGTTCCTAACTGAGGCTCTTTCCTCAGCCCCTGGGATCAGCTCTAAGCTCCCAGGTAAGGGCTAGAGTCTACCCTGCCCTCTTCCCAGCCAGGCAACTGCAGGCTTGCAGGCCCTGGAGCCCTGTCCTGTGTCAGTCACTGGGGATGCTCAGGATTGGGCAACACATGTGAGTCCGAGCCTTTGCTTAGTTCAGTGTCCTAGGTCTGTCTGTGTGGGGGTGGCAGTTAGGAGGGAGCCCCATGCCACACGCCAGCCCCCAGACCAATCACTGCTATGGGGTCTGGGGAAGCCCCATTCCAGATGGCTAGAGGTGGAGACAGATCCTGGACTATCAGCTGTCAGGACTTCTCAGGGGCTCAGCTGGGGACAGGCTTGGCAGGCAGAGACAAAGATCTTATGGAAGACCCCCCCCTTGCTGAGCAGCTTCAGGGCTGTTCACTTGTAGCCTATCACCATTGTGATGAAAACTGTACTTCCCAGACCATTAACAGAGGTCCTCAAAAGTGCCTGGCTCTTTGCCTATATTCAGACACTGCCCACTGTCCACTTGGGCCCACTTGGGAAAGACAATGGAGCTGCAAGGCTGGACAGTAGAATGAGGAGGAGGCTGGCCTCAGAGCTCAGGCTGGAGGACACGTGTCAGGGCCCAGGTATGGGAGGGTAGTTGTGTTCCAGGGGCCAGCGGGATCCTCTGAGTGAGGGAAGAGATGATGGTCACGTAGGAGAGAGGTTGCAGCTACCTTCTTGTTGCTGGGACAAAACACCCAACCCAAATAGGCTTATGTGAGGAAGTTTTATCATGGTGGGGAAAGCAAGAACAGACAGCAGGGTGTCACATCTTGTCACATCAGCTGGGAGCACGCAGCAAGACTGAGCTACTTTGAAAAAAAAAAAACTCCAGGCATGGTGGCGCATGCCTTTTATCCCAGCACTTAAGAGGCGAAGGTAGGCTGGAGAGATGGCTTAGCGGTTAAACACTTGCCTATGGAGCCTAAGGACCCCAGTTCGAGGCTCGATCCTCCAGGACCCACGTAAGCCAGATGCACAAGGGGGTGCATGCATCTGGAGTTCATTTGCAGTGGCTGGAGGCCCTGGTGCACCCATTCTCTCTCTCTCTCTCTCTCTCCCTGCCTATTTCTGTATCTCTCTCTCAAATAAATAAATAAAAAATAAAAAAATATATTAAAAAAAAAAAGAGGCAAAGGTAGGAGGATTGTCGTGAGTTCAAGGCCACTCTGAGAATACAGAGTGAATTCCAGGTCAGCCTGGGCTAGAATGAGACCCTATCTCAAAAAAAAAAAAAAAAAACCTAAGCTACCTGAACAATCAGTTTGCTGTACTAATAAAAACTTCAAGGCCTGCCCCCAGTGACACACCTCCTTCAGCAAGGCTCCACCTCTCAAAGGTCCACATCTTTCCCAAATTGCCACTATCCGGGGACCAAGTATTCAAAGCACACGAGGCTCTGGAGAACATTTGACATTCAAACCACTACACAGCACCACTCGTATACCTGGGGCTCCAACTGGATGGCCCCACTCTAGGTCTGGGAATCCTTTTAGGGCAGCCTGCAGCAAGAATGTGAACCCAGGGGCTGGAGAGATGGCTTAGTGGTTAAGGTGTTTGCCTGCAAAGCCAAAGGACCCCAGTTAGATTCTCCAGGACCCACATAAGCCAGATGCACAAGGGGGGGCATGCATATGGAGTTCATTTTCAGTGGCTGGGGGTCCTGGTGCACCCATTCTCTCTCTCTGTCTCTTTCTCTCTCTGCCTCTTTCTTTCAAATAAATAAATAATAATAATAAAATAGCTTTAAAAAAAAAAAGAATGGGAACCCAGCACCTTCCACCTTCCTGTGATGGATCCACTTCATATAACTTCATTAGCTGTGATAAGTGTCCCCACTAAATGTCATATGCTGACAGGAGCGGGTGTGTGATATATGTTTGTGTGTTTATGTCTATGCTATGGCACTTGTGTAGAGTTCAGAGGATAATCTCAGGTGTTGGTTCTTGTCTTCTCCCTTGCTTGAGGCAGGGTTTCTTATTCACTGCTGCTTATTCCAGGCTAGCTGGCCCACAAACTTCCAGGGATTTTCCTGTTTCTGTCTCCCAGACGTGTGCTGCTGCGTCCAGCTTTATGTGGGTTTTGGGTATCTGAACTCATGTCCTTATCTACTTGCCTACCAAGTACTTTACTGTTTTACCGAATGTCCTAGCCCATGTGTATCCCTTGTATTTATTTTGAACTTAAAAAATTTTTACTTTATTTATTTACACATTTGGAAGCAGAGAGAGAGAATGGGCATGCCAGGACCTCCAGCCACTGCAAACAAATTCCAGATGCATGTACCACTTTGTGCATCTGGCTTTACATGAGCACTGGGGAACCAGACCAGAGTTGTTAGGCTTTGCAGGCAAGCACCTTAACCACTAAACCATCTCAATTTTGAACTTTTTATTTTTTTATTTATTTATTTATTTATTTTAAAAAATATTTATTTATTCATTTGACAGAGAAAGAGGGGGAGAGACAGAGAATGGGCATGCCAGGGCCTCTAGCCACTATAAATGAACTCCAGATGTGTGCACCCCCTTGTGCATCTGGCTAATGTGGGTCCTGGGGAATCGAACCTGGGTCCTTTGGCTTTGCAGGCAAAACGCCTTAACCACTAAGCCATCCCTCCATCCCTATGTTTGGTTTTTCTTTTTCTTTTCTTTTCTTTTTTTTTTTTGTTTTTTTTTTTTTTTATTTTCAAGGTAGAGTTTCATTCTAGTCCAGGCTGACCTGGAATTCATTGTGTAGTCTCAGGGTGACCTTGAACTCATGGCAGTCCTCCTACCTCTGTTTCCCTAGTGCTGGGATTAAAGACATGTATCACCACACCTGGCTTTATGTTTTTTTAGAGAAAGAGAGAGAGGCAGACAGAAAGAGAATGGGTGTGCCAGGGCCTCCAGCCACTGCAAATGAACTCCAGACTCATGCACCACCTTGTGCATTGGGCATTACATGGGTACTGGGGAATCAAACTCCAGCCCTTAGGCTTTGCAGGCAAGTGCCTTAACCACTAAACCATCTCTCCAGCCCTTTATTTTTTTAATATTTACTTTCTTATTTGAGAGAGTGACAGAAAGAGGCAGACATGGAGAGATTGAGTATGGGTGCTCCAAGGCCTCCTGCCACTGTAAATTAACTGAACTCCAGATGCATGTGCCACTTTGTGCATCTGGCTTTAAATGATTTATTTTATTATTTTATTATTTTTATTTTTAGTGTGAGAGAGAGACACACACACAAAAGAAAGAATTGGCACACCAGGGCCTCAGTCAGTGCAATCGAACTCCAGATGCTTGCGCCACCTAGTGGGCACATGCGACCTTGCGCTTGCCCCATCTTCGTGTGTCTGGTTAACGTGGGATCTGGAGAGTCGAACATGGGTCCTTAGGCTTCACAGGATAGTGCCTTAACTGTTAAGCCATCTTTCCAGCCCACATCTGGCTTTATATGAGTACTGGGGAATCGAACCTGGCTCATCAGATTTTGCAAGCAAGTGCCTTTAACCACTGAGGCATCTCCCCAGCCTAGCTTTTTTAGTTTTTCAGACAGACTCACTCCATAGCCCAGCATTGTCTTGAACATGAGATCATCATGCCTCTGCCTCCTGAGCTCCACAGCAGCAGCTTTAACGTTTACTTTTAAAGACCTTATCCATCCAACTGCAACAAGCCTGTGGGCTTCCTGCTCTCTGACAATCTCAATTGCCGGGTGCAAAAAAGAAAAAAAGAAAAGGAAAAAAAAATCAGATTAGCTGGTCCAAACTGTCCCAGCTTCAGATTCTCCCGGCTCTGCTTCTCACTTTTGTAGGTACAAGTTGGAATTTAAAATGCATGCAGCACTTTGCATATAACTTTATGTGGGTGCTGGGGAATTCAACCCAGGCTAGCAGGCTTTGTAAGCAAGTGCTTTCAATCTCTAAGCCATGTCCCCAGCTCCTGTCTGTGTGCTCAGGCTTGGGCAGCCAAGGTCGCTTTGGGGGCTTTCTCCTACCCCTCCCCATTCTCCTCAGAGGGCAAGTAGCAAGAGGGGGGACACCAGGGCCTTCAGCCCCTTCCCTGAGCCTGCTCCAGAGGGTGGCTCTCGCCTGAGAGGGAGGGACCCCATGAGCAGTCTGCTCACCAGGCAGAGACCTGTGAGTGGCCTTCTCTGCCTGAACATCCAATATGGATCTCTGGGTGTATACATGATACCAATGGGAGCCTTGCAGAGCATTAATCATGTAGGGAGGGGACTCTCCATAGCTACTTTAACTCTCTAGCCAGGTCACTTGCTGGCACCACACCCCCACCTGGAGCACAGCATTGCAGAGCAGTGCCCTACATCTCCCTACACAGGCCAGGCTACTCACAGCCCAGCTCCTGGGATGAACCCAAGTCCCTGTGAATAGGCCTCGGGAAGTAAGATGACCAGGACAGGGGCAGCCAAGGTCATGGGAGAGATAAGATGCTTCAGCTCTGGCTGCCCCAGTCTACGGTCTGAGAAGCCGCTCAACCCTGTAAAAGGACAAGAGCACCCGTGGCCTCAGGGACCTGAAGCAGGAGAGCAGATCCAGCCCATCAGTGGGTGCCCTGCCTCCTCTGCAGACAGGTGCCTCGGAGTGTCACCAAGAAAGGCTGTGGTTCATGTTCCTCCCACCCACTCCCTCAGGGTCTGTGTTCTGCCCACGGTAATGCTTCTAAGGAACATAACAGCTAGTCAGCAGGGCTCCCCCAAGGGTTCACCCCTCCCCAAGGATTTTTGAATCCAGCAGTCACCTTTCCCAGCAACTAGTAAGGAGGCAGGCAAGAAGGGGCCCCCACGATGGACCTCAGGCATCTACCGCAGCTAGGTGGCGCCAGCGTCAGGGCTGGCTGACTCCTGCATCCAATGAAGAGGTCAGGAGGGGATAAGAGTCTGCAAAGGAGATGATAGCCACATGCGTGGCCCTGGCCCAGGCCCAGAGTGGACCCGTGGGCTAAGCAGGGTGGCCCTGGGCCAACCTTGGCACAGTACACTCTGTCCCTCCTTGCTGGGGACCAGGGAACAACTCAGTCCACTCCCAGGTGGGGGTGGTAGATACAATGACTATGTGTGGCCAAGTGAGGACAAACAGGACAGATTCTAGGGTAGCCACCCATACTAGGCACACAGTGAACTTCGGAAAGTACCTGATGTCATCCTGCCCAGATTTGAGCTGCGACTTTTCCTGGTCCTTGTGCCTAGCGTGGGATACGGACAGTGCAAAGGATAGGTGAAAGAGCAGGCATCGCCAGGAGGCCCTGTAAGAACAGAGCCCTGCCTTGGCGTGTGAAACAAGGCCAGGGACACGCTTGGGAGCAAGTGGCTTCAACAGAAGTATCTTCTACTCCCCAGGCCAGGACCCGGGGAAGTCAAGTAGTGAAACCCTCTCCTGACCTTTATTGGGTCAAGACCAAAGAGGCTCCACCCTCTCTGTTCTACCTCTCCCCCATCTCTTCCTTGGCCCAGCTGTGAGCAGGAGGCCCCTCCTCAATAATAGCTCAAGGCCAGCACCTCACCACCTCCTCCACCTGCTAGGCCACTGCTGCCCAGGACATCCTCTTCCACCCAGATGGAGACTCTATGGATAGGTCTCACTCTGCTAGGGATGATGCAGACCCAGGCCCGAGGCCCCAGAAAGCACTGGGGACTCCCCCTAATCCCAGGCCCCAACTTGACTTTCCACAAGATCTGTCTCCAGCCCAGCTGGAGGGAGGAAACAGTGAATGGACACTTAGGCAGGGCAGCCTCTGGCCCCATGGACAGAAGCAAGAAATTGGGGGTTCAGCCCAACTCTAGCCCTGAACAGGGCCAGAGTTCACTCTCCCCCACAGCCATGGAGACCGTCCAGGTAGAGACAAATTCTTCTGTATATGGGGAAACTGAGGCTCTAGAAGGCCGTGAGACCATTAGTCAGGGTCACCTTGTCCCTGCCTGATGCTGGAGCATCATTGGTGAAGGCCTGGGGGAGGGGTTCTAGAAGCCCAAGTTGGGGTAGGAGGGGGCTGGCCCTGCCCATCACTAGTTCCACAGTTCCAGGGCAACTGGTTTATCCTTGGCCTGGCGAGCCACACCTTCAGGAGAGAGGATGGAGTCCAGTTCCAGATGTGGCCGACAGCCTTCAGACTCACATCTGTCCCGCTCAGGTAAGGCCTGGTGCCCAGACTTTCTCCCAGGTGTTCAGGTTGCCAGGAGCAACAAGTAGAAAACCCATAGACAGGCAGGTGGGAGTCAGAGGACCCACACAGGGGCCGGGTATGCTCCTGTCTTGAGTATATAAACAGCTTCCTCACAAAAGCATTCTGGGGCCTGTGGTTTGGGGAAGGAGCCTGCAGGAACTCTCAGGAACTAAGGAGGTCAGAGATAGGTGAAGAACTGAGTTCAAGAAAGTGCCCAGGCCCAGGCCTGGAGCAGAGGGGCGATCCAGATGGCTCCGTGACCGGCTGAGACAGCAGCAGGAGCTCTGGGTAGTCCAGACTGCCATGAGGCACCTTGGGAAGCAAGCAGAGCAAGGCTGCCCTTTGGGAAGAATCCCAAAGCCTCCCCTTCCCGATTTCCCCCTAAGCTCCATGCAACACGAGTCCAGGTCTCCTCACTCTCTCACCTTCCTCCTCAGGGCCTCACCCTGTGAAGATTTGACTCCGACCCCTGTCTCCCGGGGCCAGCCAAGCCAGGAGTCCCTCAGAGACTGGGAACGTGAGTCTTCCCCTCCTAATGCCCCAAGCATGGTGTCAAGAAGCCCCAGGTCAAAGGGCACTCCAGGGAAGGTCTCCGTTGAGGGAGATGTGATCACAGACCCCTCTTCACCAGCAGAGAACTACTCTCCCCTGCTCCCACCAGAGCTGGGATCGGAGAACTACAAGGTGAATGTAGTGGAGAAGGATAACGTGTGCCTCACCCTGGTCCTCCACACAGAAACCAAGGGCTCAGGGAGATTCTGGGTCATGCTGCTGGGTAAGGCCCTGTTGAGTAAGGTTCCACCCCCACAGTGGGAAGGAAAGCCCTTTGCAAAGCCTCTCAGGGTCTGAGTGGGTGGTGAAGCCCAACCCCTCACTCTCTTCCTGGCACAGGGCAGAAGAAGGAACTGAATTCTGACCAGAGGGAAAAATTTATCAACTTTACTAGGACCCTGGGCATCCCCAAGGACCATGTCACCTTCCTTCTCAAAGCGGGTACTGGGGGCCTGGCGTAGGTGGAGGGGGCACTGGACTGCATAGATGGCAGGGAGATGACTCCAAGCCCCTGAGGACTGGGGTGTGGGAGTCCAGGTGGGATGTCCGTTGGGGTTGGAGGCTCTGCCAGGCTGGGATGGACACTGGGAAGCAGACACGCCCAGTTCTAGTCTTTGAAGGCCAGAGGGGACTGGCTAAGCAGAAGATCCTTGGGAGGAAGGGGGAGCTAAGGGTGAAGCTGGCTCCTGGGGCTCAGAAAGAAGGTCTAGGGCAAGCCCAGGGGTGCTGGAGGGACTGGGATTCCGCAGAGCTGAGCAGCACAGGGCTCCCAGGACAGAAGGAACGAACCACAAGTGGTTCTGGGAAATTGCTTGTCTGCTTGTGAGGCCAGCAAGGGCTCAGGACAGGATGACTCAGGCCCAACAGGGACAGAACCTGGCACAAGGGGTCTAGCTAGGGGACTCTGGAAATGGGAGGTGGGATATAGAGTACACATTTCTCTCTGAGGCCTGAAGCTGACAGCCCAGGGTACACAGTGGTGTGTGTGTGTGTGTGTGTGTGTGTGTGTGTGTGTGTGTGTGTACAAATTGCAAGTGTGACATGATATTAAGACCAGACTTCCAAAGGAATGATGTGGTAAAGAAAGGCCCCAAATCTGGGCTTCATAGCTATGCTAGGATCTGGTGTGTATAATGCTGTGTGGAGCCCAGGCCATGACACACTTAGGCCAGGACAAAGTGACACCTGAAATGTGCTTCTCCTCAAGCCTCTGGGTCCCCTGGCCTCTTAACTGATCCACTTGCATGTCCACCCTTCCCTCTCCATCTGCAGGTACTAAGCCAGCCTTGGGGAACAGGGCCATGAAGGTCAGAGATCATGCAAATGTGCCCTTGGGCCCCTGGGCTCCCTGACCAGGAATGTCCTGCCAGAGGAGTGTCCCAGGATCCTGAGTGAACTGTGAGTATGGCTGCTGGAAGTGGAGGAGGCTGTGTGGGGGAGGAAGATCCCAGGGCCATGCCAGGATTCACTGAGGTAGGGGAGAAGGCAGCTGAGATGCCATCCTTTGCCCTCAATGCTGTCCTTTGGCCCTTCCTCTTCCTGAGGCGCCTAGCACCCTTCCTGCTTCTCCCCCACCATCCTCTCAGTCCCCCTTCCACTGTGGTCTTTCTCCCCTCAGGTTCCTCTGGCTCAAGCTCATCACCTTCCTTCCCCTCTTCCTGAGGCCAGAAGATGCCCCCATTAGAGCTGGTCTGTTCCTGAAAGACCTAGCCTCCATCACCTGTCCTAGAACCTTGTGCTCCTCCTGGGCACTCAGACTTATCCGCCTTCAACAGAAATAAACACTTGAAGCCAGGCTGTGGTGGTGCACACCTTTAATCCCAGCACTTGGGAGGCAGAGGCAGGAGGATCGCTGTGAGTTCAAGGCCACCCTCAGACTACATAGTGAATTCCAGGTCAGCCTGGGCTAGAGCAAGACCCTACCTCAAAAAACAAAACAAAACAAAAAAAGAAATAAATACTTGATAACAAAGAAGAGGCCAACCCCGTTGACTGTTGTGAGGAGAGAGTAATGGGGGAAATCAGGGCGGGGCCAGGCCAGGGTGGGAGGGGCAAGAGAGATGACTGCTCCAGCACTCCAGTGTTCCAGGCCCAGCTAGGAGCTGCAGCATCTGGTTTGGGGGGCTAGGATGTCACCTGGGACACTTGTCCACATGGACCCAGTTCTCTGTCCGGGTTCGGCACCTTCCTGGCCTATCCAGGTTCTCAGGATGACAGAGGCAGACTTGTCCTTGAACAGAAACTGACCCTAGCCTGGGAAAATGAAACATAAGGTGGTCACAGGGGCCTCTAGGTGCTGAAGCCCAGAGCCCAGATGGGGTCTGTGGGATGGTACTCCTGCTCAGTGCCTCAGGGTCCTGGTAGCCAGCTACCCCTGCTGGACATTTGCTCATACCCTGCTCAGAACTGTGACCCTGTCTGTCTCCCTTGGTTCTCTCTCTTTTTAAAAAATATTTATTTGTTTGTTTATTTATTTATTTAAGAGAGAGAAAGAGAGAGAGTGGGCATGTCAGGGCCTCCAGCCACTGCAAACGAACTCCAGACGCATGAGCCCCCTTGTGTATCTGGCTTACATGGGTTCTGGAGAATCAAACTAGGATCCTTTGGCTTTGCAGGCAAACACCTTAACTGCTAAGCCATCTCTCCAGCCCTTCCTTGGTTCTCTTAAACCCCACAGTGAAAGGCAAGGTCCCTGTGTCAGGGCTGTAGTTATACCAAAAGCCAGAATCTATGGCTGCCATGGACCATCAAATAGAAACCAGCAGACACTGGACATGCAGCCAGCCTGGACCAGGAAACTTAACCCAGCCCTGGAAGAGCAAGCTGCTCCCTTCAAAAAGCCCTTTTAGACCAGGTGTGGTGGCTCATACCTTTAATCCCAGCACTCAAGAGGCTGAGGTAGGAGGATCATCATGAGTTCAAAGCCAGCCTGAGCTATGGCGTGAGTTTCAAGTCAGCCTGGGGGGAAAAAAAGCCTTTTTGGGGTTGGAGTATATGTGTGGGGTCATCATAGGACTGGAGACTCTGGGTGGTCCTGGGCTCTCATATTAGGATGTCTTGCAGTTCAGGGGAAGCAGAGACCCTCAGTCTGACAGGAATTTAGGAGAAAAAAAAAAAAAAAAAAACCCCCACAGTGATGGGGTTGGCACCTGTGAGCATGTGAGGACTGAAGCAAGGACTGGTGCTGACTGAGAGACCTTGTGGTTATGTCACCTTTGTGCATCTTTGATCTGGAGAGGGATTGAACATGGGTCCTTAGGCTTTTCAGGCAAGCACCTTAACCACTAAGCCATCTCTCCAGCCCAAAACATTTATTTATTTATTTATTTAGTTAGTTAGTTAGTTAGTTGCAAGCAGAGAGAGAAGAGAGAGCAAGAGAATGGGCATGCCAGGGCCTTCAGCCACTGCAAATAAACTCCAGATGCATGTGCCCCCTTGTGCATCTGGCTTTATGTAAGTACTGGGGAGTTGCACCTGGGTCGTTAGGCATTGCATGCAAGAACCTTAACCACTGAGCAATCACTCCACCCACCCCTGAAAGATTTATTTTGATTCATGGAACCAGAAGAGACCAAGAAACAGAAAGCCAGAGCCAGCTATAACCTTCAAAGGCCTGCCTCTGATGACCTAGACCACACTCCTAAAGGTTCCACAGCCCTCTAAATAGTGCCACCAGCTGAGGAACAAATTCTTAAAATACACCACTAAACCAGGGCGTGGTGATGCACATCTTTAATCCAGCACTTGGGAGGCAGAAGTAGGAGGATCACTAGGAGTTTGAGCTAGCCTGGGACTACAGAGTGAGTTCCAGGTCAGCCTGGGATAGAGTGAGACCCTACCTTAAAAAAATCACAAAAAGGGGCTGGAGAGATGGCTTAGCCATTAAGGCGCCTGCCTGCTAAGCCCAAGAACCTGGTTCCAATCTCCAGGTCCCGCGTTTAGCCAGATGCAAAGTGATGCAAGGGCGCAATGCTGCACTTGCCCACAAGGGGGCGCATGCATCTAGATTTCGTTCACAGCAGCTGAGAGACTGCTGGCACGCCCATTCTCTGTCTCCCTCTCCCTCTCTGTCTGTCTCTCTCTGTGTCTCATTCCAAAAATAAAAAAAATTAAAAATTAAAAAAAAAAAAATTTTTAAAACACCAAAAGCCAGGTGTGATGACACATGCCTTTAATCCCAGCACTCAGGAGGCAGAGGTAGGAGGATCGCCGTGAGTTCAAGGCCACCTTGAGCAAGACCTTACCTCAAAAAAAAAAAAAAAAAAAAAAAAAGGCTGGAGAGATGGCTTAGCAGTTAAGGCACTTGCCTGGGAAGCCTAAGAATCCATGTTCGACTCCCCACATCCCACATAAACCAGATGCACAAAGTGACCCAAGTGCAAAGGTCATAAAATGCCAAGTAGGCATCTGGAGTTTGATTGCAGTGGCTGGAGGCCCTGGTGTACCAATTCTCTCTCTCTCTGTGTCTCTCTCTCTCTTTTATTAAAAAAAGAAATGCAGGCCAGGCATGGTGGTGCATGCCTTTAATCCCAGCACTTGGGAGGCAGAGGTAGGAGGATCACCAGGAGTTCAAGGCCACCCTGAGAATACAGAGTGAATTCCAGGTCAGCCTGAGCTAGAGTGAGACCCTATCTGGGGGTAGCAAAAATAAAAACAAACCCAGCCAGGCATGGTGGTGCACACTTTTAATCCCAGCACTCAGGAGACAGAGGTAGGAGGATTGTTTTGAGTTTGAGACCATCCTGAGACTACATAGTGAATTCCAGGTCAGCCTGGACTGGAGTGAAACCCCACCTTGAAAAACAAAACCAAAAAAAAAAAAAAAAAAAAAAAAAAAAAAAACAGGAACCTATTGGAGGAAGGGGCATTTCAGGTTCAAACTATAACCTCCAGAGCACTTTAAGACCACACTGCATGGGGGGTTTTGCCCCACCCACTGGACTCCCCTAAGTTGATGTGCTCTGGACTTCTTACATTCCTCTTTTCCTCTTCCTGCTCCCATCCTCTGCCTCTCTAGAAGAAAGTTCCCTGGATCTGCCAGGCCAGATAGTGCATGATCTCACAGACAGGCCCACCCAATCCCGGCCTCTTCCAACAGACACTTCCCCATAGATTTAGGGTTTGGAAGGCTTGAGTGAGCAGTGGTTAGTGTGTGGGGCTGCTCTGAAGATGGGGGGCTCAGTGGAGGTGTGGCGTCTCAAGCACCTCTGGACTTACCCCAATTCCTCCCCTTGGGCCCTGCTGGGCCACTCTAGCAGTCCCAACTTGGCTAAGAGAGCAAGAAATCCTCCAGGCTCTGCCTACACGACTGTGGAAGCTAAATAAACTTATGCTCAAAACCTCCAATCCCTAAGCTACATGGAAGGGTCCAAGGGCAGTACACACCAGCTCTCTTCCTTGGCCTCTGGGTTTTCAGCCAGGGGCAAGGTCACAGAAGCCAGAAAGAAGCCAGACTGTAGTCCCCTGTCAATGCCTGCAGCCCCTCAGAGCCTACTTTCCCACCCCTGCTCTCCTACTCTGCTTTCTCATCCCAGGGGAGGTCAAGAGGCCACCACAAGAACCCAGATAGCTGGTCATAGGGGGAAGCTGTATCCTGTGCAGCTGCCTCTCAAATCCGCTACAGGATGGATTGAATTTCTTTACCTTGGCAGGGGCTCCTCATGGCCAGCTGGCCTACTGGCCTTTCATGACCAAATACTGAAGGGTACAAAAGAGGCTTTGTACTCCCTGCTGGGGTCATAGGGCTTGGAGAAAGAAGGGTGAGTAGAGCCTGTGGGGGGAAGGTTGGAAGTAACCAGAGATCATAGGAGGCAAATCCATGACCTATCCACACTGCTGAGGTAGGTGGGCTTTACCAGCAGGAATGGAGCCAGCAAGGTCTGGGCCAGCTCTGTCTCTGGGATTAGAGACAGGATGGGCCATGCAGAGATGGGACAGCAGGTCCCAGGCTGAGCTCAGTTGGAGACTCTTACATAACCAATCCTGTGGCAAATGAGCTTGCAGATGGGATCTCGGCCGCCACCCCTCCACCTCATCAGCATCACGAGCCTCCAGTGGGCAGTCCTTGGGCCCTGGATGGAAGCCAGGCCTGCTTCATAAATAGGGGTCTTGGCAGTGTCCTCTGCTCCTTCTGCCCACCGCTCTCTTGCTGTGCCCACCCTACTGGCCTTAGGCCCAGGCCACCTGATCTGCTCCAGAAGAATGGCAGCTGTTCGAATACTGTGGATGGGGCTGGCCCTCCTGGGGGCCTTGGGGTTCCTGCACACCTCAGCCCAGGACCATGACTCCGTGCAGCCCAACTTCCAACAAGACAAGGTGAGGGTCCCCTGCCCCAGCCTAAAGCAGTTGGGTCCTCAGGGCAATGGGCACTTTCAGGACCAGGTTCTTCTCCCACCGCAGAAGGGACTCAATACCTCAGTGCCCTATTGGTGCCTGTAATGGGGAGAGAGACGTGAGCCGGCTGAAAGAGAAGGACTGGGTAGATGCCCCAGGAACTGCCCGCCATAAGCCTTCACAAAGTGCCTGCATTTGGCGGTCTCCTTGGGAGGCACTTAATGCTTCAGGGCTACATAGCGCCCATGCCTCTGGTCCCTCTCTATAAGGACAGAAGCGGAGGAGCACACTCCATACCTAGGTCCCAGGGCTGGGATCGTGCATCCACTAACTCCTCTCAGCCAGGGCCTCTTGGACGCACTCAGGCACCACCGGTCGCGCGCGCTTGTGCCCGGGAGGTGGCGAGGACGCGCCCGGCGCGCCACCGCGGTGGGTCCTGGCTACCCTGACTCCTCCAGGAATGGGGCGCATTCTGACGCACGCTCTGCCCACCGGAGGAATGGAATGCAGATTTGAACCCAGGGGACTGGGACCCCGACTTCCCCAGGAGATGGGAGAGGCTTGCTCGACCTCCACCCCTACTCCAGGGAGGGAAAAATGGGCTGGGGCTGCCAAAGAGGGAGGGTGTGGTCAGCCGGAGTGGTGGGCGTGGTCAGTCTGGGTGGTGGGCGTGACCAGGCGGAGTCAGGTCACAGGGAATGCGGGGGACAGGGAATGGGGAGGAGGGGCAACCACCCTATCCAACGATGACCCGACGGCCATTCGCTGCAGTTTCTGGGGCGCTGGTTCAGCGCTGGCCTTGCTTCCAATTCGAGCTGGTACCGGGAGAAGAAGAAGGCGCTGTCTATGTGCAGGACGGTGGTAACCCTTTCTGGGGACGGCGGCCTCAACCTCACCTCCACCTTCCTCAGGTGGGACATCGGGGTACGGCGGGTTCAGGTAGCCAGAGGCCTACCCCACTGTTGTGGTTTAGGGACACCCTCAGTCCTGAGAGTTGACCTCGAGGGTGATCTACCCACAGGAAAAACCAGTGTGAGACCCGGACCATGCTGCTGGAGCCCGCGAAGGAACCAGGACGCTACACCTACAGTAGTCCCCGTGAGTGGCCCGCCCCACCCCTGGAGCCATTCAAGACCCTTCCTAGCAGACTGCCCTGAGACGGTGGGGATGGTGGCCAATCCATCAGGGTCTGCCAAACAAGGCCAGGCCTAGGTGTGAATCTATGCCCACCCACTTTCAGCTAGGCCCAGATGGAATTTCCCAGTACACACTGCCAAACCCTGATGCTGTCCACACCTCCTCACAGTTACCACCACCAGGGCTATTTCTCCTATAGGAAGCCTGCCCCCTTCCTCTTCTGGCTGAGAACTTGTATTGCACCCAGACCTCCTGAGTTTCTGAACCTGAGTGTTTCCTGCCCTCTCCGCCAGGACTTCCGGCTGGAGGCATGGTTCTCAGGCTTGTGCAGGCAGAAAGCCAGGAGCTGGCTGGTGACCAGACTAGGGAAGAGACAAGGATGGCAGCCAGATTAGTGAGGGGGCATACAGGGGAGCCAAGGACCTGAGCCCCTTTCCCACAGCCCAGCTTACAGAACCTCCCCCACCTGGAGGGGTGGAGGGCAGAGGTGTGGGGGAGGGGCTGTGTCCCCAACCGTGATCATCTCTTGGGTTTCCAGAATGGGGCAGTGTCCACGCTGTCTCGGTGGTGGACACCAACTACGATCAGTATGCCCTTCTGTACAGCAAGGGCACCAAGGGCCCTGGCCAGGACTTCCGCATGGCTACCCTTTACAGTAAGTACCACACCCCACCAGACCCACATGCAGGGATTCCCTTAGCTTGGCCTGGCCTGGGATTGGCAGAAGACGGAGACCTGGTCCCAGAGTGGCGTTCCAAGAGGGAGGGGATCCTCGAGCTACAGGGATGAGGGGAAAGCAGAGACCTTCTCTCACTAACACCGTCCATTTCTCCTTCCACCAGGCCGTACCCAGAATGTAGGGGCTGAGCTAAAGGACAAATTCTCCACCTTTTGCAAGGCCCAGGGTTTCACCGATGATGAAATTGTTTTCCTGCCCCAGCCTGGTGAGGCAGGGGGAGGGGGGAGAAGGGAAAGGGTTCAGGTGCTGGGAAAGGAATTACAGTCTTATTAGAGCTAGAGTCCTCTGATTAGAACCGGGTGGGGGAGTAGAGGGAGGTGTTGGCTCTGCCCTCCCACTCCTTCTCCTGCCCAGCAGTTCCAGGGAGCCCCAGGGTGGAGAACAGAGGGGTCAATCTGTCCCAACTCCATGACCTTGGTCTGTAGCCCCCTTCACTGGGAACCCCTTCCTGATGGCACCCCTGACTGCCAACTCCCAGGAAGGATACAGTGGCCCCCAGCCTGGTGGAGGTAGGGTGACCCTAAGGAACACGGGTGGAGAAAGGCTATCCTTTTTGTTTTGAGAAGCAGGCTGGGATGGAGTAGGATGGAGTCTGAAGTTTAGGTGATCAACAACCAAGGCCAGCTCTCCAGGGCCTTGGGGGAGTCTCCTTGGGGTCAGAGGAGGAGCAGCAGGAAGGATGGTGGGGGATGGGCCAGGCCTGGCATTAACCACCTCCCCTGGGTTTCTTTCTTGGCAGATAAGTGCATTCAAGAATAGGTGAGAGAGGTCAAGCAATGGGCTGTCTTCACTGGGTAAGAGTCACTCATTCAACACATATAGCCTCTAAATTGGGGAGAGAGGTCCAGTTCCTTGAGCAGACCAAGCATCTAGGTATAACTGTCAGAAAGAAAACCTAGTCTCGGGCTGAAGAGATGGTTTAGTGGTTAAGGCGCTTGCCTGCGAAGTGTAAGGAGTCATGTTCTACTCTCCAGATCCCACATTAGCCAGACACACAAGGGTGAGGCAAGCACAAGATCGCACATGCCCACTAGGTGGTGCAAGTGCCTGGAGTTTGATTGCAGTGGCTGAGGTCCTGGCTCACCAATTCTCTCTCTCTCTCTCTCTCTCTTCTTCTCTCTCTCTAAAAAAAGAAAAAAAAGGGGCTGGAGAGATGGCTTAGCAGTTTAGGTGCCTGCTAAGACTAAGAACGCTGGTTCCAATCTCCACATCCCACATTTAGCCAGATGCAAAGTGACACAAGGGTGCAATGCTGCACTTGCCCACAAGGGGGCGCACGCATCTGGAGTTCGTTCACAGTGGCTGAGAGGCTGCTGGTGCACCCATTCTCTTATCTCCCTCTCCCTCTCTCTCTCTCTTTCTCCCTGTCTCTCTAAAAAAGAAAGAAAGAAAGAAAGAAAGAAAGAAAGAAAGAAAGAAAGAAAGAAAGAAAGAAAGGAAGAAAGAGGGAGAAAATCTAGTCTCAATGTCAATGGCTACAATAAGGCTAATGGGGAAGGGGAGAAGGGTGCAGATGCCCAGACCCAGGCAAATGGAGGAGTAGCTCAAGCCTGTCCTGTAGCAGGAATCTGCAGGGAGTCAGGATGAGCAAGACAGGGGAAGGGGAATGACTAGGATGGACATGGCAGGTCAGAGGACTCTTCCCTGGTGCCATTTGCTGAGACCACAGTGGAGCAAGTACTCTGGAAGGACCCCCAGGAAGGAGACCTTTGCTGGAAGTACATTTTGGGGCTGCCGAGGGTCAGAGCATTGGCTGCACCACTGATGGGTCCTGCTCTCCTGGCCAGGTGACCCAGCCCTCAAGACTCCTCTACTCTGCTCTTTCCTTTGAGGCCTCAGCCTTGGCTCCCCAAAGTGCCTCCACCCCCTACAGCTTTGTCCTGACTGAGAAATAAACTCTGCAGCAAGTCTGTTCTTGTATTCTGTGTGTCTGTCCTCCAGCCCCCTGGGCCAACCCTCAGCCCCTCCTCTAATATCTCAGCATGGTCACCAAAGGGGGTGTCTGCTCTTGCAAGGGTCCTGACTCAGGACAGTGAAAGGGATATGTGAGGACATGCCACATGTCCCACCCCACACATGCTACGACCTTATCACAGCTTCTATGCCTTCAGCCACATTCCCCCTCTCCCCCCAAGCTGCCAACTATACTTAGGCCCAGGCTGGGTGAGTAGGGGTCAGCCATTCAGCTATTCCTTTAGGCCAGTGCCTTCCCTCCCTATCCCCAGTAACCACTTGAGCAGGAAAGGTCCCAGGGAGTCTGGAATCTGATGGGCTTTTCAAGAAATGGGATTAGTGCTTTTGGATTGGGCAATAAGGATGTGGGGACAAAAAGGAACATTTGTTTGGAATATACGAGAGTGTACCTGTGCGTCCCCCACCAGGAAACAACAGGCTGAAGAGAGGCCACCTGCACTTTACAAAATTTATTTTATTCATTTATTTATTTTATTTTGGTTTTTCGAGGTAGGGCCTCACTCTAGCTCAGGCTGACCTGGAATTCACTATGTAGTCTCAGGGTGGCCTCGAACTCATGGCGATCCTCCTACCTCTGCCTCCTGAGTGCTGGGATTAAAGGCGTGCGCCACCACACCCGGCTCTATTTTTTTTTAATTTTTTTATTTTTTAGAGAGAGAGAGAATTGGTGCGCCAGAGCCTCAGCCATTGCAATTGAACTCCAGGTGTTTGCGCCACCTAGTGTGCATGTGTGACCTTATGCTTGTGTCACCTTGTGCATCTGGCTTATATGGGACCTAGAGAGTTGAACATGGGTCATTAGGCTTTGCAGGCCACTAAGCCATCTCTCCAGCCCCCACCTGCATTTTTGCTATCCCCCCACCAGACCCCTGCTAGAGACCTGGCACCAAAACCACATGGTGCTGGTCACCCCACTCATCTCTCTCTCCGTCTGATTAATACCAGGGTGGCCATTTTCAGGCCTCTGTCTGGCCCTCCTGGTTCACAGTGTGCAGGTTCCTGGCCCAGGCAGAATGCAGTACCGGGCTTCAAGACTCTGTGGTGAGGCTGGTCTTCAGAAGGCCTTTCTGGAGGAATGGGCTCAGACTGTGCGTAAGATGACATCCCAGACGGGCTTAGGCACACAGGCAGGAAGCCCCTTGCTGGAGGCTACCAGGGCCACCAACCCCCATCTGCCAGGCGTCTCACTCTTTCAACAGGAAACATAGGCTGGGAGGAAATAGCAGAGCCAGGTGCAATTTGATCAGTGACCTATCACAGTAGGCTGCGTCCAGGCTAGAGGCCAGCTACCTCAGGGCATCTCAGGGACATAAAGGCCACTCTAACCTTCTGCTCTGAGGATTCCCCACAATGCTGCAGAGTCTGCTGCTCAGCTCCATCCCTGCCCTACTTCGGGTATCCCCAGACTGGACCCAGGTTCCTATCCAGGAGAACTTTGATGTCAGTCGGGTGAGCCTTCCTCCACTCACCTCTCACTGATGTCTACCTTGTCTTTTTGGTTTTCCATTCCAGCCTCCTACTCATACCCACCTTGATCCCAGCTTAGTAGGGTTGTACTGGATCAAGATTGGATTTCTGGGGCTGGAAGGATGGCTTAATGGTTAAGGCATTTGCCTGCAAAGCATAGGTTCAATTCTCTAGTACCCATGTAAGCCACCTGCACAAGGTGGTGCATGCATCTGGAGTTTGTAATGGCTAGAAGCCCTAGCATACCCATTTTCTCTCTCTCTCTCTCTCTGAATAAATAAAATATTTTTTAAAAGATTGGATTTGGGGAGAGGCTGGAAGACTTCTGCCCAATCTTAGCTTATGCCTACCACCACTACCTGCACTTAGCATGAGTTGCTCCAGTCTCCCAACGCAGGGCCAAGGCTGATCTGGGTACAGAGGCCTTGGGCACTGGACATGTGGCCCTGGCAATGAAGCAGCAATGTCCTGGCAAGATGGAGTGGGCTTAGGCCAGGGTGCAGGGGCCACCTCCCTCAGCCCTTCTGTCTTGCCCTGCAGTTCCAGAGCACCTAGTACGTAGTTGGGGCCATGTTGGATGATCAGAGCTTCCAGGACTCTAAGAATGATCCATGAAGATTCCTATGGTCTTAGTGACCCTCTTGGTTAGTGGCAAGCTGGCTGTCAAGTTCAGATATCCCACATAAGTGAGCCTCACCTTTGATTCAGCCTCAGACAAAGGCAGTATGGGAACATCCAGGTGTAGTTTTATGGGGAGTAGGCAGACCTGTGGGCGCTCCTGATGGTTGAGTCAGTTTCTGAAGCTGTACCCAGTCTGGGTTAAAGTGTTGCCCATGTATATGCTGAACCTCTGTCTCCCACTGTGTCTTCTTAGGACCCTCATGTCTGTGACATGAAGTCCAGACTCCAGCTACACAGCTCCCTCCTAGGTACTCAGAACTCTTTCTTGTCCTTGGCTGGCATGCCAGGACAGTTTCCCCCATGGTGTGCAGAAGATGCAGCTAAAGGCCAGGGGGAGCCAGAGATATCCCTGACACACCAGGGAGAAAGCACAGGCTCCTGACAGCCTGGACAGTGGTGACTCAAGAGTCACAGTGGCTTGTTCCCCAGAGGACTCCAGGCCAGGGTGAAAGCTCAGATGGAGGCCTGGAGGGGAGGCTAGGGATCCTGAATGCTGTGTGTGTCTTGGGCAAGCTCTCCAGCACACCCAGCAGGTCCTTCCTCTCCTGCAAGACAATCAAAGCACAAGGATATCTGTGAGGGTCTGTGAGGGGAGCTGTGGCATCTGTGCATGTGCAGCATCCTTGGGACAGAAGCAGGCAGGAATGGGTGCTGCCCAAGAGAGCAAGGGCAGCTGCTCACATGGGGAGTTTTTCCTCCCCAGGCCTCAGGGGGGTGCTGCCAGAAGATAGACTTGACCTTCACCAAGGTTGCTGTGTGTGGATGGGCAATTCAGCAAGCCTGGTGCAGCAGTCTGGTAGCCCTGGCAGCAGGGAGAGAGTGGAGTGAGGGATTGGCAAAGGGGATGAGACTTCCGGGGTGTTCAGCATCCCTGAGATGAGGCTTAAAGGTGTGGAGTTTCCTGGGCCTTGGTTAAGGGTTCTGCTCTCACTCTCAGCCATGGGCCAAACCGACTTCTGTGTGGACTTCCCAAACTACCAGCACTTTGTGGTTATGTACTTCCAGACCCAGAAGCAGGGTTTGGGGAACATCTAGGTGCAGTTTTATGGTGAGAGGGCAGACAGGCCTTTCCCCTGGAGCTGTACCCCATCTGGGTTAGAGTATTACCCATGTATATGTCATGCCTCTGCCTCCCACTGTGTCTCCTCAGGACCCTAATGCCTGTGGCACAAAGTCCAGACTCCAGCTATCCGGCTCCCTCCTGTTCTTTGTCCCTAGACATTCAGAGCCCTTTTTTGTCCTCAGCTTATATTGGGGACAGTTTCCCCCAGGGTGCGCAGAAGATGCAGCTGAAGGCATTTCCACTGGGTCTGAATCCCAACCGGGGCAGCCTGCTGCCTCCATCTGAGTGCTGTGCCTATCCCAGCTCAGGACTTCAGGAACAGGAAGAACCCAGACCCAAACTGGCAGGCAGGTCAAGCCCTGAGAGTCACTTCCTGGACTCTAGGCCAGGACAGAAGTACCTGGCACAGTCTTAAACTATCCCAACCAAGTTAGGATGGAAATGTCCAAGCAGGTATCCCAGGAGGGTATCATGTATAGGGAGCACGGGGGACTCAACGAAAGGGCAGAAACGTTCCACCTGCTCTCTCTACAGACCAGTGTGCTGATGCGTTCCCATAGTTAGCATAGGTGAGTGTCCAGTGGCTTGCAGACCTCTGAGGTCACTCCTAACACCCCCCCCATACACTATAGGTTGCATGGGACATGAGGAAGCATGGTCACTCAGCCACAGAGCTGTCTGGGCGGGTGTAAGTCAGGGAGATGAGGCCTGCACTTGAAGGTCCTTTTGCAGTGATGGAGCCAGCCTCCAGTACCTGTGGGGACAGTGCTGTCTGTATGCCTCACCTTCTCACCCCTCTCCATAGCTCCCCAGGCACAAAGAACATTCTGCTAAAATTGGCATGGCCATGAGTTTCTCGGGAAAGGTAGAGAGGGAGTGGCGGTTGGTAAGGGATCTGGCTCTTGAAGAGCCCACCCCCCCAGCCCCGCAGTCTAAGGCTCCTGATGGGGTTTGGAGTTGGTGTACACCCTGCAAGCAGCTGGGCTGAACGCAGAGGGCAGGAGGCTCAGTTACACAGGCTGAGGGGGCCTTCCTGGCTCCCCGTGGGCCCTGGGGCCTGATTTAGAAGTGTGGCGCTAGTTCAGCTACCAGGCGCACCTGTCCGAAATCATGTAGCAAGGGCCACGCAAGCCCTAGCTCTATATACACCCTAGGTGTGAGGGTCACTGCCCACAGGCTTAGCCTTCAGGGCTCTGCCAATCTGCAGCCCCAAGCGAGTCTGGGCAGCTTCAGTCCACAGGGGTTCTCTGACTACTCCACCCTTCTTCCAGCCCTCTGCCTGCTCCCCACCCTTGCAAAGACCAGCTGAATAACTCCCAACTCTGCCCCAGAGGCAGACTGTGGGGACCTGTATAAAAATGCATCGCTGCTGTGTTAATACAGATCTCTCTCTCTCTCTGTGTGTCTCTGTGTGTGTGTGTGTGTGTGTGTGTGTGTGTGTGTGTGTGTGTGTGTGTTGAGACAGAGTCACATGTAGTCCAGGCTGCCTTCAAACTAGCTATGTAGCCAAGGATAACCTTGAACTTCTGATCCTCCACCTTCTTTGCTGGGATTACAAATGTGCACCACCATGCCCAGTTTATGCAGTACTGAGGATCAAACCTAGGGCTTCATACATATTAGGCAAGCACTCTACCAGCTAAGCTACATCCATTGTATGTATGTATGTATGTATGTATGTATGTATGTATGTATGTATGTATGTATATTTTTTTAGAGAGTCAGAGAGAGACAGAATGGGCGCACCAGCGACCTCTCAGCTGCTGTGAACAAACTCCAGATGCATGCGCCCCCTTGTGGGTAAGTGCAGCATTGCGCTCATGCATCACTTTGTGTCTGGCTAAATGTGGGACCTGGAGAATCGAACCAGCATTCTTAGGCTTAGCAGGCAAGCGCCTTAACCACTAAGTCATCTCTCCAGTCTTTTTTTTTTTTTTTTTAATGGGGCTGGGGAGATAGCCCAGTGGGTAAACTACTTGCCATGCAAGTGTGAGGACCTGAACCTGAGTTTGGATCCCCCAGTACTCACACAAAATGCCTGGCATAGTGATGTCTACCATTGCCACCCTCAACACACATATGTGGACCCACACCTGCATGCACCACACACATGTATAAACATGAAAAAAATGAAATTAAAAATAAATAGGGGGGCTGGAGAGATGGTTTAGCGGTTAAATGCTTGCCTGTGAAGCCTAAGGACCCTGGTTCGAGGCTTGATTCTCCAGGACCCAAGTAAGCCAGATGCACAAGGGGCGCATGCATCTGGAGTTCATTTGCAGTGGCTGGAGGCCCTGGCACGCCCATTCTCTCTCTCTAACTGCCTATTTCTGTATCTATCTCTCTCAGATAAATAAATAAAAAAATAAAATATTAAAATAAATAAATAAATAAATAAATAAATAAATAGGGGCTCAGTAGTTAGAGACACTTGCTTGCAAAGTCTGCAGCCTGTGTTCAACCTTTCCACCACCCATGTGAAGTTGGACAGGCATCCATTTGTAGCAGCAGGACACCCTAGCATGTACACACACACACACACACACACAAATAAATAATTTTTAAAAATACAAATAAATAAGGAAAAAATAATTCTAAAAATTTTAAAGTAAGTACAATATCTGTAATTAAATATTTTGGCAAGTACTGACTGCAAATTTGTCAAAATGTTAATAATCTGGGGGCTCATTATGCTATTCTTTCTTTCTTTCTTTCTTTCTTTCTTTCTTTCTTTCTTTCTTTCTTTTTTTTCTTAGGACTTTTTGAGGTAGGATCTTACTCTAGCCCAGGCTGACCTGGAACTCTGTAGTACCAGGATGGCTTCAAACTCACAGCAATCCTCCTAACTCTGCCTCCCAAGTGCTATGCTATTGTTTCTGCTTTTCAGTTGGTTTAAATTGTTTCATTAAAAAATTTAGTCCTGGAGCTGGGCGTGGTGGCACACGCCTTTAATCCCAGCACTCGGGAGGCAGAGGTAGGAGGATCGCCATGAGTTCAAGGCCACCCTGAGAATACATAGTTAGTTCCAGGTCAGCCTGGGCCAGAGTGAGACCCTACCTCGAAAAACCAAAAAAAAAAAAAACTTAGTCCTGGGCTGGAGAGATGGCTTAGCAGTTAAGGCACCTGCCTGCTAAGCCTAAGAACACCCGTTTGGTTCTCCAGGTCCCACATTTAGCCAGATGCAAGTGACGCAAGGGCGCAGTGACGCAAGGGCGCAATGCTGCACTTGCGCACGCGTCTGGAATTCGTTCACAGCGTCTGAAAGGCCACTGGCGTGCCCATTCTCTGTCTCTCTCCAAAATAAAAAAAACAACTCAATCCTAGCCAGGTGTGGTGGTGCACACCTTTAATCCCAGCAGTTAGGAGGGAGAGGTAAGAGGATCACTGTGAGTTCAAGGCCAGCCTGGGACTACAAAGTTCCAGGTCAGCCTGGGTTAGAGTGAGATCCTACCTCAAAACAAAACAACAACAAAAACCTCAATCTTAGCCTGGCATGCTAGTGCACACTTTTAGTCCCAGCACTCTGGAGGACCACTGAGTTTGAGGCTAGCCTGGGACTAAAGAGTGAGTTCCAGGTTAGCCTAGGCTAGAGTGAGGCCCTGCCTTGAAAAAAAAAAAATAACAAAATAAATAAATAAATAACCCAATTCTGGGCTGGGGAGATGGCTCAGCAGTTAAAGGTACTTGCTTGTACAGCCTGCCAGCTGGAGTTTAATTCTCCAGTATACACATGAAGCCAGATAAAAAATGTGGTCAATGCATCTGGAATTCATTTGCAGTGGCAAGAGGCCTGGCATATCCATCCCCCTCTCTTTCTCTCTCTCTCTCTCTCTTTCTTCTTTCTCTCTCACAAATAAGTAAATTTAAAAAGTTGGGTTTTTTTTGGTTTTTAATCCCAGTTTTGCTGAGAGTTCGAGGCCATGAGACTCATAGTTAATTCCAGGTCAGCCTGGACCAGAGTGAGACCTGGAAAAAAAAAAAAAAAAAAAACAAACAAAAAAAAAAAGTTGGGTTTTTTTTCTTTGTTTTTCGAGGGTGGCCTCTAACTCAGGCTGACCTGAATTAACCTACCTCTGGCCTCCTGAGTGCTGGGATTAAAGGGGATTAAAGGCCACCACCATGCCCAGCTTAATAAAAATATTTTTTAAAACTCAGGCTGGGGATAGTGGCACACGCCTTTAATCCCAGCACTTGGGAGGCTGAGGTAGGAGGATCGCTATGAGTTTGAGGCCACCCTGAGAACACAGAGTGAATTCCAGGTCAGCCTGGAGTAGAGTGAGACCCTACCTTGAAAAAAAAAAAAAAAAAAAAAAACAAGCAACAACAACAAAAACCTCAACCCTGGGCTGGAGAGATGGCTTAGTGTTTAAGGCTCTTGTCTGCAAAGACAGAGGACACAAGTTCAATTCTCTAAGACCCACATAAGCCAGATACCCAAGGTGGCGCATGTGTCTGGAGTATGCAGAACTGGCATGCCCATTCTCTCTTTCTCTATCAGTCTCTTTCTCTCTCTCTCTCATAATAAATAAAATAAAGTATATATTTTTAAAAACACCTCAATCCTGTCTTGACAGATTTCTCTTTTTTTTTTTTTGTTTTATTTTTGGGGATTTGTTTGTTTGTTTGTTTGTTTGTTTTTTCGAGGTAGGGTTTTATCTAGCCCAGGCACCTGGAATTCACTGTGTAGTCTCAGGGTGGCCTTGAACTCACAGCAATCCTCCTACCTCTGCTGCCTGAGTACTATGATTAAAGGTGTGCGCCACCATACCTAGCTTTTTTTTTTTTTTTTTTGAGGAGGAAGAATTTTGTATTCTTTTAATGGTTTATATATTGCTTTTCTTAGTCATATTACATATTTTGAAAACATTTTTACAAGGAAATGGGTGGGAACAATTACACTAAAATACTCTATTTCATCCAAAAAGTCCATGTTAGCAGTTTGGTTGACTGAAAAGAACATCCACCTATTCCTCAGGGCTTGGGAGGAGAGCCCTACAAGTGGGAACTGTCTTGCTGCCAAAGTGTACCCCCATCTCTCACGCCTCTTCAAGAAGGAGGAGGTACCCACCAGGAGGCCACCTGGGACATTTTTGAGGCCACTTATGAAGCAAGTGCTGGGGAAGAGCTCTGAGTGAGGAGTCCTGAGGTTAGGGTGGGCTTCAGTGAAGGCCCAAGATGAAAAAATTTTTTAAATATATATTTCATTTATTTATTTGAGAGAGAGAGAATAGGCATGCCAGGGCCTCCAGCCATTGCAAACAAACTCCAGATGCATGCATCCCCTTGTGCATCTGGTTTACATGGATCCTGGAGAATCAAACTGGGATCCTTTGGCTTTGCAGGCAAGCGCCTTAACTGCTAAGCCATCTCTCCAGCCAAAGATTTTATCTTTTCGTTCTCACAGGTCAAAACACTTTGCCTTCAATGTCATTTTACAGAGCAAATTCTTTTCTTTTATGAGGGCAGGGGGAGAGAATTTGTGCAACAGGGCCTCCAGACACTGAAATTTAACTCTAAATGCATACACTACCTTGTATGCATGTGCAACTTTGTGTGCTTGTGTCACCTTGTGCGTCTGGCTTATGTGGGATCTGGAGAGTCAAACATAGGTCCTTAGGCTTCACAGGCAAGTGCCTTAACCGCTAAGCCCCAGATTATTTTTGAAATTCATAAGCTTTAATGGCATCTCTCTGGGTTCCTGATAGCACAGAACAGTTTTTCTGAAAAATTTAACAGTGTGTCCGAGTATTGCAACACTTTATTAAGAGTATTGACTTTAAATTAGTAGCTGAAGTAACAATTGCATGAAGCCAGAATAGATATAATGCATAATACTCACACTTGATTTTTTGACATGACAAAGGTCAAACTTTTGTTTTCATTCAGTGCACTCCACTGTACAAAGCCATTGTGAACAATATTTGTACAATTGAACAGTTTCCTAGCTGTTCAGACACAGATTTATTTCAAACAGGTAATTGGGGGCTGGAGAGATGGCTCAGAGATTAAGACATTTGCCTGTGAAGCCAAAGGACCTCAGTTCAATTTCCCAGGAACCCACGTGAAGCCAGATGCACAAGGTGGCACATGTGTCTGGAGTTCATTTGCAGTTGTCTGGAGGCCTGGTACACCCATTTTTCTCTCCTGCCTCTTTCTCTCCCTCTCTCTCTCAATTAAATAAGTAAATAATATAAAACAGGAAAAAAGCTTTAAAAAACAGGTAATTGAGCCGGGCATGGTGGTGCATGCCTTTAATCGCAGCACTGGAGGAACACCATGAGTTCGAGGCCACCCTGAGAATACAGAGTGAATTCCAGGTCAGCCTGGGGCCAGAGTGAGACCCTACCTCGAAAAACAAAAACAAAAACAACAACAAAAAAAAAAAAACAGGTAATTGGCAAGCATAATTAATTACAAGTTAGATTAGACTACCCCCAGCACTTTAAAATATTAATAAGGCATAAATTTACAGTTGCTCCATTATGGTTAGCAAAATAAAGTCCAGAGTATGGCTGGGAATTACTACTGTAATCCCAGGAAGTTTTTTTTTTTTGTTTTTTTTTTTTTTTTTTTTTGGTTTTTCAAGGTAGGGTCTCATTTAGCTCAGGCTGGCTGGGAATTACTCCTACTGTAATCCCAGTGCTGGGATTAAAGGCGAGCTCCTTGGATGCCAAAGTCCCTGCTATAATGGAGTAGGCACAACTCAAAGGTCATATGCATAATCCAAGGTCATGACCTCCCAAGGATCCAGAGGAACATCTAGATTACACATGCAAAAGCAAACAAAAAAACAACAAAAAAAAACCTCTAGTTGTTCAGAAGACTCACCTCATCTGTACCTCCTTCCCATTGGGCACTCCTAGATGTTTCTTAGTGATGCTGTAAGATGAAGAGTGGCCAGGCGTGGTGGTGCACACCTTTAATCCTAGCGCTTGGGAGGCAGAGGTAGGAGGATCGCTGTGAGTTCAAGGCCACCCTGAGACTACATAGTGAATTCCAGGTCAGCCTGGGCCAGAGTGAGACTCTACTTTGAAAACCAAAAAAAAAAAAAAAAGTATAAAAAGAGTGACCAAAGCAAAGTCACTTTCATGATCACTGTCAAGTTAAAGCATCCGAAGAATGTTTACTTTTTTACACTTTGAATTTTTCCAGGTAGGGTCTTGCTTTAGCCCAAGCTGACCTGGAATTCACTCTGTAGTCTTAGAGTGGCTGCAAACTCACAGTGATCTTCCTAACTGGCCTCCCTAGTGCTGGGATTGAAGGCACGCACCACCACACCTAGCCAGATTTATTTTCTTTTATTTTTAAAAATATTTTATTTATTTGAGAAAGAGAGAGAGGCAGCTAGAGAATGGGTATGCTAGGGCCTCTAGCCACTGCAAACGAACACCAGATGCATGTGCCACCTTGTGCAGCTGGTTTATGTGGGAACTGGTGAATTGAACCTGAGTCCTTTGGCTTCATAGGCAAGCACCTTAACCACTAAGCCATCTCTCCAGCCCGCAGATTTCTTTCTTTCTTTCTTTCTTTCTTTCTTTCTTTCTTTCTTTCTTTCTTTCTTTTTTTATTACTTTTCAGAGAGACAGAGAGAGAATTGGCAAGACCGGGCCTCCAGCCACTGCAAACAAACTCCACAAGCATGCACCACCCTGTGCATCTGAGTTATGTGGGTACTGGGGAATCAAATGTGGGTCCTTACGTTTTGCAGGCAAGTGTCTCAACCACTAAGCCATCTCTCCAGCCCGCAGATTTCTTTTCTTTGATAGAGACCCTTTGAGCTGAGAAGTCATTAATTAAGGAATCCTTCCCTGACTCTGGTGACCAGACAGCCCCTATGATGCCTTCAGTTGGCCTGTCCATACTCAAGGGCAGCATTCTGCCCAGGTGGTGTCCCTGTCCCCAACCTGAAGACATGGGCAGAACACAGTGGGGAAAGGACCAGAGAGCTGCAGCCCCGTCTGGTGTCCCCGTGCAGCTGTGCCTCCCAGGCTTGAGCAAGGTATAGTCACAATCCTCCTGACTCCAGAGGTGTCTGCTGAGAGATGCCACCCGAGCTCCAGAGGTCACTTGATTAATGTTGCTTCTATCTGTGGTCATTCAGCTTCAACAGGAGCCAAGAGAAGGGACAAGAGAGCAGCCACAACAGCAGCAGGGATGGATATAGGTGGAGGGGGAAGCTTGATTTCCTGCAACTGTCCCAGTGTTCAGCCCCAGGAGCTCACCAGGAAGAGTCTGGAGTGGGAGAATGCAGGCTACCTCTCACAGCCTCAGGAATACCCTTCCTTTCCTTCAAGAGTCAAACATCTACAGCCCTAGGGGTCCCTAGGAGAACAATGAATATCGTTCTTTCGCCTCCACCTAGTTTAGCCCAGGACTTGCCATTTTCTGCACCATCCCACTCTGGCCACATGGGGGCAACCTTCAGCTGGTATTCCACCCAGAATTCCAAGGACGAAAGCTATGTCAGATCTTGTCCTTGCAGCTCAGAATTACCTCCACCCTGAAGGGTCCCACCTCACCCAGAGTAAGGCCCTGCAGCTCTCCAGTCTCCTTGCCCAGCTCACTGACCCTGTAGCCTCAGAAGTGTGGGTTTTCCCATGAAAATCAAATGTGCCACTGCTAACGTTTCCCCTCTTTTGTTTGTTTAAAGAAAGGAGGTCTTGGGACTAGAGAGATGGCTTAGCAGTTAAAGAGCTTGCCGGCATAACCAAAGGACCCAGGTTCAATTCCCCAGTATCCATGTAAAGCCAGATGCACAGGGTGGCACATGTGTCTGAAGTTTGTTTGCAGAGACCCTAGTGTGCCCATTCTCTCCCTCTCTCTCTGTCTCTAGTCTGCCTCTTTCTTTCTCTCAAATAAATAAATAAAATATTTTTTACAAAATTTTAAAAAAAAAGGTCTTGCCAGGCCTTTAATCCCAGCACTCGGGAGGCAGAGGTAGGAGGATCGCCATGAGTTCAAGGCTAGCCTGAGACTATGTAGCAAATTCCAGCTCAGCCTGGGCTAAAGCGAGACCCTACCTCAAGAGAGATAAAGAGAAAGAAGGAAGGAAGGAAGGAAGGAAGGAAGGAGGGAGGGAAGGAAGGAAAGAAAGAGAGGGAGGGAGGGAGGGAGGGAAGGAGAGAGGAAGGAAGAAAAGAAGGAAGGAAGGAAGGAAGGAAGGAAGGAAGGAAGGAAGGAAGAAAGGAAGGAAGGAAGGAAGAGGGCTGGAGAGATGGCTTAGTGGTTAAGGTGCCTGCCTGCTAAGCCTAAGAACGCCCATTCTGTTCTCCAGGTCCCACATTTAGCCAGATGCAAAAAGTGACACAAGGGCTCAATGCTGCACTTGCCCACAAGGGGGTGCACGTGTCTGGAGTTCGTTCATAGCAGCTGAGAGGCCGATGGCGCGCCTATTCTCTGTCTCTCTAACAAAGAAAGACAGAAAGAGAGAGAGAGAGAAAGAAAAGAAAGAAAGAAAGAAAGAAAGAAAGAAAGAAAGAAAGAAAGAAAGAAAGAAAAAGAAAGAGACAAAGTCTTGTTATGCTGGCCTCAAATTCCTCAGCTCAAGCAATACTCCTGCCTGGTGGTTAGCACCACAGGCATGCGCTGCTGTGTATAACTAACAGGTTTATTGAGTAGGTCCATACCAGGCACTGCATAAGCATAGAAGACACAAAGTTGCTACATAAACAGGAGCATCATGGGAAAAACAGACACGCACTTATCACCTACCACTGGGTGATGAATTATCCCATAATTCAGCTCAGGACAAGTTGTGTTGTCTCCAGGTCTCTGGGGATCAGGACAGGTCCACTAGTAGAGGAGGGATCAGTGTGCTCTCCCTTCAGGCTGTAGTCTACAGGAGCTTATCTGGAGCTCTGCCTCCCAGCGCCCTCTCTGGAGCTAGCAAGCCTCCATGTTTTGCCCCTCAAAAGACTCCCTAGGCTACCTTGTGTAATACTGAGCAATTCAAAAGGGATAGGGGAAAGCTGGGCGTGGTGGTGCACACCTTTAACCCCAGCACTCGGGAGGCAGGAGGATTGCTATGAGTTCGAGGCCACCTTGAGACTCAGCCTAGGCTGGAGTGAGACCCTACCTCAAAAAACAAAAACAAAAGCAAAACAAAGGGATGGGGGCTGGACAGATGGCTTAGTGGTCAAGGCACTTGCTATAAAAGACAAAGGACTTAGGTTCGATTCCCCAGTACCCACATAAAGCCGGATGTACAAGGTGACACATGTGTCTGGAGTTCTTTGCAGTGGCTAGAGGCCCTGGCACACCCATTCTCTCCTTCTCTCTGTCTCTCTTTCCTTCTCTCTCTCAAATAAATTAAAACAAATATTTTGCCGGGCATGGTGGCGCACGCCTTTAATCCCAGCACTCGGGAGGCAGAGGTAGGAGGATCTCCGAGAGTTCGAGGCCACCCTGAGACTACATAGTGAATTCCAGGTCAGCCTGGACCAGAGTGAGACCCTACCTTGCAAAACCCAATATATATATATATATATTTTTAGGGCTATAAAGATGGCTTAGCAGTTAAGCACTTGCCTGTGACACCTAAGGACCCCAGTTCGAGGCTCGATTCCCTAGTACCCACATAAGCCAGATACACAGGTGGTGCATGCATCTGGAGTTCATTTGCAGTGGCTGCAGGCCCTGGTGCACCCATTCTCTCCCTCTGTCTGCCTCTTTCTCTTTCTGTCACTCTCAAATAAATTAAAATAAACAACAAAAACATTTTTTTAATGTTTTTAAAAAGGGATGGGGAAATGACAGCCATCACTTCTGCCATATTTCAGTGCCATATTGCTGAAGCAAGTTATTAGAAGCAGCTTAGGGGCTGGAGAAGTGGTTCAACAGTTAAAGGCACTGGCTCGCAAAGCCTGCCAGCCAGCATAGGTTCAATGTCCTAATATCCATGTAAAGCTAGATGCATAATATGGTGCATGCACCTGGAGTTTGAGTGCCCTGGTGCACTCATATTCATTCTCTTTCTGTCTCTCTCCATCTTCCCCCCTCAAATAAATGAATAAAAAATATTTTTAAAAGAAGCAGCTTAAGCTGGGTGTGGTGGTGCACGCCTTTAATCCCAGCACTCAGGAGGCAGAGGTAGGAGGATCACTGTGAGTTCAAGGCCACCCTGAGAATACAGAGTGAATTCCAGGTCAGCCTGAGCTAGAGTGAAACCCTACCTCAAAACAAAGCAGAAAAACAAAAAAGAAGCAGCAGCTTAGGTTGTGTGGTGGGGCACACCTTTAATCCCAGCACTCAGGAGGCAGAGGTAGGAGGATCACTGTGAGTTCAAGGCCACCCTGAGACTACATAGTAAATTCCAGGTCAGCCTGGACTAGAGCGAGACCCTACCTCAAAAAAAAAGGGGCGGGGAGAGGCTGGAGAGATGGCTTAGCGGAAAAGGAACTTGCCTGCAAAGCCTAAGGACCCATTTTCTACTCTCCAGATCCCATGTAAGCCAGACACACAAAGGTGACACAAGTGCAAGGTCTCACATTCCCACTAGGTGGCACAAGCATCTGGAGTGCAATTTCAGTGACTGAGGCCCTGTCAGTTCTCTCTCTGTGTCTCTCTTGCTCTCACTCTCTCTATAAAAATAAAAGCAGGGCTGGAGATGGCTTAGCAGTTAAGGCGCCTGCCTGCCAAGCCTAAGAACGCCCGTTCGATTCTCCAGGTCCCTCGTTTAGCCAGACGTAAAGTGACACAAGGGTGCAATACCGCACTTGCCCAAAAGGGGTGGGTGCATCTGGAATTCGTTCACAGCAGCTGAGAGGCCACTGGTGTGCCCATTCTCTCCCCCTCTCTCTCTCCCTCTCTCTCAAAATAAATAAATAAAATAAATAAATAAATAAATAAATAAATAAATAAATAAATAAAAGCAGCTTAACAAAGGGTCCTACCATGGTGCAAATAAAGGAGGTATGGGTGTCAGGGCTGTCCTAGAAAATCTTACCATGAGTAAACTGGAATGTGCAAAGACAACAATGACACAGGAGACAGGAATGGAAATTTGGGTAGTGTTGAAATGTTCTATACCACACCTCGAGGGGCTTCTTTGGAATATGGTGTTTTAGTAAAGACCTGAAGGCAGTGTACAAGTCTGGGGAAGGATGAGCTAGGGACAGTCAACAACCCAACAGTGAAGTAAGTCTCTGAGGCAGGAGCCTCAGCAGTCTTGGAGGAAAGCACACCAAGGCTAAGTAAGAAACGAGGAAAGCTTGGCTAAGGGCACCCTTAGGATACATTAACGCAGCCTACAAACTCACTCACCAACCCCTCTTCCCCATGGCCCCTGTGTAGTCACTCCAGCTCTCTTGCAAAGCCTTGAGCTGTTCTGTTTTGTTGCCACCTCCAGGCCTCCTCCTGGGGTCCCCTTTTCCTGGATGGCAGCTCAAACAGCCCCTGCTCCCGTCCAAGGTGCAGCCCCTGCTGTGGCTACCTGAGTGTCGTCATGTGGGTTTGTCTCTGCCATTTGATCTCCAGCTCCAGGAGATCATTGTTGGCCACAGTGTCTTCAGAGCTATGACAGCAGAAGGCACACAGTAGGTGGTGGCTCCGATCCTGGGAGGGATGCTTGGGATGGAGACCTTTTGCATTGGCTACTACTTTGGGGGGGGGGTGTGACACATGTTTTTTAAAAAATATATTTTATTTATTCCTTTATTTTTTATTTTTTTGTTTTTCTGTTTTTCAGGTTTTTTGTTTTGTTTTGTTTTGATTTGCAAGGTAGGGTCTCACTCTGGTCCAGGCTGACCTGGAATTAACTATGTAATCTCAGGTTGGCCTCGAACTCTCAGCAATCCTCCTACCTCTGCCTCCTGAGTGCTGGGATTAAAGGCGTGCGCCACCACGCCTGGCTTTTGTTTTTCAGTTTTTTTAATTGTACGCACATTCATAGAACATGAAATTAACTTCCTTTTCCTTCCTTTCCTTCCTCCCTCCCTTCTTTTTTTATTATTTTTTGACAACTTCTTTAACTGTAGACAATATCCCATGTTATTTCCCTCCCTCCCCCCACTTTCCCCTTTGAAACTTCACTCTCCATCATATCCCCTCCCCCTCTCAATCAATCTTTCTTTTCAGTATGATGGTCTTATGTAGGAAGTGTCAGGCACTGTGAGGTCATGGATATCCAGGCCATTTTGTATCTGGAGGAGCACGTTGTAAGAAGTCCTACCCTTCCTTTGGTTCTTACATTCTTTCTGCCCCCTCTTCCGCAACGGACCCTGAGCCTTGGAAGGTAGGTTTGAGATGTTTCAGTGCTGAGTACTCTTCTGTCACTTCTTCTCAGCACCAAGGTGCCTTCTGAGTCATCCCAAGGTTGTGGTGGCACATGTCTTTAATCCCAGCACTCAGGAGGCAGAGGTAGGAGGACTGCTGTGAATTCGAGGCCACCCTGAGACTACATAGTGATTTCCAGGTCAGCCTAAGCTAGAGTGTTACCCTACCTATCTCGAAAAACAACAACAAAAAACCCCAAAGTCAGGCTGGAGAGATGGCTTAGTGGTGAAGGCACTTGCCTGTGAAGACTAATGACCCATATTCCACTTTCCAGATCCCAGGTAAGCCAGACACATAAGGTGATGCAAGTGCACAAGGCTGCACATGCACACAAGGTGGTGCACACATCTGGAGTTGGTTACAGTGGCTGGAGGCCCTGGCAGCCAATACTTTCCCCCACCCTCAAAAAAAAAAAAAAAAAAGGCGGGCTGGAGAGATGGCTTAGCTGTTAAGGTGCCTGCCTCCTAAGCCTAAGAACACGGGTTCCAATCTCCAGGTCCCACGTTTAGCCAGATGCGAAGTGACGCAAGGGCGCAATGACCACAAGGGGGCGCACGCATCTAGATTTCGTTCTCAGTAGCTGAGAGGTTGCTGGTGCACCCATCTCTGTGTTCTTCTACCTCTCTGTCTCTCTCTCTCTCTCTCTCTCTCAAAAAAAAAAAAAAAAAAAAAAAAAGCCGGGCGTGGTGGCGCACACCTTTAATCCCAGCACTTGGGAGGCAGAGGTAGGAGGATCGCCGAGAGTTCAAGGCCACCCTGAGACTACATAGTTAATTCTGAACCAGAGTGAGACCCTACCTTGCAAAAAAAAAAAAAAAAAAAAAAAAAAAAGGCTAGTCTATTGGGCTTGCTTCAAAAAAACAAAACAAAACAAAAAAACAAAGTCCCAAGTTTAAAAAAAAAAAAAAAAAAAGGGCTGGACAGATGGCTTAGCAGTTAAGGCATTTGCCTACAAAGCCAAAGGACCTTGGTTTAATTTCCTAGGGCCACATAAGCCAGATGCACAAAGTGGCACATGCATCTGTAGTGCATTTGTAGAGACTGAAGGCCCTAGGGTGCCCATTTTGTTTTTCTCTCTCTGTGCTTGCAAATTAAAAAAAAAAAAAAAAGTAGAGCTGGAGAGATGGCTCAACGGCTAAGGCATTTGCCTGCAAAGCCAAAGGACCTTGGTTCAATTTCCCAGTACCCACATAAAGGCAGATGTACAATGGTACATGCAACTGGAGTTCGTTTGCAGCAGCTGGAGGCCCTGATGCATCCATTCTCCGTTTCTGTCTTCTCTCTGCTGTCGGGAGCCATTTGCCTGAACACCTGTTTGTTCATAGCCTGGGTACATTCTTTTGACCTTGAGGCCAAGATTTGACTGTTCTTTGATTCATGCTGAAGGACGTGGCTTTCTCAAGAAACCCTCTTCTCCGTCCAATGGTCCGCTCGCGTTTTCTCAGAAGGACTTGCGGTTCACCCTCTTAGGGGTCTAAGCGGAGGAGTCTCCCCCAGGGCTGCTGCTCGTCTTCCTCCAGGAAACTCACATCTATGGAGACCCAGAACCGCCCGCAGAGAAACAACGCGCCGGCGCCTCCGGGCCATCCGCAGCGCCTCTCCAGCCCCGATCCCGCCCGCTTTTCGCCGCGCAGAATGGATCCAGGATACAGCCACGCGGCCGCTGTCCTGCTTACTACTTTTGCCTCGTGCCTTGTCAAACTTAGGAGCAAGAAAGCGTTGTGTCTGTACCTAGTGTTGTATACAGCACCAGTGGCTCATGGCCACTGGGACCAGCATGTTGGGAGGTAAGATGCAAAAGAGGAGGAGCTATAGGGATACAGAAGACACAGGAGGTGATGAGAGCTGAATAGGCCTCTGCGTGGGCACAAGGGCCATAGCCAAGATGGCACCGCTGAACCGACGCACGGTGAAGCCATACTATGAACCGGGCTCAGGAGTGCCCCGGCCAGCTCCAGGTTCCCCCTACCCGCCCCCCACCCCGTCCCCGCTGCGGGGTAAGCCCTACCCTCAAGCCCCGCCCCCGATCCTCTAGTCCCGCCCTCTCGTTAAGCCCCGCCCCCAACCCCACCAGCTTCCGGCTGTGCCACGATCCTCACCCCGCGCCGCGGGTCCTAAACACGCAGCTCCGTCCCTTGCCCTGTAGCCCTGCCCCGGCACGCACCGGAAGTCCCGCCCTAGAGCGGACGCCAGTCTGCTCCGGGTCATCCGGGCTGCTGCCCGCCCCGCTGCCAATGGGGCCGCCTCCGGGGTCGCCGCTGCTCTGCACGCTGCCGCCGGGCTCAGGCCCTCCCCGCTTCGTGTGCTACTGCGAGCTGGAGGGGGATGGGGACCGCGGCGGCTTCAGCCTCTAGTGAGTGTGTGGGGTGGTCCCGGGAGGTGGGGTGCAGGAGCTCAGCGGGTGCTGATAGCCCCTCCCGCCCAGTGTGACGGACGGCGCGGAGCTCTGGAGCACCTGCCATTCGCCCGACAGCCTGGCGGCGCTCGTGCGTAACAACACTGCGGGGGAAGGGTCTGGGAGCCTGGCACCCTTTCTCCCCCCGCCCTTATAATGTGGTCCGCCGGGGATCCTGGGTGTTCCCGGGGTTGCACAGGTTTGGAATGACCAATGATTCTAGGGTCCCAGGCAGCTAGTTACAAGTCCCTGTGCCCTGCAGAAATCCCGCTTTGGCCTGAGTGCAACTGAGGATGTCACCTCCCGGTTCAGGTGAGCCTCAAACAGGGAGGCAGTGTGGGTGGGGCCTGGAGACGGGTGTGACCGCAGCATCACCTCACTTCTCCTTCCCCAGGGCAGCTTGCCAGCAGCAAGCCATGTCTGTAAGCCTACAGGAGGACAGGGCATCTCTGACCCTATCAGGAGACCCCTCAATCCTGGCTTTCAACCTCTCCAAGGTACCAGGCCCAGAGGCAGCCCTTAGATTGCAGGCACTGACTCTAGGCCTGGCAGAGCGTGTGTGCAGTCTAGAGAAAAAGCTGGCAGGTAGGTTGTGCCTGGGCACCTGCCCCTTCACTTTGGGACCCTGGTCTTGCTTGTCCCTCCTGGCACTGAGTGAGGTGGCCATTTCTTCCCAGCTGCAGAAGAGACACCTGCCAGCCCCAGGAAGAGCCCCCGACCAGCAGGACCTCAGCTCTTTTTACCAGGTAAAGGGTAGACTTGAGATGTGGGTTGAGGCTGGCTTCTTTTCTCTGGAACTGTCTTCCCAGACGTTTGAAGCTCCAGAAGAGGATCTATGTGGATAGTTGGTGTGGCCAGGGGTTTCTGATTTAAGTACCCCCAATCTGATTCTCCACTAGAACTTGATCACCAGAGAGGTGGCTCTGGACCTGGCGTCAGGAGACGGTGTCCAGGCGAGTCCCTCATCAACCCTGGCTTCAAAAGGTACCGTCCATCTTGTTCCTCTCATGATGGTCCCCTTCCCTGTCTCCACACCTCCATTGCATCACCCCCCTTTTCTCTTGCAGTAAGAAACCAGCTGGTGGTGTAGACTTTGACGAGTCCTGAAGATACTGCAAAACATGTAAAATTACCAGGAACCTGCCTTCAAGGAGAGGGCTGGCTCAAGACCCCACCCACCAGACATAACACCCTCCACTGGCTGGTCCTGCACTTAGGCAGGAGTAAGACTGTTTCTTAAGTCCCATCCCCAAGAAATAAACTTCTTCCTCTGGTAGAGCTGCTAGCCAGATAGACTGGTAGGGAATTGTTAAGGTGGGGAATGGCCTGGTGGGAGGAGATGAGAGAACCCTCTTGGCACACTCTAGGCATGGAGCCACAGGACGTAAACAGGTGCACCAAGCTCTGAGCTCCCTGAAGGAGGCTTCTTCTGGTTGGGTCTGAGACTGCAAAATCTCAGACCTGTCCAGCTGTTTCTGCATGGCCAGCCCAGGTGCTGAGAGGGTCCCATTGAGGCAGGGTTAGGACTCCCCAAGCCTTGGAATAGTCCCACCCTTTCAGGTCCTAGCCAGGCAGGACAGGCTGCTCCTGCCCCACACAAGGATGCACATCTTGGGCAATGCATATTTGGAAGGCCAACACAGTGTGCCAGGCAGTGGAAGCCCCTTACAAGAGGTGAGGGTTGGCCCACAGCCTGGGGTGGAGCTGAGGAATGTGAGCCTGCCCCCACCCACCTGGCCAAGATCCCTGAGGTTGGGCTCCATGGGGCTCTGCTCCCCACCCTTGGCCATCCAGGGCACCCCGCCCAGCTCTGGCCTGACTGGTTTGGGAGACTAATCCAGTCCCCCAGATCCCTGACGCCTCTGTGCCTGGGCAACTTCAGGAAGCCCCAGGCCTATGCACTGGCACCACAAGGGAGGACAGGCTGCACCCTGGGTTCTCCTGCCCGAGCCATCCTGGACTGTCATTTTGACCTGAGCGTCGCACCATGAGCTTGGTGTGGCCGTAATTGTGGGCTTCTGGCCACTGGGATGTTTAGGACACACTCATTCAGGGAAGAGATATCTTTATAGGGTGGCAGATGAGTGGGCACAGGTAGGGCATGCTAGCGGGGGTGCACAACAGGCTGGTAAGCTGCCAGGATCTCGGAGCTGTGAGGACACGTGTACTTGAACTCTTTCTCCTGCAGCGCACTGTCTAGGTAGTGGCGCACTCCCTGCAGCTCTGCAGGGATTGGCGCCTGGCGGAAGTGGGTGCACACAGTCTGCGGGCACAAGCAAGAGTCAGGTCAGAGCCTCAGAACAGGGTCAGGGCCTCACTTCAGGATCCCGCTCCCCAGTCTGACCAGCCATCCTGCGCTTACATCCACGATGTTCAGCTTGGGCAGCAGGCCACAATCAGCCAATGTGAACTGGTTCCCATCCAGGAAGCGGCGGCGTGACTCACGCAGCTGGGGCTCCTGTGCCAGCTCGTGCTCCAGGGGTGTGCGCAGGTAACTGTCCAGCCTGACCAGGGCACGCAGCAGCTGCTGGTACAGAGCTGGGGGCAGAGACACAGTGAAGACCTAACCTCGTGTGCACCCTCACCCACACCTGCCTAGCTCAGTCTCACCATCATCCTGCGCAGGCAGCGGGTTTTTGATGAAGGCTGAGAATTTGTGGAAGATGTCATTGCCTGCCGTGTTGGATGCCCTGTACCGGGGTGCCAGGCTAGGAAAGCTGTAGGGGTGGGTGATGTGACGGCTCCAGTCAGACCCTCACAACCCACTGTGCTCCAAGGTACCCTTCCCAGTCACACTGTCCAGGGTGTTCTCAGGCCCCATCGTTGCCTTCCCACCCACTCCGGCTCTCACTCAGGTGGTCCCAGCGTCTCCTCTAGAAATTCCTCTATCTGCAGCGTGTCTGTCTTGGCATCCCCATCGTACAGCAGGATGGGCAGCTGTGAGCCTGGTGCAAAGTCCTTCAGCACATCCAAAGCCCTGTGGACATCAGGCGGGAGGGAGGCGGCTGGCCTGAACTGGGCAGAGGCCAAGGAGGGGTCCAGGGTGAGTTCTCACCTGCGCGTGTCCACCGTGGTGAGTGTGAAGGGCACACCTTTGAGGAGTAGGACCATGAAGAGCCGCTGACAGGAGGGGCAGTGCCCCACACTCTCACCATCTTCACTGGCCTGGGTAGGTGGAGCAGGGGTGTGAAGCTGGGAGCAAACCCCGTGATCCTGCCACCAGCCTGGGTGGGACTCTGCCTTCTACTGCCAGTGGCTCTGGAGCCATGCCAGAGTTCTGGCCTGATGGGGCATGGCCTCCAAGGGTCCAGTGAGAGCCCTTGACTTGATCCCTAGAGTGATGAGGGGCACAGGACAGCTGGGAGCCTGGAGGTGGGGTACGGATGGAATCTGGATCTGGGGTCCTGGCGCAACCTTATCTTCAGAGCCTGGGCAGAGCCAGGTATCAGGTTTCAGGCCCAACAGCTGTCTACAGGGTGGGGTGGGCCAGCCAGCTTTCTGGGTGATTCACCCACCCAACTGGGCACTGGGACTGGCAGCCCAGTTTGGGGCTGTTGGAGGGGCAAGGGAGAGGCCAGTAAACACCCCCACACACACATACACACGGTTCAGGGTGCCAACTTGAAAGCTGATAGGTCTGCCCAGCCATCCCCCCCTCCTAGCACATGGACCCCCATATCCATTCAGGCCTCTGATGCCAGCAGTCTAAATGGCACCTCTTCCAACAAGGGGCTTTCCTCTAAGAGGCCTGGGCCAGGCCCAGAAGCTAAGGCAGAACGCAGGACCTAAGATTCCATTCCTGTTGGGGTAGCCCCTCCCCTAGCCTGCCCCACTTTACTTAACCTGTGTGGGGCTGCCCCACAGCTCACCATAGAGGAAGGGGCTCGGACACCACTGGGGAGACCCACCCCTCAGCCTACATCAGAAAGCAAAGCACCACCCTCCAACCTTCCCCCCAACCCAGCCTGCCCAGAACCTTCACAAACAGCTGGAGCTTAGCAGTTTCTGCCATGGTGGGAGCTGAAGCTTCGGGCGTGGGGCAAGAGGCGGGACCTGAGAGCTCTTTAAGACTCCCTGGGCGCTCCGCCCTCCCCAGCTTAGGGGCCCCGCCCCATGGAGCCACCTAGGTGGGTGGATAGGCTGCCCCAGCAGAGCCTTCTGCCTGTGCAATGTGAGCCCAAGAGTCCAGGGTGTCCACTCATGACAGTGGCCACAGAAAGCCGGAGTCTTGGGGGCTGGCTGTGGGTGTGAGAGGCTGGCACACAGTAAAAACGTCATTGCCTCGGTGTGAGGATGATGGGGAACAAGCGTGGTGGATGAAGACCAGAGGATGAGAAGGCAAGAAGAGCCCAGCTGTGAGGGGTGCCAAGCCTTGAAGGGGCATCTCTGAACCAGAATCACCCACCCTGACCTGGCCCAGGACTTATCTCACAGCCCTCCCTGCAAAGAGTGCATGTTGTCAAGGCCTCAGCACAGACAGCCAGAGGACAGGGACAAGTGGGAGTACCTGTTTGTCCATCTGTGTGATAAAGCTACCTGGAGGAAATGCCCCCTCCCACAGCCAGAGTCCAATCAGGCAGGGCCTTTGCCCTCAGGACAGGCCCGCATTCCAGACGTATTCGCGACTGATAAGCCCAGTTTTGGTCTTCGACACTGCCCAGCAGAGGCAGCTGTAGACTCCATATCCCTATCCTGTCCACACACGCTCATAGCTCATGAGTTACCCTCTTAACCTTCAGTCAGCACCGGGAGGGTTAGAAGCCATCATCTGCTGATCTTGCGGGAGGGTGGGGGCTGGCAGCATGGGCTTCAGCTGTAAGGAAAAGGCCAGGGTAGACTCCACATGCCAGGCACGTATTTGCTCCCTGCTGGGGCCTCCCAGTTCCACAGGCAGCAGGGAGTTCCTTTCTGGGTTACTAGCTATGCCTCTGCTGGTTTCTGGTGGCAGGGTAGCCTCAGGGGAGCTGCTGCCCACAAAGGACTGGTGCCATCCAGAGGCTAAGGGTAGCATTGGTTAGTTGCCTTCACCCTGGGCTTTGGGTGGTGCAGCTTGGTCTAGACAATGTGGTTCCTCCACACCTACCCACTCATCTATTTACCCATCTGGCTCCTGGCTAGAGCCTCAGCTACAGACTTATCTCACTCTGGCCTGAGCTCCTGGACAGGCTGATTGCAGCTCAAGTATCCTTGGAGCTCAGGTTCTGTGCTGGAGCCTCAATTCTTCCTCCATCTTGCCTCTGCCTCAACTCCCAGGGCTGATTCTCACTGACATGGTCATCTCCTCCCTCCAGTTTCCTGTGTCTCTTGCAGATAAACTGCCACCATGGAGAAGCCCCCCTCCCCAAGTCCCTTTCACAGATGTCAGTGGTCATCAGACATGCTGTGTGTATTCATGTATATGGCAAAGCTGCCCTTATCCACTAAAGGGAAGAAGTGGGCAGGGGAGAGGAACAGGGGCTCCAAGAAGAGGAAGCACAGAGCATCAGAATGTCTGACAATGGCTGACCTCAGGCACAGGCAGAGAGTTATAGCTGCCCATCCTGGGCCAGTCTGTAGGTAGCTGGTTATTGGCATGCTCCACACCTGTGCCTTTGGCCCCTGAAATGAGCCCTAACTTTATTCCTGAAACCCAGGGTACTTGCTACCTCATTGCATAGCTTCCTCCCCCAGGGGAGGGGACAGGAAGTGGGCCCAAATGTATGCATTAGTGCCGACAGTCTGAGAGTCTGGTATTCTAGGTTGGTTGTCTTCCTCTCCCCCAAATTCATATGTTAGAGCCTTAATCCATTGGGACTGAGAATGTGAAGTTAGGGGCTAGAAAGACGACTCAGTAGGAAAAATTGCTTGTTGTGGACTGGATGGATGGCTTAGCAGTTAAGGCACTTGTCTGCCAAGCCTAAGGACCCAGGTTCAATTTCTCAGGACCCACATAAGCCAGATGCACAAGGAGGTGCATGCATCTAGAGTTTGTTTGCAGTGACCCTGGCGTGCCCGTTCTCCAATCCCCTCCGTCTCTGCCCCTTCTCTCAAATAAATAAATAGGATGTGAGGACGATCTGGCTGCAACATCTGTCACCCCATTGATCGCCAGGGTTGATTCGGCTGATCTGGCTGGCTAGGCGGGTGCCCCCTTCCTTCCTCACCACTCCATGTGCGTCCATCCCGAAGCTGCGTGCTCTGTTGAAGAGGACGACCTTCCCCGAATAGACTCCACATGCTAGGCACGTATTTGCTCCCTGCTGGGGCCTCCTAGTTCCACCAGTCTTCGGTCAAGGGTATACGAGTAGCTGCGCTCCCCTGCTAGAACCTCCAAACAAGCTCTCAAATAAATAAATAGATAAATATTCTTTAAAATGTTTGTTGTGCAAGTGTGAGGACCTGAGTTTACATTCTCAGACCCAAGCACAGCAGCATGAGTGTCTGTTATCCCAGTGCTCCTTCCTGCAGTGAGACGGAAGGTGAAGACAGGAAAATCCTTGCAGCTTACAGGCCAGCTAGCCTTTTTAAATTTTATTAATTTATTAGTTTATTTGAAAGAGAGAAAGAAGCAAAGAGAAAAAGAGACAGAGAGAAAATGGGCACACCAGGGCCTCCAAGCCACTGCAAATGAACTCCAGATGCGTGTGCCACCTTGTGCATCTGGCTTACCTGGGTCCTGGGGAATCGAACCTAGGTCCTTTGGCCTTGCAGGCAAGTGCTTTAACTGCTAAGCTGGAGCCCTCCAGCTCCAGCTAGCCTTTTGAATGCAGTAGTGAACAACAAGAGACCTTGCTTTAAACAAGGTGTAAGGCATGGACCTGCACCCAAGGTTGTCCTCTGACCTCCACATGCCCACAGTGGAACGCCCATGCCAGCACTCATATGCACATACATACATATATGCATGCACACATACACAATTTTTTTTCTTTTTTCTTTTTGTTTTTTGAAGTAGGGTCTCACTCTAGTCCAGGCTGACTTGAGATTCACTATGTGGCCTTGAACTCACAGTGATCCTCCTACTTCTGCCTCCCGAGTGCTGGAATTAAAGGCATGGGCCACCACACCTGGCTAAAATTTTTTTCTTAAATATTTTATTTTTATTTATTTATTAGAGGGGGAAGAATGGGCCTCTGGTGACTGTAAATTAACTCCAGACACATGTGCCGCCCTGTACATCTGGCTTATGTGGGTTTTGGGAATCGAACCTCAGTCCTTAGGCAAGTGCCTTAACTGTTAAGCCATCTCTCCAGCCCTACAATTTTTTTTTAAAGAAATGTTTAAACTGGGCATGGTGGCACATGCCTGTAATCCTAGCACTTGAGAGGCAGAGGTAGGAGGCTCACCATGAGTTCGAGGCCACCCTGAGACTACATAGTGAATTCCAGGTCAGCCTGAGCTAGAGTGAGACCATACCTCGAAAAACCAAAAAAAAAAAAAAAAAAAAAGAAGAAAAAGAAGAAGAAGGAGAAGAAAAGAAAAAGAATGTTTAAAAAAAGGTAAAAGGGGGCTGGAGAGCTGGCTTAGTGGTTAAGGTGCCTGTCTCCTAAGTCTAAGAACACCGGTTCCAATCTCCAGGTCCCAAGTTTAGCCAGATGCAAAGTGACACAAGGGCACAATGCTGCACTTGACCACAAGGGGGTGCACGCATCTGGATTTCATTTGTAGCAGCTGAGAGGCTGCTGGCGTGCCCATCTCTATCTCTGTCTCCCTCTCCCTCTCTCTCTATCTCTCTCTGTGTGTCTCTCTCCCTAAAAAAAAGAAGGTAAAAGGGGCTGGAGAGATGGCTTAGCGGTTAAGGTATTTGCCTGCAAAGCCAAAGGATCCCTGTTCAATTCTCCAGGACCCATGTAAACCAGATGCACAAGGGGGAGCATGCATCTGCAGTTCATTTGCAGGGTCTGGAGGCCCTGGCACGCCATTCTCTCTCTCTCTCTCTCTCTCTCTCTCGTAAATAACTAGATAAAATATATAAAAAGAAAAAGAAAAGAAAAAAGAAGAATGTGACTATTGAGAGATCATGTCCTCTGAGAGGTAATCAAGTTAAAAATTAGTGTGGGATAGAATGCAATGTGACTGTGTCCTTATCAAAGTGGGAGATAAGTGGCTAGGGTGTGACTCAGTGGTAAAGAACTTGTTCAGTATGCAAAGTGCTGGGTTTGATCCTGAGCACCACAAAAGTTTGTGTGTGTGCATGCACGCGTGTGTGCGCGCGCGTGTATTTGGACATGGAGAAGTGCAAGCAGGAAGAACGTCATGTGAACGAAGGCAGAGGAGGGTAGGGTGACACCTGCTAGACAAGGAGTGTGGAAGATTGCCTGCAAAGCCCCAGGAGCTAGGGAAGGGCCTTCAGTGGAGCCAGCTTGTCCTAACCTACCTCAGACTGTGATCCTGTGATTGAGATTTCTCTTAACACTCCTCTCTCCCCACTTTGTAAGGCTGCCACAGCAAACTGATTCAAATGGGGGAGAATAGGAAATTAAAGTTGTCATTAGCAAGTGCCAGCTGTCAGGAGGAACAGATAACAGCTTTTGTTCTGTCCAGCTGCAAGGTGTGAATTTTCTAACACATGTTTTCTGTGAATGCTTTCAATGGAAAAAAGCATCCTGGTCTGGTGGCACAGGCCTGCCATCACAGATATTCCAGAAGGTGAGACAGGGAGATCACAAATTCAAGGCCAGCCTGGGAAACTTAGAGAGCGCTCAGAGGTAGAGCACTTGCCCAGCATGTGCAAGGCCCTAGGTTCTGTCCTCCATTCCCTACCCCCATAAAAGTGAGAAAGAATTTATTGCCACCAACTTTGGCTGGATCTGGTAGCCTACCCAGGCTAAACCTCCCACCATACACAGAACACCTGGGGTCTGCTGAGCTCAGGGCTCGCTCATCCTCCCTGGTCTGGACCTTTCTACTCACAGACACAATAGACTGTCTTCCAAAAGCCTTTCCCTGCACAAAATTGTTTAAAATATCTTTATTCATAAGCAGAAAGAGAATGCACACCAGAGCCCTCTTGCCCAAGAATGCCAGGTGCATGTACCACTTTGTGCATCTGGCTTTACACAGGCACTGGGGAATCGAACATGGGCTGACAAGCTTTGCAAGCAAGCGCCTTTATCCACTGAACCATCTCTTTAGTCCTCAAAATTTTAATAGCTGTGTTTTGTGTGTGTACTTTTTGCTGCTATTGTTGTGGTTTGGGTTTGGGTGGTGGGTGTTTGTTTTCTGAGGTAGGGTCTCACTCTAGTCCAGGCTGACCTGGAATTCACTATGTAGTCTCAGATTGGCCTCGAATTCACAGTGATCCTCCTACCTCAGCCTCTAGAGTGCTGGAATTAGTACCACCACACCTGGTGGATTTGTTTGTTTGTTTGTTTTAAGGTAGGTTTTCACTCTAGCCCAGAGGATTTTGGGTTTTTGAGACAAGATCTTATATAGCCCAGGCTGGCCTTGAACTTCTGACTTTCCTGCCTCCACCTCCCAAGTGCTGCAATTACAGGGATGTGCCTAGCCTCTAACAGCCCTTCTTCTTTTTTTTTTTTTTTTTTGGTTTATCAAGGTAGGGTCTCGTTCTAGCCCAGGCTGACCTGGAATTCACTCTGTAGTCTCAGGTAGCCTTGAATTCATGGCAATCCTCCTACCTCTGCCTCCTGAGTGCTGGGATTAAAGACATACACCACCATGCCCAGCCCTTGCATAGATATTTCTGAGCTGAGTAGGTAGAAAGCACATGGAACCAGTGACTCTCCCATAGCAGCAGCAGAGCCACAGCACAGAGCGCTTGTGTCAGCGACCATTCCTCCCGATGGATTCTGCCATTGACAGAATTGATGTGTTGAGACTCTCATCCCTAAGGTAAGGTGAAGGATTAGGTGATGGTGGGATATCAGAGGTAATTAGAACATATGGTGGGTACCCTTAATAAATGGGATCTGTGCATTTATGCAAAGGACCCCGCAGGACTCTGGTGTTCTCCACACACACAAACAGCCTGTAACTGGAAAGAGCCCCCACCAGGAACCCACATTTAGAACGTGATCTCAACCTCTCAGCTTCCTAAACTGTTAGGACTCAGTGTTATATTCACAAGCCCGGGCCCCTGCTCTGCAGAGCAGCCCACAGAGTTATGCTGAGGTTCCTTGGAGGGAGGAATGGCTGAAATGGGCGTGGCCAGGGGAGCAAAGGGGAGCTCAGAAACTGTCAGGACAGGTCAGAAGGACACAGGTCAAGCCAAACATGGTGTTGCATGCCTGTAATCCCATCCAGCACTTGGAAGGCCAAGGTGGGAGGATCATGGTATGTAGATGAAGCTATATATGATGAGAACCGATCTAAAACAACAACAAAGGATACAGGCCACTTGGAGGGCTCCACTGTCCAAGCCCCAGGCAATGTGGGCCTACAAAATGTAACAGTGGAGCCGGGCACGGCGGCTCACGCCTGCCTTTAATCCCAGCACTCGGGAGGCAGAGGTACAAGAATCAGTGAGTTTGAGGCCAGCCTGAGAGTACAGGAGTGAATTCCAGATCAGCCTGAGCTAGAGCAAGACCCCACCTTGAAAAAACAAAAACAAAGCAAAAAAAAAAAAAAAAAAAAAAAAGTGACAGTGGAATTGTACACTTACGGTTGTACATCAAGTTCCTCCCAATCGAAACATTCCTTCCTGAAGGGAGGAGGCAGGCTCTCGAGACGGAGAAAGTAAACAGCTCTCAACTCTTGGGAAGCTCCTGAAGCTTGTGAGTCACAAGCCCTCTCCCCAAGGTTATAGAAGTGGTAAACAGAGACTCTCCAACCAGCCAGCTGCCTCAGTGGTATACAATGAGTGCCAGGGATGGCAGTTTCCGTGTCGTCACCCATGCTGGCGTGAGCTTTGCTGTAATGCAGCTGCCTTTGAGTCACCCATGCTCCCCTAAGCACCCCGTCCTTGTAAGTAACGCCAGTCAACTCAGTATTTGTTGAGGGTACCGACAAGTCTCCTTAGGAAAAGTTATCACAAAACTCACAACTGGTTAAATTTTTTTGTTTGTTTGCTTGTTTGTTTTTCGAGGTAGGGTCTCACTCTATCCCAGGCTGACCTGGAATTCACTATGTAGTCTCAGGGTGGCCTCAAACTCATGGCGAGCCTCCTACCTCTGCCTCCTGAAGGCTGGAATTAAAGGCGTGCGCCACCATGCCTGGCTTATTTTGCATATTTTTAAAAATTTATTTATTTATTTGAGAGAACAAGAGAAAGAATGGGCTCACCAGAGCCTCCAGCCACTGCAAACAAACTCCAGACGCATGCACCACCTTGTGCAGCTGGCTTACGTGGGTCCTGGGGAATTGAACCGAGGTCCTTTGGCTTTGTAGGCAAATGCCTTAACCGCTAAGCCATCTCTCCAGCCCTGCATAATTTTACTATAGGATTTACCACAAAGCTGACAGTACCGAATGATAGCATGCTTATTTTTTTTTAGGCCCAAGTGGTGAAAAAAAGATGCACAAAATGAAATAGACAATGTCCATTTTGCAATTATCAATCCTAGGTGACAGGCAATTTCTGTAATCTAAAGCACCCATTGCATTTTCTCACAGCTAAAGAAGAAGGGCCCTCAGTGGGGAGCAGGGACAAGACAAGACACAGGAGGTTCCTGGCCTTGGGCATAGCATCGCCCCCTGGTGCTCATGCTAAAAATGTTCAACTACAAGTGACCCTGGAAATGATCAGACTCACCCAGAAGGCTGCACTTGTCAACTCTATCCTGGTTGAGGGGCAGGAAGCAAAAGGTGAGGGGAGCTTCCAGACTGTAGACTATGGCCACTTACAGCAGGGGCTTCCTGCTAGCCCCACTTGGCCCATCAGCCTTGTGAACATGAGGCTGGGATTTTAGGAGCCTGGAGGCTCCTGTATCCTGAATGTTTTTTTTTTTTTAATATTTTATTTATTTATTTATTGGAGAAAGAGAGGCAAAGAGAATGGGCATGCCAGGGCTTCCAGCCAGATTTATGTGTCACCTTTTGCATCTGGCTTACATGGGTACTGGAGAATTGAACCTGGGTCCTTAGGCTTAGTAGGCAAGCACCTTAACCACTAAGCCATCTCTCCAGGCCTGTTTTTTTATTTTATTTTATTTATTTTGCAAGTAGAGAGAGAGAAAAGAGAGAGACAAAGAGAATGGGCATGCCAGGGCCTGTAGCCACTGAAAATGAACTCCAGATCCATGTGCCCCTTGTGCATCTGTCTTACATGGGTCCTGGGGAATTGAACCTGGGTCCTTTGGTGTCACAGGCAAACACCTTAACTGCTAAGCCATCTCTCCAGTGCCCCGAATGTTTTTTTTTTTTCATTTTTTTTTTTCAAGGTTGGGTCTCACTCTGGCCAGGCTGACCTGGAATTAGCTATGTAGTCTCAGGGTGGCCTCGAACTCATGGTGATCCTCCTACCTCTGCCTCCCGAGTGCTGGGATTAAAGGCGTGCACCACCACACCCGGCCCCGAATGTTTTTTAAAAGCTATATAAAAGCCAGTTGCGAAGCCAGGCTTGGTAGTGCATGCCTTTAATCCCAGCACTGGGGAGGCAGAGGTAGGAGGATTGTAGTGAGTTTGAGGCCACCCTGAGACTACATAGTGATTTCCAGTTCAGCCTGGACTAGAGTGAGACCCTACCTTGAAAAACAAAAACAACAAAGCCAGTTGTGGTGGTGCACACCTTTACTGAGGTACGAGGATCTCCAAGAGTTAGAGGCTAGCCTGAGACTACATAGTGAATTCCAGGTCGGCCTGGGCTAAAGACCTGACCTTAAAAAACAAAACAAAAAAAAAACTATACAGGATACACATGGGGGCCTGAGGCCTATGTCCTTCTTGTCTCTAGGGAGGTCCTTGCACTCAGTACAAGGCAGGGGATGCTTACTTTGTGATGGGTCAGCACAAAAAGGGGGCTGGAAAGCCTGGCATGGTGGCACATGCCTTTAATCCCAGCACTTGGGAGGTAGAGGTAGGAGGATCCAGTGAGTTCAAGGCCACCCTGAGAATACATAGTGAATTACAGGTCAGCTTGAGCTAGAGTGAGACACTACCTCAAAAAAAAAAAAAAAAAAAGGGGGGTTACTGGAGAGATGGCTTAGCAGTTAAGCGATTGCCTGTGAAGCCTAAGAACCCCAGTTTGAGGCTGGATTCCCCAGTACCCACGTAAGCCAGATGCACATGGTGGCGCATGCGTCTGGAATTCATTTGCAGTGGCTGGAGGCCCTGGCACACCCATCCTCTCTCTCTCCCTTTCTCTGTCTTTAATTAAATAAATAAATAAAAAGGGTGTTTACAGTGTGCCAAGTTCCCAGTACCCATGAGCCTGGGCACAAGGTGGGGGACGTGCTCTTCTTAGCAGGCCTCAGCTCCTTGTTGGTGCAGGACAGATACCCCAGCCACTGGAGGCCACCGCAGGGTCCTGCCAGGTGGGTGGTATGAGTACTAGATGACTGGCACTGCATAGCACCTCTGTGAATCCATCTGGGGCCTGTTCCCAAGGGAGGAGCCCATTGCTGTGGGGCAGAGGAGGGGAGACAATCTTCAGACTGCTTCAGCTCCCCTCATACTTGGTCCAGGCAGTATTGGTGGCTGTACCCTGGCCCAGTGGCCCACCTTCATCTCAGTCCTTTGCACACACCCTCTCCCTGCCCTTCCCCTTCCCTCCCCCACAGGCTCTGACACCCTTTTTTCTTATTTATTGAAAACATCTGTGTGCTATGTACACGTCCGGCTCCCAGGTGGGTGGCGGGAAGGGCCAAGCTGGGTGGGAGAGCAATGGTGGCTGGAGAGGGCAGGGAGGGGGCGGCCCCTCATCTAGCCAGCAGGGCCAGCTTCTCCATTCCTGCTATTCCACCAGGACCGAGGCAGCCACGTCCACAGCTTCCCATGGGTGTCCACTTCCGCAGAGCAGCGGGGCTGGAGATCCACTTCTTCAAGCAAAGCAAGCAGGCGAGCTGCCCAGCCCCCACCTGCAGCCTAGGCTGTCAGTAAAAAGAAGCAGGTGGAGGAGGCCAGACTTGGGGCCACTGTAGAGGCTTATAGGACACCTGGGGCAGCCCATGTCACCCTTGGAAAGGTGGACGGCGGCGCTGGACAGGGTGAGGGGCTGGGCCAGGCCCCAAGGCTTTAAGGCAAAGCAGGGTGAGGGTGTGTGTGCAGCCCAGGGCCGGGCTAGCCTTTGGCACAATTGGGAGATGGCGGCCACAGCGGCCGCAGGGCGAGGAGAGGATGGTGGTGGGCGGGAGGAGGGCAAGAAGCCCTTTGGTCCTGAACCTGCCTCTCCAGGGCCTGGCATGTGTGACTGGGGGTCATGGCCACCGCCTAACTTCTGTCCCCATAGTCACATCCCTGATTCAGCTGCGGTGGTCAACAGAGTGTATCCGTATTGAAGGAGAGCTGGGCCTGGTGGACAGCAGATAGTTAAACGTTAGCAAGCTGGCCTTGGCAACCTGGGAGGGGGCACTGAAGGTACTCACACTCTACCCTGCCTCTGTCTGAACACCGGTGATCCCACTGGGTGCTCCTGCCTCTAGACATCTCCCCCCTAGGCACTCTAGACTTCCTTCCCAGTCTGGTGGCCACTGACTGTGTCTCTTTCCCTGTTCCCAAGCTCTGGTCCTTTCTGTCCCCTACCTCTGATCTGTGGCTCTCAAAGCTTCCCATGTGTTCTGATCTCTGCATCTGGTCTCTGCCCATTCCAGTTTCCAGAATCCACTCCAGGCAGGCCTCAGCACGCACAAGAACCCCTCTCCCCCACGACGTATGGAAAGCGGGCACACCCATTGCCAATCCTCCTATCTGAGCTCTACAGCCTGAGTTTGGGGGTGGCCTGAGAGGCAGTACCGCCTGACAGGGTCCTGGTGGATGAGAGGAGGTCATTTGCTCACCCGCTCCTCCTCGAAGCTAATGAGACCCTCGTCTTCTGTGTCCAGGTCCTCAGGCTCATCAGCCACCAGGGCCCGGAGCTCGGTGGGTGCAGGCCGGGGCCTCAGCAGGCTGAGCAGGCCAAGTGGGGATGGCAGGCTAGAGGGCTCCACCTCTTGCTGTTCCACATTGTCACTCTGCTTCTTGGCAAAGTTCACAAATACCTGGGAACAAGTAGTGGGGGAGGTGGGCGGGCTGGGCATATCAAGGAGGCAATCCCTCCCATGCGGTACACTCACATTGTCCAGGGTGGTCTGGCTGACAGAGTAATCCTCGATGCCCAACACGCCCACAACCTGTTCCATCTTGCTGAACACCTGGGCCAGGGAGATGTGCTCGGACTTGAGCTGGTATTGCACCTTTGTGTGGTGCCGCTCCTGGAGAAGTCAAGGGGCCAGAGGGCAGAGGTCAGAGGCCAACAGGGGCAGGGCCCACCCCAACCCTCATCAAGCCCTGCCCACCTTGAGCATGGCTTCAGGAAAGTTCCTGTTAAAGAATCGCACCACGTCCTTCACATTCTGGCTGCTCTTGGTCCTCACAGTGATCATATAGCCGTCCCCAAACCTGGTGGGGCACAGCCATGGGCTAGAGCCCTTTGTGGGTGGCCAGAGCCCCATCCCCTCCTTCTGCAAACCAGCTTCCTGCCCTGACTCACCTGTTCTTCAGGTGCTGGATGCTGCCCAGACAGCGCAGACGTCCGTTCACCATGATGGCCAGCCGTGTACACAGGGCTTCACATTCCTCCATGCTGTAGGCAGATAGCATACACTGGTACCTGAGGCCTACTAGGGAGCCTGGGGCAGTGGTGGCAAGGGACATACCTGTGTGATGTCAGCACCACTGAGCGCCCTGTCTTGATGAGGTCCAGAATAAGATTCCACAGGAAGCGCCGGGCCTTGGGGTCCATGCCAGTGGTGGGCTCGTCCTAGGGCAGCCAGTCAGTTCAGTCAGCAACATTGCCCATTCAACCTGACACCACCCTCCTGCTCTTAGGCTTACCAGGCACCTCTCAGTACTAGAAGATCAAAAGGGGTACCCGCCCCCCATGCAGGGCTCACCAAAAAGATGAATGCGGGGTACCCAATGAGTGCAATGGCTGTGGAAAGCTTTCGCTTGTTGCCACCACTGTAGGTGCCAGCTGGCTTATCAGCATACTTGGTCAGTTCCAGCTTCTCAAGAGCCCACTTCACCACCTGGCAGGGCCGATGACAGGCAAGTGCTTCACATCCAGACTCCCACCACACCCAGCCACACACCCACCACATACACATGCCCAGTGTGCCCACCCCACATTACCTCCCCACCCTTACCCGTGCCTCATCCTTCCAGGGGATGCCACGCAACCGTGTGTATAGCTGGAGGTGCTCACGGGCCGTAAGCTCGTCAAACAGGGCATCAAACTGAGGGCAGTAGCCGAGGCTCTGCTGTACCTGGAGCAGGTCCTTGAGCACGCTGGAGACAGAGAGCAGTCAACAAATGGGGGAGCGAGGGGCTGGAGAGATGGCTCAGTGGTTACGGTGCTTGCCAGCAAAGCCTCACGAGCAGGGTTCAATTCGCCAGGACCCTCGTAAAGCCAGATGCACGAAGTATAGCATGCATCTGGACTTCATTTGCAGTGCCTGGAGGCCCTGGTGTGCCCTTTCTCTCATTCATTCATATTCTCTTTCCCTCTCTTTCTCTCTCTGCCCCCCCTCTACTTGCAAATAAATAAGCAAAATATTTAAAAAAAAAGTGAGGGCTGGAGAAATGGCTTAACAGTTAAGGTGCCTACCTACTAAGCCTAAGAACGCCCGTTCAAGTCTCCACAAAGGGGCGCATGCATTTGGAGTTCGGCTGAGAAGCCACTGGCACACCTATTCTCGATCTGTCTCTCTCTCTCTCCCTCCCTCCCCCCAACACTCTCCAAAAACCAAACAAACAAACAAAAAAACAAATGGGGGTACAGTCACTGTACACCAGGGGCACAGACACACCCCTATCCCACCCTGCATCTGTGCACCTCCCCTGCTTTCCCACCTGTGCCCGTTGACAAAGGCTTCACCCCCCGTTGTGCTCTCATCGCCAGTCAGCATCTTGAAAGTGCTGGTCTTGCCTGCACCGTTGACTCCCAGGAGACCAAAGCACTCCCCAGGACGCACGCCCAGGCAAAGGCGGTCCACAGCCAGGATGCGGCCGATCTTCCGGGACTTGTACACCTGGCGAGGGGCCTGCTCATTCAGTGGACAGGGACAGTGGAAAGGCAGCCTTGCCCCTGCATTCCTGACCCTGCCCCACCGCCGCCCACCTCACTTCCCAGGTCACTCTCCCACAGCCCATAGCCACCTTGGTCAGGTTCTCAATCTTGACCATGTCATTGTCAGCGTCCCCACGAAGTACTCGCTGCCGCTCACTGGCCACGTCCACGTCATCCTCCACGGGTTTGGTAGACACGGGCAGGCGTCTAAGGCAGGAACATGGGCAGGGCCTGGCCAAGGCCACCCACCCCACCTCAAGTCCCTGCTGCCACCTCCACTCACTGTGGCTGTCGAAGGAAGTTGTACTGGCACATGATGGTGAGAAAGAAGCCTACGAAGCCCTCGACTGTCATGGCTACTAGTCCCCGTGTGACAATATCCCACTCGAATGGGGATTTCATCTTGTCAAACTGGCCTGTGGAAGAGTAGGCTTAGATCCTGTGTGGGGTGGGGTGGGGGCTTGGGGATTTCCAGTCACCCCCACAGTGGAACTCCCTAGGTTTGGGACCAGGCATGTACCCGATGGTCTCCCGAAAACCCACGCTGCTGGCCCAGGGCCAGCCTCACCTATCTTGGCGTAGTACTCATTAATGTACTCATTGTAGGCCATCTCCATGAGCCCGTGGCCCAGGTTGTAGTTGGGGAAGATGAGGAAACAGCTTTTCAGGTAACTGTTGACGACTTTCAGGTCCTAGGGGCCAGGCACAGCCTCAGCACTTCTGCCTGAGGCTATGACCCGCTGCCCAACCACGCCACAGCCATACCCCACCTTGTCATGCTCAAAAAGCTGCAGCAGGAAGGTGGCCACAGTGGCTGTGATGCCAATGAAGAGATTGATGACGATGAGGAAAACATAGGCTGAGCTGGGGACCTCAAACCAGAAGGAGGCCGGATACATGATGGGCGTAATGGACCACCTACAGGGTAGGTAGCAGTGGTCACCGGATGGCTCTGGCCACGCCCATGCCCACCTTACCCACCCAACTTACCCGTAGAGCAGGAACAGAGAAAGCACAGCTGGGAAGTTGGTGGGTGACGTGTAGGCCGGCAGGTCAAACACAAACAGGATAATGACGCAGCAGGTGGCTGGGACTAGGTAGTTGAGCTGCAAAGGCAGAGGTGGCTGGTGAGGGGCAGGGACAGAGAGTCAGGGGACAGGGACAAGAAGGGACCATGCGAGGGCACACCATGTCCCACACGTAGTTGGCCAGCCAGTAGATGACGGGGTTGCAGCCGCTGACGAACTGTAGGTGTTTAGCCTTGGTGGACTTCTCTGCCACAAGGAAGACCACAAAACTGGCCGGCACGAAGGACATGGCCACAATGATGAAGATGGCGATGACCACGTCTGTGCCCTGCAGCCTGGAAGGAGACAGAGCTCAGCCCCATGGAGTGGTCAGGATCATAGTGGGCCCTGCCTCACCCCTGTCCAGCCAGTCCCACTTACAGGTAGTCCAGGGAGAGGCTGGCACTGGTCTTGTTCATGGGGTGGTTGGTGACAGTGATGCCTGCACACAAATAGGGCAGCCTTAGGCCCTTGCTCCATCTTGGCTCAGCCCACTCCCGCTGGATGGCTTTCTCCCCCAGTCACTCCCCACTCTCTCACCATAGGCGGCAGGATTGCCCTTGCTCTTGGGCAGGTTGGCACGCAGGATAGCATTATTGAGGCTATTGAGGTAGGTGGGCATGCTGTGGTAGCCCTTGTTATTGTAGAGCACCTGGGATAGGACAAGGGACTCAGAGAGAGACCCATGAGCTTGGGGGCCACCGTCACAGGGCCAAGAAAGCTAGGGTGACAACTCACCTGGGCCACTCTTCGCACTGCAATCTTCCGCACCATGGCTGGGGCCCGGGCACCAAACGAAGCCGGGATCGACTTCTGAACATTACCAAAGGTGATGGCCCCATACCTGTGCAGACAGAGGGATGTGGCAGTGAGGCTGGACACTCAGTGACTGACCACCCCTTGCCCGCAGCAACTCCTAGCTGCCTTACCGGTGCAACCGAAAGCGGTCGGAGGTGAAGAGCAAGTACTCTGAGACGTTGTGGCCAGTGATGTCAGTCAGAATGTCACCTGTGACCACTCGCATCTGGGGCGGGTGTCCGCCCACGCTGCTGGGACAGGAGAAGCCAGTGCCCTGTGCAGAGCAGGTGCAACGGACAGGCTCCCGCACTAGGTGTGGCAGAGAAGGTGCTGACGTCCATGTCTCTGTGGGTAACAGTATGGCACAGTGAGATGGACTACACTCATGGCCATGCCCCTGCCAGCCTTCCACGAGCTAGTACCTGGCCCAGTCGTGGGTAGCAATGAGGCGTTCCAAGCCTGCAGTGAGTCCTCATCTAGGGACACAGGGGAGTCGGATGGGGCAGGCGAGGGTGGGGGCGGCACGAAGTTGGACAACGGCAGACCCTGCGTGAAGGACTCCAGGCACATGCTGTCGAAGAATCGCGCGGCCAGCAGGCGGAACTCTCCACTGCTCAGGTTCAGCATGGGCCCCAGGGAGCCATTGCTGGGAGACTTGAGCACGCAGGTAGCACCCACGCCCGAGGGGAGCCGGAATGTGCTCACCAGCTGCTGGGGGCTGGCATCAGGTGACAACCGCAGTCTGGGTGTGGGGAGCGGGTATGACAGTGAGTTGGGGCTGCCCATCTCACCTCCTTCCCTCACCCATGCTGCAGCAGATCCAGGGTACAGCCTCACCGGTACTCCCTGCGCTCCTCATTGGCATAGGGGATGAAGTTGCCCCGAGGCTGGGTGTAGTTATGGTACTGGGAGGGTGACAGGACCAGTGGAGGCAGGTCACCTGGTGGGTGAGCAGAACACCTGAGCAGGTACTAACCACTTGCCAGCAGCCCTTGTCTCTCGTCCCCTCTTCCCTACATGCAGAGAGCCTAAGCTTGGGGTCTGTCTCCCTTGGAGGCAGATGGTACTCTCCTATGAGCCCCTGAATAAGGTTCAGAGCAGAGGGCAGAAACAGGGGGGTACCCCAGCAGGCCCAGGAGACAGTGGAGCCAAGGATCAGATACTAGCCCTAGCCCCACCACCACCCTGAATGGGGCCACGTGGTCATACCAATCTCTGGGACAGACAACGCCACGGTCATGGCCACGCAAACAAAGAAGGCGGGCAGCAGGATCTGAGAGCAGAGCGCTTTGGAGTTTCGACGGGCACAGTGGAAGCGTTTCACCAGGAGCCCATGGAACTGCCTCATCTTCAGCCACCAGCCTTCCAGCTTGCGGCTGCCCTGGCCCACTCGTGACAGAGCCTCCGCCTCTGCCTCTGTGCAGAGAGGCAGGGGTGAGCAGCCAGCCCCGTGCCATGCCCTGGGACCCTTCCCCTTCCCCTTCTCCCCAGAAGCTTCCACCTTGAAAGCTGACGTTGTCCGCTTCCTGTAAGTTGTCCAAGAGGGGACGGTAGTCACCATAGACGTCTGCATAGCCAACTCCCTCGTCACCACGGGCAGAGCCCACTGAAGATGCAGATTGTAGCGATGCCTGTGAGTGGGCCAGTTCTGAGCACTGGGCCAGGTTGCCAGCTTGACCATCCATAGACACTGGACCTTCTGTCCCAGGCAGCACATCTTTCCTGGACTCCTTCACATCTGCACAAAAGAGTGGCCAGGGGTTGGAGAGATGGCTTAGCGGTTAAGGCATTTGCTTGCAAAGCCAAAGGATCCTGGTTCGATTCTCCAGGACCTATGTAAGCCAGGTGCACAAGGGGCACATGCATCTGGAGGTCATTTGCAGTGGCTGGAGGCCCTGCACATTCTCTCCCCCTTGCTCTCTCCTCTCTCTCAAATAAACAAATAAATAGGGCTGGAGAAATGGCTTAGCAGTTAAGCATTTGCCTGGGAAGCCTAAGGACCCTGGTTCCAGGCTCAATTCCCCAGTACCCACATAAGCCAGAGGCTCAAGGTGGCACATGCATCTGGAGTTCGTTTGCAGTGGCTGGAGGCCCTGGTGTGCCCATTCCCTCTCTCTCTGCCTCTTTCTCTCTCTCTGTCTGTCACTCTCAAATAAATGAATAAAAATAAAATAAACAACAAATAAATAATAAAATATTTTTTAAAAAGAGAGTGGCCAGAACGAGAAGAGGAAATGGCTTAGGGCCACTGACACCCGCCCCCCGCCCAGGACTGCCTTCAACCCCAACCCACCCAGGACCCCAGCTCAACCAGATCACAACTCCTGGCTCATCACCTGTGCAGGGCCTGTGGCCATCATACCACTCTCCCAGGAGCCCATGCTGACCCTGGGGAGTCCCAGCCACTAACTCTCACCCAGGATGTCTGTCCCCCAGTGACCAGAGAGGCCCAAGTACATACCCTATAGGGGTGGGGCAGGCTGATCAGTGGCCTTGGGGACTCTTACCGGCTTCACTGTTCTCCAGGGACTGATCCTCCTCAGACACCTTGAGGAACACTTCCTCTAGGGTTGTGTCCATCAGCCCAAAACTGCTCAGGTGCAATGCGTCCAGGCTATGCTCCAAGTGCTGTGGAAGGGACTCGGTGAGGCCAGCGTGGTGGACACACAGGCAGAAGTGTACCCGCCTCCTCCGCAGGCCTGTCCCTGTCCCAACCCCCGACCCCTATACTCAGTCCCATACCTGGAAAAGGCGCTCGAAGGCCCCCTTCTTGGCAGCCTCACTGGGAAGGATGTAGGAGAGCTCGGTGCTTGTGTCTGAGACTAGCAGGCAGGAGGCCACATGCTTGCGGATGAACTGGGACACCTGGGGCTCTGAACAGCTGCTCAGTGGAGCACGACCGGAGGGGCTGGACACCAGCCCTGGCTCTGGGAAGGGAAGGGGAGCAGGAAAGAATTCACTGGGTGCTAGGGAAGGGGAGCTCTGGGTGGGTACCAAGCCAAATCAAGATGGGGTTTAGACAGAGGAGTTCAAGCCCACCAGGCATTTGGGCCTAACAGAGGGAGGGTTAGGGTGCACCTCTCCACTTAGGGGGGGTCTCTCAGATAGGGGATCTTGAGGCAGGGGGTTGCCAGAGGCCAGCTCAGGCAGCCTCAGCACAGACCTTGGGGGGCCCCGGGTTCTGCAGGCCGCTTGACCAGCGTGAGGCGGTACCCGTCGCCATAGGCACCCTTGAGAAAAAGTGGGGAGCCACAGCACTTGAGTTTCCCATGGGAGATAATGGCGATGCGATCCCCCAGTAGGTCGGCCTCATCCATGTGGTGGGTGGACAGGAGGATGGTGCGGCCTATGGCAGAACCACATCCAGGATGAGGAGGGGAGCGTGGAGGGAGGTAGGGTACTCATACCCACCCTAGCTAACCCAGCACCCTACCCACCTGGCTTGTACTTCAAGATGAGGTCCCAGATGGCACGGCGAGCATAGGGGTCAACACCGGCAGTGGGCTCATCTAAGATGATGGCTCGGGAGCCCCCCACGAAGGCAATGGCCACCGACAGCTTGCGCTTCATACCTCCAGACAGTGTTTGCACCAGCGAGTGACGCTTGTTGGAGAGTTCCAGGTCTTCGATCATCCTGGGACAGGACAGGAGAGCAAAGGACAGAAGGGTGATGGACAGATGGAAGTGGTATAATGGATGGGACAGTGGTGGACAAGAGAGTAGGAGGGCAATGGATGGGAGGGCAATGGACAAGAGGGTGATAGCAAGATGGGAGGGCGCTGGGCCTGGTGGCACACGCCTTTAATCCCAGCACTTGGGAGGCAGAGGTAGGAGGATCGCCATGAGTTCGAGGCCACCCTGAGACTACATAGTGAATTCCAGGTCAGCCTGGACTAGAACAAGACCCTACCTCAAAAAAAAAAAAAGAAAGAAAGAAAGAAATATGGGGGCTGGAGAGATGGCTTAACAGTTCAGGCACCTGCCTGCCAAGCCTAAGAACACCCATTCTGTTCTCCAGGTCCCACGTTTAGCCAGATGCAAAAATGATGCAAGGGCGCAATGCTGTGCTTGCCCACCAGGGGGTATATGCATCTGGAGTTCATTCACAATGGCTAAGAGGCTGCTGGTGCGCCCATTCTCTCTCTCTCTCTCTCTCTGCCTCTTCCTCTCTTTCTCTGTCTGTCTGTCTGTCTCTCTCTCTCAAATATAAAAAAAAAAAAAAAAAGAAATATGGGAGGGCAACAGACAGGACCATGGAGAGTCTCCCCAATTCCCACGCCCTGGACTGAGTTCCACATCTGAATAGCCCCTGCCTCTGCTCACTCACATCCCACCCACAGCCCAGGCGCATCCTGCCCCTCACTGCACCCACTTGTCCGTCTCCTTGCGGATCTCCTCCTGTGCCATGCTCTTGAGCCTCGAGTAGAACCAGAGGTGCTCCTCCACAGTGAGCCGGTCGAAGAGCACGTTGTGCTGCGGGCACATACCCAGGTTCTTGCGGATCTCATCCATCTCCGTGCGGATGTCGTGTCCATAGATAGTGGCCGAGCCCGACGTGGGTGGGAAGAGGCCAGTCAGGATAGACCTGGGAGAACGAGGAGGCTCACCATACCTGCAAGGAACCCTAACCCTTCTTGCTGGCTAAGTTCTCTTGTGCTAAGACACTCACATGGTAGTGGTCTTGCCTGCTCCATTGTGGCCCAGAAAAGAGACCACCTGGTTCTCATAGAGATTGAGGCTCAGCTTGTTCAAGGCCAGCTTTTTATCATTCTTGTAGACCTTGGTGAGCTTGTCTACGCAGACGACCAGGGGCAGGTGGGTAGGTTCTTCCTCCATGCCACGTGTTTCCTCTGCACGGGGACTGCAAGTCAGCGGGGTGGGGGCAGCACTGAGGCTGTCCTGGATCCCCCAAACCTGGTGCTCACCCCAGCTTAACATCCTGCTCCCAGCCTCACATCCTGCTCCCAGCCTCACCAAAACGTCGACTCTCCATGGCACAGGCCTGGTCCTCCTCCATGACACTGAGGCGCGGAGCACGCGCCCATGGCCAGCTCCATTCCCAGGCCTCTGTCCGCCCGCTGCCCAGCCAGTAGGACTTCTGCAGTGGGAAGTACCAGGGCCGGGGCAGCCCGTACATTCCTGGGGGGGGAGGAGGTCCGGAAGGGAAGAGGAGATTGACATAGAGCCTGGAAGTGACCATTCAACCACAAGGGCTACCCATGCTGCATTCCAGAGCAAGCTCAGAAAGCCAACCCCACCTGGGGCCCCTCCATGGGTAGGCCCATACCTGGGTGCACAGCCTCGATGTACCATGTGAGGACGCCATAGACCACTGTGTCCACCATCAGCATGGTGACAGCGAGGAGCAGGTTGAAGTCATCCCCTTCCACTGGGGACTGGCTGAACGTGTGCCACTGGATGCCTACACCCGCCACCTCATACAGTGCAAAGTACTTGGAGCCCAGGCCAAAGGCTGTTGTGGACATCAGGGACTGAGGAGACAGGGGTGTCAGTGGGTTTGGTGCTGGGGGCAGAGGAAGAGGAAGGCACCCCGCCCCACCCCAGCCTGGCCATGACCTCACCGCAATGCATTTCTCGAAGGCTGTGATCTTATCGTGGGCCACCTCCTCGCGGATTGCCACATACATGTAGGGTACGTAGCTCAGGAAGTAGATGATACCACCACAGGCTGAGGCCAACTTGGCCTTGGAGTACAGCACGGACACCAGGAAGCTAGGGCAGGCAGCCACGTGGCTATCAGTCATGTGACTCTCGGCCCTTTGTCCACAGCCCATCTGCGTGGACCCTGCCAGGGCTCAAAGCAGCTCCAAGAGAGCGTGTATGCTTGTACTTGGGAAAGTTCCCCGATCCCCTGCCGCGCTCACCAGAACATGATGGTGGCCACGGCGTAGACAGCCAGGAAGAGCCAGATGATGAGCACGTGACTGTGCATGAGCACCTGGCCGTACTTGAGGATTGCCGTCAGTGCCGTCACCGAGATGGACAGCTGCACAAAGCCTGTGATGAACCAGGCCACCCAGTGCACGGCGTTGTTAAGGCCCATTGTCTTCATCACCTGTGGGTAGGGAGCAAGAGACAGTGTCTTGGGGAAGGGGCCAGGCAGGGGAAGCCGATGCTGCCCTCCCTGTAGCCTGCCGGACACGGCTGCATGCAGCTGCTGAGGCCCACCTCTTTGAGCCGGTGTTCCTTCTCTGCCACGATGTGCTGGATGGTCATGGCCACAGAATAGACCCATGAGATCACCATGCACAGTGGCATCATGTGCTCGATGACAAACAAGAAGCTGGGGGACACAGGCATGAGGGGGGACTCAAATCGGAGCCCTCCCTCCCTCCAGTCCCTCCACAAACTGGCACTCACTCGTCGCGAGTGTAGCAGGGGTATGGGAACATCTGTACGTAGTTGCCAGGCTCCACCACGTCGTGGCCCACAAACGTGTTAATGATGGCACGCTCCATCATGTCTGTAGGCAGAGGTGGCGTCAGGGTCAGGTGAGCCCCCTCCCCCACCTCACCGGGACGACTCAGTTCCTTACCCTGGATCCACACAAAGCCATAGAGGAAGTAAAAGCGGCCACCAGTGTTGGGCCCTGGCCTCCAGTAGGCGCGGCGGATCTCATTGGTTTTCTCAGTGAAGCTGGAGTTCTGGCGGATCTTGTAATGCACGTGGGGAGGGAGGGAGCCATCCTTCCGTGTCTGGAAGATCACACCTGGGGACAGGAGGCTGGTGGGGCTGAGGGGTGTGCCAGGAGGGCAAGGAGGGGGCAGAAGCATGCTGGGAAGGCGGTGTTATAGAGAAGGCCGGTGGCAGGAGGGGAGCCAAGGGCAGGTGAAAAGGTTCCAAAAAAGGTGGGGCAGGGCTGAAAAGCCAAGAATGGGATTGGAGCCTAGTCAGCGTATAGAGGCCGGGCCAGAAGAGGCAGGCTGGAAGGTCAGGCCGTGGAACAGGAGGGCTAACAGTGGATGTAGAAGGGACAAGGTGGCAAGAAAACGGGTCCCAGGGGGACACGAGGCAGGGCAGGAGGGGTGAGGGGAGAAGCTCACTGGCAAATACAGTGACGTTGTCCTGGTAGGCCTGGTTGAGTGTATAGTTGACAATGCTCTCCTCGTCAGGAAAGCCCTTGAAGATATCCACGCTCACCTGGGGAAAGAGCATTCTTGGAACTGGCCCTGGTCACACATGGGGTGAGAGGAGGGGATACAGGGCTCACCCACCCCCACCTTGGACATGAACTGGATCCAGCCACACGCTGCATTGTCAATCGTGTCTAGCTGTTGCAGGAGGGCCGTGCCATTGGGCAGTGAGAAGTTGTCCTGGCGCAGGGCAGGAGGCAACTCCTCCAGTGACAGGTTCTGTGCTTCAGGGTGCAGCCGCAGCTCAGCCACATACTGCGGAGTGAAGGGTTGGTTCAGGGTATGGCCTGTGCCTGCCGGCCTTGGGCAGAGGGCCCCTCTACCTGTACCCTCCACTCCAGCCCTGTACCCAAAGCACCTGCTGCAGCCAGTGTAGGTGCTGCTGCAGCCGTCCCTGTTCCAAGAAGCTGCGGATCTCAGCAGAGATGTTGAGCCAGACCTGGGCATAGTGCGTCACATTGCCCACGAAGGCAAACGTCTCATTGGCCTGTGAAGGGTGAAGGGTGAAGGCTTGGGACATGGGGCTCCAGGAAGGACTACAGCCAGTGTGGGGATCCTCCATTTCCTCCCCTCCCCAAAGCAGCTACTCACCTTCCCAAATGACCAGCCTGTCCCCAACAGCCACCCACCCTGCTCTGGCCAAACTTCCCACCCAGAATCTCCCACCCTCCTCCCCACATTCTGCAGCACCCACATGAAACTCCTTTTGCTGTGTCCCTTGGCAACACAGCCTCCCCGACCTCCACCTCCCTCAGCATCCATGCATACCTTATAAGCTTCTTCCCCAAACCTTCTCTGAGCACCCTGATGTGTGGCCCTCGTCTCTCTCCCTTGTTCCAGAAACTCCCTATGCCCAGGCTTTGATGGGTCCATTTCTAGTCTTGGCTTAGGCTATGCCAAATAAGATCTCTCCCCAGTCTTCAATGAACCTCTTCATGTTCTGCCCATTTGCCTCTGCTGGGGAGAGGGCTGTCTCTGGACATATCCCCTCATCTACCAGCACTACCCTGGCCAGTCAGCAGGCTGAGGGGTGGGGAACACGCTGGCTAGGCCAGCCAACCCTTCCAGTGCATCTCTGTAAGAATCCCCAGGAGCACCCAGCAGTTAAGTTGCCAAGAGCCTCTGCAACTTGGCCCTGAAACTCCACAGTTCCTTCTTCTGAGAGGCACCTCAAAACTCAAGGGCCAGTGGCTAGGTCCTGCACCAAGCTGCTCCTAATCCTTGCCAATTTTACCCATCTGCCTCTGTATGAAGGCCCAGACCCTTGCTTGCACTCCTGCTGGAAGATAGGCATCGCTCAAGACTCAAATGTGCCAGACCCACACACCTTGAGGATGACACGGTCGGCCTCAGAGCCCGCCGGCGCATACAAGATTTTGGGGTTGCTGGTCATGAGGTGCACAAGAAGGCCCAGGTTTCGCTGCTCCTTGCTTGTGAAGCCCAGAGAGCTCATGTTTCCCCTCCGCAGTGCTTCGGGCTCAATGGTGCTGGGGGAGGCAGAGCATCAGGAGCAGGGGTGGGGCTTAGGGGCACAGCATCAGGATGAGGTGACGTGTCTGGTGGGCATGGGGTGGGCTTAGACGTGGGGGCATATGCCAAGTGTAACCCCAGACTGTGGGCCATGCACAAGGGTCAGACAATGAGGTCAACTCTCTACTGTTCCCACACCTACCCTTCATCCCCCCTGCCGTTAACCTACCGGTTGTTGCCACACAAGATGGGCTGCAGGCCAGCCCAGAGCTGCACGAAGGCTGAGCACTGGCCTTGCAGTGTATCTGCAGATGCTGGGGCAGCTGGTGACTGGGTGCCCTCCTCAGCAGTGGCGTTAGAGCCTGTGCTTGCCCCCATCCCGGTGCTATTGGCCACCCCACTAGGGCTGCTGGCTGGAGGCGCAGGGGCCCGGCCGGTGCAGGCACCTTGGGGCAACAGGAGGGCCAGGGCAGACAGAACATCCACATCCTGTAGAACCTTCTGAGCGTCGAGCAGGTCCCCTAAAAGTGCCTGCAGGCTCTGTGATGGTGGGGCCTGCTGCTGGGAGTCTGAGCCATTTGGGGCGTCCAGGCCCAGCTAAGGAAAAATAGAACATAGGGGACAATGCAGGTTGGGGGTATGGTGGGCTTGGCTGGGGATTACTCAAGGACATGACAGAAGTCAGGACTGGAACCAGGCTGACACCATCAGGGAACACTGCTGGGGGCAGGAGAGTGGAGGGAGGGAGGATCTGCTGCCTCAGGTGAGGGGCTGGAGATACAAACTGGGGTGAGAGGTGGGCATGGCTGGGGCATGAGTCTTGGTTTGGGGGGGGGATTGATTCCCAAGCACAGGAGCCATCCCATATACAGCCTGAGATCAGAGGCCTCCCTGTCTACCTGGGCTCCAAGTGGCCCCAGTACCTCCTCCAGTTTGGTCAGCAGATTTGCTGGCCAGCTGGCAGGCACGGCCTCACCTGCTGGGCAATCTTGGCCAAGTTCAGCTGGTTCCGGAGCTCAGTGGCCAGCCCAGTGAAACGCTGGGCACGGGCTGCAGCCTGCCCACTGCAGACTGCATCGCGGTAGCTCTGCAGGGCTGCCTGGTGACCCTCGGGCATGGTGAGAATCCGGCCCAGCTCCCCGGAGCCTGGTGCACATGTAAGTTGCTCCAGAAGGGCAGGAGCCAGCAGCAGCTCCTGGAAATAAGTCACAGGGGACAGCTAGGGCCACACAGGGCCTCTATCCTAACCGAGAGGTGACCAAAGACCTGATCACAGCAGCCTAAGGTATTGCCCTGTCCAGCCACCGTTGTGACTCTGCTTGAGTTCCACAAGCTGTGGTGGGGTGGGGGAGACATGTCATCATCTTACCTCCACCTCCCCATGCATAACACAACCCCCCAGGAGGAGTTCTGTATAACCAAAGAGGTCTCTTTCTTCCCAGAGACAGGCCCCTTACCTCCATCCGGAACATAGGATTGCTACCCAGCCGGCTCCAGGGCTCCTGGCCCCTGAGGAAACCCAACTTCCCATCCAGGGCAGGCAAAGGACCAAAGAGCAAGCGATAGACCTGCATTGTGTGGGGGAAGGGCAGCTCAGGCAGGGGCTCTAGAGCATTGAGGGTGGCTCAGCTGCCTTTGCAGTCTCTTCTCTACTGCCACAACCAGGGACTATGTGAAGGGCAGAGAGGCATGGCCAGGGTGCCCACTATTGAAAAATGCCACCTCACCTCATGAGGGTCCACGCGAGCAGCCAGGAGGGCTTGGGCTGTGCTGTTGGGCAGTGACAGGTTCTGCGTGAGGAAACGCCAGAGCTCCCGCCGGTCCCTGGCCACCGAGTCCAGAGAGAAGGAGGACACTGGACAGGCAGGAGGATGGGACTGAGGGGCCAGCTCCAGCTGGGGCTGAGGTGTCCCTGAAGGGCTCAGAGCGAAGCCACCAGCACTGCGCTGGGCCCAGCTCAAATGCATAGGTGAGGGACTCAGCATGGTGTCGATGCAGGGACCCAGGGGCCAAGGTGGACTTCCAGCTAAGAGCAGTGCTCAGGCCCTCCCCCAGCCGCCCCCTACAGGACGCACCTGCAGGCCTAGAGGAGTGGCTCTCCCAGGCACCAGGGCCTGAGCTGAGGGCCTCCAGGTGCTGGCGCAGGGCCTCGAGCTCAGAACCTAGGCTGGGCCGTGCTGGATCGAACAAGTTGCTCTCCTCCACCACCCGGTTGAGGCGCTCTAGTAGCTGGGTGACCCTGCGCCACCACAAAAGATGTCACTCGCTGGGATGGGGGTTGGGGAGGGGCGGATGAATCCTGAGGAATGAGATGGGGGCACTCACGTGGAGTTGGCATACTGCAGGAAGCCAAATTCATCACGCTGGCCATCAGGGCATAGTGACTGCATGACAGGCAGGATGCCCGCGGATGTCAGGGGCGCTGCAGTGTAGAAGGCTGGGGGAATCAAGAATGGGAGGAGACAGGGGCCTGAGAAGGGTGTTTAGAGAAGGTCGGGAAGGAAAAGCAGCTGCAGGCAGATAGGGTGGAGGCACAGAGCAGCTGGCCCTTAGCTGTGCTAAGGCAAATGACTCTGAAGGTCAGAGGTCAGAGTGCCACCTGCCACCCTTTCCCCTCTATCTCCCAGAGTGTTACTCCTTAGCCTCTTGCAAAGCCCAAATGCCCTGGCAACCACCACCACCCCCTTCTCAGAGAGCCCAGGGGAGCATACAAGGTGTCCTCTGGGCAGTGACCTCTGACCTCTCAGGCCAACTCGTTAGCAGAGTGAGTGCAGGAGCCCACAGGAGTTTGAAGGGAGAGAAGCAGGTCGACCCAGCCCCAGCCTAGGCTAGCCTGACCCAGCCCCAGCCTAGGCTAGCCCAGGCACCCCATCTTTAGAAGGCATGGCCAGGTGATCCCATAGACTCCCTGGCAGGGAGACACCCCATTCTGGACCAGGGTACAAGTTAGCCAAGTAGCTTAACCCTTCATTATCTACCACCACCCATATCATATGTAGCCCACGACTCCAGCTCATGAGCTAGCGGTTCCTGACCATGGTCAAGGGCTTCTTCAGGACCCAGCCACTAGGAGGGACTTGTTAATGCAAAGCAGGAGGGGCGCTTAAGCCGCACCAGGACAACCCGCCGGGCTATCCACGGCTGCCACCTGGGCCAGCAAGGAGGAGGTGGCCGCTCACTTACAGACTGCATGCGGGCCGGGCCGAGGAGGACAAGAGACCATGCGGGGTGGGGTGGGGGTGGGTCAAAACAGAACAGAGGAGACCAGTGAGTATCTGAGCCTGCCAGGAACAGGCACCATTGTCACTCATGGCCACCATGGCCAGCCATGACCTCCACAGCCCAGCTAGAAGACGTGGCCAGGACCACATGGGGAGAAGGCCCATGGGCCACAGCCGCAAGGAGTCACGGGAACGGGAACACGCTCACGCTGACGCGTGCACAGAGGATCCCTACCCCGCCCCACTCACCCACTGTGCTCTGCTACGCCTGTGCCTCACCTTCCTTCACAGAGATGGTTGGTTTCTTCTGTCGCAACCCCAGCAGGATGAAGAAGAGGACGAGTGGTATGAAGATCTCAAAAGCCAGGACCCACTGGAAAGGGTGGGGCCATGTGAGGCCATGTGCAGTCTGTCCACCATCTGCCCAGGGCTGGACAGGATGGACATGTGCTGACTTAGGTCCTTCCTAACCTTTCCAAGGGATCAGCCCGGCCATGGGCTCCCAGGGACCACGAAACTCAGCACAGGTTCTTTGGGTCCGGCCAAGGTGTTGGCCCCCTCCCATGGTACCAAGAAGCTGAATGCTGTCTGCTACCACCAAATCAGTCCCCAGCCTAGATTCTCCTTGCCATGCCAAGGACCACTGACCCTATGAGGAAACTGAAGAGCCAGCAGGGACAAATGTGCCAGTGGTCTAGTCTGACCCACACATTTACCCAGCTCATCTCCCCCTGCCCAGCTCATTCAGTGAGACCATCTTTGCCATGGAGGGTCTCAGCTTGCCTTCAGCTCCCCATACACTTCCAGGGCCACCCGCCTTCCCTCTGCTGCTGCACCTTTGTGAGCCCTGTGTACAGAGCCCTGTGCAAGGGTCCGGGGAAATGAAACCTAGTGCCAGTGAGGTCCAGCCTGCACCCAGAGCCCTGAGCTTCTAACACATGGGTCCCTGAGGCAAAACCCCTCTTTCTCAACCAGCTGGAGTAAGGTGAGCCAGAAGTGCTGAGACCCTGAGCTCAGGCTTCCTTCCCAATGTTACTTGGAAAATGAAGAACTTCACCAGTTCCTGCCCCTGTCCTAGCTTAGAGGAGGGCCAAGTGATATGTGGGGCAGGTCCTGTAGATAGCTCTCTGAGACCACAGGACAGAGGGCCTGACCCTCCCCCTCCAGAGGCAGTACCCCTCCATGGCTCTGCAGCATCGGATCTCCTTCATTCTCACCCCTACCCTGAAGCCAACTTTGGAGCTTCCCCGCCCCCAGGAGTGCTGTGGGGTCATGCTTGGCTTGTCCCTGGCTATGCCTACTGTGCTCTGACAATAGCACTCTGTGATCCAGAACACCCTGCTGTGTGTCCACACCCCACGCCGGCCACAGCCTGTGCCAGCCTCCACTCCCTCCCCACCCAGGATCAAGCCCAGGCCCAGCTGAGGAGGAGGCACTGTGTGCACCCCCAGGGCTGAGGGACAGACGTGTACCATACACACAGGATGGCCGGGGGGGCAAAGGTCATAGCCCAAGAGTCAGCTCCACTAACACCCGCCCTGCCCTGGGTACCTCCGCCCCAGTAACTGCAGCACAGACAGGCCAGGCTGCCTCCCCCATTGCTATAGCAACAGCCGAGCAGGCGCTGCTGGGAAGAGGAGATCCCTAGCTGGCAGGCAGTGGGTACCACAGGGGCATCTGGTTACAGTCAGGCAGCACAAGTCCAGCAGCACCTAGGTGCCCTACCTGAGTGACAGCAAGTGATCAAAGCTCTGTCCCCCAAGACCAGCTCAGTCCTACAATGTCCTAGGGCCTACATAATCACCTTCAGCCTGGGCTGCCCTCCTTGCAGGCCTATACCCGCTGGGTCAAGAACAAGAGCAGGTAAGATCAAAGGGTGACATTGCAGCCTTCCACCACAGCTACTCAGTGCCGATGGATCCCTTTCCTCTACTAAGGGCGGATGGTAGACTCATATCCAGCTATGGGAGAGGGTCAAGCTCACAGACAACAAAATTGAGGCACAGCACTTAAGAAGAGGAGGCAGGCAGGAAAAAGGCCCTGAGACCCACGCCCCTAGAATGGACTTGCCACAGGTAACCTTTGACCCCAGCATGGCACACAACACCCAGGCCTGGCTCAGGAGCCTAGCTTGGAAGCCCAAGTCCCTTCTCAGGAAAGCAGCCTGGAGACCACCAACCCCAGCATCTTGGTGTGAGCCCGGCAAGGGCTCAGGCCTCCTGGACTAAGTCAGTCCTTTGTTACAGTCACAGGCTAAAGACCTCAACTGTGGTCTAACTGGCCCCCAGGAATGCTGTAGCGTGGGAGCCTGGTAAAGTCCTATGGGGCTGTCCAACCTAGAATGCAGAGGTCAGTCTTGGGGGAAGGGCAGTGGACACCTCCACCTGACTACCAGGTGTCCCCACAAGTCACTACATCCATTCCACAGCCTGCGGGGTCATGTTTTAACCTCTGCTCTGCTCCTAAGTTTGGGGTGGGGGGTGCTTTCCTGATGACATCCTGGGGCTAATACTAAAGGATGCCCACATCCTCATTCCTTCTCCTTGGCCCTGCCACACTGTCTCTAATGAGCCAATAGCTAGAGCCACAGGCCTGCTCCTTTAGACCCCACACCAGCTAGGCCCAGGCATTCTGAGCAGGGAATGTATTCAACCCTGGCTATCAGCCAGGGCCAGGTGCCCAGAGAAATACTGCCAGGCAACGGTAATGACCACGGCCCACCCTGCCTGCAGCCCAAAGTCTTGTATTGTGCACTTGAACAGAGGAACACAAAAGGGGCGTTTTGGTGCCCATGGGGTTCCAGGGTCTACTCTGGGCAAGGTCTCTCCTCCACCAGCTCTGGCTGGGCTCCACCCTGGAAAATCCCAAGAATCCTCAGACCTCCAAACTGACCCAGGCCCCTCTGGGTCTTCCTTCCCCCGCTCCCTGTGTCCCCCAGTCTGCTCCCAACCCAGGGCTCCTGACTCTGACAGTCGTGTGTCCTAGCTGCCCTGGACAGGTGCAGAGAAGCCTGGTGCCCTGCTCCATTCAGCAGGGCCCAGCCCACAGAGAGAAGGCCTGGGGCAGGAGGATTGGCGAAGCACCCTCAGGGGAAACTGGCCCTAAAGGACAAAGGGGTGCTGGGACTTGGCTGGCTGAGCAGGCACAACAAGGACATTCTCAGGGGTGAGAAAACAGAGGCAAGGGGTTGTGGACATGCCAGGATGGATGCAAAAAAGAGGTGGAGGAGGAGAAGCTGTCTGGGGCCAGCTTCAGCCTCAGGTGCGTGCCCCAAGGGCAGACGAGCAGAGAAGAGAAGGGACAGGTCCCTGCCCAGGGGTGGTGGGGCCCAAGCCCGCAGAGCCCCGGAGCTGAATAATGTGCCCCAGACAGCGCTTGGTCCCAGGAACTAAGGCCTCCCCTGAGCCCAGTCCAGGGGCCACCTGCCCCCACCCCAGCCGGCCAGACAGCGCTGCGGAGGGCGCTGGCCCGTGACTCAGCCTCGCGCCGCGAGTGTCAGCGGGCGCGGGCGGCGCGCGGGCACGGCCGAGCCCCCTTCCCCGAGGCCAAGGTGCCCGCGGGGGAAGACGTGCCCCGGGAGCAGGGTCTCCCTCCGGCTGCGCCCGCCCGAGGTCTGCGCGCGCCCGGCCGCCGCACGACGTGCACGCGGAAAGAGAGAGCACCCCCGACGATCCGAGCGCGCGGCCTGCGGCTCCGGTCGGGCGGGCGCGGGTCGCTCACCGGGCTCCGGCGCTTCAGCGTCACGTTCTTCCAGAGCAGCAGCTGCAGCTGGTGCAGGAAGCCCATGGCGGGGCCGCGCTCCCGCCGCCTCAGCGCCGCGGCCCGCTCCTCTGCGCGCCCCGCCGGGCCCCGCTGCCCGCCGCGCTGCTCGGCATCGCCCGCGCGGGGGCGGGGCGCTCGGGCGTCCGGGACCGGATTCGCTCTGGCTCCGCCCCGGCGGCCGCGGCGACAACGACTCACGAGCCCGTGGCCCGCCGCCCCCGCTTAAAGGCACCGCGGCGCGCCCGGGACCGCCAGGGGGCGCACGGCTCTCCGCCGCACCCAGGCCCCGCCCACACCTGCGCGCAATGCCAAGGCCTTAGGTTGCCCGGCTCGGCTCACCCAGGGTGGAGGTGAAATGCTCAGGTCTACTTCACAAGCCAATGTCTATAAACACCTTCTGGGACCTGGCAGACCTTAGTCGCTATGCGCTGCTCCCAAGGGCCTCCAGATCTGTGCTCCCCACCCCCAATCGAGATACTCTTACAGGGTAACAAGGTGGTCACTGTACCCTTGAAGGCCCGAGGGAAAGCTACAAGAGGCTTGGCTCCCACCAGGTATTGGTTGGCCTGGCCCTCCTCTACATGTGGGCTGGCAGGAGTACTATGGTACAGGACCAGTGGGTCCATTCAGAGGCTCCATTTGGAAAGCCCATCTCTGCAGGGTAGGCAGCGGCCTCAAGGCTCCAAGAGGCAGCATCCTATGAGGACTCCCTTACTTACGACCTTGAACAGGAGCCTGGTAGGGGCTGCCCTGGTCTGTCCACCCCCAGAAGGAACTTTCTCTGTCCCTTGTATTGTAGACGAGCCAATTAGTGATTGATGGTCTTTAGACTATTAATCAAGCCTGGTGGTGCACACTCCTGCACTCAGGAGGTAGAGGCAAAAAGATGAAGTTTTTTTTTTTTTTTTTTTTTTCGAGGTAGGATCTCACTCTGGCCCAGGCTGACCTGGAATTAACTATGTAGTCTCAGGGTGGCCTCGAACTCATGGCGATCCTCCTACCTCTGCCTCCCAAGTGCTGGGATTAAAGGCGTGCGCCACCACGCCCGGCTAAAAAGATGAAGTTTTAAGCCTATCCTTGGCTACTTAGCTAGTTCAAGGCCAGCTGGAGCTACCATAAGACCCTGTCTCAAAAAGGGCGGTGGTCACTGTAGCCTAATGTATCATTCATGTGGGTTTGGGGGTCAGTGGGCTATGTGTAATGTCCATTAGGGAGGTAGGTGGTCATCAAGTAGTAATAGTTAGCTGGGCATGGTGACACACACCTTTAATCCCAGCACTCGGGTGGCAGAGGTAGGTGGATCGTCATGATTTTGAGGCCACCCTGAGACTATATAGTGAATTCCAGGTCAGCCTGAACTAGAGTGAGACCCTACCTCAGAAAACCAAAAAAAAAAAAAAAAAAAAAAAAAGGGGGGGCGGTGGGGGATACAGAATGAAAATACCCTTCCATGATTAGAAGAGACACAGGGAAATGAAGATTGCATTGTGCATGACAGGGCCTGGGGTTGAGCAGGCCCTCACACACAAGGAGTGCAGGTGGGGACAGCTGCTAAGTCAAGTCTTGTCAGGTCCAGGGTGTCATCCAAAAGGTTTCTCACAGCTGGGCAGTGGTGGCACACACCTTTAATCCCAGCACTTGGGAGGCAGAGGTAGGAGGATTGCAGAGAGTTCAAGGCCAGCCTGAGACTAAATAGTGAATTCCAGGTCAGCCTGGGCTAAAGTGAGACCCTACCCTGAAAAACCAAAAAAAATAAATAAATAAAGGTTTCTCACAAAGAGTTGTTTTTTTTTTTAGTTTTTTAAAAATTTATTCGAGAGAATCAGAGAGAGAGAGAGAATGGGCACACCAGAGCCTCCCTCCAGCCACTGCAAACGAACTCCAGATGCATGTGCCACCTTGTGCATCTGGCTTACGTGGGTCCTGGGGAATCAAACCAGAGTCCTTTGGCTTTGCAGCTTTGCAAACGCCTTAACCACTAAGCCATCCCTCCAGCCCACAAAGAAGAGTTTTTAAAATTTATTTTTATTTGAGACAGAGAGAGAGGGAAAGAGAAAGAGAGAGAATGAGCACATCAGGGCCTCTAGCCACTGCAAATGAACTCCAGACGCATGTGCCACCTTATGCATCTGGGTTACATAGGACCTGAAGAACCAAACCTGGGTCCTTAGGCTTTGCAAGCAAGTACCTAAACCGCTAAAGCATCTCTCCAGGCTCTTCACAAAGAGTTTTAACTGGATTTAGAGTAAGCAGACTGCAGTTGTCTGGCATCACTAAGAGGCAGTCACTGTAGCCTAATGTATCATTTATGTGGGTTTGGGGGTCAGTGGGCTATGTGTAATGTCCATTAGGGAGGTAGGTGGTCATCAAGTAGTAATAGTTAGGTGGACCACATGTGGGACTGGAAGGCAGAAGTGGAAACTGCCAGGGTCAGTGAGAGCTCCAATTCAAGCCTGAGATTTACAGTAAAAATAGTGCTAAAGCATTATAATCTCTAGAAACTCACTGTGGTTGGCAGGATGAGCCTGGCTGCTCTGCCCAGGCTGCCATTCTGAGCAACAAGACAACTCGAAGGGACCCCAAGAACTGCTGGCTCCCAGATAGCAGGGGGTGCTTTGTGCGGACAGATTGTCCCTTCTCTGTAAAGTATTTTTTTTCTCCCCATGTCTAGCAAGTCCGGCCTCTGCTATTGAGTCAGACGACAAAGGTGCCTGGGCACCTGCTGGATCCAGGCCCAGGGAGGGACTCACAAGACCTGGCGCAAGATTGTTGTTTGCAGGGTCTATGCCCCATGTGGCCAGCAGAGGGAAGCAGAGTCCACTGGCTCCAGTGCTCTGGGGAGTGGCTCTGATAGCTAATTAAGAGGCTAGGTCTCTCACCTGTGAATGGGAGGGGGCAAGGGTGTGTGGTGTCCAGCTGAGAACACACAGAGGCCACCCTTAGAGTAAATGAAGGGCCTCAGAGGTGTACCTTCCTACTGCTTCCCAGCTCCTTCTTTGAGGAGAGGCAGGTGGGTAAGCCCCTTCACCCTGCTCCCAGGCTCAGGACACTTCCTTCTCCCCAGTGAGTCCACCGAGCTGGGTCAGAGCAGGAAGCCATGGGCAGGCCTTTCCCACAAGCCACAGAGGAAGGGGTGCTTCCTGCCTGCACTGCTACCGCACCCCCTAGGCAGGGACAAACCCGATCCCCTACCCATCCAAGGACATCAGCCTATAGGGCCCCTGTTTGTACACCCACAGGCTCATCCTATTTTGCCTCCCCTCTCTCCAGGCCCAGCCCACCACAAGGAGCTCCCTGTTGCAGCCAAGTCCACACAGCTCACCCCACACCCCAATGGCCCACGCTGCCACCAACCATCCCAAAGGAACTCCAAGTCACAAATCAGACCCTGTTGCACCAGACATTTCTCTAACCTAAGTCTTATGGTATATGGCACCTCCAACTCAATTTGGGTCTGTCTTTGATTCTCAACTCTCCACCCACCTCCGGGAGCAAGGAGTAAGTGAGGTCCCTGTTAAAATGCTACTTAAACAAGGCTTTTAGACACAGAGAGGGTAAAGGCTCTGGGGCTAAACGGGTAAGATGGAGTCAGAAACTCAGAGCCTCGTGGCTGAAAAGGATACAATGGGCAGGGGAGGATTAGCCGGTAGGGTTCTGTTGCCTTGGAGACCTGATCCAGGAGATTCATGTCCCTGTTTTTATTGTTGGATGAGTCTTTTCCTGAGTGGATTGTGCCGGCTAAAACCAGCCTGCCCTGTGCTCACTCCCTTCTCCAGGTCCATCACACAGACAATATCCAGGGTTCCAGGGACCCTCGGGGTTTTTTTTTCTTGGTTTTTCGAGGTAGGGTCTCACTCTAGCCCAGGCTGACCTGGAATTCACTATGTAGTCTCAGGGTGGCCTTGAACTCACGGCGATCCTCCTATCCCTGCCTCCCGAGTGCTAGGATTAAAAGTGTGCACCACCACGCCTGGCCAGGGACCCTCAGTTCTGGAGGTTCAGGGGTCTGGGGTTCATCTTCACAAACCACAGGTTGGGATGTCATTGGTCTCAAGGACACTGCCTCCACCTCTTCATCTGAGCCTAGGACATGCTTCAGATAGGAACAGGAACTTTCAGCAACCTTTCCTCTTGGAGTTAGCCCATGCAACATGCACCCCACTCATTCCCTCCCTCCTTTTCTCCCCAGAACCCTACTTGTCCGAAGCCCACCACCAGCCTTCTCCTCTGGCCTCCCAGCCCAGCCTGCTCCTCCCTCCTCTCTGCTTTCTGGTCTCTGACCTCCAGCCTCCTGTTAGCCCCACGGTGCCCCCCACAGAGGCCGGATGTGTAGTGGTTTGATTTCAACATCCAGTCACACGGCCTCTCTCGCCAGCAGGAGCTCAGGCCTGAAACCAGCCTTCAAGATCCTCATAGACCTGGCTGCGGGGTAGGTGTGGGTAGTGGGCGCAGATGGCACAGAAGCGCTCCCGCCAGTCACGCAGTACCCTCACACTGAGCCGGTCACGCCAGGCAAAGAAGCGACGATAGCGGCTTTCATTCATACCTACGAGGAAGGCGGCCAGCTCCTGGGCAGAGCTGAAGTCATCCACGTGCACAAAGGCATCTGGTGGCACAAAAGCCTCGTAAGTGGCCCGAGGGGGTCCCAGCACCACAGGCACAGCCCCCGCTGCCAGTGCATTGCGCCAGAACTTCTCGGTGATGTAGTCTCGGTGCTGTGAATTCTCGAAGGACAGGTAGAAGCGGTATTGGGCAACAGTGGGTAACAGACAGTTGGCACACAGGGGCCTCCCATTGGCACGGCCAAACACATCCACTTGCAGGTGAGGTGCCAACTGCCGGTACAGCTTGGCACGCTGCTGCCGCTCCTGGAAATTGCTGACCACCCACGCGGCCATCCTGCTCTTAGCTGGCAGCGGGGGTGTGGGTCCTGAGCGGGGCTCCAAGCAGCCATAGGGCACGAAGATGTCCGAGTCACGCCGGTAGCTCAATACCCAGTTGAAGATGCCTCGAAGGTGGCGGAGACCGTGGGTATTGCTGGGGGACTCCATGGAGGCCCAGACCCAAGGCTGTCCCGGTGGCCGCTGGGCCAGGGGTAGGTGGACCTGCTGGGTCTCCAGCTCTCGGTGGTGGAAAACCACAGCATCTGCACTGGCCAGCAGGCTCCGGTTAGCACTCAAACGGCATCGGGCCATGCCATAGTGGATACAGGTGTCTCCAGGAAGCTCTGGGGGCTGGTTGGTGAAAGGCCAGTGCCAGATGAGGATGGTAACTATTGGTTGGGGCTCCAGGACACCCCCAAGATCTGATCCCAGATGCCAAAGAAGCCAGAGGGCTGTGAGCATGATAGCCCCCACCAGGCACCCCCAGAGCCGAAGCCTCCGGGTGGGGCTGCACCCTGCAGCAGAACAAGAGAAGAGCAACCCGGTTACCCTAGGCTCAGGGACACCCACAGTGCCCATCCTCCCCAGCCAGGCCTCCATGAGGCCCAATCACTCACCAGCATTATTCATCTACAGACTTCCAGAATCAGTCACTCAAGAAATCGAAGTTTCTCTAATCACAGCGGGCTCCTTGACCGAGGTGTCCTAAAATCACAGCTGTGCCTCCACTCAACCTCTGCCCCGAGAGGCACACTCCTTTCATCTACCCAAGGTGAGGGAAGCCAGGGGCCTTCCCACTCCTGCCCCACCCTGCCCCTGTGGCCTTTGGCATCAACCACCATCCCCACCCCCACTTCTAGGAGAGAGGATGGTTAACAGGAAGAGGGCCAAGTCAGGGCCCCCTGCTCACCCCTGCTGTTCCCCAGAGAGGCTCAGAGATGAGCAGGTGGGCATACAGAGGAGGAAGCCTGCTGTGTAAGCACCCTGAGAAAGTGCCCGATTTCCAGATGGGCATCCCCAGCCACAGCCCACCACACAGGCCATAGTCCCAAGACACCTGTACTTCTCCAGGAGGCCACAGTGGCCTGTAGTGTCACCCACTTCCCCTATTCTCCCCATCAGGCTGGCCATGCTGTCCCAGATCCTCGGGTGTCACAGACTGCTGTGCTCAGCTGTCTACCAGACCCACCCCCACCCCACCTCTGAGCACTTCCTTGTCCCTAGTATCTTTTTTTTTTTTTTTTTTTTTTTTTGGTTTTGCGAGGTAGGGTCTCACTCTGGTTCAGGCTGACCTGGAATTAACTATGTAGTCTCAGGGTGGCCTCGAACTCTTGGCGATCCTCCTACCTCTGCCTCCTGAGTGCTGGGATTAAAGGCGTGCGCCACCACGCCCGGCCCCCTGTCCCTAGTATCTTAATCCCCAGATTGGGGACCCATCACAGATCCTAAAAGACACATGCCCACAAGGGCAGACCTGAGCTGTATAGTGCCCCGAGAGGGGCTGGGGATGCATTTTCTTCCCCTCCCAGAGACCTGTGCGCATGGCTGCCCTGTGCATTGGCTGGGCCTAGGGTCCTGGGGGCACTGGGAAGAGCGCTGGGTCACTTCTCCCTTCCTGTGGCCCTAGGAAGGGGCTTTCCAAGCTGGAAAAGGAAGGAGTCAGTGTGTCCTTGACGAGGATAGGCAGGCTGGTGGGCAGGGGGCTGGTGTCCACTCCAGAAACAGGAAGGCTGTCCCAGCCTGAGGTTTAGGCTCCCTTGGCCTCCCTCCAAATAACCCTGGTGGCCTGGCCTGTAGCCTAGAGGCCAGATCCTTCTCCTTTCAGGAGATGCAGCTAGCCAGTGTAGACCAAGCTGGGGTGGCCTAACAGGGTCACCCAGAGCTCCAGCCCCAGGTGCTACCCATCAGCTTCCTTCACCCCCACCACACCTCCCACTCTGTTGCACAGAAACCTCTGTGGCTCTTCATGAGATCCAGGAGTCTGGAAGGAAAGGGCCATTAAATAGATCTGCTGCCCAAATGCCATTCTCAGGGCCTGCCTCCCTACCCAGCCCTGTGTCCTGTTTCAGCCCTGGGCCTTCAGAGCTGCTGGCTTACCTTAGCTTCAGCCTCAGGTGAGCATTAAGGCTCCATAAAGACAGGAACCAGGCAGCTGGCAGCAAACTCATGAAGGAGCAGAAGAGGGTGGCTGTTTGGCCGCTCAGAAGTGCTCCACCGCCCCCCCACCCACAAACAACTGGGCATAACCTCTAGGCTGTGGTGGAGAGCTTGTGTAATGCCTAAAGGGGGAAGGGAGGGTATGGGAGCCATCAGAAACCATCCAGAGCTGGGCGTGGTGGCACACGCCTTTAATCCCAGCACTCGGGAGGGCAGAGGTAGGAGGATCACCATGAGTTCAAGGCCACCCTGAGACTACATAGTGAATTCCAGGTCAGCCTGAACTAGAGTGAGACCCTACCTCGAAAAACCAAAAAAAAAAAAAAAAAAAAAGAAGAAGAAGAAGAAGAAGCCATCTAGTCAGTCTGAGGATCAACTGAAGCATAGCCATGGAGCAGGAAGTCCATGGCCTTCCAGCCACCCTGTGTTTAGTGAGATGCCCACAATGGCACCTGTGCCTTTGGCCCTGTCCTTGGCATCTCTCCCCAGGTCTTCCCCAATGGAATAACCCCAGAGGAGAGGCCTCACATCACATGGCTCTACTTCTTCTCCCTGTGGTGGGCACACAGAGGCCTGCAGGAAGGGGGCCATCCTGCCAGCCTGGGGCCACTGGCTTCTGGCTGTCAGAACCTGTTGTCCTTCCTGTTTGTGCTGCCAGGCTACCCAGGGCCCTTGTTACTGCCTCACTGCCTCACCCACACCCATAACCTGCTGAATTTGAAGGAGCCTCCCCCACCTTGCCCTGGGTGCTGTCACCAACCCCCACCCAGAATGCCAACTCAGGTTGGCAGCCATAGTGAGGCCCCTGATTGTGAGAACATATTAACTGAGAAATGGGCTCTGAGGTTTGGCCCAGAAATGGGTCAGAGTGAAAGAGGAAAAAGGCGGCGGGGATGGGGGAGGAAGGGCAGGTGGTGTGATAGAGCCAAGCGTGATGACGCACGCCTTTAATCCCAGCACTTAGGAGGCTGAAGTAGGAGGATCTCTATGAGTTCAAGGCCAGCCAGAGACTACAGAATGAGTTCCAGCTCAGCCTGGACTAGAGAGAGACCTTGCCTCAAAAACAAAACAAAACAAAGAGAAAGAAAGAAAGAAGAGAGAGAGAGAGAAAGAAAGAAGAGAGAGAGAAAGAAAGGAGGAAGGAAGGAAGGAAGAAAGAAAGAAACAAAGAGGAGTGAGAAAGCATGAGTCAAAGGGAAAGCTTGGGGGAGGCAACCTACCACCTCATCCTCACCAGGCCTCCCGGCTCACAGGGCTATCTGGGAAATAATGAGCACCCAACCCCAGCTGTGCAGCCTGGAGCTCTCAGAATCAGAATCATACATTCTGCACAGCTAGGCCTTTCCAGAGGGAAGAGCAGCATCAGTGAAGAGGTCCCACGGACCCTGCTTTAGACCAGGGTAGGTCATTGGCTTACAAACTGATGCCCTGCACACAACAGCTCCTGGGGCGTTAGGAGAATGAGAGACATGCACTCTGATGGTGCCTTTGGGAGACGGACAGAGCCTGCCTGCCCAATCCCCCCACCCCCGCACCCCATACTAAGCAGGGCAGAGTCCTAATGTGTCTCGAGCACCGCCTAGTGGCCATTTTTCAAAGCCACCTACTCCTGCCAAAAGTGAGCCCACATAAATTTAAGGGTCAGTTATAATCCTACAGATGGTAGCTTTGCCCCACTGGAGCCTCAGCCAAGAACACAGTCTTAGGGTTTGGGGGTTGAGGGCTCTGGGAATTGTCTGGGCTTGTTTTGGGGACTGTATGTCCATAGAAAATAGGCCTTGGAGGCTGGCAGACAGCAAAGGAGGCCCTGAAGTGGGGATCACGGCCCACAGGCAACGCAAACGTAGTCCCAGGAACCAGTTGGCTTGATTAACTTTGGGGCCACCTGAGAGCTTGACAGAGTTGTAATGTCTCCGCAGGTCCAGTCCCTCCCTTCTCATTCTTTCCAATCAAACCAGTGGGCCACAAACATGCCCTTGTCCTTGTCCAGGTGCAGCTCCTGGGCCAGCTCCAAGATCTGCTGAGGGCTGGTTCTCTGGGGACCCATGCACTACCCAAGTTTTGCATGCCCTTTTCTGTCCTGCACCAAGACACGCTCCCCTGAGCCACTCAGCTGGTGCAAGGCCACAGTTGAAGCACCCAGAAGGTGGAGCCCTCCCACCCATGCAGGCTGGCAGGACGAAGGACGTCACCTCCTCTCAGGTGCTAAAGCTGGGAGGCTCCGTTTTCTAGGGTTGTTGACTAGAAAATCACTGCACCCTACATGCTGTGCCACACGCATGGTCTTTCCCCAGAGTCTTGTTAGGTTGAGAGTATCTTCCAAGCGGATGGCTGTTACCTCAGGTCTATGGTGGGGTGGAAGTTGTCACCCTCTGACATCCATGTTCAGAGTGTCATCAGGCAGGAAGCAGTAAAATGTAGGCACATTCCACTGGGTTTTCTCTGATGGGCTGCTGGGGTCCAGGACTAATGAAGGTTCAGATGGACTTAGTGGGCGCAGGGCAGCATTAAAACTGGCCTTTTGGGGCTGGAGGGATGGCTTAGGGGTTAAGGTGCTTACCTGTAAAGCCAAAGGACCCAGGTTCGATTCCCAGGACCTGTGTAAGCCAGATGCACAAGGTGGTGCACGCATCTGGAGTTTCTTTGCAGTAGCTAGAGGCCCTGGCATGCCCATTCTCTCTCCCTTTCTCTCTCTCTCTTTTTCTCTCTTCTTCTTTCTGTCAAATGAATAAATAGAAATAAATTTTCTTAGGCTGGAGGGATGGTTTAGTGGTTAAGGCACTTGCCTGTGAAGCCTAGGGACCCATGTTCTACTCTCCACGTCCCACGTTAGCCAGATGCACAAAGGTGAGGTAAGCTCAAGGTCGCACATGCCCACTAGGTGGCGCAAGCATCTGGAGTTCGATTATAGTGGCTGAGGCCCTGGTGCACCAGTTCTTTCTCCTCTCTCACTGTCTTTCTCTAAAAGTAAATAAATAAATGTTCTTTAAAAACTGGCCTTTGTGGCTGGAGAGTTGGCTTAGTTAAGGTGCTTGCCTATGAAGCCTAAGGACCAGGTTCGATTCCCCAGTACCCACATAAGCCAGATGTACAAAATGGCATATGTGTCTGGAATTTGTTTGCAGTGGCAGGAGCCCCTGACATGCTCATACTCACTCTCTCTCTCTCTCTTTGGTTTTTCGAGGTAGGGTCTCACTCTGGTCCAGGCTGACCTGGAATTCACTATGTAGTTTCAGGGTGGCCTTGAACTCAAGGCAATCCTCCAACCTCTGCCTCCCAAGTGGTGGGATTAAAGGCATGTGCCACCACGCCCGGCTACCTCTCTCTCTCTCTTAAATAAATAAATAAAAATAGGGCTGGAGAAATGGCTTAGAAACACTTAGAAAGTGTTTGCTGGCAAAGCCAAAGGACTCAGGTTCAATTCCCCACATAAAGCCAACTGCACAAGGTGGCACATACATCCGGAATTCGATTGCAATGGCTGGAGACCCTAGTGTGCCCATTCTCTCTCTCTCTACCTCTCTGTCTCTCTCTTTAATGAACAAATAAATAAAATATTTTTTAAAAGACTGGACTTTTGCTGATGCCAGACCACCTTCCCCTCAGAAAAGGCCCTGGAAAGCCAGGCGTGGTGGCACACACCTTTAATCCCAGCATTCGGGAGACAGAGGTAGGAGGATCACCATGAGTTCAAGGCCACCCCTGAGACTACATAATTAATTCCAGGTCAGTCTGGGCCAGAGTGAGACCCAACCTCGAAAAACAAACAAACAAAAGAAGAGGCCCTGGAAACAGGGACAGGACAGTAGTGAGAGCTAATAGCAAAGGGAAAGAGGGTGACGTGACCCAGAACTAGGTTCCTCATCCACAGGAGGGAGTGGGGTCTCCAAGCAGCCCACCGCACATGAGGGTCTGTGGGAGGGAAGATGGCTAATGAAATTTGTGTATTAGGAGTTTGGATAAAATCAAGGGGCTCTGTGTCTGACCTGGCCTGGGGCAGATAGACGATATAAAAGCAGGTGGGGGCAGGGCGATGCGGCAACTATTAAGAGCACTTCCTGTGCAAGCGTGAGAGCCTTAAGAGGCCTGAGAGATCTATAGGTCGGGTGAGGCCACACACATCTGTAACACCAGTCCCATGGGGGAGCAGAGAGGAAAAAAAAAATCACTGAAACTGGAGAAGAACAAACAAAAACACAGCAAGCTCCAGGATCAGTAAAAGACTCAGAGACTCTGGCTCAGGTAAGAATGGGGAGAAGAGCCATGGAGCAGGACACTCAATGTTGTGCTCCAGCCACTGCAGTCAAACACACCCTGTGGCAAGTGAATGCATGCACTGCTGCATGGGCACATACATATGCATACACCACACACAGTAAACCCAGTCAAAAGTCTATGGCTTGGGCTGGAGAGATGGCTTAGCGGTTAAGGCGTATGCCTGCGAAGCCTAAGGACCCTGGTTTGATTCTCCAGGTGCCACATAAACCAGATGCACATGGTGGCGCATGTGTCTGGAGTTCCTTTGCAGTAGCTAGAGGCCCTGGCATGCCCATTCTCACTCTCTCTCTCTCTCCTTCTCTCTGTCTCAAATAGAGAAAGAAAGAAAGAAAGAAGGAAAGAGGAAAGAAAGAGAGAGAGAGAGAGAGAGAGGGCAAGTGAGCCAGATGTGGTGGTGCATGCCTTTAATCCCAGCACTTGGGAAGTAGAGATAGGAGGATCACCTCAAGTTCAAGGTCACCCTGAGACTACATAGTGAATTCCAGGTCAGCCTGGACTAGAGTGAAACCTACCTTGAAAAAGAAAAAAGAAAAAGAAAAGAAAACTCTATGGCTTGGGAGGTCATAAGCTCTACGGGGGAAACTACTACTGTTGTCTGGATAAATCTATATATTATGCCTACACAAACTGCCTTCTAAATAGTTGTGTTTATGCCCATATAGTAATGCTATTCTCACTTTTGGTAAGAGAAGCTTCTCTTTTCAGATGGCAGTGTCCATTTGTGTGTGACTCAAAACTCATCAACATGCTAAAAAGTAACAGAGGAGTGTTCAGCACTAAATGAGACATCTCTATCACACCCACCAAGGGTTCCTGAGGACCATTTCAGAAGAGGTGGCAGAAAGAATGTAAGAGCCAATGGAAGAGGAGGAATGCTTTGCAATACTGGTGTCTTCCAGACACAAAGTGGCCATGGTATTCATGCCCTCACAGTGGTGGATGCTACCTACACAAGACCTGCAGAATAGAAGGAAAAACTTATAACATCAAAATAAAAGAGACACTAGTTGGAAAGTAGGGATTCAATGGAGGGAGTATTTGAGAGGGAGAAAGGGAAGGTGATGGGATGGGATTGTGATCATGGTATATTGTTTATATTTATGGAAGTTGTCAATAAAATATTTAAAGGGTAGCTGGGAGTGGTGGTGGCACACGCCTTTAATCCCAGCACTAGGGATGCAGAGGTAGGAGGATTGCTGTGAGTTCGAGGCCAGCCTGAGACTACATAGTGAATGCCAGGTCAGCCTGGGCTAGAGTGAAACTCTACCTTGAAAAACCAAAACAAATTTAAAAAAATGTAAAGGGGAATGGAGAGATTGCACAGTGGTTAAAGGCACTTGCTTGCAAAGTGGTTCAATTCCCCAGTACCCACATAAAGCCAGATGCACAAAGTGGTACATGCATCTGTAGTTTCTTTGCAGAGACAGGAGGCTCTAGTGTGCCTATACTCACTCTCCTTCTCCTCTCTCAAAATAAAACTATTTTTTTAAAAAAAGGAGACTAGAGAGCTGGCTTAGTGGTTAAGACACTTGCTTGTGAAGCCTAAGGACCCAGGTTCAATTCCCCAGTACTCACGAAAGCCAGATGCACAAAGTGGCACATGCATCTGGAGTTTGTTTGCAGTGGCTAGAGGCCCTGGTGCACCCATTTTCTCTATCTCTTTTTCTCTCTGTCTCTCAAATAAATAAATAAGACCAAAACATTTTTTTTAAGTTTAAAAGGGGCTGGAGAGATGGCTAAGCGGTTAAGGCACTTGCCAGCGACGCCTAAGGACCCAGGTTCAATTCCCCAGAACCTACATAAGACAGACAAACATGATGGCACATGCATCTGGAGTTCGTTTGCAGTGGCTGGAGGCCCTAGCATGCCCATTCTCTCTCTTCCCTCACCCCATAAATAAATAAAGTTTAAAAACCAGTCAAAAGTCTATGGCTTGGGCTGGAGAGATGGCTTAGCGGTTAAGGCGTATGCCTGCGAAGCCTAAGGACCCTGGTTTGATTCTCCAGGTGCCACATAAACCAGATGCACATGGTGGCGCATGTGTCTGGAGTTCCTTTGCAGTAGCTAGAGGCCCTGGCATGCCCATTCTCACTCTCTCTCTCTCTCCTTCTCTCTGTCTCAAATAGAGAAAGAAAGAAAGAAAGAAAGAAAGAAAGAAAGAAAGAAAGAAAGAAAGAAAGAAGGAAAGAGGAAAGAAAGAGAGAGAGAGAGAGAGAGAGGGCAAGTGAGCCAGATGTGGTGGTGCATGCCTTTAATCCCAGCACTTGGGAAGTAGAGATAGGAGGATCACCTCAAGTTCAAGGTCACCCTGAGACTACATAGTGAATTCCAGGTCAGCCTGGACTAGAGTGAAACCTACCTTGAAAAAGAAAAAAGAAAAAGAAAAGAAAACTCTATGGCTTGGGAGGTCATAAGCTCTACGGGGGAAACTACTACTGTTGTCTGGATAAATCTATATATTATGCCTACACAAACTGCCTTCTAAATAGTTGTGTTTATGCCCATATAGTAATGCTATTCTCACTTTTGGTAAGAGAAGCTTCTCTTTTCAGATGGCAGTGTCCATTTGTGTGTGACTCAAAACTCATCAACATGCTAAAAAGTAACAGAGGAGTGTTCAGCACTAAATGAGACATCTCTATCACACCCACCAAGGGTTCCTGAGGACCATTTCAGAAGAGGTGGCAGAAAGAATGTAAGAGCCAATGGAAGAGGAGGAATGCTTTGCAATACTGGTGTCTTCCAGACACAAAGTGGCCATGGTATTCATGCCCTCACAGTGGTGGATGCTACCTACACAAGACCTGCAGAATAGAAGGAAAAAACTTATAACATCAAAATAAAAGAGACACTAGTTGGAAAGTAGGGATTCAATGGAGGGAGTATTTGAGAGGGAGAAAGGGAAGGTGATGGGATGGGATTGTGATCATGGTATATTGTTTATATTTATGGAAGTTGTCAATAAAATATTTAAAGGGTAGCTGGGAGTGGTGGTGGCACACGCCTTTAATCCCAGCACTAGGGATGCAGAGGTAGGAGGATTGCTGTGAGTTCGAGGCCAGCCTGAGACTACATAGTGAATGCCAGGTCAGCCTGGGCTAGAGTGAAACTCTACCTTGAAAAACCAAAACAAATTTAAAAAAATGTAAAGGGGAATGGAGAGATTGCACAGTGGTTAAAGGCACTTGCTTGCAAAGTGGTTCAATTCCCCAGTACCCACATAAAGCCAGATGCACAAAGTGGTACATGCATCTGTAGTTTCTTTGCAGAGACAGGAGGCTCTAGTGTGCCTATACTCACTCTCCTTCTCCCTCTCTCAAATAAAACTATTTTTTAAAAAAAAGGAGACTAGAGAGCTGGCTTAGTGGTTAAGACACTTGCTTGTGAAGCCTAAGGACCCAGGTTCAATTCCCCAGTACTCACGAAAGCCAGATGCACAAAGTGGCACATGCATCTGGAGTTTGTTTGCAGTGGCTAGAGGCCCTGGTGCACCCATTTTCTCTATCTCTTTTTCTCTCTGTCTCTCAAATAAATAAATAAGACCAAAACATTTTTTTTAAGTTTAAAAGGGGCTGGAGAGATGGCTAAGCGGTTAAGGCACTTGCCAGCGACGCCTAAGGACCCAGGTTCAATTCCCCAGAACCTACATAAGACAGACAAACATGATGGCACATGCATCTGGAGTTCGTTTGCAGTGGCTGGAGGCCCTAGCATGCCCATTCTCTCTCTTCCCTCACCCCATAAATAAATAAAGTTTAAAAAAAACTCTCACATAAAAATAAAATAAGGGCTGGAACCAGGTGTGGTTGCACACTTTAGTACCAGCACTCGGGAGGCAGAGGTAGGAGGATTGCCATGAGTTCAAGGCCACCCTGAGACTACACAGTGAATTTCAGGTCAGCCTGTGCTAGAATGAGATTGTACCTCAAAAAAAAAAAAAAAAAAAAAAAAAAAAAAAAAGGGTGGGGGGCTGGAGAGATGGCTTAGCAGTTAAGGTGCTTGTTTGCAAAACCTAAGGACCTATGTTTGACTCCCCAGGTCCCATGCAAGCCAGATGAACAAAGTAACACATGCGCAAGGTGGTGCATATGCCTAGAGCTCGGTTGCAGTAGCTAGAGACCCTGGCCAGACAATTCTCTCTCACACACAGACACCAAAAATAAAATAGGGCCAGAGAGATTGCTTGGCGGTTAAGGCACCTGCCTGCCAAGCCTAAGAACGCTGGTTCCGATCTCCAGGTCCCACATTTAGCCAGAGGAAAAAAAGTGATGCAAGGGCGCAATGCTGCACTTGTCCACAAGGGGGCGCACATGTCTGGAGTTCACTCACAGCGGCTGAGAGGCTGCCGGTGCACCCATTCTCTCTCAAAAATAAAATAAAATAAAATAAACTTTAAAAAATGGCATTAGTTGGGAGTGGTGGCACATGCCTTTAACCCCAGCACTTGTGAGGCAGAGGTAGGAGGATCGCCGTGAGTTTGAGGCCACCCTGAGACTACATAGTGAACTCCACGTCAGCCTGGGCTAGAGCAAGACCCTACCTTGAAAAACAAAACAAAATGGTATGAAACCTGGGACTGACTTTGGAGCTCCAGAGGAGCCCTATCCCTGCCCTGGTTTGAAGCCCCACCAGTGAGATGGACGGGCTGAGCATCAGGCTGCCCTTGGCCCTGGATGAAGCCATCACATTTCCATTATGGTCATCTCCCCTGATGGCAGATAAGTGACAGTGGGCATACACATGCCATGCTTGGAGCTCAGCTCTCTCCTGCCTATTCTCCACACTAGTGCCCAGAGGGAAACAGGTTTACAATGGAGGATCAGCCTACAGTTACATCTGGGTCAAGAAGGTACTTCCTGCTAGCAGTTTTAAGCAGGGGCAAGCCCATTTCCACCCAGTCTTCAGGGCCCTGCTGGTCTTTGTCGTCCCTATTGTTGTGCTGTCTAGAGTCTGCACCCTGACCCCAGCAACAACCAAGGGTCTTTATTTATTTGTAAATGTGTCAGTATGTGTTTATGGTGGTACACTAGGGCTCTTGCAACTGCAAATGAACACTTAAGAAACTTGTGCAACTTTTTTTTTTTTGGGGGGGGGTTTCGAGGTAGGGTTTCACTCTGGTCCAGGCTGACCTGGAATTAACTATGTAGTCTCAGGATGGCCTCGAACTCACGGCGATCCTCCTACCTCTGCCTCCCGAGTGCTGGGATTAAAGGCGTGCGCCACCATGCCCGGCTTTTTGTGCAACTTTTTATGTCTGAGTTACATGGGCACGGACAGTTTGGGAATTTTAAAATTATTTTTTTGGTTTGTCTAGGTAAGGTCTCACTCTAGCCCAAGCTGATCTAGAATTCACTCTGTAGTCTCAGGGTGGCCTCGAACTCACAGTGATCCTCCTACCTCTACCCCCCAAGTGCTGTGATTAAAGGCGTGCGCCACCACGCCCAGCTAGTTTAGAAATTTAACCCAGGCTGACAGTGTTTGCAAGCAAGCACCTTCAACCACTGAGCCAACTTCCCAGCCCCAACAGAGGGGCTTTTGAACTCAATCTTTGCCTTCCTTGGCCCTAGTGCTGCAGACAATTGTGGCTCCTACACCTTGTTCTATAGACTGGCCTAGTGCTGGCCTGATTTCAGTATCTTTGAGCACATAGAACCCACCCCCCAAGTATGGAATAGTGGCAAGCCAAATTACAGCTTTAGCCATTACCCTGTGGTGGTTTGATTCAGGAGTCCCCCATAAACTTAGGTGTTCTGAATGCTAGGTCCCCAGTTGGTGGCAATTTGGGAATTAACACTTCCTAGAGGTAGTGTATTATTGGGGGTGGGCTTATGGGTGTTATAATCAGCTTCCCCTGCAGTATTTGGCACACTCTCCTGGTGCTATTGTCCACCTGATGTTTGCCAGGAGGTGATGTCCAGCCTCTGCTCATGCTGTTTCCCCTGCCATCATGGAGCTTCCCCTTGAGTCTGTAAACTAAAATAAACCCTTTCAGGGGAAAGGCTCCACTTCAGAAAATGGGGGTGGTCTTGTGCCCACCTCTCCCCCAGTCTCTCAGTCCCTTACAGTGGTACCCTCTCTCTCTCTGGGTTTCAGGAGGAGGCCCCAAGTCCCTCACACAGGGTCTATCCACCAGGGCTTCAGTGGGAGGTGATTGGCTGAGAACTTACACCATCAACAAACTAGAAACCACCCGCAGGTTTGAAACAGGCTTTAATTGGCTTTTTCTTCAGAATTCCCCATCCATGTCTGGGCTGTTGTGATCCAGGACTTCCTCAAGTCTGGGGATTCTGACCGGAAAGAGGAGGTGCAAGCAGATTGCTAGGTTTCCCACACAAGGTGGGGAATCTCCCTGGCAAGGGGCCCTGGGGGCTGGTGCCTCCCCCCAGCCATAAGCACGCAAGAGGGTCACAACGTGTTCTTTTCAGTGGGAAATGCCAGGCCTTGCCCCTCCCCGCCCCGTGGGCTGCGACCGGTTGGCTGGCGAGTGGGTGTTGGCCTCCAAGTCACTGCAGGGGGGGCGATGCGCTGGGACCAGGCACTGGTGCTGACAGCGAGGCGTGGTCGAACAGAGGGTTGCGCACCTCCATCTCTCCAGTCTGCAAAGATGCTAGGTCAGGCTCCAAGGAGGGAGGAGGAGAGTGGGCAGCGTGAGGAGCAGCTCTGTTGGGGAGGGACCCTAAAGTGGGGAACCCCCAGCACTCACCGGGGCCAGTCCCGGGCACTCATACACTGTGAAGTCGCCATCTTCGTTCTCCTCGTCGGAGGAGGCAGTCTCCAGTTCCTTGGGGGGCTCCTTATGCCTGGTGGGGGCGGGATGGCTGGGTCCTCTGCGCACTCTCCAGGGGCCATGGGCCCAGACCAGAGCTGGGCGCTCAACGTACCACAGCCCTGGGTGGGGGCTGTGGGCTGGGGTCAGAGTGGTGGGCCAGGACATAAGAGGTTGTGGGTAGGTAAGGGTAGGGTGGCCAGGTGGGGTATGGGGGCTACAGGTGGGTGCAGGTAGTGGGGTGTGGCCTCAAGGCAGGGGTAGCAGCTGGGTCCCAGAGGGGGGCGCTCACCGCTCCAGGCACATCATTTGCTGCCTCTGGTGCTGGTAATGGTACATCTCAGCACTGTGTGCCAGCCGCTGGTCCCCAGGCTGTGGAGGAGGGGTAGTGTCAAGCTGGGGGAAAGGTGGGCAGGATGGTGGGGGGCATTTCTGGAGCAGGACCACCCACCGAAATCCGTGGTGTAGCTGGTGAGGTGGGCGCCTTCGCTATGGTGTAGTCGGCCTTCTGAGTTAGGCGGATCTCCCGCTGCAGCCTGCGGGGAGTGGAGCTGAGGCCACAGCACAGGATGTGCCCTGCCCGCCCGCCCACCCGCCCGCGCAGGAGCTGGCGGCTCACCTACACCAGCACAGGGCTGCCACCGCGAGGGCAGTGGTGCCGGCCACGCAGAACACCAAGATCAGCACTGCCAGAGGGAGGGGCACGGTGAGGGACAGCGTCCTGCAGGGCCTGCTCCTGCCTGACCCCTGCCAGCTAGCCAGCCTTCTGTTCAGCAGGACCTACCAAGGGCCAGGCCATCACCATGCCCTCCCTGGGGCTCCAGCGGGGACATGTGCACAGGCCCAGATGAAACAGGGGCACCCAAGGAGGCACGCGGTGTAGGTGGGGAGGCTCCGGGTGTGGAGGGAAGGCTGGGCTCCAGTCCTTGGCCCCGCTCTGAGAACCCCAAGGTAGCTGCTGAGAAAGACACAGGTTAAGTCTGCAGGACCCGGGCTGTTTCCCAGGGTGCAGTGGAAGAGGATCCTCACCAGGCTCCAGGAGCTTCTGTCCCGAGTCAGGCAGGGGTTGTACAGTGAGCCTCAAGTGTCCAGCCTCCTTCAGTGCCAGCTCCTGGGCCAGGAAGTCGATCTCATCTTCCAGTCTGGGTTTGGGCAAAACCACTCCTGGGGAAGAATGAGGGGCCATCATGTGGAGGGCCCCAGCTTCTCAGACACCTCAGACTATACCTGCCACAGGTGGTCTCTTGAGATGAAGGAACCCATCCCAGCTTTCTCTTTCCCACATTGCCATAGCAACAGAGGGAGCTTCCTGTGAACAACAGTGGTACCCAGGAAAAGGAGAGGTAGGGAGGGGCACAGGGTGAAGGTACTAGGAGATTGTGAAGAGACCCACAGGGGGAGAGGGAATGGAGGCCCTTGTCTGGGTTCATATCTACAAAGGGATGTGGAGTACAGCGAGAGCATATACTCCCTCTCCTGGCTAGCCCCCAGGCACTTTCTCTGGCCCAGGGAAAACGGTAACTCCCCAGGAGTAAAGAGAAGCTAACGCATGCCCAAACATTCACAAGCTATACTTAAATGGTCAGAAGGGTGGGCACCTGTAAGGCTGGGCAGGTGCCTGGACCCCAACTGGTACCCACTGTGTAGGTCATACTCCGGAAAGATGCTCCCATGTGGTCACACGCCCACAAGCCCAAAACAGCAGAGGCAGGAGGCACCCCATTGACAGCAGTCATGCTTGTTCTTTCTCAGTGTACCCCATCTTTGCTACTTTCTCCTAGGTAACCAAGCTGGCCACACACCTAACACCTTTCTGTAAAGCCCCCATCACACCTAAAGGGACATCCAGACAGACTGGCGGATGGTTACTCCCAGGGCTTACGAACATGCCAAGCGAAGTGAGCAAAGAAAGGCACAGGGTACAGAAGTGGGCATCTGGGGTGGGGGGGGGCTTTGGCAGACCAGGTGGGCCCAGACCTAAACACTGTGACCTCCTCTCTCCTGAGGTCACTCCTTGGCCTAGGAGGGAGTCACTGCCCTAGACCTCAGTTCAGCTCCAGGCTGAAGGCCAGCACCACCTGGAAAGGATGAAGGCACTACTCCCAGAGCCATAAGAGCCAGTCCACTAGCCTTGGACCTAAGCACCCTACAAAGCTCAGGGGACCTGGTGGCCACTGCCATGAGGCTGTGAGGTCCTTAGGTGTACAGGCCCGTAGGACCTTGGGACAGGAAGGGAGAGAGGCCATCTCATCCATCCATTTCCCCTATATCTGCTCGAACATACCAGGAGGCCGGTGCATTCTGGGTACACAGAGTCCTTGTTGATCTTCCTGAAAGGGCTGAAGGCAGGGCCCACAGGCATGTGCACCCGGTGGGCACCTTGCCCGCCTCTTCAGGGCACAATCCAGGCTCCCAGGACACGCAGCTGTGTCTGAGAAGGAAGCAGAAGACAGGGCCAGTCACAGCCCGCTTGGCCTGGCCCCTGAGCAGCAGCAACCCTGGTCACAAGCCCCTCCCACTCTGAGCTGGCCAGGCCCAGCTCCGGTCATTGTTCTGGGCAGGCTCTACCTCCCCACTGCCAAGTCTCAGAACCAGGAAGCAAACAATCCTAAGACTTATGGGAACTACTACCCTGCCCCACCCAATCCCCAGAGTCCACCTCCCAGGCCTGAGCCTATCCTCAAAGGGAAACTGACCCTAACTTTTCCAGCCAGCCCTCAAGGGCTGGGATGTGCAACCCTCCAAAGCTGCCTTCTGACCTCCACGTGTCTCAGAGCGAGCAGAAACTCTGTGGGGAACCACGGAGGGTGGGGCACTGTTCTTTCTGGCTCAGGTAGCAAAGATGCTGGGTGGCCACCTTTGCCAAATATAGGACTTCCCTCAAGACCTCACCACATTATCCTATAGACCTCAAAGGGAATCGGGGCGGGGGAGGGATTGCTCAGTCTGGAAGACAGTGGCTGTCCTTGACCTAGTCCTGGCTAGTTCCCAGGGCAGAGAGGTCACTGGGGTTGCGGAGACCTAAGATGGAGTTGGCTGGACTCACCCAAGGCTTAGAGAGGACTGGCCTAAGCAGTGCTGGGGACTCCAGGCTAGGCCCTACTTCCCAGCCACACTTTCATCTACCTGATGTGGAGCCCTGACCACAGTGTGTTCTGCTTATGCATGCTAATCAGACCCATCCTGATGCTGGAGGATGGAAGCAGGGGTCCCCTGTGCCTCACTTTCCCCTGGGGGATGCTGAAGTTTGGCTGCTTCAAAGTTAAGGAATGTCCCCAAGCTAAGACCCTAGTCCATCTTAGCAATCCTTGACTCCTCGAAGTCAAGGGGGTAACCAGCAGGACCATCAATCCTGCTTGGTGGGTGTCTCTGGCCATCTGGATCCTTCCTTTCAGCAATCCAGTTGCCACCCACACTGTAGGCAGGGCCATCACAGCCCAGAAGGGTGTAGGGAAAAGTACCATGCAGACTTTGGTGGGCCTGGCTTGGTTTTCTTAGCAACCTAACACAGAGCCCCCTGCAAATAAGTTCCAGCAGCTTTGATGGCAGAGGGCACAGGGTCACTGGCCAGGTACCATGTGCACCCCCACCCCGCTACCTTTCACAGGATAGGCCAGTAGCCTCCAGCATCAGTGGGCTAGACTTGAGACTTGGGCTAGTTAAACATTAAGCCCATGCCAGGACAAATGCCTGGATGGACCCCACCCACCAGCTGGGCACCAGGGAGCCAGGCAGTCTCTGTCCTGGTGTTGACAACCCAGTTAGGCTCACAGTAGAGGTCTGTAGCAGAAGGCTAACCAAGCTCCAGGTGCTCCCATGGCTCTGTAGACAACTCCCCACCACCACCACCTACTAGAGGCTCAGGAGGGTTTGGCTGATGCCTGTGTAGTCTTGGGCAGAAACACCTCCCCCGTCCAGCCTGGAGGTGGAGAGGAGTCTCAGGAACAATGACAGCTGGTGAGTGGCTGGCACTCCACCAACACAGGGCTACTGACTCCTGAGCACTGGGTGTGAGTAGGGGATGTCTAGGGAGTGGTGTCAGGTCTCCCAGTAAGGTGGGCATGCAGCCACGGAATGGATGAGCCAGGACAGCATCTACCCAAGGGGCTGGGCACTGCCTCCCCCATAGTACCATTCCTTGAGGAGGCCCCACTTGGAAACCAGGCTCTCAGCAGGTGGTCTCCAACACCTCTGACCAGGCCTGATCTGGCCCCAGCCTCCTCAGGAGCTTCTGCTTTCTCTGGTCACACCAACCTCCTGTCTAGCTCTTAAGGCCACACATTCAGAATAAGATCAGTATCATTCCAGTTGTGCCTCAGTTTCCTCATCTGTAAGATGGGCTAAAAGCACCTCTCCTGCATGGCTGCCTGGAGCACTCGGTGTCTATATGGGCACCATCTCCCACTTCACCGCCATCGGGGAGATGTGGAACCCAGAGCCTCAGGATCCATCTGTGAAACAGGGTTTCCGGGGACCCTGGGCTCAATCACTGTCCTGGGGAGTCTACTCACAATCTTCGGTCCAAAAGGTATTATGGCAGGAGCCTTTCAGGGCATGGGATTGGGGGAGTCTACCACATTAGGTAAAACAAGACCCCAGGCATGGAACCCTCAGACCCAGTCAAGGCAGGCAAGGTCAGGCCTGCGTTACTCTGAGGCAAGCCAGACACGAAGCAAAGCCGACAAGCACCGGAGAGCAGCCCCCACACACACATTGGGAACCCCAGAGACACAGAAAGAAGCACAGTATCTCCACGACTAGTCCCTGGAGCGCCAGATCCTTGCGGGCACACACAGAAAGACCCCCCCCACACACACACACCACGCAGACACACACACGGGACTGGCTCAGGGACCCAGAGACAAAGACACAAAGCACGTGAAATCCAGGTTCGCCTCCAGGGAGCCGAGGGAAGAAGACTCATGGAGCTAGGCCTTCATCGGGCCTGGCCTGTTTACCCCATCCCTGGCTAGGTGGGGCTAACACGACTGCAAGACTCCCAGGCCTGCGTGGCCCGAGGGCCTGGGCGAGGCCAGGGCGTCATCGGCGCTGCGCAGCCCCGGTCCCCGGCCGGCGATCCGACACCCAGCGTCCCGCAGCATGCGTCCCCGAGGGCGCGCTCGCTCGCTCGCTCACCGGGGCGGCTGGCGGTGGCACAGCTCAGGGCCGCTCCCAGGACGAAGCCGGAGAGCAGCAGCCGCAGCAACCGCAGGTGCCGCGGGGAGGGCGGAGGGACCGGCGTCGCCATTCTTCAGCGCATCCGCCCGGGCAACATGGCACCCGGTGGTCCCGGGCTTGGTACAGGCTCCGGACACCGCGAAGCGAGAAGCCGGTGAGCAGGAGGGGGCGGAGGAGAAAAAGAGGAGGCGTAGGCGCTGACGCTGCGGCAAAGGATCCGGGATAGAGGCACCGGGGCTAGAGGCGAGCGCAAGGAGAATGCGCCTGCGCCGTCCACCTGCGGGGGCGGGCCGGCGCCGTTATGCCGCGGCCCTCCCTCCTTCTCTCTCCAGTTCTGGTCCCCTGTCTCCAGTCCTCAGCTTACCTCCGCTCCTGCATCCTCTGTAGCAGGGAGTCTCCTCGTCCCCGTCCCCCATCCCCAAATCTGATCTGGGATTGGCTGGGAGTGGGCGTACCCAGGATGCAACCCTTTCCTTCTCCTCTTCCCCGCCAGACTGTCCAATCCTCACCTCCCACTCCTCTGGAGCAGAGGATCCTGGATTAGGAGAACATCCGGAGCGCACGGGCAAACAGGTGCACAGATTCATGTCCAAAGACGCACCAGGACTCTCGGATTCACGGATAAAAGCAAAACTCAGAGGGCTCACAATTAGACCAGTCAGGCTGGTTCCCGAGTGAGGCCACCAGGGGGCAAAAGTGACCCGGAGTTGCTGCGGAAAGCCAGCTGGGAGCTGTCCAAGGTGGTCACAACTCCAGGTGAAGGTCTTCAGCTCTCTGAAGTATGACAACGGAACATCCACGGTGCCCTTCCCTAACCCTCATCTGCTGTCCCCTGTGCATACACCCCATCCCACGCACAAATCGCCCTCTGACTCAGTCAAGAAAACAAGGTTGGCGCTGGAGAGATGGCTCAGCGGTTAAGGCACTTGCCTGAAAAGCCTAACTACCAGGGTTCAATTCCACAGCACCAACATAAAGCCAGATGCACAAAGTGGTGTATGCATCTTGAGCTCGTTTGCAGCGACTGGAGGCACTGGCATGCCCATTCTCTCTGTCTCTCTTCTATTTCTCACTGCTTGCAAATAAATATTTTTTAAAGCGCTGGAGAGATGGTGTAGTGGTTAAGGCACTTGCCTGCAAAGCCAAATGACCCGGGCTTAATTCCCCAGTACCCACGTAAAGCCAGATGCACAGGTGTCACATGCATCTGGAGTTAGTTTGCAGTGGCTAGAGGCCCTGGTTGCCCATTCCTTCTCTATTGGCCTATTTCTCAAATAAAAAAAAATTTTTTTTAAGTAGGGCTGGAGAGATGGCTTAGCGGTTAAGGCACATGCCTGTGAAGCTTAAGGACTCTGGTTTGATTCTCCAGATCCCATGTAAGCCAGATGCACAAGAGCGTACATGCATCTGGAGTTTGTTTGCAGTGGCTAGAGGCTCTGGTGCACCCATTCTCCCTCTCTCTCTTTCCCTCTCTCTGCCTCTAATAAATAAATAAAAATAAAATCTTTTTTAAAAATAGGGCTGGAGAGATGGCTCAGCAGTTAAGGTACTTTCCTGGAAAGCCTAAGGACCTGAATCCAATTCCCCAGTACCCACACAAAGCCAGATGCACAAGGGGGCACATGTGTCTGGAATTTGTTTGCAGTGGCTGGAGGCCCTGGTGCACCCATTCTCTCTCCCTCTCTCTAGCTGCCTCTTTCTCTTTCTCAAATAAATAAAATATTTTTAATTTAATTAATTTATTTGAGAAAGAGAAAGAGGCAGCTAGAGAGAGAGAGAGAGAGAATGAGTGTGCCAGGGCATGCAGCCACTGCCAACAAACTCCAGATGCATGGGCCCCCTTGTGCATCTAGCTTACGAGGGCCCTGGACAATCAAACCAGGATCCTTTGGCTTTGCAGGCAAACACCTTAACCACTAAGCCATCTCTCCAACCCAAATAAAATATTTTTTAAAATAAATGAATAAAAGACATTTAAAAATATTTTTAGCTGGGCATGGTGGTACACACCTTTAATCCCAGAATTCAGGAAGCAGAGGTAGAAGGATTGCTGTGAGTCTGAGGCCACCCTGACACAACACAGTGGATTCCAGGTCAGCCTTGGCTAGAATGAAACCCTACTCGAAAAAAACTATATATACTTTTGAAAATCAAGAAGTCAGGCATGGTGGCTTAATCCCAGCCTTTGGGAGGCAGGGGTAGGAGGACTGTGGAGAGTTTGAGGCCACCCTGAAACTACATAGTGAATTCTAGGTCAGCCTGAGCTAGAGGGAGACCCTAACTCAGAAAAACAAACAAAAGAAAGAAAGAAAGAAAAAAAGAAAGAAAGAAGGAAGGAAGGAAAGAAGGAAAAAAAGTGGCTAGAGAGTGGCTTAGCAGTTAAGGCGTTTGCCTGCAAAGCCTAAAGACCCAGGTTTGATTCCCCAGGACCCATGTAAGTCAGATGCACAAGGGACACATGCATCTGTAGTTTGTTTGTAGTGGTTGGAGGCCCTGGCACACCCATTCTCTTCCTCTCTCTCTCTACCTCTTTCTCTCTCTCTCAAATAAATAAATAAAATATATTAATAAACAAATAAAACATCAGAAAGGAGCTGGAGAGATTGCTCAGCAGTTAAGGTGCTTGCCTGCAAAGCCTGATGATCTGGGTTTGATTATAAAGCCAGATGCACATGCATCTGGATTTCATGTGTAGCAGCAAGTGGCCCTCGCACATCCATTCTGTCTGTCTCTCTGCTCGCAAATAAATAGATAAAACATTTTAAAATGACAGAAGGGGTTGTACATGTGTGTGTGTGTGTGTGTGTGTGTGTGTGCAAGTGCTCCAGTCCACAGGGCACTAAGGAATCAGAAATAGTGTCTGAGCTCACCTCTCATAAAAGTGGCAGAGGAAGCCGGGCGTGGTGGCGCACGCCTTTAATCCCAGCACTCGGGAGGCAGAGGTAGGAGGATCGCCTTGAGTTCAAGGCCACCCTGAGACTCCATAGTGAATTCCAGGTCAGCCTGGACTAGAGAGAGACCCTCCCTCGAAATACCAAAAACAAAACAAAACAAAACAAAAAAAAAAAGTGGCAGAGAAGCCAGGTGTGATGGCACACATCTTTAATCCGAGCACTGGCAAGGCAAGGTAGGAAGATCACTGTGAGTTTGAGGCCAGCCTGGGACTACATAATGAATTCCAGGTCAGCCTGGGCTAGAGTGAGACTCTACCTCAAAAAAAAAAAAAAAAAAAAAAAAAGTGGGCAGGGGAGAAGTAGCAGAGACCACACCTTTCCATCCTGAGAAAACAAAGAACTTAAGCTTCAGGGTGTAGGTATATCTAGTCCTCCAGGGCTGTAGAAACCTCTACACGTGCAATGAACTTGGGGCTCAACCTCAAGTTTCATCTAGGTTCCATCTGGGGACCTAGGAGACTGCAGGTCAGAGAAGACTCAGAGACTCCTCCGTGCCCTCAATTAACACCCCCACCTCAGCAAGTGAAAGGACCTGTCTTCTCTTGGGCTCAGGTAGGTCTGAATGGACTACACAGCTGGAAGGAGAAAGGACAGGCAACCACAAAGATGCCCCACCCTATGAACAATTCAGTGTTCTAGGAAAAAAAAAATTTTATTACAAAATTTGTACATGTAGGTGCTGGCTCCTAACCAGTAGACTCTGACGCTCCACTTACAAGCCCAGACTCGAGGGAAGCTCCCAGGGCCATGATGATCAGAACAAAGGTCCCATTCCTTGTATAACCTACCCTGAGTCCCAGGCCAAAGGATACCCCAAGAAAAGAGAGAGGAGGCATAATGAGAACTCCAGGCTGGGGGGGGTTCAAGGACTGGAGAAGCTGGAGTGGGCTGCAAAGGCCCACCTGCAGTGTTTGTGCCTGTGGGCATCGCAGTCTCAGTTCCAGCTAGTTCAGGGGCAGAGGCACGGTGGGTGAGTGGTTGATGGAGGGTGAGGGGTACGGCAGATTTGTAAGCAGCTCCCCCAACACCCCTAGATGGCGCCAGGTGACTTGGCAGAACGCACCTGGCGCAACAACAGGACCAGAGCAGCCACAAGCAGCAAGGCGAAAAGCAGGAGGAGGGCGACCCAGGAGTTGAAGTGGGTGCCCTTGCGCAGCCTCGGCCGGTCCGCAGGGATCAGGTTGGTCAAGTTCAGCATGTAGCCCAAGGCCCAGCCCACCGCCGTGTCTGCTGCCTGGGGGTTGGGGGTGGCATTAGTTTCTGAGAGCACCGCCCCCCCCAACCCTTGGGGTCCACCTCGGTGCCGTCTATCACTCACTTTCTTCTGAAAGACCACGCCACTGTAGGCGCGCTCGTCGAAGCGGTAACCGAGACTGAGAAGCTGCTGAACAAACATGGCTCCAGCGCAATAGTTGGCCAGGCGGGACTCCTGCCTTGGCGCCCGGGCCTGCAGCTAGGTGGGAGCAAGATAGACACAATTGGACCAATGACCATGGGGAACTGTGGCCAGCAAGGTGCTATAGAACTTGCCCAGCATTCGTGCCATGGGCTCAGGCTTGAGTAGGTCTTCCGGGCCTCCTGGATCCACCTCTCTGAGAATCCCTAGGGAGTTTAAGCCTAGGATTCAGCCTGTTACATTTCTTCAGGAGTCTCAGACGGGCACCTCACATTCCAGCTAACCAGACTCCTCTATCCTTTCTTACCTGGCACTCATGTCCCGCCACACTGTCCCAGCTATACACAGCCCTCTATCCCTATGTGCTCCCCCTGATGCCCCCTTTCTTTTTCTTTCTTTCTTTCTTTCTTTCTTTCTTTCTTTCTTTCTTTCTTTCTTTCTTTCTTTTTTCTTTTTTTGGCTCTTTGAGGTAGGGTCTCACTCTAGCTCAGACTGACCTGGAACTCACTATGCAGTCTTAGGGTGGCCTCTGAACTCACAGCGATCCTCCTACCTCTGCCTCCTGAGTGCTGGGATTAAAGGCGTGCACCACCACGCCCAGCTCTCTTTTGTTCCTCAGATCTTGGTTGTAGGATCAGGCCTCCAGGAAATGACTGAAGTCCCAGTTCACCTAGCTCCTTATTGCCACTACATCCTGGCTCCTGAGTCTACAGCAGCTATCCCATCATTCAGGGCATTCTGAGAGGACTGTGGACCCTCTCCATGCACAGAGCAAATGAATGAATGACTGGGACAGATGCAAGCTGGTAGCCATGTTTTCTTGCACAAACCAGAGAGGTAGACAGCAGACCTCACCTCAGCCCACGTCTGGTTGCAGAGAGTCACTGCGGCTGCCTCCAGCTGCTGCAGGGTCCCCACAGACAGCCCCATCACAGTCCTGAGGAAGTCCACAATATAGTAGAAAGCAGAGAAGGCCTACAAGGGTGGAGGGGAACAGTCATACCATCCTCAGATCTCAGGGACATGTAGGGCCACCTGCTCCCCACTTCCATCTGCAGGGACTCACGATGAAGTTCCCAGTCACAGGGGGCTGGAAGACCCCATTGAAGGAACATCGGGAGAAGGGGCAGGAGGAGAAATTGAAGAGCCCAAAGACGAGGTCACGGCAGAGGGCAGGGTTGCTGGTCCCTGGCAGGCTGATCTGGGCACTGCTGTTGAAGTTCTGGGGCCGCTGAGCCACAGTGCATGGTGACTGGTATACTTCCCTGAGCAGCACTCGGGTGGAATAGCCCCTTGGCCAGCAGGGGTGGAAGTGATATGTCTGGAGGGACATCCAGAGAGCAGATGGTAGGTATTCCCTCTCCAGTCACTGCCTTCCACCCCACCCCAGACTGACAGCATGATAAACTGCCCAAAAGCTGAACGTGGATAGGCTCACTTTTGTATTCAGGAGCAATCTATGACTCCCCTGAACAAACACTGAACCTCTTGGTCAAGCACTTAGGGCTTTCGGGGATATCACTGGTCCTCCTTTCTCTAATCTCCCATTGCTGGGCCTTATTCCTGCAGAGCCCCTCCCCACCTGTCCTCCAGCTAAGGAAAACCTGGCTGGCTGGAGAAACCCTGAGCAGGTAGGTTACCTGGTGGTTGAGACCATAGAGGAAGGTCACCATGAAGGCCTGGCCACTGTGGGCCTCACAACTATGTGTGTGTCCACACAGGAGAAATGCCCTTCTGAGATCCCCTGAAGTCAGTATACACTGCTTTCTAGGCTTTGCTCTGGGACCACTGGCCCTGTCCCTGGCACCAGGACAGTAGAGAGGTACCTGGAGGGCACTGGCCAGCAGCCTTTGGAGGACCTGGTCTCGGCCATAACAGAGGAAGCTGTGGGTATAAACGCTGTAGTACTGGCCATAGAGCCGAAGGTGGACCTCGTTGGCTGGATCCTCAGCTGGGCTAGTTGTCTCAAAGGTGATCTGTGTGGAGGCACCCCCCAGGTCCATGGCCCCCAGCGTCCCCTTCCTTGGCCGGAACCACCGGCCCACCCAGCCGAACTGTGGAGAGTGAAGGTTGGGTCAGCCAGAGGGCAGGCACACAAGCCCCCAGGCTCCTTAAGCCAGCTGTGGGGCCCACCTTGATGAAGTTCTCCAGGAGATAGTTGGCAGTCACCCAGCCAAACACCCCTTCATCCTGGCCGGAGAGGATGCGCGCGCCACGGAAATCAAAGGGGTACTGGCTGAGCGTCTGTGTCACTGCTGCTAGCACACTTGATGCAGCCTCCGGACTGGTCAGGCTGTGAAGTGGGGAGAACTCTGAGGGGTCTCCTCCCCAGATCGTCATGATCCTGCTCCCATACATTCCTTGGCACCTACCCAGGGAAGAGGTCTCCACCCAATGCTGCCATGGGAGGGATGTGTGGACCCTTGACCCAGGTCAGAGTACAACTACTCACTTGAGAAGGCGCATGCCTGCTGTGGCTCCCAGGTAGAGTGGCGTGCTGGAGTGTCTGTCTTTGGGCACATCCCGAAGTGCCTGTTCCAGGCATTCAACCAGACTCTGGCCAGCCGCAGAAGGATTATCTGCATAGCTGGAGATGCCCCCACCTAGAGAGAGAGAGAGAGAGAGGGAGGGAGGGAGAGAGAGGGAGAGAGAAGATGGGCCCAGGCCCAATCCCTTGGTGGGACACAAGCCAGCAGGGCTGGGGTTTTGAGTTCCTATGCAGGTGGCAGCTTAGACAACACCTTCCCAGCTTACTCTCAGAGACACCCAGTTGGGAGACAAAGGGGTCCGGATGCCATCCAGAGTCTCTGAAGCTGCTACCTGCCTGGTGGGTGTGGGCACAGGTGCCAGGACAAAGCACTGGGTATTGTTACCAGCCCAGCCTCCATGGGACCTGCCTAGATGTGCCCCTTAGATCCTCAAAGCCACTCCTGCTTCATCCGCAGAATAGAGGACTGTGGGCAAACCCAAACTTTCCACAAGTTCCCTGGGGCTTTCATTCCAGAACAACAAGTGTCCCAACCCCTCCCAGGCCTAGAGGACCCAGCCTCTCTTTACTGGACTCTGGCCTAAAGTGAGCCCCACCCAGCATCAAGAAGAGGAGCATGATTGAGTGTGCCTGCAAGGCTAAGGTGGAACAGGGACCCCAAGAGCCGGCTGGGAGTTAGTGTCAAGGCTGGAGCACACTTGGTGCTTTGGGGAGGCCTCACCCTGAACATCACAGGAACTGTGCTGGCCCACGATGCCCGTGTCATTCTCCTTGTCTGCTGGCCACTTGTAGACAAACATGGATGTATGTGAAGAACCAGCATCTAGGACAATGCCATACTGAGGGTAGGGTGGGGTGTCAGTCAGTATGAGGGATCTGAGAACCCTCAAAGCCATGCCCTTTAATGCACCAGGTCTCTACTCTCCCCGTTATGTCGTGATGCTTAGAGAAGGCCCAGGGCAACCACAGTGATTCAGCTTGCACAGGACAAGAGTGATCGAGATCTCCTGGGGTCACCCCTCCCCTCTGTGGGTCTGAAGTCAGCAAGCATGCCAGGCACCAGGAGGTAGCCTTCCTAGCGAGGGCAACTGAGGGGCTGTGCCAGGGATAGAGGATCCCAGCATCACATCTGGAACTCGGCCCTGGAGACACAAAGTCCTCCGTCCAAGGGCAAGAAAGCTCAGTGGCCATTCTTGCTTCCTCCCCACTCTGCCTCTTTCTACTCTAGCCTTAGCCCAACCTGAGCATGTAGAAGGAAAGGGGCCCAGGAAGAAGGTAGCTGAGGGTGGGACTTCCAATCCACAGCCCATCCCTAGGTCTCAAAGTCGGGGACAGTTAAAGGTGGGTTCTGCAGAGCTGAGAAGGCACCGGATGCATCTTCCTTGCAGGCTAGGGAATCTCTCTGTACCCAGCATACAAGAGCCCCTTTCCAGCATCTGCCCCAAGGGCCTGCACTCCAGCTGGGGAGCCTGGCAGGAGACCAGCCTGGGGCAGATGCCAGTTCCAGCCTGGGAAAAGGCTGTTCCAGTCCTCCCCCACACTAGGGAACTCCTCCAGAGCCAGGAAGGTCCACTGTTCCAACTCTACCCCATCATCTCCTTTTTCGTCTGGGCTCATGGGGCTTGCCTCTCCACTCCTCTCACACACCCAGTACAAACCCAGTAAAGGGTTAAAGGAGACGGCCCAGGCTGAAGGCTGCAGGACCAGGGGTGGAGTGAGAAGGGAGGCGGGGCAGAGATCCTGCCTAGAGGCTCCGGCCCCTTCCCAAAGCAACGGACCCCAAGCTGGGAAGGGTCTTTGGTTGCCCGGTGCCAGTCACCCCTTATCTAGGGCTGAGTCCAGAGCCCTTAACGCCTCTAACAGAGCGCTGCCACGCGGATGCGCAGGGCGAAGGTGGCTCTTCCTAACCTCCCGGGGTTAGCAAGGTTCTATCACCACGGCCAGGGGAGACAAGGACTGCATGTCCGGAGCGGGGCACACAGCTCCGCGGACGCACTGACCGGCTCAGTGGCCGTGGGACGGCCGGAGAGTTGCCATGACTTTGGCCTCTAGCCCCATGTGGCCCCGGAAGCGCCGCCAGAGGACGCAAGGGGACGGGCGCAGGTCCCGGGACCCTGCCCGAGGTGCTGCGCGGGTGGTCTCCCTGCTCCACGCTCCCCCTTCCCCATCCGAGTCCACCCCACCCGAGCCCCGGCGCGCTGCTCCCCCGACGCGCGCGAGCCTTGGCGCGTGCACCTTGAGAGCGGGCGGCTCCCGGACGTCACGGGTGGGGACGCACAGCAGCAAGAGGCCGCTGAGGCCCACCGCAGCCAGCAGCAACGGCGGCAACAGGGACTGCAACTTTCCGGCCATGGGCGCGCGCGAAAGGACGCGGCGGGGACCCGGGGGCTGGCGGGCAGCAGGAAGGCCAGGACGGTCGGGGGCCCCCGCCGAGTTAAGCACTGGGGCGGGGCGCGGGAAAGTCCCGCCCATTAAGCCCCGTCCACCACGGGGCCGCCCACGACACGCACCGCCCCCTCCGCTGGTGCAGGTGACCTGAGCGGCGCGGGTGAGTCAGCCGATGTCAGTCCGTGCGGGGTTGTGGCCTTGGGGTCTCCCCGCAGCCATCGGCCATACTCCTCCTTCCTGCCCACCTAGTACCAGGGAATGCCCAGTCCTGTTGGGGAGTCGCGGGAGGAGCAAGATACCTGGCCTAGGGAGCGGGTTAGGCTGGCTCGCAGGCCACCTGGTTCGGAGGTGTTCTGCGCCCTCGGAGCCAAAGTTAACACTGGCTTGGGAAAGGAGGCCAGGTTTCCTCGCTAGTAGAACTAAATTTCAGCTACTAGAGCCACGTGGGCCTGGACTGGAGGCTCGGGAGGATGCAGGCGCTTGGCATCAGCTTGAAGAACTTGCAGGAGCTGGCTGGAGAGATGGTTTAGAGGTTAAGGCGCTGCAGCCCCAGGTTCAATTCCTCAGTTCTCAAGTAAGCCAGATGCACAAACAAAGTGGCACATGCGTCTGGAGTTCGTTTGCAGTAGCTAGAGGCCCTGGCACGCCCATTCTCCTTCTGTCTCTTTCTCTCTCTCTTAAATAAATAAATAAAATCTTTAAAATTTTAAAATAGAACTTTCAGGGGCTCTACTGCCAACTCCCACGGCTGGTAAGCACCAGGTGACTCCTGGAGTACCCTCCCCAAAAGATAAGACCAGCCTGGTGTTTGTGCTGACCCGGTCCTGGGCTCCCTGTCCTGGCCAGCCCAGGGAGCTCCAGCGACACAAATGCAGATAGAGAGAGACTTGTTCTTGCCGGCTTGGTCAATCAGCTGAGCAACAGGAAGGGTTAGGGCCGACTACCTCACACATATCTGTTCTAAGGTGATGGTTGAGAACTTATTTAGGCAGAAAGGGGCAGGGTTGACCTACTGTAATACCAAGCTCAGAAAAAGAAGAGAAAGTGAGAGCTGGTGGGATCCCACTCCCTGCACTTTAGCGCTTTTACTGCCCTAATTGCCTGGGAAGGAGGCATAGAGGTCTAGAATAGGAAGAACAGACAAGATTTTCAAAGGAGGATAGGAGGGTCTTCTATACTTAGGCTTTACTCTAGAGAATAAGGAAAGGGGTCCCAGGGCAAGCTTAGGGTGCAGGTCAGCCACTAGTTTCTTTCTGTACTCTGGCTGGGAGTTAGACAAGAGCTCTGTGCTGGATCAAATACAAGCTTGCCCTTCCCCCCCTGCCCAGTAAGTTAGCCTCACCAGGCACTCAGGACTTCCTGGCCAGGAGCCATGCATGCTGCTTCATGCCCTTACAAGATGGGAATTCCAGCAACACAAAGAATCCCATCCATGGGGCAGCAGGGAGCCATGAGACAAGACCACCAGGGAGCAGGGCGGCTGGAGCTGAAGAATGGCCTTTGAAGGAAGGAAGCAATGCGCTGGCCAGCAGAGCAAGCAGGGACATTTTGGCTGGGACTGCCGCCCAGGCTGATGGTCTGGTGTCCCAAGCCTAGCAAAGACGTCTTTCTTCCAGCTCCAGGACCCCAGAGGGAGGGGAGGGAACATGAGAGGTCACTCAAGCTCCTCAAAGCCCAGCTTGTGGGGCTCTAAAAGGGGATCTCTTGGTGTGGTCAGCACTGGGCACCAGATCCCAGTTTTCCATTAGCTCTTTCCACCCTAGCCCCCTTCCTCAAAAAAAAAAAAAAAAAAAAAAAAAAAAAAGCCCTTTCTTCCACCCATGAAAGCCCAGAGGAGGGAGAGGCACCAGAGGCCTGGAGAGGAGGGGACAACACTTGAAAAGGCTGCTGTGACAGGGAGCTGCAGGTCCACCAGCACACCCTCTCTTACCAGGGGTTTGCTGAATCTCTCAGTTATTTTTGGATAAGTAAGCAGAGACTTGAGGCAGCAGGACTCCATACAGAGTCTGAGAAGATGGGGGCAGAGACAGAGGTAAGGTTGCCTGGCCCTGCCCTGAAGAGACAACCTCATGGCCAAGTGCCCAGACTAACCTGCCAGGAAAGGCAGGAGGCAGGGAACAGCCAGGATAAAGTCAGAAGCTGGAGTTGTACAGGGAGCAGAGGCCCTGAGCCCTGGGTGGGGTGGGTTCCAGATGTGCTATGTGTGTCTTGGCTCAGGCAAGAGGAATGTGGAAGCAGAGGATCCGAACCTCCCTTCCCCTGGGCCTTCTGGGCCTCCCCCCATCCCACGCCTGCTAGGCTTGCCCAGACCTTGGCTGCCCTTTTCTCAGTCTTCCTACTATGTCCAGTGGCTGACACCTTCCTTGGGAAAGGTCCTCTGTAGGGCTTCCTTTCTTCATGGATTCATTCAATTGGCCAATAAAGGTCTGCTAGGTTCCAGGCATACACAGTAAGCAAGCCATGTTCTTGAACACAGATTGTGGACAAGGGGAAGAGGATCCACTTGCTCTATTCAGTGGACTTTACAAAGGCTGGGGGGGGGGGCGGGCAGGGAAGTGGTCTGCCTTGTGAAATGTGGCCGATTTGTAACTGAGTGGGTGCGGTCCTGGGTCAGGTTGCTAAAAAATAAAATTTAGCAGAGCCAGGCATGGTGGTGCATACTTTTAATCCCAGGACTCGGGAGGCAGAAGTAGGAGGATTGCTGTGAGTTCAAGGCCAGCCTGAGACTACATAGTGAATTCCAGGTCAGCCTGGGCTACAGCAAGGCCCTAACTTGAAAAAACAAAAAAAAATTTTTTAATTTAAAAATAACATCAACAGGACTGGGGATGTTGCTCAGCCAGTAAAGTGTCAGCCTTGTAAGCATGGAAACCCAAGTTTTATCCCCCAGCACCCACATAAAACATTAGGTATAGTGGCAGCCCCTGTAGTCCTGGCACTGGGAAGGAGGAGACAGGGAATCCCTGGGGCTTGCCAGCTAGCCAGATGTAGTGGTTTGAATTAGGGGACCCCAATAAACTCATGTGTTTCGAAATCTTGGTGCCTAGCTGGTGGCAATTTAGGAGGTGGAGCCTTGCTGGAGGAGGTGTGTCCCTGAGGGTGAACCTTGAGGTTTATTAGCCCCTGGCTTTCCAGTGTTGGTTTGCTTATTCTAATGCTGCTGCTCTCTACCTCCTGTGGCAGAGGCAGTGTCCAGCTTCTGCTCTACCATGCTGTCCACTACCATGATGAAGCTTCCCCTCAAGACTGGAAGCCAAAGTAAAAACTTTTCTCCCATCAGCTGCATTCGGTTGGGTGCTTGGTCCCAGCAATGGGAAGGTGAGTACAACACCAAACTAGGTAAATCAGGGAGCTCCAGGTTCAGTGAGATAACTCTGTCTCAAAAAGTAAGATGGAAGCTGGGCGTGGTGGCGCACGCCTTTAATCCCAGCACTCGGGAGGCAGAGGTAGGAGGATCGCCGAGAGTTCGAGGCCACCCTGAGACTACATAGTTAATTCCAGGTCAGCCTGGACCAGAGTGAGACCCTACCTCGAAAAACCAAAAAAAAAATAAAAATAAAAAAAATAAGATGGAGGGCTGGAGAGATGGATTAGTGGTTAAGGCACTTTCTGGAAAGAAAGCCAAAGGACCTAGGTTTGATTCCCTACATAAGGACCCACTTAAGTCAGATGCACAAGGTGGCACATGCATTTGGAGCTTGTTTGCAGTGGCTGGAGACCCTGGTGTGCCCTATCTCTCTTTCTCTTTCTTGTTTTTGTTTGTTTGGTTGTTTTTTGTTTTTCCAGGTAGGGTCTCACACTAGCCCAGGGTGACCTAGAATTCACTCTGTATTCTAGGGTGGTCTCAAACTCATGGCAATCCTCCTAACTCTGCCTCCTGAGTGCTGGGATTAAAGGCATGTACCACCATGCCCGGATTTTTTTTGTGTGCTTTTAATATATATATATATATTTGGTTTTGCAAGGTAGGGTCTCACTCTGGTCCAGGCTGACCTGGAATTAACTATGTAGTCTCAGGGTGGCCTCGAACTGTCGGCTATCCTCCTACCTCTGCCTCCTGAGTGCTGGGATTAAAGGCATGAGCCACCATGCCTGGCTAAAAAAAATATTTTATTTATTTATTTGAGAGTGGAGAAAGAAAGAATGGGCACACCAGGGCCTCCAGCCACTGCAAACAACAAACTCCAGATGCATGTGCCAAAGGATTACATGGGTCCGGGAGAGCCGAACTGGGATCCTTTGGCTTTTCAGGAAAACGCCTTAACGGCTAAGCCATCTCTCCAGCCTCTGCTTTTTTTTTTTTTTTTGAGGTAGGGTCTCCCTCTAGCCCAGGCTGACCTGGAATTCACTCTGTAGTCTGAGGGTGGCCTTGAACTCATGGCAATCCTCCTACCTCTGCCTCACAAGTGCTGGGATTAAAGTCGTGCACCACCACGCCCAGATCCTCTTTCTTAAATAAGTAAATAAATAAATAATAAAAATAAGATGGAACTGGGAGGAGAGAATGTAGAAAACAAGTTAGAAAAAGACAGAGCCAGGTGTGGTGGTGCACGCCTTTAATCCCAGCACTTAGGAGGCAGAGGTAGGAGGATCGCCATGAGTTCAAGGCCACCCTCAGACTACAGAGTGAATTCCAGGTCAGCCTGGGCTAGAGTGAGAACCTACCTTGAAAAACCAAAATAGTAATAATAATAATAAGGTATGAGGGCACAATGACTTTAATCGCAGCCCTTGGGAGGCTAAAGTAAGAGGATCACTGAGTTGGAGACTAACCTGGGGCCAAAGAATGAGTTCCAGGAAAGCCTGGTTCAGAGAGAAAAATAAGGAGAGTGACTGAAGAAAACGCCCAACCTTGATGTCTGGCTTCTACGGATATGTGTGTACATGAACCTGCAAACACACGTGCCCACACATATGGACATGCATACATGTACACACACACACACACACGCCCCACCTGTCAAAGAAAGAACAGCAAAATGAAAAAGAATGAAGGGAACAGGTGTATAAGCACCTAGAAAATTCGATGTTCCTGCTGTGGTCCTGTGCTGGGCTCCCCTCCTCCACCTGATGACCCACTTTCCTGAATTGGTGTTGGTCAGTTCTCCTATTGCTTTTCTTTTACTAAATAATACATTGTTTATTCTGGTTTTCAGCTTCATTTGACATTGTTCTGAAATGTTCTCTTTCAGTTACATTCCATTTTTGTTTCTTGTTTTTTTGTTTTTGTTGTTGTTATTTGTTTTGTTTGTTTTTTCCAGGTAGTGTTTCACTCTAGCCCAGGCTGACCTGGAATTCACTATGGAGTCCCCGGGTGGCCTCAAACTCATGGCAATCCTCCTACCTCTGCCTCCCAAGTGCTGGGATTAAAGGCGTGCACTACCACGCCCGGCTGTTTCTTGTGTTTTTGATGTAGGGTGTCACTCCAGCCCAGGATGACCTGGAACTCACTCTATAAGTCAGGCTGGTCTTGAATTTTAGTAATAATAATAATAAGGTATGAGGGCACAATGACTTTAATCGCAGCCCTTGGGAGGCTAAAGTAAGAGGATCACTGAGTTGGAGACTAACCTGGGGCCAAAGAATGAGTTCCAGGAAAGCCTGGTTCAGAGAGAAAAATAAGGAGAGTGACTGAAGAAAACGCCCAACCTTGATGTCTGGCTTCTACGGATATGTGTGTACATGAACCTGCAAACACACATATGGACATGCATACATGTACACACACACACACATGCATACCTGTCAAACAAAGAACAGCAAAATGAAAAAGAATGAAGGGAACAGGTGTATAAGCACCTAGAAAATTGACACACCTGATGCCCCACCTGTCAAAGAAGGTGTTTCCTGAAATGAAAAAGAATTGAGGAACAGGTTCTAAGCACCTTAATTCCAGTGTTCCCTTGCTGTGGTATAATGCTGGGCTCCCCTCCTCACCTGATGACCCCACTTTCCTGAATTGGTGTATCAGTTTTTTCAGCTTAATACATTATGGCTAGTTTCAGCTATTTGACATTGTTCAAATATTCTCTTTCATTTACATTCATTTTTATTTATTTTTTTTTTTTTGATGTTTATTTATTTGTTTTTGTTTATTTTTTTCAGGCTAGTGTTTCCTCTAGCCCAGGCTGGCCTAGATTCTATGAGAGTCCCAGGTGGCCTCAAACTCCTTGTAATCCTCCTACCTCTGCCTCCCAAGTGCTGGGATTAGGGCGTACACTACCACGCCAGCTGTTTCTGTATGTTTTGATGCTCCAGCCCAGGATGACCAGTGCTCATCTCCAGGCTGGTCTTGAATTTGCCAGCAACCATCTGACTGGCTCAGTGCTGGGGTTATCTGTGAGCCCACACGTCAGCTCACATGGTTCTTAAAAAATACGTTTTTGGCAGACTGGTGGCTCACGCCAGCTCAAGCCCACTCCAAGTGGAGGGGGAGTTCAAATTATGAATTCCACATGGGCCAGTGAGACCCTATACTCGAAAAACTAAAAAAATAATAATAATAATAATACATTTTAAGAAGCTGGGTGTAGTGAGTATGCGCCTTTAATCCCAAAATTTGGGGGGCAGAGGTAGGGGGATCGCTGTGAGTTCAAGGCCACCCTGAGACTACATAGTGAATTCCAGGTCAGCCTGGGCTACAGTGAGACCTTACCTTGAAAAAACAAAAAAAATATATATATATGTTTTTTAATTATTTATTTGAGGGAGAGAGAGAATGGGCATGCCAAGACCTCTAGCTTCTGCAGATGAATTCCAGATGCATGCATCACCTTGTGCATCTAGCTTACTGGGGAATCAAACCTGGGTCATTGGGCTTCGCAGGCAAGTGCCTTCCCCACTAAGCCATCTCCAACCCTAAAAATATGTTTTTATTTTTATTAATTATTATTATTATTAATTATTATTATTATTTATTTTTGTTGTTGTTGTTGTTTTTCGAGGTAGGGTTTCACTCTAGCCCAGGCTGACCTGGAATTCACTATGTAGTCTCAGGGTGGCCTCAAACCCATGATGATCCTCCAACCTTTGCCTCCCGAGTGCTGGGATTAAAGGCATGTGCCACCATGCCCGGCTTTATTTATTCATTTATTTTTGTTTTGAGGGTGGAGTTCCTGTAGTGGTGACCTGGAATTCACTGTGTAGTCTCAGGGTGGCCTCTGCTTTCCTGGCAGTGATCTTCCCTTTCTGCTCCCAGATGGAATTCTCAAGGCATATGCCACACAGCTGGCTGTTTTCATTTATTTATATGTATCTGTGTGTGTATATATAGGTGCATGTGTGTATGTTTGCATGAGCTCGTCCAAGATCTCTTGCCACTGCATATGAATACCACATGCGATGCATTCAGCTTTATATGAGTATTGGGGAAATCAAACCCTAGGCTATTATGCTTTTCAAGCAGGTGCCTTTAACCTCTGAAATACCTCTAACTCATCATATTGGGTTTTCCTTTTTCTTTCTTTTCTTTCTTTCTTTCTTTTTTTCTTTTTTTTTGTTTTTTGAGGTAGGGTCTCACTCTGACCCAGGCTGACCTGAAATTAACTATGTAGTCCTGTAGTCTCAGGGTGGCCTTGAACTTACAGCCATCTTCCTACCTCTGCCACCCAAGTGCTGGTATTAAAGGCGTGTGCCACCACACCCGGCTTTTTGTTTGTTTGTTTGTTTCTTGAGGTAGGGTCTCGCCCAACTCTGTAGTCCCAGGCTGGCCTTGAACTCAAAACGATTACCTCAGCCTCAAGTGCTGGGATTATGCCACACCACGCTTGGGTTTTTGAGACTCAGTCCTTTGAATTTATCATTTATTCTCATATCTTTTTACCATCTGGACACATGTGCTGGTACTATAGTATCTTGGCAGTGCATGTGTGTATTGTTTGTTTGTTGAGCACTCCTTGACCCTCAAGATCTGGCCACTGACATTGAAGATCCTCTGGTAGGCTTCAGTTGGCATTTTCCTCGTGTATTCCAAAGAGAAAGTTGATCTTTCTAGGGACGGTGAACTATTGACAATCCCAGATTCATAGGTTTCCCTGTAGCCCAGGCTGACCTGGAATTCACTATGTAGTCTCAGGGTGGCCTCTAACTCACAATGATCTTCCAACCTCTGCCTCCCAGATGCTGGAATTAAAGGCATATGCCACTACAGCTGGCTGTTTTCATTTTATTTACTTATGTATCTGTGTGTGTATATATAGGTGCATGTGTGTATGTTTGTATGAGCTCGTCAAGATCTCTTGCCACTGCATATGAATGCCACATGCGATGCATTCAGCTTTATATGAGTATTGGGAAATCAAACCTAGGCTATTATGCTTTGCAAGCAGGTGCCTTTAACCTCTGAGCCACCTCCCTAACTCATCATATTGGGTTTTCCTTCTTTCTTTCTTTCTTTCTTTCTTTCTTTCTTTCTTTCTTTTTTTGTTTTTTTGAGGTAGGGTCTCACTCTGACCCAGGCTGACCTGAAATTAACTATGTAGTCCTGTAGTCTCAGGGTGGCCTTGAACTCACAGCGATCTTCCTACCTCTGCCACCCAAGTGCTGGTATTAAAGGCGTGCGCCACCATACCCGGCTTTTTTGTTTGTTTGTTTGTTTCTTGAGGTAGGGTCTCGCCCAACTCTGTAGTCCCAGGCTGGCCTTGAACTCAAAACGATCCTCCTACCTCAGCCTCAAGTGCTGGGATTAAAAGTGTGCACCACCACGTCCAGCACATTGGGTTTTTGAGACTCGGTCCTGTTGACATTGAAGGTATATCATGTGTGTATTCTCATTGCTGGATCTTTCTGCTATATGAGTATTCCAAATGGACACATGGAGCTGCTGTGGACAGTGGACTTGAAGCCTTTCTCTGGGGAGTATCTTGGCAGCAAAATTGATGGTCACAGCGTAGGTGTGTTCATTGTCACTAGATGCCATGTTGTGCTCTAGTAGGCACCTTTGACCCTGGTGAGCCTTCCCTAAGGCTCTGCTCTCTCCGCCTCCTAGCTCACACTTGACATTGTACAGTTGTTAGGTTTTGAAGAGCTGCTAAGGGTGGAGTGGGTCCTCTGAGGCTTCAGTTGGCATTTTCCCCTGTTTCCAAAGAGAAAGTTGACTCTTTTCCTCTTCAGCCTGCCATAGTCTTTCTAGGGACAGTTCATCGTGAACTACTTGACTCACAGATTCATCCTGTGTGGTCCAGGCACCAGGCACTTGGCAGGGAAGTCACGGAAACCCTTAAAGAGTTTGCCCTCTTGTCTAGGTTTGCTCCGTTGGGCTCGTTTCTGAGTAAACTACAGTGAACTCAGTGAATCGTCCCGAGAGATCTGTGGTTGGCTGGCGGAGAGCCTTCCATCCGTCTGGTTGTGGTGCAATGCGTGGGATGAGAGGAAACGATTCCAACTCATGTTTTTCTGTGTGGAGAACTGGGTGTCCCAGAATGATTATCACATGGGCTTGTGTGTAGTGAGAGTCCTGTCCTCCTGTCTAACCCCCAGCACATGTCAGATATGAGGCTGTGCTTGGCGGCATCTCCATTCAGGAGTCTGGTACTCTATCCCCACCATGGAATTCATTCCCACTGCCTTAGGGAAGAAAATTTTCTCTCTCTACTTTTTTTTTTTGTTATTGTATGTTTTTAAAAATATTATTTATTTATTTATTTGAGAGAGAGAAAGGGGCAGATAGAGAGTGAGAATTGGCACACCAGGGCCTTCTGACTTATGTGGGTCATGGAGAATTGAACCTGGGTCCTTTGGCTTTGCAGGCAAGCACCTTAACCACTAAGCCATCCCTGCAGCCCATGTTACTGTATGTTTTGTTTTAAGATAGGATCTCATTGTATATCCCAGAATAGTAACAAACTCACAATCCTCCTGCCTCAACCTCCTGAGTAACTAGGATTCCAGGTGTGTACCACTATGCCCTGCTTTTAAAAGTATTTTTTAAGGGATGGAGAGATGGCTTAGCGGTTAAAGCGCTTTGCTGCAAAGACTAAGGACCCAGGTTCAATTCCCCAGTGCCCACATAAAACAGGTACACAAGGTCTGGAGTTCATTTGCAGTGACCGCAGGCCCTTCCGTAACCATTCTCTCCCTCTCTCTCTCTCAAATAAAATACTTATTAAAAATTTTAAATAATATATTTTAAAGGTGTGAATATTTAGATTTATTATTTTGTATATTATATTTATTGTTTTATTCATTTATTTGTTTGTATATTTTTTCTTTTTTTGGTTTTTCGAGGTAGGGTCTCTTGCTCTAGCCCAGGCTGACCTGGAATTCACTATGTAGTCTCAGGGTAGCCTTGAACTCACTGTGTTCCTGCTACCTCTGTCTCTCTCAAGTGCTGGGATTAAAGGCGTGCACCACAGCCCAGCTATACTCTGAATTCTTTTTTTTTTTTTTTTTTTTTTTGGTTTTGCGAGGTAGGGTCTCACTCTGGTCCAGGCTGACCTGGAATTAACTATGTAGTCTCAGGGTGGCCTCGAACTCTTGGCAATCCTCCTACCTCTGCCTCCCGAGTGCTGGGATTAAAGGAATACTCTGAATTCTTAAGTTTGATCTCTTCATAGTTTCCTGAATGTCTTGAAATTTCCACTCATACCTTCTTATTAATTTGTTGTTGTTGCTGTTGGAATGTTCCACCTTGTCTTCAAGCCCAGGTATGCTGTCCTCTCCTTGATCCATTCTATTTGTGAGACTTTTTTTTTCTTTTTGGTTTTTCAAGCGAGGTAGGTAGCCCAGGCTGACCTGAAACTCACTCTGTAGTCCCAGACTGGCCTCGAACTCATGTGATCCTCCTACCTCTGCCTCCCGAGTGCTGGGATTAAAGGCCACCACGCCCGGCTTACTTGTTCTGTTTTTTAAGATAAGGTTTCACTGTAGCCCAGACTGGCCTGGAATTCACTTTGTAGTCTCAGGGTGACCTTGAACTCATGGTGATCCTCCTACCTCTGAAATTAAAGGTGTGCGCCACCATGTCCAGCTTCCTTTGATTTCTTTTTTTTTCTTTCTTTTCTTTCTTTCTTTCTTTTTTTTTTTTTTTTTTTTTTTTTTTTTTTGGTTTTTTGAGGTAGGGGTTCACTGTAGCTCAGGCTGATCTGGAATTCACTCTGTCTTCTCAGGGTGGCCTTGAACTCACGGCAATCCGCAATCCGCAATCCTCCTACCTCTGCCTCCTGAGTGCTGGGATTAAAGGCATGCACCACCACACCCAGCTCTTTGATTTCTTTAAACAACTTACAATCATTCTGTTAAATTCTTTGGTATTTAACCTAATCAGTCACATTGGAGGTCGTTACTGTTGGACTTGTAATTTTTGGAGAAATTGTGTTGCCTTGATTTTTTTTTGTGTTTCTTGTATTATTGTGTATAGTTATTACATCTCGAGTTATTGCAAGGCCTGTGCTTTCTAGCTATCAGTGTGTAGATCTGAAATTATTTGTTCTTTTTATTTTTTCAAGTAGGGTCCCATTCCAGCCCTGGCTGACCTGGAACTCCCTCTGTAGTCTCAGGGTGGCCTAGAACTCACAGTGATCCTCCTACCTTTGCCTCCCAAGTTCTGGGATTAAAGGTGTGCACCACCACGCCCGGCTTTTAGATCAGAAGTTATATCTTCAGGGTAGGAGCTCAAGGTGCCAGATGTGGCTTCTATATTACTCCCAGCGGACAGGCAGGAATGACCCAAGCTGTTGGCTATGCCTGTTATGAAAATGTTCCTAGTAGTAAACTAACAACAGTGTTCCTTTTTAAAATATTTTGTTTCTCTCTCTGCCTCTTTCAAATGAGAGAGAGAAAGAGAGAGAGAGAGAGAATGCAAAAGAATGGGCATGGAAGGGCTTCCAGCCACTGGAAACCAACTCCAGATGCATACACCACCTTGTGCATCTGGCTTATGTGATCCTGAAGAGTTGAACCTGGGTCCCCTTGGCTTTGCAGGAAAGCACCTTAACCATTAAGCCATCTTTGCAGTCCAACAATGTTCCTTTTGATTTCAATAATTATTGGTGGATGTGGTGGTTTGATTCAGGTGTCCGCATAAACTTAGATGTTCCAAATGCAAGGTTCCCAGCTGATGGAGATTTGGGAATTAACACCTCCTGGAGGCAGTGTACTATTGGGGGCCAGCTTATGGGTGTTATAGCCAGCTTCCTTTTCTTTTCTTTTTTTGTGAAGGGTTTGATTGACAGGTGGGAGGAGGGGGTGAGTGAGATTTGGGTGAAGGGATTGATTGACAGGCGTGCGTGCGTGCGTGCGTGCGTGCGTGCGTGCGTGCGTGTGTGTCTGTCTGTCTGTCTGTCTGTTTAAGGGGGGGAGCGACCCTCCTACCTCTCCCCCAGGAGGAGTGTTGGTGTGGCAGGCATCCCACTTATTTGCATGTGATCTGCATGCATTTTGTATATGTAAATCCCCAAGTATGCCGTGTGTCTATGTAGGGAACAAAAAATAGAACAAAATGAAAGTCTCCAAGCCACCACCACATGGGAGAGTGCCGCGTTCCCCTCCCCCTGTCTGATTTGCAGAAGTAGGACAGACTGACGGACGTTCACGTCACCCAGGGGAGGGGGGAGGGGAGGAGGAGGATGAGGAAGAAGTCCTGGATGAGGTTGCCCAACTCTTTTCCCCTGCCGGGTGACTCAGAGGCAGCCTCCCCAGTCTGTTGGGCTTTTCTCAAAAAAAAAAAAAAAAAAAAAAAAAAAAAAAAAAGTAAACTAAACATACATCACATCTAACATCAGTATTTTTGTCTTAGTGCATGTGGTGGTTTGATTCAGAAGTCCCCCGTAAACTTAGGCATTCTGAATGCTAGGTGCTCAGCTGGTGGCAATTGGAAATTAACGCTTCCTTCCTGGAGGCAGTGTATTGTTGGGGACGGGCTTATGGGTGTTTGACACACTCTCCTATTGCTATGGTCCACCTGATGTTGGTGATGTCCACCCTCTGCTCATGCCATCGTTTTCCCTGCCATCATGGAGCTTCCCCCTCAAGTCTGTAAGCCAAAATAAACCCTTTTCCCCCAAAAGCTGCTCTTGGTTGGGTGATTTCTGCTAGTAATGCAATCCTAACTGCAACAGTGGGCTAGGTTATGAATTCTTTCTCTCCACGGGATCCTTTCTTTCTTTTTTTTTTTTTTTTTTAGTATATTTTATTTATTTATTTGACAGAGAGAAAGAGGGAAGGAGAGAGAGAGAAGCCAGGGCCTCCAGCCACTGCAAATGAACTCCAGATGCGTGCCTCTTGGGTGCATCTGGCTTACGTGGGTCCTGGAGAGTGGAAGGGGGATCCTTTGGCTTTGTAGGCAAACACCTTAACTGCTAAGCCATCTCTCCAGCCCTGGGATTCTTTTCTTTAGCAACCTGGCTTCTGATATGGAAGGTTCAATTGGCATTCCCAGCGCAAGCCTATATTCCCTGCTTTGGGGTACATATTGCTCTAGTGTAAAGCCGCCCAGTTACCTTTCAGGCTGACTTTCTTTCTCCCCTTCACTGAGTGTGAAGCTGGCTCCCTTTTTGGTGCACTATTGGCCGGGCTCAGCTGGTTAGGTCAGTCTGCTCATCCTGGCTCTCTTTTCTTTCTCTCTCTCTCTTTTTTTAATTTTTTATTTATTTGCAAGCAGAGAGAGAGATAGAAGAGAGGCAGACAGAAAGAGAATGGGCATGCCAGGGCCTCTGACCACTGCAAATGAACTCCAGATGCATGTGCCCCCTTGTGCATCTGGCTTACGTGGGTCCTGGAGAATCGAACCGGGATCCTTTGGCTTCGCAGGCAAACGCCTTAACCACTAAGCCATTTCTCCAGCCCTGGCTCTCTTTTCTAAGACAGGATCATGTTGTGCAGTCCACACCAATCTGGAACTCATAATCCTCTCCACCTGAGTGAGACAGAGTCTCTTGCTGAACCTAGAGCTCATCTTTTCAGGTAGACAAGGTAGTCAGAAGACCCCAGGGATTCCCTGTCTCTGTTTCCTCAGCACCGGGATTATGGGGTTACACCACCACTCCTGGCATTTTTATATGGGTGCTAGTGATGCAAACTCAAGCCCCAGCAAGTACTTTATCCACTGAGCTATCTACACACCCCTTACATTTACTTTTCTAAGGATTTTTTTTTGGTTTTGTTTTTTGTTTTTCGAGGTGGGGTCTCACTCTGGCCCAGGCTGACCTGGAATTAGTCTCAGGGTGGCCTCGAACTCACGGTGATCCTCCTACCTCTGCCTCCCGAGTGCTGGGATTAAAGGCGTGCACCACCATGCCTGGCCTGCTTTGAAATTTAAGCATATAGTAAAAACTATCTTAATTGAGGCATAAAAAATTCCTTAATCTAGTGCCGGGCGTGGTGGCGCATGCCTTTAATCCCAGCACTCGGGAGGCAGAGGTAGGAGGATCGCCAAGAGTTGGAGGCCACCCTGAGGACTACATAGTGAATTCCAGGTCAGCCTGAGCCAGAGTGAGACCCTACCTCGAAAAACCAAAAATAAAAAATAAAAAAAAATCCTTAATCTAGACGACATACTTGTTTGGTCACAGCAGGATTTCCTTTAGTTAGATGAGTTCTATAAAGTTAAACTGAAAAACCACTTCTTTTGTTTGTTGTTTGTTTGAAGAAGGATCTCACTCTGGCCCAGGCTGATCTGTAACTCACTCTGTAGCCCCAGTCTGGACTGAAATTTATGAAATTTATGGAGATCCTCCTACCTCAGCCTCTTGGGTGCTGGAATTAAAGGTGTGTTATCACCATGCCTGGTGAAAAGTCACTACTTTTACATCAAATACTTCCAGATGAATAAGAAGTTATCAGCTAGTATTACAGAGAAATCTCATGAGTGTCTCTGATAGAAACCACCTGTCCACTTCTGCTTGCTTTTCATGGTCCCTAATTGGGGTGGAGCATCTGCAATGGTTTGGTGGCATCAGGTAATGCTTGAAGGGGCTCTGACATTGTACTATTCATGCAACTCATTCTTTTTTTTCAATATTCATGAGTGCTTTTAATAATACCAATTATATCCAGGAGCCAGTTGAGCAATATTTAGAAGGCACAGAGATGAGCCATACACCCTGCCCCTCCATGTATGCAACCTCCTGTCATCATAAGTCATCACTGAACTCACAGTGGCATATCATTCACAGCCACCACTATACTAGGCTGCCTCTGGCTGTATGTTATGTGTGCTCGGTAAATGTATAATGACATAAATTTATTGGTACTATGTCACACAGGAGTGTCTCAGTGCCCTAAATATCCCCTGACTTCTACATACTCACACACCTCTGGTGCCTGACAACTGCTGCTCACCTTTCTGATTCTGTTGTGTCATCTATTTATTTATTTAAGACAGAGAAAGGGAGGGAGAGAGAGAATGGGCATGCCAGGGCCTCTAGCCACTGCAAACGAACTCCAGCCGCATGCGCCACCATGTGCATCTGGCTTACGAGGGACCTGAAGATTCAAACTGGGGTTCTTAGGCTTTGCAGCAGGCATGCATCTTAACTGCTAAGCCATCTCTCCAGCCCTGTTGTGTCATCTTTTGAGAACATCATGTTGCTGGATCCACACAGTACACAGGCTGCTCCAGTGGCTTCTTATACCTCATTATGTGTGTTTAAGTTTCTTCCATGTCCTTCTACATCCTGATAGCTCATGTCTTTTTCTTTTTTTATTTTTTTGTTTTGTTTTATTTTTTCTAGGCAGGGTCTCGCTCTAGCCCAGGCTGACCTGGAATTTGTTATGTAGTCTCAGGCTGGCCTTGAACTCATGGTGATCTTCCTAGCTCTGCCTCTCATGTGATGGGATTAAAGGTGTGTGTCACTACACCCAATTGTTCATGTCTTTTTGGGGGGTGGGTGGGTAAGCCCAACAGACTGGCCTTTTTTTTTCTTTTTGTTTTTTGAGGTAGGGTCTCACTCTAGCTCAGGCTGACCTGGAATTCACTATGTAGGCTCAGAGTGGCCTAGAACTCATAACAATCCTCTTACCTCTACCTCCTGACAGCTGGGATGAAGGGCGTGCACCACCATGTCTGGCTTCTGAGTTTTATTTAGTGTGTTTTCTGCATGTCTTGAGGCAGCCATGTTTTTTCATTAATGTAATTCATTACAACACATTGAAAAATATTGAGGGCTGGAGAGATGGCTTAGTGGATAAAGTGCTTGCCTGCAAAGCCAAAAAGGACCCAGGTTCAACTCCCCAAGACCCACGTAAGCCAAATGCACAAGTGGCACACCTGTCTGGAGTGCATTTGAAGTGGCTGGAGGCCCTGGCACACTCATTATTTTTCTCTCTCTATCTGCCTCTTTCTCTCTCTCTCAAATAAAAAAATAAAAAAATATTTAATTTTTAAGCTATTGTGAATGGGATATTTTTCCTAGTTTCTTTTTCAAGAAGCTTGTTATTGGAATATATAAAAGGTACTTATTTTTATGGTTTATATTCTGCAACTTTACTGAAAGCGTTTATCATGTCCACAGTTTTCCAGTAGAGTCCATAGGGTCTTACACATGTTGCATAACAGTAGTGACAGCAATCTCCTCCCTTGCAAATTTCATGTATCCAATTCCTAAAGATGACCTGTGTAGTCCAGACACCCCCAACTGCCATTACTGCTGCCACCCCTTCTCCCGTTTCTACCCCTCAGGACAAGGACTGCAACTGTGGGGACAGAACTGAGCAGTGGGAGAGGCTGCTGCCATCTCCACCTCTACCACTCCCACTCCTGATGTTGTGACAATTGTTCTAGGGAATCATTACTGCTTATGCCACACCTATAAGAAGATTTTAAAAATCTCTCTCCTGATCCTCTTTTCAAAATGGTTCTGTTTAAGCCGGGCGTAGTGGCTCACGCCTTTAATCCCAGCACTCAGGAGGCAGAGATAGGAAGATCACCGTGAGTTCGAGGCCACCCTGAGACTACAGAGTGAATTCCAGGTCAGCTTGGACTAGAGAGAGATAAAAAAGAAAAAAGAAAAACAAAAATGGTTCTGTTTATACACATTTCTACCAGACTGAATGTTATTCTAGATCCACATTCTCAGGCTTCTATGTTTTCTATGTTTTTCTTTGCTCATGTTTTGCCTAGACATTCCTCTATCTTCACCTGATCTACACAACTTAACATTCTGTGATACCATGCATTATTTTACATCTTATAATAAATCTTAAATTAAATCTTGGGCTGGAGAGATGGCTTAGCAGTTAAAGTACTTGCCTGTGAAGCCTAAGAACCCATGTTTTGACTCTCCAGATCCCACATAAGCCAGATGCACAAAGTCGAAGCAAGCGCAAGGTTGCACATGCCCAATAGGCAAGCATCTGGATTTCAAACGTAGTGGCTGAGGCCCTGGTGTGCCATTCTCCCTCTCTGTCTCTCTTACTCACTTGCTTCTCTAAAATAAATAAAAATAAATAAATAAATCTTGCTGGGTGTGGTGGCACAGCCTTTAATCCCAGTACTTGGGAGGCAGAAGTAGGAGGATTGCTATGAGTTCAAGGCCACCCTAAGACTACAGAGTGAGTGCCAGGTCAGCCTGTGCTAGAGTGAGACCCTACCTTGAAAACAAACAATAAATAGTGTGATTAGGGGCTGGGGAAATAGTTTAGTGGTTAAAGGCACTTGTTTACAAAGCCTGCTAGTTCAGGGTTCACTTCCCTAGCCACCAAGTAAAGCCAGACATGCATTCATTTGTAGCACCAAGAGACCCTGACATACAAACACCAGATGCGTGCAAATAATTTTTTTTGGCACACACTTTTAATCCCAGCACTCAGGGAGCAGAGGTAGGACGATTACTGTGAGTTCAAGGTGAGCCTAGGACTACAGAGTAAGTTCCAGGTCAGCCTGGGCTAAAGTGAGACCCTAACTCAAAAAATATATATATATAAATCAACATGTTTTTGTGTTTGTTTTCATTTTTCAGGTGTTTGGTATTTTAATTTTTATTTATTTGAGAGAGAGATTGCCTTTGCAAAGGAACTCCAGAGGCATGTGCCCCTTTGCACATCTGGATTTACATAGGTACTTAGAAATCAATCCCAGGCAATCAGGCTTTGCAAGTAAGTTCCTTTATCTGCTGAGCCATCTCTCAGGCCCCTAAAGTCATTATCTTTTTTTTTTTTTTTTTTTTGGTTTTTCGAGGTAGGGTCTCACTCTGGCCCAGGCTGACCTGGAATTCACTATGTAGTCTCAGGGTGGCCTTGAACTCACGGCGATCCTCCTACCTCTGCCTCCCGAGTGCTGGGATTAAAGGCGTGCGCCACCACGCCCGGCTAAAGTCATTATCTTTAATTGCCAAGCTTCTGTGCTTGCCTCTCTGGTGTTCTCTCCAGAACATAGACTTCTGCAGCAGCAATGTCCAGCTGTTCCCCAGCATCAAGAAAGTGTCCTTAGCCAGGCGTGGTGGCGAACACCTTTAATCCCAGCACTTGGGAGGCAGAAGTAGGACAATCGACGTGAGTTTGAGACCACCCTGAGAATACATAGGTCAGCCTGGCTAGATAGAGTAAGACCCTACCTCAAAAAATCAAAAAGTAACTGGGTGTGGTGGTGCACGCCTTTAATCCCAGCATTCGGGAGGCAGAGGTAGGAGGATCACCGAGAGTTCGAGGCCACCCTGAGACTACATAGTTAATTCCAGGTCAGCCTGGACCAGAGTGAGGCCCTACCTTGCAAAAAAAAAAAAAAAAAAAAAAAGAAAAAAAAGTTTTCTTGGGCCAAGAGTGGTGACACAAGCCTTTAATCTCAACACTCGGGACGCAAGGGTAGGATGGTCACCATGAGTTCAAGGCTAGCATGAGAATCCATAGTGAATTCCAGGTTGGCCTGGGCTAGAGTGAGCCCCTACCTTGGAAAAAAAATAAAACAAGAGAGAGAGAGAGAGAGAGAGATAAAGAAAGTTTTCTTGAGACTTTACTATATGAACATAATGAGAGGGAGTAAGGTAGATTTGTTAAGTAGTTTATAGTGACTGTGTCCGAAAGTAAAAAGCAGAAATGTGCCCTTGCAATCTTTACTAGAGATCAGAGAAGGATCTCTCCTCTCCTTGTCTCTTGACTAAAGGAGTTACCTAGATCTCTTTTTCCATAAACAACCTGAGTCCCTCCTGGGAGGGAGTTCCCCTTTCCTAGAATATAAATCAGATCCTGGCATTGTGGTTGGTCAAGCTTAGCCCCAAAACATGGGGTCATGGCTGCCCTCTTTTTGAGCCATCAGCTAACTCAGATCAATCAGCCCTCACTCTGGCTCACCTGAGCCTGAAGGTTAATAAGGTTATAAGTAGCTGCTTACTACGCAGGCAGGCCTCTCATTTTGCTGGCTGTCCTGAACTTCCCTACTCCCCCATGGGTTCTCTACACCATCCTGCCCTCCCCATGGCAGGAGCTCTCTGCACTTCATATTCATTCCTCTCTAAATGCCTTTCCATGGTTCAGGCCCATCTCACTTCCCACTGGATTCTGCAGCCACATGGGTGTATCCATTTTTCTTTCCATGGTTTGTGGACTCTCCCTCTCTCTCATATATTTCTGAATAAATGTAATAATGTAGTAATTATCCTTCAAACCAGACATGGTGGCGCACAACTTTAATCCCAGCACTCTGGAAGCAGAGGTAGGAGATTCACCGTGAGTTCGAGGCCACCCTGAGACTACATAGTGAATTCCAGGTTGAAAAAAAAAACAAAAAAACAAAAAAAAAAGCTATATATATTATATATTATATAACTATATATATAATATATATATATATATATATATATATATCCTTCTTAGTCTGGTTTATCTAAATTATTTGGATGAATACAGACACAAACTCAGAGTTTAGCATTCAAGGACCTTCCTGAACCCTGAACCCCCAAAGCCCCATTACGACACTAAAACTTGGTTGTTATTCCCATTATATTATCCTCTTTTGTTCTCTCTCCCCCACCCACCCTTGTTTTTGTTTTGAACCAGGGTCTCACATTCATCTGTAGCCCAGGCTGCCTGGAATTTGCTATATGATCCAGGCTGGCCTTGCATTTGTGAGGCTCCTCCTGCCTCAACTGGGATTACAGGTATGTGCCATCATGCCCCACTCTGATTCTTTTTTTTTGTTGTTGTTTTGTTTTTCGAGGTAGGGTCTCACTCTAGCTCAGGCTGACCTGGAATTCACTATATAGTCTCAGGGTGGCCTCGAACTCATGGCGATCCTCCCACCTCTGCCTCCAAGTGCTGGGATTAAAGGCATGCGCCACCATGCCCGGCTTTGTTTGTTTTTGCTTGTATGTATGGTGTGGTGTTGTGACACACCACCTGATTTATGGTGGCTAGAGCTGAATATCTGGTGTTTAGCTCCATAGCTCTTGAGCCCAAATCTTGTTTTGAAACATAGTATCTTTTCTGATTCCAGTTCTGGAGTTTGTGGGGCTTCAACATTCTTGGGTCTCTGCTCCCTTGTAAGTCTGGGATTACAGACATGTGTGGCCACACCTGTTTACCTGGGATCTAGAGATTTGAACTCTGCATCTCAAGCCCCCTCAGGCCTTCATGTTTGCACAGGAAGTACACTTAAACACTGAGTCATCATCCCAGCCCTGACTTTGTTTGTCTTTTTTTGGTTTTGTTTTTCAAGGTAGGGTCTTGCTCTAGCCCAGGCTAATCTGGAATTCACTCACTCAGAGTAGCCTCGAACTCATAGCGATCTTCCTACCTTTGCCTCCCAAGTGCTGGGATTAAAGGTATATACCACCATGCCCACCTTTTTTTGCTTTTTCAAAGTAGGGTCTTGCTCTAGCCCAGGCTGACCTGGAATTCACTATGTAGTCTCAGGCTGCCTCTGCCTCCTGAGTGCTGGGATTAAAGGCATGGACCACCACGCCCGGCCTAATTCTCTCTCTCTCTCTCTCTCTCTCTTTTTTTTTTTTTGTTGTTTGTTTTTCGAGGTAGGGTCTCACTCTGGTCCAGGCTGACCTGGAATTCACTATGGAGTCTCAGGGTTGCCTTGAACTCACAGCGATCCTCCTACTCTGCCTCCCGAGTGCTGGGATTAAAGGCGTGTGCCACCATGCCCAGCCTAATTCTCTTTTGATATTGCTTTCTTACCTGCTTTAGTCTGTGTAAGAATCTTCTGACATTTGTATGTTGGCCTTTTGACCTCTTGTATGGCCATAGATAGCAAAGGTTGTAAAGGTGCTTGGCTGGGAAGAATGTCTATTATGGGGGTTGAGGGCTGGAGTTCAGTTGACAGAGTGCTTGTCTAGCATGTAGGAAGCCCTGGATTCAATCCTAAAGACCACTTGGGAAGTGGAGGCAGGAAGATCAGAAGATTCAAGGTCATTTCTCAGTTACTTAGGATACATGAGTCCTCAAAAAAAAAAAAAAAAAAAAAAAGTCCTGCATTGCAGTTCATTGGCTTGTCTGTCATTCAGTAGTATGTATGCTGGTACACCTATAAACCTAGGATTTGGAATACTGAGGCAGAAAGACTGCCACAAGTTCAAACCCAGTCTGGGTGACATAGCAAAACCCTGGTAAAAAAAAGAAAGGAAAAGAAAGGTGGATCGCCGTGAGTTCGAGGCCACCCTGAGACTACATAGTAAATTCCAGATCAGCCTGGGCTAGAGCAAGACCTTACCTCAAAAAACCAAAATAAATAAATAAATAAATAAATAAAAAAATGATAATTAATAAAAAATAAATAAATAAATAAATAAAAAGGGGTGGGGGCTCAAGAGATGGCTTAGCAGTTCAGACACTTGCCTACAAAGCCAAAGGACCCTGGTTCGATTCCTCAGGGAAGCCAGATGCACAAGGTGGCACATGTGTCTGGAATTTGTTTGCAATGACTGGAGGCCCAGTCCCTCTCTCCATCTGCCTCTTTCTCTCATTCTCTATCTCAAATTAAAAATAAATAAATAAATAAAATAAAAAAGATTCCACATTCACAGGAGGATGCAGGGAACAGTGTATGGTGCCTTGGGCCCTTCCTGAGCCTCACTAGTACTGCATTGGATGTAACCATAGGACGCGAGTGAAGAAACCAAGAGGTTGTGAAGCTTGCTTGTGCTGCGCTAGACATGCTTATCTATGCGTGTGCAGTTCTGCGCGGTCTTATCACGTGACAGTCTTACACAACATCGCTCCGCTGTGACACTCAACTGCCCCATGGCTGAAAAGCCTCTCTCAGTAGCCTAGCCCCTCTTCCACTTGACCCTATGGACAGTTCTCTTGTCTTTCATTGTGGTATTTCATCATGGTGGAAGCATGCATATATAACAATATCATGTAAGTATATAAATTTGAAATCAGCTGTTTGTCATTCAGCCCTCTCCAATTTCTGGATGATTAGTGCTCCAGGGTGTGAGCATACCATATTGTTGGGCAAATCACCCTTAGAAAGATGTTTGAACTGGGCGTGGTGGGGAGCGCCTTTAATCCCAGCCCTTGGGAAGCAGTAGGATCTCTGTGAGTTTGAGGGCAGAGTCTGACTCTAGCCCATGCTGATCTGGAACTCACTCATGGTACTCTTCTTACCTCAGCTTCTCAAGTGCTGGGATTAAGATATAAACCTTTACTTTCTGTCTTTTTCTGACTTGTTTTCCATATTCTTTCCTCCCTATCCCTCCTTCTTCCCCCTCCCATGCTATGACCTTCCATAACCTCAATAACCTCTAAAATCTGTGGAAGTATCCCAATTTTTCTCTTTCAGATACTTGTGCCACATCTATCTTTTTCAAAGTGAATTCTCATCCTCATCCTAACTCACCCTACATCCCTCCAACTTCCAAGTAACCACAATCCTAGCATATTTCATTTGCTCATTTACCCATCAGTACTTATTGAAGTCAAAAGGACCATTGTTGTTAATTTGCCACAAGGACAGTCGTACTACAAGCAAATCCACCAGGTTGGGTCAGTAGAAGCCACACCTAACTCCTTGAGCTCCTGCCCTGAACATACGACTTCTGATCTACATGCCTAGGAATACAGCTGAGAAAACAAAGAGAAAGGGCTGGAGAGATGGCTTAGTGGTTAAGGCACTTTCCTGTGAAGCCTAAGGACCCAGGTTTGATTCCCCAGAACCCATGTAAGTGAGATGCATAAGGTGGTGCATGCATCTGGAGTTCATTTGCAGTGGCTAGAGGCCCTGATGCACCCATTCTCTCCTCCCTCTCTTTCCCTTTTTGTCCACCTCTTTCTCTCAAATAAGTAAAAAACATATATATATATATTTTGTTTGTTTGTTTGTTTGTTTGTTTGTTTGTTTGTTTGTTTGTTTTTTGAGGTAGGGTCTCATTCTGGCCCAGGCTGGCCTGGAATTCACTCTGTATTCTCAGGCTGGCCTCAAACTCATGTCAATCTTCCTACCTCTGCCTCCCGAGTGCTGGGATTAAAGGCATGTGCCACCATGCCCAGCAAAATAATTTTTTTTTTTTGGAGAGAGACACAGAAAGAGATAGAGGGAGAGGGAGACAGAGAGTGGGCATGCCAGCAGCCTCTCAGCCGCTGTGAACAAACTCCAGATGCGTTCGCCCCTTGTGGGCAAGTGTGGCATTGCGCCCTTGCATTACTTTGCATCTGGCTAAACGTGGGACCTGGAGGTTGGAACCGGCATCCTTAGGCTTAGCAGGCAGGCGCCTTAACCGCTAAGCCATCTCTCCAGCCCAATAAAATGTTTTTTAGAGACAGAATTGGCACACCAGGGCCTCAGCCATTGAAATCAAACTCCAGATACTTGTGCCATCTAGTGCGCATGTAAGACATTGTGTTTGCGTCGCCTTTTGTGTCTGGTTTACGTGGGATCTGGAGAAAGATCAGCATGAGTCCTTCGGCTTTGCAGGCAAGCGCTTTAAGCCATTTCTCCAGCCCAGATAAATTTTTTTTAATCAAAACCACTTGTGTTTTTATTTTTTGGAAAGTTTGTCAGCTGGGTTAATGAAACAAAATCTGCCAGTGTGGGCTGACAAGCCATGTGCTGGGTCCCAGAGAAGAGTTGCCCTGAGTCATTCGGCTCTGCTGGCTGGCAGGCACAGAATAGCCACCCAAGCCTGGAACCTAGTGACAGTACAAAAAATAACAAAACTGAATTCACAGCTTTCTCTCCCAAGCTAGTCCAGGCTATAAAAGTCTAGAAGTGTTGCGTAAGAAGTGTTAAGTCTACAGCAAATACATCTTGTAAAAACTCAATAAATTATATATAGAGAGATTTATAAACTTGTAACATCTAATAACAACTGAACATGCCTGCAGAGCTGGCCCCTCCCTGGGTACATGCTTCTGCCAGGAATATGTAGCAATTAGGACAATCTGTATGAGGAGCTGGAGAGAAGGGTTAAGGTGCTTGCTTGCAAAGACAAAGGAACCTTGGTTCAATTCCCCAGGACCCACGTAAGCCAGATGCACAAGGGGGCACATGCATCTGGAGTTCATTTGCAGTGGCTGGAAGCCCTGGTGTGCCCATTCTCTCTCTCTCTCAAATAAATAAATAAATAAATAAATAAATAAATAAATAAATAAATAAATAAATATAAATAAATAAATAAAAGAAAAATCTGTATGAACATACCAGCTCACTTTGAAGTCCAAAAAATAAATCTAAAGAAAGATCCTATAGAAATCTAATTCCCCTGTGAAAGAGGGCCAAATGAAATTCTTTTTAAAAAATTGTTCACTGAAGTCACTTCCAACTAAGAAGGCCACTCCGATTTCAAGGGGCTGCCTCGGGCCTTGGTCAGACATTTTCAGCAGCCCCTCTAAATGAAGCATAAAGCTCCTCAGCTGTTAATAAGTTAAAATTTAAATCTCTCTGTCACGCAGCTATCTAAACACTATCAATGTTTTAGTCAGGCATGGTGGCGCACACCTTTAATCCCAGCACTTGGAAGGATGAGGTAGCAGGATCACCATGAGTTTAAGGCCACCCCGAGACTACATAGTGAGTTCTAGGCCAGCCCAGGCTAGAGTGAAACCCTACCTCAAAAAGCAAAAAAGAATTTTTTTAAAAGAATATTTGGGGCTAGAGAGATGGTATAGTGGTTAAGACACTTGCCTACAAAGCAAAAGGACCTTGGTTCAATTCCCCAGGACCCACATAAGCCAGATGCACAGGTGACACATTTGTCTGGAGTTCATTTACAGTGGCTGAATGCCCTGTCGTGCCCATTCTCTCTCTCTCTCTCTCTCCCTCTTTCTCTCTCTCTCAAAAAAAAAAAAAAAAAAAAAGAATATTCAGCTGGGTGTGGTGGCGCATGCCTTGAATCCCAGCATACAGGAGGCAAAGGTAGGAGGACTGCTGTGAGTTCGAGACCACCCTAAGACTAAAATAGAAAAGAAATTAGAGAGGCCATAGATAACTTAATGATATACCTTAGGGTCTTGGAAAAAGAACAAGCCAAATAAGTAGGTGGAAAGAAATAATGAAGATAGGGCCATGACCAGTACAGAATAAAATAAAAAAGAAAAATAGAAACCAAAAAACAATACAGCTGGGCATGATGCCACACACCTTTAATCCCAGCACTCAGGAGGCAGAAGTAAGATCACCAGGAGTTCAAGGCCAGCCTGGGACTACATAGTAAGTTCCAAGTCAGCCTGGGCTAGAGGAAAAACAAACAAACAAAATACAAAGAATCAGTAAGTAGGGCATGGTGGCATATGCCTTTAACCCCAGCACTTGGGAGGCAGAGATAAGAGGATCTCCATGAGTTCGAGGCCACCCTGAGACTACATAGTGAATTCCAGGTCAGCCTGGACTAGAGTGAGACCCTATCTCAAAAAACAAACAAACAAACAAACAAAATTAATGAAACAAAGAGAGACTTGGCCCTTTGAAAGGAACAAAAATATTGATGAACGCTTAGCAAAACTGACCGAAAGAAAGAGAAATAAGATCCAAGTTAATAACTAGAGATGAAAAGGGGGCTGGGCATGGTGGTGCATGCCTTAATCCTAGCACTTGGGAAGCAAAAGCAGGAGGATCACCATGAGTTCAAGGCCACCCTGAGACTACACAGTGAATTTCAGGTCAGCCTGAGCTAGAGTGAGACCCTACCTCGAAAAACCAAAAAAAAAAAAAAAAAAAAAAAAAAAAATCTAGGGCTGGAGAGATGGCTTAGCAGTTAAGGCACTTGCAAAGCCAAAAGAGCTCGGTTCAATTCCCCAGGACCCATGTAAGACAGATGCACAAGGTGGTGCATGCATCTGGAGTTTGTTTGTAGTGGCTGGAAGCCCTGGCACTCCCATTCTCTCTCTCTCTCCCTCTCTGCCTCTTTCTCTCACACTCTCTCAAATAAATAAATAAATAAAATTAAGAAAAAAATCTAACAAATAAGTGGGGTGAGGTGGCACACACCTTTAATCCCAGCACTTGGGAGGTAGAGGTATGAGGAGTGCCATGAGTTTGAGTTCACCCTGAGAATACAGAGTGAAGTCCAGGTCAGCCCGAGCTAGAGTGAGACCCTACCTCGAAAAACCAAAAAAAAAAAAAAAAAAAAAAAAAAAAAAAAACTCTAACAAATAGGGCTGGAGATATGATTTAGCAATTAAGGCACTTGCCTGTAAAACCAAAGGATCCAGGTAAGCCAGATGTACAAGGTGATGCATGCATCTGGAGTTTGTTTGCAGCAGCTAGAGGTCATAGCACATTCATTCTCTCTCTCGCTCACTCTCTTCTTCTTTCTCTCTCATCAATAAATATCTAACAAATTAAAGTCCAGACCCAGACAGATTGACTGGTGAATCCAGGCCTTCAAGGAATAACTAACACTAATGTTTCTCAAACTATTCCATAAAATAGAAAAGGAAGATATACTATCAAACTCCCTTTATGAAGCTAGTATTACCCTGATATCAAAAACAGGCCAGGTGTGGTGGCATATGCCTTTAATTCCAGCACTTGGGAGGCAGAGATAAAGGATCACAATGAGTTTGAGGCCACCCTAAGACTACATAGTGAATTCCAGGTCAACCTGGGCTAGAGCAAGACCCTATCTCTAAATAAATAAATAAACAAAACAAAAACAAACAGGGCTGGGGAGATAGCTCAGTGGTTAAAGAACTTGCCTGCCTGCAAAACCAACCAAATGAATTGATTCACCAGTACCCATATAAATCCAGACACACAAAATGGCACGTGTCTGGAGTTTGTTTGCAGTGGCCTTGGTGTGCCCATTCTCCCTTTCTCTTTCTCTCTCTCTGCTTGGAAATAAAATAAAAATAAATTAAATTAAAACCAAAGACATGCACACAAAAGAAAATTACACACCAATCTCCCTCATGAACACACATGCTCAATGAAATATCTACCAACAGAATATAGGAACACATCACAAAATCATTCACTCTGGGGCTGGAGAGATGGCTTAGCGGTTAAGGCACCTGCCTCCTAAGCCTAAGAACACTGGTTCCAATCTCCAGTGGTTCCAATCTCCAGGTCCCACGTTTAGCCAGATGCAAAGTGACGCAAGGACGCACTTGACCACAAGGGGCGCACACATCTGGATTTCGTTCACAGCAGCTGAGAGACTGCTGGCACGCCCATCTCTGTCTGTCTTCCTCTCCCTCTCTCTCTGTCTCTCTCTGTGTCTCTCCAAAAAAATAAAAATAAAAAAAATCATTCACTCTGTGTTGCAGTCAGCTCCTTATTGCTGAGACAAACATCCAACCAGATATACTTTATGGGAGGAAGGGATGTATTTCAAGTTTACAGATCCAGGGGAAGTTCCATCAATAGTGGAAGAAGCTGGCCCCCTTTCACAGATTGAAGTTCAGAGAGAAATCACCAACAGCCAGCAACACAAATGCAAACAGCTGGGGCTCAAACTGCTCTCTCCATACCTTCGGGCTGGAATCCAGATCTAGCCCCAAACCCACATTAGGGCTAGACTCCATGATCTTCCCCAGTGACACCTCCTCCAGCCAGACAGCTTGAGACCCAAGTTATAAGTTTAATTTGAATAAAACACCTGTGCCTATGGAGTCATACATTTACATTATCACATTCACGCTACCACACCCTGATCAAGTGGGATTTTTTTTTTTTTTTTGGAGAGAGAGACAGAGAGAGAGGGAGAGGAAGACAGATGGGTGCACCAGAGCTTCTCAGCTGCTGCGAACGAAATCCAGATGCATGTGCCTCTTGTGGTCAAGTGCAGCATTGCGCCCTTGTGTCACTTTGCATCTGGCTAAATGTGGGACCTGGAGATTGGAACTGCTGGAGATTGGAACCAGCATTCTTAGGCTTAGAAGGCAGGCGCCTTAACTGCTAAGCCATCTCTACAGCCCTCAAGTGGGTTTTATTCCAGAAATGCAGGGATGGTTCAACATATGAAATCAATAAATGTAATATACCATATAATGGACTCCAAGAACAAAAATCATATGATCATCTCAATAGATGTGGAAAAGACATTTGACAAGAATCCAACATTCTTTAATGATAAAAGTCCTGAAGGGGCTGGAGAGATGGCTCAGTAGTTGAAGATGCTTGCAAATCCTAACAGCCCAGGTTCAATTCCAATTCGCCAATATTCACATAAAGCCAGATGCACAGAGGTACATGTGCCTGGAGTTTGTTTGCAGGGGCAAGAGGTCTTGGCATGCCCATACAATTTCACATGGTGGCACACGCATCTGGAGTTCATTTGCAGCGGCTAGAGGCCCTGGTGCACCCATTCTCTCTCTCTCTCTCTCTCCCTTTTTCTGTCTCTAATAAGTAAATAAATAAAATTAAAAAAAAAAAAAGGAGTCAGGCATGGTGGTGCATGCCTTTAATCCCAGCACTGGGAGGCAGAGGTAGGAGGATCGCCATGAGTTCGAGGCCACCCTGAGATTACAGAGTGATTCCAGGTCAGCCTGGACTAGAGTGAAACCCTATCTTGAAAAACCAAAAAAAGAAGAAGAAGAGGAGGAGGAGGAGGAAGAGGAAGGAGAAGAAGAAGAAGAAAAGAAGAAATGGGTTGCATAGATGGCTTAACGGTTAAGGCACTTGCCTGCAAAGCTTAAGGACCCATGCTCAACTCTCCAGATCCCACATAAACCAGATGCACAAAGGCGAGGCAAGTGCAAGGTCACACATGACCACTAGGTGGCACAAGCATCTGGCATTCAATTGCAGTAACTAAGGCCTTGGCATGCCAATTCTCTGTCTCTCTAAAAACTGAAAATATTTTTTTCTTTTTTTTTTTTTCAAGGTAAGGTCTCACTCTAGCTCAGGCTGATCTGGAATTCACTATGTAGTCTCAGGCAGGCCTCAAACTCAAGGCGATCCTCCTACCTCTGCCTCCTGAGTGCTGGGATTAAAGGCGTGCGCCATCACTCCTGGCCTAAAAAGAATTTTTAGAAAAAGAATAAAGGAGTGTAAATGTTTTAAGGGAATATTAGAGGCTCGATCCACAAGGGTGTTGAGACCTTCCCTGTCTCATGTAGTTATTAGAAGCTATTTGGCTTCCCTGACATATAGGTCTCAACATTTATTCCAGAGTTGTTTTTGCCAATACTGCTTTAGTGGCTGAGATACACTTAGAAGCTAAATGTTTGGATGTGTGGCTGACAAGAGATCAGTCATAGGGACTGCAAAGACAGGCTAAGAAGTCACTTAGATCATGGGTATTAGTCACACAGCAAAGGAGTGGCTCTGCTCCCTCCTATGGTTGCTAATGAGCAGAAACATGACATAGTTTACACCAGACTACATTGGTACAAAGCAACTAACCCAAGTAAGTCTGGTCTGGTCTGGGGTCTCTCTCCTTGAGACCACTCACAAAGACAGGAAAGGTCTCCAGGAAATGCCCTGGAGAAACAAACAAAAGAGATTTGGGAGATGTTCCAGTATAATGTCTTGATAGTCATGCAGCTTTAGCATCGACTTCCCTGGACTGTATCTCAGTATGATCTAGAAAGTGCCTTTTGTGCAGGCTTTCTTGCTCCAAGATTCAAAATATGCTATGCCATAGCTAGGGGTGATGGTGCACGCCTTTAAACCCAGCACTTTGGAGGCAGAGGTAGGTGGATCGCTGTGAGTTCAAGGCCACCCTGAGATTACAGAATGAATTCCAGGTCAGCCTGGGCTACAGTGAGACCCTACCTCAAAAATAAAAAAATTAAAAAAGTAGCCGGGCGTGGTGGCGCACGCCTTTAATCCCAGCACTCGGGAGGCAGAGGTAGGAGGATAGCCGAGAGTTCGAGGCCACCCTGAGACTACGTAGTTAATTCCAGGTCAGCCTGGACCAGAGTGAGACCCTACCTTGCAAAACCAAAATAAATAAATAAATAAATAAATAAATAAATAAATAAATAAATAAATAAATGCCATATAAGGCTATTGAGACTTTATTTATTTCTTTATTTTAATTTTTAAATTAATGTATTTATGTGTTTATTTATTTAGAGAGAGCAAGAGAGAAAGAAGCAGAGAGAGTGAGAGAGAGAGAATGGGCATGCCAGGGCCTGTAGCCACTGCAAACAAACTCCACATGCATCATGTGCCCCTTGTGCATCTGGCTTACGTGGGACCTGGGGAGTCAACACATTGAGATTTTTTAAATTTTTATTTATTTATTTGCAAACACAGAGAGAGAGAGAGAGAGAGAGAGAGGCAGAGAAAGAATGGGCACACCAGGGCCTCCAGTCACTGCAAACAAACTCAAGACTCATGTGCCCCTTGTGCAGCTGGCTTACATGGATCCTGGTGAACATGGTACATGTGTCTGGAGTTCATTTACAGTGGCTAGAGGCCCTGGCGCGCCCATTCTCACTTTCTCTCTTCCTCCCTCTCTCTCTCTCTGTCTCAAATAAATAAATAAAAATAAATCTTTTTTTTTTTAAAAAAAAAGTTGGGCATGGTGGCTCATGCCTTTAATCCCAGCACTCAGGAGGCAGAGGTAGGAGGATCACCATAAGTTCAAGGCCACCCTGAGACTACATATGTGAATTCCAGGTCAGCCTAGGCTAGAGCGAGACCCTACCTCAAAAAAAAAAAAAACAACCACAAAAACAAACAAACAAACAGAAAAAACAACCCTGGAACATATTTTATTTATTTATTTATTTGCAAGGAGAAAGAGAGAGAGAGAAAATAGGTGCACCAGGACCTCAAGTCATTACAAATGAACTCCAGATGTATGCATAACTTTGTGCATCTGGCTTTATGTGGATACTGGGGAATGGAACCTGGGTCTTTAGGCATTGCAGTCAATCTCTCCAGCCCTATGTAAATCTCAAAGTAGTTTTTTTTTTTTTAATTTTTAAAAAATATTTATTTTATTTATTTGAGGTGGGGGGAGAAAGAAGCAGATAGAGAATGGACCCACCAAGGCCTCTAGCCCTGCAAATGAACTCCAGATGCATGCACCACCTTGAATATCTGGCTTACGTGGGTCCTGGGGATCAAACCTGGGTCCTTTAGCTTTGCAGGCAAGTACCTTAACCAATAAGCCATCTCCCCAGCTCTCAAAGTAGTTTTAATTTGCATTTTTCTGATGGCTAAGGATATAGAACATTTTTTAAAGATGTTTATATGCCATCTGTATTTCTTCATTTGAGAACTCTATTTAGTTCCATAGCACCCCCACCCTTGGTTTTTCAAGGTAGGGTCTCACTCTAGCTCAGGCTGAACTGGAATTCACTATGTAGTCTCAGGGTGGCCTTGAAATCATGGTGATCCTCCTGCCTTTGTCTTCTGAGTGCTGGGATTAAAGGCTGATGTCAGCCAGGCGTGGTGGCGCACACCTTTAATCCCAGCACTTGGGAGGCAGAGGCAGGAGGATCGCCGTGAGTTCAAGGCCACCCTGAGACTACATAGTGAATTCCAGGTCAGCCTGGACCAGAGTGAAACCCTACCTCGAAAAACCAAAAAAAAAAAAAAAAAAGGCTGATGTCACTATGCCCAGCTTCCATAGCCCTCCCCCCTTTTTTTTGGAGAGAGACAGAGAGAGAGGGAGAGGAAGACAGAGATGGGCGCGTCAGCAGCCTCTCAGCTGCTGCGAACGAAATCCAGATGCATGCGGCCCCTTGTGGTCAAGTGCAGCATTGCGCCCTTGCATCACTGCATCTGGCTAAACGTGGGACCTGGAGATTGGAACCAGGTTCTTAGGCTTAGGAGGCAGGCACCTTATCCACTAAGCCATCTCTCCAGCCCCATAGCCCATTTTTTAAATGTTTTTTTTTTTTTCTCTCTCTCTGAGATAGGATCTCATTCTAGCCCAGGCTGACCTGGAACTTATTCTGTAGCTCCAGGTTAATTTTAATATTTAATTAATTAATTAATTAATTAATTAATTAATATGAGAGAGAGAGAGAGAAGCAAATGGAAAGAGAATTCATGTCCCAAGGCCTCCATCCTCTGCAAATGAACTTGACACATGCACCTTATGCATATGGTTTCCATGGTCCTGGAGAATCAAATGTAGGTCCTTTGCCTTTGCAGGTAAGCGCCTTAACCACCAAGCCATCTCTCCAGCCTCATATTCCCCCTCCCTTTTTTTCACATGCCTTTAATATTTTATTTTTATTTATTTATTTGAGAGAGAAAGATACAGAAATAGGCAGATAGAGAGAGAAAGAGAGGGAGAGAGAATGGGCACGCCAGGACCTCCAGCTGCTGCAAACGAACTCCAAATGTGTGCGCCCCCTGTTCATTGAACCTGGGTCCTTTGGCTTTTCAGGCAAGAGCCTTAACTGCTAAGCCATCCCTCCAGCCCTCATAGCCCATTTTTTAATTGGGTTGTTTGATTTTTTAATTTTTAAAAATTTTTTATTTTATTTGAGAGAGACAGAGAGAGAGAATGGGGCGGGCCAGGGCCTCCAGCCACTGCAAATGAATTCCAGACGCATGTGCCACCCTGTGCATCTGGCTTATGTGGGTCCTGGGGAGTTGAACCTGGGTCCCTTGGCTTTGCAGGCAAGCACCTAAAGCACTAAGCCATCTCCCCAGACATGTTTGATGTCTTATTATTTAGTTTTTTTTGCATTCTTTGTATAGCCTGGTTATTAATCCTCTGTCAGATGTATAGTTGGCAAAGATTTTCTCCCATTGTTGGTTGCCTCTTTGCTCTATTCCAAGTGTCCTTTGTTGTACAAAAGCTTTTTGTCATGACTTCCGCCGGGCGTGGTGGAGCATGCTTTTAATCCCAGCACTCGGGAGGCAGAGGTAGGAGGATTGTCATGAGTTTGAGACCACCCTGAAACTACATATGAATTCTAGGTCAGCCTGGGCTAGAGTGAGACCCTACCTCGTAAAACAAAAAACAGGACTGGAGATATGGCTTGGCATTTAAGCTCTTGCCTGTGAAGCCTAAGGACCCTGGTTAGAGGCTTGATTCCCCTGTACCCATGTAAGCCAGATGCAGAAGGTGGCACATGCATCTGGAGTTCATTTGCAGTGGCTGGAGGCCCTGATGCTCCCATTCTCTCTCTCTGCCTTTTTCTCTTTCTGCAGGTTGCTCTCAAATAAATGAAAAATAAACAAAAAAAATTCATGACTTCCTAGTGGTTGATTAGTAGTTTTATTTCCTGAGCAACTGGGGTTATATTCAGAAAGTCGTTGTTTATACCAGTATATTGAAGGGTTTCCCCTACTTTTCCCTCTAGCAATTTCAGAGTTTCAGGTCTGATATTAAGGTCTTTGATCTATTTGGACTTGATTCTTTTGCATGGAGAGAGATAAGGATTTATTTTCATCCTTCTGCATATAGATATCAAGTTTTACCAGCACCATTTGGTAAAGAGGCTGTCTTTTCTCCAATGGATATTTTTGGCTTTTTTTTTTTTTTTTTTTTTTTTTTGGTTTTTCGAGGCAGGATCTCACTTTAGCTCAGGCTGACCTGGAATTCACTATGGAGTCTCAGGGTGGCCTCAAACTCACAGCGATCCTCCTACCTCTGCCTCCTGAGTGCTGGGATTAAAGGTGTGCACCACCACGCCCGGCTTTTTTTTTTTTTTTTTTTTTTACTTTTTGAGGTAGGGTCTCACTCTGGCTCAGGTGACCTGGAATTTACTATGTAGTCTCAGGATGGCCTTGAACTCATGACGATCCTCCTACCTCTGCCTCCTGAGTGCTAGGATTAAAGGTATGTGCCATCCCGTCTGGCTATTTTTGTCCAAAATCAGATGGCTGTAGCTTACTGGATTTACATCTGGGTCCTCTATTCTGTTTCAATGACCTACATATCTGTTTTTGTGCCAGTACCATGCTGTTTTTGTTACTATGGCTCTGTAGTATAGCTTAAAATCAGGTATGGTGATATCAGCATCAGTTTTGTTGCTCAAAATTGTTTGGGCTATTCGAGGTTTTTTGTATTTCCAAATGAATTTGAGGATTGTTTTTTCTATTTCTGTGAAGAATGTCATTGGAATTTTGATGGGGATTGCATTAAATATGTAGATTGCTCTTGGTAAAATTGACATTTTCACAATATTGATTCTTGATGCTGGAGGAATGGCTTAGTGGTTAAGGCATTTGCCTGCAAAGCCAAAGGACCTAGGTTCAAATCCCCAGGACCCACATCAGCCAGATGCACAAGGTGGCACATGCATCTGGAGTTTGTTTGCAATAGCTGGAGGTCCTGGCATGCCCGTTCTCTCTCTTCTTCCCTCCCTGTTTCTGTCAAATAAATAAATAAAAACAATATTGATTCTTCCAATCCAAGAACATGGAATGTCTTTCCATTTCCTAGTATCTTCTGAAATTTCTCTGTTGAGTGTTTTAGAGTTTTCATTGTAGAGATCCTTCACTTCCTTGGTTAGGTTTATTTGATTTATTCCAAGGTACTTTCTTTTTTGATGCAATTGTGAATGGAGTAATTCCCTGATTTCATCCTCAGCATGTTTGTTGTTAGTATATAGGAAGGCTACTGATTTCTGTGTGTGTGTGTGTGTGTGTGTGTGTGTGTGTGTGTGTGTGTGTGTGTGTGTTTATCCTGCTACATTGCTAAAAGTGTTTATCAGCTCTAACAGTTTGCTGGTAGAATCTTTAGAGTCCTTTATGTACAGAATTATGTCATCTGCAAATAATGATAATTTGACCTTTTCCTCTCCAGTTTGTATCCTTTTTATGTGTATCTCTTGCCTTATTGCTATAGTTAAAACTTCCAGTACTATATTAAATAAAAAGTGGGGACAGTGGACATCCTTGTCTTGTTCCTGATTTTAGTGGAAAAGCTTCAATTTTTTTCCCCATTTAGTATTATGTGGGTTGTAGGTTTGTTATGAATAGCCTTTATTATGTTGAGATATGTTCCTTCTATTCCCAGTCTCTGTAGGACTTTGATCATGAAGGGATTTTGTTGAATGCCTTTTCTGCATCTATTGAGATGATCATGTGATTTTTGTCCTTCAGTCAATTTATAAAGGGGACTGGGAAAAAAGGTGCTTGCTTGTTGCAATAGTTTGAATGTGATCATTTGAATACATAGCCCCATAGACTGAGGTGTTTCATTAAAAATGAGCTTGCTGAGCCTGGCGTGGTGGCACATGCCTTTAATCCCAGCACTTGGGAGGCAGAGGCAGGAGGATCACTGTGAGTCTGAGGCCATCCTGAGACTCCATAGTGAATTCCAGGTCAGCCTGGGCTAGAGGGAGATCCTACCTCAAAAAAAATATATATAAAGGGGCTGAAGAGATGGCTTAACAGTTAAGGCACTTGCCTGCAAAGCCAAAGGATCCCAGTTCAACTCTCCATGGACCCACGTAAGCCAGATGCACAAGGTGGCACATGCATCTAGAGTTTGTTTGCAGTGGCTAGAGGCCCTGTTGTGCCCATTCTCTCCCATCCCCCGCCTCTTTCTCTCAAATAAATAAATAAATAAATAAAATATTTAAAATATACATATATAAATAAAAAATAAAATAAAATTGAGTTTGTAATGTGAGTCCCTAGGCTGGCAGATCCTTGCTACAAGGGGGTGTATGGCTGGCGGTGGATCTGAGTCCAGCCCTGTGGAGAGTAATCTGAGCTCTGGTGGTTCGTGCTTGCTGGTATTGGGTTTTCTCTCTCTGCTCTGCTGATGTATGATGGAATGAGACAGATTCTTCTGCCACTGGTGAAACTGCCCTTGGATTCTGTAAGTCTGAAATAAACCCCTTTCCTCCTGTAAGCTGTGTCTAGTTGGATGTTTGTCCCAACAATGAGGAGCTGATTGCAACATTTACACAGCCTGCCAGCCTAGGTTTGATTCCCCAGCAGCCACATAAAGGCAGATACACAGAGGGGTGCATGTATCTGGAGTTTGTATGCAGTGGCTAGAGGCCCTGCACACCCATGAGCTTCTTCTCTCTCTCTTCCCCTCCCCCATGGCTCATCTGCATGTGCCCTTGAGATGGAGTCTCACTGAACCCAGAACTGATATTTATTTTTGGGCAGATTGGCTGACCAGTAAGCTCCAGTGATTTTCCAGCCTTGGCTTGCAACAGGACTGGGGTAATAAGGTGTGTGTGGCCATGCCCAGCTGTTTATGTGGGAGCTGGGGAATCAAACTCAGGCTAACTCAGGCCCTCATAGTTGTGCAACAAGCAGTCTTAACCATTGAGCCCTCTCTCTGGTTCCAAGAATTTTTTTGAGGTAGGGTCTCGCTCTAGCCCAGGCTGACCTGGAATTCACTATGTAGTCTCAGGGTGACCTCGGACTCATAGCAATTGCCTCCCCTGTGCTGGGATTAAAGGCATGCACTACCAGCCCAGCTACTTTCTTTTTGTTTTGTGAGACAGTGTCTCACGTAACCAAAGTTTACTTCAAACTCATTATGTAGCAGAGGATAACTTTGAATTTCTGATTCTCCTGCCTCCACCTATCAAGTGCTGGGAAGATAAACATATGCCACCATACCCAGCTATACAGTGCTGGAGCTCACAGCCAGGGCTTCATGCACCAGCCCAAAAGATTACATTTACTGGGCTAGAGAGATGGCTTAGCAGTTAAAGTGCTTGCCTGCAAAAACCAAAGGACACAGTTTCAATTCCCCAGGACCCATGTAAGCCAGATGCACAAGGTGTTGCATGTGTCTGGAGTTCATTTGCAATGGCTGAAGGCCCTGGCATGCCTTTTTCTCTCAAATAAATAAAATTTTTAAAAGATTACATTAATTATATTATGAATTTGCACTATTCCTTGCTCGTGTTTTTGAGGATATTATTTCTTTTTTAACAAAATATTTTATTTATTTATTTATTTATCTGAGAGAGAGATAGATACAGAAATAGGCAGTTAGAGAGAGAGAATGGGTGCGCCAGGGCCTCCAGCCACTGCAAACGAACTCCAGATGCGTGCGCCCCCTTGTGCATCTGGCTTACGTGGGTCCTGGAGAATCAAGCCTCGAACCAGGGTCCTTAGGCTTCACAGGCAAGTGTTTAACTGCTAAGCCATCTCTCCAGCCTATTTCTTTTTTAAAAAATATTTTATTTGGTATGGAGAGATGGCTTAGCAGTTAAGGCGCATGTCTGCGAAGCCTAAGGACCCAGGTTCAATTTTCCAGGTCCCATGTTAGCCAGATACACAAGGTGGTGCATGCATCTGGAGTTTGCTTGCAGTGGCTGGAGGCCCTGGCGCACCCATTCTCACTTTCTCTCTGTGTGTCTCTCTCTAATAAATAAAAAAATTTAAATATTTTATTTATTTGAGAGAGAGAGAGAGAAAGTAGCAGATAGAGAGAATGGGCGTGTCAGGGCCTCTAGCCACTACAAAGGAACTCGACACATGTGCCACCTTGTGCATCTGGCTTACGTGGGCACTGGGCAATTGAGCCTGGGTCCCTAGGCTTCATAGGCAAATGCCTTAACTGCTAAGCCATCTCTCCATCCTCTTTATTTCTTTCTTTTTTTTTTCTCTCTGTTTTGTTTTGTTTTTGTTTTTCGAGGTAGGATTTCACTCTAGCTCAGGTTGATCTGGAATTCACTCTGTATTCTCAGGCTGGCCTCGATCTCACAGCGATCCTCCTACCTCTGCCTCCTGAGTGCTGGGATTAAAGGTGTGCATCCCCACGCCTGGACTTTATTTCTTTAAATATAGAGCAACATTTCTGTGCACTATGTGACCACTCTGCCATCTGAGGGTTCTCAGATTCTGCTTCTGCCAGTGCCCATAGTTTATGGACCCTCTGACAAGTCAGTCACCCTGTATGATGACACTTGCCTACTCTGCACTGGCCCCTGCCAATCTCCTGGGTTAACTGGGACCACTTCAAATTCTCTCTCAAGGTCTCTAGGGCCACACAAACAGCCTGGCTCCAGGCTGAAAACTTCTAAGAGTCTAAAAGGAGTATTAAAGAGACCAGGCATATTTTACCACTCTGTATGGAATATGAGAGCCATGAAGCAACTTTGCTGTGTTCCCATATGCATCACCTGGTTTCCATTTACCTTAGAGAGTGCAGGTCTAATGATTGTCACCCTGAGGTAGGTAGAGGCTGTGCCCTATCTGTTGCCTCCAGTCCTGTGACAAAGTCAGAAGGAATTGCAGAGTTTTTGAGCATGTGGGACACACTTCAAGGGGAAAGACTGCTGCCTGGATAAACACCTCAGAGGTGCACGTGGCTTTGTGAGGACAGCTAAGAGCTAATGGGCAAAGTAACCAGCAGCTTCAGGAGATTATCCTATGTGGAGCAAAGCCTAGAGGAGGGAAGGGGAGGGGAGGCTGAAGAGTGGTGGCTTCATGGTCAGGCTTCAGTTCTGGAATGTCTCAGGTCGTGTTTGAGTAATTTACTCCACCAGGGAAGTGTCCTCAGGGCCTGTGGGGTGTGGGTGCCTGGTTGTGGAATGGCAGAGGCAAATCCAAGCACCATGAAGGAGGCCCAGTTTAGAAGGCCTGGGGACAGCCTCTCCATCCCACCAAAGCTGCCAATGGGAGGCCTGGGCAGGGGAACAGAGTGACACCTGAAAGGGACTTCACCCTGGGCTCTTATGTCCCCAGGTTCCCTTTTCTGTGGCTGAGACAAATGTGTTCTCTCCCTGCCTTCCAGGGACAAGCTGCAGTTCCCAGTCCGTGGGTATCCTGTACCCTGAGGAATGGGTGTGTTCTGCTGTCCTGCCCACACTGTACCTCACAGCCTGGCTAGGGCCCAGGCTCACTCCTTATGGGAACAGAAGCCTCCCTATAGGAGGGAAACACACTATCTTCCCAGGCCACAGGTGGTTCCATGAGATTTAGTCTGGGGTATTGTCTTGGCCAGGAGGGTAAAAAGCCACGTGGGCCGGGCGTGGTAGCACACGCCTTTAATCCCAACACTTGGAATGCAGAGGTAGGAGGATTGCTGTGAGTTTGAAGCCACCCTGAGAATACATAGTGAATTCCAGGTCAGCCTGGGCCAGAGTGAGACCCTACCTCAAAAAACTAAAAACAGCCGGGCGTAGTGGCGCACGCCTTTAATCCCAGCACTCGGGAGGCAGAGGTAGGAGGATTGCCATGAGTTCGAGGCCACCCTGAGACTGCATAGTTAATTCCAGGTCAGCCTGGACCAGAGTGAGACCCTTATCTCACAAAACCAAAAAAAAAAAAAAAAAAAACTAAAAACAAAACAAAACAAAAAAAGCCATGTGGTTTTAGGGCCTGGGCCTGTGGGCAGGGCCGGTAAGCCAAGTTCTTGGCCTCATTCCAGAAACTTGACGGGCCTGGTCCACTCTCAGCCAGATTCCTTCTCAACTTTGGTGGGAACCCCGAGTTGCATGAATCTCTGCAACTCTCCCAGCTGACAAGGGTGGTAGTTTGAATAGATGGTCCCCAAAATATTCAGTATTTTATTAGTTTGTAGTTTGCATCTGCAGCCACCTGGCTGGAGGCAGTGACCCTGGGCAGATCTTAAGGTGTGGTGGTGGGTTTAGTATTTCAATCTAAAGATATGCAAAGTGTACCTAGCTGGAGTTCCTGAAGTGTACTGTACTGTGCGGCTTTTGGCTTTCTCTCACCCTTGCCTGGTCCTGTAAGAGCAGGCCAGCTTTTACTGCCATTATGGAACTTCCCCTGGATCTGTAAGCTTCAATAAATCCCTTCCTTCATAATTGTGCCTGGTCTGCAAGTTCATCTGTCTGCTACACACGGGATGGCCAGAGCCCTGTTAGCAAGAGTTCCCACCCCCGCCCTCTACCCTCCATCTGCTCTCATCTGAGCCATAGCCTCCTGTCTTGGTGTCTTTGGTGGAGGAGAAGCTGTGGCTACTGGACCCTCTAACCTCTCTGTTCCCAGGTCTTTCAGCGCACACACAAGACAAAACCTGCCCACAAGGAGGACCAGCTCAGTCGGCACCCTCTGCAGGGAATTGTCAGAAGTGCAGTCCGGTGTAACCAGTTCTTTACTAGAGACCAGGGCCCCAGGGCCTACATGCAGGAAGAAACAGGACAGCTGTAAACATGGCCCTGTGAGTCCAGGGCTGCCTGAGATCTGGTAAACATGAGGAAGGAGGCCCCCACTGTCCACTGACAGTGGCAATAGCAGCATCAAGCTGTACCAACACAACAGAGTCCCACCCTGATTGGTACCCCAAGTGTAAGGGGCCAGCCTGGGGGAAAGCATCCAGGAACCCAGATTGCATGGATGGAGAGAGGCTCCCAGTCAAGGACTCTATCCAGGCCAGCTGGTGGTCTCCAGTCAGAGGGTGGGCTCAGAGGAGTGCCACAGGGATGAGGCAGAGTCTGTGTGTGCTTCCAAGGGAGGCGCACACAGCTAGATGAAGGTAGAGTCCAGAGGCCCAGCTTCTTGCTGGCTGAGAGCTCGGGCCTCAAATAGCTGCTTGATGAGGGCAGATTTCTCCTGCTCCAGCTGAGTGATGCGCTCGCTCTTGTCAGTCACTTCCTGGGTGGGGAGGGGGCAGATGGTTAGGGCCAGGGAACACAGCCAGGCCTCCCATGACATCCCCTCTTTCCCCACACCTGCCTGGGTGAGCAGCCGGTTCTGTTCTTTCAGCATGAGGATGGTCTGCTGCTGCCAGCCTGGGGCTGAGGGTGAGGTGGGGACCAGGGTGGGACCTGGGGGCCCTGAAGAGGATGATGGCAGAGCCTGCAGGAAGTCATGGTCAGGCAGGCCTCTCCTGGGCACAGTCTCCCGGGACAAGGATGAGGGGTGACCCAGCAGAGGTGTCGGACACATAACAGAGCACTCACCCTGCCAGCACAAGCTGCAGCCAACAACTCTCCCAGGCACCGGGCCACCTCCTGCACTTTAGGCAGCAGCCGCCCCAGAGGCCGGGGGCTTCCAGCAGTCCCAAAGTCCTGGGGGACAAACAGGGAACACCAAGTCATGAGGGGGTACTTGCAGTTGGCACTGCTGCCTCCCCAGCCTGGAGTTGCTACTCAGAGTCTAGAGGGAGCCCAGGGGAGTTGTTGGTGGGAGTCAGCCTCAGGGCACCTCAGGTTCTTCTGGAGGGGATACCCCAGCACTTACAGCACCAGCTCTGCTCTGGCCCAAGCGGCGCTGACGTTCCTGCACACGCTGCAGCTGTTGCTGGTACCATTCGCGGCCCCGTGCCATCATCTCCAGACCCTGCAGCAGCACCTCCTGCTCCTGGTCCAACTCCTTCATCTGCTTCAGCTACAACATGCGTGTGCACATGGGAATGCACACATGCCAGAAAGCACATCAGCGCTCTGCACACCCATAAGTCCCTGTGTGCTCTGAGAGCCCCAGGCATAAAAGCTGAGACCTATGGACATGTAGACCAGCACACAGGCATGAATAGAGGCTTGTGTGCAATCTGCAAAGGCATGTGTGGATGTACAGCTTGTGCCTGGGAACCCCAAACTTCGGCAGGGCAGTGGCCCAAACAATGTCACCACATATCCCTAAAGAACCTTATAGCTGGGCTGGAGATGGCTTAGTGATTAAACCATTTGCCTGTAAAGCCAAAGGATCCTGGTTCGATTCTCCAGGACCCATGTAAGCCAGATGCACAAGGGGGCACATGCATTTGGAGTTCGTTTGCAATGGCTGGATGCCCTGGTGTGCCCATTCTCTCTCTGCCTCTTTCTAAGAAAGAAAGAAAGAAAGAAAGAAAGAAAGAAAGAAAGAAAGAAAGAAAGAAAGAAAGAAAGGGAGAAAGAGAAAGAAAGAAAGAGAGAAAGGAAAATAAATTTTAAAAAAGAACCTTATAGCCCCCTTCTGCCTAAGCATGTTTGTCTCTCTAGAAGATTCAAGCTCCAACAGGGAGAGAGACATTCAGAGCTGACTGCCATTCCCTCCAGAGCTCCCCCAATACCCTGGCCAGGCTGCTTCTCCCTGGTTTCCAGCCTCCTGGACAACACAGAGCGTCCCTGGGAGTTCCGTCCCTCTCACCAGACCACAGTCCACGCCATTGGTGATCGTGTGCCTCCGACGTTCCCCTCGGGTCCGTGTAGCCCGTCGGGCATCACCTGTGCCTATCTCCAGAGCCTTGCAGGCCAATGCACCTGTAGTGAAGAAGTAGGGTCCTGGCTTAACCTAGTGGGCTCAACATCCCAGCCCAGCTTCTCAGCCCATTCCAGAACCTCCAACCAACCCTGATGAAGCAAACTCTTGGAACAAAGCCTGCACCATCTGGGAGCCTCTGCCAGACCCAACTCCCAGGCATAGCCCATCTGGTGTCTTGGTGCCTGGCTAGGATCTATCTGGTTCCCACTTGCCTGCCTTACTCCCCACACCTGCCTGTGTTTGCTGGGGACTGAGGCTTCGTGCAGCTTTTTTCTGCACCCCTCCCCCTGTGTACAGAACATGGTGGAGACATCTCAGGGTCATCTCAGGGAAAAGGGTAAGGGATAAGAGATAGATAGGCAAGTTACCAGGTGTGGTGGCGCACGCTTTTAATCCCAGCACTTGGGATGCTGAGGTAGGAGGATCGCCATGAATTCGAGGCCACATAGTGAATTCCATGTCAGCCTGAGCTAGAGTGAGACCTTACCTTGAAAACCAAAAAAAAAAAAAAAAAAAAAAGAGAGAGAGATAGGCAAGAGCTTTGTGAATGCGGCAGCTGGTGCAGGAAAGACCTGGGTCTGGGTGAGGGGCCTGCTGTTGCCCAGGAGTGGTCATAGTATGAAGTGAGTCCTGTACATGTATGTGAAGGCAGTGCAGTCAACAGTCACAATGTCCTTGCACTCATGTACAGCTGCCCTGTCCATTTGTCAAGAACTTGATTTTGGCCAGGAGTGGTGGCGCATGCCTTTAATCCCAGCACTCACTCAGGGAGGCAGAGGTAGGAGGATCACCATGAGTTCAAGGCTACCCTGAGACTACAGAGTGAATTCCAGGTCAGCCTGGCTAGAGTGAGACTCTATCTTGAAAAAAAAAAAAAAGATCTTGATGTTTGTGAAGCTCCCTATCTTCAAGAGTGGGGTGCAGGCATGGAGGAGGGCATCCACCCTCAGCTCAGCCCCCCCCCCAACTGCATCCCTGGCATCATCCCAGGCTTCATCCTTGAAACCACTTCTTGACCCTGGGAGAAGGTGGTTGATTCATAATTGGGCTCCTGTGTGCGCAGCAGGGATTCTAGCTCCAACAGGTCCTAGAGTTCATGTCCTAACCTGCTGTGCTGAGTGGCCTGTAGCTCCCGGGTGAGGCAGTGGGAGGTGCAGGGCAAGATGCTGCTTCCAGAAGGTGGGGATAGAGGAAGTACTCACACTGAGGGCTGGGAAGGAACTCCAGTACCTGAGACTGACTTGTACAGGGGAAGGAGGCCTAAACCACTGGGCTTGGAACATGGGAGACCATACATGTGTTAGGGGAATGTTCCTAGGGAACTAGAGGGGTCTTAGAGCTCCACATGTGTTGCCACCCCAAAAGCCAGTTCTGTCAAGAATGCCACTCCTCTTGTCTAAGCCTTAGCTGGTCTGTAAAGAGGTGATAGATAGAGCCTGGCCAGAGGCCTGCAGAGAAGTGGGCTGAATGCTGCTCAGTTATGGGTCCTGGGCACATGGTGGAGCAGGGCAAACCCTGAGTCTGTCCATGACACATAATCCCACGACTGGCTTCAAACACATAGCCACAGGAATGATCAACTACCACCAGAAGCACGCCCACCACAGGCCCAAGGAGGCAGGGGCCATTGCCACACCAAGTGCTGGTTTTGAGGTGGTAGAACATGGCTGAGGCACAAGGTCTGGCGAAGCTGGCAAAACAGTGGGCAGTGCCAAAAGAGACTGGCAACTGTCCTTAGTTAACAGGCTTGCACCTGACAAGCTGGTGCACAGGCTGAATGGGCTTTTGGAGGGTCTTGGGCTCCTCTGGGATCCTGCCCCTATTCCCAGCCATAATGGAGATCCTGTTCCCAAGGCAGGTGCTGGAGGGGCAGACAGGGGTTCATTCAACAGTCTGCCCCGCCTCTGCCAACTGGACCGGAAGCCTGGAGAGAAGCCTGCTGGAGGTCCCCAGAGCCTGGTCTGTGACTGTAACGTTGGCAGCCCCGCAGCCTAGCAGGTGCTGCAGAAGATAACTCTCTTTCTTCAGCACTTATGGCCCACACTCCTGGGCCACCTCCAGCAGTTCCTGCTTACTCCCTTGGCCTGGGTGGGGGAAGTGGGCCCAGTCCTGTAAGCTGAGCTATCACATAAAAGGAGCATCAGACCACTTTGGGAGACCCTCTCTCTTAGACAGACACTTCTGCTTCAGACATACGGTTGAAGGCCCAAGTGTCCTCCAGGGCGGAGGAGGGTATTAGGAGGCAGCATGCCTTCCCTCACAGTGGCAGATGTCTGTGCCCAGCTCAGACTTGAGACCGAGTGGATTCCCAGTAGGTATTTAATCATCCTACCGCCCATGGCTGCCCTCAGACCCCAGTGCACACAGGGACAGGCAACCCAAGGCTCTGGGGTCCCGGACACGGCGATCTCCATCTCTTTTTCTTCCTGGGAGATCCTGGACACAGGCTTGGAGCAAAGAGATGGGGCCTGGGGTAACTCCGCACTCACCAGCGTCCGCGCTCGAGCTCCGTTCCAGTGCGGTGCTCTGGGGCCACTCGGGCTCCGCGAGACAGGGCGCCCCCTCCGTGGGGCTGCAGGGCAGCTCAGGGGTCCGGGATGAGACCCCCGGGCCTGCCTGCGGAGGGCGCGCGCTCAGGGGCAGAGGCTTCCTCTCCAGAACAGTCCGCGGTTCGTCTGCCGGTGGGAATACCAGGCGCTGCGGGGGTAACGGCGGCGGCGGCGGCTGGTCCCCAAGCCGGGAGGGGACGCGTGGCTGATCCCGAGGACCGCCGTCAGAGCTCAGCAGCGAGGTGCGCAGGCCGGCCACGAAGCGCTCGAAGGTCAGGTAGCCACTGGCTGGGGCCACCTGGCGCAGGCCCTCGAGCACGCCGCGGGGCAGCTCGCTGGCATCGGCACCCTGCCAGCGGGACTCGATCTCGCGCAGGTGCACGTAGCCACGCCGCCGGTCGTCCAGGATGTCGAAGAGAGTATGCAGGCTCTGCAGGAAGGCCCGGGGCAGCCCCTCGGTACTCGGCACCGAAGCAGGCCCGGCGGGCGGTAGGCGGCCCCGCTCGGTCATCGCGGCCACGGCCATGGGATCCCGGTTGGCAGCCCGCGTTCTCCCGTGTCCGTCCCCGCGCGGCGGCCGGACGGCGGGACCGGCCCGGCGCGCGCGACCCGCTGCGACAATAGCAGCTAGTTTTGAACGCAGCTCAGCTCGCGGCGTCAGCTCTCATTAGCATTCGCCGCAGCCATTGGCTGAATCTGGACCATCTGCTGCCGGATTGGCTAGGCGGCCTCCAGCCCCGGTTTGATTTTTCCAGAGGTCGGGAAACACACACACACACACACACACACACACACACACACACACACACACACCACCGCTCCTAGGAGGAACCTCGGAGGTTGGGGGACTCCCCAACTCTGTTCCCTACAATACCCCGGTTTCCACGCCCTAGAAGCCTCCAGCAGCTGCTCAGCGTTTTGTCGGGTCCAGCAGCGCGCTCATCCATTCCAGGAGCTTCTAGAATAAGGATGGGAGGGCGCATCTCCTTCACATCCCTTGGGTCTTCTTTGCTGAGAGTCCCCAGGCCACCGGTTGACTCTGAGGCCCCCTTCTCTTTCACTAGGAGGGTCCCTAGAGGATCATAGGCTCCAGCCAGCTGGGCGCAGTCCCTCAACAGAGGCCTGTGTCCCCACCACAGGCAGCTCCTCCTCTGGCCCCTTGGGGCAGTCTGCCTTGTTCTGCCAGCTGCAGGACAAAGCCACTTTATCCTGTGTCCCCAGATGACCATCCGGTGACCAGCTCCCTTGGCTCTCTGGGTCTGGTTCCCCCACCCTCCAGCCCTTTCTTCTATGGACATCCAACCATTCTGGCTCTCATAGCCCTGGGTCTAGCTTTCCAGCAAGGATCACTAGATCACGGGCTCCATCTGGTCCGCTAAAGATGCATAGGCTGTGTTCTTACCCCAGAATTCTATCTCGGGACTGGTAGGGAGCACCCTCTAGGGGCCATGGAGGTCTTCAGGGTACTGTCTGCCTGGACCACTTCCTGCCCCCTTCTCCCTTTGCCTCCAGGCCTTCCTTGGCCAGTCTCCCAAACTTCAGAATGTCACAGGTACCTGGCTACCAGCACTGCCTGTGTGTTATCTGCTGTCTCTGCTTTCTAAGTACACTGTCCATCTTCAGCAATATTTTCTCTTTTAGACAGTTCTTGACCCTCTACTCCCTCCAGCCCCTTTTGGGCAGGCTTCAGCAAGCCTGTGTGTCTTAGGATGGAGGCGTCAGGGCATATGTCTCAGGCCCTGGGAGTAGCTCCCTGGTTCTACTTCTCTGGGGTAATTCAAAATTGGGGCTACTTCATGATAAGACATTTGGGGGGCACCTAAGACCTATTAGCCCAGAGTTTCCCCCAATGAGTTTGGCTTGCCCTTTAGGGGCAGACTTGGCAGTTTATCTTCCCCCATCCCATGTCCCGTGATCTCAGGGACACACCCTGGCCCTGACTGTCCTACCAGGAAGGAAAAGCCCCTTCCCTCTATTGGCTGATAGCTGTGCATCCTTCTGACCTTACTCAAGGATTTGATTTCCCTGACCCCCAAAGTTTGCTTAGATGCCTAGCTAGAGGCGACTGTCTCCCCATAAGTCAATGTGCTGATGTGCTGTTTAAATAATTTTGTTTGTTTGTTTGTTTGTTTGTTTGTTTGTTTGAACCAGGGTCCTTTGGCTTTGCAGGCAAATGCCTTAACCACTAAGCCATCCCCCAGCCGATTTTTGTTGTTGTCATTGTTGTTTTTGTTTTTTTTTTTTTTTTTTTTTTTTTTTTTGAGGTAAGGACTCACTCTAGCCCAGGCTGACCTGGAATTAACACTGTATTCTAACAGTGGCCTCAAACTCATGGCGATCCTCCTACCTCTGTCTCCTGAGTGCTGGGATTAAAGGTGTGCACCACCATGCCCGGCTTTTTTTGTTGTTGTTGTTTTTTTTTGGGGGGGGGTTGAGGTAGGGTCTCACTGTAGCTCAGACTGACCATGGAATTCACTCTTGTCTCAGGGTGGCCTCAAACTCACAGTGATCCTCCTACCTCTGCCTCCCAAGTGCTGGGATTAATGGCATGCAACACCACCCCCGGCGATTTTTTTTTTTTTTTTTTGAGGTAGGATCTCCCTCTAGCCCAGGCTGACCTGGAACTCGCGCTGTCGTCCTACGCTGGCCTATAACTCACTGTTGTACTCCTACTTCAGCCTCCCAGATGCTAGGGCTAAAGGCGTGCACCACTATGCCCAGCCTTGTTTAAATAATTTTTAAAAATTAATTAGCTATTTATTTTATTTATTTATTAGAGACAGAGAGAGGGAGAGAGCTAGGGAGAGAGCTAGAGAGAGAAAGAATGAGAATGGACGCACCAGGACCGCTAGCCACTGAAAATGAACTCCAGGTGTATGCACCATCACGTGTATCTGGCCGACGTGGGACCAGGAGAATCAAACTGGGATCCTTAGGCTTCACAGGCATGTGCCTTAACCGCTAAGCCATCTCTCCAGCCCTAAATGATTTTTTTTTTTTAGAGAGAGAGAGAGAGAGAGACAGACAGACAGAGAATGGGCACACCAGCGGCCTCTCAGCTGCTGTGAATGAACTCCAGATGCGTGCGCCCTCTTGTGGGCAAGAGCGGCATTGTGCTCTTGTGTCACTTTACGTCTGGCTAAAGGTGGGAACTGGAGAATCCATCAGATGTTCTTAGGCTCAGCCATTAAGGAGTTTGCCTGCAAAGCCAAAGGATTCTGGTTCAATTCTTCAGGAACCCACATATGCCAGATGCACAAGGGGGCGCAGGCATCTGGAGTTCATTTGCAGTGGCTGGAGGCCCTGGTGTGCCCATTCTGTCCCTCCCTCCCTCTCTCTCTCTGCCTCTTTCTCTCAAATAAATAAATAAATAAATAAAATATATTAAAAATAAAATTTTTTAAAAAATATATTTTATTTTTATTTATTTATCTGAGAGAGAGATAAATCTTAGGAAAAGATTTATTTTTATTTAGATTTATCTAGGAGACAGACAGAAAAATAAAATTTTTAAAAAGCTCTTAAGAAAAAGATTTATTTTTATTTATTTATTAGAGACAGACAGAGAAAGGAAGGAAGGAAGGAAGGAAGGAAGGAAGGAAGGAAGGAAGGAAGTGAAAATGGACACGCCAAGGCCTCTAGCCACTGCAAACGAACTCCAGATGCATGCACCACCATGTGCATCTGGCTTACATGAGACCTGGAAAATCGAACCTGGGTCCTTAGCCTTCTCAGGCAAGCACCTTAACTGCTAAACTATCTCAAGGCCCTAAATGATTTTTAAAAATATTTTATTTATCACCAGGTGTGGTGGCACAACACCTTTAATCCCAGTACTTGAGAGGCAGAGTTAGGAGAATTGCTGTGAGTTCGAGGCCACCCTGAGACTACAAAATGAGATCCAGGTCAGCCTGAGCTAGAATAAGACCCTACCTCAAAAAAAAAAAAAAAAAAAAAAAAAAAGCAGGGAGGCAGAGGTAGGAGGATCAAAGGGAGTTCAAGGCCACCCTGAGACTACATAGTGAATTCCAGGTCAGCCTGGGCTACAGTGAGACTTTACCTCAAAAGCAAACCAAACAAAAAAAGCCTGGTGTGGTGGAGCATGCCTTTAATCCCAGGCAGAGGTTGGAGGATCACCATGAGTTCAAGGCCACCCTGAGACTACGTAGTGAATTCCAGGTCAGCCTGGACTAGAGTGAAACCCTTCTGTGAAAAAAATAAATAAATAAGAAGAAGAAGAGGGGGAGGTGGAGGAGGAGGGAGGAGAAGAAGAAAGACAGACAGACAGACTTAACTGGAGGTCACAGTGAAAATACCATCCTGGGTGTGACACCAAGCCAAGGTGAGTCCTGTGAGATGGACGTTCTGTGGATAGCCTCACATGGGTATTCGGGTCAGCTACCAGCAGCAACTCAGGACAATAGGATTCAGGCCAGAGCCCCTGGTTAACCCAAGTCCAGGGCCTCTCAAAGTATCCAGAACCCAGGGTAAAGGCAAGGTGGGCTCAGCTGGCCCTGAGTCTGTGCGCTTCCCTATGATCTCTGAAGAAAGGTCTAGAAGAGTGGAATCAGTACCTGGCTTTTGGCACAGGACAAAGGTGTGGCCCTGTGTCTTTCTGGCTTGAGTTCTGAGCACTTCCGCTTTCTACTCTGTTCCCCAGCCTGGCTTGCCAGTCTTCCAACCCTGAGGCTTACAGCTTTGCTATCCCTCTAGGGAACTTTCAGAGCCCAGACCAGGTGTGGCTATGTTTGTCACAGTGCCAGCCTGGGTCAGGCTCATCCGCCTCTAGGTGTAACCCAGCATGGGTGAGGAGAGAGGTGCTTCCCAGTCCCAGCTTTTCCCAGGATTCCCTGGTCTCCACTGCTCACCTCTGGGCCCTGCTCCCCTGGAAACAAAGGGGAAGATTTCCCCCTGACAGGTGGTGAAGAGGGTTGGGTCTAGCAAGGCCTTGCAGGCCTCACATCTGACTTGACTGTCTACTCCTAGCTGCTCAGGGACTCTTGTTCTTCTGGTCTTGCAAGTGCCTCTGGCTGCACTAAGCAGGGTTTCCATCCTCTGATCTTGGTTCCACCCTCACTGTGAGTCAGGATCTTGGAGTTGTGCTGATCTCAAGAACTCAAGAGATCATGCCTGACACCTGCCTCCAAGGAGCACATGCCTCTCCTTGCCCAGCCTCACAGAGGCGATAAGCACTCCCATAGACTCTGACCTGGGGTGTGGAGTTGTCTGTGCTCACCTGATTCCTGTCTACTGTGCTCACCCCACTGTACTCATTCATTCGTTTAGTCCTCATGCCCCATACATTTGCTGGCCTGGTCATGGTGATGCTAGCTTTGGGTCCAACACTCATTTGTTCACTAAACAAACATTCACTGAGTGTCCACTGTATTCATTCATTTAAGGTGAAGAGACAGAGCAAGCAAGGAACAAAACAACATCCTGCCTCTGGGAGTTGACATCTCATGGAGAAGTTAGGCCTCTGGCAATACAGACAGGGCATCGAATCCTGTGACATTCTGGAGAAGAGTGTCCAGGCAGGAGGAAGTGATTGCAAAGGCCCCGAGGCAAGCCTAACAATCCTTGGCTTTTTGAGGTAGGGTCTCACTCTAGCCAGGCTGACCTGGAACTCACCATGTAGTCTCAGGGTGGCCTTGAAATCAAGGCGATCCTCCTACCTCTGCCTCCTGAGTGCTGGGGTTAAAGGCGTGAGTCACCACGCCTGGTGACAAAATCCTTTTTTTTTTTGGTGGTGGGGGGGGTCTAGGTAGGGTCTTACTCCAGCTGAAGCTGACCTGGAACCCACTATGTAGTCTCAGAGTGGCCTCGAACTCACGGCGATCCTCCTACCTCTGCCTCCCGAGTGCTGGGATTAAAGGCGTGCGCCAGATGGAAAGACAAATCCTTTATTGTCCAGGAGAATGTATTGTGGCCTGGACTCTGTGAAGCCCAGATTCCTCTCAGGGGTTCTGTGTACAGAAGTGGCCTGCCAGGAGACACACTTATTTAACAGGGGTTAACCAGAGCAGACCTGAGCTAAATAGGTCTTTTCATCTGGGTGCCAAAGCATCATTTGAATTTAAAAGAAAAAGAGAGAGAGAATATATATGTAATTTATTCATTTGCAAGGAGAGAGGTTGGGGAGAGAGAAGAGAGAACAGGTGCACCAGGGCATCTTATCACTGCAAATGCACTCTAGATACATGTGTCATTTTGTGTATCTGGCTTTTCGTGAGTGCTGGAGATTTGAATTTGGAGTGAACCAGGACCCCAGCCCTCATTTGAACTTCTTTGTTTGTTTTCTGAGGTAGGGTCTCACTTTAGCCCAGGCTGACCTGGAACTGACTCTTTAGCCCAGCTTGGCCTTGAACTCACAGCGCTCCTCCTATATATATATTTTTTGAGGTAGGGTCTCACTCTATCTTAAGCTGACCTGGAATTCACTCTGTAATCTCAGGGTGGCTTCGAACTCATGGCAATACTCCTACCTCTGCCTCCCGAGTGCTGGGATTAAAGGCACCCACCATGCCTGGCTTTATTTTATTTTATTTATTTATTTATTTTGGTTTTTTGAAGTAGGATCTCACTCTAGTCCAGGCTGACCTGGAATTCCCTATGTGGTCTCAGGGTGACCTTGAACTCATGGTGATCCTCCTACCTCTGCCTCCCAAATGCTGGGATTAAAGCATGTGTTATTTTATTTTTTTGAGGTAGGGTCTCACTCTAGCCCAGACTGACCTGGAATTCACTATGTATTCTCAGGTTGGCCTCGAACTCATGGTGATCCTCCTACCTTTGCCTCCTGAATGCTGGGATCAAAGGCATGCGCCATCACACCCAGCTAAAAACCTATTTTTAATATTTTTTATTTTTATTTATTTATTTGTCAGAGAAAGTGAGGAAGAGAGAGAGAGAGAATGGGCGCGCCAGGGCCTCCAGCCACTGCAAATGAACTCCAGATGCATGTGCCCCCTTGTGCATCTGGCTAACGTGGGTCCTGGGGACTAGAACCTGGGTCCTTTGACCTCGCAAGCCAACACCTTAACCACTAAGCAATCCTTCCAGCCCCTAAACACCTATTTTTTTTTTTTTTTTTTTTTCAAACATTTTATTGCTCAGGGTAGCCTCGTCCTCTTACCTCTGCCTCCCGAGTGCTGGGATTAAAGCATGCCTTTAATCCCAGCAAACACCTTTTTTAAAACAGAGGTGGTGGTGCATGCCTTTAATCCCAGCACTTGGGAGGCAGAGGTAAGAAGATCGCCATGAGTTCGAGGCCACCCTGAGAATACAGAGTGAATTCCAGGTCAGTGTGGGCTAGAGTGAGACCCGACCTTGAAAAAAAAAACAAAATAAAACATTTTATTTATTTATTTGAGACAGAAAGAGGCAGAGAAAGAAAAAGATAGAAAGAGGCAGACAGGCCTAGAGAGATGGTTTAGCAGTTAAGGCACTTGCCTGCAAAGCCAAAAAAATCCTGGTTTGATTCTCCAGGACCCACGTAAGCCAGGTGCACAAGGGGGCCCATGCATCTGGAGTTGGTTTGCAGTGGCTGGAGGCCCTGGTGCGCCCATTCTCTCTCTGCCTCTTTCTCTCAAAAATAAATAAATAAATAAATTATATATATAAAAAAAAAAAGAGGCAGACACAGAGAGAAAAAGAATGGGTGCGCCATCAAACCCCAGACACATGTGACACCTTGTGCTTCTGGCTTTAAGTGGGTATTGGGGAATCAAACCCTGATCTTTAAGCTTTGCAGGCAAGAGCCTTAACTGCTGAGCCATCTCTGCAGCCCTGAAAACATATTTTATTTATTTGAGAGAACTAGGGCCTTTTCCTGCTGTAGACGAACTTCAGATACTTGCGTCAGTTTGTGCATCTAGCTTTACATGGGGAGTCGAACCTGGAAGATCAGGATTTACAAGCAAGTTACTTTTAACCCCTGAACTATCTTCCCAGCCCTTGAACTTTCTTTTTAAGCTACGTGCATGGACTTTTACATATAAGGCTAGTTTCTAAAAGAAAGTGTCCCAAAATGGCCGAAGCTACGCTTTCATGCTTTTTCAGCTTTTATGAAAAAAGTTAAATCTGATAAATTTAAACAACCAAGCCGGAAGTTGCTGCAGAGCTTGTTTGGTCACATGGCATTGGAAGGTGGGCCAGTGAGTCAGAGGGAGCACCCCCAGGGTCCTGGGTGTCCGACGCTTGTCTCCCCCATGACCGGGTCCCAGCAGCTTCCCAGCATCTCGGTGGTGACGAACGCACACATTGTCAGGCTCGTCTTAGGCTGGACCCGCCCCCCCCCCAAAAAAAAGGATCCGAGCCTGCCTGTGGGTGGTGGGCAGACAAAAGTGTAGATTAGGTCTGGTTAGTCCCGCACGGGGTTGAGTGGAGGGGCCTCACAGAAGCCCTTTCTTGCCCACCGGGCGCCCACGGAAGGCCCTGGCCTGGGGGGCTGGACGAGGTGTCTAGAGGGCGTGGACAGAGAAGACCTGGGGCGTCCGCAAAGCCTGGAGCGGAGCTGGACCAGGATGCCTGCGCCCGGGGCTGGAAGGACCGGGAGCGCGATGGGGGCAGGCCGGGTATGGGGCTATAGGGGCCCTGGGCAGAACCTGGCTGGCTGAGGGGTGGGGCCACAGAAGACTGGGATAGGGTGGGGTCCTAAGTCCCGTCCCTCCGGGATCTGCGCCTCCCACCGGGTCCCGTGACGCTGGTGGCAGGGAAGCGCGCGGGTCACGAGTAGCGGGCGGTGGCAACATGGCTTCGGAGGGGGACGTGCGCGCACGGCTGCGGCGCGCGGGGCAGGAGCAGCTCCTGCGCTTCTGGCCCGAGCTGGAACCCGAGCCTCGATCTGCGCTGCTGGCCGAGCTGGCGCCGCTGGAGCCCGATGCGCTGCGCGATCACTGCCAGCTGGCGGCCGCCGCCTACGCGCGCCACCCGGGTCCCCCGGCCGACCTGGCCGAGCGTTTGCAGCCGCTGCCCCCGGATCGCTTAGGCAGCGCGAGCCGCAGCGATGCCGAGACGCGACGGCGCTGGGAAGAGGAAGGTAGGCTGGACGGACGGCGAGTGGGTGCTCCTTGCTCGCACGAATGGGTCGTACCCACGGGCGGACCGCAAAGTGATGAGTGGAGTTGTTTAACTTGCTGCCTTCACCCTGTGCCCCCCCCCCAGATCTTGCAGTAGCAAGCTTACCTGTAGTGTGCACTGAAAGTAAAAGAGATGTCTCCTCTCGCGCGCCCCCACCCCAGGTTTCCGACAGATTGCCCTGAATAAAGTGGCTGTCCTACTGCTGGCTGGTGGGCAGGGCACTCGCCTGGGTGTCACCTACCCAAAAGGCATGTATCAAGTGGGGCTGCCCAGCCAGAAGACCCTGTACCAACTGCAGGCGGAACGGATCCGGCGTGTTGAACAGTTGGCGGGAGAGCGCCATGGAACCCACTGCACCGTGCCCTGGTGTGTCCTCCCTACCAACCTCGATCCCAAAAAGTGACCCTCCCAGTGTAGCCCCAGCCCCAACACAGCCCTAGGCAGAGCCCAGCACCCACCCATACTAAACTGTTCCAAGCCCGTTTCAGCTGCATCTGCCCGGGTGGATCAGAATCCCTTGGTCACAGCTCCCTCGTCTACAGGTACATCATGACCAGTGAGTTTACACTGGGGCCCACGGCCAAGTTCTTCAAGGAGCATGACTTTTTCCACTTGGACCCCACAAACGTGGTCCTGTTTGAACAGCGCATGCTCCCTGCTGTGACCTTTGAGGGAAAGGCCATCCTAGAGCGGAAGGATAAAGTTGCCATGGCTCCAGGTATGGCCCAGCTCTGGAACAGGGTGAGACTGCATATCTTGGACCATAGAAGTCCTTGAGTCGTAGGCTAAATGTGTATGGGGAGGCTGTGTGGTCCTGGGCTCCTTTCTAGACCTTGATTCCTGTCTGTCACATGGTACAATCGTAGGGCTTTTGGTTAGTGAAGACCAAGGTTTGCTCTCCTGCAGCATTTCCTGAACTGAGCAAGAGAGGCCCAGCTGGAGCCCGTGGCAAGGCCTGTCCATTCCTTTCTTTCTCTGCAGATGGGAACGGGGGCCTGTATTGTGCTCTGGCTGATCACCAGATCCTAGAGGACATGGAGCGCCGGGGTGTGGAATTTGTGCATGTGTACTGTGTGGATAATATCCTGGTGCGGCTGGCAGACCCTGTTTTCATTGGCTTCTGTGTGCTGCAGGAAGCAGATTGTGGGGCCAAGGTGAGCACTAAGCCTCACCCCTACCCAAGCCTGATGCTGCCCCCTCCCCCTTCACTGAGCTCAACCCTGTCAAGCCCAGAGCTCTGAGACCATCCTTGGTGGCTGCAGGTGGTGGAAAAGGCGCACCCTGAGGAACCCGTAGGTGTGGTGTGCCAGGTGGACGGTGTCCCCCAGGTGGTGGAATACAGTGAGATCAGCCCGGAGACTGCAGGGCTGCGTGGGGCCGATGGTGGCCTGCTCTACAATGCAGGCAACATCTGCAACCACTTCTTCACTCGAGAATTCCTGGAGATGGTCACCAGGTATGCAAACAGCAGGTGGCTGTGGAGTGCCAGCATTGACCAGGAACCAACGATGTCAAATTAGGTTGAATCTGAGATGGTGCCTTAGCAACTAGAAGCTGGCCTGGCCTGAGCTGGGCTGAGGTTGGGATTGCCAAGAGATCAGGTAGAGAAAGTTCCCGCATATAAACAAGCCACAGCACATACCTTGTAGCAGACAGCTTCAGGTTCGCTGAGATGAACTTTCAGACCAGGCACAATTATGGAGGAAGGGATATTATTTATTGAAACTTACAGATCCAGGGGAAGTTCCATAATGGCAGAAGAAGCGACCTGCTCTCACAGGGCCAAGCAGAGAGAGAACAAAGCCCCCAGCCACACAGCACACAGAGCAAAACTACAGCCAAAAGCCCAGCACACTTCAGGAACTCCTGCTAGGCACATTTGCATATCTTTACAATGGAATCTCAAACCCACCATTAACACCTTAAGACCAGCCCCCAGTGACATTGCCTCTAGGAAGGTGATTGCAGATGCAAACTATAAAGTAATAAAACATTGAATATATTGGGGGACATATATTCAAACTACCACATACCTTTAGGGTGACAGAGGTAGGAGGATCAAGGTGAGTTCAAGGCCAGCCTTGGACTACAAAGGGAGTTACAGGTCAGCCTGGGCTAGAATGAGACCCTACCTCAAAAAAAAAAAAAAAAAAAAAAAAAAAAAAAAAAAACAACCGGGCTGGAGAGAGGGCTTGGTGGTTAAGGCGCTGGCCTGCTAAGGACCTAGGTTCAATTCCCAGTACCCATGTAAAGCCAGATGCACAAAGTGGCACATGTGTCTGAGTTTGTTGGCAAATGTGCTGGCTTCGGAAGCACATATACTAAAATTAGAGTTTGTTGGCAAATGCCTAGCTGCCCTGCTGCGCCCATTCTCTCGGTCTGTCTCTCTTCTATCTCTCTCTCCTTATAAATAAATGAATAATAAACAAAACCCCACAAGCCAGATCTAACATGCTTTGGGCAGTTGTTGAGAGGCCTTGTGGACAAGGCTTCCTTGTGTGGATCAGCCCCACTGCCCATGAATGCCACTGCTACCCTGTGACCTGCTGGTTTCATTTGCACGGGTGGTGATATGACTGGTGGCCACTGACTTGTGGCCTTGAGGGCGCAGGGATACCTGTGCCTTCCCTAAAGATGTGGCTGGGTGGAGCCTACTGCTGCCCTCTGGGGTCCTCCTGCCAACCTGCTCCATCTGGCTGGATATGCCCACAGGTGGGATCCTGACTGAATTGTCCCCTTGCCTTTTTCCTCCTGTCCTCAGGGAGTTTGAGCCCTTGCTGAAGCCGCACGTGGCTGTGAAGAAGGTCCCGTATGTGGACGAGGAGGGAACTCTGGTAAAGCCGCTAAGACCAAACGGGATAAAGATGGAGAAGTTTGTGTTTGATGTGTTCCAGTTTGCTAAGTTAGTGGTAGAAGTCACTTATTTTCCCCTCCTTTCCTCTCTCTCTTCTGGTGGTGGGTGAAGTGGAGGCTTGGTGAGGGCCAGGTGGCTGAGAGGCTGGGAGGCCACAGGCAGGTCTTAGGGAGAAGGCCAGAGGTGTTTTAGCCCTCAGGGGTGAGAAGTTTGAAAATAGCTGAAGCCCTGAGAGGACAATGAGCCTCTTTCTGGATTTCTCTGTTCTGCCCTGCCCAGATCAAGGGTTTCCAGGTGCCTGTACTCTTCCCCTGGCTGTAGGCATTTGGCAAGTGGGAATTGGTGGGTTTTTTTTTTTATTTTTAATTTTTATTTATTTACATGAGAGAAAGTGAGAATGGTTGTGCCAGGGCCTCCAGCACTGCAAACAAATTCCAGATGCATGCACCACCTTGTGCATCTGGCTATGTGGGTCCTGGGGACTCAAACCTGGGTCCTTTGGCTTTGCAGGCAAGTGTCTTAACCGCTAAGCCATCTCTCCAGTCCTGTTCTAATGGAAGGTAGGGTCTCACTCTGGCGGAGGCTGACCTTGGAACTCACTCTAGTCCTAGGCTGGCCTCGAACTCACAGTGATTCTCCTACCTCTACTTCCCGAATGCTGGGATTAAAAAGCGTGCCCAACCACGCCAGACCAAGTGGGACTTGAAAGAGGGCTTCAGTCTTCCCAGGATCTCAGTCCCTGGAAACCTGGCCCAGCCTTGCCCTTTCCCAGACCAGGACAGCTAACCAGGATGTAGAGTGACCGCCCTTCTCCCCCAGGAACTTTGCCGCCTTCGAAGTGCTGCGGGAGGAGGAGTTCTCTCCATTGAAGAATGCCGACACCGCCACCAGGGACAACCCTTCCACCGCCAGGAGAGCTCTGCTGGCTCAGCACTATCGCTGGGCTATTCAGGCTGGTGCCCGCTTCCTGGATGCACACGGGGCCCAGCTTCCTGAGCTGCCCTGGTGAGTGACCCCAGGGAGAGTCTGGAGGGTAGCCAGGATCCAGTTCTCATTCCTAGGACCCCATTAGTTTGGTCGACGTCCCAGTTGGGCTTCTGTACCATATCAAATGCCATGTGCCCAGCCAGCCCTCAGCCTCAAGTTATGCTCAGGGAACCAGGGAGGCAGGGGTCTTAGGACCCTAACTTAATTCATAAGCTTGGAAACCAATACTCAGGCTTGACTCTGAGGAGACATAGGCTGGTTTGATCTCCAGAGCAGAGAAAAAGGACCTTTGGCTCCTGGGCCCTGCATAGATCCTCTATGGGGTGTATTCTAGCCAGGGCAAAGTTTGTTACTTGACAAACTGCCACGTGCAAAGAGCTGACTGGGGAAACAGGAGGTGGAGTGGTATGTGACAGTCATCTTTTTGGGAGTGCTGGGGAGGGTCTGAGGCATTCGCTTGAGGGACAAATGCTGACCAGTGCTTTCCCCCAGCTTGCTTCCCAATGGAGACCCTCCAGCCATCTGTGAGATATCGCCCTTGGTGTCCTATGCTGGGGAGGTGAGAATGCTCTCTCTGCATTTTTGTTTGTTTGTTTGTTTGGTCTTGGGATCTGGCTTGCATCGTGAACCAGGGGAAGACTGGGGAGAGGTGGTGCTAGGGTGGACAGGTCACAGCCCTGCCTCAGTTAGTCATTCCGGTGCTGAAGACTTTTCTGGGTGTGGATAGGGTAAAGGATCCAGAGGTCTTTGTTGGTCTCGGTGTGATACAAGGAATACCCAGGGCTGAGGTGTTCCTGAGGGCAAGACACAAGGCCACTGCTGATCCTCCCTGACTCAGGGCAGCACTTCCTCCAGTGACAGTGGCTCCACAGGCTGGCTGGCAGGGCTGTGGGTGGCTGAGGAGGACACATGGCTACTGTCACTGCTTGTTTCCAGGGGTTGGAAGTGTACCTGCGAGGCCGGGAGCTCCAGTCCCCATTCATCCTGGATGAAGACCAGGCCAGGCTGCTGGGGCCACGGGAGACCTGACTCGATATCCCAGCAGCCCCGGGGCTCTCAGGGGTGGAGATGCAGCCCTGGCCTGAGCTCTTGGTGGGAATGCAGGCCCACAGGCATCTACAGTCTGCCAGACACGGAAGGGAATGTGCTGCTTTACTCCATGAGAGTGGGACTTCCCCTGCCACCCTTGGACACAGTGACTGCGGCCAGCTGTGGGCTCTTTGGCTTCATTTCTGGCTCTGGGACCCAATTGAGAGGCAGAGGGTTGGAAACTTTGGAGAATGGAGCTACAGGAGATTTTGGGGTAGGGTGAGGGTGGCTTCCTGTGAGGAGAATAACTCAAGAGATGCCCCCCCTAGCAACCTCCTTGTCAGCACCCAGAACCTTCCCCACTCTCGGCAGAGTGAGAAGGCGCAGGCTGTTGTGCTGTGTGGAGCTGTTCTGTGGAGAGTGGTTTAAGAAATATCTCTTTCCCCCGCTTGGCAGTAGGTCCAGTACCTGGAGTAAGGCTGGGGGTGGGGAATCTCACCCTGCATGCCTAGCTGAGGCCTACAGTAGATGCTTGATGTCCATGGTGAAAGCTGGCCCTGGGAGTTTGGTCTGCACACCTGAGATGAAGCCAGCCCTCCTCATCTTCTCCAGATCTCTCTCGATGCTGCAGACTCCCAGCCATGACCACTAGTGGGCCTGGCTGGTGTATTTTAAGCATTTTTTCCCCAAGAATCACAGACAAGCAGGCTGGTGGCCTCCTGGGGTAGCTGCAGGTTACCTTGTTTTTTTTGTTTTTGTTTTAACTTTTTTTCCTGTCCCTCTCCCTGCCCTCCAGCACTACTCAGACTTTGTCCTTGGTGGTGTGTGGCTTGGGATGCAACAGCGCCATTGATTTGCACCCATTGCCAGGTGGGAACGCATTGACACCTGCCTCTCTCCCTGTAACGTAAGAGCCACTAGGAAAGACGCAACGTCACAGCCACCTGCCCTCCTCACCCAGGCCCCAAGTCACTGGGCTCCAGTCATCCCATCAGCTTCCCAGGGCAGAGGTGTTCTTGGGAAGGGTGGATTCTTCCAGTGGCATGGCGGTGTTTGTGGGTCCAGACCTGGGCAAGATGGCAGGATCAGGCCCACACCTGCCATTGTTGGGACCAACACCTGAAGGACAAGTTAAGATTTCCACAGGACGCCATGGTTCTCTTGCTACAGACCTCAAAAGCCAACTGAGTGCCTTAGCACCCTTCTCTGAGCTGCTCCATAAGCAAGGTGAGGGCCTGGGACAGGAGAGGGACCCAAGAGAAACTTGGGTCTCAAGCTAGATCTTGCTCACAACTACTCGTCCTGGCATAACATGAACAGCTGTGCAGCCTCCTTCCTATGTAAGCAATAGTAGGGTGAACCCCATCATCCCTAGCCCGAGTCTTGATACAGTTTTGAAAGACTGTGACATATTTGTCTCCACAGATTGGACATTTGCAATAAATCCATAATGACTATTGGTCAGGTGCAGGGTTATTTTTGTTTTTTTTTTAATTAATTTATTTATTTGCAAGCAGAGAGAGATTGAGAGAAGAAAGAGAATAGGCGCTCCAGGGCCTCCAGGCACTGCAAACAAAAAAGATGCATGCACTTCCTTGTGCATCTGGCTTATGTGGGTCCTGGGGAATCCAACCTGAGTCCTTTGGCTTTGCAAATGCCTTAACTAACTGCTAAGCCATCTCTCCAGCCCTGTTGTTGCTATTTTATTTTATTATTATTATTATTATTATTATTATTTTTTTTTTTTTTTTTTTTTTTTTTTTTTTTTTTTTTTTGGTTTTACGAGGTAGGGTCTCACTCCAGCTTAGGCTGACCTGGAACCCACTATGTAGTCTCAGGGTGGCCTTGAACTCATGGAGACCCTCCTACCTCTGCCTCCCAAGTGCTGGGACTAAAGGCATGTGCTACCACGCCCAGCCATTGTTGCTATTTTAAAAGCATTTTCATTCAATCCAGGCGTGGTGGCGCATGCCTTTAATCCCAGGACTTGGGAAGCAGAAGTAGGAGGATCACTGTGAGTTCAAGGCCACCCTGAGACTAGGCACTACGTAGTGAATTCCAAATTAGTGTGAGCTAGAGTGAGACCCAACCCCCCCCCCCGCCCCAAAATTCATTCATTTGGGCTGGAGAGATGGCTTAGTGGTTAAGGAGCTTGCCTGTGAAGCCAAAGGACCCAGGTTCCATTGTCCAGAACCCACATAATCCATATGCACATGGTGGTGCATGCATCAAGTTCATTTGCTATGGCGAGAGGCCCTGACGTACCCATTCTCTCTCCCTTCTCTCTGCCTAATAAAAATTTTTTAAAATTCATTTGTGGGCTGGAGAGATGGCTTAACGGTTAAGGCGCCTGCCTCCTAAGCCTAAGAACGCTGGTTCCAATCTCCAGCTGTTACAATCTCCAAGTCCCACGTTTAGCCAGATGCAAAGTGACGCAAGGGCGCAATGCCGCACTTGCCCACAAGGGGGGGCACACATCTGGATTTCGTTCACAGCAGCTGAGAGACTGCTGGCCCGCCCATTCTCTATCTGTCTCCCTCTCTGTCTCTCTCTCTCTAAAAATAAAAATAAAAATAAAATTCATTTGTAAGCAGAGAGGAAAAGAAAATGGCTACACAGCTGGAAATATACTCCAGATACCTGTTCCACTTTGTGCTTTTGTGGGTACTGGGGAATTGAACTCTGGCTTTGCAAGCAAGCACTTTTACCCACAGATCTCCTCAGCCCCCCTGTTTTGTTTTGATTTGTTTTTAATATTGAGGTAGGGTCTCACTCTAGTTCAGGCTGACTTGGAATTCACTATGTAGTCTCAGGGTAGCCTCGAACTCATGGCAATCCTCCTACCTCTGCCTCCCAAGTGCTGGGATTAAAGGTGTGTGCCAGCATGCCTGGCTATTTTTTGTTTGTTTGGTTTTGGAGGTAGGGTCTCTAGCTCAGGCTGACCTGGAATTCACTCTGTATTCTCAGGGTGGCCTTGAACTCATGGCGATCCTCCTACCTCTGCCTCCCAAGTGCTGGGTTTAAAGCCATGCGCCACCATGCCCGGCTATTTTTGTTTTTGAGACAGTGTTTCATGTATCCCAGGCTGGCCTTGAACTGGTTATGTAGCCTTAAACTCTTGATCCTCCTGCCTCCCACCTCCCAAGTTTGGGCAGGCATGCAGCACCATACCAAGTTTATGCTGTGCTGGGGGGGTCAAACCCAGGGCTTTGTGTTTGTTAGGCAAGTACTCTATCAACAAACTATAGCCTTAATTCCAGTGCAGTTTTTGTTTTTCCAGGTAGGGTCTTCGGCCTAGACTGACCTGGAACTCACTCTAGTCCAGGCTGGTTGCAAACTCACAGCAATCCTCTTAACCTCAGCCTGACAAGTGCTGGGATTAAAGGCATGTGTCACCACACCCATGTTTTTATATTTTTTTTCTTTTTTTGAGAGAGGATCTCTGTAGCCCAGGCTGGCCTCTAACTTATGTAGCCAAGGAAGACCTTGAATTTCTGATCCTCCTCTTTCCACCTACCAAGTGCTGGGAGTATGTGTGTATCAACACACCTGGTTTTATGCACTGCTAGGGATCAAATCCAAAGTCTCATGCATGCTAACAGGCTGTATCTCCAGCCTCACTTCCTTTTTTTTTTTTTTTTTTTTTTTTTTTCCAGCTAGGGTTTTGCTTTAGCCCAGGCTAATGTGGAGTTCACTATGTAGTCTCAGGCTGGCCTCAAACTAAAGGCAAACCTCCTACCTCTGCAACCCAAGTACTGGGATTAAAGGTGTCACACTCAGCCCACTTCTTTTTTTTTTTTTTTTTTGAGCGAGGGTTTTGTGTGTGTATGTATATATACATATATTTGAGATAGAGAAAGAGAGAGAGACAGACAGAGAGAGAATGGGTGCGCCAGGCCTCCAGCCACTGCAAAGGAACTCCAGATGCATGCACCCCTTGTGCATCTGGCTTACGTGGGTCCTGGGGAGTTGAACCTGAGTCCTTTGGCTTTGCAGGCAAGCACCTTACTTAACCGCTAAGCCATCTCTCCAGCCTGGTTTTGGGTTTTGTTGTTGTTGTTGTTTGTTTATTGTTAAAGTAGTGTCTCACTTTCGCCTGGGCTGACCTGGCTATTTTTTGTTTGTTTTTGGAGGTAGGGTCTCTAGCTCAGGCTGACCTGGAATTCACTCTGTACTCTCAGTGTGGCCTCGAACTCATGGATCCACCTCCTAATGCTGGGATTAAAGGAGTGCACCACCACATCCAGCCCCCACCTTCTTTTTCTTTTAAAAATTGTGTGTGTAGCAGAGCATGGTGGCACACGCCTTTAATCCCAGCACTCGGGAGGCAGAGGTAGGGGAGGATCAGCATAAATTCAAGGCCACCATGAGACTGCATAGTGAATTCCAGGTCAGCCTGGGCTAGAGGAGACCTTACCTTGAAAAACCAAAAAATAAAAATAAAAATAAATAAATAAAAATAAAAGGGGGAGTGAGCTGAGAATTTCTCAGTGGTTAAAGGTGCTTGCTTGCAAAGCTTATAATACCAGGTTCAATTCCCAAGCTACCCACTTAAGCCAGATGCAAAAAATGGTGCAAGTATCTGGTGTTCATTTGCAGTGGCAAGAGTCTGATATACACATATTTGTGAATAAATTTAATATTTTTATTTTCGAGCAGAAAGAGAATGCATGCATCAGGGCCTCCAACCACTACAAACAAACTCCAGATGCATGCACCATTTTGTGCATTTGGGTTTACATGGGTACTGGGGATAGAACCCAGGTCGTTAGGCTTTGCAGTCAAGTACCTTAACCACTGGGCCATCTCTCCAGCCCTGAATTTAAATTTGCTGGCCTTGAACTCGAAGGATCCTCCTACCTCTGCCTCACAAGTGCTGGGATTAAAGGCGTGTGCCACCATGCCTTTTTTAAATTGAAAAAAAAAAAAAGAAAAAAAAAACAGGACTAAGTCACATGCCTTTAATCTTAGCATTTGAATTGCCAGGCATTTAATCTCAGCATTTGGGAGGCTGAGGTAAAAGAATCCCTGTGAGTTTGAGGCCAGTCTGGGACTACAGAGTGAGTGCCAGGTCAGCCTGGGCTGGAGTGAGACCTTACCTCAACCCTCCCCTGCCCCGCAAAAACACACACACACAAAGCTGGGCATGGTGACACACACTTTTAAGTCCAGCAGTCAGGAAGTGCTGAGGTAGAAGGATTGCAGGGAGCTGGAGGCCAGCCTGGGGCTAGAATAAGTTCCAGGTCAGACTGGGTTAGAGTGAGACTCTATGTAGTCCTAGGCTGATTTTGAACTCATGGTGACCTTCCTACCTCAGCTCTTCATGGGTAGGCATTTTCAGCTGCCTGGTGCTTTACCCACCTGCACGTGCATCCTTGGGATGCATCTGTTTCCCTCGTAATTGCAGAAGCAACATTTGAGGGCATTGCTGGGACTGCCAGCAGAGCTATGCATGGAAAAAGACTAGGTGGAATCCTAAAGATAACCTCAAGGAAGGGTGGTGGGAGATGGTTCAGTGGAGGAGTTTGCTACACAAAACAAAAAGCTGGTGTGGGGCCGGGTGTGGTGGCGCGACGCCTTTAATCCCAAAACTTGGGATTCAGAGGTAGGAGGTAGGCTAACATGGGATCTGGAGAGTAGAATATGGCCAGCCAGAAACTACATAGTGAATTCCAGGTCAGCCTGGGCTAGAGTGAGACCCTACTTCAAAAAAAAAAATGGTAGGGGAAAGGAGAGGAGGTCTGGGCCTAGAGGGTCTTAAGCAGATTGAGAAAGACCAAGTGCCAAGCAGGAGGTTCACCAAGTTGGAAGCCCTTTAGAGCCCCAGGAATGCCACAACTAAGACACTGGGAAGCAGCAGGCAGGTAACATGGAGTAAAAGCATAGCAGGGAACCCCTCCTGCTCCACAGGAATGGCTTTGTGGTTTTGAGCTTTTTTCTTTTAAAAGAAATATATTTATTTATTTATTTATTTGACAGAGGAGAGGAGAGAGAGAGAGAGAATGGGCTCACCAGGGCCTCCAGCCACTGCAAACAAACTCCAGACGCATGTGCACCCTTGTGCATCTGGCTAACATGGGTCCTGGGGAATCAAACCTGGGTCCTTTGGCTTTGCAGGTAAATGCCTTAACCACTAAGCCATCACTCCAGCCCTTGAACTTTTTTCTTAGAACCATACACACAGTGAATCACATTCATTCACAAACACCCCCAAATATCTGGGGTCTCGAGTGAAATGGTCTGTGAAGGGGATCCTGCTCAGCTCTGCTCACCTGCTATAGCCAAGCTTGTCTATAAGAATCGGGCTGGACCTGTTTTGTGTGGCTCTGTGTAGTTTGCCATGATTTACTCCATTCTGAGTATCCATCAGACTGGTCATTTGTTAGGAGCTCTGCCCAGGTAAATCACTCCAGCGCAAAAACCTGTCTCTCCTGGACTTCACTTTGAGTATGGTTTCTCCAGCCTGGGTTACAAAGTTCATTGCAAACTGCCACTCACAATTGCAAGCAGGGGGCTGGAGAGATGGCTTAGTGGTTAAGGTGTTTGCCTTTGAAGCCTAAGGACCCATATTCTACTCTCCAGATCCCATGTTAGCCAGATGCACAAAGATGAGGCAAGCATAAGGTTGCACATGCCCACTAGGTGCCACAAGTGTCTGGAGTTCCATTGCAGTGGCTAAGGCTCTGGCATGCCAATTCTCTTGTCTCTCTTGCTCGCTCTAAAAATATCAGATAATAATAAAACTACAAGCTGGGCTGGAGAGATGGGTTAGCTGTTAAGGCACTTGCCTGCAAAGCCAAAGGACTGAGGGTCAATTCCTCTCCAGCCTCACTTCCTTTTTTTTTTTTTTTTTTTTTTTTTTTTTTTCCAGCTAGGGTTTTGCTTTAGCCCAGGCTAATGTGGAGTTCACTATGTAGTCTCAGGCTGGCCTCAAACTAAAGGCAAACCTCCTACCTCTGCAACCCAAGTACTGGGATTAAAGGTGTCACACTCAGCCCACTTCATTTTTTTTTTTTTTTTTTTTTTTTTTGAGCGAGGGTTTTGTGTGTGTATGTATATATACATATATTTGAGATAGAGAAAGAGAGAGAGACAGACAGAGAGAGAATGGGTGCGCCAGGGCCTCCAGCCACTGCAAAGGAACTCCAGATGCATGCACCCCTTGTGCATCTGGCTTACGTGGGTCCTGGGGAGTTGAACCTGAGTCCTTTGGCTTTGCAGGCAAGCACCTTACTTAACCGCTAAGCCATCTCTCCAGCCTGGTTTTGGGTTTTGTTGTTGTTGTTGTTTGTTTATTGTTAAAGTAGTGTCTCACTTTCGCCTGGGCTGACCTGGCTATTTTTTGTTTGTTTTTGGAGGTAGGGTCTCTAGCTCAGGCTGACCTGGAATTCACTCTGTAGTCTCAGTGTGGCCTCGAACTCATGGATCCACCTCCTAATGCTGGGATTAAAGGAGTGCACCACCACATCCAGCCCCCACCTTCTTTTTCTTTTAAAAATTGTGTGTGTAGCAGAGCATGGTGGCACACGCCTTTAATCCCAGCACTCGGGAGGCAGAGGTAGGGGAGGATCAGCATAAATTCAAGGCCACCATGAGACTGCATAGTGAATTCCAGGTCAGCCTGGGCTAGAGGAGACCTTACCTTGAAAAACCAAAAAATAAAAATAAAAATAAATAAATAAAAATAAAAGGGGGAGTGAGCTGAGAATTTCTCAGTGGTTAAAGGTGCTTGCTTGCAAAGCTTATAATACCAGGTTCAATTCCCAAGCTACCCACTTAAGCCAGATGCAAAAATGGTGCAAGTATCTGGTGTTCATTTGCAGTGGCAAGAGTCTGATATACACATATTTGTGAATAAATTTAATATTTTTATTTTCGAGCAGAAAGAGAATGCATGCATCAGGGCCTCCAACCACTACAAACAAACTCAGATGCATGCACCATTTTGTGCATTTGGGTTTACATGGGTACTGGGATAGAACCCAGGTCGTTAGGCTTTGCAGTCAAGTACCTTAACCACTGGGCCATCTCTCCAGCCCTGAATTTAAATTTGCTGGCCTTGAACTCGAAGGATCCTCCTACCTCTGCCTCACAAGTGCTGGGATTAAAGGCGTGTGCCACCATGCCTTTTTAAATTGAAAAAAAAAAAAAAAAAAAACAGGACTAAGTCACATGCCTTTAATCTTAGCATTTGAATTGCCAGGCATTTAATCTCAGCATTTGGGAGGCTGAGGTAAAAGAATCCCTGTGAGTTTGAGGCCAGTCTGGGACTACAGAGTGAGTGCCAGGTCAGCCTGGGCTGGAGTGAGACCTTACCTCAACCCTCCCCTGCCCCGCAAAAACACACACACACAAAGCTGGGCATGGTGACACACACTTTTAAGTCCAGCAGTCAGGAAGTGCTGAGGTAGAAGGATTGCAGGGAGCTGGAGGCCAGCCTGGGGCTAGAATAAGTTCCAGGTCAGACTGGGTTAGAGTGAGACTCTATGTAGTCCTAGGCTGATTTTGAACTCATGGTGACCTTCCTACCTCAGCTCTTCATGGGTAGGCATTTTCAGCTGCCTGGTGCTTTACCCACCTGCACGTGCATCCTTGGGATGCATCTGTTTCCCTCGTAATTGCAGAAGCAACATTTGAGGGCATTGCTGGGACTGCCAGCAGAGCTATGCATGGAAAAAGACTAGGTGGAATCCTAAAGATAACCTCAAGGAAGGGTGGTGGGAGATGGTTCAGTGGAGGAGTTTGCTACACAAAACAAAAAGCTGGTGTGGGGGCCGGGTGTGGTGGCGCACGCCTTTAATCCCAAAACTTGGGATTCAGAGGTAGGAGGTAGGCTAACATGGGATCTGGAGAGTAGAATATGGCCAGCCAGAAACTACATAGTGAATTCCAGGTCAGCCTGGGCTAGAGTGAGACCCTACTTCAGGAAAAAAAAAAATGGTAGGGGAAAGGAGAGGAGGTCTGGGCCTAGAGGGTCTTAAGCAGATTGAGAAAGACCAAGTGCCAAGCAGGAGGTTCACCAAGTTGGAAGCCCTTTAGAGCCCCAGGAATGCCACAACTAAGACACTGGGAAGCAGCAGGCAGGTAACATGGAGTAAAAGCATAGCAGGGAACCCCTCCTGCTCCACAGGAATGGCTTTGTGGTTTTGAGCTTTTTTCTTTTAAAAGAAATATATTTATTTATTTATTTATTTGACAGAGGGAGAGGGGAGAGAGAGAGAATGGGCTCACCAGGGCCTCCAGCCACTGCAAACAAACTCCAGACGCATGTGCACCCTTGTGCATCTGGCTAACATGGGTCCTGGGGAATCAAACCTGGGTCCTTTGGCTTTGCAGGTAAATGCCTTAACCACTAAGCCATCACTCCAGCCCTTGAACTTTTTTCTTAGAACCATACACACAGTGAATCACATTCATTCACAAACACCCCCAAATATCTGGGGTCTCGAGTGAAATGGTCTGTGAAGGGGATCCTGCTCAGCTCTGCTCACCTGCTATAGCCAAGCTTGTCTATAAGAATCGGGCTGGACCTGTTTTGTGTGGCTCTGTGTAGTTTGCCATGATTTACTCCATTCTGAGTATCCATCAGACTGGTCATTTGTTAGGAGCTCTGCCCAGGTAAATCACTCCAGCGCAAAAACCTGTCTCTCCTGGACTTCACTTTGAGTATGGTTTCTCCAGCCTGGGTTACAAAGTTCATTGCAAACTGCCACTCACAATTGCAAGCAGGGGGCTGGAGAGATGGCTTAGTGGTTAAGGTGTTTGCCTTTGAAGCCTAAGGACCCATATTCTACTCTCCAGATCCCATGTTAGCCAGATGCACAAAGATGAGGCAAGCATAAGGTTGCACATGCCCACTAGGTGCCACAAGTGTCTGGAGTTCCATTGCAGTGGCTAAGGCTCTGGCATGCCAATTCTCTTGTCTCTCTTGCTCGCTCTAAAAATATCAGATAATAATAAAACTACAAGCTGGGCTGGAGAGATGGGTTAGCTGTTAAGGCACTTGCCTGCAAAGCCAAAGGACTGAGGGTCAATTCCCCGGGTCCAACATAAGCCAGATACACAAGGTAGTACATGTATCTGGAGTTTGTTTTTCTTTCTTTTTTTTTTTAATTTATTTGAGAGAGAAAGAGGCAGAGAGAGCAAGAATGGGTGTGCCAGGGCCTTCAGCCACTGCAAACGAATTCCAGACATATGCACCACCTTGTGTATCTGGCTTACACGGGTCCTGGGGGAGTTGAACCTGGGTCCTTTGGCTTTGCAAGCAAGTGCTTTAACCGCTAAGCCATCTCTCCAGACCCTAAATCCTGCAGTTCTTTAACCTCCCCCCCCCTTTTTTTTGTTGTTGTTGGTTTTTTGAGGTAGGATCTCACTCTAGCTCAGGCTGACCTGGAATTCACTATGTAGTCTCAGGGTGGCCTCGAACTCACGGTGACCCTCCTACCTCTGCCTCCTGAGTACTAGAATTAAAGGCATGTACCACCACGCCCAGCAACCCCCCCTTAACCATTCTGTGTTGTGACATACAATGTATAATTTGAGTTATTAGTAATTAAGATTGGAATGGGGGGTGCTAGGGAGATGGCTCTGTGGTAAGAGCACTTGCTGTATAAGCACAAGGGCCTGAGACCATCTTAATTTCAATCTGAATGCATACATGTAACCTCAGTCCTGTGAGAAGCAGAGACCAGAAAATTGCTGGGGCTCACTGGACAGCCAGTCTGAAAATGGCAGCTCTAGGTTTGGTGAGAGACTCGATCTCAAGGAAACAACGTGATGAGTGATAGAGGAAGGATGCCCAGTATTCTTCACTGCAAATGAACTCCAGACAAATGCCATCTTTTGCATCTGACTTTATGTGGGTACTGGGGGAAATAAAACCGGGACCTGTAGGCTTTGCAAGCAAGCGCCTTTAACTGCTGAGCCATCTCCTCAGCCCCTCAGGAAAAATAAAAGTTTATACTCTTTTTTTTTTTTTTGCTTTGTTTTGTTTTTGGAGGTAGGGTCTCATTCTGGCCCAGGCTGACATGGAATTAACTATGTTGTCTCAGGGTGGCTTCCAACTCATGGCAATCCTACCTTGCCTCCCGAGTGCTGGGATTAAAGGCGTGTGCCACCACACCTGGCATAAAAGTTAATACTCTCTCTTTTTTTTAAAATTATTTTTTATTTTTTATTTATTTTTGGAGAGAGAGACAGAGAGAGATAGACAGAGAGGGAGAGGGAGACAGAGATAGGCGCGCCAACAGTCTCTCAGCTGCTGTGAACAAAATCCAGATGCGTGAGCCCCCTTGTGGTCAAGTGCGGCTTTGTGCCCTTGCCTCACTTTGCATCTGGCTAAACGTGGGACCTGGAGATTGGAACTGTTGGACATTGTAACAAGCATTCTTAGGCTTAGCAGGCAGGCGCCTTAGCCGCTAAGCCATCTCTCCAGCCCAATACTCTCTCTCTCTCTCTCTTTTTTTTAAGGTAGGGTCTCACTCTAGCTTAGGCTGACCTGGAATTCACTATGTAGTCTCAGAGTGACCTCGAACTCAAGGCGATCCTCCTACCTCTGCCTCCTGAGTGCTGGGATTAAAGGTGTGCTCCACCATGCCTGGCAATACTCTTTTTGAAAAAATATATTTGATTTATTGATTTGAGAGAGAGAAAGAGAGAGAGAGAGAGAGAGAGAGAGAGAATGGCATGCCAGGGCCTCCAGCCACTGCAAATGAACTCCAGATGCATGCACCTGCTTGTGCATCTGGATTACATGGGACCTGGAGAGTTGAACCAGGATCCTTTGGCTTTGCAGGCAGATGCATTAACCACTAAGCCATCTCTCCAGCCCAATAGTCTTTTTTAAAAAGATTTTATTTTTATTTATTTTTAATTATTTATTTATTTATTTATTTATTTATTTATTTATTTATTTATTTATTTTGGTTTTCCGAGGTAGAGTCTCACTCTAGCTCAGGCTGACCTGGAATTCACTATGTAGTCTCAGGGTGGCCTCAAACTCATGGCGATCCTCCTACCTCTGCCTCCTGAGTGCTAGGATTAAAGGCATGGGCCACCACGCCTGGCTATTTTTTTATTTATTTATTTATTTATTTATTAGAAACAGAGAGGGAAAGAGAAGGGGGGAGAGTGAGAATGGGTGCACCAGGGCCTCTAACCACTGCAAACAGATGCATGTGCCCCCTTGTGCACCTGACTTACGTGAGACCTGAAGAATCAAACTGGGGTCCTTAGGCTTCACAGGTATGTGCCTTAACCACTAAGCCATCTCTCCAGCCCAAAAGTTAATACTCTTGACAGGCATGATGGCTTATGCCTTTAATCCCAGCATTGGAGAGGCAAGGTAGGAGGATTGCTGCAAGTTTGAGACCAGCCTAGGCTAGAGTGAAAACCTACCTCAAAAAAACTAAAAAAGGGCTGGAGAGATGGCTTAGTGGTTAAGGTGCCTGCCTCCTAAGCTTAAGAATGCTGGTTCCAATCTCAAGTGGTTCCAATCTCCAGGTCCCACATTAGGCCAGATGCAAAAGGGGCGCAATGCCGCACTTGACCACAAGGGGGCGCATGCATCTGGATTTCGTTCACAGCAGCTGAGAGGCTGCTGGCACGCCCATCTCTAGCTGTCTTCCTCTTCCTCTCCCTCTCTCTCTGTCTCTCTCTGTGTCTCTCCCCCACCCCCCCAAAAAAACTAAAAAAGTTGGGTGTTGTGGTGCACACCTTTAATCCCAGCACTCAGGAGGCAGAGGTAGGAGGATCGCCGTGAGTTCAAGGCCACCCTGAGACTACAGAGTGAATTCCAGGTCAGCCTGAGCTAGAGTGACACCCTACTTCGAAAAAAGAAGGAAAGAAAGAAAGAGGGAGAGAGAAAGAGAAGAGGGAGGGAGAAGGGAAGAAAGGAAGGAAGGAAGGGAGGGGGGAGGGAGGGAGGAAGGGAACTTAATACCTGCAGGTCTACTAGTATCAGTACCTACTACAGCCAGTTTTACAATTCAGTGGCTCATATAGATTATCAGTAGATGACAGATTCAACATCTCTTAAGCTGCCAGGTGCATTTCCAGATGTAGAAGAAGGCATTCATAAATAACAATGTAATGGGGAGCATTATGTGGCCATAGGTATTGCATATATTTTTGTAATACCCATTGATAAAGAAAGCCAAAGGTGCACAACCTTTTTAAAAAATTTAATAGAGAGAAAGAGGCAGAGAGAGAGGGAAAATTGGCACACCAGGGCCTCCAGCCACTGCAGATGAACTCCAGATGCATGCGCCCCCTTGTGCATCTGGCTTATGTGGGTCCTGGAGACTCGAACCAGGATCCTTTGGCTTTGCAGGCAAATGCCTTAATTGCTAAGCCATCTCTCCAGCCTGCAAACAACCTTTACATGGATGGAAAGGAGATCCATTCACAAAACTCCACAAAGCTACTTATTTATTTATTTAATTAATTTTTTTTTTTTGTTTTGTTTTTTGAGGTAGGGTCTCACTCCGGCCCAGGCTGACCTGGAATTAACTATGTAGTCTCAGGGTGGCCTCGAACTCATGGCGATCCTCCTACCTCCGCCTCCCAAGTGCTGGGATTAAAGGCGTGCGCCACCACGCCCGGCTTTTACTTATTTATTTTTAATTATTATTAATATTTTTTATTTTTTGGTTTTTCAAGGTAGGGTTTCACTCTAGCTCAGGCTGACCTGGAATTCACTGTGTAGGCTCAGTGTGGCCTTGAACTCACAGTGATCCTCTTACCTCTGCCTCCCGAGTGCTGGGATTAAAGGCATGTACCTGTTTTTTTGGATTTTTTTTTAAGATTTTTAAATTTTTATTTATTAATTTATTAGAGACTGAGAGAGGGGAAGAGACAGCGAGACAGAGGGGAAGAGAATGAGAGTGGGCACACCTTGGCCTCTAGCCACTGCAAACAAACTCCAGACGCAAGTGCCAACATGTGCTTACGTGGGACCTGGAGAATCGAATCTGGGTCCTTAGGCTTCGCAGGCATGCACCTTAACCACTAGCCATCTCTCCAGCTTTTTTTTTTTTTTTTTTTTTTTTTTTTGGTTTTTTGAGGTATAGTCTCACTCTAGCTCAGGCTGATCTGGAATTCACTATGTAGTCTCAGGGTGACCTTGAACTCACAGCGGTCCTCCTACCTCTGCCTCCTGAGTGCTGGGATTAAAGTTGTACGCCACCATGCCCGGCTCCACAAAGCTATTTAAATGATCCAGTAAGAATCCATTCTGCCCTATCCTCCCAAGTGAATCAAGCAAATTAAGACTCACTAACCATATATCAATGATATAATAATGGTAAATAACAATAGGGAAACCGTGGAAGTAGGGGAAAAAGCAGTGGGAAGAATGTAGAAACGGAGTGGATATTTAATGAGGAAAACAACATGACAAACACCACTTGGGAATCTTTCAAAGTTGTTGTAGTTACCTTTGCACTGCTGGCACAAAACATCTGACCCGAAGCAGCTGACAGGAGGAAAGGGTTTGTTTTGGTTCACGGTCTCAAGAGGAAGCTTCATGATGGCAGGAAAAGATGGCTGAACAGAGGCTGGACATCACATCTTGCCATAGCAGGTGGAAGACAGTAGTAAGAGAGTGAGCAAAGCTTTGGCAAGGGGGACCTGGCTATAACATCTCTAAGCCCACCCCAGAAACACACCTCCTCCAGTAAGGCTTCACCTCCCAGATTGCTACCAGGTAGGGACCAAGCATTCCAGATGCATGAGTTTATGGGGGACATCTGATTCACACCATCACAGGCATCATATGGTCCTCAGATGGCAGATACCAGACAGTAACAGACAGACTTATGGCAAAAGGGACACCTATGTCTAAAGAAATGCAGGCAGCCGGGCATGGTGGCGCACACCTTTAATCCCAGCACTTGAGAGGCAGAGGAAGGAGGATTGCTGTGAGTTTGAGACCACCCTGAGACTACATAGTGAATTCCAGGTCAGCCTGAGCTAGAGTGAGACCCTACCTCAAAAAACCAAAACAAAAAAAAAAAAAGTGCAGACAGTGATGGATCTATTTGGAAACTAAAGACAACACAATCCAGAGCTAAACATCAAGGTAACTTTATGTAAACCACAAGAAAGTTACAGGGCTTTAAAGGGGAATAGACTGGGAACAGGCAGTAGAAATATTTTTTTGTTTTGTTTTGTTTTTACGAGGTAGGGTCTTGCTCTATACAAAGCTGGCCTGGAATTCACTATGTAGTCTCAGGCTGGTCTTGAACTCATGGCGATTCTTCTACCTCTGCCTCCTGAATACTGGGATTAAAGGTGTGCACCACCATGCCCAGCCAGTGGGAACAATTTTTAAAAGTATTTTTACTAATTTATTAGAAAGAGGAAGAGAAAGAGTATGGGCACACCAGGACCTTTTCCCGCTGCAAACAAACTTGCTTGCAATGCCTAACAGCCAGGGTTCAGTCTCCCAGTACCCATGTAAAGCCAGTTCCACAAAATGGTGCATGCATCTAGAGTCCATTTGCAGTGGCAAGAGCCCTGGCATGCCTTCTCTCTCTCTCTCTGTCTCAAATAAGTACCCATCCTGGATGTTGTGGTGTCTCACGCTTTTAATCCCAGCACTAGGAAGGCAGAGGTAGGAGGATCGCCATGACTTCGAGGCCACCCTGAGACTACATAGTGAATTCCAGGTCAGCCTGAGCTAGAGTGAGACCCTACCTCAACAGAAAAAAAATAATAAGTACCCATGTAAGCCAGGTGCACAGGTGCCAGGTGCATGCATCTGGAATTCATTTGCAGTGGTTAGAGGCTCTGGTGCACCTATTCTCTCTTTCTCGCTCTCTGTCTTTAAAATAAATAAAATTAAAGATAAAATATAGCTGGGCATGTTGGCACACGCCTTTAATCCCAGCACTTGGGAGGCAGAGGTAGGAGGTTCACCAAGAGTTTGTGGTCACCCTGAGACTACATAGTGAATTCCAGGTCAGCCTGAATAAGTGAGACCCTACCTTGAAAAACCAAAAGCTAAAATAAAATAGGGCTGGAGAGATGGCTCAGTTGTTAAGGCAGTTTGAGGCCACCCTGAGACTGCATAGTGAATTCCAGGTCAACCGGGGCTAGAGTGAGACCCTACTTCAAAAAACCAAAGGAAAAAAAAAAAGTTGCAGGGCTGGAGAGACGGGTTAGCGGTTAAGGCGCCTGCCTCCTAAGCCTAAGAACGCTGGTTCCAATCTCCAGTGGTTCCAATCTCTAGGTCCCACATTTAGCCAGATGCAAAGTGATGCAAGGGCGCAATGCCGCACTTGACCACAAGGGGGTGCACACATCTGGATTTCATTCGCAGCAGCTGAGACACTGTTGGCGTGCCCATCTCTGTCTTCCTCTCTCTCTCTCTCTCTGTCTCTCTCTGTGTCTCTCTCCTAAAAAATAAAAATAAAAATAAGTTGCAATCTCTTACATTTTTTTTCTCCTCCTCCTTTCTTTTTTGTGGGAGAGGGGGTTTCCGAGGTAGGGTCTCACTCTAGTCCAGGCTGACCTGGAATTCATTATGTAGTCTCAGGCTGGCCTCAAACTCACAGCAATCCTCCTACCTCTGCCTCCCAAGTCATGTATGGCTTATTTTGTGGGGTTTTTTTTTTTTTTTTGCCCTCCTCCATCATCCATGACATGTTAATGGGCCCAATATTAGGCAGGTCATGACAACCACTGTGAGGTCATGAATGTGACTGCCATATTGTGTTTGAAATATAGTGTTTCAAAGCATTTCAACAATCCTTTGGCTCGTACATTCTTTTTCTCTTCCTTTCTTTTTTGTTTTTCTTTTTCTTAATATTTCATATTTATTTATTTGAGAGAGAGAGATACAGAAATAGGCAGGTAAGGCCGGGCGTGGTGGCGCCTTTAATCCCAGCACTGGGGGGAGGCAGAGGTAAGAGGATTGCCATGAGTTTGAGGCCATCCTGAGACTACATAGTTAATTCCAGGGCAGCCTGGGCCAGTGTGAGACCCTACCCTGGAAAACCAAAAAAGAAATAGGCAGGTAGAGAGAGAGAGAGAATGGGCATGCCAGGGCCTCTAGCCACTGCAAGCAAACTCCAGATGCATGTGCCTTTGTGCATCTGGCTTACGTGGGTCCTGGGGAGTCAAACTTGGGTCCTTTGGCTTTGCAGGCAAGCACCTTAACCACTAAACCATCTCTCCAGCCCCTTTCTTTCTTTTTTGACTCTAGCCCAGGCTGACCTACATTCACTATGTAGGCTCGGGCTACCCTTGAACTTACAGCAATTCTCCTACCTTGGCCTCCTGAGTACTAGGATTAAAGGTGTGTGCCACCACAGCTAGTTGCTTCTCTCTCTCTCTTTTGAGGTAGGATCTCACTGTAGCTCACGCTGACTTGGAATTCACTATGTAGTCTCAGGGTAGCCTTGAACACATGGCGATCCTCCTACCTCTGCCTCCCGAGTGCTGGGATTAAAGGAGTGCACCACCACGCCCAGCTGGTTGCTTCTTTTTTGAGGCAGAGTTTCACTGAAACTCACTCTGTAGTCCAGGCTGGTCTCATGGTGATCCTTCTACCACAGCCTCCCAAGTGCTGTGATTAAAGACATGCACCACCATGTCCAGCTGGCTCTTACATTCTTTCTGCCACCTCTTCCACAATAGTCCCTGTGCCTTGGAGGTTGTGAGAGATGCTTTGTTTAGTTTTCAACACTCAACTGTCACTTCTCAGCACATTTATCTCCCCAGTAGTCACCACCACACACATACACTCACATACATAATAATTAATTTAAAAATATGCAATATGGAAATAGACTTGCTGGAATCCATCCTGAGACAGAAAATAATCTTCATAATGTCTGGGTTTTTTAAAAGATTTTATTTTCATTTTTATTTACTTATTAGAGACAGAGAGAGAGAGAGTGAGAATGGGCATGCCAGGGCTCTAGCCACTGCAAACAAACTCCAGATGCATGGGCCCCATGTGCATCTTGCTTACGTGGGACCTGAAGAATCGAATCTGGGTCCTTAGGCTTTACAGGCAAGCGCCTTAACTGTTAAGCCATCTCTCCAGCCCTGTCTGTTTTTTTAAAATAATTTTTTATTTATTTTAGAGAGAAAGAGAGAGATAGAATGGGAATGTCATAGCCTCTAGCTACTGCAAATGAACTCCAGATGCATGTACCACCTTGTGCATCCGGCCTTATGTGGGTACTGGATAATTGAACCTGGGTCCTTTGGCTTTGCCGGCAAGCGCCTTAATCACTGAGCTATATCTTTAGCCCTAATGTCTGGTTTTTTATATGGATCAGCATCCACGATCCAACATAGAAGATAACAGCACTGAAACATCTGGAGAATGTGGTCCTCAGCAGGCAATGTACTTCACTGTGCACAGCATGCAGAAGCTTTGCAGTCAGACAATTCATAATTGAACAAACAGGAAAAATTTACTCAGACTCATGACCAGTCAAATGGCATAAGCCTATGGTGATACAAATGGGTATAAAATGGGACTATAAAATAACACCTGTGATCATGCCAATATTGGTAAGAATAATAAGACTCACAAACTAGTCAGGTGTGGCAGCACACGCCTTTAGTCCCAGCACTCTAGAGGCTGAGGTAGGAGGATCTCCATGAGTTCAAGGTCAGCCTGGGCTACAGTGACACTCAGACTCAAAACAAACAAATGACATACAAAAAATTCATCCAAGTCGGGTGTGGTGGCGCATGCCTTTAATGCCAGCACTCGGGAGGCAGAGGTAGGAGGATCGCAGAGAGTTCGAGACCACCCTGAGACTACATAGTGAATTCCAGGTCAGCCTGGACTAGAGTGAGACCCTACCTTGCAAAACCAAAAAAAAAAAAAAAATCATCCTCAGGGACGCACACACCAGAAGCATTCAGAAACAACAAAATATATAATAACCAGACTGCAGATAGCTCAGGGGTAGAGCTCTTGCTTAGGTTCAATCCTCCACACTGTGAAAAAAAAATAGCAGTGGTTCAGGACTGTAATTTCCTAGCACTTGGGAGGTGGCAGCAGGAAGATGAGAAATTCAAGGTCACATTTGGGGAGATGGCTCAGCAGTTAAAGGTACTTACTTGCAAAGCATACCTGATGCCCCCCAAACATTACAGGATACTGTCAAGGCTCTTGGTTTCCCACCAGAACTAGAGGGTAAGACCCTATTGCTGAAATCTCCACGTGCTTGGGCTGCAGGTCACTGAGAAATCAATCTGGAGCTGAGCTGGAAGCCTCCTCCCTGTTGACTAGCTGTCAGGATGCTTGAAAGAGCTATGTTGCATGCAGCCCTTTGGGGGAGAGAAGTTGCTGCAGTTACAATTGTTACTGGGACAAATGACCAGAAACAGCTTATGGGAGGAAACGGTTTCTTTCAGGCTTACAGAATCCTGGGGAAGTTCCATCATGGTGGAAGAAGCTGGCTCACTCCATAGATCCATAGCAGAGACAGAGAAAACTAATAGCCAGCAAGCTCTTTTTTTTCCCCCTTTGTAGCAGTACTTAGTGTCCAACAGAAACCACTCCGTCTGCTAGCCAATATCTTGACTGCAAAACTTCTCTTACTGTTGGTGGATAGATAATGACATGGTGTGGTCGTCATCACGTGGCAACAGTACTGTGACCTATCAGAGGAAAATCGCACATGGCAGTGCTGGCTCTGGTGCAGGCATGCCTCAGCTTCCTCTGGAGTATGCTGTTTCTGCAAGTCCTGGTGTGCTCTAGGGTACTGCCAACCCAGCGCAGGTCCAAGACACAGATTCACACCGGCTCCTTACACACCTCAGTTAAGAACTAAAAGAAGCCGGGCGTGGTGGCGCATGCCTTTAATCCCAGCACTTGGGAGGCAGAGGTAGGATTGTCGTGAGTTCCAGGCCACCCTGAGACTACATAGTGAATTCTAGGTCAGCCTGGACCAGAGTGAGACCCTACCTCGAAAAACCAAAAAAAAAAAAAAAAAAAAAAAAAACTCTCAGGCTGTGGGTGACAGGGACACACATTCACGTTCAAACCACCACAGAAGCTATCAATGATCTTAACCACCAGTGGACTCCATGAGCTTTTTGGCTATCCAGCCAGACCAAATGTACCAGCTAGTGATGGCATATCTGTTGTGGAGAAAACTGCTCTCTTATTGGACTGGAAGTCCACTCCACAGGAATAAATTCGTGCCTGGTACTGAAAACCTAGTCAAAAGCCTATGGCTAGGACTGGAGAGATGGCTTAGAGGTTAAGACAGCTGCCTGTGAAGCCTAAGAATGCTTGTTCAAATATCCAGGTCCCATGTTCAGCCAGACGCAAAAGTGATGCAAGCACACAATGTTGCACATGTGCACAAGGGGGCACATGCTTCTGGAGTTTGTTCACAGTAGCTGAGAGGCCCTGGTGTGCCCATTCTCTCTCTGCCTCTTCCTCTCTCTCTCTCTCAAATAATAAAAAAAAAAAAAAGCCAGGCATGGTAGTGCACATCTTTAATCCTAGCATTCGAGAGGCAGAGGTAGGAGGATCGCCATGAGTTCAAGGCCACCCTGATAGTACATAGTGAATTCCAGGTCAGCCTGAGCTACAGTGAGACCCTACCTTGAAAAATCAAAAAGAAAAAAAAAGCCTATGGCTAGGGAGGTTATAAGCCTTAGGTGGGAAACTCTACTATTGACTGACTGGCTAAATGCATATATTATGCTCACCAAACTGCTGTCTAAGCCCTTATGTTTATGCTCACATATTAATGCTACTCTCACTTTTTGTTAGAGATGCTTCTCTTTGCAAATGGTGATGATTCAAGAAGTGACAGTGGAGTGTTCGTTTCTAATTTTAATCAAAGAATCAAATAAAAATACTGAAAAGGATAATTATTAAATTATTATATTTATTGAGGGAAGTACAGAGCCAAAGAAAGGCACCCACATGGCTAGAGATCCCGCTTGGAGGGCCTGGAAAAACCGTGGAAAGAAAAGAATGTTCAAGGAGCTCTTGCCATGTGGGGAGCTAGAGGGGATAAAGAACCCATGTGGAGGCCAGCCCTAGTGGCGCACACCTTTAATCCCAGCTCTTGGGAGGCAGAGGTAGGGGGATTCCCCATGAGTTCAAAACCACCCTGAGGGGAAAGAAAAGAAGAACCCATGTGTCTTGTGGAGAGTAAGGGCTGGGGGCCTTCCCCTTGCAAAGGTATTTATAAGCTTATAGTGGTGGGCTGTCTTCCAGCTCAGGTGAACCAGATGGACAGCTGGTTGGTTAGGGCTAGGGGCTGTCTCAGGAAGGGGCTAGCCCTGACACCAAACTCTGGGGGCTGAACTTGACCAACCACAATGTTTAAATCCTAGAAAAGACCTCCCTCCCAGGAGGGGTCCTGGTTGTTTGTAGAAAAACAGGTCTAGGGAACTAGGCAAGAGATAAGAAGTCAGATCATCTTTGATTTCTAGCAAGTGCTTTCCTGCCTTTTTCACTTCTATGGGTCCAGTCATCCTTACTGTACTCCCTCTCACCTCCCTCAGAGTAGCTTATCACAAACTTCCCTGGCCTTTTGGTCCTGGGCCTATCAGCGAAGTAATACCATGAGTTGGGGGTCCATGTAAGGAAAGTGTAAGAGAAAAGTAAAAGAGAGCCAGGCGTGATGGCACACGCCTTTAATCCCAGCACTCAGGAGGCAGAGGTAGGAGGATTGCCATGAGTTTGAAGCCACCCTGAGACTACATAATGAATTCCAGGTCAGCCTGAGCTAGAGTGAGACCCTACCTGGAAAAACCAAGAAAAAAAAAATCTGGGCATTGTGGCGCATGCCTTTAATGCACTAGGGAGGCAGAGGTAGGAGGATCTGGGAGAGCTGAGTCCACCCTGAGACTACATAGTTAATTCCAGGTCAGCCTGAGCTAGAGTGAGACCCTGCCTGGAAAAAAAAAAAGGGAAAGAGAACACCAGACTTGATTTCTACAGACAGTTTATTATTAGAGAAAACAGCGAGGGGGCCTCAGCTTTCCGGCGGGATGAAGGCTGAAGCATGGAGCCAAGCTACAGTGCAGGTAATAAGGAGGGTCCTAAGAAAAACAGACTGGACCAGGTGCAGTTATAAGAAAATTGTAGCTGTTTGTGTCCTTGTTCAGAATAGGCTTCTTCAGCCAGGAATGTCTAAGGGAGGGTACTCAGATGGTCTCTGGTCCTTCAAGGCCATCTAGGCTTTATTTATTTGAGAGAGAGAAGTAGGCAGGGAGGGAGGGAGGGAGAGAATGGGCGTGCCAGGGCCTCCAGCCGCTACAAACTCCAGATGCATGAGCTTCCTTGTGCATTTGGTTTAACGTGGGTTCTAGGGAATCGAACCTTTGGTTTTGAAGGCAAGCGCCTTAAACACTAAGCCATTTTTCCAGCTCCCCCCCCCCCGTGCCAAACTTCATTATTGCCAGCAAGCTTTAGGGATAGCTATTAACTCTTTAGTTCCCTTTAGTTTTCAGGTAAGGCTATTAACCCTTCAGTCCACAGGCACAGGTCGGCTGATGGCTGCAGGAATGGGTAAGCTGCTGCCATTGGGGAAGTGTGACTATGACCTTCTAGGGATCCTCCCATCTCCGTGGTGTTCAAAGGCTGAATCCTGGGTTGCAGTCACTGTGCCCACACAGCCCTGCTGCTGTAAGTCCCTAGCCCTCGGTCTCCTTCCTGCATCTCCGTGGTGACTGTCTCCATGGGAACACAGTGGATACCCAGGGAACCCACAGAACCTAGACTGAAGTCTAGGCAAGGAGGCAATACGCTGCGCACACACACCGCACTGCTCTGCTTTCCAGCTAAGGTTGAATTAGAGCTGTCAGTCTGTCACGTGACGTTGCCCCGCCTGACATGTGACCCAGATCATGTGACCGCCCGCGCCGGTCTCAGAATCAGACATGCGCTTCCAGCCCTGGGTCCCTGTGGGTGGTGGGGTCTTCTCCTGGGCCCTGGCCCTCCTGCTGGTCCTGGGACTGCCCAGCCTCCAGTCCAGGGGTGAGTGTGGGCTGGCATCCCTTCCTGCCGTGGCTTGGGTCGCTGACGCTCCCTACCAGCCTCTGAGCCTCTTGTGTCTGCTCTCAGCCCACAGTTTCTTAGACCCTGGCTTTCGGGAGAATTATTTTGATCAATTACTGGACCATTTCAACTTTGAGAGTTTCGGCAACAAAACCTTCAGACAGAGATTCTTAGTATCCGGTGAGTGCTGTGCCCTCAAGCATGTGCCCCTGCCCGCCTGTCCTTGGCCTCACCACAACCCGCCTGTTCCCCACAGACAAGTTCTGGAAAAGGGGCGAGGGACCCATCTTCTTCTATACGGGAAATGAGGGGGACGTGTGGGTCTTTGCCAACAACTCTGGCTTCTTGGTGGAGCTGGCTGCCCAGGAAGAGGCCCTGCTGGTCTTTGCGGAGCACGTGGGTACCCGCTTGGTTCCTGGCGGTCCCCTGGGTTGGCGGTGGTTGGAGGGCAGGAGTGGTCATTCGTCCCTCCCTGCTGCCCACAGAGGTACTACGGAAAGTCACTTCCATTCGGAGCTTGGTCCACGCAGCGTGGGTACATACAGTTGCTGACCGTGGAGCAGGCGTTGGCTGATTTTGCTGTGCTGCTGCGGGCCTTGAGACGGGACTTTGGGGTCCTGGACGCCCCCACCATCGCCTTTGGAGGGAGGTTGGTCCTTGGGCAAGTGTGGCCCTCCTTTTCCCTTCAGGACAGACCGAGCTGTTTAGCCTGGGTGTGACCTTGCTTACAATCTGAAGGAGCCCCACTCTTCCACTTCCTGATGCCCACCCCAGCCACCAAGTATCTTCCTGTGTCAGAAGAACCTGGACAGCTGCCTCCTGAGTACCCCATGTTTCCCATCCAGTCTCCGTGTGCTTACACTCTAACTCCCCACACAGTAGTGCCAGGCCTAGCTTCGCCTTATCCAAGAAGCCCTCCTGTTGTCCTTCTGAGTGGACCTGGTAGGCTGTGCTGCCCACTTTCAGTGGGGAGACCTCCAGCCTGATTTGGCGGTGTCTCCAGGCACCTTTTCCAAGGGAAGGCTGCACCTGCATAGGACTAGGGTCAGAATTTGTGGGTCTCAGAACTTTTTAGGTTTTTTTTGTTTTTTCAAGGTAGGGTCTCACTCTAGCTCAGGCTGACCTGAAATTCACTCTGTAGTCTCAGGGTGGTCTCGAACTCATGGAGATCCTCCTATCTCTGCCTCTCGAGTGCTGGGATTAAAGGCATGCAACACCACACCCAGTTCGGTTTTTGTTGTTGTTGTTGTTTTGAGGCAGGATCTCACTGTAGCCCAAGCTGATCTTAACTCACAACTAACTATCCTCCTACCTCAAACTCCTAAGTGCTGGGATTATAGGCATTAGCCACCATATTGGACTGGTCTTGGGAAGTTTCAGCATCTGTAGCTTCTGAGGAGGGAAAAAGGAGAGTGAGGGTGGGGCAGGTTCACCCTGGGAATCTCAGCCTGGAGGCCAGAGTGGGATGCTGTTCAGGGCAGGGCCTACAGCCTTAACACCTCCCCACCCCCTCCCCCTCCCCCTCCTTCCAGTTACGGGGGAATGCTCAGCGCCTACATGAGGATGAAGTATCCCCACCTAGTGGCTGGGGCACTGGCGGCCAGTGCGCCTGTGGTAGCTGTTGCAGGCCTTGGCGACTCCTCCCAATTCTTCCGGGATGTCACAGCGGTGAGTGAGGGTCCCTGGGTCCCCCAGGCAGGCCCTAGTGTGACAGCTGCAGCAACTACAATTTCTTCTCCAGGATTTCTATGGCCAGAGTCCCAACTGTGCCCAGGGTGTGCGGGATGCCTTCCAACAGATTAAGGACTTATTCCTACAGGGAGGTGAGGAGACCAGGAGGCTCCCTGCCCTCCCACACCTGCCACCCTCCTTAAGACATTCAAACTTGCCCTTCGGCACCTGCCAGCAGTCTTCTCAGCCTCTACCTCAGGCTCTTTCTATCTCTCTCCACAGCCTATGACACCATCAGTAAGGATTTTGGCACCTGCCAACCACTCTCCCACCCGCAGGACCTGACCCAGCTGTTCGCATTTTCCCGGAATGCATTCACTGTACTTGCCATGATGGACTACCCGTATGCTACAGACTTCATAGGACATCTTCCCGGCAACCCTGTCAAGGTGAGGCGCTTCTCCCCGTGTGAAGGAACCAGTGCAGGCCCCACCCAAGAGCCTTGAACCTGCTTTGTGGCCATAGGATTAGTGCCCCTGAAGGCCAGCAGTCCTGACCCTCGTTCTGGGACCAGAGCTTTGCAAAGGGCCTCTGCTGAAGTGCTCTGCTGCCCCTCCACTTCAGGTTGCCTGTGACCGGCTGCTGAGTGAGTCACAGAGGATCATTGGGCTGCGAGCACTAGTAGGTGGGTCTGCCCTCAGCTCTTCATGAGGCAAGTGTGGAGACCCCGACATTGGCATGGGGGCTGGGTGGGGCAAGGACCTGTTGGTCCTGGGGCTCTACTTCCTTTGATATCAGGGACCTAGCATAGTATCTGAAGGGACAGAACTTACGTGGTGGGATGTAGGCTAGCAACCCTAGGGACTGACAGAGCTAACCCTGAGGAGTTCCTTCCAGCTGCCTGAGATCCCTAGCCATGTAGTTACACACACCCCTTCTTGCCCAGCTGGGGAATGGGAATGGGTTAGGAGTCCCTGTACCATCACAGCATCCAGGCCACAGACCCCAGAGGCTGTCTTCACCACCTGCAGGAGCCTTCCTTCCTTCCACGGGGATGGGTAGTGCTGAGCATGCAGCTTGTCTGTCTGTGTGGTTAGTGGTCCTAGCACCCTTCCTTTCCAGGGCTGGTCTACAACTCCTCTGGCACGGAGTACTGTTATGACATCTACCACCAGTACCAAAGCTGTGCTGACCCCACTGGCTGCGGCACTGGCTCTGATGCCAAGGCCTGGGACTACCAGGTGTGCAAGCTGAACTGCCAGATGTGGGGGGTATGGGTGTGTGCCTTGCCTGACTTTGATATGGGGCTCCTGCAGGCCTGCACAGAAATCAACCTGACATTTGACAGCAACAACGTGACTGATATGTTCCCTGATATGCCATTCACCGACGCGCTTCGCCAGCAGTACTGCCTGGACACATGGGGCGTGTGGCCCCGGTCAGACTGGCTGCAGACCATCTTCTGGGGTGGCGGTAAAGGCTGGGAATAGGGGCGGGGTGATGGTCAGCACCTGCTCTCTGCTGACTCTGCAGCCCCACCCACAGCTCTGGGGCAGTATTTGGCTCCTTTACTACAACTTGCTTTCTCCTTTTCAGACCTTAAAGCGGCCAGCAACATCATCTTTTCCAACGGTGACCTGGACCCTTGGGCAGGGGGTGGGGTGAGTCCTGGCCTGGGCAGCTGCTGTCCCCAAAAGGGTGCTCTTGTTAACTCTTGGGCTATGATCAGTTCTTTGTAAATGGCCTTGTACAGGGTTTCCTTAGTTAACCAGAACCTTTTCCACGGACCAACTCTGCCTCACACATTCATGCGTCTGTCCCGTCTTGTACACATTTGCCCCATTATTTCATTTTTCATTTCATCTTGTCAGTCTTCAGTCTTTGCCTTTGTTGTTGTTGTTTTGAGGCAGGGCCTCCCTGTAGTCTCAGGCTGGCCTCAAACTCACGGCACTTCTCCTACCTCAGCCTCCCGAGAGCTGGGATTAAAGGCCTGTGCCACCTGGCTCAGCTTTCACCTTTCCTTTCCAATGGAATCATCTGTACCATCCTACAAACTGTGACAGGCATCTAGGTCAGAAAGCTGAGGGGCTGCCAGAGGCCCAAAGCACAGGCCACATGTCTGACAGAAAGTTCCTTCCACTGACAACAGATCCAGAGGAACCTGAGCACGTCACTCATTGCTGTCACCATTCACGGTGGAGCACATCACCTAGACCTCAGGTGTAGTACGGGCAGCCCCACCTGGCTCCTTTGTCTGGCTGAACATGAGCCAATAGTGGGATGTGGGCAGTGAGTGGGTGTAATGGAGCTCACCCTGAGTGGTCCTTTCCATTCTGCTTGTTCCTCAGGGCATCTCACCCAAAGGACCCTCCATCTGTTATGGAGGCACGCAAACTGGAAGCCACCCTCATCCATCAGTGGGTGAAGGCAGCCAGACAAGAGCACTGAAGGGCAGCCTTCTTCCAGCTAAGACCCCCACAGTACTTGGACATCCCTTTTGTGGGAAGCTGGGGCTGGGCTGCCTGCCCTACATTTGATGGACCATCCAGAATGTGGGTGGCCTCAAGTAAGGGCTGGCAGTGGATGGAAGGAGCTGAATAAACATCTGGTGGATAAGCCAAGAGTGTCTTTCTTGTCCTGTGGGGTCCATGTGTGGAGGAGGAAGGAGATACATGGAGACAAGTTACAGGAAATACAACAAACTGCGCACAGCCTGTTGAGACCAGTCAGATATTTAATAAAGCACAGGTTGCTCGGCCTCATTTGGTGCCTCAGGGCAACAGGAAGATCTGCCTTCAGTCTCCCCTCCTAGGACTGTGCTCACTGGTGGCTCCACTGTGCCCAGCAACAGCTCCCAAGTCTGTGGACCAATCCTCTGAGGGGTTGCTATGAGTTAGAGAGTCACAGGACAGTTGCTGTCCCCATGGCCCAGGCCTTTGGCACTTCCTCCCGTGCATGTCTGTCTGGGAGGTCAAGGCCTGAAATGGAGAATGTGCACTTTCCTCAGCTGCTCGGGCCCTGCCCACAGCCTGAATTCTAAGGTGCACTCACTGTCCAGTCCTGCCCATTCACTAGTCTGGGGGCTCCAAGACCAGGAGGGCAGCACAGGGTCAGAAGAGGGTCAAGCGGGAACAGCTCAATGTGGTCAAGTGCCAGAGTGGTCTGAGTGTGGGTACAAGAGCCATGAGGCTGAGGACATATCACCAGCTAGGTCCTTCCAGGCTTGGGGGGCAAGAGTATGACAGAAAACCCCTAGGGTACATATGGCCAGAAGGCACAGAGTGGCTACCACTGAGACCCCCTGGGCTGCAGATGGGTAGGAAGCATGTCCTGCCTAACCTCAGGAACCAGAGCCTTGAGATGCCTACAGCCCTGCCCCATGCTACCAGGGCTTGGGACTTCCAGAAATGACAAAAACAAGAGTCACCTTCGTATGAGATGGGGATCCCAGCCAAAGCCCAAGGTCACCCACTGACAAGAACAAAAGAGTGAGGATGAAGCCTACTCTGCCCTCATGTCCAGGGGCTTGGGCAGCAAGGCACAAACATGGACTCCAAGAAGGGTGTGGCAGAGATGCTGACCATACCCAGTAGCTACTCCCAAATGCATGCTGTCCCTCATGTACACATGTGCTTCCACTAGCCAACCAGTAGGTGGCAGCAGGAGCAGCAGACCTCCACAAGACCCAAGAAGAGACTGCTTAACCTTCCAAAGTTGGCTCTGTTCCCACTGGCAATGGACAGCAGCTCTAACCATAGGGGACACACTTAGGTGGGATCCAGAGAACCGCCGTCCAAGGACAGTCCCAACTTTCCCATCTAGAGACCCCCTTACATACACAGAACCTGTCACAGTGGAACCAAATCCACTCATTGCAGCTGGGAAGTCACATTGTGCTGGGACAACCTGGGAGCAAGACAAACTTGCCATACCAGCCCCTGCAAGCCCTTAGGGCTGCCAGGAGGATCCCTGAGTCCAAACAGTAAACACCAGAGCCACAAGGCCCTTGAAGTCACAGTGGCCCACTAGATCTGGGGACCATGACATTGACAGACTGTCAGCCCAAACACAGCTGCCTTGCAGCCCTTGGCTCTACTCTCTGAATCAACATAGGCCCTGGGTCCCCAGGAGGTGACCAAAATTCCTAGGACTACCACACGACTCCTTGCAGCAGGCCAAGAGTTTTGTTCAGGCTTAGGAATCAAGTCTGATCTGAGTGACAAGAATGTCAAAGGCTTCTGGGACTAGCTCAGCCTGAACCTACACCTGCTGATCTGACTCTTGCTCCTCACAACACACTGAAGAACAGCAGAGAAAGGAGGGGCCCTCAGCTTGTCAGGAGCCCTGCACTCAGCAGCTGCCCAACACCATGTGGGCCCTGTGAATGTCACAGACCCAACAGGGCCACCTCATCCTTCCAGCAGTCCCCAGGCCAGATGCTATCCCCCTAAGCGGGGGCCCAGATGGGCAGGGGATGGGCTTCAGTGTTGAACACATAGGTGTCCAGGCTGAGTAGATCTGGGTCATCAGAAAATAGCAGGAAGAGGTACTTCAATGTCTCCCCCAAGAAGAAGCTCTCCATCTTGTTCCTGGGGTCAGGCTTGCGGGAGTTTTGGACATTGTTGATGGAAGAATAGCCACCTGAGGGGACCTGCATAAAAAGTCAAGGCCTTGATGACAGACTGAACACAGCTTAGCAACTTCCCCTCATCCCTACATGGCCAGGACTCAGCAAGAGCCCCCAGCCAGAAGCACCACCCAGGCTACTTGCCCAATCTCAGGACACAAGGCCCAGGGCAGGTTTGGAGTTAGTGCGCGCCTCAGTGATGGCCAAAATTAGCTGCAATTCCAGAGACCCTTGCAAATGCCAGTAACACCAAGTAGCTAGGATAGAAACTGCCCTTGGGTTGAAGGACCTCAATCAATCAAGCTGTGAGAAAGAGCAGCAGACCTTCACAGAGCATGTCCAGGGCCTAGCACTTTGCAGGTGGCAGTACTGGGCAGGTACCACCAGCAGGAGGCTAAGGCAGCTGAGACTTGGGGCTCTAGGCCACTAGGCTCTGTGCAGAGCCAGGTATTGTGGCCGGGCACATCTATCTCTGCTATTGGCAGGGTGACTATCCCTGACTAAGGCCCCATAAGATAAGGATGCAGAACATACTTCCACTGTATCAGGGACAGTACCTTAGGAAACGAGCAGGCAGCACAGGGAAAGAACAGAGACCTTCCCAGAAAGGCTTGGCCCTGAGATAGTCCAGATACACTCATTACCTGCAAGTATCACAGGGCCCTAATGCCACCAAGCTCAACATGATGGCTATGCTAACATAGTCATACAATGCTATGATGCAACCACCTGGAAACCCTAGAAGGCCAGTTCCTCCCCATCTGTCCCATAGCAATCTCAGGGATGCAGCCAGCCAAGACCACAGAAGAGGTGCCCAGCAGCTCACCCGTGTGTACTTGTTGAAGCTTTGCAAGATCTCCCAACCCCAATCCTGGTACTTGCGGTCCCCTGTGACCCGGTACAGATAGAACAGGCTCTCCACGGTCTCAGGACGCAGTAGGTTGTGCTTGTCAGCTGGCTGGGGACAGAGTAGAGGCTCAGGAAATGTCTACCTCTGCTGATGCTACCCACACCCAAATGCAGCCCACGTCCAGGCTCACCTTGACCTCCACATCCTGCCGATCTGCCCGAGGGTACAGGTTGAAGTGTGCAATCTCAGGGCTCAGCCCTGTCTCCATCTGATGGTTCATTTGGTAGCAGGTTTCCATGAGCTCCTGAGCTAGCTCCATGTGATCAGCTGGCAGGCCGTGGTGGACGCCCAGAGCCAGCGTCCCTGGCAGGAAGCATACCAGGTGGTCCTGGAATCAGAGTGTCTCTTCACAGCTGGACCCTGGTCCATAGCACTTGGCCAGCCCCAAGCACACTCGGCCTCCAGCCTCCCTGGAGGGAAGTAGCCTCGGCTAGGTAGAGAACCTGAGCAACACTGTTTACACTCAGAGCTCAGGGCACCAGGGTGGATTCAGGTCCAGGCCAAGCACTCAGAATCCAGGGGAGAAATGACAGGGACAGCTCCTCTAAGAAGTTACACTGACCCAAACCTTCTGGGCTCCTACCAATACCTTCAGAGACCCCCTGTACATCAGGCACCACAGGGAAGACAGGTGGTTGTGGAGGAGGTCTGTCATAGCAGGGCATGTAGAGCCTCAGCTTGGTGGGCTATTGTGGGGATAGGCCGCCAGGCAGCAAAGTCTACCTGTAGCCATGCCACATAGCCAGGATTTTCTTGCTCCTGGACTCCAGACTCCAGGGTCACAAACAAACAGGCAATCTGCCAAAGACTCCACCAGCTTACCTATAACTTACCATCTTGGCAATAAAGCGGCCATGGGCAAGTTCTCCCACGAAGGTGAGCTTTCTGGGCTGGGAATGTCGTAGAAGGTGTGTCTTTATTCCCTGGATGGCTGCAACATAGTCTTCCAGTAACCTATGAAAACAAGTTAGTTATTGTGGCCATGGCTGGGGTACTACCTCCTCTGAGCTTCAAGACCAGGTATTTCACTAAACTCAGCCCACACACGAACTGCAGGCCTGTCCCAGCCTGGGGAACAGACACCACATGCATGCCCAGAACAAAACACAGGCCCCAAGTGCCTGCTAGCAAAGGTGCTTATGTTGGCTGTACTGAATGGCCCAGGCCCCTCACCTACAAGGATTGGGAAAATATATTCACATGGAGGAGCCTGTATCACTGCTGGCTCCTAGCAAGAGCTGGGGATGGAAGCTTGGGGCCCTGTGTCAAGGCAGTGGAATCAGGCCTCACTGTGTCTCCTTCTTCCCGCCCTGGATCCACTGTTTCAGCAGGTATTCGTAATAGCTGTCAGCCCTGGCGCCCAAGGTGAATACGCCCGGGTGGGTGAAGAGGCCACTGTGTGTGTTGATGAACATGGGCACCAGCCCGTCCTTCTTCCCAGACAGAGAGTGGATGTGCCTTGTCACCTCCTCTACAGCCTCCTGTGATAGATAAGGAGAGAGTGGGCTTACCACAGGCAATTCTGAAATTTAGGGGGAAAAAAGAACACATTCTGACCTATCCCATGAAGCCAGCAACATCCTAGCACCAAAGCCTCACAAAGTCACCATCAGGAAAACTATCAACAAACTTCCTTACCAACATAATACAAAAATCCACAACATGCCAGCAAGCAATTCAGCAGCATGTCATCAGCAATGCCTTGTAACTAAATGGGATTCACTCTCAAAATGCAAGGCTGGGCAGCTCAGTATACAAGATCATGGAGCATCAAAGATTGACTACCTCAACTGATAAAAAGCACTGGATCCCACCCTGAGAATACAGAGTGAATTCTAGGTCAGCCTGGGCTAGAGTGAGACCCTACCTCGAAAACAAACAAACAAACAAAAAAAGCATTGAGTCAAGTCAAATGTGGTGGCTCAATACTGTGACTCAGAAGGCTGAGAAAAGAGGTATGTCTTAAATTTAGGGCCATCCTGAGCTACTGAGACCCTGACTCAAAACAAGAAAACTACAGGGACAAAAATCAACTCTACTCAACAAGGCCTGGAGAGATAGCTCAGCAAATAGTGTTTGCTGCACAACTCTGGGTACCTGAGTTCAGATCCTCAGACCCCACATAAAAGCTGGAAGCTGTAGCGGGTTTCTGTAATCCCCAGGTACCTACAGTGAAAAGGAAGACAGGGAGACAGGAGGATTTCTTGGAAGCTTGTGAAATAAGAAATTCTGCCTCAAGTGAGACTGAAGGTGAGGACAGATCCCAAGCCTGTCCTCTGACCTCCACATACACACTGGAATGTCAGTGCCTGCACTCATACACTCAAACATACGCACACATCTAAACATACAATAAATAAATAAGTAGAAATTTTACTTATTTATTTGAGAGAATGGACACACCAGGGCCTCCAGCCACTGTAGATGAATTCCAGATGCATGTGCTACCTTATGCAACTGGCTTACGTGGGTCCTGGAGAATCAAACCTGGGTCCTTAGGTTTTTCAGGCAAGTGCCTTAACTTATTTCTCTAGCCCAAAATAGAATTTTTTTTTCCCCAAGGTAGGGTTTCACTCTAGTCCAGCCTGAACTGGAATTCACTATATAGTCTCAGGGTGGCCATCATATTCAGGGTATCCTTGAACTCATGGTAATCCTCCTACTTCTTCCTCCCGAATGCTGGGATTAAAGGCTTGTACCACCATGCCCGGCCCAAAATAGAAAAATTTTAAAAATACATAACAAATGAAAAAAAAAAGAACTAACTCAAACTTAGGTGTGGCTCGGTGGTAGAAAACTTGCATAGCATACATGCCCTGGGTTCAATCTAAATAAACAAAAAAGGGCAAAAGGGGGCTGGAGATGGCTTAGTTTTTAAGGCATTTGCCTGCAAAGCCAAAGGACCCTGCTTCAATTCCCCAGGACCCACATAAGCCAGATGCACAAGGAGGCGCATGTATCTGGAGTTCATTTGCAGTGGCTGGAGGCCCTGGCATGCCCATTCTCTCTCTTACTCTCTCTCTCAAATAAATAAGTAAATAAATAAAATATATTTTTTTAAAAAGGAAAAAAAAGGAGAGTTGGGGGGAGGAACTACCTAATCATAAAAAAAGCAGAGACAAAATTTCAAATAACTACAGAGATACAAGACTTCTATAATAATCTATAAAACATTATAGAAATAAAAGAGCTGATATAATAAAAGATAACATTCTATGTTCATGGGTTCAAAGACTTAGTATTGTTTAGGTGTCTATACTCTCCAAAGTGATCTACAATCAATGCAGTCCCACTCATAATTCCAATGACAAGTTTTTGCAGCACAAAAAAGTAATTTTAAAGTCAGGTGTGGTGGTGCATGCCTTTCATCCTAGCACTCAAAAGGCAGAGGCAGGAATTCAAGGCCAATCTAGGACTACAGAGTTAAGGGAGGAAGGGGGAACAGGGAGGAGGGTAGAGGAAGAGGAGGGAGAAAAGGGAGAAGGAGAAGAAAGTGCAGGAAGAGGGAGGAGGAGGAAGAGGAGGCAGGAAGAACAAGGAAGAAGAAGAAGAGGAGGAAGGAGGAAAGGAGGAGAAGATGAACCCTAAAATATATATGCAATTTTCAAGGGATTTCAAATAGCCAAAAGGCTTTAAGAAAATAAACAAAGCTGGAGCATTCATACTTTCTGCTTTGAAAATTTACTATCCACAGTAATGGAAACAGTGTGGCATGGGTATAAAACAGACATATAGGGGCTGGGGAGAGATGGTTCAATGAATAAAGCACCTGTTGTGAAAGCATGAAGGGAATTATTGGGATCCCCATTAACTGCTTTTAAAATTACTTTTTTCTTTATTTGCATGTGTATACCAGGTCCTCTTGTTAGTGCAAACCACCACCAGATACTTTCATTACTTTTCTGCATCTGGCTTATATGGGTGGCCTGGGAATTGAACCAGGGCGGACAGGTTTTGCAAGCAAGTACCTTTAACCACTGAGGCTTCTTTCCAGTCTCCATCCCACCCCCAGTATACATTTAAATGCTGGATGGGCATAGTGGCCCACCTATCCCAGTGCTCTGGAGGCTGAGACAGAGGATCCCTGGGCCAAGCTGGCTAGTTAGACCAGCTGAACTAGTGAGCCTTGGGTTCAAGTGAGAGCTTGCCTCAGTAAAAAAAGTGGGGAGTGATCAGGGAAGTCACTGATCTCTGGCCTCCATACACATGTGCCAACACAAACATGCACACACATATACAAGCAAAACAAAACCAAAACAGACATACAGACCAATGGAACAGAAAAAGCACAGTAGGGTTGGAGAGATGGCTTCACGGTTAAGTTGCTTGCAAGGCAAAGCTAAAGGACCCAGGTTCAAGTCCCAGTACCCATGTAAAGCCAGATGCACATGGTGGAGCATCATCTGAAGTTCGTTTGTAGTGGCTAGAGGCCCTGGTGCACCCATTCTCTCTCTTTACTTCTTTCTCTCACTCTTTCAAATAAAAACTTTTTTTTTTTTTTTTTTTTTTTTTTTTTTTTTTTGCAAGGTAGGGTCTCACTCTGGTCCAGGCTGACCTGGAATTAACTATGTAGTCTCAGGGTGGCCTTGAACTCATGGCGATCCTCCTACCTCTGCCTCCCAAGTGCTGGGATTAAAGCATGCGCCACCACGCCCAGCTCAAAACATTAAAAAAAAAAAAAAAAAAAAAAAAAGGATAGATAGGAAGAAAGCCTGGAATATATGGTCAAAAAGAATTTTATTTTTGGTGTTTCAAGGTAGGGTCTCACTCTAGCTCAGGCTGACATGGAATTCACTATGTATCCTCCCAAGTGCTGGGATTAAAGGCATGCGCCACCACACCCAGCTTCAAATGTTTTTAACAAGGATGCCAAAACCATTCAGGGGAGGAAGGACTGCTTTTCAACAAATGCTACTTGGTTGTGGACCTGGATAGTGACATGCAAAAGTATGAAGTCAAGGCCCTTACCTCACACTACACACAAAATTAACTCAGGATTGGACCAGAGACTTAAATGTAAGACCTAAACCAATACAATTTTTTTGGTTTTTGTTTTTCGAGGTAGGGTCTCACTCTAGTTCAGGCTGACCTGGAATTCACTCTGTACTCTTGGAGTGGCCTTGAACTCTCAGCGATCCTCCTACCTCTGCCTCCCAAGTGCTAGGATTAAAGGCAAGTGCCACCACACCTGGCCAATCTTTTTTTATTCAATATTTTATTTTTTTATTTTTAAAATTTATTTATTTATTTTTATTTGAGCAAGACAGAGAATGGGCACACCAGGGCCTTTTCAGGATCTGTGAACAAACTCTAGACATGTGCAACATTGCATGCTTGCGTCACTTTTTTTTTTTAATATTTTATTTATTTATTTATTTATTCATTCATTCATTCATTCATTTGAGAGAGAGAAAGAGAGAGAGAGAGAGGGAAAGAGAATGGGTGCGCCAGGGCCTCCGGCCATTGCAAACGAATTCCACATGCATGTGCCCCTTGTGCATCTGGCTTACATGGGTCCTGGGGAATCGAACCGAGGTCCTTTGGCTTTGCAGGCAAATACCTTAACCGCTAAGCCATCTCTCCAGCCCTTGCGTCACTTTTGCATCTGGCTAAACATGGGACCTGGAGATTTGAACAAACGTTCTTAGGTTTCACAGGCAGGCACCTTAACCACTAAGCCATCTCTCCAGCCCTAATATTTTATTTATTTATTTGACAGAGAAAGAGGGAGAGAGAGAATGGGCGCGCCAGGACCTCCAGCTACTGCAAGCTAACTCCAGACATGTGCGCCCCCTTGTGCATCTAGCTAACATAGGTCCTGAATAATAGAACCTGGGTCCTTTGGCTTTGCAAGCAAACGCCTTAACTGCTAAGCCATCCCTCCAGCCCCTAAACCAATACAATTCTTAAAGAACTATTAGAGCTTAGCAATATGGGATTTTCAGGATATTCCTAACTATGACACCAAAGTTCTAAATAATGAGAAGAAAACAAATTGGTTGGCATGAAAAATTTTAAATGTTGTGTACTACCAAGCATGAAGGAACACCTCTGTAATGTAGCACTTAGGAGGCTGAAGCAAGAGGATCACAAGTTTGAGGCCAGCCTGAGCTATAATGAGATTCTGTCCACAACAAACATAGAGCTAAGATCTGGAGGCAACCCAAATGTGCATCCGCAGGAATAGTAGATAGCACAGGAAGGCCAGCTATGCATGAAACTTACAGCAGAAAAACTCAGACAACTGCAGCCACAGGGAGGAAGCTGAGTAAAGAAGAAAGGCAGAGGATGACAAAGTGTGGATCCTATCCACACAAGTTGCCAGCACACACCCCTCCACAGAAACAGACTATCATCTGGGGGGCTTCCAGGGGCAAGGAGAGGTGAGCCTTAGTTTTTAGTTGGGATGGTTTCACAAGATGAAGAGGGCTATGAGCTGATGGTTGTATATTAGATATATTTACAACTAATGAAATGACACACACATACACACAGACTACCTTGTCATAAGAAAAAGTTGCCCGTCCTACCTGGAATTTCTTAATTCCTGTGAGACGAGAGAGCTCTCTGAACTCCAGCTGAATGCTTGTCACCTCAGCCACTGTGCTGTCTGAAGTCCACTGGGGTGGGTGGGCAACTCCAGTTCCAATGTTCACATCTGAGTATGGAATCTTGGAGGGCGTGGCAAAGGCAGGCATTAGCCGATTTCCAAAATCTTCCTGGTATTAGAGCAAAATAGAGAATTAAACGTCCAGTCAGAAAGCCTCTTCTATAAGTCACCCAACTGTATCAAGCATGTGGAAAGACATGGCTTAGTGACTTCCTAATGCTCGCACATAGCAAAACCAGGCTGCAGACATTAGCACTGAGGGACCATGCCGCAGGTGAGAAGTGAATTAGTATTACAGAGTAAGAAGAGAAGAACACCAGAAATGCCTCCCCCAAAATCTAAGCCAGGGTGGTGGTGCACGCTCCCAGCACTTGGGAGGCAGAGTTAAGTTCAAGCCAGCCTGGGACTACAGAGTGAGTTCTAGATCAGCCTGGGCTCGAGAGAGAGCCTACCTCAAAAAAAGAAACAAACACTCTCTCCCTTAAGGGATTAAGAGATGGAGCACAATCCAGGAGGCATCATACCACAGGCAGCTTCAGCCAGGAACACTCACGGCTTTTCTCAGGAACATGCTGTCCCCTGACAGGTGGTAGGTGCTCAGCAGGCCTCCCAGGATGCGGATGGTGCTCTCAAACAGGTTAACATCAACATTTTTCTGAAACTTTAACTTCTCTGACACCCACTTCCTGGCTTCCTCAAATTCTGTGATATGAAAGGGCAAGGTAAAGGAACAAATTTTCAGGTCTGCCTTACCGCAAGACAAATATATCTTCTAAATGCCTTTGTGAAGCCAGATATGGGTGGCACAAGCCTGGAATCCCAGCACTCAGACTGAAACAAAAGAATTGCCAGGACAAAGTCCCAAGCCAGCCTGAACTACATAGCAAATAATAGACCAGTCAGAGATACACAGCAAAACCCAGTCTTAAAAGCTGGGAGTGGGGCCGGAGAGATGGCTTAGCAGTTAAGGCATTTGTCTGCAAAGCCAAAGGACCTCAGTTCGATTTCCCAGTACCCATGTAAGCCAGATGCACAAGGTGGCACATGCATCTGGAGTGCATTTGCAGCAGCTGGAAGCCCTGGCTTGCCCATTCTCTCCCTCTCTCTCTTTCTCACTCTGCCTCTTTCCCTCTCTCAAATAAATAAAAAAATATAAAATATTAAAGCCAGGCGGTTAAAGGCACTTGCTTACAAAGCCTGTCGGTCTGGGTTCAATTCTCCAGTACCCATGTAAAGTCAGATGCAGAATGTGGCGCGTGCACCTGGAGTTTGTTTGCAAGAGCAAAAGACCCTTGTGAGCCTATTCTACCCTTTACCTCTACAATTAATTAATTAGCCAGGCATGGTGGCACATGACTTTAAACCCAGCACTTGGGAGGCAGAGGTAGGAGGATCACCAGGAGTTCAAGGCCACCCTGAGACTACACAGTGAATTCCAGGTCAGCCTGAGCTAGAGTGAGACCCTACCTTGAAAAACCAAATAAAATTAAATTAAATTAAAAAATAAACCCCTGCTGGATGTGGTGGTACACACCTTTAATCCCAGAACTTGGGAGGCAGAGGTAGTAGGACTGGTGTGAATTCAAGACAGCCTGAGACTACATAGTGAATTACAGGTCAGCATGGGCTAGAGCAAGACCCTACCTCAAAGAAAAAAAATGATGGCGCACTAGGGACTGAGGTAGGAGAGTTGCTGTGAGTTTGAAGTCAGCCTGGGTACAGAGTGAGTTGCAGGTCAGTCTGAGCTAAAGTGAAATCCTATTTCAAAAAACCAAACCAGGGCTGGAGAGATGGTTCAGCAGTTAAGGCACTTGCCAACAAAGCCTAATGACCCAGGTTCAATTTCCCAGTACCCATGTAAAGCCAGATACACAAAGTGGCACAAGCATCTGGAGTTCCTTTTCAGTGCAGCTGGAGGCCCTGGCGTGCCGATTTTCTTCCTCTCTCTCCCTCTCTCTGTATCTCTCTGCTTGCAAATAAACAAACAAAAAAAATAAAATATAACCCCAAAAACTAAACGTCTTCTGGAGTCCTCCAATCTCCAGGGGGTAAACTTAATAGTCATTAGCATATGCACATGGAACCATGGTAGTGCAATACCCTGGGAGCACAAACAGTCCTCACCAAAAGCTATGGCACAAGGAATACATGAGTGACTCACTGGTGGTCTTCAAGCTTTTCAATTAAGCAAACATTTACACTATCAACTTAGAAATGACTAAAGATCCTATAGTAGACAGCCTCATGTCACTGGGATGAGCCTCTAGACCAGACAGTTTATGGTGAGGGAAGAGAGATTTCATTGAAGCTTCCAGATTCAGGAGAAGTTGCATAATTGCAGAAGATGGCCCCCTTTCACAGATCCAAGCAGAGAGAAAAAAAAACAGCACCAAAAAGGCAAGCAAGCAGCACACTTCAGGAACTCCAGGCAAAGCTCCAGCACTCTGCATATCTTTAGACTGGAATTCCAAATCCAACCCCATACCTTAGGGCTGGACCTTAGGCTCTAACCACATGACACCTCCTCCAGTCAGCTGGCTGCATATCTAAATTACAAACTTTAATAAAATCCTGAATATTTGGGGGGCCATCTATTCAAACTACCACAGATACACTCCCAAATTAAATGGTAAGGGGGACATCACAGAGATACAGGAATGGGCAGCTTTACATCAGATCTCAACTGACAGCCCCTCACTATAGAACAGACTAGAGGCAAGCAGACAGCTGTTCTGAGTGGGCCCTGGGTGGCTGTTTGGAAGAACAGGCCCTGACCACACCAAGAACAGGCTCTCTGCCCTCAGAAGGGAAAATCAAGGTCCAAAGACTCATGAACCCTCACACACTGCTTCAGCATGTGTGTTACATATGGGAACTAAGACCACTCCAGGAAAGAGCTATTACCTTTTTTCAGACCCAAAATCCACATGGTGTCCAAGGCGTCGATCAGGGTGAGGCCCAGGCCAAACCACTCACTGAAGGTTCTGGAAATGGGTTTCAGCTCATCATGACCCCAAGCAAACTTGCGGTATCCCTTCCATGCATGGAGGAAGGCCTCGATCACCCCCTTCTGGCGCTCATTCAGGGGCACTAGATGGAAAAAAGTGCGGTTGATAAGGGACAGTTCTGCCCTCAGGGCAAAAAGGGTCTCCAGAGACCAGCTGTGACCCCTGAGTGATGGAGCAGGATGGACACTGGGCAGGGCCATGAGTAGAATGAAAGGAGGCAGGATAGGCTAAAGTGAGGCAGTGAAGGTGGGGAGCACAGGGCCACAGTAAGACCCTCAGGTATACACATAGCAACCAAAGGGCACATCATCTAGAAGCCACACTTAACAGTACTGAGCCCTCTGGGGGCCCAGCAGGTACATCTCTTGGGTCACTGGGTTCTCTGCTCAAAGGGGAAAAGAGACAGAATCCCCATGGCCCAACAGAAGACAAAGGCCTTTGAAGCAGCTGATATGCAGAGCCTGGCCTCCACAGTATGCAACAATGGATTAAGTAGGAATCAGTGATGGAGCAGACTGCAGCATGCATGCCCTCCACACACACACACCAACTGCAGCATGCACATCCTCAGCACACACAAGATCCAGCCAGACAAACGTCAGAAGTCCCATGGGACAAGGGCCAGTGCAGATACACTGGGGTCCTGTTTGGTCTCCTGGTGGCAACCTCATCTCCACAAGAAGCTATCTTCTCCTGAACTGTACACAGTACAGCCTTTGTGTGAGACATGTAGGGGTAACACATCATTTACCTCCCACTAGATTCTAAGGCTCCTGCTGATGGACATGGCTTAGCCGTCCACTCCTAACACCAGTAATCACCAGTGACAGGGCTCCTGTCAAGTCAAGGCTGTGAAGTCTCAGCTTGGGGCTGCACTGTTCTCCTGAACTTAGGTATATAGGATCCTATGAGCAGGTCCTGGCAATGATTAACCAGAACCTCAAAATTTCTCTATGTAGGCTGGGCATGGTGGCACACGCCTTTAATCCCAGCACTCGGGAGGCAGAGGTAGGAGGATGGCTGGGAATTCAAGGCCACCCTGAGACTTCATAGTGAATTTCAGGTCCACTTGGGCTAGAGTGAGACCCTACCTCAAAAGACAAAACAAACAAGCAAATAAAAAATTTCTCTATGTACAATGGAGACATAAAAACATCACTTACCATAAAGGGCATCTTGAAAACAGAAAAAAAATCCAGTCACACACAGAACTTAGCTTGAGGTAAGGACGTCAATGAGTGATGCTAAGATCCCACTGACTCACAGAGCTGCCCAAGGACCTGGCAGGCCCAGAAGTAAGTGGACACAGCAAAGGATACTTGTGTCCCTACTTATTTATCCCAACGTACAACCTTGCTCAGGCACACAATAGCAAATTCAAATCTCCCAAACACAGTTTCTTCTACTGCTGCTCAGTCAAGAGACCAGGACAAGCCAGGTGTGGTGGCTCACGCCTTTAATCCCAGCACTTGGGAGGTAGAGGTAGGAGGATCGCCTTGAGTTCAAGGCCAGCCTGAGATTACATAATGAATTCCAGGTCAGCCTGGGCTGGAGTGAAACCCTACCTTGAAGAACCAAAAAAAAAAAAAAAAAAAAAAGAGAGAGAGAGAGACCAGGACAACTGAAAAGCTACAGTTACTGGGGCTGTAAGAAGTGTTTGGTGTTTGGACCCAGACTCATAGATGGCTGAAGGGTGAACTACACAGACGACAGGCAGGAGGTCATAACCCGGACAGAGGGCCAACCTAGAGGCTCTCCAGTGCATCCCAGGTGAGGCAAGGGAACAGATGGAAAAACTCACCCGGCTCTTTCTTCACCCTGGCTGCCAATGAAGGCTTGATGGAGGCTTCCACTCTTCTTGAAGGGAGTTCAGTACCCTGCTCAGGTTCAATCACTGCTCCTCGCCAGCTTCAGGGTTGAAGGTAAAGTAGTCAGTCAGATGAACCACTTGTGTTCACACCCTTCATGCCCCACAGCCATGCCTCAGACAATGCCTGCTCCCAAAGGGTGCCATCTCTACAGGAACCATGGCCACAGAGCAACAGGAAAAGCACCAGTCAGTCCTGACACAGCAATCTATCTGGTCAGGACTGTGGGAATGCCAGAGCTGCTCTATGAAAGGGGGAAGCCTGGACCAGAGACCAAAGCAAGAGGTGTTCCTGAGAACTGTGAGGAATCCCAGGATTCTGCAGGGAGTTCAGTGGCCAAAAGCTGACTTCTAAGGTAGTGAACACATAACTTACTGTATAAAACCAAAGTAATGTGAATCAGATGCAGGAGCAAAGCAGCTATCTAGACTGTCACAATCTACCCAAAGACATGTTCTACCTTGGGTATATCCCTATCTGGGGTTTTGTTCAATGGTAGCTAATTAGGCTGTCACAATCTACGCAGACACATGGAAGCCTTGCGTGTCTGCCTGGGATTTTGTTCAATGGTGCACACCAGGAACAGAGATTTGCTGCTGCACGACTCCCTGTCGAGGAGGGTCTTAAAAGGGTTTTCTTGTTTTAAAATATGGAATGCAGGCTGGAGAGATGGCTTAGTGGTTAAGGTGCTTGGCTGGAAAGCCAAAGGACCTAGGTTCAAGTCCCCAAGACCCACGGAAGTCAGGTGCACAAGATGGCGCATGCATCTAGAGTTCATTTGTGCTGGCTGGAGGCCCTGGTATGCCCATTCTCTTTCTTTCTGCCTCTTTCTCTCTCTCTCACCCTCAAATAAACAGACAATAAAAATATTTTAAAATATGGAATGTTTCAGATTTGTGTATCAACTTTGCACAGTGTCATGCCAGTCTTCTCTGTCATTCCAATTTTAGTACATGTGCTGCTGACACTGGCACCCAAATGGTCTCTTGAACAACCTGAGCAGAACTGGGCCTGAGTTCACCTACTGCCCCTCAACTCTGAAGGTTCCATCTTAGGAACACATGACAGGACACTGCCTAGCTGAGTTGCAAACATGATCAGCACCTTCTCCAGGCCACAATTTGCCCTCAGGGATACCTCCACACTGTCTTATGTGCTCATGAGTCTCCTAAGGTCTCAGGGTCTGTATGACTACCCATAATATTTCAAATGGGAAGTACAAAGTGTGGCCTCAGATTCTGTACATTCACCCATCTTCTCCTCTTAGTACCTGATGACAGTCCTCTGTGTGTTTTCTTCTTGCTGAGCATTCCCCTGGACTGCTTCCCTCTCCTTAGTGTCATCCTGTGTCCTGTCTTTGGAGACTGTGTTGGGAGCTCTGATTTGCAGGTGGGGGGGTCCCCGTCGGAAATGCCTTCGAGGCTTCTGAACCAAAATCAGAGTCACATATGAGAATACCTTACCTGCTATGAACCATATTTCTTTTTTTGGGGGGGGGGGGAGAACAGGGTTTCAAGGTAGGGTCTCACTCTAGCCCAAGCTAACCTGGAATTCACTATGTAGTCTCAAGGTGGCCTTGAACTTGCGGTGATCCTCCTACCTCTGCCTCCCAAGTGCTCGGATTAAATATGTGTGTCCCCAAGCCAGACACTTTTTTGGTTTTCTGAGGTAGGGTCTCATTCTAACCCAGAATTATCTGGAATTCACTATGTAGTCTCAGGGTGGCCTCAAACTCACAGCAGTTCTCCTCCTTCTGCCTCCTTAGTGCTAGGATTAAAGGCACATGCCACCATGCCCGGTCATATTTCCCCACACTCAGAGTGCTCCACCAATCTAACGAATTAGTTTCACTTTTACATGTGGTCTGCACATTTGGAAGACAGAACTGGCTAGTATATGCTAGACAGAGAGATGACAGCTCTGCTGGGATAATTTAAAACTGAAAAAGATCCTAGAAACATAACAACAACAAAGACAAAGCAGATGTGAGACAGGGTTGCTGACTCTCCATCTGAGAAAGAGTGGCACAGCACTGGGTCCTCACTGAGTACAGAGTTGCAAGTGGCAGAGGTGAGTTTTCCTTGCCACTCTTATACCTGAGGCAACCTTGGCAACAGGCCAATGGGCTTTCCAGCCCCATTCTCTATGTTCCCACAGTAGCAAGCATGGAAAACCAACCTCATATTTACTAATATCATGAATAGAGGATTTGGTAAGTTATGGTATGTCTATGCAACAGAAGACCAAACTGTAAGAACCTGCATAACAGGGGATACTCTCAGAAAATGTACCCAAAACTTAGGATGAGCCGGACATGGTTGCGTGTTCCTTTAATCTCAGCACTTAGGAGGCAGAGGTAGAAGGATCACCAAGAGTTCAAGGCCATCCTGAGACTACATAGTGAATTACAGGTCAGCCTGAGCTACAGTGAGACCCCACCAAAAAAAAAAAAAAATAAAAAATAAAAACCTTAGGATGAATGTCCACATAAACAACCCTCGATTGTGTACATGTGTATATCCAAATAAACTTATGAAAATGAACTAAATGAGCTGGGTGTGGTGATAAATGCTTTTTTTTTTTTTTTTTTGGTTTTTGCAAGGTAGGGTTTCACTCTGGTCCAGACTGACCTGGAATTAATTATGTATTCTCAGGGTGGCCTCGAACTCTCAGTGATCCTCCTACCTCTGCCTCCCAAGTGCTGGGATTAAAGGCGTGCACCACCACACCCGGCTGCTTGATAAATGCTTTTAATCTTGGCACTTAGGAGGTTGAGGTAGGAGGATGGCTGTGAGTTCAAGGCTAGTCTGGGACTACAGAGTGAGTTCCAGGTCAGCCTGGGCTAGAGTGACTCTACCTCAAAAACAAACATACAAACAAAAAATAGACTTTTTTTTTTTTTTTTTTTTTTTTTTTTTTTTTTGAGGTAGGGTCTCACTCTAGCTCAGGCTGACCTGGAATTCACTCTGTAGTCTCAGGGTGGCCTCGAACTCACAGTAATCCTCCTACCTCTGCCTCCCAAGTGCTGGGAGTGCACCATCTGACTTTGTTTTTGTTTTTAAATTTTACACCTGTCCCAGCATTCCAATCTTTCTGCCAAAGCACCTGTAACACTGAAACCATTTAAAGCAGAGATGTTACATAGAAAACTAGCCCCCCCCCCCTACCACAGAGAAGAGCCACAGGCTGGTGAAAAAGTCCACAAGCTTCTGAGAACATCACAGTCCTGAGCCCATGCAAGAGATACTCAGAATATTCAGCAGGTGCCAAGCCAGGTGCAGTGGCGCACGCTTTTAATCCCAGCACTCAGGAGGCTGAGGTAGGAGGATCACTGTGAGTTCAAGGCCACCCTGGGACTACACAGTGAATTTCAGGTCAGCCTGAGCTAGAGTGAGACCCTACATCAAAAAAAAAAAAAAAAAAAAAAAAAAAAAAAAAAAAAAAAAAAAGCCTCTGCTTTTATGCAATTAAGAGGAACAGCATGCAAAAGGCCAAAGGACATAATGAAACACAGCAGCAACACCCTCCATTTGGAATGGAAGCATCTCCAAACTGACCAGGGGTGACAGTCCCAAGCTTAAAGCTTTGGCCAGTGGGCCTCCACCTCACACCTCCGGAACCAGTACTGGGGAGGCAGGTCCTTACAGCAGTTGTCAGCAAGGACTTCCTGTCTGTGTGAGGCCCAGAAGGAATATGAAACCTCCACCTGGTGCTCAGGACTCCGCCCACAGGGAGAAGTGCCTGAGGTATTGACACGTCTGTTAGGCATAGTTGTAGCCATGTGCATGTGCAAACAGTAACTGACAGACAAAGGCTTCAAGAAGTGAAGCAACTAAAATGCACTGGGCACCTGTCCCAGCTCTCAAAACTCAAGACAACTGGATTTTGCGCTCTCTATAACCCACCTCTGGACTCCACTTCATCTTCTCAGTACCCTACCCCACCTCCTCACCAATCCCAAATTTCTAAGTGGGCACCCCAGGATGAGCCCTGGACATTCACTCATCCCTTCTATACAACACAGACGACTTCTCCTAGGATTCCCAAAACCTGTTACCCCTGCTGGGCAATACCATCACCTTTTATAGCTCAAAGCTGCCAGAGCCAGGTGGAGCTCCTCAGTGTTCCTAGGCTAGTTCCTATGCATTCATTGCAAGCCCCTATGCCCAAAAATCTTCCCTTCCAATCCCAAACAGTGCTGTGAAGCCTTCCCATGTGAGCACGTTCAGCTCTCTCCCTGCCTCTTGCCTTTCTTGGATCTTCTTAGACATGTGGCTCTCACTCTCCACAGCACCAGGACCATAGGCAGGCAAATGCCAGCCCTCCCTCGCAAGTGCAGCCCTATGGGAATGTCACTTCACTAGGGTCCATCTTGCTGAACCCTGTTCTGCCTACCCTGAACAACAGCACCCTTTGGGGCCAGGTCTTTAGGGAGATGGTTATAACCTTCAGCATTGGTCCCACTCTGCCATAGTGTCTCCTGCCCTCTTCAAATGGGACATGTGCCACATGCCAATCTGCTTAATCCTGTTTGTTGCTGACCTCTCATATCAGACTGTGGTTCCTACAAAGAGACATCTCTTTTTTTCATCACTGGGCAGCCAACACTTAACACAGTACTTAGCCCAGAGTCGTGTTCAAAGAGAATGAAGAAAGGGTCCACCTCTTCTTTCCCTAACTATGATGCAAGCAGGGTAGAATGAACCAAGTATGAAGTGAAAAGGTGTTGAATGCTGCAGGGAGATCAGTCCTTTTCAGCAACTTGCTGAATAGAATGAATAGAATGTTCTGGAACACCAACTCCACATTGTTTTTGACTAGAAGTACCTGAGGCACCATCTCTGGAAAGTCTTCTGGGTTGGCATCTGCCTTCTGAGGAGCTGGTAAGACAGGTGGGTTTGCTGGTTTCAACCCCGGGATTTCTGGTCTCATCTTCTGCTCTTCTGTGGGTCTGCCACTCAGGCCTGTGGAAGAGATCTTTCACCTCAAGGCCCAGATGAGGCTTACGCTGTACCACAAAAGATGTCTAAATAGGTGTTATTTGAGGACAATAAGACCTAATTCTAAGAAGCTACTGAATTCCAAACAGCTAGAGGAATCCTTTTTTTGTTGTTGTTGCTTGCTTGTTTGTTTGTTTTTGATTTTTCAAGGTGTCACTCTAGCTCAGGCTGATCTGGAATTCACTACGTAGTCTCAGGGTGGCCTTGAACTCTCAATGATCCTCCTACCTCTGCCTCCCGAGTGCCAGGATTAAAGGCATGCACCACCATGCCCGGCTCTCAATTATTTTTTTTTGAGACAGGGTCTCATGTGATCCTGGCTGGTCTCAAACTTCTGATCCTTCTGCCCCAACTTACCAAGTACTGGGATTACAGGCATGTGCCACCTCTTTTCAAATATTTTTCTTTTTGAAAAAATATTTTTATTTATTTATTTATTTGAGACAAACAGAGTGAGAGGAAGAGAGAAAGAGTGAGAATGGGCACACCAGGGCCTCCAGCCACTGCAAATGAACTCCAGACACATGTGCCACCATGTGCATCTGGTTTACATGGGACCTGGAGGATAGAACCTGGGTTCTTAGGTTTTACAGGCATGTGCCTTAACCACTAAGCCATCTCTCCAGCCCCTCAAATATTTTTCAAAGGACTGAGTAGTATGTGTCCTTACGCACAATGCACAACCTCTAATCACTTCACCTTAGCAATGTCCATTCTGGAAAGAACATGGTGATAAACAGGCAATTCATATGAGCAACCTGCAGCAGTTCCGTGGCTTTCCTCTGAGCAGCAATCTTAAGGAAGCCCACAAGGATCCTTCTCATCCTCATAAGAAATCTGCTAACCTTTTGTAAACACACAGTAGTAACAAGTCACAGGGCACTGATGTGGCTATTAAAACTGACTGTCCAGCCGGGCATGGTGGCGCACGCCTTTAATCCCAGCACTTGGGAGGCAGAGGTAGGAGGATCGCCGAGAGTTTGAGGCCACCCTGAGACTACATAGTTAATTCCAGGTCAGCCTGGACCAGAGTGAGACCCTACCTCGCAAAAAAAAAAAAAAAAAAAAAAAAAAAAACTGACTGTCCAATCCTCCAGACACAAAATGGCCTGGATATCCACGACCTCGCAGTGCCTGAAACAACCTACACAAGACCATCATAATAGGAGGAAAAGATGATGACATCAAAATTAAAAGAGACTAACTGAGAGAGGGAGGGGATATGATGGAACAGTAGAGTTTCAAAGAGGAAAGTAGGGGGAGGAAGGGAAGTACCATGGGACATTGTCTACAATTAAGGAAGTTGTCAATAAAAAAAAATTAAACATTAAAAAAAAAAAAGCGGGGCGTGGTGGTGCACGCTTTTAATCCCAGCACTCGATCAGAGGATTGCTGTGAGTTCGAGGCCACCCTGAGACTACATAGTGAATTCCAGGTCAGCCTGGACAAAAGAGTGAGACTCTGCCTCAAAAAATCAAAAATAAATAAATACATAAACAAATGACTGACTGTTCAAGCTCAAGCCTAATGGTCTCTGACAGAGAGGCTGGGAGACAACAATAACATCAAATAAGTAGAGAAAAGTCTGTGGTGTCAGCTGCACATCAAAACTGCTCTGTTAGAGGCGTCTATGGGCTAGAGAAATGGCTCAGAAGTTAAAGAGCGCTTCCTGCACAAACATGAGCCTGAAGCTGCCCAAGTTCAACTCCAGCACCCACATAAACAACTGTGCATGGCCATGCACACCTGTAGCCCCAGTCCTGTGGGGAGCAGAGACTGGAGAATAGCTCAAGCTTGTGGAAAAAAAAAATCAGCAAGCTCCAGTATTAGTGAAGACTACCTCAAGGAAATATGTCTGCAAGAGTGATGTAGAGGGGAACCCAACATTCTCCTCTGGCCTCTGCATGTGCATCGGGAACTGCATCTGCATACACCATACATACAACACACCATTCACATATACTACCCACACGAAAGAAAAAACGGTGTGTAAACAGATGTGTTTGGTTTAGAACAGAACTCCATCTTTCAAATCCTCTGCATTTCTTGTAAACTTGTGGCCACATATGCCTCCTGGACTTGTTTCACGTGGACTGCAAGACTGGGTCTGCCCTCAACCCAAGTATCCCCTGGCTCTAGTAGACCACTGGTGTTTCTGATACCTTTCCAATGGTCGGCCACCTGGACATAGGACAGGAATCCGCAGAGAATCAGAAAGGCCGAGATGAAGAGAATCACATTCCGCTGCAACCGCGACAGCTGCTTCCATTTCTAAGGAACAGCCAGAGAATGACGTTTAGTGAGGATAGTGAGTAATTTAAAAAAAGATCTAATTGTCAGTCTTCCTTGTTTGTTTTTTTTTTTCGAGGTAGGGTTTCACTCTAATTCAGGCTGACCTGGACTTTACTATGCAGTCTCAGGGTGGCCTTGAACTCAAGGTGATCCTCCTACCTCTGCCTCCCGAGTGCTGGGATTAAAGGCGTGCGCCACCACGCACAGCTGTATTCCTTGTTTTGGGGCACAGAGAAGATCCTTGTCGGGAGAATTTAAATTGATGGGTAAACACGGGGGGGGGACGCACAAACTGGCTCATGCGCGGTATGAACAAGAAAACACAGGTCCAGCTGCACGGTCCCTGGAGGAAGACTCTAAGAATGCCCGTGACCTGGCTCCGGAAGACAGTGCATCTATGCCCATGCACCCCCACTCCACCGACCCCAGGACCTCCAGACACACAGGAACATCCCGCATGAAGACAGGCGGGGATTTAGTCCCTGGGCCCAAAGGAAATGCCATTGGAATCCAAGCCACGAGAGCCAGGCGCGGCAGAAGCTGGACTAGAGTTGGACGACCCGGGGTCTTGGGACGCCCCCAACCCGGACCCCGCGCCTCACCCACCCTCCAGCACGAGCGCCGCCGCCGGCTCTTGCTGTTGTCGTAGCTCTCGCCAAGGCTGAGCGTCACCGAGATGAAATCCCGGTGAGGCGCCGGCGGCGGCGGCGGGTACATGATGGCGAAGACGGCTGGCAACACCCCGCTCGCAGGCGCCGTCAGGAAGTCCAAGTCTCAGGCCGACCACGGGAAGCCATCGCCGTCCACACCCCGCCCACAGCCTGAACTCTCCAGTGCGCAGTCGCCGCGACCTGCGCCGGGTGTGGCGCATGCGCGCGCCTCCCGCGGCTTACGGGGCACCCTTTTTCGCGGGAGGCGCCTGCGCCGCGCGCTGACGTCACTGCGACGCGACTGTGGATGTGTCTAGAACGCCCTGCCGGCTCCTTGGCCGACTGCTGCCCACACACCTTGGGCCAGCTGGGAGCTCGGTGCCCGGTCACCGAGAAGCAAACCAAGGCCTCACTGGGACGCTCCTGGGAAATGGCGCGAGAAGCTGCGGACTGAGGGAAGGCTCTTCCCCTCCCCGCCCCCAGGATGCGTTCCCGACCTGGCTCTCGGCCTGGATACTTCCATCTCACTGCGAGTCCCGTGGAAGACGATCGCAGCTGGCCTTGCTTGCGTGTTTTTCCCTCGAGGAATACGCCCCAAAACAGTGAGGCTGCCCACTACCCGTGGTTGAATCTGCTTCTTCCTGGGCTGTGGCAGCTCCCTACTCGATGAGCCTCCAGCTCAGCACTTGGCTAACCTGGATTTTCTGCAGAAGACCCTCCTGACCTCGTGTTCCCTTCCTTCCTTTAAGGTTCCTCGCTGGTCTCTACGCACGCACAGGCCCTTGTTGGCGCTCCCAGCAGTGTCCTCACACTCAGCTCCCCGCAGTTCAGGAAGACTGTAGCCCACCGTAGCCGTGACTTAGAATACTGCAGGCGTTGATTGATCTGGGAACCTGGAAGTGCAGGCCTGAGGCTCTGCATTGTCTGCAGTTACTGCTGCTGGTAGTTATGCGGTGGCATTTGCAATGCGAGACCTTGAGGGGCTGGGAAGATAGTTCGGCCGGTAAAGTACTTGCCTTGCAAACATGACCTAAGTTTGAGCCCCCGAACCTGTGTAAAACAAGTCCCAGTGTGGTGGTAAGGGGCTTTTAATCCCAGGTCCTGACCTGGAATTAACTATGGTCTCAGGGTGGCCTTGAACTCTAGGCGATCCTCCTACCTCTGCCTCCCGAGTGCTGGGATTAAAGGCGTGCGCCACCATGCCCGGCTGGTAAGGGGCTTTTAATCCCAGAACTGAGGAGGCAGAGACGGACGAATTCCTGGGGCTCACTGGCTAGCCAGTGTACTTGTCAAGTTCCAAACCAATGACAGACCCTGTTAAAAAGAGAGGGGGTGGAGCTGGAGAGATGGCTTAGCGGTTAAGGCACATGCCTGCAAAACCTAAGGACCCCGGTTCGATTCTCCAGGTCCCACGTAAGTCAGATGCGTAAGGCAGCACACGCATCTGACGTTCGTTTGCAGTGGCTACAGGCCCTGGCGTGCCCATTCTTACTCTCCCTCTCTCTCTTTCCCTCTCTCTGTCTCAAATAAATAAATAAATAAAAATTAAATTAAAAAAAAAGAGGGGTGGGACTGGAGAGATGGCTTAGCGTTTAAGGCTAAGTTTGCCTGTAAAGCCAAAGGACCCAGGTTCTATTCCCCAGAATACACGTAAGCCAGATGCACAAGGAGGCACATGGAGTTCATTTGCAGTGACTAGAGGCCCTGGCACACCTCTCCATTTCTCTCTCTCTCAAATAAATAATAAAGACAGAAGAACATAAGATAAATCCTCTGAGGGCTGGGGAAATGGCTTAGTGGTTAAGAGTTTGCCTGTGAAGTCTAAGGACCCCAGTTCAATTCCCCAGGACCCACGTAAGCCAGATGCACAAGGGGCACAAGCATCTGGAGTTTGTTTGCAGTAGCTAAGGCCCTGGTGTGCCCATTCTCTCTATCTGCCTCTTTCTATCAGATAAAATATTTTTTCCTTTTTTTTTTTTTTGGTTTATCGAGGTGGGTCTCACTCAGCTCAGGCTGACCTGGAGTTCACTATGTATTCTCAGGGTGGCCTCTAACTCACAGCGATCCTCCTACCTCTGCCTCCCGAGTGTTGGGATTAAAAACATGCGCCACCACACCTGGCAAACAAAATATTTTTTAAAAATCCCCTGAAAGTCTCAGCTTGTACCAGACAGGAAGGGATGAGCAACCTGCTACCCACAGGTCCTGTCAAGGTTTGGAATCCAACATCAATGAGGGGGCTAAGGGAAAACCAAGTCAGCCACCAGGAGCAAGCAATAGTAAGGGAACCTCAGCCACCTCATTATTATCCTGAGGTCAGAAGCAAAGCAGCACTCATCTGGACCCACACAGCACTTGGGGCTAAGGGAAGAGTATTAGCACAAGTTTGAGGCCAGCCTAGGCTGCATAGTAAGTTCTAGGCCAGTCTGGAGAGCTAGACCCTGTCTGAAAAAAACAACAGAAATCCAGCACCTCTGAGGAAGAGTGACTGGTCTATGGTTGGTCTTCAGTTCCTATTAGTACAGCCACTCACAACTGCTGTTTACGCAGTATATCTTTAAAAACTTACAAGTGCTCAAGAGTACTTGGCACACAGCATGAAGGCCTGAGACTGCCCAAGTTCATATCCCCAGCATCCACATAAAAAGCTAGGTATAGGCGGGTATGGTGGTGCATGCCTTTAATCCCAGTACTTGGGAGGCAGAGGTAGTGTCACCATGAGTTCAAGGCCACCCTGAAACTACATAGTGAATTACAGGTCAACCTAGGCTAGAGGGAGACCCTACCTCTAAAATAAAATAATAAAATAAAATAAAAACAGTACTTACAGAGTTGGGTGTGGTGGCACACTTCACCTGTAATTGTAGCACTTCCTAGGTAGAGGAAGGAGGAGTGGGAAGGAGTTCACCTTATATTACAAACCTTGAATCAAAAAAGAGGGGGCTGGAGAGATGGTTTCATGGTTAAGGTGCTTGCCTGTGAACCCTACCTAAGGACCAAAAAAAAAAAAAAAAAAAAAAAGAGGGGCTGGAGAGATGGTTTAATGTTTGATTCCCCATGACCCATGTAACCCCGATGCACAAGGTGATGCATGTGTCTGAAATTTGTTTGCAGTGACTGAAGATCCTGGTGCACCCATTCCCTTCCTCCCACCCCCCCTTTCCCCATCTGCCTCTTTCTCAAATAAATAAAAGTATTTAAAAATTTTTTACTTTAGGGCTGGAGAGATGGCTTAGTGGTTAAACGCTTGCCTGTGAAGCCTAAGGATCACGGTTCAAGGCTTGATTCTCCAGGACCCACGTAAGCCAGGTGCACAAGGGGGTGCATGCATCTGGAGTTCGTTTGCAGTGGCTAGAGGCCCTGGCATGCCCATTTTCTCTCTCTCTCTCTCTACCTGCCTATTTCTGTATCTCTCTCTCTCAAATGAATAAATAAATAAAAATAAAATATTTAAAAAATTTTTTTACTTTATTTGTTTGCAAGCAGAGAGAGATAAAGAGGAGACAGAGAGAGAGAGAAATGGGCACTCCATGGCCTTTCACCACTGCAAACGAACTCCAAATGCCTGCACTCCCTAGTGCATCTGACTTAGTGGTTACTGGGGAATCGAACCTGGGTCCTTTGGCTTCACAGGCAAGCACCTTAACAGTTAAGACATCTCTCCTGCCCCAAAATTTTTTTTTAAGATTAAGAGCATGGTGTGGTGGCAAACACCTTTAATCCTAGCACTTGGAAGGCAGAGGTAGGAGGATCTCCATAAATTCGAGGTCACCCTGAGACTACATAGTGAATTCCAAGTCAGCCTGAGCTAGAATGAGACCCTACCTCTAACCCCCCAAAAAAAAAATTAAAAAGGATTGACCAATGCTAACAACCAGCTGACTTAACTATCCAGCACTGTACCTGGTAACAAACAGCAAGCTATGCCTTCAAGTGCACAGAACATTCATCATAGGCCATATCCTAGGCCCTAAAGTAAATGATTGGAAAAGTCCATAAATGGTTTGGAAATTAAAATGAATGCAGTTCTAAATAAACCAGTGGGCAAAAGTATCACAAAAGGGGCTGGGAAGATGGCACAGCAGTTAAAGGCAGTTGCTCCACATGCTTATCAACCCCAAGCTCAATTCCCAGTGCCCATATAAAGCTGGACATAAACTTCTATGATCCCATTGAGCCTACAGCAATGAGAGGCAGAGTCAAGAGAACCCCAGTGCTCATAGGCCAGCTAGCCTGGCCTTCCCAAGGGCAAAAACTAAAACAAGAGAGACCTTATCTCAAATGAGGTAAAAGGAGAGAACCAACACCTTAAAGCTGTCCTCTGGCTTCCATGCAGTCACCATGACTCTTTCACACACATATACACACACAAATTTAAAAATAAATAAAATAGCCCAGGCCAGGCACAGTGGTGCATGCCTTTAATGCCAGGACGCGAGAGGCAGGGGTAAAAGGATCACTGAGTTCAAGGCCAGCATGGGACTATAGGGTGAGTTCCAGGTCAGCCTGGGCTAGAGTGAGACCTTACCTCCCCAAAACAAAACAAAACAAAAATCACAAAAAAATTAGTAGATATTTTGAATTGGCAGAAAATAAATGTGTAAAAGAAATAGATTAGGGCTGAAGAGAAGGCTTAGTGGTAAAGGCACATTCCTGTGAAACCTAAGGACTCATGTTTGACTCTCTAGGTCTCACATATGCCAGATGCACAAAGTGACACAAGTGCGTGAGGTCACACGTGCATAAGGGGGTGCAAATGTCTGGAGTTCGATTGCAGTGGCTGGAAGCCCTGGCACGCCAATTCTCTTTCTCTCACTCTCTCACATAGAAAAAAATTAGATTAAAAAAAAAAAAGCCATAGCGGTTAAGGCACATGCCTACAAAGCTTAAGGAACCCGGTTCAATTCTTCAGGTCCCACATTAGCCAGATGCACAAGGTGGCACATGCATCAGGAGTTCGTTTGCAGTGGCTGGAAGCCCTGGTGTGCCCATTCTCACTTTCTCTCTGTGTCTCTCTCTCCCTCTCTCTCTGTCTCTAATAAATAAATAAAAATAAATCTTTTTTAAAAAAAAGCCAAGCAGGGCACGGTGGTGTACGCCTTTAATCCCAGCACTTGGGAGGCAGAGGTAGGAGGATCACTGAGAGTTCAAGGCCACCCTGAGACTGCATAGTTAATTCCAGGTCATCCTGGACCAGAGTGAGACCCTACCTCGGAAAAAAAAAAAAGCCAGGGGTGGTGGTGCACACCTTTAAGCCAGAACTCAGGAAGCTGAAATAGGAGGATATCTGTGAGTTTAAGAGCAGGCTGACACTACATAGTGAATTCCAAGTCAGCCTGGACTAGAGCAAAACCCTACCTTGAAAAACCAAAAAGAAAATTGCTGGGTGTGGTGGCACATACCTTTAATCCCAGCACTGAGAGGCAGAGGCCAGAGGATCACCGTGAGTTTGAGGACACCCTGATATTCACAGTGAATTCCAGGCTACCCTGGGCTAGAGTGATATGTCACCCACCCTGACAAAAAATCATTAGTGCCAGGTGGCACATGAGTCTGGAGTTCATTTGTAGTAGCTAGAGACCCTGGAGCACACATTCTCTCTCTCATTGCTCTCTCTCAAATAAATAATTATGTTTTTTTTTTTTTAAAAAAAAATCCCAGCACTCGGGAGGCAGAGGTAGGAGGATCGCCGAGAGTTAGTGCCCCTGACTCACTCACAAGAACTTCTAGGGCTGGGGAAATGCCCAGGGTGATATAGCACTTCCTGAGTTCATATTTCCAGAACCCAATGCCAGCAGTGGTTGCATATGAGTCTATAATCCCAAATGCTGGAAAAATGGTGACAAGGAACCCCTGAGGCTCACTAACTAGCTAGTGTATCCATATCAGTGAGCTCTAGGTTCAGCTACAGACCTTCCTCAAAGAATTAGGTGAATGGGGGCTGAGGAAATGGTTTAGCAGTTAAGGCGTTTGCCTGTGAAACCTAAGGACTTCAGTTTGATTCCCCAGAACCCACGTAAGCCAGATGCACAAGGGGGCACATGCATCTGGAGTTTGTTTGTAGTGGCTAGAGGCCCTGGTGTGCCCATTCTCTCTCTCTATAGATAGATAGATAGATAGATAGATAGATAGATAGATAGATAGATAGATAGATAGATAGATGATAGGTAGATAGATAGACAGACAGACAGGCAGGCAGGCAGGCAGATAGATGGGGATATATGTGTGTGTGTGCCTCTTCCTCTCTCTTTCATAAATAAACAAAATATTTAAAAAAAAAAAGAATTAGGTGAATGGGGGCTGTGGACACAGTGGTTAAGCTCTCTTCCTGCTCATGCTTGAAGGCCTGAGCGGCCATGACCTTCCAAATTAACTTCTGGGTGTGGCAACACGCACATGAAACCCTAGTCCCATAGGGGAACAGAGACCCAAAAATCTCCCCAAGCTCAAATAAAAACAGCAAGCTTTGGGATCAGTGAGAGACTCTGGTTTGAAACTAATGGGCAAGGCCTGGCATGGCAGTGCATGCCTTTAATCCCAGCACTCAGGAGGCAGAGGTGGGAGAATCACTGTGAGTTCGAGGCCACCCTGAGGCTACATAGTGAACTCCAGATCAGCCTGAGCCAGAGTGAGACCCTACCTTGAAAAAAAGAAAAGAATGGTTAGAAGAGCAATGGAGTAGGACACCTGACTTTCTGCTCCAGCAGCTGCAAGTGTGCATAACATACATGAGTGCAAAAGAAATGATTAAGGTGGAGAGTGATTGAGGAAGACTCCCAGCATTGACCTCTGCTCTTCACCCACATGCACACATGCCCATACATACAGAAGCAAAAATAAAATAATTAAAAATAAGCTGGGTGTGGTGGTGCACAGCTTTAGTCCCAGCACTTGGAAGGCAGAGGTATAAGGACTACTGTGAGTTTGAGGCCACCCTGAGGCTACATAATGAATTCCAGGACAGCCTATACTAGAGTAAGACCCTACATCAGAAAAAAAAAGAATCAAAAATAAATAAAAGACTGGAGAAATGGCTTAGCGGTTAAGGCGCTTGCCTGTGAAGCCTAAGGAACCAGCTTCAGTTCCCCAGGACCCACGTAAGCCAGTGCACATGGAGGCACATGCATCTGGTGTTTGTTTGCAGTGATTACAGGCCTTAGTGCACTCAATCTCTCTCTGTGTGTGTCTCTCTCTTCCTTTTTCTCTCTCTCATATATAAATAAGTAAAATTAAAACATTAAAAATAAATTTAAAAAGATCTGGAAAGGCTTTGTTTTCTTTGCTTCTAGATTAGTAGTCTCAGCCAGAAAGGGGTGAGGGCTCCAGTCAATCCTTATAAAACAGTCCTGTCCTGCTGAAGAAAGCAGCCTGTGGCAGCAGACTGAATCCCTGCTTCCTAGGTCTGTTCTGGGGTATGTGGGAACACCAAGATTGACACCTGAAGTCCTAACTGGACTTTCACCCTGCCCCACATTATCTTTTCTGTTTCTGAAAATTGTCTTTTTTTTTTTTTTTTTTTTTTTTTTTGGTTTTTCAAGGTAAGGTAAGACTGACCTGGAATTCACTATGTAGTCTCAGGGTGCCCTCAAACTCACAGAGATTATCCTAACTCTGCCTTCTGAGTGCTGGGATTAAAGGCATGCCCCACCACACCCAGCTGATAATTCTTTTTAAAAATTTTTTTAAGTTTTTTTTTTTTTTTTTTTTGAGAGAGACACAGAGAGAGACAGACAGAAACGGACAGAGACAGATAGAGATGGGTGCACCAGCAGTCTCTCAGCTGCTGTGAATGAAATCCAGATGTGTGCGCTCCCTTGTGGGCAAGTGTGGCATTGCGCCCTTGCATCACTTTACATCTGGCTAAACGTGGAACCTGGAGATTGAATGGGGTTCTTAGGCTTAGCAGGCAGGCGCCTTAACTGCTAAGCCATCTCTCCAGCCCTGAAGTTTTTTAAAATTATTTTATTTATTTGAGAGTGACAGACAGAGAGACAAAGAGGCAGATAGATAGAGAGTGGGTACGCCAGGGCCTCCAGCCACTGCAAATGAACTCTAGATGCATGTGCCAATTTGTGCATCTGGCTTATGTGGGTCCTGGAAAATCGAGCTTTGAACCGGGGTCCTTAGACTTCACTGACAAGCGCTTTAACCATTAAGCCATCTCTCCAGGCCCTAATTCTTCTTTTTTAAAAGAAATATTTTATTTATTTATTTATTTGACAGAGAAAGAGGGAGGGAGAGAGAGAATGGGCGTGCCAGGGCCTCCAGCCACTGTAAACGGACTCCAGATATGTGTGCCCCCTTGTGCATCTGGCTATCATGGGTCCTGGGGAATCGAACCTGAATCCTTTGGCTTTGCAGGCAAACACCTTAACCACTAAGCCATCCCTCCAGCCCTTTTTAAAAAAATATTTTATTTTTATTTAATTATTCTTTTTTAATGTGTTATTTGTTTATTTATTTGTGGGAGGTGAAGAGAATGAATATGGGTATACCTGGGCCTTTTGCCACTGCAAATGAACTTCAGATGTATGTGCCTCTTTGTGCATCTGCCTTTACATGGATTATTGGGGAGCTGAACCTGGGCCAGCAGCTTTGCAAGCAAGCACCTTTAACCACAGAGCCATCTCCCCAGCCAAAATTCTTCTTTAAAAAAAAATTATTAATCCGGGCGTGGTGGCGCACGCCTTTAATCCCAGCACTCGGGAGGCAGAGGTAGGAGGATCGCCGAGAGTTCGAGGCCACCCTGAGACTACATAGTTAATTCCAGGTCAGCCTGGACCAGAGTGAGACCCTACCTTGCAAAACCAAAAAAAAAAAAAAAAATTATTAAAGCCAGGCATGGTGGCACACACCTTTAATCCCAGCACTCAGGGAGGGAGAGGTAGGAGGATCACCATGAGTTTGAGGCCACCCTGAGACTACATAGTGAATTCCAGGTCAGCCTGAGCTAGAGTGAGATCCTACCTTGGAAAACTAAAAAATAAAATTATTGAAAGTTCCATTCCAATTCCCAAGTACCCACCTAAGACAGGTGCACAAGGTGGCAAATATATCTGGAGTTCGTTTGCAGTGGCTGGAGGCCCTGGTGTGCTCTCTCTCTCTCACTCTCTGTCTCTGTGTCTCTTTAATATTTATTTATTTATTTATTTATTTTGGTTTTTTTATTTTGGTTTTTCGAGGTAGGGTCTCACTCTAGCTCAGGCTGACATGGAATTCATTATGTAGTCTCAGGGTGGCCTCAAGCTCACAGCAATCCTCCTACCTCTGTCTCCCTAGTGCTGTGATTAAAGATGTACGCCACCATGCCCGGCTCATCACTTTGTCTCTTTCAAATAAATTTTAAAAAGCATTGGACCGGAGAGATGGCTTAGTGGTTAAGGCGCTTGCAAGCAAAACTCAAGGACCTAAATTTGATTCCCTGGTACCCACATAAACCAGATGCACAAGGTGATGCAAGCTTTTGGATGCTGCTTGCAGTGGATGGAGGCTCTGATGTGCCCATTCTCTCTCTGCTTCTTTCACTCTCTCTCTCAAATAAATAGATAAAGTTAAAAATTATTTTTTTCAAATTTACTAACTTACTTTATTTATTTATCAGAGACAGAAAGAGGGAGAGAGATAGAGAATGGACATGCCATGTCCTCTAGCCACTGCAAGTGAACTCCAGTTGCATGTGCCATCATGTGCATCTGGCTTACATGGGACCTGGAGAATCGAATTTGGGTCCTTAAGCTTTGTAGGCATGCCTACAGCCTCAAAAATTACTTTAAAAAAATTAGCCGGGGACTGGAGAGATGGCTTAGTGGTTAAGGCACATGTTTGCTAAGCCTAAGAACCCCAGTTTGATTCTTCAGGGCCCACGTAAGCCAGATGCACAATGGCGCACATGCATCTGGAGTTCCTTTGCAGTGGCTAGAGGCCCTGGCGCTCCCATTCTCACTCTCACTCTCTCTCTTTCCGTCTCTAATAAATAAATAAATAAAAATAAAATCTTTGCCGGGCGTGGTGGAGCATGCCTTTAATCCCAGCACTCGGGAGGCAGAGGTAGGAGGATTGCCATGAGTTCGAGGCCACCCTGAGACTACATAGCTAATTCCAGGTCAGCCTGGACCAGAGTGAGACCCTACCTTGAAAAACCAATAAAATAAAATAAAGTCTTTTAAAAAATAAGCCAGGCGTGGTGGTACACACACATACACACACACACATTGAGGCTGGGGAAATGGCTTAGCGGTTAAAGTGTTTGTCTGCAAAGCCTAAGGACCCTGGTTTGATTCCCCAGGACCCACATAAGCCACATACATCCGGCGTTTGTTTGCAGTGCCCTGGCACACCCATTCTCTCTTTCTCTCTGCCTCTTATCTTCCAAAATAATTAATTAATTAATTAATTTTTATTGACAACTTCTTTAATTGTAGACAATATCCCATGGTACTTCCCTCCCTCCCCCCACTTTCCCCTTTGAAACTTCACTCTCCATCGTATCCTCTCCCCATCTCAGTCTCTCTTTTCAGTTTGATGTCATGATCTTTTCCTCCTATTATGATGGTCTTGTGTAGGTAGTGTCAGGCACTGTGAGGATATCCAGGCCATTTTGTGTCTGGAGGAGCACGTTGTAAGGAGTCCTACTCTTCCTTTGGCTCTTACATTCTTTCCACTCCCTCTTCCGCAATGGACCCTGAGCCTTGGAAGGTGTGTTTGAGATGTTTCAGTGCTAAGCACTCCTCTGTCCCTTCTTCTCAGCACCATGGTGCCTTCTGAGTCATCCCAAGGTCACCACAATCTGAAAAAAGAAGCTTCTCTAACCAAAAGTGAGAGTAGCATTAATATATGGGTGTGGACATTAAAAGAAGTGCTTACTGGTCAATTTGGTGAGCATAGTGTATACATTTATCGAGACACCAGTAGACGTTACACCCCTAGGGCTCATGACTACCCCGTTGTAGGTTTTCAGTATCAGGGATATATTTCCTCCCATGGAACAGGCCTCCAGTCCTGTTAATTAAAGAAAATTAGAGAGCAGTTGGTTTCCCCCATAACAGACATGCCACTATAACATCCATTGGCTCATTTGGCCTGGCTGGCGAAATTTAAATCTTGCAGGGTTCACTATTGAGTATCACCACTGGTGATTTCTCTCTCCCATTGAACTGCATGCAGCATAGCTTTTTCCAACTTTCTGTCAGCCGGTCCACATGGAGAAGGCTTTCAGCTCAGCTCCAGCAGGATTTCTCAGTGACCTTGCAGCCCAAGTATGTACACTCTTCAGCAATAGGGTCTTACCATCTATTCCTGGTAGGAAACCAAGGGCCTTCACAATGGCCTATAATGTTTTGGGGGTATCTGTGACTTCCCCAGCCAGCAACTCACTGGAAGGTATCCCATCCCTGGCACTGAAAATTTTCTGGTAATAATCTATGGCTTCTGAGTGTTAAATTTCTTTTTTTTTTTTTTTTTTTTTTTTGTTTTGCAAGGTAGGGTCTCACTCTGGTCCAGGCTGACCTGGAATTCACTATGTAGTCTCAGGGTGGCCTCGAACTCTCGGTGATCCTCCTACCTCTGCCTCCCGAGTGCTGGGATTAAAGGCGTGCGCCACCACGCCCGGCTCTGAGTGTTAAATATTTTTAAAATATTTATTTATTTATTTACTTGCAAGGAGAGAGAAAGAGAGAGAATGGCCTATGTGGCCAGTAAGCCAGCTCTCCAGCCCTGTTTTCTTTTTCTTTTTTTCTTTCTTTTTTTTTGTTTTTTCAAGGTAGGGTCTCACTGTAGCCCATGCTAACCTGGAATTAACTATGTAGTCTCAGGGTGGCCTCGAATTCATGGCGATCCTCCTACCTCTGCTTCTCGAGTGCTGGGATTAAAGGCATGTGCCACCACACCCAGCTAGCCCTGATTTCTTTAAAATCTTATTTATTTATTTGCCAGTGTATATGGGTGCACTAGAGCCTCTTACCACTACAAACTAACACCACACATTTGCCCCACTTCAAGTGCTCAGCTTATGTGGGTGGCTTGAGAATTGAACCTTTACAGGCAAGCTTTGCAAGTAAGGTGCTTGCCTGTAAAGCCTAAGGACCCAGGTTCGATTTCCCAGTACCCATGTAAGCCAGATGCATAAGGTGGTGCATGTGTCTGGAGTTTGTTTGCAGTGGCTACAGGCACCCATTTTTTCTCTCTCTCTCTCTGCCTCTCATACTCTATCACAAGTAAATAAATAAATAAAATATTTTAGCCAGGCGTTGTAGCACACATCTTTAATCCCAGCACTCGGGAGGCAGAGGTAGGAGGATTGCCATGAGTTCGAGGCCACCCTGAGACTACATAGTGAAGTTCAGGTCAGCCTGAGCTAGAGTGAGACCCTAACTCAAAAAAGGTAGGCTCTTACTCTAGCTCAGGCTGACCTGAACTTCACTATGTAGTCTCAGGCTGGCCACAAACTCACAGTGATCCTTATACCTTAGCATCCAGAGTGCTGGGATTAAAGGCATGTGCCACCACATCCAGCCTCAGCTGAACTTTTTTGGTTTTTTTTGTTGTTGTTGTTTGTTTGGTTGGTTGGTTGGTTGGTTTTTTTAGGTAGGGTCTCACTCTAGCCCAGGCTGACCTGGATTTACAGATTTACTAGGTAGTCTCAGGGCGGCCTTGAACTCACGGCGATCCTCCTACCTCTGCCTCCAGAGTGCTGGGTTTAAAGGCATGCGCTACCACACCCGGCTGTTTTTTTTTTTTTTTTTTTTGGTTTTCTGAGGTAGGGTCTGACTCTAGCTCAGGCTGACCTGGAATTAGCTCTGTAGTCTTCTCAGGGTGGCCTTGAACTCACAGCGATCCTCCTACCTCTGCCTCCCGAGTGCTGGGATTAAAGGCGTGCGCCACCACACCCAGCTGACCCAGCTGTTTTTGTTTTTTGATGTAGGGTTTCATTTTAGCCCAGGCTGACCTGGAATTCACTATGTAGTGTCAGGGTGGCCTTGAACTCATAGTGATCCTCCTACTTCTGCCTCCTAAGTGCTGGGATTAAAGGCATGCACCACCACACCCAGCTCTCAACTGAACTTTTAACTTGTGAGAAGACAGATTTTTGGAGGATTTAAAGATGCCCCATTTTTAGTATATTTTTATTTATTTACTTGCAAGCAGAGAAAGATAAAAGAGAGACAGAAAGAATGGTGTGCCAGGACCTCAGGCCACTGCAAACAGACTCCAGATGCATATGGCTCTTTGTGCATCTGGCTTTATGTGTTTATGGGGTTTTGAACCTGGGATGTTAGGCTTTGCAGACAAGGTGCTTTAACCACTGGGCGATCTCTCCAACCCAAGATTCCCCATTTTTGATATTTATTTGTTTGTGAGAGAATGGGTATGCCAGGACTTCTTGCCACTGCACCTGGACTTCTGATGCATGTGCCACTTTGTGCATCTGGCTTTAAGTGGGTACTGGGGAACTGAATCTGGACTGGCAAGCTTTGCACCCTCAGCTGCTGAACCACTCTCCAGCCCACTAAGACAGATTTTTTTTGTTTTTGTTTATTTATTTGAGAGCGACAGACAGAGAGAGAGAGAGAAAGAGGGAGAGAGAGAGAAAGAGAGAGAGAGACACGCAGACAGAGAATGGGCACACCAGGGCCTCCAGCCACTGCAAATAAACTCCAGATGCATGTGCCACCTTGTGCATCTGGCTTACGTGGGTACTGAGGAATTGATCCTCGAACTGGGGTCCTTAGGCTTCTTAGGCAAGCTCTTAACCACTAAGCCATCTATCCAGCCCCTGTTTTTCTTTTTTTTTTTTTTTTTTTTTTTTTTTTTTCGAGGTAGGGTTTCACTCTGGAATTAACTATGTAGTTTCCAGGCTGACCTGGATTAAAGGCGTGCGCCATTCACTATGTAGTCTCAGGGTGGCCTCGAACTCTCGGCAATCCTCCTACCTCTGCCTCCCGAGTGCTGGGATTAAAGGCGTGCACCACCACGCCCGGCTAGCCCCTGTTTTTTTGAGGAGGGTCTCGCTGTAGCCCAGGCTAACCTGGAATTTACTATGTAGTTTCAGGCTGGCCTCAAATACACAGTGATCCTCCTACCTCTGCCTCCTACCTACTTAGCCAGGTGTAGTGGTGCACACCTTTGATCTCAGCACTTGAGAGGGATCACTGTGAGCCTGGGACTACAGAGGGAGTTCCAGGTCAGCCTGGGGTAGAGTGAGACCCTATCTTGAAAAAGAAAAAAAAATAGAAAGAAAGAAAATAAATTAATTTGTAAATTTACTTGTTTTTCTTTGAAAAACAGCACTGTCCTTTACCCCTCCCTCCTCCTCCTGGAGAATAAAGATTTTTAAAAAATATTTTATTTTTATTTATTTATTTGAGAAAGCAAGAGAGAAAGGCAGATAGAGAGAGAATGGACATTTCAGGGCCTCTAGCCACTGCAATAAAACTCCAGATGCACATACCACCTGTGCATCTGGCTTATGTGGGTACTGGGGAATTGAACCTAGGTCCTTAGGCTTTGTAGGCAAGTGCCTTTAACTGCTAAGCCATCTCTCCAGCCCTGATTTTTTTAAATATTTTATTTATTTATTTGAGATAGAGAGAGAGGAAGAGGCTGATAGAGACAATGGGCACATCAGGGCCTCCAACCACTACAAACGAACTCCAGACGCATGCACCCCCTTGTGCATCTGGCTTACGTGGGTCTTGGGGAATCAAACCAAGGTCCTTAGGCTTCACAGGCAAACGCCTTAACTGCTAAGCCATTTCCCCAGCCCCTGATTTTTTTTTACATTAACCCATTGTTTTCTCAGATTGTCAGCTCTTTGAATAAAACAGTTAAAGTTTTGTTTGTTTGTTTGTTTTCAGGGTAGGGTCTCACTCTAGCCCAGGCTGACCTGGAATTACTATGTAGTCTCAGGGTGGCCTCAAACTCACAGTGATCCTCCTACTTGTGCCTACCAAATGCTGGGATTGAAGGTGCTCCACCATGCCTGGCAGTTAATTTTTTTTGAGGTAGGGTCTCACTCTAGCTCAGGCTAACCTGGATTTCACTATGTAGTTTCAGGGTGGCCTCGAACTCATGGCAGTCCTCCCCCCTCTGCCTCCCGAGATCTGGGATTAAAGGTGTGCCACCACGTGAGGCATAAAGCATTGTTTACAGGTTCAATTCCTGTCATTGCTCATTGGCACCTGAAGTGACAGGCAGCAACCAGCTCTGGTATTCTGAGTTTCTCTTGGCAGAAATGTGTCCAGCAGTGGACTTTGAGTCTGAGCCTCAGAGATTCACCTCCAGAGAGGATTCAGAGCCCAGTTTCTGTCAGAGCTTCTGATGTGGCCAAGATATTAGAAAAGAGCCCCATGGGCAGGCTTGGGTCATGTGACAGTCTCTGCCAATCCACTAATTGACACAACCAATCAGTGTGAGTTTATGGTTGGCAATCCTTACTAGAATCAAGTGGTTGAAGGGAGGAAGGAGCAGAGCCCACCAAATAGGACTGTAGTTGTGTGTGGGGCGGGGGGCCTGTATATAGGTAGAATCACAAGCACCCACCAACATCCTCATGCTCCCCATCATTGGGACCTGTCCAAGGAGCTTAGAACAAAAGCTTGAGGGTTCACAGCCTCACGGGGGCAAACTGGCTCTCAGAAGGAACAAATAAGTAAATAAAAAATAATAAGAAGCCCTGCTTGGCCCAGCTTGATGTCTTCCATGATGTAAATAACCCCACCGTGGCCAATTTCAGATTCCCAGCTGGGGACAACTGCTCACGGAATTCTGAATACTCAGCAACAGGCTCTGCAAGGCCAGAAGGAACAACCTCCACCACTGCACTGGGGGAGTGGTGGGCAGGTGGCCCTTGTTCTTCCCTGGAGCAGCTTAACACAAGCCCACCCTCACACCACCTACAGGCTCTGACCTACCAGAGGTCATAGAAAAGTGTTCAGGTGGGCTCTAAACCTCTCTGCACATGGAAATTTGTCTGGATCTTCTGTGATATGTAGGAGCAGCAGGGCTTCTGGGGCTGGTGCTTGCATCTAGGTATTCCTTCAAGTCACAACAGAGCAGATGCAGGCACAGGAGTCCCCAGGTGCTGATTCCTTGATTAAGAGAGAAAGGACCAAGGTCATGTATTTAGACAATGCCACAGACCTGTCCCTTCTACTCCAGGAAAATGGTGCTGGCAAAGGGGAGCTGGGAGTGCTTTTCTGGGGAGCCTGTTCTCCCCCACACACACACTGCTTAGGACAGTTCTTGCCACTTACAGCACAGACCACCTGCCTTATCCCTTTGGGTGCTTTTGCAGTGGAGTCTGCTGAATCTTTGGTTGCTATTGGAAATGGTGATGTCACTGGCAGGGGCGGAGCTTCAGCTGTCCTGAATTTGGGAAGGGAAGCACACCATAGGGCTACAGGAGAACAAAGAATTGGGATCGCTAGTCACAGAGAGACAGGAATGAGGGACTTGGGGAATGAGCAGGTGCGAGGGGGTCTGGGGACACATTAGATGGAGATCCAGAAGAGGAAGCAGAGAATATGATGTATATAACCCAGGCATGCAACAATGGAACATCCCATGCTGCGTGATGTCTAATCTTAGTCCCAGCTACTGTGAATAGCTCCCTCTGGTCTTAATCTCTCTCAGACTGTCCTGGAAGGTCCCACTCCACAATGGGACAGCCATGCCACCCTTCATTCTTAACCTCTAGAAGGAAGTCCAAGTCACGTGGCCAAGAAGGTGGGATCTCTCCCACTATTTTTTTTTTCTTTTCTTCTTCTTCTTCTTTTTTTTCTTTTTTGGATGCAAGGTCTCGCTACATAGCCCTGGCTGGCCTTGAACTCGAGGCGATCCTCCTGTCTCCGTTCCCTGAGCGCTGGAATTACAGTTAATATACCACCCACCATACACACAGCTTTACTCTTACACTTTTTGAGTCTCGTGGGGGCGGGACACGTCAGAGTCCCTCCCCCAGGAGGCGTGGTTTAGCGCCTCCCCACACTCTTGGAAGAGTCAGGTCCCAAAATATCATCATCCGTGGGCGAGGATTCGTGCATGCGCGCGCGCGCACACAAGCGCACAGCGCACACATTCCGTCAGGTTGAAAGACACGCCGGGGCGCAGGTACAAGCAGTAACAGCGACTATTCGAAGCTGCTCAGCTCAGTTCCCGCAGGTCCGGGACCACGCGGGTCACTGGTCCCGGGCTGCTGCACGCTCGTGCGCGCGCACACGCGCGCGCACACACACACGCACGTGGGCGCTTCCCGCTCGCGTGCTCTCCAAGCGCTCACGCGAACGCAGGCGCGTGCTTCGGCGCGGGAGGCGCGCACTCGGCTCGGCGTCGGGAAGCGGGGGCGGCGGGAGGGGTCGGATCAGTCGGTCCGGTTCACGACTCCCGCAGCTGCCGCAGTCGCCGCAGCGTCGGGACCGGTCGCGGAGCCTCTCTGCGCCGGCGCTGCGGACAGCTCCGGAACCGCTTCAGCACCGCGGACAGCGCCCGGCTAGCGCGCTCGTGCGCGCCCCCCACTCGCCTCCCCCAAGCTCGTGGAAGACCCCACGGGCCTTGCCATCAGGGGGGCTTCGCGCTCGCGCGCACCAGAACCAGCTCCAACGCGCCAGGAGCCCATGAGCACCATGCGCCTGCTGACACTCGCCCTGCTTTTCTCCTGCTCCTTCGCCCGCGCCGCTTGCGACCCTAAGATCGTCAACATCGGAGCCGTGTTGAGCACGCGCAAGCATGAGCAGATGTTCCGCGAGGCCGTGAACCAGGCCAACAAACGCCACGGCTCCTGGAAGATCCAGCTCAATGCCACCTCTGTCACCCACAAACCCAACGCCATCCAGATGGCCCTGTCCGTGTGCGAGGACCTCATCTCCAGCCAGGTGACTGCCACTTCCCCTCCCCCCTGCTCCATCTACCTCACTGTGCCAGTCTCCGTCTATCTTTTTCCTAACTCCTCTCACTCTCCTTATCAGACTACCTAAAACCAACTAACTCCTGGAGAGGCCTGGCCCACTGGAGACCAAACACCGGTGTCTGCTGGTTCGCCAGGTTTAGCCCCAGGCTGGTCACCTGCCTCCCGGGCTGGTCCACATGTGTGTAGTCCTGTGACTGGCGATTGGTAATTTGTTCCACCCACCAATATGAGGCTGGCATTCTAGGCACAGGGCAGAGCAGTGCTGCAGGGTACTGACTGGATAAGATCTGGGGCTATCTTTGTTTCTTTTCTTTCCTCCTTTCCCTTCCCCCCCTATACATGGGTCTGCAATGGCCCGGGTACCAGAGCAAGGAGGCTCTGCAGGGTTGGGAGCCAGGAGTGCGCATGTGAGAGGCAACAAGGCTGCTGGCAGCATGCTGCGGGGGAGGACACTCTGTAGGAGCTGTCCGCCCATGAGCTGAGCTGCATCCTGAATCCCAATGAAGCCACGAGGGTCACTGCAATGCAGCCCTTTATGTAAGAGGAGGACAAACATCAGGCTGGGGCTACTCACCCATGTTCCCTGAAGTACATGCTACATCCATGAGCAAGCATGCTCACTCATGCACATAACCATGGCACTGCAACATTACATAATCAATTGCACATGCTCACTCTCACACATCTTCACATCCATAAACACTGCTCTGCATTCCTGGTGTGCATACAAACCTTGATTCTATCAAAATACACTCATATAGATGTGGACATGTTTCCAGCACTCAGCCGAGTCTCATCAAGGTCACATACATGTCTATTGCCACTAATGTGACCAGAAATTCTTTGCCAGTGCCTCTGGGCACAGGACCAGGTGAAGGAGAACCAGTCTAAACAACCTGAAGCATAGCAATCATGCCAGAGTTTTATTTAGAAATCCATAACCTTTTCACCTTGCAAGCCACCCTAGTGTCCCAGCCCAGGGCACCATGGAATAGGATTGAATTAGACATCTGAGGCCAGTGGTTTCCATCACGTTTCTGGGAGAAGGGAGAAGTGGATAGGTGTGTGTGTGGGGGGGGATCATATCAACTCCCTTCCCACGTGCCTACCTATCAGCACCATCCCTCTGAGCAGCCAGTGCCAGCAGCTGTCACTCACAGAACACACCCTCCAGGCCAACACCCTGCACCCTTGTCTCTATTCACAGAAGTTGGTTGGACCTGTGGCTCTAAAGGCAGACTGCTGTTGAGGACACGCAGATCATTGTTGTGTGAAAGTGGCATTAGGACACCTCCCATACACCACCCTGTTCTGCCTCATCAGTTCTGGAAGGGTTGAGGGTGGTGGGAGGCATCCACTCCAGGATGCCAAGCTGCTGGCCTCAGAACTGCCCCAAGAATGAGGTCAGCACTCAAGGTCAGGTCTGGACCTTGTTTTATGATATCTTGTGCCCAGCCTCAGGGAAAAAGTTAACAATGGGGGCGGGGGGCACAGATCTCTGTGTTGGCTAAAGTTCATGAAGACCTCCCAGTTGCCTATCTTGTCTAGGCCCTGGCCTCTACTCTCCTCTGATCCAGAGGGAGGGACAGTGGGTGGCTGGGTGTCAATATCCACATGACACAACATCAGCCGTTCTCTGCAGCCTACCAGATATGTCCCATACTAAGGTGGGGCTAGGTATGGGCCATAGGGCAACCACAAGGTTAGCCCCCCCACTCTTGTCATAAGGTCTTATGACATGCCTCAGGACAGCCCTTGGGGCCCTGATCATCTGTGTGCCTAGCCAGCCCCCCCATGATGTTTGTTGCTTCCACCCCTAGAGTCTTGCCCCATGCTACTCCTCTTTTTTTGTTTTGTTTTGTTTTGTTTTTGGTTTATCAAGGTAGGGTCTCGCTCTAGCCCAGGCTGACCTGGAATTCACTATGTAGTCTCAGGGTGGCCTTGAACTCACAGTGATCCTCCTACCTCTGCCTCCCGAGTGCTGGGATTAAAGGCGTGCGCTACCACGCCCAGCTTTATGCTACCACTCTTTACAATAGTTTATCATCAGAGCATAGTGGTGAGACTCATCCCCTTATCTCATGGACCATTAGGACTATGTGCACCAAACAGTACCACTTGGACCCTCAGCCAGCCAGCACAGACCCTGCTAATTCTTTTTTTTTGGGGGGGGGACAGAGAGAGAGAAAGAGGCAGAGAGAGAGAGAAAGGGTGCACCAGTGGCCTCTCAGCCGCTGTGAACATCCCCTTGTAGGCAAGTGTGGCATTGTGCCCTTGCAGTCACTTTTTGTGTCTGGCTAAAGGTGGGACCTGGAGATTGAACAGGCATTCTTTAGGCTTGGCAGGTGGGTGCCTTAACCGCTAAGCCATCTCTCCAGCCCTAGACCTTGCTACTTCTGAGTCTCAGACCCCGGTGCATCCAGCCCACCGCCAGAGGTAACCTTGTCTCCTGTGTCCACAGGTCTATGCCATCCTAGTTAGCCACCCACCTACTCCCAACGACCACTTCACTCCCACGCCCGTCTCCTACACAGCTGGCTTCTACCGCATCCCAGTCCTTGGACTGACCACTCGAATGTCCATCTATTCTGACAAGGTAAGTTTGACCACCAGATCGAGACCGAGCCAGTTGTGTCGCTGCAGTTGGCTCTAGGCAGCCCCTGGTTATATGCAGCGGATCTAGACATGTTGGCACGAGGCATTGGGTCAAGACTGAGGGGTGCTCAGAGCACAGCTGCCCTTGAAAGGCCTCTAGTGACACACACACATACCTCCACACACACCTCACACTAGGTCTCACAGACATTGGAGCACAAGTCAACTCCCACAGGTACATACTCAGGCACAATCACAAGCATGTCTGCATCAAATGTTTCATGCATGCTTATGTATGTTCATCCCCACACACATTCACTTGTGCACTCAGGTCCCATATGTGCTGATTGTACATTCATACACTCACACATACCCTCTCATACAACACTGGCATGCTTGCCCTCCCTCTAGTTCCACAATCATAGATACCCACGTGATCATGCACATGCAGGTGACAGGCAGCGGGACCAATAACATTTCCTTGGAAAAGGAGAGGGCCCCGTGGGTTCGGCGAACTGGGATGCTCCCCATACAAGTAGGGGGACAGAGGGAGCGTTGGAGAAAAGGTTCCAGGAAGAGTAGATACCTGGATGGGAGAGAGGTACTCAGGGGAGAAAAGGGTGCTGTGATGCCCAGTCTGGCCCACTACAGTGCACTGGTGGGAGGTGGCAGACAGGGTGGACAGAGCAGGCAGCTTGTGGTAAGAGACTCCATGCTTCAGGGACCAAGAGGACCTCAGAATCAGCACCCTGGATAGCCTTTGTGACCCATGGCCTCTATCCAGTTGCGCTCAGCAGCAAAAGAGAAAGAGGAGAGCTGGGCGTGGTGGCGCACGCCTTTAATCCCAGCACTCGGGAGGCAGAGGTAGGAGGATCGCTGAGAGTTCGAGGCCACCCTGAGACTACATAGTTAATTCCAGGTCAGCCTGGATCAGAGTGAAACCCTACCTCGAAAAACCAAAAAAAAAAAAAAAAAGAGAGAGAGAGAGAGAGAAAGAGGATACCAAGTTTGCTTGGTTTGGGCAACTGACTTCTAGATGTCCCCACAGCCTCCAAATCCCTCCTGTGTAGAGCCCATAGTCTCAGATAAAACTGACTTATGGCAAGGAAATGGCTATCCAGACCCAAACATGCAGTGAGTCCTCCCTTAGGTGAGAGGAAGGGGGCCAGATGAAGGTTCTGTAGGATGGATGGCCCCAGAGGAAGGTCATACTGAGATTGAAAACCTTGCACACCAAAGCACTGAAGCCATGTCTCCAGTGTCCAAGAGGAACAGGGCTCTCCTTTTGTGCCCTCTGGCCACAGCCTTTTTCACCTCAGAGACACCAACATTCTCTCATATAGAGAGAAGAAAAAATGGTCACAATGAAGAAAGTAACCCAGGAAAAATGAGAAGCTGGGAGGGGCTGATTAGGGACCAACTCACTGGGTCTGCATGGGGTCAATAGTGGGACCAGGCCTCACAGCTACACTCTGATCCCTGGTGGACCCAACTCACAGCCAGCCCTGTGCTCAGCACATGGGCCAGAAAGACTAGTTAGAGCTGATTTGAGATTCCAACTACAACCAACCCACAGCCAGTTTCAGGAGCAGGGGAAATCCTTTCACTCCAAGCACTGCTCCAGGCCACTAAAAAGGAACTGGTTAAAAACTAAGCTGGAGGCTGGAGAGATGGCTTAGTGGTTGAGGCGCCTGCATGCTAAGCCTAAGAACGTCAGTTCCACGTTTAGCCAGATGCAAAGTGACGCAAAGGTGCAATGCTGCACTTGCCCACAAGGAGGTGCACACATCTGGAGTCCATTCACAGCAGCTGAGAGGCTGCTGGCGCACACATTCTCTATCTGTCTTCCTCTCCCTCTCTCTCTGTCTGTGTCTCTCTCTCAAAAAAAAAAAAAAAAAAAACTAAGCTGGGAGGCTGGAGAGATGGCTTAGCAGTTAAGGTGCTTGTCTGCAAAGCCAAGGGATCCAGGTTCAATTCAGCAGGACCCACGTAAGCCAGGTACACAAGGTGGCCCATGCATCTGGAGTTCATTTGCAATGGTTGAGAGGCCCTGGTGGGCTCATTCTCTGTCTTCTTCTCTGTCTCTCTCCCTCTTTCTCTCTAATAATAAATAAACTAACTGGAAAAAAAACTAACCTGGGGCCAGATGTGGTGGCCCATGCCTTTAATTTCAGCATTCAGAAGGCTTAGGTAGGATGACTGTCCTGAGTTCAAGGCCAGCCTGGAACTACAGAGTGAGTTTCAGGTCAGTCTGGGCTAGAGTGAGATCCTACCTCAAAAACAAGCAAACAAGCTGGGTGTGGTGGCACACACCTTTAATCTCAGCACTGGGGAGTCAGAGGTAGGAGGCTCGCCATGAGTTCACCCTGAGAATACAGAGTGAATTTCAGGTCAGCCTGGGCTAGAGTGAGACAATACCTCGAGAAAGAAAGAAAGAAAGAAAGAAAGAAAGAAAGAAAGAAAGAAAGAAAGAAAGAAAGAAAGAAAGAAAGAAAGAGAGAGAGGGAGGGGAGGAAGAGAGAGAGAGAGAGAGAAAGAAAGAAAGGAGGAAAGAGAGAAAGAAAGAAAAGAAGGGAGGGAGGGAAGGAGGGAGGGGGAAGGAAGGGAGAAAGAAAGGAGGAAAGGAAGGAAGGAAGGAAGAAAGGAAGGAAGGGAGGGAGGAAGGCAGGCAAGCAAAAGACTAACTGGTGGGTGCCTTTCCTGGGCTCTGTACTTCCTTCAATAAGTATAATAATTTAATAATTAAAAAAAAACTAACCTGGGGTCTGGAGAGATGGCTCAGCAGTTAAAACACTTGTTTGCAAAACCTAATGACCCTAGTTCAATTCTCCACTACCCATGTAAAGGAAAATGCACAAAATGGCACATGTACCTGGAATTCGTTTTCAGAGACTAGAGGCCCTAGTGTGACCATTCTCTCTCTCCTTCTATTTTCTCTTCTCTCTGTCTCAGTCTGATTAATGAAATAAATAGGACTGGAGGGATGGCTTAACAGTTAAGGTGGGTTTTTTTTTGTTGTTGTTGTTGGTGGTGGTGGTTTTTTGAGGTAGGGTCTCACTCTAGCTCAGACTGACCTGGAATTCACTATGTAGTCTCAGGCTGGCCTCAAACTCATGATGATCCTCCTACCTCTGCCTCACAAGTGCTGGGATTAAAGGCATGCATCACCACACCCGGTTTAACAGTTAAGGTTTTTGCCTGTGAAGCCAAAGGACTCAGGTTCAAATCCCCAGGACCCACGTAAGCCAGATGCACAAGGCGCATGCATCTGAAGTTTGTTTATGGTGGCTTGAAGGTCCTGGTGCACCCATTCTATCTGCTTGTCTGTCTCTATCCCTCTCTCTCAAACCACCCTGAGATTACATAGTGAATTCCACGTCAGCCTGGGTTAGGGAGTTCTACCTCGAAAAACAAAAAAAATTACTAAATAAATATATTTAAAATAAATAAATAAATAATGAACAAATACTAACTAATCTGGAAGCTTCAGAGGACCAAGAGCAGTATGGGTCACAGGAAGAGAGAAAGAACCACTTTCATCTGGATGGACAGCCCCTGGCAACTGGTGTAAGCTGAGAAGCAAGGCAACTAGAAAGCAGATGACTTCTTTATTATTATTATTATTATTATTATTATTAAGAGAGAAAGAGACACAGAGAGAGAGAATGGGTGCACTAGGGCCTTTCAGGTGCTATTAACAAACTCCAGACGCATGCACCCCCCTTGTGCACATGTGCATCACTTTTGCATCTGGCTACATGGGACTTCGAACTCATGGCGAGCCTCCTACCTCTGCCTCCAGGGTGTTGGGATTAAAGGCATGGAACACCATACCTGGCTATTTATTTACTGCAGCCCTGTAGGGTCTTAGAAGAATCTTCTGTTCTCAAGCTTTCCAGTGAGGTGGGGTAGGGAAGATGGGAGTCACCTCAGGAGCAATTGCTTAGACACCCCACATCCTGGTCAGCGTGGGTCTGGGCAACAGCCAAACCTCCACCCCTCACAGTTGGTGATGGTGAGAAGGAATGAGGGCAGTTGGGAGGAAGTGACCTCCGAAGTGTGAGGCATGGGGGAAGTCTGCTGGGCCTGGCCCCAACTCATCTTCCCGGCCCCACCCACAGAGCATCCACTTGAGCTTCCTGCGAACCGTGCCACCCTACTCCCACCAGTCCAGCGTCTGGTTTGAGATGATGCGTGTCTACAACTGGAACCACATCATCTTGCTGGTCAGCGATGATCACGAGGGCCGGGCAGCGCAGAAGCGCCTGGAGACACTGCTGGAGGAGCGGGAATCCAAGGTGAGGCCCTGGCCCAGGAGGGGCCCCCAGCGAGCAGGAGCAGGCGGGCCGTGCCATGTCTGTGGCTCCTTGTGAACACTCTCTCTCCATCCTGCATGCTCAGCACCACTGCGTCTGGCGGCGCCCGCCCCGGCCTGTCCTCGGCTCATTTCACTTGCTTTTGCCATTAGTCGAAATCTCCTTCGTGTCAGTCCCTGCGGGGCGAGGGCTGGACCACCTGGAGCTCTGCAAACACCCCTGTCCCGCCCCCGCCAGCCCCGCAGGACCCCTACCCCCAGCTGAGGCCCTAACAAGACTCAGAACTCAAGTACCACCCAGGCCCTCCCTGCCACTGACCAAATCCCTGCTGCCTGTCCCTGGGGGCACCCTCTTCAGAGTGCAACCCATCCCACCATATCTCCTCCCAGGGACACTGGGTCCCCTCTCTTCTAGGACACATACTATGTCCTCACAGAGGCTTTACTTCACTAAAAGCCCCCTGTCTCACAGCTGCCCATGGGGCCGCAGCCAAAGCCCCATCTACTAGCCACCCCCCACCCCTCTCAGCTTGTGCAGTCCTTCAGGCTTACACTGTGCACCTGTCCCCCCTCCCACCTCAGAGCTGGCTCTGCACCCCTCATGGAACCATCTAAACACTGATCTCAGGACACATGGACACCCTCAGCCTACCCTGACCCCTAATTTGTGAGGCTACCAGAGTTTACAGCCAGGATTTGGGGAGGTCCAAGTGACCCCCATTCCTTCCTTTTCCCACCCTTGTGGTAAGCCTAGGGAGAAGCTGACCTTTCCCCTTGACCCCTGCCTGCTACAGTCCCAGGGCCCAGGGTGCCCAGCACCAGGTGGCGCTTTCTAGTTGGCAGAGGGGAGGAGGCTGAGGCTGGGGCCCTAAAGGCCAGACAGGGGGTGGGTGGGAGCATGTTCTGCCTGCAAAATTAGAGCTGGCCTCATCACACTTAGCACCAACCTGTCCCTGACCCCAAGGTGCCATAGGCCACTGGAAGGAGTAGAGGGTATGGGTTGGGTGGGGAGAATGAGGCAAGAGGCAGGTTAGAGGGAGTTCTATCACAAGAGTCACTGAGTCTGGGGGCGGGGGTTGCCTATGAGCAGCAAGGGCTCCACCCCTCTTGAGACAGGGCCTCATCTCCAGCATGTAACGGGCACCGGACCCTCCTGCTACACCTACCATGGCCACACAGACTGCCACCAACATGCTCACATGTTCATCAGCCTCACTGCTATATATGCAACCACCTGCTCACACACGGGCACACACATGCTGTCATCCGATCCCTGGAAATTTCCATGGCACACCACATCTTCTGGACAGACAGACCCCACCCACTTCCATATACCTCCACGTAGCCCATCAGGAACACACATAAGGGCTTTTCCCATGTGCTCACTCACATGCACTTGCACCCACCAGTTTATATACTGCACCTGTGCGCATACTTGCTCAGATTGCACTGTCCCTCCCTCACAGACTGTCTTGGATTACCACCATGCAGGTGCTATGGAAACATGTCATCCCTACAAGCACACACACACACACACACACACACACACACACTCTCAGTCACAAACCTGGGCTGGTGGGTGTGGGCACACTGGTTAGTGAGAACACCAGGGTCTCCAGAAAGCAGGAGGGAGGACAAGTGGGGAGCAGTGGGAGGGACAGTGGGACAGGGCCCTGGGAGCTGCTCCTCCCTCACTCAGGACTGATGTGGGAGGGGGTGGGTACTGCTGGGGTCACACAGCAGGTGCATGACAGGGGTGGGGGTGGCAGGTGGGACCCAGAAGGGTGGATGCGGACAGGGTTTCCCTTTCTCCCATGAGTGACTGTTTCCAAGAGCACAGCTCCATGGCAGGGAGCCTCGGTGGCCTCTGCCCCTGTGCCCCCTCAACCCTCAGCTTCACCCCGGCCCCCAACCCCACCCCGGGCCTCGGTGTTTGCGAGCTCCAGGTACGTGCCCGTCTGCAGACGTGCCGAGGAGGTGGTGTGATTGCTTTAGCGCCGTCATTTTCAACCGTTTATAATCTTCTTCTGTGTCTGCATATTTTCTCTGTGCACATTATTCATCAGAGTAAAAAAAGGAACTATGAAAACCTCGACCAACTGTCCTATGACAACAAGCGCGGACCCAAGGTATATATGCATGGACGTGCACGCCACCCATCGACTAGCCAGTCCCGGCCTGCGGCACCTCAGCCACTGGGTGCTTTCTGGCCCCACCGCGCCGAGCCGCAGGCCCAAGCAGTTGAGGAGAGCCAGGTTGTGAGGCAGACAACAGGCAGGCAGGCAGGAGAGGGCAGGCGTGGGCGGTGTGGGTGCCCATGGCCCACCCGCTGCGACCCTGGCCAGCATTCTTGAGGCAAGCACGGCCACAGGAGGCGCTGCTCTGGGGAGTGCATGCGAATCTCTGGGACCCCCAGGGTTTCCTTGTGGAACCCCGGGAGGGAGCCTGCCCGCCTGACCACCCCAGAGTCTGGGCCGCTCCTGCAGGGCTCTGAGGAATCAGGCCTGAGTTGAGCTCTCCCAAGGTTTTGGAAAAGTCGGTCCCATCTCCGTACCCGGTTGCATTCCAAAACTTTTCTATTTCCTGTCCGCTGCACGTCTCTTTCTGAGTTTCGGTCCACTTCAGCTTGCATGCTCAGTGCAAAAAATAAGGACAGGAGTGAGATGGAAAGAGAGATCTAGAGTCATCAGGAAGAGAGCAGAGCACAGAGTGAGTCCAGGAGGACAGGCAGGCTGAAGAAAGCAACAGGAGGTGAGAGGCCAGGCCGGCGAGGAGTGAGGAGGCAGGTGCACCGTTCAGGTGGCAGGAACAGGCCATGGCAGCCCTAGCTAAGCTGCCTCGGGGTTCCTAGCAGCTTCGATCCCACTCTTGCCACTGAGGTACAATGTCCCCTTCCCTAGCCACCTGCTAATGCTCCTGCTCATACCACAGGCCGAGAAGGTGCTGCAGTTTGACCCGGGGACAAAGAATGTGACGGCCCTGCTGATGGAAGCACGTGAGCTGGAGGCCCGAGTCATCATCCTCTCTGCCAGGTATGCCGGCTGGGCCCTCCCCACATCACTCTGCCTGGGCCTGGGCCACAAGCCCACGCTGTAAGCCAGGACTGGGGTATCATTGGCCTAAGTGAGCTTCACCTTCCAAAACAACTTCACCCTACCTTCCTCCTGCATAGCTTGTAGCCTAGCCACCTCCATATCCTTCATCTGTCCGACCCTCCCTGAACATTTCCCCCGTACAGTCAATGGCGCTTCTTGCCCTGAGCTAGGCTTTAGGGAATGGAGGTGGAGAGGACTTTGTGGTTAGAAAAATCCTTGAGATTGAAGGGGTAAAATTTGAGGGCTGAGGGCAGGAAAGGAACCCAGCAAAGTGATCAGTGAAGGTGAGCTCAAGGTCCTGAGCCACCAACGGAAGGATCAGAGCAGCTGGAGGGGTAACCAAATATGTACTTGTAAAAGCCCCAACTAACCTTGTACAGGGCCTGCCTTTCCCCCACCCCAACTGCAACATTGGGAAAGTAGACACAGTAAAATGGTTAGGTTCTCCTGGGAAGGGAAAGACAAGAGTCCAGGGCCCAGAGAAAGGAAGCATGGGAAGGGCAGAGTAGCAGCCCCACCATGGTCCTGGTGAATCCACCCCACAGCCTAGAAGCTCTGCTAGGCTCCAATAGAATAAAAAGAAAAACCCAGCCTGGAGGAGGACCACATCACACACCCTGCTGCCATGCTGGCACAAATGGCCACTCATCCTCAGGCACAGGACAGGTGTCTGTGTATTCAGCCAACAAATTCCCTGGAACACAGCCAGATGCATCCCACCCTCTGTCTATAGACCACAGGACAGGACAAGCAGGGCTCCTAGGCCTGGAAGACAGGCCTCTCCTTCACCTAGATGCAGGGCTGGTGTCCTACGCCGAGGGTGATTAAGGCCAGATACTGGTGTTGAGTGGTGTCCCCAATGTCACCTGCCCTTTCAGGAGCTTTCACAAGCAGATGCCAATCCCTCCCCCGCCACCATACATACACTGAAGGATTCATTTAATGGTGGCAAAGCTACACCAAAGAGTCATGGGTTATTTGTTTTTGCCACCCATCCAACTCTGCACACTTCAAGGAGGGTGGCCCAGGGCTTCTGGAGAAAGGGTTAAAATGTGTCCAGAGGGCTGGAGAGATGGCTTAGTGGTTAAGGCGCCTGCCTCCTAAGCCTAAGAACGCCGGTTCCAATCTCCAGGTCCCACATTTAGCCAAATACAAAGTGATGCAAGGGTGCAATGCCGCACTTGACCACAAAGGGACGCACACATCTGGATTTCGTTCACAGCAGCTGAGAGGCTACTGGCGCGCCCATCTCTATCTGTCTTCCTCTCCCTCTCTGTCTCTCTCTGTGTCTCTCTCCAAAAAAAAAAAAAAAATGGTGTCCAGAAAAGGGAGTAGGGCAGTAAAAGCTACTTGGAAGACAAGCCCTGCCCAGAGCAAGCCCAGCTCAAGAAAGCCCTACCTAAAGAAAGGCCTGTCCAGAAAAAAGCCCTCCTATGCCCTCCTTTTTTTCTTTTCTTTTTTTTTTTTTTTCAAGGTATGGTCTCACTCTAGCTCAAGCTAGAATTCACCATGTAGTCTCAGGGTGGCCTTGAACTCATGACGATCCTCCTACTTCTGCCTCCCAAGTGCTAGGATTAAAGGCATGCACCACCACGGCCAGCTTCCCTCCTTTTTTTCTAATTTGTTTATACTTCCCTGTCATCATAGAGCTTGAGGAAGGTTTGGACAATATGGAAGAATAAAAGAAATGATGACAGGGCATGTGGGCAAATGGACCAGAAGACTTCTTCATCCAGGCCAAGGCTACTGAAAGACCCATTACCGCAAAACAGAATTATTCAACCATTTTGCAACTGACAGGGTTACACCAAGTTAGACCTGCTTGGCCCATGCATTGTAATAAGGGTGAAAAGGGTACAAGCCAGAGAACCATGTGCAAAACTTGTGCATGGAATCTTACCACATACAGGCTTCAGCAGAGAAGTGGACACTGTCTCTAGTTTCTGTCCAATGGCCCCCAGTAATACCCACTGCACCCACAGGAGATCTCCCTTCTTGAGACACGGGCTGAGAGGAACCTTCTTGTGTTGATGATCCTAAAGTTAAGGACAAGTTTTCCAGGCATGGCTCTAAGAGGTAGCGAGAGGAAGGGATCAAGGTCATGGTAGACAGAAGCACATACATATGTACATACATGTACATACATATCACCCACCCATGCACTGAGCACACAGCACATAACATATGTACACATTATGCATTCATAAACATGCACACATAGGCACACATTGTGTTACACCACCATACTCCTCACATCTCACATGCACATGCTGCATGCCATACACATCCATCCAGGTGTGAATAAATGTGGCCTCTATAAACAACACATCTACTTGTGCGTACATACATTCATACACAGGCACAAACATGCACATGAATATACACCATATATGCACACAAATAGGTGAACATATGTATTCATAAATACATATGCATACATGCTTAAATGTGCATACATGGGCTGGATAGATTGCTTAGTGGTTAAGGCACTTGCCAGCAAAGCCAAAGGACCCAGGTTCAATTCCCCAGTACCCATGTAAAGCCAGATGCACAAGACAGCACATGCATCTGGAGTTTGTTTGCAGTGGCTAGAGGCCCTGGCACACCCATTCTCTCTTTCTTCTGTCTGCTTCTTTTTCTGTCTCTGTCTCTGTCTCTCTCAAATGGGTCAATAAATAAATACAATATAAATATATATATATATATGTTTAATTAATTAATTTATTTTTATTTATTTATTTTGGTTTTTTTGAGGTAGGGTTTCATTCTAGCTCAGGCCGACCTGGGATTCACTATGTAGTCTCAGGGTGGCCTCGAACTCATAGCGATCCTCCTACCTCTGCCTCCTGAGTACTGGGATTAAAGGTGTGCACCACCACGCCTGGCTATTTAATTTATTTTTTATTGACAACTTCCATAATTGTAGACAATAACCCATGGTAATTCCCACCCTCCTCCCACTTCCCCCTTTGCAACTCCACTCTCCATCACACCAATATATTTTTGTTTGTTTGTTTGTTTTTTTTGTTTTGTTTTGTTTTGTTTTGTTTGTTTTGCAAGGTAGGGTCTCACTCTGGTCCAGGCTGACCTGGAATTAACTAGTCTCAGGGTGGCCTCGAACTCTCGGCGATCCTCCTACCTCTGCCTCCCGAGTGCTGGGATTAAAGGCGTGCACCACCACACCCGGCTTACCAATATATTTTTTAAATGTACATACACGTTAACAATGTAAGCACCATGTGTTATATACACACCATACCCTGCACATGTACATACAACACATAGAAACACAGCTTATCTTTCAATCTCACATCACTTATACCCTTCCTGATGAATCCATGCAAGCACCATCACCCCAACTTGAAGCAGAGAGGCCAGACAGAGTCCCACAGTCAAGCACAGGGAGGCCAGCCCCTAGGCAGCAGCAGACACAAGACTTTTTTTTTTCCCTGTACTGAGATATTCCCAATCTACCACTGAACCCACACTTTTTTTTTTACCCAAAGAACCGCACGTTAGGCAAGGTTCCACTGGTGAGTAGCACCCCAGCCCTTGTCACATTTGGCTACTCTATGAGAGTTGTTCAGGTGTTTTTCAAAGAGTTCATTAAGCTGCCCTTAAGTTCTGGGCAATATTCTATACAATGTGCACAATTCATTGTCAACATTTTAAAATCTCTATTTCCCCCAAATTGTCTTTATTAGCATCATTGTTTGCATAAAATGGTTTGATGAGGTTTAATGTATTTTTTAAAATATTTTATTTGTTTGAGAGAGGCAGAGAGAGAGAAAGAGGGAAAGAATGGGCATACCAGGGCCACTAGCCACTGCAAACCAACTCCAGACACATGCACCACCTTTTGCATCTGGCTTTATGTGGGTATTGGGGAATTGAACCTTTTGACTTTTGACTTTGCAGGAAAGTGCCTTAACCTCTAAGCCATCTCTCCAGCCGCCCCCTTTTTTTTTTGAGGTAGGGTCTCGCTCTAGTCCAGGCTGATCTAGATGGAATTCACTATGTAGTCTCAGGGTGGTCTCAAACTCAAGGCAATCCTCCTACCTCTGCCTCCTGAGTGCTGGGATAAAGGCATGCACCACCACGCCCGGCAAGATTTGATGTAATAATCCGCAGATCATAATCATTCCAAGTGACATGTCACGGATTTGAACTGTGTCAGGAAGAGTGGCATTTCTGTCAGGTTTGGTGACATCCGACATGCTGCTCCTAATACACTTGTATTTGACCAGCTGGGTGATTTCTGCCCTGTTCAGCACACTGTGCCCCTACCACAAGCTCTTGTCGGGGCACTACCCAGGGCACTTCTGCTGGGTGTTGCTTACATTCACCAACAGCACTGTCATTTAGAGCATCTTCTTGTTGGCTAATTAATCCTTGAGAAAGCTGGGGACATTCCAGTTAGCGGTACAGAAAAAACCCAATACTCAGATAATCCACCTGACTTCACTGTGCCTACTGCCAATGCACTGGAGTAGCAAAGAGCCAGTCATGATCAATCAGGTCCTGCAGAGAAGAGTCTGACATGAGTGGGGGACAGTGGCTCTTGGAGCCTAGAGTAGGCCTCAGGGTCCTTGTGGTGACCAGAGACCCCCCCCCCAGCCTCAGGAAACCAGGTCCCCTGTTTCACTGTCCACAAGAATCACCTGTGAGGACACCCCAAGAGCTCAGAACCCTATTCCTGCAAGGTGAGGCATGCCTGGGCTCTGTCCTGGTGGCCCTGGCCCTGGCCTTGGGTGGCAGGGGACTTGAAGCCGCTGGGAGAGCAACCCCTCCTCTGCCTGGCAGCCTCTGCAAGATGCTCAGCTCAGCTCCTAGGATACCAGGGTCCCACTGGCATCTCACCAATTCAGAACCACTGCCAAGTCATTTTACACCTTTGAACATGGAAGACCACAAGGGGGTGACTTACCCAGAGGTAGTAGGGTCACAGGATCCGGGATGGATTGTCCAGGCACAGACCCCACTCTGCCACTTACACCACCTGTGCCTTCATTTCCCATCTGACACCAATGCCTGCCCCACAGGGATCTAGAAATCAGATGGTCCATGCTAGCGTTGAGATAGGCCTTAGAACCAGCCTAACAAGTGTTTAACAATCAGTAATCTACCACCATCCCGGCTCACTCAGCGCAGGGCCAATTAGAAAGTCGACCTGTAAGCCAGCTACACAATCTCATCCCTGTGGAGTTTTTAAACGCAGAAAGCCAGCAACCGTAATGGGGGAGGCTCCTGGGTCCAAACCATCCCCTACACTAGCTTTCAGGCCTGACTAAGGGATGGGGTTGCGGTGGGGACAAGTGCGCTCCCCGGAGCACCGAAGCGGGAGCTGCCTTGGAGGCGGGAGGGAGGGGAGGGAGGGGAGTCCTGCCCATCACCCAGGTCTGCCCCACAGCGAGGATGACGCTGCTACCGTGTACCGTGCGGCCGCGATGCTGAATATGACGGGCTCTGGGTACGTGTGGCTGGTGGGGGGAGCGAGAGATCTCAGGGAACGCCCTGCGCTACGCCCCAGACGGTGAGTGCTGGGCCGCGGGGGCGCTGGGGCTGTAGGCGGGCCTGGGCTCTAAGGCGCGGGCTCGCGCAGGCATCATCGGGCTGCAGCTCATCAACGGCAAGAACGAGTCGGCCCACATCAGCGACGCCGTAGGAGTGGTGGCGCAGGCCGTGCACGAGCTGCTGGAGAAGGAGAACATCACCGACCCGCCGCGGGGATGCGTGGGCAATACCAACATCTGGAAGACTGGCCCGCTATTCAAGAGGTGGGCGGGGCCGCGAAGAGGTGTCTGGGCCCGCCCCCTCGGGGAAGTGGGAGGGACTGCTCCGGGGGGCGGGGCCATCCCCGCTGAAAGTGACCTAGGCTGCTCTAGGGAGGGTGGTTCACTTCTAGTGGGGTGATCCAGTGAGACTTGCCTCCCGCGTCCTATGGTCACAGTCGCTTCCCCTAACCTTCCTCGCCTCCTTGCATCTTCCCAGCACCACAGCCTCCCTCTCTCTCTCTCTCTCTCTCTGTCTTTTGGTGGGGGGGGGTGTTATTTTTTCGAGGTAGGGTCTCACTCTAGCCCAGGCTGACATGGAACTCACTCTGTAGTCCCAGGTTGGCCTCAAACTCACAACTGTCCTCCTACTTCTGCCTCCTGACTGCTGGGATTAAAGGCAGTGACACCGCACTTTGCTCACAGCCTGCTACTTGACTGTGATCATTATCCCTTTCCCAACACTAACGCCAGTACCTCAGCGGTCAAAAAAGTCGTGACTGCCTCCACTTCTCCACTCCTGCCCTGTCCACGCTGCAGCCCACACCCTACAGTAACTGGCACCTTGGGAGAAGGCTTTTGCTGCAAGTGGCCTGGGAGCCTCCAGAAACTGAGAAGTTCAGAGGCCCAAGGGAATGGCTTTTATGGAGCAGAAGTGAGCTCACAGCACCCCTGAACACCAGGCCAGCCAGGGCTGAGCAGGTCCAGAGCCACTGTCCGTGGTGCCCACAACAGGTGCACACACATTGTGTAGATAGATGTTGGCGGCATACACGTACCCATGAGTGCACACAGACACTCAGAAACATGACACATGTCCACAAGCACATGCACAGGCATGATCTCACATAAAGCTTACATGTGTACATAGCTTGCTGATGTGTCCCAATAAGTAAACACATATGTATGCATACAACCAGACAAGCTGCTCAGTGGTTAGAACCAGATGCAGACTCAATCTACTTCCCTCATTTACTGGCAAGTTGGCCTGGGATCCTCTTGGTTTCTGCATCCTCTGTAAACCCAGAATGGCAACTATAAGAATCAAATATCCTGGGGGCTGGAGAGATTACTTAGTGGTTAAGGCACTTGCCTGCAAAGCCTAATGACCCAAGTTCAATTCCCCAGTATCCACATAAAGCCAGATGCAGTGGCACATGCATCTGAAATTTGTTTTCAGTGGCTGGAGGCCCTGACATGTTCACTCTCTCTCTTTCTCCCTCTCTCTGTCTCGTCTCTTCTCTCTGTCTCTCTGTGTGTGTGTGTCTCTCTCTCTCTGCTTGCAAGTAAATGAATAAAAATATTTTTAAGGGCTGGGGAGATGGCTTAGCGGTTAAAGCATTTGCCTGCAAAGCCAAAGGACCCAGGTTCAATTCTCCAGGACCCATGTAAGCCAGATGCACAAGGGGGCACATGCATCTGGAGTTTGTTTGCAGTGGCTAGAGGCCCTGGTGCGCCCATTCTCTGTCTCTCTGCCTCTTTCTCTCTCAAATAAGTAAATAATTTTTAAAATATATTAAAAATATTTTTTTAAAAAAGAATCAAGGGACCTGGCGTGGTGGTGCACGCCTTTAATCCCAGCACTTGGGAGGCAGAGGTAGGTGGATCACTGTGAGTTCAAGACCAGTGAGTTCAAGGTCACCAAAAAAAAAAAAAAATCAAGGGCTGGAGAAATGGCTTAGCAGTTAAAGCTCTTGCCTGTGAACTGTGAAGCCTAAAGACTCATGTCCAACTCTCCAGGTCCCACATAAGCCAGACGCACAGTGACACAAGTGCATGAGGTTGCACATGTGGACAAGGTGGTGCATGCATCTGGAGTTCGATTGCAGTGGCTGAAGGCCCTAGTGCGCCAATTCTCATTATATCTTTTTTTTTTTTTTTTTTTTTTTTTTTTTTTGCAAGGTAGGGTCTCACTCTGGCCCAGGCTGACCTGGAATTAACTATGTAGTCTCAGGGTGGCCTTGAACTCTTGGTGATCCTCCTACCTCTGCCTCCCGAGTGCTGGGATTAAAGGCGTGCGCCACCACGCCCGGCTTCATTCTCTATCTCTTGCTCTTGTTCTCTTGCATTAAAAAAAGGCCAATCTGGGGCTGAAGAGATGGCTTAGCGGTTAAGGTACCTGCCTCCTAAGCCTAAGAACACTGGTTCCAATCTCCAACGGTTCCAATCTCCAGGTCCCACGTTTAGCCAGATGCAATGTGAGGCAAGGGCGCAATGCCACACTTGACCACAAGGGGGCACACGCATCTGGCTGCTGGCACGCCCATCTCTATCTGTCTTCCTCTCCCTCTCTGTCTCTCTCTCAAAAAAAAAAAAAAAAGGCCAATCTGTTGGGCTTGCTCCAGGAAGGAAGGGAGGGAGGGAGGGAGGGAAGGAGGAAGGAAGGAGGAAGGAAGGAGAAATCAAATTTCCTGCCGGGTGTGGTGGTGCATGCCTTTAATACCAGCACAAGCGAGGCAGAGGTAGGAGAATCACTCTGAGTTCAAGACCAGTGTGAGACTACATAGTGAATTCCAGGTCAACCTGGGCTAGAGCGAGACCTTACCTGGAAAAAAAAAAATCGAATATCCTAATCCACACAAGTCCTCAATACATGATCTGGCACCAATGACCCACAACCCACTCAGAGGCGCTGCCTGTTTTGTCTTGTCCATCTGGTGCAGGTGGACACACACCATGTCTCCCACTCAGCATGAAGGTCTGCCATCTGCTAATCTTTCCTTTCTTGGGACTAGAGCAGAAGAGGGGCTTGGGCAGCTCCTGAACCAGAAAGAAGGGGCATCCCTGATAGGTGTAAGCCATGTTCCCCTCCCAGGGTGCTGATGTCTTCCAAGTACGCGGATGGAGTGACCGGCCGTGTGGAGTTCAATGAGGACGGTGACCGGAAATTTGCCAACTATAGCATCATGAATCTGCAGAACCGCAAGCTGGTGCAAGTGGGCATTTACAACGGCACCCACGTAGGTGGGGGTCATGAGGGGGTGGGGGCTGGGGCCTTAGGGTCCTGGGGCCAAGACCCCTGCGTGGCCACCCTCCATCTCATACTCCCACCCCCAGGTCATCCCTAACGACAGGAAGATCATCTGGCCAGGAGGAGAGACGGAGAAACCTCGAGGGTACCAGATGTCCACCAGACTAAAGGTGGGGGACCCTACTGAAATGCTCCAGCATCCCCATCGCAATGCTTCATCCACTCCTTTGGGCCAGGGGGAAGGGGCAGTGAGGTCACTAGACACAAATAAAGGAAGTGGAGATGAGTTCGCCAGCACCTGGCTATTGTCTCATGCACCTGGCACAGCAGCGCTCCCTCTCTCTCTCTCTCTCTCTTTCTCTCTCTCTTTCGTACCCTATCCTGACCAGTTCTAGTTATGTCTACAGAAGAGCAGATGGGGGACAGGACAGCAGGTCATTCTGTGCCTGAGTGCAGAGCTCAGCTTCAGCATGACATTCATGACTTGAATGTCTCCTCTCTCCTCCAGGTGGTTCCTCTCTCCCTGGGCCTCTGGGAGCCCCCTCTAGCCTGCTGTTGCCTGCATAGCATCTTTTCCTCTGCTTCCCTGCATGACCCCCATTTTGGACTCATTCATGTTCTCCTCCTTGGGGCTGTTGGAGAGCTCCTCTCCGTGCTGAGCCATACCATAGTCACACTACATCTGCTGATATCCCAGATCACCAAAAGCAGGATCTTAAGTGGCAGGTGCCTAGCCCACCTTCTCTCAGTGTCCCAAAGTCATCAAGTGTCTCAGCAAGGCTGGAGACATGGCTCAGCAGGTAAAATGCTTGCTGCTTAAGCATGAGGATCTTGGTCTGGATCCCTGGTAACCATGAAAACGCCAAATGTGGTGGCACGAGGCTGTCATCCCAGCACTGGGGACGCGGAGACAGGTGGAGATCCAAAGCTTACCAGCTACCTAATCTAGCTGAATCCATGAGTTATAGGTTCAGTATGAGACCCTATCTCAAAAAAATAAAGTGGGGGGCTGGAAAGATGGCTTAGCGGTTAAGATGTTTGCCTGTAAAGCCTAAGGACTCAGGTTGGACTCTCCAGGCACAGTGATGCAAGCATGCAAATGGCACATGAGCACAAGGGGGTGTACGTGTTTGGATTTTTTTTTTTTTTTTTTTTTTTTGGTTTTCGAGGTAGGGTCTCACTTTAGCTCAGGCTGACCTGGAATTCACTATGTAGTCTCAGGGTTGCCTCGAACTCATGACAATCCTCCTATCTCTGCCTCCTAAGTGCTGGGATTAAAGGCATGTGCCACCACGCCCAGAACACATCTGAAATTTGATTGCAGTGGCTGGAGGACCTGGTGTGCCAATCCCCACCCCCACACTTCCTCTCTCTTGCATAAAAAAAGGTCTGTTGGGCTTGCCTCAAAAGAAAAAAAAAATGAGTGGGGAGCAACTAAGGAGGACATCCAACATCAGCCTCTGTCCTCTATGCACACATGTTGCCTCCATACACATACAAATGCACATGCACACCACATACATACAGATACATACAAAAAATACATACAAAAAAATCTCAGCCCTGCCTACTTTCTGAGCCTAGCTCTGCAGTTTGGGGCCCAGCCCCGCCTTCTCAGTGCCTTCCCTTCATGCTGACAGATTGGGCTTTTTTTTTTTTTTCTTTTTGGTTTTTCGAGGTAGGGTCTCACTCTAGTTCAGGCTGACCTGGAATTCACTATGTAGTGATCCTCCTACCTCTGCCTCCCAAGTGCTGGGATTAAAGGCATGCGCCACCACACCCAGCATCAGATTGGGCTTTTCTAGGGCAAATATGAAAACTCTGCAGTTCATGCACCTGGTGTTGAAAAGTCTGAAAGTTGCAGCCAAACACCAACACCCTGGAGGTCCATTAAGGCTGTGAGGGTGTAGATGGCCATTTATGTTTCTGGCCCCACTAAATTTTGAACAATACTAGCATATATTACTTGTATAATAGAAAAAAAAATAATGAGCCTGGTGTGGTGGCCCACACCTTTAATCCCAGCACTCGGGAGGCAGAGGTAGAAGGATTGCCGTGAGTTCAATGCTACCCTGAGAATACATAGTGAATTCCAGGTCAGCCTGGGCTAGAGTGAGACCCTACCTGGAAAAACCAAAATAACAATAATGAAAGATTTAAAAAGCAAATAAGTCCCTGTCCCCAGGAATGAAAGCCAACATGCTGCTCTTGAGGGGACGCTGGGTCCTGTCCCCTTCTCCTGACTCCTCGTTCTCTAGACCCCCAGCTAGGGTCACCTTTCCCACTACCTGTCACTACCCCCTGCTCTTGCCATCCAATCTTGCATGGACCACCTGCCCCTCTGCTCTTCACCTTCCCATAGAGTCCCCCGATCAGCAGGCTATGCTTCACTTCAACACTCCCCTAGACCTGCATCTGTCCCCCACCACAAGACTTAGGGCCATAGAAAACAGGGAAGGGAGAAAGTGAAAGCTGAAGCCTGAGCTGAAAGAGCAACATCAGCTGGGTGTGGTAGTACATGCTGGCAGGAGAATGGAGTTCAAGGTCATTTTTGGTTACACACGAAAACAGATGGAGAGGTGGAGAGAGAAGCAACTGGGGAGAGGAGAAGGGACAGAAGATGAAGGTCAAAGACTAAAGGCTGCATGCCAGAGCTGTGGGCCATGGGCAAGTTGAAGGCCAGGAGAGGTAGGGGACATATGGAAAATGGTCGGATGTGGGTCCCTTCTGTGGACACACCCCTGTCATCCTGGCAGTGAAGGCCAGGGATGGGCTCTGGCTAGGATGCACTTTCTTCTCACTGAGCGGCCTGAGAGCCCACCCAGAACACACTAGAATCCTCATGGGCCAGAGGATATATAAAACACGACTTGAGGAAAAGAGGCCACAAAAGCCAGGAGCAGTGGTGCACTCCTTTAATCCCAACACTTGGAAAGCAGAGGTAGGAGGATTACTGTGAGTTCAAGGCCAGCCTGGCTTAGAGTGAGACCCTACCTCGAAAAAAAATTTTTTAATGATTTAAATAGATATTTATTTATTTTCAAGCATAGACAGGAAGAGAGAGAGAGAGAGCACACCAGGACCTCTAGCTGCTGCAAACGCACTGCAAGTGCATGGGCCACTTTCTGCGTTTGGCCCTGTGTGGGTACTGGGGAACTGAACTCAGATCGTTAGACTTTGCAGGCAAGCACCTTAACTGCTAAGCCATCGTTCCAGTCCAAATTTTTTAAATTTTTAAATTTTTAAAATTTATTTATTTATTTGAGAGAGAGAATGGGTACGCCAAGGGCCTCCAACCACTGCAAATGAACTCCAGATGCACATGCCACCTTGTACATCTATCTGGCTTACATGGGTCCTGGGGAATTGAACCTGGGTCCTTTAGCTTTGCAGGCAAGCACCTTAACCACTAAGCAATCTCTCTAGCCCCCAGCCCAAATTTTAAAATATTTTATTTATTATTTATTTATTTATTTATTTATTTATTTATTTATTTATTTATCTGAGAGAGAAAGAGAATGGGAGAGCCAGGGCCTCCAGCCATTGCAAATGAACTCCAAGCACATGTTCCACATTGTGCATTTGGCTTATGTGGGTACTGGGGATATGAATCTGGGTCTTTAGGCTTCACAGGCAAGCACCTAAACCATTAAGCCATCTCTCCAGGCCCCCAATTTTTTTTAAAGTGGCCACAAGATGGTAGTGTTTCAGGAGGCACTTGTGATGAGTGAGGGCAGATGATTAGGGAAGTCTATGCCCTATTTATTTCAGCATCCTCCAGATCCATATCTGTCCCCAAGAGCAACAGGCAGGTGATGCTGGCCACGTCTAAAAGATGTGGACTGACCCTCGAAGATATTGTGAGAGATTCCAAGCTTGAGCAGGGCTCAGATGTGTGATTTGGAGCAGCATTGGAAGTGGGGTGGGGCATCGCCATGTGCTGCGAAGAGCCAGGGCTTGGAAACAGCCCAGGGCAGGTGTTCCAGGCTGGGTCTCCCTTTGCCCCCAGATTGTGACGATCCACCAGGAGCCCTTTGTGTATGTCAAGCCCACACTAAGTGATGGGACGTGCAAAGAGGAGTTCACAGTCAATGGCGACCCGGTCAAGAAGGTGATCTGTACTGGGCCCAACGACACATCGCCAGGCAGCCGTAAGTGCCAGGCAGGGCACGGTGGGGGTACAGGTTAACAAAGCCAGGAACCCGCTATGACTGCCCCCCACCCCCCAATTCTCTTAGCACGCCACACGGTGCCTCAGTGCTGCTATGGCTTCTGCATTGACCTGCTCATCAAGCTGGCGCGGACCATGAACTTCACCTATGAGGTGCACCTCGTGGCCGACGGCAAGTTTGGCACTCAGGAGCGGGTACGGAATGGATGGCGGGGACTGGTCTAGTACGCTGAAGCCTTTGTGGGAGGGTTCTGTAGGTTGTAAGGGAGGCTAGTGGGAGGGTTTGTATACGGGGCGGAGTCTTAGGCTGAAGGGGAGACTAGTGAAAGGGGCCTATGGTTTAGGTGGAGCCCTTGTGGGAGGGACCTATGGGCTGGGTGGAGTGTTCCTGGGAGGGGCATGTAGGTTAAGAGGAGCTGATTTTTTTTTGTTGTTGTAGTTTTGTGTTTTTTTGTTTTGTTTTTGAGGTAGAGTCTAGCTGTATTCCAGGCTGATCTAGAATTCACTATATAGTATCAGGGTGGCCTCAAACTCAGTGATCCACCTACTTCTGCCTCCTGAGTGCTGGGATTAAAGGCGTGTGCCACCAAGCCCGGCTTTTTAAAAATATTTTATTTTTGGACTGGAGAGATGGTTTAGTGGTTAAGGCACTTGCCTATACAGCCTAATGAGCCAGGTTCGATTCCCTAGTACCCACATAAGCCAGATGCACAAGATGGCACATGAGTCTGGAGTTCATTTGCAATGGCTTGAAGCCATGGTGCACCCATTCTCTCCCTTCCTCCCCCTCTCTCTCTCGCTCATAAATAAATGAATAAATAGTTTAAAACTGTTACATTTTAAATTTTATTTTTGTTTATTTGAGAGAGTGAGAGAGAGAATGGGCATGCTAGGACCTCCAGCCACTGCAAACAAAGTCCAGATGCATGCTTCACCTTGCGTATTTGGCTTATGTGGGTCCTGGGGAATCAAATCTGGGTCCTTTGGCTTTGCAGGCAGACAACCACAAAGCCATCTCTCCAGCCCCTTTTTTGATTTTTTTGAGGTATGGTCTCACTGTAGTCCAGGCCAACCTGGAATTCACTATGTAGTCTCAGAGTGGCCTCGAACTCATGGCGATCCTCCTATGTCTGCCTCCTGAGTGCTGAGATTAAAGACATGGGCCACCATATCCAGCTATGTTTTTTTTTTTTTGAGGGGGGAGAAGTTTTTGTGGGGTGGCCATTTAGGCTGGAGTGGGGCTAGTGAGAGAGGCCTGCAAGTTGAGATAGATCTGGAGCAGGAGAAACGACTCTCCATGTGCTAGGACTGCTGTGGTGTGGGAGTGGTTTCTGTCCTGGGAGCCATGCCCCCACCCTGTCCTCAGCCCTGCTGGCTCTGTCTCCCCACAGGTGAACAACAGCAACAAAAAGGAGTGGAACGGGATGATGGGTGAACTGCTCAGTGGGCAGGCAGACATGATCGTGGCACCACTGACCATCAACAATGAGCGTGCTCAGTACATTGAGTTCTCCAAGCCCTTCAAGTACCAGGGCCTGACCATTCTGGTCAAGAAGGTAGGCAGGTCGAGTATCGGTGGGATGGGATCCTGGAGGATCCAGGCACCACTGACCATCTGACCACCTGCAGGAAATCCCCCGGAGCACACTGGACTCGTTCATGCAGCCCTTTCAGAGCACACTGTGGCTGCTGGTAGGATTGTCAGTGCACGTGGTGGCCGTGATGTTGTATCTGCTGGACCGCTTCAGGTAAGCGCTATGCAGGGGACCAGACACCTCCATCTGTAGGGTAGGTGGAGCTGGACAGGGCTGGGTAGAGCCGCCTCTCCTGTCCTCTCTCCTGCCCTCTCTCCCACCTGCCCTTTGCACTGCAGTCCTTTTGGCCGGTTCAAGGTGAACAGTGAGGAAGAAGAGGAGGATGCACTGACCCTGTCCTCCGCCATGTGGTTCTCCTGGGGTGTCCTGCTCAACTCTGGCATCGGGGAAGGTGAGGCTAGGCCCAGTCCCCACCTTGCTGTACCCCTGCCCTCCAGGAGCTGACCTAAATATCTGCCCACAGGAGCCCCCCGTAGCTTCTCTGCCCGCATCTTGGGCATGGTGTGGGCTGGCTTTGCCATGATCATTGTGGCCTCCTATACTGCCAACCTGGCGGCCTTTCTGGTGTTGGATCGGCCTGAGGAACGCATCACAGGAATTAACGACCCACGGGTGAGGCTCCTGGATAGATGGAAAGGGTCATGAGGTTAAGAAGGCGGGATGGGGCGGGGGGGGGGGGGAGGCTGGAGAGCAGCCGCGAGCTCCGCCCTCTGTCACGGCAGCTCAGGAACCCCTCAGACAAGTTCATCTACGCAACTGTGAAGCAGAGCTCTGTGGACATCTACTTCCGGCGGCAGGTGGAGCTGAGCACCATGTACAGGCATATGGAAAAGCACAACTACGAGAGCGCGGCTGAGGCCATCCAAGCTGTGCGGGACAAGTGAGCCGACACACGAGGGTCACCGTAGCTGGGAAGCACAATGAGAGGAGAGGCAAAGCGGGGGTGTGTGGCGGGGGGGGGTTATCCATTCAAACAGGAAGTGCAAGTGAGAAGAATATTCATGCTGCTGGGCAAGCGAGGTGGGTGAGCCCGACGGTTCAGAGCTCCCATGACCCCTCCTCTGCCGGCAGCAAGCTCCACGCCTTCATTTGGGACTCAGCAGTGCTGGAGTTCGAGGCTTCACAAAAGTGTGACCTGGTGACCACGGGCGAGCTGTTCTTCCGCTCGGGCTTTGGTATCGGCATGCGCAAGGACAGCCCCTGGAAGCAGAATGTCTCCCTGTCTATACTCAAGTAAGTGGGCCGTGCACCTCACTGCAGCCTTCCCCCCCTCTCCACTCCACTCTGCTCCAAGAGCCTACCCTGGAATTGGGTCTCAGACCAACTGACAACACACTGAGCTAACTCCTCCCCAGGTCAGGCACTGCCCACCCCACATCCATACCACCCTGCTGCAATTGCCTTGTGGGATACCCCACCCACTACAGGTCTCATCCAGTTTGGGCACCCTCCCCCATGTAGGAAGTGCCCGCCCAAGGCCCTGTCCATCTGCGAGCCCCAGCCTCACTCTCGTACTCTGTAACAGGTCCCATGAGAATGGCTTCATGGAGGATCTGGACAAGACATGGGTTCGGTATCAGGAATGCGATTCTCGAAGCAATGCTCCTGCAACTCTCACGTTCGAGAACATGGCAGGTGGGTCCTTCGTGGCTGCATTGATTCTGGGGTTGTTTCTCTGGGAACTGCAGCCCCTAGGCTGACAGCTGAGGCTCTGGATCCTGCACGCAGGGGTCTTCATGCTAGTGGCCGGCGGCATCGTGGCTGGGATCTTCCTGATTTTTATTGAGATTGCCTATAAGAGACACAAGGATGCCCGCAGGAAGCAGATGCAGCTGGCTTTTGCAGCAGTGAACGTGTGGAGGAAGAACCTGCAGGTAGGACAGGCCACCCTCCGAGGCCTGGCGCCCAGGGCCCGGCCTGGTCACGGCCCTCCATCCCCACAGGCCATGGCACTGGCTCTGGCTCCCATGGGCAGGACTGGTGCTAGGAGCCATGGCCAGGGGCAGTGGTGAGTGCTCCCAAGGCACAAGGGGCAGCACAGGCAGGGGGCTGTCTGCAGGTGGCCACCCACTGCCAAGCTGGGCCAAGGGAGGCCATGTGCCCTGTTCCAAGCTTCCACCTGGCCCCTCTGTCTCCAGAGTCACCCACCGGCACTCATTCCATAGGAAGGCAAGCAGGCAGGGTAAGACAGGGGCCCACCTCTGTGCAGCATGTGAGTCCAAGATGAATTTGGCACTCTGATGCCCAAGCTCCCTTGAAACCTTTTGGGACCCCTTTTCTTGCTGTGTCCTGCTTTGTGATTCCAGTCCGAAAGAGGCTGACCTGCCCTCACCTGCTGCCTCAGGCCGCATCTATGTGGGTTTGTGTCAAGCAGGAGTGAGGCTGCATGTGGGACAGTCACAGTCCACCAAGGAAGGAAACGGGTTGGGCACTGGGGCCCAGGCAGGCCTGAAGGCTGGTGGCCAATGGTCAGGTTCCGGTTTGCTCATCTCTTCTCTTTCTCTGGGTCTCTTCTTGGAGCTGTGTGCTGAGCTGACATTGGCACTGCAGTGAGGACTGTGGTGGGGTTGGGTGGGGGGGACAGGGCTGTTGGAGCCCTTATACCTCTCATCCACCCACTCTTGCTTTTGGCCCTACAGGTCCCCTGGGGACCTGGCCACTGCTCTCGCTCCCAAGGCCATGCTGGCCGTCAGACTCTAGGCCAGTATCCTGGGATCTGCCTCTATCTATCACTCCAATTCCATCTTGACACCTCCTTGGGCCCTTGGCCCCTTCCTGATGTGTGCCCCTTGGGGTCAGCAGCCTCTGAACAGAAGGGCTGGTGTGGCCTGAGGTGGAGCTCCTCCAGTCCCTGGGGACTCCTCCTCCTCCTCCTCCTCCTCCTCGGGACGCCTGTAAGCCAGGGCCACCCAGGAGCCAGGGAGCCAGGTGGACCTCCCAGGAAGAGCACCAGCGGGACCCCCAAGGCCAGCCCCAGCAAGAGCAAGGACAGGCCCGATCCGGGGCAGAAGAGGCCACCCTCGAAATTCCGGCTGTTGGTCCATCTGTCCAGCACAGGGAGACAGGCAGGAGTGAGGGCCTGAGTGGCCGGCCAGGCCTGGCAGTGGCCCCCAAGGAGCAGGCAAGGGCATGTGTGGCCGCCACCCTTAGCCATCTAATCACTTATACATATTCATTTTAGGATAGAAAGAGTGGTAGAGCAGAGCCCGACCCTAAAAAGAAAGCCACATTTAGGGCTATCACCTCCACCCTGGCCTCCAGCTTCAAGAGACGTAGGTCCTCCAAAGACACGGTAAGGGGGAAGCACCCCAGTCCCGCGTCTCCGACTCCTCCCTCGCCCCATGTCTGTCTCCCTCTCCCTTACCATCCCACCCCTGCCCCCACCTCCAATCCTGGCCATCTGTGCCTTTGGCCCGAGTCAGTCCTTTGCCCATCCTCCACCCATACACGGGTGTTGTCCTCCAGGACTCTGCAGACCTCTCCCCGCCCTCACTGCTCCTCAGCTTCCCTTGTGTCTCCGCGTTAGTCTGCCCACCCCTCCTCCCCATGCCATGACCCACACACCATCTGAAAGCCGTGTCATGTCGTTGGTCAGTCAGTCAGCCTCACCACCTCTCTGGGCCACCTGGACCCTGGGAGCCAGAGTGACCTTGTCCCAGGTTGCCCCGCCAAGAGGCCACACCACGTCTCCGTGACATCCCTGTTTCTCTTGCCTCCTTGAGGGGCCCCCCGCTGCCGTCACTCCCGCCCTGCGACAGCGCTGGAAGGGGTGGCTGTGATGTCCCATCCCGTCCGTCTGTCTGGCCACTGGCCCCGCCCCCCAGACACCTGTCTCACCTGTCTCACCAGAGCCATGCGTGTTGCATCTTTCATGTGGTCTCTGTGTGGGCCGGGGGGGCTGGGGGCCGGGCCTGGGTCCATCTGGGTGGACAGCTGGGTCTAGCATTGGAACTGGCCCCTGGTCACAGGGGACTGTCAGATGGGGAATGGGGTGGTGGGACCAGATTGAGCAGGACCCTGCCAGAGGTGTGGCAACAGTCCCCAGAAGGTCTAAGCATGGATAGGGTATCCCTGCAAACCTTGGTCTGCAGCACACAGGATTAACACTGAGGTTCTTGGAGGGAATGCCTATGAAGGGGAGTCTAAGACCAGCACCTTAGCTCAGACCCCCAAGTATTAGCACAGGACCAGTGTCAGAACCAGACCTTCTGCCTTCTGAGCCAGAAAGAACCCTTGTCTCCTGCCTTGGGCAGCTTGCCATTACACCAGAGATGCACACGAAGATCAAAGAGTACCCTCACCCCTTCCAAGAGTCCCCAACTTGTTAGAGTCACCTTGGTCTCAGGCAGCCACCGCACAGATTCACCCCATGATCTTGTGTCCCAGGAGGAATAGAGATGTATAGCCACTCCCCTGTGCCCAGGATGAGGGGCAAACTCCAGGACACAGACAGGACTTGGTATAGAGTGATCCAAGTCCAGGTTGAAACCACCAAGGTTTCCTCAGAGAGACCCATGTGGCCTGCTCTCTGAAGGGCTTGGCACAGGGAGGGTGGATGAAGAGTGAGGGTATATGAGCTGCAGCCACTGGAGGCTGGAGAAGCTGATACAAACACAATCCGCAAGGCTGCCCGGGTCAGGGAAAGTGGACAGGGCCTATGTTGCAAGGTCTGAGCTAGGATTCCACCAGGGGGCGCAGGGGAGGGACAGCAAGGTCCAGGCACTGTGGGCGGGAGTGTGGGGTGGAGAGAATATCTGGCAGAGAGGAGAAACATTATGGGCCAAGTGGCCAAAGGGGGAAAGCACAAAAGTCCTGCAGGTGACAGGCCACTTACAACGGGTGGCACCAAGTCCTGGGGCCCGTGGACTCAGGTGCAGTTCAGAGATGTGCATGGTGCCTTTCTGAGGACTTGTTCTCAGTGGAATCCTAACCCTAGCCTCCCTGGGCACCAGGGACTATCCTACTGGGCCATCTGGGGCTGGCCCCCACCCTGCAGGGTTGACTGTCCCACATTTGCCACTGGGGGCTGGGTGGGGGAGGGCAGCCCAGCTCCCACCCTGTCTCTGGGGCAGGGTGCCTGTTCAGAGGGAGGTCTGGGTGGGGGGTTCCTTTGGGTGGGGTGGGAACGGTCCAGCTGCTGAGATCCTCTGCCCCTGTCCTGTGGCTGGTCTGGGCCAGGGCAGCACTGGGCACTCAGGGCTGGGATTCCTGGTGGCCGGCGGGGCCAGCAGGTATTGATTGTTGGTTCTTATTTATAGAGCACCGGGGGTGGACGCGGCGCTTTGCAAAACCAAAAAGACACAGTGCTGCCGCGACGCGCTATTGAGAGGGAGGAGGGCCAGCTGCAGCTGTGTTCCCGTCATAGGGAGAGCTGAGACGCCCCGCCCGCCCTCCTCTGCCCCTCCCCCGCAGACAGACAGACAGACGCACGGGACAGCGGCCTGGCCCACGCAGAACCCCGGAGCACGACGGGGTCGGGGGAGGAACAGCCCCAGCCTCCCCCAGGCCGAGCCCGCCTGCCCGCCGGTCGGCCGGCTGGCCGGTCCACCCTGTCCCGGCCCCGCGCGTGCCCCCGACGTCGGGGCTAACGGGCCGCCTTGTCTGTGTATTTCTATTTTACAGCAGTACCATCCCACTGATATCACGGGCCCGCTCAACCTCTCAGATCCCTCGGTCAGCACCGTGGTGTGAGGCCCCCCGGAGGCGCCCACCTGCCCAGTTAGCCCGGCCAAGGACACTGATGAGTCCTGCTGCTCGGGAAGGCCTGAGGGAAACCCACCCGCCCCAGAGACTGCCCACCCTGGGCCTCCCGTTCGCCTGCCCTGCTGCCTGGTGGGCAGCCCCTGCTGGACCAAGGTGGGGACCGGAGCGGCTGAGGACGGGCCAGAGCTGAGCCGGCTGGGCAGGGCCACAGGGCGCTCCGGCAGAGGCAGGGCCCTGGGGTCTCTGAGCAGTCGGGTGAGGGGCCTAGGTGGCCCCAGGTGGAGGGGCCTGGAGCACAGATGACAGCCCTATCCTCCCTCCAGCCACCACCCAGAGCCACAGTGGGGGCCCATGGCCCCAGCTGGCTGGGTCACCCCTCGCTAGCGCTTGCTCTCGGCAGCCTGAGCTCCACCCCTCTCCTCTCCTGCTGCACCACCCTCCCACAACCTCTCTTCCCTACCCCATTTTCTGGGCTGGCCCTGACCTTCCGCCAGGGCCAGCTCTGTCTGCCCGGCTGGCAACAGTTCCCAGGGGTGCTCTCTGGCTCCCGGCTGCCTCAGACTCCTCCAGACTGAGGGCTGAGCCTTCTCTTCCACCTGCAGCCATGATAGGCTTCTCCAGACGCTGGCTCCGGACTGTCTTTAACCCTGCCCTGCACCTTGGGCACCAGGGAATACCACCTGCCCCCTCTTCTGGGTGTCACTCACCCACCACCTTGTAAATGACCAGCCCTCCCAGTGTCCAAGCGCGTGCCTTCCCAGCGCGGCCCGTGCGCAGCAATGCACTGCCCCTCTACCCTAGGGGCGCCGGGGGCGCACAGCCACCCCCAACCCCGGGATTCAGTGGTGATGCCAAAAGGAATGTCACGGAAATTTCTGGTCTGTGTCACTTGTTGACGCCTGCTGGGAGGGTGAAGGGAGGACCAGGGGCTTGGGAAGAGCTTCGAGAATGAGGAAGGCTGAACGGGTGTCCGGAACAACCACCAGGCCCCCTTAGGCTTGGGCAACTGCAGCGCCCAGGCTCCCAGGATCTGTGGAGGGAGAGCCCTCGGGCTCGGGTGCTTTCCTCGGTGAGCGGCGCATTAAGGTGCGGTGGTGGCGGCGACGGCGCGCACTGCAAGCGGTGAGCACCGAGCCCAGTGCTAGGCAAGTGGCCAGGCTGGCGAGGAAGGAGACAGGCCCGACCATGTAGATCACCGCCAGGTCTCGCGCGGCAAGCGGCTGGATACAGTGTCTGAAGGCGGTGTCAGGAAAGGCAGTGAGTGGGCTGAGTGTCTGGCGCCTTGGAGACACGCAGAGTAGGGTCTTGGCCTCTGCGGGACACAGGCGTGGCATCAGATGGCGGCCGAGGCTGTACCCAGCGCTATCCAAGCCTGCGCCCCTAGCTCACCTGACTCCGGACGGGGGTGCCTGCGAAGCCAGGCGCAGAGCTGGCGCAGAGCGCAGCCACACGTCCAGGGGTTGCCACGCAGGCGCAACACGTCGAGGGCGGGCAGGCCGTCGAGCAGGCCCGGCCCGAGCGCCGACAGCGCGTTGTCCTGCAAGCTGAGCGCGCGCAGTAGCGGGAGCGCGCCCAGGGTCGCAGGCTCCAGTTGCGCCAGACGATTGCGGGCCAGGGAGAGAGAACGCAGCGCGCGCAGCGGCGCGAAGGTGCCAGGAGCTAGAGCTTCCAGCTGGTTAGCGCTCAGGTCCAGCCACTGCAGCGCGCCCAGACCCCAGAAAGCCCTCCCGTGCACCGAGCGGAGCCCGTTTTCCCTCAGGTCCAGAAAGAGCAGCGCGCCCGCCCCGGCGAATGCGCCGGGCGGCAGGGCACGCACGCGGTTGTGGTCGAGTAGCAGTGCGCGCACGCGCCTGCTCAGGCCCGCGGGCACGGCGGGCAGCGCTAGCGCAGAGCAGTTGGCCTGGCCGCCCGGGACACACGCGCACGCCTCCGGGCAGTCCAGGGCGCCCGGTGATCCCCAAGGGGTTGTTCCGGTGGGCTCTTGGACCCACCCTTGTCTCAGAGGCAGGAGCAGCAGCAGCAATAGCGATAGTAGCGGCGAACGCCGGGAGAGAAAGAAGGAGCTCCGCATGGGGGCAGCTCCGGGACCCAAGGTGGGTGTCCTGATCCCTGTGCGTCTTCGAAGACCTAGCGCCCTGGAGTTGTTGCTGCTCTACCTGGACAAGTATGAACTGTCTGGCCCGAGCTCAGGCACTTCCGGTCCCACAGCTAGTTCCTCACCTGGGGCGGGGGCCAGGCACAAAGCCAACACCCTGTACTACCATGCCACCTGTCCCGGAGCTTCAGTTTTTTGGCTTTGCGCCCATAGTGGCACTGATGGGACCACCTGGTGTACAGCAGAGGCCTGAGTAGGAAGAGCACACCTCCAAACCCACCTATTCCACGTAGAATGCAACCCAGAGCACTCTGCTCCACACCTCGTTCAGTTCCACTCGTGCTCAGCAAAAGGACCCTCCGTGGAAACTGTCCAGGTTTCTTGGTGGAGTGCAAACAAGCACATGATGGGTCCTGAGTTCAGGGGACAGGACCACATACCAGAGGCAAAATAGGCAGCGCAGGAGAGTGGCTGCCACATTCTCTTCCCTGGAACCTCAAGGTGACAGTGTTAGTGGAGAGGGGGCATTGGCCCAAAGTCCCCCTTGGTCAATGTAGTCCTGTCTTGGGTTATCTGGGCAGTGGGCCCAGGGTTGCTGTCTGCTTCCCAGGACAAAGCTGCAGGGGAGCTGAGCTGGCCAGTTGGGATAGGAGGTAGAAACCCCAGGTGTGTGAGTTCTTTGTCCCATGATCCACACACCGTGTGGCCCTGAGGGCCTTGCAAGGAGGATAGCACACAACCACTAAATACTGTTTTAATTCCTCTGCCCCATTGCCCTCTGCCCTACTCTGGCAGCGGGGGTGGGGGTGTAAGGGTACAGGGTAGCTCTTCTATACAAGCCTCCATAGGGATGGCCACCTCGAGGCTATGGTCCTCCAGGGATGGCATCATATCTACCTCCAGGTCAGACTCCACGAGGTGGGACTCCATGTGCACTGACTGCATGTCCATGCGATCTTCCTGGACCCCGAAGTGCCCCACCAACCTGTATGATGTAGGCGGGGTCAGCACTAGCTGACAGGGCCTTGGCCACCCAGGGCAGGCAGGTCCTTGAAGACTGCTCTCAAGGCCACTACCTTTCCAGTGAGAGGGCAAAAAGGGAACACCGTCCATCCTTGCAGCTTCCCCTGGCACACTCACCTGTTGTCCATGGGACACATGTTCTCCCTGGGACACGTTTCACTGAGGGGACAAAGGTAGGCATGAATTCTGGAGCAATGTTGGTTCCAAAAGCCTAGTAGCCCCCTGGAACCTCCTCCCACACCCCCAACCTGGAAAACACCATTCCCAGCCCTTTATGACATCCCACCCAAAGGGCAGAGGCCCCTCGAAGCATGACCAAGAACCCAGGGCCAGTGGCATGGCCTCACTCCCACTACTGCCAGACTCCAGGCTCACGCACTCCTTGGCCAGAAATACGCCAATCGCCACAATAATGAGGGCACAGAAGCAGCTGGTACTGACAGCAGCCAGCACCACAATGAGGGCAATGAGGGCCTCGCGGCTGAGGCCGAGGGTGCATTCACAGGTTCCAGCTGCAGAAACAGAGCCATGAGGCCAGGGGGTAGTCACCTGCCTGTGGAGGCCCTTCTACCCACTTGCTTCCACCCCCAGAAGGACACAGATGCCCTGCCCTGTCAGAGAAAGGGAGGGTGTCTTGCTGGAGGACTAAGGGGAGCAGGCACCTGCAGCAGGGATGAGCAAAAGGGACAAATATATCAGTCCAAGGGGGCTTCTAGCTGGGCAGGAGTCAGGCTGGGGACAAGGGGCCATGTCCAACCCCCAGCCCCACTACACACCTCTGGACGGAACCAATATAGAAGGTGCTGACCTCACAGTGGGGCTGTGAGGCAGGGAGGGTGGGGGCAGGGCCTCAAGAGGACCGAGGCTGAACTTTGCTCACCCTTGGATGTCTGGGACATTAGGAGCCCTGGGACAAAGCAGGTAGGGTGGCAGGGCTAAAGAGTTATGGCCATAAAGGAGGCAGGCAATGGTTGGGCAAACAGCACTTCCTAGTGAAATGAGTAGGAAACGTTCTCTGCTCTCTTGTGTCCCGGAGCTTCAGTCTTTTGGCTTTGTGTGGGGGGACAGTGGCCTAGATTTCTTCTCTCAGCATAAGGGATGCAGGGTTGAGTGGGGTCCGGATCTACTGGATTTCCCATCACTACCCCTTTCCCTGAGTTGGAACAGGGAGGGCAGTAGAAGGTAAGGTGAGCAGAAGTTATCAGCTGCCTTCCTTGACTGCTTTGTGAGGCCTAGGCTCACACAACCAACAAAGCCCAGGTTAGAGGGCCTTCTGGCACCGAGAATGGGGAAAACCACTGGAACGTGGGCCCACACATCATTAGTGAGAATTCTGAGGGTCCATTCCTTCTGTGTGTGAATCACGTAGCCACTGCCCAAAGCATGTAGTGGTCTGTGGGCTGGCACAGTTGGGGTTAACCTAAGCCTTTGCCCTAAACCAGCTGTCCCAGGGCAGGGTGCAGAGCAGCCCCACCCTGCTGCCATTCTTTACCCTGAAGGACCTCACAAGCAAACCAGGAGGCAGCAGGAGGAAATAACCAACCCTGTGGCTGACCAAGCCCAGCCTCCTGGCAGCTGGGGCCCAAGAAGGTGCCAGGGGGAAGGGCAGAACCTAACCCCAGTGGTCCTGGTCACTGGGGAGCTCCCTGACCATAGACCCAGGTGATCTTCAGGAGGTGGTCATCAAGGTACAGGCAGCAGCTCCTGACACAGTGGCCTTTGTGCAGGTTGAGTGATGCTGAGAACCGAGACACTTGCTGATTTTTAAGGATATACCTAGAAACTGAGTTTAAAGAAATGCAAGGTAGAAGGTGTGCCTGAGGCCAGGGGCTGGCACTGTCACCCTGTTAGGCCAGCCCAGCAGGTTTGCATCCGGGTTTGAACAAAGGCACACCCGCCCTTGGCCAGGTGGTGACATCCAACAGAACACCTTGTGGAGGAGCCTTGAGTCTCTGCTGCCAAAAGAACTCAGAAGACTTCTTGCCACTGCGGGAAAAACATTAAAGTGGGGGCAGAGCCTGAGCCCAAGGGCTAAGAGTGGAAGGAAAGCAAACCGCAGATCTGTGATGCTGGGGACAAGGCTTCCGGGGCTTATAGGTTCTGGCTGAGGTTGTGTCCCTAATGATTGCCTTCACCCCTTCAAAGTCCAAGGCAAGCAGATCCCTCTGGAGCAGGTAGGGTACAGAAGCCCTTGAAGAGGACTGTTGCTCAATACTCAAGTGCAGAGTACTGGGAATGGGGAGGGGTGGTACCTCTGCAGCCCGGGAAGGTCACCTGGCAGTACTGAACATAGGTGTGGTTGTGGTCTGGGAGCCATCTCAGGGCAGGAGCAGGACACAAAGGCAGTGGTTGCAAGCAGAGGATCTTGTTTCCTTTGAGGATGGTGCCTTCGGCCAGAGCATTTCCTGCCTGAAAATAGCTGTTCTGGGACAGAGGGATGGCCAGAGCCCATCCTAAGTGGTACCTGGTCCTTTAGCCTCAGGCCAGTGTGGATCCCAGGGGTCAGAGCAGGCTCAGCCTCCCCCCTTCCTTCAAGGATGGCTGAGGCCTGACTAATGGTGAAAAGGACAAGCCTACTGGACTCTCCTCCCACTGTCTGCCCTTGTACTGTCTGGGGGACATGGAGGAAGCTCTTGTGAGCTCCAAACATGGAAGCCACATATCCTAGTATAAGAAATGGGAAAAAGCTGGGTGTGGTGGCACACGCCTTTAATCCCAGCACTTTGGAGGCAGAAGTAGAAGGAACACAGTGACTTCAAGGACAGCCTGGGACTACAGATTAAGTCCAGGTCAGCCTGGGCTAGGGTGAGACCCTACTTGAGAAAAACAAAAAGAGAAGAGAAACAGGGATATAAAAGCCCAGTCCCTCTGGCCACCGGGGCATGTCCTTAAATAACCTTTACAAGGAACATTTTCAGCTAGGTGTGGTGACACATGCATTTAATCCCAGCACTCAGGAGATAGAAGTACGAGGATCGTTGTGACTTCAAGACTAGCCTGGGCCGGGCGTGGTGGCGCACGCCTTTAATCCCAGCACTCGGGAGGCAGAGGTAGGAGGATCGCTGAGAGTTCGAGGCCACCCTGAGACTACATAGTTAATTCCAGGTCAGCCTGGACCAGAGTGAGACCCTACCTCACAAAACCAAAAAAAAAAAAAAAAAAAGACTAGCCTGGAATGACCTAGGTTCAATTCCCCAAGACCCATGTAAGCCAGATACATAAGGGGGCACGTATATGGAGTTTTTCTGCAGTGGTGAAGGGCCCTGGCATGCTCATTCTATTTCTCTCTCTTTCAAATAAATAAATAAAAATATTAAAACAAAACAAAATAGGGCTGGAGAGATGGCTTAGTGGTTAAGGCACTTGTCTGCGAAGTCTAAGGACTCAGGTTCAATTCCCCAGTACCCACATAAAGCCAAATGCACAAGGTGGTGCATGTGTCTGGAGTTCATTTGCAGTGGCTGGAGGTTCTAGTGTGCCCAGTCTACCTCTGTATCTGCTCCCCCTCTCTCTCTCATACATCCATTCATTCATACATACATCCATACATACATACATACATACATACATAAAAAAAAATGCATTAAAAAACACCAAAAGCCGGGCGTGGTGGCGCACGCCTTTAATCCCAGCACTCGGGAGGCAGAGGTGGGAGGATCACCGAGAGTTCGAGGCCACCCTGAGACTACATAGTTAATTCCAGGTCAGCCTGGACCAGAGTGAGACCCTACCTTGCAAAAAAAACCAAAAAAATAAATAAATAAATAAAAATAAAAAATAAATAAAAATAAAAAACACCAAAAAAGAGAAGGGACATTTTCAACTCAGATCACTCTGTATTGTCAGTTCTGATGGATTCTCCATATCTTAGCAGCACCCAGCCTAGCACAGACTCTATACAGGCTACACAAATAGGGAGACCCATGAATTCCTTTCAAAAGCCAGAAACCCAGGATAAAGCTTCAAGTCTATCTCAGGAGATTCAAGGAGCCAACCCTGCTTAGTCCTGCTACAAAGGACAGTTTTGGGGGTCTATATCCGAGCCCAGATAGGCAGGTTGGGGTGAACCTACCTTCCCCCTCACCTGCTGCTGGGAACCTAGCCCTATAGAGTTGAGGTGGAACAGCCACAGAGGGCAAACTTGGTTGTATGCACAACATACACCACCAGGACATGGAGAGATGAACTGATCTGTTTTAATCTATACTCTGTGCAGGAGTGGGCAGGGGCATGAAGGGGGACTGAACAGTGGTGTGGAGGAGACTAGGTAGAGGAATAAGGAAGGGGAGAGGGTTGCACAGGGATATGAGGACAGAAGATGCCCCAGGCTGACCATCCGGGATCACACAGGCAGGAATGCTGTGGATCAGGGCTTGCAGGAGTGCATCAGCTGCAGCTCTTGGGCAGTCGGTAGACACCTGCAGAATAGATAAGCTGCTGGTCGCGAACCTTCTTCTGCAGGTAGCCCTGGAGCTCCTGTAGGTCAATCTCAGCCAGTGCAGGCCCAGTCATCACAAACATGCGAAGCATGCTGTAGATGCGCTCCAGCGAGAGGCTCTCCAGGTTGGTCAGCATGGCTTGGATATAAGTCCAGAAGAGCTGGGGACAGAAGCCAGACATGATCAGTATAGCCACCTGCTAGGCCTATCCCCAGCCCACTGTGGCCAACATACCAGCAGCTCCTCCTCCTTCTGATCGGCCTGGGAGGCCATGCCTGAGTCACTCTCATCATCACTGTCAATGAGCACCATGTTGTCACGGTCCTGAGGCCGCTCCTCCTCAATGACAGAGAAGGTGCCTGAAGGTTCTTCCCGAAGCACGCCCTGCTGCAGCCACACAGACATGCGCCGTCGCAGCAGTGCCACTGGCATCTTCACCACCTTGCTCAGCTCCTCCAGGGTCCAGCTGGCTGTGTACAAAGCCACAGACACACTGGGCACACTGGAGAAGGCTGCATCTTTCCACTTCCTGTTAGTCCAGCTGAGCCTCCAGAGGAACCCACACTGCCCTACCTGGCCCCTGGGAAAAAGGAGGGAGCTCCTTCCCACAAGACCCAAGGCTGCCCCCACATCTTGCCCACGCTATTGGGGAGGTAGTGTGTTACCTCCCAGCTGATTAGAGTAGTGCCTGGCACTGGTGTTAGAGTTGCATGCCCTGGGAAGACAAGGTGGAGGTCTACGGACTCACGTTGATCCTGGAAGTACAGCAAGACCACTGCCTGCACAGGGGTCACTGCCACAGATAGGGTGCGGTCAGCCAGTTCCACATCCATAGTCACCAGGCCCAAGGTGTGCTTCCAGCTGAGGGTTCGCATAGCCTGAGAAGGGCAGGGGTCAGCAAGGACAGTCCAGTGAGTCCTGACCAGGCCCACATCTGCTTGCATTACTGTCACCCCTGGTAGGCAAGTGGTCAGCGGGCAAGACAGAGCAGATGTGAGCTGATGGAAACAGCTGTACAGATGTATTAACTAAGATGAGGTCACACTGAAGTAGGGTGAGTAAGACTGGTGTCCTTACAAGAGAAGGAAAGACAAGGTTAAACACAGGTACGCAAGGAGGTGGCCATGTGAGGTACAATGTAGTAATGCAGCCACATCCAGAAACATCTAAAATTCCAAGCAAATACCAGAAGCTAGGGGAAGCAAGGGAACACTCAAAGGTTTCAGAGGGACAGTGCCCTGCCAACATCTTGACTATGGACTTCTAGCTTCCAGAACTGAGATAATATACTTCAAATGTTTAAAACAACTATGTGGCCAGGCGTGGTGGCACGTGCCTTTAATCCCAGCACTCAGGAGGCAGAGGTAGAGGTAGGAGGATTGCCTTGGGTTCGAGGCCACCCTGAGACTACAAAGTTAATTCCAGGTCAGGTCAGCCTGGGCCACAGTGACAACCTTGAAAAACCAAAAAAAAAAAAAAAAAAAAAAAAAAAAACCAGCTCACTATGTGACACTTTGTTACAATAGTCAAAAGAAATGAGTCTGGTACCAGGAGAGGGTACTGCTGTACAAACACCTAACATCAGAAGTAGCTTTGGGTTAGGTGTGGTGGTACACACCTTTAATCCCAGCACATGGGAGCAGAGGTAGGAGGATCACTGTGAGTTTGAGGCCACTACATAGTGAATTCCAGGTCAGCCTGGACTAGAGTGAAACCCTACCTCGAAAAAAAAAAAAAAAAAGTAGCTTTGGAATTGAGCCATGGGTAGAAGCTAAAGAACAGTGGGGGGCATATAAGTTAGACCTCAGCCAGGTGTGGTGGCTCATACCTTTAATCCCAGCACTCAGGAGTCCAAGGTAGGAGGATCACTGTGAGTTTGAAGCCAGCCTGAGACTACATAGTGAATTCCAGGTAAGCCTGGGCTAGAGCAAGACCCTGCCTCAGAAAACAAACAAACAAACAAAAAAGCAAACAACATAAAAAGAGCTTAGATTTCTTGGAAACAACTGCTGTAAGTATGGAAGATACAGATGATGAAGGTTCAGGAAGGAGAGCTATTGTCATTCTAGAGAACAATGCTGGGAGAAATATGGACATTAAGAGGCCCTGCTGGGGAAGGCTCAGATGAAAATGAAGAAAATGCAGCTGGAAACTGGGGGGGAAACTGTGTTGTACTGTTGGAAGAAAATGAGCATTTGCAAATGATGCCCTTGGATATTTTCCAGAGGAGATTCCCAAGCAACATGTGGAAGGTACACCCTAGTTTTGCTGCTTATAGTAAAGTGCAAAAGCAAGGAAACTAAGGAAGGAACTATTAAGCAAAAGGGAACCAGTACTTGATTTAGAAAATGTTTGACCTGTTAAGTAGCTCTGCAGACATGGCTAGGTTGTAGCTGGACAAGCATTAGCTGGAGATAGTGTGACTTGTGGACCCACATGGCCATCTCAGCAGAAACTAATACCAAATGGGATATCCAGGAGGACTCCCACCACCTGGTTTTCTCTTTTTGTATTTGAGATGCAGTCTTACTATAGAGCCTTGGCAGGCCTGGAACTCACTGTGTACACTGGACTGGCCTTGAACTCATGGCAATCCTCCTGAATGCTGGGACTACAGGCATGTGTCACCACACCTAGCTCAAGAATACTAACTTACTGATGGCTTGGACCCTGAGAACTATGTGAGACACCAACATGGTTTTTGAGAAATGCTAACAGCCCAAGTGTAAGAGAGCAAAAAAGGCCCAAACTGACAGGTGAGGTTGCCCAAGGAGCCGAGAGGACAGAGCAGAGCCAAAAAGGTTACCAGGCCTTGAAATTTCATGGAATTTCCCTTGATGAATTTTAGACTTTCTTGGGACTCCTGTCTCATTTCTCTCACTTTCACTTTCTGGGAATGCAAATGTCTAAACCATGGTTGCCTCTACTGGGATACTAAGTCGTAGTATTCATGATGTATATCAGACTTTCTCCTGGACACAAGCTCAGGAGGAAGGACCTTGAACTTGGCTATACCTCCCACCTGGACTCTAGTTCCAAGGGTATTTGTGCTTAGTTATGCTACCCAAAGACATGACACACAGGCAGTGCCATTTCCCTGGGGGTCGCTGGTGTGACCAGAGAGGAGTTGCTGAGTGCTCCACTGACTGTACCTTCAGTTTCTCATACTTCTTGCAGTAAACATCCAGGGCTGCCCTGATGTCCTCGGGGACCTCCAGCTTCTCATCCTTGAAGGGAGGCCAAAACTCACTAGACAAGATGACGGCGTAGACCCCAAATGGTGGCTGTTCTTCCACAGGCCGCTTCTCATCCTCCTCTCGGATGTTGGCATTGATGCGTCGGGAATCTGCCATGTCCTGAGAAGACAGCATCTCATCAAGGCCCTGGGCTAGAGGGAGTAGATGGGCGGGGAGGCAGAGACACTCACCTTGAGCATGACCTCACAGAAGTGCATGGGGGCCTCACCAAAGCGCAACTTCAGCAGTTCCACATTGCGGATCTCCCTGGAAGGATGAGTATCTGGGAGGGGCTGTGGTGTGCCCCTATCCCAACTGGCACCCATTCTGCTGGGACACCATGGGTAGGAAGCACAACACCTAGGCCAGGGCCTTGCCATCTTGGCCAACAGGGGGCAGCACAATCTAAGCAGTAATGTTCCTTCCTCTGAATACAAAATGAACATCTTGGCTACAAGGAGGCCCCAGGTGGCAGGCCCTAGCTCCCCACTGGAGATCAGCCAGCCTTTTGAAGGCCTTACCGCTCAGGGCTGAAGCTGAACTGGTGGAGGAGGCGATCAGCCAGCAGGGAGCGGTACTCATTGATAAAAAGGTCCTTGCTGCCGTAGATGCTGACCAGCAAGCTGATGATGTCTGAAGATCGCCGCTTGGAACTCGATTTCCCTGGCACAGCATGGGGAGGAGACATCTGCTGCATCAGCACAGCCTGGGGAACTTGCTTCTCAATGTCCCAGGAAGCTGGGAGCAATCTTCTAGGGCTGGTTCCTGGGGCAGCTACCCCCCAGTACACCCTGTCTCTCAAGGACCCCCCAAATCCCCAGACTTTTTAAAAAATTCATTTTGTGTGAGTGTTTATGTGTGTTCTTGTGCACAAATGCAGAAGCCAAAGGACAACGTTGGGTGTTATTTTTCAGGCACCACCACTTCTTTTTGAGAGAGTGTCTCTCACTGGTCTGGAGCTCACCAATTAGGCTAGGTTAGCTGACCAGTGAACCCCATGGATCTGCCTGTCAGCCTTCCCAGCACTGGGATAACAAAAGCACGCCACCACCACCATGCCTGACATGGTAAAAACCCCAGTTCCAGGAACTGAACACAGGTCTTTATTGACTGAACATCTCCCCAGCCTTAATGAACAAAACAAAAGCCCATGGGGTCTACTTTAGAAAACTGACAATGTACTTTCTGTGCCAAGACATGAGCAAGGCAGAGGACTCACAGCCCTCTGAGATCTGGCAAAGTGGAGCTAGGCAAAGGATGTGACCTGTCCTGAGACCATCACCCTAAAAACCCTTGAAACCCAGAACCACATCACAGACAGAGATGGATACACAGGCCTCCCATGAACTTGCTCTCCCAGCAGCTACCACCCATAAGGGCACCTCCTACAGACAGTGCAAGGGCATATAGCAAGCTGGCTGATGTTAAGAGAGACCCTGACTTCTGACCCCTTAATCTGGAAGCAATGGCTATTCCTGATACAACCAGGATTAGTAGCAACATGTGTGAACCAGAGCCTAGCAAGCCCCCACAGAAATCTACACAGGAGCCCAGGAGAGGACCTTTGGTAAACTAACCTGGGTCAGCATCCACGGGATCAGGGACCCAGTCTTCAGGCTCGCCAGAATCATCCTCACTGTCTTGGCCAGTCTCCAGACTGGCTGGGTCAGTCTTGGATAACTCAACCGCCAAGTCCCCAGTCCCATCTGAGTCCCCTGTCAGTCCAGCCACAATCTGCCGCACTGTGTCCTCCCGTGTCCTGCCAGGATTGAATACTTGTCTCCAGTGTGCATGGCCATCAGAGCACCTTCTGCTGTTTTCCTCATGTGGCCTGTGCTGACTGGCTGTACTAAAGACAGGCACATCTGGCATCTCAAGTAATAATAATAGAATAGAATGGGTCCTGCTCTGGAAACAGCAGAGGCTGAGATGATGAGAGGCTCAATGGCCAGAAAACAAAAACATGAGTCCAGGGCAGGCTCCAAACACCCCTAGCTCCTGAAGTCACTGATCCCAAAGCCTGGGGCTTCTGCTACCCAAGGACTTTCAAAGCAGTGTAACAAGGCACTATGTGAAGCCATAAAGGTTTCTGTCCCTTGTTATGGGAAGGCCAAGGCAATGCAGAGACCAAATCTCTTCTCTAGTGTTCCAGGGTCTGGTCAACAACAAGAGGAAGAGCCTGGGTATGTGTGTGGTAGTGTAAGGCAGCCCTCCCTCCCCCCGCCAACTGCTGTACACACAGAGGGCACACTGTCACACTGTGCTGACAAAGATAGCAATGACAACAGGAAAGGATCATCAGGCTTAGGTCAATCCTCTCAGTCCAGTCAGAAGCTCTCTGGCTGTGTGAGAGCTGAGTGTCCCTGTGGCTTCTAGGACCACACAGCACTCAATAGAATGAGAGTCAAGTGTGTCTCTTAGAAGTCTACCTCACCTTAGATACCGGCGGATGGGCTCACAAGCCACTTCCAAAATGACCATGGAGGGGTCCAGCACACGCAGTGCCTTGATGGCAGAGATGTAGAGAGTGATGATGTCACATGTATTGACGCCTACGGTGGAGAGGAGGGACCAGAGATCTCACAGCAGCTTGGACCGCAGCCTCCTAGTTGCTAACACTTAAGTGGCCAGCTGGCTACCCTGGTCGGATGGCCTGCAGGTCACCATTCTGGTCTCATTCCCAGGGCACAAGATGACTATAGGGTGCTACTCCCTGGGTCTTATCCCCATCCCTACCCACTCACAGGCACTTTCTCCAGGATTTTACCAGAATCAGTCTATTATGGCTTCATCCCATGCTCATATTTTGAATGTTTGGTCCCCAACTTGTAATGCTATTTTGAAGGCTAATGAGCCTTTAGGAGGTGGCCTTCAGCTAGCAGAAGTATGTACATCACTAGAGGTGGGCCTCTGAAGGTTGTACCACTCCTGACTGCAGCTGGTAGTCTGCTTCCTGTCTCCACCATGTGAACAAGCTGCCACGTTTTTCCTACTATGGTAGACTGTAACTCTCTGAGACTAACAGACAGAATAAATCCTCCCTATGTTGGTTCTATCATGTATTTGGCCACAGTGATATAAAAGTAGGAACTTACAAGTCCTCCCCCTGCCAGGAAGTCTGTTCTTAAGACTACATACCACATACAACCCCTAGACCAAGTAGACAGGCCCTAACTTCCAAAGAGGAATGAAGCTGAGAGTTCCCCCAGCTGTCCCAAGAAACTCAAAATATTGCTTCTTAACCTACTCCTTCCTTAGGCCTACAAATCCAGGGCTGGGAATGGCATTCAAGCCTTGAGGGTTAAATGGCCAGTCCACAGTGGCCACGTATAGTACCTGGGTGAAGGAGCCGAGTCTCAAGGGCAGACTTGAGGGATACCAGCAGCTGCTGCCTCTGGTCTGTCCTCTCCAGACAGTACTTGAGATCTTCAATGGCTGGCCGGGAATCTGGGAAGTCTGAAAGATGGTTTTCCTTCAAAGACAGGCAAGTACACATAGGTGTCCAAGCCAATGAATGGCCCAGGACAAGAGCCATTCATCAGGCAACAAGATGTCATCTTTGACACACCTGCATGTTGACACTTGACCGTAATAACCTACATGACAGTGATGTTAAGGGCCCAGTCCTGAGTGGGAGACAAAGGAGTGGACACCTAACAGCACATATCCAGTGCCATTGACCCAAATCCTGGGCCATGGCAGAGAGGGTCCAGCTCTGTTCAACTCACTGTCCTATGATAGCTAAAGGCAAAACACCAGAAGCCACCAGGATGGACAGGTGTGGTGGCACATGCCTTTAATCCCAGCACTGTGGAGCCCGAGGTAGGAGGATCACTGTGAGTTCAAGGCCAGCCTGGAGCTACAGCCCAAGTTCTATGTCAGCTTGGGCTAGAGTGCAACCTTCCCTCAAAAAAACTAAAAGAAGCCATTGGGAAAGCTCCCAGACCATGAAAGCTCTATAGGCAAGGGTGTGGGAGAAGGGCAGAACCAACCTCGGATGATGCTGAAGAGCTCCTCAATGCGCAGGCTGGCGTAGATGCGGTAGAAGAACCTCTGTACATGGCAGCGCCAACGGCGCAGTGTGTTCCCAGCCTCTGGGGATGCTGGCCTGGTGGGGCTGTCTTGCAGGAACACCTTACCAAGCCAGCCGACTACCCTCTCGATCCACTGTGGGAGAGCAGTGGGGTGTGAGGTACAGGCACACTTAGCAAGCTCCAGCCTGACCCAGTAGCTAGCCATCCTTTTGCAGGGTTCTGGGAAAGCCTCAAAGGCCATTGATGATTAGAGGCCAGAAGCATATCAAAACCTTGGAATAAGCCGGGCATGGTGGTGCATGCCTTTAATCCCAGCACTTGGGAGGCAGAGGTAAAAGGACCACCCTGTGACTACATAATGAATTCCAGGTCAACCTGAGCTAGAGTGAGACCCTACCTCAGAAAAAAACAAACTTGGAATAACAGGACCCAAAGAGGCATCCACCATGCCCTGCCAATTTTCAGCCTTGCTCACGCTTATTTCTAGCAAGAATGATCCTACTGTGAGGTGGTGGCACACATGGCCTGTGTGTTGTGTCCAGTGGTTAGGATAAACCTACTCTTGGAACCACTGAGCCCCAACTCCTGTATAAATAATGTAGTAATCATGAGTTCCTATAAACCTACAGGGGCCATACTGCAACAGATTCACATAGATCTAGAAACCAGCATGATGACAAAATATCCTCTGAGTCCCTATAAGCCACAATGTCACAGGCTCCCCAATGCACATAGACCCAGTCAGACCCTCTGACAGTTTGCCTTCACCACTCCACTGTCCTGATCTCAATGCAGCTGCCAAGAGCCTACAGGCTACCATAGGGATGTCCACTTTTTTTTTTTTTTTCTGGTTTTTCGAGGTACAGTCTCAATCTCTAGTCCAGGCTGACCTGGAATTCACTACATAGTCTCAGGGTGGCCTCGAACGCACAGCGATCCTCCTACTTCTGCCTCCCCAGTGCTGAGATTAAAGGCGTGCACCACCACACCCGACAGGATGTCCACTTTAACACTCTCCACTGTAGCCAATTTGCATCCACAGGAACAGATACTTGAAAGGGTATGGGAGAGGTTGAGAAGTAAAAGTAGAGCCAATGGTTCCATGTGACTAGACCTAGCTCTTCCACAATGATGGAAGCCCAGAGCAAAACCATAAACCACTCAATAGTATGGGTACGCAGAGCCCTACACCCATGCTTCAGTACAGACTGGCTGTAGGTCAGGCCCCAAGGGAACTGTCAAGTGAACCCACATTTTGTAGAGTGAAAGAGAGGAGAGGGTCTGTCCATTGACCCCTTCAGTGGGCCTAGCCTTGCCACATTTTCCTAGGGAAGTCCCCTTCCAGCCACCTCTGGCCTTCACACTGCCATAGGACTCTACCCAGACCTATCAAGCACATTCCAGCCTCATTTCTCCTGTAATGAAAGCCCAGGACTGACCTCTACACAGCATCAAGACTACCTCAGCAACTACTGGTTCTGTTTCACCCAGGTCTCCCCACTGGCCACTTCTAAGACTAGGCATCAGATGTACTACCAACCCATTCCTGCTCCTAGGAGGGCAAAACCAGGGATGGACTTCTTACCTTGTGGAACTCTCGGAGGAAAGAACGCTCATACTCGCCTCGGCAGCGGTCTTCCATCCTTTCTCGGGTCACCTGATGCAGGGTGGTGGTCACAGCTTCAGCACTGACCCGCTCCAGCAGACTGAGTCTATGCCTGGGAAGAGATCCCTGCCTATGAAGCATCTATAGCACACATCTGACCTTCACCTGGGACAGCCCTACTTGCAGAGAGTACACAGTGCACACATCTCACACCAAGGGCTCAATGTCTATCTCTCAATTCCACTCTCCTTGGGTGGGCAAGGCATCTGGGAGGACAGACCCCTGACCTAAATAAATAAATAAATAAATAAATAAATAAATAAATAACTACTCTCCCTGCCAAGCTGGCCTCTGCTCAATGTTAAGACACTGGCTTTCCTAATATGATCAATGACAGCAGATATGACTATCGTCCAAGCCTCATAGAAGAAAGTTTTGAGCCGGGTGTGGTGGCACACGCCTTTAATCCCAGCAGAGGTAAGAGGATTGCCATGAGTTTGAGGCCACCCTGAGACTACATAGTGAATTCCAGGTCAGCCTGGGCTAGAGTGGGTCCCTATCTTGAAAAACAAAAACAAACAAACAAGCAAACAAACAAAAAAAAAAAAACGCCAGGCGTGGTGGCACCCGCCTTTAATCCTAGCACTAGGGAGGCAGAGGTAGGAGGATCACCATGAGTTCAAAGCCACCCTGCCACCCTGAGACTACATAGTTATTCCAGGTCAGCCTGGGCCAGAGTGAGACCCTACCTCGACAACATTAAAAACATTAAAACATTTAAAAAAAAAAAAAAAAAAAAAAAAAAAAAAAAAAAAGGTTTTGAGGGCTGGAGAGATGGCTTAGTGGTTAAGACGCTTGCCTGCAAAGTCAAAGGACCCCAGGTTCAATTCCTCAGGGCCCAATATATGCCAGATGCAGCAGCTAGAGGCCCTGGCATGCCCCTTCTCTCTCATCTGCCTCTTTCTCAACTAAATAAAAACTTAAAAAATATATATATTTTAAAAAGAAAGTTTTGACATATTGCTTCCTGCTGCACAAGTATAGCTACTGCTGTGTGTACTTCCAGTATGGACTTCAGTCTACAGGGTAAATAGGGACTCAGGTGAAAAGGCTTTCCAGTAACTATTACCTGGGGAGAACCCAGCAGAAGCCCCCCAGGCCTGCCCTGACCCTTACCAGCAAGACCACTCACTCATTCCACCTAGAAGACTCTAGGCTGCATCTCTGCACTTTGTTCATTAGAACAAACCATCACAAATGGCCACAGTGGATGTGACAGTCACTGGAGTGCTACACCAGGCTTGGGAAACAGTAAAATCTTTTATTCTGTGAAGGAGTAGAAGGGAAATCCTCTTTGTTGACACACTGAACTGATCTTCCTGATATACTCTACAGAGTTTATCTAGCAAGGCCAGTCTATAACTATAGGACAGGGACTCTCATGAAGTCATGAACATCATGACTTCTCATTCTCTCTCAGTCTACAAAGTAATCCCAGGGGCTAGGGAGATGGCTCAGCTGGTGAGAACGCTTGCTGAGCAAATATAAGGGCCTGAGTTTGATCCCCACCACTCATGTAAAAAGCTGGGTATGGCCGTACACATCTGTAACCCCAGTGCTGGGGGGAAGTGGAGAAAGAATTGCTGGGGTTTGCTGGTCAGCCAACCTGATTGTAAAATGACAGCTCCAGGTACACAGAGGGAGATTTTTGTCTCAAGGAAATAAAGCAGCTGAGCAACAGGACACCCAGTGTTCTTTGGTTTTTGCACATGTGCATACAGAACACAACCATCTGAACTCTCATGTATACACACCACAAAAAACAAAATGAAAAGAATTCCACAAAGTCCAGGACTGGAATCGAAGTCTACTACTGCAGACACAAGTCACATAGGGTCAGAGTAAGGTAAAGCTGAAATCCTGGGATGGATATGACAGAAGAGACCTACCTGTATCCAGAACAGAGTGTAAACTTGCTACATTGGAATCCCAGAGACCCCAGCCCCACCTCCGGCATGCCCCTGGCTATCAGAACAGGTAAAGGAGACCCTTCCACCAGTTCACAAGCTCTCTGCAGAGGTCTGCTGGACCCAGGGGAACATGTGGAACATCCAGAGGAACGGGGCATGGCCACCAGGGGATAGTACTCACAGGACCTGGCTGAGTTGATGGAACTGCTCCAGTGCCTGGCGGCACCAACACTGTTGCTTGTCACTACCACATCCTGCACAGAGAGGGCTTTGCAGGAGACGGTAGTACCGGCGACGGGCATACCGGCTGTCCAACTCCCCCTCCAATTCTGGATCTGTGCCCCCTTCTCCTTTCCTTTTGCTCTGCATATAAACTCTCAGGAAGCGGCCATAGAGGCGCTGGACCATCTCCTGGAAGGTCCTGGGGGTGGAAAAGAACAGTACTCCGCGCAGCATGGTGTGGACCTTTTCCCGAAGCCCCTGAGCTCCAGTGCCCATCAGCAAGCCCAGGCGGGTCCATTTCTCCAGGAGCTCTAGACTACGCAGGTAGGGATCGAGGCGGCTCTCCAACAAGCCAAACGCGTCGAGGAGAAGCAGAAGGCACTGGAGCTCATCAGTAGAGTTCTCACGCTGGGAGATGGCATTCCAGAACTCTGGGGAGATATTGGCCTGCAGGTCGTTCTGTAGCACTTCCACGAACCACTCCTCCAAAATAGAGTGCAAACCGTGGCTCCTCAGCACCTCTACCGCCGCACGGAGCTCCTCCTCTTTTGGTGGAACCGCACCACTGGTCCGGGAGGATGCCTGGAGAGCGAGAAAACCGTGAGGGAAGACAGGGGTGGGGGGGGTGTGGCAAAGGGAGGTGAGGAAACCCCGCTGCCCCATCCGCAACTGGACCTAGAGAAGGGCTGCCGGGGAGCTGAACGGCGTGGGTCGGTGAGGAAGGAGGCAAGCCTGCTGCGACAGCTCACGGAGCTGGGGGTCGGGACGGGGATGTCCTAAAGGATGCAGGGTCCCGGAAACCCCGCGCGAGGCCCGAAGCCCGCCGATCCTTTAATGGGCCTCACCAGCCCCAGCGCAGCCGGAGGCACCAGACCGGTGCTCATAGTATTCCAGGCCACCAAGAGCTCGGGTCCAGGCCCGGGTTCGCCATCCCCAACACCCGATACAGCCTCGGTCTCCATCTGCCAGCAGACACACCCAGGGCGGCGCGCGGCGATGACGCAGGCTGGGCACGGCGCGCCGTCGTGACGCCAAGCGAGGCGCGCGGCGATGACGCGCGTTCGCGCTCTGCAGAAACAGTGCGCAGGTGCGAGCGTGGCTGCCGGGGGCGGCGGTTGGGGTGGCGGGGTGCTGAGCCGACCATGACCCAGCAGGGCGCGGCGCTGCAGAACTACAACAACGAGCTGGTCAAGTGTGAGCGGCGGGCGCGGGAGACCGCGGGCCTGGGTCGGGACTGCGGGAGCTGAGGTCTAGGCCGGCCTGTCCGGAAAAGCCTCGCGGACACGCCTGCGCGAGCCCCGCGCTGCGGCCTGCCCCGTGCGGCGCCCCGCTGAGCCCAGGCTCACGGCACTGTCCCACCCTCCCGCCCACTCAAGGCATCGAGGAGCTGTGTCAGAAGCGAGAGGAGCTGTGCCGGCAGATCCAGCAGGAGGAGGATGAGAAGCAGCGGCTGCAGAACGAGGTGAGGCAGCTGACCGAGAAGCTGGCCCGGGTCAACGAGAACTTGGCGCGCAAGATCGCCTCTCGCAACGAGTTTGATCGCACCATCGCGGAGACCGAGGCCGCTTATCTCAAGGTGGGGCTCGCAGCTGTGAGCCGTCCTCTTTGTCTCACTGAACATCTGGGGCTGGGGTAGCATGTCCGGACCCATTGAGTATCTGAGACTGTTAGAGGCGGGACAGTGGGGCTTTTTTTTTTTTTTTTTTTTTGGGGTGGGGGTGTCCAAGAGGATAAGTAGCAGAGTGTTGGGCAGAGTGAATAGTGCGGGACAGATGCAGGCGGGAAGATGGTCTTGCCTGCCTTTTGGCCCGTTGGCTACAGCACAAAAGGCTGCAGATGACTGCCCATCAGTGCGAGGGACGCTGGGGCAGAGGGACCTTCCCAACCAGAGTACCCACATCCTCTTGTTTCTGTGGCCCTAGATCCTGGAGAGTTCGCAGACCCTGCTTAGTGTCCTCAAGAGGGAAGCAGGGAACCTGTCCAAAGCCACGGCTTCAGACCAGAAGAGTAGCGGAGGCAAGGACAGCTGATGAAGCTGGGTGAACAAGGACCTGTCTCAGCGGGGGCCCATGATTGCTCAGCCCCAACGTGACTATGACAAAGCATCCTAGTTTGTCAGGGCCTCAGATGTCTTCTCACTGTCAAAGCTACCCAGAAGGGCAACTACTAACCTCCACCTGCCTTGAATGACAAGAAAAGTCCTAGCCACAGCCCACTGGGGGTGGGGGGAGCAGTCCTAGCTCTGTATTCATGAGCTATGGGGATCCTGGACTCTGGGTCAGCTCTGTGAGGAACCTCTCTGAAGTTCCCATTTTCCTATAGCTGCCAGAGTGGTTCTGGTCCTAGCCTCAGTACTGTGGGAGCCCCTTACTTTGTCTCTTCTCAGCCAGTGGAGGCCCTGAACAAGCAAGTTGGGAAGGGACCTCTACTCCAGAACCCAAACCTCAGGGCCCACCTCCCATAACCTCAGACTATGTCAATAAAGGTTGTCTTTGCAAAGATCTGTGGTATCATGCTATATATCTTATGTTTGGGCTTCCATGGTTCCTTATTTAAAAAATTTTTTTTATTATTTAAATATTTATTTGAGAGAGAGAAGGAGGAAGAGAGAGAATGGGTGCATCAGGGCCTCTAGCCACTGCAAATAAACTCCAGACGCATGTGCCACCTTGTGCATCTGGCTTACATGGGTCCTGGGGAATCAAACCTGGGTCCTTAGGCTTTTCAGGCAAGTGTCTTAACTGCTAAGCTATCTTCCAGCCCCATGGTTCTTTCTTGAAGGAGGGCCTGCGGGAGCTTTCCCAGTGACTGGCCCCTCCCTGTCCTCAGGTCACAGAACTGAGAGTATCCACCTCAGCTCGGCCAGCCCACCTTCCTGGGAGAGGTTCTGCGACATCCTAGCACCCAGCACAGAATTTGAGACTACAGTGTCTACTAGTTCTAGGTTTGGGTCCTGCAAAGGAGAGAGGGAAGGAAGGGGACTTTCGTATGCTATGCCCAATCCTCAATGACAGAGGTGTTGGACTAATGAACTGATGACCCTCTCTCCAATCCTTGGGATTGCTACAACTGTCCAAGAGCAAGTTTGGAAGCTTGTGTTGATCAAGAAGATTTAGAAGAAGCTGGAGAATTTGCTTAGCAGTTAAGGCACTTGCCTGCAAAGCCAAAGGACCAAGGTTCAATTCCCCAGAACCCACATGAGCCAGATGCACAAGGGGCACATGTGTCTGAAGTTCGTTTGCAGTGGCTGGAGGCCCTGGTGTGCCCATTCCCTCTATCTGCCTCTCTTCTCTCTCTCTCTTTCTCTCTCTCTCTCTCTCACACACACAAACAGAAATAAAATGAATTTAAACTTAAAAAAAAACACCCAGAAGCCAGGAATGGCTCATGCCTGTAACCTTAGTACTTAGGAGACTGAGGTGGAAGGATTGCCTCAAGTTTGACATCATTCTGGGCAAACAGCAAACTCCAGACCAACCTGGGATACAAACAAAAACCAAAGACCGCCAGGCATGGTGGCGCACGCCTGTAATCCCAGCACTCAGGAGGCATAGATAGGAGGATCACTAAGTTCAAGGCCACCCCGAGACTAGTGAATTCCAGGTCAGATCCTGCCTCAAAAAACTAAAACTAGCCGGGCGTGGTGGTGCACACCTTTAATCCCAGCACTCGGGAGGCAGAGGTAGGAGGATCGCCAAGAGTTCAAGGCCACCCTGAGACTACATAGTTAATTCCAGGTCAGCCTGGGCCAGAGTGAGACCCTACCTTGCAAAACCAAAAAAAAAAAAAAAAAAAAACTAAAACTAAAACAGGATCCAGAGAAATCTGAGCCTGCCCCACTAGGTAATCAGACTAAACATTTCCTAAGCACATTCAGAGAGCTTCTGTGCTCTTAGGTTTGACTCTTCAAGAGGGAAGACACTAGCATGTAGTGCCTGCGGAGGTTTTGCCTGTGCAGCCCTGGCCAAAGCACAGCTCCCAAGCAGCATCTTCTAGGCTTGAGAGCTGTCTGCTGCCACACCCTTGCTATAAGCTCATGGATCCCAGGTTTCCAAGCCAAACATGAGAAGATCTTCAAGTTTCACCTAGTCCCACTCCTGGGTAGTACATCCTCTGCTCTCCCAGGTTCCTGGCCTGAAGCCACTTCAGACCTGACAGTTTGTTCTAACACTCTCCCACCTGGCCCCTAGCCCCTGGGTCATGGAATTCCAGACCCCAGACAGTAGGCTCCATCTGTACTTCCAATTGTGCCAGCTCTGAGGCGGAGGAAAACAGGCTAGGAGGGGGCAAGAGTCTAGGCCAGCAAGACCTCATGATGTGAAGATACCAGACTGAGGCCTCTTGTTCCTTGGCACAAGTGCCCAAGCTAGCCCCTCATCCCATTATCACACTGAGGACCATGCAAGGGAGGCAGAAGCGGCATTGTTCAGTGCTGTTTATTGAGTCCATGGGCAAGGAAAAAAAAAACTTATCTTCTATCACAAAGGGTAGCATGAGTTCTACCATGATAGGAATGTGGGCTGCAAAGAACAGGCAAGGACTTGGAGGCAGAACAGAGAGCACCTTGGGCCAGGATCGACTCAGGCCAGTAGGGACTGACTGCAGCCTTCCTACAGGCAGTGCTCCACACCTCTGTTCTTTGGAGCCCCCAAACTGGGGAGTGAGAAGCAGACCTGTCCTTAAAGGCTAGGAGGCCACTGAGGAAGGAGGCATAGCCAGGTGGAAGGGCACTGCCTAGCCCCTAGGATCATCACACCTGGGGCTAAGTCTTGGCTTTCCTGGCAGCACCGGAGATCAGAAATAGAGGGCTGGCTCGCTGCGGAAGTCCGAGAGATCATTCTGACTGGCAGGTGTGAGCTGAAAAGTACAGAACACAGCTACCAAGTCTCATCCAGGCACCAGCCCCCTCCCTGCACCAGACGGACTCTGGTGCTTGGCTGTCCACCCCTGCTCCAACTTGGCTCACCATGACCTCCTTCAGTGGGGGCTCTGCCTCATCTGGAACCTGTACCAGTGTCTGCTCCTGCCACTTGCTGAAGGCCATGGAATGCTTTGGAGTGTAGCTGGACAGGCCTGTGGGCCAAAGAGCACGGGCACAAGCACCTCAAGTGAGGTCTAAGCTCCACCCCCTCTCAGGCTACCCATCTCAACAGGTGAGTACTCACCTGAGCTGCCATCTGGTAACCGGGGACTCTCAGGCCCCACGTTGCTCACAAACGTGGCCCGGGGCAGGAAGAGGGTAAAGGGCTTCTCTGAGCCTGATCCCCCTTCCTCTTCCTCACCCTCCTCTCCTTCTTCTTCCTCCTCTTCCTCCTCCTCCTCTGCCTCTTCCTCCTGCATTAAGGAGCTCTCGGAAGGGTACTCGAATGTTGTCTGCAGGCTCTTGTCATTAAAGGAGATCTTCATCTAGGAGTGAGCAACATAGTCATCATCGCGGCCCTACCACTCAGCTGAGCACAGAGATGCTGAGCTGAGTAGCACCACCAGCCCTTCAGAGACCACACAGGGGAGGGGAAGACCCCTCTAAAGGGAACTATGGGCCCCACCCATCTCCTCCACCCTCTGCCTGCAGCAGCTCCTAAAGCCAAGTCCACATCCTGGCCTATGAGGCACCTAGATAGTTCTAGTTCCACAGTACCAAAGGCTTATTTAAGCCAGGCAGAGGTAGGAGGATCACCATGAGTTTGAGGCCATCCTGAGACTACATAGTGAGATCCAGGTCAGCCTGGGCTAGAGTGAGACCCTACCTCGAAAAACCAAAAGCCTGTTTGAGGAGCCAGCACCAGGCACCCTCACCCATTTGACAGGCTGAGTGGGGATGCCCACAGAGCCTGGGGCACCAGCAACCCCATCAGTGAACCCCAACTCCTACCCTGCTGTGCACCTCATAGGCTCCAAAATGTCATGCAAGCACATTCCCTCTTCTCTCCTAGTGACCTGGGTTGCTGGTTCTGAGGGCAGCACAGGCAGAGAACTACAAAGAAACTTCCTGTCTTCTACCTGGGCTAGGAGGTCATGCCGGGTGGGACTTCAGCTCCCCATGACTGATGAGGTCTCCAGCCGTCTCAGCTGAGCTCGGCCCGTGGGTTGGTAATGAACATGAGCACTCTCTTGCCTGCAGCAGATGGGGCAGCCTTGCTGGGCTCGAAATATTAAACTCGCAGGCACAGGACACCAGCAGCCAGCTCAAGTTCCCCCTCTTCCCCTGGAAGGAGCCAGAGGCCCAGCAGGATGGAAGAGTGGCCTGGTGGGAGGGCTCAGCCCGTCCTGAGGCAGGAAAAAGACCCTGGCGCAGGCCATGGAATGCACACTGTGCCCACCAGGAGCAGGAGGCCCAACTGTGAGCCAGGATTCTTCCTCCTGCCCTTCTCTACCAAAGGTCATGTTTGCCGGCATAGCCACAGACAACTCTGGGCCTCTTTCCACTGTGAGCACACCCACCCCAGGGACAGGGGAAGGGCCCAGGAGCCTGAACTCCTAACTTCCTCTTTTACGAAAGCTCAGAGAGGTCTGTGCTAGCCCTATACTCAGCCTCTCTACTTTGGCCATCTGCCCAAATTAACAGTCAGTGAGATGGGCAGACAGAAGAGATCCCTTGGGCAAGGCAAAACATGAACGTCCTGTCATATCGATGCATACTGTTCCCTGCCCTGCCCTCAGGACCTATCCAATCCACCAGCTATGGTCCCATGGGAGACCAAGCTTGTAAGGCTCCCCAGAAGGAGCCCAAGGCAAAACAGGCCAGGAAATCTCCTCCTGTTCCAAGGTCACCCCTGGACACATGGAAGCTTCTAGGCCCATCCCCCACTGCTGAGAACACAGGACCAGCTGCCAGGGCCCAGCTGGATTAACACGCCCTCATTAGTCCGCATGACCAGCTCTCAGGAGGGAGGCTGAGGGGATGGACACACGTGGGTACAGAGCCTGGTACAGCCTGGCCAGGCTGGGAGGGTTTCACAAGCCCCTGCCTGCCCCAGCTGGGGCCTAGGCTCAGCTCCCCTTGTCTTCTCTGCTGGGCCAGTACTCACAGGCCTCCCTCCCCCTTGCAGCACAGGTCAGTGGGTCACAGAATACTGTGTGATTCATGCTCATGACCCCTGCCAGGGGTGGGGCTGAAAGGACAGGTTGGGGGTATAGATAGGAACTGTTACTGGATAAACCTGGTCATCACTGTCTGGCGGACTTTGCCCAATGCATCCAGGATGGCAGGCAGGTGGTGGCAAAACCTCCAGGCTTTCACAGGGCCCTTTTGTTCTCATTCAGCCTGCCCTGCCCATAGACACCCGGCTTGGGTTACCGAAGGGTGTCTACCCTGGGACACAGAACTGGGAAGCTGCATTCACTGGGCCTAGTTGGAAGTGGGTTTTAGCCAGACCCAGCCCCCACTGCCCAGAACCATTGCTTGCCTCTGCCCCCCACTCACACACTTAGCGCCCCCAGCTGAAGTTCTCAAGGGTGACAGGACACAGGACCAGGACTGCCCAGCTGAGATCTACAACGCCTCCCGAGAGCAGACCAGCTCTGGGATCTCTGGCTCCAGAAAGACCACTTAGGAAGTGACCTTGGGAAGAGTTGGGGGAGGGGAACTGGACAAAAAGAAACCAGGTGAGAGCTTCAAAGTGTGGGGGAAGCAGGGCAAGTGCCAGCCAGGCTTTAAGCTACAGGCTGGTGGGAAGTGGTAGTGTTGGGGGTCAGTGAAGCCTTCAGATTTGCAGATGGGAGCCGGGCAGAGGGCCACAACCAAACCACAGAAGCTAGGGTGGAGGTTATATTGCAGGGAAGGGTGGAAGACCTTAACCCTGAGGATACTAACATGCTTGGGTGTGGCATAAGACTAGGAGGTGGCGAGAGGAAGAAGCAACCAGACAGGTAGGAGCCAGGACAGGTGGTGCTTCATAAAGAGAGGCGAAGGCCCTCCCACGGGAGGCAGGGAAGAAAGCAGGTGGGAGATCTACACTACCCTGCAGTAGTGAAGGGACAGAGAGGGCTTCTGTCCACTCTGATAACAAATTAAATGAAGCTGGGTATGGTGGCACACACCTTTAATTCCAGCACTCAGGAGGCAGAGGTAGGAGGATCGCTGTGAGTTGGAGGCCATCCTGAGACTACACAGTGAATTCCAGGTCAGCCTGGGCTAGAGCGGACTCTACCTCGAAAAAACAAAAATAAATAAATAAGTAAATAAAAATTAAAAAAAAAACAAACTAAATGAGAGTGTGTTTCTACAAGTCTACTTCACAGGGGCACTGGCCAGTGAGGGCAACCTCCACCACCCAGAGCAAGGTGGCAGCTCTGTAAAGCCATGGCATACTGCACTAGTCTGAGAGCCTGTTAGGCTCCCCTCAACCCCAGAAGGCCCAATTTAGAACTGCCCAGTAGGGCTGGAGAGATGGCTTAGTGGTTAAAGCACATGCCTGTGAAGCCTAAGAACCCTGGTTCAAGTCTCCAGGTCCCATGTAAGCCAGATGCACATGGTGGTACATGAGTCTGGAGTTTGTTTGCAGTGGCTAGAGGCCCTGGCGCACCCATTCTCTCCCTCTCCCTCTCTCTCCCTTTATCTATCTCTAATATATAAATAAATAAAAATAAAACCTTTTAAAAAGAAAAAGAACTGCCCAGTAAGCTCAATAAAGAGTCTCACCTGCACCCTACCACTGCCTTGAGGTCACCTAGCCATAGAAAGACCAAAGTGACTAGTTACTCTAAGGTCCTCGGGACACCCCCAATTCCCAGTAGAGGAAGCAGGAGTCTAGGACAGCTAAGACCCTGGGCTTCATGTGCAGCCCAAAGGTACACCCTGGGTCCCCCACCCATTCAAGGCTCAGGGGCTGCAGGCAGGAGAAATGTCAGGGAAAGGACAGAGTGCATGGGGGCCCCACCCCACACACTGCTCTGAAGACTGGGCAACCTTATGTCTTGTCCCCTCCCACAGGCATTCTGTCTCTTGCTGGGCTGGGCAGCTGGTGCATGCATGGGCAGGATGTCACAAGCAGCAGGTTGTGCTGCTCTGGGAGGCCCTGCCCAGGCTACTTGGCCATGACAGGCATCATCCATCTGGACCCCCAACCTCTTCAGGTTGGCAAGGAGAACAGAGCCAAGCTGCTGGGCAGGGCCTGCTTCTCAATCTCAGCTCTGCCCCCAGTCCTTATGGCTTTCTGGTCCAAACCTGTCCTTTTGTTGTGTTTTGTTTTCTTTTGTGACAGGGTCTCACTAGCCCAAGCTGACCTGGAACTCACACCTGGTTGCCATGCTGTGTCTTTCTCATTTCAACCCGGTCACCTGTGACCCCCCATCCCTGCAGGTGGGCAGGATGGCCACTCTCAGCAGCAACCTCCCAATCCTAGGAAGATGCCAGGTTCACGTGGGAGGGGTGACCCAGGATAAAATAGAAGCAGGGCTCTGGAAACAAGAATCTGAACTCAGCAGGACAAGCAGGGAAGCCAAGGTCAGGGGAGGGAGGAGGAAGAGAAGGGGATGTGGATGGGCCTCACCTCCAAGGGCTCAGGGCAAAGAGCACAGGCAATAGTGGGAGAGACACTTATGTGGCACCAAACGGTTGTTACAGACCATAGTCCCCCCCTACCAGAACCCTTCCCTGGGAGATCATCATGGATACCTGACCCAGTGCATGGAGCTGTCAGGAGAACTGATGTCCAAGCCCAAGGAAGGGGATGTGAGTGAAGGTAGGAGGGACAAGGCTGAGCCTACAGGGAACAGGAAGCAAGAGAGAAGAAAAAGAAAGAAAAAAAAAAAAAAACAAAAACCAGGCATGGTGGCACACGCCTTTAATCCCAGCAATCGGGAAGCAGAAGGATTGCCATGAGTTCGAGGCCACCCTGAGACTACATAGTGAATTCCAGGTCAGCCTGGACTAGAGTGAGACCCTACCTCCAAAAAAAAAAAAAAGATGAAGACAGTGCCTCTGGTTATGGGGAGCCACAAGATACAATCACCACCCTGTGGCCCCAAGAGAACTGAGGCTAGGGGGCAGAGGTGGCCTGGTGAGCTTCAATTCTAGGTCAGTTCTAGAGTGGACACTGTAGAAGTCATCTCAGCAGCAGGGAATGGTGCACCTGTACAAGGGGACTGAGAGTCATGTGGGACTGGCCTTGGAATTTGCCCCAGGGCTCAAACAGCACACAGACCCAGGGACAATCAGGAAGAATCTAAGGAACGCTTTCCTTGTGCCCAGAGGGTTCCAAGCCACTGGCCAGAGCTGGCCAGGAAGTAAGGCTCACTAGGTTGGCCAGTTATGAGCCTCCAGCGGGCTGTTCTTGAGACTCTCTTCCCAAGGTCTCTCCTGATTAAATCTGGCACAAGCCCTGATGATCAGATGATCAGTCCACACTTGTACAAGGGCAGGGCCTACTAGAGAGCTGAGAACCCCCTATAACTGGATTATCTGCTTGATGCCTAGGCTGACCTCAAAGTAAGCACCTGGGCACAAAGATCACTTGTCTCCTATCCATTCCCTTTACATCCAGGTTCTGGTTGCCTGCATGGGCCAGGCTACTTCTTGAAAGTGGACTCACAATGAGTCAGACCAGATCAGCCAATTCCAAATAGAGGCTTGACCATCCCTCTCCTCCCCTCCAGCTCTGTGAGATACCCAGTAGGTACTGACCCCAGCCCAGGGCCATCAGGGCTCTTACAAGGGCCCTACAGACCCTGGCACAGCCCCAGTTCTCCCATAATCTATGTGGAGACCATAATCTCTGTACAGCCCTGCCCACATCACTGACCTTCTTTCTTGAGGAGCCAGCCTTGGTGAGGCAGGACTTCTGCAGGGCCAGGTAGCCACCGATCACCTCAATCTCATGCACAGTGGGATAGCGCTTCTTCAAGGTGTTCTCTGTAGCAGCGTAGGATCCTGAAAGGCTATCAACCTCCTCTTCCTTGGCGTCCTGTGGCTGGGGCTCCCCATTAGCCTGACTGAAGTGTGGTTCCTGAAGGGTCCCTGGCTTCCTCTTGGGCACCACTATGAAAGTGTTGTTGCCTCGGTGCTGGAGCTCTGAGAAGTGCCTGGTCCTGGCAGAGTGCAGGTGGTACTGGGAAGGCACACCAACAGCTGAAGAGGACGATTTGGCTTCTTGGGGAGACTCCTCCTCAGAGTCTACCTCATCAATGAAGGTGACCGGCAGTCCCGGCCTCCCACGTTCCCTGCCATTCTTAGTCAAGCTGGGAACCCCCAAGCCCTCAGCAGGCTCAGTTTCAGCAGTGGCTGTTGGGAATGGTGGGGGAGAGGATGGCCTCTGCCACCTAATAGCTGAATCTGTGAGGGAAGTAGCTGGCCTGGGGCAGCCCCCTTCCCTAGTTGCCTGCTGCACCTCAGCCTCCAAGGAGATCCTTGACATGAGCTGGGCTCCGATGCCCTGGCTTTGAGAGGCCCAGCCCACCTCTCCCTTTGGCGGCTCCCCTGACTGCCTGCCCTCAGGAGGAGAGTTCCCAGAGGCCTTGCGCTTGGGGATCAACATGAAGGAATTTCGGGAGTTCATACGGAGACTGGCCAGGGCCCGGGCCTGGTGATCCCCCAAAGGGATCGTCTCCATGTCTGGTTTAGGGGCTGGCCTTATTTCGAAAGAGTCGTTGGCGCTGGTAGCAGCGGAGACCCACTGGCGCTGGCTGGGAGTGGCACTGGAATGGTTGGGGGCCGGAAAAGGGGACACGACTGGAGTGGCACTCGGGGTCCCGGGGCTAGGGGGCGAGTGGAGTGGGGTCTCCCCTGACTCCACTTTTGGCTTCCACTCGACCGGCGCAGGCAGAGAGCCTGCGAGCCCATTGGCAGGATCAGCTCGGGTGTCGGGGACCGAAGGCCCATTAGAGAGTGGGCGATCGATGGCGCCGCGGGGCAGGCCTCGAGGGTGGACAGTAAAAGAGTTGCTGCTGGTCTTTTGCAGGAAGTCGCTACGGCGGGCTCCAGGACCCGCTCCGCCGCCCAGGCGCCCAGGTTCGCAGCAGGCGGTGCGCTGGCCAGCGCGCGAAGCGGGAGGCGCGGGCGGAGTCGGGGGCGCGGGCTTGCTCGGCAGCACCGGAGCGGCGGGGGCCGCGGGCCGGCCGGGGAGCGCTCGCGGGGAGGTGAGTGTCGGTGTCACTGGGAGCAGCGGCGGCGGCGCGGGGCGAGAGCGCTCGGGGCTCCCAAGGCGACGGGGCACGGCCGGGGGGTCGAACTTCTCCAGCAGACGGCTGACGCGGCCGGGCTGCGGCGCTTCGTACACCACGACCTCAGCAGCACGGATGCTGGCGGCGGGAGGCACGGCGGGCGGGAAGCCCGGCGCCGATTCGATGATGAGGATGTTGTCCGCGCGGATGGTGCGCACTCCCGGCACGCGGCGGTACAGCTCCAGCAGCTGCTGCCCAGGACGTGCCCCGCGCCGCCGTTCCGATTCCAGCCGCATGAAAGGGTTCTCGCACAGCGGGCCCAGGCTATCCGCCAGCACCAGACGCTCGTTCGGCCCCTCGGGCGCTGAACCGGATCCCGGACCCGCGCCCAGAGCAGCCAACTTGGCCCGCCTGCGCTCGAGGATCTCGCGTTTCCAGGCGGGCATCGCGGCCCGCTGCCCCGGCCGCCCCAGGCCGGCCATGCTGTGGACACCGCCACCGACAGGACTGCACGGGCGGCAGCCAGCCGCTCCGGACACTCGGCTTCTGGTCTCAGCGTCCTACCACGCCCCCCCAGGCCGCCGCCCATTGGACCAGTGGACTCCGACCCGCCCCCGAGGCACCGCCCACTGATGACAGGCATGGAGATATGCGCGCCAGTTGATTGGAGGACGCTCACTCGGGCCCCGCCCCATAACATTTTCATTGGGTCACGCCCGGCGCCCGCCGGTCCTATTGGAGAAGGGCCGCTAACATACTGCTCAGAGACGGGCCCTCACTTCCGCCTCTACTAAGGTCTGGGTTTATGGCGCCCTGGGAAGGCTGGTGAGGCGAGGCGGGGCTGGCGGGCTAGGCCAGTGGGGCAGACGGTCGGAGCCTTGGCACGCCACCTTGCGGACCCTACGGGTGACCTTAGCTGGGCTGTGACTTCCTTGTCACTCCAGACCCACCCTGTACCCTCCTCAATGGACGCAAGGTACACTGGCTCGTACCCCCAGACCCAGGCGCCATTCTCAACTGGAGTGCTGGAACTGCAGGCCAGCGGGTGAGGGGCCCTGCGGGCCTAGAAATGCAGCTTCTGAAACCTAACCAGCCTTACGGAATCGGTTTTGCTCGGATCTCGGATTTATAGGCTCCCAAGGCTTCAGAGAAACATGTGAATCCCTTGGTGCATGCCATGCCATCCCACCCCAGCATCCACAGGTGTACGATCAATCTTCAAGGCAACAAGTGAACGGCTGACCTGTAATTCACTATGTAGTCTCAGAGTGGCCTCAAACTCATGGCAATTCTACCTCTGCCTCCTGAGTGCTGGGATTAAGGGCGTGCACCACCACACCCAGCATCACTTATTTTTTTTCTTCTCATACTATCAAAGATTGAATTTAGGGCCTATAGAATGGTAGACAAGCACTCTACCATTCTGCAAAGGAAGCTTCTTGTGCTTATATCTATACCCAGAGTTCCCCATTCCAAACTACCAGCATAAAACTCACAGAAACACAAAACCTAAAGTTTAGAATTAGCAGAGTTGCGCAGCGGAAGTATGCTGGGCCCATAAAGTTTAGAATTACAGGAAAATGATTCCAAAGTTCAGCATGTGTCTTGTTTTGACAAAAGTTATGACGACAAAGGGGGGAACCTGGTAAGTCACCTCCAACTCAGTTTCTGAAAGGATGATATGACTAAGACCTACCCCAGACCAAGAGGCACATGCTGCTATGCTGGAGCAGAGGTCAGCACCCCTGCTTTGCAAAGGGCCAGACTCTTAACTGTTTTAGCCCAGTAGTTCTTAACTGGGACAGTTTTGTCCTCAGGGAACTTGGAGGTGTCAGGATAAACTTCCAACTGAAAGATGATACTGGCACCAAGTAAGCAAAAGACCAGCAATCATACTTATGACAGCACCTCCTACTTCCATAATAAAGAATAATTCGGGCTGGAGAGATGGCTTAGCGGTTAAGTCATCTGCCTTCTAAGCCTAAGAACGCTGGTTCCAATCTCCAGCGGTTCCAATCTCCAGGTCCCACGTTTAGCCAGATGCAAAGTGACGCAAGGAAGCAATGCCACACTTGACCACACGAGGGTGCACGCACCTGGATTTCATTCACAGCAGCTGAGAGACTGCTGGCGCACTCATCTCTATCTGTCTTCCTCTCCCTCTCTGTGTCTCAAAAAAAAAAAAAAAAAAAAGAAGAAGAAGAAGAATTCACTCTCAGCACTTGGGAGACAGAGGTAGGAGGATCGCTGTTGAGTTCAAAGCCACCCTGAGACTATATAGTGAATTCCGAGTGAGACCCTACCTAGAAGAAAAAAAAGAATAATTCAGGGATGGAGAGATGGCTCAGCTGTTAAGGTGCTTGCCTGCAAAGCCTAATGACCTGAGTTTGATTCCTGGTACCCATGTAAAGCCAGCTGCATAAAGTGGTACATGCATCTGGAGTTCATTTGCAGTAGCCAGAGGCCACTTTGTCTCTGTTTGGGAGTGGTAATGCACACCTTTAATCTCAGTACTCAGGAGGCCAGGTGTGGTAGTGCAGGTCTTTGATCCCAGTACTCAGAGAGATCACCATGAGTTCAAGGCCAGCCTGAGATTACATAGTGAATTCCAGGTCACACTGAACTAGAGGAAAACCCTACCTCAAAACCCCAAAGTAAAAAAAACAAAACTCAGTACACAGGAGGCCAAGGAGGTAGGAGGATCACTGTGAGTTCAAGGCCAGCCTGACTACATAGTGAATTCCAAGTCAGCCTGGGCTGGAGGGAGACCCTACTTCAAAAAAATATATTTAAAAGATTAAAAATCAATAAAAATTTAAAAAAAAAAAAAAAAAAAAAAAAAGTTAAGTCACTTGTTTGTGAAGCCCAAGGACCCACGTTTGACTCTCCAGGTCCCACGTAAGCCAGACACAAGGTGATGCAAATGCACAAGGTCGCACATGTGCACTAGGTGGCACATGTGTCTGGAGTTCGACTACAATTGCTGGAAGCCCTGACATACAAATGCATGCACTCTCTCGCTCTCTCTCTTGCATTAAAAAAAAAAAAAAAGTGTCTGTTGGGTTTGCCAAAAAAAAAAAAAAAAAAAAAAAAAAAGCCCAAAATATCTTTAATTCCAGCACTCAGTAGACAGATGTGGATAGAGGTGGAAGGGTTGCCAACCTGAGACTACATAATTAATTCCAGGTCAGCCTGAGATACAGCAAGACCTTACCTTGAAAAAAAAAAATAGAAATTATTCAGCTGAAATTGCCTATACTCTGAAGGTTATATGTCTATTAACTATTTATTTATTAACCTTTTTTATTTATTTATTTATTTGAGGCAGGGTCACTCCCATGTGCAGAGATTAAAGACATGCACCACCACCCATGGTCTTTCTTTTCTTTCTTTCTTTTTTTTTTTTTTTTTTTTTAAGGCAGAGTCTGTAGCTCAGTCTTAACTAAGACTTACTCTGTAACCCAAGCTGGCCTCAAATTCATGGAAATCTTCCTACTTCAGCCTCCCAAATAATGGGATTAGGGATGTAAACCACCATGCCCAGCTTTATTTTGTTTGTTTTGAGGTAGGGGGTCTCACTCTAGCCTAGGATGACCTGAAACTCACTCTGTAGTCCAAGGCTGGCCTAGAACTCACAAGGGATCCTCCTACCTCTGCCTCTATCTCAGGCTGACTTGGAATTTACAGGGATCCCTCCTGCCTCAGCCTCTGGAGTGCTGGGATAACAGGTGTGAGCCAATGTGCCTGACATTAACAGAAACTTAAGTCAGGAAGAAATAGAGGGCTACAGAGATAGCTTAGTGGTTAAGGCACTTGCCTTCGAAGCCTGGGGATCCAGGTTCGATTCCCCTTTAATCTCAGTACTCAGGAGGCCAGGTATGGTAGCACACGTCTTTAATCCCAGCACTAGGGAGGCAGAGGTAGGAGGATCGTTGTGAGTTTAAGGCCACCCTGAGAGTACATAGTGAATTCCAGGTCTAGCTCTGAGCTAGAGCAAGACCCTACCTCAAAAAACAAAAACAAAAAAGTTTTAGGAGCTGAATGTAGCTCAGTGGAAAAGTGCTTGCTTAGCATGCTTGTGTTGGACCCTGTCACCCATTAACCTCTGATGTTCTTTTGGAGGCCATTTATTTATTTGAGACTTCCAACCTCTATATGTAGCCAAGGAAGACCTTGAACTTCTGATGCTACTGTCACCACCTCCCAAAAGCTAGTATTACAGGTAGGAACCATCACACCCAGTTGAATGTGGTGCTAGGAACTGAACCTACTGCTTCATACAAGCTAGAAAAACATTCTATTAGTCCCCAACCCCCTTTTTCTTTTTCTTTTTTTACAGCCACTTGGGGAGATACTGTGGCATCTTTTTTTTGGGGGGGGGGGGTTCGAGATAGGGTTTCACTCTAGCCCAGGCTAACCTGGAATTCACTATGTAATCTCAGGGTGGCCTTGAACTCATGGCAATCCTCCTACCTCTGCCTCCTGAGTGCTGGGATTAAAGGCGTGTGACACCACGCCCAGCCCAGTTTTTACATTTTAAAGGTTTAAAAAGAAGATTCGAGCAATTTTTTTTCCAAGTTAGGTCCTTGCTCTAGCCTGGGCTGACCTGGAATTCACTATGTAGTCTCAGGGTGGCCTTGAACTCACAGCAATCCTCCTACCTCTGCCTCCCAAGTGTTGGAATTAAAGGCATGTGCCACCACACCTGGCTCATATTTTTTTTTTTAGAGAGAGAGAGAGAGAGAGAGAGAGAGAGAGCGCGCGCAAGCAAGAGGGAGAGAGAGAATTGGTGAGCCAGGGCCTCAACTACTGCACTCGCACTCCAGATGCTTCCGCCACCTAGTGCGCATGTGCAACCTTGCACTTGCCTCACCTTTGGGCATCTGGCTTATGTGGGATCTGGAGAGTTGATTGTGGGTCCTTAGGCTTTGCAGGTAAGCGCCTTAACCACTGAGTCATCTTTCCATCTACATATATATATATTAATGCAAAAATTAGGGTGGAGATGGCACATTGGCTAAAGGCACTTGCTTGCAAAGCCTAATGGCCAGGGTTCCAGTACTCATGTAAAGCCAGATGCACAAAGTGGTGCATGCATCTGCAGTAGCAAGGGGCCCTTGTGTGCCCATTCTTTCTCTCTGTGTCAAATAAATAATAAATATTTTCAATATATGTATTTATTTATTTATTTGAGAGAAAGAGGCAGAGAGAGAGAGAGAATGGGCACACCAGGGCCTCTAGCCACTGCAAACGAACTCCAGACACATGTGACCCCTTGGGCATCTGGCTTATGTGGGTCCTGGAGAATTGAAATGGGATCTTTTGGCTTTGCAGGCAAACGTCTTAACTGTTGAGCCATCTCTCCAGCTCCTAAATAAATATTTTTTTACATGTAAAAACCAGGAGCTGAGGAGATGTCTCAACAGTTAAACTTGCATGAAAAGCCTGCTGGCCAGTGTTCAATTCCTTAGTCACTCATGTAAAAATGACAGGCGTTTGTTTGCAGTGACAAGAGACACCAGTGTATCCATACACATGCATACACACAAACACACACCAATAAATATAAATAAATACATAATGAATAAATTGGGGGAAAAAAAGTAAAAACCAGGGCTGGGGAAATGGCTCAGCGTTTAAAGGTACTTTTTTGTTGTTGTTGTTTTTTGAGGTAGGGTCTCACCTTAGCCCAGGCTGACCTGGAACTCACTATGTCTTCTCAGGATGGCCTTGAATTCATGGTGACCCTCCTACCTCTGCTTCCCAAGTGCTGGGATTAAAGGCGTGTGCCACCATGCCCGGCTAAAGGTACTTTCTTATAAAGCCTGCCTGGCTATCTGGGGTTCATTTCCACAGCCATCCATATAAAGCAAGACATGCATTTATTTGTAGTGGCAAAAGACCCTGGTGCACCCATACAAACACAGATGGAGAGATGGCTCAGCAGTTAAAGGTACTTGTTGCAAAGCCTATCAACCCAGGTCCAATCCCCCAGAACCCACATAAGGCCAGATGCACAAAGTCCTGCATGTGTCTGGAATTTGTTTGCAGCCCTGGTGCTCCTTTTCTGTCTCAAATAAATAATTGTTATTTATTTATTTTTCAAGGTGGGGTCTCATTCTGATCCAGGCTGACCTGGAATTCACTGTGTAGTCTCAGGATAGCCTTGAACTCATGGTAATCTTTCTACATCTACCTCCCAAGTGCTGGGATTAAAGGCGTGTGCAACCATGCCCAGCTTTCAAATAAATAATTTTTTGTTTTGTTTTTTTTTGGTTTTTCGAGGTAGGGTCTCACTCTGACCCAGGCTGACCTGGAATTCACTATGTAGTCTTAGGGTGGCCTTGAACTCACAGCAATCCTTCTACCTCTGCCTCCCAAGTGCTGGGATTAAAGGCGTGTGCCACCACACTCAGCCAAATAAATAATTTTTAAAATATTTTATTTATTTGCAAATAGAGATACAAACAGAGAGAGAGAGATAGAAAGAGTATGGGAATGCCAGGAATTCTAGCCACTGCAAATGGAACTCCAGATGCATGTGTCACTTTGTGTATCTGACTTATGCGGGTACTGGGGAATCAAACCAAGGTCATCAGGCTTTGCAGGCAAATGCCTTAATTGCTGAGCCTTCTTGCCAGCTCAAACAGATATGTAAAAATCATCCTTAGGTCTGGAGAGATGGCTCAGCAGTTAAGGCGCTTGCCTGTAAAGCCTAAGGACCCAGGTTCAATTCTCCAGGTTCCACATAAGTCAAATGCATAAGGTGGCGCACATGTCTGGAGTTCATATGCAGTGGCTAGAGACCCTGGTGTGCCCATTTTCTGTCTCAAATAAAAACAAAACAAAAAAATCCTCTACTCTCACTTTTGGCTAGAGAAGCTTCTCTTTTCAGATTGTAGAGGCCTTGGGATGACTTAGAAGGCACTATAGTCCTGAGAAGTGACAGAGAAGTGCTCAGCACTGAAACATCTCTATCACACCTTCAAGGCTCAGGGTCCACTGCGGGAAAGGGGGCGGAAAGAGTGCAAGAGCCAAAGGAAGGGTAGGACTCCTTACAACGTGCTCATTCAGACACAAAATGGCCTGGATATCCATGACCTTGCAATGTCTGACACTACCTACACAAGACCATCATAATAGGATGAAAAGATCATGACATCAAAATAAAAAAGAGAGACTGATTGAGGGGGGGAAGGGATGTGATGGAGCATGGAGTTGCAAAAAAGAAAGTGGGGGGGAGGGAATTACCATGGTTTAGTCTGTATTATGTAAGTTGTCAATAAAAAAAATATTAAAAGAAAATTCCTTAGAGTCAAGGTGTGGCACACACCTTTAATCCCAGCATTGAGGAGTCAGAGGTAGGAGGATAGCCAGTGAGTTCTAGGCCAGCCTGAGACTGCATAGTAAACTCCAGACCAACTTCAGCTAGAGAGAGACCTTACCTGGAAAAACAAAAATATCCTTAGCAGGCTGGGGAAATGGCTTAGCAGTTAAGGTGTTTGCCTGCAAAGCCTAAGGACCTGGGTTCGGTTCCCCAGGAGCCAAGTAAGCCAGATGTACGAGGGGGCGCATGCATCTGGAGTTTGTTTGCGGTGGCTGGAAGCCCTGACATGCCCACTCCCTCTCTTTCTGCCTCTTTCTCTCTCTCAAATAAATAAATAAATAAATAAATAAATATTTTTAAAAAAGATATTCACATATTAATGCTACTCTCACTTCTGGTTAGAGAAGCTTCTCTTTTCAGATGGCAATGACCACTGGGATGACCCAAAAGGCAATACAGTGCTGAGAAGGGATGGAGGAGTGCCCAGCACTGAAACATCTCTGTCACACCCTCCAAGGCTCAGGGCCCATTGCAGAAGAGGGGGCGGATAGAATGGAAGAGCCAAAGGAAGGGTACGACTCCTTACAATGCAACTGTCCAGACAGAAATTGGCCTTGATATCCATGACCTTGCAGTGCCTAGCAATACCTTCACAAGACCCTCATAATAGAAGAAAAAGATGATGACATCAAATTAAAAGAGAGACTAATGGAGCTGGGTGTGGTGGCGCACACCTTTAATCCCAGCACTTGGGAGGCAGAGGTAGGAGGATTGCCATGAGTTCGAGGCCACCCTGAGACTACATAGTTAATTCCAGGTCAGCCTGAACCAGAGTGAAACCCTACCTCGAAAAACCAAAAAAAAAAAAAAAAAAAAAAAAAAAAAAAAAAAAAAAGAAAGAGACTAATGGAGAGAGGGAAGGGATATGATGGAGATTGGAGTTCTAAAGGGGTATGGGGGCAGGGGAGGGAAATATCATGCATTTTTTGTATGTAAAAGTTGTCAGTAAAAAAAATAAAAAAATAAAAAGACCAGGCATGGTGATGCATGCCTTTAATCCCAGCACTCAGGGGGCAGAGGTAGGAGGATCGCCATGAGTTCAAGGCCACCCTGAAATTAAATAGTGAATTCCAGGTCAGCCTGAGCTAGAGTAAGATCCTACCTTGAAAAAAAAAAAAAAAAAAAAAAAAAAAAGGGAGGAAAGTTAATCAAAATTCAAGATGTTATGAGTAAGCCATATAGACACTTACTTTTTGGATAATGGTGCACCCAGAAGCCATAGATTGTGACTAGAAAAATTTCAGTGCCAGGGATGGGATATTTCCAGTGAGTTGTTGGCCAGGGAAGTTCCTGATGCCCCCAAAACATTATAGGCCATTGCTAAGGCTCTTGGTTTCCCACCAGAAATAGATGGTAAGACCCTATTGCTAAAGATTCCACATGCTTGGGCTGCAAGGTCACTGAAAAATCAAGCTGGAGCTGAGCTAAAAACCTCCTTCCTGTAAACCAGCTGACAAAAAGCTGGAAAAAGCTACACTACATGCAACCCTATGGGAGATAGAAGTCATCAGTGGTAAAAACAGTGGATACTGCAAGCCTTAAATTTGGCCAGCCAGGCCAAATGAGCCAAGGCATGCAATAGTGGCATGTCTGTTATGGGAGAAACCAATTGCTTTCTAACTGGAGGACCATTCCATGGGAGGTAATACATGCCTGGTACTGAAAACCTAATCAAAAGCCTATGGCGGGTGAGATCATGAGCCCTAGGAGTGTAATGACTTCTCTTGTCTGGCTAAATGCATATATTATACTCATCAAAATGCCCTGTAAGCACTTAACATTCATACCCATGTATTAATGCTGCTCTCACTTTTGGTTAGAGAAGCTTCTCTTTTCACATGACAGTGAACAATGGATGACCCAAAGGCACCATTGTGCTGAGAAGTGGTGACAGAGGAATGTTCAACACTGAGATATCTCTATCATAGCTTCCAAGGCTCAGGGTCCATTGAAGGAAGGATAGAACTGTGTGATGACATCACAATAGGAGAAAATAACTAAGAGAAGGAGGGGATATGATGGAGTGGAGTTGCAAAGTGGAAAGTGAGGGAGGGGAGAAGTTGTCAATTAAAAAAAAGTTTAAAACTATCCTTAAGGGGGGCTGGAGAGATGGCTTAGTGGCTAAGGCGCCTGCCTGCTAAGCCTAAGAATGCTGGCTCCAATGTTCAGCGGTTCCAACCTCCAGGTCCCACGTCCAGCCAGATGCAAAGTGAGGCAAGGGTGCAATGCTGCACTTTCCCACAAGGGGGCACACACATCTGGATTTTGTTCACAGCAGCTGAGAGACTGCTGGTGCGCCCATCTCTGTCTCCCTCTCCCTCTCTGTCTATCTCTCTGTCTCTCTCTCCAAAAATAAATAAAAAATAATAATAATAAAAAAACTATCCTTAGGCCATTATTTGCTATCCTTGCTCTCCAGCATGCCATCAGATGTCACTAATAACCACACAATGGCAAGAAGCCCGGTGTTCTGGCATCACACAAACTTGTCACAAACAGTTTCTATCCTGTTACTTTCACCTGGGGCTGGGGACCAGGTTACCCACTTCCTAAAGCAAAAAGCAGGCTTTCCAAAAATAGTCCCCCACCATCCATTATGCCCGTCTACAACATTATTCTGTTATCCACATAGCAGACAGCATCTTACCACTCATCTTAAACATTGAGAGACCCAGGCACTATTGTTCTTTTCAAGAAAACATTCTCTTATTTTATTCTCATTTCAGCAAGTGTCCTTATGTGGCATCTTAAGCCAACAAGCCTGAGCTGTTCACAAGCTCCCATTTGTGGCCTCCATGCCCATGGGCATCAGAGTATCTGTTCCTGGCTTTGGTCCCTTAGGGAGGGAGGCCTGTCTGTCTGAGATGTATGTGCTAATGATGCCTGCCACAAGGTGGGGGAAAAGTCCGTGAAACTGCAGCCTGCTGGGACAGGAAGCCAACCAATGAATGTCTTGAGGCCAGTTCTTTTCTCATTTTAACATTCTGCTGTCTCTGCCTAGATTGAAACGAAAAAGGGACCATTCTCCAGCATGGCTCAGGAGTGGAGACAGAAGCCCTGTTAAATTTTCATAGCTCGACCATCTAAAGAAGTCTGTCCTGGACGGTAAGCTCTTAGGTCAGTGCTGCTGGCTGGACAAGCCTCTTTGTAAAGGAGTATGTCCCCAGAATCCATGGAAAATATTCAGAGCCTGTCAAGGCATTTTACTTATATACAGTTTTCAACTGTCAGAGGACTTCGGTACTGTCTGGCTGGGGCCTTCTCGGGTGCCCAATGCAGGATAACTCAGAGCATGAATAACAAGAAATACATTTCAAGGATCAAGGCTGCACTTTTCTAAGTCTTGCTAAGGAAACAATCTCAGTCATGACTGACATACAGAAACTAAACACTCAACTGGACACAAGCAGTAACTGCCTTTGGATCAAGACCTCTCCTCCGATGTGGGCTTGAGTTGGGCCAAGACTGGAAACTTGAGCACTCCAGCTATGCAGTGGTCCCTCTATGGCCCCTGCATGAGGCTAGTTGACACGACAAGCACGGATCATGAGCAGCTGCAGGAGAATGAAGACGGGAGACGTAATCAGGCCGAACCAGAGCTCTCGAGTCTGCTCCACCAGCTTCTGACACAGCAGCATCTCAAAGACGAACTTGAGGCTAAGCACCGTGAGGACCCAGAAGAGGCGCAGCACAGCCAGCCGCTTCTCCCCGTCTTGGAAGAGACGCACAGACACGATGGTGGTGAAGTAGGTGCTGAGCCCGTCAGCGGCAAAGAAGGGCACGAACACGTTCCACCAGGAGAGGCCCGGGGCCAAGCCGTCCACCCGCAGTGCCAGCAACACGGAGAATACCAACAGAGCCAGCAGGTGCACAAAGATCTCGAAGGTGGCGAAACCCAACCACTGCACCAGCTCCCGCAACGAGAAGAGCATCGCGCCGGAGGAGCGCCGGCCGGCGCCCCGCCGACGGCGCCCCGCTCGGGGCCGCGCTGCCTCCGCCAGCGGCCCTGGACGGCGCCCGCCGTCGCAGCTGCGCGAGCGAGAGAGTGAGCGGTCCTACCCGCTCTGGTCCCCGGCCCCGGAGCTCCGCCGCTCCCCCGGCCCAGGCCCGGGACCCAGCACTGGCCGCCAGCGGACGCCCGCTGCGCCCGGACGCCATGCCCCGCCGTCGCGGCCTGAGTGCGTCACTTCCGGACGACAGCGGAAGACGGAAAACTGTGTGGCCGGCGGGCGCGAGCGTGCGTGCATGGCGAGATGCCGGTCCCACAGCTACTGGTGCTCTTCGGCAGCCAGACTGGTACTGCCCAGGACCAGGCGGAGAGGCTAGGCCGCGAGGCCAGGCGCCGGCGGCTGGGCTGCCACGTGCAGGCGCTGGACTCGTATGCCGTGGTGAGGCTCGGGCCCCCCTTGGCGTCGCGTCCGCCGGTGATGACCCTTCGGGTCGCGTGGATATAAGGGTTAGGGCAAGGGGAAGCCTGGCACGAGGCTCGACCTCCGAAAGAGAAAGCCTGTGGGCCACTGGGAACAACACCCTAAACTTTGTCCGTCACCTCGGTGAAGGAGAGGGGCCCAATGAAGGGAAGGGGGCGGGGATTGATATCACAGCCATAAAACTTAACACCTGTGTCTTGTCCTGGAGGCGAATCTGATTAGGGAGCCCTTGGTGATATTTGTTTGTGCGACCACAGGCCAAGGAGACCCCCCTGACAACATGAAGGTAAGCCTATTGTTTCTGCTAGGACGAGCTCTGAGGATAGATAGGGTTCATAGGTTGGGTCCCACAACTAGATGGTACCAGGAATGTGTTACGTGATTGAAAGATGAAGGCTGTTAGAAAGGGTGGTGACGACACGGTCCCACATTTTAGCAAAACTACCACCTGTCTTCAGGGGGGAAGAAGAATAATTCCAGGAATTGCACTGAGGTGGTGGTACAAGGTAGCACACGCATTCCAGAGATGCTGAGAAGGTACAGTCAACAAGGTGTGTTAGCAAAGGAATCTAGAAGGTGAAGAGTGGAATCACAAACCAGGAAGCAGGATACACAGAAGCTCTGCCCATCAAAAGGAGAGGGTCTGGTGGGGCAGGTACCAGGAGACACCCAGGGGAGGTGTAAATACATCTGGAACTCCAGGAAGATCTTGGGACTGCATTCAGTGTTGAAGGGGCCAAAATACAATTGTGAGAAAAGGAAGTTCCTGTCTCCCCCAGGTCTGCCATCCAGCATGAATGTAGTTAGACAGTGAAGGACACCCCAAAGCTGTACTAAAGTCAAATAAGATCAGGTCTGAGTAGCATCCCAGAGATTGCTAGTGATCCTTAGAGTGGTCCGTTCCCAGTGTGGTAAGACATGCCTATGAGCCCAGCACTAGGGAGGCCAAAGCAGGAGGATTAGCAGTTCAAGACCACCTAAAACAGAACCTGCCTAAAAAAAAAAAAATCCTAGCCAGGTGTAGTGGTACATGTCTTTATCCCAGGGCAAGATAGGATTCTGTGACGGTTCGAGGCCAGCCTGAAACTACATAGTGAATTTCAGGTCAGCACCGGCTAGAGTGAGACCCTGTCTCAAAAAACTAGAGGTGTTAGTACATACCTGTAATCCCAGCAGTAGAGAGAGTCAAACAGGGAGATCAGGAATTCAAGGCTACCCTGGATATCCTGTCTCAAACAAACAAATCATCTTGCCAAACATGTTGGCACACACCTGTAATCCAAGCATTGGAGAAGATTGAAGCAGGTGGATCATGAATTTGAGGACAGCCTGATCTTAAGAAGGATCCTGACTTTAAAAAATAAAAATAGAAGCCGGGCGTGGTGGTGCAGGCCTTTAATCCCAGCACTCGGGAGGCAGAGGTAGGAGGATTGCCGTGAGTTCAAGGCCACCCTGAGACTACAGAGTGAATTCCAGGTCAGCCTGGGCCAGAGTGAGACCCTACCCCCGAAAAACCAAAATAATAATAATAATAATAGGAAGCCGGGCGTGGTGGCGCACACCTTTAATCCCAGCACTCGGGAGGCAGAGGTAGGAGGATCACTGTGAGTCCGAGGCCACCCTGAGAATACATAGTTAATTCCAGGTCAACCTGGACCAGAGTGAGACCCTACCTTGAAAACCCCCCCAAAAAAAAAATTAAAAATAGGGGCTGGAGAAATGGCTTGGCAGTTAAGGCATTTGCCTGCAAAGCCAAAGGACCTTGGTTCAGTTCTCCAGGACCCACGTAAGCCAGATGAACAAGGTGGCGCATGTGCCTGGAGTTTATTTGCAGTGGCTAGAGGCCCTGGCACACCCATTCATTCTCTCTTTCTCTCTCCCTCTTTTCCTCTCTCACTCTCTCAAATAAATTCATTAAATTTTAAAAAATAAATAAGGGCTTGGGGAGAAGGCTCAGCAGTTGGAAAGCCTGCCACCCTGGATTCAGTTTCCCAGCACCCTCCTAAAGCCAGATGTACAAAGTGGCAAAAGCATCTGGAGTTCATTTGCAGTGGTAAGAGGCCCTGGCGCACCCATACTCACTCATTCCCTTTGCCTCTCTCCTCCCCATCTTTTTCTGCTCACAAATAATATTTTAAAAAATAAAGCCAGGCTTGGTGGCACATGCCTTTAATCTCAGCACTTGAGAGGCAGAGGTAGGAACATTGCTGCAAGTTTGAGGCCAGCCTGGAACTATAGAGTGAGCTCCAGGTGAGCCTGGGACTAGTGTGGCCCCTACCTCAAAATAACAAAAAAAAAAAAAAAAAAGATATGGGGCTGGAGAGAGAGCATAGCAGTTAAGGCACTTGCCTGCAAAGCCAAAGGACCCAGGTTCAATTCTCCAGGACTTACATAAGCCAGTGTACGAGGTGGTGCATGCGTCTGGAGTTTGTTTTCAGCGACTGAAGGCCCTGGTACGCCCATTTTCTGTCTTTCTTTCTCTCAAATAAAAGAAAGTAAAAGATGCTGGGCATGGCCTTTAATCCCAGCAGCTGATAAAGCCTGCTGTGGTGGCTCACACCTTTAATCCTAACACTCAGGAGGCTGAGGTAGGGGGATTGGTATGAGTTCCAGGCTAGTCTGGGCTACAGAGTGAGTTCCATGTCAGCCTGGATTAGAGTAAGACTCTGCCTCAAAAAGGGGGGGAGTGGGGCTGGAGAGATGGCTTAGCAGTTAAGACATTTGCCTGTGAAGCCTAAGGACCCAAGTTCAACTTCCCGGATCCCATGTAAGCCATATATACAAGGTGACACATGCACACAAGGTCACACATGCATCTGGAGTTATAGCAGTGGCTAGATGCCCTGGTGTGCCAATATTTTTTCTCTCTTTCTCACATAATAATAAAGTGACAGGGAAAGGTGTTAAAGAGAAAGAGTGAAAACATGAGAAAGGAAGTACCCTGTGGAGATTGGGGTAAGATGAGCACAACAACGGTCTTCTTAGCCAAAGAGGACAGCAGAGAAGGCAGTTAGGAGGCAAGTAGTAGGATGGCATGATACAGGGCCTGGAAGGGAATGGGCCAGGAGAAAATGGAGATATCTCAGATCTGAGGTGTGCTGGTCTGTCTGATTGGTAATGATCACACCAGGACTCCAGTGGACCGAATGGACAAGTGCCCTGCACCCCCACAGAAGAATAGGAGTGGTGACTGCCTACCAACCATGGCAGTAATTACAAAGCCACATAACCAAAGTCTGAGGAAGCAGAGGCAGGGGTATTGTTCCTTAATGACTGCCTGCTGGACAGGAAAGTCCTGGCTTCTTCACTCTAGACCTCTTTAAGACACAGGTAAGGACCAGCCTCCAGGTCTGTGCCCATTTCTTGATGGTGAAACCCAGCAGGTGACAAGCAAACAGACCACACAGAGACACTCTAGAAAAGACAAACAATAGATGTAGCACGTGAGGAATGAGACCAATACCACTACAGAGCAGAGCTGGAGAAGCAAGGGAAAAAGGTCTTTAAATGACTGGCAGATTCAGTTGAGAAGTTCTCCCAGGAAGTGTAACAAGACAAAGTAGAAGAAAAAGAAATTCCTTAAAAATTCACGTGGGGCCCCGGCATGGTAACTCACACCTTTAATCCTAGCACTCGGGAGACAGGTAGGAGGATCGCCATGAGTTCGAGGCTACCCTGAGACTACATAGTTAAATCCAGGTCAGTCTGGACCAGAGTGAAACCTTACCTCGAAAAAAAAAAAAAAATCAACTGGGGGGAGGGGGACTGGGAAGGTGGCTTAGCAGTTAAGGCACTTGCCTGCAAAGCCTAAGGATCCAGGTTTGATTCCCCAGAACCCATGTAAGCCAGGTGCACATGATGGCATATGTATCTGGAGTTTGTTTGCAGTGGCTAGAGGCCCTGGCCTGCCCATTCATTCATATTCTCTCCCTCTCTCTGTCATAAATAAATAAAAAAAAAATACTTTAAAAGCGCATGCCTTTAATTCCAGCACTCAGAAGCAGAAGTAGGAGGGTTGCTATGAATTTGAGACTACATAGTGAATTCCAGATTAGCTTGGGCTAGAGCAAGACCCTACCTCGAAAAAAAATTTTTTTTTTGTTTGTTTAATTCTCAAGCCAGTAGCCTCAGAATGAGAAAGAGTAATCAGGAAGTTACCAAGAAAAGTAACAGAATGTCCCAGAACTGAAGAACAAGACTCCAGCCAGCAATAGCAGCCACATGATTGAAGGGTCCTGCTAAGAGCAAAAAGGGTGGCCAACTGAGGGGGCATGAAGGGGGGGGGCAGGGAATGGGAGGAAAAAAGGGTGACCATCAAGTCACATTGTAGGTTTAGCCACTGGGGACAAGGCATGATCTGGTGACTGCCAGGACAGGGACAGCAAGCAGCTATCATTGGCTTCTCAGCAGCCAGCCACCAAGGTGGAAGGACACAAGCCCCGGGTAAAAGACAGATGGTTTTCAATACTAGATAGAGTGCAACTCACCTCCCCTGAGCTCTTTGACAATTTACTGCTTCACCCAAAGGAGTGCCTTGGTCAGATAGTTCTGTCCTGTCCAGTGGACTGACCACCTGCCCACTATGATAGCAGAAAAAGAGTTTAAGCCCGGAATGATGGCTCACGCCTTTAATCCCAGCACTCAGGAGGCAGAGGTAGGAGGATCACTGTGAGTTTGAGGCCACCCTGAGACTACATAGTGAATTCCAGGTCAGCCTGGGCTAGAGACCCTACCTCGAAAAAAAAACAAAAAAAAAAAAAAAAAAAAAAAAAAAAGAAAAACAGTTTATTGAGCACACTGCAAGAGGACATCGGGCTGGGTAGCGGTAACTAAAGAACCATCTTCAGCATTAGTTAACAGGCTGTGGGGAGACGTACTGGGCATGTTTGTGTGTATGCAGTTTTCTGGTGTGTAGTTCACACTACATGAAGGAAGGCAGCCCATATTGGCCAGTGTACAGTTTTGGTTCTTAATGACCTTCCTTTTACACTGTCCTGTTCCCACTCCAGCCTGAACTGGGGTTCTATTTATTTATTTATTTTTGGTTTTTTGAGGTAGGGTCTCATTCTGGCCCAGGCTGACCTGGAATTCACTATGTAGTCTCAGGGTGGCCTCAAACTCACAGTGATCCTCCTACCTCTGCCTCCCGAATGCTGGGATTAAAGGCATGCGCATCACACCCAGCTTGAACTGGGGTTCTAATACAGCTTCTTGTGGCTACAGAACTTCTGGAGGTTCATATTCCGGAAGAACCTGCCATCCACCTCCCTCTGTCAGATGGACTTTGCTGTCCTTGGCCTCGGGGACTCCTCATATGCCAAGTGAGTAATGGGTAGACATGCTGGCTAGGCAGGAACAGCTCTCAAGGTCGAGTAAGAGGAGGATTGGGCAGCCCAGTCCCAGGGCCTGTCCTCTGTAAAGCTTGTGGCACTACTGCCTTTCTTATCCACAGACACTCATTTGGGCACCCTAATTCTTGCAGAGACTTGGCCCAGGGGAGGCCACAGTTGGGGAGGGAAGATTCCCACTCTAGCATCCAGGGTATGGTCAGGCTCAGAACAGCCAGCATCACATCTGAACATGTGATGCAGTTCAACAAAGACTAAGGTGTTCCTGTTTCGCTCAAGGTACCAGACATACTGTGAGGCATCAACAAGTTGGAAAGAATAGTAAGGTGAACAGCTTGCCTCAAGTGCCTTGTTGGGCAGGGGGACAGCTGCTAAGTTTGCTTTTCACAGCAGAGGTGTGCCCTGAGCAAACAGTAGTCTACATTGTTTTCTGAGGCTATGATGAGGGCTTTGTGCTTAAAGGTACAAGCAACATAACATCTAAGACACCAGCACTTTGAAACCTGCCCATGGGGGCCCAATGTCACCTGACACTGAGTACCACTCCAAACCCTTTAAAAGCTGTGTGCCTGGCAGAAGTCTTAATCACTTTGGGGGGGGGCAGAAAATAGAAACTGGGTGTGGTGGCTCACACTTGTAATTCCAGCGCTTGGGAGGCTGAGGCAGGAGGGCCAGAGTAGGCTGCATGGTGGCGCACATCTTTAATCCCAGCACTCGGGAGGCAGAAGTAGGAGGATCACCATGAGTTCAAGGCCACCATGAGACTACATAGTGAATTCCAGGTTAACCTGGGCTAGAGTAAAGCCCTACCCAACAAAACGAAACAAAAAAATCCAGGACCTAGGAAAACAGGTGGCATGTGACCCTGATCTACTGAGAGGTTTTTCTTGTTGACAATATGTGCATGCACCAGACCAGTTGGGGTCAACTGTGGATGTGGTCCCCAGAGGACAAGCTAGTGTGCTCTTCTAGATCAGAGAAAGGAAACAGCCTGTAGGAAATCATCTGCCCCGTCTCCCCAGGAGTGACCAGAGCCTTGGCCAGGATGTCCAGGGCCCTAGTTGCTTCCAGTCCCTACCCTGGGATGACAAATCTGTAGAAGAAATGAAACTGTGTGTCCCTTCTGGTGATCAGGTGACCTGCCATTTATAACTCTAGTGGCTGCCCCAGTCTCCTTATGGCCCTTAGCATGGTGTGGCTCCACCCCTAAGGTACTGCCATTGTGGAGGGAGAAACCCCCAAGGGAAACCCTGTATCATTTTGCTCGTTCCTGGGCAGCCATTTAAATAAACCACCTCCCCTCAGTGTTGGTCAGCCTAGGCCCTGGGCCAGCCTCACTCTTCCCACAGGTTTAACTTTGTGGCCAAGAAGTTGCACCGCCGGCTGCTGCAGCTAGGGGGCAGTGCTCTCTCCCCCCCTGTCTGGGTGATGACCAGCATGAGTTAGGGTGAGTTGGTGGCAGTGCCCTGCCCTGGCACCCCTCCTTGGCTTTGGCCAACACTTGTATTCCCTCCTAGACCTGATGCCGCCATCGACCCCTGGCTGGGAGCCCTGTGGGAGAAGGTACTGAGACTGTATCCAGTGCCTCTTGACCTCCCTGTGATCCCTCCTGGAATCCCGTGAGTGTGGTCTTGGGTGAGCACCAAAGCATCTTGCCTGCTTCCCTCCAAGATCTGGTTGAGTGGCCCGAGGAAGGAGGCCCACCTTGTGTCTCCATCCTCCCCCACAGCTTGCCTTCCAAGTTCATCTTCCAATTCCTCCAAGAAGCCCCCAGCACAGGCTCTGAAGAGCTGAGCATCACCAGCTCAGCCCCACAAGGACCTGCTTCAGAGTTACAGCCCTTTCTGGCACCCATGGTTGCCAACGAGAGGGTCACCGGCCTCCAACATTTCCAGGATGTTCGGCTAATAGAGTTCGATATCACAGGCTCTGGCATCAGGTGAGGGGCTCAAGCACAACCAAATGCCCCAAGCAGGTGGGCAGGGGTGATGGATCCTAAGTATCCTAGGGAGGTAGGCAGTGGATCTTGGGTTCAAAAGGGTCTGCCAAAGCTGGAAGTTGGCAATTCATCACCTAGGGGGCTTCTACCTACAGACCCCCAGCCATCCCTGGACGTTAAGGATTTTTGTTTTGTTTTGTTTTTCAATTTTTTGTTTATTTATTTTTTTATTTGAGAGCGACAGAGAAAGGGGCAGATAGAATGGGTGTGCCAGGGCCTCCAGATACTGCAAATGAACTCCAGATGCCTGTTCCACCCTGTGCATCTGGCTTTCATGGGTCCTGGGGAATCAGGCCTCAAACCGGGGTCCTTAGGCTTCATAGGCAAGTGCTTAACCACTAAGCCATCTCTCCAGGCCCCAACATTAAGGTTGTTTTGTTTTGTTTTGCTTTGTTTTTTTTTTTTTTTTTTTTTTGGTTTTTCGAGGTAGGGTCTCACTCTAGCTCAGGCTGACCTGGAATTCACTATGTAGTCTCACGGTGGCCTGGAACTCTCTGTGATCCTCCTACCTCTGCCTCCCGAGTGCTGGGATTAAAGGTGTGCGCCACCACGCCCGGCTTTTGCTTTGTTTTTTGAAGTAGGGTCTCACTCTAGCACAGGCTGACCTGGAACTCGCTTTGTATCCCCAAGCTGGCCTCAGACTCAAATCAATCCTCTTATCTCACCCTCCCAGGTGCTGGGACTAAAGGCATGTGCCACCATGCCTGGCTTCAGTTTCTTCCTCTTCAACTCCTGAATCTTCCCATCCTCCCTCAAAATACACAACCCCTCCCCTCAACCCCTTTGCCCCTCCTACTCCACCCCATAACACTGGTGGCTTTCCACACAGCTTTGCTGCCGGTGATGTGGTGTTAATTCAACCCTCAAACTCGGCAGCCCACACCCAGCAGTTCTGCCAGGTGCTGGGCCTGGATCCCAACCAGTACTTCATGCTGCAGCCTCGGGAGCCGGGTGAGCATGGGAGCCAGGCCAGCCCTTGGTTCTGAGGCACCACCCAACATTTTGAGCCACCAAGTCATGCCCTGTATCTGCAGGTGTTCCGTGCCCACCAGGGCTACCCCAGCCCTGCTCTGTAAGGCACCTTGTGTCCCAATACCTGGATATTGCCAGTGTGCCTCGCCGTTCCTTCTTTGAGCTCTTGGCCTGTCTGTCTCCACATGAACTGGAGCGGGAGAAGTTGCTAGAGTTCAGTTCTGCCCAAGGCCAGGAAGAGCTGTATGAGTACTGCAACTGGCCCCGAAGGACCATCTTGGAGGTGGGCTATTGGGCGAGCAGGCAGGTGTGGGCTCCTGAGTCATAGCTTGTCACTACCACACTGAGACTACTTTTTCCTATTTCCCAGGTGCTATGTGACTTTCCAAACACAGCAGGTGCCATCCCCCCAGACTACCTGTTGGACTTGATCCCACAGATTCGGCCACGGGCTTTCTCCATCGCCTCCTCCCTGTTGGTGAGGGGCCCTTGGAGCAAAGTCTAGGACCAGCCATGGGAAAGTTAGAATGGGGGAGGGTATTTGCAGGCAGGGGTTGCCCTCTGACCAAAGACTGTCTATCAAGGACTGTCTCTGGGTGTAGTGGGTGGTAGGCAGGAATGGTCTAGCAGGACAGGATACCCACTGTCGTTTGCCCCTCCCCCCAGGCTCATCCTACAAGACTACAGATCCTTGTGGCTGTTGTACAATACCAGACCCGGCTCAAGGAGCCCCGGCGGGGCCTCTGCTCCTCCTGGCTGGCATCCCTGGATCCTCAGCAAGGTGACTCCTTCTTCTGGGGTTGGGGGACACTGCAACCCAAGGCTCCGAGACTCACCTATACACCCTGCCAGTGCTGGCTCAGACCCCAGTGAACATCTCAACCTGGTCCCTTGAGCCCTTTTGTGCTGCCTCCCTCCTGCAGCAGGACCTGTCCGAGTGCCACTGTGGGTTCGTCCTGGGAGCTTGGTCTTCCCAGAGACATCAGGCACACCTGTGATCATGGTGGGACCTGGCACTGGCGTGGCCCCCTTCCGAGCAGCCATTCAGGAGCGTGTGGCCCAAGGACAGACTGGTGAGTGCTGGAGCCCAGGGGGAAGGTGATCACCAGGGTTGGTCTGGCTGAACCTCAAGGGTACATCCATACTGGTGCCACCCTGTGTTCCCTAGAAAACTTCCTATTTTTCGGCTGCCGCCTGCGGGATCAGGACTTTTACTGGCAAGCTGAATGGCAGAAGCTGGAGAAGATGGGCTGCCTGACCCTGGTCACAGCCTTCTCTCGGGAGCAGGTGGGTGTGCTTAGAAGCACGGTATGAGGAAGGAGTAGGGGTAGGCTAGAAGTGGGTATGGTTCAGGCTCAGTTTCTGCTCCCTGTAGGAACAGAAGGTGTATGTGCAGCACCGGCTCCAAGAACTGGGGCCCCTTGTCTGGGAGCTGCTGGACCTTCGTGGTGCTTACTTCTACCTAGCAGGGTGAGTTAGCTCAGGAGTGTGGTGGGGTGGGCCCAGCCTTCTGGGAGCCTCAACACCACTGAGCTGTCTATGGCCTACTTCTCCAGCAATGCTAAGTACATGCCTACGGATGTTGCGGAAACCTTGATATCTATCTTCCAAGAATGTGGTGGACTGTCTAACCCTGATGCAGCTGCCTATCTTGCCAGTCTTCAACGGACACTGCGCTTCCAAACTGAGACCTGGGCCTAAGGAGCCAGCCACCTGCTAGCCCATATTCACCCTCATGGCTGCCCTGGGAGCCCACAAAAGTCCAGAGGGAAGCACCTAGCAGAGGGGCCATCATCACCTCCTGGCCCTTTCTGATCCCAGAGTCTTTGTAGACCTTGGGTGTGGCTTCCAGGCCCCAGCTGGCCAGGAGGATGTTGCACACAGCCACACTCCAATGGGACCCAATGCCACATTCAGCCCTGTCCCCAATGCAGCCTGTACCCCTGGCTGACTCTCAGTCCCCATCAGTATGCCCCACATCTGTATCCTGGCCCACACCGCCCTGCTCCAGTACAGTACAGTATCACAAGAAGGCACCTATACTGCTGGCACCAAGGTCCTGTGAGAGATGCTCTGCCCACCTGCTGTGCGGTTATCCCACAGCACCCATGGGAGCTCAAGCTTGGGTGGGAGGCATCCAAGACCCAGGATTGTTAAAAGGTGGGCCAGGGCTGGAGAGATGGCTTAGCAATTAAGGTGCTTGCTGGCAAAGCCAAAGGACCCAGGTTTGATTCCCCAGTACCCACATAAAGCCAGGTACACTAGGTGGTGCATGCATCTGGAATTCATTTGCAGTGGCTAGAGGCTCTGGTACATCCATTCTCTCTATATCTGCCTCTTGCTCTCTCAAATATTTTTTTAAAAGGTGCTGGGGGAGGGGAGGGAAATACCATGGCTTATTGTCTATAAGTATAGAAGTTGTCCATAAAAATAAATTTTAAAAGGGGTAAAAAGAAAAAAGATTACTTGGTGAGATAGATAGATAGATAGATAGATAGATAGATAGATAGATAGATAGACAGACAGACAGACAGACAGACAGACAGACAGATAGATAAAGGTGCTGGGCATGGTGGTGCACTCCTTTAATCCTAGCACTTGGGAAACAGAGGTAGGAGGATCACTGTGAGCTCAAGGCCACCCTGAGACTACATAGCGAATTCCAGGTCAGCCTGAGCTAGAGTGAGACCCTGCCTGGAAAAAAAAAAAAAAAAAAAGTTGACTATGGTGGCACATGCCTTTAATCCCAACACTTGGGAGGCAGAGGTAGTAGAATCACCATGAGTTTGAGGCCAACCTGAGACCGCATAGTGAATTCCAGGTCAGCCTGGGCTAAAAGTGAAACCCTACCTCAAAAAAAAAAAAAAAAAAAAAAAGAGGGGGCTGGAGAGATGGCTTAGCCATTAAGGCGTTTGCCTACAAAGCCAAAGGACCCAGGTTCGACTCCCCAGGACCCACATAAGCCAGACACACAAGGGGGTGCATGCATCTGGAGTTTGTTTGCAGTGGCTGGAGGTACTGAGTGCCCATTCTCCATCTGCTTCTTTCTCCTCTCAAATAAATAAAAATATTTTTAAAAATTAAAAAAAAAAAAGGTGATCAGTCTGTCTCCTGGTCAAGAAACTTCCATAGTAAGTGATGGGATAGTTGCCCCCATGTGTACTGCTTTTTCTGCTCATCCTGGTGCTGAGAGTGGTGGGTGGTCCATGGCAGTGATCCATTGTGTGAGCACATGCATGTCCTTGCCAGCTCCTTCTGCCTGAGTTATACTGCACTTGAATGTCTGATATGTGACCACCACCTGGGACAACTCTTGGACTTGTCAATTTTGTTGTTGTTGTTTACGAGGTAGGGTTTCACTGTAGTCCAGGCTGACCAGGAATTCACTGTGTGGTCTCAAGATGGCCTTGAACTCACAGTGATCCTCCTACCTCTGCCAATCAAGTGCTGGGATTAAAGACGTGTGCAGCCATATCACATCAGGCTTCCTTATCTGATTTTGAGTGCAGCTCAGCCAATTCCTGTCTGACTTATAATGCACAAAGGGAGGAAGCCGGAGAGAGGCTCCAGAGCCGTTGGGAAGATGCTGGCCAGGTGCTAAAGCTGGCTATTTTCCTACCCAGAGAGGGCTAGAGGAATAGGCAGGCAGTGGGGCGTGGTGCATGTGATCCCTCCTCTGGGCAGGGCCTCTGTCTCTGGGAGGAGAAACCCTGTTGGAGGAGTCCTGCAGGTTCCCGGCAGCTGGGAGCTGAGGAGTGTGTTCATTGGGTCAGTTACTGATATGGGGATCAGACCTGGCCACCACCAGACTCAGACCAGATCTAGCTGGGGACAGCACTGCATGGCACATTACAGAAACCCATGAAGTTTACTTCCAGTGGGGCTAGTCAGCCCAAGGGAGCGTCTGGAGGTCAGTGCACAGTGAGTGGGTGGAGTCCAGGGCCTGGCTGGACCTTGAGGACCACACCAACCAACCTTTATGCCTTCAACTGCCGCTACCATCACCCTGGAGTCCTCATCTACTCACCCTGACTTTTGCCCTGGGTACCCCTCCGTGGAGCCCAATGGCACCATCTCCGCGACTGCCAATTCACCTTCAGCCCCTGAGCACATGGATCCACTGTGCCAGCTATCAGCAGATGTAGAAGATGACCTCAGGACTCCCCAAGGTGCCAAAACGCCAGACAGTGAGCCCCTGCTCGGTGCCTGGGCTCTGCCAACCACAGAGGGGCTTGAGCGGGGAGAGGAGCAAGCAGAGAGGGACGAATGCCCTATCTGTACTGAGCCCTATGGGCCTGGTGAGCACGATCTGGCCCTACTCAACTGTGGTCACAGCCTGTGTGCAGCCTGTCTGCAGCAGCTAATGGGCATGACCCCCAGCGCTGATGTGGGCCGTGTGCGCTGCCCACTGTGTCGTCAGAAGACTCCCATGTTGGAGTGGGAGATCTGCCAGCTGCAGGAAGAGCTGCTTCAAGCTGATGGACCCCAGCACCTGCCGCACCCCACACCCTCCATGCCTCCACATCCTGGCCCTGGGCCCTGGGGCTTCCTGGAGCACCGCTACCAGCTGCGCTTCCTGGCAGGACCTGTGGGTGGCCGGGGTTGTTTGCCCTTCCTGCCCTGCCCTCCCAGCCTGAGCACCTGGCTGTGGGCACTGCGGCAGCGTGGGCCCTGCGCCCGCCGCCTAGCTCTGCTGAGCCTTCTGGTGCTTGAGTTGCTGGGGCTGCTGCTCATCTTCATGCCACTCGTGCTTCTGGGGGTGCTCTTCATGCTCCTGGAGCGCTCTGGGCGCTAAACACATCCCAGGATGGCCCTGGGTATCTGCATCCAGGGATCCTGATGTCCAACCTGGAAAGATCATGTTCAGATCCTTTGTTCAGCAAAGACCTGCCAACACTGAACCCAAGACCAGGGCCACCCAAGAGCCTGAGCCAGCCAGAGTGGTCACGTCCCCTGCAGCCTAGACACTGGTTGAACCAAGGACACCATGGCAAGGGCAGCTGCTGAAGGAGGCTGGTCCAGCAGGAAGGGCCGTAAACAGAGCCCCACGTGCTTGCCCTGGATGGGCACAGTACAGGCCACGGGCAGAGGCTGAGCCACACCTCCCCCTCCTGAGATCTTTCTGAACAGAGATCCAACAGTGATGCAGCCACCTGGAGAAGGCAGGGGCCCATCCATCTTGTTCCAGATAAATGCTGGTATGTGCCCCTAAAAGCCATGGCAGCTGGCAAGAGGGGTGTCTGTGCTGCAGTCAGCCTGCAAAAGCTCCTCACCCAGCCTAGTCTAGAGCCAGAGGGGTAGCCCAGAACAGTTGGAGGACAGCACTGGCTCTATAGAATACAAAGAATAAGGGTCAACCCAGACTTTGGAGCCTGTGAGTGCCCAAGCCTTAGCTCTATTCCTGATTGGCCTATACAGCCTCCTGACATCAATCCCAAACCCGGGGCACCCACCTGGAGGATAGAGACAGATGTAGCCCACTTCACAGCTTGTTAGTTATTCAGTGTGAGGTGGTGTGCTACCACCTGAGAACTATCCCTGACACAAGAAATGGCTCAATGAATAGAAGCTACTAACATTGTTACCACAGCTATACTCACCATTACCCGGTCTGCATCATCCAGACAGCTCTCCCTACAAACCTTCTACAAAGATAACTTCTTTGGGCTGGAGAGATGGCTCAGTGGGTAAGGCACTTGCTTACAAAGTCTAACGACCCCAGTTCAATTACCCAGAACTCACATAAAGCAAGGGGCATATGGATCTGGAGTTCATTAGTTATAGTGGCTGGAGTCCCCAGCACACCCATTCTATCTGCCTCTTCCTCTCCCTTCTCTCTCTCAAATAAATAAATAAATGATTTTTTAAAAGTTTTTGTTTATTTTTATTTATTATTATCTACAGAGAGAAAGAGGCAGAGAGGGAGAGAGAGAGAGAGAGAGAGAGAGAGAGAGAGAGAGAGAGAGAGAGAGAACACGGGTACACCAGGGTCTCCAGCCACTGCAAACGAACTCTGGCTTATGTGGATCCTGGGGAATTGAGCCTCGAACCGGGGTCCTTAGGACTCATAGGCAATTGCTTAACTGCTAAGCCATCTCTCCAGCCCATATGTGTGTGTGTGTGTGTTTGAGGTAGGGTTTCACTCTAGGCCAAGCTGACCTGAAATTCACTATGTAGTCTCAGGATGACCTTGAACTCAGGCGATCCTCCTACTTCTACCTCCCAAGTGCTAGGATTAAAGGCATGCGCCACCAGGCCCAGCCATAAATTCTTTTTTTTATTTAAATGTTTAATTTGTTTATTTGAGACTGATAGAGAAAGAGGCAGAGAGAGAGAGTCAGAGAGAGAGAGAGCCAGAGAGAGAGAGAGAGAATGGGCACACGAGGGCCTCCAGCCACTGCAAATGAACTCCAGATGTATGTGCCACCTTATGCATCTGGCTTATGTGGGTACTGGGGAATCAAGCCTCGAACCGGGGTCCTTAGGCTTCACACGCAAGCGCTTAAACACTAGGACATCTCTCCACCCCCCCATAAATTCTTTTTTTAAAAGATAATTTTTCCAAGTTCATATGATCTGGTGCCAGACCGGAGGCCTCTGAGTCCCTGTACCCTGCCATGATCTTAGCCATCAATAAGCCTCTTTTCAGGCTTCCCAAAAGCCTTTTCCAGACATCCTTGGAAGACCCAAACTGCACTCAGGACATTGACCAATTTGTCGACCGCATAGCCAACCCCAGTACTGAGGAAAAGACTTTTTTTTTTTTTTTTTAAGTCAGGGTATCACCATATAGCTCAGGCTGACCTAGAACTTCCAATTCTCCTGTCTCAGCTTTCAGTGCTAGGATAACCACTGGATACCACCATGCCCAAGTGAAAAGTTCCATCTTTGCCCACCAGTTCTATACACTAGCACTATATAGCACACAGTATTCACTGTGTGGCACACACTAGCAGCCCTCTGCACCAATGTGTGGGGATTTGCACATAGGCTCAGCCAGCCCCAGCTCTTCTGAGTGACATGCTTGGCCATCAATGAACAAAGCAGGTCAATCTTGAGCAGAGGTGGGCCTCCCTCTGGCACTCCAGGTTGGATCCTGTCTGGGCTGCAGCCCTCAACACCTACCCTAGGCCCATGCTAGGCACAGCCCAAAAGAGTGAGCTTCAGTCCAGGGAACAAGTGCAAACTTTGGCAAAGAGTTTTAATGGCAAAGTTGGCTGCTGCGACAATGCCACGCAGGGTAGGGCCAGAAGCCACGGTAGGCGAGGAAGGGTCAGCGGGCAACAGGGCAGGGCCAGGTCCCTGAAGAAGCGGCGAGCAAGGGCCGGTGAGCAGTAGTGGGCAGGTGGACGCTACATGATGGAGCAGGCGGACAGTGGGTTCCGCACATGGCAGGTGCATGCGGCCCCACAGTACTGCCGGAAGGTCTGGTAGCAGCTGCCCTCAGGCTCGCCTCCCCACTGGCCACCTGACGGGGCAGTCAGCGCCTCAGGTGGCAGGCGGCTCAGGATGGACGTGTTGACAGCTAGTGCAGCCAGGCCATAGTCAGTGAAGAGCACAGTCTCACGGTGGCAGGTGGGACAGGAGATGAACTTGTACTTGGGGCAAGACTCGTATAGAATCTGCAGGCACTGCTCACACACAGAGTGCAGGCAAGACAGCACGCGGGGCCGCCGCTGGGTGACATTGTACGTGTGCCCACAGGTGGGGCATTCCAGGGGCTCACCTGCCACCACTGCCCCTGATGATGAAGCTGCAGAGGCTGTCGGGCCAGGTCGAATCACATACTGATTCACAATGACCTCGTCCACGGGTGCCACCCGAGGGAAGCCCAGTTCTGAGCTGCCCTTGCGGGGCCGCCGTGGCAAGGGTGGAGTGTGGGGTGCCCCTTCCAAAGAAGGCATGTCTCCCCCACATGCCTGGTTGACAATGATCTCTGTGTCTGAGGGCCAAGCACGTTTGGGCGCTAGAGTAGGGGTGGGCCTGGGTGCTGGTGGGAAGCAGGGGGCAGCTGTCGGGAGCTCAGGGAACTTTTCAGGGTGGACAATCTTCATGGCCTCCATCTTGAGGATGACATGGGGGCCCTTCAGGCAGGACATGAGGAGGCCTGGCCAGCCACTGCCCACCTCGGGCCCAGGGTCAGCTGGCATCCGGCTGTCTCCAGTTAGACTGGATGTTGGGGCAGGTGGTGGTGTTGGGTGGGGCCGGGGTGGAAGAGAGGGGGCAGCATCCTGGTCCTGCCAGGCCTGGTGGGGACCCCGGCCGCCCCGCGGACTGCTAGGGGCGGCCGGTGACAGCTGGGGGGGCAGGGCCCCCCCCAGTGGCCACAGTGGCTTCTCTGGCCCAGTCCTAGGAGGAGGAGGAAGGGGCGGGGGAGGGGGAGGGAGGCGGGGACAGGGGGGTGTGGGAGGATGCCCTCGGTTGGAGGTCTGGCCCAGGGGCTCACCCAGGGTCTCTGTCTGCTGAGGCTGGCAAGGGGGCGTGGAGGGGGCTCCTCCTGCAGCCGAGGTCAGCAGTCCCTGGGCCGGGACCTCTGGGCAAGCAGGGGCTAGGTGGGCCCCATGGCTCCAGGACAGGGCTCCCAGGGAAGGCAGCTAGCCTGAGCCCTGGCTGCAGAAGAACCCGGGCTGCAGGCTCCGCGGCACCAGCAGACGAGAGGCCTGCACCAGGCCCAAGCTGCGGATGAGAGACAGCTTGAGGGCAGCGCGGGGGCCCACCTTGTCCTCACCCCCACCCTGCACAAAGGACTGGGCGCCCAACCTCTGACCCTGACCTCAGCCTTACATCTGGAGACTAGGACTCGGATCCCCCTCCCCAGTACGCCCTCCAAGGCCAGACGCAGTGTCCCGAGGACTGACCCAGAGGGAATGGAAAGGAATGATGCATCCGACCCCCCGCCCCTCCCCCGCTCACCTGCCCCAGCCTGGCGTTCCTGGGCCGCGCCGCCGCCGCAGAGGTTGTCTCAAAGACAGGCCCGGATGCGGCGCTCGCGCCTCGGACGGGTGGCTCCAGGGGCTCCAGTGGCGACCTCGGGCGATGGCGGGCGCGGTTGGCACCCAGGGGCGCGAGCACGGATGCTGGGCTCAGGGCTCGGCTCGGCGGCGGCGGCGGCGGCGGTAGCGGCAGTGGCGGCGGCAGGTGCGTGCGGAGCGTGGCGCGCTCTGCGGCGGAGGCGCGGGGACCGCAGTGCGCGCGGCGCCCGCCCGCGCCCGCAGCGCCACCCCCAGTCTGGGGACCCGCGCGGGGTCTGCGGGGCGGGGCCAGTCTCCCGGCTGCCCCTAGATCCACTCCGGGCCTGACTCCTGCTCCTGGGGTCGACTTCCCCTCGGGCTAATGCGGGTCAGGATCTCCGTGTCGCCCCTGTCCTTTTCTTCCCTCCTAGCTGACCCTGGGTTCTGGCCAAATCCTTCCTCCTATTCTGAAAGGGAAACCCTCTTCTCCTCCCTCATATTTCCGGGTTTCACAAAGCCCCACAGGGGGGTCCTAAGAAAGATACGGGATCCAGCGCCCCACGTTGTGTCTGTCTTGCATGCTCTGAAGGGCCAGGGTCCTTCCACTCCACACCACCCCATAGCAAACCCTGGAGTTCTCCCATTCAACAGCGCACCAACACTAAGCCCTGTACTGGATAGCTCAGAGAAGGCAATGACAGCTAAAGGGATTGAGGGGTGGTGTCAAGCAGGTATCTGAGGAGTGGATAGAGGGGCTTGAGGGAGTCAGGAGGAGAGTTGGAAGGACAACAGTATGCGGAAGGCTGGAACTAGCTGGTCAGCCTAGTTATCCGTCCACGTGTTGGGTGGAGGGCTCACTCTGAACACACTCACCTGCCCAGGGTGGAGTACTTCTGTCCGGCATCCCGTCAGGTCAACACGTGCGTCTCTGTTACTCAGTTATGTGTTAACCTGACCCCACCCAGCAGAGGCCCCATTCCTTTCTGCTTCCTCCTACTACCGTGTCCTCCACTGCCTGGGCCACACCTCTGGCTACTGGCAACCATCCGTGAAGGGAGGACCAAGGACGCGCTGATAACTGTAATTAGGGACCATGGTGTCAGGGCATCTAAAGTATCATATTCTACTCTGCCACAGTCACCATGGTGTCCCTCCTGTAACCAGCCACTGCGCCCTAAGCCTCATCCTGTACAATCCAGGTCCCTGTCAGGCCATAGTCCCTCTCTATACAAGTGTTCCTGGTGAGCAGGGCAGGGCCAAGCTTTGCAGCTCTTTGGGACCCCCCCTGGCTAGTTAAGCAAGAGCAAGGTGTGACAGGGGTGCAGGTGAGCAGGAATGTGACTGGAGGAAAAGGTGAGGGCTTCGTGGGTCCCTGGAAAGGTGGTGGGGCAATTTAGCCGTGCCTGGAAGAGGTCCTGGAGCCACCCTCCACGGGCCGACTCTGCGCCCTGAACTATCCATTTCCATCGCAGGTACAGGGCGGCAGATTCCATCCCTTACCCAAGGCCCCGCCCCGTGATGTGAAGCCACGCCCCTTAGGGGGGAAGACGTCCCACCCCACTGTTCAATGTCCAAGTGTGGCCCTAGTGGCCCAAGGCGAATATCATCTGTTCATCCAAACCGGGTCTTTTGGGAAACCTAGGGACGCGAAGGCTTCTGGGGAATAAAGTTTTCACTGGCTGCCTCAGTCTGGTTTGCGCATGCGCTAGACACTACCTCGCGGTGAGGGCGGAGTTTACAGGAGCGGTGGGCAGGTCTTAAGGCGCCTGCGTAGTAAGCTCCCTTTAGCTACGGAATTCCTGCCCCCCCCCAAACCCCCAGCCCATACCCAATTTGTCCCTGTTGTTGAGTTGGCAGCAATCATGTCTCGACCTGTCTGGCTCCACGCAGAACACTCGGTCACTCTAGCTTATGGGCCTCGTCCAATTTGGTCCTTTCCTGGTCCTTCCCCTTGCAAGTGCAGGGTCGAGGGTCCACGCCCGCCTTCCACTATAGTGTAGGCCCAGAGAAAACCACCAGTGCCAGTCCTGACTCTCGAGTGCTTGCATGTATTGTCTTCCCCACCCTCACTGCTACTCTGCACGTCCCCTATGGTGACGGTGAAGCTGAAGAGGTGGGAGGATCCAGGGCCAAGGATGCAGCACTGGGCCTGGAAGCTTTGGGGAACTTTAGACCCAAGACAAACCAGTTTCCAGGGAAACTGCAGTTTTTTTTGTCACTTGTGTCTGAATCCCAGATAAGTAAGATTCAGCTACAAAAGTGAGTCAATAAAACATTTTTTGATTTTTTTTTTTGAGGTAGGGTCTCGCTCTAGCCCAGGCTGACCTGAAATTAATTCACTCTGTGGTTTCAGGGTGGTCTCGAACTCATGCCAATTCTCCTACCTGGGCCTCCCAAGTGCTGTGATTAAAGGTGTGTGTCACCACACCTAGTCAAACTTTTTTTTTTTTTAACTAGAAAAGTGGAAAAATTTCCAAATGGCCTGTGTAATCTATGCACTTAAAATGCATATCTCTTTTAAAAAAGCAAAAAAAAAAAAAATGCATATCTCTGCTGAGTATGGGCTAGGGGTGGCAGGAAGAGACTCTGCCTCAAAGGGCTGTGAGGGATGAGAGCAATGGCTGGGAACCTCAGAGCACATTCAGGCCCCTGAATCTGAGGTTCTAACTCCACTTCCTTGCTGGGGTATGACCCTAAGTCCTCCTTGGTGAGTGTAAGGCATACCTCGAATGTATCCTGACTGAGTCACCTCAGGTTGGCAAATGCCCCTCCAAGCCCAAACCTTGGCCTCCACCCACCTGAGAATGAGGGGTGACTGGCTGTTGTGCTCCAGTTGCTGGGCACTCTTGGGATCTTGGGAACCCCAAGATCTTGGAGCTCCGCCCCAGCGCCCCACCCCTCTCTAGGAAGGAAAAGGCAGCCTGCTGGTAGCTCCACTCACAGGCACTGGAACCTGGAGCTGGAGGACTGGAAGGAAAGACTACTCCTGCTGCTGCTGCTGCTGCTGCAGGTGAGTCCTGCCATGGCGACTGGCCTGTACTCAGGGGTACCCCAGGACAGAGGAAATGGCCTGTACTCAGAGGTACTTCAGGACAGCCTCTGCTCTTCCTTGGACCAGCTAAGCTGTGTCTTTCAACCCATCCCCATTCCCAAATGCATCCCAAGGCAGTGCCAGAATTCTTTGGGGAGGGGGCTCAGCTAGAGACCTGGACCCACCCCTCATGACATATAGGTCTTGCACACATACTGATGTCTTCATGATGCCTCAGGGATGTGGCCCTTGATGGGGCAGGCTTCTTCTGGATGGTGCTTGCTCGGGCTACAGGCTCTCAATTAGCTGTCCCCACCCCTGAGTCCCTATCTGTGTGTTTGCCCACCCCTACAGCCTGGGCCATGGACCCCCATGAAATGGTCGTCAAGAACCCATACGCCCACATCAGCATCCCCCGGGCTCACCTGCGGCCCGACCTGGGACAACAGTTAGAGGAGGTTCCCTCTTCATCAGCCTCCGAGATGCAACCTCTGCCCTCGGGAACCTGTGCCTCAGAGGCAGCCGGTGTCCTCCAACCCACTGAGGCTCCAGGACCCAAGGGTGCCAAAGGTGCCAAGGGTGCCAAGGGAGCTGCTCTCGACCAGAGCCAGGAGGCTTGGCAACCACCCTGCAACCCCTACGGCAGTGGGCAGCGCCCAGCAGGACTGACTTATGCTGGCCTACCACCTGTGGGACGTGGTGATGACATTGCCCACCACTGCTGCTGCTGTCCTTGCTGTTCCTGCTGCCACTGCCCGCGATTCTGCCGTTGTCACAGCTGCTGTTGTGTTGTCTCTTAGCCTGATCACCCCACCCCTAAGGCTGTGGGGCCCAGGCCTCTCTGTTCAGTGGCCAAAGTGGTACCAGACATTAGGAGTAGCTATGTGATAGGCATTGGCCACTTCCTGCATTGGACAGGGCACCTGCCCACCTGTTGGCTCAGCTGGAACCCTTTTGGAATATAGTCCTAGGCCCTGGCTGTGTTGGCTGCTACAGGGACTTCACCATTTCCTGCAAGGCCTTGGCAATAAAGCAGGGTGAGCTCTCTGCCAGTGATTCCTCCTTTGTGAATGGTCCCTTTGGGACAAGGTCCCAGACTAGGCAACAACCTGTGCCCTCAACTCACATACAGTCTCACCCACAGGACCCCAGTCTCTGAGTGACCTTCCAGAAACTGGGAAACCTTCCGGGGACTGCCTCATCACATGCACATGAACTGTCCTGCAGGTTTCAGTCTGTCCAGGGACTTGTGGGTGGCGGAGTGCCGAAGCAGAGAGATGCTAAACTCGCTTTAACCCTAAGTCATGTGGTGTTTCAGGCAGCCCAAGAAAAGCCTTTGGTGGAGGGTCTAGCTGAAGGATAGTGGTGGGTGGGACTGCTGCTGTTAGCAGGTTTCAGGGAGTGGGAGCTTAGGATACAGGGCCCAGGCAGCCAGGACTGAGCCCTGCCCACTGTGAGTCACCTAGCCTCAGCCAGGGCATGTTTCTGGTTTCCCATGAAACAGTGAATCCCTCCACATTCAGAACTATACTGCCTGCCTATCCGAGCCAGGCCTTAAAGGCAAAGCAGGGAGGAGCTGGGAGGATGCCATCTCCCTGTCTGTCCAAGCAGCCTAGGATGCCTGTTTGGGGCCATGTCTAAGATGCCAGGAGAAGAGTATGCAAAGAAACCAGCTATGGGTATCCTGGTGTTTCCCGGGCAGGGCACAGCCACACACCACATGTAGGTGGAAGCCGAGCTGGCCTCACAAGACAGACAGGTCTTCCTGCACCATCCATCCCTGATGCCTTGAGACAGGCCACACAACAGGGCAGGGTGTGTATGTGGTGTGTGGAGATCTCCAGGCATGGGGCGGATCAGTCACTGCCCTGGCTACTGGGCTCCCTGTTCCTCCTCCATGGCCAGCCCCCACCTAGACCAGCACAGGAACTCGTCTGACCAGTCCTGAAGGCAGACTGCCAAGAGGGTAGATAGGAGTAAGGAGGGTTGTTCTGCTCTTTAACTTTCTCCTAGCAACGCTGTAAGTGGTCTTAGGGGCCCTGCCAACCTGTGCCAACACATCTGGGTCTCCTCCACACTGCCCGCAATGCTGGCCATGGGGCATACAGACCCCACCTCCCTGAATTATTAACTCCTTGGACTGGCCCAAGAGGCTGCCAATAAGAAGGGTATAAGTCAGCTGGGAGGTGCTTCTTACTGGGCCCATTAGATGATGGCTGTGGGAGGAGCGCCTCATGTGATGTGCGAGCGCCACCTAGAGGCCAATTGATGGGCCGGTTGCTCCCTAGGACAAGATCTCTCCGGAAAGAAAGCGATTTTGAGAAGTGACACAATTTATTTAACAAGGTCATGTACCCCACGCTAGAGGAAGGAAGTAGGAGTCCTCTGCACTGAGCTGGTCGGTGGTCTGGACAGGCTTCTTGGGACAGGAAGTGAACTGGGGCTGAAAAGTGGGTATCACCCAGCCACAGGAACTTGGGGGAGATGAAGAGAGGGGTGAGGGCTTGAGCCTGGGGTAAGGGTTTAATAATAGGGAGGACATGTGCTGGAGAGATGGATTAACAGTTAAGGTGCTTGCCTGTGAAGCCTAAGGACCCAGGTTCAATTCCCCAGGTCCCATGTAAGCCTGGTGTACAAGGTGACACATGAGTCTGGAGTTCATTTGTAGTGGCTAGATGCCCTGGTGTGCCCATTCTCTCTCTCCTCCCTTTCTCTGTGTCTCAAATATAAATAAATAGCCAGGTGTGGTGGCGCACATCTTTAATCCCAGCACGAGAAAAGGCAGAGGTAGGAGGATTGCCTTGAGTTTGAGGCCACCCTGAAACTACATAGTGAATTCCAGGCCAGCCAGGGCTAGAGTAAAACCCTACCTTGAAAAACCATAAATAAATAAATAAATTTTTTAATGTTTTATTTATTTATTTGACAAAGAGAAAGAGGGAGAGAGAGAGAATGGGCGCACCAGGGCCTCCAGCCACTGCAAACGAACTTCAGATGCATGTGCCACTTGTACATCTGGCTAACGTAGGTCCTGGGGAATCGAACCTGGGTCCTGTGGCTTTGCAGGCAAACACCTTAACTGCTAAGCCATCCCTTCAGCCCATAAATATTTTTTTTTAAAGGCCAGGCATGGTGGCACATGCCTTTAATCCCAGCACTTGGGAAGCAGAGGTAGGTGGATTGCTATGAATTCAAGGCCACCCTGAGACTACAGAGTAAATTCCAGGTCAGCCTGGGCTCAAGTGAAACCCTATGTTGAAAAACTAAAACAAAAAAATATATAATAAATAAAATATAATAAAATAGAATGCTTTATTAAAAAAAAAAAAGAATGGGGCCGGGCATGGTGGCACACACCTTTAATCCCAGCACTTGGGAGGCAGAGGTAGGAGGATTGCCATGAGTTTGAGGCCACCCTGAGAGTCTATTTAGTGAGTTCTAGGTCAGCCTGGGCTAGAGTGAAACCCTACCTTGAAAAAAAAAAAAAAACAATAAGAATGGAGAGGACATAAGCACAAGGGAGGCAGAGGCGGAGGAGAAGGGTAATGACAGGAGTGCAGGGGTGAGAGAAGGGGGTGGTCTGAGAGCATCCTGCATGCAGGGGGCCGGCTTACCTTATCTCCTGCCCAGTGGGTGGTGCCTCAGATCCAATTGCAGGTGTTTTGTGGCTGAAAGCGGAACCCACTCTCACTGGTGCAGCCACCACCTGCCTCCTGCTGCTGTGCTTGTGTGGCCAGTAATGCGAGCCCCCGGAGAGGGAGCCACAGGGTGTTCAGGGTCCCCACCCCTTTCTCCAACAATCCATTAGCTGGGCATAGCCTTCCAGTGGAGTGGATGCAGGTAAGAGCAGCTTGGGACCCAGGGAGGCTGGCGGGGGGCGGGGGTTGTAATATAAGCGGGAGCCATGGAAAGAGTCTCAACCGTGGGACAGCCTGCTGCCCTAGCCAGTGGCCACAGAAACCAGAGGTATGTCCAGACGTGATATATGACTGTCCCTGGGCCACCACCCTCCCTCCAAGTGTATAGCACTTACTGGCTCCTGGCCCTGTGGCCCCATTTTTAAAAATATTTAATTAATTAATTTATTTGTTTGACAGAGAAAGAGGGAGAGAGGTGGGGAGAATGGGTATGCCAGGGCCTCCAGCCACTGCAAATAAACTCCAGATGCATGCGCCCCCTTGTGCATCTGGCTAACGTGGGTCCTGGGGAATTGAACCTGGGTCCTTTGGCTTTGCAGGCAAACGCCTTAACCGCTAAGCCATCCCTCCAGCACCCCAGCTTTTATCCTTTATAGGGGCTGGGAGGATTTGAAGGCCAGCACCCTACCTGGGCTAGATAGTTACAGAAGTAAGCAAGGGTGGGCAATGGTCTATACTGTTGTCCCGTTGGCTCTCTCACACTAACCCTAGGATGCTGCAGCCTGAGGGTCCCCGAGCCTTGGAGGAAGGGGCAGCCCCCACAGCCCCACGGAATGACTGCATCATCTGCTACTCCACCTACGACCTCTCAACTCATCTACCCCGCCGTCTCTACTGCGGCCATACCTTCTGCCAGGCATGTGTGCGGCGCCTGGACACACCAGCTCATGAGCAGCACTGGATCCCCTGCCCACAGTGCCGCCAGAGCACCCCTACGCCTCGCGGAGGGGTAGCCATGCTGGACTTGGACCTAGCTGCCTTCTTGGCAGTTAAGGCTGAGAGAGAGCCACTGAGAATGGAACCCCAGTCCCCTGCCCGCCTCAAAGGCAGCCCCACTATCATTACCCAGCAGCCAACTGGACTCTATCCCACTATGGGCCCCCAGCCCCACTTCCCACAGTCCAGATGCTGCTGCTGGGGCAGCCTATGCTGGTACCCACCTGGCAACCCTGAGGTCTAAGCTCTGGCCATCCCCACCCCTGCATGGAGAACTGTTGTAAGCAGCTTGCCTTCCCTGGAGCCACTGACTATGCACACCGCATCCAGAATATCCAGGTAGCAGAGTGCCTGGGTGTAGTCCCACATAGCCCAGGATGGTGGTGCCACTCCAGCTGGCGGGTATCTCAGGCCACAGCCTAAGGTCAGGGTCAATGGACATAGTGTTACAAGGCTCCATAGGAGGCTGGCGAACTCTTATTATACTGGCCTGGATTCCCACACCCCAAAGTAGCCTGGCTTTGTGGGACTGGCCAAGATGCAACTGTCTGCATCACCTGTAAGCCAAGATTCAGCCCAGAGAGTAGCTCCTAAGAGTATCCGAGGCCAGTCCCAGGGGCCGGGGCTATGGGCTGAAGTGGAAAAGTCCAGGCATGGCTATCCTGAATGGATGGCCCCAGAGCAGGTCTTCCTCTCCTCGAAGTGGCCTAAGGTATGAACCAGGAGGGGAGGCGAACCACCTCCTCCACCTCTGACCTCTATCCCTGATGCCTCGTGTGTTTCATCTTCTCAACAATGGTCACTGAGCTCCTACTATGTGTCAGGCACTGTTCGGGGAGGAACCACTGCAGAACAAAGCTATCTTTTTTTTTTTTTAACTTTAACTTTAACTTTTCTTTTCTTTTCTTTCTTTCTTTCTTTCTTTCTTTCTTTCTTTCTTTCTTTTTTTTTTTTTTTTTTTTTTTAGGTAGGGTGTCTCTAGCCCAGGCTGACCTGAAATTCACTATGTAGTCTCATGGTGATCCTCTCACGTCTAACTATCGAGTACTGGGATTAAAGGCGTGTGCCACCACGCCTGGCTAATTTTAGCTTTTCATTGACAATCTCCATACATGTAGGCAGTATACCAAGATCATAATCTGTTCCCTCCACCCTCCCTTCCGCCCTCCACTGAATCCCTTTTTCTTTGCAAGTAGTCTGCTATTTTTTAAATGTTTATTTATTTATTTGAGAAAGAGAGACAGAATGGGTGCACCAAGGCCTCCAACCACAGCAAACAAACTGCAGACACATGCGCCGCCTTGTGCATCCGGCTTTAACATGGGTATTGGGAATTGAACTTGGTCCTTCGGCTTTACCAGCAAGCACCTTAACGACTAGACCATCTCTCCAGCCCGTCTTCTATTTTGATGTTATCATTTTCCCCCTCCTATTATGCAGATCAAAGCTATGTTTTTGACAGGTGACAAAAGGGAATACAGTAGGCAGGCCAGTTTTGAAGGGGGAAAATTCCTGAGGTCTCTCCTAGACCCCCAGCCTTCTCCCTCCGATGACCATGACATAGACCCTTTGTAGAGTGCCAGACACTGTGCACACTGACTGATAATCCCCAAGTGAGGACTGCAATGCCCTGAACCTTGTAGGAAGAAGCTGTGCCCAGAAGCCCTGGAACCACCCCCGCTCAGTCAATTGGGGGCAGAATGGGGAGGGAATAGAATTTGCTGAATGGACACTGAGAAGCCTCCTTCCCTGGGCAAAGTCCCCAGTCACCCAGGGATGGTGACTAGCGGTGAGCAGAGCAGGGTGTTGAGACCCACAGGGCTCTTGAGGAAATAGCATGTGGGGGGGAAAGCCTGGCTCACATCCCAAGGTTAGAGAGGGGCTGACCCCCAAAAGAGGCATTCCATACTCAGGGCTCAGCTGGGAAGACATGTTAAAATAATGGTTAGGCAGTGATCTGGGCACTGGTGTCATCCTTCCTTTTTGCAGATAGAGACTACAATGCCCTGGGCCCTTCTGCTGGTCTCCAGAGGGGCTCCTGCTAGGCCCAGCCTCACCCTGAGCTCAGATCTGAACCGGATGACCTCAGGGACTGGGTGCCTTCCCAGGCCACCCAAGGAAACCCATCTTCCACACCCACCTGGTGCAAAGGGCTTCCCTTTTGTCTCTGTCGGGTGTGGGGATGACCATGATAAGGTCTGTAGAATTAAGAGCCTGGCAGGAAGGGGGAGGGCAGTCTTCTTGCATGGGGGGGGCATGTAGTCCCAATCTGAGTATAAGCATCTTGCCCTGGGTGGTGTGGAGTGTACATTAAGTCGCCGGGTGTCTACTGGTAGATGTACTGTCTGGCTTTGCAGTGCCCTGAATCTGACACACACACACCTTACACACACACACACACAGAGTTGGGTTGGGGGCTCCGAGCTCCTAGCCTTAGGGTGACAAGGGTACGAACAAGGCTGAGGGGCCTTCAGTCCAGGCAGGGTCTTCCCTTGGGGGCCTCAGCTCCTGGGTAAACATTAATGGGGCTCCGCACACAGCAGGTCATGTGCGCACCCAGCAGATCTTTGACCCGAAGCTGCTCCTGCTGTGCCTCCTCCCTGCTGGTGCCCCCTCACCACCCACACAGGTAGGAGCTTCTAGAACCAGACTGGGTCCCAGGGACACTGAAGCCAGAGCTTGGTGACCACCACAAGTGGGCCCCATCCTGAGACTGCAGGACTTAAGGGCAAGTGACAATAGTCTGGGGGCCAGGTAGGAGGGAGGAGTGACACAAAGGACCCCTGGGTCTGAGCCCAAGCACCAGGGAGGAGGCTAAAGGAGAGGACTCAGACAGGCAGTTGCAGACCCAGAGGGCCATGGCGGACAGGGCTGCCAGGAGAAAGTGAGGTGTGGAGGGGGGTGTCCAAGTCCCTTTCCCTGCTCCTCATCGTGGGGGTGGGGCTCTTATCAAGCAGCGATGTCACCGTTTGGTATCAAATGCCAAAGTCTAAGCTGGGACCATCTGCAGTGTCCTCAATGACATTTGATAATAGAGATCCCGGGGTTCTCTAGCCAGAGGCCACTTCCGGCCGGTACTCCAGAGAACCCTGTACCCTCAGTCACCAGCCAGGCCTTCTTCTAACCAGGACCAACAAGGGAGTGGGGAGCCAGGACCCCTTCTTTTCTACCCAAGGAAAATAGACTGGGCTGCCTGACAGCCACCTGAGGTCACTGTAGCCTTCTGCCCGTGGATAGAGGGAAGGGAAGACCATCAAGACCTACAGGGAGGAAGCACCTGAGGTCTCAGGTTGGGCCTGAATTCAGCCTGCATGACAGGGTAGGGGTGCGGTAGGGGGCGGAGCTATCTCTCACCTACCTTGCCCCCCACCCCAGCAGATCTAGGCTTGGGCCTGGGTCTCTCACTGCTTGAAATCCATGCCGAATTCCCTCGCTGGTGGCCAGATCCTCAACCCTACTCTGGACACGGTTGACCTGGTGGACCGAAGTCTGAGAAATGCAGGTACCAGGAGCCCCAAGGCTTTCACCTTCTGACAGCTGCCATGGGCAGGGGAAGAAAGCTCTCACTTGCTTCCTGGAAAGCCCTTGAGTCTCCCTACACCTCTGGTCAGGGTCAGACATACTGGAAGCTCTGTCTTCCCTTTCCCTACTATGTCCCTCACACCTAGTCCCTATGTCCCAGACCCTCTCCTTCTAGGGGTTTCTAGAAACAGCCCTACCTGACCCTATTCCCAACAGGGACTTCCAGTTCTGCCACAGGTTTGGAGAAAGGGGACACAGATCCCTGGGCTTTTCCTCAGCTGAAGGACACTGGTCAGCTGAAAGGTAGGTGGTAGGGGAGTTGAGGCAGCACACAGGCAGGCCCCGACTCCCCAGTTCTTAGCAGTGCACAGTTTGGTGCTTACTAGAATAGGCCTGCCTCATGGAAACCCACCTATCAGGCTACTGACCTGCCTGAGATGGAGGGAAGTCCCCCACCCCCACCCTGCATCCTCTTCTTCCCTCTGATGGCTATACTTCTGGGACCCCTAGGGGTATGGACTGGCCATACTACAAAGGAACAAGGGAGGGGGGTAGAGGCGGGGAAACAGGCTATGCCATGGAGAACATAGAGCAGGACATGGGATCCTGCCCAATGAGACAGAAGGGGGGTCCTGAACTCTGCTTGAGAAGTGATAGCAGACATGAGCTACTGTCCTCAGGGAGTAGAAGGGGACTGCTGGGCAGGGGCGGGAAAGCAGGCTGGCTGAGGACAGCCTCACCCGGTGTCTTCAGAGATCAGCATGACTAACAGGCTGCGTCGAGTGGTCATCAGCTTCCTCAAGGCCTGCGGGCTCCTGGGCAGTCTCTACTTTTTCATCTGCTCCCTGGACATCCTCAGCTCTGCCTTCCAGCTGCTGGGCAGTGAGTGACCAGGTGGTTGGTCAGGGTGGGAGCAGGCAGCCAACCCTCTTCAGCCTCAATGCACGTCTGTCCTGGGCATAGGTAAAATGGCCGGCGACATCTTCAAGGACAATGTGGTGTTGTCCAACCCCGTGGCTGGACTGGTCATTGGTGTGCTAGTTACGGTCCTTGTGCAGAGCTCTAGCACATCATCCTCCATTGTGGTCAGCATGGTGGCCTCCAAATGTGAGTGGCCTCCCATCCCTGGGGCAATAGCAGGTGGGTGTTTGGGGCAGGCAGGGCTGCTGATGTGGGCACTCCCACAGTGCTGACCGTCCAGGCATCTGTCCCCATCGTCATGGGTGTCAACGTGGGTACTTCAATCACCAGCACTTTGGTCTCAATGGCACAATCGGGGGACCGGGATGAGTTTCGGAGGTGAGTCAGGCTGAAGGGCCAGGATGGGGCCACCTGGACTGTGGCTGTAGCTGTAGCTGTTCTGACAGCCTGCCATGTGTGACCCAAGGGCTTTCAGTGGCTCGGCCGTGCATGGCATCTTCAACTGGCTCACGGTGCTGGTCTTGCTGCCACTGGAGAGTGCCACAGCTGCACTGGAGAGGCTGAGCAAGCTAGCCCTGGGTGCCACCAGCCTGCAGCCTGGGAGGCAGGCCCCTGACATCCTCAAGGCGTTGACGCAGCCTTTCACACACCTCATTGTCCAGGTGAGGACAACTGTGTCCTAGGGAGACCGCTGTACCTGATTGATTGTGTGGGACACAGAGGAAGCCCTACCCTGGTATTTGGACAGAGGAAGGTCTAGACCTGCATTGGGCCAAAGGATGAGAACACTGCACCAGACACATGTTCATGTCTCTTCTGTCCACCAGCTGGATACCAGTGTGATTACGGGCAGTGCTACCGGCAATATCACCAACACCAGCCTCATTAAGCAATGGTGCGGCATCAAGGGCAAGACGGTGAGGTGCCACTGACCCTAATGCTTCATTTGACCTCTCATCTGCTGAATCACCCCCATTCACTCGGACCCTTGAGCCCTCTGACCTCTGTCTTCCTTCCGAACCTGTTCTGAGTCCTTCCTGCCTCTCAGACCCAGGGGAGCAGTGAGGAGTGTGGATCCTTCAACCTCTGCACCCAGAGGAACAGCACATCAGCACCCCTGGAAGAAAAATTGCCTTGTGAGGCTCCCCTGCCCGTATCTCCCAACCCCATCACTGCCCTGTCTCGCCCCGCTTACCACCCTGCCCCATCACAGGCCATCACCTGTTTGTGGGCTCGGGCCTCACAGACTTGGCTGTGGGCTTCATCCTGCTGGCTGGCTCCCTGCTGGTGCTCTGCGGCTGTCTGGTCCTCATTGTGAAGCTGCTCAACTCCGTGCTGCGTGGCCGAGTTGCACAAGCAGTGAAGACTGTCATCAATGCAGGTGGGGGGTTGGGGGGTGAGGGGAAGGGGGAGGACTTGCCCTGGGACAGAAGGCAAAGCAGAGATTTGCAGGTGACCCAGCCACCCCACCTCCAGACTTCCCCTTCCCCTTTGGCTGGCTCAGTGGCTATCTGGCTATCCTTGTGGGTGCTGGCCTGACCTTCCTGCTCCAGAGCAGCAGTGTCTTCACGGCAGCCATCGTGCCTCTCATGGGTGAGTTCGGTGGGTAGTAAAGCCCGTGAAATGGGAACTGGTTTGGGGCTGTGAAGTGACTCCCTCCTCCACCAGGGGTCGGGGTGATCAGCCTGGAACGAGCGTACCCCCTGCTCCTGGGATCCAACATTGGCACGACCACCACAGCCCTGCTGGCCGCCCTGGCCAGCCCTGCGGACATGATGCTCTTCGCTGTCCAGGTACTACTGTCCTTGGCCCCTTCCCTGCTCCCCACACAGCCCAGGTTGGCTGCAGCCCCACCTCTCCTGGCTCTAAGCCACAGGCCAGCAGTCCCACCTCCCAGACCCCACAGACCCCGTGGGCATCTCAGAGCCCCTGCCTCGGATCTTCCTTTCCAAGATATCCTTCCCAGACTGGTCTGGAGCTACCCCATGGCCTCTGTCCCTTTCTCTTTGGCAGACCCCTGTTGTTCTGGCTTCTCTACTCCTGTATCACCCTGGACACCCATCCTAGCCTCTGAGGGACTTCAAGCCCTCTAGTCCACACTTCCAGTATGACTATTCCCAAATCCCTGAGCCTTCATGTACCAGCTACCTAACCCTAAGGCCACCAGCTAGAGGATGCCCTGTCTTCTAGCCCCATACTGCAAAGGTCCCAACTCACCTGTGCTGGGTGTTCTATGCCACCTAAGCCCCGAGGCTCCCAAGTTCTGTACTCCACTCCCAGCCAATCAGGGCTCCTGGCTCTCTAAAACTCCTGGTCTTTCGTCTGCTGCCCTGGTTCCCTCTGCCAAGGTACCTGACAGGCTCAGCTCCTGAAATCAGGCATCACACTGGCTGCTGCTCCCAGGAAAAGAGGAGTCCAGTCCTGCCTGGCTCCCATCTGTGTCCTTGTCTCTATTCTGCCACTCAGACACTGCCAGGGCAGGACCCTGTTCCACCTCTTCCCAACCCTCCAGACTGCACTCACTAATGAAATGGGGAGGGCTGTGCTTTCCCCGAGCATGCCAACTGCACCTCTGATGACAGCAGGGATGTGTTACCACATAAGGGTGCCGGCCTAGGCCTGTGCCCCCTAAAGTGTGGGGGAGAGCTATGTGGTCGGTATGCGCCTATCCCGGCCAGAATCTGTTCTCCAAGGTGGCCTGTATCTCAGCCATTGAACAAGACACAGCAGACAAGCTTCCAATTTGGGCACAGAGGGGAGGATAAGGGATCCCAAGGAGCCATCTGACCCAGGCTCCTGACCCCTTTCCTGCTCTCCCTGCCCAACAGGTTGCCCTTATCCATTTCTTCTTCAACCTGGCTGGCATACTGCTATGGTACCTGGTGCCTGTCCTACGGCTGCCCATTCCACTGGCCAAGCGCTTTGGAGACCTGACTGCCCAGTACCGCTGGGTGGCCATTGTCTACCTGCTGCTGACCTTCTTGCTGCTACCCCTGGCAGCTTTTGGGCTCTCCCTGGCAGGGGGTCCTGTGCTGGCTGCAGTTGGGGGTCCCCTGGTAGGGCTGGTACTCCTCATCATCCTAATTAATGTCCTGCAAAAGCGTCGACCATCCTGGCTGCCCCACTGTCTGAGGTCCTGGGCTTGGCTGCCTCTCTGGCTCCATTCTCTGGAGCCCTGGGACCACCTGGTGACCCGCTGTTGCCCAAGCAGGGCCGGTAGCAAATCCCAGACCTCTGACAAAGAGGCTCACTGCTATGAGAACCCTGAGGTTCTGGCATCTCAGCAGTTGTGAAGAGTGGGTGCCATAGCAACCGACCCAACCCAATTGGCTTCAGGGCATAGGCGCTGGACAGACAGCCAGCTTGCCAGGCATCACTGGGAGAAAGGGATAGCTCCAGGGATTCTGAGCCTCTTGTAACCCACTTCTTTGCAAATAAACAAGGCTATTATCCAGGAGTGATGGTCTTCTCTCTACATAGGATGGTCTGGGAAGGTGCCAAGGGCAGATGGAAAAGCAGCGCCATGATGTCCTTAGCAGACTTGGGCTCAGGTGCCCTCAAAGCCTGAGTTTGTTTCTCTGTGAGCCACTGGAGATGACCTGAAAGCCTGGGTAAAGCAGCAATCTCTCCCCACAGCTGCAGAAGAGCTGAACCAGAAGGGTGGCTGGGTCCCTACCCAAGCCTCCTGAGATACGCCCCTACCCCCCCCCATATCCAAGGGTGCTTGGAGGAGGCATGGTCCCAGGAGATGTCACATCAGGTTGGGTGGCTTGGGTCCTGTAGGGTGAGTGGTGAGGAGCTTTGGGGAGAATCCGATGGTAACCAGGTTCTGGTAGGCCACCAAGGTCCTGGCCCCCTTGACTTGGTCTCCCTGGGAGCATACTTCATCTACTATGGTTCCAAGGCCCACAAACTGTGGGAAGTATGTTCTACCTGTAAGGTGTCAGATGCCCCACCTCTGCTACCTCTGGTGGGTGGCCCAGACTTGTCTGGGAAGCCAGCCAGGACTTGCCAGCCTAGGTGAGAGGACATAAGGCACCTTTACCTGGGTGCCTGGGAGATCGGATAGGGTGGGGAGAAGATGGGGATCCAGGGAATGAAAAGGGCCCAGCTGGGGCCTCTGCCCCTCCTCCCCTGTGTGTCTTGCAGGCTGGTCTAGTTTCTACACAGGAAGGCTTGTCCTACAGCCAATAGGTAACTAGACACCAGGGAAGAGGTAGGGGCCTCATTCTATCTACAGCTCAAGGCTGCCCACAAAACCAATCCCACCTCTATCCCACCAAGGAAAGAAAGCTGCAAGTCACTCTGGAGCTGAGGTGCTCAATTGTAGCTGTTCCAGGGATGTAGAAAGTGATCCTGGACAAGGGAACACCTTGGGTCTGTCCATTACAGCTTCATTTTCTTAAAATTCTTTTCAAAATGATTTTTATTTATTCATTTATTTAGTTATCAGAGAGAGAGAGAGAGAGAGAAAGAATGAGGCAGGTAGAGATAGAAAATGGGCACACCAGGGCCTTTAGCCACTGTAAACGAACTCCAGATGTATGCACCACCTTGTACATCTGGCTTATGTGGGGAATTGAACCTGCAACCTTTGCATTTGCAGGCAAGCATCTTAACTTTTTTTTTTTTTTTTTTTTTTGAGGTAGGGTCTCACTCTAGCCCAGGCTGACCTGGAATTCACTCTAGTCTCAGGGTGGCCTCGAACTCACGGCGATCCTCCTACCTCTGCCTCCCGAGTGCTGGGATTAAAGGCGTGCACCACCATGCCTGGCTTCATTTTAACTTTTAAGCCATCTCTCTAGCCCCAGCTTACATTTTCTCGGTTCAGAATATTTCTTCCCAGCACTTATTCTGTCTCATTCTTTAGGTTTACCTAGCAAACTCCTGTGGGTCAAGAGGTATGACCTCCAGTGCCATCTGTCTTGCCCATTATCTTGCCCTTGTACTTCCTGATTTTCTTAGACCCTCATGCTGGTGCCCCCTTCATGCATACCAGATCCTCTTTAACCTTAGCATCCAATGTCACCCAGGTCCTGTGCCATGCCTCAACTCCTAGGCTTCCCGGGCCAGAAATTCACCCTGCCCACCTGTTGGGGTCCCCCCAAGGCCAGCTCAGGAGGGACGATAGGGTCTCTGCCGAATTGGGGTGAGCAGCGCGGAGTCGCGACACAGACTCCGGGAGTTGGGTGATGCGGTCTGGCTAGGACCAGGCCTATATTGTGCCATACACCCACCTATGGAAGTGTCCACCTGCTCTGGGAGCCAAAGACTTGCAGGCATGGACAAGCAAGGACAGAGCAAGGCCTGTGCACTCCAGCCTTCGTTCCCCTACTCCTGTGATTGCAGGATGCTTTTGTATAATCTCATGGTGCCCTCTAATGTCCCCAGAGAGGCTGGGACAGGCTGCTTTTCTGAGAGTCCCACTGGGAAAGGGAGTGAGACCTAGTTTAGAAGGGGAAGTACCCTGGGCACCTCTCCTTCCGGGGAGAGCAAGGCTTCCCACAAAAGCTGACCACAGGGTCCTTTAAGGCCGCAAAGTCTGTCTGCCTGCTGCCCCTGCCTGGCAGTAATGCACCCTCCCACTGGGACCATGGCCACCAGTAAACAGAGCCTTTTTGTGAAGTATCCAACAGCTGCAGGCTGGAGAGGGAGGGCAGGTGCCCAGTGTTCTCACAAGTCCTCCTGCTTCACTTCCCTGCTTTTCTGGCCCTCTCTGGTAGATATCCTCCCTGACCATAGGCCACAGGTGCTCTTGGTTCTTCTGTCCCCACTGGCATAGGGACCCTATTGCTATATATAGGGTAAGTATCTACAATGCTTCTCCTTCAGTGAGCTCATGCTCAAAGGCTATAGGAAGTCTTTTGCTATCCTGTCCTTAGCCACTGTCCACCTTACAAGGGCATCAGGAAAAGCAAAACAGATAGCCTGATGGCAGGGAAAGCTCAGGTCCATGCCGAAGCATGCAATGAAAGCTGTATTCTTTTTTATTTTATTTTATTTTATTTATTTATTTTTGGTTTTGCAAGGTAGGGTCTCACTCTGGTCCAGGCTGACCTGGAATTAACTATGTAGTCTCAGGGTGGCCTCAAACTCTCGGTGATCCTCCTACCTCTGCCTCTCGAGTGCTGGGATTAAAGGCGTGCAACACCACGCCTGGCTTATTTTTATTTGAGGAGAGGGAGAATGGGCATGCACCCATGAGTGCATCTAGCTTATGTGAGTCTTGGGGAATCAAACCTGGATCCTTTGGCTTTGCAGTCAAGTGCCTTAACCACTAAGCCATCGCACCAGGCTGCAAGCTGTATTCTGTAACCTGGAAAATGAGGGTGCCATACTGACCTTCCAAGTCTGAGGGACTGGTCAAGAAAACAAAAGGGGACTGGAGAGATGGCTTAGTGGTCAAGGCACTTGCCTACAAAGGATCCAGATTCGATTGCCCCAGGACCCATGTAAGCCAGATGCACAAGGTGGTACATGTATCTGGAGTTCATTTGCAGTGGCTAGAGGCCCTGGTGCACCTGTTCTCTCTCTCAAATAAATAAATAAAACAAACAAAAAATGAAAGAAAAAAAAAGGCTTTTTCCAGCCCCCACTAGATGGAGTATGGTAGGCAATATGGTACACTGGGGATCCAAACACCTCAAAGAACAAGCCTAGTAGATGAAAACCTGCGACCCCTGTATTCACTGACTTGTGACAGTGTGCTAGGTACGAGGCTCAGATGGCCTTGTACTGTTTGAACAGCTAAGTGATTCTACAGAGTCCTGGGCCAACCCAGGGATTTTTTTTTTTTTTTAAGGTAAGGTCTCACTCTAGCCCAGCCTGACCTGGAATTCACTATGTAGTCTCAGGGTGGCCTCAAACTCACTGTGATCCTCCTTCCTTTAACTCCCGAGTGCCAGGATTAAAGGTGTGTGCCACTAAGGCCTGGCTCCAGGGACTCTTTATTGCTGAGAATATTCCTTGAGTTGCCGGGCGTGGTGGCGCACGCCTTTAATCCTGGCACTCGGGAGTTAAAGGTAGGAGGATCACAGTGAGTTTGAGGCCACCCTGACACTACATAGTGAATTCCAGGTCAGCCTGGGTTAGAGCGAGACCCTAAGTAAAAAAATTAAAAAAAGAAAAGTCCCTAGGATGTCAGGCAGTGACATGGTGCACCTCACATGCAGACCCACAACCCCTCTACTGGGGAGGGGGCTGGCCTTCCAGGGCTCTGCTGAAATTGGCACACTGGTCAGGGTGACAAACAGAATCCTTTCCCCACCCACTCCCAGGCGTTACAGCAACAAATTGTTTAGAACTCGACTAGTCCTGACAATTTTTCCTTTTGACAGTTTGGTTACTGGGCACCACTTTGGTGGTGAGAAGAATACCCCTTCCCCCAGGAGAAATCAGCAGGCACTGCCCTCGACATTTCTGTACAGTTCATTGCGAAAGTCAGACCCTACATAGAGAAAAGCCCAGTAGCCCAACGGTGTGGTGTAACGTTCCTTTAAAAGTGGTTAAAGGAGCTTGCTTGCTTAAAAATGTCACAATGCGCATGGTGGGGTAGGTCAATAATCTCAACACCAGAGGTTCAGGAGGGATTGCCCCAAGTTCAAGGCCAATCTGACTTCCGGGTTCCAGTCTAAACAGGGCAATTTTGGGAGATATTGTCTCAAAAGAGAAAAACAGAAAACAAAAATAACACACAAAAATGTGTAAGCGTATTGTTTCCTAGGCAATGTATTACACGAAGAGTCACGCAATTTAACTGTTTTCCTTCGATACGCTTTTTTCCCCCCTTTCGTCGAGTCATAGCCAGGCATGCCCAGTCCTGCCGTCTCCAAGCAGCTTTGCGGGCTCTAGGGGCCCCGGCTCCAAGGCGACGGGCGCCCTGCCAGCAGGTTTCCACAACACCGGGCGCGGCAGCAGGGGCGGGGACACGTGCTCCCCGCGCAGGCAGGCACCCGCCCGGGAGGGCCTAGCGCCAGCACCGGGCCTGTTTTTTTTTTTGTTGTTGTTCTTGCTGCTAAAGGCCGCACTTAATCTCATCTAGGAGGCCCGCTTTCCACAGGGACTCCCAAGTTCCGCACGGTTGTCTGCGTTACTTCGCTGCATCCTCCCTCTAGTCCACCCCGAGCTGACAACTCGGCCCCTCGCTCCCGCCCCTGGCCGGAAGCCCGCGCCCCGCGGTCCCGCCCGCGCGCTGCACTGCGGCGGTTACCAGGACGCCAACTCAGTGCAGCCAATAGCGCCAGGCTGTCAGCGAGCACCCAGAAGACAGCCAATGAGGGAGCAAATCAATCATTTGAAACATCCAATGGACTGAGCACTGCAGCGCCGAGGCGGGGATTATGATAGGAAGAGCCGCAGCCTGGATTGACCAATAACAAACGTATATAGTTGGGAAGGCGGGCCCTAGGCGTCTTGATTGACGGAAATCTAGTCAATGAAAGAAAGTTTCTTCGCGGCCTCGTTCTGAGCACCCAATCCGAGGCTGGAGGAGGCGGGCCACAACGGGTATATAAGTGCTGGCGGAGCGTCGGTTGTAGCACTCCGCGCGCCTGCTCATCAGTATCTACTTCCGTCCTGTAGTCGCTTCGCAGCCGCCGCCGCCGCCGCCATGAGGGAGATCGTGCACCTGCAGGCCGGGCAGTGCGGCAACCAGATTGGCGCTAAGGTAGAAGACTGGGGACGCTGCGGGCCTAATGCCTACGGGCCGGGTGGGGCCAGCAGCGGGGAAAAGATGGCGGCCGGCGGGGGCGCCCCGCATTGCGGGCCGAATGCCGATGTACGCTAGACATGGGCCAGGACCGTGGGTGGTTGGCGGTAGCGGGGGGTGAACGGCGAAAGCCCCTTCCCACCTACCTCCGAGACCGGTAGCCAGGGCGCTCAGGCAACGGGGGGGGAACGGAGCGCCCCGCCGCACCCATCCGGGGCGGGGCTGCCTCCGGGCGCACCGGCCGCCGTGACTCAGCCGCCGCCTGCGTCCCCTTGCAGTTCTGGGAGGTGATCAGCGACGAACATGGCATTGATCCCACCGGTACTTACCACGGCGATAGTGACCTGCAACTGGAGCGCATCAACGTGTACTACAACGAAGCTACCGGTAAGACTTTTTTTCCCTTTTCCTCTCCCTCCCCCCCCCCCCGCCCCGGACCATCTTGTACCGGCGACCGCTCGAGCTTAGCCACACCGACGCCCTCCTCCTTGTTCCTCCAGGTGGCAAGTATGTTCCCCGCGCCGTGCTTGTGGACCTTGAGCCTGGCACTATGGACTCGGTGCGCTCGGGGCCCTTTGGGCAGATCTTCAGGCCGGACAACTTCGTCTTCGGTGAGCAATAGTGGAAGGCTGGGCGGGGCTTGCTAACTAAGCTCGAGCGGCTCAAAGGTCAGAGGGCTGTCCCAAGGTCGCCGCTGACGGATCTGTCGCGTCGCGGAGCCGCTCAGTGTGGGCCCTCCTGTCCCAAGTCACTCAATCCCCTGACCTAAAGCGGCTTTGGGAGGCTGGCCCAGCTGTCTGCCTGCCGGCAAGGAGCTGGTAGATGCAATCTCGCAGACCGTTGGGCTGTCCTTGATACTGGCAAGGGTTGCCTTGGGGGAGGGGTTTTATTAAGTTGCTCAGTTCATTAAAAAAAAAAAAGCTGTTTGCTTTCACATGGCAACTGCTAATGGTGTCACTTTAGGGGGGGATCTGTTTGCCCTACTTGGAGGGTGTCACCTCACACCATACCACTTGACCGTTTTGGCTAGGTGTTGTGCTGGCCGTCGGTAGTAGTAAATGCATACCCAGGGTGACCAGCTGTTCTCTCTTAACAGGTCAGAGTGGGGCTGGGAACAACTGGGCCAAGGGGCACTACACGGAAGGTGCAGAGCTGGTTGACTCGGTGCTGGACGTTGTGAGGAAGGAGGCAGAGAGCTGTGACTGCCTGCAAGGCTTCCAGCTCACCCACTCCCTGGGTGGGGGGACTGGGTCTGGGATGGGTACCCTCCTCATCAGCAAGATCCGGGAAGAGTACCCCGACAGAATCATGAACACCTTCAGCGTGGTACCCTCCCCCAAGGTGTCGGACACAGTGGTTGAGCCCTACAATGCCACCCTTTCAGTCCACCAGCTTGTTGAAAACACAGATGAGACCTATTGCATTGATAACGAAGCTCTCTATGACATCTGCTTCAGAACCCTCAAGCTGACCACACCCACTTACGGTGACCTGAACCACCTGGTGTCTGCCACCATGAGTGGAGTAACCACCTGCCTGCGATTTCCTGGCCAGCTAAATGCTGACCTGCGAAAGCTGGCTGTGAATATGGTGCCCTTCCCTCGCCTGCACTTCTTCATGCCTGGTTTTGCCCCCTTGACCAGCCGGGGCAGCCAGCAGTACCGGGCCCTGACGGTGCCTGAGCTCACCCAGCAGATGTTTGACGCCAAGAACATGATGGCTGCCTGCGACCCCCGCCATGGGCGCTACTTGACAGTGGCTGCCGTGTTCAGGGGCCGCATGTCCATGAAGGAGGTGGATGAACAGATGCTTAACGTCCAAAACAAGAACAGCAGCTATTTTGTTGAATGGATCCCCAACAACGTGAAAACCGCTGTCTGCGACATTCCACCTCGAGGGCTCAAAATGTCTGCCACCTTCATCGGCAATAGCACTGCCATTCAGGAGCTGTTCAAGCGCATCTCAGAACAGTTCACAGCCATGTTCCGGCGCAAGGCCTTTCTGCACTGGTACACAGGTGAAGGCATGGACGAGATGGAGTTCACTGAGGCAGAGAGCAATATGAATGACCTGGTGTCTGAGTACCAGCAGTACCAGGATGCTACCGCTGAGGAGGAGGGAGAGTTTGAGGAGGAGGCTGAAGAAGAGGTAGCCTAGAGCTGTCTTAGCAGCTAAAGCATGGGAGTGGTGTGAACTCTTTATTCACTCACAGCCTGTCTGCTAGCCATGTCCACTGTGCTTGCTGTCCTGTCCTGACATCACCTGTACAGATACCATCATTAAAGCATTTTCATAGTGTGTGGCTTCGCCTCTCCAGTTCCTTGTGATAGGCCTTTCGGGTGCTATTACCAAAAGTCAGTGCATAGTTGTTCTGCATGGCTGTAAAGGAGAAAGGCTTAGTAAGACCCAGTCTCTAGCCAGTAGCTTGGTGTCACTATAACTTTGTTCTCCACAGACATGGCTGTCTGGAAGGGAGCAATACTCACAAGGGATGAAGCCCATGTAGAAAGGTATCAGGCCCTGGCTTCTGTAGATGGTGGAGTTTGGCCAGTGGGTCCTTGGTAGTCTTTCACCCAGGGCACAGACTGGGTTTCTGAACATGAACTGGTGAGGTAGACAGGTACAGATTAGTAACTAAAGTCTGGCATTGGGCAAGTGTGCATTTTTGGTCTAACCCACCCCTGCTACACTAGAGAGCTAGACCTTGTTAGAGCAGGAACACCCTGGCTACCCCCTTTGCCTACTTGGGACATCTGGGAGCAGTCAAGGACTGCTTTTGTACCTGGTTCTTGTCAAACTCATCCATAGCTTGGGTTACTCCATCGCGGTAATTCATACCCATCACCCAGGAAAACCGGGGAATAAAGCCAGCATAACCTGAGGGGGTTGAGATTAAGGTACACTCTAGGTTTTCCTGGTCCCAAGAATGTCAAAAGTGTTGAGCCCTCCCCTAAAGGAAAAACAAGCTGCTGCCTCTTGGGGCCAAACAAGCATACTGCTTCTCTTGGGAGCAGCTGAATTGAAGAAAAATAGGTGAGCCATGAGAGGTTAGGCTTATTAGAGCAGTGAGGAGGCCGTTAGTTGTTCTTCACCCTCCATCTTGCCTGGCATCCAGCACCCACCTGAGATGGCCTTTCTTTGAATCAGGTTGGGGTGGTCTAGTTGGGGTAGCCTCTGAAACCTGCCCATATCCAGTGTCTCCTGCTGAAGTGAAGGCAAGTGCTGGTCCCTCCTGAAGTGGTACAGCTGCAACAAGGAGCCAAGTCATCAGTCCCAGCCCTCAGGTCAGTGAGGGTGAGGCCGTAGGCCAGCGGGCCTCCCCAGTTACCTGATAATTCCCTGGGGACTCGTGGACGGGAACATCATTCTTCCAGGCCTCTTCCCCATATGCCAGCAGTAGACCTGGGTGTCCCAAGCCTTTGGTGTCCTTTCTGCCTGGAGGGCATGATGGGTAAGGTGGGTAGGGCATGACGTCTGCAGGCAGTGAGGTCTGTTTGGATACATTTTCTAGTTCTGGCAGCCCCTGAGTGTCCATTTCCTGGCGTGGAAGCTGGCCCAGGATTTCAAAGTTCTTGTAGGGCTTCAGACCTGTACATACAGGGCAGTTGGAGAGTCATGTGGGAAGAATGGAGCCCAGGTGGGGGCAGGCAAGGGCTGGGTGGGGGGGGGGGGGTGGGCCCCGGACTGGCAGCTCACTGGTATAGTGGGGGATGTAGGGCTCAGTCAGGTCTCGACAGGGAATCCATGGTGGCTTGGATTTGCTGAAGTCTTCAATGAATTTGGGCTTGGATATGGGTGATAAAACTGAGCAGGGGCTCTTCTGTACTCTGGGATCTGTGAGCAGTTGTGCTGTGGTGCGGCCATAGGTGTTCCCCACTTGGTAACGCAGCTGAGGATAGAAGCCTGCATAGCTGTGGAGAGAGGGAGGAGGAGGCAAGGGCCCATTGCCCCCTAACTCACCTTAAAATGTGAGTAGTGAAAGTACCTGTCTTCTTGGGGCTCAAAGTAGCATGCACCAACAATGACAACGTGCTTGGACTGGAGATGGGCTTCTACTGTCACCACCACCATCATCAGCTTGTCCTCCAAGCCTGCACTCATCTGACCTCCACCCCGTCTCCCTCTACTGGGACAATCAGAGAAACAGGGAGTCTGTCCTGCCTGGGAAATAAGTGCAAGGATGCTGACAAGGTCAGTCAGGGCCCAGAAAAGGAAGCCTGTTAGACACAAGCGGGTCCCACAGTACGAAAGCATGGCATGCAACCTGGCCTGGTCATCTGCTACCCTAGGAAGTCAGCAGAGCCACAAAAGGAAGTAGAACAGGTGTCTCAGTTGGCAGCTCAGCCCTGCTGATATAGGGCTGCCTGGGGAGATAATTGCCCAAGGAATGTTTTTTTTTTTTTTTTTTTTTTTTTTTTGTTATTTGCTTGTTTTGCTTTTCCAAGGTAGTGTTGTACTCTAGATCAAGCTGACCTGTAACTCACTCTGTAGTCCCAGGCTGACCTCAAACTCGGATTCTCCTACCTGTGCCTCCCAAGTGCTTGGATGAAAAATACGCACCTCCACACCTGGCTTCTCTTCTTTTAAAAAAAAATATATATATTTATTTGGCAGAGAAAGAGGGAGAGAGAATGGGCATGCCAGGGCCTTCAACCACTGCAAATGCATGTGTCCCCTTGTGCATCTGGCTAACGTGGGTCCTGGGGAATCAAACCTGGGTCCTTTGGCTTTGCAGGCAAATGCCTTAATCGCTAAGCCATCCCTCCAGCCTCTATTTTTGAATTTTATTTATTTATTTGTTTGTTTGTTTTTCAAGGTAAGAGTCTCTGTCTGGCCCAAGCTGACTTGGAAGTCACTATGTAGTCTCAGGGTGGCCTTGAACTCTCGGTGATCCTCCTACCTCTGCCTCCTGAATGCTGGGATTAAAGGCGTGCACCATCACGCCCGGCTCAAGTGCTGGGATTAAAGGCACAAGCCACCACACTCTGCTCTCCAGTCCCTATTTTTTATTTTTTTGATTTTTCAAGGTAGGGTTTTGCTCTAGCTCAGACTGACCTGGATTTCACTGTAATCTCAGGGTGGCCTTGGAACTCAGTGAACCTCCTACCTTGCCTCCTCCTAAGTATTGGGATTAAAGGTGTGCAACACCAGGCCTGGATCCCTTTTTTTTTTTTTTTTTTCTGGTAGAATCAGTCCTGCTACTTCACTCAGCATCCTGAGTAGCTGACTATAAATGCACACTAGGGGCTGGATAGATGGTTCAGTGATGAAGGCATTTGCCTGCACAGTCTGAGGACTCGGGTTCCATTCCCCAGGACCCACATAAAGCCAGATCCACAAAGTGGCGCATACATCTGGAGTTTGTTTACAGCGGCTAGGGGCCCTGGCACGCACATTCTCTCTATGTCTGTCTGTTTCTCTGCTTGCAAATAAAAAAATACTTTAAAAAACAAATGCACACTAGCTGAATTATTATTATTGTTAAAATTGTGTGTAAGACACCAGGTGTCAAATTCACAGCCTATAGCATACTAAACAAGTGGTCTACTACTGGGATGCATCCAGGCCTGAATTGTCCTTTTTTTTTGTGTGTGTGTGTGTGTGTGTGTGTGTGTTTGTGTTTGTTTGTTTGTTTTGTTTTTTGAGGTAGGGTCTCGCTCTAGCCCAGGCTGACCTGGAATTCACTATGTAGTCTTGGGGTGGTCTCGAACTCACTGCCATCCTCCTACCTCTGCCCCCTGAGTGCTAGGATTAAAGGTGTGTGCCACCACACCCGGCCTGAACTTTTTTTTCCCCAAGGTAAGGTCTCACTCTAACCCAGGCTGACCTGGAATTCATTCTGTATTCTCAAGGTGGCCTCGAACTCAGTAGTAATCCTCCTACCTCTGCCTCCCAAATGCTGGGATTAAAGGCGTGTGCCACCACGCCCAGCAACTGTCTTCTTTTTAATGATTGCCAGTATTAAAACAAGCCCTCTGGGTTAAAAGTGAGCAAGGCTGAGAAGACTTCAAGTCTAGAACATGCCAGGCCTGAAGAAGGGTGGGCTTCACTGTTATCACCGTTACCAGATTTTCCTCCCTGCTGCACCCAGCCATTCTCCATCTCTGCTCCATCCTACACACCACTGACACCTCCCCCAGAAGTGATGATTGTTGAAAAGAAGCACAGATCCTTCAGCCTTTTTCTCACTTTCTGTGCTCCCATGTTACATTTTTTTCCATTTCTAGAGATCAAACCCAGGTCTTTGCATATGTATACTAGGGCAAGCATTCCTCCACTAGGCTATAGTCCTCTGCCTGGTCATTTGTGTTTAAATGGTCCATGCTTACCTCATCTCTCAATCATCTCCTGTGGAGAAGTATCCAGCATTTACTGAGCCAGCCTCTGCCAGCTGTTTGGCTGCCCCAGTTTCTGCTCTTGATGGACATGCTGACCACCTGGTATGGCATTCAGGCTGAGGCTAGCAGGAAGTGAAAGGCCTGGGCCTTCTGAGGCTCCACTCAGAGCTTTCCTGTTCCAGAACTCTGCAGTTTTGGGGGCCTCAATTCTGTTCCCTGGTCTCCTGGCCTGCAGTCGCTTTTGCACTGGCTCCCAGTCTCCTTAGACCCCCAATCCTGCTGTCCATTCCTCATTCCTGACCCCAGCCTCCCCGAAGAGCTCCCAGCTCTTACCCAGGAATGTAGTGAGGTTCTGGTGTGAAGAGGTGGTGTTTCTGAGTAGCTGTCATTTGCCTCTCAACTCCGCCCTTGCTGGCCTGCTCCTTTGCCTGAGAAGAGTCCTGTTGCCTGGTAACAATTGTGTTGTGAAGGAGCTCACATTGTGGGCCAGGCCACTTGTTAACCCCATAAGTGCTCCCGTCTCACAGCACCTCTGGTCAGAGGACCAGAAAGGTATAGGTTAGTAAGGTGTCCTGATCCAGGGTGTGGGGTGCTGGAAGGAATCCCCACACAGAGCTCAGGAACCAGGGATGGGAAGGGCTTGGACTCGCTGCCTCCAGAGGCCAAGACCCAACTGAAAAGCAGCCCTTACCTCAAGCTGAAGCACTTTACCACAGACCCTTTCCCCTGCAGTCAGCGCTGAGAAGTTTCCTGGCTGGACTGTGTGGACTCTCTCCAACAGGCTTTTTCACCTGGAGCAAAACATTGTTTCCCATACCTAATTTTGTTTTCTGGTATACAAAGAACTAACTTTTCTTTTTTTTGAGGTAGGGTCTCTCTGTAGCCCAGGCTGACCTGGAATTCACTCTGGAGTCTCAAGGTGGCCTCGAACTCACAACAATCCTCCTACCTCTGCTTCCCCAATGCTGGGATTAAAAGTGTGTGCCACCCCACCCCACCCAGCTCAACATGTCTTTTTTGTTTGTTAGGGTTTTTTTTTGTTTTGTTTTGTTTTTTGAGGTAGGGTCTCACTCTAGCCCAGGCTGACCTGGAATTCACTATGTAGTCTCAGGGTGGCCTCGAACTCACGAACTCACGGTGATCCTCCCACCTCTGCCTCCCGAGTGCTGGGATTAAAGGCATGCGCCACCACGCCCGGCATCTTTGTTTGTTTTTTTCAAAGAAGTTTCTAAAAAAAAATGAAGGAGCCGGGCGTGGTGGCGCACGCCTTTAATCCCAGCACTCGGGAGGCAGAGGTGGGAAGATCACCGTGAGTTCGAGGCCACCCTGAGACTACATAGTGAATTCCAGGTCAGCCTAGACCAGAGTGAAACCCTACCTCGAAAAACCAAAAAAATAAAATAAAATAAAATAAAATAAAATAAAATAAAATAAAATAAAATAAAATAAATAAAAATGAAGGAATACTACAGTTCATCCACTTCATGTCAAAAACCAGCATAGGGCTGGAGAGATGGCTTAGTGGTTAAGCGCTTGCCTGTGAAGCCTGAGGACCCTGGTTTGAGGCTCGATTCCCCAGTACCCACATAAACCAGATGCACAAGGTGGTGCATGCATCTGGAGTTTGTTTGCAGTGGCTGGAGGCCCTGGTGTGCCCATTCTCTCTCTCTGTTCCTCTTTCTCTCTGTGTCACTCTCAAATAAATAAATAAAAATAAACAAAAATTTAAAAAAACAGCATAAATAATATTAGAATACACTCAGGAGACGGAGGCAAGAAGATCAGAAGTTCCAGATCATCCACAGCTTCATGTGAAGTTGGAGGCTAGCCTGGGATACATAATATCTTGTCTCAGAAAAAAAAAATACTCGGGCTGGAGAGATGGCTTAGCAGTTAAGGCACATGCCTGTGAAGCCTAAGGACCCCAGTTCGATTCTCTAGGTCCCACATTAGCCAGATGCACATGGTGGCAAATGCATCTGAAGTTCATTTGCAGTGGCTAGAGGCCCTGACGCGCCCATTCTCATTCTCTCTCTCACCCTCTCTCTCACCCTCTCTCTGTCACTAATAAATAAATAAAAATAAAATCTTTAAAAAAATACTGGAAGCTGGGCATGATGGTGCACTCCTTTAATCCCAGCACTTGGGAGGCAGAGGTAAGAGGATCCTTGTGAGTTTGAGGCCACCCTGAGACTCAGAGTGAATTCCAGGTTGAGCTGGGTGTGATGGTACACACATTTAATCCCAGCTTTTGGGAGTCTTCAGTAGAAGGATCACCATGAGTTTGAGGTCAGCCTGGGCTACAGTGAGACCCTACCTCAAAAAGAAAAAAATGGGGCTGGAAAGATGGCTTAGTGGTTAAGGCACCTGCCTCCTAAGCCTAAAAATGCTGGTTCCAATCTCCAGGTCCCACGTTTAGCCAGATGCAAAGTGACACAAGGGTGCAATGCCGCACTTGACCACAAGGGGGCGCACACATCTGGATTTCATTCTCAGCAGCTGAGAGGCTGCTGGCGTGCCCATCTCTTATCTGTCTTCCTCTCCCTCTCTCTGTCTCTCTCCAAAAAGAAAAAAAGAAAAAGAAAAAATAGGGCCGGAGAGATGGCTTAGTGGTTAAGTGCTTGCCTGTGAAGCCTAAGGACCCTGGTCCGAGGCTTGATTCCCCACTACCCACGTAAGCCAGATGTACAAGGTGGTCCATGCATCTGGAGTTTGTTTGCAGTGGCTGGAGAACTTGGTGTGCCCATTCTCTCTCTGCCTCTTTCTCTCTTTGTCTGTTGCTCTCAAATAAATAAAAATAAACAAAAAAAAAGTTATTTTTTTGGTTTTTCGAGGTAGGGTTTCACTCTAGTCTAGGCTGACCTGAAATTCACTATGTAGTCTCAGGGTGGCCTTGAACTCATGGTGATCCTCCTACCTCTGCCTCCCAAGTGCTGGGATTAAAGGCGCACACCACCATGCCCGGCTACAAAAAATTTTTTAAAGAAAAAATAAAAAAATAAACAAACGGGCTGGAGAGGTGGTTTGGTGATTAAAGTGCTTGCTTGCAAAGCCTGCTGGTCCAGGTTCAATTCTCCAGTAACAACATAAAGCCAGTTGCACAAAGTGGTGCATGCACCTGGAGTTCCTTTGCAGTGGCAAGAGGTCCTGGTATGCTCATTATTTCTTTTTCAAATAAATATGTAAAATAAATAGATAAACCCACAGTCTATAAACACATGGAGGCACAGCTGAACCTGAACCAAACAGATGATCAGATCCTGATAATGGCAGTTTCAAATGTGCACTACTGGGCGAGGCCTTCAGTAGGAGGATTTGCCAATACAGATCAAGTCTTAACAAGACACTGCTTCCACCTACAGGAGCCCTCACTGAGGAAGTATTCTGAAATTTAGCACAAGATATGTGAAGGCACTTGCTTGCACAGCCTGACCTCGTTTTGATTCTCAGGACCCACGTTAAAAAAAAAGTGCAGTCAAGGTGGGCGCAGTGACATCTGAGCTTAAGTATGGTCAGACAGGTCAAATGACTGAAGGCGCAACAGTGGCATGCCTGCTCTTGGGGAAACCAACTGCTCTCTTAATTGACTGGAGGCCTGCTCTAAGGAGGGAATACATGCCTGGAACTGAAAAAACCCAATCAAAAAGCCTTATAGCAGGGGAGGTCATGCCTTAGGGGTGTAAAGCCTGTTCTTGTCTGGCTAAATGCATATATTATTTCACCAAACTGCCCTGAAAGCACTACTAATTTAATGTTCATATACTAATACGCATTTCACTTTAAGTAGAGAAGCCTTTTCTTTTCAGATGGCGGTGACCACTGGGATGGCCCAAAAGGCAACATGGTGCTGAGAAGATATGGGACTTGAGGAGGCTAGCACTGAAACATCTCTATCATATCCTCCAAGGCTCGTGGGTATATTATGAAAGAAGCATAGTGAATTCAGGTTGGCCTAGACCAGGTGAAACCCTACCTCGAAAAACCAATAAAATAAAATAAAATAAAATAAATAAAATAAAATAAAATAAAATAAAATAAAATAAAATAAAATAAATAAAAATGAAGGAATACTACAGTTCATCCACTTCATGTCAAAAACCAGCATAGGGCTGGAGAGATGGCTTAGTGGTTAAGCGCTTGCCTGTGAAGCCTGAGGACCCTGGTTTGAGGCTCGATTCCCCAGTACCCACATAAACCAGATGCACAAGGTGGTGCATACATCTGGAGTTTGTTTGCAGTGGCTGGAGGCCCTGGTGTGCCCATTCTCTCTCTCTGTTCCTCTTTCTCTCTGTGTCACTCTCAAATAAATAAATAAAAATAAACAAAAATTTAAAAAACAGCATAAATAATATTAGAATACACTCAGGAGACGGAGGCAAGAAGATCAGAAGTTCCAGATCATCCACAGCTTCATGTGAAGTTGGAGGCTAGCCTGGGATCTCACTCTAGCCAGCTGACTGGAACTCACTATGTAGTCCTCGGGCGCGGCCTTAAACTCACAGCAAATTCTCCCACATTAGCCAGATGCACACGGGTGGGCATGTGTCCTGGAGTCTGCTTTGCAGTGGCTAGAGGCCCTGGTGTGCCCATTCTCACCACTGTCTCTCTGTCCCTCTCTCTGTCACTAATAAATAAAATTTTAAATTAAAACATAGTCCTGGCGCTGAGAGATGGCTCAGCAGTTGCTGGTGCTTGCTTGTAAAGCCTGACAGCCAGGGTTCAATTCTCTAGTACTCCACATAAAGCCAAAATGCACAAAGTAGTATGCATCTGAAGTTAGTTTGCAACGCAGGCCCTGGTGTGTTCATTTTCTTTCTCCTTCTTTCTCTCTCTCAGTCCCAGTTAAGAAAGAAAAAGAAAAGATATTCTTGCCCTCTCTCTCTCTGTTCCTCTTTCTCTCTGTGTCACTCTCAAATAAATAAATAAAAATAAAACAAAAATTTAAAAAAACAGCATAAATAATATTAGAATACACTCAGGAGACGGAGGCAAGAAGATCAGAAGTTCCAGATCATCCACAGCTTCATGTGAAGTTGGAGGCTAGCCTGGGATACATAATATCTTGTCTCAGAAAAAAAAAATACTCGGGCTGGAGAGATGGCTTAGCAGTTAAGGCACATGCCTGTGAAGCCTAAGGACCCCAGTTCGATTCTCTAGGTCCCACATTAGCCAGATGCACATGGTGGCAAATGCATCTGAAGTTCACTTGCAGTGGCTAGAGGCCCTGACGTGCCCATTCTCATTCTCTCTCTCACCCTCTCTCTCACCCTCTCTCTGTCACTAATAAATAAATAAAAATAAAATCTTTAAAAAAATACTGGAAGCTGGGCATGATGGTGCACTCCTTTAATCCCAGCACTTGGGAGGCAGAGGTAAGAGGATCCTTGTGAGTTTGAGGCCACCCTGAGACTCCAGAGTGAATTCCAGGTTGAGCTGGGTGTGATGGTACACACCTTTAATCCCAGCTTTGGGGAGTCTTCAGTAGAAGGATCACCATGAATTTGAGGTCAGCCTGGGCTACAGTGAGACCCTACCTCAAAAAGAAAAAAATAGGGCTGGAAAGATGGCTTAGTGGTTAAGGCACCTGCCTCCTAAGCCTAAAAATGCTGGTTCCAATCTCCAGGTCCCACGTTTAGCCAGATGCAAAGTGACACAAGGGTGCAATGCCGCACTTGACCACAAGGGGGCACACACATCTGGATTTCATTCTCAGCAGCTGAGAGGCTGCTGGCGTGCCCATCTCTTATCTGTCTTCCTCTCCCTCTCTCTGTCTCTCTCCAAAAAGAAAAAAAGAAAAAGAAAAATCAGGGCCGGAGAGATGGCTTAATGGTTAAGTGCTTGCCTGTGAAGCCTAAGGACCCTGGTCCGAGGCTTGATTCCCCACTACCCACGTAAGCCAGATGTACAAGGTGGTCCATGCATCTGGAGTTTGTTTGCAGTGGCTGGAGAACTTGGTGTGCCCATTCTCTCTCTGTCTCTTTCTCTCTTTGTCTGTTGCTCTCAAATAAATAAAAATAAACAAAAAAAAAAGTTATTTTTTTGGTTTTTCGAGGTAGGGTTTCACTCTAGTCTAGGCTGACCTGAAATTCACTATGTAGTCTCAGGGTGGCCTTGAACTCATGGTGATCCTCCTACCTCTGCCTCCCAAGTGTTGGGATTAAAGGCGCACACCACCATGCCCGGCTACAAAAAAAATTTTAAAGAAAAAATAAAAAAATAAACAAACGGGCTGGAGAGGTGGTTTGGTGATTAAAGTGCTTGCTTGCAAAGCCTGCTGGTCCAGGTTCAATTCTCCAGTAACAACATAAAGCCAGTTGCACAAAGTGGTGCATGCATCTGGAGTTCCTTTGCAGTGGCAAGAGGTCCTGGTATGCTCATTATTTCTTTTTCAAATAAATATGTAAAATAAATAGATAAACCCACAGTCTATAAACACATGGAGGCACAGCTGAACCTGAACCAAACAGATGATCAGATCCTGATAATGGCAGTTTCAAATGTGCACTACTGGGCGAGGCCTTCAGTAGGAGGATTTGCCAATACAGATCAAGTCTTAACAAGACACTGCTTCCACCTACAGGAGCCCTCACTGAGGAAGTATTCTGAAATTTAGCACAAGATATGTGTGACACCACTCAGTGCAGCTGCATCTGTTTTGTTTTTGTTGTTGTTTTTTTTTTTTTTTTTTTTTTTTTTTTGCGAGGCAGGGTCTCACTCTGGTCCAGGCTGACCTGGAATTAACTATGTAGTCTCAGGGTGGCCTCGAACTCTCGGTGATCCTCCTACCTCTGCCTCCCGAGTGCTGGGATTAAAGGCGTGCGCCACCACGCCCGGCTTGTTTTTGTTTTTTTGAGGTAGGGTCTCACTCCAATCCAGACTGACCTGGAATTCAGTATGTAGTCTCAGGGTGGCCTTGAACTCACATCGATCTTCCTCCTTCTGCCTCCCGAGAATGGTTAAGGTGTGCACCACCACGCCCGGCTCCTGGCTTGTTTTGAATTTTATTTGTTTTTGTGTTATGTAGCTCAGTCTGGCCTCAAGCTTGCAGCAAACCTCCTGCCTCAGCTTCCTCCACGCTGGAGATTACTGGTGTGAGCAGCCATGCAGAGCTCCACAGTATTACAAGGAGGAACTGGAGTTACCTAAACAGCAAGCATAGTACATTATATGCAAGGTGCCTTTAACACCATCAATTAGGTTCTCGAAGGAAAATGTGGGAGGGGGTTCCAGGCAGCCTGTGAACTCCTCAGCCAAACCAAATGAGTACCCTCATGTATCTATCCACCCGTTCAGAGGGCCTCCCAAATGACAAGTGGGTCAAAAGAGAGGAATGACCCAGTCTGGGGAGGGGAGGGCAGGGAGGAGATTCTGAGAAGGCAGAAGGCATTCTTGCCAGGGCCCTCCCTTGGGAAGTTTGGGGCCAAGATCAGGGCTGGGGCTGCTAGACCAGCCAGCACCAGAGGCCATACTGCAAAGGATGGGCTCTTGCTCCCTCAGGTTCATTATTTCTTTATATCAGCTGGGCACAGCCCAGTTCATCTGACAAAGTCTGGCCTCTGTGCCCCTAGGCAGAGGAAGTCTCTCATGTCCAGCCTGGACTGGCCATGACTCAATTGGGTCAGGCCTGAGTTGTACTGTGGTGTCTTCTTCATGACTGAGTTTGTCAGGGGACAGGTAGCACAGTACCTCCTCTTCCTTCTCCTCCTCGTGGCAGTCTTCAGTCTTCCTGAACCCTACTTTTACTCTAAACCTTTCTGGCTGGTCCTTACCCACACACCAGGACATGCTGTAGGACTTAGTATGTACTCACCAGTCTGGTTCCCTCTTCACCCTGGGTGATACCCCAGGCCTCCCATGAAGCACTGTGAAAGTGAACCCCAGCCTCCAGGAGAGGAGAAATGATTGGGAAAAAGATTTCTGGGCCAGGAGTCCTGAGAAAGTTAGGGATCTTCTGGTCCAACTCTCGCCTGGGTAATCCTCCCAGCAGATAGATGGAGGGACATCTGAGGGTTCAGGCCTGGTGGGATAGCCCCACCTGGGCTAGACAATGCTTCTTTCACAGGGAGCTCCCCGGCAACAAAGGGGAGGGGCATGACCTGCCAGTGAGGTCATAGAGGCCTCACAGTACCTTCCAGTTAAGGGACCCAAGGCCCAAGGATGAATTTTGACCAGAAGGCTGTGAAATTCCTGGCAAATTTTTACATCAATGAAGGAAAATACTGGACACATGGCCCCCTGAAGCAGACACCTCTTCATTCTACTCAGTAACTTCAGAGGGCAGTGGACAGGTGGGGACAATTGGGTGGGGAGGACAGCAGGGTCTGGGTGGATAGTGGCTGTGGGTCTTCTTGCAGGCTCAAGGCTGCTGTGCTATGGAACCAGGATGAGATGTGGCTTTCAAAGACTAAAGAGGCCCCAGCTGGCCTCAAGTTAAGATTGAAAACCCCTAAGGAGAACCTATCTGTTGGCACTGGGACCCTGAGAGAGCTGTGTGAGTGAGGGTTATGGGTACTTCAACCCCCACCTCAGGCCAGTCTGGGGAGGAACTAGGAAGGGAACAGCTTGCTGGCAGGAACTGAGCCCAGAGCTTGCTTCCTACATCAGTGCTGGAGAGACGCCCCCCAATTTTGATGGACCTGGATGTCCCTGGCCCTACCAAGTATGAGGTGCCCAGTGCGTCTCTGCGAGAGTCCTCTCCACACCCCCACTACACCATGGGCCACAAGTACCAGGGCCGAGGTGCGTATCCCTATACCCCTGTTGGTCTCCACCCAAGGATGGGGACCTCCAGCCTTGAAGACTTCCTCACCTACCATCTGCCCTACTTTAGAGGGCGGTGGCCGCAGGGCATGGCAGACTATCTGGCTCCAGAGTGAAAGCCCCTTCACGCAGAAGTCCGACTTCATCCAAGAGCAAAAGGTAGGGGATGCCATATGGGCCAGGTGGAGTGAGGGCAAGGCATATAGAAGAGGGGGTGGTTGGGTGCCAGGTGGAGAAGGTGCCATGTGACCAGCTATGGGGCTGGGGTAGACCAGGGCGGGATGACCAGGGCTAGGTGGCCTGGAAGAATAGGATCAGGGCCTAGGTGAGGAGGTCTTGCAGCCTGTGTCCTGCTTCTTCACAGTGGCCATCACCTGCTGATTACAAGCCACTCAGCCAGCCTGCTTTCCCAGCCTTTAGCTTTGGAGGCCGCCGACACTCTACCAACAAGACACCTGAGGCCCAGGTCCGCCCAGGGATGCTACGGGCCAGGGGTCCTTTTGTCAGTATTCCACTCCATCCTCCCTCAAAGTCTCCTGGCAAAAATCACCCCAGCCCTAACACCTACAACATCCTCCCTGGATACCGTCTGCAGAGCTCACGCTCACCCGCCTTCTCCATGAGCCGATCACCTGCCAGTGCATCCTGGGTCAGCTCTTGTAAGGAGGCCTAGGAGAGGAAGCTGGAACTGCAATAGGGTGGAGTTGGGGCTGGGTCCTGCCTGGGTATGAGCAGGGATGGGAGTAAGGGGTGGGGGCTGGGAACTGAGCCTGACTGAGCTCCTAGCTGGCTCTCTCTACAGCAAAAACCCCCGGTCCAGCTGCCTACTCTGTGGAAGACTGCTACAACTCACGCTTCCCCTCCATTCCAGGAGTGGTCATCCAGGGAGTGCGTAGACCCAAGCGCCATGACACAGGCCCCTTCTGCACGTTGTAGTTTTGTTGGGTATAGAGTGCAAAGCTGGCGTTTTTTGGGGCTTTCCCAGGCCCGCCACTGGAATTCTGTCTGCAGCTGGCCTTCTGACCCCTCTGGGTACCCCAATCCACCCTTCCGTCCAGCAAGACTCTTCTCTCTAGGCTGTGCACAAAGAGAGATCTCCTAGAGACGTCACCTGCCCACGCCCTTGCTAAAGAAATGAATTGATTCTAACTCTGATATGCCTAGCTACCCATCTCTTTCCCAGCGGGCTGTTCTGAAGATGTGGCCTGCTGCTTCTCTGTAATTTCTGGTTTTTCCTGCCCTGGCAGGTTGCCCCCTCCTACCACCCCCCCCCAGGGCTGTGGAGGTAGCAGTCTAGGACTTACTCCTGGCCTAGGACAGGCTGAGAATGAGGCTTTGTAGTAGTGTGAGATACTCTGACACAGTAACACCACCCAAGGGTCTGGTCCAGCATCTACCTGAGGGTCAGACTTCTCACTGAGCTGTTGTGGTGGGTTAGGTGGCCAGTCGCTAGGGTTGAGTAGGACGGCATAGCCAATAAGGAAGGACCAGAAAATCAGCGTATCAGTCACTAACCTCACTTTCCCTAAGGACTTGACCTGAAGATCCAGCGGGGCTTGGTTACCTTTGTCTAGAGAACCTTGCCCAAGGTCCTTCATGTCAAGCCACAGCTCATGGACTCCTTAGGCCTCCATTCAGGCCCTTGTCCCTGCCCTTATCACGACTGGGCTTGTCATCCTACTTAGGAGGAATCTCCTTGCCAGCAGTTAATGCGCTTCATCCCGGGTTCTCCATGCACTTCCTTCTCCCATCAGGCACAGTGCTCACTCTTGCACAGGCTCTGCCCCAGAAGCTGCTATGGTGCCCCAGCACCACCACCTTTTTCAGAGTGGAAGCCCCATGTCCTCACTGACTGTGTACCAACTTGAACGTTGATTCCAGTGCTCTGGGGAATCATGGGGTGGGGGACCTTCACCACTGGGCCCTGTGTAGGCCAGCTCAACCAGCAGCAACAGTGGCAAAGCTGTAGTAGCTGTGGCCTTGGGAATTTAGCCCAGTGGGAATAAAAATCCTGCTTATGGCTGTAACACCAGGCACTCCAGAGCAAGGAGTGGGAATAGCAGAAAGAATGGAGAAAGGGCTTCCAGGAGGAGGCAATAAGAGAAGGGGCTTCCAAGGATGGGCTAGAATGTTGCTGGGAAGAATTTATAGCAGTGCAAAGGCACAAGGAAACAGAGGGTGTGGTGTTTGGTGTGGTGGGGGGTTGGTACAGGGCCAGTGGAAAAGATGGTGAGAGGTGGAGCAGAGGGGAGGCTGAAGACAGATACATGCTGGATCCAGGAGCCTTCATACTGGACAGCAGGAAGGTCTTCAGCCTATATGAGCTTCCTGCAACTACCAAGGACAAGAAACATTGGGGAACCTGGACTCTTGGCTTAAACTTAAAAAAAAAAAATTTTTTTTTCAAAGTAGGGTCTCACTCTAGCCCAGGCTGACCTGGAATTCACTCTGTAGTCTCAGGGTGGCCTCAAACTCACTGCAATCCTTCTACCTCTGCCTCCAGAGTGCTGGGATTAAACGCTTGCGCCACCATGCCCGCTCTAAATTTTTTTTTTTTTTTAAATCACCTTTGGGCTGGAGAGATGGCTTAGCGGTTAAGACGCCTGCCTGCTAAGCCTAAGAACCTGGTTCCAATCTCCAGGTCCCACGTTTAGCCAGATGCAGTGACGCAAGGGCACAATGCCGTCCTTGCCCACAAGGGGGGCGCACGCATCTGGATTTCGTTTACAGCAGCTGAGAGACTGCTGGTGCGCCCATCTCTATCTGTCTCCCTCTCTGTCTCTGTGTCTCTCTCCAAAAATAAAAAAAAAAATAAAACAAAACAATCACCGTGCATCGAACTTTACATGGGCACTGTAAAATTGAACCCAGGTTGCTAGGCATTGCAGGCAAGCACTTTAACTGCTGAGCCCTCTCCAGCCCCTGGCTTAAACTTTAATGAGGATGCCTCATGTTGGGTTGAAAGGCTAGTTAGAGCCTCACATGCCCAACCCATGGTGGTGGTTGTAGCTTGTGTCCCCACTGTGAACTCAGGTCTCTGCAACGTGCCACTGGAGGCACACTGAGATTTTAGTATTTGTGAGCTTTGTCCCCATTTTACCTAGAGGAGACCGAGTTCCAAGGAATGTCATGCATTATACCTCACACTTGTGCCTTGCACTTGTTGGGACCCAGGTACAGGAAGTTTCTACAGTGGTGATGCGCTTCAAATAAATTCTCAATAGCTGGGCGTGGTGGCGGACGCCTTTAATCCCAGCATTTGAGAGGCAGAGGTAGGAGGATCACCATGAGTTCAAAGCCAGCCTGAGACTACAAAGTGAATTCTACGTCAGTCTGGGCTTCAGCCTGGGCTACAGCGAGACCCTACCTCGAAAAACAACAAAAATAAAGTAAAACGTACTTAGATATTCTGGAATGCATAAAGCATTCCCACTCCGCCCTTCAGTCCAGCAGGTCCCAGGGGCTCGGGATCCGGCTGCGGTGGGCGGGGCCTCGACGAAGTCTGGTGCGTCATCAGGACTCTGCCCCTTGCGCGCCGAAGCTTCTGCCCGGAACTTGCGAGCGGCGGCGTTGGCGTGTCCCCGGGGCCTGTTGACTGGCGGACCCTGGCTGTGCGGGGCGGAAGTGGGCGGTGCGTGCCGGTGCAAGCTGCTCTGCGGGCAGAACCTAGCCAAACTGGAGGCTGCTGGGGAACGGGGCTCGGGCGGCCCCCGAGGCTCGGGGGAGCGGGCTTCGGGGGCTCCTGCAGCGTCCGCGGCGACTCCAGGAGAACGTGGCAGTGATGGGGCGCCCAGTCGGGCTACGGCTGGGGCCTCGGCCATGTTTGCGGGGCTGCAAGATCTGGGCGTGGCCAACGGCGAGGACCTGAAGGAGACCCTGACCAACTGCACCGAGCCGCTCAAGGCCATCGAGCAGTTCCAGGTGGGCGGGAGGGGGCCGGGCCGCTTGGGAAGCTGGACACACTCTGCGCGCTCCCGACGCTGTGTCCACTCTCGGATCGAGGTGCTGAACGTCCCGAGCCAGGAGCGCACTGAGGAACTCTGGGTGCTCTCCCCTTTTTCGCGGTTACCACCGGCGCCTCTGGGAACATCTGTGGACATGCCTGTGTACTCAGGGCATCATGGGGTGCACCGGCAGACTTGGCTGCGGCCGAGGTCTCTGTCAGCAAAATGCACTCGCGTTGACCCTCTGCTTCCCAGACAGAGAATGGCGTGCTGCTGCCCTCCCTGCAATCTGCCCTGCCTTTTCTGGACCTGCACGGGACGCCGCGGCTGGAGTTTCACCAGTCGGTGTTTGATGAGTTACGCGACAAACTGTTGGAGCGAGTGTCAGCCATTGCCTTGGAGGGGAAGGCAGAGGAAAGGTAGGTCTCCACCTGCAAGCCTCGGGCAGGTGACTTGTGCAGCTGCTACTTATCTTTGGAGTTGACTAGCAGTCTGGACGGTTATGGGCTGCTTGGCTATACAGCCCTTCTTTAAATAGGGCTAGGAGTGTGTTTAAGAGATTTCTCCCCCCTCCCCTGAGTGTCATTCATGTGGAGATCCATTTCTTCAGTCACACAAGTCTTCCCAGGTATAAGAAGCTGGAAGACCTTTTGGAAAAGAGCTTTTCTTTGGTCAAGATGCCATCCTTGCAGCCAGTCGTGATGTGCGTCATGAAACATCTGCCCAAGGTGAGAGCTATGGAACAAAACTCCCAGGGCTGTGAGCCTTTGGTATATGCAGGTTAGCTAACCAGCCCTGTAGCCTTGGTTGGTGAAAGTCAGACGTGAGCTCAGCACACAGGAGCTGCTTAGCTCCTGAAAAGTTTGATGAATTTGATACCTCAGCACAATCTGTGGTGCCATCAGTGTACCAGTTGCTTCTGGATGAGCCAAGTGGAGATGGAAACTTACCATTTCATTTCCAGGGTTGGGTCCCTTCTGGGGACTCAGTATGTCTGAATTCACCTACTGAAGCTTGGCCGGTGGCCAGGGGAGGGGGGGCTCTGTCCAGTGGATCTAGGCTTTTTTTTTTTTTTTTTTTTCCTCTCTCAAGGTAGAGTCTGGCTCTAGCCCAGGCTGACCTAGAATTCACTATGTAGTTTCAGGGTGGGCTCCAGCTCACAGTGATTCTCCTGCTTCTGTCTCCAAAGATCTAAGTATCTTTTTTTTTTTGGTTTTGTGAGGTAGGGTCTCACTCTGGTCCAGGCTGACCTGGAATTAACTATGTAGTCTCAGGGTGGCCTCGAACTTTCGGTGATCCTTCTACCTCTGCCTCCCAAGTGCTGGGATTAAAGGCGTGCGCCACCACGCCCAGCCTAAGTATCTTTTTTTTTTTTTTTGTAGGAAGCTGAAGCCTCTTGGCCTATCCCGAGGGAAACTTGAGAACATGGGTGCCACATGCAGGAGGCTGTGTTGTTTTCCTTGTAGGTTCCTGAGAAGAAGCTGAAGCTAGTGATGGCTGATAAGGAGCTGTACCGCGCTTGCGCTGTGGAGGTGAAGCGGCAGATCTGGCAGGACAACCAGGCACTCTTTGGTGATGAGGTCTCCCCTCTGTTGAAGCAGTACATCCTGGAGAAAGAGAACGCACTTTTCAGCACCGAGCTTTCAGTTCTGCACAACTTCTTCAGCCCTTCTCCCAAGACCAGGCGCCAGGGAGAGGTGAGGGGAAGGGCGGCCAGGTCATGTGACTCCCAAGTGTGTGCGTAGCCTTTTTCCTGTTTTTTTTTTTTCTTTCTTCTTTTTTTAAAAATATATTTTATTTAGTTATTTATTTGAGAGAGAGAGAGAATGGGCCTCCAGCCACTGCAAACGGACTCCAGATGCATGCGCCCCCTGTGCATCTGGCTTATGTGGGTCCTGGAGACTCAAACCGGGGTCCTTTGGCTTTGCACGCAAACGCCTTAACCACTAAGCCATCTCTCCAGCCCCCCCCCCCCTTTCCTGTTTTTAATGTGTCTGTGAATGTGTACATTAGTCTGTTTCTAGAAGCATGGGCTTGTACATGTGACAGGAGAAAGGGTTGGCAAGAGGCTGAGGAAGGAGGATTGCCACAAGTTTGAGGCCAATCTTGGCTACATAGTAAGACTCTGTCTCAAAACAAAACAAAACAAAAAAACAAAACAAAACAAAATCTAATTTCAAACTAATAATTTTGTTTTTGTTTTTGTTTTTTTTCAAGGTAGGGTTTCACTATAGCCCATGCTGACCTGGAATTCACTATGTAGTCTTAGAGTGGCCTTGAACTCATGGCGATCCTCCTACTTTTGCCTCCAGAGTGCTGGGATTAAAGGCGTGTGCTGCTATGCCTGGCACTCCCTAATTTTTAACATCTTCCTGTACCTTCAGTCCTTCTTCCTTTAGCCCTTAATTTTTTAGCCCATAATTTTTTTCTTGTTTTTTCAAGGTAGTTTCTCACTTTAGTCCATAATCTTTTATTCATATGTGGTTTCTCAATCCATTACTAATAGCTCTTATTTTTCTTGTTTTTAATTCTTTTAAGTCTGTTTGGATGTAAGGATGAAAATTCATTTGATGAAAATAGTTGTATATATCCCATTTGCTCCTGTGGAACTTGTGCATTCAAGAATCATTAATCTGGGGCTAGAGAGATGGTTTAGTGGTTAAGGTATTTGCTGGCAAAGCCAAAGAACCCAGGTTCAATTCCCCAGTACCCAAATAAAGCCAGATGCACAAAGTGGCACATGTGCCTGGAGTTCATTTGCAATGGCTAGAGGTTCTGGCCTACCCATTCTCTCTCTGTCTACTTCATTCTCTCTCTTGCAAATTACTTAATAAAATATTTTATATAAGAACGATTAGCCAGGCATGGTGACACATGCCTTTAATACCAGCACTTGGGAGGCAGAGGTAGGAGAATCACCATGAGTTCGAGGTCACCCTGAGCTTACATAGTAAATTCCAGGTCAGCCTGGGGTAGAATGAGATCCTACCTTGAAAAAAACAAAACAGAACAAACAAACAAACAAACAACAAAAAAACCCAGAAGAACAATTAACGTGGCCTAGAGAGAAGTCTAAGCAGTTAAAGTCCCTTGCTTACAAAGCCTGACTGCTTGGGTCCAATTCCCCAGTACCCACATAGAGCCAGATGCACAAAGTGGCTCGTGTGACTGGAGTTCATTTGCAGTTACAATAGGCCCTGGTGTGCCCATGCTCTCTCCCCCACTCCTGTCTCTCTTGAAAAAATCTTTTTTTAAAATTTATTTTATTTTATTTTTTGGGGGGAGAGAGAGAGAGGGAGAGGAAGAAGAAGACAGAGATGGGCGTGCCAGCAGCCTCTCAGCTGCTACGAATGAAATCCAGATGCGTGCACCCCCTTGTGGTCAAGTGCGGCATTGTGCCCCTTTTGTATCTGATTGGAACCAGCGTTCTTAGGCTTAGGAGGCAGGCGCCTTAACCACTAAGCCATCTCTCCAGCCCAAAAAAACTTTAAAAAAAAAAATAGTTTTATTTTTATTTACTTATTTGAGAGAAAGAGGCAGAGAATGGGCATGCCAGGGCCTCCAGCTACTGCAAACGAACTCCAGATGCATGTGCCACCTTGTGCACCTGGCTTACGTGGATTCTGGGGAATCGAGCCTTGAACTAGGGTCCTTAGGCTTCATAGGCAAGCACTTAACTGCTAAGCCATCTCTCCAGGCCTCTCTCAAAAATTTTAACAAATTGTTAATTAAAAAAGAATGATTAACCTCAAAAAAGGGTGAAGCTGGGAGAAGGTTCAGCAGTTAAAGGTGCTTGCTTGCAAAGTCTGCCTATCCAGGTTCAGTTCCCCAGTACTTGTAAAGTCAGACTCACAATGCATCTTTTTTTAAATTAAAAAAAATTTTGTGTGTGTGTGGAAAGAAAGAGGTTTATTTTGGCTCACAAGCTTGAGGAGGAAGCTCCATGATGGCAGGGAAAACAATGGTATGAGCAGTGGGTGGACATCAACCCCTGTCCAACATAAGGTGGACCATAGCAACATGACAGTGTGCCAAACACTGGCAAGGGGAAGCTGGCTATAACACCCATAAGCCCACCCCCAACAATACACCTCCAGGAGGCTTTAATTTTAGCTGGGGAGACTAGCATTCAGAGCACTTAAGTTTATGGGGGACACCTGAATCAAACCACCACATTCCATCCCTGGCCCCCATAAACTGATAACCATACATAATGTAAAATGCAATGCATTCATCCAACTTTAAAAGTCCCCATATTTTTTTATCAATCCTAATGATGTTCAAACATTCCCATACTCCAAGGTCTTTTAATTATTTTATTTTTATTTTTATTTATTTATTAGAGACAGAGAGAGGGAGAGAAGGAGAGAGAGAGAGAGAGAGTGAGAATGGGTGCGCCAGGGCCTCTAGCCACTGCAAACGAACTCCAGACGCATGCGCCACCATGTGCATCTGGCTAACATGGGACCTGGAGAATTGAACTGGGGTCCTTAGGTTTCACAGGCATGTGTCTCAACCACTAAGCCATCTCTCCAGCCCTCCAAGGTCTTTTAACTGAGACATAATACCAAAAATAATCCCCCAAAATCCATAATGGCACAGAGTAAACATTCACACTGCAAAAAATGGCATGGGGCATAGTAAAGAAATATTCAACCAATACAAGATTTAAAACAACCAGGGCAAACATCAAACTCTGTAGCTTCAAGTTCAACAATTCTAGCCAGTGACAAATCTCCAAGTCCGATAATTCTAACCAGCAACAAGTCCCTGGAATTCCAATTCCACCCCTCCAGCTAGGTTACTCACAATCCTGGAAAACGTCATCGGGTTTGGCAGCTCTCCTTGGCAGCCATCTTGTGGTACTGGCATCTCCACTGGGTCTCCACTGCAATCCACAGTTCATCCTCATGGCCCCATGGGATCTCCATGCAGGCATCCAACAAACCTGCTTCACACTGCCCATGGCCGTTTCCAAAACACTAGACCACGTTGCAAACTTAATGACCTTCTCTTTCCTGTATTTCTTTTTTTAAAAAAATTTATTTTATTTTATTTATTTATTAGAGACAGAAAGAGAGAGAGAAAGAGTGAGAATGGGCGTGCCAGGACCCCTAGCCACTGCAAACAAACTTCAGATGCATGTGCTACCATGTGCATCTGGCTTACATGGGACCTGGAGAATGGAACCGGGGTCCTTAGGCTTCGCAGGCAAATGCCTTAACCACTAAGCCATCTCTCCAGCCCTTTCCTGAATTTCTTATACTCCACAATACCAGGTAGGGTGCCAATTTGTTAATCCAGGGGGGAATAAAGCAGACTTTGAAAAACAGGGCACTCCTTTAGCACTCAGGCCCCTTCAAAAGAGTCTACTTTCTTCCTGTTGCCCCAGTGCAGGTCAGCTGGCCCAATCTCAAAGGTTGAAATCGCTCAATTGTAGCTGAATGGACAGCAGTTCACCCAAAGATTTCATTTTTTCTGTGCCATATCTCTCTGCTCACACCAGTTCATTTCTACACAAAGCAACCCTGTACAACTCAGGACATGGGCATAACAGCAAGCTTCTCACATAAACTTCTAGCCCAATCCATGCAAAGCTCTTTCTCACCTTCATAAACCAAACCAAATCTGACAGTCCATAGTTCTTACTGAATTCATGTCTTTCAATTCTGACCAGAATAGTCCATCAAGCTGTACTTACAGCACTGCAAGGCGTCTCTTAGGCCAAGGTTTCAAATCCTTCCACATTCCTCTTGAAAATCAGCTCCAAAAGGCCAAAGCCACACAGTCAAGTGTCTAGCAACAGTCCCACTCTTTGGTACCACTTTATTCTTGCAGTCAGGTTTGCATTGCTGGTAAAAATCACCCAACCAAGAGCAGCTTGTGGTAAAAACAAAGAGGTTTATTTTGGCTTACAGGCTTGAGGGGGAAGTTCTATGATGGCAGGGAAAACAATGGCATGAGCAGAGGGTAGACATCACCTCCTGGCCAACATAAGATGGACCATAGCAACAGGAGAGTGTACCCCACCATGCATCTTTTTATCTCTTTCTTTCTCTTTTTTTTTTTTTTTTTTTGCCCAGGTTGACCTGGAATTCACTATGTAGTCTCAAGGTGGCCTCAAACTCATGGCGATCCTCCTACCCCTGCCTGCCAAGTGCTGGGATTAAAAGTTTGTGCCATCATACTCGGCTTAACAATGCATCTTAAAAAAAAAAAAATATATATATATATATATATATATATATATATTTATTTATTTATTTTGGTTTTTCGAGGTAGGGTCTCCCTCTAGCCCAGGCTGACCTGAAATTTACTCTGTAGTCTCAGGGTGGCCTCGAATTCACAGCAATCCTCCTACCTCTGCCTCCCGAGTACTGGGATTAAAGGCGTGCGCCACCACACCCAGCTTGTTGATTTTGTTTTTTGAGGTAGAGTCTCATTCTAGCTCAGGCTGACATGAAATTCTCTATGTAGTCTCAGGGTGTTCTATTTTTTTTTTTTTTTTTGGTTTTTCAAGGTAGGATCTCACTCTAGCTCAGGCTGACCTGGAATTCACTGTGTAGTCTCAGGGTGGCCTCGAACTCATGGTGATCCTTCTACCTCTGCCTCCCAAGTGCTGGGATTAAAGGCGTGCGCCACCATGCCCGGCTCAGGGTATTCTTTGAACTCAATGGTGATCCTCCTACTTCTGCCTTCCGAGTGCTGGGATTAAAGGTGTGTGCCAGCACGCCCGGTATTTTTAAATTTTATTTTATTTATTTCTTTATTTGAGAGAGAAAGAAGAGGCAGATAGACAGAAAGAGAGAATGGGGATGCTAGGGCAAATGAACTCCAGATGCATGCGCCCTTTGTGCATCTGGCTTACATGGGTCCTGGGGAATTGAACTGGGCTCCTTAGGCTTTGCAGACAAATGCCTTAACTACTAAGCCATTTCCCCAGCCCCACTCCAGGTTTTTTTTTTTTTTTTTTTTTTTTTTTTTGGTTTTTCGAGGTAGGGTCTCACTCTGGCCCAGGCTGACCTGGAATTAACTATGTAGTCTCAGGGTGGCCTTGAACTCATGGCGATCCTCCTACCTCTGCCTCCCGAGTGCTGGGATTAAAGGCGTGCGCCACCACGCCCAGCTTTCCAGGGTTTTTTTTTTTTTTTTGGTTTTTGCAAGGTAGGGTCTCACTCTGGTCCAGGCTGACCTGGAATTAACTATGTAGTCTCAGGGTGGCCTCGAACTCTCAGCGATCCTCCTACCTCTGCCTCCTGAGTGCTGGGATTAAAGGCATGCGCCACCACGCCCGGCTCCAGGTATTTAAAAAAAAAAAAAAATTATTTATTTACAAGCAGAGAGAGAGAGAGAGAGAGAGAGAGAGAGAGAGGAGGGAGGGAGGGAATGGGTGCACTAGGGCCTCCAGCCACTGCAGATGAACTCCAAACACATACGCCAGCTTGTGCATCTGGCTTTATATGGGCATTAGGGAATTGAACCTGGGTCATTAGGCTTGGCAAGCAAGCACCTTAACCACTGAGCAATCTCCCCATCCCTCACAATGTATCTTGAGTTCATTTGCAGCCACAAAAGGCTAAAGCTCCCATGCACACACATACACATAAAAATAAATTAACAAATTCAAAGATTATTAATCAGTGTAATAAAATAATTACCATAATCATTACCTTTTTTTTTACATAAAAATTTAAATTTTATTATATGGGTTACATAAAGCCATTTCCATACATGATCATTATCTATTAATAAGAGAAAAAAACAAAAAAGCACTGGCCAGACATGGTGGCTCATGTCTTTAATCCCAGGAGGCTGGGGTAGGAGGATCTGAGTTCAAGGCCAGCCTAGGATCTAGAGTAAGTTCCAGGTTATCCTGGTTAGAGTGTGACCCCACCCAGTACACATGTAAAGCCAGATGCACAAAGTGGTACATGCATCTGAAGTTTGTTTGCTGGCAGAGCCTCTGGCATACCCATATTCTCTCTCTCTCAGACACTCTCTTTCTCTGTCTCCTTCCCTCCCTTCTTCTGTCCCAATGAATGAATGAATGAATAAATAAATAAATAAATAAATCAGAAAACAAGCAGCTGGATGTGGTGGTACATACCTTTAATCCCAGCACTTGGGAGACAGTGATAGGAGGATTGCCATGAGTTCGAGGCCACCCTGAGACTACATAGTGAATTCCAGGTCAGCCTGAGCTAGAGTGAGACCCTACCTCGAAAAACAAAAACAACAACAAAAAAAGACTGTTGGGCTGGAGAGATGGCTTACCAGTTAAGGCATTTGCCTGTGAAGCCAAAGGACTCTGGTTCGAGTCCCCAGGACCCATGTAAGCCAGATGCACAAGGTGGCATATGAGTCTGGAGTTTATTTACAGTGGCTGAAGGCTGTGGCATGCCCATTCGCTCCCTCTCTCCTTTCTTTTTTTTCAAAATATTTTATTTTTAAAAATTTATTTTATTAGAGAAAGGCAGAGAGAGACACAGGGAGAATGGGCACATTGGGGTCTACAGCCACTGCAAATGAACTCCAGATGCATGCGCCACCTTGTGTATCTGGCTTATGTGGGTCCTGGGGAATTACCGAGGTCTTTTGGCTTTGCAGGCAAGAGTCTTAACCTCTAAGCCATCTCTCCAGCCCTCCCTCTCGCTTTTCTCTGTCTGCCCTTCTCTCTCTCTCTGTCAAATAAATAATTTTTTTTTTGGTTTTTCGAGGTAGGGTCTCACTCTGGCCCAGCCTGAAAATAAATAATTTTTTAAAAAGAATGTTCAGCCGGGCATGGTGGCGTATACCTTTAATCCCAGCATTTCGGAGGCAGAAGTAAGAGGATCACTGTAAGTTCAAGGCCACCCTGAGACTACATAGTGAATTCCAGGTCAGCCTGGGCTAGAATGAAACCCTACCTCAAAAAAAAAAACAAAAAAAAAAACACCCCAAAAAAACAGCCTGGCGTGCACGCCTTTAATCCCAGCACTTGGTAGGAAGAGGTAGGAGGATCACCGTGAGTTCAGGCCATCCTGAGACTACATAGATAATTCCAGGTCAGCCTAGGCCAGAGTAAGACCCTACCTCGAAAAACAAACACACAAGCAAGCAAAAAAAAAAAAAAACCACCGAACACTGAATTAAACCTTTTTTTTTTTTTTCCCAAACACAGAAGAAGGAGGGAGACAGAGAAAATGGGTATACCAGGGCCTCTTGCCACTGCAAAAGAACTCCAGATATATATGCCACTTTGTGCATCTGGGTTTATGTGGGTACTGGGGATTTGAACCTTGGCCATCAGGCATCGCAAGCAAGTACCTTAACCACTGAGCCATCTCTCCAGTCCTGAACTCAACTCTCCCTCTCCCCCCAAGGTAGGGTCTCATTCTAGCCCAGACTGACCTGGAATTCCCTATGTCATCTCAGGGCCTCAAACTCATGGCACTCCTACCTCTACCTCCCAAGTGCTAGGATTAAAGGTATGTGCCACCATGACTGGCTTCAACTTTTTATCTTTTATTGATGTTGGCATTTTTCTCAACTCAGATTTGCTATAACTAACAATTTTTTTTTTTTTCGAGGTAGGGTCTCACTCTAGCCCAGGTTGACCTGGAATTCACTATGTAGTCTCAAGGTGGCCTTGAACTTATGGCAATCCTCCTTCCTGTGCCTCTCAAGTGCTGGGATTAAAGGCGTGTGCCACCACACCCAGCTTTTAAAAAATATTTTATTTTTATTTATTTATTTGAGAGAGGGAGAGAGAGAGAGAGAAAGACAGGGCACACCAGGGCTTCTAAGCCACTGCAAATGAACTCCAGATGCATGTGCCCCTTTTTACATCTGGCTTACATGGGTACTGGGGAATCAAACCGAGGTCCTTTGGTTTTGCAGGCAAGCACCTTAACTGCTAAGCCATCTCTCCAGTCCCCAACATATATATTTTTTTAAGTTCTATTTATTTGTCAGGAGAGAGACAGAAGAGAATATGGGTGTGCCAGGGCCTCTAGCCACTGCAAACAAACTCCAGCTGCCTACACCATGTGCATCTGGCTTATATGGGTACTGGGGAATTGAACCTGGGTTCTTAGGCTTTGCAGGCAAACACCTTAACTGCTAAGCCATCTCTCTAGGCCCTTGTTTTTTGTTGTGTGAAGCAGGGTCTTACTGTAGTCCTGGCTGACCTAGAATTCACTCTAGCCCCACATACTGATCCTCCTCCCTCTGGACTTCCAGAATGCTGGGACTCAAGATGTGTGCTACTATATCCCAGCACTGTTTAGTTTTGAGGCAGGGGCTCATTCTAGCCTAGGCTGACCTGGAACTCACTCTGTAGTCCAGACTGATTTTTAAATTTATTTTGAAATTTATTTTGTTTATTTGAGAATGGGCATACCAAGGCCTTCAACTGCTGTGAACAAACTCTAGATACATGCACCACTTTGTGTATCTGGCTTATGTGGGTCTGGGGGATCGGACCTGGGTCCTTTGACTTTGCAAGCAAGCAAGTGCCTTAACCACTAAGCCATTTGTCTAGCCCTGCTTTTTTATTTTTTATTTTGAGGTAGGGCCTCACTCCAGCCCAGGCTGACCTAGCACTCATTCCATAGTTCTAGGCTCGCTTCACCTGGCTTCCAGTCTGGTCTTGATCTTTACCAGCCTCATGAATACTAGGGGTGAGAGGTGTGAACCACAAATGCCTGGTTTTGAGCTTTTAAAAAGTTATATTTAGCCGGGCGTGGTGGCGCACGCCTTTAATCCCAGCACTCGGGAGGCAGAGGTAGGAGGATCGCCGAGAGTTCGAGGCCACCCTGAGACTACATAGTGAATTCCAGGTCAGCCTGGACCAGAGTGAGACCCTACCTCAAACAACGAAAAAAAAAAAGTTATATTTTTGGGAATGGAGAGATGGTTGAGCAGTTAAGGTGTTTGCCTGTGAAGCCTAAGGACCCAGGTTCAATTCCCTAGTACCCATGTAAGCCAGATGCACATGTGTCTGGAATTTGCAGTGACTAGAGGCCCTGGTGTGCCCATTTTCTCCCTCCCTCCCTGTCTTTCAAATAAATAAAATATATTTTTAAAAAAATTATATTCTGGGCTGGAGAGATGGCTTAGTGGTTAAGGTCCCTGCCTTCTAAGCCTAAGAACGCTGGTTCCAATCTCCAGTGGTTCCAATCTCCAGGTCCCACGTTTAGCCAGATGCAAAGTGACACAAGGGCGCAATGCTGCACTTGACCACAAGGGGGCGCACACATCTGGAGTTCGTTCGCAGCAGCTGAGAGTGCCGGCGAGCCCATTTCTTATCTGTCTTCCTCTCCCTCTCTCTCTGTCTCACTCTAAAACAAAAAAATTATATTCTTATGCATATGAGAAATGCAAATGGCAAAATAGGCAGAAGAGCTGAAAAAGCCAGGCATGGTTGTGCACCCCTTTAGTCCCAGAACTTTGGGGACTGAGGTAGAAGGATTGCCATGTGTTTTAAGGCCAGCCTGAGACTACATAGTGAATTCCAGGTCAGCTTGGGCTAGAGTGAGACCCTGCCTCAGAAAATAACAATAAAAAAAAAACATTCCCTGCACATAACTGGTTTTCACTGTAGGCAGCCTTCAGTCCTCACTTCCATGTGGGCTTAGTGATATCCATCACCTTGGGCTTGCCCCAAAATATCTTTGCACCTTGGTGTAGAGGCCCAGTTAGCCATGGTCAGTTAGCAGCTGGATGAAGTTTCTTTGTGTTGGCTGTAGGGCAATAGGATCCCTCATGCTGACCTGGACTGTGTGGCCTAATTCCCTTGTTGGGGGAGGGTAAGGTTGGTGATGCCTACCAAGGCAGGGGCACTGATGTCCCTGCATAGCCATTCCCTTCTTGGAGAACAGGGTAGGGAGAACTGGATGCCAATGTTGTGCTCTGCATACCAGGGGTCCTGGCCCTAATACTGGTAGTTGGACAGGGATGACTACACAACCTCCAGCTGAGGAAGAAGACTGGGAGACGCAGGGCCCAGTGTAGCCTCCAGGCCTTGACCTAGATCCTGGGACAGTGGCACTATGGCCTGAGTCTTCCCATGTTGGGACTCTTCCTTGGGATGGGCACTCAGTGCTGCCTCTGGATTGAGCCACCAAACCTGCCAGATATCTGCATGAGGTCATGGTGGGTCACAGCAGGTCACAGGCTAAGAAGGAACCCTGGAGATGGTTTTGGATCTACCACCTTGAGTAACAGAACCTGGCAATGTCAAACAGGGTACCAATGTTTCATGACAGAATCTGCCCAAAGCAGTAGAAAGGACAGCTGTCCAGGGGAGGCCAGCTGTGTCCAGGACTGATGCATCTTTGTGTGTTGCTGGCAGGGTGGTATTTGAGTAGGGTTCTGGGCTCCACATACCTGTCCTGCCCCACAGGTGGTTCAGAAGCTGACACAGATGGTGGGCAAGAACGTGAAGCTGTACGACATGGTGCTGCAGTTCCTACGCACGCTCTTCCTGCGGACCAGGAATGTGCACTACTGCACACTGCGGGCCGAGCTGCTCATGTCCCTGCATGACCTGGATGTAGGCGACATCTGTACCGTGGACCCCTGCCACAAGGTAGCACCACCTACCTACTCATTCAGCATCCTCCTTGGCTTCTCCCCTGGGGTGCATTAGTCCAGAGACTGGGTGCTGACCACTGCCAGCCTACTGCTTGGAATGTCATGTGCTCCTCTGCACCAGTTGGGGGTGACCAGATGTTGTAGTCTGCTCCGTGTTGCTGGGATGAACTTCCAAACAGCTACTGTTTATGGGAGGAACAGGACTTATTTCAGGCTTAGAGACCCAGGGAAAGTTCCATAATAGTGGAAGAAACTGGCCCCCTTTCACAGATCCAAGCTGAGAGAAACTACCAAAAACAAGCACAAACAGGCAGCAAACAGCAGGGATCCAGGCAGAGCTCAGACCACTCTGCAGACATTGGGCTGGAAATCAGATCTGCCCCCCAGTGACACCTCCTCCAGCCAGGCGGCTGGAAATCCAAGTTAACACCTGAGTCTATTGGAGATAAATATATTCAGACTACCACACCGAGCCCTGTGGCTGTCCAAACCAGAGACCTGGCTGTCTGGGTGCCTCCGTTGTTGGCTCTCTAGCCCCTGCTCTGCTGTTGCAAGTATAGGCCCTATGTTCACCCTGGATCGTCTTTCTGCCAGGCCATCTGCCTGGCTCAGTCCTAGCTGGCCAGCCCCAGAGTAGCTTAGGGATGGGCTTTTCTGCATGGCCTTCTTTCTACACCATGGGCATAGTTCCTTGAGGCTATCTTCTGTGTGAGGTATCATACTCTGAGTTCATTACTCAACACTGCAGTGTCCACCCCTGTTGCTGGGACAAACATCTAACCAGAAGCACTTTCTGGGAGGAAAGGGTTAATTTCAGGCTTACAGATTCCAGGGGAAGTTTAACATGGTGGAGGAAACTGGCTCACTTCAGCATCGCCAGCAGAGAGAGAAGCCAGCAGCAGCAAGCACAAATAGCCAGAGCTCAAAAAAGTAGGAAGTTTCATTAAAAATGTATGGTGATAAGCTGGGTGTGGTGGTGCATGTCTTTAATCCCAGCACTTGGGAAGCAGAGGTAGGAGGATCTCCGAGAGTCCAAGGCTACCCTGAGACTACATAGTGAATTCCAGGTCAGCAGGGGCTGGAGTGAAACCCTACCTTGGAAAACAAAGCAAATAAAAAAAAGTATGGTTGTCCATGCCTTTAATCCCAGCACTGGGAAGACAGAGGTAGGAGGATCAGGTAGAGGTAAGAGGATCATTGTGAATTTGAGGTCAGCCTGGGACTAGAGTGAGTGCCAGGTCAGCCTGGGCTAGAGTGAGACCCTACTTCAATAAAAAACAAAAACCAAAAAAGCAAAATAAGTCTATTGGGGGACATACATTTACATTCAAGCCACAATAGCCTTTGTCTTTTTTTTTTTTTTTTTTTTTTTTGGTTTTCAAGGTAGGGTCTCATTCTAGTCCAGGCTGACCTGGAATTCACTATGTAATCTCAGGGTGGCCTTGAACTCATGGTGATCCTCCTACCTCTGCCTCTTGAGTGCTGGGATTAAAGGCGTGCGCCACCATGCCCAGCTACCTTTGTCTTCTTACAGGGAAAAAACCAATGTGCTTCCTCCATACTAACCCTTGCTGCTTTTGGCTCTAGGGAGGACACCTGCTTCCTATAGGCCTCTTCATTCCCCATGAAAGTTCAGTGGTACCTTCTGTTCCTACCACATTCAAGACTGAGTACTGGTGGCTGGGCACTAGATCTATTTCTTTCTTTGTCACTACTTACTAAACATGTGACAAAGTAATGGGACTCTTGGACGTTCCAGCTTAGAGACCTCTGCTGTCCAACCTTCCTGGGCCAACATGGCCCCTTAGGAAACTATCTTCTCTCTCCAGGGGCCCCTTCCATTTTGGGCTTGGTCTGCAGTGGGACTTCAGACCTTGGCCTGTGTTTGTCTTTCTCTCTGTCCTGTACTTTGGGCAGTGGTAGAATCTAAGTGAGAGGCAAGGCTCTGGGTACACCTGGATTGTGCACTTTCTTCCTGCAGTTCACTTGGTGCCTAGACGCCTGCATCCGAGAGCGGTTTGTGGACAGCAAGAGAGCCCGGGAGCTGCAGGGATTTCTTGATGGAGTGAAGAAGGGGCAAGAGCAGGTCCTAGGGTAAGGGTTGGCTCTTTCAGGGCCACAACTCTGGTCTCCTATTCACAAATGTTCTGTGGGACATGCAGTGTCACTATTGATAGCTGGGACCCATTCCAGTATGTTTTGGGATATCAATGTCAGATACCTCAGTCTGTGGCTAAGAGAAGACATGGTTTGGTACAAGTCTGGGTAGCAGAGAGGCCCTTATCTGGGGGAGCCAGTGTAGGGACCTGGAGGGCTGTTCTCTGCAGCACTGTGATGCCTGAGCTGAGAGGTGGGCTAGAGACCCCAGCCTGGTTCCCAGCACCCTTTTTATGGGGTCCGGACACAGTGTTATTGGTACAGCCCTGCCACAGTTCCTCATTAGAATCTTCTTGGGCTTACTGCTGAACCCAGATGCTGGCCAGGTTTAGCCTTTTTCCTGTTTTTGTTTTGGAGGCAAGGTCTCACTCTAGCTCACACTGACTTGGAAATCATTCTGTATCCCTAGGCTAGTCTCAAACTCAAGGCAGTCTCCTACCTTAGCCTTCCAAGTGCTGGGAATAAAAGTGTGTACCACCACACCAGGCAGGCTTAACTTTTTGTTTGTTTGTTTGTTTGTTTTGGTTTTTTGAGGTTAGTTCTTGCTCTAGCCCAGGCTGACCTGGAATTAACTATATAGTCTCAGGCTGGCCACAAACTCTTGGCAATCCTCCTACCTCTGCCTCCCAAGTGCTGGGATTAAAAGCATGCATCACCATGCTTGGCGCTTAATTTTATATATATATATATATATATATATATATATATATATATATATTTTTTTTTTTTTTTTTTTTTTTGAGGTAGGGTTTCACTCTAGCCTATACTGACCTGGAATACATTTTGTAGTCCCAGGTGGCTTCAAACTCATAGTGATCCTCCTACCTCTGCCTCCCAAATCGTGGGATTAAAGGCATGAACCATCATTCCTGGCCCTAGGTTTAACTTTTTTTTCTTTTTCCCGTTTTTCCATTTTATTTATTTATTAGAGAGAAGGAGGCAGATAGAAAACGGGCATGCCAGGGCCTCCAGCCACGGCAAATGAACTCCAGACTCATGTGCCACCTACTGCATCTGGGTTATGTGGGTATTAGGGAATCGAATCTGGGTCCTTAGGCTTCTCAGACAAGTTCCTTAACTGCTAAGCCATCTCTCCAGCCCCCTAACTTTTTTATTTATAGCTTTCAGACATGTACATAATGTATTTTGATCATAATCTCTTCCTGTTGCCTTCTTTTGTCCTTCCTCTCTCATCCTTCTTCTACTGCCCCCTTCTTTCCAACTAGACCCTCTTCTACTTTTTCTCTTTCTTTTTCCTCCCTCCTCCATCATAATGGAATGTTGTTGGCCCAATACTGTACAGGTTTTGTGCAGGTAATGACAGCCGCTGTGAGGTCATGAAAGCACCTCCACTTCATGTCCAGAATATGGCGCACCAAAGCACTCTTCCCCATTCTCTGACTCTTAAAATTCTCCCCACCCCCTCTTCCACGAGAGATAAAGATGTCTCATCTAAGGCTGGAGAGATGGCTTAGCAATTAAGGTGCTTGCCTGCGCAACCTAAGGACCTAGGTTTGATTCCCAAGAACCCACAAAAGCCAAATGCACATGGTGGTACATACATCTGGAGTTTGTTTGCAGTGGCTAAAGGCCCTGGTATGCCCATTCTCTCTCTTTTGTTCTCTCTCTCATAAGTAAATAAAATATTTTTAAAATACTTGAAAAAAAGATGTTTCACTTAGCACTGAACTTTTTTTTTTTTTCCGAGGCAGGGTCTCATTCTAGCTCAAGCTGACCTGGAATTCACTATGTAGTCTCAGGGTGGCCTCAAACTCATGGTGATCCTCCTACCTCTACCTTCCAAGTGCTGGGATTAAAGGCGTATGCCACCATGCTTGGCTGCCAGTTTTGTTTTGTTTTGTTTTGTTTTTTTTTTGTTTTTATTTTTATTTTTATTTATTTATTTATTTGAGAGAGAGAGATACAGAAATAGGCAGGGAGAGAGAGAGAGAGAAAGAATGGGCTCACCAGGGCCTCCAGCCACTGCAAATGAACTCCAGATGCATGTGCCCCTTTGTGCATCTGGCTTCCGTGGGTCCTGGAGAATAGAGCCTTGAACCGGGGTCCTTGGGCTTCACAGGCAAGCATTTAACCACTAAGCCATCTCTCCAGCCCCCTGTTTTTGTTTTTATTGCTCTTTTTGTTGTTTTTTTTTAGGTAGGGTCTCATTCTAGCCCAGGCTGACCTAGAATTCACTATGTAATCTCAGGGTGGCCTTGAACTCACAGCAATCCCCCTACCTCTACCTCCTAAGTGCTGGGATTAAAGGCATGTGCCACTATGCCCAGCTTTTTAAAAAATGTATTTTATTTGTTTATTGGAGAGGGAGAAAGAGATCGATATAGAGAGGGAATGAGCACACCAGGATCTCTAGCCATGCAAACAAACTCCAGATGCATACGCCACCTTGTACATCTGGCTTTACATGGGTACTGGGGAATTGACCTCTGTTCCTAAAGCTTTGTAGGCAATTTCCAGCCCTGGCCAGGTTTTTGTAAGTGTGTTTTGTTTTGTTTTGTTTTGTTTTGTTTTGAGACGGGGTCTCACTCTAGCCCAGGCTGGTCTGGAACTCAACACAAGGTAATCCTCCTACCTCAGCCTTCTGAATGTGGGTTATAGGCATGACCCACCATGCTCATGCTTCGCTTTTTTTTTTCTCCATTGTTGTTTTGAGACAGAGTCTCACATAGCCCAAGTTGGCTTTGAAGTACATATATAGCTAAGGATGACCTTGAACTCCTACCTCTACTTCTCAAGTGGTAGAATTACAGGTCTATGCTACCACATCTGGTTTGGGCCAGGCTTCTTTTATATATATATATATATATATATATGATTGATTATTCATTTATTTGAAAGAGAGAAAGAATGGGGCTTACCTACAAAGCCTAAAGACTCATGTTCAACTCTCCAGGTCCCATGTAAGCCAGACACACAGTGATGCAAGTGCACAAGGTCGTACATGAGCACAAGGGGCCACACACCTCTGGAGTTTGATTACAGTGACTGGAGGCCCTGGTGCATCCATTCTCTCTGTCTTACTCTTGCATTTAAAAAGGGGGGGGGGGAACCTGGAGAGATGGCTTAGTAGTTAAGGCACTTGCCTGCGAAGCCAAAGGACCCAGGTTTGATTCCTAAGGACCCACATAAGCCAGATGCACAAAGTGGCGCATGTCTGGAGCTCGTTTACAGTGGCTAAAGGCCCTGGTGTGCCCATTCTCTCTCTCTCTGTGTCAAATAAATAAAAATTAAATATTAAAAAAAAGACAGGGCTTAGTGGTTAAGGTGTTTGCCTGTAAAGCCAAAGGATCCCAGTTCAGCTCTCCAGGACCCACGTAAGCCAGATGCACAAGGGGGTGCATGCATCTGGAGTTCGTTTTCAGTGGCTGGGGGCCCTAGTGCACCTATTCTCTCTCTCTTTCTCTCTCTGCCTCTTTCTCTCAAATAAATAAATAAAAAATATATTTTTTAAAAAGGGCTGGAAAAATGGCTTAGCTGGAAAAATTCTTCAGGTCTCATGTAAGCCAGATGCATGTGGTGGTGCATGTGTCTGGAGTTAATTTGCAGTGGCTTGAGGCCCTGGCGTGCCCATTTTTACTCTTTCTCTCTCTCTCCCCCCCTCTCCCTCTCTCTGTCTCTAATAAATAAATTAAAAAATCTTAAAAAAGGGCTGGAGAGATGGCTTAGTGGTTAAGCACTTGCCTATGAAGCCTAAGGACCCTGGTTCAAGGCTCAATTCTCCAGGACCCACGTAAGCCAGATGCACAAGGGGGTGTGTCTGGAGTTTGTTTGCAGTGGCTGGAGGCCCTGGCATGCCCATTTTCTCTCTCTCTCTCTCTCTCCCCCTGCCTATTTCTGTATCTCTCTCTCCCTCTCTCTCAAATAAATAAATAAAAAAAAAAAAAAAAAAAAAAAAAAAAAAAAATCTTAAAAAAAAAAAAGTCTGGGGCTGGAGAGATGGCTTAGCAGCTAAGGCGCCTGCCTGCTAAGCCTAAGAATGCTGGTTCCAATGTCCAGCGGTTCCAATCTCCAGGTCCCACGTTTAGCCAGATGCAAAGTGAGGCAAGGGCGCAATGCTGCACTTGCCCACAAGGGGGCGCACACATCTGGATTTCGTTCACAGCAGCTGAGACTGCTGGCGTGCCTATCTCTGTCTCCCTCTCCCTCTATCTCTCTCTGTCTCTCTCTCCAAAAATAAATAAAAAATAATAAAAAATTAAAAAAAAAAAAGTCTACTGAGCTTGCCTCAGAGAGAGAGAGAGGGAGAGAATAGGTATAACAGGGCCTCCAGACACATGCAGTAACTTGTGCATCTGGCTTATGTGGGTACTGGAGGATTGAACCTAGGTCCTTAGGCTTCCCAGACAAGTACCTTAACCACTAAGCTATCACTCCAGCCCAGGTTTTTAGAAATAAAGAATAGACTTTTTTTTCTCTTAACTACAGTTTTGAACATCTTTGAGCCTGGCATGGTGGTGCACCACACCTTTGATCCCAACACTTGGGAGGCAGAGATAGGAGGATAGCTGTGAGTTTAAGGCCAGCCTGAGGCTACAATAAGTTCAAGGTAAAGTGAGACCCTACCTTGAAAAAAAAAAAGAAAAGAAAAAAGAAGATCTTTGAGTGATTATAGACAAATTATGAATTCAGTACAGAGAAAAGCTTCCTCTCTGGGGCCAATCCCTGCTAAGGATTGGCATCCCAGTCTGTGGCTATCCCTTCGTGGGCCCAGTGCTGCAGCCCATAGGGATGGAACACCCGGCCTCCTCAGTTTATACCAAGGGCTGGCTCCTTTCAGGGATTTGTCCATGATCCTGTGTGATCCCTTCGCCATCAACACACTGTCCCTGAGCACCATCAGGCACTTGCAAGAGCTGGTCAGCCAGGAGACACTGCCCAGGGTGAGCACAGGGGCGGCTGGTGACTATGCACACACTGGCCCAAAGCACACATTTCCCACCCTTGAAATTGGATTTCACTACCTAAGCGGGTGGTAGCACATGGGTGCCCCTGATCACTGTCCTGGGGGTACTGGCCATGGACAGCAGGGGTCCTGCTGTGTCCAGTGAGGCCAGAGGACAGCACAGCTTTGAGCTCTGCTGAAGCCTCTGTTTCCCTGCAGGACAGTCCTGACCTCCTCCTCCTACTCAGGCTGCTGGCACTGGGCCAGGGTGCATGGGACTTGATCGACAGCCAGGTCTTCAAGGAGCCTAAGATGGTATGGGGTTCCTTTTCTGCTAATTGTGGGGAGTGATAGGTTGAGGCCCTCTGGTCCCAAGGCTCTTCTTCTAGAATTTTCTTTTTGGGAAGATCCCCATCAGGGATGTTAGATTAGCTTCAGGGTGGTGGCTCTTCCATTTTGACCAGGGCCCAGAAGGGGCTCTGCATGAGCAACCATGATTGTGCTAGATTGGGGGTTCAACATAGCACTAGACTTGGGTCTCAGTGAGTAAAAAGGAAGAACCTGGGGACCAATGTCCAAGAAAGCTGAGCCTGCCAGGTGTGGTGGCATGCACATTTATTTCCAGCACTCAGGAGGTTGAGGTTGGTGGATTGCTGTGAATTTAAGGCCAGCCTGGGGCTAGAGTGAAACCCCGTTTTGTAAAAGCCCAGAAAGCTCTTGCTGAGGAAGGTGTATGGGGTAGGCCTGTGTGGGACCCACACTGAGCAGAGGGTGGCTGGGTATGTACTGAGCAGCTGGGTCTGTGGGAGCCCCGTGGTCTCAGGCACCCCTCCTGACAGGAGGCAGAGCTCATCACCAAGTTCCTGCCGATGCTTATGTCCTTTGTGGTGGATGACTACACTTTCAATGTGGATCAGAAGCTTCCAGCTGAGGAGAAAGCCCCAGTCACATACCCCAACACGCTTCCTGAAAGTTTCACCAAGTAGGACCCCAGGGCAGTGGATGGGAGGGGTACCAGGTGGGGCTGCAGATGGATGGTGGCGCTGGGTGAGCTAATCCCAGACCCTGGTGTCCTCTGCACAGGTTTCTGCAGGAACAGCGAATGGCTTGTGAGGTGGGGTTGTACTATGTCCTGCACATCACCAAGCAGAGGAATAAGAACGCACTCCTACGCCTGCTGCCTGGGCTTGGTGAGTCCTCATAGCTGTGCTTGCTTGTTACCTGTGACTCAGCCTCTTGAGACCCTGCTGGCCAACCTCCATAGCTTGATTTTCACAGTTAAATTTCTTGTGTGCATTTTACTGGCAGAGAGCTTAACTGTTTCACAGAAGCTGGTGGGGCTGTGTGCCTTCCCACCTTTATTTGTCCTGACTGGTAAAGGACACGGAGTTCCTTGGGCACTCAAAAGGACAGCCTGCCCCTTCCTTACTCCAGGAGCCTATGGTGGAGGTCTGATTGGGCCCCTCAAGAGTAACACTATGGGCTAGGGCTCACCTGGCCTTTGTGAGGCCCTGAATTCCATCTCCACTACCACAAATAAGTGAAACAAAAGTAACATCACAGACCCTAATGGGGAGAGGTGGCCTCAGTGGCATCCCACAGTGGTACCAGGTGCTAGGGCTCTGCTGACTTATGACTTGTTTGGGGTTTAGAGGTTCATGCAGAAAGATGGAGCCTGTTTTTATTTATTTATTTATTTATTTATTTATTTATTTATTTATTTATTTATTTATTTAGAGAGAATGGGCATGCCAGGGCCTCCAGCCACTGCAAACGAACTCCAGACTCATGCACTACCTTGTGCATCTGGCTTTATGTGGATATGAGGAAACTGAACCTGGGTCCTTTAGCATTGTAGGCAAGTACCTTAACCACTAAGCCATCTTTCCAGCCTGAGGCCCGTTTTTTTTTGGTTTTTGGTTTTTTTTTTTCGAGGTAGGGTCTCACTCTAGCTCAGGCTGACCTAGAATTCACTAGTCTTAGGGTGGCCTCGAACTGTCAGTGATCCTCCTACCTCTGCCTCCTGAGTGCTGGGATTAAAGGCATGCGCCACCATGCCCAGCTTTTTTTTTTTTTTGTTTGTTTTTGAGGTAGGGTCTCACACTAGTCCACTTTATAGTCTCAGGGTGACCTTGAACTCAAGGCGATCCTCCTACCTCTGCTTTTGCCTCCCTAGTGCTGGAATTAAAGGCATGTGCCTGGCAGGAGCCTATATTATTTTAAGCATGTTTCTCGGTTTACCTGTTTGCTACTTGCTGTGTAGGTGTTAGTTTATATTCAGCTGCCATCTACTGAGTTTTCTTGGCCTGGGCCTCAGTTTCCTATGCCACAAGTTGCCACAGACCTAATGGCTTGCGACTCAGACTTGCTATCTTGTGGTTCTGGAGGCAGCTAGTCTGAAGTGAGCCTTTCCAGGATAACACTAGGCTTGACCAGACTAGTTCCTGTGGCTCATAGAGGTTGGCTCAGTGCCCTCTCCATTTTTGGGATGTCAGGACATTTGGGCCCTCATTCTGCTGCCTACAAGGATAGCTTGTTTTTTGAGACATCCAGGAACACAGCTATAATGATTTCAATTTGCCTTTCTTTGCTGATTTTTACTTTCCCCAAGGTAGAGTCTCACTCTGTAGCCCAGGCTGACCTGGAATTCACTATGTAGTCTCAGGGTGGCCTTGAACTCACAGTGATCCACCTATCTCTGTCTCCCAAGTGCTGGGATTAAAGGCGTGCACCACCATGCCTGGCTTTACCAGTTTCAGTCTGCTTGTTTCTGTCTGTCATCAGAGTGGTGGCTGGGTATGTAGCTTGTCCATCTGCGCGCACCCTCCTGTGTCAGTGCTGCAGCATGTTAGTTGTGTTCAGGACAAGCTATTTATTTTGGTTTTTTGAGGTAGGGTCTCACTCTAGCCCAGGCTGGCCTGGAATTCACTCTGTAGTCTCAGAGTGGCCTTGGACTCACGGCGATCCTCCTACCTCTGCCTCCCGAGTGCTGGGATTAAAGGTGTGTGCCACCACCTGGCTTTGTATTAGTTACTTAAAAAAACAAAAAACAAAAAAAAAAAAACAGGGCTGGAGAGATAGCTTAGTGGTTAAGGTGCCTGCCTCCTAAGCCTAAGAATGCCAGTTCCAATCTCCAGCTGTTCCAATCTCCAGATCCCACGTTTAGCCAGATGCAAGTGATGCAAGGGTGCAATGCTGCACTTGACCACGAGGGGGCGCACACATCTGGATTTCATTCGCAGCAGCCGAGAGGCTGTGCGCCCATCTCTGTCTTCCTCTCCCTTTTTCTCTGTCTCTCTCTGTTTCTCTCTCCAAAAAGAAAGAAAGAAAAAACAGTTGGGTGTGGTGGTGCACACCTTTAATCTCAGCACTTGGGAGGCAGAGATAGGAGGATTGCCATGAGTTCAAGGCCACCCTGAGACTACATGATGAATTTAAGGTCAGCCTGGACTAGAGTAAGACACTCCCTCGGGTGTGTGGCAGGGGAAGCACACAGAGTCTTACTAGGCAGCCAAGGCTGACCTTGAACTCTTGGTCCTCCTGCACTCACCAGCCAGAGTGCTGGGATTACAGGAGTACATCACCAACTCTCAGCCGAGTTAGGCACTTTTGCCTTTCTGTGGCTGCAATACCTGACAGACAAAACTGAAGAAAGGAAAGATCTACTTATTTTGGCTCATTATTTCAGAGGGTTTTGTTCTATCTTGGTGAGCAAGGCATGGCAGAGCAGGTCAATCATAGCAGGGACAGAGTGTGGCAGAAGCTTTCCAGATCATAGCAGACCAGGAAGTCGAGTGTGACTAGAATCAGGGGCGGGTACAACCTTCAAAGGCTTACCATTAATGACCTACTTCCACCACCCAAGCCTCATCTAAAGGTTCCATAACCTTCAAAGTGGCACCATCAAGGCTGGACGTGGTGCCTCATGCCTTTAATTCTAGAACTTGGAAAGCAAGGGTAGGAGGATTGCTTGAGTTTGAGGCCAGCTTGGGCTACAGAGTGAGTTCCAGAACAGCCTGGGCTAGAGCGAGACCCTGTCTCAGAAATAAAATAAATACAAAAAAATAGCACTATCAGCTGGGAACCATATGTTTAGAACATGAACTTGTGGGGGACATTCTGGATTCAAACAGTAACACTGGCTGGAGAGATGCTCAGTGGTTAAGGTGCTTGACTGCAAAGCCTAATGACCTTGGTTTGATTCCCCAGTACTCATGTAAAACCAGATGCACAAAGTCGCGAATGCATCTGGAATTCATTTGCAGCGGTTACAAGCCCTGGAGCTCACCTTCTGTCTCTTTCTGCTTGCAAATATTAAATAGATAAATAATAAATAAATAAATAAATAAATAGTCTTAAAAACTGACCAGGACCAGATTTACTTCTGGACAGATCTGCTATAACTCCCTCCAGTCACATGACACGTGGTGGCCAAGCTCATCCCTCAGCAAGGTTATTGTGCTGGTGGCTTAAGTCAGGTGGAGACTCTTTCCGCTGTGCATGTCTTCTTACCTTTCAAGTTTCGTGGCCATTTAGGGGTGGAGAGACCTCAAGCATCTCTGCCCCCTGGTAGTGACTGTATGCTTCCCCAAGTCTCCTGGGACCACATGAGGCTTGCATCATATGTTGGTAGTAGCACCCATGGAGAACCTGAATCTCTCCCTAAATGTTCAGCTTCCATGTGGGTTCAGGCGGCCGTCTGCCCTTGCAACCTTTTGTGCCCAGGCCCAATTGTCCCCAAGTGTTAGGAATGGTGATGTTTGGTCCCCAAGACCCCTTTATATTTGTGCCTGTCCTCTGGCAAGGCCTGGCTGCAGGATCCGCTGTTGCTTCCCTTTTGTGATGACTGCTCTCTACTGTGGTGACTGAGGCTTGTGTCACTGATTGTGAGCAGGACTCATCTGCACCTGTGCTTCACGGGTTGTCCCACTTTGTTGTCAGTGGCTTCATTTGGAACTATTTCTTTGTTCTCTCTTATGGAGCCATCTTTGTTTCCTGCATATCTCGTTACTGGTTTGTGGGCTTTCACTCTGCAGAAGTGAATTTGGACCAGAGCATCTTTCTGTCCCCATGTTTCATTTGTGCTCTTGCTTTCCTGCTGAAGGCCATAGACCACCTATCCACTTCACCTTGGCAATTCTTCCTGCTCACCTGAGTCCTGTTCTGATCTTGGGATAGTGGAGAACCCCCGCCCCCAGGTACACGTCCCTGAGGGTAGCGGTCACCTGCCTGGGCACTAACTAGCTGAGCCAACTTGCTGTGTTTGCAGTGGAGACCTTTGGTGACCTGGCCTTCAGTGACATATTCCTTCACCTGCTCACGGGGAGCCTGGCGCTGCTGGCTGATGAGTTTGCCATGGAGGATTTCTGCAGCATCCTCTTTGATGGCTTCTTCCTCACTGCTTCTCCCAGGTAGAATGCACAGTGCTGGTATCCTGGGACAGTGGACCCTCCTTTCCTGTTGGCTTTTGTGCACCTTAGCCTGGGAGGGGTGGAGGCCCCATTGTGCTGGTGAAAGGCCACACCACATCTTTTGGGGGTTTTGGGGCATTGGGACCTATGCTAGGCTGAGGAATTTCCAGCTGTAGTTTGGAGATGGCCTGGAGGTCAGTTCTGTTCTACCTCCAGGGACAGTGGGAGCAGCATGAATGGGTGTCCCCACCCCTAAGATGGGTTGGTCCTGGGACAGCAGCAGAGTCTGCAGCCTCTCCAGCCCCATTGGTCTCTTCCAGGAAGGAAAATGTGCATCGCCATGTGCTGAGGCTCCTCCTTCACCTGCACTCCAGGGTGGCACCTTCCAAGCTGGAGGCCTTGCAGAAGGCCTTGGAGCCCACAGGCCAGGTGGGTATCCCCAGCTCCCAGCTCTGGAGCACTGCTCTGTGAACATGTCCAGGAGGTCTAGCTGTGGTGTGCTTGCTCTTGGTGCCTACCCTTCCACAGCAGTCTGGCGTGTGGGCTCACTCCTCCACACAGCCTTGGGCCACCCACCTCAATTGTGTGTTGATGCCTGGTTTGTCCACAGAGTGGTGAGGCTGTGAAGGAACTCTACTCCCAGCTGGGTGAGAAGCTGGAGCAGCTGGACCATCGGAAACCCAGCCCTGCCCAGGCTGCAGAGACACCAGCGTTGGAGCTGCCACTCCCTAGCGTGCCTGCCCCAGCTGCACTCTGAAGCTCTGTAGGGCTGTTTTGAGAGGAGGAGGTCACCCAGAAGTGCAGGGCAAGCTGAGGCACCCCTGCTGAGTCTTGTTGCTGGGAGCTGGTCCTGAGGGGTCTTCTGATCTACTTGCATGCCCCTGGGGGCTCCTGGTGGCATGGTGGGGCTTGGCCCTAGCATAGATGGACAGTGGTTGGGGTTAGGGAAAACCTAGTTTTCCTAGAAGCAGGCAGGGGCCTGAGTGACCTGACATTCAGTGTGGATGCTGAGGCCTAGGGGGAGAGGTGTGCTAGGTTGGCCAAAGCAGATTTACTGGGTGTGGTGTCTGCAGTGCAGGAATAGTGCCCTCAGCAAAAAGCCAGGAGGGGTCTGCAGGGAGTAGAGGCCCAAACCCACTATGCCAAGGCACAGACCTTGCTGCTAAGGTCTGCAGGCAAAGCCCCTTCCTGCAGCTCCCCACTTCAGTTTATTCCTGACAGGGAACAAATCCTTGCCCAGCTGCTGCTTGGCCCTTGGACAGGGGACAGTGGGTGTACACACTTAGGTTTCTGCTTATGTAAATAAAAGACATTTTGGTAAATCCATAGTGACAGGTTTCTGTGCTAACCCTGGGGTTGAGTATGGTGTTCTTTATGGGGATGGAAAGTTGGTGCTTTGGCTGGGCATGGTGGCGCACACCTTTAATCCCAGCACTCAGGAGGCAGAGGTAGGAGGATTGCCATGAGTTCAAGGCCATCCAGAGACTACAAAGTGAATTTTAGGTCAGCCTAGGCAAGAGTGAAACCCTACCTCAAAAAAAACAAAACCAAAAAAAAAAAAAAAAAAAGAAAGAAAGAGAGAGAGAGAAAGCCAATCAGTGCTTTGACTGTGCCAGACAACTCTTCCCTGACAGCTTTGGTGTAGGCCTGGCTGCTGGAAGCTCTCAGGACTTCTCAGAGTGCTAGGTGCCCTGACTCAGGCCAGCTCCTGTCTTTGTCCCACGGTCCATATGCACAGCCCCACACTCCTTTAAGAAAGTGGGACTGGAATCCCGAGGAGGGCTAAGGATGAGCCTGGGCCATGGAATGATTCTGAGCATATGAGACTTCATAGGCAGATGGGAACTCAGTCATCTGGGTGGGTAGGGGAAGTCCAGCTGGCCCCTGGTCATGGAACAGTAGGCCAAGGCTGAATAGGGCAACCCCCTGGGGCATGAGAGCCTGCCAGGCAGATGCAGGTTGTTTGGGAACCCTCAGCCTTTACATAGTCTTCCTCAGTCAAGCATGCGTGGTTGTGTGCCCTGGCTGTCCGTCATCAAGTGGGACAGGGAACGGGCAGGTGAGTTATGTGCCAGAAGCTGAGGGAAGACCATGTGCAAGGGGGAAGGGCTATGTTCATCCAATTTTCCACAGACTGGGTGGATTATAAAGTAAAAAGTGTTTACTGTGGCTCGCAGCTCTGATCCAAGATCCAGGCTGCATCTGGTGATGGCTATCCTGTTGGCAGAGGGCTGAGGCACACAGGGCACCTATGGTGACTTAGGGAGTGAGCATGTGCTCTGGTTTCTCTGCCTTCTCTAAAGCCCTGAGCTGACCTCATTCCAGCTTGGCCTGTTCTGCACACCACATTTGCATTGTTTCCAGCCGTACACTTCATGTGGTTGCTGAGAGGAATGTGGCTGAGGATCCAGCTGAGTCGAGGTCATAGGTGCAGGTCAGCAGGTGGACCTGAGCAGACTCAGGACCTGGGAGGCAGTGAGGAGCTGCATTTTTGTTTGTTTGTTTGTTTCTTGAGGTAGGGTCTCACTCTAGCCCAGGCTGACCTGGAATTCACTGTGTACTCTGAGGGTGGCCTCTAACAGCAATCCTCCTACCTCTGCCTCCCTAGTGATAGGATTAAAGGCATGTGCCACCACGCCCAGCATTTTGAGCTTCTGCTTTTATTTTCATTTTATTTTTGGTTTTTTGAGGTAGGGTTTTGCTCTAGCCCAGGCTGACCTGGAATTCACTCTGTAGTCCCAGGCTGGCCTTGAACTCATGGCGATCCTCCTACCTCTGCTGCCTGAGTGCTGGGTTTAAAGGCTGCACCATGACTTCCGGCAAGCATCTGCTTTTTTTTTTTTTTTTTTTTTTTTTTTTTTTTCGTTTTCGGTAGGGTCTCACTCTGGCCCAGGCTGACCTGGAATTAACTATGTAGTCTCAGGGTGGCCTTGAACTCTTGGCGATCCTCCTACCTCTGCCTCCCGAGTGCTGGGATTAAAGGCGTGCGCCACCACGCCCGGCTAAGCATCTGCTTTTAAAGATGGAAGAAACATGGCATTGGGGTGATAGGAATGACCCAGCAGTAAAAAGTAGATAATAGCCATGTGTGGGAGGGAGAGGTAGGAGGATCCCTGTGAGTTCGAGGCCAGTCTGAGACTACATAGTGAATTCCAGATCAGCCTGGCTAGAGCAAAACCCTTCCTCAAAAAAAAAAAAAAAAAAAAAAAAAAAAATTGGGGAAAGGTGCCTAGGGTCTCACAGCCAGGGAGCTGGTGCTTAGAGTGTGGACATTCCAGTGAGGAGGGTACACATGCTGTGGCTTGGAGCTGCTTGCACTTGCTCAGGTCAGGGCAGAGGTAGGGACATGAGGTGGACAGGAAAGGACTGGGCCATGAACCTCATTAGGCAGAGTGAAGGGCTACCTGAGGCTCATGGTCAGGATGACAAACTGATCAGTGTGGCTGGCCTCTCTGCCCAGTGTGGGCTAAGTGGGAAGGGTCCTGCCAGGAGTGCCTGCAGGGATGGCAGGAGCCATAGGTGGGGATTCTGACAAGTGAGTTGTGGGGCTTGGGGAGCCTCCGTCACTTTAGGCTTTATCAGCAAGGATTAACCTGGAACATGAGCTCCTTGACCCCATCACTTCCCTTTAGAAAGTGCCCTCCTCCCCGCAGGATGGGGCTCTGGACCCTAAGAGGGTTTGGTGGCAGATCTACTTCTGACAAAACCAGCTGTCCAGCATCAAGCCCACTTGGAGACTGCACTGTTCCTTTATGGTAGGGTCTGGTCAACTTCTTCTGCCCCAGGTTCCAAGGTCCTTCTTGAGTTAGGAGAAAAACAGACTAGAAGACCTCCCTAAGCAGCTTCAGGGCCTGTCAGCCAGCCTCCTGCTGTGGCACTCTACATGGCCTTTGACATGAAGGGGGATAGGGAATGGAGGGCAGGGCAGACTCCCAGGCCCCATGGCTGAGTTGTTTAGAAGGGCCTAGAGACAACCATGTCGGGCAGCTGTTCCTTGAAAGTGCTAAAGACTGCAAGTGGGTCTTAGAAGGTTCAGGGCTTCCAGGCTGAGCCAGACAGGAACCAACTCCCTTCCAGGATGTGAGGAACCTTGATCCATCCAGGCAGCCCCCTTCTGAGGAGATAGGCAGGGCCACCGGCAAGCAGGTGGCCACAAAGAGTCCAGAGTCTCTGCCTTTCAATTCTTGGCACATTCTCAGTGTGTTCCTCCACTCCCAAGGATCCTGAGCCATGACTGGGGTCCTATGCCTACCTCTAGAACTTCTGTCACTGTCTTGTCTTAGGAGAGAGCTCTGGGCTGCTGGAAAGGAAGGGAGGACCTGGAGGGGTGTGTGTGGAAAGGCAGAGATGAAAGTAAGGAGGGGTTGGGGTGCACCTGGCTGAACAAAGGACTCTGTTCTCTTGTTTACAGTTCTGCAGGGTCAGGTGGGAAATGAATATTGTGGGGTTAGTGGAAGACAGACTGAACTCCCAGGAGACCTGGGGGTGGGAGGTGACACTGCAGGAGGGAACTATGCGTCCTGGGGGAGGGAGGGTGGAGGCTGAGGAGTGGGTGAACTATTTGAGAGGGGATCTGGGCTAGCCAGCCAGTTCTCCCCCACTGGCGCCTCTGTCCAGCCCAAGCCCCGCCCAGCCGCACCCCTGACTCACTTCCTTTGCATCTAAGCGGAAACCTCCCCAGAGCTTCCTCCAGTCGGTCTCTGGGGACCCGCAGGTGTCGCTGGCCACTTCTGGCCCAGAAGGCCCCTGAACTGCCCACATCACCTTGGGGGGAGGCCAGCATTTCCTGCTTCCTGAGTTGCAGGCCACGACGGGTCCTGGAAGTGGGTAGCTGAGCTGGGGGAGCCTAAGCAACTGCAGGTAGGGGGTTGAGTGGAGGCGCTCAGGTCAGCCTCCTCACAGGGCACTATTCCTCCTCTCTTGGTTCTTCTTTCCATTCTTTCTGCCCCGTGTATTCACTGGGGAAATATTGGGAAGACCCCAGTGTTGGGTGTAGGGGGCTGGAAGGTCTGGGCTATGACTGTGGGCAGTGCTGGGGCCCATTCTCAAAAACATGAATGTTTGGTCCGGATTTTCCCCTTACCCCCTACCACACACACAGACACACTCAGCGTGCTTGGAGTCTCAACTCCTGGCAATGCCATGGCCTCTGCTTAAAGAGGCCCATTTGAGAAATGTAGGGCCCTGGCAGTCTAGTAGGGGCTAGGGAGGCAAGGTCCTGCTTAATTCTTCCACACCCCTAATTGGTGCTGGTAGGACCCTGAATCCTCAGGACTCCTCGGAAGTCAGGCAGTAGCCTGATAACTTACCCCTCCCCCCAGCCACTTCCTCACGGCTTGGGCCTCTTCTGAAGGACCCAAGAGATTTGCATTGGGGCCCAGCTGAGCCACGGCTTCCTGGTCAGTGGAGCAAGGCGGAGCCAGTATCTGGCCGTGGGGCGGTCGCGCAGGCCGCACCCCACCGGGCTCCCAGGGGGTGAGATCGCTTGGGCCAGGGCTCCAGACCCGTGGGGGAGGGCTGTGGCGGGAGTCAGGAGACGCTCCCCATCTTCCTGTTGCAGGAAGGGGACCTGTATGCCCAACGCCGCCCCTGCACCATGGACCCCGGCCAGACTAGCCTGGAGCCCCACGCCGCGGCCCCTCGTTGCAAGGGACCATGCGTGATCGCGCCCGTGCGCGCGGTGCTCCGCCTCCGCCGCCGCGTGTGTGTCCTCCGCAAACGACGCCTCCTGCAGCCAGGCGCCGGGGCTGATGCTGGGACCGGGGCGGCCAGGCCAAGCTGCAGTCATGGGGCGCTGCGCCCGGACCTGGACCAGCCCAAATTCTTCACCTTCGATGGCCTGGCAGAGCTGTCGTCCAGGACGCCACGCAAGAGGCGTAGGCGGAGCCGCATAGTGCTCTACCCCGAGACTTCACGCAAGTACGGACCCCGCAGAGAGCACCGGAGCCGGGCGCAGCGTTGCCTGCTGCTACTTGTGGCCATCGTGGGATTCCAGGTACTCAACGCCATCGAGAACCTGGACGATAACGCGCAACGGTACGACCTGGACGGCCTGGAAAAGGCGCTGCAGCGCGCGGTGTTTGGCCAGCCGGCCGCCGTGAGCCACATCATGGCCCTGCTGCGGGACTACCTGGCTACGCACGTGCACAGTCGCCCTCTCCTCCTGGCGCTGCACGGGCCCAGTGGCGTGGGCAAGAGCCACGTTGGCCGCTTGCTGGCACGGCACTTCCGCTCGGTACTCGAGGACGACGCGTTGGTGCTGCAGTACCACGCAGGGCATCACTGCCCGGAGCCACGCGCTGTGCAGGACTGCCAAGAGGAGCTGAGGCGGCGCGTGGCAGATGTGGTGGCGCAGGCCGAGGAGGAGGAGAAGACCCCTCTCTTGGTGCTGGATGAGGCAGAACTCCTGCCGTCTGCAATGCTGGATGAGCTGTATGGCCTCCTGCAGCCGCAGCTCTCACACCATTTCCACAATGCCATCTACGTGCTCCTCAGTGGCGCGGGAGGCGCGGAGATCACACATTATGTCCTGCAGAATGCATCACGCACGCTGTTCCCGCGCTCTGGGGACAGTGCACACAGCACCCAGGCCCAGGCGGAGGAGGAGCTGTGCAGCCGCCTTCAAACACTCCTGGTCCAAGAACATCCACTGTGGCAGGCCGCTGCCATCGTGCCCTTCCTGCTGCTGGATAAGCCAGATGTGGTTAACTGCTTCCGTGAGGAGATGGCCGGGGAGGGTTTTTTTCCTGAGCAGGCCCTTGCGGAGCGTCTGGCAGAGCAGCTCAGCTACTATCATGTTGCAGGCCACGAATTTGCCACCACTGGCTGCAAGCAGGTGGTAGCCAAGGTCAACCTGTTGCAGCCCAGGTCTTCACACACTGGATACTAAGCCAGGAGCCCCAAACATTTGGGTTGTTGGTGGAAGCAGGAGGGAGATTAGGGGGTTGTGGCCATCAAGCTGGTTCACTGCTGGGAGCTAGAAAGACTTAGAAGGTGGCTCAGGTCTGAGCTCCCCACTTCCTCTTCCAAACCCAGAGCTTTGAGTCTCCCTGGGGTCATCAGGAGAGCGTCCACTTCCCACCTGTTGCCTGGCCCATCTTCTTGAGCTCCTGCTGTGCCCAGTGTATCCCAGGCACATGTAATGGGATCTCCAACAGTCCTAAGAAGTGGACAGTAGCTGAGTGGGAATTCGGCTCTGTGGAGGTGTTGTGGCAACCTCCACACATCCAGGTGCCCCTTGCATGTCTCCTCAGCCTGACAGAGGGTGGAGGATGCTTCTCCAGGTGGATGCAAACATACCTGGGAACAAAGTGGGATGAATGGTGTCTCCAAGCCAGAATGGTTCAGTGGAATCCCTCACATGATTTGGTTGAAGGTGATAGGGCCTCAATCTTTTGGGTCCCCTTGCACTGACTCCTCTTCTACTGCCAAGCACTGAACTGGGGAGAAAGATATAAAAGTCCTTGGAGAGCTGGGCGTGGTGATGCACGCCTTTAATCTCAGCACTCAGGAGGCAGAGGTAGGAGGATCACTGAGTTTAAGGCCTGTCTGAGACTACATAGTGAATTCAGGTTAGATGCCTGGGCTAGATTAAGACCCTACCTGGAAAAACCCAAAAAACAAATGAACAAACAAACAAGAAAAGGCCTTGGAGGGGGCTGGAGAGATGGCTCAGCGGTTAAGGCACTTGCCTGTGAAGCCTAAGAACCGAAGTTTGGTTCCCCAAGACCCATGTAAAGCCAGATGCACAAGGTGACTCATGCATCTGGAGTTTGTTTGCAGTGGCTGGAGGCCTTGGTGTGCTTATACTCTCCCTCTGTCTGTCTCTCAAATAAATAAGAAGAAGAAAGAAAGAAAGAAAGAAAGAAAGAAAGAAAGAAAGAAAGAAAGAAAGAAAGAAAGCCTTGGAGCCAGCTTCAGAGGTCCTCAGCTCTGCCCTGGAGTCCTTCCCATTCTTGGGGGACTCTCGCCACCCTGGCCGCTTCCTGCCACCAGCTCTAGAATGACAGCTCTGGATGGAGTTCACAGCCAATAATGGCAGTCATGACAATGAACAGAGCCCTGTGACTGCATGGGGTCCAGTGGGTATGTGGATGGGAGGATGCCTTTGCAGACCCCTGTGGAGTCTTGACTGGCCTTAGGATGATGAAGGAGCTCAGGCCTGTATGTATTCCCCCTTCACCAGGCATGGAGGCAGCTTATCCTTGACAGTATAGCTGTCTGGCTACCACAGCTGCACGCCCTTCCTATGCTCCATAGCTTTGTTGTCCTTAGTTCTGTCCTCCCAGACTCCTCCCTCAGGTGAGCTCCGACGCATGCTCAAAGGGAAGGTTCTGTGGAAGCTTTAATCTGTGCCCAGTTGTTCTTCATGCTGCCACCTTGTGGCCAGTGTCTGGCCCAACACCTGGACCTCTCCCTGTGAGTGTGTGCCAACTAACACTTCGCAAACAGGCACACTTAAAAGTGGGGCTTGAGGAGGCAGCAAAGGAAGACTCCTGAGATAGAGGGGAGTGCCCTACACCAAAGAAGATGGTGTGTCCTCTACCCTCCTAATAGTTTGACTCCCCTCACCTCCCATCTCTCTCTCTCTCTTTTTTTTTTTTTTTTTTTTTTTTTTTCGAGATAGGGTTTCACTCTAGCTCAGGCTGACCTGGAATTCACTCTGTTGTCTCAGGATGGCCTTGAACTCACGATGATCCTTCTATCTCTGCCTCCCAAGTACTGGGATTAAAGGCGTGAGCCACCATGCCCAGCTTACCTCCCATCTCTTGAGTCATCCTGCTGTGAAATTTCCCAAGCTCAGCTGTCCCTAGGTGGGCTCGCTGACCAGCTCCCTACGCAAGTTCTGTGAATTTCCCAAGGGTTCTTTGGCCTGGTGGTGTTCTGAAGTCCTGGGAGGGCACCCATCCACATCTGTGAGTTGCAGGGTGGGTGGGTTGAAAGGCCTCTGTGCAAATGGGAGCACTTGCCTGGGAGGTGACTGGCACATCCTGCATCATAGATTGGGGACTCCTTCCTGCTTTCTGGTGTCCCTGAGGTTTTGGGTCTGAGTTGGGCTTGCAGCGGGATGTGAAGCATGGTATGAACAGCTCTGAGACCGTGGACGACACTTTGGCCCAAGCTCTACCCACCCAGCTTACTTTGAGCCCACAGTGGTGAGGCCCTGCTCTGCCACAAATCTTTGTATTGATACTTGAGGGGTGTCAGAACTGCTGAATGGGGGTGCTGGCCAGCCCTTGCTGGGTGATGCTGGGGTCTTCACTACTTCCCAGGGTGGGCCTCCAGGATTCTCATCTGGGCACTTCTAAAGATGTCCCCAGCCTAGCCAAGTTGAGCATATATTCAACCACTTAACACTCATCAAGCAGCAGCTTAGATGGTAAGCTCCACACCCATGCGGGTTTTTTAATTAATTTATTTATAAAACAATTCATTTCTAAAATAATTACATTAGGGGCTGGAGAGATGACTTAGCAGTTAAGGCACTTGCCTGCAAAGCCAAAGGACCCAGGTCCGATTCCCCAGAACCCATATAAGCCAGATGCACAAGGGAGCGCATGCACCTGGGGTTCATTTGCAATGGCTGGAGGCCCTGGCGCGCCCATTCTCTCTCTCCCTTTGTTTCTCAAATAAATAAAATATTTTTTAAAAGGGATAAAAATAATTACATTAAACCAATCCCCATGCTTAAGCAGCAAATGTACTTAGCACTGTGGGCAGGTTGTGTCACGCTTGTGAATAAACTGCAGCTCAAATCTGACAATCTTCTGTTTTTTTTTTTTTTTTTCTGGGTCTGCTTAACCTGTTAATTAAGAAAGGCATGCTGAAACCTTTCCATCTAGTGGTAAATTTCACAACGTCTCTGTAACCCTCTATTTAAAAGGCTATGCTAATTAGATTTTTGTTGTTTCCAGACAGGGTCTCACTGTAGCTCAGGTTCATCTTGAATTCATGGTCCTCCTCCCTAGCCTCCCAAGTTCTGGGATTATAGGTATGTACCACCATACCCAGCCACATGATGTTTTATTTTTCATTATTTGAGCAATTCTGAAGAGGGAAGTCCTGAGGCTTACATGAGCTCTACAGCTCAGCCAGCAGGGCTTTCCAGGAAGTCCATAAATAACTAGAAGAGTTTAGCCAGACTTGGTGGTACAGCCTTTAATCCTAGCACTTGGGAGGCTGAGATAGGAGGATTTCTGAGTTTGAGGCCAACCTGGGCTAGGGTGAGACCCTGCCTCAAAAACAAAACAAACAACACACACACACACACAAAAAAAAAAAACCCACAAAAAGCAAAAAAACAGGGGCTAGAGAAATGGCTCAGCAGTTAAAGATGCTTGCTTGCAAAGCTTGGCAGCCAGAGTTCGATTCCCCAGTGCCCAACTAAAGCCAGACATACAAAGTAGTGCATGCATCTGGAATTCCTTTGCAGTGGCAGGAGGTTCAGGCCCGCCCATACTTTCTCTCAAACAAATAATAAGCATATTTTTGAAAAATACTGGGCCTGGGGAGATGGCTCAGTGGTTGTAAAGGTTCTTGCTTATAAAGGCTGCCAGCCCTGGGTTCAATCCCCAGCCACCTACATAAAGTGGAACAGGCTTTGGATTGCAGCAAAAGACCCTGCTATACACACACAGACGCAGACACAATATCTCAAAAAATAAATTTAAAAAGGTCAGGCATGGTGGCGCACGCCTTTAATCCCAGCACTCAGGAGGCCAAGACAGGAGGAGTGCTGTGAGTTCAAGGGCACCCTGAGAATGAATACATAGTGAATTCCATGTCAGCCTGGGCTAGAGCTAGACCCAACCTCAAAACAAACAAACAAAAAAAAGAAGGCTGGAGAGATGGCTTAGCAGTTAAGGTGTATGCTTATGAAGCCTAAGGACCCAGGTTTGATTCTCCAGTTTCCATGTAAGCCAGATGCACATGGTGGCGCATGCATCTAGAGTTCGTTTGCAGTGGCTGGAGGCCCTAGTGTGCCCATTCTCACTCACTCTCTTTCCCTCTCCCTCTCTCTGTCTCTAATAAATAAAAAATAAAATCTTTGAAAAAAAAAGAATCAGAGCAATAACTGGAAAGTTGTCCCCCCCCCTTTTTTTTTGAGGTAGGGTCTCACTCTAGTCCAGGCTGGCTGGCCTCTAACTCAGAGATCCTCCTACCTTACGTCCTAAGTCTAGCCCAAACTGACTTGAAACTCAGTCTGTAATTCTGGCTGATCTTGAACCCACAGCAATCCTTCTACCTCAGCCTCTTGAGCTCTGGGACTAAAGAAAGGTCTGGCATTTATTTATTTATTTATTGGGTTTTTTCGAGGCAGGGGGTCTCCCTCTAGCCCAGGTTGACCTGAAATTCACTATGTAGTCTTAGGCTGGCCTTGAACTCACTGCTATCCTCCTATCTCTGTCTCCTAAATGCTGGGATTAAAGGTGTGTGCCACCATGCTCAGCTCTTTTTTCTTTTAGTTATTATCAGATTTTTGGGAGGTGGGGGATTTCCAGGTAGTGTCTCACTCTAGCCTAGGCTAACCTGGAATTCACTATGTACTCTCAGGGTGGCCTTGAGCTCACGGTGATCCTTCTACCTCTGCTTCCCAAGTGGGATTAAAGGCGTGTGTCACCACCCCAGCTAGACTTTTCTTTCTTTCTTTTTTTTTTTTTTTTTAATGTAGGGTCTTATTCTAGTCTAGGCTGACCTGGAATTTTCTATATAGTTTCAGGCTGGCCTTGAATTCACAGTCATCCTTCTACCTCTGCCTTCCCGGGGCTGGGATTAAAGACATGCACTACCACACCTGGCCTTTACAAATATTTTAATTAATTAATGTTTGGTTTTTTGAGGTAGGGCCTGGCTGTAGCCCAGGTTGATCTGGAATTCACTATATAGTCTCAGGCTGGCATTGAATTCACAGCCATCCTTCTACCTTTGCCTCCCAAGTGCTGGAATTAAATGTATGCACCACTATGCCCGGCTTCATTTCTATTAAGCAATACTAAGAAATGGAATTTATGGGTCATACTTAAAAAATTAATGACTTGGGTGTGGTGGCGTACACCTTTAATCCCAGCACTTGGGAGGCAGAGGTAGGAAGATCGCCCTGAGACTACAAGACTACACAGTGTATTCACTGCATAGTGTATTCCAGGTCAGCCTGAGCTACAGTGAGACCCTACCTCGGAAAAAAAAAAAAAAGGAAAAATGATACCATACTATGAGTTAGGGAAATGTCTCAGTGGTTAAAGGTGCTTGCTTACAAAGCCTGTTGGCCTGGGTTCAGTTCCTCAACATCTACATAAGCCTGATGAAAAAAGTGGTGCATGCTCCTGGAGTTCATTTGCAGTGGCAAGGGGCCCTGGAATGTCCATACTCTCTCCCTTTTTCTCCCTCCTCGTAAATAAATTTATTTTAAATATTTTATTTGTTTATTTGAGAGAAAGAGACAGACAGAAATGCAGGTAGAGAGAGTGAGTATGGGCAAGAAAGAAGAAAGAAAAAGAATGAAAGAATGAAAGAAAGAAAGAAAGAAAGAAAGAAAGAAAGAAAGAAAGAAAGAAGGAAAGAAAGAAAAGGCATGAGCTACCATGCCCAGGACTAAATTATTTTTGGCTGGTATAAATGGAACCTCGTGTCTGCCTCTAACCACTGAGTCATCTCTCCAGCCTAGCAGTGTCTCACTCTAGATGAGCCGTCTTCCACTGTGCTACACTGCTTGCCCTAAAAGTTTTAACTTCTACAAAGTAAAATTTATCAACCTTTTTCCATCCTGGATCATAATAGTGTATCTAGGACCTCTTGGTCTAATCTTTGGTCATAAAGATTACGTTGGAGAGTTGGACAGATGGCTTAGCAGTTAAGGTGTTTGCAAAGACAAGGAACCCAGGTTCAATTCCCCAGTCCCCATATAAGCCAGATGCACAAGATGGTCCATGCGTCTGGAGTTCATTTGCAGTGGCTAGAGTCCCTGGCATGCCCATTCTCTCCCTTCCTCTCTTTCAAATAAATAAATAAATACAATATTTTAGAAAAGATTATGTTAGGGGATTTGTTTGAGCTTTTATGTTTAGTCTGATTGATTTATTTATTTGGTTTTTCAAGGTAGGGTCTCACTCTAGCCCAGATTAACCTGGAATTCACTCTAGTTTCAGGGTGGCCTCGAACTCATGGTGATCCTCCTACCTCTGCCTCCTGAGTGCTGGGATTAAAGGCATGTGCTACCATGCCAGGTGAGTTATTTTTTTATAAATCTTTTTTGGGATAAATCTTTTTTTTTTTTTTTTTTTGGAGAGAGACAGACAGAGAGGGAGAGGGAGACAGATAGAGATGGGCGCACCAGCAGTCTCTCAGCTGTTGTGAACAAAATCCAGATGCGTGCGCCCCCTTGTGCTCAAGTGTGGCATTGCGCCTTTGTGTCATTTTGCATCTGGCTAAACGTGGGACCTGGAGATTGGAACTGGGTTCTTGGGTTTAGCAGGCAGGCGCCTTAACCACTAAGCCATCTCTCCAGCCTGTGGGATAAATCTTTTTTAATGCTTTATTGTTTATTTGAGAAAGAGAGAGGCAGATATATAGAGAGATAGGCTCACCAGGGCCTCCAGCCACTGCAAATGAACTCCAGATGCAAGTGTCACTTTATGCATCTGGCTTATGTGGGTCTTGGGGAATTGAACCTTGGTTCTTAAGCTTCACGGGCAAGTGCCTTAACCACTAAGCCATCTCTCCAGCCCTAGTATGAGTTATTTTGAGCTAATTTTATTATGACATGAAGTGAGGGCTTGAACTGATCTTTTGCCTTGCAGTCTAGCTGTCTCAGCACTGTGTGAATCAGACACTGTGAGGCTTGTATGGTTGTCAGGTGGGCTGGAGAGGTGAGTCCAGAAGTCTTTGAGGCAAGGTCAGAAAGGTCATGCTAGGGCTGGGGTGCAACTATGGTACAGTAAGTGCCTAGCATGCGGAGGTACCAGAGAGTTCAATTTCCAGCACCCTTGACAAACAAAGGCAGGGTAGAGTTCTCCAGCACTTAGAATGCCATCTTTTCCCTGGAAGCTGTACTGAACTGATCGTGTGGGATAATTTCCTTTACTTCAGGTTTCATGGTTAGACAGAGCAGGTGGATCATGCCTGTGATCCCAGCACTACAAAAGTGTAGGCAGGAGGGTCTCAAGTTGGAGGTCTTGTCTTAAAAAAAAATCCAAAGTCAGGCATGGTGGCACACCCCTTTAATCCCAGCACTCAGGAGGCAGACATAGGAGGATTTTCATGAGTTCGGTGGGGCCACCCTGAGACTACATAGTGTATTTCAGGGCAGCCTTGGCTAAAGCAAGACTCCCCCTCAAAAAAACAAAACAGCTGGGTGAGGTGGAGCACACCTTTAATCCCAGAACTCGGGAGGCAGAGGTAGGAGAATTGCCCATGAGTTTGAGACTACATAGTGAATTCCAGGTCAGCCTGGGCTAGAGTGAAACCCTACCTCAAAAAAAAACCCAAAAAACAAAACAAAATAAAACATGCCTTTAATCTCAGTACTTGGGAGGCAGAAGTAGGAGGATTGCTATGAGTTTAGGGCCACCCTGAGATGGTCAACCTGGGCTAGAGCGAGACCCTACCTTGAAAAAAAAGAAAAAGAAAAAAAGGGGGGGCTGGAGAGATGGCTAAGTGGTTAAGGCATTTGCCTACAAAGCCAAAGGACCCAGGTTCCATTCCCCAGAACTCACGTATGCCAAATGCACAAAATGGCTCATACATCTGGTGTTTGTTTACCATGGCTAAAGGCCCTAGTGTGCCCATTCTCTATCTACCTCTTTCTCTCAGATGAATAAAATAAAAATTAATTAACATTTTTAAGGAAGGAAGGAAGGAAAGAAGGAAAGAAGGGAGGAAGCAAGCAAGCAGGCAGGCTGGAGAGATGGCTTAGCAGTTAAGGTGCATGCTTGCGAAGCCTAAGGACCCAGGTTCAATTCTCCAGGTCCCATGTAAGCCAGATGCGCATGGAGGCACATGTGTCTGGAGTTCGTTAGCAGTGGCTATAGGCCCTGGCATGCCCATTCTCTCTCTCTCCCTCTCTCTGTCTCTAATAAATAAATTAAAAAATATTTTTAAAAATAATAAAAGAAAGAAAGAAAGAAATCCAGGTTGGCATGGTGGCACACACCTTTAATCCCAGCAATTGCTTGAGGACCAGGTAGGAGGATCTTTGTGATTTCAAGGCCAACCTGAGACTACATAGTGACTCTATCTCAAAAAAACATCAACAACAAATCCAGCTAGGTAGGGTGGCTTATATTTATAATTCCAGCTCTTTGGAGGCTGAGGTAGAAGGATCACCATGATTTTGAGGCCACCCTGGCTAGAGTGAGATCCTGCCTCAAAACCAAAATCAACAAAAAAGCAAGCAAACAGGTTAAGGAGATGGCTCAGTTTAGACTAAGCCAGGAGTAGTGGCTCTCACCTATAATCCCAGCTCTCAGGATTGAGACCCTGTTTGAAAAAAAAAAAAAAAAAGTTTTTTTTTTTTTTTTGATTTTTCAAGGAAGACTCTTACTCTTTCTCAGGCTGACCTGGAACTCATTTTGTAGTCCTAGGCTGTCTTTGAACTCATAGAGATCCTCCTTCCTCTACCTCCTGAGTGCTGGGATTAAAGGCATGCACCATCACACTGAGCTCCATTAGCTAATATTTTGTTAAGGACTTCTGCATCCATTTTTAGGAAGGATCTTTTAATGTTCTTTTTAGTTTTGTTTTAGTTTTGGTTTTTCGAAGAAGGGTCTCACTCTAGCTCAGGTTGGCCTGGAATTCACTATGTAATCTCATGGTGGCCTTGAACTCACAGCAATCCTCCTACCTCAGCCTCCCAGTGTTGGTATTAAAGGCTTGCACCACCATGCCCTGCTGCTGCTGCTGCTGCTGCTGCTTCTCCTTCTCCTTCTCCTTCTCCTTCTCCTTCTCCTTCTCCTTCTCCTTCTCCTTCTCCTTCTCCTTCTCCTTCTCCTTCTCCTTCTCCTTCTCCTTCTCCTTCTCCTTCTTCTTCTTCTTCTTCTTCTTCTTCTTCTTCTTCTTCTCTTTCTCCTCCTCCTCCTTCTCCTTCCTCCTCCTCCTTCTCCTTCCTCCTCCTCTTCTGTTTTTTTTGTTTTTGTTTTTTCGAGGTAGGGTCTCGCTGTAGCCCAGGCTGACCTGGAATTCACTATGTAGTCTCTCAGACTGGCCTCCAACTCACAGTGATCATCCTACCTCTGTCCCCCAAGTGCTGAGATTAAAGGTGTGTGCCACCACGCCAGGCTCAAGGTTGTTTTTTTTTTTTTTCCTCCTAATTTTATTTATTTATGTATTTACTTACAAGCAGAGAGAAAAGAGAGATACAGAGAGAATGGGTGTGCCAGGGCCTTCAGCCACTGCAAATGAACTCCAGACCCATGTGCCACATTGTGCATTGTGCATAAAGCATCTGGCTTTACATGGGTACTGGGGAATCCAACTGGGTTGTTAAGCTTTGTGGGCATATACCCTAACTACTAGGCCATCTCTTCAGCCTCCTCTTTTAAAGTTTTTTAAAAAATATTTTAAAAATGCATTTATTTATTTGAGAGAGAGGGGAAGGGGCAGAGAGAAAGAGAGAATGGGCATGCCAGGGCATCCAGCCACTGCAAATGAACTCCAGGTGCATGTGCCCCCTTGTGCATCTAGCTTATGTGGGTCCTGGGGAATCTAACTGGGGTCTTTAGGCTTCACAGGCAAATGCCTTAACTGCTAAGCCATTTCCCCAGCCCCCTCTTTTTTTTTTTTTTTTTTTTTTTTTGGTTTTTTGAGGTAGGGTCTCACTTTAGCTCAGGCTGACCTGGAATTCACTATGTAGTCTCAGGGTGGCCTCAAACTCACAGCAATCCTCCTACCTCTGCCTCCTGAGTGCTGGGATTAAAGGCGTGCGCCACTATGCCCAGCCCCAGCCCCCTCTTTTAAGGTTTTTAGTGATGTCTTTGATATCAGGAGACTTGTACTAGCATTCTATTAATGCCATAGCACATTACCATAAACCTGGTAGTAAATATTAAACATTTAATATCTCATAGACCTGGAGGCCAGAAGTCTAAGTTGGGTCAAAGTAGGTTAAAGTCAAGGTCTCTGAAGGCTTGGAGTTCACCCCATGCCTTTCCCATTTGTAGAGGCTGTCTGTATTCCTTGGGGCCTGACTTCCCCCCTTCATGTTCAAGGAACAGTGAGTGCTTTAGATTTCTGACTCTGACATATCATACTTCAGTGACCACAGCCAAGGAAAGTTTTCTGTTTAAGGACTCACCCAACTAAACTGGCCTGTCTGGACAATCTGGAGTGCCCGCTCATCTCAAGATCTGTGCTTCTATTACGTTTGCAAAGTCTCTGAGTCACTTTGGGTAATTTCCATCTGCCAGGACTTTCTGGGCATTTGTACCCTGCATCTAAATTGTCCTATTTATTTGTTTGTTTTCCAGATAGGGTCTCACTCTAGCCCAGACTGACCTGTCACTGGCACTCACTCTGTTTATTTTTATATTATTTTGGTTTTATGTATTTGAGAGAGAGAAAGAGGCACATAGAGAGAGAGAGAGAAAGAGAATGGGTATGCCAGGGCCTCCAGCCACTGCAAACGAACTCCAGACTCATGTGCCACTTTGTGCATCTGGCTTACTTGGGTCCTGGGGAATCAAATCTGGGTCCTTTGGCTTTGCAGGCAAGTGCCTTAACCACTAAGCCATCTGTCCAGCCCCGTTTTTGTTTTTCGAGGTACGGTCTTTCTCTAGCCGAGGCTGACCTAGAATTTACTCTGTGGTCCTCATAGCAATCCTCCTACCTCTGCCTCATCAATGCTAGGATAAAAGGCGTGCACCATCTCACCCAGCTGATTTTTTTCTTTCCTGTGCTAAGGAACAAGCTCAGAGCCTTGCATTTACTAGGCAAGTGTTCATCCACTGAGCTAAATTCCCAACCCCTGATGTAACTTTTTTTTTTTTTTTGGAGAGAGACACAGAGAGAGACAGAGAGAAAGGGAGAGGAAGACAGATAGAGATGGGCACGCCAGCAGCCTCTCAGCTGCTGCGAACGAAATCCAGATGCGTGCGCCCTTATGTCACTTTGCATCTGGCTACCCTGATGAAATTTTTTAAAGTTAATTTGTGGGGCTGGAGAGATGGCTTGGCAGTTAAGGTGCTTGCCTATGAAGCCTAAAGACCCATGTTCAACTCTCGGGATTCCATGGAAGCCAATTGCACAAAGGTAAGGAAAGTGCAAAGTTGCACATGTCCACTAGGTGGCACAAGCATCTGGAGTTTCAGTGGCAGAGGCCCTGGTGCACCAATTCTCTCTCTTTCTCTAAAATAAAAATAAATAAATAAAATTAAAGTTAATTTGTGGCTGGAGAAATGGCCTAGCAATTAAGGCACTTACCTGTGAAGTCTAAGGACCCAGGTTCAATTCCCCAGTAACCACATAAGCCAGATGCACAAAATGACGCATCTGGAGTTTGTTTGCAGTGGCTGGATGCCCTAGTGTGCTCCATTCTCTTTCTCTGTCTGTCTCTTCTCTCTCAAATAAAATCAAATATTTGATATTTTTAAAAAGCTTAGCCAGGCATGGTGGTACATGCCTTTAATCCCAGCACCTGGGAGACAGAGGTAATCACTATGAGTTCGAGGCCACCCTGAGACTACATAGTAAATTCCAGGTCAGCCTGAGCTAGAGTGAGACCCTACCTCAAAAAAACAACAACAAATAAAGTTTATTTATTTATTTAATTTTAATTTTTTATTCACCTTTCTAAAATTTTTTTGTTTTGTTTTGTTTTTTGTTTTTCGAGGTAGGGTCTCACTCTAGTCCAGGCTGACCTGGAATTCACTATGTAGTCTCAGGGTGGCCTCGAACTCATGGTGATCCTCCTACCTCTGCCTCCCGAGTTCTGGGATTAAAGGCATGCGCCACCACGCCCGGCTAAATTTTTTAAATTTATATTTATTTATTTGAAAGAGGCAGAGAGGGAAAGAGAGAGAGAGAATGGACACATCATAGCCTCCAGCCACTGCAAACGAACTCCAGATGCATGCACCACTTTGTGCATCTGGCTTATGTGAGTCCTGGGGAATTGAACCTGGGTCCTTTGGTTTTGCAGGCAAGTGCCTTAACCATTAAGTCACCTCCCAAGCCCAATTTTAATTTTTTAAAAAGTTTCTCTTTTTTAGGCTGGGCATGGTGGCACACGCCTTTAATCCCAGCACTCGGGAGGCAGAGGTAGGAGGATCACCAAGAGTTCAAGGCCACCCTGAGACTACATAGTGAATTCCAGGTCAGCCTGAGCCAGAGTGAAACCCTACCTCGAAAAAAAAATAAAAATAAAAAAATAAATAAAAAGTTTCTCTTTTTAAACTTAATTTAATTTATTTATTTGACATAGAAAGAGGCAGAGAGAGAGAGAGAGAGAAAGAGAGCATGGGTATGCCAGGGCCTTTAGCCACTGCAAACGAACTCCAGATGCATGTGCCACCTTTTGCATCTGGCTAATGTGGGTCCTGGGGAATTGAACCTGAGTCCTTTGGCTTTGCAGGCAAGCGTTTTAACTGCTAACCCACCCCTCCAGCCCAAATTTTCTTTTTTTATTTATTGACAGAGTGAGGGAGCGAAAGATGCAGAGAGAGAGAGAGAGAATGGGCCTTCAGCCACTGCAAACAAACTCCAGATGCATGCGCCCCCTTGTGCATCTGGCTTAGGTGGGTCCTGGGGAATCAAACCAAAGTCCTTTGGCTTTGCAGGCAAAAACCTTAAGTGCTAAACCATCTCTCCAGCCCCCCCTTTTTTGTTTGTTTGTTTGCTGTTTGTTTTGTTTTTTGTTTTTCGAGGTAGGGTCTCACTCTAGCCCAGGCTTGCCTGGAATTCACTATGTAGTCTCACGGTGGTCTTGAATTCACAGTGATCCTCCTACCTATGCCTCCCGAGTGCTGGGATTAAAGGCATGAGCCACCACACCTGGCTTGTTTTGTTTTGTTTTGTTTTGTTTTAATTTTTTAAATTATTTTTTTATTATTTATTTTTGGAGAGATACACAGAGAGAGAGAGACAGAGAGGGAGAGGAAGACAGACAGATGGGCGCGCCAGCAGTCTCTCAGCTGCTGTGAACAAAATCCAGACGTGTGCGACCCCTTGTGGTCAAGTGTGGCATTGCACCCTTGCGTCACTTTGCATCTGGCTAAACGTGGGACCTGGAGATTGGAACCGCTGGACATTGGAACCAGCGTTCTTAGGCTTAGCAGGCAGGCGCCTTAACCGCTAAGCCATCTCTCCAGCCCTTGTTTTGTGTTTTTGAGGTAGGGTTTTACTCTAGCCCAGGCTGACCTGGAATTCATTATGTATTCTCAGGATGGCCTTGAACTCATGGTGATCCTCCTACCTCAGCCTCTCAAGAGTGCTGGAACTAAAGGCATGCGCCACCACACCCACTAATTTTTTTTTTTTTTTGGTTTTTCGAGGTAGGGTCTCACTCTAGCTCAGGCTGACCTGGAATTCACTATGTAGTCTCAGGGTGGCCTCAAACTCACGGCAATCCTCCTACCTCTGCCTCCCAAGTGCTGGGATTAAAGGCGTGCGCCACCACGCCCAGCCCACACCCACTAATTTTAATTATTATTTTTTTGTGTGTGGGTTTTCAAGGTAGGGTCTCACTCTAGTCTAGGCTGACCTGGAATTCACTATATAGTCTCAGGGTGGCCTCAAACTTATGGTGATCCTCCTACCTCTGCCTCCCAAGTGCTGGGATTAAAGGCATGCGCCACCACACCCGGATTAATTTTAATTTTTTTATGAGAGAGAAAGAGGGGGGTGGGAGGGAGAATGAAAGAATTAGCACATCAGGCCCTCCAGCCACCGCAATCAAACTCCAGATGTATGTGCCTCCTAGTGCTCATGTGCGACCTTGCTGTTGTGCATATGGCTTAAATGGGACCTGGGGAGTCATACATAAATCCTTAGGCTTCACAGGCAAGCACTTTAATCACTAAGCCATTTCTCCAGCCCTTAAAAAATGCTTAAAAGGAGCCGGGCGTGGTGGCGCACGCCTTTAATCCCAGCACTCGGGAGGCAGAGGTAGGAGGATCGCCAAGAGTTCGAGGCCACCCTGAGACTACATAGTTAATTCCAGGTCAGCCTGGACCAGAGTTAGACCCTACCTTGCAAAACCAAAAAAAAAAAAAAAAAAATGCTTAAAATAATTTAATTTGTGTGTGTGTGTATGGGCATGCCAAAGTCTCTTGCTGCTGCAAACAAATGCCTGTCTGGCTTTATGTGGCTAGGGAACTGAACCCAGGGCAGCAAGCTTTGCAAACAAGTGCCTTTAACCATAGAGTCATCTCCGCAGCTGCTGATGTAATTTTTTTTTGAGGTAGGATCTACCTCTAGCCCAGGCTGATCTGGAACTCACTATGCAGTCCAAGGCTGGTCTCAAACTCACAGCAATCCTATCTCTGCCTCTCAGGTGCTGGGATTAAAGGCGCACACCACAACACCCAGCTGTAATGTTTTAGTAAGAATACTGGTGGTAGCCTGGTGTGGTGCTGTGTGTCTAATCTCAGCACTTGGGAGGCAGAGGCAGGAGTATCATTGTGAGTTTGAGGCCAGCCTGGGACTACAGAGTGAATTCCAGATCAGCCTGGGCTAGGTGAGACCCTCCTTAAAAAAATAAATAAACAGGGCTGGAGAGATGGCTTAGCGGTTAAGGCACCTGCCTCCTAAGCTTAAGAACGCCAGTTCCAATCTCCAGGTCCCACGTTTAGCCACATGCAAAGTGACGCAAGGGCACAATGCCATACTTGACCACAAGGGGGGCACATGCATCTAGATTTCGTTCACAGCAGCTGAGAGGCAGCTGGCGTGCCCATCTCTATCTCTTCCTCTCCCTCTCTCTCTGTCTCTCTCTAAAAATAAAAATAAATAAATAAATAAAGCCAGGTATGGTGGCACACAGCTTTAGTCCCAGCACTCAGGAGGCAGAAGTAGGAGGATCACTGTAAATTTGAGACCACCCTTAGACTACATAGTGAATTCCAAGTCAGCCTGGGCTAGAAAGAGACCCTATACATTTAAAAACCAAAAAAGAGCTGGAGAGATGGCTTAGTGGTTGGGGCAGTTGCCTGCAAAACCAAAGGACCCAGTTTCCATTCCCCTGGACCTACATAAGCCAGATGTAGAAGGTGGCACATGTGTCTGGAGTTCATTTATGGTGGCTGGAAGCCCTGGTATGCTCATTCTCTCTCTGTGTCTCTTTTTCTCGGTCAAATAAATAAATATAAATATAAATAATTAAAAACAAAATTTAAAAAGTACACTGGTAGAGGGTGCTGGAGAGATGGCTCAGATGGTTAAAGACACTTGTAAAGCGTCGTGATGGCCAGAGTTCAAGAGTCAAATGTGCAAAGTGATGCATGAACCTGGAGTTTGCTCATAGTGGCAGGAGGCCCTGGTATGCCCTTTTTCTCTCTAAATAAATAAAACTATTTTTTAAAAAGCTGTTTGTGGGGGCTGGGGAAATGGCTTAGTGGTTAAGGCATTTGTCTGTCAAGCATAGGGACCCACATAAGCCAGTTGCACAAGGGGGCGCATGAGTCTGGAATTCATTTGCAGTGGCTGGAGGCCCTGGTGCACCCATTCTCTCTTTCTCTCTGCCTCTTTCTCTCTGCCTCTTCCTCTCTCAAATAAAGAAATAACAAAAAAAAACACCTGTTTGTGGGGCAGGAGAGATGGCTTAGCCATTAAGGCACTTGCCTGCGAAGCCTAAGGACCCAGGTTCAATTCCTCAGTACCCATGTAAGCCAGATGCACAAGGTGGCACATGCATCTGGAGTTTGTTTGCAGTGGCTAGAGCCCCTGGCATGCCCATCATTCATCTCCCTCTCTCTCTCTCTCTCTCTGCCTCTTTCTCTGTCTTGCAAAAAAATAAAAAATATTTATTTTTTAAAAGTTTGTGATGGCTCATGCCTTTAATCCTAGCACTCAGGAGGCAGACGTAGGAGGACTGCAGTGAGTTTGAGGCTAGCTGGACACCACAAAATAAATTCCAGGGCCGGGCGTGGTGGCGCACGCCTTTAATCCCAGCACTCAGGAGGCAGAGGTAGGAGGATCGCTGAGAGTTCGAGGCCACCCTGAGACTACATAGTTAATTCCAGGTCAGCCTGGACCAGAATGAGACCCTACCTCGCAAAACCAAAAAAATAAAAAAATAAAAATAAAAATAAATAAATAAATAAATAAATTCCAGGTCAGTCGGAGTTAGAGGGAGACCCTACCTTAACCCCTCAAAAAAAGAATGCTAGCCGGGTGTGGTGGCACATGCCTTTAATCCCAGCACTCGGGAGGCAGAGGTAGGAGGATCACTACGAGTTCGAGGCCACCCTGAGACTACATAGTGAATTCCAGGTCAGCCTGAGCTAGAGTGAGACCCTACCTTGAAAAACCAAAAAAAAAAAAAAAAAAAAAAAAAAAAAAAATGCTGGTGGAAAAAGAATGGTGTTTCAGTTTGTGAGTTTTTAATAATTTTTTAAAGTTTTATTTATTTTACTCATTTATTTGAGAGAGTGAGAGAGAGAGAGAGAGAGAGAGAGACAGAAGACAGAGATGGGTGTGCCAGAGCCTCCAGCTACTGCAAACGAACTCCAGACGTGTGTGCCACCTTGTGCATCTGGCTCATGTGGGTCCTGGGGGATCAAACCTGGGTCCTTTGGCTTTGTAGGCAAATACTTTAACTGCTAAGCCATCCCTTCAGTCCCTTATGTTTTCTTTTTTAAACTTTTTATTTTTTTATTTACTTATTAGAGACAGAGAAAGGGAGAGAGAGATTGAGAGCCTCCAGCCACTGCAAACACACTCCAGACGCGTGCGCCACCATGTGCATCTGGCTTATGTGGGTACTGGAGAATCGAGCCTTGAACTGGGGTCCTTAGGCTTCACAGGCAAGCGTTTAACCACTAAGCCATCTCTCCAGCCCCCTTTTTTTTTTATTTTTCGAAGTAGGGTCTCACTCTGGTCGAGGCTGACCTGGAATTCACTATGTAGTTTCAGGGTGGCCTCGAACTCACGAAGATCCTCCTACCTCTGCCTCCCGAGTGCTGGGATTAAAGGCGTGCACCACCACGCCCGGCTTCCTTTATGTTTTTTTGAGACAGTGTCTCATGTAACTGAGGATAGTTCTTAATCATCCTGCTTCTATCTTTCAAGTGCTGGATTCCAGGCATGTGCTACCAAGCTGGCTCAATGATGGCTTTGATGTATGTAGAAACACACACACACACACACACACTGCTGGGTGTGATGGTTCATGCCTTTAATTCCAGAATTTGAGATGCTGAGGTAGGAAAAAAATCACCAAAAGCTCGAGGCCAATTTGGGCTATAAATTGAGAGCCAGGTCAGCTTGAACTAGACCCTGCCTCAAAAAGAAAGAAAGAAAGAAAGAAAGAAAGAAAGAAAGAAAGAAAGAAAGAAAGAAAGAGAGAAAGAAAGAAAAAATTAGGAGCTGGGAAGCTGACTCAGAAGTTAAAAGTGATAGGCTTGCAAAGCCTGCTGGCCTAGGTTCAATTCCTCTCATGTAAAGCAGGATGCAAAATAGTGACTTGGTGAATGCATCTTGTGTTCATTTGTAGTGGCAAGAGTCCTTGACATGCTTGCATGTGCATATGCCTTCATGTGCACGCGCGCACACACACGCATGCACACATACACTCATACACACACAATTAATTTAAAAAGAATTATACAGTCAGGTGTTGTGTTGCACGCCTTTAATTCCAGCACTTGAGAGGCAGAGGTAGAAGGATCGCCATGAGTTTGAGGCCATCCTAGCACGACAGAGTTCCAGGTCAGCCTGGGCTGGAGTGAGACCTTACCTTGAAAAAAAAAAAAAAAGAATATGCAGGGGCTGGAGAGAGGGCTCAGCTGTTAAAGGCCCTCTTACTTGCAAAGCCTGATGGTCTGGGTTTGATTCCCCAGTACTCACGCAAAGCAGATGCATAAAAAATAATTATAAACGCTTTTTTAAAAAATGATGCTGGGGTTGAATCCAAGATCTCTTGAACATTGGATAAGTGCTGCATAGCTGAGCCCCTCCCCAGTCCTTGGAATTCCTGACTGACAGTTTTTCTCTTTTTAACACATTGAAAATGTCATCCCACTTCCTTCAAGTCTGTCACTTCTGACAAGAGGCCAGCTGTTGGCCTCACACAAGTCATTTTCCCTTGTTGCTTTCAAAGCTTTCTTTGTCTATGAATTTCAATACTTGTCCAATGGATCTCTGCAGGTCTCTTCCAGCCTCTGTCATGTGTAGATTAGAATTTGTTTAAGGAGTTTGGAATTTTATCATGTGTTCTCTCTGTGTGTATTTTTATTTTATTATATATATTAAAATATTTTATTTTTCTTTATTTATTTGAGAGAGAGAGAGAGATTGAGGGAGGGAGAGAGACTGGGCACGCCAGGGCCTCCAGCCACTGCAAATGAACTCCAGATGCGTGTGCCCCCTTCTGCATCTGGCTTACGTGGGTTCTGGGGAATTGAACCTGGGTCCTTTGGCTTTGCAGGCAAACGTCTTAATTCTAAGCCATCTCTCCAGCCCCTTATTTTATATATTTTTTTATTTTTTGAGGTAGGGTCTTTCTCTAGCCCAGTCTGACCTGGAATTAGTCTCAGGCTTGCCTAGATCTCACAGGGATCCTACCTCAGCCTCCCAATCATTGGGATTAAAGGAATGTGCCACCATGCCTGGCAAATTATTTGTTTGAGACATGGTGTCATGTAGCCCAGGGTGGTGTCACATTTCTCAGTAACCAAAGCTGGCCTTGAACTCCTGATCCTCCACCTCCCTAATGCCCAACTTTGGGAAAACTATTTGGGGGGTGGTGGTAGAAGTGCATTATGACTGTGGTGTTGGGCACACATGGCTCTCAGAGTTTATCAGGCTGTGAATGGATGTAGTGTATGAGGCTGGTGCTACAATGAAGCTGATTTCAGGATCATGAATGATAACCCTAATGCTGGAGTGAATGGAAAAGATATGGCCCACAGAGGGACCTGTGGGATATTGGACAGCACGGCATTGCATAGTTTTCAGAGTTCAAGTGCAATTGCACATTGCTGTCCTCCAAGATGTGGGAGAGTTTGGGGTGAGGGCACTATTACCCTAGGGACAGGATGGATAAAGGAGTCTGATGGCATAGGACTGGCCTGTCCACCTGCTTTCTCTCCTGCCAGAGGAGTGACAGGACAGGAGTGACACGTTCAAAGTCCTTTGTGGATAGACTTTTGCTCAACTTCCTGATAGCCCACATATTGTGCAGCTCATGTATACAACAATGTTTTTGTTCTCTTTCTTTCTTTCTTTCTTTCTTTCTTTTTTTTTTTCTTTTTTCTTTCTTTCTTTCTTTCTTTCTTTCTTTCTTTCTTTCTTTCTTTCTTTCTTTCTTTCTTTCTCTCTCTTTCTCTTTCTTTCTTTCTTTCTTTCCTCTTTTCCTTTCTCTTCTCTTTCTTTCTTTCTTTCTTTCTTTCTTTCTTTCTTCCCTCCCTTTCTCTCTTTTTAAAAAATTTATTTTTATTTTTATTTTTATTATTTTTTATTTATTTTTGGAGAGAGAGACGGAGAGAGATAGACAGACAGGGAGAGGGAGACAGAAATGGGCTCTCTCAGCTGCTGTTTCTTTCAAGTTTCTTTTTGCTCTCTCTCTCCTGCTGGACCCAGCGTTCCCTTCCAGGCCTTTTTCTTCTTTCCTTTTTTCTTCTTTCTTTCTTTCTTTCTTTCTTTCTTTCTTTCTTTCTTTCTTTCTTTCTTCTTCTTTCTTCTTTGACAGAAAGAAAAAGAGGCAGATAGAAAGAGAGAGAATGGACACGCTATGGTCTCTAATTACAGCAAAAGAACTCCAAATGCATGAGCCACTTTGTATATCTGGTGTTTTCTCACTCTAGCACAGACTGACCTGGAATTTACTGTGCAGCCCCAAGCTGGCCTCGAACTCTTGGTGATCCTCCTACCTCAGCCTCCCAAGTGTTGGGACTAAAGGCATGAACTATTACGCTCAGATAAAATATTTATATTTATTTATTTGCATCTGTGTGTATATGTATGTATGTACTACTGCAAACCAAAACAGATTCTTGGGTTTTTTTTTTTTTTTTGAGAGAGTCAGAGAGCGAGCGAGCGAGCGAGCGACAGAGAAACAGAATGGGCTCACCAGCAGCCTCTCAGCCACTGTGAACGAACTCCAGACAAGTTCGCTCCCTTGTGGGCAAGTGCAACATTGCGCCCTTGCATCACTGCATCTGGCTAAACGTGGGACCTGAAGAATCAAATGGGCTTTCCTAGGCTTAGGAGGCAGGCACCTTAACCACTAAGCCATCTCTCCAGCCCGCTTGTGTTATTTTTTAAAATATTTTATTTACTTGAGAGAGAGAGAGAGAGAATGAATGGGTGCACCAGGGCCTTTAGCCACTGCAAAACAAACAAACAAAAAAAAACCAAACAAACAAAACTCCAGATACATGTACCACCTTGTGCATCTGGCTTACATGGATACTGGGGAATTGAACCTGGGTCCTTAGGCTTCACAGGCAAGCTCCTTAACTGCAAAGCCATTTATCCAGCTCACTTGTGCCATTTTTGTGTCTAGCTTTATGTGGATGCTGGGGAACAAAACCTGGGCCAGCAGGCTTTGCAAGCAAACACCTTTAACTGCTAAACCATTTCCTCAGCCCCTTTTGGCATCCTTTGAAGCTTAGAAATATTCCCATTTTTCTTCCTGCTTTCGTCCATTGATGAGCAGTATTAATTTCTAGAAAATCTTCAATACAAACATGGTGTATTGGGAGTATTCCAAACAGAGAGGAACAGGCAGAACCATGTTTGACATGATTTGGGAATTTTGTAGCATCTTCAGGTGATGTCATAACTAGATGTCAGCAGAGAAAATCTGTGACCTTCTGTATCACCACTTTATTTATTCAATTTAATTTAATTTAATTTTTTTTTTGAGAGAGACAGAGACAGAGAATGGGCGTGCCAGTGGCCTCTCAGCTGCTGTGAATGAATTCCAGACATGTTTGCCCCCTTGTGGGCAAGTGCAGCATTGTGCCCTTGCATCACTTTGTGTCTGGCTAAACATGGGACCTGGAGAATCGAAAGTTGTTCTTAGGCTTTGGCAGGCAGGCGCCTTAACCGCTAATCAATCTCTCCAGCCGCCCCCCTCTTTTTTTTTTTTTTTTTTTTTGTTTTTTTGAGAGGTAGGGTTTCACTCTGGTCCAGGCTGACCTGTAATTAACTATGTAGTCTCAGGGTGGCCTCTGGTCCAGGCTGCCCCCAAGTGCTGGGATTAAAGGCATGCGCCACCACACCCGGCTTCTTATTTTTTTTTTTTTTTTTTTTTTTTATGGTTTTTTCGAGGTAGGGTTTCACTCTAGTCCAGGCTGACCTGGAATTAACTATGTAGTCTCAGGGTGGCCTCGAACTCTTGGCGATCCTACTACCTCTGCCTCCCGAGCGCTGGGATTAAAGGCGTGCGCCACCACACCCGGCTCTTATTTTTGTTTTTTGAGGTAAGGTTTCACTGTAACCCAGGCTGACCTGGAATTCACTATGTAGTTTTGGGTGGCCTCGAATGCACAGTGATCCTCCTACCTCTGTCTCCTGAGTGCTGGGATTAAAGGCATGCACTACCACACCTAGTTATTTTATTTTATTTATTTATTATTTTTTTTCTGAGGTAGGGTCTCACTCTAGCCCAGGCTAACCTGGAATTCACTGTGTAGTCCCAGGTTGGCCTTGAATTCATGGAGATCTTCCTACCTCTGCTCCCAAAGGCTGGGATTAAAGGCATGCACCACTATGCCCAGTCTATACCCCCATTTTCTTTTATTATTTTTGTTTTTTTTTTAATTTAAAAAAATATTTATTTAAGAGTGACAGACAGAGAGAGAAAAAGAAAGAGGCAGATAGATAGAGAGAATGGGAGCGCCAGAGCCTCCAGCCACTGCAAATGAACTCCAGATACATGTGCCACCTTGTGCATCTGGCTTTCATAGGTCCTGGGGAATTGAGTCTCAAACCGGGGTCCTTAAGTTTCACAGGCAAATGTTTAACTGCTAAGCCATCTCTCTAGCCCTGTTTTTGTTGTTTTTTTGAGGTAGGGTCTTGCTCTAGCCCAGGCTGACCTGGAATTCACTATGTAGTCTCAGGGTGGCCTTGAACTCATGGCAACTCTCCTACCTCTGCCTCCCAAGTACTAGGATTAAAGGCATGCACCACCATGCTTGGTTTATACCCCCATTTAAAATTAGACATATTAGGGCTGGAGAGATGGCTTAGCAGTTAAGGCATTTGCCTGTGAAGCCTAAGGACCTCAGTTCAATTCTCCAGGTCCCATGTAAGCCAGATGCACATGGGGACCCATGCATCTGGAGTTCGTTTGCAGTGGCTAAAGGCCCTGGCACGCCCATTCTTACTTTCTCTTTCTTTTTTGCCCTCTTTCTGTCTCTAAATAAATAAATAAACTTAAATTGGACATATTAGAGACTAAAGACCACATGTCTTAGCCTCCTTCGCAATGAGGCTGGACACATGATTAAGTTCTAGCCAATGAGACTTAAGCATATGTGTAAAAACAACTTCCAGGTTGTCTTAAAGAAGGTTCTTTTCTGCTGGCTTCAGTGTAGACTTGATGGCTGAATCTGGGCTGCCACCCTGAGCCATGTGAATGAAAGGCCCCCAACAATGTCATAGAAGCCATACCAAGCTTGAGCCACTGCCCCAGTGTCTCTGGGAGTGAGAAACACTTCTTTTTTGACACTACTACTTTTGAATTGTCCTATCTCTTTGGAACTTTTTGTTTTGTTTTGTTTTGTTTTGAGGTAGGGTTTCACTCTAGCCCAGGCTGACCTGGAATTCGTTTGGAACTTAAAAAAAAATTATTTTTCGCCGGGCACGGTGGCACACGCCTTTAATCCTAGCACTTGGGAGGCAGAGGTAGGAGGAACTCTGTGAGTTCAAGGCCACTCTGAGACTACATAGTTAATTCCAGGTCAGCATGGGCCAGAGTGAGACCCTACCTCGACAAACCAAAAAAAAAATTTTTTTTCATTTTATTTGAGAGAGATAGAATGAGAATGAATGGGCACATCAGGACCTCCAGCCACTACAAATAAATTCCAGACGCATGTGCCACCTTGTGCATTTGGATTTACTTGGGTATTGGGGAATCAAACCTGGGTCCTTTGGCTTTGCCGGCAAGCACTTTTTCCTTGGAACATGCATGTTATGTTTTGGACTTGGTTCCCTTAATAATTCTTGCCTAAGAGCTTACCAGATAGCTCTGGATACCAAGCGCAGAGTCTTATAGACTAGCAGGGATGTATTTTTTTTATTATTATTTATTTTTTATTGACAACTTCCTTAATCGTAGACAATATCCCATGGTACTTCCCTCCCTCCCCCCACTTTCCCCTTTGAAACTCCACTCTCCATCATATCCCCTCCCCCTCTCAATCAGTCTCTCTTTTCATTTTGATGTAATGATCTTTTCCTCCTATTATGATGGTCTTGTGTAGGTAGTGTCAGGCACTGTGAGGTCATGGATATCCAGGCCATTTTGTGTCTGGAGGAGCACATTGTAAGGAGTCCTACCCTTCCTTTGGCTCTTGCATTCTTGGGATGGATTTTAGCAGTGAGGGCAGCAGCACATACTAGATGCCAGTCTGTCCGTGGGCAAGAAGACTAGGCAAGGAGCTTTATTCTTACTCATCATCCAGTGGCAGCAGAAGGGGCTAAACTCCAGTCCAGCCACCACTGGATCTACAGAACCTTGCCCACATGACCCTCTGCTGAGGCTCCAGGCTCCATGAGGCCTAGAGGCACCCTCTGACTCACCCCAATGATCCCGAGGAATATGTCCTTCAACTATCTGAAGTGTGGTACAGGAAGCACAGGGCTGTGACCATCTGTGCCTTGCTGACCATCTTTCAGGCTCTGGCCTTCTTTCTTCATCCAGTCAAGAGAGCAAGGACTGGGGATGTAGCTCAATAGTACAGCACTGGTCTATCTAGCATGCTGAAAACCCTAGGTTCAATTCCCAGCACTGAAAGAGAGAGAAAGACAGAGGGGAGAGAGGGAGAAACATATCAGGCCAATGGCTTGGTGAGAGGTTACTACTCTAGGTAAGTCTGTGTGTCCTGGGCAACTGCAGGCCGGATCCACATACTCACCTACTCCTTTGAAATCTGCTCAGGGGTCCCAGCTCAACCACTTGTTGGTAGAGCCTGGACTAACCTCCTACCCAGTGTCCCACGTTCTGATCCATTTGCCCACCTGTCCACTCCAGAAATGATCAGCAAGCTTGCCCAAAGCCTGCAAGGTATACTCTCAGAGGTTACCTAGGTCAAGATCTGCAATCTTTTCTGACTTTCCTCTCACTATTCAATCCTGCTTTTCACACATGAAGGTCAGCTCCCATTACTGTCACCCCAGCTTACTGCTCAGAGCTGACCTGGCTGCTCCTTGTGTCCTTGGTCCCATAGAACCTGCCCTCTGTCCCCTAACCTGTCCTGTCCTGAGCCGAAGGTCAGGCCTTGCGGGGGGGCCTGATTTAGGGATGAGGTCCACCTGCTCGACCTGTGCCAACAAAGGCTCTTGCCCCTTCATGGCCTAAGCGCTTCAACCAAATCCCAGCTTGCTGTGCCTTCCTCCCAGCGGGGAGGCAGGGATGGGTAGGAGGCAGCGGGACGTGGGCTGCAGGCCTGTGAGGGTGATGGGGTCCTCAGGGTCTCAGGCAGGGCGCTGGGTGCGCAGAGCTGCAATGCGGGCTGCGGCCACAGGGCGGCAGCACAGCAACTCTGCTGGTCTCGTCCACCCCTTAGCGTTCCGCGATCGGAAACCCGGGAAGGATGTCGCCCGGCGGAGGGGTCGAGATCACCAAAGGTTTAGCAGGTACTGGCCTGGCAAAGGGCGTCCAAGGATCCAAAGAGCCAGGCTTGAGGTGCTCCGCCTGGTTCTTTGGAAAGCCTGGTCAGCCCCTCTCTGCTGCCCCTGGGGCTCGTGCCGGGTGGCAGCAGGTCCCCCACTCCTTCCGGGTCTCGCCAGGGCGGACGGCGGTCGGTGTGTGTGTGTGCCAGGCCCGGATACCACGCGCGCAGGAACGTCAGGAGGGCATGGGTCCTCCCGAGGAGCCACCGGTCCTAAACCGTGACCCCGAGCAGACGACAGCTGGTTCCTGCCCTCTGAGCGCGCCGGGCAGTGGGTGCCGAGGCGGCCACTGCGCCCCGCGCTGCCCTTCGCCCGGGGGCGCCGCGCCCCGCCGTCTCGCCTGGCGCGCTACCCCGAACGGGCCCGGCTGGCTTTGAATGCAAGTCCCGGCCTTTGTGCACGCCCGCCTCGCCTCGCCCGCCGCTTCATTAGCATAGCAGCTGCTCGCCGAGCGGGGACCCGCGCGGGAGAGGGCAGAGGCCTCGGCAATGAATGGGGCCCATGGCTTTGGAACTGGGCGACAGAAGAAAGACCGACAGACGGACGCGCGGAGGGACCGTCGGAAGGACAGCCAAGCAGAAGAATGCGCCGCACGGGGGCGGGTGTGTGTGTGTGTGTGGGGGGTGCGCCTCCGAGGGTTGTGGGGGGGGGACACCTCCAGCCCCAGGAGGGTCTCACTGAGGTCTCAGAAGGAGCAGTTGTGGAGGTTCCCAGACCTTCGACGGCCCCTCCTCTGGCCTGCGCCCTCACACTGCGGGCCTTGGGCTTTGTTCCTCAGCTGTCCTGGGTTCAGGGCCTCCTTTCCTGTCCTTCAAGGCCGGTGGATGCCACCTCCTCCCTGCAGGCGCATCAAGAGACAGCTGGCCTTCTCAGGTCAAAGGGCAAGCTGTCCCTGCGATCTTGTGTGTGCACATCCCCTCTGCCCCTCCAGTGCCGAGCAAGGCCTTTGGGGGCAAACTGCTCAGGTAGCCTCTTCCTTCTCTTTCCCCTTCCTGGCCTTCTGCATCCTGGACCCCCACCTGCTGGTTTGGGGCACCAGTTTTTCTAGCTGACCATTTGTTTCCCTGCAGTTTCACCAGTAAACACCTCCTGTGTGCACTAAGAGTCAGATCAAGGATGGGTAGAGAGACAGGAGCCAAGCACCCGCCTCAGGACAGTGGAACAGGCCCCGACTTCACCTGAACACAGGCACACCGATGGCTCTGAAAGAACAGGGCAGAGGAGCTGGGTCACAAATTTTTTTTCTGCCCAGGCCATAAGGGACCAGCCTGAGGTGAGGGTGGGGACTTACCAGAGGCTTGGTTGGGCAGTTCCTGCCAGCTTTCAACACTCGGGTGGGTGGACAGTTCTCTGAGCTGGAAGGACAGTCCACACCAGTCACTGCATTCCAGAGAAACAGGCGCGCTAGAGATAGCAGCTTTGACCAGGCCACACCCGGGGAACAGGACTTCCTCCCATTTGTTCCCGCCCCACAAGAAGCCTTTTCTGTCAAGGCGAGATCATGGGCTGTGTGCTCTGACTGCCCTTGTCTCTGCACCCCTGGGTCCTCAGGCTGAGATTCTGTCCACACCTCTGACCCCTACTGGGGAAGGACCATGTTGGCTGTAGTGTGTCAGCTTGCCTCTTGGGCTGGTGATGGAGACTTGTGTGTCCTTGCTATGTCCCAGTCCCTCACACACCCTGGGGACAAAGACAGCAGGTCCCACTGGGGATCCACCCTTGGCCACCTCTTCTCAGCTGTGTCCTGCCCTTGCTGAGAAGACCCCCAGAGGGTAATAGTCTGTCAAATGTACATCACAAGAGAACTTCAGGGAGCTAGTGCAAGGTGGTTCTGCAGAGTGGCAGCCACTCTTATCAGAAAACCCCAGAGCTGCTGTAGGTGGCAGAATGCCAAGGGTGCAGTGAAGGCTACAGGTCTTGTGTGCCTTTCACATTCCAGGTCCTTGTCTCGTTCCTATACAAAATGGTGTGGGATGGAGGAGGGAGGACATGACCCAGAACACTCCTTGGTGACCCCAATAATGCCCAGGCCTCATTCTCTAGATGCTCCAGAGATGTCCAAGTCCCTGTCATAGCTCTTCTGCCCTCAGCTGGCTGGGCAGCCCCCAGCTGTCCCAGGGCAGGAAGTCCTGCAGAGGGACAAGGTAGGATCCCTTCCTACTGCAGAGCATCAGTATCACCCTATGCTCCCCCCCCCATGGGAGGCTAAGGAACCCATTGTAGCTGTCTCCCACCTAGACCAATGTGGGGGGTGGTCAGGAGATGCAGTTACTCAACTGAAACATGCACCTTTGAGACCCTCAAAGGTAAGACCCCGAGGTGTGGGTTGCACAGACTTTGAGGATGTCGGGAGAACAACTCTTACTGTATCATGGCCCCGGCAGGAGCTCTTCTGCCCGTTGCTGCCGTTCTGGATCTGGCGAGCGCCCTCCCTTAAATCCCATGCAGAGCCCTTGGGTGGAGAGGGTGTCTCTGCTCCTCTTAAGCACCCTCTCAAGTCATATATGTGGGGATGCTGGGCCCAACACAAATCTGCTCTCTGGGGAGCAGCTGGCCCAGACCTGTGGGAGCCTTTGCAGCAGGCAACGTCTTTTGGTTGTCTGTAGTGAGCTACTGGGATGTTTCCCCAAGGGAGACTCTCCCCCATCCTCCCCAAGCCCCAGGCCTCAGCTTTCAGCCTGAATGGGAAGTTCCTCCAGTAGACCTTTCCCTAGGGAGGTCTCAGCTCGTTGCCAGGACCATTAAGCAGCTGGGCAGCTCACAAGGTGGCCACAGCCCCAGTACCTGGCACAGGGCTGGCCTCTTGGTTCCCACAAATCCTCTGTAGCCAACTTGGACTTGAGCCTTGCTGGGAGCTCACTTATCCAGCTCTGTCGTTAAGTGAACACAAGCCAAGAACCTGTCACCTGCAAACAACATGCCGTGGCCCAGCCTTCATCTCCAAAACGGTGTTTCATAACTTGCACCAAAAACCAGGAACTGTTTTTTTTTTAATATAAAAAGACCAATGAAAAATTTATTCATAAATTTTTCACGCTGGGCTACAAGTCTATATCGTACGCTCAGGAGTGTGCTGCAGACTTCATCCAGACAGAAGCGACTGAACCGCGACCCATGTGCAGCTTCAACACAGGCCTAGGAAGTCTTAACATTAATTAACATAATTAAAAAGACATTTGCATGTAGAAAAAACATACAGAACTCCTTTTGGAGTAATCTGTGCTTGTCTCAATGTCTGCTAGTTTCACTGACATTTATCACTATTCTTCTCACACCGGTTCATAAAAGGCTGCAGAAGAAGGCAAAATATGACCAGCCGGCACAAAGGGCCTCCACCCACCTGTGTCCTCAAGTGCTCCCCATTTTTGCACGCAGGGTCAGCAGCACTTCTATGAAGGGGAAACCTCATTTAAATTTGAATAATTCAGCCTCCCTTTTATTTCCTAGGATCAAAACAACAAGGGGTGTGGGGTTGCATAGAAAACTGGAACCACACAAACTAGGAAGGGCTCCTTTCAGGACAGCAAGTGACTGCTCCAGCGCCTCCTCGGGCTAGGGGACACGGCGCAGCCCCTCCCCCACAGCAGGCTCCTGGGATCCCAATCGGGTCCTGGAGCGGAGGCCATAGAAGGGCGCCGGAGCCCTTCCACTCACTCAGCAATAGCACGAGATTCACAGTCTTATAGGCATTTTATAAAAATATAAATATGGGTACATAACAGCCTTCACAACGCTGGATACAACGCCCTTTAAAATTGGGTTTATAACCAAGATTCAAAAAACATACACCTAAAACTTGGCTTAAAATATGTTAATATTTTATATTGTCATAAATGTTATGACATTTAATCGTGGCAAATCCATTTACTTTTTTAAAAAAGTGTGCAACCGACTGTTAAACTATAATAGAAGTCACTAGGAAGGGTAACACCCTCTTATCCCCACGTCCCAGGCCCGCGAGCTTCCAGGTCCTGCGGGAACTTTGCTAAACCAGTGTGGGGGACGGTGGCGTCTCACAGGAGTGGGGGGGGGAGCCCTAGGGCTCCCCAAACACACAGAATCCAGAAGAGGGAGGGACGGAAGGACCGGGAGATTAGGTAAGGTGAAGGGTAGGCTAGCAACGGGAAAACCGTCGGGCTAAGGCGGTTATTTTCAGTGCAACCAAGAAATGGTAGACTCAAGTTTTTAGTTTTTAGGAAAAAAAAATATGCATCTTTCCCCCATAACCACGCAAAAAATTTTCCAAACAACAACAACACAAAAAAAAAAAAAAAAACCAAAAACAAAAAAACTCAGGCGCACAAACTTCACCCACAAATATACACACACGTGATAAATAGTTTAGGACACCAAGAACGGCGAGCGTCCCCTTACTCGCGCGCGGGCGCGCAGGCGACCGACGGAGTCCGTGGAGGCTGCTGGGTGGGAGCCAGGATCGGCTCTGCGCGTGGGCGGGCGGGTCCCGAGGGCGGCGGCGGCGGTAGGAGCGGGAGTCGGCCTGCGCCTTTCACCTTCGGGAGAAAGCATTGCGAGCAGAGGATCCGGTGTCTCGGGATTCCGAACTCGCCGGTTGCAAGACTCAAATTTCAAAAGGGGCTGGAGCCTGCGCCCCGCCCCCACCCTCACGGCGGTCGGCGGGCGGGTGCGGGGCCGTGGGAAGACGCTGGGGTTCCCAGGGACTCCGGGGACCGCCGCGGGGAGGCGCTCGCCGGCGAAACGCCGGAGCCAGGGGCCGCAGACGTCCAAAGCTGGCCTGATGACCGCGCTGGCCGGCGAACCTGGCGCACACACCGAGGTAGTTGGCGGGGAAGGTACAGCAGAGACTGCGCGGCCGGGGTCCTGGGGTCCTGGGTCCCAGCGGGCATCACCGGCCACTGGCCGCGTACTTGGCCTTGGTGATGAGATAGAGCACGATGTCCTGGTGGCCGCCGAATGCGGCGATGTGCAGCGCGCTCCAGCCGTCTCGGTTGGCTAGTCGGATATCGGCGCCGAACTTAACCAGTAGCTTCACGAGCTCCAGGTTGCCGTCGATGACTGACTGGTGCAGTGCCGTCTGGCCTTCGGGCCCAAAAGAGTTCACGTTGAACTCGCAGTTAGTCATGTTCTGCAGCAGCGACTGCAGCTCCTGCGTGTTGCCCTTGCGCACCGCTTCCTGGAAGATGCGCTGAGTCTGCGGCGCCGAGCAGGTGGACAGCTCGGCCTGGCTCATGCTGCCGCCGGGCAAGGGCCACGGGCCGCTCCCCGGCTCAGCGCGGGCGGCGGCTGCGGCGCGGGCCCCCGGCTGTCTTGGGGCGTGTCTTGGGGAGCGCCTCGGCGCATGGAGGGCGCTGCGCCCCCGGGCCCCCGCACGCCACCCCTGCGCGCTCCGGGCGTTCGGGGCCGGGGGCCGCCGCTTCGGGACCCCCACCGCATCCAGCCGCGCCCAGGCGGGCGGGCGGGCGACCGAGCCGGGTGCTGGTTTGGGGGCCAGAAGCGGCCGCGGCTGGCGATGCGCGTGGTCGTGGTCCGTGAGGAGCTTGGCTGCGCTCCCACGAGGTTAGCACACACGTCCCCCTGCGTCGCGGTTCTTGTAAGCTCGCCGAATCCCGGCGCCTTTTACCGTCCTTATATTTGCATAACAATGGACTTCCGTGACGTGCACGGTGGGGGACCCACGATTGGATCTCGCCCACGTGGAGGCGGATCGTGGGCGGTGCCGGTGGAGCCTTGGGGGCGTGTCCGTGCGGCCGCGCGCTCCGCGGCAGGGGGCGCTGGTCTCGGGCTGCGCGGGATGGAAAAGCCAGGTGGCAACAGGGGTTTCCCAGCGCCACCACCGCCCGGTTCCCCTTGCCCCGAGCCTCCACCTCCCTCTGCAGTCCTCCTAGCCATTTTCCCTCCATTCATCCACGGAATTCCGAGTTCCCTGCGCTGCCAGACCCAGGTCTCTGCGCTCACCGCCAGCTTGGTGACAACACCATGAACGGCTCTGGCGCACATGCCTTCCACCACTCTTGGGTGTCCCGCGGAAGAGCGGCTTCCTTAGTGGCTCGAGCATCTCGTGTTTGGCCCAGTGGAGCCCCACAAGCTAAATCGCCCGGGTGTAGGGATCAATCCTTTAGGGAAGCCTCGGCTGGGGTGGGTTCACAGTAGGGAGAGCAGTCGATCACTCTCTAGGCATGGGCTTCTGCATCCAGCTCCTAGCAACATGTACAAGAGTATATAGGTCTGTCCAGGTGGGAAGCCCCAAGTGAGACAGTCCCAGAATGATTCACTTCCAAACCATAAGTCCCACATTTTATTGACCGCTCTAATAACTGACAAGGAGGGCTGGCCAGAGGGAGGCAAGGCTCCACAGTTTCCTCATTAGTTTTTACAGTTTATAGCTCGGCTGTGGTTGCTGGAAATTAAGGAGGAATGATCTTCAGACCTGGTAGAGCAGGAGGCAGGGCACGCCAGGGCTTGATTCCTTCTGAAGGCAGGCTGGGAATTCCAGCAGGCAGCTCTGGGCCGCTCTGCTCAAACGACCACCCTGCTAGGTGCCTTCGCAGAATCTCCTTCTGGGGAAGCTTCTGTCCTCAAACACAGAATTCTACACTACCCACGTGGGCGTGCCCTCACTCTATTGTGTGTTTTGGGAAGGACCATAGCTAAACTAGACAGAGAAAATGGGCAAGCCCGGTCTGGGACTGGCCATCTTCATCCAGCTGTCCTCAGGCATGATCCTGGCGGACTTGTGTAGGGTCATGCTCCCTTCCTGGTGGCCTGGGAACCTGAGCGCCTCAAATATGAATCTTGGAGACCGGTCTGGTCTTCTTGAGTTCCATGGTCCACTATGCTCTGCTCGTCTAGACTTGGAATCCCACCTGGTGCCTCACTGCTCTCCCAAGAGCTGTTGGAAGAAGCTCTTGGCAGGGGGGCTCCACTGTGCAGATGGCAACATTGAGGCTCAGCTGGGGACACTGGCTGATACCTTTGGACTCCTACCCACATATGGGGAGCTACCCTGGTGCTGGCTGGGTCATAGGACATCAGACCAGAACAGGGCTGGGTGTGGAGAAGAGAGAGTTCTGGGAGAACAGAGGGTAGGAGCTGCACAAGGCCTGGCAGGAGGCAGAGATCACAGTTGGGCTCTCACCAAGCCCAGTGCTGTCCCTGAAAGGTGAGTGGGTTCCCAGATGGGTCCCAGCCCAGGTGGGCTCCAGCTTGGCCTGGGGAAGGGCATCTGAGATGCTCAGCCTGAGCAGAGCCTGGGAGAAAAGTCCCGTTGACATCCGCAGCGGGCAGCAGACAAAGGGGCCTGTGTGAGCTCAGTGTGGGAACTCCAGGCCGCCACCATGGGGCCGTGAAATCAGCGGCGGCCCTGGTGAGAGCTGGGCGGCTCAGCCAGCCCTGGCAGGGATAGTGTGGCTGGTGTGGCAGTCCTGTCGTGGTGGGAGCCTACCCTGAGGTCATTCTGTCCTGTGTCAGGATCCAGGGCCAGACAGATGCGACTGGGATGGAGTTGCATGCCCAGCTCTGTGGGATTCAGGTGATGGTTACAAGATCCCTGGCTCGCTCCTGCTCCCCTCCATCATGGCTGTGAGGGACAGTTTCATCAAGACACTCTGGCTCACACCTATGTCTCCTTTAAGCTGCCCCATTTGCGGATGGAGTGGGGGAAGGGCTGTGGGACTCTAGTTGCTAGTAAGCACGGCACAAGTGTTTGCAGAAGGACACATGCAAAAGGTGGACATTTGTTCCACATGTTCCTGGAGAGAGGGAGGGGAGGAGGTCCACAGAGTCTGAGGGGACCCAGTGTTAAGGTCCTATGCCTGTGGCCCCTGCCTGGGATCTGAGGAGACCCCATTCTGATTGTAAGGACCCCCACCTTCATCCCCTGCCCGATCCTAAAGATGCTGGCCCAGGGGAACCCTGCCCACCATCCACCACTCCCAGAGGGCAGTGGTGGATGGGGCCCTCTTCTTCTCCCTCCAGGTGCCCCCTTCCTTTCCTTCCTGGGTGGAGTAGGTGCTCCATGGCAGGAGCAAAGCAGGTTAACTGCAGGGCAGCATGTGGAGCATTGTGAGACCCCCGGGTGGGCAAGTCTGGGTGGGGCATTCCAGGCATTCTGAGAGAGCCCGAGGAGGATAGCACAGAAGGGGCAGCTGGCCAGGGCTGGGCCAGGGCTGCGGCCACCTTAAAGGCACTGAGCAGGGGAGGGAGGCCATAGTGCAGTGGGGGCGGGGCTTCCAGCTAATTCATTAAAATGTGTCGGGGAGCGTGGGAAAGAGGAGAGTGTTTCTTCCCAGCAGCCCAGACACCTGGTAGAAGGGCTGAGAGAGAGGGTAGGAATCAAATAACAAACACTCAGCCCTAGCCAGCACCGGCAGAGCAGAGGAAGGAGGCCCCGGCAGGAACTGTAGCAGACAATCACTGTGACCAGGGCTCCTGCCTGAGGGCTGGCCACTCAGCATGGCCAGCCAGCACCAGTGGCCCCAGCCACCCTGTCAAGCCTGGTGACTGTCCCTAGTCTTGGAAGCAGCCTGCTACTGCCTGCTGACCTGACCCCGCTGCTGAAGAAGGCACGTTGGGACTGACTCTCCATACCCCGGGGCTTGTTACTAATGCCTAGATCTGCACTAGGCGGAGAGCCATAGTCCTTCGACATGGCTAGGGTGGAGATGCCAGCAGCAAGAGCATAGGAAGCACATGGGACAGGAGGCATGGCTGTCCCTGAGGAGGACCTGACAGGGGGATAGCATGGGCTTTTATTCCATCGTTCTACCTTTGGTTCTGGGCAGCTGTATCCCTTGGCCTCAGTCAAGAGTAGTCCTCCAGGATGCAGCTGGGCTGCATAGCAGCCAGATTCTCTTCCCTGATTCATCTTTTTTTTTTTTTTTAATATTTTTTTAGAGAGAATCATGCACCAGGGCCTCCAGCCATTGCATACGAATTCCAGATGCATGTGCCACCTTGTGCAGCTGGCTTACATGGGTCCTGAGGAATCAAACCTGGGTCCTTTGGCTTTGTAGGCAAGCGCCTTAACCACTAAGCCATCCCTCCAACCCAGTTTTTTAAATTATCTAATATTTATTTAGAGAGAAGGAAAGAAGCAGAGAAAGAGGCAGATAGAGAATGGGCATGCCAGGGCCTCCAGCTGCTGTAAATGAACTCCAGATGTGTGTGCCACCTTGTGCATCTGGCTTACTGGGTCCTGGGGAATCAAACCTGGGTCCTTTGGCTTTGCAGGCAAGCGCCTTAACTGCTAAGCCATCTCTTGACTTGTGGATCAGTCCCTGCCCATCTCTGAGCTCTGAGCCAGCATTCTCCATCTGAAATGTTAGCCAGGTTACTGGTGGCAAAATAGGACAGGATGCAGATCCCAGGGCATTCTCAGGGCAGTGGCTTGTTATGAACCCCAGGGAGGCCTCAGCTGGACCAGTCCAAGGAGGGTGAGGCAGAAGTGGGCCTGGCATTATACCTGGGCCAGTGGGTACTCCCTGCATTGGACAGAGATGGCCTTTCTGGCTCTGTTGCCTAGAAGCATCCGCTGGGTTCCTCAGCCAAATCTGCACTGATTTCCGTTTGAGGCAGGAAGTAGAGGAAAGGGATGTGGGGGGGCACATTCCTGGGGGTTGGTGAGCAAGGAGGAGGCAGGCTACTGCAAGACCAAGCAGGGCTCAGACTGGCTGCTCTTGGCTCCCCATCTCGTCTCCTTCACCTCAGGGATCCCCTTCCCTCTCAGGCATCAGCATCCGGTAACCCTCCAGGGTGGCCAGCAGTGGGCCTTGACTTCCTCTGAGTGCAAAGGCAGCCAGCATCTACTTGCAGGCAGTTGTGATTAGCGAGTGGCCTGACCTAGGTGAGAGTCTTGCAGCATTGATAACCAGGTACCTCCAGCTCAGCTCCTTCCACCAGACTGCAGTGGCTGCTCTTCTCTATCTCTGGAGAGCCACCCAACCCTGATCAGAGGTGACAGAGGCTTCTCCATGGGTCACATTGAGCTCAGGGTCCAAGAACCTTGGCAATTTGGAAACACTCATATTTGGCATCCCCAGCATTTCGAAGGCATGTGGAGGGGATAAGGGTGGATGTGAGGGACATGTTAAGCAGAAAGACGAGTCTATGCCACTCATGTTTATTGTTTGGCTGCCTCTGGCCTCCCAGTCTTTCAAAGGGTCTTCTGGCTCTGCTTGTTCCGTAAAGGTTGGGGGACACCTTCCAGCACTTCATGGAAGTGCACAGTGATGCGGTCCACATGGGAGCCCTCCCAGAAGACCTTGCCGCATTGTGTGCAACAGTAGAAATGTTGTAGCCTGGGTCTTCTCAGCACACTGGCTGTGACCCCCTCCAGCTGCAGCCGTGTGCCATTGCCCAGTGTGGGTGGGGTGCTGGCCTGCAGGTCCTTCACCTCCAGCCATCGGCAAGGAGGGTCACAGGTGTAGTGCCCAGAGTTTGCCTCTGGGGCTGGACCTGGGCAGAGAGAAGCAGCACTTGATTACTCAGACCCTACCCTGTTCTGGCTCAAGGCATCCACCGGACATACCCAAAGTTCCTCTCCAGCTGCTCCTCCTAATCCTGCCTATTCCATACCTCCTCCTGCCTCTCTGGGTTCTCAGGCCCTTCTGAGCACCCCCTTCAGAAACCCCAAGACTGCCCCTCTACAGGAACAAATCCCCTATCTTGGGGCAGGTCAAAGTGCCAGGGCCCCATGGAGCGCTGGCTTTAGTTTCCTTGGTGGGTGGTCCTGGACCTCACCTGACTTCCTAACTCTGGGTGGCCTCGTCCCCTGTCAATCAATAATGATAGGGCGTGATGAGACTGTCTCAAGGGGCACCAAGTCACCTGTGCCTGCAATGCTGCTGTGGGTCGGGTCACTGTCATCTCTTGGTACCTGGCCTGCCCCACTTCCTACTGGAGAAGACAAAGGGTGGCAGGGTGTGTATGGGGCGGGGGCTGAGAAGTCTTGGCGCTACTGGGTTCCCTCCTTGGGGAGCTCACACTGTAGGACGTTCTTGGGGCTCAAAGGTCCCTGGGAAACACATCCTGCAGATCTGCTGATTAGGGCTCTGGGGGCCTGAGAACCAGTGGGCGGGGGCAGGGCGGCCTTTCTATGGTGATGAGCAGATAAGCCCACTGCCAAAGAGCCCATTTCGAAATCAGCCAGCATGAGGGTGGGGCCCCGGGGCCTCCAAAAAAATGTTGGGGTGGTTCCTGCTGGCCTTGCAGCAGCCTCTACCCACCCCCCACCTCTGCAGTGAGCATGGGTCAGAGGGTCCAGGCTCCAGCTGAGGAGTTCCCATAAGGCTGAGAGCAGCTGAGGGGAGCTTGGGCACCAGGTGGGAGAGGTGGTCTCCCCATTCCAATGGACCCTGTAATTTGCTTGGAAAATGTTTCTCTGCAGAAGGTCCCAGATGAACTGCAGACAGGCACATAGATGGATGCAGTCTTCTGCACTCCTCTCCAGCTCCTTAGGAAAGACCTCCATCTGGTCTTCCTGCCTCCACCCAGCCTGTCCAGACCCCTCTTTACTCTGCCACCCCCCCCCGTAATATCTGTCTCCCCTCACAGAGGCATCAAGGTCAGCCTATGGAGAGCTGAGAGCTACTCCAGACAGACTGAGGTGGGAACACTCCCACCCATTGTGTGGGAAGTAGGGTGGACCCTGTGCCCATAATCTTCCAGGAGAAACAGACAGCCTGAGGCAGAGAAAGGCCACTGGATGGGGAGTTCGGGGGTAGTCTTGGGATGCTCTGGCATCTGCAGGTGTGTGAGTATAGGCACCTCTAGACTCACTTTCCTGGTGTCCTCCAGGTCTGCTGGTCACTCTGTCCTTCTGTCCTGACCTTGGGTTGGCCCCATATGGGGAACCTAAGACCCCTTTCTTTTCTTTTCAATTTTATTTATTTGAGAGTGACAGATAGGGAGAGAGAGAATAGGTATGCCAGGGCTTCCAGCCACTGTAAACAAACTCCAGATGCATGTGTCCCCTTGTGCATCTGGTTTACGTGGATACTGGGAAATTGAACCTGGGTCCTTAGGCTTCATAGGCAAATGCCTTAACCTCTAAGCCATCTCTTCATTCCCCTAAGACCCCCTTTCTACCCACCCCGTTTCTGCCCTCACTGAGGAGTCTTGGTCTTCCTGGGGAGCTGTTCTATCATTCTGAGAGGAAGGGAAAGAGAAGAAAGAAGGGAAGGAAGAAGGGACAGAGGGAAGCAGAAGAGTCAGAGAACGAATGAGAATGTGGGTCTTGATCTCACCAAGAGCACGGGGGTAAGGAGGAGCAGGCCATTGAGCCCTGACCCTCACCTTCCTTACCTTGAACGCTGTCCTTCCACCTGCCATCACCCAAGGAGTCAGAGCTGGAGGGGCCCTGGGCACCTCTAGAGGACCCACCCCAGACTCTGCACCTGCCCCAGGCTGTCCTCACCTGTGCTGCTGGGGCCCTCCTGCCGGCTGCTGAGCTGCACGAGTTGCTTCATCAAATCCTTGGAGACCTTAAGGCACTGGTCACTGTTACAGGCCTGAGGACCAGAAGGGGTGCTGAGAGCCAAGTGTGGTTTCCTCACTGTATCCCCAAGGCCCAGCCCTGTGCTCACTCTTGGCACTTGTGGTCTCCCTCACTCCTGCCTCTAGCCTGTAGTCCTGTCTGGTGCTCAGGAACTCTCCCTGACTGCCAGTGTCTCTTGGGCCATGGGTCGCCTCTTCCATTTCCCAAGGCTCTCGAGATTTTGCTGAACTCCCTTCCAGACCCAGGTCTCTGCTGACTGGTTAAACTCAGGTGTGGGATGAAGGGTCAGTTTGGAAGCCTCACAGCTGCCCTGCCTCCTGCAGTCTGATCATCTCAGTGTCCACACTTCCCCATGACACCTGAGACACCTGCCACTGCTACAACAGGGGCCAATGTGGCCCTGAAACCCATGAGAGGTCAGGAGACAAACTACTTTGCTACTTAGAAAGAAAGTTTCCAGGCGTGGTGGTACACACCTTTAAACCCAGCACTCCCAGGCAGAGGTAGGATGGTTGCTGCGAATTCCAGGTCAGCCTGGGCTACAGCAAGACCCTACCTTGAAAACCGAAAAAAAAAAAAAAGTTTATTTATTTGCATGTGCACGTACATGTTACGGCACACCGGGATCTCTGGTCATTGTAAAACAATAGCAGACACTTGTGCCACTTTTTGCATTCAGCGTTACAAGGGTGTGGAGGGAATTGAACCTGGGCCAGCAGGTTTTGCAAGCAAACACCTTTAACCACTAAGCCATCTCCCCAGCCCCTACTTTGCTTGTTTTGGGGGTCCCTGTCCCTGACAAGCAATGACACCTAGGCCATCTGTGTGGTTTGTGAGTGTGACCATCCAGTAAAGGTTCAGCTCAGTCTGGCTGATGTGATGCTGACTGTTCTCAGTGCTGAGGCCACCTGCTAAGGCTAGCAGACCTGCTGGCAAAGGGCAGGGAGGCCAGGACCTGGCCCCACATATCATGACCCTGAAGGGGGCAGTGAACAGCGAAGTGGTCATTACCTGGACAAAGAGAAGGGTCTGCATCCCAAGATTCACAGGAAAAGTTGGAGGGAGGGTCCTGGGAGGCACACATCTGGGAGGTGTATACTTGGGGTATCAGAGGTGTATCAACTGCAAGGAGATTGGGTTCCCCAGGCCACCAAGCAGGGCTACAGGGAGAAGATGGCTGCGAGCTGTGGTCTCTGGTGATCCAGGCTGGGTCCCCTCCCCACCCAGGGGCTCTGGGTGAGCCAGGCAGGTGTCCTGGGATGACACAGTTGGAGCCCCAGGGTGTGCCATGTTGGGCGGCACCTGCCCCACCCACACACCCTTTTCCCACGGGCCTTTCAACACCAAGAGGTTGCATGACTTGTGGCTTCATTGCCACCTCCAGCCCTGCAGCCCCCACTGTCCAGGGCCTGGGGCTGGTGGGGCTCTTCTGGGGCAGTAGGACCTGCTTTCCTCTCTGTCCCAGCTCCTGTCCTTCCCACCAGAAAGCCCCTTGACTCAAGAGAGCACCTCCCATATCCTCAGCCACCTCACTCAGCCCAGTCTCTGGGTGCGGCTGAGTGTGGGGACTTCCTGTGGCAGGTGTGGAAGAAGAGAGGCATACATCTGCCTGATGCCACTTCGTGGTCCTACTGGGGAAGGGCTGAGGACGACTGGGCACCTGAGTCTGCCCGTGGCTGCCCACCACAGAGGTGTGTGCTCTGCACTGTCTTGGCCATCCGAGGGGACCATAGGTGGGGCGATCAGGACAGCACAGTGAGGTGGAGAGGGGCCACATGTCCCCTGCGTGGGGTCTCCCAACCCTACCAGGACCTGGCCCATCGTGCAGCCTGGGTGGGGTAGCTGTCTCATGCTGAGTCACCACCAGGCAAATGCCTGGTGCTGTCCGCAAGGACCTGGCCCCACCTTCGGGAACCACGGGTGCTGGTTTTCCCACGGTCCGCTGCCCGCTCTTTTGGGCCTTGCTGTCACCCCAACAGGGCCCCAGGAGTCCTGCCTCCGCCTGGGCTGGAAAAGCCAGTTCTGCACTGTTCACAGCACCCGCCCTCCGCCCCCAGGCTTCCTGTCCACAGGCCTCATGAGGGCCACTGAGGCTCTCATGACCAAGTATACACTAGGCCACTAGGACAGTGACCGTTTCTAACTGAAGCAGTCAGGTTGATTCAGCTGAGTACCTTCACCTAGCATCTAGGGACTGGCTTGCAGAAAGGGGACTTTAGAGGGACAGATTCGCTCACTGTCACATGCCTCTGGATGTGATGGCCAGAGGACCACACCAGCTGTCCCCTTCATCAGTGTGGGATCAGCAGACTCTAGGTTCGGGATGTCATTGGATCTGGGCAGAAGCTACTGGGGGTCCCTGAACAGAAGCCAAGACCTGAGCACAGCTGAGTCATACCTGGCCAGCAGGGCTCACACCCTTTCTCCCCTCCCCCCACCAGCCTGGGAGCCCACAGGCAGAGCTGGCCCTTGCCTTCATAACCTCACTGGAAGGGAGGGGCCCCCAGAGGGTGTGGGAGGGCGCAGGTGAGTGGGGGCTGGAGGGGCTGGGAAGGTTCCCAGCTGCTTAGTCCCAGGGGTCCCCTGGGTGCCTGGTTCCCACAGCTGCAAGGTACCCACACTGCGCTCGGCCTTGATTCAGAGCACATCTACCTGGGACTGTTGCTGGCAGGCCATGAGCCCATGGGCACAAAGCTGCCTCACTGGGCCAATTTACTAGCTGGGGATTGGTGGGCCTGTAGTGGGTTGGATTCCACATCTTTTCCTCCCTGCAAACAAGAGGGAGGGACAGGGCTGGAGAGATGGCTTAAGCCCACGTAAGCCAGATGCACAGGGGGCGCATGCATCTGGAGTTCCTTTGCAGTGGCTGGAGGCCCTGGCATGCCCATTCAATCTCTCTCTTTCTCCCTCTCTCTAAAATAAATAAATAAATAAAATATAAAAAAAAACAAAAACAAAGAGTGAGGGACAGAGCAGATGTGGCTGTGTGTGGAGATGGGAACCCAGGGAGGTGTGCCCCTGATCCTCCTTCATGCAGCCACGGCTCCAGGTCCCCAGTTATGCAAAGAGAGGCCAAAGCGGACAGGGTGACTCTGCTGATCTATTTGGGGTATCATCTGCACATTCTTCCAGTCACAGCTGAGATTTGTTGATGGGGGGCAATGTGGGGGTGCTGCTGCTGAAGCCATGTGGGGTCTGGTTCCCAGGGTGTTGGAGACACACAATGACTGGGCCTACTGTCAGCCGCCAGCCCAGGGGGTGATGACTGCTGGACGAGCCAGACCTGATTAGCTGTTGAAGTCACACACAGTATCTGTCCCAAATTGTCCCAGGGAACATGTGTGTCTGGGCTCCTTGGTACATAAACTGACAGCGTCTGTGCTACTATAGCTGTGCCTGGCCTGTGCCCCACAAACAGTAAACAGTTGGCACACAGGTATGGTGAGTGTTGAGAGGGCTTCCAGGAGTAGGTCTCAGCCAGGGCTATGGGTGCAGTGAAAGAGCTGAGAAGGCAGCTTCCGGGTCACACCGGTCTCTTCCTCAGAGCCCACCAGCCCCTCCTCAGTCTGAGGGTAGAGAGTCCAAAGTGGCAGAGGCTGCCAGCCTCTCAAACACCCTCCAGCTCCATCCTTGACGTCCCATGCTTTGCCAAGCAGGGGGCTTGGCTGGGGGAAAGGGTAGAACATGAGCCCTGGGTCCCTCTGGGACTGGATCCTGTGGGAACTCTGTGCTGTGGGGTGCAGGGAAACAGGTGGTAGCCTGCCAGGCTAGGAGCCCTTTGCTAATGGGGAACTGGTCCAGGCATCTTTGGGGGTGGGCAGAGGTGACCGGAGCTCACCTCCCACAGGCTGGTCGCCCCAGCGATTCCCACGGGCCCGGTCTCCCTGCCCAGCAGGTACCTGGCACAGCTGAGAGGTCCAGGCCCCACCTCCCAGCTGGGGACAAGCCCAGGCTTCCAAGGCATTGCCTGAGGGGTTTCTCCCCCAATAGTCGGGCACTGACCCCATTGGTGGGGTGACGGTGGCAGAGATCAGAGGGGCCTCTTTGAGATCTTCTGCCTCTGAGCAAAGGGAAACTTCTGCCAGGCCCGTTGCCACCACTTTTGCTAGCTGCTAAGTGCTCTGGGGACCTGCTCTCCCCTGTACCCCACCTGTAGCTAAACCTAGACCCCATGGAGAGTTTGGGAGGGGTCAGTGTGAAGAGGGTGACTAGGCCTGTGTAGAACTCCTGCTAGGAGACCCACCCCAAACCCCCGCCCCGGGAATTCCCACCCCACAGACAGGCCCAGGAAGATTTGGTTCAGATGATCCCACCCCCTTCAGGGAGATGTTTGGAACTGAGATGCTGGGAGCATGCTCCAAAGTAACAGGCCATTTCTGCACCAACTAGGAATAGCGAAGCATAAAAGAGCAGAAAGGAAGTGAACAGCACCTCACTCCCCACCGCCTGGCAGGAAGTCAGCAGTGCGCGGCGGAACACCTAGACACACCCACCCCTGGCAAGGGATGTGGGTCCGTTGGTGACTGCCTGTGGTGCTGTGCTCAGATACCTGCTGCCCATGAGCTCTCTCCCAAACCCTCACAGGTTTTGACTCCAGCCTTGTTGGTCTCCTCTGACCTGCCCCCAGGGCCAGGGGCTTCCCAGACAAATGGTTTAGGGCCCAAGGTGTGGGCTTGACACCTCTCTAGACAGGGTGGGACAGGGCCCAGGGGAAAGCAATGAGGCGCCAGCCTGCTGGGGTCTGGGTCTGCCTCACACTTCACTCTCCCATGCTTCTCCCAGAACACTTTATGGGCCCCAGGTTGTCTGCCCCCAAAGATGACCCAAGGGTCACCTGCCCACAGAGGCCACAAGGCCTTCTCTAAGAGAAGTGAACTGCTTAATGTGTGCAATGAGTGTGACAGACACACTCAGGGTATTTCATGAGCCCCATCAGTCTGGCACCTTGATAACATGGCTCTGATTTTCCACTGGCATCTGGGCTTGGGATAGGCTGAAGGCCCAGGACCAGGCCTCTAGGGCCATGGGGAAACTTGCCTACATGGGAAGGTTTCACCACTGAGCCAAAGTGCCTTCCTATCTCTGTGAAGCGAGCTATGTTCCTTTGATGGGGGGGCCTCCACCCCCAACACCCCAGTGAGTCTGGAGCCAATAAGGATGGCAGCCCTGGCAGGGGCTTTGCCCTCTGGCCCCTGCCCCGCCCCCTGGCCCAGGAAGGGCAGTTCCCACGGGTCTGGCCCTTCCCCCACCTACCCATTGCCTGGTCCCTTTGTGCTGCCAGGACAATGTCTCCACAGACAAGTGGGGGATGGGTTTCTGGGGATGGGCCTGAGGGCCGTCCTCCCTGGTGAGGGTCCCCTCAGGGGTCAGGGACAGCTGGGCTCACAGTCTGTACCTTATTGCTCCCAGAAAAAAAAAGTCTGTGGAGTTGGAAAGAACTGACACGACACGGGTGTGAGTCCCAGGCAGGCAGGGAGAAAGGGGTAAGGGGACAGGGGTGTCTCAGGACCTCAGAAGCACCCAGTGACCCAAGGACACTTTCCTTTTTTCTCTCTCTGTGCTGGGGTGGGAATCTGGGGCCTCAAGCATGTACTAACTAGGGAACTGTGTGCTGAGCCACACCCCTAACCTGAGTGTGTCTGCATGTGTGTGTCAAGCGTGCACACAGAAAGACACGTGACTGCAGGTGTCCAGTGTGCCAACATGCTGTACTGGGACTGGCCAGCACTTGGAGCCTGCCCTCCTGATCTGCTCCCACACCTGCCTAGGGGATGAAGGCTGACCCTTGGCAGAGTCTCACCAGGCTCTGTCTTCCTACTGTCATTGAAAAGCTGCACCAGTGACCCATGGGTCAGTGTCAGGTGGTGGGAACCCCTTTCTTCAGTCTCCTCTGGGTTCTCAGACCTAAGCCCTGGGAGGAAGGTTCTCTATGGGATCACAGCTACCCTTCAGGTTGTGCCATCTGACTGGCAGGTCCCAAAGCATGTAGCCTGCCACCCATCAGCATGAGATCTCACATTCAGCACATTTTGGGAGACCCTCAGCTCTTCCATTGATCAGGTTGTGGAGTGTCCAGGTAAGCCCAGGGTCTGGACAGCTAGCTACTTCCAGCAGTGGAACACGAACCAGTCACACCCCCTTGCAAGAACATGGATCCTTAAACATGAATTCCAATGAAGTGTGGGATGTCTTTTTTTTCCCTTGAGACAGGTTCTCATGTATTCCAGGACAGACTTGCTATGCAGCTGAGGATGACCTTGAACTTCTTATTTTCCTATCTCCACATCGCGGTAGTGCCAGGTTTACATGATGCACGAGCTCAAACCCCAGAGCGTCATGCTAAGCAAGCCCCTGGGATACATTATTATATGAAAAGTTTGTTTTCAGGAATTCTTATCTAGCAGAAATCTGCATTTGCTAAAATTATCCAGAGCCTGCCAGGCTGCATAAGACCACCCCCACCCCTCCACCCACCAGGTTAGAATCGGTGCTCAGGCCCAAGGCAGTGGCAGAGGCAGCCTGGTGCCTCTGAGGCCTGCTGCTCTGCTGCTCAGGGCTACCCGCCCACCAGAGAATCGAAACAGGGTCTGGGCCACACAGGACGCCCACCCCTTCCCAGGTCTGGGGTGTGTGTGTGTGGGGGGGTGGGGGGGTCCTCCTCCCTCGTGCTCCCGAACTAGGTAGGCACTGCCCCTTCCCGAGGCCAACGCAGGGTCCCTTCCTGGGCGCCCTTTCTCCCCAGTGTCGCCTGGGCTTCCTTCTCCTCCATGGCGGGGTGTGTGTGTATGGGGGAAGCCCTCTTGTCCCGGTGTTCTGGGGGAGGCGGGGAGCCACTTCTCGTCCCAGGTCCTAGGGCACCCTTCTCTCGGGTGTTCTTTGGTGGTGGTAGGGTTTGTCTTGTACCCTCAGATCCCAGGGTGCCTTTCTCTCCCCCCCACACCCAGGTCCCGGCCCCCTTCTTCTCCTCGGTGTTCCGGGGCGCCCCGCCCCCCGCGCGGCGCGGGCTGTTCCCAGACGGGGGAGGGGCGGCGGCCGTGAGAACGCGCCGGGCCGGCCGCGTGGGAAAGCGGGAGGAGGGGCGCGGGGCGCAGGGCGCAGGGCGGGGCGCGCCTGGGAACGGCCCCCGCCCCGCCCCCGCCGCCGCCCCCGCCGCCGCCGCCTTTGAAAGGGCCACTCAGGGCGCCGGCGGGGATTCAAAAGCAAACGGCCGCCGCGCCGCCTTCCCGCCCCGGGTCGCAGGGGTGCGTGCTGCAGGCCGCCTTGACGTCCCCGGGGGCGCGGGCACTGGCCAACCAGGGGTCACGGGGGCAGACCCACACCGAGCCCCACACCCTCCCGACCCCACAGCAGGTGGCGGGTCTGGACACGCCTTGCCAGGCAATGGTGTGGGCCAGGAGAGGAGAGACTGCCTGACAAGGATAGGTGGGAGTGGGGGGGGGGGGGAAGGAAAGGGGGGTGGTGGATGCTGGCTGGCACAAGCAGGGCACTGGGAACAGGAGCAGGGACCAGGCCAGCGGGTGTGTGTCTGTGTGTGTCTGTGTTTGTGTGTGTGGCATACCTTGGTTCCCCGCTGGTGGAACAAGTGTGAGGCATATGGGGATCATTTGCTGAAGGACGTGGGGTTGGGGGTGGGGGAGAAGGCTCCTTTGCTCTGCTTAAGTGGTCCTGGTTAGGGCTGGCCTAGGAAGGGGTATAGAGACCCCAGGTCGGGTGCAGGAGAGAGAAAGTGGCTCTGGAATACACTGCTTTTAGCTGCTGCCCACCAGGATGTGCCCCAGTGGCCACTGCCTACAGGGTCTAGCCATTATCACCCTGAGCATTCTCCTCACACCCACCTCCCTACACTGCCTGTAGCTGCCCTCCTGGCCCCACCAGCTTCATCCCTTCATTTGCAGCTCCAACGGGTTCTTTCCTCATCCGCCAAAGCATGAGTGGACGGACACACTGTGGAGCCAGGTCCATGACCACTCAGTGAAGGGTGGACCTCATGTGCTGGATAGTTCTCTGACATTTGGACTCCTCTGGGATGTCCTAACTCTGACCTGTCCCCTCCCATTGTCCTGGAGCCTAGCCTGAGTGGGGAATGAGGAGCTGGCTTTTGGTGCATCTAGCCAGTGGAGGCTGTTTTGGTCCCGATTGCTGCTCACAGAATCCTAAGGAACCTTCTTGTCCCGAGAATAGCGCTGGCTGTGTGCAGTGACTGCCAGGCTGGCCTCTTATGTGTCTGACCACTGGCCAGTGCTTGCTCAGAAGTCTCCCCGCTCTAACCATTTTTCTAGGCTCCTGGGCTCCAGAGGCTGACATTGTAACTGCGGCTGTCTATTCAGACTCTTGACTATTCATCTATCACGTCTACCACTGCTAGGGTGGTCCAACTCTCCTGAGACTCCAGGGATGGTACAGCCCTTCCACCTTTGCTTAAAGGGCCCCTCTGGCTAGATCATTCATGGGGTGGGTGCCCTAAAGAGGATAGAGGGGTGGGCTACAAACAGAGGAGGGCTACAAGTGGCTTTATTGCACACTTAAGGCAATCTCCAGGGACTTCTCATGGCATCTTGGGGGGAGGGTCAGGATGCAACAGAAAGTGTAAAGTGTATAGGCAGCTGCTACAGTGCAGAGACCCTCCCTAAGTGGTTGGGGTCTGCTCTGAGCCACCAGAAGCCAGGTTGCCCCTATGCAATGGAGTACAAGTCCTTAGTTTCCTAGGGGCTAGTCTGTGGCTGAATCCCTGGGTTTTTCTTTTCTTTTCTTTTTTTTCTTTTTTTTTTTTTTCTTTTGGTTTTTCAAGGTAGGGTCTCGCTCTGGCCCAGGCTGACCTGGGATTCACTATGTAGTTTCTGGCCTCGAACTCACGGTGATCCTCCTACCTCTGCTGCCCCAATTCTGGGATTAAAGGTGTACACCACCATGCCTTGCTGTCTCCAGGGTTTTTCTGAAAGCTTTGAAGCTGCTGTTACATCTAACACCTTGGGCCTGGGGGCAGGCTAGGTTCCAACTCTGTTGGAGCCCATCCTGTGTCTCTCTTTTCAGGACCCTGCTATGCCAGTGGCTTGTCCTTCCTAGAGGCTGCTCCCACTGGAGGCTTTGGATGGGGGTCTCTCTTGCACCCTAGGTATGTGTGACTGGGGTGATAGTGTGGGAGAAGGTCAGGGCTGATGGACAAAGGTCTGAGAGGGTTAGGACCTCTGCATTACTTCCTATGCATCTGTGTGTCTGTGAGTCATCTGTCAAGATAGAGGAAGACAAACCTGAGGGACTCCAGACCCCCTATATGTAAACTGGTCGAAGTGGCAGGTCCCAGGGCCCTGAGTATAGAGGCTGGGGCACTGTGCTACATGTCCCTTAGTCCACTCCCCTGAGGCCCCTCTGGTTTATGATGCCTGGAGCTGGGTCCTTAAAGCTCACCTCCCCGACTGCAGCTCTTCTCATGGCAGGGGGGACCCCACTGCCGTCTGGCCTCTTGGGACACCCACTTCCGAGGGCTTGACGTCACTCTTTCAGGACATGCCTCCATAAGGGCTATAATCCATTCCCCAACCATGGGTGGGGGGTCCAGAGGGACAGTAAAAATAGACATTACGTCCAGCCATGTCAGGGGTTCATGTTTAAGCTTTTTTTTTTTTAAACTAAAATTTCTTTGATAAAATATTTTCCCATGGTGGATAGTGCTGGGAACGTCCCCTCAGCGGACGTTCTTGATGGACAGACTCAACCCTCCCCCCCAGTCCAGCTTCTAGGGGCCATGACCCCTCCTAGGAGCCCCTCTGCCCCCCATGCCTCCCTATGGCTCTTGGGGTGGGCAGATGGACAGTCCCCACTGTGAGGTCTGTCTTCCTTGCCTGACATGTCCCTTTTGTTCAGACATCCCTGGAAAGCTGGTCCTGGTGGCCCTAGACCCCAGTTCTGCCATCATTTCCTGCTCTAGCCCTGCGCCAGCCCGAAAAGCCCAGGCCTTGCTCTGGGAACACTGCCGGTCGAGTGGGTTTTCCCTCCGGGAACAGCACCAAAATAGCAGAAGAAATGAAAAGAAAATGGAAATTCAGCAGGCAGCAGGAGCTCTCCAGGGAGGTGGCCAGCTCTGGGACAGTGGGGGGCTGTGAGTCAGGATCCTGTGCATTAAGCCAGGTCTGCGGGGCAGGTCCAGGGAGAAGGGTAACCCTGATGAGCCAGACCTAAGTGTGCCACAGTCTGATTGAGTGGACAGTGGTCCTCTGATGTCTGGGTGATGGTGAACCAGTATGTCTTTGCTGAGGCCTTCAGGAGTCACAGCAGGGGTCTGCAGGCACCTGGAGTGGGGCCTACACTGGGTACTGCACCAAATCTTGGCTTCACCTTGGGGTGCTTCTCCAGTGTCCTTACTGACCCTGAGGATAGGACTTCACTTGGCACTGGGGCGGGGAGGGTGCTGGTGGTGGGGCATCTGTGGCATTCCCAGCTGCCTGCCTAGGTCAAACTCCTAGCTTGGCTGGGAATGCTGCAGCTGGGGTGTTTCTGGAGTGAGTGGTGGGAATGTGGCCCAAGGCCTGCCCAGTCCTGTGAAGACTGTTCCAATGCAGATACTCAACTGTGTGGACTGTAGCCCTGGCCTTTTAGGCTCTGACAATCTCTGGGACTCCAGACCCAGGGACCCGTCTACACCTAGAGGGGTCTTGGGGCTGCAGTTGGAATGTCCGAGCTGTCTGCAGCTGATATACATATACAAAGCAAAGTCTCACTGCCCAGCGCTTGCATGGAGGCCACTTGTCAGAGGCTTTTCTCACTCACCTGACCCCCTCATGTTGGCCTGCAATTCTTTGTGCGTGCGTGCGTATTGGAAGGTGCTCCCAACAACTGTCATCCCTCGCTGAGGATCTTGCCCTCAGACAAACTTGCCTGGCCCTGTGTATACCTTCCTCTGGTGTGGCCCTGTGGTGGAATCTGCTCCCTGGCCAGGGCAGCTGCATGGGCCCCTATGGGATGAATGGAGCTGGACATGGTGGCAGGAATGGGGCTGGGCAGGTTCCCAGCTAGGCAGTGGGGTGAGGACTGAGGCAGCCCATGAGCAAATTCTTCCATTCTCTGCTTCAGTTGCAGGAATGGCCTCACCAAATTAGATCTTTGAGGGCCCTTCAAACAGTGTCCACAGCTGCAGCATTTGAAACCCAGGCCCTCACACTCCTGCTCTGCCTCCTGCCTATCCCATCTTGGAATGGCCAGGTGCTGTCCCTTCTGGACTGGGTACTTGCTGGCCCCTGATTTGGTTGCCTATCTCAGAATCTCTGCCCTTAGGTCTATTTCTCATGCCAGGACAAGAGCCTCAGTACACTGGGCTGCAGGTTGGGTCTATTTAGCCAGGCCTTGGGCTCCTTCCCTGCCAACCCCCACTGTCCATGCATGGGTGCCAAAGTGACCTTCTTCTATCTGGCGCTCACGGGTCTGAGTGGTTCTGGGCAGCACCAGACTCCAAGCTGTTGCCTGCACGCGGCTCTGGATCGAGTAGGGGCTTCCTCCCAGCTACCCAACTTCCTGTTTTCTCAAGAAAAAGCAGCAGCCTAGGTTCTGAAAAGCTCATTAAAATGCCTCCCCAGGCGTCCCGGACATCCTGGGGTCTTTACAACACTTGCCGGCAAGAGCTCAGACAAAGAGGGGCAGCTACAGACGTGGTTCCTGTCACCCCTGGAGCTCAACACTGAAGGAAAAGGCCCCAAACACACTTCCTAACAGTGAGGTGCCGTGAGGGAAGAAGCCACTGACCCCCCTGCAGGTCAGATTGCACAGGTCTGGGACGCTTCTTTCCTCAACACTTTCCACACTGTGAGGGCCTGCATGCAGCTAGGTGCAGAAAGAATAGACCAAGCTCCCTAAGGAGAGGAACCTGGCCTGGCTGTCCCCTTCCCAGCCAGGTGGGTTGGCTCAGGACTGGGGAGGTGGGGCTGACTCTGTCCCTCCCAGCCAGGCAAGTGGGCAGGGACTGTAACGGTGGCATCAGGGCCACTCAGGTTATTGCCCCATGGAAGGCTTTCAAGCTCAGGGCCCAAAATTAATACCAGAAACAGTGGTCATAGGAACCGCCCCCCACCCCAGTGCTTACTTCTGACTGAGAAGCATGCATACATAAGTATCTAATTCCACACACTCCCTGAAGAGACCCAGACCCTGAAAGCTGCCTTCTACACATTCTCTTGGCTCATCCCTGGAGCCCTTCAGGGGCCAGGGTAAATTCCCAAGTCTATGTCTACTGAGGCCACTCCCTTAGTCATGCCTGCCTGGCTGGTACACTAACTTGCCCCAGGGTGCAGTGCCTGTCCTGCATACAAGAGTCCAGTGAGGAGTGGGAGGAAGTGAAGAGATGGTTCTGCTTCCATGGACAAAATCTCCACCACTGTACTGGGACACACTGGTCCTTGCCTGCCTCCCAAGTTGCTCCCCACCCAAGAAGACAGGCACACAAGACTTACCTGGCAGCGGCTGAAGATGTCTGCCTGGGTGACTCGCACATTGAAGTGTCTGAGCACGTCCTTGGCCTGCTGCTGGGCCTTGAGAGCGCAGTTCACTGAAAGGCAGTGTCCAGCCCCTACCTGGGCCTGAAGCTGCAAAGACATGGCCACTGAGCACTAGGGGCAGCTACAACACAGAACTTCCTATGTCTTCTTCTTTTTAAATTATCTATTTATTTGTGATAGATAGAGAGAAAGAAGCAGATAGAATGGGCATGCCAAGGCCTCTAGCTGCTGCAAACCAACTCCAGACACAAGCACCACCTTGTGCATCTATCTGGCTTTACGTGGCTACTGGGGAATCAAACCTGGGTCCTTATGCTTTATAGGCAAACACCTTAACCACTGAGCCATTTCCCCAGCCCTCTTGTTGCCTCTTCCGGGACCCTTGTGGTGGGGTAGTCCTTCACGCTCACTGGGCCCATGTGAGCAGACCTTTAGGTGCTGGGAATGGGAGTGGCCAGGCTGGCTGAGGGTCCCTGGGAGATGGACTCAGACACCAGCAGGTCACAGCTCTCACCTTGTGGTTTGGCATCCCGGATGTCAGGATGATTCTTCCCTCCTGCCTGGCCATCTGTGCAGGAAGGAAACCAGCAGGGTGAGGACACTCTACTGCTTCTGCCCACCCACTCATGTTTCTGTCCCTTGCCATCAAATGGTTTGAAGCTGCGATGCCATCAGACGTGTAGCCCACAGCCTGGGCACCATCTTGTTTTACAGATGGGATCTTGAAGCATGAGAATATTTCACATAGTTACAAACAAATTATTATTTATTTTTATTTGTTTGATTTTTCAGGGTAGGGTCTCGCTCTAGCCCAGGCTGACCTGGAAGTCACTATGTAGTCTCAGGGTGGCCTCAAATTTTTAGCAATCCTCCTACCTCTGCCTCCCGAGTGCTGGGATTAAAGGTGTGCACCACCACACCCGGCTAGTTACAAACAAAATTAAACTGTAAAAGTAATCTGTAAAAATCTGTAGAAAATGAAATCAATGAAAAAGAGATGTGGAGACGATGAACTGACTGCTATGGAGCTAAATTATACATAAAAAGTGTTTTGTTTTTTTTTGAGGCGGGATCTCACTCTAGTTCAGGCTCATCTGAAATTCACTCCATAGTTTAGCCTGGCATTGAACTCATGATGATCCTCTTACCTCAGCCTCCTGAGTGCTAGGATCAAAGATGTGTGCCACCATGCCCAGCTCAGCAAACAGACTCTAAATGTATGTGCCACTTTGTGCATCTGGCTTTACACGGGTACTGAGGAATTGAACCTGGGAAAGTTCCTTTAACCACTGAACCATCTCCCTAGGCCTGATGTGATCATTTTGTTGGTGTGGGAATTAGGGCTTGTAGGTGAGAAAAAGAATATAAGGATTAAAGTGAAGGATGCTACATAAAAAGTCAATATATAAACAGAAAGCTTCTGTATGAATTCATTTTTTATTTTTAATAATATATTTATATATTTATTTGGGCTGGAAAGATGGCTTAGAGGTTAAGGCACTTGCCTGTAAAGCCAAAGGACCCAGGTTCGATTCCTCAGGACCCATGTAAGCCTGATGCACAAGGTGATGTATGCATCTAGAGTTTGTCTGCAGTGGCTAGAGGCCTGGCACGCCCATTTTCTCTCTCTTGGTCTCCTTCTTTCTCCTCGTTCTCAAATAAATACGTAAATAAAATATTAAAAATATTTTTTATTTGCAAGCAAAGAGAGGGTGGGGGGGGGGACATGGGCACACCAGGACCTCCGGCCCCTCCAAAATACTCCAGATGCATGTGCCATCACTCTGTATATCTGGCTTTATGTTGGTACTGGGGAATCAAACCTGGGCTGTCAGGCCTTGCAAGCAAGTACCCTTAACTGCTGAGCTATCGCTGAAGCCCCTATATGAATTTAAAACAGTACTGTTTAAATTTAAAAGTAAAAAAGAAAAATTTATTTAAAAATAACAACAAAAAATTGAAACAAAAATGTCTCTTACCATTCTGTCTACTGCCAAGACCTGCAAACAGGAAGTGGCAACTTCCATGTACCTATCACACCAATAGGAGCCACAGCATTTTTGGAGAAATGGCTGCTTCTAGGACTAAGACAGAAAATACTGACCATGGATGAGGCAGGCATGTCTCATTGTATCAGGGAGAACAGAGGTTGTCAAAGACTACAGATGCCAGAGGGAAGTAGAGCCAGCAGGGTGGCTGTGGGCCACAGGGACAAAGTGCCTGTCAGTGAGGTGGCAGATGTGACAGATTAGGATGGCAGACACATGATATCTGTGTTCAGAACAGTTTTGTGAAAGTTGATTGATCTTTGGCTAATGTGAGACCAACACAAGAATGTGGGGGTAGAAATGATAAAACCCTAAGAAGGAAACACAAGGAAGTTTCAGGAAACTGCACCTGGCATGAACTCATGGATATGACACTTCTGCACATCAAATCCACCTTATAAAGTGTGAAGAGAGGGCTGTGGAGGTGGTTCAGAGGGCAGAGCACCTGCATAGCATGAAGGAAGCCCTGCGCTCGATCCCCAGCACTGAAGCATAAAACCAGACATGACAGTACATTCCTGTATTCTCAGCCTTTGGGAAGTACATGCAGGAAGCCATCCTCAGCTACACAGTAAGTTCAAGAATAGCCTAAGATTCATGAGACCTTATCAAAAGGAAGGAAGGAAGGCTTTTCTCCTATTAGGATAACACACACACACACACACACACACACACACACACACACACACTGCAGAGGAGGTGGCAGAAAGAATATTAGTGTTGCTCTCATTGTTTGCCAGAACAATTTCTCTATGGAGATGGTGGTAGACACTGAGGAGACTCAAATGTTTCAAGGATGAAAATAAGAAGCTGTCAAGAGCTCAAAACTAAACAAGACATCTTATACCCTCCAAGGCACAAGGGGTGCCTTGGGTACAAGGGCACAGTAGAAAAGGGGGCAGGGAGAGCTGGGTGTGGTGGCACATATCTTTAATCCTAGCACTCGGGAGACAGAGGTAGGAGGATCACTGTGAGTTTGGAGGCCAGCCTGAGACTACATAGTGAATTTCCAGGTCAGCCTGGATTAGAGTGAGACCCTACCTCAAAAAACCAAAAACAAAAAAACAAAACAAAACAAAAAAAAAAAGAAAAGAAAAACCAAAAAAAGAAAAAATAAAGAGGGCAGGGGGCTGGTGAAATGGCTCAGTGTTTAAGGCGCTTACCTGTAACACCTAATGACCTGGATTTGACTCCACAATACCCATGTAAAGCCAGATGCACAAAGTGGTGCATGCATCTGGAGTTTGTTTGCAGTGGTTAGAGGCCCTGACATACCCATTTTCTCTCTCCTTGCAAATAAAATAATGAAAAAAAAGTAGGGCTGGAGAGATGGCTTAGTGGTTAAGGCACTTGCCTGTGAAGCCTAAGGACCCAGGTTCAATTCCCCAGTACCCTTGTAAGTCAGATGCACAAGGTGGTGCATATGTATAGAGTTTGTTTGCAGTGGCTAGAGGCGCGGGTTTCCCATATATTTTCGCTTTTTCTCTTTCTCTCTCTCTTTCTCATGTTCTTTCTCTAATAAAATAAATTAGTTAAAAAATTAAAACAGGGCTGGAGAGATGGCTTAGTGGTCTCTTAGAGTGGCCTGCCTGCCAAGCCTAAGAATGCCTGTTCCATCTCCAGGTCCCATGTTTAGCCAGATGCAAAAGTGACACAAGAGCGCGATGCTGTGCTTGCCCACAAGGGGGCGCATGCATCTGGAGTTCGTTCACAGTGGCTGAGAGGCGGCTGGCACACCCATTCTCTCTCTCTCTCTTTTTAAAATAATTATTATTTTTTATTGACAACTTTTATAATTACATACAAAAAAACCCTCCTGATATTTCCATTCTCTCTTTCTCTGCCTCTTCCTCTCTGTCTCTCTCAAATTATATATATATATATATATATATATATATATATTTTTTTTTTTTTGGTTTTTCGAGGTAGGGTTTCACTCTGGTCCAGGCTGACCTGGAATTAACTATGTAGTCTCAGGGTGGCCTCAAACTCACAGCAATCCACCTACCTCTCTGCCTCCCGAGTGCTGGGATTAAAGGCATGTGCCACCATGCCCGGCTCTCAAATAATAATAATTTTTTAAAAATTAAAAAATTAAAAAAAATAAAACAAATTTAAAAAGGGAAACAGAAAGAATGTAAGAGTCACAGGATGGGAAGGAGTACTTTGGGACACTGTCCTGCAGACATGAACTGACTGGTGCATTCATGACCCCACAGAGGCTGCTGTTACCCTCATTAGACTTGCACAGTCCCAAACCCATGAACATTTTGACATATAGGATGGAGAAGGACAAAAGAATAAGACATCAAAACAAAAGGACTACTTAAGAAAAGGAGGGGGCTCAATGTGATAGGGAAGACAAAAGGGCAATATGACAGGAATATGATCAGCCGGGCGTGGTGGTGCACGCCTTTAATCCCAGCACTCAGGAGGCAGAGGTAGGAGGATCACTGTGAGTTTGAGGCCACCCTGAGACTACATAGTGAATACCAGGTCAGCCTGGGCTACAGTGAGACCCTATCACAAACAAACAAACAAACAAACAAACAAACAAACAAACAAACAAACAAAAAAGGAACATGATGAAAGTATGTTCATATATTAAAATTCTCCAGCCAGGCTTCTCAATAATTTTTTTTTCAAGGTAGGGTCTCACTCTAGCTCAGGCTGACCTGGAATTCACTCTGTATTCTCAGGGTGACCCTGAACTCATGGTGATCCTCCTACCTCTGCCTCCCGAGTGCTGGGATTAAAGGCGTGCGCCACCACACCCACTTCCAACTTTTTCATTTTTATATATTTTTTAACTTTTTTTTTTTTTTTTGGTTTTTCGAGGTAGGTTCACACTCTAGCTGAGGCTGACCTGGAATTCACTCTGTAGTCTCAGGGTGACCTTGAACTCACTGCAATCCTCCTACCTCTGCCTCCCGAGTGCTGGGATTAAAGGCGTGTGCCACCATGCCCGGCTCAATAAAAAAAATTTTGTTTTGTTTTGTTTTGTTTTGTTTTTCGAGGTAGGGTCTCACTCTGGTCCAGGTTGACCTGGAATTAACTATGTAGTCTCAGGGTGGCCTCTAACTCTCGGCGATCCTCCTACGTCTGCCTCCCGAGTGCTGGGATTAAAGGCGTGCGCCACCATGCCCAGTTTCAATAAAAATTTTTAAAGGGAGATGCTAGGGAAATGGCTCAATGCATAAAACACTTGCCATGTAAGTGTGAGTACTTGAGTTCAGATCCTCAGAACCCATGTAAATCCAGACACTATATCAGACACCTGCAATCCAAAGACATCTGAGATGAGATAGGAGGCAGGGACAAGAGAAGCCTCTGGAAGCTTGTGGTTCAGCTAGCCTGGTCAATGCAGCAGCAAATGAGACATCCTACCCTGCCTCAAACAAGGTGGAAAGCTTGGACCAATACTAACCAACACTGAGGTTGTCCTCTGACCTCCACACACATACCATTACATATGTGTGCACAAGCACACGCACGTGCACACACACAAACAGTGCCAGGTGTGGGGCTACAGGCCTACAGTCCCAGTAGGAGATTGATGTAGGTTGGAGGTTAGTCTCCCTCCCTGTCTCAGGAATCAAAACAAAACAAGCAAGCAAGCAACCAAAAGGCAGTAACAAATGAGTAAGCACTTGGAGGAGCTACAGACCTCATACTACTGTGGGGCACAAGTGGTGTGGTTGCTGGGGAGACACCGTGACCATTCCTTAACAAATTAAATGTCGAATTATCACCGGAGCTGGCTGTTTCAAGATCCCAGGCATGTGCTCCAGAGAACTGACTGTAGAAGAGTGAACTCCCCTACTCACAGCTGCAGTATCCAAAAACAGCCACAAGAGGGAACCAAAACAAGTGTCCACCGACTGCAAGGAATACACAAAATGGTCTACTTACGCCATAGAAAATAACTCATCTTTAAAAAGGGGACAAATTCTAGCACAATGGGATGTGGGTAAGCCTTGGAGACAGTATACTTAACGAAACAGGCTCTGCAGCTGTAGAGGCAACTAAATGCAGATCGACAAATATTAAAAAAAAAAAAATTCCAGAAAGCTCCAAAAAACTCAGAACTTAATTCTGTATGCCACACACTGAGCCCTCTGCTGAGTCCTTGTGAGTGCAGTGGTGTGCATGCTCACCATGCTGAAGCTTTGCAACTTCACAGGTCCTCAGCCTCTGTCCAACTCTCCTCACCTCTGCCATAGCGTGTAGTGAGGTGCACTAGGGTAGCTGTACAGAACAGGCTGTGTCCTGCTGTGATTCCCTAGAGTGCACAGTATGGCATTTACTGCATATTCACGTAGTATCAGCCTAAGCCAACTAGAGGCATTGTACAGCACATGGGAGGATGTGGCAGGATATATGAAAACCCCCGTGATGATCTCAATTGCTACAGGGAAAACAGGAAAAATTTGATTTTTTTTTGGTTTTTTGAGGTAGGGTCTTGCTCTGGCCCCAGGCTGACCTGGAATTCACTATGTAATCTTAGGGTGGCCTCAAACTCATGGTGATCCTCCTACCTCTGCCTCCTGAGTGCTGGGATTTAAGGTGTGTGCCACCACGCCCGGCAAAAAATTTGGTTTTTATTCCTAATGAAACTTTTGGGGGGGGTGGTTGAGGTAGGGTCTTGCTCTAGTTTAGGCTGACCTGGAATTCATTATGTAGACTCATACTGACCTTGAACTCATAGTGCTCCTCCTTCCTCTACCTCCCAAGTGCTAGGATTAAAGGTGTGCACCACCACACATGGCCCATCAGTAAACTAAAAGGTTGCTGGATATTAGTAGCTCATGGAGAGCAGTCTCAGATGTACATATCAGCAGGAAATAAGAATAGTGGAACAAAGCAGGGCATGGTGGTACACGCCTTTAATCCCAGCACTCGGAAGGCAGAGGTAGGAGGATCCCTGTAAATTCAAGGCCACCCTGAGAATACAGAGTGAATTCCAGGTCAGCCTGGGCTAGAGTGAGACCCTGCCTCGGGAAAAAAAAAAAAAAAAAGGATAGTGGAACAGGTCAGGAGTGGTGGCTCACGCCTTTAATTCCAGCACTTGGAGGCAGAGGTGGGAGGATCCCTGTGAGTTCTAGGCTAGCCTTAGACTCTATAGTGAATTCCAGGTCAGCCTGGATTAGAGTGAGACCCTATCTTGAAAAAAAAAATAGTGAAACAGGCAGGTTGGGCATGGTGGTGTATGTCAAGCACTTGGGAGGCAGAGGTAGGAGGATCACTGTGAGTTCAAAGCCAGTCTGGGACAACAGAGTGAGTTCCAGGTGAGCTTATACTAGAGTGAGACCCTACCTCCAAAAAAATAGTGAAACAGAAGCTGGGGAGATGGCTCAGCGGTTAAAGGCACTTGTTTGCTAAGCCTGCCAGCCTGGGTTCAATTCCCCAGTACCTGTGTAGGATCAGATGCACAAAGTAGAGTATGAATCTAGAACTTGTTCGCAGTGGCACGGAGTCCTGGCTCTCTCATAAATAAATAAAAATATTTAAAATTCAAACAACCTTGCCACCACCACTGTCACCCATGGTGCGCCATGGAATTTCTTCCCCCAACAGAGATCCCAAACAGACCTATTTGGAAGTAAGGAGGGAGATGCATTTAGAAGATGCCACCCGATTCTGTCCAAAGGAAGAACAAGAAAGTGAACAATCATCTTTCAGCGATCAAAACCTCAGGCAAGACCAGAAAGGGGGCTTTCACAGTTCCTTCCGCAAGCTCTTTAAAAAGAAAAATGGGAATGCAACTAGTGAAGATTTCTGTGGTCCTTGGGGCTGGTGGTGACATCAAAGCTTTCCCATTTCCAGGTCCAGTGGATCAGAATACAGAGAAAAAAACTAATGAGAGTCCCTCAATAGATCCTTCACTCACCAAACAAGATTTCTTCAGAAACTGACTTGCTCTTGCAAATGACCTTGACCAAGGAACAGCTGTGTAAAACATACTTAAAGTTGTATTGTCAAGTGGTAAGATGAGGATAAAAAGCTTGTATATAAGCTGGGCGTGGTGGCGCGCACCTTTAATCCTAGCACTCGGGAGGCAGAGGTAGGAGGATTGCCATGAGTTGGAGGCCACCCTGAGACCACATAGTTAATTCCAGGTCAGCCTGGACCAGAGTAAAACCCTACCTTGAAAAACCAAAACAAAACAAAACAAAACAAAACAAAAACAAAACAAAACAAAACAAAACCAAAACCAAAAAAACAAAACAAAACAAAAACCAACCAACCTTGTATATATCTGTGCAGGAATATATATATCGATGTATAAATCCCTGAGGAAAACTAATATAAATACATATGAAACATACATGACATTGAAAAGATAAAGATTATAGACTATGTTTGAGACCTGGCTCTTTGAACTTCAACACTTGGGAGAAGGGAAATGAAGACTTTTCCTATTATTACAGAACAACATAATAAATTTGGAGGAAAATAAATGCTTGTAAGAACAAAAAAAATCCAAACAACCCAAATAACACAAAAAGAATAGTGAAACATAAAAGCTCACACAAAAAATAAAGTTCCTCGAATGAAAGCTAACAAATGATGAAAGATCTTCATGGAAGTTATTAAATGTGTTTAAAAGACATCAGAATAACCTAACTGGAATATGACCAATTTTAAGTATGGTCATATACTGAAGTTCCAAATAAAAATTATAAATACATTAAAAAAAAAAAAGACATCAGAGCCGGGCGTGGTGGCACACGCCTTTAATCCCAGCACTCGGGAGGCAGAGGTAGGAGGATCACTGTGAGTTGGAGGCCAGCCTGAGACTACATAGTGAATTCCAGGTCAGCCTGGACTACAGTGACACCTCTACCTCGAAAAAAAGAAAGAAAGAAAGAAAAAGACATCAGAGAAGAGTCAAAAAGTACTCCTGGATGGAAGACTACGTATCATAGAAACATCACTTCTCCTAACGTGACTTGCAGAGTCAAAGCTTCCCAGAACAACCCAGAGAGCTGTTTCCAGTTACAGGAGGGCGGTGGGTGCTCTCAGGCCAGATGTATACATCAGCGTGCTGGAGGTGACTTGGAACAGGTGAGTGTTGAGGGTCCCCAAGGCCACCCTCAGTGTACCTCTGAGTCAGCATATGGGCACACTCACAACAAAGTCTCACCGCAGGGAAAGGGCACAAGGCAATGACAGCAGCACAGGGAAAGGCATATAAGGCTTAGGCCCAATGACCAGCCAGGCATCTGCAGAGGCCTCTCCCAGCAGTGCTGTGTGTTCATTTAACTCCTCCAATAGCATGTTTTACATGACAGGTGTGATGGTGGTGTGATCTGTTGGGGGGTGGGTAGTGCTCACCAGAGACTCCTAGCTGAGGGTTGAACTGGGCAGTGGTCACATGGAAGCCATCTGCCTGGCCCGAGTCCAACTCTAGACCCCACGGATCATGCTGCATGTACAGTGAGATGCAGCGGGCTTCCCTGAACATTTGGGGGAAGAGCTGTGTTAGGCAGGGGGCAGCTTAACACACACTGGCCAAGGACCACCCTTTGGGATTGGTGAGCCTTTTTCTGTACCAGGCACCTCCAAGAACAGGAAGCATAAAATGTTTGGAAAGATGGAAACCTCACCATACCAACAAGCCTGGCAAATGGGCAGAGTTTACCAACATTAGCTGTAAGTTCAATTTCTGCTCTAATTCAGTCATTGTGCTATGAAATTCTCTGTCTTCTGCCTCATCATCTGGGAATGGCTGCAGGAGATAAAAGCTTTTTCTCTTCCCCTCCTCCTTTCCTTGCCTTTTTTTCCCTTTTTTTTCTTTTTTGAGCCAGGGCTCACATTCAGGTCTTTATGCATACTAGGCAAGCACTGTACCACTGAGCTACATCCCAGCCCTTGACAGTTTATGTTGAGGATGGGTTGTAGCTCAATGGTAGAGTGCATGCCAGCAGGCTTGAGACCCTTGGGTTTTAGCCAAGCATTGCAAAAAGAAAAGAAGACACGCACTCTCCACTCTCTGTCAAATAAATAAATAGTGTTTTTTTTTTAAGGCCTGGAGAGATGGTTTAGCAGTTGAGGTGCTTGCCTGTGAAGCCTAAGGACTCAGGTTTGATTCCCTAGTATCCACATAAGCCAGCTGCATAAGGTGGCACATGTGTCTGGAATTCATTTGCAATGACTAGAGGCCCTGGTGCACCCATTCTCTCTATCTGCCTCTCTCTCTCTCTCTCAAATAAATTAAAAAAAATTTTTTATTGACAACTTCTTTAATTGTAGACAATATCCCATGGTCAAATAATTTTTGTTGTTGTTGTTTTGTTTTTTTGAGGTAGGGTCTCACTGTGGCCCAGGCTGACCTGGAATTAACTATATAGTGTCAGGGTGGCCTCAAACTCACAGCGATCCTCCTACCTCTGCCTCCTGAGTGCTGGGATGTGCTACCACGCCTGGTTCAATTTTTCTTTTATATAAAAAGAAAATTACTTTGAATTTTTTTTGTTGTTTATTAAGACTAGTCTCATATAGCTGAAGCTAACCTTGAACTTGATATTAAGCTAAGGCTGATCTTAAACTCTTAATCCACCTATCTTCATTTCTTATAGGCATGTGCCACCAGACTGCATCTGGCTAGAGAAATTACTTTAAGACGGGGTCTTATTCTGTAACCCAGACTGGCTTCAAACTTGGAACTTGTGTGCCTGGCTAAGATAAAGGATCTTTCAGGACAGGTCTGGAGGCTTTCAGGTCCTTCCTGTGGAGGGGAGCTGGGATGATGTGGCCAGAGCTCCTCTCCCTCTCTTGTTGCACACTCAGGGTCCTCCACCAAGCCTGTCACTGTTGTGAGTCAAACGAAATCCTCTGGTGTGGCAATGACTCAGCCCTCCCCTCCGGGGCCTCTTTTGTGGGTACTGTGCTCAGACTGTGTTCACATTATACCATGGCTCGCTGGCTTCCAGAAACAGGGTAGATGGTGCCATAGCACCTAATCATGGGAGAGAACTGCAGATGTGGATGTAGTGTGTGCTTCCAGGGGTCTGCAAATGGGAAGCTTGGCCCTAGTGTGATGATGCTGAGGTTCTAGGATGTAAGAAGTGGGGAGCCTGGTAGGAGGTGGTTAGGTCTGGGATTGCCACCCTGGAAGAGGATGGGCATGGTTCTTATGGGACCCGTTAGCTTCTTTAAGAGCAGACGGTTGGGAGAAGAGTGAGCTGCCCTGAGTCTCTTGTCTCATTTTGCCATGGGATCATCTCCGTTTACACACATTTCCACCAGGATGTTGCCTGCTGTGTTTTGTGTAGCCAGAGGCCTTCACCAGAGCAAACACCAGGCTCTTGACTCTCCAGACTGTGAGCTGAGGAACCCTGTATCCTTTTTCATATGGTGCCAGATGCAGACATTTTGTTACAGCAACAGAAAATTGACCCATTAAGACACAATTTCCAGAACACTTCAGAGGACGCATCTGGGAGACTTCTGGGAGTAGCTCTGGGCCTAAAATTAGCTGGGGTCATCTAGAGAGGCAAAGGCACATGCGATGTTGGAGATTTACCACAAAACTGGTTCACATGGTTGATGGTAGGGGCTGGGGGCACACAGAGGAGAGGGCTGCAAACAGGCCATCAGGAGAAGCTGTGGACAGCAGGGAACATGGGAGACAATTCCCTCTCTCTGACTGTGGCATCAGATGGGACGGGCTGATGCCGCGCTCTTCTGGGTGTGTGCTCCAGCCTCTCTCTGCTATTGGGCAGCAGTGCTCGGCCTCTGCTCTGTGAGCAGCAAGAAGAAAGCAGTCTTCTCTTTCCCCTGCCTGGACAGCTCCACCAAACACCTAAGCTCAGGGAGGGTGAGGCTACTTTGTGTGACACAGGACAGAGCCACTGCAGGGCCAGGGCCCTTCTCTCCTCCTCTGGTTGAGTAGCAGCACACTCCCTACATCTCCAGAGCCCTCACTGAGACCGAGTTCTTTTCATTTTATTAAAAAAAAAAAAATAGGGCCAGAGAGATGGCTTAGTGGTTAAGGCACCTGCCTCCTAAGCCTAAAGAACCTGGTTCCAATCTCCAGGTCCCACATTTAGCCAGATGCAAAGTGACGCAAGGGTGCAATGCTGCACTTGCCCACAAAGGGCGCACGCATCTGGATTTCATTCGCAGCAGCTGAGAGGCTGCTGGCACACCCATCTCTGTCTTCCTCTCCCTCTCTCTCTGTGTCTCTCTGTGTCTCTCTCCTAAAAAATAAAAATAAAAATAAATAAAATACTTATGTGGGCTGGGGAAGGTGGCTAGGTGGCCAAAGCACTTGCCATGAGTATGAGGACGGGAGTTCCTATCTCAGATCCCATGTGAAACCAGATGTTGTAGTGCTAGCATTTGTAATCCCAGTGTACCTAGAGTGAGGAGGGAGGCAGACACGGCAATATTGCCCTGGAAGCTTACGGGCCAGCTATCCTGATGAGAGTAGCAGTGAACAACATGAATGAAGATCCTGCTTCAGACAAGATGGAAAGCATGGACTGACACCCAAAGTTGTCCTTTGACTTCCACATGTGTGTTGTGGCATGCACACACCCACATACACACATGAACACAAACAAGCGCGTGTGCATGTGCGCACTCACACACACATCAATAGCATTAACAACATGTAGCCAGGTGAGGTGGCACTCGCCTTTAATCCCAGCACTCAGGAGGCAGAGGTAGAAGGAGCGACATGAGTTTGAGGCCACCCTGAGACTATGTAGTGAATTCCAGGTTAGCCTGGGCTAGAGCGAAACCCTGCCTCAAAAAAGAAAAAAAGAAAAAAAGAAAAAAAGAAAAAAAGAAAAAGAAAAAAAAAAAAATATGCAGCTGGGTGTGGTGGTGCACACCTTTAATCCCAGCACTTGGGAGGCAGAGGTAGGCGGATTGCTGTGAGTTTGAGGCCACCCAAGTCAGCCTGGGCTAGAGTGAGACCCTACCTCAAAAAACAAAACAAAATAAACAAACAAAAAAAAAGCGTCTTCTCATAGTATTCACCATGTAAAGCACACAAGATGAAACCCAAAGTCCAACCCTTATTTATCAACAACACCAAACTCAGCTGCTCAGGAGACTGGAAAGATCCACAGATGGGGAAGAAAGACAGCCAAATAGATGCAACAGCTTCCCTTGTTAAAATTTACCTCCAGGGGCTGGAGAGATGCTTGCCTGCAGAGCCCAATGTCTTTCAATTTTTTTTTTTTTTTTTTTGTTTTTGCACAAGGTGGTGCATGCATCCAGGCTGAGTCCGAATTAACTATGTGGTCTGGAGGCCCTGGTGTACCCATTCTCTCCTCTGCCTCCTCTTTTAAAGGTCTCTCTCTACTTGCAAGTAAAGAAAATTATATTAAAAACTGCCTGCAGAGCCCAATGTCTGGCGTTCAATTAATCCCAGCACCCATGTAAAGCCAGATGCACAAAGTGGTGATGCATGCATCTGAGTCCGGCCACCCTGAGACTGGAGGCCCTCCAGGTCAGCCTGGACCAGAGTGTCTGCCTCTTTTCTGTCTCTCTCTACAAAAAAAAAAAAAAAAAAAAAAAAAACTTATCTTGAGCCGGGTGTGCTGACGCACGTCTTTAATCCTAGCACTTGGGAGGCAGAGGTAGAATCACTGTGAGTTCAAGGCCAGCCTGAGACTACGTGGTAAATTCCAGGTCAGCCTGAGCTAGAACCAGACCCTATTGCAAATAACCAAACCAAACCAAACCAACCAAACAAAAAAAAACCTTGTCTCCAAAAAAATGCATGGAGAATTCTGTTTCCATCAGTAAGGTAACAGGTGTGACCTCACCAGCCATCCAGAGTTTTCATATGAGCTAGTTTTCATATGAAGCTACGGAACACAAACAAGGGCAAAAAAACAATGCCCCCGCTCCCAGAGCTGTTTACCTTTTGTGAAGCTATGCCCGAATGGCCTGACAACACCACCTTAAAGGGCAAGAGGTTTACTCTGGCTCCTGAGTTCAGAGGTTCACAGTCATGATAGGGAAGGCATGAAATGGAGGAGCTACTTTGTAAGTGGCTGGGGCAGTATGTGGCACTGGCTTGTTCACAGGGCACTGACCAGGAAGCACACAACAGAAACTGTGAACTCAAGAATCCTCTTCAGCGCTGGAGAGATGGCTTAGCGGTTAATGTGCTTGCCTGCGAAGCCTAAGGACCTATGTTATACTCTCCAGATCCTACGTTAGCCAGATGCACAAAGGTGAGGTAAACACAAGGTCACACATGCCCAATAGGTGGCACAAGCATCTGGAATTCAACTGCAGTGGCTGAGGCCCTGGTGTCCAAATTCTCTCTCTCTCTCTCCTCTCTCTGTCTCTAAAAATAAAATAAAAAAAAAAAAGAACCCTCTTCAGAACTAGCTTGCCTTTGGCTAATGTTTGTTGGCAACTTGACTGGATTTAGAATTAGCATGGAAACACCTCTGGGTGTGTCTAAGAGGGTGTTTCCAGAAAGGCTTAGCTAAGAAGGGGAGACCCCTCGGATTCCCTGGGCTGGAATAAAAAGAAGAAAGTGAGCCGAACACCAGCATTCATCTCTCTGTGCTTCCTGACTGCAGACACACTGTGACCAGTTGCCTCGCCCTCCTGCTGTCATATCTTTCTTGCTATTAGGAATTGTAACCTGTTCGTTATTATTTTTTTAATCAGGCATTTTGTCACAGCAAAGAGAAAAGTAACTAATACACGTGGGTATTTCGTTACAATGATGCGAAGTTGACAAAGGCAATCTTTATAAGGGTGGCAGCAGGGTGACTTCAGGCTGACCTCAGATATGGGGATGGGCTCAGAGCAGAGGGACACATGGTAGGCACCATGGGCAAGGAGTGTGGCTGCCTGCAGTGGTCAACAGATGAGAAGAAAGATCCTCAGTTCCAACCAGCCCTGTGACACCATGCCTGTGGCCCTGTGAGACTGGCTGTGGATGTTGGCCTACAAAACCCTAAGAAGTAAATTCGAGCTGTGTTGAGGCATGGCCTGGGGAATTTGTTACAGCAGCCTGGGATGCCACAGGGGGCGGCCCTATGGATTCTACTATGCCCTTTGTTCCCTGGTTATCACTGTAAACACCTCTGTCTTTTGGATTTCAAGTGAAAAGCCACTGGGACCCCAGGTACTCCCTCACTTCCCAGCCCCTGCCTTGCAGCGGGGAGCAGTGGATGTGTAGGAGGGGGTGTGGTACTGAGGGCTGGTGTGTCTCAGGAGGACTCTGGACCCCTCCCAGTACTCACCTCAGTTGCCCTATGATGGTCCTCACTGTTGCCCAGCACAACTGCATCCACACCCAGGCAGCGGAGGGTCCGGGCCAGTCCCTGTAGCATGCTGTCACATACAACACGGAAGGCCCTGGCAGGGACTCCAGGGACAGTGCCCTCTTTGGTGGCCATAAGTACCTGCAATGGGTCCCGGTTAGCAGCTGTCTATGGGGCATGAGGTCAGTTCTATTTTTAAAAAAAATATTTATTTATTTGCAAGCTGAGAGAGATAGAACACAGACAGAATGGGTACACCGGGGCCTCTAGCTGCTGCAAATTAACTTCAGATGCATGCCATTTTGTGCATTTGGCTTTACCTGGGTACTGGGGAATCAAACCTGGATTGTTAGGCTTTGTGGGTCAGCGCCTTAACTGCTGAGCAATCTCTCCATCCCTTTATTTTACTTTTTTTTTTTTTTTGGTTTTTGAAGTAGGGTCTCGCTCTAGCCCAGGCTGACCTGGAATTCACTATGTAGTCTCAGGCTGGCCTTGAACTTACAGTGATCCTCCTACCGCTGCTTCCTGAGTCCTGGGATTACTTTTTAAAAAATATTTATTTATTTATTTATTTGAGAGAGAGAGGGAGAGAGAGAGAAAGAGAGAGAAAGAGAGAGAGAGAGAAAGAGAATGGGCACACCAGGTCTTCCAGCCACTGCAAACAAACTCTATTTTTATGCATTTTATGCATCTGGCTTATGTGTCCTGGAGAATTGAACTGGGGTCCTTTGGCTTTGCAGACAAATGCCTTAATGGCTAAGCCATCTCTACAGCCCTACTTTTTTTTTTTTTTTTTTTTTTTTGAGGTAGGGTTTCACTCTAGCCCAGGCTGACCTGGAATTCACAGGCTGGCCTCGAACTTACAGTGATCCTCCTACCTCTGCCTCTCAAGTGCTGGGATTAAAGACGTGCACTGCCATGCCTGGCTGGGATTACTTTTTTTTTAATTTAATATAATTTAATTTTTTTATTTATTTGAGAGCGACGGGGGGGGGGGGAGAGAATGGGTACATGAGGGCCTCCAGCCACTGCAAATGAACTCCAGATACATGTGCCACCTGTGCACCTGGTTTACGTGGGTACTGGGGAATCGAGCCTCGAACCAGGGTCCTTAGGCTTCACAGGCAAGCGCTTAACCACTAAGCCACCTCTCCAGCCCATTATTTTATTTTATTATTATTTTTTATTTATTTGAGAGCGACAGAGAGAGGGAGAGGCAGACAGACACAGAGAGAGGGAGAGAGAGAGAAGAAAGAGAGAAAGAATGGGTGGGATTACTTTTTAACAGACTGTCAAAGACTCTGAACTCCACACAAAGTATGTAGAAATGCAGAACGTAAAAGGACACTACCCAGAAGGGCTTTAGCGATTGCATGGGGTCAGGAAGAGGAGTCCTGTGCGCAGTAGAGTGGGATGAAGAGCACATGGGGATGCTCGGACGCTGCCCAGGACCATGATGAGGACATAAAGCCTAGTGTCTGGAGGCGCTCACCACGGTCTGGGGAAGCCCTCGTTGTCTGCTATACTTAGCCTTCCTTTCACCCAGGTGGTAGGGGCCCCTTGTTCAGAGTACCCCTTCACATGCCCAACAGCCTTGTCTCTATATGTCACAGTTTTAGGAACACTGATCTACCTCACCAAGAACCTTGATGAAAGGGATCCCAAGAGGCCTTACCCACCTGCCTGGGTTGAATTGAGGCATCCTGCAGGGTAGGCTCCTGAGACTCTGGTCTCTCACTGTGCCTGGGCCTCCAGCTCCTGTCCAGATTTCCCAGTTGGGGAAGCGAGCAGGCTCGGCATAGGGCTTGGTATACTTCTAGCAGGCAGTAGGCGTCAGCGGCTGAATGGGTAAGGACAGTCTTAGTCACACGGTGCAACTGGCGGAGTGGGTTTGGGGGGGCAGTGGGGAGGGGTCACAGCCCAGCCCAGCTCTGCTACCCTGTGCACCTGCATAACAAATTCTCTCTCTCTCTCTCCTCTCTCTGTCTCTAAAAATAAAATAAAAAAAAAAAGAACCCTCTTCAGAACTAGCTTGCCTTTGGCTAATGTTTGTTGGCAACTTGACTGTATTTAGAATTAGCATGGAAACACCTCTGGGTGTGTCTAAGAGGGTGTTTCTAGAAAGGCTTAGCTAAGAAGGGGAGACCCCTCGGATTCCCTGGGCTGGAATAAAAAGAAGAAAGTGAGCCGAACACCAGCATTCATCTCTCTGTGCTTCCTGACTGCAGACACACTGTGACCAGTTGCCTCGCCCTCCTGCTGTCATATCTTTCTTGCTATTAGGAATTGTAACCTGTTCGTTATTATTTTTTTAATCAGGCATTTTGTCACAGCAAAGAGAAAAGTAACTAATACACGTGGGTATTTCGTTACAATGATGCGAAGTTGACAAAGGCAATCTTTATAAGGGTGGCAGCAGGGTGACTTCAGGCTGACCTCAGATATGGGGATGGGCTCAGAGCAGAGGGACACATGGTAGGCACCATGGGCAAGGAGTGTGGCTGCCTGCAGTTGTCAACAGATGAGAAGAAAGATCCTCAGTTCCAACCAGCCCTGTGACACCATGACTGTGGCCCTGTGAGACTGGCTGTGGATGTTGGCCTACAAAACCCTAAGAAGTAAATTCGAGCTGTGTTGAGGCATGGCCTGGGGGATTTGTTACAGCAGCCCGGGATGCCACAGGGGGCGGCCCTATGGATTCTACTATGCCCTTTGTTCCCTGGTTATCACTGTAAACACCTCTGTCTTTTGGATTTCAAGTGAAAAGCCACTGGGACCCCAGGCACTCCCTCACTTCCCAGCCCCTGCCTTGCAGCGGGGAGCAGTGGATGTGTAGGAGGGGGTGTGGTACTGAGGGCTGGTGTGTCTCAGGAGGACTCTGGACCCCTCCCAGTACTCACCTCAGTTGCCCTATGATGGTCCTCACTGTTGCCCAGCACAACTGCATCCACACCCAGGTAGCGGAGGGTCCGGGCCAGTCCCTGTAGCATGCTGTCACATACAACACGGAAGGCCCTGGCAGGGACTCCAGGGACAGTGCCCTCTTTGGTGGCCATAAGTACCTGCAATGGGTCCCGGTTAGCAGCTGTCTATGGGGCATGAGGTCAGTTCTATTTTTTAAAAAAATATTTATTTATTTGCAAGCTGAGAGAGATAGAACACAGACAGAATGGGTACACCGGGGCCTCTAGCTGCTGCAAATTAACTTCAGATGCATGCCATTTTGTGCATTTGGCTTTACCTGGGTACTGGGGAATCAAACCTGGATTGTTAGGCTTTGTGGGTCAGCGCCTTAACTGCTGAGCAATCTCTCCATCCCTTTATTTTACTTTTTTTTTTTTTTTTTTTTTTGAAGTAGGGTCTCGCTCTAGCCCAGGCTGACCTGGAATTCACTATGTAGTCTCAGGCTGGCCTTGAACTTACAGTGATCCTCCTACCGCTGCTTCCTGAGTCCTGGGATTACTTTTTAAAAAATATTTATTTATTTATTTATTTGAGAGAGAGAGGGAGAGAGAGAGAAAGAGAGAGAAAGAGAGAGAGAGAGAAAGAGAATGGGCACACCAGGTCTTCCAGCCACTGCAAACAAACTCTATTTTTTTATGCATTTTATGCATCTGGCTTACATGTGTCCTGGAGAATTGAACTGGGGTCCTTTGGCTTTGCAGACAAATGCCTTAATGGCTAAGCCATCTCTACAGCCCTACTTTTTTTTTTTTTTTTTTTTTGAGGTAGGGTTTCACTCTAGCCCAGGCTGACCTGGAATTCACAGGCTGGCCTCGAACTTACAGTGATCCTCCTACCTCTGCCTCTCAAGTGCTGGGATTAAAGACGTGCACTGCCATGCCTGGCTGGGATTACTTTTTTTTTAATTTAATATAATTTAATTTTTTTATTTATTTGAGAGCGACGGGGGGGGGGGGAGAGAATGGGTACATGAGGGCCTCCAGCCACTGCAAATGAACTCCAGATACATGTGCCACCTGTGCACCTGGTTTACGTGGGTACTGGGGAATCGAGCCTCGAACCAGGGTCCTTAGGCTTCACAGGCAAGCGCTTAACCACTAAGCCACCTCTCCAGCCCATTATTTTATTTTATTTTATTATTATTTTTTATTTATTTGAGAGCGACAGAGAGAGGGAGAGGCAGACAGACACAGAGAGAGGGAGAGAGAGAGAAGAAAGAAAGAATGGGTGGGATTACTTTTTAACAGACTGTCAAAGACTCTGAACTCCACACAAAGTATGTAGAAATGCAGAACGTAAAAGGACACTACCCAGAAGGGCTTTAGCGATTGCATGGGGTCAGGAAGAGGAGTCCTGTGTGCAGTAGAGTGGGATGAAGAGCTCACGGGGCTGCTCGGACGCTGCCCAGGACCATGATGAGGACATAAAGCCTAGTGTCCGGAGGGGCTCACCATGGTCTGGGGAAGCCCTCGTTGTCTGCTATACTTAGCCTTCCTTTCACCCAGGTGGTAGGGGCCCCTTGTTCAGAGTACCCCTTCACATGCCCAACAGCCTTGTCTCTATATGTCACAGTTTTAGGAACACTGATCTACCTCACCAAGAACCTTGATGAAAGGGATCCCAAGAGGCCTTACCCACCTGCCTGGGTTGAATTGAGGCATCCTGCAGGGTAGGCTCCTGAGACTCTGGTCTCTCACTGTGCCTGGGCCTCCAGCTCCTGTCCAGATTTCCCAGTTGGGGGAAGCGAGCAGGCTCTCGGCATAGGGCTTGGTATACTTCTAGCAGGCAGTAGGCGTCAGCGGCTGAATGGGTAAGGACAGTCTTAGTCACACGGTGCAACTGGCGGAGTGGGTTTGGGGGGCAGTGGGGAGGGGTCACAGCCCAGCCCAGCTCTGCTACCCTGTGCACCTGCATAAACAAGCTGCCCCTCGCAAAGTGGTCGCCGGTCCCAGTTGGAGAGCGTCTGTGCTTTGTCCAGGGGTTTGCCCAGCACATGCTGCACCAGGAGGCTCAGGCCCTGTGGTCCCCTAGCCCCATTCACAGAGGGGGCTGGCATGTCTGCCACCTGTATCTGCCAAAACAGCCCTATAGGGGTGAGGCACTAACCCTGGGTGGAGTGGGGGAGATGGTCTGCCACGCTCTCCTGTGTCCATACTGCCTCCATGCCAGTCCCTGTTTCCTCCACCAGTAATCAGTGTTGGTAAGAAGGGGTCACTGAGGGCTGGAGAGATGGCTAAGTGGTTAAGGTGCTTGCCTGCGAAGCCTAAGGACTCATATTCGACTCTCCAGGTCCCATGTAAGCCAACCTCACAGTGACACAAGTGCACAAGGTTGCATATGAGCACAAGGGGGGCACACGCATCTGGAGTTTGATTGCAGTGGCTGGAGGCCCTGGCACACTAATATTCTCTCTCTCTCTCTCTCTCACTCTCACATAAAAAAATGGCAAGGCCTGGTGTGGTGGTGCATGCCTTTAATCCCAGCACTTGGGAGGCAGAGGTAGGAGGATCGCCATGAGTCAAGGCCACCCTGAGACTACATAGTGAATTCCAAGTCAGCCTGAGCTAGAGTGAGACCCTACCTTGGAAAACCAAAAAGAAAAAAAGAAAAAAAAAAAGGCAGGGCTGGGGCTGGGCAGATGGCTTAGCAGTTAAGCGCTTGCCTGTGAAGCCTAAGGACCCTAGTTTGAGGCTTGACTCCCCAGTACCCACATAAACCAGATGCACAAGGGGGCACATGCATCTGGAGCTCGTTTGCTGTGGCTGGAGGCCCTGGTGCGCCCATTATCTCTCTGCTTCTTTCTCTCTCTGTTTGTTGCTCTCAAATAAATAAATAAAAATTTGAAAAAAGGCAGGGCTGGAGAGATGGCTTAGTGGTTAAGGTACTTGCCTGCAAAGCCTAAGGACCCAAGTTCGATTCCCCAGTATCCATGTAAGCCAGATGCACAAGGTGGCACATGCATCTGAAGTTCATTTGCAGTGGCTGGCGGCACTGGTGCACTCATTCTCTCTCTCTCTCTCTCTTTCTCTCTCTCTAATAAGTAAAAAAAAAAATAAAAAAGGCAGTCTGTTGGACTTGACTCAAAAAAAAAAAAGAAAGAAAGAAAAGAAAAAAGGATAACTGAGGGTGGCTCTGTGGGAGTCACAGAGATCACGGCAGCTACCTGCCCCTTCTGTCCTCCAGGGAGAACACCTGATCTCCTAGGATGCGTGCCTGGAGCATAGTGCCAAGAAAGTGCCCCTACACGGGGGAATCTTTTGGGATGCCTGTGCCAAGCAATAATGTACCACTTCCTGGGATTCTGCTTTGCCACCTCTGGGGCCCTGGAGACCTGTGGCTAGAATGATGACAACCCTAACCAGGAAGAAGGGTTGAACAAGTTCTCACCCCACCCAGCCTACAGGTCAGCCTGGCAGAAGTCCCCAACTGATAGGCAGCCTGACAGAGGAGGAAGGCTCGGGATCGGAGAAGGCTGGCTGCTTACCTGCTTATGTATGGGTAGCAGGTCCATGCTGCCCTGAATCTTCTGTTCCAGACCGGCCAGGGCAGGGCAGGTGGTGCTCAATCTCTGCAGGTCTCCTACCATCCCATAGCCTGTGGGCAGGGGGTGTTAGTGTGAGGGAAACCAGAGCTAGAACGGGGTTTATGCCCTAAACCCAGGACCTCTCCCCACACTTCTGGAAGGAGGGTACATGTGAAGGGGCGGGCCCAGAGGTATAGGACACTTTTCCTTATGGACTGGGCAGGGGCCTGGGGGGCTATGCTCACCCAGCTTGGTGATGGAGGGGTCTGAGAAGAGTTGGGCCACCAGGTGGGAGAAGGCCTGTGCCCCCTGTCCATCTGGTGGCTGGGAGAGTGCAGATATATCCAGCAGGAACACGCAACCCTCTTTAGCCACCTGCAGAAGGGATGCCTTGGGCTGGTCTCCCACAACAAACGAAGGTCTCCATTCCACGTCTATACCAACCACCTGGCCAGGCTGTGAACACAGAGGGACACATGTAACACCACCAGGGACAACTCAGATCAACAGGGACCATGGTCTGGGGGTGCTCGGGCAGCCCCAGAACTCTGGGAGATGCAGCCTTCCCAGCTCTGTGTGGCCAGACCAGGAGGAGGAGGAGGCTGACTGGACACAACCATCTCAGGCCTCAGCTAGAACAGGGACACCTTGCATACTGTCTGCAGGCTGGCATGATGACCTGAAAGTCCTAGTACCCAGGCAGTCCTGGTGCAGCTTCAGTGTGTTCTCATCCCTGCTCTGGGGAACATGGGTCACCTTCATGGCAGCTCTGGGACATCCTGGGGGTGGGGGAAGGGTCAGAGATCGAGGTATACAGTTCATGGTACGGATGGATACAGGCCTAACCTGCCCTGGCACAGTCCGCTTCCCAATGCCTCACGGTGGCTCCACTGGACAGTGTGCCTGTGGGACCAGCTCAGGTGCCCACCTGTAGTAGTGTGACCTCATGCTTGGCCAGATCCTCCCAGGAGGCCAGGAAGTAGATATTCTCTCTGGCAATGGGCATTTGGTAGTAATCCTCTTTCACACTCTTCTGTGGCTCCTCCAGTCTTGAATCAGCCTTGCTTGTCCTGGGAGGAGCAGAGCTGGTGACAACCCTGCTCTGGGCCCAGGTGTCCACATACACTGGGACAGAGAAGACCTGATGCCTACTCAGAGGATGGGGGTAGGGGTGGGGACTCAGATACTCCCTCCTGGGATCTTCCCTGCATCATCACCATCTGCTCTGCTGGGTTTCTCTCTGGGACTGTGGGAGCATTGTTGCCCTTTTATTATTATTATTTTTTGGTTTTTTGAGGGAGGGTCTCACTCTGGCCCAGGCTGACCTGAAACTTACTATGTAGGCTCAGGGTGGCCTCGAACTTACCATGATCCTCCTACCTCTGCCTCCCGAATGCTGGGATTAAAGGCATGCACCGCCACGCTCAGCTACATGTTGCCCTTCTTAGGCCAAGGGACAGTTGATTGCTCAGCCCTGAGGTAGAACCAGCCTGACCATGGATCTGGCCAGAGAGCTCTGGACTGGTGGCCGACTGTGTGATTTGCAGAGTGACTGCCTCAAGGCACAGGGATTGTTCCAGGTAGAACCCTGCCCTGGGCCAGGGTGCTCACCTCCCCTGGAGCCTGAGTTGGCTGAGCTCTGCAGCCACGGCAGCCGGCAATTGCTCCTCAGGGAGCGAGAGGTCTAGGGCACACTGAGCGGTGGTGGCCAGGTTACTGCGAGAAGATACCATCTTGAGCAGCTGCCTCTGCAGATAGGGACTCTGCTTCACCAGATCCTGGGGGTGAGGGGTCAGTGATGAGGACTCAGTCTCACAGGCCCCAAGTGCACTCATAGCAACCCTGTCTGCCCGAGGCTTAAGACTGGCAGAAGGCCCTGAGGGACCAGGCTGCCAGCCCAAGAGCTTACAGCCACCTCAGCCCAGGCCACTGTCAACCTCCAAGGCCCCATCTAACTGCTGTGTGATTAGAGACGCTCCAACATCCTTTCAGTTGGACCAGAACCATTTTCTGGAACGTGGTCTGCCCTACTCTTCCTACCTCTGGCCATTGTCCTATGGGCCCTGTGCCAGAAGCCTCCCCTCTTTGTCCTCTGTGCTCAGGTAGGGCCTTGGGGGAAGGGGAGGTCAGGGATGCTCAGGCAGCTTGTGGTCCAGAGAGACAGCTGGGGCTCACACTGGGGTCATAGTGAGTTGTCCCTCACGAGGCTGAGTTCTCTCCACCTGGCTGCCCCATTCAGTACCTAGTGCTCAGTGCAGAAGCAGTGCAGGGCAAGGCCAGGCTTGGGCACCACGGGTCCCATCAGGGGCTTCACCCCAGGCAAGTCATCAAGTCTGTTCGGTCACAGGCTGGCATAAGTGTGGGACCACTTCAAGGAGTGGGAGCCCCATGCTCTCATGACCGACCTCTGGTCGGTGTCCCTTGAGGAATTCCTGCTTGCCCAGATGGCTTCAGTGCCCCTGGCAGCCCAAGGCGCCTGCTTCCCCCTGGCTGTGGGTTCCCACGTGGACGACAATATGTGGAAACTCCTCCACATTCTTCAGGATGTCCGCTGCCTTTCCGGCCGGCTCGGCCTTGGCACCCAGGGGGGATTGGCCTTCCGGGCCTCACCCAAGGACTGTGCGTTCCTCTCTGGTGACTCACACTATGTATCCCCCCACACCATCCCTAACAGCTCAGTGCTACTCTGGCTGGGTGCCATCATCGGTCTGGCAGGGAGGGGGCCCAGCTCTAGTGGCTAGCAACATTCCTGTGCATGCCATGCCAGGACCTGAGGGACTCCTTTGTTTTCCCAGGCTGTTGCATCCTGGGGCCCAAGAGCAACTTTGTATATCATGAGGCAACCCCTAGGACGTGGTCTGAGGACTAGCATACCTGTGGGTAGCCTGAGCCTACTGCACACATGCGTGCACACAGACAGGCTGACCATGGTGATTCTCCCATACACACACACACACACACACACGCGCGTGTGCTCACACCTGCTCTGCCCCTCACAAGGACTTTTCATAGTTTCAGCCAATCCCTGCTGCCACAGAAGCGCCATTGGCTTGTGAACATCGGGAAAGCTCTCGGGGCCCACGTGCCCACCCCATGCTGTGCACATTACACAGGGCACTGCCACCTCCGGAACTGCTCCCAGTCTCCCACAGGGTTTATCAAGGGTGGCTCATGGGTAGGAAGCAGACTGACCCACATCAACTCACCTGCACATGGTCTGTCCAGATCTCCTGAGACAAGCTCTTCTGTGGAAGCAAACACAAGATTGTCTCTCTCTCTCTGTCTCTCTCTCTTGGGCTAGAGAAATGGCTTAGCGGTTAAGGCGCTTGCCTGAAAAGCCTAAGGACCCAGGTTCAATTTCCAGTACCCACATGAACCAGATGCACATGGTGGTGCAGGAATCTAGGGTTTGTTTAAAGGGGCCCTGTAGTGCCCACTCTCTCTCTATCTGTCTCTTTCTCTCTCTCTCAAATAAATAAATAAATAAATAAATAAATAAATAAATAAATAAAATTTTTTGGGTCTTTTTTATTAAAATTTTTATTATTTTTTTTTATTTATTTTTGGAGAGAGAGACAGAGAAAGATAGAGAGGGAGAGGGAGATAGAGATGGGCGCGCCATCAGTCTCTCAGCTGCTGTGAACGAAATCCAGATGTGTGCGCCCCCTTGTGGGCAAGTGCAGCATTGTGCCCTTGCCTCACTTTGCATCTGGCTAAACGTGGGACCTGGAGATTGGAACCGGTGGAGATTGGAACCAGCGTTCTTAGGCTTAGCAGGCAGGCGCCTTAGCCGCTAAGCCATCTCTCCAGCCTTTTTTGGTCTTTTGAGGTAGGGTTTCACTCTAGTCCAGGCTGACCTGGAATTCACTCTGTAGTCTCAGGGTGGACTTGAATTCATGGTGATCCTCCTACCTCTGCCTCCCAAGTGCTGGGATTAAAGGCATCCGCCACCATGCCCAGCAATAAAAATATTAACAACAACAACAAAAAAACCCAAAACCCTCTAGTGGCATCTTGAGAAGCTAAGAGTGGGTGTGGCTAAGCTGCTCTTCTTACAGGCCCACATTTGGCCTCCTGTACAGGATTATGTCCTTGGTACAGGGACCCACCTGCCCATCTGGCCCATCCTGGTGGGCAGCCAGCATGTGGACTGTGGTGATCCAACTGCTTGGTGTGGCTGGCTAGAGCTCAGCACAGCAGAAGGGCTCTGGCCTCCCAGTGGAGGTACCAGTCCAAAGCAAGTGGTGTCTGCACCCAGCCTGGTAGGTGGGCAGAACTGTCAGGTCTGGCCTACACCAGGGCTGGTATGAGTGGGTGGCTGGGGGTTGGAGAAAGACCCAGTCTCTGCTCAGGCTATGTAGCCCAAACCCCCAGAGTGGCTATGGACAGACACTGTCAGGGCCAGCCTGGTTCTCAGCAGGATTTCAATGCCTGTGAGGCCATAGATGGTGGCAAGGCTCAGCTGCCATTGGAGGCCACTGCTCAGGACTCGTGGGCTGGCCCAGGTCCTTCCACACTCACCTCCACGAACCGCTTGTGGCACAGGTACTGTAGGGTCCCCAGGCGCTGCATGGTGATAGCATTGGGACACAGAGCTGAAAGAGAAGCAGGGCTCAGCACTGGCTGGTGACTTGGGGAACACCCAGAACAGGGCCTGACAACAGGGACAAGAAGGGGCAGCAGGGCTATGTATCATCCAACCTCTGCTCTGGGCCATACATCTTCCTCAATCTCTAGCTTCTTCCCCAGGTCAACTCCGCCAACCCCAGGGCCAGAATCCTCTGCTTGCCCTCCCTGTAGCCTACCCAGCCACTCCTGGAGCCTGCACACACACACACACACACACACACACACACACACACACACACACACACATTCCGTCCAGGCCTCACACAGGTGACCTGGGGGCAGCAGCTTCTCCGGGGCCTTCATGCCTCTTTTCAGGGCAGGGCCTTCCTGACATTGTGATGCGGGTGTCTGCTTCCTGCCAGTAGACTCTGTATTCCTTAAGACAGGGGCCGAGCACTTGCCACTGGGCCCTGTGCCTGGATCAGGCCTGGTGGGGCCGGATGGCTGAGGGAGCTGCACAGGAGGGTCAGATGTACTGGTGCTTACACACGGACACCTGCTCTGATTAGCCTCACCTCTGTCTGCTCTCCCTGCCAGGGGTGCTGAGGGCTAGCTGTCCTATCAGGCTGGTGGGTCCTCAAGTGAACTCTGACCTCAAAGAACCCTATCCATCCAGAGGACCCCTAGAGATCTTGTCCTTGTTCCCAGCCTCCATCAAGCTCAGCTCTGACCCTCACTCTAGACTGCGGACATTTCAGTCAGCACCAGAGAGTCTCCATGATGTACGAACTGTGTCTGAGGATGTGGTGGAGATCTGAGCCAGGCAGATGCTTGGGTTGCATATGGGTACCAGGACAGCACCTCTCAGCAGAGGCTTCACATTGACCCCTTCAGAGAGGCCCCAGGAGCTGCCGCCTCTCACCACCCTGCAGCTGTGCCAGCTCCCCAGCCACTGGGGCAGGGACTCTGTTTACCAATGGCTGGTGGACATACAGGCCATTGCCCTTTTTGCCCAGGCATGAACTCATAGACAGTGTACAATAAAGTCTAGTGACAACTTCTGGAGGGACAGAGGAAGTGAGGCGGAGGGAGGAATAAAGAAAGAGGAAGGAGGAGGAAGGAAAGACTCCAGGAGATGTGGAAGTCCACAGAGAAAGCATTCAGCAGGGCGCGGTGGTGCACGTCTTTAATCCCAGCACTGGGGAGGCAGAGGTAGAAGGATCATAAGTTCGAGGCCACCCTGAGAGTACATAGTGAATTCCAGGTCAGCCTGGGTTAGAGTGAGACCCTATCTTGAACATCCCCTACCCACCAAAAAAAAAAAAAAAAAAAAAAAAAAAAAAAAAAAAAAAAAAAGTGGTTCATTCAGTTCTGCAGATAGAGACTCAGAGAATAGTCAGGCTAAGGAAGTTTGGTATCCCAGGAGTAGACAGAATTGGCAGGCTTGGGGGCACAGGGTATTCGGGACATAGTCCAGGGCTCTTGGAGAGGCAGATATAGGAACGTCCCTTCTAGCATCTCACCCAGGGGACTTACTGAGGTCCACATGGTACTGCTTCAGCAGACGCAGGACATGCCGACGGAGCACTTTGGGGCGCAGCATCTCCAGTCTCACACAGGTCACGTTGGGGTACTGCCTGTAGGGAGAGAGCCCTATCTGTTGCTGTATTCAAGTTACTATGTTTTAAAGGGTTTAAAAATTTTTTGTTTATTTTTATTTATTTATTTGAGAGCGACAGATAAAGAGGCAGATAGATAGAGAATGGGCGTGTCAGGGCCTCCAGCCATTGCAAAGGAACTCCAGATGCATGTGTTCCCTCATGCATTTGGCTTAAGTGGGTCCTGGGGAATCGAGCCTCGAATGAGGGTCCTTAGGCTTCACAGGCAAGTGCTTAACCACTAAGCTATCTCTCCAGCCCCTTAAAAGTTTTTTTTTTTTTTTTTTTTTTTTTGCAAGGTAGGGTCTCACTCTGGTCCAGGCTGACCTGGAATTAACTCTGTAGTCTCAGGGTGGCCTCAAACTCTTGGTGATCCTCCTACTTCTGCCTCCTGAGTGCTGGGATTAAAGACGTGTGCCACCACGCCCGGCAAAAGTTTTTTTTTTTTTTTTTTTTTTTTTCGAGGTAGGGTCTCACTTTGGCCCAGGCTGACCTGGAATTAACTATGTAGTCTCAGGGTGGCCTCGAACTCACGGTGATCCTCCTACCTCTGCCTCCCGAGTGAGTTTTTTTTTTTTTTAAATTAAAGTTTTTAAAAAGCTTTTAGCCAGGGAGTCGTGGCACATGTCTTTAATCCCAGCACTCGGGAGGCAGAGGTAGGAGGATCACCATGAGTTCGAGGCCATCCTGAGACTAGAGAGTGAATTCCAGGTCAGCCTGAGCTAGAGTGAGACCCTACCTCGAAAAACAAACAAACAAAAAAAAAAAGTTTTTATTTGCAGATAGAGAGAGAGAGAGAAAGAGAGAACGAGGAGAGAGTAGAGAGTAAGAATGGGCTTGACAGGGCCTCCAGCCACTGCAAACAAACTCCAGATGCATGTGCCACTTTGTGCAACTGGCTTTGCATGGGTCCTGGGGAATTGCATCCAGGCCGTCAGACTTTGTAAACAAGCACTTTAACCGCTAAACCTTCTCTCCAGCCCATTTTTCTTGTTTCTTTCTTCATCAGAGTCACACTCGTGTATTTTAAGAGGAATTTTACAAGGCTTATAGAAAAAAAGGGTGCACTCCTCTGTCTGCCCCCAGACATGGCCACCTGCAAGTCAACTCTGTGATAGCCACATATTTGTCCCATGTCCCCAGATAGCACTCTTCCATTGGGATCATATGGCTACTCACTTTCCGAATGTCTTGATGGCCCCACAGATAAAATATATGAGAGCTTCTAGTTAAATCTATGCATTGATAGTAGCATGGCTGTGAAGATGTGGACAAGTTAGCCACATGTTCTTGCTGTCCTCCAGGTCAATACTCTCCTGGTCCACTATTTTCACTCCCCACTTGGAGGCCTCTCATTCTATGAGGGACACATTGGTCCCAGGGTCCACTGCACCTCTGCTCATGACTTCCACCTGCCAGGTTGAGGTAAAGCAGAACGGCAGGAAAGGTCCCGGGCAGAGACTTCTAGCAATGTCTCTCCATATACATGAGGGTGGCTCATGTTCAAGAAGGTTTAGATCCCTCCTGAGCTACACTGGGAGCTGGGGGACACAGAGGCTCCTGGTTTGAGATCGGGTTCCTACAGGCAGTGTGATTCCTAGACTGTGTTTTCCAGAATGCTGGTGGGGACACTGAGATGCTTCTGTTTCTTTCTCTTTTCTAAAGGTTTTATTTATTTATTTATTATTATTTTAATTTTTATTTATTTATTTATTTGCAAGCAGAGAGAGAGAGAGAGAGAGAGAGAGAGAGAGAGAGAGATAGAAGAGAGGTAGACAAAAAGAAGAAGAAGAAGAAGAAGAAGAAGAAGAAGAAGAAGAAGAAGAAGAAGAAGAGAGGCAGACAGAGAGAGAATGGGCATGCCAGGGCCTCTAGCCACTGCAAAGGAACTCCAGATGCATGTACGCCTTGTGCATCTGGTTTTCATGGGTCCTGGAGAATCAGACTGGGATCCTTTGGCTTCTCAGGCAAACACCTTAACCACTAAGCCATTACTCCAGCCCCAATATTTATTTATTAGAGACAAAGAGAGGGAAAGAGAGGGAGAGGGAGAACGGGCGTGCCAGGGTCTCTAGCCACTGCAAACGAACTCCAGACACATGCGTCCCCTTATGCATCTCGCTTACGTGGGACCTGGATAATCGAACCAGGGTCCTTAGGCTTCGTAGGCATGTATCTTAACCGCTAAGCCATCTCTCCAGCCCGATGCTTCTATTTCTGAGCTCTGGGGGATGATGACCTGCTCATTTGGAGGTTTGCAAGTTCTCCATGTAATGTCAAGAGATGTCATGACCTTATCATGCCTCTGTCTGTCTCACAGGCATTATTTGTTTGGTCACTGTGTTCTCCCTCCAGGAATGCGGCGGCTTGAATGTGAGATGTTCTCCATAGGCTCATGTGTTTGTCTCCAGATGGTGGACTTGTTTGGGAAGGTTGTGGAACCCTTAAGAGGTGGAGCCTTGCTGGAGAAAGTGGGGCTTTGGGTTGCAGGCTTTGAAGGTTTTTACTTTTTACTCTGCCCATTTCTTGCTTACCTTCTGCCTCCTGACTATGGATACAAGGTGAGCAGTTGGCCTCTGCTGCCATTCCTCCCATTCTGATTCAACGTATCGCCTCAAAACTGTGAAGCCAGACTAAACCACTCCTTCCTTATACTGCTTCTTGTCAAGTATTTGGTCATGAAACAAGAAAAACAACTACTAAAAAGAACTTGAAAAAAAATTGTTTTAGAAAAGAGCCGGAGAGATGGATTAGCGGTTAAGGCATTTGTCTGTGAAGCCTAAGGATCCCGGTTCAATTCTCCAGGTCCCACGTAAGCCAGATGCACAAGGGGGTACACGCTTCTGGAGTTTGCAGTGGCTAGAGGCCCTGGCGTACCCATTTTTTCTCTCTCTCTCTCTCTTTCCCTCTCTCTGTCCCTAATAAATAAATAAATAAAAATAAAATCTTAAAAAAAAAAAAGGGCCGGAGAGATGGCTTAGCGGTTAAGGAGCTTTCCTGCAAAGCCAAAGGACCAACGTTCAATTCCCCAGTACCCACATAAGCCAGATGCACAAGGTGGCACATGTATCTGGAGTATGTCTACAGTGGCTGGGTGCTCTGGAGTGCCATTCTCTCTCTCTCTCAAAGAAAGAAAGAGAGAGAGAGAGAGAGAGAGAGAAAGAGAAAGAGAGAAAGAGAAAGAAAGAAAGAAAGAAAGAAAGAAAGAAAGAAAGAAAGAAAGAAAGATGAGAAAGATGAGAAAGATGAATGAACCTGTCCAGGGGCTGGAGAGATAGATGGCTTAATGGTTAAAGGTGCTTGCTTGCAAAGCCTGCTGGCCAGGGTTCAATTCCCCAGTACATGAAGCCAGATGCATAAGTTAGTGAACACATCTAGAGTTTGTTTGCAGTGGCAAAAGGCCCTGGTGTACCTATTCTCTCTCTCCTCATAGTAAATAAAAAATACAATAAAAGAGACTATTTGTTGACCGCTCCCAATATTCTCCCATTTCCGTCTCTGCTCATTCTTTCTGAGGTTTTCATATTTGGATGTTGGGCCTTCTTGAAAAGTTTTCCAATTTTTATCTTATTTATGTTTTCAATTTTTTTTTTTTTGACACTAAAGTGGCTCAAGTTAAAGGTTTTTTTTTTTTTTTAGCTCACTAGCCCAGGCTGACATGGAACTGACTCTGTAGCTCCAAGCTGGCCTTGAATTTATGCTGGGATTAAAGGCCTCCACCATCTCTGCTTCACACTTTTTATAAGGGTTGAGACTAAAGCTCCAGTGTGGCTCAGTTAACATCTATTTTTTCCTTTTTTTTTTTTTTTTTTTCCTTCCTCCCTCCCTCCCTCCCTCCCTCTCTCCCTCTCACTTTCTTTCTGTTTTTGAGTTCACTCTGGCCCAGGCTGACCTGGAATTCACTATGTAGTCTCAGTGTGGCCTCCTACCTCTGCCTCCCGAGTACTCATGGCGATCCTCCTACCTCTGCCTCCTGAGTGCTGGGATTAAAGGCGTGACCACCAACTGAAAGCTGGAAAAAGCTGCACTGCACACAGCGTATGGGAGACAGAAGCCATCAACAGTGAACACCTGGTTTAGCTTCTTGTTTTCTCATCACACTTTTTATAAGGGTTCTTTTTTAAGACTCTGAAAGCTCCAGCATGTGTATATGCTCAGCATCTCTCTCCAACATCTATTTTCTTCCCTTCCTTCCTTCCTTCCTTCCTTCCTTCCTTCCTTCCTTTCCCTTCCTTCTCACTTCCTAGAGAAGCTTCTCTTTTCAGATGGTGATCCCACCCTTCCAACATTGCTGAGAAGAAGGGATGGAGGAGTGCCCAGCACTGAAACCTTTCTTCCTCTGGCTCTTACTTTCTTTCTGTTTTTTGGAAGAGCCAAAGGGTCTCACTCTGGCCCAGGCTGACCTGGAATTAACTATGATCTTGCAGTCTTGAACTCACAAAATCCTCCAAATTACCTCTGCCTCCCGGAGTACTGGGATTAAAAAAATCAATAAAAATTCCACCACGCCCAGCGCCCAATGTCTGTCTATATTCTTCTACCTCTGCAAGCTCCAGCTCAGGTGGTCTGTGTTAGTGTGTACAAGACTGGCCTCAGGCCTCAAGGCAGCAAAGATGGGACAGCTGGTGTCTTGCTCTGCGGGCAGGGCAGGCTAGGCTGTTAACTGAGACATGCCTGCACATTTCCTGCTAAGGGTCTCACCAGTGAAGTCCCAGTTTCAGTAGGGTTTGTATGGAGAGAGTCCCCCAAAGGTTTGTGTGCCAGAAACTTGGTACCCAGTCTGGCTGTGTTGAGGTGATGGAACCTTGAAGAGGCAGGGCCTTATGGAAGGTCCCTGTGGCACTGTCCTTGCAAGAGACTCAACACTCAGCCCCTTCTGCCCATCACCTCCTTTCTTCTTCTCCATCAGTACGGTGAGCCATGGGGACTCTCCACAGACCAAGGGAAGGGTTGCTGGATTTTTCACTTTCAGCCTCCAAAACTGAGCTAAATAAACCTCTCTTCTCTATCAAGTTCCAAGTTTCAGGTGTTTTGTTATAACAGCAGAAAATGGACAAATACAATCGCAGCCTAGTCTCAGATTTGCTGGCTTACACTGCCCCTTGTGAGGCCTCCAGAGACTTTATTTTCAACACTGCTGTTCAGAACTTAACCTCTGGCTCCTAGCCTTCCTGGGTCTCCACAGCTGACTCAACATGTTTTTAAATCTACAGTTTCTGAAGTTACTGCCAGATCTTCTCTTTCCTAGTCTTCAGCCTCCAAATGTTTGTCATTGTCATTTCCTGTCTTCTCAGAGTTTTTTTTTTTTTCATTGTAAAGCAGAGAGGCTATAAATGCTTCTTTTTCTTCTTCTTTTTTTTTTTTAAAAAAAAAACAAATACTTTAAAAATATTTTATTTATTTATTTATGAGAGAGAGGGAGATAGGAGAGAGACAAAAAGGGAGAGAGAGAGAATGGGCATGCCAGGGCCTCTAGCCACTGTGAATGAACTCAGAAGCATGCGCCACCACGTGAATTTGACTTATGTGGGTACTGGGAAATCGAGCCTGGGTCCTTGGGCTTCACACGCAAGTGCCTTAACTGCTAAACCTTCTCTCGAGGCCCCAAACAAATGCTTTCTTCAAAAATAAATGCTTTTAAAATCAGCTGTTAAGCTATAAGTCTTACTTTGAAAAGAAATGATTCTGTTAAAGTAGCTATAAACTATGGTGAGGTGCAGCAATCATAGGTGTCTATTCCCCTGTGAACTCAATATAGAACATTCCAGTACTCAAAAGCTTGTCTGTCCCCACCTTTGGGTCTGGCTTCTTCCATGCAATGTCTGTGGTATGTACCCCTGTGGCCATAAGTGACAGCGCTCTGCTGTGGACATGTGGCCATTTCCAGGCTTTGGTGATGACACAGCTGCTGAGAATGTTGTCACCACTCTCTCCTGGGGAGACGCTAAGTGCAAGGCTGACAGCATGTATCACAGAGTTGTGGTTTCCCATAGCAGCTGCCTCTGTGCTTGTCCCCACTGTAGTGCACATGCAGCCTGGGCCTGGCCGCACCACAACCTTGCTAACCCTTGTTACGTCAGACTTTCTGCTACTTTCAGCCCATCTAGTGAGAGCTAGTGGCAGTTCTTTGTGGATTAATTTGCATTTTGTGGCAGGAATGATGCTTCCTGACTATGTGGGTACCCTCTTGTGTCAAGAGCTGATTTTTGATCATTTGCAAAATTGGTTTGTTTTTTTACTGTTTATTTGCTTGGTAGGTCTTTTTTAAAAATATATTTTATTTATTTATTTGAAAGAGAGAGAGAAAGAGACAGAGACAGAGAGAGAGAGAGAGAATGAGAATGGGCATGCCAGGGCCTACAGCCACTGCAAATGAACTCCAGACACATGCGCCCCCTTGTGCATCTGGCTTAAGTGGGTCCTGGAGAATTGAACCAGGGACCTTCGGCTTTGCAGGCAATCGCTTTAACTGCTAAGCCATCTTCTCCAGCCCTTGATAGGTCTTTTGTTTGTTTTTGACCTTCTGGACACAGTCTTAGAAGGTATATTCTGCACATAACCTTCTTTTGGTTTGGAAGTTGTCTAATCCCTCTCAAAGATGTCCTTTGTTAGATTGGAGAGATGGCTTAGTGGTTAAGGTGCCTGCCTGCTAAGTCTAAGAATGCCTGCTCAATTCTCCAGGTCCCACATTTAGCCAGACACAGTGACACAAGGGTGCAATGCTGCACTTGCCCACAAGGGGGAGTACACGTCTGGAGTTCATTCACAGCAGCTGAGAGGCTGCTGGTGTGCCCATTGTCTATCTGTCTCTCTCTCTCTCTCTCTGACTCTCTCCAAAAAAATAAAAAAGGTGTCCTTTGTTATCATAGTCAAGTTTGCCCATCTCTCATGTTATTCTTTGTGGCTTTAAAAATATTTTATTTATTTATTGGAGGTAGAGAGAGAGAGAGAGAGAATGGATACATCAGGGCCTCTAGCTGCTGCTAATGAACTCCCAGATGCATGCACCACTTTGTGCACATGGATTTATGTGGGTACTAGGGAATTGAACTCAGGTTGTTAGGTTTTGCAGGCAAGCTCCTTAACTGCTGAGCCATCTTTCCAGCCCTCTTAGTGGTTTTTCTATCCTGTTGAGAATCTTCCCTGTCTCCGTCCCCAGACAAGGTTTTGCTATGGAGCTCAGGCTGACCTGGTACTCACTATATAACTCAGACTGGCCTCAAATTTGTATAAATCCTCCTGCCTCAGCCTCCCGAGTGCTGGGATTACAGGTGTATACTGTCTGAATCATCATTGCAAGGATAAAGAAACGCAACTGAGCCAGGTGTGGTGGCGCACGCCTTTAATCCCAGCACTCGGGGGCAGAGGTAGGAGGATCACTGTGAGTTTGAGGCCACCCTGAGACTATATAGTGAATTCCAGGTCAGCCTGAGCCAGAGTGAGACCCTATCTCAAAAAAAAAAAAAAAAAAAAAAAAAAAAGAAAAAAAAAAAAGAAAATAAAAAAAAGAAACACAACTGAATTTTATAAATTTACCTTATGACCAGGAATCATGCTAAATTTGTTACTTGTAACCATTTATCTATAGAATTTCTTTCCCACATATAAATTCCTATCTTTTAAAAATTATTTATTTATTTATTTATTTATTTATTTATTTATTTTTTGGTTTTTCGAGGTAGGGTCTCACTCTGGTCCAGGCTGACCTGGAATTAACTATGTAGTTTCATGGTGGCCTCGAACTCGTGGCGATCCTCCTACCTCTGCCTTATTTATTTATTTTTATTTACAAGGACAGAGAGAGAGAAGAGAGACAGACAGAGAGAAAATGGGCACACCAGGGCCTCTAGCCACTGCAAACAAGTTCCAGATGCATGTGCCTCTTGTGCATCTGGCTTATGTGGGTCCTGGGGAATTGAACCTGGGTCCTTTGGATTCATAGGCAAACACCTTAACCACTAATCCATTTCTCCAGCACTAAACTCCTATCTTCTGAAAAAGGTGACAGCTGTTTCTTTGTACTCAATTAACTTATTTCCTTTCCTTCTCAAACCAGCTTGGGTCCCTAGCACATGACTGAGTGGACATGGCAGTGACAGCTATTTCATCACCTCATAAGATGCATCTGGAGAAAAAGGACCAAACTCATTGTGGGCCCCAAATAGCTGAGAAACCAGACACAGTATATGGAGAGACAATTTCAGACACAGGATAGCCAGCAGCTCATTACAGTGGCCCCTGAAACGGGATGGGGCTCCTACACCTGCCCCTTCCTCCACATGCTGCAATGCTGGGAAGGGGGTCCAGAGCCAATCTGCAGGATGGAGCACCGGGAATTCCAAGGAGAAGGTTGTGGGTCTGTAGGGTCTGCAGAATGTCCCCTAAAAATTCACTAGAGCACCAATCAGCACATCACCTGAGGAGACTGCCCAAAGCTAGGAAAGAACTGCATGAGAGGATCCAGGGGGAGATGCTATCACTACCAAAGTGCTGGGAACACTGTCTCCAGGCCATTGACTACAACACTAAGAAGGTTCTTGCCTCAGAAAGGGGGTAGTTGATCTTAGATTCAACATGGCTGTTCTCAGCAAATAAGACTCAAAGGAAGATCAAGAATCAAATTGCTTCAAGCAACTTAAACACAAGGACACAGCTTGAGGATGTTTTTAGGGAAATAAGAATGTCAAACATCCTTAACGGCAAACTTCATGGCCCTGCCATGCAGACCAAAATTATCAAGCATGTAGAAGAGGAGAAACTCAACTAGAAATATACAAGCAAAGTCCTCTATAACAACAGAGAAACACAAACTATCAACACTGGGAGAGCAATGGGCATCATTATGATCTTGTAGATAACAAAAGAAAACAGGTAATCCAATTTGCCCTATACAAAAGAAACTATATGCATAATTAAAATAATACCAGTTCTACACAATCTCCTTTGGGAAATTGAAGCTTCTTTTTTGGGGGGTTTTCAATGTAGGGTTTCACTCTAGCCCAGGCTGACCTGAAATTCACTACGTCATCTGAGGGTGGCCTTGAACTCAGTGATCCTCCTACCTCTGCCTCCCAAGTGCTGGGATTAAAGGCGTATGCCACCACGCCCAGCTTGGGAAATTGAAACTTGAAGATACGATGAGGACAGGTCAGCTTTTCAGTGCTGTAACAAAATGCTCGAGAAAACAACTTGGAGATTTGTTCTGCCTCAGGGTTTCAGAAGTTGTATGGCCCCATTACTATGGCCTGTGGTGAGATAGGCATTATAGGAAGGAGGATATGGTGGAGCAAAGCTACGCACTTCATGGCAGCTGGAAAGCAGAGGACGAAAGAGAGACACACAGAGAGAAACACTTATCACCAGGGTAAGATACAGTTCCCAAGAATGAACCCCCCCAAGACCCACTCCCCGCTTGCTGCAGGTAAGTCCTACCTCTCAAATGCCCACCGCTTCCCAACAGCCCAGCAAGTTATGAACCCATCAACGATGAGGTCAGAGCCTTCAGGATCCAGCTTCCTCCCAAAGGCTCCATCTCTGAACACTGCATTGTATGAGGACCAAGCCTTTATCACATGAGCCTTTGGAACTACATTTGTGATCCAAACCATAACAGACGAATAGTTCCAAACTCATCCTATGAGCCAAGCATTAGTCTGATAGTAAAACAAATAAACACTGGAAGCAAAAATATGACCAGCTAACATCCCTCATGAGTATACTTGAAATTCTTTTTTTGAAGTTTAAAAATCTTTATTTTATTTTAATTAAAAATATCTCTCGGGGGCTAGAGAGATGGCTTAGCTGTTAAGGCGCCTGCCTTCTAAGCCTAAGAGACTGGTTCCAATCTCCAGGTCCCACATTTAGCCAGATGCAAAGTGACGCAAGGGCACAATGCCGCACTTGCCCACAAGGGGGCGCACGCATCTGGATTTCATTCACAGCAGCTGAGAGACTGCTGGCATGCCCATTCTCTATCTGTCTCCTTCTCCCTCTCCCTCTGTTTGTCTCTCTCTGTGTCTCTCTCTAAAAATTAAAAAAAAATAAAAACTTAAAAAAAATCTTTTGGGCTGGAGAGATGGCTTAGCAGTTAAGGCACTTGCCTGCAAAGCCAAATGACCCAGGTTCCATTCCCCAGGACTCACATAAGCCAGATGCACAAGGTGGTGCATGCATCTAGAGTTGGTTTATAGCGACTGGAGGCTCTAGCATGCCCATTCTCCCTCCCTCCCTCTCTCTCTCTCTCTACATATATATATGTGTGTATATATATATATATATCTGTCTCTTTCTCTCTCTAATAAATAAATTAAAATGTCAAAAAATTTTACATTCAATTTTTTGTTTTTTATTATTAAGAACATATTTTGTATGGCTACATCACGTGTTGATACCATCTTTTTCCACCTTCCTGCCCCATTCCTCAGGGGGACCTCCTCAGTGGGATTTCATGAAATTATTAACAAAGATTTTAACAAGTAGGGCTGGAGAGATGGCTCAACAGTTAAGGTGCTCGCCTGCAAAGCCTAAGGACCCAGTTTTGATTCCCCAATACCCATGTAAAGTCAGATGTACATGGTGGTGTATGTGTCTGGAGTTCATTTGCAGTGGCTGGAGGCCCTGGCACACACATTCCCTCTCTCTCTCTCTCTCTCTCTCTCTCTCTCATTCTCAAATAAATAAATAAATAAATATTTAAAAATTTTTAGCACTGGGCATGGTGGCGCATGCCTTTAAAAAATATTTGGGGGCTGGAGAGATGGCTTAGCAGTTAAGGCGCCTGCCTCTTAAGCCTAAGAACGCCGGTTCCAATCTCCAGGTCCCACGTTTAGGCAGATGCAAAGTGACGCATGGGCGCAATGCCGCACTTGACCACAAGGGGGTGCACGCATCTGGATTTTGTTCGCAACAGCTGAGAGGCTGCTGATGCGCCCATCTCTGTCTTCCTCTCCCTTTCTCTCTGTCTTTCTCTGTGTCTCTCTCCAAAAAAAAAAAAAAAAAAATTGGGGGCTGGAGAGATGGCTGAGCAGTTAGAATGCTTGCCTGCAAAGCCTAAGGACCCAGGTTCAATTATTCAGGTCCCACATAAGCCAGATTTACAAGATGGCATATGCATTGAGTTCGTTTGCAGTGGCTAGAGGCCCTGTGTGTCTATTGTCTTACTCCCTCTCTCTCTCTCTCTTTTTCTCTCCCCCTCCCTGTCTCAAATAAAATAAAAAAAATATATTTTCCAAGTTTCAAAACTTGCTCTTAAGATTAGAGATGGGCCGGGCATGGTGGCGCACGCCTTTAATCCCAGCACTTGGGAGGCAGAGGTAGGAGGATCACCATGAGTTCAAGGCCGCCCCGAGACTACATAGTGATTTCCAGGTCAGCCTGAGCTAGAGTGAGACCTTACCTCGAAAAACCAAAAAAAAAAAAAAAAAAAAAAAAGATTAGAGATGGCTGAGCAGTTAAAATGCTTGCCTGCAAAGCCTATGGACTCAGGTTCAATTCTTCAGGTCCCACATAAGCCAGATGTACAAGATGGCATATGCATCGAGTTCGTTTGCAGTGGCTAGAGGCCCTGGTGTGTCCATTGTCTCTCTCCCTCTCTGTCTCTCTTTTTCTCTCCCCCTCCCTGTCTCAAATAAAAATAAAAAAATATTTTTAAAATAAAAAATATTTAATTTAGTTAATTAGTTTATTTGAGAGAGAGAGAGAGAATGAGTACGCCAGGGTCTCCAGCCATTGCAAAAGAACTCTAGACGTATGCACCACCTTGTGCATCTGGCTTATGTGGGTCCTGGGGAATTGAACCTGGGTCCTTTGGCTTTGCAGCCAAGCACCTTAACCACTAAGCCATCTCTCTAGCACCCCACCCCCCCATTTTGTTTTTTAGAGGTAGGTCTTACTCTAGCGCAGGCTGACTTGGAATTCTACAATTCATTATGTAGTCTCAGGGTGGCCTTGAACTCTTGGCAATTCTCCTATCTCAAAGGAACTACATTATGACATTAAATAGTATGATTCAACATAGTAGAGTAGGATAGAAGAACTATAAGATCATCTCAGTAAGTGTGAAAAAAGCATTATATGGGCTGGAGAAATGACTCCCTGTTAAGGTACTTGCCTACAAAGCCTAAGGACCCAGGTTTGATTCCCTGGAACCCATGTAAGCCAGATGCACAAGGTGATACATGTGTCTGGTTTGTTTGCAGTGGCTAGAGGCCCTGGTGTGCCCATTCTTTCTCTCTCTCTCCTTTTCCCTCTCTCTCTAATAAATAAATAAATAAATAAATAAAATATTAAAAAAAACACATTTTATGAAACTCAACATCCATTCCTGAAAAAACTCAACAGATCAGGTATAGGAAGATCTTTTTTTTTTTTTTTTTTTTTTTTTTGTTTTTTGGTTTTGCAAGGTAGGGTTTCACTCTGGTCCAGGCTGACCTGAAATTAACTATGTAGTCTCAGGGTGGCCTCGAACTCTTGGCGATCCTCCTACCTCTGCCTCCCGAGTGCTGGGATTAAAGGCGTGTGCCACCATGCCTGGCCAGGTATAGGAAGAAAAAGGCTTCTATCAAAAAATTGTGGGGAAAGCCTCTTCAAATCCCAGCACTGGGAGGCAGAGGTAGGAGGATCGCCGAGAGTTCGAGGCCACCCTGAGACTACATAGTTAATTTCAAAAGAGTGAAACCCTACCTCGAAAAAAAAAAAAAAAAAAAAAAAAACTGTCGGGGAGAGGCTGGAGAGATGGCTCAGCACTTAAAGGCACTTGCTTGAAAAACCTGATGGCCCAGGTTTGAATCCCTGGTACCCATGTAAAGACAGATGCACAAAGTGGTACATGCATCTGGAGTTTGTTTACAGTGGCAGGAGGCCCTGGCATGCCTATACTTTCTGTCTCAAATACATAAATATCTTTTTTAAAAAACTTGTGTCTAACATGGTACTCAGCTACAAGAGATTGATGCTTGATCTCTAAGAGCAGAAACAAGGCAACACTGTCTACATATTACTTCTAGTCAGTGGTGTGATAACTGCTCTAGAAGGAAAAAGAGGAAGCAAAACTGTCCTTTTTGTTGTTGTTGTTGTTTTGTTTTTCGAGGTAGGGTCTCACTTCTAGCTCAGGCTGACCTGGAATTCACTATGTAGTCTCAGGGTGGGCTCGAACTCACAGCGATCCTCCTACCTCTGCCTCCCGAGTGCTGTGATTAAAGGTGTGCACCACCACTCCTGGCTGTCCATTTTTTTTTAGAGATCTTATATTATCTACGCTGGCCCCACATTCCTGAGCTCAAGTGATGTTACAGACATGGGTCACTGTGCTCTGTTAAAGTTCTTTTCTTTTCTTTTCTTTTCTTTCTCTTCCCTCTTCTTTCTTTCTTTCCTTTCTTTCTTTCTTTCTTTCTTTCTTTCTTTCTTTCCTTCCTTCCTCCCTCCCTCCCTCCCTCCCTCCCTTCCCTCCTCCCTTCCTTCCTTCCTTCCTTCCTTCCTTCCTTCCTTCTTCTGTTTCTTTGTTTTGTTTTACTTTTTTGAGGTAGTCTCATATAGCCCAGGCTGGCTGTGAAGTCACTTAGTCAATGACCTTGAACTCCTGACTCTCCTACCTTCTCCTCCCAAGTGCTAGGATTACAAGGTGTGCACCACCACACCTGGCCAAGCTCGTTTCTTTTTAGCACTAAATAATGTCCCATTGTTTGGACAGACCGCAGTCTACTGAAGGACATTCTGCTCGCGTCCAGGTTTGGGTGATGATGACTAAAGCTGCTACCAACACCTATTTGAGGGTTTTTTTTTTTTTTTTTTTTTTTGGTGAGGTGATGTCTCACTCTAGTTCAGGCTGACCTGGAGTTCACTCACCTCAGGGTGGCCTGAACTCACGGTATTTTTTGCCTCCCGAGTGCTGGGATTAAATGTGAGGGTTTTTTTGTGTGTCTGTGTGTGGACATGCTTTGAGTTTCTCTGAGTAAATTAAGGAGTGATACTGTTGGATCACAAGGCAAGGGTATGTTTAATTTTATAAGATGCTTCCAGCTATCTTCCCAAGTGGCAGCACCATTCCGCATGCCCAACATCAATGAATGAGAGCTCCCGGCGCTCCCTCCACATGTAGTCAGCGTTTGGGATTTCCGTCATTCTAATCAGTTTGCGGTGTGTCTTGCTTTCACTTTTAATTCCCTAATGCTCATTTCCACCTGTTTATCTTCTTCTTACCCACCCCCCTTTTTTTTTTTTCAAGATAGGGTCTCGCTCTAGCCCAGGCTGACCTGGAATTCACTATGTTGTCTCAGGGTGGCCTCAAACTCATGGAGATCCTCCTATCTCTGCCTCCTGAGTGCTGGGATTAAAGGTGTGTGCCACCACGCCCGGCTTTTCTTATCCTTTTCCTTTTTGCTTGCATGTGTCTAATGTGGGGGTCATGCAGTGCCCTATGTGTTTGCCTGCGGAAGCTGGAGTGGAATTCCAGGTGTCTCCCTCTGTCACTCTTCCACCCATTCTTATTTGAGCCAGAGTTTCTTACTCATCCCACAGATTGCAGTTTTTCATGAGCTCTTGCAATTCTTGGGTCTTTGCTCCTCTGAGACTGGTGTTACAGACATGCATGGCCATGCCCAGCTGTTTATGTGGGTCCAGGGGATCAAACTTGAGCATTCTCTCAGGCTCCTCAGGCCCTCATGCTTGCCCAGGAAGTCCTAACCACTGGGCAATCTCTCCAGCTTTGTTCTGGTCCTTTGCCCAACATTAAGTCAAATTGTTTTCATATTATGTTATAAGAAATTTTTGTATATTTTGAGGAATAGTCCTTTAGCAGATGATTTTTGCAAGTATTTTTTCAAAATATTTTTATTTTATTTATTTGAGACAGACAGAGAGAGAGAGAGAGAAAGAGAGACAGGCAGATAGAGAAAGAGTGGACATGGTAGGGCCTCTAGCCACTGCAGATGAATTCCAGACACATGCGCCACCTTGTGCACCTTGGCTTACATGGGTACTGGGAATTGAACCTGGGTCCTTAGGCTTCATAGGCAAGCACCTTAACCACCAAGCCATATCTCCAGCCCTGCAAATATTTTTAAATATGTTATTTATTTATTTAAGAGACAGAAAGAGGCAGATAAACATACAGAGAGTGAAAGAGAGAGAGAGAGAAATGAGCACATCAGGGCCTCCAGCCACTGCGCCACCTTGTGCATCTGGCTTACATGGATACTGGGGAATTGAACCTGGGTCCTTAGGCTTCCCAGGCAAGTGCCTTAACTAAGCCATCTCTCCAACTCCTGCAATTTTTTTTTTTTTCGAGGTAGGGTCTTGCTCTAGCCCAGGCTCACCTAGAATTCACTATGTAGTTTCAGGGTGGCCTCAAACTCACAGCAATCCTCTGACCTCTACCTCCCAAGTGCTGATTAAAGGTGTGAGCCACCATGCATGGCTTCCTACACACACACACACACACACACACACACACACACACACACGTGTATATATATATACATATATATATATATTTTTTTTTTGAGTTTATCTTCTCATCTTTTGATAAACTCTAACATGATAGTTGAAATGGTAGCTAATACTTGGTTAGTATTTTTGCATCTATGTTCATGCAATATACTGCCTTTGAGTTTTGGTGGCTGGGTTGAGCCTGTCTGAATAAACCAAGTTGGCACTTATCTTTCTTTCTATATTCTGTAGAAGTGCTGTATAAAATGTTTGAAAGACTTCACCAGTGAGCCTGTCTAGGTCTAGAGTGCTCTTTGAGCCAGGAATATTTTGAAATATGGGTCCAGTTTATTTGATAGACAAAGGACCATTCTAACTTTCTCCTTAATTTAGCATTCATTTTGGTAAATGGCACCCTTCAAGGATCTGGTCTTCTGTCTCAACTGTCAAACATAAGTCCATTAATTTGCCAAGGCATTTGGGTTGCCATGTTAGCACCTGCTGGAGCTGTAGTGGCTTCCTTCCCAATCCTGGCATTGGTAATTTGAACTTTATCTTTTTTTTTGTTTGTTTTCTTTAAAATATTTTTATTTCTTTGCAAGGGGAGAGAAAGAGAGAGAGAACGGGTGCACCAGGGCCTCTAGCCTCTGAAAACAAACTCCAGATGCATATGCCACCTTGTGCATCTGGCTTTATGTGGGTACTGGGGTATTGAACTTGGGTTGTTAGGTTTCACAGGCAAGTGCCTTAACCACTGAGCAATCTCTCCAGCCTGCCTTTATGTCTTTCTTAGCATCCCTTGAAGATTTGTATCAGAATCAATCACTTCCTTGGGAGTTGTCATTCATTTTTTTCCCTTTGTTAGCCAGGACATATCACAAAGAACTTTCCACTCTTTGTGGGCCTTGCCGTGGATCTTTAGAGCTCTGACAGCTCAGAGCATCGTTACTTTGATGTGCAGTCTATTCTGTAGAACCCATTTCTTTTAGTGGTGAGCATTATTTAGAAACTAAGAACTGAGGCTGGAGAGATGGCTAAGTGGTTAAAGGTTCTTTTTAAAATATGGAATGCTTCACGAATTTGCATGTCTTCCTTGCACAGGGCCACACTAATCTTCTCTGTATCATTCCAATTTAAAGGCTCTTTTTTTCACTTATCTATTTGCTTTTTTATTTATTTAAGAGACAGAGAGAGAGAGGCAGAGGCAGATAAAAAGAATGGGCATGCCAGGGCCTCTGACCCACTACAAAAGGCACTCCAGATACATTTGCCATCTTGTGCATCTGGCTTTATGTGGGTACTGGGAAATTGAACCAGGGTCCTTTGGCTTTGCTGGCAAGTGCCTTAACCACTAAGCAATTTCTCCAGCCCAAGACTCTTTTTTGCAAAGACTAATAGCCTGTCCTGGGTTCAATTCCCCAGTACCCATATAGAGCCAGATGCACAAAGTGGCGCATGCATCTGGAGTTCATTTTCATTGGCAGGAGCCTCTGGTGTACCCAAACATATTCTCTCTCTCTCTCTCTCTCTCTCTCTCTCTCTCTCTCTCTCTCACACACACACATACACACACACTCTCTATTTCTCTCTCTCTCACACACTCTCTCTCTCTCTCTCATAACTAAATAAACAAACAAACAAATAAATACCAAGAATTGGTTGCTAGGCACACCCATCACTAAGGGATGTCCTTGTGTTTAGGCCCTTTCAGAGCACAAAGATAGGGGGAAAAAATGGCAAGTCATTAGTTTAGACCAATACCTGCAGTGCAATCAAATCCTATTGGCTCTTCTCATGCTCTCACTTTCCAGACCTGAGACCCCTCTCCACAGTGAGGTTCTAGGTCCAGCCCATCAGCAGGCTTTCTCTAGCTCTGTGCTGTTTTTCTTTTAATTTGAGAGAGAGAGAGAGAGAGAAAGGAAGAGGCAGAGAGAGAATGAGCATGCCAGGGTTTCTCAGCTGCTGTGAATGAACTCCAGACGCATGTGCCCCCATGTGTGCATGTGCAACATTGAGCCCTTGCGTCACTTTTGTGTCTGGCTAAACATGGGACCTGGAGATTCGAATGGATGTTCTTAGGCATTGCAAGCAGGCACCTTAACCACTAAGCCATCTCTCCAGCCTGCTCTGTGCTTTTTGTTGGCTCAGTGCAGTAAGAGTGACAGCAGCTGATGGTCCACCCAGTGCAGCCTGGCCCAGCGCACTTTGCCTGGTCCTTGTCAGGGAGTCACAACCACTCTGTGCACCAGGTTTCCCATGTTCAGAACGGAAAAACTGCAAAGTGAAAGTGACTGCGTGCTGATCCCAGGGAGGAAGGGAAGAGAGGATAGGCTCAAAGGAGGTCTGACACGAAGTCCAACTTCCTGCCTCTCAAGTGAGATGCTCTGGGCTATATAGGCTTGAGGCTGGTATCTGGCCACTGCTGCCTGATGATGGTGGCTGCAGTGCCTAAGAGCTACTGTGCTGCTCACCCCATGCCAGCAACTTGCACACAGATGCTTTTCCAGATGCAGCGGCCCCTAGCGGACACCTCAGCTCCCACCCACACGCATACAAGGACACACACTCACATAAGCGTGCTTACATGAGCACATACTCTCCCACCATACAGACATGCACACCCACACACATACATGAGACACAGGCTCACATTCACAGATGCATACACTCATCTACACACAAGCACTCATGTGCACACGCTCACATACTTGCACCCACACAAACCTAAACACACACATGGCTCCACTGAACCACACAGGCTTGTTGTATTTTCTCTAGAACAGCTGAGCAGACTCCACACAGCAGGTGCTAGAGACAACTATCAGAGGAGTGAATGAAGGAGAAAGAGACATGGTGCCATGGCTGTCCTGTGGGCCAGCCTTCTCCCCACAAAGAGGCAATGAGGTGGGGGAGCAGATTATACTCCACCATGCACTGGCCCTCATCCTGAGATCCTAGGAGGTCACTCAGTATCAGCTTCTAGAACCTTGTGGGACTTACCTGACGATATTCCTGATGTCAAACCCAGGCTGGCACCAGGAGTCCATGAAGGCCAGCAGCCTCTTCTGGAGGTCCGGGAATCCAGCCACATAGTTCTCAACCAGGTTCATCTTCGCCTGAAGCAGCAGTGGGGTGCTCATCTGCAAGAGACAGCAACCTCAGGACCATGGCCAGAACTACAATCTCACGTCCCACCCAGAGCACAGAAGAACTGAAAGGGCCTGTGCGTGGCCCTCACAACCTGCTTCTGCAGAGGTCAAGCAGTATTAGAGCACCTCAGGGTAGCGTGCAGAGGCATGCTTTGTACATCCCAGCCCCTGCTCAGTGCCATGACCCTGTACATGTATGCCTCTATACCTGGGCCTTGGCCTCAGGCTGATATTCCCAGAGTTTTGCCCCTGGTGGGCTCTGTGGTCCTCATTATCACATGACTGAGGACGACGCTGTAAGAGGTTCAGTGTTGACTAGCTGGGCTCGTCACTCTGGGTGGAGGCAGACTGAGACAACTCACCTGGTGGTTGCTCTAATGGATAAGAGACGTTTCCTACAGGCATGTGGAGCAGGGAACACACCCATAAGACTGCCCAGGAAGCCCTGAGAAAGTTCCTGGCTATGGTCCTGGGACATAGCAGCCATTTCTCAGTAAGAACCAGACCTTAATAGAAACCCCTCTCATGGGTCTTGCAGAAGACCCCTGTTTGCTTCCCTTAGCCCACGGACACACATGCCGGGCTATTCAGAACCCAGAGTTGGACAGGGGCAGAGAGAGGGCTAGTCCTTAGGCTGAGCCTCAGCCCCTAGCCCTGGCTCCTGCAGAGCCTGAGCTGCATGCATGCCAGACATAGTCTTGCTGGACTCGCTCAGCCCTTCCGTAGTCAGCAGAATGGGTGAGCCACACCCTGTCACGTCCTCACAAAACTGCAACCAATCTGCCATCGCCGTGGATGCAGTGGCTCTCAGGACTGTCATGTGTCCTGAGAGTCCCAATTGGACAGATGACTATCTGCTTTGGCGTGTCAAGGAGTGGGCACACACGGCAGGCGTCAAGATGATGGCGGCAGCATCAAGGGGCCTGAGCACCCAGCGTGGCACCGCCTCTAGCACAGGGCTGGTTGCAGCTCTGGGCTGAGCAAGCCTGCAGCCCATTCTACAGTTCCAGGGCTGCAGGGAACAAGTGCACCAGGCACAACTGTGGCTGGCTGGGGCTAACCCACACAGGCAAGGTGGCTTGGTGGCCTCTGCACATTATGCTGAAGCTCCCTGAGAACTTCATGAGCCATCACCCCTTGGCCTGGTTCAGACCCTGCCTTCCTGGGGTTCAGGGGTGGAGACCCTCCCCAACCCCCACCAAACCCTATTTCTGGAGACCTGGGCTGTGTCCAAGTTTGAACCTAAACCATTTGCATGAGAAAGACATTTACCTTTTCAACATCCAGCTCTGGCTGCAGCTTCAACCTCATGCTCAGTACGATTGCCTGGCAACACACAGAAAGTGATTACACGTGCCTGGGAGGGGGGACACAGCACGACAGGGATCTCCCACTGTCTACACTGACACTGGCCCCCACAGGCACAGCCAGGGTCCTTCCCAGTGTGGCTGCTGGGTTAAGGAGGCCGAAATCCATTATGGTCTCACAACAGAAAGCCTCTTGCCCTGACTCAGTCACTCCCTAAGGGTGGGATAGGTGCAGGGGGACTCAATCACCTATCTTGGCCCCCAGGATCCTGCTCTGGGCTTGTAAAGGTCAGGCAGTGGGGGCAAGAGGCCCACATTGACCTACATACAGCTGTCTCATCTCACCCAGGGTTATCCACCCCGTGCAGAGGACCAGCATGGTCTGGGTGCCTGCAGCAGGGGGTGGAAGGGCAGTATGCACCACATGCCCTGGAGGCTTGGCAGTGCAATGCAAAAGCAACACCTACATCCCAAATGTGCCCCTCAGGTGGGGTGGTGGCTGGAGGAGAGGGCCTGGTGTGAGGGCCTGTGGTCAGAGCTGCCCCCTGCCCCCAACAGAGTGTCATCCATTCTTGAGATGATCAAACCAACTGCTCTGGAGGAAATGCCATGCACAGCCTGGACATCTTTGAATGAGGAGTGGGTGTGGCTGACAGGCAGCCCCATACCAAACCTGCTGTGCTGGTGGGACCTTCCCACCACCGGTTGTACAGAGCAAATGCCAGCCCTGAGCACCCGCACGTACCGCAGCCTGAGCTGCTATTAATAATTTCCATATATCGCGCTCCCATTATGAGCAAAAATAACCGGTAGGAGGACCAGCAGCACTGCCCGGCACCCTGCCCCCAGAGCTCACACAGAGCCCAAAATAGCGGCCTGGGAAAGGCTTGGTGGCTCCAGCCCCGGGGATGTGGGCCGGGGCCTTCCCTGCGCTCTGACCCGGCGCCTCCACAGCCTGGCCTGAGTCCAGGAGGCTTGGCCTCACCAGGCCCAGCGGGGCGCAGGGCGTGGGAGGGTCTCAGGGTAGGGGGAAGGGATGTGTGGCATAGAGAGGGGTGCAGGACATGAGGAGGATCGTAGGGACCCAGGGCTGGGGGAGGGGGTACAGGGACTACCAGGCGGCAGTGTCACATAAGAGCTTTGGTGTCTTTTGGATCAGAGATACATTCCCAAAGCTGCAGAATTCCAAGGGAACTGGGGTACATGCTCAGTACCCCACATACCATGGCTACTCAGCCCCTCAAGTCCCAGCTCCCATAGGCTCAACCTGGGCTTCATCAGGGGCTGGGGGAGCTAATAGCGGGGCTATGCCCCACATGCGTTTGGCTTCAGGCTCTCTGCCAGTGACTGGAAAGGGGATACTGGGTGGGGTGGTGAGGGGCAGTGGGCCAGGGTCCCCGTTGCCTCCACTGCACTGTCAGTGCTCTAGGGGTCCTTCTTCCCCAGGCCCAGCTCTAAGGGGTTCCTACCCATATGAGACTTCTCTGACTAGTGGGGGTGGTCCCCTGGCAGGCTGTGCACCCCAGGTGTGGTACTCAGGCCCCACCTGTCAGGAGGGATGAGACATGGAGCATCCCCAGCTAGGAGCCTTCCACCAATTCCACAGCCACAGAGTTTGAGGTGCCTAGCCTCCTCCTTTTTCTTTCATCATGTATGTATGTATGTATGTATGTGAGACAGAGAGAGGGAAAGAGAGAGAGGAAAAGTGAGAATGGGCGCACCAGGGCCTGTAGCCACTGCAAATGAACTCCAGACATGTGCGCCCCATTGTGCATCTGGCTTACATGGGACCTAGAGAATCGAACTGGGATCCTTAGTCTTCGCAGGCATGAATGAGCCTTAACCACTAAGCCATCTCTCCAGCCCCCTTTTTTTTGATTAAAAAATTTTTTTATTGACAACTTCCTTAATTGTAGACAATATTCCATGGTATTTCCCCTCCCCCACTTTCCTCTTTGAAACTCCACTCTCCATCATATCCCCTCCCCCTCTCAATCTGTCTCTCTTTTCATTTTGAGGTCATCATCTTTTCCTCCTATTACGATGGTCTTATGTAGGTAGTGTCAGGCACTGTGAGGTCCTGGATATCCAGGCCATTTTGTGTCTGGAGGAGCACATTGTAAGGAGTTCTACAGCTTGTCTACCCAACAGGACCTCTCCATGCACCTAGGCTGCCCTCTGGTGGCCAGGTGGCCTTGGTATGTGCCACAGGAGTGTGGCCAGTGTGCCTGGGTTCTAAACCACTTTGTACTCTGTGTGTGTGTGTGTGTGTGTGTGTGTGTAAGGAGTGTGTGTGTGTAAGGAGTGTGTTCTATGAGCCTGCCTGAGCAGGGGCCAAGACAAGCGAGGACCCCACTTGGCCCCCCTGACCACTGCCAGGCATCCTTATGGATCTGGTGCAGGCAAAAGAATCAGCTCTTCCAGGAACCCCCTGGCTTGCCCTCATTATGGTCTTTCATTGAGGTCAGGACCAGCTGAAGATGGTTCTATTAACGTTTCAGCTGGATATTCTCTGAGGTCGTGGAAAACCTGTGCCTGGCCATGTGGAGACCTGGAAGGCTTAGGGGTGAAGGAAGGTCACCTGCTTGCCTGGAGAGCAGACATGATGGAAGCTGTGGGGGTGAGGGTGAAGGCCTGAACCACAGGCCCAACAGAAATAAAATCTCAGGACTGGCTAAGGATAGATGAAGGCCAGTGATGCCCTCCCTGCACCTGGCATGACTCCCTGACCTCTGATGCTCTGGAGGAAGGAACACCTGGGGCTGTCCTGCCAGCTGGGTCAGGGCAGGGCTAAGAGGACCTTTGGTCAGACAGGTCCATGGGCAGCGGTTTTCAGGAGAATGATCCAGAAAGTCCAGAGGGGCTCAGATAGCAGCTTCTGGATGAGTGCCCCATCTCTCTCTGGCCCACCATGCCAAAGGGCAGGAGGACTGGGAAGGTGCCCAAACTGGCCAAGGCCCAGGCTGAATGGCCCAGGATCCCAGCACCAGCCCAGCCTCCCACCTCTGTGCGGGCCTGGAGCCAAGGGAGTCTTTTTTTTTTTTTTTTTTAAGCAAAGCTATCTTTTTACCTTGATAAGCTGTTTAAAAAATGTAAATAAAATAACTCAGCGGACAAAAGCGGGCATTCATTCTGCCCAGAGCTAGCGGCTGCCCTCAACATGAAATATCGCAGCACACTGAGTCGTGAGTTCTTGCTAATCCGGGCGGACAGGCCTGAATGGGGCCCCTTTCGACGGGCTCGGTGGTGGGCAGTGGAGCATGCACCGCCTGCCGGGCGGCCCCGCTTGGGGACAATGGCTTTTCTTCCCAGAAGGGGCCTGTGTGGGACAAGAGCCCCCTTTGTGTAGGATGCCTGCCTTGGAGTGCAAGGGAGGCACATTCAGTGGCCCCAGACACTCTTTGAAAGGCTGGAGTGTAACAGAAGATGCCCGAAACACTAGCCTGCCTTCTGCCTCCCTACTCTCTCCCCAGGCACAGCAGCCATTCAGCCTCGAGAATAGCCTTGCACCACATGAGTGGCTAGTTCTCAGTTCTGCATTGTTCCCAGACTGCAGCCATCTTGGTTCCTTGGTGCTCTTCATAGGCCTCAAGAAGAAGAGAGGACAGGTATGACAAGAGATGAAACAATGTGGGTCCTGGTGTTTGCTCACGCACCGGCCCACCTCCCAGAGAGGACAAGGTGGCCCCCTGTGCCCAACAATTAACCCCCAACCACAAAGGTAGTGGTTCTGGGTGGTACTGACCCTCAAGTGAGATAGCCTCTGGACCCTGACAGCAATGGGATGGAGGAGATGTCTGAAATGGTAGCCTCACTGTGCATGGCAGGAACACTGTGGGCTGCACCCTTTAAATTTTATTTGTTTATTTGTAAGCAGAGATAGAGAGAGAGATAGAAGAGAGAGAATGGGTACACCAGGGCTTCTAGCCACTGCAAATGAACTTCAGATGCATGTGCCCTTGTGCATCTGGCTTATGTGGGTCCTGGGGAATCGAACCTGGGTCCTTTGGCTTTGAAGGCAAATGCCTTAACCACTAAGCCATTTCTCCAGCCTGGCCGCACCCTTTAAAGGTGTCTCTGACCACACACTAGGGTCTGCACATCTCAGGCAACCCAGGAGCCCTGAGGTCATACAGCAGTTGCAACAGCCACTGGGAGCCTCCTACCAACCCACAGGGCCTTTACAGTCATAGCTGAGAGTGCCTGGTCAGGCTTGGGACCAGTATATGACTTCAGGACTCAGCTTTCCTCTCAGAACCTTCTGGATGTGCATCAGGAAGAGCAGCACTCATAAAGAAGACTGGGAACCCCAAAGCATACAAGTTCTCACCGAGAGGCTGTAGCTGCCAAGGTCCCCAAATTCCAAAGGTAGTTCGGGGCAGCTCTTGAGTGGTCTGACCCAAACCCTACCTCCATTCTGTGCCCTGAGTGCCCTGAAGGTCCCAAGACCTTGCTGTAGAAGCTGGGAGGGGGCACTGGGTAGTGGGATTGTCACTGACTCCTCCTCTTGGCTCTTTAAGTGTCTCTGCCTGGAGGGGGCGGGAGTGGCTGCTAGATTCAGGCCAAGGCTGTGTCTGGCACACAATAGGCTGGCCAGCAAAGATGAATTAATGCTCCGACAAAGGGGCAAGGGAGTTGAGGGTGGGCTCTTGGCCCAGGTAGATGGGCTCTGTTGCATGTCAGTGCAGCTGGCACTCAGCAGCATGGCAGGAATGTGGCTGGGCTGTCAAGAGTGTGAGGGCCCACTGGGCATCCTCAAGAGGGATTCTCCCAGGCCAGCACAGAACAGGGTACTGGGTAGTCATATACGGGATGGCTTCCCCTTTCTTGGGTCAAGAAGTGTGAGGGGGGCTGGAGAGATAGAGATGGCTTAGTAGTTAAGGTGTTTGCCTGCAAAGCCCAAGGATCCGGGTTCTATTCCCCAGTACCCATGTGAGCCAACTGTACAAGGTGGCGCATACGTCTGGAGTTTGTTTGCAGTGGCAAGAGGCCCTGGTGCACTCATTCTCTATTTGCCTCTTCCTTTCTCTCTCTCTCTCCCTCCCTCTTTTTTTTTTTTTTCGAGGTAGGGTCTCACCACTCTGGCCCAGGCTGACCTGGAATTAACTTTGTAGTCTCAGGGTGGCCTCGAACTCAGGGCGATCCTCCTACCTCTGCCTCCCGAGTGCTGGGATTAAAGGCATGCACCACCACGCCCGGCCCTCTCTTAAATAAATAAATAAATAAATAAATAAATAAATAAATAAATAAAAATTTGAACAGCCGGGTATGGTGGTGCACGCCTTTAATCTCAGCTGTGAATTCAAGGCCACCCTGAGACATAGTGATTCTAGATGAGGCTGGTCTAAGTGAGACCCTACCTCAAAAAAACAAAACAAAACAAAATTTAACAAAAGATGTGTGAGGGGCTCCTGGGACCTTCTAGGAGCAGAATAGCCAGTCCTTGAACCACCACCCCAGACCCACACCATGGAGAGGCACTTACTTCTTTGAATTTGCCCTCGTGGTAGAGGTGGTGAACATGAGCCACGAGGGAGCTCTTATCTGTGTCCTGCAGCTGGAAGATGCTGACCAGTGGCTCCACCAGACAGGAAGGGCTCTCCACGAGGACCTTGATTGCTCGGGCCTGCAACTGTTTCAGCCTCGAGCTCTGCTGGAATCCCAAGATCCAGACTCAAGTGAGAGAGCTGCCCTGAGGCCAGGGATGTGGATCAGTGCATGCAGCCTGAGCCCTCAGGTGGAGGGTGGTGGGAAGGTGAGGGGACCAGGCCCTGTCTCTGCAAATGGCTTTCAGAAGGCTAAGGGCGAAGGTCACAGACAGAACTCCACCCACCATGGGCAAGCTCAGTGGGCTGCAGAGGTCTGGTCTGCTGGGAGAGGAACCCTGTGTGTTGGTGGCAGGGCAGGGTTCATGACACACTGGCTTACCTGGGCTGACCCTGGGCATGGCTGTGTCTTCAGCCAGCACTGCAGCTCACAGGCTACCCAGGCCTGCAGGGAGGAGCCCTTCTTTTTCCAGCCCTGGCTGCCCTCTAGCATGTCCAGTAGTCTGGCCAGAGGGTCGTCCAGTGCAGCAAACCCCCTCCAGGCTTCCTCTCGGAGCTGTGGAGACACAAAACCTTATTGTCACTTTGTCTCTTCAGAGCCCTTTTGCAGCCCTCCCCATTTGCAGAGTTTTTTTTTTTTTTTTTAAATTAATCTATTCAGAAGGTAACTGTCTCTATTCAGCCACCATCCATGTCTCTCTGTGACTTTTCATGCTGCTGAGATTCCTTTCTGCTTCGCTGCACCCCAAGGCCCTGGGCCCTGGTCATTGTCTGCACTAATTATCCCATAAAGACAGAAGCTTGTTCTGGGCCAGACAAAGGGCTGTGCTCAACTGAGGGGAGGCAAACAGCCACAGCAACAAATTCACAAGTCACTGTGTGCCAGCCTACCTGAACTCACAGTGATCCAGTGAAAGGAAAACTCTAGAACCTGAGCTGACAGTGTCTGCCTCTGGCCTGTTTTCCTACACTGCAGATTTGGGAACTAGGAGCTGGAAGGAGAAAGACTATGTGTCTTTGGGCGGCCCTCTGGCTTCAAGGATTTGGCCTGAATCTAAGAACCAACCAGGGCTTAAAGCAGTCCTCGTCTGTGCCTCATTGGTGTGGACCTGCCTCTCAGGATTGCTCTGACCCATGGCAGCCTCTGAAAGATCACTCCTTAAGGGGAACTGCAAGAACCATTCACAGAGATGCCCCTGATCTACACCCCAGGCAAAGCCCAAGGCCACTCCACAGGGTGCAAGTCCATGGGAACTTGCTGGGAGGCCTAAGGCAGAGTGATGGTGCTTTGAGGACAGGAGCAGTAGCTGCCTGCTCCACTGAGAGGTCTGAGGCCACCAGCTGGGACCTGCTCACTGCAGCTGAGCCTCCATAAAGCGGGTGGGCTTCTGCTTTCCATGGAAGGTGGGACAAAGTCAGCAAGGCTGAGCAATAGTCACTGCCTTTTTCTAAAAAAATATTTTATTATTATTATTTTTTTGGAGAGAGAGAGAGAGGAAGACAGAGATGGGAGCACCAGCAGCCTCTCAGCCGCTGCGAACGAAATCCAGATGTGTGCGCCCCCTTGTGGGCAAGTGCGGCATTGCGCCCTTGAGTCACTTTGCACCTGGCTAAACGTGGGACCTGGAGATTGGAACCGCTGGAGATTGGAACCAGCGTTCTTAGGCTGAGAAGGCAGGCACCTTAACCCCTAAGCCATCTCTCCAGCCCAGTTGCTGCCTTTTTGCTCATGAAAAGGAAAACTCTAGAAAGATGCTGTTGTGGTCGGCTTTCCTACTATTCAAGTGCAATCCCATCTAAACTTCAACAAGTGTCCAAAGGACAAAGGACTCCATGCTGTGGCATTGGGAATGCGAAAGATCAATTCTTTCCACTCCCAGCTCCATCTCAGGGACAGTTTCCAGAACAGTTCTGCCTTATCCTGATACAAGAGTGACCTGTCCCTACAGCTGGACCTCGGGTTCTCACCGTGCTCCTAAAGAAGGCTCAGAACAGACTTGAGGGGAGTAAATCATTGGCTGCCAGTAGCTCTCAGGAACCCAGGCAGGAGAGGGCAAGGGGTCTCCACATTCCTGTACCAGGCCAAACCCTGCCCCTTCCTACAGGGAACTCTTGGCCCATGGGCAAGTTACTCCAAGCATGGGGGAGCAGAACAGCTGGTAGGAGGCTACTCCAACATTCTGGAACATTAACGGTCTAGCATGGTTCTCAGAACCAGTATGGAGGGGACACCCTCAATGCAGATGTCCCCTCACTCTAGTGCTCTAGTGAGATACCCGTACCTTTAGTGACCTCCCAAAGACTCCACTGGCAGCCAAGCCGGAGCCCCAGGCTTGCTCCTGAGCCAGTGACTGCAGAATGATGCACCAGGTGGAGTGGACATCAGAGAAACACTTTGTATGATACCTAAGCTGTTGCCACTGCCTGGACCCCCAGGCTTCAGGGTCACCTACTGCCCCTCTCACCTCTCCGACCTCTGATAGCCTCTCAGGACCTGGCCAGGCCTGGAACCCTTGCTTAGGAAAGCATTTCTTCATCTGGATTCCTATGGCGCCTGCCTCTGCCTGAGCATGTCTTCCCTGAGCACAACTTTGCATGTGCATGAGCAAGACCAGGCGGCTCTGGGCCAGAGGACCTGCCCCAACGAACAACGGGCAGGCTGTGCTCAGCAAATGTGCTACAAGCTGCTTGAGGAAGGTGGGACAATGCTTTCACAGGATCCAAGAGCATCCCAGAGGCTTTAACATAACTATAAAAATCACTGTTCTGGGCTGGAGAGATGGCTTAGTGGTTAAGTGTTTGCCTGTGAATCCTAAGAACACTTGTTCGAGGCTCAGTTCCCCAGGACCCACGTAAGCCAGATGCACAAGGTGACACATGCATATGGAGTTCGTTTACAGTGGCTGGAAGCCCTGGTTGCCCATTCTCTTCCTCCCTCCCTCCCCCTCTCTCTCTGCCTCTTTTTCTCTCTGTCTGTTCTTAGGGCTGGGGAGATGGCTTAGCAGTTAAGAGCACTTGCTGCTTAAGCGCAAGGGCCTCTTGGGCCAGAGGTTTCCCAGTTTGACTCCCCATTACCTACGTAAAAAAATATGGGTGTGGTCATGCAGTCAGTCTGTAACCATAATCCATGGGGGTGCATGGAGAAGGATGGAGCCTGGAGAATCTCTGGGGCTTATTGATGGACAGCAGCTCTGGGCTGAGGTACAGATTCTGTTTCAAGAAAACATGCAGACCAGCGAAAGACCCTGTCTCCAGAAAATATGCAGATGAGTGAAAGAAAATATGCAAATGAGGGGAATGTGGAGATGGCTCAGTGGTTAAAGGCACTTGCTTGCAAAGCTGCCAGCCCAATTTCAGTTCCCTAGTACCCACATAAAGCTGGATGGTTTGTTTACAGCTGCAGGAGACCCTGGTGGGCCTATACACGCATGCACGCATGCAAATAAATAAAAAAAGAAAATACGCACAAAAAAGAAGGATACCTGATGTTCTCCTCTGGCCTCTACATGCACAAGGTGTGTACATCTGCACACACACCACACACTCTACACACAACATGAAAAAAAAAATCACTGCTTTTGACAATAAAAGAGACAGCTGCTGAGCACTACGGAAGCCCCAAGGCTGTCTACGCAGGGGCTGACCCACAGGGCCAGGATACAGGGATGAACAGTCGAGACCCTCCAAAGGATGCCTCAGGGCACGTGCAGGCCAGGAGGGCAATAGGGAGGCTTATCTGTCTACTTGGACTCCAGGAATTGAAGGAAAGCCACACTGAGCATGGACCTCCTGCAGTTATTTGTTCACGGGATCCAGGAAGTCAGCTCCAGTGCTAGTCAACCACAGAAGCAAAGCACAAAAGCTCTTCAATCACTTGCAGGGCCACCTGGCTTGAGTCACCAGGGGAATCCGTTTTACTGAATGAGCTCATGGTGAAAAATTAGAAAACATGGCAAGAAGTGAATCTACCGAACATGATAGTGCAGGTAGGGTGGCAACAGCACTGAGAATATGGGACAACAGGACATGAGATCTGGGAATGAGCACAGAAAAGAAATGGCCAAAACTACTGAAGAAATAGAAAGATCAAAATTCAGAAAATAAATTGGTCATGGTGGTGCATGCCTTTAATCCCAGCACTCAGGAGGCTGAGGTAGGAGGACTGCCATGAGTTCGAGACCACCCTGAGATTCCAGGTCAACCTGGGTTAAGGCAAGACCCTACCTTGAAAAACCAACAAAAAGGGCTGGAGAGATAGATTAGCGGTTAAGGTGTTTGCCTGCAAAGACAAAGGACCTCAGTTCGATTCCCCAGGACCCACATAAGCCAGATGCAGGGGGTGCATGTGTCTGGAGTTCATTTGTCTGGAGGCCCCGGAGTGCCCATTCGCTCTCTCCCTCTTTCTCTCTCAAATAAATAAAAAAAATAAAAATGTTTTTAAAACAACAACAACAAAAAATAAAAAATGAAAGAAGCCAGGCATGGTGGCACACACCTTTAATCCCAGAACTTGGGAGGAAGAGGTAGAAGAATCTCCATGAGTTCAAGGCTACCCTGAGACTTGAATTCCAGGTCAGCCTGGACCAGAATGAGACCCTACCTTGAACTCCCCCCACCCCCATATTAATAGTAAGAAAAAGGCAAAAGATGGGCAGACTTAGAAAAAAACCAGGGGGAACTCTGAGTGTTAAAAAAAAGAAAATCAGCTGGGGCATGGTGGCGCACTCCTTTAATCCCAGCACTGGGGGGGCAGAGGTAGGTAGGAGGATCACCATGAGTTCGAGGCCACCCTGAGGCTTCATCATGAATTCCAGGTCAGCCTGAGCTAGAGTGAGACCCTAACTCAAAAAACCAAAAAAAGGGCTGGGGAAACAGCTCAGCAATTAAGGCCTTTGCCTGTGAAGCCTAAGGACCCTGGTTCATTTCCCCAGTACCTACATAAGCCAGATGCACAAGGGGGTGCATGCTTCTGGAGTTTGTTTGTAGTTGGCTGGAGGCCCTGGCATGCCCATTCTCTCTTTCTCTCTGCCTCTTCCTCTCTCTCTCTCAAATAAAATATTAAAAAAAAAAAAAAAAAAAAAAGGAAAATCATTGAAAAAAAAAAAAAAGCCGGGCGTGGTGGCGCACGCCTTTCATCCCAGCACTCGGGAGGCAGAGATAGGAGGATCACCAAGAGTTCGAGGCCACCCTGAGACTACATAGTTAATTCCAGGTCAGCCTGGACCAGAGTGAGACCCTACCTTGCAAAACCAAAAAAAAAAAAAAAAAAAAAAAGAAAGAAATAGTGTGGTGATTCCATGAAAAGAAGCCTGGAGTTACCATGCGACCCAGCAATGCATGGCTAGATACATACTGATGATTAAAGCTACAGGTCAAACAAGTAACTACATGTAAATGCTCAGAGAGGAACTTGCAGCTCCCATCAGCTGATCACAGCACATGACCCCGCGTTGAAGCACTGGTGGGCTACCACACCATGGATGCTGGAAACATGGTGCTCCTTCAAAGAAGCCAGACAGAAGAGCCACTTACTGCATGGCTGTGTCATCCACAGCAGGGACAACTGCAGACAGATTCAGAAGATTCAGAGCTGTGGGCTTGGAGGACACCTTCTTAATAGGTACCAGGTTTCTTTGAGGGGTGATGAGATGTTTTGAAACTACAGATGATGGCTGTACACACATTATTTTTATTTATTTATTTTATTTTATTTATTTATTTATTTATTTATTTATTTATTTATTTATTTAGGTTTTGCAAGGTAGGGTCTCACTCTGATCCAGGCTGACCTGGAATTAACTATGTAGTCTCAGGGTGGCCTCGAACTCTCGGTGATCCTCCTACCTCTGCCTCCCGAGTGCTGGGATTAAAGGCGTGCGCCACCACACCTGGCTTATTTATTTATTTGAAAGAGAGAGAGAAGTAGGCAGGGAGGGAGAGAGAGAGGGAGAGAATGGGCACAGCAGGGCCTCTAGTCGCTGCAAATGAATTCCAGGTGCATACGCTACTTTGTGCATCTTGACTTACATGGGTCCTAGGGAATGGAACCTGGGTCCTTTGGCTTTGCAGGCAAGTGCCTTAGCTGCTAAGCCATTTTTTCAGCCCTGCACACATTTTTAAAAAATATTGTATTTATTTATTTCCAAGCAGAGAGATACAGACAGAGTGAGAGAGACTCAGAGAGAGAATATGGTCATGACAGGGCCTATAGTTGCTGCAAGTGAACTCCAGATGCATGCACTGCTTTGTGCATCTGGCTTTACATGGATTCTGGGGAATGGAACTTGGCTTATTAGGCTTTGCAGGAAAGCACCTAAACCAGTGAGCCATCTCTCCAGCCCTCTGCACACATTTTTTAAAATATTTATTTATGTATTTGAGAGACAGTGAGAGATAGAATGAGGCAGAGAGAGGGAGCAAGAATGAATATAGGCATGCCAGGGCCTCTAGCCACTGCTAATGAACTCTAGATGCATGCACCACCATGTGCATCTGGCTTATGTGGGTCCTGGGGAACCGAGCCTGGGAGCAAGTGGATATCACGCTCCATCATGGCTTCCTTCCAGTGTGACTTCGGTTGTCCTCAAATGTGTTTTCTGTTGGATCAACTCTCCCATAATACCATGGGACACCACAATGAACATTTCCCACGGGGAGATGTAGGAAAGGGAAGATGAGTACAATGACACAAGCATTAACATTGTGACAACAACATAGCCAGCCAGCTCTGGAATCACACATCATTTGATTACTGTAATCACCTTCTAAATCAGTGCAATCATGACGTAGACTAAGGGGACAGAAGAGGTCCATCACTACGTCCATCCTTCACCTAGCAACCTCGCTCCCAGCCATGTCACCCCATAGGCCCATGGCCGGCTAGTGGTGGTGGGGGGTAGGGTTTCATCACCCATAGTATCTTAATCACCATTTTAAATGAGGTACATTTATTCAATTTATTTATTCATTTGAGGAAGGGGCAGAAAGAGAAAGAATGGGTGTGCCAGGGTCTCTAGCCACTGCAAACAAACTCTGCTAAGGCATTAAATGATGTGCATTTGACTGCAATAAAAAACAAAATTAGGGGCTCAGTGGTTAAAGTGCTTGCCAGCAAAGCCTAATGATCCAGGTTCAATTCCTCAGTACCCATGTAAAGCCAGATATACAAAGTGGTGTGTGCATCTGGAGTTTGCACTGGAGTCTCTGGTGTGCCTGTTTTGTCTCTCTTCTCTGTATCTCTCTCTGCTTACAAATAAATAAATAAAAATATTAAAACAATATAATTAAGGGATAGAGAGATCACTTCATAGTTAAGACTATATATTCTTGGATGGATACACAAAGTATATAGTTCTTGGGCTGGAGAGATTGCTCAGTGGTTAAGGTACTTGCCAGCAAAGCCTAACAACCCAGGTTCGATTCCCCAGTACACATGTAAAGCCAGAAGCACAAAGTGGTGCATGTTTCTGGAGTTGCTTTGTAGTGGCAAGGGGCTCTGGCCAGCCTATGTGCTCTCAAATAAATAAATAAAAATCCTTAAAAAAAACAACAACACATCAGGTCTCTTTCTTAATCTTCCTCAATTGCTCTTCACCTTATTTATTTTTGCTTTTTCAAGGTAGGGTCTTGCTCTAGCCTAGGCTGACCTGGAATTCACTATGTAGCCTCACGGTGGCCTTGAACTTACAGCAATCCTCCTACCTCTTCTTCCCAAGTGCTGGGACTAAAGGTAAGTGCCACCATGCCCAGACACCCTAATTTTAAAAATATTTTTATTTATTTGAGAAAGAGAGGCAGAGGGAAGGAGAAATAGAGAGAGTATGGGTGCGCCAGGGCCTCCAGCCACTGCAAATGAACTCCAGACACATATGCTACCCTGTGCATCTGATTTACGTGGGTCCTGGGGAATCGGACCTGGGTCCTTTGGCTTTGCAGGCAGATGCCTTAACTGCTAAGCCATTTCTCTAGCCCACTGCCCTATTTTCTGAAACAGGATCTCTCACTAAACCTGAAGCTCACTAATTTGGTTAGACTTGTCTCTGCTTCTCTAGCACTGGGATTACAGGTGCCACTGCCACACCTGGATTTGGTTTTTTGAGGTAGGGTCTCACTCTAGCCCAGGCTGACCTGGAATTCACTATGTAGTCTCAGGCCTTGAACTCACCAGCAATCCTTCTACCTTTGCCTCCCAAGTGCTTGGATTAAAGGTGTGCGTCACCACACCTGGCTTTTATGTGAGTGCTGGGAATCTGAATTCAGGTCCTTGTGCTTATGTGACAATCATTTTACCAACCAAGCCACCTCTCAACCCTAATTTTAGTATTTTTTTTTAAGAGAGAAACTCTTTTCTTTAAAGTTTATTATTTATTTGAGAAAGAGAGAGGGAGAGAGAGGAACAGATAGAAAATGAGCATGTCAGGGCCTTCAGCCGCTGCAAATGAACTCCAGACACATGTGCCATGTTGTGCATCTGGCTTACGCGCATCCTGGGGAACCAAACCTGATTCCTTTGGCTTTGCAGGCAAGTACCTTAACTACTAAGCCACCTCTTCAGCCCCTAATTTTATTATTATTATTATTTTTTGTTTTTCTTTTTCGAGGTAGGGTTTCACTCTAGCCCAGGCTGACCTGGAAATCATTATGTAGTCTCAGGGTGGCCTTGAACTCACAGTGATCCTCCTACCTCTGCCTCCCGAGTGCTGGGATTAAAGGTGTGCGCCAACACACCCAGCTTTAATTTTAGTATTTTTAAAGTATTTTTATTTATTTGTGTGTGTGAGAGGGTGAGAAAGGAAGGAAGGAAGAAGAAAAAAAAAGGAAGGAAGGAAGATAGATTGAGTGAGTATATGGGCTCGCCAGGGCCTCTTGTCATTGCAAACACACACCAGAAACATGCCTCACTTTGTGCATCTGGCTTTACATGGGTACTGGGGAATCAAACCTGAGCCAGCTTTGCAAGCAATTTCCTTTAACCACAGAGTCACTGTCCAATTTTATTTTTTTAATTTATTTTTTATTTTTTAGTTTTTTTGAGGTAGGGTTTCACTCTAGCCCAGGCTGACCTGGAATTTGCTATGTAGTCTCAGGGTGGCCTTGAACTCATGGTGATCCTCCTACCTCTACCTTCTGAGTGCTGGGATTAAAGGTGTGTGCCACCATGCCTGGCTCAATTTTAGTTTTGTTTTTTTTTTTTCATGGTAGGGTCTCATTCTAGCCCAGGCTGACCTGGAATTCACTCTGTATTCTCAGGGTGGCCTCGAACTCACAGTGATCCTCCTACCTCTGCCTCCCGAGTGCTGGGATTAAAGGTGTGCGCCACCACGCCCAGCTTCAATTTTAGTTTTTTGAAGAACTTCCAAATTGGTTTCCTAATTTACATTTTCATCAATAGTGTATAAGGGTTTCTTTCTCCTTTCTTCCTAGCCAGTATTATTTTCTTCTTCCTCCCCTCCATTCCTTTCTTTTCTTTCTTTCTTTCTTTCTTTCTTTCTTTCTTTTTTTTTTTTTTTTTGCTGTATGGACATACAATGATTTATTGAAATGTATATACTGCTTTTAGTCTGTATCTTACAAACTTGCTATAGTAACCGTGGTAGAACTCCACTTTCCTTATGATTCAGATGACAGGAAAATTTCACTTCATTAGTGAAAGGTAACAAATCCTAAACTGATGCAAATAAAGTGTGTATTTTGTGGTCATTACAATACACACATTTATTTTATTAAAATTGTAACTATTTTTTCACATGAAATACTTAGAACTAAAATATAAAATCAATGTAAAACTTAGCTTCTAGGCCTGTGTGCAAGTTGTTTAATGTTTGTAACAGGACATTTTTCTTTTCTTTTCTCTTCTTTTCTCTTTTCTCTTTCTTTTCTTTTCTTTTCCTTTTCCTTTTCTTTTCTTTTTTCTTTTCTTTTCTTTCTTTTTGAGGTAGGGTTTCACTCTAGCTCAGACTGACCTGGAATTCACTCTGTAGTCTCAGGGGGTGGCCTCAAACTCACAGCAATCCTCCTAGCTCTCCCTCCCAAGGGAGGATTAAAGGCATGCGTCTTTTTCTTTTCATAAAGCAGAGTCTCACTCTAGCTCAGCTGACCTGGTACTCTGTAGTCCAGGCTGGCCTTGAACTCACAGCAGAGAGTGCTGGGATTAAAGATGTGTGCCACCAGGCCTGGGCAATCTTCTTTTCTTCATGACCATGCTGACTGGGTGAGGTCACATCTCAACACAGTTTTTTTATTGTTTATTTTTGCATGTGTATGGAGTGTATATGTACATGTATATGTGAGTGTGTGTGCACATGTGTGTATGTGTACAGGGACACCAGGCATTTTCCTCAGTTGTTCTCCATCCTACTCTTTGAGGCAGGGTCTCTCACTGCACACTGACTAGACTAGCTGGCCAGCAAGCCACACAGATTAGCTACAGATAATGCACCACCATGCCTGGCATTTACATGGGTCTGGGGATTCAAACTCAGGCCCTCATGCTTGTTCAGGAAGCACTTTAACCACTGAGCCATCTCCCCAGGCCCTCCATGTACTTCTGATTTTCATTTCACTGGTGTCTAAGGATATTGCACATATTTATTTATTCCCATAGTTATTGCCATTGGTATTTCTTCTTTTTTTAAAATAAACTTTTAAAAAGATATTTTATTTATTTATTTGAAAGAGAGAGAGGAAGAGGCAGAGAGAAGGAGTGAATGGGCACACCAGGGCCTCCAGCCACTGCAAATGAACTCCAAACACATGTGCCCCCTTGTGCATCTGGTTTATGTGGGTCCTGGGGAATCGAACCTGGGTCCTTAAGCTTCGCAGGCAAACACCTTAATTGCTAAGCCATTCCCCCAGCCCCTAGTATTTCTTCTTTTGAGAACTATTTGTTCTATTAATTTGCCCATTTATTAATTGGTATATTTTTGGTGTTTTAAACTTTTAAAAAACATTTTTATTTTTATTTATTTTTTAATAGAGGCAGAGAGAGAGAGAGAGAAAATGAATATGGGTGCACCAGGGCCTCCAGCCACTGTAAATGAACTCCAGATGCATGCACCACTCTGTGCATCTGGCTTACATGGGTCCTGGAGAATCGAACCTGGGTCTTTTGGCTTTGTAGGCAAGTGCCTTAACTGCTAAGCTAGATGTTGTATATGGCTTTATGTGGGTACTGGGGAACCGAACCCAGGTCCCTAGGCAAGTGCCTTAACCACTGAGCCATCTCTCCAGCCCCATTGAAGAAGTTTTTTAATTTTATGCAATCCTTTGCCAATTCTTGCAATTATTTCCTGGGCAGATAGAGTCTTTTTCCAGAAGTTCTTACTTATGTTTAGATCTTGAAGAATTTTCTTCTATTTAGGTCTGTTTAGGTCTTCAGGCTTTACAAGAACCTGCTTTTTTTTTTTTTGTTTTTGAGGTAGGGTCTTGCTCTAGCCCAGGCTGGCCTGGAACTCACAGTGATCCTCCTGCCTCTGCCTCCACACTCAGCTCCTGCTTTGTTTTTTGTTTTATACTTATTTTTTATTTTTATTTATTTGTTAGAGACAGAGAGAGAGAGGAAGAGAGAGACACAGAGAAAAAGTGAGAATGGGTGCGCCAGGGCCTTTAGCCACTGCACACAAACTCCAGACACATGTGCCACTGGCTTATGTGGGACCTGGAGAATCGAACCAGGGTCGTTAGGCTTTGCAGGCATGTGCCTTAACCACTAAGCCATCTCTTCAGCCCTCCTGCTTTGTTTTCTTATTTTTATTTTTGGTTTTTCAAGGTAGGGTCTCACCACTCTGGCCCAGGCTGACCTGGAATTAACTTTGTAGTTTCAGGGTGGCCTCAAACTCACAGCGATCCTCTTACCTCTGCCTCCCAAGTGCTGGGATTAAAGGCATGCGCCACCATGCCCAGCTTCCTTCCTTCCTTCCTTCCTTCCTTCCTTCCTTCCTTCCTTCCTTCCTTCCTTTTCTTTCTTTCTTTTTTTTTGAGAGAGAGACAGAGAGAAACAGAGAAAGAGAGCAAGAGGCAGAGAGAAAAAGATAATGGGAGCACCAAGGCCATTTTAGCCGTCGTGAATGAACTCCAAATGCATGCACCCCCTTGTGGGCAAGCGCAGCATTGCATGCTTGCGTCACTTGCGTCTGGCTAAACATGGGACCTGGAGAATCAAACAGGGCATTCTTAGGCTTCACAGGCATGTGCCTTAACCGCTAAGCCACCTCTCCAGCCCTCCTGCTTTGTTTTTGCAGAACCTATTGTGTTTACCCTTGCTGACCTTGCCCAACCCCCAAACCCACTCAGTAAACCCCTTCCCAACTCCTGCCTTCACAGGACTCTCTGGCCATTTCCTTCCCCAGCAGCATTCCCCATGCTGGCCCCAGCCTGGACCTCACCCCCTGGAGTGGGAAGATGCTAGCTCCCATTTCCATCATGGTGGTCTCAGTGCAGTTTTGAAGGTTCCTTTGGATGCTGGCTCTTTCTGCCCTCCCTGCTCACAGAGCACTAGAACCCTTTCCCCCTACTCTTCATTCTCTTGTTCCATGTCTACTGTCCAACAGTGAAAGTGCCCATCCTGGGCTCCACACACAGATGACGAGCCGCCCACTCTGAGTGGCCTAAATCCTCCTGTATATGCAACCAAGAGGCCCTAGGACGTGAGTGACATCAGATCCTCCCTGATTTTGGCAGCCATCAGGTAGGGCTGAGGTGTTCCTGAGAAATGATACTGCACTGAGAAGCCTGAAGGGGGTGTTAAATCTTAACAGTCCATCTGTTGTGAAAAACTCCCATTTCTCCTGCAGTTCCATACTCTCAGGAGCACCACATATCTACCCAAACCCCATGACTGCTTCGACTTCCATCTGGGCTTCTCCCCAAACTCCAGCTTCTCTTCCTACTACTCCCATCAGAATTCAACATGCTCTAAGGATGAATGAACAATGACCCTGACTTTAATCCTCCACCCACTCTCATCAGCATCCAAAATACCAGGACCCTGACCTTCACCTTAACCCTTTCCATCTCTGAGGGAAAGCCATGGTGCTCTTCTACTCTCTGCTCCCGTTTCTGTTGCTCCTCTTCTGACATGACCACGTCTCCTAGGAGCTCTCCAAAATCCAGCCTCCCATCTCCATCTTAGTGGGGTCCTGGGACCCTCTACCTGTGGCCGACTCTTGGGTAGGGTTTCAGCTCCAAGGATGCCCAGGCTTCCTCTTTCTCAAGGCTCTAGTCCTACCGAGGGACTGACTTCCCACCTCACATCCACCCAAGACCCATGTGTGTTTGACACCCCATACCTTGAAGGTTTGACCCCTCTGGCCATTACAAGCAGTGGCTTATTCCCACTTGGCCTGGCACCTGTGGGACAGGCCTGCCAGGCGTTCTTCCTTCATTTCCAGCCACTTTCAGTTGGCCCTACATCCTGCTCTGTGATTAGCCAGGTTTAACCATCACCAATTTGTGGTCACTGCTCTGAATACTGCACAGTATGGCACTCTTCGGCTGACAGGCACCAAGACAAGAAGTTCTGTGCAGAGAACATGTGCAATGTAGAAGCACTAGGACAGTCTCCAAGGAGCCAGGTCCCCCCTGCATGTGGACAACATGACCACTGCAAGCCTCTACATGCTGAAGTGAAGATATGTCATCACAGTGCAAAGTGAGACCAAAAAGGCACAAAACAGAGTCCTTTTTATTTTATTTTATTTATTTATTTTTGGTCTTGGTTTTTTTGAGGTAGTGCCTCGCTCTAGCCCAGGCTGACCTGGAATTCACTATTTAGAGCCTCAGGCTGGCCTTAAACTCACAGCGATCCTCCTACTTCTGCCTTCCGAGTGATGGGATTAAAGGCATGTGCCACCATGCTAGGCTCACAGTCCTTTTTGTTTGGGATAAATATTGGTCAGACATCATAATAAAACTCAGAAAAATAAAGGGACAATGAAAACCTACATATTGAATCTGTGCTTTAGGATGTGAGGCCACGTGGCTGAGACCATCTCCTACTGATCGCCAGGATTGATTCAACTGTCAGCTGATCAGGCTGCCTAGGTGAATGTCCCCTTCCGCCTTCACCACTCCACACGTGTGTTCCTCCCAAAGGTGCATGCTCAGTCCAAGAGGATGACCTTCCCTGATGGAGGAGGACTATTCTTCAGCCACAGGAATACTATTAGCTATGCAACCCTTCCAGAACCTCCAACAGGCTCTCAAATTCACACATGAGTGAGGAATGGAAGAAAGAAAGGAAAGCCTATGACTGCACTGAGGAAATAGGGAGATCCCAGGACAGAAAAAAAGGGGGCTGGAGAGATGGCTTAACAGTTAAGGCGTCTGCCTGCAAAGCCAAAGGATCCCAGTTTGATTCTCCAGGACCCATGTAAGCCAGATGCACAAGGGGGTGCATGCATCTGGAGTTTGTTTGCAGTGGCTGGAGGCCCTGGCATACCCATTCTCTCTCCCTCTCTCTCTCCCTCTTTCTCTCAAATAAATAAATAAAATATATTTAAAAAAACAGAGAAGCCCATTTGTGGGTGCTGTAGTTCTTTGTGTAGTTGAGCAACACACATTCAGCAGCAAAAGAGGGCTGGAGAGATGGCTTAGCAGTTAAGGTTCTTGCCTGTGAAGCCTAAGGACTCATGTTCCACTCTCCAGACCTCACATTAGCCAGATGCACAAAGGTGAGGCAAGCACAAAGGTTGCCTATGCCCACTAGGTGGTGTAAGTGTCTGGAGTTCGACTGCAATGGCTGAGGCCCTGGCATGCCAATTCTCTCCCTCTCTTTCTAAAATAAAATAATAAAAAAAAAGGGCAGACCATAGGTGAGGATGGGGCAGTGCACAAACCCCAAGTCTGGATGCCCTAAGAATGCCATGAAGAACCTCCTGCCAGCAATGTGAAGCCCAAGTGAAAAGGGGAAAATAAGGTGAAGGGCTGGAGGGATGGCTTAGTGGTTAAGGCGTTTGCCTGCAAAGCCAAAAGACCCAGGTTTGATTCCCCAAGACCCATGTTAGCCAGATGCACAAGGGAGTGCACATGTCTGGAGTTTGTTTGCAGTGGCTAGAGGCCCTGGCGTGCCCATTCTCTCTCTCTCTCTCTCTCTCTCTCTCCTTCTTTCTCTGTCAAATAAATAAATAAATAAAAATAAAATATTTTTTTTAAAAAAAGATGAAGGTGGACCCTGTTTCAGCCACAACCCCACAGCCTTGCAAGTTCAGGGCTGCCTCTCCCAGCTCTCCTCCTGCCCAGTCTCACCTTGCAGATCCCTTTGTTGAGGCCTTCCTGCACTGGACGCTTGACCCAGCACCCTCCCAGGCATTCTTTAACAGCAGTGAGAAAGTAGCTTTTGTCTCTACAGCCTCTTCTGGGCACCAGGCTGACCAGAACTGGTGGCTGCTGTGACCTCCCTTGGTGAGTGGTTTCCTGGATGTTCTCACCTCCACAGCCAGTACTATAGGGAAGGACAGTCTTGTACCAGTAATGGGTCAGCAAGGAGGACCTCTCCACTGGGGCCCACATTCACTCACCTGCTGCAGGTCCTGAGTGGACCATAACACCTTCAGGGCCCGTAGGAACAGCAGGGGGTCCTGGTCTGTCAGGACAAGATAAGAAGTATGGTGATATAGAGGGGCAGGGAAGAGCTACTAGGGAAACCCCTTCTGCACACCCCAGCTCTGGATCTCACTGGGAAGCACCCCTAAGACATGCTCAGCACATCCAGCAGATGTAACAGTGTCTGTAGTGTCAACATCACCCAAAAGGCCTATGACCTCTTGTATACACTCTGGCCAGAGCTAGAGATTGCCCGTCTATCCCCAGGACTCACTGCTGGCCATCTAGCAGTGCCAAATTTCCCATGAAGACAGTGAGCTTCAACTAGTTTCCAGGCAGATTCCACCTTGTGGGTACAACACTGTGGCTCCCTACTGCCCTTCATCCCCAAATCCTCCAGACCCAGCACAGGGACCAACAATAACACAGTACATGGAGTTTGGGTCAGAAAGCCAGGTTATTTAATGACACAAAGTACTCTGTGAACTCAGTACACAATTGTAGTAAAGGAGAACAAACATGGGGCCCTATCATCAGATGTAGAAAAGCATTTTATAAAATCTACTTTGGGGACTGGAGATATGGCTTAGTGGTTAATGTGCTTTCCTGCAAAGCCAAAGGACCCAGGTTCAATACCCCAGAACCCACATAAGCCAGATTCACAAGGTGGCACATGTGTCTGGAGTTTGTTTGCAGTGGCTGGAGACCCCGGCATGCCCATTCTCTCTCTTTCTATCTGCCTCTCTTTCTCTCCCTCTCTCTGTCAAATAAATAAAAATAAAATATTTAAAAAATATATAAGCCAGATGTGATGGCTCATGCCTTTAATCCCAGCACTTGGGAGGCAGAGGTAGGAGGATTGCTAAGAGCTCGAAGCTACCCTGAGACTACATAGTTCCAGGTCAGCCTGGGCTAAAGCAAGACTCTACCTCAAAAAAAAAAAAAAAAAAAAAAAAAAAAAAACAGAAAAAGTGCTGGAGAGATGGCTTAGCAAATAAGGCACTTGTCTGCAAAGCCAAAGGACCCAGGTTCAATTCCCCAGGACCCACATAAGCCAGAGGCACAAAGTGGTGCACGCGTCTGGAGTTTGTTTGCAGCAGCTGAAGGCCCTGGCATGCCCATTCTCCTTCTCTCTCTCTACCTCTTTCTCCCTCTCCCTCTCCCTCTGAAATAAAAATAAATTAAAAAAATATATATATCCACTTTTGTCCATGATTTAGGAACTAAGTTAGCAGGAATGGAGGGATCGTCCTGAACTGGATAAGAGTGTCAGTCTATAAAAACTATTTGCAAACACAAACCCAATGCAGTATCCGCTGAGTGAAAAAGAGTGCCCGAGCAATGGATCCAGTAAGAGAAAAAACTGAAGCCACCATACTTGAAGAGGAAAAACAAAAAGAGATATCCTGAGTCACTGACCACAGGAGTACTGAAAGATAAATTAGAATCATTGAGCTTAGCTAGATGTTCAGCACGAGGCCAATATTAAAACCAATTATTACTATAAGCTAGAAAATGAACTGCAAAAAGAACAACCAGCCTGACAAGACATACACACCTGTGCAATGGTGGCACCCAGCCTAGATGGATAACCAATGGCTTTCTGACTGGCTAAGAGATCCACTTAGTGGAAAAGAACCCATAGCTGGAACTGGGAACCAAGTCAGAATCCTATGCAGACCAAGATTATGGACTCCAGTGAGAAGCTCCCACTAGTTTTTGGCCAAATGAGAGTCACACCCATTGAAATTTCTCTTAATTAACAATGCTTATCCCCTTAAATCTATGGTGAATCTGTCTTTTTCAGAAGGCAGCGAGAACCAAGGACAACCAAAATCTACCAACAGCTGGGTGTGGTGGCACACACCTTTAATCCCAGCACTCAGGAGGCAGAGGAAGGAGGATCACCATGAGTTCGAGGCCACCCTGAGACTACATAGTGAATTCCAGGTCAGCCTGAGCTAAAGTGAGACCCTACCTCAAAAAAAAAAAAAAAAAAATCTATCAACAGGACAAGAAAAAATAGCTGACTCCCTGGCAGGAGATGAACCACCCCTAGCACAGCAGCGAGGGCCCAGGTGAAACTACAGGGAATTAGTGAGATGAGCAAGAGTGCAGCTTCCATGGACAGCCTGACAACTTGCACCAGGGTGACAGACACACACATAGCACCAAAGCGGAAATCCAGATGCTGCTGAGAGCACAACACTAATGTAGACTTAAAACACCTACCATGGCTCAGGGAATTTTGTGGAAAAGGGGTGGAAAGATTGTAAGAGCCACAGAGTGGCGGTGGTGGTGGGGAGTATCCAGAGGCATTGCCCCTGCCCAGTGACTGATTGCTGCTCTCACAGGTCCTACAATCCCATGGTGAATACCACTGAGGAGGACACTCAGTGATGGTAACACATGATGTATCCATACAAAGTTTCTCCTTAATAATAAAAAGTGAAGCATAAAAAACTCTTACTTACAAATGGTACAAAGCCATCAGATTGCTTGGGGGTGAATCTAACAAAAAGAGTTTTTGTATAAAAAGCCACAAAACACTAGTTTTTACAAAGTTAAAGGCCAAGGGCTGGGAAGATGGCTCAGTGATTAAAAGGAAAGCCTGTCTGCACCAGGGTTCAATTCGCCAGAATCTACATAAAGCCAAATGTGCAAAGTGGTGCGTGTCTGGAGTTTGTAGCAGCAAGAGGCCCTGGAGTGCCCATTCTCTTTTTCTCTTTGCAAATAAATTTAAAAACTTTTTTTTTTTTAATTTAAAGCCTGCTAGGTGTGGTAGTGCATGCCTTTAATCCCAGCACTTGGAAAGCAGAGGTAAAGGGATCACTGTGAGTTTGAGGCTAGCCTGAGACTACAGAGTGAGTTCCAGGTCAGCCTGGACTAGAGAAAAAAAATTTTTTTAAAGACCTAAGTAGAGGAAGTATCACATCATATTATCCACAAAGTTCTTAATTCTCCTGAAATTAAGTCAGATCCCATACCATTTCCATGCATACAGTAACAGCTTGTGTGCACGTCTATGCATGTATGTGTGTGTTTGCCAGTGTGTATGTGTGTGGGTGTGCATGAATATTCATGCTGTGTCAGTATGGGTCACTGCATCTTACAGACTGATTCTGGACACAAGAGGAAATGCTCAGCCCAAGTCATAGCAGAGCCACTACCTCTGCCTCCTGAGTGCTGGGATTAAAGGCATGAGCCACCATAGCTTAGCTGTTTTATTTTTTGATACAGGGTCTCACTCTGTAGCCCAGGCTGACCTTGAACTGCACAGTCCTCCTGCCTCCGCCTCAAGTGCTAGGCCTACATAGGCATGTGCTCCAAAATGCAGCTTTATGTGGGCTTAAAACATTTATTGATTTATTAGAGACAGAGAGAGGGAGAGGGAGAGGAAGGGGGGGAGAAAGAAAAACAGAGAGAATGGGCGTATCTGGGCCTCCAGCCACTGCAAACAAACTCTAGACACATGTGCCACCTTGTGCATTTGGCTTACCTGGGACCTGGAGAATTGAACCTGGGTCCTTAGGTTTTGCAGGGAAGTGTCTTAATCGATAAGCCATCTCTCCAGCCCTATGTGGGCTTTAAAAAATATTTTATTGATACTGCAAGCCTTAAGTTTGGCCAGCCAGGCCAAATGAGCAAACTGGTGCAATAATGGCATGTCTGTTATGGGGGGAACCAACCACTCACTAATTGGACTGGAGACCCACTCCATGGGAGGGAATACATTCCTGATCCTGAAAACCTATGATGTGGGAAGTCATGAGCCCTTGGGGCGTAATGCCTGCTGGTATCTGTCTAATGTATATACTATACTCACCAAACTGCCCAGTACGCAGTTCTCTTAATGTTCATACTCATATATTAATGCTACTCTCACATTTGGATTAGAGAAACTTCTCTTTTCAGATGGCAGTGACCTTGGGATGACTCAGAAGGCACCATGGTGCTGAGAAGATGTGACAGAAGAGTGCTCGGCACTGAAACATGTCTATCAAACCCTCCAAGGCTCAGGACCCATTGAAGAAAAGGTGGTGGGAAGAATGTAAGAGCCAAAGGAAGTGAAGGACTCCTTACAATGCACTCTTCCAGACACAAAATGGCCTGGATATCCATGACCTCACAGTGCCTGACACTACCTACACAGGACTCTCATAATAGGAGGAAAAGATGATGACATCAAAATAAAGCAGAGACTAATTGAGAGGGGGAGGGGATATGGTGGAGAGTGGATTTGTGAAGGAGAAAGTGGGGGGGGAGGGATTATGGTTTATTGTCTATAATTAAATTGTCAATAAAAGTAAGTAAAAAAAAATTAGTTGGGCATGGTGGTGCACACCTTTAATCCCAGCACTCAGGAGGCAGAAGTGGAAGGATCGCCATGAGTTCAAGGCTACCCTGAGTAGTGAATTCCAGGTCAGCCTGAGCTAGAGTGAGACCCTACCTTGAAAAACCAGAAAAAAAAGTAAAAAAAAAATTAATTAATTTATTTATTTATTTATTTGTACGAGAGAGAAAGAGAACACAAGGCCTCCTGCCACTGAAAACAAACTTCAAATGTATGCTCTACTTTGTGCTTCTGGCTTTACATGAATACTGGGGAAGCAAACCTGTGGCACTGGGCTTTACAAATGCCTTTAACCACTGAACCATCGCTCCAGCCCATGATGTGGGATTTTTATTCTAAATATTTTATTTATTTATTTATTTGACAGAGAGAGAGAGGGAAAGAGAGACAGAGGCAGATAGATATAATGGGCACACCAGGGCCTCCAGCCACTGCAAATGAACTCCAGAAGAATGTGCCACTTTGTGCATCTGGCTTAGGTGGGTCCTGGAGAATCCAACCTGGGTCCTTTGGCTTTGAAAGTGAGCACCTTAACTGCTAAGCCATATTTCCAGCTCCTGATGTGGGATTTTTAAATAGCCTCAGGTCTGCAGGATGAAGCAGTTCTGTAGACCAAGGGCCAAGGAACAGTGTCTGTACTTGTGCCCCACATAGTGTGCCAGCTTGGTGAAGCCAGCCAAACATATGTTCATTTTACCACAATTAAAAACTGAGAGCCAGGGCTGGAGAGATGGCTCAACAGTGAAGGTGCTTGCCTGCAGAATCTAATGACCCAGGTTGAGCTGCCCAGTGCCCACATAAAGCCAGATGCACAAAGTGGCACATCTAGCTGGAGTTCATTTGCAGTGGCTAGAGGCCCTGGCATGCCCATTCTCTCTCTCTCTCTCTCTCTCTCTCTCTCTCTTGCAAACAAATAAAATAAAAATAATAATAATAAAAAAAAACAACTGTGAGCCTGGGGCTGGGGAGATGGTTCAGTGGTTGCACCTTGCTTACAGTCTGCCAGCCTGAGTTTGATTCCCCAGTACCCATGTAAAGCCAAATGCACAAAGTGGTGCATGCATCTGAAGTTCCTTTGCAGCCACAAGAGGCCCTGGTGTACCCCCATACTCTAGCTCTAGCTTTCTCTCTCTGCTCACAAATAAATAAATAATAAAAATATTTTACAAACTGAGAGTACCTCAGGAGGCAGAGAACAGGATAGTTATGAATTTGAGGCCAGCTTTTTCTACATAATGAGTTTCAGACCACCCAGGGCTACGTAGCTAGATGTTGTCTCAAAACAACCACCAAACAACAACAGGTCACTAGGCCTGGCTTAGCAGGTGAGAGCACTTCTCAAGCAAGCTTGAAGGCCTGAGAGGGTCTGAGGGGACCTGAGAAGCTTGAGCTGAGTTTGATTCCTCAGCATGCACGTGAACAAAGTGGGCATGGCCACACAGTCTGTAAGCCCAGTGTGTGGGGAGCAGAGACTGGAGAATCACTGCTGAGAGTGAGGACAGCAAGCTCCAGCACCACTGAGAGACTCTGTCTCAAGGGAACACATGGAGTTCTCTTGTGACCCCTGCATGCACATGCATGGAGCATGCACATATACACATGCACCCCTCACACCCCCATCACACACACCATACACACATCCCCACACACCCCACACCATCACCCCCACACCACACAGCCTTCCCACACCCCACCCCATACACACCATCCACACACACCACACCCCCCACAGCACACCCACACACACCCACACTATCACCCCCACACCACATACCCCTCACACACACCACACACATCCCCCACACACCATCACCCCCACAGCACACCCCCCCACACCATCACCCCCCCACACATATACTCCCACACCACACCCCCCCACACACCATCACCCCCATAGCAAACACATCCCACACACACCATCACCCCACACCACACACACCCCCATACCACACATCCCCCCAAACACACATCTACACACCATCACCCCCCACACCACACCCCCAAACACACCATCACCCAATACCACACTCCTCAAACACACCATCACTCCAACACCACACCCCTCAAACACACCATCACCCCAACACCACACCCCTCAAACACACCATCACCTCCAATACCACACCCCTCAAACACACCATCACCCCACACCACACTCCCCAAACACACCATCACCTCAACACCACACCCCACCTCTAACACACCATCACCCCAACACCACACCCCCACACTCCCCAAACACACCATCACCCCAAAACCACACCCCAAACACCACACTCCCCAAACACACCATCACCCCAACACCACACCCCCAAACACACCATCACCCCAACACCACACCCCTCAAACACACCATCACCCCAACACCACACCCTCAAACACACCATCACCCCAACACCACACCCTCAAACACACCATCACCCCAACACCACACCCCCAAACACACCATCACCCCAACACCACACACACCATCACCCCACACACACACACCATCACCTCAAACACACCATCACCTCCAATACCACACCCCAACACACCATCACCCCAACACACACACACACCCTCAAACACCCCACCCCAACACCACACTCCTCAAACACACCATCACCCCAACACCACACCCCCAAACATACACATCACACACCATCACCCCAACACCACACCCTCAAACACACCATCACCCAACACCACACTCCTCAAACACACCATCACCTCCAACACCACACCCCCAAACACACCATCACCTCCAACACCACACCCCCAAACACACCATCACCCCAACACCACACCCCAAACACACCATCACCCCAATACCCACCCTCAAACACACACCCCAACACACACCCTCAAACACACCATCACCCCAACACCACACCCTCAAACACACCATCACCCAACACCACACCCCCATCACACACCATCACCCCAACACCACACTCCTCAAACACACCATCACCCAACACCACACCCCCACACACACCATCACCCCAACACTACACCCCCATACACAACCCACACACACATCAACAGCCCCCTACACCACACACACTACCCACACACTACACATGCAAATCAACCAACCAAACAAACAAAAAAAAAAAACCCACACAGAAGCAGCCTTATTTTGTAAGCTCTCTGGCTTCACTTGACCTGTCCAGGGACAGTCTAAGGTCTCTGGGGCAGCACTTGTGTTCTTTGCTCTCTACCCCTTTCTACCAGCTTCAGGAACTGCCGGCTGTCCTCACTCACCGCCCTGTCCTCTCCTCACCGCACTCAGGTCTCTCTAGCTGTCTACAGGGCCTCAGAACTCCATGCAAGTACAAGGCAGTCCTCATGTTAACTCCCCAGTGGTTAAGGAGGGATGTGGCCTTTTGCAGTCAAAGCTAAAGCCCAGTGCATCTTCCAGCCTCTGCCCTCTGTCACAGACTCACAGCACCATGGCCCAAAGGTACTCCTCCCTTGCCATGACCTTCTCCCTGCCGGTCGCCAGCATCCTCTTCCTCCCCATCGTTCCCCATGGGCCTGGTCAGTGCTGTCCCTCCCATTGCTGAGCCCCAGGGACACTGATGACCTTGTCTTGATCAAGGCTGTGGCCCAGTGTATGATGGGGACCCCACAATAACCATTTCAGTGGCCTGGGGCCAGTCACTCATGTATACACTGTGGTTACCAGCCCATGTGACATTAAAAACACCCCGGATACCCCCAAGTCTCTCAGGCCAAAGCTGGTGGGGGGGATCCTACACGTGGGCAGGGACTCCACCATGCCAGGCACCAGCAGGACGTGGCCTGGGCCAAGGGCATGCTGACGCACATCGCAAACAATCGCAGCTTCCTGTTCGTATGACATAAGAAAAACAGGATACAGAGAGGTGTTTATCTGAATGAATGAGATAAGCAAGTTCTGCAACATTCTGTGAAGCCTCAGGATTTAGCAGCAAGGAGGTAGACTCCAAGGAGAGGCTGCATGGAGCACTTGGGCAGGAATACCATATAGGAGCCCCAGGGATAAGAGGCCGCATGGGCACAGAGCTGACTCTTGGGGCCTCCTGTCCCAGAAACCAGGCCAGCCTTCCCTGCAGCCTATCCCCTCCCTTGCCTGTTTCTGGGCCTTTCCTCCACACCTCCTCGTGGCCTTTACAAGCCTCCCGCCCCAGGCTTGGGACTGGGCCACGCCCAAGTTCACAGCTACCTACTGCGGACATCCTGGGCCTGCTGGCAGGAGGCCACAAAGCAAGTCTGAGACAGAAAGATGGATGGCCCCTGGCCACAGCCTGAACCTTGACCCTGGACCCTTGGTAGGGGAGGGGCAGTTGCAACCAGAGGAGACTGACTTACTAAAGCTCAGGACAGACAGTTCACAGATTCCTAGGAATGCAACATCTACGCCTGGGAACACCTGGCAACAGAGGCCCAGCAACAGCTGCCCCCACATGCTCAGGAGGGGCTCTGAGGATCTGAAGGCACCCAGGGTGGTCCGGCTCATTGACATCCCTCCTAGGAGTCCCCATGCTCATACCCACAAGGCATTAAAGCTGAAAGAGATACTGTGAGATGACCAGTGGTGGGGGCACAGGGACACTAGGTGGCTTAATGACAGAGCTACTTCATCCACAAAGCTCTGAGCTGACCCAGCCACCTATATGTTGAGGACCTCATGAACCCCAGGGAGGGACTGTGCCCGGTCACTTCCTGAAAGCTCCTCCATTCCCATTACACAGATGGGAGAAGTGTTAAATGCCACAGAACCTGGCATCTAAGGCGTTGGGACAGTGACTATTCAGATACTGTGGCTGGGTATGGCTGTGTTGAATTATGGGATACCTGGTTTCCCCAAAGGGTCCCAAGGCACATGGTCTCCGTGAAGTCACTCAAAGCTGGGACTCGCCTCTCACTACACTCTGCTCCCTGGGTGTGGACTGGCAGTGACCGACACAGCCAGGCTACAGGCTCTGCTCTGTAGGAGGAACTGGTCTGATGCTCTGCATCAGGGCTGCCCACTGGTCTCCATGGCATCCTGCCTGGTGGCCTCCCTCCACCTCTAAGCAGAGCTTCTGGGAGGTCACAGAGGGATCCAAGAGAAGGAGGGCATTATAAGATGCCTGGAGACCTGCAACACCTCTCACAGTGCCCAGGGTTGCTGTTCCCTCTTAGCAAGCTTTGCCCTGGCATAACCCTTCAGCCTCCCTGGGCAGGGGGTACACAGCTCCTCTTCTAAAGCCAGGAACTGCTATCTCTGCAGCTAAACCCCTTGTTGGTCTCTATTCCATGTCTGCTGTGCTATACCCAGATGGGGGCTGACCTCCCTGTGCCCAGGCAGGCAGGAGTACAACATGTGGGACCAGTGGGCAGCAACCATTCACCCACCCTGCTCTGAGAAGTGAGACAGTGGCCAGAGCCCAGAATCTGTGGCAGGAGTCTAGGCTTACTCCACAGCACAGTACCACTGGTGGCATGGTCATGCACGGCTCACTGCATACCCACTGGTCAGCTCCATCCATGGAGCCAAAAGTGTGCACTAGGGCTGGAGAGATGGCTTAGGGGTTAAGGCGCCTGCCTTCTAAGCCTAAGAACACTGGTTCCAATCTCCAGCGGTTCCAATCTCCAGGTCCCACGTTTAGCCAGATGCAAAAGTGATGCAAGGGCGCAATGCCGCACTTGACCACAAGGGGGCGCACGCATCTAGATTTTTGTTCTCAGTAGCTGAGACACTGCTGGCGCGCCCCTCTCTCTCTCTCTCTCTCTCTCTCTCTCTCTCTCTCTCTCTCTGTCTCTCTCCAAAAAATAAAAATAAAAAATTTAAAACAAGTGTGCACTAGATACAGCCCTAGAGGGTCAGGAGGCCTTGACCCAGCAGGGCCCAACTCATTGATGTTCCCTCAGTGGTCCTTGTGCTGGGCACAGTGAAGGCCTATGCAGCTCTGCCAGCAGCCTGTCCACAGAAGTGCCGTGGGCCGTCCACACACAGAGACAGAGTAGGAAAGGGAAGCTGGAGGGCCAGGGAGGACGGGAAAAGCCATCGCTGGTGGAATGGGGACAGATTCAGCAGAGCAGGAAAGGGATGTACAACTCAGAGCCACCTGCTGCCCAGGGAAAAGCCAGAGCAAGAAAAAAAAACCCACTGATGCGACAGAAGGCAACAGAAGAGATAGAATCTAGTCAAAGCCACACATTCCCTAAGGACCCAAGAAGAATATGACACTGTCCTCAAGTGTCCCTTTAAAGAAATTTTAAAAAAAGCTGGGCGTGGTGGCGCATGCCTTTAATCCCAGCACTCGGGAGGCAGAGGTAGGAGGATTGCCGTGAGTTCGAGGCCACCCTGAGACTACATAGTTAATTCCAGGTCAGCCTGGGCTAGAGTGAGACTCTACCTCGAAAAACCAAAAAAAAAAAAAAAAAAGAAAAAAAAAAGAAATTTTAAAAAAATATTTATTTTCAAGGAGGGAGGGAGGGAGAGAGGGAGGGAAAGAAATGGGCGTGGCAGGACCTTATGCCATTACCAATGAACTCCAGGTGCATGTGCCACTTTGTGCACCTGGCTTTACGTGGATACTGGGGAACCGAACCCAGGTCGTTAGGCTTTGCAGGCAAGTGCCTTAACTGCTGAGCCATCTCTCCAGCCCCTCAAGATCCCTTTTATAGCTGCATCAAGAGTCTTCAGAACATGATGGCCACCTATCACCCACAGACCTCAGGTCAACCACATCCCTCTGTCAGGAAGGGTCTCAGGGCCTCGAGAAGGCTGACCCAGACAGTGAAGGCCTGTCCACGTGTGGATGGCGGGCTGGTCTGGGCCCTCATGTGTGGTGCCCACAACCCCAGGAGAGTGGCCCAAGGAAGGCAGGTGAAAGCCACACACCCATCTTGACTTGGTCAGCACCCAAGGCATTCCAGGAGGTTCCTGCCTATAAAAGGTTTAAAGCCAACAGGTGAGGGAGTCTGGTGCTGTCCTGCGGAAGATGCCGGGCATTTATTTGCAGTCAGGTTTCACTTGGGCTAGAAGAGTGCTTCTGGAAGACAGCCAGCATCCCCAAGGTGAACTGTGAATGGTAAAAATCGCAGAAGGATCTTTGTGGACTCAAACAGGCTTATTCTAATGCCTAGCTGGAGGAGGAAAAATGTAGAAAAAAGAGCAGTGAAGTATGTTCAGTCACACCAGGCTGCAACCCTTGGAACAGTGTGACAGTGGCATAAGAATAGACAAAAAGGAACAGAGCAGAGCCAGGGAGAGACCCACAGCCACTCAGGTCTGCGTAGGATGGAGGATGCTCACAGGATACCACAGGGCCATCTGAATCGTCTAAGAAAACAGTATGCACAGCAAAAAGAATCCCATCTGGATCCAATTCACAGACAGCATGCTGGGCAGGGGGACTTTACATAAGCTAATTTGTTTGCTGTTTTCACCAAGAAACAGCCACGACTGGTACTATGACTATTGTTCAGAACAGAAAACAGAGAGGTCAGGCAACCTGCCTTTGACCCTCATTTGGTACCTCCAGAGGGGAAGAAAGAGAGGCCGTCCCAAGGCTGACTTAAAAGCTGCTGACTCCAAGGCAACCCAAGCCCAAGGAGGAGAGGCAAAAGTCTGAGAGGGGCTGGAGTGTATGGGGGAGGGGCTGGCCAGGCCCTGACATGAAGGTGTCTGCTGGGGGCCAACCTGACCAGAGGCCTCTCCGCTGGGCTGGATGCCATGTGTGGCTTTGGTTCATGTCCTGCACGGGGGCATAAGCCCAGGTCCTTGTGTACCTGAAGATGAAGGTGAACAGAAAGGTCGGGGAGACCCCATGCCTGCCATTCTCAGGTCCTGGTTAGACATCTGGGTGGGATGGATGGAATGACAGATGTACATGCCAAGAAGAGTCTGGGAAGTGAGGGACCTGAAGATGCCTCGTCCTCCAGGGACACCACTTGGGCCTCCCGTCCTGACGCTAGCCTGGTCTCCTGACCACAGCCTCCTCCCCAGAGGCAACGGTCCATTGGGAACACTAGGATGGGCCAGGACAGAGGGGGCACGTTGGGATTCCTACAGAGAACAGCTCTCTAGGGTCACACCCATGCCGCAGAGTGGAAACACCCTCGAGTCTTGGACTCAAGGGCGTCCTTAGGGGTGCAAAAAGGACACCAGGCATAATGGCAGCTTCTTGGGGCCTAGGCCCTGTGGGAATACAGTGCCAAACCAATCTTAGGCTCCTACACTGGGCGCTTGGCCAAGCCCTTGTCTTTCAGACATATTCCAAGACACTCCTACTCTCCCCCTTGGGCAAGCCAGGAGAAATATTTTTATGTCAGCCTAGAGCTACACAGATCAGGACTCCCGAGCTCGGGGAAAGCTTATCCGTCCAGAAGCCACACACGCCCCCTTGCTCCCCACTGCTTAGGGCTAGGTGTCCACACACTTATCCAGCTATTTGTCAGTCAGGGATTGCATATCTGTGCAGTCAAGATCTGGATGTCTGTGTGGTGGTGTGTTTGAGTGTGTGATCAAGGGCTAGGTGTCTGTGTGGTCTGGGGCTGGTTATCTGTGTGGTTAGGGGCTGGGGCCTGGGTGGCTGTGTGTGGTTGTGGCTGAGTGTCTGTGAGGTGAGGGGCAAGGGTGTCTGTGAGCTGGGGTGGGGGCTGTTTATGTGTTTGAGGCCTGGGTGTCTGTGTGGTTAGGGGCTAGGTGTCTGTGTGGTCAGGGTCTGGGTGTCCGTGTGGTCAAGGGCGGAGTGTTTGCGTGCTGGTGTCTGTGTGTTGTGTGGTTGTGAACATCTGTGTAGTCAGCCTGTTGCTCTTGACATTACCCATGGTGCTGGTGACCATCCTGTACCTTGCCGTGAGGTGTTGGGGGCGGGGCACAATACACATATATCGTGAGGTGTGGTGTTGGGGGCTAGTATATATCTTTGTAGTTACCCTCTCATTGCTGGGGCAAAGCACCTGACCAAAAGCAGCTGATGGGAGGAAAGGTTTTATTTTTGTGTACAGTCTCAAGGGGAAGCTTCATGATGGCAGTGGACAGCATGGCACGAGCAGAGGCCGGACATCACCTCTCTCACAGCAGGTGGAAAATCACAGCCTCAGGAGAGTGAGCCAAACTCTAGCTAGGAGGAGCTGGCTATAACACCCCAAAGCCCACCCCCAACAACACACCTCCTCCAGCAAGACTCCCCTCCCAAATGGCCACCAGCTGGAAACCAAGCATTCAGAACACATGAGTTTATAGGGGACATCTGACCCAAACCACCACAAGACCCTTAGCACAGGAGCCTGTTGGGACCCTTTGTAGAGCAGAGGGAAGTGGCTACGTGACTCCAGGTCACGAAGGTCACTCTGTGTCCTCTCCCTGACCACAAAGTCCTGTCCATCCCCACCCCCCAAGCTTCTAGGATCGATCCCAGGTGTCAGACTTTGGGGCCAAGTCCTGTCCTGGGGGTGTAGGGTGAGACTTTAGGCTGTTCCTAGGTCTAGGTCCCTCTGACATTCCCCCGTCTCAACTTCTCCGACCCTGTTTAGCATAATCTCAACTTGGAGGATGGAGCAGGAAGGAGGGCTTGCCACAGAGCCGCCCAAGATTGGAGCTCAAATGACAAGCCCGGCTTGGAACCAGTGTCCAGATACCCTCAAGCCTGGGGCTACACACACCCCAGCCAGGGAGACACCCACACATTGTGCTTCTTTCTTTCCTCCCTCCCTCCCTTCTCTTTTCCTTTCCTTTCCTTTCCTTTTTTTTTTTTTTTTTTTTGAGGGAGGGTTTCACTCTAGCTCAGGCTGACCTGGAATTTATTATGTAGTCTCAGGGTGGCCTCGAACTCACGGCGATCCTCCTACCTCTGCCTCCTGAGTGCTGGGATTAAAGGCATGTGCCACCATGCCCAGCCCTTTTTCAAAAAAAAAAATTAAAGTTATTTTTATTTGAGACAGACTGGGGGAGAGAAAGAGGGAGGGAGAGAATGGGCACACCAGGGCCTCTAGCCACTGCAAGCAAACTCCAGATGCATGCACCACCTTGTGCACATGGCTTATGAGGGACCTGGAGAGTCCAACCAGGGCTCTTAGGCTTCACAGACAAGTGCCTTAACCACTAAGCCATCTCTCCAGCCCTCTTTCCTTCTTTCTAATGCATGCGTGTATCTGTGTACATGTGTGCATTTGGAGGCCAAAGGACAAGCATAGTTACTATTTTCAGATACACTGACCACCATTTTCTGAGACAAGGACCTGAAGCTCACCAAGTAAGCTAGACTGGATGGCCAGTGAGCCCCAGGGATCTGCCTGCTTCTGCCTTTCTAGCACTGGGATTACAAACATGTGCCACCATACCTCTTGATTTTAGGTGAGTACCAGGGGTTGAACTCGTGTGTGTGAAGCAAATCCTTTACTGATTGAGCTATTTCTCCAGCCCTGTTTCTTTTTGTAAAACTGAAGTGGTGATGCTTTGGGTGAGAACAAGAGGCTTGGTCTTAGGTACCAAGAGTTTCTGGGCTACCTAAGATGAAGGCATTGCCCACAAGGGAAATGGTAGCTTTCTTTTTCTCACTCAGCCTCAAAACTGTAAGGTGGCAGGTGTGATTCTTTACTTAAAAATTGGGGTGGGGGGGCTGGAGGGATTGCTCAGTGGTTAAAGGTGCTTGATTACAAAACCTGATGGCATGGGTTTGATTCCCTAGTGCCCACATAAAGCCAGACACATGGAATGGTACATGGCTCTTGAGTTCATGTGCAATGGCAGGTTGTCCTGGTGCACCCAAGCTCACTCTGTGTGTGTCTGCCCCCCCCCCAAATAAATAAAAAAAAATTGTTAAAATTTTTTGGGAGGGCTGGAGAGATGGCTTACTGGTTAAGGTACTTGACTGCAAAGCCAAAGGACCCAGGCTCGATTCCCCAGGACTCATGTAAGCCAGATGCACAAGGTGGTGCATGCATCTGGAGTTCATTTGCAGTAACTGGAGGCCCTGGCATGCCCATTCTCTCAATCCGACCCCCCTTGTCAAATACATAAATATATAAATAATATTTTTAATTTTTTGTATTTTTTTATAAGAGAGAGAGAGAGAGAGAGAATTGGTGCAACAGAGCCTCTAGCCACTGCAACTGAACTCCAGACATGTGTGCCACCTTGTGTGCATGTGCAACCTTGCACGCTGGTGTCACCTTGTGCATCTGGCTTATGTGGGACCTGGAGAGTTGAATATGGGTCCTTAGACATCACAGGCAAGCGCCTTAACTGCTAAGCTATCTCTCCAGCCCTATCATTAATTTTTTTTTAATTTGAGAGACAGAGAGAATGGGTGTGCCAGGGCCTCTCAGCCACTGTGAACGAACTCCAGATGCGTGCGCCCCCTCGTGCGCATGTGCAACATTGCGCACTTGTGTCACTTTTGCGTCTGGCTAAACATGGGACCTGGAGATTTAAACAGGCATTCTTAGGCTTTGCAGGCAGGCTCCTTAGCCACTAAGCCATCTCTCCAGCCCTATTGTTAATTTTTAAAAAATAAACCAGGTGTGGCAGTGCACACCTTTAATCCCATCACCCAGGAGGCTGAGGTAGGAGGACTGCCATGAGTACGAGGTCACTCTGAGACTGCATAGTGAATTCCAGGTCAGCCTGGGCTACAGTGAGACCCTACCTCAAAAAACCAAAACAATTTTTTTTAAATAACCTGCTTTTGCAAATTGCAGAGAACTTGTAAAGAACACCTGGAATGCGTGAGACGCTTGTGGGCTCTCTGAATCCACTGGAGGTGAACACTGTTCCCCCAATGTACGCTTTGACCCTTTGCCTGGGCTTCCTAGTGCAATAGCACAGTGAGAAGCAGGCAGTCCTCATGCCCCACCCAGGAGGACCTGAGTCTCACTGCCAAGGCCGCCCCTGATCCAGTGTGCCATGGGCCACCCCACCTAGGGCCTACGAAGACAGCTAGCCTCCTCTGAGGCCATAGCTGTGCCTCTTAGCTCACAGTGTCCTAGGCTGTGGTCATGGGTGGGGGGAGAGGTCATCTGGTGAGGCCTACGGGGTATCAGGCCAACCCCTTACCACCTGTGTACAGAAGCAATATCACCTTGCACTGGTGACCCACACACACCCTGAGCACACCCCATCAACCTCATCCAGCTGGGCGCAGGCACCTCAGGGGCACAAACTCACCCATGGAGCAGCAGACGCCAGCAGTGGGGACACCAACAGCACAGTCTCTAGCAGTGGTGTCTCCAGCAGTAAGGGCTCTAACAGTGGGGTCTTCTGGGTCCATCTTGGCAGGGCTGATGAGGGCAGCAAGCAGATGGAATGAGGAGCTAGAAGAAAAGGACAGTCAAACCTGAGTTTGGTCCCCAGAACCTGTGATTAAAAAAACAAACAAAGCCAGGCGTGGTGGTGCACGCCTTTAATCCCAGCACTCGGGAGGCAGAGGTAGGAGGATCGCCGAGAATTCGAGGCCACCCTGAGACTACATAGTGAATGCCAGGTCAGCCTGGACCAGAGTGAGACCCTACCTTGCAAAACCAAAAAAAAAAACAAAAAACAAAAAACAAAAAACAAAAAACAGGGCTGGAGAGATGGCTTAGCCATTAAGGCGCCTGCCTCCTAAACCTAAAGAACGCTGGTTCCAATCTCCAGCGGTTCCAATCTCCAGGTCCCACGTTTAGCCAGATGCAAAGTGATGCAAGGGCGAAATGCCGCACTTGACCACAAGGGGGCACACACATCTGGATTTCATTCATAGCAGCTGAGAGGCTCCTGACGCGCCCATCTCTGTCTTCCTCTCCCTCCCTCTCTCTCTTTCTCTCTCTGTCTCTCTCTGTGTCTCTCTCCAAACAAACAAAAAAAGAGCCAGGCATGGTGGTGCACGCCTTTAATCCCAGCACTGGGGAGGAGGCAAAGGTAGGAGAATCACCGTGAGTTCAAGGCCACCCTGAGAGTACATAGTGAATTCCAGGTCAGCCTGGACTAGAGTGAGACCCTACCTCGAGAAACCAAAAAAAAGCCAGGTGTGGTGGAGGCACATGTGCTTGTAATTCCAACACTGGGGGATTAAGACAGAAGGATCCGTGGGACTCACTGGCCAGCCAGTGTAGCCTACTTGGCTAGCTCCAGGCCAATGGGAGACACTGGCTCCAAAAGAAGTTGCATAATGCCTGAGGAGCAAAACTCAAGTTTGTCTTCTGGGTTCCACGTGCATACACACACACACACACACACATCTACCTGAGAAGTTTACTAACTGCTCAATGGCAAATTGGAGATGGCTGTGGACCAGCGAATCTGAAGCAGAGGAGCAGAGAAACAAATGCAAGACAGGAGAGTGAAGAGGTTGACGTCACATCCTCAGGGCCAGTCTGTGTACCCATCACCTTTGGCGCTCTGACAGCATAGCACTTCTCCCCACACACTCTCACAGTGGCATACCTCTGTCCACCTTCACATACACAGCCTCTCAGGCCCTGTCCTCTCTTCTATCTGGACAACTGCCAACAAGCTTTCCTGTCACCTGGAACACTTGTTCCAGCCGTCACCTGGCCTTACTCTCTGCCTCTCTGGTCAGTGCCCTGTATCCCCTGACATCAAGTCCTGGCCCCTGGATCTGAATGAACAGGCTCTGGAGCTTCCATGTGGAATGAGGGAGGAACATTCGTCAGTACTTCCTGTCTTTACCAAGCTTCCCTGGCTGGGAGTGTGTTGGTCATGGGCTGAGGTGAGAAGTTCCTTCTGCCCATGTATGGGAGCAAGGACCCCACTGTGCGGTAGTGGCAAGGATCCCTCTGTCACATGGAGGAAAGGACTCACTGTCTCATCCTATACTCACCTGCTTCAGAGTCTATTACAGGGCTTGGCATCCAAGGGTTCTGCCGGCACCCCTGAAGAGAAGACAACAGGTGCCTCAGATGACACCACTGTTTCCCTCACAAAAGTCCTTGGGGATCCACAGGCACATAGTCCCAGGACTCTGGTGCCAACTAGGAGCTGTTCAGGTCCTAGATTCAAATCCACCTCCCTCTGCAGCAGGGAAGTGGCCCCGGTCTCCAAACCCAATGGTGAACTCACTGGGTAAACTGCCCAGGGCCTCTGACGACCCAGGGAGCTGTGGGAGGAAACGGAATGGTGACCTCCACTTCCAGGGACACTTCCTGCTGTATTCAGAAACTTCCCTGGGGCTCCTAGAACTGCCCCCTCCCCCACTGTCCTCAGCTCCCTCCTCTCACCTTTGATTTTTCTTTTTTTCTAAATTGTTTTTATTTATTTTATTTATGTGTGTGAGATAAAGAGGGAGCTAGAAAGAGCGTACCAGGGCCTTCAGCCTCTGCAAACAAACTCCAGACGCATGCACCATGTTGTGCAGCTGGCTTATGTGGGTCCTGGGGAATCGAACCTGGGTCCTTTGGTTTTTTAGGCAAGCGCCTTAACTGCTAAGCCATCTCTCCAGAAAGACTCCCACAAATATTTAGCAGAGAACCACAGACCCTTCTTGTGGCTGGGGGTGGAGGGGGCTATGCATATAAGAACCTGATGGCTTATACCCCTAAGGCTCCTGACCTCACCTACCATAGACTTTTACTTAGGTTTTTCAGTACCAGGTATGTATTCCCTCCCATAGAGAGGGCCTTCAGTCCAATTATGGAGCAGTTGGTTACCCCAAGAGTAGACATGCCACTATTATTCTCACCAAGCTGCCCTGAAAGCACTACACTTAATGTTCATATTTACATATTAACGCTACTCTCACTTCTAGTTAGAGAAGCTTCTCTTTTCAGATGGTGATGACCACTGGGATCACCCAAAAGGCAACATAGTGCTGAGAAGAAGGGATGGAGGATTGCCCAGCACTGAAACACCTCTGTCACACCCTACAAGGCTCAGGGACCATTGCGGAAGAGGGGACGGATAGAATGGAAGAGCCAAAGGAAGGGTATGACTTCTTACAATGCAACTGCCCAGACAGAAACTGGCCTCGATATCCATGACCTTGCAGTGCCTAGCAATACCTTCGCAAATCCCTCAAAATAGAAGAAAAAGATGATGACATCAAATTTAAAGAGAGACTAATGGAGAGAGGGAGGGGATATGATGGAGACTTGAGTTCTAAAGTGGAATGGGGGGAGGGGAGGGAAATATCAGGTGGGGTTTTTTTTTGTATGTAAGTATAAAAATCAATAAAAGCCGGGCGTGGTGGCGCACGCCTTTAATCCCAGCACTCGGGAGGCAGAGGTAGGAGGATCGCCATGAGTTCAAGGCCACCCTGAGACTACATAGTTAATTCCAGGTCAGCCTGGACCAGAGTGAGACCCTACCTCGAAAAACCAAAAAAAAAAAAAAAAATCAATAAAAAACAATAATTTAAAAAAAAAAAAAAAAAGAACCTGATGGGGGAGCGACTCAGGCTTGCAGAGAGACCGTCTTGACCTCCCCACAGGGTTCCCAGAGCAGGTTGGGCAGATGGAGGAGGGATACAGGGTGCTCACCTATAGGGCACACTTGAGGCTGGAGGACTCAAAAGCAGCTCCAGCAAACCCACCCCTAATGGCACAGCCACCACCTTCATCATGAGGACCACAGGCAGCCACTAGGAGCTGGTCTCTGGGCCCCTCTGCTGGCCAAACCCAGTGCCTCCTCCAAATCACTCAGCGCCAGCCAGGCGGCCCTGCTCCAAATGCCAGGAGCTCCTCTGAGCACCTTCCGGTTTGCTCACTAAGGCAATTCTCCACAAGCAGGTCCTGCCCCAGCAGAGCCCTCAGCTGGCCACTATGAAGATAACACACAGCAGGGCCCAGCTTAGTTTGGCTCACTGGGTCCACTGAGGACAGTGTCCCCTCCAGCAATCCTGCTCCTTCTCCCCCAGTCCCCAACACTCCCTCTAGCAGTATGACAGGACTGCCAAGTAAGATCTCCTGGGGCTGGCTCTGGAAGAGGCACCAGGAAGGCATCATGGGCATGACACTGCTGCGCTGGGAAGGGCAGGGCAAGATGAGTTCCTCCTGCTGGGCCTGGCAGGGTGGGGGTAGGGGAGGAGCTCCAGGATGAGACCAAGAGATGAGGTATGGGATGCCCCTGGCTCCCTGACTTTGAGTGAGTCCCCAGTTCCCTCTGCGCGTTGACCTGGAATAGGTGTAGGGTGTGGTCTGCTTGGATCTGGTTCCAGGTAAGTAGGCAGACATCAAAGTGAGTTCTCAGGTCCCCTAGTCCTGCATGGCCCAGGCTGGAGTCCTGGTCCCATGTCTCTATGTGATTCTGGACCTATCACGCAGTATGGGAGCAGATGGAAAGGTGGCAGCACAGAGGGAAGCTCAGAGCTCTCCTTCCCCTGTGAGGAGCAGGCTTAAAGGCACAGCACAGGCTCAGAGGAATGAGGCGCCTAAGCAGTGGCCTTTCAGACCTGACGCCAAACCCAGAGGTCCTCATTTCCGTGGGCAGAGGCCTGCCTCTCCAGGGAGCTCCTGGGGTCACCACATGGTACAGGGGCAAGTCTTTGGAGCTCCTCCTTCAAGGTGGGACCACACTGGGAACTGAGGATGTCTCCTGACCTCTAGCTGCCCTCCAATACAGGACTCAGGAAACCACACTGTTGGCTGAGGGTCAAAAGAGACTGCAGTGGGGCCAGTCCCTGGCATTTGTCCACCTGGGCAACAGTATCCCCATGAAGGGTTGCTGGTCTGCAGCTCCAAAGGCTGCACATCAACAATGACAAGGCCAGGACACAGTGGTGACCTTTTTCTCCCCTGCAGTGAGGAGCAGCAGGAGAATCCTGAAACCGGTTGACCAGTGTTTCTGCAGGAGGCAAAGCGCTGGCTCAGCCTTCAGGTGCACCCTGAAAGCTGGCAGGACAGGCTGCAGAGGCCCCCTCCAGATTGTCCCAGGCTCAGAGGGGATGACAATGGGGTGGGGATCAAGGTGGGCCCCCCAGTGGACAGTCTCTGAGTTCTACCTACTCAAGGACACTGGAAACCAGAGGCTGGAGTGAGGTGTAAGGCAAGTAGGCTGGGTAACACTGGTTTTGGATTCCCCAAAAGGCCCTGTCCTTAGGGTAAGCCCTAAGCCTGAGTCACTGTCCCTTCCATTCCCTTGCTGCCCAGCACCCCACCTCCTCTTGTACCAGGACAAGGACAGGATTAAAGTGCTCAGTATTGATTTTCTTACATCATTCACATATGGAAATAATAGTGTATGCAGCTATTAAATAAAATATACGTGTGGTGGTTTGATTCAGGTGTCCCCCATAAACTTGGGTGTTCTGAACACTAGGTTCCCAGCTGACGGAGATTTGGGAATTAATGCCTCTTGGAGGCAGTGCACTGTTGGGAGTGGACTTATGGGTATTATAGCCAGTGTTTGGTGTTTGGCACACTCTCCTGTTCCTATTGTCCACCTGATATTGGCCAGGGGGTGGTGTCCACCTTCTGCTCATGCCATCGTCTCCCCCTGCCATCTTGGTGCTTCCCCTCAAGTCTGTAAGCCAAGCTGCTCTTGGTCGGGTGATTTCTGCCAGCAATGCAAACCTGACTGCAACAATAAAGTTGGTACCACAGTAGTAGGATTGCTTTTCTAGACACATGACTGTGCAGCTTTAGTCTTTTGGAGCTGATTTTCAAGAGGAATGTGGAAGGATTTGAAACCTTGGCCTAAGAGACGCCTTGCTGTGTTGTAAGTACAGCTTGATGGACTATTCTGGTCAGAAAGACCTGAATGCAGTAAGAACTATGGACTGTGAGGTTTGGCTTGTGAGGGTGAGAAAGAGCTTTACCTGGACTGGGCTAGGAGCACTTTGTGTGAAAGGCTTGCTGTTATACCCCTGTCCTGAGAACTTGTGCAGAGTTGCTTTGCATAGAAATGGACTAGTGTGAGCAGAGGGATATGGCACAGAAATGAAATCCTTGGGCTGAAACTTCTGGCCGATCAGCTGCAATTATATGAGAGATTACAACCTTTGAGATAGGGCCAGCTGACCTGCACTGGAGCAACAGGAAGAATGCAGACTCTTTTGAAGGGGCCTGAGTGCTCAAGGAGTGTCCTGTTCTTCAAACTCTGCTTTATTCCCCCCTGGTTGGAGAGTTGGTTAAGGCACTTGCCTGCAAAGCCAAAGGACCTTGGTTCAATTCCCCAGAACCCACGTAAGCCAGCTGCACAAGGAGGCACATGCATGTGGAGTTCGTTTGCAGTGGCTGGAGACCCTGGCATGCACATTCTCTTTCTGTCTCTGCCTCTTTCTCTCAAATAAATAAATAAAAATGAAACTATATTAAAAAAAAAAAAAGTTTTAGCCGGGCGTGGTGGCTCACGCCTTTAATCCCAGCACTTGGGAGGCAGAGGTAGGCAGATCGCCGTGAGTTCGAGGCCACCCTGAGACTACATAGTTAATTCCAGGTCAGCCTGGAACAGAGTGAAACCCTACCTCAAAAAACCAAAAAAAAAAAAAAAAAAAAAAAAAAAAAAAAAAGTTTTGCCGGGCGTGGTGGCGCGTGCCTTTAATCCCAGCACTAGGGAGGCAGAGGTCAGAGGATCCCCGTGAGTTCAAGGCCACCCTGAGATTACAGAGTGAATTCCAGGTCAGCCTGAGCTAGAGTGAGACCCTACCTCGAAAAACCAAAAAAAAAAAAATAATAATAATCCCAGCACTCAGGAGGCAGAGGTAAGAGGATCCCCGTGAGTTCAAGGCCACCCTGAGACAACATAGTGAATTCCAGGTCAGCCTGAGCTAGAGTGAGACCCTACCTTGAAAAACCAAATAAATAAATAAATAAATAAATAAAAAAGAAAGAAAAAAAGAAATTGGCACCCTACCTGGTATTGTGGAGTATAAGAAATGCAAGAAAAAAAAAGAAAAAAGAAAGAAATGCAGGAAAGAGAGGGTCATTGAGTTTGCAACGCGGTCTTGTGTTTTGGAAACGGCCATGGACAGTGTGAAGCAGGTTTGCTGGATGTTTGCATGGAGACCCGATGGAGCTGTGAGGATGAACCGTGGGTTGCAGTGCAGACCCAGTGGAGATGCAGGGACCACAAGATGGCTGTTAAGGAGAGCTGCTGGCCCCCATGAAGTTTTCCAGGACTGTAAGTAGCCTAGCTGGAGGGGCATAATTGGAACTCCAGATACTTATCGCTGGTTAGAATTATCAGACTTGGAGATTTGTCACTGACTAGAGTTGTTGGACTTGGACCTATAGAGTTTGATATTTGTCCTGTTTAAATCTTGTATTGGTTGAATATTTCTTTGCTATGCTCAATATCATCATTTGCAGTGTGAATATTTATTCTGTGCCATTATGGTTTTTTTGAGGTTTTTTTTTGGGGGATATTATGGCTCAGTTAAAAGACCTCAGATTATGGGGATGTTTGAACATTATTAGGATAAAAATATGGGGACTTTAAAGTTGGACTGAATGCATTGCATTTTACATCATGGATGGTTATCATTTTATGGGGCCCAGGGATGGAATGTGGTGGTTTGATTCAGGTGTCCCCCATAAACTTAGGTGTTCTGAATGCTAGGTTCCTAGTTGATGGAGATTTGGGAATTAATACCTCCTGGAGGCAGTATATTGTTGGGGGCGGGCTTATGGGTGTTATATCCCTTGTCCGGCAGTCTCCCTGTTTCTATTGTCCACCTGATGTTGGCCAGGGGGTGATGTCTACCCTCTGCTCATGCCATCGTTTTTTCCTGCCATTATGGAGCTTCCCCTCAAGCCTGTAAGCCAAGATAAACCTTTTTTTCCCCACAAGCTGCTCTTGGTCGGGTGATTTCTGCCAGCAATGAGAACCTGACTGCAAGAATACTATTAAAGTTAACTCCACTCATTTTCATCTTTTTTAATGTACGACTTAAAAACATTGAAATTACGCATGTGGCTCAAGATTTCCTGCTGGACTTGTTTGAGGCATGAGACACTTTTGTGAAGCACATGGCCGCCAAGGCCAATTGTCCCCCACCAAAATGTTCAGTGCCTTTCTCTCATAACATAGCTCTGTGTTGCCACAGCTCCTCTCAATAGCAGGGGGGGAACTGGAAAATTCACTGTTTTCTCCAGATTCTCGTGGGATGGAGCTGACATCCAGCGCTTCCAGGAACAGCACGTACCAGCCCTCAGACACCACAGGCACCAGGGCAGCGAGGATGATGTAGGCGTTGGGGAGACAGGCCGGCACTGCCTGGGATCCTACAGTCAGACAGGCTCAGGCCTCCTCCGTCAACAGCATCACTCACTTCCAAATTCTCCCACTGCTTTAGCACACCTCTCAGAAATGTCTTACCGTTTATCAAGATATAGTTCTCATATGATAAAACCTACCCTCTGAAAGGGCACACACACTCAGTGTGTGTACAGACTTGTGCAGCCACCGCACCATCCAACTACAGATCATTGCATCATCTGAGAGCAATCGCCCCCACACCCAGCAGCAGCAACTACTTCCTGTTTCACCCTTGGCTCAGCCTTGCTTTCAGTTTCCCTGAATTTGCTTGTTCTGGACGTTTCTCAGAAATAAGATCGTACAATATCTGTCTTTTTGTAAGTGGCTTCCTTCACTGAGATCATGTCCTCAAGTTCCAACCACAGCAGGGGCAGAAATACATTCGTGTGTGTGTGTGTGTGTGTGTGTTAACAATAACTCTTTGTGGATCACATGTTTATCGGCCACAGTAGATAAGCACTGGGGTTAAGCTTTTTGGATATTATGAACACTTGCATACATGTTTTGTTGGTTTGATTTTTTTTTTTTTTTTGAGACAGGGTCTTGTTATGTAGCTCAGACTAGCCTCATGCTGTGCATCAGAGCCTGCTCGGCCACAGCCTTACCCCCACTTCTTAGTCTGTCTTTTCTACTTCATCCACTCCTGTTGGGTTCCCAAGCCTGAGTTCTAGGAGAAGAGGCCTTCCTGTCAATGAGGGGCTGGTTGCAGGTGTCAGGAAGTTGTGATGCCAGTGCTGCCTGCTGTAGAGCTCTCTCATGTCTCATGCCCTGTGCTCCACCACACTCCAGCAGGGACCATAGGCTGGCAGGAGATCGGTCATCCCACTGTTTACTACTACCTGTCCCTTAGCCCTGAGAGGCCAGGGATGGGGAAGCTGGATAGACTAATCCCAAAAAAGCAGACAAGCCTGTCCTGCTCAGACCACCTGGCCCTGAAACTGCCCAACTGACACACAGCAAGACTGTCCACACTCAGCAAGCGTGGGGAGCTGCTTGAGGTGAGGCCAGGCTGCACAGAAATGACAAGCAACAGATAGCTTAGCGGTTAAGGCACCTGCCTGCCAAGCCTAAGAAAACCCTTTCGATTCTCCAAGTCCCATGTTTAGCCAGACGCAAAGTGATGCAAGGGCACAATGCTGCACTTGCCCACAAGGGGGCGCACATGTCTGGAATTTGTTCACAGTGGCTGAGAGGCTGCTGGCGCACCAATTCTCTGTCTCTCTCAAAAAAAGAAAAAGAGCCAGGCATGGTGGCACACACCTTTAATCCCAGCACTCGGGAGGCAGAGGTAGGAGGATCGCCGAGAGTTCAAGGCCATCCTGAGACTACATAGTTAATTCCAGGTCAGCCTGGACCAGAGTGAGACCCTACCTCGAAAAACCAAAAAAAAAAAAAAAAAAAAAAAAGAAATGAGAAACAGGAATGCCTCACAGAGTCAGCAGGTTACTGCCCCTCTCTTCATGACGGAGAGGAAACAGATTCCCCAGCTCCACTGACAGTCCCTGTGTCAAGCCCCTGGGTTCCCCAGGCATGTGAAAACACTCCCACTCTTATAAGGCAACCAAGGCCCAGAGGCCATGTGGCAGGAAGATGCAGGTAGATTTCAAGGCCAGTCTGACAGTATGCCCACCAAGACAGGGACACAGCCAGTTCACATCTAAGTGCTACCAGGTGGGTGCAAGTTGATAAGTTGGCCTGACCTTCAGGACCCATCACCTTGACTTCACTGTGTCTCATACATGGGTCAACACCTGGGGTTGCTCACTTACCTCCCCCAGCTAGCCCAGGGTAGCCCCAAGAACCTCACATCAGCCAATGAGTCAGCAGGGTGTTCTCGATTACTGCAGGGTGTTCCCAATCAACAGACTCAATGTTTTCTGTTCTAAGCCTCCCCACCTGCAATATCAATGCCTCTAGGCCTTAATTTCCCCATCCCATTTGGTGGGGTCTTCAGGGACCCTCCTGTCATGGGCATGCCCATGTGGTACATGGGGCACAGCAACAAAGGACAGAGGAGTCGGTGACCCTGCAGAAGCTGGTGCTAGGAACACCTACTTCCCAAAAAGAGGGCTATCTCAGGGCAAAAGGTTGTGAGCCAAGGGCAATTGGAATTGTCTCCAAGGCATAGTAAAGGAACCTCTAGAGAGGTCAAGAGTGAGAAATAAAGTACATTTTGTCCGACTTTTCACAGGAGGTGCTGAGTTGGAGACACACCATATATATGGGCCCTGACTTCTCACTCAGGGTCCTGGTTAAATGGCCCCACATCCTTTTCACCTCCTCTAGCTTCTTGTCCTGAAAGGGAAACATACTTGGGGCTTGGCCCCAGATCTGGGCTTGCATTTTTATTATTATTTATTAATTTACTTTCTGGGGGCAGTTTCAAGGTAGGGTCTCACTCTGGCCCAGGCTGACCTGGAATTCCCTCTGAGGGTCTCAGGCTGGCTTTGAACTCATGGCCATCCTCCTACCTCTGCCTCCCAAGTGCTGAGCTTAAAGATGTGCACCACCATGTCCGGCTTTATTTAATTTTTACTTGTGTGACTGTATTTGTGTATGTGTGCAGGGACACAAATATGCCACAGCACACATGAGGTCAGAGGACAACCTAAGGGTGTCGGTCTTCTGTGTTTGCCTTGTTTTTGAGAAAGGGTCTCTTCTGTTGTCATTTTGCTGCCAGACAAGCCAGTCTAGCTGGCTCTTAAGCTTTGGGATTCTCCTGCTTCTGCCTTCCATTGCCGTAGGTATTTAGGGATTGCAGACATGTGCTCCACTTTGTGTCCAGCTTTACTTACATGACGGATGGAACTTAGGTCAGAAGGCTTTCGAAAAGCAAATGTCTTTAACCACTGGGCCATCTCCTCTGCCTTGGGCTTGGGTTTGACAGCTGGTGTAGTGGCTCCCTTAAGTTCTTTGGATTGCTGGGAGACAAGGGCCTACATCCCACCTGACCTCCATAACTCATACCCCCCTGTGGTGTGACAAACTCCGCTGAGAGAAACAACTGTTGTCATCTTTATCAGAATCAGCTGTGACTACTCACAAGGGACTATTGAGATTGGGCGTGTTGACATTTTCCCATAGAGGGATGGGGGCAGGAAGGATCATCAGACCCTCCCCTGAAATCTCAGCTGCCCCGTGTCAGCTGTATGCAGTAATGCGCATGATGACCTGGGAGCAGATAGAGTATATAAGAGGGTGGAAGATTAAGGACTGGGAACTCCATCTGCGAGGAAGGTGTCGTCCATGCTGGGATAAAAACTTTCAATGCCACAGCTGCTTTGGGGGCTCTCACTACTGTAAGTAACCCCTCGCCCATGCTCTGTAAGGAAGCTCAATAAAGTCATTGATTCCCTGGGGTGAACTTTAGTGGAACTGGACTTTAGTCTGTAGTGGGTGATCTAGCTTCTCAGAGAAGAATTCAAACCACACTTCCTTCTCAAACTTACCAGTGAAAATGAAAGTCTCCAGAGGGTATCCTGTCACTCTGGTGATGGTCACAGGAGGATCATGGAATCATACAGAGTCAGAAGCCACACACCTGCCCCCGCTGGCATCACCTCTGGACATGCCTGTGGCTACTCCACAGGATCCCTGTCTGCCCAAACACAAGCCATCTGGTGGTCACCATGGCAGAGAACCATGCTGAGGGCCCATCACGCACGCACAGGGAGAAACTGCTCTGTGCCTGGCTCTGGGGATTCATCAGAGAACACAAGACAATCATGATTTAGGCTCTAGGACACTCTAGGAAAGATTTTGGCCTGTGGAAAAGTAAAAGGATTAGTAGGATTGGGAAGGCAGGGGTGGGAGTGAGGCTGGGCTTCGGAGGAGGGGCACGAAATAAGAGGGGTAAGTAGCCCACCAAGCAGAGTATCCAGACCTCACAGAGGCCCGGGCAAGATGGGATCTAGATATTGGGGGTAGAGGGGCCGCAACATAGCCTACAGAAAACAGGACAGCGGGAACTCGGCCCACAGGTGAAGGCTGTGGGTACAGGGCCCTGGAGCGCTCAGGCTTACAAGCTTTGCTGAGCACCCACAGCTGGTTAACACTGTCCATCGTACAAGCGAAGATGAAAGCTCTGAAAGGTTAAGCGACTGTCCTAAGGTCACCAGGGAGGAGAATCAGCTGTAACTCTGAGCAGATGGTTCCCCCAATGGCACAGAGCAAGGAGGGCAGGGAAGGAAAGTGGATAGGCCTGAATAAACAGCAGGCCTGAGGACTTTTGGATTGGACTCCGTGGTGCTTAATCTCACTCATCAACTTGGCTAAGCCATGGTGCTCCCACACTTAGTCTGCCAGGTCAGGGCCGAGTGGTTTTTGGGTGACACTAACATTTGTATCTGCAGCTCTGGGGTAGGCCCGACGACCCTGCATGCCTTGGGTGAACCTCATCCAGTTTGAAGGCGTTAGGAAAGGTAGAAGTTGACTCTGTGCAGACTAGTAGTCCCGCCTCTCTGTACCCAGACGCAGTGAGGACTACACCCGGCCAAGGGCAGGTGCAAGAGGACCTAAAGCATGTGGCAAAGGAGGAAGAAGAGCGCCAAGGGCGACCAGGCCAGTGGCCGTGTGCACCTCAGGGTCTGAGAACCCGGCCTGGTCAACTGCTAAGTCGGCCCACCTGGCTCGAGATTACTCACCTGCGCAGGCGTGCGCGCCGTAGGCGTCCGGCCTGGAAGGAACCTCGGCTCCACCGCTGCAGCACAGCCGGATGCCTTTCTCCAGAGCACTGCGGCGGGGGGAGGGGGGCCGCGGAAGTCCCACAGGGGCGGGGCCACACGAGAGGGCGGGCCCGTGCGGAAGTGGGCGTGGTCTTGTCTGGGAGCTGGGAGGGGCGTAGGCATGAGCGTCTGGAGGCGTGGTTCTGAGTCGGGGACCTGTGGCGCGCACCTGCATGGCCTAGCCGGCCACTTCTCGCCTCGGTCCCCAGTCACCGCGGACACCCCCCTCCTACTCCGACTCCCCCACGCGCGATCGGGCCACAGGCTCCAACTTCCATCGCTGCCAAGCGGGTGTCTTAGATGTCATGAGCTCGCTAGGGGATCAGATGCGTGACTGGCACCGGGGTGTACAGGCCGTGGCCCGGGGGGACTGGGGCTGCGCGCTGCACCTCTTCTCGGACGTCCCAGAGCCTCCCGCCAGGATGTGCTTCAATGTGGGCTGCGTGCACCTGCTGGCTGGAGACCCCGAGGCCGCGCTGCGGGTGAGCGTCCTGGGCCTGGTGATAAAGACCACCCCCGCCCCCTCAATCCTTAGGAGAGGTCCAAACTGGATGCGAATGAAGAACGGATTCAGTGAATCCTTTCCTCCCGGTGGGCGTCCTAGATACTTTCATTTTTGTTTATTTGAGAAAAAGAGAGAACGGGCACACCAGGGCCTCTAGCCACTCACTGTAAAGGAATTCCAGAGACATGTGCCACCTTGTGCATCTGGCTTAAGTGGGTCCTGGGGAATCGAACCTAGGTCCTTTGGCTTTGCAGGCAAGACCTTAACCACTAAGCCATCTCCCCAGCCAAAAAGGCTCTTCTTAATTTACCTTCTTGGTCATCTGGGAGGTTCCCTGCCCTTCCCTTCAACTTATCTGGGTATCAATTCTCAAGCAGTTCCTCCTTCAGGGACTGGAGCAGATGGGAACTGTGTAGTCAGGAGACCACTCTTTGTACTGAGGTCACCCTCCGGTTTCTTAGCACCTGGGCCAGTGCTAGCTGAGCTGCTCAGGACTGAGGGTGGGACGTACCTGAAGACAGGCTGGATCAGACTGGGGTGGTCTCCCTGCACCCCATTAGGTACAAGTGTAGGGAGGCTTCAGCAGTTGTCTGCAGTGGTGTGAGGTGCTACAAGGTCTGTCTGTCTCCTCAGTTCTGAGGATTCGCCTGTCTCCTTTGCCTCTCAAACCAGATACAACAGCTCAGGAGTGCATGCCCTGAGCAGGCAGAGGATACCCCTTCTGCCTTTCTACGTGTTTTGTGCTCATTAAAGTAATGCCCATCCCTGGGTTGTGACATAAGCCCACAGTACTCTGCCCACCACTCAGATGACCAGGTTCCCACAAGCAGTGGCATCTGCCTGGACAACACATCAATGGGAAGCAGTTGCCAAGCCCTATGGGAGAGTATCCATGTAAATGTCCTGCAACACATGCCATAGAGAAAACAGGGCCTGATGAAGGGGAATCCCTGTATGTGTGCTTTTGCTTTCAAGGTAGGGTCTCCCTTTATCCCAGGCTGACCTGGAGTTCACTATGTAGTCTCAGGCTGGCCTCAAACTTGGAGCAATCCTCCTGAGTGCTGAGCTTCCTGAGTGCTGGGATTAAAGGCGTGTACCACCATACCTGGCTTTGTCTGTTTTATTTACAGGCAGAGAAGAGACAAAGACATTCCAGGGCTTTTGGCAAACGAACTCCAGATGCATGCACCATGTTGTGCAACCAGCTTTATGCAGGTACTGGGGAACCGAACCCTGGTCATTAGGCTTTGTAGGTAAGCACCTTAGCCACTGAGCCATCTCTCCAGTCCCTTCTGTTTCTCCCATCAGCATTTCACCCATAATTATTTCAGTGACGATTTCCTTGTTCGAATGTTATTGTCCAAGAAAGGAAATCTAAGGGTGTCATCAGGTGGTTCAACAGTGAGTCATGCGTTAACCCAATTCATTCCCTCTCATAGTAACTAGAGAAGGCACAGGGCTATGTGAAATCCCCTGCCATAAGAGGAAGCATGGGCGCTATATAAATTCAATAAAATGAATCCATGTACAAGCATAGGCATATCACTTACACGGAAATTCTCAAGCAGGTGGAGCAGTTGGCAATAAGGAAAACACAGTCTGGGGTGGCTGCATGGAAGGCTATTGGTGTGAAACAATGTTAGATATGACTGCTGTGTGAGGTGGGACTGCAAATGAACCTTCACCTCACCTGTGGGCTGATCAAGCACCTGCAGACCTCGTCAAGCCCAGTTCACCAGCCAGTGTCTTCCTGGCCAGATTTGGTATCAAAGCCATACTGCCTCTTCTTTTGTCTAAGTGAAGGCTGCTGTCCCCACTAGGAACACACATTTCTGAGTCTGGTTTAAGGAAGAGCTCTGCTTTCCATGCATTCATACTAAAACTTCTATGTTCTGATTCTGATATCTAGTGTGCTATTTTGTGTGAACTGCCAGAAAATATTTTTTAAATAAGATAATCTGGGGCTGGAGAGATGGCTTAGTGGTTAAGGTGCTTGCATGTGAAGCCTAAGGACCCAGGTTCTATACCCCATTATCCATGTAAACTGGATGGACAAGGTGGCACATACATCTGGAGTTCGTTCACAGTGGCAAGAGGCCCTGGCATGACCATTCTCTATCTGCCTTCTCTCTCTCTCCGTGTGTGTACATGCACAAATATCTGGAGCTGGGTGGGACTGTTCAGTAAGGCTTTGCTTTATAAGCTTCATGAGTTCAATCTCCAGAACCCAAGTTTAAAAGCCATAAAAAGGGGGGGCTAGAGAGATGGCTTAGTGGTTAAAGGCATTTTCCTGCAAAGCCAAAGAATCCCAGTTTGATTTTCCAATACCCACGGAAGCCAGATGCACAAGGGGGCGCATGCTTCTGGAGTTTGCTTGCAATGGCTGGAGGCCCTGGCATGCCCATTCTCTCCTTTCTCTCTCAAAAAAATATATTTTAAAAATAAATAAAAGACATAAAATTGGGCTGCAGCAAGCTGGGCATGGTGGCACATGCCTTTAATCCCAGCACTCAGGAGGCAGAGTTAAGAGGATAGCCGTGAGTTCGAGGCCACCCTGAGACTACATGGTGAATTCCAGGTCAGTCTGGACTAGAGTGAAACCTTACCTTGAAAAAAAAAAAAGGGGATGGGGGGTGGAAAGAGATGGCTTAACAGATAAGGCCTGCAAAGCCAAAGGACTCAGGTTCAATTCACCAGAACCCATGTACGCCAGATGCACAAGGTAGCACATGTGTCTGGAGTTCATTTGCAGCGGCTGAAGACCCTGGTGTGCACAAAAATTAAGTGTCTGGAGTTCATTCCCAGCACTCGGGAGGCAGAAGGACCCAAGAGTTCGAGGCCCCCTTCTCCCTCCCAGGTCAGCCTGGACCAAAAATTAAAAAAAAAAAAAATTTGGTGGTACATGCTTGTAAGCCCAGCACAGGGGAGGCTGAGATGGAAGAAGAATCCCCGGGGGCTCCATGGCCAGACAGTTTGGCCTAGTTAGATGAGACTACCATGCCGGTGAGAAACCCTGTCTCAAAAAGCAGACGACTCCTGTGGAATGACAGCCGGGGTTATCCTCTGGCCTCCACATGCATGTATATGTGTGCATACACTCCACTACCCCTAACATGCACCCTCATATCCATGAACACACACAAGACTAAACATTAAAAAGGGCAGAGGCTGGAGAGATGGGTTAGCGGTTAAGTGCTTGCCTGTGAAGCCTGAGGACCCGGTTCAAGGCTCAATTCCCCAGCACCCATGTAAGCTAGATGCACAAAGTGGCACATGCATCTGGAGTTCGTTTGCAGTGGCTGGAGGCCCTGGTGCACCCGTTCCCTCTCTCTCACCTCTTTCTATGTCTCTCTGTTGCTAATAAAATTTCAAAAATAAACTTAAAAGCCGGGCGTGGTGGCGCACGCTTTTAATCCCAGCCCTTGGGAGGCAGAGGTAGGAGGATCGCTGAGAGTTCGAGGCCACCCTGAGACTACATAGTGAATTCCAGGCCAGCCTGGACCAGAGTGAAACCCTACCTCGGAAAAAAATAAATAAAAAAATAAATAAATAAAAAAAAAAAAAGGGCAGGGGTAATGGCTCAGTGCATAAAGTGCTTGTCTTACAAGCATGAGGACATGAATTTGGATCCCCAGAACCCATGTGAAAGCTGGACACTGTCAAGCATCTATAGTCCCAGTGCACCTACAGCAAGAAGGGAGGCAGCAACAGGCTAATCTCCAACAGCAGGCGAGCTAGCCTGTGAATGCAGTGGTGAACGAGGAGAACGAGAGTCCCTGCCTCAAACTAGGTAGGTGAGGACTGACGCCCAGTGCCATCTCCACACATACGCCATGGCACATGCACCTGCACTCATGCATGAACATACATGTGCGCACACACAAGAGAATCAGCACTGAAAGAAAACCCAAAACTTCTGCCCAGCCCATCCCCCAGAGGTAGCTGTTACTTATACGTTTTCTTCCAGCAGCTGTCTATCCTCAGGGTAGACAAGATGTGTTTTCTACACCACAGGGTTGGGCCTTGAGCACATCATGAGGCAGCCGAGGAGCCTGCAGTGACACACCTATCCAGGTTCCAGGCAGCTCTTACCAGTTGATGGATCTCTATGTGCACCTGTGGCACTGGGTTACAGATCTGAGTGTTTCACAGGCTTTTTTTTTTTTTTTTTGTCCCTAGGCATTTGACCAAGCAGTGACCAAGGACCCCTGCCTGGCTGTTGGCTTCCTTCAACGGGGAGTGGCTAACTTCCAGCTAGGAAGGTGAGCACCTGCGTCTCATCAGACAGCCCTTTGTTTCTGCAAACCCCACGTTTCCCCTCACTTTCCTCTCTCTTCTGGGTCCCCTCTAGCCTGGCTGAGGATGTCGTGGTCAAGATTGACTGGGTGCTTTCTCAGCACCCCTTGTCTCCATGTCTGTGGAAAAGGGTGCTTGCAGCTGATGTGCAGATGTGGAAAATGGAGCTTTATTTTATTTTTTTATTTTTAGAGAGACACACAGAGAAGGAGAGGGAGACAGATAGAGATGGGCGCGCCAGCAGTCTCTCAGCTGCTGTGAACAAAATCCAGATGTGTGCGCCCCTTTGAGGGCAAGTGCAGCATTGTGCCCTTGCGTCACTTTGCATCTGGCTAAACGTGGGACCTGGAGATTGGAACCGGGTTCTTAGGCTTAGCAGGCAGGTGCCTTAACCTTTAAGCCATCTCTCCAGCCCGGAAAACGGAGCTTTTGTCTCAGACATGAGTCATCACCCAGATTGCTAGGAAGAAGGGAAGGAAAATTATCAGAGCAACAGGCTCCAATCAGACAAGGAGGACTGCCTGGGGGAGGTGCGATGTCTAGTGGGGACAGAAAACTTCTAGCTAGAACTGGAGGCTCCCACATGGTTGGGCTATGAGTGCCCAGGATAGTAGGAAGAGCCTAGGGTACTGATAGGGACCTCTCTCAGAGGGAGTGGGTGCCCGTGAAGCAGAACAGAGCTTTGCAATGGACTCAAACTCCAACATACATGGGGCTGGAGAGATGGCTCAGTGATTAAAGGCACTTGCTTGCAAAGCCTGATGGCCCAGGTTCAATTCCCTAACTTCCACGTAAAACCAGATGCATAAAGTGGCACATGTGTCTGGAGTTCATTTGCAGTGGCAGGAGACCCCGGTGTGCCCATACTCATTCTCTGTCTCCCTTTCTGTCTCTTTCAAATATATATATATACTTTTTTTTTTTATATATATTGGTTATATATATATATATATATATGTATATATATATATATATACTTTTTTTTTTTTTTTTTTTTTTTGTTTTTCAAGGCAGGGTCTCACTCTAGTCCAGGCTGACCTGGAATTCACTCTGTAGTCTCAGGGTGGCCTCGAACTCATGGTGATCCTGCTTCAAATATTTTTTTTTAATTAAAAAAAAAAAAGCCGGGCATGGTGGTGCATGCCTTTAATTCCAGCACTCGGGAGGCAGAGGTAGGAGGATCGCTGTGAGTTCGAGGCCATCCTGAGACTACAGAGTGAATTCCAGGTCAGCCTGGACTAGAGTGAGACCCTACTTTGAAAAACCAAAAAGAAAAAAAAAAAAAAAGCCCTTCTCACTCAGTACATTTGTGTGGACTTGAGTACCACCAAGTGCTAAGATCTGGGGGTTCACTACTGCTCTCAGACCTCCCCAGAACTGGTGGAGAGAGAAGGCTGGAACACCTGAAGGCTATAGCTCACAGGCTCTACTCAGTTCCTCTCTTGTGGCTGCTGAAAGTCCTTTGCTACCCACAGGTTCCTGGAGGCTGTGTCTGACTTCCAGCTAGCCCTGGTACAGCTGAGGGGTAATGCTGCCATTGACTATAATCAACTGGGCCTGCACTTCAGGCTGCAAGCTTGGGAGGTGAGTGGGCACAAGACTTGTGCAGATTCCAGTTGCCAAGGGCTGTAACCTGGGGCTTGGGGTGCTATCTATGGCTGTGGGTTGCCATGGGAATCCTAAGGTGCAACCCGTGTGTGGTTGCTGTCATGGTAGGCTGCCCTGTCTGGCCAGGGTATCGTGGAGACCTGAAATCTCCTGGCCCCTTGCTTGCCCAAGGAGGGTGGGACCACAGTGGAGGGGTGGGGGTTAGTCACAACCTTTCTAGACAGCTGGTGGAGGTTCACATGGGAGAAGGGCAGAGCAGGCTTAGAGATTGTGGTAAGGTGAGAGGCTGCTCGAGTGGGTGAGAAGGGGAACAGAGGCATCGCTGCTGCCTGGCACTGTGCTTTAGAGGGAAGGGCATTGGGAAAGCGTGAGTCTCAGGAAAGGCAACGTGGGGAAGATCACCCAAGGTCGGTCCAGAATCCAGGCCAAAGGCATTCCGTTTGCCAGCCCAGTAACGGTGCTGGGCAGAGTGGGGGTTGGCTTGGCAGTATCCATGACCAGGCCAAAGGACAGCTGGCTGTGGGAGTTCAGGTGTGACCTGGCAGGCTGTAGGAACTGAGGGCCACAGGAAGGGTGGGTGGGTTCCTCCCTTCGTAGCAAAGCTGGCTTGATTCTGTGAGAGAATGGGCTCCCAGAGACTCACCTCACTCCACGTGTCACTGAGGCTGTAGCACAGTCTTAGCTCAGTCCAGCCTGCCCACGCGGGTTCTGAGTGCCCTTAGGTCCCCCAGTGGGGACTCTCCTCAGACACATCACAAAGTGTAGAAAGTAGTGCTGGAGAGATGACTTAGCGGTTAAGGCACATGCCTGTGAAGCCTAAGGAACCAGGTTCAATTCTCCGGGTCCCACGTAAGCCAGATACACATGGTGGCGCATGCGTCTAGAATTTGTTTGCAGTGGCTAGAGGCTCTGGCACGCCCATGCTCTCTCTCTATCTCCTTCTATCTCTAATAAATAAAATTAAAAAAAAAAAAGTGTGGGCTGGAGAGATGGCTTAGGGGTTAAGGCGCCTGCCCCCTAAGCCTAAGAACACTGGTTCCAATCTCCAGGTCCCACGTTTAGCCAGATGCAAAGTGACATAGGGGCGCAATGCTACACTTGACCACAAGGGGGCGCACACATCTGGATTTCGTTCGCAGCAGCTGAGACACTGCTGGCGCGCCCATCTCTGTCTCCCCTCCTTCTGTCTATCTCTGTGTCTCTCTCCAAAAAAATAATAAAAAATAAAATTTTTTTTAAAAAAAAAGAAGTGTAGGAAGTAGTGACTGGGGCTAATATAGGATGATGGGTGCCACATTGGAGTGGCACAGGCCAAGGGGACGCTTGAGACACAGAGAGCTACCTCTGCTGTCCCAAGCAGAAAAAGGCCCAAAGCAGAACATGGCCCTGCTAGAGGTGAACTGGACACAGGGCACGACTACTTGGTTTGTGCTACAACGGAGCCAGCTGGCCTGATCCCCACCCACAGCCCCCATGTCAGCTTGACAGAAGAGCTTTTCAGCTGCCCAGGTTTGGGAAGCCCAGGTGGGGGTCATGACCCCTGTCGTCACCTCTCACTTACTCCCAGGTGCTGTATAATGTGGCGTCAGCGCAGTGCCAGACAGGGCTCTGGACGGAGGCTGCCAACACCCTAATGGAGGCCATCTCCAAGTGGCCCGAGGGAGCCCAGGACAGACTGTACATTGCCTTGGACCAAGTGCGGGTAAGGAGGGTAGGTGAGAGGTTTGAGGTTAGGGTCTGGAGCTTAAGCCCTCAAAGACCAACTGCATGACATGGATGGAAATGGCCTGTGAGAAATGATGGGGACCCAAGTGGCTCCAAGGCTCCCGTAGCTATGGTCACCCAGGTCCACAATGCCCCATTCCAGAAACAGGTTCCCCTGCAGCTGCGGCAGGTCCCTAGGGGTGAAGTCTTCCGGCCTCACAGGCGGCACTTGAAGCACCTGGAGCCCATGGATTTCCTCGGCAAGGCCAAGGTAAAGCCTAAATGCTCAGCTGCCCAGATCTCATGTCGAGCTCACAGGCAGCTCCTGTGCTGGGCACGTAGTATGTTCATGGGGAAATTGTGGGCACAAGGGTTATAAGGTTGTGGGTCAGTGTCCCTACATGGTCTGTGGACGTGGAGGCAGAACTCTCTGGAAGCCAGCTGCAAAGGAGGGAGCTCAGGTCTTCTCAAGATTCCTGACGGCACCCCTCCCCACCAGGCCACATTCCTCTCCCAGCCGCTCCCAGTATTTTCATGGTCACATCTTTCTCTGCATATCTGCTGTAGACAGCAAGCTCCTGCAACAGCTGCTCCCTAAATCATGGGATATGGGGGGTGGCCCTCCTCCAAAACGCAGGGGAAGAATTCAGGATATGTACTTACAGTGTCACAAAGAAGGGCTAACTTGGCATTGCACTAGTAACCCCTGTCTGGTCACTTGCAACAGTACTTGTGCCCAGAGGCCTACACACTGTGTGACCATGTGCAGCTCCCTGCAACATCACTGCCCACGAACAGCCCCTGGGGCGGGCAGGGCTGGATGTGGGTGGAAAGGGGACTGTATTCATGCTCCTGTCAAAGTCCATTTATCACAGTGGAAGACTAGTTGAAGAAACAAAAATGTTTTTAAAAGTTGAACTAAAAATAACTTGAAATTATCAGCACAGATGTTTTTCTTTGTCATGTTCCCCCCGCCCCCCCCCCCCCGTGGTGGCCCTGGATTGACAACCCTTACCCAACAGATTGGAGTCTCAGAGGTGCTAGGGGGACAGGGCTGCAGGAGCAGACCCACCTGATGAGTGCCAACTCAGCTGTGCTTTTGCCCACACCAGGTGGTGGCTTCTACCATACCTGATGACCAACACTCAGTCTGGCCTCAACAGGTACGTGGGCAGACGTCGAGCAGACCAAGCCTGTCTTTGCCTGTTTTTTTGTTCGTTTGTTTTTTGGTTTTCTTTTGTTTTTTTCAAGGTAGGGTCTCGCTCTAGCACAGGATAACCTGGAAGTCACTATGTAGTCTCAGGATGGCCTTGAACTCATGGCGATCCTCCTACCTCTGCCTCCCAAGAGCTGGGATTAAAGGCGTGTGCCACCACGCCCGGCTGTCTTTGTCTGGCTTTGCAGAACTGTCCACTGCTGAGGAAGTAGAACTCTGCAGTTCTGTATCCTCTTTGGTCCCTGGTGCCCTGCTTCCATTGACCCCAGCCTCCTACTCTGATGGGTCATGTGGGTGTGGGGGGGGGTAGATGTGCTTTTTCAGCCCAGTGTGTTGGGCCATCAGCACAGGTGGTCTTGTTCATCTTAATAATGAGGAAGGCTTGTCCATAGACACCCCCAACCAGGGTGAAGTGGTGCTAGGGCTATACCATGGTAGGATAGGGCCTGTGTTCTGCTCTGGTGTCTCTTGATTCTGGAGGAGCAGAGGCCCTGTGTGAAAGGCCTGGATTCTTGCCCATTGCATTCTTGCCCTGTGCACAGCCACTCCCCGCTAGAGGACAGAAGCTCCCCAGTGTCGGGAAAGGGACAAATGGCCTCTTCAGCCCACTCCCCATGTTCCAGCTCCACTTATCATGAAACTATTCCTTGAGGAAGTTGGGGAGAGAACCCTGGGGTCATCATGATTCCAGAATGAGGGGACTAGGGTCTGAGCTAAACTTACCAGGAGGACACTCTTGTGAAATGCTATGGGACAGAGTTCCTTTTCAGTTTGACAGATGGGGAGGCTGAGCCTGGGGTGCTCAAGTCATGGGGATGTAGAAGACAGAACAGTCCTGAACCCCAGGCTTCACCCTCCTCACTACCTCAACTTCTACAGACACACCTCATTTCTATTTTTAAAAATGCTTTATCTATCTATCTATCTATCTATCTATCTATCTATCTATCTGAGAGAATGGGTGCACCAGGGCCTCCAGCCACTGCAAATGAACTCCAGACACATGCGCCACCTTGTGCATCTGGCTTTAAGTGGCTTCTAGGGAATCAAACCTGGGTCCTTTGACTTTGCAGGCAAGGGACTTAACGGCAAAGCCATCCCTCCAACCCACACCTTATTTCAATACCATCTGGACAGCGGTAGCAGAGGGACTTGGGCAGGCTGGGCTAGGCTCCAACCCCATGCTGACAAGCCCAGAGAATGAAGACTCCTCTCCTCCCCAGGTCAAGTCCTAATCCTCAAAAACAAAACAAAACAAACAAACAAACAAACAAACAAAAGCCAGCACTCAGTACAGTCTCACAGGCCATTTTGACTCAGTTACCTGCCATGAGCCAGAGAGCACACCTGGGCCTCAGGGAGGGCTGGCAGCCGCCTCGACAGCCAGGCCAGGGATGTGGTAGGGTTAACAGTAGTGACCGGACACCAAGGGAAGGGTCAGCTTATTGGCACATGCTCAAACCCATCACTGGGGCCACCATCAATGCCAGGCATGTGGCCTCTACTGGATAGACAGTAATCAGATCATGACAGCCTAGGGGCAGACAGGGGAGGAGGCCCCAACAACCCTAACCTTCTCTCCTGGACTCCATAAGCCCACAGAGCTCCAGGTGCCTAGGTGAGGCAGGGGCAGCCAGAATTCTACGTTTAGTTTGGTACATATCACAGGATGCAGTGAGGACAGTCACTCCACTCTCTCTTTCATTATTGTTCAGTTAATTCTTTACAGCTGTGCTCAAAAGTCCCCAGAAGCTTAAACCTGTGTCTGCTAGTTCTGTGCTGGGCTGTAAGCTTCACAGGAGGCAAGACCTTCCTTTCCCTAATGGCCCCCTTAAAGTCAGCTCACAAGCCATGCCCATGAGTGCCCAGAGATCAGCATGTGGAAGGGCCATCCAGTTTGGGCCACTCTGAGCTCCCTCTACTTCCTCCTAAGCCTTATAGAGGGCCTGGAGAGCAGGTGGATCTCCACTGGTGCCAGGCAGCCTGTTTACTGTCTCTATGCCTGTGAGGACCCAGCCCATTCCTATATCTCAGGTGGGCTGTAGTCAGGGCCCAGAATTCACTCCCTAATACAGGTTGGCTTGTGACTTCCTGCTAGATGCTGGCCCAGCTCCCAGGCCATATCCTCAGCACTGGCTTTGCCAGGACAGAGCTCCTGGCAAGTCCCAGGCAGGGAGTTTCTCCCCTGAGGCCAGGTCCTCCTCTACCCCAGGACTCCTGTACTCCACGCCCTATCCTACCACCCCCATGCTCAAAACCCCATCAACCTGTGGCTTCCCTTGCAGAGGTCCCAAGTGGAGCAAGATGGCCACCAGGCTCTTCCACCCACAGGTAAGGGGTTCCTGAGTGTTGGAGGTGGGGGCTCTGTGGAAGGAGCCCCCCTCAGGGGAGCTGGAACACAGGATAGGCTCTTGTCTCCTAAGGAAAGTTTGAGGCAGAGAAAAGTTGCCTGCCGGCCATTCCTCTATCCCTAAGCTTCCCTTTTGGGAAAAGGTGGTCACATGAGCCCTGGTCTATGCTACAGGACTGCTGGCATCTGAAGGGCCTAGACCAGACCCCTCTGAGGACCCTTCAGACACTGAGGTAAGAGCTGTCCTTCCTGTCTCCTTCCCTGTCAGTCACTTGAAGTAAGGCCTCACCCTCAAAATCCACTTTCTAGCCCTTAGCCTTCCTCAGTCTCTGCCCTCACTGCGTGGACCAAAGTCCATTCTATCTTCAAAGGCCATGTTACTTCTTTTCTGTCCCCAGGGGGCAGCTGCAGAAGGCCCTGAGTCCTCAGTGACTGCCACTGTGCAGTGCCACTTTACTATAGCCCTGAAAGTCCCCAGAGGGGCTGGTCTGTCCAGTCTTCAGGCACTGCTGGCTAAGGCCCTCCTTCACCAGGCCCAGCTAGGGCAGCTCAGGTGGGTCAGAAAGCTTCCCTCGGGAGGTCCTCTGAGCTGGAAGGGAGAGGGGTTTGTTCTGAGCTGGAGGGTTTTGCCAGGCAGGGACGAAAATTTAGGCCTCCCTAGCCCCAGGCCAAGGATCCTAGGCAAGCCACTGGGTCAAGCTGGGGCACATTCCCCTCAAGAAAGTCCAGGCACTGCCCTCTTTGCAGTCCCTAGGTGGGCCCCCTCCCTGTGGCCTATGCTCAGGACTCTTTGCAGTTACCAAGTGCGAGGTGAGGAAGGGCTCTGGATCCCCATTTCCGGGGATGAATCTCTGCAGAGTATGTGGAAGGGTATGGCTGTGGGCCCTAAAGGGCTACGACTCAAGTGCCAGGTGAGCCAGGGGATGGGGGGTGGGGGTAGGGGAAGACCACAATACCTACTGGTGGCAGCCCAGGCAGGTGGGGGAAGGCTTCTCCTCTGTGCCCCTTTAGCTAATCTTCCTGCCGCAGGGGGCTGTGGGCCGGCCAATCCTCTACCAGGTAGTGGCCCAGCACGACTACTCAGCTCAGGGGCCCGAGGACCTGGCCTTCCGCAGAGGAGACAAGGTGGACGTTCTGTGTGAAGGTAGAACAATGCTGCCCCTCCCCAACACTTCTGGGCTGCCCAGGCCTGGGGTGGGCGGTTCTGGGGCTCAGCCTGTGCCGTAAGCAGACACCACCCATCATCTCTCCACAGTGGACGAGGCCTGGCTGGAAGGGCACCGTGACGGCCATGTTGGCATTTTCCCTAAGTGCTTTGTGGACCCGGTTGGTGCTTGTAAGGGAACCCCAGCTTCCCTAGGGCTCCAGCCAGGAGACGGGTACTAAGCAATTCTGTGGCAAGACTGGTTTTTAATAATAATAAAAACCTATCCCCCCACCATGATGTGACCCATATTCTGGGATTGGTGATAAAAAAGACCCAGTTGAAGCTTCGATAGCATGAGGTGGGCAGGCTGGGCTGTGGGGCCTGAGTTCCAACCATCTGGTGGGGTCTGATCACAGTGTGAGGAGCCAGGGGTCCCTGCTGAGTTGGCCACAGCCTCCTCCCGAAGCTAGATTCCCCCCCTTCTGTTTCTACACTGTGGGATGGTCTCCCGATAGCCAGTGTGACCCCCTCCCAAAGGCAAGGTAAGGGCAGGCACGTCATGAGGTGACATCTTGGTCTGCCTGCTGAACAGAAGCCCTTGGGTTCTGGCGGCTCAGGAGGGTGGGCATGCAGGATGCGCCCAGTGGGTCCTGTGTGTCAAGGGCTTTCTTTCCTAAGGACAGCTGATGCTGGCTCCCAAGGTCTAGACAATGTAAACCTTCACATTGCTGCCACTAAATCCCAACACTGCAGACACTCCCCAGAATCTAGTTCAGTTTGGCCACCCACCTAGTCCTGAGGCCAGAAGAGCTGAACTGCAGCTGCCCCAAGAATCGTCACAAGGGTTAGCACCACAAACACTACTCCGGCCATCCAGATGCCGTAGCTCTGAGCTCGCCACTCAGTGGGCGCCTCAGCGGGGATCATCCCTGTCAGGTTGAGCATGTAGCCCAGCGTCCAGCCAATGTCCATGCCGCCGGCCTGTGACACACATGACTGCTCAGGGTTGTTGCTGGGTAACTTCCGCAAAAGTCCCATCCCATCCTCACCCTGGACCAGACGTGCCAAGCCTCCGGGCAGCATTCACCTGCTTCTGAAACTGGATGTTAGGCCAGGTATCCTCACTGAAGCCGTAGCCCTCCAGAAGCAGTGTGACGATGTACAGGCCCGAGGCACAGTAGTCCTGCAGCCAGCGCTCCTGCCCCGGGTAGTTGGCTTCCACCTGAGATGCCAGAGGCCAAGGAGCTGGTGAGGGCCCCACGACCCCCATGCACCTCCCTTCATTTATGTGGGACTTCTGCATACCCAGGCCTCAAGCCTCTGGGCGGCAGGGGAGTGCGTATCTCAGGATGTTGCCGTGGAGATCAGGCAGAGTGGCCTGCCTCATGGCTGTCTCATCTGGACTCAGAACTTGCTCTCCTTCCCACCTAGTGCAAGCCCCCCCCTTCTTGGCCAGTGCCCACTCCCCAACCCTGCCGCCTGTGTGGGGTTGTCCAGTAAAGCTCTATAAGACCCCAGAGGCCCTGCCTGCCTCAGCACGGGGGTGGTGGGGCGTAAGGGCAGGTATACAGGACCACCCACCAGCTTCCAGGGCCTCTGGCAGAACTCCCAGATGGTGGTGTTGACCGTGCTCAGTGATTGCCTGGAGGTGAGGTTCAGGAAGTGGAATGTGTAGTAGAAATTGGAGAAGGCCTGGGGGGAGTGGAGAAGGCTGTGCCTGCCTGCAGGAGGCCCAGGACACGTCAGGTCAGGTTTTCCCATGGGTGCCAGTGTCCCTAAGAGCCGACCAAGGTTCTCCTGTTCCCATGTTCCTGGGGCCAGATGGGCACTGGAGACCCCAGAAAGAAACTAGGGCTTGGAATAAGGGTGAGCTCACATAGAACTGGCCATGCACAGGGGGCTGGTACACCCCATTGAAGGCACAGTCTTCACGGCCCTGACAGCTGGAGAAGTTGAAGAGGTCCCGGATGGCTGCCACACAGGCCCCAGGGTTGCCTGTCCCCTCAACCACGAGGCTCTGGGTGAAGTTCATAGGGGCCGTAAGGTGGACACAGGGTGATTCATACAAAGGGGCCAGGGATTGTGTGGCCCGGTAGCCACTGTGGTAGCATGGGTGCCGGACCAGGGCCACCTGGTTCTTCTGTGGGAAACGGAGCAGACATGAACATCAAGTTGTAAGACTCCCACACCACTCTCTTTCCCCACTCCTCAAAGGCCAGCCTTACCTGCACCAGCTCAGCCAGGAGCCTGCTCAGCATCTGGTCACGACCAAAGCAGAGATGACTGTAAGTGTAGATGCTATAGTTGGCTCCATATAGCAGGAAGGTGGCCTGGGTGCTCTGGTCAAGGATGGGGTCCCGTGGCACAAAGCTGATCTGGGTAGAGGCTCCCCCCAGGTCCAAGGCACCCACTTGAGTCCCTTCTTCAGGCAGGATCCATTCTCCAAAAGAATACTGGCCACAGACAGGGTGCTTAGCCCTGGGCAGCCACACTGACCCCAGCTGCTGGTCAGCCAGCCCCAGACCTTTGGTCCTTCAGACTGGCCCCCATCCGTAGGATACCCACACACCTTGATTAGCATCCCCAGGACATAATTGATGGTGATCCAAGCAAAGGCACCTTCATCCTGTCCAGCCAAGATCTTGGCACCCCAAAAATCCACAGGAGACTCGCTTAGCACTCGGGAGACTGCAGCCAGGATATCCCTTGCCTGGGAGCTGTTCTTCTCGCTGGGCAGAGAAGATCAGGACCAAACTAGAGGAAATCCCAGCCCAGCTCCTACTCTACCCCACCCCAAGGTGTTGAGGCTGGCTTGTGGGGCTGCCCCTCACAGACGTAGCTTTCGAGTCCTCACCTGAGCAGCCTCATTCCAGCTGTGGCGCCCAGGAATGTGGGTGTTTCTTGATGCTGGGTCTTTGGGATCAATGCCAGTGCCTCTTCCAGGCAGCCCCTCAGGCTCTCCCCAGCCTGTGCAGGGTCAGAGGCGTAGGAAGAGATTCCAGGTCCTGAAACACAGCATCTGAGGACAAGGCTCCAGCTTGGAGGTGGAGGGTGAATGGTGGACCCAAAAGATGTAGTCACACTCTGACTCTTGGAGCCTGTGAATGTGCTTTTTGTGGGGGGTGGGAAATGGGTCCTTCCAGGTTTAATTTAGGACCTCAAGTGGGGCATTGTGGTGCTCCCTGAAATCCCAGCACTCAGGAGGCCAAGACAGGGAAATCAAGAGTTTGGGTGACATAGCTGGATGCTGTCTTAAACAACAAAGGAGATCTCAAGATGAAGCCATCATGATTGCATGGTGGACCCCAAGTCCAGTGACCAGGGTCTTTACAAGAAGAGGCGAGCAGTCCTAAGACCCTTGCCTTTGGGGATCCTGGAAAGGCTGGTCCTATAACTCCTGGACCCTTAGGCTTCTGATATCTAGTACTGAGAGGAACCCTAGGAAATGAACTCGGGACCCTGCAGCTGGGGGCCTCTGCTATCAGAGCTGTGTGGTGCTGAGGTATGAAAACAGGGCAGGGGGAGGGGGAACAGAAAGGGTCTTGGCTAGAGGTCTGACATGGGATCAGGTGGGGAAAAGCCAGGTACAGGACTCGAGGGTCCATTTGTGGTGTGGGTTCTCACCAGAGTTCCCAGCTGTGTGACCTTGGCTGGTCACTTGGCCTCTCTAAGCCCTTTTCCTTCAGGTGGATCTGATTCGCTGAGGACTAGAAAGATAGCTTCCACCTGGCACCAAGTGGTCTCTTGAGCCAGGCCTCTAGTTACCAGCTGTAAGTCCAGCCAGGCAGCAATGACTAGTCCAGCACCTTCTCTGGGACTGCCCACTGACCTTCTACTTGGCAGGCCAGGGCCTGGCTGACCACACCCGTGTCCTTCTCCTTGTTTGCTGGCCACTGGTACACAAAGAGGGATGTGTGGGAGGAGCCGGCATCGAACACGATCCCAAACTAGAGACAACACTGGGGTCAAGAGGGGGTGGGGACCAGCCTCCCAGTCTCCCAGCCCGGCCTTCCCCATTGGGTCCCTGAGTCAAACCTTGGTGCGTGCAGGCAGGAGGACATTGGTTGCCTCCACCAGGATGAGGATAAGTACGGTGAGGCCAGACGCTGTTGCTGCCCCCAGCAGAGTCATGAAGACCCGCTCCTTCCAGGAGAGCCCCATTGTAGGAAGGGCTGAAAGTGTAGGGGTGTGTGGAGTGGGCAGCAGTGGGTACCCAGACTGCCTGCTGCCCATACCACAAGACCTCTAGAGGCAGGCTCTTAACACACCCCAGTCTCATTCAGACACCACCCACTTGGGGCTTAGGCAGCCTTCCTCAGCCAGGTCAGTAGCAGGAACAGCCACACTAAATAGGGTAAGTACAAAGCGCAGAGCCGGGCCAGGTAAGCCCCGCGGTGTCAGAGAGCCTGGGGCCAGCACAAGATGCATTGTCTTTACACAGCCCCATGGAGTCTATGACTGCCCTTCTCCATAATACCACCGTAAAAGGCCAAGGGAACTTGGCAAGAGGGGGCCCATGCATGCTTCAGAGCAGCTCCACTCAGGTGCCCTACTTCCCCCTGCTCTCACCAGGAAGAGGCTCAGCTCTGGACTGAACTTGAGGCTCTTCTCCAGGTTCTCCAGAGCAAGACTTATCCCTGGGAGTCCTAAGGCTGGAGCTATGCCACATAGAATCCAGCACCCCTGTGAGGCCAGCTGCTAGCCTAAACTTCTTAACAAAGACATCTGTTTTCTTTCTGAAAACTAACCTTGTATCCCTCTAATCATTGAGATTTTTTTTTTTTTTTTAGTTGACTCCAGATGGCCCTGGGCAGCTGACCAAGCTTGACACAGGAATGCCATTTTCATGGGGCCCGGCAGGAGTTCTCAACCCCCAAACCACTCTAATCCACCCATGTACATGAGGGTCACCCTGCCCCAGGTCAGCTTCATCCTGGACGCTGCTGCCCACTGGACTAGTCAAAATCAGAGAGATTCTCTGAGATTTGGCAACTTTGAGTCTATGACTTCGTGCTCTGTGGCATGTTCCACCCCCCACCCCCAGCCAAGAATGCGGACACTCCCAGTGTTTCGTGAGTCGCAAGCAGAGGCTGGACTGGGCACAGGATAATCGGTGCATGAACCCATTTAAAGAGGTCCAGTGAAGCAAGAAAGGAAAGGTGACTTGCTGAGGACCAGGCTTGCATCTCAAATAAGCAATCCATGGCAGAGGTAAATGGATAAAAGGCAGGAGCCAAGAATCTAGAGACCCCACCTCTGGGCATGTAGCGCCAAGACTGGGTAAGCAGAAAAAGAGGATATGGAATGCTCCCTCACAAACCCAGGACAGATGACCACTTACCTAGGACAACCCCCAGACCAGAAGTCTCTTGAGACCCTCACCTGGGCTGGTAGTCAATCTTCAGCGACAACTGAAAGAAGCTCTGTACCTGGTCACAACTATCCCAAGCACCTGCTGTCTTTCACCCCAGGCTCCGCCCACCTGAACCTGGGGCTGTGGTGGGGAGGGACAGGCCCGCTTTCCACCTGTTGCCCAGAGTCCACTGTCTACCAGCTTTACACTGCAGTATCAACTCCAGGCTTGCACTGCACCCCTGGTGAGGGAGGAGGGGCAGTGCCCCTGGCTGAAGATGACCTTTGAAGCTGCCCTGGAGATAGGAGGGAGGGCAGATCTTGGGAATCCCAGGTCTCCCCTCATTGTTGTAGACCTTGCCCTCGGCCCCGCCCACTGGGACCAGGTTTAGAGCAGAGTCAGATGACAGATGACCTGGGAGGCCAGAGACTGAGTGCAGGCAGCTGCAAAGAAAGGAGGGACAGAAGCCGCTCTCTTTTAGCCCTGTTTGGCCTTTTAAAATAGAAGGTGGGAAGAAGAAGGGGTACAGTGGGGCTGGGGGGATAAAGGAAGGAAATCAAAATCAATGTATATGAAATTGTCAAAATTTTTTTCTCTACTTTTTGGTCATTTGTATGTGTATGTTAATATATGTGTGCTTTTTGTTGTTGTTGTTGTTGTTCAAGGTAGGGTCTCCCTCTAGCCCAGACTGACCTGGAACTCACTATGTAGTCTCAGGGTGGCCTCAAACTCACGGCAATTCTCCTACCTCTGCCTCCCGAGTGCTGGGATTAAAGGCATGAGCCACCACGCCCAGTTATGTGTGCTTTTTAAAATTTTGTTTGTTTGTTTGTTTGTTTGAGGTAAGGTCTTGCTCTAGCCCAGGCTGACCTGTAATTCACTCTGTATTCTCAGGCTGGGCTCGAACTCACAGCGATCCTCCTACTTCTGCCTCTCGAGTGCTGGGATTAAAGGCGTGAGCCACCATGCCCAGCTGGTGTGTGCGTTTTTTATGATGTGAGGTCTATGGGTGTGTGTGCTTGCGTGGCTTGCGTGTGGAGGTCAGAGGACAATCCTTGGGTATTTCTCTTCCTCTTTAATCTTTTGAGACAGGGTCTCTCTTGCCATGGCTGTTAGTGAACTTCCAAATTCTCCCACTCCACCTCCCATTGCTGTAGGTGCATCGGGATTATTGCTACTTTGGTTCAGCTTTGTGTGACTGCTAGGGAATTGAACTCAAGCCAGCAGACTTGCAAGCAAACACCTTTAACTACTGAGCCATCCCTCCAGCCCAATTAACATTAAAAAAAATATTTTATTAGGCTGGGTGTGGTGGCACACACCTTTAATCCCAACACTTGGGAGGTTGAGGTAGGAGGATCTCTGTGAGTTCAAGGGCAGCCTGAGACTACACAGTGAATTCCAGGAAAAAAAAATTTATGGATTTATTTGAGAGAGAGGAGAGAGAGAAAATGGGTACACCAGGATCTCTTACCATTGTAAATGAACTCCAGACACGTGTTACTTTGTTCATCTGAGTTTACATGAATACTAGGGACTCAAACCCTGGCTATCAGGCTTTGCAAGAAAGTACCTTTAACTACTCAGCCGTCTCTCCAGTTCCAGCCCATTTTTGGAAGGAGGGATTTCAATGTAAGGTCTCACTCTAGCCCAGGCTAAACTGGAACTCACTCTGTAGTCCCAGACTGCCTCCAGAGTGCTAGGATTAAAGGCATGTGCCACCACACCCTACTCCCCAACCCAGGTTTTTTTTTGTTTGTTTGTTTTGTTTTTTGGTCTTTCGAGGTAGGGTCTCGCTCTAGCTCAGGCTGACCTGGTATTCACTATGTAGTCTCAGGATGGCCTCGAACTCATGGTGATCCTCCTACCTCTGCCTCCTGAATGCTGGGATTAAAGGCGTGCGCCACCACGCCTGGCTCCCAACCCAGTTTTTTAAAAATTATATATTTGAGAAAGAAGCAGAGAGTAAGTATGGCCAGGGCTTCCTGCCACTGCAAATGAATTCCAGAAACATGTGCCACTTAGTGCACCTGGCTTTTGAAATTTTTTTCCTACTTATTTGAGAGACAGAGAGGAATAGAGGCAGATAGAAAGGGAAAATGGGTGCACCAGGGCCTCTAGCCACTGCAAACAAACTGCAGATGTATGTGTCACCTTACACATCTGGCTTACATGGGTCCTGGGGAATCAAACCTGGGTCCTTTGACTTTGCAGGCAAGCACCTCAACCTCTAAGCCATCTCTCCAGCCCGCATCTGGCTTTATGTGGGTACTGAGAAATTGAGCCTGGGCCGTCAACTTTGCAAGCAAGTGACTTTACCTACTGAGCCGTCTCTCCAGCCCTAGGTCAATTTTTTTAAATATTTTATTTTTTTATTTATTTGAGAGAGAGAAGAGATAATGGGTGTACCTGGGCCTCCAGCCACTGCAAACATACTCTAGACATATATGCCACCTTGTGCATTTGACTTACGTGGGTACTGAGGAATTGAACATGGGTCCTTAGGCTTTGCAGGTAAATGCCTTAACTGCTAAGCCATCTCTCCAGCTCTCAATTTTTAAATTAAAAAAAATTATTATTATTTTCTGTATTTTTTAAATTTTTTGATGTAGGGTCTCACTCTAGTCCAGGCTGACCTAGAATTCACAATGTAGTCTCTGGATGGCCTCAAATTCACGACTAGTCCTCCTACCTCTGCTTCCCAAGTGCTGGGATTAAAGGCATGTGTCACCATACCTAACCTAAAAATTATTAATTTGTGTGTGTGTTTTTGCATATATGCACATGTGTGTGAAGGTATGCACATGCCATGGTGTATGTGTAAAGTTTAGAGGACAACTTTCATATCAGTTCTTGCTTTTCTACTTTATTTTAGACAGGGGGAGGGAGGAAGGGAGGGAGAGAAGGAGAGAGAGGGGGAGGAAGGGAGAGAGAGAATTGACACACTAGGGCCTCAGCCACTGCAATCGAACCCCAGACACTTGTACCACCTAGTGGGTATGTGCAGCCTTGTGCTTGCCTGTGGTTCCTGGTCGTCCTAGGGCCATGGCACCTTGGTATCCTAGGGGCATCCAGGCAATGGCAGAATAGCTGTGAGTGCGATGCGAAGAAACACCTAGGAGATAGCTTCCAAGAACAGCTTGTTTATTTACCAGGGGAATGGGTTAATAAGTGTTTGTGAAAGAGCTGGAAGAGGCACAGTCATAAAGGGATCGGTCAGTTCAAAGGTCTGCCGATGCCTAATTAGCATGTACTGACATCATGGGTGAGCGAGGAAGGGTCACATGGTCTAAGCAGTGGCAGGAAAAGGTATAGGGAATGAGTAGGGGGATTGGCTGTGTGAAGGCTGCTGGCTGGTACCTCATTAGCATATAGGAACATAAGCAGATAAAGGTCACAAGGTTCTGGGGAAAGTGAAACCTAAGTCTTATCAGGATGTCCAGGTGCCCCTGGCAGGGGGCGGGGGGGGGGGAGCGGCCTCGCTGCTACTGGTCTCAAGATTGCTGGGGGTCCAGGCTCACTACAACCTCGGGGGGAGGGAGTGGCCTCACTCCTGCCAGCCTGGAGATTATTGGGGTCCAGGCTCACTGCAACCTCAGGGGTCTGAGGCCCTTAGTCATACTTGACAGCTCAGGCCTGCCTCTGGTAGCCCGGGGACCTTCCACCATGCCCTACACTTGCCTCACCTTTGTGCGCTTGGCTAATGTGGGATCTGTATTTCTTGCTGTACTCCTTGAGAGCTTCTGGGAAATTCTCCTGTCTCGGCCTCCCATCTCATCATTGGCGTCAGCAAGTTGAAATTATAGAAGCCCAGCAAGGCTTCCAGCTTTTTATCTTTTTGTTGTTGTTTTGTTCTGTTTTTCAAGGTAGGGTCTCACTCTAGCTCAGGCTGTCCTGGAATTCACTATATAGTCTCAGGGTGGCCTCAAACTCTTAAAGATCCTCCTACCTCTGCCTCCCAGTGCTGGGATTACAGGCATGCTCCACCACGCCCAGCTCCATTTAAAAAAATTTTTTTTTGTTTATTTATTTGAGAGAGGCAGAGAGAGAGAGAGAGAGAAGGGGCAGACAGAGAATGTGTGTGCCAGAGCCTCCAGCCCCTGAAACAAACTCCAGATGCATGCACTACCTTGTGCATCTGGCTTACATGGGTCCTGGGGATAGAGCCTCAAACCAGGGTCCTTAGGCTTCACAAGCAAGTGCTTAACTGCTAAGCTATCTCTCCAGGCTCCTCCTTTTTATCTTTTTATGTGGGGTCTGAGAATTGAACTCAGGTACTCCAGCTTGAGTAATGACAGCTTTATCCATCCAGCCATCTCCTCACCCCTTAAAAAAATTAATACAGAAAAGCAAATAAACAAATTTAAAAAAATCATAAGGTGAGCTGGGGAGATGGCTTAGAGGCACTTGATTACAAAGCCAGATGCCCTGGGTTAAATTCTGTAGTACCCACATAAAGCAGAGGGCACAAAGTGACACATGCGTCTGGAGTTTGTTTACAGTACAAGAAGCCCCGGGGCACTCATTCTCTCACCACCCCCCTTTCTCTCCTTGCAATAAATTAAAAAATATTTTAGCCAGGTTTGGTGATACACACCTTTAATCCCAGCACTCGGGAGGCAGAGGTAGGAGACTCACCATGAGTTTGAGGCCAGCCTGAGATTACATAGCAAGTTTCAGGTCAGCCCTACATCAAAAAAAAATTTAAAAATCATAAGGGGCTGGAGAGATGGCTTAGTGGTTAAGGTGCTTGTCTGTGAAGCCTAAGGACCCAAATTCAATTCCCCAGTACCCACATAAACCAGATGCACATGATGGCATATGTCTGGAATTAGTTTGCAGTGGCTAGAGGCCCTGGTGCACCCATTCTCTATCTACCTCTTTCTCTCTCTTAAATAAAATAAATAAATAAATAAAACCATAAGGTATTATTGCAGCCAGGTTCACATTGCTGGCAGAAATCACCCAACCAAGAGCAGCTTGTGGGGGAAAAAGAGGTTTATCTTGGCTTACATACTCAAGGGAAGCTCCATGATGGCAGGGTAAAACAACGGCATGAGCAGAGGGTAGACACCACCCCCTGGCCAACATCAGGTGGACAATAGCAACAGGAGAGTGTGCCAAACAACTGGCAAGGGGAAACTGGCTATATTACCCATAAGTCCACTCCCAACAATACACTGCCTCTAGGAGGCATTAATTCCCAAATCTCCATCAGCTGGGAACCTAGCATTCAGAACACCTAAGTATATGGAGGACACCTGAATCAAACCACCACAGGTATGCAATTTGTCTATTTTGTATACAAATTATCACTACCGTTAAGGTTTCCCGTGCCCCCCAGCTTCCCTACCCACCCACCCTGGCCTCTTGTAAGCTGCACAAGGTCCCTTCCTTTGTGTCCCCAGCGAACCCTGTGCAGGTGGTCTGCAGTTTGTACAATTATTCACTTATGGAAAGGCATGGGGCCTCTCCACTGTTTGGTTGAGTAGAGCTGCTGGGAATGTCTTCACAGGAATATTCTCAAGGGCTTCATCTTCCTTTCTTCATGAACACACTCAGGAGGGGGATGCTAGTGTGCTGGGCGAAATCTGTTTAACCTGATTCAAAACCACCAACCTGCCGGGCGTGGTGGCACACACCTTTAATCCCAGCACTCGGGAGGCAGAGGTAGGAGGATCGCTGTGAGTTCGAGGCCACCCTGAGACTACATAGTGAATTCCAGGTTAGCCTGAGCTAAAGTGAAACCCTACCTCGAAAAACCAAAAAAAAAAAAAAAAAAAAAACCACCAACCTATTGTCCATTACCAGAGACCCAGTTTTGTTGCACCCTTGCCAACATTCAGTGTCAGTTTTATTTTCACTTATTTTATTTTTGGGTTTTTCTAGGTAGGGTCTCGCTCTAGCTCAAGCTGCCCTGGAATTCACTATGTAGGCTCAGGATGGCCTCCAACTCACGGTGATCCTCCTACCTCTGCCTCCCGAGTGCTGGGATTAAAGGCGTGTGGCTTTCACTGTCAGTTTTTACTTTTGGTGAATCTGACCAGAAGGTCTCTGTGTGGCTGTAAATTGGTTTTACTTAGGACTTGTGTGATGTTGACCATCTGTTTATGGTCCTACTTTCATGTGTGTATCTCAATCCTTTGGGAGGTGTCCTCTTTTTCTCTTGTTTAATTAGAGTACTTACTTTAATAATCTGTTTAGAAGATTCTTTATAGTGTAGATACTGGCTGTTTGTTGGATAATCAACTTTAAAATTTTTTTTCCCAGAAGGGTGGGCTTTCACACTAAAAAAAAAAAAAAAAAAAATCTTTGAAATAAATTTGCATACTCCCTTTCACCCAAGCTGGTCTCAGTCTTGTTTAGAGAATCTTCTTTATTTTACAGATGGCAGAGAAAATAAAGTAGAACCAAGATCCATCAAAAAAAAAAACAAAACCCAAGAAGATAACCAGTTGCCCACCAGGAAATGTGCCACCTCTTCCACATCTGCCAGGGCTCAGGAGAAATTGCACGGCAAGTGGTGACAAGAATACTACTCTTTTTTTTTTTTTTTTTTTTTTTTGGAGAGAGAGAAACACACACACACACAGACAGAGAGGGAGAGGGAAGACAGATAGAGAATGGGCTCACCAGCAGCCCCTCAACTGCTGTGAACGAACTCCAGATGCATGTGCCCCCTTGTGGGCAAGTGTGGCATTGTGCCCTTGCATCACTTTGCATCTGGCTAAACATGGGACCTGGAGATTGGAACTGGCATTCTTAGGCTTAGCAGGCAGGTGCCTTAACCGCTAAGCCATCTCTCCAGCCCAAGAATACTACTCTTTTTTTAAATTTTTTTTTATTTTTTTATTTATTTATTTGTGTGTTTGAGAGAGAGAGAGAGAGGGGAAGAGGGACACACAGAGAGAGAATGGGTGCACAAATGAACTCCAGACACATGCTCCACCTTGTGCATCTGGCTTATGTGGGTCCTGGAGAAATGAACCTGGGTCCTTTGGCTTTGCAGGCAAAAGCCTTAACTGCTAAGCCATCTCTCCAGCCCAAGAATACTACTCTTAAGGCTAGCCTGACAACCAGTTCCAGGTGGTAGATATGGTAATCAATCAAAACCTATCAAAGTAGAAATCCAGAGGCTACTAAGAACTCAACACTAAATCAGACTGCCATCAGGCCTGCCATGGCTCAAGAAACATTGTGGAAGAAGGGGTGGAAAGATGCTAAGAGCCACAGAGTGGGTAGGAATACCCTGAGGCATGGTCACCCACGACTGACTGAGGCCTTCACGACCCCACAGTGAATACCATAACCCCACTGAGCTGGGGCAGGGGGATAAAAGAGTATAACCTGTTTTAATTTATATAAAATTAAATTAAAAAAAAAAGAATTCTGAGCTGGAGAGATGACTTAGTGGTTAAACTCTTGCCTGTGAAGCCTAAGGACCCTGGTTCGAGGCTCAATTCTCCAGGTCCCACATAAGCCAGATGCACAAGGGGGCATGCACCTGGTGTTTGTTTGCAGTGGCTGGAGGCCCTGGCACACCCATTTCTCTCTCTCTCTCTCTCTCTCTACCTGCCTATTTCTGTATCTCTCTCTCTCCCTTAAATAAATAAATAAATAAATAAATAAATAAATAAATAAATAAAAAAATACTGTAGCCTTAACCACTGAGTAATCTCTCCAGCCCTAGTTTGTCTTTTTACCACCCAGAGTGAATTTTAAAAAAATAAATAAAAATTTTTTTAGATCTATGATCCCCTTTGAGTTAACCTTAGTATACAATGTGAGGTTTAGGGGAAGGTTCATTTTTTATTTTGCATATGGATGACCAATGACAACATAAATTCCTAAGCACCTTTGTGTAAGGCTAAGCAGGCAGATTAGTTAGTATGTCTTTTGAATTAAAAAAATATTTTATTTATGTATTTAAGAGGGAGAAAGAGGAGTATGGATGTGTCAGGGCCTCTTACTGCTGCAAATGAACTCCAGATGCATGTGTCACTTTGTGCATCTGGTTTTATGTGACTACTAGGAAATCGAACTCTGACTGGCAGGCTTTGCAAACAAGTGCCTTTAACTACCTCCCCAACTCCCCACCCTAGTGTGAGTCTTTCTCCAGAATCGATTGCATCTATCTTCTTCACACCCTGTCCTGACTTAGAATTGTGTGGAATGGTCTTCTGAGTCATCATTCTTCAAAATTGTCTTCACTATTGCAGTTCCTCTGTCCTTCCATGTAAATATCATAGCTAAACTCTCACCGCTATAAAAAATTGCCTTGACCAGATACACAACGTGGCACATGCATCTAGAGTTCGTTTGCAGTGGCTGGAAGCCCTGGTGTGCCCACTCTCTCTCTCTCTCACTCTGCCTCTTTCCCTCTCTCAAATAAATAAATATAAATAAAATATTTTTTTAATTGCCTTGAATTTTTTTGACGTAGGGTCTCACTCTAGCCAAGGCTAACCTGGAATTCACTGTGTAGTCTCAGGGTGGCCTTGAACTCACAGCAATCCTCCTACCTCTGCCTCTCAAATGTTGGAATCAAAGGCATGCATCATCATGCCCAGCTCTGAAATTTTTTTTATGAGAGAGAGAAAATTGGTGCACCAGGGCCTCCAGCCACTGTAATCAAACTCCAGACGTGTGTGCCACCTTGTGTACATGTGCAGCCTTATGCATGTGTCACCTTGTGCATCTGGCTTACATGGGATCTGGGAAGTTGAACATGGGTCCTTAGGCTTCACAGATAAGCGCCTTAGCCACTAAGCCATCTCTCCAGCCCCTGTCCTGCAAGTTTTATTAGTGTTATGTTGCAACCTTTGCAGAGATTATCTTAACAACCGCTAAGCCATCTCTCCAGCCCTGCACTTGGAATCTGTGACCCAGCAAATCATGTTTTCTGAAAATAATGATGGATTCTTTCCTGTGCTCTTCTGCACTCTACCTGCCTCTTCTTTTCTCACCATATTGCACTGGCAGAGACTTCTACTGCTATGGCTAGAGTGGAGTAGGAGGGAAGGGCGTCTTTGCCTGATCTGAGTGTTAGGGAAAAGCATCCAGTCATCTTCTACCACAGATATTATTTATCAGGTTGAAGCTCTGCTCCTAGATTACTGTGATGGTTTCATAATGGATGGATATTAAACTGTGTCAGTTGCTTTTTCTTCATGCATTGATATATTACATATAGTTTTGCTTCTGTGGTGGTTTGATCCGGTATCCCCCCATAAACTTACATATTCTGAATGCTTGATTCCCCAGCTGATGGCAATTTGGGATTTAGAGCCTCCTAGAGGAAGTATGTTACTAGGGTGGCCAGGCTTATGACTGTTATAGACAATGATTGGCATACTCTCCTGCTGCTTTTGACCACCTGATGTTGGCCAGGAATTGACATCTAGCCTCTGCTCATGCCACAGTTTCCCCTGCCATCATGGAGCTTCCTCTTGATTCTGTAAGCTAAAATAAACCCTTTCCTTCCGCAACCTGCTTCTGGTCGGGTGCTTTCTGCCAGCCACATGAAGCTGACTGCAACAGCCTCTTGCATTGACTTGAATCAATTGACTGGCTAATATTAGATTACCTTGCTTTCCTAAGGTGAGCCCACTCAATATGGTGCATTATCTTTATAGATTGCTAAAATTTATTTGCTAATACACACATTTTATCCTCATTACTTAACCAGTAAGCCATCTCTCTAGTTCTAATGATATATATATATATATTTTGGAGAGAGACACAGAGAGGGAGAGGAAGACAGATAGAGAATGGGCATGCCAGCAGCCTCTCTGCCATTGTGAATGAACTCCAGATGCATGTGCCCCCTTGTGGGCAAGTGTGGCATTGTGTCCTTGTGTTGCTTTGCATCTGGCTAAACGTGGGACCTGGAGATTGGAACTGACGTTCTTAGGCTTAGCAGGCAGGCGCCTTAACCGCTAAGCCTTCTCTCCAGCCCTCCAGTGGTATATTTAAAAAAATATTTTTATTCGCCTAGACAGATGGCTTAGCGGTGAGGCACTTTCCTGAGAAGCCTAAGGACTCATGTTTGACTCTCCAGATCCCACATAAGCCATACGCAAAGGTGAGGCAAGTGCAAGGTCACACATGCCCACTAGGTGGCGCAAGTGTCTGGAGTTCTATTGCAGTGGTTGAAGCCCTGGTGTGATAATTCTCTCTCTCTCTTTCTTTTGCTCTCTCTAAAATAAAAATAAATATTTTTATTTATTTATTTGTTTGTTTGCAAGGAGAGAGATAGAGAATAGGCATGCAGGGCCTCTAGCCACCACAAAAAAGCTCCAGATACAAGTGCTACTTAGTGCATCTGGCTTTATGTGGGTACTGGGGAATCAAATCCAGGTTGTTAGGCTTTGCAGACAAGTGCCTTCACTGCTGAATCATCTCCCACACCTCAGAGGTGTATTTTAGTGGTTGTTCCTGGCTCAGCACTCCCTCCCCAAGGCATGCCACAGAACCCCAATGTGGGTTGTAGAAAGTCTGTAACCCTCCCTGCTTTTCTAAGAGTTGACCGTAAAGCAATTCTCTGACTTACCTTGTCTGATAGATAACGGCAGTCAATAACCTCACTCCAAAGAGGTCCTGCCCCATACTTAGGAGAAAGGAATGTTACATGGAGAGGACATGAAGAATCTGAACAGCTGGGTGTGGTGGCGTACACCTTTAATCCCAGCACTCAGGAGGCAGTGGTAGGAGGATTGCTGTGAGTTTGAGGCCAGCCTGATACTACATAGGGAATTCCAGGTCATCCTGAGCTAGAGTAAGACCCTACCTCAAAACAAACAAAAAGAGAGAGTATGAAAGTCAGGCTTCACTGGGTCTCCACGGACTACACCCATATATCCAATCACATTTCTACACAGTTGCCCAGGCTTTCATAACATCTATGCAATGAAGTCTCCTAAAAAAAAAAAAACACACCTAAGCCAGGTGTGGTGGTGCATGCCTTTAATTCCAGCACTCAGGAGGCAGAGGTAGGACAATCACTGTGAATTCGAGGCCACCCTGAGACTACATAGTGAATTCCAGGTCAGCCTGGGCTAGAGTAAGACCCTACCTCAAAACAAAACAAAACAAAACAAAACAAAACAAAACAAAACAAAACAAAACACACCTAAAAGGGCAGCTTCAAGATACTTGAAGATGTGGAGGTTCTGAGACAGTGGTACCCATGGAAGTTCTGCACTCCTTCCCCACGACTTAGCCTCCGTGTCTTCATCTTATCCTTTGTAATCACCAGGCAAGCGTGAGCGTTTATCTCAACTCTGTGACTCCAGGAGGAAGTCACGAGCTTAGATTGATAGCCAAATCATCAGAAACACAGGTCAGACATCTAGAGCTTGTTGCTGGCACCTGAACAGGGCAGTTTTGAGGATGAGAGGCAGTGTTATAACTGGAGTGCAGGGCTTCCAGTAACGATGTCTGTTACAGCACCGATTGCTTGTTGGTGGGGAGAAGCTTCCATGCTTTCTGAGGTCACAGAGGACTTCTTCCACGCGGTGTGTGCGTGGCATGAGAAGCCGGGTCTGAGGAGTGTGCCTCTTCAGATCTGATGTCACACCAGTGAGATTTATAGGTCAGCCCCAGTTCACAGAAACATGTGGCTTGGGAAGATGAAAGGATAGGAGGTGTTGTAGCTACCCTCTAGTTGCTAGGGTAAAAGACCTGACCAGATGCAGCTAATGGGAGGAAAGGGTTCATTTCAGCTTACAGTTCTGGGGAAAAGTTTCATCATGGCAAGGAAAACATGATGGCGCTGAGCAGGAAGCCTGGGTCTACAGCAGTGTGAAGGAAGTAGTCCAAGTTAGCTGGCTAGTGCCTAGCAATACCTTCGCAAGACCCTCAAAATAGAAGAAAAAGATGATGACATCAAATTAAAAGAAAGACTAATGGAGAGAGGGAGGGGATATGATGGAGATTGGTGTTCTAAAGTGGAATGGGAGGAGGAGAGGAAAATATCATATGGTTTTGTATGTAAGTATAGAAGGTGTCAATAAAAACTTAATAATTAAAATTTAAAAAAAAAAAACCCCAGGTCCACACCCAGTGACACACCTCCTCCAGCAAGGCTCCACCTCCCAAAGGCTCCACAACTTTCTCAAATCGCCACCAACATTGGGACCAAGTATTCAAAAACACACAAGCTTATGGGAGGCATTTCATTCAAACCACCATAGGGGGGCAGCCTTTGATGGTGTGTGTGTGTGTGTGTGTGTGTGTGTGTGTGTGTAATACAGCTGTGCTGGACCATTTCCTGCAGATGTCAGTTTATAGTGGGATCCAGGGTTAGGTGCAACTCCTGGGGATGATCCACCAGATATAGAAGGAGACAAGCTAGAAGGGAGAAATGGGATGGAAAGGTTTAAACAGGGAGTGATCAACCAAAACTAAGGATGTGTGAAAAAAGCTAAAAGGAAATTGACTACCATGTGAATTAATTTACAAAAAGAAGAAGAAGGAGGAGGAGAAATAGAAGAAGAAGAAGGTGGCCAGGTGTGGTGGCACATACATCCCAGCACTAAAGAGGCAGAGGTAGGAGGAGTCCTGTGAGTTCAAGGTCACTGAGACTACATAGTGAATTCCAGATCAGCCAGGGCTAGTTAGACCCTACCTCAAAAAAAAAAAAAAAAAAAAAAAAAAAAAAAAGAGAGCTGGAGAGATAGCTCAGCAGTTAAGGCACTTGTCTGCAGAACTTAACAACCTGAGTTCAATTCGGCAGTACCCACTCACTTAAAGCCAGATGCACCAAGTGGCACATGCATCTGGAGTTTGTTTTCAGTGGCTAGAGGCCCTGGCGTGTCCATTAATTCTCTCTTTCTTCTCTCTGTATCTGTGCATGCAAATAAATAAATAAAAATTTTTTAAAAAAGGAGTTTGGGGCTGGAGAGGTGGCTTAGCAGTTAAGGTGCTTGTCTGTGAAGTCTGAGGACCCAGGTTTGATTTCCCAGAACCCATGTAAGCCAGATACACATGATAGTGCATGCATCTGGAGTTTGTTGCAGTGGCTAGAGGCCCTGGTGTGCCCATTCTCTCTCCTAGTCTCCCTCTCTCTCTCTCTCAAATAAATAAAAATAAAATATTAATATTGGGGCTGGAAGATGGCTTAGTGGTTAAGGTGCTTGCTTGCAAAGCCTAGGGACGCAGGTTTGATTCTCCAGTATCCATGTAAGCACACCCATTCTCATTCTGTCCCTCTCTTCTCTCTAGCTCTCTCTGCTTGCAAATAACTAAATAAAATATTTTTTTAAATATTAAAAATATTAGACTGGAGGGATGGCTAGTGGTTAAGGCACTTGTCTGCAAAGCCAAAGGACCCAAGTTTGATTCCCCAGGACTCATGGAAGCCAGATGCATAAGGTGGTGCATGCATCTGGAGTTCGTTTGCAACAGCTGAATGCCCTGGCGTGCCCATTCTCTCTCTCTCCCCTCTCTCTACCTGTCTCTTTCTGTCAAATAAATAAAAACAAAATATTAAAAAAGAATAAAAATATTTTTGCTATGCGAGGATGCAAGATCATCTCAATAGACAAGATAATACAGTAGAGAGACAAGATGATACTCTAAATAGAAACAGAAAACTTAAGAAGTATTGGAAACTTCAAGCCAGGCGTGGTGGCGCACACCTTCAATCCCAGCATTTGTGGAGGCCAAGGTGGGAGGATCACTGTGAGTTCCAGGCCAGCAGGAGACTACATGGTGAACACTTTCCAAGGATTACATGATACACGTCCCTCTCCCTTTTCCTGGAAGATGTGGAGTTTGGCTACACCATTAGCCCTCTGCGTATTGCTTCCCAGACCCTGGGCTTCCGGATAACACTGGTGTGTAGTTCATGGCACATCTTCCAGATTCTACATAGTTGAAAGAGAGGGGCCTCTGGTTAGGTCCACTCTAGCTAGTCCTGAGAAAGAGAAAGGCCTAACAAATGGAGACTACCTCAGAACACTTGTGAGAGGACGTTCCAGGTGATCTGCCCTGACATCTAAGTAGAGTCTTCACATGAAAACTGGAGCTGACCATCAGCGAATAACAGGATGCACCCTTGATGTGTAACACTGTTGTAATCAGTAGTGTTCAACCGGATCTGTGTTTTAAAATGTAGATATTTGGGAAAGTTGGGTTGAGCGGCACGACTCCATCAGTAATTACTTAAAAATAAGTAAGTCTGAGGTCTTGCACTAGCCTCCATTGTCCAGATCCCATTTTGACTCCCCAAATAGGGGTGTTATAGGATCGATAGATTCAATCAGGAGACCCTGTTATCTTTGTCCTTTTATTATTGTAATTAAGACTTTCTAACCTCTGGCATTAAGGGAATTTTTTTTCAGCTTTTAAAATGTTTTATTACAAGCAGAATAAAGAATACTGGCTTAAATAAAAGACAGATAGGTGGGAGAGCCCTCTTCCAGCCAGCTATTCCCTTCTTCAAAGGGCCACTACTGCAGAATGACCAGGGCTCTCAGGGAGGAAGCTGGTTCTCCCGGGAGACCCTCTGTGACCACCTCTTCCAATCCCTGTCTATGACCCACTGGCCTCTGGAGTGAGAAAGAGCAAGATCTAGTGACTTCCCATGTCATTTCCCAAGGGCTTCAGCCCATCTGCAGGGCCAGAGGAACAATGCTCTACCTAGTCTGGTGAGAAACTCCAGCTCCTAGCAGTGGAGGGCCGAGCTCTGAGGCCTATGTGCACTCACCTCCTGACCTGCCCTGCTTCTTCATTCTTCCTCCTCATTTGACAGAAACACCTTGTCCTCTATTTTTTTTTTGGGGGGGGGGGTTCCACACAGGGTCTCACTGGCTGATCTGTAATTCACTATGTAGTCTCAGGGTGGCCTCGAACCCATGGCAATCCTCCTACCTCTGCCTCCCAAGTGCTGGGATTAAAGGCGTGCGCCACCATACCCGGCTAAGGGATTTTTTTTTTTTTTTGATGAGGGAACTGGGTTGGATCTTGGAGGTATATGGTGACTGGAACTGCTTACAGGGCTTTACTCTCAGTTTTACAATCAGTCTGGATTTCAGGGTCTACTTTGACCTCTATTAAAGGAAAATATTGGAACTCTCTATGGGATGTCATAATTTGGCTTTCAGATAAATAGTATATCTGTGTCCAGTAGAGGAACTGGCACTTAAGGGACTATTAAAAGGAGTGCCAGAAGTGGAGACTGCCCCATGTACAGGCAAGAGGCTGTGTGAAATAATGCTGCAGGTGCTTGCCTACTTATGACCTGAATAGTTATTTTTGGGGGGATCTAGGGCAAGTGGATTAGGGAAGGGCCATATACCCTTGTTCTGTATCAATAAGGCAGTCTGGAATTCACAGACTGGAATTCACTATGTAGTCTCAGGGTGCCCTCGAACTCTTGGCAATCCTCCTACCTCTGCCTCCCAAGTGCTGGGATTAAAGGCCTGTGCCACCACGCCCGGCTATTTTACAATCTTTGACCAAATCAGGATTCTTTTTCAAAAAAAAAAGAAAAGCTGCACATAGGATACTTCAGTCCATTCTCCCTCTGTTTACACATGAGGTCTAGCTTTAGTTTGGTTTTGTGGTTGAGAGTGCCACCCTCAAGCCATTTCCCCCCATTTTCTAGAGGATATTTGGGCTTTGCTTCATTGCAATAGAAAGTTGCCCTCTTCTTTTGTAAGCTGTGGGGTTCCAATTCTTCCCAATGATTTAGCAGGCAGATGTAGGCGGTCCCTCATGGGACGTGGAGGAGGCTGTTCCCAGCCATAGGGCACGAGAGAGAAATACAAGCCTGGCTTCCCTATCTAGATGTCTCTAGCAGAGCCCTGGCACTTGCTTGCATGAAGACACATCTCTCTTCATGCTCTGTCCCTATTCCTGTGGCCAGAGAACAGGACATCAGAGCGTGGGGCCTCCAGACACCAGTTGCCCTCGCAGTGTATTTTCTCATTATCTAGCTTTTCTCCTTTCATATGACTGTTATTTTTTACTTAGTTGTTCAATGCCTAAAACTTAATTGAACCCAGAGCTGGTAGGCTGTCCCTCGCTAGAGTCCTTTTTATATGTGAGACAAGTATGGCAGTCGTGCCTGTGTGGCACTTCTATCTAGTTAGCCCTGGGGCCTCAAGATCATGCCACCACAACCAAGGGAACCTGGGGCCACTTGGCAGCTAATGGTGCAGAAGTTCCATAGCATTCTAGTGTTATATGAATTAATGAGTCAATGAGAACGAGCAGGCAAAATCCACTTCAGAGAGAGAGAGAGCCTGTGTTCACACATGGGCCTCTGCTGGCTCATGCCCCAAACCAACAAAGGCCCTGAACTCAGATTGTGCTGGACTTAATATACCTTTTACAATCCTCTGTCTGAATTCTTCCATGCATGGAGAGATTTACATCCATGAGTGTAGGGTTCTGTCAAATACAATTAAGTAGAGGCAGAGGTCTCCTGAGATAAGGTAGCTATATTGTGTCCAAAGGGGTCGGGCTCAGAGTCACGGAACTCTTGTTAGCTGCCGTCAGAGGAATCTCCTCCACTGCAGTTTCAGAGGACAGAAATACATCTACTGCTTCACTCAAAGTCCTAGGTTCATTTACATTTCTTTTAAATACATTGACTTTGTTCCATCTAAACTAATATCAGCTAGAAACATTAGATATAGGGTATGCCTTCAATATCCAAACAACTGTTTCCTTCTATAAGTTTTTTGTTTTTTGTTTTGTTTTGTTTTTTTTCAAGGTAGGGTCTCACTTTGGTCCAGGATGACATGGAATTAGCTATGTAGTCTCAGGGTGGCCTTGAACTCATGGCAATCCCCCTACCTCTGCCTCCCAAGTGCTGGGATTAAAGGCGTGTGCCACCACGCCTGGCTATAAGTTTTTTGAAAGGTGCATGACATCATGAGCCTTTTCCCGATCCAAGATGGAGCATTGACGTCCCCATATTAGGAATTTCTGATTATGTAAATCAGTGTTGTTGAGGTGTCAAGTGGGAAAGGGCTATGTTGTGATCAGAGGAAAACACGTGGAAACACGAGGGCTGCATGCTGGCTAACCTGTGCCTCACCAAGTGCTCACAGTCACTCATGAGCTAAGCACTGTTTTCAATCTTTTCATTTGTGCCATGGGCAACCAAGGTTCAACAGGCACGTTTTAGGGACCAGGTCATGTTATATACACCTGGATGGCATAAAATATGATATGTAGAACAAACAAGCCTAGTTCTCCTGGTGATCCCCCTGTCATGGACCAGATCTGCCAGGATTACAGGAATGTGCCACCCCCTTGCTGTATTTTTCAAACTGAGGTTGGCACAGATGATGCCAATCACTGATAAGTTGGCACATGGAGATGTTTGGGTTTCTAGAAACATGATTATATCACAGAGGAGACAAGGATCATGGAACAGCAGGGGCTAGATGCCTACTTGCATCTTGGGACCATTAGAACCATCCTTTGAGCCGGGCGTGGTGGCACACGCCTTTAATCCCAGCACTCGGGAGGCAGAGGTAGGAGGATCGCCGAGAGTTCGAGGCCACCCTGAGACTACATAGTTAATTCCAGGTCAGCCTGGACCAGAGTGAGACCCTACCTTGATGTTCCTTTTTTTGTTTGGTTTTCATGAAAGAACCATCTTTGAGAGAGAAAGAGAGAGAGAGAGAGAGAGAGTGCTAAGAAAACACCACCAGGTATGACATGATTCCAGAAGCTCAATTCACCTAGGAGCTCTCTATCTGTGTCTCTACTTCTCCTCACTGATTGTGTACTGAGCACAGGATCTGGGAGCTGAGTGTTGAGAAGATTTTTGGGCTTAGTAAACGTTGTACAGGGGAAGCACACAGGCAGCACCCACTAGACTGTACAGTGAAGTGAGAGTTTTCAGGAAAGACAAGAATATAGAATGTTCTGGCCTCATGAATATCCCTGGAAAGTGATTCTTTTATTCTTTTTTTTTTTATTGACAACAAAACATACTTACATACCAAAGGTGCACCCATTTCCTCCCTCCCCCCCTCCCTTTAGAACTCCACTCTCCATCATATCCCCTCTCTCTCTCCATTAGTCTCTTTTTTTAATATGATGTCATCCTCTTTTACTTCTACTATGAGGGTCTTGTGGAGGTATTGCTAGGCACAGCAAGGTCATGGATATCAAGGCCAATTTCTGTCTGCTAACCAGAAGTGAGAGTAGCATTAATATGTGAATATGAGCATTAAGTGAAGTATTTTTTTACTTTCTTGGTGGGAATAGTATATACATTTAGATAAGGGCATGCTTTATACCCCTAAGGTTTATGACCTTACCTACCATAGACTTTGCTTAGGTTTTTCAGTACCAGGTATGTATTCCCTCCCGTGAGAGGGCCTTCAGTCAATTATAGAGCAGTTGGTTACCCCACGAGTAGACATGCCACTATTGCACCTGTTCAGTCTTTGGGCCTGTCTGGCCAAATTTGAATATTCAGTGTCCACTGTTTTCACTGCTGATGACTTCTGTCTCCCATACTCTGCATGCAGTGCAGCTTTTTCCAGCTTTCAGTTGGCTGGTCTACAGGAGAAGGTTTTCTGCTCAGCACCAGCTTGCTTTCTCAGTGACCTTGCCTCTCAGGCAAGAGATGTCTTCAACAATAGGGTCTTACTATCTGTTTCTCAGGGGAAACCAAGGGCTTTGGCAAAAGCCTTTAATGTTTTGGAGGCTACCGGGACCTCCTTGGCCAACAACTCACTGGAAGGTATCCCATCCCAGGTACTGAAAATTTTCTAGTAACAGTCTACAGCTTCTAGATGTACCATTATTCAAAAAAGTAGTTTTACATAAGTCTTATTCACAATCTTTTGAAATTAGATTGACCCTCCCTTGCCCTTCTTTTATGCATTCTCTACCCATGGCCTTGGTTAGGCCATTCCCCCTCCTTGTAATCAGTCCTTCCACTTACATATGTGCAATACCATACACTTCAGTCCTTCCCTTTCCTCCGTCCCTTATAGCCTTTTACCAGCTTACTGGTTTCTGGTACCAATTTTTGGTTCCAGTTCACACACAACTATTTGTAGCTAGGATCCACATATGAGAGAGAACATGTGACGTTTGGCTTTCTGAGCCTGGGTTACCTCACTTAGTATAATCCTTTCCAGATCCATCCATTTCCTGCAAATTTCATAATTTCATTTTTCTTTACCGCTGAGTAGAACTCCATTGTGTAAATGTACCACATCTTTATTATCCATTCATTTGTGGTGGGACATCTAGGCTGCTTCCATTTCCTAGCTATTGTGAATAGAGCAGCAATAAACATGGTTTTGCAAGTATCTCTAAGGAAGTGAGAAGAGTCTTCTGGATATATGCCTAGGAGTGCTATAGCTGGATCATATGGTAAATCTATTTCTAGCTGTCTCAAAAACCTCCACACTGATTTCCACAATGGTTGGACCAGGTTACATTCCCACCAACAGTGTAGAAGTGTTCCTCTTTTTCCACATCCACGCCAACACTTATTGTCATTTGTTTTCTTGATGGTAGCCATTCTGACAGGAGTGAAATGGAATCTCAAAGTGGTTTTAATTTGCATTTCCCTGATGGCTAAGGATGTGGAACACTTTTTCAGATGTTTATATGCCATCTGAATTTCATCTTCTGTGAATTCTCTATTTAGTTCCATAGCCCATTTTTAACTGGGTTGTTTGAATTCTTATTATTCTGTTTTTTGAGTTCTTTGTATATTCTGGATATTAATCCTCTGTCAGATGTATAGCTGGCAAAGATTTTCTCCCATTCTGTAGGTTGTCTTTTTTGCTCTATTCACAGTGTCCTTTGCTGTACAAAAGCTTTGTAATTTCATAAGGTCCCATTGGTTGATTAGTGATTTATTCCTGAGCAATTGGGGTTATATTCAGAAAGTCCTTACCTATGCCAATATGTTGAAGGGTTTCCCCTTTTTTTCCTCTAGCAGGTTCAGAGTTTCAGGTCTGATATCAAGGTCCCTGATCCATTTGGATTTGACTCTTGTGCATGGAGATTAAGTGTAGACAAGGATCTATGTTTATCCTTTTACATACCGATGTCCACCAGCTTGCTTTCTCAGTGACCTTGCCTCTCAGGCAAGAGATGTCTTCAGCAATAGGGTCTTACTATCTGTTTCTCAGGGGAAACCAAGGGCTTTGGCAAAAGCCTTTAATGTTTTGGAGGCTACCGGGACCTCCTTGGCCAACAACTCACTGGAAGGTATCCCATCCCAGGTACTGAAAATTTTCTAGTAACAGTCTACAGCTTCTAGATGTACCATTATTCAAAAAAGTAGTTTTACATAAGTCTTATTCACAATCTTTTGAAATTAGATTGACCCTCCCCTTGCCCTTCTTTTTATGCATTCTCTACCCATGGCCTTGGTTAGGCCATTCCCCCCTTGTAATCAGTCCTTCCACTTACATATGTGCAATACCATACACTTCAGTCCTTCCCTTTCCTCCGTCCCTTATAGCCTTTTACCAGCTTACTGGTTTCTGGTACCAATTTTTTGGTTCCAGTTCACACACAAATCTGTCTATTTGTAGCTAGGATCCACATATGAGAGAACATGTGACGTTTGGCTTTCTGAGCCTGGGTTACCTCACTTAGTATAATCCTTTCCAGATCCATCCATTTCCCTGCAAATTTCATAATTTCATTTTCTTTACCGCTGAGTAGAACTCCATTGTGTAAATGTACCACATCTTTATTATCCATTCATTTGTGGTGGGACATCTAGGCTGCTTCCATTTCCTAGCTAGCCTGAATAGAGTCTCAATAAAACATGGTTTTGCAAGTATCTCCATTAATTCTCTCTTTCTTCTCTCTGTATCTGTGCATGCAAATAAATAAATAAATAAAAATTTTTTAAAAAAGGAGTTTGGGGCTGGAGAGGTGGCTTAGCAGTTAAGGTGCTTGTCTGTGAAGTCTGAGGACCCAGGTTTGATTTCCCAGAACCCATGTAAGCCAGATACACATGATAGTGCATGCATCTGGAGTTTGTTGCAGTGGCTAGAGGCCCTGGTGTGCCCATTCTCTCTCCTAGTCTCCCCTCTCTCTCTCTCTCAATAAATAAAAATAAAATATTAATATTGGGGCTGGAAGATGGCTTAGTGGTTAAGGTGCTTGCTTGCAAAGCCTAGGGACGCAGGTTTGATTCTCCAGTATCCATGTAAGCACACCCATTCTCATTCTGTCCTTCTCTTCTCTCTAGCTCTCTCTGCTTGCAAATAACTAAATAAAATATTTTTTTAAATATTAAAAATATTAGACTGGAGGGATGGCTAGTGGTTAAGGCACTTGTCTGCAAAGCCAAAGGACCCAAGTTTGATTCCCCAGGACTCATGGAAGCCAGATGCATAAGGTGGTGCATGCATCTGGAGTTCGTTTGCAACAGCTGAATGCCCTGGCGTGCCCATTCTCTCTCTCTCCCCTCTCTCTACCTGTCTCTTTCTGTCAAATAAATAAAAACAAAATATTAAAAAAGAATAAAAATATTTTAAAGAGTTTAAACAGAGGTACCCTGTTTAGGTGGCTAAAATATTCCCAGAGGCCACAAGGTATTAAACAAAAATCCAAATGTCAGGGATGGGTTATTTCTTTTCTTTTTTTAAAAGATTTATGTTTATTTTATTATGAGAGAGAGAGAGAGAATGGGCGCACCAGGGCCTCTAACCACTGCAAACGAATTCCAGAAGCATGAGCCACCTTGTGCTCCTGGCTTATGTGGAACCTGGAGAATTGAACCTGGATCCTTAGGCTTTGCAGGCAAGCGCCTTAACCACTAAGCCAAGGGATGGGTTATTTCTATGAGTTGGTCATGGAAACTCCTGAGGCCCCTAAAATAACATAACCCATTGCCACTGCTCTTGGTTGCCCACCAGAACCTGATGTCAAGACCTTGTTGCTTTGTGTGCAGGACATAAACACGTTAAGCTATAACTGACATGGAGGCTCCTGCCTGCTAGCTAGCTTTCATAGTGCTAGGAGGGGCTAGGCAGGATTCTGAGGGAGGAAAGCCATCAACTGCCTAACTTAGCTACAGACCTTCCTGCTTCACTCCCCACCTGCCAGTGAGATGTGCCCACAGGTACAATAGTAGCATTACTGGTATGGGGACAACCATCCACTTTCTGATTGGATTTCAGGCCCATTCCTCGGGAAGAAATTCATATCTGGTACTGCACATCCGGTGAAAAAGGCTGCGACTGGGGAGGTCATGGGCCCTGATAGGAAGTTACTACTGCTGTTTTGATAAATGAACATGATGTAGCCATCAAATTACCCTCAAAATATTCTATTTAAATTTTTAAATTCTTTTTATTTATTTTATTTATTTTGATTTTTGGTTTTTCAAGGTAGAGTCTCACTGTAGCCCAGGCTGACCTGGAATTCACTTTGGAGTCTCAGGGTGGCCTCGAACTCACGGTGATTCTCCTACCTCTGCCTCCCGAGTGCTGGGATTAAAGGTGTGCACCACCACGCCTGGCTTCAATATTTATTTACTTATTTGTTATTATTACTTGAGAGATGCAGAGAGAGACAGAGACAGAGACAGAGAGGAAGAGGCAGAGAGACAGAGAGAATGGGCGTGCCAGCAGCCTCCCAGCCACTGTGAACGAATTCCAGACGCATGCGCCCCCTTGTGGGCATGTGTGGCATTGCGCCCTTGCATCACTTTATGTCTGGTTAAGCATGGGACTTGGAGATAAATGGAAGGCAGGTACCTTAACTGCTAAGCCATCTCTCCAGCCCTCAATATTTATTTTTATACCCATAAATTAATGCTACTCTTTTTTTTTTTTGATCATGTTTTTTTTTTTTCTTGACAACTTCATCTTTCTTTCTTTTTTTCTTCTTTTGCAGTTGGTGGTAGTCTTTGGATCACCTGCCCCCATTAATATGATGTCTCCACTTTTACTACCTTCTGGGGTATTGCTAGCCTCTGAAGGTCATGGATATCAAGGCCAATTTCTGTCTGTGGTGGAAGAAGGGAGTCGTACAAATCAGCCTCCATTCTATCCGATCTGCAATGATCACAGCCTTGGAGTGGCTGATGCTCATGTTGGATTCCTACTGACTTGTGGACAGTGACTCTTGGATCATCCCAGTGGTCCCATCTGGCCCTAACCAAAAGGAGTAGCACTGTAATATGTGAATATGAGCATTAAAAACCATTTTCGGGGCTGGAGAGATGGCATTTAGATGGTTTTATACCCCTAAGGTTTATGACCTTGCCTGCCATAGACTTTGCTAGGGACAGTACCAGGCATCAATTCCCTCCCGTAGGATCCTTCAGTCAATTATAGCCAGATGGTTACCCCAAGGACATGCCACTATTGCATGCAGTCTTTGGGCCTGTCTGGCAAATTTGCTGGAGGCCCTGTTTTCACTGCCTTCTGTCTCCCATACTCTGCATGCAGTGCTTTTTCCAGCTTTCAGTTGGCTGGTCTCTTTTCTGCTCAGCACCAGCTTGCTTTCTGCCTCTCTAAATAACAAAGTAAAATAGTTTTTAAAACCAAGGGCTTTGGCAAAAGTTTAATGTTTGGATCCCCCGGGCCTGCAGATAGCTAACTCACTGGAAAGCAGATATGAAAATTTTCTAGTAACAGTCTACTACTTGGGTCCCTGTTATTCAAAAAGTAGTTTTACATAAGTCTTAGGACAATCTTTTTGATTAGTTGACCCTCCCCTTGTTCTTTTATGCATTCTCCTTCCTTGGTTAATTCCCTCAGTAATCAGTCTTCCATCATGTTGTGCAATACCAGACACTTCAGTTGTTCCCTTTCCTCCGCTGCACCAGCTTACTGGTTTCATGTTCTGGGGTTCCAGTTCACACAGTCTATTTGTAGCTAGGATTGATGCTAACATGTATCTTGGGGTCTGAGCCTGGGTGAATCCCTTTCAGATCCATCCATTTCCCCAAATTTCTGTTTGTTGTTTTGGTTTTGTTTTTTATTTTCATTTGTTTTGTCTTGTTTTTTTATTGTGAATAGAGTTTTAAACTGGTCCAGGTATCTCTGGAAGTGAGAAGAGTCTTCTGGATATATGCCTCAGAGTGCTATAGCTGGATCATATGGTAAATCTATTTCTCTGTCTCAAAAACCTCCACACTGATTTCCACTGGTTGGACCAGTGCTGGGATTAAACAGTGTAGAAGTGTTCCCCTTTTTCGCATCCACCACACTTATTGTCATTTGTTTTCTTGATGGAAGCCATTCTGACAGGTCTTGGAATCTCAAAGTGGTTTTAATTTGCATCTCCCTGATGGCTCAGGATGACACTTTTTCAGATGTTTATATTCTGACATCTGTGAGTCTCTATTTAGTTCCATGGCCTTTTTAACTTTGTTTGAATTCTTATTATTCTGTTTTTGAGTTCTTTGTATACTCTGCCTTAATCCTCTGTCAGATGTATAGCTGGGATTAAATTCTGTAGGTTGTCTTTTGCTCTACTCACCCTTTGCTCAAAAGCTTTTTTCTGGATTGGTTGATTAGTGATTTTACCCCTGAGCAATTGATGTTATATTCAGGTCCTTACAAGGTGCTCAGAAGGTTTCCCCTACTTTTCCCTCTAGATTCAGATTTCCAATATATCCATTTGGATTTGACTCTTGTGCATGGAAAAGACAAGGATCTATGTTTATCCTTTTACATACCCAGTTTTACCCACCACTTGTTAAAATGACTATCGTTTCTCAGAATATTTTTGGCATTTTTGTCAAAAATCCGATACACAAGTGGATTAATATTTGGGTCTTCTATTCTGTCAGTCTGTTCCAGACCAGTTGTCTGAAGTGGGGAGTTTTTGTTAAGAGCTTTGATGAAGGGTGATCACAAGCACACGTGTCCCTGTTTACTGGGAGACTGGGGGTGCAGGAGGGTATTGTTTTTTCAATTCAGAAGACAGCGGGCCCTGGCCCACCAAGGATGTTTCTGCAGTTCTTGCCAAGGGAGGAGCATGCTGGCATGAAGCTCATGCTTTTTTCTTTCCTGCTCTCTTTCTTTCCCTTTGCAGTTGGTGGTAGTCTTTCTGGAACCCAAACAGTCTTAGAACCTTCTGACAATGGGTGCCTCTGAGGTAAAAGGATTGTTGTGGTGGAAGAAGGGGAAACAAATCAGCCTCATGGCAGATCTGGACACAAGTTCTTGGATTCCAGCCCTTCATCAGAATGCCTGCATGCTGTGCCTGTGGGTCATCAAATTAAAAACTGGGGCAAAAGAGATGGCTTAGGGTTAGCCCCCCCAGGATGCAGCCATGTTGCCTGGGACCCAGTTCAATTCCCAGGATGGCTAAGCCAGATGGGTCACCCATTCTATCTGAACAGGGTGGGCTGAGGCCTGTCCCCCTTGTCCCTGTCTGTCTCTCTTCTGAGCATTGTTGCCTGCAGTCTAAATAACAAAATAAAATAGCCATACCTACCATTCCCCATCCCCAAGATAGCTATGGTTTATGCATTAGAATGCAACTACTTGGGTGGTAGTGAATGGCAGTTGCCTGGCAGGACAGGAATGGGTATATGGGCCTCCTTCCTTCAGAAACTATCATGTTGTCCAGCAACAGACACTGAGCTTTGAGGGCTGCATGGCATGTTCTGGGGGTGCTGTACCTGGGGACTGGAAAGTATCTTGAGGTCTGTTTGCCTTTGCAGGACCAGACCTCTTTCTGTTTGTTGTTTTGGTTTTGACAAGATCACACTCTTGGGTCCTTTCATTTAATACAATGATGGATTGGCTATTATTTTTTTCAGTATATTTTCATTTACCTATTTGCAAGCAGAGTGGGAGAAAGAAAGGCAGAGAGAATGGGTCTTTTTCTGGGCCTTTTGCTCACCCCAAGGAAGATGTGCTCAGTGCCACTTTGTGCATCTGGATCCTTAGATTCAGATACTGGGGAATGAAACTCAGGCTATCAGGCTTTCAAGCAAATGCCTTTAACCCACTGAGCAATCTCTCTCAGAACAGTAATTATCATGATTAATATTTAAACCAGTTTTCTGATAGAGCAAAGAGGCATGAGAGAGAAGAGAAGTCCCTGTTTACTGGGAGACTGGGGTGCAGGAATGGGTGCACCAGGGCCTCTAGCCACTGCAAAGGAATGGCTGTTTGCTGAGACCTCTCTAGTTTTTGGAACCTGACAAGATCACACTCTAGTGACCTTTCATTTAATACAATGATGGATTGGCTATTATTTTTTTATATTTTATTTACCTATTTGCAAGCAGAGAGGGAGAAAGAAAGAGAGAGAGAATGGGTATGCCAGGGCCTTTTGCCACTGCAAACGAACTTCAGATGCATGTGCCACTTTGTGCATCTGGCTTTACATGGGTACTGGGGAATGAAACTCAGGCTATCAGGCTTTACAAGCAAATGCCTTTAACCACTGAGCAATCTCTCTAGCCCTTAATTATCATGATTAATATTTAAAAGTTTTTATAGAGCAAAAGAGGCATAGAGAGAGAGAGAGAAGGAAGGAGCGAGGAAGAGAGCACCAGGGCCTCTAGCCACTGCAAAGGAATTCCAGATGTATGTGCCACCTAATGAGTCTGGCTTTATGTGGATACTGGGGAATTGAACCTGGGTCCTTAGGCTTCACAAGCAAGTGCCTTAACCACTAAGCCATTTCTCCAGCCCCTATTTAAAATATTTTTTTTTGGGGGGGGATTTGAGGTAGGGTTTCACTCTGGTCCAGGCTGACCTGAATTAACTATGTAGTCTCAGGGTGGCCTCGAACTCACGGCAATCCTCCTACCTCTGCCTCCCAAGTGCTGGGATTAAAGGCGTGTGCCACCACGCCCAGCTAAAATATTTTTATTTATTTATTTTAGAGAGAGAAAGAGGTTGAGAAAGAGAATGGGCACACCAGGGCCTCTAGCCACTGCAAACAAACTCCAGATGCATGCATCACCTTGTGCATCTGGCTTTATGTGGTTACTGGAGAATCGAACATAGGTTGTTAGGTTTTGCAGGCAAGTGCCTTAACCACTGAGCCATTTCTCCAGCCTCCTAATTATTTTTTAAATGTTTTTAATGGGCTGGTGGGATGGCTTATTGGTTAAGGAGCTTGTTTGCAAAGCCAAAGGCCCCAGGTTCCATTCCCCCAGGACCCACGTAAGCCAGATGCTCAGGTGGCACATGCACCTGGAGTTCATTTGCAGAGGCTGGAGGCCCTGGCATTCCCATTCTCTCTCTCTCTCCCTCTAAGTAAATAAATAAAAGTTAAAATATTTTTTAAAATGTTTTTAATGTTCATATTTACAGAGAGAGAGAGAATGGGCCTGCCACTGCAAATGAACTCCAGATGCATGCACCATTTTGTGTATCTGGATTTACATGGGTCCTGGGGAATTGAACCCAGGTGGTCAGGGTTTGTGAGCAAGTGCCTCTAACTGCTGAGCCACCTTTCCAGCCCATTACAAACATTTTTATTTGCAAGGAGAAGGAGAGTAAAGAGAGAGAGAGAGAGAGAATGGGTTTATTAGGACCTCTGCAAACAAACTCCAGATGCACTCACCACTTTGAGCGTCTGACTTTGCATGGTTACTGGGGGGGGCATTCAATTGCTTTGCAAACAAGCACCTTTAATGGTTGAGCCATCTCTCTAGCCCAACTAATTATTGAAAGAATGCAATTCCACTAATTATTGACTGAATGGAATTCCACTAACATTCTGGAATCTTTGGAGTCACATCTTCTTTTGATATGAAGAATCTATGTTCAAACTGTCAGGGTAGGGCTGGAGAGATGGCTAAGCAGTTAAGGTGCTTGCTTGCAAAGCCTGACAGCCTGAGTTCAATTCCTCAGTACCCACATAAAGACAGATGCACAAAGTGGCACATGTATCTGGAGTTCATTTTCAGCAGCAGGAGGCCCTGGTGCATCCATTCATTCTCTCTCTCTCTAATGCCAGGGTAGCCTGTAATATTATGATATGTTTGGTTCTTTTCTATTATCCTGGTTCATAACTCCTTCCTCAAGGCAAACCATATAAACTAGAATTTCTTCATAAAAACAAGCTGGGCATGGTGGTACACCCCTTTAATCCCAGCACCAGGGAGGCAGAAGTAGGAAAATTGTTGAGTTTGAGGCCACCCTGAGACTACTAGTGAATTCCAGGTCAGCCTGGGCTAGAGCAAGACCCTACACTGCACACACACACACACACACACACACACACACACACAAATAACAACAATAACAAAACACCATGAAAGGACAGGCTATAGAAAGCTTTAGGATAGCTAAACACGTGGAAGTTTCTGGATACTAGCATCTAGAGAGGGCATGAAGTTCCATGTCCATTCCATGAGCCTTGTCCTGCATCTCGTCACCTCTATCCCTCGTAATGTCCAACAAGTAAACACAAGTAAGTGTTCCCTGAGTCCTGACTGCTGCTCTAACAAATTAACCAAACCAAGGCGGGGTCATAGGAGCCTTGGCTTATAATCAGTTACTCAGAAAGACAGGGAAAAACAACCCAGGGCATTCAAAGTTGAAAAGGGGCAGCCCAGTGCAGCCACGCAGGCACATGCACACTGTACTGCTAGACTCTACCTTAGAGCCAAATGTCATTTCTTTCTGGTTGCTCTATGATTTCATGTTTGTTTTTAGTTATAAGCAGTTTGATTATTATGTATCTGGGTGTGGATTTCTTTGACTTGATCCTGTTTAAGGTTGCTTAGCCTCTTGAATCTGGAAGTTTGTCTTTTTCAGTAAACTTAAGATGTTTCAATCTTGATTATTATTATTTTTTTTTTATTTTTTTTTTTTTTTTGGTTTTTCGAGGTAGGGTCTCACTCTGGCCCAGGCTGACCTGGAATTAACTATGTAGTCTCAGGGTGGCCTTGAACTCACGGCAATCCTCCTACCTCTGCCTCCCGAGTGCTGGGATTAAAGGCGTGAGCCACCACGCCCGGCTAATTATTTTTTTTTTTTTTGAGAGACACAGAGAAAGAGAAAACTGGTGTGCCAGGGCCTCCAGCCACTGCAATGGAACTCCAGATGTGTGCATCACCTGATGTGCATGTGAGATCTTGTGCATGTTACCTTGTGTGTCTGGAGAGTAGAACATGGATCATTGGGCTTTGCAGGCAAGCACCTTAACCACTAAGCCATCTCTACAGCCCTCAAATATATATATTTTAGTTTTTTGAAGTAGGGTCTCACTCTAGCTCGGGCTGACCTGGAATTCACTATGTAGTCTCAGGGTGGCCTCAAGCTCACAGTGATCCTCCTACCTCTGCCTCCCAAGTGCTGGGATTAAAGTCGTGTGCCACCATGACCAGCTTTTGATTTCAAATATTTTTCTCAATATCACATTTCCCTTCTGCTGTGATGTCTACAACAACACACTTCTACTGCCCCAGGGTCCAGCAGGCTGGACTCATTTGCCTTGAAGTCTGTTTCAGTTGTTCAGATGAAAGCACCTCCCCACCCCTGGGCACATCTCTGCATCTAGATTCTTCTGTTGAGTCTGTCAAGTGAGACTTTTACATTTTACTTGCCTTTCCAATTTTAGTTACTGTTTTTCAGATGCATGCACTTTTTTTCCCCCTGAGGAGGAGCCCCACTCTAGCTCAGGCTGACCTGGAATTCACTATGTAGTCTCAGGGTGACCTTAAACTCACAGCGATCCTCCTACCTCTACCTCCCCTTATTTATGTTGGTTTTGTTCTTTTTTTTTTTTTTTTTTTTTTTTTTTTTTGAGGTAGGGTCTCACTCTAGCTCAGGCTGACCTGGAATTCACTATGTAGTTTCAGGGTGGCCTCAAACTCAGGGCAATCCTCCTACCTCTGCCTCCTGAGTGCTGGGGTTAAAGCCTTTTGCCACCACACCCAGCTTATTTATGTTTTTTTAAAAAAATATTTATTTATTTTATTAAACAGAGAGAGAGAAAGAAACAGAGAGATAGAGAGAATGGGAGCACCAGGGCCTCTAGCCACTACAAATGATCTCCAAATGCACATACCACTTGGTGGTTTGATTCAGGTGTCCCCCATAAACTTAGGTGTTCTGAATGCTGGCTTCCCAGCTGATAGTAATTTGGGAATTAAAGCCTCCTGGAGGCAGTGTATTGTTGGGAGTGGGTTTATGGGTATTATATATAGCCAGTTTCCCCTTGCCAGTGTTTGTCACTCTTTCCTGTCTCTGTTGTCCACCTGATGTTAGCCAGAAGGTGATGCCTACCCTCTGTTCATGCCATCGTTTTCCCCTACCATCATAGAGCTTCCCCTTGAATCTGTAAGCAAAAATAAACCTGTTTTTCCTCACAAGCTGTTCTTGGTTGGGTATTTTCTGCCAGCAATGTGAACCTGACTGCAACAACTATCTTGTGTATCTGGCTTACGTCAGTACTGGGGAAGAATCCTGGGTCCTTAGTCTTCACAGGCAAGCACCTTAGCTGCTAAGCCATCTCTCTAACCCATTCTTTTTGCTTTTATTATTATTTTTTTATTTTATTATTTTATTATTATTTATTTTGTTTGGTTTTTCAAGGTAGGGTCTCACTCTAGCTCAGGCTGACCTGGATCACCATATAGTCTCAGGGTGGCCTCGAACTCATGGCAATCCTCCTACCTCTGCCTCCCGAGTGCTGGGATTAAAGGCATGCCCCACTACTCCTGGCTTATTTTATTTTATTTTTGAGAGAGACAAAGAGGCAGAGAGAAATAGAATGGAAATGCCAGGGGCTTTCAGCCACTGTGAATGAATTCCAGATGCGTGCACCCCCTTGTGCGAATGTACAACATTGCTTCTTGCATCACATGCATCTGGCTATGTGGGACCTGGAGATTTAAACATGCATTCTTAGGCTTAGCTGGTAAGTGCCTTAACCACTAAGCCATCTCTCCAGCCCTGATTTTGCTTTTAAAAAATACTTTCATTGATTTATTTGTGAGCAAGGGGGGATGAAGAAAGAGAAAGAATGTGCACACCAGGGCCTCTTTTTGCTATAAGCAGACTCCTGATGCATGTGGTATTTTGTGCATCTGGCTTTAGGTGGATACTGGGGAATTGAACACAGGCCGACAGGCTCTCTAAGCAAGTGCCTTTAACCACTGAGCCATCTCTCCAGCCCTCCATGTGGTTTTCATGTCTTCTATTTCTTTTAAAATATTTTTATTATTTGAGGTGTGTGTGTGTCAGGCACACCAGGGTCTTTTGCTACTACAAACAAAAGCCAGATGCTTGTGCCATGTTTTTTGCATATGGTTTTACATAGGTGCTAGATTATAGGGGCGAACCACCACACCCAGTCTTTTCATGTTCTTATTTTTAAAATCTATTTGAACTGGAATGCAAACTCCAGATGCATGTGCCACTTTGTACATCTGGCTTTACGTGGACACTGGGACATTGAACCTAGGCTGACAGACTTTGCAAGCACCTTTAACCACTGAGCAATCCCCAAGCTCATCCCTGTGGTTCTTTAGAAACTGAATCTGCAGTTACTATGAATCTTACTTTTCAAGACTCTGGGTTTTGCTTCTGAGAGAGAGAGAGATTGGGAGGGAGAGAGGGAGCAAGCTAGTGTTCAGTTTCAGAGCTCCGTGGGCTGAAGGTCAGTCTCTTTCTCCAGTCTTCAGGGTCAGCCCCACAGTGGGGGTCTAGGAACCAACAACTCACATCAGGTGTGAGTTAGGGACATGCACCTGGAAGACGGGCAGGGTAGCTTTTTTGATACCTTCCAGCTTCCTGATACCGATTCTCAGCCCTCAGGTAAGCCAGTGGGCGCAGCGAAGGACACAGAGGTGGGAGAGCCAGCAAGTGGAAAAGCTGCTGAACGGACCCCCTTGCCTGTGGCTGCTGGGGCAGAGGCTGGAGTCACCTGGGCACATCTTGTCATCTGTAGTCTTAAGTTCTCAGTCCTCTGTCCCGCCAAGCAATGCACACAGCAGGGGTGGGAGCTGTTAGCTCAGAGCCTTCATCTAGGCACGTCTTCACATTTATTTTAAGCACAGGGTAAGATAAGGGCCACATCTCATCATGGCCTTAATTCTTTCACCTGGGATGCCCCAGGTTGGTCCTTCCAAGGGTGGGTGCTCTGCTTGGGGGGAGCACGTCAAGCAAACCAGCTGTCCACTTAGAGTAGTGTGGATAAACTTGATAAACCTAGCAATGATGGCTAGGGTGTCCGTCCATACTCGAGAGCGTGAGGCCAGCATAGAGCAGCACCAAATGTGTGTAGGCAACTTCTGCCCTGCTGTTACAAACCCTTCTGAACAATCAGGAAGGCACATGCAGCGTCACTTGATCACTTCAAATAGGAGGCATTCAGCCCTCTGTTGGGCTTGGCCATGTTTTCTCTATATAGATAAGCCTTTTTGTTTGTTTGTTTGTTTTTTTTTTTTTGTTTTTCGAGGTAGGGTCTCACTCTAGCTCAGGCTGACTTGGAATTCACTCTGTAGTCTCAGGGTGGCCTTGAACTCACGGCGATCCTCCTACCTCTGCCTCCTGAGTACTGGGATTAAAGGCGTGGGACACCATGCCTGGCCTTAGATAAGCCTTTTGAACAGTCTGAACAGTTTTTCACCAGGAGGATCTGGCTGTGCCCTGCAGCTGTAGAGTGCCATTTTTCAGCAGAACAGCCACGACCATCATCAGAAACAGCTGTGGCTACTTACAAGTGATCGGGCCTGTTGCCATTCCCTTATAGAAAGAGGGGGTGGGAGTTAATTGGACCCTCATCTGGGATCTCAGCTACTCCCTCCTGATCCTCCCATCCGGCTGCATAGACTTCTGCCCCCACAGCACATGAACTCCATCCATCTACGTAGCTCTGGGGAGGTCACCATCCATGCTGGGGGGACACTTTCTGGTAATATGGCTGCTTGAGGGTTGTGCTCATGTAACCTCTCGCCCGTGCTCCTTAAGTAAGCCCATTAAACTCTCTGGTCCACTACGTTGGGGCTCTGTTGTAATCATACTTGGGTCCATTGGTACCCTATCTGGAGGATGGGAATAATGTTTGTTTTCCCAGGAAAAATTTACACCTCTGCCTCCTGGGCAACTGCATGCACAGTGGAATAGTGGCCTCTCCTCAGGTGTCACAAGAAGGCAGCTGGCTGACTTAGAACTGATCAACTATATTTGCACAGCTGTTAACAGATCACTCCAAGAAAGTCCTCACCAGCACAGGGAGGCTGATGTCCTTCAGCCTTGCCAAGCTGAGGTCACTTGACACGCCCACTCACGGCTGCCTGTGTTAGCTTCCTTCACACGACTCAGACCTCCCGCATGACTTTACTAAAATGTAACTTCCCCTGCATTGTCTCTTTGGGTCTTGGTTCATTTTTCTCTGTTGGATTGTCTTCCTCTTATAATCCTACACAAGATCTGTATAAATTGAGGCTAATAAAATGGACTTGCCTGTGCAGGCCCATTAGACAGGATTGTAATTTCAAGGCCAGTGTGGATTACAAAATGAGTTCAAGGCCAGTTTGGACAACTTAGCGAATGGGACCTTGACTCAAAAGTAGTCTTTTTTCTTTTCTTTTCTTTTCTTTTCTTTTCTTTTCTTTTCTTTTCTTTTCTTCTTTACTTTTCTATTTTGATGTAGGGTTTCACTCTAGTCCAAGCTGACCTGGAATTCACTATGTAGTCTCAGGGTGGCCTCAAACTCATGGTGATCCTCCTACCTTTGCCTCCCAAGTGCTGGGATTAAAGGCGTGCGCCACCATGTCTGGCTTCAAAGTAGTTTTTTTTTTTTTTTTTTTTTTTTTTTTTTAGGGCTGGCTTGGTGGTAGTGTGCTTACTTAGCATGTGCAAGACCTCAGGTTCAAGCCTGTTATTTACACACACACACTTATTAAAACATTCTTTTTTTTTCCTTTTGTTTTTTTGAGGTAGAGTCTTGCTCTAGCCCAGGCTGACCTGGAATTCACTATGTAGTCTCAGCGTGGCCTTGAACTCATGGCGATCCTCCTACCTCTGTCTCCCAAGTGCTGGGATGAAAAGCATGAGCCACTATGCCTGGCGTGGTGGGGGGTGTGGAGAGGGAGAGAATGGGCAAACAAATTCCAAGTGCATGCACCACTTTGTGCATATGGCTTTACGTAGGTACTGAAAAATTGAACTCAGGCTTTACGGGCAAGTGCCTTAACCGCTGAGCCATCTCTCCAGCCTAAGACATTCTTATCTGTGCATACATTGCAACTGTTTTTGGTGGCCACCTTTTTTTGTTTTCTTTTTCTTTTTTTGAGTCAGAGTTTCAGTCTAGCCCAGGCCGACCTGGAACTCATCTGCACGTCCCCCCACCCCCATATAGCTCATAGTGCACTCACAGTGATCCTCCTCTCAGCCTCTCAAGCGCTGGGACTAATGTAGTGTGCCACTGTGCCTGGCTTACCGTTTATTTTGATTGAGGCAGATAGGTGGGTGAAGATGCTTCAGAGACACCCAAAGACGTGGGCACCTATTCCCATCCCTTTGCCCAAACACAAGTCTGGCAATCTCCTCACTGTCCTACACTTTGCTCAAATTTGTCCCTGGATGCCTTTTGGCTTTTAGTGTCTATTTTTGTTAACACTTCACCTTGGTGACTGTGAGGAAGGAAACCCTGTGAAACACACTTGAGACCCTGTACTGCCCCAGTCAACCCTCAGAGCCGTGGGCAGGAACCTTTCTGCCACAGCCACCCCTCAGGCAGAGCCTCCACAACCTCTCAGGCCAAGTGTCTGAGTGTTCCAGGGCTAAACTCAGGATTACAGATGACACCTAAATGGATCTTCTAAATTCTGCCCTGCTGTGGGGAGAGAGGGCTGCCCTCGTGGCCTGCACAGTAGCTGAGTCATCTCACGAACCACATGCACAGAAGAGTGGATCACATGTGAGAGAGAGTGAGCGTGGGCAGCTGAATAAGTGAAAGTACAGAGACATTTGATAGCTAAACTAAACTTCTAAAGACTCTTCACGTTGGCACCCAAACCTTGCCTCCCCCAAGGCCCTGTCTGGAGTGCCTTGGTGGCAGCGTCTCAGAAGGGCAGTTCCTAGTGTGGTAGGAAAGATGCTAAAAGTTGAACTGATTCACTGAGTTACTGTAAGAGTTAATTGCTGAGGAGGTAAACTTATGTTTGTCAGCAGATGGAAAAAAGAATCTCAAAGAAGGAACTGTCCAGAAAGGGCCTAAAGGGATGATAAGGACAGTTTAGGGGCTGGAGAGATGGTTTAGCGGTTAAGGAGTTTGCCTGCAAAGCCAAAAGATCCTGGTTCCATTCTCCAGGACCCATGTAAGCCAGATGCACAAGGTGGCACATGCATCTGGAGTTCGTTTGCAGTGGCTAGAGGCCCTGGTGTGTCCATTCTCTTTCTGTCTGCCTCTTTTCTATCTCTCTTTCTCTGCTTGCAAATAAATAAATAAAAATTTAAAAATAAAAAGGATAGTTTAGGCTAAAACAAAGTAAAATGGAGTTCATTGTTAGGGTGGCCTGACTACAGAAATGATTGATTTGCAAATTGTCGCATCTAGTTTGTTCACTTACCCCTCCCTTGGCCATGAAAACTATAAAATGGAAATAAAATCTCTGCTTGGGGAGCCAAAGCTTCTTTGGAGGGCTACCTCAAGCTTTTGGCCCCCAGGTAATAAACTCCTCTATTTTCACTCATACTGGCGTTGGGGTGATCTTTCTAGAAAATTTCTACAACACTCGTACTTGGCCTCAACCTGCCAGGTTTCGTTCATGCCATGCACAGTTCTCCCCAGCCCTGGGCACTCCCAGGAAGCACTAGCTGCTTTAGGCCTGGCTGTAGTTTGGACACTGTGGATATCTGTGAACACACCTCAGGCCACATGCACAGGGTAGCTTAAAGGGGTGGGCAGCCTTTTTTCCCATGCCCATGGGTGGAGACAGAGATGGGGATGTCATCTTGCACAGCTCCTTTCCAGGATGACAGTCCCTTTGTCCCCACACTGTTGGCTGATAGACATTTGGGGAGTCTCTTGCCTTATCCTCCCATGGTATGTGCCCTGGAGGGTAGGTGCTGGCTCTACCCTGTCCAGGCCCAGGTGTGTGGGGGCCGTACAGCAGTGACATCAGGCTGACATTTACACAGAGGGCACCAAGTGAGGAGACCCACGCAGCAGCCGCAGCAGAGGGTCAGGTTTAATGGTCACTTCAAGGGATATCGTACATTGTTATGAGCCCAGTCCCCACTCCCCTTGGCCAGGGGCACAGCCAGGTGCCCTCAGACCTCAGGCTCTACAAAAGGGGGACCTGCCCCCAAGCTCCAACTATATACAAGAGAGCCCACCCTGCTGGACCCTGGGCAAGGCTGTGAGGAGAATCATGGAGCCCTCACAGTTCACCAGCTACACGGCTTTTAGGCCTGGGATAAGAGATCCAGGCCCCCCACTGTAGTGCAGGCAAGGCTCTTGCTTCCCAGGACCCACCCCTGCTGGGCCCCCTCACCAAGCCCCTAGGCCTCTGCGCTGGGACACTGCCTCCAGGTTGAGGCTGGCAAAAGCTGAACTCAACAGCAGCAAGGGAGATGGGTAGGCTTGGAGAGGTGGGGAGCAGAATGGCAACCCAGCGCCTCTTCTGAGAGGGAAGGCTAGGCCCTTCCCTCCTGCTGCCCAGGTTGCTCCTTGCCAGGCTGAGGTCAGAGTGAGCAAGGGGTGGCAAGAGGGGTAAAAGCTGACAGATTTGGCCGGTGCAGACTGGGCCAGGCTAGGCAGTCTGGCAGCTCCGGCCCCACACAGACAGGCCACCCTGGTGCTGGTGATCAAATACGGCAGGGCTGAGGGGCTGGGGGACAGAAAGACCTGAACATACACTGGGCCAGGTTGTCTACACTGTAACTAGTAGCAGAGTGCTTAACTAGTCAACTAGTAACGCTGCTTCCCTTCAGATTGTTTCAGGGGGTGTAAAAAATTGCACTTATTTCTATGAACCCCGTGGAGGGGATTCCCAACGCTGCAGCCTCCAGGCGAGGCATGGCAGGTCAGTGCCTGGCCGCCAAGAGTCCACTGGCCATGGGGCAAGGCTCCTCCCAGGCCCCCAGGACTGTGGCCTCTGTGGCCCATGGGTGCAGCGAGGACCAGACCCCACGAGAACCTGAGCAACGTCTGAGGGTCCCTGAAGTGGCTGTGGGCAAGACCAGGGCCATGTGGTCCTGGGTGCAAGAGGCAGCCCAGCCCCAGGTTCCTGGTTCAGAGGAAATGGCCTGGTGGTAACTGGGCGTGGCCCATGCCCCTCACAGGACGTCGTCAAAGTCCAGCAGCTTTGAGTGCTGGCGGCTCTTCCACAGGCGGTATAGCCGGAAGTCAAAGTAGGTCTCGATCATCTGCTTTCCTGAGCAGGAGAGGGCGAAGCCAAGAGACTCAGGCCTGACCAGGCCCCTGAAAGGTCAAACCCACTACAGCTCTCTAGTCATGCGGCTTCTAACTCACCTTGAGCAGACAGCTCCAGGGGTGACTCAAAGGTAACCCTGTAAGGAGTCATGAGGGTCCTGAGGTTCTGGAACAGCTGCAAAAAGGGTAGAACCATGAGTCTGGGGTCAAGAACAGGGTCCACTCTCCTTGCTCAGGACCCCGGGTATCGGGATTTCTCTAGGAGGACAACAGCAGAAGGACGGGAGGAGGACAAGCAGAGGCCCCGCCTTCCCTTCTTGGCGGTCTGGGGTCCCAGTACCTTTTCCCCATTGGGATTCCCCAGAATGTAGCAGCCCATGATGTGGATGACATTCGGCTCTGGGTTGACTTTGCTCATTAGGCGGCTCAACCTCTTCCAGAAGCTGGTGAAGGGAGGGATAGATTACACGTGACCTCAGACCCAACGGCTGAGCTCCACAGGGAGAAACATGGTGGAGGAAGCTGGATGGGGATGCGGGGGGGGGGCGACACTAGGTCCATGACTGCCCTCCTCCCTAACCCAGTGTACCCTCCCCTCTCACTGGATCATGTCCTCTTCCTTCTCCACTTTGGCAAAGGTAGCCACCTTGTTCTTGAGCAAATAAAGATGTCCGGGACCGCCCTGTAAGAGGCCACCGTCAAGTCTCAGCGTACCAGGAGGCTGGCATGAGATGTCTACGTGCCTACTCCACACACAGGCACACCCACACTGACAGCCACATGTGCCCATGCAGTAAACATTGGGTTCTTCTCTCCCACCATACTGGCCTTCTCTGGGCAGGAAGGGAAGGGCTGGGCCCTACCTGGCAGAAAATCAGCATCTTCCAGATCTTGGCCCCCTTGTGATAGATATTCAGTTTCTTCTCGATCTCCTCTGTGGACAGAAGGCTGTGAGCACTGCCCTTCCCCATGCAAGGCGATCCTCCCTGCTAGCCACCAGAAGGGGTCAGCAGGATACATACCCAGGATGTCCTCAAATGTTGCATGCTCATGGTCCTAGGGAGGGATAGACAGGTCACATATCAGAGCCCCTACTGGCTCCCCACTAGGCTGAGCCTGAAGTGAGAGGTGCACCCCTGAGGTTCTCTCGGATGCTCTGAAGGAGTCTATGGGGGCCACTCACATAGAGGATGGGGATGATGGATGGGTCGTCCCTGCGGATGATGGTGGGGATGTACTCGGCTTTCGGCACCTTGGAGGAGATCAGCTGGCAGAACAGGAGAGCCCCAATGAGAAGTGCTTCCACAAAGAATAGTGGAGCACTTAGGATGCCCTTCTTACTCCCTTGAAGCCAAGGGTGGAAGTCCCCTAAAGCTCCTCCAGGTAGCTCAGGCTCAAGACTCTGTGACCCACCCCTTCCATAACTAAGGTGAAGCCTAGACACCACCTCCAACAGCCAAGGGCAGATCCCAGGCACAGTGGAAGAGGGTCAGAGGACAGGGCTGTGCTCCACCCAGATGGCATGGAGGTGTATCCAGGGACAGGCCTTACCATGACCTTGGGTGGCAAGAAGCCCTCAGTGTCGCAGGCCACGGCCTCCAGGCCCTTCTCTGTGTCCCAGTCCAGGTCCTCACAAACCTCATCCAGCGTGCAGTGCGAGCTCTGTAGGTCACTGCCTGGGAGGCAGGAGGCGTCACAAGGTCAGTGACCTGCCACCCACAGAGCCCAAGCCATGTCCTGGAGGGTTTTGGGGTATGAGAGAGGGCCATGTAAGGTCATGACCAAGCCCGCAGAACAGGGCCACCGACACCAGTGGAAAGCAGGCTCCTGTGGGAAGAGGGGAGACTGATGCAAAGCTAAGACCCAGCAAAAGTGTCACCTGTGGGGCCAAGTGTGCCCTGAGAGGCAGTGAGCACAGCCCTACAGGTGCCCCTGCCAGGCACTGCTTAGCCATTAGTTAACCCCTCCTTAGAGATAGGAGATGCCAGGCACCCCCATCTCATCAAAAGGTCAACTAAGGCTCAGAGGGCAAAAGCGCAGAAGCCTAGCGGTGCTGGTGTGGAACCCTGGCAGGGATCTGGACCTAGGGGAGCCTCTGGGGAAGGTGGGAGGTAGGAGGTGGGCCAGCCCTGCACCTGGACACCTACTGTCTCGGGAGTCGTGGGAAGTGTCGGCTTTCATGGGGGTGGGGTCGCTCCAGGACCGGCTGAAGCTCCGCTCACGCCGCTCAGCGAACGCTGCAGTGACAGCAAAACCCCCATTAGCCAGAGAGGGCAAGGACCGAGCAGATTCAGACCCTAGCCTAGGGGAACTGAGGGGTGTGGGAAGAGGCTAAAGGTGGCCCGGATGGGGGCTGGGATCACAAGTAGACCAGGACAAAGGATAGGGTTGATGCAGGAGAACAGAACACCAAGAGCAGAATCTGGGAACCTGGGGGGCCGCTAGGGTGGGGACAAGGGGCACAATGGGGGTGGAGTCCACAGATTGCTGAGTGAGTCAGGGGCACTATCTGGGCTACATGGTACACTGGGTTGGGAGGCAGAACACTGGGGCAGGGCTAAACAAGGAGACACTAGGAAGGGATGCAGCCTGGTGAGGCAGGGGTGGGGTCTGGACAAAGCAGGGAGGAGGTAGGGCCTATAGGTGGGGCTAGAGCACATCTAGGGAGGCAGGGCTTTCTGGCAGCACGCAAAGCCTCAGCCTGCCAAAGCGCAGAGCTGCCAACCTCCCCTGCACCAAGCTCTTACTCTGGGCCTTCACCCGCCGGCTGCCAACCATGCGCAGATGTTTGCGGAAGTTCCTAGAGAAGGAAGCACGGGGCGATGAGGACCCGGGGAGTGGTGGACTAGCAGCCTTTGCCCAGCTGGCCTGAGCTTGTATGTACATAGTGTGTCCTCCTGTGGCCCCTCACACAGACAGATCCTACCCTACCTCCTTCCGAGACCCGCCCAAATATCTGTAACAGACGCATGCTGCACCACCTCTTTCATGCCAGTTTTGCTGCTCGCTGATGTCACATAAGCACCCCCTCTGCTGCAGAGCCTTCTGGATAGCCTCTCCCTGAACCCACACCCACAAGTTCGTCTGGGGCCCAAGGGTACCCAGGGGTGGGGGGCAGTTTCTCTTTTCCTTGAAATTCTGTGCCTTGCCAAGGACCCATGTCCAAGATGGACAAACAAGTTTCCCAGGCACACCTCTGAGGTTGGTGGGAGTGAGGGAGGGTATGCGGTGCCACTGGCAACAGCTCTGGACTTCAGGGCTAGACACACAATGATGGGCCAGCTGGCTTCAGTTTGACTACCAATGTCCCCTCAAAGTATACAGCTAGGGGCTGAAACTCAGCCTGGCCACATGGCCTCCCCTGCCTGCCACGTCCCCAGGGCAGGGCCAGGCCAGTGGTCGCCACCACCCTTCCCCCATCAGGTCTGCCAGGGCCAGAAGGGCCCTGGCCAGACCAGTGCAGACTAGAGACAGACCCTGGTGGCGAGTGGCTGGCAGGCCCTACCTCTGGATTACAGACGCGGAATCATTCTCCCGTTTCCGGCGCTTCCTCTCCGCGTAGCCCCTGAACACCCTGAGAAACCGCCGCAAGTCAGCACTGCTCTTGGCCACAGGCAGGAGGGACACAGACGTGGGGACAGAGGTGCAAGCACAGGGACCCAGTGGGGCATCTCAGGCCTGGCTCTTGGCGGGCCCTGCGGAGGCCTGGCTGTCCACTGGGAACTGGGCTTCTGGGGGCTCAGCACTCCTCACTTTCCAGGCCCAGGGTCCCTGTCCTTCACCAGTCTATCTGGGGGTGGGAGGATTGCCCAGAGCACCAGCTGTGCCCCTAGGTGCACACTGCATGGGGTACTTACGAGATGCTGAAGCCATAGCGGGAAAGGGCAGCGAGAAAGAGAAGATACAGTGAGCATAGATTCCTATCTTCCCTCAGCCCCCGAGGGCCCTTGAGGCTAGTTTCCCATTACCCCAAGCAGGATGTGGGGGGTGGGCGGGGGGCAGCCCGGAGGCTGAGTGGGTGGTCCACATCACCAGGTGTGGAGCCCTGGGCAGGAGAGGCTGGGCGCAGGTAGTACAGAACCTTGACTGTCCTGTTCTCCTTGACAGAGGAGCTGAGGGTGGAGGAGTGGGGCTGCTTTGGGGTGGGGACCTTGCTGGAAAAGGTACCTCCTTGGGAGGAGAACCCAGGTGCTTATGAGGTAAAAAAGGAACAGACCCCCAAGAAACCTTTGGCAACACATCACCTGTCACACAAGAAGCAGAGGCTGCAGTTTGGGACTGCATGAGGACACGAACACCCCCACCCTTAAAAAGTCCCCCATGATGATGCCGTCAGCTGCTGGGCTGGGCTCCTGAAGGCAGGAGAATAGACCACAGGGACTGTGAGAGGTATGTGAGGGCCATTAAGGAAGGCAAGTAAGGAATAGGGTAGGGAAGGGTGGTGGTAGGACACAGACTGAGGGAGTAGGTGGTCGCCTGGGACTCAGAGCCTCAATCTGGCATAGTGTTAAACCTGTAGCTGTTCAGAAAAAGCCCCCAGCAGGGACCAGAGGTCAAGAAAGGGTTGTCAGTATTCCCTGAACACCAGAAAGAGGCAGCCCAGCCCTGGACCCTTGTGGTAGACACTAGACTCACGCTTGCATAGTTGTGGTAGCTGTTTGGAAGCTGAAAAGGTTTTCCTTGGGGAACCAGGTGCGGATGGGGACGTCATCTGGAAGAAAGGAGAGGCTGTGGCTGACAAGGACAGAAGTCCTGAAGCCTGATCCCCTCCCTCTTGAGAAGGGGCTGGCTCAAGGGGTTAGCAACAGCAATGGAGTCCAGATGCAGGGTGCCTGGCACTCTCCAGGGGAAAGAAACTGGCAGAGAATGGGGCCCCCTAAGTAGAACTCCACCTAGCCAGTCACACTCAGAACGTCCGTGACTTGAAGTTTTAATTCTCTGTTTAACTCTTTCTTTAGCCATGGAGAGTAGGAGCAGCATTCTATGATCCCCTATGATCAACCTCTGTCTCTGGGCTGTTATAATTTGTTTCCTTTGGGCTCAAGGAAGCCCTACTCAGGTATTAGCTAGCCATTCTCTTCCTTATTTCCTCCCAGGAATGTGAGATCGAGACCACCTTATGAAGGGCTGTCTCCTTCCTAGGGCTCTGTATAGCCCTTCCCTAAAGTCCATCCATGAGGCTGCTTGTATATCCCAAGGAGGTAACTTTGTGAGGTGGCCTCTAGTGGTCTCCAGCTGACCAAACAGCTCCCTTTCAGGTACATCCTGAAGGCAGCCTGATCTCCCAATTAAGGTCATTTTCTGCCTATTTATCCCTCAAGATCCTCCCAGGACCCCTTCTCTAGGAAGTGCCCCTTGACTCACTGGATGCTGGGAAGGCCAAAGCTGACTTTGGGGCCTGGTAGATTTGCTAAGGAACCTAGGGAGGCCACAGCTCACAAGATGAGGGAGTGGCAGCAGAAGCCCAAGGAATGTCAGCCCAAGTGCCTCATGCTATACCACAGGTACTCTCTACCCATTCTCAGTCTCGCGGTGCTTGCCACTGTCAGAGACCAGTTATGCTATCCAAACTTGCCCATTGCCCAGAGATAAGGCTCCTCACCAGACACTCGATCAACACTGTACATCCTCTCCAGCTTCTTGCGGTGTCCAGAGGCCTCCGGTAGAGGCGGCTGTTCCAGCCCAAAGGCCCGAGGGGAGGGTCCAGGGGCCAGCTGGGCACATCCAGGGCATTCCTTGGAGCCCTGGCGGCTACCTGCCCAACTCTGGCAGGGCCGGCTGATGTCCTCACGGCTGCTGCCTGGGCTGGCACGCAGGGGCTGGCTATGGTGGTGAACATGCCTCTCCCTCTGCCGCCGCCCCTTTACCACTGCTAGCTCGATGGCCTCAGCTTCAGGACTGGGCAGCAGGGCTGGCTCTCCCGAGATGGTGTACACTCGGGGCTGGGGGCCCTCTGCAGCCGGCTTCCCACTGATGGCCTCATCGGAGAGGCTGCCCTCATAGCGGCCATTGGAGACAAGGGAGAGGCGGCGCTTGTTCTGGGGGGCGGGCTGCATCTCGGGGGACCCGTCGTGGCCAGAGTAGGCGTCAGCCAGCAGGTGGTCTGGGGGGAGAGGGACCAGGTGAGCCTGGAGCCTGCAACTCTGCCCTCCCAGTCTACTGGTATACAGTGGACACCCAGCCTGATGAGGGGGCTCTGGTTGCCAGGAAAGGTGTTTCTAAGTCGGCTCCTTGCTGGGCCTGAAGCCCTGTGTGAACGTGGGTTGGGGTGATAGGCCTTGCTACCTGTGCGTGATCCTGGGAGGTAAGAACACGCAGAGGCCCCCCCCTCCCCATCTGCAGATGCACCCATTTGCCTGGTGCCAAGTTCTCCCTTCCCCCCCACCAGCTGGCCCCCAGAGACAGTGGTGCCAGCCCTGGGGGTGCCAGGAGGCCTGTTGCCATGCCAACAGCCCAGGCTGGGAGGGTACCATGGTGATGAGGGTGACTGGAGCCCCTCTTGGGGCTGGGCCCAGGAGGGTAGAGGGTGTGAGGAAGACAACCTAGAAGGGCGCCTGGGCTGAAATCACTCCACCCTGATGGGCCTGGCTTGGGACAGTGGACCTCGGACCCACGCTGCACATCCCAACCATCTCTGGAGCCCCTATACCTGCACCGTTGCTATTCTCAGGGTGACTCTGGGACAGGTACTCTCCAAACGCTCGAGCTGCTCTGCACGATGGGAAGAGGGCACCTTCAGTGCGGCGAGACCCTCCCCAACCGCCCCACCACCATCCAGGCCCTGGGAACCAACAAGAGAGGAAGCGGGTGGTCCCCTCCCACCCGTGGGTCCTGGTGGATCTGGGCCCGTGCAGGCCACGGCCGCCCTCCGTCTTTTCTTTCTCGGGCTGTCAGCCGGTGGGCGTCGGGGTCGTGAGACCCGCCTTCCACCCCCTTGGCCAGGCGGAGGCTCCCTCCCGCTGGGAGAGCCGGGCTGCAATGGGGCCCGGCGCGCAGCGTCGCCGAGGGGCGGCCAGTGCCCGTCTGACCTCCGGCCAGCCGCACTCACCGCACTTTGGCCGCCACCGAGGACATGGCCTCGCTCCTCAGCGCCCTCCTCCTGGAGGCGGCGGCACCCATGGTCGTGGAGGCCGCGCATCCCCCGGGCCTCAGAGCGCGCCCCGCGCCCGCCGCCTCCGCCGGGGGAGCCGCCCCGCGCCCGAGATCGCGCTGGCTCTCGGCTTCAGGGTCACGGTCAGGGTCAGGGTCGCGCTCGGACCCGGGCCCCGCATGGCCGCACCGGACGCCTCGCGCGTCCAGCCGCCCGAGCAGACCGCGGCTGGACCCGGGGGCGGTGCTCCGCCCCGTGATGCCATCCCCGGGGCGGGACTCGCCATGGCACCGCCCCGAAGATGACAGGCCTGCGGGCGGGTGTTGGTGGGGGGTCGGGGAAGATAGCTAAAGGAGGCTCCGCCCCTTTGTCACGTGTCTGAGCGGGGCTAGGGCTCACGACTCTGGAGGCCAAGGAGGGGGTTCCTCACTGCAATTACTCTGGGAACCAGCAGGAAGGCTTCTCACTTGGGACAGCACCTAGGTTTCTATGTATGCCCAGAGGTAAGGAAGACCTGACAATCCCATGGGTTCGTCTTAAGTATCCTGCTTGTCTGGTCTAGAGTTGTTACCCTGGGGGGTCAAAGGCACCAGCCAAAAGGATTCTGAGAGAGAAAAAAGATATTGAGGGCTGGAGAGATGGCTTAGTGGTTAAGCATTTGCCTGTGAACCTAAGGACTCCGGTTCAAAGCTCAATTCCCCAGGACCCACGTAGGCCAGATGCACAAGGTCGTTTGCAGTGGCTGGAGGCTTTGGTGCACCCCTTCTCTCTCTCTCTCTCTGTCACTCTCAAATAAATTAAAAGTTAAAAAATTAGAAAAAAAGAGATTGAGGCAGTTAGGGTGACTGCCCCCCACCCTCTGAAAGTAAAGGCAGGAATGTCTTTGGGCCTACCCTTGCAATCTCCACTTTACCAGAGATCAAAGAATGATCAGACTTCTCTCTTGCCTAAAGGGGTCCCTAGACCTGTTTTTCCGTGAATAACCTGAACCCCTCCTGGTCCTCTTTTCCTAGAACGTAAGTCTGATCCTGACATTGTGGTTGGTTATGCTCAGCCCCAAAACTTGGGGTCATGGCTGGCCTTGAGCCAGCCCCTTAGCCCAGATCAATCAGCCCTCACTCTGGCTCACCTGAGCCTGAAGATGAAGCCCACAACAAGGTCATTAATAGACTCTTACTGGGAAAGGGGCGCAAGGTCTCTTGACTACCCACCCATTCATCACTTCTGAACCTTCAGGTCCTAGTAAGTCTCCACATGGGTTTTACCCCTCCCATCTCCCTCATGGTAGGAGCTCCCTCTACTTCCTCCTCTTTCCTGCTCTTAATCTAATAAAGTCTCTCTAAACCTTACCTTCTGGTCTATGGATTTTAATTATTTAAATTAATAAGACAGGAATCCAGGGCACCCTAAATTTATTGGTGCTTTGGCTTATTGGTGTGTTGGCAAGGAACTCCAAAATTCCCAGTCAAGATCACCATGCCCCAGGGACCAGACGGACCTCAGATTATAGAGACCTCCACAAAGGACAAAGAATCCACACAATCAGAAGGACTTTATTAACATGCCAATCCAGTGCTCCCACACTTCACTGAGGCTTCTGAGCCTCCCAGTATTGCTATGGGGTATAAGGTGTTCCACCAGGGCAATGTGGCTCAAGGCTCCCTGACCCAGCTCATACCACAGGAAAAAGCTGAGCCCACTGGCAGGCTGGCCACGTCCTCCAGCTGGTCTTGCTCTCAGGCAGCAGTAACATCCTAGAAGCGGTGGAGCCTCAACCTCCAGGTCAACCTCAACCAGGAGGTCAGCCCAAGGGGAGATGCTGAATTAGTAGGGTCAGTAGAGGCATTAAGGCTGAGGTCCCTGCTCATCTTGTTCAGGGAGCCAGGGGTAGGAATACTGGGGTAACGGTTCTGGGGGAGCCAGGCCAGGGCGTCCACTCCATAGCGAGGGCTCATCCTCCTGGAAACAAATCATACATGGTCAAGATGCATGGAGCTGCCAGACCCCAGCGGGCAGACCCCTGGGCTGCACTGCTTGGAATGCAAAACCCACAGGTAGGGGGGCGGCCAGCCCAGACCCAGGGACCCTCAGGGTGGGCTCAGCCAAAGGGCATTGGTGGGACTCAGCCCAACAGCTCACTGATTCAGAGTCCAATTCCGTCCCCGTGCTCTGGAAGTCAGCGTATGTGTCCTTGGGGACTTCTGGCAGTTCTTCCTCGTACTCAGTCTGGTAGTCAGATTCATCTGGAGCACAGGGGAAGATTACATTGGTTCCCTCTCCAAGGACACTGGTCAGTAGTTGTGCCCAGCACAGCTAAAACTGAGGTAGAACAGTCACAGACCCTCCATGCCTACCCCCACGGTGGCACAGTTCCCACACATAGCCATCCATTCAGTCCCAGGGCTGACAAGAAGCCAAAGATAGCCTTATGACACATCACATCTGGCTTTTGTCCACTTCACCCCACAGTCCAACACTGGATGGGTTTTCCACACAGATGTGGAGCAAGCGGACTCCCAACTACGCCCAAGGGCCTGGTGTCCCTGGCCAGGTCTCCACAAGTAGAGGCCACCACATAGGCAGCTCAGTGCCTGGGGTTCTTTGAGTCTGCGCAGCCCCAAGGGCATCTTTCAGATCCCTGTTTAAGACGGGGAATGCTGTTCTGTTGCAAGGGGGGCACTGGCCCCACCAAAGGCCACAGGACAGAAAGCACGGCTGGTTTGGGGTTTATAGGTGGGTGGGTCCCATAGGCCCTGCCAGCAGGTCATCTTATGTCTCTTGATGAGTTTGGTGGTCTGGGAAGCTGGTGAGGTGGTGTGTGGTTAGGGTATCATATGGGGTGAGTGAAGGAGAGGCCTGAGTGACCTAGGAGATCATCCCATTGCTATGGGGCTCTTGAGCTGGACTGAGGATCTTGGGGTCCTGATAGAATGGAACAGCACTGATTGAAGTTCCTGGCCAGTGGATTCCAAGTGTGGGTGACTTCCCCAAAACAAAGGTGAGGGCTTATAGGAGGAGTTCTGGGGCTCAGCTCTCCAACCTCCTCTATGTGTTCCTGGATGTTCAACTCACCATCCACCGCAACCCCCTTGGCCGGCTCAATGCGTGACACCATCTCAGCGAGGTCCGTGAAGGAGGCATTGGGGCAGGTGAGGACCTGCAGCCAGGTGGAAGATAGCACAGCTGCTCAGCACACAGGCTACCCCATGGGCAGGGTGAATGCACAGAACTCTGCCAGTTCAGTACAGAGGGCATGGACCTCTATTCTGGCAGACCCTCCCCTGCTTCTCACCCCACAGGCCTTCCTCTTGCTTGTCCCCTGATGGTCCTGTAGCATCTTCTCTAGCACACCACTCCGAACCCAGATGTCAAACACCGTCCGCCCATGCTGATACCCAACTTCCTGTGCACAAAGCAGACCCCATCAGGAAATGCAGGGAGCCCCACCTCCTCATATTCTCAGAAGGTTGGAGAAGGGGCAGCCACCAGAGCTGACCCCAACCCCTCAGCCTCTGCAGCCAATGGCTAACACTCACACAGATCTCGTCAAACTTGCTGAACTCCAGGGTGCCATAGTTGTCAATGGGCGGCCGCAGGTACTCGCAGTAGTCGCTGTTCTTTACCATCTCTAGCTGCCTAACACAGCATACGTAGGCCAGGCGTGTCTGAATCTCAGCCATGTTCAACACCTGCCAAGATAAGCCTGAGTCCTGGAGATATGATCTGGTGAGCTATGGAGCCCTCTGGTCCTGCCCACTGCTTGTCTGAGAGTTGGTCCCAGGGCTTGGGCAGCAGTGTGAGCACGTGATTCATACCTGCTGGACTCATAGTCTGGGAGGTGCTGCCACATCCCTGCCCACAGGACAGAGTGCATTGCGGCTGCAGGCATAATCCCCAAGGAGGCTGCTCAGTTCACCTGGCATCCCTCTCACCTTGACTCTTTTTTAAAAATGTTTTTACTTTTTTTAAAATTATTTTGGAGAGAGACACAGAGAGAGAAGGAGAGGAAAACAGAGAATGGGAGCACCAGCAGACTCTCAGCTGCTGTGAACGAAATCCAGATGTGTGTGCCCCCTTGTGGGCAAGTGCGGCATTGCGCCCTTGCGTCACTTTGCATCTGGCTAAACGTGGGACCTGGAGATTGGAACCGGGTTCTTAGGCTTAGCAGGCAGGCGCCTTAACAGCTAAGCCATCTCTCAAGCCCTCTCACCTTGACTTTTGTGGCCAAGGGGTTCCAGCGTTTCCAAAGTAGCCACCACCCAGACAGGGCGTCACCATAGTTGGTGAGGTCTGTTTCGTCCCGGCTGCCCACGTCAATGGCGATCACCACCTTTGCCCCCATGGATCTGGCCACATCCGCTGTGGAGAAGGAGGCAGCCTGGTCACCACATGGGTCAGGAATGCAAAACCAGGGGATGGGGTAGCACCCCAGGACGACTGGGTGGAACTCAGGTGGGGGTGCAGATCCTGCCTTATTAAGCTTTAAGGGGGGCCCTGCTCCTCCTGAGGCTCCATCTGAGGGTCGTGATGGAAGCAGATTTACTGCCCCAGCTTGTGGCCAGCCATGTGCACAAGAACTGTGTTCTTGGCCCTTCTGAGCATGGATCCAACAGGTAGAGGTGTGGCCTCACTCAGAGCACACCTAACACCTGCAGACTGTTAGCTCCCGACTGTGGGCACAGATGGAAACCAATTGCTCCTGGTTTATCTCCTTGGCCTTTGTTCTGTTGCTGCTGTGCTCACAGGCAGAGCCATATGCTAGGAGCATGCTGTGCGCATGTGCACATGCATGTGTGCATTCTCTGTGCTCTGATTCCAGCCTGACATTTTCTTTGGCACACTCCAAGGAAAACGTGTACCACCCAGCCTTTCTGGTGTGGAGGCGGCCGTGGCAGGCAGCCACAGGGCGGAATGACCAAAGAGCCACGTACCAGCAGGCAGGCACTCTGCCACCCTCGGTAGTACCTGGGAGATTGTTGATGTAACCTCCATCCATCAGCAGGTGTCCGTCCTTGGGATCACAGAGCGGGGGCATGTAGCCTGACAGGGACATGCTGGCACGAACATATCTCCACAGGGAGCCTAGGGGGTCCAGAGGGTCTGATAGAAGAGGGCCAGCAAGGTGCCTCCCTGCTCTCTATAGGTCTCTGTCCTGAGCTGGAAAATCAGAGCCTTGTCCTGGTCAGTCCAAGGACACTAGATTTAGCAGACAGACCACCACTGGACCCCTCATTCCCAAAAAGCCTGTCCCCAGAAGGGAGGGCAATGAGCATTCAGGAAGTCTACACATCCCACTTTGCCCACACAAAGGCCCATGTTCCAAAGTGTGCCTCCAGTCTATTCCTCCCCCAGGGGCCCTTCCACCCCCTGGATATCTGTACTTCAGACTGTCCCATTCTTCCTGGGGTGCTTGTGACAAAGATCCCATCTGCCCTCCCTATGCACACATGCCTGTGACTCTGGTTTCTTTTGTTAGACCCTCGGTGCCCTCAACAGCTCATGGAGCCACCTGCCCATGCTCCCATGCCCAGTGAGCCACCCCTGTGATGCTTTTGGCTCTTACCATCTGTGTGGACCCGCATGGCAGAGGCTGTGATGTCAGTGGTGATGGCAAAGTAGGGGAGCCAGAGGTCCTGTGGGGAGGCCAGGGCTCAGAGGGGACTTCCTCCTGCACTGTTCCCTGCCCTGCATTGGCAAGGCCAACCTAGGGCCAGATGGGCAGGGAGAGAGCAGGAGGATGCCAAGGCCATGGAGCATCCAGCATAGGTCAGGGATGACCATAGATCCCGAGGCTGTGCCTGAGGGGACGCACCTCAATCTGCCGGTCTCCAAAGACGCTGCTGATGCTATTGTTGAAGCCAGCTCCGGAGAACATGGATGTGATTGGGTAGGTCAAGTCCAGAATGGTTTTCACCATTGATGTCATATTCTGGAGACATGGGAGACCTCTACTGAGGGACTCACACTCTGGCTTGTGGGACCCTGCTGGAGCAGGACATAGCACACACATACTTTCTACCATAGAACACGGGGATCTAGGAGCACCGCAGGCCCAACTGCCTGGGATCTCGGGAGAAGATACTGTGGGCTTGAGCCTTGCAGTACACGCAGAGGCCAGCAGAAGGCCCGAGAGCCTGGAAACTGGGACATGGTGTCAAACAGCTCAGGCAAGCCTGGCCAATTGAGCCATTGGGAGGCTCTAGGGCACCTCTGTGCCCTGGCCTCCAGATTCGCCTCTGGGACAGGGAGTTCTAGGCTGGTAGAGCCACCAGCACTGGGAGGGCAGACACCAAGAAGGACCTAGGCTAAGAAGTTTTGTGGAGTGAAGACCCTTCCTTGAGACAAATGAGACACAACGGGGAAAAGGATCCTGAGCTGCTCCAGAGGAAGTCCCTGCCCAGCGCCAAATACCCCATTGCTACCTGAGTATCTCTTCAGCAAGGCCGGTGGGTGGGCGCACCCATGACTCCATCCTCAATATGCCCAGCAGCAGTTTCCTATAGGGTGACCACCCCAACAGGGTCCTATAGCCCAGTACACCCTCAGGATGGCAAAAGGACCACATCAAAGTGTCTTGACCTCTTCCTATGAATGGAGAGGGCCTCCTACAGACCCTGGGCTGGTCTCTTGTGACTGTACTATAGCTAAGCTGTCCTTTGTCTGATGGACACACTGTTCCCTGTGGTCACTGCCCTTAGAGGCCTCCCCTAGTGACTGCTGTCTCATCACTAAGGACGCACTTTTTCAGTGGCCAAACTGAGAGGTGATGGAGGCCTCATCCCATGGAAGAACTATTTGTGGACAAAGCCCCGCAGCCTGCCCTCGGCTCTGAATGCAGCACACAGCCCACCCCTCAGCTTCTTCATGCAGGAGGACTAAGTTTCTTTTCTTTTAAAAAGGAAAGCACAGGTGCTTTTGATCCCACGCATGGTTTAAGCAGCTTCATTTGTTCCACAGGCACAACCCAGCCCTGAGAGGGCCATGTGTTGCCCGCTGGGGAGCAGGCATGAGGGAGCCTGTTCTTCTCCTTTGATTCTGTGTTTGATGTTTTGATTCGTGTGTCCATTTATGACAAGGACAGACTAACAGCAGAGAAGCTTCATCTCCCATGCAGCCTTGAGCCCATGCCGAGCCCCTCCCTGCTTTGATTCACATCAACCCAACATTCCCTTTCCCTAAATCACCGAGGGTCAGGGACTAGGCAACCAGGAATGCCCCCAGTCCTTGTTAGAATGTTCCATATTAACCAATACAAAGCTACATTGCTTGTCTGCCTCTGCTGAAGTAACCCCCAAGCATGTGTTCCTTTCTGCTTCTGACTGGCCCTAGTCCTCTCCTGCCTCCCTGCACCCCTCTGGCTCTGGTGCAACTATGCCTCTTATGCCCCAGGACTGTGGGTAACTACCAGCTCTCACTCCAGGGGCACTGGGCCTCCATGTTGTCACTCAGAAAACTCCAGACTAGAACACAAACCAGAACACAGACCTCAGACCATCCCTCACCAACAACCAGACCACCTCCCATTACCTAGCTCAGGCCACGGATCACTCGCCCAATCCTTTATTTCACAGTGTCCCCCTCTGCCCCACAGGCCATGCTCTGAGGCCCGAGACCAGAGCCCTCCTGAGGGTGAAGGACACCTGCTCACCTCTGCCCATTGCTTGGCGCGGATCCGCATCTGGCTGTAGCTCCGCTCCTCAGAGAACAGGGCACCCATGAAAGACCCGATGGATGTCCCTCCAACCATGTCCACGGGGATGCCACACTCCGCCAGGGCCCTAAGGATACCTACTTGGGCACAGCCCCTTTGCCAGCAGGAACAAACAGGAAAGAAGCATGGTTGTCAGAAACACCCAGGAGCTGCACCCCAGACCCCAGAGGCAATTGAACACAACCCATTGCTTCTCCCTCCTTAGTGTCTAATTTCTCCATAGTCACAAATGATGAGACAAAGATACTGACTCAGGGTGGGGAGGTCTGGATGTAATTTCAAATCTTTCTCTTGAGATACTGAGGGACTCTGGGTCCTGAGGTGGGGGAGGAGGGAGGCTTATTGAGGAGAGCCAATATGTGGCCTACAAATACCCAGGCTGAATAGGCTTTTGCCACACTTGTGAGTGGGGGAAAGTGGAAATAAGGGCCCTCTGGAAAAAGGAGGTCCTGGTAAATCCTGAGGGCCACCCTAAGGGTCAGTGAAGTAGAAATGAACCACCCTCACACAGACCAGAAAGCCAGCTCCCATAGCTTCAAACCCAGACTGAAGTTACTACCCACAGACTAAAATACTGCTCTCACTTTCATGCTAAATTTCATACTACCAAAAATTACTAGTCACATGAAGAGAAAATGCCAAATGACCATAAGACAAGAGAAAACAACAGACAACAAAAGTGGACCCATGAGCTATAGATGTAGTTCAGTGGTAAAGTGCTTGCCTAGCATGTACAAGGCCCTGGATTGGATGCCCAGAAACACACACAAGGTGGAAACCGAGGGAGTCCAGGCAACAGAGAGTAGACGTGGGCTTTCTTCAGAATGACAATGCAAAAAGCCAAAAGGTGAGCCTGTCAGTACCCAACAGAAGACTTCATGAACAAAGTGCTGAATGGACAGCCATAGCATATGCATTAGTGTGCTCAGTCAAGGTGGCAGATATAGGCCAAGTGTGGTGGCACATGCCTTTAATACCAGCACTAGGGAGGCAGAGGTAGGAGGATTTCTGAGAGTTCAAGGCCAGCCTGAGACTACATAGTGAATTTCAGGTCAGCCTGGGCAAGACTTTATCACCAAAAAAGGGGGGGGCAGATATAAAAGGGCAAATATTTTATGATCCCAGTTATATGAGGAACTTAGAATAGGCACATTCATAAGAATAGAAAGTAGAATAATTATCACTTCTCAGCCTTTTGGCTAAGATCAAGCGTAGAATAATTAGCTGGGTGTGGTGGTGTATGCCTTTAAACCCAGCACTTGGGAGGCAGAGGTAGGAGGATTACTGTGGGTTCAATGCCACCCTGAAACTACATAGTGAAACCCCACCCCAACCCCAAAAAAGAAAGAAAGAGGATAATAAACCAGGTGAGGTGGCACATGTCTTTAATCTCAACAATCAGGAGGCTGAGGTAGGAGGATTGCTGTGAGTTCAAAGCCAGCCTGGGACTACAGAGTGAGTTCCAAGTCAGCCTGGGTTAGAATCATGCCCTACCTCAAGAAAAAAAAAAAAAAGATGGATAGATAAATAGTTACCAGAGGTTGAGGGGCTGGGGAATAGAAGTTCATGTAGAATAGGTATAGAGCTTATTTAGGATGAGGAAAACTTACTTGTATAATCAAAATTAATCAAAATTGTAATGAAATTAAGTAAGTAGGGACTGGAGAGATTGTTTAGTAGTTAAGGTGCTTGCATGCAAAGCCTAATGACCCAGGTTCAATTCCCCAGTATCCACGTAAAACCAGATGTGCATGTGTCTGGAGTTTGTCTGCAGTAGCTACAGGCCCTGGTGCGCCCATTCTCTCTCTCTCAAATAAATTTTAAAAATTAAGTAAGAGCCAGGTGTGGTGGCACATGCCTTTAATCCTAGCACTTGGGAGGCAGAGGTAGGAGGATAGCTGTGAGTTCAAGGCCGCCCTAAGACTACATAGTGAATTCCAGGTCAGCCTGGGCTAGCTTGAGACCCTATCTAAAAAAAAAATAAGTAGAATGCTAAGTATTGAAAGAATTTTAAACAGAGGGGTGGAGAGATGGCTCAGTGGTTAAAGGTGCTTGCTTGAAAGCCTGACAGCCTAGTTTCAATTCCCTAGTATACATGTAGAGCCCAGATGCACAAAGTGGTGCATGTATCTGGAGTTTGTTTCCAGGGGCAAGAGGCCCTGACGTACTCATTCTCACTGTCTCTCCCCTTGAAAATGAATAAATGAAATATTAAAACAACAATAATAAAAAAAGAATTCAAGGGGTTGGAGAGATGGCTTAGCCGCTTGCCTGCAAAGCCAAAGGACCCAAGTTTGAGTCCCCAGTACCTACATAAAGCCAGATGAACAATGTGGCGCATGTGTCTGGAGTCCCTGGTATGCCCATTCTCTCTCCCTCCTTTTCTCCCTCCTTCCTTCCCTCTCTCTTTCATAAATAAATAAAAATAAAAGATTTTTTTAAAAAATGAGCTGGGTGTGGTGTGCACACCTTTAATCCCAGCACTCAGGAGGCAGAGGTAGGAGGATCGCCATGAGTTCAAGGCCACCCTGAAACTACATAATTAATTCCAGGTCAGCCTGGACCAGAGTGAGACTGTACCTTGAAAAACCAAATAATAATAATAATTCAAGACAGAATTAACAACTGTGGCATAGAATTGGAACAAAGCAGAATCAAGTAGAAAGTATAGAAATTAAAAATATAGCTATGGGCTGGAGAGATGGCTTAGCAGTTAAGGTGCATGCCTGTGAAGCCTAAGGACCCAGGTTTGATTCCCCAGGATCCCCATAAGCCAGATACACATGGTGGCACATTTGTTTGGAGTTCATTTGCAGTGACTGGAGGCCCTGGTGCACCCATTCTCTCTATCTGCCTCTTTTTCTCTCTGAAATAAATAAATTAATGTAGGCTGGAGGAGTGGCTTAGCAGTTAAGGAGCTTGCCTGAAAAGCCAAAGGACCTTGGTTTGATTGTTCAGGTCCCACGTAAGCCAGATGCACAAGGGGGCACATGCACCTGGAGTTCATTTGCAGTGGCTGGATGGCCTGGTGCACCCATTCTCTCTCTTTCTCTCTCTCTCTCTACCTGCCTATCTCAGTATCTCTCTCTCAAATAAATAAATAAAAATAAAATATTTTTTAAAATAAATTAATGTAAAAAATATAGCTGGGATGAAGACACCAATGAATAAATTTTTTGGGGGGTGGTTTTTCAAGGTAGGGTCTCACTCTGGTCCAGGCTGACCTGGAATTAACTATGTAGTCTCAGGGTGGCCTCGAACTCATGGCGATCCTCCTACCTCTGACTCCCGAGTGCTGGGATTAAAGGCGTGTGCCACCACGCCCGGCTCCAATGAATAAATTTAATAGGAGATTAGACACAGCTGAAGACAGATATGGTGAAACAGAAAACAGGTTAGCAGATATTGTGGAACTCTGTCCTGCAGGCATCTTGAAATCGGAGCAGCTATCATAAGCTGACAAGACAGGCTTACTGACATTCCCTCTTGGGAAGGAAGGCTCTCAAGAGGCTTAGCAGGACAGCTCATAAGGCACACAAGGCCCATCACTCCCCAACAGATATGGAAGCTGATAGCAAGTGCTGGGAGGCAGACTCTCTTCAGTGGTGCAGCCACCTGTCGTTTACACATAATGTTATACGTAACCCCTTTAAATTCATGGATTCACCATGCTGGACGGGGGTGGAATTGTTCTTTGGTCCAGCATTGATGTCCTGTCTGCACCATCTAGGGTGAACACACAATTATTCATTTTCCCAGGAAGTCACATGACAGGTGAAGATACTCACTGAAATATAAAGCATCTAAAGGATGGCATATTTTATATATATATATATATATATATATATATATATATATATATATATATATATACATACATACATACATACATACATACATACATACATATATGTTTTATTTATTTATTTATTTAATTAATTTATTTATTTATTTTCAAGTTAGGGTCTCACTCTAGCCCAGGCTGACCTGAAATTCACTATGTAGTTTCAGGGTGGCCTCAAACTCACGGCAATCCTCCTACCTCTGCTTCCCGAATGCTGGGACTACATAGTGAATTCCAGGTCAGCCTGAGCCAGAGTGAGACCCTACCCCAAAAGAACAAAACAAAAAGAATAAATAAATAATAACTGATGAACAGCCTTAAGCCTAAATTCAAGAAACATCATAAACTCTAAGCATGGATAAACAAACAAAACAACCTATTTTTTTTTTTTTTTTTGAGGCAGGGTCTTGCTCTAGCCCAGTCTGATATGGAATTCACTATGCAGTCTCAGGGTGGTCATGAACTCATAGTGATCCTCCTACCTCTGCCTCCCGAGTTCTGGGATTAAAGGCATGCACCACCATGCCTGGCGAAAACAACCTATTCTTGTATTGTGGAAATTAAAAGCAAAGGAAAGACTTTTAAAAATGGAAGGGCTGGAGAGATGGCTTAGTGGTTAAGGTGCTTGTCTGTGAAGCCTAAGGACCCAGGCTTGATCCCCAGTACCCACATAAGCCATGGTAGCCTATGTATCTGGAGTTCATTTTCAGTGGCTAGAGGCCCAGATGTTCTCTCTCTCTCAAATAAATAAATAAATTTAATTAATTAAATATTTTTAAAAGCATAAAGATGGGCTGGGGAAATGGCTTAGCAGTTAAGGTGTTTGCCTGCAAAACCTAAGTACTCTGGTTTGATTCCCCAGAACCCATGTAAGCCAGATGTACAAGGGTGCACGTGCATCTAGAGTTTGTTTGCAGTGGGTGGAGGCCCTAGCATGCCCATTCTCTTTATGAATAAAAAGAGAGAGAGAGAGAAGAAAGAAATAAGGCAAGGGCTGGTTTTGTGGGACGATGGTAAAGCATTTGTCTTTTCAGGTAAACTCAATTACCAGTGTACAGGCGAGGGAGAGACATTCTCTTCAAAGTTATGACTGAAAGAGTGCACTCTTCCATCCTTTGCATGGTGGCAACAGAGATCATATATTTACCATCTGTTGCTTTATATATGTCTGCTGCCCCATAAGTTAGGGATGAAAGAACAATTCCCCAAGCATGGTGGTGCACGCCTTTAATCCCAGCACTTGGGAGGCAGAGGTAGGAGGACTGCCATGAATTCGAGGCTACCCTGAGACTACATAGTGAATTCCAGGTCAGCCTGGGCCAGAGACCCTATATTAAAAAACAAACAAAAGCCAGGCATGGTGGCGCATGCCTGTAATCCCAGCACTCGGGAGGCAGAGGTAGGAGGATTGCCGAGAGTTCAAGGCCACCCTGAGACTACATAGTGAATTCCAGGTCAGCCTGGACCAGAGTGAGACCCTACCTCGCAAAAACAAAACAAAACAAAAAAAATTCAATATATATATTTAACAGAGAGAATGAGGGAGAGAGAGAATGGGTGTGCCAGGGCTTCCAGCCACTGCAGACAAACTCCAAACACATGCACCACCTTGTGCATCTGGCTAACGTGGGTCCTAGGGAATCGAACCTGGGTCCTTTGGCTTTGCAGGAACCACCTTAATTGCTAAGCCATCCCTCCAGCCCAAATTCAATTTTTTAAAAAGAAGTATTCTTTTTCTTTATTTACTTATTTATTTATTTGAGACACACAGAGGGGGAGAGAGAATGGGTGCACCAGGGCCTTTGGCCACTGTGAACAAATTCCAACTGCATGTGCCACCTTGTGCATCTGGCTTATGTGGGAATTGGAGAAATGAACCTGGATCCTTAGGCTTTGCAGGCAAGCTCCTTAACCACTAAGCCATCTCTCCAGCCCTGTGATTCAATTTTTTATGAGAGACAGAGTGAGAACATGAGAGAGAGAGAATTGGCACACCAGGGCCAAATCAAACTCCAGATGCATGCACCACCTTGTGCACATGTGTGACCTTGTGCACTTGCCTCACCTTATGTGTCTAGCTTATGTGGGATCTGGAGAGTCAAACATGGGTCCTTGGGCTTCGTAGGCAAGTGCCTTAACTACTATGCCATCTCTCCAGCCCAAAAAGAACAATTTAAATAAGAGAGAGCCAGGCATGGTAGCGCACATGTGTAATCCTAGTACTTGGGAGACTAAGATCAGGTTGGGGCTCTACTCTAAGTTACTACCTATTGTGTGAAAGTGGCTTCCAAGCTGTGCCTTGCCCTAGGTGCCTCCATTTATGAAGCAAAATTAAGCTTCATTCTGAGTACAAATGCAGAAGTAGAACAACTTTATACTTTGTTTATGCACCTAGATGATATCACTTGTTCAGCAGCAACCATGAGGCACAGACTGATGAATAACTTATTCCCAAAGAAGTCTCACCAGTAAACTTATCAAAGTAGACTAGGAACATATGGGCACAGGGGTATATTAATACCATTATAACCTGGGCATGGTGGCACAAGCCTTTAATCCCAGCACTTGGGAAGCTGAGGTAGGAGGATTGCTGTGAGTTCAAGGCCAGCCTGAGACAACATAGTGAATTCCGGGTCAGCCTGGGCTAGAGAGAGACTCGACTCAAAAAAAAAAAAATGGTGGGGGCAGGCTGTAGAAAAATCTAATGACCCAAGTTCAATTCCCCAGTGCCCACATAAAGCCAAATGCACAGAGTAGCACATGCACCTGGAGTTCGATTGCAGTGACTAGAGGCTAGAAGCCTTAGGGCACCCATTCTCTTCCTCCCATTGAGAACTTAACAAACACACCAGATCAACTACGGTGCAACATCTTCACTTGGATCCCATAAAGGGACACTACCACTGTGATGGTGATGGCTACAGCCCCACTGAGCTGTCATCTGCTCATGCAATGTGTGTGTCCAAAGAAACCACAGAGACCTCCTCACTATGCCTGGGGCTTCAGCTCAGCAAGGTTCTCCCTGCAGTTATCACTACATCCATCCGTCTAGGCCCTGTTCTGTCCTACACCTCCACACCTCAGTTCTGCTTAACTCAACTAGGCTGGGCTGGGCTCAACTCAGCCCTCCTGCTAGACCCTGTGACCTTGTGGCTTAGCACTGCAGGCTTCCAGCAGCTCTCCAGCTGGGTTGTTAATATCTTATTAGAACTACCTACAGAGACTCTGCCTAGGCCTCCAGTAAGGCCTCTTGAACCCTTTGCTAGCTATTCTATAATATTTACACACAAATATAGTAACACATTATATATACAGCATAATGTGTATTCTGAGTGTTAATACTAATAATTAAGATCGGAATAAAAGAACATGGCTGGAGAGATGGCTCAGTATAAAGGTGCTTGCTTACAAAGCCTGATGGCCAGGGCTTGATTCCTCAAAACCCACATAAGACAAATGCACAAAGGGATGCATGCATCTGGAGTTCATGTTTGCAGTGGCAAGAGGCCCTAGCATGTACACTTTCTCTCTCAAATAATAAATAAATAAATAAAAATTTAAAAAAGAACTTGTGGCGGGCTGGAAAAATTGCTCAGTGGTTAAAGGCAGTTACTTGTAAAGCCTGATGGCCTAGGTTCAATTCCCCAGTACCCATTGGAAAGCCAGTTGCACAAAGTGGCACATGCATCTGGAATTTGTTTGCAATGGCCAGAGGCTCCAGTGTGCCCATTTTTTTCCTTGCAAATAAATAAATAAAAATATTTCTAAAAGCAGGGTATGGTGGCAAACACCTTTAAACCCAGCACTATGGGAGGCAGAGGTAGGAGTATCGCTGTGAGTTCGAGGCCACCCTGAGACTACATAGTGAATTCTAGGTCAGCCTGGGCTAGAGCGAGACCGTACCTCAAAAAACCAAAGGAAAGGCCGGACGTGGTGGCGCACGCCTTTAATCCCAGCACTCGGGAGGCAGAGGTAGGAGGATCACTGAGAGTTCGAGGCCACCCTGAGGCTACATAGTGAATTCCAGGTCAGCCTGGACCAGAGTGAGACCCTACCTCGCAAAACCAAAAAAAAAAAAAAAAAAAAAACAAAGGAAAAAAATATTTTTAAAAAGAAAATGTGAGACTAGGGACGAGGTTCAGTAGGTAGAGTGCTTGCCTACCACGCATGAAGCCCTGGGAAACTAGTGTCTTCTCTCACTACCTCCTACAACACTACAGTGGAGGCAGTGCACAGGCAGGAAGGACAGGAAAACACACAGAAAGAAGAAATACTACTTTACTCTTAGAAACATAAATAGAAAATTCAAAACAATCTACAAAAAAGCTACTAGAGGGCTGGAGAGATGGCTTAACAGTTAAGGTGCTTGCCTGTGAAGCCTAAGGACCCAGGTTTGATTCTCCAGTGCCCACGTAAGCCATATGTATGTGGTAGTGCATGTGCCTGCAGTTTGTTTGACAGTGGCTAGAGGCCCTGGTGGGCCCACTCTTTCTCTCTTTCTGCCTTGTTCTCTCTCTCTCTCTCAAATAAATAGATACAAATAAAATATTTTTAAAAGGCTACTAGAGAAGTGAATTTAGCAAAGTTGTAAAATAGAAAATTAATTTACAAATACCAGTTAAATTTCCACATACTAGCAATAATGTTTTGAAACCAAATCATTTACAGGGGCTAGGAATGTAGCTCAGTTGGGAAAGTGTTTGCCCATTACCTGCCATGGGAAGCCATGGGTTTGATTCTCGGCACCACATAAACTGAGTGTGGTGGAGCACACCTGTAATCCCAACATTTGGGAGGTGGAGGCTAGAGGATTAGGAGTTCAAGGCTGGCCTGGGATACATGAGAATCTGTCTTTAAAAAAATCTTGTACTGGAGAGATTGCTCAGTGGTTAAGGCTCTTGCCTGCAAAGCCTAATGACCCAGGTTCAATTCCCCAGTACCCACATAAAGCCAGTTGCACGAAGTGGCACATGCATCTGGAGTTGGTCTGAAGCAGCTACAGACCCTGGTGTACTCATTCTCTTTCTCCCCTTAATCCCCAGCTTGGTAGAAGGATTGCTGTGAGTTTGGGACTACAGAATGAGCGCCAGGTCAGCCTGGACTACAGTGAGACCCTACCTCACACACACAAAAAAAAGCTTTTTCACGTGTGGTGTGTATGCATACGTGCATCTGGAGGACAAAGGACAGCCTTAGATCTGCCATTCACCTCCTTTTTTTGTTTGTTTGTTTGTTTGTTTGTTTGTTTTTGAGGTAGGGTCTTGCTCTAGCCCAGGCTGACCTAGAATTCACTATGTAGTCTCAGACTGGCCTTGAACTCACAGAGATCCTCCTATCTCTGCCTACCAAGCGCTGGGTTTAAAGGTGTGCGCCACCATACCCAGCAAGCTTTGTTTGTTTGTTTGTTTTTGAGACAGATTCTCATGTATCCCAGACTGCTCTTGAATTCCTAATCCTCTAGCCTCCAGCTCCTGAATGTTGGGATTACAGGTGTGTGCCACCACACCCGGCCACCTCATTTTGAGACAGGGTCTCTCACTGGCTTGAAGCTCACTAATTAGGTTAAACAGGTTGATCAGCAAATTCCAGAGCTCTACCTGCCCAGTGCTCAGATTACAGCCGCACACACACCACACCTAGCATTTATGTGGGTACTGGGAATCAAACTCAGGTCCTTTTGCTTGCAAGGCAAGCACTTTTCTCACTGAGCTATCTCTCCAGCACCCTAGATTGCCATTATTTATTTTAAGGCTAGGACTTACTCTAGCCTAGGCTGACTTAAACCCACTCTCTAGCCCAGGCTAGATCTGAACTCATAGAGATTCTCCTACCTCAGTCTCCTGAGGTCTGGAATTAAAGGCATAAAACACCACACCCAGCTCCCCAATTTTTGGTTTTCAAGATACATTTATAGTAGTTTAAAGAAAAAGACCTTAAAATGAGAAATTTGCTTTAACAAATGTCAAGGGCTCCTTCATACTGTGCAATATTGCTTAGGTTACTAGAGTGACAGAGGTTAAGAGGAGAGCAGCTGGGAGTGGTGGTGCACACCTTTAATCCCAACACTAGGGGAGGTTGGAGGATCGCCCTGAGTTTGAGGCCAGCCTGAGACTACATAGAGAATTCCAGGTCAGCCTTCAGTGGAGTGGGACCCTACCTGGGGGGGCAGGGAGGAGAGATATACCTTGGTTATGGGTTGGAAGGCTCAGTGTTAATGTTTTTTTCTCCCCAAAGTGATTTACATACAGACTCAATGCATTCCCTATCAAAACCCAACAGGCCTTTCCTTTTTTCAAACATTGACAAGCTAAAATTTATGGAATTTATAGAAGAAATGAGACAACCATGTGGGAACATGAACTCCTGCCTTATACCATTAGCAAAAATTGTTGTGGAGACAAGGTCTATTTTGATATATAGCCCAAACTGGCATCAAATTCTTTTTTAAAAAAATATTTTTGCCAGGTGTAGTGGTGCATGCCTTTAATCCCAGCACTTGGGAGGTAGAGGAAGGAGGACTGTCATGAGTTTGAGGCCACCCTGAGAATACAGAGTGAATTCTAGGTCAGCCTGGTCTAGAGTGACACCCTACCTTGAAAAATTAAAATATTTATTTTTAAGCTGGGCGTGGTGGTGCACGCCTTTAATCCCAACACTTGAGAGGCAGAGGTAACAGGACTGCCATGAATTGAGACCACCCTGAGATTACATAGTGAATTCTAGGTCAGTCTGGGAAAGAGTGAGACCCTACCTTGAAAAATAAAAATAAAAAAATACATATTTTTTTAGCCAGTTGTGTTGGTATACACCTTTAATCCCAGCACTAGAGAGGCTGAGGTAGGAGGAGGATTACTGTAAATTCAAGGCCCACTTGAGACTAATTCCAGGTCCCAGGTCAGCTTGTGCTAGAACAAGACACTACCTCAAACCACCTCCCTCCACAAAAATTTATTTATGTATTTATTTGCAAGCAGAAAGAGAGAGAGTATGTGTGTATGGGCATGCCGAGCCTCTTGCCATTACAGATGAACTCCAGATATATGTGCCATTTTGTACATCTAGCTTTACATGGGGCACTGGAGAATCAAACCTGGCCCAGCAAACTTTGTAAACAAGTCCCCTAACTGCTAACCAGCCCAAATTTCCAAATTTGAAAGAAACCAGGGTGGCACTACTAAGGCATCATGTCCTTTCAAAATGTTGAGATTTTGCTGGAGAGATGGCTTATCAGATAAGGTGTTTGCCTGTGAAGCCTAAGGACCCAGTTTCCATTCCCTAGTACCAGATGCACAAAATGATGCATGTGTCTGAAGTTCATTTGCAGTAGCTAGAGTCCCTGGTGCACCCATTCTCTCTCTCTCTCTCTAATAAATAAATAAAATAAAATATTTTAAAGACAGAAAACAAGCTGGGTGTGGTGGTGCACGCCTTTAATCCCAGCACTTGGGAGGCAGAGGTAGGAGGATCACTGTGAGTTTGAGGCCATCCTGAGACTACATAGTAAGGATCACTGTGAGTTTGAGGCCACCCTGAGACTACATAGTAAGTTCCAGGTCAGCCTGGGCTAGAGTGAGACCCTACCTTGAAAAACCAAAAAAAAAAAAAAAAATTCTTAGGGAAAATTGTATTTCCATTTAGAGTTTCATACCCAGCTAAATTATTACACACAAGCATGGAAGTAGAGTGAGGATTCCTTCTAGGTATGGTATTAATACTTTTACCTCCCACTCATCTTTTAAAAAAATTAGAGAGGAGCTGAAGAGATGGCTTAGCAGTTAAGACACTTGCCTGCAAAGCCTAAGTACCCAGGTTTGATTCCCCAGTACCCATGTAAATACAAATGCACAAGGTGGCACATGCATCTGGAATTTGTTTTAAATGGCTAAAGGCCTTGGTGTGCCCATTCTCTCTCCCTCTTTCTGTCTCTCTCTCTCATAAATAAATAAATAAATACATAAATAAAATTTAGAGAGGCAAACCACGAGCTGGTGGCTTCAACAAAAATTTAGAGAGGCTATGGGCTGGAGAGATTGCCTAGCGGTTAAGGCATTTGCCTGCAAAGCCAAAGGACCCTGGTTCGATTCTCCAGGACCCACTAAGCCAGATGCACAAGGGGGTGCATGCATCTGGAGTTCATTTGCAATTGCTGGAGGCCCTGGCACACCCATTTTCTCTCTATATATATCTCTCTCTGTGCCTCTCTCTCTCAAATCAATAAATAAAAGTTTTAAAAAAATTTAGAGAGGCTAAACAAACCGAAAAACCAAAAAAAAAAAAAAAAAAACCCCAAAAATTTAGAGAGGCTCAGCCAGGCATGGTGGCACACACCTTTAATTCCAGTACTCGGGAGGCAGAGGTAGGAGGATCGCCATGAGTTCAAAGCCACCCTGAGACCACATAGTGAATTCCAGGTCAGTCTGAGCTAGAATGAGATCCTACCTTGGAAAACCAATATATTTTAGAGAGGCTTTATTAGACTAAGAGACAGAAACAGGAGATATTATGATGAGCTCCTACCCATGAGAAGGCAAGCAGAGATAAAGCCCAACTAGAGACCCAAATTGGGTTGTTTATAGGTTCTGAATGGGGGCTGAGCTAACCAGCCCTGATGCTAAGTTTTGGGGTGACCTAACCAACCACACTGCCAAGTTGAGGTTTAATCCTACCAGGAATCTTTTTAAAAAATATTTTTATTTAAGCCGGGCGTGGTGGTGCATGCCTTTAATCCCAGCACTCAGGAGGCAGAGGTAGGAGGATCATCATGAGTTCCAGGACAGCCTGAGACTACATAGTGAATTCCAGGTCAGCCTGGGCTAGAATGAGACCCTACCTCGAAAAACAAACAAACAAAAAAGATATTTATTGAGAGAAAGAAAGAGGCAGGTAGAAAGAGTAAGGGAAAAAGAGAGAATAAGCGTGCTATGGCCTCCAGCCACTGCAAACATACTCCAGATGAATGCACCACCTTGTGCATCTGGCTTACATGGGTCCTGGGGAATTAAACCTGGGTCCTTTGGCTTTGCAGGCAAACACCTTAACTGCTGAGCCATCTTTCCAGCCCCTTCCAGGAATCTTTTTTTTTTTTTTTGTTTCAAGGTAGGGTCTCACGCTAGCTCAAGCTGACCTGGAATTCACTATGTAGTCTCAGGGTGGCCTTGAACTCATGGTGATCCTCCTAACTCTGTCTCCCGAGTGGTGGGATTAAAGGCGTTGTGCCACCACTCCCAGCTCAGGAATCTTATTAATTCTTGGAAAAAGGAACTCTTTACTAGAGAGGGACTCAAATTATTTATGGAAAAACAGATCTAGTGTACTCTTTTAGGCAAGAGATAAGGGGAAGTCAGATCCTTCTCTGACCTCTAGCAAAGTGAATGCTGCAAGGTCATGTTCAAGGACATGGCCTGGTTTTACTTTGGAGGCCTGGTAGAGACTGCTCTGCCTTCTTTGTGCTGTCTCACTCATCTCTTACGGACATTTCTAGACAGAGGAATGCATGAGATTCAGGAACTGGACTCAGGAGAGAAACAAAAGCAGTTTCCAGGACAATACTGAAGCAAAATTCCAATGTAGCACCCCAGAAGCAGGCTGGAGAGCAATGAGCAGCAAAGATGAGGGGATTGGCAGGCTGGCAACTGCACAGCCTGATCTGTCTGAACCTGCTAAGAGGACACAATGTTTCCAGCAGTGTCTGTGGGTGCACTGATGTCATCTAGAAACTAAGCATCTGCAAACCAGTGACTCCAGGGAAGCAATGGTGACCACAGAGCCCTAGGCAATGTGACTTAGCTCTGAGTCTCATCACAGTGAGCTCTGGCTGTACTAGTGATGGGACTTCAGGAGGATTATGACGGTGAGGGAGGGAGGCATAAGAGAGTGTCAGAGGGTTAGGAAGTCAGTAATCTACAAATGAAGAAACCATACAATTAGTTGAATAGGAATGCTACTTAGAAATACGGATAAGCAGATAGCCAAAATAATAATAATAATAATAATCAAAAGTAGTTATTTCTGGCAAATCTCTGGATTTGTTGTGTACCTTACAGAACCACGTAGTTTCTAAGTATAGCTTCTGAACAGTGGTGGATTCACTGAGAATGCCTACCTGCACTGGGCCTCCACCATCCAGACCCACAGTAAGGACCCAGGCCGCTCCCCTGGCTGACAAATGCAAACCATCACCACATTCCTCTGCCACTTCCCCAGGATCTCCAATAAAAATGAGCATGGTGCTGTCACCTTCCAGGAGGTCAAGCAGGGACAGCACATAGAGGACTACCCACTGGCTGCCCCTCTTCCTGGGAAGGTGTGGGGTCTGGCCCTGCTCCCTCATAGATATCTGGGTCACTGGAAGAACAGCCTCTGTTTCTTTCAGCTCAGGAGGGTCATATGACAACGCAGGGCAGGAATTATTTGGGCTAAAAGTCCTTTAAGGACCCCAGAGCCCAAAGAACTAAAGAATTCTTCTCTAGTTCGTGAGCAGCTCAGGTCATCACTCCATAGAGTGGATATTAAACTGGAAAGGACCTCACAGGGAGCCCATGGGGCCACTGGCAAAGGACAAGAGCAGAGAATTTTCAAAGAGAAGATACATGACTAACTGAGCAAATGCTTCAAAGCAGAGACAATCAGACGATATCTTCTTCTATGAAACGGGCAGCAGTGAAACGCAGCCAGTCTGGCCTACACACGCCTATGAACCTTTGACATGCCAGTCACACCTTGCTCTCCCCGGGCACATGCCCTTCTGAGGATGGCAAAGGCCAACATGGTCGAGGGGCTCTTCATCTCTGGCATTACACCACAGTCCTCCCACCACCCTGCTCAGTGTGGGTGTGACTGTTATCCACACATGTGGCACACACCCGGGTGAGGCCTTACCTTGCTCCACCCCCTCCAAGCACTAAGGCAATAGCATTGCCTGTTAGCACTCGGGCCAGGCGTGAGAAGTCTGAGTGCCGGTCTGGAGGCCGCTGGAAAACGCGCGTGTACATCTCCACCTGAGAGGAGCCAATGGAAAACGGGCTAGTGCATGACACCAGCTGGCAGGATCTAGACTCACCTATGGGGTGCTGTTAGAGGGCAAGTGGACCCAAAGGAAGCTGCTGGGCTGCCCAAGACACAGAACCCCTAAGGCTGTACTCACAGGAGTCCCCCACTGGCCCTTTAGGCAGACAGTGCTTAAGGGCACAGGGTCCTACGTAGAGATGCAATTTTGAGGACACTGTCCACCAAGCTATGGGGACTGAGTGGACTGTGGTATGTAGGTAGCCTCAGTGCTTCCCACTCCTTGCTTCCCCCAGAGCTAAGGATAGCCAGGTGTGGTGGCACATGCCTTTAATCCTAGCACTGGAGAGGCAGAGGTGGGAGGATCACCATGAGTTCGAGGCCACCCTGAGACTAAATAGTTAATTCCAGTTCAGCCTGGGCCAGAGTGAGACCTACTTTGTAAAAAAAAAAAAAAAAAAAAAAAAAAACTCAAGAAAGACATATCTCAGGACTTGTGTCTGCTTCTACCCAGAGGTGGCCCTGAGAGCTCTTTGGGGCCTCAGCTGAATGTGAGACTGTCAGGCTTGGTCCCTGACCACCTCTCCCCCATCAGGCCCATCCTTCTGGGTTCACTGGTCTCCATTTCCCAGTGGCCTCTCTCTGTTTGTGCCTTCACCATGCTGAGCCTCCCTTTAACTATAGGCCATGGTACTGCATGGTGGGTGCACCAAGAATCCCAAAAGCCAGAGCTGAGAAGAAGAGGAGGCAATTCTAACCAGGGCCCATGAGCCCTGATGCTGTACCCAGTGAGGAGACAGTTCTGCATGTGTAAGAACAGGTCAGGGGAGGCTGAGATCAGGGCTCACAAGTCACACTGGGCCAGACCACCAGGCCTCACCAGCTTGGGCAAGCTCCTCTTGGAGAAGACGCGACGTGGGCAGCAGAGGTGCAGGTGGCCAGAACACCAACTCCGCATGTTGAGCCACTCTACAGTGCGGGCTGGCCCAGGGCCATCCTCCCTGTGCAGTAAGATCAGTTGTTTCTGGGCACGCACGGCTGTGTTCTCCAGCATCCGCTCCAGCTGGGGAGGGAAGGGCCTAGTCAGTGAGCTCAGACAAGCCTGAGGACTGAAAGCAGGACAAACCAAGGACTGCAATGGAAACTGACCTGATAATTGGCTTCTCATGATAGAAGGCTGTGACAGAGCCTGACAAATTGCCTGTCTTGGGACTACTAACACCCTGACCACCTGTTCTATCCAATTATGTGTTCTGGGTGGTTAGCACAGCTATCAGGAGAAAGAGCAGTATCTTCTCCTTTTCTCCTGTATCTTTTTTCTTTTCTTTTTCTTTTTCTTTTTTTTTTTTTTTTTTTTTTTTTTTTTTTTGGTTTTCCAAGGTAGGGTTTTACTCTAGCCCAGGCTGACCTGGAATTCACTATGTAACTCAGGGTGGCCTCAAACTGTTGGTGATCCTCCTACCTCTGCCTCCCGAGTGCTGGGATTAAAGGCGTGTGCCACCATGCCCGGCTGCCTGTATCTTTTTAAAATATTATTTATTTGTGAGAAAGAGGCAGAGAGAGAGAGAGAGAGAGAGAGAATGGGTGCACCAGGGCCTCTAGTCACTGCAAACAAACCCCAGATTCATGTGCCACCTTGTGCATCTGGCTTACATAGGCACTGGGGAATTGAACCTAGGTTCTTGACCTTAACTGCTAGACCATCTCTCCAGTGTTCTTCCTGAGTCTTTAACACTGCCTCATGAGTACATGCTGTGATCTTTGCAAATAATATGTTTTGTAGGTAATCACTCTTGCGAGATAGCATTGCAGAATGGGAACACACATCAGAGAGGGGGAATTTCAGCTGCCCTAGGATTAGACAGAGCAGGCAGAAACTTGAGATGAGAACATAGCAGTGGAGCAGAGCCAGGAGGTGGAAACACAAGCTGGAATGAAGAGGCACCTGTTCACGGTACAATATTAAGTGAAATGAACAGACTTACACTTCCTAGTGCAGAAAAGGACGTGAAGCCCTTTAGCCATACTTGTAGCTATGCACAAAGGAAAACTGTGACAACAACCAGGAAATCAGTTTGGTAGCATCTGGTAAGCCTACAGATATATCCTGTGGCATCAACAACTGTAGGTGCCTGAAGGCACCTTGCACGTGGCTTGTCACTATGAAGTAACTTCATACTCCACTGGCCAAGAATGAATGAGCAGGTGGCGGAAGCTCACAAATGGAAAGCCAAAAGCCATAAAAACAGGTGAAACAAATTAGGCGTGGGGCACACCTTTAATCCCAGTACTCAGGAGGCTGAGGTGGAAGGATCATCATGAGTTTGAGGCTATCCTGGGCTACAGCATGAGTTTCTAGGTCAACATAAGTCCCTGCCTCAAAAATAAACAAAAGAATGGGGTGGGAGAGTTGGTTTGGCAGCTAAAGGCACTTGCTTGCAAAGCCTGCCAGCCTGGGTTCAATTCCTCAGTACCCATGTAAAGCCAGATACACAAAGTGGCACACATGTCTGGAGTTCATTTGCAGTGGCAGGAGGCCCTGGTGTGCCCATACACACACACACACACACACACACACACACACACACACACACACACTTTCTCTCTAATACATACACATACATACACAATATTTTTAAATAATTTTTTAAATTATGTATTTGAGAGACAGAAAGACAAAGAGGCAGATATATAGAGAAAATGGACACACCAGGGCCTCTAGCCACTGCAAACGAACTCCAGATGCTTGTGCCACCTTGTGCATCCAGTTTTACATGAGTACTAGGGAATCGAACCTGGGACCTTTGGCTTTGCTGGCAATGCCTTAACTGCTAAGCCATCTCTCCAGCTCAATAATATATATTTTTAAAATAACAGCTAAGCCATCTCTCCAGCTCAATAATATATATTTTTAAAGTAACAGCTAAGCCGCACGTGGTGGCACACACTTTTAAACCCAGCACTCGGGAGGCAGAGGTAGGAGGATTGCCATGAGTTTGAGGACACCCTGAGATTATATAGTGAATTCCAGGTCAGCCTGAACTAAAGTGAAACCCTACCTTGAAAAACAAAACAAACAAACAAACAAAAAAAGCTAAAATTTCCTGGGGCTGGAAAGATGGCTTGCTTGGCAGTTAAGGCACTTACCTGCAAAGCCTAAGAACCCAAGTTCAGTTCCCCAGAACCCATGTAAGCCAGATGCACATGGTGGCACATGCATCTGGAGTTCATTTGTAGTGGCTAGAGGCCCTGGCATGCCTATTCTCTCTCTCCAATAAATAAATGTTTGAGGCTGGAGAGATGGCTTAGTGGTTAAGGTGCTTGCCTGTAAAGCCTAAGGACCCATGTTCAACTCTCCAGAGCCCATGTAAGCCAGACACACAAGGTGACCAAAGTGCTAGGTCACACATGTGCACAAGGTGGGGCACACGTCTGGGGTTCAATTGCAGTGGCTGGAGGCCCTGGCATGCCAATTCTCTCATTAAAAAATTGAAAAAAGGTAATTATTTTTTAAAAAAAAACCCTAAGTGTTAAGGAAAAAGGAAATTTCAGAATGATATAAAATGGAGCACCATTTTAAAAATATTTTATTTTTATTTATTTATTTAAGAGAGGGAAAGAGGCAGAGAGAGAGAGAGAGAGAATGAGTGCACCAGGGCTTCCAGCCATTGCAAACGAACTCCAGATGCATGCGCCACCTACTGCATCTGGCTTATGTGGGTCCTGGGGAATCAAACTGAGGTCCTTTGGCTTTTCAGGCAAGCACGTTAACTGCTAAGCCATCTCTCCAGCCCCCAAGCACTATTTTAAAATATATTTTATTTATTTATTTGAGAGAGAGAGAGAGAGAGAAAGAGAGAGAGAGAGAGAGAATGGGTGCGCCAGGGCCTTCTGCCACTGCAAACGAATTCCAGATGCATGCACCCCCTTGCACATGTGGCTTATGTGGGTCCTGGAGAATCGAATCAGGGTCCTTTGCCTTTGTAGGCAAATGCCTTAACCACTAAGCCACCTCTCCAGCCCACAGAGCATTATTTCTAGACAGTCTCCACCAGAAGTGAACACAGCAAAAGGTATCCAAAGAATGGATGGCAGATATCTGGGTCCTCTTCTGAGTCCTTAAAATGTTTCACAGGAGATAGAAACAGAATTCAGGGGAGGAGGGCTCCCCTGAACACTCACCTCGCCCACTGTTGGCTCTTGCTCACCCAAGCCCACGATAAGGATGCAGTCAGCCTGGCGTATACAGCGCTGGGTCCAGGGCGTGAGTGTGCTATCTGCTTGGTAGAGCACAATCCGGTGGATGTCCTCCTGCTGCCCCAACCAGCTGGACAGCCGGTATTCATGGATACTGCAAGCCAGAAGGTGCACCTCACCTTCTGCGGAGGCTCCCAAAGGCCCCTCCTGAGAGTGTTGGCGTCTTTAGAGCATCCCCCTCCCAGAGTAACATAGGGGGCTGAAGCCTGCGCAGTTGAGCAGAGTCTATGGCTAAGCCAGAGGTTGGAGGCTCAAAAGGGTAGGGGGCAGAGCTGCCTGCATGATAAAGCAGGGGTCTGGTGGTACCCTGCGAGCTATGATGGTGCCTCATATGTGTTGAATATAGGGTGGTTGGACAAGGAGCATGCTGAAATGTGTAGACACCATGGCATAATGCATCTCAGGACCATATGTAGACCAGCTAAGTGAGGGGGTAAAGGTTGGTTAGACTTCTCTACTTGGGGCCACAAGGGGACTAGAGGCATACATACCTGTCCAGGGCAGCAGAGCCAAGGCGCTGTTTGATGTTGTCACTAGTCAGCAGCAGGACAGGACCTGAGGACAATCACCAGTTTCAGAAGTCTGCCCTGGCAGCCACCTCTAAGGTCAATCAAGGGACCAGAGTGTTCAGTCTTGAGGTTAGCTCCCCGAAAGGGACTGCTAGCAGGGCTGCATCAACATGAGGCTGCCTCTCCAAACCTCCCGTTGACACAGGAACTGAGTCTTTGTAACCCTACCATGGTGTGTATGCATACAAGCTAAGGTGAAAAAGAGCCTAGCAGACACATGCCAAGTGTGGGCAAGCCAGTGATAATGTACAAGGAGGCTAATCATTTTAAACAAGTTCTTCAAAGATCATGAATTAAGAGCTAATTCAGGGCTTGGAGAGATGGCTTAGCAGTTAAGGTGCTTGCCTGAGAAACCAAAGGACCCAGGTTCAATTCCCCAGTACTAATGTAAAGCCAGATGTACAAGGTGGCACATGCATCTGGAGTTGTTTGCAGTGGCTAGAGGCCCTGATGCTCCCATTCTCTCTCTGTGTCTGTTTCCTTCTATCTCTCTCTCTAATAAGTAAATAAATATATATTTTTGGTTTTTCGAGGTAGGGTCTCACTCTAGCTCAGGCTAACCTGGAATTCACTGTGTAGTCTCAGGCTGGCCTCGAACTCATGGTGATCCTCCTGCCTCTGCCTCCCAAATGCTGGGATTAAAGGCGTGCACCACCACACCCGGCTTCAAATAAAATATTTTTTATATAAATATTTTTTAGCTGGCTCAAATAATTTTTTTTTGATTTTGCAAGGTAGGGTCTCACTCTGGTCCAGGCTTAAATATTTTTTATGTAAGTATTTTTTAGCCTGGCGTGGTGGCATACGCCTTTAATCCCAGCACTTAGGAGGCAGAGGTAGGAGGATCACCATGAGCTGGAGGCCACCCTGAGAGACATAGTGAATTCCAGATCAGCCTGAGTTAGAGTGAGATTTTACCTTGATAAACAAAACAAAACAAAAAGAGCTAATCCATATGGAATCACTCTTTTTTCTTTTTTTTTCTTTTCTGCAGTAGGGTCTTGCTGTATTGCCTAGTTGGCCTTGAACTCCTGTGCTCAAGCAATCCATCTGCCTCTGCTTTCTGGAAAGCTGGGACTACAGGCAAGCACCACTGTGCCTGGCAACTGAATCACATTAAATTTTTTTTCTTTATTTATTTGCAAGTAGAGAGGTATAGACACACACAGAGAGAAAGGGAGAGAGTATGGGTGCACCAGGGCTTCCAGCCAATGCAAATGAACTCCATATACATTCACCACCTTGTGCATCCGGCTTATGTGGGTACTGGGGAATAAAACCAAGTTTTTGGGCTCTGGAGGCAAGCACCTTAACTACTGAGCCATCTCTCCAGCCCCTAAATCACATTTTAACTGAAAGCTGTTTCTCATGGTCATATCATATAAGGGTATTATTACAGTTGGGAGGGCCACAGGAATATGGCTGTCATAGCTCCACATTAAATTGAAGTGCAGGCTAAGCAAGTAAATAACTATGTCCCTCTAAGGAAATGAATGGCATAGGGCAATAGGTTCTCTAGGCACCTCCAGGCCTGAGTTTCTTCAACCTGGACAGTAGCAGGAATGGGCTAGCACATCTTCTCCATCTCTTGGTGCTAGGAGGCCATCCAGCCAAGATAGAGAGATTGTGTCTAGCTTCAGAAACATGTAGATGCTGACCCTGGCTGCAACCCCAGGCTAGATCCCCCTGCCCCTCAAGGTACACCCATTGCCCTAGGCTCCTCTGCTTAGATCTGAGAGTCACGAAGAAAGCAGTCAGGGGAGTGCAGAGGACCCTAGGGAAGTGCTCTAGGCTGCACAGCCCAGGCTCCATCTTCTGCCATGGAAACTATGCTAACTATCGCTCAGTCTGCCAGAGGATCTGAGTTCTGTGTGGGGAAGTAGAGGGTTCTTCTTCCTGCAGAGAATGGGGTGAGCAGGGGGTGCTCTGGCCTCCACAGAGCCCAGTCTTCCAAAAGATAGGATGGCTCTCAGGCACTGCCTGTCTACAGTCTGTGGGATGTGGCAAACAGCCAGGCTACTGTCCCAGTCTGCTGATCTGGACAGTACTGCCACCTGGCTGCCTAATAATTTCTTTCCCAGATACTGAGGGCCAGAGAAGCTAGAGGACAAGAGACTGACTATACTTTCAGTACTATAAGACCTTACAGTACAGAATCTTCACAAGCAAAGACCCTCTTGAAAGCTGGGCATAGTGGTGCATGTCTTTAGTCCCCAGCACTCAGGAGGCTGAGGTAGGAGGATTTCTATGAGTTCCCAGCTAGCCTGGGACTATAGAGTGAGTTCCAGGTCAGTCTGGGCTAGAGAGAGACCCTGCCTTGAAAATAAAAACAAACCAAAAAACAAAACCACTTCTGAGGCTCTCTTTCTGTGTCTCTCTGCTTGCAAATAAATAAATAAATAAATACAAGCCAGGCGTGGTGGTGCACGCCTTTAATCCCAGCACTCAGGAGGCAGAGGTAGGAGGATTGCCGTGAGTTCAAGGCCACCCTGAGACTACATAGTTAATTCCAGGTCAGCCTGGGCCAGAGTGAGAACCTACCTCAAAAAACCAAATAAATAAATAAATACAAACATATTTTAAAGGAAATGTAAAACAACAAAGTTTTCCTAGAAGATCTTCATGATTTCTAGGGAGGATGACATTGCTTTAAGAAAACACAACAACAGTAATTATATAGGAAGAAGTTGGTCTATATGAAACAGAATTAAGAACCTCTGCTTATCAAATGACAGGATTAAAAGACTAAAAATGTAAAACACAGCCCCAAATAGACCTATATAAATATATTCACTGGATCTTTGACAAAAGAGCAAAGGAACAGGATGCAGAAGAGATATGGACACAGACCTCCAACCTTCATAAAAATGAGCTCAGATGGACCACAAAGCTAAACATCAAACACTGAGTTGGAGGCTAAGTAGATGGTTCAGTGGTTAAAGGTGCTTGCTCTGCAAACCTGCACACCAGAGTTTAGATTCCCAGCTGGATGCACAGAGGTTCATGGATCTGTGATTCCAAGGGGAGGCGGAGTCAGGAGAGTCCTAAAGCTTGTCGATCAGCTAACCTGCTGTTCTGAGTGGCAACCAACAGTAAGAGACACCCTGTCTCAAACAAGGTGAAAGGAGCGGACAATATTTACAGAAGACATATCTAACAAAGGATTGGTATCCAATATATAAAAATAACTCTTATTGAATTTTTTTTAATTGTTTTAATTTATTTATTAGCAGAGAGAGAGAGAGAAAGAGAGAGAGAGAGAGAGAGAAGAGAGGCAGACAGAGAGCATGGGCACACCAGGGCCTTTAGCCATTGCAAACAAACTCCAGATGCATGTGCCCCTTGTGCATCTGGCTTACGTGGGTCCTGGAGAATCGAACCGGGATCCTTTGGCTTTGCAGGCAAATGCCTTAACTGCTAAGCCATCTCTCCAGCACCCTCTTATTGAATTTTTTTGAGACAAAGTCTCATGTATCCTGGGCTTGAACTTGATACATAGCTGAGAATGACCTTGAACTTCTGTTTTTCCTGCATCCACCTCCCAACAGCTGGGATTACAGCTGTGCAGTATCATGTCCAGTTTATGTGGTGCTAGAGAATGAACTAGGGCTCTGTATATGCTAGATCAAAACTCTGCCAACTGAACTACATCCCCAGTCCCCAAAAGAACTCTTTTTTTTTTTTTTTTTTTTTTTAGGTAGGGTCTTGCTCTAGCCCAGGATGACCTAAAATTCACTATGTAATCTTAGACTGGCCTTGAACTCTCAGCAATCCTCCTACCTCTGCCTCCCGAGTGCTGGGATTAAAGGCGTGCGCCACCATGCCTGGCCTAAAAGAACTCTTATTGAAACAATTAGAAGACGCCGGGCGTAGTGGCGCACGCCTTTAATCCCAGCACTCGGGAGGCAGAGGTGGGAGGATCACCGAGAGTTCGAGGCCACCCTGAGACTACATAGTTAATTCCAGGTCAGCCTGGACCAGAGTGAGACCCTACCTTGCAAAAACCAAAAAAAAAAAAAAAAAAAAAAAACAATTAGAAGACAACTCAACTAGGTGAAAAGACACCTAACCAAAGTCGAGATACAGACATGAAAAACTGTCTCATATCCTATGTCATTAGGAAAAGCAACTTAAAACAAAATACCACACAACACTACTAGAATGGCCCAATCAGAATAGCACATGACCAAGCACTAGGGAGGGAAAGGGGAGAGGAGGGGTGGGAACATAAACTCTCACTCTCTGTTGGTTAACTGGTATAGACACTTGAAAGATACCAGATACCATATGCCATATGATCCAGCAACCATATTCCTTGGTATTTATCACAAGGAGCTGAAAACATGTTATCACTGCCCAAACTGGAAGCCACCAACATGTCCTGCAGGAGGTGGACAGATAAGCAAACCAGGATCTATCCAGACAACCAAATACTATTCATCTCTAAAAATAAAGCAGAAAAGGGAAAAAAAATGAGCCATCGAGACATCAAAAGATTTAACTTTTCTGTGGTTTGGCAAAACCTCAAAAAGTCTTATTCACTCAAATCTTTCTAGTGTTAACAACAAGCATCATCTTTTCTGAGCTTTTAAGTTTTGTTTTTGGTTGTTTTTTTGTTTGTTTGTTTTTGTGTTTTTTCTAAATTTCCTTTCCTTTTTTTTTTTTTTTTTTTGGAGAAAGACAGAGAGAGAGGGAGAGGAAGACAGATACAGATGGGCGCGCCAGCAGTGTCTCAGCTGCTGTGAACGAAATCCAGATGTGTGCGCCCCCTTTTGGTCAAGTGTGGCATTGCGCCCTTGCATCACTGCATCTGGCTAAACGTGGGACCTGGAGATTGGAACTGCTGGAGATTGGAACCAGCGTTCTTAGGCTTAGGAGGCAGGCGCCTTAACTGCCAAGCCATCTCTCCAGGCCTTGTTTTTGTTTTTCGAGGTAGGGTCTCACTCGAGCCTAGGCTGACCTGGAATACACTATGTAGTCTCAGGGTGGCCTTGAACTCATGGCGATCCTCCTACTTGGGCTCCCCAAGTGCTGGGATTAAAGGTATGCGCCACCACACCTGGCTATTTTGAAATTTGTTTTACATGGTGGTATATACTAGATAATCTAGATTAAGATTCTGAATTTTCAAAAAAAATTATGCCTAAGGGTATCCTAATTTCAAAATATTGAATGCTAAGAGGTTAACAGATTTTAGAGTTCTTTCTTTCTTTTCTTTTTCTTTTTCTTTTCTCTTCTTTCTTTCTTTCTTTCTTTCTTTCTTTTTTTTTTTTTTTTTTTTTGAGACAGGTATCACTATTCTTACTATGTAGCTATGGCTGTCTGGAACTTGCTATGCAAACCAAGCTGGCCTTGGTCTTGCAACAATAATCTTCCCACCTCTGCCTCCTGAAAGTTGGGGTTACATATATGTACTACTGCCCCTAGCTTTTATTTATTTATTTATTTATTTGCAAGGAGAGAGAGAGAAAGAAAGAGAATGGGCACACCAGACGTTTTTGCCACTGCAAATGAACTCTAGGTACCTGTGCCATTTTGTGCATCTGGCTTTATGAGGGTACCAGAGAATCAAACCTGGGCAGGCCAGTTTTGCAAACAAGCACCTTTGACCACTGTTCTACTCCTCAGACCCCATACCTGGCTTTTTTTTTTTTTTTTTACTTTGGTTTTTCAAGGTAGGGTCTCACTTTAGCTCAGGCTGACCTGGAATTCACTATGTAGTCTCAGGGTGGCCTTGAACACAAGGCAATCCTCCTACCTCTGCCTCCCAAGTGCTGGGATTAAAGGCATGCGCCACCACGCCCGGCTTCATACCTGGTTTTTTAAAAAAGCAGTTTTTTAGCTGGACATGGTGGTACATGCCTTCAATCCCAGCACTAGGGAGGCAGAGGTAGGAGGGCTGCAATGAGTTCAAGGCCAGCCTGAGACTACAGAGTGAATTCTAGTTCAGCCTTGGCTAGAGTGAGACCCTGCCTCAAAAGGGGGGGGGGGTCAAGTTAAAATTAGGACATGCTATCTCTCTATATATACCTATTAGGATGGGTAAAATAAAAAGTAGCAACAACACAGAATACTAGCATGGAAAAATGGGTCTTCCACATATTGTTGTGGGGTAAAATGGATTAGCAACCATGGCGGTAGCTTGGCAGTTTCCAATTAGACTGAACATAGTCTCACCATACTTAGAAAAATGAAAACTTGGGCTGGAGAGATAGCTTAGCGGTTAAGGCGCCTGCCTGCTAAACCTAAGAACACGGTTCCAATCTCCAGGTCCCACGTTTAGCCAGATGCAAAGTGACGCAAGGGTGCAATGCCGCACTTGACCACAAGGGGGCGCACACATCTGGATTTTGTTCACAGCAGCAGAGAGACTGCTGGCGCGCCCATTCTCTATCTTTCTCCCTCTCCCTCTCTGTCTGTCTCTCTCTGTGTCTCTCTCCAAAAATAAATAAAATAATTTAAAAAAAGAAAAATGAAAACTTACATGTAAAGTGGACAAATACCACATTCTTGGTCTTTTATTGTTTTGTTTTGTTTTCCGAGGTAGGGTCTCACTCTAGTTCAGGCTGACCTGGAATTCACTACGTAGTCTCAGGGTGACCTTGAACTCATGATGATCCTCCTACCTCTGCCTCCCAAATTCTGGGATTAAAGGCGTGTGCCACCACACCCGGCTCCATTCTTGGTCTTAATAAGATAACATAGTGTTACCAATCATGTTTTATGTAACTAGAAATTTCATTTAAGGGGCTGAAGAGATGGCTCAATGGGTAAAAGTACTTGTCCTACAAGTTCAGGCTGACCTGGAATTACACTATATTGTCTTAGGGTGGCCTCGAACTCATGGTGATCCTCCCAAAGGCGTGTGCCACTACGCCTGGCTTGATTTGGGAATCCTTAAGGGTCTCAACTTCCTGTTAATGGATACCAAAATTTAAGAGCTGTCAAGAATTTGCTTTTTTCTGATGGCCAGTCAGCCATGAGCTCCACCAGGAATGGTATCCTCTCACTGCTGGCCCAGAAATGGATTCATCCTAACCCCTGTGGCCTAAGCCACCTGGTCCTAACTAAGAGCATTCTCCATCAAGTCAGTCAGCTCCCTGGCCACCCACTGCAGCACCCCATCCAGACTCAGAACACAAAGACGGGGTCCTGCAGGAGGTCTGTGATGAGGGACCCTCCGCCAGTCTCTGAGTACTCCCCACCCTAAGGCTTTCGAGCACACCATATGTTCCTACACTGACGTGCCTGTGCAGACCTTAAAAGTTGAGAGCTCTCCTATGTCAAGGGATCCCTAGGAGCAAAGCCTCTCCATCTCAAGATCTGTCCCCGGTGTAGAAAGCAACCCCTGATTCCTGGGAGCCCATGAGATCTGTCACTTATACCCACAGGCCCTCTGTGACACAGGAGCAGGAGACTGTGCAGACTTACCGATGGCACTGAGGGCATGCTGGAGCTCTAGGGCGAAAGCAGTGAGGGGCACATCTTCAGACACAGGCATTGCTGCCACCGTGGATAAGTTGCTGGCTGTATTCCCTGAGTCCCACTTGCTGTTTGCTGCATGAAGCCCAAGTTGGTGACCTGCAGAGCAGACACAGAACCAGGCATGAGGTTGGGAGGTTGAGCCACACTGCCAGGAAAGCTTCTACACTTCCAGATGACACAGGGTACCAGCCGGCGGGACCAGAGCCTGCTATTAGTCTCAAAATGGTAAGTCTCCATGCCAAAACTGAGGTGCTTTCAGTACTGGCCCAGGCATGAACTCCTCCTGACCCTCCGGAGCTTCATGATTCACATTACAATGAAAGTTGGAAAACATTTTGCCATGTGAGAAGCCTTACCTTTTGACCCAAATCTTCGCAGCATTTTCTACCACTCACTCCAGAAATAGTGTAAGCTTAGATCAACCGACATGTTTTTATCATTTCTTCTCTCCAGAAATGAAGAAAAAATAGGCACACAACTAAGGAAGAGCATGCTGGATTGGGGGCCTTCCTGGGGAGATACCAGCAGAGCTGCCTAGGCGAGAAACTGAGGCAGGCACAGCCTCCCTCTCCTTAAGACCATGGGCACCAAGGATCCCACAAAGCCTCATTCAGACCTTCTCCTTAGGCCCCAAGGGCTGAGGGGCCCCCTGACCTATGCAAGTACAAGGCCAGAGACATCTGGGTCCATAATTCGCCAGCCTGTAACAGAGGATACTGGCACAAGTTGTCTTCCAGCATCAAGTCCCTTCTTGGTCAATGTTTCCTGCTTCCATGCAGGCAGCTGAGCATTACTTATCATACCTGCCAGGCATGTTCCCACTCCACCAGGATCTCTCATGGTTTTGGTGTGCCATGACTTTGACCTCTGGTGGCCTCTGGTGTCCTCAGTCAAAAGGCCCAACTTTCCTTTATAGTACCCTCCCCCACTGGCTCAGTGCTGCCAGCACAGCTTCACCTTGCACTTTGACACAGTCAGAGCCATACTCTGACCTGGGCCACTCTCGTCTCCCTGAAGGGCAAGACCAAAGGCTTGGCTCCTCTTTGATGGCTCCTTGCTCCTCAAGAGGCAGTTTCTAGAAACCACCAGGCAGACAGTTCCAATTGGTTTGGGGGAGGCGGTACAAACCAAACCACACATCCACATAGATGCTCACTGCAACATTGTTTATAAGAGCACAGGACAATCTAGGTGCCTGACAATGAGAAAACAGCTAAACAAATGAACACATAGTGATAAAAAGTACAACACATCTTTATGTATTGGTAAGAAAAAGTGAATGACACAGTAAAAGGAAAAGATATAACTGGCCAGGCATGGTAGTGCACGCCTTTAATCCCAGCAGTTGGGAGTCAGTTCAAGGTCAGCCTGGGACTACAGAGTGAGTTCCAGGTCAGCCTGGGCTACAGTAAGACTCTACTTCCAACACCCCCCCCCAAAAAACAAAACCCTATAAATTATAAAAATAATTCCACTATTAAGTAAACATCCAAAACAAAGTGCTTGTATCTCTTACAAAAATAGAAATAAACAGATGCGGCCTTCTCAGCGTTTCTACTCAATGTTCCAAACATGTGCTCTGCACCTGGCTCTCAGTCTTCTCTGCTTGAGCTCCTTAGTGATCATGACACCACACCTTGCTCACACTCCAGCACCCAGCTTCTGTTGTCTTCAATCCCGATGCCCAGGATGAACCAGGCTCCTCTTTGGTGCCAAGTCCTCCAGTGCCCTCTCCTGGCTCAAGATGAGCCAATGTTCTCAGGTGCTTGTGAGGCCCAACAACCTGTGTAGATATGTGGTCCCCAAGAGCCTCAAGGGTTCTACATGACACCCCTCCTCACCTGGCTCCCTGTTTGTCCCCCTAGATCTTAACCTCCTCCAAGGTCTTCCTCATTTCATCTATTTCCTGGATTCAACCTAGGAGAGGGTGCTCTGGCTCCCACTTGAGCATGTGTACAGCTGACAGCAACTGCTTCCCAGCAAATACAATAATGTGTGTTGGGAGGCTACAAAAGGATCACTGCCATGCGTCTTGATGGGTGTGGTGGCACACGTCTTTAGCCCCAGCACTTGGGAGGCAGAAGTAGGAGGATCGCCATGAGTTCGAGGCCACCCTGAGAATATATAGTGAATTTAAGGTCAGCCTGGGCAAGAGTGAGACCCTACCAAAAATACAAAACAACCACAAAAAGATGTGACTGGCTCTGCTAAGTCAGAAAAGCCCAGTGCCAAACCCCCACTGTTCATGGGTCACAGCTTCTAACTGGGAGCTATATCCAGGTGACACTTGAGATGTACAGAGGAATCCACTCACAAAGCAGGGATGAAAACTCAGAGGAGGGAGCCCAGTATTGGGCAAGTGATAATTGTGGGGCTCTCTGGCCCCCAGGAATCTATCTGAAGCCTGGAGTAAATACCTGAACTAGGTGTCTCAGCAACGACCCCCCTCAAGAGGGAGCACATATAAGAAAAGGCTGAGGAAGCCCACAGCAACAACGCAGGGAGGCATCCATTTACCTTTACACCTCCAAGGTCTGCTCTTCTGATGATTTTATAGTAATACCACATCATGGACAAGAAAATGAGCAAACACATCTGTCACCCATTTTCCTTTTGGACCTGCTCCTCCTCCCCCACTCAGAGCTTGCCAGTTCCCCAAGCTGGACCCTGAAGGACCTGCCTGCCTAGAAGGTCTCCAGAACCTGTGATCCTCTACAGAAGCCTGGTATTTTGTCCTCACATGCAGTCCCATAGGCCCAGGGTCCAAAGCTGCCTTTCCAGTAGTGCCGAGCCCTCACCCTACTTCCGTAATCAGAAGAAAACAGCACCGTTTACAGGTGAGTAACAGCCCAGAGCAGAAGCATATGAGAAGCACCCCCAGGAGGTTTGGATGCTGCTTCCTTAGGGTGGCTTTTTGCTCTTCCTGCAGCAGGTCCTATCTGGGAGTACCTTTCGGTTGTCTTTCACAGTAACCTCAGGTGTTAGAGCCTTTTATTTTAGGTGGAATCAATGTGGGCTCTATTCCTAGCTCACACAGTCTTTAAACAAGGTACCTTTGAGGTTCTAGCTATGGTCCAAAGGGAAGGCAAGCCAGACACACCCTGCCTGGAGATCCTGAAGGCTACAGGCTCTCCATTGGGGCTGCTACCAGGGAGCCTCACCAGGCCTGAGCAAACAGTAGCCCCTCTACCCAAGCAAGCAGAAAGCACCCTCCCCCAGCCAGGGTGGAAGGTGAACAAAGGAATTCTTCCATCTGCCTGGATTAACCTGTGGAGGCTCTGAGAACTGGCATGGTGTAGAGCTCTAGCCAGCTCTCAAGCCAGCACGGAGGTGCACACAGGCAGAGTAGACAGGGCAAACTGCTAGGGTCTTGACAACTGAGTTAACACTAAAATCACAGTTCGCAAAACTGGGACAGATGTTGGGGAAGAAAAGTCATCAATAGTCTTAACTGGCAATGAACCCTGCAAGCTTTATTGCTGAACAACCAGGCCAAATACACCACAACTGGTGCAAGAGGGGCATATCTGTTATAGGAGAAACCAAGTTGAGGCCCACTACATGGGAGGGAATTCGTGTCTAGTACTGAGAACCTTATCAAAAGCCTATGGCTGGGAGGTCATAAACCCTAGATGGGAAACTACTACTGTTGTCTGGCTCAGTGGATATATTATGCCACCAAACTGTCCTCTAAATACGATGCTTATGCCCACATATTAATACTACTCTCAGTTTTGGTTAGAGAAACGTCTCTTTTCAGATGGCAGTGACCACTAGGGAGACTAAAAACTCACCAATGTGCTGATAAGAAATGACAAATGGAGCTGGGCATGGTGGTGCATGCCTTTAATCTCAGCACTTGGGAGGCAGACATAGGAGGACTGCCATGAGTTCCAGGCCACCCCGAGACTACCCAGTAAATTCCAGGTCAACCTGGGCTAGAGTGAGACCCTACCTCGAAAAAAGAAAAGAAAAGAAAAAAGAAAAGAAAAGAAAAGAAAAAAAGGAAGGAAGGAAGGAAGGAGGAAGGAAGGAAGGAAGGAAGGAAGGAAGGAAGGAAGGAAAGAAATGACAAATGGTGTTTTCTTCAGCATACTAAATGACACATCTCTATCAAACCCTCCAAGGCTCAGGGACCATTGTGGAAGAGATGATGGGAAGAACATAAGAGCCAAAGGAAGGGGAGGAGTGCTTTATAATACTGTCTTCCAGACACAAAGTGGCCTTGATATTCATGACCTCACAGCAGCTCACACTACAAGACCTGGATAATAGGATGAAAAAGATGATGACATCAAAATAGGACAGAGGCTAGATGGGTACTTGGAAGGGAGAAAAGAGAAGGGGATGGGAGAGGATTATGATCATGGTATATTGTCTATATGTATAGAAGTTGTTAATAAAAAAGTTTAAAAAAAAAAACTGGGGCAGAACCAGAGCTGTGAATAGAAGATTTAAACAGAAACATCACATTTCAAATATCGCAGTATATAGTCTGAATTACCAGGTGCACTGAGAACAAGGAAAATCTTATCTGGAGTGGGAAAAGTCAGTCAACAGACAAAAACAACATGGCACAGAGGTCAGAATTCCTTGATAGGAAGCAACGAATGAAGCAGCTGCCACAATCAGCCACAAGCAGCAATCATGAACATTCCTGAAACAAATGAAGAACAGAAAGCTATAGCAAAGACAAAGAACCAAAACATGGCAGCAAATTAAAATATCTGGGGCCAGGTGTGGTGGTGCACACCTTTAATCTCAGCATTCTGGTGGCAGAGGTAGGAGGATCGCCGAGAGTTCGAGGCCATCCTGAGACTACATAGTTAATTCCAGGTCAGCCTGAGCTAGAGTGAGACCCTACCTCGAACCCCCCCCCAAAAAAATAGATAGATAGATAGATAGATAGATAGATAGATAGATAGATAATCTGGGGGTTGGACCTGATGGTACAAGTTTGCCAGCCCAGCACTGAAGGGGCTGAGAATGACAACTTCCAGAACAGCCTGGACTATATAATGAGTTTGAAGCCAGCCTGGACTACATAGCAAGACCCTGTCTCAAAAAAATAATAACAAAAAACTCTCTGGATGGCCCTAATAGGAGAATCAGGTGACAGGAAAGGGGAAGTGATACTGAACACAGATCAAAAGAAACTATTATATTTAAACATCAGAGAGAGGAAAAGATGTAAAAAATGAAAAGTGTCCCAGATACCTTCAGGATAATAACAAAAGGTCTTGTGTTTGTGTCATTTTGTTTCCGAAAGAAAAGAATACAAGGTTGAAAGAGTATGTGAATAAAGAAATTTTTGCAATTTGTTAAAAGATATAAACCTCCAGGTTTAAACTGAACTAACCCCAAACCACATAAATCCAAAGAATTTGTGCTCAGATATTTTGAAGTAAAATTTCTTAAAACTAAATATGAAGAAAAAAAATAGTCCCAACCAGGAGTGGTGGCTCACACTTTTAATCCCACCACTTGGGAGATTGAAGTAGGAGGACTGCCATGAGTTTGAGGCCAGCCTGGGATTACAGCATGAGCTAGAGCAAGACCCTACCTCGAAAAAAGCAGTAGCAACAACAACAAAAAGTCTTGCCTTTAGGGCTGGAGAAATGGCTTAATGGTTAAAGGCTCTTGCCTGCAAAGCCAAAGGACCAGGTTCAATTCCCCAGGACCCACGTAAGCCAGATGCACAAGATGGCACATGCACCTGAGGTCGTTTGCAGTAGCTAAAGGCCCTGGGGCACCCATTCTCTCTCCCAATCTCTCCCTCTCTCTCTCAAATAAATAAAAACAAAAATTAAAAAATATTTGTTTTAAAAAAGTCTTGCCTTTAATCTCAGAACTCAGGAAGCAGAGATAGAAGGATCGCTATGAATTCAAGGCTACCCTGACTACATAGTAAATTCCAGGTCAGGCTGGACTAAAGTGAGACCCTACCTCAAAAAAAATAAAGTCTTAGACACAGCTAGATAAGAATAACATGTTACATATTTGAGAACAATTTAAAGACATATCTGAAATTCTTGGGATCAAAAGTAATTGAATTTCAGACTTTTTTTAGATTTTGAGCAGACTACTAGTTGATAATCTGAACTGCTCCAAAACTCATAACTTTTTTGAAGTTGATATGACTGACCCTCAAAAAGTTTTGGATTATGAATGACAGTTTTTATTTTATTACATATATATATATATATATATATATATATATATATATATTTTTTTTTTTTTTTTTTTTTTTTTTTTTTTTTTTTTTTTTTGGTTTTTCAAGGTAGGGTCTCACTCTAGTTCAGACTGACCTGGAATTCACTATGTAGTTTCAGGTGGCCTTGAACTCAGGGTGATCCACTTACTTCTGCCTCCCAAGTGCTAGGATCAAAGGCGTGCACTACCACACCTGGCTGGATCACAGTTAAATATATATATATATATATTTGCAGGCAGAGAGAGAGAGAAAGAATATGAGAATGGGCACACCAGGGCCTCTAGCTGCTGCAAACAAACTCCAGATGCATGCACCACTTTGTGCCTCTGGCTTTATGTGGGTACTGAGAATGGAACCTGGGTCCTTTGGCTTTGCAGGGATGTGACTTAACCGCTGACATCTCTCCAGGCCTGGATCACAATTTTTATTTATTTATTTATTTTTATTTTTTGGTTTTTGAGGTAGGGTCCTACTCTAGCCCAGGAATTCACTATGTAGCCTCAGGGTAGCCTCGAAATCTCGGCGATCCTCCTACCTCTGCCTCCTGAGTGCTGGGATTAAAGGCGTACACCACCACACCCGGCTGGATAACAATTAAAAAATTAATTTATTTTTCTGAGAGAAACAGACAGAGTAAGTATGGGTACACCAGAGCCATCTGCAATGGAAACAAACTGGATCCAGACACATGTGCCACTTTGTGCACCTGACTTTCCGTGAGTACTGGAAAATCAAATCCAGGCCATCAGGCTTTGCAAGCAGGTGCCTTAACTGCTGAGCCATCTCTCTAACCCTAATTTTTCAATGTAAATGTTTGACTCTCAATGCATATAGAGGTAGTGGTTTAAGAAAATATATAAAGGAAAGAAATATGACCTAAACAGTGACAAGGTGTTCTCAAACCACTAACAATAAAAATATGGTATCACTGCATAAGGATAACTATAGGATATTGTAGGGCTACACAGATGGTGTTGCAGTTAAGTTGTTTGCCTGCGAAGCCTAAGAACCCAGGTTCAATTCCCCAGTACCCAGTAATCCAGATGCACAAGGTGGCACATGGCAACTGGAGTTCATTTGTAGTGGCTGGAGGCTCTGGTACACCTGTTCTCTCTCTCTCTCTCTCTCTCTCTCTCTCCATATATATATGTCTCTTCCCCCTCCCTCTGTCTTTTAAATAAATAAAAAAAACATTTTTTAAAAAAAATTAGGTATAGGATATTTCAAGTAACCACTGGAATTATCCTGTGAAGAGAGTGGAAACCAGAATTAACAAAAATGAGATGGTCATGTAATTCAAAGAATATTGGGAGAAAATAAAAATAAAATGGCAAAGCTGGACGTGGTGGCACACGGCTTTAATCCCAACACTCGGGAGGCAGAGGTAGGAGGATTGCCATGAGTTCGAGGTCACCCTGAGACTACATAGTTAATTCCAGGTCAGCCTGGGCCAGAATGAGACCCTACCTCGAAAAATAAAATAAAATGGCAGCATAGCTCCTAACAGAATAATTATAATAGATGCATTTATGTTTCTTTGTTTTATTGTTTTTGTCTTGCCAAGTGTAGTAGTTTGAATGTGATAGTTTATATGGTATATGGCCCCACAGACTCAGGCTTTTTTTTTTTTTAAGGCTTGCACATTTTTCAAATATTTTTTTTTTTTTACTTAAGAGAGAGAATTGGGCACACCATGGCCTCTAGCCACTGCAAACAAACTCCAGATGCACGTTCCACCTTGTGCATCTGGCTTTACCTGGATACTGGGGGAATCTAACCCAGGTCCTTTAGGCTTTGCAGGTAAGCGCCTTAACTGCTGAGCCTTCTTTCCAGCCCTATACTCAAGCATTTTTTTAATTAAACTTCCTACTTGGGCCCCTAGTAGGCAATTCCCTGATGGGTGGGGGGGGGTGTCCCTGGAGTGGATCTTATTGTCCAGCCCTATGGTGTGTTTGGGGGTGGATCTGAATTCCAGCCCACAGGTGTGGAGGAGAGAGCACTTTGAGCTCTGGTGGTTCATACTAGTTTATGGTGCTGGCTGGTTGGTGGTTTCTCTGCTTGGATCTATGAAAGGCATTCAGTTCCTTCCGCCATGGATGGACCTTCTCCTGGATCGGTAAGCCTGAAATAAACCATTCCTCCCATAAAGTGTGTCTGCCTGGATGTTCATCCCAGCAATGTGGAAATAACTACAACCCCAAGGCCAGCCTGGAACTTACTCTGGAGCCCAGGCTGGCTTTGAATTCACAGCAATCCTCCTACTGTGTGCCATCATGGCTGGCTACACTAGATGTTAATGGTCTAAACAGATGAAATAAAAGGTAAAGATTGTCATAACAGGTGATAAAACATGACCCAGTTACATGCTTCCTTTAAGAAACCAAACATAGGCTGGAGAGATGGCTCAGCAGTTAAGGCATTTGTTTACAAAGCCTAGAGACCTGGGATCAATTCCCCAGTACCCATGTAAAGCCAGATGCACAAAGTGGTGCATGTATCTAGAGTTCATCTAGAGTATGGCTGGAAGCCCTGGCACACCCATTCTCTCTGTCTCTCTTCTCTCTATGCTTGCAAATATATAAATTGGACTGGAGAGGGGCTGGAGATATGGCTTAGTGATTAAGGCACTTATATGCAAAGCCTAATGACTGGGGTTCAAGTCCCAGGTACCCATGTAAATCCAGATGCACAAAGTGGCACACACATCTGAAGTTCATTTGCAGGGCCTGGAAGCCTTGATATGCCCATTCTCTCTGTCTGCCTCTTCTATCTCTCTCTACTTGCAAATAAATAAATAAAATATTTTTAAAATGGTGATAATCAATTATATATATATTTTTTAAAAGGACTGGAGGGATGGCTCAGCAGTTAAGGTGCTTGCCTACAGAGTCTAAGGACATGAGTGTGATTCCCCAGTACCCAAGTAAAGCCAGATGTGCAAAGTGGTGCATGCATCTGGAGTCTATCTGCAGCTGCTGGAAGCCCTGGTGCAGCCATTCTCTCTGTCTGCTTGCAGATAAATAATTTTTTTAAAGGGGGCTAGAGAGATGGCTCATAGGATAAGGCACTTGCCTGAAAAGCCTAATGACCTGTGTTTAATTCCCCAGTGCTCAATAAAGCCAGGTGCACAAAGTGGCACATGCATCCTGAGTTCATTTGCAGGGACTGAAGGCCCTGGTGCACCCATTCTGTCTGTCTTTCTTCTCTCTCTCTCTGCTTTCGAATAAATAAATAAATAAACAAATAAATAAATAAATAATTCTTTTTTAAAAAGAAACCAGACTGGAGGGATGGCTTAGCGGTTAAGGTGTTTGCCTGCAAAGCCAAAGGATCCTGGTTCGCTTCTCTAGGACCCACCTAAGCCAGATGTACAAGGGAGTTTGTTTGCAGTGGCTGGAGGCCCTGGCATGCCCATTCTCTCTCTCTCAAATAAATAAATGAATAAATAAATAAATAAATGGCTGGAGAAATGGCTTAGCAGTTAAAGCATTTGCCTGCAAAGCCAAAAGATTCCAGTTTGATCCTCCAGGACTCATGTAAACAGATACACAAGAGGACGCATGCATTTGGAGTTCATTTTCAGTGGCTGGAGGCTCTGGCGCACCAATTCTCTCTCTCTCCCCCTCTTTCTCTCAAATAAATAAAAAAAACATATTTCAATTTTTAAAAAAGCAACCAAACATAATGGTACAGATAGGTCAAAAGCAAAATAAAAGAGGTATAATGTATCAAAACACTATGGTGTCTCCCCTAAAGTTCATGTCCACTCAGAACTTCAGAATGTAAGCTGGGCATGGTGGTGCATGCCTTTAATCCCAGCACTCAGGAGGGGCAGAGGTAGGAGGATCACCATGAGTTCAAGGCCACCCTGAGACTACATAGTGAATTCCAGGTCAGCCGGAGCTCGAGTGAGACCCTACCTTGAAAAAACAAAAACAAAAAACAAAACAAAACAAAACAAAAAAAAGAACTTCAGAATGTGACCTTCGGTGGAAATAAGAGCCTTGCAGATTGTCACAATCTCTACCTAACTGTGTCCACAATCCAAACACATTGATATTCTGCTAGAGTACAAGATCTTTTTATGAGAGAAAGAACGAGAGCAAGACTGAGGAAGGGAAAATTGGTGCGCCAGGGCCTCTAGCCACTGCAATCAAACTTCCGATGCACCTCCTTGTGCACATGCGCAACCTTGCGTGCTTGCATCACCTTGTGCGTCTGTCCTTGAGCGTAGGTCCTTAGGTTTCTCAGGCAAGCGCCTTAATCACTAAGCCATCTGTCCAGCTCTAGAGTATAAGATTTAAGTGGAAACACAATACTCAAAGTGTCACGCTATGATCCAATGACCAGGTGTACTGAGAACCAAGAGCCAGACAAAAGCATAGCTGCCCAGGGAGCCATCACTTCAGTAAGCGTGCAGCACAATGCACCAGTCTCAGCTATGAAAACACACAGACCTGCCCTGGCACAGATCACATGTCAGTGCAGGGACAGGCCACAAATAAACTAGGGAGAGCTGGTGGAACATGAAGCAAAAGATGAAATCTGGGCTGAGATCTCCAGGGTGGATGGGAAGGTTATGAAGCTTGCACTGAGAAATGGACACAGACATGTGGAAGGGTGGTCCAGGTAGGAGACAGCAGTGTGTATGGCGTCCACAGAAAAGCAAAGAGCCAAACTGCAACATCAGAGTTGTTATATATCTGGGATCCAGAAAAAGAGGACAGCCCTACAACACAGAGCTCCCAAAGAAGGGACACACTCAGAGCTAGAAGAAAACAAATATGCTGGGAGAGATTTTTAATTCCTAAGCCCTAGAATGTTTCTTCATCTCTTCACACTTGGCACAGGACAGACAACAGCAGCCTCCAACTATCCCACTCTCCTGGAGCTTCACCCTCTGCTTCCTTTTGCTAATCACTTGACAAAAATAGGAGGGAGATATATCACATTTCTTTTCACACATAGTAGAGCTTGTCTTGGTGCTGCCCACATTGAGACATAATAGCTTAGCAAAATCTTCTGGCACTGCCAAAACCTAAGCCCTCCTTAACCCCCCCCACCACCACCAAGAGTTTTCCCCAATGGGAGCTCTGGGTTGTATCCAAGCGTCAGGCAGTCCAGCACCCAATACTGCACAGATGTCGGGACTAGCCTCTGTACCTTCTCCCCCCTCCCATTCAGGAGGGACACAGGGTTCCAACATAAAGGTAAGACTCACCTGTCCCGGATCCCTGCTGCAGGTTGCCCAGGATCTTTTCACCCAAAAGGTGAATCAACCGAGTCACTACCTTGTTGCAGAGAAAGAACAGAAACACAAAACCATACATTTAAACAGGGAAGTGACAGGTACCAAAGGCCCCACAGTGATGCGCAAACAGGACATTTGGCCACTTGTTCAAATCTGCTAGTGAGTGGAAAACACTGTAGGTTACAAGTGACAAGGGCCTGTATACAACCTTCTGAATGACAGGGAAATGAAACTTGACTCTGAAGAGATGAGGTGGTTGTTCAGCCCCAGGGGGTGGCTATGGTGGAAAGCACGCGTGGAAGTGCACACACTGTGATCAAGTCTGCTGTAAGCTATCATACTTACTCCGAGGCAGGTGACCATGAAAGCTGCTCACAATACCTAAGCAGGGCAAAGAGAGTCTCACAGGGCCAAGGCCTCATTTCTACTAGAGGTCGCCTACCCCTGAGTAGCATCATCTCAGTGGTACCTGGGACACTTCCAGCAAGTTAACTTAGGGATCTTTACTCGCTCCAGGATGTTGATGTCAGAGACTGACTGAAGATTTAATTGAAACATCCCAATCTTGGGATATAAGATGAAAAAAAAAAAAGTCTCAGCAGAGGAGTCTGGAAGAGAAGCTAGAAAGCATGGTGTTTTCAGATGTAGCCAATCCAGCACCAACTGTTTTTTTTTTTTTGTGTGTATTTTTATATTTTATTTATTTACTAAATGTTTAATTAATTTATTTATTTGAGAAAGAGAGAGTAAGAGAGAGGGGAAGAGGCACATAGAGAAAGAATGGATGCACCAGGGCCTCCAGCCAGTGCAAACAAACTCCAGAAGAATGCGCCCCTTTGTGCATCAGGCTTATGTAGGTACTAGGGAACTGAACCTAGGTCCTTAAGCTTCGCAGGCAAGCACCTTAACCACTTAAGCCATCTCTCCAGCCCAGTTCATATTTTATTTATTATTTATTTACTTATTTATTTATTAGAGAAAGAGAGAGAGAGAGAATGGGTACACCAGGGCCTCTAGACACTGCAAATGGACTCCAGACACATATGGCACATGAATCTGGGATACTAGGGAATCAAACCTTGGTCCTTAGGCTTTGCAGACAAGCAACTTAACTGTTAAACCATCTCTCCTTTTTGTATTGTTTCAAGGTGGGGGTCTTACTCTTGCCCAGGCTGACTTAGAACTCACTCTGTAGTCCCAGGCTGGACTCAATTCATGGCAATTCTCCTACCTCTACCATAAGCTATTTTTTAAATATTTTATTTACTTATTTATTTGCACTCTCTCTCTCTCTCTCTCTCACACACACACACTAGAGAGAAAAGACAGAGAGAAAGGCATGTGCACCAGGGCCTCTAGCCACCACAAACGAACTCCAGATGCATGTGCCATTTTGTACATCTGGCTTTACATGGGTACTGGGGAATGGAACCCAGGTTGTTAGGCTTTACAGGCAAGCACCTCAATGACTGATCCATCTCTCCAGCCCCCTTAAGCTACGTCAGTTAGTTAGTTAGTTAGTTAGTTAGTTAGTTAGTTAGTTAGTTTTTTGAGGTAGGGTTTCACTCTAGCCCAGGCTGACCTGGAATTCACTCTGTAGTCTCAGGTTGGCCTCAAACTCATGGTGATCCTCTTACCTCTGGGAGTGCTGGGATTAAAGGAGTGTGCCACCATGCCTGGCTTATTTATTTTATTTTATTTATTTTTATTCATCCAAGAAAGAAAGAAAGAAAGAAAGAAAGGCAGATAAACAGAATGGGCATGCCAGGGCCTCTAGCCACTGCAAATGAACTCCAGATGCACACATCACCTTGTGCATCTGGATTTATGTGGGTACTGGGGAATTGAACCTGGGTCCTTTGGCTTTGCAGGCTAGTGCCTTAACTGCTTAGCCATCTCTCCAGCCCAAGCTATTTTTTGTAGTTTTTTAAAATACTTTTTATTTTTTATTATTTTAGAGAGAGCAGAGAGAGAAAGGGAGAGAGAGAGAATTGGCATGCCAGGGCCCCAGCCACTGAAATCAAACTCCAGGCACTTGCACCATCTAATGCAAAGGTGCAACCTTGTGCCTGCCTCACCTTTGTGCATCTAGCTTATGTGGGATCTGGAGAGCAGAACATGAGTCCTTAGACTTTGCAGGCAAGCACCTTAACTGCTAAGCCATCTCTCCAGCCCCCAAGCTATGTTTTATAATGCATTCTATTGTAGAAAACACACAAAAAGCAGAGAGAACACAGGGAATTCTGGTCTCCATCCACCTGAGTAGTATAATTTCACACATACCCCTTGAAAGTTCTAAAGCCAAACACTGTGTTCTATCCATTAGAATCTGAATGTTTCTCTAAAGGATAAGAGCCTTTAAAAGTAACAATAATTAGCCAGGAGTGTTATTGTACACTTTTAATCCCAGTACTGGGAGGCTGATGCATAAGAATCTCAAGTTTGAGGCTCAATTGGACTACATGGTGAGTGCAAGGCCCACCTGGGGAATTTAGCAAGATCCTGTCTCAAATAAAATGTAATTCAGGGTAGAGTGCTCAGCTAGCATATGCAAGGCCCTAGATTGAATTTCCAATCCCTCAAAATAAATAAATAAATTAATATATAAATAAATAAATAAATAAATAAATAAGTAAATTTGTCACAATTATACATTAGTAAGAATGTGGATAGGAAGATGGTCAAATTGGTGACCTTTAGATTCAATATAAGATCTTGTCTCAAAAAAATAAGATGAGGGCTTGAGAGATAGCTTAGCGATTAAGGAGCTTGCCTGCAAAGCCTAAAGACTCATGTTCGACTCTCCAGATCCCATGTAAGGCAGATGCACAAGGGTGAGGCAAGCACAAGGTCGTATATGCCCACTAGATGGCGCAAGCATCTGGAGTTTAATTGCAATGGCTACAGCCCTGGCATGCCAATTCTTTCTCTCTCTCTCTCTTTCTCTAAAATAAAAAATAAAATTAAAAAGTAAGGTGGAGAGCAACTGAGGAAGACATCTGCCATTGACTTCTTGCCCCCACATGCACATGCACACACCACACACACATATACATGCAAAACAAATGAATTCAAAGTGAAAGCTAATTTTAAAAATATTTCTACATCAAGAGGCAAAGGTTTGAAATTGTACAGTAAGTGAATAAAAAGGTTCCTGATAGCTTTCAAAACTGGGAAAACACAAATTTACTGTGAGCATGGCTGATGTTGAGAGGTTACCTGTGTGCTGGACTGGTGTGGATGTGGCCTTGAGGAGCATGTCACATGGCATGAAACAGCATAGTTGCTTTGGAGACCTGTCTGCAGTTTCTGAATCACACGTCTACCCCATGACCCAGCAACTTGACAATGGGAGTGGATCATCTGTCTATAACAACACTTGTCAAGAATGTGCTCAGCAGCCCATTCCTGAGAGTCCCTAACTGAAAACCACCAAAACAACACCCAGAGAACGGATGGATGGACAAGTCACGCACAAAATCCCACATTTTGTACTAGATCATGTACACACAATGAAAGAACACAGCTGGTATCTAGCTCAGAGAAAGAAAGTAAGTAAATAAATAAATAATGACAGAAATTGGACAGCAAGGGCAGTGTGCTGAATGGGAGCGCCCACCATGCAGCTCTCTATGGTACTGTGTGAATACCCCAGTGAGCTCAACTTCTTCCCTACCCTTGTCATCACAAATATGGAGGGCAGCCAGAAAATGCAGCTGCAGCAACCTCCCCTAGATGAAGCACAAGTGCTCCTTGCTCCACACCCACAGGCTTCTGGCCCCCACTGCTCTCTGAGTTGCTGTCCCGAGCTGCACAGGTTAAGAAGCTCCTCCCCGAAGCCATGGCTTCATGTTTTACTTTTCTCATTCCATTCTAGCTGCCTGCTCCACACTGTGTCCATCTGCACTTGACTGGACCATCATCTTCCCCAGAGGTGCAGCTGGAATAGGGGCCATGCATCACCCTTATCTTACCTGTGGGTACCTGCGCTTGATGGATGTCAGGGCTCCTGCTGGCAGCTTGGCTAGTTCTGAATCCCGGACAGCGTGCACTGTGGTCGCCCTGCTCTGGTGGGTCAGTGTCTCTACCTGAGGAAGAGGATTAAAATGTTGGGGATGCACAGATCAGCTCAGGGGTCCAGGAGGGCCAGGGTGGACCCACTTGGAGCCCAGCCCAGCACAAGTGCTGATCAGGTAGATAGATGGCAGTCTATAGGAGAGCCATTCTCAACACTCCCTTAGACAAAGTGCCTTTAGAAGAGCCATGCCATCCACAAGGGGGCCCACATAAGATATGTCCCTCAGAACCTGCAAAAGCCCTGTGAGCAACATAAATGCACCTGCTTCAACATCTGTGCAAGCTTCTACCTGGAAAATAGTGGTTGGACCAACAGAGCACACAGCACGGCCACCCTAAGGCCAGAGCATCAAGAAACCCCAGACTAGAGGTAGGAGGATCGCCGTGAGTTCAAGGCCACCCTGAGACTACATAGTTAATTCCAGGTCAGCCTGAGCTAGAGTGAGATCCTACCTTGAAAAAACAAAACAAAAAACAAAACAAAAAAAAAGAAGAAGAAGAAGGAAAGAAAGAAAGAAACCCCCAACTCTGACATGGAAGACCCACGGCCAGGCAGAGCTTAGGAAGAACAAGGCACTGGTAATGCTGGCATGGGGGTTGTGCAGGAGGAAATGACCATCAGCTCATCTGCCTAGTCATCATGAGTATTGGGGAGAATGCCTCAGAACCATGTCTCCACATAATAAAGAGCCCCTGGACTTCTTCCTGGGCTTTATCATACTCTGGTTTAAAAGCAGAAAACAGCCAGGCATGGTAGTGCACGCCTTTAATCCCAGCACTTGGGAGGCAGAGGTAGGAGGATCACTGTGAGTTTGAGGCCACCCAGAGACTACATACTTAATTCCAGGTCAGCCTGGGCCAGAGTGAGACCCTACCTTAAAAAGAAAGAAAGGAAGAAAGAAAGAAAGAAAGAAAGAAAGAAAGAAAGAAAGAAAGAAAGAAAGAAAGAAAGAAAGGAAGGAAGGAAGGAAGGAAGGAAGGAAGGAAGGAAGAAAGAAAGAAAAGGTGGCACACTGTTTTCTCAGCACTTGGGAAGCTGAGGCAGAGGGATTACTAGTTAAGAGTCCAGCATGGGGTATACAGTGAAACTCTGCCTCCAAAAAAAAAAAGACAGACTCAGTCAAGTGTGATAGCTCACACCTGTAATCTCAATACTTGAAGGCTGAGGCAGGAGGATCACTGGTCCAAGTCCAGCCTGGAGTACATAGTGAGACTTCTGCAAATTTCAAAAAGGCAGACAGGGCTGGAGAGATGCCTTAGCGGTTAAGTGCTTGCCTGTGAAGCCTAAGGACCCTAGTTCGAGGCTTGATTCCCCAGTACCCACATAAGCCAGATGCACAAGGTGGTGCATGCATCTGGAGTTCATTTGCAGTGGTTGGAGGCCTGGTGCACCCATTCTCTCTCTCTCTCTCTCTCTCTCTCTCTCTCTCTCTGTCGCTCTCAAATGAATGAATGAATAAATAAATAAATAAATTTCAAAAAATAAAAAGGCAGACACAGCTGGATGTGGTGGCTCACTTCAGTCCTAGCCTTCAGGAGGCTAAGGCAAGAAGATTGCTACAATTTCAAGGCCAGCTTGGACTACATTGTGCATTTCAGGACTGCTTGGACTACAGGGAGACTCTGTTTCAAAGAAAAGACAGCAGAAGCACCAAGAAACCTAGACTGGAATGGGAGTTCCACAAATCCATCACCATGGTGTCCTGGGGCTGGTCAGTGCAGCTCAAGACAGAGGAGCCGCTAGTGCCAGGCTAGAGGCTGTCAGGCCACTACTCACCAGTATTCCAGCACTAGTTAGGGACAAGTGAGCAGCCACACGGAAGAAACCAGTACCCTGGGCTTCCCAAAAGGCCTAGTAGCTCACCCAAGATGAGTCAGCAGATAGAAGGCAGGGCCTCTGTGAATCAGCTGGAGGCGGGGGGGGGGGGTCATCCTCCTGAAGGTCATTCATGCCCTCTCCCCCACTCCAGATAACTAGCCAAGCCAGTTACAGAATGTCCCCAAAATCAAAGAGGGGAGCCAGCACCTACCACACCAACAAGGTCCCCACGGCCATATTCCCCTGCCAGGCGCTTTTTCCCATCATCCTTCCGGATCACAGAACGCAGCCGGCCGCTGAGGACAATGTATGTGCAATCGGACTTGTCTCCCTGCCTGCAGAGACACACAGGCCCTTGGCTTATCATTCTTGGCGGACCTCAAGCCAAGCTTCTCAACAGCAAACCATGCCCCAGGATACAAAAAGATAAATATATAGATATAGCCTTCTCAGTGAAGGCTTTTTGTTTGGAAAGCAGTTATTTTCATTTATAAAATCTTTGTTCTGGGGGCTGGGGAGATGGCTTAGTTGGTAAAGTGCTTGCTGCACAAGCATGTGGTCCTAAGTTCAGAGGCCCACACCTATGTAAAAGCCAAGTGTGGCAGCATGTGCAGTGAATCCCAGCACTGGGAAGGTGGAGACAAGAGGATCCCAGGGACTTGCTGGCTAGCTAGCCTAGCCAAATCAGTGAGCTCCGGGGTCAGTGTGAGATCCTGTCTCAAAAAATTGGGTGAGGGGCTGGAGTAATGGCTTAGCTGTTAAGGCACTTGTCTGCAAAGCCTAAGGACCTCAGTTCGATTCCCCAGTATCCACATAAGCCAGATGCACAAGGTGGCATATGCATCTGGAGTTCATTTGCAGTGGCTGGAGGCCCTGGTGCACCCATTCTCTCTCTCTCTGCCTCCTCCTCCTACTTCCTCTCTCTCTCCCTCCCTCTCTCAAATAAATTAATTAATTAAATATTTAAGAATAAAATTGAGTGATGGGGGGCTGGAGAGATGACTCAGCAGTTAAGGCACTTGCCTGCAAAGCCTAAGGACCAGAGTTAAATTCCTCAGTACCCATGTAACACCAGATGTACAAGGTGGCACATGCATCTGGAGTTCGTTTGCAGTGGCTAGAGGCCCTGGTATGCCCATTCTGTCTCTTTCTGCCTTTAGTTCTCTCAAATTAATTAATTATTTTTGTTAAAATTGTTTTAAAATATTAGGTGACAGGACTAGGGAGGTGGCTCAGCAGGTAAGACTTGTCACGCAAGCATGAGGACCTGAGTTCAATCCATAGCACCCATGTAAAAAGCCAACGTGGAGCTGGGGAGATGGCTCAGCAGTTAAAGGTGCTTGCTTGCAAAGCCTGACAGCCTGGGGTTTGATTCTCCAGTACCCGTGTAGAGCCAGATGCACAAAGTGGCACATGTGTCTGGAGTTCATTTGCAGTGGCAGGAGGCCCTGACACACTCATTCATTCTCTGTCTCTCTGCTTGCAAATAAAAATATTTTTTAAATATAAAAAATAAAAAAATTTAAAAAGTACATACAACTTGCATACCATATGTTACATACATCAAAAAATAGAAAAAATAAAAAATAAGGTGGAGAATGATTGAGAAGACACTGATGTCAACCTCTGGCCACCACACCCATATCCATACATGTGTACCTTCACGTACACATGTGCCAGCCTCAAGAATGGAACTTTTGCTGGGCATAGTGGCACATGTCTTTAATCCCAGCACTTGGGAGGCAGAGGTAGGAGGATCACCATGAGTTCAAGGCCAGCCTGAGACTACATAAAAGAATGGAACTTTTTCTAATAGGGATACTCAGATATGCAAACACCTGCAGGTCTCTCTGCAAGCAAGCATCTTTCCTACCTGTTGGCCTCTCTGGTGCACACTTGTTGGTCTCTCTGTATATTGCACACCTGCAGACCTTTCTGTATGTTACACACCCGTGGGTCTCACCTGTATATGGCACGTCCGGCTTCCACCTCCATCCAGTCTAATGCGAAGTCAATCTGCCTCACGAAGGATGACATTCTCTTCACAACAGTGTGTGCCACGCCCAGGACAATGGCTGGCTGTTTCCGCATGATCCTGCCATACAACCTCAAGTCACTACCCTCCTGTTCCCCCTACCTCCCTGCCTTAACCCCTACCTCTCCAGGTCCCCCCCTTTACTCAGGGTCATAGCAATTGAGAACAGGCAGGACGTATAGCCCACCTACCAAATAAGAGTCTTGATGCCCTCTTTGAGTCAACAAGATGCTGAGGGCTAAGACGGGATGGTGTTTGGGGGCCACCTGCTCTGAACTGCTTGGGGCCAATGACTTTAGGGAGGAGGAAAAGCCCACCCCAAGGACTGTCCATTCCACGAAGGCCCCTTGAGCACAGGCCATACATGAAGCTCAGGTCCTGCAAGTGGGATTACACACACCACACTCAGCTCGTAAGTGTGGATAGCAGCAGATACCATGAGGTGTACCAGTTGTCTTAAGGGACTTTGAGTCTGAAGGGCATGGAGTCTGCCCTGTGTGGATGCATAGTGTCCAGGACTCCAGGACTCTGACCTAGAAACATCATCATCTCCCTGATGGTTCCAGAGTCTGGGGGGAGGGTCTGCTCATGGGTAGCTGCTCATATATACTGGGTGGGGGGGGCACCAAGGCTGAGGGACTCCAGGCCTTGGCTAAGAGGAAATGGAGCTGCTACTTGCTAAGGAGCAGGAAATCGGAGAGACCTGCCTCATGCAGTAGAATTAGTAGAAACCTCTTCACCACCCCAGTTCAATAACACAACCACTAATTGGATACTTTTGTCCCCAAGATTGGATGAGATCCCCCAGGGTATCGGTTGGACTGTGTATGTAGTGTGATGTGCCTGTATCAGAGGCACTCACACCATGCACAGATGTGCATACGCACGGACAATGAAACTCACGTGCACATACACATACATGTGGACAAACACAGACAAAGATATGTAGATACAGGCACACACAAAGATTAAGAATGACAGAGAAACATATGAGCAATGATATACAGACACACACGGGGACACGGACAAGGACACACACAAATAGCACTGATAAACAGACATGTAGGGTCAGAGACAGGCATGTGCATGGGCACAGAGGGATCAGACCATATCAGGTCAAGGAATGAAAGAGAAAGCAAGGCCATGGATCCTGACAATCACACTGTGCACTTCCTGCTCAAACTCCTGACTGTCCTTCCTGAGCCTTCCCTAGTGTAACTGGCAGGAGATGGGGTTAGGTGCATGTTCTGCATCTCTGAGATGGGCAAATCCACACAGCTCAGGAGGAAGATGAACCCTCCTCTCTGAGGATCAGTTTCCCACTCCCAGCACACTGAAGATATCAGAGAATGCATCACTGGGGTACCAGGCCGTGGGCATTTAGGCTAGTCTTAGATAAGGGAAGCTACCCAGGGAGGAGGAGCCCTACTCCAATGGCCCCAGCGCTGCACTCCAGCAAGGGAGGAGCAGAGTGCATATTGCTCAGCTGAGACTGGCACCTCCTAGACAGTGGAGACCGTGGCTCAGGAAGCCCTGGCTGAGACCCAGGGGGGTAAGCAGTTGTGCTTCCACTACTTTTGGACCTTCTTGGTCTGATCATGTACCCAACCCTCAGACAGCTACAAGAGAGAGCTACAAGAGCGCCGTGAGCGGCAAGCCTGGAGGAGGAAGAGTGCAGAGAGGTGGATGCCAACTAGGATGAACGGACATGGGGACAGGGGGCTGAACTGCACTTTAGGCTCAGGAAAATTCTGGATCCTGATGGACCAAAGGCCCCTGCAAAGAATAAATGAAAGCAGTTTTTAATCGGGGACCCTGGGACTCTCAGAAGACAAACAGGAGACTAAAGAAGGCTGCAAGCTGGGCGTGGTGGCGCACGCCTTTAATCCCAGCGCTCGGGAGGCAGAGGTAGGAGGATTGCCGTGAGTTCGAGGCTACCCTGAGACTATATAGCTAATTCCAGGTCAGCATGGACCAGAGTGAGACCCTACCTCGAAAAACCAAAAAAAAAAAAAAAAAAAAAAAAGGCTGCAGCCTGGGGTCTCCAAAGCAGGCTGAGGACATCTCTAGGGCTGAAGGCAGACAGGAAGACAACAGTATCCAGTCCAATGGTGGCATGACACCAGCCCACAATGACCTAAGAAGGAAGGGGAGTAAGCAGCCATCCTCCTCATCTACCACCCTGCCTTTGTATCCAGAACTAACTGAAGAGCAGATGAACCAGCCCTGGCCTGCAGTCTGTGTGGTCATAGCAGAGACCCATAAGAGACACAACTGAGTCCGTGTCATGGGTCCACCTAGCAGTGAGCAGGAGCTCAAAGAGCCAAGTGAGAACAGCAGTGGGCCTGGACCTGAGCATCCTCAGGGAAAGAGGACTCAGGACATAGACAGATGGGCAGGAGAAATAGCAGGATACCAGGAAGTGACCCCAGCCCTCAGAGTGGGTCAGGACAGTGCAGCATGACTTACTCATAGAAGTGGGCCTTGGAGATGGATAAGAAGCTGCAGTCCCTGTTGGCTCTGATGGTGAACATGAGCGGCTCGCCAGTGAGTACTGCCAGCTGGCCCACCATTTCCCCAGGGTGTGTGAGGAAGAGGCAGGTATCCTCCTGGCTGTCAATCTCCCGTTGGTACACGTGCAGCAGCCCCGAAACCACAAACAAGATGTTGACGTCCTGACAAAACCAGAGGTCGGCCTCAGGGAGATGCATGTGGCAGTGGCTTGGGATGTCTCATGAGCTCAGAACCTCAGGAAGATGCCCACTGGGGCTTGACCAAGTCTCAGAGAGCCACACATGCTCCAAGCAGCTCTTCTTTATGCATAACCTAGCCCTGGGCGCAGACTCCTGATAGCAATGTTATAGCAGTCTCATGGCTTTATTATTTAGTTGAACAGTTCCTCTAAGTTTTTCTTTTTATTTATCATGCACACAAAATCTACTTATTCAAATCTCTCCCCCTCCCCTGCCCTCACTGTTCCACAAAAACATAAACATGTCAGACCAACTTTTCTACAAAAGGGAAGGTGAAGCTAATCCATCTGAAGTCCGTGGTGAGGCCTGTAAAGCCATACCTCTGTCATCCTGCACATGTCCAAATGCTGCATGAAACCATCTAGGGCCCAATCCCATCTTCTTTGTATCCACCATGGGACTCTTCTCAAATATGCTCACCCTGCCCCAAACCGTCAGATTCCATAAAAAGGGGCACACATAGGGCAGCCTGGTGCCCACAGACAGCTACCTTCTGAGACAGTGTCCAGAGGCCCAGCAGTCTGGTGTTGGAACAACTCCCCAACCACTGTGTCCAATTGCTCTCAGCCACACTCCACCCAGCCCTGATCTGCTAGGCTGGGCAGTCCCCACAACCACGGCCCTTCACTCACCTGATCTCCCTGTTTTGCCACGATGGTGCCTGCAGGGACATGAAGCAATGCCACCCGGCCATCCAACAGGGATGGGTCCTAAAACACAGAACAGTTTTCAAGAAGGGACATGAAGAGGTGATTAAGTGGAGGCACAATGAATGTGGCCATATAGGGCAGGACAGAGGCGCCTAGCAACATGGGTATGGGTATGGCTATAGTAGATGGTCCTCCAAGGACTGGTCCACTAACAAGGACGCCAGAGCACTATGCACAGAGGATCAGTGGGATGCAGCAGAAAAAAACAGAGATAGAGACCAATATGCTTGTGAAGTTATGTAAGACAGAAAGAGGATTTCATCTCAGTAAGAAAGGGCCGTTCATTTCAAACATGTCACTAATACAAAGGAATGACAACTAACTGGGGCAGCCTTCCACTCCCCATGTGGTGCACACCTGCAATCCAAGCTACTTGGGAGGCAGAATCAAGAGGAGAGATGGCTTAGTGGTTAAACGCTTGCCTCAGAAGCCTAAGGACCCCAGTTTGAGGCTCTCCAGGACCCACGTAAGCCAGATGCACAAGGGGGTGCATGCATCTGGAGTTCGTTTGCAGTGGCTGGAGGCCCTGGCGCACCCACTCTCTTTCTCTCTCTCTACCTGCCTATTTCTGTATCTCTCTCTCTCAAATAAATAAATAAATAAATAATAAAATATTTTTTTAAAAAAAGGAGATAGAAGAAAGACAGAGAGAATGGGTGCTCCAGGGCCTCCAGCTGCTGCAAACAAATTCCAGGTGCATGTGCCACTTTGTGCACCTGGCTTTATGTGGGTACTGAGGAATCAAACCCTGGTGGTTAGGCTTTGCAGGCAAGTGCCTTAACTACTAAGCTATCTCTCAAGCCCTAAATAAAAATGTTTTTTGAGAGAAAGACAGAGAGACACAGAGAGGAGAGGAAGGGCAGAAAGAGAAATGGGTGCGCCAGCAGTCTCTCAGCCACTGTGAATGCATTCCAGATGTGTGCACCCCCTTGTGGTCAAGTGTGGCATTGCACCCTTGTGTCACTGCGTCTGGCTAAACGTGGGACCTGGAGAATGGAACAGGCATTCTTAGGCTTTGCAGGCAGGCGCCTTAACCGCTAAGCCATCTCTCCAGCCCCCTAAATAAAAATATTTTTTTTAATGTTCTAAAACTATGGGATAAGCTGGGCATGCTGGAATATTCCTGTTAATCCCAGTACTTGGGAGGCTGAGGCAGGAGGCAAGAGTTCCAGGCCAGCCTGGGCTATATGAAAGACTCTGTCTCAGAAATAAACAAATAAATAAATAGGGACAAAAAATCTACATAAAAACACATATATGAGGAAGACCTAGTCCTAAGTGCCTAGATGATTCTAACAGTCCACAGACACATTGGCCTTGACCAAGATCATCCTTGCAGGACTAGAGGAGGAAGGAAACCATGGTGCAGGTCACAGATAGGCCAAGACTCACTGACTAGAGGGATGTGTGAACAAGCAGAGGGAAGGAAGAAGCAGGTGCAATGGAGTCTCTCTGAACTCACTCACATCCAGCTTCATCAGGGTGAGCAGGTCCTTCTTGGCAGCCCTGAAGATGGCATCCGTCTTATTGCTGGTCCCAGACTCATCCCAGGGACTCTCCGAATAATGGAACACAACAGAGGGGACCTCTGCAACTATCACATTTTTCTTGGACTTGAGAACAAAGATACCAGCCATCAGAAGAGGTATGAGGGAGAATGCGAGCTCAGCCCAATGACCCAGTGCAAGCTACGCCCCTCAAAGCAACAGCAGGTAGGGGAGCAGACAGGGCCCCAAGGAGAAGGGGAAAAGGAGAGGCAGGGACCAACCTTACTGGACACAAAGCTCCCAGAGTGCTCGTCTGAGTATGGCAAGACTCTGGCACGATCATATGCCATTCCCAGGTCTGAGGGGGCTGCCCCTTGGGCTTCTACAAACAGAAAGGAGATTCAGCTCACTGACCACCCTGCAACCCACACTGAGAGGAGGCTGAGTGAATACATAATAGTACAAATTTGGTAAATATGACTTAAACCTCTAGATAGCAAGACTACTTTGCCAGTGTTCCTTAGTCTATTTTGTGTTAGTAAGCAGAATGCCTTAGGATGAAACTTTATAAAGCATAAGAAGGTTATTTGGCTCACGGTTTCAGAAAGTGAAAGACCAAGCCAGGCATGGTGTTGCACGCCTTTAATCCCAGCATCCCAGCCCTTGGAGGCAGAGGTAGAAGGATCACCATGAGTTCAAGGCCACCCAGAGACTACATAGTGAATTCCAGGTCAGCCTGAGCTAGAGCAAGACCCTACCTTGAAAAACCAAAAAAAAAAAAAAAGTGAAAGACCAAGGCTGGCTGGCCCTATTCAGTTAGCTTTCTGTGAGTACTCTCTGGTTACAACACAATATGGCAAAGCGGCAGAAAAGGAAACAGTCAAAAGCAGAAAGAACCAAATGCATGGAGTGGCCTTGTTTTATAACAGCCTACCCTCGTGAAAACAAGTTCAGTTACATGAGACCCGAACTGCTCCAGGAGATGGGCATCAGTCCATTCAGGAATGTAGAAGACTCATGACCTAAACACCTCCTATTAGGCCTGTGTGGGTGTCAGTGTGTGTGTGTTCGCGCGTGTGCATGTACACATATGCACTGGTAGGGAATGAATCCAGATTAAACTTCTCACATACTTAGCAAGCATTCTGTCACTAAGCTAGACTCAAGCCCCAGACCCCAATGCTTAAAATTTCCACTAGCTAACCAGGCATGGTGGTGCATGCCCTTAATCCCACCAGTCAGGAGGCAGAGGTGGGTATGAGGCCACTCTGAGACTACATACTGAATTCCAGGTCAGCCTGGATAGAGTGAGACTCTACCTTGAAAAACAACAACAAAACACAAAACAGCTGGGCATGGTGGCACACGCCTTTAATTCCAGCACTCAGGAGGCAGAGGTAGGAGGATTGCCGAGAGGTCGAGGCCACTCTGAGACTACATAGTGAATTCCAGGTCAGCCTGGACCAGAGTGAGACCCCACATTGCAAAAAATAATAATAATAATAATAATAATAATGTTGGGCTAGAGAAATGGATTAGCAGTTAGGCATTTGCCTATGAAGCCAAAGGACCCAGGTTTGATTCCCCAGGACCCACATAAGCCAGATGCACAGGTGGCATATGCATGTGGAGTTTATTTACAGTGGCTGAAGGCCCTGGCATGCCCATTCTCTCCCTCGTTCTGTCTGCCTTTCTCTCTGTGTGTCAAATAAATTAATAAGTAAATAAATAATTTTTAATTTTTTGTTTATTTTTATTATTTGAGAGCGACAGACAAACAGAGAGATAAGGAGACAGAGAGAGAGAGAGAGAGAATGGGAGTACCAGGGCCTTCAGCCACTGCAAATGAACTCCAGATGCATGTGCCCCCTTGTGCATCTGGCTTATGTGGGTACTGGGGAATTGAGCCTTGCAGCGGGGTCCTTAGGCTTCATAAGCAAGCACTTAACCGCTAAGCCATCTCTCCAGCCCAAATAAACAATTTTTTTTTTTTTTTTTTTTTTTTTTTTTGGTTTTTCGAGGTAGGGTTTCACTCTGGTCCAGGCTGACCTGGAATTCACTATGTAGTCTCAGGGTGGCCTCGAACTCTTGGCAATCCTCCTACCTCTGCCTCCCGAGTGCTGGGATTAAAGGCGTGCGCCACCACGCCCGGCTCAAATAAACAATTTTTTAAAAGAATGTTCAGAGCCAGGCTTGGCAGTTCACCCCTTTAATCTCAGCACTCTGGAAGCAGAGATAGAAGGATCGCCATTTTTAGTTTGAGGCCACCCTAAGACTACATAGTAAATTCCAGGTCAGCCTGAGCTAGAGTGAGACCCTACCTTGAAAAAAAAAATGTTTGATTTTAGAAGGAAAGCCACTGAATTTGTGGCCAGGTGTTTTCACAACTGCATCGAGAAACAGTGCTTTCTGTCCAGGCCAAGCCCTTCAACAAGCCCAGACCATATGGATTCCTGAAGACACTCTTCCAAGAGCAGTCAGTTACAGGGCACTAACAGAACCACAGAAAGGAGAAAGAGCCAAGGGAGAAGCCCTTGATATATACCATGTGCCAAATGAGAGCCTGTGGCCAGGCAGTGGGTCTGTGCTTTGGTTTGATGATCTTACTTAAGCTAGCCAGGCAGATGACACCTGTAATCCCAGCAGTCAGGATGCAGAGGGTTACGAGTTTAAAGCTAGCTTTGAATACATAGCAAGATCCTATCTCAAAATTAAAAGATCAGGGCTGGGGCCTGGAGAGATGGCTTAGTGGTTAAGGTGCCTGCCTGCCAAGCCAAAGAATGCCTGTTCAATTCTCCAGGTCCCACATTTAGCCAGACGCATAAAGTGACACAAGGGTGCAAGGCCACACTGGCCCACAAGGGAGCGCACATGTCTGGAGTTCCTTCACAGCAGCTGAGAGACCCTGGCGTGCCCATTCTCTCTCCCTCTGTCTCTCTCTCTCTTTCTCAAATAAAAAAAAAAGATCAGAGCTGGGGAAATGGCTTAGCAGTTAAGGCATTTGCCTGCAAAGCCTAAGGACCCCAGTTCAATTCCCCAGGACCCATATAAGCCAGATGTGCAAGGGAGGCTCTGGCATGCCTATTCTCTCTTTCTCTCTATCTGCCTCTTCCTCTCTTTTTCTCAAATAAATAAAATAAATTTAAAAATGAAAGACTTCTCAGGTTCCCACTAGGAAGTTCAATTAAAAAAAATTTTTTTTAAAAAGATCAACCATGCCTTTACATAGCCCTTCCCATGCCAAAGGAAAACGGCTGAGTTCATCCCAAAAATGTAAACTATGGGACCTGGACCTATGACATATTATTATTTTGTTTTTGAGGTAGGGTCTCACTCTAGCCCAGACTGACCTGGAACTCACTATGTAGTCTCAGGATGGCCTCAAACTCTCAGCAATCCTCCTACCGCTACCTTCCAAAAAAAGGTATGTACTACCACACCCAACAACATATTTTTTTAATATTTCATTTTTATTTATTGATTTGATATACATATATATAGAGAGAGAGGTGGGGGGAGCAGAGAATGGGTGAGCCAGGGCCTCTAGCCACTGCAAATGAACTCCAGATGCATGTGCCACCTTCTGCATCTGGCTTATGTGGGTCCTGGGGAATCAAACCTGGGTTCTTTGGCTTTGCAGAAAAGCACCTTAACTGCTAAGCCATCTCTCCAGCCACTACCACCACCCCTTTTTATGGGGTTGGTTTGAGGCAGGCCCAGAACTAACCTGGAATTCACTATGTAGCCTCAGGATCGACTCAAACTCACAGTGATCCTCCTACCTCTTCCTCCCAAGTGCTGAGCTTAAAGGTGTGCGTCATCACACCTGACTAAACTTGTCTTTGTTTGATTTTTGTTTTTGAGGTAGGGTCTCACTCTAGCCCAGGCTGACCTGGAACTCACGATATAGTCTCAAGGTGGTCTCAAACTCACAGCAATCCTCCTACTTATGCCTCTCAAATGCTGAGATTAAAAGTGTGTACTACCACATCTGGCTTGACCAATTATTATTTAAAGATCATGATTTATAGGAAAATCCCTGATCTATGCAGTTATTTTCTTGTCACAGTGGTAAAATTTGAAATGTCTAAAGTATCAAAGCAGATCAGTAATAAATTTTGTTCAATGCTGAGATACTGTATATTCAGAGTACTTAGTTCATAATTTATAACATAAAATAATGTGCCATATTTTATTCACATCAGTTATCATATGAAATATGATAAATAAACCAAAATAGCATGACACAAACATCTATTTTTTAAATTTTCTACTTATTTATTTACACAGTGTGTATGTACATGGTCATACCAGGGTCCCTTGCTGCTGCAAAAAAAATGCCTATTCAGGGCTGGGTATGGTGGCGCACACCCTTAATCCCAGCTCCCAGCACTGAGGAGGCAGAGGTAGGAGGATCACTGTGAGTTTGAAACCACCCTGAGACTACATAGTGAACTCTAGGTTAGCCTGGGCTAAAGCAAGATTTTATCTCTAAAAATAATTATTATTATTATTATGCCTGTCCAGCTTTACATGGGTAAGGGGAGAGAGAGTGAATATGCCAGATCCTCTTACTGATGCACACTAACTCCAAACACATGCACCACTCATGCATCTGTCTTTATGTGAGTAGTGGGGGATTAAACCTGGGCCAGCAGGATTTGTAAACAAATGCCTTTAACCAATGAGTAATATCCCCAGTCCATTCTCTCTCTGTGTGTGTGTCTTTGCCTCTTTCTCTTTCTCTCAAATAAATAAAAATAAAAATATTCTTAAGACACAAATACAATAAAACACTCAAGAAGGGCTGGACAGATGGCTTGGCAGTTAAGGTGCTTGCCTGTGAAGCCTAAGAACTCACGTTCAAATCTCCAGGCACACAAAGTGACAGAAGCACACAATGTCACACATGTGCAGAGGGGGGAATACACGTCTGGTGTTCGTTTATAGTGGCTAAAGGTCCTGAACACCCATTCTCTCTTTCTTTCTCTCTCTCAAATAAATTTTTAAAAACCACTCAAGAATAAACTATCCAAAAAATCTCTACTAACCAATACAGAAAAGATAACCCAGGCTGGAATGATGGCTTAGCTGTTACGGTGCTTGCCTGGGATGCCTAAGAACCCACATTCAATTCTCCAGCACTCATGTAAACCAGATGCACATGATGGCAACACATCTAGAATCCATTTGCAATGGTTGGAGGCCATGGTGCACCCATTCTCTTTTTCTCTCTCTCAAATAAATAAATGTTTATTTAAGAAAAGAAAGAGGGCTGGGCATGGTGGCGCACGCCTTTAATCCCAGCACTTGGGAGGCAGAGATAGGAGGATTGCCGTGAGTTCAAGGCCACCCTGAGACTACATAGTTAATTCCAGGTCAGCCTGGGCCAGAGTGAGACCCTACCTCCAAAAACCAAAAAAAAAAAAAAAAAAAAAAAAAAAAAAAAAAAGGGCTGGAGAGATGGCTTAGCGGTTAAAGTGCCTGGAAAGCCTAAGGACCCAGGTTCATTTCCCCAGCACCCACCTAAGCCAGATGCACATGGTGACACGCTCATCTGGAGTTCATTCACAATGACTGAAGGCCCTGGCACACCCATTCTCTCTTTCTCTCTCTCTCTTTCTCTACCTGTCTCTCTCTCAAACAAATAAATAAATACATAAATAAATAAATGTTAAAAAAGAAAGAAAGAAAGAAGGAAGGAAGGAAGGAAGGAAGGAAGGAAGGAAGGAAGGAAGGGCTAGAGTGGTTAAGGCGCTTGCCTGCAAAGCCAAAGGACCCAGGTTTGATTCCCCAGGACTCACATAAACCAGATGCACAAGGTAGTGCATGCATCTGGAGTTCATTTGTAGCAGCTGGAGGCCTTGGTGCACCCATTCTCTCTTCCCCCCTTTTTCTCTCTCAAATACATAAAAATTTAAAAATGTAAATTAAAAGATAACCCACTTGGGCGTGGGGGCACACGCCTTTAATCCCAGCACTTGGGAAGCAGAAGTATGAGAATTGCCTTGAGTTCAAGGCCAGCCTGACATGACATAATGAATTCAGAACAGCCTGGGCTAAAATGAGACCCTAACTCAAAAAAAAAATTTTTTTTAATTAAAAAGTTAATAGTTATATCAAGATCTGGAACAGGCGGAACACCTTAGGGAGCTGGGAAGTGTGAACAGTTCAGTGCTTGGAAAGGGGTCAGACAGGGCTGACAGTGCCATCACATGCACTTGATGAACAGAGCTTTGACACAAACGCACATGTGTATGTTCAGTAAATGAGAATGTGTGAACATGGCTACACACAATGAAGCTCCCAGACATGATGCTGTATAATCCAAAAATAAATAAAAAGCTTGGCATGGTGGTGCACACCTTTAATCCCAGCACTTGGGAGGCAGAGGTAGCAAGATCCCCATGAGTTTAAGGCCAGTCTAGGATTTGGCGTGATTTCCAGGTCAGCCTAGGCTAGAGTGAAACCCTACCTGAGAAAAACCAAAAAAAAATAAATAAATAAAAATAAATAAATAAATAAATAAGTTTAAAAAAATGATGCTACACAAGAGGGACCAATTCAAACAAGTACACACCACATAACTCTAGCCCAGGCTGACCTGTAATTTACTATGTCATCTCAGGGCAGCCTTAAACTTACAGTGATCCTACCTCTGTCCCCTAAGCGCTAGGATTAAAGGTGTGCGCCACCACACCCAGCTCGGTTTCGTTTTTGAGATGGGGATCTCACTCTGTAGCCTAGGTGGCTTAGAACTCATGGCGATTCTCCAGCCTCATCCTCCCAAGTGCTGGGATTACTGGTGTGCATGCTGCATCAAGCAAATGGCTGGTTTTCAATAGAATATCAAGATTCCTGTTGAACTCATGGCCATCCTCCTACCTCTGTCTCCTGAGTGCTAGGATTAAAGGCGTATGCCACAATGCCCAGCCCCAGCCCCTTTTAAAAATTTATTATTTATTTATTTGAGAGAAAAAGATACAGAAATGGGCAGGTAGAGAGAGAGAATGCGTGCGCCAGGGCCTCCAGCCACTGCAAACAAACTCCAGATGCATGCACCCCCTTGTGCATCTGGTTTACGTGGATCCTGGAGAACTGAGCCTCGAACCAGGCAAGCGCTTAACTGCTAAGCCATCTCTCCAGCCCCTCAGCCCCTTTTTAAAAATATTTTATTTAAGCTGGGTGTGGTGGCACATGCCTTTAATCCCAGCACTCAAGAGGCGGAGGTAGGAGGATCACCAGGAGTTTGAGGCCACTCTGAGACTACATAGTGAATCCCACGTCAGCCTGGGCTAGAGTGAGACCCTACCTTGAAAAACCAATAAATAAATAAATAAATAAAATTTCATTTACTATTTATTTGAGAGAGAGAATAACTCTATTTTTAATTTTTTTTTATTTTGACAACTTCTTTAATTGTAGACAATTTATCCCATGGTATTTCCCTCCCTCCCCCCACTTTCTCTCTTTATTATAAAGAGAATTCTTCTCTTTATTACTCATTTCTCCTCTGAATCTCTTGGTCTCTGCTTTGATATCTCCTCTCTCACTTTTTCCTTGAGCCTCACTGTTTGTCCTAACTTCTCTAAAAACATATGGCAGATGCCATGCCAGTTTCTCCTAAGATTCCCAACACAAACTCCTAGATTCCTACATCCCACGTTTATGACTGTGTTCTAGCTTTCTTTCCAAGATCCCAATCTCCCTTAAATAAATCCCACAATTTGTGATTTTTCACCTCAAGAAACTTAATAATGCATAATTAAAAAAAAAAAAAGCAAGGGCTTCAGCAGATGCTAGTCCCTGTGGGGATGAAAGTGTCAGCAGAGGTAAGGCAGGATGAAGAATGGAAAGGCGAGTTGCATACTGATAAGGAAGACAAAGTGTACCAACCAAAAGGCATTGTGAGAACTGCATGAGACCCAAAAAGCCAAACAGATCAGGAGCAGGAGACTGCAATCAAGAGAGGGCCAAGCACGTTAGTTTGTGGTAGGAAGCCCCATGGAAGTGGGTCTGACACTGAAGAAGGGGCTAGGAGTAGTGGCAGAAGGTAGGGCTCTAGCAGCAGAAGTGTAATGCACAGGGCTGCTGGAAGGGGGAGGTATGCAGCACTCAGTAGGAACAGTCAAAGCAGCAAGATGTAATCCCCCAGGGAGAGGGCAGGCACAGGCTGCTCGGAGCTTTAGCCTCCTGTTCAACTGTGTCAGGGTGCCCAACTCTCGGGACTGGACAACATGACACTAGGGTAGGTGGTAACTTGGCACATTCCTAAGATACACAGAGCTTATCAGCAGAGCCAGGTGCAGCAGTGGGGGACCATTACCTTGGGGGAATGTAGGGTCAGGGCTGCCCATCTGGGACTGCCCAAGTTCATCTGCGATCTCCCTGTGGACGGAAGGCAGAGGGACGGAGCAGCTCCTCTTCAGCAGAGGCCCAGAGACTGCCAGACGGCTGCCCCCATGATCTGGGGGAGATAGGAATGAGCTACCCAGTCCCACATGGTCCTGGGGTCTGGCTCCAGCTCCTGCAGACAGCTCAGGGAGCAGAGACCCCACAACAGTACACAACCCAGGAACGCCCCTCCTCAGTACCCTGTACACCTGCAGATAAAACTCAACAGGGGGGTTGGAGAGATGGCTTAGTGGTTAAGTGCTTGCCTGTGAAGCCTAAGGACCCTGATTCAAGGCTCAATTCCCCAGTACCCACATACGATAGATGCACAAGTTGGTACATGTATCTGGAGTTCCTTTGTAGTGGCTGGAAGCCTTGGTAAGCCCATTCTCTCTCTCTCTCAAATAAATAAATAAAAATAAAAATAATTAAAAAAAAAAAAAGCCGGGCGTGGTGGCACACACCTTTAATCCAGAAGGGTTAATCTCGGGAGGCAGAGGTAGGAGGATCACTGTGAGTTTGAGGCCACCCTGAGATTACATAGTAAATTTCAGATCAGCTTGGGCTAGAGCGAGACCCCACCTCAAAAAAAAAAAAAAAAAAAAAAAAAAACTCAGCAGGGCCCTCAGGCTACCTCACTGTTGGGACTTGCCAGGGGAATGACTCTTGGCTTCACACTGGTCTATCTTCTACCTGTCAAGGGATGGGAATAATGCAGCATGGATTGCCTATAGGTGACTGATGTAGCTCAATGTAATGGACTGTTTATTCCCCTGTCCAAGCTACTCTTTTTTTTTTTTTTAAGGTAGGGTCTCACTCTAGCCCAGGCTGACCTGGAATTCACTATGTAGTCTCAGGGTGGCCTCGAACTCATGTTGATCCTCCTATCTTTGCCTCCCAAATGCTGAGATTAAAGGCATGTGCCACCATGCCCGGCTAAGCTACTCTTAAAATATTTTTATTTATTTATTTGAGAGAGGGAAAGACAGAGAGAGAGGAGAGAGAGAGAGAAAGAATGGGCATGCCAGGACCTCTAGTCACTGCAAATGAACTCCAGGTGCATGCACCACCTTGTGCATCTGGCTTACGTGGGTCCTGGGGAATCAAATTGAGGTCCTTTGGCTAGTGGTTAACACATTTCCCTGCAAAGCCAAAGGACCTTGGTTTGATTCTCCAGGACTCACGTAAGCCATCTACACAAGATGGCACATGTATTTGGAGTTCGTTTACAGCGGATGGAGGCCCTGGTGTGCCCATTCTCTCTGTCTCTCCCTTTCTATCTGCCTCTTTCTTTCTCTCAAATAAATAAATAAAAATTTATATATATATATATATATATATTTTTTTTTTTTTTAAAGCGCCTTAACTGCAGCTAAGCTATTCTTGATAGCTTTTAGCTGAAAACCTGCTTTCCAAGCCAGGTGTGGTGGTGCGTGCCTTTAATCCCAGCACTCGGGAGGCAGAGGTAGGAGGATCACTGTGAGTTCAAGGCCACCCTGAGACTACATAGTGAATTCCAGGTCAGCCTGGACCAGAGTGAGACCCTACCTCAAAAAAAAAAAAAACAATTTAAAAAATTTTTTTAAAAGACTGCTTTCCTGAACAGGATTTCCTTTGGACAAGTCCCTCACCAGGTAGCACAAGGGAATCCACCAAAACATGGAGAGCAAGGAGATTCCTGGACAGAGGCAACATGACCTGGGCACATTAGGTGACCTAAGGGCAGATGGGGTAACCTGGGGCCATATGTGGAAACATGGGGGCATGTGAAGGGAGCTGAAGGCAAGTGAGGATGAATGGGGCCATGAGAGGAGGTGTGGGAGCATGAGGAGAGCCAGGGGTAGGTAAGAAGACTGGAACCATGTAAGGAGACTTGGGAGCAGGTGAGGAGATCAGGTTTCCTACCTGAAGAGCGGGGAGAGAAGGATCTGTGCCGAGACAGTACCTGATTCACTGTACTCCAAAGGCCGGGGGAGCCTCTCAAGACGCTCCTCTGGGCCACTGGACATCATCAGCCTCTTGGCCCGTCCAGCTGCCACACTGGCTACTGACAAGAGAGGGATGGCTTGGCTCTCCTGGGGGATGAAAATAAATATCAGATCTGTTCCAGGGTCCCCTGAAGGATACTATCAGGAGATTTCAACTGAGTTTCAAGTACTAAGAAGAAGCCAACAATGGCTATAAAGTCCAGGAGGGCCAATGAGGATGTGCTTTTAAAGCTCAGCCTGCTTGGGCTGGAGAGATGGTTTAGTGGTTAACGCATTTTTTTTTTTTTGTTTTTGTTTTGCAAGGTAGGGTCTCACTCTGGTCCAGGCTGACCTGGAATTAACTATGTAGTCTCAGGGTGGCCTCAAACTCACGGCAATCCTCCTACCTCTGCCTCCCAAGTGCTGGGATTAAAGGCGTGCGCCACCATGCCCAACTAGTGGTTAACACATTTCCCTGCAAAGCCAAAGGACCTTGGTTTGATTCTCCAGGACTCACGTAAGCCATCTACACAAGATGGCACATGTATTTGGAGTTCGTTTACAGTGGATGGAGGCCCTGGTGTGCCCATTCTCTCTGTCTCTCCCTTTCTATCTGCCTCTTTCTTTCTCTCAAATAAACAAATAAAAATAAAATATATTTTTTAAAAAGCTTAGCCAATTCTTCTCTTAAGCTCTGGCCTCCAAATCTTCATCCAGCTGAAATAATGGCCCCATGGTCAGAAACCTTGAAACTTACCATTATGAGGAAAAATAATGTAAAATACAGAGACAGTCCCTGCTAGCAACTGGGGATGACAAGCCCTAAAATACCAAATATAGAAAGGAAGAGGGCGCTAAGCGCTTACCACATCAGGAGCTCTGTGGGGACTTCATCTGTATGCTCCACAATAACTTCCTGTGCCCTCTACCTTCTAAGCACTGAGCCTTGTTTTGGGTACAGGGACCAGGCAGGGAGTGAAGCCATCGGTTCAGTTCTCAAAGAGTCCACCTATGTGAGAACTAGTCTTATCCAATTTCAAAGGCTGTGTGTGGCCAGGATCACATCACAAAGAGTGAAAAGCGGGACTTGTGGCCCTTGAACCCTTGGCAATGTCCTACTCCCTCCCACAGCTTGGTGTCAGCTCATTGTTTAGTCAAGGCCAGGACACAAGAGCCTGAGGAAGCGCCGCCCATGACTGCAGTTCCTAGGCAGGAGGTGAGGGCACCAGAGTCCCAGAGCACCAGCCTCAAAGGCACAACAGGGCTACTGGCAAGCAACTAGCAGGATGAGCCCTAATTCACAAGCTCATCTACCTCCAGTGCTGACTCCCAGGAGAGTTACTCAACACACCAGTGTGTATCTGATCAAGCAGAAAAATAAACTCAGCCCACCATCACCTCCCAAAGTCTTGACAAGCCACAACTATGGCAGTTGCAGGGCAGCTGGGCACAAACAGACCAGGGTGGCCTGGAGAGAAAACTGATGCCACCCTGAAGGCTGAGACAGGGTCAGCTATGTGAGCGGCCTGCACTCACAGGGTTGAAGAGCTCAGTGGTCAGACCTAGGTAGTTGTGCAGAGCCATGAAGGTCACACGCTGCAGCCTCACCATGATTATCTGCAAGAGATGGTAAAGCACAGTTCAGGCCTGCACCAGCAATGCCTCAGGGAATACTCACCCTCTCCAGGGACCCACCCAGGGCCATGTGGGAACTCTGCAGTATTTTTCTATAAATCTAAGCTTACTGAAATGCAGGCTGGAACGATGGTTTAGTGGTTAAAGGCAACTGCTTGCAAAGTCTGCAAGTCCAGGTTCAATTCCCAAGTACCCATGTAAAGGTAGATACACCAAATGGATCCAAAATGGATTTTGGATAGTCATCTAGAATCCATTTGCAGTGGCCAGAGGCTCTGGTGTACCCATTCTCTTTCTATCTCTATCACTTAAATAAATGCCAGGGCCTCTGGCCACTGCAAAGGAACTTCAGACACATGTTCCACATTGTGTATCTTCTGGCTTTACATGGGTACTGAGAAATCAAGCCTAGGCCTTTAAGCTTTGCAAACAAGTGCCTTTAACTACTAAGCCATCTCCCCACCCTAGAAATTTTTTGTTGTTTGTCTTTCTTTCTTTCTTTTTAGATATATTTATTTATTTAAGATAGAGAGGAAGGATGGGCATGCCAGGGCCTCTAGCCACTGCAAATGAACTCCAGATGCCTGCATCACCTTGTGCATCTGGCTTACGTGGGTCCTGCAGAATCGAACCAGCATCCTGTCTTTTTAAGACAGTCTTGGGCTGGAGAGATGGCTTAGCAGTTAGGGCACTTGCCTGTAAAGCCAAAGGACCTAGGTTCAATTCCCTATGACCCACGTAAGCCAGATGCACAAGGTGGCACATGCATCTGGAGTTTGTTTGCAGTGGCTAGAGGCCCTGGCACTCCCATTCTCATCCCTACTCTCTCATTCTCACTCTCTCTGCCTCTTTATATCTCTCAAATAAATAAATAAAAATATATTTTTAAAAAGAGACACTCTTGCTATGTAGCTCTGGTTGGCCTAGCACCCACTAAGTAGCCCAGGCTGGCCTTGGACTCAGAGCAATGCTCCTGTCTCTGCCTCCCATGTGCTGGGATTACAGGTATATACTTCCACACCCAGGTTATAAATATTAATTTCTATTGTCAAATATATATTTAAAATTTCTAAATAGTACAGAATCCCAAAATCCACATTCTCAGCAGGAAGACCTGCCAGCTAAGCCAGTTCCACATTCTCTGGATTATCCTCAAGGCTGAGCTCACCATGTGATCCCTAATGGGCCTTCCTAGACCTGGTGCCAACAGTGGCCCATGGCAGCAAGAAAAGTTGACTAAAAAGCAACTCACCTGCACTACCCTCACTAGGGTTTCAGGGTACTTCTCAAAAACTCCTTCAAAAGCGGCCGCAGGAAGCCGAAGGATGGTGGATGGAGCAGCTGCGCGGGCGGAGACGGTTTTATAGGGTGCAATATGACCCTATAACAACAACAATTTGGTCAGTCCCATGCCAGGGACTCATGAAGTTCCCAGGCAATTGGCACAACCTGTAGAGCCCTCAGGAGACCCTACTTGGTTCCCACTCACACAGCCATGTTGTGGCCTGGTAAAACTAGTACAAACCATGTTCCTGCATTGTCACAGCAAAGGTTTGGCTGACAGGGCTTGTGGGTCAGGCTCAGACATGGCCAGTCCCCAGACCTGCACACTCCCCAGGTGATCTCTGAGATTCAGGCCTGTCTCTCCAAAGTCTCACCCTAGTCTCTGTCACAGCTGTCTATAGCCCCTTGCCAAAAGGGTGCATAAGACCCAACCCATGTGGGCTTCCTGAAAAGGTCATTGAGAGTAGGAATCACCACCATCAAATCACCATGTCACAGTCGGTCCAGTGCCCAGCAGAGCCACAGTGTGCATACCTGATCCCCACTGAGAGGCTGGGCTGTTTCCAGGATGTGGCAATCATAAAGCTGCTATAAATACACATGGATATGGCTGGATAGATGGCTTAACAGTTAAGGTACTTACCTGTGAAGCCTAAAGACCCAGGTTCAATTCCCCAGTACCCATGTAAGCCAGAAACACAAGGTGGTACATGCGTCTGGAGTTGGTTTGTAGTGGCTGGAGGCCCTGGCACACCCATGCTCTCTATCTGCCTCTCTCTCTCTCTCTCTCTCTCTCAAAATAAGTAAGTAAATAAATAAAATATTTAAATATACATGTGTGTGGAGGAGTTTCTAGATTAGGTTAACTGAAGTAGGAAGAAATACCCTAACTGTGGTGACAGTACTCCATGGGCTGGGGTCCCAGGCTAAATAGGTTTCACATTTCTCTTGCTAAGCACAGACGCATGCACACACCACACTGTCTTCCACCATGGCTGCACCTTTCTGCCTTTTCAGCAGCATTGAATGTGAGTTCCTTCTGGTCCATGCCCTCACCCATACTTGCTACTGTCAGGATTATACAGTTCAGTTGTCTCTGTTCCTGATTCCTGGGGACTCAGAATTTACTGTATGACTGAAGTCTGTTCCACATGGTAGTAGACCACACTTGAATTTGTACTAGCAGGTAACATGACAGTGAGACCCAAAATAGTGTCAGGATGGGGTGGCCACTCTGGGGAGACCCCATCTGAGTAGAGCCGAGGGCATTAGGCCAAACCTGTACCTCCAGGAGGGAGGGGAAGCTGGAGGCTAGACTCTACCATGAGGCCAGTGTTAACCAATTATACCCAAGCATGGTGGTGCACACCTTTAATCTCAGCATTCAGGAGGCAGAGAGAGGTAGGAGGATCACTGTGAATTTGAGGCCTGGGCTATAGTGAAACCCTACTTGGAAAAAAAGGATGGAAGGGCTGGAGAGAAAGCTTAGTGGTTAAGATTCTTGCCTGCAAAGCCAAAGGACCTCAGTTCAATTCCCCAGGACCCACGGAAGCCAGATGCAGAAGGTGGTGCATGCATCTGGAGTTTGTTTGCAGAGGCTGAAGTCCCTGGTATGCCCATTCTCTCTGTCTCCTTCACCCTCTCCCAGTCTCTCTCTCTCTCTCAAATAAATAAAGTGAAATATATTTTTTTTTAAAAAGGAAGGAAGGAAGGCAGGGAGGGAAGGAGGGGGCTGGAGAGATGGCTTAGTAGTTAAGGCGCTTGCCTGCAAAGCCTAATGACCCAGTTCAATTTCCTAGTGCCCACGTAAAACCAGATGCACAAGGTGGCACATGCATCTGGAGTCATTTGCAACAGCTAAGCAATTCATTTACTTGTCAAACTAGACTGGATATGAGCATCTTGGCTCATTCCTATAATTCCAGCTAAGGTAGGAGGATCACCATGAGTTTGATGCCAGCCTGGGCTACAGTGTGAGGTCCAGGTCAACCTGTGCCAGAGACAGACACTACCTCAAATTTAATTAATTAATTTTAAAAGTCTTTTAAAAAATTTAAGCCAGGCGTGGTGGCATACACCTTTAATCCCAGCACTTGGGAGGCAGAAGTAGGAGGATCATCATGAGTTCAAGGCCACCCTGAGACCACATAGTGAGAGTGAGACCCTACCTCGAAAAAAATTAAAAATCAGAGATTTGGGCTGGAGAGGATGGCTTAGCAGTTAATTAAGGTGTTTGCCTACAAAGCCAAAAAGATCCAGGTTCAATTCTCCAGAACCCATGTAAGCCAGATGCATGAGGGACACATGTATCTGGAGTTCACTTGCAGTGGCTGGAGGCCCTGGCATGCCCATTCTCTCTCTGTTTGCCTCTCTTCTCTCTCTCTCTGCTTGCAAATAAATAAATTTTTTAAACAATCAGAGATTTCCCTGATGATTCTAGATTCTGTCAAGTTGACAGTGTTAACCACCATAGTATATAAAGTCTGGAAATGTTTCTAGATTAGGTTAACTGAAGTAGGAAGAAATACCCTAACTGTGGTGACAGTACTCCATGGGCTGGGGTCCCAGGCTAAATAGGTTTCACATTTCTCTTGCTAAGCACAGACGCATGCACACACCACACTGTCTTCCACCATGGCTGCACCTTTCTGCCTTTTCAGCAGCATTGAATGTGAGTTCCTTCTGGTCCATGCCCTCACCCATACTTGCTACTGTCAGGATTATACAGTTCAGTTGTCTCTGTTCCTGATTCCTGGGGACTCAGAATTTACTGTATGACTGAAGTCTGTTCCACATGGTAGTAGACCACACTTGAATTTGTACTAGCAGGTAACATGACAGTGAGACCCAAAATAGTGTCAGGATGGGGTGGCCACTCTGGGGAGACGCCCATCTGAGTAGAGCCGAGGGCATTAGGCCAAACCTGTACCTCCAGGAGGGAGGGAAGCTGGAGGCTAGACTCTACCATGAGGCCAGTGTTAACCAATTATACCCAAGCATGGTGGTGCACACCTTTAATCTCAGCATTCAGGAGGCAGAGAGAGGTAGGAGGATCACTGTGAATTTGAGGCCTGGGCTATAGTGAAACCCTACTTGGAAAAAAAGGATGGAAGGGCTGGAGAGAAAGCTTAGTGGTTAAGATTCTTGCCTGCAAAGCCAAAGGACCTCAGTTCAATTCCCCAGGACCCACGGAAGCCAGATGCAGAAGGTGGTGCATGCATCTGGAGTTTGTTTGCAGAGGCTGAAGTCCCTGGTATGCCCATTCTCTCTGTCTCCTTCACCCTCTCCCAGTCTCTCTCTCAAATAAATAAAGTGAAATATATTTTTTTAAAAAAGGAAGGAAGGAAGGCAGGGAGGGAAGGAGGGGCTGGAGAGATGGCTTAGTAGTTAAGGCGCTTGCCTGCAAAGCCTAATGACCCAGTTCAATTTCCTAGTGCCACGTAAACCAGATGCACAAGGTGGCACATGCATCTGGAGTCATTTGCAACAGCTAAGCAATTCATTTACTTGTCAAACTAGACTGGATATGAGCATCTTGGCTCATTCCTATAATTCCAGCTAAGGTAGGAGGATCACCATGAGTTTGATGCCAGCCTGGGCTACAGTGTGAGGTCCAGGTCAACCTGTGCCAGAGACAGACACTACCTCAAATTTAATTAATTAATTTTAAAAGTCTTTTAAAAAATTTAAGCCAGGCGTGGTGGCATACACCTTTAATCCCAGCACTTGGGAGGCAGAAGTAGGAGGATCATCATGAGTTCAAGGCCACCCTGAGACCACATAGTGAGAGTGAGACCCTACCTCGAAAAAAAAATTAAAAATCAGAGATTTGGGCTGGAGAGAGGATGGCTTAGCAGTTAATTAAGATGTTTGCCTACAAAGCCAAAAGATCCAGGTTCAATTCTCCAGAACCCATGTAAGCCAGATGCATGAGGGACACATGTATCTGGAGTTCACTTGCAGTGGCTGGAGGCCCTGGCATGCCCATTCTCTCTCTGTTTGCCTCTCTTCTCTCTCTCTCTGCTTGCAAATAAATAAATTTTTTAAACAATCAGAGATTTCCCTGATGATTCTAGATTCTGTCAAGTTGACAGTGTTAACCACCATAGTATATAAAGTCTGGAAATGTAAGATAGAGAAGTCCTAGAATGTCATAAGCAGAGCTTGTTGGACAATTTTGGTGGGAGCTCCGGAGACTATAATACCAACAGGAATACACATAAAAAAGATTGGTCATGAAGTTTCAAGATGGGATCATGGACTGTTGGGAGTTAGACTAGTGGACATTCCTGTTACCTTTTATCAAAAACTCATATATATTTTGTTTGTTTCTTAAGATTCTGTAGGAGGCTAAATTTAAGGGTGACGGACTAAGTAATATGGTGGAGGAAATTTCAAGGCACTGTGATGGTTAATATTGTCAACAGATCTAGAGTCACCGAGGAGACAAAGCCCTGGGCATGTGTGTGGAGGAGTTTCTAGATTAGGTTAACTGAAGTAGGAAGAAATACCCTAACTGTGGTGATAGTACTCCATGGGCTGGGGTCCCAGGCTAAATCAAACAGAGAGAACAAGCTAGGCAGCAGCACTCACCATTCTCTGCTTCCTCACTGTGGACTGAATACATCCTGTTTCAAGCTCCTGCCACCAATCCTTCCTGCCTGCCGTGATGATCTGTAGCCCTTGAACAGCAAGTCAGACTAACCCTTCCTCCTTAAGTTGCTTCTTGTCAGGTATTTTGTCACAACAACAAGGAAAGTAACTAACACATGAAATATATACACTCAGGATTATACTATCTTCTTGATGAGTGATGCCTCTTTTTAAAAATATTTCATTTATTGGGCTGGAGAGATGGCTTAGCAGTTAAACGCTTGCCTATGAAGCCTAAGGACCCCGGTTCGAGGCTCGATTCTCCAGGACCCACGTAAGCCAGATGCACAAGGGGGTACATGCATCTGGAGTTCGTTTGCAGTGGCTGGAGGCCCTGGCGCACCCATTCTCTCTCTCTCTGCCTGCCTATTTCTGTATCTCTCATTCTCAAATAAATAAATAAATAATAAAATATTTTTTTAAAATTCATTTATTATTTATTTATGAGAGAGAGAGAGAGAGGGAGAGGGAGAATGGGTACACCAGGGCCTTTAGCCACTGCAGACAAACTCCAGACACATGTGCCACCTTGTGCATCTGGCTTTACGTGGGTCCTGGGGAATCGAAGTCAGATCCTTAGGTTTTGCAGGAAAGTACCTTAACTGCTAAGCCATCTCCCCAGCCCATGATGGTACTTTTATTTATTTATTTTTATTTTTAAAAATATTTTATTTTTATTTATTTATTTATTTGACAGAAAGAGGCAGAGAGAGAGAGAGAAAAAAAGAGAGTGTGACAGAGAAAGAGAATTAGGTGGGTCAGGGCCTCCAGCCACTGAAAACAAACTCCAGATGCATGTGCCACCTTGTGCATCTGGCTTACGTGGGTTCTGAGAAATCGAACCTGGGTCCTTTGGCTTTGCAGGCAAGGGCCTTAACCACTAAGCCATTCCACCAGCAACCCCACCCCCTTTTTTGAGGCAAGCCCAACAGACTGGCCTTTCTAAATTTTATTTATTTGTTTGTTTGTTTTTGTTTTTGAAGATAAGGCCTCACTCTAGCCCAGGCTGACCTGGAATTCACTATGTAGTCTCAGGCTGGCCATGAACTCATGGTGATCCTCTCACCTCTGTCTGGGATTAAAGGCATGAGCTACAACGCTGGGCAAACTGGCATTTTTTATGCAAAAGAATGAGACAGAGAGAGAGAGAGAGAATTGGTGAGCCAGGGCCTCCAGCCACTGTAATCAAACTCCAGACACATGTGCCTCTTGTACACATGTGCGACCTTGCACGCTTGCCACACCTTGTGCATCTAGCTTATGTCAGACCTGGAAAGTTGAACATGGGTCCTTATGCTTCGCAGGCAAGCACTTTAACTGTTAAGCCTCTTTTTACCCCAGGTGATATACCTTGATGTCTTTGACACTAATACAGCCGCCACAGTTTTCTTTTGATTGGGGTTATGATATCTTCTTCAAGTCCTTTGTTTTTACACTTAATCTTTTTAGATTTACAATGGGCTTCTTGTAGGCAGCAAATAGTTCAGTCTTGGAATCTCTATCCAGTCTGACTATTGTGGAACGCTGCCTTCCAAACATAACAGTCATCATCATCTTAATCAAAGATATGGTCACCTCTAAGACACTCTCAACAAGGTCAGGCCTGTTGACATCTCCTTGTAAAACTGGGGATGGGGTGCTGAAGAAATGGATTAGTGGTTAAGGCACTTGCCTGCAAAGCCTAAGGACCCAGGTTCGATTTCCCAATAACCATGTAAGCCAGATGCACAAGGTGGTGCATGTGTCTGGAGTTCATTTGCAGTAGCTAGAGGCCCTGCTGAGCCCATTCTCCCTCTCTCTGCCTCTTTCTCTCTAATAAATAACTTAAAAAAATTTTTTTGCAGAGAGATACAGAGAGAGAGACAGAGAGAGAGGGAGAGGAAGACAGATAGAGAGTGGGTGCGCCAGCAGTCTCTCAATCACTGCGAACAAAATCCAGATGTGTGCGCCCCCTTGTGGGCAAGTGCGGCACTGCGCCCTTGTGTCACTTTGCATCTGGCTAAACGTGGGACCTGGAGATTGGAACAGACGTTCTTAGGCTTAGCAGGCAGGCACCTTAACTGCTAAGCCATCTCTCCAGTCCTAAAAAAAAAATTTTTTTTTTTTCGAGGTAGGGTCTCACTCTGGCCCAGGCTGACCTGGAATTAACTATGTAGTCTCAGGGTGGCCTTGAACTCACGGCGATCCTCCTACCTCTGCCTCCCAAGTGCTGGGATTAAAGGCGTGCGCCACCATGCCCAGCTTATACAGCCCTAAAAAAAATTTTTAAAAGAGGAGATGGGAAGTGTCATTAGACCCTCACCTGAAATTCTAGCCACTCCCTTCTTACTCCTAGTGGTATATAACTCTGCCTTGGCTGCCCACGGTCTTGGGAGGAGCTAGAGCACATAGGTGATAGGCTAACTGAAGGAGTCTCCATTTACACAGCTCTTGGGGAATTATCATCTATGGTAGGGTAGGATGTTTTGGTCATGTAGCTGTTTCAGGGTGATTTGTGTTCCTAAAAACAAGCTCAAGTTAGATTTGGGTGCAATCTTTACTTTGTCATTGGTGCCCTATTTTTGCTCACATCTCCCTAGGAAAAGTTAACACAGTGTTGATAATCTATATTTATGAATTTTTTTAAAAATTATTTATTTCAGAGGGAAGGAGCGAGAGAGAATGTCTGAGAAAAAGAGGGAAGGAGGGAAGAAGAAAGTGTGGGCACACCAGGGCCTCTTGCTGCTGCAAATGAATTCCAGATGCATAAGCTTGTTGTGCATCTTGATTTATGTAAGTAGTGGGGAATCGAACCTAGGCCAGCAAGCTTTTCAATAAAGCACCTTGTTTTGTTTTGTTTTGTTTTGAGATATGGTCTCATTGTAGCCCAGGCTGACCTGAAATTCACTATATATTGTCTCAGGGTGGCCTCAAACTTATGGCAATCCTCCTACCTCTGCCTTCCAAGTGCTAGGATTAAAGGCATACACCACCACACCTAGCTCAAGCAAACACCTTTAACTGCTGAGCCCTCTCCCCAGCCCAAATTTAGAGCTTTTGTGTCCAGTGTTATCACTGACATGGCTAGGTATGGGTGCAATTTTCTGAGAAAGGTATTTTTGGTGGTGGTGTAGAATATCAACCTGGATAGATTCAGACCACAGTATGTGCCTATGGAAGTGGATTCCAATGTCTTCATTTCCAAAGCCTTGATCCTGCCACTTTGCTCTGCCCTGAACACACCACTCAGGGGTTAAGTTGGAGATCTAAATCTTAATCCAATTTTCATTGCCTTTGCAATGCTGTGTGGGGTTCACCCTGACACTTAATGCCAGTTCATGGACAGGACCAGTTGGATCCATTTGTCCAGCACTCTCCCTAATGAGCAATCCAATCATAATGGCCTAGTCCTCTTTGCAGGACTCAATCACAGTATAGTGAGCTCCGTCCCTGGTTTGTGGTCAAGGTAGAGACACAGACAAAAGAAAAAGGCCAAGAGTTCATCCCCTGGTGGTGGCGCTGCTTGTCCACCTGCTGCAGCCAGCCTGCTTTATTTCCAGAATCCTTAGTACCTCCTAACAGTGACAGCTGGACAAAGGCCATAGTAACAAGTCTTCGGCAGCATACTGGAGTTTTCCTGCTTTGTTTGTATTAGAATCTTGGTTTTCTTGTTTGTCAGAGTATAGAAACCTGACCAGTGACCACAGACATTGGTCACCTGTAGTCACCTTCATGGGTAATGTTGTGTGGTTACTGCTGCTGCTCAAAATAACCTGGCTCACTTTTTATGCTTTCCACAAACACAAGGATTTAAGCAAGATGAAGCCCAACATTACTATATTATATAAAACAAAACTGGGTAATATGTTACTCCTGTGCCCACATCAAGAGCACAACTCTTGGGGTTTGAAGAGATGGCTCAGTGGTTAAAGGCACTTGCTTGCAGCCCAGGTTTGATTCCCCAGGACCATGTAGAGCCAAACACAAAGTGGCACATATGTCTGGAGTTTGCAGTGTAAAGAGTCCCTGGCACACACATCAGCATGCATGTACATATGCATAAAATAAATAAATAAGCCGGGCATGGTGGCACATGCCTTTAATCCCAAAACTTGGGAGGCAGAGGTAGGTGGATTGCCGTGAGTTCAAGACCACCCTGAAACTATAGAGGGAATTCCAGGTCAGCCTGGACAAGAGCAAGACCTAACTCACCCCCCCAAAAGGGGGTGCTGGGCTAGAGGGATGGCTTGGGGCACCTGCCTGCGAAACCAAAGAACCCAGGTTCGATTCCCTAGTACCCACGTAAGCCAGATACACAAGGTGGCGCATGCACCTGGAGTTCGATTGCAGTGGCTGGATGCCCTGGCGCACCCATTCTCTCCCTCCCTCCCTCCCTCCTTCTCTCTCTCTCTTGCTCTCAAACAAATTTTTTAAAAAAGGGTGCAAGAGAAGGAAAACACCCAAGGTTGTCCACTGACCTCCATACTCTTACACCTGGCAAGCACATGCCATACACACATATCATATACATGCTCATACACATAGAAATCAATAATAACAATAGAAAAAAGGGAATAAAGCTGGGTATGGTGGCACATGACTTTAATCCCAGCACTCGGAAGGCAGAGGTAGGAGGATCGCCATGAGTTTGAGGCCACCCTGAGACTACATAGTGAATTCCGGGTCATCCTGAGATAGACTGAGACCCTACCTCATAAAACAAAAACAAAAAAAAAAAGGCAAAACAAAATAAATAAAATGAGGCATGGTGGCTCATGACTATAATCCTACAAGATGGAAGACTGAGGCAAAGGGATTGGAACAAATTCCAGACCAGCCTGGGCTACATAGCAAGACTCTGGAGAGATGGCTTAGCGATTGAGACTGTTGCCTGCAAAGCCTAAGGACCCATGTTTGACTCCCCAGATCCCACATAAGTCAGATGCACAAAGTTACACAAGCACACATTAGGTGGTGTACGCGTCTGGAGTTTAATTGCAGTGGCTATAGGCCCTGGCACACCAATTCTCTCTCACATTCATAAAAGCTTTTTTTTAGTATTAAAAAAAAATAAATGGAGAAATTGCTCAGTGGTTAAAGCACTTGCCTGCAAAGCCAAAGGACCTCAGTTCAATTCTCCAGGACCCATGTCAGCCAGATGCACAAGGTGGCGCATGCATCTGGAGTTCGTCTGGAGTTCGTTTACAGTGGCTGGAGGCCCTGGTGTGCCCATTCTCTCTCTCTCCGTGTGTCTTTCTCTCTCTCAAAATAAATAAATAAATAAATAAATAAATAAATAAATAAATAAATAGCCATGTGTTGTGGCACATGCCTTTAATCCCAGCACTTGGAAGGCAGAGTTAGCAGGATCACTGTGACCTCAAGGCCAGCCTGAGACTACATAGTGATTTCCAGGTCAGCCTAAACTAAAGCGAGACCCTACCTTGAAAAACCAAAGGGGGAAATACATATATATATATATTGAGAGAGAGAGAGAAAAGCTAAATAAATAATTCAGTGTGGTAGTTTGAATATATGTCCCCCAATATATTCAGTGTTTTACTAGTTATAGTTTGCATCTGCAATCACCTTGCTAGAGGCAATGTCACTGGGGGCCGGTCTGAAGGTGTGGGTTTGAGATTCCATTGTAAAGATATGCAAATGTGCCTAGCAGGAGTTCCTGAAGTGTGCTGTGTGACCTTTTGGCTGTTTTTTTTTGCTCTGTGTGCTGTGGTGGCTGGTTGGCTTTCTCTCTCTCTTGCCTGGTCCTGTGAAGAGCAGGCTGCGACTTCTGCCGTTATGGAACTTCCCCTGGATCTGTAAGCTTCAATAAATAATATCCCTTCCTCCATAACTGTGCCTGGTCTGGAAGTTCATCTCAGCGAACCTGAAGCTGTCTGCTATAGTAAAGTGGTACCGAGGAGTGTGGAGTGAGATGAACCTGACCGTGTGGATATTCGTCTTTTGCAACTTTTGTTTTGGAGGAATGGGCATGGACTTGGTGCTTGCAACTGAAGATGCCTTCTGGAGTGGTAAGCCAAGTTTTACGGACTATTCTGATGAGAGTTTGAGAATGCTAAGTGCAGATAGTACTGAACTTCGAGGCTTGGCTTATGAGGTTTCTAAGGGGAAGGAAAGACTGCAGAGGACTTTGTTGGAACTGGGCTACTGGCATAAGGGATGGCTATGTTCTGCTATCCAGGCCCAGAAAGTTTGATCAAGGTTAAATTTGTAATGGACTGATGTGCTTGGCTGAAGATATCAGACTGAGATTTTAAGATTTTAAGTTGGAAAAACTCAAGCAAGTTAAAAGCAGAGGCACTGAGACTGGTTTTAGGTTATTGTGGCTGCTATTGTCAACGCATTAGCAATCTTAAGGAAGGTGGAAGGAAGGTGGCCCGACTTGATTTACATTAAAACAATGGAGAGGATGCCTGAGGAAAGACTGTTAGAAATGCAAACTCTTTGGAAAGAGTTGACTGGAGAAGGAACCTGCTTTTCAAGGCTATGGTTTATTTTGTCCCTGGATTAAGAATATGGCTGTGTCCTGCACACCTGGTATTAGTTTTGGAAGCATGAAAAATGCATGGAGTGGTCATGAGTTGCACATGGTTCCAAGACCCGCTGCTGAGATGCGGCATGAGGCAGGGCATAAAGACCCTCAGGAATAGGCTGGAAGAGCCTTTGGAAGATGGACCGTGGTTTACATGGAGACCTGAAGATGTTTTGGATATACCAGGACTGTGCAAAAGGGCTACCATGGAGTGCAGTGTTGGCATGGGATGAAAGTTTTCCCTGGCGACTCTGCCCAGCTGGAGGGGCGGAATTGGAAAACCTGGAGACTGTCAGTCTCTGGTTATATTGAACTTGAACTGCAGAAGTTTGATGACGGCTGATGGTGGTTGAATTTGCATTGTTCTAGTCTCTCCTTGCTATTCCTTATACAGTTAAAATGTTTACTCTGTGCCTTTACATGTTGAAAGTATTTAACTTGTTTGATTTTACAGGACTATCTTAAGTTGGTCAAGACTGTGAGAACCTTTGAAATTGGACTGAGTACAATTTACAATGTGTGATAGTTATAAATCTATTGGGGCCAGGAGCTAAATATATTAAATAGGGCCAGGGGCGGAATGTGGTAGTTTGAATATATGTCCCCAATATATTCAGTGTTTTACTAGTTATAGTTTGCATCTGCAATCACCTTGCTAGAGGCAATGTCACTGGGGGCCGGTCTGAAGGTGTGGGTTTGAGATTCCATTGTAAAGATATGCAAATGTGCCTAGCAGGAGTTCCTGAAGTGTGCTGTGTGACCTTTTGGCTGTTTTTTTTTGCTCTGTGTGCTGTGGTGGCTGGTTGGCTTTCTCTCTCTTGCCTGGTCCTGTGAAGAGCAGGCCGCGACTTCTGCCGTTATGGAACTTCCCCTGGATCTGTAAGCTTCAATAAATAATATCCCTTCCTCCATAACTGTGCCTGGTCTGGAAGTTCATCTCAGCGAACCTGAAGCTGTCTGCTACATTCAGTGATAAAATTAAATACATATAGTGAACTCCAGGTCAGCCTGGGTTACAGCAAAACTCTACCTCAGAAAACTACAAAAAAAAAATAAATAAATAGAGCTAGAGAGGTGGCTCGGTGGTTAAGGTGCTTGTTTGCCAAGCCTAATGACCTGAGTTTGATTCCCCAGTGCCAACATAAAGCCAGATGCACAGTGGCACATGTGTGTCTAGAGTTCATTTCCAGTGGCTGGAAGACCTGGTATGCCCTACCTCAAAAAATTTAAAATTAAAAAATTAAAATTATGAAGCCGGGCGTGGTGGCACACGCCTTTAATCCCAGCACTCGGGAGGCAGAGGTAGGAGGATCGCCAAGAGTTCGAGGCCACCCTGGGACTACATAGTTAATTCCAGGTCAGCCTGGACCAGAGTGAGACCCTACCTCGCAAAAACAAAACAAAAAAAAATTAAAAATATGGATTGGAGAGATGGCTTAGTAGTTAAGGCACCTGCTTGCAAAGCCTAAAAGTGCTTGTTCAAATCTCCAGGTCCCGCATTTATCCAGACACAAAAGTGACACAAGCGCGCAATGTTGCACAGGCACAGAAGGGGGCACATGCGTCTGGAGTTTGTTTGCAATGGCTCAGAGGCCCTGGCACACCCATTCTCTGCCTCCTCCTCTCTCTGTCTTTCTCAAAAAAAAAAAATCATTAAATTATGACAAAAATTAAAAACTCAATGAAGAGCCAGGAAAATTGTTCAGTGGTTAAAGATGCTTACTTGCAAAGCCTGCTGACTCAGGTTCAATTCCCCAGGTCCTACATAAAACCAGATGCAGAGCCAGGCATGGTAGCGCATGCCTTTAATCTCAGCATTCAGCTGGCAGAGGTAGGAGGATTGCCATGTGTTTGAGGCCACCTTGAATCTACATAGTACTGAAACCCTACCTTGGAAAAACAAAACAAAATAAAAAATAAATAAATAAAAAACAAAGCCAGATGCACAAAATGGTGCACGTATTTGCAATTCCTTTGCAGTGGCAAGAGACCCTCGTGCATCCATTCTCATGCATTCTCTCTCTCTCCTCACAAATAAAACTATTTTTTTAACTCAATAGAAGATTTATAAAACTAACCCAAAGACACAATGATAATGTAAATTGAGGGAAAACTCCTAGTAAGTATAGTAATTACAAAAAGAAAAAGTAGTAAAATTCCAGATTTGTAAGGTTTCAAAAAGATACCTTCCTTTCAACTTCTTCAGGACACTAATAGATTTGCGCCAACAAAACAAGAAAGGAGACTAGGAGGAGGAAACAAGAGCCTCACACACAGAGTGCAGGGACCACAGGACACAAGAGAATGGCAGGCTGGAGAAGGTCAGACTGGGACAAGAGGGGAAGGCTCCAAGTGGGAGGTTTTCCCAGATAAAAGTCCCACTCATGCAGTCCAGGCCAGGGTAAATATCAGTGATGGGTGTACAGAGAAGAAAGAAACTAAACAGGCTAAAAGTGAAGGAACTGTTAATTCCAGGAAAACAAAGCAAAAGAAAAAAATGACAAGAAACAGAATGTAGTTCTGGGACATTACATAGCTCAACCGTGAATAAAATGCATAAAGTGTTCGATTTCAAATCCTCCCCATGGGTGAAAACATAGGGCTTGGAAGCAGCACAATGGGCAGTCAAGAGAGGGTCGTCTCCATCTTCCAGACAGGCAGCCAATGCATATACAATGCAGAAATTATGAATCAAGGCAACAGATGCTTAGAAAGAACTTGAGAGGTGTAAGTCCAGGGCAGAACAGACAACTGCTGTTTATAAAAATATCAAGTACAGCCAGGCGTGGTAGCGCACGCCTTTAATCCCAGCACTCGGGAGGCAGAGGTAGGAGGATCGCCATGAGTTCGAGGCCACCCTGAGACTACATAGTTAATTCCAGGTCAGCCTGGACCAGAGTGAGACCCTACCTCTCAAAACCAAAAAAAAAAAAAAAAAAATCTGTACACAAGGGGCCAGGTAGACATGGTGGTGCATACCTTTAATCCCAGCACTCAGGAGGCAGAGGTAGGAGAATCAATCATCATGAGTTCAAGGCCACCCTGAGACTACACATTGAGTTCCAGGTCAGCCTGGGCTACAGTGAAACCCTACCTTGAAAAACAGAGGGAAAAAAAAACTATACATGACACTTTGTGAAATTTTTTAATTTAAATATGTAATAAACATAAGTGTTTAGAATCATTTTCTCTCAAATTTCATTCCTCATTTTCTCTTTTTTTTTTTTTTTTTTTATTTTTATTTATTTATTTATTTGAGAGAGCAAAACAGGGAGGAGAGAGAAAGAAAGAGAGAGAGAATGGGTGTGCCAGGGCCTGCAGCCCACTGCAGAATAACTCCAGATGCATGTGCTACCTTGTACATCTGGCTTACATGGGTCCTGGGGAATGGAACCTGGGTCCTTTGGTTTTGCAAGCAAATGCCTTAACCACTAAGCCATCTCTCCAGCCCTGTTTGTTTGTTTTTCCAGGTAGTGTCTCACTCCAGCCCACACTGACCTGGAATTCATTATGTAGTCTCAGGGTGGCTTTGAACATAGGTAGGCAATCCTCCTACCTCTGCCTTCTGAGTGCTGGGATTAAAGGCATGCACCACCATACCCAGCTCATTCCTCATTTTTTTCTTTCTTTTTTTTCTTTTTTTTCTTTCTTTTTTTTGGTTTTTAAAGGTAGGGTCTCACTCACTCTGGCCCAGGCTGACCTGGAATTCACTATGTAGTCTCAGGATGGCCTCAAACTCACTGTGATCCTCCTACCTCTGCCTCTTAAGTGCTAGGATTAAAGGCGTGCACCACCACACCTGGCTCCTATTCCTCATTTTCTATCCCCATCAAATAAAGGACATGCCGTCCAGCAAGACAGGAAGAACAAGCCTAGAGGGCTAACCAGGAGATGCCACCTGTGGCGGGTAGGGGTGGGTACTCACAGTGATCACGTCCAGAATGCTGAGGAGGCTGTGGACACTGTCTCCTGGCAGAACCTCTTTGACCACCACCTCGGTGCCATCCTGTGCTTGAAGAGCAGAGGAAACAGTCAGATCTGGAGTGTCTACTGCTAAGGAGGCCCAGGCAGCACCCAGGACAGTTAGGCACACAAGCCTCCATCAGCAAGATGGGCACCTCAGATGAGAAGAAGAGGGCTGGCTGGAGTCAGCAGGATTAAGAGATACCATAAGCTTGAAACAAGAGGATGGGAAAAAATGAAGAGGAGCAAGACAAAAGAAGAAGCCATACCTAACCTAATCACAGTCCCTAATCCCAAGATTCATCCAGCCTGGGGGAGTCCAGGTAAAATTTCACAAAACCTAAACTGACTTGTTGGACTAACTCCAAGGACTCTGAGGACAAAATTTAATTACTATCAGTAAAAATTACAGTTTTGACCGGGCACGGTGGCACATGCCTTTCATCCCAGCACTTGGGGGGCAGAGGGAAAAGGATCGCCATGAGTTTGAGGCTACCCTGAGACTACACAGTGAGTTCTAGGTCAGCCTGGGCTAGAATTAAACCCTGCCTCAAAAAACAACAACAACAAGTTACAGTTTTGGTGTTTTGAGACCAGGTTTCCTGTAGCACAGGCTGACTTTAAACTGTGTGGCCTTGAACTCCTGGTCCTCCTGCTTCTAACCCCAAGTGCTGGGATTACAGGAGAATTGTAATATAATTTTCTATTAGGAAAAATGAGAAAGAAAACAAGGAAATTTGGTGACCTAATATAGTCTGTCTGACCTAGGAAAATCCCTTTTGAAGTTGTCCAAATCCTGTCCATGTCACCTTCCATGAGCCCCTCCTACCCAACTCAAAGATTAGAGAGGCTGGGCTGCAGAGATGGCTTAGCGATTAAGATGCTTGCCTGCAAAGCCCAAGGACCCATGTTCAATTTTCCAGATCCCACATAAGCCAGACACACAAAGGTGAGGCAAGCATGAGGTGACACAAGCATCTGGAGTTCGATTGCAGTAGCTGAGGCCCTGGCACACCAATATTCTCTCTCTCTCTAAAAAATAAAAAATAAATATATATTTTTTAAAAAAAGATTAGATAGGCAGCTCCAGACCTTCCAGGAAGTGGTTCACATGCCAAACCAAGAGTCTATTTACCAACTGGGTTAGCCACATGCTCTAGATACTGCTGGCTCTGAATGGTCAACACCTGATGAACTATCATCTCCTATCATCTCTTAGCCATCGACTAAGCTACAAACATGAGAATCATCAATTCCACCCAGAGAGTACCTTTGGTCTAGAAACCTGGCAAGACATTGCAGGAAACATCTTGGTATGGCCAACCCACTCTCAGGATAAGAGCAACAGAAACTTCTGAGGTTGCAAAATTGGAGCAAGCATCATTTAAGTACTATTAAGTACTGCTCTGAATGGTGTAATAGGAAGTCTAGGTCATACACTGCCAGGAGAAATAAAGTGGCAAAACCTTTCGGAAAGCAATGTTCCACCAAAAAGAGCCTGATAGGCTTTGACCCAGCAGCTACACCTCAATTACACTGTGATCCAAAAGGTATATCCTAATATAAGCAGGAAGCATGTATTTAGCTCTTCAGTGAATTAGCACTTTCTTTTCTTTTTCTTTCTTTATTTTTTGGTTTTTTGAGGTAGGGTCTTGCTCCTAGAATCTAGCCCAGGCTGACTTGGAATTCACTATGTAGTCCCAGGGTGGCCTCAAACTCACAGCGATCTACCTACCCCTCTGCCTCAGACTGCTGGGATTAAAGGTGTGTACCACCATGCCTGGCTTAATACTTTATTTTCTTACAATTAAAATTATTTATCGGGGGATGGAGAGATGGTTCAGCAGTTAAGATGCTTGCCTATGGAGACTAATGACCTGAGTTCGATTTCCTAGTACTCATGTAAAGCCAGATGCATATGATGCATGACTGAAGTTTGTATGCAGCAGCTAGAGACCCTGGCATGCACACCCATTCTTTCTCCTTTTCTCTCTCTCTTTCTCTCCCTATCTCTCTTCTCTCTCTCTCTCTCTTTCTGCTTTCAAATAAATAAATAAATAAAAATATTTTTTAAAAATTATTTATAGGTAGGCTAGAGAGATGGCTTTGCAGTTAAGGCGTTTGCCTGTAAAGCCAAAGGACTTTGGTTCGATTCCCCAGGACCCATGTAAGCCAGATGCACAAGGTGGCGTACACATCTAGAGTTCATTTGCAGTGGCTGGAAGCCTTGGTGTGACCATTCTCTCTCTCTCAAATAAAAAAAATTATTTATAGAGTCAGGCATGGTGGCGCATGCCTTTAATCCCAGCACTCAGAAGGCAGAGGTAGGAGGATCTGGGAAATTGGACCCAGGGAGGTAGGCTTTGCAAGCAAGCACCTTTTATCACTGAGCCATCTCTCCAACCCCTAAGGACTTATAAGAAACATCTTGAGTATAAATATGTGGCATGCAAGCAGGGGTACTCACACAAGGTGTGTGCATGCAAAGGCCAGAAATCGACATCAGGTGTCTTTCTTTTTTTAGTATTTTAAAAAATATTTTATTTATTTATTTGCAAGTAGAGAGAAACAGACAGGGAGAGAGACAGAGAGAGAGAATGGACATGCCAGGCTCTCTAGCTACTACAAATGAACTCTAGATGCATGTGCCACTCAGATCAGGCTTTATGTGGGTACTAGGAAATCAAACCTGGGTCATTAGGTTTTGCAGGCAAACACCTTAACTGCTGAGCCATCATCTGTCCAACCCTCAGGTGTCTTTCTTTCTTTCTTTTTTTTTTTTTTTTTTTTTTTTTTTTTTTGGTTTTTCAAGGTAGGGTCTCACTCTGGCCCAGGCTGACCTGGAATTAACTATGTAGTCTCAGGAAAGCCTCGAACTCATGGCGATCCTCCTACCTCTGCCTCCCGAGTGCTGGGATTAAAGACGTGAGCCACCATGCCCGGTTTAGATGTCTTTATTTCTTTTCATTTCTTTTTGTTTCTTTCTTTGTTTTTCAAGATAGGGTCTTGCTCTAGCCCAGGCTGACCTGGAATTCACTATGTAGTCTCAGGATGGCCTCAAACTTATGACGATCCTCCTACCTCTGCCTCCAGGGTCACGGGATTAAAGGAGTATAACACAACATCCATCTTGCTCTCTATTCTTTGTGGCAGGGTCTCTCAATGAATCTAGAGCTCACCAAATCAGCCAGCCTAGCTAACCCCAGTGAGCCCCAGGGACTATCTCCATCTCCCCAGTGCTGGACTTATAAGCACATACTACCATGTCTGGCATTTTACATTGGTGCTGGGGATCCAAACTCAGATCTTCATGCTTATGCAGCAAGTACTTTATCCATTGAGCTATCTCCCTAACCCATGAAGAAATATTTTTAAGCTGGACATGGTGCTTCATGCCTATAATCCCAGCATTCAGGAGGCCGATATAGGAGGATCACTGTGAGTTCAAGGCCAGCCTGAGACTGCATAGTGAATTCCAGGTCAGCCTGGGCTAGAATTAGATCCTTCCTTGAAATCTCCCCACTCCAGAAAAAGAAATATTTTTTAAAGTTTAAAATAACAGGGGCAGGGCTGGAGAAATGGCTTAGTGGTTAAGGTGCTTGCCTGCAAAGCCTAAGAACTCATGTTCAAATCTCCAGATCTCATGTAAGCCAGACAGTGATGCCCAGCTCAAGAAATATTTTTAAAGTTTAAAATAACAGGGGCAGGGCTGGAGAAATGCCTGGGTTAGTTTGCCTGCAAAGCCTAAGAACTGTTCAAATGCCATGGCACAGTGACCCATTAATCTCTCTCTGCACACATGCCTGGAGTTTGTTTGCAAAGGCTGAATGCCATGGCATACCCATTCTCTCTCTCTCTGCCTCTTTTTTTCTCTCTCTCTCTCTGCCTCTTTTTCTCCCTCCCTCTCTCTCTCTCTTTCTCTCTCAAATTAAAAAAAATTAAACCAGGCATGGTTGTGCAAATCTTTAATCCCAGTACTCAGGAAGCAGAGGTAAGAGGATCACCATGAGTTCAAGGCCACCCGAGATTACATAGTGAATTCCAGGTCAACCTGGGATAGAGTGAGACCCTACCTCGAAAAACAAGACAAAAATATTTTTAAAAATAAATAAATAAAATAAGGGACAGGGGCTGGAAAGATGGCTCAGAGATTAAGGGGCTTGTCTGTAAAGCTTAATGACCCATGTTCAATTCCCCAGTACCCACATAAAGCCAGATGCACAAAGTGGCACATGTATCTGGAGTTTGTCTGCAGTGGCTAGAGGCCCTGGATTGCCCATTTTCTCATGTTTTCTCCTCCCTCTCTTTCTCTCTCCCAATAAATAAAATAAATTAAATTAAATAAAACAAATAACAGGGGCAGCCAGGCGTGATGGTGCAGGCCTTTAATCCCAGCACTCAGGAGGCAGATGTAGGAGTATCGCTGTGAGTTCAAGGGCACCTTGACACTATATAGAGAATTCCAGGTCAACCTGTATTAGAGTGAGATCCTCCCTTGAAACCATAAAATATAATAAAATAAAATTACAAGGGCCTAAGAGGATGGCTCAGTGGATAAAGATGCTTGCTTGAAAGCCTGCCTGCTCAAGTTCAATTTAACACCCATGTAAAGCCAGAAACAAAGTGGTCCATGTGTCTGTGATCCCAACTTGACCAAAACAAAGGGGGTGTGGACCAGAAGAACTCAAAGCTATCTAGAAGAAGAGCACAGGCACCTCAGGGTTGTTCTCTGATCTCCACATGCATGCCGTGGCATGTATGAGCCCATACACATACATACATACACACACACACACACACACACACACGTTTAAAGGCTAGAGAGATTTCTCAGTGGTTAAGGTGCCTGCCTACAAAGCCTAACAACGTGGGTCCAATTCTCCAAAACCCACAAAAAAAAAAACCACATATAACTAGATGCACAAAGGGGCACTTGCATCTGGAGTTCCTTTGCAGTGGCCAGAGGCCCTGATGTGTCCATTTTCATTCTCATTCTCTTTCTCTTCCTCTCTACCAGGCATGCCCAGCACTCAGGAGGCTGGGGTAACAGAGTCACTAAGAGTTCAAGGCCAGCCTGAAACTATATAATGAATTCCAGGTCAACCTGGACTAGAGTGAGACCCTACCTCAAAAAAAAAAAAAAAAAAAGTTTAGAGCCAGGCGTGGTGGCGCACTCCTTTAATCCCAGCACTCGGGAGGCAGAGGTAGGAGGATTGCCATGAGTTCGAGGCCACCTTGAGAATACAGAATGAATTCCAGGTCAGCCTGGGCTAGAGTGAGACCCTACCTTGGAAAAAAAAAAAAAAAAAGTTTAAAATAATAGGTTGAAGATATAGCTCAGCATCAAGACTGCTTGGCCTCATATGGTAAGGTCCTGGGTTCAATCCCCAATACTGTCAAAATTTAAAAAAAAAAAAAGGCCAAGTTTAAAACAGGGGCTGGGAACTGGGCATGGTGGCACACTTCTTTAATCCCAGCACTCAGGAAGCAGAGGCAGGAGAATCACTCTAAATTCATGGCCACTTTGAGACTACACAGTGAATTCCAGGTCAGCCTGGGCTAGAGTGAAACCCTACCTTGAAAAATAAAATAAATAAATAAAATAGGGGCTGGAGAGATGGCTTACCAGTTAAGGCATTTACTGGCAAAACTGAAGGATCCAGGTTCAATTCCCCAGTATCCACGTAAAACCAAATGTACAAGGTGGCCCATGCATCTGAGTTCATTTGCCGGGGCTAGAGGCTCTAGCATGCCTATTCTTCTCTTTCTATATCTGCCTCTTTCTCTCAAATAAATTTTAAAAAAACATTTTTTTCAATTTTTTTTATTTTTTTGAGGTAGGGTTTCACACTAGCCCAGGCTTACCTGGAATTCACTATGGAGTCTTGGGGTGGCCTCGAACTCATGATGATCCTCCTACCTCTGCCTCCCAAGTGCTGGTATTAAAGGCATGTGCCACCACACAGCTTTAGTATTTTATTTTTATTTATTTATTTGAGTGAGAGAAAGAAGCAGAGAGAGAGAAAAAAGCAGATAGAGAGAGAATGGGAATGCCAAGACCTCTAGCCACTGCAAACAAACTCTAGATGCATGTGCCACCTTGTGCATCTGGCTTACGTGGGTCCTGGGGAATTGAACCTGGGTCCTTTGGCTTTGCAGGCAAGTGCCTTAACTGCTAAGCCATCTCTCCAGCCCTAAAATAATTTTTTTTAAGTTTAAAATACATCAAGTGACAAGAGATGGAGGTATTAAGGTGGAGGATTAAGCCAGACTCAGCTATATATAATTGAGTAACAGGCCATTCTAGGTTATATGAGACCCTTTTTTTTTTTTTTTTTTTTTTTTTTTGGTTTTGCGAGGTGGGGTCTCACTCTGGTCCAGGCTGACCTGGAATTAACTATGTAGTCTCAGGGTGGCCTCGAACTCTCAGCGATCCTCCTACCTCTGCCTCCCGAGTGCTGGGATTAAAGGCATGCGCCACCACGCCCGGCTTAACGAGACCCTATTTTTTAAAAAATTAACAAAACAAAGAAGTTGAGGTATAAAATAAAACTATTTAAGTATCACTTCTAAACCCACCTTAAACAACAGGTATTCATGTGCCTAACAGTAAAAGATAATGTGATAGCCAGATTGTGTTGGTTCATGTCTATAATCCCAGCACTGAGAAGGCTGAAGCAGAAAGATTGACATCAATTCAAAGATAGCCTAAGCCAAAGAATAATACAGTGTCTAAGAAAAAAGGTGTCAAAGGACTGGAGAGATGGTTTAGAAGTTAAGGCACTTGACTGCCAAGCCTAATGACAAGAATTCAATTCCCCAGTAGCCACATAAAGCCAGATGCACAAAGTGGTATATATGTCTAGAGTTCATTTGCTGTAGCAGCTGGAGGCCCTGGTGCACACATTCTCATTCTCTTATTCTCTCTTCCACCCTCCCCTGAAAATAAATTTTAAAAAATATTTTCCAAAGCTTTAAAAAATGTGTCAAAATCAAACTAGCAGCTGTGTTTGAACACTGGGATAAAGGTGGTCTTTTTTTTTCCAAAACAACTGTTTAAAATTCTGCACTAATATTTTGATGAAAATTTTTTCAAAGCTTTAAGATGACAAATGGATAAGTGAGAATACGGTAGCCACAACCCTTGTACTACCCAGGCCTCCGGACCCTGACTCACGGTGTCCTGGATGAAGACCTCCAGTCGCCCATCCTGCACCACATAGATGCTGGTGTCCTGCTCACCAGGCTGGAAGACATGCTCCCCCTCCTGCAGCTGCACAAAGACCATGTGTTTGCAAAGCTCCAGAAACAGTGGCTTCTCAAAGTGGCCCAGGACCCTGCAACAACAGAATATACTACAGGACAGGTTCCCAAGGAAGAAAGCATAAGGACATGAACTACTGTCACCATCAGTACCAGAGCCTGGGCAGCAGATCCACATGGCTGACTCATCTGCCATTACCATCAGATTTTTTTTTGCCTTTTTAAAGAAAGGCATTCTTTTTTTTTATTTTTATTTATTTGGATTTTGGGTGCACCAGGACCTCCAGCCACTGTAGATCCCCTCATCTGGCTTAGCTCAGGCTGACCTTTGGCTTTGCAGGCAAATTCACTAAAAAAATATTTTAGTTTTATTCATTTCTTTATTTGACAGAGAACAAGGGAGAGAGAGAGAATGGCCTCAAAAACAAACTCCAGATGCTTGCACTCCCTTGTGCATCTGGCTAACATGGGTCCTGGGGAATTGAACCTGATCCTCCTTTGCACCTCTGCCCCTCCAGCCCCAGTGCTTTTTTAAATACAGGGTTTTTCTTATTAAAGAAAGGCATGCAAACGAACTCCAGATGCATGCACCACCATGTGCATTTGGCCCTGGAGAATCTTTTTTTTTGCCTTAATCCCATCTCTCCAGCCCACCATCAGAGTTTTTGGACAAGGTTTCATGTAGTCAGGCTAGCCTCCAATTCACTATGTACCCAAGGATGACCTTGAACTTCTGATCCTTCTGCCTCCACCTCCCTGATACTGAGATTGCAGGCATGTGTTACCACATCCGGTTTATCCCAACCACATGTTGGAATGGAATGCAGGGCAGGCAATCTACCCACTGAACTATATCCTAGGTCCCAGAAATCTTTTTGCATATGTACACTGTGTACATGTATGTATCCACATTAATATGGGTATAGGCACGTGTGTCAATGCATTTGCACACATGTGCATATGCATATGGAAGCCAGAGATCAATGTTGGGTATCTTTCTCAATTCTCTCTTGTTTATTGAGACAGGTTCTCTCAGTGAACCCAGAGCTCACCAAGTTGGCTAGTCTGGCTAGACAGCCTGTCCTGGGGATTTGCCTGTCTCTCCCTCCCAAGTGTTGGGATCATAAGTACACACTACCCAACCCAGAATTTTATGTAGTTGCTGGGTATCTAAGCTCAGGCCCTCACGCTTGCATAGCAAGTGCTTTACCTACTAAGCCATCATCCCTGCTCCTCAAGCAGAATATTAAACTTCTGAGATAGCCACAAGCTAAGTCAGACACAAAAATGGCAACAGGCCACAGTGCCCACCCCCCACCCCACGCACCCCGGGATGACTCACTGGTTTCAGAAAGAGGAAAGAGGAGGCTGGTGAGATGGCTTACGCCATTTCCCAATCCTAAGAACCCAGCACTCATGGGAGGCAGAGGTAGGAGGATCTAGAGCTCGAGTGGCTGGAGGCCCAGGCATGCCAATTCTCTCTCTCTCTCGATTAAAATAAAAAGGGTTAAGGCCACCCTGAGACCCTGGTTCGATTCTCCAGGTCCCACATTAGCCAGATGCACATGGTGAATTTGAGTTCAGGTCAGCCTGGACCAGAGTCTCTAATAAGAGACCCTTAGCAGTTAAAGCATATTCCTGCAAAGCCTAAAAAGTTTGATTCCAAAAAAAAAAAAAAACCCATTCCCTCTCTCTCTCTCTTTCCTTTCTCTAATAAAGGAAAATAAAGAAAAAAAAGCTCTAAGGAAGGGTGGTGCAGGGAGGCACTTGGGAGGGAGGGAGGGGCAGGATCACTGTAAGGACCCTAAGACTACATAGTAAATTCCAAGTCAGGGGCTAGAGGAGACCCTACCTCAAAAGGAGGAAAGGAAGGAAGGAAGGGAGGGAGGGAGGGAGGGAGGGAGGGAGGGAGGAAGGAAGGGAGGAAGGAAGAAAAGTTCCACAGAACCTGAAGCATCCTGACCTTGCTGAGCACTCCAACCACAACAGAGCAGAGGCCAGCAGTCCTGAGGTAGAAAAAATATGGGCCTTGCCAACCACCCACCACCCAAGCCACAAATGGTCCAAGCACTGAACATCTCCACTGACACACCACAGACAGGACCTTCCCCTCACCCTTGCCCCATCCACTCACTACTTTACCGAACATTTTTCAGCATGTACAAAACTTCTGATGGCAAGTGAGAATTCTTCACGTCAAACTCCGTGAGGTCAGCTTCCAACAGGGAGGGTGGGGGCTCTTTTGGCTGCAGGGTGGGGTATTCTTTCTTGAAATGCAGAATCCTACAAAGCAAGAACCAACAGACTCAAAAAACCCTTGCTGAGGGCTGCAGAGATAGCTCAGTGGTTAAGTGAGCTTCTTGAGCAAGCATGAGGGCTTGAGGAGGTCTGAGACAGTCTGAGTTCAAATCTCCAAATCCAGCCGGGCGTGGTGGCACACGCCTTTAATCCCAGCACTCGGGAGGCAGAGGTAGGAGGATCACTGAGAGTTCGAGGCCACCCTGAGACTACATAGTTAATTCCAGGTCAGCCTGGACCAGAGTGAAACCCTACCTCGAAAACCAAAAAAAAAAAAAAAAAAAAAAAAAAACCACCAAATCCCACATGAAACAGCTGTAACCCCAATCCAGCAGGGGAGCTCTAGAATCAGTAAAAGGAGACTCCAGCCCAAACACAAAACAATGCAGGAGGGTGATGAAACAGGACACTTTAGGCAGTGACCTCTGCTGCAGGCAAGCATGTGGGGCACAACAAGGGCACATAGATATGCAGACACCACACACACCACACTACACACACACACATACACACACGTAACAAAATAAAAAGTAATAATAGCTGGGCGTGGTGGCACACACATGACTTTAATCCCAGCACTTGGGAGGCAGAGGTAGGAGGTCACCCTGAGATTACATAGTGAATTCCAGGTCAGCCTGGACTAGAGTGAGACCTTACCTTAAAAATAATAATAAAAAGCCGGGCGTGGTGGCGCACGCCTTTAATCCCAGCACTCGGGAGGCAGAGGAAGGAGGATTGCCGTGAGTTCGAGGCTACCCTGAGACTACATAGTTAATTCCAGGTCAGCCTGGACCAGAGTGAGACCCTACCTCGAAAAACCAAAAAAAAAAAAAAAATAATAATAATAATAATAATAAAATAATAAGGCGTGGTGGCACACGCCTATAATCCCAGCACTCGGGAGGCAGAGGAAGGAGGATCGCTATGAGTTTGAGGCCACCCTGAGACTGCATAGTTAATTCCAGGTTAGCCTGGGCCAGAGTGAGACCCTGCCTCGAAAAAAAGGGAAAAAAATAAAAAAGAAAAAAAAGTAAAAGAAAAAATAAAGAAAAAAACCAAAATAAAATAAAATAAAATAAAAATAAATTTAAAAATTAAAAAAAAAAGCCAGGTGTAGTAGCACACACCTTTAATCCCAACACTCAGGAGGCAGAAGTAGGAGAATCGCTGAGAGTTCAAGGCCACCCTGAGACTACATAGTGAATTCTAGTCAGCCTGGGCTAGAGTGAGACCCTACCTCGAAAAAACTAAAATAAATAAATAAATAAATAATAGTAGTAGTAAAAACACTGCTGTGAGCATTCCAAAGCCCCAGGAAGCCCTGTCCTTGGTGTACCCTGAGATTGGAGGAGGAATAGCAGTGGCCAGGACCCTTTCAGATCAGGATGCCCACCAGGGAGTAAACTCTGAGTACCTCTTGGCCAAAGATAGCACCTTGGTCCTCTTCCTGACCCGCTGCCGGGGTGCAGCTGTACTTCCAACAAGCGTGTGAGGGAGTGTGGTCACCTGCAGAACCAAGGGGGAAGCTGAGTTACTAATCCTGTGACTGACTGACAAAGCTCAAGCTCTCAGCCTTGGGGTCTGTCCCAGCTATGACCTTCCTGACCTCAACTCCCAGGGGCTGGCCACACCAACCCACATCTGCTTGACTCCTTGAAGAGGATGTTGCTGCCAAGGACACAGGGCACACCAGAAAGCCCTACACATCCACAGTATGATCCTCACCATCCTCAAGAACACAAGCCTTTGGAGCTCCGTGGCTCCATGCCTGAGGATAGTGGGAGAAGGCAGGAGGGACTTGCTGTCAAATAGAAGCACTGGTTCAACCCTGCTTATCCTCAGCCTCCAATTCCTGAACCTCGATGCTGGAGGGTCAGAGATTTAGGATCCGCAAGCACAACAAACAGAAAAGTTGGCCACTCAGCTTTCACTCAGGATAAACATGTGGTCATCAGGGAACTGCAATCCCCCCAAACTCCACAGGGACAGCCTCCATCCTTGGCTCAGCCTTCTAAAACTGACAGTGACCACGCATCTCAGAGTAGATGTGATGCCCTCTCTGATGCCTGGCCCATCACCAAAGATGTATCTGGAAAGCGCTTGCCTGTCCTATTTTCTTGTCAACACAAACCTGCATATCAGAGAGCCAGAAGCCTCTGTCACTGCACCTGCCAAAGCAGTTTAGGTGCTTCAAGCTAGACACTCACCCTCCTGATAGACTTGCACCAAGTCCTCCCTAACCACGCTACAGACCAGGGAAAGTATTTCCAGGTAAAATGAGTTGGGTTCAGCTGTATAGGCAGACAACATTCCCCATGACCCACACGTCCCATAAACCCTATACCATTGGCACCGACCATGAAGCCAGAGAAGAGGGCAGTGCACACCAGGAGCCTCATGGACCAGGGACATAAGTTACCTTCCTCATGATCTTCCGGCCATAAAACATCACTTTGTCCCTCTTCCGGAACCTGTACTGAGGAGTAGGCTCTGCTTGTCCTGAGGGGAGGGAAGGGAGACTGTGAGATAGCAAGGTTCTGGCGCACAGTCCTGAGTATCTGGGCTGTGAACTTACCTGGAGCTAAAATAAAGTACAAGCATGGCCAGTTGCTGAAATTGTAGATACTGACAATAAACCATACTCTTGGCTGTCCTATCTCTACCTACTCATCAGACAGCAGGAGAAAGCAGCAGTGTAGGAGACTCATCTCAGAAGAGACAGCAATCTCATCTCTTCTCACTGGATCCTTGCTTGGCAAAGGGGCAGAAAAGAATATGAGTAGGGCGTGGTGGCGCACGCCTTTAATCCCAGCACTTGGGAGGCAGAGGTAGGAGGATCGCTGTGAGTTCAAGGCCACCCTGCCTGAGACTACATAGCCTGGGCTAGAGTGAGACCCTAACTTGAAAAGCCAGGAAAAAAAAAAAGGCTATGGGCAGACTGAGAACTTTAGCTTAAGTCTGAACAGGCCAGCAGAATCCAACAAGACTTTGAGGGAAGTGCCCAGGAGCTCCAAACACCTCACAGGACACAAATGCAGCAACCTACCTCCCCCTAGCCAGCCAGCCAAAGTCCAAAACAAGATACTCACTGAATGCGTTAATCCTTCTGTACACAAAAAAGATGGCAATACCAACAAAGGTCAGTGCTGGGAGAACTCCAATTGCAATTCCCATTAGCTGGGGAGGACAGGAGACAGCAGGTATGTCAGCAAGGCAAAACACAGATATCAGCCCACTAGGGCCCCCACCCTGAGGGAAGCCCATGGTTAGTTACCATAGTGGACTGTGAATGCCCCTCCAGGAAAGGCAGCCTCCAAGAGTTCAGTGTAGGGCCCAGGCAGAAACCAGCCTGAGGAGAGAGTAACAGTCAGGGTGGGCAGACGGGGTGCCCAGTTTTCCATCTCGGGTTTCATTAGGGAACAAGAGTGAAGTCAGGAGGTAGGGAGAATGCCAATGGTCCTGAAGATTTCAGACAATTGATCATTCCAGGGCTGCGGAGGTCCTTTGAGCTCAAATGCAAGGACATGCGAACAGCAACCTGTCTTCCTCTGGCACTGTCACATGCAAGCATAGTAGCCGTGTTGTAGCCAAATGCCACATCATTAAAGAAAATGAATCCTGGGCTGGAGAGATGGCTTAGCGGCTAAGGCACATGCCTGCGAAGCCTAAGAACCCAGGTTCGATTCTCCAGGTCCCACGTCAGCCAGGTGCACATGGTGGCACATGCATCTGGAGTTTGTTTGCAGTGGCTAGAGGCCCTGGCGTGCCCATTCTCCCTCTCTCTCTCTCTCTGTCTCTAATAAATAAATAAATGAAAATTAAAAAAAAATTTTTAAAAAAAAAGAACATGAATCCTGGACACTCCAGTCCTTGAGATGCAAGTCTAGGGGAGGCCAAGGCCATCTTTTGGTGTACTCTAGACACCAACAGAACCAGGGCTGCCAACTCCAGGGTCCACACAAGCCCACCCAGAAGCAGCACTCAGCAACACTCAGGAATGTGTGAGGTTACTGAATCTGCATTCAATTTAGTCCCAGCTGCCTCAAAGAAAGCAGGAGGATCACTTGAACTTAAAAGTTTAAGGCCAGCCTGGGATACTAATGAGATCCACTCTCAAAAAAACAAAACGGAGCTGGAAAGATGGCTTAGTGGTTAAGGTGTTTGCCTGCAAAGCCTAAGGACCCAGGTTCAATTCCCTAGAACCCATGTAAGCCAGATGCACAAGGTGGTGCACGTGTCTGGAGTTCATTTGTAGTGGCTGGAGGCCCTGGCGTATCCATTCCCCCCCCCCCGTTTCTCTGTCTCTTTCTGTCTCACAAATAAATTAATTTAAGAAAAAAAACAGGGCTGAAGGGATGGCTTAGTGATTAAGGCGCTTGCTTGCAAAGCCAAAGGACCCAGGTTCAATTCCCCAGGACCCACATAGGCCAGATGCACATAGTGGTGCATGCATCTGTAGTTCATTTGCAGTGGCTGGAGGCCCTGGCACACTCATTCTCTCTCTCTCTCTCCCTCTTTCTGTCAAATAAATAAAAATAAAATATACTAAAAAAAAAAAAAACCCTCAGGCCAGGCGTTGTGGAGCATGCCTTTAATCCCAGCACTTGGGAGGCAGAGGTAGGAGGATTGCTGTAAGTTCTAGCCCAGCCTGAGACTACATAGTGAATTCCAGGTCAGCCTGAGCTAGAGTGAGACCCTACCTCGAAAAACCACACACACACACCAAAAAAAAAAAAAAAAAAAAAAAAAAAAAAAAAAAAAGGGAAGCTCCATCTAGAGTTAAAAATATCCAATATCAGTTCACATGCCAAAGAAGAAATAGCAGAGAAGGCTCTGTCCCTGCCCACCGCTGTTCCAGGAAGGCACTGGCAGGACTTCAGCGGTCCATGGACAAGATCCATAGGAGGGAAGGAGGAAGGGGAGGGCTCAGGGCAAAAAGGTGAGTGGGTAAGCACCAAGGGAAGCTAGCCCATTTCCTAGAAGCTGAAGACAAAAGAAACCATATGGAAGTGCAGCTGTTCTCCATTACCCCCGCGTCCACTCCTTTCTCCCAAGCAATGGAAAACTGGATGGGGCAAGGGAGAACACTTGCTGATCCTTTACAATTTCTAAACCAATGCCAACGTTCAGTGAGCCAAGCCTCATATGCAACAATCTATGCCAGAAAGCCCAAGGAGAGCTGAAGGGTGCTCAGGAAAGAACTGTAACATAGACACAATTCTGCTTGTGATACAGTGAGTCGTCTCCCCCCCCACCACCACCAAAAAATTCAAACCTGTGAACTTAGTTCAGAAGGTAAACATAGTTGAGCAAGCCCTTAAGGACAAGGCACATTCTGAGAAGTGTGTCCTCAGGTGTCACAAGGTACATTCACACAAACGCCTAGTACATCACCAAGACATACTATCTATGGGCCCACTGTTGCACGTGTGGTCTGTTGGCAGTGCATGGTGTGGATATACAAAGTGTGGGCTTTTTGCTTCAGAACCTAGGAACTGGGCCTCCTTCCATCTCTCCCCTAGCTTAGCTCTCAAGATGGAATCAGTTGAGGCACACAGAATCACTCCAACCACACCCTCCCTTTTCCCTGAACTAGTGAAGAATCGTCACCTTACCCAAAGAAAAACCTTATCTGCTTGCACAGTCTTCAATATTAAGCCATTTCAGCCATTTCTCTGTTCTAATGGATCCACCTTTCTGGTTTAGAAACAAAGTCCTTTGGCATGTGGCTATAGTGCTGCACTGAGAAAAAGACTTTTAGCAAAGAGAAGCCCAAAGTCCTGAAAAAACAGGAAGTAACAACTGTGACATCAAGGGAAGAAAAAAAGGCCTCAAACAATACTGTGCAGCCAGGTCCCACTGTCCAGTCCCACTGTTTACCCTGAGAAGCAGAGCTGTCTAGCAACAAGTGTCAGAGCTCTGACAGGGCTTCCCTGGGGTTTCAAGAAGCTTTGGTAAGAGAAGGAAGGCAGAAGATCCTTCTCTTGGTCCAAAAATGTCCAGCGTAGGAGTTGAACGTACCTCCGGGCAGACATCTTCCTCTTCCTGCATGACTGAAAGCAGACAGAGCTCAGTCTGAAAAGGAGACAGACTGGGGTAAACTGCTCTGCCAGGACTGTTCACAGCAGGACAGCTGTGGTGGCCGCCTGGCCAGTTCCTTTCCAAGTTAAATGCTCTGAACTGAACGGGACTCCGTAAACTCTGCTCTCTGGGAGAAGTTGTCGTGCAGAAGTATCAGCATCCGTCTCCAGTAAACAGCCCTCACGTGGTCCGAGGGGAACCCACAACAGCAGCCTGGCCACTCACTGGCTCCTCTCCCAGCAGGTCAGCGGAGGGGAGGGGAGTGGAGGGCAGGGCAGGGCAGCGCAGCCGCAACTGCCGGCGAGGGTGGAAGGGAGGCAGCCCAGACTGCAAACAAGAGTATAAGTGGGGTGCAAGTTCAAGAAAGGTTACCGCTGGAGCGGGGCTAAGTGTGGCTCAGGGGAAGCTGGGGGGGGTGGGATAGCAGGGAGAGGGGTGCATTGGGGAAAGGTGGAATGATTGACATGTGGGGAGGGGCCTCGGCCGGGAGGGGAGATACTGGGAAGGAAAGTAATGGGAATGGGTCACAAGCCCAAAAGGGGTCGAGGAAGGAGAGGGGTGAGGAGGAGGACGGGGTTCACAGAGAGGGCAGGGGGGTCTCGGCGAGGAGGAGGATAAGAGGGAAGGAGAGAGTGTCGGGTGGAGGAAGGTCACGACGAGGACGGGGGGGGTCTCAGATGAGGAAGGGGTGGGGTTTGGGGGTGATGGCTGGGAGGGGGTTTAGGAGGCTGCGAGGCGTGAAGGCAGAGAGCACGAGCAGGGTGGGAGTGCTGGGACCAAGGATAAACTTGGGGACCATGAGCTGCCCAGTGTCCCCCCCAAAAAAACCCACCCCACGCTTGGGCGTGGCGTAAACTCCCCAGCGCTGCACGCCAGTCCCCGAAGCTACGATTCGGCAGGGAACGCGATGGTACGCGAGCCCTGGGTCCCTTTGAGGTCTCTGGGCGACCGTGCCCTCCCCTTGGGGCGGAGCGGGTGACGCCCGCGGCCGGCCCCGCAGCCGCCCTTTAGGCGCAGCGGTTGTCCACGTCCAGCCGCGAGCCAAGCGGGCAGACCTCTCTGCCAGCCTGCAACACACCGCCACCTAGCGGCGCGCGGCGGCACTCCGCCCGCTCCCGCGCCACGACGCACCGCCCTGGGGCTGCGTGGTTGGCTGTATCTCATGAGACCACGCCCCCGCCGCGGGGCTGAGGCTGCCCATTGGACGCAGTGGCGACCAATCAGGGAGGCTCTTGCTGCGGCGTGTCCTGTCCGCGACCGACCGGAAACGCGGCTAGATCGGAGCGGCGGCCAGGGATCGGCGTCCGAGCTGTCGCACGCAGAAAGGGGTGCACAGGGCTGCGGACCGAGCTCGGGACCTCGTTGGCCTATATCGGTTGGTGTGTTTCCAGTTGGCGCCGCCAGGGCGGGGTACTCAGGGGTCCTCTCCACCTGTGGGATCCAGGGTCATATTGTCCGCGTCGCCCCGCGGTCCTCGGTGCCAGATACGTCAGGCCCCGATAGGTCCTTTTTAACCATCTTCCTCCCGCAGGATGCAGTATGGGTTTCTTGACTGCAGTAACTCACGGCCTGGTGCGGGGAGCGGACCGGATGAGCAAGTGGACAAGTAAGCGGGGACCACGCACTTTCTACAAGAGCCGGGGTGCCAAGAGAACGGGCGTCTTCGCCCCTGGTCGGAGGTTTGTGCAGATCAAGGAAATGGTCCCAGAATTTGTCGTCCCGGACTTGACTGGCTTCAAGCTCAAGCCCTACGTGAATTACCGAGCTCCCGAAGGCATAGACACGCCTCTGACGGCCAAGGCACTCTTCCTGGAAGCAGTTGCACCTGCTATTGAGAAGGACTTTAAAGAAGGCACTTTCAAAGCTGACAACCTGGAGAAGTACGGTTTCGAGCCCACGCAGGAAGGCAAGCTCTTCCAATTGTATCCCAAGAACTTCCCACGCTAGAAAACCTCAGTGGCCACAGACCTACCAACTACAAACTGGACCACACCGACCCAACCTCACATCGTGAGTGCCTGGAGTAAGGGTGGCTTCCTTGTGCATATCTATTAAAGGCCTTTGCTCTCCTGTAATGTGTGTGGAATCGGGTCAGTGAAGGTGTGCTGCAGAACACTGTAGTTGCGAGGCTGAGGCCAAACCAGATTCTGATCACAGACCCACCTTTCAGTTCACACAAACCAAAGAGCGGTGATAGTTCATTGCCCAAAGCAACAATCACTATAGCCCCTATGGGCTCAAGGCCGAGGCAGAGGTGGTTTTGGTCAGGTGAAAATGAGTACCTCCTAGGAAACTAGATGAAGCCACAAAGGCACTTATTGCCAAACTTTTTGACCAATATGCCCATTTCGTAGGCTCTCAGACCTTGTAGTCCCTTCTTAGCTGGCCCTTATATTTTTCCTTAGCGAACTGGTTAACATGTTTTGTTTCAGTTTATTTGCCGCTGCAAACAAACTCTGATGCATGCTCCACCTTGTACATCTGGTTTTATGTGGGTACTGGGGAATCAAACCTGGGCCTTTAGGCTTTGCAAACAAGTGTCTAAACTACTGACCCATCTCTCCAGCCAGCCCTAACATTTTTTTTTTTTGTTGTTGTTGTTGTTGTTGTTGTTTTTGGCGGGGTGGGGGTATTTTCAAGGTAGGGTCTCACTGTAGCCCACATTGACCTGGAATTCACTATGTAGTCAGGGTGGCCTCCAACTCACAGTGATCCTCCTACCTCTGCCTCCTGAGTGCTGGGATTAAAGGCATATGCCACGATGCCTGGCTTTTTATTTTATTTTAATGAATGAGAGAGAATGGGCTCACCAGGGCCTCTAACCACTGCAAGTGAACTCCAGACACATGACTTACATTATCTCTGGGGAATCAAACCTGAAGCCTTAGGCTTCTCAGACAAGTGTCTTAACCACTAAACCATCTCTCCAGCCCCCTAACATGTTTTTATTTGCAGCAAATGGCATCTGACCTGCAATGCCATGTTGTATCATCATTAGAAGATAACAGGTAGGGGATGGAAGTGTGCATCTATGAGCCCAACACTTGAGACACTGAGGATTGTGAGTCCAGGCCAGCCTGGGCTACATAGCAAGACCCTGCCTTTTTATATAATTTTATTTTTATTTGATTTGAGAAAGAATTAGCGAATGGGTGTGCTAGGGCCTTCAGCTGCTGCAAACGAACTCTAGACCTTGAGCATCTAGTTTGTTAGTTCCTGGGGAATGGAACCTGGGTCCTTTGGCTTTGCAGGCAGATGTCTTATCTTTCTCCAGCCTTAGACCTTGCTTTTTATTTTTATTATTGGGGTTTTTTTGTTTGTTTTTTGATTTTTCGAGGTAGGGTCTTGCTCTAGCTCAGGCTGACCTGGAATTCACCATGTGGTCACAGGGTGGCCTTGAACTCAGTGATCCTCCTACCTCAGCCTCCTGAGTGCTGGGATTAAAAGCGTGCACCACAACGCCTGGCTTTTGTTTTTGTTTTTTTTTGTTTTGTTTTGTTTTTTTTTTTTTTTTTTTGAGATAGAGTCTCACTCTAGTTCAGGCTGACTTAGAATTCACTTTGTAATTCCCAGGCTGGCCTCAAACTCATGGTGATGTTCCTACCTCTGCCTCCCAAGAGCTGGGATTAAAGCTGGGATTTAAGACCCTACTTCTAATTTACATGTGTATGAGTGACATGTGTCACAGTGCACATGTGAAGTTTAGAGGATAACCAATGAGGTATGGTCCTCTCCTTCCACCTTCAGACAGGGTGTCTCTAGCCACTAGGATGGCCAGACTAGCTGGGCAGTGACTTTCAGAATTCTCCTATGTCTCACTGCTGGAGGTACATGTGGCATTTTACATCTGGTCTTATGTGGGTGCTAGATTTGAATTCTGGTCTTCAGGCTTGCACAGGTGAGCCATCCCCTTGAAATGGGAATTTTGGAGTTCCTTGCCAATACACCAACACACCAGTAAAAGGGTACCTGGATTCTTGTCTTGGGAATTTAAAGAATTAAAATCCGTAGACCAGATGGTAAGGTTTAGAAAACCTTTATTAGATTAAGAGAAGGAAGCCGGGAGTGGTGGTGCACGCCTTTAATCCCAGCACTCAGGAGGCAAAGTAGGAGGATCGCCGTGAGTTCGAGGCCACCCTGAGACTACATAGTGAATTCCAGGTCAGCCTGGACCAGAGTGAGACCCTACCTCGAAAAACCAAAAAAAAAAAAAAAGATTAAGAAAAGGAAAGAGGAAGAAAGTGCCGAGAGAGCTCCTGCTATGTGGAAGGCAGAAGGAGGTAGACAACCCATGTGGGAGTAAGGGGGGGGGGGTTGAGATAAGGGAAGCTTATCAGAGCGTTGAAGATCAGGAACCAGCCAAGACAGCATGTCCCCTGGTACACATCTATTTATAACCTTAATTGTGTTGGGCTTTACCTTCACGCTCAGGTTTACCTGAGAGATGGCTGATCGGTCTGAGTTAGAGGCTGGCTCAGGAAAAGGCCAGCCATGACACCAAGTTCTGAAGGCCAAGCTTGATCAACCAAGATGTCAGGGTTTAGGAAAGGGAGCCTCAGGTTGTTTAGGCAAGAGATGTCATATCATTCTTTGATCACTAGGGCAGGCTCAAAGACATTCCTGCCCTTACTTTTGAGTGCCCAGTCACCCTAACTGCCTCATTGGACCTCACCTCTCTCTCTCCCTAGAAGGCTACTACTGACCCCTCTCAGCAGGAAGTAACCTCCACAACCTTCACCCCTTTCCCTTTTGGCCCAATTTCTTTTTTCATTTTCTTTTTTTGGTTTTTCAAGGCAGGGTCTCTCTCTGGTTCAGGCTGACCTGGAATTAACTATGTAGTCTCAGGGTGGCCTCGAACTCTCGGCAATCCTCCTACCTCTGCCTCCCGAGTGCTGGGATTAAAGGCATGCGCCACCATGCCTGGCTGGCCCAATTTCTTATATCACTTCAGGGTCTGAATATGAAGGACTCTCCTCTGGCCCAAAAAGAGTCTCCTTGAATTCAAACTCATGAACAAACACTGATTTAAACCTTCCATAAATCACAGAGAATCAATCCATATCCTGACCCACAAACCACCCCTAACCGCATTGAAACTTATGGGGCATTGCACCTCAGAAATCATACACCCCAAAGCCAGGCGTGGTGGCGCACACCTTTATCCCAGCACTTGGGAGGCAGAGGTAGGAGGAGGATCACCATGAGTTCGAGGCCATCCTGAGACTACATAGTGAATTCCAGGCCAGCCTGGCCTAGAGTGAAACCCTACCTCAAAAAAAAAAAAAAAAAAAAAAAAAAAAAAAAAAAAGAAATCATACACCCTGAATCACTTCTCAGATAATACCTTCAGTAGCCCCCTAGACTCCCACCCATACCAGCTCCTTTGATTTGTTTATAAGCTTCACTTCAGCTCAAGTGAGACACAGAGAGCCTCTAAGCCTGTACAGAGGTCTCTGTCCCTCACTGTTGATTGTGTCTGCAATAAATGGTTTCCTTCTGTCATAGTTTTGAGTCTTGTCTTCCTCTTCAACTTTCCTTACAAGGTCCATTCTCAATGGTTAGCAGAAAAAGCCAACATTCTCCAAGTCAACACCTCGTGTAGCTGGGAAGATGTTGCAGCCTTAAGCTTAGTTCGCCCCCCACTTCCAGAGATGGAGAACATGGTCGTAAAAAGAACAGGTGGCCAGGAGGATATTGTCAGAGTTGGTCCCTCCTGGAGAGAGGCTGAGGTCACAGGTCTTGGCTGTGAGGGGCAATTGGCTTCTCATGTCCTCTGTTGGTGGTAGGAAAGAAGCCTTCAGTTCCACTCCGCTGTGCTCTGTAGCAAGGCCCTCCTCACTGTGGTCCAGTATTCGTTCAAGAGAGGGTGCTGGTGACTCCTCTGCAACCTTCAGATGATACTGGTCTGCTGTGGTAGCTTCCATACCATTTGGAGCAAAGGACCAGGAGGAGCTGGACTTTTTGGAACTGTGCCAGGACCAGTCAGCACCATATACTAGTGAGTTAGGCAACGTTTGGGATGCTAAGACTGTCACTTCCTGTTTCTCTAGAAAGAAAGAAAACAGAAATCAGCATTAAAGTTGATCACCCATACTTATAACCCCTGTCCACCTCCAACAGCAGCACCAGCTTGCACTCACTGAGCAGCTAACACATCTGTAGAGGAGTAATGAGGCTATGAACAGGTGGGAACTGAAGAAACCAGTGCACCATGCCTCAGAAAATAGCCAAAGTTACAAAACCACAGGTAAGGGGTGCTCCAAGTGGAAGACATGACAAAAGCTTCTCATATATCTGTTACAACTAGAAAACAAAGGACACAGGAGTTGGCCAGATGGGAGAAACCAGGACAGAGAGAAAACAGAGACCATGTGTACTATATAGGAGCATGGGCTGGAGAGGTGGCTCAGCAGTTAGAGGCACTTGATCACAAAGCCTGACAGCCCAGGTTTGATTCCCCAGTTCCTATGTATAGCCATATAGACTCACTAAGTGGCACATACAGCTAGAGTTTGTTTGCAGTGGCTGGAGGCCCTGGTGCACCCATTCTTTCTCCCTGTGCCTCTTTCTCACTCTCTCAAGTAAATAAGTAAAATTTAAAAAATAATAATAACAGAGAAGGGAGTTACAAAGGATAGCCATAAGCAACAAGTGGTAAGCTTCCTGGACAGGGTTGCAGTGGGGTCAGAGAGCTGCCAAATGCAGGAGGAACCATTCTGACTGAGGTAGGCAGGGAAAATGAAAAGAAAATGGTTCTTGAAACTGAGTGCCAACGCTATAGAAAGGAACGCTATAGAAAGGGGCAGAAGCAAAGCCAGTGTGGCTTCACTGACACCCAGTCCTGAGGCTGGCTGTGTGTCCCCACTTACCAGTTGCCTTTTGGCAGTTAAGGATCTTGAAGCCACCATGCATACAGGCTGCCAAGAGTAGATGGTGGTAGACTGGGTGCCACTTGAGCCTCCACACGCCGCCCTGTACTGGTGTGTCTGTGAATGGTTGCTTCATGTTCCGAGTGTCCCACAGCAGAACATGCTCGTCATAGCTGGAACCATTCATGTAGCTGGAATCATTGGCATGCAGAAACGCCCATGCTCACTCCTTCCCCAAGACCCCTAAGTGGCAGGGAACACCTCCCAGGAGACCTGTCCTACTACCCACCCTTAGGACACTGGTAGGTCCCCTCTGGACAGATACCTACATTATGGGTTAAAAGCTGCAGACTGATTATCCAAGGCCTCTGGGAAACAGGGTGAGAGATGCACAGATTGGTGGCAAACCCATTACAGGGACTCACCTTCCAGTAGCCAGGATGTGCTCCCAGTGGGGGCTGCTCTGGATACTGCACACACCCATGGAGTGTCTGTAGGCAGAGGACAGCTTCTGAGCACAAGCCAGTCAGGACATGGGAGGTCCTGGGGCACCAAGGGGGAATGCCCAAGCTCTGACCCCAGGGCTCGCTACCTCTTGCTGGTGAAGATAGCCGTGCCAGGCATCCTGGTGTCCCAGCCTTTGAGAAGCCCATCATCTCCCCCTGTGGGAACACACAACAGTCCATCAACAATGGCACTGACAACAGGAATCTGTGAGGCTGTTCCCTTGATGGCTAAAAGTCTGTAATTTTTAGGTTGCCACCTGTCAGGAGAGCCCCAGAAAGAACATCAGAAACAGCCACTATTGAACCCTAGCTTCTGACTGAGGCAGCCTGGAGAAAATGGAAGACCAGTGAGCTACAAATGCAGAAATAAAAAGGAAGAAAAAAGAAAAGGAAAAAGGGAAGAGCTGGATATGTCATGTGTCTTAATCCTGACAGGGATTGCTAGGTCACACCTGAACACACTATCCTTTAGGAGTGTTCTAATATCAGAGCTCCTTAGTTGCCCGGGGCTAGAGTGGCCACATCTAAGATCCATGAGGAACAACAGAGATGAGGACCAGAAGGTTCTGGAGCCTTTAGCATAGTCCAGTGGTCTATAAAGGGAATGAAGGGAAACACTCTTTTTAAAAAAAATTTATTGGGCTGGAGAGATGGTTTAGTGGTTAAGGCACTAGCCTGCAAAGCTAAAGGACCCAGGTTTGATTCCTCAAGACCCACATAAGCCAGATAAACAAGGTGGCACATACATCTGGAGTTCATTTGCAGTGGCTGGAGGCCCTAGTATACCCATTCTGTCTTTCTCTATCTGCCTCTTTCTCTCTCAAATAAATAAAAACTTTAAAAAAGGAGATGTAGGGCTGGAGAGATGGCTTAACAGTTAAGGTGCCTGCCTGCTAAGCCTATGAACACCAGCTCGATTCTCCAGGTCCCACCTTTAGCCAGACACAAAGTGATGCAAGGGGCAAGGGCGCAATTCCACACTTGCCCACAAGGGGGCGCATGCATCTGGAGTTAGTTCATAGTGGCTGAGAGGCTGCTGGCGCACCCATTCTCTTTTTCTCCTCTGACACTTCAAAAAAAGAGCCAGGCGTGGTGGCGCACGCCTTTAATCCCAGCATTTGGGAAGCAGAGGTAGGAGGATTGCCATGAGTTCAAGGCCACCCTGAGACTACATAGTGAATTCCAGGTCAGCCTGAGCTAGAGTGAGACACTACCTCTAAAAACTAAAAAATTAAAATTAAGAAAAAAGAAGAATATGTAAAAAGTTTATTTATTTGTAAGAGGGGGAGAATGGGCACACCAGGGCCTCCTGCTGCTGTAAATTCATACACGTGTGCCTTTTTTTTTTTTTTTTTTTTTTTTTTTTTTTTTTTTTTTTCATTTTTCGGTTTTTCAAGGCCATGTGCCTTTTAAGTTTTTTGTTTGTTTGTTTGTTTTTTGATTTTGCGAGGTAGGGTCTCACTCTGGTCCAGGCTGACCTGGAATTCACTATGTAGTCTCAGGGTAGCCTCGAACTCTCAGCAATCCTCCTACCTCTGCCACCCAAGTGCTGGGATTAAAGGCGTGCGCCACGACGCCCGGCTTGTTTTTGTTTTTTGTTTGTTTTTTTCGAGGTAGGGTCTCACTCTGGCCCAGGCTGACCTGGAATTAACTATGTAGTCTCAGGGTGGCCTCGAACTGTCAGCGATCCTCCTACCTCTGCCTCCCGAGTGCTGGGATTAAAGGTGTGTGCCACCACGCCCGGCTTAAAGTTTATTTTTTATTTTATTTTTATTTTTTGGTTTTTTAATTTTTTGAATAGATAGGGTCTTACTCTGGCCCAGGCTGACCTGGAATTAACTATGTAGTCTCAGGATGGCCTCAAACTCATGGCAATCCTCCTACCTCTGCCTCCTGAGTGCTGGGATTAAAGGCATGCACCACCACACCTGGCTTTTTTTTTTTTTTTTTTTTTTTGGTTTTTGCAAAGTAGGGTCTCACTCTGGTCCAGGCTGAACTGTAATTAACTATGTAGTCTCAGGGTGGCCTCAAACTCATGGCAATCCTCCTACCTCTGCCTCCCGAGTGCTGGGATTAAAGGCATGCACCACCACACCTGGCTATTTATTTTATTTTATTTTATTTTATTTTTTTATTTTATTTTATTTTATTTTATTTTATTTTATTTTATTTTATTTTATTGTTTTGGTTTTTCGTGGTAGGGTTTCCTCTAGCCCAGGCTGACATGGAATTCACTATGTAATCTCAGGATGGCCTTGAACTCACAGCGATCCTCCTACCTGTGCCTCCTGAGTGCTGGGATTAAAGGAATGCACCACACGCCCAGCTCACATGTGCCATTTTGTGGGCACTGGGGAATCAAACCCAGGACGGTGTCAGGCTTTGATAACACGTGCCTTTATCTGCTAAGCTAGCTCCCCAGCCCAGGAAATACTCTTTGTAATCTCACCATAAAATAGACTCATGATGGCTCAGTGGTTAAGGTGCTTACCTAACAACCCAGGTTTGATTACCCAGTACCCACATAAAGTCAAATGCACAAAGTGGCATGTGCATCTGGTGTTTGTTTGCACTGACTAGAGGTCTTAGTGCATCCAGTCACTTTTTCTGCTTCTTTCTCTCTCTCTAAAATAAAATATAAAGCTGGCTGAGCGTGGTGGCGCATGCCTTTAATCCCAGGACTCGGGAGGCAGAGGTAGGAGGATCGCCGTGAGTTTGAGGCCACCCTGAGACTACATAGTGAATTTCAGGTCAGCCTGGGCTAGAGTGAGACCCTGCCTTGAAAAACCAAGAAAAAGCTGGGTGTGGCGGTACATGCCTTTAGTCCCAGAACTTAGGAGGCAGAGGTAGGAAGATTGCCATGAGTTTGAGGCCAGCCTGACACTACATGGTGAATTCCAAGTCAGCCTGGGATAGTGACACCCTAACTTGAAAAACCAAAAAAATAAAAATAATAAAGAGCCGATGTCCTGATCCACAACTAGTCTTCAAAGAAAAGCAACACCAAAACATAGAGTAGTGATGGGGGCAGAAAAGGCTCACATGGAGGGTAACGAAGGGCAAAGGGAAAATGCCAAGTGTACTCTACTTCACCCACCTACCATCCCCCATCTACCCATCTAGCATCCATCCATCTAACATCGTACTGCCCATCTACCATCTCACATCCACCCACAACCTTTCCATCACTCACTCATCACTTATCATCCCACCCACCCACCATCCATCTACCCAGCTAATAGGTATTTACTAAATATACACTATGAACTCCTATAGTAGATACAGGGGATGTGGGGTTAGCACATATAATTAAGTGGATCATCTGAGCTAGACATGAAGTACACAGGATAGGAGCTGAGACTCCACACTGACAGCCACCATGGACATAGGGCAGCTTGGCAGGGACCCTGTTCCTTCTGGCCGTCACCAGCCCCACCAAAACCTTTAGGTGAGGAATGGGGAGTGCTGCTACCAGCTGATGGCCAAAGGAAGTAACCTCCACCAAAGGTCCTCAGGCTCTCGCACACTCTGAATCACAGCCTTGGCCCTGTTCCATTCTCTCCTCCCTCCATCCCCTGGCAAGTCCATTGGAAGTGACTATGCAGATATACAGGAATACTGACCTGAATATACAAGTTCTGTATGCCAATAATTGAAAGCAGTAATCCAGGCCTCAAAGTGATGGGCTGGCCATGATGCCACTGGCTGCAGTTCAGCTGTCGTCTTGTTCACCATCAAGAGGTGCAACTGTCCCTTAGAGTCACTGCTAATGATTTTCAAGGGCTGGTCTCTGGCCCTAGAAAAAAGGAGCCAATGGAGAGCATGTTGAATTCTATTCACTCCTCTCATCTTCCTTTTTTTTTTTTTTTTTTTTTGGTAGGGTCTCACTCTAGTCCAGGCTGACCTGGAAATCACTCTGCAGTCCCATTTGATGGCCTCAAATTCACAGTGATCCTCCCACCTCTGCCTCCCAGGTGCTGGGATTAAAGGCAAGCGCCACCACACCAAGCCTGTTTTGGCTTTCTTAAGTGTTATATTGGGGCTGGGGAAATGTCTTAGCAGTTAAAGCATTTGCCTGTGAAGCCTCTAAGGACCCCAGTTTGATTCCCCAGGACCCACATAAGCAGGATGCACAAGGGAGCACATGCGTCTGGAGTTCATTTGCAGTGGCTGGAGGCCCCAGTGTGCCCGTTCTCTCTTTCTCTCTGCCTCTTCCTCTCTCTCTCTCAAATAATTAATTAATATATATATATATATATATATATATATATATTTTTTTTTTTTTTTTTTTTTTTTTTTTTTTTTTTTTTGTGAGGTAGGGTCTCACTCTGGTCCAGGCTGACCTGGAATTAACTATGTAGTCTCAGGGTGGCCTCGAACTCTCGGCGATCCTCCTACCTCTGCCTCCCAGTGCTGGGATTAAAAGCGTGAGCCACCACGCATGGCTAAAATATATTTTTTTAAAAGTGTTATATTGGGGCCTGGAGAGATGGCTTAGCAGTTAAGCACTTGCCTATGAAGCCTAAGGACCCCAGTTCGAGGCTCAATTCCCCAGGACCCACATAAACCAGATGCACAAGGTGGCTCATGCATCTGGAGTTCATCTGCAGTGGCTAGAGGCCCTGGCATGCCCATTCTCTATCTATCTGCCTATTTCTCTGTCTGTTGTTCTCTAATAAATAAAAAATAAACAAAAAAGTGTTATACTGATTTATTTGAGAGAGAGAAAAAGAAAAAGACAGGTAGAAAGACAGAGAGGACAGAGAGAGAATGGGTGCACTAGAGCCTCTAGCCACTGCAAACAAACCCAGGACACATGTGCCACTTTGTGCATCTGACTTTAGGTGGGTACTGGGGAATCAAACCTGGGTCGTTTGGCTTTGCAGGCAAGCGCCTTAACCACTAAGCAATCTCTCCAGCCCCTTTACTGGCTTTTTTTTTTTTTTTCTTGTTTTTTTTGAGGTACAGTCTCACTCTAGCACAGGCTGACCTGGAATTCACTATGTAATCTCAGGGTGGCCTTGAACTCAGCAATCCTCTTACCCCTGCCTCCCAAGTGCTGGGTTTAAAGGCGTGTGCCACCATGCCCAGCTTTTCTGGCTTTTTTGAGACAGTTTCACTCCAGCCCAACCTGACCTAGAACTAGAACTCACTCTGTAGTCTCAGGCTGGCCTCAAACTCATAGCAATCTTCCTTCCTCTGCCTCCTGAGTGCTGGGATTAAAGGCATGCTGCCACCATGCCTGGCTTTTTTTTTTTTGACACAGAATCTCATGTAGCCCAGGCTGGCTCTGAAATCTGTCTTACCCTCTAAGACTGGGCATGCAGACACGTCTCCAAAGAGGCTTCTTAGGTATCTGGTAAAGTATGAACCTACCCCTTATTCTTTCATAGACACAAATGTTGGCTTCTCTCTCTCCTCGTACTCCCTTTTTTTTTTTTTAAAGGCATATACCTGGCCTTTTTATTTATTTGAGATAGACAGAGAGAGAGAATGGACACGCCAAGGCCTCCAGCCACTGCAAAAGAACCTGACACATGCCTTGTGCACCTGGCCTACGTGGGTACTAGAAAATCAAACCTGGGTCTTTACGCTTTGCAGACAAGTGCCTTAACTGCTAAGCCATCTCTCCAGCCCTTGTTTGTTTGTTTGTTTGTTTAATTTTTTTTTATTTTTTATTTATTTATTTGAGAGAGAGAGATACAGAAATAGGCAGGTAGAGAGAGAGAGAGAGAATGGGTGTGCCAGGGCCTCCAGCCACTGCAAACAAACTCCAGATGCACGCACCCCCTTGTGCATCCGGCTTATGTGGGTCCTGGAGAATCGAGCCTCGAACCGGGGTCCTTAGGCTTCACAGGCAAGCGTTTAACCGCTAAGCCATCTCTCCAGCCCTTGTTTGTTTTTTTTGAAGCAGGGTCTCACTGTAGCCCAGGCTGACCTGGAACTCACTCTGTAGTGCAGGCAAGACTCAAACTCCACAGTAATCCTATCTCAGCCTCTAGGGTGCTAGGATTAAAGGCATACAGCCACCACTGCTGGGCAGCACTAGTTTCTCTTGACGAGAAAACCATCACTAAGGACTAGCAGTAACATCCCAGGTTTGGGGAACCCATCGGTGGCTTTAACACTCTGTAGTGTGAAAACAGGAACTGGTCCTCAGAGGTGACGCAACCCCCAACAAAGCTGGCCCTTACCTTTCAGGTTTCCCAGTAGACCAATCCAAGGACAAGGACAGACAATTCTCCTCCAGGGTAAGGCTGGATATTGGCTGAAGTATGTAACTGCTCTTCTAGTGGAGAGAAGGGATCCCCTTATCCAAGCAAGCCTGATTCCTCAGCTGCTCCCCACATGAGCCAAGTGCACTAGCCACTAACTCACTTTGGTTTTGAAGTTTTTATTTTTATTTTTTTTTTGAGGTAGGGTCTTACTCTAGCACAGGCTGACCTGGAATTCATGATGTAGTCTCAGGGTGGCCTTGAACATAGGTAGGCGATCCTCCTACCTCTGCCTCCCAAATGCTGGGATTAAAAGCGTATGCCACCATGCCTGGCCCCAAAGTCATTTCTTTTTAAGTGTATTTTTATTTTATTTTATTGCTTATTTATTTGAGAGTGACAGAGAGAGAAAGAGGCAGATAGACAGAAAATGGGCATGTTAGGGCCTCCAGCTACTGCAAACAAACTCCAGATGCATGCGCCACCTTGTGCATCTGGCTTACATGGGTCCTGGGGAATCGAGCCTCGAACGGGGGTCCTTAGGCTTCACAGGCAAGCGCTTAACCACTCCAGGCCCCCAAAGTCATTTCTTGAATATTTGTGCTCTGTCTTGAAACCTGGTCCTTGGACTCAGTCCTCATTTCTAGAATAAGGATACCACTTTGAGTAGGCCTGAAGCAAAACTCTTTCCACACAGGATCCAGCTGCCATGAATCAGCACCTTCTGCACCTATGTTGTGGCCCCACTACAGTCCTCCTTGCCATGGCAATCTGTGGGCTATTCAAGTCAGTCTATCATAGGACACACTTGTACTTTTCCCTCCCACAACAATCATATGAAGTTGGGATTTTTTTTGTTTTTCTTTTTTTTTGGTTTTTGCGAGGTAGGGTCTCACTCTGGTCTAGGCTGACCTGGAATTCACTATGTAGTCTCAGGGTGGCCTTGAACTCAAGGCAATCCTCCTACCTCTGCCTCCCAAGTGCTGGGATTAAAGGCGTGCGCCACCACGCCCGGCTATTTTTCGTTTTTTTTTGAGGTAGGATCTCACTCTAGCCCAGCCTGACCTGGAATTCACTATGTAATCTCAGGGTGGCCTCCTACCTTTGCCTCCTTTGCATGGCTATGAAGTTGTTTTACAAAAGTTTAGCTCCAGCCGGGTGTGGTGGCACATGCCTTTAATCCCAGCACTCAGGAGGCAGAGGTAGGAGGATCACTGTGAGTTCCAGGCCACCCTGAGATTACATAGTGAATTCCAGGTTAGCCTGGGCTGGAGTGAGACCCTACCTTGAAAAAGAAAACAAAAGCTTAGCTCCAGCACTTGGGAAGTAGAGATAAGTGGCCCACAGCAATAGGAAGTGGAACCAAGAGACTCACCCACTAGCTAGGCTGACAAGCACATGATAGCAAAACAAAAGGAATATTTGGGGCTGGAGAAATGACTCAGTGGTTAAGGTGCTTGCTTGCAAAGCCTTATGGCCTAAATTCAGTTCCCTAGTACCCATGGAAAACATGCACAAAGTAGTCCATGCATCTGGAGTTTGTTTGCAGTGACAAGAGGCCCTGGTGCACCCATTCTCTCTCTCCTTGCAAATAAATAAATAAAAATATTAAAATAAGAGCCAGGCGTGGTGGCGCACGCCTTTAATCCCAGCACTCGGGAGGCAGAGGTAGTAGGATCGCCAAGAGTTCGAGGCCACCCTGAGACTACATAGTTAATTCCAGGTCAGCCTGGACTAGAGTGAAACCCTACCTCGAAAAAAAACATAAAAAAAAAAAAAAAATTAAAATAAGCCGGGCGTGGTGGTGCATGCCTTTAATCCCAGCCCTTGGGAGGCAGAGGTAGGAGGATCACCATGAGTTCAAGGCCACCCTGAGACTGAATTCCAGGTCAGCACTTGGGAGGCAGAGGTAGAAGGATTGCTGTGAGTTCAAGGCCACCCTAGACCACATAGTTAATTCCTGCTGAGCCTGAGCTAGAGTGATACCCTGCCTGGGGGAAAAAAAAAAAAAAAAAAGATGCAATTAAAGAACAAACACCCTGAGGTTGTCCTCTGGTTTAACACAACACAGTGCATGTGCCCATACACACAAACATATAAATTTTAAAAAGGGGGGAGGGCTGGAGAGATGGTTTAGTGGTTAAGGAGTTTGCCTGCAAAGCTGAAGGACCCAAGTTTGATTCCCCAAGACCCACATAAGCCAGATACACAAGGTGGTGCATGTGTCTGGAATTTGTCTGCAGTGACTAGAAGCCCTCATGCACCTACTCTCTCTCCCTCTGTCTGCCTCTTTCTCTTTGGCCCTCTCTCTCTCAACTTAAAAAAAAAAAAAAGGTCAGGTGTGGCAGCACACACCTTTCATCGCAGCACAAGGACTACAGAGTTCCAGGTCAGCCAACCCTACCTCAAAAAAAATAAAATAAGGCTGGAGATACGGCTTAGTGGTTAAGGTGTTTGCCGGCAAAGCCAAAGGATCCTGCTTTGATTCTCCAGGACCTATGTAAGCCAGATGCACAAAGGGGCGCACGTGTCTGAAGTTCATTTGCAGTGGCTGGAGGCCCTGGTGGGCCCATTCTCCCTCTCTGCCTCTTTTTCTCTCAAATAAATAAAATATATTTAAAAATTAAAATAAGGAAGGGGGATAGACTAGTTGGAAAGAAGTTCTGTGGAGGGGGATAATGATTAGGGTTCTTTGTACTTATGACTTGAAGTTGTGAATAAAAAGTTAAAAAGGGGGACTGGAAAGATGTCTCAGTGGTTAAGGTGCTTGCCTGCGAAGCCTAATGACTGGGGTTCAATTTCCCAGTACCCATATAAAGACAGATGCACAGTGGCACACCATCTGGAGTTCATTTGCACTGTCTGGAGACCTAGTTCACCCATTCTCTCTCTGTCTGCACAGAATCACTGTGAAACACTTGAAAGAAGAAAAAAAAAAATCACACAGAAATCATTTGCTCTCTCAATTCTCATGAGAATTTGTTTTGTTTTGTTTTTGTTTCTTGAAGGTAGGGTCTCACTCTAGCCGAGGCTGACCTGGAATTCACTATGTAGTCTTAGGGTGGCCTTGAACTCTCAGCAATCCTCCTACCTCTGCCTCTCAAATGCTGGCGTACACCACCATGCCCAGCTCAAGAAACAATATTTTATTTATTTTCTTGCATGCATAGTGACAGAGAGAGAGAAAGAGAATGGGCGCACCAAGGCCTCCTACTATTGCAAATGAACTCCAGATATATGTGCCACCTTGTGCATCTGGCTTTTTGTGGGTACTGGGGAATCGAACCAAAGTCCTTGAGCTTTGCAGGCAAGCACCTAAACTGCTGAGCCGTCTTATCATCTAGAAATAATATTTTCACATGAGAATATACTGCTAATTCCTACCATCAGTAGCAACCCAAGACATGCTTGTCCTTCTTTCTTTATATAACCCTCAGGTCTACCAACAGATGTCTGAACAGCCTGTCACTGCAGCTCTTCTGCTGGAACGTGCAAGATGACCTCCTCTCACCAGTTCAACATAAAACAGACTCAGTGCTTTCATAAAACATGAAATACTATGACAAGGTCTACCACTGAAGAGACCATTCTAGGAATATGTCTGCATCAGCACTCAGGTCCTTTCCCCACTAGAACCTGGCCCATCACTGACCTCAGATTGCACGAGGCAGAGCAGCTCTATAGATCCACTGGCATTTGCCAAGCCTAAAAGAGCATGGCTAGCCACTGGGATGTGGCACCTGAGGAGAGAACACACATCAGAACACAGTATGCTCCTGAATATAGTATCTCAGTGAATTGCTAAATTTCAATTCCAAAACCAGGATAGAGCGCACAGTTTTGTTCTCAAACAAAAGGACCTCCAGCTTAACAGTCTGCTTCCCAGACTAATCCTGACTCAGGCTGAGAAATTGACCAGGGACAGGTGAACCACCCTCCTCCACCTGCTAACAAATAGGTGGGGACATCAAAAGATGGGACCCAGACTTCAGTTTTTCCCCTGTCTTATTAAAGGCCCCTGGAATCCAGAATATCAAACCACGTTAGGTTATTCAAGTCATACCATTTCATGTCCAGGATGGCATTACTATCTCTTCTTTGGACCTCAACCAGAGGATTAACAGCGCTGTCTTCACTAAAACTGTACAGGTAGAGACGACCTAGTCGAACTTGAGGCTCATCAGCATCCAGTCCAGCCTACAAAATGCCCACATTCTCTCATTACCTTAACAGATGATTCAGAGTGGTTCTTTGCCTGGAAGCAGAACCCCTCAGTGTCTAAGCACGTAAAACATGAATGAACAGGTGAGCTCTCCCAGACCCAGCAGGGCCAACACGGTGCCTGAGCTGATCCCGTGTCCTGGATCCAAGCTCTTAGGAATCGCTTCGGATGCGCACCGATGGCTTTCCAGAGGATAGGTGTGGCCCTGAGAGGTCCCACTTTGCCTTCACCGTACACCCACATATGCTGTGCCGTGACCCGGGAGCCAGCGACCTAACTGCGCCCTCCCGGACCTCGCCTTCCTAGACGCGCACCTGGTCCTCGGATGCACGTAGTTGGTAGGTACCACAGGCCAACAGACGCCGGTACCCCTCCAGCGGGCACCACTCCACGGAGTCCACGGTGAGCTCCGTGTCCACAGCCTGCAGGGCGCACAGCGCCCGCGAGCAGTTGCCTGCCATCCGCCCCGATCCGAAGGAGGATCCTAGCACACGCAACCCGCCACCTCTAGACCCACAACCCTGCCGCAGCAGCAGGACTTCCGGTTGGATCGCGATGCAGCCTTGCTGCGCCCCCTGCCGGCAAGCGGACTACATAAGGCACCACTTGCCTTAGAGGCGGCTAGGAGAAATGAGAACATGATCCTCACTGTCAGCGGACAGAGACCCTCAAGAAACTCTTTGCATGCCTGGGCGGTAAGGTCACTGAGAAATCAAGCTGGGGCCGAGCTATAAACCTCCTTCCTCCCTGTAGACCAGCCGACTGAAAGCTAGAAAAAGCTGCACTGTATGCAGCCCTATGGGAAACAGAAGTCATCAACAGTGAAAACAAGGAAGCCTCAAGTTTGGCCAGATAGGCCAAATGATCCAACGGGTGCAGTAGTGGCATGTCTGCTCTGGGGGAAACCAACTGTTCTCTAATTGGCCTGGAGGCTCACTCTATGGAGAGAATACATGCCTGATACTGAAAACTTAATCAAAAGCCTATGACAGTGGAGGTCATAAGCCTTAGGGCCGGCTCTTGTCTGGCTAAATGCACACATTATGCTCACCAAACTACCCTGAAAGCACTACAACTTAATGTTCATATTCATATATTAATGCTACTCTCACTTTTGGTTAGAGAAGCTTCTCTTTTCAGATGGCGGTGACCATTGGGATGACCCAAAAGGCCATATAGTGCTGAAAAGAAGTGATGGTGGAGTGTCCAGCACTGAAACATCTCTATCACACCCTCCAAGACTCAGGGTCCATTGCAGAAGAGGTGGCAGAAAGAATGTAAGAGCCAAATGAAGGGTACGACTCCTAACAATGCAACTGTCCAGACAGAAATTGGCCTCGATATCCACAACCTCGCAGTGCCTAGCAATACCTTCAAAAGACCCTCATGATAGCAGAAAAAGATGATGGCATCAATATAAGAGAGATTAACAGAGAGAGGGAGGGCATATGATGGAGAGTGGAATTGTGAAGGGGAAAGTGGGGGAGGGGAGGGGAGGGAATTACCATGGTTTATTGTGTGTCAGTAAAGAAGTTGTCAATAAAAAAATTATACATTAGCCAAGTGTGGTGGTGCACGCCTTTAATCCCAGCACTTGGGAGGCAGAGGTAGGAGGATCACTATGAGTTCGAAGTCAGCCTGAGACTACATAGTGAATTCCAGGTCAGCCTGAACTAGAGTGAGACCCTACCTCAAAACTCAAAAAAAAAAAAAAAAAAAAAAAAAAAAAAAACTCTGTATTTGACAGGCTTGAGGCGGGCTTTAGACCTTTGTAGATCCAACCATAACCCCCCCCACACACACACACAACCCCACACACACAAAGAAAATATATGCTGAAATCACCCCTCAGGATCTCAATGTGACCTTTTAAGAGTCAACAGTGGCAGGCCAAAATGCAGTTCCTAGGGTAAACCTTGATCCAGTACCCTTTTATAAAAAATAAAATTTGGAGACTGGTGTCTGTGAAGTCTGGAGTGCTGAATGTACAAACCCAGGAGGCTCCCTTGCACTGGAGAGACCTGCAACATCTTTCTCTAGCAGCCGCAGTGTGTGTCTGATGGCAGCTTTTTTTTTTTTTTTTTTTTTTTTTTTTTTTTTTTGGTTTTGCAAGGTAGGGTCTCACTCTGGTCCAGGCTGACCTGGAATTAACTATGTAGTCTCTGGGTGGCCTTGAACTCTCGGCGATCCTCCTACCTCTGCCTCCCGAGTGCTGGGATTAAAGGCATGCGCCACCACGCACAGCTTGATGGCAGCATCTTGACTAGAGACCTCCAGAATCATGAAACTTTCTCCTTTTAGGCCATCCAATTTGTAGCATTCTTACACCAGCTTCAAGCAGATCCTCAGGAGAAATTCACTGAAGGATAGCTGAGTTATCTAGCCTGGAGGCAGAACAGACCAGTGGCAGCAGCATTGGATGTTCTACACAGACCTGGACCTCCTATGCTAGGAGTGCCAAGCAGCCCAACACACTACTTGGCAAGGTAGCAACAAGTACCATATAGAACCTTCTAAACATTTTCCCAACCAGGCATGGTAGTGCAGCAGAGGTAGGAAGATCGCCGGTTTCAAGGCCACTCTGAGACTACACAGTGAATTCACAGGCATGGCCTAAAGCCAAAACCCTTTAAAAAAATAAACTTGAGCTGGGCGTGGTGGCGCATGCCTTTAATCCCAGCACTTGGGAGGCAGAGGTAGGATTACCGTGAGTTCAAGGCCACCCTGAGACTACATAGTGAATTCCAGGTCAGACTAGGCTAGAGTGAGACCCTACCTCAAAAATAAACAAACTTGCTGGGCATGGTGACACATGCCTTTAATCCTTGGGAGAGAGAGGAGGATCGCCATGAGTTCATGGCCACCAAGACTACAAAGTGAATTTCCAGGTCATATTGGGCTAGAGGAAGACCCTACCTTGGGGTGGGGTGGGGGGACAAAAACCTCTCATAGAGGTAAGGATTATGAGAAAGGGAGATCAGAAGATGGTATCAGATGTGGGACCAGGGAAGCAAATGAAAACTGGCCCACGGAGCTCCTCTTGCCTGCGCAGCTGCATCTGTACCAGGAAGCTTGGCAGAACTGAGATATGGAACCCATATAGATAGGCAAGCCCAGAACCTTTATCTTCATTAGCACAGACCTGACTGATCCTGGGAGTTTCTCTTTAAGTGTGACACTAATGAAAAACTGATGGCAGTGTAAATTAATCCCTAATGGTCAGAGGACACAAGCTCAAATGCCAAACTGCTGGGAACTCCCCTAATAATACAAGCAAACTAGCCAGGCATAGAGGTACATGCCTTTAATCCCAGCATTTGGGAGACACTGAGGTATCATGATGAGTTTGAGGCCAGCCTGGGCTAGGTTAAGATCTTGCTTTAAAAAATTACATATATACACGGCTGGAGATGGCTTAGCGGTTAAGGCATATATGTAGCCTAAGGGCCCTGGTTCAATTCTCCAGGTCCCATGTAAGCCACCGGTGTCTCGAGTTCGTCTACAGTGGCTAGAGGCCTGGCACACCCATTCTCTCTGTCTCAAATAAATAGAATAAAGTCTTTAAAAGAAAGACCTACTTGATAACCTGAAGAACAACGGAGGCTGGAGAAACTGCAGTGGTTAAGGCTCTTGCCTGCAGAGCCTAATAATAACTTAGGTTCAATTTCCCAGTACCTACATATATATATATGACTGCAGTCTATTTGCCTTATCTCTAGAGCCTGTTTGAAAGCAGGCCACCTAGAGGCACCCAAACCCATACCTGAAGACTAATAAATGACCCAAAATGCCAAAACAGGATCTTCCACCCCCAATGTGGCCACACCTATACTCTGGAACTTAGATTACTGGAGTCCTGGTTCAAACAAGGGCTTGAGCCATCTGCTATCTGTAGTAACCATCTCACAAGATACAAACACCTCCCTCACTGTGAGTTTGAGGCCACCCTGGGACTACATAGTGAATTCCAAGTCAGCCTGGGCTAGATTCTAGGAGCAAGACCCTACCTCGAAAAACCAAAAAATAAAGAAAAAAAAAGAAAAGAAAGTGCTACTGCCGGGCGTGGTGGCACACGCCTTTAATCCCAGCACTCAGGAGGCAGAGGTAGGAGGATCGCCGAGAGTTTGAGGCCACCCTGAGACTACATAGTTAATTCCAGGTCAGCCTGGGCCAGAGTGAGACCCTGCCTCACAAAACCAAAAAAAAAAAAAGATACAAACACCTCCCTTCCCCAATAGCTTCCTGAGCCTTCCCTGCCAGATCTGGAGATCCCATCTACCCCTCCCAAAAATGACTGTGACCTTCAGAACCACCAAGGGGCAGAGGGCTTCTTGGTACAGGCCTGATGTGGGCATGTGATCTCCAAGCTCTAGGAAATCACTCAGGAGTCAGTGCTGCTCCAACAGTTCCTACTGTCCTCTTTTCTAGGCCACCAGAGTACTGCCAAGGACAGCAATGAGCACAAATAAGAACTTCTGGCAGAATGCTTCAAATCAGTGCAGCAGGAGCCTGAAGACCAACAGGGGGTCAGGCATAGCCCAAGCCAGTCAGGCAGGAGGGCCTCCTAAACCTGGAAGACAGGCAAGATCCCAGCCTTAGATGGCTAATTTCCCCAAGATGACTAGGTGAACAAGATGCTGACAGGTCCTCAGGCACCTGTAGCTCCCAAAGACAAGCCTGTTCTGGGGGAGAGAAGGCACAGCAATGCACTGGGTAAGGAGCATTCATCCCATTCTGGCTGTCCAGCACCCACTCCCATGTGCTCCAAGCCACAAGTGAGACCTTAGTTGCCTACTGGATATATCCGAATTCTTTTGGGCAGAGGCTCTCACTGTGCTTAAAATGAGATTTCACCAGTGCACTTTAGCCACTCAATAGTGGTCAACCTACTGGGACACTCCATAACACCTGTCACCAGACAAGATTAGGACTCTCTTGCATTCTTGTCCAATACACTGCTCCTCAGAGGCCATTCTGGAGTAAGGGCAGGTCCTCCTACTCCAACCAGTTCCCCTCAAAAATAACGCTAAGGGGCTGTAGAGATGGCTTAGCAGTTAAGATGCTTGCCTGCAAAGCCTAAGGACACACATAAGCCAGATATATAAGATGGTGCATGCCAGAATTCATTTACAGTGGCTAGAAGCCCTGGCAAACCCATTCTATCTACCTCTTCTTTCTCTCTCTCAAATAAGTAAATATTTAAAAAATAATAAGGCTGAGGGGCTGGAGATGGCTCAGAAGCGCTTGCCCGCAAAGCCTAAAGACCCAAGTTCAAGTCCCCAGTACCCATGGAGAGCCAGATGCACAAAGTGGCGCATGCATCTGGAGCTCATTTGCAGCAGCTTGAGGCCCTGGTGCGCCCATTCTCTCTTCTGTCTCTACTTGCAAACAAGTATTTAAAAAAAAAAAAAAAAAAAAAAAAAAGGCTGAGGCCAGGCATGGTGGTGCACTCCTTTAATCCCAGCACTCACAAGGCAGAGGTAGGAGGATCACTGAATTTGAGGCCAGCCTGAGATTATATAGGCAATCGCAGGTCAGCCTGGGCTAGAGCGAGATCCCACCTCAAAAAACAAAAGGCTGGGCTGGAGGGATGGTTTAGCAGTTAAGATGCTTGCCTGCAAAGCCAAAGGACCCAGGTTCAATTCCCCAGGACCCATATAAGACATACGCACAAGGTGGCGCATGTCTCTAGTGTCTAGAGTTTGTTTGTAGTAGTTGAAAGCCCTGATGCACCCATTCTCTGTCTCTCCCTTTTTCTCTCTCTCTCAAATAAATAAAATAAATACATATATATTTAAAAAAAAAAAAAAAAAGGCTAAACAGCAGTGATTGAGGAGCACAGACTGGCCACAACAAGGATGATTCCACCCTTTTACTCTGCCCTTTCAGACACGACTCTGTGTAGGGCTCTCAATGGAGCCCCACACTTGGCTACATGAGTCTCTAGCCATGTGGTCAACACCTCTGCCATTTGAGGAATACAACAAATGATTCTATTTTAAGTTTCTAACCTTCCCCTTGCCTCCCAGCACCCCCCAAAAAAAAACTGTACATGAGTTTACAAACATATTAACATATAAATAATGAGAAAGGTCCTGGGGAGCCTCCCCATTGTCTCTGCTGGAGATGAACACTGGAAGGGCACTGTCCCCACAAGCTGCATGTGCTGTGGGGTCTCATGGCAGCTGTTCTGGATCCACCACTGGCTTCTTTGGCACCTCCAGGTTCAACTGCCAGTCTATCTTCCGCTGTGCCCATGGAAGAGCTGGAATCCTTGAACCTGCAGCAGTGGTAGCAATCCTGCCCGTCATCGCTCTGGCTCAAGCTCATGCTGAAAGGGACGCTTCCTCTCCCGACAATGCTTCTTGTGGGCAGGCCAGTCCTTCTGCTGACACTGTGAGCCACAGTACCGGGCCACCTGGCAGCGCCCACAGATATTGAATTCACGAAGCTGAAACACAGAACACTGGCCTCAGTATCACACTGGAAAAGCATTGTGTGGCAGAAGCCACATTTCAGCATCTGAAAGGACACAATAAGACCCTATGCATCATACTGTGGATATTGCTCAGTATGTGGTACCCTTGCCTTACATGTCCTGGACTTGATCTCCATCACTGCAAAAAAATTAATAAAAAGCCAGGCTTGCCAGGTGTGGTGGTGCACGCCTTTAATCCTAGCACTCGGAAGGCAGAGGCAGGAGGATTGCCGTGAGTTCGAGGCCACCCTGAGACTACATAGTGAATTCCAAGTCAGCCTGAGCTAAAGTGAGACCCTACCTTGAAAAACCAAAAAAAAAAAAAAAAAAAAAAAAAAGGCTTACTTCAGTAATCCTGGCACTTAGGAAGAATGAGGAAGGATTGTGGGATTACAGGCCAGCCTGGGATACACAGTGAGTTTCAGGCCTTACACATATACAAAGGAAAAAAAAATTGGCATTGTGGTGACTGAAGGGTCTTGGGCCTGAGCCTGGACAGGTACAACAGCAAAGGAAGAGCCACTCTGATTGGTACCCAATCGTCTACAGGGAAAAGCTTCCAGGCCACACTCAAGACTGCTGGGCAAAGGTGGCCAGGAGCCCATGCGTCAGTGCAGCATACCATACCTGCTTCTCGATCACCGTACAGGGAGGATAGTGACACTCATAGTACGTGCAGGAATTCTCCTCCTCTTCCACCACATCCCCATTGGCATTATAGTACCGGGTCACATTCAGGACAGGAAACTGCTCTTCTATGGGGTCTGTGGGAAGCTGCTGGATTGCAAGCCAGTATAAGCTTTGTTCCCTAAAAGACAGTAGAGGCTTCAGTGCACTATGGCCAGACTAAGTCAGCACAAGAAGGTGTGTGACTGTAGGTTTAGGGTGCCCTGCCCAAGACATCCTGTCCCAGTTTTGTTCTAACAACTTGAGTTTTATTTACCATCTTCATTGTGTGGACTTATTACTCTGTGATATTTAGCATACCACTAATATACAAGCCTCCTGTGTCATTCTGACACCTGGGGGTGACTGGCACACAGCACATGGAGCTTGGCAAGCCTGGCCCCTGGGTGAGGCCAAAAAGCCAACTCCATTCCTTTCCCTTGATCCTGAGAAGCACCCACTACTACCCTGCCAGCCTTTGATGTTGTGAGCTAACAACCTTTCTGAAAGCCCCTCCTACAGAAGTGAGCCAGAAGAATTTGAATTACACTGTGGTCTAAGACACCTGCTATGCAAGGAAGGCCCCAACATGTCTGCTGGCTGCTCAGAGGTGAGTACAGCAGGCCCAGCAATTAAGGCCTAGTGTACTGCTCCTAACCTGATAACAAAGACAGGATGAACCCATCATAAAGTACCAGCCCAGAGGAGTGTGGTGGCACATGCCTTTAATCCCAGAACTCGGACCATTATAATAACTTCAAGGCCAGACTGAGACTACATAGTGAAATCTAGATCAGCTTAGGCTAGAGCAAAAAAAAAAAAAAAAAAAAAAAAAAAAGAGCTCAGTGTGGTGGCACATGCCTTTAATCCCAGCAGAGGTAGGTAGGAGGATCACCATGAGTTTGAGGCCACCCTGAGAATACAGAGAGAATTCCAGGTCAGCCTGGGCTACAGTGAGACCCTACCTCAAAAAAAAAAAAAAAAAAAAAAAAAGCAAGCTGGGCAGAGGCAGGAGGATCACTGTGAGTTCGAGACCACCCTGAGATTATATAGTGAATTCCAGGTCAGCCTGGGCTACAGTGAAACCCCACCTTGAAAAACCAAAGAGGAAAAAAAAGAAAAAGAAAAAAGAGGGGAGTGGCTGGAGAGATAGTTCAGCAGTAAAGCCTAACAACCCAGGTTACATTCCCAGTACTATGTAAGCCAGATGCGCAAAGTGGCACATCCATCTGGAGTTCCTTTGCAGTGGCTAGAGGCCCTGGCACACCCAATCATTGATTCATATACTCTCTCTGTGTGCAAATAAATAAGTATTTTTTTTAAAAAAGGAGGGGGCTAGAGAGATGGCTAAGCAGTTAAGGCCTTTGCCTGCAAAGCCAAAGGATCCTGGTTTGACTCTCCAGATCCCACATAAGCCATATGCACAAGGGGGCACATGTATCTGGAGTTTGTTTGCAGTGGCTGGAGGCTCTGGCACACCAATTCTCTCTCTGCCTCTTGCTCTCGCTCAAATAAATAAATAAAATATACTTTTTTTTTTTTTTTTTTTTTTTTTGGTAGGGTCTTTGCAAGGTAGGGTTCAGGCTGACCTGGAATTAACTAAGGGTGGCCTTGAATAAAAATTAAAGGCATGCGCCACCACGCCCAGCTTAAATATACTTTTTTAAAAAGGAAAAAAAAAAAAGAACCAGCCCATGTGGAGGCCACAAGCCAAGAACCAGCTGGAACTTTAGGCCCACTCAGGTCAGCTGACTCCTGACCTGGGTCCTGACCTAATACAAGAGGTCTAAACATTACTGGGTTCTAAAACCCCACACCATTAAGCCAAGAACAGAGACACTTTATGGGTCCTGGGTCAATCCCTGCCCACTTCCACAAGAAAGAGCCTGCAGGGCCATCTTAGCCAGGCTCATCCTACCAGCAGCCTTGGACAACTGGCTGAGGAAAGGCCAACAGGCCGGCTGACCAAAAATCTCAACTCTCTACCCCAAGGCTTTAACTACCTGTGATAGTTTGAATATATGTCCCCCAATATATTTCAGTGTTTTTTTAGTTATAGTTTGCATCTGCAATCACCTTGCTAGAGGCAATGTCACTAGGGGCCAGTCTTAAGGTGTGGTGGGTTTGAGATTCCATTGTAAAGATATGCAAAGTGTGCCTAGCAGGAGTTCCTGTAAGTGTGCTGTGTGCCTGGTTGGCTTTTTCTCTCTCTGCTTGGCCCTGTGAAGGCAGACCAGCTTCTTCTGCCATTATTGGAACTTCCCCTGGATCTGTAAGCTTCAATAAATAATATCCCTTCCTCCATAACTGTGCCTGATCTGGAAGTTCATCTCAGCGAACCTGAAGCTATCTACTACAGTAAAGTGGTACCGAGGAGTGTGGGGTGAGATGAACCAGACCGTGTGGATGTTCATCTTTTGGAACCTTTGTTTTGGAGGAATGGGCATGGACTTGGTGCTTGCAACTGAAGATGCCTTCTGGAGTGCTAAGCCAAGTTTTATGGACTATTCTGATGAGAGTTTGAGAATGCTAAGTGCAGACAGTATTGAACTTGAGGCTTGGCTTATGAGCTTTCTAAGGGGAAGGGAAAGACGGCAGAGGACTTTGTTGGAACTGGGCTACTGGCATAAGGGATGGATACGTTCTGCTATCCAGGCCCAGAGTGTTTGATCAAACTTAAATTTTTAATGGACTGATGTGCATGGCTAAAGATATCGGACTGAGATTTTAAGATTTTAAGTTGGAAAACCTCAAGCAAGTTAAAATTAGAGGCACTGAGACTGATTTTAGGTTAATAGAGCTGCTATTGTCAAACACATTAGCAATCTTAAGGAAAGTGGAAGGAAGGTGGCCTGACTGCTTTACATTAAAACAATGGAGAGGATGCCTGAGGAAAGACTATTAGAAATGCAAACTCTTGGAAAGAGTTGACTGGAGAAGGAACCTGCTTTTCAAGGCTATGATTTATTTTGTCCCTGGATTAAGAATATGGCTGTGTCCTGCACACCTGGTATTAGTTTTGGAAATATGAAAATGCATGGAGTGGTCATGAATTGCACACGGTTCCAGGAGCCGCTGCTGAGATGCGGCATGAGGCAGGGCATGTAGACCCTCAGGAATAGGCCAGAAGAGCCTTTGGAATATGGACCGTGGTTTGCATGGAGACCTGAAGATGTTTTGGATATACCAGGACTATGCAAGGGCTCCCATGTAGTACAGTGATGGCATGGGATGAAAGTTTTCCCTGGCTACTCTGCCCAGCTGGAGGGGCGGAATTGGAAAACCTGGAGTCTGCCAGTCTCTGGTTATATTGAACTTGAACTGCAGAAGTTTGATGATTGCTGATGGTGGTTGAGTTTGCATTGTTCTAGTTTCTCCTTGCTATGCCTTATACCAGTTAAAATGTTTACTCTGTGCCTTTACATGTTGAAAGTATTTAACTTGTTTGATTTTATAGGACTCACTATCTTAAGTTGATCAAGACTGTGAGAACCTTTGAAATTGGACTGAGTACAATTTACAATGTGATAGTTATAAATCTATTGGGGGCCAGGAGCTAAATCTATTGGGGCCAGGGGTGGAATGTGGTAGTTTGAATATATGTCCCCAATATATTTCAGTGTTTTATTAGTTATAATTTGCATCTGCAATCACCTTGCTAGAGGCAATGTCACTAGGGCCAGTCTTAAGGTGTGGTGGGTTTGAGATTCCATTGTAAAGATATGCAAAGTGTGCCTAGCAGGAGTTCCTGTAAGTGTGCTGTGTGCCTGGTTGGCTTTTTCTCTCTGCTTGGCCCTGTGAAGGCAGACCAGCTTCTTCTGCCATTATTGGAACTTCCCCTGGATCTGTAAGCTTCAATAAATAATATCCCTTCCTCCATAACTGTGCCTGATCTGGAAGTTCATCTCAGCGAACCTGAAGCTATCTACTACAGTAAAGTGGTACCGAAGAGTGTGGGGTGAGATGAACCAGACCGTGTGGATGTTCATCTTTTGGAACCTTTGTTTTGGAGGAATGGGCATGGACTTGGTGCTTGCAACTGAAGATGCCTTCTGGAGTGCTAAGCCAAGTTTTATGGACTATTCTGATGAGAGTTTGAGAATGCTAAGTGCAGACAGTATTGAACTTCGAGGCTTGGCTTATGAGCTTTCTAAGGGGAAGGAAAGACGGCAGAGGACTTTGTTGGAACTGGGCTACTGGCATAAGGGATGGATACGTTCTGCTATCCAGGCCCAGAGTGTTTGATCAAACTTAAATTTTTAATGGACTGATGTGCATGGCTAAAGATATCGGACTGAGATTTTAAGATTTTAAGTTGGAAAACCTCAAGCAAGTTAAAATTAGAGGCACTGAGACTGATTTTAGGTTAATAGAGCTGCTATTGTCAAACACATTAGCAATCTTAAGGAAGGTGGAAGGAAGGTGGCCTGACTGCTTTACATTAAAACAATGGAGAGGATGCCTGAGGAAAGACTATTAGAAATGCAAACTCTTGGAAAGAGTTGACTGGAGAAGGAACCTGCTTTTCAAGGCTATGATTTATTTTGTCCCTGGATTAAGAATATGGCTGTGTCCTGCACACCTGGTATTAGTTTTGGAAATATGAAAAATGCATGGAGTGGTCATGAATTGCACACGGTTCCAGGAGCCGCTGCTGAGATGCGGCATGAGGCAGGGCATGTAGACCCTCAGGAATAGGCCAGAAGAGCCTTTGGAATATGGACCGTGGTTTGCATGGAGACCTGAAGATGTTTTGGATATACCAGGACTATGCAAGGGCTCCCATGTAGTACAGTGATGGCATGGGATGAAAGTTTTCCCTGGCTACTCTGCCCAGCTGGAGGGGCGGAATTGGAAAACCTGGAGTCTGCCAGTCTCTGGTTATATTGAACTTGAACTGCAGAAGTTTGATGATTGCTGATGGTGGTTGAGTTTGCATTGTTCTAGTTTCTCCTTGCTATGCCTTATACCAGTTAAAATGTTTACTCTGTGCCTTTACATGTTGAAAGTATTTAACTTGATTTTACAGGACTCACTATCTTAAGTTGATCAAGACTGTGAGAACCTTTGAAATTGGACTGAGTACAATTTACAATGTGTGATAGTTATAAATCTATTGGGGGCCAGGAGCTAAATCTATTGGGGGCCAGGGGCGGAATGTGGTAGTTTGAATATATGTCCCCCAATATATTTCAGTGTTTTATTAGTTATAATTTGCATCTGCAATCACCTTGCTAGAGGCAATGTCACTAGGGGCCAGTCTTAAGGTGTGGTGGGTTTGAGATTCCATTGTAAAGATATGCAAAGTGTGCCTAGCAGGAGTTCCTGTAAGTGTGCTGTGAGACTTTTTGGCTGTAGTTTTGCTCAATGTGCTGTGTGCCTGGTTGGCTTTTTCTCTCTCTGCTTGGCCCTGTGAAGGCAGACCAGCTTCTTCTGCCATTATTGGAACTTCCCCTGGATCTGTAAGCTTCAATAAATAATATCCCTTCCTCCATAACTGTGCCTGATCTGGAAGTTCATCTCAGCGAACCTGAAGCTGTCTACTACACTACCCTTTTCCAATTGTTGTATCTCATGACCATAAAGGGTACTGAAGAACAAAGATAACATTCCCTCCTCCCCCACAAAATGTAGTGATCAGGTTTGCTACTGGTGGCCATTCCAGCACCCCTCTGGCTCTTTCCATAGCACCCTATTTTTGCTTCAGCCACAATGAGCTAATTTCTTTCACTTGCAACCAAGTCCAAACCAACACAATCCCCAAAAAGGAAATGTACAGAGCAGAATATCCTGAGGCCTGTCCTGTTTCACAAATCATCGATGTGTAAAGGAAAAGGAAGAGGCATTAGCGTGTGACCCATTCCATCATAAAACTCAAATATTCCTAGAACCAATTATTGAAAGATCAACTCCAAAAAAACTAACAACCAATATTCTTCCTCTCCCATAAACACTTTGGAGGACTGGAGAGATGGCTTAGCAGCCAAAGCACTTACCTGCAAGGCCAAAGGACCCAGGTTCAATTCTCCAGGACCCACATAAGCCAGCTGCCCAAGGTGGCAAATGCATCTGGAATCAGTAACAGCAGCTGGAGGCCCTGGTGCCACAAGCCTTTAATCCCAGCACTTGGGAGGCAAAGGTAGGTGAATCGCCATGAGTTCAAGGCCACCCTGAGACTATATAGTGAATTCCAGGTTAGCCTGAGCTACAGTGAAAACCTACCTCAAAAAAACAAACAAAAAAAGAAGAAAACACTCATTCTCTCTTCCTCTTTCCCTCTCTCAAATAAATAAAAATATTTTTTAAAATGAAGAAGAAAACAAAGAAACACATTAGGGAAAAATGATCCAGGTCGCCAACCCAGTGGAATATGGATGGTCCTTTTGGTATCCAGAACCTGAGGAGGATCCAGGCTAAGGAATACCCACCTCTGTTTGCTAGAGGTCTCTTCGGCTTTGGGACGCCAGCCCCATGGCACCAGCTGCAGGTTGTCTAGGCGATTGTCCACAGTCACAGCATTGAGATGTACCACCTGAAATCCAGGAGCTACTCCTCCCCTGTGCCGCTCCCTAAGGAAAGACAGCTTTCTCAATTGCTGCCTCCAACCCACCACAGGTACTTTTTGCTTTAAGCATGCAAGTCCAACCAGACTGAAACACCATCTACATGAATTGAATTAGGATCTCATCCTGATAGGGGCATACCCAGGGAAGGCTGGAAAGGAAGCCAAGTACATCATCATCATCAGTCTGCAGCATATACAGACAGGAACCACAGTAATTATTCTGCCCCTGAATTAAAGGACTTGAATCAAGAGAGACACAGAACCAAGCTGGAGAGATGGCTTAGCAGTTAAGACACTTGCCTGCAAAGCCAAAGAAACAAGGTTTGATTCCCCAGGACACACATAAGTCAGATGCAAAGGTGGCACATGCACCTGGAGTTCATCTGCAGTAACTAGAGGCCGTGGCCTGCCCATTCTCTCTCTCAAATAAATAAAAGGACCACAGGCTAAGGAATGCAGGACATTCCCATTCCAGGTGGCCCTGGCCCAGCAGAATCCCACTACTTTTACTTCCCACCAGAAGTGCTGATGCACGCCTTTAATCCCAGCACTTGGGAGGCTTGAGGTAGGAGGATCACTGTGAGTTCAAGACTAGCCTGAGACTACATAGTGAATTCCAGGTCAGTCTGTGCTAGAGTGAGACCTGACCTTGAAAAACCAAGAAATAGTAAGAATCATTCCCAGATTTTGGGAAAGTAAAAATATATCTGATTCCACTGGACTCTCCTGCCTCTAGGCATCCTCTGTAACTTACAGTTCACATAGGGCTCAGCTGGGAGATATGCCTGATGTAAAATACCCACCACAGCAGCTCATGAAGAAGCCTGCCTGAGCCCCTTCCTCGGTTTTTGTCGAAGGCATATGCAAATATCTTAGCACCATTTCCATCAGCATCTACTTCCATTCGAGCCTGGGAGGAACATAGATATGTTAGAAACATTCCAATACCCAACAACATTTCAAATCTCATTTAGAAAATACCCAAAGAAGCTGGGCGTGGTGGTGCACACATTCAGTCTCAGCACTGGGGAGGCTGAATTAGAAGGATCACTTTGAGTCTGAGGCCACCCTGACACTGCATAGTGAATTCCAGGTAAACCTGGGCCAGAGCAAGACCTTACCTCAAAAAAGAAAAGATAAAGCCAGGTGTGGTGGCGCACGCCTTTAATCCCAGCACTCGGGAGGCAGAGATAGGAGGATCGCCGAGAGTTCGAGGCCACCCTGAGACTACATAGTGAATTCCAGGTCAGCCTGGACCAGAGTGAGACCCTACCTCGAAAAAAAAAAAAAAAAAAAAAAAGATAGTCGGGCATGGTGGCACACGCCTTTAATCCCAGCACTTGGGAGGCAGAGGCAGGAGGATCGCCATGAGTTTGAGGCCACCCTGAGCCTACATAGTGAATTCCAGGCCAGCCTGAGCTAGAGTGAGACCCTACCTCGAAAAACCAAAAAAGAAAAAGAAGAAAAAAAGAAAAGCTAGAGCAGCCAAGTATGATGGCGCACACCTTTAATCCCAGGTGGCAGAGATAAGAGGATCACAATGAGTTCAAAGCCAGGCTGAGACTACAAAGTGAGTTCCAAGTCAGTCTGGACTAGAATGAGACTCTAACTCAAAAAAATAAATAAATAAAGTCAGGTGTGGTGGTGCACGCCTTGACTCCCAGCACTCAGGAGGCAGAGGTAGGAGGATTCCCCATGAGTATATAAATAAATGAAATATTTTTTGTTAAAAAGCCATACCAGGTGGGCATAATGACGCACATCTTTAATCCCAACACAGAGGTAGGAGGATCGCCTTGAGTTTGAGGCCAGCCTAGGAACTATATAGTGAATTCCAGGTAAGCCTGAGCTACAGTAAGACCCTACCTTGAGGGGAAAGACGACTTCCTGAACATGTACTAGCTATGGAAGTACAAGGTGCCAAGATGGAGGTGTGGGGTGGTGGTACTGCTGGTTTGCAGAAGGGCTGCTGGAGAGGAGACAGCAGCAGATAAACAGCAGGAACAGAAGTTCCTCACTGTGAATGCTGGAAGGCAGGATGGCCTCCCATCAGGAGCTAGATAAGATCTACTCATTTAATGTTAACAGACATCCCATCATAAACATAAGTGGTGTGTTTAGAAGATGAGACAGCCATCAAGCTGAAGATGGATAAGACTAGTGTCAGAGACCTCACGGGGCTTCTGAGCTACATAGGTAGTAGTGGCTAGGTTTGTAAAACCTACTTTTGGACATGGGGATGCGGAAGGCTTACAGACAGTAGTGGTAATCCCAGTGCCAGAAAAGAAATTTATTCCTCATAACACTTCCCAGACACTGTCCAAAAGCAAAGTGGAAGGACTTACCTCAAAGGAGTAGCTTTCCACCAATGGGATGTCTTGCTCATCTATCAGTGTGTATTTGGTCTGAAAATTAACCACATTTCAAAGGTTTCAACTGGGATAATCATAAGGAACAGAAACATCATAACCAATTAACAACAGGAACCAGCAGTATTCTCTCTAGTGAGGTAGAAAGTAACCACATAGCTTTTCAGTCTAAGAGATTAGTAAGTGAGAAACCTTGCTAAACCTTTTTTGGCACAGCCTGTGCCAAAAGTGCAGTTGGAGACAGGCGTGGTGCCACACACCTTTTTAATCCCAGCACTCCGGAAGCAGAGGTAGGAGGAGCACCATGAGTTTGAGGCCACCCTGAGTCAGCCTGAGCTAGAGCAAGACCTTACCACCAAAAAAAAAAAAAAAAAAAAAGTGCAGTTGGGAGGGCTGGAGAGATGGTTTAGCGGTTAAGGCACTTGCCTGCAAAGCCAAAGGACCCAGGTTCCATTGCCCAGGACCCACCTAAAGCCAGATGCAAAGTGATGCATGCATCTAGAGTCCATTTACAATGGCTGGAGGCCCTGGTGTGCTCATTCTCCCTGTCTCTCTCTCTCTCTCTGCTTGCCAATAAACAAATAAATATATTTAAAATAAAATAGTGCAGTTGGACGGGTTCACGTCGGTTTGCACTAAAGGGGCTGTTACAAGGTTTCAGTGTCATCCACACAAGACCAACCCTGACAAGGGCCGTGAGTTTCTAATGTACCAAGAAACCCATTCCCAAGAGTTTCAGCAGAATGAGAGCGTGGGACTGAGACAGAACGTTCAAGTCTCACCTAATTTAAGCTGGGCAGTAAGTGCTAGATCACCTTCCCCAGCCTTCTGTTTTAAGAGTTTCTACAATCAATGACTGAGTTGGAAAGGGTCTGGCTCCCTACTCAGAAAACGCCGACAATCCCTGCCTGAGCTGATGTTTAAAAAAAAAAAAAAAAAAAAAAAAACAGTTCTCAAGATGGGCCAGTCTTGCTCTCCTACGACCTGAACTAGTTTACCTGCCTCTGATTTCTTATTGCCTGTTCCCCTCTCCCACCATCAATCAACTGCAGCCAGTAGTGGGAGGGAGTAAGATAAGGTCCCAGGCCGGAACCTGGCCTCTAACACGCGGTGGGCGGGGGCCGGACCGAGAAGGGCAGCGGGAGCCCCGAGCGTAGTAACAGCATCAGGGCCCCGGCTTCTTGTCCTGCTCCAGGGAAGCCTGAGGCTCGAGTGGACGAACGTGGACGGCCCAAGGCAGTGTTAAACCGCGCCTCTGCGCAGCCCTCGTGCGGACAGGCGGGCACGGAGCAGCCCGTCGCGGTGGGAGGCCGCGGCTTAGGGCGCCGTGTTTAAAACCGTGTGGCCGCAGGTGCAGCCGGGTCGCCAGGCCCGCCCGAGTGAAGGGACGGTGGTGGCCACCTCCGCCCCGCCGCCCGCCTAGTACCAGAGTTCCGAGCTCGAGGGGCGCGTCCCCGGCCACGGGGAGGGCTGCGTGGGGAAGGCGGCGCCCAGACCGAGCGGGCCGGCGCGCGCACCCGCCCGACCCCGCTGCCCCACCGTCCCGGCCCGCGCAGGCCTGACCGCCGGCGGCTCCGCGCCACTCACCTTGCCGGCCACCCGGCCGAGCCGCACGATACCCAATTTGAAGTCAGTCATGGCCGGGCCTGCGCTCTCGGCCGGCGGCGCCGCTCCCTCGAGAGGCGCCGGGCCGAGCCGGACAGGGACGTAGACCGGCCGCGCTTCGGAGCGGACCGGGGCCGGGCTCCGGAGATCGGAGTCAGGCCGGGCGGGCCCCAGGCGGACGAGGCTGGGCCGGGCTCGGGCCGCCGCCACCGTCGCCTCGCGCCCGCCGGACCTGCCACGCGCCGACGCCGCCACTACCACCGCCGCCGCCGCGCGCACCTCAGCGAGCGGAGCCGAGGGCGGAGCGCGGCCAGGGACACACACCCCCTACTGCCGCCGGCCGACCTATCGAGGGGCGCGCCCTCCGTCGGTCAGCGCGCGCCGCGGCCGGGCAGCCAATGGGAGTAGGAGGAGGGCGCAGGCGCGTGAGGAGCCGGCCGAGTGCGGGGGAGGGGCGAGCCGGGGGCGGCGCCTGCGCGGCGGCCGGCGCGACGTCAGTTTCGCGGGAAGCTTTGTGCGCGCAGCAGCGGCGGCGGGAGCTGGTCCACTGGGGTCCGCGGCCTGCTTAGGCGGACTTCTGGAACGTCCGTCTTCGTCCGGTGGCCGCTGGCAAGCAGGACCTCCCTGCACACGGGGCGCACGTTCCAGATCTCCGAAGCAAACACCTAGGACGCCCTGCGTCCGGGGGAACCGAGGCGGCGTTAGGTCCCCTGAGAGGGCTGAGACGTGCCGGGGGAAGGAGCTGGGTCGTAGGGATGGGCGTGTGTCTGACTGGAAAGTCGGCCGAGCGGGGAAGGCCTTGTGCTGATGATGCCCACTTGCAAGGGGCAGGCTCCACTTGCTTCAAGGTGACCCCAGGCACCTGAGGTTCTGCACAGGTTTCTGGCTCTCTTGGTTCTATTTGGAGACAATTACCAAGAGGAGGAAGTCTGTGAAGGGTTGTCACAAGGGGAAGCCAGAAAGTCTACCTCTCAGCCTCTGGGACTTCTCCCCAAAGGCTCTTGAGGAAAGGGGACGGGAGAGAGACATTTGCTTGCCTACGAAGCCAGACGACGCAGGTTCGATTCTCCAGTACCCACATAAGCCAGATGCACAAAGTGGTGCATGCATCTGAAGTTCGTTTATAGAGGCTGAACGTCCTATTAAGCCCATTCTCTCTGCCTCTTTCTCTCTCTCTCTCTCTTTTTTTTTTTTTTTTTTTTTTTTTGGTTTTTTGAGGTAGGGTCTCACCACTCTGGCCCAGGCTGACCTGGAATTCACTATGGAATCTCAGGGTGGCCTCGAACTCACAGCTATCCTCCTACCTCTGCCTCCCGAGTGCTGGGATTAAAGGCGTGTGCCACCACGCCCGGCTTTCTTTCTTTTTTCAAGGTAGGGTCTCACTCTAGCCCAGGCTGACCTGGAATTCACTATGTAGTCTCAGGCTAGCCTTGAAATTTTCTTTTCTTTTTCCTTTTTTTTTAATGCGACAGTGAAAGAGGGAGAATTGGCCCGCCAGGGCCTCCAGCCAGTGGAATCAAACTCCAGATGAGTGCATCCCCTTGTGCCCATGTACGACCTTGCGTGTTTGCGTCACTGGTTTATGTGCGACTTGGAGAAGTCAAACATGAGTTCTTAGGCTTCGCAGGCAAGTGCCTTAACTGGTAAGCCATCTCTCCAGCCCTAAATAAAACATTAAAAAAAAAAAAAATGTTTTAAAGGGGGGCTGGAGAGATGGCTTACCAGTTAAGGCACTTGCCTGCGAAGCTTAAGAATCCTGGTTCGATTTCCCAGTACCCATGTAAGCAGATGTACAAGGTGACACATGTGTCTGGAGTTTGTTTGCAGTGGCTGGAAGTCCTGGTGAGCCCATTCTCTGCCTCTCTCTCTCACTCTCTCAAAGAAAAAATATTTTTTTAAAAAAGGAAAGGGTTGAGAGTGAAACACTACCCCCCAAAAAAAAAAAAGGAAAGGGTGGCTGCATCAGGCAAAGCTCAAGATGTGTGCTCTTATAGGCAATAGAAGTTCCTCATGTAGGGGCTGGAGAGATGGCTAAGTGGTTAAGGCTCTTGCCTCCAAAGCCAAAGAACCCAGGTTCAGTTCCCCAGGACCCATGTAAGCCAGCTGCCCAAGGTGGCGCATGGGTCTGGAGTTCATTTACAGCTGCTAAAGGCCCTGGTGCACCCATTCTCTCTCAAATAAAATTAAGATTTTTAAAAAGAAGCTCTTCATGTAGGTTCTGAGAAATTGATTCAAGCTACATGACTTGAAAGAAGAACCCAGGAAACAATCAGCTGGCGTGGAGGCACACAACAGGGAAGGGAGTTACTATGCCAGAGCCAGTATAGAGGTCGTCAGAATACTTTCCTAAGAGTCTGGGGAGCTAAGCACTCACACCTTCCCCACCCTGCTGTCTGTCATCTGAGTGAGAGAGAGAGAGACCATGCTTGGGAAGTCTGCTTTTCTTGTCTCCTCAGCCACAAAAGCCTGCAGATGGTGAAGAGAAAGACAGGATGCTATGCAGCTGGTTTGGATTGAGCCACCTGTTTTGCGTTCCATTCTTCCTAAAGACCTAATAACCAAGCACATCTCAAGGTCCTTTGGGGGAAATCAAGACTATGGTCAGTGCTTTCTCTCCAGTATATACACTTCCATCCACAAAGATCATGGTAACATGCACCTCTAATTCCACTCTGCCGGTTGTGTCAGGCTTTTCTACAAAGCTTTCTACTAACCTCAGGATCCCTTCACACTAAGAAGCTAGCTAAAACAGCTAAGCCTTTTGAGGATTCGAAGCCAGCCTGAGCTACATAGTGAGATTCTGGCTCCAAAACAGAAACAAAAAAATCCACACACACACAAAAAAAAACTGGTTACAGCGGCCCATGCCTCTTTAATCCCAGCACTCAGGAGGCAGTGGTAGGAGGATTGCCCTGAGTTCAAGGCCACCCTAAGACTACATAGTCAACTCCAGGTCAGCCTGAAATAAAGCAAGACCCTACCAGAAAAACTAAAAAAAAAAAAAAATTCCTTGACTCCAGCTGCCTTCCAACCACCTCCTCCCTTCCTGCTACCTACCACAGAAGTTCTTGAGAGTTGTCTGCATGTGCCTGCTGTTTCCTCTTCCTATGTAGAAAACTAGTGAATTTGTTTTCTATTAATTCTTACTACTCTACTACAAATATATAGCATAAAAATACAAGTTTAGCCGGGCGTGGTGGCTCACGCCTTTAATCCCATTTTCTCTATCTCTATCTTCCTCTCTCTCAAATAAATAATTAAAAATAAATAAATAAATAAATAAATAAATAAATAAAACAGCCAAGGCGTGGTGGTGGCACATGCCTTTAATCCCAGAGCTTGGGAGGCTGAGGTAGGAGGACTGCTGTGAGTTTGAGACCAGTCTGGGTTAAGGTGAGTTCAAGATTAACCTGGAAGCCGGGCGTGGTGGTGCATACCTGTAATCCCAGCACTCGGGAGGCAGAGGTAGGAGGATCGCCATGAGTTCAAGGCCACCCTGAGACTACATAGTTAATTCCAGGTCAGCCTGGGCCAGAGTGAGACCCTACCTCAAAAAACTAAAAAAAAAAAAATACAAGTTTAAGGCAGGCGTTAGTGGCACACACCTTTAATACTCAGGAGGCAGAGATATGAGGATCGCTGTGAGTTCGAGGCCAGTCTAAACTACATAGTGAATTCCAGGACTAGAAGGAGACACTAGCTCAAAAAAAAAAAAATATGGGCTGGAGGGATGGCCTAGTGGTTAAGGCATTTGCCTGCAAAGCCAAAGGACACAGATTCGATTCCCCAGGACCCACGTTAGCCAGATGCACAAGGGGGTGCACACATCTGGAGTTCATTTGCAGTGGCTGGAAGCCCTGGCCCACCCATTCTCTCTCTCTTTCTCTGTTAAATAAATAATAAATATATACATTAAAAAAAAAACATTGTTTCATGGCTCTGTGGGTTAGAAATTCAGGTCATAAGGCTGAAATCAAATAATTGGCAGGCCTGAACTCTTACCAGAAAGAGCCATCATTAGGCTCAACTGGGTCCCAATTTTCTGGCGGTCAGTCAGGGATCATTCTCAATTTCTGGAAGTCACCTGCATTTCCCATCTGTGGCCTCTTCATGAAAAGCCATTGCATACACTTGTGTCCAGTGCTAAGGATCAAAACCATGGCCTTGTGCTTGCTAGATGACCATTCTACCATTCCGCCACATCCTCAGAATTTGGACATTTTTTTAAGTTTGTTTTTTTTTTAACAGAAGCTACCTTTTTTTTTTTTTAAGATTTATTTTTATTTATTTGAAACAAGAGAGGGGTGGGGGAGCGAGGGAGAGAGAATGAGAATGGGTGCCCCAGGGTCTCTAGCCACTGCAAACGAACTCCAGATGCATGCACCACCATGTGCATTTGGCTTATGTGGGATCTGGAGAACCGAATCTACATCCTTAAGCTTTGCAAGCAAACGCCTTAACCGCTAAGCCATCTCTCTAGCCTGGACTTTTGTTTTGTTTTTCAAGATAGGATCTCACTCAAGCCCAGGTTGACCTGGAATTCACTGAGTCTCAGAATGTCCTAGAACTTATGGGGATTCTCCTCCTGTAGCCCAGGTTAACCTGGAACTCACTCCATAGTACAAAGTGGCCTTACTCTCACAATCCACTCATAGTTTCTCAAGCGCTGGGGTTGCGGATGTGTAGTACCATGCCTGGCTCCTCACAGTTCTGATCTTTGTGACCTACATTTCCCCCTTATTTGTCCCATCTTCAGCTGGAGAAAGTTTTCTGGTTTTTTTTTTTTTTTTTTTTTTTTTTTTTTTGGCGAGGGGTTGGTTTTGGTTTTTCGAGGTAGGGTCTCACACTAGTTCAGGCTGACCTGGAATTCACTATGTAGTCTCAGAGTAGCCTTGAACTGTTGGTGATCCTCCTACCTCTGCCTCACAAGTGCTGGGATTAAAGGCATGTGGCATCATGCCCAGCCCTTAATTTTTATTTATTTGCAAATAGAGAGAGAGAAGAGAGACAGAGAAAGTGGGTGTGCCAGGGCCTCCAGCCACTACAAACTCCAGATGCATGTGCCACTTTGTGCATCTGGCTTTATGTGGGCACTGGGGAATTGAACTCAGGTCCTTAGGCTTTGCATCTCCCCAACCCTTTTTTAAAAAATATATTTTATTATGCCGGGCGTGGTGGCGCAAGCCTTTAATCCCAGCACTCGGTAGGCAGAGGTAGGAGGATCATCATGAGTTCTAGGCCACCCTGAGAATACAGAGTGAACTCCAGGTCAGCCTGAACTAGAGTGAGACCCTACCTCAAAAAAAAAAAACATCATATATATATATATATAAAATTTATTTTCAAGCAAAGAAAGAAGAGAGACAGAAAGAAACAATGGAGCCAGTGTGGTGGTGCACACCTTTAATCCCAGCACTTGGGAGGCAGAGGTAGAAGGATCGCCATGAGTTCAAAGCCACCCTGAGACTACATAGTTAATTCCAGGTCAGCCTGGACCAGAGTGAAACTCTACCTTGAAAAACCAAAAAAATAAAAATAGGAAAGAAAGAAAGAAAGAAAGAAAGAAAGAAAGAAAGAAAGAAAGAAAGAAAGAAAGAAGGAAGTGCACCGGGGTCCTCCAGCCCCTGCAAACAAGCTCCAGAAGCATGTGTCACCTTATGCATCTGGGTACTAGGGAATTGAACCCAGTTTGTTAGGCTTTGCAGACAAGCACCTTAACTGCTGAGCCATCTCTCCAGCCCATTTTTCTGTTTTTAAAGATTCTTGGAATTGCCAGGTATAGTAGCACATGCCTTTAATCCCAGCACTTGGTAGGCGAAGGTAGGGGATCACCATGAGTTTGAAGCTAGCCTAGGCTACAGAGTGAGTTCCATGTCAGCCTGGGATAGAGTAAGACCCTGATTCAAAACAACAGGGCTGGAGAGATTGCTTAGTGGTTAAGGTGCTTGCCTACATACCATAGGACCCCAGTTCAATTCCCCAGTACCCATGTAAAGCCAGATGCACAAAATGGCACATGCAGCTGGAGTCCATTTGCAATGGCTAGAAGCCCTAGTGCACATATTCTTCTGTCTCTTGTCTATCTCTCTCTTCTCACAAATAAGTAAAATGTGTTGTTTTTAAAAAAAAAAAAAGGTGCCATGTGTTGCAGTCATGTTTGCACTGCTAGTAGAAATCACCAAACCAAGAGCAGCTTGTGGGGAAAAAAAAAAAAGAGGTTTATTTTGGCTTATAGGCTCAAGGGGGAAGCTCCATGATGCCAGGGAAAAACAATGGCATGAGCAGAGGGTGGGCATCAAGCCCTGGCCAACATCAGGTAGACAACAGTCTATGCCAAACACTAACAAGGGGACACTGACTGTAATACCCACAAGCCTGCTCCCAACAATACACTGCCTCCAGGAGGTGTTAATTCCCAATTCTCCATAAACTGGGAACCTAGCATTCAGAACACCTAAGTTTATGGGGGACACCTGAATCAAACCACTACACCATGTGTGATGGTACATGCCTGTAACCCAGTAGGGGGAAGCAGGAGGGTAAGGATTTCAATCTGAACTACATGAGATTCTGTCTTTAAAAAAAAAAAAAAAAATCTGGAATTAGATTGGGTACACCCAAATATCTCAGGATCTCAGGACAATTTCTCTATTTTAAGGTTAATAGTAACCTAATTGTCCCAGAAAAGTCCCTTTTGCCATGTAAAAGCATTTGTGGGTTACAGTCATGAGGGTGTGGCATCTTTGGGATATTCTGTCTACCACCCAAGCCTCCTGCCAACCCATTCCAGCTAGATTTTTACCCATCCCACCTACTGAAACTGCTTCATATCAGTAAACAAGACATTAAAACCCCTGCTCACAGCTGGGCCTGGCAGTGCACATCTTTAATCCCAGCACTCAGGAGGCAGAGGTAGGAGAATCTGCATGAGTTCGAGGCCACCCTGAAACTACATAGTGAATTCCATCCAGGTCAGCCTGAGCTAGAGTGAGACCCTACTTCAAAAACAAACAAACAAAGAAAGAAAGAAAGAAAGAAAGAAAGAAAGAAAGAAAGAAAGAAAGAAAGAAAGAAAGAAAGAGGGAGGGAGGGAGGGAGGGAGGGAAGAAGGAGAAAGAGGGAGGGAGGGAGGGAGGGAAGAAAACCTGCTCACATTCCTGTGAGAGAGATAGAAAATACACTGATGAATAAATATATGCTACGTTAGGACATGGTATAGGTAATATTATAGGGAAATGCTATAGGGAAAACAAGCAAATTAACACGGGAGAGGTTGAGGGTTTTAGTGAAGAAATTTGAATAAACATTGGGAGAAGGTAAGGGAGTGAGCACTGTGGGTATACAAAGAATGTTCTTATAGAGGACACAGATAGTGCAAAGGACATAAACTGGGAATGTGTCTGACCTGTGAAAAAGAGAGAGGAGCCAATGACTGCCACTGGGAACACTAGCTTATAGGAGGCAAGAAGAAGTCTCTAGACAATAATAAACTGCTTTCCCTATGACTTAGTAAAATAAGACTAATTTGCTCTCAAGCTGCATGTTAAGGTGACAAGCCAGATGAATCTGTGCTTATAAACTAAGGAGTAAGGCTGGAGAGATGGCTTAGCAGTTAAGGTGCTCAGCAGTGAAGCCAAAAGACCCAGGTTCAATTCTTCAGTACCCACACAAGCCAGATGCACTGGGTGGTATATGCATCGGGAGTTTGTTTACAGTAGCTAGAGGCCCTGGTGTGTCCATTCTCTATCTTCCCCCCACCTCTCTGTCTCAAATAAATAAATAAAATATTTTTTGTTTATTTTTTTTGTTTATTTATTTGAGATTGACAGAGAGAGAAAGATGCAATAGATAGAGATGGGTGTGCCAGGGCCTCCAGCCACTGCAAACAAACTTGAGATGCATGCGCCACCTTGTTCATCCAGCTTATGTGGATCCTGGGGAATTGAGCCTCAAACCAGGATCCTTACGCTTCACAGGCAAACGCTTAGCCACTAAGCCATCCCTCCAGGCCCAATAAATAAAATACTTTTAAAAATAAAAATAATGGGCTGAAGGGATGGCTTAGCGGTTAAGGCGTTTGCCTGCAAAGCCAAAGGACTCTGGTTCAATTCCCCAGGACCCACATAAGCCAGATACACAAGGGGGCGCATGCATCTGGAGTTCGTTTGCAGTGGCTGGAGGCCCTGGCATGCCCATTCTCTCTCTCTCCTTCTTTCTCTGTCAAATAAATAAGTAAATAAAAATAAAATATTGGGCTGAAGAGATGACTTAGCAGTAAAGGCATCTGCCTGTGAAGCCTAAGATGCTTTTGCAAATCTCCAGGTCCCAAATTTAGCCAGATGCAAAAGTGACACAAGTGCACAATGTCACACATGCACACAAGGGGGCACACATGTCTGGAGTTCACTCACAGCACCTGAAAAGGCCCTGGCACACCCATTCTCTCTGTCTCTTCCTCTTCCCCTCTCTCTCTCTCTCAAAAAAAAAAAAAAATGAAGAAGTGGCTTAGCAGTTAAGCACTTGCCTGTGAAGCCTAAGGACCCCAGTTCAAGGCTCAATTCCCCAGGACCCACATAAGCCGGATTCACAACGTGGCACATGCATCTGGAGTTCGTTTTCAATAGCTAGAGGCCCTGGCGTGCCCATTCTCTCTCTCTCTCTCTCTCTCTTTCTGCCTCTTTCTCTCTCTGTCATTCTCAAATAAATAAATAAAAAACAAAAAATTTTTTAAATTAAAAAATAACAAAATAAAATATTTAAAATAAAAATAATAATAAACTAAGGTGTATATCCCAGCGGAAAGTATAAATCTGGCATTCATTCAAGTATTTATTGAACTTAATGCTCAAAGTCCTTTACAGCTGCTATAATAAACTTAGATTGAATGAATTTTTTTCAAAGCTGTAAGTTTATTTGCCAATGTATGACAGGTACATAATGACTCACATTCATGATATTCCTATCACTGAGGAAAACGGCTAAGAGTGGTCCATATGTGAAACAATTCCTTAGCAAAACATGGAGTTGGAAAAACAACCACTGACTAGACCTTAAAAATAGTTGACTAGACCTTAAAAATAGTTCACTCGGGCGGGAGAGATGGCTTAGCAGTTAAGGTGCTTGCCTGCAAAGCCAAAGGACATTGGTTCAATTCCCCAGGACCCACATAAACCAAATGCACAAGGTGGCGCATGTGTCTGGAGTTCATTTGCAATGGATGTAGGCCCTGCTGTGCCTCCCTCCCTCCTTCCCTCTCTCTCTCTCCTCATCTCTGTCTCTCAAATAAACAAATAAAAATAAAATTAAAAAAAATAGTTCATTGCACAACATGACAAAAGCATGAAGGCACCTAGGTGTGGTGCTGCACGCCTTTAATCCCAGCACTTGGGAGGCAGAGGTAGGAGGATCACCATGAGTCCGAGGCCACCCTGAGACTACATAGTTAATTCCAGGTCAGCCTGAGCTAGAGTGAAACCCTACCTCAAAAGCAAATAAACAAAAAAAGCATGAAGGCTCAATCAGAGAGCATGGGCCATGTTCTCCTACACTGTGATGGTTATAATTTATCATGACAAACACCAGACAGTAAGGTTAAGCTAACACTGGTGTCTTTTTTTTCTCTTGCCCCACCCACCCCCTTAAAAACAAAATACAAGACTGGAAAGATGGCTTAGCAGTTAAGGCACTTGCCTGCAAAGCCTAAGTACTCAGGTTCGATTTCCCAGTACCCACATAAGCAAGATGCACAAAGTGGCACATGCTTCTGGAGTTCTTTTGCAATGGCTTGAGGCCCTGGCACTCCCATTCTCTCTATCTGCCTCCTCTGTATTTCTCTCTCTCTGCTTGGAAATAAACAAATATAAAAAAAATACAAAGCCTGTGTGGTGGCACACACCTTTAATCCCAGCACTCGGGAGGAAGAGGTAGGAGGATCGCTGTGAGTTCGAGGCCACCCTGAGACTACATAGTGAATTCCAGGTCAGCCTGGACCAGAGTGAGATCCTACCTTGAAGAAAGAAGAAGAAGGAGGGGGAGGGGAGGAGGAGAAAGAGGAGAAGGAGGAAGGAGAAGAAGGAGAAGAAGAAGAAGAAGCAGAAGAGAGGAAAAGATTCTGCTCAAACAGGAAGTAAGTAGCTACTTCCCACTCCGTGACTTCCAAGGAAGCTAGGAAGGGTATTTCTGGGAGGAAAAACTGACCAGAAACTGGAAATGATGACCAATGAAGCTCTTCCTTGTGGGTTTCCTCACAGCTGACTTCCCACACACCTTCTTAAGGACCACTCGGCCCAAGATGCAGGGCACACTCAGAGACAGACTCATGGCAGTGTGATCTCTGAGCAAGGAGTCCTGGCCACAGGGAAGCGCAAGCATCTCAGAGAATGCCAACAAAGATGACATACAGACCTGAGCTTTCTCTATTTTTGTGGCATTTAGGTTTTCTATTAAAATGATTCATTAACTTTTGTGGTGGGTTTATGTGAAGACTCCAAGACCAAAAATTAAAAAAAAAAAAAAAAAAAACCACAGCCACCTGCCAAGCACTTATTACCCAAACCTCAAGTAGTTTTGATTCTCCCAATCATATCTTCTAAGAGACACAAGGAACAGGCCCATACTACTTGGATAACAGCTGAATCAGCACATAGAACCAAAATAACCATCAACGAAAAGCTCTCCAACCAATGGCTCGATGTCATGTATGGCTGCGATGTAGAAATACTGTAAACTGCAATTTAGTGTTTACACTGACAACTCAAGGGACTTCAGAAACCAGGCCACAAGGGTGAGTGGGCCCCAGGCTCCAAGTCTGTCTGTCCGGAATTTAAACTATGCCTTGTGTAGCATGGAACACTCTGGCTGGGGAGTAAAAGAAAAAGAAAAAGCAGGGGTTGGAGAGCTGGCTTAGGAGTTAAGGCATTTGCCTGCAAAGCCAAAGGATGCTGGTTCAACTCTGCAGGACCCACGTAAGTCAGAAGCCCAAGGGGGCACATGCATCTGGAGTTTGTTTGCCATGGCTGGAGGCCCTGGCATACCCATTCTCTCCCTCTTTCTGCCTCTTTCTCTCTCTCAAATAAAATAAATAAAGAAAGAAAAGAAAAAGAATAGGCACAGCTATGAGAAAGAAAGAGAGAGAGGGGGCAGGAAGGGAGAGGAAAAAATAACCCACAACTTGAAGAGCGTAGGTATATAAAAATCCTTACTGGAACCACAGAACTTACTGAATGAGGGCCATCTGCTTCCGATTTCTATTCATCTTGCAAACCCTATCATCTAGCAATAAGTTAAATTAAAGACCAAGAGCTCCACTTGCATGAAATGGCAGAACAGTTGAGTAATTTGTTTTGTTTTCCAGGTAGGGTCTCGCTCTAGCCCAAGCTGGCCTGGAATTCACTATATAGTCTCAGGGTGACCTCAAACTCATAACGATCCTCCTTCCTCTGCCCTCCTAGTGCTGGGATTAAAGGTATATGCCACCATACCCAGCACAAGTAATTTTTTTAAAATTTATTTTTATTTATTTATTAGAGACAGAGAGAGGGAGAGAGAGAAAAGGATAATGGGCACACCAGGGCCTCTAGTCACTGCAAATGAACTCCAGATGCATGCGCCACCATGTGCATCTGGCTTACATGGAACCTGGAGAATTGAACCTGGATTCTTTGGCTTAACAGGTATGTGCCTTAACCACTAAGCCATCTCTCCAGCCCAATTTTTTTTTTAAATAATGTAAGTTATTTGCACATGTGTTATGTATTTGCACTGGTTGTTGTGTATGGCTATACTAGGGTCTCTTGCTGCTGCAAACAAGCTCCAGACACATGCACCACCTTGGCATCTGTCTTTACATGGGTGCCGGGGAATTGAACCCAAGCTATCAGGTGTTGCAAACAAGTGCCTTTAATTGCTGAGGCATCTCCCCAGCCCTGAGATTGAATAATTTTTAAGTAATAGAAATTTATTGGGCTGGGTATGTAACTTAGTGGTAGAGCACTTGCCTAGTATGCATGAAGTCCTGGTTTCAATGTTCACCACTGCAATAAATAAATAAAGGATTTTTGTTTTGGTTTTCGAGGTAGGGACTCACTCTGGCCCAGGCTGACCTGGAATTCACTATGTAGTCTCAGGGTGGTCCCGAACTCTCAGTGATCCTCCTACCTCTGCCTCCCCAGTGCTGCTGAGATTAAAGGCATGCACCACCATGCCCGGCTATAAAGTATTTCTTCCCTTCCTTCCCTCCTTCCTTCTTTCCTTCCTTCCTTCCTTCCTTTCTTCCTTCCTTTCTTTCTTTCTTTCTTTCTTTCTTTTTCTTTCTTTCTTTCTTTTTTTTTTTTTTTTTTTTGGTTTTTCGAGGTAGGTACTCACTCTAGCCCAGGCTGACCTGTAATTCACTATGTAATATCAGAGTGGCCTAAAACTCTTGGCGATCAAAAAAAAAAAAAAAAAAAAAAGAAAGAAAGAAAGAAAGAAATACTTTAAAGCTGGGCCTGGGAGTGCATGCCTTTAATCCCAGCATTTAGGAGGCAGAGGCAGGAGGATCTCTATGAGGCCACTGCCACACAGTGATTATGTAGCGAATACCATCAATGGCTGAAGAAACTGGCTTCCATTCATAAATCCAAGCAGAGAGAGACACCACCAAACTGCCAGCACAAGAAAACAAGAAAACAGCACAAGAAAACAGCAAAACAGCAGGGACCCAGGCAGAGCTCAGACTTCTCTGCATACTTTGCCTTCATAATCAGATCCGCCTCCAAACACACCACAGGGTTGGACCACAGGATCCACACCCAGTGACTCCTCTTCCATCAAAGCAGCAGGAAATCCAAATTAAAATCCTTTAAAAAAACATAGTTTAGAGACAGTTGTGGTAGGGCATGCCTTTAATCCCAACACTGCTGGAGGCAGTGATAGGAGGATCGCTGTGAGTTTGAGGCTACACTAGGACTACATAGTTAATTCCAGTTCAGCCTGGACCAGAGTGAGACCCTACCTCGAAAAACCAAAAAAAAAAAAAAAAAAAATTTAGCCAGGTGTGGTGGCACACACCTTTAATCCCAGCACTCAGGAGGCAGAGGTAGGAGGATCACTGAGAGTTCGGGGCCACCCTGAGACTACATAGTGAATTCCAGGTCAGCCTAGACTAGAGTGAAACCCTACTTCGAATAACCAAAAAAAAAAGAAGAAAGAAAAAATATTTTATTTGTGTCAGGCATGGTGGGGCACACCTTTAATCCCAGCACTCTGGAGGCAGAAGTAGGAGGATTGCTGAGAGTTTGGGCCACCCTGAGAATACATAGTAAATTCCAGGTCAGCCTGAGCCAGAGTGAGACCCTACGTCGGAAAACCAAAAAAAAATAATAATAATAATGATAATAATAATAATAATAATAATAAATAAAATAAAATAATTTATTTATTTGATCAACACGAGAGTTTTGACCTACCCTGTTTCCAACCTGGGCCGGATCACCCCTCCTTAGGCAACCTGGTAGTCCCCCGCTCCCGGGAGGTCACCATATTGATGCCGAACTTAATGTAGACACCCTATCAGCATAGCTCACTGCAGCCCAGAACTCCTGGACTCAAGCAATCCTCCTGTCTCAGCCTCCAGAGTAGCTGGGACTACAGGCACGTGCCACGGTGCCCAGCGATTTATTGATTTGAAAGAAAGAAGCAGAGAGAGAGAGAGAGAGAATGGACGTGCCAGGGCCTCTCTCAGGGCTCACTCTGCCTCTTTCCATCTCTCAAATAAAAAATAAAAATTAAAAATATTTTTAAAAATATTTTTAAAAAACCTAGAGCCAGGCGTGGTGGCGCACACCTTTAATCCCAGCACTTGGGAGGCAGAGGTAGGAGGATCACCGTGAGTTCGAGGCCACCCTGAGACTACATAGTTAATTCCAGGTCAGCCTGGACCAGAGTGAAACCCTACCTCAAAAAACCAAAAAAAAAAAAAAAAACAAAAAAAAAAACTAGGCCTATGGGGGGCGGGGACATACATTCAAACTACCATAGTTCAGTTCCCCATTGCCCATGTAAAGCCAGATGCTCAAAGAGTTTATGTGTGTGTTTCTCTCTCTCTCCTCACAAATAAATTAATAAAAATATTTTTTTCTGGTGTGTGGTTCTCAAGGAAAAGTCTCACTCTAGCTCAAACTGACCTGGAACTCACTCTGTTCTAGGTTGGGCTGGGACTTACAGCAATCCTCCTACCTCTGGCTCCAGAGTTCTTGGATTAAAGGAATGTGCCACCATACATGGGAAATAAAAATAATTTGGGGGCTGGAGAGATGGCTTAGCAGTTGATGCACTTGTCTGAAAAGCCAATAGACTGCTGTTCAAATTCCCAGGACCTATGTAAGCCAGATGTACAAGGTGACACATACGTCTGGAATTCCTTTACAGTGGCTGGAAGCCCTGGCGTGCCCATTCTTTTCTATCTGCCTCTTCCTCTCTCTCATTCTCTCTTTCTCTCTCTTTTCAAATAATGTTTGTTTGTTTGTTTGTTTATTTATTTATTTATTTATTTATTTATTTATTTATGAGAGAGAGAGAGGAAGAGGCAGAGAAAAAGGGCACGCCAGGGCTTCCAGCCACTACAAACGAACTCCAGACTCATGTGCCCCCTTGTGCATCTGGCTTACATGGATCCTGGGGAATCCAACTGGGGTCCTTAGGCTTCGCAGGCAAACGCCTTAACTGCTAAACCATTCCCCCAGCCCCTCTTTTTTGTTGTTGTTGGTTTTTTTTTTTTGTTTGTTTATTTTTCAAGGTAGGGTCTCACTCTAGCCCAGGCTGACATGGAATCCATTCTGTATTCTCAGGGTAGCCTCAAACTCATGGCAATCCTCCTACCTCTGCCTCCCAAGTGCTGGGATTAAAAGCATGCGCCACAACACCCGGCTTCTCTCTCAAATAAATAAATAATGTTTTGTTTTGTTTTTTAAAGATTTTATTTTTATGTATTTATTTGAGGCAGAGAAAGGGAAAGAGAGAGGAAAAAGAGAGAGAGAGAGAGAGACAAAAAAAGAGAAAGAGCCGGGCGTGGTGGCGCACGCCTTTAATCCCAGCACTCGGGAGGCAGAGGTAGGAGGATCGCCAAGAGTTCGAGGCCACCCTGAGACTACATAGTTAATTCCAGGTCAGCCTGGACCAGAGTGAGACCCTACCTTGCAAAACCAAAAAAAAAAAAAAAGAGAAAAAGCAAGAATGGGTGCACCAGGGACTCTAGCCACTGCAAACAAAACTCCAGACGCATGCACCATTATGTGCATCTGGTTTACGTGGGACCTGGAGAATTGAACTGGGGTCCTTAAGCTTCACAGGCATGTGCCTTAACCGCTAAGCTATCTCTCTTGCCCTTGTTTGTTTTTTTAAAGTAGAGGTGGAGAAATGACTTAGTAGTTAAGGCACTTGCCTGCAAAGCCAAAGCACCCAGGACACACATAAGCCAAATGCACAGGACAATGCATGCATTTGGAGTTCGTTTGCAGTAGCTGGAGGCCCTGTCATGACCATTCTTCCTCTCTCTATCTGCCTCTTTCTGTCTCTCAAATAAATAAATAATAATAAATATGTAAAAGCCAGGCATGTTGGCACACACCTTAATCCCAGCACTTGGGAAGCAAAGGTAGAAGGACTGCCTTAGGTTTGAGGCAACCCTGAGACTGCATAGTTAGTTCCAGGTCACCCTGGGCTACAGTGAAACTCTACCATGAAAAACAAACAAACAAACAAACAAAAGTTAAAAAATAAAAATAAAAAATTATTAAAAAGAGCCTTGTGTGGTGGCTCACGCCTTTAATCCCAGCACTCGGGAGGCAGAGGTAGGAGATCGCCGTGAGTTCAAGGCCACCCTGAGAAAACAGAGTGAATTCCAGGTCAGCCTGGACTAGAGTGAAACCCTACCTCGAAAAACAAACAAAAAAAAAAACAAAACAAAAAAAAAAATTATTAAAAAGTAATTTGGCTTGGGAGGCAGAGGTAGGAGGATCACCATGAGTTCAAGGCCACCCTGAGACCACATAGTGAATTCCATGTCAGCCTGGGCTACAGTGAGACTCTACCATGAAAAACAAACAAACAAACAAAAAATACAGAGTGAATTCCAAGTCAGTCTGGGCTATTAAGACCCTACCTTACCCCCCCCCTCAAAAAAAAGTGATTTGGAGGCTGGAGAGATGGCTCAGCAGCTAAGACACCTGCCTGCAAAGCTTAAGGACCAGGTTGAATTCCCCATTATCCACATAAAGCAGATGCACAAGGTGGTGCATGGGCCTGGAGTTTGTTTGCAGTGGCTAGAAGTTCTGGCACACCCATTCTTTCTCTCTCTCTCTCCCTCCCTCTCTCTCTGTCAAATAAACACATAAAATTTTAAAGGTAATTTTAAAAATATTTTATTTATTATTTGAGAGAGAGAGGGAATATGGGCACATCAGGGCCTTCTGCCACTACAAACAAACTCCAGACATATATGCCACATATGCATCCAGCTTTACATGGGACCTGGGGCATTGAACCTGGGCCTGCAGGTTTTGCAAGAAAGTGCCTTTAACCACTAAGTCATTTTCCCAGCCACTAAATAAAGTATTTCTTTTTATTTTTATTTTATTTTTTGGTTTTTCGAGGTAGGGTCTCACTGTAGCTCAGGCTGACCTGGAATTCACTATGAAGTCTCAGGGTGTCCTCAAACTCTTTGCGATCCTCCTACCTCTGCCTCCCGAGTGCTGGGATTAAAGGCGTAGGCCACCTCGCCTGGCCCAAAACAAAGTATTTCCTACAGTCCTAGAGGCTAACAGACCAAGATCAAGTTGCTGCAGATTTAATATTAGTGAGGGCTGCTATCTTCAAAGACCCATGTATCTTTGCTATATCCCCACCTGGAATAAAAGCAAAAAAGGATGGAAATGTTCCTTCAGACCCTTTTATAAAGGTTTGAATTCCTTCCATGAGAGGAAATCTGACAGCCTAATCACCTGTTGTACTATTGCATTGAGGATTAAGTTTCAACATAATATTTTTTTTTTCGATGTCTCACTCTAGCCCAGGCTGACCTGGAATTCACTATGTAGTCTCAGAGTGGCCTCGAACTCATGATGATCCTCCTACCTCTGCCTCCCAAGTGCTGGAATTAAAGGTGTGCACCAACACGCCTGGCATAATTTTGTTTTGAGGCAGGATCTCACTTTGGCCCAGGTTAATCTTTTTTTTTTTTTTTTGGTGTTTTGAGGTAAGGTCTCACTCTGGCCCAGGCTGACCTGGAATTAACTATGTAGTCTCAGGGTGGCCTTGAACTCATGGCAATCCTCCTACCTCTGCCTCCCGAGTGCTGGGATTAAAGGTATGCACCACCACGCCCGGCTTCCAGGTTAATCTTGAACTCACCTTAACCCAGACTGGTCTCAAACTCACAGCAGTCCTCCTACCTCAGCCTCCCAAGCTCTGGGATTAAAGGCATGTGCCACCACCACGCCTTGGCTGTTTATTTATTTATTTATTTATTTATTTATTTATTTTTAATTATTTATTTGAGAGAGAGGAAGATAGAGATAGAGAAAATGGGAACACCAGGGCCTCCAGCTATTGCAAATGAACTCCAGATGCTTGCCTTACCTTGTGCATCTGTCTTACATGGGTCCTAGGTAATTGAACCTGTGTCCTTTGGCTTTGCAGACAAGTGTCTTAACCACTAAACCTGTTTTTTTTTTTTTGTTGTTGTTGTTTTTTTAAGGTAGATTATCTTTCTAGCTCAGGCTGAACTGGAACTCACTCTGTAGTCCCAGGCTGGCCTCAAATTCACAGGGATTCTTGTACCCTGCCTCCCAAATGCTGGGATTAAACAAACATTGTTTGTTTGTTTTGTTTTGCTTTGTTTTTCGAGATAAGGTCTCACTGTAGCTCAGGCTGACCTGGATTTCACTATGTAGTCTCAGGGTAGCCTCGAACTCATGGTGATCCTCCTACCTCTGCCTCTCAAGTGCTGGGATTAAAGGCGTGCGCTACCTCGCCCGGCTCTAAAAAATATTTTTATTTATTTATTTTGCAAGCAGAGAGAAAGTGAAAAGAGACAGAGAGAATGGGTGCACCAGGGCCTCCAGCCACTGCAAACAACTCCAGATGCATGCACCTCTTTGTGCATCTGGCTTTACATGGGTACTGGGGAATTGAACCTGGTTCATTAAGTATTGCAGGCAAGCATTTTAATTTCTAAGCCATCTGTCCAGCCCAGGAACATAATCTTTTAAAGTTTTTTTTTTTTTTTTTTTTTTGGAATCAGAGAGAGAGAGAAAGAAAGAAGAGAGAGCCAGACATGGTGGCGCATGCCTTTAACCCCAACACTTGGGAGGCAGAGGTAGGAGGATCACCACGAGTTCAAGGCCACCCTGAGGCTACATAGTGAATTCCAGGTCAGCCTGGGCTAGAGTGAAACCCTACCTTGAAAAACCAAAAAAAGAAAAAAGAAAGAAAGAGAGAGAGAGAAAGGGTGCACCAGGACCTTCAGCCACTGCAAATGAACTCCAGATGCATGCACCACCTGTGCATCTGGTTTACATGGGGAATCAAACCTGGGTTCTTTGGCTTCACCGGCAAGTGCCTTAACTGCTAAGCTATCTCTCCAGCCCAAAGGTTTTTTTGTTTTGTTTTGTTTTGGTGGTGCACACATGCCTTTATTTAACTCCAGCAACCATGATTTTTACAAAACACTAAATATAGGTATGCAAGCTCATTCCATACTAGTTCCACACATTCCCAACTATGGGGTTCAAAGGCTAGGCTAGAGTAGAAAATGAAGCCCCATTTATCTGCCACTTTAAAAACGTAGGAGGATCGCCGAGAGTTCCCAGGTTGTAACAGGTCTGGAGACGCCAAAAAAAAAAAAAAAAAAAAAAAAACTTGTAACCTCACACAGAGCCAAAGTTTTTATTTATTTAGTTATGTATGTGAGAGAGACTATATATGTAGGAGTGTGGCAGGGTCTCTTTTCACTGCAAATGGATGGCTATCTGATTTTACATGGGTGGCTAGGGAATTGAACCTAGGCCATCAGGCTTAGCAATCAAATGCCTTTAACCACTTAGCCATCTCCTCAGACTCCATAATTCTTTTATAATTTTTATATGACAGAGATGCAGAAAGAGGAATTGGCACACCAGAGCCTCCAGCCACTGAAATCGAACTCCAGACACGTGTGCCACCTTGTGTGCATGAATAACTTTGCATGCTTGTGTCATCTTATATTCTGGCTTACATGGGACCTGGAGAGTTGAACATGAGTCCTTAGGCTTCACAGGCAAACACCTTAACCTCTAAACCATCTCTCCAGCCTCATAATTTTTAAAAAATATTTAATTAATTTATTTATTTGAGAGAGAGAAATATAGGCAGAGAGAGAGAGAGAATGGGTGTGCCAGGGCCTCCAGCCACTGCAAATGAACTCCAGATGCATGCATCCCCTTGTGCATCTGGCTTATGTGGGTCCTGGAGAGTTGAACCGGGATCCTCTGGCTTTGCAGGCAAATGTTTTAACTGCTAAGCCACCTCTCCAGCCCCACCTCATAATTTTTTTTGAGATAGTGTCTTACTATGTAACCCAGGCCAACTTCAAAATTACTGTCCTCCTGCCTCAAGTACTGGAAGCTGTATGTAACTACAAACAGCTTCTCAACATGCATTTTGTTTTTGTTTTTTTTTCCTTTTTAAAAAATTTTTATTTATTTAGTTGAGAGCCAGGCATGGTGGCGCACACCTTCAATCCCAGCACTTGGGAGGCAGAGGTGGGAAGATTGCCATGAGTTCAAGGCCACCCTGAGAATACAGAGTGAATTCCAGGTCAGCCTGGGCTAGAGTGAGACCCTACCTTGAAAAACCAAAAAAAAAATTTATTTATTTGAGAGCGAGAGCGAGAGAGAGAGAGAGAGAGAAATGGGTGCACCAGGGCATCCAGCCACTGCAAACAAACTCCAGATGCATGCACCCCCTTGTGCATCTGGCTTACATGGGTACTGAGGAATCAAGCCTCGAACTGTGGTCCTTAGGCTTCACAGGCAAGCACTTAACCACTAAACCATCTCTCCAGCCCTTTTTGTTCCTTTTTATTGACAGCTTTCATACTTACAGACAATAAACCATGATAATTCCCTCTCCTCCCCCACTTTCCTCTTCACAAATCTGCACTCCATCATATCCCCCCTTCCATTAGTCTTTTATTTATTTTTTTAATTTTTAAAATTATTTTATTTATTTTTGGAGAGAGACACAGAGAGAGAGACAGACAGAGAGGGAGAGGGAGACAGATAGAGATGGGCGCGCCAGCAGTCTGTCAGCTGCTGTGAACGAAATCCAGATGTGTGCGCCCCCTTGTGGGCAAGTGCGGCATTGTGCCCTTGCATCACTTTGCATCTGGCTAAACGTGGGACCTGGAGATTGGAACCGCTGGAGATTGGAACCAGCGTTCTTAGGCTTAGCAGGCAGGCGCCTTAACTGCTAAGCCATCTCTCCAGCCCTAGTCCTTTATTTTGATGTCATCATCTTTTCCTCATCTTTTGAGGGTCTTATGAAGATAGTGCTAGGCACTTCAAGGTCATAGATATCAAGGCCAATTTCTGTCTGGTCAATTGCATTATAAGCAGTTGCACCCTTCCTTTGGCTCTTACATTTTTTCTGCCACCTCTTCCACAATGGACCCTGGGCCTTGGAAGGTGTGGTAGAGATGTTTCAGTGCTGAACATTCCTCCATCATGCCTTCACAGCACTATGGTGCCTGTTGGGTCATGCCAGTGGTCACTACCACCTGAAAAGAAAAGCAACCCATGGTCCATCCTCACAGCTCCATTGGGTCTCCACTCAGGCATCCAGCAAACATGCTTCACACTGCCCATGGCCATTTCCAAAACACAAGACCACTTTTGCAAATTCAGTTACTATCTCCTTCCTGCATTTCTTATACTCTATAATACCAGGTAGGGTGCCAATCCAAGGGGGGAATAAAGCAGACTTTGAAGAACAGGACACTCCTTGAGCTCTCAGGCCCCTTCAAAATATTAAAACAGCTGGGCGTGGTAGTGCACACCTCTAATCCCAGCACTCAGGAGGCAGAGGTAGGAGGATTGCCTTTAGTTCACTACATAGTGAATTCCAGGTCAGTCTGGGCCAGAGCAATACCCTACCTTGGAAAAAAAAAAACAAAAACCATTGCCCCACCTAAACCTGGTATAGTGGTACTTGCCAGGAAGCTTGGAAAGCCCAGGCAGGAGGATCATTATTTTAGGACATCCTGGATTACATAGGAAACAACAACAACAAAAAAAAAAAAAACACAAAAATGAAAACAAAAACCAGACATCTTATTCAAGTAGAAGAGAATTCCATACCTCTCTGTAGTCTGCCTAATTCCCAACTACTTTCTTTTGACTATAAAAGCTTTTTTCTTCTTCTTCTTCAAGGTAGGGTCTTGCTCTAGCCAGGCTGACCTGGAATTCACTATGTAATCTCATGCACGGCTTATGAAAAGCTTTTGTAACCTCTTTTATTTTATCTATATGAGAAAAAGAAAGAGAGAGAGAAACAGAAAGAGTGAGCATGAGTATGCCACAGCCTCTTTCCCATGTGAATGAACTCCAGACACATGAGCCACTTTGTGCATCTGGCCTTATGTGGGTGCTGGGGAATCAACCAAGGCTGGTAAACTTTGCAATTAAAGCATTTTGACTGCTGAGCTATCGCTCCAGCCCTATAACCACCTTTAAAGAGGAGCTCCTGATAAGTTAAGTTTGTTCATAGAGCATAGCCACTCAGATTAGCTCAGAATAAACTCTTTTTTCTCCTCCTCCTTTTCTTTTTGATTATGCTTTATTTTTCTCAAGATAGGGTCTCACTCTAGTCCAGGCTGACCTGGAACTCACTCTCTAGTCCCAAGCTGGCCTTGAACCCATAGCTATTCTCCTACCTCTACCTCCCAACTGCTGGGATTAAAGGTGTGCACTACCACGCCAGACTTTTCTTTCTTTCTTTTTGGTTTTTCTAGGTAGGGTCTTTCTCTAGTCCAAGCTGTTCTAGAACTCACTCTGTAGTCCTAGGGTGGCCTCAAATTCATGGCGATCCCATTACCTCTGCTGGAATTCACTATATAGTCTCAGGGTGGCCTGGAACTCCTCCTACCTCTGCCTCCTCAGTGCTGGGATTAAAGGCATGTGCCACCATGGGTGTACCAGGGCCTGTAACCACTGCAAATGGACTCCAGACACATGTACCACAGTGTGCAACTGGATTTATGTAGGTACTGGGGAATCAAACCCTGGTCCTTTGGCTTTGCAGGCAAGCACCTTAAGTGCTAAACCACTACTTTTTAAAAAATTTTGTTTTTGTTTATTTATTAGAGACAGAGAAAGGGAGAGAAAAAGAGAGAACAGGTGCATCAAGGCCACTAGCCACTGAAAATGAACTCCATACACATGCACCAACATGTGCATCTGGCTTACATGGGACTTGGCGAATCAAACCTGGGTCCTTAGGCTTTGCAGACAAGTGCCTTAACTGCTAAGCCATGTCTCTAGTCCCCCTACCCCCACTTTTAAAACAGGATCTCAAGTAGCTCAGGCAGGCCTCCAACTTTTTCAATCCTCTTACATAAGCCTCCTGGGATTACAAATGTGTGCCATTGAGTCTGGAGAGATGTCTCAGCAATTAAGGCACTTGCCTGCAAAGCCTAATGACAAGAATTGTTGGCTACCACACTGTAGGAGTTAACTACTGAAGTTAGTTAGGTGGAACAGATTCTTTTTTTTTTTTTTTTTCTTCAGGGTAGGGTTTCACTGCAGCCCAGGATGACCTGAAATTCACTATGTAGTTTCATGGTGGCCTAGAATTCATGGCATTTTTCCTACTTCTGCCTCTGTGCCACCATGCCCAGCTTCAATGAATTTTTGTTTTGTTTTGTTTTTGTTTTTCGAGGTAGGGTCTCACGCTAGCTCAGGCTGACCTGGAATTCACTATGTGGCCTCCTACCTCTGCCTTCCAAGTGCTGGGATTAAAGGCATGCACCACCATGCCTCACCATGCCCGGCTTCAACAATTTTTTTTTTTTTTTTTTTTTTTTTTTTGGTTTTTGAGGTAGGGTCTCACTGCAGCTCAGGCTGACCTGGAATGCACTATGCAGTCTCAGGGTGGCCTCGAATTCACAGTGATCCTCCTACCTCTGCCTCCCAAGTGTGCCACCATGCCCAGCTTCAACGATTTTTTTGTTTTGTTATTTTATTTTCAAGGTAGAGTTTCACTTTGGTCCAGGTTGACTGGAATTAACTATGCAGTCTCAGGGTAGCCTTGAACTCATGATGATCCTCCTACTTCTGCCTCCCAAATGCTTTCAACGATTTTTTTATGAGACAGAATTGGCATGCCAGGGCCTCCAGCCACTGGACTCAAACTTCAGACATATGTACCATCTTGTGTGCATGTGCAACCTTGCGTGCTTGCATCTTTATTTTTTTTTTAACTTTTTAAGATTTTTATTTATTTATTTATTTATTTATTTATTCATTTATTTATTTATGATAGAGAGAGGGAGAGAGAAATAGAGTGAGTGAGAATGGGCATGCCAGGGCCTTTAGCCGCTGCAAAAGAAGTCCAGACACATACGCCACTATGTGTATCTGGCTTACATGGGACTTGGAGAACTGGGTCCTTAGGCTTCACAGGCATGCACCTTAACTGTTAAGCCATTTCTCCAGCCCTCTTTCTTACTCTCTCTCTCTCTCTTTTTTTTTTTTTTTTTTTTTTGAAGTAGGGTCTCACTCTAGCCCAGGCTGACCTGGAATTCACTCTGTATTCTTTTTCTTTTTCTTTCTTTCTTTTTTTTTTTTTTTTTTTTTGGTTTTGCAAGGTAGGATTCACTCTGGTCCAGGCTGACCTGGAATTAACTATGTAGTCTCAGGGTGGCCTTGAACTCATGGCGATCCTCCTACCTCTGCCTCCTGAGTGCTGGGATTAAAGGCATGCACCACCATGCCCGGCTCATCACTCTGTATTCTTTTTTTTTTTTTTGGGGGGGGGTTTGAGGTAGGGTCTCACTCTAGTTCAGGCTGACCTGGAATTCACTATGTAGTTTCAGGGTGGCCTCGAACTCACGGCAATCCTCCTACCTCTGCCTCCCGAGTGCTGGGATTAAAGGCGTGAGCCACCACGCCCGGCTCACTCTGTATTCTTAAGGTGGCCTTGAACTCATGGGAATCCTCCTACTTCTGCCTCCCAAGTGCTGGAAAGAGAGAGAGAGAGGGAGAGAGGATGATGTTGAATGAGGTACTAAACTCACCAGGAATTGGGAGGCTTGACCAGAGTTTGGTACTGGACAGCAACAGAAGTGATAGGTCAATATTTCTAGATCACAAGAATTAGAGCTGAGAGTTGCATGTAGTAATAAGGACCCAACATACCTCCAGTTCCAGGCTACAGGGGCTGTGAAAGGTAACATCTGTCCTTTTAAGGCTGTCCTTGATAGAAGCCAGGGTTCCATAGAAAGAGAAACAGAGAGGAAATTGAAGACAGGGTAGTTTTTAAATAAGATTTTATTTTTATTTATTTATTTGAGAGAGAGATACAGAAACAGGCAGGTAGACAGAGAGAGAGAGAGAAAGAGATTGGGCATGCCTCCAGCCACTGCAAACGAACTCCAGATGCATGTGCCCCTTGTGCATCTGGCTTATGTGGGTCCTGGGGAATCGAATCTGGGTCCTTTAGCTTTGCAGGCAAACGTCTTAACAGCTAAGCCATCTCTCTAGCCCAGACAGAGTGGAACACAAAAGAGCATGACATGGCTGGATCAGAATAAACAATGTGGGAGATTTGTAGTGAAGTTCACTCGGGTCTGTTCCAGTTATTCTACCTCAGCAGTGTCCAACACACCCCTTCTTCCCCTGGAATTTACTATGTAGTCCCAGGCTGGCCTCAAATTCACAGTGATCCTCCTACCTCTGCCTCTCCAGTGCTGGGATTAAAGGCATCAACCACAAAGCCCAGCTTTTGTTTTAACTTTTTTATTGACAGCTTCTATAAGTATAGAGTAAAACACGCTAATTCCCTCCCTGCACTCCCATTCTCCCCTTCTCAAATCTACCCTCCATTAAATTCCCTCTCCTTTCCAATTACCGTCTCTCTCTTTCTCTCTCTTTGATTTTTTGAAGTAGGGTCTTGCTCTAGCACAAGCTGACCTGAAATTTGCTATATAGTCTCAGGGTGACCTCAGACTCATGGCGCTTCTCCTGACCTCTGCTTTCTGAGTGCTAAGATTAAAGGCATGTGGGCTGGAGGGATGGCTTAGCAGTTAAGGCATTTGCCTGCAAAGCCAAAGGAACCAGGTTCGATTCCCCAGGACCCATGTTAGCCAGCTGCACAAGGTGGCGCATGGATCTGAAATTCATTTGCAGTGGCTAGAGGCCCTGGCCGGCCTATTCTCCTCTCTCTCTCTCTGTCAAATAATTAAATAAAAAATGTTTTTTAAAAAGATTAAAGGCACGTGCTACCACCCCCGCTTAGTCTTTCTTTTATTTTGATGTCATCCTCTTTTTCTTCCTATTATGCAGGTCTTATGTAGGTAGTTGCAGGTACTGTGAGATCATGAATATCCAGGCCATTTTCTATCTGGAAGAGTGCATTATAAGCAGTCCTACTCTTCCTTTGGCTCTTACATTCTTTCTGCCACCGCTCTCCAATGGACCCTGAGCCCCTTGGAAGGGTGCAATAGAGATGTCTTAGTGCTGATTAACCACTTAAATAGATCTATAACAAGCATGGAGGGCCGGGCATGGTGGCACACATCTTTAATCCCAGCACTCGGGAGGCAGAGGTAGGAGGATCGCCATGAGCTAGGGTGAGACCCTACCTCCAAAAACCAAAAAAAAAAAAAACCCAAAAACCCGAGCATGGAGATCCAAGCAGTTATCAAACAAAATCTCCAAACTAGGGCTAGAGAGATGGCTTAGCAGTTAAGGCGTTTACCTGCAAAGCCAAAGGACTCTGGTTCCATTCTTCAGGACCCACATAAGCCAGATGCACAAGGGGGCGCATGCATCTGGAGTTCATTTGCACTGGATGGAGGCCCTGGTGTTCCCATTCTCTATCATAAATAAATAAAATATATTTTTTAAATCTCCCAACTAAAATAGTACAGGCCCAGATGGATTCATGGCTGAATTTTACCAGATCTTCATAGAAGAACTAACACCAATACTTCTCAAACTTTTCCATGAAGTAGAAAAGAAAGGAATCCTACCAAACTCCTTCTATGAAGCCAGCATCACCTAATACCAAAACCAGACAAAGATATGACGAAAAAAGAAAATTACAGACCAGTCTCCCTCATAAACATAGATGTAAAAATTCACAATAAAATATTGGCAAACAGAATACAAGAATGTATCAGAAAGATCATTCACCTTGACCAAATAGGCTTTATCCCAAAGATGGAGGGATGGTTCAACATACAAAATTGATAAATGTAATACATTATATAAATGCACTGAAGGACAAAAATCACATGATTATCTCATTAGATGTAGAAAAGGCATTTGACAAAATCCAACATCACTTCATGATAAAAGTCCTACAGAAACTGGGAATAGAAGGAACACATCTCAACATAATAAAGACTATTTATTTTTATTTATTATTATTATTATTGGTTTTTCGAGGTAGGGTTTCACTCTAGTTCAGACTGACCTGGAATTCACTATGTAGTCTTAGGGAAGGTGTGTTATAGATGTTTCAGTGCTGAATACTCCTCTGTCCCTTCTTCTCAGCATCTTCTTCTGAGTCATCCCAAGGTCACCACCATCTGAAAAGAGAAGCTTCAAACCTACCTTCCAAGGCTCAGGGTCCATTGTGGAAGAGGGGGCGGAAAGAATGTAAGAGCCAAAGGAAAGGTAGGACTCCTTATAACCTGCTCCTTCAGACACAAAATGGCCTGGATATCCACAGTGTCTGACACTACCTACACAAGACCATCATAACAGGAGGAAAAGATCATGACATCAAACTGAAAAGAAAGACTGATTGAGAGGTGGAGGGGATATGATGGAGAGTGAAATTTCAAAGGGGAAAGTGGGGGAGGGAGGGCAGTACTATGGGATATTGTCTACAATTAAAGAAATTGTCAATTAATAATAATAATCCGGGGCTGGAGGGATGGCTTAGCAGTTAAGGGGTTTGCCTTCGAAGCCAAAAGACCCAGGTTTGATTCCCCAGGACCCACGTAAGCCAGATGCAAAAGGGGGCGCATACATCTGGAGTTCGTTTGCAGTGGCTGGAGGCCCTGGCACACCCATTCTCTCTCTGTCTCTCTTCTCTCTCTCTCTCTGCTTGCAAATAAATAAAATTAAGCCTATTTATTAATATTAATAATAATAATAATAACCAGGCTGAAGAAAAGGCTTAGCGGTTAAGGTGTTTGCCTGCAAAGCCAAAGGATCCAGGTTCGATTCTCCAGGTCCCACGTAAACCAGATGCATAAGGGCACATGCATCTGGAGTTCATTTGCAGTGGCCAGAGGCCCTGGCATGCCCATTCTCTCTCTGTCTGCCTCTCTTCTCTCTCTCTGCTTGCAAATACATTTTTAAAAATTTTTTTAAAAATAATAATCATAAAAATAAAATAAATTTAAAAAACAAAAGTGAGAATAACATTAATATATGGGTGTGGACATTAAGACAAGTGCTTACTGGGAAGTTTGGTGAGCATAGTATATACATTTAGCGTGACACAATCAGACGTTACACCCCTAGGGCTCATGACTACCCCTGTCTTAGGTTTTCAGCATCAGGGATGTATTCCCTCCCATGGAGTGGGCCTCCAGTCCAATTAGAGAGTGGTTGGTTTCCCCCATAACAGACATGCCACTATTGCACCTGTTGGCTCATTTGGCCTGACTGGCCAAATTTAAAGCTTGCAGTGTTCACTGTTGAGTACCTTCACTGATGCTTTCTCTCTCCCATTGAACTTCATGCATCGTTCTGTCAACTGGTCCACATGGAGGAAGCTTTCAGCTCAGCTCCATCAGGATTTCTCAGTGACCTTGCTGCCCAAGTATGTGGAGTCTTCAGCAATAGGGTCTTACCATCTATTCCTGGTGGGAAACCAAGGGCCTCGGCAATGGCCTATAATGTTTTGGGGGTATCTGTGAACTCCCAGCCAACTACTCACTGGAAGGTATCCCATCCCTGGCACTGAAAATTTTCTAGTAACAATCTATGGCTTCTGAGTGTTCCATTGTCCAGAAAAGTAGGTTTTCATATGACTTATTTATATCCTCTTAGATTTTGATTAACCCTCCCTCCACCATTCCTTTACTCATTCTCTTCCCCTGTCCTCACTTAGACCTTTTCACCCCCATTAATCTGTTCTTCTACTTACATATATACAATACCATCCTATTAATTCCCTCCTCCCTCCCTTTCTATTCCCTTTCTATCCCCTTTCTAGTTTACTGACTTCTGCTACTGAGTTTTATTCCTACTCACATAGAAGTCCAATCATTTGTAGCTAGGATCCACATATGAGACAGAACATGTGACGTTTGGCTTTCTGGGCCTGGGTTACCTCACTAAGTATAATCCTTTCCAGATCCATCCATTTTCCAGCAAATTTCATAACTTCATTTTTCTTTACCGCTGAGTAGAACTCCATTATGTAAATGTGCCACATCTTCATTATCCACACATCAGTTGAGGGACATCTAGGCTGGTTCCATTTCCTAGCTATTATGAATAGAGTGGCAATAAACATGGTCAAGCAAGTATCTCTAAGGTAGTGAGATGAGTCCTTAGGATATATGCCTAGGAGTCGTATAGCTGGGTCATATGGTAAATCTATTTTTAGCTGTCTCAGGAACCTCCACACTGATTTCCACAATGGCTGGGCCAGATTGCATTCCCACCAACAGTGTGGAAGGGTTCCTCTTTTTCTACATCCTCCCCAGCATTTATGGTCATTTGTTTTCATGATGGTAGCCATTCTGACAGGAATGAGATGGAATCTCAATGTAATTTTAATCTGCATTTCCCTGATGACTAGGGATGTAGAACATTTTTTTAGATGTTTATATGCCATCTGTATTTCTTCTTCTGAGAACTCTCTATTTAGTTCCATAGCCCATTTTTAATTGGGTTGTTTGATTTATTATTTAATTTTTTAGTTCTTTGTATATCCTAGATATTAACCCTCTGTCAGATATAAAGCTGGCAAAGATTTTCTCCCATTCTGTAGGTTGCCTGTTTGCTCAATTCACAGTGTCCTTAGCTGTACAAAAGCTTTGTAATTTCATGAGGTCCCAGTGGTTGATCTGTGGTTTTATTTCCTGAGCAATTTGGGTTATATTCAAAAAGTCTTTGCCAAGACCAATATGTTGAAGGGATTTCCCTACTTTTTCCTCTAGCAATTTCAGAGTTTCATGTCTGATATTAAGGTCTTTGATCCATTTGGACTTGATTCTTGTGCATGGAGAGAGATTATGATCTATTTTCATCTTTCTATAGATACATATCCAGTTTTCCCAGCACCATTTGCTGAAGAGGCTGTCTTTTCTCTAGTGAGTATTATTGGCATTTTTGTCAAAGATCAGGTGGCTATAGCTGTTCCATTGATCTACATGTCTGTTTTGTGCCAGTACCATGCTGTTTTTGTTACTATGGCTCTGAAATATAGGTTAAAATCAGGTATGGTGATACCACCAGCCTTATTTGTGTTGCTCAAAATTGTTTAAGATATCCAAGGTTTTTTGTGCTTCCAAATGAATTTTTGGATTTTTTTTTTTTTTTGGAAACAGAGAGACAGAGAGAGAGAGAGAGAGAGAGAGAGAGAGAGAGAGGAAGACAGGTAGAGATGGGCGCTCCAGCAGACTCTCAGCTGCTGCAAACAAAATACAGATGCATGCGCCTCCTTGTGGTCAAGGTGGCATTGTGCCCTTGCGTCACTTTGCATCTGGCTAAACGTGGGACCTGGAGATTGGAACCAGCGTTCTTAGGCTTAGGAGGCAGGCGCCTTAACCGCTAAGCCATCTCTCCAGCCCTTGGATTGTTTTTTGTATTTCCGTGAAGAATGCTGTTGGAATTTTGATGGGGATTGCATTAAATGTGTAGATTGCTTTTGGTAGGATTGCCATTTTCATAATATTGATTCTTCCGATCCAAGAACAGGGGATGTTTTTCCATTTCTTAGTGTCTTCTGCAATTTCTCGCTTGAGTGTTTTAAAGTTCTCCTTGTAGTGATCCTTCACTTCCTTGGTTCAGTTTATCCCAAGGTACTTTATTATTGTTTTAATGCAATTGTGAACAGTAGTCATTCTCTGATTTCATCCTCTGTGTGTTTGTTGTTAGCATATAGGAAGGCTACTGATTTCTATGTGTTTATTTTGTATCCTGCTACATGGCTATAGTTGTTTATCAGCTCTAACAGTTTGCTGGGAGAGTCTTTAGGGTCCTTTATGTATAGAACCATATCATCTGCAAATAATGATAACTTGATCTCTTGCTTTCCAATTTGTAACCCTTTTATGTGTGTCTCTTGCCTTATTGCTATGGCTAAGACTTCCAGTACTATATTAAATAAAGGTGGGGACAGTGGACACTCTTGTCTTGTGCCTGATTTTAGTGGAAAAGCTTCAAGTTTTTCTCCATTTAGTATTATGTGGGTTTGTCATAAATAGCCTTTATTATGTTGAGATGTGTTCCTTCTATTCCCAGTCTCTGTAGGACTTATATCATGCAGGGATGTTGGATTTTGTCAAATGCTTTTTTTGTATCTAATGATATGATCATGTGATTTTTGCCCTTCAGTCCACTTACATAATGTATTACATTTATCATTTGCATATGTTGAACCATCTCTGTATGTCTGGGATAAAGCCTATTTGGTCAGGGTAAATGATCTTTCTAATATATTTATATATATATATATATATATATATGTATGATTTTTTTTTTTTTTTTTTTTTTTTTTTTTTTTTTGGTTTTTCTTTAGGGTCTCACTTTGGCCCAGGCTGACCTGGAATTAACTATGTAGTCTCAGGCTGGCCTTGAACTCACCAAGATCCTCCTACCTCTGCCTCCCGAGTGCTGGGATTAAAAATATTGCCACCACGCCACTTCTAATATATTTTTGTATTCTGTTTGCCAATATTTTGTTGAGAATTTTTGTATCAATATTCATGAGGGAGATTGGTCTGTAATTTTCCTTTTTTGTTCTATCTTTGTCTGGTTTTGGGATCAGGGTGATGCTGGCTTCATAGAAGGAGTTTGGTAGGATTCCTTCCTCTTCTATTTTATGGATAAGTTTAAGAAGCATTGGTGTTAGCTTTTCCATGAAGGTCTGGTAAAATTCAGCAGTGAATTCATCTGGGCCTGGACTTTTTTATTTTCTGGACTTTTTTTAGTTGGGAGATTTTTTTTATAACTGCTTGGATCTCCATACTTGTTATAGGTCTATTTAAGTGGTTAATCTCATCTTGATTTAATTTTGGTAGGTCATATAAATCAAGAAAATCATCCATTTCTTTGAGATTTTCAAACTTAGTGGAGTATATGTTCTTATAGTATGTCCCTATGATTTTTTTTTTAATCTTTCTGGTATCTGTTGTAATGGTGCCCTTTTCATCTCTGATTTTATTAATTTGTGTCTCTTCTCTCTTTCTTTTGATCAGATTTGCTAAGGATTTATCAATCTTGTTTATCCTTTCAAAGAACCAACTCTTTATTTCATTGATTCTTTGGATTGTTTTTGTTGTTGTTGTTGTTTCTATTTCATTAATTTCTGCCCTAATCTTTTTAAATTTAATTTTAATTTTTTTTTAATTTTTTGGTTTTTGGAGGTAGGGTCTCACTCTAGCTCAGGCTGACCTGGAATTCACTATGTAGTCTCAGGGTGGCCTCGAACTCATGGTGCTCTTCCTACCTCTGCCTCCCTAGTGCTGGATTTAAAGGCATGCGCCACCACACCCGGCTTAATTTTATTATTTTTTTATTGACACTTCTTTAATTGTAGACATATACCATGGTACTTCCCTCCCTCCCCCCTTTCCCCTTTGAAACTTCACTCTCCATCATATCTCTTTCCCCTCTCAGTCAGTCTCTCTTTTCAGTTTGATCTCATGATCTTTTCCTCCTATTATGATGGTCTTGTGTAGATAGGTCAGGCATTATGGATATCCAGGCTGTTTTGTGTCTGGAGGAGCACATTGTAAGGAGTCCTACTCTTCCTTTGGCTCTTAAATTCTTTCTGCCCCCTCTTCTGCAATGGACCCTGAGCCTTGGAAGGTGGGTTTGAGATGTTTCAGTGCTGAGCACTCCTCTGTCACTTCTTCTCAGCACCATGGTGCCTTCTGGTTGCTACCATCTGAAAAGAGAAGCTTCTCTAAACAAAAGTGAGAGTAGCATTAATATATGTGTGTGGACATTAAGAGAAGTGCTTACTGGGCAGTTTGGTGAGCATAGTATATACATTTAGCATGACACCTGCAAACATTACATCCTTAGTCTGCCCTAATCTTTATTATTTCTACCTGTCTACTGATTTTTTTGCCTTGTTCTTCTTTTTCCAAGGCCTTAAGGTGCAGCATTAAGTTGTTTACCTGCGACCTTTCTAATTTCTTAACATAGGCACTTAAAGCTATAAATTTCCCTGTTAGGACTGCCTTCATTGAGTCCCAAAGGTTTTGGTACATTGTGTTCTTATTATCATTTGACTCCATGAATTTTTTTATTTCCTTCGTGATTTCTTCATTGACTCATTCATCATTTAGTAGTGTATCGTTTAGTTTACATGATTTTGTGTATGTACTATAGCTTTTCTTGTTATTGATTTGTAGTTTGATCCCATTGTGATCAGATAAGAGTGCAAAAAATTATTTTAATTTTCCTATATTAAGATTTGCTTTGTGTCCTAATGGTCTATTTTAGAGAATGTTCCATGTGCTGCTGAAAAGAATGTGTATTCTACAGCATTTGGATGAAATGTCCTGTATATATCTGTTAGGTCCATTTGTTCTATGACTTCATTTAATCCAGAAGCATCTGTTTATTTTTTTCCAGGATGACCTGTCAATTGGTGAGAGTGGGGTGTTGAAGTCACCCACTACAAGTGTGTGTGGTGTTGTCTGAGACCTTAGTTGTAATAACATTTGTTTGATGAAATTGGGAGCCCCTGGGTTAGGTGCATATATGTTTAGGATTTTAATGTCCTCCTGTTGGAATGTTCCTTTAATCAATATAAAGTGACCTTCCTTATCTTTCCTAACTAATGTTGGTCTGAAGTCTACCCTGTCAGATATTAGGATAGAGACCCCTGCTTGTTTTCTAGGCCCATTTGCTTGAAACACCTTTGTCCAACCTTTCACCATAAGATAGTGTCCATCCTTTGTAGAAAGGTGAGTTTCTTGGAGGCAACAAATTGAAGGAACCTGCTTTTTAACCCAGTCTGCAAACCTATGTCTTTTGGTTAGGGCATTCAGGCAGTTGATATTAAGAGTTATTATTGAAAGGTGTGTATTTATTTTTGTCATTTTTCTTGTTTTGTAGTTCTTCCAGTTTTACCTTTCCTCTCTTGTATTAACTAGTATTGGAGTACAGTTTGTTTTTTCCAAGTTCCTTATATGTGTGTTTTTCTTTCTCTTCAGCATGAAGGATCCTTTCAAGCATTTTCTATAGGGCTGGTTTTGTCTTCAAATATTCTTTTAGCCTGCTTTTGTTGTGGAATGTCCTTATTTCTACATCTATTTGAAAGGATGGCTTTGCAGGATAAGGTAATCTTGGTTGACAGTTGTTATCTTTCAGAACTTGGAATACATCACTCCAAGCCCTTCTGGCTTTTAAAGTTGGTGTTGAGTAATCTGCTGTGATTCTGATGGACTTGCCTTTGTATGTGACTTGATTTTTCTCTCTAGCTGCTTTCAATATATTTTCTTTGGTTTGTATGTTTGGTAGTTTAATTATAATATGGCAAGGAGAGGTTCTTTCCAGGTTTTGTCTGTTTGGTGTTCTAAAGGCTTCCTGTATCTGCATTCTTGTATGATTTTGTTGAAAACACCTACTATACCTTTGGAGTGAAATTCCTCTCCTTCTACTATACCCTGAATTCTTAGGTTTGGTCCTTTTTTTTTTTTTTTTTTTTTTTTTGCGAGGTAGGGTTTCACTCTGGTACAGGCTGACCTGGAATTAACTATGTAGTCTCAGGGTGGCCTTGAACTCTCAGCGATCCTCCTACCTCTGCCTCCTGAGTGCTGGGATTAAAGGCGTGTGCCACCACGCCCGGCTGGTCTTTTTATAGTGTCCAATATATCTTGAAATTCCAATTCATACCTTCCTATTGGTTTGTCTTTCTCTTTGTTGGACTGTATTATATCTGCCACCTGGTCTTCTAGTTTAAAGATTCTGTTCTCTCCTTCATCAATTCTACTGGAGAGATTTTCTACAGAATTTTTTTTTTCACTGACTGTGTTCTTCATTGCTAGTATTTCTGACTGGTTTTTCTTTATTATTTCTATTTCCTCATTCATGTCTTGTATTGACCTCTTTATTTTATTAAATTGGTTTCCTGTGTGTTCTTTGATTCCTTTGATTTCCCCTTCATGTCTTGTATTGACCTAATTTCATTAAATTGGTTTCCTGTGTGTTCTTTAAATTCTTTGAACATATTTATAATCATTCTTTTGAACTATTTCTCAGGCATTTCTTCTAAATAATTCTCATTGAAAGTCATATCTGATGCATTAATACTTTTTGTTGAATTTACATTGTCTTGATTTTTTGTGTTTCTTGTATTATAATGTAGAGATTTTTGCATCTTGGATTAATTTAATGCTTGGATTTTATAATTATCTGCAGTAATATTAGATATATCAATCAATCTGATGTTATATATATTTAGGGTAAGAGCTTAATGTGCTAAGTGTGGCTCTTAAGACTCTCAGAGTAATCAGAAAAGTGACTCTAAGTGTTGGGTTTGCCTGCTATGAGAGTATTCAAGTAAGCTGAATGGTACAGAATATAGACAAATTCTAAAAAGTTAATTAAACAATGTACACATTCAATGAAAACAGCAGAGTATTTATGGAAAAGTAGGTATTAGGACAAACCAGTCCTCTAACAAAGTCACAGTCCCTAAGGATGTGTGTTGCCCCACACCCTTAATCCTGTCAACTGGGAAGCTAAGATTTCTGGTCTGTAGAGGGTTCCAAGGTCAGCTTGTGACCAAGTGAGACCCTACCCCAATGAATGACAGCAGAGGAAACAAAGGCACTATAAATCAGGAAGCAACAAATGAGCAGCCCAAAATATAGCTTATTTAAGAATGTCAAATCTGGGCTGGAGAGATGGCTTGGTGGTTTAGGCACCTGCCTTCTAAGTCTATGAACACTGGTTCCAATCTCCAGGTTCCACCTTTAGCCAGATGCAAAGTGATGCAAGGGTGCAATGCTGCACTTGCCCACAAGGGAGTGCATGCATCTGGAGTTCGTTCACAGTGGCTGAGAGGCTGCTGGTGCGCCCATTCTCTGTTTCCTTCTCCTCTCTCTCTCTCTCTCTCCAAAAGAAAAAGAATGTCAAATCCAACAATCCATCAGATTTAACATATAATTTACCCTGACATTGATGGTACAATTAGCCCTTCCAATGCAAGTCTATATACCAGGTTTATTTGGTGGGTACTGACCTGGTGTAATCCCAGTCACCTTTTGGGATGACTTTGGTCTTAGCTATGCAGCACGGCCACTTGGGTCCCTCTTTGCCATGCAGTGGGCTCAGGTAGGCTGCCTGGGTCTGTGGGTCACTGCTCTGATCACCTGTGCTGGGTGCTGTGTAGGAGAGATCCCTTTCCCAGGTCTCTGGTGCTGGTTGGTGCTTGTGCTGGTGGTGGGGGAGGGGAGGCTGTGAATGGAGGATAAAGTCCACCTGCTGGTCTACGTGATCCTCCCAAGCCACTCCGTTGGTCTCTGCTGTCCTCCTTCCAGGTTTCTTGAGTCTGCGAGGAGGCCAGTGTGAGTAGAGAATCCCCTCACCTGGCTTTAGAATCCTGCATCTCAGGCCAAGCCTGGCGGCTTCAGCCGCATGGAACTCACCACAGCTGCTGGAGCCACTTCTGCCTGCTTCTGTGGACTCTAGATGGTCTGGGTCTCTCCTACTTCTCTGCTGCAGTTGGTAATTTACTAAACACCTCTCTTTTTAGTAGAAGAGTGTATTTTACTGGGTTTTTTTTCTTTCTCTTCCCTAGGCTGTGTTGGCATGGTTCCTGTTCCTATTCTTCCATCTTAACTGGAAGTCCCTGGATCCTTTGCGGCTTTGGCATTTTGGAGCTGATTTTCAAAAGGAATGTGGAAGGATTTGAAACCTTGGCTCAGAGACACCTTGCAGTGCTATAAGTAGAGCTTGATGGAATATTCTTGTTAGAGTTGAAAGTCCTGAATGCAGTAAGAACTATGGACTATAAACTGGGTGTAGTGGCACACACCTTTAATCCCAGCATTCGGGTGGCAGAGGTAGGAGGATTGCCATGAGTTCGAGGCCTTCCTGAGACTCCATAGTGAATTCCAGGTCAGCCTGGGCTACCTTGAAAAAGAATAAAAAAAAAAAAAAAAAGAGCTTTGCCTGGACTGGGCTAGAAGCAGTTTGTGTTGAGAGGCTTTCTGTTATGCCTATGTCCTGAGAATTTGTACAGGGTTGCTTTGCATAGAAATAGACTAACGTGAGCTGAGGGATATGGCACAGAAATGAAATTGTGCTGAAACTTCTGCTCCTTCACCTGCAATTATAGGAGAGATTACAGCCTTTGAGATTGGGCCAGCTGACCTGTACTGAGTCAATAAGAAGAATATAGACTTTTTTTTTTTTTTTTGGTTTTGCAAGGTAGGGTCTCACTCTGGTCCAGGCTGACCTGGAATTAACTATGTAGTCTCAGGGTGGCCTCGAACTCTCGGTGATCCTCCTACCTCTGCCTCCCGAGTGCTGGGATTAAAGGCGTGCGCCACCACGCCCGGCAGAATATAGACTCTTTTGAAGGGGCCTGAATGCTCAAGTAGTGTCCTGTTCTTCAAAGTCTGATTTATTCCCCCCTAGATTAACAAATTGGCACCTTATCTGGTATTATGGAGTATAAGAAACACAGGAAAGAGAGGGTCATTGAATTTGCAACACAGTCTTGTGTTTTTGGAAACAGCCATGGGCAGTGTGAAGCATGTGTGCTGGATGCCTGCATGGAGACCTGATGGAGCCATGAGGATGGACCATAGGTTGCAGTGGAGACCCAGTGGAGATGCTGGAATCATGAGATGGCTGCTAAGGAAAGCTGCCAACCCTGGGTGAAGTTTTCCAGGACTGTGAGTAGCCTAGCTGGAGAGGTGGAATTGGAATTCCAATGATTTGTTGCTGGTTAGAATTATTAGACTTGGAGATTTGTCATTGGCTATAGTTGTTGGACTTGTAGCTATAGAATTTGATGTTTGCCCTGGTTGTTTTAAATATTGTATTGGGACTGGAGTGATGGCTTAGTGGTTAAGGTGCTTGCCTGCAAAGCCAAAGGACCCAGGTTCAACTCCCCAGGACCCACATAAGCCAGCAGCTGCACATGGGTGCACATGTGTCTGGAGTTTATTTGCAGTGGCTGGAGGACCTAACATGCCCATTATCTATCTGCCTCTTTCTCTCTCCTCTTTCTCTCAAATATATAAATGAAAAATTTTAAAAATATATTTAAATATTGTATTGGTTGAATATTTCTTTGCTATGCCCAAAGCCATCTTTGGTAGTGTGAGTCTTTATTCTGTGCCATTATGGATTTTATTTGAGGTTTATATTTTGGCATTATGGCTCAGTTAAAAGATCTTGGGAGCTGGAGAGATGGCTTAGCAGTTAAGGCGCCTACATCCTAAGCCTAAGAACGCTGGTTCCAATCTCCAGCAGTTCCAATCTCCAGGTCTCACGTTTAGCCAGATGCAAAGTGACACAAGGGCACAATGCCGCACTTGACCACAAGGGGGCGCACACATCTGGATTTCGTTCACAGCAGCTGAGAGTCCGCTGGCATGCCCATCTCTATCTATCTATCTTCTCTCCCTCTCTCTCTCTCTCTGTCTCTCTCAAAAAAAAAAAAAAAAAAAAAGACCTTGAACTGGGCTGGAGAGATGGCTTAGTGGTTAAGGCATTTGCCTGCAAAGCCAAAGGATCCCTGTTCAACTCTCCAGGACCCATGTAAGCCAGATGCACAAGGGGGTGCATGTGTCTGGAGTTCATTTGCAGTGGCTGGAGGCCCTGGCATGCCCATTCTCTCTCTCTCTCTCTCTCTCTGCCTCTTTCTCTCTCTCAAATAAATAAATAAAATATTTTATCTTTTTTTGTTGTTTTTTTTGAGGTCGGGTCTCACTCTGGTTCAGGCTGACCTAGAATTAACTATGTAGTCTCATGGTGGCCTCCAACTCACGGCTATCCTACCTCTGCCTCCTGAGTGCTGGGATTAAAGGCATGCACCACCAAGCCCAGCTTAATAAATAAAATATTTTTTTAAAAAAAGATCTTGGACTATGGGAATATTTGAACATAATTAAGATGGATAAAAATTACGGGGATGGGGCTGGAGAGATGACTTAGTGGTTAAGACATTAGCCTGCAAAGCCTAAGGATCCCAGTTCAATTCTCCAGGTTCCATCTAAGCCAGATGCACAAGGGGGTGCATGTGTCTGGAGTTTGTTTGCAGTGGCTAGAGGTCCTGGCATGCCCATTCTCACTCTCCCTCCCTCTCTCTCTTTCTCTCTATTAAATAAATAAATAAAAATAAATTATGGGGACTTTTTTTTTTTTTTTTTTTCGAGGTAGGGTTTCACTCTGGTCCAGGCTGACCTGGAATTAAGTATGTAGTCTCAGGGTGGCCTCAAACTCATGGTGATCCTCCTAGGTCTGCCTGGACCAGAGTGCTGGGATTAAAAATCAAAAAAAAAAAAATTATGGGGACTTTTAAAAGATGGATTGAGTGCTTTGCATTTTACATCATGGATGGTTATCAGTTTATGGGGACCAGGGGTGGAATGTGGTGGTTTGATTCAGGTATTCCCCATAAACTTAGATGTTCTGAATGCTAGGTTCCCAGCTGATGGAGATATGGGAATTAACACCTTTTTGAGGCAATGTATTGTTGGGAGCAGGATTATGGATATTATAGCTAATTTCCCCTTGCCAGTGTTTGGAACATACTCTCCTGTTGCTATTATCCTCCTAATTTTGGCCAGGAAGTAATGTTCACCTTCTGCTCATACCATCATTTCCCCTGGCATCATGGAGCTTCCCCTGGAGTCTGTAAGCCAAAAAATAAACCTTTTTTTTCCCCCACAGCTGCTCTTGTTTGGGTGATTTCTGCCAGTAATGTGAACCTGATTACAACAGAAGGGTAGGACTCCTTGCAATATGCTCCCCCAGACACAAAATGTCCTGACTATCCATGACCTTTCAGTGCCTGACACTACCTACACAAGACCATCATAATAGGAGGAAAAGATGATGACTTCAAAAATAAAAGAGAGTAGCATTGAGAGGGGAAAATGTATGATGGAGAGTGGAGTTGCAAAGTGGGGGGAAGGAGGGAATTACCATGGCCCATTGTCTATAATTAGGGAAGTTGTCAATAAAAAAGAAAAATAAATAAACAGGAGCTGGAGAGATGTCTTAATGGTTAAGCACTTGCCTGTGAAGCTTAAGGACCCCAGTTTGAGGCTCAATTCTCCAGTACCCACGTAAGCCAGATGCACAAGGTGGCGCATGTATTTGAGTTTGTCTGCAGTGGCTGGAAGCTCTGGTGCACCCATTCTCTTTCTGTCTCTCTCTCTCTCACTCTCTGTCACTCTCAAATAAATAAACAAAAATTTAAAAAAAGAAAAATAAAGAGATGTCTTAGTGCTGAACATGCCACTGTCACTTCTCAGCACTATGATAACTATTTATTTGCAAGCAGAAAGAGAGAGAGAGAGAGAGGGAGTGAGGGAAGGAGGGAGAGAAAATGGGCATGCTAGGGCCTCTAACCACTGCAAAATCCAGAAATATACACCACTTTGGGCATCTGGCTTTATGTGGGTACTGGGGATTTGAACCCCAGGCCATTAGGCTTGTAGGCAAGCACATTAATGATGGAGCCATCTCTGCAGCCCTGTATAGTACCTTTTTGTTTTGTTTTGTTTTTCAAGATAGGGTCTCACTCTAGTCCACACTGACCTGGAATTCACTATGTAGTCTCAGGCTGGCCTCTTACTCACAGCAATCCTCCTACCTCTGTCTCCCAAGTGCTGGGATTAAAGGCATGTGCCACCACACCCAGCTTTATAGTATCTTTTTTTCCCTCAAGGTAAGGTCTCGCTGTAGCCCAGGCTGATATAGAATTAGTCTCATGGTAGTCTTGAACTCTCTGTAATCCTCCTACCTTTGCCTCCCAGGTGCTAGGATTAAAGGCGTCTTCCACCATGCCTGGCTATGGTGACTTTTGAGTCACCTTAGTGGTCACCTCCATCTGAAAAGAGAAGCTTCTCTAACCAAAAGTGAGAGTGGCATTAATATATGGGTATAAACATTTTAAAAAAGGGCAGTTTGGTGGGCATAATACGTGCATTTAGCCAGACAACAACAGAGGTGTTACTCCTCTAGGGCTCATGACCTACCCAGCCATAGTGCTTTGTCTAAATTTTCAGTACCAGGCATTTATTCCCTCCCATGGAGTGGGCCTCCAGTCCAATTAGAGAACAGTTAGTTTCCCCCATAACAGACATGCCACTATTGTACCAGTTGGCACATTTGCCTTGGCTGGCCAGTCTTAAGGCTTGCAAGGTCCACTGCTGTTTAACACCATTGATGACTTCTCTCCCCCAAGGTCTGCATGCTGCTTAGCTCTTTCCAGCATTCTGACAGCTAGTCAACAGGGAGGAGGTTTCCAGCTCAGCTCCAGCTTGATTTCTTTTTTTTTTTCCATCCCCAGCTTGATTTCTTAGTGACCTGCAGCCCAAGCACGTGCAGTCTTCATCAATAGTGTCTTACCATCTACCTCTAGTGAGCAACCTAGAGCCTTGTCAATGGCCTGCAATGTTTTGGGGGCATCAGAGACCTCCCTGGCTCACAACTCACTGGAAGGTATCTCACCTCTGGCACTGATACTTTTGTAGTAGCAATCTATGTCTTCTGGGTGCACCATTATCCAAAGAAGTAAGTTTCCATATGGCTTATTCATAACATCCCCTCCTTATTTTGTACTTTTTTTTTTCCCAAGTAGAGTCTCATTCCAGTCCAGGCTACCTACAATTCACTAGGCAATCCTAGGCTGCATGGAATTCAGTGATCTTCCTACCTCTGCCTTCTGAGTGTGCCACCACACCTGGCTTTCCCCTCCTTATTGAAGCACTCAATTTCTTTCTTTCTTTCCCTTCCCTCCCCTCCCCCTCCTCTCCCTTTCTTTTCCTTCCTTTTGAGGTAGGGTCTCATTCTGGCCTAGGCTGACTGGAATTCACTATGTAGTCTCAGGCTGGCCTTGAACTCTCAGTGATCCTCCTACCTCTGCCTCCCAAGTGCTGGGATTAAAGGCATGAGCCACCATGACCAACTAACTCCCCTCCTTTTTTAAAACTTTTCCCCCAGGTCTCCTTCTAGCCCAGGTTGATGTGGAATTCACTATGTAGTCTCAGGGTGGCCTTGAACTCTAGGCGATCCTCCTACCTCTGACTCCCAAGTGCTGGAATTAAAGGCTTAAAACATTTTTTTATGAGAGAGAGCACACACGTGCACATGCAAGAGAGAATTGGCATGCCAGGGCCTCCGGCCACTGCAGTGAAACTCTAGACACATGTGCCATCTTGCATGCATGGGCAAACTTGTGTGCTTGCATCACCTTGTGTATCTGGCTTACATGGGATCTGGAGAGTTGAACATGGGTCCTTAGGCTTTGCAGGCAACTGCCTTAACTGCTACACCATCTCTCCAGCACAAAACCTTTTTTTTTTTTTTTTTTTTTTTTTTTTTTTTTTTCGAGGTAGGGTTTCATTCTAGCCCAGGCTGACCTGGAATTCACTATGTAGTCTCAGGGTAGCCTCAAACTCATGGTAATCCTATCTCTGCCTCCCAAGTGCTGGGATTAAAGACATGTACCACTTGGCCTAGCCCAAAACATTTTTTTTCCTGAGGTAGGGTCTCACTCTAGCCCAGGCTGATCTGGAATTCACTCTGTATTCTCAGGGTGGCCTCGAAATCAGGGCAGTCCTCCTACCTCTGCCTCCCAAGAGCTGGGATTAAAGGCTTGTACCACCACGCCTGGCCATCAATTATATATATATATATTTTTTTTTTAATACCTCTGCTTTGCAAATTGTAAATCAGGGCTAGCAGGTGTCAGAGTTGGGGGATATGATCCAGAACCTAATCTGATTCTCTTCAACAAAAGGGGGGGTGCTGGAAAGATGGCTTAGTGGTTAAAACACTTGCCTGAAAAGCCTAACTACCAGAAATCAGTTTCCCCATACTCACTTAAAGCCAGATGCACAAAGTGGTGCACACATCTCAAGTTAGTCTACAGTGGCTAGAGTCCCTGACTCACCCATTCTCTCTGTAGCCAGAGGTAGTCACACATGCCTTCAATCCCAGTATTTGGAGGCAGAGGTAGGAGGATTGCTGTGAGTTCAAGGCTAGTTTGAGATTACATAGGGAATTTCACATAAGCCTGGGCTAAAGCGAAATCCTACCTTGAAGGAAAAAACAGTGGATCCAGGTGTAGTGGCACACGCCTTTAATCCCAGCACTCGGGAGGCAGAGGTAGGAGGATCGCTGTGAGTTCAAGGCCACCCTGAGACTACATAGTGAATTCCAGGTCAGCCCGAGCTAGAGTGAAACCCTACCTCGAAAACCAAAAAAAAAAAAAAAAAAAAAAAGAGGCCAGGCATGGTGGAAAAGGTAGGAAGAGCGGCCTGAGTTCGAGGCCACCCTGAGAATTCATAATGAATTCCAGGTCAGCTTGGGCTAGAGGGAGATCTTACCTCATTAAAGAAAGGAAAGAAAAAAGGAAAGGAAAGGAAAGAGTTGGTGACATTCCCATAAGCCCACCCCAACAATACTCTGCCTCCAGGAGGTGTTAATTCCCAAGTTGCCATCAGCTGGGAACCTAGTATTTAAGCCCCCTCCCCCCCGCCAGTTCACAGCCCATAAAGCCATAATACCAAAAATAATCCCCCAAAAAACCCATAATGGCACAGAATAAACATTCACACTGCAAAATGGCCTGAAAACAAAGAAATCCATTTAAAAGGTGAATCATTGCGGGCATGGTGGTGCACACCTTTCATACCAGCACTTAGTGAGTTCCAGGTTGCCCTAGGCTAGAGTGAGACCCTACCTCAAAAAATTGAAAATAAATAAATAAATAAACGCCCTGCCCTGCACCCTACACCGACCTCAGTCTACTCGCCTCCAGGAAGCGCGGTGCGCTCCGCAGAGCTGGGTTGGGAACTGACAGCACCTGTGCGCCGAGCTCTGCGCCCGCCCTCCAGGTCCCACGTGACATTCTTTCCTGGAGGTTACCGGGGTGCTTGAGCCCCATGGTAGGACAGTGGTAAGGGAGGGGACCACGCCAGACAAAGCCCAGTGAGGAAGGAGCTTGTTTGGGTGTACTGGGCGCGTCCTCTCCGAGCGTGGAAGAGAGGCTGCCGAGCTTCCTCCCTGCCGACAAGACAGGTGAGCGGACTTCATCCTTGAGCAGCAGCGACCTCTGTGTCCGCGGGTTACTGGACGCAGCACAGCCTGCTGTCTCCAGCGGCACTCGGGACTGGCCTCGAAGGGACCTTGTTGGGTTCGAATCCCGGGGGAGGCGGGTCTTGGAGCAGAGGCGTCCTTGGGTGCGGATGAACGGGCCAGGAAGGGTCCGAGGGGGCGGGTCCTCGGGCCAGGAACTACTCCCAGTGGAGGTGGGTCTTTGGATAGAGGCGTGTCCTCGGCCTGGGGGAGGGCCTTCGAGTAAGGGGCGGGCCTCGAACCGGCACCAGTCCCAATGGGGGTGGGTTTTTGGATAGAGGCGTGTCCTTGGCCTGGGGGAGGGCCTTCGAGTAGGGGGCGGGCCTCGAACCGGGCAGAAGTCCCAGTGGGGGTGGGTTTTTGGAAAGAGGCGTGTCCTCGGCCTGGGGGGGGAGGGCCTTCGAGTAGGGGGCGGGCCTCGAACCGGGCACTCCCAGTGGGGGTGGGTCTTTGGAAAGAGGCGTGCCTTTGGCTAGAGGGAGGGCCTCTGTGCAGGGGGCGGACCTCGAACCGGGAACCAGTCCCAACGGGGGAGGGTCTGGCAAAGGGGGCGTGTCCACAATTGGGGGGCGTGTCTCCGGGCCCCCACTGATTCTCAAGCCCAGGCGGGTTCCGCGGTCGGGCGGGAGGCGGGCCTCGGAGCAGCTGCCGGGGCAGGCGTCAGTGCGCGGCTCGCGAGGCCGCGGTATGGGGCGGGTGCAGCTCTTCGAGATCCGTCTGAGCTACGGCCGCGTCGTCTACAGCCCCGGGGAACCGCTGTCCGGGGCGGTGTGCGTGCGCCTGGGAGCGCCACTGCCGGTCCGAGGTAGGTGGCCAGTCCGCCTAGTGGGAGAGGGTGGCCGCGTGGCGTCTGCACCTGAGATGGGGTCGAGCTCCCGGAAGCTGAGAGATCGATGGGCTACCGGCCTGGGTCAGCAGTCTCCCGGGAGCCTCGGATTGCAGGAGGGCTGGGCGGGGCCGCAGGCGCTGCAGACTTGCGGTAGTGGTGGGAAGCCAGCGGAGGCCCGGGCGCGGCAGGCAGCTCGGTGGTGGCCCAGTCCTTCCGCATCTACCCCATCCTGTCTTCCCCGCCTAGGGGCGGTCGGAATACGGACGAGGGCCTAGGCACCTGTCCATCATGCCCAGGCGACCCTGACGTGAACACACATGGGTCTCTGACTTTCCCTGTCCAGGTGTCCACTAGGTCCGCTGCGCTCCGCACCTGCTGGTCCCTCACCTGGAACTTAGCTCGCGTTGGGTCACTTCTTCGCCACCTGGCTCCTGCGCAGGGCCTCTTAATTCAAAGACAGTCCTTGCCGGAGCGTGCAGGTTCCCAGCGGTGTCCACCCAGCACCTCCTTGCTTTTCCTCTTAAGGCTTATGGTTGCCCCTGGCAGTAGGGTGGCTTGTCCCAGCATCCCCTCGTTCCCACACAAGGCGGGGGGAGGGGGGGTGTCCTCTGGGAGTTGAACTGAGCCCTCTGCTGATGCAGACTTCTGGGACTCTGGATCCTGGGATCAGGTTGCTGTCTTGCCATCCATAGGACACTTGTGGGTGCAGCCTACTCTGTGCCGTGACTCTCTCCCATGAATAGAACCTTGTGTGCTACTTGGTAGCCAAGCCCCCTTGGTCGGGTGGCCACTGCGGTAACCTCTGCCTGGCCCTTGGCTCTAAGTGCAGTAGTGTGTAAATGTCCCTGCTGGGTTCTCCTCCGCTTTTGCCTCCCGTGAGAGCTCCCTGGCTGCTTGCCCAAAACCACAGTTGCCCATTTCCGTTGGACCTGACCCTTGGACCTCAGCATTGTTGGGTTGGTAACGCTGATGTCTCCTGCGGATGAATAACCATCATTCTGCTCTTAGCCATCCTGTGCTCTGTAGACATTCTGACTCTGGCCCCAGGGCAATTAGAGGTTATCCAGATCTAGGGGAAAGCTCCATTGTTGGTACCTCCATCAGGTGCTAATCTTGGTGAGGCTCCTAAAATCTCATTGCCTTATTTCCTGTATCCCCACTTGGAGTTTGGGTGGGGGTGTGTCATGAAACCTTTTCTCTGGGGAAATCCAGACACACATCTATTCATCCTAGATAGCCACAGACTTTAAACAAAGCACAATTGCACCAAAGTCCAATTTTGGTGAACTAATGAGTTTATTGGAATTATTTACAGGGTATGGGGGTCAATGAAAGACAGCTTAATCATCGCAAAGTCCCATCCCATCCTGGAGATAGTGACCTCATGGACATTGCTCCAAGGAGTCCCTCTTCTAGTTAACCTTCTAACTCCTTTATAATCTAGCTTCCTCCAAGCTTTGGGGAAGGCACAAAAGGAGACAAATGCTGTAATTCAAGATGAAGGTCTTGGCCGGGCATGGTGGCACACGCCTTTAATCCCAGCACTCGGGAGGCAGAGGTAGGAGTTCGAGGTTACCCTGAGACTACATAGTTAATTCCAGGTCAGCCTGGACCAGAGTGAGACCCTACCTCGAAAAAACAAAACAAAACAAAAAGATGAAGGACTTGGCCAAGCGTGGTGGCACACACCTTTAATCCCAGCACTTGGGAGGCAGAGGTAGGAGGATCACCATGAGTTTAAGGTCCCCCTGAGATGACTACATAGTGAATTTCAGGTCAGCCTGGACTAGAGTGAGACCTTACCTTAAAAAAAAACAAAGCAGGGTTGGAGAGATGGCTTAGGGGTTAAGGCGCCTGCCTCCTAAGCCTAAGAACATTGGTTCCAATCTCCAGCGGTTCCAATCTCCAGGTCCCACGTTTAGCCAGATGCAAAGTGACGCAAGGGCGCAATGCCGCACTTGACCACAAGGGGGCGCACACATCTGGATTTCATTCACAGCAGCTGAGACACTGCTGGTGCGCCCATTTCTGTCTTCCTCTCTCTCTCTCTCTCTTTCTGTCTCTCTGTGTCTCTCTCCAAAAAAAAAAAAAAAAAAAAACCCAAAGCAGGGCTGGAGAGATGGCTTAGCGATTAAGGTGCTTGCTTGCAAAGCCTAAAGACCCACGTTCTATTCTCCAGATCTTACATAAGCCAGACACACAAAAGTGAGGCAAGTGCAAGGTCACACATGTCCACTAGGTGGCGTAAGCATCTGGAGTTCAAAAGCAGTGGCTGAGGCCCTGGCCTGCCAGTTCTCTCTCTGTGTGTCTCTTTCTCACACTTGTTCTCTCTAAAAAATACAAAATAAAAAAATAAACAAACAAACAAGATAAGGGTCTTGTGACCTTCCCCTCCATTTACTAGGGAATTGCCAAAAACTCCATTACCATTGTTATAGACCTTGTATCACAGTACTGTTCTGCTCCAAAGTTGCCAAAGCTGTCAAGCCAAAACATCCTTTACCTCAAGATGATATCATATTATGTCTGGAGGAAAACACCATACAACCAGTATGTCTATTGCAGGAGCTACAGCAGTGATCAGTCAGCTCCCCTCGGGCCTAAGGAAAAAATGAGTGATGAGAGAAGACCTAAACTTGACTGAGGGGAGAATGTGATGCCAGTCTCAGCCATAAGGGTTGGTGGGGCACAACAGAGAGGAGAGAGACCCTGTGTAGCATTGTCCACCTGGCTTTTCCATTCTGTCACTCCTTTTTTTTGGGGGGGGGTCATTTTGAGGTTGGGTCTTTGTAGCCCAGGCTGACGTGAAATTCACCATGTAGTCTCAGGGTAGCCTCGAACTCATGGCAATCCTCCTACCTCTGCCTCCCAAGTGCTGGGATTAAAGGCATGCACCACCACACCTGACCTGTCCACTCCTATTTTGGTTGGGTTTGGGGTGAATAGGCTATTGCTTACCAGGGTCACAGTATGGATCAAATCCCCTGGTCTTCTGAGGCAGGTAGGGGTGATTGGACCTACAGTGGACAAAGGAGCTCCAGTTGATGGTCCCAATTATAAAAATGCTGAGAGACCATGGGCTGATCTGAAGAGTGGATTATTCAGGTTGCCTGTGTGTATGTATGTGTGTGCAGGGGCCACTCAACAAGCTTCCACCATCTCTACCTGAATGGAAAAGAAAGGACCATGGTTCTTTTTTTTTTTTTTTCCCTTCATTCAAGGGATGCTAGGAGGTACAGCAGAGAGGCCTCTGTGCTCTACAAGAGGACTGCTCTGGAGTTCCCAGTCTTGCTCACTGAATACTTGTCTGATGTTTGACAGTGATGGTCAACATCCAGCCATGAGGATATTAGCTGCCTCAGAGATGATATGGAGGAAAGTTGAGGAAGACAATTTTCTGACATTGCTGGACAAAAGACTATAGTCTGTTCTTATAGCTTGCTATACTTTATTGTGGGTCAGATGGTGGTCACCCCACTTACTTTATTCTCTGTGTCTGCCTTTTTTTTTTTAGTTTGTTTGAAAGAGCATCTCACTATGTAGCTGGCCTCAAACTTAAGATCTTTCTGCCTCAACCTCCCAAGTGCTAAGATGGTAGTTGTGTCACACCATTCCCAACTAGGTCTCCTCACTTTGTGTTGACCAATTCTGTTCTCATAACATCCTGAGAAGTAGCCACTCCTGTTATACTCATGATACATTTGGAAGCAGGACAAGCAAAAATGTAATGGGTGTGTATAGTAAAAGCTGCCTCCCTTCCTGTTTTGTGGGAATTGGTGGGAGTGGATCAGGTTCAAGACCTTTGGGGGATCAGGAAAGGAACGAGTAGAGAGGACTTCATCATCTTGGTGCAAAGGAAGAACCTGCTAGACAGATGACAGTGCCCATGTGTGAAGAAAGTTCCAGATGTCTCTGTAGAATACACTATGATTCTTTTAGTAGAGAACCAGAGCAGCCTCAACCTCCAATGTCTCATGTCATTAGGCACCTGTCATTTGGTGCCTACCTTTTGAAATGGTATGTACACTGTGAGAAGGCACTTTATCTTAAACCTGGATACATTGTTCTCCAGGCTGCCACTACAGTTGACGTCTTGCTAGAACACACCAGTCCTTACTTCAGGATACATGCTTGTGGGAACACCGTGCTACTTCCCAGAGCAGATGCCTTTGCATGGGAAGGAGGCTGGGACTGTAGGGATATTCCTGAAAAGCAGCTGAAACATTAAAAGCCAGAAGATGAGCCGGGTGTGGTGGCGCACGCCTTTAATCCCAGCACTCAGGAGGCAGAGGTAGGAGAATCGCCATGAGTTTAAGGCCACCCTGAGACAACATAGTGAATTCCAGGTCAGCCTGGGCTAGAGTGAGACCCTATCTGGAAAAACCAAAAAAAAAAAAAAAAAAAAAAGAAGATGAAAGAAATCTGGGTTCCTAATCAGGTTCCTGCCATCAAGCTGCACAGCAGTCTTTCCATCACAAGCACCTAAGTCTGGAAAAGAAAGGGAGTAATGTCCAGAGCCTCTCCAGCATCAAGGAGACGTCCTAGTTGTGCACAACTCCCTCATTCTCTGGCAGAACTACATCATGCCTGATCCAGTGAGTTTTTTTAAATTAATTTATTTATTTGAGAGAGAAAGAGGCAGACAGAGAGAGAGAGAAGGTGGGCCTGCCAGGGCCTCCAGCCATTGCAAACAAACTCTAGACACATGCACTACCCTGTGCATCTGGTTTACATGAGTCCTGGGGAGTTGAACTGAGGTCCTTTGGCTAAGCCATCTCTCCAGCCCGCCCTTCCTTCCTTCCTTTCTTTCTTTTTTTTGGAGAGAGAGGGAGAGGAAGACAGAGATGGGCGCGCCAGCAGCCTCTCAGCTGCTGCAAACATAATCCACATGCGTGCGCCCCCTTGTGGTCAAGTGTGGCATTGCGCCCTTTGTCACTTTGCATCTGGCTAAACGTGAGACCTAGAGATTGGAACCAATGGAGATTGGAACCAGCATTCTTAGGCTTAGGAGGCAGGCGCCTTAACCGCTAAGCCATCTCTCCAGCCCTTCTCTTTCGTTCTTTTTTTTTTTTTTAGCTTTTCAAGGTAGGTCTTGCTCTAGCCCAGGCTGACCTGGAATTCTCTCTATAATCTCAGAGTGGCCTTGAACTCATGGTAATCCTACTACCTCTGCCTCCCAAGTGCTGGGATTAAAGGCATGCACCACCATGCCCAGCATGATATAGTGATTTGAGAAGGAAATACCTCAGCCATTGCCACTGGCCTTGATCAATGAACATGAACTCCATGGGGAATTTATTTTTTATTTTTTTATTTTCGAAGTAGGGTCTCACTCTAGCCCAGGCTGACCTGGACCTGGAATTCACTCTGTATTCTCACAGTGGCCTTGAACTCATGGCAATCCTCCTGCCTCTGCCTCCCAAGTGCTGGGATTAAAGGCATGTACCACGACGCCTGGCTCTCTCTTTTTTTTTAATATTTATTTTTATTTTTATTTGAGAGAGAGAAATAGGCGGGGGGAGAGAGAGAGAGAATGGGCGTGTCAGGGCTTTCAGCTACTGCTAACAAACTCCAGATGCATGTGCCTCCTTGTGCATTTGGCTTATGTGAATACTGGGGAGCCGAACCTGGGTCCTTTGGCTTTGAAGGCAAACTGGGGAATTCTCACAGCTTGACCTGCAATCCCGCTGAAGCCAAGGAGCAGCTTTAGGTGTTTTTCTTTTCTTTCTTTCTTTCTTTTTTTTTTTTTTTTTTTTTTTTTTGGTTTTTCGAGGTAGGGTCTCACTCTAGCTCAGGCTGACCTGGAATTCACTATGTATTCTCAGGGTGGCCTCGAACTCACGGCAATCCTCCTACCTCTGCCTCCCAAGTGCTGGGATTAAAGGCATGCGCCACCATGCCAGGCTTCTTTTTTATATTATTTATTTATTAGAGAGAGAAAGAGGCAGATAGAAGAGAGAGAATGGGTGTGCCAGGGCCTCTAGCCACTGCAAATGAACTCCAGACACAAGCACCACCTCGTGTATCTGGCTTATGTGGGTATTGGGGAATTGAACCTGGGTCCTTAGACTTCGCAGGCAAGGGCTTTAACCACTAAACCATCTCTCCAGTGCCCAGCTTCAGGTATTTTGACAAGGAAGCAGCAGGCACACTGCAAACCCTTTGCCTCCATTACCTCTGATGAGAGTAGATGGCTCAAGGCACCTTTGCCTCTTATGTTGGGTGGAGGCTACTCACACAACATCACAGGATCCCTGATATTGGGAACATCACAGAGCCTGAGCTACTTGGTTTGGATGCTGTTTTTTTTTTTTTTTTTTTCTTTTTTGAGGGGGGAAGCTGGTGACCCCATGCTTCTTTGCCTGAGTTACGGGAGGTCCAGGCTGGGTGTTTGATTGCTGCCACAAGAAGTGCAATGAGAGATTCCTCATAAAGTAGTGTGAGGAATTTTGAGGAGAGGTGCTGGGTGTTCTGGTACGTGCAAGTGCAAACAGTGGGTCTGCCCCGTGTTCAGCCTGCAATTGGCAGTGTAAGGAGTGTCTGGTTTTCCATCTCCTCCCCAGCACAGGTCAAAGTACTTAATATTTGCCAGTCTGATGAGTTAACATGTAAGTCATCTGGTTTTATTTATTTATTTTTTTCTGGTTTCTAGTGAGGCTGGATATCTGTTCTGTATCTGTTTGATTTATCTACTTACTGCTGTGCCACAGCAGGGTCACTCGGGTAATTACCCCTAAACGGAAGCAATCGTGTTGTTACTGCTTACAACACAGGCTGGATGTGGTGGTGCACCCCTTTAATCCCAGCACTTGGGAGGCAGAGGTAGGAGGATCACCGTGAGTTTAAGGCCACCCTGAGACTACAGAATGAATAATTCCAGGTCAGCCTGGGCTAGAGTGAGACCCTACCCTGAAAAAACAAAACAAACAACCAACCAAACAAACAAACAAACAAAAAAAACCACTGAGGATTAGGAATTTAGCCAGCATTTTGCCATCGACTGGGGATACCTGACAGCACTCGGGCAGCCCCTGCGCCACACTGGGAGCCCTGCACTCTTTGTACTCTAGCTGGGGTCCAGCATCCTTAGATGTTTCCTCTCCACAGCACCTGAGTCGGCCAGTGAGTCTCTGCTCTAACTTTGCCCCAACCACCTTGCGAGCTATCTGTTGCCCTGTAGGTGCCATAGGTGTCCAGACTCCAGGGTGGAAATAGTTCATGGTTTGGTCTAAGAGGGCATGGCAAAAGGAATGTAGAGTGTACACCAGGATGAAGGCTAGTGTGATGAGGTTGGGCTGGCATGGAGGTTGAGGGCTGTCACTGGCAGTGCCAAGGGGAAAAGAGAGGTAAAGCAGGAAGTCATGATTCTCTAAAGGGTGGCTGGCTGGGCCTGGCATCAGTCGTGGGAGGGCAATGCATGTGCAGAACCACTTGGATTGAGGATGAGTCAAAACTCTATAAGAGGAAGCACTGTGTTCTCTGGGTGACTAACAGGAGGCCTGGGCCATGAAGTGGGGAGACTACAGGCGAAGCAGGTATGACCACCCCCAGATACTTGGGATATCTTTGTTCCTCCTGCCTGGTGGCTTCATCACAAAGATGTTAAGAGTCTGAATTATTGTCCCCTCACATGACCCTGTCAAGTTTGGGAGAAGTCAGGAAGCCGTGACCAGGCCTACAGGGACAATGGGGGTGGAAGTGCAGGTCTCTTCTTCTATTGTGATTCTCTTGGGTCCCCTCCCTTGCTTCCTTCAGCTGGGCTTCCTTGTCCAGCCGTAATTACTCAACCACATTGGGCCCAGGAATTTCTGTTGGACTAAGGAAATTTGAGCTCTTCCTCTAATGGCTCCTGTTCTGGGTACTTCACACTGTTGGTGGAGGACCAGCCTTCTCATGGTGCAGAAAGTTAGCCTCCCGGGCACTGCTGCCCAGGAAGTCTCGGCCAGCCTTCCAGTGCCAGACTGTTGATCTGCTCAGACAGGTCTGACCACATTCTTGCAGCAAAAGAGCTGGTGGTTAGCTTCCTGGAGACTTGAAGAGGCACCTACAGGCCTCACTGACTTGCATGGTGAAGGTGGGGGGCTGGGTTTTCATAGGTCTAACTAGGGGCCAAGGTAACCAATCTGTGGAGTAGCCCAGGGGTCATGTGGGAGAGCATTATCCTCTCTGTACTGTGTCTGTAAGACAGATGAAACGCTGTCAGTTTCCTTGCCAGCATGGCTCCCTAGGAGAACCCCAAGATTGGGAATGGCTAGGAGGTATTTTTGGTGAGGTGACAGGCTGCTTGCACTTTGGCCTTCCCAAGACCCTTGGCCTGTGGGTGCTGCTAGCCCTGTTTGAATCTCTGTGTTGGGGACAAGGAAGAACCTAGGCTATTGGTTGTCTGGGACTCATGCCACCTTTCCTTTTGCAGCTATCCGGGTGACCTGCACAGGATCCTGTGGGGTCTCCAACAAGGCCAACGATGGGGTATGGGTGGTAGAGGAGAGCTACTTCAACAGCTCCCTGTCACTGGCTGACAAGGGTAAGTCTGGGAGCTAGTGGTGATTGCTGGGACCCTTGCCTGTAATGGAGCCTGTCTGTCCCTGTCCCTCCCAACAACTCTGTCTTGGTTTCTTACACTGTCCTACCTTCTGGTATTGGATCTGGGTGGTTCTGACCCTTGGTGTGGCTGTTAGACTTTATCCCCTACCCCTTAAACACCCTCCTGTTTAAACCGAGCTCCTCACTGCAGTCCTCAGCTCCCACCATGGCCAAGCTGCTGTGGTGCTGGGAGACAGGCAGTGTGGGCCAGTGACTTCAGTGTCCATTGCTATCGTGGTGCTGTGGCCACTATGGGTTTCCTCAGGCTTGCCCCCACCTCCTTATCTCTGCAGGGAGTCTGCCAGCTGGAGAGCACAACTTCCCCTTCCAGTTCCTGCTTCCTGGTGAGTAGAAAGCTTGTGGCCCTGAGAACATGGGCCACCGAGGTGGCTGATGCCTGGTACCAATCCCTGCTTTCTCCCCAGCCACAGCACCCACATCCTTCGAGGGACCTTTTGGGAGGATTGTGCACCAATTGCGGGCAACCATTGACACCCCACGTTTTTCCAAGGATCATAAGTGCAGCCTTGTGTTCTATATCCTGAGCCCCCTGAACCTGAATAGCATCCCAGACATCGAGGTAAGGATGAAGCTGGGGCCTCTTTGGTGAACCTTCAGCCCTCTGTGGTGAGGGGAGCTGGGCCTCAGTGCCCTTTCCCTGGGCCATAGGAATGTAGCTTATGTTCACTTGCTGAGTTCCTCCCCCTCCACCCCTCAAGCAACCCAACGTGGCCTCTGTCACCAAGAAGTTCTCCTACAAGCTGGTGAAGACGGGCAGTGTGGTCCTCACAGCTAGCACTGACCTCCGTGGCTATGTGGTGGGGCAAGTTCTGAGGCTGCAGGTTGACATCGACAATCAGTCAGGCAAGGACACCAGCCCTGTGGTGGCCAGCCTGCTGCAGGTCAGAGCCCTCCAGCTGCCTGGGCCTGTCCCCAATGGGAAAGAAGGGGGGGTGGGTTGATGGCCTGCCCATGCCCACAGGCTGATCTTTTCTCAGAAAGTATCATACAAGGCCAAACGCTGGATTTATGATGTGCGCACCATTGCAGAAGTGGAGGGTGCAGGTGTCAAGGCCTGGAAGTGTGCTCAGTGGCAAGAGCAGATCCTGGTGCCTGCCCTACCCCAGTCAGCTCTGCCTGGCTGCAGCCTCATCCACATCGACTATTACCTGCAGGTTTGGTGTTGCCCCCAGGGCTGGGTACCCTGAGGCAGGGTGGCCTTAACCCTGGCTCCTTACCACCTGCATTCTCTCCAGGTCTCCATGAAGGCACCTGAAGCCATCGTGACCCTCCCACTCTTTGTTGGCAATATTGCTGTGAACCATGCCCCACTGAGCCCCTGTCTAGGCCCAGGATCTCCTCTTGGGGCCTTGTCCCCAGTGGTACCTTCTGCGCCACCCCAGGAAGAGGCTGTGGCTAGTGGTCCCCACTTCTCCGACCCAGTCTCCCTCTCTACCAAGAGCCACTCCCAGCAACAGCTACCATCTGCCACCTTGGGTTCTACACCTGTCACCACTGAGTCATGTGCTCAGGATAGCAGCTCTGCCCCACACTCTCTGCACCCTCCCTTGTGTGTCTCTACAGGTGCTACTGTCCCCTACTTTTCAGAGGGCTCTGGGGGTCCAGTGCCCACCACTAGCGCCTTGATTCTCCCCCCAGAGTACAGTTCATGGGGCTACCCCTACGGTAAGTGGAAAGGACATGGACTGGTTGGGGGAGGGGGGGCTAGTGTGGATGTCTGGAGACCCTTGTAGATCCTGCTGTCTCCCTGCAGAGGCCCCACCATCCTATGAGCAGAGCTGCAGTGGTACTGACCCTGGCCTGACCCCTGGGAGCTGACCCTGGAATGCTAACCCTATGCGGCCTTCTCCGGCTGGCCTGGTTTCTGCCCTGGGATGGGGTGCCCAGGACCTTGTGCCTTTGCTCTCTGCCTGGCCCAGCCACTCAGGACCTGCGGCTGCCTACCTCTTGCAGACCAGACTTTCCCTGGCTCCCCTTGGAGTCAGCCCTTTTCTCCTGGGGCTGGGGTGGGGCGGCTGGAAACGTAGACCTGGAGAAACTGTAAATAAAAGCGCTTTATTTGTAGAGCTGGGTAGAACTGGCCTTCACGCCCCACAGCCTCACCTCAAGGTAGACCCATTCCGCCCACACTCAGGTTTGCCCACTGTACTGGTCTTGCCCCAACACAGTTCGGCGAGATCTTCCCTCTGCCCTGCCCCATCCTGACACAGGCTCTACTTCATGGCCGTTTTCTTCCACACACATTGGGTACCTCACTCTTGGGCTCTTTTCCCACAATCTGGGAGACTGCAGATAGAGCTGCACTGGTCTCTCTCCGGACTGCAGTCTGTTGTCGGGAACACACTCTTCTTCCATTTGATAGTACACTCTGGCCAGCACCCTAACCATTGTTCCACGTGGCTCAATTTGGACACCTGGCCACAGAAGAAACTTGTGGAAGCAACAGATTCATGGCTACAGTAAACCTCCCTGCCCTTTGGCTATGAGTATTGTGTCCCTGCACCCTCACCCCAGCTGAGCACACAAGCCCTCAGGATTGCCGTCTAGGCCCTGTTAGCAAGCTAAAAAGACAGGGTTTTGTGAAGGCAGTATTTCTCAGAGAGGAACCTTACAGGCAGGCATTTTGGTTGAAAGGAAAGTACTGGAGGCCATGAGAAGATATATACTGGAAGTGATTATGGTGGACTTGGCCAAATTCTAGCCCCAATGGGGAGAAGTGGCTTTGCTAAGTGTGGTAGTAGTCACCTTGGCTGTGTGTATATAACCAGCCTACAGACTTAGTAAAGGAGAACAGATTCCTGGCTGTACAAACATGCAAAGCTGTGGCTTCCACCTTGAGCCCAAGGTGGTTGTCCAGTTTCCATATCACCCAGCCAATTCGGCCTGCACACCAGTGGCAAAAGAGCAGAGAAAGCCGGGCGTGGTGGCACACGCCTTTAATCCCAGCACTTGGGAGGCAGAAGTAGGAGGATCACCATGAGTTCATGTCCACCTTGAGACTACATAGTGAATTCCAGGTCAGCCTGAGCTAGAGCAAGATCCTACCTCGAAAAAAACAAAACAAAACAAAACAAAACAAAACAGAAGGGCTGAAGAGATAGCTTAGCAGTTAAGGCGCTTGCCTCTGAAGCCAAAGGACTAGGGTTCGATTCCCCAAGACCCACATAAGCCAGATGTACCAGGTGGCACATGCATCTGGAGTTTGCAGTGGCTGGAGGCCCTGGCATGTCTCTCTCTTGCTCGCTCACTCGTGCTCTCTTTCTCTCCCCCCCCCGCTTTCTCAAATAAATAAATAAATTTTTTTAAAAGAGCAGAGAAGTGGGTGGTGTCTCTTACACACGTTATTTTCTTTCTTTCTTTCTTTCTTTCTTTCTTTTTTTTTTTTTTTTTTTTTTTTTTTGGTTTTCAAGGTAGGGTCTCATTCACTCTAGCCCAGGCTGACCTGGAATTTACTATGTAGTTTCAGGGTGGCCTCGAACTCATGGCGATCCTCCTACCTCTGCCTCCTGAGTGCTGGGATTAAAGGCGTGTGCCACCACGCCAGGTTTACACATGCTATTTTCTACTCCTTGTTGGCAACATGCTCTTTCACTGGGCAGCTATATACCTGTATAGGAGGAAGGTGGGTCCTAGAGAAAAACAGAAAGTAGGCCAATTGTCTGAACCCATGCTATAAGCAGTGCACTCTTGGAATCCCACCTCTGTCTCTAGCTGGCTATATATGCTTGCAGGCATTCAGCTCCCTCACTTTGGTTCACTCATGTGAGTGTGAGTGGGAATAGGGCCTGCCTGTAGATCTGATATGAATGTGAACACACCTCATCTGCAGGTAGGCAGACACCTAAGCTGCCAGCTGGGGGGGTCAGTGGCAATTCAAGTGTAGAACCCTTCAGATCAGCAGGTCTGGTTGGCTGCAAAGTGGAAATGGAAAGGCCTCCTGTAGCTTACTTCTGATTTTTTTGTTTTTGTTTTTCGAGGTAGGATCTCACTCTGGTCCAGGCTGACCTGGAATCAACTATGTACTCTCAGGGTGGCCTTGAACTCATGGTGATCCTCCTACCTCTGCCTCCCCAGTGCTGGGATTAAAGGTGTGAGCCACCACGCCGGGCTTAAAAGTTTTTTTTTTGTTTGTTTGTTTTTTCTGAGGATCGCTCTAGCTCAGGCTAACCTGGAATTCAATATGTAGTATCAGGGTGGCCTCGAACTCACAGTGATCCACCTACTTTAAGCTGGGCGTGGTAGCGCCCACCTTTAATCCCAGCACTCGGGAGGCAGAGGTAGGAGGATTGCTGTGAGTTCGAGGCCACCCTGAGACTATATAGTGAATTCCAGGTCAGCCTGGGCTAGAGTGAAACCCTACCTCAAAAAACCAAAAAAAAAAAAAAAATTTAGCTGGGCTTGGTGGCACACGCCTTTAATCCCAGCACTTGGGAGGCAGAGGTATGAGAATCACTGTGAGTTCAAGGCCACCCTGAGACTACATAGTGAATTCCAGATCAACCTGAGCTAGAGTGAGACCCTATCTTGAAAAAAAAAAAAAAAAAACTTATTTTTAAGGGCGGGCGTGGTGGCTCATGACTTTAATCCCAGCACTTGGGAAGCACAGGTAGGAGGATTTGCTATGAATTCAAGGCCACCCTGAGACTACAGAGTGAATTCCAGGTCAGCCTGAGCTACAGTGAGACTCTACCTTGAAAAACCAAAACAATGTGTGCATATATAGTATATATGTACATATATATATGTGTGTGTGTGTATATATATATATATATTTAAGCCAGGCATGGTGAGTTCAAAGCCACCTGAAACTATGTAGTGAATTCCAGGTCAGCCTGGGCTATAGAATGAGACATCCTACCTTGAAAAACCAAAAAAGAAACTTTTTAAATTGATTTGAGAAAGAGGCAGATAAATATAATGGGGACATGCATCTGAAGTTCATTTGCAGTGGCTAGAGGCCCTGGCATGCCTGTTCTCTCTGCCTGTCTTCTCTCTGTGTCTCTCTCTCTCTGCTTGCAAATAAATAAAGCCGGGTGTGGTAGTGCACGCCTTTAATCCCAGCACTCAGGAAGCAGAGGTAGGAGGACTGCCTAGAGTTCAAGGCCACCCTGAGACTACACAGTGAATTCCAGGTCAGCCTGAACTAGAGTGAGACCCTACCTCACAAAACCAAATAATAATAATAATAATAATAATAATAATAATAATAATAATAATATATTTTTAAAGATACTAGGATGATAAGGAAGCAAGCTATGCAGATAGCTGAAGTAAAAGATTTCAGGGAGGGGATAAAGAAGGCTCCATCCATGTCAGGAGCTGAGATGGAGGTGTAGTTATGGAGGAAGTTGGTTTGAGTTGGGCCATAGGCCACAGGAGGGCTCAGGTTGCCAGGGTGTCATAAGCTGGTTTGGGCTTTGACAGTTCAGCTGTTTTAAGTAAACCTGGGATGGTGCTGGAGGCTGTCCATTCCCTTCTCTATGTGTATGCACCCCCTAGTGCCAGACTTCATAGTCATTTTCCACCACTGTCTATCTTCTTGTGAGACTGAGCAAGGACTGGCTGTCAAGATTCAGGAGTGAAGCTGGGTGTGGTGGCGCACGCCTTTAATCCCAGCACTCAGGAGGCAGAGGTAGGAGGATCACTGTGAGTTCGAGGCCACCCTGAGACTACATAGTAAATTCCAGGTCAGCCTAAACTAGAGTGAGACCCTACCTTGAAAAACCAAAAAAAAAAAAAAAAAAAAAAAAGATTTAGGAGTGACTTACTTTTTTTTTAAGTTTATTTTTATTTTTTATTTTTAGAGAGAGAGACAGACAGGGGGAGAGGGAGACAGATAGAGATGGGTGTGCCAGCAGTCTCTCAGCTGCTGTGAAAGAAATCCAGATGTGTGCCCCCTTGTGGGCAAGTGCGGCATTGCGCCCTTGCGTCACTTAGCATCTGGCTAAACGTGGGACCTGGAGATTGGAACCCGGTTCTTAGGCTTAGGAGGCAGGTGCCTTAACCACTAAGCCATCTCTCCATCCCTTATTTATTTTTATTTATTTATTTATTTATTTATTTATTTATTTATTTATTTATTTATTTTTGGTTTTTCAAGGTAGGGTTTCACTCTAGCCCAGGCTGACCTGGAATTCACTATGTAGTCTCAGGGTGGTCTTGAACTCCTGGCAATCCTCCTACCTCTGCCTCCGGGGTGCTAGGATTAAAGGCGTGCACCAACACGCCCGGCTCATCACTCTTATTTTTATTTACATTTTTGTTTTGTTTTGTTTGAGGTAGGGTCTCACTCTGGTCCAGGCTGACCTGGAATTAGCTATGTAGTCTCAGGGTGGCTTCGAACTCAAGGCAATCCTCCTACCTCTGCCTCCCGATTGCTGGGATTAAAGGCATGTACCACCACACCCAGCTATTTTATTTATATTTTGGTTTTCCGAGGTAGGATCTTACTCTAGCTCAGGCTAACCTGGAATTGACTAAGTAGTCTCAGGGTGGCCTCGAACTCACAGCAATCCTCCTACCTCTGCCTCCCAAGTGCTGGGATTAAAGGCATGCTCCACTACATCTGACTTTTTATTTTTTTATTATTTTTATTTTATTTATATTTATTTATTTATTAGAGACAGAGAAAGGGAGAGAAAGAGTGAGAATGGGCATGCCAGGGACTCTAGCCACTGCAAACGAATTCCAGACGCATGCGCCACTATGTTCATCTGGCTTATGTGGGACCTGGAGAATCAAACCAGGGTCCTTAGCCTTCTCAGGCATGTGCCTTAACCACTAAGCAATCTCTTCAGCCCTACTATTTTTATTTTACAGAGAGCAAGAGAGGGAGAGAGAGAATTGGCATGCTAGGGCCTCAGCTACTGAAATTGAACACCAGATGCATGTTAGGGCCTCAGCTACTGAAATTGAATGCCAGATGCTTGTGCCACCTAGTGGGCATGTGTGAATGAGCTTGTGCTTGCCTCACCTTTGTGTATCTGGCTTATGTAGGATCTGGAGAGTCAAATACAGGCAGGCCACTTAACTGCTAAGCCATCTCTCCAGCTCTTTTTTTTTAGGTAGGGTCTCACTCTATCCCAGGCTGACTTGGAACTCATTCTGTAGCCCCAGGCTGGCCTTGAACTCAGCAATCCTCCTATGTCTGCCCCCTAGTGCTGTGTTCAAAGATGTGCGCCACCATACTCAGCTCAGAGCAATTTAAAAAAAAGAGCTGAGCTACATAGTGAATTCCAGGTCAGCCTCTGCGAGAGCAAGACCCTTCCTTGAAAACCCCAAAAAATAATCCCAGCACTCGAGAGGCAGAAATAGGAGGATCTCCATGAGTTTGAGTCCACCCTGAGACTTCTAAATCAGCCTGAGCTAGAGCGAGGCCCTACCTCAAAAAAAAAAAAAAAAAAAAAAAAACTTGAGCTGGAGGGATGGCTTAACTATTAAGGTGCCTGCCTGCAAAATCTAAGGACCCACGTTCATTTCCCCTGGTACCATATAAGCCAAGGTGGCACATGTGTCTGGAGTTTCTTTGCAGTAGCCAGAGGCCCTGTGGCATCCATTTTCTCTGTATCATCTATCTACCATCCATCCATCTATCTATCTATCTATCTATCTATCTATCTATCTATCTATCTATCTATCTATCTATCAATCATCTATCTATCTATAATCTATCTCTTTCTCATTTATTCATTTATTAATGAAAATATTTAAAACCTTTTTAATTGACAAATTTCATACAAATATGTATTTTGATCATGATCTGCTCCTGTTACCATCTCATCCCCTCTTCCCCCAATCCCCTTGCACTGAACCTCTTCTTTTCAGCTAGTCCTGCTTTGACTTTGATGTCTTTTTTTGTTTTGGTTTGTTTTGGTTTTTCAAGGCATGGTCTCGCTCTAGCCCAGGCTGACCTGGAATTCACTATGTAGTCTCAGGGTGGCCTTATACTCACAGCAATCCTCCTAGCTCTGCCTCCCAGAGTGCTGGGATTAAAGGTGTACATCACCACTCAGGCTCAGAGCACCAAATTCTGACCAGAAAGCCCCACCAGTTAGGGCACTTCCCAACTGGGGCATTTCTCCCTGTCAGAATATCTTCCTTTTGTGAGGCAGACTTTCTAGTTAGTTGGATTATCTTTCCAGCCATATGGAGTCCCCTGTAACTGTATACTCTTCTCCCCTGACCCTAAATTGGGACCTCCATCAATCCAGGGCCTTCCTCTAGTCAAAGTTTCTTTCTTTCTTTCTCTCTCTCTCTCTCTTTCTTTCTTTCTTTTTTCCTTTCTTTCTTTCTTCCTCTCTCTCTCTCTCTTTCTTTCTTTCTTTTTTCCTTTCTTTCTTTCTTCCTCTCTCTCTCTTCTGGCAAGCCTAATATGCCTAATAGACTGCCCTTTTTTTTTTTTTTTTTTTTTAATCACAGAGAGAGAGAGAGAATTGGCATGCTAAGGGCCTCGAGCCACAGTAATTGAACTCTAGACTTGTGCACCACCTTGTGTGCATGTGCAATGTGTAACCTTGCATGCTTGCAGCATCACCTTGTGCATGTGGCTTACATGGGACCTGGAGAGTCAAACATGGATCCTTTGGCTTCAAAGGCAAGCACCTTAACCACTAAGCTGTCTCTCCAGCTGTGGAGCACCTTTATTTATATCAGGTGCATCCCATCCCATTAGCAGAGCAAGCTCTCCAAGGAACTTCCCCTGTTGAAGCATTCTCAGAGATGCATCTCAGAGAGTCTGCTTTCTCTGAAAACCAAGGAAGTCAAAATATGTCTGAGGTTAGAGAACACGACTCAGAACCTTGAGTTCTTCACTTCTCAGGCTGGCCAGAACACCAGTTTTGGACAAGAAGTTATACTAGGGCTGGGAAAATGCCTAGTGGTTAAGGTGTTTACCTGCAAAGCCTAAGGACCCAGTTTAATTCTCCAGGACCCACATAAGCCAGATGCACAAGGGGGCACATACATCTGGAGTTTGTTTGCAGTGGCTGGAGACCCTGGTGCACCCATTCTCTCTTTTTCTCTGCCTCTTCCTCTCTCTCTTAAATAAATAAATAAAAGCCGGGCGTGGTGGCGCACGCCTTTAATCCCAGCACTCGGGAGGCAGAGGTAGGAGGATCGCCGAGAGTTGGAGGCCACGCTGAGACTACATAGTGAATTCCAGGTCAGCCTGGACCAGAGTGAGACCCTACCTTGCAAAACTAAATAATAATAATAATAATAATAAATAAATAAATAATTTTTTAAAAATGTTCCCCCTCTTTAGCAGGAGTTATATTATAAGACCTTCACCAGACACCTGAAACTGCACATAGCATGAGCTCTGTATGTATGGCTTCTTCTTATACATATGATAAAATTTATAAATTAGGCACAAGAAGAGATTAGCAAAACCATTAACAGAAAAAAATGTAACACTATACTGGAATTAGATGAATGTGGTGTCTCACTCTCAAACTAGTCTATTCTGTGCTCACCTGTGTGATGATGTGAGGTCTGTGTGAGGACATGAAGAAAGGTGAATGGCATTGGCATTGTGATGTGACACATTACTAGTTTATTGACTTAGCAATATGTCAGGAGGATCAGCTGCTCTGAATGATTGAATCATGACTGTTCATGGTTGTTACAGATGACACAAATGGCTTGGAATTCTCCCCAACCCTTTAATCCGAGCACTTGGAAGGCTGGGGTAGGAGGATCACTGTGAGTTCAAGGCCAGTCTAGACTACAATGAGTTCCAGGTTAGCCTGGGCTAGAACGAGAATCTACTGTGAAAAAAGGAAACAAAAAAATATTGTAATTCGAAGTTGTCTCTTTCTCTCTCCCCCCCCCCCCCCAAGGAAGGGTTTCACCGTAGCCCAGGCTGACTTGGAATTTGCTATGTAGTGTCAGGGTGGCCTCAAACTCATGGCAGTCCGGCAATCCTCCTGTCTCTGCCTTCCAAGTACTGGAATTAAAGGTGTGTGCCACCATGCCCAGCTTGAGACTTTAAAAAAGAAAAAAACTGGGCTGGAGAGATGGCTTAGTGGTTAAACGCTTGCCTGTGAAGCCTAAGGACCCTGGTTCGAGGCTCAATTCTCCAGGACCCACGAAAGCCAGATGCACAAGGGAGCACACTCATCTGGAGTTCGCTTACAGTGGCTAGAAGCCCTAGCACGCCCATTCTCTCTCTCTCTCTCTCTCTCTCTCTCTCTCCTGCCTGTTTCTATATCAAATAAACAAATAATAAAATATTATTAAAAAATAATTTATAAAAAAACTTATTTTATTTGAGAGAGAAATACAGAGAAAGAAGCAAATAGAGAGAGGAAAAGAGAATGGGTACACCAGGGCCTCCAGCCACTGCAAACAAATTCCAGAAGCATGCATCACCTTGTGCAGCTCGCTTACATGCATACTAGGAAATTGAACCTGAGTCCTTAGGTTTCCCAGGCAAGCCCCTTAACCACTAAGCCATCTCTCCAGCCCAAAAGAATGTAGGTGCTTTTCCTCCCTAACCCCCACCCCCCAGCATTTCACCCTAGCCGGGGCTGACCTAACACTCACTCTGTATAGCACTCACTCCAGGCTGGTCTCGAGTTTATATGATCCTCCTATCTCTGCCTCTGGAGTGCTGGGATTGAAGGTGTGTGCCACCAAGCCCGGCCCAGACCAGATTTTTCATTTTTTAAAATTCAGTTTGGGGAGAAGTCAGACACATACAGGGTCAGGCTGACCCTGCCGCCACTTGCAATGGCTGCCAGATGAAGTGCTCTGACTTAGGTGGCTGCCGTTTGCTTGTTTGTTGTTGGGGGATGGGGGAAGAAGGCTTGTAAAGCTCCTGCAAGTAACCCCTACCTCATCTCATCCATTCTCTGTAACTAACCGAAATAAACTCATTGCGTTTTGCAAAACCCCGGGGGGGGGGGAGGAAATCAGCTTGGGGACTGGAGAGATGGCTCAGTAGGTAAGAGGGCTTGCCATGCAAGAGGCCTGAGAGGGTTTGAGACTCCCTGAGCTCGAGCCCTAGCACCCATAGGTGCCTGTAAACCCAGCAGTGTGGGGAGTACAGACTGGAGAATCACTGGAGCTCTCTGGTCAACGAATCTGACAGATGAAATGGCAGACTTTGGGTTTGGTGAAACACACAGCTGAGCAATAGAAGAGGACAGCTGATGTTTTCTGGGCTCCACACACATGTGCACGAGGCATGTGCATCTTGCAAACATGTGCATCTGCTCACACATGTGTACACTAAACATGCACACATACAAAAAAAATTCAGTTGGGCCAGGCGTGGTGTTGCACGCCTTTAATACCAGCACTTGGGAGGCAGAGGTAGGAGGATTGCCGTGAGTTCGGGGCCACCCTGAGACTACATAGTTAATTCCAGGTCAGTCTGGACCAGTGAGACCCTACCTAGAAAAACAAAAACAACAACAAAAAAATTCAGTTGGGGCCTGGAGAGATGGCTTGCCAGTTAAGGAACTTAAGTGCAAAGCCTAATGCCCCGGGTTTGATTCCCCAGTACCCACATAAAACCAGACACACAAAGTGGCACATGCATCTGGAGTTTGTTTGCAGTGGCTGGAGACCCTGGCGTGTCCATTCCCTCTCTCTTTCTCTCAAAGAAATAAAAATAAAATGATTTTTAGCTGGGTGTGGTGATGCATGCCTTTAATCCCAGCTCTTGGGAGGCAGAGGTAGGAGGATTGCTGTGACTTTCAGGGCCAGCCTGAGACGACATAGTGAATTCCAGGTCAGCATGAGCTAGAGTGAGACCCTACCTCAAAAAACAAAACAAAAAATCAACAACAACAACAAAAAAGTGTAAAAGGAGCTGAGGAGGGGCTGGAGAGATGGCTCAACAGTTTAAGATATTTGCTTGCAAAGTCTGACGGCCTGGGATCGATTCTCCCCTATAAAGCCAGATGCACAAAGTGGTGCACGTATCTGGAGTTCATTTGCAATGGCAAAAAGGCTCGGTGCACCTATACCCACTCTGTCTGCCTGTTTCCTTCATATATATATTTTTTTGTTTCATTCTAGCTCAGGCTGACCTGGAATTCACTATGTAGACTCAGGGTGGCCTCAAACTCACAGCAGTCTTCCTACCTCTGCCTCTTGAGTGCTGGGATTAAAGGTGTATGTACCACACTCAGCAATTTTTAAAAATTTTTTTAAATTTTTATTTATTTGCAAGCAGAGAGAGAAGAGAGAGAGAGAGAGAGAGAGAGAAATAGAAGAGAGACAGACACACAGAGAATGGGCACACCACAGCCTCTAGCCACTGCAAATGAACTACAGATGTATGTGCCCCTTGTGCGTCTGGTTTACATGGGTCCCAGGGAATTGAACCTGGGTCCTTTGGCTTTGCAGGCAAAACACCTTAACCACTAAGCCATTTCTTTCTTCTTCTTCTTCTCCTTCTTCTTCTTCTTTTTTTTTTCCGAGGTAGGGTCTCGCTCTAGCCCAGGCTGACCTGGAATTAACTACGTAGTTTCAGGGTGGCCTCGAACTCATGGCAATCCTCCTACCTCTGCCTCCCGAGTGCTGGGATTAACGGAGTGCGCCACCACGCCCGGCCACTAAGCCTTTTCTCTAGCCCAATTTTTCTTTAATTGCCAACGATGTAGTTTAGTGGTGGAGTACTTGCCCAGTTTGTGAGGGATTGAGTTTAATTCATAGTATTAAGGATTAGAAGCAGGGCGTGGTGGTGCATGCCTTTAATCCCAGCACTCAGGAGGGAGAGGTAGGAGGAGAGCCATGAGTTTGAGGTCACCCTGAGACTACAGAGTGAATTCCAGGTCAGCCTGGGGCTAGAGAGAGACCCTAACTTGAACAATCAAAAACCAAAAAAGGGTTAGTACTTAGTTTCATAGCTAGTGCTGGGATTAGAGTTGTATGCCACTATGCCTGGCTATACAGATAACTAATGCTTTGTTCCATCTGAGGATAATATATGTTAATTTTTCTCTTTTTTTGAGGTAGGGTCTCACTCTAGCCCAGGCTGATCTGGAATTCACTCTGTAGTCTCAGGGTGGCCTCAAACTCAAGGAGATCCTCCTATCTCTGCCTCCTGAGTGTTGGGATTAAAGGTGTGTACCACCAGGCCTGGCTGTTAATATTTTTAATTTTTTGTTTTATTTTTATTTATTTATTAGCAACAGACACAAAGAGAGAGAGAAAGAAGCAGAGAGAGACCAGGGTCTCCAGCCACTACAAACAAACTCCAGATGCATGCGCCACCTTGTGCATCTGGTTTACATGGGTCCTGTGGAATTGAGCCTTGAGCCAGGGTCCTTAGGCTTCACAGGCAAGTGCTTAATCACTAGGCCATCTTTCCAGCCTTGTTAATATTTTTTTATTGAGGCAATATCTCACTTTTGCACAGGCTGACCTGGAACTCACTCTGTAGCCCCAGGCTGGCCTCAAAATCATGGTGATCTTCCTGCCTCAGCTTCCCAAATGCTTGGACTACCCAACTCATATCTGATCATTTCTTTTTTTCACATCTGGTAAATTTAGTGGCTTTGCAGTTTGAAACACTTAAGCAAATTTCAGTAATATTCTTTCTTTCTTTCTTTCTTTCTTTCTTTCTTTCTTTCTTTCTTTCTTTCTTTTTTTTTTTTTTCTTTCAAGGTAGGGTTTCACTCTAGCCCAGGCTGACCTGGAATTCACTATGTAGTCTCAGGGTGGCCTCGAACTCCTGGTGATCCTCCTACCTCTGTCTCCCCAGTGCTGGGATTAAAGGCGTGGGCCACCACACCAGGCTCATCACTCTTATTTTTATTTTTTTTTTTTTTTTTTTTTTTTTTTTTTTTGGTTTTTCGAGGTAGGGTCTCACTCTGGTCCAGGCTGACCTGGAATTAGCTATGTAGTCTCAGAGTGGTTTACAAGTCTTGGTGATCCTCCCACCACACCCGAGTGCTGGGATTAAAGGCGTCCCCCATCATGCTTGGCTAAATGTTTATTTTTATTTATTTTGAGAGAGGGAGAAAGAGGCAGAAAGAGATAAACAGATGATAGATAGATAGATAGATAGATAGAGAGAATGGGCACACCAGGGCCTCCAGACACTGCAAACGTATGCACTTATCTTGTACATTTGGCTTAGTGGGTCCTGGGGAATGTAACCTAGGTCCTTTGGTTTTGCAGGCAAGTGCCTTAATTACTGAGCCATCTGTCCATCCTCTTTTATTTATTTATTTATGTATTTATTTATTTTGTTTGTTTGTTTGTTTTCGGTTTTTCGAAGTAGGGTTTCACTCTAGCTCAGGCTGACCTGGAATTTACTATGTAGTCTCAGGGTGGCCTCAAACTCACAGTGATCCTCCTACCTCTGCCTCCCCAGTGCTGGGATTAAAGGCGTTCTCCACCACGCCCGGACTTTCTTTTATTTTGATGTCATCATCTTTTCCTTCTACTATGAGGGTCTTGTGTAGGTTTTACTTTTTTTTTTTTTTTTTTTTTTTTTTTTTTTAATATGAGCATGCCAGGATCTCCTGCCACTGTAAAGGAACTCCAAATGCATGTGCCACTTTGTGCATCTGGCTTTACGGGGAACTGGGGAATCGATCCAGGGGCTTCAGGCTCTGCAAACAAGTTCCTTTAATGGCTGAGCAATTTCTGCAGCCCCTCCCCTTTTGTTTTTGCTTATTTTTGTTTTTCTGAGGTAGAGTCTCTGTCTAGTCTAGGCTGACCTGGATATGTAGTCTCAGCCCTTTAAAATGTGTTTTGTTTTTATTTGAGGGAGGGAGGGAGGGAGGGAGGGAGGGAGAGAGAATGAATGGGTGTGCCAGTGTCTCCAGCCGCTGCAAACGTACTCCAGACGCATGTGCCACCTTGTGCAGCTGACTTACGTTGGTCCTGGGGAACCGAACCTTAGTCCTTTGGCTTTGCAAATGTCTCAACCGCTAAGCCATTCTTCCAGCCCTATTTTTTTATTACTTATTTTAACTCACGAACGCTTACAGTTTCACTTTTATTAATTATTTTGGTTTTTCCAGGTATGGTCTCGCCTCCCAAGTCCTGGGGGTTAAAAGCGTGCGCCCCCACACCTGGCTTCTATTACTTTTCTTAAAGTCACGAACTCAGCGTTTCACTGGAAGCCCTTTAGAGGTCTCTAGTATTTCGGAGTCGTCACATCCCGGTTCCTTGGGGCGCTAAAGTAGCAGTGTTATTGGAACTTAAGATCTGGGCCAGCGTGAAAACCCAGCTGGCTGCTGATAAGCAATAAGCCGGGAGCGTGTACAGTGCGGACACGTTGGACAAAGGGGTGATTGACACCCCAAGCAGAGCCAAGCAGGACGCTGATTTCATCTGCTACTCAGAACGACGCCCAACTGAAAACCTGCTATTTATTTCTGGAAGTTTCCAGATTAAAACTTCTGAGACGGCGGGTACCTCCGGGGAGGACAACATTATGGAAAACATGAGAAGTTAAGCTCCCCCACCCCAGGGAAGAATTCTGTTGGTCCACTCATTGCTACTTCTCTGCCTACCCGGCAGGGCGGGAGAGTGTGTGGGGGGGCAGGAGTGTTTCTCAATTGGACTCAAGTGCGCATGCACTGCCCCGGCCCCACCCTAGTGCGCAGGCGCCGCACGGCCCCCGTCTTGAAGCGCAGCCGCGGATTCGCGCGCAGGCGCACGTGCAGGTGGGCCAGCCCCGCCCCGGTCTTAGGCCGGGAGGCGCGGGCGGGGCGATGGCGCGCGGGAGGGGCGGGGCCACGCTGCGGGCCCGGGCCATGGCCGCCGCGGATGCTGAGGTGAGGCGCGGGTCTGGCAGGCGGCGAAGGGACTGAGAGCGGTGGCAGGCACTACGGCTGCAGGACGGGGGCGGGGAAACCAGGCTTGCAGCGGGCCGGGTACGGGCGCGTTGTCCTCGTCGTCTCAGGCCATTACCGAGCTGAGGCCCCGGCGTCCGGCCCGCGCGCTCCGCCGGCGCGCTTTGTGCACGAAAGGGCCCCGGGCGGCGGCGGCGGCGGGCGGCGTCGTCGGCGGGCGGTGGGTGGTCGCGGACCCCCAAACCAGAAGCCGCGTGCTTCACCGCCGGCGTGGGGCCGACGAGACAAAAGGGAAAGTGGAATCGGCCAAGTTGGCGCGCGGCGGAGGCGAGGCCGGCCTGCGCGCCCGCTTGCCCCGCGCCGTGACCTTTCACTCGCCGCGAGAGCGTGGCACCATCTTTAAGGAAAAGTTGGCCGGTCCCGCGTGCCTCCCGCGCACAAAGCCGCGGTGGCGGGGCTGGCGGCGGGGCGGCGCGCTCGGCGGCCCACGGGCGCCTGCCTACCCCAAGTTTCTGTGTGTACACCGACGGCGGCGAGGGACCGGGCGACGGCGACTTGGTGTTCTTTTGTTCGCGTACAGTGGCCTTCCCCGGGCTCGCTCTTTTCTGTGGGATAGTTTGCTTCCTGGTTTGTGGCGCCGTACATGTTACACCCCCTCCTTCCCCTCGACAAGAAGGGGCGCGGGTCCGCTCGCTTCCCTGGCAGGGAAGACTGACCGGGTCAGAGGCCCGTGAGAATGTTCCAAAGCAGTGTGCTACGAGGGCCGAAGTAGTGGGGGGCTGATCCGGGGGGTGGGAGGATGAGGCGGGGGGCACAAAGTGTAATCTAGCAGTTTTCTTCCGAATTTAGCCGCGGGAATAGTTAGCTGTTGGGACTTCCAGACCTGACAAAGTGAAAATGTATCGAGGAGCTCATACATGCCCTGGTGTACACGCTTTACAGGTTTAGCAGTATATTTGCCTTAGGTAATGTGTGATCGTTAGGTTGTTGTTATTATTATTTTCTTGCAACTTTTCGATGAGTGTTGTTGATGTTAGTAACCTGGGAGTTTTCAAATCAAGAGTTTTCAAAACCAGTGTAGTCTTTCTAGAATACCAGCATCATTCAGGGACCGAATTCGGCACTGGGAAAAAAATACACACGAGAAAAATTCCAGTTCACTTAAACGCTTGTAGCAGAGAAGATGAGTAGTGTTTATAAGATGTTTTGAGCACTTGCTGTGCACCAGGAGTTGTGCAAGCTCTTCAGAAAAGTTACCTCATTCAGATTTTTTTTTTCACCCCTGTCTGGTCCAGCAGATACTGTTATTTCCTATTTAGCAGGTGAGGAAAAGAAGGCTTGGTAAAGGTTAAGTAATTTAGAGTGGTCATTTGTGAGCCTAACTCTTATTCAGTGTTAGGCTCGTATTAGTTGTTTAATAAATGATGGAGGTAGCTGGGTGTGATGATACATGCCTATAATCCTAGCTCAGGAGGCAGGAGGATTGCATGTTGAGAAGTTAACCAGGGTTACATAGTAAGACTTAATTTCGAACTGCCCCTCCCCACCAAAAAACAATGTGGTAAAATGAATGGCCTTCAATACCTCTGATTCCACAGGCAGCTTATTATTATGTGATGGCCTGTGTTCATTGAGGATGTTTTAGGGCTCAGCCCTGCTGAAGGGCTTTGTACAGAATTTTTTATATAAGCTGACAGTAGTCTTCTTTAATAGATTCTGTTGTAGCCCATTTGCAGGTGTGGCAGCAGGCACAGTGAGGCCCAAGTTACAGAGCTTGTGTGGAGAAGCAGATACATGTGGATGGTTACAGAGCCCATGCTCACTAAACATTTAAACATCTTTGCCGGGTGTGATGGCACACACTTTTAATCCCTATACTCAGGAGGCAGAAGGATCGCTGTGAGTTCAAGGCCACCCTGAGACAACATAGTGAATTCCAGGTCAGCCTGAGCTAGAGTGAGACCCTACCTTGAAAAACAAAGCAACCCCCCCCCCCAAAAAAAAAAAAAACCCCAAACATCTAAACATCTTTATTTATTTATTTTTATTTATTATGAGAGAGAGAGAGAGAGAAAGTCAGGATGGGCATGCCAGGGCCTCTAGCCACTACAAACAAATTCCAGACACATACGCCACCATGTGCATCTGGCTTACGTGGGACCTGGAGAATAGAACCTGGGTTCCCCCCCTTTTTTTTCTCCAGGTAGGGTCTCACTTTAGCCCAGGATGACCTGGAGTTCACTATGTAGTCTCAGGCCTCCAATTTAGGGCTATCCTCCTACCTCTGCCTATCAAGTGCTAGGATTAAAGGCATGCATCATCATGTCTGGCTTAAAAATGTGTTGCCCAGGCTGGCCTTGAACTCCTGATCCTCCTGCCTCCACTTCTTTAGCAATTTCCAACTGGTGTATGCCACAGCTTGGGCTAAATATCTTATACTGATGGTAGATCTCTCTTTAGGTTTATGATTCTAGGTGTTTGTCATGGAGGTACACTGATGGCCTCTTGGAAACTGGTAGGCATGGACTCATCCTCATTGAATCTAGGAAGTGGTTACTAGTGAGGGTTCACTGATTGCAGAATGATTAACCTATCAAAGCTGATCCTTGAAACTTATTTAAATACATATTTGCATCCTACCTCCCCCCAAATAGTCAACACATCTTCACACTGAGGTAGTGCGGTAGTCTATCTCCCATCCCCTATTTTATAGATTGGTGTGAGGTCCTCCCTTGGGGTTTAAATGTATATCCAGATCTCTGAGGAGCAGAGGCCAGTGTACACAAGGGTTTTGTCCAAACAAAATGTCCCTTTTCGGCTGGAGAGCCTTTCCAAGCATATTCTAGCAGAGTGGCTGCTTTGTATTTCATCATTTTTTTTGGCGGGGGGGGGGAATGTTTGCGTAGTCTCGTGTATGTATGGGTACACATATATGCATTCATGCATGTGTAGGTCAGAGGTAGATGTCAGGTGTTGTCCTTGACCTCGCTCTACTTTTATTCGTTCATTCTTTCGGTTTTTTTCCTCTTTTATTTATTTATTTTTTTTGATGTAGGGTCTCACTCTAGCCCAGGCTGACCTGGAATTTTCACTGTGTAGTCTCAGGGTGGCCTTGAACTCATGGTGATCCTCCTACCTTTGCCTCCCAAGTGCTGGGATTAAAGGTGTGTGCCACCATGCCTAGCTTTTTAAAAAATTTATTTTTTTATTTTATTATTTATTTATTTGAGAGTGATAGAGAGAGAATGGGCACACCAGGGCCTCCAGCCACTGCACTGAACTCCAGATGCATGCTCCTTGTGCATCTGGCTTATGTGGGTCCTGAGGAATCGAGCCTCGAACTGGGGTCCTTAGGCTTCACAGGCAAGCACTTAACCACTAAGCCATCTCTCCAGCCCCTGGCTTTTTTTTTTTTTTTAATTTTATTTATTTTTGGAGAGAGACAGAGAGGGAGAGGGAGACAGATGGGCGTGCCAGCATTCTCTCAGCTGCTGTAAATGAAATCCAGATGTGTGCTCCCCCTTGTGGTCAAGTGCGGCATTGTGCCCTTGTGTCACTTTGTATCTGGCTAAACGTGGGACCTGGAGATTGGAACCGGGTTCTTAGGCTTAGCAGGCAGGCGCCTTAACCGCTAAGCCATTTCTCCAGCCCTGTTTTTTTTTTTTTTTTTTTTTTAAATGTAGGTTTTTACTGTAGCTCAGGCTGACCTAGAATTCACTATGTATAGTCTCAGTCTACCTTCGAACTCACGGTGATCCTCCTACCTCGGCCTCCCGAGTGCTGGGACTAAAAGTGTGTGCCATCACATCCAGCCCCAGCCTTCATTTGATAGTCTGTCCTTTTACTGATTATTTTATTTTATTATTATTTTTGGATTTGCAAGGTAGGGTCTCACTCTGGTCCATGCTGACCTGGAATTAACTATGTAGTCTCGGTGGCCTCGAATTCTTGGCGATCCTCCTACCTCTGCCTCTGGAGTGCTGAGATTAAAGGCGTGCGCCACCACGCCCGGCTTGATTATTTTATTTTTGAACATGTTTATTTATTTGTCTGTCTGCCTGCCTGCCTGCCTGCCTACTTACCTACCTACCTATTTGCATGCAGAGAGAGCTAGACAGAGAAAATGGTTGTGCCAGGACCTCCAGCCACTGCAAATGAACTCCAGATGCATGTGCCACTTTGGGCATCTGGCTTACGGGGTTACTGGACAGTTGAACCCAGGTCCTTAGGCTTTGCAGACAAGTGTTGTAACTGCTAAGCCCTCTCCAGCCTATTTTATTTTTTTAGCTTTTGGGGCTGGAGAGATGGCTTAGTGGTTAAGATGTTTGTGAAGCCTAAGGACCTGGATTCGATTGCCCAGTAACCCTGTAAGCTAGATGCATAAGGTGGCGCATGCATCTGGAGTTAGTTTTCAGCCGCTGGAGGCCCTGGTGTGCCCATATTCTATCTGCCTCTTTCCCTCTCTCTCTCAAATTAAATACATAAATAATAAAAAAAAATTTAGTTTTTCTTTTTTCAAGGTAGGATCTCACTGTCTTGTTCCAGTTGACTTGAAACTAATTCTGTAGCTCCAGGTTGGCCTCAAACTCATGGCGATTCTTCTACCCAAGTGCTGGGATTAAAGGTGTGTGCAACCACACCAAGCAGGGCAGAGGGAGGGAGGAAAGGAAGGAGGAAATAGGGGTGGGCCAGGGCTTCTAGCTGATGCAAACAGACTCCAGACACATGCACCACTTTTTTTTTTTTTTTTTTTTTTTTTGTACCACTTTTTGTATCTGGATTTACATGGGTCCTGGGGAATTGAACTTGGGTTGTTAGGCTTTACTGTCAAGCATCTTAACTGCTGAGCTGTCTTTGCAGCCCCCAATTCAACTTTTTTTTTATTTCAAGGTAGGGTCTCACTGTGGCCCAGACTGACCTGGAATTAACTATGTATTCTCAGGGTGGCCTCAACTCATGGCAATCCTCCTACCTCTGCCTCCCGAGTGCTGAGTTTAAAGGTGTGCGACACCACGCCAGGCCAATTTAACTCTTAATCCTTTGTGTGGTGTTTTGAATGTCAAATATCCTCCATAGACTCATGTACAAATACTTAAAACCCATTGTGGAACCTTTAGTAGATGGGGCCTTGCTGGAGGAAGTGTGTCACTGTGGGAGGAGGGCTTTGTCTAGTCTTGTAGTGTCGCTGTCGCCCCCCCCTTCTCTCCTTTTCCCCTGTAGATAAGACGTGTAACACTGGTTTCCTGTTCCTACCATGCCTTCCTCACCATGATGGGCTGCCCCTTGAAACTGTAAGACAGTAATAAATTCTTAATTTTTATTTTATTTATTTATTTTTTGTTTTTTTGAGGTATGGTCTCGCTCTAGTCCAGGCTGACCTGAAATTCACTATGTAGTCTTAAGGTGGCCTTGAACTCTCAGCAGTCCTACTTCTGCCTCCTGAGTACTGGGATTAAAGGTGTGTGCTACCATGCCTGGATAATTTTTATTTATTTTTATTTTTAAAAATAGTTTTATTTATTTGTTTATTTGAGAGAGCAAAAGAGGCAGAGAGAGAGAGAGACAAGAGAGTGGGAGCGCCAGGGCCTCCAGCCACTGCACATGAACTCCAGGCACATGTGCCCCCTTGTGCATCTGGCTTACATGGGTCCTAGAGAATCCATCTGGGATCCTTTGGCTTTGCAGGCAAATGCCTTAACCACTAAGCCATCTGTCCAACATCCCCCCCCACCCCCACCCCCATTTTGTTTTCGAAGTAGGGTCTCTCTGGTCCAGGCTGCTTTTTAAAAAAAATTTTTTTTGAAATATGTTTTATTTATTTATTGAAGAGAAAGAGGCAGAGAGAGAGAGAGAGAGAGAGAGGAGAGAGAGAGAGAATGGAGGCACCAGGGCATCTAGCCACTGCAAACGAACTCCAGATGCATGCGCCCCCTTGTGCATTTGGCTAATGTGGGTCCTGGAGAATCGAACTGGGATCCTTTGGCTTTGCAGGCAAATGCCTTAACCGCTAAGCCATCTCTCCAGCCTCAGGCTGCTTTAAAAAAAAATATTTTATTTAAAAAAATACTTTATTTATTTGAGAAAGAGAGAGGGGGAGGGGAAGAGGCAGATAGAATAGGTGTGCCAGGGCCTCTAGCCACTGCAAATGAACTCCAAATGCATCCGCCAAATTGTGCATCTGGCTTATGTGAGATCTGGATAATCGAACCTGGATCCTTAAGCTTCGCAGGCAAGCACCTTAACCGCTAAGCCATCTCGCCAGCCCCAAACTTTATTTTTTTAAATATATTTTATTATTTATTCAAGAGAGAGAGAAAGTGAGAATGAGAAGAGGCGTGCCAGGGCTTCTAGCCACTGCAAATGAACTCTAGATACATGCGTCACCTTGTGCGTCTTGCTTAGGTGGGTACTGGGGAATTGAATCTGGCTCTTAAGGCTTCATAGGCAAGTGTGCCTTAACTACTAAGACATCACTCCAGCCCCAGTTTTTTTTTTTTTCCTCCCCTTTAGTATTTTTTTTTTTCCTTTAGCCCAGGCTGACCTGGAATTCACTATGTAGGCTCAGGGTGGCCTCAAACTCATGGCAGTCCTCTTACCTCTGCCTCCCAAGTGCTGGGATTAAAGGCATGCGCCACCATACCTGGCTATATTTTTGTTTTTTTTTTGAGGTAGGGTTTCACTCTAGCCCAGGTTGACCTGTAATTCACTGTGTAGTGTCAGGGTGACCTTGAACATAGACATGTAGCGATTCTCCTACCTTTTTTTCCCCAGAGCTGGTGATTAAAGATATATACCCCGTGTCCCATTGTGGTTTTTTTTTTAATTTTTATTTATTTATTTATTTGACAGAGAGAGAGGAAGAGACAGAGAGAGAGAGAGAGAGAGAGAAGAGAATGGGCATGCCAGGGCATCCAGCCATTGCAAACGAACTCCAGATGTGTGTACCACCTGTGCATCTGGCTAACGTGGATCCTGGGGAATTGAACCTGAATCCTTTGGCTTTGAATGCAAACACCTTAGCCGCTAAGCCATCCCTCCAGTCCCCACTGTGTTGTGTTTTTTTTTTTTTTTTGGTTTTGTGAGGTAGGGTCTCACTCTGGTCCAGGCTGACCTGGAAGTCACTATGTAGTCTCAGGGTGGCCTCGAACTCTCAGTGATCCTCCTACCTCTGCCTCCCGAGTGCTGGGATTAAAGACGTGCGCCACCACGCCCGGCTCCCACTGTGTTTTTTTTTTTTTTTTTTTTTTTGATTTTTGAGGTAGGGTCTCACTCTGGCCTAGGCTGACCTGGAATTAACTATGTAGTCTCAGGGTGGCCTTGAACTCACAGCGATCCTCCTACCTCTGCCTCCCGAGTGCTGGGATTAAAGGCGTGTGCCACCACGCCCGGCCCCACTGTGTTTTTTTAACAATATATTTTATTTATTTATTTGAGAGAGAAAATTTATTTATTTGAGAGAGAGGCAGAGAGAGAGAGAGAGATCGAATGGGCATGCCAGGGCCTCCAGCCACTACAAACGGACTCCACATGTGTGCACCCTCTTGTTCATCTAGCTTACACGGGTCCTGGAGAATCGAACTGGGATCTTTTGGCTTTGCAGGCAAATGCCTTAACTACTAAGTGATCTCTCCAGTCACTGTGTTTTTGTTTTTAAGGTTGCTCTTATTCTCTGGGATGGTTTGATTTCCTTGGATTAGGATTCGTCAGTCTTTTGCCTTACTGATACATATATTTCTCTACTTATATTGGACTTAATATACTGTAAACCCATTATAAATTGAAAATGCATTTTATTTTATTTTTGGCTTTTCAAATTAGGGTCTTGTTCTAATCCAGGCTGACTTGGAATTTACTCTGTAGGCTCAGGGTGGCCTTGAACTCATGGTGATCAATCTTACGGTGTTCCTCTAAGTCTGCCTCCCAAGTGCTGGGATTAAAGGCATGTGCCACCACACTTGGTCCTCTATTGTCTTTCTGCACCAATGTAAAGCTGAAAATTTTCTTTTTATAAATCCTGCCCCCTCCCACAGGTAGGGTCTCGCTCTAGCCCAGGTTGACCTGGAATTCACTATGTGGTCTCAGGCTCGAACTCATGGTGATCTTCCTACCTCTCTACCTCTCAGGTGCTGGGACTAAAGGCATGCACCAGCACTCGTGGCTGTATATTTTATTTTTTGTTTATTTGAGGGAGAGAGAGACAGACAGACAGACAGATGCTGAGGATGTGTGTGAGACAGATGTTCTTGCCATTGTAAGCAAACTCTAGATGCTCTGTTACTTTGTGCATCTGGCTTTATATGGGTAGTGGGAAATTGAACCAGAACCATCTCAGGCTTGTATGCAAGTGCATTTAACTGCTGAGCCGTCTCCCCAATCACAGTTTTCTTTTTTTTTCCCCAGCCCCAATTTCTCTCCCTCTCTCCACCCTCCCTCCCTCCCTCCCTCACTTCCTTCCCCTTTTCCTTCCTTCCATCCATCCTTCATTCATCCATCATTCCTTCATTCCTTCCTTGTCCATTGAAAAATTATGAATTTAAACATTGTAGTTTGGGTACCTTCCTAATAAGCAGTTAAAATGGTAGAAGAGGTGGTGGAAGAACCATTTATTTATTTATTTAGGTTTTAAAAATTTTTTTAAAAATTATTATTTTAATTTATTTTTGGAGAGAGACACAGAGAGAGACAGACAGAGAGGGAGAGGGAGACAGAAATGGGCGCGCCAGCAGTCTCTCAGCTGCTGTGAACGAAATCCAGATGTGTGCGCCCCCTTGTGGGCAAGTGTGGCATAGCGCCCTTGCATCACTGCATCTGGCTAAACGTTGGACCTGGAGATTGGAACTAGCGTTCTTAGGTTAGGAGGCAGGCGCCTTAACCGCTAAGCCATCTCTCCAGCCCTATTTTGGTTTTTTTGAAGTAGGGTCTTGCTCTAGCCCAGGCTGACCTGGAATTCACTATTTTTATTTTTATTTTGAGAGAGACACAGAGAAGGAGAGGAAGACAGAGATGGGCACGCCAGCAGAGTGAAATTCAGATGCGTGCGCCCCCTTGTGGCCAAGTGCGCCATTGCGCCCTTGCATCACTTTGCATCTGGCTAAACGTGGGACATGGAGATTGGAACCAGCGTTCTTAGGCTTAGGAGGCAGGCACCTTAACCGCTAAGCCATCTCTCCAGCCCTGGAATTCACTATGTAGTCTCAGGGTGGCTGTGAACTTGAGGTGATCCTCCTACCTCTGCCTCCTGAGTACTTTGATAATTTAAGGCATGCACCACCATGCCTGGCAAAACCATTTGTTCATTTTGGAGGTAGGGTATCACTCTAGCCCAGGCTGACCTGGAATTCACTGTGTAGTCTCAGGGTGGCCTTGAACTCCTTCTACCTGCCTCCCAAGTGCTGGAATTAAAGGTGTGCGCCACCATGCCTGCTTAGAGCCTTTCATTTAGAATGTATGCTTTGCCTGATCTGCTTGTTTTCCATGGAGGGGCTGACTCCTGCTATTGTGCTTCCCTTTCTCGAAGTCATGTGCATTTCTAGTGAAGTTTTCTTTTTTAAAAATATTTTATTTATTTATTTGAGGGAAAGAGAGAGAGAGGCAGATAGAGAATGGGTGCACCAGGGTCTCCAGCCATTGCAAACTCCAGATGCTTGTGCCACCTTGTGCACATGGGTTTATGTGGGTACTTGGGAATCAAACTTGGGTTCTTAGGCTCTGCAGGCAAGCACTGGAACTGCTGAGTTGTCACTCCAGTCCTAAATATTATTATTTTTTCTTTTTGGTTTTTCAAGGTAGGGTCTCACTCTAGTTCAGGCTGACCTGGAATTAACTATGTAGTCTCATGGTGGCCTTGAACTTATGGTGATCCTCCTACCTATGCCTCCTGAGTGCTGGGATTAAAGGTGTGCACCACCACACCCGGCCCTAAATATTATGTATTTAATAGTGGAAGAGTGGGGTTGGAGAAAATGAATGGATGAATGAGTGTTCTAGGACCTACTGCTGCTGTAGACAAATTCCAGATGTATGTTTGTCTGGCTTTATGGGGAAATGAAACCTGGGCTGACAGTCTTTGCAGGTAATCACAGTTAAATGTTGAGCCATCTTTTCAGCCGCCCCCCCTTTTATTATTTATTTTTAATTTATTTATTTTAAAACTTTTAAAATATATTTATTTGAGAGAGAGAAAGGAAGAGAGAGAGAGAGAGAGAGAGAGAGAGAGAGAGAGAGAGAGAAGGGGCATGCTAGGGCCTCCAGGCACTGCACACGAGCTCCAGATGCATACACCCCCTTGTGAATCTAGCGTGGGTCCTGGAGAGTCAAACCGGGATCCCTTGGCTTTGTAGGCAAATGCCTTAACCGCTAAGCCATCTCTTCAGCACTTCATAATTTTTTAAAAGCATTTAAAAAATATTTTTATTTATTTATTTGAGAGAGAGAAAGAGCAGAGAGAGAGAGAGAATTAATTTATTTTATTTTATTTTTTGGTTTTTCGAGGTAGGGTCTCACTCTGGCCCAGGCTGACTTGGAATTCACTATGTAGTCTCAGGGTGGCCTCGAACTCACGGTGATCCTCCTACCTCTGCCTCCCGAGTGCTGGGATTAAAGGCATGCACCACCATGTCTGGCTGAATTTATTTGAGAGAGAAAGGGCATGTCAGGGCCTCTAGCCATTGCAAACAAGCTCTAGACACATGAATCACCATGTGCATCTGGCTTATGTGGGTATTGGAGAATTGAACTTGGGTACTTAGGTTACACAGACAAACACCTTATTCACTAAGCCATCTCTCCAGCCCCAATAGTTTCGGTTTAAAAAAAAAACAAAACAGAGGGGACTGGAGAGATGGCTTAGTGGTTAAGGTGCATGCCTGTGAAGCCTAAGGACCCTGGCTCGATTCTCCATTTCCCACATAAGCCAGATGCACATGGTGGCATGTGCATCTGGACTTCGTCTGCAGTGGCTAGAGGCCGTGGTACGCCCATTCTCTCTCTCCCTCCCCCTCTCTCTGTCTCTAATAAAAAAAAAAAAAACCAAATAAATAAATAAATAAATAAATAAATAAAATAAAATCTTAAGTTAAAAAAAATTTGAGCTGGGTGTGGTGGCACACGCCTTTAATCCCAGCACTTGGGAGGTAGAGGTAGGAGGATCACTGTGAGTTCGAGTCCACCCTGAGACTACATAGTTAATTCCAGGTCAGCCTGGACCAGAGTGAAGCCCTACCTTGATAAACCAAAAAAAAAAAATTTATTGACAACTTCCATAAATACAGACAATATACCATGATCACCATTCCCTCTCACAACCTTCCCTTTTTGCCCTCCCAACCCCCTCTTAACTGAATCCCTTCTTTCCAACTAGTCCCTCTTTCACCTTGGTGGCATTTATTTTTTTTCTCATATTATGCAGGTCTTGTGTAGGCAGCATCACGTGCTACAAGGTCATAAATATCAAAGCCACTTTGTGTCTGGAAGACAGTATTATAAGCACTCCTTCCATTCTTTCTACCACCTCTTCTGCAATAGTCCCTTGTTGGGGTCCCCCCTAGGGCCAGCCCAGGAGGAACGGTAGGGTCTCTGCTGGGTAGGGGGTGAGAGGGTGGAGTCACGACACAGACTCTGGGAGTTGGGTGAAAGCAGCAGAGGGCAAGCTGCTGCAAAACTCGTTTATTTGAGGAAGTGCAGGGGGTTTTAAGGGGCTTGACTGGCCAAACATTGTATGCGGTGGTCCCCTTTTTGTGACCAATGGCAGCCTGTCTCCGGACAGATCATCTCGTAGCAGGTGTCTCGTGAGCATGGGACTGTAGCTGTTGTCACGCCAGGCCTGCGCGGGACGCCATGTTCACAGAAGCCACTTCCTGGTTTCTCTGCCATGCGGTCTGGCTAGGGCCAGACCTGCATTGTGCCATATAGTCCTTAAGCCTTGAAATGTGTATTAGAGATGTCTCACTTAGTGCTGAATACTCTAACACTCCACTGTTACTTCTTAGCAGTATGGTGAGGTGGTTTGTTTGTTTGTTTGTTTGTTTATTTATTTATTTATTTATTTTTCAAGGTAGGGTCTCACTCCAGCCCTACTCTCTATGTAGTCTCATGGTGGCCTTTAAACTCATGGCGATCTTCTTACCTCTTAAGTGCTGGTATTAAAGGCATGAGTCACCACTCCTGGCTTATGGTGAGTTTTTTTTTTTTTAATATTTTCTTTTTATTTATTTATTTGAGAAAGAGAGGGAGGCAGAGAGAGAGCATGGGGGCTCCCAGACCTCAAGGCACTTCAGACGAACTCCAGACACATGTACCACCTTGTGCATCTGGCTTACGTGGGTCCTGGGGAGTTGAACCTGTGTCCTTTGGCTTTGCAGGTCTGCATGTTAACCGCTAAGCCATCTCTCCAGCCCTTATGGTGAGTTTTGAGTCACCATGGTGTCACTGCCATCTGAACAGAAAATGCTTCTCTAGCCCAAAGTAAGAGTAGCATAAATAAGTGGGCGTAAGCATGAGTGTTTGATAGAGGGAATAATAGAATATATGCATTTATCCGAACAACAGCAGGTGTTACTCCCCTAGGGCTTGTGACTTCCCCAGCCATAGGATGTTGACTAGATTTTCAGTACCAGGCATGTAATCCCTCCTGTGGTACAGGCTTCCAGTCCAATCAGAGAACAGTTAGTTTGCCTAATAACAGACATGCCACTGTTGCATCATTTGGCACATTTGGCCTGGCTGGACAGCTGTTTAATACCATTAATGACTTCTCTATCGTAGAAGGCTTGCATGCTGCATAGCTCTTTCTAGCATTCTGACAGCTAGTCAACAGGGAGGAGGTTTCCAACTTAGGTCCAGCTTGATTTCTCAGTCACCTGAAGCCCATTCATGTGGTGTCTTTAGCAATAGGGTCTTACAATGTACTTCTGGTGGGCAACCAAGAGTCTTGGCAGCAGTATGTAATATTTTGGAGGCATCAGGGACTTCCCTTGGCCAACAACTCACTGGAATGTATCCAACTTCTGGCACTGAAAATTTTCTAATAACAATCTATGGCAAGATCCCAGCATTTGGGAAGCAGAGGTAGGAGGATTGCTGTGAGTTCAAGACCACCCTGAGACTACATAGTGAATTCCAGGTCAGCCTGGGCTAGAGCGAGACCCTACCTTGATAAACTAGAACCAAAAATCAGGCAGGAAAGATGGCTTAGTGGTTAAGGTGCTTGCCTGAGAAGCCTGAGGACTCATGTTCGACTCTCCAGGTCCCATCTAAGCCAGATGCTCACAAAGTGATGCAAGCATACAAGGTTGTACATGCGCACAAGGTGGTGTACACCTCTGGAGTTTGATTGTAGTTGACTGAAGGAACTGGCATGCCAATTCTCTCTCTCTCTCTCTCTCTCTTGTTCTCTAGCATAAAAAAAGGCCAGTCTTTTGAGTTTGCCTCAAAAAAAAACCCCCAAATAAACAAAAAACAATCTATGGCTTATGGGTGTACCATTATCCACGATCTTAGGAGTTCTTACTAGCACAGCAGAGTGCACAGGGCTTCTTGTCTGGAGAGGGGTTTACTGTGTCATCTGTGATATGAAAGTTTGGAGACCTATGAAATGCCAGCGGGCTGCTGGTGCTCCTTGTTCCTCGTCCTTAATGCCATAGGAAATAGGAAGGTAGTTTGTTTGAGCTCACATGTAGTCAGTACTAGAGTTGGGGTTAGTACCCTGTTTTCCTGCTTCTGCCTCTTGTCATTAGTTTTACTTGACCACATTTTACTTTATTTAGTTATTTATTTATTTTTTTGTATTTCGAGGTATGGTTTCACTAGCTCAGACGACCTGGAATTCACTATGTAGTCTCAGGGTGGCCTTGAACTTGTGGCAATCCTCCTACCTCCTGCCTCTTAGGTGCTGGGATTAAAGGTGTGCGCCACCATGCCCAGCTTGACCACATTTTATTGAGTTTGCCTTTGGTTTAAAGCAATCTAGCTGTTCTTTATTAATTATTATTTATTTGAGAGAGAAAGAAAGAGGCATATAGAGAGAATGGGCGTACCAGGGACTTGAGCCACTGTAAATGAACTCCATACTCATTCATCACCTTGTGCATCTGGTTTACTGGGGAATCAAACCTGAGTCCTTAGGCTTTGCAGGCAAGCACTTTAACTGCTAAGCCATCTCTCCAGCCCCCAGAATTTAGCTTTTTTTTTTTTTTTTTTTTTTTTTGTTTTTGGAGGTAGGGGTTCACTCTAGTCCAGACTGACTTGGAATTCACTATATAGTCTCAGGGTGGCCTCCAACTTATGGCAGTCCTACCTCTGCCTCCCGAGTGCTGGGATTAAAGGTGTTCGCCACCACATGCCTGGCTCCAATTTAGCTTTTAAGAGCCTTTTTTTTGAGTGTGTGTGTGTAGGGGTTTGAGACACTTGATTTGTTTTTTGAGTTAGGGTTTGCTCTAGCCCTGACCTGGAATTTACTATGTAGTCTCAGTTTCCTCCAACTCAATAGTGATCCTCCTACCTCTGCCTTCTAAGTGCTGGGATTCCGAGGTAGGGTCTCATTCTAGACTGACCTGGAATTCAGTATGTACTCGCAGGGTGGCCTTGAACTCATGGTGATCTCCTACCTCTATCTCCTGAGTGCTGGGATTAAAGGTGTGTGACACCATGCCGGTTTAAAACTATTTTTTAAAATATATTTAATTTATTTATTTGAGAGAAAAAGAAAGGGAGAGAATGGGCACACCAAGGCCTCCAGCCATTGCAAACAAACTCCAGATTCCTGCACCCCTTGTGCATCTGGCTTACTTTGGGTCCTGGAGAAACGAACCAGGATCCTTTGGCTTTGCGGGCAAACGCCTTAACTGCTAAACCATCTCTCCAGCCCCTTAAAACTATTTTCATTTGTTTATTTGCAAGCATAAAGAGACACACAGAAAGAGAGAGAATATGATTGTGTGTGTGCCAGGGCCTGTAGCTGCCGCAAATGAGCTCCACATGCATTGACCACTTTTTGCATCTGGCTTTATGTGCGTACTAGGGACTTGGACTTGAACCAGTTGTTAGGCTTTGTAGACACACGCTTTAATCACCGAGCCATCTCTCCATCTATTACTGTATTTTCCTGCTTGTCCTTTGAACCCATTATATAGACTAGGCTTGCCTTGAATTTACAGTGATACTTTTGCCTCTGCCTCCCAAGTGCTGGGATTACACATGTGCTGCCTGTCCAGTCTTGGTATTATTATTATTTTTTTGAACTTTATATTCTTTTTTTATTACTTTTTTATTGACAGCTTCCTTAATTGTAGACAGTATCCCATGTACTTTCCTCCTTCCCCCTCTTTCCCCATTGAAACTCCACTCTCCATCATATCTCCTCCCCCTCTCAATCAGTCTCCCTTTTAATTTTGAGGTCATGGATATCCAGGCCATTTTGTATCTGGAGGAGCATGTTGTAAGGAGTCCTACTCTTCCTTTGGCTCTTACATTCTTTCAGCCCACCTCTTCTACAATGGATCCTGAGCCTTGGAAGGTGTGTTAGAGATGTTTCAGTGCTGAGCACTCCTTTGTCCCTTCAGAGGAGTCATTTCATTGAATTTACCAAGTTTGATTGATAACTTCACCCTAAGGTGAATTAGTAATCTTGGCTTAGTTGATCTCTTAGCCAGTCCCATAGAGTGAAGCTAATTTGGCTTCTTGCAAATATATGAAAGGCATCAGTTCCAGAAGTGAGAAGTTCCCTGCTTACTGTTTTTTCTTTCCTTCTTTCTGTTAAAATTTATTATTTCTGGGCTGGAGAGATGGCTTAGCGGTTAAGGTGTTTGTGAAGCCTAAGGACCCCGGTTCGATTCTCCAGGTCCCACATAAGCCAGATGCACAAGGGGGCGCTCGCGTCTGGAGTTCGTTTGCAGTGGTTAGAGGCCCTGGTGTGCCCATTCTCTCTCTCTCTTTCCCTCTCTCTGTCCCTAATAAATAAATAAAAATAAAATCTTAAAAAAAATTTATTATTTCTTTTTCCTCCCTCCCTCCCCCCTGCCTCTTCCTCTCCTCTCCTCTCCTCTCCTCTCCTCTCCTCTCCTCTCCTCTCCTCTCCTCTCCTCTCCTCTCTTTACTTTCTTCTTTCTTGATTTTTTGAGGTAGAGTTTCTCTATAGCCCAGGCTGACCTGGAATTCACTATGTAATCTCAGGATGGCCTTGAACTCATCATGTGCACCACCATGCCCGGCAAAATTTATTATTTCTTGAGACAAGGTGTTTCTTTGTAGTTTAGGATGGCCTATAATTTATTTGTAGCAAAACTTAGCTTTGAGTGTTCAATTCTCCTGCCTCAGCCTTCCATGTATTGGGATTAGCCGGGCGTGGTGACGCACGCCTTTAATCCCAGCACTCGGGAAGCAGAGGCAGGAGGATTGCCGTGAGTTCGAGGCCATCCTGAGACTACATAGTTAATTCCAGGTCAGCCTGGACCAGAGTGAGACCCTACCTTGAAACGCGCCCCCCAAAAAAAAAAAAAAAAAAAAAAACCAAGTATTGGGATTGTAAGCATGTAGCACTGCATATAACTTTTTGTTGTGTTGTATTGTATTAATACTGAATTTTTCTGAATTGAGGTTTCATGTAGCCCAGGTTGACCTCAGATTGGTTATGTAGCTTTAGATGACCCTGAACTCTTTTTTTTCCCCCATGGTAGGGTCTCACTCTAGCTCAGGTTGACTGGGAATTCACTGTGTAGTCTCAGGGTGGCCTCAAACTCATGGCAGTACTTCTACCTCTGCCTCCTGAGTGCTGGGATTAAAGGCGTGCACTACCACGCCCGGCTTTATTTTTATTTATTTATTTGAGAGAGAGAAAGAAAGAAGCAGAGACAGAAAGATAGAGAATGAGCGTGCCAAGGCCTTCATCTGCTGCAGATGAACTCCAGAAGCATGCACCACTTTGCACATTTGCCTTATGTGGGTCCTGAGGAATTGAACCTAGGTCCTTTGGCTTTGCAGGGAAGCACCTTAACCACTAAGCGTTTTCTCCAGCCTGCGTCTGTTTTTTGAGGTAGGGTCTTGCTCTAGCCCAGACTGACTTGGAATTCTCTATGTAGTTTCATGATGGCCTCACACTCATGGCAGTCTTCCTACTCTGCCTCCAGTGCTGGCTTTAAAAGTGTGTGCACTATCACACATGGCCACAGTGTCTGCTTTAATAATTAAAAAAAAATTTATTTATTTATTTGCAAGCAGAGAGAGAGAGAGAGAGAGAGAGAGAGAGAGAGATAGAAGAGAGGCAGACAGTGAAAGAATGGGCACTCCAGGGCCGAGAGAGAGAGAAGAGAGGCAGACAGTGAAAGAATGGGCACTCCAGGGCCTCTAGCCACTGCAAATGAACTCCAGATGCATGTACCATCTTGTGCATCTGGCTTACATGGGTCCTGGAGAATTGAACCAGGATCCTTTGGCTTTGCAGGCAAACGCCTTAACTGCTAAGCCATTTCTCCAGCACTAATAATTTTTTTTTTATTTGGGCTTTTTTAATCTTTTTTTTTTTTTTTTTGAGGTAGGGTCTTGCTCTAGCCCAGGCTGACCTGGAATTCACTATGTAATCTCAAGGTGGCCTCTAACTCTTGGAGATCCTCCTACCTTTGCCTCCTCAGTGTTGGGATTAAAGGCGTGTGCCTCTATGACAGGCCTTTTTTTTTTTTTTCTTAGTATTTTATTTTTATTTATTTATTTTAGGGCATTAAGGAGGGAGTGAGGGAGGGAGGGAGAGAACATATGGTTAGCCAGGGCTTCCAGCCACTGCAAACAAACTCTGTATGCATGCTCCACCTTGTACATCTGGTTTACATGGGTCCTGGGGAATTGAACTGAGGTACTTTAGCTTTGCAGGCAAGTGCCTTAACAATTAAGCCCTATTTATTTATTGAGGTAGAGTTTCACTCTAATTTAGGCTGACCTGGAATTCACTATGTAGTCTCAGGGTGGCCTTGAACTCACGGCGATCCACCTACTGCTGCCTCCTGAGTGCTGGGATTAAAGGCATTCACCACCATACCTGGGTTATGGCTTTTTTATCTTTTGCTTTTTTGTATTTTTGTTTTTTTGAGGTAGGGTCTCGCTCCATCCCAAGCTGACCTGGAATTCACTATGTATTCTCAGGGTGGCCTCAAACTCATAGTGATCCTCCTACCTCTGCCTCGCAAGAGATGGGATTAAAGGTGTGTGTCTGGCTGGAGAGATGGCTTAGCAGTTAAGGTGCCTGCCTGCTAAGCCTAAGAATGCCTGTTTGATCTCTGGGTCCCAAGTTTAGCCATATGCAAAAGTGATGCAAGGGTGCAGTGCTGCGCTTGCCCACAAGGGGGTGCAGGCATCTGGAGTTCGTTTACAGGGGCTGAGAGGCCGCTGACACGCCCATTCTCTTTCTCTGCCTCTTCTCTTCCTCTCTCTCTCTCTCAAAAAAAAAAAAAAGTGCCTGGCATGGTGGTGCACGCCTTTAATCCCAGCACTCGGGAGGCAGAGGTAGGAGGATCGCCGAGAGTTCGAGGACACCCTGAGACTACATAGTTAATTCCAGGTCAGCCTGGACAGAGAGTGAGACTCACCTCAAAAAAAAAAAAAAAAAAAAAAAAAAAAAAAAAAAGTGTGTGCTACCATGCCTGGCTTATTTTGGCTTTTTTTTTTTTTTTTTTTTTGGTTTTGGTTTTTGGTTTTGGTTTTTCTAGGTAGGGTCTCACTCCAGCTCAGACTGACCCCTTATGTAGTCTCAGGGTGCCCTCTAGCTCTTGGAGATCCTCCTACCTCTGCCTCCCAAGTGCTGGGATTAAACGCCTGGCTAATTTTTTTAAGTATTTATTTACAAACAGAGTGAGTTCCAAGTAATCCTGTATAAGAATGAGATCCTTCCTTGGAAAAACAACGACAGCAAAAAATTTACTGAGCTGGAAAAACTAAAAAAATAAATAAATAAAATAAATAAAAATTAACGGTTAAAGCCTGCAAAGCCAAAGGACCCTGGTTTTATTCCCCAGTACCCATGTAAGCCAGATGCACAAGGGCACATGCATCTGGATTTTGTTTTCAGTGGCTGGAGGCCCTGGTGTGCCCATTCTCTCTCTTGCTCTCATATAAATATATTAAAAAGTCTATATATTTATTTATTTTTTATTGTTTTTTCAAGGTAGGGTCTCATTCTAGCTCAGGCTGACTTGGAATTTACTCTGTACTCTCAGGGTGGCCTTGAACTCACAGCAGTCTTCCTACCTCTGCCTCCCGAGTGCTGGGATTAAAGGTGTAAGGCTACCATGCCTGGCTTGAAAAGTTTATTTAACTGGGTATGGTGGCTTATGCATTTTTTTTTTTTTTTTTGAGATAGGGTCTCACTCTGGTCCAGGCTGACCTGGAATTAACCATGTAGTCTCAGGGTGCCCTGGAACTCATGGCGATCCTCCTACCTCAGCCTCCCAAGTGCTGGGATTAAAGGCGTGCGCCACCACGCCTGGCATAGCTCATGCATTTAATCCCAGCACTTGGGAGGCTGAGGTAGGAAGATTGCCATTAGTTCTAGGCTCTCCTGGGGTACAGAGAGTTCAGGACAGCCTGGTTTAGAGTGGGACCCTGCCTTCATAAAACAACAAAAACATTATATTAGTCAGGGTTCTCTAGAGGAACAGAACGGATAGAATGAATTGTATTAAAAGGGAATTTATTGGATTAGTTTACAACAGTCCAGCAATAGCAGGTTGCAGGTCCGAGAGTCAAGGAACCCGGTAGCTGCTCAGTCCACGAGGCTGGAGGCCTCAGCAGTCCCCATCTGGCACTGAAGGCCTGGAGGCTTCCTGGAAAGACATTGCTCTTTGGTTCACCCTGGTCTTCAGTCCACACTGGAAAGCAGCAAACACCAAGCCGCACTGGCAGCCAGGTGGGAGAAGAGAGAGCCATTCTTCCCAGAGCTTCCTTTTATCAACCAGCCCCCTCCTCCAAGATGGGCCACCCACTCTGGAGGAAGGGCTCACCCTGGGAGAAGGATTCTTCCTTTAGTTAATCCTTCCTAGAGGCAGCCTCAGAGACACACTTATGAGGAATGGCTGTGGATTCCTAAACAAATCAAGTTGATACAAACTTAACCATCACAAACATTATTGGGCTGGAGAGATGGCTTAGTGCTTCAGGCACTTGCCTGAGAAGCCCAAGGACCTAGGTTCAATTTCCCCAGTACGCACATAAGCCAGATGCCAAAGTGGTGCATGCATCTGGAGTTAGTTTGCAGTGGCTAGAGACCTTGGCATGCCCATTCTTTCTCTATCTGCTTCTCTCTCTCTGTCTCTCAAAAAATAAATTAAAAATCATGTTTGTTTATTTGTATGTATGCAAATGGGTGTGCCAGGTCTCTTGTTGCTGCGGTTGAATGCTTACCTGGCTTTATGTGGGTAGTTAAGGAACTGAACCCAGGCAGGCAGGCAGGCTTTGCTTTTGCTTTTTTGTATTTTTTATTTGTTTGTTTGTTTATGAGAGCAAGAGAGGGAAAGAGGCAGAGAGAGAGGGAGAGAGAATGGGTGCGCCAGGTCCTTCAGCCACTGCCAACTGCAGACACATGTACCATCTTGTGCATCTGGCTTATGTGGGTACTGGGACAGGCAAACACCTTATCTCTTAAGCCATCTCTCCAGGCCAGAAAGTACTTTTAACTGATGAGCCATCTTCCCTGACCCTCCTTTTTGAGGTAGTGTCTCTAGCCAAGGTTGACCTGGAACTCTGTAGCTCCAGGCAGGCCTAGAAAGCACAGTGACCCTCCTACTGCCACCAACCAAGTGCTGGGTTTATAGGCATGAGGCAGTATGTGTCTGGCAGTTCAGTTTTTTTTTTGTTGTTGTTGTTGAAAATTGTTGGTTACAGCCACCGGGCATGGTGGTGCATGCCTGTAATCCCAGCACTTGGGAGGCAGAGGTAGGAGGATTGCCATGAATTCTAGGCCACTCTGAGACTGCAGTTAATTCCCGGTCAGCCTGGGCCAGAGTAAGACCCTACCTCGAGAAAAAAAAAAAAAAAGGTTACATGTTGAAACATTTTGGATATATTGGGTTAAATAAGTATGAAATACAAATGTATGTGTTTCTAGTCACTCTTATTTGTTTCAGACAGAATCTTGTCACTTAGTTCAGGTTAGCCTTTAATTTGCAAGCCTACAGACTCAGCACCCCCTCTCCCAACACATACATTGTCTTACTGTAGCCCAGACTGACCTTGAACTTACTTTGTAGCTTCAGGGACCTGGAATTCATTGCGAGAGAGAGAGAGAGAGAGAGAGAGAGAGAGAGAGAGAGAGAGAGAGAGAGAGAATGAATGAATGTGTGCCAGTGGCCTCTCAGCCGGTATGAACAAACTCCAGATGTGTGTGCCCCATGTGGGCAAGTGTAGCACTTCGCCCTTGTGTCACTTTGCGTATTGCTAAACCTGGGACCTGGAGATTGGAACCGGCATTCTTAGGCTTGGCAGGCAGGTGCCTTAACTTCCAAGCCATCTCTCCAGCCTTTAATCATTCTTTTAATGTGGTTTCAAAAAATTTTAAATTGCATATATTGGGTGTGGGGGGGTGATATCTCAGTTTATAAAGTCACAGGTTGGGAAGGACAGATGCTTGATATTATATGGAAATCAGTGGAATTTTTAAATCTTTCTTTTTCTTAAAATTAAAATAGTTTTTTTTATTATTTGAGAGAGGCAGAGAGAGAAAGGGCGTGCCAGTGGCCTTTCAGCCGCTGTGAATGAACTCTAGACGCATGCGCCCCCTTGTGGGCGAGCGTGGCATTGCGCACTTGCGTCTGGCTAAATGTGGTACCTTGGAGATCGAATGGGTGTTCTTAGGCTTGGCAAGCAGGTGCCTTAACTGCTAAGCCATCTTGCCAGCCCAAATTTTTAATTTTTTTATGAGAGAGAGAATTGACATGCCAGGGTCTCTAGCTACTACAGTCAATCTCCAAACGCATGTGTGTATGTGCGGCTTTGTGTGCATGCTTACGTGGGTTCTGAGGAGTTGAATGTGGGACCTTAGGCATTGCAAGCAAGCCCTTTAACAGCTTAGCCATCTCTGAAGCCCATAAATTATTTATTTTTATTTATTTATTTTGAGAAAAAGAGAGGCATATAGAGAGAATGGGTGGGCCAGAGCCTCTAGCCACTGCAAAGGAACTCCAGATAGATGCGCCACCTTGTGCATCTGGCTTCTGTGGGTACTGGGAATTGAACCTGGGTCCTTAGGCTTTGCAGGAAAATGGCTTTTCTTTTCTATTTCTTTTTTTTTTTTTTTTTGTTTCTTCAAGGTAGGTTTTCACTCTAGTCCAGGCTGACCTAGAATTCACTATGTAGTCTCAGAGTGGCTTTGAACTCACGGCAATCCTCCTACCTCTGCCTCCCAAGTGCTGAGATTAAAGGCATGTGCCACCATGCCAGGCTCTTTTATTTTTTATTTATTTATTTATTTTGGTTTTTCGAGGTAGAGTCTCACTCTGGCCCAGGCTGACCTGGAATTAACTATGTAGTCTCAGGGTGGCCTTGAACTTATGGCAATCCTCCTACCTCTGCCTCCCGAGTGCTGGGATAAAAGGCATGCGCCACCACGCCCGGCCCAGGCTCTTTTAAAAAATATTTAATTAATTTATTTAGTTGAGAGAAGATAGGTATGCCAGGGCTTCCAACTACTGCAAATGAAATCCAGACACATGCACCACCTTTGTATCTGGCTTTATGTGGGTACTGGATAATTGAACCCAGGACCTCTGGCTTTGCAGGCAAGCACCTTAACTGCTAAGCCATCTTTCCAGCCCCCCTTTTTTTCCTTTAAGATATTTTATTTGAGAGAAAGAGAGATAAATAGGCAGATAGAGAATGGGTGCACCAGGGCCTGTAGCCAGAGTAAATGAACCCCAGATGCATGGGCCACCTTGTGCATCTGGGTTATGTGGGTACTAGAGAATCGAGCCCTAGTCATTAGACTTTGCAGGCAAGAGCCCTAACCACTAAGCAATCACTTCACCCTCCACTCTCCCATATTTATGTAATTTATTCTTTTGAGAGAAAAGAAGGCAGGTAGAGACAGATAGAGGATTGGGTGCACCAGGGCTTCTAGCCTGTGCAAACAAACTCCAGTTGCATACGCCACCTTGTGCATCCGGCTTTATGTGGGTACTCCAGCCCTCTTTTTTCTTTCAAATATTTTATTTTTATTTATTTATTTGAGAGCATACATCACCTTATGCATCTGGCTTACCTTTGTATGGGGATTTGGACCTGGGTCCTTTGACCCTGCAGGCAGATACCTTAACTGTTAAGGCATTTCTCCAGCCCCTTTCTTTTTTGAGAGAGGATCTCAAACTGGCTAGGTCTCTGAAGATGGTTTAGAACTTCTGATTCTCCTGCCCCTACCTCCTAAATCCTGGGACCAAAGGCATGTGCCACCATATCTGATTTTATGCAATGCTGGGAATTGAATCAAGGGTTCTGTGTATGACAAGCATTCTGCCAACCAGCCACATGCCCAGCTCCCTACAACTGATAAAAAATTTTTTTTAAAGGTAGGCATTCACTTTAGCCCAGGCTTGCCTAGAACTCACTCTTTAGCCTGGCTGGCTCCTATCTCACCCTTCGTAGTGCTGGGATTCAAGGTGCATACCACTGTAGTTGGGTGTATGTTGATTTTTTTTCATGCAACTATTCATTGCTTGTTTATGAGCCATAGTACTGTATATATGTGGAATTCTTGGGATTTTCATTATTTAAGATAATGGCATCTGGTAATAAAAAAGCTTTGGGCTGGAGAGATGGCTTAGCGGTTAAGGCGCCTGCCTGCTAAGCCTAAGAACCTGGTTCCAATCTCCATGTCCCATGTTTAGCCAGATGCAAAGTGACGCAAGGACGCAATGCTGCACTTGCCTGCAAGGGGGTGCACGCATCTGGATTTCATTCATAGCAACTGAGAGACTGCTGGCATGCCCATTCTCTGTCTCCCTCTCCCTCTCCCTCTGTGTCTCTCTCCAAAAAAAAAAAAAAAAAAAAAAAGCCTTACTTTTCTTTTGAAATTTGAGCATTTTGTATTATTATTTTTTCTCCTTCCGAATGGCCCCGGCTGGAACCTCTGGGAAAATGTCAGATAGGCCATCTTGGTGGCACACACCTTTAATCTTAGCACTTGGGTGGCAAAGGTAGGAAGGAGGATTGAGGCCACCCTGAGAATACATAGTGAATCCAGGTTAGCCTGGGCTAGAGAGACCGACCCTACCACCAAAAAAAAAAGATGTGAAAGTTTCTTCTGTTCTTAGGAGAAAGTCTTCACTCTTATGCTGTGGGTTTTTCATTAATTACACTATCAGGTTAAGGCAATCCCCTCACACCCTATTTTTTCTTAACGATGTATTTTGGGGAGGGTTGCACCAGGGCCTCTTAATTTCAGATGAACACCAAATACTTGTACCACTTTTTGTGTTTGGCTTACGTGGATGGCTAGGGAATTGAACCCAGGAAAGCAAGTGCCTTTATCCATCTTTCCCGGCCCTGAATTATGTTTTTTCATAAAAGGGTGTTTTGGTCAGATGTTTCACTTGCATCTTTTAAGATGATGTCTGTTTTTTTTTTTTTTTTGTTTGTTTGTTTAATTTATTTGAGAGAGAGAGAAAGAAGCAGATATAGATTTTTTTCCCTGATAGCATTCTCACTCTGCATTTGCTGTGTGCTGGGAAACTAAGTCACTCAGCTTGGTAAATCTATTCATGTATTAGTATTGGTGGAGACTTCAGCCTGTCCCTACTTCAATCTTGGGTCCTGCCAGTGAGTCTTACTTGCCTAGGACCTTGACATTTTGCCTTTTGGCTGGAGGCTGTGTCCTAAACTGACTGCTGTGCTAGTTTTATACTCTGGTTTTGTGTATTGCTTTATTTTAAAATAATAATAATAATTTATTTATTTATTTATTTATTTATTTATTTAAGAGGGAGAGAGAGAGACAGCTGGAGGGAGAGAATGGGCATGCCAGGGCCTCCAGCCACTGCAAGCGAATTCCAGATGCATGCACCTCCTTGTGCATCTGGTTTACCTGTGTCCTGGGGAATTGAACCTTGTTCCTTTGGCTTTCAGGCAAGTACCTTAACGCTAAGCCATTCCTCCAGTCCTTTTAAACTTTTATGGCCTAATTCCTGCATAACAAAGAAAAAGAAAAAAATTCAAGAAAGAAAAAAGCCATGTGGGGTTGCTTGCCTTTAATCCCAGCTTCAGGGGACAGACATAGGAGGATTGCCACCCTGAGACTACATCGTGAATTCCAGGTTAGGAGGGCTAGAATGAAACCCTACCTCAAAAAACAAAACAAACAAAACCCCAAGAAAGGTATCATCCTTTTTTTCCCCCATGGGGGGTGTAGAGTGTATTAGTTTCTTTCTCAGTGTTGAGAAAAAACGCTTGACAAAAATCAGTTTACAGTTCCAGGTTGTAGTCCATCTTGGTGAGGATGGCACAACAACAGGATCTTGAGGCAGTTGGTCAAATTCAGCACAGTGAGGAAGCAGGGAAGAACAATGAATGTTTGTGTTCAGCCAGCTTTATTCTTTTTATATAGCCCAGGACACCCAGCACATGGAATGACACCACTTACAGTTAAGGTGGGTCTTTTCACCTCAGTTTAACTAATCTAGAAAATAGGTGTTGCAGGGCGCCTTTAATCCCAGCACTCAGAAGGCAGAGGTAGGAGGATTGCCTTGAGTTTGAGGCTACCCTTGGACTACATAGTGAATTGCAGGTCAGCCTGAGCCTAGAGCAAGACCCTACCTCAAAAAAAAAAAAAAAAAAAGGTGGCCTCGAATTTATATGCCAGAAGATTTGTTTCCATTTCCATGGTGATTCTAAATCCTGTCAAATTGACAGCGATTAACCATCACATGGAGGCATTTAATCGTTTGGCTTTTCTAGCAACAGGAAAGAAAGTAGCATTCTGAATGCATGTGTAGGAAATGAAATGCCTATTTCTCTCTCTCTTCTTCTTTTCTTTCTTTTCTTTTTTTGGTTTTTCAAGGTAGGGTCTCACTCTAGCTCAAGTTGACCTAGAATTCACTATGGAGTCTCAGGGTGGCCTGGAAGTCACAGTGATTCTCCAATCTCTGCCTCCTGAGTGCTGGGATTAAAGGTGTGTGCCACCATGCCTGTTTTTTTTTTTTTTTTTTTTTAAACATCTGTGACTTCTCTCTCTCTCTTTCTTTCTTCTCGACTTTTTGTTTTGTTTTGTTTTGTTTTGTTTTGTTTTTGAGGTAGGGTCTCAATCTAGCTCAGGCTAACCTGGAATTCACTATGTATTCTCAGGGTGGCCTTGAATTCATGGCAATCCTCCTACCTCTGCCTCCTGAGTGCTGGGGTTAAAGGCGTGCGCCACCACGCCCAGCTTTGTGACTAGTCTTTCTACTGTGCTGTTCTGATGCTTTGCAGACCAGATAATCTATAGTTGAGTACACATTACAGTTTAATTTCTTTCTATCCTTAGGCCTCAATTTTCTTGTCTAATTGCTTGTAGGATCCAGTATAATGCTGAGTACAAATGACATGATATCCTTGCTTTAAAAAAATTTTTTTTTTAATTTATCTATTTGAGAAAGAGGCAGAGAGACAAGAGAGAGGGAATGAATGGGCATGCCAGGTCCTCTAGCTGCTGCACACGAACTCCAGATATATGTGCCATCTTGGGTCCTTTGGCTTTTTAGGCAAGCACCTTAATGCCTAAGCCATCTCTCCAGCCCCGACCTTGCTTTAAATTTTTTTTTCTAAGGTAGGGTCTCACTCTACAACAGGCTGACCTGGAATTCATTCTATATTCTCAGGGTGGCTTCGAAATAACGGCAATCCTCCTACCTCTGCCTTCTGAGTGCTGGGATTAAAGGGGTGTGCCACCATGCCTAGCTCTTTAAAAAATATTTTTTTAAAGATTTTATTTATTTATTTATTTATTTATTTATTTATTTATTTATTTATTTATTTTTTATATTTATCTATTAGAGACAGAGAGAAGGAAAGAGAGAGGAAGAGTGAGAATGGGCATGCCAGGGCCTCTAGCCACTGCAAACTAACTCCAGATGTGTGCGCCCCCTTGTGCATCTGGCTTATGTGGGACCTGGAGAATCAAACCAGGGTCCTTAGGCTTCACAGGCATGTGCCTTAACCGCTAATCCATCTCTCCAGCCCTTGTTTTTTTTTTTTTTTTTTTTTTTTTTTTTCGGTGCTGAGGACTGAACCCAGGGCCTTGCGCTTGCTAGGCAAGCGCTCATCCACTGAGCTAAATCCCCAACCCCCCCTTGTTTTGTTTTTTTGAGGTAGGGTCTTAATCTAGACTAGGCTGACCTGGAACTCACTCTGTAGTCTCTCTGAGGATGGTCTCAAATTCATGGCAATCCTTCTACCTCTGTCTCTCAAGTGCCAGGATTGAAGACGTGTGCTACCACACCAGACTTAGTCTTTTTTTTTTTTTTTTTTTTTAATATATTTTTAATTTATTTGCAAGCAGTGAGAGGAGACAGAGAATGGGCCTAGCAGGGCTTCCAGCTGCTGCAAATGGACACCAGATGCATGCATCACTTTTTGCATGTGGCTTTACGCAGGTACTGGGGAATCAAACTTAGGTGGTTAGGCTTTGTAGGCAAGTGCCTTAACTCCAGCCCCATGCATGTTTTTTTTTTTTAAATATATTTTATTTTTATTTATTTATTTATTTTTTTTGTTTGAGAGATACAGAAATAGGCAGGTGGAGAGAGAGAGAGAGAAAGAGAGAATGGGTGCGCTAGGGCCTCTAGCAGAATGGGTGTGCCAAGGCCTCCAGCCACAGCAAACAAACTCCAGACGTGTGCGCCCACTTGTGCATCTGGCTAACGTGGGTCCTGAGGAATCAAACCTGGGTCCTTTGACTTTGCAGGCAAATGCCTTAACCGCTAAGCCATCCCTCCAGCCCTGTTTCCTTTTTTTCATGTGGAATAAAAATAACAAACTTGGGCTGGAGGGATGGCTTAGCGGTTAAGGCGCCTGCCTCCTAAGCCTAAGAACGCCGGTTCCAATCTCCAGGTCCCACGTTTAGCCAGATGCAAAGTGATGCAAGGGCGCAATGCTACACTTGACCACAAGGGGCGCACACATCTGGATTTCGATCACAGCAGCTGAGACGCTGCTGGCGCACCCATTCTCTATCTGTCTCCTCTCCCTCTGTCTCTGTCAATCTGTGTCTCTCTCTCAAAAAAAAAAAAAAAAAAACTAGTACATAGAATGAAGAATATTAGGAAATAGGAAGCAAAGGTAGAGTATAAATAATAAAATAACCTCATGTACATCTATGGAAATGTCACAATAGGGGAGCTGGGAAGATGGCTCAGGGTTAAAGGCACTTGTTCGAATATGTTATAGTATGAATATGCCCCCACCACCTTCTTTTCTTTTCAGGTTTTCAAGGTAGGGTCTCACTCTAGCCCAGGCTGACCTGGAACCTACTATGTGTAGTCTCAGAGCGGCCTCGAAGTCTTGGTGATCCTCCTACCCCTGTCTCCTGAGTGCTGGAATTAAGCCACCACACCTGGCTCGAGTATGCCCATTTTATGTGATTAACACACCCTTATAAAATAGATTCCTAGGGGTTGGAGAGATGGCTCAACGGTTAAAGTGCTTGCCTATAGAGCCTAATGACCTGAGTTTGATTCCCCAGTACGCTTGTAAAGCCAGGTAGATTTACTTAGTGGTGCACTGATCTGGAGTCCATTTGCAGAGGTTGGAGGCCCTCTTTTATCTCTCTGTGCTTAAAAATAAATATATTTATAACAAAGTTGTCAATAAAAACAAAAATTAAATAAATAAAGATATTAAAAAAAAAAACTTGACATGGTGGTATACACCTTTAATCTCAGCACTCGGGAGGCAGAGTTAGGAGGATCCCAGTGAGTTTGAGGCTAGTATGAGACTACATAGTGAATTCCAGGTCATCCTGGGCTAGAGTGAGACCCTACCTTAAAAAAAAAAAAACAAAAAAAAAAAAAAAAAAAATCAATTAAAAAATAGATTTCTAGGGCTGGAGATAATGGCTTAGTATTTAAGGCACTTGTCTGCAAAGGCTAAGGATCCAAGTTTGATCCCCCAGGTCCCACATTATGCCAGATGCACAAGTTGGTGCATGTGACTGGATTGTTTTGCAGCTGAGGCCCTTAGCATGTTCATTCCTCTCCCCCGCCTATTTCTCTCAAATACATAAAAACAAAACAAAATTAAAAAATAGATTTCTAGCCAGGCATGGTGTCACACACCTTTAGTCCCAGCACTTGGAAGGCAGAATTAGGAGGATGGCTGTGAGTTTGAGACCACCCTGGGACTACAGAGTGAATTCCAGGTCATCCTGGGCTAGAGTGAAGCCCTACCTTGAAAAAAAAAAGATTTCTAAAGGTAACTCAAGGTCACAGAGATGATCATTTTGAGCTTCAGTGGATGTGGAATCACTGCAAAATCACAGGGATCCATTTAAATGCCAGCCACTGTCCCTACTCTCTATAGTATAGTGATTACCTAGGAAAAGAGTAAGGAAAAGTAGCTTTTAGGCCTGGATGATGGCTCAGAGTTTAAGGTGCTTGCTTGCAGAGCCCGATGGCCTGAGTTCGATTCCCCAGTACCCACATAAAGCCAGGTGCACAAATTGACACGTGTACCTGAAGTTCGTTTGCAGCTGCAAGAGCCCTTTCTGTCTCCCTCTCTTTGCAAATAAATAAAGGCTTTGAATTTTATCTGAAATAAAAAGATTTCTTGAAAATTGTGATGTGATCCATGTGGTGGTGCAAGTCTTTAATCCTAGCACATGGAAGGCAGAGGTATTAGGATTGCCTTGAGTTCGAGGTCACCCTGAGAGTGAACTCCAGGTCAGCCTGGGCTGGGCTAGAGCGGGATCCTACCTTGAAAAACCAAAAAAAAAAAAAAAAAAAAAAAAAAAAAACAAAACCAAACTGTCACAAATGCAAAATATGAGACTGATTATGGAGGTATCTAGTTGGTACTTTGTGTGTATATGTATGTGTGTGTGTATACACACACACACACACACACACACACACACTTTTTTTTTTTTTGGGAGAGAGACATATAGAATGGCTGTGCCAGGGCCTTTCACCTGCTGTGAATAACCTCCAGACATATGTGCACATGTGTGACATTGCATGTTTGTGTCTCTTTTGGGTCTGGTTTCGTGAGACATGGAGATTTGAACAAGTGTTCTTAGGCTTCGTATTCAATCACTTTAACTGCTAAACCATCTCTCCAGCCCGGTATTATGTATATTTTATTATTATTTATTATTATTTATTTATTTATTTATTAGAGAGAGAGAGAGAGAATGGGTGCGCCAGGGCCTCTAGCCACTGCAAACGAACTCCAGATGCATGCTCCTCAATGTGCATCTGGTTATGTGAGACCTGGAGAATCGAACATGGGTCCTTAAGCTTCGCAGGCAAGCACCTTAACTGCTAAACCATCTCTCCAGCCCTTAAAAAAAATTTTTTTTCCAGTAGTTTGTATATTTTAAAAATATTTGCCAGAGCCAGGCGTGGTGGCGCAAGCCTTTAATCCCAGCACTTAGGAAGCAGAGGTAGGAGGATTGCCGAGAGTTCGAGGCCACCCTGAGACTACATAGTTAATTCCAGGTCAGCCTGAACCAGAGTGAGACCCTACCTTGCAACTCCCCCCCCACCAAAAAAAATATTTGCCAGGCTGGGTGTGATGGCGCACGCCATTAATCCCAACACTCGGGAGGCAGAGGTTAGGAGGATTACTGTGAGTTTGAGTCCACTCTGAGACTACATAGTGATTTCCAAGTCAGCCTGGGCTAGAGTAAGACAAAACAAAATAAAAATAAAAACAAAAAAAAGCCAGGTGTGGTGGCACATGTTTTTGATCCCAGCACTGGGGAGGCAGAGTTAGGAGGATCGCTATGAGTTCAAGGCCATCTTGAGACTACAGACTAAAATCCAGGTCAACCTGGATAGACACTACATAGAAAAAGTTAAAATTAAAAAAAAATATACATACACACACACTTTAAAAATTTTTTGTAGCTGGTCTTGGTGGCACATGTCTTTAATTCCAGTACTCAGAAGGCAGAGGTAGGTGGATCACCATGAGTTTGAGGGCCACCCTGAGACCATATAATGAATTCTAGGTCAGCCTGAGGAGAGTGAAATCCTACCTAAAACACTCCCCACAATAAATAATTTATTTAAAAATAAACAAATAAATTTATTTTGAGGGGGAGAGAGAGAGAATGGGTGCTCCATGGTCTTTAGCCTCTGCCAATGAACTCCAGACATGGGTGCCACCTGTGCATCTGTCTTAGGTGGGTCCTGGGTAATCAAACCTGTGTCCCTTGGCTTTGCATGCAAGGGCCTGTATTCAATTTTTTTTTCTTCCTCCCTCCCTCCCTCCCTCCCTCCCTCCCTCCCTCCCTGTCTGTCTGTCTTTCTGTCTTTCTTTCTGGGTTTTTCGAGGTAGGGTCTCACTCTGGTCCAGGCTGACCTGGAATTCACTCTGTAGTCGCAGGGTGGCCTCGAACTCACGGCGATCCTCCTTCCTTTGCCTCCCGAGTGCTGGGAATTAAAGGTGTGCGCCACCATGCCTGGCCTGGCTTAACTTTTTTTTTTTTTTTTTCCCCTGAGGTAGGGTCTCGCTCTAGCTCAGGCTGACCTGGAATTTACTATGTAGTCTCAGGGTGGCCTTGAACTCACAGTAATACTCCTACCTCTGCCTACCAAGTACTGGGATTAAAGGTGTGTGCCACCATGTCCCTCCTGGGCCTTAACTGTTAAGCCATGTCTCCAGCCCTAAATTGGTGTTCTTTAAACAGCTATTCTGAGTGACCCAAAGAAGAGCAATTGTTTTGTTACCTGAGCTGAATTGATGGATTCTGTGGAGAAACCCTTCTCCCTATTGAAGGTGAAAATAATTCATAAAGGTCCAGTCAGATGGGTTGGTGATGCTGGTTACCTGAAGTGTCTCGACTGTCCACATACATGACTGCTTGGGCAGCCTCCATTTCAGGGAAGGACTGAGATGCAGAGCATGGTTTGAGCATGCCCAGTGAAAAGGAGCTTTGCAGGGAGGCATAGTTGAGCTACTGTAATTTCTCTGCAGTTGGCCGCATTAACCAGCCGCGCTAAGACAGGAGGAGGGAGGAGATTGGTAGAGGTATATGGTATGAACCATTCTTTTTCTCCACTTCATGACTCCAAGTTTCTTGGCTGATGTCAGAGCCTGTAGAGCAGGGATGTCATTGTGGGATCACCTTCTTGTCCCTTTTGCTTTCTCCCTCTTAAAATAACAGTATTTTGATGCCTGGCTTCCTTATGTGTGTACTTTCTTGAGAGTAGAGTGGGAGATTACTCCCAGCTGAGCAGTTTGAAAGACCCTTGGAACTGATTGCATTTTCTGTATGTCAGGAAGATGCTCATGATTTTGTCACTTATGCCGATGACAAGCCAGTAGTTTCTCTTGTTCAAATGAATCCTTTTGCTTAAACAGTGACTTCTGTTTCCTTCTACGCTGTCTCCATGGCAGCCTCAGTGGTGGTGAGTAAGGCTGACCTGACAGGTGAACTAGCCTCAGGGACTGGGCTGGGTATGGTTTGTGTAGTTGCTCCTTTCAGGTCAAACTGCTGAGGGAGCATCTGTTTGCTTTTGGCACTGATCACTAACAGGAGCTGTAGGGTCAGTAGCCCAGAGCCCATTCAGTCCACGTGTTTATGTCTCTAGTTTCCTTAGAATGAGAAGGCATGATGTGGCGAGATGCAGAAACCCTGTGTAGAGGGTTACCTGGATTTTCTTAGCAATTCCATGGAAGTCAGCTGACATAGTCAAGTGCTGGAAGCTTCTTGGGAAGACTCTGGGATTTTTACCTTTTAATTGTTTTATTGCATTTTACAGAGTGTGTCTGTTCTAGAGCATATTCTTGGAACAAAAGAGTGGGGGAGGGCATGTTGCTCTCCTAGATCTGAGGAAACTCCAGCCTAGCACATAGCACAGTAATGAGGAAGCTGGACAATAGGGATGATTCTCTTGTGTCTGCCCTTGAAAAGAAGTGTGGAGGCCATTGGTAAGCCATCACATATGTTCCCAGCAGTGGTAATGACTATGGAATACTGTGCACTGGCAAATGACAGTTTTGGGTAGCAGTTTTGAGAGGGACAGTCCAATGATATGTGCAGATATGTCAGTACAAGGATTTAAAAAAATACCTGTGATATAAAATTTACAGATTGTTAATGCTAGCAGCTGAATCAGTAAGGGTTAAATATATTCCCTCTTCCCCTTCCCCTTTTCCTTTCCTTTCCCTTTTTTTTTTTTTTTTTTTTTAAGTTTTTCGAGGTAAAGTCTCACTCTAGCCCAGGCTGTAGTCTCAGGTTCGCCATAAACTCATGGCAATCCTCCTGCTTCTGCCTCCCAAGTGCTGGGATTAAAGGCGTGCGCTACTATGCCCGGCCATTCTAATCTTTTCTGAGTGAAGAATGTTGTACTTCTTGGAGAGAGATTTTCCTAGGCATGCTGAAGCTGCACTTTCTGTATTTGGTTGGTTCTGCACCTTCCATCTCCAGGGGAATTCTTCTGTGGGGAGGTGCCTCAAAGTACACTGTTAGCAGGTGCATTGTTTAAGTTTTGGAGCAGGCTGGACAGTCCACAATTCTTCTGTTTCAAGGGAATTATAGTTATGGATAGATCTTGATAGTTTTTTTTTTTTTTTTGGTTTTGTTTTGTTTTTTGAGGTAGGGTCTCTCCCTAGCCCAGGCTGACCTGGAATTCACTATGCAGTCTCAGGGTGGCCTCGAACTCACAGCAATCCTCCTACCTTTGCCTCCCAAGTGCTGGGATTAAAGCTGTGCACCACCACACCTGGCTTCCTGATAGGTTTTAATGTTAGAGATTCTTCTGTTTTAAGCACTGTGACTCAACTGTGGATCATGGCATCATGGGAAAAGCACACTTCATGAAAGTGAAAACCTTCCTATAAGTAAAAATTGTGGTGATGTTAAAAAATTAAAACATTTGGGCTGGAGGGATGGCTTAGTGGTTAAGGTAGTCTGTAAAGCGACAGAACCCAGGTTCGATTCCCCAGTACCCACGTAAGCCATATACACAATGTGGCGCATGCTTCTGGAGTTTGCAGCGGCTGAAGACCCTGGTGTGCCCCTTCTCTCTCTGTCTGCCTTTCTCTCTCTTTTTATTTATTTAAGAGAGAGAGAGAGGGAGTGTGAAAGAGAGAGAGAGAGCGTGCGCGCTAGTGGGCATGTAAGGGCTTCCAGCCACTGCAAACAAACTGCTGATGCATGCGCCACCTTGTGCATCTGGCTTACGTGGGTCCTGGGGAATTGATCCAAGGTCCTTTGGCTTTGCAGGCAAGTGCCTTAACTGCTAATCCATTTCTCTAGGCCTCCCCCTCTTAAATAAATAAAATAAATAAAAATGGAAAAAACTTGCTGTCCAACAGTTACACTTTGTCTTTAGAGGAACAGGTAAGGTAGGAAAGGTATGTAGTTAATGCAGTGGTCTGTGCCTTTTGGTGTTTGAAATCTTGCAGGAATTTGTCTTATTTGAAGTGTATATAGCTTAATCTCATAGATTCTAGAATCCAGAAAAGAGCCTTCAGGATAGTTCACCTTTTAAAATTGCAATGTGTGGCCAACAAGACAGCATATGTTTTTTTCTCTTAAAAACATTTTTTTTTTTGTTTTTGTTTTTTCGAGGTAGGGTCTCACTCTGGCCCAGGCTGACCTGGAATTAACTATGTAGTCTCAGGGTGGCCTCGAACTCACGGCGATCCTCCTACCTCTGCCTCCTGAGTGCTGGGATTAAAGGCGTGCGCCACCACGCCCGGCTTAAAAACATTTTTAAGACATTTATTTATTTATTTATTTATTTCGGAGAGAGACAGGGAGGGAGGAGAGAGCGAGAGAAAGAAGAATGGGAATGTATGAGCCACCATGTGCATCTGGTTTACGTGGGTTCTGGGGAGTCCTCAGGCTTCACAGGCAAGTGCCTTAACAGCTAAGCCATCTCTCCAGTCCCTTTGAAAATATTTTATTTATTTATTTATTTATTTATTTATTTATTTATTTATTTATTTATGAATGAGACAGGGAAAGAGACAGAGAAAGGAGGGATTGAACCTGGATCCTTTGGTTTTGTAGCCAAGCACCTCAACCACTAAGCCATTTCTCCAGCCTGAAAATACTTTATTTGCTCTAGGTAGTCTCAGGGTGGCTGCACACTCACAGCAATCCTCCTACCTCTGCTCTCCTAAGTGCTGGGATTAAAGGCGTGTGCCATCACATTTTATTTATTTGTTTATTTTTCGGTTTTCTGAGGTAGGGTCTCACTCTAGACAGGCTGACCTGGAATTCACTATGTAGTCTCAGGGTGGCCTTGAACTCACAGTCATCCTCCTACCTCTGCCTCCAGAGTGCTGGGATTAAAGGCGTGCGCCACCTCACCTGACCCTGTTTTTCTTTTCTTTTCTTTTCTTTTCTTTTCTTTTCTTTTCTTTTCTTTTTTTTCTTTTTTTTTCTTTTCTTTTTTTCTTTTCTTTTTAAAAATGTTTCATTATTTATTTATTTGAGAGAGATAGAGAAAGAGAGATACAGAAATAGGCAGGTAGAGAGAATGGGCACACCAGGGCCTCCAGCCACTGCATATGAACTCCAGATGTGTGCGCCACCTTGTGCATCTGGCTTACGTGGGTCCTGGAGATCAAGCTTTGAGCTGGGGTCCTTAGGTTTCACAGGCAAGCGCTTAACTGCTAAGCCATCTCTCCAGCCCTGTTTTTCTTTTAAAATACATTTTATTTATTTATTTATTTATTTATTTATTTATTTATTTGAGAGAGAGAATGGGCATACCAGGACCTCCAGCTACTGCAAATGAACTCCAGATGTATGTGCCCCCTTGTGCATCTGGCTTACGTTGGTCCTAGAGAATCGAACCAGGATCCTTTGGCTTTGCAGTCAAATGCCTTAACTGCTAAGCCATCTCTCCAGCCTTTTTTCTTTATTTTTTAAATGATGGTTATATGGTAGAGCTCATGTCTGCTTCATAGAACTTTGCAGAATACATCTGTTTTGCAGAACTACTGGGAAGACAACAAAGAAAGAAAGGGAATGATGGTGGTTTTGGAAGCCATCCCTAGGAGACTGATTGATCTTGGGACTTCCAGACTCCTTCTACAAGAGGAATATCCCTCCTTTCCTTTCCTCCTTCTTTCCTTCCCTTCACTTTCCTTCTTTCTCCTTCCTCCTTCCCCTCTTTCCACACTCCCTTTCTACTGTCTTTGAGAGGGTCTTGGTCTAGTCCAGGCTGACCTGGAATTCACTATGTAGTCTCAGGCTGGCCTGGAACTCACAGTGATCCTCCCATCTCTGCCTCCCATGTGCTGGGATTAAAGGCGTGTGCCACCAGGCCTGGTTGTCTTACTTCCCCTTCCTTCCTTCCTCCCATTATTTATTTGAGAGAGGCAGAGAGAGTGGGAATGAGCATGCAAGGGCCTCCTGCCACTGCAAACTTCAGACACATGTGCCACCTTGTGCATCTGGCTTACGTGGGTCCTGGGGAATTAAACCAAGGTCCTTTGGCCTTGCAGGCAAATGCCATAACTGCTAACCTATCTGCCCAGCCCTAAAAAATATTTTATTTTTATTTATATACTTGAGAGAAAGAGGGAGGGAGAGAGAGAGAATGGGCACGCCAGGTTCAGCTGCTGCTAACGAACTCCAGATGCATATGCCACCTTGTGCATCTGGCTTATGTGGGTCCTGGGGAATTGAAACTGGACTGGGTCTTTTGGCTTTTCAGGCATGCACCTTAACCGCTAAGCCTTCTCTCTAGCCCTGATGCTCAACACTTAATGAGACTTAAAAAAATCTAAGCCAGGGCTGGAGAGATGGCATAGTGGTTCAGACACTTGCCTGCAAAGCCTAAGGACCCAGGTTCAATTCTCCAGTACCCATGTAAACCCAGATGCACAAGGTGGTGCATGCATCTGGAATTCATTTGCAGTGGCTAGAGACCCTGGTGTACCTGTTCGCTCTCTTTCTCTGGGTCTGTTTCTTTCCTTTTCTCTCAAATAAATAAATAATTAAAAAATCCAAGCCAGACATGGTTGCCCAGCCTGTGATCCCAACACTCAGGAGACTGAAATAGGATGCTTGCTGCAAGTTTGAGGGGATCCTAGGATATATAGTGAGTTTCAGTACAGGACTATAGTGTGAGACCCTTCCACAAAAGCAAAAATCATCAAAAAAATAAAACCTTACAAAAATATCCAAGTGCTAACATAATAAAAACATGGAAAAATACTTAACTATAGATAGAAGGCCCCACTGAGCCACAACCAAACAATGGTCCTGAAAGAGCTCCCACACAGTACACTGACTTGGAGCACCTCATCATCTCGATGACATGCACAGTTGAGTCTACAGGGGGTAGCACACACCACCAGTACAGTAGCCTAGATCCAGAGAATCATGGAACTCCACAGAAACGGAGTCTCCAGCTTGGCACTGCCAACACCAAAAAATATTGGGATACAGGCAATTGAGAAGAGCCCTGCTTATACCTCATCAGTGATGCCCTCCCTCAGAGGAAGCAAGCGGTAGAGGAGACTACAGACATGTAGGCCTTCCCATCCTTAGGCCAGCTCCATTCTCAACCAAAACTCTTGAGTACTAGGAAAAAGGTAAAGAAGGGAAAAGGTCTTTGGGGCTGTTGTGCTGCAGGACAGATTCCAGGGGCAGGTGAATAGGGAATCAATCAGGAGAGTTAGTCTCACTGGGGCAGTGGGATAAGGTCAAGGCATAAACATCTAGAAGGAGAACAAAGGATTCAACTGTAAGAAGCTGCGGGGGGGGGGCGGTTGTGGGGGTGCAGGAAGAGATTTAGTGTGTGTCATGGAGCCCTGTGGAAGGAAAGAGACATGAGTTGACAGACCCATGAAACAAGGCAGAGGGAGACTATACCATGGGAGTCAACAGCATGATGACATATGTGGCAAGGTCAGGAAGGGCTAGGGCTCAGCAAGGACATTGGCCAGGGGAGGGGACATCACCAGGAGAAGGGGACTAGAGCTGCTCAGAAGAGCCCTTCCTGACCTAGTAGGAATGATCTTAACCAGGAAGCTGTGCTGTGTTGTGATGGTACTCAAAGTCTGACTAAGAACTTAAAAGGAGAATGAGAGGGCATGAACATGACAGGGATCTACACAAACCTTTGCAAGATTTTGGTGCCAGGGGAGGAGAAGCAAAGAAATGAGTGGATTAGTAGGAAGAATGATAAAAAACTTTCTTATATGAGGTTTATGAGGTGGGAAGGAGGCCAGTGCATCAAAATGCTGATGGCAGTGCCCTTGAAGAGAGCAAAATGAGAGTGGTTAGGAAGGGGACAGAGAACCATCTGAGCCAAAGGATGGACAGCAGAGACAGTGCTATGGAGAATGGGCCTGTGGGCACTAGAGGGTGAGGACATTCTCAGAAGAGCAGGAAGCAAAGGTCCAGCAGACAATAAGAAGAGGGAACAGAGCAGAAGGACTCAAGATGGGAAAGGAAAACAGAGGAGGAGAATACATCAAGAACCTATACCTGGGAGCTAGGGAGACAGTACAGAGGAGAAAGTGCTTGCCAAACAAGCATGAGTACCTGAGTTCAGATCCCTAGAATCTATGTAAAACATGCCACTGTGGCACTAGCATCTGTAATCCCAGTATGCGTAGAGTGAGAAGGTAAACAGAGACAGGAAAATCAACTGAAAACTCTTGGGCCAGCTAATCTGGCAAATCCAACAGCGAAAAATGAGACTGCCTCAAAGTGGAAGGTGAGGACTAACTTGCACAAAATTGTCCCTGATGTCCACATGTGTGCTTGTGCTCACACACACGAAAGTACACACATATTAATAATCCTCCCCAAAGGAATTCATGCCCAAACACAACAAGAAAAAAAAAAAACAACTATGACTTGCCTTCCACTGGGACTGTGCTTAAAGATTCCTACACAGCTCTAATGGTCACCCTGATACCACATAAGTTGTACTGCTATCTCTCACAAGAGAAGTAGCCAGAGGGACCTTCTGCAGAGCCTTTGACCCATCCAGTTTCAACAGGAACCAAGCCTGGAAGCCTGTCTTCTAGCCTCTTGTTCTCATAAAATAGAGCAGTGCAGCTCTTATAGCAAGCATCTTTGCCTTCTTTCCAGAATTCTCTCCCTCCCTTACACATCTTTGATCAAATATCACTTTCATATAAAGAATAACAAAATAAGCTGGGCTTTTTTTCGAGGTAAGATCTCACTCTAATCCAGGCTGGTATATATTTAACTATGTAGTCTCAGGGTGGCCTCAGACACTCAGTGATCCTTATACCTCTGCCTCCCGAGTGCTAATATTAAAGGTGTGTACCACCAGACCCGACTAAGAAAGTCTTCCTTAAAAAATTATTATTTATTTATTTAGTGAGAGGAGACATGCAGAGAGAATGAGCCTCTGACTGTTGCAAATGAACTCAAGACACATGTGCCACTATGTGCATTTGTCTTTACATGGGTACTGGGGAATTGAGCCCAGACTGGCATGCTTTGCAAGTGCCTTTAACCATTGAGCCATCTTCCCAGCCTATTTTCTGTTTTTTTTTTTTTTTTTGTTTTTGTTTTTGTTTTTGTTTTTTTGAGGTAGGGTCTCACTCCAGCCCAGGCTGACCTGGAATTCACTCTGTATTCTCAGGGTGGCCTCGATCTCATGGCAATCCTCCTACCTCTGCCTCCTGAGTACTGTGATTAAAGGCATGCACCACCACACCTAGCTTTTTAAAAAAATGTATTTGATTTTTATTTATTTGAGAGAAAGAGGCAGAGAGAGAGGGAGGGAGGGGAGAGAGAGAGAGAGAGAGAGAGAGAGAATGGGTGTACCAGCCACTGCAAATGAACTCCAGATGCATACGCCCCCTTGTGCATCTGGCTAATGTGGGTCCTAGGGAATTGAACCGAGGTCCTTTGGTTTTGCAGGCAAGCGCCTTAATGATGAAGCCATCTCTCCAGCCTTTTTTTTGTTTTTTTGAGGTAGGGTCTTGGTCTACCCCAGGCTGACCTGTTATTCACTATGTAGTCCCAGGGTGGCCTCAAACTCATGGTGCTCCACCTACCTCTGCCTCCCACATTCTGGGATTAAAGATGTGTGCCAACATGCCCTGCTGTTTCTTATTTTAATTAATTTATTTATTAGAGACAGAGAGAGGGAAAGAGAGAGGGAGAGAGAATGGGCACTCCAGGGCCTCTAGCCCCTGCAAATGAACTCCAGATGTGTGCATCCCCTTGTGCTAAGCCATCTCTCCAGCCTTGTTTCTGTTTCTTATAGTGCCTGTGTTAATAATTGGAGATGTTTCATGTTTTTGTGTTACAAGCTTAAAATGTCCTGCTGCTTTGGTTTTACCTCCTTTTTGTAAAACATTTTTAAAATATTTTATTTATTTATTTGAGAGAGAGAGAGAGCATATGAGTGTGCCAGGGCTTCCAGTCTCTGCAGACGAACTGAAGATGCGTGCGCCCCTTGTGCATCTGGCTTATGTGGGTCCTGGAGAGTCCAACCGGGATTCTTTAGCTTTGCAGGCAAATGTCTTAACTGCTAAGCCATCTCTCCAGCCCTTTACCCCCTTTTCCCGTTTTCTTTCTTCTTTCCCTCCCTCCCTCCCTCCCTCCCTCCCTCCCTCCCTCCCTCCCTTCCTTCCTTCTTCCCTTCCCCTCCCCTCCCCTCCCCTCGCCTCCCCTCCCCTCGCCTCCCCTCCCCTCCCTCCTCCCCTCCCTCCCTCCCTCCTCCCTCCATCCTTCCTTCCTTCTTTCTCTTTCGAGGGTAGGGTCTCACTCTAGTCCCAGGCTGACCAGGGTGGCGTCAAACTCACAGTGATCCTCCTACCTCTGCTTCCTGAGTGCTGGGGTTAAAGGCATGTGCCACCATGGCCAGCTCCTTTACTTCCTTTTCTATGCTCAGTCTTTTTTTTCTTTTTTCTTGAGGTAAGGGTATCACTCTAGTCTGTGCTGACCTAGAACTCACTCTAGTCCTAGGTTGACCCCAAATAAGTATCAGACTGTGATTGAAATTCATCTAGAGATGTTTCTTTTCTCTTTTTTCGAGGTAGGGTTTTGCTCTAGCCCAGGCTGACTTGGTGTTCACTATGTAGTCTTAGGGTGGCCTCAAACTCATGGCAGTCCTCCTACTTCTGCCTCCTTAGTGCTGGGCTTAAGGGTGTGTGCCACCATGTCCAGTCTTTTTTTTTTTTTAATTTATTTATTCATTCATTTTTTATTTGAGAGAGCTGGTGGGGGGGGTTAGAGAAAGGCAGATAGAATGAGCATGCCAGGGTCTCTAGCCACTGCAAATGAACTCTAAATGCATGTGTCACCTTGTGTATTTGGCTTTTGTGGGTACTGGGGAATTGAACTTGGGTCATTATGCTTCGCAGGCAAGTGCCTTAACTGCTAAGCCATTTCTCTAGCACCCCCCTTTTTTTTTTAAAAGATTTTAATTTTATTTATGTATTTATTAGAGACAGAGAGAGGGAAAGAGAGTGAGAATGAGTGTGCCAGGGCCTCCAGCCACTGCAAAAGAACTCCAGATGCATGCGCCCCCTTGTGCATCTGGCTTATGTGGGACCTGGAGAATAGAACCAGGGTCCTGAGGCTTCGAAGGCATGTGCCTTAACTGCTAAGCCATCTCTCCAGCTCCCCCCCCCTTTTTGAGGTAGGGTCTCTCTGTGGCCCAGGCTGACCTGGAATTCACTATGTAGTCTCAAGGTGGCCTCGAACTCACAACAGTTCTCCTACCTCTGTCTCCCAAGTGCTGGGATTAAAGGCATACACCACCATGCCCAGCTCCTTTTTTTTTTTTTTTCCTTTTGAGGTGGGGTCTCACTCTAGTCCAGCCTGACCCGGAATTCACTGTGTAGTCTCAGGCTGGTCTTGAACTCAGAGATCCTTTTACCTCAGCCAGCATGCCTGGCAAGAGAGAGTGGATGCAGCAGGACCTCTAGCCACTGCATACGAATTCCAGGTGCATGTGCCACTTTGTGCATTTGGGTTTATGTGGGTGCTGGGGAATCAAACTCAAATCATTAGGTTTTATGTGCAAGAACCTTAAGTACTGAGTCACCTCTCCAGCCCTTTTCTGAGTTTATTGACATATTCTGTGGTCTTGTGCAGCCTGCACTTGCAGATTTAACCACAAGATGGTGGCCTTGTTCCAGTACGTAAGACTAACTCAGTTTGGAAGTTTTACAGAAAGCAGGGATTGCAGTTTCATGTGGACTACCTTTAAAAAAAATAAACATAATAGGATGGCTTGTTAAAGATACAGTGCTTGGTAATGAACTCTTATCTTCCTTCCAAGTAAGACCTCATCTAAATGTAGGGTGACATCCTAGAAAGTATAGGCTTCTTTCCACAGATGTTTTGAGCTCCTGCTACTTGTTTGCTAGTGCCTGGATGTTCTTTGGCGAACAGAGCAACCTCTTTGGGGAATCACAGTTGATCATTCCTGAGCTGCCGTCTTTATGTTCTCCTTTTGCTCTAGAAAGGGGAGTAGTCTTCTCTTTCTTCTTTGTGTGTAATTTGTCTAGTTCTCTGATTTCTTTCTGTGTTTGGAAAAGGGTGTCCTGGGTGGAGATGGTGTGCACATGGCTGCACTGCAATTGTGAGCATTGCTGGGGCCATGCTAGCGGTGGTCTTCTGTCCTCCTGTAGGCTAATACTTATACCATGAGGTCTCTTCACCATGAGGTCTCTTCACAGAACAAATTGTGCTGCTGCTCCGCCAGCAGCTAAAGGCTCCTGAGTTCAGATAAGCTCTGCTCTTCAGAAGGCTGTGCCTGGAGTTGCCAGTGTCATGTGAAAAAAAGTCTCACATCAAAAAAATTAAAGGCTCTTCTTCTCCTGGGATTTTCTCTCTCTCTCTTTCATCTATCTATCTATCTATCTATCTATCTATCTATCTATCTATCTATCTATCTATCTATCTGAGACACAGGCAATTAGATAGAGAATGGGTGCACCAAGTCCCCTAGTCATTGCAAATGAACTCCAGATGCATGCAACACCTTGTACTTACATGGGTACTGGGAATCAAACCTGGGTCCCTTAGGTTTGTTAGGCAAGCACCTTATCCATTAAGCCAACCCTCCATCCCATGCTTGATTCTTTTTTTTTTTTTTTTTAATTTTTATTGATTTTTAATCTTACATACCAAAAAAAACCCCACCTGATATTTCCCTCCCCTCCCCCATTCCACTTTAGAACTCCAGTCTCCATCATATCCCCTCCCTTTCTCCATTAGTCTCTCTCCTAATTTGATGACATCATCTTTCTCTTCTATTTTGAGGGTCTTGCAAAGGTATTGCTATGCACTGCAAGATCATGGATATCGAGGCCAATTTCTGTCTGGGCAGCTGCATAGTAAGAGGTCATATCCTTCCTTTGGCTCTTCCATTCTATCCGCCCCCTCTTCCGCAATGGTCCCTGAGCCACTGGAGGATGTGACAGAGGTGTTTCAGTGCTAGGCACTCCTCCATCCCTTCTTCTCAGCACTATGTTGCCTTTTGTGTCGTCCCAGTGGTCATCACCATCTGAAAAGAGAAGCTTCTCTAGCCAGAAGTGAGAATAGCGTTAATATGTGGACATGAACATTTAGTGTAGTGTCCCCAGGGCAGCTTGGTGGGAATAATATATACATTTAGTCAGACATGAGCAGGCTTATACCCCCAAGGCTCATGACCTCACCATGCTTGATTCTTGAATCTGCTAATTAAAAAAAAATTGTGGGCTAAGGAGATGGCTTAACGGTTAAAGGCATGAACAGAATTTATTGAGGTTAATTATAGGAACATTAGTGACTGAGGCAGCTGTATCACCAAAAAGTCCCATCTCAGCATGGGTGGCCACTCAGGAAAGCTGCCTCACTGGAGTTATTTCTTTCAGTTAACTTTCCACTTCTCACATACTATAGTATCTCCTGATACCACATGCAGCTCAGTGGGAGCAAGAGGGAGTGAATAGGTATAATCTCAGGTGAAGAAGGTGTGGTGCCCCCACCCCTACTCCTTCATGAGGGGATATTCATAGGCCCAATCTTGTGTAGGAGGGTCTAGCTGCTCTGATTTCAAGAAAGTAATGACTATTTCATGCCCAGAGAAGAGTCTTTCACAACATTTTATGCCTTCTGGCTCTTGTGTTCTTTCCTCACCTTTTCCGTGATATTCCTGAGTGTGTGCGAGTGTGTGTGTGTAGGTGCACCACATGGGTTTGGTTTTATATGGGTTTGAGGGGATTGAACTTGGGTCAGCAGGCCTTGGAAGCAAGTGCCACTAACCACTGAGCCATTTCCTCATTCCCTACATTAATTTTCATGTGTTGAATCTACCAGGCAACTAGGATCAATCCCAGTTGGTTATGGAGGCATCATCCTTTTGCATATTATATTTATTTCCTTAGGGTCATGAAGTCTGTTTATGAGAGGATCCATCTGGAATTCATGCATTTATTTATTTTGCATGTGTATATGGCATGGTGTGTGTGATATGTGGTGTATCTGTGTGTTTCCCTGAGAAAATCTGTCCCCCAACTTGGAGCTGCCATCAGTCTGCCCACAGTGGACAAGGGTTACAGATATATGCAGCCACATCCAGTTTGTTTTTTTTTTTTCATGACAGTGAAAGAGAGAATTGGCATGCCAGAGCCTCCAGCCACTATATTAAAACTCCAGACGCATGCACCACCTTGTGTGCGATCTTGCATATGCATTACCTTGTGTGTCTGGCTTATGTGGGATCTGGGGATTGAGCATGGGTTCTTAGGCTTTGCAGGCAAGTTCGTCAACTGTTAAGCCATCTCTCCAGCCCACATCTAGTTTTTTATGTAGGTGCTAGGGAGTCTTCATTCCAAAAGGTGCTGATGCTTAAACAAAAGCAGTTTAACTGCTGAGTTATCTCACTAACCCCCCATCTGTAATTTTCATCTGTGTATGTATTTATTCATGTATGTATGTATGTATGTATGTATGTATGTATGTATGTATGTATGTATCTATCTATCTATCTATCTATCTATCTATCTATCTATCTATCTATATTTTTTTGAGGTTGAGTTTCGTTCTAGACCAGGCAATCCTGGAATTCACTATGTAGTCTCAGGCTGACCTTGAACTCATGGTTATCCTTTCTCTGCCTCCCAAGTGGGACTAAAGTCATGTGCCACTATGTTTGGCTTTCATTATCATATCTGTTTTATAAATTATTTATTTTATTTTATTTCTTGTTTTTTTGAGTAGAGTCTAGCTCTAACCCAGGCTGACCTGGAATTCGCTATATAGTATCAAAGTGGCCTTGAACTCATGGTGATCTTCCTACCTTGGCTTTCCAAATGCTGGGATTAAAGGCATGAGCTACCATGCCCAGCATTATTTTAATTAATTAATTAATTAATTAAGGTTTTTCAAGGTAGGGTCTCACTCTAGCTCAGGCTGACCTGGAATTCACTCCTTAGTCTCAGGGTGGTCTTGAACTCATTGCGATCCTCCTACCTCTGCCTTCCGAGTGCTGGGATTAAAGGCATGCACCACCACACCTGGCTATTTTGTTTCATTAAGGTAAGGTCTTACTCTAGCCCAGGCTGACCTAGAATTCACTAGGTAGTCTCAGGCTGATCTTGAACTTACAGCTTTCCTCCTACCTCAGCTTCCTGAATGCTGGGATTAAAGGTGTGCACTACCACAACTGGCTCATCTTAATTTTTTAAAAATTGATTTATTTGAGAGAGAGAGAGAGAGAGAGAGAGAGAGAGAGAGAGAATATGAATAAATGAGAATGAATGGGCATGCCAGGGTCTCTAGACATTGCAAATGAACTCTATGTGCTATCTTGTACATCTGGCTTATGTGGTTACTGAAGAGTTGAACCTGGGACATTAGGCTTTACAGGCAAGCACCTTAACTGCTGAGCCATCTCTCCAGCCCCTCACCTTATTATTTTTTAAAATTATTTATTTGAGAGAGATGGAGAAAGGCAGATATATAGGGAGAGATAGAGAAAATGGGCACACGTTGGCCTCCTGCCACTACAAACAAACTCCAGATGCATATGCCATCTTATGTATCTGGCTTGGTACTGGGAAATTGAACCTTGGTCCTTAGGCTTTTCAGGCAAACACTTAACCACTACGCCATCACTCTAGCCCTCACCTTATTATTTGAGAGAGGACCTCTCACTGAACCTGGAGCTTACTGATTTGCCCAGACTAGTTAGCCATCAAGCCCCAGGGATCTTGCCTCTGACTCCCCAGTGCTGGGGCTACCAGTGCATTCCTTTGCACCTAGCTTTTGATATTTAGCTGTAATAACCAAACAGAATATGTCAAGGAGAATTCCATCTTTACTGTCTTAAAAATACTGTCTTTAGCTGGGTGTGGTGGCACCCACCTTTAATCCCAGCACTCGCTAGGCAGCGGTAGTAGGATTGCTGTGAGTTTGAGGTCACCCTGAGACTACATAGTGAATTTCAGGTCAGCCTGAGCTAGAGTGAAACCCTACCTCGAAAAACCAATAAATAAATAAATACTGTCTTTGATCCTTGTTCTTAGAATGTGTATTAGTTACTTTTTTTGTTGCTGTGACAAAATACCTTACAAAGAGCAACTTAAGGGAGAAGGGGCTTATTTCAAGGTTTGCAGTTTGTGGGAATATAGTCCATTATGGAAGTGAAAGCAGGATCATGGGACAGCTGATCACATGTAGCCAGCTGTCAGGAAGCACAGAACTTTGAATACGGGTGCTTAGCGCTCGCACTCCCCCTCTCCTCCCCCTCTCTATCTCCCTCCCCCTCTCTCTCTCTCTCTCTCTCTCTCTCTCTCTCTCTCTCTCTCTCTCTCGGCAAGGTTTCAGTTTAGCACAGATTAATTTAGAATTCACTTTGCAGCCAAGTTTGTCTTTGAACTCACTTTACTCCTCCTACCTCACCCTTCCAGGTGCTGGAATTAATGGCCTGAGCCACCATACATAAGGAGCTTACTTTCTCCTTTTTTTTTTTTTTTTTTTTTTTATTTAGTTATTTGAGAGAGATATAGAAATAGGCAGGTAGAGAGAGAGAGAGAGAGAGAGAGAGAGAGAGAGAGAGAGAGAATGGGTGTGCCAGGGCCTCCAGCCACTGCAAACGAACTCCAGATGCATGCACTCCCTTGTGCATCTGGCTTACGTGGGTCCTGGAGAATCAAGCCTTGAACCGGGGTCCTTAGGCTTCATAGGAAAGCTTTTAACCGCTAAGCCATCTCTCCAGCCCCTCTCCTTTTTTTTTTTAAAGCTTTAATGTTTTTATTTTTTTAGTTTTAGAGAGAGAGAAAATCAGCGTGTCAGGGCCTCAGCCACTGAAATCAAACTCCAGATGCTTTCCTCACCTTTGTATCAATGTGTAAAGTAAACCCATGTATTTTTGGGGAGTCACAGCTTATTTTCCATTCCTTGCCCCCTTTACAACTAGAAAGGTCCTCTGATTTACAGATTACCTTTGCATTTCATGAGTAAAGCAAACACGATGACATTTTCTTTTTTCTTAATATTTTATTTATTTATTTTGTGAGAAAGATAGAAAAAGAGGCCGACTGATAAAGAATGTGTGTGCCAGGGCCTCTAGCCACTGCAAATTAACTCCAGACTCATGCACCCCCTTGTGAATCTGGCTTTATGTGTGTATTGGGGAATTGTACTTGGGTCCTATGGCTTTGTAGGGCAAGTGTCTTAACTGTTAACCCATCTCTCCAGCCCCACATTTTCTTTTTACAAAATTAACTAACTAACTAACTGGTTCATTGGAGAGATATACAGACAGTATGGGTGTGCCAGGGCCTCTTGCCACTACAAATGAACTCCAGAAGCATTCACTACTTTGTGCATCTTGAACAGCTGAGCCATATACCCAGTGGAACATTTCCTTTGATTACTGCATTCTACTTCCAGATTTTCTCCTCTCCTCTCCTCTCCTCTCCTCTCCTCTCCTCTCCTCTCCTCTCCTCTCCTCTCCTCTCCTCTCTCGCCCCCGCCCCCGCCCTTCCTCTTGCCTTTCCCCTTCTCCTTCTCCTCCTTTTTTCCTTTTCCTTTCCTCTTGTTTTCTTTGGGGTAAGATCTTGCTCTAGCCCAAGGTGACCTGGAATTTACTGTGTACAGGGTAGCCTGGTACTCACAGTGAGTGCTGGGATTATGCAGTAAGTATTTAGTGAGCAGAAACCCTGTGCAGAGAGGTTAAAATAGAGGAAAAAAATGTTTTATCTTTTTTTTTTTTTTTTTTTTTTTTTAAGGTAGGGTTTCACTCTAGTCCAGGGTGACTTGGAATTCACTATGTAGTCTCAGGGTGGCCTCGAACTCTCGGCGATCCTCCTGCCTCTACTTCCTGAGTGCTGGGATTAAAGGTGTGCACTACCACGCCTGGCTTTAAAATGTTTATCTTTTTAATACTTTATTTTTTATTTATTTATTTGAGAGAAAAAGAGAGGAATAGGCAGACAGAGAATAGGAGCTATGGCCTCCAGCCACTGCAAACGAACTCCAGATGCATGTGCTATCTTGTGCCTCTGGCTTACATGGGTACTGGGGAATCCAACCTGGGTCCTTGGTTTCACAGGCAAGTGCCTTAACTTCTAAGCCATCTCTTCAGACACCCCCCCCCCCCATGAGGTAGGGTCTCTCTAGCCCAGGCTGAGCTGGAATTAACCATGTAATCTCAGGCTGGCATCGAGCTCACAGTAATCCTCTTTCCTCTGCCTGCCAACTGTTGGGATTAAAGGTATATGCCACTATGCCCACCCACCACCAGATTTTCATCTTTCTCTGAAATACTTTATCTTTGTGTGTGTGTGTGTGTGTGTGTGTGTGTGTGTTTTCTGAGGTAAGGTCTTGGCTGTAGTCCTGTCTGACCACTATGTAGTCTCAGGGTGACCTTGAACTCACTGTGATCCTTCTACCTCTACCTCCCGAGTGCTGGGATTAAAGGTGAGCACCACCATGCCTGACTTGAAATACTTTATGATGAGCTTGCTATGTACCCTTCCAGAGTTTTCTTGTGTTTTTATGTATACAATTGATTTGTGTGTCATTGTTTTTTGTCCAGTGTTCCGATTTCCAGTGACTATTTGAATTCATGATTTTATAACTTTAGGATGCTATGAAGGTAACAAGTAAAAGTAAGTAGTTCATGTTAGTGGAATGAGTATGATACTCTTGGATCATGGTGGACAGCAGCAGTTTGCTATAGCTCCTGGTCGGCCCTATACCCCTGGATGAGTGGTCACATACTGTGTGTCTAGGCTCTAGTGTCCAGTGGTTTCAGTGCAGTAAATGCATTTTATTTTTTTAAATTATTTATGAGAAAGAAAGAGAAAGAAAGTACTAGGTGAGAGAGAGAGAGAGAGAATGAGAATAGACACACTGGGGCCTCTACCGACTGCAAATGAATTTCAGATGCATGCTCCACTTGCACATCTGGTTCAGTGTGTACTGGGAAATTGAACCTGGGACCTTAGGCTTTGCAGGCAAATACCTTAACCATTAAGCTATCTCTCCAGCCCACCATTTTCTTTCTTTCTTTTCTTTTCTTTTCTTTTCTTTTCTTTTCTTTTCTTTTCTTTTCTTTTCTTTTCTTTTCTTTTTCCAGGCTGACCTGGAACTCACTGTGTAGTCTCAGGGTGGCCTTGAACTCATGGTGATCCTCCTACCTCTGCCTCCTGAGTGCTGGGATTAAAGGCGTGCGCCACCACGCCCGGCTCATTTTCTTTTTTGTTTAAATATTTTATTATTTATTTATTTTTTTTATTTGAGAGAGAGAGACAGATAGAGATAGAAAGAATGAGAAAATGGGCGCACCAGGGCCTCCAGCCAATGCAAATGAACTCCATATGTATGTGCCACCTTGTGCATCTGGCTTATGTGGGTCCTGGGGAATTGAACTGTGGTCCTTTGACTTTGCAGGCAAGTGCCTTAACCCCTAAGCCATTTCTCCAGCCTCTTTTGTTTTTTTTTTAATTATTTATTTGAGAGAGAGACAGAGAGAAATAGGCAGGCTCGAGAGTGAATGAGTATGCCAGGGCCTCTAGCTACTCCAAACGAAATTTCAGATGCATGCACCACCTTGTGCATTTGGCTTACGTGGGTACTGGAGAATCGAACCTGGGTCCATAGGCTTTGCAGGCAAGCACCTTAACTTCTGAGCCATCTGTCCATCCCAGTCAATGTATTTTTAACTCAGGAGTGTTTTGGCCTGTGATCAGCTTACTGAACAACGTCATCATGAGTCGAGCATCTGTGTCCCCCCGTCTGCCCCTGTAGAGTCTTGTTCTAGCCCACTGAAAATAGTCTCCTTCCTCTGCCTCCTGAGTGCTGGCATTAAAGGCTAGTAACCCCAAGCCTGTCCATATTTCTTTTTAATGTGATGAAATCATCCTGTGTATTTTGGTGAAATTTGAATGAAGATTTGGGAAGGTGAGAGCTGAGCTACCCTACACCTAGGGGAAGTGCTTTAGGCAGAAACAACCCCAAGGCATGGGTCATAGTGCACCTGAGAAGGTCCTTGCACTTAGGAGAGGGTGGGGTAGGGGACTGCTGCCATTTTAGGATTATGGCAGGCAGAAGAGGAACACAGAGAGAGGGTAGGATTTGGCTGGCTCTTGGAAAGAGTTTGGCTTTTATTCAGAATAAGATGGGAAACAATTAGAATGTTTTAAGGTGAGGAACAGAGTGTGATCTGACAGAATTTAATGGATTGCTATGGCTGCTGTGTTGAGACTTAAGGTGTCTGAGGAGAGCTGAGAATGTATGAGGGGCATAAGATGATGCCAGATGGTGGTGAGAAGTGCTGGTGTCCAGTGGGATTGCCTGGCTTGCTGAGGTTGTGATGAATAATCTGAACATATAGAACCAAGGATGGGCTTATACAGTGCCTTTGATTTTATACTAAGTTTTTGAAGATTTAAAATTTTTATTTATTTAGTTAAAATTTTTATTTATTTAGTTATTAGAAACAGAGAGAGGGGGAGAATGGGCACACCAGGGCCTCTAGCCACTGCAAACAAACTCCAGATGCGTGTGCCACCATGTGCATCTGGCTTATGTGGGACCTGGAGAATTGAACCTGGGTCCTTAGGCTTCACAGGCATGTGCCTTAACTGCTAAGCCATCTATCTAGCCCTGATTTTATACTTAGGTATATCTTGGTTCTTTCTTATCAATGTGTAGAATACTGTATCAGGGACTATTGCATAATATATGTTTGGAGTGGAAGACTGATTTTGGCATTCTGTGGTCAGTTGTGTGTCTGTTTTGCAGTTATAATAGTGCTACTATAGGGTTGCCTTTGTTTTCTATGTGTATCTACTCATAAATTTTTCCAAGTGAACACTCTGAGGTAAAGTTGCTGTGTTATGCATCATGTGCTCAAGTAAAAAAACATTCTGGGGGGCTGGAGAGATGGCTTTGCGGTTAAGGCATTTGCCTACGAAGCCAAAGGACTCAGGTTCAATTCCCCAGGACCCACGTAAGCCAGATGCACAAGGGGCACATGTATCTGGAGTTCGTTTGCAATGGCTAGAGGCCCTGGTGTGCCCATTGTCTATCTGTCTGTCTCCTATCTTACTTTCTCTCTCTGCTTGCAAGTAAATAAAAAAATTTTAAAATATCATTCAAAAAATATTCCAAGGGCTGGAGAGAGAGTTTAGTGGTTAAGGTGCTTGCTGTGAAGCATAAGATTCAATTCCCCAGTACCTACATGAGCCAGGTGCACAAGGTGGTGCAAACATCTGGAGTTGGTTTGCAGTGGCTCAATGTCCTGATGTACCCATTCCCTCCTTCCCTCCTTCCCATGTCCCTCCCTCTTTCCTCTCTCCCTACCTGTTTCTATCTCTTTCAAATAAATAAATAAAAATAAAATATTTAAAAAATATTCCTAAGATGTGTCTGGTGGCACCTTCCTATAATCCTAGCACTCAAGATGGAAGCAGGAGCCTGGTATGGTGGCTCGTACCTTTAATCCCAGCATTTGGAAGGCAGACAGAACTAGGAGGATTGCCCTGACTTAGAGGCTGCCCAGAGACTATATAGTGAATTCCAGGTCAACCTGGGCTAGAGTGAGACCCTACCTTGAAAAACTAAAAAAAAAAAAAAAAAAAAAAAATTCTTTCCCCCCTCCCAGATCTGCTTTTAGTTGCTGGATCTTTTGGCAATTCTTTTTTCCTGCTCCAGTCCTAGCAGTCTGTTGTGTATAGAGGTCAGCCAGTGGTATGGGGGCCATATTTTGCTTTCGCAAACGGCACAGTGATGGGCTAGGGAATTGCTAGAAATTCCGTTTTTATTTTATTTTATTATTTTTTTGGAGAATTGCCGTACTGTTTTGTGCTTCAATTTCTGTTCTTATCACCACTGGACAAGGGCTCCAGCTTATACTTACTATTGTCCATCTTTGTAATTATAACTGTCCTAATGGGTTTGAAGTGGTGTTGCATTGTGCTAATGGGGATTGGCTTGCTTTCAGTTTTGGCCACCCTATCCTCTTCTTTTGGACCACAACACTGTGCTTCCTGGCTCTCATTGTTTTGTTCTCTTTCTTCTTGAATTCAGAAGCTTTAAAAATTGTTCTCTTTCCCTAAAATATAAATGGACTTCAGTTTAATAAGCATTCACAGGAAGTTGCTAATTCTATTGAAGTGCAAAATAGGCAGAACTAATTGAAAATTGTTTAGTCTCTAAAACAATTGGAAATGGCATAAAATGAGAATCATACCAAACACCAGTGATACTGTTCCAGGTGCCATGGTATAGTCAAGGAAAAGGCTGTACTAGTATTTGGGAGGAATATTTACATTAACCTTTGCGTCTTGGTAGAACTTTTTTTTTTTTTTTTTTTTGTCATTATATCTCCCGTCCTCTCCAATCAACTTATTCTTTCTGCTTGATAAAAAAAAATTCTTAAAATTGTCAAAGTGAAAAACATTCTTCTAGATAAAAGTGAATGTTACTGACTGGGAGGAACCAGGAAAGACTAGAGTGGTCTCTTTTATCTATCTATCTATCTATCTATCTATCTATCTATCTATCTATCTTTATTTATTTATTTTTTGGAGAGAGATAGACTGAGAGGGAGAGGGAGACAGAGATGAGCACGCCAGCAGTCTCAGCTGCTGTGAACGAAATCCATATGTGTGTGCCCCTTGTGGCCATGTGCAGCATTGCATCTGGCTAAACGTGGGACCTGGAGATTGGAACCGCTGGAGATTCGAACCAGCGTTCTTAGGCTTAGCAGGCAGGCGCCTTAACCTCTAAGCCATCTCTCCAGCCCTCTTTTTTTTTTTTTTTTTTTTTTTTTTTTTTCGAGGTAGGGTCTCACTCTGGCCCAGGCTGACCTGGAATTAACTATGTAGTCTCAGGGTGGCTCATTAAAGGGTGGCAAGGTAGGGTCTCACTCTGGTCCAGGCAATTAACTCCAGGGTGGCCTCGAACTCTGCCCTCCTACCTGAGTGCTGGGATTAAAGACGTGCGCCACCACGCCCGGCTCCTCTTTTTTTTTTTTTTTTTGCCACTAGCTTGTGTCTGTTAGAGAGCAGTGAGTGATGCTCAGGCTTGGTCATGTGGCCAAGACCTCACGCACTGTGTTCATTGCTCCTAAGGCCTTTGTGAAATATAACCACACCAGCACAAACTGGTTTGGGGCTTCAGTGGGTGGGGCTGACATCAGAGGTGACTGAGAGAACAGACATAGGCAAGCAAGGCCACCTTTCAGGAAAAAGAGACATGGTATGTTTAGAAACTTACCACTATTCACAATCTGAGGGTCCCAGGTGGATGTGTCCAGGGAAATTGTCCTTTGAATTAGAATTGACTGGATTGGCACACGCCTTTAATCCCAGCACTTGGGAGGCAGAGGTAGGAGGATCACTGTGAGTTCGAGGCCACCCTGAAACTACATAGTGAGTTCCAGGTCAGCCTGGGCTAAAGTGAGACCCTACCTCGAAAAAACAAAACAAACAAACAAAAAACTGAATTGATTGGATACTGGATCTACCTCTCTATCTGCCCTCCTGCCCAGGCATACCTTTAGGGTACAACTTTAAAAAAGAGTATTTCATTTATTTGCAAGCAGAGAAAGAGAGTAACTGAGGAGTATGGGCATGTTCCAGGGCCCTCTTACCATTGTGAAAGAACTGCAGATACATGCACTACTTTGTGCATCTGGCTCACGAACCCAGGTCTTTGGCTTCGCAGGCAAGTACCTTAACCACTGAACGTTATCTCCAGCCCATCTAACAGCTCACTGCCCTCCCCCCGCCAGGTAGGGTCTTCCTCTAGTCCAGGTTGACCTGGAATTCACTATGTAGTCTCAGGCTGGCCTCAAACTCAAAACAATACTCCTACCTCAGCCTCCGGAGTCTGGTCTTCTCACATGTGGTCGCCAGACTGCATTGAGGGAGTCAGCATTGGCAGATCAGTTCTTATGCCATGATTTGGCCTCTGGTGTCAGTGAGTGTCGTCTCACCATGCTCTGTCAGTGTAGACAGTCATGAAGCCCACCTATATAAAGGTGAGAAAACATAAGACCCTGTCTGGGTGGAAGAGTGTTGGCATCAGTCTTGCTAGGGCACACCAATAGGTGGACTTATCTTAGTCCTGCCTTCTTTGGGAAACTGCAGTGGCTGAAGGTGCTCTTGGGAGAGGCAGCAGGGTTGGAGCTATCTCTCTTGTTTTCTTTGCAGAGAGCCCTGGTGAGGGGTTAAGTAGCAGATGGAAAAGGAATCTGTTCTGAATTTTGAAATCCCTTTAATGTAGTTTCTGGGCTACTTTTGGATATTAATTGTATTTCCAAATTTAGTAATAACGTATTTTTCTGCCAAGAGAAAAACAAAGACAAAAGAGGGAAAAGAAAATCTCTGATATTGAAAGTATTCATTTTTTTTTTTTTCTCCACACCTCTTTGATAATTAGCTGGTAAAGCTGGTGTATGGAGACTTAGGGGTGGGAAGGTAGGACTTTGTGTCTCTGAGGTTGCAGGATAGAGGTGCTCCTCCTGTCTTTTAGAACTGTTTACATCTTGTGTTTTCTTGGCACCCTCATAGTTTCTGAGAAGGAGGTCACTTTTCCTCTGGGATCCATCTTTCCTGAAGCAGAAAGGAGTCAGGCAGACTAGACTTTGGCTTTTTTTTTTCTTCTTTCTTTCTTTTGTTTTTTCAAGGTATGGTTTCACTCTAGCCCAGGCTGACCTGGAATTTACTGTGTAGTCTCAGGGTGTCTTTGAACTTATGGCAATGCGATCATCCTACCTCTGCTTCCTGGGTGCTGGAAGTATTTTCTTATTTTGGCTAGAACCCAGTGTATATTCTTAGGTAGAAAAGGTGATCCTGACCTCTATGTGTAGATGCTGAGGGATGAAAGAAAGCCAGTTGGCCACATACTCCATGTTTCCCCTCATTCTAGGCTCAGCCATGGAGTCCTGAGAGTAAGTTTAGAATGCAGGATAATTCCCTTCCTTTACTTAATGTCTCCCCCCCCCCCAGAACATTGTTTGCAAGCAAGTACCTTTAACTGGTGAACTTACCTCTCCAGTCCCCAACAGGACTTCTTTTAAACAAGGCTTTTATAGCAGTTATAGTTAGCCTTCTCTGCATTTGCATGGCCATGAGTTCTATAACTAGATGTGGAAGGGACATGTGAATGCCCCTGTTGAGGTGGTAAGGCTTCTTGGGCATCTAGGGCTGGAGGGTCTAGCTTTGTCAAGTCACAGTGTCAGAAGGGAGCATGGGGCCTATGATCTTGTCCAGACTTGTGTGTGACTTCTGCTACTTACTGGAAAGCCCTGGTCACTGGTGTTAGACTCCATTGCAACTCCTGGAGTTGGCTCCTTGATAACAACAGAATTTAGAACTCATGTGCCAAATCATATATCTCTGTGGGTTACAGGACAGACACTCCTGGTGAATGCTTGTTTTAAGGGGTCCCCATCTTACCTTTGGGCTGAGCTGGCTTATCTTGGTCACTGCTTATTGGGCTGTCCAGTTGACCCTCCATACTAATGTGAGATTTTAAACATTTTATATATATTTATTTGAAAGAAAAAGAGGCAGATAAAGAGATAGAATGGGCATGCCAGGGCCTCCAGCTGCTGCAAACAAACTCGACGCATGTGCCACCTTGTGTTTCTGGCTTACATGGGTACTGGGGAATTGAACCGGGGTCCTTTCACTGTGCAGTCAAGTGCCTTAATTGCTAAACTATCTCTCCAGCCAGATTTTATTTTATTTTTTCGTTTTTTTTTTTTTCGAGATAGTGTCTCGCTGTATGTAGTCCAGGCTGACCTGGAATTCACTATGTAGCCTCAGAGTGTCCTCAAACTCACGGCGATCCTCCTACCTCTGCCTCTCAAATGCTGGAATTAAAGGTGTGCGCCACCATGCCTGGTCCAATTTTAAACTTTAAAAAAAGTTTTGGGGGTGGCTGGAGAGGTGGGGGCTAGAGAGGTGGCTTAGTGGTTAAGGCATTTGCCTGCAAAGCCAAAGGACCCAAGTTCGATTGACCAGACCTGCGTAAGGTAGATGCACAAGGCACCTTAACTCCTAAGCCATCTCTCCAGCCCTTTAAAAAATTTTTTTTTATTATTATTTCATTTATTTTTGGAGAGAGACACAGAGAGACAGACAGAGAGGGAGAGGGAGACAGATAGAGATGGGCGCGCCAGCAGTCTCTCAGCTGCTGTGAACGAAATCTAGATGTGTGCGCCCCCTTGTGGTCAAGTGCAGCACTGCGCCCTTGTGTCACTTTGCATCTGGCTAAACGTGGGACCTGGAGATTGGAACCGGGTTCTTAGGCTTAGCAGGCAGGCGCCTTAACTGCTAAGCCATCTCTCCAGCCCCAGCCCCCTTTTTTTTAATAAAAAATATTTCTTTGTTTATTTGAGAGAGAAAGAGGCGGGGAGAATGGGCATGCCACGGCCTCCAGCCACTGCAAACAAACTCTGGATGCATGTGCGTCCCCTTGTGCATCTGGTGCAACTGGGATCCTTTGGCTTTGCAGGCAAACACCCTAACTGCTAAGCCATCTCTCTAGCCCCTGTGAAGTCTTTAAAAAAATATATTTACATATTTATTTGAGACACACATATGCACACACACACACACACACACACACAGAATGGGCGCACCAGGGCATCTAGTCACTGCTAACGAACTCCAGACACATGCACTACCTTTTGCATATGGCTTTATGTGGGTACTTGGGAATTGAACCTGGGTCCCTTGGCTTTGCCGACAAGTGACTTAACTGCTAAGCCTTCTGTCCAGCCTTGTGAAGACCTCTGAAGCGGTTTTAGTTTTTGTATTTTAAGGATTTGCTATTTTTGGGGGTGGGGAAGACGTTCAAGGTAGGGTCTCACTCTGGCCCAGGCTGACCTGGATTTTACTATGTATTCTCCTGTTCTGACCAAACAGCAACGTTGCTGGGCTGGCTGGGCTTGTGGCAGGGTTCCCTCTGTCTTCTGAAACTTTCTGGTAACCTGCAGAGATACTGTATAGAATCAGAGACAGCCTGATGCTAAGTACTACTGTTAATACTAGGTTTTTGCCAAACATGGACTCAGTTCAAAGGCAGGGAATGCAGTAGAAAATTTAGACATTGACTAGAACTAAAATGACTGCTTTTGAGGTAACGCTTCAGATGTGTTGCTGCAGGTGTTATAAACTGCCACATAGTCCTTGGCTCCTGAAGATTGGTGATGGCAGATTATAAAATTCCATGGCTATCTTCAGTAAACTGTGGGATCATTTCATCTCTTCAATATGTGATCGCTTCTGACACAGCCAACTTTGAAGGAGTTTCAAAGCTGGTGGTGGTGGAGTTCAACAGTGTTATTCCAAGGTTGGGCAGCCAAGGGTAGGCTGTCTTGAGGGCCCAGGTACAATTGGGCAGGGTCCTTTCACCTACCTGGAGCCTGCAGTTCAAGACCCCATTTTGGTGTCAGGCTCTTTAGAAGCTATGAAGCAGTTATCTTTTCTTTGGGACATAAAAAGGCTACTGTTCTGCCCAGCTTAGCTCTGAAACAGTTCTATTGATTCTTTCATGAGTCTTTACCATTTCAGTTTTGAAAATTAACCAGGTGTGGTAGGATTCACCTATAATTGTAGCACTTGGGAAATTGATGCAGAAGGCTTGCAACTTCAAGCCAGCCTAGACTACATAGTGAGACTGTCTCAAAAAAAGGGCAAAAGGGGCTGGAGAAATGGCTTAGTGGTTAAGGCGTTTGCCTGCAAAGCCAAAGGATCCCGGTTCGATTCTCCAGGACCCACATAAGCCAGATGCGTGAGGGGCACATGCATCTGGAGTTCGTTTGCAGTGGCTAGATGCCCTGGCACACCCATTCTCTCTCTCTCTCTGCTTGCAAATAAATAAATAAATAAAAAGTTAAAAAATTTATTAAAAAAGGGCAAAAGGTTACTTAAAAATTAAATACTTTCATTGACTTGTTTGTTTGTTTATTTATTTATTTATGAGAGAGGAAGAGGCAGAGAGAATGGGCACGCCAGGCCTCCAGCCACTGGAAATGAACTCCAGACACATGCGCCCCCTTGTGCATCTGGCTTATGTGGGTCCTGGGTAATCAAACCGGGGTCCTTAGGCTTCACATGCAAATACCTTAACCCAGCCCCTGGATTTGTCTTTAAATAATTTTTTGCACATAATTTGTATTCATGTATGTGGGGATGCACATGTGTGCATAGTCAGAAGTTGATGCTCGGTGTCTTCTCTAATTGCTATCTACCTTATTTATTTATTTCCTTCCTTCCTTCCTTCCTTCCTCCCTCCCTCCCTCCCTCCCTCCCTTCCCTCCTCCCTCCCTCCCTCCCTCCCTCCCCTTCCCTCCCTCCCCCTCCCCCTTCCCTCCCTCCCCCTCCCTCCCTCCCTCCCTCCCCTTCCTCCCTCCTTCCTTCCTTCCTTCCTTCCTTCCTTCCTTCCTTCCTTTTTTGGTTTTTCGAGGTAGGGTCTCACTCTAGCTCAGGCTGACCTGGAATTCATTATGTCGTTTCAGGGTGGCCTCGAACTCAAGGCAATCCTCCTACCTCTGCCTCCTGAGTGCTGGGATTAGAGGTATGCACTACCACGCCTGACCCTATTTAATTAATTAATTAATTAATTAATTAATTTGGTTTTTTGAGGTATCACTCTAGCCTACGCTGACCTGGAATTCACTATGTAATCTTAGGGTGGCCTTGAACTCACAGCAATCTTTCTATCTCTGCCTCTCAAGTGCTGAGGATTAAAGTGCCACCATGCCTGACTATCTAGAGAACAGGTGCGCCAGGGCCCCTAGGTGCTGTAAATGGTCCCAGAGACATGTGCCACTTTCTGTATTTGGCTTTATGTGGGTCCTGCAGAATCAAATTCAGGTCGTTAGGCTTTGCAGGCAAGCATCTTAACAGCTGAGCCATCTCTCCAGCCTTACTGTATATTTTATTTTGAGTAAAACAAAGGAGATTTATTGGTTTATTGCAAAGGTGGAAAACCTCCAAGTGTCAGGATAAGCATACTTTGGGTTTTAGCCAGCATGCAAAGAGGGGGTGGGGAGAGGCAAGTTATGCTTTTTGAGTTACAACTCCAAAAGCAAAAAGGTTTAGCAGTGAGTCTGTGAGCAGTAGTCTCTACCTTATTATTATGATTATTTTTTGGTTTTTTGAGGTAGGGTTTCACTCTAGCCCAGAAATACCTGGAATTCACTGTAGTCTCAGGGTGGCCTTGAACTCATGGAGATCCTTCTACCTCTGCTTCCCAAATGCTGGGATTAAAGGCATGCACCACCATGACCGTCTCTACCTTATTTTTTGAGACAAGGTCTCACTGATTTAGCTAGACTAGCTACTTACTCATCCCCAGGGATTCTCTTGTCTTCCTTAGTGCTGTGATCACAGGTCAATACTGGCACCATGCCTGGCTTCTGTGTGAATTTTGGAGATCTGAACTCAGTTCCTTATATTGTTTTAGCAGGTGTTTTACTCACTGAACCATCTCTCTGACCCCTTGCATACTTATATATGATTATTATATATGTTTGTGTGTAAGGGGAGGGACATACTAGTAAAGCAATGGTATTGTAAAAACTTGTGGGTAGACGGGTGTGGTGGTGCATACCCTTAATCCCAGCACTTGGGAGGCAGAGTTAGGAGGATCACCATGAGTTTGAGGCCACCTTGAGACTATATAGTGAATTCCAGGTCAGTCTGGGCTACAGTGAAATCTTTCCTCGAAAAACCAAAAAACAAACAAACAAAAAAACTTGTGAATTATTATTATTTTTTTTTTTGGTTTTTTGAGGTAGGATCTCACTCTAGCTCAGGCTGACCTGCAATTCACTATGTAGTCTCAGGGTGGTCTTGAACTCATGGCAATCCTCTTACCTCTGCCTCCTAAGTGCTGGGATTTGCATCACCGTGCCCGGCAAAACTTGTGAATTTAAAAAAAATCTTAATTATTATGAAAATGTAGGGACTGGTGTGATGGCTTAGTGGTTAAGGCACTTTGCCTGGAAGCCTAAGGACCCATGTTCAACTCTTCAGATCCCACTTAAGCCAGATGCACAAGGTGATACAAGTACTTAAGGTTACACATGTACACAAGGTGGAGCACACATCTGGAGTTTGGTTGCAGTGGCTGGAGACCGTGGTGTGGCAAGTCTCTCACTCTCATAAAAAAAGGAGAAAATTTAGTTCTTTCTTTTTTTGGGGGTTAGGTTCTTAGTCTAGTCCAGGCTGACCTGGAATTCACCATGTAGTCTCAGGGTGGCCTTGAACTCACGGTTATCCACCTACCTCTGCCTCCCAAGTGTTGGGATTAAAGGCATGCACCATCATGCCCTGCAAAGAAAGGATAAAATTTAGATTAGAAGATAGAATGGATGTTGCCGTTGTCCTTTTTGGCAGAAAAATTTTATGAGTTCACTGGAGTGGATGTACACTTGCCAGCACTCACCTAGAGAAGTTGTGCTATGCCCATGGGTTTTTTGCTTATGCCTGTGTCTTGTGACAACTTGCCTTGTGCTTGCCCTATGAACTGGATACCTTTGATCTCACTCATCCAGCTCAGTGTCATCTAGAAAACTTTCTACCTGATGTTTTCATGTAGATAGATATTACCAATTTGCTCAGTATCTCAGTGTGTTAAAATGGATGTTCAAAGAGAAATTTTGTTCCCTAGCAGGACATTGGAGTCTAGCTCTGGCATGTCAAGTGTGCAGAAGTGAACTCCATTATTCTATTCTTTTCTCAAAGGGTTTGCTTTGTTACTGTCACTTATAACTCATTCTGATAATGTACTGGGTGGACTTTGTAAATGCACTGACATGCCCCTCCCCCATTCTGTCATTTACATACTATTGTGACTGGAAATATATGTAGGCCATGAAGCTGACTTGAGACTGAACCGGCTGGCGAAAGAGCTGCTACTGTCATCAATCAAGAATGCCAGATTCTGTTTTGTTTTCTCTGCCTACAATGGCTAGAATGGCAGTGACTGAATCTCACTGCAAAGGAGGCAGGGAAGATCTACCATTCAGGACGTAAGCCAGATGCACATGGTGGCGCATGCATCTGGAGTTTGTTTGCAGTGGCTGGAGGACATGGTGCACCCATTCTCTCTCTCTTTCTCTCTCTCTCCCTTCTTCTCTGTCAAATAAATAAACATAAATAAAATGTTAAAAAAAAAAAAAGAGTTTTAGGACTAGGATGATCTCTTTTTCTATAAGGAGAAGGGTGTCCTTGTACATCTCTGGCTGTCCCAGTGCCAGCCTTTTAGTTTACAAAAACCCTGGCTTGCCCATTCTCTCTCTGTCCCTATCTTCCTGTCCTTTTGAATAAATAAGTAAAAATTAAACAAGAAAAAAGAGTTTTGCCCAGAGCTACACTAGGCATGTGACTCTCTGGACATTTCTCTGAATTCATTCCTCTTCCTGTGGGTTACTATGTTGTCACGAGAGAACAAATCCTATCTGAATTTATGATAGTGAGGTTTTTTTTTTTTTTTTGTTTTGTTTTTCGGGGTAGGGTCTCACTCTGGTCCAGGCTGACCTGGAATTAACTATGTAGTCTCAGGGTGGCCTCGAACTCTCAGCGATCCTCCTACCTCTGCCTCCCGAGTGCTGGGATTAAAGGCGTGTGCCATCATGCCCGGCTTTTGTTTTGTTTTTTTAAGGTAGGGTCTCACTCTAGCCCAGGGTGACCTGGAATTCACTGTGTATTCTCAGGGTGGCCTCGAACACATGGCGATCCTCCTACCTCTGCCTCCCTAGTGCTGGGATTAAAGGCATGTGCCACCATACCCGGCAATAGTGAGTTTTTAAAACTAACTTAGTTTGGAGAAATCTATCCTTGATGTATTCATCTTGATTGCTTTTTTTCCCCTCCCCAAGCAGTCAGTTCCGGCCAAGGGGGAGACCAAGCAGGATTGCTGCATGAAAACCGAGCTGCTAAGGGAAGGTAAGTGCTGGTTTACTGTTTGGGAAGAAGGACTTGTTGCCTGCACTCTTTCCTGTCAGCTGTCCCAGGCCTTTGACTTGGCATTATCTAGAGTTACAGTGTAATTAATTAATTTATTTATTTATTTATTTATTTTTGGTTTTGGGAGGTAGGGTCTCACTCTGGTCCAGGCTGACCTGGAATTAACTATGTAGTCTCAGGGTGGCCTCGAACTCTCAGCGATCCTCCTACCTCTGCCTCCCGAGTGTTGGGATTAAAGGCGTGTGCCACCACGCCCGGACTACAGTGTAATTTTTAATCTCTCCCATTCCCAAACAGACACGTGAGCAGCATACACATTCACACAGAAGCACACAAAAAAGATCTTCCAGAGAAGGAAAAAAATGAAGTAGGAAAAGCAAACACCCTGCATGTCCTCGTGTTAGAGTGCACCCAGAAAATGAAAAGTGAGTAATCACAAGAGCCAGGCATGGTGGCTCACGTCTTTAATCCCAGCAGCCGGGAGGCAGAGGTAGGAGGATCACCGAGAGTTCGAGGCCACCCTGAGACTACATAGTAAATTCCAGGTCAGCTTGGGATAGGGCGAAACTGTACATCAAAAAACAAAAAACAAAAACCAAAAACAAAACAAAGAAAAAGTGAGTAATCACAAATGTGTGTATTATATGACACTGACAGCTAGAACCTACCCAGGCCTTGTTTGATAACAGACTAAACAAACTGTGATACACACGTGTGGTGGATGGTAGACAAACAGCACAGTTCATGAAGCAATAGAGATGAAGATTAAATGTGTTTTGGCAAATGAAAAAAGCCAGACCTATAGTCCATGTGGTTTGTGATTCCATTTATATGACATTCTGGACAAAGTGAACTGTAAACTTAAAAAACATAAGAGGTACCAGGAGGTTGAGGGAGATGTTGAATGGGCAATGTGAGGGAGATTTGAAAAGGCAGGTGGTTTTGTAATAAATGGGGGTGAATACAACTTTGTGTGACTCAGGTATATTAATATAGAGGTTTTTTTTTTTTTTTATTATTTGTGTGAGAGAGGAAGAGGCAGAGAGAAAGAGAGAATGGTCATGCCAGGGCCTCCAGCCACTGCAAACAAACTCCAGACGCATGTGCTCCCTTGTGTATCTGGCTTACATGGGTCCTGGGGAAGTGCACCAGGGTCCTTAGGCTTTACAGACAAAAACGCCTTAACCACTAAGCCATTTCCTCAGCCCAATACAGAGTTTCATACTAAGTCCCAACATAGAGGCCACAGGAGTGGCTCAGATCCTGAACCAATGGGAAGATTCTCCACAGGTCTGCCTTCCACCAGAAAACCAGGCTGCGGTCCCTGCTTGCATCCTGCCCTCACCCCAGATGATCTCTGTGTTCCTGTGGCCTTGTTAATTATTTGTTCCTGAGGCTATTATGACTTTTGCTGTGTCACCCACTACTCCATCTACAATGACTCCTGTTTGTGGGACTTTTTTGAGGCTTCATCTGGTGTTTACTTACTTCTTTTTTTTTAAAAAAAGGTTTATTTTTATTTATTTGAGACGGGGGTGGGCGCGGGAGAATGGGCATGCCAGGGCCTCTAACCACTGCAGATGAGCTCCAGACACGTGCACCACTTTGTGCATCTGGCTTTTCATGGGTACTGTAGATTTGAACCCAGGTTAGGCTTTGCAGGCATGCACTTTAACTACTGAACTCTTTCTTCAGCTCTAGTGTTTACTTTGTGTTTTGCTACTCTTTCTCAATTCCTGAAATATCCTGTTCGTAGGTTTTCCCTCCATCCTTGGGAACTCTTCTGAGACCTTTTCTAGTAGAAGTTGCACACGTGATATTGGACATGTCACATTGTGTTTTTACTTTCCTTCCCTCGCTCACGGTGATCCTTCTACCTCAGCCTCCACAGTGCCGGGTTTAAAGGCATGTGCCACCATGACCGCCCTATCTTTATTATTATTATTTTTTAAAATTTATTTATTTGAGAGAGATACAGAAATAGGCAGGTAGAGAGAGAAAGATAATGGGTGCACCAGGGCCTCAGCCACTGCAAATGAATTCCAGATTCTTGTTCCCCCTTGTGCACTGGCTTACATGGGTCCTAGGGAGTCAAACCTGGGTTCTTTGGCTTTGCAGGCAAGTGCCTTAACTGCTAAGCCATCTCTCCAGTCCTATTACTATCATCATTATTATTATTGTTGTTGTTGGTTTTTCCAGGTATGGTCTCACTCTGGTCCAGGCTGACCTGGAATTCACTATGTAGTATCAGGGTGGCCTCAAACTCATGGCAGTCCTCCTACCTCTGCCTCCTGATTGCTGGGATTAAAGGCGTGCACCACCATGCCCGGCTACCCCATTATTTTTATTATTATTATTATTTTGTTTTTTGAGGTAGGGTTTCTTTCTAACCCAGGCTGACCTAGAATTCACTATATAATCTCAGGCTGTTCTTGAACTCACAGTGATCCTGTTACCTCTGCCTTTCAAGTGCTGGTATTAAAGCCATGGGTCACATGCCCAGCTATTTAAAAAATAGCTGTAAGTTTGAGGCCACACTGAGACTACATATTTTAAAAATATATTTCATTTATTTATTTGAGAGAAAGAAAGGGAGGGAGGAAAGAAAAAAAGAAAGAAAGTGAATATGGGCTTGCCAGATGTATGATCCCTTTTGTGCATCTGGTTTTACGTGTATATTAGGGAATCAAACCCGGGTCATTAGGTTTTGCAGGCAAGTGTCTTAACTGCTTAGCCATCTCCCTAGCCCTACCATTATTATTTTGCTGCTGCTGCTGCTTTGTCTCCATCTCCGTCTCCGTCTTCCTCTTCCTTTTTTTTTTTTTTTTTTTTTTGAGGTAGTGTCTCACACCTCCTGGGTGTTGGGATTAAAGGTTTTTGCCACCATGCCCGGTGATGTCACCCCTATATTTTAGCTTTTTTTCCTTCCTCCTTCCCTCCCTCTCTCCCTCATTTATTTATTAGAAAGAGATAGGCAGGGGGAGAGAGAGAATGGGTGCACCAGGTCCTCCAACCACTGTAAATGAACTTCATATGCATACGCTTCCTTGTGCGTCTGGCTTACATGGGTCCTGGGGAATTGAACTTGGGTCTTGTGGCTTTCCCAGCATGTGCCTGAACCGCTAAGCCATCTCTCCTGCTCCGATGTTTTTTTTTTTTTTTTTTTTTTTTTTTTTCGAGGTAGAGTCTCACTAGTTCAGGCTGACCTGAAATTCACTATGTAATCTCAGGTAGCCTTGAACTTTTGTCGATCCTCCTACCTCTGCCTCCCAAGTGCTGGGATTAAAGGAGTATGCCACCATACCTGGCTCTGATGTTACTTTTTTTGACTTGGAGTCTCTCTTTGTTACTCAGGCTGGCCTTAAGTCATGATCCTTCTGTTTCATCTTTTTGTATTTTTAGGTAGGGTTTCACTCTAGGCCAGGCTGACCTGAAATTCACTATGCCATCTCAGGATAGCCTCGAACTCAGGCGATCCTCCTACCTCTGCCTCCCAAGTGCTAGGATTAAAGGCATGCACCACCATGCTTGGCCTGTGTCATCTTTTAAAAAAAAAAATTTATCTATTTGCAACTAGAGTGAGATAGGAGAGACAGATGGGCGCACCAGGCAGGGTCTCTAGCCACAGCAAATAGTCTCCAGATGCATGTGCCACTTTGTGCATCCAGCCTTACGTGGGTACTGGGGAATTGAAATAGGATCATTAGGCTCTGCAGTGAAGCCCCTTAACCGCTGAGCCATTACTCCAGCTCTGTTTTATCTTTTGTTTTTGGGTTTGCAAGGTGGGGTCTCACTCTAGTCCAGGCTGGCCTGGAATTCACTATGTAGTCTCAGTGTGGCCTCGAACTCACAGTGATCCTCCTACTTCTGCCTCCCAAGTGCTGGGATTAAAGGCATGCACTACCATGCCTGCGATTATACTACCATGCAGCTGGGATTATAGATGTGTTCCCGGCTTTCCTAGTGTTTTTTTTCTTTTCTCTTTTCTCTTTTCTTTTCTTTTTCTTTCTTTTCTTTTCTTTTCTTTTCTTTCTCTTCTCTTCTCTTCTCTTCTCTTCTCTTCTCTCTTGTTTCTTTCCTTTCTTTTAGGTGTATATTTATTTCTATGTGTTTTATAGTGTGTGGGCTGGGATATCCACAGCAGTGGTTAAAATGCAGAGAAGTTCCCATATAGGCTTACCCTTTTTGGCCAGGGTCATATATATTTTTTAATTATTAATTTTTTATTGACACCTTCTATATTTACACACAAAAAACATAGGATATTTCCCTCCCCTCCCCCCATTCCACTTTAGAACACTAATCTCCATCATATCCCCTCCCTCTCTCGATTAGTCTTTTTTTTTTAATTAATTAATTTATTTGCAAGCAGAGAGAGAGATAGAAGAGAGGCAGACAGAGAGAATGGGCACGCCAGGGCCTCTAGCCACTGCAAACGAACTCCAGATGCGTGTGCCCCTTGTGCATCTGGCTTACGTGGGCCCTGGAGAATCGAACCAGGATCCTTTGGCTTCGCCTTAACCACTAAGCCATTTCTCCAGCCCTCCATTAGTCCTTCTTTTAATTTGATGTCATCATCTTTTTCTTCTATTTTGAGGGTCTTGCGAAGGTATTGCTAGGCACTGCAAGGTCATGGATATCAAGGCCAATTTCTATCTGGGCAGTTGCATTATAAGAAGTCATACCCTTTCTTTGGCTTTTCCATTCTATCCGCCCCCTCTTCCACAATGGCCCCTGAGCCTTGGAGGGTGTGACAGAGGTATTTCAGTGCTGGGCACTCCTCTATCCCTTCTTCTCAGCACTATGTTGCCTTTTGGTGATCCCAGTGGTCATCGCCATCTGAAAAGAGTAGTGTTAATATGTGAACATGAACATTAAGTGTAGTGCCCCCAGGGCAGCTTGTTGGGAATAATATATACATTTAGTCAGACAAGAGCAGGCTTTATACCCCTAAGGCTCATGACCTCACCTGCCATAGACTTTTGCTTAGGTTTTTCAGTACCAGGCATGTATTCCCTCCCGTAGAGAGGGCCTTCAGTCCAGTTATGGAGCAGTTGGTTACTCCAAGAGTAGACATGCCACTGTTGCACCTGTTCAGTCATTGGGCCTGTATGGCCAAACTTGAATATTCAGTGTCCACTGTTTTCATTGCTGATGATTTCTGTCTCCCATACAGCTGCATGCAGTGCAGCCTTTTCCAGCTTTCAGTTGGCTGGTCTACAGGGAGAAGGTTTTCTGCTCCGTACCAGCTTGCTTTCTCAGTGACCTTGCCTCTCAGGCAAGAGGTGTCTTCAGCAATAGGGTCTTACTATTTGTTTCTCAAGGGAAACCAAGGGCTTGGGCAAAAGCCTTTAATGTTTTGGAGGCTGCCGTGACCTCCTTGTCAAATATTTTTATAATGTTGCTATTTAAAAATAGTATAGAAACAGGGATGGCTTAGCAGTTAAGGCATTTGCCTGCAATGCCAAAGGACCCAGGTTCAATTCTCCAGGACCCACATTAGCCATATGCATGGGTTGGCGCATGCATCTGGAGTTCGTTTGCAGTGGCTGGAGGCCCTGGCATGCACATTCTCTCTTTCCTTCTTTCTCCCCTTTTCTTTCTGTCAAATAAATAAATAAATAAATAAATAAATAAATAAATAAATATCATAGAAAAGGGCTGGAGAGATTGCTTAGCGGTTAAGGTGTTTGCCTGCAAAGCCAAAGAACCCAGGTTCAACTCCTCAGGACCCACATAAGCCAGATGCACAAGGGGGTGCATGTGTCTGGAGTTGGTTTGCAGTGGCTGGAGGCCCTGACATGCCCATTGTCTATCTGCCTCTTTCTTTCTCCTCTCAAATAAAATGAAAATATTAAAAAATATTTTATAAAGAAATATAGAAACAAATAGTTGCATATGTTTAAGTAACCTTTTGGGATTGAGTTTTTTTTTTCCATCTAGTACAATTCTTGGGGGCTCAAAACTGTGTCTCCTGGGCTGGAGAGATGGCTTAGGGATTAAGGCGCCTGCCTCCTAAGCCTAAGAACACTGGTTCCAATCTCCAGCAGTTCCAATCTCCAGGTCCCACGTTTAGCCAGATGCAGAGACGCAAGGGCGCAATGCCGCACTTGACCACAAGCGGGCGCACACATCTGGATTTCGTTTGCAGCAGCTGAGACACTGCTGGCGTGCCCATCTCTGTCTCTCCCCCGCCACCCCCATCTCTTTCTCTGTGTCTCTCTCCAAAAAAATAATAAAAAATAAAAAGTTTAAAAAAAAACTGTGACTCCTACAATTTGTTGTACTCTATTTCCTAGTAATATTCCATGTTGTGAGAGTCTCATAGTTTATATTTGTTTGTTTAAGGTTTAGAGAGATTTTATTAATTATAAACAGGCACTTAAAAATTTTTTTTAAATTTTTTTTTGAGGTAAAGTCTCACTGTAGCACAGGCTGACCTGGAACTCTGTAGTCTCAGGATCACCTCAAACTCACAGTGATTCTCCCACCACTGCCTCATTAGTGCTGGGATTGAAAACATGTGCCACCATGCCTAGCTAAACAAGTACTTAAAGAAAAATATTTATGTGTTATTTTATTTGAAATAGAGATAGATAGGTAGGGAGAGAGGGAGAGAGAGAAAGCAAGCAAGCGAGTGAGCGCACGTCAGGGCCTCTGGCCACTGCAAATGAACTCCAGATGCCTGATATGCTTGTACCACCTTGTGCATTTGGTTTTACTTGGGTACCGGTACCAGGGAATCAAATCTGGGTCCTTTGGCTTTGCAGGCAAGCACTTTAATTGCTTAGTCATCTTTCCATCCCTAAACAGTCACTTTTAATCACTGAGCCATCTTCCTAGACCCCAGATAATAGAATTTAAAATCTTAAGAGAAGCAATGAGTAGAAAATACAGCCAGCTCCTGGTCATAAGAAGGTGGGTGGATGTGAAGAGTCAGAATGGATCTTTTTATGGTTCTCTATGGGGGCTGAGCTAACATGCCACTGCCAAGTTCAGGTTTACTCCTTACAGGTTTCTTTTTAAAAAACACATTAAATTAAATTATTTGAGAGAGGGAGAGAAAGAGGCAGGTAGAGTGAGATAAAGAGAGAGAGTATGGGCATGCCATAGCTTCCAGCAGCTGCAGAGGAATTCCAGATGTATGCACCACTTTGTGCATCTGGCTTATGTGGGTCCTGGGAATTGAATCTGGATTCTTTGGCTTTGCAGGCAAGCTTTAACTGCTAAGCCACCTCTCAGCTCAGGATTTTTTTCTTTTCTTTTCTTTTTCTTTTTTTTTTTTTTTTTTTTAGTATTTTTAATTATTTATTTGCAAGCAGGAGATAGAAGAGAGACAGAGAATGGGCATGCCCCAAGGCCTCTAGCCACTGCAGATGAACTCTAGATCCATGTGTCATTTTGTGCATCTGGCTTTACATGGGTACTGGGGAATGAAACTCTAGTCCTTAACCACTGAGCCGTCTCTCCAGCCCTCCTTACAGGGTTGGTTCCTTCCTCCCTCCCTCCCCCCTCCCTCCCTCCCTCCCTTCCTTCTTTCTTTTTCGAGGTAGGGTCTTACTTTGGTCCAGGCTGACCTGGAATTAACTACGTAGTTTCAGGGTGGCCTCCAACTCACGGTGATCCTCCTACCTCTGCCTCCCGAATGCTGGGATTATAAAGGCGTGCACCACCACGCCCGGCTAGGATTTTTAAATTTTTTTTTGATTGTCTTTTTGCTTTTTGAAGTAGGGTCTCACCACCTTGGCCCAGGCTGACCTGGAATTAACTTTGTAGTCTCAGGGTGGCCTCAAACTCATGTCGATCCTCCTACCTCTGCATCCCGAGTGCTGGTATTAAAGGTGTTTGCCACCGTGTCCAGCTAATTTTTTTTTTTTTTTGAGGTAGGATCCTGCTGTAGCCCAGGATGTGGCCTGGAATTCACTATGAAGTCTTAGGGTGGCCTAGAATTCGCAGCAATCCTCCTACCTCTGCCTTCTAAATGCTAGGATTTAAGGCATATGACACAGTGCCCAGCTCCTTACAGGATTCTTCAAAGATTCTTTAAAAATTTTTTAAATTTATTATTTTTATTTATTTATTACAGATAGAGAGAGGGAAGGAGCAGGGGGAGGGCGTGCCAGGTCCTCTAGCCACTCTAAACGAACTCCAGACGCATGCACCACCTTGTGCATCTGGCTTTGTGGGAACTGGAGAATCCAGCCGGGGTCCTTAGGCTTCACAGGCATGTGTCTTAACCACTAAGCCATCTCTTCAGCCCCAAGATTCTTTTTATTTGTTTGTTTGTTTGTTTGTTTATTTGAGACAGAGAGAGGGTGAAAATGGGCGCCCAGGGCTTCCAGCCATTGCAAACGAAGTCCAGATGCATGCGCCACCGGTCTAGGGTCTACTTGGGACATGGAGAATTGAACCAAGGTCCTTAGGCTTCACAGGCAACCACCTGAAGCACTAAGCCATCTCTTTAGACCTCCTTACTGGATTCTCAATTTAGAAATGGGGAACTCGCTTCTAGGGAGGGACCCAGGTTGAGGTTAAGGAAAACAGAACTTGGGAACTCCTTTAAGCACCAGGAGAAAAGGAGAAGCCAGCTTTAATATTAATATTCCTTTTTTTTTTTTTTTTTTTTTTTTTTTGCGAGGTAGGGTCTCACTGTAGCCCAGGCTGACTTGGAATTCACTACGTAGTCTCAGGGTGGCCTCGAACTCCCAGTGATCCTCCTACCTCTGCCTCCTGAGTGCTGGGATTAAAGGCATTCACCACCACGCCTGCATTATTTATTTTATTTTCTTTTTGGTACTGGGATGGGAGCCTAGGGTTTTGTGTATGCTAGGTAAGTTTTTATTTATTTATTTTTTTTTTTTTTGAGGTAGGATCTCACTCTAGCTCAGGCTGACCTGGAATTCACTCTAGTCTCAGGGTGGCCTCGAACTCATGGTGATCCTCCTACCTCTGCCTCCCGAGTGCTGGGATTAAAGGCGTGCGCCACCATGCCTGGCTAGGTAAGTATTTTATAAGTCTCTCCCCTCTACACCCCCCTCCCCCCAGTAGTGGAGCCACAATGTCTGTCTTTGTTATCCAGTTTGGCCTCAACCTCCTGCTGACCTTCCTGCCTTAGCCTTCAACGTGCAGGTATTACAGGTGTGCAGCACCATTCTAATCCTTTTCTGAATCTCATTAGTTTTAGAGATTGCAATTGTATCATTACCCTCAGCTATGCTGCCTGTTTGTAGTCCTTATGAAATAATAATTTATAATTCTGATACCTTCAGATTTTCCTTTTCTTGCTTTATTTATTCTTAAAAAAATTATTATCATTTATTTGCGAGGATAGGAAAGAAGTGAGAGGGTTGCTTAGCGTTAAGGTGTTTGCCTGCAAAGCCAAAGAACCCAGGTTCAACTCCTCAGGACCCACATAAGCCAGATGCACAAGGGGTGCATGTGTCTGGAGTTGGTTTGCAGTGGCTGGAGGCCCTGACATGCCCATTGTCTATCTGCCTCTTTCTTTCTCCTCTCAAATAAAATGAAAATATTAAAAATATTTTATAAAGAAATATAGAAACAAATAGTTGCATATGTTTAAGTAACCTTTTGGGATTGAGTTTTTTTCCATCTAGTACAATTCTTGGGGGCTCAAAACTGTGTCTCCTGGGCTGGAGAGATGGCTTAGGGATTAAGGCGCCTGCCTCCTAAGCCTAAGAACACTGGTTCCAATCTCCAGCAGTTCCAATCTCCAGGTCCCACGTTTAGCCAGATGCAGAGACGCAAGGGCGCAATGCCGCACTTGACCACAAGCGGGCGCACACATCTGGATTTCGTTTGCAGCAGCTGAGACACTGCTGGCGTGCCCATCTCTGTCTCTCCCCCGCCACCCCCATCTCTTTCTCTGTGTCTCTCTCCAAAAAAATAATAAAAATTAAAAAGTTTAAAAAAAAACTGTGACTCCTACAATTTGTTGTACTCTATTTCCTAGTAATATTCCATGTTGTGAGTCTCTCATAGTTTATATTTGTTTGTTTAAGGTTTAGAGATTTTTATTAATTATAAACAGGCACTTAAAAATTTTTTTAAATTTTTTTTGAGGTAAAGTCTCACTGTAGCACAGGCTGACCTGGAACTCTGTAGTCTCAGGATCACCTCAAACTCATTAAGTGATTCTCCCACCACTGCCTCATTAGTGCTGGGATTGAAAACATGTGCCACCATGCCTAGCTAAACAAGTACTTAAAGAAAAATATTTATGTGTTATTTTATTTGAGATAGAGATAGATAGGTAGGGAGAGAGGGAGAGAGAGAAAGCAAGCAAGCGAGTGAGCGCACGTCAGGGCCTCTGGCCACTGCAAATGAACTCCAGATGCCTGATATGCTTGTACCACCTTGTGCATTTGGTTTTACTTGGGCACAAACACCAGGAATCAAATCTGGGTCCTTTGGCTTTGCAGGCAAGCACTTTAATTGCTTAGTCATCTTTCCATCCCTAAACAGTCACTTTTAATCACTGAGCCATCTTCCTAGACCCCAGATAATAGAATTTAAAATCTTAAGAGAAGCAATGAGTAGAAAATACAGCCAGCTCCTGGTCATAAGAAGGTGGGTGGATGTGAAGAGTCAGAATGGATCTTTTTATGGTTCTCTATGGGGGCTGAGCTAACATGCCACTGCCAAGTTCAGGTTTACTCCTTACAGGTTTCTTTTTAAAAAACACATTAAATTAAATTATTTGAGAGAGGGAGAGAAAGAGGCAGGTAGAGTGAGATAAAGAGAGAGAGTATGGGCATGCCATAGCTTCCAGCAGCTGCAGAGGAATTCCAGATGTATGCACCACTTTGTGCATCTGGCTTATGTGGGTCCTGGGGAATTGAATCTGGATTCTTTGGCTTTGCAGGCAAGCGCTTTAACTGCTAAGCCACCTCTCCAGCTCAGGATTTTTTTCTTTTCTTTTCTTTTTCTTTTTTTTTTTTTTTTTTTAGTATTTTTAATTATTTATTTGCAAGCAGGAGATAGAAGAGAGACAGAGAATGGGCATGCCCCAAGGCCTCTAGCCACTGCAGATGAACTCTAGATCCATGTGTCATTTTGTGCATCTGGCTTTACATGGGTACTGGGGAATGAAACTCTAGTCCTTAACCACTGAGCCGTCTCTCCAGCCCTCCTCCTTACAGGGTTGGTTCCTTCCCCCTCCCTCCCCCTCCCCTCCCTCCTCCTCCTTCCTTCTTTCTTTTCGAGGTAGGGTCTTTGCTTTGGTCCAGGCTGACCTGGGAATTAACTACGTAGTTTCAGGGTGGCCTCCAACTCACGGTGATCCTCCTACCTCTGCCTCCCGAATGCTGGGATTATAAAGGCGTGCACCACCACGCCAAGCTAGGATTTTTAAATTTTTTTGATTGTCTTTTTGCTTTTTGAAGTAGGGTCTCACCACCTTGGCCCAGGCTGACCTGGAATTAACTTTGTAGTCTCAGGGTGGCCTCGAACTCATGTCGATCCTCCTACCTCTGCATCCCGAGTGCTGGTATTAAAGGTGTTTGCCACCGTGTCCAGCTAATTTTTTTTTTTTTTTGAGGTAGGATCCTGCTGTAGCCCAGATGTGGCCTGGAATTCACTATGAAGTCTTAGGGGTGGCCTAGAATTCGCAGCAATCCTCCTACCTCTGCCTTCTAAATGCTAGGATTTAAGGCATATGACACAGTGCCCAGCTCATTACAGGATTCTTCAAAAGATTCTTTAAAATTTTTTTAATTTATTATTTTTATTTATTTATTACAGATAGAGAGAGGGAAGGAGCAGGGGGAGGGCGTGCCAGGTCCTCTAGCCACTCTAAACGAACTCCAGACGCATGCACCACCTTGTGCATCTGGCTTTGTGGGAACTGGAGAATCCAGCCGGGGTCCTTAGGCTTCACAGGCATGTGTCTTAACCACTAAGCCATCTCTTCAGCCCCAAGATTCTTTTTATTTGTTTGTTTGTTTGTTTGTTTATTTGAGACAGAGAGAGAGGGTGAAAATGGGCGTGCCAGGGCTTCCAGCCATTGCAAACGAAGTCCAGATGCATGCGCCACCGGTCTAGGTCTACTTGGGACATGGAGAATTGAACCAAGGTCCTTAGGCTTCACAGGCAACCACCTGAAGCACTAAGCCATCTCTTTAGACCTCCTTACTGGATTCTCAATTCTAGAAATGGGGAACTCGCTTCTAGGGAGGGACCCAGGTTGAGGTTAAGGAAAACAGAACTTGGGAACTCCTTTAAGCACCAGGAGATAAGGAGAAGCCAGCTTTAATATTAATATTCCTTTTTTTTTTTTTTTTTTTTTTTTTTGCGAGGTAGGGTCTCACTGTAGCCCAGGCTGACTTGGAATTCACTACGTAGTCTCAGGGTGGCCTCGAACTCCCAGTGATCCTCCTACCTCTGCCTCCTGAGTGCTGGGATTAAAGGCATTCACCACCACGCCCTGCATTATTTATTTATTTTCTTTTTGGTACTGGGGATGGGAGCCTAGGGTTTTGTGTATGCTAGGTAAGTTTTTATTTATTTATTTTTTTTTTTTGAGGTAGGATCTCACTCTAGCTCAGGCTGACCTGGAATTCACTCTAGTCTCAGGGTGGCCTCGAACTCATGGTGATCCTCCTACCTCTGCCTCCCGAGTGCTGGGATTAAAGGCGTGCGCCACCATGCCTGGCTAGGTAAGTATTTTATAAGTCTCTCCCCTCTACACCCCCCTCCCCCCAGTAGTGGAGCCACAATGTCTGTCTTTGTTATCCAGTTTGGCCTCAACCTCCTGCTGACCTTCCTGCCTTAGCCTTCAACGTGCAGGTATTACAGGTGTGCAGCACCATTCTAATCCTTTTCTGAATCTCATTAGTTTTAGAGATTGCAATTGTATCATTACCCTCAGCTATGCTGCCTGTTTGTAGTCCTTATGAAATAATAATTTATAATTCTGATACCTTCAGATTTTCCTTTTCTTGCTATTATTTATTCTTAAAAAATTTATTATCATTTATTTGCGAGGATAGGAAAGAAGTGAGAGGGGAGGGGGTATAGGGAGAGGCCAAGCGAAACAAGCTTCTGCAACAGAGAATGATTGGGGGGAGCAGGAAGGAGAGAGAAAGAATGGAAGGAAGGAAGGAAAGGAAGGAAGGAAGGAAGGAAGGAAGGAAGGAAGGAAGGAAAGAAGGAAGAAAGGAAGGAAGGGGGAAGGGGAAGGGAGGGAGGGAGGGAGGAAGGGTGGGCTGGAGAAATGGCTTAGCAGTTAAGGTGTTTGCCTGTGAAGCCAAAGGATCCCGTTCGATTTTCTAGGACCCAGGTAAGCCAGATGCACAAAGGGCACATGCATCTGGAGTTCATTTGCAGTGGCTAGAGGCCCTGGCATGCCCATTCTCTGCCTCTCTTCTATCTCTGTCTCTGCTTGCAAATAATTAAATAAAAAAAATTAAAAATAAAGAAAGGAAAGAAAAGAGGCACACCAGGACCTTTAGCCCCTTCAAGTAAACTCCAGATGCATGCTGCGATTTGTGCTTCTGATTTTATGTGAGTACTGGGGGATGGAACCCAGGTTGTTAGGCTTTGAAGGCAAGCATCTTAACTGCTGAGCCCTCTCTCCAGTTCTGATTCATTCTTTTTGATATTTTATGAATTTCCTATTTTTGGAATACAAGTTTGTTCTACATTTTCTCTCTCAGCTGTGTGGTTCAGATCACCCAGGACAGTATTTATACACTTCACAGATTTAATGAGACCTTCCTATATGGACTCTAGCCTCGAGTTGCATCCAGCAGGCCTGTGGGGAAGCATCCTCAGCACTCGTCCTCGACCATCTGTGCTGTGTATTTAGTCTGGGTCATGTTCTTATTCTCAGTTGCAGGAGCTTGCTTCCCTTGGCCTCCCCCATCTCCAGGAAGGGGATCAATTTAGCCTAGACTGACCAGGATCTCACTGTTTAACCCAGGCTATTCTTTAACTCACAGCGATCCTTATACCTCAGCCTGTAGTGTTGGGCCATTTTTTTTTTTTTTAATTTTCTTTCCTCTCCCTCCTTCCCTCCCTCCCTCTCTTCCTTCCTCTTTCTTTTCTTCTTTTTCTTTCTTCTTTTTAAGGGGGGGGTGTGATCAGTTCACCAGGGTTTCTTCTTGCCACTGCATATGAACTCTGGGCACATGCACTGCTTTGTGTATCTAGATTTACGTGGGTACTGGGAAACTGAATTCAGGCCAACAGGTTTGAAACCAAGTATTTTAAAACACTCAGCTATCTCCCCAGTTCTAAAAGTCTTGTTTCTGACTGTCCTGGACATCACTGTTTGAGTGGCTAGCAGAGGCTGTAAGAGAAGCATGCAAAGGATACACTTTTAAGTCTGAACCTCTCCACAACCAGTTTCTTTTTTGCTTTTTGGATTTTCTTTTTTTTTGACGTAGGGTCTCACTGTAGTCCAGGCTGACCTGGAATTCACTATGTAATCTCAGGGTTGCCTCGAACTCACAGTGATCCTCCTATTTCTGCCTCCTGCCTCCTGTGTGCTTGGATTAAAGATGTGTGCCACCACGCCCGGCGCTTTTTGGTTTTTCTAAGTAGGGTCTCACTGTAGTCCAAGTTGACCTGTAACTCTGCATCCTCAGTGTAGCCTCAAACTCAAGGTTATTTATTTGAGCGCGAGAAAGGGTGCACCAGGGCCTCTAGCCGCTGCAAATGAACTCCAGATGCATGTGCCACCTTGTTTATGTGGGTCCTCGGGAATTGGACCTAGGTTCTTTGGCTTTGTAGGTAAGTGCCTTAACTACTAAGCCATCTCTCCAGCCCCCTTGTTTTATTTTATAACCACACTTAGGTTTTCTTTTACAGGGTAACTTCTCAAACCATTGTTTAAACAAGCATTTAAGGCTGAAGAGATGGCTTAAGCAGTTAAGGATCCACATAAACCAGATGTACAAGGTGGCATACTGTCTGGGGTTTCTTAGCAATGGCTGGAGGCCCTGGCATACTACCTCTTTCTCTTTGTCTCACACTTACTCAAATAAATAAATTAAAATATTTAAAAATAATTTGTTTGAATTTAAGTGTTGTTTTTTAGACCTCATTTTTTTAATTTTTAAATTTATTATTATTATTATTATTATTATTATTATTATTATTATTATTATTTTTGGTTTTCTGAGGTAGGGTCTTACTCTAGCTCAGGCTGACCTGGAATTCATTATGTATTCTCAGGGTTGCCTTGAACTCACAGTGATCTTCTTACCTCTGCCTCCTGAGTGCTGGGATTAAAGGTGTGCACTACTGTGTCTAGCTTCCAGTTTTTAAAATTTTATTTATTTACTTATTTTGGTGCTGGGGATGGAACCTGGTGCCTTGCACATGCTAGACAAGTGCTTTACCACTGAACTACACTCTAGCTCTGTAGATAGTTCTATGTATGTATTCTAGCCAAAGGAATTACAACTTGTGGTCATGGGAGAAGTTGCATGGAACAGTGGGTGACAGCAGCTGGTGACATTCCTTTCTCTGTTCACAGATATACCTATGGCTGCTGATGAAGGTTCCACAGAGAAACAGTCGGGAGATACCCCTGTGGCTACAGATGAAACCAATGGGTCTTGTGAAAAGAGTGTTGACACAAATCACCCAAACGCAGCCAAACATACTCAGGAGAGCACAAGAGCCAGCCCACAGGAAAGTACCAACAGAGCATCCTGGGTGGCAGAAAATGGGGTTTCAGAAAGAGACACAGAATTGGGGAAGCAAAATCATGTCACAGCTGACGACTTCGTTCAGACTTCTGTCATCGGCAGCAATGGATACTTCTTAAATAAAACAAACCTGCAGGGGCAACCTTTGAGAACTCCTAACACTTTGGCCTCTTCGCTTCCTGGCCATGCTGCAAAAACCCTTCCTGGAGGGGCCAGTAAAAGCAGGACTCCAAGTGCACTTCCTCAGACACCAGCCACAGCACCTGCTGTGCCTGGGGAAGGGAGTATGGACACTGAGGACAGGAAACCTGCAGCCTCTGGCACTGATGTCAGGGTTCACAGGGCTCGCAAGACCATGCCGAAGTCCATCCTGGGCCTGGTAATTTTGTGTCTTCTTTTCTATCCCTTGTTTTTTTTTTTTTTTTTTTTTTTTTTTTTTTTTTGAGTTTTCCAAGTAGGGTCTCATGCTAGCTCAGGCTGACCTGAAATTCACTATGTAGTCTCAGGGTGGCTTTGAACTCACAATGATCCTCTTACCTCTGTGATTAAAAGTGTGTGCCACCATGTCTGGCTCTTCTGTTGTTTTAATTCAAGCAATAAAGATAAAGCCAGTGAATGTCAGGGGTCATCTGATAGGTGGTCTCTTTTGGTGCACAAGTAACAAAGCCAGGTGACAATATATTGGCCTTCTTTCTCTTGATCTGTGAAGACAGATCAGGCACTGTAAGTGAGACTACTTTTATGTTTTGCCATGGCCCAAAGGCTGCATTCCAGCTCATTGAGAAGGACATGGACATGAAGTTGATGAGTATGGGAACCAAGAACTGACTGCATCAGCATGCCAGGCATAGAGTTAACAAGAGGAGGACAAGTCCTGTACCCTAGCTCTGAGTTGAGTCAGTGCATCTCTTTACCACATGGCCGTCTGGGCTTCTGTGTCTCACCATGCTTTACATGGCCCATGAGTGATTTGTGCTTTGAAAATGTCTAGAGCAGTTACTTTGCTTTCTGATGTGCATTTGGCTGGAACGGATTCTGTATTCATGATCACATTCCTTGGGACTTCTAATACTTTTCATGTGCAGACCAGTTGCTGTTTCCTTTACAGCCTTTAGGGTCCGTGTCTGGGACCTTTCCCCAAGGCTCTGCCAGTCTGAGGATTTGTGTCAGCTCCAGGGACATTCTGTATACAGTATATGATTATCCATCTCCTTCCCATAGAACTCCTTGTAGGTGGGCACTGGGTCTCCTATCTCCTTGGTACCACTTTCTGGTTAACACTTTTTTATACTCACTATCTCTGGTTAGTTCTTTTAGTTGCAAAAGAAAAAAATCAGTTCTATATCATATTTCTTTTTTTAAAAATGATTTTATTTATTTTTGGAGAGAGAGACAGAGAGAAACAGAGAGGGAGAGGAAGACAGATAGAGATGGGCGTGCCAGCAGCCTCTCAGCTGCTGTGAACGAAATCCAGATGTGTGCACCCCCTTGTGGGAAAGTGCGTCATTGCGCCCTTGCGTCACTGCATCTGGCTAAACGTGGGACCTGGAGATTGGAAGTGCTGGAGATTGGAACCAGCGTTCTTAGGCTTAGGAGGCAGGCGCCTTAACTGCTAAGCCATCTCTTCAGCCCTATATCATATTTCTTTTTTTTAAAGTTTTAGTACTTTTATTTATTTATTTGAGAAAGAGATAGATAGATAGATAGAGAGAGAGAGAGAGAGAGAGAGAGAGAGAATGGGCATGCAGACACTCTAGCCACTGCAGACAAATCCCAGATGCATGCACCACCCTGTGCTTCTGGCTTATGTGGGTACTGGGGAATTGAACCTGGGTCCTTAGGCTTCGCAGGCAAGCGCCTTTAACTGCTAAGCCATCTTTCATCTCTAGCACTCTTTTTTTTCCTTTTTAAATATTTCATTATTTATTTATTTATTTATTTATTTGACAGAGGGAAAGAGGCAAAGTGAGAGAGAAAGAATGGGTGTGCCAGGGTCTCCAGCCACTGCAACGAACTCCATATACACACACATGCATCTGGCTTAAGTGGGTCCCTGGGAATCAAACCTGGGTCCTTTGGCTTTGCAGGAAAGTGCCTTAACTAAGCTATCCCTCCAACCCCTCTTGTTTTGATTATGAAGGTCTTGTGTAGGTAGTGCGGGTCATGAATATCAAGGGCATTATGTGTGTGGAAGATTGTATTGTAAGCAATCCTTTTGCTCTTACATTATTTCCATCACCTCTTCCACAATGGACCCTGAGCCTTCAAAGGTGTGATAGAGATGTCTCAGTGCTGTATAGATAGTTCTGTCATTCCACTGTTACTTCTCAGCACCATGGTGATTTTGTTACTCCATTGATCACCACCATCTGAAAAGAGAAGCTTCTCTCACTTACTATAATCCTTTCCAGATCCATCTATTTGCCTGCATATTTCATTTTTGTCTACCTCTGAATAGAACTCTGTTGTATAAATGTACCACATTTTTTTTTTTTAAGAGAGACAGAGAGAGAAAGAGGAAGAGGAAGACAGATGGGCACGCCAGCAGTCTCTCAGCTGCTGTGAATGAAATCCAGATGCGTGCACCCCCTTGTGGTCAAGTGCAGCATTGCGCCCTTGCGTCACTTTGCATCTGGCTAAATGTGGGACCTGGAGATTGGAACCAAGGTTCTTAGGCTTAGGAGGCAGGTGCCTTAACTGCTAAGACGTCTCTCCAGCCTGACATTTTTATTATCTATTCATCAGTTGAAGGATATCTGGGGCTGGTTCCATTTCTGTTTTCTACCCCCTCTTTCAACAACAGTCCCTGAGCCTTGGCAGATGTTTTATCAGTTGGTGTTGACTTCTCTGTAGCCTTTGTATTTCTGTTACAGATGTATTTTAGTTTATCACAGTGTTAGTTGCTATTTTCCTTGATCTTGATATTCATGTTGCTGCTTCCTCTCCGGTTTCTTGTGGACCCTGGTAAAAGTGGTGGAAGTGGCACATGTTGCTGATATTCAGCAGTCTTCCCCAAGGTAGGATCTCACTCTATCCCAGGCTACATGGAATTCATTGTATAGTCTCAGGGTGGTCTCAAACTCTCGGCAATCCTCCTGCCTCTGCCTCCTGAGTGCTGGGATTAAAGGCATGTGCCACTTGCCCAGGCAGCTGTATTTTTATATTGATGGATCTTGGATCTCTCCCAGCACCATGAGAGTTTTCCAGGTGAGGACTGACTGTCCTCTCAGTTCCCATGTTCTCTCTCAGTGTTCTGAGATGGCACCGGCAGCCTGTGGTGTCTTCAGCAATAGGGTCTTAGCTTTTTGGAAAGGCCTGCATTTTTTTTTTTTTAATCTCGCAAAATCACCCCAACCCATTGCTTTCTGTGGGGATTAACCCAGATCTGGCCCTGGGATCCACAAGCCAGAGCCCATGATTTAAGGCTTAAGTTTTCTCCACCTTCTACCGGACATTATGGTCTGGTCTACCTCCTTAAATAGGGGATTCTATCTCATACTGATTTCTAGGAGGAAGGTTCCTATTGTACTAATTGCGTTAGACTTTGGTTTGTGTAGTTCCCTTTCCTGCCATCCCAGTTATTCTTTCCTCTACTTGTTTGTCTGGTAACTCCTCCTTCCTTGGTTCCTCTTTTTCTTGGTCTCATTCTAGTTACATGCACAAGGTCCTAATGTTTTCTTCCCTTTAGGCCATCTCTTCCATTGATCCAGGTTACTGAGCCACATATGAGAAAACATCAGACATTTGTCTTTCTTAGACTGTGTGACCTTGCTTAGGATGATATTTTCCGAGACCAACCATTTCCCTGTGAATTTCATTATTTAATTTTTTCACTGCAGAGTAAAATTCCATTGTGTAAATATACCACATCTTCATTATCCATTCATCAGCTGATGGGCATCTGGGTTGATTCCAATTCCTAGGTATTGTGAATAGAGTGGCAAGCCCAATAGACTGGTCTTTTTTTTTTTTATGTGAGGGTGGGGGACAGAGATTATTGGCACACCCAGGGCCTCCAACCACTGCAGTTGAACTCCAGACATGTTTTTCCCCTGTGTGCATGTGTGACATTACACCCTTGTGTCACTGTGTCTGGCTTACGTGGGACCTGAAGAGTTGACCATGAGTCCTTAGACTTTGCAGGCAAGCACCTTAATCACTAAGCCATCTCTATAGTCTGCCTTTCAATTTTTTTTTTGCCAGGGTGGAGGGGGTTAGGGTCTCACTCTAGCTCAGGTTGACCTGAAATTTTCTATGTAGTCTCAGGATGGTCTTGAATTTACGGTGATCCTACCTACCTCTGCCCCCTGAGTGCTGGGATTAAAGATGTGTGCCACCATGCCAGACTGTCTTTCTCTTTTTTGATGATTGCCATACTGACTGAAGTAAGATGGAATATTAAAGTTGTTTTAACTTGCATTTTTCTTATGGCTAGGGATGTTGAGCATTTCTTTAAATGATTGGCCATGTGTATTTCTTTGAGAATTCTCTGCTCCATTATTTTGAGTGGATTGTTTGATTTTTTAAAAACATTTTTTTTTTTATATTGCAAGCAGAGAGAGAAAAGAGAGACAGAATGGGCATGCTCAGGCCTCCTGCTGCTGCAAATGAACTCTAGATGCATGCACCACCTTGTGCATCTGGCTTTATATGGGCACTGGGAAATTAAACTCAAGTCATTAGGCTTTCCAGGCAAGCACCTTAACTGCTAAACCATCCTTCCAGGAGTTATGTTGATTTTTTTGTTGCTTAGTTTTTGAGTTCTTTGTAGATCCTAGATATTTGGCCTCTGTTGGAGGGACAGCTGTCAAAGATTTTTCTCCCATTCTGTGTGTTGTCTGTTGGCTCTGTTTATGGTATGCTTGTCTGTACAAAAGCTTTTTAGCTTCATGAGATCCCACTTGTTGAGTGTTTGTTTAATTATGTGAGCTACTGGGGTCTATTCAGGAAGTCTTTTTCCCACTCCTATATCTTGTAGAGTTCTCCTATTTTTCCCCTCAGTTGTTTTAGAAATTCAAGTCTTATGAAGTCCTTAATCCATTTGGAGTTTTTTAAAAATATTTTTAAGTATTTTTACTTGCTTGTAATTAGAGAGATGTAGAGAGCAGAAAGACAGAATGGATGTGCCAGGGCCTCTAGCTGCTACAAACAGAACTCAGACGCATACGCCACTTTGTGCATCTGGTTTTATGTGGGTACCGGGGAATGGAACTCAGGTCACCAGCCTTTGCAGGCAAGCACTTTAACCACTAAGCTACCTTTCCAGCCCTTGATGGGTCTAGTTTAATTTTTCTACATGTGGGTATCCAATATCTCCAGCACTATTTGTTGAAAAATGTTGCCTTTTCTCCAGTGTGCATGGTTGGCTCCTTGGTCACAGATCATGTAAGTGTAGTTACTTTAGCTAAGTCCTGGATCTTCTATTCTGTTCCATTGATCTATATGTCTGTTTTTGTGCCAGTGGCATGCTGTTTTTATTACTATTTATGGTAGTTTAAAATGGATGTCCCCAGTAGATTCAGGAATGTATTAATCTCCAGCTGCCTCACTGGAGGAGGTGTCACTGTGGGTGGACTGTAGGGTCCAGCCCTAAGATGTGTTTGGGAGTGGATCTAAATTCCAGCCCAAGGTATGCAGAGTGCTTGAGCTCTGCCTGGGGTTCCTGAAGTGTACTTGCTTATAGTGCTGGTGGTGGTATTTCTCTCTGCATGGACCTATGAAAGGGTAGCAGCTTCTTCTACCATTAAGGAACTTTCCCTGGATCCTGGAAGCTTTTATAAATTCTGTTCCTTCTACAAACTGTGTCTGGTTTGGAGGTTCATCCTAGTAACACGAAGCTGTCTACAACACTATGGCTTTGTAGTATAACTTGAAATTAGGTGTGGTGATACCTCCTGAAAGTTTATGAGCATAGTATTTCTGAGGCCTTCTGTAGTTCCTTATGATTTTTTTTTTTACATTCACATCTTTTATTATTAAATTACATCATCATCATTCTTTTTTGGACAATACATAATGAAAGTGGATGTTTTCCTCGTCCGTCCCTCCTTTCCTCCTTCCCTCCTTCCTTCCTTTCTTCCTTCCTTCCTTCCCTCCCCCTTCCCCCTCCCTCCCTACCCCCCACCTCTCCCTCCTCCCTTCCTACCCCCACCTCTCCCTCCCTCCCTTCCTACCCCCCACCTCTCCTCCCTCCCGTCTCATTTTAAGGCAAGCCCAACAATGGCCGTTTTATTTCTTTCTTTGTTTTGTTTTTTGAGGTAAGGTCTCCCTCTAGCCTGGAATTGACCTGGAATTGACTATGTAGTCTGAGGGTGGCCTCAAACTCTCAGAGATCCTCCTACTTCTGCCTCCCAAGTGCTGGGATTAAAGGCGTGCGCCACCACCACCCAGCCAGACTGGCCTTTTTTTTTTTTTTTTTTTTAAATGAGAGAGAGAGAGTGAGATAAATAAAGAATTGGTGCACCAGAACCTCCAGCCACTTTATTGGAACTTCAGATGCATGTGCCATTTTGTACCCATGTACAACCTTGTGTCACCTTGTGCATATGGCTTATGTGGGACCTGGAGAGTCAAACATGGGTCCTTGGGCTTTGTCGGCAAGCACCTTAACTGCTAAAACATCTCTTCAGCCCTCTTTCTTCTTCTTTTTGTTTTAATTATTATTAAGTAGAGATTTTTATGGATACATAATATGTTGGTACCATCATTTCCCTCCTGCCTGACCCCACTCCATTGAGGGCCCTCCTTGGTGGGATTGTTGGTATTCACCATAGACTTGTAGGTTTTCAGTAGTGAGAGCAGCAGTCAGTCATTGTGGGGAGGGGGTTATGCCTCAGGATATTCCTTCCCAACCTGTGGCTCTTACAGTCTTTCTGCTCTTGGGTAAAATTCCCTGTGCTGTGGTGGGTGTGTTTAAGTCTACTTTAGTGTTGAGCTCTCAGGAGCTTCCGGTTTTCTGTTTTGGTACCTGTTGAGTACCCTCAGTGTCTGTCTCTTTCACCTGGCATATGTAGAAGCAGCACTCTAGCTCATCTTGTAATTCCTCTGTAGTTTCACCTGGGTCCTAGCTGATGTGTGAGGGATTGTTTATCTTCTGCCAGGGAGTCATCTATCTTTTCTTATCTTGTCAAGTTATTCCAGGTTAGGAACCACAGATGAGGGAGAACATATGGCATTGGTTTCTGTGCTTGTGTTATTTTGCTTAGTTAGATCTGTCCCAAGTTCGTCTACTTTCCTACAAATTTTATTATGTCATTTTTCCTTGCTGCTGAGTAGAATACCATTGTGTAAATGTACCACATTTTTGTTATCCATTCATCCAGTGATGGGCACCTGGTTGATTCCAGTAGGTATTGTGAATTGAGCAGCTGTAAACATGGTTGAGCAAAGATTTTTGCAATGAAGCTTGAGCCTTTAGGTAAATGCCCAGTAGAGGAATAACTGGGTCAGTTGGCAGCTCTATTTTCATCTTTTTCAGGAGTCCCCTTATTGATTTTCATAGTGGTTATACAAGTTTGCACTCCACCATCAGTGAATAAGGTTCCTCTTTCCTCACATCCTTGCCAACATTTATTGTTGTTTGATTTTTTTTTTTTTTTGATGGTTGCCATCCTGACTGGAGTAAGGTGGAATCTTGTAGTTTCAATTTGCATTTCCCTGATGGTTAAGGATGTTGAACATTTTCTTAAGTGAGTATCAGCCATTTGTATTTCTTCCCATGGCCCAAAGGCTGCATTCCAGCTCATTGAGAAGGACATGGACATGAAGTTGATGAGTATGGGAACCAAGAACTGACTGCATCAGCATGCCAGGCATAGAGTTAACAAGAGGAGGACAAGTCCTGTACCCTAGCTCTGAGTTGAGTCAGTGCATCTCTTTACCACATGGCCGTCTGGGCTTCTGTGTCTCACCATGCTTTACATGGCCCATGAGTGATTTGTGCTTTGAAAATGTCTAGAGCAGTTACTTTGCTTTCTGATGTGCATTTGGCTGGAACGGATTCTGTATTCATGATCACATTCCCTTGGGACTTCTAATACTTTTCATGTGCAGACCAGTTGCTGTTTCCTTTACAGCCTTTAGGGGTCCGTGTCTGGGACCTTTCCCCAAGGCTCTGCCAGTCTGAGGATTTGTGTCAGCTCCAGGGACATTCTGTATACAGTATATGATTATCCATCTCCTTCCCATAGAACTCCTTGTAGGTGGGCACTGGGTCTCCTATCTCCTTGGTACCACTTTCTGGTTAACACTTTTTTATACTCACTATCTCTGGTTAGTTCTTTTAGTTGCAAAAGAAAAAAATCAGTTCTATATCATATTTCTTTTTTTAAAAATGATTTTATTTATTTTTGGAGAGAGAGACAGAGAGAAACAGAGAGGGAGAGGAAGACAGATAGAGATGGGCGTGCCAGCAGCCTCTCAGCTGCTGTGAACGGAATCCAGATGTGTGCACCCCCTTGTGGGAAAGTGCGTCATTGCGCCCTTGCGTCACTGCATCTGGCTAAACGTGGGACCTGGAGATTGGAAGTGCTGGAGATTGGAACCAGCGTTCTTAGGCTTAGGAGGCAGGCGCCTTAACTGCTAAGCCATCTCTTCAGCCCTATATCATATTTCTTTTTTAAAGTTTTAGTACTTTATTTATTTATTTGAGAAAGAGATAGATAGATAGATAGAGAGAGAGAGAGAGAGAGAGAGAGAGGAATGGGCATGCCAGACACTCTAGCCACTGCAGACAAACTCCAGATGCATGCACCACCCTGTGCTTCTGGCTTATGTGGGTACTGGGGAATTGAACCTGGGTCCTTAGGCTTCGCAGGCAAGCGCCTTAACTGCTAAGCCATCTTTCATCTCTCTAGCACTCTTTTTTTTCCTTTTTAAATATTTCATTATTTATTTATTTATTTGACAGAGGGAAAGAGGCAAAGTGAGAGAGAAAGAATGGGTGTGCCAGGGTCTCCAGCCACTGCAACGAACTCCATATACACACACATGCATCTGGCTTAAGTGGGTCCCTGGGAATCAAACCTGGGTCCTTTGGCTTTGCAGGAAAGTGCCTTAACTAAGCTATCCCTCCAACCCCTCTTGTTTTGATTATGAAGGTCTTGTGTAGGTAGTGCGGGTCATGAATATCAAGGGCATTATGTGTGTGGAAGATTGTATTGTAAGCAATCCTTTTGCTCTTACATTATTTCCATCACCTCTTCCACAATGGACCCTGAGCCTTCAAGGGTGTGATAGAGATGTCTCAGTGCTGTATAGATAGTTCTGTCATTCCACTGTTACTTCTCAGCACCATGGTGATTTTGTTACTCCATTGATCACCACCATCTGAAAAGAGAAGCTTCTCTCACTTACTATAATCCTTTCCAGATCCATCTATTTGCCTGCATATTTCATTTTTGTCTACCTCTGAATAGAACTCTGTTGTATAAATGTACCACATTTTTTTTTTGAAGAGAGACAGAGAGAGAAAGAGGAAGAGGAAGACAGATGGGCACGCCAGCAGTCTCTCAGCTGCTGTGAATGAAATCCAGATGCGTGCACCCCCTTGTGGTCAAGTGCAGCATTGCGCCCTTGCGTCACTTTGCATCTGGCTAAATGTGGGACCTGGAGATTGGAACCAAGGTTCTTAGGCTTAGGAGGCAGGTGCCTTAACTGCTAAGACGTCTCTCCAGCCTGACATTTTTATTATCTATTCATCAGTTGAAGGATATCTGGGCCTGGTTCCATTTCTGTTTTCTACCCCCTCTTTCAACAACAGTCCCTGAGCCTTGGCAGATGTTTTATCAGTTGGTGTTGACTTCTCTGTAGCCTTTGTATTTCTGTTACAGATGTATTTTAGTTTATCACAGTGTTAGTTGCTATTTTCCTTGATCTTGATATTCATGTTGCTGCTTCCTCTCCGGTTTCTTGTGGACCCTGGTAAAAGTGGTGGAAGTGGCACATGTTGCTGATATTCAGCAGTCTTCCCCCAAGGTAGGATCTCACTCTATCCCAGGCTACATGGAATTCATTGTATAGTCTCAGGGTGGTCTCAAACTCTCGGCAATCCTCCTGCCTCTGCCTCCTGAGTGCTGGGATTAAAGGCATGTGCCACTTGCCCAGGCAGCTGTATTTTTATATTGATGGATCTTGGATCTCTCCCAGCACCATGAGAGTTTTCCAGGTGAGGACTGACTGTCCTCTCAGTTCCCATGTTCTCTCTCAGTGTTCTGAGATGGCACCGGCAGCCTGTGGTGTCTTCAGCAATAGGGTCTTAGCTTTTTGGAAAGGCCTGCATTTTTTTTTTTTTTTAATCTCGCAAATCACCCCAACCCATTGCTTTCTGTGGGGATTAACCCAGATCTGGCCCTGGGATCCACAAGCCAGAGCCCATGATTTAAGGCTTAAGTTTTCTCCACCTTCTACCGGACATTATGGTCTGGTCTACCTCCTTAAATAGGGGATTCTATCTCATACTGATTTCTAGGAGGAAGGTTCCTATTGTACTAATTGCGTTAGACTTTGGATTTGTGTAGTTCCCTTTCCTGCCATCCCAGTTATTCTTTCCCTCTACTTGTTTGTCTGGTAACTCCTCCTTCCTTGGTTCCTCTTTTTCTTGGTCTCATTCTAGTTACATGCACAAGGTCCTAATGTTTTCTTCCCTTTAGGCCATCTCTTCCATTGATCCAGGTTACTGAGCCACATATGAGAAAACATCAGACATTTGTCTTTCTTAGACTGTGTGACCTTGCTTAGGATGATATTTTCCGAGACCAACCATTTCCCTGTGAATTTCATTATTTAATTTTTTTTCACTGCAGAGTAAAATTCCATTGTGTAAATATACCACATCTTCATTATCCATTCATCAGCTGATGGGCATCTGGGTTGATTCTAATTCCTAGGTATTGTGAATAGAGTGGCAAGCACAATAGACTGGTCTTTTTTTTTTTTATGTGAGGGTGGGGGACAGAGATTATTGGCACACCCAGGGCCTCCAACCACTGCAGTTGAACTCCAGACATGTTTTTCCCCTGTGTGCATGTGTGACATTACACCCTTGTGTCACTGTGTCTGGCTTACGTGGGACCTGAAGAGTTGACCATGAGTCCTTAGACTTTGCAGGCAAGCACCTTAATCACTAAGCCATCTCTATAGTCTGCCTTTCAATTTTTTTTTTGCCAGGGTGGAGGGGGTTAGGGTCTCACTCTAGCTCAGGTTGACCTGAAATTTTCTATGTAGTCTCAGGATGGTCTTGAATTTACGGTGATCCTACCTACCTCTGCCCCTGAGTGCTGGGATTAAAGATGTGTGCCACCATGCCAGACTGTCTTTCTCTTTTTGATGATTGCCATACTGACTGAAGTAAGATGGAATATTAAAGTTGTTTTAACTTGCATTTTTCTTATGGCTAGGGATGTTGAGCATTTCTTTAAATGATTGGCCATGTGTATTTCTTTGAGAATTCTCTGCTCCATTATTTTGAGTGGATTGTTTGATTTTTAAAAACATTTTTTTTTTTATATTGCAAGCAGAGAGAGAAAAGAGAGACAGAATGGGCATGCTCAGGCCTCCTGCTGCTGCAAATGAACTCTAGATGCATGCACCACCTTGTGCATCTGGCTTTATATGGGCACTGGGAAATTAAACTCAAGTCATTAGGCTTTCCAGGCAAGCACCTTAACTGCTAAACCATCCTTCCAGGAGTTATGTTGATTTTTTTGTTGCTTAGTTTTTGAGTTCTTTGTAGATCCTAGATATTTGGCCTCTGTTGGAGGGACAGCTGTCAAAGATTTTTCTCCCATTCTGTGTGTTGTCTGTTGGCTCTGTTTATGGTATGCTTGTCTGTACAAAAGCTTTTTAGCTTCATGAGATCCCACTTGTTGAGTGTTTGTTTAATTATGTGAGCTACTGGGGTCTATTCAGGAAGTCTTTTCCCACTCCTATATCTTGTAGAGTTCTCCCTATTTTTCCCCTCAGTTGTTTTAGAAATTCAAGTCTTATGAAGTCCTTAATCCATTTGGAGTTTTTTAAAAAATATTTTTAAGTATTTTTACTTGCTTGTAATTAGAGAGATGTAGAGAGCAGAAAGACAGAATGGATGTGCCAGGGCCTCTAGCTGCTACAAACAGAACTCAGACGCATACGCCACTTTGTGCATCTGGTTTTATGTGGGTACCGGGGAATGGAACTCAGGTCACCAGCCTTTGCAGGCAAGCACTTTAACCACTAAGCTATCTTTCCAGCCCTTGATGGGTCTAGTTTAATTTTTCTACATGTGGGTATCCAATATCTCCAGCACTATTTGTTGAAAAATGTTGCCTTTTCTCCAGTGTGCATGGTTGGCTCCTTGGTCACAGATCATGTAAGTGTAGTTACTTTAGCTAAGTCCTGGATCTTCTATTCTGTTCCATTGATCTATATGTCTGTTTTTGTGCCAGTGGCATGCTGTTTTTATTACTATTTATGGTAGTTTAAATGGATGTCCCCCAGTAGATTCAGGAATGTATTAATCTCCAGCTGCCTCACTGGAGGAGGTGTCACTGTGGGTGGACTGTAGGGTCCAGCCCTAAGATGTGTTTGGGAGTGGATCTAAATTCCAGCCCAAGGTATGCAGAGTGCTTGAGCTCTGCCTGGGGTTCCTGAAGTGTACTTGCTTATAGTGCTGGTGGTGGTATTTCTCTCTGCATGGACCTATGAAAGGGTAGCAGCTTCTTCTACCATTAAGGAACTTTCCCTGGATCTGGAAGCTTTTATAAATTCTGTTCCTTCTACAAACTGTGTCTGGTTTGGAGGTTCATCCTAGTAACACGAAGCTGTCTACAACACTATGGCTTTGTAGTATAACTTGAAATTAGGTGTGGTGATACCTCCTGAAAGTTTATGAGCATAGTATTTCTGAGGCCTTCTGTAGTTCCTTACGATTTTTTTTTTTTACATTCACATCTTTTATTATTAAATTACATCATCATCATTCTTTTTTGGACAATACATAATGAAAGTGGATGTTTTCCTCGTCCGTCCCTCCTTTCCTCCTTCCCTCCTTCCTTCCTTTCTTCCTTCCTTCCTTCCCTCCCCCTTCCCCCCTCCCTCCCTACCCCCCACCTCTCCCTCCCTCCCTTCCTACCCCCCACCTCTCCCTCCCTCCCTTCCTACCCCCCACCTCTCCCTCCCTCCCGTCTCATTTTAAGGCAAGCCCAACAAACTGGCCGTTTTATTTCTTTCTTTGTTTTGTTTTTTGAGGTAAGGTCTCCCTCTAGCCTGGAATTGACCTGGAATTGACTATGTAGTCTGAGGGTGGCCTCAAACTCTCAGAGATCCTCCTACTTCTGCCTCCCAAGTGCTGGGATTAAAGGCGTGCGCCACCACCACCCAGCCAGACTGGCCTTTTTTTTTTTTTTTTTTTTTTGAGAGAGAGAGAGTGAGATAAATAAAGAATTGGTGCACCAGAACCTCCAGCCACTTTATTGGAACTTCAGATGCATGTGCCATTTTGTACCCATGTACAACCTTGTGTCACCTTGTGCATATGGCTTATGTGGGACCTGGAGAGTCAAACATGGGTCCTTGGGCTTTGTCGGCAAGCACCTTAACTGCTAAAACATCTCTTCAGCCCTCTTTCTTCTTTTTTGTTTTTAATTATTATTAAGTAGAGATTTTTATGGATACATAATATGTTGGTACCATCATTTCCCTCCTGCCTGACCCCACTCCATTGAGGGCCCTCCTTGGTGGGATTGTTGGTATTCACCATAGACTTGTAGGTTTTAAGTAGTGAGAGCAGCAGTCAGTCATTGTGGGGAGGGGGTTATGCCTCAGGATATTCCTTCCCAACCTGTGGCTCTTACAGTCTTTCTGCTCTTGGGTAAAATTCCCTGTGCTGTGGTGGGTGTGTTTAAGTCTACTTTAGTGTTGAGCTCTCAGGAGCTTCCGGATTTCTGTTTTGGTACCTGTTGAGTACCCTCAGTGTCTGTCTCTTTCACCTGGCATATGTAGAAGCAGCACTCTAGCTCATCTTGTAATTCCTCTGTAGTTTCACCTGGGTCCTAGCTGATGTGTGAGGGATTGTTTATCTTCTGCCAGGGAGTCATCTATCTTTTCTTATCTTGTCAAGTTATTCCAGGTTAGGAACCACAGATGAGGGAGAACATATGGCATTGGTTTCTGTGCTTGTGTTATTTTGCTTAGTTAGATCTGTCCCAAGTTCGTCTACTTTCCTACAAATTTTATTATGTCATTTTTCCTTGCTGCTGAGTAGAATACCATTGTGTAAATGTACCACATTTTTGTTATCCATTCATCCAGTGATGGGCACCTGGTTGATTCCAGTAGGTATTGTGAATTGAGCAGCTGTAAACATGGTTGAGCAAAGATTTTTGCAATGAAGCTTGGAGCCTTTAGGGTAAATGCCCAGTAGAGGAATAACTGGGTCAGTTGGCAGCTCTATTTTCATCTTTTTCAGGAGTCCCCTTATTGATTTTCATAGTGGTTATACAAGTTTGCACTCCCACCATCAGTGAATAAGGGTTCCTCTTTCCTCACATCCTTGCCAACATTTATTGTTGTTTGATTTTTTTTTTTTTTTTTGATGGTTGCCATCCTGACTGGAGTAAGGTGGAATCTTGTAGTTTCAATTTGCATTTCCCTGATGGTTAAGGATGTTGAACATTTTCTTAAGTGAGTATCAGCCATTTGTATTTCTTCCTTTGAGATCTCCCTATTCAGTTCTCTGCCCTGTTTTTTGAGTTGATTATTTGATTTCTTATTGCTTAGTTTTATTGACTTCTTTGTAGAATGTAGATATTAGACCTTTGTCAGTGGTGTGGCTGGTGAAAATGTTCTCCCATTCTGAGTAGTCTCTTGGCTCTGTTTATGGTATTTTTGTTTATGCAAAGCTTTATAGCTTCATGAGATCACACTGGTTGAGTGTTTAATTTTCTGGGCTTACTGAGGTATTTTTCAGAAAGTCTTTTCCCACTCCTATATCGTGGAGAGTTCCCCCTGTTTTTGTCTTCTAGTTTTTAAGAGTTTCATGTCTTATATTGAGGTTTTTAATCCATTTGGAGTTGATTTTTGTGCGTGGTGAGGTGAGTGTCTATTTTTATTTTTCTACATGTGGTTATCCAGTTTGTCTAACACCATTTGTTGAAGATGCCGTCTTTTCTCCAGTGTATGTTGTTGGCTCTTTTGTAGTTACTTGAACTAAGGCTTGGCTGGATCTTCATTTCTGTTTCATTGGTCTATATGTTTGTTTTTGTACCAGGCTTTTTTTTTTGTTGTTGTTGTTGTTGTTGCTATGGATTTGTATTATAGCCTTAGGTAGATTGGATATGGCAATATCTCCAGAAGTAATTTTTTTTTTTTTTGAGGTAGGGTCTCACTGTAGCCCAGGCTGACCTGGAATTCACACTATATTCTCAAGGTGGCCTCGAACTCACGACAATCCTCCTGTCTCTGCCTCCTGAGTGCTGGGATTAAAGGTGTGTGCCACTACTCCTGGCCAGAAGTAATTCTTTTGCTGAGGATATTTTTTGGTATCTGAGGCCATCTGCCATTCCGTATGAACTAACCCCTCCCTCTTCCCTTTCTCCCTCCCTCCCTTCCTTCTTCCTCCTTTCTCCCCCGTCCCCTCCCCTCCCCTCCTCTCCCTCCTTCTCCCTCTTTCTCTCTCTCTCTCTCTCTCCAGTTTGTCTATTTCTCTCTTTCTGTTTCTCACTCTGAGAGACAAATAGAGAGAATGGGCACACCAGGAGCTCCAAACACTATAAACAAATTCCAGTTACATTTGCCACCTTGTGCATCTGGCTTATGTGGGTACTAGGGAATCGAACCTGGGTCCTTAGGCTTCACTTAGGTCCTTAGGCTTAACTGCTAAGCCATTTCTCCAAACCTCCATATAAATTTTGAGATTATTTTTTCTGTGTGAAAAATGATGGTGGGATTTTTATTGGTATTAGGTTGAATCTGTATATTGCTTTTGGGTGAATTGCCATTTTCACAATATTAATTTCTACCTATCCAGGAGCATGGGAGGTCTTTTCCATTTTCTCATGTCCTCCTCAGTTTCTTTCTTGAGTTTTTATGTTTTCATTATATAGGTCTTTCACATCCTTGATTATTGTTATTGTTATTCCAAGGTATTTGATTTTTTTTTTTTTGTTTTGTTTGTTTTTCAAGATAGAGTATTGCTATAGCCCAGACTGACCTGGAATTAACTATGTAGTCTCAGGGTGACCTTGAACTCATGGCCATCCTCCTACCTCTGCCTCCCAAGTGCTGGCATTAAAGGCATGTGCCACTATGCCTGGCTTTTTTTCCATTAAAAATTATTTATTTATTTATTTATTTGACAGAAACAACGAGGCAGAGGGGAGGGGTAGAGAATGGGTGCATCAGGGCCTCCAGCCACTGCAAACGAACTCCAGACACATGTACCACCTTGTGCATCTGGCTTATGTGGGTGCTGGGGAATTGAACCTGGGTCCTTTGGCTTTACAGGCTAGTACCTTAACTGCTAAGCCATCCCTCTAACTCCTGGCTTTTTAAAAAATATTTTATTTTTATTTATTGTTTTTGTAAGGTAGGGTTTCACTCTAGCTCAGGCTGGCCTTGAGTTCAGGGCAATCCTCCCACCTCTGCCTTCCCAGTGCTGGGAATAAAGGCTTGTACCACCACACCCAACCTTTTCTTTCTTTGTTTTTTTTTTTTTTTTTTTTTGGAGGTAGGGTCTTACTCTAGCCCAGGCTGACCTACAATTCACTCTGTATTCTCAGGGTGGCCTCAAACTCATGGTGATCCTCCTACCTTTGCCTTCTGAGTGCTGGGATCCATCACGCCCAACCAACCCCCTCTCCCCCCAGGTAGGGTTTCACTCTAGTCCAGGCTGACCTGGAATTCGCTATGTAGTCTCAGGGTGGCTTTGAACTCACAGTGATCCTCCTACTTCTGCCTCCCAAGTTCTGGGATTAAAGGCATGCGCCACCATGCCCGGCTGCCCCGCCCCTATTTTATTTTTATTTACTTATTTATGAGAGAGAGGGAGAGAGAATGGGTGCACCAGGGCCTCTAGCCACTGAACAAACTCCAGATGCATGTGCCACCATATGCATCTGACTTATGTGGGTTCTGGGGAATTGAACTTGGGTCTTGGGCTTCGTGGGCAAGAAGTTTACCACTAAGCCATCTCTCCAACCCTTGATTTTTTTTTTTTTTTTTTTTTTTTTTGTGGCTATTGAAAATGGGACAGCGTCACTGATTTCTTTCTCTGTATATTTGTCTTTCACATATAGGGAGGCTACTGATTTTTATGTGTTGATTTTGTATCCTGCCACTTTGCTGAAGGATGTTATCAGCTTTAGAAAATTTATGATAGTGTCAACTTATGGGTCACTTATGTATAAAATAATGTCATCACTTTGACTTCCTTTCCAATTTGTATTCCATTTATCTTTCTCCTCTACTATGCTTGGGCTGTGACTTCTAGTACTATGCTGAAGAGCAGTGGGCACTCCTGTCTTGTTTCACATCTTTTTTTTGTTTGTTTGTTTGTTTGTTTGTTTTTTTGGTTTTGGTTTTTCGAGGTTGGGTCTCACTCTAGTTCAGGCTGACCTGGAATTCACTATGTAGTCTCAGGATGGCCTTGAACTCATGGCGATCCTCCTACCTCTGCCTCCTGAGTGCTGAGATTAAAGGCATGCGCCATCACGCCCGGCATTTTTTCACATTTTAGTGGCAACTCTGAGTCTTTTTCCATTAAGTATTATTTGGGCTTTAGGTACTTTGTATATAGCCTTTGTTATGTTGAAGTATAAACTCTCCATGCGTAGTCTCTCCAGTGTTTTGATCATGAAGTGATGTTGGATTTTGTTTAAGGTTTTCTCTGCATCTATTATTATCATGTGGTTTTTGTGTTTATTTATGTTGTGTATTACATTAATAAATTTCTGTATGTTGAACCATCCTTGCAACCCTAGGATGAAGCCTGCTTAATATAAGTGGATGATGCTAGCTGGGGGTAGTGGCGCACACCTTTAATCCCAGCATTCGGGAGGCAGAGGTGGGAGGATTGCTGTGAGTTCAAGGCCACCCTGAGATTACAGAGTGAATTTCAGGTCAGCCTGTACTAGAGGGAGACCCTACCTCGAAAAACCAAAAATAAAAAAATAAAAAATAAAAATAAGTGGATGATGCTTTTTGATGTGTTGTTGAATTTGGTTTGTGAGGATTTTGTTCAGGAATCTTAAGTTTATCAGGGATATAGGTCTATGTTTTTCTTTCTGTCTGTCTGGTTTTGGTATTAGGATGGTACTAGCTTCATAGAAGGAGTCGGGAAACTATCTGTTCTCTGATTTTGTGAAACAGGTTGAGAAAATATGGTTTTAGTTCTTCTGTGAAGGTTTGGTAGAATTTGGCTGAAAATCCATCAGGTCCCAGACTTTTCCTCTTGGGAAGATTTTTGAGTACCATGTCACTCTAGGTGGATGTAATAGGTTTGTTTAGGAGATTTATCTGCCCAGAGTTTAGTTTTGGTATGTGGTATGTGTTTAGGAATATCTTCCAGATTATCCAATTTTGTGGAGTAGAGGTTTTGGAACTATGTCCTGATGAGTCTTCCAATTTCATTGATGTTTGTTGTGACCTTTCTCTTTTCATTTCTAATTTTGTTAATTTGACTTTTTTTCTTTTCTTCTTCTTCTTTCTTCTTCTTCTTCGTCACAGAGAGAGAGACAGAGACAGAGACAGATAGAGAATGGGCGTGCCAACAGCCTCTCAGCCACTGTGAACTAACTCCAGACGTGTGTGCCTCCTTGTGTGCAAGTGTGGCATTGTGCCCTTGTGTCACTTTGCATCTGGCTAACCATGGGACCTGGAGAATCAAACGGGCATTCTTAGGCTTAGCAGGCAGGTGCCTTAACCACTAAGCCATCTGTCCAGCCTGAGACTGTTTGATAAAAATGGCCAGGGGTTTATCAATCTGATTTATTTTATTTTTATTTTGATATTTTAAAATTTTTATTTATTTGCAAGTAGAGAGAGAGAGAGAGACATAGAAGAGAGAGAGGCAGGGAGAGAATGGGCACGCCAGGGCCTCTAGCCATGGCAAATGAACTCCAAATGCATGTGCCACCATGTACATCTGGCTTATGTCAGTACTGGGGAGTTGAATGTGGGTCATTAGGCTTTGATGGCAAGTGCCTTATATGCTAAGCCATCTCTCCAGTCTCTCACTTATTTTTTAAAAAGAATCAGCTCTTTGTTTCATCAATTTTCTTAATAATTTTCTTAGTTTATAATCATTATTTTCTGCTATAATTTTGATTATTTTTTTTCTTTACTGATTATTTTTAATTTTTTATTAGTCACTTTTTTGTTATTTTTTTGGAGAGAGACACAGAGAGAGACGGGTGGGGGGGGGAGGAAGACAGAGATGGGCGCGCCAGCAGTGTCTTAGCTGCTGTGAACGAAATCCAGATGTGTGTGCCCCCTTGTGGTCAAGTGCAGCATTGCGCCCTTGCGTCACTTTGCATCTGGCTAAACGTGGGACCTGGAGATTGGAACCGCTGGAGATTGGAACCAGTGTTCTCAGGCTTAGGAGGCAGGCGCCTTAACCCCTAAGCCATCTCTCCAGCCCATTTAGTCACTTTTTTATTGACAACTTCCTTAATTGTAGACAATATCCCATGGTACTTCCCTCCCTGCCCCATTTTCCCCTTTGAAACTCTACTGTCCATCATATCCCCCCCCCCGTCTCTCTCTCTCTCTCTCTCTCTCTCTCTCTCTCTCTCTTTTTGGTTTTGCAAGGTAGGGTTTCACTCTGGTCCAGGCTGACCTGGAATTAACTATGTAGTCTCAGGGTGGCCTCGAAATCTCAGCGATCCTCCTACCTCTGTCTCCCGAGTGCTGGGATTAAAGGTGTGTGCCACCATGCCCCGCCCATCTCTCTTTTAATTTCAATGTCATCGTCTTTTCCTCTGGTTATGATGGCCTTGTGTAGGTAGTTTTGGGCACTGCGAGGTCATGGATATGCAGGCCATTTTGTGTCTGGAGGAGCACATTGTAAGGAGTCCTACCCTTCCTTTGGCTCTTACATTCCTTCTGCCCTCTCTTCTGCAATGGACCCTGAGCCTTGGAAGGTGTGTTATAGATGTTTCAGTGCTGAGCACTCCTCTGTCCCTTCTTCTCAGCACCATGGTGCCTTCTGAGTCATCCCAAGGTCACCACTATCTGGAAAGAGAAGCTTTTCTAACCAAAAGTGAGAGTAGTATTACCATTTGGGTATGGACATTAAGAGAAGTACTTACTGAGTAGTTTGGTGAGCTTAGTATATACATTTAGCCAGACCCCCAGGGCTCATGACTACTCCTGTCATAGGTTTTCAATATCAGGGATGTATTCCCTCCCATGGAGCGGGCCTCTAGTCCAATTAGAGAGCGGTTGGTTTCCCCCATAACAGACATGCCACTGTAGCACCCATTGGCTCATTTGGCCTGGCTGGCCAAACTTAAAGCTTGCAGTGTCCACTGTTGAGTATCCTCACTGGTGTTTTCTCTCTTTCCCATTGAACTGCATGCAGCATAGCTTTTTCAGCTTTCTGTCAACTGGTCCACATGGAGGAGGCTTTCAGCTCAGCTCCAGCAGGATTTCCCAGTGACCTTGCAGCCCAAGTATGTGGAGTCTTCAGCAATAGGGTCTTACCATCTATTCCTGGTGGGAAACCAAGGGCCTCGGCAGTAGCCTATAATGTTTTGGGGTATCTGAACTCCCAGTGGTCACCTGCCACCTGAAATGAGAAGCTTCTCTGCCCGAAAGGAAGAGTGGCATAATATATGGGTATGAATATTAAGAAAAGTGCTTACAGGGCATATGGGCCAACAACTCACTGGAAGGTATTCCATCTGTGGCACTGAAAAATTTCTAGTAAAAATCCATTGTTTCTGAGTGTTCCATTGTCCAGAAAAGTAGGTTTCCATATTATTTATTTATATCCTTAGATTAAAAAAAAATTCCATTTTTATTTATTTATTTGACAGTGAGAAGGGGTGGGTGGGTGGAGAATGGGCCTGCCAGTGCCTCCACCCACTGCAGATGAACTCCAGACACATGCGCCACCTTGTGCATCTGGCTAACATGGGTCCTTTGGCTTTATAGGCAAACACCTTAATCGCTAAGCCGTCCCTCTATCCCCTCCTCTTAGATTTTGATTAGTCCTCCCTCCACCTTTCCTTTACTCAATCTCTTCCCATGACCTCACTTAGGCCTTTTCACCTTCTCTCTCTTTTTCTTCTTTCTCTCTTTCTCTCTCTCTCTCTCTCTCTCTCTCTCTCTCATTCTTTTTTTTTTTTTTTTTTTTTTTTTTTTTTTTTGAGGTAGGGTTTAACTCTAGCTCAGGCCGACCTGGAATTCACTATATAGTCTGAGTGTGGGCTTGAACTCGTGGCGATCCTCTTACTTCTGCCTCTTGAGTGCTGGGATTAAAGGCATGTGCCACCATACCTGGCTGATTATTTCTTTCTGTGTGTAACTTTTTTTTTTAATTTTAACTTTTTGGTTTTTCGAGGTAGGGTCTCTTTCTAGCCCAGGCTGACCTGGAATTCACTCTGTAGTCGCAGGGTGGCCTTGAACTCACAGCGATCCTCTTACCTCTGTCTCGCAAGTGCTGGGATTAAAGGCATGTGCAACCACGCCCAGCAATGTGTAACTCTTAAGGGTTGGATTGCTCTTGTTTTCCAATGCCTTTAGGGGGATGGTTAGGTTATTAATTAGAGATCTGTCTGTCTTTGTCATGAAAACATTTAGTGTTATGAATTTTCCCCTTAGGACTGTCTTCATTGTTTCCCATAAGGTATGTTGTGTATTCGTTATCATTCAGTTGTAGAAATTTTACAGTTTTGTTTTTGATTTCTTCCATGACCCGACCCACTCATTATTAAAAAGTATGTTGTTCGGGCTGGAGAGATCTTTTAGTGGTTAAGGTGTTTGGCTGTGAAGCCTAAGGATCCTGGTTCCATTCTCCAGGTTCCATGTAAGCCAGATGCACAAGGGGGCACACACATCTGGAGTTCCTTTGCAGTGCTAGAGGCCCTAGCGCACCCATTCTCGCTCTCCCCCTCTCTATTTTCCTCTCTCTATCTCTAATAAACAAACAAACAAACAAACAAACAAACAAACAAACAAATAATCTTTACAAAAAGTGTGTGTTCTGTCTTCAGGAGTGGGTGTATTTCTTTTTTTTTTTTTTTGATTTCATAAGAAAACTTTTTTTTTTTAAAATATTTATTGACAACAAAACATACTTACATACCAAAGGTGCGTATTTTTCCCTCCCCTCCCCCCTTCCCCTTTAGAACTCCACTCTCCATCATATCCCCTCCCTCTCTCCATTAGTCTCTTTTTTTAATATGATGTCATCCTCTTTTACTTCTACTATGAGGGTCTTGCGGAGGTATTGCTAGGCACAGCAAGGTCATGGATATCAAGGCCAATTTCTGTCTGGGCAGTTGCATTGTAGGGAGTCGTACCCTTCCTTTGGCTCTTCCATTCTATCCGCCCCCTCTCCGCAATGATCCCTGAGCCTTGGAGGGTGTGACAGAGATGTTTCAGTGCTGGGCACTTCTCCATCCCTTCTTCTCAGCACTATGTTGCCTTTTGGATCATCCCAGTGGTCATCGCCATCTGAAAAGAGAAGCTTCTCTAACCAGAAGTGAGAGTAGCATTAATATGTGAATATGAGCATTAAGTGTAGTATTTTCCGGGCAGCTTGGCGGGAATAGTATATACATTTAGATAAGGGCATGCTTTATACCCCTAAGGCTTATGACCTTACCTACCATAGACTTTACTTAGGTTTTTCAGTACCAGGTATGTATTCCTCCCGTAGAGAGGGCCTTCAGTCCAATTATAGAGCAGTTGGTTACCCCACGAGTAGACATGCCACTATTGCACCTGTTCAGTCTTTGGGCCTGTCTGGCCAAATTTGAATATTCAGTGTCCACTGTTTTCACTGCTGATGACTTCTGTCTCCCATACTCTGCATGCAGTGCAGCTTTTTCCAGCTTTCAGTTGGCTGGTCTACAGGAGAAGGTTTTCTGCTCAGCACCAGCTTGCTTTCTCAGTGACCTTGCCTCTCAGGCAAGAGATGTCTTCAGCAATAGGGTCTTACTATCTGTTTCTCAGGGGAAACCAAGGGCTTTGGCAAAAGCCTTTAATGTTTTGGAGGCTACTGGGACCTCCTTGGCCAACAACTCACTGGAAGGTATCCCATCCCAGGTACTGAAAATTTTCTAGTAACAGTCTACAGCTTCTAGATGTACCATTATTCAAAAAGTAGTTTTACATAAGTCTTATTCACAATCTTTTGAAATTAGATTGACCCTCCCTTGCCCTTCTTTTTTATGCATTCTCTACCCATGGCCTTGGTTAGGCCATTCCCCTCCTTGTAATCAGTCCTTCCACTTACATATGTGCAATACCATACACTTCAGTTCTTCCCTTTCCTCCGTCCCTTATAGCCTTTTACCAGCTTACTGGTTTCTGGTACCAATTTTTGGTTCCAGTTCACACACAAGTCTGTCTATTTGTAGCTAGGATCCACATATGAGAGAGAACATGTGACGTTTGGCTTTCTGAGCCTGGGTTACCTCACTTAGTATAATCCTTTCCAGATCCATCCATTTCCCTGCAAATTTCATAATTTCATTTTTCTTTACCGCTGAGTAGAACTCCATTGTGTAAATGTACCACATCTTTATTATCCATTCATTTGTGGTGGGACATCTAGGCTGCTTCCATTTCCTAGCTATTGTGAATAGAGCGGCAATAAACATGGTTTTGCAAGTATCTCTAAGGAAGTGAGAAGAGTCTTCTGGATATATGCCTAGGAGTGCTATAGCTGGATCATATGGTAAATCTATTTCTAGCTGTCTCAAAACCTCCACACTGATTTCCACAATGGTTGGACCAGGTTACATTCCCACCAACAGTGTAGAAGTGTTCCTCTTTTTCCGCATCCACGCCAACACTTATTGTCATTTGTTTTCTTGATGGAAGCCATTCTGACAGGAGTGAAATGGAATCTCAAAGTGGTTTTAATTTGCATTTCCCTGATGGCTAAGGATGTGGAACACTTTTTCAGATGTTTATATGCCATCTGAATTTCATCTTCTGTGAATTCTCTATTTAGTTCCATAGCCCATTTTTTAACTGGGTTGTTTGAATTCTTATTATTCTGTTTTTTGAGTTCTTTGTATATTCTGGATATTAATCCTCTGTCAGATGTATAGCTGGCAAAGATTTTCTCCCATTCTGTAGGTTGTCTTTTTGCTCTACTCACAGTGTCCTTTGCTGTACAAAAGCTTTGTAATTTCATAAGGTCCCATTGGTTGATTAGTGATTTTATTCGCTGAGCAATTGGGGTTATATTCAGAAAGTCCTTACCTATGCCAATATGTTGAAGGGTTTCCCTACTTTTTCCTCTAGCAGGTTCAGAGTTTCAGGTCTGATATCAAGGTCCCTGATCCATTTGGATTTGACTCTTGTGCATGGAGAAAGACAAGGATCTATGTTTATCCTTTTACATACCGATGTCCAGTTTTCCCAACACCACTTGTTAAAGAGGCTATCTTTTCTCCAATTAATATTTTTGGCATTTTTGTCAAAAATCAGGTGGCTGTAGCTGCTTGGATTAATATTTGGGTCTTCTATTCTGTTCCATTGATCTACCTGTCTGTCCTTGTGCCAGTACCATGCTGTTTTTGTTACTATGGCTTTGTAATATAACTTAAAATCGGGTATGGTTATACCACCTGCCTGATTTTTGTTTCAAGAAAATTGTTTTGGCTATTCGAGGTTTTTTGTGTTTCCAGATGAATTTTTTGATTGTTTTTTCTATTTCCGTGAAGAAAGCTATTGGGATTTTAATCGGGATCGCATTAAATGTATAGATTGCTTTTGGTAAGATTGACATTTTCACAATATTGATTCTTCCAATCCAGGAGCATGGGATGTCTTTCCATTTCCTTGTGTCTTCTGTAATTTGTCTCTCGAGTTTTTTAAAGTTCTCATTGTAGAGATCCTTCACTTCCTTGGTTAAGTTTATTCCAAGGTATTTTATTTTTTTTGAGGCAATTTTGAATGGGAGAGATTCCCTGATTTCATCCTCTGCACGTTTGTTGTTAGTATATAGAAAAGCTACTGATTTCTGTGTGTTTATTTTGTATCCTGCTACATTGCTAAAAGTGTTTATCAGCTCTAACAGTTTGCAGGTAGAGACTTTAGGGTCTGTTAGGTATAGAATCATATCGTCTGCAAATAATGATAATTTGATCTCTTCCTTCCGATTTGTATCCCTTTATGAGTGTCTCTTGCCTTATTGCTGTGGCTAAGACTTCCAGTACTATATTAAATAGTAGTGGGGAAAGTGGACACCCTTGTCTTGTTCCTGAATTTAGAGGAAAAGCTTCAAGTTTTTCCCCATTTAGTATTATGTTGGCTGTAGGTTTGTCATAAATAGCTTTTATTATGTTGAGATATGCTCCTTCTATTCCCAGTTTCTGTAATACTTTCACCATGAAGGGGTGTTGGATTTTGTCAAATGCCTTTTCTGCATCTATTGAGATGACCATATGATTTTTGTCCTTCAGACCATTTATATGGTGTATTACATTTATGGATTTGCGTATGTTGAACCATCCCTTCATCTCTGGGATAAAGCCTACTTGGTCAGGGTGAATAATCTTTCTGATAAATTCTTGTATTCTGTTTGCCAGTATTTGTTGAGAATTTTTGCATCCATGTTCATGAGGGAGATTGGTCTATAATTTTCTTTTTTTGATCTGTCTTTGTCCGGTTTGGGTATCAGGGTGATGCTGGCTTCATAGAAGGATTTTGGTAGAGTTCCTTCCTTTTCTATTTTATCGAAAAGTTTGAGAAGCATTGGCGTTAGATCCTCCAGGAATGTCTGGTAAAATTCAGCAGTGAATCCATCTGGGCTTGGGCTTTTTTTAGTTGGGAGACTTTTTATAACTGCTTGAATCTCTGTGGTTGTTATAGTTCTATTTAAATGGTTTGTCTCTTCTTGATTTAATTTTGGTAGGTCATATGAATCAAGGAATTCATCCATTTCTTTCAGGTTTTCTAACTTAGAGGCATATATATTCTTAAAGTATGTCCGTATGATTTTCTGAATTTCTTTGGTATCTGTTGTGATGTTGCCTTTTTCATCTCTAATTTTATCAATTTTTGTCTCTTCTCTCTTTCTTTTGGTCAGATTTGCTAAGGGTTTGTCAATCTTGTTTATCCTTTCAAAGAACCAACTCTTTGTTTCATTGATCTTTTTGATTGTTTTTTTGGTTTCCATTTCATTAATTTCTGCCCTAACCTTTATTATTTCTTCCCGTCTACTAATTTTTGGTTTGCCTTTTTCTTCTTTTTCCAAGGCCTTAAGGTGAAGCATTAAATTGTTTAGTTGTGAACTCTCCAATTTCTTAATATATGCACTTAGGGCTATAAATTTCCCTCGTAGGACTGCCTTCATTGTGTCCCAAAGGTTTTGGTATGTTGTATTCTCATCATCATTTGATTCTACGAATTTCTTGATTTCCTTTTTAATTTCTTCAATGACCCATACATCATTCAATAAAGTGCTGTTTAGTCTCCATGAGTTTCTGTATGCTCTGAGGAGTGGGTGTATTTCTTTGTTGATGTTTAACTTTTGTTTTTTCATATATCTTATTTGGGGCTTAGTGGTTAAGGCCTTGCCTGAATCCTAAGGACCCATGTGAGACTCTCCAGATCCCACGTTAGCCAGACACACAAAGGTCAGGCAAGCACAAGGTTGCACAATCCCACTAGCTTCCGCAAATGTCTCAAGTTCAATTGCAATGGCTGAAGCTCTGGCATGCCAGTTCTGTGTCTCTCTTTTATCTGTTTTTCTCTTATTCTCTTTAAAGATCTCTATATATTTTTTATTTTATTTTATTTTTTAAAAATTTATTTGCAAGCAGAGAGAGAGATAGAGAGGATGGGTACGCCAGGGTCTCTAGTCAGCGAAAACAAACTCCAGACACCTACGTCCCCTTGTACATCTGGCTTATGTGGGTCCTGGGTAATCGAACCTAGGTCCTTTGGCTTCGCAGGCAAATGTCTTAACTGCTAAGCCATCTCTCTAGCTCTAAAAAAATATATTTTAAATCATATATCATATTTATTTGAGTGAGAGAAAGAATGGGCACACCAGATATTAGCCATTGCAGATGAACTTCAGACACATGCGTCACCTTGTGCATCTGGCTTACCGTGGGTACTGGGGAATTGAACCTGGGTCCTTAGGCTTAGCAGGCAAGTGCCTTAACCTCTTAAGCCATCTTTCCAGCTCCAACTCCAACTCTTTTTAAATTGCAATTTACAAAATTATAGACAATCACAATAAACCATGGTAGTTCCCTCCCCGGTTTCCCCTTCACAAATCTATCTTCCATCTTGCCTCCCCACTTAATTGGTCTCTTTTTTATTTGATACCATTTTTTTCCTATTATGAGTGTCTTGTGGGAGTAGTACCAGCAGGCTATTTTGTACCAGAAGAGATCATTGTAAGGAGTCCTACCCTTTCTTTGGCTTTTACATTCTTTCTGCCACCTGTTCTGCAGTTGGCCCTGAGCCTTGGAAGGTGTGGTAGAGATGTTTCAGTACTGAGCACTCCTCTGTCACTTCTTCTCAGCCTATGGTGCCTTTTGAGTCATCCCAGTGGTCACCTGCCACCTGAAATGAGAAGCTTCTCTGCCCAAAAGGAAGAGTGGCATAATATATGGGTATGAATATTAAGAAAGTGCTTACAGGGCATATGGGTTTGTTTTGTTTGGTTTGGTTTTGGTTTTTCAAGGTAAGGTTTCACTCTAGCCCAGACTGACCTGGAATTCACTATGTAGTCTGAGAGTGCCATTGAACTCGTGGCTATCATCCTACCTCTGCCTCCCTAGTGCTGGGATTACATGTGTGCGCCACCATGCCAGGCCAGGGCATATGTTATGTTTGAACATAATATATGCATTTAGCCAGACAACAGCAGGCATTACTTCCTTTGGTTTCACTACCTCCTCTGCCATAGACTTTTGATTAGGTTTTTAGTACCAGCCATGTATTCCCTCCTGTGGAAGGGCCTACTTTCCAATTAGAGAGCAGTTGGTATCCCCGTAACAGACATGGCACTATTGTGCCTGTTGATTTCTTCTACTACCTCTGCCTCTCGTTTGTTGGGAGTGAAGGCATACACTATCATGCCCGGCTTCCACAACTCATTCATTATTTAAAAGTGTGTTGTTCATAGTCTTCACAAACTGCTGTATTTTCTGTTTTTTCTCCTAGTGTGCATTTCTAGCTTTAAGTCATTGTAATCCAATATGATGCAGGAAGTTACAATTTATGAGCTTATGGAGGCATGATTTATATTGTAAATGATCTGTTTTGGAGAATGTTTATTCTGTAGAATTGGGGTTGAATATTCTATAGATAATCTATAAGGTATAGTTGATCTGTGGTGTTAAACCCTATCATTTATTTCTCTATGGATTTTCTGCTAGGATGATCTGTCTGTTGATGACAGTTGGATTTAATTTTCTTCTCTCTCTCTTTCCTTGATTTTACAAGGTAGAGTCTCGCTCTAGGTCAGGCTGACTTGGAATTCACTATGTAGTCTCAGGGGTTGCCTCAAACTCATGGTGATCCTCCTACCTCTGCTTCCTGAGTGCTGGGCTTGAAGGCATATGCCACCACACCTGGAGATAGTGGGATTTTTCAAGTCCCCTGCTATGATGTTATTGGGATTTATTTCTGGTTTGTTGTCAAGTAGGTTTTATATTATAAAATGTGGTGCAACTGTGTTTGGTGCATATAGATTTATGATTGTGATGTCCTCTTGTTGGTTCGTTCTCTTGATAAGTAAAAAGCGGCCTTCTTTGTTCTTTTTGATTACTTTTGTTTTGAAATCAGATATAGCCATACCTGCTTGTTTCTTATTTCCTTTTGCTTGGAAAATAATTTTCCATCCTTTCACCCTGAGGAGGTGTCTGTCCTTACTAGTGAGGAGGGTTTCTTGAAGACAGTAGATAGAAGGGTCCATTTTTCTGATCCACCTTGTTAACTTGTATCTCTGGATGGGTGAATTAAGACCATTCATATTTAAGGTTATAATTGTGAAGTTTGATTTATTCTCTGCTACGTTTGAGGCTTAATGGCATTTGTTGCTTTCTTGGGCTTTGTACTTTTTTGAGCCTGCTTTAGTTTTGGTTATTTTCATCTTCCTCTTGTAGGCTCTGGAGATTGGTTGTTTTCCTCTTCTGTGTGGAATATTCCTTGAAGTATTATCTGTAGGTTTGACTTTTTGTTAATATAATTATTGAGCTGGCTTTTATCTTTGAAAGTTTTTCTTTCATCATCTATTTATGTTGGAAGCCATACTTTTTCAGACTTTGAAGTGTTCCATTCCAGGTATTTCTGGCTTCCAGGGTTTCCATTGAGAAATCTGAGGTTATACTGATGGGATTGCCTTTGTATGTAATGAGTTGTTTCTCTCTTGTTGCATTTAGCACTCTCTCTTTGTTTTCATTATTTAAAGTTTGAATTATGAAATGCCTTGGAGAGTTCCTTCTTTGGTCCAGTCTTTTTGGTGTTCTGTGAGCTTCTTGTGTCTAGATGGGTCATCCTTTTGAGAGGGTGGGAAAGATTTCTTCACTTAGTTTTTGAATATGTTCTCCATGCCTTTGGCCTGAATTTCTTCCCCTTATGGTATACCCATGATCTGGATATTTGTTTGTTTTAGGGTATCCTATAATTACCTCATATTCTGTTCACATGATTTTTTTTTTAAACGTAACAATCTTTTGGACTTCAGCCTATTTCTTCTGTCTTATCTTCCAGATCTGAGGTTATGTCCTTCACATGATTATTTCTATTAGGGAGTTTCTAGAGAGGCTTATACAAGCTGTATTTGATCTTTATTTTCTGTTGTCTTTTTTTTTTTCTGTATTATATCCATCCCTCTGTCTAGTTCCAGTTTCAGTTTGTGGTTTGATTTTCTTTATTCCCTGGAATTCATTCTTGGATTTAATCATGTCTTCATTAAGCTTAACCAGGTAACCACGTGGTTATCCTCTATTTTTTGACTCAACTTCAGTTCATTTATCTCTCTTTGGAAGTCTTTCTGGTTTTCCTCAATTAAGTCAAGCCTGATGACAAAAGCTGTGTGTTGTTAGAGATGATTTCATCACATTTTACTTTTGCTATTGTTTTTGTCTGGTGATTTGCTTTCAGTTCAGCGATTCACTTGGTTAGGGTCATGAAGCTTATTGTACTTTCATTTTGGGATTCTATTTCTGTTGACTTCTGTGTTTTCATTGGAGGCTTCCATTGTGGAAGTAGATAACCTTCTTGGAGATCTCTCAGTTTGTTGACTTTTTTTTTTTTTTATTGTTATCTACCCATCTCAGGGTGAAAGTCTTATTTAATTAAGAAGGAAGCCAGGCATGGTGGCACACACCTTCAGTCCCAGCAAAGGTAGGAGGATTGCTGTAAGTTTGAGGCCACCCTCAGGTTAGCCTGAGCTAGATTGATACTCTACCTCAAAAATCTTTTTTTTTTTTTTTTTTTAAAAAGGAGGAGGAAGCCAGTATTTTCATTTGCAGGATCTTCAGTGAGTGTTTTGTTTTGTGTTTGAATGGGATTGAAGTGGGATGGCTTTGTATCTACTGATGCTCAGAGTACAAGTGTACCATCAGCTCTGGACTGGTAGTTGATAACAAAGCTGCAGTTAGAGGTCTAAAGTCTCTCTGCCCCCCTATCATAGCAGTGCCTTGCCTGTGGAGCTCACGGGCAGCAGCACTTGCCCATGCTGACTTATTGTACCTAGCTGGGCAGGTTATGTAGGATTCACTGGTTGCCCCCTGGCATGTGGTTGTCAGATATTCCTTTGCTCCCCTTCTCGGGCTGAGGTGATGCTCCGTGTAATTGCTGGAAGGGGGCAGGGTGGTGAGGAGGTAATGGGGGTTCTCTGGCTCCCCAGACTAGGCTGAACCAGGGAGTTTGCTGGTGTGGGGATGTTGGTGTGTAGTGATGGCCAGCTATCAGAGGAGGTGGCCAAATCAGAAGGATTGGTTTAGGCTGGTGCAGGGTGGGGACTTAGCATAGCAGAGTCAGTGAGAGAGGCCAGACTGCTCAGGGTATGGGTGAGTGGGGATGGACCCACACAGGCTACTTGGGATGTACTTCACCCAAGGGTGCTGGGTATGGAGCTGTTTGTGGGGGCCTCACAGTGATCATCATGAGTGCCTCCTGTGTGTGTGCCCTGTCAAAGGGCACACTCAGGCGCAGGGCATGGGGGTCTGGCACACAGGGGTGGCACATGGTGTGGTGGACTAACGGGGGCTTATGTGCGAGGTGTGCATGACCCAAGTGCATGCAGGTGTTACAGAATGTGTCAGATGTCCAGGGGACATGTATGAAAGCTGCTTGGAGTATGGGTGACCAAGATGTCATCTGTAAAGACTTGTAAAGGGCACACAGTGCGACGTGTACTTGGTCCAAAGGCACTTGTGGTCACTGTGGGGGGACTGGCATGGGGCAGTGAGACATGTGGTGTGGGGGACCTGCAGGTGCAGAGTGGGGGGTTTAGAGTGTCTTAGGGGTGCAGCATGGGACCCGGGATGGGGCTGAAGCTTGGGTCCTGGCTCCCATGCTGTGTGTACCTGCTCTCCATCATACACTTCCCCCTCTTAGTCTCTTTTATTTTGATGTCATCATCTTTCCCCCCCCTATTATGATGGTCTTGTGTAGGTAGTGTCAGGCACTGTGAGGTCATGGATATCCAGGCCATTTTGTGTCTGGAGGAGCATGTTGTAAGGAGTCCTACTCTTCCTTTGGGTCTTACATTCTTTCTGCCACCTCTTACACAATGGACCCTTAGCCTTGGAAGGTGTATTAGAGATGTTTCACTGCTGAGCACTCCTCTGTCCTTTCTTCTTAGCACCATATTCTCTAGGCAAGATTGTCAGGGTCTAGGCTCACTGAAACCTCTGGGGTCCTCAGCCCTTAGTCATGCCTGACAGCTCAGGCATGACTAAACCTCCAGTACCCCGGGGGCCTTCAACTGTGAATTCCAGGTGATTGGTGTATAATCTCCTCTTCTTCCCCTCCCTCCCTCCCCCCTTTCCTTCTTTCTTTTTTCTTCAAGGTAGGGTGTCACTCTAGCCCAGGCTAAAATAAAAGCAAAAAGGGATGGAGGGCTGGAGAGATGGCTTAGTGGTTAAGGCGCCTAAGAACGCTGGTTCCAATCTCCACGTTTAGCCAGATGCAAGGGATTAAATGCATGTGCTACCACGCCTAGCTCCTTTTTACTTTCTTTTGGTCAGTTTTAGAAGGTTTTGTCAATCTTGTTTATCCTTCTGAAAAAACCACTCTTGAGCCAGGCGTGATGGTACACGCCTTCAATTCCAGCACTCAGGAAGCAGAAGTAGGATTGCTGTGAGTTTGAGGCCACCCTGAGATTGCATAGTGAATTCCAGGTCAGTTTGGACTAGAGCGAGACCCTACCTCAAAAAAACAAAAACAAAAAAACAACTAATTTGTTTTATTCATTTCATTTTATTTTCTGTTTCATTAATTTCTGCACTGATCTTTATTATATCTTTTCTAAAATTTTTTGGTTTGTCCCTATTTATTTTCAAAGCCTTACTTATGTCTTCTCTAATTTCTTTTTTTGAATATTTTATTTATCTATATATTTATTTGAGAGGGAGTGAGAGACAGAGAGGGGTAGGAAGGGATGGGGAGAGAATGGGCACGTTAGGGTCTCTAGCCACTGGAAACGAGCTCCAGACACATGCACCACCTTGTGCATCTGGCTTATGTGGGCTTTGGGGAATTGAACCTGTGTCCTTTGGCTTCGTAGGCAAGCACCTTAACCGCTAAGCCACCTCCCCAGCCCCAGTTTCTTAATATAGGCAATTAGAGTTATAAATTTCCCTCTTAGTACTGCTGTAGTTGTATCCCATAGTTTTTGGTATGTTGTGTTTTTATTATCATTTGACTCTGAATTTTTTTTTTTCTCATTTTTTGGTTTTTCAAGGTAGGGTCTCACTCTAGCCCAGGCTGACCTGGAATTCACTATGTAATCTCAGGGTGGCCTTGAACTCATGGCAATCCTCCTAACTTTGCCTCCCGAATGCTGGGATTAAAGGCATGTGCCACCATGCCAGGCTTGAATTTTTTTAATTTCTTTTATGACCCATTCATCATTCAGTAGTATACTGTTTAGTTTCCATAGTTTGTCTGTTCTGTTGTCTTTCTAGCTGTTGATTTGTATTTTAATCCCATTGTTATCAGATAGAGTACAAGGTATTATTTCAGTTTTCCTATATTGTTAAAGTTTATTGTGTAAACCGAGTGTGGTGGTGCATGCCTTTAATCCCAGCACTCAAGATGCAGAGGATCGCTTTGAGTTCGAGGCCACCCTGAGACTACATAGTTAATTCCAGGTCAGCCTGGACCAGATTGAGACCCTACCTTGAAAAACAAAGAAACAGGGCTGGAGAGATGGCTTAGGGGTTAAGGTGCCTGCTTCCTAACCCTAAGAACACTGGTCGCCCATATCTGTCTTCCTCCCTCTCCCTCCCTCCCTCCCTCCCCTCCCTCCCTCCCTCCCTCCCTCCCTCCCCCTCTCTCTCTCTGTCTGTCTCTCTCTGTGTCTCTTTCCAAAAAAATAAGATAAAATAAAAAGTTTAAAAAAAAAAAGAAAACAAAGAAACAAAACAAAACAAAAAATTTATTGTGTGTCCTGAGCCAGGCATGGTGGTGCACCCCTTTAATCCCAGCACTCAGAAGGCAAGGTAGGAGGATCGCCGAGAGTTCCAGGTCACCTTGAGATTACATAATAAATTCCAGGTCAGCCTGAGCAACAGTGAGACCCTACCTCAGGGAAAAAAAATTATTGTGTTTCCTAATATATGGTCTATTTTAGAGAATGTTCCATGTGCTGTTGAAAATAACCTCTATTCTGCAGCATTTGGATGGAATATTCTGTAGATATGTTAGGTCTATTTGTTCTATGATGTCATTTAATCTAGATGCTTCTCTGTTTATCTTTTCTGGGATGTGTCAATTGAAGAGAATGGGGTATTGAAGTTACCCACTACAGTTGTGCTTGGTGTTATTTGTGACCTTTCTCTGATAGTGTTTGTTTAATGAAGTTGGGAGCACTCATATTTGGTGTGAATATGTTTAAATTATAATGTCCTCTTGTGCATTGTTTCTTTCATCAATATTAAGTGGCCTTCTTTATCTGTCCTAAATATTGTTGGTTTAAAGTCTATCCTGTTAGATATTAGAATAACAATACTTGATTATTTCCTAGGTACATTAGCTTGAAATGCCATTTTTCATTCTTTCACTCTATGATTTTATCTGTCTTTTCTGGGGAGGTATGTTTCTTGAAGGCAACATGCAAAAGGATCCTGCTTTTCTTTTTTTTTAAATTAATTAATTTGTAAGCATAGAGAGACAGTGGGCATGCTAGGTCTTAGTGCCGTTGCAAATGAACTCCAGATGCAACTGCCACTTTGTGCATCTGACTTTACGTGGGCATTGGAGAATCAAATCCAGGTGTTTAGACTTTGTAGGCAAGTGCCTTCACCACTTAGCTATCTTTGCAGCCCTTAGCCTGTTTTTATCATGGAAAGTCTTGTTTCTCTTAAAATTATGATAAATAGCTTTGCTGGATTTTATAATCTTGGTAACAGTTGTCTTTCAGAACTTGGAATACATCATTCCTAGCTTTTGGGGGGGTGGTTTGAGGTATGGTCTCACTCTGGCCCAGGCTGACCTGGAATTCACTTTGTAGTCTCAGGCTTGCCGTGAACTTACAGCAATCCTCCTACCTCTACCTCTGCCTGTGGAGTGCTGGGATTAAAGGCATGTGCCACCACGCCTGGCTCCTTTCTGGCTTTTAATGTTTTTTTTTTTTTTTGAGAGAGACAGAGAGAGAAAGGGGGGGGCAGGAAGACAGAGATGGGCGCTCCAGCAGTGTCTCAGCTGCTGTGAACGAAATCCAGATGTGTGCACCCCCTTGTGGTCAAGTGCGGCATTGTGCCCTTGCGTCACTTTGCATCTGGCTAAATGTGGGACCTGGAGATTGGAACCGCTGGAGATTGGAACCAGTGTTCTTAGGCTTAGGAGGCAGGCGCCTTAACCCCTAAGCCATCTCTCCAGCCCATTTTAATGTTTGTTTTGAGTAATCTGTATTTATCCTGATGGACTTGGTTTTATAGGTTATTAGGTGCTCTTTTCCTGTTTTCTGTATTGTAAAGGGGTGCTAAGGGTCTTGGAAAATCCTTGCATCCCAAACTTTAGTCAAAGAGTTGAATAATAAAGAAAAGTGAGAATGATAATTATTATATTTATTGAGGGAAGTAGAGCCAATGAAAGGCACCTCTGTGCCTAGAAATCCCATGTGGAGGGCCTGGGGGGAAAAAGCATGGAAAGAAAAGAGAAAAGAAAGTTCAAGGAGCTCCTGCTATGTGGGGAGCTAGAGGGGGTAAAGAACCCATGTGAAAAGTAAGGGTTAGGGGACCTCCCAGCTGGGCCTGGGCTAAGGCCTAGGCCGAGCCCCTCCTGGCTGGGTCTGTGCCAAGCCAGCCCAAGCCCAGCTGTGGGAAAAACTCACCCATAGCTGGAAGTTCCCAAGTGATCAGAGAAAGAGAGCGCCTACCCTCCCTTTGCAAAATGTATTTATAACCTTTGGGTGTTGGTCTGTCTTCTGGCCCAGGTGAACCAGAGGGCCAGCCGGTTGGTTAGGGTTATGGGCTGTCTCAGGATGAGATTAGCTCTAGCACCAAGTTCTGGGGGCTGGACTTCACCAACCACAATATTTAAATCCTATGAAAGACCTCCCTCCCAGGAGGGGTCCTGACTGTGGAAAAATAGATCTGGGGCATTAGGCAAGAGATATGAAGTAAGATCGTCTTGGATTTCTACCAAGTGCAAACCTTCCTGCACTTTTCACCTTCAGAGTCACCCTAATTCTATGTAATAGTTATAGAAAGATTAAACTCGTAGCCTGAATGGAGAATGATTGTAAAATCCAATTGAGCAGTTAACACATATACACAAAACAAACAGGCAAACTAACAAAGCCAAATGCCCCAATCTGACAGTGTGTGTTGGTTCACACCCTTAATGCTGTCAACTAGGTGGATGAGGTTCCTGATCTACAAGGGATGCCAGGTCAGTCTGGGTCAGAGTAAAACTGTGCCCCAAGAAAGACAAACGAAAAAAAAAAAGGCACTGTTGATTAAGAAATATCAAAAGCTCTGGGTGTGGTGGTACATGCTTTTAATCCCAGCCCTTGGGAGGTAGAGGTAGGATCACTCTGCTTTCAAGGCCAGCCTGGGACTATAGACAAATAAACAGAAATGTCAAAAGTGACAAAACTAAAAGCACATCAATCAAATCTAACACATCAGTATTTTTGTCATAGTGGGCTAGGTTTTAAAATCTTTCCCTCCCTGGGATTCTTGTTTAGCAACCTGCTCTGATGCAGTTAGTACTTTCAGCGCATGTACCTATATACCTGGCTTTGAGACCTGCTTCCACCTGGGGACTAGCATTTAGAACACAGAAGTTTATTGTGGACACCTGAATCAAACCACTACATTCCACCTCTGACCCCAATAAACTGATAACCATACATGATGCAAAATGCAAAGTATTCAGTGTAACTTTAAAAGTCCATAGTTTTTATTCATCCCAATGATGTTCAAACATCCCCATAATCCAAGCCATGTTAACTGAGCCAAAAATAAAAAAAACAAAAAACAACCAAAGAAAAACAACCCCAAAATGGCACAGAATAAACATTCACACTGCAAAAGATGACATTGGGCACAGCAATGAAATATTTTTCAACCAAATACAAAATTTAAAACAGGACCTTTAATCTCAGCATTTGGGAGGCAAAGGTAGGAGGATCACAATGAGTTTGAGGCCAGCCTGAGACTATGGAGTGAATTCCAGGTAAGCCTGGACTAGAGTAAGAAAAAAACCAAACAACAACAACAATTTTTTTTTTGAGGTAGGGTTTCTGGAGTTCCAATTCCACCTCTCCAGCTCGGGTACTCACAGTTCTGGTAAACTTCATCCAGTGCCAGCAGCTCTCCTTGGAAGCCATCCCATAATCCTGGCATCTCCATTAGGTCTCCACTGCAACCTTGGTTCATCCTCATAGCTCCATTGGGCCTTCACTCAGGTTATCCAATAAGCCTGCTTCACATTACCAATGATCATTTCCAAAAACCAAGACCATGTTACAAATTCAATGACCTCTCTTTCCTGCATTTGTTATACTCTGTAGTACCAGGTGGACTACCAATTTGTTAATCGGTGGGATGTGGGGGCAGGGAATAAAGCAGACTCTTGACACTCCTTCAACATTCAGATCCCTTACTTCAAAAGACTCTTTATTCTTCCTATTGTCCCAGTGCAGATCAGCTGGCCCAATCTAATGGTTGCAGCTGAATGGGCAGCATTTTCCACCCAAGGATTTTATTTCTTTCTGTGCCTTATCCCACTGCTCACACGAGTCCATTTCTATGCAGTGCAACCCTGCACAAGTTTTCACGACATGGGCATAACAGCAGACCTCTCACACAAACTGCTTCTAGCCCAGTCCAGGCAAAGCTCTTTCTTCCCCATATAAGCCAAAACTCACAGTCCATAATTCTTACTGCATTCAGGTCTTTCAACTCTGATCAGAATAGTCCATCAAGCTGTACTTACAGCACTGCGAGGCATTTCTTAGGCCAATATTTCAAATTCATCAACATTCCTCCTACAAAGCAGTTCGAAAAGACCAAAGTCATAGAATCAGATTTTTAGCAGCAATGGCCCCACTCTCTGTATGAATTTTATACTGTTAACAGTTGGCTTCACGTTGCTGGCAGAAAATACTGGACCAAGAGCAGCTTGTGGAAGGAAAAGGTTTATTTTGGTTTATAGACTCGAGGGTAAGCTCCATTATGGCAGGGGGAAATGATGACATGAACAGAGGGTGGACATCATCTCCTGGCCAACATTAGATGGACAACAGCAGCAGGAGACTATATCAAACACTGGCAAAGGGAAGCTGGCTATAACACCTATGACTCACACCCCCAACAATACACTGCCTCCAGGAGTCTCCAATTGTCAAATTGCTTCCAGCTGGGGATTTAGCATTCATAACACATAATTTTATGGAAGACACCTGTATCAAACCATCACAGTAGGACTATATAAGCGTCTAGATTCTGCTTGTCCAAGGAACTCATCCAATGCCCTGTTATTGTTTTCCAATTGTTAATCCTCTTCAGTGTAACAGTAGCAAATACAAGACTGGCATGGTGGCACATTCTTATAATCCCAAATACTCAGGATACTTAGGCAGGAGGGGTGCAAATTGAGGCCTGCCTAGGCTTTAGAGTGAATTCAATGTCAGCTTGTTACCCTGAGCAACTTAGTGAGACCTTGTGTCAGTAGGGGTGGTGGGGATGGGGGAGTCTGAGAATATCAATCAATGATGTATAGCATTTGTTTAGCATGCATGAGGCCCTGGGTTCAATCCTACATACCACCCAAAATATAGGTAGATAAAATTTAAAATATAGCTTTAATTTCAGCATTCATGTGCCTGAGGTAGGAGGATCACTGTGAGTTCAAGGCCAGTCTGGTGTATAGAGTAAATTCCTGGTAAGCTTAGGCTAGCTTAGCGGTTAAGCACTTTCCTGTGAAGCCTAAGGACCCCGGTTCGAGGCTTGATTCCCCAGGACCCACGTAAGCCAGATGCACAAGGTAGTGCATGCACCTGGAGTTCGTTTGCAGTGGCTGGAGGCCCTGGTGCTCCCATTTTCTCCCTCTCTCCCTCCTTCCCTTCTTCCCTCCCTCCCTTCTTCCCTCCTTCCCTTCCTGCCTCCCTTCTTCCCTCCCTCCCTCCCTCTCTCTCTTTCTCGAATAAATAAAAATAAACATTTTAAAATATATATATAATTTCTAACCCTATCAAATAGCAGCAGAGTGAATATTTTATTTGTTATCACTATCACAAAGGATTAGTACTAAAATTCTTCTTTTGGGGTGTGTGTGTGTTTTGTGAGAGTGAGTCTTGCTTGGCCAGCCTGGTACTTGCTGTGTAAAACAGGGTGCCCTTAAACTTGTTTCAGTCCTTTTCTCCTGCTTCCCAAGTTGGTGTGTCCAGTTTTGGGTTATTATGTTCAACTTCTCTATGTGTATGCTTTTGTATCTACATAAGTTTTCATCTTGCTGGGTTAAGTATAATTGATGAGTTGTACAATGATTGCAATGATCAGATGTTAGGTTTTATAAGAATTGGCAAACCCATTTCTTGGCAGTACACCTTTTACTTTTCCTAGCAGTGTCACAGCCATCCAAGTTTCTGACATCCTTGCCAGCATTTTGTACTGCTGCTGCTATTTGGCGATCTGGTATGCTGTGTGTGGGTAGTTTTATAATTGTTTAACTCGAACTTCCCCTTACCTGCCAATGTGTAGTGTCTCTTCTCAGTTCTCATTTGCAACTTGTGTCATTGATGGTGAAATGTCTGTCATACTTTTTACCCTTCTATGATGAAGCAATTTGTTAGTTTTGAGATTTCTGTTTTTTTTTTTTTCTTCTTCCTATGACAGTGTTAGAGATTGAATCCAATGTCTTGTGGATGCCCTGCATGCTCTCTACCACACAGCTACATCCCCAGTTTCAGGATTTCTTCATAAGTGCCCTTTGTTAACTATGAGGCTTGCAAATATACCCTTTTTTCTGTAGTTTCCTCTTATAAATATCTTTCTCCCTACCCTCTCTCTTTTTAAAATTAAAGCATAGTCTTACTCTAGCCCAGGCTGCTAAGAGTGAAAATGTAAGATGGCTTTTTTTTTTTTTTTTTTTTGAGTCTTTAGGTGGGTGTGGCTGATCTTACACTGGTCTGGAACTTGTTATATAGACCAGATCAGCTCCAAACTTATGGTGATCTTCCTTCTTCTGTCTAATGAGTTGGTATATGCATGTAAATTTTTATTGTTCTGGGTTAAGCATTAAAGAGAGTAATTGTGTGTATATGATTCGTGGCCTCTGTCTCCTGAGGGTTGATATTACAGTTGTTTGCCACCATAGATGGCTCTGATTTTTCATTTTGATGAATTACAAGCTGATGTTTCATTTGATGAAGTCAATTTATCACTTTTCTTTTCTCAGCTGTGTTCTTGGTATAATTTCTTAAATAACTTTTTTCTTGTCCCTGATCTTTGAAATTTCTCCAATTTCTTTTTTGTTAATATTGTGTGTGCTTTAGGGGTTGTTAACAGTGATCTCAACTCTCTCCTCTAGGTCTGTTTCTACATCCCACTCCTTCCACATGTGCCAGCTGCTCTGGGAGCAGGGAAGGAGATGGCTCTGCCATTCTGCTTTGTGGGAGAGGATAGCTGTTAACAGTGTTGTTTGTCTTTGTTTCTTTCTTTTCGAGTGAGAGAGAAAGAGAGACAGACAGACAGATAGACAGACAGACAGTCAGAATGGGCACACTAGTGGCCTCTCAGTTGCTGTAACAAACTCCAGACACATGCGCCCCCTTGTGGGCAAGTGCTGCATTGCATCCTTGTATCACTTCACGTCTGGCTAAACATGGGACCTGGAGAATTGAATGGGCATTCTTAGGCTTAGCAGGCAGGTGCCTTAACTGCTAAGTCATCTCTCCAGCCCCACAGTGTTGTTTCTTAAATGAAGTGTTTAGTTCTGAGAACTCACACCACTCCCAGTGACTGCCAGGAGGTAGAGGAGGAAGAACAGCAGGGGAGTGTAATGGTAGAGTTTTCTTTTGTATATGGTGTGATGTAAGGGTTCTACTTCATTCTTTTCTGTGTGGATATCCTGTTTTCTCAGTACTGAATGTCAAAGGAATTCTTGTCTTTAGTACTTTTCATTATGTATGGCATTTAATTGTGTACATAGTAAAATTTCACTTCAACTGGATTGTATTTGATTTAAACTAAAGATGAAATGTTTAGGGTATAGGTGAGTTTATGGATGCAGACAGAGGGAGTATTGAGGTTCAATGGTATCCCAGTAGTCTTGGATGTAGGCTGGGGTGTTGCTGTGTCTTTTGAGGGTTTGTTCTTAATATCACTGATACCTCCTTTTCAAGAAGCTGGGGTCTTAAAAGGCTGAGATTGAAATGAGGTTTAAGAGATTACTAAGACTGACCACGAGGATGTACTGATTGCTGCTTTGATGACTGTCATGCTCTACAGATAATGTGAACTTTCTACCCTTCTCCATCATTAAGCTTATCTTTCAGTTGATAGAATTAACTGGGAAAAGAACTGTGATTTTGGTTGTATGTAATTTTGGTGGCCATCTGCTTGTGCATAGTCATCATTATTGTCTTTGTTTTGAAGCATGGGGCCAGCAAAGACCACAGAGAAGTTCGAGACCATAAGGAACCAAAAGAGGATATCAACAGAAACATTTCTGAATGTGGACGACAGCAGCTTTTACCCCCTTTCCCAGCCCTCCACCAGTCGCTACCTCAGAACCAATGCTACATGGCCACCACAAAATCACAGACAGGTAAAGGCAGACCAACAACTGGTTTTCTTTTTGAATATGTATCTTGAGCCTGTGGTTTCCAGATGGAGCATGATGGTATTAGAGGACACTGCTGGATATGTGACAATCCTGCAACACTAGGCAAATCTCTGCCCTAAAGCCTTTGTGATAATTAGCTTTGCTGTCATAGTTGAACTACAGACTCTATGTGAACATTGTTTTCTATTGAGGTGTGTGGAGGGCTCTGACTTTGAGATACTTCTAGTTCTGTTTGGTGCTGCTGCAAGCACTCCAGGGTGCAGAGTACTGTTCTTGGGCTCTAGTTTTTGTCATCAGCCCCTTTGCTGTTAACATCTCTCCTTATTTTTTCCTCATTTTGTTTTATTTTATTTTATTTTATTTTATTTTATTTTATTTATTTATTTATTTTTATTTTTTTTTGGTTTTTCGAGGTAGGGTCTCACTCTGGTCCAGGCTGACCTGGAATTAACTATGTAGTCTCAGGGTAGCCTCGAACTCTAATCGATCCTCCTACCTCTGCCTCCCGAGTGCTGGGATTAAAGGCATGCGCCACCACGCCCGGCTTTTTATTTTATTTATTTTTAAGACAAGCCCAATCGACTGGAATTTTTCTTTATGCAAGAGAGGGAGGGGAGGAGGAGAACAGGGTTGAGAGAGAGAGAGAGAGAATATGAACTGGTGCTTCAGGGCTTCTAGCCACTATAATTGAACTCCAGACGTATGTGCCACCTTTTGTGCATGTGCAACCTTACACACTTGCATCTGGCTTGTGTGGGACCTGGAGAGTTGAACATGGGTTCTTAGGCTTCACAGGCAAGCACCTTAACTGCTAAGCCATCTCTCTAGCCCTTATTTTATGTTTTTGAGGTATGCTCTCATTCTAGCACAGGCTGACTTGGAACTCACTTCATAGCCCCAAGCTGGCTTAAAATTCACTACACTCTTACCTTAGCCTTCAGAGTGCTGTCTCCTCACCCTTCTTGGCCTTCTTCACACCTTGTCAATAGGAAGATTAGACAAACACTTGAGCACTATTGGGGGCTGTGGGTCCTCGCTATTCCCTGGGGTCATTGGCCACCAAACGTCCTGGGCGGGGGAGAGTTGGGGGGGAGCAGGGTCCATCACGGAGCAGTGGGTGAGTGCAATAACGGGCAATGGACACCTGGGAAACAGCACTCATTTATTCAAAAGGGGAGTGGGCTTATAAACACTTGGGGAAGGTTGAGATGTCACATACAGACTATATGGCAATCGGATACATAGTTTATGGGTTGCTGTCTAATTGGTTGTAAGGGAGATAGTGGGGGAAGAGCTATATAACTTCAAAGCTGTGAGGGAGGAGCTGTGAGAGAGATAGTTACTGTGACTTCAGAGCTGTGAGGGAGAAGCAGGAATGGTGGAAAAAGCCACTGTGAGTTCAAAGCTGTGGGGGAGGAGCTGTGAGAGAGATGGCAGGAAGGCTACATGCCTTCAGCCACATAAGGGTCTCTTGGGCAGCTAGCCACAAGGGCAGGAACTGTGGGGGAAGGGCAAAGGCTGACTTATGGGGTGCTCAAGCTTTTGGGATCCAGGGGGAGGGCCTCGCCAGTTCTGCCCACTCTGGGGGATGACAGGGCACACTACAACCTTGCTCGAGGGTAGGGAAGGCCAGTCACCATTGACAGGGTGGTTCCTGACTGTAGAGCCAGCTGCAACCCCACAGCCCAAAGTCCCTGGCCATGTCCAACAGTTCAGGCCAGCCTCCTCACAGTCCCAGCCCGTTTTTAGCAATGCCCAACAGGGACCCTCTTGTCAGAAGTGGGGCAGCACAAGTGACCCTCATATCAGGCTGTTGGTGGCTATGTATGTCTCAGAGTAAGGGTCACCTGAAGTTAGTGCTTTCCTCATTAGTCTCCAGGGCATGTGTATATAATGCGCTGCTGAGAACATGGACAGTTTCTACCATGAGCTGCTCATGACTTTGAAATTGTAGTCTTCTTGGAAGCTATGCTCACTGTTGCTGATCTAGAAGGCTTTCCTTTGGGAGCCTTATATGGCCACAAGCCATGTCTTTTCTCTGGAGTTAAAAAAAAATCTAGCTATGTGTGGTGGCGCACGCCTTTAATCCCAGCACTCGGGAGGCAGAGGTAGGAGGATCACCGTGAGTTTGAGGCCACCCTGAGACTAGGGTGAATTCCAGGTTAGCCTGGACTAGAGTGAGACCCTGCCTTGAAAAACCATTAAAAAAAAAAACCCAAAATCTATGTATCATCCATCCATCCATCTCTCTATCCACACATACATTGATATAGAGAGTGAACTAAAAAAAGAGAAAGTGAAAGTAAGGGCACACCAGGGCCTCTTGCTACTGCAATTGAATTTCAGACACAAGAGCCTTTTTGTATACCTGATTTTACATGGGTATTGGGGAATTGAACCTGGGGCCAGCAGGTTTTGCAAGCATGCAGCTTTGACCATTGATTTATTATTTATTTGAGAGATAGAGAAAATGAACATGTGTTCCAAGACCTCTAGCCACTGCAAATGAACTCCAGATGTATGTACCACCTTGTGCAACTGGCTTTACATGGGTACTGGGGAATCGATGAGTCCTTTGGCTTTGCAGGCAAGTGCCTTAACCGCTAAGCCATCTCTCCAGCCCTTCTCTGGACATATAGTTTCTCCCAGCACTCATAAAGCTAAGTGAAGTTGGAGTATCACTATGAGTTCGAGGTCATCTCGGGATACGGAGTGAGTTCCAGGTCTTACTGGGTTAAAGTGAGATTCTACATCCAAAAAGTAGCAACAAGGGCTGGGCATGGTGGCACATGCCTTTAATCCCAGCACTGTGGGCTTAGAGCAAGACCCTACCTCGAAAAACCAAAAATAAAAAAATAAAACAACAAAACAAAATCGTTTTATCTTTCTCTTTCTTCCCTCTCTCCTGTCCCCTTTCTTTTTCCTTTCCTTTCTCTACCCTCTCCAACTTCCTACTTCCTCTCTTCCTTTATTATTTCCTGTCTCCTTTGGATTGTTAAGAGAGAGTATCACTATGAACTCAGGTTTGCTGGAATTTACTATATAATCCAGCCTGGCTTTTGAACTCTTTCCTCCTCTGGCCTCAACCTCTTGAGGATTGAGATTATAATCTTATGCCACCATGGCCAATTTACATTTTGTCCTTTAAGCAATTTCAGACTTCCTGCAAAGTTAGAGAAATTGTACAAAGGATTCCTTTCTTCCCTTTCTTTCATCCATAGGCACAATTATGCTAATCTTTCCCAGTATATGACCTTTTTATTCTGAACTATGAATGTAAGCTACTCACAGCAGACATGTACCTCTACACATTTAAATGCTTTCCCTAAAAATAGTGGTATTCTATTTCTAAACTATTGGTCTCTGAGCCCCCTTCCCCCCTCAACCTGCCTCCTGTACTTTAAGCAAGTGCCTTTAACATCACATTCACAGGGCCTGTCTCAGCTTTCGCTTGTCCACACACTTTCTCTGTCTACAGCTGCCAATGGTTTCCCTGCATCTGGTTTGGCTGTCGCCAATCCCTCCCTCTCCAAGACAGACGGGGGAGGGGAAAGAGAGAGAGAAAGAAAGAATATATATGGGCAGGCCAGGGCCTGTAGCTCCTGCAAACAAACTCCAGATGCATACTCCACTTTGTGCATCTAGCTTTACGTGGGTACTGGGGAAATAAACCTGGATCATTAGGCTTTGTAGACAAGTACCTTAAACACTGAGCCATCTCTCCAGCCCTCACTTCTACCTTCTACCTCTGTAGTATACATAGTGTGTGTGTGTACAATGGACCTCATTCTTCAGGCTCCTTTTCTTTCCTTAAAGCTATAGTGTGTCAACTCAACTCCCACTACCCACAACTTGCACCATCAATCCCCTCCCACTTTGTCCCTTAAAGTTACAGTGCTCTTCCAATTAACCACTTTATCCTTCCCTTTGTCTTTTTATTTATTTATTTTTTTTTTGGTTTTGGTTTTTCAAGGTAGTCTTGCCCTGGAATTTACTATGTAGTCTCAGAGTGGCCTTGAACTCTGCAATCCTCCTACCTCTGCTACCTGAGTGCTAGGATTAAAGGTGTGTGCCACCATGCCCAGTTTATCCTCCTCTTTTTTCTGAAAGCTACCATATAGGTCCAGATCTTGGGCAGATTAATAAAGTACTTTGATTCATAACATATCTGGTCTCAGACCCTCCTGAGACCTCTCCCCAAAACATATGACATAAACCTAAGGACATTCTTTGATGTAACTACAGTGTAGTTGTCAAAATCAGGGAACCAACCTTGCTGTGGTAGTAGTGTCTCATCTTAGTAATATTACTCAAACTTTGCTTGTTAGCTATTAATGCCAAATTAAGTTCTGATCCTTATCCCACATGCACATGGTTGCTATATCTTGTTAGTTTCTTTAATCTGAAACATTCTCAGCCTTTTTTGCTCTTCCAGACTAATGTTGGAAGAGCACAGGCTAGCTATTTCATAGAGCCTGTCAAATATGATTTGCTCAGTGTTTCTCAGGATCTGGTTGAGGTCATGGTATGGGAAACTGAGTCACACAGAGATGGCACCAGAGATAGAGTGGAGAATCAGAAAATGTATTCATGTCAACATGGAACATGGAGTTGGAAATAACTTCCAAAGCCTGAGTAAGTACTGAGCTCTTATAGCTCAGAGGTTTCATAGACAATATGTTAAGCAGTCTGACATCACCTTGAATTCTTTACGCTTTTTTTTTTTTTTTTTTTTTTTTGGTTTTTCGAGGTAGGGTCTCACTTTGGCCCAGGCTGACCTGGAATTAACTATGTAGTCTCAGGGTGGCCTTGAACTCACGGCGATCCTCCTACCTCTGCCTCCCGAGTGCTGGGATTAAAGGCGTGCGCCACCACGCCCGGCTTACGCTATTTAAAAAATTTTTTATTTACTTATTTTGAGAGATGAAGAGGTGGGGATAGGGCGGGGGTAGAATGGGTGCACCAGGGCCTTCTGAATACATGGCTTTTTAGGCAAGTGCCTTAAGTGCTAGACCATCTTCTCCACCCCCCACCCCCTGTTTTTTGCTTCCAGTTGTGGGTTTTTTTTAATGTTTTTATTTTTTTCCTTTTTATTGACAGCTTCCATACTTATAGACAATAAACCATGATAATTCCCTCTCCTCTCCCACTTTCCCCTTCACAAATCAATACTCCATCACATCCCCTCCCTCTCTTCATTAGTCTCTTTTTTATTTTGAATTTTTTAAAATTATTTTTATTTTTGGAGAGAAACACAGAGAGAGGCAGACAGAGAGGGAGAGGGAGACAGAGAATGGGCGCGCCAGCAGTGTCTCAGCTGCTGTGAACGAAATCCAGATGTGTGCGCCCCTTGTGGGCAAGTGCGGCATTGCACCCTTGAGTCACTTTACGTCTGGCTAAACGTGGGACCTGGAGATTGGAACCGGGTTCTTAGGCTTAGCAGGCAGGCACCTTAACCGCTAAGCCATCTCTCCAGCCCTCTTTTTTGATTATGATGTCATCATGTTTTCCTCCTGGGGTCTTGTGAAGATATTGCTAGGCACTGCGAGGTCATGGATATTGAGGCCAATTTCTGTCAGGTCAATTGCATTGTAAGCAGTCCTACCCTTCCTTCAGTTCTCATGTTCTTTCTGCCACCTCTTTTGCAATGGACCCTTGGAGGATGTGATAGAGAGAGATGTTTCAGTGCTGAACACTCCTCCATCACTTTTTCTCAGCACTATCGTGCCTTTTGAGTCATCCCAGTGGTCTCTGCCATCTAAACAGAGAAGCTTCTCTAACAAAAAGTGAGAATAGCATTAATATATGGGTATGAACTTTCAGTAAAGTGCTTACAGGGCCCAGTAGACTCATGACCACCGCATAATGTAAATGGTATTTGTCCAAAGTGCCTCATAACTTTACTGTCAGATAATTTTAAATCCCAAATTTCTTCTGAGATAACTGTAAGTCCTATAAAATCAAAATAAATTATGGTTTTCCTTTTGGGGGTGGGTATTTCGAGGTAGTTTTTTGTTCTAGCCCAGACTGACCTGCAATTCACTATGTAGTCTCAGGGTGGCCTCAAACTCACAACCATCCTCCTACCTCTGCCTCCCAAGTACTGGGATATTAAAGCCATGTGCCACCATTCCAGGCAAATTGAGTTGTTGTTGTTTTGTTTTTGTTTTTCAAGGTAGGGTTTGGCTCTAGCCCAGGCTGACCTGAGTCTCAGGGTGGCCTCAGACTCACAGTAATCCTCCCACCTCTGCCTCCCAAGTGCTGGGATTAAAGGCATGCACCACCACTCCTGGCTTTTTAAATTTTTATTTATTTATTTTTTGTAGTTTTGTTTTTTGAGGTAGGGCCTCGCTCTAGCCCAGGCTGCCCTTGAATTCACTGTGTAGTCTCAGGGTGGCCTCAAACTCATAGCACTCTGCCTCCCAAGAGCTACGATTAAAGGCGTGTGCTACCACACCCTGCTCAAGTTGTGTATTTTTGGGGAGGGGGGAGTTTGGGTTTTTCTAGGTAGGGTCTTCCCAAGTGCTGAGATTAAAGGTGTGCACCACCATGCCCAGCTTCAAGTTGTGTATTTATATTTAAAAAAAAAAAGTTTATTTAAGGCTGGAGAGATGGCTTAGCTGTTAAGGCATTTGCCTGAGAAGCCTAAGGAATCAGATTTGATTCCCCAGTACCCATGTAAGCCAGATGCACAAGGTGGTCCGTGTGTCTGGAGTTCTTTGCAGTAGCATGAGCCCTGGCGTGCCCATTCTCTCTCTTTGTCTCTATCTGCCTCTTCCTCTGCTTCTCTTTCTTTTTCTCAAATAAATAAATAAAGTCTAAAAAAAAGTTTATTTATTTATTTGAACAGGGTTGGGGGGGTGGGGAGGAAGAGGTAGGATAAGAATATGGCATGCAAGGGCTTCTAGCTCTGCAAATGAACTCCAGACTTTGTGCTTCTGGCTTACATGGGTTCTGTGGAATTTAACCTGGGTCCTTTGGCTTTGCAGGCAAGTGCTTTAACCGCCAGGACATCGCTCCAGCCCCTAATTATTTTATTTTTTATTATTTGTGTGAGAAATTGACGGCCCTCTCTTATCTTTTCTATCCCTTTTCTTTTGTTTCTTTTCTTCTCTTCTTCTTTTTTTAAATTGTTTTTTCGTGGTAAGGTTTCAGTCTCGCCAAGGCTGACCTGGAATTAACAATGTAGTCTCAGGGTGGCCTTGAACTCATGGCAATCCTCCTGCCTCTGCCTCCTGAGTGCTGGGATTAAAGGCGTGCACCACCACGCCTGGCTTCTGTTCTGTTTTTGGAGTTAGGGTCTCCTAGCCCAGGCTGACCTGGAATTTACTATGTAGTCTCAGGGTGACCTCAAACTCACAGTGATCCTCCTACCTCTGCCTCCCAAGTGCTGGGATTAAAGGCATGCGCCACCAGGCCCGGTGGATTTTTTATTTAAATGCAAGCAGTGGCTGATTAATCAGTGCCAAGCAGAGTCAGAAGGCATGAGTTAATGTAAGACCTTAGTATTGTAAGCCATCATTAGACGGCAGAGCCTATTAGCCCAAATCTTTGTTTATATTGTCATATTTTGTGGTTATATTTTCTTACTGGATGTTTAAGACCATGCAGGCACCCAAAATTAATAATGTATTGTTTTTATTTTTTTATTTTTTTATTTTTTATTTTTTGGAGAGAGACAGAGAGGGGAGGAGAGGAAGACAGATAGAGATGGGTGCGCCAGCAGCCTCTCAGTTGCTGTGGACAAAATCCAGATGTGTGTGCCCCCTTGTGGTCAAATGCAGCATTGCGCCCTTGCATCACTTTGTATCTGGCTAAACGTGGGACCTGGAGATTGGAACTGTTGGAGATTGGAACCAGCGTTCTTTAGGCTTAGGAGGCAGGCGCCTTAATCACTAAGCCATCTCTCCAGCCCTGTATTGTATTTTTAGAGGTCAGTAATAGCTCTGTAGGAGAGATGCTTTGGGGCCTGTGAAAAGTGTTTTGACTCTCAGGATTGTGTTCTCTGCTAGGATAAGTCAAGGCTTTGCTGAGCATGTGGCTTCCTTTCGAAGCATTTGTTCTAACTCTCCTCTTTTAGATACAATGACTTGGAGTCCATATCCCTGTCTCCATGTCCCCGGATTAAGAACACAGAAAATTTATCAGAGGCCAGAAGCTAGAAGTATCTCATTGTTTCCTGACCTGGGATCAGGAACCAAAAATTGGTTATCCTCTTTAACTCTGATGTTTCCAATTGACTTTGGCTTCTACATAATGGTTATTAATCATACAGAGAGACTGTATACATCTGATTAGCGAAACAAATTTAAGGCATTACAGCATATATCTGGTTAACAAAATAGATCTGATTTTTTTTGTTTTTTTGTTTTTCAAGGTAGGGTCTCACTCTAGCCCAGGCTGACCAGGAATTCACTATGTAGTCTCAGGGTGGCCTCAAACTCATGGCGATACTTCTTCCTCTGCCTCCCAAGTGCTGGGATTAAAGGCATGTGCCACTACACCTGGCCAAAAGGTTTTGTTTTTTAATTTTAATATTTGTTTATTTTATAGTGAGAGGGAGGGAGAATGGATGAACCAGGGCTTTTACTCACTGCAAATGAACTCCAGACACATGCTCTACCTTGTGTATCTGGCTTTACATGGGTACTAGGGAATTAAACTCAGGTCCTTAAGCTTGGCAGGCAAGTTCCTTAACTGCTGAGCCATCTTTCCAGCCCCATAAAAGCTGAAAATTGTTCTAATTAACTTTTTTTTTTTCTTTTTTTTTTGGTTTTGCGAGGTAGGGTCTCACTCTGGTCCAGGCTGACCTGGAAGTAACTATGTAGTCTCAGGGTGGCCTCGAACTCTCAGTGATCCTCCTACCTCTGCCTCCCAAGTGCTGCTGGGATTAAAGGCATGCACCACTACACCCGGCTTCTAATTAACATTTTAAGTGTAGTTGTCAAGTGACAGTGTAAGCCATATCTGAAACATAGAAAGTAGACGCATTTTATCTTTTGAGAGCAGTATTTTGTATATATCAGATTTTCCTAGGACATTTCCTTCCTCAGTTCTACTAAGAACAAAGTCAGAATGACTATATCACTTTAAAAATATTTTATTTATTTGCAAGGAGGGGGGGAGAAAGAAAGAAAGAAAGGAGAGGAGAAAAGAAAAGAAAAGAAAAAAGAAAAGAAATATGGTTGTACCAGTGCCTCTAGCTACTGCAAACACTCCAGATGCATGCTGCTAGTTTGTGCCTCTGGCTTTTGGTGGGTACTGGGGAATTAAACCATGTTCTTTAGCTTTGCGGGAAAGTGATTTAACCTCTGAGCCATCTCTTCAGTCTAACTAAATCACTTTTTATGACTTAGATGACAACTTCAGTGATAATCACCCAGCAGAATCAGCATGAGGAAGATAGGAACCAACTCAAAGTCACCAGTGTTTTTAGACATAATTACCTTAGAATAGAAAATTAAATTAAATAGAAAATTAAAATAAATAATTAGACCTTAATTTTAAAGCTCAGTTTTTTCAGTAGTTAATAGATTGACAGAGCTAACTTGGTTGGGCACTTTGAATAAATTTCTTTCCCTCTTTCTCTTTTCTTTTCTTTCTCTTTTCTCTCTTTCTCTCTTTCTCTCTTTCTCTCTTTCTCTTTCTTTCTTTCTTTCTCTCTCTCTCTCTCTCTCTTTGAGAGTGGGGGGAGGGCATGCTAGGGCCTGTAGCCACTGCAAACGAACTCCAGATGCATGTGCCCCTTTGTGCATCTGGCTTATGTGGGTCCTGGAGAGTCAAACCGGGATCCTTTGGCTTTGCAGGCAAACACCTTAACTGCTAAGCCGTCTCTCCAGCCCCTTGGTTGAGTACTTTAAAGTTAGTCCTTCACAAGCTGGGCGTGGTGGCGCACGCCTTTAATCCCAGCACTCGGGGAGGGTGGGGAGGGGGGGACAGAGGTAGGATGATCGCCAAGAGTTCAAGGCCACCCTGAGACTACATAGTGAATTCCAGGTCAGCCTGAGCTAGAGTGAAACCCTACCTCGAAAAACTAAACAAACAAACAAACAAACAAAGTTATTAGTCTTTTACAACCGTTATAATGACAGATTAACATCATGAGTTGAAGTTTTAATTTAACCTTGGCATTTTAAATCATTGTAACATAAATTCATGGTCTGAATGCCACCACATCCTATAACCAGCCAGGATCATTCTTTGTTTGCCTGAATTAAGCCCTAGGCAAGTCAATTTATTTAACCTAAGTAGTCTGTAATCTGATCAAGCACTTTAGACTCAGTTGATCTATCTTTTACTTTTTTTTTTTTTTTGGTAAAAATGTTATCTGATAGAGGTGTCTCCAGGCTATACAAACCAGGAAAGAAAAATATAGATTTGTTTTTAAGGTATTGTCACTGTTTAAAATTTTTTTTTTTTTTTTTTTTTTGAGGTAGGGTTTCACTCTGGTCCAGGCTGACCTGGAATTAATTCACTATGTAGTCTCAGGGTGGCCTATATTTAATCATGGATCTCCTCCTACCTCTGCTTCAGGAGTGCTGGGATTAAAGGTGTATGCCACCACGCCCTTCTAAATTTGTTCCTTTTTGTATATCATATCTGTATGTGTCTTTAAACCCTAAATTTACTGTTTCTTTTTTTTTTTTTTTCTTTTTGGTTTTTCATGGTAGGGCTTCACTCCAGTCCAGACTGACCTGGAATTCACTGTGTAGTCTCAGGGTAGTCTTGAACTCACAGCAATCCTACTACCTCTGCCTCCCAAGTGCTGGGATTAAAGGCGTGTGCCACCACACCCGGCTTTAACTCCCTGATCTTAAGTCTGCCCATTGGGCCCCATAAAGGCTCAGCACCTCTCAATAGAACCATGCTGGAGCCTTTAACACATGGCCTTGTGGATATTCAAGAACTAAACTACAGCCGGGCATGGTGGCGCACGCCTTTAATCCCAGCACTTGAGAGGCAGAGGTAGGAGGATCACTGAATTTGAGGCCACTCTGAGAGTACATAGTGAATTCCAGGTCAGTCTGGACTAGACTGAAACCCTACCTAGCAAAACAAACAAACAAAAAAACTAAAAAAGATCCTGACTACAAGCTAGGTGTGGTGGTGCAAGGCGTCTGATCCCAGCATTCAGGAGGTTGAAGTAAGTTTGTGGCCATCTTGGACATCATAATGAGGCATTATCTTAAAAACAGGGAAAATTAAAAAGAAAGATCAAACCATTGCAACTCAGAAACTCTTACTTGAGTCTTTGAGCCATACTCTTACTATCATTATTTATTATTTTACTGTTTGAATTATCCCAGATTTGGTCATTATGGGGTGGAGATGGGGAAAGGTTCAGCTAGTGTACTTTGGGTATGCTCCCTCACTTCCTAAAGACCTTGTAGCTGGGCTGGGTGGCCCAGGCTCATCTTGTTCTTTTTCGTCCATGAGTGGAATCGGCCATGTCTGAGGTCCCTGGCCCTTTTATTTGTTATATGGTGGTTGATAAGCAAAATCAGTTGTTACCTCTTCATCTTACACACCTACTTTGTGGCTGTTTTTCTGTATTACAGGCTTAAAAATTTCAGGGTGCCGGGCGTGGTGGTGCACGCCTTTAATCCCAGCACTCGGGAGGCAGAGGTAGGAGGATCGCCGTGAGTTCGAGGCCACCCTGAGACTACTTAGTTAATTCCAGGTCAGCCTGGGCCAGAGTGAGACCCTACCTCGAAAAACCAAAAAAAAAAAAAAAAAAAAAAAAAAATTCAGGGTACACCATCAACCATCAATGGCAGCAGAAATTAGATCAATTCCATAGATGCAGGCAGAGAGACAGCACCAAACAGCCAGAAAACATCAAACAGCCAGGGCTTCAAACTGCTCTTTTCACACCTTAGGGCTGGACTACCAGATTTTCCCCCAGTGACATACTTCTTCTCCCGAAGCTCTGTCTGCTGGATATTCAAGTTGCAAGCTTAATCTTAATAAAATACCTGAGTCTATGGGTCTATACTTTGAAACCACTACACTCAGTATTTTTTATTTCAACCAGCGAAATAATGAATTGTCATTTGTGTACTTGTGAGTAAACAGTAGTTCATTACTACTAGACTTGCCCTTCAAGAAATGCTTAAAGGGACCTGAGGATATAGATAATGTGAAAGGTCCTAAGTTGAATTTCAAGTACTTCCCCCACCCCAATTCTCAGTAAAGGTACACAAATGGCAATTATGAAAACCACTATTATCTTATTATGATTATGATTATTATTTTTTTTTATGTGGGGTTTCACTCTAGCCCAGGCTGACTTGGAATTCACTATATAGTCTCAGGCTGGCCTTGAATTCAGGGCAGTTTCCTACCTCTGCCTCCTGAGTGCTGGGATTAAAGGTGTGTGATACCACACCTGGCTAAAAATCCACTATTATTTTAATTGGTTCATAATTCCATTTTTTGTTTTCTTCAAAATGTGTAAGCAGTATAGACAATCACAAGTTGTAATGCAATTTTGGTTTTTAAGTTCTCATTTCTTTAACTCAGAAGACTAATTCATATAGAAAACTTATTAGTTGTTTGGGGACATACTGTATATAAGATGTAATTTTGTGACAGCTGAAAGGGATAGTATGAGGATTCTAAGGGAACAGCTTTTGTGTGTTACTGAAGTTAATTTGATATAATGAGTTGGTAATGGTGTCACAGTCCCAGCACTTAGAAGGCTGAGACAGGTTTTGCTTCTATTTGAGGCCTGCCTGGGCTACAGAGGGAGACTACCCTCCCCCATTTTAAAAACAAAACCAAGCTCTCTCTTTTTAATAATATTTTATTTATTTACTTATTTGAGAGAGAGAGAATGAGAGAATATGAATGTGCACGCCAGGGCCTCTAGCTACTGCAGATGAACTTCAGATACATGTGCCACCATGTGTATCTGGCTTACATGGGTACTGGGAAATTGAACCTGGGTCCTTTGGCTTTGTTGGCAAATACCTTAACTGATAAGCCATCCCTCCCTCCCTCCCTCCCTCCCTCCCTCCTCCCCCATCATACTCACAAATAAATAATAAAACAACCAAAACCAAAAACCAAAACAAACAACAAAAACCCCCACATAGATACCAAAACAACAACAACAACAATAAAACAAACAAATCACCATCCAGAAAACAGGCTCCTTAAGTTTGAACTGCACATACTGACTATCTTAGTTATTTTTCTTGTTGCTGTGACCAAATACCTGATGGATTAGCTTAAGAAAAGAGTTTAGTTTGTCTTAACAGTTCCAGAAAGTATAGTCCATCATGGTCAGGAAGAGTGGAAGGCCAGCTGGTCACGTTGCATCTTTATTTTATTTGTTTTCAAGCAGTGAGGAAGGGAGAGGAAGAAGGAGAAAGAAGAGAGAGAATGGGCACAGCAGGGCCTCCAGCTGCTGCAAATCTGCCTTTACATGGGTCCTGGGGAATCTAACCCAGGTCATTAGACATGCAGGCTCCTTAACCACTGAGTCACCTCTCCAGCCTCATGTTGCATCTTTAATCAGGAGGCAGAAAGTCAGTAGAAAGTGAGGTTGGGATATAAAACTGCAAGCCTCACCTTATAGCTGTGCCCAGCTTCCAGTCTGCTGTCTGTTTTCCTGGCCTGCCCAGATGTGAGCAAGCTACTGCACACTCTTAACAGCATGGAATTGCCTACTGATATGCCTTCCTGGCCCTGATGAAGTGTATCCTCAAGCTGTGAGCCAAAATAAACTCTTCTTCATTAAGCTGCTTCTTGTCAGGTATTTGGTCAAAGTGACAAGAAAAATAACATTCTATATATTATAGTACAAGTTTTATTATAGAATGAAGATCAGTCCATTATACACATTCATGTACTTAATATACCACCTAAATACATGAAGCAAAGGTGGACAGTAGAGAAAGCAGTTCTACAATATTATTTGGAGGTGTTAGTGTTAGAATGCTGGGCTGAAAATGAACAAGGAAACAGGGTGCTTAACACTATAAATTAACTATGCACACATACTACAGAGTATGCTGCCAACAACAGCAGTGCACCATCCTCTCAGGTGCACACTGGGCATTTTCCAGAATGGACTATTTTAGACCACAAGTTAAATCTGACTAGATTTAAGATGAGCGACAAAACATACTGTAAATTCACAGTAGTCAAAGCAGTGTGGTACTGGAATAAAGACACACACACACACACAAAAAATGGACCAATGGAGCAGACTACAGAGCTCAAATACGAACTCTTTTTTTGGTTTTTCGAAGTAGGGTTTCACTCTAGTCCAGGGTGACCTGGAATTCACGGCAATCCACCTACCTCTGCCTCCCGAGAGCTGGGATTAAAGGTGTGCGCCACCACACCTGGCTGAACTCTTACATGTATGATCAATTAATTTCTTTTTTGAGATCAATTAAATTTTTAAAAATTTGTTGCCCAGGTTGGATCAAACTCATGATCCCTCAGCCTCAACCTCCCAAGGAGCTGGGATTATTGGTGTATGCCCCTTCACCTTGCCTGGTAAATTAAGTTTAAAAAATATTTATTTATTTGAGAGGACAGGGGTAGGCAGATAGAGAATGGTCATACCAGGGCCTCCAGCCACTGCAAATGAACTCCTAATGCACGCGCCACCTTGTATATCTGGCTTACATGGGTACTGTAGGTTTCTCAGGCAAGTGACTTAACCACTAAGCCATCTCTCCAGCCCTAAATTAAGTTTTTTTTTTATAAAATATTTTACTATTTATTTATTTATTTGAGAGAGAGAGATACAGAAATAGACAGGGAGAGAGAGAGAGAGAGGGGAGAGAGAATGGGTGCGCCAGGGCCTCCAGCCACTGCAAATGAATTCCAGATGCATGTGCCATCTTGTGCATCTGGCTTACATGGGTCCTGGAGAATCAAGCCTTGAACCGGGGTCCTTAGGCTTCATAGGCAAGTGTTTAACCACAAAGCCATCTCTCCAGCCCCTAAATTAAGTTTTGACAAGATTGCTAAATCTGTTCTGTGTGGAAAAACACACCTTAATAGCAAATAGTGCTGGTGAAACTGGATGTCTACATGCGGAAGAATGATGTAGGATGCCAACATTATACCACCTATAAAAGTTAACTCAAGATGAATCAGTGCTGTAAATTTAAGACCTAAAGCTAAAACTTTTTCAAGAAAATGGGTAGGGGGCTGGAGAGATGGCTTAGCAGTTAAGGTGCTTGCCTGTGAAGCCCAGGGATCCAGGTTCGATTCTCTAGGTTCCACATAAGCCAGTTGCACAAGGTGGTGCATGCATCTGGAGATTGTTTGCAGTGGCTAGACACCCTGATGTGCCCATATTCTCTCTCTGTGTGTGTCTCTAATAAATAAATACAATTTAAAAAAACAAAGAGGGCTGGAGAGATGACTTAGCAGTTAAGGCGCCTGCCTCCTAAGCCTACAAACGCTGGTTCCAATCTCCAGGTCCCACGGTTAGCTAGATGCAAAGTGACGCAAGGGCGCAATGCCGCACTTGACCACAAGGGCACGCATGCATCTGGATTTCGTTCGCAGCAGCTGAGAGGCTTCTGGTGCGCCCCTCTCTATCTGTCTCACACTCTCTCTCTCTGTCTCTCTCCAAAAAATAAAATAAAATGAAATAAAATAGTGTTTAAAAAAAGACAAAGAAAATGGGCAGGTGAAGCTTCATAATATTGGGTTTCGCACTGGTTTTCAGATATGGCACCGAATAGGACAAAAGTATTTGCAAGTTGCCCCCTTCCCCACCCCCAGAGTTTTCTCTCTAGCTCAGGCTGACCTGGAACTCACTGTAACTCCAGGCTGGCTTTGATTCTTCCTACCTCAGCTTCCTGAATATTTGGATTGAGGGTACCACCATGGTTAGCCTGGAAACCTTTTTTTAGAGGGAGGATCTTTTTTGTTGTTGTTGTTGTTGTTTGAGGTAGGATCTCACTCTAGCCCAGGCTGACCTGGAATTCACTCTGTAGTCTCATGGTGGCCTCAAACTCATGGTGCTCCTCCTACCTCTGCCTCCCAAGTGCTGGGATTAAAGGTGTGTGCCACCATGTCTGGCCAAGGAGGATCTTTTTGAGGTAGGGTCTTATAATAGTCCAGGCTGACTTGGAACTCATTCTGTACTCCCCAGTAGGCTTTCAACTCACAGTGATCCTCCCACCTCTGCTTCCCATGTGCTGGGACAAAAAAAATTTTTTTTGTTGGGAGTGGAGGGTGTTCGAGATAGGGTCTTGCTCTGGCCTAGGCTGACCTGAAATTCACTATGTTGTCCAAGGCTGGCCTCGAACTCATAGTGATCCTCCTATCTCATCCTCCCAATTGCTGGGATTAAAGATGTGCATCACCACGTTGGGCTGGAAATCTTTTTTTCTTTTTTGTTTTTTTAGAGGTAGGGTTTTCTAGCTCAGGCTGACCTGGAATTCACTATGTAGTTTCAGGTGGCCTTGAACTCGGCAATCCTCCTACCTCTGCCTCTGCTGGAGTGCTGGGATTAAAGTCGTGCTCCACTACACCTGGCTTGCAAATATTTTTTATTTAATAAAAGATTAGCCTCTAGATCATTTAAAGAAGTCCTAGAATGCAACAAAAAGCAAACCAACCTGATTTAAAAATGGGCAAAGGATGTGAATAGAATTTTCTTAAATGGTATACAAACACCAGGATAAAAAGGTGTTCACCAGGACTAATCATGAGGAAAATGCAATTCAAGACTAAAATGAGGGCTGGAAAGATGGCTTAGCAGTTAAGGCACTTGCCTGTGAAGCCTAAGGACCCAGGTTCAATTCTCCAGTCCCATGTAAGCCAGATGCACAAGGTGGTGCATGTGTCTGGAGTTTGTTTGCAGTGGCTAGAGGCTCTAGCATGCCCATTCTCTCTCTCTCTGTCTCAAATAAATAAAAATAAAATAAAAAGACTAAAATGAGATATCCTCTTACAATGTTGGAAAAGAGGCAACTGGTACTTGTGCACTGTGAGTAGGAAAGTAACATGATTCAGGTGCTGTGGGAAACAGGGTATGAGTTCTTCTGTAATTTCCCTCTGTATATACCTATAACAGCTGAAAACAGGGACTCAGAGATAGCTACACCCACAATCATAGCATTATCACAGTAGTTAAGAGGTAGTAGCAACACAAGTGTTCACTGATGGATGGATGAGTAGGTAAGCAAAATGTGGCCCATCCATACAGTAGGAAATTCTGCAGTGTGGTACAGGGCAGATGACTGTTGAGGACATTAAATTAAAGAAGCCAGTCATCAAAGGACATGATTCCATTCATGTGAAGTCTGTAGGAATGGTCAAAATCATATAGTCAAAATCAATAGTGGTGTTATTGGCTGGTGGAATGAGGAATGGAAAATTAGTGTTTCATGGTGTCGGTGAGTTTTTCAATATCTGAAAAGCTGTCGAGATGGATAAAGGCATGATTGTGTAACATGAGTACATTTAATATTAAAGGATTGTATAGTTAATGACTAACCTGGTAAGTTATGTTATAGGCATTTTCATACACAGAGACAGATATCCAGGTACACACACATACTTCAGAGATCAGCTTGAGTGAGCATTCCAGATTATTGCTGTGCCATTGTTGGAGTCCTTAGGGTGAAACTCCCTGTACCTTGTGGTCAGTTACCTCTGGGTACTCCTAGATGAGAGACTCTCTGCATTTAAGTATCTGGACCCTGGAAGTCTCCTTGGGTTTGTCAGACAGGTAAGAAGATGGAAGATGGCTCTTACAGGGTATTGGCTTGTGGATTCTACTTAATCAGCTTTGTTTGCTCTCTGGAGCCCACTGCTTTTTTATTGCTCTAGCCCAGGCTGACCTGAAATTCACTATGTAGTCTCAGGATGGCCTTGAACTCAAGATGATCCTCCTACCTCTGCCTTCCAAGTGCTGGGATTAAAGGCCCAGCTTGGTTTTATTCTTATAGAAGCAGAGTCATACCATATGTGTCACCCTCCCTTGTTTGTTTGGATGGCTTATTTAACTGATTGTGTTTGGAATATTCCTATTACTTTGCTAATATTTATTCTTTTAAAATATTATTTTTAATTTTTGTTTGTTTGAGGTAGGATATTGCTCTAGCCCAGGCTGACCTGAAATTCACTATGTAGTCTCAGGATGGCCTTGAACTCAAGATGATCCTCCTACCTCTGCCTTCCAAGTGCTGGGATTAAAGGCCCAGCTTGGTTTTATTCTTATAGAAGCAGAGTCATACCATATGTGTCACCCTCCCTTGTTTGTTTGGATGGCTTATTTAACTGATTGTGTTTGGAATATTCCTATTACTTTGCTAATATTTATTCTTTTAAAATATTATTTTTAATTTTTGTTTGTTTGAGGTAGGATATTGCTCTAGCCCAGGCTGACCTGAAATTCACTATGTAGTCTCAGGATGGCCTTGAACTCAAGATGATCCTCCTACCTCTGCCTTCCAAGTGCTGGGATTAAAGGCCCAGCTTGGTTTTATTCTTATAGAAGCAGAGTCATACCATATGTGTCACCCTCCCTTGTTTGTTTGGATGGCTTATTTAACTGATTGTGTTTGGAATATTCCTATTACTTTGCTAATATTTATTCTTTTAAAATATTATTTTTAATTTCTCCTTGTTTGTTTGGATGGCTTATTTAACTGATTGTGTTTGGAATATTCCTATTACTTTGCTAATATTTATTCTTTTAAAATATTATTTTTAATTTTTGTTTGTTTGAGGTAGGATATTGCTCTAGCCCAGGCTGACCTGAAATTCACTATGTAGTCTCAGGATGGCCTTGAACTCAAGATGATCCTCCTACCTCTGCCTTCCAAGTGCTGGGATTAAAGGCCCAGCTTGGTTTTATTCTTATAGAAGCAGAGTCATACCATATGTGTCACCCTCCCTTGTTTGTTTGGATGGCTTATTTAACTGATTGTGTTTGGAATATTCCTATTACTTTGCTAATATTTATTCTTTTAAAATATTATTTTTAATTTTTGTTTGTTTGAGGTAGGATATTGCTCTAGCCCAGGCTGACCTGAAATTCACTATGTAGTCTCAGGATGGCCTTGAACTCAAGATGATCCTCCTACCTCTGCCTTCCAAGTGCTGGGATTAAAGGCCCAGCTTGGTTTTATTCTTATAGAAGCAGAGTCATACCATATGTGTCACCCTCCCTTGTTTGTTTGGATGGCTTATTTAACTGATTGTGTTTGGAATATTCCTATTACTTTGCTAATATTTATTCTTTTAAAATATTATTTTTAATTTTTGTTTGTTTGAGGTAGGATATTGCTCTAGCCCAGGCTGACCTGAAATTCACTATGTAGTCTCAGGATGGCCTTGAACTCAAGATGATCCTCCTACCTCTGTCCACCTCTGCTGGGATTAAAAGTGTGCACTACCAAGCCTGGCTATTGTGTTGTTATCTAATTGATGGTGCCCTTGTAATTTGAACATTGTTAGTGTGAAATTCTGCAGTAAATCTTAGTAGATAAATTAACAAAGCTCTATACAATTCTTTCAGTGAGTACTGTATGTGAAATGCCTTGATACAGTGTTCCTTTGTGGGACTCTACCCCAAGTAAGGTGTCCATTCCACTCTCAGTATTTGGGTTGTTGACAGGGCTGTTGGGGACAATGCCAAAAGCATTCTGTACATGGGTGATTCCTTGGCTGTGGGGTGGTTCATCATGCCTGTTAATTCACAAGATACTGCCAGTCAGGTTTGCAGGGTCTGTATCAGTTTACATTTCTGCCAACTGCCTCTGAGCATCCCATCTGGTATGCTGTCTAGCTGTTCTTGACAGGCTTGCCACTGCCCATTCCACTGAGTGCAAAATACTACTGCATTTTAGCTTAAATTTGTGTTTTTCAAGATTAGAAACAATTTTGTGCCTTTATTTCCCATTTAGTTATTTTTTAGTGACATACCTGATCAACAGTTCTCAATCATCTGTTAGATTGTCCCTTTAGTGTTTTGTTTTCCAGTAGGGTCTCACTCTGGCCCAGGCTGACCTGAAATTCACTATGTAGTCTCAGGATGGCCTTGAACTCAAGATGATCCTCCTACCTCTGTCCACCTCTGCTGGGATTAAAAGTGTGCACTACCAAGCCTGGCTATTGTGTTGTTATCTAATTGATGGTGCCCTTGTAATTTGAACATTGTTAGTGTGAAATTCTACTGCAGTAAATCTTAGTAGATAAATTAACAAAGCTCTATACAATTCTTTCAGTGAGTACTGTATGTGAAATGCCTTGATACAGTGTTCCTTTGTGGGACTCTACCCCAAGTAAGGTGTCCATTCCACTCTCAGTATTTGGGTTGTTGACAGGGCTGTTAGAGGTAGAGACAATGCCAAAAGCATTCTGTACATGGGTGATTCCTTGGCTGTGGGGTGGTTCATCATGCCTGTTAATTCACAAGATACTGCCAGTCAGGTTTGCAGGGTCTGTATCAGTTTACATTTCTGCCAACTGCCTCTGAGCATCCCATCTGGTATGCTGTCTAGCTGTTCTTGACAGGCTTGCCACTGCCCATTCCACTGAGTGCAAAATACTACTGCATTTTAGCTTAAATTTGTGTTTTTCAAGATTAGAAACAATTTTGTGCCTTTATTTCCCATTTAGTTATTTTTTAGTGACATACCTGATCAACAGTTCTCAATCATCTGTTAGATTGTCCCTTTAGTGTTTTGTTTTCCAGTAGGGTCTCACTCTAGCTCAGGCTGACCTGGAATTCACTATATAGTCTCAGGGTGGCCTTGAACTCATGGTGATCTTCCTACCTCTGCCTCCCAAGGGCTGGGATTAAAGGCCCAGCTTGGTTTTATTCTTATAGAAGCAGAGTCATACCATATGTGTCACCCTCCCTTGTTTGTTTGGATGGCTTATTTAACTGATTGTGTTTGGAATATTCCTATTACTTTGCTAATATTTATTCTTTTTAAAATATTATTTTTAATTTTTGTTTGTTTGAGGTAGGATATTGCTCTAGCCCAGGCTGACCCAAAATTCACTGTGTATTCTCAGGCTGGCCTCAAACTCACAGTGATCCTCCTACTTCAGCCTCCTGAGTGGTGAGATTAAAGGCATGTGTCACCACACCCAGCTAAAATATTGTTATTTATTTATTTATTTATTTATTTATTTATTTATTTATTTACAAGGGTGGGATCTTTGGTTGCCCGGGCCACTTGCCACTGCAAATGAACTCCAGATGCATGTGCGTGTACCACTTTGTGTAATTTGGCTTTACATGGGTACTGGGGAATTGAACTCCGGCTGTCAGGCTTTGTAAGTAACCACCTTTAACTGCTGAGCCATCTCTTTAGCCCCTAATTTTCATTAGGGAAACCAGGTAGGTTGGAGAATCTCTTGACTTTGTTGAAAGAGAGATACAAAACCAGAACTGTCAATATATTATGCTAAGATGCCTGCTTCTCATTCTCCTTTGTGGGAGTTGTCTATGTTGTTACCTTTTTTTTTTTTTTTTTTTTTTTTATCAAAGTAGGGTTTCACTCTAGCCCAGGCTGACCTGAAATTCACTATGTAGTCTCAGGATGGCCTTGAACTCAAGATGATCCTCCTACCTCTGTCCACCTCTGCTGGGATTAAAAGTGTGCACTACCAAGCCTGGCTATTGTGTTGTTATCTAATTGATGGTGCCCTTGTAATTTGAACATTGTTAGTGTGAAATTCTACTGCAGTAAATCTTAGTAGATAAATTAACAAAAGCTCTATACAATTCTTTCAGTGAGTACTGTATGTGAAATGCCTTGATACAGTGTTCCTTTGTGGGACTCTACCCCAAGTAAGGTGTCCATTCCACTCTCAGTATTTGGGTTGTTGACAGGGCTGTTAGAGGGGACAATGCCAAAAGCATTCTGTACATGGGTGATTCCTTGGCTATTGGGAGTGGTTCATCATGCCTGTTAATTCACAAGATACTGCCAGTCAGGTTTGCAGGGGTCTGTATCAGTTTACATTTCTGCCAACTGCCTCTGAGCATCCCATCTGGTATGCTGTCTAGCTGTTCTTGACAGGCTTGCCACTGCCCATTCCACTGAGTGCAAAATACTACTGCATTTTAGCTTAAATTTGTGTTTTTCAAGATTAGAAACAATTTTGTGCCTTTATTTCCCATTTAGTTATTATTTTAGTGACATACCTGATCAACAGTTCTCAATCATCTGTTAGATTGTCCCTTTAGTGTTTTTGTTTTCCGAAGTAGGGTCTCACTCTGGCCCAGGCTGACCTGGAATTAACTATATAGTCTCAGGGTGGCCTTGAACTCAAGGCGATCCTCCTACCTCTGCCTTCCAAGTGCTGGGATTAAAGGCGTGTGCCACCACGCCCGGCTCTAGTTCTTTTTTTAAAGGAGTTTTTAAATAAGAAATGAGCCTTATTGTCTACATAGTTATCACAATGTCATGCTCTACTATGGCTTGGCTTTTCATGGAAAAACTGATGTCCTTGTCTAGACACATAGATTAGAAGCGAATTGAGAGACTGTGATAACTCACCACAGCTGCCATTCTGGGGGCTGGGTGAGAGCTGGGTCCTTACTACTTAGCTAGAAGCTGGGTCTGGCGACAAGAGTTATTTCCTGTTGGGTGTAGGACTTTCAGATACTAGTTATCACCCAGGTGAGGGCAGCTTTGAGTCTCTTGCCATCCACTTATGTCCAAGACAGGTACAGAAGCAGCCTGGCCTGCTAGCTTCCTTTGCCTACCTTATACATAGGTTCAGCTATATTCAAACTCAGTGCTTTCTACTCATTTATAGTGTGTTGGCTATTACACATTGCTTTCCCTTTTTCCTTGGAATTTCAACTTGTGCTTTCTTCCTCATACCTATCAGATTTATAATTGTCAAACATCACCTTTTCAAGTAACCTTGTTCCTTCCTGTGTAATCTTTTTATTGGAGTTTAGAAGGAAATGGGGTAAACGATGTTGTTAATCTACCTTCTCTAACTCCGTTGCCTTGTCATGTTTAAAAAAATGCCCAGTGAATTAAAAGAAAATTTGGGATTAAATAAAACTGACAGTGTCACAGTCCTACATTGAAAATTCAAAGCATTTCTATTATCAGACATAAAATGAGGGCGAGATTGCTGCTTTTATCTCTACATGACTTTTCAGGCTGATGCTGGAAGAGAAGAGCCAGAAAGAAACATTAATACTTGAAAGGACGGAGAAGAGTTTGCTGAGAATATATGTAGTCATCCATCTGAAAATTAAGGAAAATCAGCCAAAAAACTATTATTGCTATTGAACTCAACTTCTTAAGATCAAGAAATACATTAGTTGTTTTCTTGTGTAGCTATAGTAAGCACTTAAGAGAATATGCTGTCAGCCTCATCAGCAAATCTGTAATGCCTAGGAATTTCTTAAACTAGGAAAGTATGCGGAGGGCCAAATAACAGTATCCAGTTCCGTCTGTGCTCAGGTTGTCTTAGTGCAAATGTCATTGTGGATCTATAAAAGATTGGGTGTCTGAAAGACAAATTACAAATCAGATCTAAAATATGAGCTACACTTGTCAGCATCTCCAGAGCACCTAAGAGCAAATTCAACAGAAATTTGTTGTAAGAAAAAAAGTGGTAAAAATTTGCTCAAAGAAGTTGCAAAAAGACCCGTCGTTTGTCCTAATGAGAAGATTCATTGTTTGATCCACATGTAAGTTCAGAACAGTTCCTATCAAAATCCAAAAATAAAACTTTTGATAGAACTGCTGGTTTTGAAAGTTAATAGGCCGTGGGGATATGAGAGTAGTGTGGGAATCGTGTAAGACTGCAAGGGACACATCAGTGATGCTAGGAAGGAGCACATCTAGGAGTGGGGCTCCTCGTCTGTCCTTGTCTGCCTTTCTTTCTTGGAGGAACACAGCTTTACTTTGAACCCTGTGGGTTTGTTGACCTGGAAGTGTAGAGAGAAGTGGGGTACCCTATAGTGTATTCCATAGGGAGTCAGACCACAGTGTAATGGATATCATGTCCCTGCCTCTGGAATAGGTGAGTGTGGGGCAAGTGAATACTTACGTCCATGCATTGCCAGTGTAGATAGAAAAAGATAAATTACAGCAGGTAAAACAAGGTGCCTTTGTTGTTGTGCTGTGGAGAGAATTCCAAAACATGTTTGCAATCAGAAGAAAATAAATTCACAAGTGTGTCCAGTACCTTCCATTTGTACCAACAGGCAAGCAAGCTTAGGTGTAGGCCCAGTGTATCTGGACGTTTGCTAGAAGGGGCCAGGCAACACAGCAGTGATGGCTCTGGGGACTGGACTGTCTTGGGTGGGTAGGGGTAAGTTTAGTTGTGTATTATTTTGTAGCCTTTGAGAATATACTTGCTGTGTATGTGTTTTCACGTTTTACTGATGTCATGCTGTGAGTGTACAGTAACCCTCAGGGTTCAGTTGGTAAATCTGAGTCAACAAAATGGCTACCTTCCTGTCATGGTATGGGATTGCCAGGAAGTGGGCCCATTTGGGATGGGAAGAAGTGTTGACAGGGAGTAGGATTGAAAACCCAGGGTGTCTTGTTCTCTGCTTGGGCATTTCCTGGCCAGAGCCAGGCAAACAACTTCTCTCTACAAGAGGGCAGATGATAAAGAATACTTCCTATATGCATCTGACCATATGCTTTTAAACATTTTCTTGGGATCCATCCATCTCCCACTAAAGGATCTAATTATTTTTGGTTTTGATTTGATTTTTCTCCTTGGCTATGTGACTTGATCAGATGGATGGCGAGTCTGAGGAGGAACAGGAGTCGGCTGACACAGGGGAGGACGAAGACTGCGGAGACGAGTCTGATCTGGTAATCTCACATGTATTCTCATGCCCACACAGTGCAAGAGCTGCAAGTGATGCCAGTTACCCCACTCATGTGTGTTGACAGTCACAGGTGGGCAGAGATTCTGCCTGAGGGAGTGGTGAAGAGGCCATTACAGAGTTGTGGCTCAGGGCTAGGTAGGCCATGTTGACCTGATGTGAGGTAAGGCTGTGGTCTCACATTTTTGCTGTTGGTTATAAGTGACAAGTGATAGGAGTGGAATTTGGAGTTCTGCTGTAGTGAGTGTTGAGAAGTGCTAAAGATGAGGTACTTTGAGGCGGATTAGAGGATGTATGGTCTTGCTCAGTGCATGCCATCATCTCTAGTGCTGTCAGGTAGCTGATGGACAGGGACAGAGCCTGATGGTCTGTGAGAGACAGGGAGGTTAGAAATTGAAAGAGTTACTGGAATAAAGCCTGAGGAATACCAGACATATGATCATGGAGTAGAGGAGATGAGAAGCTTGTGAGCTTGAGGAGGAAGTTTCTGTGCTGGAGAGAAAAACACAGGGTTTCAGGTTATGTGACCCACAAACTATTGAGGGAGAAAATAGTCCATGGTATCAGGCTGCTGTGACAGAGAAGATGCTATGACAAGGGACCCTTGGTTTGGTGAGGAAGCATTGTTTCCTGGGGCAGTGTAGATCTAGGCAATGGTAAACTCTACTTTAGTGCTTGTAGAGGCTTTTCTGTATGAGAATGCACAGGATGAAGGGAGGTGTTGTTCATAGGGAGCAGTGTGTACATTGCAGGTGTGTGTGGTGAAGATGGTTCCTCCACACCATATGTTCTTGGGGCAACTAGCCCCGCCCCAGGCACCTAGTCCATGGCTTGTGCAAGTAGCCATGGAAGGATATGCTTCAGTACATTGAGACGGCTGGCATGCTCTGCTGTGCATCTGTTCCTGTGTATCAGTATAGTGTCCTCAGTGTCTGCATAAGTCCTTAGGAATCAGGATTGAGAGACCTCTGTTCCTTTCTAGTATTGCCAATGCTAGAGTTGGTGCTATGGATTTGTGATAGCTGGATGCCCTTTCCACACCTGCATTGCAGGAACAAATATGTGACATGCATTATTATTGTACATTGATTATATCCTATTCTCCATGTTCATGCAGCATTGTTTATTCCTTTTCTGATATATGTGATGAAAAGCAGATTACTTACTGAGATTATTTACTTAGTCTGAGTAGATTTTCCAATTTATTCTTTTCCTGTGTACCAATTTCAAATAAGAGTTATAAATGCTATTTCAATTTTGTCTCTTTTGCCTATAAAAGGGTTGAATTTAGAGAGATGTTTAGAGAACACCATGGATATCTTTAGAATGTAACCCAGAAAAATGTCTAAAAGTGAAATGACTTTTGAGAAAGAATCAAGAAATAGCAAGTATTTTATTTTGGAGGACACAACTGCTAGTCCTTTGTTCTCAGGAGCTACTCCTGCTTTGCCTCTCACATACCTGTCTCTTGGTCTTCCAGAGTTCTGAATCCAGTATCAAGAAGAAATTTCTCAAGAGGAGAGGGAAGACTGACAGCCCCTGGATCAAGCCTGCTCGGAAAAGGAGGCGGAGAAGTAGAAAGAAGCCAAGTAGTGGGCTTGGTGAGCAAAGTGGAGCCATGGCCTTTGCACATGGAGTGGGGTGTCTCAGCAGGAGGCTGGTCTAGGGCTGAGGTTCTATATAGGATTTCACTTGAAAAGAGGTTCTCTGTTACCAAAAAAAAGTTTGAAAAAAATTTAGAGGAAATTAAATAATCTTCAAGTGTTTTCTTTCTCTTATGTTTTGTTAATCTGGTTCACTACTAAAAAGTGAACTAGAGGTGAATTGTCTGTTACCTGCCCTGGGCAGGCAACTAGCAACCTTTGTATTTCCCACCTGCACAGAAGGAGGAGGCCTGTGATTATCAGGCTGCCTCTGTAGCAGAGTAGTTTATGCATCATCCACAGGTCTTGAGCTGGCAACTTCTGCCAAGTCTTTTTTTTAAGTTGATTGTAGGGAGGTGATGTCACTTAGATCAGAGAGGGAGAAGGTTAGTGAGCATTAGGATTAAGTGAAACATGTAGATGAAACATAGTCTGAATATCTGACATATATAGCCAAGGTCCTCACCAGTCTCCCTACCCTGCTTCCTTTCCTTTGTGGGAATTAAAGTGTTCAGTGTGGATTCTTTCTCCTCTGGCTTCTTTGAGGTAATTGTTTTGAGTTTCCTTCTGTTGTAAGAGTCCATAACAATTTGTCCTGTCCCTTACTGAGAAGTGCTCCACTGTATGGCATTCATGGTTATTCATCATTTTCCTGTGGGTAGACTCTGGGCTCTCAAAAAGGAAGCTGTTGCAGATGTCAGCATGTAGCCTTCATTGCACAAGTGTTCTATGTCTCTGTGGATATCCAGGGATTATATGACTGAATCTTGTGTTATGGAAATGGCCAACGTGTTCCAAAGCAAGAGTACCATTTTACATCCCCACCATAGCAGTCAAGGTTCAGATCCTCTTTGTCCTCACCAGTGGGGTTCCATAAGATGTGAAGTGGTATGACTAGGTAGTTTCAGTTTGCTTTTACCTGATGAGTAATGCAGTTAAACCTCTTAGTTGGACTATTTCCACTTGTGAAGTGTATCTTTTGCTCCCTTCAGGTCATTTGTTCTTCTCAATGAGTTGTATTCTGGATGCATGTCTAATCAAAGGGATGTTTTGCATGTTTTTTTTTTTTTTTTTCCTTAGTCTAGCTTGCTTTTTCTGTTTTCCAAGCAGTATGTTTAGGTAAGAAAGAACAATAGTTAAAAAGTTTCATTGAAGGCTTTTTTTTTTTTTTTTTTTTTTTGGTTTTGGTTTTGCGAGGTAGGGTCTCACTCTGGTCCAGGCTGACCTGGAATTAACTATGTAGTCTCAGGGTGGCCTCGAACTCTCAGTGATCCTCCTACCTCTGCCTCCCGAGTGCTGGGATTAAAGGCGTGCGCCACCACGCCCGGCTTGAAGGCTTTTTTTATGAATTCTTTTTTATTTCATGGGGTATGTGTGTTCTAAGAAATCTTTGAGCAACTCAAGTCAACAGGGTTCCTTCACATTTTCTTTTGAAGTTTTGTAGAGCTCACTGGTGAACTTTGAGGGAATGTTTGAATGTGTGAGGAAGAGAAGAGTTTGCTCCCTCTTTGGTATGCATTTGATCCACCACCATGGGTTGGATTGACTTCTTTCCTTGGGACTTATGTTAACAGTCACTGTGTGGGTAGCTTCTGAATTTTCTGGTCTAGTCCATTTGCTTATCCTCAGGGTACTAAGCTTGCTCTTCTTCCTTATTACAGAGGTTCTTAGCTTTCTTGACAGAGAGAGGCTTATTGGCTGATGTCTAGGAGGCAGCCTCTTGAAATGGGAAAGGCCACAGAGACTTCTGGGGCTGGTTGATGTGGACTTGGACATCTCCCTGTTCACCTCCTCTGTCCATTCAGTCTTCCTTTTCTGTTCACCTCAGATTATTACCCTTTAAGATCAAAACATCCATGTGGTTTTCATTGTGGACTCAGAAATGTTTGTATATTCAAGAACAAAAGTTGTTTGAAGGGTAGTGATTTTTCTTATGTCATTTTGGTTTCAATGTGTTCGAATGAATGCTTAAATATTTACTCAGGAGCCTGGATCTTAGTTTTTTTTATGTAAAATACTTAAAATTCTACAAAGGCTAACTCAATGTTCATGAAATTGTTGATGATTTCTTAAAGCTAGTAACTTTTTTGTTAATTCTTTGTTTTTCCTCCTCTAGGTAGGGTCTTGCTCTAGCCCAGGCTGACCTGGAATTCACTGTGTAGTCTCAGGGTAGCCTCGAACTCCTGACAGTCCTCTGAAGTCTGCCTCCCATGTGCTGGGATTAAAGGCATGTGCTACCATGCCTGGCCAACTTTTCTTTAAGATCTAGGTGTAGAACATGGTTTGAACTAAAATATACAATTACTGTACTTCTCTGTATCAATGGCTTATTTATTTCCAGTCATTGACATAATACTAAATACTAGTATTTAGAAGATTGGCCATGAAAAACAGTTATTTGCACTTTGCTGGTATTGGACATTATATGATGTAAATGCACATTTTTCATCGGCCTCTTTATGAAGTTGCAAATAGTCAACTTTGTACAGATCTCTTAGGCTCTCCTGTAAAGTGTGGACATGCTGGCCTACTGCCACTGTTACTGCCATCTTTTGTCCCTGAGGATGAGAGGCTATAGAAGCTTACCCTGGAGCTAGCCTCAGCATATTTAAATTTTTTTGGTTTTGTTTTGTTTTGTTTTGTTTTTCGAGGTAGGGTTTCACTGTAGCTCAGGCTGACCTGGAATTCACTATGTAGTCTTAGGTTGCCTTGAACTTGTGGTGATCCTCCTACCTCTGCCTCCCAAGTGCTGGGATTAAAGGCATGTGCCACCAACATATTTAAATTTTTATTACCCTTTAGTGAGTGGTGTACTTTATAGTTGAGATGGATGCTGATCTTTTCTCTGGAAATTCCCGGGTGTGGGCCAGGTCAGTATCATGTTGGCCCTGTTGCAGACAGATTTCCCAGCCATTCTGCATGTATAAGCTATTTCTTTACTACTTTTTACTTTCTTGGTTATTTGACCCAATTTCATTTAACAAGTATAATTAGAGAGAAAAATATTTATTTAGTATGCTCATGCAGGCTTTTGTTGTTGTTGTTTGCCTCTTTCTTAGTCTGTAGCACAGGCTTGCCTGGAACTCACAATGTAGCCCAGGTTGGTCTTGAATTTGAGGCAGTTGTTATACCTCAACCTCCTGAGTGCTGACATTAGAAACATGAGCCACATGGCTAGTTTTTCTTGATGCATCCCCTTCCTGTCATATTGGGCAGACAGGAAAACTGGATAGGCTTAGGGAATTGCTTTTTTACTTAGCATTTAGAATGGTTTATTAGAATTAGTCTCTCTTATGGGAACTGACCTGCCTGGGGCGTTCTGGATGTATGTTCTTGAACGCGTGTGTTTGTCAGTCAGTTTTCATAGTGTGTACATTCTGTGTGTAGGTTCCGAGGCTTGTAAGTCACCTCCAGGAAGCACCGAGCAGACAGCTCCAGGAGACAGCATGGGGTATATGGAAGTTTCTCTGGACTCATTGGATCTCCGTGTCAGAGGGATTCTGTCCTCCCAGGAGGAAAATGAAGGTTGGTGTTGGAGTTATGACCGCACCATTTTTGCTGTTTGGTGGCCTGTTCTTCTCTTAGCCTGATGCCCCCTGGTGGATGTTAATAAGTTTGATTAAGTGTATCACCTGCAGATGACTGAACATGTACATTCCAAAATGCATTTGCTAGTCACTGAGATGGATAGGCAGAAAGTATGGGAGCCCTTCAAGAGCAAGGTAGCAGATGCTTCCTGCCAGATAGGGCTGCTAATTACTGTGTTCTCACAGAGTTTTTCCAACTGTGGGCCAGACACTTGTGCACAGATTTCCTGACAGAAAGATGCCACTCTTCTCTGGCACCTCAGGACCTAATGGGCTACATATTTTGCATAGTGTGCCTTGGGTTATGTCTGATTCTAGCTTTGATTGTTGCAGCTTGGTTTCTGGCGGATGTTGAGCTGAGGGCTATCAGGGGTGTTTGTCGTGGAGTAAAGCCCACATGCTACTCCTTTGGTCTTCACAAGTGCATCAGCAACTCCAACCGGAAGTTCTGTGCCTAAATCAGAGAGGCTTGCTCTATCTGCTGTGCTCTCTTTAAATAAGAAACTTCTAACAATGAAAAGGAACTATTTGACGATTTGAGAAAACATATGAAACAAAAAGTAGAGGGGGGGCCGGGCGTGGTGGCGCACGCCTTTAATCCCAGCACTCGGGAGGCAGAGGTAGGAGGATCGCCGAGAGTTCGAGGCCACCCTGAGACTACATAGTTAATTCCAGGTCAGCCTGGACCAGAGTGAGACCCTACCTTGAAAAAAAAAAAAAAAAAAAAAAAAAAAAAGTAGAGGGGAAACATAAAACCCGTAACTATCCACATGGATTTTGTAAGTGGTGGTATGGGTTACTGTAGGCGTTTATGCATCTTTTAAATTTGTCTGTCCGTCTTGGGAGATATGTAAGCAGGAAATAGTACTCTGTTCTCAAATCTACTTCTGTGTTATGCAGCACAAACCTGGCCTGCTGCTGATGAGTGAATGAGAAATTGCTATGGTACATAGGGTCCATGTATCTGTTCTATATCTGATGGGATTAAGAGCCAGAAGTGGGAAAAGTAACTGCACAGACCTAAGAGTAGGAAATACAGGGACTAGAATGGTGAGGGCCAGGTCTGAGAGGTGGGGAAAAGTCAACTTACAGAGACTTCACTGGGTTCCATGGCATTTCATAAACTGGTCTCCCCAGATTCACCTATCTGTGTGATTGATTAGTCAAATTGTTTTCAATTGCTTTTGACTTAGAGAATTAAACCTTGTAGGAACAAGCATTGCTCATTTGTGTTGATGCTTAAGGTGTGAAGTTGGGACATCTGAGGGAGGTAAATGGCAGAGCTGGTACTCAGTCAAGTGGGAAAATCTTGGGAATCTGCTGAGCCTGGTCAGTGTGTACAGGTGGCTCTTTCAGTCTTTTTTCAAGGGAGTCCAGGTTTGTTGAGCTCTGGACCTAGGAGAATATTTGTGCTGAAGTCAGAGTACTTGCTCGCAATGTATCCTCCCCTTCCCCCTCCTGTTATCTTTGCTTGTTGACATGTGGAGGTGAACTGCGTGATGTGATCCCAGTGGATAATGGGAGGCAGAAGACTTTCACTTGGGAGAAGTACAATGGCCTTGTGGGTGGTCAGGAGAGGGTTTTTGAGGGGGGGAAGCAGAGACAGATTACTTACACGCACACACACACGCATGCACGCACGCATGCACGCATGCACGCGTGCTCGCGTGCAGAAAGGGGGAGGGAGGGAGAATGAGAATGGGCACACCAGGGCTTCCAGCCTCTGCACATAAACTCCAGATACATGCGCGCCACCTTATGTACCTGGCTCATGTGAGTCCTTGGGAATCGAACCTGGGTCCTTTGGCTTTTTCAGCCCTTAACCGCTAAGCCATTTCTTCAGCCTCAGAGGAGAGGTTTTGTACTTGAGAGTTGTGTCAGTCATTTCTCTTGATGTCTTGCTATTGGGCAGCACTGTCAGGACACAGCCATGTAGAGTCTCTATCTCACTGCAGCTGTCTCAGCCACCTGTGGTAGTAGGATAGTTTTCTGGCTGCTTAAATTGCTGACATGACTCTCTCTAAGTCCCTCACTTTTAAGCTTTCACTGAAGCTTTGCTTCATATTGCCTGATCTCTCCCCCCCCCCCCAGGTAGGGTCTCGCTTTAGCCCAGGCTGACCTGAAATTCACTATGTAGTCTCAGGGTTTGCCTGATCTTTTAAGCTGTGGGTACTCCATGGAAGTCATATAGCTGAAGATATGAGTTCCTTGCTTCACAAAAATTCACAACTCACACTGTCCTTCAGTTATTAACCCCATGCAAGGATTAGTTTCCCTTATGACTAGGATTCAGATTGGCACTAGGCCAGAGGTGAAAAAGTAGTGTCTTTGTGGGGTAAAGGTGGATCCTTGGCTCAGCATGGCATTATTGGAAGCCAACTGAGGAATCATGCGTGTGTGGAGAGTTTGCCAGGGTGATTTGTGGATTGGCAGATCCAAACTAGAAGTAGTTCAGAACTCTATGAGTGATTCCAGGGAAGACTAGTATAGGTCAAATTGGAAGTCAGGAAGAAAATACTTGCTTGGTTCTAGTTACCTGCTGTGTTCTGTTGGTAAGTGTCCCAGCAAATCAATTGGCTGCTTCTGACTGGTTTAAGTTCAGTTTCATATTTTTCTGTAATTGAGACCTTCAGAAAAAGCCCAAAGCTTCATTAGTATTTGTGAAATGAGCAAGAACCAAGTGTCCTCCGTAGCTTGGGCTACTCAAGATTTTTTGAGCCTAGGCTCTATTTGGTTTGCTTTGTCTATTTTTAGATGTGAAATGAGTTAATTGTTTTTAGAGAGGTAATACTGTCTGAAACAGTGATTCACCTGTTATTTGTGCTCTGATTCACAAGAAATGCAGATACGTTGGGGCTGTTTGGATACGTTCTTCTGTTGGGAGGAACAGTATCTGTAGCCCTAGTCACATACTAGTGTCCTGCTAGCAGCTGCTACTCTCCATCCTGCCTTTTTTTGGGTGGCGGTGGGGGTTTCAGGGTAGAGTTTCACTCTAGCCCAGGCTAACCTGGAATTCCCTGTGTAGTTTCAGGGTGGCCTTGAACTCCTACCTTTGTCTCCTAAGTGCTGGGATTAAAGATGTGTACCACCATGCCCCAGCTTCATCCTGCCTCTTTTGTACTTGCTTGCCTAGGGATGGGCGGGCTCAGCCATGCTGTGCTGAGGCTTTACCTCTTTTTCACCATGGTGACAGCACTCTGTCATTATGATCATTTGTTGTCCTGATTTTTTTTTCTTACTTTGTTTTCCTATTTCTTCCACTCCTCAGTTTAATATATGGGCTCTTTGGATGTTTGTGGTTGGTGAATCTAGACAATAAATAAAACATAACTAAAGCCTTCAAAATTGAGTTCCTTTTTATGGGAGTAATTTAGAACTAAGTTTGGAAAACAAGGTCTTAACATGTAGTGAATGCTTTTCTGTGTGAAAATCAGAAGACTTTGGAGATGCTGATGAATGTGCAACCTCTCCCTCTGACCTGTGGCATGGATCTTGAGATTTCAGATTAATAAGTAGTTCTTAGGACCTGGCAGGAGGCATGTTTGTGAGGCACAGCTTGCTCTCTCATGCCTCCTTATGGTGGGAGATAATGGGTATGTGGATACCTCCCTCTGAGCAGTGCGGTTGTGTTATTTCCATGCACGTGAGGTTACTGTAATTGATTGCTCACTGGACGCCTTTTATAGGTTAGGGTTGCATGAGCTGATGTGTGTCTGTGTGACTTAGGGCTGGCCAATGGTCCGGACGTGCTGGAGACGGATGGCCTCCAGGAAGTGCCTCTCTGCAGCTGCCGCATGGAAACTCCCAAGAGCCGCGAGATCAGCACCCTGGCCAACAACCAGTGCATGGCCACCGAGAGCGTGGATCACGAAGTAAGCATGTTCATTTTCACTTAAAATAGTATTAAGAAATATAAAGCACAGCCCTTCCTGTTAAATGCCAGTCAGTAGGAGTACATGATCAGGGAAGCAACAAAGACTTTCCACAAAACTGATGGAGCAAATGATAATAATAATAATAATGATAATGATAATGAAGTACTAAGAGTTGACAGAGTAAAAATGCGATTCTAGAGCTTGTGAAAAAGGAATGTAATGTACAAACTGGGTAAAAATGATCTGTTTTGTTCCATGACCATGTATTTATAAAGGTCTTTAATACTCAAGACATGAATAAATTGTGATAAGAAAGTCACTCCAGGTTGTGCTTGCTGCCAGGGATAGACCCATCCCAGCAGGCAGCTTCATTTCCTCTAGCTGTCTCTGATGTATACCTGGGAGGATTTCATGGCCCCCTTGATTTTGCTCCCTTGTAGTGGAAGAACAACAGGCAGTGTGCAGAGAGAATGCTTTCTCTGAGAATTCCTACATTTCTTTATGAAATGAGTTTTTTAGCTCTTGAAGCTACGTGGCTTCAATTGGCCAGGGGAAGAGACTGAGCAGCAAGTTTTGTGGTATGACTTTGACAGAAGTGCTGCTCGTGGTTGCTGGCCTTTGATGTCCTCTGTCTGGTCGCCCTGAGCCATTGGTCTCTGGAGGAAGGACTGGACAGTATGTGGTTCTTTGGTTTTGTTTATTGTCGGCTGTACACCTGTGGCTGTCATTCCAGTGCTATTTTAATTCATTTGATCTTTGGAACCTTTTTGATCACTAAAATATCAAGTATTTAACAGCAGCAGCATGCAAAGCACTGCCCTGAGATTTTACATATTGTTTTTATATAGTGTCCTTACGTTTTGCAGTTGAGGGCAAAGATACCAAGTTTTGTGACCATGATGTCACTGGCTCCAGGGGAAGGGCAAGAACAGAGCTGTTTGCAAAGGTTAAACTCTGTATTATGTAGGGGTCAGCTAGCTGGGACTGATGCTGTTAGAGAAGTGCCTAGCCCTGTCTTTCTCCCCCATGCCTGCTAATACACAAAGTTTCTGGTTTAGCATAGTTGGCAAGGCTGGAGTTTTGCTTCCTAAGAACTGCAGTTTCTCTTGGTCTAGGAACCACATGTTGAAAACCACTCGTTGGCATGGGTGGTAGGAAAGATCTAGTGAACATATCTCAGTTTTAAAGCTTTTCTTCTCTGTGAATTTAATGTACATATATCTACATCTCTATGCTACAAACAGTCCTAGGTGGACAAAAGGAACCAGAACTTTGTTTTATCTCAGACTGTCTGGCCTCTAACCTAGCAGATCATCAGAGACATCTGCCCTACCACTGAAATAGTGATGCCTCATTTTCATTATACTTAGCCTTGTCAGAGTCTTTGCATATCTTTTGAAAAGGAACTTTTTGTTCAACTCTCAGTGCTGTGTTTCCTTGTTAGCCTCTCCTGGTGCTTCCTCCCCCTTAACATAAACCCCAATTTTCACTAAATGTCTCAGTATTAATCTTCATTAAGAAGAAAAACAAGGACTGGAGAGATGGCTGAGTGATTAAGTCACTTGTCTGCCACAAGCCTAACATCCTGAGTTCAATTCCCCAGTACCTACATAAACCAGAAGCACAAAAGTGGCACGTTTGTCTGCAGTTCATTTGTAGTGGCTGGAGACACATGCACATACATATACACACACACTCTCTTTCCCTGTCTGTATCCCTGCCTGTAAATAAATAAAAAGATTTTTTTTGTTTTGTTTTTCGAGGTAGGGTTTCACTATAGTCCAAGTTGACCTGGAATTCACTGTGTAGTCTCAGGGTGGCCTTGAACTCACAGCGATCCTCCTACCTCTGCCTCCCTAGTGTTGGGATTAAAGGCATTTGCCATCATGCCTGGCTTAAAAAGACTTCTTTTTTTTTAAAAGGAAAAGAAGAAAAAACAAAACCACAACAAAAACCCTCTAGGATATTGTCTCAGGTAAAAGCAGTATGTGCAATGAAATAACAAGTTTCCATTATTATAGAGTACCTCATCTATAGTCAAAGTCTGTCAGAAAAAAAACTTACATAATCTTTTCTCTTACTTTTTCTCAAAGAGATTCCATATTTGTTGCAAAGTGTCAAGCTTTCTGGGTTGAGGATCCCAAATGTTTTCTCTACCACCCTTTCTCTAGTTCCCTATACTGATAACCTGTGGGGAAACTGAATTCCAGGTTCTTAACTTAGCTAATGGCTTTCTCATGATATTTACTAAATCAATCATTCCCTTTAGTTCCTGTAGCCTGAAAATTAGATCTGAAGACTTGGGTAGGTTGGAGACTTAAGACTTGCATCATTTAATCTTGGCAAGTATGCTTTGGAGGGTATGGTATGAGGCAGGATAGATGCTTAGTTGACACATTCTTGTCCCTTCTCATCAGCCTTTTTTTTTTTTGTTGTTTGTTTTGGTTTTTCAAGGTAGGGTCTCATTGCAGCTCAGGCTGACCTGGAATTCACTATGAAGCCTCAGGGTGGCCTCGAACTTATTCCAATCCTCCTATCTCTGCTGGGATTAAAGGCATGCGCCACCACGCCCGGCCTCATCAGCCTTTTGTCTGAAGGTTTTAACTCCAAAATGACCACTGCCTGAATATTACTTCATGACAAGTTGTAGTTTTTCACTTCTATTGCTTCTTCTGCCATCAGTGGCTAGAATTCTTTGGTACAGATGAGTTTTCCTTCATCTGCTAGGGTGGTTTGTTGCACTTGAAGTAGGTTTCACACTGGCTGACACAATATATAACTACAGTTCTCTTTTCTCAGAGCAGAGCTCTGACCTCATTACTGTGTATTTGGCATGGTTTATTTTCTCTTTCCCCTTCCCACCTCTTTTTTTGTAGCATTTTTAGGAAATTATGCTTTAAAAATATTTTATTTCATTTTATTTATTTGAGAGAGAGAGAGAGAGAGAGAGAGAGAGGGAGAGAATGGGTGCGCCAGGGCCTCTAGGCATTGCAAACGAACTCCAGATGCGTGCAACTGGCTTACATGGGTACTGGGGAATTGAACCTGGATCCTTTGGCTTTGCAGGCAAGTGCCTTAACTGTTAAGCCATCTCTCCAGCCCACTCATGCTCTTTTCTGAGTTATTTGTGTTATAAACTGTTTTGTTGCAAAATTAAGTCTAGGTCTAGATGTCAGGCCTAACCAGTTCATTTATCTCAGGAGACCTTTGGCAGCACAGTTAAGGCCAAGAAATAGAGTCCTCTTCCTGCCTAGAACACCAGGCCCTAGGGATTCCCATTGTCTTAGATCTTGTAAATCCTACACTTGAGTTGCAACTCAGCAAGTCTCTCTGTATTTCTTGGCAAAACTACAGGTTGATTTGGAGCCTAGGCACAGATCAGCCTAGTCCCTTTGCAAGGCTTGGGAAGGCTGCATCAAGACCTGGCAGGAGATTGATGCTTTTTCTGATGATAGCAGCTGTTTAAGCCTGATGCCTGCCTCTGTCGTGCATTGGCATTTTCAAAATGGTGCTCTAGTTCTGGTAGGAACTGTACATTTATTGGCTGGAACATCTCATATGCCTTATTGCTCAGCTGCATACTTATTACAGGCAAGATATGACAGGCTTGCAATTCTTACCCTACCTTAACCAGCTCTTAAAACATCAAAATGGTTCTCCATAAGCTTCTGAAGTTGAACAGTTCTTCCTTTTACAAAACCATTATGAATACACATATTCAACACATTTGGTTGCTTTCATTCTTTATGTTATTATTAAGCCTCAGATAGCTTTACCCTTGGCTCATGGAACCTGTATTGCAAGGTCAAAAGACAACACAGCTGGGTGTAGTGGCACATGCCTTTAATCCCAGCACTCAGGAGGCAGAGGGAAGGAGGATCACCATGAGTTTGAGGATAGCCTGAGACTACATAGTGAATTTCAGGCCAGTTTGAGCTAGAAAAACAAAACATACAAAAGAGCAATAGAGATTATGTTCATTCTCTTCCTTGGGCTTTCACATACTGTGCACCATCAAGTACTCTAGTTCAGAGCCCTTTTTTTTTTTTTTTTTTTTTTTTTTTGGCTTCTCTGGGCCACATTGGATGCAGAACAATTGTCTAAATACACAAACAGCAATGTAAGTCAAGCAAATAGGGTACGTGTATTATTTTCATAATACCAGCCACCAAAGAATTTTTTAAAAGTCCTCAGGTACTCCTAATGAGACAGTACTTTGTTGGGAGCATCATTAAATTGTCAAGCCAGGTTCCGAGTTTGTGATCACTAAGAAACAATATCTAAGTAATAAAACTTGACATTGTGTTTGAGAATTATTTCATTGGAGACAGTTGAGACTCGAGTTCGCCAGGTGCTCATCAGGTGCTTTGGTTCCTTTTCCTTTTGATTTTCAAGGTAGGGTTTCACTCTAATCCAGGCTGACCTGGAATTCACTATGTAGTCTCAGGGTGGTGCTGGGATTAAAGGCGTGCACCACCATGCCTGGCTCGTTTTACTGTTAGTGTGATTTCTTCTCAAAAATACTTCTTCACAAATGTAGGTGCTGCCACAAAGTGATGACGTGGGTAAGATGTGATTGTGAAATGAGGGATATGTATTCCTGGGAACAGAGGGCCTAGAAAAGCCTAGTAACAAGAAATGATCACATTTTTCTTTAAGTTGAAAATTAGATTGGTGCTCAATGCATTCCATTTGAAAATTGACAGTTGACTGCAAATCCACCAACATAACACTTTTCTGGAAAACTTGAAATCGGTTTTCAAATTCTTGTATCAAATTGAAAAGCAAGGCTTTTTTTTTTTTTTTTTTTTGCTGGTCTTAGGACCGTGTTTAGCCAACATGTCAAAATGTTTAAATTTCATTTTGAATGCTATTATGATTTGATTATATTAAATTTGGTTTCATCTAGAAGATACATTCAACAATTTTTTAAATGAGTGATTAAATCCATTGAATAAGCTGAACCTATAAGCCAGTATTCTTTAAGTTCTGGTACAATTTTTCGTTTTTGATGTCAAAAATAATTTCATCCTATATACATATATACATGCTGTATACAAATATACAGTCTTCAATATCTGGCTTTGATGTAATGATCTTACTTCCAAAAAGTAAATGATGTTACCATAGTCAGCATCAACATGGTTAAAAAAAATTGTGTGGGCAGTGCAAGCGGCGGGCAGTGAAGAGTATAGGACTCTTTTGTTCAGTTGAGGGGGAGGAGGGCATTCAGTTAGGCCTTACAGTATGCTGCTTCAGTGAGAGGCTCCAGCATGGCCACTCTGCTGGTTGCTTTCTTGGGTGCCAGTCCCTGTGCCCTCCTGACGCGGCGTGCTAGTAAGCATGGCCCCAAATCTCCTGGGACTCTTGGGCACTGCTAAGAGCAGTGTCACCCTTTTCCACCACAAAGCTGGTGGGTACTGTGGGGGAAAAACAAAACAAGAAAGTGGAGGAGATGCTAAAAGAGGAGAAAGAGGAATATGTGGTGGAAAAAGTTTTGATCGACATGTTATCAAAGGAAAAGTAGAATATATGATAAAGTGGAAGGGTTTCTCAGATGAGGACAACATATGGGAGCCAGAAGAGAAGCTGGGTTGCCCTGACCTGATTGCTGAGTTTCTACAGTCACAGAAAACAGCACGAGACAGATAAATCAAGCAAGCGCAAAACCGACTGATTCTGAAGCTAAGGGAGAGGAGAGCAAACCAAAGAAGAAAAAAGAGTTAGAAAAGCCACAAGGCTTTGCCTGAGATTTGGAGCCAAAGCAGATTATTGGAGCTACAGACTCTAGTAGAGAGCTCATGTTCCCGATGAAATGGAAAAACTCTGATGAGGCTGACCTGGTCCCTACCAAGGAAGCTGTGGTAGTTTGAATATATGTCCCCCAATATATTCAGTGTTTTTTTTTTTTTTAGTTATAGTTTGCATCTGCAATCACCTTGCTAGAGGCAAGGTCACTGGGGGCCCCAGTCTTAAGGTGTGGTGATGGTTTGAGATTCCATTGTAAAGATATGCAAATGTGCCTAGCAAGAGTTCCTGAAGTGTGCTGTGTGACCTTTTGGCTGTAGTTTTGCTCTGTGTGCTGTGGTGGCTGGTTGGCTTTTGCTCTCTCTGTTTGGCCCTTTGGAGAGTAGGCCGTTTCTCCTGCCTTTATGGAACTTCCCCTGGATCTCTAAGCTTCAATAAATAATATCCCTTCCTCCATAATTGTGCCTGGTCTGGAAGTTCATCTCAGCGAACCTGAAGCTGTCTGCAACAGAAGCCAATGTTCAGTGCCCACATGTTGTCATATCCTTCTATGAGGAAAGGCTGATGTGGCATTCCTACCCCTCGGAGGATGATGACAAAAAAGACGACAAGAATTAACTCTCTTGAGTATCAGCCCCTCTCACCCTTGACTGTGGGTTTCAAGTGGGGAGGGAAGGAATTCTACTTGTCTTTACACCATAAAGCTGGCTAGAGAAGATGCCCTTTGAAGAACCAGCATAGTTTCTGTGCCCTGCAACAGCCCAAGTGCTTTAAAGCTGTTCCAAGCTGTCTGGTTTGTATACTGTTCCAGTGGAGGGGAATGGGTGTTTCAAGGCAACCCATTCTGCACTTTGCTGAGAAAGGCAAAGGGCCTTCTGTGAAGGACCAAACCTGCAGAACTGGGTGTGTAGGGGCTGGAGAGATGGCTTAGCGGTTAAGGCGCCTGCCTCCTAAGCCTAAGAACGCTGGTTCCAATCTCCAGGTCCCACGTTTAGCCAGATGCAAAGTGATGCAAGGGCGCAATGCCGCACTTGACCACAAGGGGACACACGCATCTGGATTTCGTTTGCAGCAGCTGAGAGGCTGCTGGCGCGCCCATCTCTATCTGTCTCCCTCTGTCTCTCTCTGTGTCTCTCTCAAAAAAAAAAGAACTTTGTGTGTAGGAGAGCAAAAAAGATACTGTTGATATTTCAAAGAGCGTCTCCACAATCCATAGCCTTCTTTCCAATATATTATATTATATTCCCAAATGCAGTGTTCACTGCATTTTTACAGTGTAGCATGTATGTAGTTTTGGTTATTACTGGTGTATTAATTGGGGGGAGAAAGGGGGTAGGGAGAAGAGATGGACAAGATGCTTGTGATTAAAATTAGGGGCCTGATTGGGGAAATGGTGAAGCAGTGGAAAGAACAGCTAATGGATGATTCAGTTCTAGGTTCAGAATACTTTACCTTTTCAAAATATTTCATTGGCACCAGAAAGGTGAACTGTGGGAGACTGCTTCAAAGCTGTAATGTTTCCTACCTGAGTGTCATGTTTCCATAAAGGACAAAGCGAGTTCTTAAGTTGACCAAAGCTGACATTTTAAAGTTGGAAACTGAAGCAGGAAAGTCTTTAATTGGAGAGTATATTCAGGCAGATCATTTTACCTCAGTGGTGCTAATATTGAAGTTAGGAGGGGGGGAAAAAGACCCTTTCTTTTCCAATCATGGAGTTATAAATACCACTTTGTCCATCCAAACCACTGGCTAAAGCATTCGTGGGAAGGGCAGAGAGTGGCATAGGAGATAGGAGAGCCTGTTCTTAAGGTGGAAAACTATTATTTTTCAACTTTGAACTCTGAAACTTAGTGGCAGGGTTCAGTCACTAACAGCACAAATTTCATTGAGTCGATTCAGAGGTTGAATACCTCAAAAGCCCTGGTCTCAGGAGACAATTGGCTTTCATATTGGGGTAGAGATTGACTTGAAAACACAAAATAAAACCTTCAGATTAACATACCTAAAATTCTCTGTCTTGAATCATAGGACCCATCAATTCTTGGTATTGTCTAGACCTGCATCTAGTGCTACATTTTAGGCATGCGTTAGATGTCTGAAAATTATGTTTAAATGTCTTAATAAAAGTATAGATTATTAGAAAGTATAGATTATTGTGTGTATGGGCATGTGTATAGAGGTCAGAACACAACCTCAGATGTTGGTTCCTGCCTTGCAGCTTTGTTTAAAGCAGTGTCTCTTTTTGTTCACTACTCTGTTCATCAGCCTAGCTTGTCTGGAAGCTTCTGGGGATTTTCCTGTCTCTGCCTCTTATCTCGTCTTGAGAGTGCTGGAATTACAGAAACATACTGCCACACCCAACTTTATGTGGGTTTTAGATATCCAAAGTCAATCTTTGTGTTTATATGGTCAGTGCATTATCCAGTGAGCCATCCCTCAGACACAGTACTTTCAAACAATCTCTGAAATTGGTGAAGATTTAGTGCTTTTCCCTTAAGAAATTCAGTCTTTATGATGTGGCATTATCCATTTTTAATGCTTTAACACATAAGTTTCCTTTTTCTTTTCCCTTTTCTTTTATGCTTCATTAAGTGTGAATTTTGGGTTCAATTACATCTTAATTTCACAAGTACCTCTCTCTAACCTACCATTCCAGGACACCTTCGATAATTATGTTGATATTTTGTCAGTGGATAAAGAAAATCACTTTATTTTTTATTGCTTCACCTAACTCTGTTGGTTTCATTTTATCTTTCATTTTTAATCATTTATTATTATTATTATTATTATTATTATTATTATTATTATTATTTTGAGGCAGGGTCTCACTGTAGCCAGGCTGTCTTGGAGCTCACTCTGTAGCTCCATGCTGGTCTCAAACTCACAGTGATCCTCCTTCCTCAGTCTCCTAAGTGCTTGGATTAAAGGTGTAAGCCGCCATACCTGGCCTTAATTGTGTGTTTTAATGGCAATAGAGAAGCTGATTCTTTAATGAAATATTTTCATCAGTAATAAAAATGGCATGTTAAAGGCACTTGTTTGCAAAACCTGCTAGCTCTGGTTCAGTTTCCCAACACCAACATAAAGCCCAATGCAAAGGAGCACATACATCTGTGACCCTAATGTGCCAACCACAATGTGAGGCGGACCCAGGGGAATCCAAAGTTGCACGGGCCATCATTTGTACTCTGGCAGGTGGAGCACAGACACCCCAAAGTTGTCCTCTAACGTCCACACACTAATGAGATACAATTTGTAAGAGCAAGAGTGGGTTTTTGTTTTTGTTGTAGTTTTTTGTTTTTTGTTTTGTTTTTCAAGGTAGGGTCTCACTCTAGTCCAGGCTGGCCTAGAATTCACTCTGTAGTCTCAGAGTGGCCTTGAACTCAAGGCAGTCCTCCTATATCTGCCTCCCAAGTGCTGGGATTAAAGGCGTGCACTACAATGCCCAGCTTTTTTTTTTTTTTTTTTTTTTAAACTTTTCAAGGTAAGGTCTGGCTCTAGCCCAGGCTGACCTGGAATTCACTCTATAATCTCAGGGTGGCCTCGAACTCATGGTGATCTTCCTACCTCTGCCTCCCCAGTACTGGGATTAAAGGTGTGTGACAGTACACCTGGCTAGCAAGAGTATTTTGTAAGTCATTTCACATTTGATCAATGTAATCTGCAAACATTTCAAATCCTATCGCATACTAACTTGATGGAAATGTCATGGTGGTATCTACTGCACATAATTTCTAGTGCTTGCATTCTCCATATCCCCGAAGGTATGCAAAAGAAATGTGTGTTCAGCTGTAAGTGATAAAGATACAAAAGAAATTAAGGAGCTGAAAAAAATTTGAGAAGGCACTACTTTTTTTCAGTTCAACTACTTTGTCCTTCTTTTTAGGTTTTTCGAGGTAGGGTCTTTATCTAGCCCAGGCTGACCTGGAATTCACTATGTATTCTCAGGGTGGCATCAAACTCACAGCGATCCTCCTACCTCTGCCTCCCGAGTGCTGGGGGATTAAAGGCGTGCGCCACTATGCCCGGTGCTTAACCGAGCCCTGATACATACCAAATTTGGCAGCATCGTTTTTCATATAGTGTCTTTTCAAATTATAATATTTCAAAAACTTGAAAACTTTCCCTACAAATTAATCAGAATGCCTTACATTTGCTTCAACAAAAAGTAATTATCCAGTTTTGTTTTGTTTATTTATATTTATTTATTTGAGAGTGACAGACAAAGAGGCAGATAGATAGAGAATGGGTGTTCCATGGCCTCCAGCCACTGCAAATGAACACCAGATGTGTGCGCCACCTTGTGCATCTGGCTTACTTGGGTCCTGGGGAATTGAGCTTTGAATCAGGGTCCTTAGGCTTCACAGGCAAGCACTTAACTGCTAACCCATCTCTCCAGCCCCAGTTTTTTATTTAAAATTTTTTATTTATTTGCATATATGTGTGCATGTATGTGTGTGTGCACAGGCTTCTTACCACTGTAAACAGCAGATCTTTTTGGTTTTTTCCAGGTAGAGTCTCAATCTAGCTTAGGCTGACCTGGAACTCACTCTGTTCGTCCCTGGTTGTCCTTGAACTCATGGTAATCCTTCTCCCACTGCCTCATGAGTGCTAGGATTAAAGGCATGGGCTGCTCCCAGGCTGGTCTTGAATACTCACAGTGATCTTTTTATCTCTTTTTCCTGAGTATTGGGATTAAAGGTGTGCACCGCCACTCTTGGATTTTTTTTTTTAATTTTATTTATTTGAGAGAGAGAGGGAAAGAGGGAGATAGAGAGCATGGGCACACCAGGGCCTCCAGACACTACAAACTCACTCCAGATGCATGCACCCCCTTGTGCATCAGGCTTATGTGGGTACTGGGGAATTGAACCAAGGTGCATAGGCTTTGCAGGCAAACTCCTTAACCGCTGAGCCATTTTCCCAGCCCCACTCCTAGCTTTTTAAACTTAAAAATATTATTTACATGTGTGTGTGCACACATCAGAGCTGCAAACACAAGACGTTTTGTCTAGCTTGTGTGAATGGTTTGGGAATTGAACCTGGGCCAGCAGGTTTTGCATGCAAGCACCTTTAACAGCTGAGCCATCTTCTCCAGTCCACACCAGATATTTTGCATATGGTTTATGTGGGTAGCTTGGTAATTGAACCTGGGCTGGTAGGCTTTACAAGCAAGTTTCTTTAGCTGCTTAGCCATCTTTCCAAACTCCTTCCTTTTGTCCATGTGTGTTTGTATGTATATTTGTATTTAGATGCCAAAGGATAGTCTTGGATGTTGTTTCCTGGGGTATATCACCTTTTGGAGGGGGGTATATGTGTGTAGTATGTATGGTAAATGCACATATGTGTACAGATGCAAACACCTCTTGCACACACTTGCTGACATCAGAGGAGGAGTTAAGGGGTTACCTATTGCTCTTCTCCCTTTTTTGAGATGTCCAGTCACTCACTAAAGCTAAAGCTCACTCTTTTGTGGTTAGCCTAGCTGACAAGTTAGCCCCAGAAATGCACCTGTCTCTGCCCCCCTTAGTTCTGGGGTTATTCAGCATGCATGGCCATTCTGTGTGTTTTTTTTTTTTTCCCCTGGGTACTGGGAATTGGACTCAGATTCTCATGCTTATAAAGCAAGCACTCTTACCCACTAGGCCATCTCCCAGCATTCTTTTGTGTGAGTGTGTGTGTGTGTGTGTATGTTTGGCCGGGGGTGGGGGAGACATGGTCTCTCATTGCCCTAGAACTTGACTGGTCAGCAGTGAGCTCCATAGATTCTTCTGTCTTCATTTTCTCAGTGATGGTATTACAAATATGCACCACTATGTTTGGTTTGTTTTTATTTTATAGTTTAAATTATTTTTTTTTACATTTTTATTTATTTGAGAGCCAGGGAGAGAGAATGAATGGTTGCTCCAGGTTCTCCAGCTGTTGCAAACAAACTCTAGATGCATGTACCACCTTGCGTATCTGGCTTTACATGGGTCCTTGGGGAGTCAAACCTAGGTCCTTTGACTTTGCAGGCAAGTGCTTTAACAGCTAAGCCCTATTTTTTTTTTATTTGTAGATTTATTTATTTATTTATTTATTTATTTATTTATTTATTTATTTATTTATTTATTTATTTTGAGGTAGGGTCTCGCTCTACTTTCTCTAGCCCAGGCTGACCTGGAATTCACTCTGTAGTGTCAGGGTGGCCTCTAACTCACAGCAATCCTCCTACCTCTGCCTTCCTGAGTGCTGGGATTAAAGGCGAGCACCACCACCTCCGGCTTATTTTATTAAATTTTTGTTTGTTTGTTTATTTATTTGAGAGCAACAGACAAAGAGAAAGAGGCAGAGAGAGAGAATGGGCACACCAGGGCCTTAAGCCACTGCAAATGAACTCTGGATGCATGTGCCACCTTGTGCATCTGGCTTATGTGGGTACTGGCTAATTGAGCCTCGAACCAGGGTCCTCAGGCTTCACATGCAAGCGCTTAACCATTTAGCCATCTCTCCAGCCCTTATTTTATTTTATATATTTTTTTGGTTTTTCTTTTTAAATTTTGTTTGTTTATTTATTTATTTGAGAGCAACAGACAGAGAGAGAAAGAGGCAGATAGAGAGAGAGGGAATTGGCGTGCCAGGGCCTCCATCCACTGCAAATGAATTCCAGATGCATGGGCCACCTTGTGCATCTGGCTTATGTGGGTCCTGGGGAATCGAGCCTTGAGCCAGGGTCCTTAGGCTTCACAGGCAAGCGCTTAACCACTAAGCAATCTCTCCAGGTCCTATTTTATTTTATTTTATCTTATTTTTGAGAGAGACAGAGAGGGAGAGGAAGACAGATAGAGATGGGTGCACCAGCAGCCTCTCAGCTGCTGCGAGCGAAATCCAGATGTGTGTGCCCCCTTGTGGTCAAGTTTGGCATTGCACCCTTGCCTCACTTTGCATCTGGCTAAACGTGGGACCTGGAGATTGGAACCAGCGTTCTTAGGCTTAGGAGGCAGGTGCCTTAACCGCTAAGCCATTTCTCCAGCCCCTGTTTTATTTTTTTAATGTCGATTCTATGGCTCAAACTAAGGTCTTCCTGCTTGTAGGGCATTTTACTATGTTGTTTCTCCAGCCCATCTATCCACTTTTTATTGAACAATCTTCTTTAATTTTCTTCCTCCTGTCCTCTCAGTGATGGGATTGCAAATATGCCCCCACCCTGCCCCATTTCTCTTTCTTTTTCTTTCTTTTTTGGGGGGGCAGGGGATGTGTTTTCAAGGAAGGGTCTCACTCTAGCCCAGGCTGACTGGAATTCACTATTTAGTTTCAGGGTGTCCTTGAACTCTTAGTGACCCTCCTACCTCTGTCTCCCAAGTGCTGAGATTAAAGGTATTCTCCACCACACTCAGCTCTTTCTTCTTTTTTGAGGTAGGGTCTCACTGTAGCCCAGGTTGACCTGGAATTCACTGTGTAGTCTCAGGCTGATCTTGATCTCAAAGCGATCCTTCTACCTCCGCCTCCCGAGTGCTGGGATTAAAGGCATGTGCCACCATGTCTGGCAATGTAATTTTTCTTTTTTGAGGTTCTGTTTTCTTTTCAGACATTGTAAAGCCATGCTTTGTTTAAAAGTATTAACAGATATGGGATTATATTTACTTTTATTGTGAAAATAGCAAAAAAATAAAAATAAAAAACCGGAAAGCAATGTTTGGACCCTTCTGCATCTCAGGAGCTAATGCAGCATGAAGTGCCAGGCTGGTGTAAAGAGCAGAGGGCAATGAGTGAAGCATGGCTGAGTTGTGGATGTAGCTTTAATAATCAAGTAAGAATACTTACCAATCTTCTCAACAACATTAAGCACCTGTCATTTTCATTGGAAGGTTAAAACATTGGTAATTGATGCATTTCACTCTTCAAGTCACCACAAGCACACATTATATCTGGTAGTGCCAAGTTGACCATCTGTGCTGGAAAGATCACATACTGGAAGCTGCACACCATTGTGAAATTTAACCCATATATGGCTACAAATGACAAGAGACTACATCTGTTTATGATGCATGACATTGTGGCACAGCATTGTCATCTATAAAGTTATTACAGTTGAATCACACAAACAAATCTCATAATGTTCTAAGTAAGATTACAGTTTTGTACTGAGCCACAATCATAGGTGTTGTGAGCCCAACATGGCCCACAGACTTGTGGGTTGGAACCCCAGGCCTAGCTACTTCATAGTTACGGAGTTGTACAAGTATAAATGCACCATGAAGAGTGAGCACACTAGTGGATGTTAACACAATAGTAAATGTTTATTGATAGTAGTTGAATATATTGTATTGCAACAATCTTTAAGAAACCACTATGTAAGGAGAGATGACTCAGCAATTAAAGGTGCTTGCCTGCAAAGCCTGACAGACTGGGTTTGATTCTCCCAGTACTCATACAAAGCCAGATGCACACAGTGGTGAAAGCATCTGGAGTTTGTTTGCAGTGGCAAGGCCCCAGTATACCCATACTTACTCTCTTTCTCCCTCCCTCCCTTTTTCTCCCCCGTAATACATAAATAACAATATTTCAAAAGAGAAACCACCATTTGTTCAACTATGGTAACACATAATAACACATGTCAGTAATCCCAGTATTTGGAATGCTGAGGTAGGATGATTGTATGTTCATGACCAGTTGTAGCTACAGAATGTTTCGGGACAGTCTGGGCTACAGTGTGCAATCCTGTCTAAAACAGAAAAAGGATGACCAGTTGTGGCTACAGAATGTGTTTCTGGACAGTCTGGGCCACAGTGTGAGATCCTGTCTTAAACAGAAAAAGGCAACCACCTTAACTGCTAAGCCATCTTTCCAGCCCATATGCCTCATACTTAATTACCAGACGGTGGAACCTTTGGGATGTTGAACCTTGCTAGAGGAGGTTTGTTGCCAAGGGTGGGCCTTGAGCTTTTATAGTGCAGTCCTGCTTGCTAGCTAGCCCTCTCTTGCTGTGTCCTTCCTGCTGATATGTGTCTACGTGAGCTAGCTTCCTGCTCCTGGCATGCTCTTCCTTTCATGACAAGACTTCCCTTAAAAGCTATAAGCCATGGGCTGGAGAGATGGAGAGATGTCTGCTAAGCCTAAGAACGCTGGTTCCAATCTCCAGGTTCCAATCTCCAGGTCCCATGTTTAGCCAGATGCAAAGTGATGCAAGGGCACAATGCCGCGCTTGCCCACACAGGGGCGCACACACCTGGATTTCGTTCACAGCAGCTGAGAGACTGCTGGCGCGCCCATCTCTATCTATCTTCCTCTCCCTCTCTGTTTCTCTGTGTCTCTCTCCAAAAATAAAATAATAATTTAAAAAAAAAAAAGCTATAAGCCAGAATAAATGATTTCCTTCTGTAAGTTTCATTTTTGCTCAGGATTTTTTTCTCAATAATGAGAAGGTAATAGCGACAAGGTCCCGGTTGTAATATAACATTTGTAACTTAAGACTGATAGTGAGTCAAATTCTAGTGTAGGACTTTTAGCCTCAGCACAGTTTATCTTTTGAGCCAAATAATTACTTGTGCAGAGGTGTGTCTTGTTGGCTCTTGGATATTTAGCAGTATCTCTGGTCTCCATCCATTAGATACTAGACTCCAGATATTATCAAATGTCCCTGGGAGGCTTTGCTCGGGTTGAGTGCTATACTTTCTTGATACCTCTTTTACGCTGATTTTTCTGTCTTGTGCCTCTGTGTCAATGAGGAGGTGTTCTCTTTATGTCCCCTATCCCCAACTTGCTGTGACTTGTGACTCAGTATGAGGGTCTGAAGGTGGGTAATATACCACCTTGGTCCCATGTTAGACAACTCCCAGCCTCCCATTGCAAGGAAGATAAGCCCGTGTCCAGGAGGAGGAGTAACCAGGTCTCTGTAGGATCCTAGCCAGGACTGTGTACAAGTTGGCCAGACACAATGGGGTCTCTTCTGTATTCAGCCATAGGATTGTTTTCCCACCTGAGGTAGAGTCTCACTCTAGCCCAGGCTGACCTGGAACTCACAGCGATCCTACTACCTCTGCCTCACCTGTGCTGGGATTAAAGGTGTGCACTACTATACCTGGGTTAGCCATAGGTTTTGATTCCCCTTTTGTTTATTGAGCAAGAAGAGTCCCTGTGGCTTTTCTGCTGAGGCAGTAACTCTTAGTTTGTTCTTGTCCCACATTCCTGAGCCCTACCAAGCACTGCTTCCCATAGGCTATGACCTCCAGGGTTTATGTATGCCCTGATAGCTCAAATCATCCTTAGTGAGATTTCTGTCTTCCCTTTACTGCTGAGCTAGGCTTTGTGAGCAGTCCCCTGACTGGAGGGAGGGAGGGCAGCCCTGTTCTGACAGCTTTCTTGTGATACAGTGTTATTTTATTTTATTTTATTTTTGAATGAGAGAGAGAGAGGGAGCAAGAAAGGGGGGAGGGAATTGGCACGCCAGGGCCTCTAGCCACTGTAGTCGAACTCCAGACACATGCTCCACCTTGTGAGCATGTGTCACCTTGTGTGTCTGGCTTATGATGGTTTTAAGGAGTGGAACCTGGGTCTAGTACACTCCATTTGCTAAGCTAACAGACCCAATAGTTCTCGAGAGTCTCCAGTTTTTATCTTCTTTCATGTTCTAGGTGTGCTAGGATTACAGACGTTCTCACTATCATCTCCAAGTTTACTTGGGTTCTGTGGACCTGGACTCAATAACTTATGCTTGTGCACCATCTCTCCTGCCCCTGCCTTAACATCTGACCACAGCGATGGCCATTTCCTGCTTGCCCAGAACAACAGAGGGTGATCTCTTTTGTTTGTATCTCAGAATGGTTTTTAAACTTTATATTTACAACTTCCATACATATAGAAAATATATCATGAACATAGTCCTCTCTTATTACCCTCCCCTTTCCCCCACCTGAATTCGCCATCCATTGAATAACTATTTCTTTCCAACAAATTTCCCTTCTATTTTTATGTCATTTCCTCCTTACTATTATGCACGTCTTGTGTAGGTAGTATCAGTCACTGTGAGGCAATGAATACTGTCTGAAAGACAGTATTATAAGCAGTCCTCCCCTTTTGGCTCTTAGATTCTTTCTGCCACCTCTTTTGCAATAGACCCTGAGCCTTAGAGGGTATGATAGAGCTGTCTCAGTGCTGAACATACCACTGTCCCTTCTCAGCACTTTGGTGTGCATCTCAGAACCTTTATGCAGGTGACCCTTGCCCCATGTTGGCCCTTAGGCCATCCTCCTTGTATCTCTGATTACTTCTGCTTTCTTTGGATATTTTTTTCCCTTCCTTTAAAGTGATTGCTTTCTGCATTATTGTGTTTTCACATTGATTTTCACATCTCTAATTTGCATTCTGTTCTGCTCTGAAGGCCTCTTCCATCCCTTCCTTAGCTTGAGCCTGTCTATGGTTCTGGTTTTGCACTGACCTCAGTCCTTAAAGAGGTGAATGAGCACAGATGTGCTGGGGCTAGTGTGGGGTGTATGAGTGTGTGTGTGTGGGGTGGGGTGGCGGTGCCATTTTATTTACTATCTGAAGCCATTCCCCTTGGAGTTAATAATACCTTATTTCATAATGTTCATAATGTTCTGTGTACTTACTGTAACTCCATCCAAAACCAATGTGATTGGCTTCTTTATGGGTCTCTTTAAATGCATCTTGTCTCTTTTCTGTTGATTATATAGCTCTTGTTATTGATGGGAGACAAACTTTGCTTCTTTCTCAAAAAAGTTTACTTGAGAGAGAACTTTTTTTGTAATTTAATTAATTAATTAATTAATTTGCAAGCAGAGAAACACACCCACACACACGGGGGTGGGGGGAGAATGAGAATGGGTGTGCCAGGGCATCTAGCTGCTGCAAATGAACTCCAGATACATGTGCTACTTTATGCATCTGGCTTTATGTGGAGTCTGGGGAATCGAACCTGGGTTGTTACGGTCTTGTTCTTAGTTGCTGAACCATCTCTCCAGTCTTGAGAAATAACTTTTTAAAAATTGCATTTTAGCACATTTTTCTCCTTTAATTTTGTCCTGTTCTAACCCTAGAATACGACAATAATGAATCTGAGAATGTTTATTATTTTATTTTTGTTTTTCAAAATAGGGTTTCACTCTAGCCCAGGCTGACCTGGAACTCACTATGTAGTAGTATCAGGATGGCTTTAAACTCACAGTGATCCTCCTACCTCTGCTTCTTGAGTGCTGGGATTAAAGTCATGCGCCACCACATCTAACTTATTTCATTTCATTTTTTAATATTTTATTTATTAGAAAGAGAGGGGAAAAGATGGAGATAGAAAGAATGGGTATGCCAGGGCCTCTAACTACTGCAGACTAACTACAGGTGCATGCGCCTCCTTGTGCATCTGACTTATATGGGTACTGGGAATTGAACCTGGGTCCTTAATCTTAGTAGGCAAGCACCTTAACCTCTAAGCTATCTCTGTAGCCCTCGTTTTATTTTTCTATGAGAGAAAGAGAGGGAAAGAGAGAGAGAATTGGCACACTCCAGATGCTTGTGCCACCTTATGCGCATGCGTCACCTTGTACGTCTGGCTTATGTGGGTTCTGGGGAGTCAAACTTGGGTCCTTAGGTTTCACAGGCAAGCACCTTAACCGCTAAGCCATCTTTTCAGCCCCCTATTTTATTTTTTTCACGGCAGGGTCTCACTGTAGCCCAGGCTGACTGGGACTCACTCTGTAGTCTCAGGCTTGCCTTGAACTCTTGGTAATCCTTCCACTACCTCTGATTCTCCAGTGCCAGGATTAAAGTCATGTGCCACCAAGCCCAGCAAGAATGTTTATTGATGGTGTTTCTTGTTCACAACTCTCCCTGCCACAATCTCTGCTACTTATTCTAATTTTAGCTGGTTAATTTTGCCTTGGTCTTCAGTCTGAGCTCATCAGTGGCAAGCACTGTGTTGGGTGATGTAGTCTGAGCAAAGGGACCAGAGTGCTGGGCACACGAGGCTATGGGGGACATTTTTACTTTCAAACCACCACAGTAGACAATATTTGAAATTTGATGTGAGCTTATGCAGTGTTCATTGTACTTTGGTCTCTGTTCTTAGAAGCTTTTCATATCTATATATTTGAAAGAGAGAGAATGAGAATGGGCAAGCCAGGGCCTCCAACCACTGAAATGAACTCCAGATGCATGTGCCCCTTTGTGCATCTGGCTGCGTGGGTCCTGGAGAGTCAAACCAGTATCCTCTGGCTTTGCAGGCAAATGCCTTAACTGCTAAGCCATCTCTCCAGCCCCCACTTTTCTTTTTTTAACTTTCATTTATTTGAGAGTAAGGGGAAGAGGCAGGTAGAGAGAGAAAGAGAGAGAATGGCGCCTTTAAATATGAGCCATATTCCCAGCCCAACTCTCTGCTTTTCTAATTCAGATAACTGGATAAAATAAAAATTTTTATTATTTTTTAAATGATCACTTAAATAATACATGCTCTTATAAAACAATTCAAATATTAATAGAGCTTTAAGTTTTTTATTCTAAACTTAAGGAATCATTCTTAATATCTTTTTTTTTTTTGGTTTTGCGAGGTAGGGTCTCACTCTGGTCCAGGCTGACCTGGAATTCACTATGTAGTCTCAGGGTGGCCTCGAACTCTTGGCGATCCTCCTACCTCTGCCTCCCGAGTGCTGGGATTAAAGGCGTGTGCCACCACGCCTGGCTTCTTTTTTAATTTTTAAGATTTTATTTATTTTTTTATTTATTAGAGAGGGGAGAGGGAGAAAGAGTGAGAACGGGAGCACCAGGGCCTCTGCCACTGCAAACGTACTCAAGACGCTTGTGCCACCATGTGCATCTGGCTTACGTGGGACCTGGATTATCACACCATGGTCCTTGGGCTTCACAGATATGTACCTTATCTGCTAAGCCATCCCTCCAGCCCTGATATCTTTTTGTTTCTTTGTTTTTCGAGGTTGGGTCTTGCTCTAGTCCAGGCTGGCCTAGAATTCATTCCATAGCCTTGGGATGTCCTCAAACTCAATCCAGTCCTACTTCTGCCTCCCGAATGTGGGATTAAAGGCTCATTCTTAATATCTTTACACATCCTTTTATTCATCACATCACATTTCTTTTTTTGTTTTGCTTTGTTTTTTGAGGTAGGGTCTCACTCTGGCCAAGGCTGATCTGGGATTCATTCTGTAGTCTCAGGGTGGCTCTGAACTCATGGCAATCCTCCTACCTCTGCCTCCTGAGTGCTGGGATTAAAGGCATGTGCCACCATGCCCAGCTACATTTCCCTTTTTAAAATAACTCATTTTTAAGCCAGGCGTGGTGGTGTTTGCCTTTAATCCCAGCACTCAGGAGGCAGAGGTAGGAGGATTGCCATGAGTTCGAGGCCACTCTGAGACTATATAGTGAATTCCACCGTAGCCTGAGCTAGAGTGAGATCTTACCTTGGAAAACTAAAAAAATAAAAATAAGCCCGGCATGTGGCGCACGACTTTAATTCCCAGCACTTGGAAGGCAGAGGTAGGAAGAGTGCCGTGAGTTCGAGGCCACCCTGAGAATACAAAGTGAATTGGATCCAGGTCAACCTGGGCTAGAGTGAGACCCTACCTCGAAAAAAAAACAAAAAAAAAAGGAAAAAAAAAGTAAAAAATAAAAATAAATAACTCATTTTTAACCAGGCATGGTGGCACATCCCTTTAAAGATTTTATTTTTGGGCTGGAGAGATGGCTTAGTGGTTAAGGCATATGCCTGCGAAGCCTAAGGACCCGGTTCAATTCTCCAGGTCCCATGTAAGCCAGATGCACATGGCGCATGCGTCTGGAGTTTGTTTCCAGTGGATGGAGGCCCTGGTGCACTAGTTCTCACTCTTCCTCTCTCTGTCTCAAATAAATAAATAAGTAAATAAATAAATAAATAAATAAAATCTTTTTAAAAAGATTTTATTTTTTTATTTATTTATTAGAGACAGAGAGAAGGAGAGTGTGAGAATGGGTGCACCAGGGCGTCTAGCCACTGTAAACGAACTCCAGACGTTTGCGCTCCCTTGTGCATCTGGCTTACGTGGGACCAGGAGAATCGAACTGGGGTCCTTAGGCTTTGCAGGCATGTGCTTTTACCACTAAGCCATCTCTCCAGCCCTGGCACATGCCTTTAATCCCAGTACTTGAGAGGCAGAGGTAGGATAAATGCCTTAAGTTCGAGGCCAGTCTAAGACTACCTAGTGAATTTCAGGTCAGCCTGAGCTAGAATGAGGCCCTACCTCAAAATAAACAATAAGGTCCTGAGAAAGGGTGCATAGTAGACTCACTTAATGGAGGAGTGGGAAGAGGGTGGTTATTTCAGGATGTACATGCCCCCTTCTTCCTATTCTGAGTTTTGTCCCATGAGTATCGGCCAATGCCACGATGGTTTTTAAATACAATTTCTGGATGATGCTAACATAGTTCTCGTGTGGGTATCATTGAAACTCTTGTTTGCCTGGCAGTACCTGTTGGTTGTTTTTATCGCTGTTGCTGCAGTCTTTTGAAATATACTCTAGCATACTTAGTCACACCTTCAGGTGGAATTGTAAGGAAAGAGTATACATTTGAAATCTTTTTGATTCATATTTCAGATTACTTGCCAGAAATGTGTGGCAGATTTCAGTGCTGTATTCCTTTTGGTATCCCTTGGCTACTGTGCTGAATAACATTGTTGTACCTGCAGAGTGTGAGAGTACTAGAGGCTGGACCTATTCCTTTGATAACCAGCATGTTTGAGTGTTCATCATTTGCTTTGGAGCATCTGTTAAGTATTCTTTAGTGAATTGCCACTTAATTCTGTGCCTTTTCTCCTGTTGATCTATTTGCTGTTTTCTTATTGGTCTCAGAGAGAGAAACTTTACATAGTGAACCAGCACTCTTTTTTTCTGCATAGCAAATAGTCATTCTTTGTCCACCAAGTTGTGGCTTATATGAACCTCTCACATGTCTTCACTCACAGCAGCTTCTGTTTCCACACCAATTGTCCTTGAATCCTGCTCCTCTCTGGACTGTAGATTAGATGTAGGGGACTTTCTTCCTTTGTTTCTAGCATCTCAGCTCTTAACTATTGTGTGCAAGCTCCGGCTATCCTAGACCACTTGGTGGCTTACCGCACTGTTCCCTGCTGTTCCTCCATGGTGGCCCAGGCTTTACTTCCTGTTATATGTCCATGTGCAACTCTCCTCTTACCCTGATATTTTTCTTGATTTATGCCTAACCTGAGAACCTAGTTCTCAGAGTGTGGTCTCTGCTGCTGTCTTTACCAGGTTGTGCAGCAGACAGTAAGCTCCTTCTTCAGGTACCTGGTGCTGGTATGTGTGTAGCAGGTACTTCATGCTGCTCACTGTTTCAAACTTGCCTCTTGAGGCTCTCAGCTCCTTTGGTCAGCTCACACTTGCTGAGTACCTTTCTTGTGTGCACTTTACAGTGTCAGTGGGTGGGAAAGCTGTCCTCTCACAGCTCTGTCACTGACCCCTGGTCTTGTCTGCTTGCAGTTGGGCCGGTGCACAAACAGCGTGGTCAAGTATGAGTTGATGCGCCCATCCAACAAAGCACCACTCTTGGTGCTGTGTGAAGACCATCGGGGCCGCATGGTGAAGCACCAGTGCTGCCCTGGCTGCGGCTACTTCTGCACAGCGGTAAGAGCCCAGCCCGCCTGTCGGGCCTTGAGAGTCCTCTATAGAGACTCATCCCAGCATCACACCCCATTTGGAGCCTACTCTGCAGAAGTCTTCAGCACTTCACAAGCCCCTTACTGAAGCTCTTGAGCTTTTTTTGATGTAAACAGGTAGCCTGGTGTCCTCCACTCTCCTTGTTTTGTGCTGTGGGCTCCTGTCTTAGGTACAGAGGGACATTGCTCCTCTCTCTAGTATACTTCATCTATTGCTAGTGAGATCTTGTCTTCAGTGACTCCATTCATTAGATATATGTACTCACTAGGGAAGGCATCTTCCATGGAGCCTGGGTGTATGCTGCAATGTCAGGCACTTAATGATGTTCTGCTGCCAGGAGCTTCCACTCTCAGGGTTTGTCTTTGGACTCCATCCATACCTTATGTTCTCCCCAGTCTTCAAAGATCCCCGCCCTCTTTTTTTTTTTTTTTTCTGCTGAGAAAGGGTACATCTCTGAGTCTTCTTGTCCCAGGTTTTCTGCAAAATCAGCTATCCTTTCTCATTGAAATTCCAACTTTGGGTATCTCTGTTTGTCCGTCAGCCTATGGAGTGTGTGCTCTCTGTGAGATCTTTCTCTACTTGGTTAGAGAGACCTAAGCTGCTTTAGTTACAGGGCGTAGGAAGAGGTAGTCAGGTGCCCTCTTCCAGCCTCTGTTCTTTCTGGAGCTCATTGCAGATTCAATTTCCTTCTTGTTTCTCTTCTGCTGGTTATTGGGTCTAGGACTAGGCTTCTACTTGCCTCCCACACCTGTTCCCACTTTTGCACAGCCTCACTGGTTCAGTAGAGCTTTGTGTATTTGTCTGTCAGCCTAGATTTAAAAATGACTTTCATCTTCCTGTTTCTTAGGGTAACTTCATGGAATGTCAGCCTGAGAGCAGCATCTCTCACCGCTTCCACAAGGACTGTGCCTCTCGAGTCAACAATGCCAGCTACTGTCCCCACTGTGGGGAAGAGACATCCAAGGCCAAAGAGGTGACCATAGCAAAAGCAGACACGACCTCTACGGTGACTCTGGCCCCAGGGCAGGAGAAGAGCTTGGTCGCCGAGGGCAGGGCTGACACAACTACGGGCAGGTACTTGGCAAAGTATCTCTAGCCAAGCTTTCCATACAGTGTCCCTGAACATGTGTCCTTTTTAGTTGATACCAGGTTTTGCTGTTGTATCCAGAAGTGTCACTGAACTCTGGTATTCATTGTGCTTTCTGATATCTAAGAAACTCTGACAGTTACTGCTATTTATACATAGCTTCCTTTCAGCTTGGCTTGGTAGAGTCCCATGCCACGGTTGAACCAGTTTTCACACTGCTCTGATGGGTATGGCCTTTTGGGGTTTTGGTATTTTCTGGGTTGCCCAAGAGAAGAGAAGAATTTGTACAGACACATATAATTGCCTTCCTAAAAGAACCCAATAGAGCTGGGCGTGGTGGCGCATGCATTTAATCCCAGCACTCAGAATAGGAGGATTGCTGTGAGTTCGAGACCACCCTGAGACTACATATGAATTTCCGGTCAGCCTGGACTAAAGCAAGAGACACTACCTCAAAAACAACAACAAAAAAAAGAATAAGAACAGAACCCAATAGAAATAGCTAAAGAAATAGTGTGTGGATGAGGTTCTCTGATAAGACAAGACATGTGGTCCCTATTCAGCGCTTCTGCCAGCTGCGTCTGACTAGGAAGCAAACAATGAAGGATCTTTTCTGTTGTAATTATCTTCATGTTGTTGAGACAAACCACCTGGCCAAAAGTAGCATAGGAGAGGAAAGGATTTATTTTGGTTTATAGTCCCAAGAGAAAACTTCATCATGGCAGGGAAATTATAGTAGATTCAAGGCTGAGAATCACATCTTGCCATAGCAGCTGGGAGAGTGAGCAACTACTGGCAAGTGGGACTGGGCTGTCATACCCCTAAGCCCACCCCTAGCAACACATTTCCTCCAGCAAGGCTCTGCTTCCCAAATTGCCACCACCTGAGGAGAAAGTATTAAAAGCACATGATGCCATGAGGGACGTTACACTTTTAAACCTCACATTCTGCCTCTGACCTCCATTGACTCAGAACCATCTCATGCCATAAAATACATTCAGCCCAATTTTAAAAAGTCCTCATAATTTTTACCCGTCCCAGTACCTTTCAAGCCAGGTATGTTGGCACATGCCTTTAGTCCCAGTACTCAGGAGGCAGAGGTAGGAGGATCGCCATGAGTTTGAGGCCACCCTGACTACACAAGGAATTCCAGGTCAGCCTGGGCTACAGTGAGACCCTACCCCATGTGTGTGGGGTACTACATCCTACATTCAAAGCCAGTAGATCTCCTTGGCTGCTGAGCCATAGTCCTGTTATCTCCAAAATCCTTGGGTCTCCACTGCAACCCATGGTTCCTTTTTATGACTCTATGCTTTGGTCTCCATGCAGGGACTCTTAACAATTCTGCCTCACTTTGTCCAGTGGCCATCTCCAAAAAACTGCATTGCAAATCTAGTAACCCTCTGCATCTGTTATACTTCCAAAACCAGTACCAGGTGGATGAGTCTGCCAGCTTTGTTAATTTGGAGGATAGAGCTGACTTTGAGGAGCAAAGTGCTTTTTTTCAAATTCTTCCTTCAGCCCCACCTTCTTTGAAAAGAATCAACATTTCCTCCTACTGTTCCAAGGCAGAATAACTTGCCTAATCTCAATGGAGGTAATCCGTCAAACAATTGCAGCTGATCTAGGCTGCAATCTCTGGCTGAAACTTTTTTTTAATGCCAGCCTTACATCTTTCATATTATTTTGCTGCTTTCCCTGCGAAATACACTAGTCCATTATTTTTTTAAAAATTTTATTTTTAGAGAGAGAGAGAGAGGGGAGAGGGAGACAGATAGAGAATGGGCGCGCCAGCAGTCTCTCAGCTACTGTGAACGAAATCCAGATGTGTGCGCCCCCTTGTGGACAAGTGTGGCATTGTGCCCTTGCGTCACTTTTGCATCTGGCTAAACGTGGAACCTGGAGATTGGAACTGGGTTCTTAGGCTTAGGAGGCAGGCGCCTTAACCGCTAAGCCATCTCTCCAGCCCTAATCTATTATTATTATTATTATTATTTTATTATTTATTTATTTATTTATTTATTTTTTTGGTTTTGCGAGGTAGGGTCTCACTCTGGTCCAGGCTGACCTGGAATTAACTATGTAGTCTCAGGGTGGCCTCGAACTCTCGGCGTTCCTCCTACCTCTGCCTCCCGAGTGCTAGGATTAAAGGCGTGCGCCACCACGCCCGGCCAATTATTATTATTATTTTTTTTTGGTTTTTGCAAGGTAGGGTCTCACTCTGGTCCAGGCTGACCTGGAATTAACTATGTAGTCTCAGGGTGGCCTCGAACTCTTGGCGATCCTTCTACCTCTGCCTCCCGAGTGCTGGGATTAAAGGCGTGCGCCACCACCCCCAGCCTAATCTATTATTTTTAAATTCAACTTTGCTCAAGTTCTTGGGACACAGGCAGAATGTAGCCATCCTCTCACATAAACTCCTTCTAGCCCAGTCCTGACAAAGTTAGTTTTGCCCTTATAAACTGAGCCTATATATTCTATACTTCTCTCTGCATTAGGTCTTCAAACTCTGACCAGAATGGTCCTTTAAGCTCTGCTGTATCACTTCAAGGTTTCTATAGTCCATGGTTTAAAATCCTTCAATATTCCTCCTTAAATCATTTCTAAAAGTTCCTCCCCCCCCAAAAAAAAAAATCCTCATGTAGTCTTATTGCAGCAACATCCCTACTCCCGTGTACCAATTTTCTATTGTAGTTACCGTCATGTTGCTGGCATGAGCCACCTGACCAAAAGCAGCTGATGGAAGGAAAAGGTTTATTTTGGCTTGTAGTCTTGAGGAAAAGCTGCTTTTTAAGTAAGGAAAGGGGAACTGGGCTATAATACCTCTAAGTGCACCCCCAACAACGCATCTCCTCTAGCAAGGCTCCACTTCCCAAACTGCCACCAGCTAGAGACCAACTATTCAAAACACACAAGACTGTGGGAGACAATTTACATTTAAACCACCACACTTTGCAAGCAGTGACAGAGACCACAAGCTTCTTACAAAAAGGGGAAGGCAATTATGCATCACAGTAATAGAAAAGTTAACACTTCACATGAAATATTTAAAGGACTCATTATGTACACCTCAAAACAAAAGATTTGACTGTTTTGATGCCTTCGTATTAATCTCTATACTCAGTATATTTGGAAATTCAGTTCCAGTGGGCATTATTTTGCCAGGGAAAGCAGTAGAAGACCCAAAGTTTTTTCATAAAAGCAGGTTTGTGTGAATGGCTGGAAGTCTTGATTTCTCAGTTCCCATGGAACAGGGTTCTGAGTTCTGGGCTGCTGCCTTGGTACTCACAGATAGTAAATAGATTGGCTATTGCCTCCACTTAAACACAGTATTTGTGGGTAAGTTGGAGAAGGTCCTGTTTTATGTTCTTGTTGATTTCTGTGAGAAAGAACTTTTCCAAATGCTAGAACTCAGCATGTCAATTATTTTCTCCTCAAAGCATTGCTGGAGTTCCAGAGGATGACAAGCCACAGAGCACAGCTCCCCAGGCATCCGAGGGCTTCGATCCTGCAGGGCCAGCTGGATTCGTGAGACCAACCTCTGGTCTTTCCCAGGTCCCTGGAAAGGAAACCTTGGAGAGTGCTCTCATTGCTCTGGACTCAGAAAAGTAAGAGCTTGGCCTGTCTTTGTTGGGACAACTCATGGTCATGTTCATCCCCAGGAGTACCTAGTGCTTTCCAGCTTTTTAAGAACTCTGTTTGTGTGAAGTAGTCATGTGTCTTCACTCTCTGGAGAAATTACTTCATGTTACTGTCTGCTTTTTTATGCCAAGAGCAAAAGGTGAGACTTTTCATCCTTAGTGAGGACAGTTTAAATGCACTACTGGGGGAGCAAGCACTTCTAGTACACAAGTATCTACTACCCCCACCAGTACTGTGTAGGAGCTAAACCAGGTGACCTCCCAGGCTATTTGCTGGTCCCTATACCTTGCACCTCTCCTTTGGCCCAATAGGCCACCCCTTTTTTCTTTCCTGGGGCTGCTTGACAGTGTGAACACTAAACTTACCCTGTCCTGGGAGGAAATAACTTGCACTCCCCCTTCCTTAACAGAAAAGTCTTGGTCCTAATACATCCCTGTGCTTGCTTTCCTCTTTCTGGATGGCCTCTTACTGACTCTGTTTCAGATTGGCCTCTGAGCAGTGAATGTTCTGTCTACCTGTTGCCCACTGACCAGGTCCCAGACCTTCCTGATCCCTGTGTTCCTGTCCACTAGTTATCAACTGACTTACTAATGTAAGCTTCATAGCAATGATGTATATCACACTGTTCTAGACCCAGCCTCCCTTGTTACTCAAAAATGACTAATGTCATTCCACAACAGCTATAGTTACCCACTTGAGACTGAGCTGTACAGGCTACCGTAGCCACCCTTGCTAGCTCCTTTTTATGCCATTCTGAGTGTAGACGACGATTCTTTAGCCCTTCTGCAAAGCAGTAGCAGCCTGTGCCCTGGGTAGGTTCTTGTCATATTGAGCTGAAGCATTGTGGCATTTAACATTCTTAGGCCATATCAAGAAGACAGATTATTTATTTGAAGCAGGGGAAGATAGTGATTGAGATTGAACTTAAGGTTCTGTACATGCTGAAAAATGGCAAATGCTCTACTACAGAGCTATACTCTTGCCCCATTGTTTGGAAAGTGAGAGGCTTAAGACTGGTGGGTTAGTTGCACTTGCCCTTCAGTTGTTATCAGCTTTCAGTCACCAGCTTTGCAGGTACAACTGAGGTGGTGCTGACTGCTGTCCTCTATTTCTCACAGACCCAAGAAACTTCGCTTCCACCCGAAGCAACTGTACTTCTCTGCCAGGCAGGGCGAGCTACAGAAAGTGCTTCTCATGCTGGGTGAGTTGCTGTGTCAAAGGCCCCAGAAGAAACCTGAATCTTTAGTACAGTGTTTTGATGTTTATCTGGCTTTATGTGGTACTGGGGAATTGAACCCAGGCTGTCAATTTTTGTAAACAAGCACCTTTTTCTGATGAGCCATTTCCCCAGCCCTGTTTTTGTTTATAATTCTCTGATTCTTTTAATTATAAATGTAGGTGCTCGTTGGTGTTGAGCTGCTTGAAGTATTCATATTTGCCTCTGGTAGAAATGTTCACTATGCATTTTTAGCTTTTACAACATAATTAGATAATCCATAAAACAAGCAGAAATGTAGATGCAGGAGAAGCAACACTATTATGGTTGGGTCCTAGGATATGTGGCTGTGAAGAAGCCCATGCTTTAGTGCTCCCAGGAACAGCACTGGTACATAACTTGTGACTCAGTGGAATTGGACACATTTCTGCATCTTACAGCAGATGAGCCTCCTGGCTTAGCTCTCTCATGCCTGAAACTATGCTTGTCAGAGCCTGCCCAGTGGCAACGTGATTTCTGAGCTCTCAGCTCTAGGCTTGATCTCTCTGAAGTTCATTTTCTTTGGATCAAAAGGTGATTAAAAAACTCTTTGCCTAACAGCAAATCATGAAAGAATCTAGCATTTGCTGTTTAAAAAGAAAAGAAAGAAAAGAAAAGAGAAAATAAAAGAAAAGAAAAAAAGAAAAGAAAAAAGCCTGGTGTGGTGGCACAAGCCTTCAATCCCAGCACTTGGGAGGCAGAGTTAGGAGGATCACCATGAGTTCAAGGCCACCCTGAGAATACAGAGTGATTCCAGGTCAGCCTGGGCTAGAGCGAGACCCTACCTCAAAAAAAGAAAGAAAGAAAGAGAGTTCATTTAATTTTAACCAAAATGGTCATCATCTTACATTTCCCTTGTAGACTTCATTTATTGCTAAGTTGCTTCACTGCTGTTTTGTTGGTAACTTGATAAAATGTCCATGTGGTGGTGCACTCCTGTACTTGGGGAGGATTTTGATTTCAGGGCCAGCCTGGGGTGTAGTTAGACCTTATTTCAAACAAAACGAAACAACTCCCCCAGAGCATGTCTATCCTTGGAGCTCTGTTTGCCCTTGACTGTTCTTCTAGGCTTATAGGAAGTCAAGATTGAAGAACATAGAATTCTGGAGCACAAAAGAACCCCAGAGTTAAGAAGGCAGTAGGGATGCCCTCTGATGGAGACACTGCCTATAAGGTTTCTTGTGGAGCTGGTCCTCTCGATTTCAGGAGCAGAAGTGGAACTAGCCTATCTCCTGAGAAGGGCAGAGTGGCTCCAACATGGCTTCAGAGCTGCCCTGTAGATGCTGCCCATGTAGGTGCTACTAGTCATCATGAGTATCTGGAAGTGTTCCATGGCTGCATCTGATGTAATTGGTCAAACCAGGTTTTTGGTTTGTTTGTTTGTTTGTTTGTTTTACTTTACAGTTGATGGAATTGATCCCAACTTTAAAATGGATCATCAGAGCAAGCGCTCTCCATTGCACGCTGCAGCAGAGGCTGGTCACGTGGACATCTGCCACATGCTGGTTCAGGTTCGGAGGGGTGGTTCCCCTAGATTTCTTCCATTCTCTGTTCTTATGTCAAGTGATACTAGGTTCCCAGTATATAGCTGAAACAGCAGTGGTGCTGCCAGGCTGCCACAGAAAAGTACCTTCCCAACCCTCTCAGTCCTGTAGCTGTCAGTCTGCTCCACCTATTTCTTCTGGCATTTATAGTACACTGCTGTCTGGCTACATTTCACCCTGTTTGGTAGTTTTAGCTTAGTACTGGTGTTTACTGTTTACTGACAATCCACTTTCCCAACAGAAGATGAGGTTTATCAGACTCAGGCCCTGTCTTCTGTCTTCAGTACTAAATTGTGTCCAGAATTTGCTTTAACTTTGTAATCATGTCCTTCAAAATTCTGTCTTTTGGTTACTTTGAAATACTCAGTTAACCCTGTTTTACTTGAGAACATGAGAAGCTATTTCTCCTATACAGCCACATCCTTGTACCCATTCTTCCAGTATGTTTCCCAGTCTCTGGCAACTATGCTTTTACTCTTGTAGTGGTCAGGTTCACATTGCTGGCAGAAATCACCTGACCAAGAGCAGCTTTTGGGAAGAAAGGATTTATTTTGGCTTACAGACTTGAGGGGAAGCTCCATGATGTCAGGAGAAAACAATGATATAAGCAGAGGGTGGGCATCACCCCCTGGCCAGCGTAAGATGGACAATAGCAACAGGAGAGTATGCCAAACACTGGCAAGGGAAAATTGGCTATAAAATCCATAAGCCCATCTCCAACAATATACTGCCTCCAGGAGGCATTAATTCCCAAATCTCCATCAGCTGGGAACCTAGCATTCAGAACACCTAAGTTTATGGGGGACACCTGAGTCAAACCACCACAACCCTTACACGTACAAATGAGAATATGCAGTATTTATTTTTGTGCATCTGATATTTCACTTAGTGTTTTCCATTTCTATCATCTACTCACTCTTCTGTATGGCTGAGTAATGCTACATTTAAACCATGCTTTATCCACTCATTTGTTGATAAACACCTTGTTTGATTCTTTATCTTGGCTCTAGTAAGTAGTGCTACAGTAGACATGCGAGTGCAGATGTCTCTTAGACATGTTTTCCTTTCCTTTATTAGACTTTGTGGGTCACATGATGGTTATATTTCTAGATTTGAACCTAGAACCTCTAAAATGTCTTTCACATTACTTAGTTCCTTCCACCTATGATATAAGGTCTTTTCCTTTCTCCACATTTAATAGCATTTGCTATTTTTGTCTTTTTCAAAATAGGCTTTCTGCTGGGGTAAAATGTTATTGTGGTTTTTATTTATATTTGCTTGATGAGTAATGGCGGTAAGCAGTTTTTTCATATACTCTAGGTCCTTGTGACTTTTTTTTTTTTTTTTTTTTTTATTTTTGGGGGTAGAGTTTCACTCTACCCCAGACTATCTTGAATTCATTATTTAGTCTCAGGGTAGCCTTGAACTCATGGTAGACTTCCTACCTCTGCCTCCCGAGTGCTGGGATTAAAGACTTGCACTGCCATGCCCTGCTCCCTTTTGACATTTTCTCTGAGAAATGTCTATTCAGGACACTTGCTCATTTTTTTAAATATTTTATTTTTATTTATTAGAGACAGAGAGAGGGAGAGAGAGGGAGAATGGGCACGCCAGGGCCTCTAGCCACTGCAAACGAACTCCAGACGCATGTGCCACCATGTGCATCTGGCTTATGTAGGACCTGGAGAATCGAACTGGGGTTCTTAGGCTTCTCAGGCATGCGCCTTAACCACTAAACCATCTCTCCAGCCCACTTGCTCATTTTTTGCTATTGAGTTGTGTGAAGAGTTCCTTATATATTCTGGAAATGAATCCCCCACTGAATGAAAAAAAGGTGTTTTTCATTCTGTAGGTATCCTTTAATTGTTGATAGTTTCCCACGCTATGTAAAAAAAAATTGATGTAATCCCCTTTGTCAATTTGTGGTTTTGGAATAATATCTAAAATAATTGTTCCCAGACCAATCTTCTAAAACATTCCCCCTGTTTTCTTCCAATACTTTCAAATTCTGCATTATTTAGTGAAGAGACTCCTTTGTAAGTAATCATCTTGATATAACATAAGGATTCTCTATTCTTTCTATTGAATTATGTCACTTTTTATGCCAGTACCTTACTGTTTTGGTTACTATGGCTTACTAGTGTGTTTTGAAGTCAAGTAGTAGTATGTTGTCTCCAGTTTTTCTTCCCTCCCCTCATCTTTTCCTTCCTTCCTTCCTTCCCTCCCTCCCTCCCTCCCTCCCTCCCTCCCTCCCTCCCTCCCCCCCCTCTCTCTCTCTCTCTCTCTCTCTCTCTAGTGTTCATGTGTGTGCATACAGGTGTGTGTATGCCATTGTGCACCTGTGAAGTCAGAGAATAATTTTCAGGTGTTGGTTCTTGCTTTCCACCTCCTTTGAGGCTGAGTCTCATGTTCACTGCTATGTTCCCCATGCTAGCTGTGTCTGTAGGTGTGGCTGGGATTTCATGCCATCCAGGTTTTACTTGGATGCTAGGGATCTAATCTAAGTTACTCATGCTTGCACAGTAAGTACTTTATCCACTGAGCCATCTCCCTAGCCCTCAGCTTACACCCACCCCCAGGACTTCTTTGGCTATTTGAGGTCTTTTTGTGGTTCTATATAATTTTTTTTTTGTTTTTTGTTTTTCAAGGTAGTGGCTCAGGCTGACCTGGAATACACTATGTAGTCTCAGGGTGGCCTCGAACTCTCGGCGATCCTCCTACCTCTGCCTCCCTAGTGCTGGGATTAAGGTGTACGCCACCACACCCGGTTTCTATATAAATTTTTTTGTGTGTGCATGTTCTTGTGTGTGCAGGTGCAAATGTATGTAGAGATCAAAGGACAACTTTGAATATCATCTTTTGACACACTGTCCACCTTTGTTGAGACATGGTCTCTTGTTGGCCTGGAGCTCACCAGGTAGGCTAGGCTGGTTGCCCAATAAGCTGCAGGAACCCTTCTGTCTCTTTTGTCTCCCATGTACTGATATTAGAGGTGCATGCCACCATGACCAGTGTTTTTATTTACTCTGTGTATGTGTATATACACATCTGTGTGTGTTCACATGTACATGTGTGAGCATGTGTGTGGGCTTCTTTGGTTGCTCTCCACTTGAACCCAGAGCTCGCTGATTCAGGTAGTGTGTAGCTCTCCAGTTTGTCCCAAGGATCTTCTGTCTCTGCTGTCTGAACCCTGGAATCATAAATGGGGCTGCTACACCCACCAGACATTTATGTGGATACTGGGGTTCTCATGTTTGCATGGCAAGCACTTTACTAACTGAGCTGTCTCCCCAGATCTTCTGTACAAATTTTAGGAGTGTATTTAACTTGCACAGAGAATGCCATTGCTATTTGATAAGATTACCTTAAATTGGCAAATCTCTATTGGTTTAATTTTTTTAAAGGTATTTTTAAATTTTATTTATTTATTTATTTGAGAGAGAGAAAGAAGCACAGAGAGAGAGAAAATGGGCACGCCAGGGTCTCCAGCCCCTGCAAATGAACTCCAGATGCATGCGCCATCTTGTACATCTGGCTTACTTGGGTCCTGGGGAATTGAACCTAGGTCCTTTGGGTTTGCAGGTAAGCACTTTAACTGCTTAGCCATTTCTCCAGCCCTTTATTAATTTTTTTAAATTTATTTATGTGTGTGTGTGCGCGCGCACACGCACGCACACACACACACACACACACACACACACACACACACACACCAGGGCTGCAAATGAACTCCAGACACATGTTCCACCTTGTACATCTGGCTTCATGTTGTTGCTGGCCAGTAGGTTTTGCAAACAATCACGTTTAACTGCTGAGCTCTCTCCCCAGCTCTGGTTTAATATTTTAACAGTATTAAAATTGGGATCTCTCCTATCAGTCATCTATATGCATTGCCTTGAGATGGGGATCTCCCGTCAATGCAGAGCTGCTGTCAGTGTGAACACCAGTGATTCTCTGGACCTCCTCCTACTGCCCTGGCTGAACCTGGGTAACTTGTGTATGTGGCCATGCCCAGGATTATATGTAGGTTCTGGGGAGTTGACTCTGATCTCCTCCTTAAGACATCCTTATGCTTAAGTGGCACATGCTCTTAAATGCTTAGCCATTTCCCCAGCCTGATCTCTTAATTCCTCTGTGTCTTATTTATCCTCTTTCATAAGCATTTTTGCAATTTTGATGGTAGAGATTCTTTTTTTTTTTTCCAAGGTAGGGTTTCACTCTGGGCTAGGCTGACCTGGAATTAACTATGTAGTCTCAGGGTGGCCTTGAACTCATGGTGATCCTCCTACCTCTGCCTCCCAAGTGCTGGGATTAAAGGCTTGCGCCACCACGCCTGGCTGAGATTCTTTTTTAATATTAATTTATTTGGTTTGTGAATGTGGGTATACATGTGCCACAATGTGTATGTAGAGATCAGAGGACAACTTTTTGGCCAGTTTTCTTGTCGCTGTAAACAAACTGCCAGACTACTAATAAAAGTCAGACTAGCAGGCACACTAGCTTCAAATTTTCCTGGTTCTGTCTTCCATTGTTGTAGGTGAATTGGGATAACAGATGTTTATACCACTTTGCATCCAGCTTTATGTGGGTGCTGGGGCATTGATTATGGCCAGCAAGCAAGCACCTTGAACAGTTGAGCCACCTCCCCAGACCTCCACCTCATTTTGTTGTTGTTACTATTTTTTATTTAATTAAAATTTTTTTTGTGTGTAAGGGGGGGTACACACTTGCCATGGATGTGTCACTTAACATCTGATTGAACCTGGGCCAACAAGATTTATTTGCAAGGTCTTTAGCCTCTGAGCCATCTTCTCAGCTCTCCTCCATCTTGTTTTTGTTGTTTGTGTTTGGGGGGTTGTGGTTTTTTGAGTCAGGGTCTTACTCTAGCCCAAGCTGATCTGGAATTCAGTGTGTAGTCTCAGGTTGGCCTTGAACTCAGAGTGATCCTCCTACCTTAGCCTTCTGAGTGCTGGGATTAAAGGTGTGCGCCACCACACCTGGCCCACCTCCCTTTTTGAGATAGAGTCTCTTGTTATTCTCTGCTGTTTGTAAACTTCTGGGGAATTCTTCTGTTTCTTCACACTTTTTGCCATAGTTAGGATTATAGAAACCTGCCATAACTTCCAGCTTTCATGTCTGAACCCAGATACTCAGATTTGCACAACAAGCACTTTATTCACTGAGCTATCTCCCCATCCCTGATTGTAGAGATTTTTACCTAGCTGGTTAAGTTGATCACATGCTGTTCTATTTTTAGTAGTTATTGTGATTGCTTCGCTGATTATTTCTCAGCAATTTTGTTGAGTGCATTTTAGGACTGCTGACTTTGTACATAGATATCTCAGTCTGGGCTTTTTTGTATGTAAAATCGTGTCTAGGCTGTGTGTGGTAGCAAAAGCTTTTAGTTCCAGCACTCAGGAAGCTGAGATAGGAGGTTCACCATGTGTTTGAAGTCATCTTGGGCTAGAATGAATGCTTGCCTAGGAAAAAAAAAAAAAAAAACAAATCAACAAGATCATGTCTTCAAACAGGGATAATTTGGCTTCCTCCTTTCCTGTTTGGATGCCCATATTTATTTATTTTGGTTTACTACTCATGGCTTCCAGTACTGTTCTGCTGAATGTGAATATCCATGTGGTTCTCACTTTTATAGGAAAGATAGCTGCTTTCACCACTCACTACAGTGTTGGTTATGAGTTTGTAATATGTAGCCCTCAATGATGCTGAAGTTCATTCTGTCTATATCTGAATTGTGGAGTGTTTTTAAATATGAAGGAATGACAAATTTTATTAAATGTTTTTTGTATATATTGACATGATCATACAGTATTTTTTATTATTTATTTATATAAAAGAGAGAGAGAGAAAATGGATGCCAGAGCTTCTATCTACTGCAAATGATCACCAGATGAATGGGCCACCACGTGCATCTGGCTTACATGGGTTCTGGGGAGTCAAACCTGGGTCCTTATGCCTCACAGGCAAGTGCCTTAAGTCCTAAACCATCTCTCCTGCCCATTCATACAGTTTTTATCCTCCATTCTGTGATAAGTGCTTTAACTTGGCTTATGTCAAGCCATCTTTGTACCCCTGAGATAAAAACTATTTCATCCAAATGATCATTTTGAAATACTGTTGATTTTAGCTTGCTAGTATTTTGTTAAGTTTTGCATGTATATTCATCCAGGATGCTGGTCTGTGGCTTCCTTTGTTGTATCTTTGTCTGGTTTGGGTAATGTTGGTATTGTAGAACTAGCCTGGGAGGGTTTCTTTTATTTCTTTGGAACAGTTTTAGAAGAGTTGTCTTACTCTTTGAAGAAATTTAGCAGTGAAACCATCCCATGTTGATCTTTTCCTTGCTGGAAGACTTTTTTTCTTTTACTGGTTCAGATAAAAGAAAAAAACACACATACACATGCAGAGAAATTCACCAGTTTCTGGTGTTCATAATGATGCCTAATGATCCTTTGTATTTCTGCGGTATTAGTTTGTATACATATTTCCTTTTCCATCTACAATTTTATGGGTCTTTTCCTTTTCCCGGTTCTAGCCAAAGGTTTGTCAGGTATGTTTACCTTTTCAAAACAGTAAATCTGTTCTTTGATCTTTTATTTCTTTTTCTTTCCCTTTGTAATTATCACCTTTTCATGTGTTCCTTTTCTGATCTTTGTTGTTTATTTTCTTCCATTAGTTTTGAGTTTGGTTCTTTTCTGTTTTCTTTTGTTGCATGATGAGCTAGCATTCTAATTTGTTTTAATTTTATTTATTTGCCCATGTATGTGGGCACATTTGGCTCTTTTGCCACTGTAGATAGAATACCAGATGCTTGCACTACTTTTGTTTTGTTTTGTTTTGTTTTGTTTTGTTTTGTTTTGTTTTGTTTTGTTTTGTTTTGTTTTCCATGGTAGGTCTTGCTCTAATCCAGGCTGACCTGGAACTCACTATGTAGTCTCAGGCTGGCCTTGAACTCAGCGATCCTCCTACCTCTGCCTCCCAAGTGCTGGGATTAAAGGCATGTGCCACCATGCCCAGCTTGCACTATTTTTTAAAAATATATATTTTATTTATTTATTTATTTGAGAGGGAGGGGAGGAAGAGAGAGAGAGAGAGAGAGAGAGAGAGAGAGAGAGAGAGAGATGTCCGAGCCTCCACCCACTGCAAATGAACTCTAGATGCATGTGCTCCCTTGTGCATCTGGCTTACGAAGATCCTGGGGAATTGAACCAAGGTCCTTTGGCTTTGCAGGCAAATACCTTAACCACTAAGCTATTTCCCCAGCCCCTTGTACTACTTTTTGTGTCCAACTTTACAGGGGTTGCTAGCGAATTGGACTTGGGCTGATAGACTTTGCAAGCAACTGCCTTTAACCACTGAACCATCTCCCTAGTGCTTGATACAATTCTAAATTTTTTGTTGTTGTTGGGTTTTTTTTGGGGGGGTGGTTTCAAGGTAGGGTCTCGCTCTAGCCCAGTCTGACCTGGAATTCACTCTGCAGTCTCAGGGTGGTCTTGAAATCATGATGATCCCCCTACCTCTGCCCCTCCAGTGCTGGGGTTAAAGGCATAAGCCACCATGCCCAGCAACAATTTTAGTTAAAATTTTAAAAAAATATTTTATTTATTTATTTGAGAGAGAGAGAGAGATAGAAATAGGAAGGTAGAGAGAGAGAGAGAGAGAATGGGCATGCCAGGGCCTCCAGCCACTGCAAATGATCTCCAGATGTATGTGCCCCCTTGTGCATCTGGTTTACATGGGTCCTGGGGAGTTGAACCTGGGTCCTTTGGCATTGCAAGTCTTAACCACTAAGCCATCTCTCCAGCCTCCTAAAAAGTTTTTTTAGTGGGTATTAAATATTTAAAGATTTGAATATAAAAAAATTACACAAATACATTATAGTGACTAAGGCAGTACTCTACATAACAAAAGCCAAAGAAAACAAGTTTATAAACTGTATTGGCACTGAACACACATTATGTTTGATATCCAATGCAGGCTGCATATGCATAAAATGATCTGACCATATGCTAATGCAAAATAAATTTATTTCCAGCCGGGTCTGGTGGCACACGCCTTTAATCCTAGCACTCGGGAGGCAGAGCTAGGAAGATCACCATGAGTTCGAGGCTCCCCTGAGACTACATAGTGAATTGCAGGTTAGTCTGGGCCAGAGTAAGACCCTACCTTGAAAAATCAAAAAGAAAAAATTATTTCCTAGGACACTGTATGCCAATCAGTCTTTTAATTATCCACTCACAGCCTTATTCCCTGGTGAGTATTTTGAAAGAACTTTTTTTTTTTTTTTTTTTTTTTTTTGCGAGATAGGGTCTCACTCTGGTCCAGACTGACCTGGAATTAACTATGTAGTCTCAGGGTGGCCTTGAACTCTCAGTGATCCTCCTACCTCTGCCTCCCGAGTGCTGGGATTAAAGGCGTGCACCACCACACCTGGCTTGAAAGAACTTTATGTTAAAAAAAAAAAAAAAAAAAAGCACAATTAAAAACATTTGTAGGGCTGGAGAGATGGCTTAGTGATTAAGGCACCTGCCTGCTAAGCCTAAGAACACTGGTTCCAATCTCCAGCGGTTCCAATCTCCAGGTCCCACATTTAGCCAGATGAAAAGTGACGCAAGGGCGCAATGCCGCACTTGACCACAAGGGGGAGCACACATCTGGATTTCGTTTGCAGCAGCTGAGACACTGCTGGTGCGCCCATCTCTCTCCCTCTCTCCCTCCCTCCCTCTCTCTCTCTCTCTCTCTCTCTCTCTCTCTCTCTGTCTCTCTCCAAAAAAATAATAAAAAATAAAAAGTTTAAAAAAAACATTTGTAATGTAATTCTGTATAAAATATACACAGTAAATTTTATCAGTTTTTTTAAAAGATTTAAAAACAAAAGACCACCATTAATAATCATAGAAAAATGGTTATCATTTGTATTGGTAGAAAATTGATAGGTTTTGCTGGGTGCAGAGTTAGGGAAGATACTTAACTGAAGTTATTCATGTAAAATTTATTTACAAATATGGGTAATATTATAGCTGCTTAAGCAACTGAAAGATTCACTCAACAGTAAGAAATTAAAAAGACAAAAATAAAAAACACCACCACCACCAACAAAAAACACTGTATATCCTACAACCTCTCTGAATAGTCTACATTCTAAAATGCCCTAGAGGAAATAACACCACTTTAATTTTTTAAAAGATTTTTATTTTTATTTATTTATTTGACAGAGAGGGAGAGAATGGGCACGCCAGGGCCTCCAGCCACTGCAAATTAACTCCAATGTGTGCACCCCCTTGTGCATCTTGCACCTGGGGAATCAAACTTGGGTCCTTTGGCTTTACAGGCAAACGCCTTAACTGCTATGCCATCCCTCCAGCCCAACAGCACCACTTTAAAGCAAAGTCATAAGATCCTTCTGACATAAAATGCCATAATTCTGTGAGCTTATGATATGAATACTGCTTCTTGTTTTCATAAGTTCCAGGTACCTCTCACACAAACATGCAAATGCACAGGAACACTTGCTTTCTGATGTGATGTACTTTTCTATTTGGTTTTTATCACTAGAGGTTTTCATTACTCTCAGATTTAGTCCTGTGAAAAGAATATAAGACATAGACTTTGGAAAAATTACATTTTAAATGAAATGCAACATCCCCCCAAAGAATAATTTATTAAATGCCTACATGCTTACATCATTACAAATTTTAGCCTAGATAACTTCCCTAAAACTAATTTTTAAAAATTAATTTATGAGAGAGAGAGAGAATGGGCATGCTCAGGCTTCCAGCCATTGCAGACAAACTCCAGACACATGAGTCACCTTGCATCTGACTTACATAAGTCCTGGGGAATCAAACTGAGGTTCTTTGGCTTTGCAGGCAAATGCCTTCAACCACTATGCTATCTCTCCAGTCCCCCTAAAGCTAAATTTTACTAAGATTGAGTAACTGTAATCTATTTAGATGATCATTTCAAAATTTTTGTAAAAAATATTTATATAAAAATGTTTAAACAAGAGAATGATACTTTATTTGGTACCTCTTTAAATAATAAATTGTTAAATATTAGTGTTAATAAAAAGTAACCTTTAGAACTCTGCCCCTGAAATGTGTTCTACTACATTATCTACCAAATACAAACTTAATAAAGGAGCTGGAACTGTGAAGTACTTGAGTATACATGTGTTCTACATATTCATGTTTATTATTTTTCTTGGATTTCATTGTAGACTTCATAAACAGCTCCCAAATACAGAGAATGTACTTTAAGGAAGGAAATAAGAATAGTTAAGAACTCTACACACATATATATTTTTTTTTTTTTTTTTTTTTTTTTTTTTTTTTTGGTGTTCCAAGGTAGGGTCTCACTCTAGCTCAGGCTGACCTTGAATTCACTATGTAGTCTCAGGGTGGCCTCAAACTCACGGCGGTCCTCCTACCTCTGCCTCCCATGTGCTGGGATTAAAGGCGTGCACCACCACACTCGGCTAGATAAATTATTTTTCTATATGCTAAATAATAAAGAAAAAATACACATTCTGCCTCCGCTAAATAAATGGAATGCATTTACAGGTATGGTAAGAAGTGTGTGTCTCCTCGTTCTTTAAGTCAGTAACAAAAAGCAACTGTAGCAATCACTCTCCAGTAATAAATATTACCATTGCACTTTCTTTAAATCTACTTTAAATTTATGTATTTCTTTCCTTTGTATATACTGAACAGTTTTCCACTCGACTGCATCTTGGGTCTTTTGAACTATATATACTAACATTCCAGTTTCACTAAAGGAAAGGCTCGGAAGCTAACCTGTTATTCTATTTTTTAAAACATTTTATTTATTTGTTTGTGAGAGAAAGAGGCAGAGAGAGAGATAGAATGGGCATGCCAGGGCTTCTAGCCACTGCAGACAAATTCCAGACACATGTGCCACCTTGTGCATCTGGCTTACTGATGAATTGAACCTGGGTCCTTAGGCTTTACAGAAAAGTGTGTTGACTTCTAAGCCATCTCTCCAGCCCCAAACCCTTTATTCTTTTTTTATTTTCCTTTTTTTTTTTTTTTTTTTTTTTTTTTGAGGTAGTGCAGACTGACCTGGAATTTACTATGAAGTCTCAGGGTGGCCTTGAACTCATGGCGATCCTCCTACCTCTGCCTCCTGAGTGCTGGGATTAAAGGCATGTGCCACCACACCTGGCTCCAAACCCTTTATTCTAAAGTAAGAAAAAAAATCATTTGTGCCAGGCTTTAAAAAATAGCTAATAATTTGGAATTTTTCTTAATAAAACAAGTCTATTTTATTAGCAGTTTAATAATTGTTGCCTTAAAAATCAATAATTTAGGGCTGGAGAGATGGCTTAGAGGTTAAGGCGCCTGCCTGCTAAGCCTAAGAACCTAGTTCCAATCTCCAGGTCCCACGTTTAGCCAGATGCAAAGTGACGCAAGGGTGCAATGCCACACTTGGCCACAAGGGGGTGCACGCATCTGGATTTCGTTCACAGCAGCTGAGAGACTGCTGGCGCGCCCATCTCTGTCTCCCTCTCCCTCTCTGTCTGTCTCTCTCTGCGTCTCTCTCCAAAAATAAATAAAATAATAATAAAAAAATTTAAAAAATCAATAATTTAATTATCTAAAGGTACTCTACACAGCTGGGCGTGGTGGCACACACCTTTAATCCCAGCACTCGGGAGGCAGAGGTAGGAGGATCACCGAGAGTTCGAGGCCACCTTGAGACTACATAGTTAATTCCAGGTCAGCCTGGACCAGAGTGAAACCCTACCTCTCAAAACCATAAATAAATAAATAAATAAATAAATAAATAAATAAATAAATAAATAAATAAATATACTCTACACAGTCAGAGAAACTTCTCTACTAAGAAACTATAGAAATGATCCTGAAAGTATAGTCTTCAATTCTAATTTTTTAAATAAATTTATTTTTATTTATTTATTTGAGAGAGAAAGAGAGAATGGGTGTGCCAGGGCCTCCAGACACTGCAAACGAACTCCAGACACATGTGCCCCCTTGTGCATCTGGGTTATGTGGGTCCTGGGGAATCGAACTGTGGTCCATAGGCTTCACATGCAAACACCTTAACTGCTATGCCATCTCCCCAGCCCTTTAATTCTAATTTTTGATGCAGCTTCTTTGGTCATAAATGTTTTTCTTGGTACTGTTTTTGCCATACCTCTAGGCTTTTCATTTATTTTTTTTTATTTAAGAGAAGGGCAGGACTTCCTGCCACTGCAAACGAACTTTAGGTAAATGTGGCAGATTGTACATCTAGCTTTACATGGGAATTGGGAAATTCATCCCCAAGCAGTCAGGCTTTGCAAGCAAGCATCTTTAATTCCTGAGCCATCTCTCCAGCCTTCCATATAGACTCTTCTTAATGTTGTGTTTTCATGTGTTTCGGGAAATTTTCGTTTACCTTTTTTAAAAATTTTTAAATATTTTTATTTATTTATTTATTTGAGAGAGAGAGGTGCTCCAGGGCCTCCAGCCTCTGCAAACGAACTCCAGATGTATGTGCTCCCTTGTGCATCTGACTTACTTGGGTCCTGGAGAATTGAACTGGGATCCTTTAGCTTTGCAGGCAAATGCCTTAACTGCTAAGCTACCTCTCTAGCCACCCCCTCTTTTCATTGACTCATTGGTTGTTTAAGGGAATGCTGTTAAATTCTTTGTATTTGTGCAATTTCTAATCCCCCTTGTTGATTTTTCAGTTTTATTCCATTGAGATCAGAGAAGATACATGCTGTGGTTTTTAGGTTTCTTAAAACACTTACTAAGATTTGTTTGTGGCCTCACAAATGGTCTGTCCTACAAAATGTTCCATGTACTAATGAGAAGTAGATGTATTCTGCAGCTCTTAAGTGTTCTATAAATGCCTGCCAGGTCCATTTGATCTATAATACATTTCATCTCCAGTGTTGTTGTTGTTTTGGGGGTGGTGGTGGAGAAGAGGCTCTGCTGTATGACCATTGATGAAAATGTATAGTCTCACCCAATTGTTACTGTGTTAGTCTTGTCTCTCCCTTTATATCTCATGTTTGCGCTATATAATTGGGTCGTCTAGTATTTGGTTCATTTTGGTTTGCAATTGTTATTTCCTCTTGCTGATTTGATTCCTTTGTCATGTGGGTTACCTTCTGTTTCTTTTGACAGTTTTTGGCTTCAAGTCTCTTCCCACCGTGTGTGTGTGTGTGTGTGTGTGTGTGTGTGTGTGTGTGTTACACATGTGTGGCTTCCTATAGTGATAGGGTTTGATTCTCTTCTCTCTTGTTTATATGTTCTTCTGTTGAGTTTTCTACTTTTGCCCCAGAACCCACATAAAAAGCTGAGCATTGCCAGGCATACCTGTAACCCCACAGGGGGTTGGGGGGAGGATAGGATAGGACAACTCTGGGTTGCAGGAAGAAATGAAATAGGAGCTGTGCGTGGTGGCACACACCTTAAAAATTTTTTTTAATTTGTTTATTTCTGAGAGAGAGAGGGAGGGAGAAATAGAGACAGAGAATGAGTGCGTCAGATCCTCGAGCCACTGCAAACGAACTCCAGATGCATGTGCCACCTTATGCATCTAGCTTATGTGGATAGTGGGGAATGGAACTGGGATCCCAAGACTTGCAGACAAACATCTTAACCTTTAAGCCATCTCTTCAACCCTGTGGCACACACCTTTAATCCAGACACATGGGAGGCAGAGGTAGGAGGATCACTGTGACTTTGATGCCAGTTTATGTACAATGAGTTGCAGGTCAGCCTGGGCTAGCTCAAGACCCTATCTCAAAAAAAATTTGGTCGGGGGGGGGTGTGGCTGGAGAGATGGTTTAGCGCTTACTGTGCTTACCTGCCAAACCAAGATTGATTCTCCAGTACTCATGTAAAGCCAGGTGGACAAGGTAGAGTAGGTGACTGAAATGCCTTTGCAGTGGCTAGAGGCCCTGGTGTGCTCATTCTCTCTCTCTCTCTCTCTCTCTCTCTCTCTCTCTCTATATATATATATATATATATATATAAAATAAATAAAATTTGAGAAAATTTTACATCAAAAAAGTAAAAAAAAGAGAGAGAGAGAGTGGAGGACTGAAGAGATAGCTTAGCAATTAAGGTACTTGCCTGCATAGCCAAATGACCCAGGTTCAGTTCCCTAGTACCCACGTAAAGCCAGAGGCACAAGGTAGCACATATGTCTGGAGTTCATTTATAGTGGCTAGAGACCCTGGTATGCCCATTATTTTCCCCCTCCCCCCTCCACATTCTTTCTCACTTCCTCTCTGTCAAATAAATAAAATATGCCAGGTGTAGTAGCTTATACCTTTAACCCCATCACTTGGGAGGCAGAGTTAGGAGGATTGCTGTGAGTTCAAGGCTACCCTGTGACTACATAGTGAATTCCAGGTCAGCCTGGGCTAGAGTGATACCCTACCTCGAAAAGCAAAATATAATTAATTAATTAAATATTTTGAAAAATAAAATAAGAACCCCCCCCCAAAAAAAGGTATAAGTATTTATTCACTTTGATCCCTCAATAAGTATATTGGCTTTTAAATAAAATGAGATCCAGGTATGGTGGCACATGCTCATTATTCTAGCATTTAGGAGACTGGAGCAGGAGGATTGTCTTAAGCTTTGAGAATTTCGTTACACCAATCTGAAGTCTAACCTCATTATAATTGAGATCCTTTTCAGTCCTTCAGGTTTGTTGCAGTTAGCCTCTTGTTGCTGACACAAAGCACGAGACTAAAAGCAGCTTGTGAGAGAAAAGGGTTTATTTTGGCTTACAAACTCAAGGGGAAGTGCCATGATGGCAAGGGAAAACATGGCATGAGCATTAAGTTTGGACATCACCTCCTGGCCAACATCAGGTGGACAAGAACAACAGGAGAGTGAGCCAAATACTGTCCCAAGGGGAAGTAGCTATAACACCCATAAGCCCTCCTTTAACAACACCTCCTTCAGGAGGCTTCCATTCCCAAATTGCTGTCTGCTAGGGACCAAGCATTCAGAACACATAAGTTTATGGAGGACACCTGCATCAAACCATCACAAGGACCAATCCCTTTGGTGTCCTATATGTCAGGATAAGACCTTGTGGATTGATTCCTGGTCAAAGTCCATCTCCATGGCTACTGGTTGTACTTTCTAGGCATCTTCTCAACTCAGCTTCTGGCTCCTGAGTGGGATTTAGTCTGTGCTCTCACATATTAAAATCTTTCCTATTCTTTTTTTTTTTTTTTTTTTTTTTTTTTTGCAAGGTAGGGTTTCACTCTGGTCCAGGCTGACCTGGAATTAACTATGTAGTCTCAGGGTGGCCTCGAACTCTCAGCGATCCTCCTACCTCTGCCTCCCGAGTGCTGGGATTAAAGGCGTGAGCCACCACGCCTGGCTAAAATCTTTCCTATTCTTTGATCACCCATTTATATAGCCTCTTGCTCATCCTGATTTCTTTCGAGGCAGTACAAATGATTAGTGTGAAGTTCTGTGCTGCCCCAAAATTAGTATGAATGAATGGCTGACCCAACAAGGGTCAAGACTTGAACACCCTGGGGTCATTGTAGTGACATGGAGGTGGTGTAGGGTAGGCTACACAGAAAGATTGTGATGTAAAATATTCACAGTGAGTGCTGTAGAAGAGAGAAGAAAATGGTGCAGGGGACATGGATAGGAATTGATGCTTTGTGGATAGGGAGAACATATTCTAAGGGCCCAAGTAATGCTTTTCCCACTGGAGTACCTCTCCTTGCATGTGGAAAGCTGTGAGGATTTGGTTCTATGTGTTACTTAAAGGCCAGGGAACACAAGCCTTGTGGGCCACATGAGCCATAGGCAGAGATGTTTGCCCTGTGGTTGTCTAGGTTACAGGAGGTTGTAGAAAATTGTCTAACCCTTCCTGCCAGCTCATGGAAGTTGGTTCTCCTTGATCTGGAATTCTAGGTCATAATTCATCTCTCTTAGTTGATTTAAGAGTGATTCAACTTAACCTATGACTTAGATCCCTGATGATTAGCTTGTCACTCTTTTGTTTTCTCTTTGCCTTTTGAATTTTTTTTATATTTTTTATTTATTTACTTGAAAGAGCAAGAGATGTAAAGAGGCAGAATGAGAAAGAGAGAGAATGGGCTTGACAGGGCCTCCAGCTACTGCAAATGCACCACCTTGTGCATCCGGCTTCCGTGGGCCCTAGGGAATCGAACCAAGGTTTGGCTTTGCAGGCAAACAACTGCTAAGTCATCTTTCCAGCCCCACTTTGCCTTTTGTTTTTAATGAGAGAATTGGTGCACCAGGGCCTCTAACCATTGCAATTGAACTCCAGATGCATGCACCACCTTGTGAGTGGCTTATGTGGGGTCTGGGGAGTTGAACCTGGGTCCTTAGGCTTCGCAGGCAAACACCTTAACCGCTAAGCCGTCTCTCCAGCCCTTCTCTTTGGCTTTTTAAAGATACATTATGTAGTTGGGAGGGGGGTCCAGCTCAGTGTTAAACTGTATGGTTAGCATGCGTAAGGCCCTTGGTTCACCTTCTAGTACCAACCTCTCCTCAAAACCCAATAAGGAAACTCTTAAAATGTGAACCTGCATACATACATATATATACACATATGCATACATGCCTATACCTACCTACCTACCTTCCTTCCTTGCATGTAGAGAAACCTCCTTAAGATATAAAATGGCTTCCAGAGCACTATTTCTTCAGAAGCAGGGTTGCAGGGGCCAAATGATAAGGGTTGTGTCTTTTCCTGTCTCTGGCCTCACTACCCTAAAGTGTTCCTAAGCAGTATGGTTCATTTTTATCTATTTTTAACCTTTAGATTATTTAGATATGTCATATGCATTCATTCTGGGGTGTTAAGCTTCATTCATTGCAAAACAACAACAACAAAAAAAAAGCCCAAAAACCATAAAATAAGAATCATGCAAACATTGATTAAATCTGAAAGAGATCTGACGTTTACTATTGTTTGGGATTAGGATTGCTTCCTGTCTTTCTGTTGTTTTTTTTTGAAGCAGGGTGTCACTGTTTAGCCCAGGCTGGCCTGTCCTTCCTGTCTTGGCCATAGGCTGTGGTTTGAATAATATCATCTTTAGGGAAGCTGTGTTGAGTTATCTTGTTCTGTTTTCACCAAGTCTTATGAGTTTGAAAGTATCACAAAATGAAATCCATGTTTCCTAGCCTTGTCTGTTCAGGAGGTCTTCATATCCTTTAGTGAGCATCTGCTTAGAGCCTAGAGGTCTAGAGCAGACTGACAGGGTTCACCCTGTCACTTGGTCTGACTCCTGGCTACAGAGCTAATAGTGCCATTGTTAGAAGGCCCTTTATTTCTATATGTGTTCTCCCCTTCAGAACCTATGCAGTTACCCTAAGTTTTCTCAGGAAGAGGAATAATTTATTTCTAGTTTTCCTCACCCCAAGGGTGTATTTATTTATTTAAGAAAGAGCAAGCGAGAGAGAAAATTTGGGTGCACAAAGGCCTCCAGCCATTGCAAATAAATTCTACCTCCTTGTACGTCTGGCTTACATGGGTCTTGGGGAATTGAACCTGAGTCCTTTGGCTTTGTAGGAAGTGTCTTAACCACTAAGCCATCTCTCCAGTGCCCCCCTCCCTTTTAAGTTACAGCATTTGTGAATTGCTTCATATCTCTCATCACCTATAGGATCTGGTCAGAAGCCCCAGTGAAGACCGATGTCTGTGCTAGCTCCTTGTGTCCTGTCTCTTGGGCTCACTCTTCGCTGTTGTGCTTGGTTTTGAGCCATGTGTCCAAAACCAGCACCAGGACTCATTCAGAATAATTTTGATGTTCATCCACTTGTTATTTTGAGGTCTCTCTGGTGTCAGAGCTTCTTTGTGTGTGCACATGCATGTGTCTTGCTAGGTGTCCATGGCCACTGAAGAATAGTGAATGGATGTGCTGTAAAGTAATAGTGTTAATACAGGGAGGATGTTCCTCTCAATGCTGCAGAAAAGCATCGACCTGGAGTCTACTCCATCCTTTTGCTCTGGAAGTTCTTGGTCTGTCTCCTGTGCTGAGAAACTCTTGAGAATTGATCATACTAGCACCATAATGCCTGCTTGTCCTGTCCACTAGCATTGTGAGCTTTTGGGCTTCTCACGGATAGGACTCTTTTCTAACCCTGGAGGGTACCTGGTGGGTTGGCAGAGGAGCTATGCTTGGCCAGAGACCTTGAACCCTCTGTTTGTTCTTCCTTTGTCTGGCACTCTTTTGTGTTCTCTCATTGTCATGCTCTTACCTCAACAATGAGGGATTGGGAGCATGTGGAGGTGGGTCGTGCTAATTTCATAGTGGTTTCAGCATGTTATATCCAAGATTGATTCTGCCTGTGATCCCCATGTTAGATGTATGGTGGGATCCAGCAGCAAAGGCTGCATTTTTTGCTGCTTTTGTCATTTTGGAAATCTTGTGAGGCATCTGGCAGGCCTCCCTTTGACTCTCTCCCATTTTGTTGTATTTGTTTTCCTAGGCTCTGCTCATGTCTAGAGACTGGACTGCTTTGTGAGTTTTTGCTTGTATGTATGTGGAGCTGGTGCTGGCAAGATCTAGGATCATACCTGCATCCCAGTTCTGAGGAAAGCCTTGGTCCTCCCTCTTTAGAAGTTGTGCTGCAGGACTGCCTACAGATTCATTTCTGTGGTGCTGCCCAGCTGTGTCTCACCCCTTTATGCACTTTGGGTACTAAGTCTGGGGATGGCCTGTGGTGGATGCTTTGCATCTGATTGTGGGCATTCCCTTGTTTGTTTGTTTGTTTGTTTGTTTCTCTCCCCCTTCCCTCCCCCTTCCTTCCTTCCTTCCTTCCTTCCTTCCTTCCTTCCTTCCTTCCTTCCTTCCTTCCTTCCTTCTTTCCTTCCTTCCTCCCTCCTTCCCTCCCTCCCTCCTCTCTCTCTCTCTCTCTCTCTCTCTCTTTCTCTCCTCCCTCTCTCTTTCTTTCTTTCTTTCTTTCCTCCTCCTCCCTCCCTCCTCCCCTCCCCCCCTCCCTCCCTCCCCCCCTTCTCTCCCTCTCTCTCTTTCTTTCTTTCTTTCTTTCTTTCTTTCTTTCTTTCTTTCTTTCTTTCTTTCTTTCTTTCTTTCTTTCTTTCTTTCTTTCTTTCTTGATGTATTCTATGTGGGCAGAGCCCATGTCCAACCTTCATAGTGCATTCTACCCCCCTTTCCTGGCCTCTGCCTCTGTGCCTTATTCTGTGTACCTCAAAAACTCGAGTTTACTTATCAAAATTAATTGCTACAAAATTCTGACTTCACTTTGCCCCCAGATTTGGCATCCTGACCTTGGCTTTTAAGTTTAGTGTTTGAAGTCACCCTTGTTTCCTCCATCTGTTTCTGTCTCTGTGCTCTGGTATTTGATCTCCAGCACCTTCCCTGTGGGGTTGCAGCTTACCTATTGAAGCACAGCTCTGGAAATTGGCACAATCTTTGTGTAGCTCATAGCCTGTAACTGCCTGCTCCCTACATCTCCCTTCTAGGCCAGTGTGAGAATTCACTACTTAATTTCACTACTTTTGCCTTCTAGTTGCTGACAGTAAAAATGTTATCTTCATTTTATGTCTTAGTGAATATTTATGTTATAAGCTGAGTACTGGCTCTTTGGTCCTTGATCAAAGAAGTTAGAATGTGTCCCTTGTGCAGAAGGCTCAGCTTCCAGCAATTAACTTGTTCTTGGCCATAGACAGCATCAAGCATGAGCCTTACTTTCATGTATTGGTCAGTCCACTAGTCTTCTAGTTCTCTTTTTAACAACAACAAAAAATATTTATTTGTTGGTGTTTGTGTGCACCAAGATTTTTTTGCTGCTGCAAACAAACCCCAGACACATGCACCACTTTTTGTATCTAGCTTTACATGGATAATGGGGAATTGAACACTGGCTTGGGAGGCTGTGCAAACAAGTGCCTTTAATCACTGAGCCATCTCCCTGGCCCTCCAAGTTCTTTATTGGATTGAAGAAATTATAATTGCTCCAAAATTTATATCATTTGATGCTAATTTTTGTTCTTTTTATTTTGAAAACATTGAAATACCTGGAGAAATGGGCTTAAGAACCAGTTAGACCCAGTGTCCTTTGTCTTGCCAAATCCTCTCCATGCTGGCTCCTCTGTGCTTCTGCTTTTCCTGGTTTTTTGTTTGTTTGTTTGTTTTTTGGAGGTAGGATCTCATTCTGGTCCAGGCTGACCTGGAATTAACTATGTAGTCTCAGGGTGGCCTCGAACTCTCCGCGATCCTCCTATCTCTGCCTCCCGAGTGCTGGGATTAAAGGCGTGCGCCACAACGCCCGGCTGCTTTTCCTGTTTTAAATGAATGCGTGGTGTGTACATTTGTGTGTGGCAGTCAGGACAACTTTGGTGTGTCAGTCCTCACCACCTTCTTGAAGGCAGAATTATATGTTGTTCATTGCTCCTTTTTCACCATGCTGATGGCCCCCAGTCTTCCATTGGATTCTCCTGTTTGCCTCTCTTCTTTCCTGGAAGCCTATGTAGGATTTCAAATGCTTGCCACAATATCCAACTTTTTTGTACATGGGAGTCTGGGGCTCTGAACTCATCAAATATTTTATTCAATGAGCCATCTCCCCAGCCCTGTCTTTTTTCCTTGTCTTTCTGTCTAAATATATTTACTTATTTGTTTGAGAGACCAAGTGGAAGAGACCGACAGATAGAGTATGAGTGTGCCAGGGTCTCCTGCCACTGCAAATAAACTCCACATTCATATGCTAGTTTGTGCATCAGGCTTTACATAGGTCTGGGGAATGGAACCTGGGCTATCATGCTTTGCAAGCTAGTGCCTTTAATCTGTCCAACCCTTCTTTTCATTTCTAAAGGTGTAGTTAAGCATGTGATATGAATCTTTTTTTATCAGATTAATGTAGAAGTTAAATCTAGCAAAAATATTGTTCCTGGACTCAAACCTGATAGTAATAGAATAATTAAATTTTTGTGTGTGGTTCTAAGGATTGACTCCACAGCCTTGTTTATACACACTACCATTGAACTATAGCTCCAGCTATAGTAATCATTTCTTGAGTATAATTTTTGAAGAATTAGACATAGTGATCAGTATAAAATCGGCATTAAATGTCACTCCTTAAATGTCTTCTTTCAAATGTATCTCAACTCCCTACTTGTGGGTCAGGGTAAATGCTCTCTACACATCTAAACTGTTCTTGATTTACTAGGCGGGGGCCAATATTGACACCTGCTCAGAAGATCAGAGGACCCCACTGATGGAGGCTGCAGAAAACAACCACTTGGATGCAGTGAAGTACCTTATCAAGGCTGGAGCACAGGTGGATCCGAAGGTACCCACCCCGTCAGGTTCATATTCCTATTTCATGTGTAGATGCTTTTTGGATGAATAGGGGACAGTTCCTTCCTGGATTGCTTTAAGGAACTGGTAGCCATCAGGTGTTTACCCCATTGTCTAGAGTAGCTTTGTCATCTTATTTGGTGAATTAGTTACTTTTCTTGTTTTGTGACAAAATACTTGACAGACCAGCTTATGTAAGGAAAGATTTATTTTGGCACATGGTTTTAGAATGATTTCAGTCCATCATGGTGCAGAAAGCATGGTGGAATGGCTCAGTCCATGGCATCCTGGGATTACAGTGACTGGTTTTTCATATGGCAGCAGATGGAAGCAAGACATAGGCCAGAACCAAGGGAAGGTATAGCCTGTAGAGACCCTCTCCTAATGACCTATTTCACTAGCCAGACTCCATCTCTTAAAGATTCCATAGCCTTCACAATGGTGCCACATGCAAGAACCAAGTGTTTAAAACATGAGCCTGTGGGGAAATACTTTAAATGAAAACCATAAACATATGGTGACCTAGTTTATTAGTAAAGATCTATAGTGAGCAGTGGATCTACAGTGTCAACAATAGACAAATTAGCCAGTAAGGAACTGGCCATGCAGAAGCTTTTAGCTTCCTCTGTTCATTGCATTTTCCTCTTCTGTCCAGGGCAGTTAGGCAAGAAGAGAAATAGAAGGCATCCAAATTTGAAAGAGGGAGTAACTATCTCTCACTCACAGTTAATGTGATTTTATGTGTACAAAACCTTAAAACACTATACAACAGTGCCATTAGAGTTAGTAACCCAATTCAGCAAAGTGTGATACAAAACAGACACACAAAACCAGTCTTTCTTCTCTTCTCTTCTCTTCTCTTCTCTTCTCTTCTCTTCTCTTCTCTTCTCTTCTCTCTTTCCTTTCTTCCTCCCTTCCTTGTTTTGTAGTCTCATTATGCATCTCAGGCAAGCATGGGATTTGTAATCCTCTACCAGAGGCTCTCAAGTATTGGGGTTATAGATGTGTACCTCATACCTGTCTTACATTTTTGTTTTTGTTTTATTTATTTATTAGACACAGAAAAAGGGGAGAGAGAGAGAGTGAGAATGGGCACGCCAGGGCTTCTAGCCACTGCAAATGAACTCCAGATGAATGTGCCACCATGTGCATCTGGCTTACATGGGACCTGGAGAACTGAACCAGGGTCCTTAAGGCTTCGCAGGCATGAGCCTTAACTGCTAAGCCATCTCTCCAGCCCCATTTACATTTTTGTATTCTAGCTGTTAATTATCAAAAAAAGAAAATTAAAATAATTCTATTTACAATAGAATTAAAAAATACCTAGAAATATGTTTAATTAAAGAGTTAAAAATATATACACTGAGTGCTGGAGAGATGGCTTAGCAGTTAAGGCGCTTGCCTGCAGGTCCTACATAGCCAGACACAAAATGACACAAGCGTACAATGTCGTACATGTGCCCAAGGGAGTGCATGCATCTGGAGTTTTTTCACAGCAGCTGAAAGGCCCTGGTGCCCATTCTGTCTGTCTCATATATGCTGAAAACTACAAACCATTGCTAAAAGTAGTTAAAAATGGGTCTGGAGAAATGGCTTAGCAGGTAAGGTGCTTGCCTCCAAAGCCTTAAGGACCTGGGTTCAATTCCCCAGTATTCACTTAAGCCAGAAGCAAAAGGTGGCGCATGCATCTGGAGTTTGTTTGCAGTGGCTGGAGGCCCAACATGCCCATTCTATGTGTCACTTTCTCCCTCTTCCTCTTCCCCCCTTAAATAAATATGTTTGAAAACAACAACAACAACAACAAATTGAAGTAATTAAAGAAGACACAAATAAGGCTGGGATTGTAGCCCACTTGGTAGAGTACTTGCCTAGCATGTATGAGCCCTGGGTTTGATCCCCAGTACTGTATAATACTGTATAAAACCAGGAATGTTGGTTGATGCCTGCAATTTTAGCACTTGGAAGGTGGAAGCAGGAGGATCAGAATAAGTTCTAAGCCATCCTGGAATACAGTAGATCCTGTCTCAAAAAATAAAAAAACAGAAGTACAATAAATAGAACACCCATGTTTTTACCAATACTTATCAAATCTTAACTAGACACAGAAAGATCCATCCTAAAATTAATATAGTAAACTTCTCACAGGACCTGTAGTAACCAAAATTTTTGAAAAAAAACATTACTGGAGAACTTACACTTCTTGATTTCATAACTTAGTACAGAGCTACAGTAATAAAAAAAATAGTGTGATACTAGAATATATAGAGAGCTGTAGGCCAATGAAATAGAGGACAGATCTGAGAAACCCTTGCTTATGTAGCTTGTCAACAAATGGTGCTGGGAAATCTTAGTGTCCACATGCTTAAGAATGTGGTAACACCATATACAAGTTAATATAAAGTGGGTGAAAGAATTAAAAAACAATGCTGGGTGTGGTAGCTCACGCCTTTAATCCCAGCACTCCAGAGACAGAAGTAGGAGGATTGCTGTGAGTTTGAGGCCACCCTGCAAGTACATAGTGAGTTCCAGGTTAGCTTGGACTAGAGTGAAACCCTACCTCAACCCCCCCCCACCCCAAAAAAAAAAAACCAAAAAACAAGAACTAAAACTGCATACCACACCAAAAAGAAAATTGCATACTGTGCATGGTGGTACGCCCCTATAATCATAGCACTCTCAAGGCAGAGGCAGTAAGATTCTGAATTCGGGGCTGGAGAGATGGCTTGCCTGTGAAGTCTAAGGACCTTGGTTCGAGGCTCAATTCTCCAGGACCCATGTAAGCCAGATGCACAAGGTGGCGCACGCATCTGGAGTTCATTTGCAGTGGCTGGAGGCCCTGGCATGCCCGTTCTCTCTCTCTCTCTCTCTACCTGCCTATTTCTGTATCTCTCTCTCTCTCTCTCTCTCAAATAAATAATAAAATATTTTTTAAAAAAAGATTCTGAATTCAAGGCCAGTCTAGGCTCCATAGCAAGGCCCTATCTCAAAAAAAAAAATAAAATAAATAAATAAATAAATAAATAAATAAATAAATGGCTGGGAAACTGGGCGTGGTGGCACACACCTTTGAATCCCAGCATTCTGGAGGCAGAGGTATGAGGATCACCATGACTTCAAGACCACCCTGACACTACATAGTGAATTCCAGGTTAGCCTGGACTAGAGTGAAACCCTGCCTCAAAAAACAAAATAAATAAATAAATAAATAAATAAATAAATAAATAAATAAACAAACAAACAAATGGGTGGGAATGTAGCTCAGTGGTAGAATATTTGTCTAGCATGTGCAGAGTCCTAAGTTTAGTTTCCAGCATCATGAATAATAATTAAAGCCTGTTTTCAAAAGAGAAAGCTGAAAAATTCTTGGGGGCTGGAGAGATTGCTCAGTTGTTAAAGGCTCTTGTTTGCAAAGGCTGATGGTCTGTGTTTTGATTCCCCAGTACCTATGTAAAGCCAGATGCACAAAGTTGCACATGGGTATGGAGTTCATTTGCAGTGGCAAGAGGCCCTGACTTGCTACAGAAGGGCTAGAGAGATGGTTTAGTACTTAAGGCACTTGCCTGCAAAGCCAGAGGACCGAGGTTCAATTCCCCAGGACCCAGTAAGTCGATGCACAAGGTGACACAAACATGCAAGGTTGCACACATGCGCACAAGATGTCTGGAGTTCGATTGCAGTGGCTGGAGGCCTTGGCACACCAATTCATATTCTGTCTGTCTCTCTCTCTGATAAAAATAATAAAATAAAAAGAATGGGCTTGAATTTTACATTTCTTCAAAGAAGATGTACACATGGCTAATTAGTTATCAGGTGAAGGATGCTCACCATTATTACTTATAAAGGAAGTGAATCAGAAGTACAATTAGGTACTTCTTCCCATTTGCCATGGTGGCTGTTGCCTGAAAACTGGAAACTTGCTATTGGTGAGTGAGGAGGTGGAGACATTGGAACCTTTCTTTATTGCTGGTAGGACATAAAGTGGTGTGACCACTATGAAAAATTTTGGTGATTCCCCAAAGAACTGAACACAGGCTGGCTATGTGTTCAGCAATTCCACTCCTAGGTATATCCCGAAAGAAATACAAAACAGGCTGGGTGTGTTGGAGCCCACCTTTAATTCCAGCACTCAGGAGGCAGAGGTAGGAGGATCATCAAGAGTTTGAGGCCACCGTGAGACTACATAGTGAATTCCAGGTCAGCCTGAGCCAGAGTGAGACCCTACCTCAAAAAACCAAAAAATAAAAGAAGGAAAATAAGAAAAGGAAAGAAAGAGAGAGAGAAAGAAAGAAGACAAAACAAACATGAATAGGTTCTTGAATCACACTGTTTACAACAGTTAAATGATGGAAATGACTTCAGTGCCCATCAACAGATTTAGGAGCATGTGGTCTGTCCATACAATGGAACGTAATTCAGCCATCAAAAGGAACAAAACACAGAGAGGCAACTGCATAGATGAATCTTGAAAACATCAAGTGTAAGGAGCCACAAACCAAAGCATAAGTACTACATGCTTCTACTTACAAGAGGTACCAAGAATGAGCACATCCAGAGATGGAATATTTGCTACAGGTTAGCAGGTGCAGAGAGGGTGGCTGGTGGTGCTTGATGATTGTAGTCTTTGCTTGGAGTAGTGACGTTTTGAAGCAGGGACAATCATTGCTCACCACTATTAATGCCACTAATTATATGCTTACAGTAAGAAGTTTGTTTGTTTGTTTGTTTTGAGGTAGGGTCTCCTCTAGCCCAGGCTGACCTGGAATTCACTATGAGTCTCAGGGTGGTCTTGAACTCATGGTGATCCTCCTACCTCGGCCTCCCAAGTGCTGGGATTAAAGGCGTGCCCTACCATGCCTGGCTACAATGGGAAGTTTTATGTTATACAGTGGTAGAGTACATACCTAGCCTCTACGTAGGAGGTTCTGGGTTCATTTCCAGTACTCTTCTCCATTGCAAAAAGTATTTTCAGTCTTTTACATCAACATTCATTTTTTTCATACCTCTGTGATAATTAAATTTTAAAGTGAAATTAAATTTTCACTTTCTCTGCCATTCAACACTATATTATTGCAAATGGCTATGTGTTTTCTGATAATCTATCATTTTTACTCAAATTTGTATACTGATACTTAGCTTATTTTTGATTTTTACTATATACAGTGCTCCAGTAGATATTTTTATAGATAAATACATGTTTAATTCTTTTGGACAGATTTATATGTGTGGAATTACTACATCAAAATATATAAACTGCGGGCTGGAGAGATGGCTTAGCGGTTAAGGCGCCTGCCTGCTAAGCCTAAGAACCGGGTTCCAATCTCCAGGTCCCACGTTTAGCCAGATGCAAAGTGACGCAAGGGCGCAATGCTGCACTTGACCACAAGGGGGCGCACACATCTGGATTTCGTTCACAGCAGCTGAGACAACTCTACCTGTCTTCCTCTCCCTCTCTCTCTGTCTCTCTCCAAAAATAAAATAAAATGAAATTATATATATAAGCTGCATGTGTGTATGAATGCCAGAGGTTGACATCAGGTATCTTTCTCAATCACTCTTAACTTGAATTCAGAGCTCACCAATTAGGCTAATCTAGTCTAGCATTTCTCAGGGACCCCCATCTGTAGCACTGGGATTACAGGCAGTTTGCTTATACTCACCCAACAGTTTCATGGGTGTTAGGAGTCCAAACTCCAGTCCTCATATTTGTGCAGCAAGTTCTTTCTTTTTCTGGCCATATTCCTAGTGCCAGTTTTTGTTTTAAGAGTTTTTAATGCCTCTTTTTTTTTTTTTTTTTTTTCTTGATGGCAGTGTCCCCCCACCCAAGGTAGGGTCTTGCTCTAGCCCAGGCTGACCTGGAATTCATTATGTAGTCTCAGGGTAGCCTCAAACTCACAGCAATCCTCCTACCTCTGTCTCTGGAATGCTTAGGATTAAAGAAGTGTGCTGCCAATGCCCAGCTTTTAATGCCTTTTTTTAAACTTGCTATACAAATGTATGAGCGCATCCTTGTTAATACTTTCTGTTACAGGTGTTTTCAGGGCTAACAATGTAAAAGAATTTCTTCTTCATTTTTTACTATTTTAATTTGTTCTTGTTTAACATTTTTTCAGATAATTATTCACATGTGTCAGTTTTTCTGTTAGGTTTATATCTAGTCCTTTGGGTTTTGGTCAGTTTTGAGATGAAAAAACCTTTAATTTGTACATAAATAACTAGATAACCATAGGCCCATAGGTTGGGTCATTTTCCCATTCTTATGTGTATTTATATTTGCCATGCAGTAGTGTGGCCAACTGCTGATGTCTGCCATGTGTGCCACTGCCTTTCTTAGAATCTACAGCAGTCTTCCAATGAACACCAGTGACATGGGATTGGAAGTGTAGATATTTTCAAGATGGGCATCCTGATTGACATCAGTTTGTGTTGTCACATGTTTACTGATAAGGGTTAAAATCCAGTGTTTGGGCTCTGAGAAAATGGAGATAAAATTAATAGAGACAAGGTCAGTACGTGCAATGGCAAATGTGTCACATGACCCTTGTGATCAGTACTAGTGGGAATAGTGCTGGCCACATAGGTGCTCCTTTTGTCATGTGGAACTGCTGGCTTGTCCTGGAGCTTTTTGGTCAGCTGTGCTTTCTGTGTGTCTCTCATTCTTTAGTGAGGTATATTGTGGAGTATTGGAGGAAGTAGAGTTAAAGCTTTTGAGATGCTTAGCAGCCAAGCTGTGTCTATGGGACTGCACAGCAAGCTTGCCCATTTCCTACTGTTTTTTTGTTTGTTTGTTTGTTTTGTTTTTCGAGGTAGGGTTTCACTCTGGTCCAGGCTGACCTGGAATTAACTATGTAGTCTCAGGGTGGCCTCAAACTCTCAGCGATCCTCCTACCTCTGCCTCCCGAGTGCTGGGATTAAAGGCGTGCACCACCACGCCCGGCTTCTACTCTTTTTTTTTTGCCTTGTTTTAAACTTTCCAGCATGTGGATGGCTGTTATTGAACTATCTTTTCTGTTTTCTCTGTGACTGTTACAGCTCTCAGAAGCCCAGTGGCCTGAACTAGGCCCCAGGTTCATATTAGAACTGCTCCTGGCTGGGTTTGGCGCTGCATGCTGATTGTGATGGGTGGTAATGGACAGGGTCTTCATTAAATACACACAGTGCACAGGAATGTTTGACAGGGTTGGGGCTTCTTCCCATCTGAGGTTCTCCTATGTTGGGGTCAAAGGGTCTTGGCTGGACCCTATGGTCCATGGTGTCCTGGGACAAGACTCATGTACTCTTTCGGCGTGGTTTCAGTTGGATGGATTCAATGACAGCACCTCCTTTGTGTAGTAGCACCCATTCTCTGTGGCTTGCACTGAGAATTGAGGTATGAGTGGTTTCTTTGGACTGAATGACATTTATATTGCAGGATGCAGAGGGCTCTACATGTTTGCACTTGGCTGCCAAAAAAGGCCACTATGATGTGGTTCAGTATCTGCTTTCCAATGGACAGATGGATGTCAACTGCCAGGTAAAACCATTCTCCCGTTCAGTTAAACCAGACCACCTGTGGACAGAGATGCTGTTCCCTTTCTGCATTTTTCCTGTCCCCTCCTCCCTCCACGATGTCATTTTCATTGAGGGCCAGTGTAGATTTTTAAAGACCCACAAGCCCTGGAGAGCCTCATCCCCCTATTTCCCACCTGCTCTGTGGAACATTTGTGCATTGCCTGGTTGATGAGACACTCTCAGTGTTCTACTGGGCCTCCCCATTTCTTTCAGGACTATGTCACCACCTAAGTGAGGTATCTGCAGTTACTCATGCCCAGGGCAGGTCCTCCTCCCCTTCAGAGCACCTAAGCTTCCTTCCCAGCCTAGGTTGTCCATTGTTCCACTGTGTGTTTACTTGTTGTCTTTTCATCTGTCTCCCCTCACCATCAAAGGGGAGGTGTTTTACCTTCACTATAACCTATGGTACCTTATTGGTGGTTAGCACAAGTAGGTATTCATAGATATCTATCAAGCCAGTAAAATGGCCTAAGAAGATCTGGCTTCATGGCTGCTCAACACATACATGGTGGCACCCCTTGGCTTGGCTCTGGACTACATCTTTGTCTTCCTCAGGAGGCTCCATCCCTGCCTCAGCCCAGGCACTGCATGCTACTCTTATCATACTCTCTTGACTGTGGTCCCCTCCCAAACAGACCAGAAAATAGCAGCTTGTGGCTACAACCTTACCTTTGGGGGGGCTGGGGCTAAAGCTTCACCCTCTGTTTTACTATTCCCCCACTATTCATTCAGTTAGGTTACTGTGAGCACCCCATCCCCTGGCTGGGCCTGGCCTGTGAGGCAGGCTGTGTCCCTGCCATGTTTGCAATGCCATGAGTGGTACTGACAATCAACTACAAGATCATTCTTATTTGAGGCTGCATGTGTGTGTGTGTGTGTGTGTGTGTGTGTGTCCGTCCCCATCCGTCTGTCCAAGAGCATGCAGATGTAGATTTGCAGGGCACCCTTTGGAGGTGTTGGAGAGGAGGCTACCTCCAGACTGGAAAGTAACCACACTCAGTTCCTGCAGAGCACCTTTTGGGTCTAAATGGAACTGTCCTACATGCAGTGGAGTCAGGCACAGTGGTAGAAAGGCAATTCATGAGAACCTTGATCAACACAATTGACCCTATAGGCCTGGGTAGGCTTCCTACCCCTGGTCTTCCAGAAGAGGCAGTGACAGATACCTCTGGCTCTGGTATCCTTGTGTAGGTTGGTCATGTGCTTAGTCCAAGGGCCAATAGAAAAGTGGGAAGGTTTTTTCCACACTCCCCACCAGTCATACTATTGGTGTTCCCTTTGTTGGTTGGGACTAAATTGAGTGTTAGTCCTGTTAACAGTGTTGGCTGGAGCAGAGAGACTAGCCAGCAGCAACTCCTGTTTACCCCAGTGCAGAGGCAGCACTTCTGGTGGAACCCAGGCCAGTGGTGGCTTCCCCCTTTACTTATCAGTTACCAGGGACTCCTCCCAGGCTCTTGAGAAGGCTGTGTGTGATGCCTAGAAATGTCACTCTCCCCAGTCTGTGGTAATGATAGCCTTGTCTCTTGCACTCAGGATGATGGCGGCTGGACACCCATGATCTGGGCCACTGAGTACAAGCACGTGGAGCTGGTGAAGCTGCTGCTGTCCAAAGGCTCTGACATCAACATCCGGGACAATGTAAGTCACGTACTGGTTGAGGAACCCCAGGGACATGGCCTCTTGGCGAAGGCTGGATGGGCCAGTGTAGTAGTCAGGGTTCTCTAGAGGAACAGAATGGACAGAATGAATTGTATTGAAAGGGGATTTATTGGATTAGCTTACACAGTCCAGCAATAGCAGGTTGCAGGTCCGAGAGTGAAGAAACCCGGTAGCTGCTCAGTGCACGAGGCTGGAGGCCTCAGCAGTCCCAATCCGGCACTGAAGGCCTGGAGGCTTCCTGGAGAGACGCTGCTCTTCAGTCCACCCTGGTCTTCAGTCCACACTGGAAAGCAGCAACACCAAGCAGCAGGTACCAAGCAGAAAACACCAAGCAGCTAGTAGCACCGGCAGCCAGGTGGGAGAGAGAGAGCCTTTCTTCCCAGAGCTCCTTTTTATCAACCAGCCCCCTCCTCCAAGAGGGGGCGCCCACTCTGGGCCGCCCACTCTGGGGGGAAGGATTCTTCCTTTAGTTAATCCTTCCTAGAGGCAGCCTCAGAAACACACTTATGAGGAATGTCTGTGGATTCCTAAACAAATCAAGTTGACACAAACTTAACCATCACAGCCAGGACACTGAGCATCTTCCTCCTCGGTTTCTCAAGCGGAGCTCTGGTACTTATGGCAGCTCTGACCTCTTGCCATTATCCTCTCTGTGGCCCAGCATGAATTCCATTATTAACTAGTGCTAGGTCCCTACAAATATGGCCTCTTTGCAGGAGTTATGTCTTCAAGGTTGTATGGGTGATATGACTCACTGCCTTGTCCTCTTTTGCTGACCTATGTCCCTGACCTGGAGGAGAAGACTAGGGGAAGGTCACTGGGAGCCAGACCCCATAGAGAGGCAGTCCACTCTGCTGGCTGTACCTGTACTAGCTAGCTGCCTTGAAAGAGAAAAGTGAATGGACCGATTTAAATTATGCAGGCTTAGTTTAGTGGGACCAGTTCAGTTGCTCCAAAAAGTCACAGAAGTAAATTTTCCATCCCTCTGGGTGTTGTGTGACTTTCCCTGGAGAAACATGAACAAATGTCTGTTCACATCATCACTGATGATAGACCAAAGAAACTAGTCTATCCAAGTCTACCTTGGTGAACCAGTGAGTTTATTAGGGGTAATTTACTTAACATGGGGAAGGGGTTACTTACAGCAGCATCAGGAGCATGGGTGACTTAAAAACAGTTGTATTGGCTGGGCTTGGTGGCACACACTTTTAATCCCAGTGCTCAGGAGAGGTAAGAGGATCTCTGTGAGTTCAATGCTACCCCGAGACTACGTAGTGAATTCCTGGTCAGCCTAGGCTAGAGCAAGACCCTGCTTTGAAAAACCAAAACAAACAAACAAACAAACAAACAAAAAAACAAACAAACAAACAAAAAAACCCACCCAGCTGTATCACCAAAGAAAGCCAACCTTAGCATGGGTGATGAGTCATGAAAGTTGCATCCTACTTTATAAGCAACTGCACCAAAGAGAGTCCCTGCCTTATCCCCAAATCCTCCTCTCTTCATACACTGCAAAAAAAAAGAAGTTTCCCTCAATGACTGAGGCTGACAGCAGCAGTATTCTGTGGGCATAAGCATCATATCATATTCACATCATATTCATTTAACAAAACAGTAGCAGCTGCTTCTCCACGAGTGCCTATGACTTCTCCAGTCATGAGTTTCTTGTCTGGGCTTATAGTACTGGATGTGAATTTCCTCCTTTGGAATGGGCTTTAAATCCAATCTGAAAACAGTTGGCTATACCCATAAACATCATGCTTCATCTTGCCTAGCATATTGGTAATGTAGTATCCAGGTCTGAATTGAGCAGGACTTTTGGCAACAATTCTTCCCTACCATCCCAACTAGAGCCTTCAAGCCCTATAAAAGGCAGCCTGCAGGGAGGGTGCTTCTATCTCAGTCCCAGCCTGGTTTCTTGATGTCCTGCAACCAATGCATGTGTTGTCTTCATCGGTTGGGTCTTACCATCTAGTTCTGCTATATAACCAACAGTAGTGGCAGGGAGCCTAATGGTTTGTGGGATCTCAGGGTCCTTCCTGGCCAACAATTCATGGGAGTAGTCCACCATTGACCCTGAGATCTTCATTCAAAAACCTTCTGGGAATATCTTTCTGTACCCACTCAGAGTGTACTCATTCAAACTCATTTAAAAAAATTTTTTTAAATTTATTTGCACATAGTGGCAGATAGGAGCCCTGGGGGAATGGGTACACCAAGGCGTCTTGCAAACAAACTTAAGATGCTTGCACCACTTCATACATCTGGCTTTACATGGGTACTGGGGAATCAAACCCAGGCCATCAGGTTTTGCAAGCAAGCAAGCCCCTCTTGCTTAAATACTCTTTATGTATTTGCAAGGAGAGAGAGTGTTCCAGCGCATCCAGCTGCTGCAATCCAACTCCAGGTGTATGTACCACTTTGTGCATCTGGCTTTATGTGGGTACTGGGGAATCAAACTCAGGTTGTTAGGCTCTTCAGGCAAGTATCTTAACCACTGAGAAATCTCTCCAACCCCTTAACTTCTTTGTTAACTTTCTGTTGTATACAATCATATCAGGCCTGGTAAACTGGGCATCAGATACCACCTCTCATAACCAGTTTCTTCAGTAATGCCTGCCCTCCCTTTATTTATTAACTTTCTGTCCCTGTTACCTGTTAAGGTCTCATCTGGTAATAACTGTCCCTATTAATTTGTGTGGTCCAGTCCATCAGGGACTAATTTCGTTCATATCATCTCAGATTATGCAGCCTTTGTCTTAGGCAGGGATTGATAGTTGCATTACTTAGTTTCTCTGCTTCTGTGACATACCAATTGATACCATCTACCTCCATGTCCTACAGCCTCCTGAAAGCTCTTTCATTCCTTGTTTAAAAGTTTAAAAGTCTTCCCCAGTTCAAGCTTTCAGCTGCAGGATATTCCCTGGTTATCATCATTTCCTGTATTGTTTTCCTTCTTCACTTGTATGCTGTCATTTGCTCCTTACTTCACTACTTTGATGAACTCATTTTGATGAAAATATATATATATATTTTCTTTTAAATTTTGTATTATTATTAACAACATGTTTCAATGGATACATGGGTTAGTACCCTCTTTTCCTTTGTCCCTGCCCCCATTCCATTGGGGATCCTCCTCATTGGGGTTGCAGGTATTCCCTGTGGAGTTGTGGTTTATGCATTGTGGGAGCAGCAGTCAGTTATTTTTGTGGGGAGGGATTGCCTCTAGGCATGATGTCTCAACCTGTGGATCTTATAGTCTTTCCGCCCCCTCTTCCACAAAATTCCCTGAGCTGTGGCGGGGGAGTTTTAAGTGGACTTCAGTGGTGAGCTCTTAGGAGCCTCTGGGTCTCTACTTCGGTATGAATCATGGATTTTTTCTTTCTTATATATTGATGGTTAAATTCAGTGTTCTATTGTATCACTTCTTTTTCACATTCTCCTTCCTCACTATCCAATTCTTCCCATGGGTTCCAAGGTTTTGGATCCAAGGAATGGCTCTTTAGCACAGATCTAATTTATACTCTCTTTCCCATAAGCCCAACAAGCACTGTAAAGCCACTAGCCAACACCTTCATCTCATCCTCCCTCTTTTCTACTTTTCTTGCCAATTCAGAAGTTTGTGCATAGAGCAGTATCCACATGTCTTTTTGTCATTGTAATTCCTCCCTTATACAGTCACGTTCTTCTGGGCAGACAGCTGAGCCTTAGTTGTATGTCTTATTGTTCAAAGCAAAAGCCACACATCTGCCTATCATCTCATATGTGTTGTAATTCTACACACTATACCCTGTAGTCTTTCAGATGTTTGTCAGGTCATCCTAGTACTCTGATGGTAAATCTCATTCATCAAGGAGGATGCTCCCCCATACCACATAGAGGAAGAAGCTGCCATGAGACTCTTACCTCGGACATTCCAGTCAGGTGGCGCAGCCTTAATTGCATGTATTATTTCCCATTACAGGGAGTATGCAACTTCCACTACAGCAAAGAAACAAGCCATGTCATACCACATGGGGAAAGATAACTATATTGGAATTACCATTACAAGCATCTAAATCAGCCATCACCCATTGCAGTGGCCATGCAGCTTCTTGTCCCTAGCTCACCTTTGGTCCTGTCAATCGGTGTTTTGGTGCCAGTTGTGTTGTGACTTTTCCTGGGGATACATGAACACATTCACTCCAGATAGAGCATAGATGACAGACCAAAGAAACAATACCACCCAGTATAGTTTGGTGAATTGGGTAGAATCATTTCTTTGTTTGCTAGTGCCCTATCTGAGGTGAATATGCATTTATGTATGTTGTCCAAGAAAAGTCACACCACACTGGAGTCCCCCTCAGCCTGACAGCAGGTACAGATCACAAGGAAGGAATCTCTTAGAGGACCCTAGGGAAGCAGAACTGTAGGATCCAGGGGCTTGCATGGATGAGATCAGGTTGTAGGATATGAGTAGGGCCTGGTCACTTTCTGGTGACACAGATACAGATGGCCTGCGATTTTTAGAAAGAATCACCTACAACTGCAAGTAGTAATCCTCACCACAGATCAACTAGTTAAATTGATGCTTTAGAAAGAAGTTCTGACATAGATGATCTCAGAAAGAACCGCTAAGTATTTTGCCTGGAGTTGTGGGCGTCCTTCTCAGCATGTGAGATTGCAGCAGCAGGGGTACTTGGCAGCTACTGTGGATTGCGTCAGCATTTTCTTGTCTCCAGCAACCCCTGTGCCAAATCTCATGCCAGCTCAAAGCTCTCCCTGGAAGATTGGTCCAAGGGCCACTGCTCTGCTAGAATCTGTACCCTGGTCTGCAGCCTTGATGGTTTGTCCACCGCATTACATCAGTGTGCAGCCTTACAGCTCTGCTGTATAGGGTACACAGGGAAAGAGCATGAGCTGGAGGAGCGAGGGCCAGTTGGCTGAGGAAGGAGGAGCAAAACAGCAAGGCTGGCTTGGGCGTGGCCTCCTTCTGACACCAACTTTTTATAAAGGGAGTGTGTGGTTCCTAAGGCTATAGAGATGTCCATGTGTCAGTTCTATTACCGTGGCAAATACCTGAAATAATCAACTTAAAAAGAGGGAAGTTTGGGCTGGTGAGATGGCTTAGTGGCTAAGGCGCTTGCCTGCTAAACTTAAGGACCCAGGTTCAATTCCCCAGAACCCACATAAGCCAGATGCGCAGTGGCTAGAGGCCCTGGTGCCATTCTCCCTCTTTCCCTCCCTCCTTTCCTCTCTCTCTCTCCCTCCCTCCTTCTCTGTCTCTCTCTAATAAGTGAACGAATACAAAATTAAACAAGAAGAGGGATGTTTATTTTGGCTTGCTTATGATTAGTTGACCCTGTTGCTTTAGGCCTGGAAGATGGATGTAGGCCAGTATATCATAGCAGAAGCAATGAGAGAGAAGAAAAGAAGGGACTGAGGTCCTACTATCTCTCCAAGAGCATACATCAGTGATCTCCCACTAGGCACCACTTAGAGAAAGGACCAAGCTGGAGACTAAAGGGCTTCAAGACATTCCAGGTCTAAATTGCCCATCTCTCTACAGTTCCCAGTGCAGTGCTCATCCATTAAGGATTCACTTTAAATCTGGAGTGTTGGTAGCTATTCCTGTAATATGGAAAGGTTGATTTTTCTAGAGCCATTTGTCTAGGTTTTGTCTAAATGAAGGCTATACCCTCAATTGACATGGCTGTTTTGGGGTTATTGCACACTGTGTTGATGATTCCTTTTGTTAGCCTGTTCTGTGGCCATTTGATGCCCTTCTGTTTGTTCACACATGGGCTGTTACAGTGTTGCTGTGAGCATTTGTTCCCTGGCCTTCCTGAAATTAAATGAACTCTGGGAATGGACAGCGCATCTAAACTGTGAGGAGCCACCATACTGCCCCCAGAGTGTCGTACTGTTTCTGGCTTCTGAGGGTTCTGCTTTCCCATCTCTCCAGCCCAGGCTTTTGAATTTTAGCCACCTTAGTATAGCTCTGTATGGCCTGGAACTTGCTATGAAGTACAAAAGTTTTAAAATATTTGTAGTATACTTTATCTTATTGGGGGGGGGTGCGGATTTTGAGGCGGGGTCTCACTCTAGCTCAGGCTGACCTGGAATTCATTGTGTGTTCTCAGAATGGCCTCAAATTCATAGCGATCCTCCTACCTCTGCCTCCCAAGTGCTGGGATTAAAGGCATTTTTATTATTATTTATGGATTGATTACATGGGTGCTGGGGATCAAACCTGGGTCCTTAGGCTTCACAGGCAAGCGCCTTAACTGCTAAGCCATCTCTCCAGCCCTATTTTATCTTATTTTGTATGTGTTGATCCTGCTTTAGTTACATTGTTTTACTGGGCGTGGTGGCTCACACCTCTAATCCCAGCACAGAGGAGGCTGAAGCCTGTTTATGTAGGTTACTCTAGACCAGCCTGGGCTACAAAGAGAAACTCTGTCTCAAAAAACAAAACAAGAGCTGGGTGTGGCGGCGCACTCCTTTAATCCCAGCACTTGGGAGGTGGAGGTTTTTGTGGGAGCATGGCCATGAGTTAAAGGCTACCCTAAGACTACAGAGTGAATTCCAGGTCAGCCTGAGCTAGAGCAAGACCCTACCTGGGGGGGAAAAAAAAAATAAATAAAATACCAAGAGCTGGAGAGAGGGCTTAGTGGTTAGGGTGCTTGCCTGCAAAGCCAAAGGATACAGGTTTGATTCCCCAGTACCCACGTAAAGTCAGATGCACAAGATGGCACATGCATCTGGGGTTTGCAGTGACTGGAGGCCCTGGTGTGCCCATTCTTTCTATCTGCACCTCCCCATAAATAAATAAATAAATAAATAAAATATTTAAACAAACACGGGCTATGGAGATAACTCACTGTTTAAATCCATGAAAGCATAAGTAGCTTGAGTTTAGATTCCCAAACCTAACACAAGCCACAAGCTATGGGAGGCTTCTGTAATCTTAGCATGCCTATGGGGAGATGGAAGACAGGAAAAATTCCTGGAGACCCATGCACCAGCTAGCCTGGTGAATGCAATGGTGAACAAGAATGAAATGCCCTGCCTCAAATGAAGTGGAAGTTGAGGACTCATACCCAAATTGTCCTCTGACTTCTACATGTGTGCAGTGATTTGTGCGCTCTCCTTCATGCACATGTACACACACAACATAAAATAACAAAAAAGAAATCATTACTTAACTGGAGATTATACTTTTCTAAGCTGTATAGTTTTAGGCTTTAGGTCTGTGAGCTATTTGGGGTTAATCTTATATGTGGTATAAAGGATAGACAAAGTTTTATATCTTCCATGTGGGCATCTGCCATCACTGTAGTATAGAAGGCTGTCCTTTCTCCTTAGAGCTGTTGATGCATCTATCAAGACCTCAGTGGCACATATCGCAAAGAACCTTGTTGTTTCTTCCCTTCTTTCCCACTCTCCCAAAAAGAAGTACTCTGAGTGAGCTAGTCCTAGCACTGGCAAGGGGCATGGATTATAAAGTCCCAAGGCTTGACCAGTGAACACACCTCTACTAGCACAGTTCTACCTCCCAGTTGTTCTACAGTTTTCCCAAATGGCCACCATTTGGGGACCACATGTTCCAAACACATGAGCCTGTGGGGATGTTTTACACTCCAACTACCATACTCATCTTCTGGGAAGATGATCAGCCATGTTTAGTTTAGTGCTTGGGTGGCTGCTGCTCCCTTACTGGACCTGGGTTCCACCCCTCCCCCCCCAAAGTGTTGCTTCCTCCTGCTGTTCATGCTGGGTTCCTCAGTTCTTCCATGCCTGCGCAGTCCTTATCCTGCCTCATGTTTGAAAGGTGCTTTTGCTTGGTGTCAACACTTCTGGTTAATGATCTTGTTCTCATGGTGAGCACGTTGCTTCCTGGAGTCTTCACTGGAACTACTTCACCTTTTTCCTCTTTTTTTTTTTTTTTTTGTGTGTGTGTGTGACATATTCTTCTTTCAGGTTATTCTTAAGATTTTATGATGCGTCATCTTAATACTATATCTCTTACTCTCTGTAGGTTCATTAAGTTTCTTGGATCTGTGGATTTGGGATTTTTGGCAAGTTTGGAAACTTCTGGTTGTCATTTCTTTAGATGAGCCTTTAGGGAGGGACTCTGACTGCTTGTGAATTAGACTTTGAAAAGTTGTCCCATGCTCTTGCCAGCATCTATCTTTTGGTTCAGTAATTTTATTGAGTTCTAATCCATTGCTCTTGTGTGATGCTAGTTACATGTTTTCCATTGTTTTCATTGCAGACATGGTTTTCAGTTCTGAGAATTCTGTAGTGTGGTTCCATTCTACCACCACTACCCCGCTGTGTGTGTGTGTGTGTGTGTGTGTGTGTGTGTGTGTGTGCGTGCGCTTGTTTCTTTTCAAGGCTGGGTCTCACTCTAGCCCAGGCTGACCTAGAACTCACCCTGGCCCCAGACTAGTCTTGAATTGGACCAGTTTGAGTTCCTCAGTTGCCAAAGTGCTGGGACTAAAGGTGTGTGTCACCATGCCCAGCTTTAGTTTGCTTTTTGTTTGTTTATTTTTGATATCTCTACCATGTCTACTTAGTTCCTGAGTATGTGGGACCTGGTTACACTAGCCGTTTTAGTTGCTGGGTTTGCCAGCTCAGTGTCTGTCAGTTCGGGTTGGTAGATGGTGGTGTTTCCTGCTTCTCTGTGTCAGGTGATGTGTAGCTTGAAGCCAGGCATTGGTGAACTGGTCATTACTGCCTTTCTGTCAGTGCTCCTGAGTTCTTTTTTAGGGTGGCTGCTGGTGTGGAATCTCCAATCATGTTGCGTAGTGGTCCAGGGCTGGTCTGGTGGGTCAGAGGCAGTTCTCAGTGCAAGTGATGACTGCCCCTTGCCAAGGTGAGTCCTTCCATGGCCTGTGGATGGATCATGCTTCCCACCCAGCTCAGTGGATGAGTTTGGGTTTGAGGTTTTCTTCAAGGCCTGGTGGTATCCCTGATGGGAAGCCAGGTCTTCACAGCCTCTTTTGCCAGGTCCATCCTCTGTTCTGGTCCCTCCTGAGTGTGATGAGTGGGCAACTCTGGCTCCCTTACCTATTTCCTCCCTTGCTTGGTGTGTGGATTTAGCACCATGGTTTCACACTGTTCAGTTTCACTTTTCTTTCTGGTGGGGATGCTCTGTCCAGTCTGGTCCATGGAAGCAGAAGGTGCCTCTACCATTGTGGAATTACAACTCCATAGAATTGCAGGCCTGTGTCATAGCTCTGAAGACTGAGCAATCCCCTGAGAGAAGGTCTTGGAACTTTTTTTTTTTTTTTTTTTTTTTAGAATAAGTCTGAAGGCTAGGGAAATGGCTCAGCAATTAAAGGCAAAGCTGGCCCAAGTTCACTTCCTTAGCTACCTATGTAAAGCCAGATGGGTATTCATTTTCAGTGGCAAGAGTTCCTGGAATTCCCCACCCACCCACACAAATAAATAATTTTTAAAATGTAATTCTGGCTAAAACTCATGAATCATTCTGATAAAGCAAAGGGACCCTGAAGAAGCAAGATTTTCTCTTGAGCTCTCAGATGTGTAGGAGATGGAACCAGACAAGACTAGAAGGCTGAAAGCAACCAAGAATAGCAACCAGAAAAGAACTCCAGATAAACTAAGGTTTTTTTTTTTTTTTCAGAGACTACTAATGTTGACTAAAAGGAGTTTGCTTTTAGTATTTCCCCTAGAAATAAAAGAAATAATAAAGCCTGTGCTTGGGGGCTGGCAGTTTATGGGTGAGGATGACAGACAGGACATTCCATCTCTGCTCTGTTTTTATCTTTTCAAATGTGCGTTGAATTGAAAAGCCTTGACTGCATGTTACCATGTGGATGTGGGGTCCAGTGTGTGCAATTGTGAAAGAGCACCAGAGTGTATAAATTGTGTGATCCCTAAGGGCCTGCACAATTGGTCCCTGGGATATAGCTAGGCACTGCCACCTTGCCAAAGAGGCAGACCTTTTGTGTGTGGGGGGTGGTGGCTTGCAATAGGGCCTCCACCTTAAGAACTAAGTGGGTGGTCAGGCTTGACCTTTGTCTCTGGCTTTTATGAAAATTACTACTTACTGAGGGAAAGGAAGCTACAGTGAATCTACTTCAAGCCGATCTGTTTATATCCAACAGCCAGCAAATTCTACATCTGAGGTTTTAGCCTTGAGAAATAATTCAGAAAAAAAAATGGGGATATTACTCATTAACATTGTATTTCAAAGGAGAAAGCAGAAGTGTTTATTAAAAGATGGACAAATTGTGACCATTCATTCAATTCAAGGGAAATCTCTAAGGCTGTGTCACGTAGAAGCTGTAGTTGCAGGGTCCAATCTGGTGAGCCCTGGCAGGATGGTGGAGGTTGGTAGGGTTCTGGGCCACCTCTCCTGGCATGAGAAGACAGTAAATATTCCTTTGGGTTGTAATATCTGTTTCTTAGCTGTCTGGTAGGACCAAACATTTCCTCATGTGTACTCTTCATCTTTTTTCTTATGTAAGCTGTTTGTTTTTGTGCCCTTGGCACATTGTGTCCAGAATTGCAATGTTCCAATAAACTTACTGTATAATAGAACTCACTTTAAAACACAACACAGATATTTTCCAATTAAAAGTTTTGATTGTGCTGGAGAGATGGCTCAGTGGTGAGGAACTTGCCTGCAAAGCCAAAGGGCCCAGGTTCAATTCCCCAGGACCCATGTAAGCCAGATGCACGAGGTGGCATGTGCATCTGGAGTTTGTTTACAGACACTGAAGGCCCTGGCATGCCTATTCTATGTCTGCCTCTTTCTCTTTCCCTCTCTCCCGCCCCCTTCTCTCTTGCTCAAATAATTAAACTTTTTAAAAAGTTTTTATTTCAGATAAGTTTTCAAGATAATTTTAAATTTGAATCTTTTTTATCATTTTAAAAACTTTTTTTTTCATGGTAGGGTTTCACTCTAGCCCAAGCTGTCCTGGAATTCACTATGTGGTCTCAGGGTGGCCTTGGACTCACTACAGTCCTCTTACCTTTGCTTCCCAAGTGCTGGGATCACAGACGTGCACCACGATGCCTTTTTAAAAAAATACTTTTACTCCCCACAATGACTGACTGCTGCCCTCAAAATTCATAACCCACAACTCCATGGTGAATACCAGCAATCTCACTAAGGGGGGGGAGTCCTCAGAGGAGTGGGGGCAGGGAGGAGGTGAATGATGGTACCAACACTTGATGTATACATACAAAGTTTCAATTTAAAAAAATTAATAAAAATATTTTTACTTATTTGCAAGCAGAGAGAGAGAGAGTGAGAAGAGAGAATGGATGCTCCAGGACCTACAGCCACTACAAACAAACTCCAAGTGTGTGTCCCACTTTGTGTATCTGGCTTACGTTGGTCCTGGGAAATTGAACGTGGATCCTTTGGTTTCACAGGCAAGCTCCTTAACCACTAAGCCATCTCTCCAGCTCATAAAACCTCTCTTTAAAAAAAAAGTAGAAGAGGGTTAGAGAGATGGTTTAGTGCACAAGGTGGTGCATGCCTCTGGAGTTCCTTGCAGCTGCTGGAAGTCCCTGGCATGCCCATATCCATTCCCTCTCTCCCTCTCCTTCGCTCTTCTCTCTCTCTCTCATAAATAAAAATAAAAATAAATAAGGGCTGGAGAGATGGCTTAGTGGTTAAGGCACATGCCTGCGAAGCCTAAGGACCCCAGTTTGATTCTCCAGGCCCCACGTAAGCCAGATGCACATGGCGGCACATGTGTATGGAGTTCTTTTGCAGTGGCTAGAGGCCCTGGCATGCCCATTCTCACTCTCTTTCTCTGTCTTAAATACATACATACATACATACATACATACATACATACATACATATTTTAAAGAAATAAAAAATAAAGTGTTTTTTTTAATGTAGAAGAAAAGAGTTGGGCATGGTGGCATACACTTTAATCCCAGCACTCGGGAGGCAGAGGTAGGAGGATTGCCAAGAGTTTGAGGCCACCCTGAGACTACATAGTGAATTCAGGTCAGCCTGAGCTAGAGTGAGACCCTACCTCAAAAAACAAAAACAAAATATTCTATTGTGATTATATTACTTTTAAAATGGAATAAAAGAATGCTGCAATTAGATAGGAACTTTGTTCTCCCTCTGGTGAGCTGCAAGCCTTCCTCCACATGGCCTGTGCCAGGAGTGGCTAGCTACGCTCTTAACAGAGCAGCTGCTTTCACCTGCTCCCAGTATCTTATACTTACCTAGATGGACCCAGTATTCACTGAGCTCTCACTCTTGTCTTTGTCCAGGAGGAGAACATCTGTCTGCACTGGGCTGCATTCTCGGGCTGTGTGGACATAGCTGAAATACTACTGGCTGCCAAGTGCGACCTTCATGCCGTGAACATCCATGGAGATTCACCCCTGCACATTGCAGCCCGAGAGAATCGCTACGACTGTGTTGTGTGAGTGTGGCCCTGCCTTTATATGACCCTGGCTGCCAGGATGACTCTGACCTGGGTACCCAGAGAGGATGCAGCCCAGGTGGAGAAGTGTTATTCCCAGTCCACATCAGAGACCCGCTATGGCTTACTTGGAACTCAGGGTAGTCATGAAAATTCCAAATTCTTAGTTGAATCTTGATCTGAGTCTCAGACCCAGCAGTCTTCATAGGAGGCAGTGTGAGGATAGTTCTGTTGAGGTGCCAGGAGGCTCTGAGTACTGCTGGTATTCCCCACTTAAGGCTGGAGATGTTGGTGATTCTGGTACTGGCTGCTCAGGGTCAGCATAAACCCTTCTTTGCCCAAGTTCTTCATCCTAGGCAGTGGTGAAACATCTCTGTTTTGTTCTGGGGATGGACAGGGAGGGCTGTAGTTGTTGTGACTTGCAAGTAGCTGCCCACCTCACCTTGAAGTGAGGAAGCAAATGGCGTTGTGTCACATGTGAGTGTGTAACTATGTGTGGCAACCCCATCGCTTGCCCTCAACAGACAAGAGTGCTGGGCTGGCCCCCTATAGCCCCAAACACACCTCTTCATCATCACTCCCCTTTATCTTCAAGGTCAAATTTCAAAGCAAAAATCCAAGAAAAGTTAAATAAATATCCCTAGTTCCTACAGGCACGTCTCAGAAAAGTGATGCCTGTCTGCAAGTGTTGGAGGAGCAAGTGTGCTCCTGGGAAGGCATGGCTGTCCCAAGTCTCTGGGACGTGTAGGTTGATACGCTTCAGGACAGATCGTGCTTTTTGTCCTCACAAGTATGATCATTTTATACATCTTACCTGTGTCACTTCTAAATTAAGATCTGGATGCTTTTGTCAACTTATGTTTTCCCTTTTAGCCTTTTTCTTTCTCGGGATTCAGATGTTACCTTGAAAAACAAAGAAGGAGAGACACCCCTGCAGTGTGCGAGCCTCAACTCCCAGGTGTGGAGTGCGTTGCACATGAGCAAGGCATTACGGGACTCAGCCCCTGACAAGCCTGTCTCCGTGGAGAAGATGGTGAGCAGGTGAGAAGGATCTAGATGACTCTAGCAAACCGTTGACAAGTGGGCTGAAAGAAATAGATTGGAACTAACAAATGTGAAGCCAGACCCCCATGCTACAGTCTAATGTGGGTGCTGGCCAACAGTTGTGTTCCCCCAAGGGGCAGTCTGCAACAGAAAGTGTCTTGGCCCTTCCCCCTCCCATCCAGAGACATTGCTCGCGGCTATGAGCGCATCCCCATCCCTTGCATCAATGCTGTGGACAATGAGCCGTGCCCCACCAACTATAAGTACGTCTCCCAGAACTGTGTGACATCCCCCATGAACATCGACAGAAACATCACTCATCTTCAGGTTAGTGGGAAGAAGGGCTGCTTGGCCATGGCACAGTGGCAGGCCCTGGAGCTAGGTCTTGGGACTTAACCACCAGTTTGGGAAGAAAGAGAATTGACCTATAGGATTTTCCTAGGAAACCTCATTCTCTTTGCAATTTTTTCTCAAGAAAGAAGGGGATTGCAGATCACACATCCCATATAAGGCACAGCACTGGGTTCTCCTGTCCCAGTTTGCCCTCCTTGGTTGGTGCTGAGCATTCCATGGTCAGTGGTTGCTCAGGGCCCTAGTGTTGCTTTGTCCTCAAGTAGTGAACAAGAGGGGCCCATGCAGGCCTGTGAGGTAACCTGGCTCTGATCCCTACTACATGCCCCTCAACCCCAGCAGCTATAGTCCACTAAACAGCTTTCCCACCACTTTGACTTTCTTCTTGGCTAAAGCAGATGTATTTGCAAGGGCTATCCTATGGGTGTGCTTATGGGCAGCACCCCTAATCTTCATAGGGTAGACACTGTACATGCCTCCAGTTGAGTTGTGGGGCTCCTCCTCCTCACCTTTCCTGTGGAGCACCTGGCCTTGGGTGTAGCAGTCTTTCTTTAGTCCCTATGGGTGCTGTGCTTAGCTGGCCTCCCACCTCCTTCCCACAAGCATGTTGCATTCTGCTCAGTGCCCCAAGCCTTTTTCCCTGCTCTTAAGAAAGCCTGTGTTAGATTAAGGTCAATTCTAAACTCTGCAGAGCATTTTGTGGTTGACTGAAGAGAGGGAAGGGTGGCAGAAATGATGCATCTATCTGATACTGTGTGCTCTGTTCCCAGTACTGCGTGTGCGTGGACGACTGCTCTTCCAGCACCTGTATGTGTGGCCAGCTCAGCATGCGCTGCTGGTACGATAAGGTGAGGATGTGCATTTGCTGCACGTGTGCTTGCATGGTAAGTTCTGTGGAAAGAAGTCTATGAACATGAGTTGTTTCCCGATTCTAAGGCATCTTAAGTGACTCTGGGAGGAGTTGGAGGTGAGTTGGATGTGGAAAACAAGTAGGATTAGGGGACAGGCTAGAAGTGAGGGGCTGTTTCAAGCAGGCCATGGGCTGCAGTGTGGGCTCCCAAATCCTGTGCTTAGGGCTGACATCTTTTGTAATCAAGTGAACAGTGGTGGGGTAGGTGTCTTGGTACAGCCATGGGAGGAAAGTTTGTGTTGTGTGTGGTGACCCTTGCCATGTGCTTGTTACATGTGAGTGACCAGAGAGATACTCAATGGGAAGATAAGGCCAGGGCCTGGACTGGAGGAAGTAAACATCTCTAAACATGGTGGCCTGGGGACCACAACTTAGAAGAGACTGGCAGGTACTGATGAGAAGAACCTAATAAGGGCTGTTGAAGAGGCACTAGGAGAAGGCTGTAGGGTTGGGGATGCAGCTTAAGGACAGAACTTGCAGGGAGAGGAGATATGTGCTCTTGGCTTTAATTCCGAGGTCATTGATAGGAGCAGATAACAGTGTCCTGGATGAAGAGGAAGCAGACTGCAAGTGGGAACAGCAACAGGTTCTTCCCAAAGGGATCTTACAGGAGGATGGAGAATGTGGAAGTTGGAGGGTGTGTATCTGAGTTAGAGGAAAACCCTGGTAGCAGCTGAGTGGCCATGGAGAGGGGGACTTCAAGTGTCAGTTGTGTCCTTGGAGTATAGTCCATGTTTGGGTTTGGCAGGTATGAACATTCAAGTAAAACTGTGCAGAAGGTCCCTCACAGATTTGTCTGTGGCATTGGGGTAAAGAAAAGAAGACACATGACTGGGCTCCCCAGCTTGGGAATTTGCAGGATCAAGTGTGCAAGAGGAACATCCAAAAGGTGCTGACTGCCCTGGAGTAGGTGGGAGGAACCTATATACTAGGGTCCTCAATAGGCCTGAGAGAAGACAGGCAGGGCAGAAAGAGTATAAGGACAGCATGAAAAGACAGGGACCATGGGGAGTGCCCCAAGAGGCCCCCAAACCTGCATGGGATCTGGTGAAGCTCTCATTCAAACAACAAATGTACAGCCTTAACCCTATTGTTCCCTCAGCCATTAAAGTCCATCCAGAAACTACTGTTTGTGTCCATTTGAGGCCATAGACACTGCATAAAAATAAGTTAATATGGGCTAGAGAGGTGGTTTAGCAGTTAAGGTGTTTGCCTGTGAAGCCAAAGAACCCAGGTTCAATTCCCCAGGACCCATGTAAGCCAGATGCACAAGGTGGCGCATGCCTCTGGAGTTTATTTACAGTAGCTGAAGGCCCTGGTGCGTCCGTTTTCTCTGTCTCTCTCCCTCTTTCTTTCTTTCTTTCTTTTTTTTTTTTTTTCGAGGTAGAGTCTCAATGTGGCCCAGGCTGACCTGGAATTAACTATGTAGTCTCAGGGTGGCCTCAAACTCATGGCGATCTTCCTACTTCTGCCTTCCGAGTGCTGGGATTAAAGGTGTGCGCCACCACGCCCGGCTCCCTCCCTCTTTCTGTCTCTCTCAAAATAAGATAAAATTTAATTTAATTTTAAAAAAATAGGTTAATATTAAAGTTCACGTAAAAAAATGTTGCTTGTCACCTACTGGATCTCATGGTCCATCTGTCCACAGGATGGCCGACTCCTACCTGAGTTCAACATGGCAGAACCACCCTTGATCTTCGAATGCAATCATGCTTGCTCCTGCTGGAGGAATTGCCGCAATCGCGTGGTGCAGAATGGTCTCAGGTGAGGATTGAGTGCACATGTAACCAGAGATGGCTATCAAGGTCATGCTGTCCCAGGAGCATGTGTTCATGGTTGGAGCCAATGCCTGTTCCTCTGCAGTTGACATGTGCATAAGAAAACCAGTCAGGACCTGGGCGTGGGGTGGTGCATGTCTTTAATCCCAGCACTCAGGAGGCAGAGGTAGGAGGATCACTATGAGTTCAAGGCCACCCTGAGACTACATAGTGAATTCCAGGTCAGCCTGGACTAGAGTGAGACCCTACCTCGAAAAAAACAAACAAACAAACAAACAAACAAACAAACAAACAAACAAACAAACCCAGTCAGGCTCAACCAGCTTAGATATGATTGAGGAAAGTCAGGTGTTAGGTCATTGAAGCTGAACACAGACTCCTGTGGCCCAAACATATCTCAGTGGACTAAGCTTGAGTCACCCATCCTTCTTTAGTACTTGAACCATTTTCAGTTCTGTGTTGGTTGGGTTTCCCCAACAGTGAGAATAGTGGTGTTTCATGGCTATTTTCAGACTTTTGGGCTCCCCCCAGAGTCACCAAGGGTGCTTGGTCCCTGCCTGCCTTGTGTCCTTTTGTGGCCACAGTCAGATTTTAGCTTCAGGAGTTGTCCACAGTACAGCCAAAGACAAAGCACCCACATTTCTTTGCCTTGTATGATGGAGCTCTAGGTGGAGCACAGACCTGCTTCTCCTCCCCCCATGTATGAACCAGTGGGATGGGTATGACTCTGAGAGAGCCTTGAGTCTGTGGAGGCCCCCAAGTGTGGTCTGTCTTAGCCTGGCTGGTTTTTGCTGACATGCTACCTGAGTAATGGAATGGTGGCAGACTGGGTTACAGTGGAAATGCCTCTCTGGCATGACTGCCTTTAGTCCTCATGGAAACTTGGTGAAGTGGCCCTTTTACAGTTGAGTAAATTGAAGCAAGTGAGGGATTCTCACTTAACTCTTTGACAGAGCTCTGCGCTGGCAGCTTCTTGTGTGTGTAGCAGTGCATCTGACAGGTGGCAGGAGCTGCTCTGTTTCCATTTGCTCATCTCCTTCATTCCAGAATGATTACAAACTGGTGTACTGAGCCACCTTCCCTCTACCTGTTTTCTAGGGCAAGACTGCAGCTCTATAGGACACAGGACATGGGCTGGGGTGTGCGGTCCCTGCAAGATATCCCACTGGGCACCTTTGTCTGCGAGTAAGTGGATCCCATGGTTTCTTGCTCTGTTGGCTGTATTTGTCATTTCTGGGAGAAAGCTCATACATGTCTGTACTCTAAGAAGCCCCTAGAAACAGGTCTTTTGCTATAGCAGTGGAGGTGCTGGCAATACCAGCCCCTTTAGTGGCCCACTGACCTAGATGCCTGGGGCTGCTGCCCAGGTTTCCTGACCTCAGTCAGTCACCATCCTGTGATACCTCTGAGGTGTTCTTCATTGGCACCTAATCCCTCTGGGAAGCCATTCTGGGTCCTCACTCAAGTTATAGACACATGGGGAGCTTGTTCCCTTATTACTTGATGTCCTTGTCCTCTGGAGCCTGAGCTAGATTCCAACTCAGTCCATAGAGCTGTGGCAGTGTTCTGGGGCTACATCATGGCTCCATGGTACTCCATTCTCCACAAAACAGCACAGCAATGATAAAGGTCCTCCCTCTCCTCACTGCAGGTATGTTGGGGAGCTGATTTCCGACTCTGAAGCTGATGTTCGGGAAGAGGACTCTTACCTCTTTGATCTTGACAACAAGGTAATATGCTGTGAAGGTCAGAAATTTGTTCTGGAGGGATCTGGAAAGTGGCTGGCATGGGCTTGAGGCCTGTCCTGAAGACCACTCTGATGGGTCTAAGGCTCATTGAAGACCTTCTGAGTCTCACCATATGTTGTTGGGCTCATTTTGGGCTCAAGGCATAGGCACCAAACTTGGGAGTACCCACCCACCTCATGAAAGTAGCTGCCTAGAACACTGCACTGTGTCTCTAGAGCTCAAGCTGGTCCTACTGGGCTAGAGCTCAGCACTGTGAGACACGCTATGGGGCAAAGGTTGCGTGGAGAGCAGATGGACCCTAACTGCCAGTGGGAGATGTCTCAGATCTCAGAGAACTGGCATCATCCTGTGCTAGGAGAGAACAGGGGCTAGGGCTTGGTATGCTCTAGGAGTAAGGTTTCTGAGGCCAGAGGAAAGATGTCTTAAGATCCTCTATCACTACTCTTAGATCAGGAATGGCCATTTTAAAACCTAAAGCTCAGTCAATGCTGAGAGGTTGGGAAAAAGAGGTTTACTTTCCAGTACCAGCCCAGTCAGGAAACAATACTATCCCCTGAGAGCAGGGCCCACCCGACCCCAGGCTCTGATGCCTGCAGTCAGTATTATTAAATAAATGAATTTGTGTTAAAACCTGGTGTGGTGTCACATACCTATGATCTTGGCACTAAGGAAGTGGAAGCAGAAGGATCAGAAGTTCAAGGTTGTCCTTAGTTAGTTGGAGGCCAGTGTTGTATATGTGAGACCCAGTCTAAACAACAACAAAAATGTTGTGTTTCCCAGAGAGATGTTGAGTCTTGAAGGATCTCAGCCCTCAGGTGTCTCTGCGTATGCAGCTACACCAAGTCCCAAATGTTAGCAGTAGCAGCTTTTGGCTTTTCCTTTATGTACCAGAGCACATATCTATGCATGAGAGGCAGTACGGTGGAGTATGGGAACTTGCCTCCTGCTGGTGGGGATACATGTCCTGGTGAGCATATCCTTTCTAGGTACTGCAGGCTTCCTCATCTTTCTGGCTTTCTTTCTGTGATGTCTTTTAGTAAGAGAAAGACTTGTTTTTATTATAATCTGTTTTGTGTTGGGGGGAGGGGTTGCGTGTGTGTGTCCCAGTTAAAATTTTTTTTTTTCTTCTGAGGTAGGGTCTCACTCTAGCCCAGGCTGACCTGGAATTCACTATGTAGTCTCAGACTGGCTTCAAACTCAGCAGTCCTTCTACCTTTGCCTCCTAAATGCTGGGATTAAAGGTGTGCACCACCATGCCTGGCAAGTTAAAAATTTTAAAGACAATTATTTCCAGAAATTATGGTTTGCCTTCAGGTTTGGAGTTGCACGCATAGTCAACATCAAGCTGGTTTCCCCATATTGACACCTGCTTTTCCTCCCTGCTGCTCAGCAACATGACTCAATACATGTGTCCTCAATGCCTTGATTCCCTCTTGTCCCAAGTGTCAGTTACTGTAGTTCATGACTGACTTTGGAGTGCCTGGTCTCTGTACAAGTTTGAGATCAGTTGGATGAGCTTGACAGAACCTCCTGCAAGGATCTAATGAGCCCTGCCTTGAGCAGACAGGTTTTGCTCCTGGCAGTCATGGCCACTTCATGCCACCATAGCATGCCACTTCATTTGGCCTAATCTTCTTTAATTAATGCTAATGGTTTTCTATAGCATGATGATGTATATCTTTTATTTATTTATTTAGAGATGGTATCCCGTAATCTAGTGTGTGTTCAGACACACTGTGTAGCTGAAGATGACCTTGAGCTTCAGATCCTCCTACCTCTACCTTCCTAGTGCTGGGATCCCAGGTGTGTGCCACCACGCCTGGTTTTATGCAGTGCTGGAGATTAAGCCAGAGCTTCATACATGATAGACAAGCAATCCACTAACTGGGCTACATCCCTAGCTTCTGATATTGTGTATCTTCTAGTGATTTTTTCCCCATCAGATGGATATTTAAAAATATTTTTTCCAGCCGGGCGTGGTGGCGCACGCCTTTAATCCCAGCACTCGGGAGGCAGAGGTAGGAGGATCGCCAAGAGTTCGAGGCCACCCTGAGACTACATAGTTAATTCCAGGTCAGCCTGGACCAGAGTGAGACCTTACCTCACAAAACCAAAAAAATAAAAATAAAAAAATAAAAATAAAAAAAATATATATATATATAATTTTTTTTCCCTGTGCTGGAAAGATGGCTCAGTGGTTAAGACACTTGTCTGCAAAGTCTAACAACCTGGCTTCAATTCCCCACTATCCATGTAAAGCCAGAGGTCATTTGCAATGGCTAGAGGGCCTGGCACACCCATAAATACTCTCCCTCATTCTCTGCTTGCAAATAAATAAAATTTTAAAAGATTTTTTTTTCCAAGGTAGGGTTTCACTCTAGTCCAGGCTGACCTAGAACTCACTATGTAGTCGCAGGGTGGCCTTGAAGTCATGGAGATCCTCCTACTACCTCTGCCTCCTAAGTGCTTGGATTAAAGGTGTGCACCACCACGCCCAGCAAAAATTTAAAAAGTTTTGGAGATATTTTTCCTTTGGGTTAAGGTTTTGTTGGGTTTTTGTTTGTTTGTTCGTTTTTGTTTTTCATGATAGGGTCTCACTCTAGCCTAGCCTGACCTGGAATTCACTATGTAGTCTCAGGGTGTCCTTGAAGTCATGGTAATCCTCCTGCCTTGACCTCCCAAATGCTGGGTTAAAAGTATGAGCCACCACACCTGGAGGATCAATAATTTATATATTTATTTTATTTTTATTTTTATTTTTATTTTGAGGTAGGGTCCCACTCTAGCCAAGGCTGACCTGGAATTCACTATGTAATCTCAGTCTCGAACTCACAGTGATCCTCCTACTTCAGCCTATTTTTTAACTCTTGACAGCTTCCATACTTAAAGACAATAAACCATGACAATTCCCTCTCCTCCTCCACTTTCCCTTCACAAATTCACACTCTTATCATATCCCCTCCCTCTCTCCATTAGTCTCTCTTTCATTTCACCATCTTTCCCTCTTATTAATGAGGGTCTTGTGAAGGTAGTGCTAGCCACTGTAAGGTCATGGATATCAAGGCCAATTTCTTTTTTTTTTTTTTTCTTTGTTTGTTTATTATTTATTTATTTTCGAGCAACAGACAGAGAAAGAGGCAGATAGATAGATGATAGATAGTCAGATAGATAGATAGATAGATAGATAGATAGATAGATAGATAGATAGATAGATAAGAGAGAGACAGTATGGGTGCACCAGGGCCTCCAGCCACTACAAAAAAACTCCAGATGCATGCACTGCTTTGTGCATCTGGCTTACTTGGGTCCTGGGGAATTGAGCCTCGAAACAGGGTCCTTAGGCTTCACAGGCAAGCGTTTAACCACTAAGCCATTTCTCCAGCCCTCAAGGCCAATTTCTGTTCTGGACATTTGCATCATATGCAGTCCTACCCTTCCTTTGGCTCTTATATTCTTATTTTTCTTGTATGTTTTTATTATTGTATAACATTTTAAGAGAGAGAGGGAATTGGCACATCAGGGCCTCAACCACTGCAGTCCAACTCCAGACACTTTTGCCACCTAGTGAGCATGTGGAGAATCGAACACGGGTCCTTGGGCATCGCAAGCATGCACCGTAACCACTAAGCCATCTCTCCAGCTCTGGCTCTTACAATCTTTCCGCCACCTCTTCCACAGTGTCCCCTGAGCCTTAGAGGGTGTGATAGAGATGTTTCAGTGCTGAGCACTCCTCTGACACTTCTTCTCAGCACTGTGGTGACTTTTGAGTCATCCCAGTGGTCTCCACCATCTGAACAGAGAAGCTTCTCTAACCAAAAGTGAGAGTAGCATTAATATATGGGTATGAAAGTTAAGTAAAGTGCTTACAGGGCAGTTTGGTGAGCATAATATATGCATTTAGCCAGACAAGAGCAGGCGTTACACTTCTAAGGCTCATGACCTTCTCCGCCATAGGCTTTTTTTTTTTTTTTTTTTTTTTTTTGGTTTTTCAAGGTAGGGTCTCACTCTGGCCCAGGCTGACCTGGAATTCACTGTGTAGTCTCAGGGTGGCCTCGAACTCACGGCGATCCTCCTACCTCTGCCTCCCGAGTGCTGGGATTAAAGACGTGCACCACCACGCCCGGCCACCATAGGCTTTTGATTATTGGGTTTTCAGTACCAGGCATGTAGAGCAGACCTCCAGTCCAATTATAGAGCAGTTGGCTTCCCCCATAACAGACATGCCACTATTGTACCCATTCAGTTTTATGGCCTAGCTGGCCAAACTTGAGGCTTCTAGTGTCCACTGTTTTCACTGCTGATGACTTCTCTCTCACATAGGACTGTATGCAATACAGCTTTTTCCAGCTTTCTGGCAGCTGGTCTACAGGGAGGAGGATTTCTGCTTAGCCTTAGCTTAATTTCTCAGTGACCTTTGTTTCTGTGATTCTTTGTATTTTTTTGGTTTCTATTTCATTAATTTCTGCCCTACTCTTTATTATTTCTTCCTGTCTACTGATTTTTGGTTTGCCTTGTTCTTCTTTTTCCAAGGCCTTAAGATGAAGGATTAAATTAATTTATTTGCAACCTTTCTAATTTCTTAATATAGGCCCTTAAAGGTATAAATTTCCCTCTTAGAACTGCCTTCATTGTGTCCCAAAGGATTTTGTATATTATGTTCTCATTTTCATCTGATTCTATGAATTTTTATGTCCTTCTTGATTTCAGGTCTTTCAATTTCTTTCAGTAGTATACTGTTTAGTCTCCATGATTTTGTGTATGTTTTGTAGTTTTTCTTGTTGCTGATTTGTAGTTTAATCTCATTATGCTCAGATAAGAGTACAAGGAATTATTTCAGTTTTTCTGTATATTAAGATTTGCTTTGTGTCCTAATATATGGTGTATTTTAGAGACTGTTCCATGTGCTGCTGAGAAAAATGTGTTTGGATGTAATGTTCTATAGATATGTTAGGTCTGTTTGTTCTGTGACATCCAGATGTGTCTGTTTATTTTTTTTTGCCAGGATGACTTGTCAATTGATGAGAGTGGGGTATTGAAGTCACCTTCAACAATTGTGCTTGGTGTTATTTGTGACCTTACATCTAATAGTGTTTGATGAAATTGGGAGCACCTATGTTAGGTGCATATATGTTTAGAACTGTAATGTCTTCCTATTGAATTTTTCCTTTAATCAATATAAAGTGACCTTCTTTATCTTTCCTAACTAATGTTGGTTTGAAATCTATCCTATCAGATATTAGGATAGCAATCCCTGCTTCTTTCCTAGGCCCATTTGCTTGAAATACCATTTTCCATCCTTTCACCCTAAGATAGTATCTGTCTTTTATGGAGAGATGCATTTCTTGGAGGCAACAAACAGAAGGTTCCTGCCTTTTAATACAATCTGCAAGCCTGTGTCTTTTAGTTGGGTCATTGAAGCCATTGCTATTAAGAGTTATTATTGAAAGGTATGTATTTATTCTCTTCATTTTTCTTGTTTTGTAGTGCTTCCTGTTTTTCCTGTACTGTCTTGTATTAACTGTTAGTTGAGTATGGTTTCTTTTTTCTGTTTCTTCATGTGTGTGCTTTGTTTTTGCTACAGCATGGAAGATCCCTTCAAGTATTTTCTGTAGATCTGGCTTAGTGATCATATGTTCCTTTAGCCTGTTTTTGTTATGGAATGACCTTATTTCTCCATCAATTAGATGGATAGCTTCGATGGATAAAGTACTCTTTATTGACAGTTATCTTTCAGGACTTGGAATACATCATTCCAAGTCCTTCAGGCTTTTAAATTTTGTGTTGAATAATCTGCTGTTATCCTGATGGGCTTGCCTTTGTATGTGACTTGCTTTTTGTCTCCAACTGCTTTCAATACATTTTTTTGGTTTGAGTATTCAGTAGTTTAATTATAATATGACAAGGAAAGGTTATTTGTAGGTCTTGTCTGTTTGGTGTTCTAAAAGCTTCCTTTATAATAAAGCATTGACATCTCTTTCCCAATTTGGGGGAAATTTTCTTTTGTGATTTTTTTTCTTAGCTTTTATTTATTTAAGAGAGAAAAAGAGGCAAAGGAGAGAATGGGCATACCAGGGCCTCCAGCCACTGCAAATGAACTCGTGATGCATGTGCCCACTTGTGCATCTGGCTTACGTGGGTCCTAGAGAATTGAACTGGGGTCCTTTGGCTTTGCATGCAAATGCCTTAACTACTAAGCCATCTCACCAGCCCTGTTCTGTAATTTTGTTGAAAACACCTGCTATGCCTTTGGAGTGAAATTCTTCTCCTTCAGCTATACCCAGAATTTATTATGTTTGATCTTCTCATGGTGTCCCAAATATCTTGAAATTCCCATTTATACCTTCCTATCAGCTTGTCTTTCTCTTTGTTGGATTGTATTAGATCTGCCACCTGGCCTTCTAGTGTAGATATTCTATTCTTTACTTCATCCATTCTATTGGTAAGACTTTCTACAGAGTTTTTTATTTGACTTAACTGTGTTTTTCATTTCTAGTATTTCTGATTGGGTTTTCTTCAGTATTTCTATTTCCTTACTCATGTCTTGTATTGACCTCCTTACTTCATTAAATTGATTTCCTGTGTCATCTTTGATTCCTTTGATTTCTTTGAATATCGTTATAATCATTCTTTAGAAATCTTTTTCAGGCATTTCATCTAAATCAGTCTCACTGGAGGTCATTTCTTATGGCTTTATAATTTTTGGTGGAATTATATTGTCTTGATTTTTTTTTTGTCTTTCTTGTATTATAATTAGAGATTTTTGCATTTTGGTTTAATGTTTTTGCTTGGGTTTTCCAGTTATTTGTAGTATTTTTAGATGTGTAAATCTGACGTTATTTATCTTCAGAATAGGCACTTACAGTTCCAGGTGTGACTGTTAAATGACTCTAAGAGTAACAGCAAAAGTGACCTTAGGTGTTGGTTTGCCAGCTATGAGAGTATTCTACTAAGTTGGGTGGAGCAAAATCAGGCAAATTCTAAAATTCAACTGAGCAACATACATATTCAATCAAAACCAGCACAGAGTTCTAAAACAAACAGATCATCTAACAAAGCCAAAGTCCCTAAGGATGTGTGTTGCCCCACATCCTTAATCCTGTCAACAGGGAGGCTGAGATTTCTGGTGTGGGGTTCCTGGTCAGCCTGTGGCTGAGTGAGACCCTGCCCCCGCAAATGACAGAAGAGACAAAGGCACTATAAATCAGGAAGCAACAAATGACAGCCCCAAATATAGCTTATTTAAGAATGGCAAATCCAACCATCCATCAGATTTAACACCTAACCTGCCCTGGCATGGAAAGTGCGATTAGTACTTCCAATGCAGGTCTATATACTGGACTTTGTGGCAGGTACTGACCTGGTGTAAGTAGGCCCTATTACCTTTTGAGATGGCTTTGGTCTCAGCTATGCAGTGTGTCCGCTTGGGTCCCTCTTCACTGTGCTGTGGGCTGGACTTGGCTGGCTGGGTCGGTGGATCCATTGCTCTGATCGCCTATGCTGTTTGCTGTGTGGCTGAGTTCCCCTCCCCAGGTCTTTGGTGGTTACCAGTGCTGGTGGTTGGGGGAAGTGGGGCTGTGGAGGGTACCTGAAGTTGTACCAGAGCTGCATAGCTGGTCCCTGCGATCCTCTTCTACACGAGCTGCTCAGCTGGTCCCTGTTGTCATCTCCTTCAAGTTTCTTGACTTTACGAGGAGGCTGGTGTGAGTGGAAAATACCTTCACCTGGCTTTTCCTGCGACTTAGGCAGAGCCTGGCAGCCTGTGAACCAGTGCTCCTTCTGTGGTCTCTAGAAGCTCTGGATCTCTCCTACTTCTCTGCTGTGGTTGATAATTTCTTATACACCTTCACTTTTCAGTAGAAGAGCGTATTTTTCTGTTTTTCTGCTTATTTCCTCCCTAGGCTGCTTTGCCGTGGCTCCTACGCTGCCACCTTACCCGGAAGTCCTCTTTTCTGGATCAACTTTTAAGTCAAAGTTTTAATTGTGATGTGTACATACCAGATTATCTCCACACTCAAGTGGGAATATTTCCATTGTCCCAAAGTCCCCTGTCTGATCACATGCTTCTTCTTTATCACTCATCCCTGTTAGGTGAGTCTTCTGCTGGCTTCCTATAATACCACGCATATATAAGTAAATAAAAATAGAAGTAATGCCTATAACTCTTATTTGCTATTGGGGATATCAGGTGATCAAACCTGCTAAGTGAGAAAGGCAAGGTAGAGGAGCACCCCATATCACTTCTTGTGTAAGCATGGAGAGGAAATAAGCCTTTTATATGTTTCTACAAGCAGTCACTATTGGGGTTACCAATGCCATGGCTGAGGTATCTGTGCCCCTTCACATTGCAAGTTGAAATTCTCATCCCGTGGTTACGGGGTCAGGTGAGGCCACAGGGAGGTGACCTTTCTCACTTAGCAGTATATTGCAGAAGTCATCAGCACCTGGAGTCTTTCTCCATCTTCTGGGTATGTTGAGGTTGATTGCATCTTTGCTGCTTTTCCAAGTAGCATCTCAATGACTAATCCCATATGGTTGTTTACTACCATCAGGTGGTCTCCAAGGTTCTGCTTATCACTGCAGAGGTGGGTCCTTATTAGAATCCCTGTGATTCTTCATTATTTCTCTCTCATGCGTGCCATACACTTAACAGAGTTAGGTCATGGGAAGCCTCGTCTCACACTGCATTTCAATGTACCTGGCTTTCCCCTCCCCCTTTGCACTTCTCTCGTGGTTATGTAGCAGCCATACCACAAACTCAGCAGCTTGAATGGCTGCAGGTTCAGAATGTGGTGTGGCCAGTTCCCAGTCTTACCTAGAAGCTTCAGTGAGACCCTGTCCAGACTGCATAGCTCTTTGCAGTCATAATGGACAGTGTCTAGGTCGTTGTTGGCTCTTGGCCTGATCCTTGCCACATAGCCCCCATCCTACCATAGCAGCTTTTACAGTCAGTGTCTTGTCAAGGACACTGTTTCAAAGGGCTCATGAGTTAGCCCAGCCCACTTAGCTAATCTTTATTTTACAGTCCATGTGGCTTCCTCTGCCAAGAAACAGCTACAGTGGGATGCCAGGGCAAAGTTGTGGGCCACCTGAAGACCTGTACTTCTCTCTGTGTCCCCAGCCTAGCAAGATACCCCTGCCTCTAGTTCCACAGGATTCAGGGCATGGCCCGTGGGTATAAGGATAAGATAGGTGTCCTGTGAGCTCTTATGTATACTCTCACTCTCTTGCTTCCAGGATGGAGAGGTGTACTGCATTGATGCTCGCTTCTATGGGAATGTTAGCCGGTTCATAAACCATCACTGCGAGCCCAACCTCGTGCCTGTGCGTGTGTTCATATCACACCAGGACCTGCGGTTTCCCAGGATCGCCTTCTTCAGTACCCGCCTCATCCAGGCTGGGGAACAGCTAGGGTATGTACGGCCCCAGACACTGCACATCCCGGGCTGGAAGGGCATGGGCCCTGCCTTTCTGGCTGTGTACATGTTGCCAACATTTAGGGTCCTTGGCCCGAATGGGACAGCTCGGGGCAGGTGGGATATCTCACCTGCCACCTGTGTCCAGCAAACAGAAGTGCTGAGTTCTGGTCTCCCCAGGTTTGACTACGGGGAACGCTTCTGGGACATCAAGGGCAAACTCTTCAGCTGCCGGTGTGGGTCCCCCAAGTGCCGGCATTCAAGCACTGCCCTGGCCCAGCGGCACACCAGCATGGCCCAGGAGGCCCAGGAGAATGGCTTGCCGGACACCAGCTCTGCAGCTGCTGCTGACCCCCTATGAGACACCAGTGGGGCCAGTGGGACACTCAGGATCAGATTCTAATGCCTGCAGTTTAGAGAGGAGGTTCTGCACAAGACAGCCAAGAAGGAACTGAGGTGTGGACACTTACCAGGAAATGTTCTGGGCTTGAGGCCTCATGGCTGCCTATTGTTCAGGCTGCAGCATGCCTTGGGTCCTGCGCTTCAGAGACCTGGGACTCCATGTTGGCATAACTGTGAGTTCCTGGTGGTGGTTGTTGCAGCATTTTTCACTTCTCCTGTGGTCTCTGAGGCCCTTGCTCCACCACCAGGTTTATTTGTGTCTTGTCTGGCCAGGCTCCTGTGTGACCTTGCCAAGACTGCCATCACCCACAAGCTGCTCCGTTAGACCCGCCACCCACAGCCTGTGTGACTGGCACTGGCTCCCTGGTGCTGCTGGAGGACGCCAGTTCCCTCACAGCCTTGGAGAGGTTGGATGACCTACCGTCCAGTTAGGAGAAAATGTGGGTTTGCTTTTTAAAGAAATCTTGTATCTAGTCCTATATATCAAGCCTCTAACTGGTATTTCTTTACAAGAAAGCAGGTTGGTGAGGCAGGAGGACCCTTTACCAGCCCCAGCCAATTCCGTTGACGCAGGCACCTTCTGTTGATTTCTAAGCCACATGCTATAATGATGAATAAACTGGTTTGTTTTCTACCATTACTGAACATTAGGACAAAGAATAAAAACACAACACAGACAACGGTGCTGAATCTGGTGTGGTTTCTACTCACCACGTGAAAATAAACTATCAACTGTAAAAAGAGAACAAAGTGATTTTAGAATAAAGCGCAGGAAAAACTTTTTTAAAATGTTAGTCTTGTAGTGTGAATAAATTTGCCATCACCTTTTGTGTGATGGCCTGGCAGGTCATGTACTTTTTTTTGGCATATACCTTTCTAAATACTGTAATTAGTGCAGCAACAGTGAGTTTTCTGTGTGACTCTTCTAAACATTCATAATGCAGTCATGTTTATTTTTTTCTGTTAAAATGTTTTTGACAGTTTTAAGAGCAGTCTTTTGGCTCAGACCATTTCTTGTTCTGTTTTCAATGAAATCAATAAAAAAAAAGTACTTTACGTGAAGTTTTTATTATGACACAATCTTTCTCTTGGTCTCTGAAAGTCTCAGGCACTTCCCAGGAGGTGGCCAAGTGGGTGCCACCTCCCCCCACCCCCAGAATTCAGGTGTGTGTGTGTGTGTACATGCATGCTACTGGGACAGCAGATAAACCCCCATATCTGAGAGCCCCATCTTCATAGGGGCACAGTGAGGCTAGAAAGAGCAATGTTGGGAGCCCTTCCTGCTGGTAGGCATGACCCACATTGTTCTATAGAGATTCTAAACCAGAGCCTGCTATGTCCTCCATGTAGGGCTGGCCTTATTCACCATAGGACACTGTGTAGATACAATGAAAAATTGATCAAAAAGTATTCCTTTCAATGCAGAGTTCATTCATTTAGGCGTTTTCTAGAAGGAAGAGAACTATCCCACACTTACAAATGACCAAGCAGGGTGCCCAGCTCACATACAGGCTGCTCAGTTTGTGGCCCTTGCATCACTACTGACAGCAGCTGCAGGACGGACCAGAGCAGGTAGAATGCTGGTGGGTCAGAGCAGGGCCATTTAGCTTCCTTCAGGAATGCTTGAACCTCCCTCATGGCCTTGAGGGACTGTGCCATTGCAAAGGATCCAAGCTGAACCCAGGCTCGGGAGGGCTCAGGGTCATTGGGCAAGTCACCTATTTGAGGAAGCAGTGGTGGGTGGTAGCAGAGGAAGTCACCTGGAGACTGGATTTAAGACACTGATGACCCCACCAGCCTAGGAGAAGAGGAGTTAATCCTGCACGACTCCTGCCCTACCCCAGCACAGTTTGCTGCTGAACAGGTGACAGCACTACTTATACCCTGATGGTCTACTTGTTCTGGATCAGGTGTTGAGTATACAACAAACAGGTATGTGATGAGCTGGACCAGGCCCCCTAGACACCTGAGCATATGAGAAAGGCCATTGGTGATGGAAGCAGGGCTGATGGGACGAGGGATTATGATTTAAAATGAGTGCCCATCACAGGAACCTGATAGGGATAACTATGTCCTTCCTGGGCCTGGACAGCTAATAGTGAACACCTTGGGCCCTCACATGAGGGCCAGGTAGATAAGTGTGCTCTGCCCTCGTCTCATTTTTCCCTCCCTTTGTTTCTGATTCTTAAGTTTTCATAGTAACCAGAAGCCCTTCACCTGTGCTAGCTTGTGAACTCTAGCTCATTTCCAGAAGGTTTCCATCTCATCAAAGAATACCTAGAGTCCCCTTCCTAGGCCAAGCTAGGGTCCATAAGAAAACAGGTTGAGGGGCAGGTAGAGATGCCCTGAGCTGAGTGGAGGGATTAGGTTTGCCCTGCGCCCACAGCAAGTGGGACCCACTTTGGTAACTACTTTGAGGACAGAGACCAACCTGTTACACAGGTTACCATTGTTTCTGTAAATGAACTGTTTGTTAGCCAAAACTAAGCACTTAGAAGAAAATCAAACAACCAGAAGCTGCCTTCCCCAGCCTCCCCTGTCTGCTCCTGGGCAAGCATACCAGCCCACGCCACATTCCTCCCAGGACAGAGGTGTCCACACCATCCCTCAGTGAAACCAGGCTTGGGTGGTGACAGCACATCATCTGGCATCCGTGTGGTAGTTAAACTACTGTTAACTACCCAATAAAACCATGTGAGAGGGGCTGGAGAGATGGCTTAGCAGTTAAATGCTTGCCTATGAAGCCTAAGGACCCCGGTTCAAAGCTCGATTATCCAGGACCCACGTAAGCCAGATGCACAAGGGGGTGCATGCATCTGGAGTTCGTTTGCAGTGGCTGGAGGCCCTGGCGCACCCATTCACTCTCTCTCTTTCTCTCTTTCTCTACCTGCCTATTTCTGTATCTCTCTCTCTCTCTCTCAAATAAATAAATAAAATAATAATAATAATAAACGTTAAGCCTGTCTATGTATTTAAAAAAAAAAAAAGAAAACCATGTGAGAAAGAAGAATCTTCCACGTAGTCTTTTTGTCCACATGTGTGATCCCCCTTAGGAAAAGGGTAAAGGGATAAGTGTACTGTGCAAGGAAATGAAACCGCAGAAAGCCAAGCTCTGTCATAGTGAGGCTGAAGTTCTCTGCTGAAGCCCAGCCAGAGACTTGGCAGACAGTGATGCCTGGATGCTCACCTTGACGTGTCTCATTTGAGAAGACCCCCACTAACTATTCAGAATCAATTTGAAGTTAAGGATTTCTGCCCAGCCAGTGAGCTGCCTCCACAAGCCATGCACTATCTACAGATATAGTTCAGGGCTGCCCTGGTCCTGAGATGCTGAATCTCAATTCTGTGTTTCCCAGGTAAATACTTCTTTGGCTTTCCTGTCTATTGTCAGTTAACAATAACTAGGATCTATTACCAAAATGTCACGAAATGGCCAGTGTTTGCTCCTACGGCTGGGTCCATGTTGCCATGTTCCACATCGAGAGCACTTTCCCATTCTTGTTCTCTTCTCTACAGGAAAAACTTACATTGCATTTCAATTGTTAATATGATCGAATGTCTATTTTATGGGTTAGTCTTTTCTTCCTGTGAGCTGCCTTTGTGTACTATTTCACTGTGCTATTCAGGTCTTTCTTACTAATTAGTATGACATTTTTACATATTGCAGCTTTTATAATCATGCCAAATTTGTTTTAATTGTTTGAAAATATTTTTTAAATGTTTTTTATTTGTAAGGCGAGAAAATGGGCATGCCAGGGCCTCCTGCCACTGTAAACAAATTTCAGATGCATACATATGGCTTTATATAGGTACTGAGGAATCAAACCCAGACCATCAGGCTTTGCAAGCAAGTGTCTTTAACCTTTGAGCCATCTCAGCAGCCCCTGAAAATATTTTTATTTCTGAGAGAAACACCAATGGGCACACTAGAGCCTCTTGCACTGCAAATGAACTCCAGATGTATGCACCACTTTACATAGGTACTGGGCCATCTCCCTAACTCCCAAATTTAAGTTTTCATGTGGTAAAATAAGTCTTTTGACTTCTAATTATGTATTCCATTTAGAAAGACCTCTGGGAGGGAGGCTAGGACAATAGCTCAGTGGTTAAAGTTTTGCACTTGTTTGCAAAACTTGATGCCCCAGGTTCAATTTCTAAACCACTCACTTATAAGCCAGGTACAAAAAGTGATGCGAACATTTAGTGTTCATTTGCAGTGGTCAGAGGCCCTGGTGTGCCCATATACATGCATATATATATATTGCATATATATATATATATATATATTTTTTTTTTTTTTTTTTTGGTCAGGCATAGTGGTGCACACCTTTAATCCCAGCACTTGGGAGGTAGAGGTAGGTAGATCACTTTGAGTTTGAGGTCAGCCTGAAACTACATAGTGAATTACAGGTCAGCCTGGCATAGAAAGTGAGGCCTTACCTTAATAAAACAAAATATAATAAATAAATAAATAAAATTGTAAAAGACCTTTGCCATCAAATTACTGGTTTTCCCTAGTATTGGGGATTAGACCCAGGATCTTGCATTAGGCAAATGTCCATCACTGAGCTACATACCCAACTTATTTTTATTTTGAAAAGGTCTTGATAAATTGCCCAGGCTGGCCTTGAATTCATGATATAGGCCAGTAAGCCTCAACCTTTCAATCCTCCTGCCTCAGCCCCTGAGTAGCTGGAATTAATAGGTGTGTTCTACTATGCCTACTTCTACCTCAAAATCATTTTTTTTAAATGCTCTCCAGCATTGGTTGTAGTATTTTAATTTTAAGGTGGAATTTACTCAGTGTATGGGATGAAATAATAATGTACATTCTATAGATGTGAAACATGGATCTCATGCTCCACACGTTCTGGAACATGAACTCTTGGGCAGGGAAGCCTCTCATTTCCTTTGCCTAGAAAATGCCTCTGATCCTTCCAGACAGCATTCTCGGCCTTGTTAGTCACCCATGAGGTTGGCTCTTTGTTTTGCATCTCGGCTTTCCTCTCCTTTTGCAGAACGCTACTGTTCTGATCCTTTATTGTACGTGCTAGGAGCATAGTTTGCTGAGCGCTCTTCTATGCTTGCATGTTTGTGTCATTTCCACTTCCAGCTGTCAGTAAGCAGCTTTGCACATTCTTACATGGTCTCTGTGTCCGTGTGCTTTTGTCTGTGGGCTGGATACTAGAAGTGACTTGGTGCTTTGTGTAGCATATGAGCCTCTCATGCTGCCGTGGCTGCACCATCACGCATGTATACTAGTCACAAAAGCACCTTCCCCATGCTGGGTCTCCAACCCAGAGCCTTATAAGTGCTCTACCATGGAGCTATCGCCCCAGCCCCACAAAAGATCTCGTATCACATCCGTCTTTTTGTGCAAGTCTCATTCTTCCTGTGTTACGAGGCCCTCTTTTACTTTTCTCTTTCTCTGTTTCTCAAGTGTGTGTGTGTGTGTGTGTGTGTATGTATTTTAAATGTCATCACCAAGCCCAAAGTCTTAGGTGTTCTCTTTTAGAAGTTTTATACTTTTGCATTTTATATTTAAGCCTACAGTCTGTTGAGTTAATTTTTGTGGAAAGTGTAAAGCTTATATCTAGGTGGATTTTTTTTTTGTCCTGAAGTATAAATGTAATGGGGTGTAGGGGTCCAGGAAAGTCTTTGAACCCCAAACCCTAGGTTTGTTTCTAATTTTAATCAAAGAATTGAATAAAAAAGAAGACTGAGAAGGATAATTATTAAATTATTATATTTATTGAGGGAAGTACAGAGTCAAGGAAAGGCACCCACATGGCTAGGGATCCCCTGTGGAGGGCCTAGGAAAAAAGTATGGAGGCGCTGGAAAAATGGCTTAGCGGTTAAGGCGCATGCCTTGTAAAGCTGAAGGATCCCGGTTCAGTTCTCCAGGTCCCACATAAGCCAGATGCACATGGTGGCACATGCATCTGGAGTTCGTTTGCAGTGGCTAGAGGCCCTGACATGCCCATTCTTATTCTTTCTCTCTCTCCCTTTCTCTATCTCTAATAAATAAATAAAAATTAAAAAACTATAAAGTTCATGTTTGAGAACTGCCCAGCCGATCTACGAAAGAAAGAAAGAGAGAGAGAGAGAGAGAAAAGAAGGGAAGGGAAGGGAAGAGAAAAAGTTTTTCCAAGCCGAGGGAAAAACTCACCCACAGCTAGAAGTTCCCAAGTGATCAGAGAGAGCCTGCCCTCCCTTTGCAATGGTATTTGTGACTTTATGGTGGTGGGTTGTCTTCCGGCTCAGGTGAACCAGAGGGACAGCTGGTTGGTTAGGGCTAGGGGCTGTCTCAGGAAAAGGCTAGCACCGACACCAAGTTCTGGGGGCTGAACTTGATCAACCACAATGTTTGCACCACCACTCCCAGCTTCTATCCTTAGAATTCATAAGATAAGCCCACTGACTCTGGAAGTTTTGCGTGACTGTTGAGTTTTCTGACACCCTAACTCCTAGGTTATTGTTCACTCAAGAATTACATAAGAGCTGGGTATGGTGGTGCACGCCTTTAATCTCAGCACTTGGGAGAGTGAGATAGGTGGAGCACTGTGAGTTCAAGGCCAGCCTGGGACTACAGAGTTCATTCCTGGTCAACCTGGGCTAGAATGAGACCCTACCTCAAAACAAACAATGAAGAATCAAGCTAGTCATGGTGGCGCATGCCTTTAATCCCAGCACTTGGGAGGCAGAGGTAGGAGGACTGCTGTGAGTTCCAGGCCAGCCTGAAACTACAGAGTGAATTCAAGGTCAGTCTGGGCTAGATTGAGACCCTACTTTGATAAAAACAACAACAACAACAAAAAAAGTCAGACACCCCCAAATTCTTGGTGAAAGGTACTTTCTTGCAAAGCCTGCAGGCCTGGGTTTATTTCCCAGTACCCACGTAAATCCAAATACCACAAAGTGGTACTGCAAAGTTTGCAGTTGCAAGAGGTGCTGACATGCCCAAACACACACACACACACACACACACACACACACACACACATAAAATAAATTTTAATATTTATTTATTTGAGGCAGATAGTGAATGGGTGCACCAAGGTCTCTAGCCATTGGAAGCAAACTCCAGGCACATGCACCACCTTGTGCATCTGGCTTTCGTGGGTTCTGGGGAATCGAACCTGGGTCTTTAGGCTTTGCAGGCAAACACCTTAACTGCCAAGCCATTTCTCCAGCCCCCTAAAATAAAATTTTAAAAGCCACACCACTGAAGTGTCCCCACCCTTAGTCCACCTTCACACCTATGAACTCTAGCCCCTCCAAGACCATGTTCAGCAACTTCCAAAAGAAACGTCAACAGCTCCTTTAAGGTGGTTCTAGCTGTCACAGTATTGTTTTGCTTATTTCCTTGGAATGACTGCAGGCCAAGCTTCTCCAAAGCTTCTGTGCTGCATAATGGTGATGGTTGTGTCATGACTGAAGGAGATAGCCACACTACATTTGTATAGAATATGTAAAGTTTATGGATTTGTGGGGATCCAATTTTGTGCTCTCTGTTGGGTCCCTTTGACCCACTGTCTGTACCCCACACACTGATCTTTGTAGAAAGTCTTTTTTAATTTGTTTATTTATTTGAGAGAGAGAAAGAGGGGAGGGATGGACACTCCAGCCTCCTGCCACTGCAAGCAAACTCCAGACACATGTGCCACTTTGTGCATCTGGCTTTACGTAGATATTGGGGAATTAAACCTGGGCTTTCAGGCTCTGAAAGCAAGTGCCTTTAGCACTGCACTGACTCTCCAGCCCATTTGTGTGAAGTCTTTAAGGCAGGCAATGGCAGACCTCTGACACTGTTGTTATTCCTCTACAGTGTTGGGCCGGCTGCTCTGAGTCTTCTGCTTTCACAGGTTAATTTGAATCTGTTGGTGTCCGCAAAATACCTTTCTAGAATTTTGACTGGGATTGTTTTGAATCTGTTGGTCAGGTTGAAAAAAACTAGTATTGTACCTATATTGAGTCTTAATATTATTCGTGAGCATGGTGTCTTTATTTATTTAAATTGTATAGAGACAAAAAGGTCCAAAAAGTAATAGCATAAAATGCCCATATTCAGACCCTAACTGCTTGGTACCTGATCCAGTGACTTGTGATGCCCTATATAAACACTTAGAGCCTAACTCCTAATGTCCCCTGGAGACTCATCCCAAATGGCCTGTTTCAGGAAAGGCAGACGGTGTTTTAAAACTTACTACCTAGCAAAATAGTGAACTGCCTACTTCTTGTCTACTCAAGTACCACTCCACACTAATGGCTCAGAGACAAGGCCAGGTAATTTAACTGCTATTAGAGGACCCCGTTTTCCTCTCAGGGAGCAGTGGTAGAGGAAGATAGAGTCCCTTAGAATCCCATTGAGCAATGAAATTCCAAAAAGCTTCTAAAATTCTGTGCAGGACCCTTGATTTTTTTAAAAATTATTTTATTTGCAAGCAGAAAGAGAGACAGAGAATTGGCATACCAGGGCCTCTTGCTACTGCAAACAATTCCAAATGCATATGCTACTTGGTGTATCTGGCTTTACATGGGTACTGGGGAGTCAAACCTGGGGCATCAAGCTTTGCAGGCAAGGGCTTTTATCCAATGAGCCATCTTCTCAGTGCCCAGAAATAGGACTGTTCTTTAAGAAACCCACATCTGGGCTGGAGAGATGACTTAGTGGTTAAAGCGTTTGCCTGTGAAGCCTAAGGACCCCAGTTTGATTCTCCAGGTCCCACGTAAGCCAGATGCACATGGTGGTGCATGCGTCTGGAGTTCATTTGCAGTGGCTGGAGGCCCTGGTGTGCCCATTCTCACTCTCACTCTCTCTCTCTCCCTCTCTCTTTCTCTCTCTCTCTCTGTCTCTAATAAATAAATAAGTAAATAAAATAAAATATTTTTTAAAAAGACAAAAGAAATCCACATCCATGGTCTCAGTGTGTTTTATTCTTTCCCTGAGTATTTTCCCCCTTTATTTTGAAAGGAGAGAGAGAGCAAGAGTGAGAATGGGCATACCAGGGCCTCTTGCCACTCACTGCAAGTGACCTCCAGATGCATGTACCACTCTGTGCATCTGGCCCTATGTGGGTACTGGGGAATTGAACACATGCTGTCAAGCTTTGCAAGCAAGTGCCTTTAACCACTGAGCACTCTCTTCATCCCCACTTTTTTTTTTTTTTTTTTTTTTTTTTTCCCAAGGTAGGGTCTCACTCTAGCCCAGGCTGACCTGGAATTCACTATGTAGTCTCAGACTGGCCTCAAATTCATAGCAATCCTCCTTTCTATTTTTATTTTTATTTATTTTTGGAGAGAGACATAGAGACAGACGGAGAGGGAGAGGGAGACAGAGATGGGCGCGCCAGCAGTCTCTCAGCTGCTGTGAACGAACTCCAGATGTGTGCGCCCCCTTGTGGGCAAGTGCGGCATTGCACCCTTGCTTCACTTTGCATCTGGCTAAACATGGGACCTGGAGATTGGAACCGGATTCTTAGGCTTAGCAGGCAGGCGCCTTAACCGCTAAGCCATCTCTCCAGCCCCCTCCTTTCTATTTTTAATAAAAACCACAATTCTGCTTGTTCCTGGCTAGTCCTATTTTTCCCCCAGTGGAAAAGCAACAAATCCTTGTTGTGGTCCATAAATGATTAAGGGAACTCTCCAGGGTGCTGAGGGTGACAGCAGAACTGTGTCTCTATCCCCTTACTGCTAACAATTTGTGAACAAGGACATTTTTTCTTTAATCCTGTATAGTTTTAATTTCCTTATATTGCACAGCTAAGACTTCTAGAAAAGTGTTGAGTAGGAATGGAAAGGGCTCATATTTGCCTGTTTTTTTTTTGTTTGTTTGTTTTCTTTTTTTGAGAGAGAGAGAGAGACAGAGAATGGGCGTGCCAGCAACCTCTCAGCTGCTGTGAACAAACTCCAGACGCGTGCACCCCCTTATGGGCAAGTGTGGCATTGCGCCCTTGTGTCACTTTTTGCATCTGGCTAAATGTAGGACCTGGAGATTGGAACCAGTGTTCTTAGGCTTGGCAGGCAGGCATCTTAACTGCCAAGCCATCGCTTCAGTCCTGCTTTGTTTTTTTATAATGTAGTGATACCAGGTCTAGCAGAAAGGTTCTTCTGTCCAATAAGGAATTCTAAACGCATATGCTGCTTGTTGTATCTGGCTTTACATGGGTACTGGTGTAGCAAGATGGAAGTAAGAATGTACTGACAAGTTGATTAAAAAGCTCCCTTACAAATAGGAAGGGGTCCTGACCTGGATGCTGGGGACTGCAAAAAGGGGATCAGGGCTTTATCATTTTGTTGTTGTTTTTTCAAGGTAGGGTCTCTTCTAGCTCAGGCTGACCGGGAATTCACTATGTAGTCTCAAGGTGGCCTTGAACTCATGGGATCCTCTTACCTCTGCCTTCCCAGTGCTGAGATTAAAGGCACCACCACAACCCAGCCTGTTTTTTGTGTGTTTTTGTTTGTTTGTTTGTTTTTTGTCTTTTCAGGGTAGGGTCTCACTCTAGCCCAGGCTGACCTGGAATTCACTATGTAGATTCAGGGCAGCCTCAAACTCACATCGATCCTCCTACCTCTGCCTCCTGAGTGCTGGGATTAAAGGTGCGCACCACCACATTTCTTCCCCCAACCTTGAATTGGTCCTCAGGAGTGGAGATTCCATTCCTACACTGCTCTAGGCTTGTGGTTGGAACCTCTGCCTTGGTTCCTGCAGGAGAGACTGGGGCTTGATGTTTTATTAACGGAAAGGAAAACATGCAGCAGCAGGTGTGGGGATGGGGGAGTTGTGAGTCACCCAAGGGAGAACCAAGCCTGGGAACCAGGGCTCTAATGACATCCTTCCCTGTCAGAGATTCTCCATGGGAGCCTGGGAGCTGACTGGGGCCCTAGTTGTCATCTTGCCCTCCCAGAGCAAATACTATTCTAGACAGCCATTGGTCTCACATTCCATGTGATGCTAGCTATAGGTCTTTGTACATGTTCCATACTGTGTTGGGGAAAGTTCTAGGCTCCCCTCTATTCATAACTTGCTGAGGGGTTGTTTTAAATTTTTCCAACTGTGTGTGTGTTGCAAGGCAGGGTCTCATTCTACCTCAGACTGGCCTGGAACTCACTCTCTTATTCCAGGTTGTTCTTCTATCTCGGCCTCCCCAGTGCTTGGATTAAAGACAGATACCACCATGCCTTGAACATGCTTAGAGTTTTTATCATGAAAAAATATTGGGTTTTATCAAATACTTTTCTATTTTAATTGATATATGTTTTCTTTTTTAATTTAATTTATTTATATTATTTGAGATAGAGAGAAAGAGACAGAGAGAGAGTGAGAATGAGAATGGGTGTGCCAGGGCCTCTAGCCACTGCAAATAAACTCCAGACTTATGTGCCCCCTTGTGTATCTGGCTTATGTGGGTCCTGGAAAATCAAACCGGAGTTCTTAGGCTTTGCAGACCACTAAGCCATCTCTCCAGCCCATGATATGTTTTCTTTCTTTTTTTTTTTTTCTTTTTTGGTTTTTCCAGGTAGGGTCTCACTCTAGCTTAGGCTGACCTGGAATTCACTCTGAAGTCTCAGGGTAGCCTTGAACTCATGGCAATCCTCCTACCCCTGCCTCCCAAGTGCTGGTATTAAAGGCGTGCACCACCATGCCCAGCTGATATGTTTTCTGTAGCTGGTTGATTAGGTGAATTATATTAATTGATATTTGAATTTTGTTTTGGGACAGGATCTCACACTGTAGCTCAGGCTGGCCTCAAACTTGAAGCAATCCTCCTGCCTCAGCCTTCTAAGTGCTGAGATTGCAGGCATGCACCACCACACCCAGCAATGATATTTCAATGTCAGACTGGCCTGTATATCTGTACTAAATCTCACTGGTCATAGTAGATGTTTTCTGTACATTATTTGACTTTTGCCTCCATGTTCACTAGAGAGATTGGTATGTAGCTTTGTTTTCTTGTAGTGGCTTTACTGGGTTTGGTGATGATGGATTCACAGCACGAGTCAGGGAGTGTTCCCTCTGTTTCTATTCTTCAGATGAGATCATAGAGACAATGTTGCTGCTGCAAACCATCTTCTGGGTTTAGTGTTGTTGGTTTTCTTTAGTGTTTGTCTGGTTTCATTTCATTGATTTTATACTCTGATTTTTTTTAAAATTATTGACAACTTCCATAATTGTAGACAATATCCCATGATAATTCCCTCCCTCCCCCACTTTCCCCTTTGAAACTTCACTCTCCATCATATCCCCTTCCCCTCTCAATCAGTCTCTCTTTTATTTTGATATCATGATCTTTTCCTTCTATTATGATGGTCTTGTGTAGGTAGTGTCAGGCACTGTGAGGTCATGGATATCCAGGCCATTTTGTGTCTGGAGGAGCACGTTGTAAGGAGTCCTACCCTTTCTTTGGGTCTTACATTCTTTCTGCCACCTCTTCCGCAATGGACTCTGAGCCTTGGAAGGTGTGTTAGAGATGTTTCAGTGCTGAGCACTCCTCTGTCCCTTCTCAGCACCATGGTGCCTTCTGAGTCATCCCAAGGTCACCGCCATCTGAAAAGAGAAGTTTTTCTAACCAAAAGTGAGAATAGCATTAATATATGGGTGTGGACATTAAGAGAAGTGCTTACTGGGCAGTTTGGTGAGCCAGATGTTAAACCCCTAGGGCTCATGACTACTCCTGTTACAGGTTTTCAGTATCAGGGATATATTCCCTCCCATGGAGCAGGCCTCTAATCCAATTAAAGAACAGTTGGTTTCCCCCATAACAGACATGCCACTATTGTACCCATTGGCTCATTTGACCTGGCTGGCCAAACTTAAGGCTTACAGTGTCCACTGTTGAGTATCTTCACTGGTGATTTCTCTCCCATTGAAGTGCATGCAGATAGCTTGGTCTACATGGAGGAGGCTTTCAGCTCAGCTCCAACAGGATTTCTCAGTGACCTTGCAGCCCAAGTATGTGGAGTCTTCAGCAATAGTGTCTTACTATCTATTCCTGGTGGGAAACTAAGGGCCTTGTTAATGGCCTGTAATGTTTGGGGGGTATCAAGGACCTCCCTGGCCAACAACTCACTGGAAGGTATCCCATCCCTGGCACTGAAAATTTTCTAGTAATAATATTTGGCTTGTGAGTCTTGCATTGTCCTGAAAAGTAGGTTTCCACATGACTTATATTTTTTTTTTTTTTTTGGGGGTGGTTAAAGGTATGGTCTCACTCTAGCTCAAGCTGACCTGGAACTCATTTTGTAGTCCCAGGTTAGTCTTGAATTCACAATGATCCTACTACATCTGCCTCCCGAGTACTGGGATTAAAGACAAGTGCCACCATGCCCAGCTGTTATGCTCTTATTTTTTAAAAATATTTTTATTTATTTATTAGCAGCAAACAGAGAGAGAAAAAGGCAGAGAGAGAACAGGCGTACCAGGGCCTGGCTGAACTGTGCATTCTTAAAATTTTTTTTTGTTTATTTTTATTTATTTATTTATTTGGGAGAGAAAGAGAGAGAGAATGGGTGCACCAGGGCCTCCAGCCCCTGCAAACAAACTCCAGATGCATGCGCCACCTTGTGCATCTGGCATACATGGGTACTGGGGAATTGAGCCTCGAACCAGGGCCCTTAGGCTTCACAGGCAAGCTCTTAACCACTAAGCCATCTCTCCAGCCCCTATGCTCTTATTTTTTAAAGAATAATTTATTTTCTTCTTGTTAGATATTTATTTATTTTTGAGGTAGGGTCTCACTCTAGGACAGGCTGACCTGGACCTCACTCTGTAGCCCAGACTGGCCTTGAACTTATGGTGATCCTCCTACTTCAGCTTCTGAGTGCTAGGATTAAAGGTGTTCACCACCATGATCAGCTTTTTAAATGTATTTTTTATTTATGTATTTATTTATTTATGAGAGAGAAAGAGGCAGATAGAGAGAAAGAGAGAATGGGTACACCAGGGTCTCTAGCCACTGCCAATGAACTCCAGTCACATGTGCCCCCTTGTGCAGCTGGCTTATGTGGGTCCTGGGGGATTGAACTGTGGTCCTTAGACTTCACAGGCAAATGCCTTAATCGCTAAGAAATTTCCCCAGCCCATGCTCAGTTTTTAAAAAGATTTTTAAATTTTTTAAAAAATATTTTACTTTTATTTATTTGAGCGATGGGGAGGCAGGAGAGAGAAAGAGAGAGAATGGGTGTGCCAGGGCATCCAGCCACTACAAATGAACTCCAGATGCATGTACCAGCATATGCATCTGGCTTACATCCTGGGGAATTGAACCTGGGTCCTTTTGCTTTGCAAGCAATTGCCTTAACTGCTAAGCCAGCTCTCCATCCCTATTTGGTTAAGCTTCTAATTCTCCATTCATTCAAGTCCCCAGCATCCACATAAAGCCAGATGCAAAAACTAGTACAGGCATCTGGCATTTATTTGCAGAAGCAAGAGACCTTGCCTCCCTGCACACAAATAAATAAGTAAATAAATAAATGTTTTTAAAACATTAGTTTCAGACAGAAATAACAATTTTTGGAGTCTGTTTACATGGCAAGGGGCCCTGGTGCACCTATTCTCTTTCTCTCTCTCCCTCCCCTTGCAAAATAACAACAGCAACAATAAAAGCCAAGCATGGTGACACATGCCTTTAATCCAGGCATTTAAAAAAAAAAAATCTAATTCTCAAGCCAGGCACAGTGGCACACACCTTTAATCCCAACATTTGGGAGGCAGAGGTAGGTGGTTTGCTGTGAGTTTGAGGCCACCCTGAGAATACATATTGAATTCCAGGTCAGCCTGGGCTAGAGTGAGACCCTACCTTGGGGGGAAAAAAAGAAGATTCTAATTCTCAGCTCATATACCAATATTCCTCGGAAACTGTTCCCATTTCCCCCTCTTCATCCTCTACAGAATACATGCTGCCCCAGTGCCTTCTACAGCTGTCACTAACCCCACGCCCATCATCATCTTGGTACTGGAACAATTTTGGTTCAACGTGATACCATGTAAATTCCCCGCTGCCTGCAGGGCCTTTATAGGTCTTCATCTTCTGGGGCCCTCAGCTGGGCCGCACACTCTCAATAGAAGTTGTGCCCTCAGCGAATGACACATGGGGTCCTTGAAGTAATGCAGATGGGGCACGGTGCAGCTTCCAGAAGCTTCCATAAAATGACTGGGAGGACCTTCATCTTGAAGGGTAATGAGGTAGTTTGAATCTATGTCTCCCTAGGAGACTCAAGTGTTATTAAAATTGAGTTTGTGGGGCTGGAGAGATGGCTTAGTGGTTAAGGTGCCTGCCTCCTAAGCCTAAGAATGCTTGTTCCAATCTCCAGCGGTTCTAATCTCCAGGTCCCACGTTTAGCCAGATGGAAAGTGATGCAAGGGTGCAATGCCACACTTGACCACAAGGGGGGCACACACATCTGGATTTCGTTTGCAGCAGCTGAGAGGCTGCTGGCGCACCCATCTCTATCTGTCTTCCTCTCCCCTCTGTCTCTGTCTCTCTCAAAAAAAAATGAGTTTGTGGGTTGGAGATATGGCTTAGTGGTTAAGGTGCTTGCCTGCAAAGCCAAAGGACCCAGGTTCAATTCCCCAAGAGCCACATAAGTAAGCCAGATGCACAAGGTGACGCATGCAGTGGCTGGAGGCCTTGGCACACCCATTCTCTATCTGCCTCTCTTTCCCTGCTTCTTCCTCTCCCTCTCAACTTAATAAATAAAGAATATTAGCCGGGTGTGGTGGTACACATCCTTAATCCCAGCAAACTCAGGAGGCAGAGGTAGGAGAATTGCCATCAGTTTGAGGCCAGTCTGAGACTACATAGTGAATTCCAGGTCAGCCTGGGCTAGAGTAAAACCCTACCTTGAAAAACCAAATAAGTAAATAAATAATACTAAAATATATTTTTTAAAAGATTTTAAAACACAATTGGATGCCAGGTGTGGTGGCACATGCCTTTAATCCCAGCACTTGGGAGGCAGAGGTGGGAAAACCATAAATAAATAAATAAATAAATAAATAAATAAATAAATAAATAAATAAATAAATGGAGACTTTCCTGGTGACTTTTTGTTTGTTCAAAGATGTTTCTGGGGCTGGAGAGCTGGCTTAGCAGTTAAGGCACCTGCCTGCCAAGTCTAAGAATGCCTGTTCGATTCTCCAGGTCCCACCTTTAGCCAGATGCAAAAAGTGATGCAGGGGCGCAATTCTGCACTTGCCCACAAGGGGGCACGCGTGTTTGGATTTCATTCACAGTGGCTGAGAGGCTACTGGCACACCCATTCTCTGTCTCTCTCTCTCCCTCCCTCCCCGCCCTGTGTCTTTCTCAAAAAAAAAAAAAAATGTTTCTGCTTTTACCTTCAATTCCTTTTTTTTTTTTTTTTTTTTTTTTTTTCCACCTTCATCCTTAAAGTTGTTTCAGAAGTCTGGAGTCCCTGGTGGACAGTTTTTCTCTTTTTAATCCTTTCATGTTTTTTGCACATCCAGATGATTCCCTAGTCTCTGCTCCCCATTGCAGGACTGGGGTCACAGGTATGCATGGCTACACCCAGCTGTTTTCTTTGGTTCTGGAGAGTCAAACTCAGGCAGCTTAAGACCTCTCCCCCGGCCCTCAGCGCCCTCATGCTTGCTCAGGCAGGAAGCACACTTAACTGCTAACCAGCTTCTTAGCTCCATTCAATGATTTTATAGAAAAATTATTTTAAGAGGCCTGGAGAGCTGACTCAGTGGTTAAGAGCACTTTCTGTACAAGCATGAGGGCCTGAGGAGGCCTGAGATATTGCTTCAGTTCCATCCCCAGGACCCACATAAACAGCTAGGCATGGCCATGCATGTCTGTAACCCCAGTCCTGGAGGGGAGCAGAGACCAAAAGTTGCCAGAGCTCTTAAAAAATCAGCAAGCTCTGGAGTCAGATCAGAAGAGTGATGGAGGGCTGGAGAAATGGCTTAGTGGTTAAGGCGTTTGCCTGCAAAGCCAAAGGATCCCGGTTTGATTCTCCAGGACCCACATAAGCCAGATGTGTGAGGGGCACATACATCTGGAGTTCGTTTGCAGTGGCTAGAGGCCCTGGCATGCCCATTCTCTCTGTCTGCCTCTCTTCTCTCTCTCTCTCTCTCTGCTTGCAAATAAATAAATAAAAAGTTAAAAAAAAAAAAAAAGAAGAAGAGTGATGGAATAGGACTCCTGTCCTTCCGTCATTCCGTTCTGGCCTCTATAGGTGAGTACATGGGGAACCACATGGGCACACATGTGCATTTACCACACAGAAAAAAAAAAAAAAAAAAAAAAAAAGATGAAACTGGGCATGGTGGTGCATACTTTTAATCCTAGTACTTGGGAGGCCAAGGTAGGAAGATCGCTGTGAGTTCAAGGCCAGCCTGAGGCTACATGGTGAATTCCAGGTCAGCCTGGGCTAGAGCGAAACCCTACTTCAGAAAAAAGAGTTGAGAAGAGCCGGGCGTGGTGGCGCACGCCTTTAATCCCAGCACTCGGGATGCAGAGGTAGGAGGATCGCCGAGAGTTTGAGGACACCCTGAGACTACAGAGTGAATTCCAGGTCAGCCTGAGCTAGAGTGAGACCCTGCCTCAAAAAACTAAAAAAAAAATTGAGATTTGGGCATGGTGATACACATTTATTAATTTAATTTTTTCTGCCTACCGAGTGCTGGGATCAAAGGCGTGCACCACCATGCCTGGCTTGGTGATACACATTTATCATCACAGCACTTTGGAGGTGGAGGCAGGAGGAATTCACAGCCAGTGCAGGTTGTGTGAGACCCTATCTCAATCCACCCCCAATGGCTATATGGAGAGAGAAGAAAAGCAGCAGCTGCACTAGGTTCTTGCTGCCGGTCTAAAGTTCACAGTGTCCTTGCAGATCTCCCAGGCTTTACAAATACAAGTGCCTTTGGTTCTCAGGAACCGTCTTGTGGGAATCGTACCCTACTAGATGAGCAGCCAACATGAAGGTCAGGCAGCTTGCAACAGCAAAGCTGTGATGTGTGTGGTGTCTCACTCCAGAGCCCAGTGTGCCAGAGCTGCTGTTCTGGTTCACCACAGTCCCACTGGGCACCGAGAAGTCACTTTCGGCATTCTGGTCCTTTGTGATTGAAAGTTCTTTTGAGATAGCATAAAACTATAGCTACTTTTCACCTTTTCACATCCTTTGCCCCCTCTTTCTTTCTTTCTTTCTTTCTTTCTTTCTTTCTTTCTTTCTTTCTTTCTTTTCCTTTTCCTTTTCCTTTTCTTTCCCTCCCTCCCTCTTCCTTCCTTCCTTCCTTCCTTCCTTCCTTCCTTCCTTCCTTCCTTCCTTCCTTCCTTCCTTCTTTCTTTCTTTCTTTCTTTCTTTCTTTCTTTCTTTCTTTCTTTCTTTCTTTCTTTCTGGTTTTTCTAGGTAGAGTCTCACTCTAGTTCAGGCTGACCTGGAAATCACTCTGTAGTCTCAGGGTGGCCTTGAACTCATGGCAATCCTCCTACCTCTGCCTCCCGAGTGCTGGGATTAAAGGTGTGCACCACCACACCGGGTCTTTGCCCATTTCTGGTAGAATTGTTAATGCTGTTGCTGTTGACCTGAAAGAGTTCTAGTAAATATCAAGAGAATTCATTTTCTGACGTATAAATTGCTAATAATTCAGATGTTGTTGTTTACTGATGTTTTCTTTAAAAATCAACTTGACTGCTTTTTGCTCCTATTTTATAAATACTTTCAGACAACTCTGCAATCTAAGCAATCTTTTCCTGAAATTGGCAGCTCTCAACCCCTGTGGTGATCAGACTAGACATGTGGTTGTTTTTTTTTTTTTTTGCATGTGTTTGTGTGTGTTAGAGTGTACGTGTCTGTGTCATGTTCATATGTGAGTAGGTACAGAGGCATATGCATGTGTGTGAAGGCCAGAGGACAAGCTGAGATGTCAATCCTCAAGAACACCACCCATATGGTTGAGGCAGACTCTCACTGGCTGGAGCTCACCAGTCAGGTTACATTGGCTGGCCAGTGAGATGCACAGATCCTTCTGGGTCTGCCTTCTTAGCGCTGGGACTACACATGTGCACCACCATGCCCAGGTACTGGGAATTGAACCCAGGTCCTAATGCTTGTGAGGCAAGCAGTTTACTGACTGAGCTATCTTCCCACAGCCTGCACACAGCACTCCTGGCATTCACTGTGGTAGTGGGAGAAGTCCAGTCTTGAGCGTCTTTACTTTAAGGTTATAAAAGTTATTAGCCTCTTGTATTATATACTTTTCTCATTCCTGTAACAAAGTGCCTGAGAAGAATCAACGTAAGGAGGGAAGGGTTTATTTTACCTCGTGCTTTAAGATGAATACAGTATGGGTTACAGCCCATTGTGGCAGGATAACCTGACGACAAGAGTGAGGGCAGTTGTGACATTGTGCCCACAGTCAGGAAGCAGAGAGGGGAATTCTGGTGCTCAGATTGTTTTATCCATTTTCTTTGTTTTGTCCTTTTAATTTTTTAATTTTAATTATTTATTTATTTATTTATTTATTTTTTTTTTTTTTTATTTGTGGTAGAGTCTCATTCTGGTCCAGGCTGACCTGGAATTCACTATGTAGTCTCTGGCTGGCTGTGAACTCACATTGATCCTCCTATCTCAGCCTTCTCAGTGCTGGGATTAAAGGCGTGTGCCACCATACCCAGATTTTTATTATTTTTTTCAAGGTAGACTCGTGTAAGTCCAGGCTGACCTGGAATTGACTATGTAGTAGTCTCAGGGTGGCCTCGAACTCACAGCAATCCTCCTACCTCTGCCTCCAGAGTGTTGGGATTAAAGGTGTGTGCCACCATGCCTGCTTATTTTATCCTTTTTTTTGTTTTGTTTTGTTTTTTGGTTTTTCGAGGTAGGGTCTCACTCTGGTCCAGGCTGACCTGGAATTCACTATGTAGTCTCAGGGTGGCCTCGAACTCACTGCAATCCTACCTCTGCCTCACAAGTGCTGGGATTAAAGGCATGCACCACCACACCCGGTTTATTTTATTCCTTTTATTCATTCAGCCTCTGACTCCAGCCTATGGGATGATGTCTCCCACATTGATAATGAGTCTCCCTTCCTCAGTAAACCTTTCTGAAGACAGTTTCATAGACACATCCAGAGGTGTGTTTCCATGGTGATTATAATTTTTATTTAATTTGGGAGAAAGAGACAGAGAGATAGAGAGTGAGTGAGTATGGGTGCACCAGAGCCTGTTGCTGCTGTAAACAAATTCCAGACGCATACGCCACTTTGTGCTTAAAGCTCTACGTGGATACTGGGGAATCGAACCCAGGCTGTCAGACTTTGCAAGGAAGCACCTTTAACCACTGAGCCATATCTCCAGCCCTCCGTGGTAATCCTAAATCCTGTCAAGTTCACAACAAAGATTCATCATCCTACCCTTTTCTTCTCTCCCATAGTTTTAGTTTGTATTAAAGCGTCTACTCCATGTGGCTCAAGTATCATTTTGAAGTGCAATTTCATATTGTCCCTCTGTATTTCCTCTACTGTCCTCATTTCTTTCTTTTCCATATTAGTTTTGTCGTGAATCTGCCAATCCCCCCCCCCACTCGATGACTCGATGACATCCCATTTCTCCAGGGAAGACTGTCTGGAAGCTAATGGACTCTCAGGTCTGAGGCTCAGGAGAGGATCTGGACGGATCTGTGGGTTTGAGGACCCAGAGGACTGAGCAGCACTTATGTACTGGGAGCAGTGCAGGGATGATAGAGCGTCTGTGGCATCAGTCACCGCATAGGCCCATCCTCCACCACAGGGAATTGCCTACACCAAATGCCAACAATGCTGAGGGCCCAGTAATGGAGAAACTAATTGATCCCAAGGGGCTGGGCAGGGTTGCCTGGAGCCATGCCTGGGAGACTGTGGGTTAGCCAAGGGGAAGCCACGCCCAATGGCACAGTGTTCCAGGGAATCACCGGCCATGAGCTCTACAAAGAGATGGGAGAAGAGGCTGCCTGCCACTCCTTTCACACACCTGTGAGAAGAGCTCAGCAGCGAAGGTAGCAGGAAGGAGCTGTGGTTAGTGCTGTGCTCTGAAGATTGAACAACAGAAGTCATTCCTGGGGGTGCTGTGGCTCCTGATGGTAGGGCTCTACAGGAGAAGCCAAGGTGAGAGGGAGAGGAGAAGAAATTCTGGACTTGGACCAGGACAATGGGATAGAGGGCTGACCATGAGAGGCAGTGTCAGCATTTGGTAAAAGGTTCTGTTGCTCCACCCAGCATTGTGCCAGGCAGAAAGCAGTGCAGACTGGCTTGTCCTCACAGAGTGTCCTTGCCAAGAAGTAACAGAAGTCAGAGGGCCGTGTGGATAGGTACAGACCAAACGTGTGTGCACCCTGTGATGGGGGAGGGGTCTGTGAGAGGACACACACGGGAGGTTTCTCTGAGATTTGAGAGGTAAACCAGCATGGTCCATGCCAGGCCTGCACAGACATGGGGGCATTTGTGGACAAATTTGTTTTTAAAATGTGTTTTCAGCCAGGCATGGTGGTGCATGCCTTTAATGCCAGCACTCAGGAGGCAGAGGTAGGAGAATTGCTGCGAATTCAAGGCCAACCTGGGACTACAGAATGAATTCCAGGTTAGCCCGCATTGGAGGGAGAGAGAGACCTACCTCAAACTCCACTCCCAACATATGATTTTTAGTTCTCTCTTTTTAAATTTTGTTTTATCTTATTATTTAAGCAAAGGGGGCTGGAGAGATGGCTTAGTGGTTAAGACACTTTCCTGCAAAGCCAAAGAACCCAAGATCCCCATAAGCCAGATGCACAAGGTGACACATACATTTGGAGTTTGTTTGCATCGGCCAAAGGCTCTGGCATGCCCATTCTCTCTATGTATCTGCCTCTATCTCACACAAATAAATAAATAATAAAAATAAAATAGTATCCATTAATTTAAAAACAAAAGAAAGGGGAGAGGACTGGAAAGATGACTTAGCAGTTAAGTCACTTGCCTGCAAAGACTAAGGAGCAGAGTTCGATTCCCCAGTACCCACATAAAGCCAAATGCACAAGGTGGCACATGTTTGCAATGGCATAGTGGCCCTGATGTACCCATTCTCTCTCCCTTTCTCTGTCCATCTGCCTCTTTCTCTCTCTCACTCTCAAATAAGTAAATAAATAAAATATTTTTAAAAAAGGAAACCAAAGGAAGGGTACGACTCCTTACAAAGCTCTCCTCCAGACTCAAAATGGTCTGGATATCCATGACCTCGAAGTGCCTAGCACCACCTACACAAGACCATCATAATAGGAGGAAAAGATGATATCAAAATAAAAGAGAGACTGATTGAGAGGGGGAAGGGATATGATGGAGAGTGGAGTTACAAAAGGGAAGTTGTCAATAATGAAAAAAAGAAAGGAGAAAGAGAGCATGAGAGAAGGAGGAGGAGACAGAGAGAAGAGAAGAATATGGGCTCACCAGGGCCTATTGCTACTACAAACGAACTCCAGATGCATGTGCCACTTTGTGCACCTGGCTTTACATGGAAACTGGAGAGTCAAATCTGGGCTGGCATGTTTTTTTTGTTTTTTTTGTTGTTGTTTATTTATTTGTTTTTGAGGTATGGTCTCACTGTAGCCCAGGCTGACCTGGAATTCATTTTGTAGTCCCAGGGTGGCCTTGAACTCACAGTGATCCTCCTAAAGCTGGCCCAATCTTAATGGTTGTAATCCCTCATATAATTTCAGCTAAACAGGCAGCAGTTTTGGCCCAAAGATTTCTTTCTGTGCCATATCCCTCTGGTCACACCAGTCCATTTTTGTATAAAGCAACCCTGCGCAAGTTCTCAGGACACAGGCATAACAGCAAGCCTCTCACACAAACTGCTTCTAGCCCAGTCCAGGCAAAGCTCTTTCTCACCTTCACAAGCCAAACCTCACAGTCCATAGTTCTTACTGCATTCAGGTCTTTCAACCCTGACCAGAATAGTCCATCAAGCTGTACTTACAGTACTTCCAGGTGTCTCTTAGGCCAAGGTTTCAAATCCTCCCCCATTCCTCTTGAAAATCAGCTCCAAAAGGCCAAAGCCACACAGTCAGGTGTCTAGCAGCAAATGACACCACTCCTTGGTACCAACATTACTGTTGCAGTCAGGTTCGCATTGCTGGCAGAAACCACCCCACCAAGAGCAGCTTTGGGGGAAAAAAGGGTTTATTTTGGCTAACAGACTCAAGGGGAAGTTCCATGATGGCAGGGAAAAATGATGGCATGAGCAGAGAGAGGGTGGACAGCACAACCCGGCCAACATAAGGTAGAAAATAACAACAGGAGAGTGTGCCAAATACTGGCAAGGTGCACTGGGTATAAAGCCCATAAACCTGCCCCCAACAATACACTGCCTCCAGGAGGCGTTAATTCCCAAATCTCCATCACCTGGGAACCTACCATTCAGAACACCTAAGTTTATGGTGGACACCTGAATCAAACCACCACAATAAATAAATGAAATATATTTTTAAAAAGAAGAATGCTTACTTGGAAAAAAGAAGGGATTCAGTGGAGAGGAATTCTGGAGGAGGGAGAAAGGAAGGTGGTGGGAATCGATTATGACTATGGTATATTGTCTATATGTATGGAAGCTGTCAATAAAAAGTGTAAAGAGGCCGGGCGTGGTGGCGCACGCCTTTAATCCCAGCACTCGGGAGGCAGAGGTAGGAGGATCACCAAGAGTTCAAGGCCACCCTGAGTCTACATAGTTAATTCCAGGTCAGCCTGGGCCAGAGTGAGACCCTACCTTGCAAAACCAAAAAAAAAAAAAAAGTGTAAAGAGGACTGGAGAGATGGCTTAGCAGTTAAGGTGTTTGCCTGCAAAGCCAAAGGACCCAAGTTTGATTCCCCAGGACCTACGTCAGCCAGATGTAAAAGGGGGCACATGCATCTGGAATTTGTTTGCAGTGGCTGGAAGCCCTGGTGTGCCCATTCTCTCTCTGCCTCTTTCTCTCTGTCAAATAAATAAAAATAAAATATATTTTTTAAAGCTGGGCATGGTGGCGCACGCCTTTAATCCCAGCACTTGGGAGGCAGAGGTAGGAGGATTGCCATGAGTTTGAGGCCACCCTGAGACTACATAGTGAGTTCCAGGTCAGCCTGGACCAGAGTGAGACCCTACCTTGAAAAACCTACACATATATATTTAAAATGTAAAGAAAGAAATTGTCTTCAGTCAGAAGAGACATTGGACTTTGGGTTTTTGAATAGTGTTGGAACTCTTTTCTTGTTCTTTTTTGGGGAGAGTGATTATTTATTTTTGTTTTTAGAGAGAGAGAGAGATGGAGAGAGAGAATTGGTATGCCAGGGCCTCAGCCACTGCAACTGAACTCCAGACACTTGAGGCACATAGAGGGCATGTGAGACCTTACACTTGTCTCATCTTTGTGCATCTGGCTAACGTGGGATCTGGAGAGTCAAACATACGTCCTTTGGCTTCTCAGGCAAGCGCCTTAACCACTAAGCCATCTCTCCAGCCCGGGGTGTTAGAACTCTTAAAGACCCTGAAGACATTTAGAAATGGATTAAATGCATTTTTCATTGTACAACATGAACACAAGTCTTAAGGGACAAGCGGAAGAATGTTATATGATTTAAAGGGATGTATTTTGGTGTCAAGTTGACAAGGAGTGAATGGTTAATCTTCATTATCTACTTGACTAGAATTAGAATCACCATTGAAACCCACTTCTGGGTGTGTCTGTGAAGGTGTTTCCAGAAAGGTTTAACTGGGTAGAAAAGATCTACTCTGTATGTAGTGGTACCCTCCTAAGGATTGGGGTTCCAAACGGAGTAAAACAGAGAAAGTGAGCTGAGCACCAGCATTCAAATCTCTGCTTCCTGGCTGCAGACACAATGTGACTAGTGCCTCACACTTCTGTCATCATGGCATCCCTGCAGTATGGATGGTACCTCTGCAAATTTATTTATTTATTTATTTATTTATTTATTTATTTATTTTGGTTTTTTTAAGTAGGGTCTCACTCTGGCCCAAGCTGACCTGTAATTCACTACGTAGTTTCAGGGTGGCCTTGAACTCACCACAATCTTCCTACCTCTGCCTCCTGAGTGCTGGGATTAAAGGCCACCGTGTGCCACCGGGCAATTTATATATATATTGGTTTTTCAAGGTAGCGTCTCGCTCTAGCCCAGGCTGACCTGGAATTCACTACATATAGTCTCAGGGGGCCCTTTGAACTCACTGCGATCCTCCTACCTCTGCTTCCCAAGTGCTGAGATTAAAGGCGAGCACCACCATGTCTAGCTTTCTGTGCTATTTTAAAGGTTTTTGTTTTTTGTTTTTTACAATTAGCGAGTTTAATTTGTAAAGATATAGATTACAAGGAACTGACTGTCATTTTGGATTTTGGAGACAGGATCTCACTGTGTAACCCAGGTCGGCCTCAAATTTGCCTTGTGATCCTCCTGCCTCAGGGTCCTGAGTTCAGGGATTCCAGGCATGCATCACCACACCCTGTTCAACCAAGCCGAATGTTCAAGTTTAGGCCTTGGGACAGGACTGACAACAGATCTGTACTGCTGACCCCAACACAGGAGCTGCTGGGTTCCGGCTTACAGTGGGATCATCAAATGGACCTCCTTCTCATAGATGTCAGGGAGCCGTCCCATGGGGAGTCAACCATGTGCATTGTATTCTTGCCAAACAGCTGGAACTTATAGTGGATGAGTTGCTCCCAAAACCCACTGTTGGGCCGGATGATGGGCGGGCATGACTTGATCCACATGTGGGCCTCTAGCAAGAACATGGCATGATACTTCATGAGGTAGGTGAGACAGAGGACAGCGGAGCGGCTTACACCAGTGGCACAGTGCAGCAGTGTCCAGCCCTGCTTCATCTCCACTGAATGGATGTGGTTGGCAATGGGGTCAAAGAAGTCACAGAGACGTGAGATGGGGGCGTCAGTCACAGGCACCTGCGTGTACGGATATCCTCATGGAAGGTGTTTACCACCTCTGCTGAGACATTGACTGTGGTGATCTGGTTGCTGGACAGCAGGAGCTTGTTGTTGGCAGCCACACCATTGCTGATATATAGACTCTTGGTGATCTGTGAGAGGCCACTAACTGAGGGCTGCCAGAACGGAACTGGGAGCATGCACTGGGGTGCTGTCATCAAGGTGGTGGGTCAGCAGCTGGTGAGGTGTTAAACTGGCATCTTTCTGCTACTCTGTGGCCACTGAACACTCTCTCCGGCAGGAGGATGGCGGTGAGTGTTGGGGGGGCAGGGTTCTTTCTGGAAGCCGCCAGAGAGGGTCTCAGTGGGAGAGAAGATCTGTGCAGATGCTGATTTCTCAAGGCCAGCACTCAGATCCTGGTCGACTCGTCCAGCGATCACGTCAGGGCCCCCCGCGGAACAGGGTTCTTCTGAGCAGGCCGGGCCCAGCCCGTCTCTACTAAAGGTTTTTGTTTTTTTTTAAATAATTAATTAATTTATTTATTTACTTATTTATTTATTTATTTATTTATTTATTGGAGAGAGAGAGAGAGAGGAGGCAGACAGTGAGAAAGACAGAATGGGTACACCAAGGCCTCCAGCTACTGCAAACGAACTCCAGATGTATGCCCCCCCCCCGCATCTGGCTTATGTGGGTCCTGGGGAATTGAACCGGGGTCCTTAGGCTTTGCAGGCAAATGCCTTAACCACTAAGCCATTTCCTCAAACCCTCTGAAAATTCTTAGCCAAAATAAATCCTTCCTCCCTTGGGTTTCTTGTCACAGTAACCAGGGCTGGAGAGATGGATTAGCAGTTAAGACACTTGGCTACAAAGCCAAAGGATCCAGGCTCAATTTCCCAGGAACCACATAAGCCAGATGCCAAAGGTGCTCATTTGCAGCAGAGTTCATTTTCAGTGGCTAGAAACCCCTGGCACCCTCATTCTCTGTTTCTCTCTCTCTTTGGAAATAAATAAAATATTCAAAAAATATTAAAAATACTAAGACAAGCCCTTTATTATAGCATGGAAATAGCTAAAGCACCTAAGAATAAATGTGCCAGTTTTATATAAAAAAAATTAAAAGGGGATGCTGGGCTGGCCTTTAATCCCAGCACTCTGGAGGCAGAGGTAGGGGGATCACCATGAGTTTGAGGCCACCATGAGACTACATAGTGAATTCCAGGTCAGCCTGGGCTAGAGTGAGACCTTACCTCAAAAAAACAAAACAAGCCGGATGTGGTGGCGCACGCCTTTAATCCCAGCACTCAGGAGGCAGAGGTAGGAGGATCACTATGAATCTGAGGCCACCATGAGACTACAGAGTGAATTTCATGTCAGCCTGGGCTAGAGTGAGACCCTACCTTGAAAAAAAAAAGAGTTTAAAAAAACCAAAACAAAAAATTAAAAGGGGGCTGGAGAGATGGCTTAGCAGTTAAGGTACTTGCCTGCAAAGCCTAAGGTCTCATATTTGACTCCTCAGATCCCACATAAGCCATACACTCAAGGTTATTCATGCATATAAGGTGGCACATGCCTCTGGAGTTTGATTGTAGTGGCTGGAGTTTAAAGGCAAGGCTTAGTGGTTAAAGGCACTTACTTGCAAAGTCTGATGGCCAGTACTCATGTAAAGTCAGATGCACAAAGTGATACGTGCATCCGGAGTTTATTGCAGTGGCAGTAGGCCCTGGCACACCCATTCTCATTCTTTCTCCTCTTGCAAATAAATTCAATAAATAAATAAAGTTAAAAAATTGAAAGATACTATGTGAAATAAGCCCAAAATGACCCTAGTGAATGAGCTGCTCATGAATTGGAAGCTCCATCTCACAGATATGTATTGGGACCCCAAATGACCTATTGGTTCCATGCAATTTTGTTGACCACCATATACGCATGTAACCTGATAGGCTGGTTATAAAATCTTTCAGTAGAAACAAGATTCAACCCTCTTCCACTGTTGGTGGGAGTGCAAACTAGAACAGCCTATGGAAATCACTAAGGAGGTTTATCAAAAAGTTAGAAATGGGCCAGAGAGATGGCTTAGCGGTTAAGGCTCCTGCTTCCTAAGCCTAAGAACAACTGGTTCCAATCTCCAGGTCCCACATTTAGCCAGATGCAAAGTGACGTAAGAGCGCAATGCCTCACTTGACCACAAGGGGGCGCACGCATCTGGATTTCATTCACAGCAGCTGAGACACTGCTGGCGCACCCATCTCTATCTGTCTTCCTCTCCCTCTCTCTCTGTCTCTTTCCACAAAAAAAAAGTTAGAAATAGAGCTCCCATATGACCTAGTCATACCACTCCTGGGAATATATCCTAAGGACTCCACACTCTATTACAGATACTTGCACATCCATGTTTATTGCAGCTCCATTTAGCTAAGAATTAGAAACAGCCTAGATGCCCAGTGACTGACGAATGGATGATGAAATTGTGGTACATATACACAATGGAATTCTATCCAACTGTACAGAAAAATGAAATTATGAAATTTGCAGGAAATGGATGGATCTGGAAAGAATCATATTAAGTGCAGTGACTCAAACTCAGAAAGACTAAAACTGCATGTTCTCTCTCATATGTGAGTTGTAGCTTGGAATATCTGTAAGTATGTACATATGGGGGGGGGGAAATGTGGATAAAACCTATAAAGATAAAACCTTAACCAAGAGTGATTATAAAGAAATGAGCTAGGGCTGGAGAAATGGCTTAGCGGTTAAGGCGCCTGCCTTCTAAGCCTAAGAACGCTGGTTCCAATCTCCAGGTCCCACGTTTAGCCAGATGCAAAGTGACGCAAGGGTGCAATGCTGCACTTGACCACAAGGGGGAGCACACATCTGGATTTCATTTGCAGCAGCTGAGAGGCTGCTGGCGTGCCCATCACTATCTGTCTTCCTCTCCCTCTCTTTCTGTCTCTCTCTGTCGCTCTCCAAAAAAAAAAAAAGAAAAGAAAAGAAAAAAGAAATGAGCTAGCCAGGCGTGGTGGTGCACACCTTTAATCTCAGCTCTTGGGAGGCAGAGGTAGGAGGACGGCAGTGAGTTCGAGACTACCTTGAGACTACATAGTGAATTCCAGGTCAGCCTGAGCTGGAGCAAGACCCTACCTCAAACCCCCCCCCCCAAAAAAAAAAGAAAGAAAGAAAAAAAAATGAGCTAACGGGAGCTGTCAATAAAAAGTTTAAAAAAGGCCGGACGTGGTGGCACACACCTTTAATCCCAGCACTCGGGAGGATTGCCGAGAGTTCAAGGCCACCCTGAGACTACATAGTGAATTCCAGGTCAGCCTGGACCAGAGTGAGACCCTACCTCGAAAAACCAAAAAAAAAAAAGTTTAAAAAAGGGAGCCAGGTGTGGTGGTGCACACCTTTAATCCCAGCACTCAGGAGGCAGAGGTAGGAGGATTGCCATGAGTTCGAGGCCACCCTGAAAATAGAGTGAATTCCAGGGCATGTCAAAATATAGGAAGGAAAAAGAATATGGGCAAAGTAAAATTATGGGAAAATACAGCATACTTATGCTTTCCTTGTTTTTTCTAAGTTAACCTAGCTGGCTGAAGTAAAAACTGTAATATTAATAAAACTGTAATATTAATTTGGATCTCAATGAATGTAGAGAAAATATTTAAGAGAAATAGAAGAAATACATTATAAACGATAAAGAGCAAGAGGATTTAAAAGAAGGAACAATTTCTAAGCTTTAATTGGCAAAATGTTGGCACCAGTATGCTATAATGTCACGTAACTATAATGTAATATTGAAAACAATCCTTAAAAAAGAATCGTTACAAAGAGACACACTATAGACCAAAAAGACAAATCAAAATGGAGTTCTAAAATATGCCTAGGAAAAATATAGAAAACAGGGCGCAAATAGATACAAGACAGATTTAAGCCCAACATAATGATAATTACATTAAAAGTAAATACAAAAGTTCAGCAAATAAAAGACAAAGGTTGACCAAAATAATTTTAAAACTAACTATAATCTGTTTATAAGAAACTATACACAATTTAGATAGATTTGAGTAGAGGAAAAAGCCAATGGGAAAAATCATATACAGGGCTGGGGAGATGGCTTAGCAGTTAAGGCTCTTGCTTACGAAGCCTAAGGACCAAGGTTTGCCTTCCCAGTACCCACATAAGCCAGATCCACAAGGTGGCGCATGCATCTGGACTTTGTTTGCAGTGGCTAGAGGCCTCGGCACACCCATTCTGTCTCTCTCAAATAAGTAAATAAATAAAATATTTTTTTAAAATCGTACACACCCAGGAGTGGTGCTGCACACCTTTAATCCTAGTTCTTGGGAAGCAGAGATAAGAGAATTGCCATGAGTTCAGAGCAACCTGGGACTACAGAGTGAGTTTCAGGTCAGCTTGGGCTAGAGAGAGACCCTACTTTGAACCTCCCAAAAATATATATATACCCTTAGATTCCATTTATATACCTTTCTTTTTTATTTATTTATTTTTTATTGATAACTTCCATTATTATAGACAATAACCCATGGTAATTCCCTCCCTTCCCCCATTTTTCCCTTTGAAACTCCACTCTCCAACATATACTTCCTCCTCTCAGTCTCTCTCTCTCTCTCTTTTCAATTGATCTATATTCAGCTTTATTTTGAATTAACCATCTATTCAGTCTCTCTTTCATTTTGATGTCATCATTTTTTCCACCTATTATGATGGTCTTGTGTAGGTAGTGTCAGGCACTGTGAGGTCATGGATATAAAGGCCATTTTGTATCTGGAGGAGCACCATGTAAGGAGCCCTACCTTTCCTTTGGCTCTTACATTCTTTCTGCCACCTCTTGTGCAATGGACTCTGAGCCTTGGAAGATGTGATAGAGATATTTCAGTGCTGAATACTCCTCTGTCCATTCTCAGCACCATGGTGCCTTTTGAGTCATCCCAAGGTCACTGCCATCTGAAAAGAGAAGCTTCTCTAACCAAAAATGAGAGTAGCATTAATATATGAGTGTGAACATTAAGAGAAGTGCTTACTGTGCAGTTTGGTGAGCATAGTATATACATTTAGCCAGACACCAGCAGACATTACATCCCTAGGGTGCATGACTACCTCTGTTGTAGGTTTTCAGTATTAGGCACATATTCCCTCCCATGGAGCAAGCCTCCAGTCCAATTAGAGAGCAGTTGGTTTCCCCCATAACAGACATGCCACTATTGCACCTGTTGGCTCATTTGGCCTGGCTGGCCAAATTTAAAGCTTGCAGTGTCCACTGTTGAGTATCTTCACTGGTGTTTTCTCTCTTTCCCATTGAACTGCATGCAGCATAGCTTTTTCTAGCTTTCTGTCAGCTGGTCCACATGGAGGAGGCTTTCAGCTCAGCTCCAGCAGGATTTCTCAGTGACCTCGCAGCCCAAGTATGTGGAGTCTTCAGCAATAGGGTCTTACCATCTATTCCTGGTGGGAAACCAAGAACCTTGGCTGTGACCTTGCCTGTAATGTTTTGGACCCTCAGGGACCTCCTGGCCAACAAATCACTGGAAGGTATCTCCTCCCTGGCACTGAAATTTTTTTAGTAACAATCTGTGGCTTCTGGGTGTTTCATTGTCTAAAAAAGTAGGTTTCCATATGACTCATTCCAACCCTCTTAGATTTTTGTTATTGTTTTTTGAGGTAGGGTCTCACTGTAGCCCAGGCTGACCTGGAATTCACTAAGTAGTCTCAGGGTGGCCTTGAACTCATGGCGATCCTCCTACCTCTGCCTCCCAAGTGCCTCCCAAGGGATTAAAGGCATGTGCCACCACGCCCGGCCCTCTCAGATTTTGATTAGTCCTCCTACCTTTCCTTTACTCAATCTCTTCCTCTGACCTCACAGGCCTTTCCACCCATTTATATACCTTTCTTCCTCTGTGTGTGTGGGGAGGGGGAGAGAGAGAGAAAAGAAAGGATGAAGGGGACTGGAGAGATTGCTTAGTGGTTAAGGCATTTGCCTGTGAAGCCTAAGGACCCATGTTTGACTCTCCAGATCCCACGTAATCCAGATGTACAAAAAATGAGGCAAGCACCAGGTCACACATGCCCACTAGGTAGTGCAAGTGTCTGGAGTTTGATTGCAGTGGCTTAGGCCCTGGCATGACAATTCTCTCTCTCTCTCTCTCTCTAAAAAAAAAAAAAAATTTTAAAAAGAAAGAAAGAAGGAAGGAAGGTAGAGAGGGGGTGGTGAGGATCAAACCTAAAGCCTCACAGTCTGCAGGAAAGTAGTGAACTACCCTTCTAGCCCTCATAACACTTTTTTTTTGGAGAGAGACAAAGAGAGAATGGGTGCACCAGCTGCCTCTCAGCGGCTGTGAACAAAATCCAGATGTGTGCACCCCCTTGTGGGCAAGTGCAGCATTGCGCCCTTGTGTCACTTTACATCTGGCTAATAACCTGGGACCTGGAGAATCAAACAGGAGTTCTTGGGCTTGGCAGGCAGGCGCCTTAATCGCTAAGCCATCTCTCCAGCCTTTTCATAACATTTTTGAATTGACAATATTATAAACATGGAGGCAGAGGTTGCAAAGGATGAAGGACGGTGGTGGAGAGAGGAGTAGGACCATAAAGAGGTAGCATGAGTTAGAGCCATAAGAAGACACAATAGCTTAAGAGTGATAGTGTTTACATCAGTTCACACATGTTATAAGGTTCTGTAACTACACACAATGTATCGCTGTACATTTCTATAATCATTAACATGTAACTGTTGTGTGAAGGGTATGCAAGACCCCACTATGCCAGCTTTACAACTTCTTGTAAATGTATAATCTTAAAAAAACAATAAAAGCTGGGCATGGTGGCACATGCCATTAATCTCAGCACTTGGGAGGCAGAAGTAGGTGGATCACCGAGAGTTCAAGGCCACCCTGAGACTACATAGTGAATTCCAGGTCAGCCTGGGCTAGAGCGAGACCCTACTTCAAAAAACAAAAACAAAGCCAGGTGTGGTGGCGCACGCCTTTAATCCCAGCACTCGGGAGGCAGAGGTAGGAGGATCGCTAAGAGTTCAAGGCCACCCTGAGACTACATAGTTAATTCCAGGTCAGCCTGGACCAGAGTGAGACCCTACCTCGAAAAACCAAAAAAAAAAAAAAAAAAAAAGCACAAAAACAAACAAAGGCTGGGGAGATGGCTTAGTGGTTAAGGAGTTTGCCTATGAAACCTAAGGACTCCGGTTTGATTCCCAAGGACCCACATAAGACAGCTGCGCAAGGGGGGACCTGCATCTGGAGTTTGTTTACAGTGGCTAGAGGCCCTGGCGTGCCCATTCTCTCTTTCTCTCTATCTGTCTCTTCTCTCTCTCTCAAATAAATAAATAAATACTTAAAAATAAATAAATAAAAGTGGCCAAGTGTGGTGGCACATGCCTTTAATCCCAGCACTTGAGAAGCAGACGTAGGAGGATCACCATGAGTTTGAAGCTATTCTGAGACTACATAGTGAATTCCATGTCAGCCTTGGCTAGAGTGAGACCCTACCTCAGAAAACCAAAAAAATAAATAAGTAAATAAATACATAGAATAAAATAAAAGAAATAAAAAAGTAAAAGCAACTTGTCAAAGTTTTTTTTTTTAAAGCAGGAAGAGTGTGGGGGTTGGGCAAAAAGATACATGTGACATAGACAGAAAAAGGGAAAATACAGTGGGGAAGGAGGGAACTGGTAGAAATGTGGAAGGGGATGGAAATTAGCAAAAAACAAATTGTACCTTAAATACTTAATTTTATTTATTTGCAAGCAGAGAGAGAGAGAGAGCGCAAGGAGACAGACAGAGAGAGAATGGGCACGCCAGCGGCCTCTCAGCCTCTGTGAACGAACTCCAGACGCACATGCCCCCTTGTGGGCAAGTGCAGCATTGTGTCTTTGCATCATTTTTTGCATCTGGCTAAACATGGGATCTGGAGATTGGAACTGGCATTCTTAGGCTTCACGGGCAGGCGCCTTAACCACTAAGCCATCTCTCCAGCCCACAAACTGTATTTTAAAATGCCAAAATTTACAGGCTGGGGAGATGGCTTAGTAGTCAAAAGCACTTGCTTGCAAACCCTGCCTGGCTGGATTTGATTCTCTAGTACCCATGTAAAGCCAGATGTACAAAGTGGTGCACACAGTGGGAGTTTACTTGCAGTGGTGGCAAGAGGCCCTGGAGCACCTATTCTCTCCCCCACTCCACCCCCACACTCTCTGCTTGTAAATAAATAAATAAATAATATTTTTAAAAGAAAATGCCAAAATAAAAAAAAATAGAAATAAGGTTCAAGGTAGCAAAGAGCTTCCTAAAGAAAACCAGGTGGGACTATTTGCCTTTCTGTGACACTTTAGTAGTGGACACCAGGTAGTATTAGATAAGTGGGTTATCTGATCAGAAGGGAGCCCAGCCTTGGAATTCACTTTTTAAAATATTTTTATTGCTGGACGTGGTGGTGCATGCCTTTAATCCCAGCACTTAGGTGGCAGAAGTAGGAGGATCACCATGAGTTGGAGGCCACCCTGAGACTACAGAGTGAATTCCAGGTCAGCCTGAGCTAGAGTGAGACCCTACCTCAAAAAAAAAAACAAAAAAAAAATTTAAAAAATAATATATTTGTGAGCAGAGAGAGGACGAGCACATGGACACATCAGGGTCTCTTGCTACTGCAAATGAACTCCAGATGCATGCACCACTTTGTTTATCTGGCTGTACGTGGGTATTGGGGAATTGAACCCAGGCCAGCCTTTAACCTTTAACCACTGAGCCATCTCCCCAGCCCAGAATTCCTTTTTCCTCTGCTTTCTGATCTATCTAGAGGTGAGCAAACAGCCTCATGCACTGGCTATCACAGCTGCAGCCAAGCCTTCCCTCCCATGATCCAAAATAAACCTCTCTTCCCTTCTGGAATGAATAGCAGAGAGAAAATTGGAACTGAGAAGTAGAGTCATTGATGTAAATAATCAGACCAAGGGGTTCATAGGCCATTGGAACTGGATTGTGGGAGGAATATGGAAGTTTGGAGCTCTGCACTAGGGAAACTCTAGAACCCTGTAAGCAGAACTTTAACTGCCGGGAATTCTGAAGGCTGGTACATCAATGGAAACGTAGACTTTATTTATTAAAGACTGTATTTACTAGGTTTCACAAAGGAACAAGCACTCTTTTGGGAACTGGATTAGAGGGCATGTACGTTACACGTACAAGAATCTGCCCGTGTCCTGAAATTTTGAGTGAGGATAAATTCAAAAGTAATGGACTAAAATGTTTGTCAGAGAAAATTTCACGACAGCATAGTGTTCAAGCTGTGACATTTTTATTACTCTTAGCCAGATTTACAGTGAAAAAGCAGAAGGCAGAGCGGAAAGATATGAAAAATATGTTTGCTAAGAAAAGAGATTGGATCTGCTTAAAGTTGCAGACAAAATTTGTGAGGACAAAATATCTTTAATTGTTTAAAAGATTCATGTTGGTCTGGAAAGATGGTTTAGTGGTTAAGGTGCTTGCCTTCAAAGCCTAAGGACCCATGTTCGACTCTTCAGATTCCACATAAGCCAGACGCACAAGTGACACAAGTGCACAAGGTTGCACATACGCACAAGGTGGCACACGTGTCTGGAGTTCGATTACATTGACTGGAGATCCTGGTGTGCCAGTTTTCTCTCTCTTTCTCTCTCTTGCTCTCTCGCATAATAAGGCCAGTCTGATGAGCTTGCCTCAAAATTTTTTTTAGGAAAGGTTCATGTCATTAAAGTGAAATAGACACTGTGTACTGGGACAAAAGGAAAGGTGCCTTGAGAGAAAGACCTCAACTATGTAAACTTTGAAAAACTTTCATTTGAAAATAAAGGGCTTGGGGCTGGAGAGATTGCTCAGTGGTTAAAGGCACTTTGCTTGCAAAGCCTGATGGTCCAGGTTCAATTTCCCAATACCCACATGCAGCCAGATACACAAAGTGACACTTGCGTCTATAGTTTCTAGTGGCAGGAGACCCTGGCATGCCCATACACTTTCTTTCTTCTTCTTTCTCTTTGTCTCTCTCATTATAAGTAAATAAAATATTTGAAAATAGAATGCTTGACCCAAGAGAGTCTCCATGGTTTCCTGCTGAGCAGGGCTGCCAAAGGAAGTGTTTCCCAGGTTCACCTACAAAGACCTGCAAAGGCTATTACAGCCATGATCCAGAGGCCAGGCTACATCTTGAACTGGGAGCTGCTGAGGCCAGACCGTATGCAGCACAAAAGGTTCACTGAAGAAAGCTGCAGGCACTGAGTGGAACCAGCCCAAGACAGAGAGAGAGAGAGAGAGAGAGAGAGAGAGAGAATACATGTGCCACAGGCAACAGAGCTGTAGGGGATTGTGGAACCCAGATGATGGCATCATGAACCCCATTGCTGTACATGAAGCTTTCGCGTTTGGTATTTACCCAGCTGGGGTGTTTTAGTCTTGCTTTGTTCTCATCTTTCATTGTATTCCTCTCTTTTGGACTAAGAATGTTTACTCTCTGCCATTGTATGTTGGAAGTATGTAATTTTTTTTTACAGGCTCTTATAGTTAAACAATTCCCATCAGTATCAGAAGAAACTTTGGCCTCTGAATAGTACTTAGTGCTGCTAAGATTTTGGTGATTTGTAGAGTTAGACTGAAGTTTATATTGTTCATTTATTTTGCATGATGAGGTGAACAGGAGACTTCAGGGGCCAGAGGTACAATGCTATTGTTTTAAGTGATGTGTCTGGATGTCAGGTTGACAAAGGGTGGACTTGTACCAATTAACTTCAGTTTTCAACTTGACTGAATTAGGAAACACCAAGGAGATTAATGAGGCATGGCTTTTTCAGAGAGATTTCAGAGAGTACTGTCCCATGGCCTGGAGTCCCATATTGAATAAAAGGAATACAGGAGAGGGCTGGAGAGATGGCTTAGAGATTAAGGCACTTGCCTGTGATGCCTGAGGACTCATGTCCGACTCTTCAGATCCCACATAAGCCAGACACACAAGGTGACATAAGTGTGCAAGGTCGCACATGCGTACTAGGTGGTGCACGTATCTGGAGTTTGATTACAGCAGTTGGAGGCTCTGGCATGCCAATTCTCTCTCTCTCTGTCTCTCTTGCTCTCACATTAGAAAAAGTCCAGTCTGTTGGGCATATCTCAAAAAAGGGGGGGGGGCGGGGAGGGAATACTGGAGAAATCTAGCAGAGTGCTGGCATTTTCTGTTTCCTGTTTCTTGTTTCCTGATCTGCTTAGATGTGATCAAGCAGCTTCACGTTCCTGCTGCCCTGCTCTGCCTTAGTCCACTGTGATGAACTGTACTCACAAACTGGGAGCCAAACTCCCTTAGGTTGCATTTTGCAGGCATTTGGTCACAGCAACTAGTAAAGTACACTTAGATTACAATAGAGCTATGAACTTCCATGTATCAAAACAAACATAGCCAGGTGTGGTGGAACACCCCTTTAATCCTAGCACCTGGGAGGCAGAGGTAGTAGAATCGCTGTGAGTTCGCTGAGACTACAGAGTGAATTCCAGGTCAGCCTGGACTAGAGAGAGACCTAACCTTGAAAAAACAAAAATAAATAAACATAAAACAAGCAAGAGAGAAATCAGGATTTGGGATGGTTCAGTGGTTAAAGGTGCTTGCTCGCAAAGCCTGCTGGGCCCTGTTCAAATTCCTAGAACCCACATAAACCCAGATGCACAAAGTAGTACATCTGTCTGGAGTTCATTTGCAGCAGCAAGAGGCCCTGGAATGCCCATATATATTTTCTCTTTCTTTCTCTGTCCACACATTAGAAAAGGAGACAAATGGAGTAAGGGAAGATACTGCAACCACACACTCCGGGCAGAGGACTTGCTGGGGAGAGAAAGCCCTGTTGAAAAGCAGATACGGAATCCAAACAGTGCTTTGACAAAGGAGAGAACTCAAATGTGTAACACATATTAGGCAAAGATTCTCAACCTCATTAGTAATCAGGAAAATGCAGATTAAAAGCAAAGCATGATACTCAAAATACCAACCAGATTGGCTTTTAAAAGGATAAAGGCTGACAGAACCCAAGTCTCAGGGAGGATATGATCTGGGCAGTGGTGCTGTGGGTGTTCTGCGTGTACCCCACCCTTAGCCGTCCTCAGCGAGGTCGAGACACATGTGCTATGGAAAGTAATCCCTCTCCTGAGGGTCCGATCGACAGGCTCTTGCCTCATACTGAGAGAACCACATCAGCAGGAAGCCGGAAGTATTCCAGTATGGAATGGAAGAATAAACGATGACACCACAGAACAGACTAATGAGGCACTAACAACAAGCGATTCATGCTGTGCGTGGCCCTGGAAGCATGCACACTGCTGGTTCTGTCAGCGTGAAGTTAAGGAGCACGCAAAGCTGTGTTCACACAGCACAGGGGGTTACAGCCCAGGAGAATGTTAAGCACTGTGATGGTGCTGAGAAGCAGACTACAGGGATACACAGCCACGAGGGCAGGGACACGTGGGAGACATGGGGATCTTTTTTAGTAAAAACAAAACGAAACAAAACTTTTTTATGAGAGCGAGAGCAAGAGAGAATGAGAGAAAGAGAGAGAGAGAGAGAGAGAATTGGTGCCCCAGAGCCTCTAGCCACTGCAAACAAACAACAGGTGTGTATGCCACCTTGTGTGCATGTGTCACCTTGTACATCTGGCTTACCTGGGATCTGGGGAGTTGAACCTGGGGCCTTAGGCTTTGCAGGAAGGCAAACGCTTTAATTAACCACTAAGCCATTTTCTCCAGCCCTCCCTTTTATTTTTAAAACTTTATTTATTTACTTGAGAGAGATAGAAAGAGAGAGAGAATGGATGGGTGCACCAGGGGCTCCTGCCACTGCAAACAAACTCCCGATACATGCACCACTTTGTGTATCTGGCTTTATGTGGGTACTGGGGAATCAGACCCAGGACATCAGGCTTTGCAAGCAAGCACCTTTAACTGCTGAGTCATCACTCCAACCCCTCTAGTGTTACTTTTATTTATTTATTTACTTTTTAGTTTTCTGAGGTAGGGTCTTACTCTAGTTCAGGCTGACCTGGAATTCACTATGTAGCCTCAGGGTGGCCTCAAACTCATGGCAATCCTCCTACCTCTGCCTCCCAAGTGCTGGGATTAAAGGTGTGCGCCACCCCACCCGGCCCTACAAGGAATTTTTTAATGTAATGTAATGTAATGTAATGTAATGTAATGTAATGTAATGTAATGTTCATCTTTAAAAAATAACACTAGAAGCTGGGCGTAGTGGCGCACGCCTTTAATCCCAGCACTTGGGAGGCAGAGGTAAGAGGACCACCATGAGTTTGAGGCCACCCTGAGACTACATAGTGAATTCCAGGTCAGCCTGGGCTAGAGTGAGACCCTACCTCGAAAAAACAAAACAAAACAAAAAATTCCTTGTAGTCACCCCTCCCTACACTTACATAGGAGGACAGTGCAATGGCAGAGGTAGGCTTAAAATGGGGACATTGAAGACAGCTGAAGAAAGCCTGGGCTTATCAGAGCCATGTAGCAGCCAGGTGATGCTCAATACCCCTGAGCGTGCACTTGGAGGTCAGCAGAGCATGGTCACAACCACCATCACCAAACACAAGACAGTTACCACCTCGAGGACTTGGTTCTTCCCAAGAGACACAGATGACACTAGTCTGCAGTGCGTGACTTTTGATGACAGGAGCTTGGTAGATTTGTCACTGGGGATTTGAGCATTTTGAGGGTGCTGAACCAGGGATGCTGGGACTGGGGGGTAGGTAGAAGTAGGGGACATTGAAGTCAAGAGAGGGAGACTGAGGCTTGACATGGTTATTCTTGTAATTACAGCACTAAGAAGACTGAGGAGGTGGGATTGTGACTTCAAGGCCAACCTGAGCTACATATAGCAAGAATCTGTCTCAAAAACTTTAACAAAAGGGTGGGGGAGCTGGAGAGATTGCTTAGCAATTAAGGCATTTGCCTGCAAAGCCAAAGGATCCTGGTTTGATTTTCCAGGACCCATGTAAGCCAGATGCACAAGGGGGCACATGCATCTGGAGTTCATTTGCAGTGGCTGGAGGCCCTGGCCTGCCCACTCTCTCCCTCTCTCTCTCTGTATCTCTCTCTCTGCCTCTTTCTTTTAAATAAATAAAAAAACACATATTTTTAAAAACTTTTAAAAAGGGCTAGAGAGATGGCTTAGCAATTAAGGCATTTGTCTGAGAAGCCTTAGGACCCAATTTTGTCTCTCCAGATCCCATGTAAGCCAGATGCAGAAGGTGACGCAAGTGCACAAGGTCGCACATGCACACAAGATGGCACACACATCTGGAGTTCGATTGCAGTGGCAGGAGGCCCTAACACGCCAATTCTCTCTCTCTCTCTCTCTCTCTCTCTCTCATAAAACAAAATACACACACACACACACACAAAAAAAAAAAAACCTTAAAAATGGACTGGAGAGATGAGCAGTGGTTAAGGCACTTGCCTTCAAAGTCTAATGACCCAGTTTTGATTCAACAGTACCCATGTAAAGCCAGGTGTACAAAGTGGTGCATGCATCTGGAGTTTGTTTACGGTGGCTGGGGGCTCTGTTGTGCCCATTCTCTCTGTCTTTCTCCTATCTCTTTCTTTCTCTCTGCTGCCATGGGGCCACCTGGTGCCACACCTTATCTAGCATGATACACTGTATCCCTTCAAATAGTAAGCCCAAATAAACCTTTCCTCCCTTACCAAAAAAAAAAAAAGAAGGAGAAGAAGAAGAGGAGGAGGAGGAGGAAGAAAAGAAAAGGAAGTGGAGGGAGGGAAGGGTAGAGAGGAGGCAGTGTGAAAGCAAGCTGGAGGGTGTGGGAGGAAGAAGAGGCTTATGGAAATATGCTACAGTCTTTCCTGGTCATTCTCAACCAGCCTGCCAACCGTACCAGCCTCTAACATTCCTTCAGTGAATTTTCTTCCTGTGGCTTCAGACAAGTGGTTCAAACCCATCCTCCTTCTGCTGACCCTCTTACACCCATTCTAATTTACTGAGAAGGAACAACACCACTCAAGACAAAATCATTGGCCTCCCAAATTAAACGACTACCCACCAGCAGCCCAGGTCTGGCCTCTGTTCCACAAAAACGGGATTGCCCTGAGTCCTGACTCTCTTGTGTAGATCAGGCAACATGTCTTCCTCTTGCACCAGCAATTTTCCTTTTAGAGTTAACCATCAGGACACAAACCCAACAATGTTACTTATCTTTAAAGAAAGCTGCAAACTCCTTTTTGCCACATCTTTGTCTATTGTTCATTGCATGCCCTTTGAAAATAATCACAGGAAAAGTTGTTTGCCCTGTATGACATTCATTACTAGATAAGCTGTCTGTACCTGCTGTGGGACATTCCTAATAGGACATGCTGTCTATACCTTTGTGATGGTTAATCTCAGATGTCAACTTGACAGGATTTGGAATCACCATGGAAACAAATCTCTAGGCATGTCTGGAGGGATATTAGAGACATCAAGGTGAGTTGAAAAGACGCACTCTAAATGTTCCCAGTGCCAAACTGTGGGCTGGGGTCCTGGTCTGCATAAAAAGGAGAATGCTGAGTGTCAGCATTCATATCTCTTTGCTTCGTGACTGAATGTGACAAACTGCTTCATGCTTCTGCCACCATGCCTTCCCCATCATGATCGACTGTATGGTCTGAAACTGCAAGCTAAAATAAATCCTTCCTCCTTAAGTTGTTTTTGGCAGATATATTGTCACACACAGTAATAAGAAAAGTAACTAATACATAAAATTGGTACCAGGAGTGGGGTCACTGCTTTGACAAACCTGACAATATAGGTTATAGGCTTTTGGAACTGTAATATAGTTTTGAAACTTTGAGTTATAAAAGCCCTAGAATACTGTAAGCAAAGCTTAATGGGTCATTTTGGTGGGGGTTTTGGAAAGTTAGAATGTCAAGAGAAATGCAACTGAAAAGATTTGTCTCATAAAGTTTCAGAGAGAACAAGGACTCTATCAGAAACTGGCTGGCTGGGTGTGGTGGAGCATGCCTTTAATCCAAGCACTTGGGAGGCAGAGGTGGGAGTATAGCAGTGAGTTCAAGGCCACCCTTGTACTCACTACATAGTGAATTCCAGGTCAGCCTGGGCTAGAGTAAAACCCTACCTTGAAAAAAACAAACAAACCAACAAACAAAAACCTGACTTGTATTCCTAAGAACTTGAATGAGGCTGAATTCAAAAGTACTGGATTAATTTCTTTGGGGGAAGAAATCTCAAGACAGGATAATATTCATACTGGTGCTGAGGAAGCAGCTATAATTGTTACAAAGATCAGAACCTTGAAGAGAAACCTCCTGTGCTGTACTGGAGCACTAGGACAGGTGCCTGAGGGCATAACCCACTGGAGGCTTTATCTTGTGAAAATTCAAGTTCACCTGAGGGAAGAGAGCCTAAATAGAAGGAGTTCCCTGCTCAAACATAACCACCTAGGGAAGTATTTCACCAAGGACATCATGGAAGGCATACAGAGGTTACTATAGCTGTGGTTCAAGGGGGTAAGCTGGCAGCAAAACTTGACAGTGTCATTCACATAGTATTAATTTTGTTTTTTCTTTATTATTTATTTTTTATTATTTATTTTGAGAGGGAGAGGAAGAAGAGAAGAAGACAGAGGGAGGGAAAGAGAGAATGGGCATGCCAGGGCCTTCAGCTACTGCAAATGATCTCCAGATGCATGTGCCCCTTGTGCACATGTGTGACACTGTGGGCTTGCATCACTGTGTGTCTAGCTGCATGGGACCTAGAGATTTGAACATGAGTTCTTAGTCTTTGCAGGCAAGTGCCTGAACCACTAAGCCATCACTCCAGCCCTTTTTAAATTTATTTTTATTTTTAAAATATTTTATCTATTTGTTGAGAGAGAGAAAGAGAGAGACGGAGGCAGACACACAGAGAGCCCCTCAGGCAAGGCAAGGTATGGCAAGTTCAGAGTTCCTGTGGGGATGCCCTGAGAGGCTATTGTATGAAGCTATGAACCATGGGACATCTGCCGAGGAAAACTGCAGGTGTGGAGTAGAGCTGGCTCAATAGAGGCTACAGCACTGGACAAATGTGCTACAGTATCAGAGCTGGAGGGTAGAGCTATCCAAGCCCTTTGGAGCTTGGATGGTTCCATCATGAGTCTCAGATGTGGACATGGAGCTTCAAGATTGGGAATTTGCCCTGCTGGGTTTTGGTCTTACTTTGGCCTGATCTCTCCTTGCAATGCCCCTTTTCCTTTTTTTGAATTGGGAATGTTTACTTTGTCCCATTGTATATTGGAAGCTGTACTTTGTTTTTTGATGTTATAAGAGTTCCCATTTGAGTTGGCCTGATTCTCAGAAGATACTGTGCCTTACATAGTTGAAACTGTTGAACACTATGAGGCACTTCTGAAGTTGGACAGAATGCATTTTGATGTCTATGACTCTATGGGGACAAGGGATTATGGTTTAAAAGTGATATGTTTGAGTGTCAAGTTGACAAGGGGTAGACTTGTGATGGTTAATCTTGGTTGTGAATTTGACAGGACTTAGAATCACCATGAAAATAAATTCTGGTCTTGTGTATGAGGAATTTTTTTAGATTACGTTAATTGAAGTGAGAAGACCCTCTATCTACACATCCATATGTGCACTTCCTCACAGGGAAACTTGTCTAACCCTATAGTAGGCACTTCCTCACACAATCAACCCTACAACTCCATGTGAGCACTTTTTCACAGAACGAGTTGTCTACACCACTATGAGCACTTCCTCACGAGACAAGCTGTCTACACCTTGTGTATACTTCCTAACTGGACAAAGCTGTCTATATCTTGTGTGAGCACTTCCTCACAGGATAAGCTGTCTACGTGGCCATGGGCACTTCCTCACAGGATAAGCTGTCTATGTGGCCGTGGGCACTTCCTCACAGGATAAGCTGTCTATGCGCCGTGGGCACTTCCTCACAGGATAAGCTGTCTACGCGGCCGTGGGCACTTCCTCACAGGATAAGCTGTCTACGCGGCCGTGGGCACTTCCTCACAGGATAAGCTGTCTATGCCGCCGTGGGCACTTCCTCACAGGATAGCTGTCTACGCGGCTGTGGGCACTTCCTCACAGGATAAGCTGTCTACGCGGCCGTGGGCACTTCCTCACAGGATAGCTGTCTACGCGGCCGTGGGCACTTCCTCAGAGGATAAGCTGTCTACGCGGCCGTGGGCACTTCCTCACAGGATAAGCTGACTACACCGCCGTGGGCACTTCCTCACAGGATAAGCTGTCTACGCCGCTGTGGGCACTTCCTCACAGGATAGCTGTCTACGCGGCCGTGGGCACTTCCTCACAGGATAAGCTGTCTACGCGGCCGTGGGCACTTCCTCACAGGATAGCTGTCTACTCGGCCGTGGGCACTTCCTCAGAGGATAAGCTGTCTACGCCGCCGTGGGCACTTCCTCACAGGATAAGCTGTCTACGCCGCCGTGGGCACTTCCTCACAGGATAAGCTGTCTACGCTGCCCTGGGCACTTCCTCACAGGATAAGCTGTCTACGCTGCCCTGGGCACTTCCTCACAGGATAAGCTGTCTACGCGGCTGTGGGCACTTCCTCACAGGATAAGCTGTCTACGCCGCCGTGGGCACTTCCTCACAGGATAAGCTGTCTACGCGGCTGTGGGCACTTCCTCACAGGATAAGCTGACTACACCGCCGTGGGCACTTCCTCACAGGATAAGCTGTCTACGCCGCCGTGGGCACTTCCTCACAGGATAAGCTGTCTACACGGCTGTGGGCACTTCCTCACAGGATAAGCTGTCTACGTGGCCGTGGGCACTTCCTCACAAGATAAGCTGTCTACGTGGCCGTGGGCACTTCCTCACAGGATAAACTGTCTACACGGCTGTGGGCACTTCCTCACAGGATAAGTGGTCACAGGATAGCTGTCTGCTCGGCCGTGGGCACTTCCTCAGAGGATAAACTGTCTCACGCCCCTGCCACTTCCTCACTTCCTCACAGGATAAGCTGTTCCTCACGCCTGCCCCTGGGCACTTCCTCACAGGATAAGCTGTCTACACGGCTGTGGGCACTTCCTCACAGGATAAGCTGACTACACCCTCACAGGATAAGGGCACTTTCCTCACAGGATAAACTGTCTACATGGCCGTGGGCACTTCCTCAGAGGATAAGTGGTCCATGCCACCGTGGGCACTTCCTCACAGGATAAACTGTCTACGCAGCCGTGGGCACTTCCTCACAGGATAAGCTGACTACACCGGGCACTTCCTCACAGGATACTTCCTCACAGGATAAGCTGTCTCTGTGACCGTGGGCACTTCCTCACAGGATAGCTGTCTACGCGGCCGTGGGTACTTCCTCACAGGATAAGCTGTCTACGCGGCCGTGGGTACTTCCTCACAGGATAAGCTGTCTACGCGCCCTGGGCACTTCCTCACAGGATAAGCTGTCTACACCGCCATGTGTATACTTCCTCAATGGACAAGCTGTCTCTATCCGGTGTGAACACTTCCTCACAGGACAAGATGTCTACACCTGCTATGAGTACTCCTCCCTGGACAAGCCGTCTATATCTGTTTACGTATGTTATCGTGTTTTGTGCATTTTGTCACTCCACTTAGGTTATTTCCTACTATGCTGTGTCTCCTGCTTTATGTAGGTTACAGACACTCTGTCCATTCTTCTCTCACAGTTACATGTTGGTCCACATCTTTCTGGGCAGCTGCCCACAGGACCACTCTTAGACTGTTCTGGATGCTCCTCTGTGTCCAATGGATGCTTAGAGCCTGTCTTCCTGCACTAAGTCCCTTGGTGATGGCAACTCTGCGCCTAGCAGGTGCAGACGGACATAGCAGAAGGTCTGCCACACAAAGACATTCGCAGGGTGTCGGGAAACTTCAAGGATGTGGGCTGGAAAGATGGCTCAGGGGTTACAAAGCCTGGTGGTCTGGATTTGATTTCCCAGTATTCACATAAAGCCAGATGCGGGAGGTGGGGGAAAGTGGTGCATGTGTTTGGAGTTCATTTGCAGTGGTAAGAGGCCCTGGAGTACCCATATTCTCTCCCTCTCTCTCTCTCTCTCTCTAATACATACACACACACACACACAATACATATACATATATATATATATACATATATATATACATATATATATATATACATATATATATATTTAGTGGTTGTGCAGGAGGAGGTGTGTGTGTGCATGTGTACACATGTGAATACCCAAACTTTACCCCTTTTTATCCCCCCCTGAGGTGCCTACTGGTGCTTCCATTGGCTAGTGGCACATGGCAGCATGGAAACAAGGAGGGAGCTGGGGGGGGGCAGGAGTGAGGTGCAGCTCCGGTGTGGCCTCTCTCAATATTTGTGTCTAAACAGGTGAGTCAGCTTCCACTCCATGAGGCATGAGCTCTCTCTGTGTCACTGAAGAGCACAACCATGCATGCAGTTGCTCAGATGAAAAGCCAGGAACTTTGCTCACTCTTTCTTTCTTTCTTTCCTCCTTTCTCCTTCTTTCTTTCCTTCTCCTTCTTCTCCTCCTTCTCCTCCTCCTTCTCCTCCTTCTTCTTCTTCTTCCTCTTCCTCTTCTTCTTCTTCTTTTTTTTTTTTTTTTTTTTTTTTTGAGGTAGGGTCTCGCTCTAGCCCAGGCTGACCTGGAATTCACTATGTAGTCTCAGGGTGGCCTCAAATTCACGGCGATCCTCCTACCTCTGCCTCCCGAGTGCTGGGATTAAAGGCGTGTGCCACCATGCCTGGCTTAATCTCCCTTTCTTTCACACTACATCTAACACACCCCTAGTTCAGTTGGCTCTGCAATAGTCACAGGCTGATACCTGTTACCCAAACCATGCCACCCAGTCTTGGTGGCAACCAAAGCCCTCGATTGGGTTCTCTGTTTCCCTCTCCAATAGATCATTGGCAGCTCCCATCCCCATACCCTTCCTTTCTATTTCCTCCCTGGAGCCTTCCTTCCTGCTTCCTGGAAAAGAGAATCAGCCCTGGTTTTGTTTGGGTGCAGCCATGTGCCAGTTCAGGAGATGGTGGCTGTTCTGTCTGCCTAATAGACTTTAAAGAGAAGTTTAAGTGTGACAGCAAGAACTGTTAGTGTTGTGACCAGATTGTAATTCTCCACAGGATGCCATTCATTCATTGGTGTCATGTTTTCCTGAGGAGATAAGAAATTGGTGAGGTGGGAAAGTAAATGTTTCAAAGTTGCAATAAAAAACCCAAAAACTTTTCCTTTCTTATATATCATAAGTTGATTCAAAAAAAATGTTTCCCCTTTAGTTTTTAGCGGTATGGTCTCACTCTAAACCAGGCTGACCTGGAATTCACTATGTGGTCTCAGGGTGACCTCAAACTCACAGCGATCACTCTACCTCTGCCTTCCAAGTGCTGGGATTAAAGACATGCACCACCACTCCCAGCTTCAAAAATCACTATTAATATTTTATTTATTTGAGAGAGAGAGAGAGAGAGAGAGAGAGTAAGAGAAAGAGGCAGATATATAGAGAGAATGGACACATCAGGACCTCTAGCAACTGCTAGCAAACTCCAGCTGAATGCGCCACCCTGTGCATCTGGCTTTAGTGGGTACTGGGGAATCAAACTCAGGTTCTTAGGCTTTGCAGGTAAGTGCCTTAACCATTGAGCAATCTCTCCAGCCCTAAAAAGTAGTTTTTTTTTTTTTTTTGAGGTAGGGTCTCACTCTAGCCCAGGCTGACCCGGCACTTACTCTGTAGTCCCAGGTTGGCTTAAAACTTATGGTGAACCTCCTACCTCTGAGTCCTGGGATTAAAGGTGTGCGCCACCACACCCAGCTCAGAATAGTCTTTTAATGCTTCCCCCCCTCTTTCTTTTCCGAGGTATGGTCTCACTCTAGCCCAGGCTGACCTGGAATTCATATGTAGTCTCAGGGTGGCCTTCAACTCACTGCGATCCTCTTCCCTCTGTCTCCCGAGTGCTTGGATCAAAGGTACCACCACACCTGGCTCAGCTTCCTCACTTTTCTTCTTTGAGATGGTGGTGTAAAGATGTGATGCCTAGTGCTATAGCAGCTTCTTGGGCCATAAGGCAATAAGCATGGAGACAAACAGTATATGTGGTGATCATGGGAGGGAGGGACATGGAAGAAGACTGGGGTCATAAACTTTTTTGTTGTTGTTTTCCAAGGTAGGGTCTCTCTCTAGCCCAAGTGGACCTAGAATTCACTATGTAGACTCAGGGTGTCTTTGAATTCATAGCAATCCTCCTACCTGTCTCTGAGGGCTGGGATTAAAGGCATGCTCTATCATGTCCGGCTTAAAACAGATTTTTTATTAAGTGTGGTTAGAATTGCATATAAACCACTGCTTGTCTCTGCCTTGTAAATGGTCTATATGCCCATCTCCTCCAGTCTATGCTCAGAGAGACCCTTTGGAAGACAAGTCAGAGGCCAGTGTGTTCTTCTGCAGAGCACTCCACCCTCCTTGCTGGTGGACCCCTACACTGCCCCTTCCCCTGCCATTGCACTCAGTCTAAGATCCCCCGTTCTTTGACCCTGGGGCATATGTCGGTCAGTTTTCCCCTGCTGTGACAAAATGCTGGGAAGAATAACTCAGAGGAGGAAGGGCCGTGTTTTGGGTCATGGATACTGGGAAGAACAATTGAAAGGAGTTGGGGCCATGTTTTGGGTCATAGCTGCAGAGGTTTCAGTCCATGATTGCTTTGGCACACCATGGCTGTGGAACTGTGGGGAGGCAGAATGTCATGGGAGGGAGGGGGTGGAGAAGCAGAAAGGAGGAAAGGAGGTAGGGAAGAAGAGAGAGGGGAAAAAAGAGGAAAGGAGATAACTACATCTCAGAAATTCTCAATAAATTTTTAAAAATTTATGTGTGTGTGTGTGTGAGAGACAGAGAGAGAGAGAAATGGGCTCGCCAGGGCCTTCAGTAACTGCAAACGAACTCCAGACGAGTCCCCTTGTGCGCATGTACGACATTGCACACTTGCATTAGTGTGCATCTGGGTTACACGGGACCTGGAGATTCGAACATGAGTTCTTAGACTTTGCAGGCAAGCGCCCTAACCACTAAGCCATCTCTCCATCCTTCAATAAATTTTTATTAAGCAAGTGAGTGAGAGAGAGAGAGAGAGAAAGAGAGTCAGTCTGTGGACAAGATACAGCAATCCCAGGAATATGCCCCAAGGACTCGCCCTCTTCAGCTAGGTCCCACCTCTCAAATTTTAAACACCTCCCAACAGTCCGTCAAGTCATGAACCCATCAATTGATTAATCCATCCGCGGGATGAGAGCCTTGAAGACTCAGCTACCTCTCAAAGATCACTTCTGAACACTGTTGCAGGGCTCATCAGCTTTGGGGCAACATCTCAGATCCAAGCCATAGCATGATGGAAACGTGTTTGCTCATTCCACTCCTTAGAGCTCTGAGGAACCTTTGTGAAGAGAACCTTTTCCCCCCCCGCCATCTAGTGAGTGTGGTTTGGGAAGGGTTCTAATTGGAATGCTCTTGGGACCGAGAAGCCATTGTGTGTGACCAGGGTCTAGCCCCTTGAATGCTATGTAGATGTTTCCTACCTCTGGTTTTGATTTAAAAAAAAGAAAAGTCAGATGTGTGAAAGTGGAGCCAGGGCGTGGCAAAGAGGCGCTCGGCCAAGAGCACCTCGCAGGCTCTCTCTAAATGTTTAGGGAATGAATGGCAGGGAGGAGTATCTGCACTGAGAACTGAGATCCTCAGGTCTGGTATACGATCAAGGTTTGAGGACCACCCCCCTGACAAGACGGTCAGGAGAAATCCTTAAGAGGCCAAGGACTTCAAAGCTGCGCCTGGAAGGATGTCAAAGAAAGGGAAGGGCCGGGGTGTGGACACCAGCCGGGACCCAGCACGACCCTCCCTCTTCCGGCCGCAGCATCTGGACGCCCACGACGCCTCCCTGGGGAAAGAGGGTACTCTCGGGTGCGACCAGTCCGATTGATGCCGGAGGTCAGGGTGGCGGGCGAACTGGAAGGCAGGTGACAGGTCCCCTCTACCCCCCGACATCGTGGCGCACGGAGCAGGGCGCACACATCCAGGCGCTCCCCCGAGGGCCAGCGCGTCCCTAAGCGGGGGTGGCCGCTGGAGGGCGGAGCTTGAGGAGCTCCGGGGCGGGACTGACGCGGATTGGCCAGGCTCCGCCGCGTGACCGGCCCCTTATAGGGCGTGGCGCGGGGCCGCGGCTCGGGTGCGGCGGCGGCCGGCGGGCGAGGTCGGGGCGGCGCGGGCGGCTTTCAGCGGCTCCGCTCCGAGCCCCTGGCGCGCCGCGCCCTCCCTGCCGGGCTTCGGGGCCGGGGATGCGCGCGGTTCCCGGTAGCCATGGTCCGCTTCGGGGACGAGCTGGGCGGCCGCTATGGGGGCACCGGCAGCGGGGAACGGGCTCGGGGCGGCGGGGCTGGCGGGGCGGGTGGCCCGGGCCCCGGGGGGCTGCCGCCGGGCCAGAGGGTCCTGTACAAGCAGTCCATCGCGCAGCGCGCGCGGACCATGGCGCTGTACAACCCTATTCCGGTCAAGCAGAACTGCTTCACCGTCAACCGCTCGCTCTTCGTCTTCAGCGAGGACAACGTCGTCCGCAAATACGCCAAGCGCATCACCGAGTGGCCATATCCTGACGGTCATGGGAATGGGGATGGTGGTGGTGGTGGAGGCAGGACGGGTGGAGGCTGGCGAGGTCGGGGAGGGGCGGCGGGTTCCTGGGCGGCGGCGCCCAGTGGCCATCTTTCCCGGGCCCGGAGGGGGTGCGACCCGGGAGAGGCGCGTCGGGGACCCCCCCCACGGTCCTGCGAGGAGGGGCGGGGCGGGACCTCCTCTCTCGGGATGTCTCCGCGGGCGTGTGTGCGTGGTCCCGAGTGTGCGTGTGTGTGGCCGTGGAGGCCGTGCGGGGTCGGGTGCACGCTGGGCGGAGCCCCTCTTGCCTTGGAGCTTGTCCCCTTCGCGCACTCGGTCTTGGGGAGCTTGGTCGGGGTGCCCGGCGCGCGACCGTCTGGGAGGACAGCGGAGGGCGAATCCGGGTCTTTGCAGGTGTGAGCATCCGGTGGACGCGGGCCTGTGCGCGTGCTGGCTGCAGGTGCCTGCGTGCGTGTATATATATGTGTGTGTGTGTGTATGTGTGTGCGCGCGCGGATATCACTGGAGTCGGTGCTGCGCGTGCGTGTGTTCGGCATTCTCGGTACATGTATGTTCACGTGCCGGTGTAGGTACATGTGGGTGCGTGTCTTTAGGTAGGATGTGCGCCTGCGCGGGGTCCTCTCCTTGCCGCGCTGAGTGGGGGGGGAGGCACTGGGCATCCTCTCTGGAGGCGCGGGTCAGCCGGGTGGAGCCTCTGTCCACGGTGCTGACGGTGCTGACGGTGCTGGGACAAGCTGAGGGGCTGGGCAACTGCAGAGGCCCCGCCTCGCGGCTGCCCCCAGGATGGGGGGCGGGGAGCGCTGAAGACTGGTCCTAGTTGAGGGTGGGGGGAGGGGGAGGATGGTGGGCGTCGGCCGGCCAGCCATCCTCTCAGCCCAGGCTGCTGCACTGCGCTGCCCTCTGCCTCACTGCCGCTGTGGCGTGGCGCTTCCTGGCCAGTCCTTAACTCACTCACTCCCTTCGAGTACATGATCCTGGCCACCATCATCGCCAACTGTATCGTGCTGGCCCTGGAGCAGCACCTCCCCGACGGGGACAAGACGCCCATGTCCGAGCGCCTGGTGAGTGCTGGCTAAGGGCCTGGGGACCATAGGCCAAGGGGATGACTGCTTGTCTGGTGGTGTCTAAGCTGGGCAGTGCCCTCTCCTACAGCTGAGGGGTCTCTGACTCCTTCCTCCAGAGCCAGGAAACAGGGGGCTATAAGAAGTCAGGGTAGCTGTCACCTGGTCTACCCTGTGCCTTCAGCCTTTCCTACTCCCCCAAAGGGCCATCCAGATGTGCTCTGCTGGCCTTGATTTAGACCCCAGCTCTAGACCTGGGGGTGTCAGGTGGTGGGGGGAGGGAGAGCCATTCCTAATGGTGAAGACAGGAATGTCAGGTGTTGCGGGTGGCCCTGTTGACCACATTTCCTGCAGGGTTCCCTAAGGAAGCACTCCTTCCCCAATAATTGTAAGTCCATAGCTATAGCTTCCCAGACTCTTCCAGGCTTCCTTGGTGTTCCCCTCTGAATCAGGTGCCAGGCCTCTGGGACTATGGCCCCTACGCAGCAGGAAGAAGGGTTGAAGGTCAGCTCGCTGGACTTTGGAGGGAGGTCAGGGTGAAGTTGACATTACTGCTTCCCAGACAAGGGTATGACTGCAGCTCTTCCCCTGCTGCCATTTCATCTTTGTTCAGCATGTGCTGGACATGGGCTGCAAGACTATGGTACCTTACAGAGCAGAGAAAGGAAAGCAAGAGGAAGGGTCAGGAGAGGGGCTCTGGTGACTGAGGTCTCCAAGGGGAGGAGGCTGTGCCATCTTCCTTCCACCCTAGTTGTTGTGTGTCACTGACTTCAGTTCAGATAAAGCCATGCTTAGCCTGGGACCCGGCACCTTGCTGAGTTCTGGTGTGGCCTCCCTTTCCACCCAGCCACCTCTGGTCCTGGTGGTGTGAAAGGGAGTTTGGCAAGGCTGTCTTGGAGGTGCCCATTGTTGGATGGACCACAAGACAAACCAAGCCATTGCTTATCCAGGAAGATCACCTGGAGATGAAGGCCTTCCTGGAGGGCAGAGTTTGGCAAGTGGGCTTAGATGCTTGGGGCAGAAGGTGAGTTATAGCCTTGCCTGATGGGGGGATTCCTCTGCTCCTCTGTGTCTGTGGTAGCATAGGCCCTCTGAATGCTCTGCCTCTGTGGTGGGCCCACATTCCAGGGGCCAGAGAAGAGGATGAACCTGGGGGTTCAGGCAGAGAGTGTCCAGTGAGATAGGGCATATCAAGTAGGGCCAGAGGGATCCAGGTCAGACTGAGGGCAGTGCAGGGATGTCAGTGTGTGGTGGTCAGGCATTCTCTCATGGATTAGTCTGGTGTCCAGCTGGGTAAGTTCCTGTCACTGTAGCAGGTTTGCTTTTGGTGGTGGTACTGGGTTAGAGTATACTTCTAGTGGCTAAGCTACCGGCAAAACAAGCAACACTTACCTGCCCTTGGCCCAGCCTGGAGGTCTAAGGCGCTCTCTGCTGACCCCAGTCTTGTGTGTAGGCCCAGCCCCACAGGCTGTTAGGCTGGACAAAAGAGAGATGGTCACGGACGCTGGTGTTGCTGTCTGGGGAGCAGGCAGGCCCTCAACCATGTGCTGGGAGTGTGGGCCACGGTCAGATGGGCAGGGCCTCCTTGCTAGTGGTCCTGGAGTCTGGCCTGTTTTTGTCTTTTCTATCCATAAGCTTTTTGCAAAGATTTGACCTTCTGAGCCCAGCTGTTTGAGCCTGTGATCAGCAGCCCCTCCTTTTGGGGAGAGGACCCTCTCAACTAAACTAGATCAGAAGTCTTCAGGCCAAGAAAAGTACATGTATTCCTACAGGGGCTTTAACTGTGTCATGAGTCAGCATCAGAAGGCAGGACAGGGACGTTGGGCAATGATGGATACTCAGCTGCCCAGGCTTCTCAGGTGCCAGCAGCTTTCCCAGTTACTGGGTGTTACAGGGCAAGAGCGGGAGGGCCAAACTGATGTTTTTTTTTTTTTTTCTCTTCTTCTTCTTCTTGTTTTCGAGGTAGGGTCTCATAGCCCAGGCTGACCTGGAACTCACTCTATAGCCCCAGGCTGGCCTTGAACTGATTGTGATCCTCCTACCTCAGCCTCCCAAGTTCTAAAGGACTAAAGGCGTTGCACCACTATGCCCCGCTTCAAATAGTAAGGCATGGGGACCCTAGATTGCCAGGTTCCTGGGAAGAAGGTGTAGGTTATGGGAGCTGGTAGCCCCATCTCATCTGGTGTCTCTTCAGAGCAAGTGTCTAAGCTAGCTGCCCAGCCTTCTCTTGCAGGGCAGAGTGGTTCTGAGGGAGAAATTCTTTCTGAGTCTGGTTCTGAGGGCCAACCTTTGGGAGAGCTCTCTGGAAGCTGTCTTCCCCTCCAGTTCCCTTTCTCTTCTTAAAGCTGCAGCTCCGGAGTGTGGGCATCTGAGTCATGCTGACCCTCCGTGTCCAGCTCTCTTGGTCCAGCTTCCCAGGACACTGTCTGCTACCCTCCCCTTGCAAATGGTGTTCCACTGTTTGCCGGCACATGAGCTCACCTGACATCTTTCTACACAAGCTCTGTGCCATTTGCTTAGCACCAAACAGCTTGCCCCAGCGCTGTGCCCTTTAGGTGTTGGCTGAGGTGAAGTCTTGAGGAATCTTTCTATAGGATTCCCATCTTCCTTCCTTTGGCCCCACTATTTTCTCCAGTTGGAATCCTTTCCTTAGACTCTAGCCCTGGACACCTCTGTCAGCATGCCTTCTAGGAGACTTCTAGGTGGGAGACTGAGTTTGCTCCCACTTCCCAGCCTCATGCCAATTGCTGGGCCTTTGGTGATTCTGCCCTTCAGTCTTCACAGAGGTTGTCACTCCACTGTCCTTAGTTCTGGAGCTTTTCCTTTCTTTATTTTTTCCCCCTACCATGTTTGCATGTTCTGCCCTAACAGGTGTGTTAAATGCACAAGAAGGTCTTAACTAAAGTCTAGGAAGGTCAAGCTTTATCCAGGTAATGTGGTACAGTGGCCAGAGCCCAGGATCAGATTCAGGTGGCTACTGGGTTTAGTTCTGGTCTCTGGTCCAGTTTCTCCTTTTTTTTTTTTTTTTTGGTTTTTCAAGGTAGGGTCTCACTCTAGCTCGGGCTGACCTGGAATTCACTATGGAGTCTCAGGGTGTCCTCAAACTCACGGCGATCCTCTTACCTCTGCCTCCTGAGTGCTGGGATTAAAGGCGTGTGCCACCACGCCTGGCTTCAGTTTCTCCATCTTTGTGCTTTTGGGTCCTTAGAATGGTGAAGCCTGCAGAAGGTACTGGAAGGATTGCTCTAACTAATATAAATGAATAAACACATGTCCAGTGAGCGTTATCTCTGTTTTTGTCCTCTCCCTGAGCAAGGTCTCCTGCGTGCTTCCAGCAGGGATGGTCCTGGGTAATTTGTGAGTGTGGCAGAAGCTGAGATGTCAGCATGGTGCCCAAGGGTTCCCAGGCAAGACCAGAACACTCTTGTCACGCCATCCATGGTGGGTCCCATTAGGAGACATGTACAGATGAGCACACAGGGTAATGGCATGGCCTGCTGGGGAAGCCTCTGGGGTTTTTTGGCAGGGTCAACCTTGGGACAGTAGGTTGTGGCTATCAGGCAGGCTCTGCTGCCCAGCCACTGTACTGAGGGGCAGAGGTGACCACTGTCCTGTGCTCCTCCTCAGGATGACACGGAGCCTTATTTCATCGGGATCTTTTGCTTCGAGGCGGGCATCAAGATCATCGCGTTGGGCTTCGTTTTCCACAAGGGCTCCTACCTTCGAAATGGCTGGAATGTCATGGACTTCGTGGTAGTCCTCACCGGGTAGGTAGGCAGGGCCTGGGTACACCTGTGTGCATGTGTCGCCTCACGGCTGGGGTGGCAGGGGTGTCCGTGCTGGATCCCTGTGCCCTGCTGGAGATATAGAGTATAAGGTGGCCTCTGTCCCTGGGTGACTCTCCCCCAGCGGGGTCTGTGCTGTGTTTTACCAAAGGGCTGACTCACAGTGTGGCCTGTCCTTAGAAGGTCCCTACTTATAAGACCCCAGTAGTGAGATGGCCAGTGGGTGCTGTGGCTGGTGTGACTGGCAAATGGCCTGGGTCTTCCGGTGAGGGGATCCTTGGGGAAAGGGAGGGTTCTCACTTCTCTGTGATTTGAAAGGAGTTCTTGGCATTTGAACTTTTCCTGCCTGAGGAGACACTTGAAATGTCTTTCCGAGAACTCCCTGCTACCCTTTGTGAGGTTGAGTACGCCATGCGTTCTAGATTTTGCCTCGGAAATGTGCTTAGTCAGCGTGAGCGCTCACCACTTCCCGCTATTGCCTCCTCATAATGACCAGCATACAATTCCCCATGGCCCAGGAGCTCCAGGAAGCTGGCTGGCAGGCCATCCCTGAGACTTTATTGCTTCATCTGCCTGCTGGGCACCATAGGCCCCTCTTGTGTTGCTCTGGTGCAGGTGAGGTTGGATGCTGCTGGGCTGGGCTCAGAGGCTATGGCTAGGAGGAGAGCCTGGAGCTGTTCCCACAAAGCCTGTGCCTGGCCCAGGTCCCAGAAGCTTCATCCTGGCCTAGGGATGGCCGTCTCATCTGCCCTGGGGCTTTGAGGCAGGAGCTGGTCTACTATAGGGGAAAGCACCCTGTCAAGGGGAGCTGGTGTGGCAGAGCCTGTCTCCTGCCCATTTGCCACCCAGTGCAGCCTGGTGTATGGGGATGTGTGTGGATGGGAGATGGGGCAGATGGAGAGCTGGAAGAAATTGACTGGAAGACCTGTGTGTAGGGCTGTAGCCTCCGTAGCTACCTGTATATGAATAAGGCCCTTTGAGTCTTTTTTATTGTCACTGTTGTGTATTTTTATTTATTTATTTGAGAGCAACAGACAGAGAGAAAGAGGCAGGTAGATAGAGAATGGGCACGCCAGGGCTTCCAGCCACTGCAAATGAACTCCAGATGCATGTGCCACCTTGTGCATCTGGCTTAGGTGGGTCCTGGGAAATCAAGCCTCGAACCAGGGTCCTTAGGCTTCACAGGCAAGCACTTAACCGCTAAGGCATCTCTCCAGCCTTTTTTATTGTTTATTTTTATTTTTTGATTTTGGAGATAGGGTCTCACTCTAGCTCAGGCTGACCTGAAATTCACTATGTAGTCTCAGGGTGGCCTCAGACTCTTGGTGATCCTCCTACCTCTGCTTCCTGAGTGCTGGGATTAAAGGCTTGTGCCACCATGCCAGGCTTTTCAGTCTTTTTTTTTTTTTTTTTTTTTTTTTTGGTTTTTGAGGTAAGGTCTCACTCTGGCCCAGGCTGACCTGGAATTAACTATGTAGTCTCAGGGTGGCCCTGAACTCACGGTGATCCTCCTACCTCTGCCTCTCTAGTGCTAGGATTAAAGGCGTGCACCACCATGCCTGGCTTCAGTCTTTTTTTAATGTTTATTTTTATTTATTTATTTGAGAGTGAGAAAGAGGCAGATGGGGGGAGAGAGAGAGACAATAGGTGCATCAGGGCATCCAGTCACTGCAAACAAACTCCAGACACATGCACCACCTTGTGTATAAGGCTTGTGTGGGTCCTGGAGAATTGAACCTGGGTCCTTTAGTTTCATAGGCAAGCACCTTAACCGCTAAGCCAACTCTCCAGCCTGGCCCTCAGAGTCTTGAGGTCTTTCTCCCTATCTGCCCTGCTTGAGCTTCTGCTGTGAGGATGATGTTTGCAGGGTTGAGGCTGGAGCAGGAGGAAGGCTTGGTCCCTAGAAGCTAGTCTGGTGTGCCCAGAACATTTCACCCATGGTGGTGGCATCTGCCTTCTGTGTCGTAGTAGATCTTGCACACTTGTGTGGGCTGCTCCCTGCTCTGAGGTGGAAGTGAAACTGAAGTGGGGTTTACAAGATGTGGCCTTGTAGAGACCTGCCTCCCACGATGATGTCCATGGGGAGTGGTAGGGGGTTGGCAGAAAGTGTGGCCTCTGTAGATTGGGTGTTCCTGACACCCAGGGCCTCTACCTGGGGCATTCTGGAGTCACCACAGCTGTTTACTGCTCTCTCTCCCTCAAGATCAACTCTCTGAGGACAAGAGAATGGCATCTTATTTTTCAGAATGTCCCCTGAGCTTAGCTTGGGGCAGGCACCCAGGAGGGGCCGGTGAAAAGTGGCTCAACTGATGAATATTGAAAGGGAGGCTGGACCGTAATCCCAGGTGTTGCTTGTTGCTAGAGTGCTGGCAAGGGTTTTCTTCCAGAAAGCAGGGAGGGGGTCCAGAGCCACCCCACCTGTTTGTCCCTAGAGCTTACAGATTATAGGACAGCCTGAGGGTGCAGGGCCACAGGACCACTCACCTTCCTGTGAACACTCATGTGAAGGACCCCAAGGCCTGAGTCCTGAAGGGGAGGCAGGAATCTGTCTCCTTCTAGCCATGCCCCTGCCCCGCCCATTCTCCTATCTTGTGTTTTTTATTGATCTATGTCTCCCATTCTGCTTCCTTGTATAGCTGTCTTTTCTTCTCTTGTCTTCCACCTCTCCTTCACTCTTGTTCCCTCCCCTTCTCCTTCCATTTCCTTTAACTCCTCCTCCCCCGCCCCTTCTCATCTCAGCCCCCTGGTCTATAGTCTCTGCCCTGTGTGTCTCTGTGTTTGCAGGAGGCAGCCCTCTAGTGTCATGGTTTCAGGCTCCTCCCTCTGCAACATATTCTCTGAGGTGGTGCAGAGTTTTGGGAGAACCCCCAGGTGGAGGAGTGTCCCAAGGGGACCCACAAATGCAGGCCCAGTGCTACACCAGGAGACACTGCGATGCTCCTGCAGGGCACAGGGTCACGTGGACCTGTGTATGTGTCTGTGTGTAGAGAAGGTGTTGGGTGGTGGGGGTGGGGGGAATCCGGGGAAGAGCCCTTCCTTAATTCTCCTGGGCTGTGGTCCCTGTGGCAGAGGGTGTGTGGGGTGTGGGGCTTTCTTGTTACTTTGTTGTTTTAATTAGGGTTTATTTAATTGGTGCTCAGAGAGCTGGAGACTCAAAGGGGAGAGGCAGACAGCACCCTGGCCTGTTGCCTGGTGAAGGCTGGCATGTCTCTAGTGGCCACCTGGGGTCCCTCTGTTTTGGAGGCTGGTGTGTGGATTGTGAGAGGTGCTCGAGAGAGATTGTGCCCCACCTTGGCCCAAGAGAATCAAGTCTGGACGCCCACCACTGTCTGTCCTTCTCCTTGGGTCTCCATTGTTATCTGCCCCAGGGGTTTGGGCCCCAGTGTCCTAGTCTGCAGGGTCCTGGGTGTTTCTCTGTGGGATAATGAGACTTCTGAGAGATGCTGGCAACTTCTGGACAATGAGGCTGGTGGAATGGGGTACTGGGTCTGTGCTCAGGGGAGCCTGGCCCCTCACTGTGAATCCTGTTCCCCATTGGACCACCCCATGAGTGACCACCCAGGCTGCTATCTCTTGGCGGGGTGGGGTCAAGTGGCCGGGTCCCTGGCAGAACTCTGCCTCACTGTCAGGAGAAGGGCTCCCTTCATGGTCCTGTAACTGACTGGATGGATGGGACCCAGGATTCTAGGACCTCCGTTTAAAAAAAAAAAAAATATATATATATATATATATATATATATATATATATATAATTTATTTATTTATTTATTTATTTATTTATTTATTTATGAGAAAGAGGCAAAGAGAGGGAGGGAGAGAGAATGGTTGTGCCAGGGCCTCCACCCACTGCAAACAAACTCCAGACGCATGCACCCCCTTGTGCATCTGGCTTATGTGGGTCCTGGAGAATCAAACCTGGATCCTTTGGCTTTGCAGGCAAATGTCTTAACTGCTAAGCCATCTCTCCAGCCCCTAGGACCCTTTTGTGCTGGACAATGGGGTGAGCCCTGACGGTCCAGAGGTGCTCTGATGGTAGGGCCTGAGCCTTAGCTGGAGGCGGTAGGAAGGAGTCACCAATTCTGGCTCAGCCAGAAAGAAAGCTGTGTCTTGCCCCTGTTCTGCCCATCCTTCGTCTATGTACCCTGTGGCCCATCCACCTTCTGTCTACCTGCCCTTCTGTTCACTTCTTTCACCACTTGAGGCTTTTCTCCTGATAGTGCTCCATTCATTAACCCACCAATCACACATATACTCAATGCTTGCTAGGTGGTGTGGATGTGGAAGACAAACCTGCCTGTGGGCTGTGTCTGAAGGAGCAGGCAGCCTTTCTGGCCTGTTTCTTCTCAGTGCACAATACCTGGATGGTGTTTTTTTTTATATTTTATTTTTATTTATTTGAGAGAAATAGAGGGAGAGATACAGAGATAGGCAGGGGGAGAGAGAGAGAGAGAATGGGCACACCAGGGCCTCCAGCCACTGCAAAAGATCTCTAGATGTATGCGCCTCCTTGTGCATCTGGCAGGTGGCAAGTGCCTTAACAGCTAAGCCATCTCTCCAGCCTCCCAGATGGTGTTTTTGTGTGCTGCTGGTACTGCCTTCCTATCCCCAGTCCCAAACCTGCAGCCAGGACAGGTCTGCCTCACAATGGGGTCATGGTGCTTCCTGTAATGGACCCATTCACCGTGTGAAGGAGTGAATGAAAGGTCTTGAGCTTGGAGGGAAAGTGGGTAAGCAGTGCACAGGGCAGACTTGGTGTAGGCAGTCAGGAAGGGCCCCTGGCTGGGGCAGAGGGAGAGCACTGGAGCCTGGCCTCATCTGACAGCTCTAGGATGAAAGCTACCTGGACTCTGGCTGAGGTCCTGGTTGAGGCTAAAACAGAGACCAGACCTGATCCCCAGGAACTTGGTACGTGGAGAAGCTGCCTAGTATTATAATACCTGGGTGCCCAGAGCTATGGGTGCCATGGTCAAGGAGTGTCTCAGGAGTGTCTGCATGCCATTGGGGTCACAGGAAGGAGTTCTGTTTCACAGAGATGACACTGGAGGGAGATGCATGATGGGACCCTAGGTGGGCTGGACATGTGTGGAGGTAAGAATGCCACAATTCTCACTCGATAGGGAACTTTGTAGCAAACTGGGAGAGAATTAGGCAGCGTGGGCAGAGGGTGGAGGCCCGGAGGGCTTTTTAAGCTTGGGAGTTTACAACTTGCTTGATCCTCGGTGTGCATGGCCGGGAAGGACTGATGCTCACAATGGGCCAGCCCTGGAGCCTCAAGGGAAGGCATGTCCAGGGTCCTGGGCAATCTGGGCCTGTCCAATGGGACTGGATGTCTGGGGGCTGCACATGGGTGTGCTCAGGTGGCAGAGCTGGCTGGAGTCCTCACAGACTGTCTGTTCCCACTGAATTTGGAAGCAAGTGCGTCGGCTGAGATGTGGTGTGAAGATGAGTGAGGAGAGAGAGGAGACAGAAGAGAGATGTAGGAGAGAGAAATGAGGAGATGGAGGAGACAAATGTAGGGCAGAGCAACGGGGGGGGGGGCGAGGCGAGGAGAGTAAGCAAATGAGTGGGCGCACTAGAACTCCCTGGCCCAACACTCCAGACTCTCCTCTTTCCTGGCTGCACCTCCCTCACCATCTGGTCCTTGCTTCCCTCAGTCACCTGGAAGGCATTTGCTGGGGGCACCTGTTGTCTTCCACTAGGTTCAGGTTTCTGAGGACACAGAGGTGATTAAACAGAGATTCCAGCCCTCAGGGAGGCTGTGTCCGCCCAGGGACAGTGCACGGCCCACTTGCGCTTGCAGGGTAGCAGAGGTACAAGATGCTTGGGACGGAGAGCGTATCTTTCGCCGGTGTTGGGAGTTCCCTGAGAGGCAGCTTCAGTGAGGATGATGAGGGGAGGGAGGTCCCAGTGAACTGGGAAGAGGATGTAGGGAGGCCACAGGGCCCCCTGGCTTCGGGTGCAGGGCAGTCAGGTTGGATTCACACTGGGCCCAGGGAGGAGCATATACTTGGAAGTGAAGGTGGAAGCCAGACATGGCAGCTGCCCAAGCAGAGACCATGGGACCGGGTCTCAGGGTGTGCAAGAGGCACCCTGAAAAGGCAGAGCCCATGGGGATCTTTGGCACCTCCCAAGTCTCGTCCTCACTTCTCCAGGCTGTTTCCCCTTCCTGTGTCCTCCATGGTACACATCCTTCCTATGCCCCCTTGTCTCTGCCCTCTCTCTCCCAGGCTCCTCACACAGGTGACACCGTTGGTGACATCCAAAGGTGTCTACACCCCTGCTCTTGCCCAGACTGGTGCATCCCTTAATGGTCTTTGGGGACTCAGAGAAACATGTCCTGGCTCAGGCAGGTGGCTCCCCAGGGGACATTTCCAACCACAGCTTCTCATTTTACTCCAAATTAAACTGGGATTCCTTTCCAGGACATGTAATTAGAGCTCAGGCTCTTCTCTCTGGACGCGCCTCCTGTGGGAAGAGGAGAGGCAGCTGCGCTGCCGCATGGGGAGGAGAGGTGGGCAGCAGGCTCAGAGTCATGTCCCAACCTGTGGCCACCACAGACCCTAAGCCTCTTGAGCCTAGCCTTTGTCTTCTGGTGTCTGCTGCATCCTGGCCTTTGAGGCATGGGGCTGTAGACCCAGTTCAGGTGCTCCCTGGGTGCTGTGGGGGCCTGGATGAGAGAAGGTGCAGGGAATCCAGGAACAGACCAACAGGTGGACACAATGGACATCCCCCACTAGGCAAGGTAGGTGCTCAGGTGACACTATGTTTTTCCATGAGTGACCCAGAGATACTGTGTTTTTTGAAAAACTTTTTATTTTTATTTATTTATTTGAGAGAGAGAAAGAGAGAGAGGGTGAGTGTGGGTACGCCAGGGATTCCAGCCACTGCAAACGAACTCCAGATGCATGCACCAGTTTGTGCATCTGGTTTATTTGGGTCCTGGGGAATCAAACAGAGGTCCTTTGGCTTTGCAGGCAAGCGTCTTAACCACTAAGCCTTTTCTCTACCCCCCAGGGGATACTGTGTTTGAATACAGGACAAGAGATGCTGTCTGAGTGACAGTGACATGCATCTGGGCATGTGGGCAGACCCTAGTGTGTGTCCAGCGGTGACCAGAGCCCCATGTCTAAATGTGGCTCTGTAAGGGAGTGGTCTCTGGTGCCGATCAGATGAGTTTACTCGACTGTCTTTCCTCTCCTCCATCAGTGTCTGCTGACCCAGACTTCCTCTTGCCTTCCAGGTGTGCTGCCACCGATGGGGTGGGGGCTTGCTTCTGAGAAGCGACTTGTGTGGTTGTAGAGGGCAATGCCCTTTGTCACCTCTTTGTCACCTTTGTCACCCTGGCAGTACCCATGGGGCCTCCTTAGAGACTGAGAGTAGGCCTGCCAAGGGACTCTGCAACCCTCCATGGTCCTGTGGTATGTGAAGAGAACTTGGCAGCCACAGGGCATGGGGAGACCCACCCCTGTACAGCAAGGCTTCAGTCCTGCAAATGCTGTTCTGTGAACGTGGACATTAGATGGGTGGTGGTGGCCCTCTAGGTCCCAAGATTGGTATCCCCACTTCAGGCACCCCTCTTGACAGTGGTAATCCACTAGCCTTATGCCCCCGAGGACAGGCCTGGGGTCCTGTGCTGGTTATATAAAGTTTCAGGGATGCCCTTCCCTTGTGAGTGGAGCCCAGCCTCCCTCCTTGGCACACACTCCCACACTGGTATTTATAGGGGATCTGGCTCACTCCCTGCTGTCTCCTCTCTGTCTCCTTCCTCCCCCTTCTATTTCTGCTTTAGGACTCTACACTCTTGGATCAAGGGACAGATCCAGGCCTTTCCTAGGGACCAAAGCCATTCACGTGCATTCAGGGGTTAGCCAGGATGGGGGAGAGTCCACATTCTCCAGCTAAGGCAGCTTCAAGCTCTGGACCTACCTGCTGTGTGTAGGTTCTCCAGGTCCTTATGTCTTTCTCAGCCAAGGAGCCCCCTTAGAGACCGGACATAGAAAGTAGTCCCACCTTGTGCACTGGTTGGTATGAAAATCCCAAGGCTGTGCACTACATAGAGCAGGTGTTCAGAGGCCCGCCTCCCTCGGAGCTGGGTAACAAGTGGGTATATGAGACGCACTCCCGCAGCCCACCAGCCACTGGCCCCAGGTAGGGAGCATCCATGGCCTCCAACAGCCCATACCTTCACCTGACACAGGGTTCCGTTGCCCCCACCCACCACATACTACCCATGTTGGGAGTGAGGCTAGAGCACAGGGAACAGGCTGTCCCGGGCTCTAGGATGCATGCCCGCTTGTCCCTCGTCCCTCTTGCATGCTGTACTATCAGGCCTTGATGCATTTTAGGCAGAGACTCTTCTAAGTTCAGTGTCCAAGGCTTCCCAGTTTACTCAAAATGAAACCCAGAGGCTTCTCAGCCCCCAGCACCTGAGATAGCCAGCTGGCAGACATGCCTGTTTCTCCCCTGCAGGCCCTCCAGGCCTGACCAGTTCAGTGTGGAGATCAGAGTGTGTGTAGTTCCTCCAGGGAGGAAAGACCATGCACTTGCAAAATCTGGCACACTTGGTGCCCAGCCAGGGACACAGACAGACCACAGCCTAGCCTGGTCACTTGAAGGGATGATAGGGCTTGGGGCACGGAGTGGACTTGGAACATGGCCTACCTCTGCTGTGAGCCATGAACAAGAGCCCTAGGGTCAGGGACTGAGTCTCACAGTACCCAGCAAGGGCCTGGCACATAGGAGGCCAACAGCTGTCAGAGGAACAAGAAACAGATGGTCTGATTCAGCCCCATGTTCTGATCCACGTGGGTCCATGGATCCTTTCCCACTGTGGGTCCGTGGCTGGCCAGGGTCTGAGATGGGCTATAAAATAGTGTCACCACTTAGGAGGCAGGGACCTTCGTGTGAATTCCAGAAGTCCTCAGAGACTCCCTACCTGTGCCACCTGGTCTCTGTCCGTCTGGTTCTCTAGCCTTGCTCTGCTCCTGGCTTGGCCCGGTTGGCACTTCCTCCATGGGCTCAGGCCTAGGAACTCTAATACCAGAGGATGTGGCGCCCTGTGCTCATGGTCCCAGATGTTCTGTGCATTTTGGCCAGTTGGATACAGTACTGAATTCTGTGCTCCATGGCCTTGTAGGAGTTCACGTTCACACCTGGTGTGTGGGTGGAAGCCTTCTGGCCCACAGCTATACCCTTCCTTCTCTGCACCCCCTTCACACTGGAGCTCAGAGCTGCGATTCACAGTGAAGTGAGAATGGTTGCTAATGGCTTCTCCTGTTACTAGGCCTGGACCTGGTCCCTGGACTGCAAACTGGGTGGCAATCAAGTGTCCATCACAGTCCGACTCCCCAGTCAGGAGGCCTCTAGGGAGGCTTGTTAGGGTTGGTGGGGAAGGCTCTTTGTAGTCCTGTCACCTACCCCGCCCCCATAACATCTTCACAGCTTAGTCTGCTTTTGAACTGTTCTCCACTACAGCTCTTAGCTAACCAGATGTTTCTAGAACACAGATTCCTAGGCGGTCACACAGCAGCTCCCTCCATCATCAACCCTTTCCCTGGATGTCATCTCACCAAGAGCCCCCTTTGTCCAGGCCTAGGAACCCCCATTGTACTATCACAGAGATCCCCGGTTCCCCCAGAGTACAGAAGCCCTCTGGGAAGGAGCTGCCCCCCCCCCCCGCCCTCCGGCAGATGGCTGTGCTGGCCTAGGATGCACTGTTAGACCCACTTGGTGTGAGGTCTGTTTCTTTTCTCCACTCTCTCTTTTCTACTGCTGGCCAAGGTTCTCAAGAGATGGTGTGTTCATCTCTACACACCCCCCCCAGTCTAGGGCTGTGTATGTATGTGGGGTGCCATTACAAAGCACCAAAGACTGGGCAGCTGTGACAGCAGAAAGTGTTCTCTTTAGTTTTGGAAGCTGGAAGCCTAAACTCATGATCTCACTGTGGACACAGGCAGGGTGATGAGGTGGGTAGGATGTAGCACCTTGGCCCCAGCACCTTCTGACTCCATGCCTTTTTTGACATTTTTTTTCTTTATTTGAGACGAAAGAAGAGAGAGAGAGAGAGAGAGAGGAGAGAGAGAGAGAGAGAATGGGCACACCAGGGCCTCTAGCCACTGCAAATGAACTCCAGATGCATGCACCACCTTGTGCATGTGGCTTATGTGGGACCTGGAGAATCGAACCTGGGTCCTTAGGCTTCACAGGCAAGCACCTTAACCACTAAACCATCTCTCCAGCCCCTGGAGACTCCTTGTATCCCAGTCTTGGCCCATTCTTCTAACACTTCAAGGCCCTGGCTAAACATTTGTGACATGCTGCATCCCTCCCCTACTCTGGGCCTCCCCTCAGACCCTTCCATCAGCCTCTGGACCTGACAACACACAGCATCCAGAAAGGACCAAGGTGAGGGCGGGAGGATGGATGTCCCCTGGACATCGTCTGAGGTAGAATCCTTGAGGAAGCCTGGCTCCAACTTTCCCCAGCACCTGCTGTCTCAGATCTTTACTCAGTACAATGCCTGGGATGGGGATGACCACCTGGTGGGCAGGAGGACAGAGGTGCCTTTGTGCTTGCAAGCCTAATCAGTGGTGGGGAGGGGCAGAGGTTTTTACTGGGAGGTGGTTGACATGTTAACCCAGGCCCACAAGTCTTTGCCACTTCCTGACTCAGGGCAAGGCGTAAGGGGAGCGTGGACGTGTATCACTCCCTTGTCCTTGTAAGCCCCCTTCCCTAACTGCCATGTCACCAAGAGCCTCTTTTCTCCAAGCCTGGAGCCCATGTAGGAGCAGTGGATTGGCCACTGACAGCTCTGAACCACGAAGAAAATGGGGACAGGCTCTGGTGAGTTTTAATATAGTGATTACACAATGCACACGAGCCAGATGCTGACATTAACACTACCTCTTTTTAAAAGTAAAATTTTAATGTTGAGCTAATTGCAGATTCATAATATGCAGCCGTGGTAAAGTAGGACAGGAGGAGCAAGGCATCTTTCCCCAGTGATAATGTCTCACCAAACTGGAGGACAACACAGCCAGGACCCTGAGGTGACATCAAGTTGTGCCAGGACGATCTCACATTCACTTCCTCCGTCTTCGCCCCTGGCAACCACTAATCTATTCTGCATTTCTGAAAATTTGTCATTTAAGGAATATCACATGGGGGCTAGGGAGATTGCTCAGTTGGTAACACGCTTGCTTTCTAAGCATGAGGAACTGAGTCCAATTCTCAGAACACTTATAAAAATAAAGAGGGCTGGAGAGATGGCTTAGTGGTTTAGACGCTTGCCTACGAAGCCTAAGGACCTATGTTCAAGTCTCCAGATCCCGCATAAGCCAGACGTACAAGGTGGTAACAAGTGTACAAGGTTACACATGTACACAAGATGGCGCACGCGTCTGGAGTTTGATTGCCCTGGCTGGAGGCCTAGAAGTGCCAATTCTCTCTCTCTCATAAAAAAAAAATACAAAATAAATAAATAAATAAAGAAAGAAAGAAAGAAAGAAAGAAAAAGAAAGAAAGAAAGAAAAAAAAAAGAAAGAAAGAAAGGAAAGGAAGGAAAGAAAGGAAGAAAGGAAAGAAAGCTAGATTATTACATAAATGGTACCTGCCTCAGATTTGCTTCTTTTACTCAGCACAGTTCTCTGATGATGGACTGAGATTGCTGGTGTGGCAGTAACAGTTTGCTTTCTTTTCCTTCTTTCTCTCTCTCTCTTTCTTTCTTTCAATATATTTTATTTATTTGAGAGAGAGAGAGAGAGACAGAGAGAGAATGGGCAAGCCAGGGCCTCCAGCCACTGCAAACAAACTCCAGATGCATGTGCCCCCTTGTGCATCTGGCTTACGTGGGTCTTGGAGAATCAAACCAAGATCCTTTGGCTTTGCAGGCAAACGCCTTAACCACTAAGCCATCTCTCCAGCCCAGTTTTCCATGCCTCAAAGATCTACTACAATAAAGTGAATTTCACAATAAAGCAAGCCATGATATTTTTTTTGCTGTCATAGTACATATAAAAGTTATACCATATACTATTCTGTACTCTATAAAGTATGCAATATCCTTATATCTAAAATGTGTATATCCCTTACTTTAAAAATGCTTTGCTAAGCCTGGAGAGATGGTTTAGAGGTTCAGGCAATTGCCAGTGAAGCCTAAGGACCCAGGTTTGATTGCCCAGCACCCACGTAAGGTAAATGCACAAGGTGGCCCATGCTCGCATTTGTTTGCAGTGGCTAGAGGCCCTGGCATGCCCATTCTCTTATCTATCTCTCTATCTGCCTCTCTCTTAAATAAATAAATAAATAAATAAATTAAAAAAAAATGCTCTGTTAGCCAGTGTTGGTGGTGTATGCCTTTAAGCCTAGTACTCAGGGGTTGAGGTAGGAGGATCATTGTGATTTTGAGGCCAGTATGGGCTACAGAGTGAGTTCCAGGTCAGCCTTGGCTAGAAACGAGACAAGACGCCAAAAAATCTGAAGGTAAGCCGGGTGTGGTGGCACACACCTTTAACCCCAGCACTCGGGAGGCAGAGGTAAGAGGATCACTGTGAGTTCGAGGCCACCCTAAGACTACAGAATGAATTCCAGGTCAACTTGGGCTACAGTGAGACCCTACCTCAAAAACCAAAAACCAAAACAAAACTAAAAATAATCTGAAGGTAGGTAATAATACAAAAAAAAAGCTTTGTGGCTAAAAAGCTAATGGTCATCTGAACTTCTGTGATTTGCGATCTTTATGTTGGTGGTGGCTGTTAAAGTGTGCAGTGTCTGCCAATTTGTTAAGGATAATAGTTGTCCACATGGATAGACCTTTAAAAAAATTTTTTTGAGAGAGAGAGAGAGAGAGAGAGAGAAAAGAGAGAATGAGTTGGCTCGCCAGGACCTCAGCCACTGCAATCGGACTTGAGGTGCTTGCGCCACCTAGTGGGCATGTGTGACCTTGTGCTAGCTTCACCTTTGTACATCTGGCTTATGTGGGATCTGGAGAATGGAACCTGGGTTCTTTGGCTTTGCAGGAAAGCGCCTTAACCACTAAGCCATCTCTGCAGCCCAATTCAAAGGAATTTTTTAATCTTTGTAAGATGTTCAGTAAAAACCAGGTGTGATAGCTCACACCTTTAATCCCAGCACTCAGGAGGATGAGGTAGGAGGATCACTGAGTTTGAGGCCAGCCTAGGTTACTAAGTTACAGGTTGGCCTGGGCTAGAGTGAGAACCTGCCTCAAAACAACAACATCAGGGGTTTTACCCTGCTTCTGCCTTTTCATGGGCAGGAACTTGCTGTATTCTCCTTCCTTCTCTTTAGGGAGCTTCTCAAACCCCCTCTTGCCTCTTTGAGCAAGAGCTATGTCTTCCTTCTTTCCTTTAAGCTCCCCTTCTCTTAAAGCTCTCACCTCCTCTCTCAGCTCTTGAAGAAATGAAGAGAGATAGGGCTGTGCCCTGGGTTGGACTTTGGCTTACGAGGTGTGGCTGGTCCACGCTGTGGAGGCCACTAGCAGGTTGTCCACATCAGCACCAGGTTTATGCCTTTTCTCATCCTTTCTGGGCTCACAGGAGTGGCACTTCTAAATTTCCTTCTAGATCTTTTCCTTTACATTCTCCTTGGCATAAGAAGCCTAATTTTTAGTCCCTCTAAGCTTCTAAAATATTTTTATTTATTTGAGGGAGACAGAGGGAGAGAGAAAATATGAGTGCACCAGGACCTCCTGCTACTGCAAATGAACTCCAGACACATGTGCCACACATTTTTGCATATGTGGGTACTGGGGAGTTGAACCCGAGTCCTTAGGCATTGCAGGCAAGCGCCTTAACCACTGAGCAATCTCTCCAGCCTCGTTTCTAGCTTTTGATTTAAGGTGAGAGACATGCAACTCTTCTTTCGTGTGAACGCTCCAAGGCCATTGCAGGGTTATTTCAGTATTGTTGTGTTTCAGAATAGGGAAGTCCAAAGAGGGAGGAGAGATGGGGAAACAGCTGGTCAGGAGAGCTGTCATGTAACTTACTAAGTTAGTTAGTTGTCTTATAGGGGCCTGATTGTGTTACCTTTAAAGTACACTTGTAGAGATTGCACAGTGGTTAAGGCGCTTGCCTGCAAAACCTAAGGACCCAAGTTCAATTCCTCAGAACCCCACATAAAGTCAGATGCACAAAGTGGCATATGTGTTTGGAGTTTGTTTGCAGCAGCTAGAAGCCCTGGTGCACCCATTCTCTCTCTCACTTCATCTCTGCCTTTTTCTCACTCTCTCTCAAATAAATAAAATAAAAAATTCTTTTACAGGGCTGGAGAGATGGCTTAGCTGTTAAGGTGCATGCCTGTAAAGCCTCAGGACCCTGGTTCAATTCTCCAGGTCCCATGTAAGCCAGATGCATATGGTGGCACATGCGTCTGGAGTTCTTTTGCAGTGGCTAGAGACCCTGGCATGCCCATTCTCTCTTTCTCTCTCTCCCTCTCTCTAATTAATAAATAAATAATTCTTTAAAGTACACTGTAGCTACAAAGATCAGCTCACAATTTGTTGTGACCGTGTCCTTGGGGTTGAACATAACCATGGCCAATTTTTGTGTGTATTATTAGAATTGCTATAATTAAAAAAAATTTCTGTCTCTCTCTACCTCTTCCTCTTTGTCTCTCTCTCTCTCTCTCTCAAAAAAAAAAAAAAAAAAAAAAAAAAAAAAGGGCCGGAGAGATGGCTTAGCAGTTAAGGCGCCTGCCTGCCAAGCCTAAGAACACCCATTTAATCTCCACGTCCCGCATTTAGCCTGACGCAAGCGCACAATGCTGTGCTTGACCACAAGGGGGTGCATGCATCTGGAATTTGTTCACAACAGCTGAAATGGCCCTGGCATGCCCATTCTCTTTCTGTCTGCCTCTTCCTCCCTCTCTGGTTCTCTCTGTCTCTCTCTCTCTCAAAAATTTTTAAAATTATTTACTTGCAAGGGGCGGGGGGAGAAAGGGAATGGAGGAAAGAGGGAATGGGGGCGCCAGGGCCTCTTGCCACTGCAAAGGAGCTCTAGACACATGTGCCATTTTGTGCATCTTGCTTTACATGGGTACTGGGGAATTGAACCCAGGCTGTCAGGCTTTGCAAGCAAGCACCTTTAACTGCTGAGCCATCTCTCCAATCCATAAATGCTATATTTTATTGTACTTTGTTTTGGTCTTATTTTAAACTTGTTTTTGACAACATTTCTACATACATAATATACTCATAATTTCTTCCCACCACTCTTTGCCCCCTCTACAATATCCCTCCTCTATTGAACTCCTTTTTCCCAACTCATCCCTTTTAAATTTATTTTTATTTATTTGGTGGTGGTGGGGGGGTTGAAGTAGGGTTTCACTCTAGCCCAGGCTGGCCTGGAATTCACTATTTAGTCTCAGGGTGGCTTCAAACTCATGGTGATCCTCCTTCCTCTGCTTCCCAAGGGCTGGGATTAAAGGCATGTGCCACCATATCCAGCCCTGTTTTACTTTGATGCATCTTTTCTCCCCCTCATATTATGGTAGCATTAGCCACTGGGCCATGGTCATTTTGAAGCAGAGGAGCTGGGATGAACCATGGGACACCCTCAAGAGATTGGGCCTCATAACTCCTTGGAGGGAGAGGCAGGCTCACAGGGCCCCTCCATCCTTTCAGTTACATAGAGGCTAACGGTTACTGTGTAGTAAAGCTGCCCATAAATTGCCCAGGGGACTCCCTGGTGGTGGAGCTACCTTTAAATTGCCCACACTCATGTAAACTAACCCCAGTTGGGCCTGGAGAGATAGCTTAGCCGTTAAGCACTTGTCTGTGAAGCCTATGGACCCTGGTTTGAGGCTCGATTCCCCAGGACCCATGTAAGCCAGAGGCACAAAGTGGCACATGCATCTGGAGTTCGTTTGCAATGGCTGCAGGCCCTGGTGCACCCATTCTCTCTCTATCTGCCTCTTTCTCTGTCTGGTCACTCTCAAATAAAAAATAAATAAATAAACAAAAAACTTTTACAAAGAAAGTAACCCCAGTTAACTGGAGCATCTATATTGTGTGTAACATGACAAGACATCTGATCTCCTTTCAGATACCATGAATCAACCTTTTCTGCCCCTCCCAGTATAAGGTTATATGAACATAAGTCTTTTGATTTTTTTTTTTTTTTTTTTGAGGCAGGGTCTCACTCTAACCCAGGCTGACCTGGAATTCACTCTGTAGCTCCAGGCTCTCCTTGAACTCACAGCAATCCTCCTACCTCAGCCTCCTGAGTACTGGGATTAAAAGTGTACACCACCACGCCTGGCTCATGAGTCTTTATTTCTCTGGAACTAATGACAAAGAATATAATAATCAGGCTATATCATGACTCCACGTTCAGTTTTTTTAAAGAAGCTATGAAACTGTAATCCTGAATGGATCTCTCTTTGCTGTGTGCAGTGTTCTCACTGGAAATGTGCAGAGATCTGTCATTTTTTTTTTTTTTTTTCTTTCCGAGGTAGGGTTTTGCTTTAACTCAGGCTGACCTGGAATTCACTATATAGTCTTAGAGTGGCCTCGAACTCATGGCAATCCTTCTACCTCTGCCTCCCGAGTGCTGGGATCAAAGGTGTGAGCCACCATGCCCGGCTGTGGTTTTTTTTTTTTCTTTCTTTCATTTCTTTTCTTTACCTGTTCTCATAGGCAGTGATGGTACACCATTGTGTTTCCTAATGACCAACGACGGTGGACGCCCAGTGTCAAGCAATCTAAATAGAACAGGAGTAGAATATATGAACAGAGACTTCACAGGCTAGGTTCACAGATAATAAAGCACCCCAGGCAGAAGCGACTACCTTTCTGTTTTGTTTTCATACCGTCATTGTCTGATTTTGCTCTCAGAGTGATACAAACCTTATGAAGTAAATCTGCAAGTGTTCTGTTTTTTGTTTTTTTTAGAAAGCATTGTGTAGAATTGGAGTTCTCTTTAGATGTTCAGTAGAATCCTGGAATGAATCCATCCCTAATACTGGGGATTTCTTTTTTTGAGAGTTTGAAAAATTCAAGAGTCAATTTCCTTCATCGTCATGGGGATATTCAAATTAGCTGCTTCATACTGGGTGATGTATAATAACTTTCACATTTCTGGAAGGGATCCATTTAGTCCAAGGTCTCAAATTGATGTGTGGAGGGTTATGTAGGGACTCACCGGCCCTTCTGCGGTCTGAAAGGCTTGGGATGATATGCACTGATTCATTCATTCATCTGTATGTTGGTGATTTGTGTCTTCCCTATTTAAAAAAGTATTTTATTTATTTATTTATTTGAGAGGGAGAGAAGAAGCACATAGCGAGCGAGAGAGAGGAGGAGAGAGAATGGGCATGCCAGGGCCTGTAGCCCCTGCAAATGAACTCCAGACACATGTACCACCTGGTTTTATGTGGGTATTGGGGAATCAAACCTGGCTCCTTAGGCTTTGCAGACAAGTGCCTTAACTGGTAAACCATCTCTCCAGCACCCCCTTTTGTTTTTGTCTTGTCATTTGTAAGAAAAAACAATTATTTATTTGCAAGCAGAGAGAGATAGAAGAGAGACAGAAAGAATAGACCAGCCAGGCACTCTAGCCACTGCAAAGGAACTCCAGATACAGGCACCACTTTGTACATCTGGCTTTTATATGGGTACTGAGGAACTGAACTTGGGTTGCTAAGCTTTGCAGGCAAGCACCTTAACTGCTAATCCTTCTCTCCAGTCCTGTCTTGTCATTTTTGCTAGAAGTTTGTCAATTTTATTGTTCTTTTCAAAGAATCAGTGTTGCTTTAAAAAATTGTGGATGATAGAAGAGAGCAAAAAACTTTTAAAAAACATCAAAATAGAAGAGGGACTAGTTGGAAAGTTGTTCAGTGGAAGGGGCAGTGAAGGGGAACAAAAGAAGGTAATAGGAGGGGACTATGATCAAAATACATTATGTACATGAATGAAAATTGTAAATAAAATAGTTTTAAATTTTTACTTGCGTATTTACTTCTGCCCTTATGTTATTTGCTTTATTTTGTTTGCCTTCAATTTTATTTTCCCCCACAGCCTTGCAATGAGAGATTAGAGTGATGACTTGAGACATTTCCTCTTTTTTAAAATTTTTCTAAAATTTTACTTATTTATTTGCATTTGTGTGTGGTTGTGTCAGGATCTCTTGCTGCTGCAAATGAATAATGCCCATCCATCTTTTACGTGGGTGGCTGAATTGAACCTGGCATGGCAGGCTTTGAAAGCAAGCAATTTAAAAAAAAAATCACTGAGCCTTTTAAAAAATTTTATTTATTTTATTTTATATATTTATTAGAGGCAGAGGGGGGGGGGGGGAGAGAGAGAGAGAGAGAGAGAGAGAGAGAGAGATGGGCATGCCAGGGCCTCTAGCCACTGCAAATGAACTCCAGACGCTGGAGAACTGAACCTGGGTCCTTATGCTTTGTAGGCATGTGCCTTAACCACGAAGCCATATCTCCAGCCTGCCTTCCTTCCCTCCCTCCCTCCTTCCTTCCTTCCTTTCTTTCTTTTTTGAGGTAGGGTCTCACTTTAGCTCAGGCTGACCTGAAATTCACTCTGTATTCTCAGGGTGACCTCTAACTCATGGTGATCCTCCTACCTCTGCCTCCGGAGTGCTGGGATTAATCTTTTTTCTTTCCTTCTTTCTTTTTTTGAGGTAGGGTTTTGCTCTTGCCCAAGATGACCTAGAATTTACTATGTAGTCTCAGGCTGTCCTCGAACTCAGTGCTTCTCCTACTTCTGCCTCCCAAGTGCTGGGATTAAAGGTGTGCACCACCACACCCAGCTTCTTTTCTTTAAAAAAATATTTTATTTATTTATTTGTCAGAAAAGAGAGTGTGTGTGTGAATGTGTGTGTATGGGTGGATGTACTAGGGCCTCCAACCACTGCAAATGAACTCCAGACACATGTACTGTTTTGTGCATCCGGCTTTACATGGGTACTGGGGAACCAAACCTGGGCCATCAGGCTTTGTAAACAAGTGCCTATAATGGCACCCCCATTTCCTCTTTCCTAGTGTTTGTATGTTATGCTATAAAATTGCCTCTTAGTACTGCTTTAACTGCAAACCATTTGTTTTAACATGTATTGTCAGTTTAGTTCTGTGTGTTGTGAAGTTTTCCTTGGATTTCTGCTATCACCTGTGTGTCAGGTTTCCAAGAATCTGCAGATTTATTATTTTGATTCCATTGTGTCAAAGACCACCACTCAGTAGAATTTCAGTTTTTGGTTTTTTTAAAAGTTTTTCAAGGTAGGGTTTCACCATGGTCCAGGCTGATCTGGAGTCTCAGGGTACTTTGAACTCATGATGATTTTCCTACTTCTGCCTCCCAAGTGCTGGGATTAAAGGTGTGTACTACCACACCCAGCTTTTGAATTTCAGTTTTATTTATTTATTTGAGAGAGAGATACAGAAATAGGCAGAGAGAGAGAGAGAGAAGGAGGGAGGGAGGGAGGGAGGGAGGGAGGGAGGGAGGGAGAGAGAATGAGCACACAAGGGCCTCCAGCCTCTGCAAACGAACTCCAGATGCATGCATCCTCTTGTGCATCTGGCTTATGTCAGTCCTGTGGAGTTGAATGTGGGTCCTTTGGTTTTGCAGGCAAACACCTTAACTGCTAAGCCATCTCTCCAGCCCCGAATTTCAGTTATTATTATTATTATTATTTTATTTATTTTTGGAGAGAGACACAGAGAGAAACAGATAGAGAGGGAGAGGAAGACAGATAGAGATGGGCGCGCCAGCATTCTCTCAGCTGCTGTGAACGAAATCCAGATGTGTGTGCCCCCTTGTGGGCAAGTGTGGCATTGCACCCTTGTGTCACTTTGCATCTGGCTAAACATGGGACCTGGAGATTGGAACCGCTGGAGATTGGAACCAGCGTTCTTAGGCTTAGGAGGCAGGCGCCTTAACTGCTAAGCCATCTCTCCAGCCCTTATTATTATTATTTAAGAGAGAGGAAGAGGCAGAGAGCGAATGGGCGTTCCAGGGCTATTTCAGCTGCTGTGAACAAACTCCAGACGCATGCGCCCCCTGGTGGCGCATGTATGACATTGTGTGCTTACATCACTTTTGCATCTGGCTAATCATAGGACCTGGAGATTTGACCAAGCATTTTTAGACTTTTCAGGCAGGCGCCTTAACCACTAAGCCATCTCTCCAGCCCCAGAATTTCAGTTTTTTTAAAAAAAATTTCTAGGTAAGGTTTCACTCTGGCCCTGCTGAGTTGGAACTCATTCTGTAGTCCAAAGCTGGCCTCAAACTCACAGTGATCCTCCTACCTCTGCCTTCTGAGTGCTGGGATCAAAGGCATGTACCACCATGCCCAGCTGAATTTCAGGTTTTTTTAAAAAATATTTTATTTTTATTTATTTATCTATTTGACAGAGAAAGAGGAAGAGAGAGAGAGAAAGAATTGGTGTGCCAGAACCTCCAGTTACTGTAAATGAACTCCAGATGCATGCGCCCCCTTGTGCATCTGGCTAACGTGGGTCCTGGAGAATTGAACCTGGGTCCTTTGGCTTTGCAGGTAAACGCCTTAACCACCAAGCCATCCCTCCAGCCCTGAATTTCAGGTTTTTAACATTGTTTAAATATTTTTTTCGGGCTGGAGAGATGGCTTAGCAGTGAAGGTGTTTGCCTGCAAAGCCTAAGGACCCATGTTCGACTCTCCAGATCCTACGTTAACCAGATTCACAAAGGTAAGCTAAGTGTAAGGTCGCACATGCCCACTAGGAGGTGCAAATGTCTCGAGTTTGATTTCAGTGGCTGAGGTCCTGACATGCCAATTCTCTCTCCCTCTGTCTCTATCTCTCTCTCTCTGAAAAAATAAAGAAAAAAATTTGGGGGCCAGGATATGGTTTATGTTTCATGGATATTTGAAAAGAATGTATATAATTCTGTCATGTGGAGTGTTCCTCAAGTATGGATTGTTTTCTGTTTGTTGCATTATTCTATAGCCTTGGCAGTTTTCTATTTATTTTCTTCATTGTTGAGAGAAGAATGTAGGTTTTCCCAACTCTGATTTTAAACTCATATTTCTCCCTTCAGTGTTATTTTTTTCTTCACATGTTTTGTAGCTCTGTTGATTGGCACCTACATTGATTGTTATAGTCTGTGTGTTTGTGTCTAATTAAACATATTGAATTTAAACCCCTATGCAACAGCATTCAGATGTGGGATCTTTATTTATTTGAGAGAAAGAGGCAGAGAGAGACAGAGAGAGGGAGGGAGGGACAGAGAAGGAGGGAGGGCATATCAGGGTACTGGGAAATTGAATCTGGTTCTGTGTGGGCATTCAGTGTGCTTCTGGACATTGCACCAGCATGGTGCCACGGTGCAAGCAGATCCGGGGCCCTTGATAGACACCCAGTTTGCCGGCACCTTCATCCTCCCGAACTGTGAGAAGTACGTCTATCAATTGTAGCTTTGTTGATGCTGGTCTCAGGTGCTTTGTAACAACAGCATAGACACGGACCTGTACAGTGAGAATTGCTGAGTCTTGGTAGATTTCATTCATATGTATCCCTCTGTGTCTCTGGCAATTTTATTTGATCTGAAGTCGGCTTTTTTTTTTTTTTTTTTGATGTGAATATAGTCCCTTCTGTTTTTCTTTGAATAGGATCTATTTTTATGTTCAATCTCCCTATGTCATTCTATTTAAAATGAAGGTTTTTTTTTTTTTTTTTTTTTTGTAGACAGTATATATTTGGGTTGCTTTTTTTAGTCCACTGTGCCACTTTTGTCTTTCATTTGGTTTATTCAGACCATTTCCACTTGATATAATTGTTGATATATTAAGTCTGCTGTTTTCTTTTTTCTTTTTCCTGTTTGAACTTTTATTTTCAGCCATTGTTTGTGTTACTTGCACACAATTTAGGATTCTATTTTGGTTTCTCTCCAGTGCTTTTGAGTGTGTCTCTTGCAGGTTTTGTAGTGGCTGCTTGAAGTATTGCATTATATATTCCAAACTTGTCCTAATCTCGGGAGGGGGGAATTTTACCAGTTCACTGGACAGGCAGAAATCTTGCAAGAAGTCCCATTACCATACTCTGCTTATCATAATTGCCTTAACTATTTCCTCTGCATATATTTAGGACCACATTCAAATATACTATCACTTAACCCAGCTCAGAAACCCAGAGAGAGAAGGAAATTGTATTTACTGCTGTGCCCCTCATGCATATGAAGTGTTCTGATTTCCCTTCATTCCTAAAACATAGTGTTGCTGGGTTGGCAGTTCTTTTCTTTCAGCCCCTAAAAAATTTGCCACTTGTGTTTTATGGTGAGAAATTTATAAATGCTTTCCTTTATAATAAGATAGTGTATTTCTCTGTATGCTTTCAAGGTTTTTTTTTTGGTTTTGCAAGGTAGGGTCTCACTCTGGTCCAGGCTGACCTGGAATTAACTATGTATTCTCAGGGTGGCCTCGAACTCTCTGCGATCCTCCTACCTCTGCCTCCCGAGTGCTGGGATTAAAGGTGTGCGCCACCACACCCGGCAGGTTTTTTTTTTTTTTGAGTTAGGGTCTCACTCTAGGCTGGCCCTGAACTCATGTTGATCCCCCTACCTCAGCCTCCCAAGTGCTGGGATTAAAGGCATGAGCCACCGTGACTGCTAAAATTTTCTCCCCCTCCTCTTCCTCCTCCTCCTCCTTCTCTTCTCTTCCTCCTCTTCCTCCTTCTTCTTTTGGTTTGGTTTTTTTGAGGTAGGGTCTCACTCTGGCCCAGGCTGACCTGGAATTCACTGTCTATTCTCAGGCTGGCCTTAAACTTACCGTGATCTTCCTACCTCTGCCTCCTGAGTGCTGGGATTAAAGGTGTGCACCACCATGCCCAGCTCAGATTTTCTTTTTCAAAATATTTAATTAATTTATTTATTTGAGAAAGAGCTGGGTGGGGTGGGAGGCAGGGAGAATGGGCACACCAGGGCCTCTAGCCACTGCAAACCAACTCCAGATGCATGCGCCACCTTGAGCATCTTTTATGTGGGTACTGGAGAATTGAACCTGGGTCCTTTGGCTTTGCTGGCAAGCACCTTAACCACTAATCCATCTCTCCAGCCCAAGCTTTTTTATTTTCAGTTGTTTTTATATTTCTGAAAGTGACTGTGTTGTGTTTTGTTTGGAATACTTGTGAAATGGTTCTGTTCAGAGTTTATTCAACCTCTTGAATATGTAGGCTTATGTGTCTTCCAAGTTTTTTTTTTTTTTCCCCCCAAGGCAAGGTCTTATTCTAGCTCAGGCTGACCTGGAATTCACTATGTAGTGTCAGGGTGGCCTCGAACTCATGGTGAACATCCTACCTCTGCTTCCCAAGTGCTGAGATTAAAGGGGTGTGCCACCATGCTTGGCTTTTCTTTTCCAAGATTTTTAGCCATTATATCTCTGAGTGCTCTCAGCTCTGTGTCTCTCCTTTCCTTCTGGAACTGTGATGGTACTAATAATGTAGTCCCATAGGTCATTGTAGTGGTTTGAATGTGAATGTATGTCCTTAAGTTATTTTTTTATGTTTTATTTTTATTTATTTGACAGAGAAAAAGAGGAAGAGAGAGGGAGAGAAAGAGAGAGAGAATGGGCTCGCCAGGGCCTCCTACTGCAAATGAACTCCAGACATGTGCGCCCCCTTGTGCATCTGGCTAACGTGGGTCCTGGGGAATTGAACCTGGGTCCTTTGGCTTTGCAGGCAAATGCCTTACTGCTAAGCCCCCTTAAGGTATTTTTGATTAAACTTGCAACTTGAGTCTCCAACAGCCTGCTGGAGGAGGTGTCACTGGGGGCAGATCTTGTAGTCCAACTCTAAGGTGTGTTCAGAGCAGTTTGAGCTCTGGCTGTTCAGGTTTGCTGGCTGTTTGGTGGTGTGTTTCTGCCATGCTCTATAGACGTGAGCCAGCTTCTCCCACCATTGATAGTGTTTTTCCTGGATTCTGTAAGCCTGAAATAAACCCTTTCATCCCATAGCTGCTTCTGGTCAGATGTTTGTCCAGCAACGCAAAAGTAATCACAAGTTGTGAATCTCTGTTGTTCTCTTGTTCTTCCTACTTTTTTTTTTTCTCCTCTCTACTTTGTTTTTTTATATTTTATTTATTTATTTATTTATTTGAGAGAGAGGAAGAGGCAGAGAGAAAGAAAGAATGGGCACGCTTGGCCTCTAGCCACTGCAAACAAACTCCAGATGCATGTGCCACCTTGTGCATCTGGCTTACGTGAGTCCTGGGGAATCGAACTAGAGTCCTTAGGCTTTGCAGGCAAACGCCTTAACCACTAAGCCATTTCCTCAGTCCCTCATGTCTACTTTCTGTTCACAGTGGGTGATGGCCATCATTCCTTGGCTCTTTCCTCTGTCCCTGACAGTCTGCTGTCATACTCATCATTTGGTTATTGTACTTTCCAATTTCAGATTTAAAAATATTTTATTTATTTGGAGGAGGAGAGAGGAGGATGGGGGGGGGGTAGTGTTGGTGGAGGGAATCTTGCCACTGCAAACGAGCTCCAGATACATACGCCACTTTGTGCATCTGGCTTATATGTGGCGACTGGAGAATTAACCCTGAGCTAACAGGCTTTGTGAGCAAGCACCTTTAACTGCTGAGCCATCTCCCCAGCCCCAATTACAGAGATTTTTTTCCCACTTGGTTCTTAATTACTTACATTCTTTGTTTCTTTGATGACTCTATATTTTTCTGCTTTGTTTCATATATTTTTATTTCATTAATTAATTTAGTTATGAGAGAGAGTGAGAGAATGGGCTTGCCAGGGCCTTTAGCCACTGCAAATGTACTCCAGACACATGGGCCACCATGTGCACCTGCCTTATGTGGGCTCCAGGGAGTTGAACCTAGATCCTTAGGCTTTACAGGTTAGCACCTTAACCGCTAAGCTATCTGCCCAGCCCTCTGCCTCCTGAGTGCTGGATTAAAGTCGTGCACCACCACGCCCGGCTCAAAAAATACTTTTCTTTTTTAAAAAAGGTTTGAGGGGCTGGAGAAATGGCTTAGCAATTAAGGCACTTGCCTGCAAAGCCTAAATACTGAAGTTTGATTCTCCAGTACCCACATAAAGCCAGATACACAAAGTAGCACATGTATTTGGAGTTTGTTTGAAGTGGTGTGACCATTCTGTCTGCCTGTCTCTCTTCTCTCTATCTCTCTTTGCTTGCAAATAAATGAATAAATAAATTTGAAAAAAAAAGGAGGCTTGATGGAGCCACCCCAGAGCATTTCCTGCTCCCACAGCTATTGCAAATGTCCTGGTCAGGACAACTTTGCCAATCAGAGCTCCATTGCACTTGACCAGTTATAGACCTCTTATGAGCTAGAGAGAGTACTTCAACCAGCCCAAGAACTCAATGACGTCCTCTTAGGCCACTCTCTCCAAGTGGAGTTTTGCCCCTCCTTGCCCTGGGGAAGAGGTTTAGATTATTGGTCACTCTTGTCTGTCTGTAGCACCGCTTTGGGGAAAGTGAGAGAGAGGATGACCACAAGGTTGGACCTTTTCTTTTCTTTTTCTTTTTCTTTTCTTTTTGTTTTTTGTTTTTGTTTTTGTTTTTCGAGGTAGGGTCTCACCACTCTGGCCCAGGCTGACCTGGGAATTAACTTTGTAGTCCCAGGGTGGCTTGGAACTCACAGCGATCCTCCTACCTCCCTCTGCCTCCTGAGTGCTGGGATTGAAGGTGTGTGCTACCACACCCGGCTCTTCTTTTTTTTTTTTTAAATATATTTTATTTATTTATTTGAGAGAGAGAGAGAGAGAGAGAGAGAGAGAGAATGGGTGTGCCAAGGCCTCCGGCCACTGCAAACGAACTCTGGATGCATGTGCCCCCTTGTGCATCGGGTTTACATGGGTCCTGGAGAGTTGAACCGGGATCCTTTGGCTTTGCAGGCAAATGCTTTAACTGCTAAGCCATCTCTCCAGCCTTGGACCTTTTCTTGAAGCTTTATGCTGCTGTGTGTCTGCACATGCTACTATGTGGAGCGTGAATTGGGTTGTGTCATGATTCCAGGATCTCCTGGCCTACAGAGCCAGGTACTGGTCCAGGCTCCCACCTGTTCCTGTATCAGGACTCCTGTGTCCTCTGTAGATGGTGCAGTGGTGCGAAATGAGCGTGTTGTGAGAGTCCCTGGCACACAGTGGGCAGCCTACAGTTTCTTGCTATTGGGTTTGTTTTCAGAAGTCAGGGCCCGATGTCTCCACCCTGTCAGAGCCCCTGGGTTTGGATCAGAGCAGAACCTTGTACTGCAGGGGAAATGGGGAGTACTGGGTCTGTGCTTCTTGCCCTCCTGGAGTGGGGATGGGCCCTGGAGACAGAGCGACATCTTTGGCTGAGACCCAGAGGCTGTCTCCGTGGCAACCGCCAGCGGCCTTCTGGGTGACACCGCACCTGGAAAGTCAGTGACAAAGCAATTCCTGGGGGTGATGCCTCGGCTGCTGTGTCTGCTGCTCATGTCTGCGGCTCTGCAGGCTTGGAGACCCTTCCCCCACCTAGGGAGCCTAGGCCGGAGTGTGCAATGCCAACCCCCTCCTCTGGGCCCCGAGCTGTGCAACCCAGGCACCTCCTTGCCATGCAGGTGGCAGCAGGTCACCAGGACAATGCAATTGAGTACTGCTGTGTCTCATGGGAGCTCACTGCAAACATGGCCCCTCACTGTGACCTCTGCCAGGGATGAAGGTCTAGGCATGCAGATGGGCCACAGGTCTCCCCTTCAGGCTCTGACTCAAATCCCTGACACTTGGATCCCCAGCTCCTTGTCCCGGACACAAGTGATTTAGATTCCTACAGGCATGACCTAAACCGAGCCTGGGCTTGTGAGTCAGTCCAGGGTGGAGAGGCGGCTCTTAGCCTTGGTAGGGCCTGAAATTCCTCAAAGGGACTGAGCAGTGTCCCTGAGACGTCTCCTGCCTCAGCCCCTGTGAGAAAGAGAGGACATGGCCCAATCCCAATCACAGGAAACCCAACACCCTGAGGGGTGGGCTGGCTTCTCTTCCAGACCTTTTTTTTAAAATTTATTTTTTATTTATTTACTTGAGACAGAGAAAGGGAGAGAGAGAATGGGCGCTCCAGGGCCTCTAGCCACTGCAAACGAACTCCAGATGCACGCACCACCATGTGAATCTGGCTTACGTGGGTCCTGGGGAATTGAGCCTTGAACCGAGGTTCTTAGGCTTCACAGGCAAGTGCTTAACCGCTAAGCCATTTCTCCAGTCCCCAGACCTTTTTTTTTGTTGTTGTTAATTTATAGTCCGAGATTTTTCCAAGTGTCAGAGCATCACTTATAGCAATCCTGCAGGGACAGCAGACAGTCCTGACTTTTGTTGTGGCTGCTAGAGACACAGGGTCATCTTGTTTCACTCCTTTATTGGGACATGATGTAATGGGAGTCTCATGGTAGAAATGCTGGCCCTGCCCAGAGGCCACTCAACCCCCATGCTGGAAGTGTGAGAGCTAAGTGGGTTTTGCATGTGACTGGTGGGGCAGGGACCCCTTGCGGACTCAGTGCGGTCCTTGTGGTTATGAAGGTTGTATACAGACAGCACTAGGGTATGTGCACCTAGGCTGGGCAGCATGAGGTCCGTGCTCTTCCCCTAGTCATGACACAGGTGCCAGCCAAGGTGAATGGGGAAAGAAGCAGGGAGGGGTACAGGGGCCAAGTTAGCTCAAGATGCACGAGATTGGACTGGGGAAATGGTTTAGCAGTTAAGATGTTTGCCTTCAAAGCCTAAGGACACCAGTTTGATTCCCTAGAACCCACGTAAGCTAGATGCACAAGGGGGCACATGTGTCTGGAGTTTGTTTGTCCTGGCATGTCCATTCTCTCAGCCTCTTACTCTCTCTTTCTCTCTCTCAAATAAATAAATAAGCAACATATTTTTTTTAAAAAAAAGATGCATGAGACTTGGGGGATAACATTTTCTTAGTCACCTCTGACAGCAAGCACGAGCCACCAGAGCTCACACTGATCTCCACGCACACCGTAGGGCTGGACTCCAAGATCTGCCCCAGGGACACCGCTTCTCCAGTAGGGTTCCACCCACTGGAAACTCAAAATTCAAGCCCGAGTCTATGGGGCCATATATTCAAACTACCACAGTGGCTGCGAGCACTAAGCAGGGACTTCAGATTTGGGGGCTGTGGAGTTAGCTCCAGGGTGAGGCCATGGCTGTAGCGATGAGGTCCTATCCCTCCCCATGCTTCTGTTGCTGGGATTTAACCCAGGGAATGCTGTTGTATCTGTGTCTGTTTCCCTGGGTCTGCTCAAGTGTCCATGTCTTTGTGAGTGTACCTATTTGTGTGAGTGTGTGTGTCCACATAACTACTGCATACATGGTTCTCTGTACCGCATGTCCACATGTCTGTGTGTGAACCTGTATGTGCATATGTTCCTGTCCATGTGTGTGTCCCTGAGCCTGTGTCCCTATGTATGCACTTTGTGTATTTATACATGTATCTGCATCTGTCCATGTGTCCACATGTCTGTGTTGTCTCTCTTTGCAGTATGTCCGTGTCTCTATGTCTTTGGTATGCCTTTGTGTCTTGCTATATGTAGCTCCACGTACAGAGATGTCAAGGTGTGGAGGTGACTATGCACAGTTGCAAGGTGTGTGCATGTATACTCTGAGAGTATGAGTCCCTATGCACTTACTAATTGAGGTAAAAATTTGCACTTGTCCTTATGATCTCTTTTTAAAATACATTTTATTTTTATTTATTTGATAGAGTCAGTGAGAGAGCAAGAGACAGTCAGAGAGAGAGTGAATGGGTGCACCAGTGCCTCCAGCCACTACAAACAAACTCCAGACACATGCGCCACCTTGTGCATCTGCTTTACGTGGGTACTAAGGAATCGAACCTGAGTCCTTAGGCTTCGAAAGCAAGTGCCTTAACTGCTAAGCCATCTCTCCAGCCCTGATCTTTTCAGAGTAGCTGATTGAGGCAAAATTCACACACCATTCCTATAAGGAAAGTGTAAGAGAAAAGCAAAAGAATGGCAGGCTTGATCTCTACAGACAGACTGTTTATTGAGAGAAACAGCGAGGGGCAGCAGCCTTCTTGTGGGATGAAGGCTGAAGCACTGAGTCAGGCTGGGGTTCAGACTTACAAGGAAGAACCAAAGAAACAGACTGGACCAGGTGCAGCTGATAAGAAAATTGTAGCTGTTTGTGTCCTTGTTCAGAATAGGCTTCTTCAGCCAGGAATATCTAAGGGGGGATACTCAGATGGTCCCTGTTCCTTCAAGGCCATCTAGGCTAAGGGGAGTACATCAATCAGGGAAGGTGTCAAACTTAATGAGGCCAAATACCTCTGTTGCTTCTTTCTTTCTTTCTTTATTTTTATTTTATTTTATTTTGCATCACCATGCCCCGACCTCTGTTGCTTCTTTATTGCCCAAGAGCTTTAGGGATAGTAATTAACTCTTTAGTTCCCTTAAGTTTTCAGAAAAGGCTATTAACCCTTCAATTACATTTTCCCCTTTGCAATGTGCAGGGCTGTGCAGACATCACCGTGATCATCACTGGTGTCTTATACGTGTGCTCGTTGTGGTCATCACTGGCACTTCGTATGTGTGCAGGGCTGTGCAGACATTGCTGTGGTCATTGGTGCTTTGTGCATGTACAAGGCTGTGCAGACATTGCTGTGGTTCAACTTCAGAACGTCTGCATTTTCCCCCAAAGGAGCCCTGTGCCCATCAACAGACTCTGCTGTCCCCACCCTACCCCACTCTGTGTCACTGCTGATCACTTTCTGTCTGGTGGGTTTGTCTGTTCTGGACCTTTCTTATGAGGCTTTACGTGACTCTAGCCCTTGTGTGATAGATTTCTGTTAAGATAGCGTGAGGGGCATTTGTGTTGCACATGTCTCTTTAATGTTATATCATTAACACGTTTCTACATATTACTGTTGTCTGTAGAGACTGTCCGGTGTTCTGTTGTATCATGTCCCTGTTGCCCAACCCCAAGCATTAATGTTTTGCTAAGTTGTTTCCAAACAAATCAGTTGTGTAAAATGTTCATTTTACCTCTCACTGTTCTGTTTTTTTTTCTTTTTCCCCAGGTAGGGCTGGGGTTTACATGGGTCCTGGAGAGTTGAACCGGGATCCTTTGGCTTTGCAGGCAAATGCTTTAACTGCTAAGCCATCTCTCCAGCCTTGGACCTTTTCTTGAAGCTTTATGCTGCTGTGTGTCTGCACATGCTACTATGTGGAGCGTGAGGCATTGGGTTGTGTCATGATTCCAGGATCTCCTGGCCTACAGAGCCAGGTACTGGTCCAGGCTCCCACCTGTTCCTGTATCAGGACTCCTGTGTACTTTGCACCCCAGTGTCCTCTGTAGATGGTGCAGTGGTGCGAAATGAGGGTGTTGTGAGAGTCCCTGGCACACAGTGGGCAGCCTACAGTTTCTTGCTATTGGGTTTGTTTTCAGAAGTCAGGGCCCGATGTCTCCACCCTGTCAGAGCCCCTGGGTTTGGATCAGAGCAGAAGCTTGTACTGCAGGGGAAATGGGGAGCACTGGGTCTGTGCTTCTTGCCCTCCTGGAGTGGGGATGGGCCCTGGAGACAGAGCGACATCTTTGGCTGAGACCCAGAGGCTGTCTCCGTGGCAACCGCCAGCGGCCTTCTGGGTGACACCGCACCTGGAAAGTCAGTGACAAAGCAATTCCTGGGGGTGATGCCTCGGCTGCTGTGTCTGCTGCTCATGTCTGCGGCTCTGCAGGCTTGGAGACCCTTCCCCCACCTAGGGAGCCTAGGCCGGAGTGTGCAATGCCAACCCCCTCCTCTGGGCCCTGAGCTGTGCAACCCAGGCACCTCCTTGCCATGCAGGTGGCAGTAGGTCACCAGGACAATGCGGTTGAGTACTGCTGTGTCTCATGGGAGCTCACTGCAAACATGGCCCCTCACTGTGACCTCTGCCAGGGATGAAGGTCTAGGCATGCAGATGGGCCACAGGTCTCCCCTTCAGGCTCTGACTCAAATCCCTGACACTTGGATCCCCAGCTCCTTGTCCCGGACACAAGTGATTTAGATTCCTATAGGCATGACCTAAACCGAGCCTGGGCTTGTGAGTCAGGCCAGGGTGGAGAGGCGGCTCTTAGCCTTGGTAGGGCCTGAAATTCCTCAAAGGGACTGAGCAGTGTCCCTGAGATGTCTCCTGCCTCAGCCCCTATGAGAAAGAGAGGACATGGCCCAACCCCAATCACAGGAAACCCAACACCCTGAGGGGTGGGCTGGCTTCTCTTCCAGACCTTTTTTTAAATTTTATTTTTTATTTATTTACTTGAGACAGAGAAAGGGAGAGAGAGAGAGAATGGGCGCTCCAGGGCCTCTAGCCACTGCAAACGAACTCCATATGCACGTGCCACCATGTGAATCTGGCTTACGTGGGTCCTGGGGAATTGAGCCTTGAACCGAGGTTCTTAGGCTTCACAGGCAAGTGCTTAACCGCTAAGCCATTTCTCCAGTCCCCAGACCTTTTTTGTTGTTGTTGTTAATTTATAGTCCAAGATTTTTCCAAGTGTCAGAGCATCACTTATAGCAGTCCTGCAGGGACAGCAGACAGTCCTGACTCTTGTTGTGGCTGCTAGAGACACAGGGTCATCTTGTTTCACTCCTTTATTGGGACATGATGTAATGGGAGTCTCATGGTAGAAATGCTGGCCCTGCCCAGAGGCCACTCAACCCCCATGCTGGAAGTGTGAGAGCTAAGTGGGTTTTGCATGTGACTGGTGGGGCAGGGACCCCTTGCGGACTCAGTGCGGTCCTTGTGGTTATGAAGGTTGTATACAGACAGCACTAGGGTATGTGCACCTAGGCTGGGCAGCATGAGGTCCGTGCTCTTCCCCTAGTCATGACACAGGTGCCAGCCAAGGTGAATGGGGAAAGAAGCAGGGAGGGGTACAGGGGCCAAGTTAGCTCAAGATGCACGAGATTGGACTGGGGAAATGGCTTAGCAGTTAAGATGTTTGCCTTCAAAGCCTAAGGACACCAGTTTGATTCCCTAGAACCCACGTAAGCTAGATGCACAAGGGGGCACATGTGTCTGGAGTTTGTTTGTCCTGGCATGTCCATTCTCTCAGCCTCTTACTCTCTCTTTCTCTCTCTCAAATAAATAAATAAGCAACATATTTTTTTAAAAAAATGCATGAGACTTGGGGATAACATTTTCTTAGTCACCTCTGACAGCAAGCACGAGCCACCAGAGCTCACACTGATCTCCACGCACACCGTAGGGCTGGACTCCAAGATCTGCCCCCCAGGGACACCGCTTCTCCAGTAGGGTTCCACCCACTGGAAACTCAAAATTCAAGCCCGAGTCTATGGGGCCATATATTCAAACTACCACAGTGGCTGCGAGCACTAAGCAGGGACTTCAGATTTGGGGGCTGTGGAGTTAGCTCCAGGGTGAGGCCATGGCTGTAGCGATGAGGTCCTATCCCTCCCCCATGCTTCTGTTGCTGGGATTTAACCCAGGGAATGCTGTTGTATCTGTGTCTGTTTCCCTGGGTCTGCTCAAGTGTCCATGTCTTTGTGAGTGTACCTATTTGTGTGAGTGTGTGTGTCCACATAACTACTGCATACATGGTTCTCTGTACCGCATGTCCACATGTCTGTGTGTGAACCTGTATGTGCATATGTTCCTGTCCATGTGTGTGTCCCTGAGCCTGTGTCCCTATGTATGCACTTTGTGTATTTATACATGTATCTGCATCTGTCCATGTGTCCACATGTCTGTGTTGTCTCTCTTTGCAGTATGTCCGTGTCTCTATGTCTTTGGTATGCCTTTGTGTCTTGCTATATGTAGCTCCACGTACAGAGATGTCAAGGTGTGGAGGTGACTATGCACAGTTGCAAGGTGTGTGCATGTATACTCTGAGAGTATGAGTCCCTATGCACTTACTAATTGAGGTAAAAATTTGCACTTGTCCTTATGATCTCTTTTTAAAAATACATTTTATTTTTATTTATTTGATAGAGTCAGTGAGAGAGCAAGAGACAGTCAGAGAGAGAGTGAATGGGTGCACCAGTGCCTCCAGCCACTACAAACAAACTCCAGACACATGCGCCACCTTGTGCATCTGCTTTACGTGGGTACTAAGGAATCGAACCTGAGTCCTTAGGCTTCGAAAGCAAGTGCCTTAACTGCTAAGCCATCTCTCCAGCCCTGATCTTTTCAGAATAGCTGATTGAGGCAAAATTCACACACCATTCCTGTAAGGAAAGTGTAAGAGAAAAGCAAAAGAATGCCAGGCTTGATCTCTACAGACAGACTGTTTATTGAGAGAAACAGCGAGGGGCAGCAGCCTTCTTGTGGGATGAAGGCTGAAGCACTGAGTCAGGCTGGGGTTCAGACTTACAAGGAAGAACCAAAGAAACAGACTGGACCAGGTGCAGCTGATAAGAAAATTGTAGCTGTTTGTGTCCTTGTTCAGAATAGGCTTCTTCAGCCAGGAATATCTAAGGGGGGTACTCAGATGGTCCCTGTTCCTTCAAGGCCATCTAGGCTAAGGGGAGTACATCAATCAGGGAAGGTGTCAAACTTAATGAGGCCAAATACCTCTGTTGCTTCTTTCTTTCTTTCCTTCTTTCTTTCTTTCTTTCTTTCTTTCTTTCTTTCTTTCTTTCATTTTTATTTTATTTTATTTTATTTTGCATCACCATGCCCCGGCCTCTGTTGCTTCTTTATTGCCCAAGAGCTTTAGGGATAGTAATTAACTCTTTAGTTCCCTTAAGTTTTCAGAAAAGGCTATTAACCCTTCAATTACATTTTCCCCTTTGCAATGTGCAGGGCTGTGCAGACATCACCGTGATCATCACTGGTGTCTTGTACGTGTGCTCGTTGTGGTCATCACTGGCACTTCACCCATGTGTGCAGGGCTGTGCAGACATTGCTGTGGTCATTGGTGCTTTGTGCATGTACAAGGCTGTGCAGACATTGCTGTGGTTCAACTTCAGAACGTCTGCATTTTCCCCCAAAGGAGCCCTGTGCCCATCAACAGACTCTGCTGTCCCCACCCTACCCCACTCTGTGTCACTGCTGATCACTTTCTGTCTGGTGGGTTTGTCTGTTCTGGACCTTTCTTATGAGGCTTTACGTGACTCTAGCCCTTGTGTGATAGATTTCTGTTAAGATAGCGTGAGGGGCATTTGTGTTGCACATGTCTCTTTAATGTTATATCATTAACACGTTTCTACATATTACTGTTGTCTGTAGAGACTGTCCGGTGTTCTGTTGTATCATGTCCCTGTTGCCCAACCCCAAGCATTAATGTTTTGCTAAGTTGTTTCCAAACAAATCAGTTGTGTAAAATGTTCATTTTACCTGTTTTTTTTCTTTCCCCCAGGTAGGGTTTTGCTCTAGCCCAGGCTGACCTGGAATTCACTCAGGGTGGCCTCAAACTCACAGTGATCCTCCTACCTCTGCCTCCCAAGTGCTGGGATTAAAGGCACGTGCCACCACACCCAGTCCCCAATTTTTTTTTATTTGAGAGAGAAAGAGGAAGGGGAGAGAGAGAGAGAGAGAGAGAGAGAGAGAGAGAGAGAGAAAATGAGAATGGGTGCACTAGGGCTTTCAGCAGCTGGAAATGAACTCCAGACACGTGAACCCCCTTGTGCACATGTGTGGCATTGTATGCTTGTGTCACTGTGCATCTGGCTTACGTGGGGCCTGGAGATTTGAACATGAGTTCTTAGGCTTTGCAGGCAAGTACCTTAACCACTAGTCATCTATTCAGCCCCTGGCCCCCAATTAAAAATATGTTATTTATTTATTAGAGAGAGAGAATGAGAATGGACACCAGGTCCTCTAGCCACTGCAAATGAACTCTGGACGCATATGCCACTTTGTGTATCTGACTTTATGTGGGTACTGGGGAATCGAACCCAGGCCACCAGGTTTTGCAAACAAGTGCTTTTAACCGTGGAGTCATCTCTCCAGCCCTGATTCTTTTGTACTTACTTTCTTACTATTATTGATAATATAATGTTTTAAATTATGTAATCACCTCAACGTTGTGTTTTATTATTATTTTATTTCAATGGAATATTGTGTGACTTCTCCTGGGGAGTCCATTTGCATTCATTCCAGATAAAGAGGACAATGACAGACTAAAGAAACAATTGCACCTAAGTCCAGTTTGATGAACCAATGAGTTTAATTGGGATTACTTACAGGAGCTGAAAAAGTCTCCCTTCCCACCAGCACTTGTTAATTGCTTGTCTATTCTCAGGGAGGGGAGGGGCCTCCTGCATCTCATGAGCCCTCCCCCCTTCCACCAAGAAATGCTATTGGGCCTGACCTTGTGAGAGTCTCATGTGGATGATCATAATTGCTCTGATTTCAAGACAGTGATGGTATGTCATGCCTGGAGGTCAAAGTTCCACAAAGATAGACCTTCTTTACGAATAAAAACTTATGGGCTAGAGAAATGGGCTCATCAGTTAAAGTGTACTTGCTTATAAAGCCTGATGGGTTGGGTTTGAATCCCTAGTACTCATGTAAAAGCCAGATGCAGGTTGGAGAGATGGCTTTGCAGTTAAGACGAAGCCTAAGAACCCATGTTCAATTCCCCAGATCCCATGTAAGCCAGATGCACAAGGTGATGCATGCATAAGGTTGCACATGCTCACAAGGTGGCGCATGCATCTGGGGTTTGATTACAGTGACTGGAGGCCCTGGTGCACCAATTCTTTCTCTCACTCTCACTCTCATAAAGAAGTCCAGTCTGTTGGGCTTGCCTCAAAAAAAAAAAAAAAAAAAAAAAAAAAAAAAAAAAAGGTCAGATGCACAGAGGCACATGTGTCTGGAGTTTGTTTACAATGGCAGGAGGCTCTAGTGTGCACATACCCTCTCTCTCTCTTTTTTCCAAATAAATAAATATTCAAAAAATTACTTTAAAATACTTACTGTAAAATGCAAGATGAAGTAGTGCACACCTGCAAGTCTAAGTACTTGGTGAGATGAAAGTAGGAGGATCAAGTTCAAGGTCATCCTTGGCTACATATAATGAGCTTGAAGTTAGCTTGGGTTTCATGAGACCCTGTTTCAAAAAGCCAAAACCCAGGCCTGGGGAGATGGTTCAGCAGTTAAAGGTACTTGTTTGCAAGGCCTGCTGGCCTTTAATCCCAGCACTTGGGAGGCAAAGGTAGGAGGATCCCCATGAGTTTGAGGCCACCCTGAGGCTACATAGTGAATTTCAGGTCAGCCTGGGCTAGGGTGAGACCCTAACTTGAAAAAACAAAAAACAAACAAAAAAAACCTGGTCTGGATTCAATTCCCCATCCACCCACATAAAAGCAGGTAGGCTTTCAGCAGCAGGAGACCCTGGCATGCCCAAACACATCCACAAAAAGGTCCAAAACAAACAAACAAAATGCTCATTATGGGAAAGAAAAGCAATTACCTACCATCTTGAGTTCAAGCTTTTTTCTGTGAGAACATTTTAAGCCTACAGTGATCTGAAGTTTCAGGGACACTGAGGGCAGGCTTTTCCCAGTGCAAAAAGGGTCCTTGGAGCCTGCTATACACACTGAGGCCCTGTGATACAGCAGATATTGGGGCAGACCTTGGTCACGTCCCTATAATCAAGCATTTAGGCTATTTCCAATTATGCTTTTATATATTTAAACCAAAGAACATACACACTTCTCTACCACACCTCTGGCTACTTCATTGGAGTGAATGCCTGGAAGCCAAATGTCATTTATTTCCTCTGTATTTTGTAATACTATAAGATTCTTCTTGGTGGGCTAGGGAGATGGCTCAGTGGGTGAAATTCTTGCTACACAAACATGAGGACCTGAGTTCAGATCTCTGGGACTCCTATAAAAAAGTGACGTGTGGTGGGGCACGCCTTTAATCCCAGCACTCGGGAAGCAGAGGTAGGAGGATCGCTGTGATTTGGAGGCCACCCTGAGACAACATAGTGAATTCCAGGTCAATCTGGGCTAGAGTGAAACCCTACCTTGAAAAAAAAAAAAAGTGACACACACCTGTGATTCCAGTGCTGGGGAGGCAGAGAAGAGACAGAGTCTCTGGGGCTCATCTAGTCATCTGTGAGTTAGTTCTAGGATCAGCGAGAGACCCTGTTTCAGAAAATAAGGTGGAGAGTGACTGAGGAAGACCCCTGACATCAACTTCTGGCTTCCACATGCACACATACACACATGCACCTGCACACATGTGCACCCCGCACACATGAACTCCCACACAAACATACTCAGAACCAAAAGGCAGAATAGGCTGGGGAGATTGCTTAGTGGTTAAAGGACCTTGCTTTCAAAGCCTTTCGGCCTGGGCTTAATTCCCCAGTACCCACATGAAGCCACATGCACAAAGTGGCACATGTGTCTGGAGTTTGTTTGCAGTGGCAAGAGGCCCTGGTATATCCATACACACACACACACACTCTCTCTCTCTCTCTCTCTGTTTGCCTTCTTGCAAATAACTAAATAAAAATACATTTTTTTTTGGGGGGGGGAACAAGCCCAACAGACTGGCCTTTTTATGCAAAAAAACTAGAGTGGGAGCAAGTGTGTGTTTGTGAGAGAGAGGAGGAGAAAATTGGTGCGCCAGGGCCTTCAGCCACTGTAATCGAACTACAGACACATGCACCACCTAGTGTGCATGTGCGACCTTGCACACTTGGGTCACCTGTGTCTGGCTTATGTGGGACCTGGAGAGTCGAACATGGGACCTTAGGCTTTGCAGGCAAGTGACTTAACTGCTAAGCCATCTCTTCAGCCCAATAAAAAATATTTTTAAAAGGGCAAAACAAAAATAGAATTCTTGGTGATGATTTCTTCCTGGGAGATTGCATGCATGAATACTTGGATTCAGTGGTCTCTTCTGGTGTCTGTGGTCCAGTTGCTTAATACAAAGTAGTGTTCACTGTCTTATGAAACAAGTCCTTTGCTCTGCTTGTCTTTTCCAATCCTCCTTCAGTGGACTTTGTTTTCTGATAAATTTTGAGATAATTTTGTTGCAGTTCAAAGAATTTCTGTTGGGATATTGTTTCTCCTTGTTAGAATCTATGAATTGATTTGGCAAGAACCAAGTTTAGAGCTATATTTTTTATTCAAATTTTTTTTTGTTTTGCTTTTTGGTTTTTCAAGGTAGGGCCTTACTCTATCCTAGGCTGACCTGGACTTCACTATGTAGTCTCAAGGTGGCCTCAAACTCATGGTGATCCTTCTACCTCTGCTTCCAGAGTGCTGGGATTAAAGGCATGCACCACCACGTCCAGTTATTTTAAAAATATTTTTTATTTATTTATTTGCAAGGAGGGGGGGAGGGAGAGAGAGAATGAGAATGAGAATTGGCATGCTAGGGCCTCTAGCCACTGCAAACAAACTCCAGATGCTTGTGCTGCTTTGTACCTCTGGCTCTGGGCGCTGGGGGATAGAACCCCAGGTCGTTAGGTGTTGCAGGTTAAGGGCCTTAACCCTGAACAATATCTCCATCCCAAGAACTATATGTTTTGTTTATCCATCTAAGAATATATAGTTTTACTGAACAATTATTTAACCATTCCCATTTGTGAATGGGTTTTATAGTTTCTCTATGAAGGTCACCCATACTGTAGAAGTTATTCCCAGGTATTCTGCCGGGTACTGTTGTGATGTGTCTACATTGTCACACAAATTACATACTTCCAACATATAATAGCATAAAGTAAACATTCCTATTCCAAAAAGAAAGAATGTCTGGTTGGAGAGATTTCTTAGTGATTAAGGTGGTTACCTGTGATGCCTAAGGACCCAGGTTCTGTTCCCCAGTGCCCACATCTGGAGTTCATTTACAATGGCTAGAAGCCCTGGCATGTCCATTTTCTCTCTCTCAAATAAATAAAATATTTAAAAGAAAGAATGTGTACATTGCAAAGAAATACTGGACCAATATTAGATAAAAAAAAAATAGCAGAGCAAACATCAAATCCTGCAGCTCTGTGTCTGCCACCTAGGACTCCTGATGCTCAAAGGCTTTGACAACTCCACCCCTATGTTTTATAGCCCAGGCAGAATCATCCTGAGCCCTCTGGGGCTCCCTTTGTGGCTGCCCCATAGTCCTGGCATCTCCAAAGACCTGGGGTCTCCATTGCAACCCATTGTTCATCTTCATAGGTCCATACAGTGCCTCACAGGGCCTCTGTGCAGGGACTATGATCTTACACCTCACAAAGAATATCATTATTTGCATATTTTTAACTGCATGAATGTGGAGTGTTTTAAACATAGTTCTTGGACTAGAAAGATGGCTCAGCAGTTAAGGCATTTGCTTGCAAAGCCTAAATGACCTGGATTTGATCCCCAGTACCCACGTAAAGCCAGATGCACAAAGTGGTACATGCATTTAGAGTTAGTTTGCAGTGGCTGGAGGCTCTGGTGCACCTGTTCTCATCCCTTCTCTGTCTCTCTGTCTACTTACAAATAAAATACAATACTAAAATATTTAAAGAAAATAACATTGGAGGCTGGAAGGATGGTTTTGTGGTTAAGGCACTTGCCTGTAAAGACAACGAACCCAGGTTCAATTCCTCAGGATCCACGTAAGCCAGATGCGCAAGGTAGTGAATGTGTCTGAAGTTTGTTTGCAGTGGCTGAAGGCCTTGGCATGCCCATTCTGTCACTCTATCTGCCTCTTTCTCTCAACTAAATAAAATAAATAAAAAACCTTTTTTTTTTTGCCTCTGCCTTCTATGTGGTGGGATTACAGGCATGTGCTACTAGGGCTTTGTGCGTGTTAGGCAATTACTCTCTCAACTGAGTTACATCCTCGGCCCAGTTTTAAATATTTTTCTATGTTAATATGTGTAGGTTTGTGTAATTTTGCATGCTCATTCATTTGAACAGTATGTGCCACATGCATTGTGCCATTGTATGCATATTCCGTGATTAATTTCCTGTCTTTGTGAAAAGTGGTAGGCTATTTCAGCCTTTCATTTTTACAAAGAACACTATAACATATCTATATATATTGTCTATACAGTAGAAATAGGTTCCTGAGTCAGAGGGCTGCTCATTTTAACATTTACTGGAATTAACCAAGCACTCTCTAAAGTGATTCTGCAAATTTCTCTTCCTCCAGCAGGGCTGTTGGAAGAGATAGCACCCGGCTGAACATAGCTTGCTGAGCTAAGGGTGTGAAAAGGTACCTTTTGCTGTAATGCGAATGTCCCTGGCTGCCAATGGCTTTGAGAATCTTTTTTCCTTTTGTGAACTTTCTGAAAAGTTTGTTTTTTGTAATTTTCATGTGAATTTATGGGAATTATTTAGGCTGGAAACCATTTTTTTCTCAGTTATAGATGCATTGGAAACACCTTTTTTCTTTATTCTTTTTAGTGTGTGTGTGTGTGTGTGTATTGTGTGCCTGCATGTGCTCTTCTGAATGTGTGCCTCAGTGCACATGTGGACGTCAGAGGGCAACTTCAGGCTCTGGTCTCACTCTCCAGCATTCACGTCTGTCCTCGCCATTCCACCTCTTTGGAGGCACGGTTCTTCTGGATCTCACTCTGCCGTTGTTCTTTTTGCTGCTCTTGCTGGGAACTTCCAGGAAGTTCTCCTGTCTCCGAATCCCATCTTGCCAGCAGCATGCTGGGATTATGAAAGCCCACAATGGCATTCAGGTCTTTATATGGGATTTTAGGATTGAACTTGGACACTCAGGCTTTAGGAAGTGAGTGCTTTATCCAGTGAGCTATCTCCCCGGCCCCTCTTTTTTTTCTGTGTGTGTGTGCAGTGTTGGGGACTGAACCTAGGGACTCATGCATGATAGATGAGTGCTCTTATTATGCTAAGCCATACTTCCAAGCCACTTTTTACTTTTTTATTATTTATTATTATTTTTTATTTTTGGAGAGAGACACAGAGATAGAGGGGGGAGAGGGAGACAGACAAAGAATGGGCATGCCAACAGCCTCTCAGCCACTGTGAATGAACTCCAGACACCATGTATTCCTTTGTGGGCAAGTGCAGCATTGCTCCCTTGCGTCACTTTACGTCTGGCTAAACATGGGACCCGGAGATTGGAACCAGTGTTCTTAGGCTTAGCAGGCAGGCACCTTAACCGCTAAGCCATCTCTCCAGCCCTTTACTTTTTATTTTGAGACACGTTCTCATTAAGTTATCCATGTGGTCCTTGAACTTACTTTGTAACCCAGGCTGGCCTTGAACTTGAGGTGCCTCCTTTCTCAAGCTACCTGAGTTTCAGGGACTATAGGTCTTAGGCCTGCAGTTCAAGAAAAAAAAATCTTTTTGTTGCTCTATAGAATTCTTTGTGGAACATGCCTTTAATCTCAGCACTTGGGAGGCAGAGGTAGGAGGATCACTCTGAGTTCGAGGCCAGCCTGAGACTACATAGTAAATTCCTGATCAGCCTGGGCTAGAGTGTGGCCTATCTCAAAAGAAACAAGAAAAGGGGGCTGGAGAAATAGCTTAGCGGTTAAGGCATTGCTTGGAGTTTGTTTGCAGTGGCTGGAGGCCCTGGTGCACCCATTCTCTCTTTGCCTCTCTTCTGTCTCTCTGTCTGCTTGCAAATAAATAAATAAATAATTTAAAAAATATTTTTAAAAATTCTGGGGTGGAGAGATTGTTTAGTGGTTAAGGTGCTTGCCTGTGAAGCCTAAGGACCCAGGTTCAATTCTACAGATCCCACATAAGCCAGATGCACATGATGGTGCATGTATCTGGAGATCTTCTGCAAGTGGCTAGAGACCCTGGCGTGCCCATTCTCTCTCTCTCTCTCTCCTTCCCTCTCTGTCTCTAGTAAATAAATAAAAAATAAAAAAAATCCTTTGTGGTCAGGTTAAACTTAATTTCAGTTAAGTTTATCAATGAATACTTTGTTACTTGTGTCTTTAGCTCTTTAAATATTCAGTGTTCAGTTCTGTTCTGAGTATTCTTGACTTTTGCTCTTCCATATGAATTTAATGATTTTTTTTTTCAAGGTAAAGTCTCACTCTAGCCCAGGCTGACTTGGAATTCACTATGTATTCTCAGGGTGACCGCAAACTCATGGTGATCTTCCTACCTCTGCCTCTGGAGTGCTGGGATTAAAGGCGTGCACCACCATGCCTGGCTCTAATGATGAATTTTTTAAGTTCCACCAAGATTTTACTGATTTTAAATTTTTTAAAAATTTATTTAGTGAAGAAGAGTGAGGGAGGAAGGGAGAGAGAGAGAGAGGGAGGATGAATATGAGCATGCCAGGTCCTCTAGCCTCTGCAAATGAACTCCAGGTGCATGCACCACCTTGTACATCTGGCTTTGTGTGGGTATTGGGGAATCAAACCCAGGTCCTTAGGCTTTGCATACAAGTACCTTAACCACTGAGCCATCTCTCCAGCCCTGATTTTTTTTTTTTTAACCAGGGCACAATGGCTTACACCTGTAGTCTCAGTGCTTGGAGGCTGAGGTAGGAGAATCATGCATGAGTTTGGAGCTGGCCTGGGTTACATAGTGAGTTCCAGCCTGGCCTACAGAGTGAAGTCAGATTTAAAAATAAAAAGACTTTGGGCTGGAGAGATGGTTTAGCAGTTAAGGCACCTGCCTGCTAAGCCTAAGAATGCTGGTTCCAATCTCCAGTGGTTCCAATCTCCAGGTCCTACGTTTAGCCAGATGCAAAGTGACGCAAGGGCGCAAGGCCGCACTTGCCCACAAGGGGGTGCACGCATCTGGATTTCGTTCACAGCAGCTGAGAGACTGCTGGCGCACCCATCTCTATCTGTCTTCCTCTCCCTCTCTATCTGTTTCTCTTTGTGTCTCTCTCCAAAAATAATAAATAAAATAATTTAAAAATTAAAAAAATAAAAAGACTTTACAGTTTTTTGGCATGTGTATAGTAAGAATGATGTGTGTATACGTGTGGTATACGCATCTGTGTGTGCAGATGTGGTGCACCATGTGTGCACAGGAGTCATAGGAAAACTAACTTCCTTCCCTCCCTCCCTCCCTCCCTCCCTCTCTTCCTCCCTCCCTCCCTCCCTTCCCTGCCCTCTCCCTCCCTCCCCTCTTATCTTTCTCTCCCTCCATATCCCTTTCTGTTATTTTTTAAAATTTTTATTTATTTAAGAGAGAGACAGAGACAGAAACAGAGAGCATGGGTGCACCAGGACCTCCAGCCACTGCAAATGAACTCCAGATGCATGCACCACCTTGTGCATCTGGGTTACGTGGGTCCTGGGGAATCAAACCAGGGTCCTTTGGCTTTGCAAGCCATCCCTCCAGCCCCTTTGTGTTATTTTTGTTTGTTTGTTTTTGTTTTTACAAGGCAGGGTCCCACTGTAGCCCAGGCTGACCTGGAACTTACTTTGAAGCCCCAGGCTGATCTCAAACTCAGGGTGATTCTCCTACCTCAATCTCCTGAATGCTGAGATTAAAGGCATGCGCCACCATGCCTGGCTCCCTTGTTTTCTTGAGGTTTTTCATTGATTCCAGAGCTTTGGTGGTTTCATGAGCCCCAACAATGTTCTGATCTGTGTTCCTCACAGGGCTGGGGATATAGATGTTCAGGACCACACCTAGCTATGCACATAGGTTCTTAGAATGAAATTCAGTAGTCACAGGCTTCCTCCAGCCCTCAGTGCTCCTAACTGCTGAGCTATCTCTCCAATCTGACTTTACTGATTAAAAAAAAATCTTAGCCACGAGTGGTGACACATGCCTTTAGTCCCGGCACTTGGGAGGCAGAGGTAAGAGGATCACTGTGAGTTCGAGGCCACCCTGAGACTACATACATGCCACCTTGTGTGCATGCGCCTACATGGGATCTGGAAAGTCCTTAGGTTTCACAGGCAAGTGCCTTAACTACTAAGCCATCTCTCCAGCACTTTGTTGAATTTTTTTTTGTTGTTGTTGTTTATTTATAAAAAATATTTTATTTATTTACTTATTTGAGAGAGAGAGAGAGAGAGAGAGAAAGAAGTAGAGAGAGAGGAAAGAAGGGAGAGAATGGGCACCCCAGGGCCTCCAGCCACTGCAAATGAACTCCAGATGCATGCACCCCCTTGTGCATCTGGCTTATGTGGGTATTGGGGAATCGAACAGGGATCCTTTGGCCTTGCAGACAAACACTGTAACTGCTAAGCCATCTCTCCAGCCCCCCCGTTTTTTTTTCTTTTTCTTTTTGAGGTAGGGTCTCACTCTAGCCCAGGCTGACCTGAAATTCACTATGTAGTCTCAGGCTGGCTTTGAACTCATGGCAATCCTCCTACCTCTGCCTCCTGAGTGCTGGGATTAAAGGCGTGCACCACTACGCCCATCTCCCTTTGTTGAGTTTTAATTTGCACACCATATATGTGAGGTTTCAGAGGTGTTCTCCTGCACTTTCTTCTGTGTTTCACCCTTTGTCTTCCATACTGTATCTCAGCCGCTGGAGCTCAGTTGTGTGAACTGATTTGCCTCTCTGCATGTGACTCCTCAGTACCTGCCACCTCTTCAGAGCATCAGGTCTCCCTAGCGTGGTCTCACCTTCATGTAAATTTTCCTTGTCTCATATCGTATCAGTTACGTTAGCATTACAAGTCTTTATCACTAAGCAAAGGCTGTCCTCACATTAAGTTCTTCATGTGAACTTAATGACAACAACAACTCTATTAGTTTTTAAAGCCTTATTGAGTTTTAATTCACACACCATATGTTTTTAATTTTAAATTGTAAAAGGCATTTTTTTTTTCAAGGTAGGGTCTCTCTGTAACCCAGACTGACCTGGAACTCACTATCTAGTCTCAGGCTGGCCTTGAACTGAACTCACAGTGATCCTCCTACCTCTGCCTCTTGGGTGCTGGGATTAAAGGCATATGCCACCACATCTGGCAATGTTTTTTGTACATATTACTCATTTCTAAAAATTGTAGGAAAGGACTAGAGAGATAGTGCAGTGGTTATGTGTAGTTCCTGCATAAGCACAAGGGTGTGAGAGAGCCTGCAGCTGCCTGAGTGCAGATCTCCAAATTCCTTGTAAAACAGTTGGGCGTGGCTACACGCAACTGTAACCTCAGTTCCAGGGGAGGCAGAGCACCAAGAATCTTCAGAGCCCTGCCTCTGCAGGTGAGTGACCCCTGTGCTGGCAAGCATGTGGGGTGCTTCAAGGGCACCTCTATGTGCATACAACACACCACATTATGCACATACACAAGCAAAAAATTTTTAATGGAAAAAATCATATTAAAGGGGCTGGAGAGATGGCTCAGAAAGCAGTTAAAGGTACTTATTTGCAAAGCCTGCCAGCATGGGGTTCAGTTCCCCAACCACCCATGTAAAGCTGGATGCAAAAAGTGGCACAATTGTCTGGGGTTGTTTTCAGTGGCTAGAGATCCTCATGTGCCTCCCCACACACACATGCAAATAAATTAATTAGTCAAAAAATAAAAATTGTAGTAAAATATATCTCTTGGGACAGGGAGATAACCTGGAAGATAACCTAGCAGTTAAAGGCATTTGCTTGCAAAGCCTATTGGTCTGGGGTTTAATTTCCCAACCACCAATGTAAACCAGATGCAAAAAGTGATGCAAGCATCTGACATTAGTTAGCAGCATCAAGAGGCCCTGGTTTGTTCATATGCACATACACACATACATGTAAAGAAAAAATATGTTTTAAACAGTTTTAAAATTTATGAAATATTTTTATTTATTTGTTTTGAGAGAGAGAGAATGAGAGAGTCAGATAGAGAGAGAGGGAGTGGGTGTGCCAGGGCCTCCAGCCACTGCAAACAAACTCCAAACACATACGCCACTTTGTGCATCTGGCTTACATGGGTCCTAGAGAATCAAACCTGGGTCCTTAGGCTTTGCAGGCAAGCACCTTAACCACTAAGCCATCTCTCCAGCCCAATAAATATTTTGTTCTTTTGTTTGAGAAAGACAGAGAGAGACAGAGAAAGAATGGGCGTGCCAGCAGCCTCTCAGCCACTGTGAATGAACTCCAGATGCATGTGCTCCCTTGTGGTGCATGTGCGACATTGCGTGCTTGCATCACTTTTGCGTCTGGCTAAACATGGGACCTGGAGAATCAAATGGGCGTTCTTAGGCTTGGCAGGCAGGCACCTTTACCACTAAGCCATCTCTCCAGTCCCCAATAAATATTTTTTAAAATAAAACATATGTATCATAAACTTTGTCATTTTTAGCCTTCAAAGTATTAATTCAGTGGTGTTAATTCCATTGATTATGTTATTCCCAAGATTTCCCATTATCTCAAACAGAAACGTACCTGTTAACAATTCTCTCAGCCTTCAGTAGCCTCTAATCTACTTTCTGACTCTTAACTTAATAATAGTCATATATATTCATAGTATATAGTGTGATGGTTCAGTATATGGATACAACATATAATTATCAGGTCAGGGTAACTGGCTTAGCCATTGCCTGAAACATTCATCATTTCTTTTTCCTTTGCCAAGGTTGTAACCCAGGGCCTTGCCCATGCTAGGCAAGGGCTCTACCACTGAACTACAGTTCAGCCCAAACATTTACCATTTTTGTTTTTGAGGCAAGCCTTTTTTTTTTTTTTTTTTTTTTCTCTTTTGTTTTTTGTTTTTCAAGGTAGGGTCTCATTCTACCTCCATCCTGACCTGAACTCACATGTAGTCATCTTGTGCACATGCATGACCTTGAACATGTGTTACCTTGTGCATTTGGCTTATGTAGGATCTGAGGAGTCAAACATGGGTCCTTAGGCTTTGCAGGCAAGTGCCTTAACCACTAAGCTGTCTCTATTTTTTTTTTTTTTTTTTTCTTTTCTTTTTTAGAGAGAGAGAGCAAGAGGAACATGCCAGGGCCTACAGCCACTGCATTCATACTCTGGATGTGTGCATCATCTTGCGCACATGTGTGACCTTGCGTGCTTGTGTCACTTTTTGCTTCTGGATTACATGGGATCTGTAGAGTCGAACATGGGTCCTTAGGCTTCACAGGCAAGTGTGTTAAATGCTAAGTCATCTCTCCAGCCCCCTACCATTTCTTTTTCTTAAGAATATTGAGAAAATTGGTGGAGACCAGGGCCTACAGCCACTGCATTCATACTCTGATGTGTGCATCATCTTCCAGGACATGTGTGACCCAGATGCACAAGGGGTGTGCATCTTTTTGCTTCTGGATTACATGGGATCTGTAGAGTCGAACATGGGTCCTTAGGCTTCACAGGCAAGTGTGTTAAATGCTAAGTCATCTCTCAAATAAATAAATAATAAAATATTAAAAAAGAATATTCAAAATCTGATTAGCTATATTTTCAAATATAATTGTTGTCACTTCTCATTACTAAGTCATTTTTCTTATCCAGTTGCTCCCCTGTACTCAACCATCCTCCAGCCCTCCAGCCATCCACCTTTCCCATAATGATAACCATTATTTGTTTAAAATATTTATTTATTTGCAAACAGAGAGAAGTAAGCAGACAGAGAGAGAATGGATGCACCAGGGCCTTTAGCCACTGTAAACGAACTTCAGATACATGTGCCATTTTGTGCATTTGGCTTTACATGGGCACTGGGGAACTGAACCCAGGTTGTTAGGCTTTGCAGGCAAACGCCTTAACCTCTGAGCCATATCTCCATTCCATAACCATTATTAAAAAAAAAAAATATTTGTAGCAGGGTGTGGTGGCACATGCCTTTAATCCCAGCACTCAGGAGGCAGAGATAGAAGGATTATTGTGAGTTCAAGGCCACCTTGAGACTACATAGTGAATTCCAGGTCAGCCTGAGCTACAGTGAGACCCTACCTCAAAAAAATGTATTTATTTATTTTCAAGCAAATTGAAGAGACACAGAGAGGAGAGAATGGGCATACCGGCGCCTCTTGCCACTGCAAATAAACCACAGATGCATGCACCACTTTGTGTGACTGACTTTATGTGGGTATTGGGGAATTGAACCTGGGCCAGCAGGCTTTTTGCAAGTAAGTTCCTTTAATCACTGAGCAGTCTTCCCAGCTCTGATAACCATTATTCCACTCTCTATTTCTATGAAATCAACTTTTTCAACTTGAAGTATAGGTAAAAATGTGGCATTTGTCTTTCTGTGTCTTGTTTCATGTAATATAATGTAATGTCCTCCAGACTTATTTGTGTTGCCACATATGACAGGAACTCAGTCTTCTTTCTGGTGTTGTGTCTATACCACATTTTCTTTTTTTAAAAAAAATATTTATTTTAATTATTTGAGAGAGATAGAAAGAGGCAGATTAGAGAGAGAGAGAGAAACAGAGAGAGAGAGAATGGATGCTCCAGGGCCTCCAGCCACTGCAAACGAACTTTAGCCACATGTGCTACCTTATGAACTTGACTTACGTGGGTCCTGGGAAATCTAACCTGGGTCCTTTGGCTTTGCAGACAAGTGCCTTAAGTGCTAAGCCATCGCTGCAGCTTGCCCCGCCCCCATTTTCTTTAACTACTCATTTGTTGATGGATGGGCACCTAGTTTGATTCTGTGTCTTGACTCCTGTGGTCAGGAATGCAGTAGACGTGTGAGTGCAGATGTCTGTTAGACGCACTTTCTTTGCTTTGGATATATACCCAGGAGCACGCTTTCTAAATTACTTCTTGTAGCTCCAGATTTTTATTTTATTTTATTTATTTGAGAGAGAGAGAGAAAGAGGCAGAGAGAGAGAGAGAGAGAGAGAATGGGTGTGCCAGGCCTCCTTCCACTGCAAATGAACTCCAGACGTATGTGCCCTCTTGTGCATTTGGCTTATGTGGGTCCTGGGGAATTGAACTGGGATCCTTCGGCTTTGCAGGCCAATGCCTTAACCACTAAGCCATCTCTCCAGTCTGTAGCTCCAGATTTTGAGAGAATTTAGACTGTCTTCAGTCGTGCTTCCAAGATGTGACAGTCTTCCCCTCTTCACATCTTAGCATCTCTCTCTCTCTCTCTCTCTTTTTTTTTTTTTTTTTTTTGGTGCTTTTGAAAAAAATAGCTTTTCTGCCTGGCTGGGATGATAACTCATTGTGGTTTTGATTCGCATTTGCTTCAAGAGTGGTGTTGAGCAGTTTTAGAAATTGCCTATATGGGACATTTGTGGGAGGCCCTCTTGGTTGGGATAGGGTTGTTTGGCTGGTTGTTCCACCAGGCTTGGGTGCATAAAGGGCCAGAAAACTGTTGTGCTGAAATCTTTGGAGTGGGGAGCAAGGCAGGTGTGTGTGCTGGGCTGCTGGCTGTGCGGGCTTCCGTTCTGTGCGAGCCGGCCTGGTCCCTGAGGGATGGGAGCTGCGGGAGTTTGCACACCTGCTCTTGGCCTTTTTGTCTTTGTCTAGGCTCTGATGCTGCGGCCATGTCTGTGAGCGTGATGGAATGAGGATGGGGGGTGTCTCATGAATGAAGCTCACTGGCAACCAGGCCCCAGGGTGGGATGCAGTCCAGCAGGGGACCCAGTTTCCAGCTGGCGTAGAGCTGTCTCAGAGTGAGGTGGAATCTGAACAGTGTGGACTATGCTAATGTGATGTTATGCATTCTGGACACTTCTGTGAGGGCTGTGGCAGTCTTCGGAGCTGTTGCTCTCGGCTGCAGTGGGGACCACAGGGGTCTCCAGCTTCCCCGTGATAAGCGCATCTTGACTCCAAGCTGGTCTGGGGGGGAAACAGGGCAAGCAAGGTGCTTTACTTTCCTGATGACTCGCTACAGGTTTTTCTGCTCCACAGAAATCTCGTCACTTCCTGGCAAGTATCCAGCACACTGGCTTGGTCACCAGTTAGAGCAGCAGGAAAACGTTGGTTTTCACTTATTTACTGAGGCAGAGTCTGTCACTTGAACCAGAGCTCACCGATTCAGATCATTTAGACAGCCAGCTTACCCTGGGACTCCTTTGTTCTCCACCTAGAGTGCTGGAATTACACGTGGTACACCATCCCTACTTGGCATTTATGGCAGTGTTGGGGAATCTGAACTCAGGTCCTCATGCTGTGTGGCTAGCACTTTATCCACTGAGCCATCTCCCCAGCCTTCTTTACTCCTTCTCTTTTTATTTTTATTTTTTACTATTATTATTATTTTTTATTTTTCAAGGTAGGGTTTCACTCTAGCTCAGGCTGACCTGGAATTCATTATGTAATTCAGGGTGGCCTTGAACTCAAGGCGATCCTCCTACCTCTGCCTCCCAAGTGCTGGGATTAAAGGCGTGTGTCACCACGCCCTGCTCCTTCTCTTTAAAAAAATATTCTTATTTATTTATTTATTTATTTATTTATTTATTTATTTATTTGAGAGAGACAGACAATGAGAGAGAGAAAAAGAAAGAGAAAGGGCCTCTTGCCACTGCAAATGAACTCCAGACACATGCTCCACTTTGTGTGTCTGGCTTTACGTGGGTACTGGGGAATTGAACCTGTGCTGTCAGGTTTTATAAGCAAGAGTCCTTAGTCACTGGAGTAATATTGCTAATCCTCTCTTTTTTTGTGTGTGTGTCTGTGTGTGTGCGTGCCTGCATGTGTGGAGGTCAGAGGATACCTTGAGATGTCTGTGCTCTTCTCCCACCTTCTTTGAGACTGGGTCTCTTGCCCCTGCAAACAATAACTAGCCTGTGAACTTTACATTCTCTTGGCTTTGCCTGCCATTGTAGGCACTTGGGGGAATCACAGATAAATGTGCTACCTTGAGTCCAGCTTTACGTGATTGCTGGGGTGGCTTGAGCTTCCATTAACAGGCTTTGTAAACAATGCCTTTAACTGCTGAGCCATCTCTCCAGTCCCTCCTCAGCCTTCTTGCTTATATCATTACACGATATTTCCTGAGTCCTCTGAACTCTATTCTACCTCCCCAGGCTCTCTTCCCTATTCTTTTTTTTTTTTTTTTTTTTTGATTTTTTGAGGTAGGGTCTCACTCTAGCTCAGTCTGACCTGGAATTCACTATGTTGTTTCAGGGTGGCATTGAATGCATAGCAATCCTTCTACCTCTGCCTCCTGAGTGCTGGGATTAAAGGCATGCACCACCATGCCCAGCTCTATTCTTCTTTTAAAAAAAAACAAAAACTTTTATTTATTTATTATTTGCAAAGAGAGAGAGAGATGACAGACAGAGAGAGAATGGGTGCACCAAGGCCTCTAGCCAGTGCAAACGAACTTCAGATGCATGCGCCCCATTGTGCATCTGGCTTACGTGGGTACTGGGGAATTGAACCTGGGTCCTCTGGCTTTGCAGGCAAGCGCCTTAACCATTAAGCCATCTTTCCAGCCCTCTATTCTTCTTTTAATTTTTTTTTTTAATTTTAGAGGCAGACAGTGGAAGAGAGAGAGAGAGAATTGGCACTTCAGGGCCTCAGCCACTGCAATAGAACTCCAGATGCTTGTGCCACCTAGTGGGCATGGACGACCTTGTGCTTGCCTCACCTTTGTGCATCTGGCTTACATAGGATTTGGGGAGTTGAACATGGGTCCTCAGGCTTCGCAGGCAAGCGCCTTAACCGCTAAGCCATCTCTCCAGCCCCTCTTCCTTATTCTTCCGACATATGTGAAGAAGGGCGATAGGTGGCGCAGCTTGGGCATCCCTCAGTTCCATTGTACCTCTGCTTCCATGTACTGTCACCTTTCATAAGGCCGCATGAGTGCAGTTGAGGTTGGTTTGGGACTGTGGTTCAGGCTAAGCTTGGATGAAGGACAGATTCACTGCCAGGCCAGTGGCCGAGTGTTGACCCAGAGCGGGTCTTTGAATGAGACGAATGGCATACAAATGGAGTCCTTGACCACATTCCTGGTGAGGAGTTCAGGATTCAGTCCTTGCTTCACCTTTCTTGGAAAGCCCTGGCTTGGCCTGTGGTGACATGGTGGGGGACACAGCCACGGATGTGTTGTTGCTCTTGTGAGAAAGGGCACACACAGGTCATGGGACGAGAACGTTTCCTCCTGCACTCACTGTGCAACCCTCACTTTCCTTGTCCTTGCTCCTGCCAGGATCCTCGCCACAGCTGGAACTGACTTTGACCTGCGAACCCTGAGGGCTGTGCGTGTGCTGAGGCCCCTGAAGCTGGTGTCTGGAATTCCAAGTGAGTCCAGCTAAGATAGTCCAGTCCAAGCCAGCTGCTCCTCTGCCTTCACCATAGTCCATGGCCACAGTTAAGCCCCTAAGTAGCGGGCCTTTGGGCCATCTTTTCTCTCTCGATTTCTTTCTTTCCTTCCCTTCCTTTTTTCCTTCCCTTCCTTCCTTCCCTTCTTTCCCTCTCTCTCTTTCTTCCTTTCTTTCTCTCTTTGTCTCTCTTTCTCTCTGTCTTCTCTTTCTTGCTGATGATTGAACCCAGACCCTGTGCATGCTGAACACATGCTCTACCACTGAACTACCCCTTACCCCTGAGTTTTCCACTTTAAAACAGTATTTTCTTTCTTTATTTGAGAAAGTGAGAAAGAGAAAGAGGGAAGGGGAGGGAGAGAGAAAGAGAGAATGAGAGTGGGTGCGTCAGGATCTCAAACCACTGCAAATGACCTCCAGACACATGCGCCACCTTGTGCATCTGGCTACGTGGGTCCTGGGGAATCAAACCCAGGTCCTTTGGCTTTGCTGGCAAGCCTTAACCACAGAACCCTCTCTCCATCCCCAGAGTTCCACTTTTGACCTCAGTGAACTAGGGCAGCCAGAAGGGAGGACCAGGCCTTTTTTCCAACTTGCTCTCCACAGAGTCTGAAAGGGTGGCCCAGTAGCTTTCCCCTGCCTTGGCTTTCCTTGGTGATAGCTGTTTCCCACCTTACACACTGCTGAATTTCGAGCTCTTTGCTTCATATTCTGGGGTAAAGATCAGATGATAGATGGACCAAGATGGTGGAGCAGGATGCCTGGGAAAATGGCCCAGGTTGCCAAGGGTACCCTGCATAGGCCCCCGAGACAGGCCGTCAGATACACTCCCGAGTGTATCTGCTCAAGGAGACAGGCACGGGCAGGAAGATGGCCAGAGGACACTGTGAGTTCAGGAGCAAAATGGCCCCTGTTCCTCCAATCCAGTGGTAGTTTGGTGTTAGGTTTGCCTAAGGTTTTGGGTAGATGGGAACTGGGTGCAGCATTCTTCTGAGACCATTGCAGGAAGAACACTGGTTGGCTCTGGGTTCTGCCCCAAATAAGGCAAGGGTTCTGTTCTGTAACCAAGAGCTGCAACCAGGCTGGAAGGGTGAGGGGTCAAGGGTTACAGCCTCCTATGCCTACTTCCTCTGGCCTGACTCACTCATGCCTCATGGCTAGTGGAAAACACTCCTGGTTTTGGATAACAGTGGGCCTGCCTCACTTTCCCCAAGGAGCTAAGTGTGTTAGGGATCGTCCCCAGGATTGCCCTATTCTTCCTTTTTCGTGCTTCCAAGATGTGACAGTCTTCCCCTCTTCACATCTTAGCATCTCTCTCTCTCTCTCTCTTTTTTTTTTTTTTTTTTTTTTGGTGCTTTTGAAAAAAATTGCTTTTATGCCTGGCTGGGATGGTAACTCATTGTGGTTTTGATTCGCATTTGCTTGAAGAGTGGTGTTGAGCAGTTTTAGAAATTGCCTATATGGGACATTTGTGGGAGGCCCTCTTGGTTGGGATAGGGTTGTTTGGCTGGTTGTTCCACCAGGCTTGGGTGCATAAAGGGCCAGAAAACTGTTGTGCTGAAATCTTTGGAGTGGGGAGCAAGGCAGGTGTGTGTGCTGGGCTGCTGGCTGTGCGGGCTTCCGTTCTGTGCGAGCCGGCCTGGTCCCTGAGGGATGGGAGCTGCGGGAGTTTGCACACCTGCTCTTGGCCTTTTTGTCTTTGTCTAGGCTCTGATGCTGCGGTCATGTCTGTGAGCGTGATGGAATGAGGATGGGGGGTGTCTCATGAATGAAGCTCACTGGCAACCAGGCCCCAGGGTGGGATGCAGTCCAGCAGGGGACCCAGTTTCCAGCTGGCTTAGAGCTGTCTCAGAGTGAGGTGGAATCTGAACAGTGTGGACTATGCTAATGTGATGTTATGCATTCTGGACACTTCTGTGAGGGCTGTGGCAGTCTTCGGAGCTGTTGCTCTCGGCTGCAGTGGGGACCACAGGGGTCTCCAGCTTCCCCGTGATAAGCGCATCTTGACTCCAAGCTGGTCTGGGTGGGGGAAACAGGGCAAGCAAGGTGCTTTACTTTCCTGATGACTCGCTACAGGTTTTTCTGCTCCACAGAAATCTCGTCACTTCCTGGCAAGTATCCAGCACACTGACTTGGTCACCAGTTAGAGCAGCAGGAAAACGTTGGTTTTCACTTATTTACTGAGGCAGAGTCTGTCACTTGAACCAGAGCTCACCGATTCAGATCATTTAGACAGCCAGCTTACCCTGGGACTCCTTTGTTCTCCACCTAGAGTGCTGGAATTACACGTGGTACACCATCCCTATTTGGCATTTATGGCAGTGTTGGGGAATCTGAACTCAGGTCCTCATGCTGTGTGGCTAGCACTTTATCCACTGAGCCATCTCCCCAGCCTTCTTTACTCCTTCTCTTTTTATTTTTACTTTTTACTATTATTATTTTTTTTTTATTTTTCAAGGTAGGGTTTCACTCTAGCTCAGGCTGACCTGGAATTCATTATGTAATTCAGGGTGGCCTTGGAACTCAAGGCGATCCTCCTGCCTCTGCCTCCCAAGTGCTGGGATTAAAGGCGTGTGTCACCACGCCCTGCTCCTTCTCTTTAAAAAAATATTCTTATTTATTTATTTATTTATTTATTTATTTGAGAGAGACAGACAATGAGAGAGAGAAAAAGAAAGAGAAAGGGCCTCTTGCCACTACAAATGAACTCCAGACACATGCTCCACTTTGTGCGTCTGGCTTTACGTGGGTACTGGGGAATTGAACCTGTGCTGTCAGGTTTTATAAGCAAGAGTCCTTAATCACTGGAGTAATATCGCTAGTCCTCTCTTTCTTTGTGTGTGTGTCTGTGTGTGTGCGTGCCTGCATGTGTGGAGGTCAGAGGATACCTTGAGATGTCTGTGCTCTTCTCCCACCTTCTTTGAGACTGGGTCTCTTGCCCCTGCAAACAATAACTAGCCTGTGAACTTTACATTCTCTTGGCTTTGCCTGCCATTGTAGGCACTTGGGGGAATCACAGATAAATGTGCTACCTTGAGTCCAGTTTTACGTGATTGCTGGGGTGGCTTGAGCTTCCATTAACAGGCTTTGTAAACAATGCCTTTAACTGCTGAGCCATCTCTCCAGTCCCTCCTCAGCCTTCTTGCTTATATCATTACACGATATTTCCTGAGTCCTCTGAACTCTATTCTACCTCCCCAGGCTCTCTTCCCTATTCTTTTTTTTTTTTTTTTTTTTTTTTTTTTTTACTTTTTGATTTTTTGAGGTAGGGTCTCACTCTAGCTCAGTCTGACCTGGAATTCACTATGTAGTTTCAGGGTGGCATTGAATGCATAGCAATCTTTCTACCTCTGCCTCCTGAGTGCTGGGATTAAAGGCATGCACCACCATGCCCAGCTCTATTCTTCTTTAAAAAAAACAAAAAAAAAACTTTTATTTATTTATTATTTGCAAAGAGAGAGAGAGATGACAGACAGAGAGAGAATGGGTGCACCAAGGCCTCTAGCCAGTGTAAACGAACTTCAGATGCATGCGCCCCATTGTGCATCTGGCTTACGTGGGTACTGGGGAATTGAACCTGGGTCCTCTGGCTTTGCAGGCAAGCGCCTTAACCATTAAGCCATCTTTCCAGCCCTCTATTCTTCTTTTAATTTTTTTTTTTAATTTTAGAGAGAGGCAGACAGTGGAAGAAAGAGAGAGAGAATTGGCACTTCAGGGCCTCAGCCACTGCAATAGAACTCCAGATGCTTGTGCCACCTAGTGGGCATGGACGACCTTGTGCTTGCCTCACCTTTGTGCATCTGGCTTACATAGGGATCTGGGGGAGTTGAACATGGGTCCTCAGGCTTCTGCAGGCAAGCGCCTTAACCGCTAAGCCATCTCTCCAGCCCCTCTTCCTTATTCTTCCGACATATGTGAAGAAGGGCGATAGGTGGCGCAGCTTGGGCATCCCTCAGTTCCATTGTACCTCTGCTTCCATGTACTGTCACCTTTCATAAGGCCGCATGAGTGCAGTTGAGGTTGGTTTGGGACTGTGGTTCAGGCTAAGCTTGGATGAAGGACAGATTCACTGCCAGGCCAGTGGCCGAGTGTTGACCCAGAGCGGGTCTTTGAATGAGATGAATGGCATACAAATGGAGTCCTTGCCCACATTCCTGGTGAGCAGTTCAGGATTCAGTCCTTGCTTCACCTTTCTTGGAAAGCCCTGGCCTGGTCTGTGGTGAGATGGTGGGGAACACAGCCACGGATGTGTTGTTGCTCTTGTGAGAAAGGGCACACACAGGTCATGGGACGAGAACGTTTCCTCCTGCACTCACTGTGCAACCCTCACTTTCCTTGTCCTTGCTCCTGCCAGGATCCTCGCCACAGCTGGAACTGACTTTGACCTGCGAACCCTGAGGGCTGTGCGTGTGCTGAGGCCCCTGAAGCTGGTGTCTGGAATTCCAAGTGAGTCCAGCTAAGATAGTCCAGTCCAAGCCAGCTGCTCCTCTGCCTTCACCATAGTCCATGGCCACAGTTAAGCCCCTAAGTAGCGGGCCTTTGGGCCATCTTTTCTCTCTCGATTTCTTTCTTTCCTTCCCTTCCTTCCTTCCCTTCTTTCCCTCTCTCTCTCTGTCTTCCTTTCTTTCTCTCTTTGTCTCTCTTTCTCTCTGTCTTCTCTTTCTTGCTGATGATTGAACCCAGACCCTGTGCATGCTGAACACATGCTCTACCACTGAACTACCCCTTACCCCTGAGTTTTCCACTTTAAAACAGTATTTTCTTTCTTTATTTGAGAAAGTGAGAAAGAGAAAGAGGGAAGGGGAGGGAGAGAGAAAGAGAGAATGAGAGTGGGTGCGTCAGGATCTCAAACCACTGCAAATGACCTCCAGACACATGCGCCACCTTGTGCATCTGGCTACGTGGGTCCTGGGGAATCAAACCCAGGTCCTTTGGCTTTGCTGGCAAGCCTTAACCACAGAACCCTCTCTCCAGCCCCAGAGTTCCACTTTTGACCTCAGTGAACTAGGGCAGCCAGAAGGGAGGACCAGGCCTTTTTTCCAGCTTGCTCTCCACAGAGTCTGAAAGGGTGGCCCAGTAGCTTTCCCCTGCCTTGGCTTTCCTTGGTGATAGCTGTTTCCAACCTTACACACTGCTGAATTTCGAGCTCTTTGCTTCATATTCTGGGGTAAAGAACAGATGATAGATGGACCAAGATGGTGGAGCAGGATGCCTGGGAAAATGGCCCAGGTTGCCAAGGGTACCCTGCATAGGCCCCAGAGACAGGCCGTCAGATACACTCCCGAGTGTATCTGCTCAAGGAGACAGGCACGGGCAGGAAGATGGCCAGAGGACACTGTGAGTTCAGGAGCAAAATGGCCCCTGTTCCTCCAATCCAGTGGTAGTTTGGTGTTAGGTTTGCCTAAGGTTTTGGGTAGATGGGAACTGGGTGCAGCATTCTTCTGAGACCATTGCAGGAAGAACACTGGTTGGCTCTGGGTTCTGCCCCAAATAAGGCAAGGGTTCTGTTCTGTAACCAAGAGCTGCAACCAGGCTGGAAGGGTGAGGGGTCAAGGGTTACAGCCTCCTATGCCTACTTCCTCTGGCCTGACTCACTCATGCCTCATGGCTAGTGGAAAAACACTCCTGGTTTTGGATAACAGTGGGCCTGCCTCACTTTCCCCAAGGAGCTAAGTGTGTTAGGGATCGTCCCCAGGATTGCCCTATTCTTCCTTTTTTCTTTGTTTTATTTATTTATTTATTTATTTATTTATTTATTTATTTATTTATTTACTTACTAGAGACAAAGGGTGAGAGAGAGAGAGAGAGAGTGAGAATGGGTTTTCCAGGGCCTCTAGCCACTGCAAACGAACTCCAGATGCATGTGCCACCATGTGCATCTGGCTTACGTGGGTCCTGGAGAATTGAACTTGGGTCCTTAGGCTTCACAGGCATGAGCCTTAACTGCTAAGCCATCTCTCCAGCCCACCTGCTCTTCCTCTGTTTGCATGTTCCTCTCAGGATTTTCTGCCCTTGCCAGACCCTGAACCCTCCCAGAGCCATGTTCTTCTCACCAGTGCCCATTCCCTACTCTCAGCCTCACACTCACAGCCCCGTGTCCTGGTCCTCCCCTTCCATTAAGTCACTGCTCAGTCCACCTCTCCCTGACACTTCATGCGTTGCCCCAGGAGGACTGAACGTTCTGCCCACAGAAACACTCACTGTCTGTCCTTCTTCCCTCGCCTGCTGTCTGCCCTGCCCTGCCCTGCGTGCCAGGTTTGCAGGTGGTGCTCAAGTCCATCATGAAGGCCATGGTGCCGCTGCTGCAGATCGGGTTGCTGCTGTTCTTCGCCATCCTCATGTTTGCCATCATCGGCCTCGAGTTCTACATGGGCAAATTCCACAAGGCCTGTTTCCCCAACAGCACCGGTGAGTCTGCCAGCATCCCTTGGTGCAGGCAGGGACCCTGGATTCATTCACCCAGGAGTTAGACCCTTTCCCAGTGCCAGAGGCATCTTCAAGCTTCCAAACCAGTGATGGTAGAGTTTATATTCCAGTAGGGGACACAAACAGCAGCCTAATTAAAACCAATAAGTAAGTAGACACAGGAGTAACATAATATAGATTGTAGCTGGGCGTGGTGGCGCACGCCTTTAATCCCAGCGCTCAGGAGGTAGAGGTAGGAGGATTGCCATGAGTTCGAGGCCACCCTGAGAGTACAGAGTGAATTCCAGATCAACTTGGGCTAGAGGGGGACTCTACCTTGGAAAAAAAAAAAAAAAAAAAAAAAAAAAAAAACAAATAAATAAAACAGATTGTAAAACTTCTAGGAAGGAAACAAAAGCATTTGAAATAGAATACCTTGGAGTCTGCTCTACAGCGAGTAACTAAGGGTGGCATCCTGCTAAGGTTACAGTTAAAACAGAGATCCACATATGGTAAGAGGGACAGATATTTGGCTGTCTGACCAGAGACCTTCATTTACAAGGAACAGTAAGTACAAAAGCCATAGGTGAAGAGTCAAGAATTTCATGTGGTTTCATGGTGTGGTTAGAACTTGAGTCTTGTCAGAGAAATGGGAAGACAGTGTGGCATCTCTGGTCCTCCTGACTGTTGTGGGAAAGGCAAAAGCAGAAGCAAGTTCAGTAGGAGGAACCTTAGTGAAGAAGAGACAATGGTAGGGGGCTGGAGGAATGGCTTAGTGGTTAAGATGTTTGCCAAACCAAAGGATGCAAGTTTGATTCCCCAGGACCCATGATAGATGCATAAAGGGCGCACGTGTCTGGATTTTGTTTGCAGTGGCTGGAGGCCCTGGCATGCCCATTCTCTCTCTCTTTTTCTCTGTCAAATAAATAAAAATAAAATAAAAAAGAAGAGACGATGGTAGCAGGGCTGATTGTTTGGTGGAGGCAGTTGACATGTGCTGTGCTCACATTCTGGGTACATTCTGGGTATGTAATTTATAGTCTGGGTATTTTCTGAGGTTGCATGTGGAAAGAGAGGAGGATTTTGGCTTGAGGTATAAAAAAAAAGGAAGGGGCCGCATGTGGAATGAGGGAGGCAGAGGTTGTGAGCAAGGCCACCCTGAGACTGTTAATTCCAGGTCATGGAAAAACACTACCTCGGAAAACCAAAAAAAAAAAAAAAAAAAAAAAAAAAAAAAAAGGAAAGGGGAAAATCCACATGATCATCTTTTAGGTGCAGAAAAGTGCCTACTAAAATTCAAATCATTCATGATACAAAAAACACTTTAGGCTGGAGAGATGGCTTAGCAGTTACGTGCTTGCCTGTGAAGCCTAAGGACCCTGGTTCAAGGCTCAATTCCTCAGTACCCACGTAAGCCAGATGCACAAGGTGGCTTATGTATCTAGAGTTTGTTTGCAGTGGTTGGAGGCCCTGGTGTGCCCATTCTCTCTCTCTCTCTTACTCTCAAATAAATAAATATATAAAATAAAATAAGATAAGATAAAAACACTTTAATCAAGCTCAAAATAAAATGTTATTTTTCTTAAATTCCATAAAATTCCCAGCAAACATCAAATTTCATTGTAAATTGAGAGCTTTTGTTTTAAGGTCAGCAGCCAAACTAGGCAGAGATGGTCACATCTCATCTCTGTTGCACTAGGAGTTATGACCAGTGTCATGAGATAAGACAAAGAAGAAAAATGATGTCAAGAATTAGAAAGAAGGAAAGAAAATTGACGTTATCCACAGGGAATGCAACTGTTTACAAGCATTCAAATGGTGGCTTCTTTTTAAAAATATTTTGTTTTTATTTATTTATTTGAGAGAGAGAGAGAGAGAGAGAGAGGAGTAGAAAATGGGTGCACCAGGGCCTCCAGCCACTGCAAATGAACTCCAGATGCATGCGCCACCTTATGCATCTGGCTTACGTGGGTCCTGGGGAATCAAACCTAGGTCCTTCAGCTTTCCAGGTTAGCGCCTTAACCGCTAAGCCATCTCTCCATCCCAGATGGTGGTTTCTTTATAAGCATTTAAAACATTTGAAAAGGGGAAAGCTGAGCATAGTGGCATTCACTGTAATGCTAGACTTGGGGGCTGAAAACAGGAGAATCCAGAGTTTAAGGCCAGCATCTACTACGTAGCAAGTTTGTGGTCAGATAAATTATACAAAACCTTCTCAAAACACAGATATTTGAAGACATAAGCTATAATCACTGTTCGTGCTTGTCATGTATCAGTTCCTCTCCTTCTCCCAGGCTGGGAAGGAGAGGAGGAATCAGTGTGGCACTTAGAAGTGGAGAGTAGGAGGCTTGGTGTTTTATTTCATGATGAAGGTGGCTGAACCTGGAGGTAAGAAGAGGAGAGCTAGGAACTCCAAAGCGACCACGTCCTGGGCCAAGGTGTCCACGGGTATAGGCAGGAGGAGAGCCCGAGTGCCACTGTTGGGGGGTGGGTGGAGATGATGGAGACTTGGTGTAGCAAGTTCTCCTAAGCCCAGATCCCTCACTGGGCCTCAGGTTTGCTCTACTCTTCTCCTCACAGATGCAGATCCCGTAGGTGACTTCCCCTGTGGTAAAGAGGCCCCAGCCCGGCTGTGTGAGGGTGACACCGAGTGCCGGGAGTACTGGCCAGGACCCAACTTCGGCATCACCAACTTCGACAACATCCTGTTTGCCATCTTGACAGTATTTCAGTGTATCACCATGGAGGGCTGGACCGACATTCTGTACAATGTGAGTTACATCTTGGACTGGGTTGCATCTTGTTCTCTGGAACTCCTGGGCTGGTGCTCTGTGGGGTCCTACTTGGGGGAACTTCAGATTAAGAGCCCCTGCATAGTCCTTGGCCCATTCCATTTTAGGATGAAATACAAGCCTCCTTTGTGCTTTCTCAGAGTCCTGGGGCCAGTGTCAGCTCTTGCCCCTAGCGCTCATGGGCTCTTCCTCATGAAGGTGAGACCGAGGGCTCAGGAGGTCAGAAGAGAGGACTGCAGGGATGCGGCTATTGCCCATGGAGATGACAGCAGCGGCACCAGTAGCTGGTGCTGTGAGCCTCCTGCGCATCAGGTCCTTGTCATGCTGTATCCCGGTTGACTCATTGTACAGATGAAAATGGGTCATGGAGAAGCTGAAGAATCCACCCAAGTCTTAGGTCTGCAGTCAGCTTGCTGTGAACTACTAGCCACACCATACCTGCCCGAGTTTTCCTGATGGAATCCAGGGTCAGTGAGGTCTGGTGGCTGCCTGGGGAAGAGGACTAGGTTTAGGGTCGAGTGTAACTCCCGGCCCCTGTGATGGGAGTCTTGAAGAGGCTGTATCTTGTAAATTTTCTTTTCTTTTTTTAAAAATATTTTATTTTTCTTTATTTATTTGAAAAAGAAAAAGAGGCAGGGAGCGAGAGAGAGAAAGAGAGAGAATAGGTGCGCAAGGGCCTCCAGCTGCTGCAAACGAACTCCAGATGTGTGTGCCCCCTTGTGCATCTGGCTTATGTGGATTCTGGGGAATCGAACCTGGGTCTTTTGACTTCTCAGGCAAGTGCCTTAAACACTAAGCCATTTCTCCAGCCCTTGTAAGTTTTCTTTATACCTTGTTTATGTAGTACTATTTCCTCTTTTGGCTTCTCACTCTCATTAGGATTCCAGCCTGTCTCAGCAGTTCAGGAAAGTCTGGGGTTGGTGGCCATGAGGAAATTTGAGGAAAAGGCCTTTGGCACAGGACCGATGAGCCATCTCACTCTCTTCATTTGCAAAGTGAGAGAGAAGAAAGAGCAAGAAAAAGAGTATGGGTGTGCCCAGGTCTCTTACCATTGCAAATGAACTCCAGATGCATGTGCCACCTTGTGTAGTTGGCTTTATGTGGGTACTGGGGAATTGAACCCAGGCCAAAACGCTTTGCAAGTAAGTGCCTTTAAGCATTGTGTCTTCTCCCCAGACAGCTACCTGAGGTTCTTGGCTCCTTGGTAAATTTAATTCTCTGTAAGAAGACTAACCCTTCTGCCTCCTATCCCTCTTCCCCATGAGAGTCCTGTGAGCTAAATACCCAGGTATAAGAGCAAATCTTATAAGAGGGCCTCAGATGCTGGGTGTGGTGGCACACACCTTTAATCCCAGCACTTGAGAAGCAGAGGTAGGAGGATTGCCATGTGATTAAGGCTATCCTGAGACTACAGAGTGAATTCTGGGTTAGCCTGGACTAGTGAGACTCTACTTCAAAAAAAAAAAAAGTGCCTCAGGAACTTTGAGAAGTACAGAATACAGTGAAACTGTGCCCAGAGCCAAGAGGCTGGGAAAGTGTAGCCAGGGACCCTTAGTTTTTGGGTAGCTAGCGGTTGTGTTTTGTTTGAGGTGTTGTTGAGTGGTAGGTGAGTGGAGCACAAAGTGCTGTCATTTGTGCCTTGCGGGTAGATCGTGGGCCACATGGCCCTGGAGTCCTGTGCCTCCCACCATGGCTTCTTAGCAGCTGTATCTGAGTGCTGCTGGACCTGCTCTGTGCCTCTCCCATGGCTTCATGGGGACCCAGGTGATTGTGGCATTCATTCAGCTGGTTCTTGGCAGTGCTGCTTGGGCTGATCTGTCAAGCCTATTGAGAGGAAGGAAGACGGCAGATGAAGAGTTAAGGAGAAGCTGCTCAGGGTCCACTGAGTAATAATTCCTCCTCAGTGAGATGGTGTCTGATGATGGACTGATGCAGGGAACGAGGAACAGGGACAAAGCGCTGACGGGGAGTTTGCTGTTCTCTTCTGCCAATCAAAGAACAATCCCCACAAAGACAGACCCTAAAAATAGCTCTGTGCTGGCCACATTACTGCCAGCCTCACCCAAAGGAAGGGCCGTGTGACCAGATCTCTACAGCCCTCAGAGTCCATGGGGACTTAGCCAGTGGCCACAGTGACGCAAACTCCCATCTATGTCTGTGCCCTGGGGAGGAGATGGGCAGGAACCAGATCCTGGGCAGGAGGCATAACCAGTGAGGCCACAGAGGTTTCATCTAATGCATATTTCAGTGGGACCCACTGGGCACAGGGCACAGCTTGTACTCTGAGCATAGGCAGCATTCAACACATGAGGACCAGCTGATGGCAAGTGCTAGAAGCAAACGAAGGAGCCTAAGGAACACGCATGGAATGGCTAGCTAGAAGGTGCTGGGGGAACAGGGCAGGTCGGTACTCAGAAAGAAGCCAAGCATATAAACGCTGAGGCACCGGTGCGCGATGGTGACGCTGGCCCCATGTGAGACCAGAGCAAGAAGAACCAGCCACACTGCTGGCACATAGGCCAGCTACTGGAGACCGGACAGGACCCTGTGGAGGGAGAGCCTGCCCCTCACCTCCTGAAAAGCATGCTCTCCTCAGACAAACGCTTCTTCAGGTGGTCGAGTCTGAGCTGTGTGTGGGCAGAAGCCAGTGCCTTGCCGCAGGGGTGGAGAGAGACAGACAGATGGAGAGTTCACTCAACATGGGAGTAGGGCCAGGGTATGTCTCTCAGACCAGCTGGTCAGGGGAGAGTAGGCAACCAGACTGTGGCAGTGGGTGGGAAGGGTGGGGCCTCCTGCCTGAGGGTAAAAGCCTTGGATAGAGAGGGTGGGGCTGTCTTACCTGAGGGGGAGTGAAGGTAGGACTGAGGGGGAGGGCCGACTGCCCTGCCTGAGGGGGAAGAATTTACCTGTGCTTTGGGAAGTATGTGGGCTCCAGTGGTGCTTCAGGAGCATTCACAGGAGTGCCTTGTGACAGGTGAACAAGCCAGAATTATCTCGGGACAGCACCACAGTGTGAGCTTTCTGGTCTCCTGTCCTCCTCCTCTGCTCTGACAGCATTGGGCCAGCACTCTCAATGGCAAGCTGAGAAAGGAGGAACAGTGTTGGCACTGAGGAACCAACTTCCCACTATAGTTACCACCTCAGGACAGCAGCTGTTGGCAGGAAGCGTGTTAGGGAGTTTGTTACCAGCTGGGATTGGACATTTTTGGTTTCTGACTCAAGACCCTGTTTTCAACTTGAAATGGTTACCCAGGAAGTTACAAAGGTCGTGAGGCTTGCCCCGGTTTTCATCCAGGTGCATGTGAAGGGCTCAGAGGCGTGGCAGGATCGTGGCGTCAGTTAGTGAGTATGTACGTAGGACCTTGCTCATGCTAGTTCCGTGCAGCTCTCAGGTCATCAGTGTTCAGATAAGCAGGTACGGAAGCTGTATTGTTATGTTAACAGAAACAGGACTTGTTCACAGGTTGGGCACACAATAATGAGGACAGGGAAGCACCAACTATGATATGGCTGAGTTTACCAGTTAATTTCTTTGGTGTTTTTATTTATTTATTTATTTTTGCTGGCACAAAATACCCAATGGGAAGCGGTTTATGTAAGGAACGAGTTTTATTCTGGTTTACCATTTCATGGAGAAATGCCCATCACGGAGGAGCAGACAGCTGACATCACATCTTCACTTATCAGGGAGGAAGTAGAAAAGTGAGAGAGCACCAAGCAGGGCAGGACTGTTAACACCTCCTGCTGGCCCCCAGTGACTCACTTCCTCCAGCAAGGCCAAGGCTCTAACCTCCCAAAGGCTCCAGCACCATCCCCTGGGAATCACAGATGCAAACACATGAGTCTATGGGGGTTGGTTTACATCCAAAACCACCATGCTGGGTAAGGAGGTGCCATTTGCTGAGAAAGGGAGAGTTGGGAGTTGAGGTGTTTGCTTAGTTGTGTTTTGGTATAGGGTGGTGGTACTTTTCACAAGATATTTTAGCTTGCTTTATGTATTTGTTTATTTACTTTCTTTGACATAAGGTCACATGTAGCCCAGCCCTGGCTTTGGATTATATACTATATGGGGACGATCATGAACTCCTGTCCCTCTATCAGTTCTGGAGGGCCGGCATTACAGGCGTGTGGTACCACACCTGGTTTATGTGGTACTGGTGAGTGAACCTAGGACATCATGTGTCTTAGGCAAGCACTCTACCAACTGAGGTACACATCACATTTTTGTTTTGGTAACATCCAATTTATTAATCTATTTTGTGATTTTGGCTTTTGGTGCTAAGATTAATAACTCCAGAGCATGGTAATACATGCCTGCGATGCCAACACTTGGGAAGTGGAGTCAGAAGGACTGGGAGTTAAAGGTCAGCCTGTGCTGCACAGTGAGTTTGAGGTCAGACTATTCTATGTGAGAGACTATCTCAAAACAAAATAAAGCAAAACAGTTTTACTTTAAGAAAAATATTTTTATTTATGAGAGAGAGATCGAGCATGCTGGACATGCCAGGGCCTCTTGCCACTGCAAACGAACTGCAGACACATGTCCCACTTTGTGCATCTGACTTTATGTGGGTACTGGGGAACTGAACCCAGCAGCAGGGTTTGCAAGCAAGTGTCTTTAACTATGGGCAATCTCTGTCTGGCCCTGTTCTGTATTTATGTGTAAGTGTGTGGTCCATTCAAGGTGGCTTTTTTTTTTCTTTTTTTTTTTTTTTTTGTGGTTTTTCAAGGCAAGGTCTGGCTCTAGCCCAGGCTGACCTGGAATTCACTATGTAGTCTCAGGGTGACCTCGAACTCATGGCGATCCAACTACTTCTGCCTCCTGAGTGCTGGGATTAAAGGTGTGTGCCACCACACCCGGCTCTCAAGGTGGTTTAGATGGAGGCCCTTCTCCCTCCTTCCTTTTCTCCCTTCCTCTCTGTCTCTTCTGACCTATGTCCATCCACTAGCTGCAGCAGTACTTGTTGCAATCCTGTTTCCTCCATTTAATTGCTTTTGAAACTTTGCCAGAAATCAGCTGGGCATATCTGTGTGGGTCTGTTTCAGTTTCATTGGTATGCCTGTCTCTCTCCATGCCAGTACCATATCATCTTGATTACTATAGTTGTATTTAAGTCTTAAAATCATATGCTGATTTTTCCCATCGTACTCAATTTGGGAGAGTCAGCAGCTTTCCTATGTTGGGTCTTCCAGTCGTTCGTTGGCGGATCTTTCTACTTGTTTAGATTGTCTTTGATTTCTTGTGTTAGGATTTTGTAGTTTTCTGCATACAAGCCCTCTGTGCATTTTGTTGAAGAGATTCTATTGTTAGGTTTAGAAGTTCTCTTATAATTCTTAATGCTGATTCTTTGTCAGATAAGGAACTTTACAGATGTTTTCTCTTATTGTGTGCTTCACATTTTTACTCTGTTGATAGTTGTTTAATACATAAAATCTCCATAAAGTCCAATTTGTTTATTCCTTCTTTTCTTGTTTATGCCTTTTAATTTCATATCTAAGAAATGATTGCTCAATTGCTCAATGGTTAAAGGTGCTTTCTTGCAAAACTTCTTGGCCAGAGTTCGATTCCCCAATTTCCCAGTACCCACATAAAGCCATATATCTGGGGTTTGTATGTGGTGACAAGAAGCCCTGGGTGCCTATTCTCTCTCCTTCCCTCTCTGTCCCTCCCTCTTTCACTCTCTGCTTACAAATAAAGAAATAAAAATACTTTAAAAAGAAAGACTTGCCCAAACCAAAATCAGAAAGCTTTTGTCTTCTTTTTCTAAGATTTTGATATTTTTAAGGTTTTACATTTGGGTCTGTGATTCATTTTTTAAGATTTATTTATAAAAGACAGAGAGATAGGAGAAAATGAGCACACTAGGGCCTCCTGCCATTGCAAATGAATTCTGGCTGTATGCTCTACTTTCTGCATCTGGTGCTGGGGAACCGAGGCTGTCAGGTTTTGCAAGCAAGCACCTCTCACTGATGAGCAGTCTCTCAGGCCCTCTGATCCATTTTGTGCGTGCGTGCGTGCGTGCATGTATGATGTTAGCTGTGGGTACAGCTTCATCCATTTACATTGTATTTCACTGCCCTTTCAAGTGATCTTGGCACTCTTGTTAAAAATTATTTAACCAGCCGGGCGTGGTGGCGCACGCCTTTAATCCCAGCACTTGGGAGGCAGAGGTAGGAGGATTGCCGTGAGTTTGAGGCCACCCTGAGAATACATAGTGAATTCCAGGTCAGCCTGAGCTAGAGTGAAACCCTACCTCGAAAAACCAAAAAAAAAAAAAAAAAAAAAAAAGAAAATTATTTAACCATTTATTCAACATCTTTTTCCCCAGTGCTCCAGCTGTTATGATATTACATTGATCAAAAGGTCTCGACCTGCAGTTTTTATTTCCTTATCTTATTGTACTTGCTACTAGAATGTTCAGTATTATGATTAATAATGGCAAGAACAGATATACTTGCCATAATTCTAATATTAGAAGAAAAGCATTCATTTTTTTTTTCCATGATGTAGAATGTTAACAGTAGGGTTGGATTTGGGAAGTGGTAGATTTCTTTATTAAATTGAGGTAGTTCCTCCTCTTTCTTTTCTGGTAATAATTGGTGCTAAATTTTGTCAAATGCTTTTGCTGCAGTGATATGATCATGTGCCTTTTCTTTAGATAATATGGTGAATTATACTTGACTTTTGAATATTGGAATAGCTTTGTATTCCTGGATTAGAAAATACACAATAATAGCAGATAATTCCTGTATTTGTTTGTTTGTGTGTCATGAGGTGTGTGTAGTGTGTACGTGTATATGTGTGTAGTGTGTACGTGTATATGTGCCCTTGCAATGCCACATGCACTTGTCTGTGGTATAATGTGCTTGTCTGTGGTTGCTGGAGTGAACATCGGATGTCCTTCTCCATCACTCTTCCATCCATTCTTATTTGTTAAAGGTATTTTTAAAGTTATTTCTATTCATTTATTTGAGAGGGGCCAGATAGAGAGAGAGAATGAATGTGCCAGAGCCCTCCAGCTGCTGCAATCAAACTCCAGACACATGTGCCACCTTGTGTATCTGGCTTATGTGGGACCTGAAGAATCAAATCTTTGGCTTTGCAAGCAAGTCCATTAACCACTATACCATCTTTCCAGCTCCTTCATTTTTATTTGAACGGGAGTCTCTTAGTGAATCTGGACCTTGCTGTCACAATTGCACAAGGTCTGGAGATCGCACCCCACGGGACGGGTGTTACAAAAGAGCATGGACAATTCCCGCTGTTTATATAGATCCTGGTGTTACAAAAGTGCATGGACAGTTCCCGCTGTTTATATAGATCCTGGTGTTACAAAAGTGCATGGACAGTTCCCGCTGTTTATATAGGTCCTGGTGTTACAAAAGTGCATGGACAGTTCCCAGGCCTTTATATAGATCCTGGTGTTTGTGCATGGACAGTTCTCTTAAGTTTATATAGATCCTGGTGTTACAAAAGTGATGGATTCTTTTGTTTATATAATCCTGGTGTTACAAAAGTGCATGGACAGTTTGCTAGTGTTTCCTGGTGAAAAGTTCATGGACAATCCCTATTTTATATAGATTTGGTGTTGAAAATCATTTTCCTTTGGTATTTATATATGTCCTGGTGTTACAAAAGTGCATGGACAATTCCGTGTTTATATAGGTCCTTTTGATGGAACATGAGCAGTACCTCAGGCCTCAGGCCCTCATGTTTTAAAAAAGTGTTTTAGTAGAGCTCTCTCCAGCCCAGATGATTCTTTTTTATATAATGTAGTTTACATGTTCTATTTGCTAGTGTTTCTGTTGAGGATTCTTGTATCTCTATTCTAAGGGGTTTGGATTTGAAAATCATTTTCCTTTGACTGCATTTGTCTTGTTCCAGGTCAGAACTGGATCACAGTTTGCCCTGATGTTTTTGAAAATAGTAAAAAACAGTAAAAATTTTAAAAATGTTTAGTAGAATTCTACAGTGAAAGTTTCTGGGCCGAGGAATTTTATTTGGGAAGTTTGTTTTATGTTTTTTAAATGCGTATGTATGCATGTGGAGGTCAGAGAACCACCTCTGGTGTCATCCTCGGGAATGCTGTTCAGCTTTTAAAACATTTATTTTATTGTTTATGTGTATGTGTGTATGTATATGTGCGTGGGTGCATGCGCGTGTGTGTTTCTGTGTGCATTTATGTCTCTGTCCTTTGCATTTCCAGGGTACAGGTGCCTTCAGCTCAAGTTTGAGACATAAGAGGCAAAAAGAAATCCAAGGAGCTCACCTTAGGTCTTGAGGTCCCAGCTGGTTGTGCAGTCTTCCTGGGCTTAACTTTATATATTGTGCTTAGAATATTAACTGTAGTGTAAATGAAAGGAGTAAGGAAGATGATTTGACTACCCCACCTTCCTTTATAAGATATGAGTAACCCATCTTACTTTTGAATTTTGGGGGGGGAGGGGTATTAAGCATTGTCTCACTTTAGCTCCGGCTTACATGGAACTCACTGTGCTGCCAAGACTAGCCTTGAACCCATGGAAATCCTTCGGCTTCAGCCTCCCAAGGGCTGGGATTAAAGGCTTGAGCCACCACCCCAGTGGCTTGGCTTCCGGTGGGAATGATCCAGGAGGAGAAATCACTGGAGCTCGTAGCTCAAGTGGGGGAGGGGATGAGGCTGCTTCTCTTTCCCAGGAAGGTGGTTTTGAGGAGGACTTGCCGGATGGGGGTGGGGGTGGCTTGTGGCTTTTGTGGCTTTTTAGTCCACAGGTCAGAGAGGTGTGGTCTGGGAACATGAGCTACAGTTAAGAGATGGGATTCTCCGGGCTGGGGAGATGCCTCAGCAGTGAAAGGCACTTGCTTGCAAAGCCTGAAGTTCCTCAGTACCCACATACACAAAATGGTGCATACATCTGGAGTTTGTTTGCAGCAAGGGGTCCTAGCATACCCATACACACACATCCTCTCTCTCTCTCTCTCTCTCAAAAATTTAAAAAACAGAAGGGGGCTGGAGAGATGGCTTAGTGGTTAAGGCACATGCCTGTAAAGCCTAAGGACCCAGGTTTGATTCTCCAGGTCCCACATAAGGCGTCTGGAGTTCGTTTGCAGTGGCTAGAGGCCCTGGTGTGCCCATTCTCACTCTTTCTCTCTTTCTCTCCCTCTCTCTGTCTCTAATAAATAAACAAATGAAAAATAAAAACTTTTTTAAAAAGAGGCAAAAAAAAAAAAAAAAAAAAAAAAAAAACCCAGAAGGGATTCTGAATGCCAGTTCTGGGTTGACAACCAGACTGGAGTCAATGTTCAGAGCTCTGAGTCAGTCCAGAACCCAGGGCTCTCCAGGCTCAGAGTCTGCCAATCTTGCCAGGCTGACAGATGCTGGAGGGCAGGAGTCCTGTCATGAGCCTTGGAGCCCAGTACGGCTTTAGGGCAGGACTCAGGCTGTCCTGCTTTAGTCTTGCTATCTGAAGGGAGGTGCCCACCCTCGGTATCAGCCTCTAGCACTAGATGCACATGGAGATAAAGGTTCTCCACTTGGGCTGAGGAGATGGCTTAGCAGTTAAGGTGTTTGCCTGCAAAGCCAGAGGACCTAGGCTCCACTCCCCCGGACCCACGTAAGCCAGATGCACAAGGTGGCACACACTTCTGGAGTTCATTTGCAGTGGCTGGAGGCCCTGGCATGCCCATTCTCTATCTTTCTCTCTCTAGTAAATAATTAAAAGATTCTCCACTCCCCTTGACCAAGTTCACAGGGCCCCAAAACAGCAAACCACCCCTGGAGCTAAATTGGATTCTGAGGAGTTTGCCCTTTTATGGGCTGTGTTATACAAAGTGAACGATCTGGGGAGATAGCCATTCTGCTGTTAGCTTTCATATCATACTGCAATGCTGGGCTGTCTTTGCCCAGGCACAGACTGAGCGATGCAAACTAGGGGCTTGTGAGGAGTGCAGTGTTGAAACTCATATAGCCTCTTGAGTTTTGGGCGCTGCTGCAGACAAGACAGTTGGACATGGACCTTGGAGCCTGTGGGGCTCTGTTTGGGAGGAAGTAGCTTTGGAGCTGTTGGGAGAGGCTGTGGACGGCTTGCCAAAGAGGTGACCTGCCAGACTGAAGCTGGGTGTTTGGTCCTCAGGACCCGCTCCTGGCTTTTCAGCTTTGCTGAGCAGTGGCTGGGAGTGCAAATTCCTCTGGTCCTCTGGTTGCTTCTGCCTGGAGGCAGGCTCTGTGGGGCAAGGGCAAGTCAGTCTGACCATGCCTGGACTCCCCCCATTCCCCCATCCCCCGCCTGGACCTTTCTGAGGATCTGTGTGTGCATCTGTCCTTCCTCATTTCCTTCTCCTTGCTTCCAGACAAATGATGCAGCTGGTAACACCTGGAACTGGCTCTACTTCATCCCTCTCATCATCATCGGCTCTTTCTTTATGCTCAACCTGGTGCTGGGCGTGCTTTCAGGGTAAGGCCCACGGACTCGCAGGCTACCCTATGCTCTCATTCTCAGTCCACGGCAGGCCTGTGGGGCACCACCTGTGTTCTCAGGCCCCGCAGGCACATAGCTATCTTTCCACTCTGCTCTGGGGCTGGTATTCAGGGCTGACATGGGGAGAGAAAGCTGATGTGACAAAGGAGGTAGAGGGTGTCAGGCTGGCCTGTCTCTCTGCCCCCACGAGTGTCGGAATACCCAGATGGCCTCATTCTTCCCATCCTGAACATGCCTGAGATGGGCTGGGGATCAAGCCACAAGGAGTAGCTGCCACATTCTCCCAGGAAAGAGCAGACCTAGAGGAAGGCATTTTCTGGAACTACAGTGGTCCTTAACCTTTGCTCTGTCCTGTAAGGGGTTTGACTGTCACCACCCTGCCTTTCTAAGAACCTCTAAAAAGTCCATCTGAGCCCTCCAGGGACAGATTAGATGCCCCCAGTCTTGTGGGACAGACAGGGGAGGCCTTTTCAGAACCCTGAGCAGGCAAGTGACTAGGGGACAACTTGTGTGAGACCCAGAAAGAAACTAGGACTGAGCCAAGGGAAGGAGGGAAGAGGCTCTGCTAGGCAGAACACAGCAGGGCTGGTGGCTCAGCAATATTAAAAAGCATGTGCTCTGGGTGCCCAGAGCTGAACCTAGAGAGGCCAAGGGCCCTGGGGGACTGGCCTCGGCCTACCTGGAGGGTGGTCTGTGGCCTGCACCTCCTCTCCAGACGATTTGTTTGGGGCTCCACACCCCACGTTTACAGACCCGTTTGTTCTTCCCACTGCACGGCGCAGGGAGTTTGCCAAGGAGCGAGAGCGGGTAGAGAACCGCCGAGCCTTCCTGAAGCTCCGCAGGCAGCAGCAGATTGAGAGGGAACTGAATGGGTACCTGGAGTGGATCTTCAAGGCTGGTGAGCATCTGTGTGAGTGGGCAGCGGCACTCCTGGCCTGTCCTCTTGCCCACCTTGCTCCTGGCTGGGGTCCCTGGGCTCCGGGGTTCAGCCCAGTGGAAAAAAGAAAGGCTGAGATGGTCTGTAGGGCTTTGTCCTCTCCAGCCCATGCAGGGTCCAGTCCCAGGCAGACATATGATTGAGCACATGATAGTGACAGCCCCACTGAATGGCATGGCCCAGCATAGAGCTGGTCCCTCACATTGCACCTGAGTGCCCTGAGGGTTCACCCTTCACTACCACCACCACCAAGCCCTTGCTTTGGGAAAAGTAAGCTTGGACTTTGACCAACTTCCTTTTTTTTTTTTTTTGGAGAGAGACACAGAGAGACAGGGAGAGAGGGAGAGGAAGACAGATAGAGAATGGGTGCGCCAGCAGCCTCTCAGCTGCTGCGAATGAACTCCAGATGTGTGCGCCCCCTTGTGGAAAAGTGTAGCATTGCACCCTTGCATCACTTTGCATCTGGCTAAACATGGGACCTGGAGGTTGGAACTGGCATTCTTAGGCTTAGCAGGCAGGTGCCTTAATTGCTAAACCATCTCTCCAGCCCTGACCAACTTCCTCTAGCTGTGGGCCATTGCCTTTCTGCCTGAGGTTATCACAAGTGCTTCCCGTGTGGTGAACTCAGTAGTAGCTGCTCTCGGGGATTACCATTTGTGGGTTGAGTGTGGGATGGACTCAGGATGGATGTGCCTATCTGGAGTATGATCTGGGTCTCGGTAGAAGAGGAGTAGCCATAGCTCAATGGATGGTGTGGATGTGTATGGTGAAGCGCGGACGGATGCTTCCAGAGTAGTTCCCCAGGTGTTCTTTGGATTAGCCTCGTGGGGAATGGGCAGGAAAGCCCTGACCTGAGCTTTGTTCCTCACAGAGGAAGTCATGCTGGCTGAGGAGGACAAGAATGCAGAGGAGAAGTCCCCTTTGGATGGTAGGTAACCTTGACCGCTCTTCTCAATGTAATAGGAGGAGCACAGGAACCTGTTTCCCTAGGTCATTCTGCCATGTATAGCTGTGTCTGCGTGTCTGTCACCATAAAACATGAGTCTTGAGCATGGACTTCTGATGCACGCATGTGCTGTCTTTGTAGGAAGCTTTGCTTCCATAAGCTTCACACTCGTAGGGTTTAAGATGAGTTCTGTCTGTTCCAGGACTTTGGGTTAGGGTTGGCCCTAAATCCATGGAAGATTCCTGGGCACCACACAGTGTACTTAGTAGTATGGGGGTCTCCACTGCTATCAATACATGCCCAGCTGTAGGAGGGCTCAGATCAGGGCCCAAGGACACAGCAGTGCTATCTCAGCTGGCCACACCTATTCTGAGCAGCTGTGCACCTGCTCTCTGTATCCCCTTGTTTGGGAGGGAAGGGAACACAGACCCACCTTCCAGATCTTTTATCCTTCCTGCTTGAGGTGTGAGCAACACACGAGTGGTGGGAAGTCACCCTGCCCCAGCTGTAGCTTCAGAACAGGCATTGGCACAGCTGAAAGACACCCCGAGGCAGGTCCCCAGAGGCCGCAGCTCACACCAGGCTCCACTATCCTTTGTTTAAAGCAGTGTTGAAGAGAGCCGCCACCAAGAAGAGCCGAAATGACCTGATCCACGCAGAGGAGGGAGAGGACCGGTTTGCAGACCTTTGTGCTGTTGGTGAGTATCTGGGGGGGGGGGGTCTTTCCAACTCTGAGGTCCCCCCCCGGCTGGATGGAGAGCATAGACTCCTCCTACTGCTCCAGGCAGACACTCTTGGGGGTTCCTTCCGGCCTAGTGTCTGATCATTCCCTTCAGTGCCCTTTGCTGGCTACTGCCACTCAGCCCCACCATGCCCTGTGGACAGAGCCTAGAGCAGGAGGGATGGCAGGCTTCTGCTCGGCTGTTGATGTGGATGGTCTTCTGGCCTGGGCATTGAGAGGGGACCCTGCTTAATGTTTCCGGTTTAGTTCTCACAGTGTCAGAAATGCCTGAAGCCTACATGCTGCCACATCCAGGATCTGTCACAGATGTGTAAGAGAGGCTTACAAGCCAGCAGTGCTGAGGTCTCACAGCAAGCCCGTCTGGACTTCCTTGCCCAGAAGTCTTGAATGTTTTCTCATTGTGCTGTGAACTACACCAGACTCTTTAACGAAAGCACATCTAATCTTGTCCTGACCCAGGCCCAGGAAACCCCTGTTGGCCACTTAGAATACCATGCTCCTTTCCAGGCTTCACGTACCGGCACATGTGTGTGCCTTACATGCACACACCATATATGAATGAGCATATAAGCGTGCCTTACATACACATGCCATATATGCATACAGTGTTCAGGGCAGCTATGCCTGTGACAAAAATAATTTTCTTTTTCTTTTTTTTTTTTTTTTTGAGGTAGGGTCTCACTCTAGCCTAGGTTGACCTGGAATTCACTATGTAATCTCAGGGTAGCCTCGAACTCATGGTGATCCTCCTACTTCTGCGGGATTAAAGTTGTGTGCCACCACACCCGGCACAAAAATAATTTTCTATTAACTGCTCACCACCTTTTGGGAATCCCTGAACTCAGTCTGATTCTACTTCCCTCTTACTACGAGGAGCACCTGTGAGGCATCTCGCCGTTCTGGTTTTTCCCTCAGAAATACCATTCCCTTGTTTCTAGCTTTGCTCCTCATCATGAGAAGTGTTACCCCAGATTCTTGTAAACATCTGTTTTTCCTTACCAGTGCTTTTGTCTTTATGGGAAGGATTCCCAGGGTAGGCTGCTGAGGTTCGTAGGTTTCTCTGCACTTTCATCTGATGACGTCACCTGTTAGCCATGCAAAACGGCATTTGCCGCTTACCTTGGCTAGATGTTGTTGCTCCTTTTGGGTTCTGCATTTGGGACAATTGGATGAGTATGAAGTAGTATTTCACTGGATTTCTTTTTTTGTTTTTTTTTTTTGCAAGGTAGGGTTTCACTCTGGTCCAGGCTGACCTGGAATTAACTATGTAGTCTCAGGGTGTGGATTTCTTTTTTTTAAATATATTTTATTTATTTATTTGAGACAGAGAAAGAGACAGAGAGAGAGAGAGAGAGAGAAAGGAGAGAATGGGGGCTCCTGGGCATCTAGCCACTGCAAACGAACTCCAGATGCATGTTCCCCTTTGTGTATCTGGCTTACGTGGATCCTGGAGAATCAAACCCAGGTCCTTTGGCTTTGCAGGCAAACACCTTAACCTCTAAGCCATCTCTCCAGCCCTGGAACTGTAGTTCTTGTTTTATTGACTGCTAGTGATTTTGACCCTCTTGTTGCCCTGAACAAATGGGTACACTATTCATTCTTCTCCTGGGTCATTTGTATTTATTTTATAATAAAATCATAATAAGAGTGTGTTATAGATCTAAATCTATTTTTTTTGTAATTTTTTTATGAGAGAGAGAAAACTGACACACCAGGGCCTCCAGCCACTGTAGTAGAACTCAAGACGTGTGTGCCGTCTTGTGTGCATGTGCGACCTTGCATGCTTGTGTCACTTTGTGTATCTGGCTTACCTGGGACCTGGAGAGTCCAACATGGGTCCTTAGGCTTCGCAGGCAAGCTCCTTAACCAATAAGCCATTTCTTCTGCCTAAATTTAATTTTTAAAAAGTTATCATGAATTATTTAGATGATTTCCTTTGATTCTTATCTGACCTAATTTTTTTCTGATTTTTAAAATTTTTATTTATTTGCAATAAGAGAGAGAGGGGGAGGGAGGGAGAGAGGGAAGGAGGAGAGAGAATAGGTATATTAAGGCCTCTTGCTACTGCAAATGAACTTCAAATAATGCATGCAGTACTTTGTGTATCTGACTTTACTTGGGAATAGGGAAATTGAACTCTGGCTGTCAGGCTTTGCAAGCAAACATCTTTAACTCGTGAGCCATCTTGCCAACCCTATTCTGATTCTGTAAAATGAATTGGGGTTGTTAAAAAAACTTTGTTTGTTTGTTTGTTTGTTTGGAGATAAAGTCTCAATTAACCCAGGCTGGTTTGGAACTCACTGTAGCCCAGGTTGGCCTTGAACTCACAGCGATCTTCCTACCTCAGCCTTTTGAGTGCTGGGATTAAAGGTGTGAGCTACCATGCCTGGCTGAAAAAAACAAACCTTACTGTGGAAAATCATTTAAATAACAGTAGAATTATTTATAAGCCAAATAAACTGTGAATGTGCTGGTGGGGGAAGAAAGAAAGGAGGAGGAGGACTAAAGAGGAGGGAGGGAGGAAAAGAGGGAAAGAGAGAATGAATTTGGGCCTTTTTTTTTTTTTTTGGAGAGAGACAGAGAGAGAGGGAGAGGAAGACAGATAGAGATGGGCGCGCCAGCAGTCTCAGGTGCTGCGAACGAAATCCAGATGTGTGCGCCCCCTTGTGGTCAAGGGCGGCATTGTGCCCTTGCATTTCTTTGCATTTGGCTCAACGCGGGACCTGGAGATTGGAACCAGCGTTCTTAGGCTTAGGGGGCAGGCGCCTTAACTGCTAAGCCACCTCTCCAGCCCAAATTTGGGCCAATTTTGTAATTTATTTTTTATTAAGAAATCTAGGGCTGGAAAGATGGCTTAGCAGTTAAGGCACTTGCTTGCAAAGCCAAAGGACCCAGGTTCGATTCCTCAGGACCCATGTAAGCTAGAAGCACAAGGTGGCACATGCATCTGGAGTTCATTTACAGTGGCTAGAGGCCCTGGTGTGCTCATTCTCTCTCTCTCTTTCCCTCTTTCTCTCAAATAAATAAATAAATAAATAAATTTTTAAAAATGTATTTCTCTGAGTGTTAACTTGTTTCTACATGTAGTATTCTCATACAGTCTATTTAATCTCTGCAGTAAATATGCACTGTGCTGTGTGTGAAGGAGGAAATGGTAGGGAGGGGAGGGGTCTGAAGGGTCTGAGTGTTGACATTTTAAGCAGAATGGCCATTGATGGCTTTAAGACAAAGGATGTTGAGTCAAGAACTGGGAAAGAGTAGAGAGGAAAGAACATTCCAGAAATGAACATTCAGACACCCTGAGATAGGAATGTGCCTGGCATGCATGAGAGATGTTAGGGGCTGAAGGTGAGCTTGGTCTCACTAAGGACTCCTCATGGCCATGGTGGGGCTACAGGGGCATCCCCTGGCTTTCACCAAAGTGGGGAAAGGCAGAAGCAGGGAGGCCAGTTTGAAGGACAGTGTAAAATTCTGTCAGATGGTAGTTGGGGCCTGGATTGAGTGGTGGCAGAGAGAAGATGGTAAATGTTCGGATCACTTTGAAGACAGGCAACAGCACTGCTGGCCGGTTGGGAGTGCTTAGGAGTAGGACAGATAATCAACTGTGGGGTTCAGCTGAGCAGTGGGAGGGTGAGAAGCGCTCTGACTGGGAGAAAAAAACCACATGGTAAATATGGGGGTAGTGCTGAGAATCCAGATTGCGGGGCTGGAGAGATGGCTTAGCAGTTAAGGTCCTTGCCTCCAAAGCCCCAGGACCCAGTACCCATGTAAGCCAGATGCACAAGGTGGTGCATGCGTCTGGAGTTCATTTGGAGTTTGTTTGTAGTGGCTAGAGGCCCCGGCACACCCATTCTCTCCCCAACCCAAGTAAATAAATATTTTTTTAACAAAAAAGAATCTGGGGGCTGGAGAGTTAGCTTAGCAGTTAAGGTGCTTGCCTGCAAAGCCAAAGTAAGGAACAATGTTCAACTCTCTAGATGGCACGTAAGCCAGGTGCACAAAGGTGAGGCAAGTGCAAGCACGCACATGCCCACTAGATAGCACAAGCGTCTGGAGTTCGATTGCAATGGCTGAGGCCCTGGTGTGCCAATTCTCTCTCTCTTTTTGTCTCTCTCTGTCTCTACAATAAAAAATTTAAAAAGTTTTAAAAAAAGAGTCTGGGTTGGTACAGGCATTTGGGGTGTGTGCTAGAGACCAAGCATATGTCACAAGGCACTCTGTGTGGGTGGAGGTGGAGGTGTGGGGCGGAGGGGGCTACTGGATGTGTCCAGTTGTCTTAGCTGGTTGTGGCTCTGAGGCTGATGCAGACCCTGCCAAAGTGGCTTTGCTGCTCTCTTTCACCCAGTGCATCCATCCTCACTTCTCTTTTTTCTTACCTAGGATCATACTGAGTTAACATATAACTGATGAGTATTAGATAACCAGAGTTTTAGATTTCTTTTTCTTTGTTTATTTTTAGTATTATTTTCCTCATTTTAAATTTATCATTTTACTCATTATTATTATTATCATATTTTTTCATTGCTTTGGTTTCCTTTATTATTTTTCTAATCTCTTAAAAATATGTAATAACCTGAGCATAGTGGCACATATCTTTAATCCCAACACTCAGGAGGCAGAGATTAGGAGGATCGCTGTGAGTTTGAGGCCACCCTGAGACTATATAGTGAATTCTAGCTCAGTCTGTACTAGAGCAAAACCCTACCTTGAAAAACCAAAGAATCAAAACAAAATAAAATGTAATCTTTTTCCCCTCCTTCTTCCCTCCCTCCCTCCTCTCTCTTTCTTTTCTTTTCTTTTCTTTTCTTTTCTTTTCTTTTCTTTTCTTTTCTTTTCTCTTCTTTCTTCTTTCTTATAATGAGGCATTTTGGCCATATCTTTTCCTCTGTATAAAGCTTTGTTTTTCTTTCTTTCTTTCTTTCTTTCTTTCTTTCTTTCTTTCTTTCTTTCTTTCTTTTTCTTTCTTTCTTTCTTATTTTTGGAGAGAGATACAGAGAGAGACAGAGAGGGAGACAGATAGAGAATGGGTGCACCAGCAGTCTCTCAGCTGCTGTGAACGAAATCCAGATGCGTGCACCCCCCCCCCTTGTGGGCAAGTGTGGCATTGCGCCCTTGCGTCACTTTGCATCTGGCTAAACGTGGGACCTGGAGATTGGAACCGGGTTCTTAGGCTTAGCAGGCAGGTGCCTTAAACGCTAAGCCATCTCTCCAGCCCTTTGCTGTACTTTCTGTTAGTTTCTAGATCATAGTCTTTATTTTATTTTATTTTGATTTTTCAAGGTAGGGTTTCACTCTAGCCTGAGCCAATTTGGAATTCATTATGTAGTCTCAGGGTTGCCTCAAACTTACAGCGATCCTCCTACCTCTGCCTCCTGAATGTTGAGATTAAAGGTGTGTACCACCACACTTGGCTTTCATATTCCTTTTTTTTTGTTTGTTTGTTTTGAGGTAGGGTCTCACTCTGGCCCAGGCTGACCTGGAATTAACTATGTAGTCTCAGGGTGGCTTTGAACTCACGGTAATCCTACTACCTCTGCTTCCCAAGTGCTGGGATTAAAGGCGTGCGCCACCACACCCGGCTTTCATATTCTTTTTTAAAAAATTTTATTTATTTATTTATTCAAGAGAGTGAGAGAGGGAAAGAGGCAGGCAGAGAGAGAGAGAGAGAGAGAGAGAGAGAGAATGAGCACACCAGGGCCTCCAGCCACTGCAAATGGACTCAGACACATGTGCCACCTTGTGCATCTGGCATATGGGGTCCTGGGGAATTGAACCGAGGTCCTTTGGCTTTGCAGGCAAATGCCTTAACCACTAAGCCATCTCTCCAGCCCCCATATTCTTTTAAAAATATTTTTTAAAATTTATTTGCAAGCAGAGAGAGATAGAATGAGTACACCAGGGCCTCCAGCCATTGCAAACAAATTTCATATGCATGTACCACCTTGTGCATCTGGCTTTATGTGGGTACTGGGGAATCGAACCTGGGTCCTTAAACTTTGCAGGCAAGTGCTTTAACCATTGAGCTATCTCTCTGTCCTGGATCCATATTTTTTTTACTTTCCTTTTTGAGTGAAAGTTTGTCAAGGACTATGCTTTTTAAATTTTTTAATTTTTTTATTCTTGAGTGATAGAGAAAGAGAGAGAGAGGGAGAGAGAGAGAGAGAGAAGAAAGAGAGAGAGAATGGACGCACTGGGGCCTTTTAGCCACTGTGAATGAGCTTCAAATGCATGTGCCCCTTGGGTTGGATGTGCAACATTTTGCACTTGCGTCACTGTGCATCTGGATATGTGGGACCTGGAAATTAGAACATGCATTTTTAGGCTTTGCAAGCAAGCTTCTTAATTGCTAAACCATCTCTCCAACCTAGATTATCCTTTTTAAAAAAATATTTTTATTTATTTGCGTGCGTGTGTGCATGTGTATACTGCTGGGTCTCCTGCCACTGCAAATAAATGCCAGATGCATGTACCACTTTTTGCATCTGGCTCTATATGGGTACTGGGGAATTGAACCCAGGCTGGCAAGTTTTACAAAGTTCCTTTAACTGCTGAGCCATCTCTCCAGTCTCCCACCTCCTTTTCTTTTTCTAAAATTTTTGTTTATTTATTTATGTGCAAGAGGACACAGAGAGAATGGGCATACAGGGCCTCCAGCCACTGCAAATGAAACCCAGATACATGCGCCAACTTATGTATCTGGCTTACGTGGATACTAGGGAATCGAGCCTCGAACCGGGGTCCTTAGGCATCACAGGCAAGTGCTTAACCACTAAGCCATCTCTCCAGCCCTCCCATCTCCTTTTCTTGAGATAGGGTCTTATACTAACTTAGACTGACTATGAACTCTTTATATAGTCTAGGGGGCTGGACTTGAACCCACAGAGATACTACTCAGCTTCCTGAGTGCTAGGATTATAGTTACGAGAGAGAAATAGAGAAAGAGAGAGAGAGGGTGCACCAGGGCCTTTAGCTGCTGAAAACGAACTCCAGATGCATGAGCCACCTTGTGCTTTGTGGTAAGTTGATAAGTAGGTATGATGTTTGAATCATCTTTAATGACAGTGTTATCAGATCAATCTCTTAAGTTTATAAATGTTCAACTTGTGAGTTCACAGCCAATCTTTAAAAGTTTCATTAGTATCACCAAAAAAAGTGCTGTGTTCTGATGGTGAGTCAGAGATTCAAATTGCGCATGTGTTTATGAAAGTGAAGTTTGTTGATTAATTCCAGTACTCTGTCTTAGGTATGTCCCCTGGATCTGTCACTCCTGAAAGATACTGGCTTTATTCTTCTTTTCAGGGGCCTCCATCAGCATTCTGTCTGTCATCACATCACACAGGTTCTTTTTTGTTAGTTTATTTGTTTTTAAAAATATATTTTATTGGGCTAGAGAGATGGCTTAGCGGCTAAGGCGCCTGCCTGCTAAGCCTAAGAATGCTGGTTCCAATGTCCAGCAGTTCTGATCTCCAGGTCCCACGTTTAGCCAGATGCAAAGTGAGTCAAGGGCGCAATGCCACACTTGCCCACAAGGGGGCGCACGCATCTGGATTTCGTTCACAGCAGCTGAGAGACTGCTGGCGCGCCCATTTCTGCTCCCTTTCCCTCTCTATCTTTCTCTGTGTCTCTCTCCAAAAATAAATAAAAAATAATAATAAAAAAATTTTAAAAATATATTTTATTTATTTATTTGAGAGAAAGAGGCAGAGAGAGAGAGAATGGGCACGCCAGGGCCTTCAGCCACTGCAAACGACTCCAGATGCATGCGCCTCCTTATGCATCTGGCTTACATGGGGCCTGGAGAGTAGAATTGGGATCTTTTGGCTTTGCAGGCAAACACCTTAAACGCTAAGCCATCTTTCCAGCCCTCACACAGATTCTTTTGTTTGGTTGGTGTTTTTTTTTTGCAAGGCGAGGTCTCACTGTAGCCTGGCTGACCTCAAACTCTCTCTGTAGCCCCAGGCTTGCCTTGAACTCAAGGCAATCCTCCTACCTAAGCCCTGCCAAGTGTTAGGACTAAAGGTGTGCGCCACCGTGCCCAGCTTCATCACAGTGTCTGGTTACTTCCCCCAACTGGGCGGTTCGATCTTGTTTGACTGTGTATGTCACTGTTCTGTTTTTGTTACTATCATTGTCTTTGGTTTTTGGTGGCTTCCACGTGGCACTTTGTTCTGGCTTCATTTTCTGTTCTTCTTTATGATTTTAAGTATCCTTATAAAATGTAGTTATCTTGGGCCCAGTCTCGTGGTCTCATGCGATTTATTCTTTCCTTGTTGTTTTCTATTTGTTATTTATATGACGTGTCTGTGGTTTCTGGCTTTGTCTTTATTTTCCTGCATGGATCAAACTGAGGTCTTCTGTCTTAGTGTCCTTACCATCTTTACCATTAAGATACTTTATTTCCTTCATTAAATTTCTCAGTCTATATTTGTTTTGCCCCACTCAACCCTTTATTATGTGGCTTTTGCTGAACTTCCCCCTGCTGGTGTGGCCCGCACACTGTCAGTCCCTTGCCCAGGCTCCCAGAGGCCTCTGCTGCTCTCTGAGTCACTTTCCCGTGTGCTCTCTGCTCTAGCCCTCGCTCACCATAGGACAGCCTCCTCTGGGTCCACTCCGTGCTGCCCTGTGTCCATTAGTCAACCTAGGCAAGCTGTGTGGGTGAAGACTCTGAGTACCTGTATGTTCTGCCTTTTCTTGGTCCTCGCCATGTGTGACACCTGGGCTCCTGTGGCCAGTTCCCCCGGGACTCTGTAACCATGACTCTGTCTTAGGTGTAAGACCTGTTGGCTTCTTCTGTTTTCAGTGTCTGGAGCCCAGTGGCCCTAGCCTGTAGCTCAGATCTCCTTTCAGTGGGGGATGGTTTCTCCACTTAATTATCTTTATTTTTCTTTTAGAATTTATTTTTATTAGAGAGAGAGAATGAAAGAGAGAATGAGAGAGGGAATGAATGGGCGCACCAGGGCCTCTAGCCACTGCAAACAAACTCCAGATGCATGCACCACCTTGTGCGTCTAGCTTATGTGGGTCCTGAGGAATTGATCCTTGGTCCTTTGGCTTTGCAGGCAAGCACCTTAACTGCTAAACTATCTCTCCAGGCCTACCTAATTATTTTATCTCCTTTCATCTGCTGAATGATTTATGAATGGAATTTTATTTTTTTTCTCTAAAAAGTTTCTTTCAGCTTTTTTTTTTTTTTTTTTTTCGAGGTAGGGTCTCACTCTGGCCCAGGCTGACCTGGAATTCACTATGTAGTCTCAGGGTGGCCTTGAACTCACAGCGATCCTCCTACCTCTGCCTCCCGAGTGCTGGGATTAAAGGCGTGCACCACCACGCCCGGCTTCAGCTTTGTTTTGGTTTGCCTGGCACTGTCCTTGAATCTTTGGGACTCTGGACTTTCCCCAGGTCCCATCAGAGCCCAAGGATTCACTTGCATCCAGGGCCCATAGGCAGGGCTTGGGTCCTGGCAGGGAGGATGGGGGACCATGCTTGGACTTCGTGTCCCCTGTCTTCTGCCCCCTTGTGCTGCCCTGTAGCCGAGAATAGCTGTGTCCTAGGCCACATATTACCCCTCCATCCACACTTGCTCAGTAGGCTGTGATACAAACCTTGCCATGCAGCCCTGGATTGTCTTGCTAAATCTCCCGCAACCATGGGAGGTCTAGGGGATGTGTGCTCTCTCTATATCCAAGGGGGTGGCTTCCAGGTATGCGATGTGTTCCAGGGCACATACTAAGGACAAGGGGTGGTGGCAGTTTGGGGCTATGTCCACTTGTTGCTTGAGCCATGGGACATTCAAGGTGTCATGTTGGGATAGGCCAACAGGGCTGGAAGAACCTTGGCAGTCTTCTTTCTCCTCTATGGTCTCTGGAAGGTTGACAACAGGGAATCTTGATCATCTTATGACCTATGCCTCCCTTGGGGTCTAGCTTAGACAACCTATGCACATTATTTAAAAAAATATTTTATTATTTATTTGAGAGAGGAAGAGGCGGAGGGAGGGAGGGAGAGAGAGAGAGAGAGAAACAGAGAGAAAGAGAATGGGTGTGCTAGGGCATCCAGCCACTGCAAACGAATTCCAGATGCATACACCACCATGTGCATCTGGCTTACGTGGGTCTTGGGGAATAGAACCTGGGTCCTTTGGCTTTGCCGGCAAGTGCTTTAACCGCTAAGCCATCTCTCCAGCCTTATGCACATTATTGAATAAATCATACCAACCAGGGCCAGAGAGGACCCTGTGGACACTGGTGCTTCTCATGGCTAGTGGAGTCCGCGTATGTGTGTGGTTGTGCCTATGAGCCATGCTGTCATTCAAGGGCTGAGTTAACTCTGGAGTCCCCCTAGCTTGAAGATCCCAGATCTTTTTTTATTTTTTTTGAGAGAGAGACACAGAGAGAGAGAGAGGGAGGGAGAGGAAGACAGAGATGGGTGTGCCAGCAGCCTCTCAGCTGCTATGAACGAAATCCAGATGTGTGTGCCCCCTTGTGGTCAAGTGCAGCATTGCGCCCTTGCGTCACTTTGCATCTGGCTAAATGTGGGACCTGGAGATTGGAACCTGCGTTCTAGGTTTAGGAGGCAGGTGCTTAACTGCTAAGCCATCTCTCCAGCCCCCCCCCTTTTTTTGAGAGAATTATTTTCATTATAGAACACTTATGCTGAAAGCACAGAAGGTGACAAGAATCTCAGTCTCTCAAGATTTTCCCACAAAAGTTATGATTTGAATCATGTGTTTAACAGGGAGCTTGATGGAGCTACCAGCCAGAGCAGGCTGGAGTGTGCACATAGGGGCTGCTAGCTGGGAAATGAGGTCTGTGGTTATTGAGTTCTGGAGACCCAGGCCCATAAAGTGCTCTGGAGGGATATTGGCCCGGTTGTTCATGCTTCCTGCTGGAGGAGACCCAGGTCTCGGTGAATTTAAGGCTGAGACATCTGTTTTGGTGATACAGGAGTCCCCACAAGTTACATTCAGGGGTCCCTAGCATGTCTTGAGTGTGTGATTAGAGTGAAGATCTGGGGGACTTCCTGGGTAACCTGAGGGGGAGTATTTTGTGTAGATATTCCTGTTGCTTTGACTGTGTGATTGTCTGCCCATATGTCGTGGACAGTGGACATGTGTGGGGTGTGGCTTGGCAGTTGTGAAAGGACATGTTCCCACAAGGTAAGGCCTTTCTTTTTTTAATATTTTATTTTATTTTTAATATATTTTATTTATTTATTTATTCCCAACATCTTTTTTTTTATTTGCAAGCAGAGAGAGAGAGAGAGAGATAGGAGACAGACGGAGTGAGAATGGGCATGCCAGGGCCTCTAGCCACTGCAAACAAACTCCAGATGCATGTGCCCCCTTGTGCATCTGGCTTAAGTGGGTCCTGGGGAATTGAACCTGGGTCCTTTGGCTTTGTGGGAAAATGCCTTAACTGCTAAGCCATCTCTCCAGCCCTTATTTATTTATTTATTTGAGAGAGAGAAAGAGGCAGCGGCAGAGACAGAGAAAGAGAATGGGTGTGCCAGGGCCTCCAACCACTGCAAATGAACTCCAGACTCATGTGCCACCTTGTGCATCTGACTTACGTAGGTCCTGGGTCCTTTGGCTTTGCAGACAAATGCCTTAACCACTAAGCCATCTCTCCAGTCCCTATGAGGCCTTGCTTATGTGAGGGTGGCTAGTCCTTTCTTAGATGGTCTGGTGAGCCTGATGGCAGTGTGGTCTCCACAGAGACTTTGCCCATTGTCTTCCTGGACACACACACACACACACACACACACACACACACACACGGCAGTTTGCATGAGTCATGTCCTCTTTACCCACCTTCCCTAGTGGCCCTGGGCGTATGCAGTTGCATGCGTGTGTGCATGCCAAATATATTCCTCTCCTGCGAGCATCCAGTTGGATCTTTGACCAGAGTGAGCCTGGACATGGGCTAGGTATGTGCTGGGTGTGAATGTGCAGCACAGAGGTTCTGTGTGACCGTGTGAGTGTGAGGGTGCATGGGATCTGATGCTGTGGCCTGCTCTGTGTGTCTAGTCCCCATTTCTGCAGGGTATACTGCCTCCTCCCCAGCCCCTGTTGCCTCTGAAGGGAGCAGAACCTTGTTCTCAGCCCTCACCAGCTCTGACTTATGCCAGTGGCTGCCCACATGGTATAGATAGGAGACTGTGGTTGGCTTCATGGAGGGCTATGAGGGAGCATGGTCTTCCGTGGGTGTGACTTGGGGCATCCAGAGCTGGGCTGGGGCTTCCTCATGAACGTCTTGGAGATCGTCACTAGCAGATGAATTTCTTCTGCACTCTCCTCAGGGCCCTGGCTGTTGTGACAGCTTCTGCCCGTGGACAAGTTCCTTCAAAGGTTCAGGGACCTGGTCTCATTTTCCCAAACTGATAATGTTTTCAGCGTGCATACACATGTATGTAACACACATTCCACATTCGTACATAGGGACCCTATGTCCAGATTCTCAGAGAACCCCTAGCTGGGCAGCAATGTGGTGCTCCCAGTAGATCACCAGGCCCTCGGTGCACAAACTAGGGCAGCAGTGCACACTGGCAGAGACATAGTGCTATCCAGACACAGCCAGGCCCTGTACCACATCCCTCCCACACCCCCAGAACCTCCAGGCACCTACAGAGACCATTCACTCATTCGTCAATATTTATTGAACCCATCTCCGTGCAAAAACATGTCAAAACAACAATGTGGCACAGTCCGGGAATGTTGCCCTCTGGTCTGAGAAGTGGGTGTAGAACAGCAAACAGAGGGACACTTGGTGATGAAGGTCACGGTCACTGTTGGGGAATTGGGCTGAGGATCTGATTTCAGATAGAGTGTCAGGGAAGGGTACTCTGAGGACGTCCCATTGAACCAAGACTTGAGCAGACGGGCCAGTGAGGGGCACTGTGAAGGGCCAAGGAGGAGCGGGAGTGGCAGGTAGGAGAGGGTGGCCAGTTGGGTGTGAATAGACTGCTGAGTCGGATTACAACAGGCTCAGCCCCTTTCCCAGACTGTGAGTATTTAGGGCTCTGGACAGGACAGTGGCCACCATACACATAAATGGGTACACTTGGCTGGGTTCCCAGGGAACTGCTTAAGAAACAGGTAGATGGTGGTTGCTGACCCTTGAGTTGGTGAGGATGGACAGGAGAGGCGGCAGAGCTTCCCAAACCACACTGTGAAGGTAGTGACTAACTTGATGGGATTTAATATCTGTGGAAACAACAACAACAACGACTTACAGTGCCTGTGGAGAGTGCCAGTGAGTCAGGGCCTTTGGAAGTTAGCCAGGGTGCTGGGAACCAGAGACAATGACTTCTGATGATCCAATCTGGCACCCAGTAGGCTTGGATTCCCTCATCTGAGAGATTTAATCAGGTGGGGCCAGAACCGCCTTCAGGGCCCACAGGGACAAGCAGGCCAGTTGCCTGTGCCCAGCAAGATCCGGGAGGTGTGGTCAGGGATTCTGAGGATGAGAGGGCATCGGTGGGTTGATGCTTCTCCTAGGACCCCCACTGGTCCTTGAGCACTCAGCAAGACTCTTGTCCTGTAGGGTCCCCTTTTGCTCGTGCCAGCCTCAAGAGTGGGAAGACAGAGAGCTCATCCTATTTCCGGAGGAAGGAGAAGATGTTCCGGTTCTTCATCCGGCGCATGGTGAAGGCGCAGAGCTTCTACTGGGTGGTGCTGTGCGTGGTGGCCCTGAACACATTGTGCGTGGCCATGGTGCATTACAACCAGCCGCAGCGGCTCACCACTGCGCTGTGTACGTACCCCAGCCCCTCCTCCACCACTGTGCTCTTCAGCCTGGGACCCTTGGTATGGGACACCCTGGGAGGGGGGGGGGGAGCCTATTTGCTACAAAGCCTTTGGTGTGGGCTGAAGATCCCTTTATCCCTGCAGATGGGTCCCAGGTCACCCATCTGACATGGCTCGATGCCCATCATCAGTGTAACATGACATGGGGTAGGGGGTCCACAGGAACAGAATGTGTGAGATGATCAGGGGCAAGGCAGGCCAGCAGACCTGTGTCCAGGTACAAGCTTTAGACCCATGGACCAGTGACTCAGCTCTATGCTCCTCTGACCCGAGGCTGCTGCCGTCACCCTGGGGGCTCAGTGTGGCACAGGTGCCTGCTAGTTGAATAAATGACTCAGGGACGAATGATTGAAGGCATCCTTTTCTTGCCTTACAGGGAGGTTGTTTGTGAGGCATACTGACAGGATACTAGGGGGTTTTGGGTCCCTTTCTCTGAAGGTCTGACTTTCGGGAATTCTTTCCAAAGTCCTCTTACGTGTTTTCTTGGGGAGCAAGTTCAATGCTTGGGCAGCTTGCTTGAGGCCCAGCATGTGGGGAGCCTGATAGCACAGGACTACCATTGTGGTAGATATGGAGAGGCTTTTGGGCTTCTGGCTAGGGGTATTGGATCCTTACATTCTGCTGTGTGTCTCCTGAGTCTGCTGGGTCATTCCAAGCTGGGCTGTGTGACCAAAGCTTCCCTGTTCTACCTCGTACCTGCTGATTAGCACAGTTAGGCCAGGTGATGGTCACTTGGGCAGGGTCAGGCCTAGATGGAGAGGGCATTTCTTTTATATATATATTTTATTTATTTATTTATGAATGGGGGCAGATACACAGAGAGAGAATGGGCATGCCAGGGCCTCCAGCCAATGCAAATGAACTCCAGATGCATGTTCCACCTTGTGTATCTGGCTTACATGGGACCTGGGGAATTGAACCTAGGTCTGTAGGCTTTGCAGGCAAGAGCCTTAACCATTAAGCCATCTCTCCAGGCCAGGGAAGGCATTTCTGTCCTTGACAGGCTCCTTGACCTGCTTGTTTGCATCCCATTCTTGATGTAGGTGTCTGGTGATTTTCCCATTGGTTTTGGAGTCTGGGTTGCCAAGGATGACTTGCTGTCACTAGCTTAACCAGTAGCCATAGAAAGGGGTTCCCACCCTTCTGTTTGCATGGTGCCCAGTGGGCTGGGGAACCAGCATCTCAGCTGCTGAAAACCAGCCCCCCCCCAACTGACACACTTGGATCTTTGTAGTATAAGTGTTGGAAAGTGGTAGTTGCAAGCAGATTTCAGGGTGCATACGGATGGAGAACATGTGCCCCCACCACCACCTCCATGATCTGTTTTATCAAGAGCTGTGTCTGCCTGAGGTCACTTGTCCTGACAGAGGCTCTGGGCAGGCTGGGCTGGCAGCTTTCTGGTGACAGGGATCTTGGCACCGTGTCCTTCATTCCTTGTCATGACCTTGACCTCCGTGTGGTTCTGCTCTGGGTTCTGAGCTGCAGTCTTGGTAAAGGACACAGCAAGTGTTGGTGCCTGTGGGAGCTCATGCTGGGTGGTGGAGGAGTTCTCTGTTTAGTGGGTGGTGGAAACACATGAGTCAAGTTAAAAATCAAACATGGTATGTGGTGGATCTGAAGATGGGTGGCAAGAAGTCTTTGTGGAAGACTGTGATGAGAACAAGAACCCCGACCATCACATGCAGCTGGAGGTAGAAGAGCCTCTTCCGGGACATGCTGGGGTGTCTTCCTCCTGGGCTGATCCTGTAGCTGTGTCCCACGCACTCTCGGCACCCTTTACCTTCCCTGTTGGAACCCGCATGTCTCATGACTGTTGATTCTTCTCCGGGGCTGTAGTCAGAGCGAAGGAGTGCAGACCAGGCCCAGAAATCCCAGAGCCGTGATAGCCTCCACTCTGAACTGGAGGGTAGGGCTGGAGGAGCCCTGTTCTAATGCCCCTCTTCTCTGACTTCTCCTAGACTTCGCAGAGTTTGTTTTCCTGGCTCTCTTTCTCACAGAGATGACCCTGAAGATGTATGGCCTGGGTCCCAGAAGCTATTTCCGGTCCTCCTTCAACTGCTTTGACTTTGGGGTGAGTAAGACACCTCACTAGGGTCCCCTATTAGGCGTCTGAGCTATGCACAGCTGCCACCCACATGCATACCTAATGCGGGCTAGCTCTGTGATCCTGCGTGGGTCAGAAAGGCTGCACAGAGACTGAGAGGTGGAAGGAGGCCTGTCCTTGCTCTGCCTGGTGATTGGGGTGTCAGATGCCTGTTCCGTACAGTGTACCCACTTTCCTTCTCATGCTGTCAACAGACTCACAGGAAGCTAAGGGCTCTGCAGCTTGTTCTGTGCCTGGGATCTTGTAACCCAGTGGCTCAGGCTCCCCAGTAGAGCTCTTCAGTGATCCTATACTCCACCATCCTGAAGGGCTGGCCTGGGTGCCTGTGCTGTGCCTGTGCTGTGCTGTGCTTTTAGGGAAGAGCAGCACTACACTGTGCTGGCCTGGCCTTCTTTATGGGAAGGTATGGTGGGCCTGGCTTGGTCTCTTCCCAACCCTTTGTGGGTGAGGAAAGCTTTGGTGACACTATGTCTTTGGTAATCACGCTCAGGGCAGGGCCATGCCACGGAGTGTGCTTAACCCTAACCCTAAGCCTGAGGATGTAGCCCTTCCCAGAGGTGCATGTGGTAAATGTGGGGGGTTCTGCCAACTCCTAAGTATATCTTTCCCAATTATGCATTCTGGGACTCAGGAAATCACCACAGGATGAGTTTAGGGACCCACTCTCGGTCTAATATTTGCCAAAACTCCATTCATCACCTGGCCTCTGTAAGCACCTACTTTAACTGGAGGGCCACGATGCTGTTTGAGGGTCTCCTGGAATCAATGTCAATTCAGAGCCAGTGTCTAGTAGGCCCCAAGAAGTCTGATGATTTCCTTTACCCCAGTGTACAGTTACCCTAGCAAAAGCTGCAGGTCCCTCTGAGGAAGGATAGGACTAAGCTTAATATTGAAACTTTTGGGGGTTGTAGGAGGGCCCTTCCTCGAGGGGACCCGGCCCACCCCTTCATTCAAGGGGGTTCAAGGATCTAGAAACTGCCTCAAGTCTGGAAACTGATTAAGAGACCTTGATTCCCTCTTGCTGTAATTCAAAGTGGCCTTTTGTTCCACAATCCTGGGGAAAGATTTGGAATGCTGGGATTTGTGTAGTAGCCAGAAGGGGGGTCTGGCTAGGTAGAAGGAAACTTGAGGGTAACTTGATGTTCCCCTTTCCTCAGTTCTGCACTTGACAGTTGGCCGAGCCTTTGTGTTCAGTTTCTTAGATCCTTACAGTGACTGTCACTCTAAGATGAGGGTTAGGGACAGGACTGCCCACCTGTGTGTGGGAGTCCATGTTTGGTTTGACTTTCTGACCTTGGGCCAGGGTCACACTACCGTGCTGCCAAAGGCTCTCTCTAGGATATGGTTGCTTGTGATTCTGATTGATCGATAGCTGGGAGAGTCCACTCTTTTTTAAAATTTTTATTTATTTATTTATTTATTTATTTATTTATTTAAGAGATAGAAAGAGGGAGGGAGAAGAGAATTGGCACGCCAGGGCCTCCAGCCATTGCAAACAAACTCCAGACCTGTGCGCCCCCTTATGCATCTGGCTTACGTGGGTCCTGGAAAGTCAAACTGGGATCCTTTGGCTTTGCAGGCACATGCCTTAACCGCTTAACTATCTCTCCAGCCCAAGAGTCCACTCTTCTTACCCTTCACCTCTTTGAGACACGAACAGGTAGATCTAGTGCTGAAGGGAGTCAAGAAGTGCTCGAGCCTTTCTGTCGTAGCAAATTATCCTAGAATAATTTGTTCAGAAAGGGGGCCTGTGGGAAGCCTAGAGGAACCTTGAATACTGAGGAGTCTGAAACCTAGCTGGACAAGAACTTCAAGTCCGGGCTTACTTCTTTTTTTGTTGTTTGTTTGTTTTTGTTTTTTGTTTTTCGAGGTAGGATCTCACTGTGGTCCAGGCTGACCTGGAATTAACTATGTAGTCTCAGGGTGGCCTTGAACTCACGGCGATCCTCCTACCTCTGCCTCCCGAGTGCTGGGATTAAAGGCGTGTGCCACCACGCCCGGCTGGGCTTACTTTTTATAGCCTGACTATCTGTTGGGCTTTTGTTTCTGCCCTTTGCATTTCCCTTCCCCTCCTCTTTTCTTTATTTTCTTTTATTTTATTTGAGAGAGGGAGATAGAAAGAGGTAGAGAGAATATGAATCAGCATGCCAGGGCCTTCAGCCACTGTAAACGAACTCCAGACGCGTGGGCCGTGTTGTGCATATGGCTTACGTGGGTCCTGGGGAATCGAACCTGAGTCCTTTGGCTCTGCAGGCAAACATGTCAACCACTAAACCATCTCTCCAGCCCCCTTCCTCTTTTCCTTTATGTGTGTGTGTGCACGTGCATGCGTGTGTGCATTCTGTGCCCATGCAGCACTCCACATGCTCATCTGCGGTGGCTTGATGGGCAAGTTGTGGTAAGATCAGGGTGTTGGGTGTCCTGTTCCACAGCGCTTCTGTCCATTCTTATTTGAGCTGGAGTCTTACTGATTCCAGAGTTTGTCATTTTTTTTTTTTTGAGCTCTGGTAATGCCCAGATCTCTTCTCCCCGTTGGGACTGGGGTTCCAGGCACATGTGGCCATGCCCAGCTGCTTACATGGGTTCTGGAGATTCAAACTCAGGTGGTCTCATGCTTGTGCAGGAAGGGCATTTAACCATGGGGCCATCTCTGCAGTCCCTCCCTTCCCTTTCTGCAAAGTAGTGATGTTGGAAGCTATATAGCTTTTTCAGCCTGTTCCTATCAGTAGGGTTAGGGGAATCCAAATGCTTCTTTTTGTTTTGTATTGCCTTGTTCTTTTTCAGTCTAACCTGGTTGTGATGTCTCTACATATATTTCTTTTAAAGACACATAATTGAGTTTTTTAATATTTTATTTTTATTTATTTATTTGAGAAAGAGAGAGAGAGAAAGAGGCAGAGAGAGAGAAAGGGTGCATCAGGGCCTCCAGCTGCTGCAAATGAACTCCAGATGCATATGCCACCTTGTGCATCTGGCTTATGTGAGTCCTCGGGAGTTGAACCTGGGTCCTTTGGCTTTGCAGGCAAGCGCCTGAACCGCTAAACCATCTCTCGAGTCCAGAGCTTATTTTTTATGAATGTGTTGTGAACCTTCCTGAGTTCACCCCTTTAGATAAAAGCCAAACCCTCAACTCTTTTTATAAGAGAGAGAGAGAGAGAAGAGGCATGCCAGGGCCTTTAACCATTGCAAACAAACTCCAGATGCATGCATCACCATGTACATCTGGTGTACATGGGTTCTGAGGAATTGAACCTAGGTCCTTAGGCTTCACAGGCAAATGCCTTAACAGCTAAGCCATCTCTCTAGCCCCAAACCCTCTTAAGAGAATCTTAAGAGCTCTTAAGAGAATAGGTCCTTTGCTTGTGTTTCACTGGTATGCCTTAAGGTCAGCATTCTCTAGTGGCCTCAGAACCCAACAAGAATGACACCTTATTCTTCCCTCAGGACAAAGCTGGGAGTATGCCTCCACATCTTACTCCCTCGAGACTGAGCTGGGAAGCACATGATCTCCTTCCTACTCTTTCAGAGCTGGGAGATGCAAGTCTTAACTTTTTACTCCCCTAGAATAGAGCTGAAATCACCCTGATCTCCTACTCCTTCAGGACAGAGCTTACAGGTGCCCCCAGTCTCCTACTCTGCCTGATCCAAGTGGGAGGCGCACTTTAGATTTCTTTGCCAGCGTGAAAGCGGAACTGAAGTGTTCTGAAGCATTTCCTGTGGTCTTTTTCAGATCCTAAGTAAAAGTCATGGTGATGCTTTTGGCATCATGTTTAAATCTGCCATTTTTTGGTGTTGGCACCATTTGGTGTCTAAGAGGCTGAGCGTTTTCTGAGCTAGCAACTCCTGGCTCCCTTCTGTTGGCTGGTACCGTGGTTACGGTGGCTCTTTCCTCTTACATTTGACATAAGCAGTAAGCTGACTCCAGGCAGCCCTGCAGCACTTGGCTTAGAAGTCTCTGGAGGCAGATTACACCTCCCAGTTCTCTGAGCACGGTTTCTACTATTCCCGAAACTGCAGGCAGCAGCAGTGTGACCAGACTTCCTGCCAGTGCACCAGAGGACACGCTTCCTCTGTTGTCTATATAAGATTCTCCTTGTGTTCCTGCAGATCCCAGTGGGTGGTGTTCTCAGTGTCCGGGGACTGCGTGTCCAGGGCACTTTAAGCTTTTGCTGACCAGCTGCTCAGTGCCCATTTTCTGGTTCCAAAACGGGTGCTGATTTTTCTGCTTGAGATCCAATTATCCCAGTGCTGAGTGGCTTACAGCAGTAAACATATATTACCTCACTGTGTCTGTGAGGAGTCAGGGTGTGACCTGACTGGATGCTGCTGGCTCGCCTCCAAGCTCATCTTGAGGCTGTCGGCTAGATTCCCTCTAAAGCTGCTAGGACCTGTGTTCCTGTCACCTGGAGATCTCCAAAGGCTCCTGGAGTGTCCTTGTCACATGGCACCAGGTAATACAAAGGAGCCAAGAACACCAAGACGGATACCACAGTCCTTATGAATCTAACCTCAGAGGTGATGTCCCATCACTTTCACAGTATTCTGGCTGCTAGACATGAATTCTTAGGTCCTGCCTGCCTTTAAGGAAATAGAATTGTACAAGGAAGGGAAAAATAGGTAGTGTAATTTCTGGGGTCCATGTTGGAGGCCACCCAACCACATGAACCAATGGGGAAAGACTGTGAGCATTTGTGGAAAGAAGAGAGCTTGCTGACAGTGAAGTGAAAATCAGGGGCTGGAGAGATGGCTTAGTGGTTAAGGCATCTTCCTGCCAAGCCTAAGAACATCCATTCGATTCTCCAGGTCCCACGTTTAGCCAGACGTAAAGTGACGCAAGGGTGCAATGTCACACTTGCCCACAAGGAGGTGTATGCATCTGGAATTCGTTCACAGCGGCTGAGAGGCTGCTGGCACACCCATTCTCTCTCTCTCTCTCTCTCTCTCTCTCTCTCTCTCTCTCTAAAAAAGAAATCGGTTTAGAAAACTATGGTCTCCAACCCAGGCAGACAGAGGGGTCATTTGTTATTGCAGAGACTTGGTGGTGAGAGTCAAGGGCCAGCTCACTCTGCCTTGCAGAGACGATTGTCATGCCTGCTGCAGGTGGTGACACATGGGAGGTCAGCAAGATGCAGAAGGCATCTATGGAGAGGGTAGAGAATGGGCAGCAGCCATCTCTAGCTGAGTTGACTCAAACTGTGTACCAGCCATACCCAGACATGCTGGCCAGGAGGTCAGTGTCACCCCATGATACATCTCAGGGCTCTTCTTGGTGTGTTCACTGTTCTCGGTGACTTGGTGAGAACAGCGATATTAATCTGGTCAGACCTGAGTTGATGTGAAGAAGGTGGAGATCATGGAAACTGGAAAATGTGATTTTAGGAGATTAATGTTCAACCTTGGGGTTTTCCACACCAAACCCGGAAGTGTAGATCAGAGAAAAACGAGAGTTACAAACGCAGAGAAGACATGGTGACACACGTTGGGTGCCCCAAGGGTGTCTCATGAAGTGAGGTGACCTCGGAGAAAATCCAGCTTGGAACTCTGCGTTCTGTCTGGGAAAGGTGGTGAAGGGCTGCTGGGCTCCAGCCCTGCTAGCCTGCCTTTTTTGAGCCCTTAACACCCAAGCGTTGACCACGATAGCCCACAGCCCATCTGAGGGGCAGCTGGGAGGAAGGACGTTGTCCTTTCTCCCAAACATCAGGGCACCCAGGTCATCAGTCCTGAGTACACAAAGGGACAGGCTTGTCACACTGTCTTGATGGGATGTGCAGGGTCCTGTCACTGGGAGAAGGTTCTGCTTTCTGTCTGTTCATCTGGATATCTTGGATCACCGGCAGGGCCCGGGCGGGAGAGTTGTTGGGAGATAGGTTTTGCTAGTGTGAGACACAGCTGCCTGATGGCCAGGGCTGGCAGAGAATGTTTGTCCAGACTCAAAAGTGTTAAAGAAGATGCAGGCAGTGCCTGGCAGTGATAAAAACACAGGTGAGGCATTGGGAAGAGAGCTTCCAGCTCAGCCAGGATACCATCAGCCCACCCTGGGCTTCATGTTTTGTGTCTTCCCGTAGTGTCTAGGGCAGAGGTAGAGGGAGGGTAGAAACCAGGTTCCTTGGTCTCTGCAGCCTGCCCTGGGTTACAGAGCTCACGTGACATGTGTGCCTCTTGCTGCCTCATCTGGCTTGTGTAGCAGACAGAAGGCAGGGAGGGCGTTTACAGAGCAGTGTAACCACTGCCAGTGAACCCACTTGTGTAGATAGAGGTGTGCCCTGCACTGACACTCTTCCTGTTGCAGGTCATCGTAGGGAGCATCTTTGAAGTGATCTGGGCTGCCATCAAGCCAGGAACCTCCTTCGGGATCAGTGTGCTGCGGGCGCTGCGCTTGCTGAGGATCTTCAAGGTTACCAAGTATGTCCATCTTCTTGGCGCACCTAGTAGGGCAAAGAGTGGAGGCGATGTGCCATGCTGGCCTATGTGGACAGCTGTGCCTGGGAACTCACCACATGTGGAAGCTTGTTCTGTGATTTATTGGTTTAAATACAAAAACTGGCTATAAAACATGGGGCCATTCCTGACAAGATCTTTTGGTGTCATTTGTAGCTTCAGGGTTGTCACCACCACCGGCCTCAGTGCTGCCAGCATGCTCCTGGTTTTCTGGAGAGTTTGTGCCCTTCCCCCAACAGCTTTGTACCATTTCCTTCTAAAGCCACCAGTGTCATCTTCCCAGCTTTCATAGGTGACTTGCTTTATGTTTAACAGAAAACAGGTTTTTGTGCACTGGAAATGTATGGAATAGGGCTGGAGAGATGGCTTAGCGGTTAAGGTATATGTCTGCAAAACCTAAGGACCCAGGTTCTGTTTCCCGGTACCCACGTAAGCCAGATGCACAAGGTGGTACATGCGTCTGGAGTTTGTTTGTAGTGGCTAGAGGCCTTGGCATGCCCATTCTCTCCTTCTCTCTCTCTCTCTCTTTCTCTCTATCTCAAAATAAACAATTTTTAAAAAAATCGATGAAATAAGCCAAACTCAGACAAATGTTACATGTTTTTAAAAATATTTATTTGAGAGAGAAAGATAGAGAATGGGCATGCCAGTGCCTTCAGCCACTGCAAAGGAACTCCAGATGTATGCACCACCTTGTGCATCTATCTGGCTTACGTGTGTACTGGGCAATCTAAGCTGGGTCCCCAGGCTTTGTAGACAAGCTTAGCCTTAACTGCTAAGCCATCTCTTCCGCCCAATATTACATTTGTGGACCCTAGATTTCACATAGATACAAAAAAAAAAAAAAATCTCTCTCCGATATACCCTTCTCCTATTCCATGAAAATAGAACCAAGAATGCCTAGTAGAAAGAAGGGGACTGGCAGTGGGAGATACAAAGTACATGATATACCTGAAAGAAAATGCCTTTAAGAAATCCATCACTATGTACAATGCATATACAGTGACGAAACAAAGGAAAGGAGAAGTTCTTTGATGGGAGTTTTCCCATTGTCCCACCCCAGGTTTTCCCACCCTTACTGCAGAGGGTGGGTGGCCTTGGCCCTGACCTCACAGGAGCCAGCCCAGTGCCCACATGGCTCCCTTTCCAAGGCTTGATTTCTCCGCCTGCCCACCTAAGCCTGGCTTTGGTGTTCATGGTAGTGACAAAACTTTTCAGTTCCACTTCACTTGACTCTTAACTCTGCAAGCAAGTTGCTCCATTTGCCCTTGAGGAGACTGAGGCCCGGGAAGGTGGTATAAGAGGAGACTTAAAAGCCGGGTGTGGGGGCACATTGTTTTAATCTCAGAACTAGGGAGGCAGAGGTAGGAGGATGGCTGTGAGTTTGAAGCCACCCTGAGACTACATAGTGAATTCCAGGTCAGCCTGGGCTAGAGCGAGACCCTATCTCGAAAAACAAAACAACAACAACAAAAAAAAGAGGAGACCTTTCTTTTTTATTATTATTATTTTATTTATTTTTGGAGAGAGACACAGAGACAGAGAGAGGGAGAGGGAGACAGATAGAGAATGGGTGCGCCAGCGGTCTCTCAGCTGCTGTGAACGAAATCCAGATGTGTGCGCCCCCTTGTGGGCAAGTGTGGCATTGCGCCCTTGCGTCACTTTGCATCTGGCTAAATGTGGGACCTGGAGATTGGAACCGGGTTCTTAGGCTTAGCAGGCAGGCGCCTTAACTGCTAAGCCATCTCTAAGAGGAGACCTTTCTATTAACTGCCAAAGATGCAGTGGGGGTTAGGGAAAAAGACGTTCTCCACAAATCTTATCAGTAGCACAGGCCAGTGTGGGTTTAGCTTGTCCTGGGTTTCAGCGGCCCTTTGCCATCAGGATCTTTGCTTGAGGTCCCCTTTGCTGGTGGGACCAAAAGTGTTGACATCGAACCTGTACAGGATATGGGCCTCGACTCACTTCCCAGGTAGATTGAAATGCTGCTGGTCTTTTCCATTTGTCTTAAATTCAAACATCAGGCCATCTAAGGGCATGGAGGTGTGAATGAAGAAGAGGAGTCAGCCGGAGTTCAGCTCCAGCTAGGTCCACAAACACACTGAGCATGCCCTGTGCTCTCCTTAGCCTGCCTTGATTGTACTGTGGTGCGTTGGCTATAGAACATGACCACAGGCTCCGTGTGGTGGTGCACGCCTTTAATCCTAGCCTTCCGGAGGCTGAGGAAGCGGGATCGCCATGAGTTTGAGACCAGCCTGGACTACAGAATGAGCTCAGAGTCAGTCTGGGCTAGAGTGATATCCTACCTTGAAAAACCAAAATAAATAAATATATAAACAAAACATGACCACAGGAGCCAGCTTCGCCTCAGCCTTGTGCCTTCTGCTCCTCCTAGGAGACCAGTGACCCTTGTTCCAAGACAAATTGACACACACACCCCCGCCAGGCCGAAGGCTGGACCCTTGCAGAGTTTTCTAACGTTCTTGTCCAAACCTCACAGTCCTTGTAAGAGAGGGTGTGGCAAGTGTCTGGACCACTGGTCTGGGCACTGAGACCGTGAGCACAGGGACACCTGTGCCTGTCTTGCTACTCTCTACTCCACATCAGGGAATAGCATGTGCAAAGGTGCAGAGACAGATGGCATGTTTTCCTTGGGGAGCTGGGGTGATAAGGATGCCTGGAGGGAAGGGCATGGGCTTCTAGGAGCGCCTGCCAGAAGCTGGGGATTGACAGTTGGAACCATCTCTCATCAGTAAGGCCACAGCAGATGCGGCTGGATGCTCTATGCTGCAGGGACTGGTTGTGAATGAGGGAGTTGTGTTCTGTTTGTGGGGTGAGGCGAAAGGGGCCTTGAGAGATACCACATCCCTGCCATTCCACCCCCGGTCCTCTGTGAGGGGGCCGCTTGCTCGGGAAGGCTGCTTGCTGACAGAGCCGTGCTGGCTGAAGTCTTGATGGCTGACAGTGTGGCACCGGCTGGTGGCTGAGTGAGCACTGGGTGGCGAAGGAGCTGGAGGGATGGAGGACAAAGTCTGGATTTTTGCCTGACCCAACTGATGGTCAGTGACCCGCTTCTGCTGAGGCAGATGGAACAGTTAGGAAGAGCGAGGTGGAGTCCAGCACCACACACGTTGGCTGCTGTTGCTGTCCCAAGTCTGGACTGAGAGTCTGGATAGTGGGTCGGAAATCCTGGAGAAACAATGCCTCATGCGCAGGCTGGGGCTCAGGCTGGAAGTCACGGAAGGTAGCGTGAATGCAGGAAACCCGGATGAGTGTGTGAGGTCAGCATCAAGATGGCACGATGGCACAGCCGGGCAGAGCTTAGGCTTCAGTCACCCTGCCTGCCCAACAGGTACTGGAACTCTCTGAGGAACCTAGTGGTGTCTCTGCTTAACTCCATGAAGTCCATCATCAGTCTCCTCTTCCTGCTCTTCCTCTTCATCGTGGTCTTCGCCCTGCTGGGGATGCAGCTGTTTGGGGGACAGTAAGTAACCCCAGGGTAGGAGGGCAGGTCACAGGGGTGCATGGGGAAGGCACAGTGGTCAGCATGAGCTCAAACACTGCTATCCCACCCCTCCAACGCCTTACTAAAAGCCCTCAAAAGCGGCTGGGGATGCTCAGGGCACCTGTAATGAGCACCTTGATGCTGGGGGGGGGTGGTCCCCTGGGTGCTGGTGGGGCTGCATCTTCCCCCAGATTTCTTGGTTTCTCAGGTTCAACTTCAGAGATGAGACTCCGACGACCAACTTTGACACCTTTCCCGCTGCCATCCTCACTGTGTTTCAGGTGAGGCTTTTGCTCTTTGCTCTATGCTCTCCTCTCCACTCCCCAAGGTGCTGGCTAGCTCAACCTGATGTCCCACATTCTGTCATACCACAAAAGAAAGGCTTCCATGGGTCCTGGGTGTTAAGGGAAGATGGGTGCTCTGCTGCCACCCTATTTGGGCAAGTAAGTTCTTTTTGGGGTGCTGGTGTCAGTCAGCTACTGTGTCAAACTATAATCTCTTAGCCACTGGGACCTGAAGTCACTTGTCTTCTACCCTCAGAGCAAAACTCAAAGCTCAGCCGGGTGTGGTACACATGCCTTTAATCCCAACGCTCGGGAGGCAGAGGTAGGAGGATCACTGTGAGTTCGAGGCCAGCCTGAGAATACAGAGTGAGTTCCAGGTCAGCCTGGACTAGAGTGAGACTCTATCTTGAAAAACAAAACAAAACAAAACCTCAAAGCTTCCCCTGAACTTCTCCTGCAAGGGTCTCAGGCCAGTGGACTTTCTGTTTTGTTTTGTTTTGTTTTCAGTCTGGGACGCATGCATGTCATAGCCTCCTGGAAAGCTGAAGCTATGGCCCATTGTCCATGACAGGGCCTTGTCGGCGCAGGTTTTCTCTGAGGGACTCTTGCTTGGGGACTTTCTCCTTTGACAATGTGGCCTCGCAGTGCTGCCAGAACTGACCTCATTAATTACATAATGCTCCTGCATCTCTGTCCCATGACGCCTGCCTGGATGCCGTGTCTGAGGCTGGGTAGTTGTCCTGCCATGATGACTTCTAGGAGGCCGACAGGCTGGATGTGCTCAGCTCAGACCCTGGCCTCTGAGGGCCAAAGCTGAGCCAACTTGTGTGGAGGGCCTTGGTAACCCCTCTCTCAGGGAGGTGGTCTTTCCAGCAGGTGATCCAAGCTGAACTAGTGACTGACCGACAGAGCAGCTTGGCCCTGACTTTCTGCTCCTACACCCTGCATGCTCTCCACTTCTTCACCCCCACCCCACTCCTCTTATGGCAAGGCCCTTATGGCTATTAGCTTAGTCACTGACACATATTAGCTCAGTCTCCTGCTCCTGTTGGCAGAATTGGGCCCCTTCCTTCTCTCCCTCCTTCCTTCCTTCCTTCCTTCCTTCCTTCCTTCCTTCCTTCCTTCCTTCCTTCCTTCCTTCCTTCCTTCCTCCTTCCTCCCTCCCTCCCCCCTCCCTCCCTCCCTCCCTCCCTTCCCTTCCTTCCTTCTTCCTTCCCTTCCCTTCCCCTTCCTTCCTTCCTTCCTTCCTTCCTTCCTTCCTTCCTTCCTTCCTTCCTTCCTTCCTTCTCCCTCCCTCCCTCCCTTCCTTCCTTCCATCTAACCTCTGCTTCTTTTCCCTGCCTTGAACTCCCCAAGAACACCTGTCCTCCCACCATACGCACCTGTTCCCTCAATCTGGAAAGCTCTGTGTTGCTTATAGGCCAGTTGCTTCCAGCATTTGATTCTCTAGCAGGTGACAGGACCTTTCAGGCCAAAAACCACTAAGAGTGTGGCTCCATCCTGGGGCCACAGTATGCCACTTCTGCTTGGGGAGCAGGTGCTCGTGATGGGAAGGAGTGCTTCTTCTTTTGGGTTCATGGAGCCGAGGGTACCAGGTATCAGGGAAGGGAAACTGGGAAGAGTGCATCACCAGAGTGAACATGGCAAGAAGGCAGGGTTGGTCACAGATGGGCCCTAAGATCTGGGGCCAGGTTAGATGACCCTGTAGGCAAATGTGCTTTAAATAGACTCTGCTCTGCAGGAGTCCTGGTGGAGGGTTACAGACCAAGAGAGTGACAGGTTGGTGGTGACTGCTTTCTGCATCTGTTGCCAGAAAAGGACCTGAGCATAGTGTGGGGATGGGGTTGGTGGGGGGCGAGCACAGTTAGAAATAGAAGTGGTGCTTCTATTCAGAAGGGCTCTGACAGACCTCAGATGCCCTCTGCTCTGAACACAGCAACAGTGTACTATAGCAGGGCCTAGCCAAGAGAAACAGAGGTTTGTTAAGCTAGAAATGGACTAGAATCACTGTGGGAAACAGCAGCCCAGGCACCAGGGTATGGAGTGGGAAGAGACAGGCAGGCTAAGCATTTGAGTCTCATGGCATTAACAGTGGGCACGCGTGGTTCAACACCCCGAGAGCTGGAGGAGGCAGGAAAGAAAGGTTGCCAGGGCAGAAGCACGACAGGTTTGGCCAGGCAAGGTCTATCCCTGCAGGATGCCTCTGGACACAGGGGCTAAGATCCAGGAAGGGAGACCACCTATGAAGTGGACTGAGAGTGTGGGTGGCAGGGTGCAAAGGAGCAGAAGAAATGCCTTGCACTTTCCACAAGGGAACCTTTAAACTCTCACACCAGAGCAACGGTGCAACACCTTTGGTTGGGAGGTAAGACTACTTTCAAAGAAAAGGAAGTAATATAATAAGTACAGATGACTGAGTCGAGCATGTCCACCATCCTCAAGAGAAGAGGGAAGAACCCATAAACATACTAAAATGGGGCTGGAGTGATGGCTTAGTAGTTAAGGCACTTGCTTGCAAAGCCAAAGGATCCAGGTTCAGTTCCCCAGGACCCATGTAAGCCAGATGCACAAGGTGGCACATGCATCTGGAGTTCATTTACAGTTGCTAAAGGCCCTGCCATGCCCATTCTCTCTCTCCCTCCCTCCCTCCTTCTCTTTCTTTCTCTCTCTCTCTCTGTCAAATAAATAAAGTAAATGCTAAAATGGAAGAAAAGACACCTACCTAAGTCAGAAACAAAGAACTAACTAGAACTCCCTGTAATGAAAGCCATAGCTGTTAAATTAAATGTGTGGGTGGACTGTAGTCTGGACATTGTCTGCAGGAGGGCAGGCGGGGAAGCTGGAAGGAGTGAGGTTCCCAGCTGGTCATAGCATTGAAATGAGAGACATACTGGATGAGCTAGGGTGGGGGCTAAACCTGAAGACAGCTGGGCGAAGCACTTGGCTAACATAGGGTTCCAGAAACAACAACAACAAAAAAACAATAAAGAGAGAGAGGAGTGGCCAGTTCTTCCAAGGAGAGTCTTGGCATGTGTTCACAGGAGCCATGGTGGGTGAAGAGTAATTCTAGACTGAGACACACTCACAAGCTGCCCTAGAAAAAGAGATTTCAGGCTGGAGAGATGGCTTAGCAGTTAAACGCTTGCCTGTGAAGTCTAAGGACCCTGGTTGGAGGCTTGATTCCCCAGGACCCATGTAAGCCAGATACACAGGTGGTGCATGTATCTGGAGTTGGTTTGCAGTGGCTGGAGGCCCTGGTGTGCCCATTCTCTCTGTCTCTCTGTTTTTCTCTGTCTGTCACTCTCAAATAAATGAATAAATTAAAATGGTGGTGCATGCCTTTAATCCCAGCACTTGGGAGGCAGAGGTAAGAGGATCACTGTGAGTTTGAGACCTTGACATAGTGAATTCCAGGTTAGCCTGAGCTAGAGTGAAACCCTACCTCAAAAAAAACAAAAAAGAGAGAGAGAGAGAGATTTCTGGGCTGGAGAAATAGCTTCATGGTAAGGTGCTTGCCTGCAAAGCCTAACAACCCAGGTTTGATTCCCTAGTACTCACATAAAGCCAGATGCACAAAGAGGTGCATGCACCTGGAGTGTTTGCAGTGGCTGGAGGCCCTGGCACACACATTCTGTCTGTCTCTCTTCTCTCTGCTTGCAAATAAATAAAAATAAATAAAAGAAAAAAATAGAAAAAAAGATTTCCTATATAAAAAAGACAACTCATCAGATGGCTGACTTTACAAGTGACAGATGCTAGAAGGTGATAGAAAGTAAAGTTGGGGGCTTAATTGCTAATTAAGACACTTACTTGCCTGCAAAGCCTAAGGACTCATGTTCAACTCTTCAGAACCCATGTAAGCCAGACGCACAAGGTGACGCAAGTGTGCAAGGTTGCACTCACACACAAAATGGCGCCTGCATCTGGAGTTAGATTACAGTGACTGGAGGCCCTGACGTGCCAATCCTCTCTCTTTCTCCCCCTCCCTTCCTCTCTCTCTCTCTCTCTCTCTCTCACTCTCTCACTCTCCTGCATTTTTTTAAAAGGCCAGTCTGTTGGGCTTGCCTTTAAAAAAAAAAAGGAAGAGAGAGAGAGAGGGAGGGAAAGTAACATTGGAATACTGTGGTCCAGTCTCTAAGCCTACACTGAGTCTGCGAGTTGTGACTCAGTGTGAGGAAGCACCAGAAGACCCTTTAGATAGTGACAGGGAGAACACTGCCAATGACCATTGAAAGTACTTGAATGTCCACACAGAAGAAAAAATAACATTGACCTGAGAGGAAATAGGAGGCCTGGACCCCTTTAGACCCAAGCCAGCAAGTTGAGACAGCTCTACAAGTGAATTCTCCTAAATATTTAGAAGTTATTTCAGTTTTATGTGGACTACTCCAGAGAATATTAAAGCTGCCTGCTCATTTTATGAGGCTAAAACAACCTTGATATGAAAAACTAAATGTAGACAATGTGAGAAAAGAAAAAGACAAAAAATAGGCCAAAACATCCAGAGTCAGAGAATCACAAGTCAAGGTTTTCTTCTTAAGCCAGGCATTGGGAGGTACATCTGTAATCCCAGCACTCAGGAGCTAGAGGAGGACTTACAAGTTTGACCCTCTCCTCAAAAAGAAAAAGAAATCCTAAAATAATAAAGAATGAAAGAAAAGAAAACACAAATTATCTTTATTTAGATATTTTATTTAGAACTTACTGTGTTAATAGGCTGAGGGAAAGGTATCTGAACTCTAGCCAAAGCACCATGGCCAGATAAGGAGACAGGTGTGTGAGGCTGGTGAGGAGGGCATGGGGCTTGACGGTGCTCTCCACTTTGTACATCCTTGCAAAGTCCATAAAAATTGTTTCCTGAAAAAGAAACCCTAGTGCTTCTTCCATATAAAAATCTTTGGGGGCTGGAGAGATGGCTTAGCGGTTAAGGCTCCTGCCTGCTAAGCCTAAGAACCCGGTTCCAATCTCCAGGTCCCACGTTTAGCCAGATGCAAAGTGACGCAAGGGCGCAATGCCGCACTTGCCCACAGTGGGCGCGCCCATTCTCTATCTGTCTCCCTCTCCCTCTCTCTCTGTCTGTCTCTCTCTCCAAAAATAAAAAATAAAAAATAAATTTAAAAAAAACCTTTGGCAGATTATTCTAGTGTTAGCAGTCTTAGTGCAGAATAAGGAAAAATAAAAGAAGAATTTTCAGAATTGATAAGAAGGAAGGATGACATTTACAGATGAAATATACAAAAACAAAACCAAGTGCTGTCATTGTATGTGGTATGGGATAATTTGGTTAGCCATATAAAAAGACATGAAACTGGGTTTCACACTATATCAGATGAGAAACTCAGTTCTAGGTGAATTAAATCTTATGTGTGAAAAGAAACCTTAAAATTTCAGAAGAGCATACACAAGTGCCTCACTAGCAACTCAAAGCAGAGAAGGCATTAAAGAAGACATAAGCGCAGGGAATAATTTGATTACATTAAAATAAAAGTTGCTTATAGCAGGGCATGGTGGCACACACCTTTTATCCCAGGACTCAGAAGGCTAAGGTAGAAGGATCACCATGAGTTTGAGACCAGCCTGGGTTACAGAGTGATGGAAATATGACTAATATGCAATGCTAAAATAAGGGCTGGAGAGATGGCTTAGCAGTTAAGGCACTTGCCTGTGAGACCTAAGGACCCACGTTCGACTCTCCAGGTCCCACGTAAGCCAGACATACAGGGTGATGCAAGTGCACAAGGTTGCACGTGTGCACAAAATGGTGCACATGTCTGGAGTTTGATTGCAGTGACTGGAAGCCCTGGTGTGCCAGTTCTGTCTCTTGTTCTCATTTTTTGTGGAGAAAAAAAAGGCCAGTCTGTTGGGCTTGCCTTTGAAACTTAAAAAATAAATAGGGCTGGAGAGATGGCTTAGCAGTTAAGGCACTTGCCTGCAAAGCTTAAGGACCTATGTTTGACTCTCCACATCCCATGTAAGCCAGATGCATAAAGGGGAGTTAAGTGTGCAAGGTCACAGTGGCTGGAGGCCTTGGAGTGCCAATTTTCTCCCTCATTATCTCTCTCTCATAAAAAGAAAAAAAAAGAACAGATTTTTTAAAAATCCATGGACAGGGCTGCAGAGATGGCTTAGCAGTTAAGGCGCCTGCCTGAGAAGCCTAAGAACACCGTTCGAATCTCCAGGTCCCACGTTTAGCCAGATGCAAGAGTGATGCAAGCGCACAATGCTGCACATGAGCACAAGGGGGTACACATGTCTGGAGTTTGTTGACAGACGCTGAGAGGCCCTGGCACACCCATTCTCTCTGTCTCTCTCTTTCTGTCTCTCTCAAATAAAAAAAAAAAATCCATGGACAGAGAGAAAATACACCCAGCGCTAGCAAGTACATCTTCTAGAATATACTGAAAACTTCCATAAGTCAAAAGGAAAAGAACACAGAAGTGCTAAGGCTAAGGATGTAAATCAGTCGCTCACAGGAAGGAAACACTGATGAGTAAAACCACAGTCAGTTTATTGCAGCCAGGGAGATGCAAATCAAACTCACAGTGAGACCCTTCCTACCTGTCAGTGCAGCCAAAATTAAGAAATAAATCCCACCATGTCAAGTTTTTGAGATGTGGTGAGATGAGGACTCCTAAGTGCCGATGATGGGCTGTTAGACCCACACGGGACAGTGATTTCCTGACATCCGCAGAAACCCGACATCGGCAATGGTAGCTGTGCTCAGCCTCCCGCCCGGTACACAGAGCTGTGGCAGACAGCACAGCGGCTGTAATGACAGAGGACAGGAAGTAACCTGGCTGTTCATCATCAGGACGATGTGAGAAGAGAGTTGTGTATATACAGTGGGGAAAACGAAAGACTAGAACTAAATATGCCAGCACAAGCAAGTTTTAGGAAACTACTATGTAAGGCAATAGGACACGCCATGTACAGTCTGGCCTGGGGTAATAAACATCAAAACCAGGCAACTGTTTGCCTGGTGGAGAAGGATGGAGAGGCACTTTAGCCTCACTTTGTTAATGTCTTAAATTGGCTGGTAGATGCATAGAGGTTCTTTCATTATTCGTTGTATGTTTCCGACTGTTTAAAATATTACATGATTTGGGTGGCTTAGCAGTTAAGGCACTTGTCTGCAAAGCCAAAGGACCCAGGTTCAATCTGCCAAGGGCCACATCAGCCAGATGCACAAGGTGGCACATGTGTCTGGAGTTCGCTTGCAATGGCTGGAGGCCCTGGCACACCAATTCTCTCTCTATCTGCCTTTTTCTCTCTCCCTTTCTTTCTCTCAAATAAATAAATAAAAATAAAAATATTTACAATATTACATAAGTTTAAAAAAATCTAAGGACACAAAAAGAGGGACTAGGGAGATGGCTCAGTGGTCAAAAGCACTTGCTTTCAAAGTCTGCTGGCCTAGGGTTCAATTCCCAAGCTGCCCATGTAGGCCATATGCAAAAAGTGGTACAGGTGTCTGGTGTTCATTTATGTAGAGGCAAGTGGCTCTGGTGCACACATGCATGCGCGCACACACAAATAAATGATAAGCAAGTAAGTAAATTTTTAAAAAATAAGGAAAAAACTTTTAAAAAGTGGAGCTGGAGCCAGGCGTGTTGGTGCACACCTTTAATCCCAGCACTCAGGAGGCAGAGGTAGGAGAATCGCTGTGAGTTCAAGGCCACCCTGAGACTACATAGTGAATTCCAGGTCAGCCTGGGCTTGAGTGAGACCCTACCTCAAAAAACCAACAAACAAAAAAAGTGGAGCTGGGGAGATGGCTCAGCTGTTAAAGTCACCTGCTTGCAAAACCTGCTGACCTGGGTTTGATTCCCCAGTACTCATATAAAACCAGATGCATAAAGTAGTGCATCAATCTGTAGTTCATTTGCAGTGGCAGGATGCCCTTGTGTGCCCATACTCACTCTTTCTGTCTCTACCTATCTCCCTCAAATAATTAAAAAAAATAGTTTTTAAAAAATAAAGTGGAGAGCTTCTTAACATTGACCTCTGGCCTCCACATGCATACTATTCATATGCAAAAACGCTAAAAGTAAACAGGTTATATACCATCATGTGAGCCACAATTATAGAAGAGAGACTTTTTGAGAGAGAGAGAGAGAGAGACAGAATTAGCATGTCAGGGCCTCAGCCACTACAGTCAAACTCCAACCGCTTGTGCCACCTAGTGGGCATGTGCAACCTTGCGTTTGCCTCACCTTTGTGTGTCTGGCTTATATGGGATCTGGAGAGTAAAACCTGGGTGGGCCCTTGGGCTTCACAGGCAAATGCCTTAACCGCTAAGTCATCTCTCTAGCCCAAGAGATTTTTGTTGTTGTTTTGAGGTAGAATTTCACTCTTGTCCAGGCTGACCTGGAATTCACTATGTAGTCTTAGGGTGGCCTCAAACTCATGGCAATCCTCCTACCTCTGCCTCCCGAATGCTGGGGATTAAAGGTATGTGCAACCATGCCTGATTTTTTAAATCTCCATATTTTATGAGAGCTTCATGCCAATGTATTTGAAAGCTGAAACGTGCACTTTTTCAGGAAAACATGAATTTAGTTACAGTAAAAAGAAAGGGGCGTAGAGCCGGGCATGGTGGCTCACGCCTTTAATCCCAGCACTCGGGAGGCAGAGGTAGGAGGATCACTGTGCGTTTGAGGCCAGCCTGAGACTACGTAGTGAATTACAGGTCAGCCTGGGCTAGAGTGAGACCCTACCTTAAAAAACAAAACAAAACAAATAATCAAAGAAAATAGGCCCTTGGGATGGGAAGGGATTCTTAAACAGAAACAGAAACCATGAAGAAAAAGACTGAAATATTTGACTACATCAACTTCTTTAGAATATCAACTTTTAAGTTAAAAAACAAACAGAATAAGAAGATATTTCTAGTAGATAGTGCAGACAATGGGGGTGGGTATTAGTAAGTCTCACAGATAAGTAGGAAAAAAGATGTGCTGTCAGAAACGTGGACCAGATGGCAGAAACGCGAGACAAGCAGAGAACTCATGGCTCTTAGGAGAATTGTCCAGGCTCAGTCTCAGCAGATTGGGAACTATCCGTGTGTGGAACAATGTCAAAGATAGTGTGAGGATATGAGAACATGTTCTATGAGGAAAAGCATCTAAGAAAGTTATAAAGATCTACGTGCCTATTAATCAGCAATCTCAGTTCTAGACAAACTGTGGCGTGTACACCAGAGACACCATAGCTAAAACCTTAAAGTGCGTATCAGGAAGAAAGGGAGTTTAATGAGCGAAGGGAAACTGCAATGGTTTCTGTGAATAAGTAGCTCTATGTAATTACCATGGTAACCTTCAGCGACACAATACCAGATGGAAACAGAAGTGAGAGACTAGCCCGTGGTCTAATGCCTTCCTGTGTGCTGGTTCTGTTTGCAGACATGTCTGTGGCGTGTTGTGGAACCACAGACTTGGGTCTGTACCTGGTCTATCATTGGGCTTGCCATTAGGGGATGGTCAAGGACAGTAAGACCTGTGTAAATATGACAGAATGTTGTTTCCATCTTGAGTGGTGGACACATGAGTGTTTGTTCTTTTGTCTTCTTGTACTTCTCAGAAAACAAGTTAAAAAGATCTGGGTTTGGGGGCTGGAGAGATGGCTTAGTGGTTAAGGAGCTTGCCTGCAAAGCCAAAGGACCCAGGTTTGATTCTCCAGATCCTACATAAGCCAGATGCACAAGGTGCCACATATATCTGGAGTTAGTTTGCAATGGCTAGAGGCCCTGGCACGCCTATTCTCTCTCTCTCTCTCGCTCTCTCTCTCTCTGTCTCTCTTTCTCTCTCCTCCGGTCTCAAATAAAAACAAACTAAAAAAAAAAGATCTGGGTTTGCTAATGGGGCCAGGGCATACAACAAAAGTGGTGGCAGAATCAAAGGCCCAGCTGCTGTCATGTGGCTTGAACAGCTTGTTTCCTTCTCTGACTCTCATCTTCCTGCACGGTGGCCAGCTCTGGGCCTCACCTCCCCATGGCCACTGTCTTCCTTTGTCTAGACCTTTGGAACTACTCTCATGTAAAGATTTGCGCATGGATGTCCTGACCACTGGTGTGGGTACGCTGTGATTCAACCCTGTGCGTACGTGTGGGCATGCGCACTGTGTATGGTCTTGTGTGATGCCCACGTGTCCTGTGCTATTCTTTCCTCCTGCAGATCCTAACAGGAGAGGACTGGAATGCAGTGATGTATCACGGGATCGAATCACAAGGTGGAGTCAGCAAAGGCATGTTCTCCTCCTTTTACTTCATTGTCCTAACACTGTTCGGAAACTGTATCCTTCTTGGGGTTGGTGAATGTGGTTAGTGTGTAGCACTGTTCCCATGACACCCTCAGGAGAATTCCCTATAGGTCTTAGAGTCTACAAGACTTGGGCCTTCTCAGCTAGGTGTGGGTAGTGAGAATCCCTGAAATACTGAAACATTGAGTCTGGGAGGGGCTGCATGGGGGTGGGGCCAAGATGAATGCCGACTTGGGGGCCTTGCAGGAAGGTGGGGATGTGGAATGGCTAGGGTAGGTTTGAGTTTTGGCACTGGGCTTTAAGAAAACCTCTCCTGCTGGAACTAGAGACTCAGAGCAAGGCTTCTGTGGAGGACAGCAGGAAATGAGGGCTTTGCTTCCTCCCTCTCCTCAGAAGCAGGTCCACAGGGCCCAGAAGAGAGGGCGTTCACTCCCTGTTCAGGACAGACTGAATAGTAGGTGGCCATATAGAAAGCAGACTCATCATGTCAGGATGAGGGTCAAGAGAACCAGGTTGGTTGGTTTCTTTCTTTCTCTCTCTTTCTTTCTTCCTTCCTTCCTTCCTTCCCTTCCTTCCTTCCTTCCTTCCTTCCTTCCTTCCTTCCTTCCTTCCTTCCTTCCTTCTTTCTTTCTTTCTTTCTTTCTTTCTTTCTTTCTTTCTTGAGCGAGAGAGGGACAGAGAGAAACAGAGAGAGGAAGAGGAAGACAGAGAGAGAATGGGCGCTCCAGGGCCATTTCAGCTGCTGTGAACGAACTACAGATGTGTGCGGCCCCTTGTGGGCAAGCGTGGCATTGCTCCCTTGCATCACACGTCTGGCTAAACGTAGGATCTGGAGAATCAAATGGGCATTCTTAGGCTTGGCTGGCAGGCAGGCAGGCAGGCACCCTAACTGCTAAGCTGTCTCTCCAGCCCGAGAACCAGGTTTGCATGCAGCTGAGGCAGGAAATGCAGGCTCAGGAGGGTTGGGGTTAGAAACTCACCTGGTTATCCAACCTCTGTGTGTGTAAAGCTGGGGTCCCAGCTCTAGTCAGCAGCACTGGGAGGGCGGGGTCTGAAATGGTGCATTCTAACAGACAGGTTCCAATAGCTGTTGGTCTAGGGACCCTACATTGAGAACTATGGTAGAACATTCTAGAGCCTAGAGAAAAGCTATAAGCAGAGGAATTGCACAGCTCCCTCTGCCAGGGTGGGTCCTTTACAGCTCAGGATGGGGGTTTCTCTCTCCCCAAGAGGCTGAATGAGGCCTGGAAAGAGGGCGGAGCCAGTGTGGAGGAAACAAAGAGCAACCCTGGTTGTTGAGGGAACGGTGGACCCAGGGACAGCCGCTGGCATCCCCAGCCTGGAACAAAGCAGTGACTTACCAGACCTGGGCAGCTCCGATGCTCAGACCAGACATGCTGGTGGTCATCAGGTGTCTCCTTCCCTATTCAGTCAGGGTGGCTTCTTATGCACTTGCATGTCCCTCTAGACGTCCCTATGGGTGTCATCCTTGGCTCTTCTGAGAACAGATTCATAGTATAGCTGCTCGATGGCAGCCTTGGCCTTGGTGTACTGTCTTGTGGGTTCTGCTCAAACCCTGAGCAAACTTACATGGACAGTGCTTCCATGAGGCTAGCCTGGACCCCAGTGAGGGGTACCTGTCCAGCCAGAGAAGAGCCCGGCTTGAGCAGGTCATGGCTGTTGGTTAGCCACTGCTTGCCTGATTCAAGTCAGTGCCATGGGGAGGACAGCACAGCCTGGCAAGAGTGAGTCCCCAGAAGCCTAGGGAGCACAGGACCTCGGTGCGCATAGGAGACATCTGGAAAGGTCTGTGACAGTTCTGGTTGCCCAGTCCAGGGACATCAAGTACACATCAAGTAGACAGAGGCCAAAGATTGTCTTGCTCAGTTTTCAGCAGTGCCGAGGTTACCGATGACTCAGGTGGGTTAGCCTAGTTCGAGGGCTAACAGTGCTAATTGCAGCAAGGAATACAGAGGTGAGCTTGTGAGGGGCTTATGGGAAGGGTTCTTTTAGCAAGGTTCACCACAGGCACTATGAAGGTGGCAGTGTGAAGGCCTTGTCCTGATCAGATTCAGGGAGGAGGCTAGTGCTGCACTGGGATGTAGGGCAGGTCTCTTACCCTTTGTGACTGTGACTTCTTCCTTCCTGAAGGAGTGGTGGCAGCACCTTGTCACAGGGATCCTGGGGTCCGTCCAGGGTAGGGTGCAGTACTATGCACTCACACCACTACGTGTTTGTCTCATATCTGATGTTACACAGGAGCACTTTGAGGAAGGGTGCCCGGAAGAGTTCATGTTGAAACAGGAAGTAAAAGGAAGGGACTAGAAAAGACAGGAAGATAGCTGGGCATGGTGGCGCACGCCTTTAATCCCAGTGCTCAGGAGGCAGAGGTAGGAGGATCGGCCATGAGTTCGAGGCCACCCTGAGAATACATAGTGAATTCCAGGTCAGCCTGAGCTAGAGTGAGACCCTACCTTGAAAAAAAAAAAAAAAGACAGGAAGGTGGTGCAACTGGGGTGGAGGGGGCTGGTTGTATGTTTATGGTTGGTTTTGGTGGGCTCTGCTCAACAGGCCCCGAAGATTGTGTCTCCCTGCCTGGAGCCTGTGAAAACAGGAGGTGTTTGTGTCAAGGCTTCTCATGCTGAGTAGAACAGGGGAGAGATGGGGACTGAGGTAGGAAGACCATATGCCCTCTTTAGGAAACAAAGGCAAATTGACCCAACACAACCTCTGATCGTTGGGAATAGAACATCAGCCCCATTGGGATACATAGGATCTCTGTGCTCCTTAGGGGATGTTGGGGCTCTGTGAGACCGTGTGGCAGGACACATCAGCTGATGAGGACAGAGGCCAGGGGTCAGAGGTCTTGTGCACCTGGGGGTGACAGAGGCCAGGGGTCAGAGGTCTTGTGCACCTGGGGGTGACAGGGCCCTGGGGGAGATGGGAGTTACTATTTTTCATAGGCAACCTGCAGAGGATGGTGTGGGACAGTATGGGGCAGGGTCTCCCTTCCTTAGCTGGAGTCAACCAGATACCCTGCTAAATGTCTTCCTCGCCATTGCCGTGGACAACCTTGCCAATGCCCAGGAGCTAACGAAGGTATGTAGGGATGTGTCTCCTGCAGCCTGGCTACTGGGAGATTGAGTGTCAGTTCACATTGCTCTGGGGGGAGGGGTAGCTGCTGAGTCAGGAGGAGGGCCAGCTCCTTGATCAGCCTATGTGACTTCCGCCCCTTCAGGGACATCTCCCTAAGGTCCTGAACAGAGAGGCATTGGGCTGGGTACAGAATGCAGGGGACTGCAGCCACAAAAGAAAGGAGAGATGTGGGCTGGAGAGATAGCTTAGTGGTTAAGGCACCTGCCTGCCTGCCAAGCCAAGAACACCTGTTTGATTCTCCAGGTCCCACGTTTACCCAGATGCAAAAGTGACACAAGGGCACAATGCTGCACTTGCCCACAAGGGAGCACACGCGTCTGGAGTTTGTTCACAGCCTCTGAGAGGCTGCTGGTGCACCCATTCTCTCTCTCTCTCTCAAAATAATAATAATAAAAGGAGAGACATGATCAAGTGAATAGATAGACATGTGGGTGTGATCCCAGAGAAGCCAAGGCTTGGGAAGAAAGAATGGAGAGAGCAGGCTGGGGTGTGCAGAGCAGGAGGTATAGACTGCACAGAGATACCCCAGCCACAGGAGTGAGGGACCACGATGTGTTGGTCTCAGCAGATACGTGATGAGGGGGAGTGATGCCCCCAGACAAGAGGATGCGGGACATGGTCCCTAGAGACTTCCCTGCTCCCCGAACCTGAAAGGGCACTTAGAGAACACCTGGAGTGCGGTCTTCAGGCACTGGGTTTGGCTGGAGTCTGAAAGAACAGCAGTGGCCCTGTCTTAGCACCTCTTTGTCACAGCAGGACACCTTCTCTAGGCAGTACCAGCAGGGACCATTCAATATTCATTTCTCATACTTGAGCCCAGTAGGGGACATGATGATACACATCTCTCTCTCTCTGTGGTTGTCCTCTAGAGGACTTAGTGCCCTGTCTGATCACCTTAATTCCTGCTGTCCTGGACATGGCGTGGCCTGGCTGCCTGCTGAACCTCAGGCTTGCCTCTTTAACTCAAACCCCGGCTCCAGCATGGAGGGCGCTGCCACCTGGTGGGACATGCGCTGCATTGCAGATGTCCCTCCTTCATGTTCTGTACATTAGGCCTAGGTGCGGGATTCTCGGTGCGCTCCCTGATGCTCGACGTGTTTGCACCCATGACTCTGTCCATGTCTGACCTTCACAGTTCAGTGCTTTCCTGGCCTCCCAAATCTTCGTCACTCTGAGGCTGAAGAAAGCAAGTTCAGGGCCGGGCATGGTGGCACACACCTTTAATCCCAGCAGAGGTAGGAGGATCGCTGTGAGTTCGAGGTCACCCTGAGACTACAGAGTGAATTCCAGGTCAGCCTGAACCAGAGTGAGACCCTGCCTCAAAAAACCAAAAAAGAAAAAGAAAGCAAACAAGTTCAGGGCAGCTCTCTGCAGGTGCTCAGAGCTGCAGGTCTCTGAGCAGCACACTGAGCGTATCCCTGCAGGTGTCCCTGCTCTGCCCAGTGCTTTGAAGAGGGAATAGCCTATGTAGTGTCCTAGCTGAGGGCCACGAGCCTCCTTTGGCATTAAAAAAATTTTTATTTGTTATTTGCAAACAGAGAGAGAGATAGAAGAGAGGCAGACAGAGAGAGAATGGGCGCACCAGGGCATGCACCCCCTGCAAACAAACTTTAGATGCATGCGCCCCTTGTGCATCTGGCTTACGTGGGTTCTGGAGAATCGAACCGGGATCCTTTGGCTTCACAGGCAAATGTCTTAACCACTAAGCCATTTCTCCAGCCCTCCTTTGGCATTTTTTTAAGCCTTCCTTTTCCTGTACCCAGGCCTGAGCCTTGAAAGCCCCTCCCTTATTCTGGCATTTGGCTCCTGAGGACTCGTAAGTACTTGCTTTTTGCATCATCAGCATGAACCAACAAGCAAGTACTCTTGCCATCCAAGGGCGGGGTCCAATCCCTGCATGGGTTGTCCAGACAGGGCAAACTCATGCATGCATCCTTAGAGCTGTCTGTGTTTCTGGTATCATGTGAACTTGGGGAGACCAGCAACATTGGTAATCTGAACACCAGTGGCTCTTGGGTAGGGGTGAACTTGAGCTCTAAGGCTTCCAGTTTTCAACTTCTCTTGTGGATGAAAACAGACACTCGGTGGTTCTCCTGTTTGGGAACTCTTGCCTTGAGATTCAGGACTCACGGAGGCCTGTCTTTCTGGTTGTAGGGCATTCCCTGGGCTAGCCAGGAGCTCCAGAAGGGAGAACTTGGCCATTCTTCTGTTTGTTAGTGTTGTTTTTATTTTGTTTGTTTGTTTTTATTTTCCAAGGCAGGGTCTACTATAGCCTGGGCTGACCTGGAACGTACTCTGTAGCCCCAGGCTGGCCTCAAACTCACAGCAGTCCTCCTATCTCAGCCTCCCAAGTGCTAGGACTGAAGGCATGAGCCATTATACCCGTTTGAGGGTTATGTTTTAAATATTTTTAAAATTTTATTCATTTGGAAGCAGAGAGATAGAGAGGAGACAGACAGAGAGAATGGATGCACCAGGGCCTCCAGCCACTGCAAATGAACTCCAGACATGTGTGCCCTTTCTGCAGCTGCCTTGTGTAGGTCCTGGGGAATCGAACCTGGGTCCATTGGCTTCACAGGCAAGCACCTTAACCGCTAAGCCATCTCCCCAGCCCCAAGTTTTAAATATTTTATTGTAGAGATTATAGATAGAACTTAAGAGAAGGAAGGAATGCAGAAATCTTGCCACCAGGAAGCAAGACTGGGGGGGGGGGTCTAGAAAATGGAAAAGCCCCATTTGTTAGTGTTTCATCGTTGCCACAAAGACCCAGAAGGACAGTGTAAAGGCAGAAAGATTTACTTTGCCTCACAATTTGAGATGTTGCAGTCCATGGTTGGCTGGCTCCATTGTTTCTGAGCCTGTGGTGAGGCAGAACAGACCTGCTCACCTAATGGTAACCAGGAAGAGAAACAGACTGACAGGATGGGGCCAGACCATGATCTAACACCTAGGGACCTGCCCCTGGTGACTGTCACTCCTAAAGTTTTCAGCACACCCCAAAATAGTACCACCATCTGGGAATCAAGCCTTCAATATATGGGCCTGTAGGAGACAATTTCATAGTGAAATGATAACACTTCATAGTTCCACAAATATATTGTAAAACTGATGATTTTTCTGTGATGTGTAATTAGCTCAAGCTAAATTGTAGACTTTTCTGGAAACTTTAGTTCAGGCCTTGGAGGGATGAGGATGGACATAGGCCCAGGGGCTTTAAATCAGAATTGGCTCCCACTTTTTTTTTCAAGGTAGGGTTTCACTCTAGCCCAGGCTGACCTGGAATTTTCTATGTAATCTCAGGGTGGCCTGGAACTCACGGCGATCCTCCTACCTCTGCCTCCCAAGGGCCGGGATTAAAGGCGTGCGCCACCATGCCTGGCTGGTTCCCACTTTTGAGGAGGGCCTGGTAAAGGAAGAGGCCTGGCTGGCTGTCTGCTCTATGGTACCAAGGGCAGGAGACACACAGAGGCCCAGGGAGGAAGAGTTGGTAGCGTCAGAGTGACCACGGAACTTTGGAGCGGACAGTCGTTTCTGTTGTCCAAACAGGATGAAGAAGAGATGGAAGAAGCAGCCAATCAGAAGCTTGCACTGCAGAAAGCCAAAGAAGTGGCCGAAGTCAGCCCTATGTCTGCTGCCAACATCTCCATTGCCGCGTAAGTTCCTGGGCGCAGAACCTGGGTGGCTTGGGGCAGTAGATTGCATGTCTTCCTATGCCTTGGCCAGGGCTAGTGAGGACTGAGTCCTTCCCCTGGGATTGTGTTGAGAGGAACTGGATCAAAGGGCTCACCTGTGCATGCTCTGTGGCTTTCATCTGTGTGAGCATGGGCAGGGTATGAGGGTGCAGCCTTCCCACTGGGTGGGATTGGCTGCGCCGTAGATCTGACCCATAGGATGATCCTGGGTTGGCCCCCTGTGCATCTTTCTAGGCAAAGACCCTGCTGAAGCCAGGAGGGTGAGGAAGTTAGCATGCTGATTCTAGACACAGCTTTCTCAGAAGTGCATTTTTAACAGGGCTGAGCAGATGGCTTAGTGGGTAAAGAGCTTGCTGGGCAAGTGTCATGTCTTGAGTTCAGGTCCCCAGAACCTACATAAAGCCAGACACAGTGGCACATATTTGTAATCCCAGCATGCATGTGGCAAGATGGGAGGCAGAGACAGGAGAATCCCCAGAAGCTTGCAGGCCAGCTGGCCTGGTGCATGCAGTGGCGAACAAGGTCCTATCTCAAATGAGGTGGAAGGCGAGGCCTGACACCTGAAATTGTCCTCTGACCTTCACATGGACACCATGGCTTGCGTGTACACACACACATACACACACACACAAGAATTTTTTTTGAGAGAGAGAGAGAGAGGAGAGGAAGACAGATAGAGATGGGCGCGCCAGCAGTCTCTCAGCTGCTGCAAACGGAATCCACATGCGTGCACCCCCTTGTGGTCAAGTGTGGCATTGCGCCCTTGCATCACTTTGCATCTGGCTAAACGTGGGACCTGGAGATTGGAACTGCTGGAGATTGGAACCAGCATTCTCTTAGGCTTAGGAGGCAGGCGCCTTAACCGCTAAGCCATCTCTCCAGCCCACACACAAGATTTTTAAAAAGAAGAAATGCAGGGGCTGGAGAGAAGGCTTCGTAGTTAAGGTGCTTGTTCCCCAAGCTTGCCAACTGGAGTTCAGATCCTAGCACCCACATAAAAAGCTGGATGTGCTGTGGTGCATGTGTCTATATTCCCAACATACCAATGGCAGTGAGAGGCAGAATCAGGATAATTCTGAAGCCAGCTAGTCTGGCATTCCTGATGACAAAACAATAACAAGAGAGAGCCTGTTTCAAACAAGGTGGAAGGAGAGGGTCAACACCCCAAGATTGTCCTTTGACCTTCACACATGTACTATGGCATGCATGTACACACACACACACACACAATGAAAGAAAGGAAAATACCAAAATAGAAGAAATGGATAAGCTGCAAAATTCTGGTGGTACCTTGGCAGCCAAGCCACTTCCATAAATGTCTCTGCAGGTTTTTGGCATGAAGGCTTCTGTAATGAGAAAGGGCAGACATGGGGCTGAGCCTGGCTCTGTGGGAAGATCTTGTCTCCCCATTACCCAGCTGGGCCTCAGCAACAGTGCACAAGCTTACGCGGAGGGTTAGGGACTTTGGGGCAGTTTAGTGTTTAGGAGTTAGGAAAAGTCTGGCACATACACAGTCTGGTCATAGGGAGGAACACAAGAGCAAAAATACAGCTTGCTGGCCTTGCAGCTGTATGCTAACCAGGCCACACACCTTTCCTAGGCTGGCCTCTATACCTGGGTCCCTCTCTTTCTGTAGCTGCTGTGACCACAGTGCCAGGCACAGCAATAGGCACACTACAGTGACATCTGTCAGCACTGTGGAATTATGTAGATGAGCATGTTGGACATTTGCCCGTGGAAGGGTTGGTTGTGGGCATGACAACAGTAAGTGTGTGTGCTAAGCACACTGGTACAACAATCAGACTGGTTTGACCAGAGATCCCGAGAATCAACCATGCTGGATGAAGCCTTTCCCCAGTGTATGTAGTGCTGGGAGTGAGGGCAGCTGCTGCTGCTTCTTGTGAATCATGCTAAGACTTCTGCGAGCCCAGAGCTGTGTGTGTGTTCTCTGTTGTGGTCTGAGCTGCTGGATAGGGACAGCGTAGCTCTCAAGAACCCCTTGCCTTGACCCCGTTCCTCTTAGCTTTGGTGTGTGGTGGTGCACTGGGTGCTCTGCTGGGATACCATGTGGTAACTCAGCTACTGAAGGACCTTTGATGTCCATGGTGATCGAGGCCCTCTGTGCTCTGGGCAGCATGACAGATGGTCATGCTAGGATCCCTGGGAGGGGGATGGCAGGCCTGTGTGGCCCTAATGGCAGTTCCTTGGGCTCCCAGGGAAGAATGGAGCACTAACAAGGTTGTCTGCTGTAGCCCTCTTATCCTTACATGCTCTTATATACATTCTCACATCAGCTCACACTCATTTCACACCCACACACTTGAAGTCTCATGCTCACACGATCACAAGTTCACGGTCTTAAAACCAGGTCCTACACTAACAGTCTTATATACTTACTCTTACAACCCCAGTCTTAACCCACCCACAATCTCACACCTAGTCACAATCCCACTCACAGTTGCACAGTCACACTCAATAACATGATCTCACACATATAGTCTCACACTCATGCTCCTACTCAATCACTCTCACACTCACACCATCACATTCTTACATGCCTGCTTGCACTGAGGCTTGTGGCACTTCAGCTGCTGTGAGCTTGCAGTGTGTTAAAGGGGGCATTGGGAACCTATCTGGCCCTCACTGGGACACCAATGTGAAAGGAAATGATTATACACAGAGTTTTGATGTCTCTCTGTTGTTTTTTGGGAAAAGCTACTGCGAGTCACTTGGAAGTGACAGGAAGGTGGGATGGTGATATAGCTTGATGTGCCCTTGGCCTTGGAAGCCATGGGGCTTGAGTCTGGGAGCTGAGGGGTTGGGAGTCAAGTGGGGACCAAGTGTTCATGAGGAAGGCAGTAGGAGCTGGGCAGCATTGCAGGTAAGGGTCCTGTTGCCTCCTGTGCTTGTCATATGTTCATCCAAGGCCAGGAGCCACAGGTCATCCTGCCCAGGCTTCTGGGGCCATGTGTGTGTGTGTGTGTGTGAGAGAGAGAGAGAGAGAGAGAAGGGGGGAGCTGTTGGAATTGCAGTTAAGGGTCTGTAGCTGTTCCCAGCCCACTCCTTTCTGGGGCAGTTGTAGGTCAAATCCTGATGAACAGCTTCTGAGAGAATTGTCTCATCTTCCAGCCATCATGGGGTTTGCTGTGTTCACTGTCGTCTCACTTTACAACACACACATGGAACGGATCTTAACTTCACTTTTGCCCTGAGGTCTCGGCCGGTGCCTGTCTGGTGGATGCGCCTCCAGCCTCCTGCCAGATGTGCACTGTCGCCTGTGCCTTGCACTGATGTGGTGCCCGGTGTCACTTGTGTCTCTCAGAACTTCCTCTCTGGTTTTTTCTCACTCCTGTTTATGTTTTGTTTCTTGCATGTGCAGTTTTGTAAAGCAAACTCGAGGTACTGTATCTCGCAGCTCATCTGTCTCCAGCGTAAACTCACCGTGAGTTGCTCTGCTACGATACTCCATCCGTGGCTCCATGATTAATACATGCACACACCTTCCCTCCATTCCTGACTGCTTTCCCACCCACCCACCACCCGGAGTCATTTGCTTCATGGGCAGCTCCAGGCCAGCCTTCTGTGGGAATGGTGGGCACGCTCCCTGTTGTCCCCAAGTTCCTACTTACAGGCTCAGGTCTGTGTGAGCTCAGCCCTCCTCTCCTTCCTGGTCTCTGTGCTCTTGTCTGCTGTCTGTCCATGTGCAGTCACTCTGGTGTTGGATGTATGCACTTATCTGATTGGACAGGGTGCTGCGGGCTCAGGTCTTGTGTAGCTCTCACGAAGCCAGGGTCCTGTGTACAGGGCTGGCAGAGAGTTCTTACGGGCATCCATGGCTCCTCCTAACACATCTCACTTTGTGAATCCCTGTCAGTGATTCTGAGGCAACCCCATTCAAGCACTAACAGAGCTGCTATGGAGCTTGTGGTACACAGGCCAGGGGAGCCTAGAAACTCAAGTCTGCCCTTCCTGGGGTGTCACTAGCCTGACTGGCTGGCCATGACCCAGGCAGCTCCTCATGGAGATGGACTCCTGGGTGTTTATCCTCATGGGCCTCCTCTCAAGGATGGGGTCAAGCCCTGCAAGTGAGGGTCCTTGTCATCCTGCTGGCCGACCCAAGCTCCCAGAGAAGGCACTGGTGCTGTCTTCTTCTGCCTTAATACTTACAAGGAGCTGTCCTGTGGTGGCTCCTGGTGCTGGAAAAGGGATAGGTGCAGTTGAGGACCCAGGAAGGAGTAGCCAGCTGTCCCCTGTGTTCTGGGCCTTCCCTGTGTGCCTCCTTGACAACAGCACAGAGGAAGCTCAGTCTTCCCACCAGCATCAGCTACTGCTGGCTGTTGGAGGCCTGATGCCTCATGAGGTGAGAAAGCCTGCTGGGTCCTGACTGACTAACATATGTAAGTTAGAGGTGGGTCATGGGTGTTGTATACCAGGGCTGCTTTACCTACCAGTAGCAGCAGGTGACTATCTGCCTTCAGTCTAAAGACCTCACAGCAGAACCACCTGACTCTCAGTTGTTACCGCACCTCAGAGCTTGGTAAGTCTGTGTTGCATCCACAAGCTGGGACTACAACATCATGTGAGTGGCTCCTCCCTGTGACTCCTTAAAGAGCCTTTTGTTGCCGGGCGTGGTGGCGCACGCCTTTAATCCCAGCACTCAAGAGGCAGAGGTAAGAGGATTGCCATGAGTTCAAGGCCACCCTGAGACTACATAGTGAATTCCAGGTCAGCCTGGGCCAGAGTGAGACCCTACCTAGAAACCCCCCAAAAAAAGCCTTTTGTTAAGGACTCTGAGTAGAGTTGCCAGCTACATAGAACCAAAGGACAGCTCAGACTTTCCATCTCAGACTTGGTAGAGAGGAATAGAGTTAGAGACCTCTGAGGGGCAGAGGTCAGAGTAAGACCAGAGCAGGGACAAGCATGACTCCAATACATAGATTCAGACTCAGGAATCTGTTCTGAGAAGAGCCTTGTGGTCCCCAAGGGCTTGTAGGTAGATGCAGAAAGTGTGGTGATTCCAGAGCCCTGAGCAATGGACTGGGGGTGAGGGCTATGGCGGCCAGTGAGCAGGGAGGCAGTATTCCTTGCCCAGCTAGTTGGTAGCTTGTTCTACCTTAAGTCATGAAGGGTCCCTGATAAGCCAACGGTGCCCTTCAGCCCTATAGAAAATCTGGCTTTTTTTTTTTTTCCTGTACTTAAGGTGGTTCCTGGGAGAGAGAGAGAGTTGTATTTGGAACAAGCTTTAGGGCAAGCTCCTCCTCCTCCATCATAGGGCCTGAGCTTTAGGCCTTTGCACATGCCCATTGTCTTCACTGCCCATCTTTCCCTAAGGAGAACACAGAACTGTGAGCTGGCTCTAGCCTGTGGCCTTACCTGAGTGAGACAGCCTCATGCCGCCCAGTAGGTGTAGAGTTCCGGCCCATCTTGGGGCGCTGGACCGATGGAGAAGCCAAAGGGAGACTAACCATCAGCCTCCCCAAGGCTCCCTGTGCCTGTACACACCCGCAGGTCCTCTTCCATGTCATATTATCCAGAGTTGTATGGAGATGAGCCCAGCCAGGGGTGGGAAGGTCTGTCGAAGGGAGCCCTGTTGCAGCCTGCTGACCCCACCTAATCTCCCAGGGCAGGCACAGGGAGGTACTCTGCTCTTCGACTTTCAGACTCACAAGGTGCTATCCTGCAGTGACTCCTCACACCAAAGAAGGGACAAGATTTGCCGTCCCTCCTCTCAGATAGTCTGACAACAAGGACTGGGCTGCTCCCTCAGGTGTACTCTTACCTGTGCCTCAGGCCATTTGGGGGTCTGGCTGGGAGTTCGATCTTCCCCAGACACTTGTTCCCTTCTGCCCTGTATGTGCGTGGACTTGGTTTCATCAACAACTAACTATGGACCCCGATGAGGTCACATCCCCTGTGTAGGCTCTCTGCGTCCTCCCCTGTGAAACGGACACAGGAGAAGCGCCTGCCCTTGAGGTGGTTGGAAAGACTGTATGAAGTTTGCGTGGAGCCTGGAGCACTGATGCTGCGGCTATCATTGTGCACCGCCCTTGGTCACTTCCCAGGTTTCCACCAAGCTTCCAGAGGCTGTAGCCCTTCTGGATGAGGTTTCTGCTTGGCAAAGGTGGGGCTGGGGTCACCTGCTTTGGTGGTTTTATTCATTCAGTAAAGAGCCCAGAGTGCAGCGTGTGGGGCTCTAGGCGTCCCATACTTTGGAGCCCCACACATGATGTGGGAACTGTGAGTTGGAAGGGAAGCAAAGACCCTTGGCCGCCTATTCAGTGAGGACTGAGCTGGACCCTGGTGCTAGAAGATTTTCAAGGGTCATGTCTGGCTTGCTTCTCAGTGGAAGGAGGAGCTCCCCGTGGAGCCACAAGAGAAGAGGGTGTTTGTGACCATGGAAAAGGGGTGTCCTTAGCCCCAGACTAACTTCTGGACCGCTGGTCATTGAGCCAAGTGGTGGCTTATCAGTCAGGACTGGCTGACCTCTTCAGGGAACAGCAGACTCTGCTCCCGAGAGGGCGACATGCTTCCTTGTCTATGGTCTGCTTTCCTGGGAGGTGCCAGAGAGAAGTGCCTCTGGAGAGGGCCTACCCTCCTGGGAAGCACTGCTCTAATGCTGGAACAGGGGCTAGCTCCACTGAGAGAGCCTTCCTTAGACCCCCTCTGTGTGGACCATGCCCTTCCCCTCCCCCTGGTTTGGTCTTAATGACCAGCCGCCCACCTGCTTTGGAAGCCTGTCTGCTCACTCTTGCTGGTGCCTAGCATCCCCACTGCTCTGGACCTCTGAATCTCTGGGCTATTGTCCACCTGCTGGAGTAGCCTCCAGCGCTGTCAGTCTGTGTGTCCTGAAGGACACTGGGAGAAGGTGCTGAACTTTGCCCTCCCTCCCCACCCACTCACCCCGCCCCACCCCGCCCCGCCCCGCCCCGCCCCGGGTATCCCTCCCACTCACCTCCTGATCTGCATTCACTCTGCCAGGGTCTTGAAGGCTCCTACCCCCACTCTCCTCGTCATCCCTTCATCGCTGTGTGTCCATCTGCGGCTTTCCTGCAAGACAGAGGTAGGTGGGTTGGGCAGGTGGAACTCATGACAGTTTCTCCGCAGCAGGCAGCAGAACTCGGCCAAGGCGCGCTCGGTGTGGGAGCAGCGAGCCAGCCAGCTGCGGCTGCAGAACCTGCGCGCCAGCTGCGAGGCGCTGTACAGCGAGATGGACCCGGAGGAGCGGCTGCGCTATGCCACCACGCGCCACGTGCGGCCAGACATGAAGACGCACATGGACCGGCCGCTGGTGGTGGAGCCCGGCCGCGATGGCCCCAGAGCGCCCACGACGGGCAAGGCGCGGCCCGAAGGCGCAGAGACCACGGAAGGCGCAGACCCACCCCGCCGGCATCACCGGCACCGTGACAGGGACAAGGTCCCTGCTCCAGCCACGGCGACCTCGGCTCCGGCCCCGACGGGTGAGCAGGACAAGGTGGATGGCCCGAAGGCCGAGAGTGCGGAGCCGGGGCCCCGGGATGAGCGCCCGCGTCCCCGCCGCAGTCACAGCAAGGAGACCCCGGGGCCCGCCGAGGGACCGGCGCGCTGCGAGAGAGGTCGGCGCCACCATCGGCGCGGATCCCCGGAGGAGGCGGCGGCGGTGGAGCGGGAGCCCCGGCGCCATCGCACGCACCGGCACGCGCCAGACCAAGCCAAGGAAGGCGCTGCGCCCGGGCCCAAGGGCGAGCGGCGCCCGCGGCACCGAGTCCCTCGCGCCGGTCCTCGCGAGGCGGAAAGCGGCGAGGAGCATGCACGTAGGCACCGTGCACGGCACAAGGTGCCCGCGACGCAGGACCCCACGGAGAGAGAGGCCACAGAGAAGGAGGGCGACATCGCCGCCGCCGCCGATGGGGACAAGGAGACGCGAAACCACCAGCCAAAGTATGTAAGCAGCCAGAGTGGGCCTGGTGATCGTGGGGAACCAGGGTTCAGGTTGCCCAGATTGCAAATAATGGTAGGAGAGGGACAGAGTAACCCCTACTACACTCCAGCCCATTTGGTAAAAAGGCTCAAAACTGGTATGTGCGCAGAGATTTTTTTTTTTCCCAGTCAATTTAAGACACACTGGGAGGGAGAGTGAGTTTAGGGGAGACTTTTGAGAACACATTGACCTGGAAAGAGGAGAGAGTCCCTTGGAGAAGAGGACATTGTGCTGGGAAGGGTTAGCTGAAAAGCTACTGCAGAAAAACTCCCAGACTGTCTAGCTGCTCCCTAGCTCTGTCTGACTGCAAGAAATCTGGAGGCAGGAGCTGGAGGCCGCGGCCAGTGTCTCTGCTTGTGGGCTGGCCCCACAGCCTGACCAGGATAGGTGCAGCTAGAGGCCACCTCTGAGGATCAGCCTACCAGAGGACAAGGTGCTGGGCCTTGCCTGCAGGGCCTCCTGGTCAGGTTGCCTAGGGACACGTCCTCCTCTGGACTGTTTCATTTGGCCAGTGGTTCTGATCCGCATACGTATTGTGACACCAACAATGCCTTCTTCTGAGTCAGAGGAACAGAGGAGTAAGCTCCATGCTGACCTTTTAGACCTAAAGACAGAATTGTATAACATGACAAAATCCATGCACGACACTGGAGCAGCAGAGGGAAGTAGTTGGGTGTTTACTTGTCCCGGGTAGTAGGCTAGGCATGAGAAGCTAGGTTTTGTAGACTGCATCAAAGTGACGAGCATTCTGGTTTCAGGGAGCCTCACTGTGACCTGGAGGCCACTGGGGTGATAAGTGTGGGCCCTGTGCACACACTGCCCAGCACCTGTCTCCAGAAGGTGGAGGAACAGCCGGAGGATGCAGACAACCAGCGTAACGTCACTCGGATGGGCAGTCAGCCCTCAGACCCAAGCACCACTGTGCACGTCCCAGTGACACTGACAGGCCCTCTTGGGGAAACTACGGTAGTTCCCAGTGAGTATCTCCCTGTGCCAGTGGCAGCTCGGGCTGCCCTCTTCTCGGCTGCTCCCTAGCAGCTGCTGGGGCCCAGCATGTTCTCTGTGGTCAGTATCTCTCTTGATAGCACTTTGCTTTCTAGTGTCTCTGGAGCAGCAGAATATGGTCATTTTTACTCCCTCTCAAAAATGTCAACTTGCTGGCTTATGCCAAGCCCAGTGTCATAGTGCTGGGAACAAAGTAGAAGGGGGCCAGTCTTGCCAGAAAGACAGACAACACAATGCAGAACAGTTATATCTCATTACTGCACAAAAGCTGCTAAGGACTGTGGCCATGGCCTTGACTTGGGCCAAGGCTGGTAGGTGAGGAGGGAGCTCTCATCGCTGTCTCCCTTCTGCCCGTATACCCCTATAACCCTGTGCTAAAGCTCCCCCAGGCTTTTGCCTGAGTTACCCTCTTTCTTCCCATGGTCACTCCTGTGTGTGAGACCCCAAGGGAGCAGGCACTGAGGGCACAGTGAATATGAGTCATGTAGTAGGAAGAGACCTGCAGGTGACAGTCTTCCCACAGTGGGGAAGGTGCATGGGCACTTCACAAACACAAGGAGGAGCATTCCTATGGAGGGAAACATCTCAGGGCAAGAGGCAGGGCCTCATGGCAGGTCAGTGAAGCACTGAGCCCCCAAATCGGTCCTAAGCTCGGTGAGATCCCCTCTCCCCATACAATCCCATGCCTACAGATGCAGTCATACAATCGGTTCCTCTTGCTCAGGTGCTCTCACAGACACAAGTAGAGCAGGAGAGGGTGGTGGCTTTAGCTACCCACCTTCTCCCCTAAGCTGATCCTGGCCTATTCTTGTTTTACTTGCCAAGGGCCCAAGTGAGCCTGTCTCCCCAGGTTCCTATTTTGCCCAAGGAAGAGTCCAAGAGCCCCATTTGGCTTTTGTCCACAAAAGTGCACATGTCACTCCCTGCACCCATGTGCTGACACCCAAGGATCTGTTCACTATCTCTGTAGTTTCACCCTTAGCTGAATGTCACCTACTTGGAACCACACAATATACATGCTTTGCTGGCTGGTTTCTTTCTCTTAGCATTATGCACTTAAGGGTCCTCCGAGTCATTTTGTGGCTTGGTAGCTCAGTTCTTACTACATTAAAGTTCCATTGTCTGGATGTATCACAGTTTGTTTATCCATCCACCTATTGGAAGATATTGTCATTGCTTATGATTTTGACAGTTCTAAACAGACACTTCTGGGCGCGGTGGTGCACGCCTTTAATCCCAGCACTCGGGAGGCAGAGGTAGGAGGATCATTGTGAGTTCAAGGCCACCCTGAGGCTACATCGTGAATTCCATGACACTTTGAGCTAGAGTGAGACTCTACCTCGAAAAATCAAAAAAAAAAAAAAAAAAAAAAAAAAAAAGGAAAGGAAAGAAAAAAAAGCTAATTAGACTTTCCTGTTCAGGTTTTTGTGTTGTACTCATTTGGGTCCCTACCTAACCATGATTGTGAGGTCGTATGGCAGATGTTTAGTTTTGTAAGAAATTGCCAAACTGTCTTCCAAAGTGGCCGTGCTATTTTGCATTCTTCCCGGTAAAGGGTGAGGACTCCAGTTGCTTCACATCCTTACCAACATTTGGTGTCTCCAGCATTTTGGACTGTAGCCATTCTCATTAAATATGTAGCCGTGCCTTGTTTTGCTTTGCAGCTTCCTAATGATACAGGGTGCTGAGCATCTTTTACCATACTTGCCATCTGTGCATCTTCGGCAGGTTTCCTATGCAGTTCTTTTGCATGCTTTTGGGGGGTATGTGTGAGTGTGTGTGTGAGTGTGTGTGTGTGTACATGTATGTGTGCATGTGACGCATGCCCATATGAATGCAGATGCACACACTCTGTGTGCATGTGTGTGGAAGCCAGTGGAGGGTGTCAGATGTCCCCCTGTATCCCTCCTCCATCTTATTTTCCTGAGATTGAGTCTCTCACTGAACTTGGAGCTCCTTGTTTTTAAAGTTTAGACTGGCTGAACCCCAGAAAGTCTCCTGTCTGCCTCCTTCAGCCCTGGGGTTACAAATGTGCGGGGACACACCTGGCTTTTCACTTGGGCACTGGAGATCAAACTCACATCCTCACGCTTACACAGCAAGTGCTTTTACCCATTGGTAAGCCATCTTACCAACCCTGTATACTTAAAATATATATTTTTTTATTGGGCTGGAGAGATGGCTTAGTAGTTAAGACACATGCCTACAAAGCCTAAGGATCCCAGTTCGATTCTCCAGGTCCCACAAAAGCCAGATGCACATGGTGGCGCACATGTCTGGAGTTCATTTGCAGTGGCTAGAGGCCCTGGTACAACCATTCTCTCTCTCTCTCTCTCTCTCTCTGTCCCCCTTTCTCTGTCTCTAATAAATAAGTAAAAATTAAAAATATATTTTTTTTTATTTATTTATGAAAGAGAGAGAGAGAGAAAAAATGAGCATGAATGGGCATGCCAGGGCCTCCAGCCCCTGCAAATGAATTCCAGACGCATGTGCCATGTTGTGCGTCTGGCTTATGTGGGTACTGGGAAATTGAACCTGGGTCCTCAGATTTCACAGGCAAGTGCCTTAACCATTAAGCCATGTCTCCAGCCCTGCTGTATACTTTTTAACTGAGCTGTTTGTTTAGTAGTTATTGACTTTCAAAGGTTCTTTTTATATTTTTTTATACAATTCTTTTTTTATCAGATGTGATTTTACAAGTCCCAGTTTATGGCATGGTCTTTTAATCTCTGAATGTCTCATGTTTTGTTTAGTTTTGTTTTCTGAGACAGGGTATTACTATAGGAGGCAGGCTGACCTCTTCCTTCTGAATGTTGGAATGAAGGTATAAACTGCCATTCCTGGATCTGTTATCTGTCCTGTGTTTTTGACTATTGCTGTTGTTGGATAATCTGATTCCTGTCATTTCTTCTGCTAGAAGCAGACATCTTGGCTACTGATTTTATATGTTATGCAACCTTCCACTTTTCTGAATCTTTAATTGTATATTGGTTTTAATGTTGATGCTATATTTTGCCCAAGTATAGTGTCAAAACTTCTGTGAGTCTAGTTCTAACTCTTCATTTCCAAGTCTTAGACCGATTAGTAACTCTCTAATCGCACTGGCCTGCTCACTCTAACATTGGAGCTGGTGGATGCCTTCGCCTTGTTTCTGCCTGCACTAAGCTAAACATTCTGGTTTGAGACCTGTGTGTACAATCACGTTACAGTATCCAGTAATTTCTATTTTAGTGTTTTATCTGGCAAAGATGTTGAAGTTTTAGAGATCATATTTTCCCCTTAAATATGAAGGTATATGGCACAATGGCTTTCAGATATGATGCTGCCTTTTGTGATGTTAGAGTGTCACTTGGTCTTGGTTTCTATTTAATTTTTTTTTTTTTTTTTTTTTTGGTTTTGCGAGGTAGGGTCTCACTCCGGTCCAGGCTGACCTGGAATTCACTATGTAGTCTCAGGCTGACCTCGAACTCTCAGCAATCCTCCTACCTCTGCCTCCCAAGTGCTGGGATTAAAGGTGTGCGCCACCATGCCCAGCCCTATTTAATATTTTATGTAAGATTTTGGCTGGATGCTTTTCAGTGAGGCATGCTCTGTATCTTTCTCATACCGTGTTTTGACAACATATGATTAGGTGTTCATGCCATGCCCTTGCTTAATTTTACTTCTCCATTCCTGAGAATCAGATGTTCCAGTTGTGGCCGTTATTTTTATTAATTTTATTTTACCTTTATGGTGCTAGGAATCAAACCCAGAGCCTCACACATGCTAGGAAAGGATTCCTTTGTTGAACTACATCTGGTTCCTTTTTCATTGTTTTAAATGGTGACAAAGAAATGCCAATTGTTACATGTCAACTCAGACCCCACAGTTTCTTAAAATATAACCAAAGTACAGTTAAACACTGATAAGTCAAAGTATCATATCAGATGCTTAATACAATTCTTCCTGATCACCAGTTAAACTAATTGTCCCAGCACTCGGGAGGCAGAGGTAGGAGGACCACTGAGTTCAAAGCCATCCAGACACTACATAGTGAGTTCCAGGTCAGCCTGGGCTAGAGCAAAACCCTATCTTGGGAGAAAAAAAAAAAAAACCTATTGATGAATTGCTTTGGACACTTCCTTTACTGAGTACATGACTCTAGTGATCTCTCTCTCTCTCTCTGTAGCAGACAGCTTCAGGTTCGCTGAGATGAACTTCCAGACCAGGCACAGTTATGGAGGAAGGGATATTATTTATTGAAGCTTACAGATCCAGGGGAAGTTCCATTAAGGCAGGAAAAGCAGCCTGCTTTCACAGGGCCAAGCAGAGAGAGAGAAAGCCAACCAGCCACCACTGCACACAGAGCAAAACTACAGCCAAAAGGTCACACAGCACACTTCAGGAACTCCTGCTAGGCACATTTGCATATCTTTACAATGGAATCTCAAACCCACACCATTAACACCTTAAGACTGGCCCCCAGTGACATTGCCTCTAGCAAGGTGATTGCAGATGCAAACTATAACTAGTAAAACACTGAATATATTGGGGGACATATATTCAAACTACCACACACTCTCTCTCTCTCTCTTTATTTGAGAGATACAGGAAGAGGCAAAGAGAGAGAATGGGTGCACCCGGGCCTTTCAGGTGCTGTGAAGGAACTCCAGACATGTGCGCCCCCTTGTGCACATGTGTGACATTGTACGCTTGCGTCACTTTTACATCTGGCTAAATGTGGGACCTGGAGATTTGAACAAGCGTTCTTAGGCTTCCCAGGCAGGCGCCTTAACCACTAAGCCATCTCTCCAACCCTTTTTTTATTTTATTTTTTTATTTTTGAGGTAGGGTCTCACTAGCCCAGGCTGACATAGAATTTACTATGTAGTCTCAGGGTGGCCTCCAACTCTCAGCAATCCTCCTACCTCTGCCCTCTGCCTCCCAAGTGCTGGGATTAAAGGTGTGTGCCACCACACCCGGCCTTTTTTTTTTTTTTTTTGAGCAGTCTCACTCTAGGCTGACCTGGAACTCACTCTGTAGCCCAGACTGTCCTCAAACTTCTATCCCCCACTTACCTTAGCCTTCTGAGTACTGGGATTAAAGGTACTCGTCACCACGCCCAGCTCTGACTGACTCTGATAATATCTTCTTATCTGAGAGTTCTTATCCACATTACCTGGTTAAAAACATTGTATTGAGGCCTGCATGCTATGCATTTTTCTACTTACACATTAATCAAGAAAGCCAGTGACACTGTAATGATAAGTTTTGGCAGTATGAACAGAAGGCCCTGACCTGAGGAGTTCTCCTTAAGCAAGGAGCCGTCCTGTGGGGTGTACCAGTTATTGGTTCCTAGAAAGAGCTGGAGCGTTTTCTTCTTTGCTGGCACGCTGGGAATTTATATAGTATTAGAATGACTCTGTCTTTAAGTATTTGGGTAGAATTTTGTAAGTTCTCTATGTGTGGTCTTTATGGAGGTAGCTTTTTGGATATTTGTCTGTTTAAACATTGTTATCTCCTGAGATGAGCTTGGTAAATTAGATTTTTCTTAAAAATTACCCATTTCACCTAGGATTTTCAACTTACTTACATAAACTTACACAAAGGAATTGCCTGAAATATTTTTCTTTCATTTTCTTCTTATTCAGTATTTTCCCCGTGTCATTTTTTGTTTTGTTTTGTTTTGGCTTTCCATTTCCGAGGTAGGGTCTCACTCTGGCCCAGGCTGACCTGGAATTAACTATGTAGTCTCAGGGCTGCCTCGAACTCATGGCAATCCTCCTACCTCTGCCTCCACCCCACCCCTGAATGTTGGGATTAAAGGCGTGGGCTACTACGCCTGGCTCCCCATGTCGTTTTTATTTATTTATGTGAGATCGAGAGAGAGAACACACATATGTGTGTGCCAGGGCTTCCTGCCACTACAAGTGAACTCCAGATGCATGCACCACATTGGCTACTGGTGAATGGAGCCCAAGCTGTGAGGCTTTGGCAAACATCTTTCACTGCTGAGCCATATCCCCGGCCCGTCATTTTTTTATCCTATGTAGTTTTGTGCTTTCTCTCTCTTTTTTTAATTTACACCTTCAATATATGAACACATTGCAATTTGGTCATATTTCCATCTGGTTGTTCTTACGTCACCTCTCCCCATCCCCCATTCCACTGAGGCCTTCTCATCAGGGTTATCCATCATCACTGTGGAGTTGTGAATGCACTCATCAGTCTCTGAGGGGGGACAATGCCTCAGAGTACACCTCCCCACCTGTGGCTCTTACTTTTTTTCACCCCCTTCCTTTCTCTTCATTAGTTGGCAGTTTTTTTTCTGTTTTGGAGGTTTTTATAAAATGAAAAAAAACAGTATTTTAATTTATTAATGCTACCATGGTTTAGTTTCAAAATCATCATTTTTCATTTTGCCTTTATCATTTCTCTCCTACTTTTAAAATTTTACTTGGTTGCTCTTTTTCTAACTTATTATATTATTTTTGTTTGTATTTATCTTCAGCATGTGTTTGTAAATTTCTTGGGATTTCCTACATAAGAATCGCCTACAAATGAGTGGGTTTTTTAAATTTTTATTTGTTCTTTCCACATTTCCTGGCTGTAACATCCAGTGCTGTGCTAAGATCTGTGTTGAGAAAAGCTGTTCTTTCCTTGCCCCATTTTGGTTGAGAGGAACTATCTGCTTTTCACCCATTTAGTGTGATGTGAATTGTAAGGATTTTGTAGATGTTTTCTTTTGAGTTGAGGAAGTCCTCCTCCATTCCTCTTTTTTTTTTTCTGGGAGTTTTATCACGAATGGGTTTTGAACTTCATCAAATTGTTTTCTGTGTATGTTGATCTCCTGTGTTTTTTTTCCTGTCGATATATTTTTTCATACGCATTGATTTTCAGATATTTAACTGGAGTAAGACCTTGTTAGTGTATGAATAGTTAATTCTGTATTTTGTCTAGTTCTATTTCTTAATATTTTGTTGAGGAGTTTTTGTCTTTAAATTCATTAGGGATATTTATCTATAGTTTTACTTTTCCTCCCTCCCTCTCTCCATTCCTTCCTTTCTTCTTTCTTTGCTTGTGTGTGTTGTGGTGTGTTTATGTGGAGTGTGTAATGGATGCACAAGTATGTCCCCATGAAGCAGACGGTGTACTCACCTGTGGTGGGGTGCACTTGCCTGAGATGGCTGGAATGGAACATCGTATGTCTTGCTCCACTGCTCTTTTACTCTTCTTTTTTTTTTTTTAGGGTCTTGCTTTAGACCAGGCTAACCTGGAAGTAGTTCAAGGCTGCCCTTGAACTCACAGTGATCCTCCTACCTCAGCCTCCTGAGTGCTGGGATTAAAGGTGTGCGCCACCACACCCGGCAGAGAGGGAGAGATTGGGTGCACCATAGCCTCCAGCCACTGCATAGGAACTCCAGACACATGCACCACTGTGCATCTGGCTTTCTGTTGGCACTGGGGAATAGAACTCAGGTGGTTAGGCTTCATAGGCAGGTGCCTTAACTCCTGAGCCATCTCTCTAGCCCCACCATTCTTATTTTGACCTGGAGTCTCTTGCTGATCTTGGAGCTTGCCATTTTATCACTAACTGGTGGTTCTTACATCTCTGCTCCCCTATAGGACTGTGGTTACAGATGTGTATGGTCATGCCTAGCTGTTACTTGGGTGCTGAGATCACGCTCAGGCCTTCATGCTTATACAAGAGGTCCTCTTAACCACTGAGCCATCTCTCCAGCCTTCTTTCTTTCTCTTTTTTTTCTCTCTCTCCCTCTCTTTTTCTTTTTTATTTTGAGACCTATATGTTTGACACATATAACCCCAGCCTACCCTCAAACTTACAGTTGTCCAGCTTCAGCTTCCAAGTGCTGGGATTACAGGCATGTGCCACCACACTTGGGTTTGTTTTGTTTTTCATACCATTGGTGTCTGGTTTGGGTATCAGAGTAACTTTTTTTTTATTGAAAATTTCTATAATTAAAGACAATAAACCATGATAATTCCCTCTACTCCCCCACTTTCCCCTTTAAGAATACATCTTTAAAGTGTGGGGTTTTTTTTGTTGTTTGTTTGTTTGGTTGGTTTTTTGTTTTTTTTTCGAGGTAGGTTCTCACTCTAGCTCAGGCTGACTTGGAATTCACTCTGTAGTCTCAGGGTGGCCTTTAACTCACGGTGATCCTCCTACTTTTGCCTCCCGAGTGCTGGGATTAAAGGTGTGTGCCACCATGCCCTGCTCTTTAAAGTGTTTTGAATTTGGTGAAACTGTTCCCACTTCTGTTTTTTTTTTAAATATTTTTTTAAATTTTTTTAAATTATTTTATTTATTTTTGGAGAGAGACAGACAGAGAGAGAGAGAGAGGGAGACAGAGATGGGCGCACCAGCAGTCTCTCAGCTGCTGTAAACGAAATCCAGATGTGTGCGCCCCTTTGTGGTCAATTGAGGCATTGCGCCCTTGCGTCACTTTGCATCTGGCTAAACATGGGACCTGGAGATTGGAACCCCGTTCTTAGGCTTAGCAGGCAGGCGCCTTAACTGCTAAGCCATCTCTCCAGCCCCCCACTTCTGTTTTTAAGAGTACTTGTTGAACTGGTGCTAATCTTCTGTATTAGGGTTCTCTAGAGGAACAGAACCGATAGAATGAATTGTATTAAAAGGGAATTTAGGAGCTGGAGAGATGGCTTAATGGTTAAGTCATTTGTCTGCAAAGCCAAAGCATCCCAGTTCGACTCTCCAGGACCCACATAAGCCAGATGCACAAGGGGGCGCATGCTTCTGGAGTTCATTTGTAGAGGCTGGCATGCCCATTCTCTCTCTCTCTTTCTCTCTCTCAAATAAATAAATTAATTTAATTAAAGGGAATGTATTGGATTAGCTTACGGCAGTCCAACAGTAGCAGTTGTAGGCCTGAGAGTCAAGGAACCCAGTAGGTGCTCATTCCACAAAGCTGGATGCCTCAGTAATCCCAATTTGGCACTGTAGGCCTGGAGGCTTTATGGAGACACACTGCTCTTCAGTCCACGCTGGTTTTAGTCCACACTGGAAAGCAGCAAGCAGCCAGGTGGGAGGATGGGATACTTTCCTTCTGGGAGCTTCCTTAGATGAAGCCCCGCCCTCCGAGAGGGCCCCTCCACTCTGGGGGAAGAGCTCACCCTGGGGGATCCACTTACGGGTAATGTCTGTAGATTCCTAAACAGATCAAGTTGACGCAAAAAATCAGAAGTCAACGTCTTGTTAACTTGACACCAAACCATATCTCCTTACATCATACTTAATTTTTAAATGAAGACAGTAACAACATCATAATTCCACCTAACATGATACAACTATCCCACGTATAACCGGAAATGCACAATCTTCCCCCCAACACAAAACAAGGTTCCTTGAGAAATGTTTGGCCTCTAATATAATAAGTCAAATATAAATTTAACAGCAGTTAACTAGCAATATGGTCTTAATCAGTATTAATTACCTAAAAGAGAAATAGAGGGAAAACAAAAGCATCTTAATATTGGTGTAAATATGTACAAACTCTTAACAAGAGTGAGAAACACTCATGGCAGGGCTGGAGAGATGGCTTAATGGTTAAGCATTTAACTGTGAAGCCTAAGGCTCGATTCCCTAGTACCCACGTAAGCCAGATGCACATGGTGGCGCATGCGTCTGGAGTTCCTTTGCAGTGGCTAGAGGCCCTGGCACACCCATTCATTCTCTCTTTCTCTCTTTCACCCTTTCTCTATCTCTAATAAATAAATAATAAATAAATAAAAGTTAAAAAAAAGAAACACTCGTGGCAATTACAGTTTCGTTTGTGTAACTGATTACATGGCCTTATCTGGTATTTGAAACTACCTTTTTTTACTACCCATTTTGTACTTCCTCCACCTTCAGCAAGCACCTCGGCAGGTCTTGGTTCTTTACCTGGAGGGGTGACCCATACCTTCACTCCTGAAGGATCTGGGCCATTTATCACACTGTCTTGATTGGATTGTTGTAATTGTCCATTGACTTTGATAACAGGGCATGGTAACACCAAGAGACGCCCCAAAGGATCTCCTGTACTCCAGACATACTCTTCCTTACCTCCATTGTGGAGGAGCAGGCCAATTTCCCCCTGGTAGTCTGGATCAATCATCTCCACTGCCACTGTAACTGCTTTCTCAGCCTGGTCACTCAAGGGCATCAGAAGCCCAAAATGGTCAGGGAGTTCAATGGAATATTCTTTGTGCCTCCTGGCAAAAGCCCTCCCCTCTCTGGGACCAAGACCTCTAGGCCAGCAGAGCGTAAGGTTGTGGGAACAGGAAGCAAAAATGAGGCTAATAGCCGGGTGTGGTGGCGCATGCCTTTAATCCCAGCACTCGGGAGGCAGAGGTAGGAGGATCGCCGAGAGTTCGAGGCCAGCCTGAGACTACATAGTTAATTCCAGGTCAGCCTGGACTAGAGTGAAACCCTACCTCGAAAAACAAAAACAAAAAACAAAAAAAAAAAAAAAAAAAAAAAAAGAGGCTAATGGGTCACTTGGGGTAAGCAGGACCATTCCCATTGCCACCCCTTGATTCCTGGGACCTGTGATTCTGTGTTATAGGAGAAACAGCACCATATATAGGATGCTGATTCAGAGCATATACACTCCCCCAGCCCTCCAAGCTATTGCCTCTAGTTGGTGCTGTAGCTGGGTTTTTTGTTGTTGTTTTTTTTTTGTTTGTTTGTTTTTTTGGGTTTTTTTTTTTTTTTGGTTTTTCGAAGTAGGGTCTCACTCTCGCCCAGGCTGACCTGGAATTCACTATGTAGTCTCAGGGTGGCCTTGAACTCATGGCAATCCTCCTACCTCTGCCTCCCAAGTGCTAGGATTAAAGGCATGTGCCACCACGCCCAGCTTGTAGCTGTTTTTTTAAAAGACCGTTCCACTGTTTTATCAAGCCAGCTGCTTCAGGGTGGTGGGGCACATGGTAAGACCAGTGAATTCCATGATCATGAGCCCACTGCCGTACTTCCTTGGCTGTGAAGTGATTTCCTTGGTCAGAAGCAATGCGGTGTGGAATACCATGACGGTGGATAAGGTATTCTGTAAGCCCACGAACGGTAGTTTTGGCAGAAGCACTATGTGCAAGAAAAGCAAATGCATATTCAGAATAAGTGTCTCTTCCAGTAAGGACAAAACGCTGCCCTTTCCATGATGGAAATGGTCCAATGTAGTCAACCTGTGATCAAGTTGCCGGCTGGTCACCCTGAGGAATGCTACCATATCAGGGGCTCAGAGTTGGTCTCTGCTGCTGGCAGTTTTGGCAGTCGGCAGCAGCCGTAGCCAGGTCAGCCTTAGTGGAAGTCCATGTTGTTGGGCCCATGCATAACCTATATCCCTGCCACCATGGCCACTTTTTTCATGGGCCCATTGGGCAATGATGGGGGTGGCTGAAGAAAGAGGTTGACCACTATCCACAGAACAGGTCAGCTTATCTACTTGATTATTAAAGTCATCCTCTGATGAGCATTAACATGGGACACCAGTATCTTTATATCCTTTGTCCAATCAGATAGAATTTGCCAAGCATACATTTCTTTTGGGGGATTTTTAAATTAAAATTTCATCTTCTGAGCAGTTAAAGGGCAATATATATATATGTACACACCTGTTTTATATTGGGTAACTTGTAGTTTATGCTTTTTTAGGAAACTTAACATTTTGTTGAAATTGTAAATTTAAAAAATTCATATTGCCAGGTGTGGTGGTGCACGCCTTTAATCCCAGCGCTCGGGAGGCAGAGGTAGGAGAATCTCCATGAGTTCGAGGCCACCCAGAAACTACATAGTGAATTCCAGGTCAGCTTGAGCTAGAGTGAAACCCTGCCTCAAAAAACCAAAAAGAAGAGAATTTCCCTTGAGACCCCTTTGGCTCATGGTTATTTTAGAAGTGCATGGGGTCATCTCAGGTGTTTGAAGATTTTTCTGTTGTCTTTCTGTTAATAACTTCTAGTTTGATCACTTTGTAATTACACTCTACAGTTCTTTCAAATTTGTTCAGTTTGTTTCATGTCCTAGGAGATGACACAGCATGATGTATGTTCTGTGGGTGTTCGACAACAGCACACGTTCCACTGTTTCTGGGTGGAATGTTCGGTAAAGACCAGTTCCATCCAGTTGGTTGTTGGTGGTGTTGAGCTTTTCTGTGCATTGTTTTCTGTCTAGAAATTTTTATTACTGTGTAATGCCTTTTGTAGACCCATAATTTTCTTTGAAGTTCACTTTACTCTTGCTTATATGATTAATATTTGCATGGTGTATCCTTTTTCACTGTTTAATTTCGGTTTAAGTGCATAGTTGTATTTGAAGAGAGTTTCTTGTAGGCAGCATATGGCTGGGTTATGTTTCATATATTTGATGTTCAAACACTTGCAGTTAATATAATTGTTGACTGATTAGAGTTTGTGACCCTACTTTTTTTGTTTCTGTTACGTGCAGGTATGTTGTACAGGTGTGTGTGTTTGGAGGCCAGAGGACAACTTTGGGTGTCATTCCTCAGACATTGCCCACATTTTCTTTCTCTTTCTCTCTCTCTTTTCTGAGACAAGGTCTCTCATTGGTCCAGAACTCACTAAGTAGGTCAATCATAGGGCTCCTTTTATTTCCACTTCCAGTGCTGGGACTATAAGTGTATGCCACCACACTTGACTTTTTTTCTTTCACATGTAGGTTTTGAGGATCGAGCTCAGATCCTTATTCTTGCAAGGCAAATCCTCAGTCCCAGTTATCCTACTTTTTGTTTTCTGTTTGTTCTGTCTTTTAATTCTTTGGTTTCTTTTTCTGCCTTTCTTAGAGGTACCTGAGAATATTTAAAATTGCATTTTGATTTATCTATAGTCCTTTTTTTAAACATTTATTTTATTTTATTTATTTATTTGAGTGAGAGAGAGAGAAGAGGCAGAGAGAAAGAGAGAATGGGTGCACCAGGGCCTCCAGCCACTGCAAACAAACTCTAGACACATGCGCCCCTTTGTGCATCTGGCTTACATGGGTCCTGGGGAATCGAACCAGGGTCCTTAGGCTTCACAGACAAAGGCCTTAACCACTAAGCCATTTCCCCAGGCCCATTAAAACTTTCCTTCTTTTTTATGTCTGTTTTGTCCCCTAATTCTAATATAGTACTCTTAAATATTTCCTCTGCATATGTTTAGAAGAAAGCAGAGTGTGTATTTTTTTTTTTTTTTTTTTTTTTTTTTGTTTTGAAGTAGGGTCTCACTCTAGCCCAAGCTGACCTGGAATTCACTCTGTATTCTCAGGGTGGCCTCGAACTCATGGCGATCCTCCTACTTCTGCCTCCTGAGTGCTGGGATTAAAGAAGAATATTTTTTAATTTAATTAATTTATTTATTTGAGAGAGCAAGAGAGAAAGAGGCAGAGAGAGAGAGAGAGAGAGAGATGGAGAGAATGGGTGTGCCAGGGCCTCCAGCCACTGCAAACAAACTCCAGATGCGTGTGCCACCTTGGACGTGGGTCCTGGAGAGTCGAACCGGGATCCTTTGGCTTTGCAGGCAAATGCCTTAACTGCTAAGCCATTTCTCCAGCCCTAAAGAAGAACTTCTTTCTTTTTTTTTTTTTTTTTTCTTTTTTTTTTTTCCAAGATAGAGTCTCACTCTAGCCCAGGCTGACCTGGTATTTACTATGTAGTCTCAGGGTGGCCTTGAACTCAGGGCAATCCTCCTACGTCTACCTCCCGAGTGCTGGGATTAAAGGCGTGCACCACCAAGCCCAGCTAGAGTTTTTATTTCAACTGTCAAACATAATTCAGAGAAGCAAGATAAGAAGGAAAGTGTGTAATGATTATTCATTTTTCTCTTATTAATATTCCTTCCTGAGATTCTGTATTTCTTCTTTCATCAATGATTTTCTGGTCTGAAGGCCTTCTTTAGCTATTTTTGGGGGGATAGGTCTGCAGTGACAGATTTTCTTATTTTCTTCATCTGAGAATGTCTTGGTATTCCTTTCATTCCTGAAGGATATTTTCACTGGGTATAGAATCTGGGTTGACAGTTCTTTTTTTTTCAGCACTTGAAAAAAACGTGTGCCTCTTCTGACTCCATGGTTTCTGATGAGAAATCTACTGTCACTCGAATTGTTTTCTTCCTGTAGGTAAGATGTTGTTTCTCGCTGCTTTCAAGGTTTTTTTTTTTTTGTCTTTATGTTTTAGAATTTTGAGCACAATGTATCTTGGTGTGGGCTTCTTCAGGGTTATCCTGTTTAGGGTTCACTCAGCTTCTTGCATCTGTAGGTTAATGTCTTTGGCCAAATTTGGAAATAGTCCATCTATTGTCTCTGAGTACTTCCTTAGTCCTGGCCCTTCCTTTTTCATTCCTGGACTCTGACGGCATGAATGCTCTATCTTCTATTATGTTCTGAAAGGCTCTTGAGCTCCAGTGATTTTCTTTTCAGTAAGTTTTCCTCTCTGTTGTTTAGATTGGGTGATTTCTATATTTCTCTCTTCCAGCTCACTGATTCTTTCCTCTGTGCACTACATTCTGCAGTTGAGCCCATTTATTATATATATATATATATATATATTTCAGTTCTAATATTGTTATTTAGTTCTTTATATATTCCATTTCTTTGCTGAGGGCTTTTTTTTTTTTTTTCTATTTTTTCCTTGTGTATATGTGTATGTGGTGTCTGCACATGTTTGTGTCCATGTGGCATCCCATGAGCTTGCCTGCAGTAGAGTGCACTTGCCTGCAATGGCCAGAGCAGAATATCAGGTATCCAACCCCATCGCTCTTCTGTCCATTCTTGCCTGAGCCAGAGTCTCCTACTGATCCTGGACCTTGCTGTGTTATCATGAGCTCTAGCAAATCTTGGCTCTCTCTGCTCCCTTACGGGACTGTGGGGTTACAGACGCATGCGGCCATAAACAGCTGTTCATGTGGGTCCTGGGAATTTAACTCAAGTATTCTCTCAGGCCTCTTCAGTCCCTCATGCTTGCATAGGAAGTGCTCTCTCTCTCTCTTTTTTAAGATTTTATTTATATACGTATGTATGTATGTATGTATTAGAGACAGAGAGAGAGATTGAGAGAGTGTGAGAATGGGCACGCCAAGGCATCTACCCACTGCAAACGAACTCCAGACACATGCACCGCCATGTGCATCTGGTTTACGTGGGACCTGGAGAATCGAACCTGGGTCTTTAGGCTTCACAGGCACGTGCCTTAACCACTAAGCCATCTCTCCAGCCCAAGGCAGTGCTCTTAATTGCTGAGCTATCTTTCTAGTCCTCAGTATTTCATTTTGCAAGTGTGTTTTCAGGTGTTTATTGAGGTTTTTATTTGTTTGCTTGTTTGTTTTTCATTCTTTTTTCCTTGTTTTTTTGTTTTTGTTTTTGTTTCTTCAAGGTAGGGTCTCACTGTGTAGCCCACACTGACCTGGAATTCACTATGTAATCTCAGGTGGCCTTGAACTCACATCGATTCTCCTACTTCTGCCTCCCGAGTGCTGGGATTAAAGGCATGCGCCACCACGCCCGGCTATGTTGAACATTTTTGTGATGCGGCTTTACAGTCAGTCAGACAGCTCTAACATCTTTCTTCCTTGTGCCTCTTTGTTGTTTCTACTGGTTCAAGCTGATTTCCTGGCTTGGTGTAATGAATGACTTTTTGAAAATTATTTGTTTGCATCTGTATGGGTGTGTGTGCCACAGCATGCATGTAACTTTGAGGTGCCCAGTCATCATGTGTATGTAAATGTGAAGGAGAAAAAATGCTTCCACTTTGTTTTTTCAGAAACTGAAGTCTTGAGTTAATTTCTATAGAGGTAAGGATTCAGAGTCTCCCTAGACCTCTGCCCCGTCCCTTATAGATGGCCAATCCTTTCATCACTATTTGTCAAAAGAGACTATTGCTTTTCCATTAAACTACATTGACACTTTTGTTGAAAATAAATTTATAGATATTGAATTTTAGTACAAGTTTCTGGGATTATGTTTTTTTAAATATATTTTATTTATTTATTTATTTATTGAGAGAGAAAAAGAGGCAGAGAGAGAAAGGGCACGTCAGGGCCTCCAGCCACTGCAAACGAGCTCCAGACACATGTGCCCCCTAGTGCATCTGGCTTACGTGGGTCCTGGAGAGCCAAACCAGGATCCTTTGGCTTTGCAGGCAAATGCCTTAACCGCTAAGCCATCTCTCCAGCCCCTGGGATTATGGCTTTAATGATCACTTCTATCACAGCATTTTATATACTAGACATTCCAATTATACTCAGGTTGGATCTGTTTTGCCTCTCTTCTGTGTACCTTTTTTACTCCTTTTAAAATCTTACTCCTTATTTCATTTTTTTTCCTCTTTGTTTTCACTGTTTTCTTTTCCCCTTGCTTTATTTCCATTCCTAGTTGTTCTCCCATGATCTCCTTGTGATTTCTGAAAAACTTGATTTTCTGTTTAGTTTGATTCCACCTTTTTCTCCACTTTCTCTTCAGAATATAATTAGCTTCCATCTCACGTCTCCCAGCTGTCCATCCATCTTAGCTATGACTATCCGAGTCTGTCTGTGGCGTTCCCCCACCACCACCACTGGCAGTTAATTGCTGGTATAATTGTATTTATTTCATGTTGGAGAGTAGTGTTAATTTTCCTCTGCTTGTGTGTGTGTGTGTGTGTGTGTGTGTAGTACTTTCATTCGTTGAATAGTTTCCATCCTTAGTGTCTGTTTTCTTCTTTCAAATGTTTTCTGTGTTGGATTCCTTTTCAGATAAGGACAAGATGTAAATTTTCCTGGACAGGCATTTATATGTGATTCTGTGGAGCGCAGGTCAGCAGGTTTGGGTAGTATGTTTGCTTTCTAGTTGAAGAGTGTTCTCTTGAGAGTACTGCTGGTGAATGAAATTGAGCTTCTTTGTCTGGATTTCGGGGGGAGGCTGTGCCTGCTTCTGGTTCTCTGATTATTGCATACCTCTCCAGTGCTCCTGAACTCAGCTTCTGGCGCTTGTCTAGTACATAGTATGTCTCCCTTTCTAGTGTCTCTTTCCCTCCAGGTGGTCTTCTCTGGGCCTGGGGACTTATGAGTTCCTTCTTTTTTTTTTTTCTTTTTTAAAATTTTTATTTATTTATTTGAGAGAGATAGAGAAAGAGGGAGGGAGAGAGAGAAGAGGAGAGAACAGGCATACCAGGGCCTCCAGCCACTGATAATGAACTCCAAACACATGCGCATCTTGTGCATCTGGCTTATGTGGGTCCTGGGGAATCAAACTTGGGTCCCTTTTGGCTTTGCAGACAAGCGACTTAACCAGTAAGCCATATCTCCAGCCCACGTTCCTTCTTTTAAAGTCCTCAGGTCCAGTGGTCTGGGCCACCTGACCTCAGATCTGTTTTGATTTCTCTGCTGGGTGTGGGAGCTCTTTCCCATGGGTAGATTCCAGCTGATGACATCAGTAGGACCCTGCCACATTCTTCTCCTTTCCCTATGGTCCTGCCTAGTTCTTCAGGTCTCAGATGGTTATCTCTTCACCTCTATCTAAGTTCAAGTTCATAGCTTCCTTATTTCCCATATGCAGGGGATGTGATTCTAGATGACTTTGTTTTCCTTATTGACCTCATGGCTTATAAAAGACACAGGAGAAACGTGAGTGCAGAAGAGTCCACACCTGTGTGAAACAGCCGCCTGTTCTGTTCAGTTGGGTTTGTAGTTATGACACCGTGGTGTGTGTGTGTCTGTGTATGTGTGTCTGTGTGTGTGTGTGTGTGTGTGTGTGTGTGTGTGTACATGTGTATAGATATCAGAGGTTGAGCTTAAGGTCTTGTGCATCCTAGGCATCCTAGGTAAGTGTTCTACCACTAAGCTACATCCTTTTCTTAAACTTTTCATTTTGAGACAGGGTCTAGGGATTTACTAAGTTGTCCCGACTGGCATTGAACTCATTCTGTAGCCCAAGCAGTTCTTGAATTTCAGGTCTTCCTGCCTCAGCTTTCCAATAGCTGGATCACAGGCCTGTTCCACCAGGTTCAGCTTATGGCTTTGCTTATGTTCTGATGTCCCTACCTCCTCTTCTCTGGATGAGCCCTTTTCACTGAAGGCTTGTCTGTTTCCATCATTGTCAGTGTCTTAACCTTTGTCTTTCTTGTCTCCACATGTTTTTGTTATCTCTTCATTTATTTCTACTCTGATCATTTCCTCTCTTCTACTTTCTTTTTTTTTTTCTTTTGCTGTGCATTGTGGTACATGCCTTTATGAGAGAAAGCGAAACAGAGAGAGAATTAACACACTAGGGCCTCTAGCCACTGCAGTTAAACTCCAGATGCATGCACCCCCTTGTGCACATGCACGACCTGGTGCATGCATCACCTAGTGTGTTTGGGATCTGGGGAGTGGAACGTGAGTCCTTAGTCTTCGCAAACAAGCGTTAAACCGTCTCTCCAGCTCTCTTTTTCTCCCTCCCTTCCTTCTTTCCATCCTTTCTTTCTTTCTTTTTTTTTCCTTTGGTTTTCCAAGGTAGGGTTTCACTCTAGCTCAGGCTGCCCTGGAATTCACTATGTAGTCTCAGGGTGGCCTCGAACTCTTGGCGATCCTCTTACCTCTGCTTCCTGAGTGCTAGAATTAAAGGCATGTGCCTTTGTTTGTTTTGAAGTAAGGTCTCACTTTAGCCCAGGCTGACCTGGAAGCCCAGTCTCTGTAGCCCCAGGCTGGCCTTGAACTGACAGTGATCCTCTTACTTCAGCTTCCCCAGTGTTGGGATTAAAGGCATCCGCCACCACACCTACCTTTTCTTCCACTTTCTTATCTGCATTGCAGTGTTTCAGTGGGTTTTTTTTTCCTCCTATTTGTTAGTTTGAAACTCTATTTATGACACTTAGGTTTTATTTATTTGAGAGCGAGAGACAGAGAGAGGAAGAGGTAGAGAGAGAATGGGCACACCAGGGCCTCCAGCCACTGAAAACGAACTCCAAATACATATACCTCCTTGTGCTTCTGGCTTATGTGGGTACTAGGGAATCGATCCTCGAACCGGGGTCTTTAGGCTTCACAACCAAGTGCTTAACCGCTAAGCCATCTCTCCAGCCTTTTGTGTGTGTGTGAGTGTGTGTGTATGTTTTAAGTTTTTGAAACTTGATTTTGTTTTAAACCTTTTGTTTTCAAGTTTCATTATGATTTCTTATTTGAGTCATAGTAGAGTTTCTTTCTGGTCTGTATGGTGTCATCCCCTCCATTGTGCTGTTGATTTTGGTATTCTTCCTCATCTTTCATTAGTTCTTATACTTCAGATCATCATTTGGGGCTCCCCACCCCATGCTTGAAGAACATGTTTCCTAATTTCTTTTATGAAGTTTGATAGTGGTGAATTCTCTGCTTGTCTGAATAATCTGTATCCTGCCATTGTTATGAAAAGCGGTTGCTAGCTATTTTCTCTCATTGAGACTAGTCCATTTTCCTTTGTCTGCTGTTGTTCCTTGATAAGCCAGTTGTTATTCTAAATTGTTCTTTTGTGTGGCTCTGCCTTCTCTCTGTTGCCAGCTTAAGTAAAATCCATTTTATTATGGGAAGTTATGAAATGCATGGAAAGTAGAGACAAGCGTGATGAAGCCTGTGTTTTGTTACCCAGATTTGTCAGTTTTGTTCCACATGCTTCTTGCTTTCTGTGGATTGTGTTTGGCATAAACTTGCCAGTAGGCATCTCAGTTAAGGGTTTAAAATAATCGTAGTAGTATTATTACGCTGAAGGTCTATAGTTATTCCTAACGTTAGCTAGTATTCATTCCAATCAAATCTTACAGTGATCTCAGAAATCATAACCTTTTATGGTTGTTTTGTGCAAATCGGTATAAGTCTCTACTCTGTAGCACTGTCTCCCCTTGCTGTCTATCTGCTCTGTACAACTTCCCTCATTCTTTTTTTTTGAAAACATTATTATTGTTGTTATTTGAGAAATAGAGAGAAGAGAGACAGAGAGAATGGATGTGCCAGGGCCTCCAGCCACTACAAACGAACTCCAGATGTGTGTGCCGCTTTGTGCATTTGGCTAAGTGGGTGCTGAGAAATCAGACCCAGGTTATTAGGCTTTTTAGGCAAGTGCCTTAACCACTGAGCCATCTCTCCAGCCCCAAACGTCTCTCATTCTTTTGGTTTTTTGAGGTAGGGTTTCACTCTAGACCACGCTGACCTGGAACTCACTAGGTAGTCTCAGGGTGGCCTTGAACTCATGGTGATCCTCCTACCTCTGCCTCCCGAGTGCTGAGATTAAAGGTGTGTGCCACCATGCCCGGCTGCTTCTCTCATTCTTGATCTGGTCAGGTCCACCAGGCATCATGTAGCACATTCCTGTGACCACATTGCTCCCTGCTAACTGGTGGGGAGAGCAGAATATGGCTTTGAATGGTGGCACTGTTGAAATTGTGTTGATGGTGACTATCTTGTGTTTCAGGAGGCTTAATAGCATCTCTAGCCTCTGCCCATTATATGTTGCTAGCATTTTCACAAGAACCAAAAGAAGTATCTAGATATTACCTCGCTCGTCTCATCTAACATCCGCACATCCTGAGATTTGGTTAGGAAGATTCCAGCTCAATTCTTCTGATAAGCTCTGAGAGTGATTGCTCGGCCTGGGGCTGCCTCCTGCCTGCTGTGTCTGGGATGATGTTAAGATGGTTCAGTGGGTTCAGCTGAAGCCACTCTTTGTAAAATTCTCCAGTTCTTCCCCTAATGGCTTCAGGAACATACTGTTACCAAATGTGTGATTTCAGTAAGGGCCATACAATAGTGGATTTATATTTCTGCCATTCCTTCTGCATTTATTATTTTGACCTTTTCTGTAAAGAAAATCGTAGTTCATGAAATACTTGGTTACCTTGAAATATAATTTGTGTTTTTATTAAACAGGACATGCTTGATTCTGTACCTTTATTTATGAATTTTCAAAATAATGAGTTGGTATCCTAGCAACTAACCCCAGTATGACCAGTGGGAAATGTATTATTATGAAGCTTTCAGTTTTGTGTGTTAGATATGTGTTCTAGTTCTTGGAAGGTACTTTTATGTTTGAGACCTTGTCTCAAAAAAACAAAAACAAAATAATAGAAATTATAATTTTAAAAATATTTATTTATTTGAGAAAGAAAGAAAGGCAGATAAGAGAATGGGCACACCAGGGCCTCCAGCCACTGGAAATGAACTCCAGATACATGCACCACCTTGTGCATCTGGCTTATGCAGGCACTAGGGAATTGAACCTGGGTCCTTACACTTAGTGGACAAGCACCTTAACTGCTAAGCCATCTCTCCAGACTGAAATGATTTTTTTTAAGGCAAGCCCAATAGACTGCCTTTAACAATATATTTTTTTATTTATTTGAGAGAGAGAGAGAGAGAGGAAGAGGCAGATATATAGAGAGAATGGGCACATCAGGGCCTCCAGCCTCTACAAACGAACTCCAGATGCATGTGCCCCCTTGTGCATCTGGCTTAAGTGGGTCCTGGGGAATTGAACTGAGTCCCCTTAGGCTTCACAGGCAAATGCCTTAACCCCTAAGCCATTTGCCCAGCCCCCAGACTGCCTTTTTTTTTTTTTTTTGAGAGAGAGAGAGAGACAGACAGAGAGAGAGGGAGAGGAAGACAGATAGAGATGGACACACCAGCAGTCTCTCAGCTGCTAAGAACAAAATCTAGATGCATGCGCCCCCTTGTAGTCAAGTGCAGCATTGCGCCCTTGTGTCACTTTGCATCTGACTAAACGTGGGACCTGGAGATTGGAACCACTGGAGATTGGAACCAGCATTCTTAGGCTTAGGAGGCAGGCGCCTTAACTGCTAAGCCATCTCTCCAGTCCGTGCCTTTTTTTAATGAGAGAAAGAGAGAAAGCAGGGGAGAGAATTGGCATGCTGGGGCCTCCAGGCACTGCAATCAAGCTCTATATGCATGCGCCCCCTTGTGCACATGTGTGACCTTGTGCACTTCTGTCACTATGTGTCTGGCTTATGTGGGACCTGGAGAATCGAACATGAGTCCTTAGTCTTCTCAGGTAAGCACCTTATCTACTAAGCCGTCTGTCTAGCTCTCATTTTTTAATTATAAAGACAATGTTAATTTAATTTTCCAACTTGTTGGCTTCACTTGTCCACCTTTCGTTCTTGCACCTCAGGCTTTCCTTTATATGGTTTCATTCTTCTTGAGGAACAAGGATTGTGGCTGTAACACATGTATGCATGAAGTCAACAGCTCATTCTCTCCCTCTTCTTTGGGGACTTCCTTCAGAACTCACATACTGTCATCCTTAAACTTCATTCCTTTTCCCCTTGTCATTCTGAAACCTCTGCTTTCTGTTCAGATTCTGTTGCAGAGTATGGTAATGGAACATGAGTCTGTCTGCTGCTGATCTTAGTGCCTTCCAACAGGCTGGCTATGTGTAGCAGATATGGGGGTCAGGGGAAGGGTTGACTTACTTCAGGCTGCTCAGAGGCCATGGCAAGGCTGCAGCAGAACCATAGACTTGCTTGCTCATTTTTTAATATTTTTATTTTTATTTATTTATTTGAGAGAGGGAAAGAGGCAGAGAGACAGAGAATGGACGCACCAGGGCTTCCAGCCACTGCAAACGAACTCCAGATGCATGCGCCCCCTTGTGCATCTGGCTTACATGGGTCCTGGGGAGTTGAACCGAGGTCCTTTGGCTTTGCATTTGGCGAGCGCTTTAACCACTAAGGCATCTTTCCAGCCCTGCTTGCTCATTTTTTTTTTTTTTGGAGGGGGTGGTTTAAGGCAGGGTCTCACTGTAGCCTAGGCTGACCTGTAATTCTGTGTGTAGTCCCAAGCTGGCCTTGAACTCATAGTCCTCCTACCTCTGCCTCCCAAGTGCTGGGATTAAAGATGTGGACCACCACGCCTCACAAGATTCATGGTTTTTTTGTTTGTTTGTTTGTTTTTTAAAGATTTTTATTTATTTATTAGAGACAGAGAGAGGGAAAGAGAGAGAGGGAGAGTGAGAATGGGCACGCCAGGGCCTTTAGCCACTGTAAACGAACTCCAGACGCGTGTGCCCCCTTGTGCATCTGACTTACGTGGGACCTGGAGAATTGAACCAGGGTCCTTGGGCTTCTCAGGCGAACGCCTTAACGGCTAAGCCATCTCTCCAGCCCCAAGATTCATGTTTTATTGTTCACATTTTTATACTTCTCGTTTAAAAGCTTCCAAATCCGAAGTCATTGATGGTGCCAATTGCTTGTCACTTCTGCTCTTTGGTCTTGGTTGTCTTGCTTCTTCATGTGCTTGCTGACAACGTCTATCTGGAGTTCGAATGTGACTACCCTTCATCCTCCCCTTTGTCAGCTGGCAGTTGAAATCATTACACCCTGCTGAAAACAAATTTGTTGTTTACCTTTCATAGGTCCATTCTTCCTCCTCCCCCTTTCTCCTTCTTCTCCCTCCTCTTCTCCCTTCCTTCTCCTTTTTCTTTTTCTTTTTCTTTCTTTTTTGTTTTGTTTGGTTTGGTTTGGTTTGGTTTTTGTTTTTTCAAGTTAGGGTCTCACTCTAGCCCAAGGTGACCTGGAATTACTATGTAGTCTCAGGCTGGCCTGGAACTCACAGTGATCCTCCTACCTCTGTATCCCAAGTGCTGGGACTAAAGGTGTGCACCGCCATGCCCGGTCTTCCTTCTTCTTCTTCTTTTTTTTTAATTTACTCCAGACGCATGTGCCACCACATGGGTTCTGGGGAATTGAACCTGTGTCCCTAGGCTTCAAAGGCAAGTGATCTTTGTAGCCCCTTCTTCCTCCTCTTCTGTCTTCATTCTTCCTTCCTCCTCCTCCTTTTCTTTTGAGGTAGGGTCTTGCTCTAGCCCAGGCTGAGCTGAAACTCACTCTGTAGTCCCAGGCTGGTCTCAAACTCACTGCCATCCTCCTACCTCTGCCTTCCAAGAGCTGGGATTAAAGGTGTATGCCACCATGTCTAGCTTCTTTTCTTTTTCTAAAAAGATGTATAATTTTTTTTGCAAGCAGAGGGAGGGGGCATGCCAGGGTCTTAAACTCCAGATGCATTATGTAGCTGGCTTTACATGGGTACTGGGGAACTGAACCCCAGCCATTAGGGTTTGCAAGTGCCTTTAACTTCTGAACCATCTCCAAGCTCCCATGTTCCATTTCTTCTGAACAGCACAGTTCTTCATCAATCTCGTTCTACAGAACCCTGACTAATACAAGTTCTTTCCCCGGTTTACTTATTCTTGGGTTTGCTTTATTTATATTCAGAAGGGAGGAGCCCCAAAAGGCGTGGCTTTAAAATGATCTTTCTTTCTTTAAATGCAGTATGTGCTCAAAGCAGAGATGTTTTCTACATGTGAAATAGTAAGAACATTGAAGCTGCTGTCAAGAAGCTACTCTCGGTTCCCACAGTCAGTCTCCAGGGGCTGCAGCCCACAGTGCTGGGCTCCCACTTTCTCCCCTGTTCATGGGGGGTGGCCATGTTCCTCTTCCTCTGTTAGCTCACCATTTCACACGCTGCTTCTTCCTCCTCCTCCTCCTCCTCCTCCTCTTCTTCTTCTTCTTTTGCATTTTTTTTTAATTTGAGAGAGAGACAGAGAGACAGATAGAGAATGGGCACGCCAGCAGCTGAGAAGCCGTTATGAATGAACTCCAGATGCGTGTGTCCCTTGTGGGCAAGTGCAGCATTGTGCTCTTGTATCAGTTTTGCATCTGGTTAAACGTGGGACCTGGAGATTTGATTGGGCGTTCTTAGGCTTAGCAGGTAGGCACCTTAACTGCTAAGCCATCTCTCCAGCCTTCACACACTTCTTAAGTCCTGTGAACTCTTAAACATGTTTTTGATCTCCATTGTATGCTTACAAAAGGATTATTTTCTGTTCATTACCTGATTTCACCATAAAAGAATTCAATAAGACCTGAGCTGGAGAGATAGCTTAGAGGTTAAGGCATTGGCCTGCAAAGCTGAAGGACCCAGGTTCTATTCCCTAGGACCCACTTGAAGCAGATAACCAGGGTGGCACAAGCATCTGGAATTCGTTTGCAGTGGCTGGAGGCCCTGGCATGCCTATCCTCTCTCTATATATATATCTGCCTCTGTCTCTCTCTTTCATAAATAAATAAATAAAATATTTTTAAAAGAATTTAGGGCTGGCGAGATGGCTTAGTGGTTAAGGTGCTTGCCTGCAAAGCCAAAGGATCCAGGTTTGATTCCCCAGGACTCATGTAAACCAGAAGCATAAGGTGGCGCATGCATCTGGAGTTCGTTTGCAGCAGCTAGAGGCCCTGGCGCATCATTCTCTCTCTCTCTCTCTCTCTCTCTCTCTCTCTCTCTCTCTCTCTCTCTCACACACACACACACACTCTCAAATAAATAAATAAAATTTAAAAAAAGAAAAGGGTTAAATTATAATAAATTAACAAGATAAAAAACTTTATGGACAACTTTCATACATATATATCAATACTTTTTTTTTTTTTTTTTTTTTTTTTTTTTTTTTTTTTTGGTTTTTCGAGGTAGGGTTTCATTCTAGTCCAGGCTGACCTGGAATTCACTCTGTCTTCTCAGGGTGGCCTTGAACTCACGGCGATCCTCCTACCTCTGCCTCCCGAGTGCTGGGATTAAAGGCGTGCGCCACCACGCCTGGCTATCAATACATTTTTATCATAGTCCCCTCTCATTTCTTTCTTTTGTCCCGTTCTCCCTTATACCTTTTCCGCTGAACCCCTTCTTTCTAACTAGTCCCTCTGATTTTTTTAAAAATTAATTTTATTTATTTGGGAGAGAGAGAGAGAGAAAGAGGTAGACAGAGAGAGAGAAAGAATGGGCATGCCAGGATCATCAGCCCTGCAAATGAATTCCAGATGTATGTGCCCCCTTGTGCATCTGGCTTACATGGGTCCTGGGGAATTGAACCTGGGTCCTTTGGCTTTGCAGGCAAGTGCCTTAACCGCTAAGCCATCTCTCCAGCCCCCACCCCCTGCTTTTGTGATACCGTTTTGTTTCTGTCCTCCTCCACCATCCATGATAGAACGTTGATAGACTCAGTTGGGTAGGTAATGACTGCCACTGTGTGGTCATAAATGCAGTGGTCTCTTCATGTCCAGAAGACAGCATTCCCAAGCACTCCTCCCTGTCTTCTGGCTCTTACATTCTTTCTATCCCCTCTTCAGAAATGCACCCTGAGGCTTAAAGGTCTTATTTAGTACTGAAAACTCAACAGTCACTTATTCTCAGCACTTTTGTTTTTTGTTGTTGTTGTTGTTGTTGTTGTTTTTTGAGGTAGGGTCTCACTCTAGCTCAGGCTGACCTGGAATTCACTTTGTTGTCTCAGGCTGGCCTCGAACTCATGGCAATCCTCCTGCCTCTGCCTCCCAGGTGCTGGGATTAAAGGTGTGCACCACCACCACACCCGGCTTGGATAGGTTTTGAGTCTCCCCAGTAGTCACCACAACTGCAAAAATAAGCTTCTCTGGCCAGAGGTGAAAGCAGTACTCATCTATGGGCATAAACATAAATATTTAGAGGGCAAATATATGGGCGCAACATATCCATTTAGTCCAACAATAGTAGTAGCTTCCCCCTAGAGCCTGTGACCTTCCCAGCCATAGGCCTTTTGACTGTGTTTTCAGTAGCAGGCATGAATCCCCTCCCATGAAGTGGGCCTCACTGTCCAATTAGAGAGAGTTGGTTACAGTCATCCCATTATTGCACCAGTGAACACATCCTGCCTGAGTGATACATTGTGTAGCTCACAGAGTCCACTGCTGGAAAAAAGACTTCTTTAAAATGCTTTTTAAGGGCTGGATAGATGGCTTAGCAGTTAAGGCACTTGCCTGTGAAGCCTAAAGACCCAGGTTCGATTCCCCAGTACCCACCTAAGCCAGCTGCACAAGGTGGCACATGCGTCTGGAGTTCATTTGCAGGGATAGAAGCCCTGGCATGCCCATTTTCTCACTCTCTCTCAAATAAATAAAGTAAAATAAAAAATTTTTTATAGAATTTTTAAAAATCCTTTTTAAATTATTTATTTATTTATGAGAAAGAGAATGGGCATACCAGGACCTCTAGCTACTGTAAACGAACTCCAGATGCATGTGCCGCCTTGTGTATCTGGCTTATGTGGGTACTGGAGGATCAAACCTGGGTCCTTAGACTTTCGGGGCAAGTGCCCTAACCACTAAGTAATCTCTCCAGCACCTTTCCTTTCCTCATTCTCTCTCTCTTTCTTCCCTCCCTCCCTCCCTCCTCCTTTCTTTCTTTCTTTCCTTCTTTCTTTCTCTCTCTCTCTTTCCTTCCCTCCCTCCCTCCCTCCCTCCTTTCTTTCTTTCTTTCTTTCTTTCTTTCTTTCTTTCTTTCTTTCTTTCTTTCTTTTTCTTTCTTAGGTTTTTTTGAGGTAGGGTCTCACTGTAGCTCAGGCTGACCTGGAATGCACTATGTACTCTCAGGCTGCCCTTGAACTCACAGTGATCCTCCTACCTCTGTGTGCTGGGATTAAAGGTGTGTGCCACTACGCCTAGCTGCAACTTTTCTTTTTGAGTAAAGATTTTGGCTCTCTTTAGACATAATGTGTCTTAGGAATTAATATAAAGTGGAGGCTTTACATAAGTATTGCCAATTATTTTCTCAGAAGATTATACCATTTATATTTTCAGCAGAGAAATTTGATGGTGCCCATTTCAAAAGTGTTTGCTTTTAAAGCACTTGCAGGCAGGTGGTCATTGCCCTGGCGCCAGAGGTGTGCCGCTGCCTCTCATGTGTGGCCAGTGGTCAGGAAGACGCTGGGCTCCTTGGTTTCCACAGCCGGCTCTGGCGATGTGCACTTCCATTTTTGTTGCTCTTTAATGTCTCTTTGCTTTGATGTGTCTGCCACAGAGTAAAAATGAGACCTGGCAGTGGGGGTTGACTCGGGTCACTGCAGGGTCTCCCTTGGTGTCCCTGAGGTCTCAGCAACCCTGTCATCCACAAAGACTGAAACATCCGTTAGCATAGTTAAAAATGAAGACTCCTTGAGAGAAACCTGTAGAATTTACCTAAAAAGAACAAAGCGCTCATAATCCGTTGTTACCCCGGGGAGTTGGTGTGTGGGAGCAGAGCTGGTGGTGGAGGCTGTGAGAGCAAAGGGGGGGGGGCACCAGTGGAGAGGCGGCTGTGAGTGGGAGTCGGATGAGAACCTGAGGAGACAGGACGGCAAGCGGGATGTGTGGCCAGGTTCCCCTCGCCGAGGTTCTGCAGGAGACACTCCAGGTCAGGTCAGGCTGGATGAAATGTTGGGGTTCAGGGAGTACCTGTGAGTCTGTGGGCTGTAGGCAGCCCTACTTTATACCCTGTTTTGCTTCTCAGCAATCTGTCAGGCAGAAAAAAAGGGGGTGCTCATTAGGCACTGGGAGGCACTGGCGTCCCCACCGCGGACATGGTGCTGGCTCAGTGCTTCTCTTGTCACAGCCCTGGCTCCGCAGGAGGTGAGCAGGGCCTGCTGAGGTCTGGGTGGCAGACTGCCCTCCATCTCCAGGTCTGGCTGTGGTGCTGCTCCACTTGCCTCAGTCAAGCTCTGCCTAGTGAAGCTGTGTTCTTAGCCACGTGTCCTTCCCTGGGTAGGTGCAAGATGGCATACCTCACATGTCCATGGTGTGGAGCTCGGACAGACACGTGTGAGAAGGCTTTATGTGTGTGCACCCCTAACTTGGAGGCCCTGTGTCCTTGTAGGTGGGAACGTGGACCTGGAAAGCCAAGCAGAGGGGAAGAAGGAGACAGAAGCTGATGATGTGCTAAGGAGAGGACCCCGGCCCATCGTCCCATACAGCTCCATGTTTTGCCTCAGCCCCACCAACCTGTGAGTCTCTTCACTGGTCATTGCTTGGGCCTGGCCTGCCCATGTCTTTCACATGGCTCCATGAGCATGCTAACCAGCACACGTGGGATATGCACCTTGTAGGGACTAATTTCCTTAAATTAACATCTTTTCTCAGCAGCTTTGTAAGGCATGCCTGTCACCTAAATTTCAAGATGAGGACATAGAGACTTAAGGAGTTCTGTGCCTTGTACAGGCAGGCACACAGCAAGGCCTTCTTGGTGGTGAACTGGGGTTAGATGTCAAAAGGATACCTCCAGAGCCTGTGTCCACCTCTTCCCTACTGTGGGTATTCATCGCTGCATACAGGGATCCTGTTTCTACCTGTCATGCATATACCCCACTCCGTGTACCTTTCTGCCATGGCCATGATATGTCCCCTCCTGTGTGGACTATGCTGTCTGGTGCATATGTTAATCCAGTCGACACTCGTGTGCAAATGGCATACTAGGTGCTGGGAACATACAGTGGTGACTAAGGCAGGGAAGACCTGTCCTTACCAAGCGTGGGGGCCAGTGTGGAAGCTAGACAATGAGCAGGTAATGTAGTGTGGTATAAAATGTCAGACAGGAGCCGGGCGTGGTGGCGCACGCCTTTAATCCCAGCACTCGGGAGGCAGAGGTAGGAGGATCACCATGAGTTCAAGGCTACCCTGAGACTACATAGTGAATTCCAGGTCAGCCTGGGCTAGAATGAGACCCTACCTTGAAAAACCAAAGAAAAAAATGTCAGACAGCAATGCGTGCTAGGAGGTGCTGGTGCAGGATGTGGGGAGGGTTAAAATTACTGGAAATGTCATAAGGGGGCCTCAGAGGTAAGACTGGGTCAAAAACATGCTGAAGGGGAGAGAGAATGCTCTGGGAAGAAAGGAGAAAAAGAGCAAAGCTAGGGCCTCATAAAGACCCACCTGAACAGAGTGGGGTGGTTTGGGAATAGAGGGTCAGAGAGCAGCTATACAAGAGTGACCAGGCTTGACCTGTTCTTCCACCCCTTGACCAGGGTTGACCTGCTCTCCCCACTCTTCCACTCCCCCTCCACCCAGCTCTCCCCCACTCAACCCCACTGTCTCAGTCTCTCTCCCTCTCCCCACCCCCAGCTCTCCCCACTCATCTCCCACTCTCCCCTCTCCCCCTCTAACCCAGCTCTCCCCACTCATCCCTCCCCCTCCTCCACCCTCTCTCCATCTCTCCCCACCTCCACCCAGCTCTCCCCACTCATCCCTCTCCCCCACTCAACCAGCTCTCCCACACTCTCTCCAGCTCTCCCACCTCCCCAGCTCTCCCCACTCATCTCTCTCCCCCCTCCACCCGGCTCTCCCCACTCTATCTCTCTCTCCTCCACCCCCAGCTCCCCACTCATCCCTCCTCTCCACCCAGCTCTCCCCACTCCCCCCTCTCCTCCTCCCCTCTCCCCAGCTCTCCCCTCCCTCCTCCACCCGGCTCTCCCCACTCATCTCTCTCCCTCCTCCACCCAGCTCTCCCCACTCCTCTCTCCCTCCTCCCTCCCCCCTCTCCCCACTCTAACCCAGCTCTCCCCACTCATCCCAGCTCTCCCCACTCATCCCCCCACTCTCTCCTCCTCTCCCCCTCCACCCAGCTCTCCCCCTCCCAGCTCTCCCCACTCTAACCCAGCTCTCCCCCACTCTAACCCAGCTCTCCCCACTCATCCTCTCCCCACCTCCACCCAGCTCTCCCCACTCTCAGCTCCCCACCCAGCTCTCCCCACTCCCCAGCTCCCCCCTCCTCCTCCACCCAGCTCTCCCCCTCTACTCATCCCTCTCCCTCCTCCACCCAGCTCTCCCCACTCATCTCTCCCCCTCCTCCACCCAGCTCTCCCCACTCATCACTCTCCCTCCTCCACCCCGCACTCTAACTCTCCCCACTCTATCTCTCTCCCCCTCCACCCAGCTCTCCCCACTCATCTCTCTCCCTCCTCCACCCGGCTCTCCCCACTCATCTCTCTCCCTCCTCCACCCAGCTCTCCCCACTCATCCCTCTCCCTCCTCCACCCAGCTCTCCCCACTCATCCTCTCCCTCCTCCACCCGGCTCTCCCCACTCATCCCTCTCCCTCCTCTTACCTCTCTGTTTTTTCCATTCACTACTTATTTACTGGAAGCTTACTCTGTCCGAGGTAGGGGTTGGGAGTAAATGGTAACAGAAACAGACATGGTCCTTGCTCTCCTGGACTGTCAGTGTCTTGGAGGGGTAGACAGTAACTGTAAAACAGCTTGGGATGTAAAATAGGGAAGTCCTGCTGTTTTGGAACAGGTGGGAGAATGCCTGGGGAGTTTTCCCGTAATGAAGTGATGTCTCAGTTGAACCTGAAGGACGAATGAATTAGAATGAGGAGTGGAGAATGAGTCTTGTTTTAGAGAAAGACGTTTACAATGGTCCTGAAGTAGAAGGCAACCAATGGAAGGCTGTAGAGAGAAAGTGCTCTGGTGGTTACCCTGTGGAGGACGGAGAAGTGTGGAAGGTACACAGCTGGGGTCCCGTCTGACTGCACTGCAGTGGGACCCATTGGTGGGAAGAAGGGGGACAGGAGACTGCTTAATAGGTGTTCAAGGGAGAGCTGGGGTGGTTTGTCTAGGATAGCTACAGGAGATGTTTGGAAGTGAAATGCTTTGAAGAAACTTTAGAGGCAGAATCTGATGGTCAGTTAGACATAGAGGGAAGAGATGTGTTGAGGAGCATGTGTTCCTGGTTTCTGGCAGAAGATAGGGCAGTCATGGAGACTAGCAGTGCTATTGGGGGTCTGGCTTAGCTATGGGGTCTAGCTAGCTATTAGATCCTGCAGAATCAGGACAGCTGTGGACATCTCATGGCCAGGGAGGTAGAAACACAGTTGAGTGGTGGAAAATGCAGCCACAAGCTGGACCAGATCACCACTGAATTAGGAGAGGATAGTAAGTGTCAAGGGATGAAGGGCCAGCAGGCTATCCCAAACCTGGGAAAAATAGCTCTGTGTCCATGGGCAGAGGAGAAGGAGAAAGGTGAATGGGTGGCGGCTGGGGAGGGGAATATGGGAGGCTTTTGAAAGTGAAGAAGGACCCTGGGGGCACGGAGTGGAAGGTTGGTGGCAGAAGCATGCCTATGGAGGCAACTCATGATGGCAGGAGGGATGTCTGCTCTACCTACTGGGTTTGTGGCTGCTCCCTCTGATCCACCACTTGGGGGTCCAGCCTTTGTGACCTGGCCAACTAGCTGTTCTGTGCCAGTGCTTGTTGGTACCTGAGAGTCTGGCTTATATATACTTACAAAGGCATTTTTCCACCGGGGTGGAAGCTAGGAATTTGGTTTTCCCATTCAGTGTGAGGCCCCAGTGCCCAGTGGATATGAGGTCATGTTGAGAAGCAAGGAGAGGCCGTAGTCCTTAGGTGACTGATTAAAGGGGAGTGCATGGTGGTGTGTTCACGCGCAGTCCTGGGATCTCAGCCACGAGCATGCACTCAGTACAGGCCCAGACACACACTCTAGAGGAAGAGTGGTTGGCTCTCTGCAAGGCTGCTGTGCTCAAGGGCATTGTCCGTGAGCCACTACCTCTGTTTCACCTGCTCTGTGAAGGACCCGACAGTCGTTACTATCTCCTCCCAGGTGACAAGCAGTGTGCGAATGAGTAGTGAAGGCAGCTGCGCTCCTGGAGAATGTCACTCACATACATAGGTTCAGACCAGCCTGGCCTATGAGCTGTCATTTGCTGACCCCTGCCCTGGGATATCTACCCAGGAAACTCAATCACCTGGCTGCTTTCCCTTGACCATAGGAGCAAGGGGCAAAACTTCATTCCAGCACCATCCCTTCCTATGGTAGCCAGTGAGGCCTTTGTGCAGGACAAGCTGGCACACTGGGTTCTGGGCCTGTGGTGATCTGAGCCTCGTCCCCACAGGCTCCGTCGCTTCTGCCATTACATCGTGACGATGCGGTACTTTGAGATGGTGATTCTTGTGGTCATCGCCCTGAGCAGCATTGCCCTGGCTGCTGAGGATCCGGTGAGGACGGACTCATCTAGGAACAATGTGAGTTATTATTTTTTTAATTTTTATTTTCTTTATTTTATTTTATTTTGGTTTTTCAAGGTAGGGTCTCACTCTGGCTCAGGCTGACCTGGAATTCACTATGCAATCTCAGGGTGGCCTCAAACTCTTGACTATCCTCCTACCTCTGCCTCCCGAGTGCTGGGATTAAAGGCATGAGCCACCACGCCTGGCGAGTTTTTTATTTTTGACAGCTTGGGCCAACGTGAGGCTGCAAGAGTGCAACTGGACATACCCCCTGGGGATCACAGGGCTGGGGGTGGTGCTAGAGTCCTGAAATCCTCTGAGGCTATGGTGAGCAAAGATCTGGAAGAGCCCATCTCCTGGAGCCTCCACGTTGTAGACATGCCAGATAGCTCAGTGGCTCCTGACACTTTCACTAACTGGTTCCATCTGCTGGGTTGTTTGATCTCGGGGAATCTTGGAGCCAGTGATGTGGTCCTGGCCCTGGCTTCCAGCCTAGCCTTTCACAGCAGACCTGGTTTTGGTTCTAGGCTCTGAAGTACATGGATTACATCTTCACAGGCGTCTTCACCTTTGAGATGGTGATAAAGGTAAGATGCGATGGCTCCTCATGGTGTGTGCACCAGGCATGTGCTCACTCGGTGAATGGGTACCTGTGCGGTTTGTGTGTGCATGAAGTGTTTTGGGAGCTAAAGGGCCTTGCCAGTCACAAAAGGGCCCCCAGCACCATACCGTCCTGTGACACACTCCCAGGCATCCCAGTCCTGCTGCACTTGTCTCCCAAGGAAAGAGACTTTGAGCTTTCTTTAAGATCCATGTGTGAGCCCCTCCTCCAGGAATGCCTGGTGGCCACAAAGGCGAGGTAGAGTTCAAGGAGAACTCAAAAGAGGGATGGCTGGAGGACTGTTGGGTGCCAAGGACTAGGTTGAAGTGGGATCTTGAGTCTACCATGTCACCCATCCATGGCGGCCTTCACTTCCCTTCACAAGGTGTCCCTTCCTTATATGTCTGACTTGTTTTTCAGTGCAATGGACTGCACACACACTCTCATATACATCAGTGCAGATGAAGGTGCGCGTGTTCCTGTACGCATGCAGTCGGCTTAGAGAGGCTTTGTTCACAGAGCATTACAAAGGGGTGCATCTTATCTCTGCTGCTCACATATTGACAGTCTGTGAGGGAGGGATCCCAATTCACACGGAGCCTGAGAGTTTATGGTACTTGCCAGAAATCCCAACAGCAGGCATGATAGAGCCAGGGCGTGAACAGATGTCTCTGAAGCTCTGACCAGCTGTTCTGTTTCCCTGGGCAGACTCTCAGGGTCTGGGCTGTGTGTGCTCCTTAGGGAAGCATATCTGCTGCTGCCAGGGCGGATGCTGAACTCTCATCACAGCGAGGCTCCAGAGAAGGTCAGAGCCCAAGCAAGACTCAGCCAGTTATGGGCTCTGTAGGGATATCAGGGTCAAGGCCCCACTGAGGCTATTTAAGAGAGTGACTTGGGCCTTCACAGTTAAGGTGCTTGCCTGTGAAGCCTAGGGACCCATGTTCAACTCTCCAGGTCCCACTAAGCCAGATGCAGAAGGTGACACAAGCATGCAAGGTTGCATACACACACAAGGTGGCGCATGCGTCTGGAGTTTGATTGCAGTGGCTGGTGTACCAATTCTCTCTCTCTCTCATAAAAAAGGACTTGGGTTATGTGCCATCTCAGAAGGTGTGGGAGGTGTGTCTGAGCTGCTCTGAGGTCACAGTGTACATGATGTATAGTGCAGTCAGAACCCTGAGCCTTGTGCTGGGGTGCATTTCAGAGTCATCTTCCCATGTGGTTGTGTTCCGGCTCTGCCGCTCTTTTCCTTATGAACTCTGCTGTCAACTTAACTCCTTCAGATGATCGACCTGGGACTGCTGTTGCACCCTGGAGCCTACTTCCGGGATCTGTGGAACATTCTGGACTTCATTGTGGTCAGTGGAGCCCTGGTGGCATTTGCCTTCTCGTAAGTAAACTGCATTTGCTCTGGATCCAATGGGCATAGCTCTAAGAACCACAGTGGGGTGTGAGGATGAGAAAAGACGAGGTCCCTTGTTGGCCTCCCTGGTCAGTCTGTGCCACTGTAACTGCCCAGACAGGACAGTCCTACCTTCTTGAGGCTGGACAATGGGGCTGGGGATCCAAGAGGCTTTGTTGCTGACATCACCTGTGGCCTGGGTCCGAGGGGCAGTCCTCTGGCTGTTTGATGTCTGCCTTGCTGGGGTCTTTTGGAGTCAGCTTTCCTTCTCTGAAGCAAGTGCCTGACTAGGAGGCCCATGTGGCTGTGGCCCTGGCTGGTGGAACTCTTCCTTTGTGGGGTGATACTTCTTAGCCCATTGGTGGCTGAGACTGATGCTCAGTGGGGCTGGGGTGGAGCGATTCAGGGGTGAAAGTCACGGGGTGACCTTCAGAGATAAGAATGACCTCAGTGGAGAGCGGATACCGAGGGAGGGTCTGTATCTTCTCTGGCCCCTGGGAGGACCGATGGAGGCGCGCGCACCTTCTCCCCCAGCACTGACTCTGTTCTCTTTGTCTTCCTGTTGCTGGACTCTGGTAGGAGCTTCATGGGGTAATGCCTCACCCCCTCCCCTCATAATATGCCTGACATCATGGCACGCCCATGGCCTTTGGCCATCCATCATGGCCTCACTTCAGCTCATTCGCCTTCACCCCATCTGGGCTGCATGCTTCCAAGGGCCTTCCCCAGGCCACCATTCTTGCCATGCCTCTGGGGGTTGGTTGGGGCTGGGCTGGGCCAGGCCAGGCACTGTCAGCCCTAGGTAGGGAGGCTCTCCGTGACCAGTGTGTCCAGTTGAGCACTGGAGAGTACTGGCCTGGAAGGTGGTGCGCTCCTGGGTGGGAGATGCCAGCGATGACTACAGCCCAGGATGCCGGACATCCTGAGGCTCATTGCCAAGGGGCTACTCTCCAGAAATGCAGATTTCTTTCTTCATTTCTCTGCATGAGTCCCGCCTACCTCCCCATATCTCCCCTGGGTTTCTCAGTGGGTCCTTTGAACTTGGGCAGTCCATCAGCAAGGACTCCTACAGTTTGAAACGGCAGTGAAGGCACCAGAGAGGTCCCTGGTGGAAGTAGGGGATGGGCAGGACCCAGCCTTGAAGACTTGAAGCAAGTAAAGGGAGGAGAGGCTTGAGCCCAGAGGACAGTCTCTCCAGTGGACAGTTCTCCTGAAAGCTCCCCTCCTCCTTTACTACACACCCTGGCTGGTCTGCATCCCGGTGCTAGCAGAGGGATATGGGTGAGAGGGTGGGTTTGGGGAATGTTGGGCAATGGGTGGAGGGGCAAGTTTTTATTTTTATTTTTTTATTTTATTTATTTATTTATTTGAGATCAGGCCACCAACCAGTGCTGGCCTTGAACTCACACACCTCTGCCTTGGCCTTCTGAGTGCCAGGATTACTGGCCTATAACACCATACCCAGCCAACTTTAGGTGCAGTTTGAGACAATTCTGAAAGGTGGGACTGGGGAAGAAGAATGGGGCCTCAGCTGCCCTTTCCTATTAGAAAGGCCTGAGCTGCTCCCTACTTGGCCCAGAGGTTTTTGGGTTTCTTATTTATTTATTTATTTATTTATTTATTTATTTATTTAAGAGAGAGAGTAAGTATAGGCACACTAGGGATTCTAGCCACTGCAAACAAACTTCAGACGCATGCGCCACCATGTGCTACTGGGTGCTTACATGGGTACTGGGGGATCGAACCTGTAGGCAAGCAAGGGTCTTAACCACTAAGCCATCTCTCCAGCCCATGACCCAGAGTTTTGCTAGAACCCAAGCGAGGCCATTGAGTGCAGGGCCAACTATACTTGCAGGCCAGACTCAGAGATGTGGTTGGGAAATGAGCTGTTTAGGTAGGACTCCCTGTGTGTAGGAAGCCTCCCCACCATTGCAAGCCTTGCCCCTGACTGTTAACTCTTGATTCCCTGCTCTCCAGGAGGCAGAGGCAGCACGTGGCTGTGTTCTGGCTTCCATGAGGGTCCCTGGTCTGGGCTTTGCCTCTGATCATAGACCTTGGAGCTTACTGCTGGTGCCTGGAGCTTTCTTGCCTGACTTCCCGCCTCCCCTATCTGAGTTGTCCTGTCTGCTACTTCCTTGAAAACTGTGGCTTCTGTCTGCTTCTCTGGACCTCTCTCTTCTCTCTCCCCTCCCATTTTTCTTCTCTTCTCCTGCTTTTCCTCTCTCTCTCTTTCCCCCTCTCTTTCTCTCCTTTTCCCTCCTCCATTCTCTTTCTTTTTCTCCCTCCTTTCCTCTCTCTCCCTGTCTGTCTCTTCCTTCTCCCACCCTCCTATCTCCCTTCTTTCCCTTCCCTCTCCACTCCTTCCTTCTCCCCCTTTCTTTCTTTCCCTCCCCCTCTCTCCCCCTTCACTCCTGCCTCCCTCCCTTCCCACCCCTCTCTCTACTCCTGCTGTCCTCCCTCTTCCCTCACGATCTCTCCATCCCTTCCCTTCCACGCCTGCCTGTCCTTCTTTTCCCTCTCCACTGCTCCCGTCTCCCCTCTTTCCCTCTCACTTTCTTACTCTCCTTAGCCTTTCCCTATTCCTTGGTCAGTTTTATGTCATTGAAAGGTGCTGAGCATCTAAGGACACAGAGAGGCTTGTAAAATCCCCTTAGTGACAAACAGGACAGCAGTTCTAGTGCTAGAGAAAGTTCTAGCATGACAGGCAGGCTCACAGACCTCCACTCCTGGGTTACAGACCTCACAGGTCTCCTTAATCCTCAAACCAGAAGCTGGTTTGGAGGTGTCTATCAAGAACCATGGGGCAGTAGAAGTACCCATTATGGTCAAGCTGACCTATGCACCAGCTGTGTTAACCTGGCCCTGGCCTGACCTCTGTTCTCAGAGCCTGACCCCTGTCCTCAGACGAGGCCCAGATCAAGTAGCCTTGCACTGAGTCCTCTGCTTGGAACCTGAGACAAAATGCTCAGACCAAAGTGGGCTGGGTGGGAACCGGGCTCACCCCACCGTTCTGCCTGTCAGCATCAGTGGCTTCTCCCTTCTAGAGGATCCAAAGGGAAAGACATCAACACCATCAAGTCCCTGAGAGTCCTGCGGGTCCTGCGGCCCCTGAAGACCATCAAACGACTGCCTAAGCTCAAGGTTGGAGTCTCAAAGAGCGTGTGGTGCATGGGGGTGCATGTGCATGGATGCAGGTGGGTGCATGCCTGTGTGTGTTTTACATGTGTCTTCTCAAATTGCCACAGCAGGCTAGCTGCAGCCCTCCTTTAAGGTGGCTTGTTCCCAGCAGTTTGTTGTAAGAGTTCTCTTTATGAGGCTAGATGGGGCACTGCTCTTGAGCAGTTGTAGAACAGGGGAGAAGGGGGCTGGAGAGATGGTTAGGGCATATGCCTGTGAAGCCTAAGGACCCCGGTTCAAATCTTCAGGTCCCACCTAAGCCAGATGCTCATGGTGGTGCATGCGTCTGGAGTTCGTTTACAGTGACTAGAGGCCCTGGCATGCCCATTCTCTCTCTCTCCCTCTTTCTGTCTATAAATAAATAAAAGTAAAATCTTTTTTAAAAGAACAGGGGAGAAGGCCTGCTCTAGGGGATGGAGTGAACGCAAGGGAGATGCTAACAATCAGGGACTCCAGGAGTGCACCGGGCCCCAGGAGGGTGGGCGTGGCTGAGGATCGAGATGCCGGAAGTACAGTATGAACGCAGTCTAATGCAGATTGAACCTGTGCCAGGCACACCGTGGTTTGAATGCTTGAGCTCCTCTAGTTCTTTGAAACCTCACACGGTAGACTTTCGTCTTTACGGCTTGGACCTTCAAGCCTTAGAGCCATTGGTCCAAGTGGACATTTCAAAAAGTTTACCTAGAACCTATGTGTTAAGGGGTAGGTACAGAGGAACTGGGAAGGCACTCCCCCACAGGACTCTGGGCCCAGGCTGGACTTGCACCCAAGGCGGCAGGAAAGCATGCTGTCTACAAGACCACAGTTTCCTGGACTCAGGCAGCTGTCAGCATTTGGAGTGTGCCAGCCAGCATCTGAGAGATGGCTACAGGTGTGCAGAATGGCCCGAGAGGTGTCTCCGTAGCTCTGAGAGCAGCACAGGGTGGAGAGAAGAGCCAAAGTGCCTCTGGACCTCAGAGCATGCCCAAATGCCCCGTCCTGCGGTCCTCAGGGCCATGGCTGCTCAGTGCATCTTTAGTTTTCCCTATATCCCTGATGCTGGTGGCCAGGCACTAGGAAGGGGCAAGGCAGGGGGTTGGCACATTCCCACTGCATGAACCTAGCTCTTCCTGGCAACCTTCCTATGGCCTGGCACCAGTCTGCAAGGCTCATTCTCCTGGACATCTTGCTGCCTGGTCTGTCAGCTCCAGGCCACTGGTCAAAGCCTGCTCGGGATTATGAGAGACAACTGGAGGTGTCTGTCAAGAACCCTGGGGCAGTAGAAGTAGCCATTATGATCAAGCTGACCTGTGCGCCAGCTGTGTTACCCTGGCCCTGGCCTGACCCCTGTTCTCAGAGCCTGACCCCTGTTCTCAGACGAGGCCCAGGTCAAGGCAGCTGGCAGGAACACCTGAGAGCCTTATGCCTTATGGGGTCCTTGGACTCTTCTTGGAGTCTGGGCCTCAGTAGTCTGAGATTTTGAGCCTGTAAATGCCCTGCCCAGTTCTCTCTTCTGGTTCTTTTTAAAGAAAATTGTTTATTTATTATTATTATTATTATTATTAAGTGAGAGAGAGGAAGAGGCAGAGAAATAATAGGCGCACCAGGGCCATGTCAGCCACTGTGAATGAAGCATGCACCCCCCTTACACGCTTGCATCACTTTTGTGTCTGGCTAAACGTGGGACTTGGAGATTTGAACACACATTCTTAGGCTTCACAGGCAAGTGCCTTAACCACGAAGCCATCTAAGTTTTTGTTTATTTTTATTTATTTGAGAGCGACAGACAGAGGCAGAGAGAGAGAGAGAGAGAGAGAGAGAGAGAGAGAGAGGGTGCATCAGGGCCTCCAGCCACTGCAAACAAACTACAGATGCATGCACCACCTTGTGCATCTGGCTTATGTAGGTGCTGGGGAATCAAGACTCGAACCGGGGTCCTTAGGCTTCACAGACAAGCGCTTAACTGCTAAGCCATCTCTCCAGCCCTCTTCTGGTTCTTTCCATACCCCTCCCTGCCCCCATTCCCTGTCCACCCTTATGGCCCGCCCCCGGGGCCCCTCTCTCACGGCTCAGCGCCCCTCTTCCCCACAGGCCGTGTTTGACTGTGTGGTGAACTCCCTGAAGAACGTCCTGAACATCCTGATCGTCTACATGCTCTTCATGTTCATATTTGCTGTCATCGCTGTGCAGCTCTTCAAAGGGAAGTTTTTCTACTGCACGGATGAGTCCAAGGAGCTGGAGAGGGACTGCAGGTAAAGTGAGGCAGGGTGGGGAGCGCTGAGCCCCAGTATGCAGAGGAAATCTGATGTTCATTCAGGATCAGGCAGGGCTGATCACATGGCTCGGGAGTCTCCTGTGCCAAGTGTGGACACTGTGAGGCTGGGCAGCCTGCTCAAGGTGTGCTGGGGACATGCAGAAGAGAGAGGAGTGCGTCTTCTGTCCCCAGAGCCACACCAGGGACCCTGAGCATGTACTACACAGGGTCATTGACCAGCTGTGCTCTGAGGGACAGCCTCTTCCTGCCTGTGGACACCCAAGGGAGCTCATCATGGCCACCAGGGTGTCTCCAGGGGCTCTCTTAACCCCATCTAGAGATATAGAGGATGGTACGGAAAGGGCTGTCCTCAGGAAACCTCAGCTCTTCTTGGTCTGACCTTACTTTCAGAGTTGGCTTTTGTGTTGTGTGAGGCATGAGCAAAAGTACATTTTCTGGGGCTGAAGGGATGGCTTAGCGGTTAAGGCATTTGCCTGCAAAGCCAAAGAACCCAGGTTCAATTACCCAGGACCCATGTTAACTATTAGATGCACAAGGGCACACACACATCTGGAGTTCGTTTGCAGTGGCTGGAGGCCCTAGCACGCCCATTCTCTCTCTCCCTCTTTCTCTGTCAAATAAATAAGTAAAATATATATTTTTAAGTACTCTTTTTTTTGTTGTTTTTTGTTTTTCAAGGTAGGGTCTCACTCTGGTCCAGGCTGATCTGAAATTAACTATGTAGTCTCAGGGTGGTCTTGAACCCATGGCGATCCTCCTACCTCTGCCTCCCAAGTGCTGGGATTAAAGGGGTGCGTCACCACGCCCAGCTAAAAGTACATTTTCAGAAGATGGGTTAGCAGTTGACCTAGGACCACTTACTGGACAATATCATCCTTTCGCTGCAGTGGTATTCCTTTTATAAATAGCTTTATTGAGACGTAATTCACATGCATACTATTTATTTATTTATACCATCCATTGAAAGTGTATACTCAGTGGTTTCTAGTATATTCGCAGATCCATCCGCCCATTAGCACAGCCTGTTCTGGACATTTCCAATAAGTGGAATCATGTAATGTGTGGTCTTCTGTGGCCGGCATCTTTAAGTCAGTGTGCTGTTGTCGAGGCTTGTCCACGGTCATGGTGTGTCAATGCCTCATTCTTTTGCATGGCTGAATACATCAGTTCTGTGATCGGCCACATTTTATTTACTCAGTCTCTTATTGCTGAATATTTGGGTTGTTTCTGTCTTCTGCTATTATAGATAGTGCTGCTGTGAACATTTTGGTACAGAGTTTTGTGGAGACGTCTGTTCTTGTTTCTCCTGGATACCCAACCAAAAGCAGCTCCTGGGCGATGTGATGATAGCTGTCACTGTGTGAAGTGAATCCTGGGACGCCTGGCTTTATTCAAAGTGGCTGAGTCATATTGTATTCCTCTCAGCAGTGTTCAAGGGCTCGGATTGCTCCCTGTCCTCACCAACATGTCTTTCCAGGGGTTTTGTGATCTGTTTTTAAATAGTTACATCATCCACCCTAGTGGAAATGAAGTGATGCTTCTGTGGGATTTTTGATTTGCTTTTCATGTGCTGTGGTTAGCCCTTTGTGTGACATGTTGGAGAAATGTCTGTTCAGATAGTTGAGCCATTTTATTTTATTTTATTTTATTTGGTAGGGTTTCACTCTGGTCCAGGCTGACCTGGAATTCACTATGTAGTCTCAGGGTGGCCTTGAACTCACGGTGATCCTCCTACCTCTGCCTCCCGAGTGCTGGGATTAAAGGCGTGTGCCACCATGCCCGGCTGAGCCATTTTAATAGTAGGTTGTCTTTATAATGTGGCTTGCAATGCAGTTTTACATGTTCTGTATACAAGTTCCCTTGACTGATGGGCAATTAACAAGTAGACATTTCCTGCCCTCCCTCATCCCCCCCCCACACATGCGCATGCGTACACACGTACTTTTTTTTTCTTTTGAGACAGGATCTTGCTATGTAATCCAGACGGGCTTTGAATTCATTGTCCTCTTGTCTCAGCCTCCTAAAGATGAATTGGAGGCATGTGCCACCATAACCAACCATTTCTTACTTTCTTTTTTTTTTTTTTTTTTTTTTTTTTTTGCAAGGTAGGGTCTCACTCTGGTCCAGGCTGACCTGGAATTCACTATGTAGTCTCAGGGTGGCCTCGAACTCTCAGCGATCCTCCTACCTCTGCCTCCCGAGTGCTGGGATTAAAGGCGTGCACCACCACGCCTGGCTCATTTCTTACTTTCTTGATGGTATCCTCTGAGGTACAAAAGTTTGCTTGTTTTTTTTTTTCCAATTATTTTATTTTATTTATTTGCAAGCAGAGAGAGAGATAGAGAGAGAATGGGTGTGCCAGGGCCTCTAGCCAACTGCAAATGAACTCCAGATGCATGTGTCCCCTTGTGCATCTGGCTTATGTGGGTACTAGGGAATTGAACCTGGGTCCTTTGGCTTTGCAGATAAGCGCCCTAACTGCTAAGCCATCTCTCCAGCCCCAGTTTGCTTGTTTTGTTCTGCGTGTGTGTAGTATGTGTGGTATGCATGGGCATGCACATGTATGTGCTGACGTGGTACCATGTGGGCTTGCCTGCTGTGGCCAGAGGAGAATTCAGGTTTCCCCCTTCCATCACTCACCTGCCCGTTTTTCCTTGCTGTGGAATTTCTTACTGATTCCAGAACTTGTCATACAGGAGCCCCAACAAATTCTGCAGTCCACCCCTCCACAGGGCTGGGGTTACACACAAGCCTGATCACAGCCGGCTGTTTTTACATTTGAACTTGGGTGGTCTCAGGCCTCCTCAGGTCCTCATGCTTGTGCAGGAAACCTACTTAACCATTCAGCCATTTATCTAGCCCAAGGTGCACAAGTTTTACATTTTCAAAATTTACCTATGTGTGCATGCACACTGGGGTCTCTTACCTCCACAGACCATCTGGCTTTATATGGGTAGCTGGGCAATCAAATCCATGCTGGCAGGCTTTGCACTCTTTACCTCTGAGCAATCTCCCCAGCCCACAAAAAGGTCCCCACCCCCATGGGAAGAAAACCTCTTGTTTGCAAAAGTTTTGCATTTTAATAAAGTCCAATTTTTCTTAATTTTGTTAATGTATCTAAGAAACCACTCTTTTTTTTTTGGGGGGTTTCGAGGTAGGGTCTCACTCTAGCCCAGGCAGACCTGTAATTCACTATGTACTTTCAGGGTGGCCTCGAACTCACAGCGATCCTCCTACCTCTGCCTCCCTCCCGAATGCTGTGATTAAAGGTGTGCGCCACCACGCCTGGCTTAGAATGCACTCTTAAATAAGGTTTGCCCTTCTGTGTTTTCTTCAAGAATTTCCTAAGTTAGGACCTATATTTATATCTTTGATCAATTTAGTATTTTAAATATAGAGTGAGATACGCCAGGCGTGGTGGTACACGCCTTTAATCCCAGCACTCGGGAGGCAGAGGTAGGAGGATCACTGTGAGTTCCAGGTCAGCCTGGACCTGAGTGAGACCCTACCTCGAAAAAACAAAAAAATATATAGAGAGTGAGATACGTCGTAGCTCTGCATCTAGAAGGCCTGGAAATGCATTTGTCTTACCAGCATCATTGAGGAGAGTGCTCTCTTTACATGAATGGCCTTGGCTCATTTTTTTTGTAAACCTCCCGACTATAGAAACATGGCTTTATTTGGACTGATTATCTTTAACCTCCATCTTCTCCTGTGTTTCTGTTTCCAGGGGTCAGTATTTGGATTATGAGAAGGATGAAGTGGAAGCTCAGCCAAGGCAGTGGAAGAAATATGATTTCCATTATGACAATGTGCTCTGGGCCCTGCTGACGCTGTTTACAGTGTCCACGGGAGAGGGGTGGCCCATGTGAGTGCCCTGCTAATCATTGTAGTCAGGCCAGAACAAGGGGGAGGTTAAGGTAGGAGTTGCTAGGGTTGATCTACTTCCAACCCCATAATGGGGATCAGGTGTGATGGAAACCAGAGCACTATCCCTCTAGGGCAGAACTGAATTTTGTTACTGAGACACAGATCTGAGCCCCATCCCTGAGGGGCAGGGTGTGAGGCCCGCACCTTGGGCACAGGAGTAGTGCCATCCCTGAGGGGCAGGGTGTGAGGCCCGTGCCTTGGGCACAGGAATAGCGCCATCCCTGAGGGGCAGGGTGTGAGGCCCACGCCTTGGGCACAGGAGTAGCGCCATTCCTGAGGGGCAGGGTGTGAGGCCAGCACCTTGGGCACAGGAGTAGCGCCATCCCTGAGGGCAGGGTGTGAGGCCCACGCCTTGGGCACAGGAGTAGCGCCATCCCTGAAGGGCAGGGTGTGAGTCCCACGCCTTGGGCACAGGAGTAGAGCCATCCCTGAGGGGCAGGGTGTGAGGCCCGCGCCTTGGGCACAGGAGTAGCGCCATCCCTGAGGGGCAGGGTGTGAGGCCCAGTAGCGCCATCCCTGAGGTGCAGACATTTTGTGAAGACCTGAGCTCCCTTCTGAAGTCTGCCCTCCCCTTGCCTAGGGTGTTGAAACACTCCGTGGATGCCACCTATGAGGAGCAGGGCCCGAGCCCTGGGTTCCGCATGGAGCTGTCCATCTTCTACGTGGTCTACTTCGTGGTCTTCCCCTTTTTCTTCGTCAACATCTTCGTGGCCTTGATCATCATCACTTTCCAGGAGCAGGGCGACAAGGTGATGTCTGAATGTAGCCTGGAGAAGAACGAGGTAAGTAGATGCTCTCTGGGATCCCGGGGTGTGAGCATTGTGGGCAGGACCATCAGGATTTCCTTCCCTCTACGCGTGCATGGCTCATGGCTGCCACGGACAGGGCCTCCTTGCTGTAGATAGAGACTATTGGTCAGTTGAGCCAGTTTTGTGGGGGGCGGGGGGAACTGAGCTTCCTGAGAGGGCATGCTAAGAAAGTGCCAGCTATCGCGGGCAGCACAGGGGTGGCACCCACCTTGAGTTCATGGTGCTCTTGTCTCTCCCCGCAGAGAGCTTGCATTGACTTCGCCATCAGTGCCAAGCCGCTGACACGGTACATGCCCCAAAACAAGCAGTCGTTCCAGTACAAGACGTGGACATTTGTGGTCTCCCCACCCTTTGAGTACTTCATTATGGCCATGATAGCCCTCAACACAGTAGTGCTGATGATGAAGGTATGTAGGGCCCACTTTGCACCAACTGGGGTCAGTTGTAAGGCCCAGTGGGGGGCAACGGTGGGGAGGTTGCTCTGCTTTCTTCTTGCTGGCACTTGTTGGAGCTGAGTGGCCTCATGTCCTGGCCAGCCCAGGGTTCCTGTTCTCACAGACATGGGAACCTGTTCCCTCTTTCCTGGGCTCAGACAGTGAGAAGGTTCCGAAAGAGCTGAGTGTGGATAGATACAAATCTTCATCTGCCGGCTGTAGACAGGAAGTCTTTGTGGTCCCAGGTGGGGTGGCAGGACCCGTACGTCCTTAGCCACCAGCGTTTATTCCCTGGCAGTTCTACAATGCACCCTATGAGTACGAACTGATGCTGAAATGCCTGAACATTGTGTTCACATCCATGTTCTCCATGGAATGCGTGTTGAAGATCATCGCCTTTGGGGTGCTGGTACGTGCCTCAACTCCCCCCTCTTTTTGCCCGGCTTTCTCTGTGTTGGGTGACCTTTGGGGACTCACAATTTGAAGTTAAGAATTCCCCGAGCCCCTGAGAAGTACGAGCGACGATGTAGGGGTTCTGGGGCTGCCGTGGCACTCTCTGCTGCTTGAGTCCTACTTTGCCCTGGGTTGGGAGGCATGCAAGGCAGGAGCACACTTCTCTCGACTGGTAGACATCAGTTCTGCATTTTCCCAGGCTGGGAGTATCTGCATGCTCGGCTGTGACATCTTCTGGCTACTGGCCTTAGATTGTGCGTCCATCACCTTCTTTGTGGTCATGGGCCACCACCCGCAGCTCCTTGCTTAGCTGGACCTTCACCAGCCACCAGCACTGACTGCCCCCTCCCCTTTTTTTTCTCTAGAACTACTTCAGAGATGCCTGGAATGTCTTTGACTTTGTCACTGTGTTGGGAAGTATTACTGATATTTTAGTAACAGAGATTGCGGTAAGTAGCATTTCCTGTCCCCCATCCAGGGTCCAAAGTGTCTTCCTTCTAGAGGTTTCTCCACTGAGTGTATCCTAGTTTCTTCCTGCATCTGCTTTCTTTTGGCCTCCAGGAGCCCTGAGAAAGATAACTGCTTCTCTCCAGGTGGAGCTGGGGGTGGGTGGGTGGGTCTTGTGTCGGCAGATATTCTTCTTAGGAAAGTGGCTCTCAGAGGACTCCCAGGTCAGTGGCCTAAGGGAGACTGGGACTCCATGGTAATGGCTGGTCAAGAAGACATGAATCTACATGTGTCTCATGTATGTAAAGTCTTGGTGTTGAGGATACACAAACCAAACCCAGTGTGTTTGGGGTGTGTGTGTGTGTTATAAAAGTCTCTGACTCTCAGTGTAGAGACGTTCTATTAAAGACATGTGAATTATATCTGAAAAGTGGCCAGTGATGGAAAATAAACTCATCTTCACAGATTTCTTAATATTCGAATCATAATACAACATATTTTGAGCATAGCACATTAAGTTGAAAACAGAAAAATCTCATGTCTTAAAGGAGCAGCCTGCCGAAATGAAGAGTCACATGAAAATGACTGAAGAAGAAAAACCAGGGAGGGTCTGGGAAATGGCTGGGAGTAGCCAGAGGACAAGAAATGCTATATCTTGAGCCAAGTACCAGGAGAGGATTTTGGTAATCCTCAAAGATGAAGTAGGACCCCTTCAGAGATGTCCCTGCAAGGAAAAAGAGCTGCAGAATTCTTACTCCAAATTGTGTGGGACTGAGGGTTGCACCAGAGGTCAACCTAGAGACCCTAACAACTGCCTGAGTACACGTGTGCAGGTGAAGTGGGCCCTGGCTGCCTCTGCTGTTGGGCTGAGACACGAGTGCCATTCCGTAGTCTGGTGTTAGAGTACAGGCTCTTATTTGCCCACAGCTCACACCGGATGCATTAGCACATTCTTTAGACAATGCCACCAGGCTCTCTGGGAGACAGACTGTAACTCCCTGAGTGTTCTGTCCAAGTCGAGCTGGTGTCATCATGGTGGCCCTCCACCCCACCCCCCTTCTAGAGCTCCGGACATGTGTCCAACCTCTGCTGCTCTGGTTGCTAACCTGATGAGGCGATGCAGATCCTTGCTCTGAATGGCCTGCGATTGCCATTCCCTTGTCTGTCTTTGGTCACTGTGGTGGTGCAGTCATAGTTGAGATTGGCCATAGCATCTAGGCAGGCCCTAGCAGCCCGGATTCCCAGCTGGACTTCTCCTTTCCTCACTGTAGCAGCGGCTCTGCTCTTCACGAAAATCGGGGTCAGAAACTCCTTGCATAGCATGTTGGTTTTTTGGCACAAGGAGTCCTACACCAGCCCACCCTCCCCACTGTGTGGCAGCCATGGCTTCAGTGAGAGCTTTCCCCACTCCTTGCAATCAGAACCTGGAGATTCTTTGAACCCAAAGTTGTGGGGAAGATGCACACAGAATTCACACTGGGTCTCTGGAGAGAGGGTGAGAACCCCAATGCTCTCTGCGGGGCACTGACTCACCTTGTGGCCCTGCATCTCAGCCCCATGAAGCACATGAGACCAGCCTTCCTTCTGTGCTGTGAATACTGTCTCACGTTTTATCTGGGTGATGTGGTTGCTGACCCAGTGGATCATCTTGTGGCCACTGTCTCCTGTGTGCCTTCTCTGCTTGCCCTGCACTGATGTTCCGTGGACTCTGTTGTTCCATCTGATACTAGTGTAGTCCAAGGTGTGATCGGGGAAAGGAGACCCACTTCCGGGATGCAGTGGATCTCAGTTGAGACAAATCATTGCCCTTTCCAGGTGAAGGATGCCAGTGTCATCGGCTTACTGCTATGTCCCCAGCCGACAGCCTTGCCGGTGGTCTGGCACGGAGGGCTCGTGTTGCTCTCTGCTCATAGCAGCCTGGGTGATCAGCGTTATCTGTGTCTAGGCTTGCAGAGGGTCTTGGCCATCATGTTCCTCTCTATTCATGGGTCTGTTGTGTGTGCATTAGGACTGAGAAGGATAGAAGCTGGCTAGCTCTACACGCCTTGTGCTGTCCCTGGGGCCTTGTAGGCCTTAGAAGGGCAGTGTCTTTCTCTACACACAGCAGCCAGTGGCTGGCCAGAGCACTGCCTCATTACTGTCTCCTAGATATCCCCGTGTGGCACTCTAGTGACTCTTCCACCCACCAATGTGTTGAGCCATCCCCATTCATGAACCAGGTCTGAGCCTTCCCAGTTGTGGTCAACCTCCACGAGGCAGTGGCAAGGGCGAGCCCAGGAAGCTGCTGGTGTAGCTAATGTGTGCGGTGGGGCCACAGGTACCCCACCCCGCGGCCTGCAGAACATAGCCACTACTGACCCATGCTGCTGGTGCCCTCCCACCTGCTGTGCTCCCAGTGCTATGGGAACCAATCAGCTGGTGGCACTTGGATCTTATATAGTAGATCCTTCCCTGCATGCTCTGCTCTCTGAGTCTTCTGTACCCGTCCACAGTTATGCAAGGTGGGGGTATCAGCAACCTTCATGTGGAGCATACCAGGAGTTGCTGCCACCTCACTTATCAACAGCAGAGGAGAGTCTAGCCTGTGAGCCACCCCCAAGAGTCCCATCCTGAGAGGCGGCTCCCGAAGAACCACTTCTGATGCCAGATGTCCTAAATCAGACCCTGTGATACAACTGTGACTAAACATCTGGGGAGCCATGGGATAATTGGATTAGGCATGGAAAGAGTGTTAGTTCCATGGGATCACTTCTGTCGGGTGTGCAAACTTCACTCATGGCCATCCCAAGCTCACACCTCCACCTGCTGAGAAGGTTCTGGCAGCTGTGGTGTCCTTACATCTGGAGACCCAAGTGCTGCTGCTCTGAGCAAAAGAATGTTCAGAGCCAGCGTGGACAGAAGCAGTATGGAGAGCAGAAGGGAAATACCCACAGTGCCTTGTACACATTGGAGGAAGGAAGCATACAAATAAGTCATGGGTTGAAGATGAAATAAGAATTAGAAAATACATCCAGCCAGGAGTGGTGGCTCATGTCTATAATCCCAGCACTCAGGAGGCTGAGGTAGGAGGATCACTGTGATTTCGAGGCCCATGTGGGCTACAGAAAAAGTTCCAGGTCAGCCTGGGCTACATTGAGATCCTGCCTCAAAAAAGAGGGGGAAAAAGGTCTGGAGAGATGGCTTAGCAGTTAAGGCGCTTGCCTGCAAAGCCAAAGGACCCAGGTTCAATTCCCCAAAGCCCACATAAGCCAGATGCACAAGGTGGCACATGCCTCCAGAGTTCCTTTGCAGCAACTGGAGCTGGCGTGCCCATTCTCTCTGCCTCTCTCAAATAAATGAATAAAAATAAAATATTAAAGAAAGGGGGAAAATGCTACATCATTTGGGAACTAATGCAAAGACTGCATGCTGAAACTCATGCGTATAGCTGAAGCAGGACAGTTGGTCCTCTGTGTCTGTGGTTTTTACAGCCAACCAGCATACTCAACCCACCCTGGCTCGTAAATACTTGAAATCACATTGTGTCTGGACTGGCCATGCAAAGGCTTTTGCTTTGTCATGATCCTCTAAATAATGCAGTCAGTACAACAGCTATTTAGGTAGCTCTTTGGTTGTATTAGTACAAGTCATCCAGAGGTGCCTCGTATCCTGAGAGTAGAGCATAGTTTATCGGTAAGGGGCAGAAGCCTCCTCAGAGTCTAGGTGGTCATGGAGCCCATCCCCCACAGTTACTGATGATCACTGTATTTGGAAAGTTTAATGCCTAAAACAGTTCTATTAGAAAAAAGAATAAAACTCAAAAATACTTAGTTGAGTATTTAAGTTTAAAAAGCAGCAGAATAAAACAGAAACAGAAAAGGAATAAAACAGAAGGGTGGAAACCAAGGAAAGAGAATGCCAGTACATGGTAGAGAGAACCAGTGGAGCTTTGGTCCTTTGAACACTTGAAAATTGACATGCCTGTCAAACACAGGAAGGATTGTTTTAATCTTCAATACATTCTTCCAGAGGATAGAAAAGAATGAACATTCTCTAATTTTATGTGCCTCATATAACCACAACACAAGAATGTTAAGAAAGAATACGAGGGCTGGAGAGATGGTTTAGTGGTTAAGGTGCTTGCCTGTGAAGCCTAAGGACCCATGTTCAACTCTCCAGGTCCCACGTTAGTCGGACACATAAGGTGATGAAAGCACACAAGGTTACACATGCCCATTAGGTGGTACATGTGTCTGGAGTTCAATTGCAGTGACTAGAGGCCTTGGCATGCTAATTCTGTCCCCCCCCATAAAAAAAAGAAAAAAAGAACATAAAAGAAAGCTAACAGTCCACACTTAGTCATTAATGATTGATGCAAAATCCTAAATGAATTATAAGCACATAAAGTCTAAAAGTGTATAGAAAAAGCAATTTAAGTCACTTATCCCAGGAATACAAAGTCACACTTGGAAAATCTATTACTCTAATATACACTATCAGGTCAAAGGAAACCACTGATTTGCTCATCTGACAGTTGTAGAGAAAATGTCCAGTAAAATTTAGATTTTATTCGTGATAAAATTACAAGCAATTTAAGAATAATTTACTTGGTAAAGAACATGAATTAGAGCTGGGCTTGATATCACACACCTTTAATCCCAGCACTAGGGAGGCAGAGGTAGGAGGATTGCCATGAGTTTAAGACCACTCTAAGACTACATAGTGAATTCCAGGTCAGCCTGGGCTAGAGTGAGACCTTACCTCAAAATAAACAAACAAACAAATAAATAAATATCAATTCGGGGCTGGAGAGCTAGCTTAGTGTTTAAGCACTTGCCTGTGAAGCCTAAGGACCCTGGTTCAAGGCTTGATTCCCCAGGACCCACATAAGCCAGATGCACAATATGGTGCATGCATCTGGAGTTCGTTTGCAGTGGCTAGAGGCCCTGGTGCACCCATTCTCTCTCTCTCTCTCTTCCTCTTTCTCTCTCTGTCACTCTCAAATAAATAAATAAAAATAAACAAAAATTTTTTTAAAAAATCAATTCGAACTGGGCATGGTGGCTCACATCTTTAAGTCCAGCACTTAGGAGGCTGAGGTGGGCTAGAGTGAGACCCTGCTTCAAATTGTGAAAATAAAAAGACTTTTAAAAAGTATCAGTCAGGGCTGGAGAGATGGCTTAGTGGTTAAGGTGCCTGCCTCCTAAGCCTAAGAACACTGGTTCCAATCTCCAGTGGTTCCAATCTCCAGGTCCCACGTTTAGCCAGATGCAAAGTGAGGCAAGGGTACAATGCCGCACTTGCCCACAGGGGGCGCACGCATCTGGATTTTGTTCACAGCAGCTGAGAGACTGCTGGCACGCCCATCTCTGTCTCCCTCTCCCTCTCTGTCTATCTCTCTCTGTCTCTCTCTCCAAAAATAAATAAGATAATAATTTTTAAAAAGTATCAATCAAAACTGGAAAGATGAAGCCAGGCATGGTGGCACATGCCTTTAATCCCAGCACTTGGTAAGCCAGAGGTAGGAGGATTGCTGTGAGTTCAAGGCAAACCTGAGACTACATAGTGAGTTCCAGGTCATCCTGAGCTACAGTGAGACCCTACCTTAGGGAAAAAAAAAAAAAAACTGGAGAGATGGCTCAGTGGATAAAGAGCTGCCATGCAAGTGTGAGGACCTGAATTTGCATACCCAGAACCCCTGTAAAACTGGACTCAGTAAGGGCTGTGTGCAACCCCAGCATATTCTAAGTAAGGTGGGACTTGAGGACAGGAGAATACCCCAGGAGCTCATGGTCCAGCCAACCTCATAAACAGCTGTGAACAAGAAACCCTGCCTCAAATGGTGGAAGGCAAGAACAGACACCTGAGGTTGTCCTTTGACCTCCACATGTGCTCTGTTGTATATACATGTCCTCACTCATGAACATACACACACAGTACACACAAACACACACACACACAAATACTAATTTAAAATGGTGATGGGCTGGAGAGATGGCTTAGCAGTTAAGGCACTTGCCTGCAAAGCCTAAGAATGCATGTTCGAATCTCCAGATCCCACATAAGCCAGATGGACAGTGATGCAAGCATGCAGTGTTGCACATGTGCACAAGGGAGTGCACGCATCTGAAGTTCATCTACAGTGGCTAAAGGCTCTGAGTGTGCCCATTCTCTCTCTGCCTCTTTCTCTCTCTCTCTCTCTTAAATAAATAAAAATAAAATAAAAACAAAAGGTGACATTTAGGACTGGAGAGATGGCTTAGCAGTTAAGGCGCCTGCCTCATGGTTTAAGCATGCCTGTTCGATTCTCCAGGTCCCATGTTTAGCCAGACGTAAAGTGATGTAAGGATGTAATGCTTAACTTGCCCACAAGGGGGTGCATGTGTCTGGAATTTGTTCACAGCAGCTGAGAGGCTGCTGCATGCCCATTCTCTCTCTCTCTCTCTCTCTCTCTCCCTCTCTCTCTCTCTGTGTGTGTGTGTGTGTGTGTGTGTATCACTGTCTCTCAAAAAAAAAAAGTGACATTTAGAAAGAATTCCCTTCTTGGTGTGAAAAGAACAAGTGTCCTGTTACCACTTCTTTCCAGCTCTGGGTTGTGAGGACAGAGGCTTCTGTCTGTTTGGTTCATTGCTGTATTCTAGTGATTAGAATGGTGCCTAACACTTTACCGAATGAGTAAGACAAGAAAACTAGTAAAACTGGTAAGGATTAAAAAACGAGTGGGAAAGCTGTCAATATGCACAGCTCATCTCATCTACAGATGAGACTTAGAATAAGCTAATACTTAGAGTTTTTAGTAAGGTTAAATATAAGATTACTAAATTTCATTACAATGCCAGTCATCCTGACAATAAACATCACAAGATAGGAGTGCAAGATCTTTGTATACAGGGGCTGGAGAGATTTCCCAGTGCCTGAAAAGCGTAATGCCCCAGATTTGATTCCCTAGTGCCCATATACGGATACACAAAGTGACGCTTACATCTGGAGTTTGTTTGCAGCGGCTGGAAGCCCTGGTGTGCCCATTCTCTCTGTCTCTCTTCTTTCTATCTCTGCTTGCAAATAAGTAAATAAATAAAAGTATTTTTAAGAGAATTTTTTAAAAAGATCTTTATGCAGAAAATTACTAAACTTTAGGAGCTATAGTGATGGCTCAGCAGTTATAGGCACTTGCTTACAAAGCCTGCTGACCAGGGTTCAATTCCCAACAACCCAAATAAAGCCAGATACAAAAAGTGACACATGCATCTGGTGTTCATTGGCAGTAGCAAGATACTGTAGTGTGCACGCATGCATGCTATAAATAAAAAAATTAAAAAATAAGAGAAAGTGACTAAGCTTTATTGAAAAATAACAGAAAAGACTTACATATCATGTTAATTAATTGGTATCCATTTCATAGAATTGTTGATTTCCTCCAAGTTAATGTGCAAGTCCAGTTCAATCCTAATAAAAATGGCAGTGTTGCTGGGCATGGTGGCACACACCTTTAATCCCAGCACTCAGGAGGCAGAGGTAGAAGATTTGCTGTGAGTTTGAGGCCAGCCTGAGACTACATAGTGAATTCCAGGTCAGCCTGGGCTAGAGTGAGACCCTACCTTGAATAGACAAAAGAGAAAAATGCCAGTGTTGTTTACTTTCCTCCACATTTTACAAGTTGGATTTGAAATGTGTAAATAAATAAGATAATAATTTTTAAAAGTATCAATCAAAACTGGAAAGATGAAGCCAGGCATGGTGGCACATGCCTTTAATCCCAGCACTTGGTAAGCCAGAGGTAGGAGGATTGCTGTGAGTTCAAGGCAAACCTGAGACTACATAGTGAGTTCCAGGTCATCCTGAGCTACAGTGAGACCCTACCTTAGGGAAAAAAAAAAACTGGAGAGATGGCTCAGTGGATAAAGAGCTGCCATGCAAGTGTGAGGACCTGAATTTGCATACCCAGAACCCCTGTAAAACTGGACTCAGTAAGGGCTGTGTGCAACCCCAGCATATTCTAAGTAAGGTGGGACTTGAGGACAGGAGAATACCCCAGGAGCTCATGGTCCAGCCAACCTCATAAACAGCTGTGAACAAGAAACCCTGCCTCAAATGGTGGAAGGCAAGAACAGACACCTGAGGTTGTCCTTTGACCTCCACATGTGCTCTGTTGTATATACATGTCCTCACTCATGAACATACACACACAGTACACACAAACACACACACACACAAATACTAATTTAAAATGGTGATGGGCTGGAGAGATGGCTTAGCAGTTAAGGCACTTGCCTGCAAAGCCTAAGAATGCATGTTCGAATCTCCAGATCCCACATAAGCCAGATGGACAGTGATGCAAGCATGCAGTGTTGCACATGTGCACAAGGGAGTGCACGCATCTGAAGTTCATCTACAGTGGCTAAAGGCTCTGAGTGTGCCCATTCTCTCTCTGCCTCTTTCTCTCTCTCTCTCTCTTAAATAAATAAAAATAAAATAAAAACAAAAGGTGACATTTAGGACTGGAGAGATGGCTTAGCAGTTAAGGCGCCTGCCTGCGAAGCCTAAGCATGCCTGTTCGATTCTCCAGGTCCCATGTTTAGCCAGACGTAAAGTGATGTAAGGATGTAATGCTTAACTTGCCCACAAGGGGGTGCATGTGTCTGGAATTTGTTCACAGCAGCTGAGAGGCTGCTGCATGCCCATTCTCTCTCTCTCTCTCTCTCTCTCCCTCTCTCTCTCTCTGTGTGTGTGTGTGTGTGTGTGTGTATCACTGTCTCTCAAAAAAAAAAAAAAAGTGACATTTAGAAAGAATTCCCTTCTTGGTGTGAAAAGAACAAGTGTCCTGTTACCACTTCTTTCCAGCTCTGGGTTGTGAGGACAGAGGCTTCTGTCTGTTTGGTTCATTGCTGTATTCTAGTGATTAGAATGGTGCCTAACACTTTACCGAATGAGTAAGACAAGAAAACTAGTAAAACTGGTAAGGATTAAAAAACGAGTGGGAAAGCTGTCAATATGCACAGCTCATCTCATCTACAGATGAGACTTAGAATAAGCTAATACTTAGAGTTTTTAGTAAGGTTAAATATAAGATTACTAAATTTCATTACAATGCCAGTCATCCTGACAATAAACATCACAAGATAGGAGTGCAAGATCTTTGTATACAGGGGCTGGAGAGATTTCCCAGTGCCTGAAAAGCGTAATGCCCCAGATTTGATTCCCTAGTGCCCATATACGGATACACAAAGTGACGCTTACATCTGGAGTTTGTTTGCAGCGGCTGGAAGCCCTGGTGTGCCCATTCTCTCTGTCTCTCTTCTTTCTATCTCTGCTTGCAAATAAGTAAATAAATAAAAGTATTTTTAAGAGAATTTTTTTAAAAAGATCTTTATGCAGAAAATTACTAAACTTTAGGAGCTATAGTGATGGCTCAGCAGTTATAGGCACTTGCTTACAAAGCCTGCTGACCAGGGTTCAATTCCCCAACAACCCAAATAAAGCCAGATACAAAAAGTGACACATGCATCTGGTGTTCATTGGCAGTAGCAAGATACTGTAGTGTGCACGCATGCATGCTATAAATAAAAAAATTAAAAAATAAGAGAAAGTGACTAAGCTTTATTGAAAAATAACAGAAAAGACTTACATATCATGTTAATTAATTGGTATCCATTTCATAGAATTGTTGATTTCCTCCAAGTTAATGTGCAAGTCCAGTTCAATCCTAATAAAAATGGCAGTGTTGCTGGGCATGGTGGCACACACCTTTAATCCCAGCACTCAGGAGGCAGAGGTAGAAGATTTGCTGTGAGTTTGAGGCCAGCCTGAGACTACATAGTGAATTCCAGGTCAGCCTGGGCTAGAGTGAGACCCTACCTTGAATAGACAAAAGAGAAAAAATGCCAGTGTTGTTTACTTTCCTCCACATTTTACAAGTTGGATTTGAAATGTGTGCCAGAGCGAAGACCCTAAAGGATGCAGCTGTTTTAAGAAGATGGACAGATGTGGTTGTGTGGTCAGGAGGGTCTGTCCTGGACAGTAGTGAGAATTCCTATAAAGCTAGAATAATTAAAGACCATATGGATTGCTTCAGAGATCATGAAGTAAGCAATGGACAGAACTGGGAACCTTGAACCAGCACTCTCTTGTACAGAAATATACAATAAGACAGAGCTGACTGCACTGTATGGGGGAGGGCTTAACACCTGTTAATCAGTGGTTAATATGGGGAAGGCTAGAAATTGATGTCAGGTTACACCACACACACACACACACACACACACCCCAATTTCAGATGGGTCAACAACTTAAAAACAAAAGCAGAACTTTAAAACTCATAGAAAGTGGGCTGGAGAGATGGCTTAGAGGTGAAGGCGCCTGCCCGCTAAGCCTAAGAACGTCAGTTCCAATCTCCAGATCCCACGTTTAGCCAGATGCAAAGTGACACAAGGGCACAATGCCACACTTGCCCACAAGGGGGTACACACATCTGGAGTTCGTTCACAGCAGCTGAGAGGCTGCTGGCATGCCCATTCTCTATCTGTCTTCCTCTCCCTCTTTCTGTGTCTCTCTCTCAAAAAAAAAAACTCATAGAAAATTAAATAGAAGATTATCTCTTAAGACCTTGGGGCAGGACTAATTTGATCAACAAATGTAGAAAGTATCCATTGTGACTGGAAGAAAGTCCATCAAGTATTCATCTTGTTCTGTGAGGCATAGTGGGGGTGGGGGGAGAGTGGTACATGAGAGGTGCAAGAAGAGCGTGACATAGCATTGCATCAGAATGCAGCTTGGGCTTCTGGTTTTTTGTTTGTTTGTTTTTGTTTTTTTGTTTTGTTTTTGAGGTAGGGTCTCACTCTAGCTCAGGCTGACCTGGAATTCACTCTGTAGTCTCAGGGTGGCCTTGAACTCACAACAATCCTCCTACCTCTGCCTCCCAAGTGCTGGGATTAAAGGCGTGTGCCACCACGTCTGGCCTGGGCTTCTGTTTTGAGTCAGGTACAGATTGAAAGGCCTAGTGAAAGGAGATGATGTAATCTGACCAAGACAGTCCCCTGGCTGCTCTCTTGGGGACAAGCAGCTGAAGCAGAAAGGAGCTGTGTCCATTGCAGTTTCCTAGAAACAGCCTGACGACACAAGAGCTGGGTGCACTTGGGAGTTGATCCTGGAAATATTGGTAGGTGAATGGTAATGTGGGAGAAGGTAGAGTTGCTGCCAACAAAAGGTCTGTTACCCAGGTTATCACTGTGGGCCACTGGCATTCATGAGCTATGGAGTTCAGAGAGTGTGGGACATGCCTGTCATTCCTCACGTGATGAGGAAGTCTTCAGCAACTGTAAGTGCTTAGCTGAAGGCTTGTGGCGCCGGCCTGGACAGAGAAGATCCTCAGGAAAGAGGGGACTGTAACGTAGGTATCAGTCCTGAGGTGCTGGGGCCTGGAGCCATGTCTTCTGCAGAACCCTCCTATGGAATTCGGGCTATAGTTTGAAGGTTAGCTCAATAGATGGACTAGATGCAGATAGGAAATGCGAGGCAAGGGTGACCTGAAAATGTGTGGCCCAAGCACTTGAAAAAATAAGTTGCCATGGTTGGGTGTGGTAGCGCACTTTAATTCCAGCACTCAAGAGGCAGAGGTAGGAGGATCGCCATGAGTTCAAGGCCACCCTAAGACTACAGAGTGAAGTCCAGGTCAGCCTGGGCTAGAGTGAGACCTTACCTCGAAAAAAAAAAAAGTTGCCATGAATGGAGATGAGAAGGGCTGTGGTTGATATGAGAATTTCAGGAATTCAAGGTTTGAGTCTCATGGTACAATTCTCAGAGGAGCTGTCCAGTTGCTCACTGGACAGATGGACCTGGAGTTTGTAGACGAAATCCCAGGCCAAGCCAATGGCATGAAATTTGGAATAGTGAGAATATAAAATGAGACTGGCTGAGCCCTGGAAAACTCTAACTTGTAGTGGCCAGAGAGACAAGTGGGAGCCAGCAGATAGGCTGTAGAATAGGGACATGGAGGGTTCCAAACAGCAAGACCTTGCTGTGAGCCGATAAGAACTGAACAGGGCTGGAGAGATGGCTTAGCGGTTAAGGCACATGCCTGTGAAGCCTAAGGACCTAGGTTCAATTCCCCAGTACCCACATAAGCCAGATGCACAAGGTGGCGCATGTGTTTGGAGTTCATTTGCAGCCGCTGGAGGCCCTGGCACGCCCATTTTCTTTCTCTCTATCTGCCCTTCTCTCCTCTCTCTCTCAAATTATTAAAGAACTGAACAACATAGTGGGAAAATGGTCAGATGATAGCTTTGGGCATTAGAAAAAACAAATAGCCAATTAACATAGGAAAAGATGCTCAGCCTAATTTGTAATCAGAGAAGTACAAACCAACATGACATTGAGCTGCCATTTTATACCAACTGGTCTGTCAGACAGTGAAACTTCTAATGCTAAGTGTTGCCAAGGGTGATAAGGACGTGGGCGACACATCTGGGCAAGCGTGTCAGCTGGTATAGCCACTCTGGAAGTTTGCAGTGCCTAGAAAGTGACATGCACATCTTCATAGGTGTTCATGGCAGCACTGCCCGTGGCGATTGCGACATCTATGTGCCCATCAGCAGTGGAACGTAGCCACCTTGGGTATATTAATACAGTGAAAACAGTCGGTTACATAAGTGTCATCCACGTCAGTGCAGTGCCCCTTTGATCAACATCTGCTCACTGTCAGGCCCAGGCTTGCACACGTCAAAGAAAGTCTGCACAAGCTACCACTGCCAAGGTCAAGAACAGACAATCGGACTGGAGATAGCTCAATGGTTAAGATGCTTGCTTGCAAAGCCTAATGACTCAGGTTCGATTCCCCAGGACCCACATAAAGCCAGATAGATGCACAAAGTGGTGCATGCATCTGGAGTGCATTTGCAGTGGCTAGAGACCATGGCATACCCATTCTCTCCCTCCCTCTCCCTCTGTCTCTCTCTCATTGAAAATAAATATTTTTTTAAAAAAAGAACAAGTGCATCTTAAGTGATTATGGCCAAACTGTAAAGACAAGCAATTATTAATAAGAGTTCAGGATGGCTGTTGTGTGCAGCTACCCGTGAGGGAAAAAAGAACTCAGAAGTGATGGCAATGTCTTAAGCTGGTAGTGAATATGTGGATGCTTGTATTTTTCTATCATAAATGTGATGTGTTTCATAGTTTCACAGTGCTAATAATGAAATTTTTCCAAGCAGAAAAACTGAAAGCTGCCATTTAAACAAAACAGCCAAGGGTTTCTGTGTTATACTCTCTCCCGGTACTGTGGCATTTCTAAGATGGCTGTCCATCAGCGCATCTCACCCAGAAATAGGAGTTCCAATGGGAGTTCCCAGGAGCAGGCTCTTCTGATGGCATTGATTCACTCAGATCAAACATCAGGCCCCCAGTCGCAAGGACGGCTTTGAGGGAGTTCTGCATGTGTGTGTATCTCCTTTCAAGAGAGGGGCCCCTGACTGCTGAGAAGACCTAAGAGGAGGGGCTCAGGCAGGGGCCAGGCATCGGCTGACATCACAGGTGTACAGAGCCATGTTCCGGACAGAGGCCTGTAGCACAGCAGCAGAAAGAACCAGGCATTCTGTGCCTCTGCTACCAGATGGGCACCAGGGCAGCTTGTGGTGGCGTCAGGCCTGAAACACCTCAGGCCTTGGTACCCAGCGAGGCTGGTAGGAGGCTGAGACACTGCCCACTGTGAGGAAAAAAAAAAATCTCTTTGGCTACTTGAGATTGGAGCTCGGGTCATGAATCCTGCTCCACCTGGAGGAGAAAAGATGAAAGGCAAGCCATCTTGTGGACTGACAAGACTGTGTTTCGTTTGTTTTTCCATTTGGAGCCCTTCATACATTCACTTTGCCAATGCACTTTTTTTTCTTAGGCAAAAAAATATGAGTGTCAGTTTCCAACCTTTATTTAAAAGTCAAAATAGATTTAGCAAGGGTCCCCTTCTAGAAAGAGGGCTCTAAACATGCATGAAACTGACATTGATTTCTTTGCCTGGAAATAAAAAAAAAAAAAAAAAGTAAGTGTCTGTGAGTCATCCTGGGATTTGCATTACAAACACGAATGCAAATGAATGCCACCGTCTGCCTCACCTACAGATCTCAAAAAGATGCTTTGAATGGATACGGTCTTAGAAAAGTATGCAGTTTAACAGAATCCTTACATTTTCGAGTTAAGTATGCAGAGTTTGAGTTTTTGCTTGTGGTGATGACTCATTTTTCTCTTTTGTTTTCTGTTTTTGTTCTTGATTTACCTTAATCTACCTGCTGACTCACGCCATCCAACCAACATACAATGCGAAAACCCATGTCTCCGTCTGTATGTTGCGCACCTGCTGCTCAAACCACCCCAATTGTAAATAATACGCAAATGCCCATCCATGACAACATCACATATAGGAAACGGTTGGTTTCGCGACTTTAAACAGTTCTTCCGCCTCTTTGCTTTGCCTGTGTTCTGCTCCTCTTCTCGTTTCCGTTTCCGGGATCCTGCCCACCACCCTCCTAGGCGTGAGCTTAATTCTGCTGCACTTCCTCACCTCTGGCCTCCTGTCCACTCTCTACAGCTCCCGAGGTCCACCAGGGGCCTGCTACAGAGGGCCTCCCAGGAGCTGTTCGAATCTGGGACCTGACCAAAGCGAGGAGGGTGGGTGTTTCTGGGATTGTGTGGTGGGCAGGTGCCCAGGGCAGAACCCTGCCGAGATTGATTTCAAGTTGGGAGGTTTTATAGAATGAGTTTGGTCCGCATCCCTGTGAGTCCGTGGTTTCTGTTGCACACTCTGTCTCCCCTGTGCTGTGCCCTATCATGCCAACACACAGAGAGGACTCAGCTTGGCTCAGGTGACCTCCCATGGAGACCTCAGAAACTTCCATCCCTTCCTGGACAAGCTTTCCTTAGGGTGTCCATCCTGAGGCACTGGGCTTAGGGGAGGGTTTGGAGACTGGGACTCCATGATTTAGAAGGGGTTATGTAGAGCCTGAGTTGAAGGAAGGGGCTGTGTCTTAAGTGCACTGAGGACAGGGCTTCCCATCCATGCCTATCTGCAGATTGTTGATCTGTGTACACGGACTGACCATGTTCCTGTGTGCTGCAAGTACCATGATGCCTCTTTCAGGTCCTCAGGAATTTTCAGGGGAGAGAAAGGGTGTTTGGTAGCCACTTAGCTTCACCTGGGCTGTGGAGATCCATTTAAAGGAACAGATTTGAGATCCCTGTTACAGAGGTTGAATGCCATGCAGGCATTACAGTTGCTGCTGAAAGCTGGAGTTTCGTGAAGACACAACTTGACACTGCAGAAATGTTTGAGCTTTTGCTCATGTTGACCTTGAGCCAGCCCCAGCAGTTGTTACCTCATTGCCCTCTGACCTCTTCCTCCAGCACACTTGACCACCTGATGTGTGATATATTTGTATGTGCACATTTTCTCTCCTCCCCTTTTTAAATGTTTTTTAATTTTTTTATTTTAGAGAGAGCAAGAGGAGAGAGAGAGAATTGGCACACCAGGGCCTCAGCCACTGCATTTGGACTCCAGACCTAGTGGGCATGTGCGACCTTACACTTGCCTCATTTCTGTGTGTCTGGCTTACTTGGGATCTGAAGAGTCCAACATGGGTCCTTAGGCTTCACAGACAAGTGCCTTAACCTCTAAGCCATATCTCCAGTCCCCCCCCCTTTTTGTTTTATCTTGGCAGTCCCCAGTAGAATGAAAGCATGGGTATAGTTGGTTTAGAACTGCAGGACTTTGTGGTGCAGGGCCAGCAGGTGTCCATAGGTCTGGGCTGAATGCTCAGGTGACATTCAGGAACAAGCTCTCCCGTGCTGTGACTGCCCAGAGGCTTCAGTGGGCTTAGATGCTGGGCCTCAAGACTTGGGCGTGTCTCACAATGGTCAGTGTGCTTTCAAATCCTTGTGTCAATTATTCTCTGCCACCTAGATGTGGGAGATGTAGATGTCCCCGTGGGTAAGGAGGCCGAGACTAAAGGATCAGGGACTAGTGTCCCTGCAAGGTCAGTCATCCACACGCTGAGAAATCTGGGACTCAGTGACGTGGAAACAGGACAGTCCCAGCCTTGAAGTCAGTGGAGCTACTTCCTGTGCAGCAGAAACCACGGGCCCCAGAAAGGACAGGGCAGGCATGTCCGCCTTCAAGTTGGCAGGCCGAGCCAGAGGTGACAGTGCAGCGTTACAGCCCTCTGCTTGCAGTCCTCTGCCATCCTGCATGTGATTGGTGTGGCGGTACCCAGCGCATCCTGTAGGCTTTGGGGCATCTGTAGCAGCTGTCGCTGTATCTATCCTCACAGTGTTCTAGGGCTGCCTGTCTGTTACTATCCCCCCCCCCACTCCTGAGATCCCTGAGGAGTCGGCGAGGAGCCCGAGAAGAAGGATGGGGACTTGTCTCAACAAAAGCCCATAGCCAGGACTGAGTCGTACGTTTGTGGCTCAGGTTGTCTGGATGTACTGTTTCTTACGATGCTTCCTTTCCTGCCCTGTTGTCTTCTATCCAGTCTTTCTTCCACAAAAGCTTTATTTCCCCCACCTCCTCAGAAAGTCTTCCCTGGGGCAGATGCCCAAGTGCAGCCTGCGTTGAGACCCACCAGAGCAGGTAGTTTCAAAGTGGAATCCCTGAGGACAGGCACTTACCACTCTGCTCTGTCACCTTGTACAAGGGTCTCCTGGCATTGGATACAATGCCCACCTCACTCACAACTGTCTGGTCTGGTCTGGTGGGGTGCTCGGTGTGTTCTCAGGGCCCAGAGTAGACAGTGGTAGGTTCTCGGTCATTGTCTACTACTGAGATTCTCTTTCCTCAGCCCAAGCAGGTTAGGAATCTGCAGGCAGAGAGCTTGGCCCCTTTCTAGGCTTATACTCCAAGTCATATCTGGCCCCCTTGCTGATTTGAACACAATGGCCCCTTTGCACCTACTGACCCTTATGGATATTGTTTGAGACTAGCCCTGCCTCCAGAGCTCCAGCGTCTTGTCAGAGAGCTCCATCCACTCTCAGGGTAGCGGTAAACCTCCTGCTTGCACAGTAGTACGAAGGCCTGCCTTGGGGGACCCACAGAAACTTGTCCCTGACAGTGGTGGCAGCAGACAAGGCAAAGCATTCTTTTCTTTTCTTTTTTTTTTTTTTTTTTTGTTTTTCAGGGTAGGGTCTCACTTTAGCCCAGGCTGACCTGGAATTCACTATGTATTCTCAGGGTGTCCTCGAACTCACAATGATCATCCTACCTTTGCCTCCCAAGTGCTGGGATTAAAGGCGTGTGCCACCATGCCCGGCTACAAAGGCATTCTTTAAGTATGGGTTGGACCATTGCCCTTGCAAGGAAGCATGAAACCCATCCTTCAACTGACTGTCTACCCAGCCAGGACAGGCAGCCCTGGAGCGTCAGCTCAGGCTTACACTGCCTCTGCGTGTGCATGTGCTGTCTCGCTCTGCTGTCTCATTCAACATCTGTGTTCTCTTTTCTCTTGATTTAATAATTTGAATCTTGACAATATACCTGTGTCTGAGCCTAAGCTGCGTGCACATTTAAAAATGCTAAATGGCCAAAAGCTGCTCTCAGGTGGTGCGCAGGCACCTGGTGTCTAAGTAGGCAGAAAACACCTGGCTCTACAGGCACTCCCACCTATGCAGGGACATCTCCCCAGATCCAGAACCCTGCAAAGGCTTGCTGGTAATTCAGGGTACCCAGAGGAGGGGCCAGAGGAAGCTTCTCCCAGGTTTTATTGGTTTATCTTTGTGTTTGGTCTTGCTTCCTTGTCATCCTGGGTTCTGTAGAGCAGAGGCCTATAGAGTAATGGGTGGCACAGGCATCTTCTGTGACAAGAGCAGCAAAGTGGCTGTACCACCTCCCCCCCCCCATGTCGATGTCTGCCAATACCTGGAAGAGACCCAGAGAAGGCAGGCACAGGCTTCACTGTGACAGCCCAGAAGGGAAGATGGTCATCAAACACAAGTGGGGGTGGGAGTGTTCCTTCAGGGGTACTCACTCGGAGAGCAGTCATGCCCAGCACCTTGGCTGTGTTCTGTGAGCAATTGCCAATGTTAGAGGCTCATGGGTGATCTCCTGCAAACCTTACCTGGCAGAATAGAGCAGCTTCAGCGAGTTTTGCTCTTTGTCCCTCATCACTGGGGAGTGACCCTACTATAGAGGGAGTTTTCTCTGACTTGCTGCATGAGTGACTTGCAGTGACCAGCTTTTCTTTTGAAAGGTTTTCTTGTGGCCGACGGCTGCTTAGACTGAAGCGGTAACTTTTAATTTCTTTTAACTACGTTTCTTTGGGGGGGGTCACTGAGACCTGGCAGAGATTGTGGGGTGGAAGTAGCTTGTCTTCACGTTTGAAGGGAGATTCCAAAGGTCAGGGAACAACCCCTCTTCTTCGCAGAATAACTTCATCAACCTGAGCTTCCTCCGCCTCTTCCGAGCTGCGCGGCTTATCAAGTTGCTCCGCCAGGGCTACACCATCCGCATCCTGCTGTGGACCTTCGTCCAGTCCTTCAAGGTGAACCAGGACACCCAATGGGGGTAGGGGTGGGACAGAAAGCATCTTCCAGGCACCTTTTTGGTCTTTCTTCCTTTACCAAGCTTCCCCTACCCCTACCCAGAGCAGTCCCTCTGGAAGATCAAGTTGGGGCAGGGCATGTATGTCTAATTGGTTGGCATCTGTTATCCTTTTATAGTTTACATAGACATTTCGAGTGACCTCTAAGGTTCTTGCTAATATCTATTAAAAACTCTGAGGTAAAGCCGGGCGTGGTGGCGCACGCCTTTAATTAATCCCAGCACTCGGGAGGCAGAGGTAGGAGGAGCACCGTGAGTTTGAGGCCACCCTGAGAATACAGAGTGAATTCCAGGTCAGCCTAGGCTAGAGTGAGACCCTACCTCGAAAACAAAACAAAACAAAAAACCCTCTGAGGTAGGTGCTGGAGAGATGGCTTAGCAGTTAAGGCATCTGCCTGCAAAGCCTAAGAATGCCCATTGGATTCTCAGGTCCCACGTTTAGCCAGATGCAAAAAGTGATGCAAGCACACAATGCTGCACTTGCCCACAAGGGGGCGCATGTGTCTGGAGTCTGTTCACAAAGGCTGAGAGACTGCTGGCGTGCCCATTCTCTCTCTCTCTCTCTCTCTCTCTCTCTCTCTTTCTCTTTCTCTGTCTCTGTCTCTCTCTCAAAAAAAAAAAAAAAAAAAAAAAACAACTCTGGGCTGGAAAGATAACTTAGCAATTAAGGCACCTGCCTGTGAAGCCTAAGAATGCCCATCCGATTCTCCAGGTCCCACATTTAGCCACATGCAAAAGTGATGCAAGGGGGCAATGCCGCACTTGCCCACAAGGAGGCGCACACATATGGAATTCGTTCACAGTGGCTGAGAGGCTGCTGCCATGCCCATTGTCTCTCTGTCTCTCAAATTAAAAAAAAAACAAAAAAAACTCTGAGGTAGGCTTTATGAGCCCAAAGCGCAAGTGAAGAGACAAGCCAGCCACTATGGGAAGGGCTCAGTGGTCAGTGGGGTGGCACTGGGCCAGGATGAGGTCTGTGCAGTGTCAGGGAAGCCCCGGAGCTGACATACCCCATATGTATCTGCAGGCGCTGCCCTACGTGTGCCTCCTCATCGCCATGCTGTTCTTCATCTATGCCATCATTGGCATGCAGGTAGGTGCCGCCTGCCGGATTGGGTCAGACACAGAGCTCCTGGGGCACGGGTCATGGTCATTACAGGATAGCAGGGATAAGCTGGCAGTGGTCGTTTGCTGGGAACCAGGCACCAGGTGTAAGCTCTGAGCAAACCTAACTGTCAGGAGCACTGCTTTCCGGAGAAGGAAGCCCAAGTGCCACAGAGATCCCAACACCTTGCACACCCCCATTTCTCTCAGTAGTCATACTGCAGAGTTCTGGAGAGCTCAGGGTCTTCAGGCCCAGCAGACCTAGCATGTTGAGGCACGTGGTATGGACATGATGTCCGTGGGGTGCCAAGTGACCCCATGGCCATTGTGTTGTCCTGAAGCCAGTCTGAAGGGCAGCCTCCACCCTTTATGAGAGGCCCGTGGTCCTGATGAAATTCTCTGAGATTGCAAGCAGGACCCCCTGGATCACTGCACTTGACAATGACTTCTCTTGACTTTTTTTGTCAGAGAGCACTTTGCTAGCCATTTGGGGGAAAAGAAACATTCAAAGGATGTAAACCTTGGTCACTTCCCAACAGTGGGGATGGGAAGAAGATTGAGGATTAATTTGCAATGGGAAGTATCAATGTCTTAAAGTTTAGTCGAGCTCTAACTCTTGTTTCATACTGAAGAGTTTTCTCAATTTAAAATGAATGTGTTTTCCTGCTCTTGTCTGTGATTCAAGAGCAGGTTTGTGGCTGATCTTTATGGCATAGGCTTTCGCTTGTGGCCATGTGGAAGTGTGATGACCACAGGTTCTACTAGGGTCTTATGGAAGTGTGATGACCACAGGATGCACTAGAGTCTTGTGGAAGCCAGGCGTGGTGGCTCACGCCTTTAATCCCAGCACTCAGGAGGCAGAGGTAGGAGGATTGCCATGAGTTCGAGGCCACCCTGAGAATAGAGAGTGAAGTCCAGGTCAGCCTGGACTAGAGTGAGACCCTGCCTCAAAAAAACGAAAAAGAAAAAAAAAAAGAGAGAGAGAGAGAGAGAGTCTTGTGGAAGTATGATGATCGCAGAATGCACTAGTCTTGTGGAAGTGTGATGACCACAGACTGTCCTTTAGAGTCGGGGTTTCAGGCTCTGCATGATTCTTAGTCATCTGCATTTCACGCCCTGAAAAAAAATCTGCTTGCACAGAAGCTTCAAATGCACATTTCCTGTGATCTATAAGAGTGGTTACCAAAATTCGTACAGCTTTGAAACTGTCAGTAAAAGAGCGACCTGAAAGGCTTCCTTCTTACACCCAGCAGAGCCCCACCTTATGTGTCCTAGTGGCTCAGACCTGTGTCCCTGGGCTGCCTTAGAGCTGCAGCTGTGGGACGTAGGTGTGTTCCACTTAGGGATTGCCTGTTCACAGAATCGTACTACTGCAGGCAACCCCTGTCCATCGTGGGCCCCATGTTGCATGCACACCCTCTCTTGCCTATTCCACTGACCACAGTTCCTGAGATCCAGTGTCTGCACACTGTTTTTGTTCTTCTTCATTTCAGGTTTTTGGAAACATTGCTCTAGATGATGACACCAGCATCAACCGACACAACAACTTTCGGACATTCCTACAAGCCCTGATGCTGTTGTTCAGGTGTGTGTGTGTCAGCCCAGGCCAATATCCCCTCTTTACTCAGGACCAAGGAGAGTGGATGCCTCCACTTTCACACGGGGACCACTCCCTTCTACTCCCCAGATCATGCTGTTGGTACTCAGTGGGCCTTTCCAGTTCTTCCCTTCTCTGCTGATCCTTTCCAGAGGGCTCTTTAAAAACTATTTTTGCCAGGCAAGCCTTTAATTCCAGCACTCAGGAGGCAGAGGTAGGAGGATCGCTGGGGATTTGAAGCCAGCCTGAGATTACATAGTGAATTCCAGGTCAGCCTATCTATAGCAAGACCCTACTTCAAAAAACCAAATATGAAAGCCGGGCGTGGTGGTGCACACACCTTTAATCTCAGCACTCAGTAGGCAGAGGTAGGAGGATCGCTGTGAGTTGAGGCCACCCTGAAACTATGTAGTGAATTCCAAGTCAGCCTGAGCTAGAGTGAGACCCTGCCTCAAAAAACAAAACAAACAAACAACAACCAAAAAAAACCCAAATACGAGGCTGGAGAGATGGCTTAGCAGTTACGGCACTTGCCTGCAAAGCCTAAGGACCCATGTTTGACTCCCCAGATCCCACGTAAGCTAGATGCACAAAGGTGAGGCAAGTACAAGGTCGCAGATGCCCTCTAGGTGGCACAAGCATATAGAATTCAATTGCAGTGGCTGAGGCCCTGCTGTGCCAATTCCCTCTCTCTCTTTCTCTCTCTCTTAAAAAAAAAAAAAAAAAAAAAAAAACACCAAATACATATTTAGAAGAGAAAGTAGGCCAGGTATCATGGCACACGCCTGTACTCCCAGCACTCAGGAGGCAGAGGTAGGAGGATAGCTCTTGAGTTTGAGGCCACTCTGAGACTACATAGTGAGTTCCAGGTCAGCCTGGACTAAAGTGAGACCCTATCTTGAAAAGCCAGAGAGAGAGAATATGAGTATGCCAGGGGCTCCTGCCACTGCAAACACTCCATGCATCTGGCTTTACCTGGGTACTGAGGAATGGAAACTGGGCCATCAGGCTTTGCAAGCAAGCTCCTTTAACCACCGAGCCATCTATCTAGCCCTCTAAAGGGCTCTTGATGTCTGTCTTAATCTCTGAAGAGAATAAAAACAAGTCCCTAGAGGAGGGAACCTGGGGTCCTTGGGCCAAGGCGGCCTCTACCACAATGTCTTTACTCCTTGGTGGCAGCCAAATGATGTCTAGGGCTGTTGTACTTGGGGAGGGCAGGGTATACCTGCCAGAGTACCTGTTGACATGCCAGCTCACACATTGCACCTTTGCCATATTGGTTTCCTGAGCATAGAAGGGGTGAATGTTTCTCTCTGCCTTCTTAGTCTCCTTTATTTTGCTACCCATGGCTTTTAGACCAAGGAAATTACTCTTTACTAGATATTGATAGTGAATGTTGCTGACTTCAGACCCTGCCTTGCTGCTTATATCAGTTCCTTTCTCATTGTTGGGGGGGGGCGTGGGGAACATGACCAGAAGTTCCTTATGGAAGGAAAAAGTTTATTTCGGCTTATACTTCCAGAGGGGGCAAGTCCATCATGGCAAGAAAAGCATGGCAGGAACAGAAAGCTGACATCTATGTCACATTGTCACATCAGTGTGGAGGAAGTAGTACACAGAAAGAACAGCAAACGGAACCAGACTAAAAAAAAAAAAAAAAAAAAGCCGAGCTTGGTAGCGCACACCTGTAATCCCAGCACTTGGGAGGCAGAGGTAGGAGGATCACAGGAGTTCGAGGCCACCCTGAGAGTACAGAGTGAATTCCAGGTCAGCCTGGGCTAGAGCGAGACCCTACCTCGAAAGAAAACAAAAATAAAAATTGAAAGAAAAAAAGAACACAAAAACCTGAAGACCTGCTCCCAGTGACACACTTTCTGCAACAGGCTGTACCTTCTGCAGGTTCCACAGCTTTCCTGACTAGTACCACCAACCGGGGACAAAGAATTCAAACACCTGAGTCTATTGGGGTTTCACTCACACCACCACAGGGTTCCTTTCTGAGGTTTCACTGCACCTGTTCTTTTGTGCAAATGCATTGGCCTGCTGCAATTCCTGTGGATGAACACTGACCCAGACTTGCTTTGCTTAGCTCTCGGGAGACTGTTTTTTTCTTTTTTTTTTTTTTTTTTTTTTTTTTTTTCTTGAAGAGCATTTTCAATAGGCCTCCTCAGGTTCCTACTCACCCACTCCCAAATCATGTTTCTCTGGGCTTTATCATTTATTTATTTGAGAGAGAGAATGAGAGAGAGAGAGAGAGAGAGATAAGCAGATAGAGAAAGATAATGGGCACACTGCAAACTAACTCCAGATGGAAGTACCACCTTGTGCATCTGGCTTATGTAGGTACTGGGGAATTAAACCTGGGTCCTTAGGCTTCACAGGCAAGTGCTTTAACCACTAAGCCATCTCTCCAGCCACTGATTTTTACTTCTTCATGTATTAATATTTTGTCTCATGCCACAAAGATTTGAAGGAAACTAATGAAGTTAGCTTTAGTGGTCAGCCTTTACTCTCTAAGATTTATGTTCCTCCTGAGTTTCGTGTCATGAGTGTGCTCTTGTCAGTCATGCTGGCTCAGGTGGAGCAACATGCCTGTAAGAAGCACACCCTCCCACCCCAGTGCCATCAGTGGGTAGTGGTCCCTTCTCCCGCACAGGACTATCCATATACAGGTGCACAAACCTTCTACCTACCCGGGACCTCCTGCACTGGCCACATGTCCAGGAGTAAAAGTTCCATGGGAATCCCCAGGTGGCTGTTAGGGGTTGGACAAAGTGTGGAGCAGAGGCTAGTTTGAGAGTGGATTGAGCAAGGAGGAAGTGGGGCAAGGATGGGAAAGAGCAGGCTGCCTCTGTGAATTTGGGGCCTCTGTCTTGAGTGAGAGGAGTCATGGGAGGTTTTGAGAGATGTGACAAGACCGTCCTGCACCCTGTGGATCTACTGGGCTGCTGTGAGGCAGCGGGGGAGACCAGACAGGAGCTGTCAGGACAGTGCGGGGCATCACCATTGCTTGCCTTGAGGAAGAGAAGGGAGAGCAGCAGAATGTAGAGTGGTGGCCGAGCTGACTGCAACAACAGCCGTGGAGGTTCTTGACCTGAAGAGGATGAGGACGGCAGACTAGGGGGTGGTTGGGAGTGTGCTGGGCTGTATGGTATCCACAAAGGAGCGCCCACCACGAGCTGGCTTCCAGTGAAGTAGATGATGTCTAGAGTTTTCTCAGTTAGTGACCAATTTGGAAATCTGCCAGCCAGGCTTTGCGCCTAAGTAGGAACCCAGAAGAAGATGCGCTTCACTTGTCTGTGCCAGGCCTTTGCTGGCCAGGCTCTGAGTTTGCTGGGGAGGCTCATCTGAGACTTCCTTTGTGCGCTCACAGCTCTCCCTTTCTTCCCAGGAGTGCCACAGGGGAGGCCTGGCATGAGATCATGCTGTCTTGTCTGGGCAACCGGGCCTGCGACCCATATGCCAATGCTAGCGAGTGTGGAAGTGACTTTGCCTACTTTTATTTCGTCTCCTTCATCTTCCTCTGTTCCTTTTTGGTAAGTCCTGGTTGCTGTGCCTATTCCTGCCTGTCTTAGTATGTCTCAGAGCCCCACATCTCCTATTGGTCCCTAACTTTGACCCAGTCTGCTTCACATGCAGGCCCCTTGCTTAATGCTTTCAATCTGTTCATGGATGACCTCATTAACTCTAAGAAAAGAAAGGTGCACTCTGGGAGTTTTCAAAATCATGGGTATGGGTGCTTCCTCTGAGATGAGAGCATGAAGTTCTGCAAGCATGGGTTAAAAGGGGTTCCAGGAGCTGGAGAGTTGGCTTAGCAGTTAAGGCACTGGCCTGCAAAGCCTAAGGACCCAGATTCAATTCTCCAGGACCCACATAAGCCAGATGCACAAGATGGCACATGCATCTGGAGTTCGTTTGCAGTAGTTAGCGGCCCTGGCACGCCCATTCTCTCTTTCTCTCTCTCCCTCTTTCTCTGTCAAATAAATAAATTAGAAGAATAATAAAAAAATTTTCTTAAATAAAAATAAAAAGGGGGCTGGGGCACCACACAGATTTCTTGGCTAGAGATGTGAATGAGTTGCTGTCAGCATTGGTTTCTCGGTATGTGCTGTGAAGCACAACTCAACAACCTAAGCATGGTTTAGGCATCACCAGAGTGCTGGTGAAAAGTTCAGAATCCTGGGGCTGGAGAGATGGCTTAGCAGTTGAGGCATTTGCCTGCAAAGCCAAGGGATCCCGGTTCAACTCTCCAGGAGCCACGTAACCCAGGTGCACAAGGGGTCACATGCGTCTGAGTTTGTGTGCAGTGGCTGGAGGCCCTGGCACACCCATTCAGTCCTCTCTTCAGTCTCTCTCTCTCAATCAAATAAATATATATATATATATATATATATATATATATTTTTTTTTTTTTTTAAGTTCAGAATCCTGGGAAGTGCTTCAGACTTACTGAGGATATCTGGGGGCGGGGAGATGTAGGAATCTTGAGTTTTAATACGCTATTGGGTGATTCTGTGGGTCTGAAACTTTGAGGAGCATTGAAATAAGGAAAGATTGGGACTGAGAAGAAAGTTGAAAACCCTTCCCCTGGGAGATAATTTGGAAACAGGACTGAGCAGTCCTGGAGTCAGGTAAGGAGCCAGGAGAGAGCTGGCTTCCCCTGAGGTCAAGGGAAGATCATGTCTCCAGAGGAGTAACACGCCCCACCTCATGGGTTCATGTTACAAGGTAAGATGAGATGATTCTAGAAGTGAACACAAGGCCACTCGTGACCTTAACAATGATAGTTTTACTGGCATTGTGGGGGAGGGGTGTGGGAAGCCTTCTTGCAATGAGTTCAAGTGATAAGGATAGGCAAGGGCCCAGCAAAAGCAGACCACTCTTCCCAAGTGGAAGCGCTAAGGAATACTCAGACCAGAGCTGGGGCACTCAAGTGGGGCCAGTGGCACTGTTAGAGCCTCTTTTCAGGCACATCCACCCCCAGAACTGCGCACAGAGAAGCAGACTTCAAAGATTTAGAAATTCTCAGGCAAGGGTAAGGAAGAGAAAGAGGTACACGTTAGAGTGTGGTCATGGTGCTGGCTGTGGTCCATGCTGGGAACGGAGTTAGGTGAGGGAGGAGGCAGGGGGTAGGAGGTTCGTGTGTGGTCAAGAAGCTGTGGGAGCCGGGCGTGGTAGTGCACACCTTTAATCCCAGCACTCAGGAGCCAGAGATAGGAGGATCACTGTGAGTTCAAGGCCACCCTGAGACGACATAGTGAATTCCAGGTCAGCCTGAGCTAGAGTGAGACCCTACCTTGAAAAAACAAAGAAGCAGCAGCAGCTGTGGGATGCAGGTGTTAGAGCAAATGCGCTGGAAGGGCAGTAGCATGGGTGGAACTACTTCGGTATTCCTTGCAGTGGCCGAGTTCGGCACGTAGAGATGGGCAGTAGAACCTGACATGACCAGGGTGAGACGTCAAGGAGTGGAGAAGCCAGGTAGGAGACAGCTCTCCTCAGTGCAAGACTGATGGTTACACAGAGGTATAGAGCCGGGTATGAATATTCTGTGGAGGAAGGAGAAGGTTAGTAGATAGCATGAGAGGGAAGGAACGACTCCCATGCTTCAGCTAGAATGAGAAGAAATGGATAGTGTCCGTGGAAGACGAAGACAGAGGATGGACTGTGAGGTTTTAGAGGCTATAATAGGGAGAAGAGTGGTTAAAAAAGACATGTTCCCTTGATACATGGGCCATAGATAGATAGATAGATAGATAGATAGATAGATAGATAGATAGATAGATAGATGATAGATAGATGGAAGATAGATGATGGATGGATGGATGGATGATGGATAGATAGATAGATAGATAGATAGATAGATAGATGATAGATAGATAGATAGATAGATAGATAGATAGATAGATAGATAGATAGATGGATGATAGGAAAGAAGGAAGAAAGGAAGGAAGGAAGATATGGACCTGGGTCTCACTAACTGCCACAAACTGGTGGGAGTGGGGTAGATTTGCTTTCTGGAGAATCTCTGTCCTGTGGGACCTTGGTTCTTTTGTTGTTCAAAGATGCCTGGTACTACAACAGCTAGGCTACCCATAGGCACAAAGCCAGCCCACCTGCCTGCCCTCACTGTGCCTACCTACAGAGGTGGAGCCCCAACAGAGAGCCACCTCCACAATGCCACACTGTACCCAAACCAGCATTCCCTAGACCCAGCCAGTGTTCTGACTCAAGACAAACCAAAACCTGTAGTAATCAAAACTGTGTTGTTGGCATAAGGATAGACATATAAGCCAGTAGAAGAGATTTGAGAATTCCAGAAATAAACCCAACCATCTATGGCCAGTTGGTTTAGAAGAAAATAGATTTATTGAATACACTGCAGGAGGCAGTAGCAAGAATACTAGTCAGAATTGGTAATGGATTCATGTGTAAAACACCATAAATTATGCATTTTAAGAATTAAAAGCTTTTGTACATCATGGGCTGGAGAGATGGCTTAGCGGTTAAGGCACCTACCTGCTAAGCCTAAGAACACTGGTTCCAATCTCCAGGTCCCACGTTTAACCAGATGCAAAGTGACACAAGGGCGCAATGCCGCACTTGACCACAAGGGGGCGCATGCATCTGGATTTCGTTCACAGCAGCTGAGAGACTGCTGGCACACCCATTCTCTGTCTCCCTCTCCCTCTCTCTCTGTATCTCTGTCTAAAAAATAAATAAAATAAAAAATTTTAAAAAAATTTTAAAAAAGCTTTTGTACATCAGAGAATAGTATCATATGTGCAAATGCAATCTACAGGTCATGAGATGTTTGTAAACCATGCGTCTAATAAGGGGTTAGTATATAGCATATTTAATTTTCTCAATTTATTTTTATTTTTATTTATTTGAGAGAGAGAAGGCAGATAAAAAGGGGGCAGGGGAGAGAGAGAATGGTCACACCAGGGCCTTCAGCCGCTATAAACGAACTCCAAATGCGTGCACCACCTTTATGCATCTGGCTTACGTGGGTCCTGGGGAATTGAACTTTGGTCCTTTGGCTTTGCAGGCAAACACCTTAACCACTAAGCTATCTCGCCAGACCTTAATTTCTGTGTTAAGAGTTCAAAAGCCAATATTGCTACCTGTACAAGATCTACATAATGTTGGCCCCATCAACATGTTGCCATGGATATGGAAGAGGGCAAAAGAAAAAAAGAATAGTTAGAAAGAAGAGGGGGTTCAGTGGAGGGGGAAAGGGGGGACATAAGAGGGTGCTGAGTGTGGGGGGGATTATGTATTTTATACAAATTTTTTTGAAAGGAGTTCTTAAGGCAGGAATGGTGGCATATGCCTGTGATCCCAGCACTTGGGATATGGAGACAGAAGGATTGTGAGTTCCAGGTCAACCTGGGCTACATAGTGAGACCCTGTCCCAAAACACCTAAAAAGCAAACCAAACTAAAGGGAGCTTTGTGAACATCTACCATTCACACCTTTATTCCCATCACTGGGGTGGCTGAGGTAGGAGGATCACTGAAGCCAATCTGGGGCTGCAGATCAGCCTGGGCTAGCATGAGACCCTACCTCAGAAAAAATAAAATAAAGAATTAAGCCCTGCCTTACCTTGAAGGAGTCTCAACCTGGCGTGGTGGCACACGCCTTTAATCTCAGCACTTGGGAGGTTGAGGTAGGAGGATCACCATGAGTTCAAGACCAACCTGGAGCTACAAAGTGAGTTCCAGATAAGCCTGGGCTAAAATGAGATCCTACCTCAAAAAAAGGGTCAGAGCAGACATTTCTTCAAAGAAGATATACCAAATGGCCAAAAATTCCATGAAAAGATATTTAACATCTTTAGTCATTAAGGAAATACACAGGAAAACCACACAGAGATAGCATATTACACCACTGAGCGATAATATTTGTTTAAAGTGGAAAATAAGAAATATTGGCAAAGATGCCACAAAATGGGAACTGTGGGGCTCATTCTAAGTGTGCATCTAAAAAATGCATAGCAACTGCTATTGAAAAGTTTGGCAGTTATGCTAAAAAAATTAAATGTAAAGGGCTGGAGAGATAGCTTAGTGGTTAAGGCACTTGCCTGTGAAACTTAAGGACCCAGGTTCCTTTCTCCAGAACCTACATAAGCCGGAGGCACATGGTGGCACATGTGTCTGGAGTTTGTTTGTAGTGTCTAGAGGCCCTGTTGCACCCATTCTCTCTCTCTTAATAAATAAATAAATTAATTAATTTAATTTAATTAAATAAATATAAAGTTACCATGCAGTCCAGCGATATCACTCCTAGGTAGAGCAATAAAAAGATATGTCCACACAGGAACTGCTATATGACTGTCTACACAAGGCTTTCTCTGTTGTCTGAATTCAAAGGTAGAAACCATACAGTCATCCATCAGGAGATGAGGTGTGATGTGTACCTCTCATGGAGGGCTGCTGAATTACATTTGAAACTAAGAGTTGTGTTATGTGAATTTCAACTTAATTAAGGGGAGGGGGACCATGAGCCAGGAATGGTGGCGCACGTCTTTAATCCCTGCACTCGGGAGGCAGAGGTAGGAGGATTGCCATGAGTTCGAGGCCACCCTGAGATGACATAGTGAATTCCAGGTCAGCTTGGGCTACAGTGAGACCCTACCTCAAAAAAACAAGAAGAAAGGAAGGAAGGATGGAAGGAAGGGAGGAAGGAGGGAGGGAGGGAGGGAGGGAGGAAAGGAAGGGGAAAAAAGAAAAGAAAAGAAAAGAAAAAAAAAAAGAAAGACAAGAACAAAAACACACCCAGCTACAAGCTACTAGTTTCCAAACTACTAACTCTAAGGTTACCACTCCCACAGAAGGCCATCACAGAGCTGAGCACGTCCACCTGGGTGTCAGGGTAGACACAGGCACGAGATTATAGGGCCTGAATTAAGTAGAAAGCAAAGGGTTCAAAGGACTAACCATTGTGTTTTCCAAGTACCATTTAAGTTAAGATTTGGACATACAACTGAGTGTTTTTTGTTGCAGGCAGCTGAATGGAAGTTCTGGGATTGAAGACTAAACAATTGATAATAAATAAAAAGACAAATTTCTTAAACTTGAAATAAATAAATATGTGGGTGTAAGCCTGGGGGCTGAGGAGACCCTGGAGGCCCATGGCAGGTGTGGGGTGGGGAGGGGAGCAGTAGGAGCAGGTCTGAACTGGCACTGGTCCCTACTAACCACTACTGTCTAGAAATCTCCACATCCAGACTGTGGCTGGAGGATGAGATAGGGGTGAGAGGGCAAATGAGAGCTCACTGTCACCTCTTCTTCTTCTTCTTCCTGTCCCGCAGATGTTGAACCTCTTTGTTGCTGTGATCATGGACAATTTTGAGTACCTCACGCGGGACTCTTCCATCCTAGGGCCTCACCACCTGGACGAGTTCATTCGGGTCTGGGCTGAGTACGACCCAGCCGCGTGGTGAGTGAGCCCTGGTGCTCTGTGGTTGGTGGGGGGGGGCGGTCATTACCCATGACTCTCAAGATGGGGTCAGGGTGGGCTTGGACATTTTTCATGTGAATGCCCTCTCCTCTTGAGGTGTTGGATAGGGCCCAAGGAGTCGCCTGCTCCGTGGAGGGTGACACTGGTATCCTCTTCCAATGACACTTTTCCTTTTTAATCCCTGTGCCTTTGTGCAACCACACTGGGACAGAAACAGAGTCATTGATTCCCTCTGTGTGGCCCTCAGGAGAGTGTCAGTGGCTGGAGGTCAGGGAGGGAAGGTTTCCAGTGGCTTTGCACAGGAGCATCCTGCCTTGTTCTCAGGCCCGTTAATGAAGGGACCTGGAGGCTCAGAGGGGGAGGGAGTGGAGACAACATGGCTGCATTCCTCTGTGAGGCTCAGACGGCTTGGAAGACAATATGCTGTGAGCCAGGGGGATTTTGTCTTGTTCTTTCTTCTTCTTTTCTTCTTGTGGTGTTAGGGATTGAACCCAGATAGGCAATCTATATATGTAATTCCTATAATATCCATGATATAGGATTTTAAGATGATTTTTACCCCCTGCCATCTCCCTCGGGGACAGGGGCCAATGTATACCTCTGTTCCCATCCCTAGTTGCAAACAGTGGGCACGGGATAACTTTCACTGGAGCCAGAGGAGTTAGGAAGTCCTTAGTGTTGTATATTCTTTTGTTAAGGCAGGAAAGGGTTGCTGTGCCATGTGAGGGTGATTTCTTTCCAGACAGGGCCTCACGAAGTGGTTTGGGGTCAAAAGGTGAAGTTGTTCAAAGCCACCCTTCCCTGGAAGGCACGGCACCCCCCAGGGCAGAGGCCATATTCAGGAAGGCAGGCGAACAGGGCAGCAGGCTCTCCGTCTGTCCACCTGTCCACTCCTCCACCTACTCGCTCACACAATCCATAGTTCCTCTCAATTATTCATTCACTCACACATTCCTTCATCCTCACTCATTCACTTTCACTCACTCATTCAGTCACTCACTCGCTCACTGGTTCATTCGTTCACTTACTCAAGCAGTAGTTGCTGACGGCTCCTCCCTGCCAGCTAGGATGCAGGGGCTGAGAGAACCGGTTGCTGGTAAGATAAAGACCTCCTCTTGTCTCGCTCACCACAAGTGTTCCAGAACCCTGCTGTGAGTGAATAGTTGCCACTGAGTGGATGGATGTCCATTTCCCATGCACTGGGGGTAGGTGGAAGATAGCTCCAGAGAGCTCCCCACCTGCCTTGGTCTGCCTCTACATGGCCCTGGGCTCAGCATCTGGCTGTAGAGTAGCCTAGAGGACGAAGTCAGCTTCCGGTGGAGAGGCTGGAGGGCGTCACAGTGAGGATGCACAGGTGCTGCCTGAAGCTGTCCTAAGTCCGGGCAAGTCTCCTGGCACTGGGTTAGGGGCCCTGGGACACAGGTCTCTCCTGGTGATCCTCTTCTGAACCCACAGTGTATGCTTTTTATCTTAGTGAGAAAATGTTCTGTTTTTACACAGTGTAGAAACAGCACCATGGTTTCTGTTGCATGTTATGCTTGACCATTTTCTTGGCTCTGTAGAGCGCTGTCCTAGCTTACTTGCAATGCCCGAGATGATTCTTGCCTGAATGCACCATCTCAGGGATATTGTGCTTGATCTGTGGTCAGGAAGGCAAGTGTGGGAGAATGAGGAGACTGGACCTTGTCAGGAAAAGGCAGAAGAGACTCCAACGGCGGCATGATTCAGGAAAGCTCCTGGAGGATTGTCCCGACTCTGTGGCCTGAAGAGCAACTGCTGTTTCTGGAACATTTTCTCAAGAAGAACATGTATTGCAGAAAAAAAGACACTGTAGACATAATTTGAAATACAAGGCCAAGACCAGCTTGGAGGGAACAGCATCCCCCTGATGTTTATGTGCCTCACACCAGTTCTTATGATCAGCTGCAGACAAGAGTGGAAGGAGCTTGCACACTAGCACATAGCAAGTGCACTTGGGCTGACTGCATCTTTGTGATTGTGCACAGTGGGAGTTCAGACTCTTTCCCAATTCAAGAGTTTGAGAAAAAAAAAAAAAAAGAGTTTGAGAACCAGGGGGCCTGGCAGGCCGGGACAGTCAGGGATATGATAGTGTGTATTGAAGAAGAGATAGCCCCAAATAAGCCTTGCCACGGAGGTGGCACATGCCCAGCGATACACAAAACCCACTTAGCTTGCAGTGCCGGCTTGCCTGTGAGCAGCACACGCACAATGCTGCTTCTGGGGGCTTTGAGGCTGAGCCTGGCTCCCCTCCACACTGTCTGAGGAGATATTAGTACAGCCAAACAAGGTTTGAGGCTGAGTCCCACATCTGGCCAGAGCAGAGGTCTTCATGAGCCTGGCAGTAGCCTCCGTGGCCAGATGCAGATCATCTTTATTTCCCACATGATGGCGTTGTTTCCTCATTCTTTGGGAGAAACTTCGGAGCCACACCTTGTCATACTTCCCCACATTTGGTGATGCATGTGTGCACATGTGTTGGCACAGATGTGTTGTGTGCAGATGCATGGGTGTATTTGTGTACATGTGTTTGCCTATGTGCACTGTGCATGTGCACACGTGATATACTGTGTACACGTGTGCACACAGGCTCACGCATGTGCATGCATGCACATTTTTGTACACATGATCGTGTGAGTATATATGTGCATGGTGTGTGTATGTGCGTGAGGGAACTGTGTATGTATGCATGCCTGTGTGTGGTGGGTGCACATGTATGTTGTATGCATATGTGTGAGTCATAGCATGTATATATGCTAGTGTGTGTGTGTCATGTGTGCATTGTATGTGTGTTTGTGCAAGCATGTGCGTGCTGTGGGAGACTAGGGAGATACGGAGTCCCTGGCAGCTATAGCTGCCCTACCCCGGCTTCCCTTTTGTGGCCTCAACACTCTGTGGTGAAGCGTGGGGACAAAGGGGTCATCACCATCACCATCATCTGTTCAATATGCATTTCCTGAGCATCTGCTGTTTGCTGGGGCTGGCAGTCCAAAGGTGAAGCAGGCACACGCTCTCACAGCACCGGACCAGGCTGTGGGATGGGACGGCGGATCTACCATAGCTTGAGGTCAGGGCATTCTGGAGGAGGGAAAGGTCACATGGCCCCTGAGCTGTGCTCCAGGAGGTCAGATGAGTTGACTGCTGGCAAATGCTGGGGGGCAGGTACGGAGGTGAAGGTGAAGGTGAAGGGAAGACCAGGTGCACTGTGTCAGGCCAGAGTGAGTGTGTTATAAAAAGGTTGGAAAGGGGGCTGGAGAGATGGCTTAGAGGTTAAGGTGTTTGCCTGCAAAGCCAAAGGATCCTTGTTTGACTCTCCAGGACCCACGTAAGCCAGATGCACAAGGGGGTGCATGCATCTGGTGTTCATTTGCAGTGGCTGGAGACCCTGGAATGCCCATTCTCTCTCTCTCTCTCTCTCTCTCTCTCTCTCTCTTTCTCACTCTCTCTCTCTCTCTCTCTACCTCTTTCACTCTCTCTGCCTCTTTCTCTCAAATAAATAAATAAATAAAATATATTTTTTAAAAAAGGAAAGCCAGGCGTGGTAGCACACGCCTTTAATCCCAGCACTCGGGAGGCAGAGGTAGGAGGATCGCTGTGAGTTCAAGGCCACCCTGAGACTACAGTGAATTCCAGGTCAGCCTGGACTAGAGTGAGACCCCACCTCGAAAAAAAAAAAAAAAAAAGGAAAAGGAAGGAAGGAAGAAAGGAAAGAAGGGAGGGAGGGAGGGAGGAAGGAAGGAAAAAGAGTAACACAAGAGAATCTTAAAAAAGGTTGGAAGGAAAACTGGGAGAGGCTGAGAAGGACCTTGAAAAATTAGCTTTTGAATCAGGGAGTGATAGTATCAGCTCTGCTGTCTTTCTCTGGTGGCATCTGACATGTCTGTGATGGGCAGAGGCAGTCGTGAGGCTTGGGGCCCCTCATGTCCAGCTCTCTTTTGATGGTCCCTAGGGTCCAACAAGGTGGACAGGTAGGATGGAGAGGGTAGAATGAAGCTCCCTCTTTTTCAGAAGTCAATTTGACATGACTTGGAGCTGATTAGACTGAAAGGATAGGAGCCTAGGAGAATGACATGTCAGTGGTGACCCAAGGTCACTAAGGGTGTTATTCCAGGGGAAAATGCTTCTTTTGCTGGGCCAGCCAGATCCAGAGGAGCAGCCAGGATGTCCAGGGAGACGGGAACATTGAGGACGTAGACAGATGTGCGCCTCTGAGTGGGGATGGAGTGTGTCATGGTACTGAGAGCCAGGCCTCGAGGGAGATGTATGGAGAGGGGCTCTGACACTTCCTGAGTGAGAGGAGGGCAGACAGAGAGCAAGGACATGGGCAAGGCCAGGAGAGGCTGACTGACCAGTGACAGGCTTGGCACAGTGGACAGAGTGGGGCTGTGGCCATGCGTCTTCTGCCTCTACGAAATACACAATGAGTGTTCTTTGCTGAGTGTGCCCTGCCTACCTTGGCTTCTAGGGTTTATGTTGAGGATGACATACCTTCTGGGGAGTACTAGACCCCAGTCCCAAGCAGGGAGTGACCTGTTCAGCTGTACCCCTCACCTCCACCACCACGACTGCTCACAGCTCATCTTCCCATCACAGGCCGGGTGGGTGGGTGGAACGGGCTCCATCGTGCCTTGTTGCCATAACCTGTGACATTTCCTTTCCAGTTGCCGGATTCATTATAAGGATATGTACAGTTTGTTGCGTTGTATTGCGCCACCCGTTGGCTTAGGGAAGAACTGCCCTCGTAGGTTGGCCTACAAGGTTTGCAACTTCAGAGCCTCCATCTGACATACTTCCCTGCCCGAATCGCAAACACTGCACACACTCCCTGCCTGGTGTGGGAATGACAACACCTCACCTCTCTTTCCTCTGTCCTGCCCTGCCCCTCCCCCATCTCCAGCCTCCTGGATGCTTTGGCTCCCTGTCTAATCTCCCCCACCCCACCAGCTGGCTGGGGGCAGGCAGCCTTCGAGACAGCTCACAGGGAGTTTTCTGGCCTGGCCAGCTGTGTCAGCCAGGATGAGGGGATGAGGGGATGTGGGTGGGACAGGTCCTGCCTTTACCAAGGAAGAAGCCATCACACCCAGCTTTCCTGCAGGCTCTCATGGATGGGCTGATGGTCAGACAAGCCAGAGGCTGAGGGCCCAGAGGAGGGGGTATGTGGGTACAAACAAGCCAGGAGCAGCTGTCCCTGTGGGTCGGAAGAGGCTTCCAGGTCCCTGGGGAAGAGGGCAGAGGCAGAGGAGGCCAAGAAAGAGGAGGCCTCTTGAGTCGCCTCTGGATTGATGTGTCAGACCAGCAAGGAGCCCCCTGGTCTGGAACTGTGGGTGGAAGGCGGGTCTGGGGAGATCTGCCTTCCAGGAAAAGGCTGAACCCAAACTTGCTTATGTCTCTAGAACTCCAAGTCCATAGGCAGGCACTCTGGGACAGAGAGAAGTCCCAGCGTCTTGGCTTGGGGAAACATCACACTGGCCCCAGATGCCACCCTGAGTCCCCAGCCTTCGGTTCCAGACCCCACAGGGTGTGTCACCATTTGTTGGTCCCAGCCCATGCTGTCGGGGGGGCACCAGTGGCACCAGGCCACGACCACCCAGCTCCTCCCTCCCTGCGGTCTCCTTCCCAGCCAGCCTTGACCCCAGCAGCAGCCCTGCCCTGGGCCGGCCTCGGGCGTCTCTGGGCTTGGAGCCTACTTGTCTTGTTGTCAAGTTCAGTGCTTAGAGCTTCAGGGCTCCCTCTCTAGTTTCTGGTCTATGTAGATTTTTCTCCACACTAGCCGCTGGCCTTATTTGGAAGCATGTCTGGCCATTAAGGCAGCTGATTGACGTTGCTGTTGTGGCTTCCAGCAGCAACCCCCGCCCATCTCCACATAGCTCGGCCAGCGCTTCCCGCATGGTAAAACAGCTCTCTCTCTGATTTGGCCTTGTCTGTGGTTCTAAAAGAGTAAAGTCAGAAATTTGTAACCCAAAGCCGCCCCGATGCAGCCCTTCCTCACTCCCTCCATACTCATTAGCTCAGACGTCACCCCTGCCCGCTGCCCTGCGTGGGGCTGCCATGAGGAGGTGAGGCTGGGGGTGGGGGCAAGCAGGGGTCAAGTCAAGCAGAGAACCCCTCATTTTACCTGTTTTGATTTTTGGGGTGTTTACCCAACACTTTGGTTAACTTGGATCTGTTTTCTTGTCTGCTTCCTCCCCTGCCCGCTCCCCCCGCTCTGCCCCTCCTGCCGTGTGCCTCTCCTGTGGACCACCCCACTGTGCCTGGCCTCTGGGACGGGGTTTCCAGTGGGCGCATCAGTTACAATGACATGTTTGAGATGCTGAAACACATGTCCCCGCCTCTGGGGCTGGGGAAGAAATGCCCGGCTCGAGTTGCATACAAGGTAGACCCTGACCCTGCGCTGACCCTGCACCCTACCCAAGGAGCTGTCTGTGCCCGGCTGGACACACCCAGGCCATGTTCAGCCTACAGGGTGCTCATGGGCTCTCGCCTGCTTTCTCAGGGCTTGTCTGGCTGTCTGTCTGCACCTGGCTGCCTTACTACTGTCCCCCTCTGCTCCTATTCCCAGACAGAGGGACGTGTCTCCGCATTGACCCCTGGTGCCCCATCTGGCTTCCCTGCTGCTGACATCCCTGGGAAGCTTGGAAAGATGGAACCAGAGTCCACCCCACCCCACTCCCCACCATTTTCCCTTCCACGTACTTCCCAGGAGTAAGAATAGACTGTGTTTGTGGACAGAAGTTGCTTTATTCTGGGCTTGGAGCCAGCTTGCTGCCCTGTGCTCTGGGCACCTGGCATGGGTGGTCATCAGGGTCTGGCCTTGGAAACATACAGGGCCTGCCGCAATGTTGCAAGGCCTCTGTGCGGTTTACCTCACTCACCATCCTCCCCCATCACCCCTTCCCCCCACCGCCCACCAAACTCAGCCTCACAGAGATTTCTACCCAGCTGCAGTCTCCAGAGACGGGTCCTTGGTGTTGAGAAAGATAGAGTGTTAGCTGCCCCCGGAGGAAACAACTTAAGGGGTCCAGGAGCCACAAAGAAGGGAGTAAACAGGGACACCTCGAGGCCTCCTTTTTGGGCCAGCTCTAAGCCTGCTCTACCTGTAGTGCCACCTTTAGCCCAATCTACCTGACCTCTCCCAGCCCCACCCCACCCCCACTACTCCCCAGCAAACAGGGCTACCTGTGTTTGCCTCTGAGTGAGCTTTCTGCCAGAGCCTCCCTCCCTGGTTCGCTGTGCCCTGCCCACAGTCTGTCTCTGTGCCTTACTCTCAGTCTCTGTCTGCCATCTCATTCAACCTGTGGAAACCAAGCCGCTCTCCCAGCCACTCAGAGATGCCTCTGGGGTCTTCCTGCCCTACCCTGTCCCCAACTTGCATGTGTGCTATACCTGCCAGAGGCCCTAATACAAGGCTGTGGCTGTGTTCCCGCGAGGGGGGAGCTCTGTCCTCATGACATCCAGCCATGTCTACTGACTCAGAAGTTGAAGGCATGACCAGAACAAGGGAGGCTTCAGACTGGGTTATGGATAGGCTGGGGCAAAATGGGGAGGGTCCCAGAGATGCCCAGAGCACCTTGCCTGGGGTCCGCTTGCCTTGGTCATGACACTCTGCTTCTCGAAGGCTCTCTCGGCCTTCACTGCTTGAGGCGGACGGGTAGGGGGCAATCCTCAAGTGTCCTGGACAGAGTTCCCCCTCTTGGAAATGGTCTGCTTGCTCTTCCTTCATTCCCATCCTGACTCCCCTCCCCGGGAGAGGAATTCCTTGGCCTCTCACACTGCCATCGGTGCTGGTCTGCAGGGACGCCATGCTCTGGGAAGCAAGTTTTTCCTGGTGTATAACATACATGACGTGTGGGGTCCAGTCCTGTGATGGGATGTGCCCAGTGGGGCTTTGCCAGCATTCAGGGGACAGAGTCTGCCTCCTGTTTTCAGCACTTCTGTGTCTCCCACCCTTGTCATACTGAGGATGCAGGAATTTGGAGCCGGGGTGCTGGGTTCAGATAGAAGGGCACTGTCCCTAGGGAAGGAGCACCTGTCTCTAGTTCTCTTTAGACAACACAGTGGCTTGTGGGGTTCCCGGGGCTCTACTTGGCCAACTGATGAGAGCTCACCCTATGCACCCGAGACCCACTTCCTCCCCAATGCCTCTCAGATGCCTTCAGAGCCTAGGGCTTTGGGCAGCTGCTGGCTCTGTCTGGAGGACTCTAATGTAAACACGTGTCTCTCTTTAGCTGCTCTGACCCTTAAAACCAAGAAAAGTAGGGAGACTGGCCACCCAAGGAGATGGGAGCAGAATGCTCCGCACCAGCTCCCATACTGCTACTGGCAGAGTTCGAGGCCTTGAGTAGGGCCCTCTGCTCTGGGTCCTGGACAGTCTGGAAGGCTTTTCTTTCTGTGTTGACCTGAAATAGCATCTGCCTTCCAGCCTCATCAAGTGTGTTCCTGCCAGGCCTCTGTCTGGGGAACAAAAGGCAGAATCTTTGCAGGGCCTCAGCTGAAGCCAGAGTGTCTCTTTCAAGGGGACCCTCACTGGGGCCAGACCTCAGAGCAGCACTCTTGGCCATGTCCCCCCACCCCCATCTTGTCCAGATGATCCAGTTGCAGAGGAGGAGGCAAAGCCACAGGATAGGGTTCCTCCCTCCACTCTCGGAGTTGTCCCAGGGAATGTCTGCTTTGGACACTTCCTCAGCCAAGGCCATACACCCTTTTTTTGTTGTTTGTTTTTGTTTTTGTAGGTAGGTTCTCACTCTAGCCCAGGCTGACCTAGAATTCACTATGTAGTCTCAGGGTGGCTTTGAACTCACGGAGATCCTCCTACCTCTTCCTCCCGAGTGCTGAGATTAAAGGCGTGTGCCACCACGCCCGGCTCTATTTTAGTCTTTCCTTGGATTTATACTCTTCAGCAGCCAGGAGAATCCTCAGCTCAGATGAGGGTTGGGGGAGAGTGAATGCTGGCAAAACTCCCATCTCCACCCAGACTTCTTGGGCCTAGGCACCTGCAGGGACCACCCTCTGGAGGCCCAGCCCAACTCCAGTGACCCAAGAAATGTAGTTCTCGGGTGGGGGTGACCCTGGTGTGCCTGGTCCTGACCTGCCCTCACTCATCCCCAGCGCCTGGTTCGCATGAACATGCCCATATCCAATGAGGACATGACGGTGCACTTTACATCCACATTGATGGCCCTCATCCGGACCGCACTGGAGATCAAGCTGGCCCCAGGTGAGTCATGTACTCTTGGGGGAGGGAGGACACTGGCCAGCCAACCCATATGGAGTTCACTGTTAACCTGGGGTGCATAGGAAGACTTCCTCTCTCAAAGCAAAGCAGAACAAAAACAGTAGAAATAACACCTGTTCAAATCTCCAGGTCCCACATTTAGCCAGATGCAAAAAGTGACGCAAGTGCGCAATGCTGCACTTGCCCACAAGGGGGCACATGTGTCTGGAGTTCATTCACAGCAAACTCTCTGCCTCTTCCTCTTTCTCTTTCCCTCTCTCTCTCTCTGTGTGTGTGTGTGTGTGTGTGTGTGTGTGTGTGTGTGTGTGGAGAGATGGCTTAGCAGTTAAGGCACCTGCCTGCTAAGCCTAAGAACCCGGTTCCAATCTCCAGGTCCCACGTTTAGCCAGATGCAAAGTGACGCAAGGGCACAATGCCGCACTTGACCACAAGGGGGTGCACACATCTGGATTTCGTTCACAGCAGCTGAGAGACTGTCTGTCTCTCCAAAAATAAATAAAATAATTAAAAAAAAAAGAAAAGGGCCGGGCGTGGTGGTGCATGCCTTTAATCCCAGCACTCAGGAGGCAGAGGTAGGAGGATTGCTGAGAGTTCAAGGCCACCCTGAGACTACATAGTTAATTCCAGGTCAGCCTGGACCAGAGTGAAACCCTACCTCGAAAAACCAAAAAAAAAAGAAAAGAAAAGAAAGAAAAGCAAGCAAAATAAAAAGATATACCTAGGTATACACACAGGGAGGAGGATGAAAGGGGTTGGTTCTGTGTCTTGAGGACAAATGTACAGAGTACCTGCTCTGTCAGGCACTGGCTGTCACCTTGATGTCTGCACTATATATTAGCACTGTAGTGACCCCAGCTTTACAGAGAAAGCAGAGGCACAGAGAAATGGAATTCCTTGTCCTAGGCCATTCCAAGCAGCAGACATAGTCAGCCCAGCCCTATTGCAGGCCACACATACCCTCTGCTCCCTCCACCTTCTGCCCCTTCATAGGGAAGATTGAAGCCATCAGAGGAGTCCTGAACTGCCCTTGTCCTCCCCTCATCTGGGCCTTGGAGCTTGGTCACCCCTTGTATTGTGAGGGATAGACCAGCTCTCAGTCTCACCAGCTCCTCATAATTGCATCTTCTGCCTGCTTTGTTGATTTTTCTCTCTACTGGGTTACTTGTTTCAATGTGTGAACGCACTATTATTTCTCCTTCCTTTAAAAGTTTCTTCTCGCCAGGCGTGGTGGTGCACGCCTTTAATTCCAGCACTCAGGAGGCAGAGGTAGGAGGATTGCTGTGAATTCAAGGCTGCCCTGAGACTACATAGTGAATTCCAGGTCAGCCTGTGCTCGAGTGAAACCCTTCCTCAAAAACAAAAAGCAGGGCTGGAGAGATGGCTTAGCGGTTAAGGCGCCTGCCTCCTAAGCCTAAGAACCCAGTTCCAATCTCCAGGTCCACGTTTAGCCAGATGCAAAGTGACGCAAGGGTGCAATGCCGCACTTGCCCACAAGGGGGCGCACACATCTGGATTTTGTTCACAGCAGCTGAGAGACTGCTGGCACGCCCATTCTCTGTCTCCCTCCCCCTCTCTCTTTGTCTCTCTCTGTCTCTTTCTAAAAATAAAAAATAAAATAAAATAAAAGCAAAGGCTGGGGAAATGGCTTAGTGGTTAAGGTGTTTGCCTGCAAAGCCAAAGGACCCCGATTCAATTCTCCAGGACCCACGTAAGTCAAATGCACAAAGGGATACATGTGTCTGGAGTTCGTTTGCAGTAGCTGGAGGCCCTGGCACACCCATTCTCTCTTTCTCTCTATCTGCCTCTTCCTCTTCCTCTCTCTCAAATATTTTTTTGTTTTGTTTTGTTTTGTTTTTAGAGGTAGGGTCTCACTCAAGCCCAGGCTGACCTGGAATTCACTATGTAATCTCAGAGTGGCCTCGAACTCATGGCAATCCTCCTACCTTTGCCTCCCAAGTGCTGGGATTAAAGGCTTGTGCCACCACGCCCGGCTTAAAATATTTTAAAAACAAAACAAAAAAAAAGTTTCTTCTTTTTCCCCTCTATTGATTTCCCTGTTTTTCTTCCTTCCTCCCAAGAAACCAGCTCCTTGAGGGACTGACTGCTTCTCTGATGGTTTTCTCGAGCCTTCCTCAGTTCTTGCCCCTTCCTGTGCTGCTTTTTTTTTTTTTTTTTTTTTTTTTTTTTTTTTTTTTTTGTCTCTTTCTCTGGCTTCTCCTCAGCCCTCTTCACCTCTGAACTGTGGGTGAGCCTCAACATTCTTCTTCTTATTATTTCTAGTCATTCTTTGTCTATCTTGCCCATTCTTGGTGCTGGGCATGTCACGAATCCCTATCTTGTGTGTTTAGTCCAGATAAGACTATTCCTCAGGTTCTTCTAGCCTGTTTGAGGACCTGTCCACATTTCCCCACTAATTTGCCCACACTTCAGCTCCAGGTTCCCTGGTGCCCACAGTGAAAGCTCATACCTTCCACTCCCTGAGCCAGAACCTTGGGCTTAACCTTGTTGTCTCATTTCCAATTCATGTCTGATCACCCACATCTTCTTCTCCATTCTGGCTTCCAAGTTCACCGAATGTGGTCACCTCTCTCCCTTGGCCCACTGTTCTTGACACACTGCTACTGTCATCTCCAGCTGAAAGGCAGCTGCTCTTGCCCCTCAGTCCACCTTCAGTTGGACAGCCAGAATGACCAAGTTAAAACCCAGATCAAGAATAGTGGTAAATCTGGAGCTGGAGAGATGGCTTTGAGGTTAAGGCACTTGCCAGCAAAGCCAAAGAACCCAGGTTCGATTCCCCAGTACCTACATAAAGCCAGATGAACAAAGTGGTGCATACATGCAGAGTTATTTGCAGTGGCTAGAGTTCCTGCAATGCCCATTCTCTCTCCCTCCTTCACACTCTCTCTCTTTCTCTCTCTGTCTCTCCACCTGCCTCTTTCTGTCTCTCAAATAAATAATTTTTTTAAAAAAAGAGATAATATGCTGGGTGTGGTGGCACACACCTTTAATCCCAGCACTTGGGAGGCAGAGGTAGGAGGATCACCGTGAGTTCAAGGCCACCCTGAGACTACAGAGTGAATTCCAAGTCAGCCTGAGCTAGAGTGAGACTCAACCTCGGAAAAAAAAAGAGAGAGAGAGAGAGAATACTGATAAGCCCCTAGTTGGACTGACCCAGAAGAAAAAAATGTAGATCTCCAGAATAAGGGACAGAAGAGGTATGTCATGACAGATGCTGTTGACAGTAAGAGGGTGACACTGGACTTCCATGGTAAGCACCATGTCAGGGAGACCAACAGCTTAGAGGAAGTGGAAGAGTCTTGAAGAACACAGACGACTGATGACCTCAGCAATACTGTACACATTAGATGTGAACCTTCCAGCAAAGACAATTCCAGGTTTAGATGCAGTCTTCAGATTCATTGAAGACGATGTCCATTTTTTTTTTTTTTTTTTTTTTTTTTGGCTTTTTAAGGTAGGGTCTCGCTCTAGCCCAGGCTGACCTGGAATTCACTAGGTAGTCTCAGGGTGGCCTTGAACTCACAATGATCCTCCTACCTCTGCTTCCCAAGTGCTGGGATTAAAGGTGTGTGCCACCACACCCAGCATATTATCTCTTTTTTAAAAAAAAAATTATTTATTTGAGAGACAGAAAGAGGCAGGTGGAGAGAGAGAAAGAGAGAGAGTGTGAAGGAGGGAGAGAGAATGGGCATTGCAGGAACTCTAGCCACGACGCCCAGCACAATGTGAATTCTTTAAAATCTATTTTGTTTACTTACTTATTTATGAGAGAGAGGGGGGAAGAAATGGGCTCCCCAGGACTCCTGCTCTTGCAAACAAACTCCAGACACATGCACCACTTTGTGCAGCTGGCTTTACATGGGTACTGGGGAATTGAACCCAGACTGGCAGGTTTTGCAAGCAAGTATCTTTAATCTTCCCAGCCCACAAATACCAATTCTAAACAGACTATTCTAGTCCAGAAAATAGAAAAAGAACTATTTCCCAACACTTTGTTTTTTTTTGGGGGGGGAGGTTCAAGGTAGGGTTTCACTCCAGCCCAAGCTGATCTGGAATTCACTCTGTAGTCTCAGGGTGACCTCGAACTCTCGGTAATCCTCCTACCTCTGCCTCCCAAGTGCTGGGATTAAAGGCGTGCGCCACCATGCCCAGCTCCCAACACATTTTAAATGTAATTTATTCTGATAAAAAAAAAAAAAAAAAACGAAGATACGACAGGAAACAAAATGATAGAACAATCTACTTTTTTTTTTTTTGCAAGGTAGGGTCTCACTCTGGTCCAGGCTGACCTGGAATTAACTATGCAGTCTCAGGGTGGCCTTGAACTCACGGTGATCCTCCTATCTCTGCCTCCCGAGTGCTGGGATTAAAGGTGTGCACCACCACGCCTGGCAGAACAATCTACTTTTGAATGTAGATAGACAGATAGTCAATGTAATTTTAGTAAGCTGAATCTAAATCTGTAAGTCTTTGATACAATTTTAGCAAACTGAATGTAGCTATATATAAATGAAGACAACACACAATGATATTGTGGGGTTTTATCCCAGTAATGGAAAGCTGGTTCAAAAAGTGTTCAAGAGCTGGAGAGATGGCTTAGCGGTTATGGCGCCTGCCTCCTAAGCCTAAGAACGCCGGTTCCAATCTCCAGGTCCCGCGTTTAGCCAGATGTAAAGTGATGCAAGAGCGCAATGCCGCACTTGGCCACAAGGGGGGCATGGATCTGGATTTCGTTCACAGCAGCTGAGAGACTGCTGGCACGTCCATTCTCTATCTGTCTCCCTCTCCTTCTCTGTCTCTCTCTGTGTCTCTCCAAAAATAAATAAAATAATTTAAAAAAAGTTTTTTTAAGTGTTCAAAGCCGGGCGTGGTGGTGCACGCCTATAATCCCAGCACTCGGGAGGCAGAGGTAGGAGGATCGCCCTGAGTTCAAGGCCACCCTGAGAATACAGAGTGACTTCCAGGTCAGCCTGGGCTAGAGTGAGACCCTACCTCGAAAACCCCCACAAAAAAAAAAAAAAAAAGGTGTTCAAGGAGCAATCAATGTAACTTATATCAAACATTAGAAGCTATGTGACATCTCAACAGGCACATAGAAAAAGATTTCACATTCATTCATGCTAAAATTTTCTGTGTAAAACAAGAACTAAAGAAAACTGTAACCTAAGATACATGATAAGGGAGCTTGATGAGAAACCACAGCTATTGTAATAATTATCAAAATCAGACTCTTGAGCTCAGGTCTACCATCAACACTCACGCTGTGTTACACTTGAGGCCCTAACCACTAGAATGAATGAAGCAAGAAGAAAAAAAAAGAAAGAAAGAATGAAAGAGAGAGAGAGGGAGAAAGGAAGGAAGAAAGGAAAGTGCCCCTTCACAATTGGCCCCCATACCTGTGGGGGGAACCTCCAGAGTTTATATTTTCAAGGTCACAGGCTGCAAGGTTAGTATAGAAAAGCAGTTATGTTTCTGTATAGTAGAAATTGACCACTGAAATTGAAAAAAAAACTACTTCTGTTTTGCTAGATACTCTAAAAAAAACCCAACTCTATGCACAATTTGTACTATTACTCTCAATATAGTCATAAGAATCAAAGAAGGCCTTAACAAACTGAGCACTCTGTCTCATGTTCACAGTCTGAAGCCTCAGCATGGCTAAGATGTGTTAGCTCTCCTCATCTTGATATTCCAATCAAAATCCCAACAGACTTTTAGTAGTAGCTCACAAACCTAGTCTAAAATTTATGCAGAAACATAGAAGAATGTGAAGGATAGTTTTGAAAAAAAAAAAAGAGCAACAAAGGTGGAAAAATTCTCCTTTCTTAAGGAAAAACTTTCCATGAAGTTATGTTGACCAAGTTGTGGCTATAAGAGTATAGACAGAGGGCTGGAGAGATGGCTTAGCAGTTAAGGCGCCTGCCTGCTGAGCCTAAGAACCCAGTTCCAATCTCCAGGTCCCACGTTTAGCCAGATGCAGTGTCACAAGGGCGCAATGCCACACTTGGCCACAAGGGGGCACATGCATCTGGATTTTGTTCACAGCAGCTGAGAGACTGCTGGCGCACCCATTCTCTATCTGTCTCCCTCTCCCTCTCTGTCTGTCTCGCTCTGTGTCTCTCTCCAAAAATAAAAAATATTTAAAAAAAAAAGAGGATAGACAGAACAATGAGACCCTTTTGTGGTGACCTGATTTTCAACACACTTGTGAAGGCAATTAATGTGGAGAAGCCATCTTTCCTAATAAGCAGTGCTTAGAGCATTCAGTCATCCATATGTAAAAGGAAAAAGAAAATTCTTGACTCATATTTAATCAGCTCAGGATGTGTATTAGTTGCTTTTCTTGGTGCTGTGACAAAAAGCAACTTAAGGAAGGCAGGGTTGATTTTTGGCTCATGGTTTGAGGGTACAATCCATTTTGGCAGGAAAGGCATGGTGGAAGGCATGTGAGGCAGCTGGTCGCATAGTGTCTGTAGTTCAGAGAAGAAGGGGGAGGGAGGAATGCTGGTGCTCAGCTTGCTTTCTTTCACCTTTTTATTCAGCCTGGACCCCCAGCCCGTGGGATGGTGCCACCACATTTAGGCTGAATCTTCCCTCAAATAACCCACCAGAGGATTGTCTCCAAGATGATCTAAATCTTTCAAATTAATCATCAAGATCAAGTATCACAGGGAGCCAGCATTGAATGTCACAGAGTAGGTGTTTCTCACAGTTCTGGAGACTACCAAGGTCAGGGCGCTGGCCGGGGAGGTTTTATTTTGAGGCCTCTTGGGCTTGGGCAGCCGTTTCTTGCTGTGTCCTCCCATGGCCTTTCCTCTGAGTACACAAGATAAGAGGGTAGACAAGAGCTTTGGCATCCTCCCCTAAGGACACTGATACTCTGGACCAGGGCTCTACCCTTACGACCTTATGCAACATTCATTACCTCCTTGTAGGCCTCCAAACACAGTTCCTGGTGGTGCCTCTGACTTTGGCATTTGAATTATATAAGGAAACACCTTGTAATTCATACCACATACTTTAATTAACCTTCTACAAAACTGAACTCAAAACCCATCATAGGCATAAACATAGAATTAAAATGATAAAAACAGGGCTGGAGAAATGGCTTAGCAGTTATGGCGCTTGCCTGAAAAGCCTATTGACCCCGGTTCAATTCCCCAGTACCCATGTAAAGCCAGATGCACAGAGTGTCACATGCATCTGGAGTTTGTTTGCAGTGGCTGGAGGTCCTGGAGTGCCCATTCTCTCTCTCCTTATCTGCCTCTCTCTTTCTGTCAAATAAATAAATTTTTAAAATGATAAAAATGTCTGGAGAAGGGCTGGAGAGATGGATTAGCAGTTAAGGCACATTCCTGTGAAGCCTAAGGTCCCTGGTTCGATTCTCCAGGTCCCACGTAAGCCAGATGCATATGGTGGCACATGCGTCTGGAGTTTGTTTGCAGTGGCTAGAGGCCCTGGCGTACCCATTCTCACTCTTTCTCTCTCTCCCTCCCTCCCTTTCCTCTCTCTGTCTCTAATAAATAAATAAATTTTAAAATGTATAGAGAAGACAGAAGAAAAATATTGGTAACTGAGTTAGGCAAAGATTTTTTTTTTTTCAGATGCCAGCAGCTTCAATTTATTTTATACAAAACAGAGTCCGGTGAGGATGGGAGGGCCCTCAAAGATTTCTTAAAATACGTGTGCGCGCACACACACACACACACACACACGATATTTAAATATATAAAAAATATGCCTAAGACTTGGATAAAATATTTGCTAAATATATCTGAAGTAGGATTGGTATTCATAATCTATTAAAAGTCACATTTCAAGCCGGGCGTGGTGGTGCACGCCTTTCATCCCAGTACTGGGGAGGCAGAGGTAGGAGGATCACCGTGAGTTCAAGGCCACCCTGAGACTACACAGTTACTTCCAGGTCAGCCTGAGCCAGAGTGACACCCTACCTCGAAAAAACAAAAACAAAAACAAAAGTCACATTTCATAATAAGAAACAACTTGGATGTGGTTGTAGCTTAGAGGTAGATTGTATACTTACCACATACAGTGGCCTGGGTTGGATCTCCAGTAAAAACAAAACCCAATCAAAATGCCAAGAGAGGGGCTGGGGAAATGGCTTAGCAGTTAAGGCATTTGCCTGCAAAGACTAAGGACCTCAGTTCGATTCCCCAGGACCCACATAAACCAGATGCACAAAAGGGCGCATGCGACTGGAGTTCGTTTGTACTGGCTATGCCCATTCTCTATCTATCTACTTGCCTCTTTCTCTCTCTCAAATAAATAAATAAACTATTTTTTTTAATGCCAAGAGAAAGTTGGATGTGGTGGCACATGCCTTTAATCCCAGCACTTGGGAGGCAGAAGTAGGAGGATCGCCATGAGTTCAAGGCCACCCTGAGATGACATAGTTAATTCCAGGTCAGCCTAGGCCAGAGTGAGACCCTACCTCAAGAAAAAAAAAAAAAAAAAGCCAAGAAAGGGCTGGAGAGATGACTAAGTGGATAAGGCACTTGCCTGCAAAGCCAAAGGACCCAGGTTGATTCTCCAGGACCCACGTAAGCCAGATGCACGGGGGGGGGCGTGCATCTGGAGTTCGTTTGTAGTAGCTGGAGGCCCTCACATGCCCATTCTCCCCCCTCTCTTTCTGCCTCTTTCTCTCAAATAAATAAATATAAATAGAATATATTTTTAATGCCAAGAGATTTGAAGAGGCACATTACTAAAGAAGAGATATAAAAATAGACAAACATAAATATTGATGCTTAATAGCTATTAGGGGATTTCAAAATGAAACAAAACAGCAATGCATGACACTATGATGGCTCAGATGCTTTTTATTTATTATTATTATTTTGTGGGGTTGGAAGGTTCTTTTTTTTTTTTTTTTTTTTTTTTTTGAGGTAGGGTCTCACTCTAGCTCAGGCTGACCTGGAATTCACCATGTAGTCTCAGGGTGGCCTTGAACTCACCATGATCCTCCTACCTCTGCCTCCCAAGTGCTGGGATTAAAGGCATGTGCCACCACGCCCGGCTTGGAAAGGTTCATTTTTGCTTGCACAGTTGAGGGGAAGCTCCACGATGGCAGGGGCAAACGGTGGAATGAGCAGAGGTTGGACATCACCCCCCAGCCAAAATCAGGTGGACCACAGGAACAGGAGAGTGTGCCAAAAACTGGCAAAGGGAAACTGGCTAGAACCCCCATAAGCCTGCCCCCAGCAATACACTGTCTCCAGGAGGTGTTAATTCCCAAATCTCTATCAACTGGGAACCTAGCATTCAGAATGCTTAAGTTTATAGGGGACACCTAAATCAAACCACCACAATCCGCCCCTGGCCCCCATAAACTGATAACCATTCATGATGTAAAATGCAATGCCTTCAGTCCAACTTTAAAAATCCCCATAGTGAGCTGGAGAGATGGCTTAGCGGTTAAGGCACCTGCCTGCTAAGCCTAAGAATGTCAGTTCCAATCTCCAAGTCCCACGGTTAGCCAGATGCAAAGTGACGCAAGGTCTCAATGCGCACTTGCCCACAAGGGGGTGCACACATCTGGAGTTCGTTAGCAGCAGCTGAGAGGCTGCTGGTGTGCCCATTCTCTATCTGTCTTCCTCTCCCTCACTCTCTGTGTCTCTCTCCAAAAAAAAAGTCCCCATGGTTTTTATAATCCCAATGATATTCTAACATCCCCATAGTCCAAGGTTTTTTTGAAATTTATTTTTTAGATATGGACATATTTAGTATGTAAACAATACATGTTGGTACCATCAGATGCCTTTTGAAATGATAGTATCACACAGGGAAACTTGAATTCTTAGGCATTCCTGGTGGGAATATAAATGGCACCTTTGCCAAACATGCAGTTGTTATACGTGCCTGCCTTCACACCTGGGAAATAAAAACATACATTTACGGAAATGCTGTGGCTTTATTCATAATGCCCCAGACTCTACACAACTTCCATGTTCATCACCTCGTGATGGCTAAACAAACATACTGAGGCCAAGAGATAACACTCAGAAATAAAACGAAAAGCTAATCTTTAAGTTAGCATTGTGGCACTGGAGAGATGCTTATAGACTGTAAAATATTTGCCTAGCAAACATGAGGATCTGAGCTTGCTCCCCAGAACCCATATAAAATGTCAGGCATGGTGGTGTGTGCCTATATTCCAAGCCCGGGGGGGGGGCAGAGACAGAAGGATCCCTGGGGCTCACTGCCAGCCAGTCTAACCCAGTTGGCAAGCTCCAGGCCAATAAGAGGCCCTGTCTCAAGAAAGGTGGATAGCATGGTACAATGGCTGATACTGTCCTCTTGCCTCCACGGGCATATGGCCACATGCATGAGCACATACACATTAAAATAGCACTGTGGGTGAGTCTCAAACACACCATGTGGAATGAGGGCATCGTGCTTTTTGTCCAACTTTCTGAAGAGACAAACACCAGTTACTTCAGGACTGGGAGCAAGGCTGGGGACTGAAATAGCTTGGAGGGATGCTACTCTCCCACATACAGATGCAGAGGTGGATATATTTGTCCAGATTCCTAGAATAGCATAGCTGAGTTGCATCAGTAAACTTGGCATCAAAATATTAAGTCATTGTTATTCCACTTACATCCTGTCCGGGAGTCCCCGGCCCATGCCCTCTTGGCTCTGTGGGACACCCCAAAGCTTCTGCACTTTCTGGTCCCTTTCATTTCTTCAGGGTCTCACATGCACACCCCTTCTTCGTGAGAGTCTTCCTGACCACCTTGTTCAAAACGGAACCCTCCTGGGACTGCTTACCGTCTCCCCCACTTTACTCGTCCTGTCCAGAGCTCTTGTCACTGTCCGACATGCTGGATTCATTTTTTAAACTATTTCTATTGGGCTGAAGAGGTGGCTTAGCAGTTAAGATGCTTGCCTGTAAAGCCTAATAACTCATGTTCAAATCTCTAGGCCCCATGTAAGCCAGATGCACAGTGATGCAAGTGCACAATGTCACACGTGTGCACAAGGGGGCACATGTGTCTGGAGTTTGTTTGCAGTAGCTGAAGGCCCTGGCGTACCCACTTTTTCTCTCTTTCTCATAAATAAAAATATTTTTTTATTCAAGCCGGGCATGGTGGTACACGCCTTTAATCCCAGCACTCGGGAGGCAGAGGTAGAAGGATTGCCGTGAGTTCGAGGCCACCCTGAGACTACATAGTGAATTCCAGGTCAGCCTGAGCTAGAGTGAGACCCTACCTGGAAAAACCAAAAATATATATATATATTCATTTACTTGTGAGAGGAGGGGAGAATGGGCATGTCCGGACCTCTTACCACTTCATTCAAACTCCAGATGCATGCACCACTTTGTGCATCTGGCTTTATGTAGTTACTGGGCAATGACCCTAGGCCAGTAGGCTTTGCAAGCAAGCACCTTTAACCACTGAACCATCTTCCCAGTCCCATGGGTTTGTTTTCACTTTGTGCTACGAGTTGCTTTGGGCTTTTGTTTGCCCCTAAAAGAGTACCTGACAGGTAGTGAGTGTTCAGTAAATGCTCTCAAAAGAGTGAATAAATGACAAGACTACCACTGTATCCCTTTCCATTTCCCCTTGCCACTTCCCCCTCCATATTTTTTATATTTTTATTTTTTTTGGTTTTGCAAGGTAGGGTTTCACTCTGGCTCAGGCTGACCTGGAATTCACTATGTAGTCTCAGGGTGGCCTCGAACTCTCAGCGATCCTCCTACCTCTGCCTCCCAAGTGCTGGGATTAAAGGTGTGCGCCACCATGCCCGGCTCCCCCTCCATATTTACCCAATATAGATGCACAGCAGATATGAAAGTGTTACACACAAGCACATGCACATGCAACAGACACACACACATTAGTCACACACCCCTCTCTGGGTGGCTGTACAGGGAGAGCTTTGACTAGCCTGCACATGGATGTTTCTTCCCACTGTACCTTCCTCCCAGCACCGCCTCTACTCCATCTTCCTCCCATATGTGCCTCCCTCCACTGCCCCAGCTCTGCCTCAATGGGATCCTGCAGAACTGCTCCTAATGCCACTCCTCCCATTCCCTCTTGTCCCGACCCAGCTGGGACAAAGCAGCACCAGTGTGATGCGGAGCTGAGGAAGGAGATCTCCTCGGTGTGGGCCAATCTGCCCCAGAAGACCCTGGACTTACTGGTACCACCCCACAAGCGTAAGTGGGAGGGTGAAGTGCGCCCTCTGTCCCCAGCTCCCCTGTTTCCCTAGGCATGAAGGAGAGAAGGCACATGGGTGACAGAGGAACCTTGGGGGATGGTCTGGAGCCCTCCTAGTTTGGGAACATATTTCACAACACCCAGAGAAAGGCAGGAAGAAATCCAAAGGACCTGGAGAGAGAGAAGGTCCCCTTGTAGGCGTGCATAAGGGCCTCAGAACTGCACAGCATTGCTCAGCATGCAACATGTATTGTGTCTGGAGCTCCTTTGGTTGAGCCCCCATCCTGAGAGCCACTCTAGCCCAGGGCACTTCCAGAGTCCACATGGGTGGATGCGGGAGGGAGCTGTCTTGCCCCATGCCAGTCACCTCTTCTGTGGCTCCTCTGTGTGCTCACCCCACCTCCGCTCCTCTCTCTGTCTGCTCTCCTCTCTAGCTGACGAGATGACAGTGGGGAAAGTCTATGCAGCTCTGATGATATTCGACTTCTACAAACAGAACAAAACCACCAGAGACCAGATTCACCAAGCTCCAGGAGGGCTGGCCCAGGTACACTTGTGGGATACATGACCAAGGGAGGAGTTCCACCCAGGCCTCTTGCTCCCCCATTAGCTGGTTACCCAGTGGAATGGGGGAGCCCTGAGCTTGAGAGCCAGTTTTCAAGGGCAAGCATAGAGGCTCTGGGCAGCATCACTCTTTCTGTGGTAGACAGTGGAGGATGCGCAGTGTCTGAGGAGCATGGATGGAAGGAGAAGCTATGGGTCAGCACACAGATAGGAACCAAAGAGATCCACACTGATGGACCAGGGTTGCCATTGGCCTTGGTCACAACTGACTGCTAAGTGAGGGGTGGCTGTCATAGCTGTGTCTTCAGTGATCGCATGGAGGCTGTCTGGACAATTTTGTAGACACACAGCGCTAATTGTGCTGCTCATTCAGCCATGAATAGCAAACGTCTGGTGTCATTCCATACCCTCTTTCTGTGCCTGGAGCAGATTGGCTGGCCAGTCCTGTGGTCCCCTCAGCCAGGAACTCCAGGCAGCGGTTACTGCAAACAGAGGATGAGACAAATGGTTCTGTAGTCCCTTCGGCCCTACAGTTGTGTACATAGAGACACTGAGACTCTGGGAAATGATAGCTTTTTCCTGAAGTCACTTACCAGGAAAACAGAGCTGCTGTAAAGGTCCCTGGGTCTGTCTCCATGTTTTGGTTACATGCTTCTCTTGGGGGACTAGGTAGACCCCAAAAGCAAGACGCTTGCTCATGTGCCACACCGTGCCGAAGCCACATTGCAGATCCTTCGAGGGCTGTTCCCCGGGCTCAGAGATCTTCCCCTCTCTGTTGCCATTTGCAGATGGGTCCTGTGTCCCTGTTCCACCCTCTAAAGGCCACTCTGGAGCAGGCGCAGCCAGCTGTGCTTCGAGGAGCCCGGGTGTTCCTTCGGCAGAAGAGTGCTACTTCCCTCAGCAATGGTGGTGCTGTGTGAGTGCCGGCGTGGTGGGCGGGCAGGATGGGTCCCAAGGCCAGTGGGGGAAGTAGATGTCCATGGCCTCATTCTGCCTGGCTCTTACTGCCTGCTCCCCTCTTATTTACCTCCTGGGATAGTTGAGGGAGTTGTCCACAGCCTAGTCTATCTTCTGTGGACGGGAGCCTCGGGTCCCATCCAGGTTCCAGGGACTAGCTGTACATCAACCCCATTGCCACCTCCAGCCATGAGGTCTGCTGCTGTGAGGGGTTTTCCATCTGCTTCTTCTTAGGTACATTTTGAGGTCAGGTGGGCAGCACTGAGCAGGTGGCTCTGCACTCCTGCACATGCACGATCTTCTACAGGTTCTTCTGTCACTGGCCTCCAGTGCCTGTGGTCATTTAGCAATGGTTTCTGCCTTGAGCTCTCCCTACCTGCTCATGTCCTGTTAGAGTTCTGATCTTCCTGCCTCTTCTGAACCACTCTCCTCCCACATTCCCATTTTGGTTTTGATTTTTGAGGCTGTTACATTTCATAGAAAAACTGGCCCTTTCTTTTTCTTTTCTTTCTTTCTTTTTTTCTATTTTTATTTGAGAGAGAGAATTGGCACACCTGGGCCTCATCCACTGCAATCAAATTCCAGATGCTTGTGCCACCTAGTGAGCATGTGTGACCTTGCACTTGCCTCACCTTTGTGCGTCTGGCTTACGTGAGATCTGGAGAGTCGAACGTGGGTCCTTAGGCTTCACAGGCAGGCGCCTTAACTGTTAAGCCATCTCTCCAGCCCCTTTTTATTTATTTATTTATTATTTTTTTGGTTTTTGCAAGGTAGGGTCTCACTCTGGTCCAGGCTGACCTGGAATTAACTATGTAGTCTCAGGGTGGCCTTGAACTCTCAGCGAGCCTCCTACCTCTGCCTCCCGAGTGCTGGGATTAAAGGCGTGTGCTATCACGCCCGGCTTCCAGCCCCTTTTTTTAAAAAAAAAAAAAAATTATTTATTTATTTGAGAGAGACAGAGAAATAGGCAGAGAGAGAGAGATAGAGAATGGGTGCACTGGGGCCTCCAGCCACTGCAAACCAACTCCAGATGTGTGCACCCCCTTGTGCATCTGGCTTACGTGGGTCCTGAGGAACTAAACCTGGATCCTTTGGCTTTGCAAGCAAGTGCCTTAACCACTAAGCCATCTCTCCAGTCCCCTTCTTTTTCTTTTTATATTTTTATTTATTTATTTACAAGGAGACAGACAGCAAGAAAGAAAGAGAATGGGCACACCAGGGCCTCCTGCCCTCCTGCCACTGCATATGAACTCCAGATACATGTGCCACTTTGTGCTGGATTTACATGGGGTATGGAGAATCAAGCCCAGGCTGTCAAGCTTTGCAGGCAAGCACCTTAACCACTGAACAATCTCTCCAGCCCAACAAACTGGCCCTTTTGTTTCTTTCAACTCATGGACAATATTGTGTGGTATCAAGTCACCCAAACTCAATAGAAATCAGTGGCACCTTTATCACTAAGGGTTGTGGATAGGCTTTGGGTAGGGCTCATTCTACACTGAGGGCAAGGCTTTTTCCTGGACATCTGGTTCCTGGCACACTGGCTCCAAGAGGCTCACCACCTCATGTTGGCTCTGAGGGTGACAGACACTCAAGTGTAGGTCCTGTTCAAACCTGTACTCCTGTCCCACAGGTAACATCCCATTAGCCAAAGTATTGCACAGCCTGATCCAGATTTGTGGGCAGTAAGCAGTGCAGATGGGAACCTGGGCTGCAAGTGCAGTTAGAAGTATGTTCTAAGTGGAGGGAGCCTATCCTGGGACCTACCCCTCAGATTCCTGCAGCTGTCCTCAGATCCATACTTTCCTTTCTACAAATTAGTTAAGATCATGTCTGCATTTCAAACTAAAAAGATAAGCTGGGCATGGTGCACACACCTTTAATCCCAGCACTGGGGAGGCAGAGATAGGAGGATCATCGTGAGTTTGAGGCCAGCCTGAGACTACATAGTGAATTCCAGGTCAGCCTGGGCTAGAGTGAGACTCTACCTCAAAAAACGTAACAAAAACTAAACAGATAATGAGGATGGATGATTTTGGTTTTTTTTAAATATTTTTTATTTTATTTATTTATTTATTTATTTTTTTTTTTTGGAGAGAGACACAGAGAGAGGGAGAGGGAAGAGGAAGACAGAGATGGGCTTGCCAGCAGTGTCTCAGCTTCTGAGAACGAAATCCAGATGTGTGCGCCCCCTTGTGGTCAAGTGTGGCATTTCACCCTTGTGTCACTTTGCATCTGGCTAAACGTGGGACCTGGAGATTGGAACCGCTGGAGATTGGAACCAGCATTCTTAGGCTTAGGAGGCAGGCGCCTTAACCCCTAAGCCATCTCTCCAGCCCTGATTTTGGTTTTTTTTGAGGCAGGGTCTCACTCTAGCCCAGGCTGACCTAGAATTCATTCTGTAGTTGTGGCTAGCCTTGAACCCACAGTGATCCTCCTCCCTCAGCCTCCCAAGTGCTAGGATTAAAGGTGTGAATCACCACACCCAACTAAGATGATTCTGAGTATGTAAGAATGTAAGAGAGTGAATGTGTGCTTAGGTGGGTAAGACTGCATATGTGAGAATATATGAGGGAATGTATGGTGTGTGTGTGTGTGTGTGTGTGTGTGTGTGTGTGTGTGTGTGTGTGTAAGAATGTGAGGTGTCTCAGTTGATCTGAGCCAGGCTTCCAGGAGGAAAATAAGCCTCATGTACTTCCCTGATTATAGCTTATACATAAGATGGTTGCAACTTTCACTGAAGATCACAAAACACCCTGTCAAACCGGTCAGGTGAAGAGGGTCTGAGCATCCCTGACCTCAGATATACTGTGACCTCAGAGCTGGCAGTGTTCCAGAGCCTAGCCTCACCCTTATCCCAGCACCAACCCTTTCCCAGGGTGGCCTCTTGGGACATTGATATGGCCTGCAATACTCACAGAAAACAATGGCTAATTGTTCTCAGAATGGCTAGCAGGGACAGGTTTGGCCTGTTTCTGCCCCTAGCACTGTGGTCAGAAGTCAGGCAACATGCTACACCAAGTGTGAGCAGTGATTCTCAACTTGTGTGAGTACACAGATGTATTTGTGCATAGAAAGTGCCTGGGAGGAGTGGTGCTGCTCAGGCATAGAGAGGGGCAGGCAGGGCAGGAATATATGTCTGACACCTGAGCAGTTGTTAGTACAGTGAAGAGACTATTTGTTGTGGGAAGTTGGGGAGTAGGGAAAAGCCACTAGCAAGGAGCCTCCAGGGCGATAGGCTCAGGAGGGGGTCCCAGGACCACCCTCTCCCGTTGCACATCAGCAGAGCAGGGTCTCTTTAGCTGCTAGCTGTTTACCCAGGCTTTACCACAACATAGCCTTGCCCCTTTCCAATATAGTCGGTGTGGAAGGGATAAGCCTGGCACCTATTTTCACAGAGGAACCTATGTAGGGTTGAGAAACTTGCCAATTGTCCTCAGACCAAGGGTTGGTGGGCCCTGTTAGTTTCAGAATCATCGTTGTAAGTCCTTTGTCCTGGGAGTTTTGTCCAGCTTGGAACCATATGGAACCCACCCCCTGTGATGTGCTTTGGCTTGGGCCTGTGTGCAGAGGCTGTGCTGGAGCTCCTGGGCTTGGGAATCATCCCTGACTTGTTGCTGGTGTGGTCAGTGGAAATTCTCAGCAGAGCGAGTGTTCTGCAGCCCATGGGTCTCTAACCATGCAAAACATCCCTCTCTGCAGACAAACCCAGGAGAGCGGCATCAAGGAATCCCTGTCTTGGGGCACTCAGAGGACCCAGGATGCACTTTATGAGGCCAGGGCTCCCCTAGAGCGTGGCCACTCTGCAGAGATTCCTGTGGGGCAGCCAGGGAAACTGGTGAGCCCTCCATGGAGGGGGTTATGAGATGGGGCTAGGGAGTGTAAAGATGGGGTGCATGTGAGATGAGGGTGGGGGTGAGATGAGGATGCACGGAGCATGAGCTGGGGATGGGATCGAGTAAGATGGGGACAGAGGGTCACGAGTCAGGGCTGGGGCAGGAGGGATGGGGATGAATGCGGCCAGTCTGTGAGGTATGACTAGAAGGCTGCTGTCCTCCAGGCTGTGGACGTCCAGATGCAGAACATGGCACTGAGAGGCCCTGATGGGGAGCCCCAGCCTGGGCTGGAGAGCCAGGGCCGAGCTGCTTCTATGCCACGTCTGGCGGCAGAAACCCAGGTGTGTTGTCTGTCTCTGGGCCATGAGGAGGGTGAGTGCGGAGTCATGATGACGTGAGCCTAGAGAGAGAACTAGAGGAGGGAAAAGTGGGCACCCCTTGGACAGCCTGCCTGAAGCCACCCACCTGTGTAGCCTTGAAACCTCCTGATGCCACGGGACATGCTGTGTACCTCACAATTAACCTTATGATCAGGGATGTAACAGCCTTGACTTCCGAGTCCCTCCAACTCTGTGCCCCCAGCTCTTGTGGTCTCCCAGCTTCTACTGTCCTCCCAGCCCTGATCCCCCTGCCTCTGATAGCCCACAGCTCTGCTATCTCCTCTTCTCCCCTTCCCTCCTTTCCCTGAGATTTCATTTTAGTACCAGGGCTGCCACATTGGTCCAGAAACTGATGCCTCTGCCGTGTGAGGTCCTTAGACAACCTTTCTTTTTCTGTCCTGAACCCCTTTTCCTTTACTGACCCTCATGAGATGGGTCTCACAGGACATGTTTAGGAGCAGGATGCCTGGCCCAGGATGGGAGAAAAGAAGCCTCTTTGCCAAGGCCACAAAGAAGGAGGGGTCTGTAGCATTCCCACTTCTGAAGCTGAGGAGGGGCTGCGGATGTGCCCAAGGCCTTCCATGCCTGCCCTGTGCCTGGCTCTGTCCCCATCTCTTCATTTCATGTCCACTTGATTTTTGCCTTTGGCTTTTCTGAACTGGCCATTTCTGTCCTTTGCACTGTCCCTCAGCTGTGCCTACAATGCACTCCCTTTCCTCCTTTCTCCTCCCTCACTGTTTGCTCCACTGCCTCCACTGTGGCTCCCCTGTGATGCCCACAGTGGTGTTACCACCATGGCTGAGCCCCGTCTTTCTAGCATTTGATGTGGCTGAGTTCCAGAGTGATACATTCCCATAGATCCTGGTTTTGGCCTTGAAGACAGCGTCACTAGATAGGCCAAGTAAAACCATCCCCGTTTCCAGCTCCCAGTCCCACTGAGATCCTTCGTTCAAGCCAATGATGCCTTCCTTCCAGGACCCATAGCCCTCACATAGGTTTCAGGTGGGGGCAGCACCCAGACTGCTTGTATAGAGAGATGTCCCAATTGGGGGCATCTATCCCAGTCCTGACTCCTTCTGGATGGACCTGTCCTGCTTCACTGTACCCCACACCTGCCTTCCCCACCACCCTGGTGCCCACTCATGTCATTGCTTCTCCATCCCTTCTCTGTTGCCTGCAGCCTGCCCCTGATGCCAGCCCTATGAAGCGCTCCATCTCCACACTGGCCCCACGCCCCCATGGAACCCATCTTTGCAATGCCGTCCTGGACCGGCCTCCCCCAAGCCAAGCATCCCATCATCACCACCACCGATGCCACCGGCGCAGGGACAAGAAGCAGAGGTCCCTGGAGAAGGGGCCCAGCCTGTCTGCTGACCCAGAGGGTGGTACGTGCAGAGTCTCAGGAACCTTGTGGGGGAATATGAGCTGAGTTGGGGTGGAGGGTAGGCAAACCACAGGACCATCTTCCTTGGTGTTCTTTTTGGTCCTGGGACCTGCTTTGGAGCAGGAGGGGAAATGAATCCCAGCTCTGGGAACCAGGCAGAACCACCCCAGGCAGAGTCTGTCTTGCTGCCTGCCCCAGGGGATAGGGAGGGTCTGAGAGCCAGAGGTCTCCCACCCTGGCTCTGGATCCAGCTGAATGAACCTCTCCCCCTTCCTGGCTAGCACCAAACAGTGCTGCGCCCCAGGGAGAAGGGCCCACAGGCTGTCGGAGAGAGCGCAAACAGGAGCGAGGCAGGTCCCAGGAGCGGAGGCAGCCCTCATCCTCGTCCTCAGAGAAGCAGCGCTTCTACTCTTGTGACCGCTTTGGGGGCCGGGAGCCCCCACAACCCAAGCCCACCCTCAGTAGCCACCCCACATCTCCAACAGCGGGGCTAGAGCCAGGATCCCACCCACAGGTAATGGTACAGGACATGGCTCCTGTTTCCCTTTTCCTTTCCCCAGGCCTTCACGCTTCCTCCTCGGTGTCCTTTTCCTCAACCCATGCCTGCCTCTCCAGCCACCATGCCCACAGGACACTAGCCCCAAGTCCTCACTGCTTTCTTCTGATCACCTTATTTTCTTGACTGTGGGCATCTAGCCCTTGGTCTGTATTTCCAGAACCTCTGGGTCCCAGCTTTTTCTGCTTCCTTCCCCTCCCCTTGCCTCCCATCCTTCCTTCCTGCTCTGCCTCACTGTGCCCGCTGCCCTCCCCTCCCTCTCTCCCCCTCCCCCACCGTCTGTGTGCTCTGTGTTGTGTCTCATGTGTTTTATTCTTTTTTATCTGCTGTTCCCTTTTCATGTAGGGCAGTGGTTCCGTTAATGGGAGCCCTTTGCTGCCAACATCTGGTGCTAGCACCCCAGGCCGAGGTGGGCGGAGGCAGCTCCCCCAGACCCCTCTGACCCCACGCCCCAGCATCACCTACAAGACGGCCAACTCCTCGCCCATCCACTTTGCTGGGGCTCAGAGCAGCCTCCCAGCCTTCTCCCCCGGCAGGCTCAGCCGCGGCCTTTCTGAACACAACGCCCTGCTCCAGAGAGACCCCCTGAGCCAGCCCCTGGCCCCTGGCTCTCGCATTGGCTCTGACCCATACCTGGGCCAGCGTCTGGACAGTGAAGCCTCTGCCCACACCCTGCCTGAGGACACACTCACCTTTGAAGAGGCAGTGGCCACCAACTCTGGCCGCTCCTCCAGGACTTCCTATGTGTCCTCCCTCACCTCCCAATCCCACCCTCTCCGACGTGTGCCCAATGGTTACCACTGCACTCTGGGACTCAGCACGGGCGTCCGAGCGCGGCACAGCTACCACCACCCAGACCAAGACCACTGGTGCTAGCTGCACCACGACCACCCACACACCGGCTCACAGCAGGTGCGGGCTCCAGTTGATGAGTTTTATCATCCATGCTGGGCTCTGGGGCTACAACCCCAGGAGGAGGGGCCTCGACTCATGGCCTCTGTGGTGGAGGCTCCCGCTTCTCTCCCTCCCTCCCTTCCTCTTTTACAATGGATGGACTAATAAAGCCCTTTCTTAGAGGGACATGGCTCTCTATCCCCCTGTGTGCTGCCTTCCTGGGTCCCATGCCACATGTCCGATCCTAAGTAAGGAGATGGCTGAGTTGAGATGGACCCAGCAAATCTAAATCCCATGTCATGGCCTCCAGCACCCAGGGTGGGTGCTTGGGACGTTTTTAGGAGGTCTAATTCTCAAAGGGAGCATCATTTGTCTGGATGTGTGGCATGGGGGACAGGGTGTGCCTAAAAGCAAGGAAAGGAATTCGGCTGTGGCCTGGCAACACCTGCCGGCATCAGTGATCACACGTCTTTATTGAACAGCAGACGTTTGTAGAAATGCACTCCAAGCTGTGTCTTTCCCCCACACTGTCACCACAACAGGGACCAAATCTGGAGAGTGTTCTTGCTGTTGATTCTGGTTTTTAGTCACCCTTCACTGTTTGTCATTTCTATATACTTGATCTAGAAAAATAGAAAACAAAAAAACGGGGAAGGTGAAGTCAATGTAACTTTTAAAAAAATTAGGAAGGTCTCCACTTTTCATTGTTTGTGTGACTTGTGCGAGATGTTCCTTGTATGGACTCTGCCAGGTCCAGGCAGTCCCCTGATGATCCTGGCTCCGCTGCTCGACCAAGTGCCTGACCTCTGGCTCCTGGGCATCATGTGTGTGAGGCGAGGCCTTGTGACCCATTGGTGGGTTGGATGAGGACTGCTCAGAGCAGCACGAGAGCTCATGTCCTGGGGAGCACTGACAACATCCAGCAGCACGTCACAGTTGGAAGTAGGCTGCTGTGCCCCCCCCCCACCACCACCACCATGTTCCTCCCTTGAGTGAGGGCTTCTGGGAAGCCACAGAGCAGCAGAGTGTGTGCTTGGGTGAGGCATTTTCAATCTGTTCTATATCTGATTCTCAGGGATGGGATGCCTGCCAAGTAGGGTGTGATCTCTGTTGTGTGTGAAATTAGTTTCCACGGACTACTGAGGAGAGCAAAGGACTAGTAAAGAAGAGGGCAAAGAGTGGGGAGTAGACTGGGGCCATCTGGGCAGGAGGGAGGAAGCCCCAGTTGAAGGCACAGCAGGCAACTGGCAGAGGGGAACCAGCTCCTCAGCCACTGCAGAGTATTTATAGCTTGGTGCGGTTCCTGGCTCCAGGCCTGGGGAGGCCGTAACGAAAGCCTCACCTCCAGGCCACTTTGCAGAGGGAAAATCCATACTCAGGATGGTGTTCAGTGTGCGCAGGTGCCGGGAGGCCTGCTAGAGGAAGGGTACACATAGGCAAGTGCTCCTCCACGTGTTCTCTGTGTTTTCTGAAATCTCAGATGACTTGACTTGGTAGGGTTGTTGGCTTCTACCCCGTGTTGCTCACAGAAGCTGTGTACGACGTGTGTGTGCATCTGTGCTCACAGGAGATATGGGTGCGTGTGATGTGTTCAGTGAGTGGATGTTGTCAACCATAGGGCTATGCAACAAAAGACACATTTACTAGAAAAAAACACAAGACCACCACCTGGTCTAGGGTTTCAGCATGATTGTGACCAAACCTTTTTATAGAATTTCCTTGTGAAGGCACAACACTCTGAAACTTTAAAGATAACAGAGTATTTTATTCCAAAAGTAAACAGGAACTGTGCATGTGATTCTGCACTCGTGTTGCAAGGTAGAAGGGTGTGCGTTTTGATACTGATGTTTTGTCTATGTTCCCGCCCCAGCCCATGTTCTCTTGGGCGTTGAATGTATACATTCTGTGTAGAACTACAGCTGTCTCTCCAGGCAGTCATGGGTTGAGAATCCTCTTCTAGATCCACACAGCCTAGCTGGCTCGTCTGGATTCTTCCAGGTATTGGCATTCATGAAAATGACAGGGAGCGGGGGAAAGGAAACATCGTGTCTTGGTTTTCCTGACTTTGGGTTTGTTTCTGTACTGTCTCTTCTCAAGCTATCGTCTGTTTCCCCAGAAATCTCATAGTGAGTTGCCAAATTTGAAATGCAACAACCAGCTGTCTGCATCTGGAAATTGTCAAGCAGCGGCTGTAGTTTGAACAAGTTATGTGTGCATGTAAAATATATACATATATACATTATACAAGTATGTGCATGAAATGTATATCTTCGTACTTTTGATACAATGTATTCATTTGTTAATTTTTAATTATATTTGATATAAATTGAAGGTTTGTTGCAAAACTTTATATTTAACAACAGTGTTGAGAGAGAAAGAGAGAGAGAGAGAGAGAGAGAGAGAGAGAGAACACGACCCAATCATGAACACAACTGGGACCTACTTTTTAAAAAAAATCCTTTGACTAGTATGCTGCCTGAATAATATTTACAAACCAAACTTTGGATTCTGCTATTGTTTCTACAATGACATTTTGTATGAAGCAAAGTCCTTGGATTAAATAAAAATATCCAAAAAGAAAAGTCAAAATTAAAACCCCACGATACTGCTGGGTGGTACCTGGGGACAGTGTGTGTCAGTGGGGCGGGGCAGGGTGCACCACCAGGCGGGCTCAGGGTACCGCAGCATGTCAATGGGCCCAACTAAAATGCAAGAGCTCATGGCTCCCGAGCCCCAGGGTGCCTGGAGGCGGAGCACCCGCACCACACCACCCAGAATCGTCACAGGTGGGAAGGGTGTGGATGCACAGCAGCTCCCAGAAGGCATGGCGGCAGGGACAGCGTGGGAAGAAAGGACTGCACTACCCAGAATTCCCGGGTGCCGGGCGTGGGTTGGGAGTGGGTGGGCTGTATAGTTCTGCCGAGTCCACTGGAGCATTCACTTCTGAGCCACAGGTTCTCATCTTTCACGGTGGCTGCCGTGGCCCTGGCATTCGCTTAAAAGTCAGGATCCTAAAGCGTCAGCCCCCGGGCAAGTCCCGCCGCCTCCAAGACTACACTTCCCAGAGATCTCCGCGGGGCGCGATTGGCCACGAGTCTTTGCGAGGCAGCAGTGGCACGTGGCCACCTTGGAACTTGTACCTGTTCCCCCTGGGCTCAAAAAGTCAGGCCGAGGAGATATCAGTCACGTGAGGAGGCCAGCCGTATGTGTGCCAGTCGTTTTAAGTTTAAGTGTATCCCGAGTTTTAGGGCCGGTAGCAGCTCCAGAAAAAAGTAGACACAGACACCAGCCTCAGTATGTCAGTTACAGAGAGGAACAATAGTGGAGAGAGAGAGAGAGGAGGGGGTTTAATCCATGTGGAAGAACACTAGAGGGGCCCCAGTAACCTCACGTTCATAGAGAAAATTGGGGCAGGGGGAGAGAGGTATGCATAAGCGAGCAGCCCTGGTCGAGGTGTGGTCTGGTTTATCAGGATTTCAGTCCTGGTTCTGCGAGGTCATTCAAAGACATTGTTTAAGGAGACAGGCCAGTTCTCCGTAGATGGTTACGTCCCCGGAGTGTAGCCTCTCCATAGTCGTTAATGGCTCGTATCTAGGAATGGGATGAGATCCTGCAAGACTCTGCTATACCTGCAATTCAACTTGATTTCCAGGTGTTAGGATGACTAGAGACAACGTCTGGAACAAAATGTTTTGTTTTTTAATCTAACAGTAAGATAGCCTGGCGTAGTGGCTCACGCCTTTAATCCCAGCACTCAGGAGGCAGAGGTAGGAGGATTGCCATGAGTTCAAGGCCACCCTGAAAATAGAGTGAATTCCAGGTCAGCCTGGGCCAGAGTGAGGCCCTATCTCGAAAAACAAAAAGAAAAAAAAATCTAACAGTAAGAGGCTGAAATTACTCTTAGGTTTCTGCTGTCAGCCTTAAAGATGAATGAGATAAGATGGCTATCACTGGTTCTAGACAGACAGTCCTTAAGGGATGAAGTCACATATGTGCAGGATTTTGGGTGTGGAGGGAGGTGGGAAGATGAAAGACAGTCAGTCAGATTGCCCTTCAGGTAAGGAGTTTATTAGACAGCTGGACAGAGCAGAAGGGTGAAGGAAATTTCAACCCACTCAGACAGAGCAGAGTTAGTTCTTTTAAGATCCCTTGTGGGAACTGGGGAGATGCCCAAAAGGTTAAAGGCACTTGCTTGTAAAGCCTGCTGGCCTGGGTTCAATTATCCAGTACCCATGTAAAGCCAGATGCACAAAGTGGTACATGTGTCTGGAGTTCATTTTTAGTGGCAAGGGGCCCTGGCACACTCATTTCATTCTCTCTTCTTTCTCATTAATAAATTTATTTCTGTTTTTTAAGATATTTTTTTATTTATTTGAGAGAGAGAAGCAGATAGAGAGAATGGGCATGCCAGAGCTAACAGCCATTGCAGATGAACTCCAGATGCATGTGCTATCATCTGTTTTATGTGGGTACTGGGGTTTGACTTCACAGGCAAATGCCCTAACTGCTAAGTCATTTCTTCAGCCCTACTTCTGTTTTTTAAAGGTTCCCTTGTGAGTGAACAAGAAGGGAGAAAGTTTTATGTCCCAAGGAAATGGTCATAAGGTTGGCTGATATCACTTAATTAGATTTAGGGACATTGTTTTCTTGTATTTATGACCAAAGCAGGGTTTTTAAAAGTTCCAAAGACATTCCTGGATAAGGGGCTCCTGGAAGAATAACAAACCTAGTTAGTATGCAAGAAGACAATTCTCTTTTTTATCTGGAAATGCCAGGTCCCAGGAGAGGACGTGTGGCCATTTGTGAAGTTCCTCACAGCAGCTAGGGCATCTATGGTCCTACAGGGAAGCAGGTGACTCAGAGTAAAAGAGACACATGCAAGATGAAGGCAGAAGTGCCAAGCTTTAACCACCTCTTGGTTACCTTGTGGACCAAATGAGGAGCCAGTGCACAGGCAGCTTCTAAGGGCCCATTATATAAGGATTATGTCTTCCTGCAGAGACTTGGAGCAGGCCATTTCCTTCTTGATGACTAATTATGTTTGAAGATTATATTTCAAAGGATTGCTGCCTGGCTGAGTAGGCCCTTCTGAGTTGTAAGGGTTGCATTTTTTTAAATTGAAACCCTTCTTTGTAAGTGCTTTTGTAGTGTAGCTGTTTCCTCAGAGCTTGACATGACCACTGCCATCTTGAAGCACAGCAACTGTGGTGACCTACACAGGAGGCCTTGACCCCACAGTTGTGACAATAAAAATAAGCAGCACAACACAACCGATGACTAGGTCTGTGGTGATGAAGCTGTTAATATTTCCTCTTGGATGGGACCCACCCCTGAGATTCTAATCACAATAGCCTCTTGCCCAGGTGATAAAAAGTGGACTAGGGATAGGACTTTTCAGTAGTTCAGCTGCAGGGGAGTCATTTATGCCCCTGTAGGACTTGACAGAACCTTTTTGGTCTGTTGGCTCCTCCTTCCCTACTATTTGATGTGGATAGATGTTTCTTTTATGTATCCCCAGGAAAGTCACAAAATTGTTTTTTTGTTTTGTTTTGTTTTTTTCGAGGTAGGGTCTCACTCTGGCCCAGGCTGACCTGGAATTAACTATGTAGTCTCAGGGTGGCCTTGAACTCATGGCGATCCTCCTACCTCTGCCTCCCGAGTGCTGGGATTAAAGGCATGCGCCACCACGCCCGGCTGAAAGTCACAAAATTGCTTCAAGAAAGGAAGGTATTGGTTGGGGGATAGTACAGGCAGACATTTTAATAGAGGTAGTATGGAGGTGGGGGCTTTGCTGTGGTCACTTGGGACACAGCCTTATGCTATTTGCAGCAGGCTGGATTAGTTGGTCAAATCCTAGTAGAAGGATGTGGGCTGAGTCACTGTATTAGTTATTTTGTTGTCACTGTGAATGAAATGACCAGAAGCAATTTACAAAAGGAGAGATTTTAACTGGCTTACAGTTGCATGAGCACACATTCCGTCATGGTAGGAAAGGCATGGTGGCAGGAGCAGGAATCCACTTCATCATATCATCGGTCAGGAAGCATGACATGAACAGAACTGGGGCCAGGCGATAAAAATCTTAAGGCCTACCACCAGTGACACACTTTCTCCAGCAAGTCTCCACTTCTTAAAGATTCCTTTTTCAATGGCCACCAACTGGGGACCAAGTGTTCAAACACTTGAGACTATGGGGCACATCTTATATTAAAACCAAAACATTCTGCCCCTGGCCCACATAGACTTCATGGCCATCTCATAATGCAAAATGGATTTAATCCAACTTCAAAAGTCCTTTTTTTTTGGGGGGGGGGGTTTCAAGGTAGGGTCTCACTCTAGCTCAGGCTGAACTAGAATTCACTATGGAGTCTCAGGGTGGCCTCAAACTCACAGCAATTCTCCTACCTCTGCCTCCTGAGTCCTGGGATTAAAGGCATGTGCCACCACACCCAGCTAAAAGTCCTCATTTTTTTTAAACAGTCCAAACCCTGTTCAACAGTCTAAAGTCTCTTCTGAAACTTAGGTCGATTATTTAACTGGAACTCTCTATAAAATCAAAAAACAAATTATAAGTTTCCAGCATATAATGGGACGAAGTAAATATTCCCATTCCAAAAGGGAGGCATCAGGGCATAGTAAAGAAAGATTGGACCCAAGCAAGACTGAAACCCAGTAAGGAAAACAATGAATCCTGCGGTTCCTCATCCGATATCTGGGATTCGTGATGAAACTGTCTGGTCTCCAAATGGCTTGGGTAGCTCCACCCCTCTAGCTCAGCTGTGCTGCACATAGCCTTTCTCATGAGCTGACTCCACTCTGAGCTGGCGGGTATCTCATGGTCTTAACATCTCAGCATCCTGGGCTTTCCATCACATTCCATTTCCATTCACCTTCACAGCTTTACATACTGCCCTCTCAGAGCCTCGTTGTAGCTTTACATACTGCCCTCTCAGGGCCTCTTTGTAGGGATTCTGACATTTCCTGGCCTCAGATGCTGTCTGGAACCATGGTGTAATGCTCCATGTCCCCCTCAATTTTGCATTTTTTTATACTTTTTAAATCATTACTACATGGACAATGCTGTGAAATTCTGTTACTAGCTCAGAATGAAGCCTTGAACCACGGTTGTAGCAGCCTCTGTAAGCTGACCATGGAGAGCAGGGAACTCCTCAAACATTCTCTCTCCAGGCCTTTTCCTTTGAAAGAAAGGTACATTCTCACTAGCTAGAGCTTTCAATAGGTGGGTTTTTAAGCTTAGGGCTTCTTTCCTATTGTTCTAGTTTACAACAGTAGGGTTCTCTTTAATTATGCTTATGTCCTGAACAGTTATAGACTGTGTGAAACTTCAAACTTGCTCACATTACTCTCCTTACCAAACTTCATATTTTTCATATCTTTAAAAAATATGTTTATTTAAAGAGAGACAGAGACAGATGACAGAGAGAGGAGAGAGAATGGGCATGCCATGGCTTCTGGCCGCTGCAAATGAACTCCAGATGCATGTGCCACTTTGTGCATCTGGCTTTATATGGATACTGAGGAATTGAACCCAGGCCACCAAGCTGTGCAAGCAAATGCCTTTAACCACTGAGACATCTCTCTAGCCCTGTTCATATCCTTTTTTCTCTTGTTTGTTGCTCTGTTTCATTGCCAATCTGAATGAGAGCAGGCAACAGAAACGATTCCACAGACTCAATGGCATTCTGCTGAAAATGTCCCTTGCTAAACACATACGTTAGTTCATTAGTTTTAAATTCAGCCTTGCTTAAGTTCTCAGGACACAGGAGTAATGCAGACAAATTATCTGTCATTATATACTATTTTCTGCTTTTAGCCCAGTTCCTAATAGAGTCCTTGTTCCCCTCTGAAACTTCATGAGCTAAGTCTTCATTATTTGTATTTCTCTTAGCATTATGGCCTTCCAAACACCCAGCAGAATAGCTCTGCTTAAAGTACAAGGTTTTTCTAGCCCAAAGCTCCAAACTCTTTTATATTCCTCCCATAAACCTGCTCCTGTGGTTTACAAACCACATGGTTAAGTTTATCACATCAAAAACCCCACTTATTAAGCCAGGCATGATAGCGCATGCCTTTAATCCCAGCTCTCAGGAGGCAGAGGTAGGAGGATCACTGTGAATTCGAGGCCACCCTGAGACTACATAGTGATTTCCAGGTCAGCCTGAGCTAGAGTGAGACCCTACCTTGAAAATCAAAACAAAAACAACAACAAAACCCACTTATTTATACTAACTTTCTGTAGTAGTGGTTAACTGCTTGCCAGTGAAGCTTAAGGATCCTGGTTTGAGGCTCAATTCCCTAGTACTCACATAAGCCAGATGCATAAGGGGGCACATGCGTCTAGAGTTCACTTGCAGTGGCTGGAGGCCCTGGTGTGCCTGTTCTCTCTCTCTCTCTCTCTCTCTGCCTCTTTCTATGTCTGTTGCTAATAAATAAAAATAAACAAAAACATTTTTTAAATATTTTGTGTATTTATTTGAGAAAAAGAGGCAGAGAGAGAGAGTGAGAGTGACCACCAGTCACTGCAAACAAACTCCAGATGCTTGTGCCCCCTTGTGCATCTGTCTTAAGTGGGTCCTAGAGAGTCGAACTGGGATCCTTTGGCTTTGCAGGCAAATGCCTTCATCGCCAAGCCATCTCTCCAGCTCCAGTAGTTACTTTTTTTATTGCTATGGAAAAATAAGATCTGAAGCAACTTAGGGAAGGAAAGGGTTTATTTAAATTTACAATTCCAGACATAAACATTTCATCATGGTGGGGAAGACATGTTGACAGGAGCAAGAAGCTAATTCATCACCTCAGCTGGCAGGAAGCAGAGAATGAACAGAAAGTGGGGCTAGGCTATAAAATATCAAGGCCTGACACCAGTGACACACTTCCTTAAGGGTCCACCTCTTAAAGGTTCCATAATTTTAACAAACAATGGCACTAGCTGGGAACCAAGTGTTCAAACTGATGAGCCTATGGGGAACATTTTACATTCAAGCCATCACCATGTGTGGAGAGTTCTGCAGTTCTCACTAGCTTTAGCTACTCAATTGGCCCCTAAACTTGATTCCAGATTTGTTTTACATACATTTTCTGTAGCTCGCTTTTTGTGTTGCATCATATATGTCAGGGAGCTCTGACAATATTGGACAAATCCAAGATAATTCTTTTTATTATAACAGGAAAAGTGAAGGGCATTTCTCCACATTTTTTAAGTGGTTGTGTTTTAGAAGAAGGAAAGAGGTAAGTGTAGTAGTTACAGCTTAGAAAATGATCATGGTTGGATACAGATAACTAAGTACAGTGGTTTTGCACAGGAATGAAGCTATCTCACCTGAAAGTTCCTCATCTTATTTCATGTGCAGAATAGTCCCTCGTTCTAGCAGAGGGATTTTAAAACTTTTATATCTCCCCTTTTAAAAAAGTATTTATTTAGGGCTGAAGAGATGGCTTAGCAGTTAAGGCACTTGCCTGTGAAGCCTAAGGACCCATGTTCAACTCTCCAGATCCCACATAAGCCAGACACACAAAGGTGAGGCAAGTGCAAGGTCACATCTGCCCACTAGGCTAGCACCTAGAGTTTGATTGCAATGGCTGAGGCCCTGGCACATCAATTCTCTCTCCACCTCTCTCTTTCTCTCTAAAATAATGTACATATATATTTAATTTATTTGAAAAAGAGAGAGTGGGTTTGAGTATGGGTGTGCCAGGGCCTCTTACCATTGCAAATGAGCTCCAGATGCATCTGGCTTTATGTGAGTACTGGGGAATTGAACCAGACCATCAGACTTTGCAAGCAAGTGCTTTTAACCACTGAGCTATCTCTTCAGGCCCTACACGTCCCCTTTATGACAGAGAAATTTTTACACATTCCTGGATATATAGTATATAAGATATGTATACATATCAAACATTTACTAAAATAAGTTATAAGAAAATTTATTTTTAAATCTTTTGTATATGTATAATTTTACTATTTTTAATTTTTTAAAATCTTTATTTATTTATTTGAGAACGACAGAGAAAGAGGCAGATAGATATAGAGAGAATGGGTGTACCAAGCCTGCACTCCAGATGCATGTGCCACCTTGTGCATCTGGCTTACATGGGTCCTGGGGAATTGAACCTCAAACCAGGGTCCTTAGGCTTCACAAGCAAGTGCTTAACCACTAAGCCATCTCTCCAGGTCTGTAATTTTACTATTTTTTAAACATGAAAGTAAGTTTGCTTACTAATTAGAAGGATATGCTCGATATTTATTTATTTATTTATTTAATTAATTAATTTATTTAATTTGATAGAGAGGGAGAATGGGCACGCCAGGACCTCCAGCCATTGCAAACGAACTCCAGACACATGCGCCCCCTTGTGCATCTGGCTTACATGGGTCCTGGGGAATCAAACCTGGGTCCTTTGGCTTTACAGGCAAACACGTTAACCGCTAAGCCATCCCTCCAGCCCGATTATTTTTACATAATAAAATTTTTGGCTGAATATTTGAAACTGTATGAGTTATAGCATCTTCCACAATTCTCAGAGATGATATTTTGATTTTATAGTCATAATAAGAATGCCACTTTATATAAATACATAGTACAAAATGGCAAAAAAAAGGTTTAGTCCATTTCAGAAATTGATAGAAACTGTGTCTTAATCTTAAACAAAAACTCATTTGATGATTTTTTTTTAATGATAGGGAGAATTGGTGTGCTAGGGCCCTCAGCCACTGCAATTGAACTCCAGACGTGAGTGCCATCTTGTGCACTGCGTCACCTTGTTCTTCTGGCTTATGTGGGATCAAGAGAGTCGAACGTGGGTCCTTAGGGGTTTTTTTTGTTGTTTTTGTTTTTCGAGGTAGGGTCTCACTTTGGTACAGGCTAACCTGGAATTCACTATCTAGTCTCAAAATGGCCTCGAACTCACAGTAATCCTCCTACCTCTGTCTCCCGAGTGCTGGGATTAAAGGTGTGCACCACCACGCCCAGCTCTAGTGCCCTAACCATTAAGCCATTTCTCCAGCCCATGATTTTCTTTTTTTTTAATGAAACTCAAGTCAGCAAGTTAAACAGCAATTTTTTTTTTTTTTTTTTTTTTTTTTTTTTTTTGTTTTTTTTTCAAAGTAGTGCCTCACTTGTCTCACTCTAGCCCAAGCTGACCTAGAAATTTTTACTGTGTAATTTCAGGCTGGTCTCGAACTCACAGTGATCCTCCTACCTCAGCCTCCTGAGTGCTTCCATTAAAGGCTCAAGCCGCAACTTTTTTTTTTTTTTTTTTTGGTCTTTTTTTTATAAAGCGCGAGGTTGTTTGGCAGCGGGATGAGAACCTCAAGAGGGGCGATCCCTGTAATTTGAACTAGCAGGCGGCCCGCGGAAGGAGCCCGCCCCCCCTCCGCAGCCACACACACACACACACACCCCCGGGGCAACCATCCCCCAGGGCGTGAAGGGCGCCGCACAGCCACCTCCTGAGAACTGGAACCCAGGACGGGGAGTCCGCTGGGTGAGGAAGGAGTCGCCGTCCGGCGCAGGGCCCAAGGGAGCGCTCCGAGCCGCGGTTAAAAGCCCAGCGTGGTAAGCAGCGCCTGGGAGCCCGGATAAAAAAGTGAAGCAACGGCCCCTCACTCGGAGGACCAGGGACAGTAACTAGCTGGGACAGTCAGCTGTTAGCGGCGCCTTCTGGTGACCTGCCTCCCCGCGACAACTCGCTGACCAGCCGTGTCCTCCACGTCTCAGGTTCCGCCCGCAACTTTAAAAAAAAAAAAAAAAAAAAAAATTTTATTTTTGGAGAGAGACACAGACAGAAAAAGGGAGAGGGAGACAGAGAATGGGCTTGCCAGCAGTCTCAGCTGCTGTGAACGAAATCCAGATGTGTGCGCCCCCTTGTGGGCAAGTGCGGCATTGCGTCCTTGCGTCACTGCATCTGGCTAAACGTGGGACCTGGAGATTGGAACCGGGTTCTTAGGTTTAGCAGGCAGGCGCCTTAACCACTAAGCCATCTCTCCAGCCCTCAAGCCGCAACTTTTAAAGGTTATTTATTTATTTAAGACACAGAGAGGGAGAGTGAGAATGAGCACATCAAGGCCTCTAGCCACTGCAAATGAACTCCAATCGCGTGCACCCCCTTGTGCATCTGGCCTACGTGGGACCTGGAGAATCGAACCAAGGTCCTTAGGCTTCACAGGCATGTGCCTTAACTGCTAAGCCATCTCTCCAGCCCTCAAGCTGCAATTTTTAAAACAAAACATTCTAACACAATACAATATATACTAATCTGATACTTACATGCCGAGGAGTGAATGTAGAAAAATATTTAAAATGTTTGTTTTCTCATGCTTTCTTGAAAAGCCTACCAGCCTGTATTTGAACTCCCAGTACCCACAAAAAGACAGATGCACAAAGTAGTACATATGTCTGGAGTTTGTTTAAAGCAGCAAGAGGCCCTGGTGTTTCTCACTCTCTTCACTAATACATAATTAAAAAAAAAAAAAAAAAAAAAAAGGAGTGCATCATGGCCTGGAGAGATGGCTTAGCAGTTAAGGCATTTGCCTATGAAGCTTAAGGACATAGGTTCAATTCCTCAGTACCCAGATGCACAGGGTGGTACATGTATCTGTAGTTCATTTGCATTGGCTTGAGGCCCTGGTACAACTATTCTCTTACCTTCCTCCCTCTCTCTCTCTCTCTCCTTGCAAATAAATAAAATATTTAATTTTTTTTAAAGGATGCAGCATAGCCCACATAAAAGCTATGCAATTATAAGAAAATGTAGACAGGCATGGTGGCTCATGCCTTTAATCCCAGCACTGGGGAGGCAGAAGTAGGAGAACTGCTGTGAGTTTGAGGCCAGCCTGAGACTACATAGTGAATTTCAGGCCAGTTCAGGCTAGAAAGAAATCCTACGTTGGAGAAAAAAATAAAATAAAAAAGTCTTTTTTTTTTCCAGTAATTAAACCATTATGTTTCTGAAAGAGCATAAACATTGACGTTCATAACTGTTGTAGTTACTGTGGTGCTTTGAATTAGATGGTCCCCATAAATGCATATGTTTGGGGTGCTTAGTTCCCAGCTGATGGCAATTTGAAAGGTGGAGCCTACATGGAGGACGTGTGTGGTTGGAGGTAGACTTTGGAGTGTTATAGCTAGCTCCCCTTTCCATAACTCAGCTGACTCTTGTTGCTGTCTTCCATCTGCTGTTGCAAGGGCTAATTTCCAGCCCTGGCTTGTGTCATACATTCTTCTGCTATTGTGAGCTTCCCTTTGAGATTGTAAGTCAAAATAAACACTTTCATCCTGTCAGCTTCTTTTGGTTGAGTGTCTTGTCCTAACGACGATGTGAAGGTAACTGCAACAGTTACCCCACCAAAGGCAGCTGATGGGAGAAAAGGATTTATTTTGGTTTACAGTCTCAAGGGGAAATGTCATCATTGCAGGAAAGCATGACAGCAGAGGCGGACACCACATCTTTCCACAGCAGCTGACAAGCACACACAAAGAAACAAACACATGAGTTTATGGGGGTCATCTGATTCAAATCAGCACACCCTACCCTGACCCACAAGGACTCATGACCATCTCATGATGTAAAGTGCAACTTTAAAAGTTTTTAGGTGTTTTTTTCAATCGATCCCAATACTGTTCAAAAGTTCAAAGTCTCACCTGAGATAGTCTCCTGTGAGCCTATAAAATCAAAACACATTACATATATATAATGGCATGGAGTGAATCTTCCCACTGCAAAAAGATGCAGCAAGAAAAGATTGGACCATTGCAAGATCAAAATCTGCAGGGCAAATAACAAATCCTGTAGCTCCATTTCTGACATCTGGGACCTGTTATAAAATCTCTGGGATCCAAATTCCGCTCCTCCTGCTGGGCTGCTTACTGCCTGTGGAAAAGCCCATTCTAAGCCAGCAGCTCTCCTTGATGGTCATCCCATAGTCTAGGCATCTCCAAAATCCTGGTGTCTCCACTGCTACCCACAATTCCATGTTGTGGCCTCTCCTGGCCTCTAGTCAGAGACTATGATCCTTCCCTACATCACCTAGGGGCCATCTCCAAAAAAAAAACATACTGCAAGTTCAATGACCCTCACTTTCCTGCCTTTGTCATACTTCTAAAACCAGTGTCAGGTTAATCCAGTGGGAAATAAATCCAACTCTGAAGAGCAGAAAATTCCTTCAGCATTCTTCCTTTAAGTCCCAACCTTCATAAAGTACTAGCACTCTTCTAACTGTCCCAATGCAGAGCATCTGGCCCAATCTTAACAGTGGTAATCTCTGAAACAATTGCAAATGAACTGAATTGCAGTTTCTGGCCCAAAACTTCATTACTCTTTATGCTAACATATATCTTTCCTGTCCTTCTACTCTGTAATCCACCAGTCACACAAGTTCATTACTTTTGTTGAACTTTTTATGGACAACCTTCATATACATAGAGACAATGTACCCTCCCATGGCCTTCCTTTTCCCCCTTCCCTAAAGCTCTGCCACTGAACACTTTCTTCCAAACTAGTCCTTCTATTTTGATGTCATCATTTTCCCTCCTATTATGCAAGTCTTGTGAGTACTACATACACTACATGTCAGCCACTGTGAGGTCATAAATATTAGCCAGGTGTGATGGCTCACGCCCTTAATCCCAGCAGAGGTAGGAGGATCACCATGAGTTCGAGGCCACCCAGAGACTACATAGTGAATTCCAGGCCAGCCTGAGCTAGAGTGAGACCCTACCTTGAAAAAAAATATATATATATATCATGGCCACTTTGTCTGGAAGACAGTATTGAAAGAACTCTGCCCCTTCTTTTTTTTTTTTTTTTTTTTTTTTTTGTTGTTGTTTTTTTCAAGCTAGGGTCTTGCCCTAGCCCAGACTGACCTGAATTCACCTATGTAGTCTCAGGGTGGCCTTGAACTCATGGAGATCCTCCTACCTCTGCCTCCCAAGTGCTGGGATTAAAGGCGTGAACCACCATGCCTGCCGGTTCCTCCCGGCAGGTAGAGCTGAAGAGAGAGCCAGGCCAGCGGCTCCTCTTGAGGCTGAGCGGGATGACAGGTGTCGGCGCTCAGACCCTCCCCCAAAACACCGGAGAGAAAAAACACACTGGACCGGGAGTCTTGTCGAGGCAGGAACTCGTCTTATTGTAATGAGAGGGTGTATATATAGCTTTGAGAAAGAGGGTGAGTCTCAGGATGGGAAAAAGGTGTAAAGGCCAATATTATTTCACCACGTCAGCAGTAGCTGGGTGGAGGCAGTTTCAGCTTAGGCCTTGCTGAGTCCCTCTTAAGCGGAAGTAGGCCAAAGATAGGTCGCTAAACTCTAGTCAGACTCAGAAAGTTCCACTAGGCCTCACACCTGGGCCTCTTAGGGCCCAACAATGCCCAGTATGGGTCACATTCTTTATACCATCTCTTCTTCAATACTCCCTGAGCTTTGGAGGGTGTGACAGAGAAGTCTTTTGGTATTGTACACTTCACTGTCACTCTCAGAACTTTGAGGTTTGAGTCATCCCAGTGGTCATCACCATCTGAAAAGAGAAGCTTCTCTAACCAAAAGTGTGAGTAGCATTAATATATGGACATAAACATAAGTATTTAGAGGGCAATTTGGTGGGTATTATATGTCCATTTAGTCAGACAACAGTAGTAGTGTCACTTTAATATTTTTAAATTTAAGTTCTCAGGACATGGGAACAGCAGAGCTAGCGTCACACAAACTGCCTCAAGCCCAGTCTGGACAAAGCTCTTCTTCCTGTCATAAAGGAGTGTTGCTGGCATGAACATCCAAACCAGACACAATTTATGGGAGAAAGGGGTTTATTTCAAGCTCATAGATCCAGGGAAAAGTTCCATTAATGGCAGAAGAAATGCTTCTGTACATCCAGAGAGCAAAACTGTAGCATGCAAAACACCAGCACCAGTTCACACATCAAAAAGCAGCAAGCAGCAGGGGCCCAGGCAGAGCTCAGCCTGCTCTGCCTGCCTTTGACATGGAACCTAGATCAGTCCCCAAACACATGTTAGGCCTGGACCCCAGGATCTATACCAAGTGACACCTCTTCTAGCCAAGCAGCTGGAAATCCAAGTTACAAACTTTAATAAAAACACCCGAGGGGGCTGGAGGGATTGCTTAGTGGTTAATGCCTTGCCTGCAAAGCCAAAGGAGCCAGGTTCAATTCCCTAGGACCCACGTAAGCCAGATGCGTAAGGTGGCACATGTGTCTGGAGTTTGTTTGGACTGGATGGAGACCCTGACATGCCCATTCTCTTTTTCCCCTCTCTCTTCATTCTCTCTCAAATAAGTAAATAAAAAAAATATTTAAAAAAAAACACTTAAGGGCTGGAGAGATGGCTTAGCGGTTAAGGCACCTGCCTGCTAAGCCTAAGAACCCAGTTCCAATCTCCAGGTCCCACGTTTAGCCAGATGCAGTGATGCAAGGGCGCAATGCCACACTTGCCCACAAGGAGGCGCAGCCATCTGGATTTCATTCACAGCAGCTGAGAGACTGCTGGTGTGCCCATTGTCTATCTCTCTCCCTCTCCCTCTGTCTCTCTCTGTGTCTCTCTCAAAAAAAAAAAAAATTTTTTTAACCACTTGAGTCTATGGAGGACATACATTCAAACTACCACAGCCTCTACATTCCACAATTTTTTTTTCTGCATTTAGTTCTTTCAACTCTCACCAGAATTGTCCATCAAGGCTTAGCAGTTAGGGCACTTGGGTGTGAAGCCTAAGGACTCGGGTTCGATTCCCCAGTACCTATGTAAGCCAGATGCACAAGGGGGCGCATGTGTCTGGAGCTTGTTTACAGTGGCTATTGGTTGGTGCATCCATTCTCTCCCTCCCACCCCCCCCCACATAAAAAAAATCAAATACTACCCGGGCGTGGTGACACACGCCTTTAATCCCAGCCTTTACTCCCACCCTGAAACTACATAGTGTATTCTAGGTCAGCCTGAGCTAGAGGGAGACCCTACCTCAAAAAAACAAAATAAATAAATAAACTTTTTAAAAAATTTAAATGTCCATCAAGTTCTATTTACAACACTGCAAGGCGTCATGGTCCAAAGTTTCAAATCCTTCGATAAATCAGTTCCACTACCTACAGTTTCTAGACATCACAGAAGATAACCTGCTGCTCTGTGGGTCACCCAGAAAGTTTATCAGAGCAGCCAATGCCATCCCTAGAAACCTTTAGGCCTCTATGTAGAGTTCTACATGGGCACCAGCCTCTCTGAATCCCTGATCTCAGAGGCTCTGCTGTCGGGGGAACACTTACCTGCCAGAAGAGGTCTTAGCAGGGCCATCTAGAGGAATACAATCAACAGAATGTATGTATATTAGAAAAGGTTTATCAAGCCAGGCACAGTGGCATACGCCTTTAATCCCACCACTGGGAGGCAGCAGTAGCAAGATCGCCATGAGTTCAAGGGCACCCTGAGACTATATAGTAAATTCCAGGTCAGCTTGAACTAGAGTGAAATCCTACCTCAAAAAAAGGAACAAAAAGAAAAAAGAAAGATTTATCAGCTTGGCTTACACCACAGGGGCTGGGTTGTTTAACAATGGTCTCCATGCTGGAGAGGATGAGAACCAAAGTACTCAGTCCAGCGAACTGAATGCATCAGTAGTTCCCATGCAGGGCAAAGACCTGAAGCTCCCTGGAGAGTGGCTAGTGTTGAATGTGTATTGGAAGGCCTATGAAGCTGGAACCTGACGTGAGTGGAGGATGGCAGGAGCAGCCATTAGATGATGAGGAAGAAGCGAAGGAAGGCAGACCTCACTGCTTTGTCATAGGACCCTTTAATGTTTTTCCTGCTAATTGGAAGGTGATGCCAACTTTTGGGAATGGAGAGAGGTCTTCCCTGCTCAGTTAATCCTGTCTTGGAATGCCACAAAAGACATGTCCACAGGTGAGTCTACTAGGTGATTCTAAATTCTGTTAAGGAAACAAGACCGAATATCATTCACCTCTGGCATGATTCTGTCAGATTCAGAGGGTGGGAACAATAATAAGGGTAACTTAGACTACTATGGGAAAACACATCTTTTCAAAGGTACTGTACAGTTAAGGTTAGAGTTAGATACTGTTAGGTTAGGGTCTAAGGGACAGTGGACAGGTCTGAAATTTGAGTTGGAGATGTGGTTTAGGATTTACTAGTGTTAAAGGTTAGGGTATAGGATAAGGGATAGTGATCACGGCTAGGACAGAGGACAGAGGTTAAAGTTTAGGGTTAAGGTGAGGGTTTAAGATTTAAAGTTTAAGGAATAATTAATTGTTAGGTGTTAGGAATTAACATTGAGGCTACATTTGGGATAGAAGATGGGGTTTGGTTTAGGATTAGGGTTAGGGTCTTGCTTTGGGTTCAGGTTAGGATAGGGTTGAGATTAGGGGTTAGGGATCAGGGTTAGATTTTAGGGTTAACATGTTGGTTAGGGTTGTGGTTTAAGAGTTAGAGTTTGGGTTAAGGTTAGTGGTGGGGATTAGGGGTTAGGTTTTGAGTAGTATTAGGTTAAGGTTAGGGTAGGGTTGGATTATGGTTAAGTAGAAAATAGGGGTTAGGGTTAGTATTAAATTTAGGGAATTGGAATTTTAATAATTTCTATATATATATTATTTTAAAGACATCCCATAATTATTTGTTGCTTCATATGAAAGATGATTTCTATAACTAGAATGAATAAAGTATATTTTTGTCCAACCATAAACAGGCTGAAAAATCCACTGTTAATCATGTATTTCAGGATTATATGATGATTAACCTTTATGAATTCATTATCAAATTGACAGAAAGTAAGTTTTGAAAATTACTATTATTCATGGTTATGATTGACTAGTATGAATACATCAATACAATTAAAAACTATTAATTTCACTATTTTATGACATTCTTGTTTTTAAAATATATTTTATTTATTTGAAAGAGAGAGAGAGAGAATGGGCATGCCAGGGCCTCCCGCCACTGCAAACAAACTCCAGACATGTGCGCCCTCTTGTGCATCTGCCTTACGTGGGTACTGGAGAATCGAACCGGGATCTTTTGGCTTTCCAGGCAAACACTTTAACCGCTAAGCTCTTTCCAGCCCTCTCTGTTCTTTTTGTTTTCAGACAGGATTTCATCTTGCCCAGGTTGGCCTTGATCTCCTGATCCTCATGCTTCTACTTCCTGAGTGCTGAAATCACAGGCATGTGCCACCGCGTCTGGCTTATTCTGATTTCCTTCTTGCCATTTTTTTTGTTTTTGGGGTTTTTTTTTTTTTTTTTTTTTTTTGGTTATGTTTTCCAAGGTAGACTTTCACTCTAGTCTAGGCTGACCTGGAATTCACTATGTATTCTCAGAGTGACCTTGAATTCTCAGCAATCCTCCTACCTCTGCCTCTAAGTGTTGGGATTAAAGGAGTGCACTACCACACCCAGCTTCTTGTCATTTTTAAAATCCTTTTCCTTAAAGCTAATCCTAAAATCATTTTATTTCATAAAGAGTAATGTTATGATCACCTCTATTCGGGTAGACCTTTCATAGTACACAGTACTTACTAAAGGTATTAGTTACTAACAAATACTCATTGTATCACTTACTTTTCTTGTTGCTATGATAAAATGCCTGACAAAAGCAATCTAAGTTAAAAGGATTTATTTTGGATCATAGTTCATCATGGTTGTTGGCAGGTACGTGGTGTGAATCAGATGTCCCCACAAACTCATGTACTTGGGATGTTAGTCCCCAGGTGGTAGCAATTTGGGAGGGGAGTCTTGCTGGAGGAGGTGTGTTGTTGGGGGTGGGCTTTGGGGTGTTATAGCCAGCTCCTCCTAGCTAGAGTTTGGCTCACTCTCCTGCTGCTGTGATTTTCCACTTGCTGTGGGAGAGGTGATGTCCAGCCTCTGCTCGTGTCATGCTGTCCACTGCCATCATGAAGCTTCCCCTTGAGACTATAAGCCAAAATAAAACCTTCCCTCCCATCAGCTGCTTTTGGTCAGGTTTGTCTTACAAGAAGGGAATGACAACAGCCAGTGTGAGCTAGCTGGTCACACCACACCTGCAGTCAATAAACAGAGATGAAGGCTTGTGCTCAGGTCACATTCTCTAACTCAGTCCATGATGCCAGCTCATGAAATGGCACCACCCACAATAAAGGTGAATCATCCCCCCTCAACCCAGTCTAGAAGCTCCCTACAGACATTGCCAGAGGTTTGTCTCCTAGGTGATTCTGTTTTTTGTTGTTTGTTGGTTTTTTGAGGTAGGGTCTCACTCTAGCTCAGGCTGACCTGGAATTCACTATGTAGTCTCAGGGTGGCCTCGGACTCATGGCGATCCTCCTACCTCTGCCTCCCAAGTGCTGGGATTAAAGGCGTGGGCCACCATGCCTGGCGTCCTAGGTGATTCTGGATCCTGTCAAGTTGACAATCGATACGACCATTACAAACTATAAATCAGACTCCCATCATATTGCAGATTCTGATAGTAAGTTTTCTGTCTACATTTTCTCATTTGCTGTACTGGGAATAAAAGCTAGCACCTTGCACACATTAAGCAAGTGCTCTGCCACTGAATTGTATCCAAGCCCCAGGAAGGTTTTCAGCTGCCTTGCATGTGACTGAATTTTGTGTCAGTTTCATTTCTACAACAGAAGTCCTGCATCCTTCCTCTGCCTCCCAAGTGCTGGGATTAAAGGTGTGTATCACCATGCTCAGCTGATAAATATTCTTTCAAACGCACCTATTTTAGAGTATTTACATACGTACCTTATTCTTGTTGTAAGAAATAATCTCCATGAAGGTTTGAGGTTTATGTACCTCCTAGATTTTTTTCCTAAACAATTACATCAATATTGAAAGAGCATGTCTATCTCAGTACTCTAAATTCACCTTGCAGACCTACCGTGGGAAATAATAGCATTAGGCTTCAGTATAAGGTGAAATCGTGTTAAGGCCAGCACTTTGCCACTTCCAAGATAACTTGTCCTCTCTGAAAAACTGATGCGTCAGTTGGAGAGATGGTTTAGCAGTTAAGGCACTTGCCTGCGAAGGCTAAGGACCCATGTTCAACTCCCCAGAACCCACATACATCAGATGCACAAGGTGATGCATACACACAAGGTGGCCCATGTGCACAGGATGGCATACACATCTGGAGTTCGTTTGCAGTGGCTAATGCCCTGGCATGCCAATTCTCTCTCATAAAAAACAACACCTGATGCTTCCACTGGAGCTGGGGAGATGACTCAGGGGATAAAGTGCTTGTGTGCAAGTGTGAGGACCCGAGGCCATATCCCCAGACCTCATGTAAAAGCCAGACTTTATGTGGGCTTCTGTAATCAATCCTAGGACTTTGTCAGCAAGATGGGAGGTGGAGACAGAAGAATTTCTTGGAAGCTCACAGACTAGTTAGCCTGGCAGCACTGGACAGCAACAATGAGAGACCCAGCCTCAAAACAAGGTGGGACATAGGACTGACCTGAAAAGTTGACCTCTGACCTCCACACATGTACCCACATGTTATTATCTAGTAGTCACAGAGCACGTCCTTGTTCTCACTTCTCCTGTAAACGAACTCCAGATGCATGCGCCACTTTGTGCATCTGGCTTTACTTGGGTACTGGGGAATCAAACTCAGGCTGTCAGTTAAAGACTCACACCCAGCTTTTTACATGGGTCTGGGGTAATTAACTTGTGTTTTCGGACTCTTCCAAGCCCTTATGTTTAAGGGGCAAGTGCTCTACACTGCTGAGCCATCTCCCTAGACCCTGAAACACTTCTAATAATATTTTAAAAATTAGTTTCATGGCAATGTTACAAGAGTTGGGAGAAGTCAGTGACAAATTTGGACTATTCGGCTGGACAGTGATCAGCCAGGTTTGGGAGGACTGTCAACCATGGGAAGTTCTCAGCATAGGGGGGCCAGCCCATGTTGAGAACAGGGAGTCCTGATGGATTGGCTAAGGGGAGATGTTCATGAACAGAAAGTGTTATTTACACTACCCCAGCAAAAGTGAAAGAAATTCTTTATTTTTTATTTATTTTATTTTATTTTATTTTATTTTTTTTTCTTTTTTCTTTCTTTCTTTCTTTCTTTTATTTTTTTTTCTTTTTTTTTTTTCGAGTAGGGTCTCACTCTAGCCCAGGCTGACCTGGAATTCACTATGTAGTCTCAGGGTGGCCCTGAACTCTTGGTGATCCTCCTACCTCTGCTGAGAGCTTCCCCTGATTGACAGTCCTCCTGTTTGCTCTTCGGGGCAGGGCATTTGAATGGGGGGGGTAACTACGGGGATGAGGTGATGGCAGGAACAGAGCTTATTTTCTTTTAGCTCTTACCAATCATATACTTTGATGATTTCCAGGCACTAATAACAATGAGATAGAGATTTGGAGAGGGATGTATGAGGTGAATATTAGTCTGAGATTCTTCGTTTCTCACATAGTTGATTAAGTGGCAGGATTATTTTATGAAATGATTTTTTTTTAGGGCAAGAATGATAGTATATGTATTTATGCATATGCAAACATATATATACATAATCAGAGCATATTGAAATTTTATGTAAAAAGCTCTCTATATGTTTATTAATTTCTCAGTGTTTAGAATTTTATGGAATCATTTATAGTTATTACATTTTTGGACAAGTAAATTTAATTACTATGGAAAAAATATCAATAATTTTCATTTAAAACATAAAATCTATGAAATGATTTTTTTTTTTGAGAGACAGAGAATAGATGTGCCAGCAGCCTCTCAGCCCCTGTGAACTCCAGACGCATTCGCCCTCTTGTGGGCAAGTGTGGCATTGCACCCTTGTGTCACTGGCTAAACATGGGACCTGGAGAATTGAACAGGCATTCTTAGGCTTGGCAGGTAGGCACCTTAACTGCTAAGCCATCTTTCCAGCCCTGAAATGAGTTTTTTATTCCAACAGGATCATGATCTAATTAATAGATCACTAACAAATTCATTCCAGCATCTTCCCCTCTCCTTATTTAAAACTACTTGGTATGAAGCTGAATCTCACATCATGCCTCCTCTTGGGCCTGTTTCTGAGGATGGGCGTGAAGTCTCTCCATGGGCATCTAGAGATTCTGTCTCTAGTGGGGGTGCCTTGGGACTGTTGTGCTTCAGGAGGAAGCAGACTTTCTTCAAGTCTGCCATGCCCTTGGGTCCAGCAGCTCTTCTCACTGGGTTGATTGTAGTTTCCTTCTCTCCTTCCTTCACCATCAGATCCCTCCTTGTCTGTTTATTTCTGCCTCCTTTCTCTTTTGCTCTTGGTCACATGTAAGCTTTTCTTACAGCCTGAAACACAGCTGCCTTCTTTCTTCCCAGTTCTGGTTCCTTCCCTTCTTTAAAAATTGTTCAAGGGAAGCTGGGAGTGATGGCGCATGCCTTTAATCCCAGCACTCAGGAGGCAGAGGCAGGAAGATTGCTGTGAGTTCAAGGCCACCCTGAGACTACAGTGAATTCCAGGTCTGCCAGGGCTAGCGTGAGACCCTACCTCGAAAAAAAAAAATTGTTCAAGGGGCTGGAGAAATGGCTTAATGGTTAACGTGCTTGCTTACAAAGTCTAAGAACCCAAGTTCAATTCCCCAGTACCCACATAACTCCAGATGCACAAAGTGGTGCATGCATCTTAAGATCTTTTGCAACAGCTGGAAGCCCTGGCACACCCATTCTTCTGTGTCTCTTCTCTATCACTGCTTGCAAATAAGTGAGTGAATAAATAATTATTTTAATAAGTTATTCAAGGCAGGATTCCCAACTTAACCTAGTCAGCACAATTTCCTACATTTATGAACATTCCTGGTACATCTGTGGGTCAAATGCCTTGTGGTGGCACTCTAGGTCTACATTAGGCTGGACTGGTTCCTAGAAAAGAGAAAGACTCCTGTTTTGGATAGGGTGTCACAGGTCAGAGCTATGAATTCCTTGTTAACTCAAGGTACTCCTGATGGCTGAGCCCATCCTCCATCAAAAAGCTAAAGGTGAGCGCCATGTTGCCCATTGTCGGTGTGGATTCTTCCCGGGGGCGGGTGTCACAGTGTTTCCTGAGGATGAAAATTCCCCACCTCATCATGTTTCTCTTCATTAGCGTAGGAAAGAGCACAAGAGCTCTCTAAGAGTGTGTGTGTGTGTGCACACGTGTGTAAAGAACATGAATCTTACCTATGTGTGTTGGGGGTGGGGGCTTTTCATATAAAAATGAACAGCCTGAAGGTTAGACTGACATCTATCCACTGGACATCCCCATCTTGGGCCCTGCACCTTCCCCAGCCTCTGTCACCCAGACTCGGCAGGATCCTCCTTGCAACCCCTTTAACCTTCTTGTTCCTGAGCCGGTTGAGTGTACGCACGGGTAGAAGTACAACACAAACTTGCCTTGGCCTGGTATCGCACAGGTAGATATAGGAGGTGGAGCCATGCAAAGAACAGTCGGGTGTGAGCCAAGCACACACCCCAGGTGAGGCCCAGAGCCAGACAAGGCTAGGGAGAAGATCACACAGTGCAGCGACATCTGGCGCTCAGTGGTGTTCCAGCCACCCAGCAGGCCCGCTGGAGCAGTGCGGGATGAAGAGACCCAGAGGGGCACAGCTGCGCTGTCCAGCAGTGCAGCAGCCGAGTTGGCTGGCCAGTTCTCAGTGAAGCTGGGTGTACTGGGGCAGAGGAAGCAATGCAGGGATGTGTGTGCAGGTACGGTTCCAGCCTGGCCAATGGGCACCAGCAGGACCAGACTTCTGAGGGCTGAGATTCCAGGAGAGCACCACCATACCAGGAAAAGGTTTTCAAGGATTCCTATATGAGGTGGTGAGAGAACTGATGTAAAAATCCATTTTTCTTTCATGAGTTACCTTTACTCTTTTAAATATTTTTGTTTATTTATTTGAGCGAGAGAGAGAGAATGGCCACTTCAAACTCCAGACCCATGTGCCTTTACATGTATACTGGGGAATTGAATTTAGGTCCTTAGATTTTGCAGGCAAGTGCCTTAATGGCTGGACATCACTTCTGCCACAGGAGGTTAAAAACAGCAGCAAGAAAGTGAGCCAAATTCTGGAGCTGGCTGTAATACCTTAAAGCCTGCCTGACAACACACCTCCTCCAGCAAGGCTCCACCTTCCAAACTACCATCAGCTGGGAACCAAGCATTCAGAACAGTTTATTTATGGGGGGATGTCTGGTTCAAACCACCAGTGTGACTGTGGGCAAATTATTTAATGTCCTTTCTATAAAATAAGACTACTGCCTAATTTCCAAGAAAGTAAAGGTTTCTCTCTCTCCCAAATAAATAAAAAAATATTTTTAAAGGGCTGGAGATTGCTTAGTGGCTAAGGTGCTTGCCTGCAAAGTCTAAGGAACTGAGTTCAATTCCCCAGTACCCACATAAAGCCAGATACGCCAAGTGGCACATAGCTCTGGAGTTTGTTTGCTGCTGCCGGAGGCCCTGACAGGTTCATTCTCTCTCCCTCTCAAGTAAATAAATAATTTTAAAAAAAAAGCCTCACAGCCAGGTGTGGTGGTGCACGTATTTAATCCCAGCACTTGGGAGGCAGAGGTAGAGGAGGATCGCCATGAGTTCAAAGCTACCTTGAGATTACATAGTGAATTACAGGTCAACCTGGGCCACAGTAAGACTCTACCTTGGGGAAAAAAAAAGCCTAGCAGCAAGCATGGCTCTGGGAGACCTCTCACTGAGTTTTCTCATCACCTCATTTTGATCTTGTCCTCTTTTCTGGGGTTTACCTTCCACTCTTTAGTGGCTCATTACAGCATCTGGTCTACCTCATGGGTGACATTAAAACAATGGAGACTATAGCCGGGCGTGGTGGCGCACGCCTTTAATCCCAGCACTCGGGAGGCAGAGGTAGGAGGATCGCCGAGAGTTCGAGGCCACCCTGAGACTACATAGTTAATTCCAGGTCAGCCTGGACCAGAGTGAGACCCTACCTCACAAAACCAAAAAAAAAAAAAAAAAAAAAAAAAAACAATGGAGACTATGGCCTCACACACTAGGTGATCTCCCCTTATGTTTCCATCTCTTAATAACCACTGAGCTATGAAGCTCAGGACTCATTATTTGAATCAGCCTTACTTGCTGACATCCCCCCAAACCTTCAACTTTCAGTTAAGAAGCCAGGATATTCTGCACTCCAGTGACATAGGACAAAGACATTTCATTGTGTTAGTACACTGCTTTTACCATCAGGAGGTGGTGGGACAGAAAATTAAAACCAGAGCACTTGTCTTTCACAGGACCCAGGCTAGACATGTAGCAAGAGAAGGTGACAGTGTGTATGGTGGGGGTGGGGGTTGTAATGACTTCACTTTCCTCCCAGCACTTCTTTTTCAGTGAAAAAGATCTCAAGTGTGAATGAAAACACCATCAGAATTTCTCCTAGTCACTCACATATAAAATCGTAATTCCTGGAGGTGAAGTTCTTCCCAGGGTCCCCTGGACTTGCCTTCTGGAGTATTTTCTCCCTGCAGTGACTTGCCTTTCCATTGGAAGAAAGCCATTGTTAAGCTTGTGGTGCCATCTTTTCTCCTGGATAAACTATTTGGACTAACCTTACTTTCCTGTGATGCCTTCAGGATGTATTTGAAGTTATTGTTTACAAAAACTTTGACCTTGACTTTCGACTTCTCCTGAAGTATCAGGAGTCTACCAACTTCTCAGCAGAGTACCCTTCCTTTGGCAATGCTAACACAACTGGCCTTGTGCTTCCACCATGTGGTCAAACTATGAAACCGCATCTCTATAGATCTGGAGGGAGGGCACCCAGTGCCTGAAACACAGATTCCCCTGAAATCAGTGAGGCCTAGGACAGTGCTGATTTTTATCTGGGTCTATCCACAGGAGCCCACATTCATCTGGTCGTTTGGATTCCCAAGTTTTCTGGAGATGCTGTTGCTGCTGGTAAGAGGTGGCATTTAGGGGATCACACACCTAGTATCCAGACCGGTCAATAGCTTTGAGCTCTCAGCACCACCACTACAGACAGGATCCTGCCTCACTCTAGACAAGAGGTGACCATAGTGTTGGAGTCTGTACACACTGTTGAACAGGTGGACAATCACACTAGGGGTAATGAATCAAACTGCCTGTCTGTTCCCCACGTCAGTAAAACTCAGAAGAGCCTTGACAATGCCCACCAGAGTTAGATGGTAAAACCCTAGTGTTGAAGACTCCGCAGGCTTGGGCTGCAGGTCACTGAGAAATCAAACTGGAGCTGAGCTGGAAGCTCCTCCCTGTTGACTAGCTGTCAGGATGCTGGAAAGAGCTCTGCCGCCTGTTGGAGAAAAGTCATCAAGGGTATTAACCAGCAGTGGAACCTGCAAGCTTTACAGTTGGTCAGCCAGGACAAATTGCCAACTGGTGCAATGGTATCATGTCTGTTTTGGGGAAAACCAGTAGCTCTATGAGGCTACTGGAGAAAATTCCTGTCTGGTACTGAAAACCTAATCAAAAGCCTATGGCTGAGGTCATAAGCCCTAGGGGGGAAACTACTACTGCTGTCTGGTCAAATGTATATATTATACCCACCAAACTATCCTCTAAATACTTATGTTCATTCCCATATATTTTGGTTAGAGAAGCTTCTCTTTTCAGATGGCGGTGACCACTTGGGATGACAAGATAATGTGGAGAAGTGACAGAGGAGTGTCCAGCACTGAAACATCTCTGCCACCTCCTCTAAGGCTCAGGGTCCATTGTGGAAGAGGTGGCGAAAAGAATGTAAGAGCAACTGTCCAGACAGAAATTAGCCTCTATATACACAACTTCGCAGTGCCGAGCAATACCTTCATAAGACCCTCATAATAGGAGAAAAAGATGATGACATCAAATTAAAAGAGACTAACAGAGAGAGGGAGTTGTGAAGGGGTGGAAATTATCATGGTTCATTTTAAGTATAGAAGTTGTCAATAAAAAAAATTTAGGGGCTGGAGAGATGGCTTAGTGGTTAAGCCATTTGCCTGCAAAGCCAAAGGACCTTGGTTCGATTCCCCAGGACCCATGTAAGCCAGATGCACAAGGTGGCACATGTGTCTGGAGTTCATTTGCAGTGGCTGGAGGCCCTGGCGCACCCATTCTCTCTCTCTCTCTCTCTCTGTCTGCCTCTTTCCCTCTCACTCTCTCTCTTTCTCTCTCTCTCTGTCTGCCTCTTTCCCTCTCACTCTCTCAAATAAATAAATAAAAATTTTTAAAAATAAAGAGAAAAAATAAAATGAAAAATATTGGAAATTTGAATAAAAACTTTGCCAGATTATTTACATTAGGAAAGCTTCTCTCTAGTAGGAAGTCTATATTGAGGTATGAGGTTTGAATACCTGGAAAAGGCTTTGTCACATGACTTACATTTGTAGGGTTTCTCTCCAGTATGAATTCTGTGATGCCTTCTAAGGCTTGAATTTGTATTAAAGGCTTTGCCACAGTTTTCACATGTGTAGGGTTTCTCTCCAGTATGAACTCTGTGATGCCTTCTAAGGCTTGAATTTGTAGTAAAGGCTTTGCCACAGTTTTCACATGTGTAGGGCTTCTCTCCAGTATGAACTCTGTGATGCTTTTTAAGGTTTGAATTTGTATTAAAGGCTTTGCCACAGTCTCCACATGTGTAGGGTCTTTCTCCAGTATGAATTCTGTGATGCTTTCTAAGGCTTGAATCTGTAGTAAAGGCTTTGCCACAGTCTTTACATGTGTAGGGTCTCTCTCTAGTATGAACTCTGTGATGCTTTCTAAGGCTTGAATTTGCGCTGAAGGCTTTGCTACATTCTTTACATTTGTAGGGTTTCTCTCCACTATGAACTCTGTGATGCTTTCTGAGATTTGAACCTCTGATAAAAGCTTTGCCACACTCTTTGCACTCATAGGGTTTCTCTCCAGTATGAGTTCTGTGGTGGTACATAAGGGCTGACCACGTGTGAAAGGCTTTGCCACAGTCTTTACACATGTAGGGCTTCTCTCCAGTATGAACTCTCTTGTGCTCAGTAAGTTTTCTTATCTGAGTAAAGGCTTTGTCACAGTCCTTACATTTGTAGGGCTTCTCTCCAGTATGAACTACGTGATGCTGTTTCAGGCTTAAGTTGCTGTTAAAAGCTTTGCCGCACTGTTTACATTTGTACGGTTTCTCTCCAGTATGAATATTTTGATGCTGAGTAAGGTTTGAAAGAGTAACAAAGGTCTTACCACACTCTTTACATTTGTAGGGCTTCCCTCCAGTACAAATTATGTGATATTGTCCAAGTCTGGAACACTTGGTAAAGAATTTACCACATTCTCCAACATAAACCTTCTGGTGTCGAATAAGGTGTGCACTTTGATTAAAAGCTTGGCTACAATCGTTACATTTGTAAGGCTTCTCTCCGGTATGAATTCTGTGGTGCTGTCTGAAGTTTGAACTGTTGTTAAAGGCTTTGCCACACTCTTTGCATTTATAGGGTTTCTCTCCACTATGAATTCTCTGGTGGTAAGTAAAAGTTGAACCATCAATAAAGACTTTGCCACATTCTTTACACTCAAAGAGTTTCTCTCCAGTATGAATTCTCTGGTGCATAGTAAAGTATGAATGACTGTTAAACGTCTTGCCACATTCTTTACATTCATAGGGTTTCTCTCCACTGTGAATTTTCAGGTGTCGAGTAAGGTTTGAACTTTGACTGAACGTACGGCCACAGTCTTTACATTTATAAGCTTTGTTTTGGTGGCGGGAACTCCGAGGAATACCTTTTGGGCACTGACGAAAGACTTTCCCACGTTTACTGCCTTCGTTAAGGTTCTCTGAAAAAGGAATATGCTGATGTTTATCAGAATTTGAGCCAAAGTGAAAGCTTTTATGTGTGTCAATGCATTCATTAGTTTTATCACCAATATAAATATCCTGGTAGTTATTTATGATAGAATCCTGGCTGAGAGCCTGCCTAGTTTCATTAAATACGCACCTCATTTTCCAAATATCTCCATACAATGATGTGTAAAAGTCCTTTCCATATTCATTAAAACCGTCTATTTTGTGCATCCCCAAGAAGGAAGGCCTCCTCAGAAAAGGCGCAGGGCGGAGGGAAAGGATGGTACCAACATATGTTGTTTACATACTAAATATGTCCATATCTAATAAAAAAATACTTACATGTTTGTGATACAAGATTATCTGAATTTTTCTGCACAGGCATGCAAAATTTGAAACTTGTTTAAAATGTTTGTTTACAAATTTCATTTGTTTATAAAATGTCGTGACGATATTTGGGCTGGAGAGATGGTTCAGCGATTAAGGCGCTTGCCTGCAAAGCCTAATTAATGACCTGGGTTTGATTCCTCAGTACCCAGGTAAAGCTAGATGGACAAAGTGGCTCATTCATCTGAAGTTTGTTTGCAGCAGCTGGAGGCCCTGGCATGCCCATTCTGTCTATTTTTATCTCTCCTTGAAAACAAATAAAAATAATTTCAAAAGAAAAAAAACTGTCTATTTTGGTGTGCAGAGGAGGTATTTCTTGATTGTAGAGTAGTGAACTCTCTGTAAAGGAACTCTCCAGCTGATCACATTTAGAAACGTGTTCCTCATTTTCCAATCTGTCTACAGAAATATTCGAATCCAAGTTTAATCCAATGACACATTTAAAAATTTTCAAATTATTAACTGAATCATGAACTAGGCCTCTTTTCAGGTTTTCTAAACTTCCTCTCAAAGGAAAGGTATGTTTCAAATACTGCTGTGGATATTTACTTATAGAAAGAGCTGGATCTTCAAAAGTAATTGGCATAACTTGAGTTTTTTTCTGAGATGTTTTATTTTCATGATCTCTACTGGCAGAGACATTCTGGCTATTGTTAATTATTGCATATTTGTTATATTTACTATAACAGGCTTTCTGACCTTCACTCTCACCCACACTTTCCCATTCTTCCCTTGAGTGTGAACTGTTAGGAGTACAACTTCCATGTCTTCTCCTTAGCACTTTCAGGAATGAATGTTTTATGCTCTGCTTTGACGAAGCATCTTGGGTATAATGAGAAGTCATAGCTGAAAGAAATAAAAATAATAGATCATCACGTAGTACACGTTGGTGAAAATATTTTGTAAATATAATATGTGAAATTATACCAGAGAGGTGACATCAGCAGGACAGCAAACATAAATAAATCCAAGGAACCCAGTACCCTACAGGTATACGAGTTTGACAAAAATATATGGCCTAAATTTATTTGTGAGACCTCTAAAACCTGGGAACTCAGAGCACTGAAGCACAACACTTAGGCAAGGAAAAACAAAGATTGTGACTTTGGTAAACCACAGCTTTCTCGTCTATAACACAACACTCTAAGATTAGAGAAAATAGTCTCCCAAAACCTCGCCTCTCCCCGAGGAGAAGGAAGAGTAAAACAGGCATGCATTTCTGAACTTCTTGGGGACTGCCTAAAAACTGGTTCCTGTCTACCCTGACATGGAGTCCTGACAACAAAGGTATATACTGGGTGACAGTTTGGACCAAATGAGACCAAAAGTTATATAATACCAAAGAAATAATACTAGCACATAGAGTCTATAGGTGTAGGAGAGCCTATGGGCTCTTTAAGAAGAAATATGGTCCAGCCTTTTCAACTGGAAAAATATAAGCACACGTCCAGAAAAACCACATCATGAAAACATGATTAAGAGGCTCCAGCAATCTGTAGCATGAGACATTCCATACAATGGGACATAAGACTATCTGATTTTATTTACTTATAGATTTCATTAAAAAATTAAATTCAGGGGGCTGGAGAGATGGCTTAGTGGTTAAGGCACATGCCTGTGAAGCCTAAGGACACCGGTTCGATTCTCTCCAGGTCCCACATAAGCCAGATGCACATGGTGGTGCATGTGTCTGGAGTTCGTTTGCAGTGGCTAGAGGCCCTGGCACGCCCATTCTCACTCACTCACTCACTCTCTCTCTGTCTCAAATAAATAATAAATAAAAATAAAATCTTTAAAAACATTAAATTCAGGGGCTGGAGAGATGGCTTAGAGGTTAAGGCACTTGCCTGCAAAGCCAAAGGACCTCAGTTCAATTCCCCAGGACCCACGTAAGCCAGATGCACAAGGTGGTGCATGTGTCTGGAGTTTGGATGCAGTGGCTATAGGCCCTGGAGTGCCCATTCTCCCTCTCTCTGCCCCTCTCTCTCTCGAATAAATAAATAAAAATTAAATTAAATTAAATGTAATTATTATGTACACTGTACATGACATTTTAAAGTAAATACATATAATGGATCTAATTAACCAATACATTTTGTGTTTAGAACACTTTATAGCCATTCTATTAGTGCCAAAGTACCCAGTGAATATTTATGTTCTTGCCCATATACTAATGCTACACTCATTTTTAGTTAGAGAAGCTTCTCTTTTCACATGGCAATGCACAGTGCTAAGAATGATAGTGGAGTGTTAGTAGGTGAGACATCCCTATCACATCATCCAAGGCTCAGAGACCACTGTGGATGAAGTGGCAGAAAGAAAGAGCCAAAGGATGAAAAGGAGTGCTCTGAAATGTCTTTCAGGCTTTTTTTTGGGGGGGGGAATACTTTTATTTATTTGCAAGCACAGAGACACAGAAAGAGAGAGAATGGGTGCACTAGGGTCTCTAGCCACTGTAAATAAACTCTAGATGCATGCACTACTTTGTGAATCTGGATTTTTGTGGGTACTGAGGAATCAAACCCAAGCCGTCAGGCTTTGCAAGCAAGTGCCTTAACTGCTGAGCCATCTCTCCAGCCACCCCCCCGCCTTTTTTTGACACTTGTATTATTCAGGTCTTGTATAGATTTTTTTTTAAAAAGATAACATCAAAGTACAAGAGGGACTAGTTAAAAGAAGAGTACACTGGAAGGGAGATAAGGCATGAGGGCAAAGGAGGGTGGTGGGAGAGAACTATGATCAGGGTACATGTGTACATGCATGCAGGCTGTCAATAAAAAGTTTTTTAAAAAAGAAGCCAGGCATGGTGGCACATGCCTTTAATCCCAGCACTCAGGAGACAGAGGTAGGAGGATCGCTGAGAGTTCGAGGCTACCCTGAAACTACATAGTGAATTCCAGGTCAGCCTGGGCTAGAGTGAAACCCTACATCGAAAATACAAACAAACAAATAAACAAAAAGAAAAGAAAAAAAGAAACAAAGAAACAGAAAGAAGGAAAAGGAAATTAAGGGTTAGTAGTAAATCAGTTTTTCTGTAGGAAAGTTGACCTTACCTACAGAGACCAGATTTCTGTAGTTCTCTACCATCACATCCCTATGTAAATTCCGCTGAGCAGAATCCAGACATTCCCACTCCTCTGGAGAGAAATCAATGGCCACGTCCCTGAATGTCACCAGGTCCTAAAACAAAAATAAATAGCACATTAACTATGTTGTCATTGACAAAGTTCCTAATATGACCCAACAATAATGAGTCAGAAGTTCTGACACTGGCCTTAACTATTCATTGAAATCCTTTTTAATATAATTACGTCTCTAATGTGTTACCTAACTCTGAAAAAGAAAATGACAAATAAGGACCAAAAATAGTGTAGATAATATAAAAATTATATAAAAAATTTAAAGACACTGAATCAAGAATATATATTTGGGGCTGGAGAGATGGCTTAGCAGTTAAGACAGTTGCCTGCAAAGCCAAAGGACCTTGGTTCACTTCTCCAGGACTCATGTAAACCAGATGCACAAGGTGGCACATGCGTCTGGAGTTCATGTGGCAGTGGCTGGAGGCCCTGGTGTGCCTATTCTTTCTCTCTCTCTCAATCTGTGTGTGTGTGTGTGTGTGTGTGTGTGTGTCTCTTTCCCTCTCTCATTCTCTTAAAGAAAGAAAGAAAGAAAGAAAGAAAGAAAGAAAGAAAGAAAGAAAGAAAAAAAGAAAGAAAGAAAGAAAGAATATACATTTGCTGGATGTGGAGGCACACAGCTTAAATCCCAGCACTCAGGAAGCAGAGGTAGGAGGACTGCTGGGAGTGTGAGACCAGCCTGGAGCTACAGAGTGAGTTCCAGGTTAGCCTAGGCTAAGTAAGACCCTTGAAAAAATAAAATAAAAAGAGAACACCAAGAATATATACATTTTAGGGGACTGAGATGGCTCAGCAGTTAAAAACGCTTGCTTACAAAGCCTGACTGGCCATATTTGATTCTCCTATACCCAAGTAAAGTCAGAGGCACACAATGGCACATAAGTCTGGAGTTAGTTTGCAGTGGCAAGAGGTCCTAGTATGCCAATACTCTCTTCTCTCAAATAAGTATTTTTTTATAAAGAATATGTATTTAAGTGCTATACTTACATTTCAAAAACAAATTGTACATACTTCTCAGATGAGAAACTTATGGTGAGAGTACTCCCAAATCTTAATGTGCACAACCATAAATTGGATATTAAAATGTAGACTCTGCCGGGCGTGGTGGCACACGCCTTTAATTCCAGCACTCGGGAGGCAGAGGTAGGAGGATCACCGAGAGTTCAAGGCCACACTGAGACTACATAGTTAATTCCAGGTCAGCCGGAATCAGTGTGAGACCCTACCTCACAAAAAACAAACAAAAAATAAAATGTAGACTCTGAGCTGGGCATGGTGGCGCATGCCTTTAATCCCAGCACTTGAGAGGCAGAAGGAGGAGGATCACCATGAATTTGAGGCCACTGTGAGACTACATAGTATATTCCAGGTCAGCCTGGGCTACAGTGAGACCCTGCCTCGGAAAAAAAAAAAAAAAAAAGTGGTGGATTCTGATTTAGTAATTTCAGGGTGGGAACTGGGTTTCCTAATATGTACAAACTCACTACAGATGTCAATGCCAATTGGCTAAGAAACACTCTCAGAGAGTCATTAGGTAAATATTAAGAGCAGAACTGGGAGCCAGGTGTGGTCACGCACGCCTTTAATCCCAGCATTTGGGAGGCAGAGGTAGGAGGATTGTCTTGATTTTTGAGACCACCCTGAGACTACCTGGTGAATTCCAGGTCAGCCTGGGCTAGAGTGAGACTGTACCTCAAACAAACAAACAAACAAAAAAAGAGTGGAACTTGGGCTGGAGAGATGGCTTAGCGATTAAGGCACTTGCCTGCAAAGCCAAAGGACCCAGGTTCAACTCCCCAGGACCCACATAAGCCAGCTGCACAAGGGGGCACATGCATCTTAAGTTTGTTTGCAGTACCTGGAAGCCCTGGTGCACCCATTCTCTCTCTACCTGCCTATTTCTGTATCTGTCTCTCAAATAAATAAAAATAAATAAGATAAAAAGAAACTATTTAAAAAAAAAGAGTAGAACTGATTAGGAAATTTAAATTGAAAAGGTTTTTATGGGATTTACATTTTAGTAAACAGCAAAGATAGAAACAATCCTTTCTGGTCATTTAAAATCCACTAGATATTACTCTAACAGTTTTTCTTATCTGAATGCCTAAAACTCTTATCTAAGAACAGTAGTACTATTTCCCTTATGACATTTTTTAAAACATCCAGTAAATGGTCGAGGCCATTTTACCCCAGTTTATATAATCTAGAATTCATATAGAAATGTTAAGAAAATGCACAGAACATTTTCATAATGAAATAATGGAAAACACGTCAAAACTGCAGGAAGACTCAAAATGGCAGAGTCAAGGCACCAGCACTCACTCACTTCTCTGGAAGATAAACTCAAAACACCTGCTTTCCAGGCAGGACTGTGAAGAAAGCTTCCACTGTTTACAAACGAAAAGATGACCACTGGGGAATTGAACCTGGGCTACCAGGTTTTGTAAGCAAATGCCTTAAGCCACTGAGCCATCTCCTCAGCCCTATTTATTTATTGATTGACTGATGATTGATTTTGCTGGGATTGGTCAGAGTGGGTATGGTGGTTTGAATGTATGTCCCCATAAACTCAGGTATTTTCAAAAATGTTCATTTATCCATTTTGAGAGAGAAAGTGAAAGAGAGGCGGATAGAGAATGAGCATTCCAGGGCCTCCAGCCACTGCAAATGAACTCCAGATACATGGTGACACCTCCTCCAGCCAAGCAGTTGGAGACCCAAGTTACAAGCTTTAATAAAACACCTGAGTCTGTGGGAGACACACATTCAAACTACCACAATTGTGCTTGGGTTAATCTGTGACTTTGCATCTAGTCGTGTTTGTTTAATGCAACTGGGTGTACCCATGTTTGGTGTGTATGTGTTTAAAATTGTAATGTCCTGAGCTGGAAAGAGAGCTTAGCAGCTAAGGCTAACAATTTGGGCTCAATTCCCCAGGACCCACACAAAAGCAGAGGCACAAGGTGGCATAAGCATCTAGAGTTTATTTGCAGTGGCTGAAGGCCCTAGAGCACCCATTCACTCTGCTATCTCTCTCTGCTTGCAAATTAAAAAATAAAAATAAAAAACTGTGGGGCTGGGCAGTGGTTGCACACGCCTTTAATCCCAGCACTTGGACTGAAGTAGGAAGATCACCATGAGTTCGAGGCCACCCTGAGACCACATAGTGAATTACAGGTCAGCCTGGGCCAGAGCGAGACCCTACCTCAAAAAAACCAATGTAATGTCCTCTTGTTGAATTGTTCCCTAAACCTATGAAGTGACTTTCTTTGTTCTGACTAATGTTGGTTTGAAGTCTATCCTGTCAGATATTAGAACAGCAACCCCTGCTTGTTTCCTAAGCCCATTTGATTGAAATATTTTCCATCCTTTTATGCTAAAGTAACATCTGACTACAAAAGCTAATAAAATGGACATTTAAAGAGGATTACAGTTATTGCTCATCACACTTATTCCTGAAAACAAAGAATTAGAGATTCTTTGTCTTTTTATTTATTTACGTATTTATTTGAGAGACAGAGCGCAAGAGGCAGATAGAATGGGTGCACCAGGGCCTCTAGCCCCTGCAAACTAACTCCCGAAGCATGTGCCACCTTGTGCATCTGGCTTATGTGGGACCTGGAGGGTCAAACCTGAGTCCTTTGGTTTTGCCTTAACCTCTAAGCCATCTCTCCAGCCCTCCTTATCTAGAAAGTCCGGGTTGGCAGTTGCTGCCTTTCAGAACCAGTATCCGATTACTGACCACCAATTTATCTCCAAGAGGATGGAAAACAGATGGGGAACGCCTTCATGTCTAGGAGGTCAGGCAGGTAAAGAAAGGGCATAAGAGGAGATTCTTCTCAGCTCCAAGACAACCAGCTGTTCCTGATACACTCCAGGCTGTCGCCCAGGAAGAGATTGTCAGAGAACAGTCACCAGGCACTCCAAGAGAAAAGGACTCTGTGGGAGCTTGGCCTCAACCCCAGATAGTACTTAAACCCAGGATGATGACAAGGGCTGGAGAGATGGCTTAGCGGTTAAGCGCTTGTCTGTGAAGCCTAAGGACCCCAGTTGGAGGCTCAATTCTCCAGGACCCACATAAGCCAGATGCACAAGGTGGCGCATGTACCTGGAGTTCGTTTGCAGTGGCCATTCTCTCTCTATCTGCCTCTTTCTCTCTCTTTTTCTAATAAATAAAAAAAAAATTTTTTTTTAAAGATGGAATAGTTGTTGAGGACACCCCAATCTATAGTTTCCAATGAGGACTCTGAACCCAAGACATTCTGAAAAAGTAAATGTGCCTTGGAAAATAAAAAAAAAAAAAAAAAAAAAAAGGAACAAAAGCCCTTTCACAGCAGAATGAGGTGAGTTGTTTTTTTTCCCCCCTTACATGTGAAATATTCACTACCTGAGCCAGTGGGGGTGGGGAGAGGAAATGTCAAAATATTGTCAATTTCAAATGCTGCATGGGGAAAAGGGATAGACAATGCTGGGAACTGAAGGGCTAAAACTGGATCTGGAGATTCAGGGAGGAATCTCAAATTTTAAGGATATGCTACCAGCTCTAGGAAGAGAGATGACAAAGGAACAAGATTCTAAAGTTGGACCCTTCTTCTAATGCATTTGAAAGACTCAGGGAAAAGAAATGAGCTGCGGGGAGAAATGAGGGACTGGGGACTTGGATCACAGCATCTCCCCGGAAGGCCAGACACAAAATCACTTTCTCTCTTGAAGACCTTCTCATGGAGACAGCATTGACCAAAGCCAGCTCTAGGCATGGACAGAGCAAGCTGGATTCCTAGCTGCTAGCCTAGAGTCACCCTACACTTCACCTCGACCCACCCTGCAACACTGGTGGACTAAGAGCACTGATCTAGAGCTGGCTGAGGGAGGAACCCAGTCCCTCCAGTCTGCTCTGGTTTATTCCAACAAGCTTCCCTCACCCTCTCGGAGTGTTCAGCACAGTCACCACTTCCCAGCAACCCAAGTGTCCTGGATTCTTCCTAAGGTCTATTACAGGTAGGTCTCAATGTAACAACAGCCTCAGCAGAGCCACTTGGGTCTCAAAACCGGCCATCTGTACGCCAGGACCTCAGATTGGATGCAGGTTCAGGTTCCAACCCCTCAGATTCTGAGCAACAAGGAATAGGATCAGATTAACCTGACTTGGCATAGGCAGTCCTCAGGGTCTAAAGCCAGGGTTAGCTCACTTGGACACTGAGGCTGTAACACCCTGCACATACTGCAACTTCACATCCAGGAGGAAGTACAGGAAGAGCCCAGAAAGGGGAAGGAAGACAGCTGTGCCAGGTTTAGTCAAGCTCTGCTTTGCTAAAATGCAGAGGAAAGTCCTGCCTGAAAATGACTACCAAAAGCCTGTCTAATATGTTATGTAACCATGGAGGAAAGATGACAGAAGGACCACAAAACCAGGGTACATGAGACTTCCATGAAATTTTAAAAGTAAGACACTGGGCCAAGCATATACATTTTCTGGCTGTGACGTACATACCTTAGATCCCAGCACTCAGGAGGCAGAGGTAGGAGGACTGCAGTGAATTCGAGACCAGCCTTGAGCTACAGAGTGAGTTCCAGGTCAGCCTAGGCTAAAGTGAGACCCTATCTTGAAAAAAAAAAAAAAAAAAAGAACCCAAAATATACATTTTAGGGGACTGTGAGATGGTTCAGTAGTTAAAAGTGTTTGCTTACAAAGCCTGACAGCCCTATTTTTTTCAAATAACTTTTTTTTGCTTATTTTTATTTATTTCTTTGAGAGCAACCGACAAAGAGGCAGAGAAAGAGAAAGAGAGAGAGAGAATGGGCACACCAAGGCCTCCAACCACTGCAAACGAACTCCAGATGCATGTGCCACCTTGTGCATCTGGCTTACGTGGGTACTGGGGAATCAAGCCTTGAACTGGGGTCCTTAGGCTTCACAGGCAAGCGCTTAACCACTAAGCCATCCCTCCAGCCCCTGGCAGCCCATATTTGACACACCTCCTCCAGCAAAGCCCCACCTCCCAAAGGCTCCGCCAGCTGGAGACTTAAGTAGGAAGCTTAAACATAAGCTACATCAAACCACCACAGGCATCAACCCCAAAACTGCACACAGTGCCAGGAAGGTGCTGTGGTGTGCTGCAGGCGGTGGAAGGTTAAGAAATGGGGGACTCATCATACTGCTCACCATCATGGTTGAGTGAGGTGGGGGGAACTTTTCAGTGGTGCAGCTGTTTGGGGATCAGATAACACAATACTCAGCAGAATTATCTACAGCTGACAAAACTTGCAAACTAAGGATGTGATAGTTTTGTGAACTATTATAACTCAAGAATTTTTCTATCAGAGACAGTTATGAAAATATACCCATTTTTTATGCAGCCATAATGCAATAAATATTTCCTGTGGCATTTCCTTGAATTCCACTAAAAACCAGTGCTCTGGACTAAAGAGATGGCTTAGCAGTTAAGAAACTTGCCTGAGAAGCCTAAGGACACAGGTTTGATTCCCCAGTACCCACATAAGCCAGATGTACAAGGTGGTGCATACATTTGGAGTTCATTTGCAGTGGCTGGAGGCCCTGGTGTGCCCATTCTCTCTCTTTCTCTCTCCGGCTCTCAAATAAATAAAATATTTAAAAAACAACAACAATGCTCCTAGGGAGATGGGGAGATGATTCAGTAGTTAAAGGTCTTACTCTCAAAGCCCTGTGCTCTCTCAAATAAATAAATTTTAAAACCAGGAGGTAGAGAGATGGTTTGGGTAAACACAAAATGAACACACACCAGGCAAAATATGACTTAAATGGAAGGTCAGAGGGTGCACTCTAATGCTCCCCCAAGTGACTGCACCAGCAGCTTTTATATTTAGATTCAGGCAGTGAAAGCAATGGGAAGTCTGAGCATAAGACAGATCATGAATTTGCATTAGACCAGATCACGATACTTGCTTACAAAGCCTGCTAATCCGGGTTTAGTTCCCCACCCAGTAACCACATAAAGGCAGATGCACAAAGTGGCACATGCATCTGAAGTTCATTTGCAGTGACAAGAAGCCCTCCTGGCCTCTCTACCCCTTTATCTATCTGAAAAAAAAATTATACACATATAAATATATATATATAAATTTAAGGCACTTCTCCATTGATAACCCCACACCCACACTTAGGTGTGTACTACCCTAAGCACCTATTAATTCTGATGCTTCAATCTATATTAATATCCCTTCTTAATAAATCCCAACTGTCATTCATACTGATTTATCCTGAAATTCTTTTTGGTGCAATCAAGAATACTGGCTTTCAGGCTGAAGAGATGGCTTAGTGGTTAAGCACTTGCCTATGAAGCCAAGGACCCCAGTTCAAGGCTCGATTCCTCAGTAGCCACATAAGCCAGATGCACAAGGTGGCGCAAATATCTGGAGTTCGTTTGCAGTGGCTGGAGGCCCTAGTTTGTCCATTCCCTCTCTCTCTCTACCTCTTTCTCTATCTCCCTCTCTCAAATAAATAAATAAAAATTTTTTTTTAAATAGGGCTGGACACTGAAACATCTCTAACACACAAGGCTCAGGGTCCATTGTGGAAGAGGGGGCGGAAAAAATGTAAGAGCCAAAGAAAGAGTAGGACTCCTTTCAACATGCTCCTCCAGACACAAAATGGCCTGGATATCCATGACCTCGCAGTGCCTGACACTACCTACACAAGACCATCATAACAGGAGGAAAAGATCATGACATCAAAATGAAAAGAGAGACTGACTGAGAGGGGAGGGGATATGAAGGAGAGTGGGGTTCCAAAGGGTAAAGTGGGGGGAGGGAGGAAAGTACCATGGGATATTGTCTACAATTAAGGAAGTTGTCAATAAAAAATAAAAATTAAATTAAATTTTAAAAATAGAACTGGAGAGATGGCTTAGTGGTTAAGGCATTTGCCTGCAAAGCCAAAGGATCCCAGTTCGACTCTCCAGGACCCACGTAAGCCAGATGCACAAGGGGGCACATGTGCAGTGGCTGGAGGCCCTGGTGTGCCCATTCTCTCTCTCTCTCAAATAAATAAATAAAATATTAAAAAGCTAAAAAAATTTTAAAAAATCCTGGCATCCCTGAGTGCAGGTCTCTGGAGGCCATCTTCAGGGTGCTGCAGGATGCAGCTAGCCCTAGGCTGGCACACTCACTGCCTGCTGCAACACCGTCCAGCGGTGTTTGGGTAAACGCAAAATGAACACACACCAGGCAAAATATGACTTAAATGGAAGGTCAGAGGGTGCACTCTAATGCTCCCCCAAGTGACTGCACCAGCAGCTTTTATATTTAGATTCAGGCAGTGAAAGCAATGGGAAGTCTGGGCATAAGACAGATCATGAATTTGCATTAGACCAGATCACGAGTTGTTTGTTTAGGTTAATTTCACCAGGAAATCTTTGGAGAAGCTGTGAGATTCCCGTCTTCGAGAAGCTCCACCCAAGGCTCAACGTTTTCCATGTTCACAGGCTTAGTCTGTGCAAAGATTAGCCTTATTCCATCCAATTAGTATTCCAATGAATTTGATCTCCACAACTGCCTAGGACCGTCACCACACACACGCACTTGGGATGCTCTGCTGAGATCCTCCTTGTCATAACCACACGGTCCGCGAAGACGCAGAGGAGTCAATGGGACGCGGTTCCTAGTCGTCGTGACCCCGCGGAGGACCTGACCGCACACCCGCCTGTCCTCCGCCTGTCCCGGCCCGCCCCGCCCCGCCCCGCCCCGCCGCCGAGAAGCCCAGAGCTACCCCAGCGGCGCACTCCGGGGAACCCACACTTACCATCTCGTGGATTCCGAGGTACCTTGGGGATCCCCGGGTTCAGGACCTATAGAGACTTCACGGACATAGGGCTCCAGTGCCAAAGATGGAGGGCTCCGGCGAGAGCCCGCGAGATTTTGAAAGCCTGCCTCCACCTGGCTGTGTGCTGATTGGTCAGTTTTTTTCTGGCACCTCTGAATGGTCAGTTCTTCCCCGGATTTCTGATTGGACAGGGCTTTGGGTTCAACTCTGTGTTTGGGAATAGATGATAACCGACACTGAGGTGAATGAGGCCAGAATGGCAGTTCTTTGGTTGCCAGATTCAATCCAGGGCTTCTGGCTGTAACTATTTTAAGATAGAGCTTCTGCCTTGGTGGGCCTAGCCTGTTAAGGGACATTTGAATTTAACCTTAAATATATAAGTCATATCAACTTATAAACTACATGTGCATATAAGTCACAAATGGAAAGAATGCAATTATTTTTTGTCACTTAACTTTTCTGGTGTTAACTGGAGTTGTAGGGCAAAAACCCCAGCTCCAAGCTCAGCAACCACAGTCCCAAAACACCAATTAATGAATAAGAACCTGGTGTGGTAGCAGGTGCCTTTAATCCTAGCATTTGGGAGGCAGAGGCAGAAGGATCACTGTGATTTTGAGGCCAGCTTGGAACTACAGAGTGAGTTCCAGATCATCCTGGGCTACAATGAGACCCTGCCTTGAAAAAGAGAGAGAGAGAGAGAGAGAAATGAGTAAGAAAAAAAGAGAGATAAACAAGGGTGAAAAGGCAGAGCAAGGAGGTTTAATCAATTTGTACATGGGGAAGAGGATAAATACAGGCTTCAGTGACCTCTAAGTGCATCTTTGGGGTATTGACATGAGATTCAGTCTTTTGTGGAGGAAGGATTGGAGCCAGGGCCTACAAAGCACAATTAAGCAGTCCTGATCAGGGTGTGGTTAGATTGATCATTATCTTAGTGGTAGTTTTGCAAGGTGGTCCCAAGAAGTTGTAATAACTTGAGGGGAGCAATTTGGTTCCCATAATGACTCCTGCTCCAGGGTGGAGCCTCTACATCTCAGATGACTGCCCTCAGTTGGAGGATTGTCTGTCCCAGGGCTCTCCAGTTACTTGGATATAACTTTGGTCCCCTTATCAGCAGTGTTTATCAGTCCGGTAGTTTCTAGACTTCAAGGAGATTGCAGTTATAGGACAATGGCCCAGAGGTACCTACTGGGGGTCTGGAACAGGACATTGTACAAGCTGACAAAAAGATGCATGAAGGAGATCGATACCAAAAAATGAAAGCAGAGATGGAGGCTCTTTATCTTGCTTTTATTGTCCTCTGGGCCCAATTGAGGAGTTCATAATGTTTTTCAACAAAAGTAATTTCTGAGTGTCTATTACATCAACAGAAAATCTTGAACTTTGAAATGGGAAGCAATCCTGAAGGGTTAATAGACTTCCCAGAAAACTAGAGGGAACTAAAGAGTTAATGGTTATCCCTAAGACCAACAAGCCATAAACCTTCAGAAGCATGGCCTTGACAAGCCTGTCTACTCCCAAATGATAAACTAAACTGCCCTCAGCTCAGAAAACCTTGAGGGAACAGAAACTGTCTGGTGGGTTATCCTCCCTAGACAATTTGGCTAAAAAAGCTTATTCTGAGCAAGGACACAGATAACTACAGTTCCTTATCTACTTCCCTTGGACCTGCAGCTGGTACAGCCTGTTTGTCTCAGGATCCCCCTTATAAGCTTGCACCCCAGCCTGGCCCAATACTTCAGCCTTCATCCTGCAGGAAAGCTGAAGTCCCTCACTGTTTTCTCTTAATAAACAGTCTGTCTGCAGAGATCAAATCCAGTGTTCTCTTTTGCTCTTCTCTTACACGTTCCTTACAAATCCCCGAAAGCAGAAATGTCCAATACTAATATAATTGAAACAGAATTTTAGGTTTTCCATTTTTCACCACAATTTTCACATTTCAAATGTTTTAAGTGACTGAGAAAAAGTTGTTTTTTTTTTTTTTTAAAGAGACAGAGAGAGAGGGAGAGGAAGACAGAGATGGGCATGCTAGCAGTCTCTCAGCTGCTGTGAATGAAATCCAGATGCATGCATCCCCTTGTGGTCAAGTGTGGCATTGCACCCTTGCATCACTTTGTATCTTGCTAAATGTGGGACCTGGAGATTGGAACCACTGGAGATTGGAACCAGCGTTCTTAGGCTTAGGAGGCAGGCGCCTTAACCACTAAGCCATCTCTCCAGCCCCTGAGAAAAGGTATTTTAATAACCTCACCCCATATATCTAAAAATTGTCCTTATGTGAACAATATAAAATTTTAATGCAGTATATATACTTCGGGTACTTGTATATACTACTTTTTGGTCTTAAAAACAGTCTCAGCCCCCAGCACATCTCAGTTCAGAGCAGCCACATTGAAGGAGGTCAAGGACCTGGCCCTTCCCTTTTGTGCCACAGGTGAGGTGATTCCCTTCCTTACCAACCCTTCCTACCAATATTTCTTCTCCGAGCCAAAGAGAAAAAGGCAATTCCTTGAAAGAGAACAGGGAGTTCCAGCCAGGAAGACTGGCTCCAAAGGTAAACTACTGCTTCCCACCCTGCTGCTAGTGCAGTCCCATTCCCATTCCAGAAAACAGACAGCAAGCTCAAGAAGACAAGCCCGGGCTGGAGAGATGGCTTAGCGGTTAAGGCACCTGCCTACTAAGCCTAAGAACACAGGTTCCAATCTCCAGGTCCCACGTTTAGCCAGCCACAGTGGTGCAAGGGTGCAATGCTGCACTTGCCCACAAGAGGGCACACGTGTTTGGAGTTTGTTCACAGAGGCTGAGAGGCTGCTGGCCTGCCTATTCTCTGTCTCGCTCTCCCCCTGTCTCTCTATCTCTCTCTCCGTCTCTCTCCAAAAAAAAAAAAAAAAAAAGACAAACCCCAAGGAGGATAGAAGCCTATATCTTTATCTCTGTCCACAGCCCTGACCTACAAAGTTAGAACAAAATAAAGGCAAACTTTTTATTTTGCAATTTGGGCCTCTGATCAAATAGTATATAAGTGTTTGTTTCCTTCTGTGTTAGAATACTATGAGTGTAAGAACCAATCACATACACACATGTATAAATGTTTGTATAACTGAATATCATCTAACAAGAGATCCAACTTGCAATCAGGAGAAAAGGAAATAAGTATTCACATAATGCCTACTGTTTAGCAGGGAATATGCAATCATTGAGTCATCAAATCCTGGCATCCTCCCTGTAATGGGTACATTACTCATATATCACTGGTTAAGAAGCTACTCCAATACTTATCAGCTCATAATTGGGCTGGCCAGAAATTTAGGCTGTACTGGAATTTAGGTTGAACGGGACTCCTTCTGAGCCTGTGGTGAGCTGGTTGTCAACTAGGGCACTTTATTCTAACCCTCCGCCACCCATACTCATCCACCCATACAATAATGTGGGCTTGTTCTCATGTAGATAGCAGAGTTTTAAAAGAAAAGGTAAAAACAGACTGGAGAGATGGTTTAGCGGTTAAGGCACTTGCCTGTGAAGCCTAAGGACCCCTGTTCAACTCTCCAGATTCCATGTAAGCCAGACGCACAAAGGTGAGGCAAGTGCAAGGTTGCACATGCCCACTAGTTAGCGCAAGCTTCTGGAGTTTGATTGCAGTGGCTGAGGCCCTGGCATGTCAATTCTCTCTCTCTCTTTTTCTCTGTCTCTCCATAAAATAAAAAATTATATATATTTAAAAAATAAAAAATAAGTAAAAGTATTCATGACCTTTTGAGCCTAGGTACCAAACTAATACATATTCATAGTTATGACTTTATATGAACATAGCAAATAAGGCCTGCCCATGTCTAAAATTTGATGGAAGCACCAGTCAACAAATATTGCCAATATCATGGATACAGAGAAGGTTGTAGAATTGCTGACATTTTAGCATTTAGTGTCATTATTTTCTTGTACATGATATTTATACAACTTTTCCAAGGAACTTGTCCAAAGGCCACTATTGGGTATCTGGGCTCAACTTTGTCTAACTCCAGGGTCCAAATGCCTCCACAGACCACAGGACTCATGCAACTTCCTCTGCTCTTTTAGGTGTTGGATGATGCCTCTTACTCAGAGAAACAGGATCTGCATTGTTGACTCAAAACACAGCTCTTTCTTGAAAGAGAGTAATAGGAGATATTTATTCTGAACCAAATATGACCATGGTCCAGGGACATGGATTCAGGTTGTCCTGAATGATATATGAGATAGTTTGAATGTATGTCTCCCATAGACTCAGGTGTTTTATTAAGCTTGTAACTTGGATCTCCAGCCACCTGGCTGGAGGATGTGCCCCTGGGGGCAGAATCCTGGGGTCCAGCCCAAAAGTATGTGGGGGGGGTGTATGTGAATTCCAGCCTGTGATGGTTTGAATGTGTGTCCTCTATAGACTCAGATGTTTTATTAAGCTTGTAACTTGGATCTCCAGCCACCAGACTGGAGGAGATGCCACTGAGGGTGTGGATTTGATTTCTAGCCCAAATGTGTAAGAGGGCAACCAACCATCTAAAGATGCTTGAGGAAGGGCAGGGCCCCCTGAACCTCTGCTCACTAGCAACTGCTTCAGACGGGGCAGGCTTCATGCGCCTGTCCTTCGCCGCAATGGAACTTTGATAGGCCCAATCTTGTGCAGGTAATCACACTTGCTGAGAGCTCAAGAAGACAATGGGGACAAGGGAGATGGCTCAGAGGTTAAGACACTTGCCTGCAAAGCCTGCAATTCCCCAGGACCTATGGAATGCCAGGTACACAAAGTAACCCATGGATCTGGAGTTCATTTGTAGTAGTAAGAGGTCCTGGCATAACCATAATCTCCATCTCTCTCCCCCCAGCCCCTGCTTATAAATAAATAAAAATATTTTTTTAAAGAATGGGCTGGAGAGAGATGGCTCAGTGGTTGAGCTCCTTGCCTACAAAGCCTAAGGACCCCGGTTCGAATCCCTAGTACCCATATAGGCTGGATGCACAAGGTGGCACATCCAGCTGGAGTTCATCTGCAGTGACCCTGGTATGCCCATTCAAAAAAAAGAAAAGAGCCATGAGTTCGAGGCCACCCTGAGACTACATAGTGAATTCCAGATCAGCCTGAGCTAGAGTGAAACCCTACCTCAAAAAATAAAAACAAAAACAAAAGATTGAGGAGAGCATGTGGGTGTATCTGGGACTACACCTCTCCATTCGCTGGTGCCATAAGACTGAATCCCAGCCTACCTGCTTGAGCAACACCATAAAGCCTTGGTGCTCCTCTCATTAGAGGCAGCTTCAGGACACTTTCCTTGACATGCTATTTTCCTTGTGTCCCAACATAAGAATTTGGGCTGGGGAGATGGCAAAGCCTGGTGGCCTAGGTTCAATTCCCCAGAACCCATGTAAAGCTGAACATACAAAGTAGTACATGTGTCTGGAGTTTATCTGTAACCATGAGACCCTGCCACTCCCATAAGTACATGCATATACATCCACATGCAAATTTTTTTTTTGGAACACGTAAACCTGTTTCTTTATAAATTATTAACTGGAATTCAAGAAATTGATCAATCCCAGCACTCGGGAGGCAGAGGTAGGAGGATCACCGAGAGTTCAAGGCCATCCTGAGACTACATAGTTAATTCCAGGACAGCCTGGACCAGAGTGAGACCCTACCTTAGGCACAAGGAAATTCAGTCCTTAGGGCTTTGCTCTCTGGAAGAATACCTTTAGGTAATTTTTAAAAACTTTAGCGTCAGGCTGCTGAAGTGCTTGACAGAACTGAATTATTTCTGGAGCCACTTGTAAAGAGGGCAAGTATTCTTGTTGAAGATACTGAATACATTCTGGATCCCGTCTGAGATGAATCGTTTTCAGTGTCACGGCACATTCAGAAAGTGCCAATACTGTTTGTGCACCTGCCAGGTCAAAGGTTTGTTTTAAAGGCGCTAGGAAACATGCAGGGACAATGTGCTTATAAACAAAATCAGCAAATCCCACTGGTCCATCTTTATCTCCCCAGAGCTCCACCAGCTTTGACAGGATGATGAAGCATGTTTTCTGGGCAATGGGATCTGGGTACTCAACTGCTCCTTGGATGACGGTAACCAGCACTCGTTCTACGTTCTCTGCGCCTTGATTTGCAATAACTTCGCTCATTCCACTGCCAGTGACTGTCTGCAGAAAGGCAAAATAGCTCCTCCGCAACATCTGCTTCTCCAACGCTGCAGACTGGTCATTGTCTTCTGCTGGTCGGAGCAGAACTTCAAAAATTGCATGAAGCAGGGGCATGAACATCTGCTGTAAAAATGGGGATACCTGAATCTTAAATTTAGCTGTAATCTGGTTGATTAGTGGAATGAATTCCTGGAGGTCTTTTGCTTCACAGTCTTTGAGCATGTGTTCTGAGGCAGGTGGGATGAAAGGAAGAACTTCTTCCTCAAGGCAAACAATCATTCGATGAAGGAATATACGAACTCCACTTCTAAGAATATCCTTTTGTAAGGGACAACTGAGGGCCGGCAAGAACGCCTGCAAACAGTCCAGATAAACTTCAGAGCAGCCACACTGTTTCACGGTCTGCTTGTTGCTGAAAGCTTTGCTGGTTCGACTGGCAAATCCAACAGCATGGTTGAGACAATCTGCAAGAGATGCTTGTCTTTCTTCATCTTGTGCCAGCATCAGTTTTTCCAACAGAATTTTAAACTTTTCCATTAGGGGAGTCAACAGATTCCTCATTAATCCTTGCTTCCTTTCTGCTGGGTATTCACTATTAACAATCAGCACTCCAGCTGTTTCATAAATAAATAGTTGATCATTGCTACTCCATAAGGACTGGTAACCATTCTCAGGTGGAAAAAGGGTTAATAAATCTTGAATTCTATTCAAAATGTCCTCAATGAAAGGATTCATTTGTTTATTGAGAGATTTGACAAATCTAGAAAATAAGTAGGCAGTTCTGCTCCGGACTTTTGCACAAGAATGCCGCAGACCCCTGTGATCCAGGAAGGCCATTAATACACATGGAATGTGTTGAGGTTCAACTGTGAAAAACTTTTCATATCTAACAACAGTTTCAAAGAACTCCAGTGTCACAGATGTATGCTGATAGGAACTAACTCCTGATGTTACCAAAGTTCGCATCATATCCTGCAAAGCACTAGCTTTTGAAACATCACCTGAGAAGTGAGCACCATGGGACACTGGAAGAGCTTCTGCCAACATATACAGCAATCTTATTGCTACTTCAACTTCCATAAACCATGTAGTCTGCCAATTCTGCAGTGTGGCACTAAAAACTCTGCGAACAAAAGCCAGCAGTAACTCTGGTGAAACTTGAGCAAGTCTGTCCAACAATAACTTTAGTTGTTTTCTATATTCTACAAACATGGCTTCATCTTCACCCTCATTTTCAAAGTTATATTCTTCATCGTAAGTCAGTTTTTTCATGACGGCCAGCATGATTGCCTCTACATTAGCTTTTTGCTGATCTGAGAGCACTGTAAGCTGTTTCAAAATATGAAGATAATCATAACAAAACCCAATAATGTTAGAAGAAATGTCATCATCCTCATGAACTAGCAGCTGTAACATAAGTGCCACTTTTGTCTTGATAGCTTGGAGTGCCTCTTGAGCATTCTTGATATCCCCATTCTTAATTAATTTAGTCCAGCTAACTATCAATGACTGTCCCATTCCATTTACCAGCTTAGAAAATCTTGCCAGGGAATCCACATCTTCTTCCTGGTCAATACTGAAAAATCCAGCAGTCTGTAATACTTGACACAAGGATTCTACTAGCTTCATTTTATCAATAGGATCCATTCCTTTATTTACAATTTCAAATAAACAGTCACATGCTTCCTCCTGTAGAACTTCTACTGACATATGACCTAGCAGCATATCTATAAACCTATCATTGGCTATAAGGGATAAGTCTATCCAAGAGACATAAGCCCCAACTACTTCAAGGCACTGACATGTCACTTCTGAATTTGTATACTGATAATTTTGTAAGATTTGGTACCACGATTCCACCAGATTTGGAATGCACTGTTCCCTCATAGTATCTTTTATCAAAGTATTCCTACGAGCTTCCTCTGATGTATGAACCACATCACGATCCACCAACTCAGAACCAATGGCCATGAGGATTCGGAGGTACAAATCTACTCCCTTGGGGTTTAGGTCCACAACTGAGAGAATGTCAAAAACAAAACAAAACAAAACAAAAAAACAACTTGGGCCACTTAGTGAGATATTATGTAATAAAAAGCAAGGCGAAGACTTGGGGATTCAGCATCTGAGCTTGAAGCCACAATATTAGTGTCTCCCTAATTAGCTGTTGTTGTGTGAGACCCCAGGGCTAACTTAGCTGCCCTTTGCCCCTGTTTGTTCTGAGGAATTTCCAGAGAGCAAGTTCTGAGAACCCAATGTCTTAGGGAGTATCCACCAGACCCAGATGGTATGTAAAGATCAACCATAAACTCCAGGAGTCGTTAGGGAGTTTCCACCAGACCCAGATGGTATGTAAAGATTAACCACAAACTGGCCCATAGGGCCTAGAGATAAGCACTGACCAGTAAAGGTCAATGTACAGGGACCGATGACTGTCTGCCTCATGTGGTGGGACCATAAACTGTGGTTTTTGGCTTTAAAAACTGTGTGCTCTGACTGATTGGGGTCGCTCCCTCTTGAGAACGGACGACCCCAGCGCTGGTTTCAACAAAACCTCTTGCTGTTTGCATCAGCATCCCTGTGTGAGTAGTCTCTGGGCGGGGTGCGTATACCCTGGGGCCTCTGGGTCCCAACATTTGAACAGAGGTTAGTTCTGAATATTTGTATTTAACTTGATGTTCTAATACTTGAAAGCAGAAAAACTTTATGTAATCATCACTGTCTGTTCTCTGTGCTAGAGCTTCTGCACACACCTGCCAGGCATCTGGGGAAATCTTTAACTGCTCAAAATAGGCCAGGGCCCTTTGTCTGAAGTCTGAGTCAGCATTTGGATTTAGGCCTAAAAGAGCCTGTTCATCCATCCCTGCTGTTAAACGTGGAGTTTTCTGGGTACAATAGTCGTGGTCTCTGATCCCACAGAAAAATCCACAAACATCTTTTAGGAATGGTGAAGCCAGGATCAGATCCAGGTTACAAGAAGCCTGTACTTTTCTGCCTTCCTTGAACCTTCCCTATCCCTCCATCTCTGTTGCCCGCCTGCACTCTCTCCCGAAGGCCGGCCAGCCGAGCGAGCGAGCGAGCGAGCGAGCGAGCGGCCGCGCACGCAGGACGCGGGGAGAGCGGCCCTCCTGGCGGCTGTGGTCCTCCGCCACCGCCACCGCCGCAGCGCAGCGCAGCCCAGCGCTCCCCACCGACACCGAGCTGTCCGGGCCGCGCTCCCTTCCCCGCTCGGCGTGCCCGGGCGCCTTCCCTGGCGGGACACGGAGCAGGCAGGCAGCGGGCGAGGTCGGCGCCCCTGGAAGGGAAAGAGCGTGAGGACCGGCTAGCACCGCCACGGCCGGCCGTCGCCGCTGAGACAGCGCGAAGCGCGCTCCCCGCGTCGGTGCCGCGCGGACCGGCGCCAGCAGCCTCATGGAGAATCCCGACGGCCGCCCGCGGGCTGGGGCCCGGGCCTCCACATGCAAATTTTTTAAAACTTTTTATTGACAGCTGCAAATATTTAAAAAAATAATAATAAAGAGCCTTATTCCCGTGACACGTGGTATCCCTCTGCCTGATTCTCCTGGTACAGACAATAAGAACCCCCAAAATTGATAATGATGCAGGATTTGGGGGTTCAAGAGGGGTCTTCCAAACTTATGAACCTCAATTTGGGGTCCTTATCTTATTTAACAAAGAATTAATAAAAATTGATTCAAGGGCTGGAGAGATGGCTTAGTGGTTAAGGCACTTGCCTGTGAAGCCAAAGGACCCAGGTTTGATTCTCCAGGTCCCACTTAAGCCAGAGACACATGGTGACAAATGCATCTGGAGTTTGTTTGCAGTGGTTAGAGGCCCTGGTGCACCCATTCTCTCTCTCCCTCTCCCCCTGTCTCTGTCTCTAATAAATAAATAAAAATAAAATCTTTTAAAAAATTGACCCAAGAGCTGGAGAGATGATTAGGTGGTCAAACGCCTTGACTGTGAAGCCTAAGGATCCTGGTTTGAGGCTCATAGTCCCCAGTACCCATGTAAACCAGATGCACAAGGTGGCACATGTATCTGGAGTTCATTTGCAGTGGCTGGAGGCCCTGGTGTGCCCATTCTCTCTTTCTCTGTCTGTTGCTCCAAATAAATAAATAAACAAACAAACAAACAAACAAAAGAAACTGACTCAAGAAGGATAAATCATGAATTATTGGGTTTATTTAGGGGGAGTTCACAAATTGTGGGGTTTATTTAAGAAAAATTAAGAGCCGGGCGTGGTGGTGCACGCCTTTAATCCCAGCCCTTGGGAGGCAGAGGTAGGAGGATTACCGTGAGTTCAAGGCCACCCTGAGACTACATAGTGAATTCCAGGTCAGCCTGGGCTAGAGTGAGACCCTACCTCAAAAACCAAAAAAAAAAAAAAAAAAAAAAAAAAGAAAAAGAAAAAAAAAGAAAAGAAAAATTAAGGTCTAGGAAAAGGTTGGAGCAGAATCACAAACATGTGAAAGATAGAAACACACTCGTGTGAAAGGCACAGCATAGTTCGTGAAGTTCATTTAAGAGAAAGTTCGTGAAGTTCATTTAAGAGAAATGAATGTCTAGGAAGAGGCTGGAGCAGAGCCACGGGCACTGGAAGACAGGACCTAGGAGCTTATGCAGGAGATTTAGAGGAAACACGCACTTCTGTGAAGAGCACAGCATCCGCCCTGAGCCTCCCCATCCGATGGAAGAAAGTTAAGAGTAAGTGGAGGTGGCTTAATGAAGAATAGCAGAGGGAAAAGCCAGGAGTGGCGGCCCACGCCTTTAATCCCAGCACTTGGGAGGCAGAGGTAGGAGGATCGCCATGAGTTCAAGACCACCCTGAGACTACATAGTGAATTCCAGGTCAGCCTGAGCTAGAGTGAGACCCTACCTTGAAGGAAAAAAAAAAAAAAAAAAAAAAAAAAGAGCAGAGGGAAAGTACCAAAGAAAAAACCGGAAAATTCAGATGAGCAATGGGTAGTAAAGAGAGTTACACTATGGTTACCTCAAATTTTAAAAAACGACACAGGTAGCAGACCCAGAGTTTAGAGAAAGCACCCACATAGTAGATCTAGAGTGTAAAGGAAATACACAGGTGGTACACTCAGAGAAAATCAGACATGTAATTCAAGTAAGAAGTTACCCCAAAAACTTTAGAAGGCAGGCAGAAAACTACCCAGGCCAAGAACCAATGTTCTCCTCTACCCACCCCAGCTTGGTAGGCAGAGCCAGACTGACAAGGATCCAGGCAGACATCACAGAGCAGGGAGAGGGCGGAGATCAGCACCAGCAAGCTTTTATAGTCAGTTTTTTTCCTCAGGTATCTAAGGGGAAGACCTGATTGGTTCGCAGAGTCAAGGGGCTGACCCAAAGGCTCAGTGTTCTCGACTGTGGAGGTGGCAGGGAGCGCTGCTGTTGTGGATGAAACTGAATCAGACACGAGTTCCATTCCTCCCATGGAGGGATGGCATCTTCTGATGCTGTCTTTGGGCTCCTGTCCCTAACCGAATCTGCCTCAAAGAAGCTAGCTTTCACCTGAGTCTCCTTTAATAACGCTTGTATTTTAGGATAATACTGAAATTCCTAGTCAGAACAATTAATTGAATAATAGAGAAAAATTCCAAATTGGAAGAAAGTAATAAAGGTATCATTGTTTTTGTGACTATTTTTTTCTGTGTAATTTTTTTTTTTTTTAATTTTCAAGGTAGGGTTTCATTCTAGCCCAGGCTGACCTGGAATTCACTATGTACTCTTAGGGTGGCCTCGAATTCATGGTGATCCTCCTACCTCTGCCTCCCAAGTGCTGGGATTAAAGGCATGTGCCACCATGCTTGGCAAAAGTATCATTGTTTTTAAATGACATGGTCATACAAACTTTGAAACTTAGAGCTAAAAAAAAATATTCAGAAGGGTTGAAGAGATAGCTTAGCAGTTAAGGCGCTTGCCTGCAAAGCCAAAGGACCGAGGTTCAATTCTCCAGGACCCATGTAAGCCAAATGCACAAAGTGGTACGTGCATCTGGAGTTTGTTTGCAGTGGCTGGGAGGTCCTGACGTGCCCATTCTCTATATATTTGCCTCTTTCTATCTCTCTCTAAAGTGAATAAATAACATTTATTTATTTATTTATTTGAGAGAGATAAAGAGGTAGAGAGAGGGAATGAGAGAATAGGCATGCCAGGGCATCCAGCCACTGCAAACAAACTCCAGAAGCATGCACCACCTTGTATATCTGGCTTATGTGGGTCTGGGAGAATCGAACGTGGATCCTTTGGCTTTATAGGCAAGCGCCTTAACCACTAAGCCATCTCTCCAGCCCAAATAAAGTACTTAAAAAAAAGAATGGTGGGGCTGGAGAGATGGCTTAGTGGTTAAAGCACATACCTGCAAAGCCAAAGAACCTCGGTTCAATTCCCAGGACTCACGTGATCCAGGTGCATAAGGTAGTGTATGCGTCTGGAGTTTGCTTGCAGTGGTTGGAGGCCCTGGCACACCCATTCTCTTTTGTCTGTCTGCCTTTCTCTCTCTCGCTCTCAAATAAATAAACAAATAATAAATAAAATAAAATAAAATAAAATAAAATAAAATAAAATAATAAAAAGAATGGTGGATACATTCACCTGCCCTAGTGCCTGCCCTACAGATCAAAAGCCATTCAGTTTTCCCAGGGTTCCAAGACCACCTAAATCCAAGGCCCCAAAATGGCAGAATCCACTGCAGAACCAGCAGCAGTCTTGTGACCCACCTGTAGGACTGGCTAGAACAGGTGAATGTAGACAGCTACATTCACCAAAGTGTCCCCACCCCAAGCTTCTGTTATGTAGAGTTTTAGGTTTATGTGGCACCCAGCAAAGAGCAGAAGCAAACCAGACCTAGAAAGAAACTACGTTTGAACATGCTCTTTCCTTGCCCTTTTCAGAAATTATGAAGGTCTCAGGAAAACAGTCAGGCCATGGACAGATAGATGGCTTTGTTTTGCTGCGATCTACAGCATAGCCTCAGTGTGCAGAAAATAATTGTGTTTTTAGATAAGAAAATTTTCACTCCCCCCTCCAGCCCTGCTTCTTCCTTGTGCTTTCCCCTTCAATGGAGCCTCCCTTCCTCTTTCAAACATTCATAGGAGAAAGCTAGCTTAAAAAAAAAATTACTGACAACTTCCATACTTACAGTCAATAAACCATGATCTTTCCCTCCCCTCCCCCATTTTCCCCTTCACAACTCCACTCTCCATCATATCCCTTTCCTCTCTCCATTAGTCTCTCTTTTATTTTGATGTCATCATCTTTTTCTCCTATTATGAGGGTCTTGTGAAGGTATTGCTAGGCACTACGAGGTCGTGGATATCGAGGCCAATTTCTGTCTGGACAGTTGCCTTGTCAGGAGTCGTATCCTTCCTTTGGCTCTTAAGGTCTTTCCACCACCTCTTCTGCAATGGACCCCTGAGCCTTGGAGGGTGTGACAGAGATGTTTCAGTGCTGAGCACTCCTCCATCATATCTTCTCAGCACCATGTTGCCTTTTGGGTCATCAGAGTGGTCATCATCATGTGCCCATTCTCTATATATTTGCCTCTTTCTATCTCTCTCTAAAGTGAATAAATAACATTTATTTATTTATTTATTTGAGAGAGATAAAGAGGTAGAGAGAGGGAATGAGAGAATAGGCATGCCAGGGCATCCAGCCACTGCAAACAAACTCCAGAAGCATGCACCACCTTGTATATCTGGCTTATGTGGGTCTGGGAGAATCGAACGTGGATCCTTTGGCTTTATAGGCAAGCGCCTTAACCACTAAGCCATCTCTCCAGCCCAAATAAAGTACTTAAAAAAAAAGAATGGTGGGGCTGGAGAGATGGCTTAGTGGTTAAAGCACATACCTGCAAAGCCAAAGAACCTCGGTTCAATTCCCCAGGACTCACGTGATCCAGGTGCATAAGGTAGTGTATGCGTCTGGAGTTTGCTTGCAGTGGTTGGAGGCCCTGGCACACCCATTCTCTTTTTGTCTGTCTGCCTTTCTCTCTCTCGCTCTCAAATAAATAAACAAATAATAAATAAAATAAAATAAAATAAAATAATAAAAAGAATGGTGGATACATTCACCTGCCCTAGTGCCTGCCCTACAGATCAAAAGCCATTCAGTTTTCCCAGGGTTCCAAGACCACCTAAATCCAAGGCCCCAAAATGGCAGAATCCACTGCAGAACCAGCAGCAGTCTTGTGACCCACCTGTAGGACTGGCTAGAACAGGTGAATGTAGACAGCTACATTCACCAAAGTGTCCCCACCCCAAGCTTCTGTTATGTAGAGTTTTAGGTTTATGTGGCACCCAGCAAAGAGCAGAAGCAAACCAGACCTAGAAAGAAACTACGTTTGAACATGCTCTTTCCTTGCCCTTTTCAGAAATTATGAAGGTCTCAGGAAAACAGTCAGGCCATGGACAGATAGATGGCTTTGTTTTGCTGCGATCTACAGCATAGCCTCAGTGTGCAGAAAATAATTGTGTTTTTAGATAAGAAAATTTTCACTCCCCTCCAGCCCTGCTTCTTCCTTATGCTTTCCCTTCAATGGAGCCTCCTTCCTCTTTCAAACGTTCATAGGAGAAAGCTAGCTTAAAAAAAATTACTGACAACTTCCATACTTACAGTCAATAAACCATGATCTTTCCCTCCCCTCCCCCATTTTCCCCTTCACAACTCCACTCTCCATCATATCCCTTTCCTCTCTCCATTAGTCTCTCTTTTATTTTGATGTCATCATCTTTTTCTCCTATTATGAGGGTCTTGTGAAGGTATTGCTAGGCACTGCGAGGTCATGGATATCGAGGCCAATTTCTGTCTGGACAGTTGCCTTGTCAGGAGTCGTATCCTTCCTTTGGCTCTTAAGGTCTTTCCACCACCTCTTCTGCAATGGACCCCTGAGCCTTGGAGGGTGTGATAGAGATGTTTCAGTGCTGAGCACTCCTCCATCATATCTTCTCAGCACCATGTTGCCTTTTGGGTCATCAGAGTGGTCATCATCATCTGAAAAGAGAAACTTCTCTAAAAGTGAAAGTAAAAGCTACTTTTTTTTTTTTTTTTTTTTTTTTTTTTTTTTTCGCGGTAGGGTCTCACTCTAGCCCAGGCTGACCTGGAATTCACTCTGCAGTCTCAGGGTGGCCTTGAACTCTCAGCGATCCTCCTACCTCTGCCTCCCAAGTACAGGGATTAAAGGCGTGCACCAGTACGCCGGGCTCAAAGCGAGCTTTTTTAAGGCAGTCTCAGTTAGGCATTGAGGCTGAAGGAGAACCAGGAGGTGCCAACTCGCTCACCCTGGCACCAGAAACTCTTGGCAAAAAAAAAAAAAATGTCTGATTGAGACTGATCCACAGTGCCCCTGCTGCGCACACTCTACTGCCTACCTGGGTGGGCTGACCCTCAGGTTCATCCTCCAAATTTACCAGCCAATCAGGTCAATCAGGTCTTTGAAGGCTATGGCCTTTCAGCCCCTCTCTATCCTCCCTCTGGATGCAACCCTCAGTGTGTGTGTGTGTGTGTGTGTGTGTGTGTGTGTGTTCCCTTTGCTAGGGCCCCAGGGACACACGTGAGTTCTCACTTTAATTACATGTATGATTTTTCTTTGCTCTCAGCAACTTGCTTGCCTGTGTGCTAACTCTGAACTCAGGGTAGCCATGCATGTAACCCTCTTCATCACTCATTCAGATCCTCTGAATCTCTTAGTCTCTTCTTTGCTGTCTGCCCTGTTATTTTTTTTTCTTGTGCCTCAGTTTCTCTCAAGTCCACCTAAAAAAAACTGGATGTGCTTACATCTCTACTCCAGTTTTTTCCCAATGACCCTCAATTTCTCTCCTACTTTGATACTTTCCCTCTCCAGGAAAGCACATGGAGATGCCATGTGTGCTTTTTCTGAGCCTCTCTACATATACATCCAAGTTCTGCTTTCCATGTGCTTACAACTCTGTTTCAGTCCTTTTCTATTTATTTATTTATTTTTTAGAGAGAGAGAGAATTGGCACACCAGGGCCTCAGCCACTGAAATTGAACTCCAGGTGCTTGTGCCACCTGGTGGGCACATGTGACCTAGCACTTGCTCACCTTTGTATGTCTGGCTTATGTGGGATCTGGAGAGTTGAACATGATCCTTAGGCTTCACAGGCAAGCGCCTTAATCATTAAGCCAGACCTCAATTTCCTTCTCTTTTTTTTTTTCTCTCTCTCTCTCTGTCTCTGTCTCTTTTGATTTTTCAAGGAAAGGCCTCACTCTACCCCAGGCTGACCTGGAATTCACTATATAGTCTCAGGGTGGCCTCAAACTCATGGTGATCCTCCTACCTCTGCCTCCAAGTGCTGGGATTAAAGGCGTGCACCACATGCCTGGCTTCTCAGTTTCTCTTAAATGAACCTTATAAACTATACAGCATTTCCACATGGGAGCATGTTTCCTACTTTCCATGTGTTTAGCTTTCCTTCCTAGACCCCTACCTCCCTTAAATAAACCCCACTATTTGTGATTTCCCCCTAAATAAACTTAACAATTCATAACTTATTCTTCTTAAATTCATCTTTATTAATTTTTTTATTTTAGAGAGAGTAGGAGAGAAAAAGAGAGACAGAGGAAGAGAGAGAATTGGTGCACCAGGGCCTCAGCCACTGAAATCCAACTCCAGATGCTTGTACTACCTAGTGGGCATGTGTGACTTTGTGCTTGCCTCACCTTTGTACATCTGGCCTATGCAGGATCTACTGAGTCGAGCATGGGTTTATAGGCAAGCACCTTAACTGCTAAGCCATCTCTCCAGCCCTGTCTTTATTCTTTATTAAAGGTAGGAACTTGGGGCTCATAAACTCTGGGGGACTCCTCATGAACCCCAAAATCCTGCATCAATACTATGTTTTCTTTTGCCCTTTATCTTTTTCTCATCACCTCTTTGTTTGTTTGAGACAGGGCCTCCCTTTAGCCCAAGCTGACCTAGAGCTCACTCTGCAGCCCAAGCTGTCCTCAGTCCTCCTACCTCAGCCTCTGGAGTGCTGGATTATAGGTATGAGCCATTGTGCCTGGCTTTGGCTTCTTCCACTTGAAGCATTTATTAAAAGGGGCTTTAAGAAGGAATATTTTTCTCCTGTAACTCAGAATGTTACCAACCAGCCATTTGTGGTGTTACCAGCTCTTAGTATTTCCAGTTCAGCCTTTGGATTCTTTTTTTTTTTTTTTTTTTTTGGTTTTTCAAGGTAGGGTTTCACTCTGGCCCAGGCTGGCCTGGAATTAACTATGTAGTCTCAGGATGGCCTCGAACTCACGGCAATCCTCCTACCTCTGCCTCCCGAGTGCTGGGATTAAAGGCGTGCGCCACCACGCCCGGCTAGCCTTTGGATTCTTTAAAAAAAAACATTTATTTATTTGAGAGAGAGAGAGACAGACAGACAGACAGTCCTAATATGAGCACACTAAAACCTTCTGCCACTGCAAATAAGCTGCAGATGCATGGGACACTTTATGCCTTTGGCTTTATGCGGGTACTGGGGAATCAAACCCAGACCATTAGGGTTTATAAGCAAGCACCTTTGACCACTGAGCCATCTCTCTATCCCAGAAGCACTCGGGAGGCAGAGGTAGGAGGATTGCCTTGAGTTCAAGGCCACCCTGAGACTACATAATGAACTCCATGTCTGCCTGGGCTACAGTGAGACCCTACCTCGTAAACCCAAAAAGCAAATGAAAAAGTAAAAGAATTCACAAAGAAGCAAATAATATTATGTGAATGAGGCTTTACTGGGGCTTATGCTTGAATATACAGGAATCACCTCATGGATCAGAGTGCCTGGACTGCTCTCGGAGAAGCCAAAGAGGAAAGCTTCTATAGTCTGACATAGCTTGGGACTTCTGCACTGAGGCAACGCAGGACACAGTGGCGTGCTCGTGTGCACTTTGTGTATTTGTGCTTGGCTTGGGACAGACTTGTGATTGCCACCCAGGGGCTATCAAAGGGTGGCTTTCTGTGCAAACAGGCTGCAGCAAAATCCCTTGGCAAGTGTGGAAAGAAGCAGATGGCACAAATAGTGCTCTCCTGCAAAAACCTGTTTCTTGTGAAAGATGCAAGGCATGTTTGGGAAGCCAGGCCTTTCTTATTCTGTCTCAAGAAGGTCCTTTGTCAGGACCCAAGAGCAATTCCTTTGAAATATAATCATCAATGAGGAAATAGCCTGTCTCCGTCCCTACAGGAAATTGAAGTCTGTACTTGTCCACTGTCCCCCACACAGCTGGCCATTGTCCTTTGTCCTTTGGCACTTCACCTTTGGCACTTCACCCATTCCTAAATGCCCTGCACTGATTCTCCTTCATTCTCCCTTACAACACCCAAACAACTTCTGCACAAGTCAGAATGAGCTGCCCTTTCCTCATCTATCACTGAATAAAATCTACTCCTGAGCCAGGCATGGTAGCTCACACCTTTAATTCCAGCACTTGGGAGGAAGAGGTAGGATGATCTCTGTGAGATCAAAGCCAGCCTGGAACTACAGGGTGAGTTCTAGGTCAGCCTGGACTAGAGTGAAACTCTACCTTGAAAACAAACCAACAAACAAAATCTATTCCTGGTCTGGAGAGATGGCTCAGTGCTTAAAGGTGCTTACTTACAAAGCCTGCTGGCCCAAGTTTGATTCTTCAGTACCTATGTAATGTCAGACACATAAAGTGACATACATGTCTGGAGTTTATTGGCAGCACTACGAGTCCCTTGTGCCCTCATACATACACACACTCTCTCAAATAAATAAATTAAAAAAATATTTTTTTGGTTTTTTGAGGTAGGGTCTCACTCTAGCCCAGGCTGACCTAGAATTCACTCTGTATTCTCAGGGTGGCCTCAAACTCATGGCGATCCTCCTACCTCTGCCTCCCGAGTGCTGGGATTAAAGGCGTGAGCCACCACGCCCAGCACTTAAAATATTTTTAAAGATGAAAAATAAGATAAAATCTGTTCCTACCCCTTTCAAAATGTCTGGCTGGGGTTGGAGAGATGGCTTAGCAGTTAAGGTGCTTGACTGTGAAGCCTAAGGACCCATGTTCAACTCTTCAGATCCCATGTAAGCCAGATGCACAAGGTGATGCAAGTGCTCAAGGTCTCACATGTGCACAAGATGGCACACATGTCTGGAGTTCAATTACAGTGTCTGGAGGTCCTGGCACACCAACTCTCTCTCACACACATTCTTTCTCTCACTCTCTCACATGAAAAAAAAAGCCAGTCTGTTGGGTTTGCCTCAAAAAAATATTTGGCTGTATTGATTTTTAAAATAATTTTTATTTATTTGCATGTATATGTGTGCTTGTCTGGATTCACATGGGTGCTAGGGAATTGAACCCTGGGCTGGCAGGTATTGTATGCAAGCATCATTAACATTTCAGCCACCTCCCAAGGCCTGTATTTACTTTTTTTTTTTTTTTTTTTTTTTGGTTTTTTGAGGTAGGGTCTCACTCTGGCCCAGGCTGACCTGGAATTAACTAGGTAGTCTCAGGGTGGCCTTGAACTCACGGTGATCCTCCTACCTCTGCCTCCCGAGTGCTGGGATTAAAGGCATGCGCCACCACGCCCGGCTTGTATTTACTTTTGACACCACCAGAAGTGGAAATTCTGGAGTTAAGAAAGCCACTTCTGGGCCAACCATGTTTTAGGGACCCCTCTGTAAAGGGGAGCCTTCCTTTACTTTCACTTTCAATGAAACTTTGTTGGCTTTCCTTTTTAAAAAGTTGAAAATAAAAAGAAAGCCACTTCCCAGCTAGGTGGGGTGGCTCACACTTTTAATCCCAACACTGGGCTGTATAGATGGCTTAGTGGTTAAGGCACTTGCCTACAAAGCCTAAGGATTCAGGCTCAATTCCCCAGTGCCCATGTAAGCCAAAGGCACAAGGTGGCCCATACGTCTGGAGTTCGTATGCCTCTTTCTCTCTGTCTCTGTCAAATACTTAAGTATTTTTAAGTCTAAAAACATTTTTTAAAAGGTTAGGGCCTGGAGAGATGGCTTAGCAGTTAAGCGCTTGCCTGTGAAGCCTAAGGACCCCAGTTCCAGGCTCAATTCCCCAGGACCCATATAAGCCAGATGCTCAAGAAGGTACATGCACCTGGAGTTCGTTTGCAGTGGCTGGAGGACCTGGCGCGCCCATTCTCTCTCTATCTACCTGCCTCTTTCTCTCTCTGTCGGCCACTCTCAAATAAATAAAAAATAAACAAACAAAAAATTTCACAATAGAAATGAAATTTTAAAAAAGTTTAACCCCAACACTTAGGAGACTGAGGTTGGAGGATCACCATGAGTTCAAGGGCTAGAGTGAGACCTTGCCTCAAAAAAAAAAAAAAAAAAAAAAAACTACTTCCTTAATACTTCAACCCCTGCATTTAGCCATGACAAGCACAGTCACAGTTGTATCCCAGAGACAATGCCTGAATACATCAGGTCCAGGATGTTCACTGTCAGCTCCAAAGCTCCTCAGCAAGGGAAGAATGAGGAGGCAGGAAGGCAATTGAAAAAAGGCTTGGGGAGCAGCAGGGGGAGTAGACAGGCTTTGATTCTGGACTCCGCTGCCCCATGCTGTGAGGTACCCTTTTGTACAGATCCTAACAAAGGTGGCCAGCGACCAAGCTCTGAGTTACATAATGCCATCACACCAGTGCCATGTAGGAAGTTACATAACATGTTGATCTTTTTTTTTTTTTTCCCAGCTCAATGGAAATATTGTTCCAGAAGACCCCTGGGCTTGCCAGCCCAATTACACACTTTTGGACTTGCTTAGGTCCCTCCTTAGTCACAAGCAGCTTCACTCACAAAGGCCCACCTGACACATTCAACAAAGGCTGACCCACAGGCCAGAAACGGAAGATGTCACAGAAACTTCTGTGAAGCTTAATCTCTGGGGTGTGGCGATTTTGCCAGGGGCTGGCCCCATCTTAAGATTGTGGGTTTTAAGAAGTTGAATACCAACACCAGTGGCCACTGTCAAGCTGAACAAAACCTGCATCTCAGTCTCTTTATTTATTTATTTTGTTTTGTTTTGTTTTGTTTTGGTTTTGGTTTTTCGAGGTAGGGTCTCCTAACCCAGGCTGACCTGGAATTCACTCTGTATTCTCAGGATGGCCTTGAACTCATGGCGATCCTCCTACCTCTACCTCCCAAGTGCTGGGATTAAAGATGTGCGCCACCATACGCGGCAAAACCTGCATCTCAGAAGCAAATCTCCCAGTGGCTCCTGGGAGCTGCAGGCCACAAGGCCACTTGGAAGTCTGGATTCTGTGTGCTGCTGTCTGTACCATCCACGCAGCGCTCACCACCAGTGTCCCTGGGAGCTGCAAGGTGCATGATGATCATTTGGGCTTCTCTTATAGCAGGCACTTAGAAACTGCCTTAGCAGTTGATTTGACTCCCCACAAGGTAACTAAAAACAGGATAAAAGGGCTGGAGAGATGGCTTAGCGGTTAAGGCACTTGCCTGCAAAGCCAAAGGACCCATGTAAACCAGATGCACAAGGTGGTACATGTGTCTGGAGTTCGTTTGCAGTGGCTGGAAGCCCTGGCATACCCATTCTTTCTCTCCCTTTCTCTCTCTCTCCCTCTCTCTCTCTCTTCCTCCCTCTCTCTCTCTTGCTCTTTCTGTCCCCAAATAAATAAATTAAAATATTTTTTAAAAAACAGGATAAAGGCCTGATATCACTGAATTTGTTTTGTATCCATGTCCTTCACATTGGGTAGGACTCATGCTCCACGGTACATGTAAACATGTCCATCACTCAAGGAGTAAACATCATTGCGACCCAACCTCTCATGTCTCTTCAGGGCTGAAGGCACAGAGGTAAGAGTAACAGAGGCATAGTGCTGTCAGCTTTTCCGGCCCACATAAAGGTATCTGAAAGTTTTCAGTCATTGCCCTAAACCTCAAGTCACCTTGGAGTCAAGAATAGCAGAACCCCAGATACAGATAAATCCTGATGAGATCACCCCAAGCAAAGCAATCATCTTGGGGGGATCAGTTTGTCCCCTCAAATGATAATGGCTCCTTCGAACTACCTTGCAAAACCAGAACTGACATGATGATCAGCCAGACCATACCACGATGAGGACCGCTCAATCATACACACCTTGTCTTAGTTACTGCTCATGTTGCTGCAGCGGAAAACTTGACAAGAAGCAGTTTAAGGAGGGAGGATTGACTGTGGCTCAAGGTTTGAGAGTATAGTCCATCAAGGCAGGGAAGGCATGGTGGTGGGAGGCTTCTTGCTCACATCTGAATCAGATAATCAGATGGCACAAAGATATAAATGCTGACGTTCAGCTGGCTTCCCCTTTTCCCCCCTTTTTATTTAGTCTAGGACCCCAGCCCATGGGGTGGTCCCACCCACATTCAAGGTGAATCTTTCTTCCTCATTTAGACCTCTCCACAAATACCCTCACAGATATACTGAGAGAATGCACCTACGTGATTCCAAATCCAGTCACGTTGACAGAAAAGAACCATTATTCCAGGCCAGGTATGGTGGTGCACACCTTTAATCCCAGTACTAGGGAGGCAGAGATAGGAGGACTGCTGTGAGTGCTAAGCTAGCCTGGAACTACAGAGTGAATTCCAGGTCAGCCTTGGCTAGAGTGAGACTCTACCTCAAAAAAAGAAAAAAGAGGGGCTGGAGAGATGGCTTAGAGGTTAAGGTGTTGGCCTGTAAAGCCAAAGGATCCCAGTTTGATTCTCTAGGACCCATGTAAGCCAGATGCATCTGGAGTTCATTTGCAGTGGCAGGAGGCCCTAGCGTGCCCATTCTCTCTCTCTCTCTCTCTCAAATAAATAAATAAAATATTTAAGAAAAAAGAAAAAAGGGAAAAAAAAGACCTATTACAGACCTCTTTTCCCCTTTCCCCTAATTCTTTCTCTATTTATTTATTTATTTTAATTAACAACTTCCTTAATTGTAGACCATATCCCATGGTACTTCCCTCCCTCACCCCACTTTCCCCTTTGAAACTCCACTCTCCATCATATCCCCTCCCCCTCTCAATCAGTCTCTCTTTTCAGTTTGATGTCATGATCTTTTCCTTTGGCTCTTACATTCTTTCCGCCCCCTCTTCCGCAATGGACCCTGAGCCTTGGAAGGTGTGTTTGAGATGTTTCAGTGCTGAGTACTCCTTTGTCCCTTCTTCTCAGCACCATGGTGCCTTCTGAATCATCCCAAGGTCGCCACCATCTGAAAAGGGAAGCTTCTCCAACCAAAAGTGAGAGTAGCATTAATATATGGGGATGGACATTAAGAGAAGTGCTTACTGGGAAGTTTGGTGAACATAGTATATACATTTAGCCAGACACTCTTTCTCTGTTTAAACCTATAGCTCATGCTAGTACCCCAGAGATGGACTTGAGATCAATGAACCCCTTTATCTGTACTTCCCAGCATGGTCTGATTGATTAAACCTCCTATCTTGCTTTCACCATTGCTAGTGTCTCTAACCGGCATAGTGGGACTGGTGACAGAGCTTTACCGTTGGGTCTTGTGGAGCCATGACTCTTGCTCTAAACTTGGGTAACTCTGAGGATTATGGGTAATGGTAGTTTAGCATTCTTCCTATGCAACTCTCATGGCATGGGTTCCTAGACTGCAGGCTTCACAGTCACATGGGTACCTTGGAGGATGATGGCAACATAGTCCAGCACTTTGCTGCCCTCATTGAGAGGTTTCTGGGTAGGTTATATATTCAGGAATTCTGGGTACCAGAATCTTAGCTTGACTTCAAATTTGACCTTAAATAAAGTCATGGTCCTGACCTTGAACTTGAATCTTACCTTGTAACTTCTGGCAGCATATTCTATGAGCTCAAGAACTCTGGGAGACTAGTGTCAGTCCCTTCCTTCACCATCAAACCCAAAGATTGCCATGTACATGCAGGGCCACAGGTGAACAGTTCAATAGCTTTCTGGATACTGGACTTCAAGAAGCCTTTGATGGAAGGCTGAGGAAATGGCTTAGTGGTTAAGGCGTTTGCGTCTGGAGTTTGTTTGTAATGGCCAGAGGCCCTGGCGTGCCCATTCTCTCTATATATACACCTGCCTCTTCCTCTCTCTCTCTTTCTCTCTCTGTCAAATAAATAAAATATTTTTTAAAAAGAATGCTTTGATGGAGGGGATGGCAGCCAGGGGTGAACTAATCGCAGTGATCAGAAACAAGAACATGGTGACTGGTTTCCTGCTGGACACCATGAGGGAACTTAATAAGAACTGACACCCTAACTTCCTGGTGGTGGAGAAGGATACCACCATCAATGAGATCAAAGACACTTTCCAGCAGTTTCTAAACTGGGACGACATTGGCATCATTCTGGAGTCAGACACGCTACAGTTGCGCCACGAGATCACTTGGCATCCTTCTCATCAACCACTACATTGCAGATCTGGGGAGGCATGCCCTTGATGTCCACCAGTGCTCCATTCCTGCTGTCCTGGAGATCCCGTCCATGGAGCATCCCTATGATGCAGCAAAAGACTCCCATCTTGCACAAGGGCCAGGGCATGTTCAATGCCAAAGATCTGAGCTAGTGCTCCCCAGCCCTCAGTCCTTCTCTCACTTACCAAGCCTCTTCCGGCTTGCTATCTTCCTTAAATTTCAAGCCTCTGGTTTCCAACCGTACCCTTTCCTGTGTCTGTGAGAGGTTGGGTAAGTCCTTTGAGGCTGCTGAGGCTCTGCTATTCAAATCCAGGCTGGTTAGGGAACAGGAAACTCAACCATCCTCTCTCTCCACTACCTCTCCCCTATGCTGTTGTTACTCAGTGTCATGGTCAATGTTAAAGTAATATTCTTGCCTCTCTCAAAAAAAAAAAAAAAAAAAAAAAAAAAAAATCCTTTGAGTGTTGGCACAGTTCTGAGGCAGATGAAGAAAAGATTAGTTCTGTGGGTACCTGCTGTCCTGCCTTAAACAAAGCTCATGGTAGACAGAAGGGTTTTGCTGCATAATCAGGCTTGACACACCCATTCTCTCTCTTCTCTCTCTCTCATAAAAAAATTTTTTTAAAGCCTGGGCATGGTGGTGCACGCCTTTAGTACCAGCACTCGGGAGGCAGAGGTAGGAGGATCGTCAGGAGTTCAAGGCCACCCTGAGACTACATAGTGAATTCCAGGTCAGCCTGGACTAGAGTGAAACCCTACCTCGAAAAAAACCAAAAAAAAAAAAATTTTTTTTAAAGCCTGGGCATGCCTTTAATCCCAGCACTCAGGAGGCAGATGTAGAAGGATCACCATGAGTTCAAGGCCACCCTGAGACTACAGAGTGAATTCCAGGTCAGCCTGGGCTAGAGTGAGACCCTACCTCATAAACCCAAAAAATAAAAATAAAAACATTGGGGTTGGAGAGGTGGACTCAACAGTTAAGGTACATGCCTGCAAAGCCTAATGACCCAGGTTCAATTCCCCAGTACCCATGAAAAGCCAGATGAACAAAGTGGTGCACTCATCTGGAGTTTGTTTGCAGTGGCTAGAGGCCCTGGTGTGCTCAAGTTTTTTTCTCTCTCTCCTTGTAAGTAAATAAAAAATAATACAGTGAGGAAGCTGTGTATGGTATAGTGTATGCCTTTAATTCCAGCACTCAGGAGACTGAGGTAGGATGCTCACCATGAGTTCATGAATTGCAGCCTGGTGTGGTGGAAATTGCCTTTAATCCCTGCTCCTGAGAGGCTGTGGTAGGAGGATCACCATGAGTTTGAGGCCAATCTGAAGCTACAGAATAAGTTCCAGGTTAGCATCAGCTAGAGTGAGACTCTGCCTGGAAGAAAATGCAGTGAGGGCTGGAGAGATGGCTGATGTGGTGGTTTGAATCAAATGCCCTGCACGAACTCATGTGTTTTGAATACTTGGTCCCCAGGTGTGGCAATTTGGGAGGTGGAGCCATGCTAGAGAAGGTGTTTGGTTGGGGACAGACGTAAGGGTGTTATAGCCAGTGCCTCCTTGCCAGTACTTGGCTCACACTCCTGTTTGCTGTTTTCCACCTGCTGTGGCAGAGCTAACGTCCATTCTCTGCTCATGCCATGTTTGCCCAATAAATCCTTTCCTCCTATCAGCTGTCTTGTTGGATGCTTTATCCCAGGAACACTAAGGTGATTTCAACAGCTCAGCGATGAAGAGCACTTCCTGTGAAAGCGTGAGGGCCAGCTGGGCATAGACATGCATGTCTGTAACGCCAGCCCTGCTAGGAACAGAGACTGGAGAATCTCTGGAGCTTGTGAAACCACCCAAAACTCTGGAATTAGTGAAGAGACTCCATGTCAAGGAAACAAGTGAATTGAGCAATGGAGGAGAACACCTGACATTCTCCTCTGGTCTCTGTGCATGCATGGGGCACTGCGTCTACACACATATGTCTCTATAGACCATGTACACACACACGTCTTTATTGATGATACCAAACACATACCTATGATCCCATCACTTTAGGAAAAGATGCAGGAGGATTGTGAGTTCCCAGGCCATATGGACTACAGAGAAAGACACTATCTCAGAATAACAATAGGGGGCTGGAGAGATGGCTTAGTGTTAAAGCACTTGCCTGTGAAACCTAAGGACCCAGGTTCTATTCTCACTACCCCCATAAACCAGATGCATAAGGTGATGCATGCGTCTGGAGTTCATTTGCAGTGGCTGGCGACCCTGGAGCACCCATTTTCTATCTGTCTTCTCCTCTCTCTCTCTTTTAACATAAGTAAATAAATAAAATCTTTTAAAAAATAAAAACAAAACAAAGCATGGTGATGCACACCTTTAATCCTTACACTTGGAAGACAGAGTAAGACAATCACTGTGAGTTCAAGGCCACCCTGAGACTACATAGTGAAGTCTAGGTCAGCCTGAGCTAGAATGAGATTCCACCTCGAAAGCTAAAAATAAATAAATAAATAAATACATAAATAAATAAACAAATAAATAAATAAATAAAATAAGAGAAGATAAGCAAAAGGGGGTGATAAAATTATATTATTACATTCAGCTTCCTATAAGGGATTTAGTTGATATGTATTCATCAACCTCAGAACTAGTATATTAAACTTTAAAATTAATATTTTTCCTACTTGAAATACTATTAACTTAAGACAGATGAACACATTTGTAAAAATAACTCCAATACATGTTATAATTGGTAACAGATTATTTTTAAAATGAAACTAAAATTTCAGGCAAAAGAAATCTTGGTAGACATCAAAACAAAATTGGACCAAGCGTGGTGGTGCACACCTTTAATCCCAGCACTCAGGAGGCAGAGATAGGAGGATCGCTGTGAGTCCAAGGCCAGCTCGGGAGTTACAGACTTAGTTCCAGGTCAGCCTGGGCTCGAGTGAGACCCTACCTCAAAACTCCCCCTAAACAAAACAAAAGTTGGCTTATATAATTTCAATGCATTACTCTTGTTCTGGAGAGAAAAAAAAAAAGTGAGATCCTAAAGATAAGCTATTTCTTTTAAAAAGTGAAAAACAGGGCTGGAGAGATGGCTTAGTGGTTAAGCGCTTGCCTGTGAAGCCTAAGGACCCCGGTTCAAGGCTCGATTCTCCAGTACCCACATAAGCCAGATGCACAAGGGGGTACATGCATCTGGCGTTCATATGCAGTGGTTGCAGGCCCTGGCGTGCCCATTCTCTCCCTCTCTCTCTCTGTCTTTCTCCCCCCCCCCTTTCTCTGTCTCTAATAAGTAAATAAATAAAAATAAAATCTTAAAAAAAAAAAAAGTGAAAAACAGGACTGGGGAGATGGCTCAGTGGGTAAAGAGCTTACTGGACAAGCATGAGGACCTGAGTTTGGAACCCTAGCACCCATGTGAAAGCCGGGTGTGGTGGCATATACCTGTAATCTCAATGCTGGGGAGCCAGAGATAGGAGACTCCCCTGGGCAAGGCGGCTAGCTAGTCGAGCCTAAGCAGTGAGCTCCGGGTTCAGTGAAAGGCCCTGTCTCAAAGCGTAACATAGAGAGCCACTGAGGCAGACACCCAGCATCAACCTCTGGCCTCCCCCCACCACACACACACACGCCCCCACACATAAACATACTTACAGCACACACACAATATTAAATTCATAAATACCCACCCTCAGGCCCAGCCAAGGTGCTGGAATGATCTGATGACAAGGCACTCTTGGAAGAATGTTCTCAGAAGGTTAAGATGAAGCCCAGAGGAAAGGGGACACATTTGGGGGGGGGTGCGTCGCCATTCCATGGTGGGTGCAGTTCAATTGGCAGAGATAAAGGACTCCAGGAAGGGAACAGGAATCTGGATGCAACTTCCATGGGCTGGGCTGAAGAGTAGGTGCACCCCGAATGAAGCCCTCAGTATGGAGCCAGAATGCTGTGTGCCCAAGGGTTCCTCCATAGGAATTATGACAAGTGGAACATATCGTTGGGGTTGTGGAATCCACAGAGATAAATAAGGCAGACAAGGCAGAAAGGTGAGGCTGAGTGGTGAAGGCAGTGGAAACCCTTCCTGGCAAGAGTCCCACCTGCATGGACCTGAGGACTTCTGTGTTACCACTCCTGCCCATCAACCCAGCACAGAGAAGATGGGTTGTCCCTTGGGGACCCCTGGGTGCACAAATGAAGCACAAGAGCTTCATTTCTGGAATGTTCTTGCCAACGCTGTTTGGCCTGAGTCTGATCAGTCCTTTGAACTGAAGTTGCAGTTTCCAGGAAGTACAGGGGATAGAGTGACCAGTTCAAAGATACCCAGAGAGAAAACATGAATCCAGAAGTGGCATGGATGACCCGGGCTCCTCCAGGAATCAGAAACATAAGCAGCAATTAGAAAGAATGTTCAGAGGGGCTGGAGAGATGGCTTAGAGGTTAAGGCATTTGCCTGCAAAGCCAAAAGATTCCAGTTCGATTCTCCAGTACCCACATAAGCCAGATGCACAAGGGGGCATATGCATCTGGAGTTTGTTTGCAGTGGCTGGAGGCCCTGGCATGCCCATTCTCTGTTTCTCTCTCAAAATATATTTTATTTATTTAAAAAAAGAAAGAATGTTCAGAACCAGGCATGGTGGTGCACGTCTTTAATCCCAGGAGGCAGAGGTAGGAGGATCATCATGAGTTCAAGGCTAGCATGGGACTGCAGAGTGAGTTCCAGGTCAGCCTGAGCTACAATGAGATCTTACCTTGAAAAAAAGAGGAAAAAAAAGGGCTGAGATAATTCAGTGGTTAAGGTGGAGGCTTGCAAAGCCTGACAGCGCAGGTTCGATTCCCCAGTACACCAACATAAAGCCAGGTGCACAAAGTGGCAAATGTGTCTGGAGTTCATTTGCAGTGGCAAGAGGCTCCTGTGCATCCTTTCTCTCCCCCTCTCTCTGTCTCAAATAAAAATATATTCAAAAATGAAAAGAAAGGGATGGAGTGATGGCTCAGCAGTTAAGGTGCGTACCTGAAAAGCCTAAGGACCCAGGACCCACATAAAGCATCTGGAGTTCCTTTGCAGTAGCTAGAGGCCCTGGCACGCCCATTCTCTCTAAATAAATAAATAAATAAATAAATAAATAAATAAATAAATAAATAAAATATTTTTTTAAAAAAGAAAAAATGTTCAGTTTAAAGAAAAACACTCAAAGGTAAGCCTCAACTAGAGCCTGGACTGCAAAAGATTAAAAAAAGGGTGGTGGGGGGGGAGACTGGGGCTGGAGAGAGAGCTCTGTCATTAAGGCGCTTGCCTGCAAAGCCCAATGCCTCGGGTGTGATTCCTCAGTGTTCGCATAAAGCCAGATGCACAGTGGCTGATGCATCTGGTGGTGTCCATTTGCAGAGGCTGAAAGCCCTAAGGGAGGCTCCTTGGGAAACGCTTGTGAATACTGAGTGCAGTTTTCAAATAGTTCAGTAGCCACCATAGGAGCTTAACTCCTTAAAGGCTTGTATGGAGAGAGAGGTAGGTAGGTGGGAAGTAGAGGGATGGGTAGTGCGGTGACTCCCATGAGTCACACCCCCGCATTATCTTTCCCTTGAGTGTGGGTGTGTTTCAAACCAATAGATGTGGCCTCAGAGTTAGGGGTGAAGTTTAGTGATAGCCCTTGCGCATGTGCAGGGCCCTTGGGTTCAATCTCCACTGCCACCACAATAAATAAAAAAATGAGGTCTCTTTTTCTTTCTTCCCTTCCTCCTGCCCCAGACCTGAAACCTCACTTACCAGGCACTTTTGCAGAGAGAAGGAAGCAACAGGGCCAGGTGGGCTTTGTCCAGCTCCACACCTCTGAAGCCTCTTCTTTTAAATTTTTTAAATAATTTTTTTAATTTGAGAGCGATATAGAGAGATCTAGAGAGAGAAAGAGAGAGAGAATGAGCGCGCCAGCAGCTTTTCAGCCGTGAATGAAGACCAGGTGCGTGCGCCCCCTTGTAGGCAAGTGAGGCATTGCACCCTCGCGTCACTTTTTTTTGGCGTCTGCGAAGCCTCTTTTTCAAATTTGCCTGAAGGCACTATAGGGCCCAGATGTGCAAGCCCCAATTATCTTCTCATTGTGAGTTTCAAAAGGCCACAATGTGGGCTGGAGAGATGGCTTAGCGGTTAAGTCACCTGCCTGCTAAGCCTAAGAACACTGGTTCTATTCTCCAGCGGTTCCAATCTCCAGGTCCCATGTTTAGCCAGATGCAAAGTGATGCAAGGGCGCAATGCCCCACTTGACCACAAGGGGGCGCACACATCTGGATTTCCTTCACAGCAGCTGAGAGACTGCTGGCGCGCCCATCTCTGTCTCTCTCTCCCCCTGTCTATCTCTCTCTGTGTCTCTCTCCAAAAATAAATAAAATAATTTAAAAAACAATTTTTTTAAAAAAGGCCACAATGTGTGGGTGAGAGCTTAGGTTCTCAAAGGCAGGTTCCAGGAGGATAGGCACATGGGAAGGGACTCGGGCCTCAGGAGGGATTCTGACAGCCCCTCCCATACCTCACCCCACCTGGCTACAGCTTCCTTTCCAGCAGGCGGTGTTGGGCATCTACCGGGAAGGGTTACAGGGCACTCCTCAAAAAGGGTTGATTGCTGGTTGTGTCCATTTATTTTGAACATTTGAAACCTTTTGCCAAGAGCATGAAAGATAGAGGAAACAATGATCCCTGTGCACCATGCTCGTCTTGGGAAGGGGCCATGGTCACCAGTGGTATGGGCATCCTGCTAGGAAACATTCCCAGGATGGCCTCTCGCAGTTTCCTCCTCCAGCATAGGAGATCTTTTTTTTTTTTTTTTTTTTTTTTTTTTTTTTTTTGGTTTTTCGAGGTAGGGTCTCACTCTGGTCCAGGCTGACCTGGAATTAGCTATGTAATCTCAGGGTGGCCTTGAGCTCATGGCAATCCTCCTACCTCTGCCTCCCGAGTGCTGGGATTAAAGGCGTGCGCCACCACGCCCGGTCAGCATAGGAGATCTTTGTTAGGGAGCCGGTCCATCTTGACAACACGGTGTAAACTGTGAGCTGAGAAGCCTTGCGTGTTACAATGCTTTGTGCCTTGTTGCTAGATGTTTCCTCAACTTACACACAAATATTCTCAAGGGGCTGCAGAGCCAGCCTGGGTGCGTAAGCCTCACTCGCTTTTTTGACCTGAAGTGTGCCAGTCAGGAAGTTTCCGGTCTCTGGCACCAGGGGGCGTCTGTGGCAATCGGGCACGAGGGAGGTTTGCTAAAGATCCACAGAGGGTTCTGACCAGCACACTCCCAGCCATCGCTGAGAAGCCCCCTTCCCTTGCCTGGCGGTTCAACCACTCATGCTCATCGTCCAGTATGCAAAAGAAAGCAAGTGGGCTGGAGAGACGGCTTAGCGGTTAAGCCTAAGAACGCTGGTTCCAATCTCCAGGTCCCACGTTTAGCCAGATGCAAGGTGACGCAAGGGCACAATGCAGCTGAGAGGCAGCTGGCACACCCATTCTCTCTAACTGTCTCCATCTCTCTCTGTCTCTCTCTGTGTCTCTCCCTCACCCCCAAAAAAAAAAAAGAAAGCAAGCTCGCAAGACAACCAGAAGCCAAAAATCATGGGGTAGATCTCTCTAGATTTCCAAAACAGAACGTCCTTGCTTTTTAAATATCACACGATAACTCTGGAACATGTTCTCTGTATGTGCTATATAATTTCACCACGGTAGAGCCACACTACTGTCACCTGTAGAGTAGGGCCCTCCTACCTGTCTGCACCAGAAGGATGGGTGGAGGTCCCCTGATGAGCAAGGGGGGAGCTAGCTTTGCGCCATGGCATCTTCTCAACCGCCTCAAGAGCCCTTATTTCTCTACTTTGCAAACGAGAAAACTGAAGCGAGGTCATATGGCCTGTTAGTAGTCAGAACCAGAAACCTTTCCTGTCCTGAGGGCCTGCTATCAAAATGTTGCAAAAATAAATAAGTAAATAAATAGGCCGGGCGTGGTAGCGCAGGCCTTTCTTTAATCCCAGCACTCGGGAGTCAGAGGTAGGAGGATTGCCATGAGTTCGAGACCATCCTGAGACTACATAGTGAACTCCAGGTCAGCCTGGGCTACAGCGAGACCCTACCTCGAAAAACCAAAACAAATAATAATTAAAAAATAAAATAAAAATTGCTCACGCCCGGGCCTCTTAACCCACACCTGGAGGCCCAGCATGTCAGTTTCGTTAGACCCCGCCCCGAGCTCCTCCCACTGCCCTCGTCCCGCCGGCCAGCGCTGGGGCGGGCCTTGTTGTGGTCTCCCGCTGGTGACCTATGCCCCCCGCTGCTCTCCGGGCCCTCCGGCATTCAGCACCCCCGGAGCTCCTGCGCAGGGCATGAGCTCCAAGACCGGCTCGCGGCTGTTGATGCTCCAGCGACACCTCGACGGGCCGCGGGTAAGAGCTAGCCTAGACTGTCAGGGATCCCCTCTGACCTGGGGGAGGGGCAGGGGCGGGAGACCCAGGAACCAGAGATGCAGGAGAGGTTCTGGGAGGGCATGGCCACTAACCAGTTGAAACTGAGAGGCCGGGGACAAGGAAGAAGAGGAGGATCTGCGGTGGGGGACAATGCAGGGACACGGTCAGTGCGGTTTATCACTTGGCACTTCATCCTGCAACTCAGCAATTCGGATCACCCTTGTCCCAGCCTGCCCCTGGGCAGTCTGGCTGTTTATTTACACCCCTCACTAAATGGACTGCAGAGTTAGGCCTGTACACATTGACTCTGAGGAGATCACCCTGCCCCTCTCTGCCCAGGCTAGTGACATGGCATCCCAGAGCAGCCCACTGACCACCCACGTGCTAGACACTGCCTCGGGGGTCCCAGCCCGAGGCCTCTGCCTCCAATTGTTCCGGCTTGAGGACTGCGGCCAGCATTGGATGGAGCTAAGAAAAAGGTAGGAGGGAGGCCCTGGACAAGGGGGGATCCAGAGCCTAGCTGGGTCCTTCCTGACTCCCACTTGGGGCAGATCCCAGACCATAGCACTGAGATGAAGCTGATGTCTGCCAGAGGAGACACTGGATGGAATTGAGGAGGCCAGTGCAGGTCCCCAGGGCAGAGGGCAGAAGAGCAGGATTAACGATGGCCGCACTGTTCCCTAAGCCTTGGGGTCCCACCATATTGACCTTTGAGCTTCTAGTTCCTCATCTGAAGGAAGGGGCCAGTGACAGTAGCTGCTTTGTCAGGAGTACACACCTGAAACAATGCCATGGAGTGTCTGGGACAGCTTTGCTGAGGCCTTGCCTGGCAGCCTCACAACCCAGTGGGCCTACTGACAAGGAGCAACCTGAACAGGGTGGTGGAATTCAAAGGTCTTACATCACCATGATTAACAGGTGCCTTATGCCTGGCTACATGTTGAGCATGTTATTTCTGCTCTCTATTCTCCATACATTGTGGGCTAACCCTGTAATTACCCCTTTTACAAATGGGAAGGCAACAGAGATGAGGTGAGAACTGGAATTCCAATCTGGGCTGGTCTAGTACCATGCTCGTCAGATTCAATGTGTAGTGGAGCCCAGGCCCTGCCCTTTGCCCCTGGTACATGCTCTGCTGGGGGGTGGAAGGGTCTTCTAGTCTCAAGGTTGGCCAACCCAGGCTAGTTGTGTTGTTGTCCTGGGGTTTTTAATCCTGTGAACAGGTTCTCTCCACCTGGAAGGAAACAGGCTCCCCCTGTGTTCTCATTCTTTCTCAGTTCAGTCCTTCACAAAAGGGGAGTGGGGCAGCCATCCCATCTAGAAGGTCATCCTGAATCACCATGACACTGTGCTGACCACAAGTCCCACAGAAGGCCATACTTCCCCATCATGAGTCCCCACTGTGCACACATATCACACCTCCTCTGCTTTTTTTTTTAACTCACATCTTAAGTGTGATAGAGTGGGAAAAACTTGAAGGTCTAACTGGTCGGTGCAGTGAGTTGTTTCTGGTGGTGACCACAAAGCCACAGGCTTTTAGAACCTGGATAAGGCCAGCCCAGTCCATGCAGCTGGAAACAGTCCACCACAATAGATGGTGCCGGATACAGTTATGGACCCAGAGATGAAGAGGAAGGGTACGAAAACACATGTTACAAAATAGCATAAATAGTACTATCTAGTTTGCATTGAATAAAAGCATTTGTTAATTAACATAAGTGCAGAGAACACCTAGAAAAAGACTCAAATACACAGTGATTGCTGCTCATGGAGTCGACTATGGGAGGTTTTCTCTTTTTTTATTTTTTTTCGAGGTAGGGTTTCACTCTAGTTCAGGCTGACCTGAAATTCACTATGTAGTCTCAGGGTGGCCTCGAACTCATGGCGATCCACCTACCTCTGCTTCCCAAGTGCTGGGATTAAAGGCGTGCGCCACCATGCCTGGCAAGGTGTTCTCTTTTTGCTTCTGTGCAATGTGATTTCTTTTTTTTTAATTAATTATTTATTTATTTATTTGAGAGTGACAGGCAGAGAGAGAAAGAGAGAGAATGGGCACACCAGGGCCTCCAGTCATTGCAAACGAACTCCAGATGCATTTGCCACCTTGTGCATCTGGCTAACATGGGTACTGGAGAATTGAGCCTCGAACCAGGGTCCACTTGCTTCACAGGCAAGTACTTAACCGCTAAGCCATCTCTCCAGCCCCAGTGTGATTTCTTAGCTAGGCAATATGGTGGTATCCCTAGAAACTGTTCCATTATCTGTCTGCTTCCACCACATCTGCTTGAACTGGGACTCATCTGGGGTGCTGAGATGCAGACAAGAAGACCTGGGGTAGGGCAGCTCCTCATGCCTTCTCTGCAGCCCCATTCTCTCCCCAGCTACACAGACCCCGATGGCCGCTGCCCTGGGCTCCTGACTCCAGGCCAGATGAAGCCAGGCATCTACAAGCTGTTCTTTGATACTGAAAACTACTGGAAGGAGAGGGGGCAGGAGAGCTTTTACCCATATGTAGAGGTGAGGGCAGTGGGTGGGTGGAAGTGGTGGACCCTGACTCACTGGGACCAAAGGGCCATATCCTCTGGGCTGGGACAGACTGGTTTCACATCTCCCAGGGTGGTTGCAAGTGGGTGAGCTCCCCTGCTTTGAGCTCTCAGAAGAAAGGTGTCCATCACTATTACACTTTATGACACACTTCTGAGCTGCTCCTGGGTGAGGTAGGTGGAGGGGTCAGGCTGAGGGTGACTCACCGCCCCTTTGTAGATGGGTTCTCATCTAAGCCCTCTAGTTCACAGGGTGTCACTTGCTTTTGTGTCACGGTGGCCAAATATCTGGCACAAACAACTTAAACAGGGAGGGATTGTTGGTTTTGGCTCATGGTTTCAGAAGGTTCAGTCTGTAATCACTTGGCCCCATACATTCACCATAGCATTTGGGAGCATGTGGTGGGCAACAGGCAGAGAGAAATGAATACAGGAAGGAGCCAGAGTAGTGTTGTTCTCCTGGTAAACCCCTGAGTGACCTTCTTACAACTGGGCCTCACCTCCTACTTTGAATCAGCTCCCAATAATACCATCACATTTTGAATCTATCAAGGAATTAACCCACTGGTTAGGTCATAGACCTCAGGATCTAATCACTTCCCCAAAGCCCATCATTGGCAACCAAGCCCAGGACAGTCCTCAAGTTCATATTCAAACCATAACTGAGGTCAAATGTGGTGGCGCACGCCTTTAATCCCAGCACTTGGTAGGCAGAGGTAGGAGGATCACAGTGCGTTTGAAGCCACCCTGACACTACAAAGTGAATTGCAGGTCAGCCTGGGCCAGAGCAAAACCATACCTCAAAAACCAACCAACCAAACAAACAAACAAACAAACAAAAAATAACTGGGCTTTACCTAAGTGTATCCCCCTCTTCACCCAGGTGACTTCACCTGACCTTTGTCTCATCCAGTGGGCCCAGGGGTCTTCCTGGAGCTGTCACGGAGAGGTATCACCATCCTTGGTGTCTTCCAATGCCTTCTCTTCTTTTCTTAGATTGTTTTCACCGTTGCAAAGGAGACCCAGAAGTTCCATGTGCCTCTGCTACTGAGCCCATGGTCCTACACTACCTATCGGGGGAGCTAGAGTGGAGTGTGACCTGAGGAAAGGTCATCTGCTATCCCTCTCTGGCTGAGCCACCCACCCAACAGCATGGGCTTCGTGCTCATCAAGAGACACTGGGTTGCTTGCTTGCTGGGGAGGTTCTAGCAGCCCTGGAGTTTCCAGTGGCAGAGTACAAATAAAGTCAATGCCAACATCTGTATATCTGCTCCCATCATTAGGACAGGGACACTGGAGGGCAAACAGGACTCTGCTAGTACTGTCCATGCCCCAGATGACAGAGGAGGATCCACTAAAGTCACAGGTCAAATGTGGAGAGAAGGGTGTGGGGGTGGCACCCAGAGAATCAGGAAGGCCCTGGGTTGAGGCTCTGTGAGCAGTTCTCCACAGACAGGCAAAACAGCATAGAGGAAACATGGGGACCTTTTCTCTATATTTTTTGGTTTGTTTTTTCAAGGTAGGGTCTTGCACTAGCTCAGGCTGAACTGGAATTCACTATGTAGTCTCAGGGTGGCCTTAAACTCTTGGAGATCCTTTTACCTCTGCCTCCCAAATGCCAGGTTTAAAGATGTGTGCCACCAGACCCAGGGGAACATTTTCATTATTGATGTCGTCCTTGGCACAAAAGGGATGTCAGACAAAGCGTGGTGGCACAACATCTTTAATCCCAGCATTCAAGAGGCAGAGGTAGGAGGATCATTGTGAGTTTGAGGCCACCCTGAGACTACATAGTAAACTCCAGGCCAGCCTGGGTTAGAGCAAGACTCTACCTCAAAAAAACAAACAGTGCTGGAGAGATGGCTTAGTGGTTAAGGTGCCTGCCTGTGAAGCCTAAGAACGCCTGTTCAAATCAGACACAAAAGCGATGCAAGCACACAATGTCGCACATGCACACAAGGGGGCACATGTGTCTGGAGTTTGTTCACAGCGCCTGAAAAGGCCCTGGCACACCCATTCTCCCTCTCTCCCCTCCTCTCTCTAGTTCTCTGAAATAAAAAAAGGAGTGTCAGAAAGAGGAGGTGCAGGCCAGTTCTATGGGCTATAGTCTTAGAAGAGTAGCTATGATGGGGTATCCATGAGTCCCATAGGGCCCTGGCCAGTGTCTGCCTGATCACAGTCATCTCTAGGGCCTTGAAGCCCACATTGTCTATAGCTATCCAAAAAGCCAGCAGCTTTACTTCTTATGTGTGCAGCAGGCCATGGGCATGTGGTGTCAAGGCAGCACCAGGGAAGAAAGAAGTCCATCTGGGTACAGGCAGTGCACCTGACAGGTTGTGGCCCACCCAGAGCGAGATTCCACTCCACAAAGGGGCAGAGAAGAGGGTTGAGCTCAGCACCGTGGTCTAAAGGAACAAAGCGGATGCTTGTCAGTGGCTTGCTCTATGCCAGACCAGTGCTGACACCTTTTTGAAAAAAATTATTTATTTACTTATTTATTTGAGACAGAGAGAGGGGGAGAGAAAGGGAGAGAATGGGCACACCAGAGCCTCCAGCCCACTGCAAATGAGCTCCAGATGCATGTACCACATTGTGTGTGTGGTTTATGTGTGACCTGGACAATCAAACCTGGATTCTTAGGCTTTGCAGGCAAGCACCTTAACCACTAAGCCATCTCTCCAATCCTAGTGCTGATACCTTTACATGTGCTGACTCAGGTAACTCACACTGGGGGCTGTATTAGTTACCTTGTTGCTGGGACAAAAAGAAAAAAAACCTGGCAAATAATCAGATTAAGGGAGGAAGGGTTTATTTCATCTGATAGTTCAAGGTTACCGTCCATCATGGCAGGGAGGGGGCATGGTGGCAGGAGCAGGAGACAGCTGGTCGCACTGCATCCACAGTCAGGAAACAGAGAGAGACGGATGCTGGTTCTCAGCTCATTTTCTCCTTTTTATATAGTCCAGGACTCCAGCCCATAGGATGGTAATACCATAGTTAAGTCAGGTCTTCCCACTTCAGTTAACTTAAGATAACCCCTCAAGGCCTAGCACTCATGCAAGCTGAGGTATGAAAATTGCAGTGAGTTAGGGACTAGCCTGGGCTACAAAATGAGTTCCAAGTCAGCCTGGGGCTAATTGATACCTACTTCAAAAAGCCAAAAAGGGGGCTGGGAAGATGGCTCTGTGGTTAAAGGCACTTGCTTGCAAAGCATGTCAGCCTGTGTTCAGTGCCCACATAAAGCCAGATGCACAAAGGGGCACATGCATCTGGAGTTAGTTTTCAGTGGCAAGAGGATTAGTGGGCTTCCCTCTTCTCTCTCTCTTGAATAAACAAACTTTTTTTCATTTGGTTTTTCGAGGTAGAATTTGGCTCTAGCCCAGGCTGACCTGGAATTCACTTTGTAGTCTCAGGGTGGCCTCGAACTCACGGCGATCCTCCTACCTGTGCCTCCTGAGTGTTGGGATTAAAAGAGTGCGTCACCACACCTGGCTCAAACAAACTTTTTTTTTTTAAAGCCAGAAAGAAAAGAGAAGAAAAATAATCCTTCACAGGCATGCCTAACCTAATCTACACAATATGTCACAGGTCCTGTCAAGTTGACAGTCGATATAAACCATCCCAGGGACAGAGGCAGAGGAGATCGGCTCAGCTAAATGAGGGTCTGTCTGGGCTCCTGGATCCACCCAGGCACTTGTCAGTGAAGATTACCATTCCCACCTTGCCCTGGTCAAACTACATTGCTCTTCTTTGGCCCTAGTGGGCAAAGCACATAACTCTCTAGCAACTCTGCATCTTGACCAGGGTCTGCCTGAAGTTCCAGATCACCCTGCCCATCCCCAGAGGCAAGGCATGGGTGACAGTGCTGTGGAACCCACATACAAGTGCTGGGATCATCTCCTTTCTCCCTCTGGAAAATGCACATGATTTTAAAAAGATGAATTTCACCGGATGGTTGAAAGGTTTGATGAAGTAATGTGTGTGAAGTGCTTGGAGCAAGGTGACTGTGAGAAACTGCTCAGAAGGGTCCATTATCACTGGGTGTGGTGGGGCAAACCTTTAATCCGAGCACTTGGGAGGCAGAGGTAGGAGAATCACTAAAGTTCAAGGCCAGCCTGGTACTACAGAGTGAATTCCAGGTCAGCCTGGGTTAAAGTGAAACCCTACCTCAAAAAAAAAAAAAAAAAAAAACCCAACTAACTAAAAAGGTAAGTTAGAGAAATGGCTCAGCAGTTAAGGACCTTGCCTGCAAGGCCTAATTACCCAGGTTCGATTCCCCAGTACCCATGTAAAGCCAGATGCACAAAGGGGAGCATGCATCTGGAGATCATTTGCAATGGCTGAAGACCCTGGGGCATCCATTCTCTCTGCCTGTCCCTCTTTTCTTCTCTTCTCTTCTCTTCTCTTCTCTTCTCTTCTCTTCTCTTCTCTTCTCTTCTCTTCTCTCTCTCTCTCTTTCTCTCTCTCTGCTTGCAAATAAATATATATATGTAATATAAAATTTTTTTTAAGAAAAAGAGCACCAGGCTTGGATCTGAGAGCTAATAAGTGTGTGAAGATGGGCCCACAGATTCCCAGAGCATCTTTTCCCCCTTCCAGGTCATCCCCAGGATCCCCTTTGTCTAGAGCTTGACAGGCCACAAGCCCCTCTGCAGAGCTGAAACAGCAGAGAGGGTTACTGAGGGGCCAGAGCAGCCCAAGAGAACCAGGAGAAGAAACTGCTGGTGCACATGGCCTTCCCTGTGTCTTGCTCTCAGCTGCAGAAATCATAGCTCCTGCCCTAAGGTTAAATGAAGAGGCAAAGTGCAAGACTGAGAGTCTCGGGCTGGAGAGATGGCTTAGCATTTAAGGCACATGCCTGCGCAGCCTAAGGACCCCGGTTCAATTCTCCAGGTCCCATGTAAGCCAGATGCACAAGGGGGTGCACATGTCTGGAGTTCGTTTGCAGTGGCTGGAGGCCCTGGCGCACCCATTCTCACTTTCCCTCTCTCTCTGTCTCAAATAAATAAACAAACAAACAAATAAAAAATAAAATCTTTAAAAAAAAAGACTGAGAGTCTTACCATGGGAAACAAGGCCACACATGAAGCAGGAGTGTGGCACCAGCTGGGGGCTACCTCCAGTAGTGTCAGCACTGCAGAGTCCCCAGCTCCTTGTTGAACTGCCCCTCCCTCTTCCTTAGCAGCATTTAGTGCCTGCAGCTAACACTTTAACACCAAGTACTTGGAGCCTGTCTTCTACTGCACCTCCCGCATGGCCATGGTGAACTTCCGGTAGATTTCATCCCTCTCCAGCTGCACCTCCAGGGATGAGGATGGGGTTGGGGGCATAGACAAGGCTCCTTGCCTAGAGATGTCTCACTGGGGAAAGCCAGCTTCCACCCTACTACCATGCCGCTTCTGCAGAAGGGCCACTCTCACTATGCTACCCCTGAGGCATTCAGGCCTGTGCCGTCCATACTGCCTGCACCATAACCTCTGTGCACACATCGGAGGGTAGGAGGGAAAATTAGCAGGAGTGCACCTCTCAGGAAGTAGGAAATTGTCCTAGTATGAGCTAGAGGAGCTCCACACTGAAAGCCACCTCCTAGGTGGGTCAAGGCCAGCCTTGCCCAAGGTAGGGCCACAGGCGCAGGCCAGACATGTCCCAGATCACTCCACTGAGCGCCAAGGGAAGTCCAGAGCAAGCTTGTAGGAACTGTCTGCCAACCAGTATTCCTTCCCATCGCCTACTCTTCTACCCATTAACAATAATTATAAAAGATCAGCACTTCATAGTAAAAAGTAAATGCCAGCCTGGAGAGATAGATTAGCAGTTAAGACACTTGCCTACAAAGCCTAAGGACCCAGGTTCAAGTCCCCAGTACCTATGTAAGCCAGATGCACAAGGTGGCGCATGTGTCTGGACTTTGTGTGCAGTGGCTGGAGGCCTTGGCATGCCTCTTTCTCTCTCTCTCAAATAAATAAATAAAATAATTTTTTAAAAGTAAATGCCCTTGAACCTTAATTCACAGAGGCCACTATTGTGAACAGGACTCCACTGTGTTCTACACATATAAAAACACTTGCCGGGTGTGGTGGTGCATGCCTTTAATCCCAGCACTTGGGAGGCAGAGGTAGGAGGATCACTGAGAGTTTGAGGCCACCCTGAGACTACATAGTGAATTCCAGGTCAGCCTGAGCCAGAGTGAGACCCTACCTCAAAAAAACAAAAACAACAACAACAACAAAAAAAAACACTTAAGTTACTGTTAGGAAGGAAGGGATTGTGCCCGCTGCAGCTTTTCATACAGCAGCATACCCTACAGCAGCACCCACACTAGGACATACGTGGTCCCACGTGCTTTCCAGCTACAGAGTTCCATACACCTGCTTACAGCCAGCTCCCTGTCAGTAGACATTTAGACTGCCGGTGCCGTGAGCCTCTGTAATTTTCTGACAAGGAATACCTTTACTCTCCTCCTTGCTAATAGCATCTCAAACCCACAGGAGGAGGAAAGGGACTCTATCTAACTCACCATGGAGCTCACTGGCAACCCCTGGAATGTCTGCCCTGAGGTGGCCCAGGTCTGAGACAATCAGTGGCAGAACCAAGCAATTTACATCCTATGGGACCCTCAGTGCCCTTGAGGGTGAATCGAGATCTGTTATTCAGGTGGAACGCTCTGAGGAATTTGCTCTGAGAGTGATGAGGACAACCCTATGATTATTTGTACTCATGAATTCTCTAGTGACTCAGGCCATGTGTCAGTCAAAGCCCTAAGGACCCTGAGGTACAGGATTTGAAGCTGCACAGGCAGGGAGGACCATCTGCAAAGGACCAAGGAGGACCATGGTAAATGAGATAATGTCTACCCAAGCCCATCAGCAACGGTTTATATCCACCAAATCTCAGCAGCAGGAGGAGCATTGCTAGCAGAAGCATGACTCGGAACGTGCCAGGAAATGACCTTCCTAAAAAAAGATCACACAGTTCCATAGAGATGAATCTGAATCTGAAAGGGTGATCATGGCTGTTTCGCTTGTAATAGCTAAGGACTGGAAACAAAGACAAACTCATCATGGAACCACATAAATAATTTTTTAAAATATTTTTACTGGGTTGGAGAGATTGCTTAGTGGTTAAGGCTCTTGCCTGTGAAGCCTAAGGACCCAGGTTCAACTCCCCAGAACCCATATAAGCCAGATGCACAAAGTGGCGCATGCGCACAAGGTAGCACACGTGTCTGGAGTTCCGTTGCAGTGGAGAGAGGCCCTGGCATGCCAATTCTCTCTCTGTCTCATAAACAAAAAGAAACTATTTATTCATTTGCAAGAAGAGAGAGAGAGAGAAAAAGAGGGATGGGTGCTGCCAGGATCTCTAGCCAATACGAATGAACTCCAGATGCATGCGCCACTTTTCACATCTGGCTCTACGTGGGTATTGGGGAATCAAACCTGGGTCATCAGGCATTGCAGGCAAGCACCTTAACTGCTGAGCCATCTCTCCAGCCCGGAACTAGATAAATTAATGAGCTGTACCATGTGGCTGTTAAAATGAATGAGGCTTCTTTCTGTGGCAACCTGGGTACACCAGGAGATGAAGAAGCAAGTTGTTTTTACGGCATGATCTCATTTTTGCAAAACACAAAGTCACATCCACACTAGAACAGATGAGAAGGGGGCTGAAATGAGGCCCAATGGCAGTCTCCTTTTGTGAGCACTGGTGCTGAGCTCCAGCGAGTCTCTGGTGTTTACTTACACATCTGAGGACTCCGTAGCTTCTTTATATTGAGCAGGTTGAACAGGCTAGTGCTCAGAAATGCACTCAGACAGATGAGAAGAGAGTTGCTGCTGGTGGCCAGGCCTCCTCCGTGTGCTGAGAGGCCAAGTTCTGAGGGGCCAGGTTCTGAGGGGACAGAATTGCTTCTCACCAAGGAGCCTGCTCCTCATGACACCCCAGGTCTTCTACAGAACATACCACAGATGGTTTTTGCTTCATAAAAGCTGCCTAGAAAGAGAAGCAGACAAGAAGCCCTCCATCCCCTAAACCCAGACACCAGCCAAGGCCTTACCTGCTTATCTCACTAGATGGCTGCTCCAGCACCATGTGCTCCCACTGCAGGCATTGTAGTTCTTTTTCAGCAACCTTCAAATAAGCTTTTGTGGATTGGTGAGAAATAGGGTTTGGGGAACAAAAAGGACTCGGGATTCACAGGCACCCACATACAGGCTGTGGAAGACAGCAAGGCAAGAAACCACTGTCAAGAAGCCCTGGCTAGAAGACTCCAGAAGCATGGCCCCACCCAGGCTAGTCTGTGTGATGTGTACAAGAGTAGGTAATGCCTTGTTTCCCCACAGCACCTCCACTTTACAGCTCTAGAAGGTTCCAAGGAAGGAGAGGCCTTCTTATTCCTCCCTTCTTGTTCTAAGGGCCCAGCCTTGCTTGCTAGGACCTCAAAAGAATCCTTAGTCCAGGTGAATCCATGCAAAGGGGAAGAAGAATTCAACAGGAAATTCACAACTAGAATTGCTTGTCTCTTTCATAGTCCCAAGTGTCCTATATCTCGCTCATCTAGCCCTGCACTTTTGGCATGTGTATGCAGTGTGTGTGTGTGCACGCATGCGTGCAAGTGTGTATGCATGTGGAAGCCAGAGGTTGACATTGGGTGTCTTCCTTGATCAATCTCCACTCTATTTCCAGAGGTAGGGTCTCTTACTTGAGCCCAGAGCTTTCTGGCCCCCTCATGACACAGCATCAGCAGACTATAAGGCTGTTCTTCATGTCTTCCACTTCATGGATCTGTCTTTCTCCAAAGGTCAAACTGGTCTCTCAGCATCTTCATTTTCTTATCCTACTTGACTTCAATTTCTTCTTCTCCTCCCCTTCTTCTTCCCCTCCTCCTCCTTCTTCTTTTTGTTTTTTGTTTTTTGAGGTAGGGTCTCATTCTAGCCCAGGCTGACCTGGAAGTCACTATGTATTCTCGGGGTGGCCTTGAAACCACAGTGATCCTCCTACCTCTGCCTCCCAAGTGCTGGGATTAAAGGTGTGCACCAGCACACCCAGTTTGGCTTCAATTTCTGAATGGCAGCAGCTTAGGAGAAGAAGAATAGGTATGCCAGGGCTACAAGAATGGAGAGACCTTGTATACAGTGCCCAAGAGCATCCACCAGGGTCAGTACAGAAGCTACACAGACAACCTTGCCAAAGAGCCTGATCAGTTTCAGTGAGGTTTTCCTTGCTGGTGCTCACAGGTTGGACATATTTGGCACACAGGCCACTGTTGCCCTTCCTGTGCCTATGACCAGTATAGTCAATGCCTATACTAGAGTTGACAACAGTGATCCCAGTGGGCACTAAGCATGACCTGTGTGGCTATCCAGCCACAGTCTACAGGGCTGGGTTACTGTATTAGTTACTTTATTCAATGCTGTGACCAAATGCTAACAAGCAGCAGCTTAAGTCAGGAAAGGGTTTATTCTTTTTTGTGTGTGGTATGGAGATGGGGAGTTAGAGGTCACACTCTAGCCCAGGCTGACCTGGAATTCACTATGTTGTTTCAGGCTAGCCTTGAACTCACAGCAATCCTCCTACCTTAGCCTCCAGAGTGCTGGGATTAAAGATGTGCATCACCATACCTGGCTGGGTTTATTTTTTTTTTTTAAAAAAAAACTATTTGTTTATTTATGAGCAGAGAAAGGCAGAGAGAGATTGGGCATGCCAGGGCCTCTTGCTGCTGCAAACAAATTCCAGATGCATGTGCCATGTTGTGCATGTGATTTTTTTTGTGGGTACAGGGGAATTAAACCTGAGATGGGCAGGCTTTACAAGCAAGTACCTTTAACTTCTGAGTCATCTCCCCAGCCTGAAAGGGTTTATTCTGATTTACAACTTCAAGCAGATACTATTATGGCAGCAGAATCAGGAGGCCAACTAGTCATGTTACTTATACTCACAATTGGGAAGCAGAGAGCAAATAGAAGTGGGGCCAGGCTATCCAACCTCAAGGCCTACTCTCATTGACCCAATTTCTCCAGCAGGGTTCCACCACTTAAGGCTTCCACAACCTTCCCAAACATCACCATGGGCTGGGGACCAAGTGTTCAAATACATGAGCCTATGGGGAGCATTTCACATTCAAACCAGTGTTACTAAACCAGATGGACTTCTGAAGTTAGAGCTTTCTCAGACAAGGAGCATGAGGACTATTCTGAGAATGCTGCCCAGGAGGCTGAATAAGTACCTCCTCCTGTCAGCTGCCAATTTTAGACAAGAGTGGGGAACTGGTGGTAATTGTAACTCTCCAAACTCACATTGGAATGAGTTGTTCTGGGATTCTGAGTGGGCCTGTGGGCTTCAGAAACATCCCTGTTCTCTACCTCTGTCTTCTTCCTCTATCTCTGTCTCTCTCCTCTCTTTCTCTGGCTAATGAACAGAAGACCAACTCACACAATATTAGCAGACCACTTCCCCTGCAGCGTGCTGAATGCAGTTCTTGATAACATGCCAGTTCTCTCACCACATATGTGATGTGAAGATGATTGACTTGAAGGACATTTGCTTTTTGCTTCACTGCCAGTGAAACTACTAGCTCAAAACTGTGTGTATGTCTGCAGAGTCCATTGCTGACAGCTATGGATCGAAGGTTAGCCTTGTGTTGTGTACTCGGATGGAATAGCTATTATGAGAAGGAAACTCACTGGAGCTCTGCCTCAAGTCTCCACAACACACTGTTATGAGAGGCACCAGATCACAGAACGGTGTGCCTAGAGGTGTAGCAAAAGTTGACCACTATACAAACTAGCGTCTTTCACAAAAGCTGAAATGTTTAATGATAGCATAGAAGCGTGCTGAGATGTGGTAATTACCACAGAAGGTCTGTTAAGACTAAACTGAAGCATGAACTTTGTTTCTGAGTGCACAGAAGCCAGTTTGATCCCAACATATTAGCAGTACAGGTTAAATGATCGGACTTGTATATTTGGATCATGTCTTCAGTGCTTTAATGATATTAATACTTCCATATAAGAATTCATTGCATGCTGGGCGTGGTGGCGCACGCCTTTAATCCCAGCACTCGGGAGGCAGAGGTAGGAGAATTGCAGTGAGTTCGAGGCCACCCTGAGACTACATAGTTAATTCCAGGTCAGCCTGGACTAGAGTGAGACCCTACCTCGAAAACCAAAAAAAAAAAAAAAAAAAAAGAATTCATTGCAGGGGCTGGAGAGATTGCTCAGTGGTTAAGGCACTTGCCTGCAAAGCCTAACAACCTGGGTTTGATTTCCTAGTATACATGTTAAGCCAGTGCACAGGGTGTCACATGCATCTGGAGTTCATTTGCAGTAGCTAGAACCTCTGGCACACCAATGTGGGCTTTTTCCTCTTTCTCCTTGCAAATAAATAAATAACTTTTTTTGTTTTTTTGAGGTAGGGTCTCGCTCTAGCTCAGGCTGACCCCTAGAATTCACTATGTAGTCTCAGGGTGGCCTCAAACTCAGGACAATCCTACCTCTGTCTCCTGAGTGCTGGGATTAAAGGCCTGCACCATCACATCCAGCTAAATATAGTATTTTTTAAAAAGAATTCAATAGCCAGGCATGGTGGTGCACACCTTTAATCCCAGCACTTGGGAGGCAGAGGTAAGAGGATCACCATGAGTTTGAGGCCACCCTGACACTACATAGTGAATTCCAGGTCAGCCTGGGCTAAAGTGAGACCCTACCTCGAAAAAAAATTTCAATATAAAGAGGTTTTCATTGAGGCAGATGAAGTAAAGGACACAAACAAATGTTAGAGAACTAGGTAGTGAGACTTTGCATATATTGCTATGATGCATTTTATAATTTAACACAGTGTATTTGCACATCTGAAAAAATTATAGCCAGATACATTGCAAATCAATCAGAAATACTTGGATTTTATTTTCTATCAAAGATCTAAGCATAAAAACTCCAATCTCAGGGCTGGAGAAATGACTTAGCAGTTAAGGTGTTTACCTGCGAAGCCAAAGGATCCTGGTTCGATTCTCCAGGACCCATGTAAGCCAGATACACAAAGGGCATATGCATCTGGAGTTCATTTGCAGAGGCTAGAGGCCCTGGCGTGCCCATTATCTGTCTGTCTGACTCTCTTCTATCTCTCTCTCTCTCTCTGCTTGCAAAAAATTTTAAAAAATTAAAAAACTACAATCTCAAATCTTTGTTTTTTTTGTTTGTTTGTTTGTTTGTTTTTTTGAGGTAGGGTGTCACTGTATCTAGCCCAAGCTGACCTGAAATTCACTATGCAGTCTCAAGCTGACCTTGAATTCACAGTGAATCTCCTACTTCAGCCTCCCAAGTGCTGGGATTAAAGGTGTGTGCCACCATGCCTGGATTCAGATCTCAAATCTACTTGCCCCTCCTCTGGTCTCTTGCTGGTGGTACTCATTAACCAAACCCATTCTGTAGCCAGAAGATTCAGTGCTCCAGACAGAGTGAGGACACTGGGCAGTGAACTCTGAGCCCATGCTCCACTTAAACGTGGATGGTAGCAAGCATGTGCCCATGAGGACCCAGCAGAGACAGGCACACTAGTATTGAAAAGATGTGACAAAGGTCTCACTTGGGAAGAAGTGATGAAATTTAGTGACCAGAGAGCATTAGTTGCTGATACACACAAAGACAGCTAGCTCATCTCTATAGCATGAGGGGATGTGACAAAGATGCTTACAATGAAGGCAGTTAGTAGGTGAAGTGATGGGATTACAGGGTTTCTTTTTTGTTATGATTAGTTCTATGTTTGAATGAAGTAAGAGCCAAGGCACCAAGAGTTAGAGAACAGGCAGGAGCAGGGTAAAAGAACACCCCCATGTAGAAAACTGCCAAAGTCCCACAGCACCTAGGACCTGCCCAAGGTGATGATCTTCATATGTGGTGTGTTGGGTGGTGTCCCAGTCACCTTCCAAGGACGAGTGATATGGATTCACCCTATATTGGGCTTTTTTTTTTTTTTTAAGGAGGAGGAAGTGGGTGCTCCGGGTGGAGGGTAAAAGTCAAGGGGTGACCATAATAATGGTCCAACAAATGCAAGTGGCTGGATGTGATGTGGGTGAGGCAGAGTGATCTGGAAGGACTGAAGTGCTCAGGCACTTGAGAGAGAGAGCCTGGATGAGCTTCAGGAGAGTGCACGGCCAGTGTTGCCCGTGACTGACCACAACCTTAAAGAGGGACCTAAAGTGGTGGAGGATAGGATCACAGGAGAGCAGCAGCCAGGGGGTGAGGGTTTAGGATGTGAGAGTTGGGGCCATGTGAGTAGTAACATTCCCAGGAAGGAGACAGGAAGAGTGAGCAGAGGCAGGCAACAATGGAGATTCTCAGATATCTGCTCAGCAATTAAAAAAATGTATTTATTTAGGCAGAGGTAGGAGGATCGCCGAGAGTTCAAGGCCACCCTGAGACTACATAGTGAATTCCAGGTCAGCCTGGACCAGAGTGAAACCCTACCTCGAAAAAAAAAAAAAAAAAAAAAAAGTATTTATTTACTTGGCTTTTTGAGGTAGGGTTTCAAAAAAAAAATGTATTTATTTACTTGGCTTTTTGAGGTAGGGTTTCACTCAAGTCTGGGCTGACCTGGATTCACTATGTAGTCTCATGGTGGCTTTGAACTCATGGAAATCCTCCTACCTCTGCCTCGCTAGTGCTGGGATTGAAGGTGTGTGCCACCATGTCTGGCTAAATTTATTATTTTATTATTTGCAAGAGAGAGAAACTCCACGTACATGTGCCACCACTTTGTGCATCTGGCTTTACGTGAGCACTGGAGAATCAAACCCGGGGCCAGCAGGCTTTGCAAGCAAATGACTTTAACCTCTGAGCCACCTCCCAAGCTCATGCTCAGCAATTCTGGGAGGCTGGCAGCGATCCTGGAGCTAACAGCACCCAAGCTGGCCTACAGAGCAACACTGGCAGCCTGTGCTTGCTGAGGGCCTGGAGTGCAGCAGAGGAAAACAAACAAACTAGATGCCCCAAAGGAAAACCAAGGGTCACTTGGTCCACCTGCTGCTCAGGCAGAGGACAAAGCAGAGGAAGGAGTTACAAGTTGAGTCACACAGTCTCTAATAGAGTCAGCTCTGTATGATAGAACCTTCTGGATGATTTCAGAACCACAGATATACAGATCCTGTCTTGGTGGGGGGGAATGCCACACTGTTGGTCTAGGCTAGGGTCAAGCTCCAGGGCCAGCACTTAAAACGTCTTCCCGGGTGAGCTCCAGAGCAAGGGGTCAGCTGAGCTCTGCCCACCATGTGGCACTCACTGCATGACTGCGCCTACATGTGTGAAGTCACGTGTATAACCAGGTTCTATCACCTATGAGTTTAACTTCACACGAGCAAGGGAGGTTAGAGAAGATCTGTCAGAGACAGGAATGTAAGAGTGCAGCAAACACAGACAGCTGGATAGTGCTTGAAGGGCATAGATAGAGCAGGGCCCTGGGAGCAATGTAGGGTAGGGCACGGTGAAGGGCAAGTGAAGGGTGGGGTTGGTGAAGGATGCCATGATAATCTGCTCAGCAGTGGGATCACCGGGCTTCCTCTTGACTGTGTGGGGTGATGAAGTGAGGAGCGGAGTTCTGTGTTAAACGAGAGGCCCTTAAAGGGGGCTGAGAAGCACTGTGTTGAGGAGGACCATCAGCCACCAGGTGGCAGCAGAGGAGAGCAGAAAGGTTGGGTTACAACCCGCTGCAGTTCACATAGCATGATGGGATCAGACCCCAGACCAGCTCTTCAGAGTCTCTCAGGCCATCTGCCCTCCCCAGGACAGACCTCCTATGACCCTGGGTCTCTTAAGTACTCATTCCTCTGACCACGTGTGTCAGACCTATCACTGAAGACCAGGGCCAGGCATTGTGTTGAGGGGAGGTCCACCCCCAAAGGAAGGTTTGGGCCCAACCCAGAGCCTGCCACTGCAATCCATGAACCTAATAGGCAAGCTTAACTAGAGACCTCTGGTGCCTGGCCTTTCCTTCCCGCTAAGCAACCAGTGCCCAGGGCCTCCCTTCTCTAGGTTCACCCTGACTGGGCTCATGCCACTCACCCCAACTTGTTTGCTAACAGCTCCTTATGGCCACCTAAATCTAACACTACTTGGCATCCGGTAGGCCACAGGGACATGTTTAGCTCAGTTTAGTCTGCCAGGTCCTGATGGACAGATCTGGCCCGCCCCTAGGCAAGGTGCCACCAGATAAGGCATAAAAGCCTGAGATCCCCCGAGCAGCTCCTGAGACTGTCACCATGAAGGGGAACGGTGCCCTGCTGCTGGTGTCTCTTACCCTGCTCTGTGTCAGTGGTGAGTCTGGGCCTCTAGCACATTAAGGGGACTGGGGACTCTGAGAGGCTGTAATCTGAGCATTAGGCAGACAACACCTGCCTGCATCATGGGACCACCTCCTTAAAAGTGCAGGGACTCCCCGCTGACCTCAGTCTCTTCCCGAACTACCCTATGCCTAACCCAACCACCACAATCTACCTTGACCCAGTTTTCAGAACCCAGGAAAGAATGACTTTTCTTCCATGGTGAGCCCAGGAACACAGTGGGAAATAGAGTAGCTGTCATGAGGGGTAATAGAGGAGGGGTCTACAGCAGGATTTGGGAGGGATGGTAAGAGGAAGATCTTGGGGAGGGCAGAACACCGTGAAGGTCCATGGTAGGCCCTAGCATCATCTGCCCTTACAACACAGGGTTGGCAACAGGAGAGGACAACAACGAGTTTTTCATGGAGTTCCTGCAAACACTGCTGGTGGGAACCCCAGAAGAGCTCTATGAAGGGCCCCTGGGCAAATATGAGGTCAGCGATATTGCCAAAGCAGCGCTGGACGAGCTGAAGTCCTGCATTGATAACCTGCAACCCAAGCACAAGGAGGGACTTGTCTCACTGCTGGTACTGGTGCTGGGGTTCTCGTCCCTAAATGCGAGGGGTTCTTCCCTGGCCCAACCACGCATGATCCCTGATCACCAACCCATCTCCTACCCCAAGACCTACTTTAGCAAGCTGAAGTGGATACCTCACAGAGAAGGCCTCCCAGGGCCCCTTAGAACTGTTCCTCCCAGTGAATTTTTCACTATGTGGACTTGTTCTACAGGCAGTGTGGTGGCACACAACCCTTCCCAGCTGTTGGGGGGGGGGTGTTGACCACAATGCCCGGGAGCTTATTTACTTCCAGGGGTGGACACAGACCTGTCTGTCTCTGGGACCTGAGGCTCTCCACTGTTGTTCACCAGTTCCCCTGGCTCACACACATCTGCCTTCCAGGTGCAAGTGCTGGACAGTCCAGCAGACTCCTAAATGGACCTCAGACATGGCTTCCAAGAGGCACAGGACCAGTTACACAAACAGTCTGGGATATGCTGCACATCGCTGCTTCCTCATGAGTAAATTTATCCTCAAACCATTCAATCAATAAAGCCTCCTGCAGCCCTGGTGTTGGTGCCTGTCTCTACACACACACACACACACACACACACACACATGATGGCATATCAAGAGCGCACACTACTGAGGGACACAGCCACACAGACTCATATTTGGAGTCATATGCAAAGAGAATATGGGAGGGGTTCCTATTGCCAGAGGGGACGCACAGGAGCGGGCACACATGATGAGGGAAAGGACTCTGCAGGCACCATGCAGGTTGTGACGGGGTACGGAAGACAGACAGACAGCCATGTGAACACAGGGAGACATCTAAGAGGGTCAAGGTCTGCAAAAGTAGGACAGGGGCAGGACAGGGAAGCCTAAACCAGACAGGTAGACAGGCTGGATGAATCCCATCCAAGCTGAGGGCTGTGTCCGAAGACCAAAGCTGAGGGCTGTGTCCGAAGACCAAACATAAATAAGGCAACAGCATAAGCAGCTTATACACAGGCACCCAGGGTTTTGAAAACAATCTCCCCAAAGTCACTTCAGGAAAGACTCCAGCCCAAGGCTCCACCCCAACAAGAGCCCTGACATGGTTGAGAAAAAAAGTCCCACCTACTCACAAGGACACCCAAGGTCCCAAGAGGTTGGTTTTGCCTGCAGGGATGCTGAAGGGCCAGGCCAGCAGGGTCTGAGAAGGGTCAGAGGGAAAGAAACGTCTACGCCAGCACTCTCATAATCAACACAGATCTCAATCCATCCTGCACCCCAAGATCCCCAACAGCCAGAATCTGCATGCCCCCAGTTTCTCCAGTTCAGTGGATTCTAAGGGAGCAGTGCTGAGGGGCTTACCACACTTAGTCCTTGACTACCACCCAGGTTCTGGGCCCTACAACCTCACTACCCTTGGATCTATCATAGCCACCGCAGAGTTACAGAACCTGGAGGGTGGGGCCGAGAGGATGGGGGTTGAGGCCCATAGTGTGGCTCCCTGGAGAGGGGTCCCTAGAGGTGTAGGGGCCTCTGGAGAGTGAGTCTCTAAAGATGGGGGGGAGGGTCACTGGAGAGGGTGGGGCCTGGTGAGAGGCTCTGGGCAAGGTCATTGTCTCCATCACAAATGCTGTGATCTACAGCTCCCTGTGAGACAGAGCCACATTCTAGAACTCAGTGGTGGGGAGCCCTCCCCAATTCTCAAAGCTGGGGAAGAGAGGCAGGCTTTCTCTCATGCTACTTTTTTTGGGAATTACCTGGAACAGGTAGGTGCCAGGGGGACAGGCCACCTGTGAAGTCCCAAGCTGCTCTACGCCTGCTCCTGTACTGAGGAGGTGAGGCCTCCTTGATTGCCCACCTCCTGCCCATGGCATAGCCCAAACTCCCACCCTTGCTAGCTGCCCATGGCATACACAGCCCAGCCAAACTCCCACTCCTGCTTGTTGGCTCCTCATCAAGTCACACTTAGGATTCTTTGAGTAAGAGGAACCTGCCCTGGCTCCCTTAGAGTCAAGAAAGTGGTCAGTGCAGGTCCAGAGTAGGCAGCTCCTCCAGGACTGATGCCCCCATCTTGGATCTGGGAAAGATGAGCTTGTCACACCTAGTAGGAAGCTCCGCCTATCCAGAACTGCTCCATTCCCATGTCTCAAGGGACAGGGACCAGGGTTACAGGATGCAGCCTGCTGTCAGTGTCAGCAGAACCAGGACACAGGGACCAGGATGAGATGGGCAAGGGTCTCACAGCACCTAGTCACTCTCTTGTCCATGGACAGAGCCAGCCATGGCAGAGGAGGTATGGGTGGGCGCCTGGAGGCCCCATCGCCCGCGGGGACCCATCATGGCCCTCTACAGCAGCCCTGGACCCAAGTACCTGATTCCACCTACCACGGGTAAGAGTCTAAAAACCCGGGACTTGGAGGAGACAGGGGAAAGAACCAGAAGCCAGAACTGGCATGGCACAGGCTAGGTCTGGGCTCATCCCTGCCTCCCAGTGGGGAGAAGGGTGGTTGGCTCCAGTGGCCCTGAGCCCCTGTGCCCACAGGCTTTGTGAAGCACACACCTACCAAGCTGCGGGCACCAGCCTATAGCTTCCGCGGGGCCCCCATGCTCCTGGCGGAGAACTGCTCCCCAGGGCCCCGCTACAGTGTGAACCCCAAGATACTGAGGACTGGCAAAGACCTTGGCCCTGCCTACTCCATCCTGGGGCGCTACCACACCAAGACCATAATGACTCCTGGCCCGGGTGAGTGACCCCACCTGATTCTGAGCCCTGATATGCATGTCCTGGTATGTAAACGCCAGCTAGCCTCGTCCTTCCCGCTTTTCTGCTCTCAGGAGGTACCGTCAGGCCTGGGCAGCAGAGCCTGAGACCTTCCAGTCCCATTATGACCTGGAGTCCAGGGACTAAGCCCGCACCAGAGTCAGTGTTTATACATTGTGGACATTCCTCCCCTCCCCACCCCCCACCAAATCTGTTCACTGTGTTGGGCCCAGAGGCCTTGTACTTAACTGTTTAGGGCATCCTTCATGAGCGCCCAAGCATTGGGGGGGGCACCAGATGCTCGTTGTTCCTGCACCCCTCCCCTCCCCGCCAGGCGACTATTTTCCAGAGAAATCTACCAAGCATGTGTTCGACTCGGCACCCAGCCATTCCATCTCTGCCCGGACCAAGACCTTCCGAGTGGATAGCACCCCAGGTCTGCCATGGTGCAGCCAGTCAACTGGTTGGATAGAATTGGGGTCTTGACAGGGGGTGGAGGAAGAGAGGCAGCTCAATGTGGGGAATTGAGGGGAATCCCAAAGGGGTAGAGGGGAATCCCAGGAAGGTGCTAGTGAGTCAACCCTGTCACCCACAGGCCCCGCTGCATACATGCTGCCTGTGGTGATGGGACCACATACGGTGGGCAAGGTCTCCCAGCCTTCCTTCTCCATCAAGGGACGCAGCAAGCTGGGCGGCTTCAGTGATGACCTGCATAAGGTAAGAGTCACCCCAGCCAAGGGCAGGGCCTGGACCCCATGACCTGTCTGACCCCTCTCCCCCAAGACCTAAGTCTTCCTTCCCAGCCAGAGGGTCTTGGGCCTCCCTCACCCTCTGGGATGCCTGCTGCATGTTGGGATTCCAATTCAATGGTGAGGAGAGACCAGGATGCTAGTAGCATGGATGACGGTGAGGACAAACCAAGAGGTTTGTGAGGCAGTCATAGAAATAGTGTCTTTTGTTTGTTTGTTTGTGTTTTTGAGGTAGGGTCTCACTGTAGCCCAGGCTGACCTGGAATTAACTATGTAGTCTCAGGGTGGCCTTGAACTCACAGCGATCCTCCTACCTCTGCCTCCCAAGTGCTGGGATTAAAGGCGTGCGCTACCATGCCCAGCTTTATTAAAGTGGTTCTTTTTTTTTGGTGGGTGGGTGGGGAGAAATAAGTCTTGAATTACTTGGCAAAGATGTCTACCTATATTAACAGTCAACATAAAGGCTCTGGGGTGTGTGGATGTTGCAGATCAGTGGCACCACGGGTTTGTGCTTCTATTGCTGACGTTACTGGCCCCTGATGTGTGCCTCCAAGTCCAAGAAGACAGTGCTCCAACAGGAAAGGGGCCTCACACATACCCTCACAGAAGCGGTGTGCATAGGACTGGCACACACTGGGGACGTCACTGCTACCGTGAGGCTGAACTTGGGAGTGACACTCCACACAGACGTGTCCATCCTATCAACAGAGGGATGCTGACAGAGAAAGCTCCCTTGGTGACTCAGGCTCCCAAACCTGTTCCCTGCACTCTGGGGACACAGGCCCTGGGTAAGTCAAGCCTGCCTGAACCTTCTTCATCTCCCAGACCCCAGGTCCAGCAGCATACCGCCAGACTGATGTGCAAGTGACCAAGTTCAAGGCTCCACAGTACACCATGGCTGCCCGGGTAGAGCCTCCGGGGGATAAGACCCTGAAGCCAGGACCAGGAGCTCACAGCCCTGAGAAGGTCCAGGAAGAGGAAGCTAGAGGGATTGGGTTGAAATGGGCCAGGGTGTATGGGAAGGAAGGGAAGGCAGGGGCCATGAATCTCCAGCAGTGGCCCTGAAGGCAACCGTTCATGTATATGGGAAACCTGAGCCTCTTCCCCAGAAGTTGGCTCAGGGTCCCCGGACACGGTGTTAGTGTTGCTGGGTACAGTATGGTCTTTACACCGCAACCTTGGCCCCAAGTTCAGGAGGGACAGAGAAGCTCAGCCCTCCCTCCACCTGGGCCAAGAACCCTCCTCAGAGTCTGTTCTCTCCCAGGTGGTCCTGACCAAGCCCTGTGCCCCCATCGTCACCTTCGGCATCAAACATTCTGATTACATGACACCCCTTGTTGTGGATGTGGAATAGCTCCCACTGGCCTGTGCCCAAGATACTCTCACAAATTTGCCGGACTAACAGAAGACTGGGCACATCCTCCACTACCAGGGCCACTGCCAGCCTGGCCCTGAAGGGCAAAGCATGTTTATTTGGACAGTTTTGACAAGTTATTTTTTTCTATTCTATTTGATCTTGTTTCCTGCCATGTCCAAATCATTTAATAAATCAGATTCCATATGTAAGAGTTTATCTTGGGGGGAAAGGAAACAACTTTGTCCAGAAAGAAACCTCCCTCCAACTTGTTTTCTAGGCCTAGAGTTCTTACAGGAAGGATGGGGGTTGGGCTGTGAGCTTCACTGCTCACCTCACACCTGAGCTCCCCATTCATAGGATCTTCCCTTTCTGACAGCCAGGAGCTGAGTTCAATCTAGACCACCCCTCAATGAGGGTGCCTGATACCGCCATGCTTCTGTGTTCAAAATTCCAATGCGGGCAAGGCTATGCAGTTACCTCACACAGGCAGCCCAGCCACATCCTCAGCTCACACCAGCACTGGCCTCCAGGCTTCCAAGGTGATGCAGTCCTTGCCCACCTGAGTTGAGGTCAGGACACAGCAGAACAAGTAGTCGTTCTCACTGTGCTGCCTCAAGTTCAGACCACAGCAACACTGTGACACGACAGGATGTTATCCCTATTAAATGACCAAATCTTAGGGTAGGATATGGGCAGAAGCTACCAGGAGCTCAACACCAATGCAGAATAGGTGGCCCTGCCTGATTCACCTTTGAGCCCTTTGCTGCACCAGTCTGTGTCCCCCAAAAGCACTTTGTGCTAAATCCTTCAGTCCTTAAAAGTACCCTGTCACCATCCCCTCTGTGTGGAAGAAGAGAATCACACAGCAGGAAGTGGTGGGTCTATGGCTGTCCTTTCCCAAGGCCAGCTCTAAGGGGTCAATGAGGGAGACAAGGGATTCCTGGGAGAAGGGGGAAGGTGGACTCCAGTGTTCAAGGCCAACCACAGACTGGAGTAGGCTCAAAAGAACGCCTACAGATACCTGCAAGACAAGGACAGAGTACACTGATTACAGGACTTTATTGCTGAGGTCTTAAACTGTGGGAGAGCCTAGCAGCTCATGCTCAGGGCTTATGGTTTGCTGGTGTTGGGAACCAGGTTGGAGCCCCACTCATCTATGAGTCAGGTGCCAGGTGCCCACGACTGAGCCAGAGAATGGGGTTAGACTCTCAAGAAGCTGGTCTGACCCAGTGGCTGTGGGGCTGTCCTTCCCGTCCAGGGGATTCATGAAACACAAGTAAAATGGAAAAGAGCTACAATCTAGACCCTCACGTAGCTGAGCTACAAACAGCTGTGGAGATGGGAAGGGAGCTCCGAAAGAATGTAGCTGGAGAAAGGGATGGCAAGGGCTCTGCTCTAGAAGCCACCCCCAAATACAGGAATCCAGTGCTATTTTGCACCAGCAAGATAAGCAGATGATGGCAGTGGCAAGTTTCCTAAGAAACCAAGTGTAGTGGAACATGCCTGTAATACCTGCACTCAAGAGGCTGAGGTAGGCTCACAGTGAACTCCAGGACAGCCTGTGCTATTTAGCAAGACCATATCAAGAAAACAAAAGAAAAAGTGGGAGTCTGGTTTGGGTATTGTAGCCCAGCAACACTCCCAAGTGGACATCAGCAGTACATGGCACAGCAAGGCAAGGGAGGCAGGGCTGGAGCGCGGACATGCCTGTAGCAGAGACCAGATAGACATGTAGCCAGTAGCTGTTACTATGCTTGGTGACAGGAAGGGGCCTACAACACTGAAAAGCAAGGATGAAAGGCCTCTAAAGGATGCCTAAGGAGGAGGGACAAGCTAGAGGAAAAAGGCACAACCAGAATGAAGCAGTATGAAGTGAGCCGTGAAGGGAGTGGAAATAAAACAGAAGGTGGGCCCTCCTCCGCAAATTTAGGGGCTCAGTTAGACACAATGGAAGGGCCAGGAAATGAGAGAAGACTATGGTGATTGTGCAGAGAAAGGCTGCTTGAGAGAGGAGGGGAGCATGACAGTTGGAGCAAGACATTGCCACAGGCACAGGGAGGCCAAGCTATGGCAGAGTGTGGGTCAACCTTGAGCTCAGAGATGATTTCGGACAGGTAGGACTCATGGTATGGACAGATAGTGAGCCAACAGTCCTAGGGGAGGGAGGAAGAAACAACCAGGACACAGAGTGGGTAAGGTCAGAGAAGGGCACACACTTGTATGGTTCATTTCTTAATATTTTATGTGAAGACAAAAGTGCTGGGCCCTCATAAGCTTCTGGCCATCAGCCCCATGGCTGAGTCTGTGCAAACATGGGACTGGCCAAGTAGGCCATGAGGGTTGGGGAAAACAGTCCACAGAGGCAGACACACGGTAGTTCAGAGCTCCCTCACAGTGAAGGGAGCCTGTCTCTATGGAAGGGGGCAGAGTGTGGTGTAGGGGCAAAGGGTCCCACTACAAATGTAATGGCTAGTGTTACAGATGGCACACAGTCCTACAAGGACCTCAGCAGGGAAGATAACTCCAACGTTCTGTCAGACTCTGGAAAGTCAGACTGTACTGTTTCTGGGTCTGCTGTCCTGGGAATGGATAGATCTTTGGCACTGGGGAGATCCTGAATCCAGAGGACACGTGTGTCTGCTCCTGGACACATGGTCTTATAACCCAGAAGGATCCTGGTCCAGTAACTCCAGGCCACAGTCTACTCTTCATCCACAGCCTTGCTGTTCCCTGTAGTCTGCTTCATCCAAAGAGGAGGGCGCAGGCTCTGCAACGGAGATTCCTGGGCCACACCTGCAGCCTCACGCCAGGGTTACTGCCACATCTAGTCTGTGGACCCTCAGTTGCAGGAGAGGGCTCATGTGGAGTTCACAGTCATAGCCCCTTCCAGTGACAGCTCTAGGCTCTTCATATAATGGACATGTTCTCAGCCAGGCATAGACAGGACAGAAGGGCCTTAAGATACTGGCAAATGTGGGCTGTTGGCCACAGTGCACACATTCAGTACTCATAGATGTTCTGCTCAGACTTGGCTCATTCTGACATGATGTGGCCCTGGCTCTGCCAGTGTCTTTAGCACCAGGGAGTGGAGCTGGGGCGGTGGTCTAGTATCCCCTTCCACACACGGGACAAGCCAACATGTTATTGGATTCAAGGCAACTCCAGCCCTCCTGACATGATGACCCGTGGTGGCAATTTTTCAGAAAAGAATTTTGTAGGTAAGTCCTTTGGAGCCCAGGATACCAGGTGGCTGCTCTTGGCTCCCACTGGCTCACGTCCTTGTCCTTGACAAGAGGTAGGAGAGGATGAAGAAGAGCACAATCAGGCCTATAGCCATACCACATAGAAGCTTCCGGTTGTCTCGCCCAGACCGTGCCATGGTAGAAAAGCGTTTCACACTCCCTGTGAGCAGGCCGGTCACACTCATGAAATCCGAGTCCTGAGGGAAGAATCCAAACCCAACAGGATCACCAAGAGATGTGGTACGCTGGCCACCCAACCCACACCAGCACTGGAGGGCAGAGCTGACTGTAACCTGTGTGTGCTGTAGACCCTTACCATGCCATCCAAGTACCGGTTCTGGTCTTCTGTGTCCCTGTCGATGTCCAGGGCCAGCTGGTCAGGATGCAGAGGGCATGGTCAGGCAGAAACAGATAAATAACACAGTACACTCTTCTCAAGACTAGCTAGACTTCATCAACAATTCTGCCAGGCACAGTGCTACCGGCAAAGGCCACCATGGTCACGGTAGCATGCCGGGCATCACTCAAGCCAGCACCACCATGGACAGGACAAGGCAGATAGCTGCCTGAAACCCCTCTTCCCACCTTCTGAGCCTCACGCTTCCAGGTACCAGGTGGAAGGGAAAAAGGAGGGAAAAGAGGCCACCACTGACCGATTTAAGCCTCGTAACCTTGGAGGCCAGGCTGTCAGCCATCCGCTTGTTCTCTCGGTCTAGAATCTCCTCCACTGCACCAGGGCTCTGAGCTGCAAGAGAGAGAGAGACATACACACTCAGGAGTAACATAAACCCAATGAAGTCTAGCCTAGGATAACATCTAAAGAGAATAGGCCACGTCTGCTGAGCTGGTCCCACCCTGAGTTCCAGGAGGTGGATCATGCAGCACAGGTTATGTGAACACATGTCCTGTGTGCACACATGGCAGGGATGGGCAGAAAACCCCAGCAGGCTCAGTGCAGTCCACCCCCTCTGACACTGCGTGGGAACTTGGACCAAGGAACCCAAAGATGCTGGGAAGATGCAGTATTTGCCTCTGAAAGTCACTATCCATAGGTGTGTGAGCCATTTTCAAAGGAAAACACTGAATTCTGGTAGCAGCACAGAAAGCTGGGAAGAGGCCGGGCGTGGTGGTGCACGCCTTTAATCTCAGCACTCGGGAGGCAGAGGTAGGAGTGCCATGAGTTCAAGGCCACCCTGAGTCATATAGTGAATTCCAGGCCACAGCCCAAGCTAGTGATACCCTACATCGAAAAACCAAAAATTAAATTAAATTAAATAATAAAATAAAATGAAATAAAATAAAAAGTTAGGAAGAGCACCCAGGAAGGTGGCAGAAAGGCCAGAATGAATAAAGTGACAAGAAACCAAGCAGTATATCAGAAAAGCCCTTTAACTACAGGGAAAATGACAAAACTTCTCTGGCCCACCTCTGCATCCCCAATAGGGCCCCTCAGAAGTGACCTGAACACTAAGTCAGAAGAAAACTGCCTGTGATGGGCTGGGCATTAAGTGGGTGACAATCACCTTTCCCGGAGTGCAGTTTGCATCGACTCCATAATGTATACGAAGCACCCGTCTACGGCGAGCGACGGCAATCTTAGCAATGACTGGCCCTACACACACTAAAGGAATGGCTGCCAGTGTCCTGTCAACCACCCAACCGTCCAGGTACCAGTATCCCACCTGCCATACAGAACCGAAACATCGTAGTGCACAGCCCCTCAATGAGAATATCCCTGTCTGGACCCTCGGCTCCCCGCAGCCGCTGGCGGGCCTCGTTCCAGGCTCCAGTTCACTGAACACATAAAATACCAGTCACCCCGCCGGGCTCGGGTCCGCAAGGCAGTCCCACTCGGTGGCCCCCTTCCCCGCTCGTCCGTCCGCCAACCCGCTCGGATCCGCCCCGGCTCGTGCCGGTAAACTCACCGCGATTCCAGTCCGCCATCGCGCCCGGGGATGCCCGCGTCTCGCGCACAGCCACCCGTCACCGCCGCCGAGGACGTGGCACAGGTACCGGACTTCCGGTTTCCGGTTCTTTCTTGCGCCACTCTTCCGCCTCAGACCGGCTAACTTCCGGCAACAGCGGAAGGAGAAATGACGTAGTTCTGCCACAGATAAACAAGCAAGGGGCCGGGCCGCCAGCTCTCGGGGTCCCGGATGTGTCCGTCACCTAAATCCGCGGGGCGGGTGCCGAGTGCGTAGCGCCGGGAAGGTGCTCACGGGGTCAAGAGTCACCCGATGGAGCGTGGCCCGGGTGCCATCGTGGAGAGGCGCGTTCACCGTCCGCTTCTTAGCACCGCCCATGCACACCTAGCTTCCCCTTGCCCTGCGCTCCCTCCTTTCACCGCCCACCGTGGCCCGGCCGCCGTGGTTCCCTCTGCCCGATTGGCTTTCCCCAGGTGTCTCCACTTCTCAGATCTCCGAAGATCCTCTGCGATCCACCAGGCATCTTCTTCTAGTTTCCTTTCTGTTTGTTCGTTTGCTTCTCGCCCAGGCTGACCTGGAAGTCACTCTATAGTCTCAGGATGGCCTCGAACTCACGGCGATCCTCCTACCTCTGCCTGCTGGCATCAAAGGCGTTCGCCACCTCGCCCGGTTTTATTTTCCTTTTGAGTCCGTTCCATGTAGCCCAGGCTAGCCTCGAACTCGTGTCGTGGAAGAGAAACTTGAATTTCTGATCCTACCACATCCAACCCCCAAGTGCTGGGATTATAGGCGTGCACGCCCTTTTTAAAGTGCGGTGCTGGGGTTTGGAACCCAGGGCTCCGTGCATGCCAGGCACACATGCTACCAAATGAGCCTCATCCTCTTTTTTTTTTTTTGACAACACAGTTGCTTTGAGCGCCCCGAGTCGTCCTATTGGTTTTTCTCCACCTGGCACGTGAGCGCCACCCCTTAGCATCCCCAGCGTCGGGAAGGCAAGAAGCACCCGGCAGACCAGGGCTGACCTCAACGAGCCACACTGATCACCAACCCCGGCTCCGCACGGAGAAGTCCCGCCCCGAGCTTGTGCGGATCCCGGCATCCCTCACGCGCCGACACTGGACTTCCGGGCCGGAGCGGAACCGGCGGGTAGGGCCACTCCCGTTTGCATCTTCCTGGCTGGAGCCTCGCATCGCCGGGTCCTGGGGGCCATGGAGCCCCGGGCAGTGGCTGATGCCGTGGAGAAAGGAGAGGAAGATGCCACGACGGAAGCTCTGCTGTTGTTCAACCGGGAGGTGAGCGGCAGCCCGCGCGGAAGAATGCCCATGGAGGGAGGGGGCGCGGCGGCGGATTTGCAGGCAGGCCCGGAGCTCGGGGAGTGGGAGGAGAGGGTAGGACTCGCCATCCGATCACAGAGGTGGGTGCTGCCTGGGAGGAGGCTGCGCAGGTCCTTCTGCATGTGGACCTCATCCACTGGGTCTCCCTAACAGCACTCGCAGAGTTTCACCTTTGATGACGCCCAGCAGGAAGACAGGAAGGTAGGTGTCGGCCTGTGGGGTCACAGGGGAGGGACGGGCTGTCCCTCTAGAGGGCTTGGTGGAGCCACTCTTTTTCCCTTCGTACAGAGACTCGCAAAATTGCTGGTCTCCGTCCTGGAGCAGGGATTGCCACCATTGCACCGAGTCACCTGGCTGCAGACTATCCGAATCCTGTCCCGAGACCACCGCTGCCTAGATCCATTTGCCAGTCGTCAGAGCCTCCATGCACTAGCCTGTTATGCAGGCATCTCTCCTTCGGAGGGGCCCGTCCCAGAGGCCCCAGACATGGATGTCCTGCTCGAGTCCCTCAAGTGCCTGTGCAACCTCGTGCTCAGCAGCCCCACGGCACAGATGCTAGCAGCAGAAGCCCGCCTGGTGGTGAAGCTGGCAGAGCGTGTGGAGCTGTACCGCCAAAGGAGTTTTCCTCACGATGTCCAGTTCTTTGACTTGAGGCTCCTCTTCCTGCTGACAGCCCTCCGCACTGACGTTCGCCAGCAGCTCTTTCAGGAGCTGCATGGTGTGCGACTACTGACTGATGCTCTGGAGCTGACGCTGGGGGTGGCTCCCAACGAGAGCCCCCCTGAAATCCTTCCTCCCCAAGAGACCGAGCGGGCCATGGAGATACTCAAAGTACTCTTTAACATCACCTTTGACTCCATCAAGAGGGAGGTGGATGAGGTAAGTTCTGTTCTGAAGTCACTTGTGGGACTCGGCTGTGTGGGGGGGACATTTTGTGATCCTGCCTCCCATCCTACTTTCAGCTTCCTGGATGTCAGATGTGGTGGGCACCCCAGGAAACATCTATTCTAAAGGAACCTCCAGGAAGGTTTCTGAGGGATGGGGTTCAACCAGACTGCGGTGCATTGGGGGTGGTACTCCACCATGAAGCTACTAGCCAGGGTAGGACTTCGACGGGGCATCTTATGCTTATCTAGGAAATGCGCCCACAAGTGTACATGTGAACCTTTTTGGAAAATACCAGTGGTTGCAGCCTTGCACTGTCCCAGGTGTACAGTGGACACAGCCTAGTAGTGCAACAGGGAGCACAGCAACAGGGACGTGTAGGATACCCTCTCATGGGAGCTCCTTTATGTCCTTGGTCAGGAAGATGCTGCACTTTACCGATACCTGGGGACCCTTCTGCGGCACTGTGTGATGGTTACTTCTGCTGGAGACCGCACAGAGGAGTTCCATGGGTGAGGGCTGAGCTTACCATGTTGGGGGATGGGCTCAAATCTAGCCCTAGTTGTGGACCAGAATCTGCACCTGGGAGCCCAGGCTCCACCTTAGGGTTTGACTTTGTTAGGGGGACCAGATACCAGTGTGCTTCCAGAGAGCCTCAGGAGTTTAGGGGTGTGACTAGGACGAGAGCTATGGATTAGCGGCAGAGACAATGGTGATGGGGTCCCTTGCCCCTGTTTTTAGTGATCAGTTTTGAGATTGCTTGCTTCTTCATCCTAGAAAAAAATGGGGCAAGTGGTATGTCTAGAGTCTGCCTCATATCAGAGTGGGAGTACCCTCAGATCCATCCCTACACCTGTTCTTCAAGACCCGAGACAGTGGCTCATGTCTTGTGTGCCCCAGGAAGGGGACCAGGGATTGCACGTGTGCCCTATCAAGCTGCATCTCCATCTGTCTCCAGCCACACAGTGAATCTCCTGGGGAACTTGCCCCTCAAGTGTTTGGATGTCCTTCTCACCCTGGAGCTGCACGAAGGCTCCTTGGAGTTTATGGGAGTTAACATGGATGTGATCAGTGTCCTCCTTGCTTTCCTGGAGAAGCGTCTGCATCAGGTAGGTGGGGGGACTTGCAGTGTGGATGTCCCGGGAGCTCTGGCCCTAACTTTTCCTGCACAGCTGCGGCCACTGCCTGTGCACCTCCCACACTGGCAAGAGGAGGTTGTCTCGATGCTGTAACTTGGGGAGGGGGGAGTTGTTCTGTGGTCCAACTAGCTGGCTACCTGACCACCAGACAAACTGTGTGTGAGTCTCACTGCATGCTTCTCAAGTTCTAGTAAGGTTCTTGTTACCTTGTATGTTTCTGCAGTACTGTCCTGAGTGGTTCTCAGAAACCCCTTGTCTGTGCCTGTGACCCTCAGATTCCTGATGTCCATGTGCATGGGCAGCCCTGGGTGATAGGCATCTGCTGTCCCTCAGCATCTTAAGGAGACTCATAGGAGCTTCTAATCAAAGGTTCTCTGACTCCTGTCGCTGCCCCATGGAACAGCCAGAGGGTTGGAACTCTAGTCTGCCCTGGAGCTCACAGACATTAAGTAAACAGAAGAACCACAGATTGAGGTTCATTAGATCTTTGAGGAACTGTGTGGTTTGGCCAAGGGTAGCAGGAGCTGGTGCTGAGTACACTGCCTGTGGCTGGCTGTCGCTTTTGGTTAGGGCCTCTGATGTCAGGCTCTAGGGAGATAACGGGAGGATGAGCAGGGATAGGTACACTGCTTGCTGTCCACTGGCACCCAGGTGGATTTTGTTGTTTGTTTGTTTTTCAAGGTATAGTCTTGCTTCAGCCCAGACTGACCTGGAATTCACTATGTAGTCTCAGAGTGGTTTCAAACCCACGACAATCCTCCTACCTCTGCCTCCTGAGTGATAGCACTAAAGGTGTGCTCCATCACACCCAGTGGATTTTGCTGTGCCTGAGGTGTGCTGATAAGTTCAAATGAGTAGTGCTTGGTTCACAGCACTTGTTTAGAGTTGAGGAAGTTAGACTTAAAACAGTGACTTACCACAAGTCATAAGCTTTCAGATAGATTGTTTCCATCCCCCTTCCCCCATTTTTTAAACTGGTTCTTTTGTAGCCTGGGCTACCCTCAAGCTCACCCTGTAACCAATGACCTTGAACTCCTGCCTCCATCTCCAAAGTGCTGGGATTACAGGCATGCACCATCATGCCCAGTTTAGTGTTCCCATCCCTTTGAAAGCTAATAAACACCCTCCACCAACTCTGGCCAATGATTAACTCACCGCAGCACATGCTCTTTGTAAGTCTGTGTTGTCAGAACAACCCAGGACAGTGTACAGTGCTCATCCACACCTTGAGTTGGGAGCACAGACCAATGACAGGCCCCTCTGCAGACCCACAGGCTGAAGGAAAGTGTGGCTCCTGTGCTGAGTGTCCTGACAGAATGTGCCCGCTTACATCGTCCTGCCAGGAAGTTCCTGAAGGCTCAGGTATCTGGCAGAGGAGCCAGTGCTCCTGGGGCACATGGGCTGGGTTCTGGTTGTAGCCCCTGGCTGCCTCAAGCCTAGGCTTAGGAACAGCTACCTCCCCAGGTGCTACCTCCACTGCGGGATGTGAAGACTCGACCTGAGGTGGGGGACCTGCTCCGGAACAAGCTGGTCCGCCTCATGACACACCTGGACACCGATGTGAAGAGAGTAGCTGCTGAGTTCCTCTTTGTGCTGTGCTCTGAGAGTGGTGAGTGGGGGGAGCCCAAACCCCAGGCCTGCCCTGCTTCAGCCACATTCACACATTGACCTCTGCCCTGGTCCTCAGTGCCCCGATTCATCAAGTACACAGGCTACGGGAATGCTGCTGGCCTCCTGGCTGCCAGGGGTCTCATGGCAGGGGGCCGGCCTGAGGGCCAGTACTCAGAGGATGAGGACACGGACACAGACGAGTACAAGGAAGCCAAGGCCAGGTGTGTGCCCCCAATACGCACCTTGGGGTTCTCTCATAGCCTCTTATCCCCTGCCCTTTCCCCCATTTAGACCTTGTGGGTTGAGATGAGGAATGGGCACGACCCACAATCAGGCAAGAATCCCAAGAGATGTGTGTTCTGATGATGAAATCTGTTCTTAGTGTGCTGAGGCTTAAAGAGTGGGTGTCTGGGCAGTTGGCTGGTGATATTTTAGGAGGGAACTCTCTTCTGCACTTGGCTACTCTCCAATCCACCCCCCCCCCAACACACACACTTCTAAACCAGGAAAGTGGGGTTCTTGATAGGCCAGGCCTGAGTAGGAGGACGAAAATTCCACCTGCCCTGCATAGCCCCATTTAGTTCCGTAGCATCACTAACCTATTTCCCTTGCCCCTTCCCTGGGAAGCAGCATCAACCCTGTGACCGGGAGGGTGGAGGAGAAGCCACCCAACCCTATGGAGGGCATGACGGAGGAACAGAAGGAGCATGAGGCCATGAAACTGGTGAACATGTTTGACAAGCTCTCCAGGTAGGTGCTGTGAGGAAGGGCCTGCCACTGAGAAGTGGGAATGAGCCCAGATGGAGGGATCAGAGAGCTTAGGTCTTGGTGAAGCTGCACTGCTGATGTTTGAAATCAGTTGCCCTAGAGGTAATCCTACAGAAGAATTAGGGCAAGGTCAGTATTGAGTTCTATTTACAAATAATTAAATAAAGAGCTGCTTCAACTCAGTCATTAGGTAATGGGATCTGGGCCTGATTTTAAAAGTTAACTCACGGGACTGGAGAGATGGCTTAGCGGTTAAGGTGTTTGCCTGCAAAGCCAAAGGATCCCGGTTCGATTCCCCAGGACCCACGTAAGCTAGATGCACAAGGGGGTGCATGCATCTGGAGTTCGTTTGCAGTGGCTGGAGGCCCTGGCACACCCATTCTCTCTCTCCCTCTCTTTCTCTCTCTCTCTCCTCTTTCTCTCAAATAAATAAAAATAGCCGGGCGTGGTGGCACACGCCTTTAATCCCAGCACTCGGGAGGCAGAGGTAGGATCGCCGGGAGTTCGAGGCCACCCTGAGACTACATAGTTAATTCCAGGTCAGCCTGGACCAGAGTGAGACCCTACCTTGAAAAACCAAAAAAAAAATAAATAAAATAAATAAAAATATTTTTTTTAAAAAAGTTAACTCACACTGAGCATGGTGGTACACACATTAATCCCAGCACTCATGAGTTTAAGGCCACTTTGAGACTACAGAGTGAATTCCAGGTAAGCCTGAGCTAGAGAGAGACCCTCGAAAAATCAAAAAAAAAAAAAAAGTTAACTAGCAGTCCGGGATGAACAGGAACCTGTCTTTTTGCTTTTCCTGTAGGCACAGAGTCATCCAGCCCATGGGTATGAGTCCCCGAGGACATCTCACATCCCTGCAGGATGCAATGTGCGAGACCATGGAAGGGCAGCTTTCCTCAGACCCTGACTCCGAACCTGACTGAAGATAGCACTCCTCTGCTTCCCTTCAGAACTGGTGCTGCTCCCAGAGATGCCCTTGGGGTGCGGCCTGGAGAAGCTACACTCCTCTCCAGCTGGGGACCCTTTCTGTTTACTCCCCACTCTGTGATTTGCAGTTTTTTGTACAGTTTCTTGTCTTTAGGGCTGTGATGGTCTTGTCTTCTGTAAAGACTGGGAACTTGCCCTCAACTTTACAAATGGTTAATTCTTCTGATATGTGCAGAGGCTACTGCTAAGGGCAGGATTACTTTGGCACACAGATGAGCGTGCATGTGTGAGGGCAGTAGCTGAGCAGGGCACAAATGGTATAAGCATGTCTGGGGTTGGCATGGCAGCTCACAGTCCATATGTGGGGCATATGCAGTGTTGCACAAGTAAAAGAATCTGCTGGAAGTGTACATCAAAAACAAACTGAGCACCTGAAGCATGTTCCTGTTTTTAGCCCCACTGAGCACAGGGCAGGTGGCCCCTTCTGCATTCTCTGTAGTCCTGGCTCCACCACCCACTGTATTATCTGCACACCCAAGCTTTCACTTGTGGTTACAACTGAATTGGTCACATCCAACTAGCTTAGTACCTATGTGAAGGAAAATGCCCCTCATGAAACTATAAAGTGAAATCTCGAGATTTCTGAGAAACACCCCAGAATAAAGAGTTTGAGGCAAGATTGTGTGAATGTCTATAAAATGGATAAACACTAAGTCAGAGTAGAAATTAATTTTGTTTTTATATTTCAACACTTCCTGGATCAGCCAGGAATCTTCTTGAAGAACAAGGACAAGAGTCCCAGGTCCCTGAAATCTCAGTTCAGCCTAGGGTGGACACAGCTCAGAAAACAGGTGCTTCTGTTTGGCAAATGGTTCAAACTGCACTGGGTGGGAGCCAAGGAGAAAGTGACCAGTTCTTGGAAGGAGTCAAAATAGGAAACCCAGTGTAGCTTTGTATAAGCCCTGGGGCAGGGGGAGTCTGTACCTGGGCCGGAAACCAGCAGGGTTTCTGAGAGTAAAATGTCTGCCTTTGTTTTTGTTTGTTTGTTTGTTTGTTTTGAGGTAGGGTCCCATTCTACCCCAGGCTGACCTGGAATTCGCTATGTAGTTCTCAGGTTGGCCTCAAACTCCTAGTAGTCCTCCCCCAAGTGCTTGGGTTAAAGATGTGTGCCACCACACCTGGCTTTGTCTTTGTTTTAGCACCATTATTGGAGAAGCCAGGTGGGTGAGGGAGCAAGAGGCATCTTAGGAAGCGCTGGACAGATGAGATTCTGGATGCTTTAAAGAGCTACATGGAAGAGGGGCCTGAGCCAACATCAGGGTGAGGCCAGGGATAGACAAGCTCAGTCCTGACTATTCTTAAAGAGGGGGATGTCCACACCCTCTTGAGATCTGTCAACACTTGCTGTCCCAAAGAAACAAACAAAAGCTGCTAGTTTTCATACTAAAATTTATTTCATGTGAGAGGTGGAGACATTTTCTAATTGAAACCCCTACTGCAGAGAGACCGACATACTAAATGATCCTAGTGTATCACCAGGGGCTTCCTTCCAGATAGCCTGTTTCAATCTATGAGGGCAAACACCAGAGGTGTTCATGAGCTTCAGCGAAGAGCTGGATAGAGCAGACAGGTCTGTCTTGCCAGGTCACATGTCATGTGGCCCAGATTTGTAAGCCTGTCGAAGCTGTTTTCAGGCCTGAGGTCTTGCTGGAAGGGGATATGGATCTCTCTCCTATGTGGCTTTCTCACATGTAAGCCAGCCACAGTTGTCCTATCTGTCCCGTCCATCTAGCTGGAACAGAGAAGGGGGATAAGTCAGCTTCACACCTGGCCAGGCCTGAAGTCAAGCAAAATGTTTCATAAACCACAAGCTTCTGTCTGCAAATGAGCAACTTAGGTCCCAGCAGGCCTAGCAGAGCAAAATGGCTGAAAAGGAAAAAGCTCCAAGTGACTTTAAAAAATTTGAGGACCAGGTGTGGTGGTGCACGCCTTTAATTCTAGCGCTTGGAAGGCAGAGGAAGGAGGATGGCTGTGAGTTCAAGTCCCACCTGAGACTACACAGTGAATTCCAGGTCAGCCTGGGCTAGAGAGGCCCTACTTTGAAAAGCCAAAAGTAATTTATTTGAAGGGCTGGAGAGATGGCTCAGCAGGTAAGGCACTTCCCCAGTATCCACATAAAGCCAGATGCACAAAGTGGTGCACACATCTGGAGTCTGCATACAGTGGCCTTGTATGTCCATTCTCTGCCTGTCTCTCTCCTCTTTCTCTGTGTGTGCTTGCAAAGAAAGAAAGAAAAACATTTTTAAAAATTTTTGAGCTGGGTGTAGTGGTGCATACCTTTAATCCCAGCACTTCGGAGGCAAAGGTAGGATTGCTATGAATTCAAGGCCTCCCTGAGACTACATAGTGAATTCCACAGAGACCCTACCTCAACCCCCACCCCCAAATTTTTTAATGGGCCTACCAGGGCCTCTTGTTACTGCAAACAGACTCCAGATTCATGAACCACTTCATGCATCTGACTTTATGTGGGTACTGGGAAACTGACCCCAGGCCAGCAGGCTTTGCAAACAAGTGCCTTTAACCACTGATCCATCTCCCTGGCCCAACTGACATTTTCTTTGCAAGCAGAGAGAGAATGTGTGTTCCAGGGCCTCCAGATGCTGCAAACGAACTCCAGCTGCATGTGCCACTCTGTTATGTGGCTTTATGTGGGTATTTGGGAATTGAACCTGGGTTCATCCACTGAGCTTTCTCTCCAGCCAGACTTTTAATAACTTATTTGATGTCAGATAACCCATAACTTTTTTTTTTTTCAGTTTTTCGAGGTAGGGTCTCACTCTGGCCCAGGCTGACCTGGAATTAACTATGTAGTCTCAGGGTGGCCTTGAACTCATGGTGATCCTCCTACCTCTGCCTCCCGAGTGCTGGGATTAAAGGCGTGCGCCACCACGCCCGGCTCCCATAACTTTTTGTTTTGTTTTGTTTTGTTTTGTTTTTTGAGGTAGGGTCTCACTCTGGTCCAGGCTGACCTGGAATTCACTCTGTAGTCTCAGGGTGGCCTCGAACTCATGGCGATCCTCCTACCTCTGCCTCCCAAGTGCTGGGATTAAAGGCGTGTGCCACCACGCCCGGCTCCCATAACTTTTTTTAAGCCCTTGAAATCATAATCTACTTAACTGAAGTTTCTGTGAAACTAGGAAAAAGCCCAGGCAAACTCCCATGGAGGCTTTTAGTTACCTTTGAACAGAAACAAGCCTGCCTGGCTGATCTACCAGGAGCTGCCCTCCTCAGCCAGTGGGAGGAAGGCACCTCCTCTGACTGTGGCACATTTTGTTGGTTGGGTTCTCAGCTTCTAAAATAGTTACTCAGCAGGATGGCTTGACATATGATGGTCCTTATTCCTCTGTACAGTGAGATCAGAAATGGCTCTGGCCTGCATCTTAGCTCTGAAAGCCAACTAGAACAAAAGGCTAAAAATAATAGGGGTAGAGGTGTGCAACATGGAGATGGTAAATGCTAGGTCTCATCCTTAGTAAGCCTTGTTTCTCTCTGGTTGGATCTTGGTAAGAGATCAGGCTGCAGAGCAGAGGCTGGGAGCTTTTGCCAGTGATAGGAGTGTTTACTATGGCACAAGGACATGAAATGGGAGCAGGCAAGGCTAGGGATGAAGGAAAAGGACTGGAATTGCCTAAGATTCTGTCTTGGGAAGAAGAGAACATCAACTGTGATATATTCGGGGAAAATCTCCCTTTGGGTAGTGCTGCACCTTTTTGTAACCATAGAATTTTGATTTAAATGCTAACACTGTCCCCTATAGAAAATAAGCTTTGTAATCAAGGCCACACCTGACATAATTCTGAAGAGAAACAGTGTGTTGTGTGAATCACTTGCTTACAGGCTGTGTGAATTCTCTGGCTTCCCATCTTCAGCAACCATAATAGACAGACTCACAATAACTCCTAAAACCATCTCTGGTTAGCTTGAACCCACACGGGGTGCAGCTTCTGCGGCTTCTCAATGCTCCCACACCTGAGTTACACAGGGACCACACCTCAGGCCTCAGCAGGCCCTCCAGTGTAGGATGCCAACAGCAACAGCCTGTAGGAGCACCTCCATGAGCCCCTCTACATGCCAGCAATGAGACCAGGTCAGCGCCCAGAACAGCATACAGCATTAGTGTTCAGTTTGGGCAAACCAGTTGTGGTGGTTTGATTCAAGTGTCCCCCATAAACTTAGGTGTGCTGAAGGCTAGGTTCCCAGCTGATGGAGATTTGGGAATTAACACCTCCTGGAGGCAGTATATTGTTAGGGGCGGGCTTATGGCTAGTATAGTGTTTCCCCTTGCCAGTGTTTGGCACACTCTCCAGTTGCTATTGTCCACCTTATGTTGGCCAGAAGGTGATGTCCACCCTCTGCTCATGCCATCGTTTTCCCCGTCATCATGGAGCCTCTCCTCGAGACTGTGAGCCAAAATAAACCCTTTTTCCCCAAAAGCTGCTCTTGGGTGATTTCTGCCAGCAATGTGAACCTGACTGCAACACCAGTCTACTGTGGTGGGCCAGGCTTCCAAGCTCAGTGTCCCTACCTTCCCAGTTTCCCGCTGGATGAGCTCCTGCATCTCTTGTGTCCAGCCCAGAAGTTCCACCAGCTTTTCCACGCTGTGAACCACGTCTCCCAGCTGGGCTACATCCTGGCTGCGAGGATGCCAAGCAAAGGGCCCCACCAAGTCCCGATTGATGAGCAGTCGGGGCACTGACTTTGGCACAGCCTCAGACAAGCTGGCAAAAGGCTCCACCTGAAAGATGATCCAAATGTGAGGAGCCGGGTGTCCATGTGGCATTAGGACATTACGCATCACAGCCCAGGCCTTGAGTCAGGAGTCAAGGCCAGAACCTGTGTCACAGGATCCCACAACTTCATTTCTGAAGCCTTCTGCCGCCTGAATGACCTTGTTCCCCTTGGGCCTCCCTCTCTTCTGCTCACTGCCCCTCCCCCCATAAACCCAGGCTTCTCCCCACATTGTCCTTCCTGCCAGTCTATGTGGTCTGCTGTTGAGCACTGTCCTTCCACCTGCCTGTCTATGGCAGGGCCTGAGCCCTGCACTGAACCTGTCTTACACTTTCTTCTTGTGTGCACAGAGGGGCCCTCTTACTGTCCTGGGTCCCCATCAGTCTCCCAACAGGCAATGCTGCCATCACATTTCTGCATCAAGAGTAACAACATAAGGAAGCTGAGGGTTGTGGTGCTCGCCTTTAGTTCCAGCACTCCGGAGGCTGAGGGAGGAGGAACACCATGAGTTCCAGGCTAGTCTGGAACTATAGAGAGAGTCATGTCAGCTTAGGCTAGAGTGAGACCCTGACTCAAAAATAAATATATAATAAGTGAGTAAAAATACAAAGATTAAGAGACAGATCAAGCCTAGCTTTAATCGGAGGAAAATGCCCAATTCCTGCCTTTTACTGAAAACATCTCAAAGGGTCATAGATTTAAATGTAAACAAAACAGTTCTTGACTGGGTGTGGTGGCACATGCCTGTAGTCCCAGCATGTAGGAGGTGGAGGCAGGAGGTAAGAGCAGAAGACACAGGGAAGGGACAGGTTTGACTATGGCACTGCTACTTAGTATCTACATGACTGGAAAATTCTAGATCCCATCCCCATGAACAAACTGTCATAGCATTTACAGCACACATTGACAAACATGTTAAGCTGCTAGTCTGCTCCCCAATGAGAGACATAAATATGAAATCCAAAGAGCACAAATCTGACCAATAAGCATCAAAAGAGGAACTCCACTCTATAGAAGTGTAAGCTCGCAGGGCATGGTGGCGCACGCCTTTAATGCCAGCACTAGGGAGGCAGAGGTAGGAGGATTGCCGTGAGTTCGAGACCACCCTGAGATTACATAGTTAATTCCAGGTTAGCCTGGGCCAAAGTGAGACCCTACTTTGAAAAACCAAAAAAATAAAAAATAAAAAAAAAGAAGTGTAAGCTCACATTCACTGTGGTGCTGGAGCTCTAACCCAGGCTGTGCGCATGCTAGGCAAGCACTCTGCTGCTAAGCTGTGGAGCCACATTCCCCAGCCCCAAATGTTTACTTGTTTGTTGTTGTTTTTTTCAAGGTAGGGTCTCGCTCTAGCCCAGGCTGACCTAGAATTCACTATGTAGTCTCAGGGTGGCCTTGAACTCACTCGATCCTCCTACCTCTGCCTCCCGAGTGCTGGGATTAAAGGCGTGAGCCACCACGCCCAGCCCCAAATGTTTACTTTTAACTAATCAGATTGGCAAAAAAACTAAAACAGGTCATTTTGGTACTGGTGAGGATATAAGAAAAGGGACCCTTACATACTAAATATCAGAATTTATTCTTCAGAAATACTTGTGAGTGTGAAAATGCACACACAAGGAGAGTCAATACAGGCACGCTTACTACAAAAATTACATGCTATTTGTCTTAAGTGTCCATCAGTACGAAATTTTGTTTCAGGGTCACAATCCCTTGTCTTACAACTCTCACGACTGAATATACTTCAGAATTCTGACTACTTCAGATGTTAGTAAAAGTTCATCTGGTTTATATAACGTGCATTATGGGACACAGTGGCGATCCGTAGTCCAGCACAACTTTTCCCACAAACATATGGGATGTTGTCGATGCAAGACACCACAGAATATTCAGCTCACACTGGTACTATCTAGAGGCCAGCCTCCCTGCTGCAGCCTCACAGTCACACAAGGAGCCACCCACAGGACAATAACAAGGCCATTCCAGGTGCTCACATCACTATAGAAGACAAGTCATGGAACACACAGTATTATCTAACTTTTGGTTGTGGTTTTTTGAGGTAGGGTCTCACTCTGGCTCAGGCTGACCTGGAATTCACTATGTAGTCTCAGGGTGGCCTCGAACTCTCAGTGATCCTCCTACCTCTGCCTCCCGAGTGCTGGGATTAAAGGCGTGCACCACCACACCCAGCTAGCATATGGCATTTTTATCATCAGGAGTAAAAGGCTATTTTCACTTTAAGCATAAAGATGGCTGGTGGCTTCAGTGTCCACCTAGTGGTCTTTATTATGATCAGCAGGGCAGGCACTACACACTGAGTGCCATGGCCCAGGGAACCCAGCCCTTGACTCCTGGCTAGTTCTCGTGAGTCCATCCTCCATCCTGGGCTTGTACCTGTGAGCACTCTGGGCTCTTCTGCCTACTGCACTGCTCCTCTGTGTCTCGTGACTCCACCTCCCACACCCACCTGCTGCCACCTCAAAGTAAGTGTGAGGGGCTGAGCTCCTGGTGTCCTCAAACCCTCCAGCTAGCAGACAAGCAACATCCTAGAGTCTTATGGGAATTCAAGCCTGCTCAGCCTCCACACCCAGACCATCACAGCCCGCAGACCCCCACAGCCTGCAGACCCCCCACAGCCTGCAGATCCCCCACAGCCCACAAGCCCCCTGCTGGTTTCCCTGGTGCCTGCGAGTGCCATCCAACCCCATCTGCCAGGGCCTCTTCCGACTCATCCCCAGTGCCCATTCACAGTGTATCTATCTCCCAAGAGTCCTTTCCATAGGAAATCAGAATACCAGCCTTCCTGGAGATCTTTCAGACCCACCACCCTGCCCTCGCTGCCAGTGTGGTGCCCCTTCCAGGCCCTTAAACTGAAACCCTCCCCTCTTTAGTGTTACCTTCTGATGAGGACCACACTAAATAGCAACGTTTGAAAAGCAGCCCCTCCTCTCCCCATGCCTCACTGTCTACTTTGCTATTTCCCCTTTAGTAAGTATTGTCCCTAACAAACTGATCACTCTTACGAATTCATCTCGCTTGGACTGTCTGAAGTACCACGACAGGCCTGGTGAGGGACATGCTCAGCGCACACAACCTGAGGCCTCTGTGTAGCTAGGCCCCTGCAACAGGGCTTTCTGATCTCTTCTGCCTCTACCTACATCCAGTTAGGGTCCACCCACAGTCTCACCTCCTTCTCTTTACACCTTTTAGAACCTTCTTGGCATTCAGACTTAGATGCAGGTCAGCTCTTTGGACAACACCAGTGGGTATCTCTTGGGTATATTATGTGCAGACCCCAACTCCACTTCCTCCTTCTCATCAACACCCCTCTCTCCCTCCAGCAGCCATGTCTCCTCCCTACCTGGGCTGCAGGTCCATCGTGTGGCAGCCCATTGCTCTTCAGGGCTGGCATCCGCTCTTCACCACAGGGTGCAGCTCCATCCCTGGGTTACTCCCCTCAGTCCTGATCTGGCCAGGGCATCGGCCTCACTGGCAACCTCTCCCCCATTTGATATCCTCCCAAGCCCTATATTGCCACCACTGAGTCCTCTCATCAGCAATGGTGGCACCACCCACCAGTCCCCAGGCCCATCCCACATGCCTGTTGACAAACCTCCAGGGAAGTCCCAAGGATGAGCAGCAGATCTGCCAGGGGGAAATCAGCCACATGCAGGAAGAACCTCTGGGGCAGCTGCTCCCCAAAGAACACGATGTCAGGCTTCACGACACCAGTGCAGATGGGGCAGGAGGGCACCCTGCCCGCCATCACATCAGCCTGGGGAGTCAGACAGAGGGTGGGATCAAAGAAGAAGATGCCTTTGAAAAGGAAGACACAGTGGTTTCCCAGGTACAAAAGTGAACTGCGTAATGAACTCTATGCGCCTGGATCAGCAATTACCAACATTTGCCACATGTTCCATATAACCCTTCAAAGTGGAGGACTGAGTATTTAAAATCAGGTCCTAGGGCTGGAGAGATGGCTTAGTGGTCAAGGCACTTGCCAGAAAAGCCAAGGGACCCAGTTTCAATGCCACAGTACCCCTGTAAAGCCAGATGCAGGAAGTGACACATGTATTGCAAGTGAACTCCAGATGCATGCACCACCTTGTGCATCTGGCTTATATGGGTACTGGAGAACAGAACCTGGGTCCTTAGGCTTCACAGGCAAGTGCCTCAACTGCCAAGCCATCTCTTCAGCTCAGAATTTTTTTTTAAAAAATTATTTACTTAGTTGAGAGAGAGAGAGAAAATAAGGCAAAGAGAAAGAGAGATAGAGAGAGAAAGTAAGGCAGAGAGAGAATGGGTGCACCATGGCCTCTAGCCACTCCAGATGCATGGGCTACCTTGTGCATCTGGATTATGTGGGTACTGAGGAATCAAAACTGGGTCCTTGGGCTTTGCAGGCAAGTGCCTTAACTGCTAAGCCATCTCTCCAGTCCCAGAAGATTTTTAAAAGGAAAAAAGCAATCTTGAAAATATTTTATGGAGGTAGAAAAATGTACAAAATAGTGTGATCAGTTTAAAAAAGAGCCCAATAGCTGGGGGCAGTAGTGCACACCCTTAATCCCAATGCTCAGGAGGCAGAGGCAGGAAGATTGCTATGAGTTTGAGGCCAGCCTGGGACTACATAGTGAATTCTAGGTCCACCTGGGCTAGAGTGAGGCCCTACCTCAAAAACAAACAAACAAACAAACAGAGCCAAACAGAACTTCTAGAAGCAAAAAGTAAAGAAATTTAAAACACAATGTGGCTGGGGAGATGGTTCAATGGTTAAAGGCACTTGCATGCAAAGCCTGTGGGCCCAGGTTCAATTCTCCAGCCATGTAAAGCCAGACAGGCATTTATTTGCAGTAGCAAGAGACCTTGTTATGCATGCACATGTGTGAGCATGTATGCACACACATATACACACAGGCAAATAAACAGACGCAATGGAAAGGCTCCAATAGAACAGGGTACTAAAGGGCTTTAAACAGATCAGAAATGGTCCAAAATGCAACACAAGCAGGAGCTACTACAGACATTGGAGTGGCCACAAGTGTCTCTGGAGAAGAGGGGATGCTCATTTACTTTGAGAACCATGAAGAAAGTGGGAAGAAAAGGGAAGAGGTGATGAACATCTGAAGAGAATGGCCTGGAATATATCCCACCGAGATGAAGAACTCCGATCAGGAAGTCCTATACATTTCAAGCAGAATAAATAAAAGCAATCCATGCTGGAACATTGCACAGTGAAAGGGGAAACTGAAAAGCATGCAGAAAACATGGATCAGTGAACAGATTCTAAAGTTTGTAGAACAAGGTGAAAAACACAGCTGACAATATAACATGGAAGGAGGAAAGCTAAGAATTAAGATTTAAGCTAATCCTTCCCAACACCAGGACCAAAGTCACAGGAATCAGGAATCAGGTCAGGGAACGGAACAGAGGGCTCATGGCGGACACAAGCATCCGCCATCAACTGCTCTTTAACAAAGGAACAGAGGCAACTCTGGGGAAAGAACAACTTCCAACAAATAGCGCTGGAACAGGCATCCTCACATGACAGAATGAACCTAGACAGATTTGTGTACATCATAAAAACTAACTCAAAATGAGTCAAGACCATATGTGTCAAGGAGAAACAAGCCTGGGACTACAGAATGAATTCTAGGTCAGCCTGGGCTACAGTGAGACTCTATCTTAAAAAATATATTTGAGGGCTGGAGTGATGGCATAGTAGTTAAGGCACTTGCCTGCAAAGCCAAAGGACACAGGTTCAACTTCCCAGGACCCACGTAAGCCAGATGAACAAGGGGGCGCACATATCTGGAGTATGTTTGCAGTGGCTGGAGGCCCTGGTGTGCCCATTCTTTCTCTCTTTACCTGCCTATTTCAGTATCTCATTCTCTCTCTCTCAAATAAATAAAAAATAAAATATTAAATATATATATATTTATATTTGCAAAAGACATATTTGATAAAGATCTATTAACTAAGCTATATAAAGAACTCTTAAAGCTTAACAATAAGAACCCAATTAAAAATTATTTATGTGATAAGAGAAATAGTGTGTACGTGTGTGTAAAGTGCTTTGTAGTACAAGCATAAGGACCTGAGTTCAGATTTCCCCAGCACCCATGTAAAATTGAAGCACTGCAATGCACACTTAAAATCCCAGTGGTAGGGCTGCAGAGATGGCTCAATGGTTAAGACACTTGCCTGCAAAGCCTAACAACCTGGGTTCCATTCCCCAGTACCCATATAAATAAAGCCAGATGTATAAGGTGGCGCATGCATCTGGAATTCGCTTACAGAGGTTGGAGGCCCTGGCGTACCCATTCTCTGTATGGTACAATACAGGCCTGGTCCTAGCCAGACCGCATGGCAGAAGAAAACAGGAAGTGGCTTCTGTAAATATGGCGTTCTGCGCAGGCTTGATGTGACAACAGTTACAGTCCCATGCTCATGAGAAGCCTACTACGAGATGTCCTGTCCAGAGACAGGCTGTCATTGGTCACCAAAAGGGGACCACCCCATACAAGGATTAGCAGCCCCTTAAACCTTATGTGCATTGTGCTAAATAAACGAGTTTGTGGATTCTCGCTTCCGCTTTCACCCAACTCCCGGAGTCTGTGTCGTGACTCCGTGCTGCTCACCCCAATTCGGCAGAAACCCTATTGTCCCTCCTGAGCTGGCCTTGGGGGGGACCCCAACAATTCTCTCTCTCTCTCTCTCTTTCTCTGCTTACAAATAAATAAATAAAATATTTTTTTAAAATCCCAGTGGTGGGAAGGCAGATTCAAGAGAATCTCTGAGACTTGATAGGTATCTACTGTAGCTGAATAGGTGAGTTCTAGCTTCAGTAAGAGACCCTGTCTCAAAAAATAAGGTGATCTGAACACTAGGGAGGCAAAGGTAGGAGGATGAAAATGAAAAACTAAAATAAGGTCTGGAGAGATGGCTCAGCAAGCAGTTAAAGGCACTTGCTTGCAAACCTTAACTGGGTTGGATTCCCCAGTACCCATGTAAAGCCAGATGCACAAAGTGGTGCATACATCTGGAGTTTGTTTGTAGTGACTAGAGGCCCTGGCACCCATTCTCTCTGTCTCTCCCTGCAAATAAATAAATAAATAAATAAATAAATTTTAAAGTAAAATAAAAGAATAAAATGGTAAAATACAAAGCTACCTCTGCAAAAAAAAAAAAATAAAATGAGAAATAAGCAACATTATGTTCACAGAAGCACAAACTAAAGCAATGGGAAACCTATAAGCAAGGCTGAGATTCTGATCATGGGTGACAAAAAATGCCAGTGAGGATGTGGGTGCAAAATGGTGTGGACACTCTAGAAGACGATCTGATAGTTGTTTCTTCTCCTTCTGCTTTGGTGGTGCTGTGTACTGAATCCAGGGCCTCACACATTCTAGGCACACACTTAGGGCATTTGGGGAATGCCCTCCAAGGGAGAGTGGATAGAGGACCCCAGTTCCTTCCTCTTCTTCCCCACCCACTACACATTGGCCATGAGATGAACAGTTTTGTGCCACATAAACTCATACACTCTCCCATCATTGTGTGCTACAGGCCCAAGACAACTGGACCAGTAGACGACAGACCACAGCCTCTGAAAGTGTGAGCTAAGATAAACCCTTTCTCTTTCTAAGTTGATTATCTCAGGTGTTTACTGCAGTAACAGAAAGCTGACATATCTATTCTAAAACTCGTATTTCCCGACTTTAAAACTTGCTCCAAGCTATAGTAGCCAGAGCAGTGTGGTACCTGCATAAAGATCCACATAGCTCAGAAACAAATCCTCATACCTCACTGATTTTATATATATACAATTTATTTATTTGCATGCACAGAGAGAGATAGAGAGACACAGAGAGAATGAGAATGGGCATGCCAGGACCTCCAGTCACTGTAAACAATCTCCAGATGCATGTGTTACTTTGTGCATCTTGCTTTAGGTGGGTACTGAGGAATTGAACCCAGGGTCATTAGGCTTTGTAGGCAAGTGCCTTAACCACTGAGCCATCTCTCCATCCCTCAATAATATTCAGTGGAAAAAAAGTTTTATTAATTTATGGTGCTGAAAGAAATGGATATCCATATTGAAAAGAATGAAGTTTGTCAAGGAAGAAAGTCATAGTCAAGCAGTACCGGTTGTTGGTTCTTAAATGCAGGGGTGGCCTTGTGAAGGCAGGTGTCAGTCTATGGCTGAACTACACTCTGAGGCTGCTTGCACTTACGGGCACATGCTGACCTTGTGGGATGTGCCAGGCTATGGTTTCTGGAAAGAATTCACTGGCCTCTGGGACAGTGTGCAACCTTGTTTACAAACAGTTGACCTTTGTACACCAGTCACAATGCTGTGCAGAGAGGACAAACCACCAGCCTCCTCGGAAAACATCCAACATTATATGGCACATTCTCAACTACTGAACTGTGTGTCTCTGGGACCACAATGTTAGGAAGCCCCAAATTAATACAATACTTCTTTGTTCTGGATGAAGTTGACTTTATCTCAGCCAACAAGTTAGATCCTCACATCATATACAGAAATTAATCAGAAATGAATCAAAATCCTAAATGCAAAAAAAAAAAAATCCTAAGTGCAGCCAGGTGTGGTGGTGCACACTTTTAATCCCAGCACTCAGGAGGCAGAGGTAGGAGGATCATCACAAGTTTGAGGCCAGTGTGGGACTACAGAGTGAGTTCCAGCTCAGCCTGGGCTACAGTGAGACCCTACCTCAAAAAAAAAAAAATGCCGGGCGTGGTGGCGCATGCCTTTAATCCCAGCACTCGGGAGGCAGAGGTAGGAGGATCACCGAGAGTTCGAGGCCACCCTGAGACTACATAGTTAATTCCAGGTCAGCCTGGACCAGAGTGAGACCCTACCTCACAACAAAAAAAAAAAAAAAAAAAAAAAAAAAAAAAAAAAAATCCTAAATGCAAGAGCTAAGATGTTAAAATTCTTTTATTATTATTTTTTTAGGAAGAAACCACAGGGAAAAGCTCAGCACTGGACTTGGTAGTGATTTTCTTGACTAAGATGGACACCAAAGTGCAGGCAATGGGAAGGACAAATACAGTGGCAGCATTAAAACCTGTACACTCAGCCAGGTGGACACCATCAACAGAGTGATGGCAACTCTTAAGTGGGGGAAAAAATAGGCAGGAATGTAAACCCTGCAGCCACTGTGGAAAAGTTTGATAAACCCTCAACAAATTAAAAAGTTAGATTTGCCACATGATCCTCAGTACTCATGTAAAGTGCCTGGTGTGTTGGCATGTGTGCTGTGATCCCAGTTCTGGGGAAGCAGACACAGGTGGATCACTGGCCAGGGGCTCGCTGGTCAGCCAATGATAGACCCTGTCTCAAAGGGGGTGGGCAACATTCCAGACGATAATGCCCAAAGTTGTCTTCCAGCCTCCACACATACACACTGCATGGTACAATCACCTGCACATACGTGTACCTACACCACACTCATATGTGTACAGGGCTGGAGAGATGGCTTAGTGGCTAAGGCCAAAAGACTCAGGTCCGATTCCTCAGTACCCATGTAAGCCAAATGCAGATGGTGGCACATGGGTCTGGAGTTCATTTAAAGTGGCTAGAGGCCCTGGCATATCCATTCTCTTTTTCCCTCCCTCTCCCCCACCTCTCTCTGTGTCTATAATAATTTTTTTTTAATTTAAGCACACCCACCAAGTTTTAGGGAATTTTGTAGAAGAGGGGCAGAAAGAATGTAAGAGCCACAGGGTGGGAGAGAATATCCAGAGGCATTGTCTCCCACCCACACACAATGATGGACTGCTGTTCTCACAACTCATAACCCACAACTCCATGTTGAAAACTGGCAATCCCACTAATGAGGGCCCTCAGTGCAGTGGGGATAGGGAGGGGGGAAATTACGGTACCAACACATGATGTATCCATACAAAGTTTCTATTTAATAAAAAAAGAAAGAAAATATTTATTTATTTGAGGGAAGAGAGAGAGAGAGACACACACACACACACACACACACACAGAGAGAGAGAGAGAGTACAAAGAGAGAATGGGCATGCCAGGGCTTCCTTCCACTGCAAACAAACTCCAGACACATGCATCACTTTATGCATCTGGCTTTACGTGGGTATTAGGGAATCACGCTTTACAAGCAAGCACCTTTTAACCTCTGCGCCATCTCTCCATCCCCTCCTTGAGTATTTCTGACCTGACTTAATTTTTTGGGGGGGTGAAGGGATGGTGCTGGGGATGGAACCCAGGGCCTTGTATATACTAAGGAAGCACTCTATGCTGAGCTGTATCCCTAGCCCTACCTTAGGTTGTTTTCTTTACAAGCACATATCATTTTTCTACATTAAAAATAAAGAAATAGGGCTGGAGAGATGGCTTAGCTATTAAGGTGTTTGCCTGCAAAGCCAAAGGATCCCGGTTTGATTCTCCAGATCCCATGTAAGCCAGATGCACAAGGTGGCACATGTGTCTGGAGTTTGTTTGCAGTGGCTGGAGGCCCTGGCGTGCACTATCTCTCTCTCTCTCTCTCTCTCTCTCTCTCTCTCCATCTCTAATAAATAAATTTTTAAAATCAGAAAAAAAATAAAAAATAAAGAAAGGAAGAAATATATTTTCACATTATTATTCTGCTGTCCTTCCAGCCCAATGTTTATAAAATACTATGATTATAGATCAACTTTACCAAGTACTGTAGAAGGGGGGTAACTCACCCGTATGTCCTCCCCTGGATAGGACCTTCGGCACACTGTGCAGGTGGCTGTTGCAAAGGTCCCATGTGCTTCAACCAGCCTTGAAGTAGGGATGCCAGATGCTGAAAAAATTCAAACTGAAGATCACTATTAGAGCCCCCAGGATGGCTGTGCAAGTCCAAAGTGTGACTCTGGGCTTGGCAAAACCACATTAAAAAAAAATGCTTGGTTGATGGACAGAAAATAACTTCTCGGCTGGGTGTGGTGACACGCACCTATAATCCTAGCACTCGGGAGGCTAAGGTCAGATCAAGACTGCTTAGCCAGCCTAAACTACACAGTGAGTTCAAGGCCAGTCTAGGCTACATGGGCTCAACAACAAAAAATATTTCTCATAAAATCTAGTGTTGTTATCTGGTTCTGAAAGCCTGTGGGCATAGACAGGGCCCTACCCCCAGCACTGTCCTAAGAGCAATGCTGAAGCCCATAGCCACACTACACCCACCTTCTCCTCAGGCCTGCTCTGCTGCCTTAGGAAGAGGATAACCACCGCGATCTCTGTGGTTCTGAGCCATGGATTCCTTCTATAGGAAACCGGCTCCTGAGGTGAGGTGATACCTCTCTTTAGATGACAGTTCCTCTGCAGACTGTCCCTGACTGTCCTGGTATGGATCTGAGCTATCGCACCTCAGAGAGGCCCCAGCAAATGCTCTGCCAGGATACATGGCCTGGCAGCACAACCCATCTATCACTGCTGTGGCACCATGTGGTATGGCTGGAGCCACAAAATCATTACAGACTTGCTGGGGCAGCACTGAGTTGTTGGTGATTTGTTAATAATTTCAGAGCTATGGGTTTCTTTTACACATTTTTTTTTTTTTTTTATTTGAGAGACCAAGAGAGAAAGAATGGGCATGCCAGGACCTTCGGCCGCTGCAAATGAACTCCAGACGCATGTGCCATCTTGTACATCTGGCTTACATGGGTCCTGAGGAATTGAACCTAGGTCCTTCAGCTTTGTAGGCAAGTGCCTTAACCACTAAGCCAATTCTCCAACCCTAGACCTACGTTTTTAAAGTCTTCCTCTTCCAGAGATACCCATTAAAGTATTTGGAGATTGTTTCCATGTTAAATTTATGATGTGAGGGATCTGCCTCAAAATAATCTAGGGGAAGAAGGAGGTGGGGAGAACAGATGAACAAGGTGGGGCTGTGTGTTAGTGATGGAGACAGAGGGAGAGGGCATGAGGGTTCCTTGTGCAGTTCCTTTATTTTGTGTGCTTGATATATTGAGAGGAGAGAATATCGTCTCAGATTAGCAAAATGACGTGAGGTTTAGTTCCACCCAAACACACAGTCCAGAAGGTTTGTGGCAGGTGTGTGGAGGATGAGCCCACAGGGAGGTTATACCAGTGGCCTCAAATACATGCAGCTGGCAAAGGTATAACCAGCTTGCTTGCAACAGCCCTAGAGATGAGCACAGCCCTCCCCAGACAAAAACACACAAAGGACGCAGGGCTCACCTCTTTCGAGACCATCAATATTCTGTGTGTAGAGCCGCAAAAGTAAGCCCTTGTCATGGAGCAGTCGGAGGAAGTAGTGTGTGATATTGGGCCTATAGTGCCCAGGGTACAGCTCCTTGGCCAAAGTAAAAAAGGGCTTGGGGTTGTGAAAGAAAAATTCCAGCTCAAAGATGGCCTCTGGGTACGGGATGTCATATTGCTGGAGGTTGCTATAGAGGCCACTGCCCGGGGATCTGTGGAGAGAGAGGGGAAAGGCTGAGCCCTTGAAAAGACCATGAAGAAATGATCTCATAGGGGGAGGGAAAAGTGGGGTTTGAAAAGTACCTGAAGTCTGGGATGCCACTGGGTGTGCTGATGCCAGCCCCCACCATGGCCACCACTCTCTTGCAGGCTCTGGTCCGAATCCGCTCAGCTATATCCTGCAGGGAAAACGTCTTCTCACGGTTGCCTCCATTTCCAAAGAGTCCCGAAGCACCCACAGAAAGGGAAATGGGCCTTCTTCCACCTGTGAGGCTGACAGCAAGAGGCACAACAGAAAGGTGGCAGGCAAGAGTCGGTCTTACTGCAGCAAGAATGAGCACAGGTCTACCCTTCCCACCAAGATGGACATGTACTCCTCTGGGGCGGGGCGGGGTGGCGGGGGGCGGGGGCACAAACAATAAGAGAATCTCCAATGCAGTAGATCAGGGGAAGCCAATGGGCCATCAACCAAAGTGGAGAGAGAGCCAGGCCCCAGAAAGGACTCACCGACATCCACCTGAGGACGCCACACAGATGGCTGGGCACCGTGGATGACTACTGGCTAAAGCACAAAGCAGTCGTTTGTCAGAAACAAAGACTTAAGCGGAGGCAAAACATTTCTAGTTGATGGGCAGTGTGTAAGCCAGGAGAAAATTGTCTCATAACCCCATCATCAAAAGTGCAAACTCAGGCTTCCCCTGACAAAGCTAGCAGACAGACTGGCTGATTACAATGAATGTGGAGAAATGGAATGTTGCACATCAAGAGCTAAAAGTATCTTGGGCTATTTTTAGTCCCCTTGATTTATTTATCATTTATCACTCATCTCTGTATCTGTCTCAACATCAGTTTGGCTGCAGGTAAAAACTTTGGAATGTATTAACTTAGCAGACCACTAGCTTCCACCAACCCAAAATGTCATTCGGACAGCATGTGAAACCTATACCAGAGAGCTCCTGTTTGACTGTAACCTGCCTACTTGAAGTCCCCACCAACGTGTTTGGTAAATGATTTGATTTATGACCGTCCTCTGTTCTATAGTACAGAAGTTCATGTAACTCCTTCCACAGTGGACCATGTCATGCAGAGTATTCGTGTTTCGGGCTCAGAATAAGCTATCCCTTATTCCCTTGGAGCAAGAGCTGTGTTTTATGTGAATGTGGGTCCCCAAGGATGATTCATTTTCACCAGAGGGTCACATGGGTCAGGACCTCGTTCCAGCATGGGCCCTTTGTGCTCAGCAATCCATGTTGCTATTTCAGCTGGATGTTGGTGAGTCCTTTCTGAGGCCTGGACCTTTGTTTTGGTTGATGGCCTGATGGCTTATTCTACTCTACTCCATTGGGTATCCTCTTACTGTTTCAGGGCAATTCTCAGGGCATGCACAGACCATTTGTCAGAGCCTTTGGTTCCTAGCATTTGGCCCTTTTCTCCTGCTACTCCCCTTGCGTTTTTGGTCTTCCCCTGCTTTTGCAACCTGGCTCCTTTTAGTTTAGAAATTTTCTGACTACCCAATCAAAAAGATGTTGAGGGATTGGGAGACTTCTGATTAAAATGGCGGCATAGGAACCACGCCAAAACAGCCTAGGGGAGAAAAAGAAAAAAAAAACAGCAAAATACACTCTTCTACTAAAAAATGAGGTATATAGTAAATTATCAACCACAGCAGAGAAGTAGGAGAGATCCAGATCATCTAGAGCCCAAAGAAGCAGGCAGAAGCTGCTCCAGCAGTGGCGGCAAGTTCCACGTGGCTACAGGATTTTAAAGCCAGGTGAGGGGCTTTTCCATTCATACTGGCCTTGAGCCGGGCGTGGTGGCGCACGCCTTTAATCCCAGCACTCGGGAGGCAGAGGTAGGAGGATCACCATGAGTTCGAGGCCACCCTGAGACTACATAGTAAATTCCAGGTCAGCCTGAACTAGAATGAGACCCTACCTCAAAAAAAAAAAAAAAAAAAAAAAAAGAAAAGAAAAGAAAAGAAAAGAAAACCATTCATACTGGCCTCCTTGCAAACTCAAGAAATGCAGGAAGAGGACAGCAGAGACCAACCAACAATAGGACGGTATGAATGGGAATTTCAAGATATTTAGGGCACTATGAGAAGATCAAACATAAGAATTCAGGGTTTAGTAGAAGGAGAAGAATTTCACTCCAAAGGCATAGTAGGTGTTTTCAACAAAATTATAGAAGAAAACTTCCCCCAAATTGGGAAAGAGATACCAATGCAGATATAGGAAACCCTTAGAACACCAAACAGACAAAACTTGGAAAGAACCTCTCCTCGCCATATTATAATTAAACTACCAAACATACAAACCAAAGAAAATATATTGAAAGCAGCTAGAGAGAAAAAGCAAGTCACCTACAAAGGCAAGCCCATCAGAATCACAGCAGATTACTCAACACAAACTTTAAAAAGCCAGAAGGGCTTGGAGAGATGTATTCCAAATTCTGAAAGATAACAACTGTCAATCAAGGTTACTTTATCCTGCAAAGCTATCCATTCAAATAAATGGAGAAATAAGGACATGCCACAACAAAAACAGACTAAATGAATATTTGACGACAAAACCAGCTCTACAGAAAATACTTGAAAGGATTCTCCAAGCTGAAGAGAAAGAAAACACATATAAAGAACCTGGAAAAAACAAACCATACTCCAATACTAGTTAATACAAGAGAGCAAAGGTAAAACCGGAAGAACTACAAAACAAGAAAAATAGCAAAAATAAATACACACCTTTCAATAATAACTCTTAATATCAATGGCCTAAATGCCCCAACCAAAAGACATAGGTTTGCAGACTAGGTTAAAAAGCAGGAGCCTTCAATTTGTTGCCTCCAAGAAACTCACCTTTCTACAAAGGATGGACACTATCTGAGGGTGAAAGGTTGGAAAAAGGTGTTTCAAGCAAATGGGTCTAGAAAGCAAGCAGGGGTCGCTATCCTAATATCTGACAGGGTAGACTTCAGACCAACATTAGTAAAGAAAGATAAGGGGCTGGAGAGATGGCTTAGCGGTTTAAGGCACCTGCCCGCTAAGCCTAAGAATGTCAGTTCCAATCTCCAGGTCCCACGTTTAGCCAGATGCAAAGTGACGCAAGGGCGCAATGCTGCACTTGACCACAAGGGGCCGCTCACATCTGGATTTCGTTCACAGCGGCTCTGGCGCACCCATCTCTATCTGTCTTCTCCTCCCTCTCTCTCTGTCTCTCTCTCTCTGTGTCTCTCCAAAAAAAAAAAAAAAAAGAAGAAGAAAGAAAGATAAGGAAGGTCACTTTATATTGATTAAAGGAGGATATTACAATCCTAAACATATATGTACTTAACATGGGGCTCCCAATTTCATCAAACAAATGCTATTAGAACTAAGGTCACAGATAACACCAAACACAATTGTAGTGGGTGACATCAACTCCCCACTCTCACCAATTGACAGGTCATCCTGGCAAAAAATAGACAGAGATGCTTCTGGATTAAATGAGGTCATAGAACAAATGGACCTAACAGATATATACAGGACATTTCATCCAAATGCTGCAGAATACACATTCTTTTCAGCAGCACATGGAACATTCTCTACAATAGACCATATATTAGGACACAAAGCAAATCTTAACAAATATAGGAAAACTGAAATAATTCCTTGTACTATATCTGATCACAATGGGATCAAACTATAAATCAATAACAAGAAAAGCTATAGAGCATACACAAAAGCATGGAAACTAAACAATACACTACTAAATGATGAATGGGTCAATGAAGAAATCAAGAAGGAAATCAAAAAATTCATGGAGTCAAATAATAATGAGAACACAACATACCAAAACCTTTGGGACACAATGAAGGCAGTCCTAAGAGGGAAATTTATAGCTTTAAGTGCCTATGTTAAGAAATTAGAAAGATCACAGGTAAACAACTTAATGCTCCACCTTAAGGCCTTGGAAAAAGAAGAACAAGGCAAACCAAAAATCAGTAGTGGGAAGAAATAATAAAGATTAGGGCAGAAATTAATGAAATAGAAACCAAAAAAACAATCCAAAGAATTAATGAAACAAAGAGTTGGTTCTTTGAAAGGATAAACAAGATTGATAAACCCTTAGCAAATCTGACTAAAAGAAAGAGAGAACAGACAAAATTAATAAAATCAGAGATGAAAAAAGCACCATTCCAAGAGATACCAGAGAAATTTTAAAAATCATAGGGACAGGGCTGGAGAGATGGCTTAGCGATTAAGGAGCATGCCTGTGAAGCCTAAGGACCCAAGTTCGATTCTCCAGATCCCACATAAGCCAGATGCACATGGTGGCACATGCATCTAGAGTACGTTTGCAGTGGCTAGAGGCCCTGGCATGCCCATTCTCTCTCTCTCTTCCCCTCTCTGTGTCTCTAATAAATAAATAAATAAAAAATAAAATCTTTAAAAAAATCATAGGGACATACTATAAGAACATATACTCCACTAAGTTTGAAAATCTGAAAGAAATGGATGATTTTCTTGATTTATATGACCTACCTAAATTAAATCAAGATGAGATTAACCACTTAAATAGACCTATAACAAGTATGGAGATCCAAGCAGTTATAAAAAATCTTCCACCTAAAAAAAGTCCAGGCCCAGATGGATTCACTGCTGAATTTTACTGGACCTTCATGGAAGAACTAACACCAATGCTTCTTAAACTTTTCCATAAAATAGAAGAGGAAGGAATCCTACCAAACTCCTTCTATGAAGCCAGCATCACCCTGATCCCAAAACCAGACAAAGATAGAACAAAAAAGGAAAATTACAGACCAATCTCCCTCATGAACATAGATGCAAAAATTCTCAACAAAATATTGGCAAACAGAATACAAGAATATATCAGAAAGATCATTCACCCCGACCAAGTAGGCTTTATCCCAGAGGTGCAGGGATGGTTCAACATACACAAATCGATAAATGTAATACATTATATAAATGGACTGAAGAACAAAAATCACATGATCATCTCATTAGATGCAGAAAAATTTGACAAAATCCAACATCCCTTCATGATAAAAAGTCCTACAGAGACTGGGAATAGAAGGAACATATCTCAACATAATAAAGGCTATTTACGACAAATCCACAGTCAACATAATACTAAATGGAGAAAAACTTAAAGCTTTTCCAACTAAAATCAGGCACAAGACAAGGGTGTCCACTGTCCCCACTTTTATTTAATATAGTACTAGAAGTCTTAGCCATAGCAATAAGGCAAGAGACACACATAAAAGGGATACAAATTGAAAAGGAAGAGATCAAGTTATCATTATTAACAGATGATGTGATTCTATACATAAAGGACCCTAAAGATTCAACCAGCAAACTGTTAGACCTGATAAACACCTAGAGCCATGTAGCAGGATACAAAATAAACAGAGAAATCAGTAGCCTTCCTATATACTAACAATAAACACACAGAGGATGAAATCAGAGAATCACTTCCATTCACAATTGCATTAAAAAAAAAAGTACCTTGGGATAAACCTAACCAAGGAAGAGAAGGATCTCTACAATGATAACTTTAAAACATTCAAGCAAGATATTACAGAAGAGAGACACTAGGAAATGGAAAAACATCCCTTGTTCTTGGATTGGAAGAATCAATATTGTGAAAATGGCAATCCTACCAAAAGCAATCTACACATTTAATGAAATCCCCATCAAAATTCCAATGGCATTCTTCATGGAAGTAGAAAAAAATCCAAAAATTCATTTGGAAGCACAAAAAGCCTCGGATATCTAAAACAATTTTGAGCAACAAAAATAAGGCTGGTGGTATCACCATACCTGATTTTAACCTATATTACAGAGCCATAGTAACAAAAACAGCATGGTACTAACGCAAAAACAGACATGTAGATCAATGGAACAGAATAGAGGATCCTGATGTAAGTCTGAGTAGCTATAGCCACCTGATCTTTGACAAAAATGCCAATAATACTCATTGGAGAAAAGACAGCCTCTTCAGCAAATGGTACTGGGAAAACTGGATATATATCTATAGACGGATGAAAACAGATCCTTATCTCTCTCCATGCACTAGAATCATGTCCAAATGGATCAAAGACCCCAATATCAGACCTGAAACTCTGAATCTGCTAGGGAAAAAAAGTAGGAGAAACCTTCAACATATTGGTCTTGACAAAGACATTCTGAATAGAACCCCAATTGCTCAGGAAATAAAACCACAGATCAACCACTGGGACCTCATGAAATTACAAAGCTTTTGTACAGCTAAGGATGCTGTGAATAAAGCAAATAGGCAACCTACAGAATGGGAGAAAATCTTTGCCAGCTATACATCTGACAGAGGGTTAATATCTAGGATATACAAAGAACTCAAAAAATTAAACAATAAGAAATCAAACAACCCAATTAAAAAATGGGCTATGGAACTAAATAGAGAGTTCTCAGAAGAAGAAATACAGGTGGCATATAAACATCTAAAAAAATGTTCTACATCCCTAATCATCAGGGAAATGCAGATTAAAACTATGTTGAGATTCCATCTCACTCCTGTCAGATTGGCTACCATCATGAAAACAAATGACAATAAATGCTGGCGAGGATGCGGAAAAAGAAGAACCCTTCTACACTGTTGGTGGAAATGCAATCTGGTCCAGCCATTGTAGAAATCAGTGTGGAGGTTCCTGAGACAGCTAAATATAGATCTACCATATGGCCCATCTATACCACTCCTAGGCATATATCTTAAGGACTCGTCTCACTACCTTAGCGATACTTGCTCGACCATATTTATTGCCATTCTATTCACAATAGCTAGGAAATGGAACCAGCCTAGATGTCCCTCAACTGATGAGTGGCTAATGAAGATGTGGCACCTTTATAACATGGAGTTCTACTCAGCAGTAAAGAAAAATGAAGTTATGAAATTTGCTGGAAAATGGATGGATCTGGAAAGGATTATACTTAGTGAGGTAACCCAGGCCCAGAAAGCCAAATGTCACATGTTCTCTCTCATATGTGGATCCTAGCTACAAATGATTGGACTTCTATGTAAGTAAAAATAAAAGTCAGTAGCAGAAGCCAGTAAGCTAGAAAGGGGATATAAAGGGAATAGAAAGTGAGGGAGAGGGACTTAGTAGGATGGTATTGTATATATGTAAGTAGAAGAACAGATTAATGGGGGTGAAGAGGCCTAAGTGAGATCGGGGGAAGAGATTGAGTAAAGGAAAGGTGGAGGGAGGGCTAATCAAAATCTAAGAGGATATAAATAAGTCATATGGAAACCTACTTTTCTGGACAATGGAACACTCAGAAGCCATAGATTGTTACTAGAAAATTTTCAGCCAGGGATGGTATACCTTCCAGTGAGTTGTTGGCCCTGCAGGTTACAGATACCCTCAAAACATTATAGGCCATTGCCAACGCCCTTGGTTTCCTACTAGGAATAGGTGGTAACACCCTATTGCTGAAGACTCCACATACTTGGGTGGCAAGGTCACTGAAAAATCCTGCTGGAGCTGAGCTGAAAGCCTCCTCCATGTGGACCAGCTGACAGAAAGCTGGAAAAGGCTACGCTGCATGAAATTTAATGGGAGAGAGAAATTACCAGTGAAAGTACTCAACAGTGCACACTGCAAACTTTAAATTTGGCCAGCCAGGCCAAATGAGTCATCGGGTGCAATAGTGGTATGTCTGTTATGGGGGAAACCAACCACTCTCTAATTGGACTGGAGGCCCACTCCATGGAAGGGAATACATCCCTGATACTGAAAACCTACAATAGGGGTAGTCATGAGCCCTGGGGTGTAACGTCTGCTGGTGTCATGCTAAATGTATATACTATGTTCACCAAATTGCCCAGTTGCCCAGTAAGCACTTCTCTTAATGTCTACACCCATATATTAATGCTACTCTCACTTTTGGTTAGGGAAGCTTCTCTTTTCAGATGGTGGCAACCTTGGGATGACTCAGAAGGCACCATGGTGCTGAGAAGAAGGGACAAAGGAGTGCTCAGCACAGAAACATCTCAAACACACCTTCCAAGGCTCAGGGTTCATTGCAGAAGAGGTGGCAGAAAGAATGTAAGAGCCAAAGGAAGAGTAGGACTCCTTACAATGTGCTCCTCCAGACACAAAATAGCCTGGATATCCATGACCTCACAGTGCCTGACACTACCCTCACAAGACCGTCATAATAGGAGGAAAAGATCATGACATCAAAATAAAAGAGAGACTAATTGAGAGGGAGGGGATATGATGGAGAGTGTTGTGTCAAAGGGGAAAGTGGGGGAGGGAGGGAAGTACCATGGGATATTACCTACAATTAAAGAAGTTGTCAATAAAGAAAAGATGTTGAGGACTGGAGAGATGGCTTAGTGGTTAAGGCTCCTGCCTGATAAGCCTAAGAATGCCCTTCGATTCTCCAGGTCCCACCCATGTTTAGCTAGATGCAAAGTTATGCAAGGATGCAATGCTGCACTTGCCCACAAGGGGATGCATGCATCTGGAGTTCGTTTACAGCAGCTGAAAGGCCACTGGCGCACCCATTTTCTGTCTGTCTGCTGTCTCTCTCTCTCTCTCTCTCTCAAAAAAGATGTTGACTATAAGAGGCACTTGTTCCCTCCAGTCCCAAAGGGTTGGGCGGGGCCAAGAAGGAACTCCTCAAGATTTGCAACAGCCTCCCAGAGAAATCCAGAATGACATATTTTGTTCTGGGGATGTAAAAAACTTTGTTGGCTCCATCAGGAAGACACACAAAAAGGCAACCACTCAGTGTCTTGAGCCCCCTCATATTCCTGGATAAACCCAAGACACACTAGGAGGAACCAATCTTGGAGTGAGATGGGAGGGAGCTATTTCTGTACATAGCACAGAAAACAGATCAAAAACACAAATCTCACCAGCTAGCACAGAAGGCTGAAATGTTCAGGAGAAAAGACTAAAATTGAAAAGAGACATTCAAGGAAAGGAAAAACTCCAATTAATTTATAATGATTCAGCTTGCAAGCTCTTAGGAAAATGGAAGTATTTGATGTTTTTAAAATAGCTTTTGTTTTGTGCATGAAACTAGGAAGTCTTGGCCATAAAACAAAAGACCATGAATAGGCAGCCTACTTTAACTGATTTTCAAAGCCCTTGCTGATTTCTAAGAAATTCATGTTTTAAAAACTCTACCCTGGGGCTGGAGAGATGGCTTAGCGGTTAAGCCCTTGCCAATGAAGCCTAAGGACACCAGTTCGAGGCTCTATTCCCCAGTTCCCACATAAGCCAGATGCACGAGGTGGCGCATGCATCTGGAGTTCGTTTGCAGTGGCTGGAGGCCCTGGCTCACCCATTCTCTCTCTCTCTCTCTCTCTGCCTGTCACTCTCAAATAAATAAATAAAAATAAACAAAATAAATAAATAAATAAAAACAACTCTACCATGATTTTTTTGTTTGTTTGTCTTTTCGAGGCAAGGTCTCACTCTAGCCCAGGCTGACCTGGAATTAACTATGTAGTCTCAGGGTGGCCTTGAACTCATGGCGATCCTCCTACCTCTGCCTCCTGAGTGCTGAGATTAAAGGCGTGCACCACCACACCCGGCTTCTACCAGGATTTTTTTTTTTTTTTTTTTTTGGTTTTCAAGGTAGGGTTTCACTCTAGCTCAGGCTGACCTGGAATTCACTATGTAATCTCAGGGTGGCCTCGAACTCACAGCGATCCTCCTACCTCTGCCTCCCGAGTGCTGGGATTAAAGGCGTGTGCCACCACGCCCGGCTACCAGGATTTTTTTAAAAATTATTTTATCTGAATGAGAGAGAGGGAGGAAGAGGCAGAAAGAGAGAATAGGTATGTCAGGGTCTCCAGCTTCTACAAACGAACTCCAGATGCATGAGCCCCCTTGTGCATTTGGCATCAAACCGGGTTATTAGGCTTTGAAGGCAAATGCCTTAACCGCTAAGCCATTTCCCCAGCCCCCCTCTACCAGGATTAAAAAAAATATCTTTATTTATTTGAAAGCAGAGCAAGTTAGAGAGAAGAAAGACAGACAGACAGAATGGTCATGCCAGGGCCTCCAGCTGCTGTGAACAGACTCCAGATTCACGCACCACTCTGTGCATCTAGCTTTACATGGGAACTGGGGAAACTGAACATGGTTTGTTAGGCTTTGCAGGCAAGTGCTTTAACGGCTGAGCCATCTCTCCAGCCCAATATATCAGGATTTTAAGAAAGATAGTAAAGGACAAGAAATTACTAAGAAAATTTTTGAGATGTGTCAGAATTTAAAGATGCATTCTACTGAACCTAACTTTTCTCGCCCCCCCCACCCAAATCTCATCTGTCCTTCTCTGACTTTGCCCTTCCTCCTCCTTTATCACCCCCACCATCTATTCACTTTTCTAGTCATTTCCAAGGGGAACAAGATTCTATATCAAAGGAAGAGGTTTGTATGGTCTCTGAAGTCAGCAAAGCATTTGTCACTCAAGCATGAAAAACTGAGCTGGAGGTCCCCAGTACCCACATAAAAGTCACACATGGCAGTCACCTGCCTGTAATCCCAGTGATGGGGAGACAAAGACAGGAGAATTCCTGGGGCTTCTTGACTAGCTAGTCTAGGTTTAGTCAGAGACCCTTTCTCAAAAAATTAAGGTAGACAGGGCTGAAAAGATGGTTTAGCAGTTAAGGCGCCTGCCTGCCAAGCCTAAGAATGCCGGTTCCAATCTCCAGGTCCCACGTTTAGCCAGATGCAAAAAGCAACACAAGAGCACAATGCCACACTTGCCCACAAGGGGGCGCATGTCTGGAGTTCATTCACAGTGGCTGATAGGCCGCTGGCACGCCCATTCTTATCTGTCTCTCTTTCACTCTATCTCTATCTCTCTGCCTCTCTCAAAAAAAAAAAAAAAAAAAAAAAAAAAGACAGCTGACAGAAAGCCGGAAAAGGCTATGTTGCATGCAGCTCAAGGGGACAGAGAGAAATCACCAGTGAAGTACTCAACAGTGGATACTGCAAGCCCTAAATTTGGCCAGCCAGTCCAAATGAGCCAATGGGTGCAATAGTGGCATGTCTGTTATGGGGAAAACCAACTGCTCTCTAATTGAACTGGAGGCCTGCTCCATGGGAGGGAATACATCCCTGATACTGAAAACCTACAAGAGGGATAGTCATGAGCCCTAGGGATGTAACATCTGCTGGTGTCTCACTAAATGTACATAGTATGCTCACCAAATTGCCCAGTAAGCACTTCTCTTAATGTTCACACTCATATATTAATGCTCCTCTCTCTCTTTTTTTTTTAAGTTTGCCACATTTTATTTAATGAATTTAAAATCCAAGGAACTCCTGGATCTCACTCAAAGTATTCATAAATATGGACAGCATGGCAAATTTTTAATTTAAAACAATCCTATTAAAATGATAAAAGCCAGTTCTAAAGTTTTAGTCCCACTCCTGAGGGGCAGTGAAATCCTTGAGCAGCCAGTGCATGGGATTCCCAGACTCCTGCATCATCCAGAATGTATAGCTTAATTCCTACACTACACAGGAAGGAAGCCAACTTTCATGATCCAAAGAGAGTAAACTGTTCCAAGGTAACACTTCTGTCTGGATTCCCATGTGTTCAAGTTCTGATGACATTGAGCGTTTCTGTCCCACTGGCCTTTTATACGCACACCTAGTTTCCTCTCTCTGTGTCATCACAAAGGTAATTGGAAACAATCTTTGAAAGCAGCATGACACTGGGACGTGAGAAGTGTAATTTAACTGTGTCGAATCATATGTGATTGTACTTTCAGTGAGAATGGCTAATGGGTATTCATGCACCCTGATGCCAAGTAAGTTAGAATATAAAGGAACTCAAAGAAACCCTGCTGGATGAAGGAGACAGGGCAGCTATGTCCCAGGAGGAGCTCATGAGGCTGAGGTTGCAGGTTATCCACGAGAGATGTTCATCTCACTTTGACCTGAAGCCAGGCTGCAGTACAGGATGTGGAGACTTCAGCTAAACCACGAATGGTCACAAAAAGCACGAGGAGAGCGCCTAACACACCAGAGATCTTCACTATGGCAGTGAATCTTAGCCCCAGGGTCCACAGAAAGTACAAATCCTACTCTCACTTTTTTTAAAAAAAGATATTTTATTTATTTATTTGGGAGAAAGAGGCAGAGAGAGAGAGAGAAAGAGAGAGGGAGGGAGGGAGAGAATGGGTGTGCCAGGGCCTCCAGCCACTGCAAATGAACTCCAGATGCAAGCACCCCTTGTGCATCTGGCTTACGTGGGTCCTGGAGAGTTGAACTGGGATCCTTTGGCTTTGCAGGCAAATGCCTAAACTGCTAAGCCATCTCTCCAGCCCTACTCTCACTTTTGGTGAGAGAAGCTTCTCTTTTCAGATGGTAGTGACCTTGGGATGACTCAGAAGGCATCATGGTGCTGAGAAGAAGGGACAGAGGAGTGCTCAGCACTGAAATATCTTTATCACACCTTCCAAGGCTCAGGGTCCATTGTGGAAGAGGTGGCAGAAAGAATGTAAGAGCCAAAGGAAGGGTAGGACTCCTTACTACGTGCTCCTCCAGACACAAAATGGCCTGGATATCTATGACCTCACAGTGCCTGGCATTACCTACACAAGACCATCATAATAGGAGGAAAAGATGATATCAAAATAAAAGAGAGTAGCATTGAGAGGGGAAAGGGGTGTGATGGAGAGTGGAGTTGCAAAGGGGAAAGTGGGGGGAGGGAGGGAATTACCATAGGTTATTGTCTAATTATGGAAGCTGTCAATAAAAAAGCAAATTAATGCCGGGCGTGGTGGCGCACGCCTTTAATCCCAGCACTCGGGAGGCAGAGGTAGGAGGATCGCCGAGAGTTCGAGGCCACCCTGAGACTACATAGTTAATTCCAGGTCAGCCTGGACTAGAGTGAGACCCTACCTTGAAAAACCAAAAAAAAAAAAAAAAAAGCAAATTAAAAAAAAATAAGGTAGAGGGCTGGGTGTGGTGGTGTATGCCTTTAATCCCAGCACTTGGGAGGCAGAGGTAGGAGGATTGCCACGAGTTCGAGGCCATCCTGAGACTACATAGTGAATTCCAGGTTAACCTGAGCTAGAGTGAGACCCTACTTTGAAAAACCAAAAGTAAATAAACAAATAAAATAAGGTAGAGGGGCTGGGTAGATGAATTAGTGGATAAAGTGCTTGTCCCACAAGCCCGACTCCCTGAATTCAGATTCCCAGACCCCATTTAATACCCAGAAGCCATATTCAGAGTCTAGACCCCATGTGAATGTCATTGAAGCCATGGTGGGCTTCTGTAATCCCAGCAGACTGATGGTGAGATGGGAGATGGGGCCAGAATTTCCTGGAAGCTCATGGACTAATAGAGCAGTGAACAAGAAACAAGAGTCCTTGCCTCACACAAGGTCAAAGGTGAAGACTGATCCCCGAAAGTCAAAGATCCTCTGATCTGCACACACATTCCATGGTACATGTGAGCCTCCATACGTGAACAAATACATACTCACACACTGAAAACATTTTTAAAAACAGTTAGAGGGGCTGGGCATATGGCTCAGTTGGTAGAGTGCTGCCTAGCTTGCATGAAGCCCTGGTTTGATTCCCAGCATCACATAAAACCAGGTGTGGTGGTACAGTCCTGAAATCCCAGCACTGGAGAAGTGGGTAGGATTAGGAGTTCAATGTCATCCTTGTCTACACAGGGAAACTGAAGCCAGCCTGGACTGTGGGAATGAACTATAAGAACAAATTATGGGGCTGAGGAGATGGCTCAATGGTTAAAGGTACGTGCTTGTAAAGCCTGATAGCTGGGGTTTAATTCCCAATACCCATGTAAAGCTAATGTACACAAAGTGGTACATGCATCTAGGGTTCATCTGCAATGTCAAGAGGTGCTGGCATGCCCATTCTCTCACTCCTTGCAAAAAAATAAATTTTAAAAATACATATAATAGCCAGGCGTGGTGGCACACACCTTTAATCCCAGCACTCAGGAGGCAGAGGTAGGAGGATCACTGTGAGTTCAAGGCCAGCCTGATACTACATAGTGAACTCCAGGTCAGCCTAGGCTAGAGCAAGACCCTACCTCAAAAAACCAAGGGTCTTGCTCCTATCTCTGACTCCCATGTGTTGGGATTAAAGGCATGTGCCACCATGCCCAGCAAAAAAATTTTTTAAAGAACATATTGTGGGAATAAACTATGGAACGAACTGTGGGACTATTCCCTATAGACCTTATAAGTAACTTTTGTGAGAATTCTACCATGAGATGCTTTTTAAACTCCTGACATGTAACTTGCCCTGAAGTTAATCTTACAACCATGTAATCCACCCAATTAAAGCAATGTTTCCTTTGCCTTGGTGTGCCTTTGGCCTGAACACACAGAGGACCAATAATGACAAGGAACATTAGAAATGTCAACTGATCTTAAGCTATGCTCTTTGTCCAATTTCCTCAGTGGCCTTGTTAAGACTACTGACCCAGAACAAGTGGGCATGTGTGAGAAGTGCTGACCACAGCACTGGAGACAACAAGGTCAGTAATGAGTTGCCCACAGAACTGCCACAAATCTATTGAAGACAACAGGTGGGCTTAGTGTGATTGCATTTGTGAATGGAGTGTGTGTGTTCTGGATCACCAGAGTCCAACAGGTCATACCCCTAAGTCCTTTCCTTTAAAAAATGTTGAGGGATTATTCAAAGTGAAAAGTTCCTTGCCCTATTTTTACATTTACTTTAAAGCAGAGAGAGAGACAGAGAAAGAGAGAGAATGGAGTACCAGGGCATCTAGCTGTGCAAATGGATTTGAGACACATGTGCCACTTTGTGCATCTGACTTTACATGGGTACTGGGGAATCGAGCTCGGGTCATTAGGCTTTGCAGGCAAGCACCTTAACCACTGAGCTATCTCTCTAGCCACGTTCCTTGCCCTTTGCTCATGCAATGTTCAACTTGTTCACATATTACTGGTTTTTTAAAAAATATTTATTTATTTGCAAGCAGAGAAAGATGGAAGAGAGACAGACAGAGAGAATGCACACAATAGGACCTCCATCCACTTGCAAATGGACTCCAGATACATGCACCATTTTGTGCATCTGGCTTTACATAGATACTGTGGAATCAAACTTTGGTTCTTAGGCTCTGAAGGCAAGCGCCTTAACTGCTGAGCCATCTCTCCAGTCCTGTATTACTGTTTTTTGACTGGTCAATAAAAAGACCAATAAGTGCCTGTCAGCTAAGCTACAGCTGCAGAACAGCAGAGCAGTGTAGATAGCAGGTACAGAAGGTTCACTCTTGGTTTAAACAACTCCAAGGGTCTGTTTTCTTTTTCTTCTCCCAGGCTCTGCTATAGACGTAGATAGCCCACTCTTGAGTAATTTTGAGAAGACTTCAAGATTTGTAAAGGACTTAGTATCTAGAAGCAATGGGGAAAAAAAAAATAAAAGCAATACAAATAGCACAGAGCCTGCAACAGGCCCTAAAAATGCCTCACTGAAGTTTGCAGCGAGGGGACCACTGGGCACTGCAGCTTCACATGGCTCTGGAAGGCTCCTGGGTCTGCAGTCGTGACTCTAAGGCCCTTTTGGTATCAATTCAAGCTGCAATGCCTCCAGCACCATGCCTACCTGCCCTGAGTTCAAGACCCTCCAGTCTCAAGCCACAAGCATTTCCTCACATCTCAAGAGCTGGCAGCCACCAGGCCCATTCTCCCATCAGATGGCTCTGATGACTCATATGGAAGCCCCTCCACACTGATGGGAAGCAATTCAACATCTCCAACTGAACATTCTCTTCAAATGCATGGTTAGTCTAAAATAAAATCAGCAACTGAGAGCATTTCTTCTGCTCATCACATCAATGAAGGATGCTACAAGCACACCTTTTTAAAAAAAATTATTAAGACAATTATGAGAAGAGAGAAAGAGGCAGATGGGGAGGAGGGGGAGCAAAGGGAGAGAACAGGCATGCCAGGGCCTTTGGCTGGTGCAAACCAACTCCAGACACATGCACCACCTTGTGCATCTGACTTTATGTGGGTCCTGGGGAATCAAACCTGCATTCTTATATTTGCAGGCAAGTGCCTTAACTGCTAAGCCATATCTCCAGCCCAAGCACAATTTTTACACATAGGATAATTCAGAATTTTCTAGGATGATCCTAAGACTGTTTGATCTTTACCAAATCACATAGAGAATCTCTATGAACCAATTGTGGTGGTTTGAACGAAACATTCCCCATAAGCTCATGTGTCTTAAATACCTGGTCCCCAGCTGGTGGCAATTTGGGAAGGTTGTAGGGCCTTTGGGAAGTGGAGCCTTGCTGCAGGAGGTGTGTTACGGGAGCAGGCCTTGGAGTAATATAGTCCAGCTCCAAGCCCAGTAGACAGACTACTGCCTTCTCATTGATGTAGAGATGTGACCAACCCAGGCAACCTGCTCAGGTCTGCCACAAGGAAACTTCCTCTTGAAACTGTAAGCCTGATATAAACCCTTTCCTTCCATAAGCAGTTTCTGGTCAGGTGTTCTGTCCCACATCATAATACCCCAATCCCTCAGAGTCAAAGCCAGATCAAATACCTTGCTGAATCCCAGGGAGGAGTCACTGGTCCTCCTCTTAAAGGCAGCACCCAGAACAGGCTGTTGCAGAGAAGGTTGGATAAACACCTCTTTATTAAACCCCTCAACACACACCAAGTGGATAGACCATTATCTACCATTATAGGGTACTTAAGTTTGTTTGTTTCCTAACAATTGTAAGGGTTGTAAGGACTCCAGGCTGGACAAGCAAGTTCAAAGCCCTGGGCTGGATCCACAGCACAGCACAACACAGCACAGCGGGGGGGAACGGAGGAGCTCCGAGAAGTGCAATTACTGTTTAGACGGTTGTGACTATTTGCGTGTGGCCATTTCAACCACACAATCTTCGTGGGGGTAAATTCAAACATACATAACAGCTGGACTTGGTGCCACATGCCTGGGAGGAGGTTGGAGGATCAGGAGGTCAAGGTCATCCTCAGCCACAAAGCCAGCTGGAGGCCAGCCTGGGCTGAGACACTGTCCTTAGACAAAGCACTCTCTACTTGTAGTTTATGTCTGTAGACAAAGCATTCTCGACTAGGAACTCATCCAAAAATTAAGATGAAAACGAGGAGACCCAACACAGCGCTGTTAATAACACGAGACTAGAAACTATGTCAAAAAAGGCCTGAGATAAATTATGAAACAACCGTACAATGAGCTAAGCCCGCTCAGAGCCGTTCCGAGACTGCTCTGCCATAGTAGCGGCTGCAGGACGTATCTTTAAGGAGACTAGGAGCCCAAGGCACGACTACTGAGCCTCTGGGAACCCAGCACCTGCCACATTCTCCAATCCAAGACAGCCTCCCGCTGCGCGCGCACGGGCACTACCCGCTCCTAAAACACCGCCCACCAGACGATCAGCAGGCCTCAGCGCCTCCCCACACCCGGCTCACCTCCGGGTCCCCAGAGCCTGAGCGCGGCCAAAGCCAGCCGACCGTACAGCGCCATGATCCTCCGCAGCGTACCGCCCCTGCACGGCCACCAGTCACTCGGAGCCCCGCCCCCCCGGCGCCGAACCGCGTCCTCCGCACCCTTAACCCTAACCCCGCCCCCGATCCCCTTGCCCCGCCCAAAACGTCACCCCGCCTCCGTCCGCACCATTGCACCGCCCCAGAACCTTAACTCCGCCCTCGACACCTTTCCCCAGCCCTGGGAGCCCTAACCCGGCTCCGCGTGCTGTCCTCGCCCGCCCTGTTTGGCTCGCCCTCGAACCCTAACTCCGCACCACTCCCGTCCTCCGCCCCTTGACCCGCCCTTTGACCCGCCCCCTAACCCTAATCCCGCCCCCGTACGACGTCCTGGACGACTTTTGACCCGCCCTCCGCCCCTTGCCCCGCCCCAGAACCCTAGCCACGCTCCCGTATGCCGTCCTCAACACCTTTTGCCCCGCCCTCCGCCCCTTGCCCCGCCCCAGGGCCCTAGCCACGCCCCCGCCTGCCGTCCTCAACTCCTTTTGCCCCGCCCTCTGCCCCTTGCCCCGCCCTCAGCCCCCTTGCCCCGCCCCAGGGCCCTAGCCCCGCCCCATCCCTACTGGCCGCCCCATAACCACGCCCCATTCCCGTCCCCCGCCCCTTGCCCCGCCCTCGGAACCTTAGCCACGCCCCGAGCACTCGCCCCGCCCTCAGCACGCTTGCTTGGCGCGCTGGGGTGGAGGAAGGTGCTGCTTGAGGGTTCCTTGCAGCTCTGTGCAGCTCTGGTGTGTCAGCCGGGAGGCTGCATTGCTCTTCCCAGCGCCGACCTGCTTTCACCCCGGCGCGCTATAACTAATGCTTTCTTTTTTCAAAAAGATTTACTTTTATTTATTAGAGAGGGAGAGAGAGAGAGAATGGGCGCGCCAGGGTCGCTAGCCACTTGCAAACGAACTCCAGATACATGTGCCACCATACGCAGCTGGCTTACGTGGGACCTGCAGAATCGAACCTGGGCCCTTAGGCTTCTCAGGCGAGCGCCTTAACCGCTAAGCCCTTTCTGAGCGCTTGCTGCGGACAGGCTTTGCCAAGCACCGTCCCCATCTGAGGACCCGGGTCTGAAGGACAGAGGTCCCTGGCCAGTGGGTGCCTAGGGAGCCCCAGGTACCCGTACCCTTCTATGCAGCCAGGGCAGGTGCGGGTGCGCGAGAAACGGATGCAAAAGGCAAGACGAAGTTTCCTTGACAACCCCAGCCCGCGGGGGACGCTTCGGCGTTCCCGGCATGCCCCGCGCCTTGCGGCGCCGGAAGTGAGTGAGCATTTCCGTCCGCCATCCGTGCAGTGCTCAGACCTTGTGGTCACTGTCCCCATCGTTCCGCAGTCATGAAGGACGTGCCTGGTTTCTTGCAGCAGAGCCAGAGCTCCGGGCCAGGGGAGGCGGCCGTGTGGCACCGATTGGAGGAGCTCTACACGAAGAAGTGAGCGAGCGCCCGGGCCGGGAGGGTCTTTGCAGGCCGGAGGGCCGGGTCTGCGGGGGAGAGGGGACACAGTCATCGCACTCAGGGTAGAGCTGTTGGCAGGGTTCCGAGGCGAGGACTCGCTGCTGTCCTGCCCCACGGCTGTGGCAGGATGGTCATCCTCCGCCGTCGAGTTCTGCCAAAGGTCAGGCTAGTCCGAGATGTTAGCTCTTGATTCAAAGCAAGCACTTTCAGGGCCACGGTGCTGCCCCTTTTGAGAAGCACGTCCTGGTTACTTGTACTCGGCTGTCTAGTGTGACTGCTTCTACGGCCCGGCGCTGGTAACCCAGAGACCTATGTTTCTGCAATCGCTGCCCTGTCTCCTCCTGCCCCTACTTTGCGTGTATTTCATGTTGGGCCTTATGCCGCCACGGAGATGTCAGGGTTTAGATTTGTTTAGTAGCTGGCTGATAAATTGCCCAAATTGGGCTAGAGCTATCCCATGAGGAAATGCCCCTCCCGTGACACAGTCACAGCACACTTAGATGCTTTCCAGCAGCCTTCTGCTATTTGCAGAGAAAGTTCTCTGTGTTTAGCACATAATTGTGTTGCATTTTTTGAAGTACTCTTTGCATTATTGCATATTAGCCTTTGGTCCTTGTGAGATGTGCTGTCGCTGTCCTAGAGGATTTGTTTTTAAAATATAAACTTGTTTCACATATGAGCTTCATTCTTCATCTTATTCCCAGATGAGGAAACCAAAGCAGTTTTACTCCCTGAGCTACTCAACTAACCAGGAGGAGAGCCTGGCTTCTCTTGTTTCCAGTCATCCCTCACAATGAACCTTGGAAGCAGTCTCAAAAGATGTTTTCTGTTTCATAGCTGGGAAAACTTGAGTCTTAGGATAAGTGAGCTTAAGGTTACTTAACCAATGGGTAGCAGAGCCAAGGAATGAACTTGGATTGCTGGGCACCTGCTTTAGCACTCTTTGTACTGTGTAGAGAATGGCTAGTATTTGCTCTTAGGTGGGACCATCAAGGCTGAAGATAGCTGTGATGTATATGTGTGTGTGTGTGTGTGTGTGTGTGTGTTTTATTTTTTTTTTTGGTTTTTTGAGGTAGGGTCTCACTGTAGCTCAGCTGATCTGCAATTCACTATGTCATTTCAGGGTGGCCTCGAACTCATGGCGGACCTCCTACCTCTGCTGGGATTAAAGGCGTGCGCCACCACACCTGGCGTGATGTTTTATAGATCTGAAGGGCCTTATGTTTCCTTATGTTTTCCAGGTTGTGGCATCAGCTGACACTTCAGGTGCTTGAGTTTGTGCAGGACCCGTGCTTTGCCCAAGGAGATGGTCTCATTAAGGTAAATGAATTACCATAAAAGATTGGAATATGTAAGTGTGCTCTCTAGCTTGTTAGGATAAAAGATATGGTGGCCACAGTAAACCACCTCTTCAGCAGTGATTTGGTGTTGGGGACTGTTGTCAGTGCTGTAGTCTTTGTGTCACGATGGGGAGAGTACTGCTTTCATCTCATCTTCTGATGTAGAAGCACACACGGGCCTAATAAGTCACAGAATAGCACTGAAACAGACATTCTAGTTCCTTAAATTCTAGGTTAGGGAAGGGGGTGTGGCTTAGCATACACAAGGCTTTGAGCCCTATCCCCAGCACCACCAAAACAAAAAGAAAGAAAGAGAATTAAGGCTCGGTGGTTAAAGGTGCTTGCTTGCAAAACAAAATATATATTAAAAAAAAACAACAAAAAAAAAACCTGGGGTTCTGGAGAGGTGGCTCAGAGGTTAAAGGCCTCTGCTTGCAAGATTGATTGCCTGGGTTTGATTCTCCAGTATCCATGTAAAGCCAGATGCACAAAGTGGCACATGCATCTGGAATTCATTTGCAGTGTCAAGAGACCCTGGTGCTCCCATTCTCATCCCCCGCTCAAATAAATACATAAAAATATTTTTAAATAAAAATAAATAACCCTGCAGCCAGCAATATACCTGTATTCCCAGCACTTGAAAAGGTGGGATTGGAATATCATTAGTTTAAAGCCAGCCTGGGTCACAGTAAGATCATGGGGTGGCGGGTACAGAGGAGGATTACCATGGGGACTTTTGTCCAGAGTTAAGGTCACCTTCCCACTTTGCCCACTATGGCCCTCCCTTTTCCTAGTTACCCAGCCATCATCTCAGATCTCTCTGTCCAGACCACATTGGATCAGATTTGGTCCAGGTGACTGGAATTACTTGAACTCTTTGTCCTCACTATTACTGTGTCCCCCTGGTAGCCTGTGACTTGTGGGCATCTACCTTGTAGTCCACTCTGCTCCCATTCCTGTCTCCAGACAGAATGACCAGTTGTCAGTGCCTCCTGTTGTTCTGCATAGACACTCCTCACACCCAGTTCATTTTATTGCTATTTGGAGTATTCTGTCAGTTGCCCCTTCTCACTCCAGATGTTCATCTCTTTTTTTTTTTTTTTTTTTTTTTTTTTTTTTTTTTCGAGGTAGGGTCTCACCTCTGGTCCAGGCTGACCTGGAATTAACTATGTAGTCTCAGGGTGGCCTCGAACTCTTGGCGATCCTCCTACCTCTGCCTCCTGAGTGCTGGGATTAAAGGCATGCGCCACCACACCCGGCCAGATGTTCATCTCTTGACAACACTTTATTCCTTGAAACCCTGTTATTACCACTTGGGAGAGCCTTTAAAAGTCTCCTTTTGTCTGACATACTGATGTGCTTTCCCACCACCTTCTTTTTTTTTTTTTTTTTCACTCTTTACGAACTACTTTTTTTAAATATCATTTTTTTCTTTTCTTTTTTAAATTATATATTTATTTGCAAGCAGAGAGAAGTAGAAGAGAGACAGACAGAATGAATGCACCAGGGTCTCCAGCCACTGCAAATGAACTCCAGATGCATGTGCCACTTGGTGCATCTGGCTTTACATGGATACTGGGGAATCGAACCCAGGTCATTAGGCTTTGCAGGCAAGTACCTTAACTGCTGAGCCATCTCGCCAGCCTTTTTTTGCTTGTTTGTTTGTTTGTTTTGTTTTTTTGAGGTAGGGTCTTGCTTTAACCCAGGCAGATCTATAATTCATGTAGTCTCAGGGTGCCTTTCAAAACTCACAGTAATCCTCCTACCTCTGCCTTCCCAGTGCTAAGATTAAAGGTGCGTGCCACCATACCTGGCTAAAAAAATATATTTTGTTTTTATTTATTTGAAGGAGAAAGAGGCAGATAGAGAGAATGAATACACCAGGGCCTCTAGCATTGCAGACAAACTCCAGCTGCATATGACACCTTGTGCATTTGGCTTTTACGTGGGTCCTGGGGAACTTGTGTCCTTAGGCTTTGCAGGCATGTGCCTTAACCACTAAGTCATCTCTCCAGCCCTCCCCTTTATTTTTTTGAGGCACGGTCTCACTCTAACTCAGTCTGGCCTTGAACTTTTGCAGTTCTCCTACTTCTGCCTCCTAAATGCTGTGGTTAAAGGTGTGAGCTACCACACCTGGCTCCCTTTTTTTCCCCTTAAACTTAGAATGTAGTCATTTGTTTGTTCTGTCTTCTCCACTAGTTCAGGAGCTCCCTGGGACCTCAGTGTTGGACTCTTAATTCTAGGATCTGAGAAAGGACTCAGGTCTAAGTGGCTGAGAAACTTGGTAATGGGGCATAATTAGCCTGTAGCTTTCTGAAATCTAAAGGAATTCCATTGTGTTAGATTAGTGAACACTTCAGGCTGTTGTAGTGGGGTACTTTGGAGAAAGAATGTAGGGGGTGAATCTTAGGAGATTCTTGTAGGTCAGTGTTCTAATCCTAACGCCAGAAATTGGTGATCACCTATGTAAACTTAATAAGGCCTGAGGAGGCTCTCCCAGCAAATGTTTAGGCAAGACTTTCTGTGATGGGTATTGTGGTTTGCAAGCTCATACTTGGTAATATTGATGGAGCTTGGTTAACTAGAAGCAGGTTTTGGAGTCTGATTTAGCAGAATGAAGAACATTCTATACTCACTGTCCATGTTTTGATCCCACAGCTTTATGAAAACTTCATCAGCGAGTTTGAGCACAGGTAAACCTCTTTTGTGTTTTTGACTTTGAAAATGAGTGCATTGTTACTCCTTAAAGCTGAAACCCTGCTGTTTTTTTATTTCAGGGTGAACCCTTTGTCCCTGGTAGAAATAATTCTTCATGTGGTTAGACAGATGACTGGTAAGTTGTTTCATAATGAGCAGATTCAAATGGCAGGTAACATGATCCTGGAATTGAATTGAAATGTAATTTGATAGAAAATACCCAATTGGCCAGGCTTAATGGTATATACCTGTAATCCCAACACTCAGGAGGCTAAGTGTGATCTACATAGTTCCAGGCCAGCCTGGACTACATTGTGAAACTTTGTCTTAAAAAACCAGCTGGGCGTGGTGGTAAACACCTTTAATACCAGTACTTGGGAGGCAGAGGTAGGAGGATAGCCATGAGTTTGAGGCCACCCTAAGACAACATAGTGAATTCCAGGTCAGTCTGGGCTAGAGCAAAACCCTACGTTGTTGGGGGTGGGGGGGAGCAAAGAAAAGAGGGCTGGAGAGATGGCTCAGCAGTTAAAGGCTCTTTCAAAGCCTGGCAGCCCAAGTTCAATTACCCATATAAAGCCAGCTGCACAAAGTGGCACATGGGTATGGAGGTAATTTGCAGCAGTGCAGGAGACTCTGACACACACACACACACACACACACACACACACACACACATTCTTTCTCTAAAATATATATTTAAGAGCCAGGTGTGGTGGCGCATGCCTTTAATCCCAGCACTCGGGAGGCAGAGGTAGGATTGCTATGAGTTCAAGGCCACCCTGAGACTACATAGTGAATAGTGAATTCCAGACCCTACCTCGGAAAAACAAAAAAAACAAAAAAAAAATATATATATATTTTTTTTTTTAAAAGCTGGGTGTGGTGGCACACGCCTTTAATCCCAGCACTCGGGAGGCAGAGGTAGGAGGATCACCGTGAGTTCAAGGCCACCCTAAGACTACTGACTGAATTCCAGGTCAGCCTGGGCCAGAGTGAGACCCTACCTCGAAAAGCCAAAACAAAAACAAAAAGCAGGGCTGGAGTGGTGGCTCACCAGTTAGGGTACTTGTCTACAAAGTCTAACGACCTAAGTTCAATTCCCGTGTAAAGCCAGATGCACAAAGTGGAGCATGCATCTGGAGTTTGCTTCAAGTGGCTAGTGGCCCTAGCACACCCATTCTATCTCTCTGTTTCTCTCTTCTTGCAAATAAATAAATAAAATATATAAATATTCCAAGTTACATTTTGTTTTTAAAAAAAAAAAAAAAAACATTTTAGGGCTGGAGAGATGGCTTAGCGGTTAAGGCATTTGCCTGCAAAGCCGAAGGACCCAAGTTTGATTCCCCAAGACCCACGTAAGCCAGATGCACAAAGTGGTGCATGCATCTGGAGTTTGTTTACAGTAGCTGAAGGCCCTGGCATGCCCATTTCCTCTCTATATATCTGCCTCTTTCTCTGAAATAAAAATAAATAAAATATATTTTTAAAAACATTTATTTATTTGCAAGGAGAAAGGGGGGAGAGAGAGAATGGATGTGCTAAGGCCTCTAGCCGCTGCAAATGAATTCCAGATACATGGGCCACTTTGTGCATCTGGCTTTACATGGGTACTGGGGAATTGAACGCAGGTTGTTAGGCACTGCGGGCAAGCGCCTTAACCTTTGAGCCATCTCTCCAGCCCCTGAGTTACATTTCTGTCTATCAAGCAGAGGTAGAAAGCCCCTGACCCTGCTGTTCTTTGTCCTAGATCCCAATGTGGCTCTTACTTTTCTGGAGAAAACTCGTGAGAAGGTGAGTGCAAAGTTTGAAGAGCAGCTTCTGGAATAAATGTGGCTTGTAGTTTTATGTCCACACCTTTAGAAGTCATGTTGCTGGTATAAGGGTCAACTCAGTGCCTAGATTGCAGCCCACATTGCAAGTTGACTGCCTGAATTTTGGTTTCCTTGTCTTTTGATATCCTCAGGTAAAAAGTAGTGACGAGGCAGTGATCCTCTGTAAAACAGCAATTGGAGCCCTAAAGTTAAACATCGGAGACCTACAGGCTACAAAGGTGAGAGTGCCACAATGCAGAGTGATCTTGGATTCAAAAGTCACTTAAGGCATAAAAAACAATACACTGTCCTTCTTCTTTAACTGTTCATGTAAAATATTTTTATGAGTTTTATTTATTTACTTCCATGTATATGGGCACAGGTATGGAGGTCAGAGGGGTTGCCTGTGCTCCTCCTTCTTTGAGAGTCTGACCCATTAGTGGCTTTACATGGGTGCTAGGGAATTGAACCTAGGCTAGCAGGATTTGCAAGCAAGCACCTTTAACCACTGAACCATCTCTCTAGACCTCTAATATATATATAATATATATCTATATTGATATATATATTTTATGTAGGATCTCTTTCTAGCCCAGGCTGACCTGGATCATATGTAGTTGTGTAGTCTCAGTGTGGCCTCAAACTCACGGTGATCCTCCTACCTCTGCCTCCTGAGTGCTGGGATTAAAGGTGTGTGTCCCCATGCCCAGCTTTTTTTCCCCCTAAAATAGTTTAAGTTACACAAGCAAAGAGCTTTCAGCTGGGCGTGGTGGCATACAACTTTAATCCCAGCACTTGAGATGTATAGGTAGGAGGATCACTGATAGTTCAAGGGTACCCTGAGACTACGTAGTAAATTCAAGTCAGCCTGGGCTAGAGTAAGACCCTACCTCAAAAAAACCAAAAAAATAAAAGATACAACTAAATAAAAAATACAAAGAACTCTCATAGTCTAATCAGATTTCCCCATTGTTCACATTTTGCCCCCTTTCCCTTATCAATGTGTATATGTGGTTCATTTCAGAGCCATGTAAGGCCAAGTTGCTGTTATGAAACCTATTTAACCTAAACAGAAGGGCATCCCATGTGACCACAGCTGTTCTTCCAGTCAGGGCTCAATATAGCTGCAGCTGGGGGAAATTCATGGGCTCTCAGCATGGCAGGCCATGTGCTGCTCCTTTCTTCCTCCTGAATTGTGGAGGCTTCCATCTGTATTTATACTTCCTTGCTTTCATTTTTGTACAATTTTTGGAACAGGTGTTGATAGAGTGAGACCAACATGTGGTCAATCTACCTTGTTTAACTAGAGACTACATGTGCTTTTGGTTTCCACGATATATATATTTATATATATTTATTATACGTTATATTATGTATATGATGTATACATCATATATATAATATATGATATATTTATATATATATATGTTTGGAGAGAGTCACACAGAGAGAGAGGGAGACAGATGGGCACACCAGCGGCCTCTTAGCTGCTATGAATGAACTCCAGATGTGTGCACCCCCATGTGGGCAAGTGTAGCATTGCACCCTTGCGTCACTTTGCGTCTGGCTAAACGTGGGACCTGGAGAACAGGCATTCTTAGGCTTAGCAGGCAGGCGCCTTAACCACTAAGCCATCTCTCCAAACCATGGTTTCCATAATTTTAACAAAATTGGGTGTAATGAGCCGGGCGTGGAGGCTCATGCCTTTAATCCCAGCACTCGGGAGGCAGAGGTAGGAGGATCGCCGTGAGTTCGAGGCCATCCTGAGACTACATAGTTAATTCCAGGTCAGCCTGGCCCAGAGTGAAACCCTACCTCGAAAACCAAAAAAAAAAAAAAAAAAAAAAATGGGTGTAATGGTTAAAAGTGTTTGTCCTCACTACCCTAAAAAAAGCCTCATATTTATTGCTTTCCATCCTAGCTCACATGCATACTAATTTTGTTGTGAAGTATATAAGATACACCAAAAGCTTTGAGACACTAAGGAGTGCTGTAATGGGCATCCTTGGGTCCCACCCAGTCCAGGAGTGGAGTAACATGTACAGGCAGACCTCTGGGCCCTCCTCTGTATTACCCCAGCAGCCTCCCTCAGCTCTTGTGTATTATTTTTCCTTGTTGCTGTGAGCAAGTACCTGACAAGAAGCATCTTAAGGGAGGATAGGTTTATTGCAGTTTATAATTCAAGAGCGTATAGCCCATCATGGCAGGAGTGTGAGGTGCTTGGTTATACTGATTCCACAGTCAGGATGAGATGAATGCAGGTGCTAGGCTCTTCCTAGAAACTCCCTCAAGACATGCCCAGAGATGGTGGTTTTAGATCCTATCAAGTGACAGATTAACCATCGCACCAGGCTTCCTTGTCTTCCTCACTGGGTAGATGTGTAACTAAGTCTGTACCTGCAGGCTTGTGGATCACCGTGTTGATACATGTAGACAGTTCATTTTTAGTGGTATTTCATTGTACACATGTTTCACCATTGATGTATCTGGTCCTCTTGCAAAGGGATTTAGGCTGTTCATTTTATTACATGCAGTGCTCATGTTGGCATTTCTTTGCCTGGGCCATTTCCCAGGTGTATATCTAATGACAGGTACAAGATGCACCATACAAACACCCTGAGCTCTTTTGGTGCTTTGTATTTCCACACTACATAACTCTTCCTGATCCTGTAGAGATGAAATGGCATCTTGATGTTATTTTACTGTCAATCCCACCCATGCCTCTACTTCTATCATTGCCATTTTTCTGCTGTGTTCTCCTGAGTGTAATAGTTCTTCATATTTCCTGGTTTGTGACCCATCTGTGGGTTACACACACTGTAGATAAAATTGTTCAGACTGTAGCCTGTTTGTTTGTTCTTAAAATATTTTTATTTTGTAATTTTTTATTAATTTGAGAGAGAAACAGAGAAGGAGGGAGAATGGGCACATCAGGGCCTCCAGCCACTGCAAATGAACTTCTGACACATGCACCACTATGTGCATCTGGCTTACGTGGGTTCTGGGGAATCAAACTTGGGTCCATAGGCTTCACAGGCAAGTGCCTCAATTGCTAAGCCATCTCTCCAGCCCTGTCTCTTTTATTTATTTATTAGACAGGAAGAGAATGGTATGCCAGGGCCTCTAGCCACTGCAAATGAACTCCAGATGTATGCATCATCATGGGTATCTGGCTTATGTGAGATCTGGGGCATCAACCATGGGTCTTAGGCTTCACAGACAAGCATCTTAATCACTAAGCTCTCTCTCCAGCCCTGCAGCTTGTCTTTGTATTCTGTTCTGTTTTTGATGAACTGAAGTTTTCCATTTTTTTTTTTGGTTTTGCGAGGTAGGGTCTCACTCTGGTCCAGACTGACCTGGAATTAACTATGTAGTCTCAGGGTGGCCTTGAACTCTCGGGGATCCTCCTACCTCTGCCTCCCGAGTGCTGGGATTAAAGGCGTGCGCCACCACGCCCGGCAAGTTTTCCATTTTAATATGGTCACATTTAGTCTTTGTCCTTGTAGCTTGTGCTTTTCTTTTTTTAATATATTTTATTTATTTATTTATTCACACACGTGCGTGAGAGAGAGAGAGAAAGAGTGAGAGAGAGAATGGGTGTGTCAGAGCCTCTAGCCACTGCAATCAAACTCCAGATGCATGCACCTCCTTGTGCATCTGGCTTACGTGGGTCCTAGGGAATTGAACCGGGGTCATTTAGCTTTGCAGGCAAACGCCTTAACCGTTAAGCCATCTCTCCAGCCCCTTAAACGATTTTTAAAGTAATATAAAAATGAAAAGCAGGGCTAGAGAAGATGGCTTAGCAGTTAAGCACTTGCCTGTGAAACCTAAAGACCCTGGTTCAAGGCTCGATTCCTCAGTACCCACATAAGCCAGATACACAAGGGAGCACATGCATCTGGAGTTCATTTGCAGTGGCTGGAGGCCCTGGCGTGCCCATTCTTTCTCTCTCTCTCTCTCTCTCTCTGCCTGTTTCTGTATCTCTTTCAAATAAATAAATAAAAATAAAATATTTTAAAAATCGTTTTAAGCTGGAAGACAATCTTACTTCCTGTGCATAGGAAACAATTGAAGATGTTGAAGAGATGCTGAACAGCCTCCCTGGTGTGACCTCAGTTCACAGTCGTTTCTATGATCTCTCCAGTAAATACTATCAAACAATTGGAAACCACGCGTCCTATTACAAAGATGCTCTGCGGTTTCTGGGCTGTGTCGACATCAAGGATTTGCCAGGTAATACAGGGCCCTCACAACTGATGTCACCTCAGGAGTGTGTAGCTGAGCATGGCAGCTGTGAGGTGGTGAAAGGAGAAGGTCTCTGCTTACTCAGATATGTTCAGCACTTTTGAAGAAGAGTATAACACTTTGTATAGGTTTTCGTTTGGCCATATGTACCTCCAGTGTTAATTCAGATGACCACAGGCTTATGCCTCCCAGCCTGCGCTCTTCTCCAGGTCCATACTATTACCTATGACAGGTCCTGTGGATGGTGCAGTGCTGTGTCTTCCCAAGTTCCTATGGGACAAAGAGCCTGTGAAATACCCATAGCCAAGACCTTTGCTCTGGAAATGAAGTGCAGACCTATGTGGATAAATGACAGACTGTCAGGGAACTGAGAGAAGGAAAAGTGGCAGAGTGTTTTGGGGGAAATACAAAGAGTATGATACTATGATATTAAGAACACCAGTAACTTGCCAGGCGTGGTAGCATGCTTCTTTAATCCTAGCACTTGGGAGGCAGAGGTAGGCTCGCTGTAAGTTTGAGGCAAGCCTGAGACTACATAGTGAATCCTAGGTCAGCCTTAGCTAGAGCGAGACCTTACCTCAAAAAAAAAAAAAAAAAACAGGGGGCTGGGGAGATGGCTTAGTAGTTAAGGCACTTGCCTGTGAAGCCTAAGAACTCATGTTAGATCTCTAGGTCCCATGTAGCCAGATGCACAGTGACACAAAACCAAGAATACCAGCAATTCTTAGAAATGCAATTTAGATTGCTATATCCCAAGAAAAATATATTGTTGAGCAACATTTTAGCCAAAAGAATAAAGGGCTTGGCCTCAAGGGAACAGAAAGCAGGCTGATTCTAATTTGAAGACAGGCAGACTCCAGCAATTATGAGGCAGTTGAGTGACAGTATTCCTTCCCAAAGCAGAATTAGAGGAGTTTGTTACTCTGGAACCTAGTACAGGCTAAATGGTGAATATATTTACATGTATCTAAGGAAAAAAGTAAATAAATAGTATTTCCATAAAACCGTGTGTGTGTGTGTGTGTGTGTGTGTGTGCGCGCGCGCGCGTTAATACAACCCAAGTTGGTCCAATAGTTGTAAAGAAGCAGTTGATGCTAAGGCTTAGAAATAGAATCATCCCAAGAGTTGTCTTTGTATATTTGTTATGTGAGCTTTCTAAAGCTAAACAGGACCGGGATGTGACTAGGTGTGTCATTGTCATAGTGCCAGAACAGCAAGAGAGAGCCTTCACATTGGGGCTTGCAGGACTTCTCGGCGAGGGAGTCTTTAACTTTGGAGAACTTGTAAGTTGGCCTGGTGCAGATTCCTTAACAGGTCAGGGTGAGGGGATGGATGGCTGACTGCCTGCTGACTATCTCTGTGCCCACAGCTCATGCACCCTGTACTGGAGTCACTGAGGAGCACTGACCGACAGTGGCTGATTGACACCCTGTATGCCTTCAATAGTGGTGATGTAGACAAGTTCCAGACACTGAAGACTGCTTGGGGCCAGCAGGTAGGTCCCATGTACCCCTGGCTCTTGCTCATCCCCACATCTGACCACTTTTCCAATAAGGACTCACTGCACACACCAGGCACTCAGAAGGCTCTGCATAGAGTGGGGACATGAGCAGACCAGGCTTGATCTCCTAGAATAGGGCACAAGGGCACAAGTAGCTGCAGTATGCTCATCGTGAAAGGCAGAATATGCATCTCCATCCATGCTGGTGAAGAGGTGCCATAGACCTCCTGAGAAAGCATCATGTCTGACTGGGGGGCAAATGAAGAGATGTAGGGGCAGCAGAGGAAAAGGAAACTTAGCACATTTGCTGGACTGAACAAGTGTGCAGCCAGTGTCATAGTGCTGGGGGAGGGCAGAATATGGGTAGGTGCTGGGTGAAGGAGCCTTGAAGGATAGTAGGAATTAACCAGAAGTGCTTAACATTCAGTCATGCCTTTTAAAAAATTTATTTATTTAGGTTTATCAAGATAGGATCTCACTCTAGCCCATGCTGACCTGGAATTCACTCTAGTCTCAGGGTGGCCTTGAACTCACTGCAGTCCTCCTTCCTTGACCTCCCAAGTACTGGGATTAAAGGTTGTACCACTACACCTGGCTAATCATGACATTTTAGAACAAAAATGACTAGAAGCAAAATATTATGAAAATGTTTACTGTGGTAGGAATTATGATTGTATTCTTGTTTTTGTACTTTCTTGAAACTTAGTTTTCTTAAAGCTTAAAACAAACTTGTAAAATTCATACATAATGAAGCAGGGTAGGGAGCAATAATAGTGAAATAAGGAGGCACAAAGCACCAGATCCAGCAAGACCTAACTGCAATCTGATTGTGTGTTGACATACCAGCAGCAAAAGTACCGCCCAGAAAGAAAGCAGGGTCAGGTACTGTGGTACATGCCTGTAGTCCCAGCTAATGTGGGAAGATCACTTGAGCCTAGGACTTGAAGACCAGCCTAGGCATCTTTAAAAGAAGAAAAAGGAAAGGGCTGGAGGAGATTGCTTAGTGGGTAAGGTGTTCGCCTGCATAGCCTAGAGACCCAGTACCCATGTAAAGCCAGATGCACAAGGTGGTGCATGCATCTGGAGTTCATTTGTAGTGGCTGGAAGCCCTGGTTCACCCATCTCTCCCTCTACTACCCCCTCCCCCTGTCTCTTTCTCTCTCTCTGTCTCTGGAATGAATAAATAAATAAAATATTTAGAAAGAAGAAAAAAATTGGGGGCTGGAGGGATTGCTTAGCAGTTTGGGCATTTGCCTGCAAAGCCAAAGGACCCAGGTGCGATTCCCTAGGACCCACATTAGCCAGATGCACAAGGGAGCACACGCATCTGGAGTTCATTTGCAGTGGCTGGAGGCCCTGGCGTACCCATCCTCTCTTTCTCTTTCCCTCTTTCTCTGTCAAATAAATGAATAAATTTAAAAATTAAAAAAAAAAATTAGCTGGCTGACAATAGCAATTTATAGGAAGTAAAGAGCTTCAGAGATGTCTGTATAGGACAGGACTACCCTGGCAGAATTTGGACTTGGTTTTGTTTTGTTTTTAGCATTAGTGTATATGTGTGTGTGTGGAGGCCATGGGCTAATGTTGAATGGCTTTCTCAGTTGCTTTTCACCTTATTTTTTAAATTTACGTGAAAGAGAAAGAGGCAGATAGGGAATGGATGCAACAGGCCCTCTAGCCACTGCAAACGAACTCTAGACACATGTACCACCATGTGCATCTGTCTTAGGTGGGTCCTAGAGAACAGAACCTGGGTCCTTGGGCTTTGCAGGCAAGTGCCTTAACTGCTAAGCCATCTCTCCGGCCCTTCACCTTATTTGAGACAAGGTCTTTTACGGAACTGAGAGCTCAACCAACTCTGCTAGACAAGCTAGGCCTTGAGGATCCTCCTGTCTCTGTCTCCTCAGAGCTAAGGGCACAGACATGTGCTACCATGCCCAGCATCTTTATGTGGGTCCTGGGGTTCCAAGCTCAGGTTTTCATGCCATCTCCCCAGACCCCCGAGGTTATTTTTGTTTGTGAAGTTTCATAGTCCAAGTTAGGTAAGTGATCAGCACAAATACAGGAAATGTCAACTGTCTTTCTTTACTTCACAGCCCGACTTAGCAGCCAACGAGGCCCAGCTTCTCAGAAAAATCCAGTTGTTGTGCCTTATGGAGGTAAGAAGCAGGAAGTACTTTGTCATTCCAGACCACACTTAAGTGAGCCATGAGCTGGCATGGCCCTGTGTTTCAAACCTCTCCTGAGTGGTTTCTTCCACAGGGCTCCACTCTTTCCCACTTTCTTTCCCTTTGCCTGCTTCTGAAGTTTGAATTTGAATCCTGGCTTATACAGCCCCCTCAGGTATGTCTTTCCTGCCCATCTGAGCTGAAGCTGCTGTTCCTTCCTGCCACTGACCTCATGACATACCCTTCTGTTAAGTGCTTTTCTATTCCCCATAGTGTCCCCTGGCCACAAGGGATTTGGTGGCCTCAACTGCCCGCTTAAAGAATGAATAATGGCCTTGTCAAAAATTCCTAGCCAGGCATGGTGGCACACATCTTTAATCACAGCACTTGGAAAGCAGAGATAGGAGGATTGCTGTGAGTTCAAGGCCACCCTGAAACTACATAGTGAATTTCAGGTCAGCCTAGACTAGAGCGAGACACTACCTCGACAAACAAAACAAAAAAATCCTATAGGACTGGAGAGATGGCTTAGTAGTTAAAGCACTTGCCTGCTAAGCGTAAGGACCCAGGTTTGATTCCCCAGAATCTGTGTAAGCCAGATGCACATGGTGGCGCATGCATCTGGTGTTTCTTCGTAGTGGCTAGAGGCCCTGGGGTGTGCATCCTCTCTATCTCTAGCGCGCTCTCTCTCGCTCAAATAAGTAAGTAATTTTTAAAACCCTGGAAGGAAAAAAGAGACATAAAGCCATTAAAACTTAAAGCCAACTTTTAAAAAATTCCTGTAAAGCTTATTTTGTCCTTGAAACTTCTTCTCTGAGCATTGAGAACTTGTCTGTAGTGGACACCTGACTAAGGTGAGGGAAATTTTAGTATTTAGGGTACTACTGAGATATTCTCTATTCTTACCAATCTGTTCTCTGTTTTGCTTAAAAAAATAGTTGTAAGCAGTTAGTTAACCTTTTTTTTTTTAGGGGGGTGGTTCAAGGTAGGGTCTCACTCTAGCCCAGGCTGACCTGGAATTCACTATGTAGTTTCAGGCTGGCCTCAAACTCACAACAATCCTCCTACCTCAGCCTCCCAAGTGCTGGGATTAAAGGTGTGCACCACCATGCCCAGCAACATTTCTTTTTTCCAGATGACTTTCACACGGCCAGCCAACCACAGACAACTCACATTTGAAGAAATTGCCAAAAGTGCTAAAATCACTGTGAATGAGGTATGGTCTTGAACTTGGGGTATCAGAGCATCAGAGGTGCCCCTGCTCTGGCAGAAGTGGGCTTCTGTGAGCACTGTGCTCCCAGTATGTCTCACAAAAGCCCCTCACACAGGTGGAGTTGCTGGTAATGAAGGCACTGTCTGTGGGGCTAGTGAGGGGCAGCATAGACGAGGTGGACAAGCGGGTTCACATGACCTGGGTGCAGCCCCGTGTGCTGGATTTGCAGCAGGTGAGTTGACTGAGCCCTTGCCCATCTTTGCGGGTTTGGGGTTATACCTGCGCTGTCCCGGTTTTGTGTGGACAGAATCCACTTAGGAAGGAGGCATTATTCCACACAAGGATTTGGAGACGGGATTACTGCTGCAGGGGCCTAATGTAATGCATGCCTGGGATCTGAGCCCTGCACTTAGAGAGGCTTACTGTGACAACAGTGCTGCTTGTGCTGATGCCTCTTAATCTTAAAATTGGTACTGTGATCAAACGTGTTCCTGGTTTTGTGATTTGAGCTCACAGCCTTCTTATTCATATGTGCTGGAAATTTAATCCTGTGGATTTCCTCCATTCTTAACTGTCTTCTTTAATGTTAGTTTTTAGAACAGCCTTGCGATAAGAATTGGCAAGGTGATCCCATCGCATACCCCACCTCCAGCTCTGATGTCCTTAGCACTCACTGCCCAAGAAAGAGCTGGAGGGTTAGCTCTGCTTGCTGCCTGAGGCCCTGGCCCTCAAGACCTCCCTTCCCCTCCCATGTGCTCCCGCTTTGCCTTCAGATCAAGGGGATGAAAGACCGCCTGGAGCTGTGGTGCACAGACGTGAGGAGCATGGAGATGCTGGTGGAGCATCAGGCGCAGGACATCCTCACCTAATGCCCTGGAGCCCCACGGTCCTGCCTCACCCATGAGGCCTTTCTGTGGCCAGTGAAACTGGCAGCATTGAGCTGGGCTGGGGGTTGGGATCCTGCTGAGAGTAGGAACTGTTCCTGCTCTAAAAGCAGAGGACTGTCATTGAGGGGGTGTGGCCACTTGGAGAAGTCTCCTGTGTGAGGTGTCTTTTAACCTGCAGTGGGGGCAGGAGTCCTCCAGGCCCAGGTGATGAGGGACAGAAAGAGTGGGATTGGGGACAAAGTGATAAGCCACCCACATCCGCCTGAGAGTACCTTTTCCAACATGGTTTAAGAATTCTGTAATAAATGCCTTTGCTTTGTCCTGTTCCTGGTTCTGTCATTGGTCTTAGCTTCCAGGCCAACCCTGTTCCTGAGCTGGAGTTAGGGGGCTGGTGGGGATTTAGCCCTGCCCCTCTCCCACCGTGCTTGGGAGGACACAGGCATTCGCTCCTGTCTGACGCCCATTTCAGTGTCTTACACTGCCACTGCTTCACTCAGGCACTTGTGTGCCCCAGTGTGCGTGTGTCAGCAGGAGCCAGCCCTGGGGCAGTAGGTGGCCTAGATGGTGCCTGGCCTGAGTGCCAGCACAAGAATCAGCACAAGCAAGTGGTGGAGTGCAGAGTTTATTGTGACCGTGGAGGGTTCAGCTGCTTCATTCTGCAGAGCTTTTCTTGTAGCTGTCCAGGTGGGCTAAGATCCAGCCTGCTGGAACCAGGAAGCTGACAAAGGTGGTCACCATCCCTACAGCCTGCTCCTGATGGAAGAAAAGCACACATGAGTTCACCAGGCCATTCGAAGGCTTGGACCTGGCCACTGGGCAGAGAAACTGCCCCATCCCTGGAATATTGCAGTGTGGGGCTCAGTCCCCACCAGAAACTACCCTCTATCAGGAGACAGCCTCACCACCCACTCCCTCTGAGCAGCCAGTGGTAGTCTGTCTGTCTCCCACTTCCTGTGTGTGGGCTGTGAGCAGCTCCACAGCAAGGTTGGCAGGGAGGATGACCTGAGACCAGGAGGAAGAGCCTGGACGTCTAAGGCTCGAGATCCTGTCTGGCCACAAAATCTCCCAGCAAGGCAGAGGTGCACTCACCTGTTCCCCACAAGCCACATATGCCAGGGTGCTATGCAGAATGGCAGAATAACTAAGATTTCAGTTGCCACAAACCAGCACAGGGCCTTGCTCTGACCACAGTCCTGGTCAGAAGCTTAGGATGAGGTCATGTGCCCCACTCTGCATGGGTGTGTACAACATGGGTAGTAGTGACCTCCCACAAAGCCCCGTGTTCTCAATTGCCCAACTTGAGAAACTAGATTATGAATCACCGACCACACGGGACCCTGGGTTCCCTGCTGCGTCCAGGCCTCCCACCCTCAGTCTTCCTGAAACTGAACTGTGTCTCCAGTTGTAGACCAGCCTTTCCTGTCGACCTTAACCTGCATTTGAGAGATTGGTCCTAGAATAGGAACCCTAGTCTGGACTTAGTCTTAGCTGTATGACCTTGATCAAATGACCTGGGCCTTGGTTCATTCATACTTAAAACAGACGTATTCTCTGGACATTACTGGGTAATTTTTGTTTTGGTTTTCACCCACATTCTGACCTCAGAACAACCTCCCCCTTTCCTAACAGTGGGATAAATAATACCTGCACCCAGTGCTCTACACTGCCTAACGACCCCCCAGCTCATCCCTAGGCATTGTATCCGATGAGATCTGTGCCCCATGAGCTCTGTCACTGCTGGCCTTGCCCAGGCATGGGAGATCTAAGAAGTGAGCCTCCCACCCTGTTCTCCGAGAGCCCGGCCCGCACAGGAGACGGCCTGATCCTGTAGCACCAAGACTATGGTCACCTTTTTTTTTTTTTTTAAATTTTTATTTATTTATTTATTTATTTATTTATTTTGCCACCTCAGGTTTCCCCATTGCCCAGAAACCCTGGAAATGCTGCCTTGGAGGTTACTTACCATAGGGCTAGTTGGGGTTCTGGCTGGTTTGGCAGATACATGGGCTTTGGGAACTACCCGGCACTTCAGTGGGGCTTGGAGCAGTCGCAGAGCAGGGGGCAGTCTTGGCATGGTTCTGGGGTCAAGCTGCTCCCGTGGCTCCAGTGAAGTGGCCAGAATGTCCGCTACAAGTCCTCTGCTCACTAGGGCGTTACAAGCTTTTTATAGCTGGAGGGGGGAACTACAGCTGTCCCTTCCTGTCACAGGGCTTGGCAGAAAGGACGCCTGCTGGGAGAGGCCTAGCCTGGCATGCTGTTCCTGCCGTGACCTTGAAGGACCATGAGTTTGTCAAAATGTGGGTAGGTAGGGACCATTCTGGAAAGGACTTCCTTCACAGAAAAAGGGCCTCAGCAATAGAGCAGGCCTAGGGAAGTCAGGCTTAAAATACAAGAGGGCAAATGTGACATGCTTTACAGTGCCATGCAGAGCCTCTGAAATTCCATAACACGGCTTCCTGGTCACTGCTAGGTAACCCTGCAGTCCTGAGCTTGCTCTGGGCCTGGGTGTAACACGGGAGGCCCAGCAGCCAGCTACATACCTGTGCAGAGATGGGAAGTTGAGCAGGCACTTCCGAGTGTCAGCTGTGAGGAGAGGCCACGTCTAAACCCAGATCCTAGTTAAGGCACCAGCAGGTCATCTCCAGCACTGGCTGTGGGCAAGCTCCAGTGCTCCCAGCTTCTGCATATGCAGATGGTAGGTTGTCCATTCCTTTCCAAACATATTAGCACCTAGTTTCCCTGCTGTCTGGGAGACTATCACCCTTCTTAATGCAAACCCCACTCTCCCTCTCCTGTGCCTGCTCTGTCCCCCATCGCCTTCCCACCAAACGCAAAGAGCTTACCTTCCTTGGTCGCTGACCATCCTCCAACTTAACTCAACCCCTGCCTGACCTCTGAGGGACCCAGGTCCTCTTGTCTCTCCGTGCAACCTTGTCTGGTCCTGGGCCAGTCTACCTTGACACTCCAGCTGCTGCTTGCTCATTCGTTGTGATCAGAGATCTGTGCACTGACTGCTATCCCCACCCACCCCATGGCCAAGTTCCTGAGGCCCAATAGGACTTCTTCCTCCCCCAGAAATAAATAGCCTTCATTCCCTCTAGTTCACACTCCACATCCAGCCTGCCAACAGCACCACACCCTAGGGGGGATTGTCCTCCCCCAAATCCAGCCTCAAACATTTCCTCCACCACGGCGCCCTCCACAGTCAGCAGGGTTGGTCCTTCTGGAGCAACCATCAGGTCTCATTGTCATGGCCTCTGCTTTGCTTCTCCAGCAGGCTCATGCACACCTCCATAGCCCCTAAGGCCAGGGTGATCTGGCCTGCCTTGACCTGCACAGCATACCACCAACTGTACAGCCTGAATGTTCTCATACATTTGTTCAGACCGTCAGGCTTTATTCAAATAACCGTCTCAAATGTATTTCCTCTACTGTGAGCTTTCTTTAGCTGAAATAGCAGTCTCAACACTGTATCCACTATGTGGAGGGGCCTGGAGCAGTTTCGGGCTTTACAGAATTGTCAGTCGATGTTGGACAATTAAGGATGGATGGATAGATGAGTGGATGGGTGGCCAACTGGACACAGATATAAGGATGGATGAAGTTCCCATCATACTAGGCACTGCTTGATTTGAGGGATACGCAGCTGAGTTAGAGCAACCTTCAAGGAAGATGCTCCAGCCCAGGAGAGCGTTTGTGACACTGACAAAGGCCCCAGCCTGGATGTGCTTTTTAGTTGCTTTCAGACCATACACGTGTGAGCCAAGCCCTAAATGGGATGATCTGATCTCACTGGTGACTAGGCTCTCAGCTTCATCCACGGCCATTGTCTGCATCCCTAGATTGGCCATGCTTGCCACCCTCACTGGGAGCAATCATGCTCTTCATGGTTTGCTTAAATATGATGATAAGGGGACTGGGGAGATGGTTCAGTGGGCAAGAGAGCTCACTGTGCAAGCATGAAGAAAGCCGGTCCATCTGGGCCCATGTTGGATGATGGGATGCCTCGGACAGGCAGGGAGGGCATCCGGAGCCAGTGTAGAGGGGACTAGCGGCCAGGCTGCAATCCTAGCAGTCCCCAGACCTGATGAGTGGGTTTCAGAACACTACACAGCTGGTCCATTCCCGGCCCATCTGCTGCTGCTGGCCCTGGCCTGACACCGGCTAGTGGTGACCAAGGTCTCCTGGTGCTTCCCCTTCTCCCCCAGTGAGCAAGTGGGCCTGGTGAAGGCATGGTGGGCAGAGGGTTTCACAGTGGGGACATGGGGTACAGTGGGGGAAGATGCTGCCATTGCTGGGGACTTTGTCTTAGAATGGACTTTCATCTCATCATCACTTTTTTTGGGGGGAGGGGTTTTTGAGGTAGGGTCTCACTCTAGCTCAGGCTGACCTGGAATTCACTCTGTATTCTCAGGGTAGCCTTGAACTCACAGCAATCCTCCTTCCTCTGCCTCCCGAGTGCTGGGATTAAAGGTGTGCGCCACCACGCCCAGCTTGTGACTTCTTTTTTTCTTGGGTCTGTTATATAGGATTTGCTATAGTAAGTTATCTAACCACACTCTGACTGCTTGGGGCTTTCAGCAACTCACTTTGGTTTGGTGCACATTAAACAGTTAATGCAAGGCCTGGAGGAGATGGCTCAGAGGTTAAAGGTGCTTGCTTGCAAAGCCTGCTGGCCCTGTTCAATTCTCCAGCCATCCACATAATTCCAGGCAGCCATTTGATTACGGCAATGAAAGATCCTGGCACGCACAAGTGTATGCATGCATGCACACATATGATAAATAAATTAATTAATTAAAGAGTCATTGTTACCAGGCTTGGTGGCTCAAGTCTTTACTCCTAGCATTTGAGAGGTTAAGAGGATTGTTGTGAGTTTGAGGCCAGCCTGGAGTACAGAGTGAGTTCCAGATCAGCCTAGGCTAGAGTGAGACTCTGCCGAAAAAAAGAAGCAAGCTGTCGCTGCCTTGGTGACTCTTCTACACCCGTGTTTTCTGATGTCTTACTTTCTTCTCAATCAGCTTTTTCCTTCTCCTAACCATTGTACTTAAGACCTATATTAAAATAGCTTTCCTGCTGGAGAGATGGCTTAACAGTTAAGGCACTTGCCTGGGAAGCCTAAGGACCTAGGATCAATTCTCCAGGTCCCACATAAGCCATGTAAGGTGGTGCATGCGTCTGGAGTTCATTTGCAGTGGTTGGAGGCCCTGGCATGTCCATTCTTTCTTTCTCTCTCTCCCTCTGTCTGTCTCTAATAAATAAAGAAAAAAAAGACGGATGGAGAGATGATTTAGCAGTTAAGCACTTGCCTGTGAAGCCTAAGGATCCCAGTTCAAGGCTCAATTCCCCAGGACCCATGTAAGCCAGGTGCCCAAGGGGGCACACATCTGGAGTTTGTTTTCAGTGGCTGCAGGCCCTGGCGTACCCATTCTCTCTCTATCTATCTATCTATCTGCCTCTCTCTCTTTCAGTCTGTTGCTCTCAAATAAATAAATAACAAAAAGAGAGAGAGAGAAGAGAAAGAGAAAATATTTAAAATAGCCTTAATAAGCCCAAGAAAAGCCCAGCATGATTATATATGCCTGTAACCCTAGTGCTGAGAGCGATGGAGATACGAGGATTGTTTGGCTCCCTGGTAAGAAAAATGGCATGAGCTCCAGGTTCAGTGAGTGAGAGACTGTCTCAAGGAAATAGCAGAAGAGCAATAGAGAAGGATGTCTGATACGGTCCTCTGACCTCCACATGGGTGCACTCGTCTGCACACATCACACACACGTCCATTCCACTAAGAACGTGGCTATTTTTTTCCTTCCTTTGAACGCGGAACTCTTCTCTAGACTCCACGGACCTAGGCTCAAACCAGTCTTCTCAGGACAGAGCCAAGTCCTGGGAGGCCTGAGCAGGGAGGTGTTTTGAATGTTATCTGCAGATGCCAGCCTCAGGCTGTGGGGGGCTCTGCCCCTCCTGTGTAATAATCCCTTCCGCCTAAACCTTTAATTATAGCCTTGGGGTCCAATACAGGATAAGGCTGTGAACCTGCTCAGTTTGCTCAGAAGCTTATTCTCCCAGTCCATGTTTCTTCGTTCACAGATAAGACTTGTCCCTAACCACCACAGGCCTGTCTCTGGAGGAGGCCTCCATCTCGACTTTCCTATGCCTGGGCTGTTTTCTGGCCGGCCAATGGCAGCCATCTTCAGCTCCTGAGGCTGGCCCACACCCTCACCACACAGTCCCTTTCAAGATGGCTTCAGGTACCTTTGCTGATGTCAAGACAAGCAAGCAAATCACTCTTACTTTGGCTCTCTCTGGCTTCTTCAAACATTTTTAAATAAATATTTATTTATTTAAATTTTTTTATTTATTTGAGAGTGAGAGAGAGAGGCAAAGAGAGAGAAAATGGGCACACCAGGGCCTCCAGCCACTGCAAACGAACTCCAGATGCATGTGTCACCTTGTGCATCTGGCTTATGTGGTACTGGGAAATCGAGCTTTGAACCAGGGTCCTTAGGCTTCACAGGCAAGCACTTAACCACTAAGCCATCTCTCCAGCCCTATTTATTTATTTAGGTTTTTTGAAAGGGTCTTGTTCTAGTCCATGCTGACCTGGAATTCACCATATAGTTTCAGGGTGGTCTTGAACTCACGGCAATCCCCCTGCCCTTGCTTCTGGAGTGCTGGGATTAAAGGCATGCACCACTATGCCTGGCAAAAATAGATTTTATTTTTATTTATTTATCTGACAGAAAGACAGAGGGAGAGGATGGGTGTGCAAGGGCCTCCAGCCACTGCAAACGACTCCAGATGCATGTGCCACCTTGTGCATCTGGCTAACATTGGTCCTAGGGAATTGAACCTGGGTCCTTTGGCTTTGCAAGCAAAGGCCTTAACCGCTAAGCCATCCCTCCATCCCCCTAAAATAGATTTTAAAGAAGTGTCAGGCTTACAGAGAAGTTGTGTTTCCATGGGACCCATACCACAACTAACACCTTAACCCTAGTGTGTACAAATCTGCGGGGCTTGGTTCCTAGCACCACAAAAACACTGCAGGCGGGATGTGGAGTGGAGAGGCCTACTCCTTTCCAGAGCCTCCGGCTTCCCAACACCTCTTGGTCTAGCCTTGGTAGGTGAGGCCTCAGTGAAGGCCCTGGAAGGTGGGGAGCCAGTGCAAGGGTGAGAACCAATCAGGACTTGTTTCACAGATCCCCACTCCTCCTAATGCCCAGGGGCCCATACCAGTTGTGGTCTTCTACTCCCTTCCCATGCCCTCACCAGGCCTCTTTACCTCTGACCTTCCATAACTGTCTAGGCACAACCCAGCCGTCCTCGCTTGCCCAAGCAGTGCCTGACCCTCCGACTTGCCAGTAGGGAGTGTTGGGCCTCAGCAAACCAGGCTCATTCAAAGTAATGCTACACAGCCGCTACTGCCAGACTCAGGGTAACAGGTGGGGAAGAAAGTAGCATCCCGCTCTCTCACTCTAGGCCTGGATTCCCCTCACTGGCTGGCCTTTTACTAAAAAGGAACAATGTTGCCGGGAGAAGGGGAAGGTGGTCGGTTGGGGTACACAATGGGGATGAAGGCCCCGTACAACAAGCGGGCAAACAGGTGTGGAGAAATCTCAGGACCACTGGCTCATCCAGGACAGGAAGGCTTCTCAAAGTGTCTGGCAGACAGGGTGCCCTGCTTACTGCTCTTCTTGACTGTGCACTCAAGCACACAGCTCCTGCCTGTGCAGCTGCCTTGGACATGCCCACATATGTGGCTGCAGGGGATTTGCAGGCTTCCACATCCTCCCTGCAAAGCTGCCAGGCCACCTCAGCCTGCAGGACCCCTAGGGTCTGAATAGACAACTGTGGGCAAATGGTGTCACCCTGTGGTCAGGCCTGGAAGTGCAGGAGCTGGGAAAGCGCTCAGCAGAGGGTGGGGGTGTAGCAGGAAAGGGATGCTTTCCACATCAAGGACTCAGGAGCGCCCATGTTTGGACAATGGCAGGGCCTTTGTCATTACACTGCCTTTCTATTTACATCACATAAAACGGGTTCCCAGCTGGGTGTGGTGGCACACACCTTTGATCACAGCACTTGGGAGGCAGAAGTAGGAGGATCACTGTGAGTTCGAGTCCACCCTAAGACTACATAGTGAATTCTAGGTTAGCCTGAGCTAGAGTGAGACCCTACCTCAAATCACCAAAATAATAATAATAATAATAAATAATAATAAAATAAAAAGGGTTTCCAATAATAACCTGAAAACCAGCTAATAAATTAATTAAAAGGCTAAAATCAAAACAGGTTTCAGCCCCAGAGTATGTTCCCCATTTTCTTGCTAATAAAATCTTTCTTTCACCTGAAAACCAGCTAGATGTGGGGTGGCATGGAGTTATTTTGCAGTCACTCTGGTCCTGGCCAGCAGCCATCATTTTTTTAAAAATCTTGCAGGCTCACTGCAACTGACCCAAACCCTCGTCACGGGAACATGTCCTTACAACAGCTAGATTTACAGCCCCACTATTTTGTTGGTATAATGGTTAACTTTATACTGCATGTCCAGATATTTGGTCAAACATTATTCTAGTGTTTCCATTTTCTTGCTACATAAAATCTTTCCTTCAGGGGCTGGAGAGATGGCTTAGTGGTTAAGGCACTTGCCTGCCAAGCCTAAGGACTCAGGTTCCATTCTCCAGGTCCCACATAAGCCAGATGCACATGGTGGCATGGAGTTATTTTGCAGTGGCTAGAGGCCCTGGTCTTCCCATTCTCTCCCTCCTCCTCTTTCTCTCCCTCTCTCTGTCTCTAATGAATAAATTTTTAAAAAATCTTGGACTGGAGAGATGGCAAATAGTGGTTGTTTCTACATGGGTGTTGTGGGACAGCCTGCCTTCTAATTATTCTGTTTCTGGGTGTTGTGGGACAGGGGTGAGACTAGCTGACACCAGACCCAAACCCATTATTCTAGTGTTTCTACATGGGTGTTGTGGGACATGTCCTATGGACAAATGGTGTGGACATTATTCTAGTGTTTCACAGGGTTTCAGGGGTGAACCCTGACAAATGGTTTTTCTAGTGATTCTACATATGTTGTGGGAATGGTTAACTTTGATAAATGGTGTGACATTATTCTACTGGGTGTTGGGGTAGGGGTGAGACTAGCTGACAAATGGTGTGGACATTATTCTAGTGATTCAAACATGTTGTGGGACAGGGGTGAGACTCTGACAAATGGTGTGGACATTATTCTAGTGATTCTACATGGGTGTTGTGGGACAGGGGTGAGACTAGCTGACAAATGGTGTGACATTATTCTAGTGATTCTACATGGGTGTTGTGGGTGGTGAGACTGACAAATGGTGTGGACATTATTCTAGTGATTCTACATGGGTGTTGTGGGGCAGGGGGTGAGACTAGCTGACAAATGGTGTGGACATTATTCTAGTGATTCTACATGGGTGTTTTGGGGCAGGGGGTGAGACTAGCTGACAAATGGTGTGGACATTATTCTAGTGATTCTACATGGGTGTTGTGGGACAGGGGTGAGACTAGCTGACAAATGGTGTGGACATTATTCTAGTGATTCTACATGGGTGTTGTGGGACAGGGGTGAGACTAGCTGACAAATGGTGTGGACATTATTCTAGTGATTCTACATGGGTGTTGTGGGACAGACTGACAAATGGTGTGGACATTATTCTAGTGATTCTACATGGGTGTTGTGGGACAGGGGGTGAGACTAGCTGACAAATGGTGTGGACAATTCTATGGTGGGTGTTGTGGGACATTATTCTGACAAATGGTTGGACATTATTCTAGTGATTCTACATGGGTGTTGTGGGAAGGGGGTGAGACTAGCTGACAAATGGTGTGGACATTATTCTAGTGATTCTACATGGGTGTTGTGGGTTTAGCTGACAAATGGTGTGGACATTATTCTAGTGATTCTTGGGTGTTGGGGACAGGGAGTGAGACTAGCTGACAAATGGTGTGGACATTATTCTAGTGTTTCTACATGGGTGTTGTGGGACAGGGGGTGAGACTAGCTGACAAATGGTGTGGACATTATTCTAGTGATTCTACATGGGTGTTGTGGGACAGGGGGTGAGACTAGCTGACAAATGGTGTGGACATTATTCTAGTGATTCTATTATTGAGACTAGGACAAATTATTATTCTAGTGATTCTACATGGGTGTTTTGGGACAGGGGGTGAGACTAGCTGACAAATGGTGTGGACATTATTCTAGTGATTCTACATGGGTGTTGTGGGTAGGGGGTGAGACTAGCTGACAAATGGGTGGACTTGTTTTGGGGCAGGGGTGAGTGACAAATGGTGTGACCTTTTATAATGTGGGTATGGACTAGCTGACAAATGGGTCATCTATAATGTGAATGGACCTTGTCATCTATTGAAGGCCTGAACAGAGCAAAGACTGATTTCCTGTCAGCAAGAGGGAGTTCTGCTTCCCAATACCTGTGGGCTCAGGTGCAAGGTCAGCTCTGCCTACGCTGCACCTGCCAGATTTTCCAAGCCCCATACTCAAGATAGCCAGTTACTTCAAATCAGCCCTCTCTTCCTGCCACCCACCCGCTCTCCCCTCCCCTGCTGGTTCTGTCTTCCTGACTGATACAGCTGGCAAAAGATGAGTTGTAGGACAAGAGTAGCTTTTCTGTCTTTTCACTTTGTAAGGAAAAGTCATGGCTCCTACTTTTCTGTTTGTCATGTTAAATGTAATGGAAACATGGCATTGACTACAGTAGCAGGGCATTCTCTCCCTGTTCGACAATCACACACAGATGGCAGGATTGTGGTGCTCGCCTTTAATCCTACCGTTTGGGAGGTTGAGGTGGGATTATTTCTGTGAGTTCCAGGTCAGCCTGGGCTAGAAACTCTGCCTCAAAAAAAAAAAAAAAGCCTGGTGTGGTGGCGCACGCCTTTAATCCCAGCACTCGGGAGGCAGAGGTAGGAGGATCACCGTGAGTTCGAGGCCACCCTGAGACTACATAGTGAATTCCAGGTCAGCCTGGGCTAGAGTGAGACCCTACCTCGCAAAACCAAAAAAAGAAAGAAAGAAAATGGGGCTGGGGAGATGGCTTAGCAGTTAAGAAGTATGCCTGCGAAGCCTAAAGACCCTGGTTTGATTCTCCAGGTCCCACAGAAGCCAGATGCACATGGTGGCGCATGTGTCTGGAGTTCGTTTGCAATGGCTAGAGGCCCTGGCACACCCATTCTTACTCTTTCTTTCTCTTTTTTTTTTTTTTTTTTTTTTTTTTTGGTTTTTCGAGGTAGGGTCTCACTCTAGCTCAGGCTGACCTGGAATTAACTATGTAGTCTCAGGGTGGCCTTGAACTCTCAGCGATTCTCCTACCTCTGCCTCCCGAGTGCTGGGATTAAAGGCGTGCGCCACCACGCCCGGCCTCTTTCTTTCTCTGTCTCTAATAAATAAATAAGATAAAAATCTTGTTTAAAAAATGCCTCTTAAACCGTGTATGGTAGCGCATGCCTTTAATCCCAGCACTTGGAAGGCAGAGGTAGGAGGATTGTTGTGAGTTCAAGGCCAATCTGGCACTACAGAATGAGTTCCAGGTCAGCCTAGGCCAGAGTGAGAGGCTACCTAAAAAAAAAAAAAAAAAAAGCTTTCTAAAATCTTGCACATATGATATCCCAGTTGCTGGGCAATGAATGGCCACAAATTCAGCAGCAGGGAACAGGATGTTTATCACTTCTGTTTCCGCGGGTCAGAACAGCGCACAGGTCAGCTGCTCAAGTCTTCGTAGGTAGCTTCACTGTCTGCTGCGCTTTGCTCCCCTTCTGAGCTCCAGGTCATCTTCCAAGCTCTCTGCTGTCATTAGAATCTTCATGGTTTAAGTTCTGAAGTCCGGCTAGCTGTTGTCAGACCATCTTCAGCTCCCAAAGCTGCCCCCAGACTCTCAAGACCCCCGTGGGAGGGGGTGCTGGATGGTGCTGGCTATGTCAAGAAAAGCAAGTAGAGGGCTGGAGAGATGGCTTAGCGGTTAAGGCTACTGCCTCCTAAGCCTAAGAATGCTGGTTCCAATCTCCAGTGGTTCCAACTCCAGGTCCCACGTTTAGCCAGATGCAAAATGACGCACGCAAGGGTGCAATGCCACACTTGACCACAAGGGGGCGCACACATCTGGATTTCGTTCACAGCAGCTGAGAGGCTGCTGGCGCACCCATCTCTATCTGTCTTCCTCTCCCTCTCTCTCTGTCTCTCTCCAAAAAGAAAGAAAGAGAGAGAGAGAAAGAAAGAAAAAAGGAAGGAAGGAAGGAAGGAAGGAAGGAAGGAAGGAAGGAAGGAAGGAAAAAGAAAAAGAAAAGCAAGTGGAGAAGTAGGAGGATCACCGTGAGGTCAAGGCCACCCTGAGATTACATAGTGAATTCCAGGTCAGCCTGGTCTAGAGTAAGACCCTATCTTGGGGGGAAAATTTTTTATTTATTGGGCTGGAAGATGGCCCAACAGTTTAAAGCACTTGCTTTCAATCCCCAGCACCCACGTCTAGTTGCACAAAGTGGTGCATACATCTAAAGTTTGCTAGCAGTGGCCAGATGTCCTGGCACATCCATTCCCTCTCTCTTCCTCTCTCTCTACTTGCAAATTAAGTAAATAAAAATATTTAAAAAGGGCTGGAGGGGGCTGGAGAGATGGCTTAGCGGTTAAGACGTTTGCCTGCAAAGCCAAAGGACCTCAGTTCAACTCCCCAGGACCCACATAAGCCAGATGCACAAGGTGGCGCATGCATCTGGAGTTCATTTGTAGTGGCTGGAGGCCCCGGGGCACCCATTCTCTCTCTCTCTCTGCATGCCTCTTCCTCCCGCTCTCTCAAATAAATGAATCAATTTTAAAAATAAATAAAAATGTTTAAAAAAGATAAAAGAAAAGCAAGTGGCGGGTGTGGTGACACATGCCTTTAATCCCAGCACTTGGGAGGCAGAGGTAGGAGGATCACTATGAGTTCAAGGCCACCCTGAGATTACATAGTGAATTCCAGGTCAGCCTGAGCTAGAGCGAGACCCTACCTTGAAAAAAAGAAAAAAAGAAGAAAGGAAAAGAAAAGAAAAGAAGAAAGTAAAACCCCTCCAGCTTCAGATTTCTCTGGTTTAAAGTATTTTCATTATTACTTTTTGCAGAGCGAGGGAAGAACGGGCATGCCAGGGCCTTTTGCCACTGTGAATGAACTCCAGGTGCATGCACCATTTTGTGCGTGTGGCTTTACGTGGTGACTGGGGAATCAAACCCGGGCCATCAGGCTTTGTGAGCAAGTACCTTTAACTGCTGAGCTATCTCTCTAATTTCTTAAAAAATACTGTTTTTAAAAAAAAAAAACATTTTTTTTAAGCTTTAGGTTTAGATCCAGGCATGGTGGTGCATGCCTTTAATCCCAGCACTAGGGAGGCAGAGGTAGGAGGATCGCCATGAGTTTGAGGCCACCCTGAGACTACAAAATAGTGAATTCCAGGTCAGCCTGAGCTAGAGTGAGACCCTACCTTGAAAAAAACAGCAACAACAACAGCAAAAAGCTTTAGGTTTACAGAAAAGATGTAGAGCTAGGATAGAGTGTTTTCCCATAGCCCACACCACTTATCATTATTGGTAATTTACCCTCCTGCATGCAAAGTCCCAGGCTGAAGCCCCAGTATTGCAAAAGTAAATAAATAATAAAATGTTTCACATTGATTCATTTTAGTGTCAACTTGACTGAGCTACAAGGAGGTCAGGTACTTGTTGAAACATTGTTATTCAGATATATCCGTGTCTGAATCAGTCGGTTGTCAAGCAGATGAAGCAGGCTTCATCCAGTCAGTGGCAGAACTGACTAGAACACAAAGGCTGGCCCTCTCCAAGTGAGAGGGAGCCTCCTGCCTGCCCACGTTGACCTTGGACTTTGTTCTTTTACTTCCTTCAGACTCAAATTGAAACATCAGCTCTTTCTGAGTTTTGAACCTGCCTGTTTGGGGACTGAAACTCATAACATTGGTCCTCAGGATTCACCTCAGACCTGGGTCAGCCTAGCTTCACAATCACAGGGGCAGGTTCCTGTCACACACATGCACATTACACGCACAGTGAGATTCTACCTTGAAAACAAACCAAAAATGAAGATTAAAATTAAAAAGAGATAAAAGCAAAACTGCCTGGTCTGGTTCATGTCAGTAATTCCCGCACTCAAGAGACAGAGGTAGAAGGATTGCTGTGAGTTTGAGGCTAGCTTGAGACTTTTGTTTGTTGTTGAAGCAGGCTCTCACACTAGCTCAGGTTGACCCAGAACTCACTCTGTAGCCCAGGCTGGCTTTGATCTCATGGCTATCTTCCTACTCAGCCTAACTAGTGATGGGACTAAAGGAATGCACCATCAAACTTTTTCTCAAACAAACAAACAAAAAAAGAGGGGCTGAGAAGATGACTTATCAGTTAAAGTACTAGCAACACTTCGGGGTTCAATTTCCAAACCACCCATGTAAGCAAAAAGCTAAAACTGGTGCAAACATTTGGTGTTCATTTGTAGTGGCAAGAGAACCTGGCATACCCATATGCACACACTCATGCACATACATGCACCCCCCCCACATGCAAATAAATAAATAAAAATTAACAAAAAGAAACAAGAAGAAGGAAAGAAGGCAGGAAGAAAGAGGAGGAGGACAAAGGAAGAAGTTAAAGTAAATGACATTTTACAAAGCATCAGGCATATCAGAGCCCGATGTGTGTGACATTTACATGGGAAACCTTCTACAACATTCAGGAGAGAAGTCAGGGGTCATGAATTTAACAATATGGGGTTGTAATGTGCCAGTTTCCCAGAATGTACTAGTGCAATTCCAAGTAGAATTCCAAAAGAATTCTCAGCTACTGGGAATATACATGCTGGTTTTAAGATGGAAGCAAGTACAGAGGACAAGAGTGACCAAGACAGAATGAGACCAAGAAAGAAAGATATGTGAACTGGACTGTATAATGAGGACCAAAGTAGAACAAAAAGACCAGTTTCAGAAGAGAGAACCAGGGGACAGGCTGAGCTTCCAGGGCCAACCTCCCACCATATGCAAAAGCTAATTCCAGGAAGGAGAAGATCTCACTGGAAAGGCAAGCAATGAACCCTCCTGAAAATGATGTAAGAGAATATCTTCACGGCCTTAAGAGAAGTAACCCTTAGGATGACTCCAAACTTCACTAAGAGAGCAGAAAGATAAACCCAGGGCTAGAGAAAATATATGCAGTCTTCACTAATGATAATGAAATCTCTTCAAAATGGGTAAGAAGAATGAGAATGGACAAGAGCCTCAAAGTGATCAATAAACAAAATATTTTCTTTTTTAAATTTAAACAATACTTTATATTTATTTATTTGACAGAGAGAGAGAGAGAGAGAAACGGGGGGAGGGGAGGGAGAGAATGGGCACACCAGGGCTTCCAGCAACTGCAAACGAACTCCAGATGCATGCGCCACCTTGTGCATCTGGCTTATGTGGGTTCTGGGGAATTGAACTGAGGCCTTTTGGCTTTGCAGGCAAATGCCTTAACCGCAAAGCCATCTCTCCAGCCCCAAAATATTTTCTTAAAAAAGGGTGAGGTAGGATTGCCATGAGTTCGAGGCCACCCTGAGACTACATAGTGAATTCCAGTCAGCCTAGGCTAAAGAGAAACCCTACCTCGAAAAAAATACTTTTTTTAAAGTTTCACAGCCAGACGTGGTGGCACACACCTTTAATCCCAACACTTGGGAAGCAGAGGTAGGAGGATTGCCATGAGTTTGAGGCCAACTTGACACTACATAATGAATTCCAGGTCAGCCTGAGCTTGAGTGAGACCCTGCCTCAAAAAAACAAAAAACAAACAAACAAAAAAGCCTCAGGATTGCTGTGAATTTGAGGCCAGCCTGAGACTACAGGGTGTGTTCCAAGTCAGCCTGGGCCAGAGTGAGACTCTACCTCCAAAATTAAAAAATAAAATTAAAAATTAAAAAAAAAGAGTCTCAAAATGTCCATGCAGGGCTGGGGAGATGGCTTAGTGGTTAAGGCCCTTGCCTGCAAAGCCAAAGGACCTAGGTTCAATTCCCCAGGACCCACGTAAGCCAGATGCACAAGGTGACACATACATCTGGAGTTCATTTGCAGCAGCTGGAGGCCCTGGCGCACCCATTCTTTCTCTCTCTCTCAAATAAATAAATAAAAATAAATATTTTTTAGGGCTGGAGAGATGGCTTAATGGTTAAAGCATTTGCCTGCGAAGCCAAAGGACCCAGGTTCAATTCCCCAGGACCCATGTAAGCCAGATGCACAAGGGGCACATGAGTCTCAAGTTCGTTTGCAGTGGCTGGAGGCCCTGGCATGCCCATTTTCTGTCTGTCTCTCTTCCTTCTCTCTCTCTCTCTGCTTGCAAATAAATAAAAATAAAATAAAATAAAATAAATATAAGCCGGGTGTGGTGGCACATGCCTTTAATCCCAGCACTGGGAGGCAGAGGTAGGAGGATTGCTGTGAGTTTGAGGCCACCCTGAGACTACATAGTTAATTACAGGTCAGCCTAGGTCAGAGACCGACCCTACCTCGAAAAACAAAACAAAACAAAACAAACAATATATATAAATTTTTTAAAATGTCCATGCAGACACAAACCACCCATGCAGTTCTGTTTGTTTGTTTGTTTGTTTGTTTGTTTGTTTGTTTGTTTGTTTGTTTACAGAATGGGTCCACCAGTGCTTCTTGCATATGAACTCCAGACACATGTACCACTTGTGTGTCTGGCTTTACATGGGCACTGGAGAATCAAACTTGGACTGGCAGGCTTTGCAAGCAAGTATCTTTAACCCACTTAGCTGTCTCCCCAGATCACCCATTCAGGTTCTAAACTCTCAGGTAAAATGGATCAAGTACTGCATGTACATTCAGGGAGGCTAGGTTGGAGAGCCTGGCTCTGCCATGGGCAATATGGCACAGCTCAGAGAACTTGGGTATTTGATGGCTGAGATGCTGTAGCCTATGATGGCAGAGTGCCTATGACGTGAAAGCCAGGTGTGGCCCATTGAGGTCGATTATTTACCTCCATCACAGTATTGACAGGACAGACCTTAAGGAAGTGAGGTTGGAGCGGGGGACCCAGGAAGGAAGTCATGGAGAGTCGAGAGGAGCAACAACGGGAGGGCTAGACTCGTGTTCCTTCGGGGTCTGCAGGTCACCACTAGCAGAAGCCACTGGAGAACTAAACAGAAAGAGGGTGTGGCCACGCATTCCTTCAACAAATCCACTCTACACTAGTGTGAGCTAGGGTGTGGCTGAGCAGGAAGCTGGTGAGATTCCGGATCTATTTTGGAGCTAGGATAGATAGGATGCTCTGTCGGGGGATGAGGCTAAGGAGCCTGAGAAGAAATCCACAGGGTTGTTGAGGCCTCGGGTCAGCAACGAAGAGGACTGATCAATGGCATCTCACATGAGGGGGCCACAGGGCATGGCCTGTCTGCGACCCAGTAATTGCCTTTACAACCTGCAGGTGGAGCTGTCGGGCCGGCATCTGAGCGTGGCTTCTAGGAGGAGAAACCTCGGGTGGGAGATGGAGACCGCTGGTGGTCCAGCCTGCGCTTAGGGTGCAAGGTGCGCGGGGTGCAGAGCTCGAGAGACCAGGAGAGGCGTCCTGTAAGCCCAGGGCGATAGCAACTGCATATCTCTCCTTAAGACAACGGAGGGCTTGGTGGAAAATGGAGCTGCAGCAGGATAGCTGGGTGGGGAGGATATAGACACTCTTCCAAGGAGCAGAGGGTACTGGTGTGTGTGTGTGTGTGGGGGGGGGGAATGGGCAGGCCAGGGCGGGCTCTGGTTTGGCCAAGTGAGAACATTAGGGCGGCTACTTCACCTATCACCCCCCTGGCTAGAGGTGGTTCCTCTCTCAGTGATGGACAGGCCGCTGGACCCTGAGATCAAGCCCAGAACCTGCAGTGTCCCCACCTGCCCACCAGTCCTCCTTCCTTCTCACCTCTCACATCCATTTTTTTAAAAATACTTTATTTTTATTAATTTATTTCAGAGGGAGGCAGATAGAGAGAATAGGCAGGCCAGGGCCTCCAGCCACCGAGAACGAACTCCAAATGCATGCGCCACCTTGTGCATCTGGCTTACATGGGTTCTGGGGAATCAAACCTGGGTCCTGGTGGTTTTGCAGGCTAAGCCATCTTTCCAGCCCTCATATCTATTTAGATGTGACTCCCTGTGTCAGAGCTCAGACCTCCTCTATCCTCCATACACCTCCTAGATTGTAGAGATCTCTTTCCTTCTTGCCTCCCCTCAGCCCTGGATCTGATCTGGGCAGGACAACTTCACTGCTCTTCCCTTTTTCTGCTCTGTCTCGTCCCTCACACAACTGATAGCTTGTGTTTATTTCCTACCTCTTTAAAGAGATATGCTGTTCTGGGGGCAGTGTGAAAAGCATTCCAATCAACACTTGCTCCAGGTCTTTTTGTTTTGTTTTTTTTTTCGAGGTAGGGTCTCACTTTAGCTCAGGCTGATCTGAAGTTCACTATGTAGTCTCAGGGTGGCCTTGAACTCATGGCAGTCCTCCTACCTCTGCCTTCTGAGTGCTGGGATTAAAAGTGTGCGCCACCACACCGTCTAGGACTTTTTAAAAAATATAGTGCACATAACATATTTTTTACACAGTATGTAGCGCAAGATGGCCTTGAATTCACAATGCATCTGATGGTGGTTTCAAACTCCTGACCCTCAGAGTATTAAGATTACACTTGTGGACCACCATGCCCAACTTACATACAGTTTTGTTTTCAATCATTTTATCCATCTTAAATGTACAGTTCACTGGCATTTCATAACTTCATCTAAAATATTGTGTAACCATTACTACTATTAACTCATAACTTCAAACAGCGACCTCCTGGCCATCAAGAAATGACTCCTGGGCTGGAGAGATGGCTTAGTGGTTTAGGAGCTTGCCTGCAAAGCCAAAGGACCCAGGTTCAATTCGCCAGGACCCACATAAGCCATGTGTACAAGGTGGCACTTGCATCTGGAGTTTGTTTGCAGTGGCTAGTTGCCCTGGTGCGCCCATTCGCTCTCTCTCTCTTTCTCTGCCTCTCTGCCCCTATCTCAAATAAATAAATAGGGGGCTGGAGAGATGGCTTAGCAGTTAAGGTATTTGCCTGCGAAGCCAAAGGACCCAGGTTTGATTCCCCAGGACCCACGTAAGCCAGATGCACAAGGGGGTGCATGCATCTAGAATTTATTTGCAGTGGCTGAAGGCCCTGGTGTGCCCATTCTTTCTCTCCCTCTTTCTCTCCATCAAATAAAGAAAATAAATAAATAAAAATAAAACATATTTTTAAAAAAGAAACCTTTAAAAAGAAAAGAAATGACTCTTGCTGAGCCTGGTGGCACACACCTTTAATTCCAGCATGTGGGAGGCTTAGAAAGGAGGATGGCTGTAGTTCGAGGCCACCCTGAGACTGCATAGTGAATTCCTGGTCAGCCTGGGCTAGAGTGAGACCCTACCTCAAAAAAAGAAAAAGAAAGAAAGAAAAGAAATGATTCCCATTCCCTCCTTCCACCAAACCTACTTTCTATCACTTTGTTTTTTTTCTTTTTTTAAAAAATAATTGTTTTGTTTCTTTTAATATCTTTTAAAAAAATTTTAAAGTTATTTTATTTATTTTTGGAGAGAGACAGACAGAGAGGGAGAGGGAGACAGATAGAGATGGGCGCGCCAGCAGCCTCTCAGCTGCTGTGAATGAAATCCAGATGTGTGCGCCCCCTTGTGGTCAAGTGCAGCATTGCGCCCTTGCATCACTTTGCATCTGGCTAAACGTGGGAGGAGAGCAAGCAACAGACAGAGATAGACACTGAGAGAAAGAATGGGTCGTCAGGCCTATTGCTGCTACAATAGAACTCCAGATGGACACGTCACTTTGTGCATCTGGCTTTACGTGAGCACTGGGGAATGGAATCTGGGCCAGGAGGCTTTGCAAGCAAGTGCCTTTAACTGCTGAGCCATCTCCTCAGCCCCTACTTTTGTTTGTTTGTTTTGTTTTTTTCCTGATAGGGTCTCACCCTAGTCCAGACTGACCTGGAACTCACTCTGTAGTTCCAAGCTGGCCTTAAACTCACAGTGATCCTCCTACATCTGCCTCCCCAGTACTGGGATTAAAGTTGTGAGACACCATGCCTGGCCCAATTTTTAAATTTATTTTTAATTATTTTATTTTTTTCCAAAGATTTTATTTATTTATTTGAGAGTGACAGAGAAAGAGGCAGATAGATAGAGAATGGGTGCTCCAGGGCCTCTAACCACTGTGAATGAACTCCAGATGCATGCACCCTCTCGTGCATCTGGCTTATGTGGGTCCTGGGGAATCGAACTGGGGTCCTTAGGCTTCGCAGGCATATGCCTTAACTGCTAAGCCATCTCTCCAGCCCTATATTTTTTTATTTTGAGATAAGGTCTCACCGTGTATCCCAGGTTAGCCTCAAACTCACTATTATAGCATAGGCTGGTGCCTAACTCCAAGTAATCCTCCTGCCTCAGCCTCAGGGATATTTTGTGTCTCCTTGAATCTGCCTGTTCTGTGCACCTCACCTGAGTAGAGGCATACTACACTCCTACACTCCCTCCTTTGTGTCTAGGTTGCTTTCTATGGTGTCCTTAAGGCTGGTCCATATTGTGGTACATACCAGAATTTCCTTCCTTTTCTTTGTGGTTAAACAATATCCCATTGTTGATACAGAGCATGCTTAACAATTCATCTGGCCTGAAGGCTCTGGCTCGGTTCCCCATTTTGGCTCCCAGGAGTAAGTAGCCCATCAATGAGGAAATGCAAGCATCTACTTCCTGCTTTCAGTTCTTTTGGTTTTTTTGAACAACCACAAAACTCATTCAGTTAGGCTGCATCTCTTTCTGCCTGAGAGTTCAACATCACTTTCTTTGTTTTATCTATGTTTTAGGGTTTTGTTTGTTTGTTTTTGAGGCAGCACAAGCTGACCTGGAATTCACTGTGTATTCTGAGGGTGGCCTCGAACTCACAGCAATCCTCCTACCTCTGCCTCCCGAGAGCTGGGATTAAAGGTGTGCACCACCACGCTCGCCTGTGTTTTGTTTTTTAACAATAACCACTCTAGTTTTTGTTTGTTCATGTCTGTTGCTTTTCCCCCTATTTTTATTTTTATTTTATATTTTAGAGAGAGAGAGAGAATTGACACCCCAGGGCCTCAGTCACTGCAATCAAACTCCAGACACGTGCGCCACCTAGTGAGCATGTGTGACCTTGCGCTTGCCTCACCTTTGTGCATCTGGCTTACGTGGGATCTGGAGAGTTGGACATGGGTCCTTAGGCTTTGCAAACAAGTACCTTAACCACTAAGCCATCTCTCTAGCCTCATATTGTTAAATTAAATTGTTTGTGTGTGGGGGGGGTGTGTTGTTGACTTGTGGTTCTTTGTGTAGTCTAGATAGTAATCCTGACCGACGGCTTGCAAAGTTTTCTCCTGTTCTGTGGTTACCTTTCCAGTGTCTTGACAACATACTGATGGTGGAGTGACTTGACAAGGAAGTACAATTAATTTATCTTTTGTTTGTTTGTTGTTATTTTTTCAAGGTAGGGTCTCACTCTGGCCCAGGCTGACCTGGAATTAACTATGTAGTCTCAGGGTGGCCTCAAACTCATGGAGATCCTCCAAACCTCTGCCTCCCCAGTGCTGGGATTAACGGCATGTGCCACCACACCCGGCTTGATTTATCTTTTTTTTTTCTTTCTTGTTTTGCTCATACTTTTTTGGGTATGTGCGGGTATGCATGTGTATAAGGGCCATGGCTTGCCTGTGGAAGCCAGAGGACATCTTTAAGTTGGTCCTCACCTTCCATCTTTCTTGAGGCAGGGTCTCAAGTTCACTGCTCTGTTTACCAGGCTAGCTGGTCTGTGAGCTTCTGAGAAATTCTCTCCTGTTTCTGCCTCCCATCTCACCACCTGCTACAGCTTCTGACTTTTAGGTGGGGCCTGGGAATCTGAGCTCAAATACTCATGCTTGCATGGCAAGTTTTCTATCCACTGTTGCTCTGAGAATTCTCTATCAAATCCAAGCAGAGATTTCTCCTTTTTTTTTTTTTTTTTTTTTTTTTTTTTTTGAGATAGGATCGCATTCTAGTCCAGGCTGACCTTAGGGTTGGCTTGAACTCTCAGTGGTCCTCATACCTCTGCCTCCCCAGTGCTGGGATTAAAGGCATGCATCACCATGCCTGGCTCTCCTTTTTTTTTCCCTTTAATTTTACCAAGAGTTTTGTTTTGTGACTTTGGCTATTGATGTTGGACTTTGGAGCTGATTGATGGTGTGTGAGGTAGGGGTCCACCTTCACTGGGTGCTTCAGGAATATCTCTGTTCAACTCACAGTCACCTAAGGGAGAGTTGATATCTTGCAACACTCAGGCCCCCCGGGGAATGGCAGCCTCAATTCAGACCCAGCTCCCTCCTTAGCAGTGCTGGGGTGCGGGAATCACAGGGCCCAGAGAACCCCTGGGGGTGAGGTGTAAGAGAGGAGGGAGGGTGCAGTGTCTTGGTGAACTTTGGCTGGTACATGAACTAGAGCTGTAGCTGTGGGGCAAGGTCAGAGGATAAGTGTGCTGCCTACCCTTCACTGCAGGCACAGTGCCATCCTGGGATAGGGTGAAGTGGGAGCCTCAGGGGAAGGCAAGGCAGGACCCCTGAGCCTTGAACCTCTGTAAGGAGAGGGAGGCTGGAACCTGGCCCTGGGAGGAGCTCCTGGCATAGCAGGAACACCCCCACCCAAAGGCCTCCACAACTCAGAGAGCCCCCAGCTCTGCAGGACAGGATTGTCTGGGAGTCCTCACCCCAGGAAATGGCTCTGTTTGTCATGAAAACCTTTTTGCCTAGTGCCACCTGACTCTTTGTTCCCACCCTTTGTCCTGGGACATGGAAAGGGGCTGGCTTCAGGCCCTCTGCTCACTTGCTGAAGCAAGCAAGGAGTGTCTATTCGCAGAGGTTTCGAGTGCAGTCTCTTTAGAAGTAGCAGTCCACCCACGACCGTCACTCATTAGAGGTCCTGGGACAAGTGTGGGAGCTGCGGATAATGATTAATTCAGACTTGAAGAGGGTTCAGGGTTCTTGCCAACCCAGACTGTAAGGATGCCGGTATGGAGGACCCTTGCCCTCTGGGGTTGGCAAGGGTCCGCAGCAGTCACGATCCTGATAAAGCTTTATGGTCTTGCTCTCCGTGGGACTGAGCCATTGTTGCTCTCTGGCTGAAGTGTTCCCCACAATTGCAGCTAGGACCCCGGGATAACACCTGAGCTAATGATTAATCAGACTGTGGATATGAATGACTTCCTTTGTTTTATTGATTGATTCACTGGTGTTGCTGAGGTCAGCATCCAGCACTTGGGAGGCAGAGGTAGGAGGATCGCTGTGAGTTTGACGCCACCCTGAGACTACAAAATGAATTTGAGGTCAGCCTGAGCTAGAGTGAGACCCTACCTCAAAAAAACCAAAGACACAGAGAGAGAATATGGGCACACCAGGACCTCCAGCTATTGCAAACTAACACCAGACACATGTGCCACCTTATACATTTGGCTTATGTGGGTCCTGGGGAATTGAACCTAGCACTTTAGGCTTCACAAGCAAGAACCTTAACAGCTAAGCCATCCCCTAGATTTTAGCTTTTATGTGTGTATATGTAGGAATATAGGTCATGAAACTAGAAAAAGGATCATGAGTGGAGGGAAAAGAGGTCTCGGGGAGGGCTGAGTAGGAAGAAATAAAGGCAGAAAGTGGGCTGGAGAGATGGCTCACCAGTTAAGGTGCTTGCCTGCAAAGCATAACAGCCTGGATTCGATTCCCTGGTCCTCACGTAAAGCCAGACGCACAAGGTGGCACATGCATCTGAAGTTCGTTTACAGTGGCTAGAGGTCCTGATGCACCCATTCTCCCCTTCTCTCTCTCCCCCCATGCTCACGAGGAAAGAAAGAAAGAAAGGAAATTTAAAAATAAAATATGAGGACTGGAGAGAGGACTTAGCGGTTAATGTGCATGCCTATGAAGTGTAAGGACCCAGGTTCAATTATCCAGGTCCCCCAGAAGCCAGATGCACATGGTGGCACATGCGCCTTGAGTTCATCTGCAGTGGCTGGAAGCCCTGGTGTGCCCGTTCTCATACTCTCCCTCCCTCTCTCTGTCTCTAATAAATAAACAAATAAATAAAAGTCTTTAAAAAATAAATTAAAATATGAATTCTTAAGATAAAGGGAGAAAGGGAAGGTAGCATGATACATGTAACATGAAAACAGAAGGTGGGTGGTGGTGGGTTGAAGAGGATGAGCAGGAGGGGCAGGGGTGGGGAAAGGGGGATAGAGCAGAAGATTAACAGGGAGAATATATGAAAACCCCACGAAGCTAACTTACTTTGTATACTGTTTTTTAAGAAAGAGTTTTAAAAGCATTTTTATATTTTTATTTATTTATTTATTTATTTATTTATTTATTTATTTATTTGAGAGAGAGAAAGAGGGAGAGAGAGACAGCAAGAGAGAAAGAAAGAATGGGCGAACCAGGGCCTCTAGCCACTGCAAACAAACTCCAGATGCCACGTGCCCCCTTGTGCATCTGGCTTACGTGGGTCCTGGAGAATCAAACTGGGATCCTTTGGCTTTGCAGGCGAATGCCTTAACCATTAAGCCATTTCTCCAGCCCTGTATACTGTTTTTAAAAAACTACTTTAAAAAAAGGTGGGGAAAGCCGGGCGTGGTGGCGCACGCCTTTAATCCCAGCACTCGGGAGGCAGAGGTAGGAGGATCGCTGAGAGTTCGAGGCCACCCTGAGACTACATAGTTAATTCCACGTCAGCCTGGACCAGAGTGAAACCCTACCTTGAAAAACCAAAAAAAAAGTGGGGAGCGGGGAGATTCCCATCTTGCCCATGTCTAAGTGCACAGCTCAGAGGCATGCTCCCCATTCACAGTGCTATACAGCTATCCCCACCATTTGTTTCCAGAATTTTCCATCTTCCCAGACTGACCTCTGTCCTCATTAGATCCCCATCCCTCCCAGCCACTGGCACCCCATTCTACTTTCTGTTTCTGTGGACCCAAGGACTTCAGGGACCTTCTGGGAGTGGAATCCTGCCTCACGCGATGTCCTTAAGGTCTATTCATGTTGAAACATGTGTTTCTTTCCTTTCCGAGGCTTGCCTTTTAATTTAACATTTATTTTGTCATTTATGTTTATTTAGGTGCTAGGAATCACACCTAGGCACATGCTAGGCAACGGCTCTACCTCCCAGTCACTGTTTAGCCCAAGACTGTCTGAAGAGCAATTTGGACCTTCCACTTTCAGGCTGTTTTGCCAGGCAGAGGAGGGAGAGACAGGGCCCTTGGGGAAGGGGAGGCTAGAGGAAATGGCCTAGCTTGTGGCTGAGGGCTAAGCAGAGGAACATGCCCTCATTCTCTGAGGACAGGATTCCTCTGTGGGGAATCTCTCTGGCCTTGGGAAGCTCTGGGATGGAGCTGCTACTGCGTACTGAGGCTTCAGGGCTGGATAGGAGAGTCTTCATGAGGCTGCAACCCATGATCATGAGGCTCTTCTGCTCTGGTGGGTTCTACTGGGAGATCCTCAAAGATCTGGAACCTAAATTTGGTGTCAGCTGCCCCTCGAGCTGACATAAGTACCCTGCACATGAATCAGGAAAGCATGTCCCTGGTACCACTCCCACTAGAATCCATGTTGAATTCCCAGGGAGGAACCACGGTGGTCCCTCAATATGCTCAAGAGTGAGGGGCCTACAGAAGTCAGAATTGTGACATCTGGGAAGACACGTTTGTGATGTGGCTAGAACAATGACATTTAACCTGGAATGTGGTCCAGCATCCCTTGTGGACCAGGGCAGTGAGATCAACGCCAGCCTGAGACTACATAGTGAATTCCAGGTCAGCCTGGGCTACAGCAAGACCCTTCCTCGAAAAACCAAAAGAAAGAGGAGAGTCTTGAGTTTGAGGCCAGCCTGAGGCTTCAGTAGTGAATTCCAGGTCAGCCTGGACTAGAGTGAGACCCTACCTCAATTAAAAAAAAAAAAATTGAGTCAAAAGCTGGTAAGCTCGGTGCTCAGTTTCACTGCTGGAGTCTGCTAAATATTTAAGGAAGTAAAAACATAAAAGAGGAAACAGTTCCTGTCATCCAGTGAGTTTTTTTGTCTGGTGATATCTTTGGCTTTGATATTAAAGTATTACCACTCTAAATAATGAGGCGATGCTCCATGTTCATGGAAGGGAAGTCTTGGCATCGTTAAGATATAAGTTCTTCCCAACTTTGATCAATACATTCAATGCAATCAAAATAAAAATCTCAGCAAGGCATTCTATTTTATTTATTTATTTATTTTGGTTTTTCGAGGTAGGGTCTCACTTTGGTCCAGGCTGACCTGGAATTTACTATGTAGCCTCAGAGTGGCCTCAAACTCACGGTGATCCTCCTACCTCTGCCTCCCGAGTGCTGGGATTAAAGACATGCGCCACCACACCCAGCTTTATTTTATTTTTTTAGGTAGGGTCTTGCTATAGACCAGACTGACCTGGAATTCACTATGTAGTCTCAGGGTGGCCTTGAACTCCCAGCAATCCTCTTACCTCTGCCTCCCAAGTGCTTGGATTAAAGGTGTGCGCCACCATGCTTAGCTCAGCAAGGCGTTCTCAACATATAAAAAGGCTGGTTCTAAAGTTTATATGAGGGGCTGGAGAGATGACTTAGTGGTTAAGGCATTTGCCTGAGAAGCCAAAGGACCCAGGTTCAATTCCCTAGGACCCACGTAAGCCAGATGCACAAGGGGCACATGCATCTGGAGTTCGTTTGCAGTGGCTAGAGGCCCTGGCATGCCCATTTTCTCTCTCTCTCCCTCTCTTTGCTTGCAAATATATATATATTTTGGTTTTTGCGAGGTAGGGACTCACTCTGGTCCAGGCTGCCCTGGAATTAACTATGTAGTCTCAGGGTGTCCTCGAACTCTCGATGATCCTCCTACCTCTGCCTCCCGAGTGCTGGGATTAAAGGCGTGTGCCACCACGCCCAGCTTAAAATTTTTTTTTTTGGTTTTTCGTTTTTCGAGGTAGGGTCTCACTCTGGCCCAGGCTGACCTGGAATTAACTATGTAGTCTCAGGGTGGCCTCGAACTCACGGCGATCCTCCTACCTCTGCCTCCCGAGTGCTGGGATTAAAGGCGTGCGCCACCACGCCCGGCTCTTTTTACCTTTTTTAAATTAATTAATTAAGTAAGTAAGTAATTTTTATTTTTGGTTTTTCAAGGTAGGGTCTCACTCTAGCTCAGGCTGACCTGGAATTCACTGTGTAGTCTCAGGGTGGCCTTGAACTCCCAGCAATCCTCTTACCTCTGCCTCCCAAGTGCTTGGATTAAAGGTGTGCGCCACCATGCTTAGCTCAGCAAGGCCTACCTACCTCCTACCTCTGCCTCCCTAGTGCTGGGATTAAAGGCGCGCACCACCATGCCCGGCTTTACCTTTTATTTTGAGGCAGGATCTCAATAAGTTGCCCAGGCTGACCCTCAACTCACGCTAGTCCAGGCAGGCCTTGAACTTGCCATCTTTCTCCCTCAGCCTTCCAAATAGTTGGGATGTCAGGTCTTCACCACCAGATCCAGCTAAAGACATACATGTTAAATGTGAAGCAATACAACTTTTATAAAATAGTGTAAGAAGTGAGCTTTGGTATGGTGATGGCTTTTTAAAGATTTTTTAAAATATATTTTCTTTTTATTTATTTATTTTTTATTTGAGAAAGACAGATAATTGGTGCATCAGGGTCTCAGCCACTAAAATTGAACTCCAGATGCTTGCACCACCTAGTGGGCATGTGTGACTTTGCACTTGCCTCACCTTTGTGTGCCTGGCTTATGTGGGATCTGGAGAGTACAACATGGATCCTTTGGCTTTGCAGGCAAGCGCCTTAACCACTAAGCAACCCCTCTAGCCCCTTTAAAATATTTTTAAAAATATTTTATTTAGGACTGGAAGGACAGCTTAATGGTTAAGTCACATGTCTGTGAAACCTAAAGACCCAGGTTTGATTCTCCAGGCCCCATGTAAACCAGATATACATGGTGGTGTATGTGTCTGGAGTTCATTTGCAGTGGCTGGATGCCCTGGCATGCCCATTCTCTCTCTCCCTCTCTCTTTCTCTAATAAGTAAATAAATAAAAATAAATCTTTTAAAATATTTTATTTATTTGAGGGGGGTGCAGATAGAATAAGTGTGCGAGGGCCTGCAGCCACTGCAAAGAAACTCCAGATACGTGTGCAACCTTGTGCATCTGGCTCATGTGGGTTCTGGAGAATTGAACCTATATCCTTTGGCTTTGCAGGCAAGCACCTTAACCAGTAAGCCATCTCTCCAGTCCCAAAATGAAATATTATGCATCACTCCCAAGTGGGGTTTGTTCCAGCGTCAATGCCTGGCTTAAAATTCTGATATCCATTAATGTCAACTGGCTAACAAAGAAAAACCATACTCTCACGCCATAGGTGACCATGACCTGCAGCTTACTGAGGGTTGTTCCCACCTACACTCAGGGAGGGACATTCACATTGGTTTTCCTGCTCTGATTTTTCTGGGCTTGGAGTCAGAGTCTGTGGTCTTAGGGTGAGCTGAGAAGCACTGCATCCCCTTTTCTCCTGGAAGAGTCTGCGAGTGTTCGCCCCCCCCCCTCCAATGAGGCCATCAGATCCAGGCTTGTCTTTGTGGGAAGATTTTAAAAATATTTTATTTATTTATTTATTTGCGAGCCGAGAGGAGGAAGAGAGAGAGGGGGGAGAGAGAGGAGAGAAAGAGTGGGAATGCCAGGGCCTCTAGCCACTGCAAACAAACTCCAGATACATGCACCACTTTGTGCATCTGGCTTTATGTGGGTACTGAGGAATCAAACCTGGGTCTTTAGGTTTTGCAGGCAAGTGCCTTAACCACTGACCCATCTCTCCAGCCTGGAAGATTTTTTTTCTAAATATTATTTATTTATGTATTTATTTATTTGAGAGAGAGAGAAAAGAGAGAATGGGTGTGCCAGGGCCTCTAGCCACTGCAAACGATCTCCAGATGCATGCACTATCTTGTGCATCTGGTTTACACCGGTAATGGGGATTGAACCTGGGTCCTTAGGCTTTTCAAAGAAGCACCTTAACTGCTAAGCCATCTCTTCAGCCCCACACCCTTTTTTATGAGTGTGAGAGAGAGACTGTATGTGCATGAGAGAGCATTGCATGCCAAGGCTTCTAGCAACTGCAATCGAACTCCAGATGTGAGTGCCACCTTGTGTACATGTGCAACCTTGTGCTTGAATCACCTTGAGTGTCTGGCTTACGTGGGATCTGGAGAGTAGAACATGGGTCCTTAGGTTTTGCAGGCAAGCATCTTAACTGCTAAGCTATGTCTCCAGCCCCTCACTTTTTCATTCAGCTCTTACAGGCTTTAATATGTTTATTTCTTCTTGTGCCAGTTTCAGTAGTCTGTATCTTTCTGGGAGTGTGTCCACGTTGTCTGTATTGTCTGGTGTGCTGGTATTGGGTGGCTCAGTGGTATCTATTTCCTTCTCCCTGTCCATTTCTTTAATGGAGCTGTGTGTTCTTTTGAATATAGATGCGGTCACTTTAAGAGTCTCCCTGCTACCTGAGACCAAGGCCAGACAGGCAAACCCATACCCACAGTACCCTGACTAGAGGTGACCTTGAATTATAATTTACTCTTATCTAGAGCCTTTCCATCTCCCCTCCCCCCCAATCCCCACCCCTTCTTCAAACAGGGGCCTGACAGCAGGGCAGCCCCTCCCTTTGAGAGACCTTGAAAGACCAGAGGCCTACCTTATCTGTCATTTTCTCACTCTGTTCTCCATATGCCTGTGACTTCTTTCTCATAGTTTGTGCCCAGACACACTCTCTTTCCCCCAGAAACTCATAAAAATAACCACCTCACTTTGTTCTTAAGATTTCTGGAGTCTCTCCCCTGCTTCAGATCCCACCATACCCAGCTTGTGGCATGGTGCTGTAACTCTTGTACTGGCATTTTAATTCTAAGAGGGTATTTCAACCCAACTGCTCATCAAACTATAGCCAGCTCTCCCTCCCGCTGTTCTCCCTCTCAAAACTATCTATCACTGTTAAGCTCTGATATAGGTCCTTTTCTGAGGCTGAGATGTGAAAATGGAACATCCAGGCTGCTGCAGGCCTTTCTGAGCAAGGGGACTACTGAGGGGACCCCTGAGAGGGATAGGTGATGCTGAGAAGTCAAAAGGACCCCACAGACAATACCTTGGTGGCTGCCATGAGGGCAAAGCCTAGAGACAGGAGGAAAATACCTACAATTTCCAGAAAGCCTCGCTGGATAGTAGGAGCTCTGATGAAGTGGCCTCAGAGTGACACATGGCAAAGTCTAAATTCTGTGCTAGATTTCAAGCAAGTGCCTTTAACTTCTGAGCCATCTTCCAAGTCTTCTGTGCTAGATTTCAAGCATGTGCCTTTAACCTCTGAGCCAGCTTCAAGCCCTCTGTGCTAGATTTCAAGCAAGTGCCTTTAACCTCTGAGCCATCTTCAAACCCTCTGTGCTAGATTTTAAAGAGCACCTGGGGAAGGGACTCTACTCAGAAACTGGCCCTGGAACGATACAGTCCAGCATGGCCTGTCTGCTGGCTCCATGTCCCTGCCAGTCCCTACTCTCTTGGCTCCTTCTTTGTCTACCAACCCCCTACCACTCACTTCCTCTACCTTCCTTTTGCCCTAGCCTGCTTCCTTCTTCTTTCCCAGCTTCCAGCACCCTCTCCTCACCCATCCCAAAGCTTCCAGCCTTATGTGTTGTCACAGGCTCCTGAAATGCAGCTCTTGTTAAATGCAGCTCTTGTTATCAAACCCTTCCCAGGGTTTGTTATCTGCAGTGCTAGAGGGCAAGGGGCAGAGTCTGCTAGGTCCCTCTACTTCAGATAAGAAAGCTAGCTTACCTTCAGGACCCCAGGTCACAGGCCTCATGATCATTCCCACATCCGGTAGCTCCCCCAGGAGCTAAAACAGCACTGGTCCTCAGCCTCAAGCACTGTAGCCTCAGAGCCTCTGACAACGGAAGAACAATGTTGAGGGCTGGTGAGGCATGAGGTAGAATCAGGACTGGGGTGGGTTTGGAAACCTGGTTGTTCCTGATGTGCCAGCAAACAACTGCTGAGGAGAGATGTGGGGAGAGGCAGTAGCTGTCCAAGAACTGAGGCCGAGGACAAGAATGGCCAGAGCACAGGTCAACTGTGTGCATTACAGCTTCACACCTCCTCCCTGGGACAGGAGTGCTGATAGTGTCACACTTGACACATCAGGAAAAGGAGATCCAGAGGTTAAGCAACTTCTCAAGAACACCTAGTTCTTGGGTAATCCATCCCAGTCCAGGTCCCAGGCAGTCTGGGACAGGGAAACAGAACAGTTGTGGAAAATTTGTTTTCAATTTTTTTTTTTTTTTTGAGAGAGAGACATAGAGAGACACAGACAGAGAGAGAGGGAGAGGGAGACAGATAGAGATGGGCGCGCCAGCAGTCTCTCAGCTGCTGTAAACGAAATCCAGATGCATGCGCCCTCTTGTGGGCAAGTGCAGCATTGCGCCCTTGCATCACTTTGCATCTGGTGAATCGTGGGATCTGGAGATTGGAACCGGGTTCTTAGGCTTAGGAGGCAGGCGCCTTAACCGCTAAGCCATCTCTCCAGCCCCCGCCCCGCTTTTTTTTTTTTTTAAACAGAGTCTTGCTCTAGCCCAGGCTGACATGGAATTCACTATGTAGTCTCAGGGTGGCCTCGAACTCACCGTGATCCTCCTACCTCTGCCTCACAAGTGCTGCGATTAAAGGCTTACGCCACCACTCTCAGCTTTTTATGTTTTAAAAAGGGGCTGGAGAGATGGCTTAGCAGTTAAGGTGTTTTGCCTTCAAAGCCAAAGGTCCCAGGATTGGTTCCTCAGGATCCATGTAAGCCAGGTGCACAAGGTGGTGCATGTGTCTGGAGTTTGTTTGCAGTGGTTGGAGGCCCTGGCATGCCCATTCTTTTTCTGTCTCTCAAATAAATAATAATACAAATAAAACACAAAGAGAACTAAGTATGCATTTGAGAGTAACCCATTGTGGCTGTGTGGGCCATGTCTTCCAGGATGGTTGTTAAGCCCACCACAGATAATGTTCACACAAACACAACCACGTGGCCACACAGAGGTGCTCCCCACAAAATCCACAAACACCCATTACACCCAGGCAGCCCCTGAGGTCGCAAACGCTTCACATCCCACTTCTGCCCTTTGGTTTGCTCAGGCCTCTGCACAGCTCTAGTCTTCCCTTTTACCCAAGAGATGGCCTTCCTCCTCTCCCCCTCCCCCACCTAGCACAGCCTGCACACTCCTTTCATTTTCGCACCCTGCCAGCAGAATTTAACCCGTCTAAGGCCATAGATGAAGGCCCTGTGTGTGATGCCACACCCTCTGGAAAGGCGTATCAACAGACTAAAAGACTAATAGAAAACCAAAGGTCACTGAGTACAGCACTTAAACGGTGATATGCACTGTGCCTACATGTGGAGCTTGGTGAAGGCCAACAGCTCACTATCTGAGCGGAAATGGACAGAGATGAACAACCTGCTGCTCCCAGGAGCTGACCAGGTCAGCCTGTCTGTGCCCGAGTGCTAGATTCCTGGAAAAGACTCCATGGATGCAGCCTGAGCCTCCTGATCCAGGTGAGTGTGGCTCCCAGGGTGGACTTGAGAGGTGGCTGGTCCTGAGCCCATCCTTCACCCCTACACCAGGCATTTAAAAGTCTGCTCCCTTTTTTTTTTTGGTATGTAAGATTAAAAGTCAATAAAAAAAAAAAAAAAAAAAAAAAAAGTCTGCTCCCTACCAGGGGCTCAGATTCAGTCCCTGATAAGGAGCACCAGGCAAGGACCACTAAAGTGTGCCATGAACTTGGGATGAAGAATTCAGGAACTCTGCCTAGGGCTGGACCTGCACTTGCACTTGCACCTGAGCCTGGACCTGGCCTGTCTGTTTGCTGTTCCCCAATGCCAGCTACACTGGGGCCCCAGGAGAAGAAGCAACAGGATCACGCAGAGACCCTATCTGACTGTTTTGTTTTGTTTTGTTTTGTTGAGGTAGGGTTTCACTCTAGCCCAGGCTGACCTGGAATTCACTCTGTATTCTCAGGGTGGCCTGGAACTCGTGGCAATCCTCCTACCTCTGCCTCCTGAGTGCTGGGATTAAAGGCTTGGGCCACCATGCCCGGCTCTATCTGGCTTTTTTTTTTTTTTTTTTTTTTTATGGTTTTTTCGAGGTAGGGTTTCACTCTAGTCCAGGCTGACCTGGAATTAACTATGTAGTCTCAGGGTGGCCTCGAACTCTTGGCGATCCTACTACCTCTGCCTCCCGAGTGCTGGGATTAAAGGCGTGCGCCACCACGCCCGGCTCTCTATCTGGCTTTTTAAAATATATTTTCATTTTATTTTGCAAGCAGAGTGAGACAGGGAGAGATACACACAGAGAGAAGAGAGACAGAGTGAATGGGCATGTCAGGGCCTCAAGCCACTGCAAACAAACTCCAGATGTGTGTGTCACTTTGGGTATCTGGCTTTACATGAGTACTGGGGAATCGAACCCAGGTCGTTAGGCTTTGCTTAACCACTAAGCTATCTCTCCAACCCCCTATCTGGCTTTTTTACCTGGTCTGATCAAGAAAGGAAAGGAAAACTGGGCATGGTGGTGCATGCCTTTAATTCCAGCACTCGGGAAGCAGAGGTAGGAGGATCACTGTGAGGTCGAGGCCATCCTAAGACTACATAGTGAATTTCAAGTCAGCCTGGGCTAGAGCAAGACCCTACCTTGAAAAAACCAACAAAATAAAATAACAGAGTGTAAAAGGAATTGAGAGGGGGAGGGAATATGATGGAGAGTGGAGCTGTGAAGGGGAAAGTGAGGGAGGTGTCTATAATTATGGAAGTTGTCAAAAAGTAAAAAAAAAAAGAGAGAGAGAGAGAGTGTAAAAGGGAACTAGAGAGATGGCTTAGCCGTTAAGGCACTTGCCTGCAAAGCCAAAAGACCCAGGTTTGGTTCCCTAGTATCCACATCAACTAGATGCACCAGTGGCATATGCATCTGGAGTTTGTTTGCAGTAGCTAGAAGCCCTAATGCTCCCATTCTCTCTATCTGCCTCTTCCTCTCTTTCTCCCCTTCTCTCTCAAATTAATTAATTAATTTTTTAAAAAAGAGTGTAAAAGGAAGGACGCAGGAAGTGACCCCCACATCATCACAAGCAGTTACAGGTCTGAGAGGGACAGTGTGGTTTCTCTCCACCCCTTCTGGGTCTCTACAATGCAATGTCCTGGAACTCCACCTAGAAACAGAGGTGACATGTAAAGTCTGAGTCCTGACAGTCATCAGCCCTGGGTGTCACAGGATGGGTCCCAGGAGGGCCATAGTCGCGATGACCCTGCCTATCCCCCAGCATGGAGCAACGGGAGGCTTTGGCCCGAGAGCTACTCCTGGCTGCCCTGGAGGACCTGAGCCAGGAGCAATTGAAGCGCTTCCGCTTCAAGCTTCGGGATGCGCCCCTGGACGGCCGCAGCATCCCCTGGGGACGCCTGGAGTGCGCGGACCCCCTGGACCTCGTGGAGAAGCTGGCCGCTTTCTATGGGCCCGAGCCAGCGCTGGACGTGACCCGCAAGATTCTGAAGAAAGCGGATGCCCGCGATGTGGCAGCGCGGCTCAAGGCCCAGCGGCTTCAGCGTGAGCTGGGGCGGGAGGTGGTTGGGGTGGAGTGACTGGGTCTGGCCTCTCCGTTTATCTCTTGGGAAGATCGCGTGTAAGGCTGCAACACTCACCTTCCGTTTCCCGGAACGAGCCCTAAGGCTTTATTCAGATGGTGCAGAATTCAGATGTCGTCCCCCCCGCAACCCCCGGGGGGAAGTGACCCATGGTGTGCCCCCCTGTCATCCCGTAAGCTCGGTGGCCCTCATTATCTGGGTTTGCTTTACAGAGTTCGGGCCCAGCTCCTTGGTGTTGCTCTCGGTGTCGGGTAGGTCGGCTGGGCGGGACGCACAAGCCAAGGGTCTTGGGCTGGAGGTGGGGGGCGCCTCTTTGGGAATCTCTGGGTGTGAGACATGGCTGGGGACAGGGAGGCAGCTCTACGTGTAGGAAGGAATCGGAAGCCTGATCTGGGAGGGCCAGCAGGACAGTGGGTCAGGGACGACTGGCAAGCCCACCTCTGCCGTCCCCTGTTTGGCTCAGAGTACAAGAAGAAATACCGTGAACATGTGATGCGCCAGCACGCCAAGGTGAAGGAGCGGAACGCGCGCTCTGTGAAAATCACCAAACGTTTCACCAAGTTGCTCATCGCGCCGGGCAGCGGCGCCTTGGAAGACCTGTCTCCGGGCCCCGCCGAGGAGCCCGACCCGCAGCCGCAGCGCGCAAGGCGCTCGGACACGCACACCTTCAATCGGCTCTTTGGCGGCGGCCACGACGAGGACGACGCGCGCCCGCTGACCGTGGTGCTGCAGGGCCCGGCCGGCATCGGCAAGACCATGGCCGCCAAGAAAATCCTCTACGACTGGGCGGCGGGCAAACTGTACCAAGGTCAGGTGGACTTCGCCTTCTTCATGCCGTGCCGAGAACTGCTGGAGAGACGGGCAGAGCGCAGCTTAGCCGACCTGATCCTGGATCAGTGTCCGGACCGCACCGCGCCCGTGCGACAGATGCTCTCCCAGCCTCACCGGCTCCTGTTCATCCTGGACGGTGCCGACGAGCTACCCCTCCCGGGGAGTCCCGAAGTCGCGCCCTGCACCGACCCCTTCGAGGCGACGAGCGGCGCGCGCGTGCTGGGGGGTTTGCTGAGCCAGGAGCTGCTGCCCTTGGCGCGCCTGCTGGTGACCACACGCACCGTCGCCCCCGGGAAGCTGCAGGGCAGGCTGGCTTCTCCGCAATGCTCCGAGGTGTGCGGCTTTTCCGACAAAGACAAGAAGAAATATTTCTACAAGTTCTTCGGGGACGAGTGGAGAGCGGAGCGCGCCTACCACTTCGTGAAGGAGAATGAGACGCTGTTCGCCCTGTGCTTCATGCCCTTCGTGTGCTCCATCGTGTGCACCGTGCTGTATCAACAGCTCCGTCTGGGCCAAGACCTGTCTCGCACCTCCAAGACCACGACATCCGTGTACCTGCTCTACGTCGTGGGCATGCTGAAGTCTGAGCGCGCAGATGGGACCAAGGTGCACGAAGAGCTACGCAAGCTGTGCCGTCTGGCTCGGGACAGTATCCTGAAGCACCAGGCAGAGTTTCCTGAGAAAGACCTGAAGGGGCTGATTCATCCGGACTCTCAAGTCCAGTCACTGTTTCTCATCAAGAAGGAGATGCTGGGCGTGCTGGAGAAGGAGGTCATTTTCCAGTTCAACCAGAGCGCCCAGGAGTTCTTGGCTGCGTTGTCCTACCTGTTGGAGGACGATGAGAAAGCTTCTGGAGCACCTGTGGCGGGCGGTGGCGGGGTGCAGACACTCCTGGATTCCGATCTAGAGCTGCGGGGCCATCCGGGGCTCACCTCGCGCTTTCTCTTTGGATTGCTGAGCACGGAGCAGATGCGCAGCATTGAGTGCCACTTTGGCTGCGTGGTTCCAGAGCGTGTGAAGCAGGATGCCCTGCAATGGGTGCAGAGACAGGGCCAACCCAGGGTGACACCACTAGAGGCAGGGGGCACTGACGATCTAGAGGACACGGGGGGACCAGAGGAGGAGCAGGAGGCGGAAGAGGAGGAGGAAGAGCCCAACTTCGGCCTGGAGCTGCTATACTGCTTGTATGAGACACAAGAGGATGCATTTGTGCGCCAGGCCCTAAGCAGCTTTCCCGAGCTGGTGCTGGAGCGAGTGCGCTTCAGCCGTGTGGACCTCGAGGTCCTGAGCTACTGTGTGCGGTGCTGCCCAGAAGGACAGGCATTGAGGCTGGTCAGCTGTGGGTTGGTGGCTAGACAAGAGAAGAAAAAGAAGAGTCTGCTGAAGCGGATGAAGGGGTGAGTCTCCTGGGCATGGTTTGGGCACCATGTCCAGAGTTGATGTTAATTATCCCAAGCAACAGAGTGGACCTAAGGGCTGCCCTGTCCACCCCTTGCAAGGTGGCTGCCCTTCTTTCCTGGTGGCCTCATCATGTCCATCTTTAGCCATCCAAAAATCAAGGCAATCCTAGCACAGCCAACACACCTTCCCAAAGCTCTGGCCCAGCCTCCTCTGTTCTATTTTCTCATAAGCTCTGTGCCCTGAGCCTTACACCTGCTGTTCCCTTCACCCCATGACACTGTTTAGTGCCTATTGTGGCTTCACCACTTCCAAGCACTGGCCCCATGGGTATCCTATGACCATGCTACACCACAACCACCCACCTAACCTCCACCAGCTCCTCCATAGATGTGTGCACTGAGTTTCTGTGAACTTAATTCCACTCAACACCTTCCCTAAGGCTTGGCATCTTGTGAGAATAAAGTTTAGGATATGGCAGGAGCTGGGCCTAGGGACATACAGGCCCACCTCTGGGTTTCATCTATGTTTGGTGGGTGGAGGAAGCATGGGATGCAGGACTCCTGGCTCATCATAATATGGCAGAAACAGCTGCAGACTCGTAGATATGTGTGGAGGGGGAGGGGACTGGAAGGGGTACAATAAACCTCACCTCGAGCATTCATTCTAATATTCTCCCTCCCTCCATCTCTTTCTCTCAGCAGTTCTCAATCCACCACGAAGCAACCCACAATCTCCCTACTGCGTCCACTCTGTGAAGCCATGACTCACCCACAGTGTGGTCTGAGCAGCCTGACGTGAGTGAGGCTGAACCCCATCTGTCATTGATGGATACCCATGCAGAGACAGAAGTTTGGCTAATGGGGAAGGCTGAGGGCACAGGGCCAGAGCTGTGCCCTGTCTGCTCCATCACTGTTAGGTGCTACTGTGGGAAGCAGAGTGTAGCACAGCCTCTGGGGAGGGCCACAGAAAGCAGCAGTGTTTTCCTTTCCGAAGGTAGCTCCTGAATGCTGTTGGAGATTGCTGGTCCATTCCTCTGGAGGCAGGAGTTCAGGGTCAGCTCTGAAGTTGGCAGTTGGAAGATCCTGTCCCTCTGTTTGTCTGAGTTTTGATTTCCTCCCTGTGAAAGGCCCTGAGGGTTGGTGTAAGATTTATTGAGGGTTAGGATGTGATAGGTTTCCTGTTAACTGTGAGTTACCTGAGCAGAAAGTAAGAAAAGTTACAGGAACTAATACTGACAGGCCATGGTAAAACAGGCAGCCATACATTGATGGGGATATAGTAGCAAACATCGTGATGGTGGGGGCCGGGTGTAGCCATCTGAAAATAAATACAAAGAACCAAGAAGATGGTCACATTTGGCTCAGCAATTCTTCCAGTAAGCTATGCACATAAAGATGCTCATACTGCGTGCTTTATAATAGCAAAATAACAAAGTTCTCCAGCAACTGAGAAGGATGGCCTATCTGAATCTGAGGATAAATGAACCCACATCCCTTGCTTGCAGATCAGGCCACTGAGAGTAGGCAGTTCATAGAGCTGGAGACAAAGTGGTCAAGTGCTACAAACAGATCCACATGCTGCTGCTGCGGCGGCGGCTTCTTCTTCTTCCTCCTCCTCCTCCTTCTTTTTTGAGGTAATGTCTCACTGTAGCCCAGGCTGACTTGGAATTCACTATGTAGTCTCAGGGTGGCCTTGAACTCATGGTGATCCTCCTACCTCTGCCTCCCGAGTGCTGGGATTAAAGGCGTGTACCATCATACCCTGCTCAGATCCACATGCTTCTTGACCGCAGGCTGTCATGCTGCAAACTCCCTGATGCATTTTGCCGAGACCTCTCTCAGGCCCTGAAGGTGGCTCCTGCCCTGAAGGAGCTGGGCCTCCTCCATAGCAGGCTGACCGAGGCAGGCCTGCGTGTTCTCAGCGAAGGCCTGGCCTGGCCCAAGTGCCAGGTGCAGACACTCAGGTGAGGCTTAATCTGGAAGGGAGGGCGGGGACACCCTCCTCCAGCAGCTCCTGAGGTCACATTCCCATACAGGGTGCAGCTGCCTGGTCTACAGAATGCACTCCAGTACCTGGTCAGCGTGCTGTGGCAGAACCCTGTCCTGACTACCCTGGACCTCAGTTGCTGTCAGCTGACCAAGCCCATGGTGACCTCCCTGTGTATGACCCTGCAGCACCCACAATGCAGCCTGAAGAACCTCAGGTGAAACCAGAGTCAGAGTGTATCCCCAGATACAGACTGTCAACCCCGGGTGGGTGTCTGGGAGTGTCCCTCAAGACCTTCAAAAGGAGTCCCTCCTAGAGATGTCACTAGGGAATAAGCTCATACACAGGTCTGATTGCCCAGCCTACAGAGAGCCACCTTCTGAAAACCCAGCCCCAGCCTTGGGTCTCAACTATCTATAGCCTTTGGCCATAGTCTAAGCCAGTGGTCTCTCAAAGGCTCAGTCTGACAGGTCCTTCTGGCTGGCAGCTCCACCTCTTCCCCCACCCCTGACCAAGCCCAAGCCTGATCTCCCAGCTGACCTGCCCACTCTCTCTGTCCTATGCTTGTGGCTGCAGTCTGGTCTCTGTGGAGCTGAGTGAGCAGTCCCTGAGGGAGCTTCAGGCTGTGGAGACTGCAAAGCCAGATCTGGTCATCATACACCCAGCACTAGGCACACATCATCAGCCTTCCAAAGAATCCAGCACTGTCTTCTGAGGCCCTGGACATCAGAGCAGAGTGGAATACACTAGCCGGAGCCCCTGTGGAGACATCCGCTCCATTTGAACAGGAGGAGAACACCAGCCTTCACCTCTTTTTGAGCCAAGAGGCCCTGGATGGACAAGCAGAAGGCCTAGGCAGATAAAGGCCCTTGACAGCTCCTAGACAGACCTGGAACAAGTTCCTCCCTCCACACTTTGGGGTTTCTCTTCCCCAGCCACACTACCTTCCTTTGCTGGGGCCCTCCAGTATGCCCCATTGTAGACATTCCTGACCACAGACCTGATGAGAACTTCTTCTACCTGAGCACACTGAGTTGGCACTGTGGCCCCTCTCTGACTTGGCTCTTATCCCTCATGTGGCCTTGAACTCATGGGCAATCCTCCTACCTCTGCCTCCCAAGTGCTGGGATTAAAGGCTTGTTCCACAAGACCGGCTTTTTATTTTTATTTATTTATTTGAGAGAGAGAGAGGCAGAGAGAGAGAGAGAGAGAGAGAGAGAGAGAGAAATGGGTGCTCAAGGGCCTCTAGCCATTGCAAACAAATTCCAGATGCATAAGCCACCTTGTGCATCTGGCTTATGTGGGTACTGTGGAATCAAACCTGGGTCCTTGGGCATTGTAGGAAGTGTTTTAACTGCTAAACCATCTCTCTGCCCAGAAAATTTATTTAAAAGGAGTAAATCCTTTTTAAACTTTGCTTAATGTTTGAACCTGGTTATAATATCCCTGGACCTTCAAAAACCTCAAAATCCTACTTACAGCTATTCTTTTTAAATTTATTTTTTAAATTGACAACTTCCATAATTGTAGACAATATCCCATGGTACTTCTCTCCCTCCCCCCTCCCCCACTTTCCCCTTTGAAACTCCACTTTCCATCATGCCCTTCCCCCTTGCAATGAGTCTCTCTTTTATTTTGATATCATGATCATTTTTCCTCCTATTATGATAATCTTGTGTGGGCAGTGTCAGGCACTGTGAGGTCATGGATATCAAGGCCATTTCATGTCTGGAGGAGCACGTTGTAAGGAGTCCTACCCTTCTTTTGGCTCTTACATTCTTTCTACCACCTCTTCCACAATGGATCCTGAGTCTTGGAAGGAGTGCTGAGCACTCCTCTGTCCCTTCTTCTCAGCACCATGGTGCCTTCTGAGTCATCCCAAGGTCACCACCATCTGAAAAGAGAAGCTTCCCTAACCAAAAATGAGTAGCATTAATATATGGGTATGGACATTAAGAGAAGTGCTTACTTGGTAAGCATAGTATATACATTTAGTGAGACACCAGTAGATGTTACACCCCTAGGGCTCATGACTACCCCTGTTGTAGGTTTTCAGTATCAGGTATGTATTCCCTCTGATGGAGTTGGCCTCCATTCCAATTAGATAGCAGTTGGTTTCCCCCATAACAGACATGCCATGAGAGGGAGTCAGGTAGCTTTGTTAGGTAGTTTAGGGTGACTGGGCCCCCGAAATAGACAGGAACATCTGTCCTGGTGGTCTCCACTTTGCTAGAGATCACAGAAGCTTACCTCTTATCTAAAGGAGTTCTCTAGATCTGTTTTTCCACAAACAACCTGGGCCCCTCCTGGAGGGGAGGTCCCCTTTCCTAGAATACAAATCTAATCCTGACATTGTGGTTGGTTAAGTTCAGCCCCCAGAATTTGGCCTCTTCCTAAGCCAGCCCCTAGCCCAAACCAATTAGTTTTCTCTCTGGTTCACCTGAGTCAGAAGGTGAATCCACCACAATAAGATTATAAATAGGGCTGGAGAGATGGCTTAGAGGTTAAGGTGCTTGCCTGCAAAGCCAAAGGACCCATGTCCGACTCCCAGGACCCACGTAAACCAGATACACAAGAGGGCGCATGCATCTGGAGTTTGTTTGCAGTGGCTGGAGGCCCTGGTGTGCCCATTCCCTCCCTCTCTCTCTCTCTCTGTCTCTCTATTTGCCTGTTTCTATATCTCTCTCTCTCAGATAAATAAATAAATAAATAAATAAATAAATAAATAAATAAATAAAAAATAAATAAAAATGTAAAAAAGATTATAAATAGATGCATGCCATGGGACAAGTGTCTCTCTTGGCTGTCTGACCGTCACTCCTGAACCTCCAGGTTCTGGTAAGTCTCTGAGAGGAGGGAGAACTCCCTTGATTCCTCTGTACCCACTCCTGTACTCCACATGGCAGGAGCTCTCCGTACTTTCTTTTTTCTCTAAATCTCTTTTTCGTGTTACATTTCTTCCAGCAATCATGGGCAATCAGACCATGTGGGTGTATTAATTTTCCTTCCCTTGGTTTTGTATTTTCCTAGATAAATAGAATAATTTAATAATTATCCTTCTCAATTTGATTTGCTCAATTCTTTGGGTAAATACACACATGCACTCAGGGTTTGGGGGTTCAAGGACTTTCCTGGACTCCCCACAGACCCCTTATCAGGAGGTTGGTGGTAGGTGAGGGAAGTTGCCAGTGGCAGAGGACAGGGTAAGCAAGGCTTTTGGTCTGGGCAGGTGGACAGAAGGAGAAGGTTCTGGAGCATATACAATCCAACCTCCCAAGCTGGTGTGGTGGCTCAAGCCTTTAAACCCAGCAGTCAGGAGACTGAGGTAGAAGACTGTTGTAAGTTCAAGGCTACAGAGTGAGTTACAGGTTAGCCTGGGCCAGAGTGAGGCCTTGCTTCAAGGAAAAGAAAGAAAGAAAGAAAGAAAGAAAGAAAGAAAGAAAGAAAGAAAGAAAGAAAGGGAGGGAGGGAGGGAGGGAGGGAGGGAGGGAGAGAAAGAAAGAAAGAAAAAAAAAGAAAAAAAGAAAGAAAGAAAGAAAGAAAAAATAAAGAAAAAAAAGAAAAAAAAAATTAAAATCCAGCCTCTGGTTAGTGATCAGGGAGTTTGGGTCAAGCCAGCTTCAGAATATGAGAAGCAGGGATGAGAGAGGCCCAGCTGTAGCAGGTTAGGGAGAAGATGAAGACCAAGGAGGCAAGGTCCCCAGCAAAGGAAGGACATGTCCAGCTGGGCAGAGCCCCGTCTAGTGAGGAGGGTCACTGTAGAACGCAATAGCAGGCACCTTTGAGCCAAAGCTCCACTGGTCCTCATTCTCGACGGGCTGAGAGAGGTGTGTACACACACACACAGACACACACACACACACACACACACACACACACACACACACACACACTCCCCGGGTTCCGCCCAGCCACAGACCCCGCCCTCCTGCCACCCTGGCGGAGCAAGGGGTGGGGGGTATAGGGGGTGCAGCGAGCACCGTGCGGAGCCCAGGGACCGACGCCGGATCCCGCCACCGAGCAAAGCTGCAGTGAGACGCGGGACAACCCCCATCCCTGCCGCATCTCCCAATGCAGACTCTCCACCCCTGTCCCTCCATTGCCCTCCCGGCTGTCCCCCTGTCCCCACCCTGCCCCGTCCGCTGCTGAGGAGGAAGCGCCGGCGCGGAACCCCCTGGTGGCACCCCCGGCAGGAAGGGGGGTCACACCGCGGATCTGGGCTGCTGCTGAGACCCCAGGCGTAGGCGACCCGACGCGGGTTCCGACTGGAGTGCTCCCGCGGGAGTTTACGGGACAAATTTGCAATCTCAGCTGAGTCTCCAACAACTCCTGAGTTGCGCCTGTGTCCCTGCAGCGACCCCTAGGGGACAGAGGAAGCTTGCAAAGTCGTGGCTACCGAGCTGTTCGAGAACTTCCCCCCTCACCATCTGTGGGGCTAGGGTCAGCCAAGGTCGGGTTTGGGGGGGTTGACTGTCGGTCTGCGGAGGGAAACCCAGCCAGTCATCGTCAACCCACCTTCTTCAGCCACCGGGACGGAGCCAGTTTTCCATGGAGGTCTGTGGGGAGGATGCGACTATATTCACTGCCCACCATCTGCCCAGTGATCCCCGGCTTTGGGCCACTGTGACTAACTCCTACCTGGGCACACGCGTGTATCGTGCCACGCTGCACGTGAATGGCATGTACAATGGGGCAAAGGGGGACACTCACAGGGCTATTTTGCCCAGCCCACTCAATGTCCAGCTGAAGACCCCTGAAGGGACAGGAGAGCAGCTGATCAAGACCTACACCCTGGACACCAACACAGGTAACTGCCACCTAATCCTGTCCTCCCTCCTCCCTAAGTTATTCCTCCCAGTGAGAGGGGCTTCCTCTCTGTCTACTGAAGTCTCACAAGAGAGAGGAGGTTATGAAAGCCAGTGTGGTCCTTCAGGCCTGTAATCTCAGCACTGGGAGATTGAGGAAGGGGTGATTTAGAAGACAGTCTGGGTTACACAGGAAGACCTTGTCTCTAGAATAAATAAATGGTCTTCAGTTACAAAAAGAGGGAGATGGAGAGATGGCTTAATGGTTAAGGTGCTTGCTTACGAAGCCTAACCACCCATGTTTGATTCTCCAGGTCCCACATAAGCCAGGTACACATGGTGGCGCATGCGTCTGCATGCCCATTCTTTCTCTCTCTCTCTCTGTCTCAAATAAATAAAAAGAAATTTAAAAAGGGAGGGCAGGCAAAGGAAAATAAAATACAGATGAGGCCACCTGCTAAGATGTGGCCACTCTGGGTTTTGTCATTCACCCTCCATCTGGGTGGGCCATAACTTATGAGAGCAGTGAGGCTGGGAGGGTGGGTCCACCTCACTTTGAGGAAAGGCAGTCCAAAGCCTGAGGGACCTATTTCCAGCCCAGGAAGACCACAGCTCTGCTCCATGTTGAGAAGTCATAGCTTTGTAGCCTTCCTAGAGGCTGGCCTCCCAGGATGACCGAGGCTTCCCCAACCCTCACTAGGCTCCTTTCTGCACACCCTGGAAGGCCCCAGCTTCCGGGCCTCCCAGCTCATCTACGCTCACCGAGTGCTGCCCCATGTCCTGGCCTTCAGCGTATCCATTGCACGCTTGGCTACAGGAAGCTCACCCATCACGGTGCTGCTGCAGTCATCCTTCTCCCCAGAAAGCCCCGATGTGCAACTGAACGTGGGGCCTGACTTCCAGGGAGTCCGGTGAGGAGGGGACTGGATCCTGGCTGGGCAGGCCAGAGAGAGACCCATCCCTGAGGCCGAGCTGTGCTCTTGCAGGTATCTGTACGGCCACACGCTCACCCCTGAGCAGCCAGGAGAGCCACGGCAGGAGGTACACATGCTGTGGACACCAGTGCCCCCAGCCTTAACTCTGGAGGAAGGTGAAGAGGACAGGACCTGGGACTTCCTGACTGTGGTGGGCAATAGCCAGGCTGAGGCCCAGGCTTGCCTTGCTGAGGCCCTACAACTGCAGACTAAGGGTGCTCTGTACACAGCCCACACAGAGGCTTGGGCCCAGCTCTGGGCAGGCTGTGGTCTGGATGTGCTAGGGCCCCTTGCTCTGCGCCAGGCCCTTCGTGGCTCTCTCTACTACCTGCTTAGTGAGCTGCCCCAGCCTGGCGTCCCAGGATATGTCTGCCATGGACTCAGCCCTGGCGGCCTCTCCAATGGGAGTCAGAAGGAGTGCTACTGGGGCCACATCTTTTGGGATCAGGTACATATTGTCCACCCAGAAGTAGCCATAAAGCAGGCTGTGGATAGACATTAGGGGCACTGCCTTTGCCCTACCCGAGATCATAGCTAGGGGCATGGGGGTTACAGATGGGAAGGCTTCCTGGAGGAGGTAGTGTCTTTGTAGAAGGATGTGTAGATTTTTTTTAAAAAATTATTTATTTATTTGAGAGAGAACGAGTTGGCATGCCAGGGCCTCTTGCCATCACATAAGAAATCCAGACACATGTGTTACTTTGTGCCTCTTGCTTTACATGAGTACTGGGGAATTGAACCCCTGGCAGGCAGGCTTTGTAAGAAAGTGCCTTTAATCACTGAGCCAGCTTCCCAGCCCCAGGTGTGTAGGAGTTTGGTAGAAGAAAGTAATGCAAGCAAGAGCTGCAGGAGTCAACCCTCCCACCCCAAACTGATGGCACCGAGCATGTGAAGGCAGAGGAGGGGCCTCAAAGGGGTGGGAAGGGTGGCAAGTCAGGGCCTCAGAGAACAAGATACAGACCTGGAGTTGATGCAAAGGCCAAGGAAGCCATGGAAAATTTTCAGGGGACTGACACAGGCAGAGGTTCAGTCTGGAAAGACCTATGGCTGCCAGGTGGAGCTGGGTCTAGAAAAGCAGGAAGTGGGGGCTGGAAGAAGCTGAGAGCGTGGGGTTTAGTGGCCAGTGGGCAAGGAAGTATCAAGGATGAAGTCTTAGGGTCACTCCTAGTCATCTGACACGTCCTGAAGTGTTCACTGGGATCCACTCCACAGATGAGAACCAGGAAGGCTGAGGTCAGGCAGCCAGCGAGCCAGTAGGCCCAGATGCTGGTCAGAACCCCCAGGATCCTCTCATTGCCAGCTGAGCTGAGGCACAGAACTCCAGGGCTGTCTGGGCTGGAGATGGTGGGTGGGTACAAGGAGGTCCCAACTGAACCTGGCTGGGCACCAGAGGAAGGATCCAGGGACTGCCAGAGGGCAGAGAGGAAACCCCCACTGTTATGTGTTGGATGGAATCTCCTGACAGTGTGGGGTGTGGGCAGTAAGGGAGGGAGAAGGTATGAGTACCCACCTGGCACCAGCATGGCACATCCTCTCAGGATCTATGGATGTTCCCCAATATCTTGATGTTCCACCCGGAAGCTGCTAGAGCCATCCTGGAGTACCGAGTCCGAACGCTGGATGGGGCCCTGATGAATGCCCGGAATCTGGGCTACCAGGTGAGGGGCCATGGACCACACCCCATAGGGCCTTGCATCAGTGCCAGCATCAGGCAAAGGCCACCAGGCTTGCAGTTGAGATGTTCAGTGGTTACCAGAGCACCCACCTCTTTTCTCCCCTTCATAAAGGATTGCCCCTCTCTGCCTCTGTAAGGCTGATAGGCCCCTCCCCAGATCAGGTCCTACCTGACCCATCTTCATCTTGCACAGGGAGCCAAGTTTGCCTGGGAGAGTGCAAACACTGGCCTGGAGGTCTGCCCTGAGGACATTTATGGGACCCAGGAGATCCATGTCAATGGGGCAGTAGTATTGGCTTTTCAGCTGTACTACTATGCCACCCAGGTGAGGTTCCTCTGCATCTCCAGGTGTGTCCTCCTGCCTGATGTAATCACACCCCACCCCATATGACCTCTATGGGGCCAGCACTGGGAAGCCATTTGAAGAGGGCTCTGGAAGTCTGACCTTCCTGTCTGGGCATTAAAAAGGCCTTCTAGGGCTGGAGAGATGGCTTGGTGGTTAAGGCGCCTCCCTGCCAAGCTTGAGAATGCTGGTTCCAATCTCCAGGTCCCACATTTCGCCAGATGCAAAAAGTGACTCAAGGGCGCAATGCCACACTTGCCCACAGGGGGCATATGCATCTGGAGTTCGTTCATAGCAGCTGAGAGGCTGCTGGCATGCCTATTCTATCTCTGTCTCTCCATCTCTCTCCTCTCTGTTTCCCTCAAATAAAAAAAAAAAAAAATTTTTTTAAATGCCTTCATGCTTCACTCCCCAGGACGTGCAGCTCTTCCGAGAGGCTGGTGGCTGGGATGTGGTCAGTGCGGTGGCTGAGTTCTGGTGCAGTCGTGTAGAGTGGAGCGCTAGTGAGAAGAAGTACCATCTGAGAGGTGAGGGTTGGGGGTGTTGCTGCCAGCCCCTACATTCACTGTTGACATAGAGGGCATGTCCTGAGCCCTTGCATTAATTGCCATGGTTGCCCCTGTATGCCCAGGAGTCATGCCCCCTGACGAGTACCACTCAGGAGTCAACAACTCTGTATACACCAACGTTCTGGTTCAGAACAGGTCAGATGGGAGACCCTCCCTACCCCATCCCAGCCCCAGACAGGAGCCCTGCGGCTATAATCTGTTCCCTCTCTAGCCTGCGTTTCGCTGCTGTCCTGGCCCAAGACCTGGGACTGCCTGTCCCCAACCAATGGCTAGATGTAGCTGAGAAGATCAAGGTGCCCTTTGACCCTGAGTGGAACTTCCACCCTGAGTATGATGGCTATGAGCGTGGTGAGTGGTGCTGAGAACATCAAGGGCCCTTTGTCTAGCCAAGACCCATCTTCATCCTGGCATTCCCCCATCTTCTCCTTGACCAAGACCCACATCCATCCTGGCACACCCTCATCTTCTTTTTTTTTAATTTAAAAAAATTATTTTTTTTTAGAGAGAGAGAGAGAGAATTGGCACACCAGGGCCTCACCCACTGCCATCGAACTCCAGACTTGCGCCACCTAGTGAGCATGTGTGACCTTGCACTTGCCTCACCTTTGTGCTTCTGGCTTACATGGGATCTGGAGAGTTGAACATGGGTCTTTAGGCTTTGCAGGGAAGACCCTTAATCGCTAAGCCATCTCTCCAACCCTTTAACATTTTTAAAAATTTTTAAAAAAATTTTAGAGAGAGAGAATGCCCTCATCTTCTTGTCCAACACCCCCACCTACATCCTGCCATGACTCCCATCAGCAGTGTCTCCCCCCCAGGAGAGGAAGTGAAGCAGGCTGATGTCGTGCTCCTGGGCTACCCGGTCCCCTTCCCCCTGAGTCCTGATATCCGGAGGAAAAACCTGGAGATTTATGAGGCTGTGACATCCCCCCAGGGCCCCGCCATGACATGGGTGAGGAGCCTGGTGGGTGGTCCTGCCCTACCGCCTTCACTTTTCTTCTTCCCCACTTAGTGGGTCTCACCTGAGTGACCTCTGAATTCTGACCTCAGAGCATGTTTGCCGTGGGCTGGATGGAGCTGAAGGATCCATCCAGGGCTCAGGGGCTCCTGGACAGGAGTCTCTCCAATGTCACTGAGCCCTTCAAGGTCAGCCGAGCTCCCAACCATCACCCACTGATTTCTCCTTTCTGCCCCTGTGGTGAGAGTGGAGCCCCCAGGCCTTGTGGGGTCTTGGCAGACTCAGGGTGCTGGTGATTCTTGCCAGGTCTTGGGATAGCGACCTCAGTCACCCATCCCCTGCAGGTGTGGACTGAGAATGCAGATGGGTCAGGCGCAGTGAACTTCCTGACAGGCATGGGGGGCTTCCTGCAGGCAATACTCTTTGGGTGCACAGGGTTCAGGTGAGTGTGGTGATCAAAGGAGGACTGTCCCTTGCCCCTATCCTCTTCTCACAGCTCTTCCCACAGGGTCACAGAAGCAGGTGTGACCTTTGATCCCCTGTGCCCGGCGGGGGTCTCCGGAGTGTGTGTATCTGGCATCTACTACCAAGGGAACAAGCTCAACTTTGCCTTTTCTGAGGACTCCATGACAATTGAGGTTACAGCTCAGACAGGGCCCTGGGCCCCCCTACTGGAGGCTGAATTGTGGCCATCACAGGCCCGGCTTCCCTTACCACCAGGTAAGGAAGGGTCTGACATCATGTAACCAGAGTGCCTTGGTGTGTGACTTCACCCAAACTGACCTTCTCTTCCTGCAGGACACATGGTCTCCTTCCCCCACTCAGCTGGCCGGATACAAAGGTCATCCCCATAGCTGCCTAGAAGCTCTGGCTGTTTCCTGGGAGAACTTTGGAAGACAATTCGATCCTTGCTTCAGTGCATCTGGGACACCCTTGAGGGCCCTTAACCCCCACCTCCAGCTTCTAACTCTGGATCCCTGCCCTGAACTATCAGGACTACTGGGCCCTCCCTCTGTACCTTTTCCCCTTCCCTCTCCCCACTCCCCTCAGTCCAAGGCTGTTTACCTCTAGCCTCAAACATCCTCTCACCTTAATTTGACCCCAGCACCCCATCTTTCAGCTCTGCATCTTGCTGCCTTCCCAGGACTAGGGCCTCAACCTCCATGCTCTCATCTTTGGCCTCTGGTCCCTGGACTGGTCTGGTCACAAGAAGGGGATGGCCTGAGTAGGTGAGGCAGGGAATCAGGCTCAGTGCAGATTTTCTCAGCAATACAGCTTCCCAAAAAGGGAGCATCCGATGGCATGTAATTGGGACCAGGCAGGGCTGGCCAGGTGCTCACAGATTTGTGGGACCTTAGTCTCCTTGTTCTTTGATTCCTCTTGACTCTGGGGTCAGAAGGTTCTTGGCACAGTGGGGGTGGGGTATGAGCTTCCCTCAACCACATGGTCTTTGAGGAGGGCATGGCTATCTCCAGAGCCAGGGCCAGGTGAACGCCTGAGCAAGACCCTGAAGCTCCTGGCTGGCCACTAGAAGACAAGGGACCAAATGTACAGGGTTCAAAGTGATGGTCCCGGCCATCTGTGCTGGGAAGCTGACCACAGCCAGAAGCTCTGCCCAGCCTCTCCTTCTGGGGCCTCAGCAGCTGGCAAGGTTCATCAGACCTTCCTCAGAACAAGGTGCCATGGCAGCTCTGGTGCCGAGATCCTGGCGAGGTGCATAGCCCTGCACTGAGCTGGAACGATGAATTAAAGTCAGTGCTGGGAAAAACTCCTGAAGCCCCAGTGTGATGGACACGTTTCCCTTTGCGCCCAGGGCTGAGAAGTACCATGGCTTCAAAGCTCAGGGAGTAAAGGCGGGCCTTCGCGTTTCCCCCACCTTCTTTACTCTGTGTTGCCACTCTTCCCCATTCCCTGGGAGAGTCAGTCCACATGGAGCAGACATACCAGATAGAGAGCTTCATACATGCAAGGGAAAGCATCAGCGGGCAGTTCTGGAGTTGAGGAAGGGAACACCTCATGGCCACCTTGGTAGGAATTACGTGCAGAGAATAGGGCCCACGGACAGCACACCCCACAGCCACAGTGAGCAAGCTGCGTGCTTGGCAGCCCCATGGCTGTAGTGGGAAAAGCTGGGGACTAGGGCTGGAGAGATGGCTTAGCGGTTAAGGAGCCTGCCTGCTAAGCCTAAGAAGGCCAGTTCCAATCCCCAGGTCCCACGTTTTAGCCAGATGCAAAGTGACGCAAGGGCGCAATGCCGCACTTGCCCACAAGGGGGCGCATGCATCTGGAATTCCTTCACAGCGGCTGAGAGGCTGCTGGCATGCCCATTCTCTATCTCTCTGCCTCTTCCTTTCTCTCTCTCTCTCTCAAAAAAAAAAAAAAAAAAAAAAAGCTGGGACTAGATAAAGACCAGCATGTGGACCAGGCTGCCAAGGGGCATGGTCCACACCCTAGCTCTGCTTCAACTGCAGAGTCCCGCTGACACTGGGTAGGTAGTCAGGGACAAGGCACATATTCTGGGAGAGAGGACAGGTCTAGTCTCCTTGTAGTGGGCCACAGGCTACCCCAGCAGAAGTGAAAGCTCACTGTAGCCCTGAAGTCAGGATTGGGCATAGCATCAGAACAGGGTGGTGTGTGGCACTGTATCCACAGAATGGATGTCACCCAGTACTTGACTGTGCATGCCACTTGAGTGTCATTCACTTCTGTGCATGTAGTAAGGTAAGCTCTGGGGGATCCTGGTGAGTTACAGCTGGCATAGCTGGTCAGGTCCAGCAGCCTGGGATAGGGAGGGCTGCTGGGGGTGTCCCCCCCCTGGATTGACCACACACTCTGTCCTTAGCACCTGACCACAGGCTAGATAATCCTGCCCCTCATTATGCATCAGGGCTGATACAAGAACATACACATTCCCTGCCCCCAGCCTGTGCAGCCAGCAGGGTTGGCCTCTTCTTAGACTAAACTTGGGGCTCAGCAATAGTACAATGTTTCCATCCCATTCCAAAGAGCCACACGCTATCTTTGTCCTTGGTCCACCCTGCCTCCAGCACCTACCACAGGCTGGTGCCTCTCCCTGATGCCTCCAGGGTCTGGCTTGGCATACTGTCAGCAACCTGTGGCTCTGATGGCCTTGTTGTTGACTTCAGGCATGTCACAGGTTAGGGGACTGCGCAAAGTCTCCAATTATAGCAGCTAGGCAAAGACCCAAACCTCCAGCCTGGCAATTGTTGGCAGGCAAAGGGGCTCCCTTGAGAGGAAAAAGACCTGGGGGGGGGGTGTGCTGATACCCTTGAGCCTCCTCTTGGTTAAGACCTCTGCAATTAGCCTATCCTATCATTGGCCTGGCCACAGTGAGAACCCAGGGGTGTGTGTGTGGGGGTGTGTTTTGCATATCCCTTCTAATTTGAGGGACTGCTAGTTCTGGTGGGGAGACATGTGAAGACAAGGAAGAAGAGATGTGGGAATATCCACTTAGTGCCACCAATAGCTCAAAGTTATTTGTACTCCCTGCCATCCTGTCTGCCTCTGAACAGGTGTGTGTGTGTGTGTGTGTGTGTGTGTGTGTGTGTGTGTCTGTGAAGGAGGGTATGAGGCCTTTATATATAGATGATACTGTTGCCCCATGTGTGTGTGAGTCCAGTATCTAGTACCATGCAGGAGATGGCCCCTGCCTGCCTTCCCTGTCACTTCACTGACCCAGGAGGGAGCCAACATGCTCACATGTTCTGGAACACAGGCTACCAAACCACAGGGCAGCATGGATCAAAGGTCTGCATTCCCGAACTTCATCCTAAAATACTTAGTCTTCTCCACCCTACAAGCCACAGACCTTCATCCCATAACTAAGCCAAGGGGACTGGGACATCCAAGAAGACAGAACAGGGTGACTGAGAGTCAACGCAGGGATTTGCTGCTGGGGCTCCCTAACCCCACTGCAGCCAGGAAGGAGGCTCCGAGACACTTCTGAAACCTGGCACTTTTAATTGTGAGCCAAGACTCTGGTGAGAGAAGAGAAGGGGGCAGAGCCAGGTGCTATGGACCCTCGAGGATCGAGGGAGGTCCTTGGGGTATGAATTGAGTGCCCAGGTTGGGAAAGGGGGTGACTTTTTGGGTCAGGATTGGGCAGAGATTAATAGGGCACAGCTCCAGAGAGCCGGCATTGAGAACCTGGAATTGGTGTCCTGGGTTCAGGACAATCAGGATTGAGTCTGTCAGTCATAGTCCCCATCTTCGAACTTGGTGCTGAAGAAAGCTGCGGAGTCCTTGGCCAGCCGGGATAGGTGTAAAGCGCCAGTCACCACCAGCCCCAAGAGCAGCAGTGGGGGCACCACGGTCCACATCGCAGCCAAGATATTGTAGCACTTGGCTTTGGAGCCGAACCTCCGTGCAGCCTCCAGGTCCCCAGCCACCTTCTGGTCTCGGGCCTGCAGAGCAACAGCAGGGCCAGACAGTTACGTGCACATGGTGTCTGGGGTGGGGGTGGGGAGGGCAGAGCCCACCCAGAACAATTGGAGGGTCCAGGCTCCAAATCTGGAAGGAGGGGTGTGACCTGAGGGGACATTCTTTTGGTCTGGGCCAACACACCACTTCCAACATGGCATGGTTTGGCTTCAGCAAGGCCTTGGGTTATGATGGCTCCAATTTAAATGGGTACTACAGGGGCACCAAACCCTTCATGTCTCAGTGGCCCTCATGGGTCAGCGTCAATCTCTAAAAGCCCTCTGTGGGAGAGGAGTTTTCCGGGGGAACTTAAAACTCAGCCCCACTCAGGAGCTACAGCCAAGGACTGACAGCCATAGGAGCTAAAGTACACAGGAATCCCTCTGTGAGCAACCCCTGTGGGTTCTGCCCTTTGGGAAGTCCCTTGAGGACAAGCCCCCCTTTTCTGTGACGAGCATACACTCCCCTAAATGGAGAAGTCCTCGGACTCCCCCCACCTTGGTGAGGGATTGTGATAACACTAAGAGAACCTCCTTCACAAGTTTTCCCTGTAGCCTCTCACTCCCATATCCCCTCCACCCATAAGTCCCTCTCCCCCACCCCCAAGCCTTTCCTTGAAGCCCCGCAGCCAACCTTGACAGAGTGCACCAGTGCCAGGAAACCGAGGCAGCACAGGTTCAGGTAGAGCGTGCTGAAGACTGACCAGAGCAGGTGGTCACGTGGCATAGGGCGCGGCGTTCCCAGAGTGAGGGCTGTGTGGGCAGCATCTTCAGCCTTGCGGGAAGTTGGGGCCCGGGGGTCCTCGCGGGGGTATGAAGTGTCCATGGGTACCAGCGCCGTGTCTTCCTCGCTCAGATTTTGTACTCTCAGAGCTCCTAGCCTGCTTATAGTCTCACACCACCCTCCCTGGCCAGCCAGCTTCACCCTCTATATATAACACAAATTACAGCCTCTGCCTGCCAAGCAGTGTGATCCGCCCTTGCACCCTAGTGCCCCCTACCTCTCCCAGGAGACCCCATCAAAGGCTGCTATGCCACATGTGCAGTGGCTGTAGACCACCCACCCAGAGCCAGCCTCAGGGAGACCCCCATGGAAAGCTACTGGGGACTATTGGCTACACACTGTCTCCTGATGGACCCTGGAGCCCTGGGTGGACATGACACTGGCTCAGCTTTGGGGACGGCTGAAGCCACTTCTATAGGACCACGGTTGCCATCACCAAGGGTCTCCATCACCAGAATTCAGAACCAGGATTCAGGCTCAGTGTTGGTGTGCACAAAAGAGGGAGATGGCTCAGTGGTTAAGGCACTTGCCTGCGAACTCTAACGCCCTGTGTTCGATTCTCCAGTACCTAAGTAAAGCTGGATGTACAAAGTGGCGCATGCATCTGGAGTTCGTCTGCAGTGGCTAGAGGCCCTGGCATGCCTCTTCTCTCTCTCTCTCTCTCTTTTCTTCAAATAAATAAATAATACATAAAAAAAGAGGGAGAGGGCTGGAGAGATGGCTTAGGGGTTAAGGCACCTGCCTCCTAAGCCTAAGAACACTGGTTCCAATCTCCAGCTGTTCCAATCTCCAGGTCCCACATTTAGCCAGATGCAAAGTGACGCAAGGGCTCAATGCCGCACTTGACCACAAGGGGGCGCACACATCTGGATTTCGTTCGCAGCAGCTGAGACACTGCTGGCGCGCCCATCTCTGTCTTCCTATCTCTCTCTCTCTCTGTCTCTCTCTCTCTCTCTCTCTCTCTGTGTGTGTGTGTCTCCAAAAAAAATAATAAAAAGTTTTTAAAAAAAGAGGGAGAATGATGTTCTTGTCAGAAATGAATGCTAAGGAGAACGCTGCAAGGAAAAGGGACAGTGAGTGAGGTTGCAGGAAGCCTCTTCACTGCCCATTGGTCGCCATGCCCCCAGCTCCTAGGCAGGCTCTTGTCCTATTAGTCCTGCCCCTCTCAGTCCTACTGTGTGGGTGGATTGGCTTCCTCATCCCATTTTCTCCCTCTGGAGGGCTAAGATGCTTTCATGTTAAGAACTCAATGCCCTGCCGGGAGTGGTGGTGTACTCCTTTCATCCCAGCACTCGGGAGGCAGAGGTAGGAGGATCACTGTGAGTTTGAAGCCCCCTGAGACTACATAGTGAATTCCAGGTCAGCCTGGGCCAGAGTGAGACCCTACCTCGAAAAACCAACCAACCAACCAAACAAACAAACAAACAAAAACAAACAAACAAAACTCAATGTATGTCCCAGTGAAATGTCTCTCTCCAACTCCAGTTCACCCACACAAGAGCCTGCTCAGCAGAGGCAACTTCAGTGTATTCTTAGTTCAAATTCTTAGCAAGGGCCCAGATCACTTGCTCTGCTCCTCTCCCCCCGCAATACCTCAACCCAGCCTCTCTCAGCTGTTCAGGACAAAAGCTTCAGTTAGAGCTGGAGAGATGGCTCCGGTGGTTAAGGCACATGGCTGCAATTCCTAAGGATCCAGGTTTGATCTCCCAGGACCCAAGTAAGGCAGATGCATAGTATGCCATGTGCATCTGGAGTTCATTTGCAGTGGCTGGAGGTCCTGGAGTGCCCATTGCTTTTCTCTCTGTCTACCTCTTTCTTTCAAATAAATAATAAAATAAAATAAAAATTTAGGGGCCTGGAGAGATGGCTTAGTGGTTAAGCGCTTGCTTATGAAGCCTAAGGACCTTGGTTCGAGGCCCGATTCCCCAGGACCCACATAAGCCAGATGTACAAGGTGGCGCATGCGTCTGGAGTTTTTTTTGCAGTGGCTGGAGGCCCTGGCATGTCCATTCTCTCTCTATCTACCTGCCTCTTTCTCTCTCTGTCTATCGCTCTCAAATAAATAAATTAAAAATAAACAAAAAAAAATTTAAAAAATAATAAAAAATTTTAAAAGTTTGTTACTCCTGCTCATGAGTCCCTCAGCTAAATCCTGTGACCCCTCCCCCCCTTCCAGAGCACAGGAGCCTTTCCTTGTCCATTAGGACCTCCTGACACCAAGCAGGCAGTACTGGGGTTTCCTGGACAGCCTCAGTGTGTGAAAGGGGAGGGAAGCTAAAGTGGGCAGGACACTGGAGGACCAGGTCAGAGCACCTAGTTCTCAGATGATCTGGTTTCCTTCAGTCTTGGGACAGGAAGATGGTTGGTGAGATGACAGACCCAGGCCTATGCCTCCACAAGCAAGTGCCTGAACATCAGCACCTTGGTCTTCAGCCTCCTGGGGCCATGGCTCTCACGTTAGTACCAGCCTTCTATCCTGCTAATGTCACAGTCCTTTCACAGAAAAGATCGTGGATTCTAGCTTCTCCTCCGGCTGCAATCCCTCTGCCTAAGGTAGGCTAGACAAGGCAGAGAGAACCAAGAGGTGACATGCATAGTGGCTGGGGACATGTGACCACTCAAACAGTAAAAATACAAGACCATCCAACACTGACCACATGGTTACCATCTGCCATCACTTCCTTATTCTGGTATCTCTGTATTATCAGAATTGTAAAATCTATTCCCATCATATCTCTGAATCTATGACCCATCTGGAAAACCCCATATAAGGACAAAATAGGGAGTAAATGCCACTGAAGGAAAATTTTGACGCAGCTCTGAATTCCCCTTCTTCCACCGCACTCTTCACCACATTCTTAACTTGTGAATAAACATCTTCAACGTTTAGTCATAGAATGAGCTATCCAAAAAACCCAATGAGATACCCTCCAGACGCATACATATTGCACCTTTGGTCAGAATGAAACCTTCTCCCAATGGCTTACATCGTCTCCTCTTTGAAGTCTTCCTGAAGGTGACAAGAACCTGGAAACACTGAGTAGAGGTCTAGGTTGTCTCTTCATCCCCCCCAGCCATCACCCACCAGCAACATATTCTCCACAGTTGCCCCTCACCCTGGGCTAAGGCCCTGCCTTCATCTCCTGCCACACACAGATGTTACTCTCACTTATCTGTCCAGAGTAGGATTTGGGAAGGTACATCTGGTAGTGGTTCTGCTGCCATCCCCAGCCTGATCTTGTACAGAGCCCACCCCTCATTCTCTCTAAGGAGAACAAGGCCTATATTCAGAATTATGGGCTTCTGGCCTTTCTCTGGGCAATAAAGAACCTGTGTGTGTGTGGGGGGTGGTCTGCAGTTTTAGAGGACTAAAGCCTGACTGATGAATGAACTGTGTCCAGAACCACTAGGCACCAGGAGAGCCTTGCGTGACTCTTGGGGGAATGAGACTAGCCCTGACCTTGTGGGATGGATGGGCTCTGGCTCTTCTGGGGGTAGCCGATGCAGCTCTGACCCTTCCAGGCCCTCCTGCCCATCACTCTCCAGCTCCATCCCCCACATTGCCTTCTATACATTGAGCATTGTCCATCCTCTTACGGGGCTGGTCATGGGGACATCTAGTAGCCTGACCGCAGGCCAGACTGCTCAACTCATTGCAGAAGCCAAACATCAGGCCAATGACCTCTTGAAGACAGGCCAGACTCTGAGGTCTCAGGACCAAATTTTTGGACCTGAACAGTCCTCACCGGTCCAATGGAGGAACTGTTGAGTCTCAAGAATGTGATCTGGCCCTTTGGGTATCTGTATTTGAGTATGAGCTGTTTCCCCTGATGGAGCTGTGCATGGGGCATGCGGGACTCTCCTCCCACGTGGCTTGCCAGGCTCCAGGAGGGTCTCATTTGACTTGCACTTGAGGATAGCAGCCCTTTAACCTGGCCTCACAGGCTCTGTCCCTGGAGCTTTCTGCTGATCCACTACCTAAGTTCTCTGGTCCCCTTCTGCCCTGCATCCTTCAAGAGCCTTTCTGCTGACACCTGTGCTACAGAGCCCTAACCCTGGGGTTGTGAGGTGGTCTTGGGCATCTTCATGTGGGTGAGGAAGGCCAGGGTGGAGGAGGGGCTGGGGCCCGACCTGCATTGTGCCATACAGAAAGAGAGAGGTCAGGCTTCAAGGAGCGTAGGGGTAGGGGCTTAGGCCCATGTGAGCCAGGGGACTCCCTATACACAGGAACTCAGCTTCTCCTTGCCAGCCATCACAGAAGCACAAATCAGGAGGCTTCACAGACATTCTCTGAGTAGCAGCATTTGGGAAGGGCCTGGGCAGTCAGCCTTCCTCAGAGGCTCCACTTGGGCTATGGTACATTGCCAGATAGGGATACCCTTCCCTGTTTGCAATAAGAAACATGTGGCCTGGCACATCTGAAATACTGCAGGTGAGCCCTGAGGAATGGGGAAGGCACAGATGACAGACTGTAGGTCCTGGGTGCTGACCAATGGACTAATGAAGGTTCCTCAGAGGAGCATCCAGTGTTTCTGGCCATACTGGAACCTGGATAACACAGTGCCCAAACAAGCTGTCCTAAAGGGTGCTGGGGCTGGTGTGGCTAAGATGGTGGGCATGGCCAGGCTAGTGAGTATAGTGGGGCACAACTGAGAGTAGGTACCTCCTCTTGTCCAAATCCAAACAACACTCAGAAGAAGATTTCTCCCTGCTTTGCCCAAGGGTAAGCCTCAGAAGTACAATACAGGTGCCCGGCGTGGTGGCGCACGCCTTTAATCCCAGCACTCAGGAGACAAAGGTAGGAGGATCACCATGAGTTCGAGGCCACCCTGAGACAACATAGTGAATTCCAGGTCAGCCTGAGCTAGAGTGAGACCCCACCTTGGAAAAAAAAAAAGTATAATACGGCAAGATGCCTGTTGTAGCTGCCTCCTTATATTGCTGAGATAAAGCACCCGACCAAAAGCAGATAATGGAAGGAACCATTTTTAATCTGCTCACAGTGTCAAGGGGAAGCTTCATGATAGCAAGGGACAGCATGGCATGAGCAAAGGCTGGACTTCACCTCTGCCGCAGCAGGTGGAAATAGCAGCAGGAGAGTGAGCTGAATTCTGGCAAGGAAGAGCTGGTTACAACGCCCCTAAGCCTGTCCCCAACAACACACCTCCTCCAGCAAGGCTCTACCTCCCAAATTACTATCAGGTACTGACAAAGCATTCACAAGACATGGGTTTATTGGGGACATCTGATTCAAACCACTGCATTCTGCTCCTGGCCCCCATAAACCTATAACTATCAGTTGCAGGCAGCTTCACATTGCTGGGATGAACTTCCAAACCAGACACAGTTTATGGGAGGATGGGATTTATGTCAGGCTTACAAATCTAGGGAAAGTTTCATAATGAAGGAAAAAACTGGCTCTCTTCCACAGGCCCAAGTAAAGAGAGACACAATGAAATAGCCAGTACCACTAGCAAGCAGACAGACAGAAACAGCAGCAAACCAGGCAGAGCTCAGACCTCTTTGCATACCATTAGGCTAGAAATTAAATCCACCCCCAAATACCTTAGGGCTGGACCCCAGGGTTTGCCCCCAGTGACACCTCTTCCAGTCAGGCAGCTGGACACCCAAGTTATAAGCATATGAGTCTATGGTGGGGTACACATTCAAACTATCACACCATTCATAATGTAAAATGTATTCAGTACAAGTGTTTTTGGTTTTGTTTTTGTTTTTTTGAGGTAGGGTCTCACTCTAGCCCAGGCTGACCTGGAACTCACTATGGAGTCTCAGGGTGGCCTTGAGCTCATGGCGATCCTCCTACCTCTGCCTCCCGAGTGCTGGGATTAAAGGCATGAGCCACCACGCCTGGCTCAGTACAACTTTTAAAGTCCCCATAGTTTTTCAATCCTAATACTATTAAAATATCCCCATAGTCCAAGATCTCTTAACCGTGATCTTCTAAAGCCCAAAATACATAATGGCACAGAGTAAACATTCACACTGTAATAGATGGCATTGCAAGGAAAGAGTGAACCAATGTAAGATCTAAAACGAACAGGACAAACCTCAAATCCTGTAGCTCCAAGTCTGACATCTATAACCAGTGACAAAATCTCCAAAGTTCCAACTCTGCCCCTCTAGCTGGGCTGCTTACAACCCAGTGAACAAGCCATTCTGAGCTAGAAGCTCTCCTTGGTAGCTACCCCATGGTCCTTGCATCTCAGTAAAATCCGAGGGTCTCCAATGTAAACCAAGGTTCATCCTCATGGCTCCATGGGTCCTTCACTTAGGGACATACTTCATCCCAACAACCCTGCCTCACAGCTCCTGGTGACCATTTCAAAAAAGACAACCATGTTACAAATCCAATGACCTTTTCCATTTGTCATACTCCTATAGTACCAGGTGGGTTACCAAATTTGTTAGTCTGGGGGTGAGGGAATGACACTGATTTTTCAGCATTCAGGCCCCTTACTTTCAAAAGAGTCATCATTCCTCCTGCTGTCCCAATACAGAACAGCTGACCCAATATCAATGGTGGTAAAGACGCAAACAATTACAGCTGAATGGTCACTGACTCCAGCCAAAAGCTTTCATTTCTTTCTGTGCCATATCCACCTGTTCACATCAGCCCATTTCTTCAAAACTGAATCCTGCACAAGTTCTCAGGGATGAGCATAGTGAGGTTGGCCTCTCACACAAACTACCTCTAGCTCAATCTGGATAAAGCTCTTTCTTTCCCTCATAAGCCAAACCTCACCCTCTACAGTTCTTACTGCATTTAAGTCTTTCAACTCTGACCAGAATGGTCCTTCAGTCTGCGCCTTCAGTACTACAAAGTGTCTTTTACACCAGGGTTTCAAATCCTTCCACGTTTGTCATGTAAATCAGTCCCAAAAGGCCAAGAGCCAGGTTTCTAGCAATAAGAGCCTCATTCCACTGGTACCAATTTTCTGATGTAGTTATTTCTTGTTGGGCACCTGACCAAAAGCAGCTGATGGGAGGGGAGGAAAGTTATTTTTTTTTTTTTTATTTTATTTTTTTTAACTGTGGCTTACAGTCTTGAGGGGGAATGTTCATGATGGCAGGGGAGACAACATGGCACATGAGCAGAGGCTGGACATCACCTCTGCCACAGCAGGTGGAAATAGCAGCAAGAGAGTGAGCTAAGTTCTGACAATGGGGAACTGGCTATAATATCCCCTAAGCCTGCCCCCACATCTCCTCCAGAAGGCTCCACTTTTTTTTATGAGGGACATCTGATTCAAACTACCACAATGACTGACATTGCCCAGCCTGGATTTGGAGTGTGGAATCAACACACAGGCACCCTGGGTCAGGATAAGATTCTATACCTTTCCTGGGCACCCTGATGACATGGGGTCAGGGGTGGGCGACATTCAGGTTCTTCCTTCCTGGAGTGTGCAAATAGACACCCAGGCTAGCCCCAGAAGGAGGTCAGATGGCTGGCACGCTGAGGATGCACCCTGCCTACCTCAGACAGAGAGGTTGCAGGGTCCACTGAGTATAGGTCCAGGCAAGGGACAGAGTCACAGCATAGTGGTTACCACACATGCTTTGTTGATTTCACTGTGAACAGATGTGTGAGTGTAATATCTGCATACAATGGGGGGATGGGGGAAGCATCAGGGCCTTAGAGGCAGGGTGAGGGGCAGCTGTGGACCCTGGAGCACATGGCAAGCCTTGAAGCCAGAATGTGAGACCTTCTCTGAAATGGCCTGAACGACAGCCATGGAGGTGGTGGTGATGACGATGATGACAATGGTGATGTACAGATGCTTAAGACCAGCGCACTGATGTTCAGGTGCTTGGCGGTGGAGGCATAGGCCTGAGCCCCAGTCATGTCGCCCACCATCTTCCTGTCCCTAGAATGGAGGAGAGCAGATGGTGAGGGCTCTTGGATCCAAGCAGCTGAGAGCCAGGTGTTCTGACCTGGATCTCCCACTGTCCACCAGCCTCCTTCTCCCCAGGTCAGGCTCATTCACACACTCAGACAGACTGTCCAGGGTGACCTAGCACTGGCTCCTTACAACACGCTGAGGCATTGTTTCCCGAGTCCTTTGGGCACCTTATAGACAACCTGGGGTCCCGGTCTACAGGGTGAGGGAGCATTCCAAGAACTGGGCAGTAGGGAAAATTCCTCTAGGCTGGGTGGAAACAAAGTCTGACTCCAGGATTATCCAGTGCCTTTGCCTTTCCAGGAGATTCCGGAAGAAATACACATCACATACAGAACACACACATACAAACACATGTGCAAAATGAACACACAGCATGCAAAATCTTACTTAAGGGAGAGTCAGGGGTTCCTTGGAGAGAGAAACCCGTACTGGCTATACTCAGCTTTTATTTAGGATTTATCAGTAAAAAATAATGGGAGAGCTGTAGAGATGGCTTAGCGGTTAAGCGCTTGCCTGTGAAGCCTAAGGACCCCGGTTCGAGGCTCAATTCCCAAGTACCCAGGTAAACCAGATGCACAAGGTGGTGCATGCATCTGGAGTTCGTTTGCAGTGGTTGGAGGCCCTGGTGTGCCCATTCTCTCTCTCTCTCCTCTTTATCTATTGCTCTCAAATAAATAGATAAAAATAAACAAACAAACAAACAAACAAAAAAACTATGGGAAGCTATAGCCTTAAGAATTGAAAGAATGTTTGTAATGACCGCCATATGACAAATCACAAGTTGATTGAAAAACAAAAAAAAAAAAAAAAAAAGTAAAGAATGTTTGTAATCATAGACAAATCACAGTTTCTTGCCTCGTGCTCATCACTTCAGATCACGTGTACAAGTTGTTTAATTCATGGTCCTTTTATCAGGAAGTCTTTGGAGAAGCTGTGAACTCCTGCCTTGAAGATACTCCACCCGCCGGGCATGGTGGCGCACGCCTTTAATCCCAGAATTCGGGAGGCAAAGATAGGAGGATTGCCATGAATTCGAGACCACCCTGAGACTATATAGTGAATTCCAGGTCAGCCTGGGCTAGAGTGAGACCCTACCTTGAAAAGCCGAAAAATGAAAAACCAAAAAAAAAGATACTCCACCCAAGGTGCACAGCCTTCCATTTCCTCAGGCTTAGCCTGTGCAAAGATGACCCTGCTGTTAATTAGCTTGATGGCCACGTCTCCCTGATTTAGCTTGATATCCACACCTGTGCTTTTCCAGGAGAGTCCCGAAAAAATACACATCACATACAGAAAATGCATGCTCACGCACACGCACACACACTCACACACACACTCATACACTCACTACACCAAGAACCTCACACCACACATCTTATGAGCCATATGGGAACATGGAGCCTCAGGTTCACACACACCTTCTGGATCCATAACTCCCTACCTCTACCACATATACCTTCACAGAGTAGGCATAGGTAGTGAAACCCAGGCATCAGAAGTTCATGAAGAGCGTGTTGAACAGGCACCAGATGACGTGGTCTAGCAGGGGCAGACCTTACTGGTCACGTTGATTACGGTGGTCCTGACAGCAGCTGAACCATAGGGTTTCCCCAGCTCAGCTAACCCTATGCTCCTCCTCCCGGGTCCCTGAAGAGCCACCCTGCCAACTCTCTTTAACTTCTCAAACCTAAAGGGAAGTCCAGCATTAGTGATCAAGAAGGCCTGGGAAGTGGGGTTCATGGTATCCACTCTGAACCAGCAGCTAGTGCGGGACAGCAAAGGCTGCTCCCCTGCTCTGTGAGCGTGCGCTTTCCCAGCCGTTTCCTTGTCCTGTTGGTGGGACTGTCATTGGCTATCCTTGCTGAGAGGGGAAAGGGTACTGAGGAAGGCTGCAGCACAAAATCCTAGGGATCAAATCACTCCAGGGATGGCTGGCTGGACTGGTGAGGGTCAGGGAACTTCCTGTCCAGGAATCCAAGTCAGGACTTGTCCCAGGCTCTGCCCCTATTTCCCTGCTTAGAGTGGGAGTACTAGAGCTTTCCACAGGCCAACAGCTGCAGCTCCCTGTCCCTGTTCCAGAGCCCCACATATGCCCCATACAGCCCTGAACTTTCCCACCCCAAAGCCGACCCTCATGGTGAGGGCCTCCTCGGTTGAAATCCACGCCCTTCCCAGGCTGACTTGCTGCAGGTGAGGGCTGGGGAGAGCTGCAGTTCACTGTAAGTCCTGTTGTAAGAGAACCAACGGCCAGTGTGGCCTACATAGCCGAGGGCTGGACTGTGCCGGCTGGCTGAAGAGGGGCTGCGCTAGGGGATTCCAGTCATGTGGCTGTGACATGGAATCCCAGGCAAGGTGTAATGGAAAAAAAGAACAACAACTAAGCAGACAATTTTGAGCTAGACAATTTTTTTGTTGTTTTGTTTTTTTGAGGTAGGGTCTCACTCTAGCCCAGGCTGACCTGAATTCACTATGTAGTGGCCTCAAACTCACAGCAATCCTCCTACCTCTGTCTCCCAAATTCTGGGATTAAAGGCATGCACCACCATGCTGGGCTAGACATTTGACTCTGATCCCTCTTCCCTTTTCTTAAATTTAAAAAATTTTTTTTGGAGAGAGACACAGAGAGAGACAGACAGAGAGAGAGGGAGAGGGAGACAGATAGAGAATGGGCGCGCCAGCAATCTCTCAGCTGCTGTGAACGAAATCCAGATGCGTGCGCCCCCTTGTGGGCAAGTTCAAAATTGTGCCCTTGCATCTGGCTAAACGTGGGACCTGGAGATTGGAACTGGGTTCTTAGGCTTATCAGGCAGGCGCCTTAACCACTAAGCCATCTCTCCAGCCCTCCCTTCTGTTTTTTACACACACACATGCTCAATTGCTCTAAAAAACGGCTCCCTCCCCATTTCTGCAAGCTTGCTTGTTGCTTGCATGTGCCCCCTGTGAAAGTTCAAACCTATCGGAACTCCAGGGCTTGGGATATTTGGAGTGCTAGCTCTCCCCAGCCCTCTAGCATAATAAATGTTGAGTTTTTCACCTCTTTGAGTGGTGCATAGTTTTCTTGATGACTTGAACCCAAATTTCTGTGATGTTTCCTGGCAGCTGTGAAGCAGCCCTTGTGAAAGTGAAGCCTGCAGGAGAGTGTCAACATGGAGAACCCAGGGAAGCAATGAGGGAGCTGGGGCAGCTGTCACAATCAAAAGTGAGGGCTTTTGGGTGCTGGAGAGATGGCTTAGCGGTTAAGGTGCATTCCAGCAAAGCCTAAGGACCCGGTTCAATTCTCCAGTTCCCACATAAGCCAGATGCACAGGGTGGCGCATGTGTCTGGAGTTCGTTTGTAGTGGCTAGAGAGGCCCTGGTGCACCCATTTTCTCTCTCTCTTTCTTCCTCTCTCTGTCTGTAATAAATTTTTTTTTAAGTAAGTGCTTTTGAAATGAAGGACCCGTAAATCATTTGTCACTTTAGCCAGTTCAGTAAGCTCACATGGAGTTGATGAAGGACAGTGCACCCTTGATGCACAAGTCTTAACCACCAAAGCTGGAGTGGGGTCTACTCTGCTTCCTGCCATCTGCCTGAGGAGCCCCAGAGGGTGTCACCCCAGTGGGATGTGCATCCAGGAATGGACCCTTGCGGAGGGAGCAAAGGCACACAGTTTACCCCATGTAGTGACCTACATTCAGTCAGGCATGAGAAGTGACAGGCAAGGGACAGAAAGCAAGAGGAAACAGGTGACCACAGAGTGTGGACTACACCTTTCACCTGCCTCACCAGGCTGTGTCAATGGAGGCTACCTGCAGCACTCCACCCTGTCTGTGGCTCTGACTCCAGCACCTTCCGTGCAAATGCAGAATCAGTGAACAGTGAAGGAAACAGAGGCTCAAGATGACTTGTGAAAAGCTCTCCCCCTGGGCAGCCCTGCTTCAACCAAGAGCCTGAGTATGGAGGGAGACTGCCCGCCTCTCAGCCCAGCCCAGCCCAGCCCAGCCCCACCCAGCTCCTAGGCAAAGCCACAGCCTTCGCCTCAGAGAGGGTCCCAAGAGACAAGGGAGCCTGCTTCCTGGGGTTTTTCTTTTCTTTTCTTTTCTTCTTTCTTTTTTTTCTTTTTGTTTTTCTTTTCTTCCTTCTTTCTTTCTTTCTTTCTTTCTTTCTTTCTTTCTTTCTTTCTTTCTTTCTTTTTTTTTTTTTTTCGAGGTAGGGTCTCACTTTAGCTCAGGCTGACCTGGAATTCACTGTGCAGTCTCAGGGTGGCCTTGAACTCACGGCCATCCTCCTACTTCTGCCTTCCTGAGTGCTGGGATTAAAGGCGTGTCTTTATGTCCTGCTGTGGGATTTCTTTTACAAAGACTTTTAGCTTTCTAGCACTGTTGTGAGATAGCAGGGGCACTTTAAGAAACAGGATGGGCCGGGCATGGCACGTCTTTAAACCCAGCACTCGTGAGTTCAAGGCCACTCTGAGACTACACAGTGAATTCCAGGTCAGCCTGAGCTAAAGTGAGACCCTACCTCAAAAAAGCAAAACAAAAAAAAAAAGAGAGAGAGAGAGAGAGAGAGAGAGAGATTAAAGCAGATGCCTGTGAAGCCTAAGGACCCAGGTTCAATTCTCCAGATGCACAAGGTGGCACATACATCTGGAGTTTGTTTGCAGTGGCTGGAGGCCCTGGTGTGCCCATTCTCTCTCGCTCGCTGCCTCTTTCTCTCTGTTGCTCTCAAATAAATAAATAAACAATTTTAAAAAATTTTTTTAAAAGAAAGAAAAGAAACAGGATAAAGGTAAAAAGAAAAACCCTGAGAAGTTGAAACATAAATGAAAATGATTTGTAATTGTATTAACTGTGATTCCTGAAACACCTCAAAGTTGGGGTCTATAACTTCAATGTACTTGAACTAATAAGGAACTGAAACAGATAAAAACCACAGACAGAGAGTAATGGGTCACTTTCAGCTCTTCCTCTAGTGGGGAGAAGCTAGCAGGCCAAGAAAATAGGAAGTGGTAGCACCCCAGTTCAGATCTCTGACCACTAAAGGAGAGACAAATTGACTTAGAGCAATTCAGTAGAGAGCATCCATGTGCAGTCTCTAAGTGGGAAGATGGTGTAACACAAGAGGCAAATTTTGAGCCCCTGCATGTAAGAAATTTTCTTCCTTCTCCCAAAAGAGAGATGAATTGTCAAGTTTGAGAGTGCTCACACCAATGGACTAGTTTGCTGTACTTCTTTTCTGCAATAGACTTTCACTTTACTTTAGCTTTCTGAGCCAGTCCGGTCCATGTCTGATGCTGACCCACCCAACCTGTAGCAATCATGCAAGTGTCCCTATAGAATCCTGCCTGCAGAATGAGGTTCTCACCAGACATGGACACTAACTGCGCAGATGAAGGCAGGACTTATATTCTGACAGGTACCACAGACAGAATGGCCAGCTTTTGACTTTCTGAGTCTCCAGGGATTGCCCTCCTATTACTGGGCCAGTCTGGCAGCTTGCCCTTACAACTTGTCAATTAACTTTAAACACAAGATATTGGCCAGGCATGGTGGCGCGCACTTTTAATCCTAGCACTCGGGAGGCTGAGGTAAGATGATTGCGGTAAATTGGAGGCCAGCCTGAGACTACGTAGTGAATTCCAGGCCAGCCTGGGACAGAGCAAGACTCTACCTTAAAAAACCAAAAAAAAAAAAAAAAAAAACAAAAACAAAAAAAAAAACAAGGTGTTGAGTCAAGGAAGGTGACTTGATTAAAAAGCCAGCTCATGGCCAGGTCAAATGTATCAACTGGTGCAAGGGTGGCATGTCTTTTATGGGGGAAACCAACTGCTCTCTGATTGGACTTCAGGCCTGATCCTGATGAAAAGCCTATGGCTGGAAGGTCATAAGCCCTAGGAGGGAAACGACTACCGTTGCCTGGCCAAATGCATATATGCATTTGCCCACCAGATTGGCCTCTAAATACTTACGTTTATGCCCACATATTAGGGGGCTTTGTCCTCTAAAGTGATGTCTCCTTTTTTCTTCAGCATCACCATGAACCTTGACTACTGAGGCCAACTCCTGAATTTTCTTTTCAGACTTACCTATAAGGTAATTTATATACTTTGTCTTGATGTCAGAATAAGGTTATTTCCCAAAGAACTGAAGACAAGAGAGATTTAAAAAGTCATCAAGGGGACTGGAGAGGTGGCTTAGTGGTTAAGCACTTGCCTGTGAAGCCTAAGGACCCCAGTTTGAGACTCGAGTCCCCAGGACCCATGTAAGCCAGATGCACAAGGTAGGAACTTGCTCTAGCCCAGGTTAACCTGGAATTCTCTATGTGGTGTCAGGGTAGCCTTAAACTCATGGCAATCCTCCTACCTCTGCCTCCTGAGTGCTGGGATTAAAGGCATGTGCCACTACGCCTGGCTGAATCCCTTCTTTCTAACTAGTCTCTCTTATTTTGATGTGATCATTTTTTTCCCTCCTGTTATGCAGGCCTTGTGTAGGTAGTGTCAGCCACTGTGAGGAAATGAATACCATGGCTACTGAAAGACAATATTGTAAGCACTCCTCCCTGCTTTTGGCTTTTACATTCTTTCTGTCACCTCTTCTGCAATGGTCCTGAGTCTCAGAGGGTGTGATGAAGATGTCTCACTTAGTGTTAACCACTTCACTCTCACTTCTCAGCACTTTGGTGAGTTTTGAGTCACTTCAGGGGTCACCACCAGCTGAAAAGAGAAGTTTCTCTAATCAAAACTGAGAGTAGCATTAATACATGGGCCTAAACATAAGTATTTAGAGGGCAATTTGATGTGCATAATATAGCCACTTATCCAGACAACAGTAGTAGTTTCCTCCTTAGGGCTTATGACCTCAGTCATAGGCTTTTGATTAGATTTTCTATACCAGGCAGGAATTACCTCCCGAGGATCAGACCTGAAGTTCAATCAGAAAGTAGTTGGTTTCTCCCATAAAAAACATACCACTATTTTGGCCTGGAAGACCAGCTGTAGAGCTTGCAGGGTACACTGCTGATTAATATCATTGATGACTTTTCTCCCTCATATCTGTCATCTGGGAATCATGATGGGATCATCCAAGTTCCAAAGGGCTTGGATAGCTCTGCCTCTCCAGCTATCCTCACTTGGGGCAGCTCCACACCCTATCTGTAGCTTTCCTCAGCAGACATTCTATGGTTCTGGCATCTCCAGCATCCTGGGGTCTCCATTGCAACTTATGGCTTACTTACCTTCATAGCTTCACACAGTGGGCATCCTCTTATAGGTAGGCAGACATTAGACTTAGAGGTCATTGAAGGATGGACCCCACTTCCTGTTTCGCTAGTAACATTAGAAAGAGAGGAAAAAGCCACTTCCTCCTGACAAAGAAAGTATAGCTTATCAGTCACTCAACTGGTCAAGAGACCACCCTTCACCTACAGTCAGTGGGTCCTGGGGAAACGAGCCTTGAACTGGGGTCCTTAGGCTTCACAGAGAAGCACTTAACTGCTAAGCCATCTATCCAGCCCTAAAATAAAATATTTCAGAGAAAAAGAATGGGTACACCAGGGCCTCCTGCCACTGCAAACAAATTCCAGATGCTTGCTCCATCTTGTGCATCTGGCTTGTGTGGGATCTGGGGAATCGAACCTGGGTCCTTAAGCTTCACAAGCAAGCACCTTAACCACTAAGCAATCTCTCCAGCCCCTTTCCTGCATTAAACTTTTGTTATTTGCAAACAGAGACAGAATGTGTGCATCAGGGCCTCTGGTCCCTGCAAATGAACTCCAGTCACATGAGCCACTTTGTGCATCTGGTTTATGTGGGTCCTGGGGAGTTGAACCTGGGTCCTTCAGTAACAATTTTCTATGTCAGTTGCCTTCTTGTTGCTGGGACAAAATACCTGACAAAATTCAGTTTAAGATTAAGAAGCTTATTTCGGCTTAGTTCTTTTTTTAACTTTTTTTTTTTTTGTAGCGAGAGCAAGAGAGAGAATTAGCATGCCAGGGCCTCCAGCCACTGCAGTCAAACTCCAGATGCGTATGCCACCTTGTGCACATGTGTGACCTTGCATTTGTGTCACCTTGTACATATGGCTTACTTGGGACCTGGGGTATCGAACACGGTTCCTTAGGCTTCACAGGTAAACACCTTAACCACTAAGCCATCTCTCCAGCCCTCAGCTTACAGTTCCATGCTGAGGTCCACCATGGCAGGGAAGGCATGGCAGCAGTTACTTGAAGTACCTGGTCACATTCAGTCCATAGTGATTAACCAAGAGGAAACGAATGCTGGTGCTCAACCAGCTCTCTTATTTTTCCATAATACAGGACCCCAGCCCATGGGATGGTGCCATCCACATTTAAGTGGGTGTGGCCACCTCAATTAACCCAATCAATAGAATCCCTCACAGGTAGGTCCTGTCAAGTTGAAAATCAATATAAAACCATCACACTAATTATAAAGTTCCTTTCTTTCTTCCTTCCTCCCTCCCCCTCTCCCTTCCTCCCTTCCTTCCTTCCTTCCTTCCTTCCTTCCTTCCTTCCTTCCTTCCTTCTTTCCTTCCTTCCTTCCTTTCTCTCTCTCTCTCTTTCTTTTTTTTTGTTTTGAATATTTTTATTTTTTTATTTTTTTTTGAGGTAGGGTCTCACTCTGGCCCAGGCTGACCTGGAATTAACTATGTAGTCTCAGGGTGGCCTTGAACTCATGGCGATCCTCCTACCTCTGCCTCCCGAGTGCTGGGATTAAAGGCGTGCACCACCACGCCCGGCTCTTTCTTTTTTTTTGGAGGGAGACACAGAGAGAGAGGGAGAGGAAGACAGAGAATGGGCACGCCAGCAGCCTCTCAGCTGCTGTGAATGAAATCCAGATGCGTGCGCCCCCTTGTGGGCAAGTGCAGCATTGTGCCCTTGCACCACTTTGCATCTGCGCCACTTTGCATCTGGCTAAACGTGAGACCTGGAAATTGGAACCGTCTTTCTTAGGCTTAGCAGACAGGTGCCTTAACCTTAGCTAAACCATCTCTCCAACCCTCTTTCTTTCTTTTCTGATTGGTTTCTGGGGTGAGTGGCAGGACATGTTTTGCTATGGCTCCAGGGTCAGGCCTCTGGTAACAGTCAATGAGCTTGCCTGGGGAAAGCACACCTTTTAGACAGTAGCCACTTGCAGGAAGTCAGCATCAGATCAAGACCACAGAAAGCCCTTGAGCTTCCAAAATACATTCATCTTGGGATCTCTCCATTTTTTTTCCACTTCAAGACAGCACTGTTTCTCCCCCTCCCCTAATTATTTGGGCAAGCAGAGAAATGAAGTCTTGGACTCTTCTGGCCTGCAAGCCTGGTCTCTGGTAAGTTATCTCTGACAGTGAACATTGTGCCCTGCCCTTTCTTTTCTTTTTAATGGGAGCTATTTTGAGTCAATTTGGGGTTAAAAAAAACAAAACACCAATTTGAGTCTAAGCCCTTTGTATAACAGGGACGTTTGGATTTTGTAACTTTGTGGCACAGAGAAGGGAAATGTGTTCTGTTCTGATCTGTGTAAGAATCTGCCCTCCCTAGAGAACTTCAGCTGCTTGCACAACTCAGTTTTAATGTATTGAAACAGGATAGAAAGAATTGTGGGAACACGTAGAACAAAACATGGGAAGGAAAAGAGGCCCTTCTTCCACGGATCTGGTTTGCCTTCCCTGCTGACAGAGTGAGTGGAATTCAAACACCACTGCTAAAGCCAGAAGTGCCTACAGACAATAGATGTTATATTTTTCACTTTTCTTATTGCTGTGGCCAAATACCCTGACAAAACAAACTGTTGCAGTTACCTTCCAGTAATTGTCACAAAACACCCGACCCAAAGCAGCTGATGGAAGGAAAGTTTGTTTTTATTTATTTATTTAATTATTATTATTTTTATTTTTTGGCTTACAGTGTGAAATAGAAAATAGAAAATAATGGCATGAGCAGAGGCTGGACCTCACCTCTGCCATAGCAGGTGGAAAACAGAAACAAGAGAGTGAGCCAGATTCTAGAAAGGGGGTTCTGACTATAACACCCATAAGTCCGCTCCCAACAACACACCTCCTCCAGCAAGGCTCCACCTCCCAAATTGCCACCAGCTGGGAACCAAGCATTCAAAACACACCAGTTTAGCTGGGCGTGGTGGTGCAGCCTTTAATCCCAGCTTTCTGGAGGCAGAGGTAGGAGGATCACCATGAGTTTGAGGCCACCCTGAGAATACAGAGTGAATCCAGGTCAGCCTGGGCTAGAGAGAGACCCTACCTCGAAACCCCCCTCCCAAAAAAAAAACCCAAAACAAAACAAACAAACAAAAAAAAACCACCCAAAATACACAAGTTTAAGCAGGACAGCTAATTCAAATTACTACATTTCACCCCATCCCCCATAAACTGACGACCATCTCTGATGTAAAATGCAATGCATTCAGTCCAACTTTAAAAGTTTCCATAGATTTTTTTTTCTTCAAACCCAATACTGTTCAAATACCCCCATAATCCAAGGTCTTTTTACTGTGAGCTATAAAACCAAAAATGCATAATGGCACTGAGCAACCATTTACACTGCAAAAGATGGCATTACATAAAAAGATTGAACAAATGAAAGATCTAAAACAAACCGAGAAAACATCAAATCCTGAAGCTAAGTATATTTATAACCAGTGACAAAGTTTCTGAGGTTCCAATTGTGCCCCAGCAGCTGGGCTGCTTATAGCCTGGGGAACATCCATCTTGGGCCAGCAGCTCTTTGACAGCCGTCCTATAGGCTTGGAATCCCTGGGGTCTCCACTTCCACCCACAGTTCATCCTTTCTTCCCCTCATAAACCAAATCTTACAGTTCACAGTTCTTACTGCATTTAGTTCTTTCAGCTCGGACCAGAATGGTCCATCAAAGTCTGCTGTCGGTTTGCAAGACATTAGAAGTCACTTTCATAAGCAAGACAGAAAAGGATCCAAAACACCAGTTTCACCAGCCAGCATAGAAAGTGGACACTTGTCAGGAATAGAAATTCAAGGACAGAGGGCAGGCTTAGAAAAAAAAAATAGCTTGTTTTTGCTTAATGATTATAATACCTCAAAATCCAAGTCCTTGGAAAAATGGGGAGTTTGTTTAAAACTTGAGTTTTTTGTTTTTGTTATTTTGTTTTTCAAGGCAGGGTTTCACTCTAGCCCAGGCTGACCTGGAATTCACTATGTAATCTCAGAGTGGCCTTGAACTCACAGTAATCCTCTGACCTCTGCCTCCCAAATGCTGGGATTAAAGGTGTGCGCCACCACGCCTGGCTTTAAAACTTTTAATTGACAGCTTCCATAAGTACAGACAATAAAAACATGATTAATTCCTTCCCTCCATTCCCCCCTCTCAAATTCACCTTCCATTGATTCCTTCCCCCTTCCAATTCATCTCTTATTTATTGGTTTTTCAAGGTACAGTTTCACTCTAGCCCAGGCTGACCTGGAATTTACTATGTAGTCTCAGAGTGGCCTTGAACTCATAGCAATCCTCCTACCTCTGCCTCCCGAGTGCTGAGATTAAAGGCATGTGCCACCGTGCCCGGTTTCTCTTTTATTTTGATGTCATCATCTCTTCCTCCTATAAAATGGGGAGATTTAATTAAGGATGGCTTGGCTTTTGTGATTACATGAATGGGGCACATTTGATCTTTCTAAATTGGTGTGTGTTAAATTATAGGCATTGAATAATCAGACTGATAAAATATGCATAATCATCTGACTACTGGGTTTATATTTTAATGCAATGGGAAACATGGGAAATGTTTTTAAATTTGAAAACAGCTTTTTCTTAAATTGCAAAACCTTCAGTAAATTAAAAAGGGAAGATAATGCTACAGAAAGCTTGAGGCAGAGCCAGGCGTGGTGGCACACACCTTTAATCCCAGCACTCGGGAGGCAGAGGTAGGAGGATCATCCCTATGAGCTCAAGGACACCCTGAGGCTAATCCCAGCACTCGGGAGGCAGAGGTGGAGGATCGCCGATTCCAGGTCAGCCTGGACCAGAGTGAACTCAGGCCCTCAAAAAAACCCTACAAAAAACCAAAAAAAAAAAAAAAAAAAAAAAGAAAGCTTGAGGCAGGCTTTGCTGGGCAGAGTGAACACAGAGACCACTTTTTCTCTACTCATTAAGGACTACATCTGTTGCAGTCAGGTTCACATTGCTGGTAGCAATCACCTGACCAGAAGCAGCTTGTGGGGGGAATAAAAAAGTAAGACTTTCTGACCCTTTATCAAAGCCTTGGGAGGCTGAGGTGGGAGAATCACTATGAGTTGGAGCCAGCCTGAGACTACATAGTGAATTCCAGGTGAGCCTGGGCCTAGAGTGAGACGCTACCTCAAAAAACAAAAAAAGAAGAAGAAGAAAATCCTGCATACCTAGAAGCCTCACCATTTGACCTTCTTGTTTACTGAGCCTTAACATATTCTTGTAAATGTGTTTAGATTAAATCCAACATCTTTGCGATGTAGGCATTCTACCTGGTTTCAAGTAAGATTTAGAATTCATGATTGCTTAGCGCTATGGAAAAGGTATTCCGATCAGCAATCTAACTTTTTGAAAAATGACAAATAATGAATAAAAGCTAGAAATATTTTTCCTTTTTTTTTTTTTTTTTTTTTTGGCAATATCTTTAGGAAAACAAGCACTATCTCTGTAGGTGTGGTGGTTTGAATGTAAAATGCTCCTCCATAGGCCTATATGTTTGAATGCTTGGCTGATCCCTAGCTGGCAGAGCTATTCAGGAAGGTTATAGAAGCTTTAGGAGGTAGGGCCTTGTGGGAGGAAGTGAGTTACTGGGGTGGGCCTTGAGATTTGATATCCAGGCTGCACTTCCTTTCTCGGCTTCTTCCCTGCTGATGTGACACAGGGTCTGGCCTGCTATGTCATGATGTCCTCTATCCTCTGGAACCATAAGGCAAATTAAATACCCTTCCTTCCTCCAGCTGCTGTTTGTTTGTTTGTTTGTTTGTTTGTTTGTTTTGTTTTCGAGGTAGGGTTTCACTGTAGCCCAGGCTGACCTGGAATTCACTAGTCTCAGGGTAGCCTCAAACTCATGGCAATCCTCCTACCTCTGCCTCCCAAGTGCTGGGATTAAAGGCGTGCACCACCATGCCTTACTCCAAGCTGCTTTTTGTCAGTTATTTTGTCCCATCCCTAAGAAAGTAACTGATACAGAGAATTAATATGGAGAAGTTTGGCCATTGTGATCAACCTGACTGTGTGGTTCTTAATCTTTGAACTGGTTTGTAGGAGGAATGTGGAAGGTTTTGAAAAATTTGGACTAGAGAAGCTGTAAGCTTCTTAAGATGTAAGTAGAACTTAATGGGTCATTTGAATGATCAGAATGCTGAGAGAAGTGTGGATTGTGGAGGCTTAACTCATGAGGTTCCAGAGGGGAAAAGGATTCTATTGGTAACTGAGCTAGAAGCAATGCATGTGATATTCCGGCCAAGAATCTGGCTCTATTCTGCCCATGTCCTGAGAACCTTAGCAAGGTTAAATTTAAAAGTAATGACTAATGTGTTTGGCAGAGGAAATTTCAAGGAAGGAAGACCTTGAGTCTGTGGCATGGTTTTTGCTAACTGCTCTTATTCAGATCTATAGTGAAAGAGAAAAATCCAGAGCAGAAAGATATGAAAAATGTGAAGCTTGGCACAGAAAGAAAATCATTAAGTTTCAAATTCTAGGCATGGACACTACAGCTACTTGGGCTATAATTGTTAAAGAGATTACAATCATTAAGGGCAAGCCAACTGCTCTGCAGTGGGACAATCAGAAAGATTGCCTGAAAGATTCAACTTACTGAAAGCTCCAGATACAAGAATGCTCTCTCTCTATGTGCCTCTTTCTGTTTCTCTCTCTCAAAAAATTTAAAAAGGGGGCTGAAGAGATGGTTTAGCGGTTAAGGTGCTTCCCTGCAAAACCGAAGGACCCAGGTTTGATTTCCTCAGGACCCACATAAGCTAGATGTACAAGGTAGAGCATGCATCTGGAGTTTATTTTCAGTGACTAAAGGCCATGGCGTGTTCTTTCTTTCTTTCTTTCTTTCTTTCTTTCTTTCTTTCTTTCTTTCTTTCTTTCTCTCTCTCTTTCTATTTCTCTCTCTCAAAAAAATTTTTTATTTCTGGAGAGATGGCTCTCTCAAAAAAATTTTAAAAAAGAATGCAAATTCATTTTAAAGGAATCTGAGACCTGAGACAGGGAAAAATATAAAATTAAAAAAAAAATTTTTTAAAAGAATGAAATTCCCAGTTCTCCCAGATCTCCCATATCTCCCAGGTATGGAGGCTGCTACAGCTATAGTCCAATGACAGGTTTCATCCTGGTCTGGTAGCCAAACTTGGCAGCATCATCCATGTGGTACTGGTTTTGGAAGTCTGAAAAATGCAAGAGGGAGGAGAGGAGTTCCTGGAGTATTATTGCACCACAATTCTAAGAGATGCTAAGTCCAAGCAATATGAGACAAGGTCAGAGTCCCTTCAAGGAGGCCCTGTGAGGCCACTGTGTGAAGCTATAAAGATGAAATCTAAGTTGCAATAGAGAATGCCAGGATGTTAGAGATAGCAGGACCATGGGACACCTGCCAAGAAATGCTGCAAGCTCAGGGTGCATCTGGCTCACAAGAGAGGCTACAGGCAGCACAGCTAGAGGGGGTGGACCTGCCCAAGCCTTTTGGAATTCAGAGGATTTCATCAGGAGTTATCGGTACCAGACTCTGTGTCATTATCGGCTGGAAGTAGGTAGCTTTGTTTTCATTTTACAGGGCTCACAGTCATGAGACTGCTTTGAGTCTAGATGAGACTTTGGACTTTTTTGACTTTTGAGCAGTGTTGGGACTAATAAAGACAACAGGAATCTTTAAAAAGTCAGACTGAGGGCTAGAGAGATGGCTTAATGGTTAAGGTGCTTGCCTTGTGAAGCCCAAGGACCCAGGTTTGATTCCCTAGTACCCACATAAACCACATGGTGGCTCATGCGTCTAGAGTTTGTTTGCAGTGGCCAGAGGTCCTCGCACACCCATTTGCTCCCTATTTGTCTCTTCCTCAAATAAATAAATAAAAATAAAATATTTTTTAAAAGTTAGACTGAATGCATTTTGTGTCATGAGATGGTCATGGAACCTGTGGTGGTCAGAATGGAATGTTGTGTTTTGAATGTACAATGTCCCTCATAGAGTTATGTGTTTGAATACTTAATTCTTGGCTGGTGGTACTGTTCAAGAAGGTTATGAGGGGCTGGACAGATGGCTTAGTGGTTAAGGCATTTCCCTACAAAGCCAAAGAACCCCAATTCAACTCTCCAGAACCCATGTAAACTAGATGCACAAGGGGGCGCATGCATCTGGAGTTCGTTTGCAGTGGCTGGAGGCCCTGGCACTCCCATTCTCTCTCTCTCTCTCTCTCTCTCTCTCTCTCTCTTTCTCTCTTGCTTTCTCAAGTAAATAAATAACTAAATAAAATTTTTAATAAAGAAGGTTATGAAACCTTTAGGAGGTAGAATCCTTGCTGAAGAAAGTATATTACTAGGGGTGGGCCTTGAGGTGTCACTTCCTCTTTCTGGCTCTCTCTGCTTCTTTTCTGCAGATGTGACAATGTGACACTGACATACAGCTCTTGCCATGCCTTCTCAGCCATGATGGTCTCTACCCTCTGGAACTACAAGCCAAAATAAACTCTTAGCCAGGTGTGGTGGCGCATGCCTTTAATCCCAGCACTCTGGAGGCAGAAGTAGGAGGACTGCCATGAATTCAAGACCACCCTGAGACTACATAGTGAATTCCAGGTCAGCCTGGGCTAGAGCGAGACCCTACCTCGAAAAACCACAAAAATAAATAAATAAATAAATACATAAATAAACTATTTCCTTCCTTAAGCTACTTCTGGCTGGGTATTTATCCACAACAATGAGACAGTAACTGATACACTAGGAAAGTTTGATTTTTCAATTGTGTTCAAGTTTTCATCTCCGAGCCACATCCCCTTAACTTCCCTGTTTTTCTATTCTGCCTCTGTACCATATTGACTGATAGCTAAATTAGCACTCAAGTAAGTTAAAACTGAAAGTAACCCCCAAAATTTTAAAGTTTTTAAAAAAGATTTTATTTATTTATTAGAGATAGAGAGAGGGAGAGAGAGAGAGAGGAAGAATGGGCGCGCCAGGCCTCTAGCCACTGCAAACGAACTCCAGACGAATGCACCACCATGTGCATCTGGATAATGTGGGCCCTGGGGAATCAAACCTAGGTCCTCCGCTTTTGCAGGCAAATGCCTTAACCACTAATCCATCCCTCCAGCCCGGGTCCTAGAGAATTGAACTGGGATCATATATATATATTTACATCTGACTCTTTTTCTCTCTCAAATAAATACATTTAAAAATTTTTTTAAAAGGCAAGCTTGAAGCTAGAGAAATGGCTCAGCAGATAAGGTACTTGCCTGCAAAGCCTAAGGACCTGGGTTTGATTCCCTTGTACCCATGTGAAGCCAGATGCACAAGGTAGCGCATATGTCTGGAGTTTGTTTGCAGTGGCTAGAGGCCCTGATACACCCATTCCCTTTCTCTATATGCCCCTTTCTCTCTCACGCTCTCTCAAATAAATAAAATTTAAGAAAGAAAAAAGAAAAAAATGGCTGGAGTATGGCTTAGCAGTTAAGGCACTTGCCTGCAAAGCCATAGGACCCAGGTTCAATTCCCCAAGACCCATGTAAGCCAGATGCACAAAGTGCACATGCCCTGGCTCACCCTCATTCTTCCTCTCTCTTTCTCTTTCCCTCCCTCTTTCAAATAAAAATAAAATATTTTTTAAAGGCAGGCTTAGTTAATAAATAGCCTGTTATATGTGCTTACCATCCGGTTGCCTCTGGTTCATGGGTGGTAGGGGGAGGGAGATTTGGCACTGCAGTCAGAGTAGGTGTTTGTTATCTCTGCACAGAGAGAGGGGCTGAATTAGGTGGGCATGGTCTGAGCAGTACTTAACCTGAGATCTAATACTTCTATTTATTTATTTATTTATTTATTTGAGAGAGTCAGAGACAGAGAGAGAGAGAGAGAAAGAAAGAGAGAGAGAGAGAGAATGGGCGTGCCAGGGCCTCCAGTTACTGCAAACAAACTCCAGATGCATGCGCCACCTTGTGCATCTGGCTTATGTGGGTCCTGGGGAATCGTACCTGGGTCCTTTGGCTTTGTAGGCAAGTGCCTTAACTGCTAAGCCATCTCTCCAGCCCAAGATCTAATATGTCTAATCAGCCAACTTACCCAGAAGTTGACAGCGTTACTATTTTAGTTTCAATTTTATTTTTTAAAATGTTTTGTTTTCTTGTTTTTGTTTTTTTGAGGCAGGGTTTCACTCTAGTCCAGGCAGACTTGGAAGTCATTCTGTATGTAGCTTCATGCTGGCCTCAAACTCATGGCAATCTTCCTACCTCTACCTCCTGAGTGGACATCTTTACTTTTATCTCATCAACAAATTCATTTGTCAAATATGTGCCTAAATCATAGAAATTAAAAACATTTGGAGGCAGGATAGATGGCTTAGCGGTTAAGGCGCTTGCCTGCAAAGCCTAAGGACCCAGGTACGATTCCCCAGTACCCACATAAGCCAGATGCACAAGGTGGCTCATGCGTCTGGAGTTTGTTTGCAGTGGCTGGAGGCCCTGGTAACTATTGACAACTTCATTTCCCTGATGCAGGATTGTGAGGTTCAGGACAAATCCCCCAATTTTATGAACCCTGATTTTGGTTCCTGTCCTATTTAACAGAGAATTGATTAAAAACGAACTCAAGAAGGATAAATTATGAATGACCGAGTTTATTTAGGGAGGAATCACACATTGTGGGGTTTATTTAAGGGATATTGGGCTCTAGAAAGAAGTCTAGAGCGGTCACAAATACATGTAAAGTAGGAAGCAGGCACTCACGGGGAAGGCTCAGCATAGTTCATGGGGCTCATTTAAGAGAAACGGAGGTCTTTAGGGAAAAAGGCTGGAGCAGAGCCGTAAGCATGTTGGAGATAAGACGTACGTAAAGAGATTTAGAAGAAACACACAGCATCCACTCTGAGCTTCCTCATGGAAGAAAGTTAAAAGCAAGTGGCGATGGCTTACGGAAGAACAGCAGAGAGAAAATATCAAAGCAGAGACCAAGAAACTCAAATGAAAAATGAGTGGTAAAAAGAGTTGCACCCATGGTCACCCAGAGTTTAGAGAAATGACACAGGTAGCAGGCTCAGAGTTTAGAGAAAGCACCCATCTTGTGGTAGATCTAGAGTGAAAGGGAAATGCATCAGTGCATTTGATTATAAGAAACATGACAGGCCGGGCGTGGTGGCGCGCGCCTTAATCCCAGCACTCGGGAGGCAGAGGTAGGAGGATCACCAAGAGTTCGAGGCCACCCTGAGACTACATAGTTAATTCCAGGTCAGCCTGGACCAGAGTGAGACTGCATGATTTTCCACTCAAAATGCATCCCACCAAGAAAGAAATATCTGAATCTCCAGACTAGAGGCCTCTCAGGCCTGTCTACTCCCAAATGATAAACTAAACTTCCCTTAGCCATGTGATCCACTACACCTACACCCTAATCAAATTACAACTTCAGGACAAGGTATTCGTCCTTGGCCTGTGGTGGAGGTGCCCCATCCCAGATCTTAGAAACTTCAGGAGTTTCTCACTTTTTGGTCAGTGGACGATCAGAGACTCCAGGAGCTTCCCACATGTCATTCCAGTGGACACCCCAAGCCTTATGAGTGTGAGGACACTCCCTCCTAAACCTTGGATTTTGTTTGCTTTCCCTAAACCTGGGGGGTGTCTCTGGTGGCGGGATTGGCCACTCTAGGCCTTGTCCTCCAAAATGGACCCTAAATTATCTGTTCCCAAAGACACTCCATTGGCATGTTTCAAGGCTAATTTAAAGGAGCTTGAACTTCCAGAGCTCCTGCCTGCCCAATTACTCTGACTCTCTAATCAAATCTGGCCACAATATTCCTTAGATAATGGCCACCCCTGACCTGAATTTGGTACTTTTGATTTTAATATTCTTTTGATTTTAATATTAATGAAACTATGAGTAAAGTATGTGGATGAAGGGATGAGTAAGCTTAAACAGAAGGTTAAAGACAAAGTTGACTAAGTCTTAAAGTACTCAATCAGATTACACCCTCCTTGAGATATATAAAATGATACTAACCTAGGGCTTATATCAGACTAACAAAGAATGGTCCTGGCTGGTGGCAGGATGCTATGGTATTCAGATGGTAAACTGAAAAACTTTAACTCATTGATATTAATCTGGTCATGATAATGTTTGTCAAAGACTGACTTTAAAGCTGGACGTGAATCCCAGCATTCAGGAGGCAGAGGTAGGAGGATCACCATGAGTTCAAGGCCACCCTGAGACTACATAGTCTAGCCCAGATCAGCCTGGGCTAGAGTGAGACCCGACCTCAAAAAAAAAAAAAAAGTTCTTAACCAAGTTTGCTACATTCCTCTATTTGTCAACCTTTTACTATTTAATAAGATTATTATATTTAAAAAAAACAAACAACACTGTGACCTTAAGATGGTTCCTGTCTTATTCATGCTGTTTTGCTGTGATTAACATGGAAATTATTGTCTAAGTCTTATAAGAGGTGATTTAGTCATTGTAACTTTGTTCTTAGGGAAACTGAGGAAACTCCTCCTGTTCTAGAAAAGCCTTCAATATACAAACAATGTTAATGTAGTTTGTCTAGACTTCATATATTTTACCATTTGTAAATATTGCCTTATATTAAAGTTAAAAAAATGGTTCAATGATTAAAGGCAGTTGATGAAAAAATTACTTTATTTCTAGCATAATGTCACTAATATATATTAAAATCAGACTAATTTAGCTCAACAATGACCAAGTTTGGCTTTATTTTTAAACTATGTACTCAGTCTCAGTCAAGGTTTTACTTCAATAATTGTCTCATTTCTTGTATCTTAAGTTCATTGCTTATAGATATTTTGATACTTAAGACATGTTCCCTGCTCTAGAAACATGATCTTAAATGCTGCTGTTCTGCTTCCAGTTTGGGGGGTAATTGGTACCCACACAGGTACCTAAACTAATCAAAGATGTTACCAAATACAAATGCCAAATCTTTATACTGGCTTACTTGACATGTTCTGACTATACTTATAACTATTACACATTTAAAAAATAAGATGTTCTCCTCTCTCTCTGTCTGTCTCTCTCTGTGTCTCTCTCCAAAACAAAAAAATAAGATGTGTCTATCTCATAAAAAGATGTTTCTCTGTATTTCTCTTGCCTTGTTTACATAGTTCAAAAATTCTCTATAATAAGGTGATAAATTTATTTATAATTTTATACCTCATATTATGATAAAAGAAAAGTTAAAGGCCTCTGGCACAAAGTTATGTCTGGGACTGTAATAAACTTTCATGCTAATTATGACCTATACTACATAATCTTTTGTACTGACATGGTAGTTTTTGTACTGTTTCAAGGTCATAGTTTGTATTACAGTTTCTGGCCAGAACTAAAATTATCTTGTGTTTCCTCTTAATCCCACAACACAACTATAGACATCTCTCTACTAATTAACCATTTTCGTAGGCTTTGGAAGAGATTCCCCTGGACTCACACTGATGTAAAAATAGAGTGATTCTCCACTCTATCTCTGGTGCTGGTTCTATAAGCCTTAATTTCACATATCAATATCAAGGTTAACAAGATCAAGTTATTTTAACTAGTTTTGTCTATTTATTTAAACTCTATCTGAATGTGATATAAGAATCAAAACTAAGCCTTTATTTTGTTACACAGGACACCTGTTTACAACTATAGGTTTCTTAAATGTTATACTCATATGTTTTCCTATTGGATAAGACTTTTATTTATTTGCCATAAACTTATTCTAATAAATAAAACTGGGTCTAATTACATAAAATATATTTCATTGTATTATATAACCAGTATAATTCTATACAACACAATTTCACTATGTTTATAAAATAAACAACTGATAATAAATGATCAAGACTAATCAAAGTTTTAGCCTTTCAGCCTAACATACTTTCATTAGTTCTCCTAAAGATAAGACTTTTTTAAAAAATATATTTTATTTATTTATTTGCAAGCAGAGAGAGAGAGAGAAAGACAGAGAGGCAGACACAGAGAGAATGGGCACACCAGGGCCTCTAGCCACTGCAAATGAATTCCAGATGCATGTGCCCCTTGTGCATCTGGCTTACATGGGCTCTGGAGAATCGAACCGGGATCCTGTGGCTTGGCAGGCAAACTCCTTAACCGCTAAGCCATTTCTCCAGCCCTAAAGATAAGACTTTTTTATTTATTTTTATTTTTTTATTATTTTTTTGGAGAGAGACAGAGAGAGAGAGAGAGAGAGAGAGAGAGAGAGAGAGAGAGGAAGACAGAGATGGGCGCGTCATCAGTGTCTGAGCTGCTGCGAAAGAAATCCAGATGTGTGCGCCCCCTTGTGGTCAAGTGCGGCATTGCGCCCTTGCGTCACTTTGCATCTGGCTAAACGTGGGACCTGGAGATTGGAACCGCTGGAGATTGGAACCAGTGTTCTTAGGCTTAGGAGGCAGGCGCCTTAACCCCTAAGCCATCTCTCCAGCCCAAGATAAGACTTTTTGATCTTTGGACCAAGTAAGTAAAGACCATGAACCTTCTATATTAAAAACTTAACACACACACACACACACACACACACACACACACAAAAATCCTTTAAACTTAAATTTCAAAATTAATTAATTTCTTAATCTCTGTCATATCTGAATTTAAAATAATTTAAGATATTTCAAATATTGCTTCAATACTAATCTCATACTTTCTACCTCACCTAAACCAAATCTTTATATTTCCATAAATTCTAGTTAACCTCCCATCAAAGTTAACAACTCCTTCTTCTTTACCCAGGACCTATATTATTTTTTTTCTGCCTTAAATATAATGTTCATGTCACCTGTAAATGTCATGCCACATGCAAGAAAACTCATACATGAATAACCAGGTCATAATGGCTAATAGATTGGACATGATCTAGGCGTTTCTTTCCTAATGGCTCTGATAAGTATCACTCTCCTGAAGAGCTGCCTCCTTGCCTGTTCGTAAGATCGATGTGGGATAACAGCTAACTATGTACACAAACTACAAAATAAAGTTTGGAAAATGGGAAACTAAAAGCTAAAACTCCCTAAAGCCACACCTGTATGACTAAGACTTCAGTGATGGACTATAATGATTATGGAGAGCTAAATGTTACCAATCCAGAGCCAATCATATTTTGGGTTATATTCACCTTTTTTAATGGCCAATAATATTTCTCTACATGTGACCTGACATCTCTCTGTGACCAACTAAGATATCTATTACTATAAATTAAAAAATCTGAGTGGGGGGGGCTGGAGAGATGGCTTAGCAGTTAAGGTGTTTGCCTGCAAAGCCAAAGGATCCCGGTTCAATTCTCCAGGACCCACGTAAGCCAGATGTCCAAGGGGCACATGCATCTGGAGTTCGTTTGCAGTGGCTAGAGGCCCTGGTGTGCCCATTCTCTCTCTGTCTGCTTCTTTTCTATCTCTCTATCTCTCTTTGCTTGCAAATAAATAAATAAATAATTGAAAAAAAATCTGAGCCGGACATGGTGGGGCATGCTTTTAATCCCAGCACTCAGGAGGCAGAGGTAGGAGGATGGCTGTGAGTTCAGTGCCACCCTGAGACTACATGGCAATTCCAGATCAGCCTGAGCTAGAGTGAGATCCTACCTCAACCCCCCCCAAAAAAAACCAAAACCAAAACAAACAAACAAACAAACAAAAACCTCACAGCTCTACTCCCTTCAAGTTAAACCTATCCTGTCTCTGACATGTACATTATTCCCCTGATTATGATAATATTCACCCTCTCTTTTGGTCCTTGCATACTCAGATGCCTCATTGAATTCCTCCAAGACAGAATAAATGCCTTCCCTTCATGACGGAATCACTGTATTCCTCAGGACCACTGAATATCAGCCCCTGAGCCTCCAACCTCCACCAGACTGCGTGGGACACCTGGAGAGATCTACTACCCCCTGCAGCTTTGAAATGGTTGGAAGATGAGTCGCCAACCCCATTCCCGCCCTCATAGTCCTCCCCTAAATGCCCCCCAACAACCCCAATTCTCCCCAATCTTTTGTATCGTTCCAGAGTCCGAAAGTGGAAAGGGAAAGACCAGGGCAGAAAGGCACAGTGGTGATGAGGGCAAGAGAGGAGCAGGGTGGCAGGAGAATGAACAAAAACTAAGTATGTATGAACTACCACGTGCATCTCCTTGTAATGAACAATCCAAAATTGAGCTCAAGACTGCAACTCCATCCACAATAGCATTACAAAGAGCAGAATACTTGGCGATAAACTTTAAAAAGATGTACAAGCTCCCATCAGACAATTCCAAAGCATACTGCAAGAAACTGCAATTTACCTACATAAACAGAAAGCACCCCACATCCACGGATTAGTTGGAGATGATGGCTGAGGAGATGGCAGCAGTGATGGCACAGTGACCTAGAGGCTCAGACAACACTTCAGAACCCCAGGAAAGTCTCATCAGAGCTGACTCTCGAGTTCATACGGAAGGAACCCAGGATAGCCAGAAGATCTGGAAAAGAAACAAAGTAGGAAGAGTGAGAGTCCCAACTGCCCGACACCTTAAGACAACCAAGACAGAGTGTTCTGGTACACAGAGAAACATAACAGTATTTATCACCACACAAGCATGGTCAACTGAGGTTTTTAAAAATATTTTATTTTTTATTCATTTTATTTAAGGGGGGGGAGAGAAAGAGCCAGAGAGAGAGAGAGAGAGAGAGAGAGAGAATGGGTGCATGAAGGCCTCCAGCTGCTGCAAATGAACTCCAGATGCATATGCCACCTTGTACATCTGGCTTATATGGGCCCAGGGGGGTTAAACCTGGGTCCTTTGGCTTTGCAGGCAAGCGCCTTAACCGCTAAGTCATCTCTCCAGCCCTCAACTGAATTTTACAAGGGTTTCAAGACCATGCATGAGTAAAGACAGGCCTTTTATTTTATTTTAATTGTTTTTTTTTTTTTTTTTGGTAGGGTCTCACTCTAGCCCAGGCTGACTTGGAACTCACTCAATAGTTCCAGGTTGGCCTTGAACTCACAGTGGTCCCCCTACCTCTGCCTCCCAAGTGCTGGGATTAAAGGTGTCTGTCACCAGACCTGGTTCTAATTTTTAAATTATTTACTGACTTTTAAAATAAAAAGGTTGTATTCTTAGACTCCTCTCCCCCCTTCCCCAATTCTTCTCTGAGGGTCTTCTTTGGTGGGGTTATTGGTATTTATTGTGAGGACCAAGAGGCTACAGTCCAAGGCTTTTTTTTTTTTTTCGAGGTTGGGTCTTTAGCCTAGGCTAGACCTAGCAACGATTCTCCTACCTCTGCCTCCCAAGTGCTGGGATTAAAGGCATGTACCACCACACTTGGCTTAAAATTTTTATTCATTGGTGTGCATAAGCATGTCAGGGTCTCTTGGCATTTCAAAATGAATGTCCATCCAGATTTCTGTGGGTGGCCTGGGGAATCGAATCAGGACTGATGGGCTTTGCAAGCAAGTGCCTTTAACCACTGAACCATCTCCCCAGTCAAGCAATGGGCAGTCATCAGCCACGTCCAAGGACCCAAGCTGAGTAAGAAGGAAATGGTGTCTTGTGAAACCTGGCCACCCACATGCCATGTCTACAGCAGCATTTGACAGACAAGAGGTGGAAATAACCTAAATGTCCACCAACTGACAAGTGGAAAAACAATAGGCAAATCCAGACCGCAGTGCATCGTTAAGTCCAAAAAGGAAGCCCTGATATATGCTAAGACCTGGGTGAACCTTGGGAACTTTACTCTGAAGGACAGGAATAGATGAGCGGTTTTGGGAGACTAGAGGGAAGACAAGGTAGGGTCAATCTTTTTTTTTTTTTTTTTTTTTTTTTAGGGGGAATGTTATAAAAATGTTCTGGTGTTCCAGGGAGAGGTAGTGAGTGCCCTTTGGGGCTCATCTTAGTTCCTAACACACCCTGTGCCCTGCACATCCTGTCACCAGCTCTGCCTGTATTCCCCTGCAGGAAGTGCAGAGCCCCAAGTCGGTGGCCTCCCCAAGCACATTGAACAAACAGAGATTTCTGCCTATGTGCTTCAGACCATTCAAGGAGAACGAAGGCGACAGGCAAAGCTCACCCCGAGATGGACAATAATTTCCAGTTGGGTGATGGTCCTGTTTTGGTTTGTGGTACTGGGATGAAATCTAAAGGCTCCCACATGCCAGCTTGCTGGTTTTGTGACCTTTGACAGCCTCACAGGAGCAGAGCAGCCCAAAATGCATGGCACACTATTCACAGGCTCTGGGGCTACAGGTTGCCAAAGCCAACACCAAGATGGCCAAAGCAGGTCAATGGGACACCAACTTCCACCTTCATTCCCTCAAAAGTCCCCATGAGTTGATAGGAGCTGTTATGATCCCTGTATCACGAGATGCCTGGCTCCTTTACTGACTGTACGCCACAGAGTTGGCGCCACCAGCTCACATGCTCTGGTCACCTACTCAGATGCATGCTCTCCAATGAGCTGGTGTCTCCTCTGGTAAGATTCGGAAGGACAAGTCTTTTGCTTTTTTTTTTTTAAAAAAAACTTTTGTTGTGTTTTTACTAATTATGTTAATTCTTCAGTTTCTTCAGCCAGAATTGGTTCTGTGATGTATGCTGGGGCCAGAATAGAGGCTCTGCACTCCCTTCCCTTCTGTGCACTGGATTTAAATCTGTCTTTGCGAAATGTACTTGTTCCTTTTGTCTTACTCAGCCTTGCTCTGCCCCAAAGCCTTGCTCCAAGGTCTCCGGAGGACTAGAGGGCCTTCTTGCTGGGACATCCAGCTCCAGCTCAGAGCTTTCAACAGGGCCCAGCAGTGCCTAACCTGCTATGTATGTGGTGTAGTTTGTTCCCCCACTGTCACCATAGCAACAGGTCTTGCTGGATCCTTCCCTCCATACCCCACCACTACACATGGAACTGAAAGCAATGGGTTTGCATCTTGGTGAGTGAGAAACTCAAACACAGCCAAGACATAAAAGAGGAGAAAGGTTCTTTGCCTGAAACAGGCGAGTAAGACACAGGAGTAATTTCCAAAGCAATGCCTGTTCTCTCCAAACATAGGAAGCAAGTAGACTTTATTTAGGGAGACTATTCATGTCCACACAGGGGTCAGTCTATCATGAATCATGCTCAGTTAAGAACTGCATTCCAGTCAGGCCTTTAATCCCAGCATTCGCCAGGCAGATAGGAGGATCACTGATCATTGTGAGTTCGACACCACCCTGAGACAACATAGTGAATTTTGAGGCCCTACCTCAAAAAAAAAAAAAAAAAAAAAAAAAAAAAAAAAAAAAAGGCTGGAGAGGCTTAGTGGTTAAAGTGCTTGCGTGCAAAGCCAAAGGACCCAGGTTTGACTCCTCAAGACCCGCGTAAGCCAGATGCACAAAGGGGTGCACATATCTGGAGTTCGTTTGCAGTAGCTGGAGGCCCTGATGCGCCTATTCTGTCTCTCTCTTTACCTGCCTATTTCTGTATCTCTCTCTCAAGTAAATAAATAAAAATAAAATATTTTTAAAAATTAAAAATTAAAAAAAATAAAAGAACTGCATTCTGTTTTTTGTTTGTTTGTTTGTTTGTTTTTTAGTTAGGGACTCCCTCTAGTCCAGGCTGACCTGGAATTCACTATATAGTCTCAGGGTGGCCTTGAATTTATGGTGATCCTCCTACCTCTGCCTCCCCAGTGCTGGGATTAAAGGCGTGCACCACCATGCCTGGCGGTAAGAACTGCATTCTTGTTCACACTCAGCTTAAGGTCATAATTTAAAAAGTAAACAAATTTGTATATTCATAGCCCAAAGTCATAGAGAATGTACGTAAAGGGTTAAAAGTAATGGACAGAAGTGCTTCTGGGCATGCTCAGCTTGCACCATAAAGTTTTGGTTGAAAATGAAGGACAGAGCCGGGCGTGGTGGCGCACGCCTTTAATCCCAGCACTTGGGAGGCAGAGGTAGGAGGATTGCCGTGAGTTCAAGGCCACCCTGAGACTACATAGTTAATTCCAGGTCAGCCTGGGCCAGAGTGAGACCCTACCTCGAAAAACCAAAAAAAAAAAAAAAAAAAAAAAAAAAAAAGAAAATGAAGGACAGGACATTTTGAAGGGGCTTTACACAGGAGCCTGCTCATGATGGTGCCTGCTTACTAGACAACATGCCCAGCTCTGCTTCAGGCATGCCCAAGCCCTTCAGTGTGTTTGTCCTTTCCTTCCTGAGTTGTTTTTTTAAACTTTTTATTGACAACCTCCTTACATATAAACAATATTCCATGATTATATTAATCCCAGTATCCTCCGTTTTCCCCCTCCACTGAATTCCTTTATGGGTTTTTAATTTTTTTGTTTTGTTTGCTTTTCTGAGGTAGGGTCACACTTTAGCTCAGGCTGACCTGAAATTGTCTTAGGTTGGCCTTGAACTCACAGCAAACCTTCTACCTCTGCCTCTCAGGGGCTGGGATTAAAGGCGTGCGTCACCATGCCCAGGGAGATTTTTAATTTTTTAAGATTTATTTGCTCATTTATTTGTGTGGTGTGGGCGGGGGGAGGTGGCCACTTCTGTTGTGAGGACTCAGGACACGCCCTCCAGCTCACACACTTCTGGGCTCAACCACCACTACCCATCAGATCCACTGCACTGCCTTCTCAGATGAACTGGTGATCCTAAGAAGGCTCTTCCTCTGAGCACATGCGTCCCCCTCTGCCATTGCTGCTCATTCTTCCAGAACCTCCAAAACCTGAAAAGGTGCTGGGATTAAAGACGTGTGCCACCACGCCCGGCTTTTTTTTTTTTTAATTAATTGACATTATTATTTCTTTTTTGAGACAGAGTCCCACTGTGAAGCCTAGACTGTTCTGGAACTCTTGTGCCTCCTGACAGCCTAAGGGCTGGGATAATCACATACAACTGGTGAGAAGTATTTTTGTACCCTCTGTAACAAAGTATTTCTATACCACAAAAGATGTTGTGTGTGTGCCATTGATGAAGGAGCCCTGCTCACCCCTTGGGATAAGGTTAATACTTAAAGGGAAGGTTTATTTATTTTTATTTTTTTGAGGTAGGGTCTCAATCTAGTCCAGGCTGACCTGGAACCCCCTAGGTAGTCTCAGGGTGGCCTTGAACTCATGGTGATCCTCCCACCTCTGCCTCCCAAGTGCTGGGATTAAGGCATGCGCCACCACCACGCCCGGCTCAAAGGGAAAATTTTTGTTCTTCAGCAAAGATCTTTTTAACACAGAAACTATAGCTCTTGCCTCAAAGGGTATTGCAGGGGTTTCTCTGGAATGATTAATCCAACACCAGTGAGAATGGAAAAGAGTTTATTTACCTGGGGGCTGAAGCTGGGATTGCTCCCAAAGAAACTTCAGCTGGGAGCTGTAAATAAACTGCTGGACTGCAAATTGTCAGGCTGGCACACAAGCTGAGGATTCTCCTGGCTCCTCCTCCCATTGTTGTAAGTGCATTGGGATCACAATGCATGCACCACTTTGCATTCAGCTTTATGTGTGTGCTGGGGAATAGATCCTAGGCTGGCACACTTTGCAAGCAAGCACCTTTAAGTGCTGGGATATCTTGTCAGCTCCCTACATGAAGTTTTTATAGCAACAGAACAGAGAAAGTCATAAATCAAAATACTTTTCAAAGACAGTGATAGAAACATCAGGTTTGCAGGTTACAGCAAAGAGTGAAATTTTTTTTTCTGTAGACTTCAGATGCTATCTGATGACATTCTACGACTTGGGGTTGGTTGGAAGCTAGGTGGTCTGTTGGTACATTTCAAAAGGTTTTACCTAAGTCACTTGGTATTGGGTCACACACAGAGAAGTGGGCAGTAAGTGGCCATTTAAGGGGTTAAAAATGACCCAAGAAAACATGGCTGTAGCTCTGCAGCATTCCAGCTCTCCAGTCACTGAAGTTCCCAGCAGTCAATTGCCTTGTAGATGCAGCTTCTTTAGAATAATCTTTTGTACCAGACATTGGTTCCATGAAAATGAAATGAAGGAGAAACTGACATTTCCATTTGCTTGGTGAGTGTGGTAATTTGAATAGATTGCCCCTAGTTTATTCAGTGTTTAATTAGTTTGTAGTTTGCATCTGCAGCCACCTGGCTAAAGGCAGTGTCACTGGGTGAATCTTAGGGTCCAGCCCTAAGGTGTGGTGGTGGGTTTGAAATCCCAATCTAAAGATATGCCAAGTGCCTAGTTCCTGAAGTGTGCTGTGTGGCCTTTGGCTTTGGACTTGTGGCTTCTCTGTCTCTCTGCTAGGACCTGTGAAGGCAGGCCAGCTTCTTCTGCCATTATGGAACTTCCCCTGGATCTGTAAGCTTTAATAAATCCCTTCCTTCCATAACTGTGCCTGGCTTGGAAGTTTAACTCAGCGGACCTGAAGCTGTCTGCCACAGTGAGCCCATCAGTGTTCTTTCTGTCTCTGGCTGCAGCCATGACTGTCTTCCCATCTCAGACACAGGACACATGAGGGGTGCATGTCATTACTGATCCTGTGAGAATGCGAACCCGGGTAATGTACAAAATACAAAATTAAACCCAAAGTGGAAAAAGCATTCTAGAATAAGTAGTAGGCATGGTATACACCAAGAGTGAAGCAAAAATAAACTACACTTTATACTCTATGATGGGCAGTGACAATTTTTATTTTTCTACCATCTAAATTAGACCTGAATTAATTAAACCTCAAGTCAGTTAATGCAGAGATAAGCATCGGTAACTGTTGTGTGCTCAGTCCTAAATGGCACCCCTGTATCATCCCCTCTAAGGCTCAGGGAACATTGCAGAAGAGGGAGCAGAAAGAATGTAAGAGCCAGAGGATGGGGAGGAGTGTTGTGGGGTGCTGTCTTTTGGACGTGACATGGCCGTTGCACTCATGACCTCACAGCAGCTGTGGTTTCCTGCACAAGGTTGAGCCCTGTCAGCATTCTATTATTGATGGGGGAGGAACGGATGAGACTCTCATCCCTCCCTAGGAGCTATTAGCAGTCAACAGTTACTGAGGGAGAGGTTGTCATGGTATTCCAGTGGTCTAGCCACTGTTAAGTTGCCCATGCTCCAGTGAACAGTCCCTCACTCATGTCCGTGCAAGAAACCACACACACACACACACACACACACACACAAAGATATGAAAGTAGGAAACAGACTAGTCGGGGGCGGGGGAAGGTTTACCAGGAGTACATGGGAGATAAGAGAAGGTAATAGGGGTAGATGTGATCAAAATATATACATGTATGAAATTGTCAAAAATAAAATGTTTTAAATATTTTTATTTTTATTTATTTGAGAAAGAGAGGGAGAGAGAAAGAGGCAGAGAGAGAGAGAGAGAGAGAGAGAGAGAGAGGGAATGAGCCTCCAGCTGCTGCAAATGAACTCCAGACGCATTTGTCACCTTATGCATCTGGCTTAGGTGGATCCTGGAGAGTTGAACCTGGGTCCTGGGGAGTTGAACCTGGGTCCTTTGGCTTTACAGACAAGTGCCTTAACTGCTAAACCATTTCTCCAGCCCTCAAAAATATTTCTTTTTAGAATTTTTTTTTATTATTTTCAAGGAGACAGAGAGAGAGAGAGAGAGATTGGGCACACCAAGGCCTCCCACCCTGCAAACAAACTCCAGATACATGTGCCACTTTGTGCATCTGGCTTTACAATGAATGGGTAGTAGGGGATTGAACCCTGGGCCATCATGTTTGCAAACAAGTATCTTTAACCACTGAGCCATCTCTCCATTCCCCCCCAAATAAATTTATATATATTTGATAGAGAGAGAGAGTATCGGTACACTAGGCCTTTTGCTACTGTAAAAAACAAAAAACAAAACAAACAAACAAACAAAAACCTCCAAACACATGAGCCACTTAGTGTGTCTGGCTTTACACTGGGTAGTGGGGAATTTAACCCAGGCTGTCAGGCTTTACAAGCAAGCGCCTCTAACCACTGAGCAATCCCTTCAGCCCCCCCCCAAATAATATTTAATTCATTAAAAAAAAATAGGGTGGCCTTTGTGCAGGTATTTGTGCGAGTACCCAGCTTCTTACTAGCTGCCTTCCCTGCAGGGCATTGAATGGGGTCTGCAAGATTGAGAAGAACTGGGGTGACTAGAACTTGATCCCTGGTGAAGGTTTATTAACATCAAATTGTCTAAAAGGATCCATGGCAATTCTGTGGCAGAAAGGCAGGATGAAGTGACAGGAATCCTCTGGAGACCCGTTAAAGAAAGACAAGCTCACGCATACTTTGTGGGGTTGGATCTTTACAGGTGTTATGGGGTCCGGTGTTGCACAAGTAAGATCATCGACTCACGGAATGTGAGGCCAAGTTTTATTGGGAAAAAAGAAAGAAAAGAAAAAGAAGAAAAACTGGTGGACACCAGGATTACACCTTAGTTGGGGGGGGAGTGGGTCTTTGGGTGCAGAAGGGAGTTGTTTGGAGCGTCAGCTTTTATTGGAAAAAACTACACAATGTTTATTGCAAAAACAGGATGGGCGTTAAACCATAAATCACAATTCACAGGTTGCAGTTACAGCCATAAAAGTAATTTAAACATCAAGGGGAATTGGTGCATTGCGGCAGGAGCACTCCATTCTTAGAAGATTAAACAAATTTGTGAATCAGTTACATTAGCGCCTGGGGTGTGGGTGGAGGGTGTTAGGCCAGAGTCTCCAAGTGTCTTGCTTATCTGCCCTTAAGGATTTTGCTTAACAATGCAGGCCCAGGGTAATGCTATTCAAACCAGCAGAGCATCCTGTTTATCTACTATCCCCACCTGCTCAAGCAAGTGTAAAGTGACTTCTATTTTTCTCTAAGCTTGATGTAAAGAAATAATAACATTTTGCTCTCTTTACACAGGCTGACGAGAACCACACTGCACTGAGGACTGTCACTGTGGATGCTGCCGAGTTTATATGTGGCTGTTTATATCTAGGTCCTGACAGGATCTAGAATCACTGTGGAGGCAAGCCTCTGGTCATGCCTGTAGTACCTGGGAAGGATTAATTTAATCAGGTTAATTAAGGTGGGAAGAACCAGACTAACTGTGGGTAGCACCATTCTTGAAGCTATAGTCCTGGACTGGATAGAAAGAAGAAAGCTGGGCTGGAGAGATGGCTCAGCAGTTAAGGCACTTGCCTGCAAAGCCTAATGACCCGAGTTTGATTACCCAGTACCCACGGAAAGCCAGATGCAATGTGGCGCACACATCTGGAGTTCGTTTGCAGCTGCTAGAGGCCCTGGTACGCCCATTCTCTCTCTCTCTCTGCTTGCAAATAAATAAGTAAATAAATATTTAAAAAGGAGAAAGCAGATCAGTTGTGGTACCGCATGCCTTTAACCCCAGCACTTGGCTCGAGGCCACCCTGAGACTACATAGTGAATTCCAGGTCAGCCTGGGCTAGAGCAAAACCCTACCTCAAAAAAAATATATATATAAATAAAAAAGCAGAAAGCTAGTTAAGCAGTAGCATTCTTTGTTCCTGATTATGGATACAATATAACCAGCTGCCTCAAGCTCCTACCGCCATTCCTTCCCCACCATGATGCATTGCAACCTCAACCAGGAGCTGAAAATAAATGAACTGCTTCTTCTCGGTATTTAGTCACAGCCACACAATGAGAAGACAGTCAAGGAAGACAAGTTGAAATAATATGGACATTGCCAAATGGCACTATCTGAAATTTGGGGTGGCACTGCCATTGAGGAAAACTATTATCTGCAAAAATAATTGCTAGCTAATGAGTAGGTGGTAAATCCCATTATTGTGGGTTGACATGCTTAAGTGCATCTATGTGCAAGCACCTGATTCCATGGTTCCTGGGCATGGAGACAGAGTTGAAACATATGCCAGATGAGGGAGGCCAAAAGGTGACTGACTACATAATGCAGAACTCCGAAGAGGATTGTTAATCATCTGTCTTGCTGTGCCAAAATACATGAGAAAATAATAATAATAATATATATATTTTTTCAAGGTAGGGTCTCACTGACCTGGAATTCACTATGTAGGCTCAGGGTGGCCTCGAAATCACAGCAATCCTCCTACCTCTGCCTCCCGAGTGCTGGGATTAAAGGTGTCCACTACCATGCCCAGGAAGAAAATAATTTTTTTGTGTGGTTTTTCGAGGTAGGATCTAGCTCCAGCTGACCTGGAATTCACTCTGTACTCTCAAGGTGGCCTCAAACTCATGGCAATCCTCTTACCTCTGCCTCCTAAATGCTGGGATTAAAGGCATCCACCACCATGCCCGACCAGAGAAAATATTTTAAAGGAAGAATTTCTTTTGATACACAACTTCAGAGGCTTTAGTCAACAGTCACTTGGTCCTGTTACCTCAAGCTCTGCGGTGGTAAGACAGAGCATTGAGTGGAGAGCACATGGTGGAGCAAAATGACCCACTCATGGCCCATGGTTGGAGATAGTGGAAGAGGAAGGGACCAGGGACAAGATATGCCCTTCAAGGTCACACCACCACTGATCCACTTCCTTCAGCCAGGTCCCACCCTTTAGTCTCCACCACTTCTCAGTATTGCCATCTCATGAGGCTGGAGCTCTCAGGATCCAATCACTTTCCAAAAGCCCTTTGGCTGGCCACTGAGCCTTCAACACGTGAGCCTTTCAGAGATATTTCATATTCCAGCTGGAGAAACAAAAAGGCTTAAAAGTACAAGACTCCCACACTTCAGCAATTACACCCTAACAATTTAGAGCCTGACCACTGTGACTTGATATCTGTACAGCCTTTGAGAGTGTAATTCCTAAACCAGGCGTGGTGGTGTATGCCTGTAATCCCAGCACTTGGGAGACAGAGGTAGGAGGAGGATCACTGTGAGTTCGAGGCTACTCTGAGACTACAGAGTGAATTCCAGGTCAGCATGGGCTAGAGTGAGACCCTACCTCAAAAAAACACAAGTAAAACAAGAGAGAGAGAGAAACTCCTAAAGTCCCATGGCATCCCCTCAAAAGGCTGGTTTCAAGAACATCTAATGCTCTAAAACATACTGATTAGGGCCTGGAGAGATGGCTTAGCGGTTAAGCACTTGCCTGTGAAGCCTAAGGACTCTGGTACGTGGCTCCATTTCCCAGGACCCATGTAAGCCAGATGCACAAGGTGGCACATGCATCTGGAGTTTGTTTACAGTGACTGGAGGCCCTGGTGCGCCCATTCTCTCTCTATCTGCCTCTTTCTCTCTCTGTCTGTTGCTCTCAAATGAATAAAAAAATAAACAAAAAAATTTTTTAAACATACTGATTACCAAGATAGTGGGATGCCCACTTATCTATCCAGATATGGCCCCATGCACATGACTTATGAGATAAGATCAAGTATGTTTCCTTAACTTTGTGTGTGTGTGTGTGTGTGTGTGTGTGTACACAGTATGTGTAGTGCAGTGTCGTGTGTGGTGTAGGTGTATGTGTTTGTTCTGATGCAACACCCCGTGTGCTCACCTGGGGTGCTCTGAGGGCTCGCCTCACTGGCTGTTGTTGCCTTGTGATGGGAGTCTCATTGATTCTGGAGCTTGCTGTCTGCAAGCCCCAGCAATTCTCCAGTCTCTGGTTCTCACAGGACTAGGGTTCTGTAACATGCCCAGCTGATTAAATGGGTTCTAGAGATTCAAATTCAGACAGTCTCAGGCCTACATATTTGCACACTTAACCACTGAGCAATCTCTCAGCCCTCCCTTAACTTTTGTACAGAATTTCCATTCCCTCTAGGGTCAGGGAGCAATGGCTTCTCTGAGTATTTGCCGGTTGTTTCTGTCTCTCCTGCAGCATATATTCCTTTTCTTTCTTTTCTTTCTCTCTTTCCTCAAACTCTTTGCAATCCTTCTATCTCTGCCTCCCAAGTGCTGGGATTAAAGGCGTGCGCCAGCCCCCGCCCCCTGACTTTTTTCTTTCTTTCTTTGTTTTGTAGACCCAGGCTGGCTTTGAACTCAAGGCCATCCTCCTACCTCTGCCTCCCAAGTGCTGGAATTAAAGGTGTGTGCCACCATGACTGGCCAATATATATATATATATATATATATATATGTGTGTGTGTGTGTGTGTGTGTGTTTTTTTTGAACAACATGCTTTTTGTACTTTTATTTTATTTATTTATTTTATAGATTTGTTTATTTTTATCATTTTTTATTTTTATTTATTTATTTATCGAGACAGAGAGAGAAAGAGAGGAGAATGGGCACACCAGGGCCTCTAGCCACTGCAAATGAACTCCAGATGCATGCGCCACCATGTGCATCTGACTTATGTGGAACCTGGAGAATTGAACCGGGATCCTTAGGCTTCGCAGGCAAATGCCTTAACTGCTAAGCCATCTCTCCAGCCCGTTATTTATTTATTTATTTATTTTGGTTTTTCAAGGTAGGATCTCACTCTAGCCCAGGCTGAACTGGAATTCAGTATGTAGTGTCAGGGTGGCCTCGAACTCATGGTGATCCTCCTATTTTTGCTTCCTGATGCTGGGATTCAAGGTGTTTGGCACCATGCCCAGGTACATTTTCTTTCTTTTAATTTAAATTTAATTTTTATTTGCATGTGTATGTATATATGTGTGGGTATACCAAGGTCTCTTGCTCTTACAAATGAATGTCTGTCCAGATTTATGTGGGTGGCTGGGGAATTGAACCCAAGCAAGTACCTTTAACTGCGGAGCCATCTCCTCAGCCTCAGAAATTATTTAGTATGAAAATATATGTATGTATATATGTATGAGTCACAAGAGTTGTCTGTGCTCTACCACTTTGCATCAGGTTTAATGAAGAAAAGGTTGGTTTTTGTTGTTGTTTTGTTGTTGTTCTTTAGCAAAGATCCTGGGTGCTGGAGAATTGAACCCAGGCTGGTAGGCTTTCTTGAGCAAGTACCTTTAACCAATGAACAATCTCCCCAGCCCAACTTTTTTTTTTTTTTTTTTTTTACTGAAACATGGGTACTAGAGATCAAACTTAGGTCCTCATTCTTGCATAGTGAGTGAGCTATCTCCTCAGACCATATATTCTTTTAAAAAATATTTTAAGGGTTGGAGAAATGGCTTAGTGGTTAAAGTGTTTGCCTGCAAAGCCAAAGGATCCCGGTTCGATTCTCCAGGACCCACGTAAGCCAGATGCACAAGGGGGCACATGCATCTGGAGTTCGTTTGCAGTGGCTGGAGGCCCTGGCAAGCCCATTCTCTCCCTCTCTCTTTCTCTCTCTCTCCCTCTTTCTCTCTCTTAAACAAGTAAATGAATAAAATATATTTTAAAAATATTTTAAAAGCCGGGCATGGTGGTACATGCCTTTAATCCTGTTATGCCCAGTTCACCACACCCCCTGTGACCACCAAGGAAGACCAAACACGTATGCAAACGCAAAGAGCTTTTACTCGGGCTTAAGCTCAGTCTCTTGCCTCCACCAACGCAGTGGATCTATGCAAAGAGCCAAGAAAATCAGAATGGCGGGCTTTTTATTGAGGTTTGAGCAAGGGGGAGAGGACTATCACCCACGCAACCACATTATTGGCTAATTTGAACATTAACTGTACTTGGGGGTTCTTGATTGGTCTTAGGATTTTGAAGGGCTAGGTCTAGGGGAATTTCAAACTTAATTGGCTCAGCAAACAGCGGTTACATTTGAACAGGTTGGCACGCACAACGATTACATTCATTTGATTGGTTGACATTTACAAAACTCTGAGACGGTGGATCTTATTGGGCTATCCAGCCCAGGACAGCAAGAATGTTGAGTCATGCTCACACAGCAAGTTTATGGTTTTTCCTGGTACCGCTTGTTCTTCCCTTGATTCCGGGAACTCGCCCCTGTGGCCTACAGAGTGACTGAGGCCTGTCATGGTGCTACTCTGGCCTGGGTCTTTCAAATCCCAGCACTCGGGAGGCAGAGGTAGGAGGATTGTCGTCGCTGTGAGTTCGAGGCCACCCTGAGACTACAGAGTGAATTCTAGGTCAGCCTGGGCTAGAGTGAGACCTTACCTCGAAAAACCAATATATATTTATTTATTTATTTATGAGAGGGTGTGTGTGTGGAGCTTCAGGTCCCCTGGTCCTCCTGGCACTTGCAATTGAACTCCAGATGCATGTGCCATGTCGTGCATCTGGCTTCACATGAGCACTGTGGAATTGAAATTTGGCAAGCCGGCTTTGTAAGCAAGCATCTTTAACTACTGAGCCATTTCCCCCAGCTTCATATATTCTATTTATTTATTTATTTAAGAGAGAAAGAGGGAGAGAGAGAGAGGGACATAGAGAGAGAGAGGGACATAGAGAGAGAGAGAGGGAGAGAATGGGCACCCCAGGGCCTCCAGTTGCTTCATATGCCACCTTGTGCAACTGGCTTACATGGGTCCTGAGGAATCAAACCTGGGTCCTTTGGCTTTGCAGGCAAGCACCTTAACTGCGAAACCATCTCTCCAGCTCCCATATATTCTTTAGTGAAACTTTTATATCAATTTTGATCTAGTAAACCCTTTTACTTCCATGTCTTTGCCTCATCATTCCCTGCATGACATTTTGGTGGACCATAGAGGGACTCCCATTCTCTTGGCCTCTCATCACTCTGGTGCGTGTGGTCAGCAGAGAGGTCCATGACAACTAAGGGTCTCTACCTGGGGCAGCACTCCAGTGAAACTTGAAGGCCTCTGAGCACTGACTCCAGACTGCCATCATCCATCCCGGTGGGAGCTAAGGTCCCTTTGGCTCCTGGTGGAAAGCCTTACTTGCCACTTGCAACTGAAGACCCCAGACCAGGGCTATCTTTGGTGGGATCTGAAGGCAATAGAAAAAGAATGGCTACTACAGTCCATAGAAAAAGGAAGATTGAGCCGGGCATAGTGGCGTATGCCTTTACCCCCAGCACTTTGGAGGCAGAGGTAGGAGGATCGCCATGAGTTCAAGGCCAGTCCGAGACTACATAGTGAATTCCAGGTTAGCCTGAGCTAGAGTGAAACCCTATCCTCAAAAAGAAAAAGAAGGATTGTGAGTCTAATCCATGAGAGTAGGGATTTACTTGTTCTCCTGGGAGTGCCCCTCAGTCTGGTCATTTGGAGCCATTGGTAGCATGAGCCCCTAGAGGGTAAATCTGCATATTTATGAGAACTCCCTCCTCCCTCTTCCCTCCTTTTCCTGTTCTGATATTTATCACTGCTCTTTAGAGCAGAAGGGAGGAGAACATTGACCTGTACCGTGCCTGCTGTTTTCCCCTCCTGGCCAAATTTCCTGATCCAGGGGACCTGAAGGTACTGGGCATTTACTTTCTCCAGGACGGTGAGTCCCCCCTTCCTTGTTTTTTGAAATTTATTTATAAGAGAAAGGAGAGAGAGAGCACCAGGGATCTCTTGTCACTGCAAATGAACGCCAAATACATGCGCCACTTTGTGCCTCTGGCTTTATATGGGTACTGGGGAATTGAACCTGGGCTGGAAAGCTTTGCAAGCAAGCCCTTTTACCACTGAGCTTTCTTTCCTTTATCACTAGTTTACAATTGTAAACCTTTCTCTTTGAGGTCTATCTGGCCTGACCAGTTGGACAAGTTTTTCTCAGAAGATGCCCTTGATTCAGGCCTCAGTTGGATCAGTGCAGTGAGACCAGGCCTCACTCTGCACGACAGGAAAAAACCACTTTCTTGGTGAACACTGCACTTCATGTAGGACCCATGCAACGGTCTCACACCTTCTATCCTTTCTGCTTACATCTGAGATGGAATCTTAAGAATTGATTTAAGACAGGGGTGGTGGCGCACGCCTTTAATCCCAGCACTCCGGAGGCAGAGGTAGGAGGATCACTGTGAGTTCAAGGCCACCCTGAGACTACATTGTGAATTCCAGGTCAGCCTGGATTAGAATGAGACCCTATTTCAAAAAAACAAGAGAAAAAAAAGAAGAAGAATTGATTTAAGTTTCATCCTCAGCTTCTCAAAAAAAAAGAAGGAGGGGGAGGGAGAACCTGCTTGTTCCTCTGTAATAAACTTTGGCCCTTATCCCCTTCCAGATTAAGAACATTGGCTAAATCATGTCACATTGAGTTATGACTGCATCTCTTTTGTCACAACTTAGCAAAATACTCTGAAATTTCTTTTGTTACTCTTCTTTCTTTTTGTTTCTTTTCTTTTTTTTTTTTTTTTTAGGTTTTTTTTTTAGGTTTTTTGAGGTAGGATTTCTCTGTAACCCAGGCTAACCTGGAATTCACTATGTATTCTCAGGGTGGCCTTGAACTCATGGTGATCCTCCTACCTCTGCCTCCCGAGTGCTGGGATTAAAGGCGTGCACCACCATGCCTGGCCTGAAATTTCTTATATCCAAGACTTCATGGCATTGTCACAGGACCCTCAGCTACAAGAGGGTTTCTGTCTGTGCCTTACTAGATTCTCTTACACTAGCCCACCTCCTCTAAACTCAGCTCCAAATGGTATCTTTGACAGTCTTTCCTTTGTGTACACACAAGCCCCTGCTTACTCTCTGAGGAGCTTATCTGCCACCAGCCTCCTCTCCACCCAGCAACTCTGCTCCTTCCTCTCCTGTGTTCCCTCCCCGCCTTCCTTCTTTCTCTCTTCCTGTGCTGTCCTCTCCAACAGCTCCCCCTCCTCACTCAGACATACTCTCACCCTTATACACTCATTTGGAGACTTCTTTATTTTTATTTTATTTATCTGACAGAGAGACAGAGATAGAGAAGGAGAGAGAGAGAGAGAAAGAGAGAGAGAGAGAATGAGTAAGCCAGGATTGCAAACAAACTCTAGACGCATGCACCACCTTGTGCATCTGGCTTATGTGGGTCCTGGGGAATTGAATCTGGGTCCTTTGGCTTTGCAGGCAAATGCCTTAACTGCTAAGCCATCTCTCCAGCCCATTTGGAGACTTCTTACAGTAAACTCAGGGAACATTTAAAATTCATCATTATCCCTCAGGGACTAACAAAGACCTCACCACCATCCAGGTACATTCTCCCTTTCCAAGGTCTGACCTCTCCCAAATACAATTTATTTGTCAACTTTTATTTATTTGTTTGTTTATTTATTTATTTATTTATTTATTTTCAGAGAGAGAGAATTTTAGGGCTTCAACCACTGAAATCAAACTCCAGATGCTTGCAGCACCCAGTGGGCATGAGCAACCTTGCGTTTGCCTCATCTTTGTGTGTCTGGCTTATGTGGGATCTGGATAGTTGAACATGGGTCCTTAGGCTTCGCAGGCAAGCGTCTTAACTGCTAAGCCATCTCTCCAGCCCCCAAATACAATTCAAACTAGCCATCATTTAGCCATGACCCTACCACCTTCATTCAGAAAGTCAAAGGGCTCACTGAGGTATCTGATCTAACCTAGAAAGAGAGCTATCATCCTAACCACCTGCTGCATGCACTAGGAAGTCCCATAGCTGGTCTTTACTATATACCTGGGCTGATGAGGCTCATACTCATAACCCAGTCACAGTCAGGCTGAGCCCTGCTGCTCATATCACACCACTGATATAGGAAAAAATGGTGGAAACTTGTCAAAAACTGTCTGATTACCTGCTATTAAAGGGAATGAAAAATGTCATTTTCAAACCCATTAGCAAGCTGTGGAAGACAACAGGGAGCTTCCTGGGAACCTGCTGTCTTCCAATCTAAGCTAGCTGAAACCATGGATATACTTGGTCCGTGAGAGTTAGGAAGGCCAGACCATCCCAGCTGCACATTTTATAAGATAAGCTGCTCTAGATATTAGACAAAAGCTTCAGAAGCTAGACCAGGGACCACTGACTCCTTTCCTCACTGTCATGACCATGCAATGTCAGAAACATAGATGGACACATTTGTGTCTTTCCACAATGACAGAATTTATTGAATAACAATACAGTCTACAATATGAATAAGCTACATCAGTTTTGTTAGCAGCAATTTGCCAAGTAGTTACCCTAATTCCCTTGATAGCTGGCTGAGGCAAACCAAGGTTTCAAAATTTTCCATCTCAATTACTAATATTAACTTTCTGATCACACATTTCACATCACACAATTATATATACATATATATATATGTAGATTATAGAAAGACTACAAATATCTAAAGAGACTACAGAAGAGCTAAAGAAGTTCCAAAGAGAGCTGGAGGGATGGCTCAGTAGTTAAGTGAGCTTCTTGCACAAGCATGAGAGACTGAGTGGCCTGAGACTGCCAGAGTTCAAATCTCCAGATCCCACATAAACAGCTGGGCATGACCATGTGTACCTCCAACCCCAGTCCTGCAGGGGAGCAGAGAATTACTGGCACCCCATAAGCTCTAGAATTGGTAAAGAGACTCCAGTTCAAAATAAAGACCAGATGAAAGCGCAGTGGAGCGGGACAGCCGTAGTTTCATCTGGCCAGCCATGGTAGTTGAGTACCCCACCACAGACGAGCTTATGGGACACCACATCACATCTTGCTCATGCACGCCTAAAGAAGGAGGAGGTGGGGGAAGAGGAGATGTTGTTTCAAAGGGTCTGACAGGGATGCAAAAATAGCATTAGGGTCAGATAACTAACCCTGTTGGAGGTCTGCTAGAGACACAGTTGGCCACTGCAGAGTCAAGCTACTTGATCAGAGTTGAGTTGAACCTCAGGCCTTCTAGTGGGTCTCAGATAACAGAACTGACAACTCTTACAGAGTCCAGAGTTACTATAAAACCTTATAAAGCTTTAAGTCTCACTACCTTACTTCCAGATCCTAACACTAGGGCTTCTGTGCAATACTCCTCTGTAGAGAAAAAAAAAAAAAAAAAAAAAACTAACCTCTTCTGTAATGCTAGACTAGATCTACAAGATTCCCCACTTTCCCAACCTCAGGCTACACAATTTACAAATGGATGCAGGTTTTTTTGGTGACAGGAAACAGGCTTTCAGGATATGCTGTAGTGAACCTCACAGGCTATAGAATCTGGCCCCTTTCAGGTAATTCAGAGTCAATGCAGAATTAGAGCTAATTACCCTTACTGGGGCTCTAGAGCTGGGGGCAGTGACTGGCAGAGTTTTGTTTTATAATATTATCAGTTACCTTATTATCTTTTAATGTTTTGTTTTATTTACTTGAAAGAGCGAGTGTATGGGCGCACCAGGGCCACTTACCACTGAAAATGAACTCCAGACACATGCACCATTTTGTGTGTTTGGCTTTATGTGGGTACTGAGGACTCAAATTTGGGCTGGCAGGCTTTGCAAGCATGGGCCTTCAAACACTGAGCAATCTCTCACTTTAAATTTTATCTTTAAGTTAGCTAAAAAAAAAAAAGAAGTATGTTTCCATGTGGCTTATTCTTTTTTTTAATTTTAATTTTAAGTTTTGGTTTTTTTTTGAGGTAGAGTCTCGCTCTAGCCCAGGCTGACCTGGAATTCACTATGTAGTCTCAGAGTGGCCTCGAACTCACAGTGATCCTCCTACCTCTGCCTCGCCAGTGCTGGGATTAAAGGCATGTGTCACCATGCCCAGCCCATATGGCTTATTCTTAAAATCTTTACTTTTTCCTCCTGTCCTCCATCCTCTTCTCTTGGTGCACATTTAGACAGGTATAAGCCCAGGCTGATCTCAAACTCCTGATCCTCCTACCCACCTCTTTAGCAATTGTCTACCGCAGTGTGCCTGCACAACTAACTTTTTTCTTTTTTGGTTTTTCAAGGTAGGGTCTCACTCTGGCCCAGGCTGACCTGGAATTCACTCTGTAGTCTCAGGGTGGCCTTGAACTCACGGCGATCCTCCTACCTCTGCCTCCCGAGTGCTGGGATTAAAAGTGTGTGCCACCACGCCTGGCTACAACTAACTTTTTAAAAATTTATTTATTTATTTATTTATTTATTTATTTATTTATTTATTTGCCACCAGAGAGACAGAGAGAGAAGAGAGGCAGAAACAGAGAGAACTGGCATGCCAGAGCCTCTAGCCACTGCAAACGAACTCAAGATGCATGTGCCTTTTGTGCATCTGGTTTACATGGGTCCTGGAGAATCGAAGTGTTTCTGTGTCAGGTTGTCCTGGCTGTTTATGTTTCGTTGTGTGAGAACCTGGGTGGGGGCTCTTGTCTGCATGGGCAGGTGGACGCCTCATTATTTTGCCCAGGAAGACTTCTTACTGTGGCTATCTGTGCAAGGCAGGCATAGGTCACTAGGGGTCAGACTCCTGATGGCTTGACTCTGCTCATTTAAGAGTAGAATTCTCTACAAGCCATGTCAGGAAGCCCCCTAAGACCAATTGCAGCCAGGGTTAGTTAAGGTGAACTCTTTCTGGTCCTGTTCAGAGGCAGCAGAGACCTTGCTGTGAGCCTTGTCTGCTTTGAGGCAAAAGAAGCTTTGTTCTGAGGTTAAAGTAACAGCACATCCATGTGTCCCAGAACAGTGCCCACAGAACTGTGCGAAGCTGTGACTAAACCTTGTATAAATATGACAGCAAAATTTGCGGAGTTAAAGGCATACATACAAAGTGACCTAGACTTTCAACCTATAAAACGGCCAGTGAAATTCTTCTGACATTTCTGCTAATTAAAAAGTTGCCATTTGGGTAGTGCTCTTGTTTCAAACCTGGCATTCAACTATCTGCCTCGACTAAATAGACACTCTGTTATTGAATATATGAGATGTACGTCAGAAGATGAGTCCATTTCTGCTCATTAGTATTGTTCTCTAATTGAGGGCTGTAGACCTATTATCCTACAGAGTCAAAGATTCTAAATTTTCCTTCAGAAGTTGTAGACTTCTGGGTACATATTATTGGTTCATTTATATGTTGTTGTAGTTACCATCTCATTGCTGGGGCAAAGCACCTGACCAAAAGCAGCTGATGGGAGGAAAGGTTTTATTTTTGTATATAGTCTCAAGGGGAAGCTTCATGATGGCAGTGGACAGCATGGCACGAGCAGAGGCCGGACATCACCTCTCTCACAGCAGGTGGAAAATCACAGCAGCAGGAGAGTGAGCCAAACTCTAGCTAGGAGGAGCTGGCTATAACACCCCAAAGCCCACCCCCAACAACACACCTCCTCCAGCAAGACTCCCCTCCCAAATGGCCATCAGCTGGAAACCAAGCATTCAGAACACATGAGTTTATGAGGGACAGCTGATTCAAATGACCACATATGTTAAATGCATTTGTGTCCCTTGTGTATCACATAAACCTTCTAACATGCCTTTAAAGCTTAGGAGAACCCTTTACTAAGCTGTTGTCCTCCAACTAAAATTGTAAATGGTGCTGACCTTTCCCAGGCCTGTGTTCATGAACTCCTGACTGTCCTGTGACTATTCTACTTAAGTAAAATAATTAGACATGCCTTAACACTGTGTACTCCAAGCAGTGTCTCCTATTAATTTTTTATTGTTTAATATTTTATTTATTTATTTGCAAGCAAGGAGAGAGAGAGAGAAGAGAAAATGGGCTTTCCAGAGCCTCCAGCCTCTGCAAAGGAACTCCAGATACATGTGCTGTAAAACCAAATCAGGAACTCCCCGGGCTCTGTCTCAGGAAAGGCGGCACCCCAAATCACCCACGAGAAGCAGTCTTGATGCAAATAGCAAGAGGGATTTTTATTCCAGCGCGCTGGGGCCCACAGTCGTTCACCACGCAGGGAGAAGACCAGGACTCCTAGTGCAGAACCAAGGCAGCTTTTACTGGGTTTAGACAAAGAAGAGGAAAATTCTTAACATGATTGGTTAACATCTAGCAAAAAGGTACATGTAATAAGCTCATTGGTTATTTGTTTGCTGGGGCACTTTGAATATATTTTCTATATTAGGAAGGTCACAAGTATGTATAAACGTTTGCTGAGTTTCTTTTGATTGGCTCATTTCAAGGATTATTTTGAATACTTAACAGTTTGGAGTTTTTCCAGCAACTGCAGAAGTGCTGTGTCAGCTCCTTCTGGAAATAGAAACTCAGGCCTGTGAATATTCTGAAAGCCTGTCATGGCGTTACTTTAGTCTGGGCTTTTCTACTTTTATTCTATAACAATTTCTTTTATTCCTACAGTGCCACTTTGTATATCTGACTTTATGTGGGTACTAGGGAATTGAACCCAGGTCCTTAGCCTTTGCAAGCAAGTGCCTTAAGTGCTAGGCCATCTCTCCAACCCCAGCCTCTTATTAATTAAAAGGCATTGGACATTGGTCATCTAACAGAACATTTGTAAACAAGTATATTCTACTTTACTTAAAAAAAACTTTTGGGTTATGCTTAAAAGACAAAAATACAGGTGGATTTATGTATAAACATAGCCTATCATGGACAGATTATGTCAATCATTTTTAACTTTGAATTCAGTGAACTTTATTTAAATTCTTTTTAGCTTTATTTATTTGAGAGGGGGTGGGAGCAGATGAGTGTTCTAGGGCCTCTTGACACTGTAAACAAACTCCACGCATCACTTTGTGTGTCTGGCTTTACATGGGTACTAGGTAACCAAACCCTGTACCTGCTCCGACAGGCTTTACACATGCTGGGAGTAAAGGTGTGTGCCACCACGCCCGGCTTAGAAATGTACCTTCTAATGAATTAACTTTGTTTGAGATGCTCAGCCACAGGGCAAACCCAAACATGGATACTATCCTAGCACTCAAGAGGCTGGAGAAGGAGGATCACCATGAAGTCAAGGCCAGTCTGTGGGAGAGTGAGACCCTGCCTGAAAAATAATGGCTTTCAGATGGGCTGAGCCTTAAGAGCTATCCTTCCACATCTCTTAGGTGCTTGAAATTTAAAAAAATTTTTTTTTATTGACAACTTCCACAATTGTAGACAATATCCCATGGTACTTCCCTCCCTCCCCCCACTTTCCCCATTGAAACTCCACTCTCCATCATATCTCCTCCCCCTCTCAATCAGTCTCTCTTTTCAGTTTGATGTCATGATCTTTTCCTCCTATTATGATGGTCTTGTGAAGGTAGTGTCAGGCACTGTGAGATCATGGATATTCAGGCCACTTTGTGTCTGGAGGAGCACGTTGTAAGGAGTCCTACCCTTCCTTTGGCTCTTACATTCTTTCTACCACCTCTTATTCAATGGACCCTAAGCCTTGGAAGGTGTGATAGAGATATTTCAGTACTGACCACTCCTTTGTCACGTCTTCTCAGCACCATGGTGCCTTCTGAGTCATCCCAAGGTCACCACCATCTGAAAAGAGAAGCTTCTCTAACCAAAAGTGAGAGTAGCATTAATATAGGGGTATGAACATTAAGAGAAGTGCTTACTGGGCAGTTTGGTGAGCATAGTATATACATTTAACCAGACACCAGCAGATGATACACCCCTAGGGTGCATGACTACCCCTGTCGTACATTTTCAGTATCAGGGATGTATTCCCTCCCATGGAGCGGGCCTCCATTCCATTAGAGAGCGGTTGGTTTCCCCCTGTAGCAGACAGCTTCAGGTTCGCTGAAATGAACTTCCAGATCAGGCACAGTTATGGAGGAAGGGATATTATTTATTGAAGCTTACAGATCCAGGGGAAATTCCAAAAAAAAAAAAAGCTGGCCTGCCTTCACAGGGCCAAGCAGAGAGAGAAAAAGCCAACCAGGCACACAGCACACTGAGCAAAAAAACTACTGCCAAAAAAGTCACACAGCACACTTCAGGAACTCCCGCTAGGCACATTTGCATATCTTTACAATGGAATCTCAAACCACCACACCTTAAGACCAGCCCCCAGTGACATTGCCTCTAGCAAGGCGATTGCAGATGCAAACTATAACTAATAAAACACTGAATATATTGGGGGACATATATTCAAACTACCACACCCTCATAGCAGACATACCACTATTGTACCCGTTAGCTCATTTGGCCTGGCTGGCCAAATTTAAGGCTTGCAGTGTCCACTGTTGAGTATCTTCAGTGGTGTTTTCTCTCCCATTGAATTGCATGCAGCGTAGTTTTTTTTCCAGCTTTCTGTCAGCTGGTCCACATGGAGGAGGCTTTCAGCTCAGCTCCAGTGACCTTGCAGCCCACATGTGTGGAGAGTGGAGCCTTCAGCAATTGGGTGCTTGAATTTTTCATAAATTCAAGGCACTCACTCCCTGGCTTCTGCTACTTCTCCACCCCAAATGTGGGATCAGATCCAACCAGGACAGAACTGATCCTGCTGACAAGGGACCGTTGAGCCCAAAGCATTGGATGGTTAATCAGCAATGCCTTCAGAGAAAACTGTTCAGAGACAGGAGGGAAGTTGTCAGAATCAAAATGAATTCATGTTGGGCAAGGTGGTGCATATATGGAATCCCAGCACGTGGTAGGCTGAAGCAAGAGGGTCATGAGCTTGAGGCCAGTCTGGAGCTACACATTGAGACTCTTTCTCTTAGTCAACAACAAAATGGAGACACTTGTACCAGCACTTCCCAAAGTAACCAAAGCTCAGAGGTTATGGAGAGATGGTTCTTAGACATGGTTACCTGACACTAACTGAAAGCCTTCAGACCTTAGCTCCCACCTGTATTCTGTTTTTGGTTATTTGTCTCAGACACAGGCATATTCCAGAAATGTTCACACCAAGTCCAGTGCATTATTCCAAATGTCTCAACACTGAGGTCTACAAAACAAAGCTGGCAGGAAGAAAAAGGCTGAAGCCCTGGTGGCAGCCAGAGAAATACAAACACGAGGACCTGAATTCAGATCCCCAGAACCCACATGAAGCTGGACATAGTAGCATGCCTATAGCAAGAAGGGAGGCAGGGACAGGAGAATCATTCCAAAGCTTGCAGGCCAGCTAGTGTGGTGACCTCCCTCAGTGAATGAGAGACCCTGCCTCAAACAAGATGGAAGGTGAGGACCAATACCTAAAGTTGTCCTCTGACTTCCATATGCATGGCATCACACACACACACACCCCAAAATTAAAGCAAAATTTCTGCACTGGAGAGATGGCTTAGCTGTTAAGGCGTTTGCCTGCAAAGCCAAAGGACTCAGGTTCAACTCCCCAGGACCCACATAAGTCAAATGCACAAGGGGACACATGCATCTGGAATTCATTTGCAGTGGCTGGAGGCCCTGACATGCCCATTCTCTATCTGCCTCTTTCTCCTTCTCTCTCTCTCTCTCTCTCAAATAAATAAATGGAAAAAAAAATTAAAGCAAAATTTCTCACCTTTGAATAACCAGACCCTACTTGGAACGTGACCCCAGTGACTGGTGATGTCTTAGGCAAACACTCAGAGCCTAACTCCTAATGACCCATTGGGGTCCCTTGCCCCAAGTAGCTAGTTGAGAAGGAAAACTGGTGCTGAAAATTTACTACTTGACGGTGAGATGCCTGCTTATCTAGCCAGATGTGGACACCAGACACATGGCACATGAAATAAGACCAAGTAACTTCCCTTAACTGTGTGAACTAAAGTTCCCAGAACAAAAAGCCACACCTATGTTAAAGATTCTGGGGCTGGAGAGATGGCTTATCGGTTAAGGCGTTTGCCTGCAAACCCAAAGGATCCAGATTCGATTCCCCAGGACCCATATAACCCAGATGCACAAGGTGGCACATGTATCTGGAGTTCGTTTAGTGGCTGAAATCCCTGGTGTGCCCATTCTCTCCCTTCCCTTTCTCTCTCTCTATCTGCCTCTTTCTCTTTATCTCTCTCAAATAAAATAAAAATTTTAAAAAAAAGATTCTACAAGGCTGGCTGAGTAGACAATCTTGATTGTAGATAGTTGCAATGTTACAGACCTAGAGCCAAATTATCCTGGGCTACAGTTAGCCACTTAATAGCCATTCATTGTCCACCTCTGTGTCTTACATAACATCCTTGTGGCTACCAAGTAAAACCTTTGCAATGTATTAACTTAGCAGACCACTAACTAGCTTCCACCAACCTAAGAGCTAAGGCTGTTCTCAGATCCCATCCTGAGGCCCATAGCAAAGATCTCACTGCTTGGTTAGAACATGTCTATCAGATGTTTTCACTAATGTTCTTGAAAAATGCCTTGACTTATGGCTTTCTTTTGTGAAATATTATTTTTAAGGAAAACTAAGTACTAATGACCCTTTAAAATTTAAATCAGGGGCTAGAAAGATGGCTTAGTGGTTCAGGTGCTTGCATGAGAAGCCTAAGGACTCATGTTCGAATCTCCAAGTCCCATGTAAGCACAGTGACGCAAGCGTGCAATGTCACACATGTGCACAAGGGGCTCACATGTCTGGAGTTCATTTACAGCAGCTGAAGGCCCTGGCACGCTATGCCCATTCTCTCTCTCTCTCTCTCTCTCTCTCTCTCAAATAAATATTAAAAAAATTAAAATCAGATTGTTGCAGACCCCAGGCTCTCCAGCTTTCTTAGAGATAGAAATGAACAAGAGACCAGCTGAAAGTTCCCAGACAAGGTTTTAATCAGGAGCTTTTGCATCAATACTGATGATTTCCAGAGGAAACAGGGAAGTAGCTCAGGGTTTGGGGTAAAGGAAGAGGTGGAGGGACTCTCCTCTTGCTCCCTCATTTTAAGGAAGTTTAAGAGACAAAAGGGTGACATTTTAAGCATATAGAGTAAGGGTAGGTAATGGTATAGTATTAATAAATGCCAGTCCATGCATAAAGGTTCATACGTGCCAGTTCACACGCCACCCCAGGCGAATGTTATAGTATCCTAATGAGGGAAGGGACAATACTGATTATTTTGGACCTTTGACCACATACAGCTGTTTGGGTTGGGATTTTGGATGCCATGATCTCTGTGGACTCCAGTCCTACAGTCTCTGGTTTTCCTTTCCAACTTCAACATCCAGCCTGAGTGCCCCACAGAGGAAAAAGCTGATTAACTAAAGGTACCCAATCATGAATGCTCAGTCCTGCTGGCACAGAAGGACATTGTTAGAATTTCTAGGGGGTTCTGCCCCATTGTCTATCCCAACAAACAATAAGCTGTTTCATATTTTATTTATTTGAGAAAGGCAGGTAGAGAGAGAGTGTGTGTGTGTGTGAGAGAGAGAGACAGAAAGAGAGAGAATGGGTGTACCAGGGTCTCCAGCCCTTGCAAAGAACTCTAGACGCATGTGTCACCCTGTTCATCTGGCTTACATGGGTAATGGGGAATTGAAACTGGATCCTTAGGCTTCATAGGCAAGTGCCTTTAACCACTAAGCCATCTCTCCAACCCACAATAACCTTTATTTTATTTTATATTTATTTATGTAATTTTATTAGAGACAGAGGGAGAGAGAGAGAGTGAGAATGGGCACGCCAGGGCCTCTAGCCACTGCAAACAAACTCCAGACGCATGTGCCACCATGTGCATCTGGTCTATGTGGGACCTGGAGAATCAAACCGGGGTCCTTAAGGCTTTGCAGGCGTGCGTCTTAACCGCTAAGCCATCTCTCCAGCCCCACACAATAACCTTTGGTAAAGTACAGAATAGTCATCAAACCTCAGCACACATCTCAGGGCAATCACTCAGCTCCACTCAGCACTTACTTCACTTATACCCTTGTGCTGCTGAGGTTACTTCTCCCCAGTGGAGGTTGAGGAACTTCCCAGCTCCACCCTCAGAGGACTCCCCAGGGTATATTGAAAGGGTCTAGGAGTGGCTTTCCCCCACCCCCCCCCACACACCCCCTAGTGATAACTTGAATCTCCCATTATTTGTTTACACCCCCCTAGTCTCTAGAAAGCAAGCCAACTTACAAACAGAAGGAAACAGTCTTCCGAGAAACAGAATCCACTGGGGAGAGGGCGGGCCCACTGTTCCAGTGCCAGCCTCCAGACCCTACATTGGCTTAAGACTGGTTGCTATGAACCAGTCTTCTTCTCTTCCCCAGCCTTCTTCTCTCACATCCAACTTTTGTGTCCCCAAAGACTAGGAGATGCCTAAGGAGCAGCAAGAGGTGGCAGTGCTGGGGGGACCCCATGGCTCAGCTGCAGTGACAACCACTGTGATCAACATGCCCCAAGAGATCTCCCTGCCTGACCATGTGGTCTGGTCCCTGTTCAATACGATCTTCATGAACTTCTGCTGCCTGGGTTTCATAGCTTATGCCTACTCCGTGAAGGTATGTGGGGTACTGGTAGAGAAATGACAGTCTGAATAGATACGTGCGAGCCTGAAGTTTAACGTGCCCAGATGGCACAGGAGGTGTGTGAGGATTGTTTTTTTTTTTTTTTTTTTTTCTGTGTACCTCATCTGGAGTGTGTGTGTGTGTGTGTGTGTGTGTGTGTGTGTGTGTGTGTGTGTATTTTTTGGGGAATATCTACCAGGTACAAGATGAGGCTTCCCAAGGATACTCTGTCCCCACTACAGTCATGAAGAATTCTTATTGCCCAGTTCCTAGAATCCTCCTTTATCCTGCAGACTGGGGCCTCAGGCAGTATGGAAAGTGCCTAGGGGACTCACTAGATAACCATTTCCCTTATGGGGTGAATGGCCCATGCTGGGGTGTCCTGGACAGGATGAACGTGTGAAAGGAGAGGGAGGCTGATGTAAGGAAGGAGGATGGGGGATCTCAACTAACCTGCCCCTCACCAACTGGTCTCCTCCAGTCCAGGGACAGGAAGATGATGGGTGATGCGACTGGGGCCCAGGCCTATGCCTCCACCGCCAAGTGCCTGAACATCTGTGCCCTGGTCTTCACCGTCATCCTGGCCATCATCATCATCATTATCCATTACACAAAACAGAACTAATCTTGCAAGAATTTTCACAGACGACAACAGATTTGGAAGTTCCTAGTCCTGCTATGTGCTCACCTACCACAGCCAACCCTCACCCTGGGCCCGAGGCCCCAATCCTTCACCCTACTCCTTGTCATATCCAGATATCACACTCACTTATCTGTCAACGGTGGATTCAATAAAGTGCAGGCGGTGACATCTGCCCTGTGATTCTCTGTTCCCTCCCTGGTCCTGTACTCATTCCACCTGGCATGTTCCCTGACCGAGGTGGGCAGGTTTCTGGCCTCTTGCACAGCTGATCAGTGTCCTGGGTGAACAGTGACTGCTCAAGGTAGGGTGGACCTAAATTATTACCTACCCCATCTCCCCCAGAACTCCCAGGAAGGTTCCTCAAAACAGTGGTACAGGGCCAGACCTGACCTCTGCCCTTCAAGGGAGAAGAAACCTTCAGATCACACAAGTTAAGTCCCTGGGTCCCATGGTCACTTCAGACAGAGCTCCCACGGCAGCCTTTGGCTCAGAGGTGAGCCACTCAGGGTGAGAGGCACCCAATATCCCTGTCTCCAGGTCCTTGAGAAGCAAGTAGCAAACCCAAAGAGAGACAGCGCATCCCTCCAGGGGGGTGGCTTGGGCCTCCAAGTGCCCCTATTGGGTGGCACAGGGGTGCTCCGAGGAGGTGGCTGCTAAGTGACCCAGGCGAGATCCCCAAGGGACTCTAGCCTTCCACCAGCGACCTGCTCATTCTTCACGGGCTGCAGAGCCAGTGACCATGTTTCCACCTAACCTGGAGCACACCAACGGTGGTGGTTTGATTCAGGTGTCCCCCATAAACTTAGGTGTTCTGAAGGCTAGTCTCCCCAGCTGATGGCAATTGGAAATTAAAGCCTCCTGGAGGCAGTGTGTTGTTGGGGGAGGGCTTATAGATGGATGTTCTAGCCAGTTTCCCCTTGCTTGGGTTTAGCACACTCTCCTGTTGCTATTGTCCACCTGATGTTGGCCAGGGGGTGATGTCCACCCTCTGCTCATGCCATCATTTTCCCCTGCCATCATGGAGCTTCCCCTAGAGTCTGCAAGCCAAAATAAACTCCCCCTTTTTTTTCCCCCAAAAGCTGCTCTTGGGAGCCGGGCTTGGTGGCGCACGCCTTTAATCCCAGCACTCGGGAGGCAGAGGTAGGAGGATCGCTGAGAGTTTGAGGCCACCCTGAGACTACATAGTTAATTCCAGGTCAGCCTGGACCAGAGTGAGACCCTACCTCAAAAAAAAAAAAAAAAAAAAAAAAAAAAAAAAAAAAAAAAAAAGCTGCTCTTGGTCAGGTGATTTCTGCCAGAATGCAAACCTGGCTGCAACACCAACTTCGCAAGTCTTCTGAGCCCTAAGAGCGCTGTTGGTGCAGGACTTGTAGTCCTGCATCCCTTGGGCGCCTTCCCTAGGATACTAATTTTCACTTGCAGAGGCCAGTCCCTCAGATCTGCCTGGCCTCTCCTGTGCCTGTGGGATTCACTCTGCTCAGCAGCTTCTTTTTCTTAAAGAACCTTGATGAGATTGACTCTATCCACCATTCCTGGGCAGCACAGCATTAATAATAGAGTGCCCTGGGTATTGGTGGGGAGACGCTGTAGTGTCTTTAGCAAGAGGGAGGGCCAGCTCTTAATAAGAAAGGGTGGGAGTCCGGAAAGATGGCTTAGCAGTTAAGGTACTTGCCTGCGAAGCCTAAGAATGCATGTTTGAATCTCCAGGTCCCAGGTAAGCCAGACTCAGTGACGCAAAGCACGCAATGTTGTATATGTGTCACAACATATACGCCTCTGGCGTTCGTTCACAGTGGCTGAAAGGCTCTGGTGTGCCCATTCTCTCTCTCCCTCCCTCCCTCTGTCTCTCTCAAAAATAAAATAATAAAGAATATCCTAAAAAAAAAAAAAAAAGAAGAAGAAGAAGAAAGGATTTTTTCTGTAGGGCCAAGGGTTTAGGCAACTGGTTCAAGATGACAGAAGCCCCTGTATGGGTCAGGGGAGGGATCCACCAGGTACGTGCACCCTTCCCATACACAACTGGACAGCCAGCACACACTGCCCTCTAGTTACCTTGGTCTCCTTCTGACATCATTATGCCTGGAATACAGGGAGGGAGGGAGACAAGTTTCAAAAGTGTGTTGTTGAACCACCCATGGGATGTGGAGGACAACACTGTTCTCTGTGCCAGTCATTTCCCAGCATTTTCTCTCTTTCAGAAGTTTCCTTTCTCAGTATTTGGACTTAATGACAAGTGCCTGAGTGCTGTGGGGGTGGGGCACGAAATTCTGAGAGTTATGTTACTATAGGTCAAAATGACAGGAAGTGCTGAGAATCAGGGGAACTTCCTATCCTGGAACCCAAATTAGCACTCATCCCAGGTCCCCCATCTCCAGCTTAGAATGGGAGTCATGGAACTTTCCATAGGCCTTGGGGTCTCCCCAGCCCAGGCCAATAGCTACAGCACTTCTCTGATCAGTGCCCTAGACAGGCATAGCACAGGCCCAGAATAGCCCATAACTCTCCCACTCCTAGAGCACCTCAAAACCCACTTTCATTATGGGGACCGCCCCTGCTAAAATCCATGGCTCCCCAGGCTGGTCTCCTGTAGATGGGGGCTGGAGAGCGGTGCAGCTCTCTGTGAGTCCTTTTGTTACAGACCCGGTAGAAAGTGTGGTACCGTTTAGCCCAGGGCCTGGACTGTGCTGGCTGGCTGAAGACCGCCTGGGCTGGGGGATTCCAGTCAAACAACTGTGGTCTGGAAGCCCAGGGAAAGCAGATGTTTCCTGGAAGCTGTGAAGCAACCCTCCAAGAGTGACAGCGTGAGGAATGCCAAATCTGTCCTCCAGGGAAGCAATGAGGACGGTGGGGGGAATGGGGAGGTGGGGCGGGCAGACGTCAGAATCAAGTGCTTTTGTGGTGAGGGACACATGAATCATTTGTCACTTTAACCAAAACACATGGAATTGATTCCCCAGTGTCAGTGCAGGACACAATGGATGAAGGGGAGGGTCTACCAGCCTGACTCCAGAGCCTCCTGTCCACCATTCCATTGATGTGCCAGCCTTAACCACCAGGACCTCAGAATCTGGAGTAGGGTCAGCTCTGCTCCCCACTATCTACCTAGCCCCAGAGGGTGTCATCGCAGTGGTTGTGCACCCAGGAATGGGCCCCTGTGCAGGCAGCAAAGGTTATCAGTTTCACCCTGTGAGGTACAGGAAGTGACAGGCATGAGACAGAAACCAAAAAAAAAAAAAAAAAAAAAAAGGTAACCACAGAGAGAGCTGGGTGACAACAGCCTCAAGCACAAGCCATAATCAGGACTATGCCTTCCACCTACTTCACTCTACAGGATGGAGGCTGCCCGTGGCCCTCCACCGTGCCTGTGACTCTGGCTCTAGCACCTTCTGTGCAAACAGTGCGGAATTAATGAACATGAAGGAAGCAGAGGCTGGAAAGGGCTCATGCATGAGGCTCTTCCTTGGGTTCGTTCTGAGCCTGAGTAGGGAGGAAGCTGGTCCTTCTTAGCTCACTCCTGAGGCAAGGCCGCCTCCTCCCACACCCGCAGGCACCCAGGCAGCCACTCTCAGGGCTTCCTCTCTGGGGAGGCTCATAGCTCTGCAGCCTTGTTGGACAGCAGCTGCCTTGGGCACATTTAAGAAACACAGGACGAAGGGTCACAGTAAACAAATGTTGAAAAGGTAATGCCAGGTGTGGTGGCGCACGTCTTTAATCCCAGCACTCGGGAGACAGAGGTAGGAGGATCGCCATGAGTTCGAGGCCAGCCTGAGACTACATAGTGAGTTCCAGGTCAACCTGGGCCAGAGTGAGACCCTATCTCAAAAAACCAAAAAAAAAAAAAAAAAAAAAAAAGAAAGAAAGAAAGAAAGAAAGAAAGAAAGAAAAAAAAGAAAGGGAATCAATACCCACAAGTGCAGGTGTAGGTTACTGTGGATGCCTGGCACACAGACAAGGCTACGGGGAAAGGTTATTCAATACTAATCTCTCAAGTTCACATAGAAATGATCTGAGACAAAGACATCAACATGGCAGTAAAGAAGGTCGGCCATCTGAACTAAGCAATTCAACCTACTTGGCTCTGGCAAACATGAACCTTGTCACGAATGCCAAAAATAATTGCTGCTACGATAACTGCAATGAAAGGTATGTAATACGTATAGGATATGTACATCGTAGATATCACCAGATGGTCTGTGATCAGAGTGAGATGCACATTCAATAAAGAAAGACAACAAGGAGCCGGGCATGGTGGCTCATTCCTTTAATTCCAACACTTGGGAGGTAGAGGTAGGAGGATCGCTGTGAGTTCAAGGCCATCCTGAGACCACACAGTGAGTTCCAAGTCAGCCTGGGCTAGAATGAGACCCTAGCTTGAAAAAAAAGAAAGAAGAAAAAAGAAAGAAAGAAAAGAAAGAAAGAAAGAAAGAAAGAAAGAAAGAAAGGAAGGAAGGAAGGAAGGAAGGAAGAAAGAAAGAAAACAACAGGTAGACGGATCGATAGAGACATATATAAATAGATCAGTGGATCCCCACATAGCCAGGTGTTGAAGAAGCAGTCAGAAACAAGTATGGAAATTTGGATACTGTAAAAGCTGGACACAGGACGAAGGGTCACAGTAAACAAATGTTGAAAGAATAATGCCAGGTGTGGTGGTGCATGTCTTTAATCCCAGCACTCGGGAGACAGAGGTAGGAGGATCGCCATGAGTTCGAGGCCAGCCTGAGACTACATAGTGAATTCCAGGTCAGCCTGGGCTAGAGTAAAGAGAGAGAGAGAATGTATCACTGTTGCTTACAGGGCGGGGAGGAGGTAGGCTCAAGGATTCTGATCAGCCTGCTGTAGATGTTTCTTTTATTTTTCTTTTCTTTAGTTCCTTGGAGGTCCCTTATCATCAGGGTCCTCCCCTCCCCTGTCACAATACAGTTACAGACTATCCTGAGCTACTGGGCTCATTCCAGGCCCCAAGGTCACTGTGTGTATACACAGACCTGCAGCTGTTCTGTGAGGGCCCTTACCACACAACCTTCCTTAGTTCCTTTCTTAGACTGACTTTGGGGAATAAGTCTTTTGGACAAAGTCTCTCTATATAAATTTAGCATTGGAGATCCTACATGAATGACCAGAGGGTACTTTGCATTAAAATAAAAATTGCAGGGCTAGAGAGATGGCTTAGCAATTAAGGCACTAGCCTGCAAAGCCAAAGGACCCAGGTTCAATTCCCCAGGACCCATGTGAGCCAGATGCACAAGGAGGCACCCGCACCTGGAGTTCATTTGCTGTGGCTAGAGGCCCTGGTGCACCCATTCTCTCTCTCTCTCTCTCTGCCTTTCTCTATCAAATAAATAAAAATTAAAAACAAAATTTAAAATGTTGACAAATGTGATCAATAAAAAAACATGGCAGTTTCTGAATTTAGAAAAATAAAATAAAAATTTTTAGAACTTCCAGGGTAAGATGGTAGATCAGGAGATCCACTGTGTGACTGTCAATGAGAGTCAGAGCAACCAAGGATAGACCGTTCATAAGAGAGAAAAGACAGGATGGACATTGGAAATCTCACAAGGAATAAAACAGGTGAAAAGAACAGAGGAACAGGGGCTGGGAAGATGGTTCAGGAATTAAAGGCGTTTGCTTGCAAATCTTGCTTCCCCCCCAGTTCAGTTCCCAAGCCCCCCATATAAGCCTAACGCAAAAAGTGGTGCAAGTGTTTGGCGTTCATTGGTTGTGGCAAGAGGTCCTGGTGCACCCATATGCATGTGCACACAGACCCGTGCAAATAAGTAATTGTTTTTGAAAACCCAGAGAAACAGAAAGGAGATTCATTCAAAAAGGAGGGAGCAAGCTGGGTGTGGTGGCACATGCCTTTAATTCCAGCACTTGGAAGACTGAGCTAGGAAGATCCCCATGAGTTGGAGACCAGCCTGGATTACAGAGTATGTTCCAGGTCAGTGGGAACTTCGGGGAGACTTTGCCTTAAAAAAAAAAAAAAAAAAAAAAAAGAAAGCAGCACATATCTGAACTATTTGGCAGGGCAAGAGAATGGGAAAGGAGGCGGGAAGGGAAGGGAAAGTGGTAGTAAAAGTGGAAGTTGCATACACACGCCACGCCTGTGAAGAAACTGGTGTGAGAACCTGCCCAGTCCACAGTCTACAAAGCTAAGCATGGCCAGTAGCAGGCTCTGGTTTGGCCAAAAAAAAAAAAAAAAAAAAAAAAAAAGGCGGGGGGTAGGGGGGAGAAGATGTTGTAGTAAACCCAGTCTGACCAAAAACTGCTCTTGAAAGATCTATGTGAATAGTATGCATGATGATTAATCTCTATTGTCAACTGTTTAACTGGATTAAGAATCTCCCAGGAGGGACTGGCATGAGGGACTGAGGGAGCCTGAAACTGCTAGAGTTCCAGTCTCCAGATCCCACGTAAAACAACTGGGCATAGCCAGATGTGCCTGTAATCCCACTCCCACATAAGAGTCCTGCAAACTCTGTACTCCTGACAAACAGACACTGGGTCAAAACAAAGATCGGGCAGAAGAGATAGATGGAGGGGACACCAAAGGTGAGTGCCCCCAAGCATCAAAGGCGAGCTTATGGGGCACCACAGCATACCATACACACACCACGCTATACCATACATGTGTGCACGTGCACACACACACACACACACACAGAGAGAGAGAGAGAGAGAGAGAGAGAGAAGAAAAAAGAATCTCCCAAGGAAGCATGGCTATATCAATGAGGATGTTTCTAGAAAGGTTTAACTAAAGAGGGAAGACCCACCTTGAATGGGAGCATGCTGGCACCATCCCATGGACTAGGGTCCCATACTGAATCAGAAGGAGAAAGCCAGCTGACACCAGTATTCATCTCTCTGCTTCCCAGCTGCACACTCAATGAGACCGGCCACCTCATGCCCATGCCTCCGTGCCTTCCCCAACAGACTGTATCCCAGATCATGAACCAAAATTAACTCTTCCTTAAGTTGCTTTTGTCAGGTATTTTGTCACAGAAACATGAAAAGTAACTCATACACTAAGAAGGACAAGAGATGCCAACTTCATCTGACCACATTCCACTAGTAACAGAGTACCCAGGAAGAAGTTTGTCCAGTACTTTGTTACTGGAGTTTTTTTTCCTTTTATTGGCTTTTGTGTTTTCCTATGTATCTGTTTGCTTTTAGTATTATTTTTGCTTTCTTTCTTTCTTTCTTTTCTTTTTCTTTTTCTTTTTATTTTTTTTTGAGGTAGGGTCTCACTCTAGCTCAGGCTGACCTGGAATTCACTCTGTAGTCTCAAGGTGGCCTTGAACTCATGGCTATCCTTCTACCTCTGCCTCCCGAGTGCTAGGATTAAAGGCGTGCGCCACCACGCCCGGCTATTTCATTTTTTAAAGTGACTTTATTTTTTTCCTCTCCTATGTTTGTCCAATTTGCTCATAAAGTTTTCCTTATTATGGAATCTCGTGTTTTTTCTTTCTTCCTAACATTCTTCTCTATTCACTTTTTTCTTGTTTTTTTAAATTTTATTTATTTATTTGCAAGCAGAGTGAGAGATAGAAGAGAAGAGAGACAGACAGAGAGAGAATGGGCACACCAGGGCTTCTAGCCACTGCAAATGAACTCCAGACTCATGTGCCCCTTGTGCATCTGGCTTATCGAATAGAGCCTGGGTCCTTTGGCTTTGCAGGCAAACAGCTTAACTGCTAAGCCATCTCTCTAGCCCTCTTGTTTTTATTTAACTTTGCTTTTTCTCTAAATTCCCCCTCTTCCTGCCCACTTCATTTCTTTTACTACTTTTACTTTAATTTTTTTCCCATAGCTATTCTACACTAATTTTGCAATTGTGCTTTCAATGGCCATTGGTGAGGAGTGACTTTAATCAATTTTAATTGCATTTCTATATCTTGTTTGATGGCGGTGTGTTAACGCAGTTGTTTCTCCTTTTGCAGTGCTGCCGGTGGTTGAGCCCTCAAAACAGAAGAACGCTGACTAAGAAGAACCCTAGGTAAAGCCAGAAGTGATACCCATCCGTACAGATGCAGAAATCACGACAAGGAAGCATGAAAAAAATCAAGTGGCTCCTCCAGCAGATCATAAGTCCTCAATAACCTAATCCGAGAATACTGAAACAGGACTGGAGAGGCGACTCAGCAGTGACGTGTACAAGCATGAGTGCTGAAACTACCTGCGTTCCAATCTCCAGAACCCACATAAATAGCCAGGCATGGCCACACTCACCTCAAACCCTAGTCCCACAAAGGGGAGCAGAGACCAGGGAATTGCCCAGGTTCATGAAAAACAGCAAGCTCCAGCTAACAGTCAGAGACTCCAGCACCAATAAGAACAGGCAGATGAGCAATAGAGTAGGACCTCCAGGCTTCTATTCCAACCACCACAGACAAGTACCCTCCTCTCCCTACTGCAGGGGAGCACATGGGTTGCTGAAAGGGCACATACATATGCATACCACACACACACATACACACACACTACTTTACACATACACACAAGCAAAAAAAGCTGAATATTTCAAATACCAGACAAATAATTCAAGAACTACTTGTGAAAATGATCACTGACCTCAAAGAGGCTATAACTAAACAGAAGAAGGAAGGAAGTTAATCAGGACTCAGATAAGAAGAATCAGCCACAAAGATGAGCAATTGAGCAAGGAAATGGAGAAAGTGAATCAAAACTCACAGGGAAACACATTACCAAGAAGTAGACTAGGTCAAGTAGAACAAATATACCCAGATTGAAGATAGGGTCGAGGAAAGACTACATGGGAAAAATAAACAAGCACACCCACACCTTCAGGAACTCTGGGATATTATCAGGAGACCAGACTCAAGAATCCATGGGACAAACAGAGTTGATATGCACACTAAAATATGTAGAAACTGACCAAACAGAGCTGGTATACACACTCAAATATGTAGAAGCTCTGACCAAATAGAGCTGGTATACACACTAAAATATGTAGAAATTCTGACCAACAGAACTGTGTACACACTAAAATATGTTGAAGCTCTCCCCAAACAGAGCTGGCATATACATTAAAATATGTAGAAATTCTGACCAAACAGAACTGTGTACACACTAAAATATGTAGAAGCTCTGACCAAATAGAGCTGGTATACACACCAAAATATGTAGAAATTCTGACCAAACAGAACTGTGTACACACTAAAATATGTAGAAGCTCTGACCAAACAGAGCTGGTATACACACTAAAATATGTAGAAATTCTGACCAACAGAACTGTGTACACACTAAAATATGTTGAAGCTCTCTCCAAACAGAGCTGGCATACACATTAAAATATGTAGAAATTCTGACCAAACAGAACTGTGAACACACTAAAATATGTAGAAACTCTGACTAAATAGAGCTGGTATACACATTAAAATATGTAGAAATTCTGACCAAACAGAACTGTGAACACACTAAAATATGTAGAAACTCTGACTAAATAGAGCTGGTATACACACTAAAATATGTAGAAATTCTCACCAAGTAGAACTGGTATACACACTGAAATATGTAGAAGCTTTCACCAAGTAGAGCTGGTATACACAGTAAAATATGTAGGAATTCTGACCAAACAGAGCTGGTATACACACTAAAATATGAAGAAACTCTCACCAAATAGAGCTGGTATACACACTAATATGTGTAGAAGCTCTGACCAAATAGAGCTGGTATACACACTAAAATATGTAGAAATTCTGACCAAACAGAGATGTGTACACACTAAAATATGTAGAAATTCTGACCAAACAGAGCTGTATACACACTAAACTATGTAGAAACTCTGATGAAACAGAAAGTACCTGTTGAGCCTTTCTTTTCAGATTTTCCTTTCTCTCTTTAATTTGTGGCTTTCAACACAGGAACTTAACCCTCACCACCATCATCTACTGAGAACCAAGTGACATTGCAGACTATGAGATCAGAGGATGCTGTGGCCATGGGGGAGGACCAAGTTGATCAAAAGGCAGTGCTGGGTGATGGAACAAGGTACAGAATTCAAAAAAGCAAGAATGTTTGCCTCCTATGGAGTAAGAATTCATTGCTTGGAGAACTTGCAGGTGTTTATCATGGAATTACTAAGAAATATTGAAAGCTCTTGGGGGCTGGAGAGATGGCTCAGTGGCTAAGTGCACTTTTTGCACAAGCATGAGAGCCTGAGACTGCCCGAGTTTGAATCTCCAGAACTCATGCAAAACAGCTGGATGTGGCCATGCACATCTGGGAGTGGATTCAGGAGAATAACTGGGGCTGGACAAATGGCAAGCTCCAAAATTAGTAAGAGACTCAGTCAAAAGACAAAACAGGTGGGTGAGTGATGGAAGGGAATGTGTGATGTTTTCCTTTGGCTGCCGTAAGTGAGCCCACAGGGTGTCACACCAGCACATACATGGGTATACACCATACAAACCACACACATACACATACAACTGCCACCAGCAGCACACATAAGCACAGAAAGAAAGAAAGAAAGAAAGAAAGAAAGAAAGAAAGAAAGAAAGAAAGAAAAAAAAAAAAAAAGAAACAAAAGAAAGAAAAATAAAGGGGGAAGGAAAGTTCTCTGGACATTTGATTGCTGTGGATGTCAAAACTGGTGAACAGCAATAGCTAGGAAATAAAACCAGACTAGATGTCCCTCAACTGATGAATGGATAATGAAGATGTGGTACATTTATACAATATAGTTCTATTCAGGGGTAAAGGAAAATGAAATGATGACATTTGCAGGGAAATGGATGGATCTGGAAAGGATTATACAAAGTGAAGTAACCCAGGCCCAGAAAGCCAAATGTCACATGTTCTCTCTCATATGTGGATCCTAACTACAAATGTTTGGACTTCTATGTGAGTTGGAGTAAAAGTCAGTAGCAGGCCAGTAGCTACAAAGGGTCTGTAATGGAGGGAGGAGAGGGGAGCTCTTACTGGCATGGTATTGTCTATATTTAAGTAGATGAACAGATTATTGGGGGTACAATGGTCTAAGTGAGGTCAGGGGAAGAGATTATTCAAATTTTAAACTGTCATGAATAAGCCATATGGAAACCTACTTCTTTGGATAATGGTGCACCCAAAGCCATAGATTGTTATGAGAAAAATTTCAGTGCCAGGAATGGGATACCTCCCAGTGAGTTGTTGGCCCCCAAAACATTACAGGCCATTGCCAAGGTTCTTGGTTTCCCACCAGGAATAGATGGTAAGACCCTATTGCTGAAGACTCCACATGCTTGGGTTGTAAGTCATTGAGAAATCAAGCTGGAATTGAGCTGAAAACCTCCTCAGTATAGACCAGCTGACAGAAAGCTGGAAAAAGCTATGCTGCATACAGCCCTATGGTCATTAATAGTGGTAAACAGCAGGGGACATTGCAAGTCTTAAGACTGGCCATTCAGGTCAAATGTGCTAACTGGTGCAATAGTGGCATGTCTGTTATGAGGGACACCAACCACTCTCTAATTGGACTGAAGGCCCATTCCACAGAAGGGAAACATGCTTGGTATTGAAAACCTTGTCAAAGCCTATGGTGGAAGGGCTGGAGGGTTGGCTTAGCCATTAAGGCGCTAGCCTGCAATGCTAAAGGACCCAGGTTCAATTCCCTAGGACCCATGTAAGCCACATGCACAAGGTGGCACATGCTTCTGGAGTTCATTTGCAGTAGCTAAAGGCCCTGGAGCACCCAGTCTCTCTATCTGCCTCTCTTTCTCTCTCTCCAAACAACAACAACAACAACAACAATAATAAAAAAGCCTATGGTGAGGAAGGTCATGAGCCCTAGGGGAGTAACACTTGCTGTTGTCTGGCTAAATGCATATATTACACCCACCAAACTGCCCTCTAAGCACTTTTCTTATTTAAAATTTTTTAATCTATTTATTTGAGAGAGAGAGGCAGATAGAAAGAGAGAGAGAAAGAATAGACATGCTAGGGCCTCCAGCCACTGCAATTAAAAACAAAAACAAGAGCCAGGTGGTGACGCATACCTTTAATCCCAGCTGAGTCTTCCCCCAGCGGGGAAGGAATGAGAGACACCAGGTTGCTGTTTCAGGTGATTCAGGCATCTCTGTCTTCCTCAAAACCTCGTGTTTTATTTGTACTACTACAGAACAAAAACAGGTTTATTTTCCAGGAAATATCAAAACACTCAATTCTCAGCAAAAAAAAAAAAAAAAAAAAAAATCAGCAAAGTGCTAGACAGACTGTTTCATACCAAAAGGCCATTCTTTAACTTTCTTATACATTCCTTGTAGCCAAGCTTAGCAAAGTACTTATTAACCTGTTTGATTAACAAGCTCTTTTGTTCTCTGGATAACAAACACCAAGCAGGGCCTGATTGAGCAAGCCTTTCTAAAAAGGAATGAGCTATAGCGTACCCCTTTTCCATTCTTATTCACTACATGACCTAAGTTTTCATCATAAATTCCTGTATCGGGTAGAGGTGGGTCAGTAGGAGCAGAAAACCTAAATGCATTTGCCTTAGCTCCTCGAGGTGGACATCGGAATTTCTGGTGTTGTAATGGGAGAGTCAAGAAATTCTTTTTTCTGTAACTTTGCAAAGAACTCCTTATTAGTCATATTCTTATATTTATATAGGGAGCATAAGTCTGTACAAATGGGTTTTCTTTCAGCCCTCTTATTTCTCTACAGCAGGCAACAGCTTGAGTTTCCTTTTCTTGAAAGCCTAAAAAAGACAGGAGTGCCATTGAAAGAATTAAACAGAGTGGTTTCGGTTTTATCATGAGGTTCCAGCCATGTGGAGACCTCCTAGCTGGGACCATGTCAAGAGGCAGGAGTGATTTTTGCCTTCACTATCACACTTTAGCTCAGGCTGATCTGGAATTCACTCGAACTCATGGCGATCCTCTACCTCTGCCTCTGTGGAGCTGGGATTAAAGGTGTGTACCACTACGCCTGGCCATTGGTAGTTTTGAAGAAGTGAACTTCATCTTTGAGGATACTCAGCATCCTTCCTCCTGAGCAGTTTGTTGAGGAAAGTGATGCTCCCGACATCATACTAATTAGTGACAAGGAGACTCACCGCTTTGAAGAACCACCATACCCAGCCCCAATTTCTTTAAGCTATTATTTCTCTCTTTCTTTCCTTTCTTTCTTCTTCCTTCCTTCCTTCCTTCCTTCCTTTCTTTTCTTCTTTTTTTTTTCATCCAACCGGAATCTGTTGCATCTTGATCTATAAAAAGGTGATATAGAGGACAATGAAGTAAAGACCTTATATGAAGCCATTAAAAAAAGAGAGAGAGCCGGGCATGGTGGCACACGCCTTTAATCCCAGCACTCGGGAGGCAGAGGTAGGAGGATCGCTGAGAGTTCGAGGCCACCCTGAGACTACATAGTTAATTCCAGGTCAGCCTGGACCAGAGTGAAACCCTACCTCGAAAAACAAAAAAAAAAAAAAAAAAAAAAAAGAGAGAGAGAGAGAGGGCTGGAGAGATGGCTTAGCAGTTAAGGCACTTGCCTGCAAATCCAAAAGACCCAGGTTCAATTTTCCAGTACCCACATAAAGTTGGATGTACAAAGTTGCACATGCATTTGGAGTTCATTTGCAGTGCCTGAAGGCCCTGGCGTACCCATTCTCTTTCTCTCTCTCTCCTTCTCCCTCCTTTTCTCTCTCTCGGCCTCTTTCTTTGTCTCTCAAATAAATAATTTTTTTTTTTTTTTTTTTGTTTTTCGAGGTAGTGTCTCACTCTAGCCCAAGCTGACCTGGAATTCACTCTGTAGTCTCAGGGTGGCCTTGAACTCACAGCCATCCTCCTACCTCAGCCTCCTGAGTGCTGGGATTAAAGGCATGTGCCACCATGCCTGGCAAATGCCTTTAAACCCAGCACTCAGGAGGCAGAGGTAGGAGGATCACCATGAGACTATAGAGTGAATTCCAGGTCAGCCTGAGCTAGAGTAAGACTAGCTTGAAAAACCAAAAAAGAAAAAGAAAAAAAGAAAAAAATGGGGGGCTGGAGTGATGACTTAATGGTTAAGGCAGTTGTCTGCAAAGCCAAAGGATCCATGTTCAATTCCCCAGGATCCATGTGAGCCAGATGCACAAGGTGGTACACATAGCTGGAGTTCGTTTACAGTGGCTGGAGGCCCTGGTACACCCATTCTCTCTCCCTCTCTCTCTCTCAAATAAATAAATAAAAATAATAAATAAATAAAAAGTGTAAAAAGTGAAATTCTGAAACCTAAGTGCATTTTTGTTGTCTAAATATATGTAAGGTTCTGTGGTGGTTTGAATCCCAGCACTTGGGAGGCAGAGGTAGGAGGATCACCATGAGTTCGAGACCAGCCTGAGACTACGTAGTGAATTCAAGGTCAGCCTGGCCTAGAGTGACACCTTAAACAAACAAACAAACAAATCAAATGTCACAAATGCTGGTGAGGGTATGGGAAAAGAGGAACCCTCATCCACTAATGGTGGGAGTACAAACTTGTACAGCCACTATGGAAATAAGTATGGAGGTTCCTCAAAAATCTAGAAGTAGATCAACCATTTGATCCAGCTATACTGTTCCTGGGCAGGTACCCTAAAGACTCTACTGTTTACTACAGAGATACTCAGCCATGTTTACTACTATTCTAGTCACGATAGCTAGAAAATGGAAACAGCCCGGATGCTATCTAGATTTAAATATACATATATTTATAGACACGAAAGGGAAAAGTACAGGTACTAATCTAGCACCAGTTTTCCAAGACCCTGTCTTTTTCTCCAGTGAAAGTTTGGGAGGCAGAGGTAGGAGGAGCACCATGAGACTATAGAGTGAATTCCAGGTCAGCCTGAGCTAGAGTAAGACTAGCTTGAAAACCAAAAAAAAAAAAAAAAAAAAAAAAAAAAAGAAAAAATGGGGGGCTGGAGTGATGACTTAATGGTTAAGGCAGTTGTCTGCAAAGCCAAAGGATCCATGTTCAATTCCCCAGGATCCATGTGAGCCAGATGCACAAGGTGGTACACATAGCTGGAGTTCGTTTACAGTGGCTGGAGGCCCTGGTACACCCATTCTCTCTCCCTCTCTCTCTCTCTCAAATAAATAAATAAAAATAATAAATAAATAAAAAGTGTAAAAAGTGAAATTCTGAAACCTAAGTGCATTTTGTTGTCTAAATGTATGTAAGGTTCTGTGGTGGTTTGAATCCCAGCACTTGGGAGGCAGAGGTAGGAGGATCACCATGAGTTCGAGACCAGCCTGAGACTACGTAGTGAATTCAAGGTCAGCCTGGCCTAGAGTGACACCTTAAACAAACAAACAAATCAAATGTCACAAATGCTGTCGAGGGTATGGGAAAAGAGGAACCCTCATCCACTAATGGTGGGAGTACAAACTTGTACAGCCACTATGGAAATAAGTATGGAGGTTCCTCAAAAATCTAGAAGTAGATCAACCATTTGATCCAGCTATACTGTTCCTGGGCAGGTACCCTAAAGACTCTACTGTTTACTACAGAGATACTCAGCCATGTTTACTACTATTCTAGTCACGATAGCTAGAAAATGGAAACAGCCCGGATGCTATCTAGATTTAAATATACATATATTTATAGACACGAAAGGGAAAAGTACAGGTACTAATCTAGCACCAGTTTTCCAAGACCCTGTCTTTTTTCTCCAGTGAAAGTTTGGGTGTCTTCATCAAAAATCAGGTTGCTCGCTGGTTCCAATCGCCAGCAGTTCCAATCTCCAGGTCCCACGTTTAGCCAGATGCAAAGTGATGCGAGGGCGCAATGCCGCACTTGACCACAAGGGGGGCGCACACATCTGGATTTCGTTCACAGCAGCTGAGACTGCTGGCGCTCCCATCTCTATCTGTCTTCCTCTCTCTCTGTCTCTCTCCAAAAAGAAAAAAAAATCAGGTTGCTGGGGCTGGAGAGATGGCTTAGCAGTTAAAGCATTTGCCTGCAAAGCCAAAGGATTCCGGTTCAACTCTCCAGGACCCACATAAGCCAAATGCACAAGGTGGAACATGCATCTGGAGTTCGTTTGTGGTGGCTGGAGGCCCTGGCATGTCCATTCTCTCTCTCCCTCCCTCTTTCTCTCTCTCAAATAAATAAATAATATATATTTTTTAAAAATCAGGTTGCTGTACCTGTGAGGGTTGAATTCTGGGTTCTCTGTCGTGTTTCACTGATCTGTGTTCTTTGTGTCAGAGTGGCATGCTGTCACTGTTGACTCGGAGTCAGGGATGGTGATGCCTCAGATATTAGCCTTTTCTCTCAGGATAGCCAGAGCCATTCTGTGGGTCACTGCACTTTGATAGGAATGTTAAGATGATGCTCTCGATTTTTGTGAAGACTATCATTGAAATTTTGGTGGGGATCCCACTGAATCTATATATCACTTTTGGTCATACAGCCATTTCCACAATGTAATTCTGCTGACCTGTGAGAATGGGAGGTCTTCCCATCTTCTCATTTCTCTGGAATCTCATTCTTTGGTGCTTTAACTTTTCTCACCACAGAGGTCTTTCACTTCCTTGGGTAGGTGTATTCCTATCTTTTTTCTTTTGCCGAAGGTATTTTGAATAGGATTGTTTTTCTGACATGTTTTGAATGCTTTTGTTTTATATAGTGATTTTTGTGTCATGCTACTTTGCTGTAAGTATTTAATCAGATCTCAGCATTTTCTGGTGAAGTCTTCAGATTCTCATAAGGGTCATGTCATCTGCAAATGGAGATAGCTTGACTTCTTTCTTTCCCAAGAATATCCCTTCTCTTTCTTCCTCATGTCTTACTGCACAAGCTAAGACTTTAAGGACTATGTTGAAGAGAAAGTGGGCAGCCTTATATTCACACCTGATTTTAGTGGAAATGCTTTGAATTTTTTCCCACTTAGTATAATGTAGGCTCTAGATCTGTTGTACATTCCCCCTTTTTTTTTTTTTTTTTTTCGAGGTAGGGTCTCATTCTAGCCCAGGCTGACCTGGAATTCACTATGTAGTCTCAGGGTGGCCTTGAATTCATGGCGATCCTCCTACCTCTGCCTCCCAAGTACTGGGATTAAAGGTGTGCGCAACCATGCCTGGCTGTTTTTTTTCTAATATTTTTATTTTTTTTATTTATTTGAGAAACAGAAAGAGAGGGAGAGAGAGAATGGGTGTGCTAGGGCATCTAGCCACTGCAAACAAACTCCAGACACATATGTCACCTTGTGCATCTGGCTTACATGGGTCCTGGGAAATTGAACCAGGGTCCTTTGGCTTTGCAGGCAAAAGCCTTAATTGCTAAGCAATCTCTCCAGCCCAGTTTGCAAGTAAGTCTATAGTTGCCTTATTTTACTGTGTCCTTATCTAGGCTGGGTATCAGAGAACACTGGTTTCATAGAATGATTTTTTTTCTCTTCTTTTTCTAAATTTTTATCATTATGAACTTTACAGTATGAACAAATTGCATATTTGTCATATTCCCATCAGGTTATACTCTTATATTCCCTCTCCTCTACCCCCATCATAGAATGAAATTAATAGCATTGTTTTCATTTCTTTCTTTCTTTTGGTTTTGTTTTAAATTTTGTTTATTTTTATTTATTTATTTGAGAGATGCAGGCAAAGAGAGAGAATGGACACACCAGGGCCTCCAGCCACTGCAAACAAACTCCAGAAGTATGCACCATCCTGTGCATCTGGCTTACGTGGGTATTGGGGAATAGAGCCTCGAACTGGTGTCTTTAGGCTTCATAGGAAAGCACTCAACCGCCAAGCCATCTCTCCAATCCTCTTGTTTGTTTGTTTGTTTGCTTGCTTGCTTGCTTTTGTTTTGTTGTTGTTTCAAGGTAGGGTCTCACTCTAGCCCAGGCTGACCTGGAAATTCACTATGCAGTGTCAGGGATGCCTCAGACTCACAGCGATCCTCCTACCTCTGCCTCCCAAGTGCTGGGATTAAAGGCGTGCGTCACCACATCCAGCTCTGTTTTAATTTTTATTGTATGAACTAGTTTGAGAGCTTTAGTATTAATTCTTTAAGATCTAGTAGAATTTGGCAATGAATCCATCTGGTCTTGGGTTTTTCTTTGTTTGGGGGACTATGGTTTTAGCTTTTTTATTGACAACTTTCATACATATAGACAACATACATAATCATAATCATCTCCCACAACCCTCCATTTCCCCTTCCTGAATCCCCCGTCAATGAATCCCTTCTTCCCAACTAGTCTCTCTCTTTTTTTTTTTTTTTTTTTTTGAGGTAGGGTCTAGCTCTAGCACAGGCTGACCTGGAATTCACTATGTAGTCTCAGGGTGGCTTCAAACTCATGGCGATCCTCCTACCTCTGCCTCACAAGTGCTGGGATTAAAGGCGCGCGCCACCATGCCCAGCTCTACTATTTTTATGTCATCATTTTTTCTCTCCTACATTGCAGGTCTTGTGTAGATAGTGTCATCCACTGTGAAGCCATGAATATCTTGGCTGCTCCATATCTGGAAGACAGTATTATAAGCATTCTTTCCCTTCCCTGGGCTCTTACATTCCTTCCACACCTTTTCTGCAAAGGTCCCTGCGCCTTGGAGGTTGTGACAGAGATGTCTCATTCAGTGCTGAGCATTCTACTGTCACTTCTCAGCACTTTGATAAATTGTTTTGTTTTTTTTGGGGTCGGGAGTTTGAGGTAGGGTTTCATTCTAGCTCAGGCTGACCTGGAATTCACTATGTAGTCTCAGGGTGGCCTCGAATTTATGGCGTCCTCCTACCTCTGCCTCCTGAGTGCTGGGATTAAAGGCGTGCGCCACCACGCCCGGCCATTTTGGTGAGTTTTGAGGGAAGACTATTATTGCTTTAATCCCATCGACTATTACAGGTGTGCTTCAATTTTATATCCTCTTGATTTGAACTTTCTATGTCATATGTGTTCAGAAATATATCAGTTTCTTCTAGATTTCTCAGTTGTGGGAATATAAGTTTTCAAAATATTCCAAAATGATCCTCTGGATTTAATTGATCTGTTGTCATATCCCCCTTTTAATGTCTAATTTTATTTATTTAGTCTTCTCTTCTTTTGGTTAGTTTTTTTTTTTTTAAGATTTATTTATTTGAGACAGAAAAAGGGAGAGTGAGAATGGGCACACCAGGGCCTCCAGCCATTGCAAACAAACTCCAGATGCATGCACCACCATGTGCATCTGGCTTACGTGGGATGTGGAGAATTGAACTGGGGACCTTAGGCTTCACAGGCATGTGCCTTAACCACTAAGCCATCTCTCCAGCCCTCTTTTGGTTAGTTTTGATAAGTGTATGTCAACATTATTTATCTTTTCAAAGAATCAACACTTTGCTTCATCAATTTCCTGATTATCATTCATTCATCTGTTCTTCTCATGAAACTTATCTCTCCTGAGTTTTCATTTTTTAAAATATTTTATATGTATTTATTTGAGAGAGAAAGAGAAAATATGAATGGTGTTCCAGGGCCTCTAGCTGCCGCAAACGAACTCCAGATGCATGTACCACTTTGTGGATCTGCCTTTATGTGGGTTCTGGGGAACTGAACCTGGGCCAGCAGGTTTTGCAAGCAGGTGTCTCTAACTACTTAGCAATTTTCTCAGATCCTTAAATTCTCATTTTTGTCACTGTCATTCTTCCTAATATATTTTTTTTTGACAGAAAGAAGCAGAGAGGGAGAGAGAATGGGTGCATCAGGGCCTCCAGCTGCTGCAAACGAACTTCAGATGCATGTACCATCTTGTGCATCTGGCTTACATGGGTCCTGGGGAATCAAACCAGGGTCCTTTGGCTTTGCAGGCAAGCGCCTTAACCGCTAAGCCATTTCTCCAGCCCTCTTCCTCATCTTTGTGGAGGATTCTTTAAGTATCTTCCACAATGCTGGCTTTGTGGTCATGAATTGCTTTAGGTTGTGTTTTACTTTTTCCTTTTTTGGGGAGGGTGGTTTTCAAGGTAGGGGGTCTCACTGTAGCTCAGGCTGACCTGGAATTCACTATATAGTCTCAGGATGGCCTTGAACTCATAGCAATCCTCCTACCTTTGCCTCCTGAGTGCTGGGATTAAAGATCTATGCCTGGCCCCATTTATTTATTTTTTATTTTAGATAACTTCTCACTTTTTTAACCCAGCCTGAACTAGAAGTCACTATTCAGCTCAGACTGACTTCTGTATTCCATAAATCCTTCTATGTCAGCCTCCAAGTACTGGTATTACAGAAGTGAGCCATTATGCCTGGCTTCTCCATTGATTTTAAAAGGGAACTCCTTGACACAGTAATCTTGATAGGCCATTATTTACTTTCAGAGTTTGAAATATATTATCCCATCCTTTCCAGGCACTTACGGTTTCCTCTGCAAGGACTGATGTTATTCTGATGAGTCTGGCTTTGTATGTTAACATTTTTCTCTTGTCTCTTTCAATACTGTTTCCTCCTTCTGCTGTCTTGGCATTTAAAAAAATTGTATTTATTTGCAAGCAGAGAGAGAGAGAGATAGAAGAGAGGCAGACAGAGAATGGGTGCGCCAGGGCCTCTAGCCACTGCAAACAAACTCCAGATGCATGTGCTCTTGTGCATCTGGCTTACGTGGGTACTAGAGAATTGAACCGGGATCCTTTGGCTTCACAGGCAAACGTTTTAACCACTAAGCCATTTCTCCAGCTGCTGTCTTGGCATTTTGATTGTAATGTGCCATGGAGAGTTTCTTCTCTACTCATGCCATTTTAAGATTCTAACTTCCTCTCGTGTTTGGATGTGTATTTCTTTCCTAGCACTGGGAAATTTTCTGCTATAATTTTACTGAATAGATCTTTTCAGGATTTGGTGGTTGCATAGCTTTATTAAATAATCTTGGCAGTCTTTTTATACTTTTATTATGCCGTGTTTTGTAAAATAAAGGAACCTATTTTTAGCTCTAGCTCCGGTAGCCTTATATCCCTTAAAGAAATTAAAAAGCCTCTTTTTCTTTCACAATAAAAGACAGAAAGTGTTCATTGCAGAAGTCGATTCTCACTTCTACTGACACTAGAGAGTCTCAAACACTAGAGTTCTTGAGAATTGCCTGAGAAATTAACTACAGATTCCTAAAGAGCTTGGGAATCTGCATTTTTAAAATTTTATTTATTTATTTATTTGCAAGCATAGAGAGACAAAGAAAAGAGAAACAGAGAGGAGAGAGAGAGAGAGAGAGAGAGTGAGAGACAATGGGTGTGCCAGGGCATCTAGCCATTGCAAAAAAAACTCCAGATGCATGTGCCACTTTGTGCATCTGGCTTTATGTGGATACTGGGGAATTGAACCCAGGTCATTAGGCTTTGTGGGCAAGTGCCTTAACCTCTAAGCCATCTCAGAGAATCTGCGTTTTAAGACAGGCACCCAAGTGACTTCGACAGCACTGGTCCCAAGAACACACTGGAGTAGATGCACTAAAAGGAAGGCTGGGAATTGGAGGGAAGACGAGACACTTGAATCTTCTCTGATTCTATCCTCAAGTTCATGTCTCTCCCTTCCTGAGTTCTTGAGCTCCATAGCCAATTAAAAACATCTTACAGCTGGGGATGTGGCTCAGTGAGTGAAGAGCCTGCCTAGCATGCACAAAGCCCTGAGTTCAATCCCCAGCACTGCATAAACCAGCTGTGGCGGCGCACACCTGGAGCCCCAGTGTTTGGGAGGAGGAGGAAGAAGGATCACACCTTCAAGGGCATCCTTAGCTAAATAGTGAGACGGAGGTCAGCCTGGGCTACCTGAGTCTCTCAAATACTAAGAACACCTTACACATTTTGTGAGTTCTTTGCCCTTCAGTCTCTCAACCCCACATCAAGTATCACAAACATTTTACAGAGGGAACATTTAACCTCTCTCTATGGGTACAGAGTATCTTGTGAGCTAAGAACCCAATCTTGTCACCTGAAGTTTTGTTACTTATGCTTTTAAGTTTTTTTTTTTTTTTTTTTTTTTTTTTTTTTTAGAGGTAGGGTCTCACTCTAGCCTAGACTGACCTGGAATTCACTATGTAGTCTCAGGGTGGCCTTGAACTCACAGCGATCCTCCTACCTCTGCCTCCAGAGTGCTGGGATTAAAGGCGTGCACCACCACGCCCAGCCCTGCTTTGAACTTTTAAAGAAACACCAGGTTCTTCATAAATACTGCCAAGATCCATCCTCCTCGTTACAGTGATCATAATGTGATTTATGACCCAGTACAACTTGCTAACTGCCTCGGCTTCAGTGGCTTCTTGGCTTCCTGGTCAACTTCCTCTTTGTACAACCCTAGAACTTCTAGTTTGCATTCCAGAGGCCTTAAAACTTTATTTCACGTAAATTCTTAATTCCTTCCTTGTTGGAAACCGAGCTGAAACTGGGCTTAAGGAAGTAGCTGTCCTGAGAACAATGCGACTTGTTGCTAACCATGCATGTGGAACGATAAACACCTGTAACTGTTAAATGTATAACCTACATTCCAAGAATGACCGCAAAATGTTGTAACTGTAGAATGTTCCAGGAATTTATCCAAGACTTGGTCCCCCACCCAGTTTATCCAAGACTTGGTCTCCCACCCAGTGCCTCCCCTTACCCAAGACCTGGTCCCCCGCCCAGTGCCTCCTTTTTACTTCCTTGTTCTGTTTGCTTAAAAAACTGTGCCTGGAGTCTAATAAACGAGACCTTGACAACTCTTTGCTTGGTCTCGTTCCTTCTTTCTCGCCCATTTCTCCTCAGGCCTGGTCCCCCTCACGTTCCCCGAATAACTGAGTCCTGCTGGACGGGACAAGTGGCGCCCAAACGTGGGGCTCGAGGTACGGACCACTCGCCGGACAGACCATATACAGAAGGCTCCGGAGCATCATTGCTGAATACAACATCAGGTTGGGAACGTCTTCACCGCTCATGAAGAAAAGATTCCCTGGTGAGTAGTTCATCCGTCCCATTAGAGATGGGCCAATCTATTTTAAAAGAGGCACTCTTCATTAAGGATATTAAAGCCTCTCTCAGGGAAAGAGGAATTAGAGTATCAAAAAAGGAATTGTCACAGTTTTTTATAAACTTTCCCTTTCTCCATCAGAGAAAGGCTGCCTCCCCAGTGGGGACAGACTAAGCGAGATATAATGTAAAATAAAAAAACAAAAAACAAAAAACAAACAAACAAACAAACTTTCCCTTTCTCCATCAGAGAAAGGTAAAACTACAGGCCCAGTGGCCGCTTCCCCACTGAGGAATTAGGCGAGGTGTAATGTAAAGAAAAACAGACTTTTTCCTTCTCAAAGAAAAAGACAAATCTCTCTCTCAGACACTGTCTTCTTTCATTCTTTATTTTCGGTTTGAGCCATCGCGTGGACTTGAATCAAGGCGACAGGTCAACTGAAGTCTCTTGGCTGGGGCTACTCTCCGGCATTGACTGAAGGCCCCGAGCTCATTGTTCAAGTCCCGACAGCCCGACCGGGTGTTGGCAGAAACCTCCTATCTAGTCCTCTCTCCAATAACCTTTAGGGTGGCAGCCAGACTTTTAAACTTGTGGTCAGGCTTATGTTTAAGATCCATTGGGAAATTCCCCTGAGCTATTTATAGCCCAGGAACATTGCCCTCTAGTATTGGCATTTCTAAACTTTCTCTATCATGAAAAACACTAGCTTTCACCAAAAAATTGTGACAGGAAAAACTGCTCAAAAACCACAGGCAGCAACAAAGACAAAAGCTCATAGCTGGGGGCAAGGCTCAGGCTCCTACAGGCTTTTCTTTTTAGCAAACGTTAAACAAACAGAAATTGTTTATTCAAGGGCTTAAGAAATCTCTCAAGATGCAGGGGACCCAAATTAAAATTTTTGTTCTCTTAAAAAATGTATGTCCATGGTTCCCCCGAAAAAGACACTATCGATGAGGAACAATGAGGTCACATGGGTGATTGTTTAAAAGATTTTTATCGCCTTCTCCTATTGAAACCTGATTAGTGACATTCTTCAGTTTCACTATTTAATAAGCCCCTTCCCGCTTGCTTCTCCGCTCAGAGCTGAATGCAAAGCCCAGGCTCCAGGGGCGTGCCTACCCCACGTGGGCTCAGGTGGCCTCCAGCCACACCCGCCCAATGCCCAACAGGGTAAACAAGGAAATTATAGACCAAAAAAGAGAGAGAGAGAGAGAGAAAGAGGCTCTTTTTTAGCTTCCCTGGCTTGCAGAGTTTGGGGACTACTAACAAAATCTCAAATATGGGTAAATGCCAAATTACTATAAGTAGATGTGGATTTCTTATAAGTATTTACAACTGTTTTAAGCTTACTTTGTCTCTCTATGCTTTTCTGGGACTACTAAAAAAACAATTTATGTGCTTAATAGTAAATTTGTTTAAAAAATTTTTAATAATGTTCAAATCTACTTACATAAGTTAAATGTGTGTCAAAAGTCAAGTCTGATCTACTCTTTAAAGATATTTCATAAGGCCTTTTTTTTAAAAAAAAAAAAGCCTCATGGTAAAAACAATAAAAGTTTTTGCTGATAATAATAAGATAAACTAACTAAAAAAGTTAAACTGGAGAAAAAACTTTAAATGTTGGTAACTATTTAATAAAAAAGATTATTACAGAGTGGTTACATAGTTTGTAAGATAAAAATATGTAACTGTAGATATTAAGTAAACTTGAACAAGGTTAAAGACAAAACACTTAACCAGATTACAGATCTTTTTAAGATACAATAAAATGATTATCAACCTAGGGCTTACATCAAGCTAATAAAAGCATGACTTTAGCTGATAGAAGGTTACTATGGTATTCAGTTTGTAAATTTACAACTTTAACTTGTTGATATTAATCTGGTCATGATGATGGTTAAAAAAGACTAAATTTAGAGTACCCAATAAAGTTAATTAAGTTCCTATTTGTCAACATTTTAACTATATGTTAAAGTTAAAATTGGTTCATTAATATTTAATTCTCTCACATGGTTAATATAACTAATATACAAAAAATGCCTAACATCTCTCTCCATTGCCTGTGATAATTGTTTCCTATCCAACTATGTGCTCCTGATAACATAACTGCCTTTGTTATAATTTCGGTAAATGTCACACAACCCTGGGGGTCCCCAAACACTCGTGTGGGGGACTTAACACTTCTTTTGATTCCCTAACTAAAAAACCCAAACAAACCCAAGACTCAAGACTCAAAAAATTCTTCTCAGACCAGTCTGGTGAGTACCTGAGCACTCTCTCTCTCTTTCTCCTTTTTAAATTTGGTTCTGAAGTGCGCATAGCTTTTCTTGGGCCCTCTGTTTCTGTCATATTCGTGTGTCTATGTTATTGGGCCCTCTGTTTCTGTCATATTCATGTATCTATGTTATTGGGCCCTCTGTTTCTGTCATATTTGTGTGTCTATATGTTAATTGTTTCCCCAAGGACGGACACTTCTACCTTGACTTAATAACATGGGACAGTTCCCTTCCCCCTCTTTAGGACAGAAATCAAGGACATCGCTCAAAAAAAAAATGGAGTATCTATTATCAAGGACAAATAAATCACTTTCTTTTCCTCTGAATAGGCTATCAGAGAACACCCTTCATTCAAATATTATATTAAAGGTTAAAAAAAAAAATGTTTTCTGTCCTAGGAACGGACATCCAGACCAGATCCCATACATCGTGATCTAAAAAAATTTAATTAAAAAACCTCTCCCTTAAGCCTTCCTCCCCCTCTTTCACTCCCTTTTTCACAGGTGCTGGCGGCCACAGCCAAAAGAGACATCAAGCCCACCGCTGAAGCTTCGGTCCCAATTCTTGTGTGGGGAAGGAATGGGGACTGGGAGTTACATGTCAGGTCAATAAATGGTTTACAAAATTTGTCTGTTACAAGGACCAGAGGCTCCCATGGCTGAGTATCTCTAAAAGGTCCTACAGGTGTGAAAACTCCCCAAAAGCTATGTTATTGGACTGATTAAAATTTTTCTCAAACTTTTTCATCACAGATAGATATTGATAAAAAGCTGTCAGTCAGGTTAGATGCTCTAAAAATGCTGTTATGTATTTTAAAAAGACAGGTTGTCAATCTGGTTGTTCAAAAGCAATTGTTCTGTCATGTAAATTATCAATTCATAAAAATTACTCCTTTATCCTACAATGGGACTGCTATCTTATGGTAAAAGATTAAAAATCATATTTTACAATATTTAAAATCATAATAATCTTAACATAGATTTACAAGGTTTACAATATATATATATTTGTTATTTCATATAGTCATTTGTCTTTTGGTGGTCCTGCTAAGGCTGCAAATGGATTTTTTTGATGCCTTAAGTATCTCCCAAGCAGTTTCTTTCTCAGATTCTCATTTGGCTTAAGCAGGGGGGAATTTACTGCTGGGCAAACAAACAAATAAGCATAGATTACAGAGTTAGAGGTCAGCACATTCCTTAGCTAGTTAGGCCTAGGTTTAAAACTCTGTCTATGTGCCGCACTCAAGGAAGAATGCTATTTTTACATAGATAAAACAGGACTTGTAGAAGATAACTTAAAAAGAGTCAGAGAAAGCTTAGAAAAACGCAAAAGAAAAAGAGAACAAAAAGAGTCTTGGTATAAAAATTGGTTTTCCACCTCCCCATGGTTATCTACCTTACTCCCTAGCATATTGGGACTCCTCATTGGATTAATTTTACTCATTTCTTTTGGCCCATGGGCTCTTCAAAAACTAACCCAGTTCATTAAGTCACAGGTGGAATCCGCCCTCGGGAAGGCCTCGGTGTCAGTTCACTACCATCGTCTAGAAGTCCACGGGGAGGATTCTCATGATCAACCAGAGGACTCCTGTGATCAACCTGTGGATGCTACAACTAAACTGGACTTTTCTGTCTTAAAGAAAAACACCTTGGGCAAAAGCCATGCATGTGGAATGATAAACACCTGTAAGCCCACCATGATAACCAAGAATCACTAAAAAAAGTTGGAAATGTTGGAAACAGAGCTGAAACTGGGCTTAATGTAAGAATTCCGACTTGTTGCAAAATGTTGTAACTGATAAACACCTGTAACTGTTAAATGTTAACCTACATTCCAAGAATGACTTGTTGTAACTGTAGAATGTTCCAGTTTATCCAAGACTTGGTCCCCAAGACTTGGTCTCCCACCCAGTGCCTCCCTTACCCAAGACCTGGTCCCCGCCCAGTGCCTCCTTTTTACTTCCTTGTTCTGTTTGCTTAAAAAACTGTGCCTGGAGTCTAATAAACGAGATCTTGACAACTCTTTGCTTGGTCTCTTTGGCCTGGTCCCCTCTGAGTCCTGCTGGATGGGACAAGTGGCGCCCAACATGGCTCGAACCCAGGATCGCCTGAAACACCGTCTGCCACCTACCCATTGGGGATCCAGGCCTGGTCCGCCGCGACCGAAGAGGGGATTAGACACTGGCCCGCTTGTGATCGCCACGGAGTTGCCCGCCCGTGAGACAGATCCGGCGGTGAACACTCGGACGGTGAGGTAAGATTTTTTACCATGGGACAAGCATTTACAAAAGAAGACTCTTTTGTGACTGGGCTAAAACAAGCTCTCAAGGTATGAGGAACTAGGGTTAAGAGAAAGGCAAATGAACAGGCCCGGCAGTGGCCGCATCCCCAGTGAGAAAGTAATCTCTCCACTGACGGTTAGGCGAGATATAATGTAAAGAAAAAACAAACTTTCCCTTTCTCCATCAGAGAAAGGCAAAACTACAGGCTGACAGGGGCCGCCTCCCCACTGAGGGTTTAAGCGAGGTGTAATGTAAAGAAAAACAGACTTTTTCCTTCTCAAAGAAAAAGACAAATCTCTCTCTCTCAGACACTGTCTTCTTCTTTCATTCTTTATTTTCGGTTTGAGCCATCGCGTGGACTTGAATCAAGGCGACAGGGCAACTGAAGTCTCTTGGCCGGGGCTACTCTCCAGCATTGACTGAAGGCCCCGAGCTCATTGTTCAAGTCCCGACAGCCCGACCGGGTGTTGGCAGCAATCTCCTGTCTAGTCCTCTCTCCAATAACCTTTAGGGTGGCAGCCAGACTTTTAAACTTGCGGTCAGGCTTATGTTTAAGATCCACTGGGGAATTCCCCTGAGCTATTTATAGCCCAAGAACGTTGCCCTCTAGTATTGGCATTTCTAAACTTTCTCTATCGTGAAAAACACTAGCTTTCACCAAAAAACTGTGACAGGAAAAACTGGTCAAAAACCACAGGCAGCAACAAAGACAAAAGCTCATAGCTGGGGGCAAAGCCCAGGCTCCAGGGGCGTGCTACAAACAGAAATTGTTTACATGGGCTCAGGTGGCCTCCAGCCACACCCGCCCACCATGGTTCCCCCAACAGGGTAAACAAGGAGATAATAGATTAAAAAAATTAAAAAGAGAGAGAGAAGAAAGAAAATAGGCTCTTAGCTTCCTGGCTTGCAGAGCTTGGGACTACTAACAAAAATCTCAAAATATGGGTAAATGCCAAATTACTATAAGTAAATGTGGATTTCTTATAAGTATTTACAACTGTTTTAAGCTCACTTTGCCTCTTTATGCTTATCTGGGACTACTAACAAAAAAACAGTCTCAAGAATTATATTTAAATTTAAATATGTACTCAATACTAAATTTGTTAGAAAATTTCTAATAATGTTCAAATCTACTTTCATAATGTGTTTCAAAAGTCAAGTCTGATCTACTCTTTAAAGATATTTCATAAGACCTTTTATTAAAAGCCTCATGGTAAAAACAATAAAAGTTTAGTTAAACTGGAGAAAAAACTTTAAATGTTGGTAACTATTTGATAAAAAAAAGATTGATACAAAATGGTTACATAGCTTGTAAGATAAAAATATGTAAATGTAGATATTAAGTAAACTTGAACAAGGTTAAAGACAAAACACTTAACCAGATTGCAGATTTTTAAAGATAGAATAAAGTAATATAACTCTAGGGCCTACATCAGACTAATAAAAGCATGGCTCTAGCTGATAGGTTACTATGGTATTCAGTTTGTAAACTCAAAACTTTAACTTGTTGATATTAATCTGGTCATGATGATGGTTAAAAAAGACTAAATTTAGAGTACCCAATAAAGTTAATTAAGTTCCTATTTGTCAACATTTTAACTATATCTTAAAGTTAAAATTGGTTCATTAATATTTAATTCTCTCACATGGTTAATATAACTAATATACAAAAAATGCCTAACATCTCTCTCCATTGCCTGTGATAATTGTTTCCTATCCAACTATGTGCTCCTGATAACATAACTGCCTTTGTTATAATTTCAGTAAATGTCACACAAACACTTGTGTGGGGGACTTAACACTTCTTTTAATTCCCTAACTAAGAAACACAAGCAAACCCAAGACTCAAGACTCAAAAAATTCTTCTCAGACCGGTCTGGTGAGTACCTGAGCGCTCTCTCTCTTTCTCCTTTTTAAATTTGGTTCTGAAGCATGCATAGCTTTTCTTGGGCCCTCTGTTTCTGTCATATTCGTGTGTCTATGTTATTGGGCCCTCTGTTTCTGTCATATTTGTGTGTCTATATGTTAATTGTTTCCCCAAGGACAGACACTTCTCCCTTGACTTAATAACATGGGACAATTCCCTTCCCCCTCTTTAGGACAGAAATCAAGGACATCGCTCAGAAAAATGGAGTATCTATTATCAAGGACAAATAAATCACTTTCTGTTCCTCTGAATAGGCTATCAGAGGACACCCTTCATTCAAATATTATATTAAAGGTTAAAAAAGAGTGTTTTCTGTCCTAGGAACGGACATCCAGACCAGATCCCATACATTGTGATCTAAAAAAATTTTTCCCTTAAGCCTTCCTCCCCCTCTTTCACTCCCTTTTTCACAGGTGCTGGCGGCCACAGCCAAAAGAGACATCAAGCCCACCGCTGAAGCTTTGGTCCCAATTCTTGTGTGGGGAAGGAATGGGGACTGGGAGTTACATGTCAGGTCAATAAATGGTTTACAAAATTTGTCTGTTACAAGGACCAGAGGCTCCCATGGCTGAGTATCTCTAAAAGGTCCTACAGATGTGAAAACTCCCCAAAAGCTATGTTATTGGACTGATTAAATTTTTTCTCAAACTTTTTCATCACAGATAGATATTGATAAAAAACTGTCAGTCAGGTTAGATGCTCTAAAAAATGCTGTTATGTATTTTAAAAAGGCAGGTTGTCAATCTGGTGGTTCAAAAGCAATTGTTTTGTCATGTAAATTATTAATTCATAAGTATTACTCCTTTATCCTACAATGGGACTGCTACTGTATGGTAAAAGGTTAAAAATCATATTTGGGGTATTTAAAATCATAATAATCTTAACATAGATTTACAAGGTTTACAAAAGAAAATATTTGTTATTTCATATAGTCATTTGTCTTTTGGTGGTCCTGCTAAGGCTGCAAAAGGATTTTTTTGATGCCTTAAGTATCTCCCAAGCAGTTTCTTTCTCAGATTCTCATTTGGCTTAAGCAGGGGGGAATTTATTGCTGGGCAAACAAACAAACAAACATAGATTACAGAGTTAGAGGTCAGCACATTCCTTAGCTAGTTTGGCCTGGGTTTAAAACTCTGTCTATGTGCCGCACTCAAAGAAGAATGCTATTTTTACACAGATAAAACAGGACTTGTAGAAGATAGCTTAAAAAGAGTCAGAGAAAGCTTAGAAAAACGCAAAAGAGAAAGAGAACAAAAAGAGTCTTGGTATAAAAATTGGTTTTCCACCTCCCCATGGTTATCTACCTTACTCCCTAGCATATTGGGACCCCTTATTGGATTAATTTTACTCATTTCTTTTGGCCCATGGGCTCTTCAAAAACTAATCCAGTTCGTTAAGTCACAGGTGGAATCCGCCCTCGGGAAGGCCTCGGTGTCAGTTCACTATCATCGTCTAGAAGTCCACGGGGAGGATTCTCATGATCAACCAGAGGACTCCTGTGATCAACCTGTGGATGCTACAACTAAACTGGACTTTTCTGTCTTAAAGGAAAAACAGCTTGGGAACAAACTTTTCAAATGCTAAACTACAAGTAATTGATGCTCAGGCACTCTTCTTTGTTCAGTTCTCTGGTCCGGTAGTCCTTCATTTTCCCCACACAATCTGGCTAACATGATCCCCTCCTTAACAAAGGAACTGCCTAAGTGCCAGATCTAGGCATGCTCTACAGCATGGGTACCGACATGGGTGCGGGACACCACAAGGGAAGGTCCTTACCTGACCACCTCTGGATTCCCTGAGAGTTACACCTGACTTGCAAGGAGGTTGGTACCATAATATATGTCATCATTCTATTGGCCCTGCCTCCCCTCCCCAAAAGGTACCAAGGGCCCAAATTGTGGGTGAATCAAAAGCCCATGGGAGGAGTCAGGTCTCTGCTCCCCCAGTCGGTTACAAGCCCACCATGATGTCATGGGTCACCGGGATCACTAAAACAAAAAAGGGGGAAATGTTGGAACCCGAGCTGAAACTGGGCTCAAGGAAGTAGCTGCCCTGAGAACAACGTACCTGTTGCTGACCATGCATGTGGAATGATAAACACCTGTAACTGTTAAATGTATAACCTACATTCCAAGAATGACCGCAAAATATTGTAACTGATAAACACCTGTAACTGTTAAATGTATAACCTACATTCTGAGAATGACCGCAAAATGTTGTAACTGTAAAATATTCCAAGAATTTACCCAAGACTTGGTCCCCCACCCAGTGCCTCCACTTACCCAAGACCTGGTCCCCTGCCCAGTGCCTCCTTTTTACTTCCTTGTTCTGTTTGCTTAAAAAACTGTGCCTGGAGTCTAATAAACGAGACCTTGACAACTCTTTGCTTGGTCTCGCTTCTTCTTTCTTGCCCAGCTTGGATTAGAGCGAGACCCTACCTTGAAAAACAAAAACAAACAAACAAACAAAAAATAGATTAATTGAGAAAACAAGTTGGATCAATGAATATAGCAGGATGGTAGAAAAAAGCTACACATGATCATCTTAGTAAGATCAGAGTTGCATGACAAAATTTGGTGGCCTTTCATGATAAGAGCCCTCAACATACTAAGAGTAGGAGGGAGTGTCTTTTACCTGATCTAGGAGTCTATGAAATTCCCAAGGCTGTATCATACCTTCATGGGGAGGAACTGCTCTTCCTATCTGGGATGCAGAGTGAGACAGGATGTTGGCTCTCATCACTCCTGTTGCATACTGTGCTGGAGGTTCTAGTCAGGGCAACGAAGGAAGAAAACAAAACACAAGGTCTGCATATTGGGGATGAGGGTGCACAACAGGTGCAAGGCTCCATATTGAAAGTGCAGAAGTAAATCTATCTCTATTTGCAGGTGATGTAATCAATTATATAGAAAACCCTGAGGAAAAATCATTTCAGGGCTGGAGTAATGGCTTAGCAGTTAAGGTGCTTGCCTGCAAAGTCTAAGCACCCAGGTTTGGCTCCCCAGAACCCATGTGAGCCAGATGCACAAGGTGATGCATGCACACAAGATCACACATGCACACAAGATGGTACATGCATCTGGAGTTCAACTGCAGTAGCTGGAGGCCCTGGTGCCCAATTCTCTCTCTTTCTCTCTCTCTTTCATAAATAATAAAAAAAATCATTTTAGACTAGTATGAGGCCAGGCAAATGGCAGGACACAGGACTGATGCATAAGAATCAATGAATTTCTATAATTCTCAATAATTCATGTGTATTAGGAAGCCAATTCCATTTACACTACCCTTGAAAAGAATAAATGCCCAGTGGTGCATGCCTGTAATCCCAGAAGGCAGGATGCTGAGGCAGGAGGAATATGAGTATGAGGCCAGCCTGAACTAGTGAGAAACTTCTCAAAAACAAACCACAACAATGGAAAGAAACAACAATAATAACAAAACCCAACAATAACAACAACAGCCAAGAGTTGGTGCTGTAGCTCAGTGGTAGAGTATTTGCCTAGCATGTGCAAGGTTCTGGGTTCAATCTCCAGCCCTGAAATAGGGAGGGAGGGAGGGAGGGAGGAAAGAAGGAAGGAAGGAAGGAAGGAAGGAAGGAAGGAAGGAAGGAAGGAAGGAAGGAAGGAAGGAAGGAAGGATAAACTCAGGAAAACACTTAACAAAAGAAATACAAGGGCTGGAGAGATGGCTTAGTGGTTAAGGCATTTGCCTGCAAAGCCAAAGGATCCCAGTTCAATTCTCCAGGACCCTCATAAGCCAGATGTACAAGGGGGCACATGCATCTGGAGATGGTTTGCAGTGGCTGGAGGCCCTGGCATGCCCATTCATTCTCTCTCTCTCTCTGCCCCTCTCTCTCTCAAATAAACAAATAAATAAAATGTATTTAAAAGATTTTAGAAAAAAGAAATACAAGATTTGTATAACTTGCTAAAGAAATTACAGAATATCTGAAAGACTGGAAACATTCTCCCTTAGCAACAATTCTTCATAACCAGTAGCCATTAAAAATATTTTTAGATAGAACTGGAATTGGAAGAGCAGGGGGCCATTCAACCTGGACTGGTTTTGGATTTATCTTAAGTTATATAAGCTTTTCTCAAATGTGTATGTCCCTTCCCACAATGCATATGATTTTAGTCATATGCATACCATAAGATGATGAATATAGGATGCTCCTAAAAAGTTCACTCAGAAAACACAGTTTGGTCTTTACTCATGGACCCAAAACCAGTCCATGCCAGATTAGCCCCCATCTCCTGGCTCCAGTATCTTGGAACATGTTTGAATAGAAATGGGAAATGAGGGCCAGAGAGATGGTTTGGCGGTTAAGATGCCTGCCTACGAAGCAAAAGAATGCTTATTCAAATCTCTAGGTCCCACATTTAGCAAAAGTGACACAAGCACGCAATGTCGCACATGCGCACAAAGGGGCGCGTGTGTCTGGAATTCTTTCACAGCAGCTGAAAGGCCCCGGTGCGCCCATTCTCTGCCTCTTCCTCTCTCCTCTGTCTGTCTCTCTCAAATAAAAAAAGAAAAAGAAAAACAAAAAGAAATGGGAAATGATCCCAGGAGTTGCTAAGGGGAGTAACTTATTCACACTATTTAAAGCAAGTATATATGTATCTTGATGCAGGTTGGAAAGGTTGCCATGGCAATCCGATTTTAATCTCACGGATGCCAGTGACGCATAGGCATGAGATGGTAAGCAAAAAAGTCGCCAGGTTGCCAACAAGTTTCTAAGTACATTGTTAGGAAAGGGGTGTGTTTGCTGCTGAAGCCCAGCGTTCTCCTAGGTTGCTAAGCTACACTAGATGTTTGCAGTGACTCTGTCAAGATGGTGGCACATCCCAGTGGTCTGGAACAACCAAAGTCTCACATTCCTTTTGTTCTTCCTCTTTTCCTCTTTTCATTTTCAAACATTGAAGGCAAGATTCTAAAATCCGTATAGAAATGTGAAGAACTCGGAATATCTAAACCTACAAAGTTACCATGACCAAGGCAGCATTGTACTTGCCTCTACAAAGACAGGGTGATGAGTGGAGCAGAGGTGATAGACTACCAAAATGAGAGTGTCTGCCTTCTGTGGCCTGCTCTTTGCTCATGATTCCACAGGCTGAAGCCAGGACGGTCTTTCCAATGTTTGATGGTAAGTCATGTGCCCACATGCAAGAGACACCAGCATCCCCTCATATGAAAACATTAACTCAAACTGGATCAAATGGAAGGATGCAGAGTATAAGGCTCTTGTAGCTAAAAGAAAGTATGGTAAGACTTTGGGTCAGATAATTGTTTCTTAAATATGACATCGAAAGTACAAATAAGGAGTCGGGCATGGTGGTGCACGCCTTTAATCCCAGCACTCAGGAGGCAGAGGTAGGAGGATCGCCGTGAGTTCCAGGCCACCTTGAGACTACATAGTGAATTCCAGGGGACCTGAGCTAGAGTGAGACCCTACCTCAAAAAACAAAACAAGCCGCGCGTGGTGGCGCACGCCTTTAATCCCAGCACTCGGGAGGCAGAGGTAGGAGGATCGCCGTGAGTTTGAGGCTACCCTGAGACTACATAGTTAATTCCAGGTCAGCCTGGACCAGAGTAAGACCCTACCTCGAAAAACCAAAAAAAAGAAAGAAAAAAAAAAAAGAAAGAAAGAAAGAAAGAAAGAAAGAAAGAAAGAAAGAAAGAGAAAAAAAACAAAACAAAATAAAAGGTACAACTAAGGGCTGGAGGGATGGCTTAGTGGTTAAGGCGCTTGCCTGCAAAGCCAAAGGAACCAGGTTCAGTTCCCCAGAATCCACGTTAGCCAGATGCACAAGAGGGTACATGTGTCTAGAGTTCATCTGCAGTGGCTATAGGCCCTGGCATGCCTATGCTATCTCTCTCTCTCTCTCTCTCCCTCTTTCTCTGTCCAATAAATAATTAAATAAAAATAATTTTTTAAGTACAAATAAGAAAAGAGGGACTGGAGAGGGCTCAGGGGTTAAGGTGCTTGCCTATGAAGTCTAAGGAACCATGTTTGATTCTCCAGATCGCATGTAAGCCAGGCACAAAAAGTGAGGCAAGTGCAAATCATTACATGCCACTAGGTGGCATAGCGTCTGGAGTTCAATTACACTGACTGAGGCCCTGGTGTGCCAATTCTCTCTCTCTCTCCCTCTCCTTTTTCTCTCTAAATAAAAAAATAAAAGAGGAGACAGGAACTTGAGAGATAACTCACTGGATAAAGGTGCTTGCTTCAAAGCCTCTGGCCCCAGTTCAATTCCCCAACCACCTATATAAAGCCAGAAAGGCATTCATTTGCAGTGACAAGAGATCCCCTGGTGCACATTGCACACAGGTAAGTAAAAAAATTTTAATCCAGCATAGTGGCACATGCCTTTAATCCCAGCACTTAGGAGGCAGAGGTAGGAAGATCACTGTGAGTTTGAGGTCACCCTGAGACTACAGAGTGAATTCCAGGTCAGTCTGGGCTAGAGAGTGATACCTACCTAAAAAAAAAGAAAAAAAAAAAAAAGAAAAAGAAAGAAAGAAAGAAAAGAAAGAAAGAAAGAAAGAAAGAAAGAAAAGAAGGGAAGGAAGGAAAGAGGAGAAAACCTGTATTTTAGAAAAATTTAAAAAATATTGTGTGTCTTTAAAAACCATCAAGAGGGCTGGAGAAATGGCTTAGTGGTTAAAGGCACTTGCCAGAAAAGCCCAAGGACTCAGGTTTGATTCCCCAGTACCCACATAAAGTCAGATGCACAAGATGACACATGTCTGAGTTTGTTTGCAGTGGCTAGAGGACCTGGCGCACTCATTCTCTCTCTCTTAAATAAATAAATAAATAAACAAATAAATAAATAAATTTTTTTAAAAAAATCAAGAAAGTGAAACACCTACAGAGGGTATATCTGTAATTTATTTTAAGGGTCCAAGATCCAGGCTTGCTATCTCTCTCTCTCTCTCTCTCTCTCTCTTTCTCTGTCCAATAAATAATTAAATAAAAATAATTTTTTAAGTACAAATAAGAAAAGAGGGACTGGAGAGGGCTCAGGGGTTAAGGTGCTTGCCTATGAAGTCTAAGGAACCATGTTTGATTCTCCAGATCGCATGTAAGCCAGACGCACAAAAGTGAGGCAAGTGCAAATCGTACATGCCACTAGGTGGCGCAAGCGTCTGGAGTTCAATTACACTGACTGAGGCCCTGGTGTGCCAATTCTCTCTCTCTCTCTCTCCCTTTTTCTCTCTAAAATAAAAAAATAAAAGAGGAGACAGGAACTTGAGAGATAACTCACTGGATAAAGGTGCTTGCTTACAAAGCCTCTGGCCCCAGTTCAATTCCCCAACCACCTATATAAAGCCAGAAAGGCATTCATTTGCAGTGACAAGAGATCCCCTGGTGCACATTGCACACACAGGTAAGTAAAAAAAAAATTTTAATCCAGCATAGTGGCACATGCCTTTAATCCCAGCACTTAGGAGGCAGAGGTAGGAAGATCACTGTGAGTTTGAGGTTACCCTGAGACTACAGAGTGAATTCCAGGTCAGTCTGGGCTAGAGTGATACCTTACCTAGAAAAAAAGAAAAAGAAAAAAAAGAAAAAGAAAGAGAAAGAAAGAAAGAAAGAAAGAAAGAAAGAAAGAGAAAGAAGGGGGGAAGGAAGGAAAGAGGAGAAAACCTGTATTTTAGAAAAATTTAAAAGGATTGTGTGTCTTTAAAAACCATCAAGAGGGCTGGAGAAATGGCTTAGTGGTTAAGGCACTTGCCAGAAAAGCCCAAGGACTCAGGTTTGATTCCCCAGTACCCACATAAAGTCAGATGCACAAGATGACACATGTCTGGAGTTTGTTTGCAGTGGCTAGAGGACCTGGCGCACTCATTCTCTCTCTCTTAAATAAATAAATAAATAAACAAACAAATAAATAAATTTTTTTAAAAAAATCAAGAAAGTGAAACACCTACAGAGGGTATATCTGTAATTTATTTTAAGGGTCCAAGATCCAGGCTCTACAAACACAATACTAAGGCGGGTGAGGATAGGAACTAGTTTAACCACCTGGAACACTGTTTGGCTCAAGCAGCTATCACTCCCTTCTCCTAAACAATGTACCTGTCGGGAACCCAGAACCTCCATCTGCACCCAGCTGCAAATACACCCCCTTCACACAATGGACTAGTTTTCTTCTCCCCTTAGCAACTATGCTTTGTGATCAGTCCCTGTTAAAATACATTCTTACTTAGATATAGCTGGGATTGGAATAGCAGGGGGCCATCCAACCTGGCAAGTTTTGGATGTGTGCCCAGTAACGCAAACTGTGTCCTCTAAGTGCAATTTTAGAGACAACCCCCCTATTTACTATCTTATGACCATGCATAACTGGACATGAGATTAAAATCAGATGCATTGGGCTGGAGAGAGATGGCTTAGCAGTTAAGGCACTTGCCTGCAAAGCCAAAGGACTCAGGTTCAATTCCCCAGTACCCACATAAGCTAGATGCACAAGGTGGCACATATGTCTGAAGTTTGTTTGCAGTGGCTGGAGGCCCTGGTGTGCCCATTTTCTCTCTCTCTCAAATAAATTAGTTAATTAAATAAAATATTTTTTGAAATCAGATGCATCGTCAGAAGGAACATGGGCAGTAGAGAAAACGTTTTGTAACCCAACCCTGCCAATCAAACTATAAGACTCCCCCCCAAACTACGAGCCTACAACCAACCCATCCTCCACTTCCAGGGCCCTTGAATACTCTCCGCTCAAGTGGTAGATGGCCCTTTGGTAGTGTATTAGAACCTTCACCATCACTTTTCTCTTAATAAAGTGTCTTTCTTCATAACTACTTGGTCAATTCTTTAAGTAAGACACCAAGAACCTGGAAACATCCAGAGGTCATCAGTAACAATACAGCAGTAAAAATACAAATGACCCTGTTCAAAATGGGCAAAAGAAGACAACAGGCGGCACCATGTCTCCCTGAGATCAGTGTGGAAGATTCTCTGACTTGGACTTCTGGCAACTGGGCTATGACAATATCTAAGTGCATATCTTTGTGTTGTCCTATGAGGACTTTGTTGTGCTCCTGAGATGGGGACCGATGTGGACGTTGATCGAATTCGGGAAGTTCTCTGCCCCTGGGGCTTCAAATACGCCCCTGCTGCTTTCCCTCACATCCTCTGTGAGCCCCACTCACCCATATGAGGCACGATTCCCATGTCTTCATTCTCTTTCCCTTTCTCTTCTTCAGATCTAATGGTTTGTTATTTATTTTCACACTTTGATTTTTGTTTGTTTGTTTTTTGTTTTTCGAAGTAGATTCTCACTCTAGCCCAGGCTGACCTGGAATTCACTATGTAGTCTCAGGATGGCCTTGAACTCACAGCGATCCTCCTACCTCTGCCTCCCAAGTGCTGGGATTAAAGGCGTGCGCCACCACACCCTACCGGTTAGCCATCTTTTCCTAGGGACCCCTTGTCTCTGCTCTTCCAGTACTGGAATTACAGTTGGGCTGCATGGCAAGTGCCTTATCCACTGAACCATCTCCCCAGTCACCTTGAGCAGATTTTGAACAGATGATTTAAAACCTACATCTAGGGCTGGGGGTTAAAGGCACTTGCTTACAAAGCCTGCTGGTCTGGGTTTAATTCCACAAGAACCCACATAAAGCCAGATACAAAGTAGTGCATGTATCTGGTGTTTGTTTATAGTGGCAAGTGATCCCATTATACATGTACACATTTATACATGTGCAAATAAATATATTTTTAATTTTTTTATTGACAACTTCTATACTTACATACAAAAAAATGCATGATATTTCCCTCCCCTGCCCCCATTCCCCTTTAGAACTCCAATCTCCATCATATCCCCTCCCTCTCTCCATTAGTCTCTCTTTTAATTTGATGTCATCATCTTTTTCTTCTATTATGAGGATCTTGTGAAGGTATTGCTAGGCACTGCAAGGTCATGGATATCAAGGCCAATTTCTGTCTGGGCAGTTGCATTGTAAGGAGTCGTACCCTTCCTTTGGCTCTTCCATTCTATCCGCCTCCTCTTCCGCAATGGTCCCTGAGCCTTGGAGGGTGTGATAGAGATGTTTCAGTACCGGGAACTCCTCCATCCCTTCTTCTCAGCACTATGTTGCCTTTTGGGTCATCCCAGTGGTCATTGCCATCTGAAAAGAGAAGCTTCTCTAACCAGAAGTGAGAGTAGCATTAATATGTGAATATGAACATTAAGTGTAGTGCTTTCAGGGCAGCTTGGTGGGAATAATATATACATTTAGCCAGACAAGAGCAGGCTTTATACCCTAAGGGTCATGACCTCCCCTGCCATAGACTTTTGCTTAGGTTTTTCAGTACCAGGTATGTATTCCCTCCCATAGAGAGGGCCTTCAGTCCAATTATGGAGCAGTTGGTTACCCCAAGAGCAAATAAATTTTTTTTAAAAAAAAGCTCTGCATCTAGAAAGTTCAATGCCTACACGTCTTCAACAACACATTTCTAGGAAATGCTATCCCATGCTGACCACCCCATCATGGGTCTGTGAACGTGTCATAATTAAAGTTTAATTATAAGGCATGTAGCAACTCTGGAAACAGTCATTCCCCTCCAGGATTCCTTGCTGATGAGGTGTTTGTAACGTCACTGTTACTATTTGCTCAGTGACTTTCCCAGACTAACTTTGTCAAGACTGCATTCTTCACAATGTGTAGCCCATAAGTTTCAGTTCCTGCACTTGAGTGGCCAGCTGCTATTTGGACAGAGATTAAATGTCAGAAGCAACAGGTCACCCAGGGTTGCCAGCAGGTCTTAGGGGTGTGGCATGCTTTCTGTCCTACAACACTTCCCAACCCAGGGTCTCACTTTACTTCTGGCTTCTGCACTGTCTCAAGGTCAGCTTCAGGTGAGAGATTGGTAAAGTACATATCTAAATCAGAAATAGCTTGTGTTAAGTAAATTCATACAATTTTTGTAAATTGTATTTTTTTAAAATTTATTTATTAGATACAGAGAGAGGGAGAGAGAGAGAAAGAGAGAGAGATAATGGGTGTGCCAGGGCCTCTAGCCACTGCAAACGAATTCCAGATGCATGCGCCCCCTTGTGCATTTGTCTTATGTGGGACCCGGAGAATCAAACCGGGATCCTTAGGATTCACAGGCATGTGCCTTAACCGCTAAGCCATCTCTCCAGCCCATAAACTCTATTTTAAAAAAGAATGTCCTGATGGGCTGGAGAGATGGCTTAGCAGTTAAAGCATTTGCCTGCAAAGCCAAAGAATCCTGGTTCGATTCTCCGGACCCACATAAGCCAGATGCATAAGGAGGCACATACATCTGAAGTTCATTTGCAGTGGTTGGTTGCTGTGGTGAGCCCATTTTCTCTCTCTCTCTCTGCCTCTTTCCCTCTCTTAAATAAATAAATAAATAAATAAATAAATAAATAAATAAATAAATAAAATATATTTTTTAAAAAAGAATATCTTGAGAGAACAAGCCCAAACCATAACAAACCTGGAATGGGCAATGGTAGCCAGAGGTGCTACAATATACCCTGGAAAGGTGTACCTGAAAGTGACAGAAGCTGAACAAATCCTCCGGCTCCATTGGCCTTTATGCCCAGAGTGAGAGGTCGCATGCTAAGCAGTTCAAACCCTTAGCTTTACCACAGACAACACTCCTGACGCAATCGTGACAGCATCTGGTATGCTGGTACCGGCTCCTGAGTTGTTTTTTCAGGAAGCTGGAGGCCACTTTTTTAGACCTGCTGAAACCACCCAGCCTTCATGTGGGCCTTGGTGACTTTTGATAGCAAAACTTCACCCTGGGAGCACGCTAGCTGCCATCTTCTGATCACGCTCCTCTGAGGAGCCATGAGACTGGGTGACACAGGCACAGACATCGGTCATGTCACTTTGCCTTCTTCCCACTACTTTCTCCCCCACCTCAGACCACACTGCTTCTTAAGCCCCCTGAGAGCGGGAGACCTGCCCCTTCCAACTCCTTACAGCCTGCCTCATGCACAAACTTTCTCCTCTGCAAGATTTGACCTTTCAGTGACTGGCACTGTATGGTGGGCAAAATCAACCTGGCTCTGTAACACATGGTCCAACAAAAGAAAATGAAGAGAGATGGTTAAGTGGGGATGGGGATGAGGCCATGGAAAGAGGAAGTGGTAGGGGGAGGTTTAACTAAAACTAAAGGCCTATGAAAAAAAGCCATATGGAAATCTACTGCTCTGTTAGCTAATTAAAAAAAAAAAAAAAAAAAAAAAGTGGGCTGGAGAGATGGCTTAGCAGTTAAGGCGCCTGCCTGCTAAGCCTAAGAATCCAGTTCCAATCTCCAGGTCCCACGTTTAGCCAGATGCAAAGTGACGCAAGGGCGCAATGCCACACTTGCCCACAAGGGGCGCACACATCTGGATTTCGTTCACAGCAGCTGAGAGACTGCTGGCGCTCCCATCTCTATCTGTATCCCTCTCCCTCTCTCTGTCTGTCTCTCTCCAAAAATAGAAAAAAAAAAATTAAATAAAAAAATTAAAAAGTGCCTGAGGGCTGGGAAGATAGCTCTGTGGTTCAGTTCCCCAGTACCCATGTAAAGCCAGCTGCACAAAGTGGCCCCTGAGTATGAAGTTTGTTTGCAGGAACAAAAGCCTCTGGCATGGTTATACTTATTCTCATTTATTTTCTCTCTCACTCTCTTTCTCTTTCATATTTAAAAAGTTTAAATAGGGCTGGAGAGATGGCTTGGCGGTTAAGGCGCCTGCCTGCCAAGCCTAAGAATGCCGGTTCCAAGCTATAGGTCCCATGTTTAGCCAGATGCAAAAAGTGACACAAGGGTGCAATGCCACACTTGCCCACAAGGGGGCACATGCATCTGGAGTTTGTTCACAGCAGCTGAGAGGCCACTGGCCTGCCATTCTCTCTCTCTCTCTCTCTCTGTCTCTCTCAAATAATATTTTAAAAAAGAGTTTAAATAGAAGTACCCTGTATAGGCAGATAATGCCACTCTCAGGATCCATAGGTTATTAAAGGAAAAACCTAGTGTTGGGGGCGAGATATCTTCCAGTGGAATTATTGTTCATAGAGGTCCCTGAGGTCCCTAACACAAGTTAGGATAGTGTCAATTGTCTTGGTTGCCCATCAGAAATAGATGGCAAGACTTTATTCCTAAAGACACCACATGGTTCAGTTGCAGAACATTGAGAAACCAAGTTGGAACTGAGTTGGAAGCTCCCTCCTGCTGTTTTCCATAGTGCCATAGGATGCTTTGCAGGCTACCAGGAGAGAAAAGTCATCAACGGTTTTTCATTTTTTTTTTGTTTTTTATTTTTATTTATTTATTTGAGAGAGGAAAGGGGCTGAGAGAGAGAGGGAAAGAATGGGCATACCAGGGCTTCCAGCCACTGCAAACGAGTTCCAGATGCATGTGCCACCTTGGGCATCTGGCTTAAATGGGCCCTGGGGAATCAAACTGAGGTCCTTTGGCTTTGCAGGCAAGCGCCTTAACTACTAAGCCATCTCTCCAGCCCAGTTTTTTATTTTTTATTTTATTTTATTTTATTAGAGAGAGAGAGAGAATTGGTACCCCAGAACCTCAGCAATCGAACTCAAACATTTGCATCACCTACTGGGCATATGTGACCTTGCACTTGCCTCACCTTTGTGCATCTGGCTAACATGGGACCTGGAGAGTAGAACATGGGTCTTTTGGCTTCGCAGGCAAGTGCCTTAACCACTAAGCCATCTCTCCAGCCCTCATCAACAGTTTTTTTTTTTTTTTTTGTTTTTCGAGGTAGGGTCTCACTCTGGCCCAGGCTGACCTGGAATTAACTATGTAGTCTCAGGGTGGCCTTGAACTCATGGCGATCCTCCTACCTCTGCCTCCTGAGTGCTGGGATTAAAGGCGTGCGCCACCACGCCCGGCTCCTCATCAACAGTTTTAACCAGCAGTAGACCCTGTGAGCCGCTCAGCCATCCAGCCAGGAAATGTGTGCCCACTAGCATAACAGCAATATGACTGACGGGGGTAATCAAATGCCTTCTGACAGGACGTGAAGCCTGCTCTACAGGAAAGAATTCATTCCAGATACTGAACCACAACCAAAAGCTTGGGGCTAGGGAGGTCACAGGCCCTATGAAAGAAGCTACTATTGTTGTTTGGCTGAATGGATATATTGTGCCTGTCACAGATGATGTAGGAGTTCATGAGGCCCCCAGCCCTACACTAGGAATTATGGGCAAATAATGGTTGCTGGGAGAGACGAAGACAGTTTCTTCAGTGGTGTAGCCACTGGTAAGATGTCCATGCTCAAGTAAATAACCCCCTGCCTAGGCTCATACAAGCAACTCTAATTAAACTCAGGGTGTCACACACACACACACACAAACAAATCAAAGTTGTAGTGGGACAAATTGGAGAGCAGAAGGGCTGCAAGGGAGCGGGTAGAAGACAAGAGAAGGTAATGGAAGTGGTTATGATGAAAATACTTTATACACATGTACAAAAACTGTCAGTAAGGGAGCAGGAGATGGCTCTGTGGGCAGACACGCTTGCTGCACACACATCAGAGCCTGACAGGGCCCGAGTTAGATCCCTAACACCCATTTAAAGTCAGGCGTGGCCACACCTATACCTCCACTCCTGTGGAGGGTAGGGAATCTCTGAGGCTCACTGGTCAGCTAGTCTGACCCAAAGCAACAGCTCCAGGTTGAGTCCGTCTCAAAGAAGCCATGTGGAAGTGATAGAGGGTACCTGAGGTTCTCCTTTGCTCTCGGCACAGGTGCACACGGGGCAGGTACATTTGTTCACACATGTGCGACATGCACTTTACACACATTACACACACACAAAAAAAAAAACCTGTCAAATAAAAATTTTAAAAGTATGAACCACAGTATTGTATGATGCCTTGGTATATGATGTCCTGTAACAGTGTAGGTTATGTGCTCAGTATTGTACGATGTCTTGGTACATGATGTCCTGTAACAGTATAGATTATGTGCTCAGTATTGTAGGAGGTCTTGGTATATGATGTCCTGTAGCAGAGTAACTTCATTGACTGACAAAAAAATAATAATAAATAAATAAATAAATAAAAATTATGAGCCAGCCGGGTGTGGTAGCTCACAGTTATAATCCCAGCAATTGGAAGGCTGAGGTAGGAGGATCATTGTGAATTCAAAGCCAGCCTGTGCTACAAAGTGAGTTCCAGGTCAGCCTGATCTAGAGTGAGACCCTACCTCTAAACTATCCCGGCTAAATAAATAAATAAAATTTTAAAAGCCATGCAAAGAATTGCATAAGCAGGACCCTTCTCACGGAAGTCAGAAACTCCTGTGTGAGATTCAGATCTGGAAAAGGCAGAAGTAAAGGGGTTGTGGCTATGCGAAGTGAAGGGTGGGTACCCAACAGTGTGACACACCACAAGCACGAGTCAGCAGATGGAAACCGCAGAGCACAACCAAATGGACATTGTGCAGAAGAAACGCACAGAACCAGAAGCTCTGCCCTCTCCCCAAGCATGCCAAGACTGGGGAGGTCCTCATTTCCATTCAAAAAAAAAAAAAAAAAAAAAAAGCCAGCCATGCGCTTCCAGCGGTCAGGAAATGGACTCCGTGCAAACTGCCACCGCAAAAACAGGAAACCGAGCATCTGCGTTCTGAGGAAGAAACACAACAGGCTTCAGAGCAGGGCACAGAGCAAGGCCTGCACACGCATGCGTGAAACCACCTGCTCAGCTAGTCCAGAGCAGCCCCTTTCCACTCTCCCCAGAGTTCTGCCTGCCAGGAGGGCCTCAGCTTGGCCCAGTCAGCTCCCTGGCCCACTCAGGAGAAGAGGAGGCTGAGGAGCACTTGGGAAGGTCACAGCCCTGCAGGGGACCTGACACTGTGAGGCCAGTCACAGCAGCCATGCTGCCTCTGCTTGTCTCTCACCACCACCATGACAGCCACAGACATGGCCCAGACAGACACCAAACCTGCACCACTCCAGCCAGCAGGAGCCCCCACAATGCAGACAAGGGCTGGGGGACCAGAATGGCTCAGGCTCTCAGAAGAAATCTCTAAGAGGGCCTGGAGAGATGGCTTAGCAGTTAAGGCACTTGCCTGCAAAGCCTAAGGATCCATGTTCAACTCTCCAGATCCCACATAAGCCAGATACATAAAGGTGAGGCAAGCACAAGGTTGCACATGCCCACTAGGTTGCGTGAGCATCTGGAGTGCAACTTCAGTGGCTGAGGTCCCAGCATGCCAATTCTCTCTCTAAATAAATAAATAAGACTCTAAGAGAACTCAAGACCAGCTGGGAGCAAAAATAAGTGTACTTTAGGAAATTTTAGTCTGTGAGAAACACAGCCTAACCCTGGACCAACTGCACATAAAACCTCCCTTTAAAAGACCATCTGCCCTGAGCCTCATCCTCCAAGACAGGAGTTCCTGCTAAAAGGCCAGTGAATTCTGAAGTAAGCGACAGACCCCAACAGAGCACGTGTGGTGGATATCTCAACCTGAAGCACGCTACGTTTCCCTTTGAAAGAAACCAACAAGTATTTTTGCTTGTCTTAAAAAAATATTTATTTATTTATTTGAGAGAGAGAGAGGAAAAAAAAAAAAAAAAACAGGTGCACAAGAGGCTTTTTGCCCTGACAATGCACCACATTGTACATCTGGCTTTAAGTGAGTACTGTAGAACCTTCTTCTGGGATATCAAATCCAGGCCAGCGAGCTTTGCAAGCAAGCACACACCTGTAACCACTGAGCCATTGCCCTAGCCCCCTTGTTCATCCTTTAAAAAAAATTTTTTTTTTTAAGGTTTCACTCTAGCTCAGGCTGACCTGGAATTCACTATGTAATCTCAAGGTGGCCTCAAACTCATGGTGATCTTCCTACCTCTACTGTCCAAGTGCTAGAATTAAAGACATGAGCTACCATGGCCGGCTTTAAAAAAAAAAAAAAAAAAAAAACCTTTTAAAAACATTTTACTTTTATTTATTTATAAGAGAGAGAAAGAGGCAGAGAGAGAGAATGGGCATGCTAGGGCCTCTAGCCACTGCAAATGAACTCCAGACACATGCACCACCATGTGCATCTGGCCTGTGTGGCTACTGGGGAATCAAACCTGGGTTCTTAGGCTTCTCAGGCAAGCGCCTTAACTGCTAAGCCATCTCTCCAGCCCTTGTTTGTCTTTTTAAGATAGGATCTCATGTAGTGCAAGATCACCTCAAACAGTATATAGCCAAGGATGCCCTTGAACTCATGAACCCACTCTCCAAGTGTTATGTTTACATTCATGTACCACTGTGTAAGAAATTCACGTGATCTTTTTATGTGTTTGTGGGGAATGGTACAGGCTCCTTCATGTTGTGCTGTTGGGAACTGAACCCAGAGCCTAACATACACTACTCATGAGCTCTACCATTGAGCCACATGTCCCTGTGGGAATGAACTATGGGGAAAAACCTGGGACTATTTCTTAAAGACTTTACAAGTAACTTTTCCAAGAATATTGCTGTGAGATGCTTTTTCTGCTAAATTCCTGACTTGTAAATTGCCCTAGAGTTAATCTTACAACCATGTAATCAGCCTGCTTAAAGAATGTAACTAGGTTTCTCTGCCTTGATGTACCTTTGTCCCGAACAGCACAGATGACTAATATTGTCAAGGAGTGTTCAAAGATGCTGACGGACTGACCTTAAGCTGTGCTCTTTGCCCAATTTCCTCAGTGGCCTGGTTAGATTCTTGACCCACAGCAAGTGGACATGTGTAAGAAGTGCTGAAGATAATGTGATCAGTAATGAATTGCCCACAGATCTGTTGAAAACCACAGGTGGGATTAGTGTGATTACATTTGTGAATTGACTGTGCGTGCATGTGTGTGTATGTGTGTGTGTTATGGATCAACAGACTCCAACAGGTCATACCCCTCAGTCCCTTCATTTAACAAATGTTTAAGGATTATCCAAAGTCACAAGTCCCTTGCTCTTTGCTCATGCAATGTTCAACTTGTTCACATATTACTGCTTTTTGGCTGTTCAATAAAAACACCAACAAGGGTTGGAGAGATGGCTTAGTGGTTAAGGCGCCTGCCTCCCAAGCCTAAGAACACCTGTTCCATTCTCTAGGTCCTGCATTTAGCTAGACACAAGTGACACAAGGGCACAATGCCGCACTTGCCCACAAGGGGTGCACATGTCTGGAGTTTGCTCACACTGGCTGAGAGGCCACTGACACACCCATTCTCTATCTTTCTCTCTCTCTCAAAAAAAAAAAAATCACCAATGAGTACCTGTCAGTTAAACTACAGACACAGAACATCTGGGCAGTGGAGACAGCAGATGCAATGGGTTCACGTTGGTTTAAAGGATTCCAAGGGCCACTCTTCTTTCCTTCTCCCAGGCACTGCTATACATACAGCTAGCCCAATCTTGGGAAACTCCAGGGGTTAGTTCTCTTTTCCCTCTGGCTCTGCTATAATAAGCAACTAGCTAAACCTTGGGGAAACGACCCCAAGGGATATTTTCCTATCCCTTGGGCTCTGCTCCTAGAAGTAGCTTGTCCATTCATAGGTAAATGACTGGAATTAGATTGCAATAATTCTAGGGCTATTTCATCCAATTAGGCACTAGCTATTTTTAAAATATATATATTTTATTTATTTATTTGAGAGAAAGAGAGAGAGAGAAGAGAATGGCATGCCAGGGACTCTAGCCACTGCAAATGAACTCCAGATGCATGCGCCCCCTTGTGCATCTGCCTTATGTGGGTCCTGGAGGTTCGAACCGGGATCCTTTGGCTTTGCAGGAAAACACCTTAACAGCTAAGTCATCTCTCCAGCCCACTAGCCTTTTTTTTTTTTTTTAATCCTTAATTTGATGTAACAGTCAAAGGTGTGTTGAAAGTAAGAATATAGCCAGGTGTGGTGACACACACCTGTAACCCAGTGCTTGGGGTAGGGGCTAAGGCAGAAGGATCAGGAGCTTAATGCAAACTGGGCTATATAGAAAGCTTCATGCCAGCCTGACCTACATAATAAGACCTTTTGGAAGGCCCCCACAGCACCAGGCAGTACACATGGGCAGGTGAAAGTAGATTTGGGTGGGTTGGAATATAACTCAAATTCTAGAGCTGGACCTTCAAAGATTAAGGTCAGCTAGACTGACAACTCACTTATGTGAATCAAAAATTAAAGTGGAAACATCACTGCCAACCACCTAGGGATAAGAAGGAGCCCTGAGGAACAGTAAGGACAGCTGCACATCAATGAATCAGATAATCTAGAAAGACATCTGACAGACCTGTGTTAGGGACAAAGTGCTGAAACTGACTCAGAAGGAAAGACCTCTGACAGACCTGTGTTAGGGGAAGAGATTACATGAGTAGCTTTCAATCTACTCACAAGATGGCATCATCGCCAATTCCTACCATATATATATATATATATATTTTTTTTTTTTTCCTTTTCCGAGGTAGGGTCTCCCTCTAGCTCAGGCTGACTTGGAATTCACTATGTAGTCTCAGGGTGGCCTTGAACTCTCGGCAATCCTCCTACCTCTGCCTCCCGAGTGCTGGGATTAAAAGTGTGTGCCAGCACGCCCGGCTTCCTACCCAATTGTTTTTTTTTTTTTTTGTTTTTTGAGGTAGGGTCTCACTCTGGCCCAGGCTGACCTGGAATTAACTATGTAGTCTCAGGATGACCTTGAACTCACGGCGATCCTCCTACCTCTGCCTCCCGAGTGCTGGGATTAAAGGCGTGCGCCACCACGCCCGGACCCAATATTTTTAAGACAATTAGTGTCAGGTCATCACAAACGTTGCCAGAAAAATAGAAGTTGGGCAGGCACTTCCCAACTCATTTCTTGGTCCAAGAAGTACCTTGATAATCAACACCAGAAATATCTCGTGAAAACAAAATCACAAATTGTGAAATTTGATACACAACTCCTTAGCAAAACCCTACCAAACTGAAATCCCAGAACACTTAACTATGCACCCTGATCTGGGCATGCTCCCAAGAGCACACTTCAGTTCATAGCCTTCTCTTGTCCCTACATGTATGATCTGCTTCAAGAGCCTGACTGTGAGCTTATATTTCATCTTCTCAAAGAAAATCCAGAATTAGTTGAAGGCTCATGTCAATCGTCACTGCCACTCTTTCTCATGGTCTGATGTAAATGACTGAGATCAGGAGTGCTCACAGGGTGAAGAGAGCCACAGTGACATGTCAGGGGACACCACTTCCCCTCACATGGGACTGTGGGTCTGGTGGCCCTGGGGCTGCAGATGTCCTTTAGGAAGCAGATCCACACACTGAACTGGGTCATGACTGAAACAGAATGCGTGTGGCCAGTGTTTCAAGGACACTTCAGGCATTTCTTTAAAGACCATGAGCTGGGAAGATGGCACAGCAGCTAAAGGTGCTTGCTTACAAAGCCTGCTGGTTAGAGGTTTGATTCCCCAGAACCCACATAAAGCCAGATACACAAAATGGTACACTGCATCTGGAATTTGTTTGCAGGAGCGGTGGCAGGGGGGTGGGGGGGGCGGCTGGTGTGCCTATCCTCCCTGCTCTCTCTCTTTTAAATAGATATATATTTATATTTATGTATATATCATATATAATTAAAAAAAAAAAACAAATCACATCAGGGGAAAGCACATCACAGCTCAATGTCGCAAGTTCAGGGTTATTGACCTTCTGAGCAGCAGAAATGTGGCAGGAGGGTGAGCTGATGCCCATCTCCTCAAACCCCTCCTTTGTGCACATGGGGGTGCTCACAAAGGGCCTCGGTGGGAGGGGACATCCATGGAACACACCCCAAGGTGTGACTTGAAACTCTGTGATTTGCTCTCTAGAAAATTCATGAACTTACAACAGGAAACAGTCTTTGGAGAATCAGACACTTCAGCAGAAAGGACGGCCCCTGAGCAGCAACCAGCCCCACAGCCCACCGCAGACCAGGACTTCTCACCAACAACCGCACTTCCCAAGCCGTCTTGGCTCACAACAGTGGGTCTCCCAAAGCCAGGAGATGCCTAAGGAACAGCATGAGGTGGCCATGGTGGGGGGACCCCACAGCTCAACTTCCATGACCACCACTATTAACATGCCCAGAGAGGTCTCTGTGCCTGACCACGTGGTCTGGTCTCTGTTCAATGCACTCTACATGAATTTCTGCTGCCTGGGTGTCGTTGCATATGCCTACTCCGTGAAGGTACGTGTGATGGAAGTGGGGAGGGATGGTCTAGGAAGGTGTGTGAGCCTGAGGCTTCAGAGCATCACCTGGGATATGGGGGAGTCCTTGTGTTTGAGCATGTGTGTTATGGTGTGTATATGTGTGTGTGTATGTATGTATATTGGAGATTTTCCAGGGCAGGCACAGCAGAAGGCTGCCTTGGGATTCTGTGATTAGATTTTGTCCCCACAACTTAAAGAAGTTCCCCTAACTGCCCAGTTTCTGAATTGTGTCCTTATTGTGGACCCCATAGACTGGGGACACAGGGTGTCTGTAGAGTGCCCAGAGAACTCACAGGAAACAATGCCCCATGGTAGAATCGGGTTCACTAACGGGTCATCCTGGACAATCTGAAAGCATGTGAGGGAGAAAGGGTGCGATAGACAGGGAGACTAGGGTTAGCTCATTCTGAGTATCTGGCTCTCAAATGACCTGCCCCAGCGCCACTCACCATCTGGTCTCCTCCAGTCCAGGGACAGGAAGATGAGGGGAGATATGACTGGGGCCCAGGCCTATGCCTCCACAGCCAAGTGTTTGAACATCAGCGCCATGATCTTCAGCTTCTTCATGACCATTGTCTTCATCGTCATCCTCACCACCACCTCAGTGGCAGCCATTCGGGCCGGTTCACAGAGTCAGGGAATTCACGGTGGCTTCTAGTCCTGTCATGTGCTTCAACAAACTCAGCTGCACCTCACCCAGCCCCTGAGGCCCTGACCCTTCGACCCACATGGAATGCAGATATGTGACATTCATACATGTGTCCACTGTGGATTCAATAAAATGCAGGAGGTGACCACTGTGCTTTGACTCTCTGTCCATTGCCTGGTCCTATGCTCAGCCCACCTGGCAACCTCTATGTTGTGTGTGTGTGTGTGTGTGTGTGTGTGTGTGTGTGCATGTGCGTGTCCACACTTGGCAGGTGCCTGGCGTCCTCTGTGAGCAGCAGCTTGACCAGTGTCCTACACAGGGCCATCTTTCCGGTACTTGGCTATTCCAGACAAGGTGAATTGCAGTGTCCCACAACCCTGGCCCTATGTCCCTGGTTCCCTAGGAAGGGGGACAGAATCCTGACCCAGGAAGTCCCTCAGTCCCCAGTGAAGGATCGAACCGGGTCCCTGCCCTTCAAGGAAGAAGAGACCTCCAACCCAGACAAGCTTTTCTCAGCATGGAGCCCTACAATCCTTCGACCCTCATAATTCCTCCTGTGGGAGTTAGCGTCTTCCCACCCTCTTCCCCTTCCCATCTGCCTCCCGCAGGAATGCTAGGATTTATTCTACTGGTAAGCAGGCCCGGAAGGGTGGCGCCCCTCTCCATGGGCCCTGGGCACGGGGAGATGGATGGAGTCCACGCAGAGGCGCAGTGCCCGCGCGCCCCCTGCCGGCGGCCCGCAGCAGCGCTCTGCCGAGACGGAGGCCAAGCGACCGGGATGGGCGGGGCCTTCGGTCCTGCGCTGATGTGGACTGGGCTGGGACAATCACGCCCACGTTTCCACCTCCCCTGGACGCTCCTGAGTTAGTTCCTGGAGCCCCCTGGTGGCGCTGTCTGCAGATACTGGTTCAGGGGTCCAGTCCTGTGTGGAACATAAAAGGATGGTAAGTTAGGCTGGGAAACCTATCTTGGTCTGCAGAGCTAGGGATTCTTCAAGGTGGAGGGTGGAGGGTGGAGGGCAGGATCCCGTCCAGTCATCTCCTTGGGGGCGTGGGCGTGCCTTATGGAGACAGACACAGTAATGGTAGCGAAGAGACATCTCCCAGGGCGGAGTTAAGAGGTTAGCCAGACTGTGCCCTGAGAGAAATGGAGGACAGCTCAGGTTCCATCAGCCAGTAGCAAGGGTTTTGAGTAGGACCCAGGGCGTCATCACCAAAGCTCATGTCCCTGGGCTTTTAGAGAACTCAGCTTCAGACCTGGCCCCATGACTGAACGAGGGACACTGTCACCCTAAGGCCACTGGTGTGCTCACAGCCCTCCGTCCTTCAGAGCAAGTGAGCACCTGCTTGGGCCACCCTCCTGAGGACAAGGCGCTCGGAACCATGTCAGGCGCTGCTAGGATAGGAGCCAGGCCAGTCTCCACAGAATGAACGTCACCCTGAATCCGTCCTCCCTGGGAAACTCGTTAGTACAAGTGTCAAGAAGCAGGGGGTAGTGGGGACCATGAGTGCACTCACAGTGGCAGCGTGCACACCCCCAGCACTCACTCCCCACTCACCAAATGTGTAACTAGACCGGAAACAATGGAAGTTGATATAATCCCCACTGGGTTGATGGCTTGCAAGTAGGATAGGGTAGTTTAACCAGGCAGTTAGGAAGTCTCAGATTGGCTTTCCATACCTACCTGAAGCCGAGACTAAACAAAGCATTGTCTCACCAGGAAAGCAGCAGCTCCCATCCCCCACTTCCTTCACATGTCTGGTCCTACACAGAAGATTGTCCCTGGAGGAGAACAGGAGGCTGCTACAGACCCACCATTGGGATCCCACTTGGAGCTGAGTGCCAAGTAGAGGCAGACTCCTTTTCAGAGTAAGCATTCCTATTCAAAAAAAAGGGGGGGGGGGCATAGCAAGGAAAGATTGGAGCCAAAATAAAAAGGAAACACAGGGCTGGAGAACTAGATGGCTTAGTGATTAAGGTGTTTTTGCCTGCAAAGCCAAAGGACCTAGGTTTAATTCCCCAGGACCGTAAGCCAGATGCACAAGGTGGCACATGCATATGGAGTTCATTTGCAGTGGCTGAAGGCCCTGGTGTGCCCATTTTCTCTCTACTTCCCCCCCCCCCCGTCTTCTTCTATCAAATAAATTAAAAAGGAAACCCAACAACAACAAAAAAAAAAAAACACCAAATCTTGCCTCTTCATGTCTAGCATCTGGGGCTTGTGATGGAATCACCTTGCCTCCAAAAGACTTAAAATGGCTCACCCATTCAGCTCTCCATTTACAACCACACAGCCTCTCCCTTGAGCTGGCTCCACTCTGTACGTGTAGCATCCCCTGGAAATGTCCCATGGTTGTGAATCACCATTAAGGTCTCCATTACAACGTTGGCTTCGTCTTAACAGCTTTATGCAGTGGTGTCTCAGGTCCTTCTTGCAGGGACTCTGTTGTGTGATTTTTTTTTTCCCTCTGGGCGTAACATGATGCCATCTTGGGATAAAAGAATGCTCTGCCCTGGGCTGGAGAGATGGCTTAGTGGTTAAGGCGCTTGCCTGCAAAGCCAAAGGATCTCGGTTCAATTCCCCAGGACCCACATAAGCCAGATGCACAAGATCTGGAGTTCATTTGCAGTGGCTAGAAGCCTTGGTGCGCCCATTCTCTCCCTCCCTCCCCCCCCTCCATCTTTTATGCTCTCAAATAAATAATTTTTTTAAAAAACAAAAGAATGCTTTGTCCTGGTCTCTAGGGTAACTTTGTTTGTTTGTTTGTTTTTTGGTTTTGCAAGGTAGGGTCTCACTCTGGTCCAGGCTGACCTGGAATTAACTATGTAGTCTCAGGGTGGCCTCGAACTCTTGGCAATCCTCCTACCTCTGCCTCCCGAGTGCTGGGATTAAAGGCGTGCGCCACCACGCCCGGCTTCTAGGGTAACTTTGGAGCAGGACAATACAGTGATAGCTAGGTCTATGGTTATGGTGATAGAGCTATTGACACCCCCTAGTAGATGGAGGAGAGGGGGGCCACACACTGCTTGGCCTCAGTGACTGTTTAGAACTGTGGAGAAAGCCCCCATGACCCTCTCAATCTTGCATCTTTCATGTCTACCATAGCAATACTATGTAATGCCAACTTCCACATTTACACTGCTACAGACCCACCATTGGGATCCCACTTGGAGCTGAGTGCCAAGTAGGGTAAGCATTCCTATTCAAAAAAAAAAAAAAAAAAAAAAAAAAAAAAGGGGGGGCATAGCCTTCCCTCCCTAGAACACAGTTGCATCAGTCTCTGTGTGCCTTCCAGGCTAACCCAAGTAACTCCTTCATGGGCATTCTCAGTTTAGGCACACCTTCTAAATGAATTTTCATTTTAATAAGATGGAGCCTCCAGTGGATGGGGTCTTGCCTTCATGGCCACTTTCCTGTGATCCCAGTGCAGCAAAGGGGGTTTCTCACCAAAAGGTAATATCTCTTTAACAATTACAGCTGCTTCCTCAACACTAGCCCTGCCTGCAACTTTAAACTCCCTCCTTTTCCCACCAAATGGCACATCCTTCATGTATTTTTCTCTGGACTTGGATCAGAGCAGTAAGCACTTACGACAGATGACGCGGCCTGGATGCTATGCTCTCTTGAGAGTTCCTCTGTCAAACAAATTAGCCCATTGCTTTTTGTTTTGTTTTGTTTTGTTTTGTTTTGCAAGGTAGGGTCTCACTCTGGTCCAGGCTGACCTGGAATTAACTATGTATTCTCAGGGTGGCCTTGAACTCTCGGCAATTCTCCTACCTCTGCCTCCCAAGTGCTGGGATTAAAGGCATGCGCCACCACACCCGGCCCCCCATTGCTTTTAGGAGGGATGTTTTATTGTTTTTAGAGTCTGGGAGGGGAGGAGTGGTTTTTTTTTGAGGTATGGTCTCACTCTAGCCCAGGCTGACCTGTAATTCACTGTGTGGCCCAGGATAGTCTTAACTCATGACAATTCTCCCACCTCAGCTTTCTGACTGCTGGGATTATGGGCCAAAATCACCATATCCAGCCAGTGCATGGCTTTTAAATTCAGCCTCATTCAAGTTCTCAAGGCATGGGTAGAATGCAGTTTTTTTTTTTTTTTTTTTTTTTGGTGTTTCGAGGTAGGGTTTCACTCTAGCTCAGGCTGACCTGGAATTCACTCTGTAGTCGCAGGGTGGCCTCGAACTCATGGTGATCCTCCTACCTCTGCCTCCCGAGTGCTGGGATTAGAGGCGTGCGCCACCACGCCCAGCTAGAATGCAGTTTTATTTGCCTGAATACACACACACACACACACACACATACATACATACATATATGGAGAGAGAGAAAGAGAAATACATACATACATACATACATACATACTCCTAGCCCAGTTCCTGAGAAAGTCCTTTTTCCTCTCTGAAACATTATGAACCAGGTCTCCACTGTCTACATTTTTCTCCTCATTCTGGTTTTCTAAACTCCCACCAGAATAGTTCATCAAGCTCTGCTTACTGCATTCTAGGGTTTTTCTAACCCCAATACTCCAAACTCTTCCACATTCCTCCCACAAACCAGTTTCAAAGGCCTACGAGCTACTACATGGTCAGGTGAATCACAGCCAGCAGCGACCCCACTCTTGGTTCTAAATTTCTGTGTTAGTTACTTTTCTTACTGTTGTGAAAAAATACCTGCCAAGAAACAATTTAAGGGAGGAAGTGTTAATTTCAACATATATGGTTTGAAAGGCTACAATCCATCCTGGCAGAAGCATGAACCAGCTGGTCACCTTTAATTCACACTCTGGTGAAACAGAAAGTCATAAATGCTGGTACTCAGATTACTTCCTCCTTCAGTCCGGGTCTTCAGCCCATGGAATGGTGTCATCCACAGTTAAGGTGGGGTTTTCCACTTTAATTTACCTAATCTAGAAACTCCCTCCCAAAGATGCCCAAAGATTTGTTTCCTAGGTGATTATAGATCCTGTCAAAATGACAATCAAGATTAACCATCCCAGGCCTCTGTCAAGCCCATTCATGAGCAGTTGAAGAGCCCGACAAGGGGAAACTTCCATGCATCCAGGGCTGGATGTAACAGCCCAGCCAGCCTCTGTATGGGCGGAAATGTCCCTGAGGAGAGATTACATGTGGGAGGCTGGAGAGATGGCTAGGTGGTGTAGGGCACTTCCTCTGCAAGCATGAGGGCCTGAGGAGCCTGAGAAGAACCATTTGAGTTTGATCCCTGGTCCCCACATAACAGCTGGGAATGACTGCATGCATGCGAAATCCCAGTCCTGTAGGTACGCAGAGACCAGACTCACCAGAGCTCATGAAGAAACAACAAGGTCCAGTATCAATAAAAGACTCCAGCCTATGTAAGAATGGGCAGAAGACTGATGGAGTGGGACATTCGGCTTTGGCCACTGCAGGTGATTCCACCCCTCCACACACAGGTGAGTGTACCTCACCACAGGCAAGCACCTGGGGTATCCCATGGGCACATGCATGTGCATAAGCCACAAACACACATCACACACACACACACACACACAAAGAATGCATATGGAAGTCTGGATGCGAGAAAGCCATCCTCACAGCTCACAGAGACCAACAGTCAAAAGAGCAGAAATGGGTTCCATGGCTAAAGATGACCATGCAGAGTTACCACAAACCCTGAAACGAACACTAACTTTCAGGATCAAGCATGACATGGCTGAGTGTGTGTGAGATATATATATATGTACATACATACATGCTGGAGTCAATGTGTTTGACTTCAAGAATATTGTGAGGCACCATGAACATAAACATGGTAAACTATCAAAAAATAAAGGGGGGGCGGCTGGAGAGATGGCTTAGAGGTTAAGGTGCTTGCCTGCAAAGCCAAAGGATCCCCGTTCAATTCTCCAGGACCCACATAAGCCAGATGCATAAGGGGGCACATGCATCTGGAGTTTGTTTGCAGTGTCTGGAGGCCCTGGCGTGGGCATTCTCTCTCCCTCCCTCCCTCTCTCTGCCTCTTTCTTGCTCTCAAATAAATAAATAAATAAATAAAATATATTAAAAAAAATAAAGGTGGGGCTAGAAAGATGGCTTAGCCATTAAGACGTTTGCCTGTGAAGCCTAAGGACCCAGGTTTGACTCTTCAGAACTGACGTAAGCCAGATGCACAAGGTGACGCATGCTCACTAGGTGTGGAAGTTTGAATATATGGCCCCCAATATATTCAGTGTTTTATTAGTTTCTAGTTTGCATCTGCAATCACCTTGCTAGAGGCAATGTCACTGGGGGTGGATATTAAGGTGTGGTGGTGGGTTTGAGATTCCATTGTAAAGATATACAAAGTGGGGCTGGAGAGATGGCTTAGCTGTTAAGGCACTTGTCTGCAAAGCCGAAGGACCCAGGTTCAACTCCTCAGGACCCACGTAAGCCAGATGCACAATGGGACGCATGCACCTGGAGTTCGTTTGCAGTGGCTGAAGCCCCTGGCATGCCCATTCTCTCTCTCTCTCTCTCTCTCTCTCTCTCTCTACCTGCCTATTTCTGTCTCTCTCAAATCAATAAATAAAATAAAATTAAAAAAAAAAAAAGATATACAAAGTGTGCCTAATAGGAGTTCCTGAAGTGTGCTGTGGCTTGACTGCAGCTTTTCTCTGTGTGCTGTGTGCCTGGTTGGCTTTTCTCTCTCTTGCCTGGTCCTGTGAGAGCAGGCTGCTTCTTCTGCCATTATGGAACTTCCCCTGGATCTGTAAGCTTCAATAAATAATATCCCTTCCTCCGTAACTGTGCCTGGTCTGGAAGGTCATCTCAGCAAACCTAAAGCTGTCTGCTACACCAAGTTACACATGCGCATGCCTCTGGGGTTTGACTGCAATGGCTAGAGGCCCTGGCACGCCAAGTCTCTGTTGCACTCTCTCTCTCTCATAAAATAAAATAAAATAAAAATATAAACTAAAATAAAAGTGGAGGAAGATAGCATCCACCAGGGGTTTATCGCTTGTGACTCTAAGTGCTGAGAATGGTACAGCCCCTGGAACAGGGACAAGCTCTTTGCCATCTGTTCCAAACATGTAACTTCTTGGGAAACTTCATCTTTCAGCTCAGAGGCTGACAAAGGACAGATCTGCATCACAGACAGCTGTATCCAGACAGATAGAGAGACTATTAGGGCCTCTTGCTACTGCAAACAAACTCTAGACAATGTGCATCACTGTGTGTGTTTGGCTTTACATGGGTTCTGGGGAATTGAATCCCAGCTGTCAGGCTGTGGTAGTTTGAATAGATAGCCCCCAACATATTCAGTGTTTTATTAGAGAGAGAGAGAGAGAGAGAGAGAGAGAGAGAGTGTGTGTGTGTGTGTGTGTGATGTGTGGTGTTTGGCTGGAGGCATTGTCACTGGGCAGATCTTAAGGTGTGGTGGTGGGTTTGAGATTTCAATCTGAAGATATGCAAAGTGTGCCATGCTGGAGTTGCTGAAGTATGCTGTGCTATGTGGTTTTTGGCTTTTGGCTTTCTCTCTGCCTGGTCCTGTAAAAACAAACCAGCTTCTCCCATTATGGAACTTCCCCTGGATCTGTAAGCTTCCATAAATATCCCTTCCGCCATAACTATGCCTGGTCTGGAAGTTCATCTCAGCAAACCTGAAGCTGTCTGCTACACAAGCTTTGCAAACAAATGCCTTTAACCAGTGAGCCATCTCCCCCACCCCGTGTTTTGCCATTATTGTTTTCAGAATGTGAAGCCCTTACTCTTGGCCAAAATCGTCTCCCTTCCCCCTGTGCAATGCTAAGGTCAAGCTTCCAGAGGCTGTTACCTCAGAATTAATCAGTGGTAAAAATGCAGTGTAATCTCCAAGCCTCTAAAAGTTGGCCATTTTGGCTGGCAGAAATGCTTATATATGGGCTAGAGAGATGGCTCAGCATTGAGGGCACTTGCTTGCAAAGGCTGCCAGCCCAAGATTCTATTCCTCCGCACCCACATAAAGCCAGATGCAAAAGGTGGTGCATGTATTTGGTATCTGGGGTGTGTTTGCAAAGAACTCAGATGCATATACACACATACAATAAATAAATAAAATAGGTATTTGTTAATATTTATTTATTTGCAAGCAGAGAGAGAGAGAGAACATGCCAGGGCCTCTAGCTGCTGCAAGGGAACTCCAGATGCATGCGCCACTTTGTGCATCTGGCTTTACATGGGTACTGGGGAATTGAACCCAGGTCATTAGGCTTTGAAGACAAATGCCTTAATCATCTCCAGCCCCCAAATAAGTTTTAAAAATAATTTTAAAATTGCTTGTATATATAGACGTAGATATTATAAAGCTGCATTTGAAAAATAATATTACTGCTACTAATAATAAATAAGTTACAGATAACAGGTCATTTTCCTTCAAATCATACCACACTGCAATTATATGATGAACACTGTCATTTACACACTTGGAATTATCCCCTTTAGTTTATTTCCCAGGTGGCAGGGACATTGTGAAATGGGCCTTGGTTGGAGGGGCAGTCCATGTAACCCACAAAGGCAGCGTATCAGGATCCAGCAGGAATTGTCACATAGAGATTTCAGGTGGCATCCCTGTCCTGCTCTGCCAGAAGCCTGGCAGGAGCACTCAGCGTGGGTCTGGGAGGCGTCTCGAAAAACACAGTAGGAATTCCAACAGCCAGGACTTCATGAGAAGAGATGATTAAGGCAGCCCCTGCTGCCAAGACTGCCATGAAGGTGACCACTGGAGGTTGCTGGCACACCGGTGAGGGACCCAAGGAACACAGTGAAATGACTGGAAACTGGAAATCTGAAAGAGCCGGGGCCCCAAGACCCAGACCCAGATAGGGTGGTAGTGAGTGGCAAATTTCCTCCACATTGAAAGGTGTAAAAAAAAAAATTAAAAAGGTGCTTTTTATGAAAAGCAGCTGTGTCACTTTATCAGAGAAGGTGTGGGCTGGGTCATCAGACCCCCACCCGAGATTTAGGCATCCGCGTGCCAGGTGTTTATAATAATGCAAGAGATCTAGTGACCTCAAGGGGAGATAAAATATATAGAGAGAGCAAAAGATCTAGAAACAATGAGCTCCATCTAAGTGGGTTTTCTTTGGAGTCTCCATGCTCTCTAATTAAGCCCTCATCCGCAGGGGTAATCCTGATACAATGAGCCCCACTGAAGTGCTGCCTTGGGGGTCTCATACTCCTGGACAGGGACAAGGAGCCTCTAGAAGTGGCCACAGGGAAGTTGTCGTTCAGGGTGGAATGTGACTTCTTGCTCTGATTTTGATGCAGGAATTTCCATCAAAGTGGCTGCTTTGGGGACCCCAAGTTCCTGTTTCCACTCCGGCATGACCAAGGCCATCTAGTGCCCATGTAACCCACACTGATGGGGATAATGGGGCAGGGGGAAAGGGATCTAGGATGATACAAATATGCCAGCCCTGGGCACCTGAGGCTGTGACCACATGACCTGGAATCATCCACCCTCCCAATACCAGTGAGTGACAAAGTCCAGTAGTCAGCCACACTGACCGCTGGGTCCCTGACCTGCAGGTGTGAGAGGGAGTAGGCAGTTAGAGTGACTGGGCCCCTAAAAGTAAAAAGGCAGGCAGGAAAGTCTGCACTTGTTAGAAATCAAAGATGATCTGACTTCTTGTCTCTTGCCTAGTTCCTTAGACCTAGTTTTCCACGAACAACCAGGACCCCTCCTGGGAGGGAGGCCTTTCATAGGATTTAAACACTGTGGTTGGTCAAGTTCAGCCCCTGGAACTTGGTGTCAGGGCTAGCCTCTTCCTGAGACAGCCCCTAGCCCTAACCAACCAGCTGTCTCTCTGGTTACCTGAGCTGGAAGACAGCCCACCATTATAAGTTTATAAATACCTTAAATTCCTTTGCAAAGAGGAAGGCCAGGCTCAGACCACTTCCAGCTGTGGGTGAGTTTTTCTCTCCGCTGGGCCTGGGCTGGCTTGAACTTTCTTTTCTCTCTTTTCTTTTCATGGTTTTCTCAGGTCCTCCAAGTGGGATCTCTAGCCACGTGGGTGCCTTTCCTTGGCTCTGTATTTCCCTCAAAAAATATAATTTCCCGGGCGTGGTGGCACACACCTTTAATCCCAGCATTTGGGAGGCAAAGGTAGAAAGATCGCTGTGATTTCAAGACCACCCTGAAACTACATAGTCAATTCCAGGTCAGCCTGGGCTAGAGTGAAATTCTACCTCAAAAAATACAAAAAGAAAAAAACAATACATAAATAAATATAAGAATTTAATAATTACCCTTCTCAGTTTTTTAATTTAATTCTTTGATTAAAATTTTTTTAAAAAAAAACCTAGAATTTGCGGTTCAAAACCTTGCCTCAACCCGAACACCCCGTTACAGGTGGAGTCATACAAAGCTGTATTTCTCCCCAGCCCTAACTATAGTAGGTTCAGCTTGGAAAGGGCAAGGATTTCAGCTGAGGAGACCGTACAGTAAGGGTGGGCTTCGGGGTACTGTAGGGGTGGGAAAGTGAATAGAGAGCTGTGTGGGGCCAGACTGGGCCCTGCTCAGGGACAGTGAGATGCTGCAACTGCTAGCCTGGGCTGGGGGACTCCTGAGCCTGGGGAAAGCCCCCAAGACTCTTCATCCCTAAACAAGGGTGTCCAGGGACAAGTCCCGACTCGCTTGGGTTCATTGCCCTGATCACTGCCCCTCTCTTTCATCCGGCCCTGGGGTAATTTGATCCTCAGGATTGAGTCCCTCCTCTCAGTATCCAGCCAATGTTCATTAAGACAAAATTCAGGAAAAGGAAGCTTCAGAGAAACCGAAACTGCTGGGCCCTGGGGGCGGGAGGGGGGGGGATCGAGGACGGGAGGGGCGGGGGGGAGCCCACAGAGCAGTTCATCCTTTGCGATTCACAGCCGGTCCCTGGTTGGCATCATGAACCACACTTCCCAAGCCTTTGTGACCACCAACGCTGGACTCTATCCAAACTACGAGAGGCTCAAAGACGAATATGAGGTAGCCGAACTGAGATCTCATGGCTCAGCTGTTGTCAGAACAACCATGATCGACATGCCCAGCGAGGTCTCCCTGCCTGACCACATCGTCTGGTCCCTGTTCAACACGCTCTTCATGAACTTCTGCTGCCTGGGTTTCATTGCCTTTGCCTACTCCGTGAAGGTAAGTGTGATGGAGGTGGAGAGGGGATGATGGTCCAGGAAGACGTGGGTGCACCTGAGGCTTCACCTACCCACATGGCTCTTGGGGGTGTGTGTGGTCCTTTGTATGTGTTGTATGTGAGAGTTTGTGCATGCATGCATGTGTGTGATATCTGTATGTGATGTGTATGTCTTGGGGACTTTCCTGGACAGTTACAGGATGAAGCTGTCTGAGGATCCTGCGGTCATATTTTTGTCCCCACCCCAAGCTACAGAAATTCTCCCTACTGCCCAGTTGCTGCAATGCCCCTCCCTCACTCTGTTTACTGGGACTGAAGTTGTCTGTCCAGTGTCCAGAGGACTCATGGGGAAACAAGGCTCCATGGAGGTGTGAGGAGGCAGTGCTGGGTCACCCTGAACACTCTGGGTGTGTGAAAGGAGGGAGGGGGCCAGACCTGAGTGAGGAAGACTGCAGTGGGCAGGTCAGAGCATCTGGCTCTGAGGGAACCTTCAGGGTCTCTCACCACCTGGTCTCGTCCAGTCTAGGGACAGGAAGATAGTGGGTGACATGACTGGGGCCCAAGCCTATGCCTCCACCGCTAAGTGCCTGAACATCTGTGCCCTGGTCTTCAGCATCCTTCTGGTCATTATCACCATCGTTACTGTCGCCCTTGTGTTGGCCAACACTTTCTGATCAAGCCTTGTCCCAGAAGATAACAGATTCTAAGAGCTTCTGGTCCAGCCATGTACCTCTGCCATCATCCCACACCATCTGTCTATAGTGAATTCAATAAAGTCCACGTGTGCCTTTCTGTCTCCTGCCTGGTCCTGTACTCCACCCACCTCGCACCCTCCCTGACTGAGGTTGGCAGGGCACATGCCCTCATCTTGATAGATTTCTGACCTCTCACTGTGGGAAGCAGCTGACCAGCATCTCCAATGAAGTCCTCCTTCAAGAAGTCGGCCACTGAGGGAAATATCAGGTGGTTTTTTTGTACGTTAGTATAAAAGTTGTCAATAAAAAAATAATAATAAAAAAAAAAAGAATTGGGCCACTCCAGGCAGGGTGTCACCCATTTGTCCCCAGGGTGCCATGCAGAGCCCTGACCCAAGGAATCCCCAGTCCCGGGATGGAGGATCAACCCTAGGTCCCTACTCTACTGGGGAGAAAAAACTTTCTACCCAGAAAGCTGTATCTCAGATTCCGTGGTTGTCTCCCGGTAAGGAGTTTTGGGCTTTTGGGCTGACCTAGTCCGCAGTCTGGATTGTTGGGAGAGCCCATGCCTGGGGGCACACAATGCCCCTGTCCCTGGATCCGTGGGCAGTGGACACCTCACCAAAAAGGAATCCACTCCACCCTCCAGAAGGAGGCTGAGAACCGGGATGTCCCCTCCACCCACCAGCAGTCTGTGCCAGGCACTCCTTCCTCCTCTACTGCCGTGGCCTTAGCCCACTTCTCACCTGGGTTACCCCAAGTTTTCAAGTCTCCCAAGAAGGGCACTGTCTCCCCTGTTGTTGCTGGAGCCCAGCTCTGCCCCCAGGGTGCCTTCCCATAGATACCTGGTTGTGGGCCCAGTGACCTGTTCTTCAGAGTGGACCTGGTCTTCTCTTTTGTGCCCCATCTTGCAGCTCTTTGCCTGTAAAGCACCGGGGTGTGGTGGGTCTCAAGTGCCCTTGGTGCTCCTAGGGAGAGACTGCAGTGGCTCCAGCAAGGGACATGACCAACTCTTAATAGGAAGGGGTGGGGGCACTTCTGCAGGATCAGGGGTTTGGGCACCTGATTCAGCATTGGCAGAACCTCCTTGATAGTCAGTACCTCAACTTGACCTCCAGCCCTGACGCGGACAGTGCAGACCTGCCCAGCCCTGAAGCGAAACCACTGGAGAGGGAGCCAGTAAGCTTTCCCTCCCCAATGTGGGCTATACTGCCAGCCCTCTGCTTAACCCATCTCCTTCTGACATCACATGATGCATCCTGTTAATGTTGGATTTTTGGTCGAGATTGAATTCACAACTGGGAGCAAATCATCTCTGGACAGTTAAGGGGGAAAAAAAAAACAGGTCAGCCAGGCGTGGTGGCTCACACCTTTAATCCAGGCACTCGGGAGAGGCAGAAGCAGGAGGATTGCTGTGAGTTCGAGGCCAGCCTGAGACTACAATAGTGAGTTCCAGGTCAGCCTGGGCTAGAGTGGAGCCCTACTTAAAAAAAAAAAAAAAAAAAAAAACCCTGGTTGTGTTGCCCCTCCTCTTCCTCCACAGCCCCCGGGGGGGGAGGGGAGACCAGGTCCTTGCACTGTTTCCCAAGCAGTCTGCCCTCTGGGAGGGGTCTTAGCCATGCAGGTGTATCCAGAATAGAGCCCCCTCAGGAAGATGGACGCTGCTGTCTGTCCTCAGGAGCCCAGTGCTGTACTTATTACACATATCACCAACAGGGAGGTTGGTCAGCAGGAACCTCCTCCTAGCAGGAAGTCAACTGCAATGACCGATGGGGTCTCTGAGGAGGGACATTCCCTTCAGCTCTTCCTGGCCTGGGCCTTCCTTCTCCTTCTCATTTGCAAGTCCAACCCTGCCCCTAGATCACTGTGAGCCCTCAGGGGTGAGGGGAACCCAGGAGTGAGGGCCAGGAGCTGTGTGTCCACCTTAAGACCCTGTGCAGATTGGTTCTTCCTATGCCTGCATGCTAGTCCTTCCCCCATCCCCAAATCCAGGCTGGGCAATGTCAAGCGTCCTGCTATATTGTCCTTCTGGGCAAACAGGGAGGAGTCCTCTTGAGTGCTTGCAAAAGAGGAGATGCCCTGGCCACGCCCATCATCCTAACCGTTCTCATCCCAGTGCCCTCAGGACAGCTTGGCAGTACTCAGTTATCCAGGTCCCCAAAGGGCTTGGTCACGTTCTAGAGGCCTGACAGTTCCTCTACCAGATGGATGAACACCCTTCCATTTCAAAGATTTGGTCCTGAGGCCCCAGAGTCTGTCCCACAACCAAAAGGTCACTGGTCTGATATTTCACTTCTGCAGTGGGTCCACAGTTGAGGGCTCTACCCTGCTGAGACACTACTGGATGTCCACATTGTCAGAAACTCAAATACAGAGGTTTGGGGACTATCATATACAATTATATACTGTATAGTGTTGGTATATAAGAGATCATTTATGGGCTAGAGAGATGGCTTAGCAGTTAAGGAGCTTGCCTGTGGAGCTGAAGGACCCAGGTTTGATTCCCCAGACATAAGACAGATGCACAAGGTGACACATGTGCCTGGAGTTTGTTTACAGTGGCTGGAGGCTCTGGCACACCCATTCTCTCTCTCTCTCTCTCTCTCTCTCTCTCTTTTCTCTCTCTCTCTCTGTCTCTCAAATAAATAAATAAAAATTAAAAAAATTCTTTTTGGTTTTTCAAGGTAGGGTCTTGCTCTAGCTTAGGCTGACCTGGAATTCACTATGTAGTCTCAGTGCAGCCTTGAACTCACAGCAATCCTCCTACCTCTGCCTCCCAAGTGCTGGGACTAAAGGTGTGCACCACCACACCCGGCCTGAAAATATTTTTTAAAGGGAATCATTTATTATATTTTTTATCATTTTATTTATTTATTAGATACAAGAGGGATTGAGAGAGAGAGAATGGGCACACCAGGGCCTCTAGCCACTGCAAACAAACTCCAGATGCAATGTGCCACCTTGTGCATCTGGCTAATGTGGGACCTGGAGAATTGAACCTGGGTCCTTGGGCTTTGCAAGCAAGCACCTTAACCACTAAGCCATCTCTCCAGCCCTATATTTTATTAGCAGTTCAGATGGGGGAGGGGAAAAGGCAGGCTGAGACAGAGAGATACAGACATCCAGTCAGAGATAGAGAGCATTCAGAAAACACACACCTTCAAAAAGAGGTCCAGAAAAAAAAAAAAAGAATGGCATCTGGGGGCTTTATGCTCCTTGGGGCAGGATGACTTGTCCAGTGGAGGAAGGAGCCTCAGCCTTCCCAAGTAGCAGCCAGGTGGTAGAGGAGAGAGGGTAGAACTCTGAGAATTCTACCCATGACCAGCCCCATAGGAGGGCAGACAATGCTCAGTGGACAGAAGGCAGTGTGGAGGATAGAGCTGGAAGCAGATGGGCCAGGAGGACCTGCAAAGATCATAGCTGCTGTCCCCCCCGTAGTTCCAGAATCATCCATCCCACAAGGCCAGGCCTGTTCTCAAGTCTCTGAAAGTCAGGCACGGTTCTTCTGGTGCCCAGTGATTCTAGACATGATTCATTCTTTGGTCAGCCCTCAGTCCTCCATATGGGAGGGACCCCTACACGCGCGCGCGCACACACACACGCACACACACACACACACACTCAGGTTCCTTTTGTCCAGAGCAGGCCAGAAACCTGTATCCTGAGGACAGGCCCTGCTCCCCTCCGACAAAGAGGTGAGGGGTGTGTGGGCTTTGTGCAGGAACCAGGCTGGTTTTTTCTTTTTTAAATGTGGTTGACATTGCTGCCATTTCTCAACTAGTAAGTTCTCTGCACCAATGGCATCAAGTCTGTCCTCTTCGTTCTCTGAGGGCACTATGGAGTGAGCTGAGGTTTTCAGAGAGATTGCTCAAACTAGTGGTTGTTATACTTCCTCCCAGCACCACTTCTGCTTCCTCTATATTTATTTACTTAGTTTGTGTGGGGGGTAAGGTGTCACTTTATCCCAGATTGACCTGAAACTCATTCCATAGTTCCAGGCTGGCCTCTACCTCCCTCCCAAGTGCTAGGATTAAAGGTGTGCACCACCACACCTGGCTTTCCTGAATTTTTTCAATTGAAAGAGAGAGAGGGGGGGGCAGATAAAGAGAAAGAGAATAGGCACACCAGGGACTCTAGCCACTGAAAATGAACTCCAGAAGTATGCACAACCTTGTGCATCTGGCTTTATGTGGGTACTGGGGAATCGAACCTGGGCCCTTTGGCTTTGCTGGCAAGGGCCTTAACTGCTAAGCCATCTCTCCTGCCCCTCTATAATTTTATTTTTTATATTATTGCCCTATTTTATTTTATTATTTTTATTTATTAGAGACAGAGAGGGAGGATGGGGAGAGAGAGAGTGTGTGTGTGTATGTGTGTGTGTGAGAGAGAGAGAGAGAGAGGGAGGGAATGGGTGCTCCAGGGCCTGCAAACAAACTCCAGATGCATGTGCCACCATGTGCATCTGGCTTACGTGGGACCTGGAGAATCAAACCTGGGTCCTTAGGCTTCATAGGCATGCACCTTAACAGCTAAGCCATCTCTCCAGCCCTTTATTTTTTATGAGAGGGAGAAAGAGAGATACATCAGCTTGTGCACCTGGCTTCCATAGGTTCTGGGGAGCCAAACTTGGGTCCTTAGGCTTCACAGGCAAGTGTCTTAACTGCTAAGCCATCTCTCTCCAACCCCACTCTGTAATTTTTTAACATGTGAAAGACACCCCTGAATTGTCCATAGCAAACCATAAACCCTCAGTCTCTTCAGGCTGCCTGGCAGGCCGGGCTGCACCCTCCTCACATAGTCACTCAGTGGCCAGTTGGTGACTTGGTCTTGGTGTAGGCTTTTTGCCTGCACAGGACCCCAGGGTCAGGTAGAGGTGAGAGATGGAATCCTCTGGGATCTGGCCAGAAAGTATACAAACCCTGCACATGAGCCTATTAATAGAAACCTATTAATGTGTCTAAGGTTGTTGTTTTTTTTAAGTTGAGACAAAAATATATAATTAATCATTTTAAAATGTACAATTAGGGCTGTAGAGATGGCTTAGCCGTTAAAGTCTAAGTCTTGCCTATAAAGTCTAAGGACCCAGGTTTGATTTCCCAATACCCACATAAAGCCAGATGCAGTGGTACAGGCATATGGAGTTCATTTACAGTGGCTGGAGGCTCTGGTGTGCCCATCTCTCTCCCTCTCTCTCTCTCTCCTCTCTCTCTGCTCGCAAGTTATAAATAAAAATAAAATAAATAAAATGTAGAATTAGTTTAGGCATGTAGTTCAGTTGATAGAATGCATGTTTAACATGCATGATGCCCTGGGTTCAATCCTCAGCATTGCATAAAAGCCAGGCAAGGTGGCAGACGCCTGCAATCCTAGCACTTGGCAGGTTGAGGCAAGGAAGATGAGGAGTTTACAGGTAATCTTACAACATAGTGAGTTCTAGGCCAACATGGGCTACGTGAGATCCTGTCTCAAAAAGGAAAGAAGGGAGGGAAGGAGGGAGGGATAGGGGAGAGGAAGAGAGAAGGGAGAGGGAGGGGAAAAAGAAGGAAGGAAGGAAGGAAGGAAGGAAGGAAGGAAGGAAGGAAGGAAGGAAGGAAGGAAGGAAGGAAGAAGGAAAGGAAGGGAGGAAAGAAAGGCATGGTGGCACATGCCTTTAATCCCAGCACTCAGGAGGCTGAGGTAGGAGGATCTCTGTGAGTTAGAGGCCAGCCTGAGACTAATTCCAGGTCAGTTTGGGCTAGAGCAAGATCCCAACTTGAAAAACCAAAAAAGAAAGAAAGAAGAAAGAAAAAGAAAGGAAGGAAGGAAGGAAGGAAGGAAGGAAGGAAGGAAGGAAGGAAGGAAGGAAGGAAGGAAGGAAGGAAGAAAGGAAGGAAGAAAGGAAGGAAGAAAGAAAGAAAGACGGAGGGAAGCTGAGTGTTGTGGCACACGCCTTTAATCCCAGTATTCGGGAGGCAGAGGTAGGAGGGAGGATCGCCATGAGTTTGAGATTACACAGTGAATTCCAGGTCAGCCTGGGCTACAGTGAGACCCTACCTTGAAAAAACAGAAAAATTAAAAAGAAAGAAAAAAAGAAAGAAAGAAAGAAAGAAAGAAAGAAAGAAAGAAAGAAAGAGGGAGGGGAGAGGAAGGAAGAAAAGGGAAGAAGAAAGAGGGAAAGAAAAAGGGGAAAGGAAAGACGAACAAAGAGTGTAACCCAGTGGCATTTGGTGCATTTTCAGTGTGATACAACCACTTCTGATGTCTAGTTTCAAAACTTTTATTTTAAAACAATTTATTTATTTATTAGAGAGAGACAGACAGAGTGAGTATGGGCGCACCAAGCCTCCTGCCACTGCAAACAAACTCCAGACTTATGTGCCACTTTGTGTATCTGTCTTTACATGGGTACTGGAGACTCAAACCCGGGCCCTCAGGCTTTTTTAGCAAGTAGCCTTTAACCTCTCTCCAGCCCCCAAACTTTTTAATAACCTCAGGAAAATACCAGGAGTCTATTAAGTATTCTAATAAGCACCAATCGGCTTCCGGTCTCTATAGACTTCTTCATTCTAGATATTGCATACAATAAGCAGACCATATGTAGCACTGTGTGTCTGTCCACTGTGTTCTCAATGTAAAGCCCACAACCTCATCAGAGTCGTGGCCTGGGACAGTACTTTATTCTCCCCCCCCCCAGGTATGGTCTCACTCCAGCTCAGGCTGACCTGGAATTCACAGTTTCAGGGTGGCCTAGAACTCACGGCGATCCTCCTATCTCTCCTCCCGAGTACTGTGCACCACCACGCCCAGCTTACTTTATTCTTTAATGACTTGCTGTATGGCAGATTCGTCCTAATGGAAATATTCTCTCCTGAAGGGATAAAGGAGACTCTAATTCAGGAAGTCCAATCTGGGAGACCTGAAACTTAAAAGGTCACACAACTACTCCCCAGGGTGATGTTAGTTAGAATCATAAAGAGTTCCTTCCTTGGGGGTGGGGGGCAGGAAGAAGTTCCAGAAACTCAGGCAGTCAACAACTCTGGGAAAGAGTGGCAAGACCTCACCCTAAGGCTATGTAAAAGGAAAACTGGTTCGAAGAGAGAGACTCTCTAGATGAAGCATCTGCTAAGTGGTGTAACACGCTCCAGAGATGTGGCTTCTGTGAGTCATCCATCACCTGTGCCAAGGGGAGCTTTCTGCCGAGCTGCTGCCTTTGAGCTGAAGCAGCTATGGGAGGTCATCACCCAGGATGGGATGAGACTTTTGATATGGCTGAGTTTGAACCCCTCACTCTGCTCTGCAAGCAATCCCAGTAAACTCATTGGTTCACCAAACTGGTTTTGATGTAATCGTCCTTTGGGTCTGTGGAGAAGATGTGTCTTTGCGTCACCACAGAAGAAAGGTTTTCTGCGACATGACTGAATACTAAAATCTATTCTGTGTGCCTTTCCTCTCTGTTTGTCCCTTCATTGGTTGATAGCATTTGAGTTTTTCCATGTTTTTGGCTGCTAGGACTGAATAGTGCAGTCATAAGCTTTTGTCTGTATTTCATTCTGAGATTGCTGGTTCCCAGTAAGAACAGGCCAACATTCTATGAAGCAGCTCTCAGTGTTGAATGTCCAGGAAAAACGTCCTTGCACCAGCCAAGTGTGACTGAAACTGGAAATTAACTTAGAAGTTCAAAGATAAGACGTTAGCAGTGGGTTGGGGGGTGGGCAGGGACGGGAGGGATGCCTGGGAAGATGGCCCAACTGTTAAAGATGTTTGTGTGCAAAGCCTGCTGTCCAAGGTTCAATTCTCAAGCTGCCCGTGTAAAGCTGGACAGGCATTTATTTTCAGTGGCAAGAAAACCTGGCATGCACATACATACACACAAACACAAATAAAAAAATAAATTTTAGGCCAGGCATGGTACCCCATGCCTTTAATCCCAGCACTCGGGAGGCAGAGAGAGGTAGAAGGATCCCTGTGAGTTTGAGGCCAGCCTGAGGCTACACAGTGAATTCCAGGTCAGCCTGGGCTAGAGTGAGATCCTATCTCAAAATAAATAAATAAATAAATAAATAAATAAATAAATAAATAAATAAAATAGATAAATAAAATTTTAAGAATTTAAAAGAATAAATTAGCAATGGGATGGGCCACGGGCTGTAAACACCACAGTGCTAACTGCATTGTTCATCTTGAAGGGTTACTAGCCTTCCCTGAAAACTAAAGGGAACTAAAAAGCTAATAGCTATTATTAAAGCTTGCAGGGCAATAGAGAAGTTTGGCCCCCTTCCCTGATTGATGTACTCCCCTTAGCCTAGATGGCCTTGAAGGACCAGAGACCATCTGAGTACCCTCCCTTAGACATTCCTGGCTGAAGAAGCCTATCTGAACAAGGACACAAACAGCTACAATTTTCTTATAACTGCACCTGGTCCAGTCTGTTTTTCTTAGGATCCTCCTTATAAACCTGCACCCTAGCCCGGATCCGTGCTTCAGCCTTCATCCTTCGGGAAAGCTGAAGCACCTCACTGTTCCTCTCAATAAAACAGTCTTGTCTGTAGAGATCGAAATCCTGTGTTCTCTTTTGCTTTTCTCATACACTTTCCTTACACATCTGCTTGTTAGCCCTAAGGATGGGTTACTTAGGCAAAACACCACATCTCATTTCTGAAGTGGGTAGGTAAGAGGTATTATTATGAAGACCAGTTGTTAGTGACTGCAACAGTCCTTAAAGTAAATTTCTGGGGCTGGAAGGGAGTCAGCTAAGAAGACCTTTAGACTTAAACTGGAGGAGTGAAAGTGGTGGAAGCAGTCAGACCTACACTCCCTGATGGAGTCTGAGTCACTTCAATCAGTCTCTACCTGTAGGGCTCAGGAAGAGTTTTTAGTGAGTCCAAGTCAAAAAATTGGGAGGGAACTTGGCAACATTAGAAGAACAGGCAAGAAAGACTTCAAGATTCGCTGAAAACAGTAGTTAGGTAATAAACTATAATAATGAAGCGAGCTAGAATTAAAGCCAGGCATGGTGGCACATGCCTCTGAACCCAGCACTCAAGAGGCTGAGGTAGAAAGATTGCTGTGAGTTCAAGGCCAGCCTGGGGCTATAAACTGAGTTCCAGGTCAGCCTAGGGTAGAGCAAGACCCTACTTAATTTAAAAAAGAGAGAAAGAGAGGGCTGGAGAGATGGCTTAGCAGTTAAGGCCCATGCCTGCAAAGCTTAAGGACCCCGGTTCAATTCTCCAGGTCCCACATAAGCCAGATACACATGGTGGCGCATGTGTCTGCAGTTCGTCTGCAATGGCTAGAGGCCCTGGCGCACCCATTCCCACTTTCTCTCTCCCTTCTCTCTGTCTCTAATAAATAAACAAATAAAAATAAAATCTTAAAAAAAAAACCAAAAGGAAAAAAAATTTAAAAAGAGAGCTACAATTAAATGGTAATTGGAACTAGCTTTTTTCTGAAATGTAACTTTCTTTCTACAGATGCCTCAAATTTACAAGAGATAACCACAGAGGGACTGTGATTTATTTATTTATTTATTTATTTATTTATTTATTTATTTATTTTTCTTGAGAGAATGGGCTCACCAGCAGCCTCTCAACCACTGTGAACAAACTCCAGACACATGCACCCCCTGTGGCAAATGTGCGACATTGCACCCTTGCGTCACTTTTTGTGTCTGACTAAACGTGGGACCTGGAGAACTGAACAGGCATTCTTAAGCTTTGCAGGTAGGCACCTTAATCACTAAGCCATCTCTCCAGCCCGAGACTTGTGATTTCTATTCTTGAGTGTCAGCTCTGTTGGACTGAGAGGAATCTAGATCAATGAAGCTCACTGCAGGTGGCTGTGAAGACATTTCCAGAGCTGACTAAGGCAGGAAATGACCCTGGGTGTAAGTGATACCTTTCCATGTGTCAGGTTGGGGGTTGGGGGCTCCATGGAATAAAAGAGGGAAAACAGCCTAGCAAGTGCAACATTGTCTCCCTCTCCCCTTCCTGATTAGCCTGTAACAAAGGAGTTACTCTGTTCTACTCCACTCTGTTCTACTCTACTCTCCCCACAGTGATGGACAGAAACCTCTGCAAAGCTGAGCAAAAGACTCTGCCTTCTTTTAACTTGTTTACATCAGGTATTTGGTCACAGCAATGATAAACCTAACACAGATATCAGTTTATTTATAAACCCATTCAGTCTTTTAAAAGTCAATCTGATTTTTCACACACAGTGCAGAAAAAGTGAGTGAACAAATAAGCCCTTTTCTTCCTTTTCTTCTCTGACTGGATTTGGCTTGAGGACTGCTTTGTCAGATAGGACCTCATCTTCAGCTTCAACTTGACTGGCATTGTGACTTCCCTCCTTTTACTATCAGTCTATGTGTCTTTGTTAGTTAGATGTGTTTCTTACAGACCACAAATGGATTTTGTTCTTTCTTAATGTTTTTTTGTTTTTTTGTTGTTTGAGAGAGAGAGAGAGAGAAAGAGGCAGAGAGAGAAAAAGAAAGAGAGAGAATGGACACACCAAGGCCTCCAGCCACTGCAAATGAACTCCAGACTCATGCACCACCTTGTGTATCTGTCTTACATGAGTACTGGAGAGTCATACCTGGGTCCTTGTGCTTCACAGGCAAGAGTCTTAACAGCTAAGCCATCTCTCCAGCCCTGGATCTTGTTCTTTAATCCAACCATGTACTCTATATATTGTATTGAAGAGTTAGTACCTATAGGGTTATGACTGAGAGGAACTGACTGATTCTTGAAATTTTGTTGGTTATTTTCCATGTTTATTCAAACATTTTGCTCATTTCTTTCTCCCTTCGTCATATTAGCAGTTTACTTATTTGCTAAGTTGGACATGATTGATTATTTCCTAGTTCTCATTTCTTCATCTGTTCCTCTCATGAAATTTATTTTTTTCTTCCTTCCTTCCGTTCTTTCTTTCTTTTTCAATTTTTAAAAATATTTTTATTTATTTATTTATTTATTTATTTATTTATTTATTTAAGAAAGAGAGAGATACAGAAATAGGCAGTTCAGTAGAGAGAGAGAGAGAATGGGCTCTCTTCTCTCTCTCTCTCTCTCTACCTGCACCAAATAAATTATATATATATATATATATATATATATATATAAATATTTTTATTTATTTATTTAAGGGCCTACAGAAATAGGCAGGTAGACAAACTCCAGAATGGGCACACCAGGCCTCCAGCTGCCAAACCCAGATGCGTTGTGCATCTGGCTTATGTAGGTCCTGGAGAATAGAGCCTAGAACTGGGGTCCTTAGGCTTCACAAGCAAGCATTTAACCACTAAGCCATCTCTCCAGCCTTGTTTTTCAATTTTTGAGGTAAGGTCTCATTCTAGCCCAGGCTGACCTGGAATTCACTTTGTAGTCTCAGGCTGGCCTTGAACTCACAGCAGTCCTCCTACTGAGGCCTCCTGAGTGCTGTGATTAAAGGTGTGTGCCACCACACCTGGCAGAGAGAGAAAGAGAGAGAATGGGCACATCCGGGCCTCTAACTGCTGCAAATGAACTCCAGACAGATGAACCACTGAGGAATCGAGCTTGGGTTGTTAGGCATTAATGTACAAGCCCCTTAACAGCTGACCCATCTCTCCATCTCAAAATTTATTCAATCTTGATCTTTCGTAGTGTGACCATCTTTCTTCCCCATCTGTGAGGAGGAGTCATTGAAGTATCTCCTGCATTGCTGGCTTAGTGGGGGTTATATTGCAAAGTATTTCATTCTCCATCAATTTAAAGGATAACTTTGTGGTGCTTTGTCAGTTTTTTTTCCAGGGCTTGAAATGTATACTTCATGCTTTCATAGCTTCAGGGATTCTTCTGAGAGGGCTGCTGTTACTCTGATGAGTTCTCCTGTGTGAGAGTTAGCATTTTCCTCTTGCAGCTTTCTTTGCCCTATGGATTTGGAATTCTTTAATTTTTTAAAATTTTTATTTATTTATTTATTTATTTATTTATTTATTTATTTATTTATTAGAGACAGACACAGAGAGAGAAAGAGTGAGAATGGGTATGCCAGGGCCTCTTAGCCACTACAAATGAAAGCCAAACACATGCGCCACCATGTACATCTGGCTAATGTGGGACCTGGAGAATGGAACCAGGGTCCTTAGGATTCACAGGCATGTGCCTTAACCACTAAGCCATCTCTCCAGCCCTGGACTTGCAATTTTAATTGTAATGTGTTGTAGGCAGGTTCTTTTCTGGTCATTTCAATTTGGGGCTTCAAATGCCTCTGTGGTAGTTTGATTCAGGTCCCCCCCCCATAAACTTAGGTGTTCTGAATACCATGACCCCAGTTGATGGTAATTTGAGAATTAAACCCTCCTGGAGGCAGTGTATTGTTGGAGGAGGGTGGGCTTATGGGTCTTATAGCCAGCTTCCTCTTGCCAGTGTTTGACACACTCTCTTGTTGCTATTGTCCATCTGATGTTGGCCAGGAGATGGTGTCCACCCTCTGCTCATGCCATCCTTTTCCATTGCCATCATGGAGTTTCCCCTCAAGTCTGTAAGCCAAAATAAATCTTTTTTTTTTTCTCCCACAAGCTGCTCTTAGTTGAGGGTTTTCTGTCAGCAATGAGAACCTGACTGCAACAGCCTCATTCAGTTCTTTCCCTAGGGTTGGAAATTTTTCTGCCAAAATGTGGTTGAATAGGTTCTCCTATCCTTTGGTTTGTATTTGGGCTCCTTCTTCTATGCCATTGACTCTTAGGTTTGGTCTCTTTATCCTGTTTGAGAGTTCATGAAAGTTGCAGTCATGTTCATGTGCAGCCTTCATTGATGTTTCAGTGTAGTGTTTCCTTGGATGTGTCCTCAATCCCTGCTGCTGAATCTTCTGCTAGATCTAGTTTACTAGAGATGTTCTCCACAATGTTTTTCATTTGTTTCATTGAATTCTTTCATTATATTTCTGTTTGATTTTTTTCTCTAAAATCTCTATTTCTTTGCTTACATTTTCATCCATGTTGCTGAATTTCTCATGCATATTGCTGAGAAATTTTTGTGCCCAAGTTCTGAATGAATGTCCTTCATCCTTCTGCTTTTCCATATCCTCCTTGATGCCACTGAGCACTTTACAGTTAGACTTGTGAATTCCTTGTCCAGCATTTCAGGATCTCTGAAGTCTGTTATTTGTTACAATCAGCTGGAAGAGTCATGTTGCCTTGATTTTCAATAGTTCTTGTGTTCCTGTGTTAAGATTTCTAGCCCTGTGAGAACTCTTGTATTTTTACATTAGTATTTTTTAGTAAGTACCCTTTTATTGAAGGATCAATATCCAGTACCATTAACAGAGGAGGGAAAAAAAACATTCCACCAGACCAACCACACCAGACCTAGAAATACAATTAAAATCTGGGGTTGGGAAGCCAGGTGTGGTGACACACACCTTTAATCCCAGCATTTGGGAGGCAGAGGTGGGAGGATTGCCGTGAGTTCAAAGCCACCCTGAGACTACAGAGTGAATTCTAGGTCAGCCTGTGCTAGAGCAAGACCCTACCTCTAAAAACCAAAAAAAAAAAAAAAAAAAAAAAGACAGAAAGAAAAAAATCTGAGGCTGGGAAGATAGCTTAGAGATTCAGGTGTTTGCTTTTAAGGCTAACAACCCAAGTTTGATCCTTCTCAGTACCCACATAAAATTGGGCACAAAGTGGTTCACACATCTATGATCCAAACACACCTACATCAGTAGGAGTTAGAAAAGCTAGTAGAATCTGGATGTTTGCAAACAGCAGTGGCAAGAGATATCTTGTCTCAAAAGAAGGTGGAAGGAAGGAGAGGAGAAACACCTTGAGATTGTCCTCTGACTTCCACACAGATACTGTAGCACATGCACACCCATACACACACATTATACACATACACATGTACAGAGACATAGACATACAAATAAATAATTTTTAAAAGATACAAAAACTTTTTAAAGAAATAAAAGCAACATTTTCTTTTCTTTTTTTTTTTTTTTTTGTTTTATTTGTTTTTTGGTTTTTCGAGGTAGGATCTCACTGTGGCTCAGGCTAACATGGAATTCACTATGTAGTCTCAGGGTGGCTTCAAACTCATGGCAATCCTCCTACCTCTGCCTCCCAAGTGCTGGGATTAAAGGCATGTGCCACCATGCCTGGCAAAAGTAAATTTTTCTAATGTAGCCAGGTGTGGTGGCACATGCCTTTAATCCCAGCACTCAGGAGGCAGAAGTAGGAGGATCACCATGAGTTCGAGGCCACTCTGAGACTACGTAGTAAATTTCAGGCCAGCTTGGGCTAGAGTGAGACCCTACCTCGCCTCGAGGAAAAAAATCTTCTAAAGTAACTACACCACCAAAATCAATTTTTTAAAAAAAAGACTAAAATATATTAAGTTGTGAAGATTTAAAAAAATTCAGGTAAAGTAAAACTAATGAATGAGTAAAATAATGAAAGGGAAGTAGAAATGGGATGTAGAAGCAAGGTTAAATTAAAAAAAAAAAAAAAAAAAAAAGAAGAAGAATTGGAAAGACCTTTGAGAAGAGACAGAGAAAAGAATGTTGTTTGAATGTAACTGCTCCCCATAGGCTCAGGTGTTTCAGCACTTGGTCCCCAGCTGGTGACACTGTTTTGGAAGGCTGTGGAACCTTCTGGAGGTGGAACCCTGTTGTAGTAAGTAGGTCAGTGGAATGGGTCTTGATACCTCATCATTTCCATTGAGGCACTCATAGAATTTGTAACGCATAAGGGTTGTGGTGTTAACATTTCCTAGGGAGTTGAGAGCCGTTGTCTGTTCCCATAGATAGGCCACAGTCAGCAGACCAAAGGAATGGTCCCTCCTCAAGCCTAGCTTAATGAACCAGTGAATTGATTGGGATTACTTCCTGGAGTTGGGGGCAACTAAAAGGCAGCTGAATCACCTGAAAGCCCTCCCCAGCACAGGTCTGTACTTGCGACAGAAGATGATATCTCGAGTTCAGTACAGAGCTTATAGGCCGCTGGGCTGGATCATACTCATGTCTCGTCTCCCAAATGGTTCTTACTCCTCCTACAACCTTGTGATTCTTGTGAATGTCAGGAACTTCCTGGGCTTTAAAGAGCCTAAGTTTCAATTTGGAAGTTCTTAAGTGTATGGCACAATGCAGGCCTGGCCCTAGCCAGACCACATGGCAGAAGAAACCAGGAAGTGGCTTCTGTGAACATGGCGTTCTGTGCAGGCCTGGTGTGACAACAGCTACAGTCCCATGCTCGCAAGAAACCTGCTACGAGATGACCTGTCCAGAGACAGGCTGTCATTGGTATGGGGACAACCCCATACAATGATTGGCCAGTCAAGCCCCTTAAAACCCCCCTGCATTTCCTCAATAAATGAGTTTGCGGCAGCTCGCTTTCCACTTTCACCCAACTCCCGGAGTCTGTGTCGTGATTCCGTGCTGCTCACCCCCAACTCGGCAGAGACCCTGCCGTCCCTCCTGGGCTGGCCTTAGGGGGGACCACAACACTTAAGGAGTCCCCCTATAGGACAGAAGTTTTTAATTTAGAGACCAACAAAAGGGGTAAAGTTTCCAACAGCAGTAGAAGGGAGACAGAAAAACAAAACATAAAAATAAAAAAACCTCAAGCCGGGCTTGATGGCATATGCCTTTAATCCCAGCACTTGGGAGGCAGAGGTAGGAGGATCACCATGAGTTTGAGGCCATCCTGAGACTACATAGTGAATTCTAGGTCAGCCTGGGCCTGAGTGAGACCCTACCAGAAAAAAAAATAAAAATAAATAAAAATTTTAAAATTTTAAAACCTCTAACCAATGCTCTGACAAATGCCATGACAAGGCTACGACGAAGGCTATGACTGGAGGCTCTACAACAACAATAATAGAGATTGGGAGCCAAGTAGCTCACATTGTAGCCAGTTTAGCCAGGCCTTTGAGGAAACGTAGTCTCAGGGCGGCCTCGAACTCTCAGTGATCCTCCTACCTCTGCCTCCCAAGTGCTGGGATTAGAGGCGTGCACCACCACACCCGGCATAAATAAATTTTTTAAAAGGAAGAAGGGGGACTAGAGAGGTGGCTCAGTGGTTAAGGCGCCTGCCTGCAAAGCCTAAGGGCCCATGTTTGATTCTCCAGATCCCACATAAACCAGACGCACAAAGGTGAGGTAAGTGCAAGGTCTCACATGCCCACTAGGTGGCACAAGCATCTGGAGTTCTATTGCATTTGGCTGAGGCCCTACTGCGCCAATCCTGTCTGTCTGTCTGCCTGTCTCTGTCTGTCTATCTATCTATCTTACTCTCTCTCTAAAAATTAAAAAAAATTTTTTTTTTTAAGGAACAAGGGCTAGTGGTTAGCTGACATCTTGGTGATTCATGGTAAGTGAAGGCTCTTTGGAACTTAGTCCCTGAACTCTGTTCTTTGGACTTGACATTAGTGATAATCTCGGGGTCTGAAACCCTAACTAGCTACCTACAAAATTGGGAGCTAGGGCTGGAGGGATGGCTTAGCGGTTAAGGCATTTGCCTACAAAGCCAAAAGACCCAGGTTCGATTCCCCAGGGCGCATGCATCTGGAGTTCATTTGCAGTGGCTAGAGGCCCTGGCATGCCCATTCTCTCTCTCTCCCTCTTTCTCTGTCAAATAAATTAAATAAATAAATTTTTTTAAATATATTTTTAATGTGGAGCTAATTTACTCCCCAGTTTCTATCACTTAGGGCTCCTTGTTCAGGTTCAGTTTGCCAATGCAAAACACAGTTCTCACCTGAAAGGGAATAAGTGATAGTTTATTCTGAGCCAGATGGGTGACCATAGAGTGGGAACACTGATTCATGTCGACCTAAGTGACATGTTCTACCACGGAAGTGGTTACATGAACTTTTCATAATCACAAAACAAAGGAAAACCACAGGTCAGGGCATTTACTAAATACATTGGTGGGGACTTTATATAGGTCAGTAACAGCAAAATGGGGAAAACTCTGCTATAGATCCCAGATGACATTCTTAGCTTTGGGCTTGATGAAAGCTATCCGTCTGCTAAGCGAATTCATTCTAACAGGTTTCACATGATGGTCCCTCATAAGCACGTTAGGTCAGACACAGAAGTGGGTAAAAATGGCTTTGAAGGGGAATAAAGATAGACAAAGATAATTTTGACTCTGGATCTGCAACTCCCCCACAATCACAAAATTCCTTTTAAAAAAAGGAGAAAGAGAGTGTATGTGTGCACCAGCACCTCTTGCCCCTGCAAACAAACTCCAGAAGCATGTGTCACATTGTGCATCTAGCTTTATGTGAGTACTGGGAAATCAAACCCTGGCCTGCAGGCTTTGTAAGGAAGTGCCTTTAACCTTTAAGCCATCTTCCCAACCCCATAATCATGATATTTTACTCATTGTTCTGCCTAGTAGACCCTTCAACAGAGGTGTGGCTTTTTTTTTTCTCCCACACTGCTGTTTCATGTTCTTTCAGGTTGTTTGTATCAGATTTTGTGATACGTGTTAAATATTTTTGAGAGATTTGTGTTAAATACTTACCCAGTCCATATGATTTTTGTCTGTTTCATCTTCTTATTAGCTCATGTGCACTAAAGCTACATGACATTCGTGGAGTGTTCTAGGAATTCTAGTAAATATAATTACAAGTCATTGTCAATCAAGTTCCACCTTTTCAGGCTTTATTTACTGCCACTTCATCCTCTGTTTCTTCACACGCCCCTGCTGTCTCACAGCAGCGCTGGAAAGCTCAAAGCCTCCACTGAAGGGAAATCCCAGCAGGCAGGCTCCCGGGGGCCCCTCCCTGAGACTGGACTGAGAGGTGCAGGCTCCCTCCATACTCAGGCTCTTGGCTGAAGCAGAGCTTCCCAGGGAGAGAGCTCTACCACAAGCCATCTTGAACCTCTGCTTCCTTCATGTTTACTGATTCTGCACTTGCATAAAGGGTGCTGGAGCCAGAACCAAGGGCAGGGTGGAAGAACTGAGGGGAGCCTCCATTTTGGCACAGTCTGGTGAGGCAGGTGGAAGGCATAGTACATTGTGGCTTATGCTAGAGGCTGGCTTCCAGCCTGCTCTGTGGTCACCTGTTTCCTCTTGCTTTCTGTCCCTTGCCTGTCACTTCCTGTGCCTAACTGAATCTGGATCACCCCATAAGATGAACTGTGATACTTTTGCTCCCTCCACAGGGTCCTATTCCTGAGTGCACATCTCAGTGGGACGGCACCCTCCGAAGCTTCTCCCTCAGACAAATGGCAAGAAGCCAAGTGGGCCCCACTCCAGCATTTGGGGCCCTGGTGGCTAAAGCTGGTACATCAATGGTGGGTCAGGAGGCTCTGGAGTTAGGCTGGTTGACCTTCTTCATCTATCATGCCCCTGCACTGACACTGGGGGATCAACTTCATGTGAAGTCACTGGCCAAAGTGGTAAATGATTCATGTGTCCCTCACTACAAAGGCATTTACCTGGATTCCTTCAGCTGCCCCAGCTCCCTCATTGCTTCCCTGGGGGACACACTGAAGAGTTCCCTATACTGATATTTTCCTGCAGGCTTCACATTAAATAAGGGCTGCTTCACAGCAGGCCAGGAAACATCCACCTTCCCTGGCATCCCAGGCCATGACCAGGTGACTGCAATCCTTGAGCATAGCCCCTCTTTGCCAGCCAGCACAGTCCAGGCCATAGGCGGAAAGTCACAGCGAGCTGCAGCTCTCCCCAGCCCTCACCTGTAGCAGGGCAGCCTGGGAAGATTTCAGCAGAGGACACCCCCACAGTGAGGGTGGGCTTGTGGGTGCTCTAGAGGTAGAGTGTCCAGGGCTGTTTGGAACCTCTCTGGGGCACATATTAGGGACAGGGAGGTGTTAACAGCCATTGGCCTGAGCTGGGGAGACCCTCATGCCTGCGGAAAATTCCACAAACCCCCCCCATTCCATATTACATTTTTAAATTTGTTTTTATTTATTTATTTGCAAGCAGAGAGAGAAGAGAGACAGACACAGAGAGAATGAACACTCCAGGGACTCTAGACACTGCAAACAAACTCCAGACGCATGTGCCCTTTGTGCATCTGGCTTAGGTGGGTCCTGGGGAATCAAACCTGGGTCCTTTGGCTTCGCAGGCAAGCACCTTAACTGCTAAGCCATCTCTCCAGCCCCACCATGACCCCTATTCCAAACAAGGTGGTAGGGAGCTGGGACAAGTCCTGACTGGACAGGAAATTCCTCTGACTCTCAGTCCTTCCTGCCATTCTGACATGGAGTAATCTTATCCTCAGATTTTAGTTCCGCCCCTTTTGTTACCCATCCAAGTTTCAATATGCCAAAATCCAGGAAATGGAAACTGCTTTTCGAGAAATCAAAAGGGCTGGCACTGGGCAGTCCCCAGAGCTGCAGAGCAGTGTTCACCCTCCCACCCCTCAGCCCCAGCAGGTATACACCACAAAGCACCAAGACCCACATCTCCCAAACCTTTACGTAGTGACAGGCTACCAGGCTACCAGGCAGTGTGACAAGCACAAGTGGAGGACAGATAGCAATGTCCACCCTGTGAGGTCTGTTTTTAGATGAACATATGTGGACAGGACTCCTCCCGGAATAGAAATGGCCCTAGGACTGGCTGGAGGATGAATTCCTGGTCCCCAGGGGTTGGGGGACGGCGAACCTGTTATCATAACTCTAGAGACAATTTGCTCACAGTTGTGTCTGCAGATTTCAACCCAAACTGCCAATATAATGAAGGGCATGGTGTGACTTCAGAGGGAGGCTGGGGTGACTACAGGGTAGCACGCTGTGCAGCTATGAATAGGGCGGGGCATTAATAGTTTGGGCAGGTCTGTTCTGCCAATCAGGGATAACGGACTGGTCGGGATCCTGACCATCCTGAACCGGGTATCCAAAACCTTGAGCCTACAGAAGGTCTCCTACCATTTCCTATTAAGGATGGAACCTTTCTCACCTTGGCAGAAGCTACTGCAGCACCTCCCCCTCTTGCGAGCACCCCGACCACCCAAATCCATGGGGCTGCTGAAGGAATTTTGGAAAACGCCAGACTGATTGTGAGGGACAGGCCTCGGAGTACCCTGGGGGATAGCCTCTGATGGTTTACACCAAGGGGGTGACAGCGCCGCCCACAGGAGATTGGCAAACCTAGCCTCTCCCCTTCCTTCAGGGGAAGAGGAGATCCAGACGTGCTACGGCCACCGCAGCCTGGGAGGGACCCCTGTTTGGTGAGCACTGTTAGCTGAGGCCCGAGGTCCTCCTCCCTACCTCCTCCACCGCCCAGCACCAGGTCCGCAAAGGACCCACCCGTGTCACTTGGCTCCAGTTCCGCAGAGCGCTGCCGCAAGCTTCCAGCAGGGGGCGCCCTGAGCGGAGCATCCTCTGCAAAGTCCCTTGGCCAGGACCTCCTGCTGCCCACTGACCCATGGGGAGCTGTGTCTCCCACGCCCTAACTCTGCCACCAATCTCTGGATACGGAATAAAGGCCAACACTGCTGGAGATGGGGAAGGAAAGGAGGGGACATCAAGCTCCCACAGCAGCACCCAGGGGCTTGTGGGCATTGTCAGCCTAGGAAGCGAGAATTATATCCAAGCCCACGATGGACCTGGGGAATTCAACTTGTCTGAGTCGGAGGACAGGGACCCAGGTCTTGTCCTTTACCCCTGTACTGAGAACTCCCCGGGACATACAGCCTGGGGTGGTGGACACCAATGAGGTAAATACACAGAAGACGATCCTACCCAAAAAGAAACCTCCCATTGCCGGGCGTGGTGGCACACCCCTTTAATCCCAGCACTCAGGAGGCAGAGGTAGGAGGATCGCCACAAGTTCGAGGCTACCCTAAGACTACATAGTGAATTCCAGGTCAGCCTGGGCTAGAGTGACACCCTACCCCGAAAAAACAAAAACAAACAAACAAACAAACAAAAAACTCCCAAAAGGAAGACTTTCTGAACCCATTATACAGGCAGGTTTCTCGGTAGAGAACCAGGCAAAGAACAGAGTCACACCATGTGCACTTTATTGAATCCACTATGGGCAGATGTGTGAATGTAACATCTGCACAGATGTGGGGTGAAGGGTCAGGGCCTCATCGGCATGGTGAGGGGCAGCTGAAGTCATTGGCGCACACACATAGCAGGACCAGAAGCCATAATCTCCTGGCTAGTGTGGAAGAGCATGAATGGCTAACACGGAGGAGGTGGCCATAATGATGATGAAGATAATGATCATGAGAACGCTGAAGACCAGGGCGCTGATGTTCAGGCACTTGGCGGTGGAGGCATAAGCCTGGGCCCCAGTCAGATCGCCCACCATCTTCCTGTCCCTGGACTGGAAGAGATCAGATGGTTAGGGGCCTTAGAGTAGGTCATCTGACAGCCAGGGTCTCTGAATTAGTGAACCCAATCAGTCCCTTCCGCTACAGCCTACCTCCCTCATGCCAGAGCCTTCTTCCTTTTATACATTCAAACTGTGGGGTGACCCAGCACTGGCTCCCAATCCCATCATGGGACAGTGTTTCCCATGAGTCCTCTGGCACATTACAGACACCCTGGGGCCACAGTCTGAAGGGTAAGGGGGCATTTCAGGAATTAAGCATTAGGAACAAAATCTAAGCCTAAGATCCCCAGGCAGCTTTATCCTGTGCCTACCCAGCAAACTCCACTTCCCAAGATATACACATCATGTGTGCACGTGTGCACACACACGCACACACTGTGACACACATGCACCAACACAAGGCGCCACACATCCCAAACGATGTTCTGAAGCCTCAGGCTCACACATCTTTCTAGACCATCCCTCCCCACTTCCATCACATGTACCTTCACGGAGTAGGCATATGCAACGACACCCAGGCAGCAGAAATTCATGTAGAGTGCATTGAACAGAGACCAGACCACGTGGTCAGGCAGAGAGACCTCACTGGGCATGTTGATAGTGGTGGTCATGGAAGTTGAGCTGTGGGGTCCCCCCACCATGGCCACCTCATGCTGTTCCTTAGGCATCTCCTGGCTTTGGGAGACCCACTGTTGTGAGCCAAGACAGCTTGGGAAGTATGGTTGTTGGTGAGAAGTCCTGGTCGGCGGTGGGCTGTGGAGGCTGGTGCTGCTCAGGGGCCGTCCTTTCTGCTGAAGTGTCTGATTCTCCAAAGACTGTTTCCTGTTGTAAGTTCATGAATTTTCTAGAGAGCAAATCACACAGTTTCTAGTCACACCTTGGAGTGTGTTCCATGGATGTCCCCTCCCACTGAGGCCCTTTGTGAGCACCCCCATGTGCACAAAGGAGGGGTTTGAGGAGATGGGCATCAGCTCACCCTCCTGCCACATTTCTGCTGCTCAGAAGCTCAATAACCCTGAACTTGAGACATTGAGCTGTGATGTGCTTTCCCCTGATGTGATTTGTTTGATTCATGGTTTATATGACTTTGCTTTTAAGAATCATGTGCACTTTTTAAATTTACAAAAATTATTTATTTATTTATTTTATTTGAGAGAGAAAGAGGGAGATAGAGAAAGAGAATGGGTGCACCAGGGCCTTCAGCCTCTACAAACAAGTGCCAGACACATGTGCCACCTTGTGCATTTGGCTTATGAGGGACCTGGGGATTTGAGCCTGTGTCCTTTGGCTTTTCAGGCAAGCTCCTTAACCACTAAGCCATATTCTCCATCCCTCAAGTGCACTTTTTTGATGAGAGAGAGAAAGAGTGAGAGAACGAGAGAATTGGTGCTCCAGGGCCTTAGCTACTGCAATCGAACTAATAGTATGAGTCAGGCATGGTGACATACTCCTTTAATTCCAGCACTTGGAAGGCAGAGGTAGGAGGATTGCTGTGAGTTGAAGGCCACCCTGAGAGTACATAGTGATTTCCAGGTCAGCTTGGACTAGAGTGAGACCCTACCTCGAAAAACCAAACAAAAAAAGAAAGAAAGAAAGAAAGAAAGAAAGAAAGAAAGAAAGAAAGAAAGAAAGAAATCTATGAAAGCCATGGCACAGAAGGCCAAGAAGAGATGCAGACCATGTTCTGTGGGTGGATATATATGCTATTTATTTATTTATTTATTTAAGAGAGGGAGGGAGAGAGAGAGACTGAGAGAGAGAGAATGGGCACACCAGGGCCTCTAGCCACTGCAAACAAACTCCAGACGTGTATGCCACCTGTGCATCTGGCTTATGTGGAACCTAAAGAATTGAACCTGAGTCCTTAGGCTTTGCAGGCAAGTACCTTAACCACTAAGCCATCTCTCCAGCCCTATATGCTCTTTTATTTGTATTTTTATTTTTTAGAGAGGGCGAGAGAGAATTGGGGCACCACAGGGCCTCAGCCACTGCAATCGAACTCCAGACACTTGTGCCACCTGGTGGGCATGTGTGACCTTACGCTTGCCTCACCTTTGTGTGTCTGGCTTATGTGGGATCTGGAGAGTTGAACGTGGGTCATTATGCTTCACAGACAAGTGCCTTAACTGCTAAGCCATCTCTCAAACCCCCTATATGCTACTTTTGACAGCAGACTCCTGAGCCTGGCCAGGAGGAAGGAGAGGTGAACACCATGCTGCATTTATTCTGGACTCAGACCTGTTCAGTGACCTCCAAAATCCTTAGCATGTTGGACATAATCTTTCCATAAATGCTTTCCATGGCCTCTATGATGGTCAAACTCACATTTGGTTCTAGTCATGACCCAGTTCAGTGTTCGGATCTGGCTCCTTAATAATCTTCCATAGCCCCAGGGCCACCAGCCCTGTCCCCTGACATGTCACTGCGGCTCTCTTCACCCTGTGAGCACTCCTGATCTCAGTCATTTACATCAGACCATGAGAAAGAGTGGCAGTGACGATGACACGAGCCCTCAACTAATTCTGGATTTTCTTCAAGAAGATGAAATACAAGCTCACGGTCAGGCTCTTGAAGCAGACCATACATGTAGGGACAAGAGAAGGCTGTGAGCTGACAGAACCAACTCCAGTTCTATGGAAGTGTGCTCTTGGGAGCATGCCCAGGTCAGGGTGCATAGTTAAGTGTTCTGGGATTTCAGTTTGGTAGGGTTTTGCTAAGGAGTTGTGTATCAAATTTCACAATTTGTGATTTTGTTTTCACGAGATATTTCTGGTGTTGATTATCAAGGTACTTCTTGGACCAAGAAATGAGTTGGGAAGTGCCTGCCCAACTTCTATTTTTCTGGCAACGTTTGCGATGACCTGACACTAATTGTCTTAAAAATATTGAGTAGGAATTGGTGATGACGCCATCTGGACCTGGACTCTTACCTGTGGGTAGACTGAAGGCTACTCATGTAATCTCTTCCCCTGACACAGTTCTGTCAGAGGTCTTTCCTTCTGAGTCAGTTTCAGCACTTTGTGTCGGTCCTGGGATTTGCCCATGTCATCTAGGTCATCTGATTCATTGATGTGCAGCTGTCCTTACTATTCCTCAGGGCTCCTTTTTATCTCTAGGTGGTTGGCAGTGACGTTTCCACTTTAATTTCTGATTCACATAAGTGAGTTATCAGTCTAGCTGAAGGTGTGTCAATTTTATTAATATTTTAAGGTCCAGCTCTAGAATTTCAGATATATTTCCAACCCATCCAAGTCCACTTTCACCTGGCCCTGTGTACTTCCTGGTGCTGTGGGGACCTTCTACAAGGTCTCGTTATGTACCCCAGGCTACATAGTGGTCCCAAAGCTCACTTGCCATCTGTCCAGTTCTAGTTGGTGTATATACCTTGGCTGTATTCTTATTTTCAACAAATCCTTCATTATTACAGTTATATTGGGGCTGGAGAGATGGCAGGTGTATATACCACACCTGGCTGTATTCAAGGGGGTTATTTTCAAGTGGCTGGAAATCCTTCATTACCTTACATCAATTAAATAAATAAAATAAAATAAAAAAAAAAAAAAAAAAAAAAAAAGAATTATAAAAAAGCCGGGCGTGGTGGCGCACACCTTTAATCCCAGCACTTGGGAGGCAGAGGTAGGAGGATCGCTGAGAGTTCCAGGCCACCCTGAGACTACATAGTTAATTCCAGGTCAGCCTGGACCAGAGTGAGACCCTACCTGGCAAAACCAAAAAAAAAAAAAAAAAAAAACAGCCGGGCATGGTGGCACATGCCTAGCACTTGGGAGGCAGAGGTAGGATGATCGCCATGAGTTCGAAGCTGATCTGAGACTACATAGTGAATTCCAGGTCAGCTTGGGCTACAGTGAGACCCTACCTCAAAACAAAACAAAACAAAACAAAATTTAAAGAATTTTATAAAACAAAGATGGGTGTGAGCATGGTGTCACACACCTTTAATCTGAGCAGGCTCAGAAAAGGGAATCTTCATGGGTTCAAGATGAGTCTGGGCTACAGAGTGAGTTTCAGGTGAGCCTCTGTGCTAGAGTGAGAACTTGATTCAAAAATAAAAATAAATTTAATTTTTTTTAAAAGCTGGGGAGATGTCTCCACAGTTAAAGGAACTTGTTTGCAAACCTTGCTGGTCTGGGTTCAGTTCCCCAGAACCCACATAAAGCCAGATGAACAAAGTGGTACATACATCTGGGGTTCATTTGTCATCTGTGATGGCAAGATGCTCAGGCAAGCTCTCTCTCTCTCTCTCTCTCTCTCTCTCTCTCTATCCAAATAAATAAATAAATATACTTTTACAATCAAAAAACAAAAGAATTTACAAAAATGGTTGGAAACAGGTGGCTCAGTGGAAAGACACATACCTGGTATATGCCATGCCAGGTTCAGGTTCTAGCACCACAACATAGAAGAATGTACATCATGTCCCATAAGTAAACACAAAAAAAATTATACGAACCTCTTGCACAGAGGTACAAAAATGTGGAAAGTGGATGTAGGAGTTCAAGGTATCCCTGGCTACATATTAAGTTTGGGGTGAGCTTGCAGGACATGAGATCCTGTCTCAAAGAGACAAACAAAAAAATATACGTGTTGGTTTCTTTCAAAGGGAAACGTAGCGTGCTTCGGGTTGAGATATTCAGCACACATGCTCTACTGGGGTCTGTCGCTTACTTCAGAATTCACTGGCCTTTCAGCAGGAACTCCCGTCTTGGATGATGAGGCTCAGGGCGGATGGTCCTTTAAAGGGAGGTTTTATGTGCAGCTGGTCCAGGGTTAGGCTGTTTCTGTCACAGACTAAAATTTCCTCAAGTACTCTTGTTTTTCCCCCCAGCTGGTCTTGAGTTCTCTTAGAGATTTATTTATTTTAGAGAGAGAATTGGTGCACCAGGGTCTAAGCCACTGCAATCAAACTCCAGACACTTGTGCCACCTAGTGGGCATGTGCAACCTTGCGCTTGCCTCACCTTCCTGCATCTGGCTTGCATGGGATTTGGAGAGTCCAACATGGGTCCTTAGGCTTCTCAGGCAAATGCCTTGACTGCTAAGCCATCTCTCCAGGCCCTCTTAGAGATTTCTTCTGAGAGCCTGAGCCATTCTCGTCCCCCAGCCCTTGTCTGCATTGTGAGGTGCTCCTGCTGGCTGGAGTGGTGCAGGTTTGGTGTCTGTCTGGGCCATGTCTGTGGCTGTCATGGTGGTGGTGAGAGACAAGCAGAGGCAGCATGGCTGCTGTGACTGGCCTCACAGTGTCAGGTCCCCTGCAGGGCTGTGACCTTCCCAAGTGCTCCTCAGCCTCTTCTTCTCCTGAGTGGGCCAGGGAGCTGACTGGGCTAAGCTGAGGCCCTCCTGGCAGGCAGAACTCTGGGGAGAGTGGAAAGGGGCTGCTCTGGACTAGCTGAGCAGGTGGTTTCACGCATGCGTGTGCAGGCCTTGCTCTGTGCCCTGCTCTGAAGCCTGTTGTGTTTCTTCCTCAGAACGCAGATGCTCGGTTTCCTGTTTTTGCGGTGGCAGTTTGCACGGAGTCCATTTCCTGACCACTGGAAGCGCATGGCTGGGCTTTTTTTTTTTTTTTTTTTTTTTTTTTTTTTTGAATGGAAATGAGGACCTCCGCAGTCTTGGCATGCTTGGCGGGGCCAGAGCTTCTGGTTCTGTGCGTTTCTTCTGCACAATGTCCATTTGGTTGTGCTCTGCGGTTTCCATCTGCTGACTCGTGCTTGTGGTGTGTCACACTGTTGGGTACCCACCCTTCACTTCGCATAGTCACAACCCTTTAGTTCTGTGAACATGCTTGTCATGGCACTTTGAACCTTTTTTGAGTATCTGAGTCTCACACTGGAGCTTTTGGCTCCCATGTGCTTTCTAGGAGGGAAATCACACTTAATACATTTGTCTGCATGGTTCTAACTTTTCTTAGAAAATTTGGCACGGGACCACCCATCACAGTGCCAATCACCAAAAGGATGAGTTTTAGGGAGGAGAAAGTTTCTCACCAGGCTCCCTAGTGCAGATGGGAAAGCAGGACTCAAGTTGTCTTTGGTGAGCTGTAAAGCAGCGTGGTCTGAGGTGAGGAGATAGGTGATGGAAGATGAGGTAAGGGACATGTGAATGTCTATATGTGTCACCCATATTTATGTCTCCTCAGCGAAGAATATTCAGAACATGGCGGCTAACACTTGCCCTGGGTAGATCTGCTATGCAAAGTAACACCCCACCACAACTATCACTTGAACCTGTGAAGGGTGGGTGGTTTCAGCCAGTAGATGAAAGTAGCCTCCAGCTTCCTGAAAAACAACTCAGGCATCAGGTACCAGCTTACCAGTTAACGTCATGACGGTCAGGGGTGTTACCTTGTGGTAAAGCTAAAGGTTTGAACTGCTTAGCAGGTGTAGCAGACAGCTTCACGTCACTGAGATGAACTTCCAGACCAGACACCATTACGGAGGAAGGGATTTATTGAAGTTTACAGATCCAGGGGAAATTCCATAACAGGTTGAAGAAGCTGACCTGCTTTCACAGGTCTGAGCAGAGAGAGAGAAGCCACAAGCCAAATCCCTAAAACCAGACCACAAACAAGCACGCTTTAGGAACTCCAGGCATTTTGCATACTTTAGATTGGAATTTCAAATCTACCACCATGCCCAGCGATGCCTCCTCCACTCAGGTGGCTGCAGATCTAAATTACAAACTGTCATAAAACACTGAATATATTGGGGGCCATCTATTCAAACTACCACAGCAGGTGACCTCTAACCCTGGGGATAAAAGCCAGTGCAGTTGAAGGATTTGTTAGATTCTCCAGCAGTTCTGGATACCACTGCCAGTTTCAGGCTTGTTATTTTGGCTTGGGTAGCAGTTACCTTCTCCTTGCAGGGACAAAACACTCAACCAGAAGCAGCTTATGGAAGTAAAGGATTTATTGTAGCTTAGTTTCAAGGGGGAGTCTCATCATGATGGATAAAGCATGACACCAACAGATACACGGGTGTCACATCAGCTAGAAAGACACAGTCCCCGGTGAGCTGGCTCTGAACAACCAATGAGGCTGCACTAATAAAACCTCAAGGCCCACCCTCTCCCCTATTAACACACCTCCTCCAGCAAGACTCCACAACTCTCAAAAATTGTCACCAGCTAGGGGACCAAGGATTCAAAATACAACAAGAAAAAGAAAAAGAGGGAGAGGAGGAAAAAGAAGACAAAGGGGCAGGGATTAACTAAATTGGTAGAGTGCCTGCCTAGCATGCACTAGGCCCTGACTGGGTCCTCAGCACCACATAAACCAAGTGTGGTAGTACATGCCTGAAATCCCAGCATGTGGCAGGTAAAGGCAGAAGAATCAGCTGCCAAGGTCATCCTACACCACATAGGAGGTTCAACACTAGCTTGGGCTACATGAGACTCTGAGGAAAGGCAGAAACAGAGAGGAGAGAGGGAGGAAGAAAGGGAATGGGGGGAGAAGGAAGGAAGGAAGGAAAAAAAGGAAAGGGGAAGCCGGGCGTGGTGGCACACGCCTTTAATCCCAGCACTCAGAGGCAGAGGTAGGAGGATCGCCGTGAGTTCAAGGCCACCCTGAGACTACATGGTGAATTCCAGGTCAGCCTGAGCTAGAGTGAGACCCTACCTCGAAAAACCAAAAAATAAAAAAAATAATAAAAAAATAAAAAGGAAAGGGGAAAGAAAGGGGAAGGGTGTGGTAGTTCAAGTGTACCCCATAAACTTAGGTGTTCTGAATACTAGGTCTCTAGCTAATGGCAAGTTAGGAATTAAAGACTCCTGGGTGCAGTGTATTGTTGGGGGCGGACCTATGGGTGTTAGAGCCAGCTTCCTCTTACCAGTGTTTGGCACACTCTCCTATTGCTGTTATCCATTGGATGTTGGCCCGGAGGTGATGTCCACCCTCTCTCATGCCATCATTTTCCCCTGCTATCATGGAGCTTTCCCTCGAGTCTGTAAGCCAAAATAAAACTTTTTTTTTTTTTTAGAGAGACAGAGAGCAAGGGAGAGGAAGACAGAGAATGGGCGCACCAGCAGCCTCTCAGCTGCTGTGAACAAAATCCAGGTGTGTGCACCCCCTTGTGGGCAAGTGCGGCATTGCGCCCTTGCATCTGGCTAAACGTGGGACCTGGAGATTGGAAGCAGCATTCTTAGGCTTAGGAGGCAGGCACCTTAACCACTAAGCCATCTCTCCAGCCCCAAAATAAAACTTTTTTCCCCACAAGCTGCTCTTGATCAGGTGGTTTTCTGCCAGCAATACAAACCTGACTGCAACAGACAGATAACATTAAAAAGAAAGAGGTGTTAAATGTGTTTCTTCCCTTAGTATTCAAGGAGGCCTTCTCCACTCAACAACACCTGGGGCTGAAGGTGACCATGGAAACAGAACTTTCCAGAATGCCTTCAGCAGAAACCTATGTGCCCTAGAAGGGACAAATAGGCTTCAGATAGGGCAGTCTAGACCTCTGAAGGGACAGCACAGGGCTGGAGAGATGGCGCAAGTGGATGCCATAGGTCATAGGGAGCTAGGTTCCAAATGTTAGTATAAGATATCACAAGTCAGCGGGGGCCTGGTGGCACACGCCTTTAATCCCAGCACTTGGGAGGCAGAAGTAGGAAGATTGCCATGAGTTCGAGGCCACCCTGAGACTACATAGTGAATTCCAGGTCAGCCTGAGCTAGAGTAAGACCCTACCTTGAAAAATTTTTAAAAAAAGAAAGAAAAGATATCACAAGTCACTGGAGTGAGGTTGCTAGTAGTCAAGTTATGATTTTGTTGTTGGTTGGGGGGGGATTGTGATTTTTAACATGTGAGGATTTGTTGGGCATTGCTAAAAACAGGCTGGGACTGTGAGGAGGCTGGCCTGAACTGTTGGACATGGCCGGGGACCTTGGGCTGTGGTGTCACAGCTGGCCCTATCATCGGGAACCCACCCTGGCGATGGTGACAGGCCTTCCCTACCCTCGGTTGTAGGTTGTAGTGTGCCCTGTCATCGCCCAGAGTGGGCAGAACTGGCGAGGCCCTCCCCTGGATCCCAAAAAGCTCTGACCAATTCCAGCCTTTGCCCTCCCCCCCCCACAGCTCCTCCCCTACAGCTTTGAAGTTAAGTAGCTCTTCCATCACTATCTCCCTTACAAGCAATTAGATACCAGCCCATAAACTACATATCCCATCACCTAGTCTGTGTGTGCCATCTCAACCTTCCCCAGTTGTTTATAAGCCCACTCCCCTTTTGAATAAAGGAGTGCTGTCCATCAGATGGTCCCCGGGTATTCATTGCACTCACCCGCTGGTCCAGCATGGACCCTGCACCCCCCCCCAACTCCTCCCTCACTCACCCTGGGACTTCAGTGGCCAACAACCCCAGGAAATGGTAAAGACTCACAAAGATTTTGTTTTTGGTTTTTTTTTACTTTGTCCTGTTCCTTCCTGTGCTCCACTGAAGATGAAGATGACCTCCTAGAGTGAACCCTGGGCCTTTGTTCTCTCCAGAGTGGACTCTTTCTGGCTGCATGGGATGATGCCTTGTGAGGGTCCTCACTCAAGCTCCCTCACTCCTCAAGTTCAGCTGTGGTGTGTCCTCCAGCCCTCTGGACTCTGCTGTGCATGCCCTCTCCTTTCTCACAGAGGTATTCTTTCTGGATAATCACCCCCCACACACACACACACCACTCTCTTGCTAGCTGTGGAGCTCAGACTGTGCCCAGCTCTAGATTACTCCATATTATGTGAAAGAGTGCCTTTAGGTTGTGTCTTGTCCTGGGTGACTCCATTTTCAAGCAGCACGTGGCTCCATTTGAAGTGCAGATGTAAACACAGGAAGACTGTGTGTCACTTGGGTAGGCAGACACCATCATCTGCCCAGCACCAACCATAAGACATAGAGTGACAAATAATTTATGCCCTAAAAGTAAAAAGATGCCACCTATAAATGTGTCAAAGTAGACTGTGCACACATAAGCACATAGGCATAGTAAAACGGTATTAGAGCCGGGCATGGTGGAGCACACCTTTAATCCCAGCCCTCAAGAGACAGAGGAAGGAGGATTGCTGTGAGTTCAAGGCCACCCTGAGACTACATAGTGAATTCCAGGTCAGCCTGGGCTAGAGTGAGACCCCTACCTCAAAAAACAAAAACAAAAAAAACCCAAAACTCTATTACAGGGGATTGGGTGGCTAAGTGGTTAAATGTACTTGCCTGCAAAGTCTGCCATCCCGGGTTCAATTCCTTAGTACCCACATAAAGCCAGTTGCACAAAGTGGTAAATACATCTGGAGTTAATTTGCAGTGGCAGGAGACCCTGGCATGTCCACTCTGTCTTCCTCCTTCTCTTTCTTTCTCTCTGTTCCTTTCTGTTTACAAATAAATAAAAATAAACTGTATTAGAGGCTGGAGCAATAGCTCAACAGTTAAAGGTGCTTGCCTATGCTGGCCCAATTCCCCTGTACTTATGTAAAACAGATTAAAGGCATGCACCACCACACCCGGCTTTAATTTTTTAAAGTATCAGAAAAACCAGACCAAACACACTAGGCTGGAGAGGGGTACCACACCCTCATCTGGACCCCATAGAGAGGAAGAAATTTACCATTGCTATGGACATGGCTCCACTGACTTATGACTGCTGATAGAGGTTAGGAGCAAGGTAACACTCTTTTGCAGGTAGTCAGTTACAGACACAGACCCAGAACATAAAACATAGATGCACCTTGACCTGGCAAGGCTAGAACTCCTGTCTGATCCAGTTTGATTCAAGATGTGGTTCAAGGACTGGAGAGATGGCTTAACGGTTAAGGAGCATGCCTGTGAAGCCTAAGGACCCAGGTTCGATTCTCCAGGTCCCACATAAGCCAGATGCACATGGTAGCACATGCATCTGGAGTTCGTTTGCAGTGGCTAGAGGTCCTGGCATGCCCATTCTATCTCTGTCTCTTTCTCTCTGTCTCTAATAAATAAAAACAAAAAGAAATATTTTTAAACTTTTTTTTAAAAGATGTGGATCAAGAGCAGCTTGCTGATTCATACTCTTTAATTATTTAGTTTTTCTTCCCTATGAGCAGGTCCTTTCTGAGTCTGAGGGCTCCTTCACCAATCAATCAAGGTCCTTCCTTTACATTTAAACTTGTCAATGAGGTTCATCCTGATTCAGCCTAACTTATAAAAAGACCTGACCCATAAACTGGGCGTGGTGGCGCACGCCTTTAATCCCAGCACTTGGGAGGCAGAGGTAGGAAGATCACTGAGTGAATTCCAGGTCAGTCTGGTCTAGAGTGAGACCCTACCTCAAAAAACAAAACAAAACAAAACAAAAGACCTGATCCAAGTTGCCATGTGGATTTTCTCTGAGTTTTCCCTCTCAAAACCCTTCCCAGCCAGGAGGGGGAAGCCCTTCTTTTCTTGGGAGCTCTTCAGCTTTATTTCTACTCAGAATAAATCTTTCTTAATTTACCCTTCTTCATGTCTACATTTTTCAATTCTTGCTAATAATAGACAAGTACTTGAAAGCCACTGGCTTGAGGAGTTCTAAACCCACCCAGAGCCCATATTTGTATAGGCAAGAACTTGAGAGCCACTGGCTTGGGGCGTGTGGTGGTTTGATTCAGGTGTCCCCCCATAAACTTAGGTGTTCTGAATGCTAGGTTCCCAGCTGATGGAGATTTGGGAAATAACGCCTCCTGGAGGTAGTGTATTGTTGGGGGCGGGCTTATGGGTATTATAGCCAGTTTCCCCTTGCTAGTGTTTGGCACACTCTCCTGTTCCTGTTGTCCACCTAATGTTGGCCAGGAGGTGATGTCCACCCTCTGCTCATGCCATTGTTTTCCCCTGCCATCATGGAGCTTCTCCTCAAGTCTGTAAGCCAAAATAAACCCCCAAAAAAAAGCTGCTCTTGGTCAGCTGTTTTCTACCAGCAATGAGAATCTGACTGCAACAATAATGTCGTTACCGAGGAGACACCTGACTGCATGGCTTTGACCTTTCAGAGCTGATTTTCAAGAGGAATGTGGAAGGATTTGAAACCTTAGCCTAAGAGATGCCTTGCAGTGCTGTAAGTACAGCTTGATGGACTATTCTGGTCAGAGTTGAAAGACCTGAATGCAGTAAGAACTATGGACTGTGAGGTTTGGCTTGTGAAGGTAAAAAGAGCTTTGCCTGGACTGGGCTAGAAGCAGTTTGTGTGAGAGGCTTGCTGTTATGCCCGTGTCCTGAGAATTTGTGCAGGGTTGCTTTGCATAAAAATGGACTGGTTCGAACACAGATATGGCACAGAAATGAAATCTTTGGGCTGAAACTTCTGCCCATTCAGCTGCAATTATATGAGAGATTACAACCTTTGAGATTGAGCCAGTTGACCTGCACTGGAGCAACAGGAAGAATGTAGACTCTTTTGAAGGGGCTTGAGTGCTCAAGGAGTGTCCTGTTCTTCAAAAATTGCTTTATTTCCCCCTGGATTAACAAATTGACACCCTACCTGGTATTGTGGAGTATAAGAAATGCAGGCAAGAGGGTCACTGAGTTTTCAACACTGTCTTGTGTTTTGGAAATGGCCATGGGCAGTGTGTAGCAGGTTTGCTGGATGCCTGCATGGAGACCCGATGGAGCTGTGAGGAGGAACCGTGAATGGCAGTGGAGATGCCAGGACCACAAGATGGCTGCTAAGGAGAGCTGCCAGCCCTGGATGAAGTTTTCCGGGACTGTAAGTAGCCTAGCTGCTCTTGGTCGGGTGATTTCTGCCAGCAATGCAAACCTGACTGCAACAGGGAATTCTGAGTTCCTCCAGGGCCCAGAGAGGCATGATCAGCTCTCAACCCTGCAATACTACCTGGAGCGTCTATCATGGGACTGACAGGCAGAGAACTCCAAACTGTCTGTGGGACTTCATCTCTGCTTGGTCCCTGCTTATGCAGTCTGCTCAACTGCCACCGCTCTATCCACCCACCCACTCATCTGTCCTGACTCAGTCCTGCACCTCACTTCTGTGTCCTCCACAGTCCTGCACGTACTCAGCTCCTAAGTCCTGGGGCTTGGTTCTGCAGCCTCCAGCAGCTCTCCAAATGGATTCCTTAATATCTTATTTAACCACTGCAATGAGTTCTTCCTTTCAGCTAGCTATCTGACTCCTCCTCTAGTAAGGCTCTTTTGAATTCCTTGAGCTCTGTTGTGGCCTCTTTAACCCTTTTGTGACCATTCTGTAACTTGCATATATACATATATAAATATAATTACTGTGTGACGTGTGATCTGACGGTTGATACTAGTAGTCAAAATTGGAATAAAAACCTGTGTTATCATGGCTTCATAGTGCCTAACGCTACCTACACAAGACCTGCATAATAGGAGGGGGGAAATGAAGACATTAAAACAGAAGAGAGGGGGGCCAGAGAGATGGCTCAGCTGTTAAAAGTTCTTGCTTACAAAGCCTACTGGCCCCAGTTCAATTCCCCAGTACTCTTGTAAAGCCAGATGCACTAAGTAGGACATGTGTCTGGAGTTCATTTGCAGTGGCAGGAAGCCCATTCTCTCTCCTCTGTCTGCCTCTTTCTCTCTCCCAAATAAATAAATAATAATAATTTAAAAATAATAACAATCAACAGAAGAGAAATTAGTTGGAAAGAAGGGATTCAGTGGGGAGATTCAGGAAGGGGAAAAGAGAGTGTGATGGGAGAGGTGTATGATCATGGTATATTGTCTGTAAGTATTAAAGTTTTCAATAAAAGTTTTTTTAAAAACCCTGCATTTGATAACAGCCAGCTTTATTGTTATTCAGTACATTCTGAAATTATGGAAAGACACAAAATAAGAATCTCAGAATTCCCTCCTACCATCTTACTGGCTATAATTGAGATCCAAAGGTCTCACTTCCCCCAAAGAATTCTGTGGTAGTCCAACCATCCTGGCTTCTGCTAGCTCCTTGGCGCCCCCGCCCCCTGTACCCAAGCAATCCCTTCCATTCCTTCCCCAAAGGGCTTTAACACCCTTTGCTTTCCTCCTTCCCTCTCTCTCTCTCTCTCTTTCATCTCATCTCAGCTCTCCTGTTCTAAGGTGCATGTAATTCCTCATCTCTCTGCCGCCTGCATCGTCGTTCTCCCCCCATTTCTCTCTCTTTCTTCTATATGTGTCCCTCGTTCCCTTACTTGACCCCCCTTCCCTTTTACTCCTGCTTCCAAGATCCCTTTTCTTCCATTCTGCTCCTGTCCCCCACTCGGGCTTTCCCTTCCACCTTTTTGATCCACCATCCCGGATTTTTGTGGTTTCCTTCTGCCTGCCTCTTTCCTCGGGGCTCCTCTCTGAGTTCCCGCCCCTCCACTTCCGCTCCCACCCTCCTCCCTGTGTCCAGAGTTTCCTTCCCGCCCTCTCTGAACCACCACTCTCACTGGTGTAAATAAAATGTCCTGGTCTAAGAAAGCCATCTCAGCCTGCTAGTGAACGCGTCCGTTTATGTTTGTGACACTGATACAGAAATTTTGGGTTCCTCGTATGCCAATGCACCAGTAATTTGAGGTGTTCCTGGATACTTGCCCTATGAATTCAAAGAATGAAATCCACAGATCAGAGGAAAAGGTTCAGAAAGATTTTATTATGGCTTTAAAGTTTAGGAGGAAGAAGAAAAGGCGAGGGGATTAAGCCTAGACTATAAGAGAAAGAAGCAAGGTGGAGTTCTTGCCAAGGGAGGCAGAGGGGATTTGAGAAGTCCACCTCAAGACACAGGTCTGGGTTTTTCTAAATTAAATTTTATTTTATTTTAAATTTTATTTTATTTTATTTGAGAGACAGAATGGGTGCACCAGGGCATCCAGCCAAATAGCAACTGCCTTAACTGCTAATCCATCTCTCCAGCCCTAATTATTGTTGTGTTTTTGTTTTTGTTTTTTTTTTTTCGAGGTAAGGTATCATTCTAGCCCAGGCTGACCTAGAATTCACTATGTCTTCTGAGGGTGGCCTCAAACTCATGGCGATCCTCCAACCTCTGCCTCCCAGTGCTGGGATTAACACGCCAAGCCTGTTTTTTGTTTGTTTTGTTTGTTTGTTTGTTTGTTTGTTTGTTTGTTTGTTTTTTAATGGTACAAACAAAGACAAGATTTTACAGCTTTTCCAGTAATCTTAAATAAGGATTAGAATTTCTGTCACCTGGGAAGGGCACAAGCTTAATCTAGAAATCTTTCCTGGAGGGTGTAACATTCAGGTTTCTGCAAGCTTGAATTCCTGCTTTTAGTCAAGAGGAGGAAAAAAAAAAACTATTCATTTTTGGGGTTCTGTTAAACTGACTGCCTAGTCAGTTTCTGTCTCCTATCAACATGGCATGTTTAAAACAGTAGTAATGGAAGTTTCTGGATCCCTGTCTGGAGGTACTGTTATAGAAGAACAAGCAGTCAAAAATAAAGTCATGGAGATGGGTGTGGTGGCACACGCCTTTAATCCCAGCACTTGGGAGGCAGAGATAGGAGGATCGCCATGAGTTCGAGGCTACCCTGAGACTACAGAATGAATTCCTGGTCAGCCTGGGTTAGAGTGAAACCCTACCTTGCAAAACAAAACAAAACAAAAATAAAGCCATGGGAGGAGGCAGACACGGCTTCTGAAGACAAAGCTATGGCATGACCTTGAGGACACTGATCTGTGGACTGGCTGGATCCTTGTTTCCTTTTCCCTATGGGTCAGCACTGACCAGTTCCCACATGAACCAGTTTAGAACTGATGGGGAAATAGGTGGTTGCAGAAACTTGGGTCACATCTCTAGTACAAGCAGCCACTAAGGTAGAGAGTCAGAGGCTGAGGCGTGACTGTGAAGGGAACAGCTTCCTGCCCAGAATCACTGCCCACAGGCCTTGGGTATGAGGAAGGTCTGGACGCGCCCAGGCAGAAGCCAGGGAGCTAGCATCAGAGCAATATGGATGCTACACAATGTTGGTGAGCTCTTCTCTCATCCGGGCTCTTCCGCCCAGACAGGCGGCTTCCAAGAACCACAGGAAAGGGGATGCACGGGTCCAACTGGTGATTCTGGGTTAGGAGTCTCAGCACAGAAGTCCCTATGCTATAATCTGTGTAGGAGATGACAGTAGCCAGGGCTCAGGAAGGGGAACTACACAGGGATTAATCCAGCCTTGAAGGAAGTCACTATAATGCAGGGCCCAGAGGGGCAGAGTAGAGGAATGGGAAGGTCCTGGCATCCCCACCAGGAGCAGAGCGCAGGAGCATGTTGTCTGTTCATCCAGGGGCCAGGCTGCTCAGCTGTGGAGGGAAACTGATGTTTCTCATGCATGGGACATTTCCTGTCTTGTGTAGGCCTTGCAATGAAGCTAGCTCACTGACTCTTCTACGCGGTCAGGCTCAGCGCACATAGCTGTACCCGAGTAGAGTGAACTAAAGTTCCCCAAAACAGCTGCACCTGCTTCGAATATCTTCTAAGACTATAAACAGATTAGAATTTCAGTGTAGAGACAGGCATGGTGGCGCACGCCTTTAATCCCAGCACTTGGGAGGCAGAGGTAGGAAGATCGCTGTGAGTTCGAGGCCACCCTGAGACTACATAGTGAAGTCCAGGTCAGCCTGAGCTAGAGTGAGACCTTGAAAAAACAAAACAAAACAAAACAAAATTCAGTGTAGAGAGATTGAAATGTTGCAAGTCCATAACAACATTATCTTTGGCTATTTTAGGCCCTTTGATGGCTACCTAACGGCCACCTCTGGGTCTGATTAATATCCTGTGACCAAATAAATCCTTTTGAAATGTATAAACAAGTCCCCCAACTTCCACCCAACAGAAAGAGCATCAGATAGCATCTGAGGCCAATAGCAAAGATTTCTCTGCCTTGCTGTAACCCACCTACCTGAGGTTTCCACCAATGCATTTGAAAACTGCCTTGGTCTAAAGCTTTCTTTTGTTCTGTACCTAGAACAGAAAAGAAGACAAGAGAAGAGAAAAGAAGAGAAGAGATGAGATGAGAAAAAGAAGTTTCATGAAAGTGTTAACATGTTAGAACACAGAATTTCGGGTAACCTAAATCTGTGGTCTTGCCAGGCATGGTGGTGCACACCTTTAATCCCAGCACTTCAGAGGCATAGGTAGGAAGATCACTGAGAGTTTGAGGCCACTCTGAGACTACATAATGCATAGTGAATTCCAGGTCAGCCTTGGTTAGAGTGAGACCCTACCTCGAAAAACCAAAAAAAAAAAAAAAAAAAAAAAAAAAGTGGTCTTGAGCCATGATCACCCATATTTGAGTCCAGAATAAACTATCTTTTGTTCTCTTTGAGGTGAGAGTTCTGTGTTTTGCATTGACAGTTTTATGGTGCCAAACAAGGGTCCCAAGGACAAGCCACTTTCATTGGAGGAATTACCTGGATTAGAGTCAAGTAACCAGTTTGGGCCCTTTGTTCCCAACCATCCAGTGTTGTCTCCTCAGGTGCATGTTGGTGAGTTCTTTCTTAGGCTCAAACCACCTTTGATTCAGTTACTGACCCATTTGCTTTTTCTGAGCTAGATTTAGGATTCTTTTTTCTTTTCTTTTCTTTTCTTTTCTTTTCTTTCTTTCTTTCTTTCTTTCTTTTTTTTTTTTTTTTTTTTTTTTTTTTTTTGTTTAGGTATGGTCTCACTCTAGCCCAGGCTGACCTGGAATTCACTCTGTAGTCTCAGGGTGGGCTTGAAGTCATGGCGATCCTCTTACCTCTGTCTCCCAAGGGCTGGGATTAAAGGCGTGCACCACCATGTCCGGCTTTAGGATCCTTTTTGATGGACACCTTTTTGGTTTGCTTTCAGAAGTCTGGTTTAAGGTATCCATGTTGTATGTTTATTTTTGTTTGCTTTCAGATCGTTGAGGGCATTTTGGTTTCTGCCTGCTTGGTTTGTTAATCTGCTAGCATCCAGCTTGTTTCCTTTTACCACTCCTCCAATATTTAAAGGAAGAAGGAAGGTTTAGAGGAAAACAGCTATTTGGTCTCCCAGCTGATTTTATATTTGATAATTGTGTTAATTCAGTTGGCAAGTATTTGAGAAAAATGGGGAAATTAACTAAAAATACATTGGCTTTATGTCTCTAACAATACAGAACATTTGATACTAAATTGGGGTTTGCGTTTATTTTTACTTTTTGGCATGATAAACTAGAGTCCTAGGCAGTAAAATTTTTAAAAATCATAAATGAGCATCTGGCTTTAATTAGAATTTTAAAACACTTAAAGAAAAATGGTGCTGGGTGTGGTGGTGCACACCTTTAAGCCCAGCACTTGGGAGGCAGTGATAGGAGGATTGTCATGAGTCTGAGGCCACCCTGAGACTACAAAGTGAGTTCCAGGTTAGCCTGTACTAGAGCAACACACTACCTTGAAAAAACAAAGAAAAAGAAAAAAGAAAGAGGGTTGGAGGGATGGCTTAGCAGTTAAGATACTTGCCTGCAAACCCAAAGGATCCAGGTTCGATTCCCCAGGACCCATGTAAGCCAGATGCACAAGGTGGTGCATGCTCTGGAGTTCCTTTGCAGAGGCTGGTGTGCCCGTTCTCTCCGTCTCTCTCTTTCTCTTTTGCTTTCTCTTTTTGTCAAATAAATTAATTAGTAGAATGCTTGCCTAGCATGCATGAAGCCCTGGGTTTGAACCCCAACATTATATAAACAGGACATAAATCAAACCTCTCTCTCTCCCCTCCCTCTGTGTTTCCCTTGGAGGAGCCCACACCCATGCTCTCAAATGTGCTCTCATTCTTATGAGCATCCCTCTTTCTCCTAAGATTCATGCTTAAGTCTGTATTAAATTATATTTTTAAAATATTTTTTATTTATTTAGAGAGAGGAGGAAGACAGAAAAAGAGAGAGAGAGAGAGTGTGTGTGTGTGTGTGTGTGTGTGTGTGAGAGAGAGAGAGAGAGAGAGAGAGAAAGAGTATGGGCATGCCAACGCCTCTTGCCACTGCGTGTCACTTTATGCATCTGGCTTTACGTAGGTACTGGGGAATTGAACCCAGGCTGTAAGGCTTTGCAAGCAAGTGCCTTTAACCACTGAGCCATCTCCCCAGCCCTGTATTAAATTATATTTAATAAAATCTTCAACTCTGGCTCTTCCTAGAATTCCACAAATCCTAGGTGCAACCGGAGTTGAAGTCCCTAAAAGTCTAGAGGAACTCCTCAAGCTATTAAGGGTGACAGTGTGGAGCTGTGTCAGTCCCATCATGGCTGACATTTGCAGGGGAGAAGGCGTACATGAGATCTATCTAAAGCATGGTTGGTACATCTCTACAACTACTGCTTCTGCTCAGCTGTATTCTTGGCTTGCATGGTGTCTTAGTATCTTGCTTCTGTTTTTCTGGCCCCAAACCTATATAATGTTGTTTAATGAGTGTCACTGGCACCAAAGAGAGGAATCTCCCAGACATGGCTAATCTGTTCCTAGGTCAGATAGAATAGTAGATGGCTTTTTCAGGGGACAACAGTCTAAAGGTGGACACACCCAGGTGTCTTAATCTACTCTGTTGCCTCCAAGAGAGTAAGCAGAGACACAGTGGGAGAGCTACTCCTGACAGCAGTACATTCTGGATCCAAAACACATTAGAAACGATGGTGTCTCTCCTCTCCTAACTCTAAAATCTTAAAGGTGTCCTCTGTTCTTTCCCTGCCTGTCCTAGCTGTTTCTACTGTAGCTGCTCTGTGAAGCTGATAGCCTTAGGCAAAGAGAACAGTATCTTCTCAATACTGTTCTGTCAGTCAGCTTTACAGCCTCAATTAAGAGGAACTCTAGGGTTGGGGAGATTTCTCAGTGGTTATAGGTGCTTGCTTGCAAAGCCTAAATGACCAGGGTTCGATTTCCCAGTACCCACATAAAGCCAGACACACAAAATGGTGCATGTATCTGGAGTTCGTTTGCAGCACCAAGAAGCTCTGGTATGCCCATAATCTGTCAAATAAATTTGTTTTTGTTTTTGTTTTTGTTTTTGTTTTTCGAGGTAGGGTCTCACTCTAACCCAGGCTGACCTAGAATTCACTATGTAGTCTCAGGGTGGCCTCAAACTCACAGTGATCCTCCTACCTCTGCCTCCTGAGTGCTGGGATTAAAGGTGTGAGCCACCACACCAGGCTTCAAGTAAATTTTTAAAAAAGATTTTTTTAAAAAGAGGAATTTTAACAACCTCCTCTTCAGTCCTCATATTGCTAGCTAGCTTCTCTTCCTGGGAGATTCTATCCCCCCATCTTTAAATCTGGACCCTCACTAGACGGTGTTTTGAGGAAGGGGTTTCTCTGGCTTTCAAAGACAAAATGAATTTAGTAAAAGAGTAAAAAAAGCTGTGACCTAAAATAATGTTGAGGAAGGAATTCCGCCTGTAAGGACTTGTCTCCCTCTGCTGTTTAGCTCCCAAAAGCAAAAAGTTTTCAGTTTTTCACTTTTTGCTCTTTTGGGGAGATGGCTCAGTGGTTAAAAGCTCTTGCTTGATCTTTTCTGTCACTAAGCCTATCATACATCTCAAAAAGAAGGGGTTGTAAAGGCTATAAACTCTGTTGGCTTGTCTTTTCTTTTTTTTAAAAAATATTTTAGGGCTGGAGAGATGGCTTAGCGGTTAAGACAACTGCCTGCTAAGCCTAAGAACGCTGGTTCCAATCTCCAGGTCCCACGTTTAGCCAGATGCAGTGACGCAAGGACGCAATGCCGCACGGGCGCAATGCTGCACTTGACCACAAGGGGGCGCACACATCTGGATTTCGTTCACAGCAGCTGAGAGACTGCTGGCACGCCCAGCTCTATCTGTCTCCCTCTCCCTCTCTATCTGTTTCTCTCTGTGTCTCTCTCCAAAAATAAATAAAATAATAATTAAAAATTTTTTTAAATATTTTATTTATTTATTTATTTATTTGAGAGAAAGAGAGAGAGAATGGGCATGCCAGAGCCTCCAGCCACTGCAAATCAACTCCAGATGCGTGCGCCCCCTCGTGCGCCACCTTGTGGGTCCTGGAGAGTTAAACCAGGATCCTTTGGCTTTGCAGGCAAACACCTTAACTGCTAAGCCATCTCTCCAGCCCCTTGCTTTTCTTTTCTTAGAGTACACCTAGATTTTATTATTTATTTATTTGAGAGCAACAGAAAGAGAGAGAAAGAGGCAGATAGTTAGAGAGAGAATGGGCACACCAGGGCCTCCAGCCATACAGATGGATACACCATCCTTGTGCATCTGGCTTACGTGGGTCCTGGAGAATTGAGCCTTGAACCGGGGTTCTTAAACTTCACAGGCAAGCACTTAACCGCTAAGCCATCTCTCCAGGCCTACACCCAGATTTTATATAATTATGTCATGTGTGCCCATGATAATTATTTTTATGCTTTTTATTTTTTATTATCTTAAAATATTTTATTTGTTTGTTTGTTTGTTTGTTTTATTTTATTTTATTTTTGTTTTTCGAGGTAGGGTCTCACTGTAGCCCAGGCTGACCTAGAATTCACTCTGTATTCTCAGGGTGGCCTTGAACTCATGGCAATCCTCCTACCTCTGCCTCCCAAGTGCTGGGATTAAAGTTGTATGCCACCATGCCTGGCTCATATTTTATTTATTTAAGAGAGAGAAAAAGAGTCAGCTAGAGAGAGAGAATGCATGCACCTATAGCCACTGCAGACAAACTCCAGACACATGCACCACCATGGGCATCTGGCTTATGTGGGTCCTGGGAAATTGAACTTGGGTCCTTAGGCTTTGCAGGCAAGCACCTCAACCACTAAGCTATCTCTCTAGCCCTGCTTTTATATATTTTTTTATTTTATTTATTTTATTATTTGAGAAAGAGAGAGACAGAGAGAATGAGCACACCAGGGCCTCCAGCCACTGCAAACAAACTCCAGATGCATGTGCTCCCTTGTACATCTGGCTTATGTGGGTCCTGGAGAGTCACACAGGGATCCTCTGGCTTTGCAGGCAAACGCCTTAACCACTAAGCCATCTCTCCATCCCCCTTGTTTATGTTTTTATGTTGCTTTATTAAAAAGAGAAACAACACAGAATTCCAAATTATCTATATGTAACAGAATTTGTAGCCGTTTCAATTTTTAATTGCGCACAGGCAATATTATTACTTATTTTTATTTTTTAAATATATTTTTGGTATACCACTTAAAATATGTGTGAATGCAAGTTTAAAAAAAATTTAAAATTTTCTTTATTTGTTTTATTTATCTGAGAGAGAGAAGTAGATAGAGAAAAAGAGAATGGGCACACCAGGGCCTTCAACATCTGCAAATGAATTCCAGAAGCATGTGCCACCTTGTGCATCTGGCTTATGTGAGTCCTGGGGAATTGAACCTGGGTCCTTTGGCTTTGCAGGTAAGTACCTTAACCTCTAAGCCATCCCCCCAGCTCCTGAATGCAAGTGTTTTGATGATATATTAAAAGACCTTAATCCTGGCGTGGTGATGCATGTCTTTAGTCCCAACACTCAGGAGGCTGAGGTAAGAGGATGACCATGAGTTTGAGGCCAGAATGAGGCGATACAACAAATTCCAGATCAGGCTAGGCTAGAATGAGACTCTGTTAAAAAAAAAAAAAAAAAAAAAAAGGGGAGGGGGGTGGCTGGCGAGATGGCTTAGCAGTTATGGTGCCTGCCTCCTAAGCCTAAGAACACCCTTTTGATCTCCAGGTCCCATGTTTAGCCAGATGTAGAATAAGCATGCGATGCCGTGCTAACCCACAAGGGGGCACACACGTCTGGAATTCGTTCACAGTGGCTGAGAAGCTGCTGGTGCACCTATTCTCTCTCTCTGCCTCTGTCTCTGTCTGTCTCTCTGTGTCTCTCTCAATAATAATTTTAAAAAGGGGGGCTATACTTGTAAAGTACATACTCATGCACATAAGTACTCTTCTGAAAACTTCTAAAAATGTTATCTTTGAAAAATACAAAAATGAAAAAGGGCTGGAGAGATGGCTTAGTGGCTAAGGGGCTTGCCAGTGAAGCCTAAAGACCCATGTTCAATTCTCCAGGTCCCATGAAAGCTAGACACACAAGGTGACGCAAGCTTGCGAGGTGGCACATGCATATGGAATTCTATTGCAGTGGTTGGAGGCCCTGGTGTGCTAATTCTCTCTCTTTCTCATAAAAAAATTAAAAATATTAGACTGTGGTGAACCGCATGGGAGAGAGGAGTGGAAGGGAAGGGAAAGAGGAGCCAAGGGGAAGGGGAGCAGCAGGGCCAGAGGAGGGGAGCAGTGGGGAAGGGGGAACAAAGAAAAAAATGAAAAAAGTATTTAAAATATTATTTGGGTTTATTAAATGTTTCATAAAACTTTAATATGCTACCTGTTTCTATATTACATGCATAACGTTATATGTGTGTATTTATATAAAATGTCCATTAGAGTCCTAAGATAAAAGTTATATTATTAAATAAATAAAACTTTAAATACATGTTTTTTTTGTTTGTTTGTTTGTTTGTTTGTTTGGTTTTTGGTTTTCTGGGTTTTTTGAGGTACGGTCTCACTCTAGCCCAGGCTGACCTGGAATTCACTATGTATTCTCAGGATGGCCTTGAACTCAAGGTGATCCTCCTACTTCGACCTCCCAAGTGCTGGGATTAAAAGCATGTGCCACCACGCCCGCTTTAGATATGTGGGTTTTAACAATGACCTCTTTCCAAAACACATTCTAAAAGCATAATTCTTAGACTTGTTTCCCTCCCCAGTGGGTGTGGGCTCTGCTCTCTGTGCCCACTGGAGTGCTGTCCAAGGAGCTACAAGAAGCAGCACGGGAGCTCCAGCCGCGGAGGCAAGGACAACTGCCCAGCTTCTGCTCCACAGCCTTTTACCAGGAGGCTACAGTAGTAGGCCTGCTATGGCCAGAAGAACCAGCCGGCCCCAGCCCCAGGGAAGCACCCAGTTTATGAACACACTCAGATGACATGAGTCGGAAAGTGACAGTGATAACTAGGACTAGAGTCTTCAGAACCCACTTTCTGGGGTTAGAGGAGATGGCTCAGAGGTTAAAGACACTTGCTTGCAAAGCCTGTCAGCCTGGGTTGGATACCCCAGTACCCATGTAAAGTCAGATACACAAAGTAGCACATCTCTCTGGAGTTCATTTGCAGCAGCAAGAAGCCCTGGCATGCCCGTTCTTTCCCTCTCCCCGTCAAATATAAATTAAATATATATATAAAATTTTTGTTGTTGTTGTTTTTCAAGGTAGGGTCTCACTCTAGCCCAGGCTGACCTGGAATTAATTCACTGTGTAGTCTCAGGGTGGCCTCGAACTCACGGTGATCCTCCTACCTGTGCTTCCCAAGTGCTGGGGTTAAAGGCATGCACCACCACGCCCAGCGCTTTTTTTCCTTTTTTAAAAAATATAAATAATATTTTTAAGATCGATTTTCTGGTACACAAACATGAGACACCTGGCTACTTGCACATGGAGTTCAAGCCATGAGAAGATCAGAGCCTGAAGGAGTTTGAGGCCTGTGAACTCAGATATTTTCAGCCTTAAACTTGGTGGTGATGGGCAATTTTCTCATATAATTTTTTTTTTCTCTAAACAGTCTCCTATTTCAGAGTGTAAGTGAATCTACAGAAGAACTTGCTGTATTTCTATTTGGTTAACATTGTTAATAAAAAGTGGACAGATTCATCCTGGTGTAGGTCACTCTCAGGCCATGTCTTCATCAGGTTAGTGATTCAGTTTCAAGTCTCAGCAATCATCAGCTTGGCTGAGTAGTCTGCACTAGTGAAATGAAACAGTCTTTGAGGAACAAGGAAGGAAAGGGGATCCACATGTGGTATCACAGACACATGTTAAAACCACTTTACAGCCGGGTGTGGTGGCACATGCCCTTAATCCTAGCACTCAGGAGGCAGCGGTTAGGAGGATCGCCATGAGTTCGAGGCCACCCTGAGACTACATAGTGAATTCCAGGTCAGCCTGGGCTACAGTGAAAACCTACCTAAAAAAAAAAAAAAAAAATGGCTTAAAAAAAGGCCTTTGACTGCAGGGATGGCAATTCCCAGGACCCATGTTAAGGCATTTGACTGCAAAGTTCAAAGGACCCCATGTTCAATTCCCAAATAAATATAAAATTTTTTAAAAACAAACAAAAAGGCTGGAGGGATGGCTTAGCGGTTAAAAGGGAAGCCTAAGGACCCCGTGTCTGGAGTTCATTTCTGGAGTTCGTTTTGCAGTGGCTGGAGGCCCTGGAACACCCATTCTCTCTCTGTCTCTCTCTCTCTTCTTTCTATCTATCTAAATAAATAAATAAATAAAAAATAAAAAATAAATTTTTAAAAACAAAAAAAAAAAAAAAAAAAGGGAGGGCTGGAGAGATGGCTTAGCGCTTAAGCCCTTTCTTGTGAAACTTAAGGACCCCGGTTCAAGGCTCGTTTCCCCAGTACCCATGTAAGCCAGATGCACAAGGTGGTACATGCATCTGGAATTCATTTGCAGTGGCTGGAGGCCCTGGCATGCCCATTCTATCTCTCTCTCTGCCTCTTACTCTCTCTGTCTGTTGCTCTCAAATAAATTAATTAATTAAATAAAAATAAATAAATAAATAAATAAATAAATAAATAATAAAATAAAAATAATTTTAAAAAATCCTAGAAGAAAGTCACAAGTTTGTCTTCTACCAGGTACACTTTCCAAATGAATCTGTTGCTGGAAACTGGTCATTAGTAAATGATCCATACTGTGCACGTGTGTGGTGAAGCACCCTGTGGAAGGAACTATTAGAATGAACTTGCCCCTCTTGCCTTCTCATGGGCAAGAACTCTTCATACTCTGTCCTCTTTCCTTCTCTTAATCTACTAAAATCTCTCTAAACTTCACCCTCTGGTCTGTGGATTTTAATTCTTTGAACTAATATGGCAAGAATCCAGTGACATCCCCAAGTTCTCACGTATCACATCAGTGTGTTGGCATACATTGGTGCATTGGCGAGGAACCCCAAAATTCTGATGTCATGTTGGTGCATTTGGCCGAAAACGGAGAGGGTAAACATTCTCCTGCATCCTGCCTTCCTTGAGACCAGAGGTATGATCTGCTCTGTTCCTTAATTCTTTCTTCTTGGAAACTTTATTCCACTTGGCAACTGGGCACATTTAAAACTTGGTAGAGGGCTGGAGCAATGGGTCAGCAGTTAAGGTGCTTGCTTGCAGTGTCTAAGGACCCAGATTTGAGTCCCTAGTACCCATGTAAAGCCAGATGAACAAAGTGGCACACACATCTGGAGTTTGTTTGCAGTGGGTGCACCCATTATCCTCTCTCTCTCTCTGTCAAAAAATATATAAATAAATCAAATATAACCCTCGGAAGATGGTAGATTTGGGGAATTTCTGCGGCAGATATGTATTGAAACTTTGTTTTCTCTTTCCACCTCTGGGGTGTGCCTTGGTGTGCAAACTGACCTTGGCTTGAACTCTGGTTGGTATAAGCTCCTCTAAAGCAGGGACTGTCATCCCATCAGCATAGAACCAAACACTCAGGGTCTTCTGGCCTAGTAGTGGAGGAGGCTGCAAAAACTCACCAGTAAAGTATGGAGGATAAACATAGAGGAAACATTCCAGGCATTTAAACAAAGTTAAAAATACCTATGCAAGTCTCTAGCTGGATTTTCAAGTTGCCTTTTCTTTAAATTTTGTTTTTTTTTGTTTTATTTGTTTCTTTGAGAGTGACAAAGAGGCAGAGAGTGAGCAAGAGAAAATGGGTGAGCCAGGGCCTCTAGCCTCTGCAAATGAACTCCAGATGCATGTGCCATTTTGTGCATCTGGCTTACATGGGTACTGGGGAAACAAGCCTCAGACTGGAGTCCTTAGGCTTCACAGGCAAGCACTTAACTGCTAAGCCATCTCCCCAGCCCCTATATTTATTTATTTATTTATTTATTTATTTATTTATTTATTTATTTATGAAAGACAGATAGGCAGAGAGAGAGAGAGGCTGATAGATAGAGAATGGGCATGCCAGGGCCTCCACCCACAGCAAACGAACTCCAGATGCATATGCCACTTTGTGCATCTGGCTTACATGGGTCCTGGGGAATCAAGCCTCAAACTGGGGCCCTTAGGCTTCACAGGCAAGTGCTTAACCACTAAGCCATCTCTCCAGCCCTCAAGTTGTCTTTTCTTGGCTCTATGCGGTGTTGACTGTACTATGAGTCATTTAGATGAGATAGACTAAGTGTCCAGTGTCTGAGGAGCCATGGCAAGCCTATGAAAAATGTGACTTGGGGCCAGTTGTGGTGGTGCACGCCAATAGGATATTGATGAAGAGGTGGAGGCAGGAGGATCAGGAGTTTGTGACTTGGGGCTGGAGAGATGGCTTAGTGGCTAAGGAGCTTGCCTGCAAAGCCTAAAGACTCAAGTTTGATTTTCCAGATCCCACATAAGCCAGACACTCAAGGTGACACAAGTGTACAAGGTAAGATGGCAACACACATCTGGAGTTCAATTTCGGTGGCTGGAGGCCCTGGTGCACCAATTCTCTCTCTCTCTCTCTCTCTGTCTCATAAAAATGTGACTTGGAGGCTGGAGAAATGCCTTAGTGGTTAAGGCACTTGCCTGCAAAGCCAAAGGACCTAGGTTTGATTCCCCAGGACCCATGTAAGCCAAATGCACAAGGTGGTGCATGTGTCTGGAGTTCATTTGCAGTGGCTGGATGCCCTGGCACGCCCATTCTCTATCTGTCTCTCTTTCTCTCTGCTTCTTTAATAAATAATTTTTTAAATGTGACTTGGGGAAACATAATACAAATGAATGGAATATTTGTAATAATGCCACTAGTTACTTATTTCTATTTCTCTGAGGGTTGCCTCAGTGATTTTCCAAAATTTTCTTTTCTTCTTTTTCTTTTTTTTTTTTTGGCATTGCATGCATGCACTGTTCATTACATTATTTTGAAATATAATTGTTTTGTGGACATGTATTAGGTACAGCCAAACTGGAAAATTCTCTTTGGCAAGATACAGGTGCATGCATCTGGAGTTCATTTGCAGTGAAAGAAGGCCCAGACATACCATTCATTCATTCATATTCTCTTTCTCCTTCTCTGTCATAAATAAAGAAGATTCTAAGAGCAGGGTGTGGTGGCACATGCCTGTAATCCCAGCACTTGGGAGGCAGAGATAGGAGAATCTCCTTGAGTTTGAGGCCACCTGAGAATACATAGTGAATTCCAGGTCAACCAGAGCTAGAGTGAGACCCTTCCTCGAAAAACCAAAGTAAATAAATAAATAATAAGATTATAAAACTAACAACAATAATGATACATTGAGTCCAGAGTACAGACTAACTCCTCTGAACAACTGCTCTTGTCTGGAGGATGTTTTAATATATTGGCCTGCAAGATTTAACTGTGTTTTCAAAAAGAAATTCCAAAACTTTATCCGGCTTTGGTTACATTAAGTAAATTTTTTTTTTTTTTTTGTTTTTTTTTTTCGAGGTAGGGTCTCACTCTAATGACCTGGAATTAACTATGTAAACTCACAGCAATCCTCCTACCTCTGCCTCCCGAGTGTTGGGGATTAAAGTAAAGTAAATGTTTTTAACAAAAATAGTTTCCAAGAGCTTACAGTAATGACACTTAAAGGGTTTCACTCTGGCCCAGGCTGAAACTCTGTAGTCTCAGGGTGGCCTTGAACTCACGGCAATCCTCCTACCTCTGCCTCCCAAGTGCTGGGATTAAAGGCATGCACCACCATGCCCAGCTAGTAATGACACTTTTTAAACAAATAACTAATTTAAATTTATTACAAAAACACCAGGCTAGCTGCAGTTATAACTGTTGGATGTTTCAGCATGATTTCTGTGTTTCAGATATAGGTTTTTGTAACAATAGCAGCAATAATAATAGAGATAAATATAAAGTTTTTTTAGTAAAGAATGTTAAAAGAAAAAATGAGGACTGGAGAGATAGCTTTGCAGTTAAGGTGCTTGCCTGAGAAGCCTAAGGACCCAGGTTCAATTCTCCAGGTCCCATGTAAGCCAGATGCACAAGAGGGTGCACATGTCTGGAGTTTTTTTGCAGTGGCTGGAGGCCCTGGCATGCCCATTCTCTCTCTCTCTCTCTCCCTTAAGTAAATAAATATATTTTTTAAAAAAGAAAAAGAAAAAATGACATTTTGTTACATTAGAAAGGACTCTGTAAAATAAAAAAAAATTTTCTAGGGCTGGAGAGAGCCCTCAGTGACACACTCCTCCAGCAGGACTGGGCCTGCTAGGGATAAATAGAAAGCTTAATCAAAAATACCTGAGACGAAGCCAGGCGTAGTGGCACATGCCTTTAATCCCAGCACTCAGGAGCAGAGATAGAAGGATCACTGTGAGTTCGAGGCCAGCCTGAGAGACTATGTAGTGAATTCCAGGTCAGCCTGGGCTAAAGCGAGACCTTACCTTGAAAAACCAAAAATAAAATAAAAACCCTGAGACAATAGTGGACATGTACATTCCAACCACCACATAAGGTAATAGGACAAACTTAAGTTATTATCTACAAATAAGAGTTATGGGCTGAGCCGGGCATGGTGGCACACACCTTTAATCCCAGCACTCAGAAGTCAGAAGTAGGAGGATTGCTGAGAGTTCAAGGCCACCCTGAGACTACAGAGTGAATTCCAGTTCAGCCTGAGCTAGAATGAGACCCTACCTCGAAAAACTGAAAAAAAAAAAAAAAAAAAAAAAAAAGCTGGAGGGATAGCTTAGCGGTTAAGGCGCCCGCCTGCTAAGCCTAAGAACCTGGTTCCAATCTCCAGGTCCCACGTTTAGCCAGATGCAAAGTGAGGCAAGGGCACAATGCTGCACTTGACCACAAGGGGGTGCACGCATCTGGATTTCGTTCACAGCAGCTGAGAGACTGCTGGCACGCCCATCTCTATCTGTTTCCCTCTCCCTCTCTCTTCTGTCTGTCTCTCTCTGTCTCTCTCTCCAAAAATAAATAAAGTAAAAAAAATTTTAAAGAAAGTCATCCAATACTAAAGTCATCAATACTTAAGATTGCTCTGCTTTGTGTAACATGATGTTTCTATCCATGCATTTGAAAGTGCCTCAGTTTATAATTTTCTTTTATTCTATAACTGCAAAAAATGCAAATCATTAATCCCAGCACTAAGGAGGCAGAGGTAGGAGGGTCACTGAGTTGGAGGCCACCCTGAGACTACATAGTGAATTCCAGGTCAGCCTGGACTAGAATGAAACCCTACCTGAAAAAACAAAAACAAAATAACAAAACCACAAAATTGTTAACACATTGGAACACAGAACTTGGGGTAACCTAGATCTGTGGTCCTGAGCCATAATCACTCATTTTTGGGTCCAGAATGAGCTATCTCTTATTCCCTTTGAGATGAGAGCTGTGTGTTTTGCATCAACAGGAGCATGTTCATCTTAGGTTGTAATGTGGCCTTCCACCTTCAAGATCCCAGAGCTAAACTGAAACCGCCTCTGGACCTGGATTAGAGACAAGGACATCACTCAGGCAGATGATGCGGAGCAGTACAGACCCCTCTCCAGCCTCCAAGGCCATGGAAGCAAAGGCCAGTACATCAAGGGTGGACAAGAGACTCTGGAGTCAGGATGGTGGACCCTCTCCTCCATCCGTCATGCCCAGCACTGACACTGGGGAATCAAGTCCATGTGAAGTTACTGAATTGGTTAAAGTGACATGTGAGTCATGTGTCCTTCACCACAAAAACAGTTACCTTGACTTTGACAGCTGGCACTGCTCCCTCGTTACTTCCCTGGGGCACACACTTAGAGTTCTGTGGTAAAGGGCCCTCACAGCTCAGAGAAGACAAGACTGGTATGCATGTGAGCAACCTCAAGGCCCAGGAGGAACATGGTAAGCAGAACTGAAAAGAGGGGAAAACAAGACATATCTGCAGCCGCCTGGTCAGCATCCTTGAGCCTACTCTCCACTTCTCCCCTGCCTCCCCCTGTAACCCTGACCTGCCTAGAGACAGAGGTAAGAAGTAATCAATCCTATAATGACAAATATGTTCGACATTACTGTGTGTTCTTTACTATAAAAAAAAAAAAAAAAGTGTGTAGCTGGGTGTGGTGGCTCACGCCTTTAATCCCAGCAGGCAGGGGTAGGAGGATTTTCATGAGTTCAAGGCCACCCTGAGACTACACAGTGAGTTCCAGGTCAGCCTGGGCCAGAGTAAGTCCCTACCTCGAAAAAAAAAAATACAAAAAAAAAGGTGTGTAAAAACCTTAAATGACAGCCAGTAGTGGTGGTGCACACCTTTAATCCCAGCACTTGGGAGGCAGAGGTAGGAGGATCGCCAAGAGTTCGAGGCCACCCTGAGACTACATAGTGATTTCCAGGTCAGCCTGAGCTAGAGTGAGACCCTACCACGTAAAACAAACAAACAAACAAAAAAACCTTGAATGAGGGCTCTGGCTTTTTTGGAGGTTACTCCTCCTGACTCTTAGCGGGCTCATAAAGCTGTTTTCCGAGCCTTGATCTTTCAGTTCTCCTTGCTGATACTGTCCTGCGTGGTTCACTTTTAACAAAGGCAGCTTCCCAGCTACACAGCTGGCAAGAAAACATCTGCCTTCCCTGGGCTCCCAGACCACAAGCACGTGACTGGAATCCTTGCGCACAGCCCCTCTTCATCCAGCCAGCACAGTTCAGGCCCTGGGCTGGAAGGCCCCTCCTGCCCCTAGGCCTCTGACAACAGGAATCACAATGAGCTGTAACCCTTTCCATCCCTCATCCCTGAGCTGCAGCAGGTCAGCGTGGGAAGAACATGGATTTCAACAGAAGAGGCCTCCCCACAATAAGCATCAGCTTTGGGGTGCCCTGAGGGTGGGAAAGTACAGGGCTGTGTGGGGCCTGTCTGAGACATGGATCAAGGACAGGTGCTTCTGCTTTGGACCTGAGTTGGCTCCCTCCCGTCTGTGGAAAGTTCCATGACCTCACCCTAAGCACCCTAAGCGGAAGGGGGGGGGGGGGCTGAGACAAGTCCTGACTTGGGGTCCTAGACAGAAAGCACCCTGACTCTCAGTACTTCCTGTCATTCTGACATAGAGTCCTCATATCCTCAGAATTTAGTTCCACCCCCTTGTTGCCCATCAATTCCCAATATGCCATAATCCAGGAAAAGGAAACTTCTAGAAATTGATGATGCTGGGGTAGGGTAGGCCCAGGAACAACATCCTTTCACCCCTCAGCCCATCCCAGTAGGCACTGTGAAGCATCAAGTACCACATCTCCCAAATCTTTATCTATTGACAGGCTACCAGGTGGTGACAGGCACAAGCGGAGGACAGATAGCAGTGTCCACCCTGCGGGCTGTATTCTAGAAAAACATTCGTGGATAGGATTCCCCCCACCCCCAGAGGAGACACTGCTTGGGAAACAGTCCTAGGACTGGTTGGAGGATGAATTTCTGGTCCCCAGGGACTGACTGAGGCTGGATGAATATGTTTGTTTCTCTAACTGTCCAAAGACAGTTTGCTTACAGTCCCGTATGCAACTCTTTTGATAGACTGCAGGTCATCATATGACTTAATAAATTGATTGGGGTAACTAGAAGTAAGGGTAACGGGGGTGGAGGGGAGGCAGCACGTGCTCACTGGACCCCTTAGAAGTAATTTCACTACCCCGAAGCAGCTCTGCCACTCAAGGCTGGAGGAGATCTGTCAGCGTGATGGCCCATGCAGGAATCTGCCATCCTTGACTAGGCTCCCAAACCCTTGAGTCTGCAGAAGTGTCTCCACCTTGGCTGAAGCCACTGCAGCATCTCCCCTGCTTGCACCCATGCATGCAATCCATGGTGCAGCGAAAGGAATTTTGAATAGGGCCAGCCCCACTAGGAGGGACAGGCTTCGGGGAACTACAAATAGTTATCCTTGATAAGGGCCTCTGGGAGGCAGGAATGGACCTCCTGCACCAACAGAGAGTTATTGCAGTGTGCACTTCCCCAGGATGGCACGACGTCCTCTGGTCCTCCCCTGTCCACCCCTGGTCCAGAAAGGGCCCATCCACATCACGTGGCTCAAGCCTCTGCAGAGCTTTGCAACACCGCCTCCGGTAGGGGCGCACGGGAGTCAAGCCTCCTCCCTGCCATCCTGGACCACGCCCTTCACCAGGACCTCCCATGCCAGCCAGCAACCCAGGGGGAGCTGCGTGTCCTGAGGTACAACCCTGACGACCAACCTCTAAACCCAGAACAAAGACAAATGCTGCTGGAGATTGGGCTGGGAAGGGGAAAGGAGTGGGGTTGCCAAACGTCCATGACAACGCCCAGTGGCTTGGGGATATTGTCAGCCTAGGAGGCAAGAATTCCATGCAAGACCGCCATAGAACTGGGAAACAGGCAGGCTGTCTGGGTTGAGGTTTCTTCTACCCTGCAGGTTGGGAATCCAAATCTGGTCGTCCACCCCTGTCCTGGGAACTCCCTGGGTCAGGGGTTTCAATATTTCCAGGGAGCCCTGAGGACGCGCAGCCAGGGTTGGCTGACACCAACTGGCTGAATACCTAGACAGAGGACGCCCAGCAGCAAACTGCCACGTTCAGGATGTGCCCTTCCCTCCTTAGACAGAGAGGTGGCTGGGTGAGCTGAGCAGAGGACCAAACACAGAAGACAGTCACAGAAGAGTCACACCATGTGCAATTTATTGATTCCCTGTGGACAGATGTGTAGATGTAACAACTGCACAAGATGTGGGGTCAAGGGCAGGACCTCGGTGTCGGGGCGAGGGTATTGGAACACACGGTAGGACTAGAAGCCAAACTTTTTCGGTGGGTCAGTTTTAATGGCTAGCACGGAGGTGGTGTTCATAATGATGATGAAGATAATGATCATGAGGACGCTGAAGACCAGCGCAGTGATGTTCAGGCACTTGGCGGTGGAGGCATGAACCTGGGCCCCAGTCAGGTCGCCCACATTCTTCCTGTCCCTGGACTGGAGGAGACCAGATGGTGAGGGGCCTTGGAGCAGGTCATCTGATAGCCAGGTACTCTAGATGCCTGTTCCATGCAGCCTCCCTCCCTCAGGTGGGGACCCCTCCTCCATACACACAGACTGTCTGAGGTGACCCAGCAGTGGCTCAGAATCCCATCATGGGAAAATGTTTCCCAAATGCCAGTGTCTCTGGTACTTTACAGACACCCTGAGGTCCCCCTCTGAAAAGTAAAGGGGCATTTTCAAAAACTAGGCTTAGAAACAAAATTTGGGCCCAGGATAACCAGGCAAGCCTTACCCCATGCCTACCCAGTAGACTCCCCAAAGATATACACAACACAGAGACAGAGAGAAAAGACACACGTACCTTCACGGAGTAGGCATACGCAAGGACACCCAGGCAGCAGAAGTTCATGTAGAGTGCATTGAACAGAGACCAGACCACGTGGTCAGGCAGAGAGACCTCACTGGGCATGTTGATAGTGGTGGTCATGGAAGCTGAGCTGTGGGGTCCCCCCACCATGACCACCTCATGCTCTTCCTTAGGCATCTCCTGGCTTTGGGAGACCCACTGTTGTGAGCCAAGACGGCTTGGGAAGTGCGGTTGTTGGTGAGAAATCCTGGTCTGCGGTGGGCTCTGGAGGCTGGTGCTGCTCAGGGGCCGTCCTTTCTGATTCTCCAAAGCCTGTTTCCTGTCGTAAATTGATGAATTTTCTAGAGAGCAAATCACACAGTTTCTAGTCACACCTTGGGGTGTGTTCCATGGATGTCCCCTCCCACCAAGGCCCTTTGGGAGCACCCCATGTGCACAAAGGAGGGGTTTGAGGAGATGGGCATCAGCTCACCCTCCTGCCACATTTCTGCTGCTCAGAAGGTCAATAACCCTGAACTTGCGACATTGAGCTGTGATGTGCTTTCCCCTGATGTGATTTGTTTGATTCATGGTTTATATGACTTTATTTTTAAGAATAATGAGTGATTTTTTTAATTAAAATAATCGTTCAGAGAAGAACCCAACGAGAACATGCTTAACATCTATCTACATCTGGGAAATTAATTTCATAAAGGCCATGGAGTGGGTCGGCAGAAGGCCAAGAAGTGATGCAGGTCATGTCCTTGGAGTGGATGATATATGCTGTTTTCCACAGCAGAATCCTGAGCCTGGCCAAGAGAAGGGAGAGGCACACGCCAAGGAAAAGCTCCAGGAACATCTTCCACCACCTCTCCTGTTCTTGGGAGGATGCTTGGGCGTGGTCTTCCCCACTCTGCTGCACATGATGTCGGCACCTTGGGGAAAGACTGGAGTTTTCTTTTCCAGCTGCTGCTCCCTCCAGGATTGATGGCAAGCTTCTCTGTAAAGATGGAATCAGAAAAGGTCTGCTGCTGAGGCTGCTGCCGCCACTTAATGAACCCAGTAACTCAAGAGACAACACTGACAGAGTAACAAGGGGCTTTTTGATGGGCCAGTAACCCAGAAGTTGGAACTTTGCTAGCAAATCAGCCTCTGGCCCTACAGACACTGAGCAGTTACAGATACAGGGTAGGAATAGTGAGAGAGGCCGACAGAGGGACAAATATTCAGTCCTTTCTGTAAAGAGGCAAAGGTCTTCCGGGTGGACACAGGTGCCAGTGTTACAGGATGTCTCTCTGTGCTTTTTTTTTTTTCAATACATTTTATTTTTATTTATTTGACAGAGAGAAAGAGAGAGAGAATGGGCATGCCAGGGCCTCCAGCCACTGCAAATGAACTCCATACATATGCGCCACCTTGTGCATGTGGCTTACGTGGGTCCTGAGGAATTGAACCTGGGTCCTCTGACTTTGCTGGCAAGTGCCTTAACCGCTAAGCCATCCCTCCAGATCAATTCATACAATTTTAACTTAAGCATATCTGATTCTTTTCTTCTTTCTAACATTCTATATGAAGTTACGTTATCTAAATCATTCCTTTCTCTACTCTTTTTTTTACTATGTATATATGTGTGCATCTGTGTGATGTGTGTAAATATGCATGTGCCACAGTGCACGTGTGGTCTGAAGACAACTTCAAGGTGATTGTCCTCTCCCTCCACCCTGCTTGAGACAGGATTTCCCTTGTTGTTTTGTTTTCTCCACTTCATTTTGTGTGCACTGGTCTAGCTGGCCCTTGAGCTTCCAGACTCTCCCAGCTCTGCCTCTCACTGCCATGGGTGCAATGGAATCACAGATACCTGCACCACTTTGCATCTGGCTTTTACATGGGAGTTAGGAAGTTGAACTTGGGCCAGCAGGCTTGCTACCAAGTGCCTTTCATTAATATGGGAAACGAGAGTGGCAGAGCCTTTCTCGGCTCTTGGGTAGGCAATAACTCAGGAGCTAAAGTGCCAGCTGGTCACGGTCTCACAGAACGTCCACTGAATCAGTGGCCTCCAGGTTCATGTTTTATGAATCTGATGAATGAGATTTACAGACCATAGGAAGGTGACATTTATAGCAACTTTATTATAGAGCTCAAGAGAAGAGAGGAAAATGAAGGGGCTCGGGGGAGGTAGGAGGGAGGATCCAGACATGAGGAGGAGAAGTCACATGGTAACTCTGCCTTGGGTTCTTATGGAAAGGGAATTTCTTTTTTTTTTTTTTTTTAAGTTTTTTAATTTTTTTATTTATTTTTTCTTTCTTTCTTTCTTGTTTTAGTTTTTGCAAGGTAGGGTCTCACTCTGGTCCAGGTTGACCTGGAATTAACTATGTAGTCTCAGGGTGGCCTCAAACTCTCGGCGATCCTCCTACCTCTGCCTCCCAAGTGCTGGGATTAAAGGCGTGCGCCACCACGCCCGGCTGGAAAGGGAATTTCTTTAGGGAAGAAAAACCAGGATCACCATGTTTCTAGATGAGGGGTCTGGTTCCTGGGGAAGGGGGTATATTAGTCAGGGTTCTCTAGAGGAACAGAACTGATAGAATGAATTGTATTAAAAGGGAATTTATTGGATTAGCTTACAACAGTCCAACAATAGCAGGTTGCAAGCCCAAGTCAAGACACCCAGTAGCTGCTCAGTCCACATGGCTGGATGCCTCAGCAGTCCCAACCCGGCACTGAAGGCCTGCAGGCGTCCTGGAGAGACGCTGCTCTTCAGTCCACCCTGAGAGGCGGCAAGCAGGACTAGCAGCCAGGTGGGAGGAAGGGTTTTTTTCTCCCAGAGCTTCCTTAGATAAAGCCCTTCTCTGATAGAGGCTCACTCTGGGGGAAGGATTTCCTCCTTCAATTAATCCTTCCTGGAAGCAACCTCAGAAACCCACTCAAGAGGAATGTCTGTGGATTCCTAAACAGATAAATTGACAACAAACTTGACCATCGCAGGGGGCAATCTTCCCAGGAGTTCTTAATTCTCCAGAAAAGGATGTGATCTCCTCAGAAGGGGGTAATTCTGGTACAATCTCTTTTCTTTTCTTTTCTTTCCTTCTTTCTTTCTTTCTTTTTTTCTTTCTTTCTTTTTTTGTTTGTTTTTGTGGTAGTCTCAGTCTAGTGCAGGTTAACTTGGAACTCACTGTGTAGTCCCAGGCTGACCTTGAACTCACAGTGATCCTCCTACCTGTCTCCTGAGTGCTGGGGTTAAACGCATGGGCCACCACACCCAGTTTCTGGTACAATCTATTTTATTTTTTTTTATTTTTTTTTTTTAATGGCCTCAGCCATTGAAATTGACTCCAGACATTTGTATCACCTAGTGGGCATGTGTGACTTTGCATTTGTTTCACCTTTGTGCATCTGGCTTATGTGGGATCTGGAGAGTCAAGCATGGGTCCTTAGGCTTTGCAGACAAGAGCCTTAACTGCTAAGCCATCTCTCCAGCCCTCTGGTTTAATCTTTTTTTGGGGGGGGGTGGATTTCAAGGTAGGGTCTCACTCTAACCCAGACTGACCTGGAATTCACTTTGTAGTCTCACGGTGGCCTTGAACTCACAGCAATCCTCCTACCTCTGCCTCCTGAGTGCTGGGATTAAAGGCGTCCAAGAAAGAAAGAAATAAGGGGGGAGGGGACTAGCTTCTCCTTGTAGACTCAAGGACACTTCCTGCATTTAGCCTAGGAGAAAGCTATTCACTTTGTGACTCCTGTTACCCTAAGGTACCTCGACAATGTCTAGCTCCTATTCTTCACCCTCCCCTCTATAATGCCATTAGGTAATTGGGGTGATGATCGATCTGGCTTCCTTGAGTTGAGTGGGGTCATCAGGTGTGGCAGTTGGGATACCCCTCTAGTGGGCCTATCTATGGAACCCCAACACTGTATTTGTGATCTTATTTGTAAAGTGCGGGAAGAAAGCCTCTGGTTCCTGGATAAAGACACTGGGGAGAAATAATAAAAGCAAGAGGAGTCAGGGAGAAGTGGGCACTGAGTAAACTGGGGTTCTGAGAGGGCCTCAAGGTTCCCATTCTTGTAGGGTCCCAGGCCTTAGAGGGTGATTGAGGGCACCCAGGTAAAAGGAGTTAGATTGTCTCAGGACCATCTGAGTGCAGACTGACTATAAACCAGAGGAGATAAGGTTAAATCAGTATTGAGCACACAAGATCTAAACATTAACAAAAAATCACTAGTAGGATTATAATAGGTGTAATTCCCTTTCACCATGAAGAAATCCACTTCCAAAGCTGTTCACCAAATGGCACAATGCTGTCTGACATAGTCTGAATCTGTTCTTGTAAATCTTCTATAGCAGATGAGACATTATCAGATTCATCAGGACTGTATACACAACATTCAACTTTGATAATGGCACATGTGCCACCCTGAGCTGCTGTGAGAACGTCTAAAGCCATACAGTTTTGTATACTTACCATCCTCACTATTTCAACTTCAGGATTAAGAAGGGAAATTACCTAGGCATTGTCATTTAAAGCGGTTTGAGTATATTTAGTGAGAGTTTCCATGTGTCAAATGACGTCTTCTAGACCTATAGATGGGATGAAAACACAAGCTAAATGGTCATAGCAACGAAAAGCACTTCAAGAGGAAGTACTCACTATGGGAGTCCAGAGATACTGGAAGTGGGTAGGTGTCTGCAGACCTAGCAGTTGTTCTCAGCACCATGTCAGACACTGTGGAGGTCACATGGATATCCAGGCCATTTTGTAGCATTAATGTCCGACTATCTTGTACCTATTCTTCAGCCCAGACATGGTGCCTTCCTGAGGCCTTATCCTAGAGATGTGTTCACTGTTGAATATCTGACTATTCTTCAGCAGGATTTCTGCAGTACAATAAGGAATGAATTTTCCCCCTGAATATAGGCAGGTAGAAACAAAAAGCTGTAGAACATTAAGGACAGAAAATCAGGCATATTTTATGAGGCTTTTTTTGTTGTTGTTGTTTTATTTTTTGTTTTGTTTTTCAAGGTAGGGTCTCACTCTAGTTCAGGCTGACCTGGAGTTCACTCTGTATTCTCAGGGCGGCCTTGAACTCACTGTGATCCTCCTACCTCTGTCTCCCGAGCGCTGGGATTAATTTATATCCTCTTAGATTTTGATGAGCCCTCCCTCCACCTTTCCTTTACTCAATCTCTTCCCTGTGCCTTTTCACTCCCATTAATCTGCCACCACGCCCAAGTGAGGCATTTTTTTTTTTCTGAGGTAGATCTTGCTGTAGCCCAGGCTGACCTGGAATTCACTGTGTAGTGATGGCACTCCTACCTCTGCCTCCCAAGTGCCGGGATTAAAGGCGTGTGCCACCACACTGTTTTTATTTTTTATTTTTATTTTTTGGTTTTTCGAGGTAGGGTCTTCCCTTAGCACAGGCTGACCTCCACGGAATTCACTCTGTATTATCCAGGTGGCCTCAAACTCACAGCGATCCTCCTATGTCTGCCTTCTGAGTGCTGGGATTAAAGGCATGTGCCACCACGCCCGGCTCCTTGAGACATATTTTATTTAGAAAGACTAATCCTTCTTTCCTTTTGAAGAGGAATTTTAATTCCTCGATGGGCTCACCAAGTATCTGTCTGTGCCTGGCTTATCGGGCGCTCCTCCAGGTTTCTCTTCTGGCCTGTAAGGCTTGCCTCGAGAGTGATGAATCCAGGATTCAATTCCAAGAACTTTGCTAGCTGTCAGGGTGGCTAGAATCAGTGTGTGGTCCCTCCCAGGTAGGTTTTAGACAGGGAGGAAGAAAGGAGATATATTTGACCAATACCTGACCTGCAGAATGAAGTAATAGTGAGCCAGTCTCCCAGTTGCATGTCCCATGTAGGTGTGGCAGCATTTGTTGAAATTAGAACAGAGCCATGATATCTTGTAGCTGAACAACAGTTTCCTTATCAAGAGGAAAATTGATAGTGTTAGTGAGAAATGGAACAACATTTCCTAACGGCTTAAGCCTAGTGCCTGAGGGGTATTTCTGACCTGTAATAGAGCCATGGGGTAACAAATTCATCCATGGAAGGTAGCTTTCCTGAGACAGATTTCTCCATTGTCTCTTAAGGATTCCATTAGTTTTTTCTACCTTTCCAGAAGACTGTGGTCTCTGGGCACAGTATGGATGATATTGTATGAGCGGGGCCTCAGAGATTCCCTCATTTACAATTTTGAGAGGGAGTCGGATAGCTTTGTTAGGCAGTTGAGGTGGCTGTGCCTCCCCCACTCCCAGAGTAAGAAGCAGGAACGCCTTTGGGCCTCTCCTTGAAGTCTCCACTTTGCTAGAGATCAAAGGATGATGGGACTCCTTATCTCTTGCCTAAAGGAGATCCTTTTTTTCCACAAACAACCGGGGCCCTTCCTGAGAAGGAAACCTTTCTAGGATTTAAATCTAATCCTAACATTATGGTTGGTCAAGTTCAGCCCCCAGCACTTGGCGTCATGGCTGGCCTCTTTCTGAGACAGACCCTAGCCCAGACCAATCAGCTGTCTTTCTAGCTCACCTGAGCCGGAAGGTAGGGCCCACTACCATAGGTCATAAAATGTTTACAAGGAGAGGGCAAGCTGTCTGGGCTGCCTGACCACTCATGAACCTCCCCTCACCCCTACTCCCACACGGGTTCTCTACCCTCTCCTGCCCTCCACATGGCAGGAGCTCTTCGTACTTTCTTTTCTTTTCTCTAACTCTCATTTGACTGTTTTTCCAGGCCCTCCACATAGGCTCTCAGACCACATGGATGTATTCATTTTCCTTCCTTCCCTTGGTTCTATATTCCCTCGGTAAATATAATAATTTAATAATTATCCTTCTCCGTTTGCTTTGCCCAAGTCTTTGGTTAGAAGTAACACAAACCTAGGGTTTGGGGATCAAGAACTTTTCTGAACCCCTAATGCCCCATTTCAAGTCATCTTGAAGGACAGGCCATTCCCACTCTGTAGGTTCTTGGGGAGTCCAACCCTGGCAATTATTTCAGTCACTAATGCCTTTACAACCGCTGAGGCCTTTCCTGTGCTGCAGGGGAAAGCTTCCACCCAGTTGCTGAAAGTATCTGTCCATACTAGGAAATACTGGATGTCCCTGGACTTAGACATATTAGTGAATCTATTTACCCGTCTTGCCCTGGCTATCCGGTGTGTGGTCAGCTTGGGAGGACTACCTTTTTTCATCTCGGAGGGTATTTTTCTGGCATATTTCACAGGTTCTGGTAACCTGTTTAATGGAAAAGATTATTTCCTATAAATAGCATTTGTGACATCTTGTGAGTTGAGTTTGTTCTTAGGTTGGAGGTTTGATGGAAAATTTTAAGAATTTTCCATTGGTTGGCCTCAGGTAAGAGCAACTTCCCTTCTTCAGTCTGTAGCCCACCCTAGGGGTTACAACACATGGCCCCATGCAAGGGCCCATTCTTTCTGTTGGGGATGAATTCCCTCTAGAGGTATTTCCCAAATCAGGGGTGCCTCTATTATCTTTGTGGGAAGGGGTCTCTTGGACAATCTTGGCAGCCTGGTCAGCCAACCTCTCTCTCTCTCTTTTATTTTTTTACTTTTTTTGGTTTTTCGAGATAGGGTCTCACTCTAGTCCATGCTGACCTGGAATTCACTATGTAGTCCAGGGGTGGCCTTGAACTTATGGCGATCCTCCTACCTCTGCCTCCCCAGTACTGAGATTAAAGGCATGTGCCACCACGCCCGGCTAATATTTTTTATTTTTATTTATTTATTTATTTGACAGAGAAAGAGGGAGAGAGAATGGGTGTGCCAGGGCCTCTAGCCACTGCAAATGAACTCCAGACGCGTGTGCCCCCTTATGCATCTGGCTAACGTGGGTCCTGGGGAACCAAACCGGGGCCCTTTGGCTTTGCAGGCGACGCCTAACTGCTAAGCCATCTCTCCAGCCCAGCCAACCTGTTATCTTCTGAGGTTTCACGAGATTCATCTCATAAAATGTCACAAATGCTATTTATAGGAAACAGTCTTTCAATGATCATCAAACAGGTTACCAGAACCTGTGAAATATGCCAGAAAAACAGCCCCCTCCCCTTAGCTAGATAAAAAGGTAGCCCTACAATCCTAGGCCTACAATACACTGGAAGATACCCAGGAGAAGACTGGTACATAGAGTCATCCACATGTCTTAAGTCCAGGGCCATCCAGTATCTCTCAGTATGGGCTCATACTTTTGGTGTCTTTTGTAGTGCATTACTGCAACTTCAGAAGGAAGAAAGGCTTCTGTCAAAAGTTGAGTGATCTCTTTAGGATACTTAACAGGAGATCTGGAGGCCGCCAGATAATGTCACTCTTTCCAAATAGTGCCATGAGCATGGAAGACCAGGAAGGCATATTTAGAATCAGTATAAATATTAACTCTCCAATGTTTGCTTAGCGCTAGTGCCCTGGTGAGACCCATCAGTTCTGCTAGCTGTGCACGTCTTCCTGGAGAAAGGGGTGTACTTTCATTTGTCTCATTGAGGGTGACTATTGCACAAGCCAACCCTGCAGATTTCTGTTCCACAAAGGAACTTTCCTATGGATTCCTGTTCTATAAAGGAATGTTGATCTGTAAAGAGTCCCGCCTGGGGGGGATGGAGGGATGGATTAGCTGTTAAGGACTTGCCTGTGAAGCCTAAGGACACTGGTTCAAGGCTCAACTCCCCAGTACCCACATAAGCCAGATGCACAAGGTGGCGCACGCATCTGGAGTTCATTTGCAGTGGCTGGAGGCCTTGGTGTACCCATTCTCTCTCTCTCTCTCTCTCTCTCTGCCTCTTTCTCTCTCTGACTGTCGCTCTCAAATAAATAAATAAAAATAAACAAAAAATATTTTTAAAAAGAGTCCCTCCTGGGGGCTAGAGAGATGGCTTAGCAGTTAAGGCACTTGCCTGCAAAGCCTGACTATCCTAGTTTTTGATTCCCCAGTACCCACCTAAAGCCAGATACACAAAGTGGCACATGCATGTGGAGCTTGTTTGCAGCAGCTAGAGGCACTGGCGCACCCATTCTTTCTTCCTCTACCTGTCTCTCTTCTCTGTCTCTGCTTGCAAATAAATAGAAATACTTTTTCAAAAAGAGTCCCACGCTGGAGAGATTGCTTAGTGGTTAGGGCATGTGCCTGCAAAGCCTAAGGACCCAGGTTTAATTCCCCAGTACCCACATAAGGCAGACGCGCAAAGTGGCACATACATCTGAAGTTTTTTTACTGGCTAAAGGCCCTGGTGCACCCATTCTCTCACTCTATCTGCCTCTCTTTCAAAAATAAATAAAATGTAAAAAAGATCAGGGGATGGATGTACTTCCCTGATCCAGAAGGCCTGGAAGGAACTGAAACCATCTGGGACACTCTCCCTGAGACAACTCCTGCTGAAGAACCTATTCTGAACAAGGACATAAACAGCTACAAGTTCCTTATAAAATCAAGGGAAGAGAGTGAGTAAAAGAAGGGTGGGGAGGGCTGGAGAGATGGCTTAGCGGTTAAGGCAACTGCCTGCTAAGCCTAAGAACGTCAGCTCCAATCTCCACGCCCCACGTTTAGCCAGATGCAAAATGACACAAGGGCGCAATGCCACACTTGACCACAAGGGGGCGCACACATCTGGATTTCATTCACAGCAGCTGAGAGACTGCTGCCCATCTCTATCTGTCTCCCTCTCCCTCTCTGTCTGTCACTCTCTCTGTGTCTCTCTCCAAAAATAAAATAATTTTAAAAATTTTTAAAAAGAAGGGTGGGGGAAGGATTAATCAAAATTCAAGATATTGTGAATAAGCCATATGAAAACCTACTTTTCTGAATAATGGCACACCCAGAAGGCCTAGACTGTTACTAGAAAAATTTCAGTGCCAAGGATGGGATACTGTGGTGGTTTGATTCAGGTGTCCCCCATAAACTTAGGTGGGCTGACTGCTAGGTCCTCAGCTGATGGCAATTTGGGGATTAAAGCCTTCTGGAAAGCCAGGTGTGGTGGCACACGCCTTTAATCCCCTGCACTGGGAAGGCAGAGGTAGGAGGATCTGTGAGTTCGAGGCCACCCTGAGATTACATAGTGAGTTCCAGGTCAGCCTGAGATAGTTACCTGCAGATAGTTTTTTTTTGGGGGGGGAGGTTTCAAGGTAGGGTCTCACTCTAGCCCAGGCTGACTTGGAATTCACTCTGTCTTCTCAGGGTGGCCTCGAACTCATGGCAATCCTCCTACCTCTGCCTCCCGAGTGCTGGGATTAAAGGTGTGCCCCACCACATCCAGCTCCCCATCTAGATTTTTTTTAAAGGTGTCTCTGAGATCGTCTTAGGACACATAACTCTAAGAAATTATTTCTTCATTATGTTCTGGGCTACCTCCTTCTGGTAGGAATGCAGCTGGGTTTGCAAGGAACAAAAATGTAATTTGAATAGCTGAAGAGATGCCTGTTTTCTTAGGAGGTAATTATCAATTAGCCAGACATCATTTCCCTTGGAGGATAACAGGCCTGGAGACAGACTGGCCATGAGATCTAATTTCTTACTTACCCAACTGGCTCCTGTGCAGGCCCTTGGGCTCAAGTCAGAACCCCCATGGCCATCCCTTTTCTTTTTCTTTTCCTTTTTTATTTTGCACTCTTGCACGTGTTTCTGTTTATATTGTGTGGCATATGCACATATATATGCCTTTGATACACCCCATACATTTGCCTGTTGTGGGGGGTCACTCACCTGTGGTGGCTGGAGTATAACACCCCTCTATTGCTCTTCTGCCTGGTTTTGTTTTGAGCTTGTATCACTTTTTTTACTAATTCTGGAACTGTTAGGGGGGTGGCCCCAACAATTCTTGGTTCTTTTGCTTCACTGCAGGACTGGAGTTACAGGCATGCATGGCCATATGTGAGATCTGGAGATTTGAACTGGGCAGTATCAGCCCCCCCCTCATGCCCTCAGGCTTGCACAGGAAAGGAAGCACACCAAGCCATCTCTCCAGCCCCATCCCTTTTCTTTCTCATACAGATTTTCTGATTGCGACACTCAAGGCAAGCACAATAGCATTCAAGGTGAATTCTTCATTTGAACCTGTCGGAATGCCTGGATTAGGAAAGCTATACTGTAATTTACCATTTACCATATACCAGAGAATAAAACTGTCGCTGGGCATGGTGGTGCATGCCTTTAATCCCAGCACTCAGAAGGCAGAAGAGATAGGAAGATTGCTGTGAGTTTGAGGCCACCCTGAGAATACATAGTGAATTCCAGGTCAGCCTGGCTAGAGTGAGACCCTACCTTGAACCCCCCCCAAAAAAAAAACTATCTGCAGGTAAAATATTCTATTTCATCAAAAAAAAAAAAAAAAAAAAGCAGGCTAGAAAACATGAGGCAGATGGTGGTGACTAACAGGTGCCTTTAGCCACTGAGCCATCCTCTCACCTCCCAGAAGACTAGCATTGGGAATTGGCAGATGAACCTGTCTGTAACCCCCATCCATCTTGCCTATGCAGCAGTTTCTCTCTAGCCATTCCCATGAAGCAGATATCCCAGCCATGTGCTGTCACTGCACGCAGAAGTGTGGCTGTTGGACAGGGTCTCTCTGCTACCTCTGCCCTCCCACAGGGTCTTGCTATCACGAACTTTTCCCATACATGCTGCATGAATATGTGTCTCAAAACACTAGTTTTTTTTCTGTGCATCCGCAGTCTCAAACTCCGCATGGCAATCTCAGCTTAGGTTTGGGCAGCCAGAGGAATCTACATGGGCCTCTCAGATCCAGTCCCTTCAAAGCATTGATCAATGTGGGGTGCCTTTTCACCAAGGCATCAACTAACTCCGTCTGTGTCCTGCGGATATACATCTTGCTTCTGGCTTTACAAGCAGGCATAAAGGGAAAACAGAAGAATGCTTAATCTGGTCTCCCATAGAAATCCTTTTACCAACCTTCTACCTAGTTCCAAAAGTTCCCAGTTCTAAGCCAGGCATGGTGGCTCACACTTTCATCCCAGCACTCGGGAGGCAGAGGTAGGAGGATCACTGTGAGTTCCACGCCACCCTGAGACTCCATAGTGAATTCCAGGTCAGCCTGAGCTAGAGTGAGACCCTATCTCAAGAAACCAAAAAAAAAAAAAAAATGTTCCCAGTTCTCAAGCACAGAGGAGTTACAGAAAAGGGCAGAATTAGAAGAATAATAGAAAGCCAGAAAGACAAAAGAAGAAGAAGAAGGAGAAGAAGAAGTTGGTCTGTGGCACTTACCCTCCTTGAAATTCCTAGCCATTGCACCAGATGCACTATGGGAATTGAGAGCGATTGGAGCCTTTCTCAGCTGGTGAGTGGACAACAGCTCAGGAGCGAAGGGGCTAGATAGATACAGTTTCATAGAACTTCCATGGAGTCAGTGGCCTCCCGGTTCTTGTTTTATGAATTCGGTGAATGAGGTTGACTGAGGACAGTAGGAGGGTGAGATTTAGAAAGACTTTATTATAGAGTTTAAGAAAAGGGAGGAGAAGAGAGACGGGAGGGAGGCTCCAGAGATGAGGAGGAGAATGCACATGGTGACTCTGGCTGAGTTCTTATGGAATTTCTTTAGGGAATAAAATAAAAAAAAAAAAAAAAAAAAAAAAACAGAAGCCCGGCGTGGTGGCTCACACCTTTAATCCCAGCACTCGGGAGGCAGAGGTAGGAGGATTGCTGAGAGTTCGAGGCCACCCTGAGACTACATAGTTAATTCCAGGTCAGCCTGGACCAGAGTGAAACCCTACCTCGAAAAAAAAAAAAAAAAAAAAAAAAAACAGGTGTGCCATGTTTTTAGATGAAGGGTCCGGTTTCTTGGGAAAAGGGGTGTGGTAGTTTAAATGTATGCCCCCCCCCATAGACATACATTTACTCAGATGTTTTATTAAATGTAGAGAAAGGAGAAGATTCACACGTGATCAGGCTCCTTTCTAGGGATCAAACATCCAATGGGGTGAGCCTTGTCATTTAGGCTCAGGTGCGTAAGGGAGAGATCTGATTGGTTGGTGGTCTCAAGGCTGACTTGCAAGTGAGGAGGCCACAGGAGTGTTAAGTGAAGGAAGAAGCCGCAAGTTCTTGCTGAGGGGTGTGGCTTGCAGCCATCTTGGATGAGACTGAGTAGGATGCGGGTCCTAGTCCTGCCAGGCCAGGCAAGGTGACAGCCATGTTCTCTTTGGGCCTCTGTCCCTGACTGACTGCCTGCAAAGAAAGCTAGCGTGCTCCTGTTCTTTTTTTTTTTTTTTTTTTTTTTTTTTTTTTTTTTTTAATCCCAAGTGCTGGGATTAAAGGCGTGTGCCACCACGCCCGGCTTTTTTTTTTTTCACTAGTGCCTGCGGGCAGAACTGCCTCTCTGACATGTAACAGCGCTCACCCTGCATGGCCACCGTGATCTTGATGCTTCGCAGCTGTAAACCAGATTCTGCAGAATAACACCAGTGCACAGTCTAGATAGAAATATGTGTTACCTCATGGAGCAGCGGGATGTATCTGTGAACAAGCCCAGTAATATTTTTATCTCCCTCATTGCTTCCCTTGGAAACAGACTTAAGAGTCCCCCATGTTGTCACTCTCCTGCAGGCCTCTCTTTAATGAAGGCTGTTTCATAGCTACCAGGAAAACATCTGCCTTCCCTGGGCAAACAAGCCCCAGCCACGTGACTGGAACCCTCCAGCCAGGCCCCTCTTCAGCCAGCCAGCGCAGACCAAACCCTGGACTGAAAAGCACCACACTGGCTGCTGCTGGGACTCTAGCAACAGGACTCAGAGTGAGCTGCAGCACCGCCACCATCTGCAACAGTTCAGCCCGGGAGGGGCGTGTGTTTCAGCAGCGGAGACCCTCCAGTGCGGGTGGGCTTCGGGGAGAGTTCAGGGCTGTGCGGGGCCTGCATGGGGCACTGAGCTGGCACAGGGAGGTGCTGCACTGTTGGCCTGGGCTGGGGAGACCCACGGGCTTGTGGAACGCCCCATGATCCTATCCTAAGCAGGGAGATGGGAGACCTGGGACAAGTCCAGGTTTGGGTTCCTGTGCAAGAAGTTCTCCTGACCCCTCTGCCCTTCCTATCAGTTTGCCCTGGAGTAATTTGATCCTTTGGATTTATTTCTGTCACCTCCTGAAGTAAAGAGACAAGACACAGTTCAATCCTGCTCCCAGTGGACTAAGGAGTCCTTTTCCCTCTTGAAGGCCCTCACTCTGCTAAAGCCGGATCCTTGAATGTGAACAAAAGAATTTTGGGACAAGACAGATCAAAGCATCTAGTACTTATTAAGTACTTAGACAGGAGCTGGACGTGGTGGCGCACACCTTTAATCGCAGCACTCGGGAGGCAGAGGTAGGAGGATCACTGAGAGTTCGAGACCACCCTGAGACTACATAGTGAAATCCAGGTCAGCCTGAGCTACAGTGAGACCCTACCTGGAAAAAAAAAAAAAAAAAAAGTACTTAGGGTCATACAAGAAAGGACAGTCCCTGATCCCAGAGTTCTCTGTCCAACTCCATCCAACCAACCGTGCTCCCACCAGGCCTGGGATTCTGGAGCTACCTCCTGGTATAGTAACTGAGGATTTCAGAGAGGTGGCTTTCCTCCGTCCCCTCCCTGGTATATGCAGGCTAGGTCTACACCTTAGAATGCCCACCGCCTGCTGTGGTATGTAAGCCTTTCTGTACCTGAGCTGAGAAGAAAAATTAAAACTTCCTCCAAGGAACTACCTGAGAGGAAATGCAAATTCTCATTTCGCCAAAGGAGTTCAACAGGGGCTTCATCCAACCTGCAGCTGCAGGCTCGCTCGTCAGTCCTCCTGCCCCACACTCTGGCAGCGCTGTGCAGGCTCTTCCCTCTTTCTGTCCTTTCCCAAAAAAGGGCCTAAAAACCATTCTTTCCTTCTACTAGACTGGTTCAGAGTCCCCTTTCCCCCTGCCCTGAACCCTGCCACTCTTACTTGGCATTTAATACAATCTTCAGTCCCCCCCAAGAAATTGACTAGCACTGTCCTCTGTTGCAAACCCAGGACCTGACCATCCCAGGAACATGGGCGCAGGTTTCATAAATCATCACACTCTGGTGTCTTGCAGTTGCCTTCTCTTTGCTGGCACAAAATAACCTGCCCAGAAGCAGCTTAATGGGAGAAAAGGGTTTATTTCAGGCTTACAGGTTTTTTGTGTTTTTTTTTAATATATTTTATTTATTTGAGAGAGAGAAAGAGGCACAGAAAGAGAGAGAGAGAATGGGCGTGGCAGGGCCTCCAGCCACTACACTGCAAACCAACTCCAGATGCATGCTCCACCCCTGCATCTGGCTTACGTGGGTGTGGTAATTTGAATAGATGGCCCCCAATATATTCAGTGTTTTATTAGTTTGTAGTTTGCATCTGCAGCCATCTGGCTGGAGGCAGTGTCACTGGGCGGATCTTAAGGTGTGGTGGTGGGTTTGAGATTTCAATCTAAAGATATGCAAAGTGTGCCTAGCTGGAGTTCCTGAAGTATGCTGTGCTTTTGGCTTTCTCTTGCCTGGTCCTGTAAGAACAGGCCAGCTTCTTCTGCCATTATGGAACTTCCCCTGGATCTATAAGCTTCAATAAATCCCTTCCTACATAACTGTGCCTGGTCTGGAAGTTCATCTCAGCGAACCTGATGCTGTCTGCTACAGTGGGTCCTAGAGAATCGAACCGGGATCCTTTAGCTTTGCAGGCAAACTCCTTAACCACTAAGCAATCTCTCCAGCCCAGGCTTACAGGTTTTGTTGTTGTTGTTGTTGTTGTTTTAAAATTTATTTTATTTTTATTTACTTGAGAGAGAGAGGCATATTTAGAGAATGGGCACAACAGGACCTCCAGCTACTACAAACTCCAGACGCATGCACCACCTTGTGCACCTGGCTTACGTGGGTACTGGGGAATCGAACCTGGGTCCTTAGGCTTCACAGGCAAGCACCTAAACCAGCCCAATTTCAGGTTTACAGTATTGAGGGGAAGCTTCATCATGGTGGAGAAAGCATGGCAGAGCAGGCAACCTGTTCACAATTTCATACATAAGCAGTGGGGCAGGAACAGCAAGAATGAGCTAGCTAGCAAACTCAGTAGGGCTGGACTAACAAACCTCAAGGCTCCTCCAGTGACACACCTCCAACAAGGCTCCACCTTCCAAAGGCTCCACCAGTGGGGAGTGAGTTTGAGGCTTCATCACAGACACATGCGGCTATGGGGACATTTCACAATCAAACCACCACAGCACCCTTGCAATGGCTATTTCTATGATTCCCATGACTTTCTAAGTTACATTCCTCAAAAGATGCAATTTGGGCTGGAGGGATGGCTTACCAGTGAAGGCACTTGCCTGCAAAGCCTAAGGACCCAGGTTTGATTCCCCAGTACCCCTGTAAGCCATTCTCTATCTGCCTCTCTCTCTCTATCCCAAATAAATAAATAAATTTTTCTTTTTCTTGGTTTTTCGAGGTAGGGTCTCACTCTAGTTCAGGCTGACCTGGAGTTCACTATGTAGTCTCAGGGTGGCCTTGAACTCACGGCAATCCTCCTACCTCTGCCTCCTGAGTGCTGGGATTAAAGGCGAGCACTACCACACCCAGCTAAATAAAATGTTTAAAAAAGAAAAAATAAAATAGAGGCAAAAAAATTTTTAAAAACATGCAATTTCCTACAAAACTAAAAATTAAGAAAAGCTCAAAATTTTTAAGTGAAGTTTTATTTTTATTTATTTGCAAGGAGAAAGAATATGAATGGGTGTGCCAGGGCCTCTTGCCACTGCAAACTCTAGAGACGTGTCACTTTGTGCATCTGGCTTTATGTGGGTACTGGGAAATTGAACCTGTGTTGGCAGGCTTTGCAATCAATCACCTTTAACCACTGGACCATCTCCCTAGCTCAAGTGAAGTTTTAAAATTAGTAGAAGGGCTGGAGAGATGGCTTAGCAGTTAAGGCGCTTGCCTACAAAGCCTAAGGATCCATGTTCGACTCTCCAGATCCCACATAAGCCAGCTGCACAAAGGTAAAGCAAGCACAGTATTGCACATGCCCACCAGGTGGCATGAGCATCTGGAGTTTGAGTTCAGTGGCTAAGGCCCTGGTGTGCCAATTCTTTCTATATAAAATTTAAAAAATTAATATAAAATTTTAAATATTTAAAAAAATATTTGAGAGAGAGAGGCAGAGACAGACAGAGAGAGAGAATGGGCATACCAGGGCCACTGCAAATGAACTCCAGGCACAGGTCCACCTTGTGCATCTGGCTTACCTGAGTACTGGGGAATCAGAGCTGGGTCCTTTGGCTTTGCTAACAAGAGCCTTAACCACTAAGCAATCTCTCCAGCCCAAGAGTTTTAAAATTAAGTAAAAATATATATGCTGTTTCATTTATTTTTCTCAAAAAATTCTTTTGATAAATGAAATTGTAAGGTGGTTTTATAAGGTAAATTATTTAGATTTAGGGAGGAGAGGTGAATGCTAATAGGTACAACTCAAGATCACAAATAAACACAGCTCATGTACTCTCAGGGTGGCCTTGAACTCACAGCAATCCTCTACCTCTGCCTCCGCACGCTGGGATTAAAGGCATGCGCCACCTAGCCTGGCTTCACTTGCTTTTTTGCTTAGTTTGTGTGTGTGTGTGTGTTTTTCAACATTTCATTTTATTTGAGAAAGGGGGAGAGAGAGAGAGAGAGAAAGAGAGGGAGAGAATGGGCGCACCAGGGCCTTCAGCTGCTGCAAACAAACTCCAGATGTATGTGCCACCTTATACATGTGGCTTACATGGGTCCTGGAAAATGGAACCTGAGTCCTTTGGCTTTTGCAGGCAAGTGCCTTAACCACTAAGCCACCCCTCCAGCCCTTGTTTTTGTTTTGACATATGGACTTACTCTCTTGCCCTGGCTAGCCTGGAACTCGCTATGTAGACCAGGCTGGCCTCAAGTTCACTGTGATCCTCCTGACTCTGCCTCCCACATGCTGGGATTACGGGTGTGAGCCACATACCCCCCTCCCCACAGCTCACTTGTTTTTAACATCTTGGTTGGTGATGTCTTTAGAACATGCATTATCTCTACAGGCAATTTTAGCTTTATCTATTGTATTAAACTCAGTCAGCAAGAAAAAGACAGAATAGATCTGAGTTTCGAAGGGTAGCCTTCCCACGTCCCCTTAATGTTCTCAATCCTCACTTCTACCCCAGAGGGCCTAGCCAATTCCCAACAAGCCCACATTCATCAAAGGAAAGTACTGGTTAGACAAAACTACTGGGGTGTCAGGAGGAGACCCTGAGCAGAGAAGTATCATTGGTCCTCCATCCTAGAGATGTCCACAAACTGTGATTTCAAGAAAACTCCCTCTGTCATCTGCCCCCTTCAGACAAGTATATCCAGGACTAGCGCCAGGTGTGGTGGCGCACGCCTTTAATCCCAGCACTCGGGAGGCAGAGGTAGGAGGATCGCTGTGAGTTCAAGGCCACCCTGAGACTACATAGTGAATTCCAGGTCAGCCTGGACTAGAGTGAGACCCTACCTCGCAAAACCAAAAAATATATATCCAGGACCAGAATCCTTATCTACTACTAAAGAAATTGACTAAATTTTACTGCCCAAGGTGGGGATGTGACAAACCAAATCTCATTTTCCTGAGAGTTTCTACAGACACTCTGAGAACCCTACTAAGTGCCCATAAAATCCAGACCCAGAAAGAAAAAAAAAGGCCCTCCACCAGGTAAATTGAGTCCCACAGACACAGCTTTGGAGAATCAGAACAACCTATCCTTGGGAAGATATCCCTGGGAGGCAGGTCTGAACCCCAGCACCAACTGGGAGAGATATCACCCCAACCCCCAGCTGGGACTCCATGAGACTTGTAAACTTGGTGTGCCCAGTTAAGGGGGAAACGTGAAAACTGTAGGTACCATGCCTGAAGAGTGACGAGTGCGGCTAAGGTGTGGTGCGGAGACAGGGCATGATCAGAACCTACCCAGGTCATGTGGCCACCAGCTCTGCAGAGAGCTGGTGGGCAGCAGCCGGCAGGTTACACACAGAAGACAAACCTTCCTTAGGGGTGCTGCCCACTGACCCCACATGGGCTCCTCTCCCTGTGTCAGTAGACAGGAATAAACACAGGTGCTGCTGAGGCACAGGGGATGGACAGAAGGGCAGGGGACACTCAGGGAATCAGGAAAAGGACCAGCCCAAGGAGCCAGTGACCCCACTAAAAAGCCACCTTAGAAATGACAATGCAGCTTGTCTTGGTAAGAAATTTCTTCCCTTCTGAAGGGAAGAGACCCAGGGCTTGTCCTCCATCCCAGCACCGAGGACTTCCTTGTTCCGAGTTCTGTACCCTTCCTGACACTCTGATGACATGGGGCAAGGGGTGGCAACATTTAGCTTCTCCTGTCTGGAGTGGAAACATACCTATTCAGAATGGCCACAGCAAGAGGCCACATGCCTGCCAGGCTGAGGACACACATCCATCCCTGCCTTCTACTGACAGGGAGGTTGCCAGGTGGCTGAGCACAGGACCAGGCAGAGTACAGAGTCAAAGCACAGTTGTCACCACGTGCACTTTATTGAATCCACTGTGGACAGGTGTGTGTGTCACATCTGCATACAATATGGGATGAAGGGTCAGAGCTGCAGAGGCAGGGTGAGGGGCAGCAGTGGACAGTGGAGCACATGGCAGGACTAGAATCCAGAATGTGAGACCCTCTCTGAAATGGCCTGAACGACAGCCATGGAGGTGGTGGTGATGACGATGATGACAATGATGACGGTACAGATGCTGAAGACCAGAGCGCTGATGTTCAGGCACTTGGCAGTGGAGGCATAGGCCTGAGCCCCAGTCATGTCGCCCACCATCTTCCTGTCCCTAGACTGGAGAAGAGCAGATGGTAAGGGCTCCTGGTGCCAGGCAGCTGAAAGCCAGGTGTTCTGACCTGGATCTCCCAGTTGCTGCCAGGCCTACTACAAGCTACCCTTCCTGAGGTCAGGGACGCGCCTGCTTTCAGACACTCAGACTGTCCAGGGTGTTTCAGCACTGGCTCCTCACACCACCATAGGGACTCACTCTCCCATGAGTCCTCTGGACACTTTACAGACAACCTGGGGCCCCAGATGACAGTGTGAGGGGGGATTTTCAGTAGGGAAAATTCCTCTGGCTCAAGGATTCCCCAGGCAGCTTCACCTTCTGTCTGCCCAGGAGAGTCCTCAAGAAAAACTCATCACATTCAGAACACACACACACACACACACACACACACACAGAGGAAGGGACGCACATAAGCTCTCACACACAAAAGGTCCCACAACCCCCAAATGCCAATGTGGGTAGATGAAGCCTCAGGCTCACCCACATCTTCCTGGACCATCATCCCTTCCCCACCTCCATCACACTTACCTTCACGGAGTAGGCATAGGCAATGAAACCCAGGCAGCAGAAGTTCATGAAGAGCGTGTTGAACAGGGACCAGACGATGTGGTCAGGCAGGGAGACCTCGCTGGGCATGTTGATCACAGTGGTCCTGACAGCAGTTGAGCCATGGGGTCCTCCAAGTTCATCCACCTCATATTCCTCTTTGATCCTCTCATAGTTTGGAGGAAGTCCCACGTTGGTGGTCACCAAGGCTTGAGAAGCGTGGTTCATGGTACCCAGCAGAGACGGGCTGTGAAGAGTGAAGGATGAACTGTTTGTGGACCTAACTCTTCCCTGCAGTTTCAGTTTCTGCGAAGTTTCCTTTTCCTGAATTCTGACTTAATGAGCATTGGCTGAGGACTGAGAGGGGAGGAACTAAATTTGGAGGATCAAATTACTCTGGGGAAGGATGGCAGGAAGGGCGAGGGTCAGAGGAGCTTCCTGTCCAGGAACTCAATTCAGGAATTGTTCCAGGACCACCCTCCCTCCCCACACACCTCCCTGTTTAGATAGATAGGAAGGGCCTTGGGGCTTTCCCCAGGCTCTGAGTCTCCCCAGCCCAGACCAGCAGTTGCAGCACCTCTCTGTCCCTGATCCGCGCCCCAGCCAGGCCCCACACTGCTCTCTATTTACTCTTCCACACCCACAGAACTCCAAAGCTGACCCTCACTGTGAGGGCTTCCTCTGCTGAAATTCATGTCCTTCTCAGAGGGTGGCTGGAGAGAGCAACTGGATTCGCTCGCTGTGACTCCCACCTACATGTCAGGGACCCAGCGGTCAGTGTGGCTGACCACTGGACTTTGCCACTCACTAGTATTGGAAGACTGGATGATTTCAGGTTATATGGTCACAGTCTTGAATGCCCAGAATGGCATACTTATACTGCCCAGATCCATTTCCCCCTGCCCCATCACTTCCCTGCATGGCCTTACAAGTTTGTTTCCTGGGGAAAAAAAAATGTTTTTTTCTTTATTTTTTTAAAAGGATTTCTTTTATTTATTTATTTATTTATTTATTTATTTATTTATTAGAGAGAGAAAGAGGCAGATAGACGGAGAATGAGAATGGGTGCACCAGGGCCTCTACCCACTGCAAACGAACTCCAGACGCATATACCACCTTGTGCATCTGGCTTTACGCGGGTTCTGGGGAATCGAACCTGGGTCCTTAGGCTTCTCACACAAGCAGCTTAACCGCTAAGCCATCCCTCCAGCCCTACAAGCATCTTTTGACTCCATTTGGAGGGTGGAGGATGACTGCACCTAGGTATGTATGGCATACCTATGGCACCACCCTTATAGCACAGACTTAGTCCTGTCAGTAAAGCGTGCCAAGCTGGGCATGCGGGTGCATGTCTTTAATCCCAGCACTTGGGAAGTAGAGGTAGTGAAATGTGGTGTTGGGGGTTAGGAAAGTCCTTGAACCCTAAACCCTAGGTTCGTGTGGCAGACAGCTTCAGGTTCTCTGAGATTAACTTCCAAACCAGGCACAGTAATGGAAGAAGGGATATTATTTATTGAAGCTTACAGATCCAGGGAAGTTCCATAATGGTAGAAGAAGCTGGCCTGCTCTTACAGGACCAGCAGAGAGAGGGAAACCAAAAGCCACATAGCACAGCACACTTCAGGAACCCCTGGTGGAACTAGGCACTTTGCATATCTTTAGATTGAAATTGTACACCCACTACCATACCTTAGGGCTGAACTCTAAGATCCACCCAGTGACACTGCCTCCAGCCAGGTGGCTGCAGATGCAAACTACAAACTAATAAAACACTGAATATATTGGGGGACATCTATTCAAACTACCACAGTTCATGTTTACTTTTTAAAATTTTTTGTTGTTGTTTTTTGAGGTAGGGTCTCACTCTGACCCAGGCTGAATTAACTATGTAGTCTCAGGGTGGCCTCGAACTCACAGCAATCCTCTTGCCTCTGCCTCCTAAGTGCTAGGATTAAAGGTGTGCGCCACCACGCCCAGCTTAATATTTTATTTTTATTTATTTATTTGAGAGGGAGAAACACAGGGAGAGAGAGAATGGCCTCTAGCCACTGCAAATGAACTCTAGACACATGTGCCACCTTGTGTATCTGCCTTATGTGGGTCCTGGGAATCGAACTGAGGTCCTTTGGCTTTGCAGGCAAGTGCCTCAACCTCTAAGCCATCTCTCCAGCCCTCATGTTTACTTTTAACCAAAGAATTGAATAAAAGAAGGCTGAGAAGGATAATTATTAAATTATCATACTTATTTAGAGAAGTACAAAACCATGGGAAGGAAAATGAATACACCCACGTGGCCTGAGAGCCCACGTGGAAAGGCTAGAAAAACATAGAGGACAGAAAAGAAAGTACAAAGAGCTCTTGCCATGTAGAGGGCAAGAGGGGATAAAGAGCCCATGTGGAAAGTAAGGATTAGGGGTTTCTCCCCTCTGTCCCAACTGGGCCACGCCAAAGAGAAAACTCACCCAGCAGCTGGAGGTTCACAAGTGGTCAAGCAGCCCAGAGAGAGAGATTGCCCTCCCCTGTTAAGACGTATTTACAACACCCTTCTGATGGTGGGTTTCACCTTCTGGCTCAGATGAGCCAGCTGATTGGTCTGGGCTAGAGACTGGCTCAGGAAGAGGCCAGCCAGGACACCAAGTTCTGGGGTCTAAGCTTGACCAACCACAATGTCAGAATTCTAGAAAAGACCTCCCTCCCAGGGAGGAGCTCAGGTATGGAAAAACAGATCTAGGGAACTAGACAAGAAATAAGAAGTCAGATCAAGCCGGGCGGGCGTGGTGGCGCACGCCTTTAATCCCAGCACTCGGGAGGCAGAGGTAGGAGGATCACTGAGAGTTCGAGGCCACCCTGAGACTACATAGTTAATTCCAGGTCAGCCTGGACCAGAGTGAAACCCTACCTCGAAAAACCAAAAAAAAAAAAAAAAAATCAGATCATCCTTTGATCTCTAGCAAGTGCAGACCTTACTGCCTTTTCAGGGGCCCCAGTCACCCTAACTGCCTGACAAAGCTCCCTGACTCCCTTTTATTCCTCTCTTGAGAAGATACTACAACTGCTGTTAGATGAGAGGACAATGATTGAGGATTGCCGTGAGTTCGAGGCCACCCTGAGACAACATAGTGAATTCCAGGTCAGCCTGAGCTACAGTAAGACCCTACCTCAAAAAACAAAAATTAAAATAAAATAAAATATGCCACCAATCAGGAATGGTAGCCCATACCTAGAGGGAGGTGGAGATAGGAGGATTACTGAGTTTGAGACCAGCCTGGGGCACAGAGTGAATTCCAGGTCAGTCTGGGCTAGAGTGAAACCCTGCCTTAAAAAAAAAAAAAAAAAAAAAAAAAAAAAAAAAAAAAAAAAAAAAAAAAGCGGGCCAGATAGATTGCTCAGTCAAAGGAGCTTGCTTGCAAAGCTTGACAGTCTGGGTTCAATTCCCTAGTACCCACATAAAGTCAGATGCACAAAGTAGCATAATGTGGTAGTTTGAATATATGTCCCCCAATATATTCAGTGTTTTATTAGTTACAGTTTGCATCTGCAATCACCTTGCTAGAGGCAATGTCACTGGGGGCTGGTCTTAAGGTGTGGGTTTGAGATTCCGTTGTAAAGATATGCAAATGTGCCTAGCAGGAGTTCCTGAAGTGTGCTGTGTGACTTTTTGGCTGTAGTTTTGCTCTGTGTGCTGTGTGGCTGGGGGCTTTGCTCTCTCTGCTTGGCCATGTGAGAGCAGGTCGCTTCTTCTGCCATTATGGAACTTCCCCTGGATCTGTAAGCTTCAATAAATAATATCCCTTCCTCCATAACTGTGCCTGGTCTGGAAGTTCATCTCAGCGAACCTGAAGCTGTCTGCTACACATGCATCTGGAGTTCATTTGCAGTGGCAGTAGGTCCTGGCACACCCTTTCTTTCTTTCTTTCTTTCTTTCTTTCTTTCTTTCTTTCTTTCTTTCCTTCCTTCCTTCCTTCCTTCCTTCTCCTTCTTTCTCTTCTTCTTGCAAATAAATAAAATAATTAAAAACAAACCAAAAGGGCTGGAAAGATGGCTTAGCCATTAAGGAACTTGCCTGCAAAGCCAAAGGACTCAGGTTTGACTCCCCAGGACCCACATAGTCCAGATGCACAAGGGTGTGCATGCGTCTGAAGTTCATTTGCAGTGGCTAGAGGCTCTGGCATGCCCTCTCTCTCTCTCTCTCTTCCTCTCTCTACCTGCCTATTTCTGTATCTCTCTCTCTCTCAAATAAACAAATAAAAATAAAATATTTTTTAAAAATAAATAAGATTTTTAAAAATGGGGGCTGGAGAGATGGCTCAGTAGTTAAGGTGCTTGCCTGCAAAGTGTAAGGACCTGGGTGCAATTCCCCAGGACCCATGTAAGCCAGATGCACAAGGTGACGCATGCGTCTGGAGTTCATTTGCAGTGGCTAGAGGACCTGGCATGCCCATTCTCTGTCTCTTTCTCTCTCTGTCTCTCTCAAAATAAATAAATAGAGCTGGAGAGATGGCTTAGCAGTTAAGGCGCCTGCCCCCTAAGCCTAAGAACGCTGGTTCCAATCTCCAGAGGTTCCAATCTCCAGGTCCCACGTTTAGCCAGATGCAAAATGACGCAAGGGCACAATGCCACACTTGACCACAAGGGGGGCACACACATCTGGATTTCGTTCACAGCAGCTGAGAGACTGCTGGCGTGCCCATTCTCTGTCTCCCTCTCCCTTTCTGTCTGTCTCTCTCTGTGTCTCTCTCCAAAAATAAATAAAAAATAATTTAAAAAAATTTAAAAATAAATAAATAAATTAAATTAAAAAAAAAAAAACAGGCTGGACATGGTGATGCTTACCTTTAATCCCAGCACTCAGGAGGCAGAGGTAAGAAGATCACTGTGAGTCTGAGGTCAGCCTGAGACTACATAGTGAATTCCAGGTCACCTGGGCTAGAATGAGACCCTACCCTAAAAAAAAAAAAAAAAAAAAAAAAAAAAAGATTTGGAGATAAAGAACACTTCCTGTACAAGCATGAAGGCCTGAGGAGGTCTCAGAGTGCCCTAGTTTAGATCTCCAGGACCCACAGAAGCAGCTAGGCATGGCCACATGTGTCTATAATCCCATTCCTATGAGAAGCAGAAACCAAAGAATTGGGGCTCCTGGACAAAACAAACCAGCAAGATTTGGAATCAGTAAAAGACTCTAGATCTAAGCTCAGTGATTAAAGACGCTTGCAAAGCCTTCCATTTGTGTTCAAATGCCCAATACCCACATAAAGCCATATGCACAGATTGGTGTGTGTGTCTAGAGTTCATTATAGTGGCAAGAAGACCTGGAGCACCCAAACTTTCTCTTTCTATCTCATACATTCGTTAATTAATTAAATAAGAAACTCTGGTTGAACAATGAAGGGGTGGAAGAGTGATAGAGGAAACACCTGGCATTCCCCTCTGGCCACCGCAGGAAGAATGCCCCACTGCAGGTGATCACGTGGAACACCATGTGTGTTAGAGTCTTGGACCCCACTTTCCACTCCAACTGGCCAAAAAGGAGATCTTTCTTCAAAGGGCCTGCTCACTCAATGAGGGATCTAGCAATGGGTCTCCTTCCCTGAGCACAGGCCCATACCCCCACAAGGACACTTCCCACTGGCCAGACTGTCACTCCCCATAAACATGAGCCTAAAAGGCCTGGTGCCTTAATGATAAATGTTTAACCCAATCAGCCCCTGACAGTCACAAAAAGTTACCAAAAAAAAAAAAAGGTAGTAGCTGAGCCAGGCAAGAACTTGGAAAAGATGCTTCAGGCTGCAACTTCTGTGTATTACAATTGTGACTTTGAAAAGAAAAAAAAGGAGAAAGAGAGAGAGAAAATTAAATGTCCCCTGTAGATAGTAGCAGTAATGAAAGTCACTTAAAAAGGAGTCCTTGGCTAGAGAGATGGCTTAGCAGTTAAGGCGTTTGCCTGCAAAGCCAAATGATCACAGTTTGTTTCTCCAGGACCCACGTAAGCCAGATGCACAAGGTGGCGCATACATTTGGAGTTCCTTTGCAGTGGCTGGAGGCCCTGGCGTGCCCATTCTCTCTCTCTCTCTCAAATAAATAAATAAATTTTTTTTTTTTTGAAAAGGAGCCCTCCCGAGAGGCACCTCCTAGGCTTGTTTCCTCTGTGGACAGAAGGGACATTTTTGGTTTTCTGTTTGTTTGTTTTTGAAATTTTATTACTATTACTTTTTTATTTATTTGAGAGAGAGAGAGGCAGAGAGAGACAGAATCTCTCCAACCCCAAAAATATATATATACACACACATATATAATATATAATATATATATTTGTTTGTTTGTTTTTCGAGGTAGGGTCTCACTCTAGCCCAGGCTGACCTGGAGTTCACTCTGTATTCTCTGGGTGGCTTTGAACTCATAGGGATCCTCCTAACTTGGCCTCCCAAGTGCTGGAATTAAAGACATGTGCCACTATGCTCAGCTCCAAAATTTTTTTTTATTTTTCGAGGTAGGGTCTCACTCTAGCTCAGGCTGACCTAGAATTCACTATGTAGTCTCAGGGTGGCCTTGAACTCACTGAAATCCTCCCACCTTTGCCTCCCAAGTGCTGGGATTAAAGGTGTGTGCCACCACACCCAGCAATAAAAATATTTTTAAAAATTTTTTAATTGACAACTTCCATAATTATAGACAATATCCCATGATAATTCCTCCCTCCCCCCCACTTTCTCCTTTGAAACTCCACTCTCCATCATATCCCCTCCCCCTCTCAATCAGTCTCTTTTCATTTTGATGTCATGATCTTTTCCTCCTATTATGATGGTCTTGTGTAAGTAGTGTCAGGCACTGTGAGGTCATGGATATCCAGGCCATTTTGTGTCTGGAAGAGTGCATTGCAAGGAATCCTATCCTTCCTTTGGCTCTTAAATTCTTTCCACCACTTCTTCTGCAATGGATCCTGAGCCTTGAAAGGTGTGTTAGAGATATTTCAGTGCTGATCACTCCTCTGAGAAGGGACATTTTTGTAAAGAATGTCCCAAGAAACCATGCATGGTGGTGCATGCCATTAATCCCAGCACTCGGGAGGCAAAGATAGGAGGATCACCATGAGTTCGAGGCCACCCTAAAAATACAGAGTGAATTCCAGGTCAGCGTGGGCTAGAGTGAGACCCTCTCTCAAAAAAAACAAAAAACAAACAACAACAACAACAAAAAAAAAAGACTAAGGACAGATTTGTCAGATCACATTTCAATAAAATTAACCCCCTTTTCTTTTCTGGCTTGCCCAGGCTAATTAATTCTGGTGTTAACATTAACTTCCCAGTTCTGTACTGGGTGACCTCATTATGCCAGCTGCACCCCCTTGTTTCTTTCTTACCATACTGTCCCTCATGCAGAACAGCCACCAAGGGTAAGTGCTTATAACTGACTACAGTTCCTAAGCTATCTAGTGCACTCTTAGATGAGGACCATTTGAAAATCAAACAACTAATTTCTCAACCCATCTTTCCCCATCACAACAACAACTCCTTTCGGCCATGGTCTTTGGAACAACTATTATGTTCCAGGGTTTTATTTAGCCAGGGCCATGGGTGGAGATATAATATCTTCTGGACCCATCCAAAGCCCTGCCTTGCCCAGCTCAGGAGCGGTTTTTCTCTGTGGAAGCTCAGTAGACCTATGTCTTCCTATTACCTGGGCCAGACTTTGCACTATCATATTTCTAAATCCTAATGTCCAGTTGGCCTCAGCTGAGCAGCCCTTACAGGCTCCCCTAATGGGCCTCACTTGATACATCTGAACTCCAGTTTGTTTGTTTGTTTTTAAATTTTATCATTATTATTTATTTGAGAGATAGAGAGAGTGAGAGAAAGAGGCAGACAGACAGAGTAAGAGAGAGAAAGGGAGAGAATGGGCACACCAGGGCTTTCAGCAGCTGCAAATGAACTCCAGACGTGTGTGCCCCCTTGTGTGCATATGCGACATTGTGCGCTTGCTTCACTGTGCATTTGGCTTACGTGGGACCTGGAGATTCGAACATGAGTTATTAGGCTTCTCAGGCAAACGCCTTAATGTCTAAGCCATCTCTCCAGCCCTGCGCTTCAGTTTTTTTTTTTTAATATTTTTTTTATTTGAGAGAGACAGAGAGAGAGAGAGAGACAGAGGAAGAGACAGAGAGAGGCGCCAGGGCCTTTACAGCCACTATGAATGAATTCCAGACACGTGCACCCCTTTGTGTGCATGTGCAACATTGCGTGCACAACCATGCCCGGCTGTTGTTTTTTTTTTAGCTCCAAGGTAGGGTCTCATGCTAGCTCAGGCTGACCTGCAATTCACTATGTAGTCTCAGAGTGGCCTTGAACTCAAGGCGATCCGATCCTCCTACCTCTGCCTCCCAAGTGCTGGGATTAAAGGCATGCGTCACCACGCCCAGCCTTGGCTGTTTGTTTTTTTAAGCTAGATAGGTATGGTGGTTTGAATCTTGTCCTTTTATAAGCTTATATGTTCTGAATGCTTGGTCCCTGGTGGCAGTTTGGGAGGTGGAGCCTTGCTGGAGGAGGTGTGTTGATGGAGGGTGGGCTTAAGGGTGTTACAGCCAGCTTCCCCTTGCAAGAGCTCAGCTTATTTTTGCTACTCTCTTTCACCTGTTGTGGCAAAATGTGATGCCATGCTTTCCCCTGCCATCATGAAGTTTCCTCTCAAGACTGGAAGCCAAAATAAAACCATCAGTTGCCTTTGGCTGGTCATTTTATCCCAGCAACGGGAAGATAATGACAACAGTTCCCACTGGATCCTGCTAGGCTGCCTTTGTGGGTTTCAGCCACCCACCAAGGCCCATTTCCCAATCCCTGAGGAAGGAGTTTGAACTGATGACATCAAAGCTCACCTTCTTTGTCATCATTAATTCCTGTGGAAGAAAAAAGGACAAAAATAACCTCAAGTGCATACATGATAGCAAGTATCACAATGTGGTTGCACCATGATGTGGTTTGGAAAATGCTAACTTTTGTGTGATTCATTTTCCTGACTTTTATAATATGTAATTCTAACCATGGCTGTGTTCACTGTGGGCTCACAATGTCACAGATTTTCTTACTATTAAGTCTTTTGTCTCACAACCAGAAAAATTAAGCACACAGACAATAAGGAAGAAGACCAAGGAGACGTATTGATAAAAAGATGGCAAAGCCTTGGGCTGGAGAGATGGCTTAGTGGTTAAGGCATTTTCCTGCAAAGCCAAATGCTCTTGGTTAGATTCTTCAGGACCCATGTAGGCCATATGCACAAGGGGGTGCGTGCATCTGGAGTACATTTGTAGTGGCTGGATGCCCTGGCATGCGCTCTCTCTCTCTCTCTCTCTCAAATAAATAAAGAAAATATTTTTAGAAGATGGAGAAGCCTCAGAGTGTCAGGGCAAGCAAGCTTAGAGTTTTAGAAAGGATCCAAGGAAAGAAAAAGAAAAGAAAAAAGAAAGCAAAATAAGTTACCCTTTTTGAGTTAGAGCTCAGAGAAGCAAACAGACTCAGCAGGGAGTGTCTGTGAGCAACTGCAGTGAAGGAGGGGCTTTCTGAGAGGAAAATGAAATGTTATTTTATTACACTGATGTATATTTATCCCACCTCAGTAGCATGTCTTTAGGTGAGGGGTGGTCCCTTGACCAGGCAAGTGATTGGCAGGTTCCACCCAGGACCAGAGGACTTTGTTCCTCTGGTCAGAAAAAAAGTGTCTGTTCCCTTTTATAAGGTATTTTAAATCGTATGGAGGGGAGATGGTAATTTTTCCCTCTCTAATATTACCAGAACAGGCTGGGCGTGGTGGCGCATGCCTTTAATCCCAGGACTTGGGAGGCAGAGGCAGAAGGATCACCAGGAGTTCAAGGCCACCCTGAGACTACATAGTGAATTCCAGATCAGCCTGAGCTAGAATGAGACCCTACCTCAAAAAAGAGAGAGAGGGAGAGAACTTATCTCTAATATTACCAGGGGAACAGGGAACAGGAGGTTGAGTCCATCCACCTACCTACTACAACAGTATTTCAGAAGTCAAATAATATGTTTACCCAGCATGGCACAGAGGCATTGTGGTGAAAAATTAGCGCTCATCCCAAAGTTGTGGCTACTTCATGCTGTGTTGTCATGTATAGTAAGCAGTTGGGAAGGTTTCCAGGCTTCTGCCACCATCACCTTTTTTTCTTAAAATATTTTTATTTAATAGTGAGCAGAGGGAGAGAGAGAGGTAGGGAGAAGAGAGTATGGGCACACCAGGGCCTCTTGCATATGCAAATGAACTCCAGACACATGCTCCACTTTGTGCATCTGGCTTTAGGTGAATACTGAGGAGTGGAACTTGGGCCAGCATGCTTTGCAAGCAAGTGCTTTTTGCCACTGAGCCATCTCCTCAGCCTGCCTCTTTTCTTATGTTGACAGCGATGTTGCTCTTTCTGAGGCCTTAGTCTCCTGCCATATTGGTGAGCTGTGAGGGCTTTGCCACATCCAGACTTCCATGTCTGTTCTATCCTCACGTCTCTTCATACAGAAGGCTAGTAGGCTATCTGTGCAGCCCTTGGTGTATGGAGATCACCCCTCCTCAAGTGAGTTTGTAATCAGCCTGCCAGGAAGGAAGACATCCCAAAAAGACACTTGTGCCATTTCCTTTGGCTATCAGACTTTTGAAACAATGAACTCCAAGAAACGAAAATTTCCCCAGGCATCTCATGCTATGAAAAAAAGGCAGGGTGTCTGGTGTCACCAAGTGTGGGAGGGGTTCCCAGAAAGAGATTTCAAGCATTGCTGGCAACTTGGGAGACCACTTAACAGGAGAGGCTGGTACCCAAACAGTGATGTGCAGGACTATGCCTTAACAGGGACTGCTCAGCTGATACATACCTCTAGTCCTCTATTCAAACCTAGGCCTCAGGTCAGGACCCCAGACATGGACTTGGGAGGGTCAGTGGGCCTCTCTGTACCTCTTTCCAGTATGGCCACATTGAATAAATCTCCTTTTCCTACCTTTCACTATTAATTTAGTTTATTGAGGCTAGGTGGCCAAGCCTGGTATATTGTGGCTGCCAGGGCACAGGCTTTGACCCTAACTCTGGTAACAGGCTGGAGAGAGGTCCCTTCCCTGTCCAACTTATTCTCTCACACGTGTGATATATTAACTTTTCCTAGGAAAACCTGAACAGACATCCGTTCACCCCAGATAGGGCACCAACAACATGCCAAAAGTAACAATTCCACCGACGTTCAATGTTGGCAAACCAATGAGTTTATTGGGGTTGCTTCCCCAGTACAGGTGAGGGGTTACTTACAGAAGCATGGATGACTCCAGACAGCTGCATCGCTGCAAAACCCCACCCCGCCATGAATGATAACCTTGTGGAAGTTGCGTCATGGAGTCGCCCTTTTACTTTCTATATATTCTATTATCACCCAAGACCACTTGTAGCTGGAGGGGGGTTCAGGAAGGAATTCTAGGTACCTCCCCTCCTCTATCCACCAGGGAATGTCAATACCTCCATTGCCATCACCATACAAAGCCGGCTACAAGCTGAAGTTCCTGGGACAGTAAGGAATCCCGTAGAAGCCTTCATCATTACACTGCTAGATGTTCACTTTTTTTTTTTTTTTTAATGGTGTCAAGGTGAGGGAGTTATACTTCTTCCTCTCTTTGATGTGTCCATAAATTCTTGGATCTGGTTTTCCTGATATGCTTTTAATGCACACATGTGCCCTTACGTCCCAATTCACCCTGAAATCAAACACAACCGTTTTGTATTTTGGTGAGTGCAAAGCCAAAATAAACACAGCAGCCAAGACATCAAAGAGTGAAGAAAGATTTATTACTTGCAGCAGATAAGGACTACAGTGACTTCACTAAAGTGTGTAGGGGTCATCTCTAAAGTACTATTCAGGAAACAAAGGAAGCTTGAGGACTTATTGAGGATGTCTACACTTTTGTTTGTTTGTTTGTTTGTTTGTTTGTTGTTGTTTTTTGATTTTTCGAGGTAGGGTCTCACTCTAGTTCAGGCTGACCTGGAATTCATTATAGTTTAAGGGTGGCCTCGAACTCATGGTGATGCTCCTACCTCTACCTCCTGAGTGCTGGGATTAAAGGCGTGCGCCACCATGCCCAGCTACACTTTTTTTTTGTTGTTGTTGTTGTTGGTTTTTTTTTCTGAGGTAAGCTCTTGCTCTAGCTCAGTTTGACCTGGAATTCACTATGTAGTCTCAGGGTGGCCTTGAACTCTCTGCAATCCCCCTTCCTCTGCCTCCGAGTGCTGGGATTAAAGGCATATGCCATCACGCCCAGCTTAGGTCTACACATATTTATATTGGGATGAGCTAATTCCAAGGCATGCTCAGTTGAGTTCACGCTTTAAAAAAAAAAATACCTTATTTTTATTTATTTATTTGAGAGAGAGAGAGGGAGGGAGGGAGAGAGAATGGGCGCACCAGGGCTTCCAGCCAATGCAAACAAACTCCAGATGCATGTGTCACCTTGTGCATCTGGCTTTATGTGGGCCCTGGGGAATCAAACCAAGGTCCTTTGACTTTGCAGGCAAACACCTTAACCACTAAACCATCTCTCCAGCTCGACACTTTTTTTTTTGGGGGGGGGGTTCAAGGTAGGGTCTCACTCTAGTCCAGGCTGACCTGGAATTCACTATGAAGTCTCAGGGTGGCCTCGAACTCACAGCGATCCTCCTACCTCTGCCTCCTGAGTGCTGGGATTAAAGGCATGTACCACCAAGCCCTGCTTCTGACACTTTTTTAAAAAGATAAAACAGCAGACACATTTTTGTGCATACTTAAGCTTAAAGTTATGGAACACATATGGAAAATATTAGAAATGTCTCTGGGCATGCTCAGCTTGCAACATAAAACTTTAGCTAAAAATAAAAGATGGAATGGGGATGGAGAAATGACTTAGTGGTGAAGGCGCTTGCCTTCAAAGCCTAAGGATCCAGGTTCAACCCCTCAGAACCCATGTAAGCCAGATGCACAAGGTGGTACATGTGTCCTGGAGTTCTATTGCAGTAGCTGGAAGCCCTGGTATGCCAATTCTCTTAAATAAATAAATAAATATAAATTTTTAAAAAGATGGGATGTTTTGAAGGTGCATTAGCACAGGAGTCTATCTCAAAGGGTATCCCTTGCTCAGTCACTAACAACCCCAATACATTTATAGAGTGACACCCTTGTTGCTAACATGAATAAGTCATGTGTCAGTCTTGTCACATGCAGTGCCAGACAGATGGTGCCTTACATGTGTCTACTCAGGTGTGAAGTCATCCTCTACCCTCAAAATGGAGTCAAAGTGGCTTGTAAAATGGAGTGTTTGAAGGCAGGGCACCGTCTGCAAAACCACTGTTTTACACTTTATAGAGCAATTTAGGGCAGGGAACATACTAATCTCCATGTTGTCTCTCTTCCCAGTGCAGCCACATTAAAATATGTCTCCTGGGTTGGAGAAATGGCTTAGTGGTTAAGGCATTTGCCTTCGAAGTCAAAGGATCCCGGTTCGATTCTCCAGGACCCACGTAAGCTAGATGCACAAGGGGAACATGCATCTGGAGTTCGTTTGCAGTGGCTGGAGGCCCTGGAGTGCCCATTCTCTCTCTGTCTGCCTCTCTTCTGTCTCTCTGCTTGCAAATAAATAAATAAAAAAATTAAATATATATATATATATATCTCCTGCCAGATGTGGTGGCACACACCTTTAATCCCAGCACTCGGGAGGCAGAGATAGGAGGATCGCTGTGAGTTCGAGGCCACCCTGAGACTACATAGTGAATTCCAGGTCAGCCTGAGCTAGAGTGAGAGCCTACCTCGGAAAAGCAAAAAAAAAAAAACAAATAAAATAAAATATGTCTCCTTGTCCTGCTTTTTTTGTTTGTTTGTTTTTTGTTTTTGTTTTTCAAGGTAGGGTCTCACTCTAGCTCAAGCTGACCTGGATTTTAGTGTGTAGTCTCAGGGTGGCCTCAAACTCACGGCAATCTTCCTACCTCTGCTCCCAAGTGCTGGGATTAAAGGCGTGCACCACCACACCCGGCCTTGTCTTGCTTTTTTGTTTGTTTGTTTGTTTGTTTGCTTGTTTTTGTTTTTGTTTTTCAAGGTAGGTTTCACTCTAGCCCAGGCTGACCTGGAATTCACTATGTAGTCTCAGGGTGGCCTTGAACTCACGGTGATCCTCCTACCTCTGCCTCCCAAGTGCTGGGATTAAAGGCGTGTGCCACCACACCCGGCTTTTGTCCTGCTTTTAACTTGTACTGTGGCTCTTTTCATTGGCTTATTGATGACGAGTGGATGAACCTACTTTATTTAGGCTGTCAGGGCACAGACTATGGCCCTAACTCCAGTCATTGCCCTTTGCTGGCCCGTGTCCATCAGTGATGATGGAATTAAAGGTTGCATTTCTGTGTCTACATTCCCCAAACAGTGCCTCTACCTGGCACTCAACACTAAGTGGACTCCCAGTGGTGGGTCGACAGTAGCCCACTGTCTTCCAGCAGGTACTATCTGTCCTGCAAGACCAGATAAGGGAAGGAACTGGAGGCTGGGGGAGGCTGGGACAGCATTCCTAGCAGGCTCTGGCGGTGCGGGGGAGGAGGGGAGGGGGGAGGGGGGGAGAAGGTGGGAACTGCTCTGCCATCCTCCCAGGGTGAGACATTGCTTTGTTTAGTCTCTGACCTTAGGTAGTGGGGGAGCAGCTTTGAAGACTTCTTAACCGGCTGACTACACTACAATGTCCTAAGGGCGTCAACCCAGTGGGAGGTTGGTTTCTGTTCCAGTTACACCTTTGGAGTTTGGGGAGTGACTGCTTGGGCTGCCGGGCCCCCACTGTCAGTGCACCGACATGTACAATGCCCTGCTGATTAGCACCGTCCCCCCCCCCCCCGCCCCAGACATACACACAGATGTGCACAAGTTCATCCAGGAAGGAGAAGTTGGAGGGATGCTCAGCCTGGGAGACTGTGGCCTGGCTCCTGTCCCCAGCAGTGCCTGACAGTCCCCCAACCTCAGGACAGTTGCCCAAGCAGTGTTCACCTGATCCACTGGGAAGGACTGAGGGGATGGGAACACACTCAAGGCCTAGGAGTGACAGTGTCCCTGGTCCTGGACTCTAATCTCATTCAGTCACGGGGCCATGTCTGAAGCTGAGTTATCTGAGGCCTCAATGGCCATGAACTTTTATGGCACTATCCCCCTGGGTCCTGCTCAAAACCTGCCTTCCCAGACTGGTGGAAATGGAACTATCCTCCGTGGCTTTCAGGGTACCGTCTGGGCTAGTCTCTCTCCAATATAACAGCTCCCCCACTGAGCTGTCTCTCATCATCAAGTTTTATCTCTCCCTCTCTCTAGCTCTCTTTCTCTCTCTCCCTAAAAGGCCAGCAGGGACCCGCCCAGGTCACGTGGCCTCCGCCTCCGCCCGAGCGCTGCTGCAAGCCGGTGGTAGGGGGCGCTCGGGCCCCCGAGCCTCCTCGTGGACTCGGTGTCCACCACCCACTGCCCCCAGCTCTCTGCTCTTCTCCGCTTGCTTACCGTGAAATAAACCCTAGAATTCCTGCAAGAGGCAGGTGGGAGCGGTGGAAGAGGTCACCAACTCTTTTGGCAGCATCCTGGGGGCGGTGCATCCGAATTCTGCATCCTTCTTTGGAGGCCTGGGAACATAGGTGACCCATGAAATCCACCTTGTCTGGAATAGCCAGATACCAGTAAGAAAGCTCTTATGTAGCACACCGGTCAGCTGCTGCTCACCGCAGGAGGGCAGACACCTGCCAAGTGAGGACACACACGCCCAGCACCCCCTCAACACAGAGAGGTTTCTGGTGGGCCGAGTACAGAAGCAAGTGGAGAACAGAATTACAGTACAGCCATACATTTTATTGAATTCACTGTGGACAGACGTGTGAGTGTAACATCTGCATAGACTCAGGGGATGAAGGGTCAGGGCTTCAGCAGCCAGGTGAGGGGAAACTGAGGTCTCTGGAGGAAATGGCAGGTCTAGCCCCTACAATCTGCTCTTCTGTGAAGTAACTGCTCGCATGCTTGCCACGACGGAGCTGATGGTGATGATGATGAAAATAACAGCCATGACGATGCTTCCAACCAGCGCGCTGATGTTCAGGCTCTTAGCAGTGGAGGCATAAGACCCGGCCCCAGCCATGTCGCCCACCATCTTCCTGTCCCTGGACTGGAGGAGACCAGATGGTGAGGAACCCTGAACAGATCCTCTGAGAGCCAAGATGCAACCAGAACCCCAGGATGCAACTTATGTGGGCCGGAGGTTTCTTCTCTTCTGTAAGGCCTTTGGAATGAAGAATCCCTGGGGTTCTGTACCCTTCTTGTCTGGCCATCCTCTGACATGGGTAGGCAATGCTTGGACCCGCTCTTACTGAGATGGCCAGATACCTCAAGAAAGATCCTACCCAGGGTCAGCTACTGTCCCCAGCAGAAACCAGCCAAACTGAGGACATGTATGCCCTGCCCCTTTCAAACTGGGAGTTTGCCTAATGGGGTTGAGTACAAGCAGGGACAAGACAGTCACAGCACAGTTGTCACCACGGGATCTTTATTGAATCCATTGTGGACAGACGTGTGAGTGTAACGTCTGCATACAATGTGAGGTGAAAAGTTAGGGCTTCAGCAGCAGTAGGGAGATGGACAGCTGTGGACAGTGGAGCACAATGCAAGACTCTCTAAGAATATTTTTTTTGTGGACATACTTTGAATCGAAGCCATTGTCGTGCATACAAAGAACACACACCATCACAGAGTTAGACCCTCAGTACCTATCTGCCAAAAGTATCAGATACAATAATGATTATGGTCATAATGATGGAAATGAGTACAGCAGAGATGTTCAGGTGCTTGGCGGTGGAGGCATAGGGCTGGGTTCCAATCGTGTCACCCTAGACTTCCTGTCCCTAGACTGAAGGAGACCAAATGGTGAAGAGTCCCCGAGCGGTCATCTGAGAGCCAGGTGCTCTGACCTGGGTCCCACATTGTCTTCCCAGCCCACTGGTAGTCTTCCTCTCTTCCTCCTTCCTTCCCTTCCTCCCTCCCTCTCAAGTTTTTCTTCATGACAGTTGCAGACATGGGCACCTTGAAGGCCAAGAATCTAGACTTGTCAGAAGGAAAATGGAGAAACCAGTAATTTCGCCAGCTACACGCCTAGAGACTTAAGAGATTTCAATCCCACAACCAGCTCAAAGCTAGCCTGGGCCACACAGCAAGATCTTCTCCCTCTCCCTTTCTTCCGCTCCACCTTTTTCACGCCAGCCCTCAGATTGTTTTAGGGTTAACCCCACCATAGGGCTTTTTTTTTTTTCCTATGACCCCCTGGCACTTTCCATATATCCTAGGGTTACAATCTACAGATATATTCCACAAAGTGGGCAGTAGGGAAAATTCCTCCAGGCTGGGGTAGAGACAAAAGTCTGACCTGATGATTCCCTGGCAGCCTCATCTTGTGCCTGCCTGGGACAGTCCCCAAAAAATATCCCCAGAAAGGAATGTACATGAAGGGCCCCACAAATATCAAGTGCCATGTGGATAAGTGGAACCTCGGGCTCACACACACCTTGGACCATTGTTCCCCACCTCTACCATACGCACCTTCACGGAGTAGACATAGGCAAGGAAACCCAGGCAGCAGAAGTTCATGAAGATGGTGTTGAACGTGGACCAGACGACATAGTCCGGCATGACAGGCTCGTTTGGGATAGTAATCACAGTGGATGTCACAGGAACTTGGCTGTCCTCCTCCTTGGTCATGTTCTGTGCTTAGGGGAGGCTCTTGTTTCAAGGAAGGAGGGGTGCGAAGTGGAGTTCTGCTTGCTGATATATGTCATTTGTGGAGTAAGGTCCGGATGTTGGGGATGAGCCAGGTAGTGTTTGCCCACTTCTCAGTGGCCTCTTCCCCCTAGACCCCATAGTTCTGCTTTCTCAAAAGTTTCTGCTTCCTGGTGTTTGTAAATCAGTGGATTGTCTGGGGAGAGGATGTGGAAACAAACTGGCCGCTACGATGATGGGGTCCAGGGAAAAATGAGGGTTAGGGGGATTTCCCCATCCAGGAACCCAACTTGGGACTTGTCCCGAGCCCCACACCTACAACTTACAGTGGGGATCCTAGGACTTTCCCCAAACCTGGTGGTCTTCCCATGCCAGGCCAACAGTGTAACACTTCACTGTCCTTAATCAGGGCTCCAGTCAGGTCCCACACAGCCCTGCACTCTCCCAACCCCAGAGTTCCCCAAAGCCCCCCCCCCTCACTGAATGGGTGTCCTCTGATGAAATCCCTGTACTTCTCAGACTGACCTCCTGCAGGTTGAGGATGGCGAGAGCTGTAGCTCACTGTGACTCCTGTTGTCAGATACCCAAGCGTCAGTGTGACACTTCCAGCCCAGGGTCTAGACTGTGATGGCTAGCTGAAGAAGGGCTATCCTGAAGGATTCCCATTATGTGGCTACATCCTTAGAGTCCAAGGCTAGACTAATTTGCAGTCTTACCTTTCCTTCCCCTTACATTCCCCCATCCCCCGCCCCATCCATCTTTTTTTTTTTTTTTTTTTTTTTTTTTTTGGTTTTGCAAGGTAGGGTTTCACTCTGGTCCAGGCTGACCTGGAATTAACTATGTAGTCTCAGGGTGGCCTCGAACTCTCGCGATCCTCCTACCTCTGCCTCCCAAGTGCTGGGATTAAAGGCGTGCGCTACCACGCCCGGCCCGCCCCATCATTTTATTAAAGGTCTTGGTGTTTGGGGGAAACATCAAGTTTGATGGAGAGGGTCTGAACTATGACCACACCCAGTAGGGCTTAGGGAGGTGTGATGACCCTGTTGGCCAAGGTCTTACTGAAATTGCAGTCCTTTCCTCTTCCGGCCTCAGCTTACGCTCACAGAAAGATGGAGAAATCAGGTCAGAGAGAGATAGTTACCGGAAGTGATGAATGCACTGGTAAGTTTCCCCCTGAAAAATACAAACTAAGCTCTGGAAGTGACCCCTTTCCCCCCCAGTCCCTCCTTACCCTGCAGATGCTAAAATTCCTGCTCACTGCCCTGCTCTCAAAAACCCCAGGATCAATACTTCCTCAGAGGGAAGGCCACCAAGGACCTCCTTGTCCTGTCCTGTCATTCTGAACTGCTGGTGCTCTCACTACTGCCATCTTAACTGTACTCCAAGGCAGTTGTTGAGGACAAAGCAGTGTGGTGACTTGCACTGTCCAAGTGTGTGAAGTATAGAGCACAGAATGAATTTTTTTTTGAGGTAGGGTTTCACTACATGTAACCCAGGCTGACCTGGAACTCACTCTGTAGCCCAGCCTGGTCTTGAACTCCTGATGATCCTTCTACCTCAGCCTCCTAAGTTTATAGACATCAGCCACCACACCAGGCTTCACACACTTAAATCTGAAGAGTTGGTAAGAAAAAAAAAAAACATTTTGTAAATGTAAACAATGAGACATTTTATGATATATTTACCTAACATTTTAGATATATTGGCTTCAGTAAGATAGTTATCCAGATAAATCATTTTTTTTTTCAAACTATGGCTCCTAAGGTGTTTAACAAGGAGTCTGCAACTCACCCTGCATTCTTCACACTGGCAACATTTTTAAGAAATATTTTTATTTGGGCTGGAAAGATGGTTTAACGATTAGGCACTTGCCTGTGAAGCCTAAGGACCCGGGTTTGAGGCTCAATTCCCCAGTGCCCACATAAGCCAGATGCACAAGGTGGCGCATGTATCTGGAGTTCATTTGCAGTGGCTGGAGGCCCCAGTGCACCCATTCTCTTTCTCTTTCTCTGTCACTCTCAAATAAATAAATAAAAATAATAAAAATAAACAAAAAAATTAATTTATTCATTTGCAAGCAGAGACAGAAAGAAAAGAAACAGAGAGAGAATGGGCACGCCAGGGCCTCCAGCTACTGCAAGCAAACTCCAGATGCATGTGCCTCTGTGTATCTGACTTTATGTGGTGCTGGGGAATCAAACCCATGTCACTGGACTTTACAGGCAAGAGCCTTAAGTGCTGGTCCATCTCTTTAGCCCCACTGGCAACGTTTTTTTAAACTTTTTTTAAATTTAATTTTATTTATTTGACAGAGAGAGAAACAGACTGATAGAGAGAAAGAGAGAGAGAGAGAGAGAGAAAGAATGGAATGGGCCAGGGCCTTCAGCCGCTGCAAACAAACTCCAGACACATGCACCACTTTGTGCATCTGGCTTATGTGGGTCCTGGAGAGTCGATGGTGGGTCCTTTAGCTTCACAGGCAAGTGCCTTAATCACTAAGCCATCCCTCCAGCCCAACATTTGTTTTTATTTATTTATTTTTTTATTTTAGAGAGAGAGAGAATTGGTGCACCAGGGCCTCAGCCACTGAAATCCAACTACAGACACTTGTGCTACCTAGTGGGCACTTGCCTCACCTTTGTGCATCTGGCTTACGTGGGATCTGGAGAGTTGAACATGGGTCCTTAGATTTTGCATGCAAGCACTTTAACTGCTAAGCCATCTTTCCAGCCCCCACTGGCAGTATTTTAAAGGGAGCTCCAACAGCCATCATAGAGATAAGCCCTCTGTAAGTCCTCCCAAGATCCTGGCTTTGGCCCAGTCCTCTCTCACATTGGGGCTGGGTCTGTTGCTCAGTGGAATGAATGCCTATGAGGAGTAACCACTTCCCCAAACAAACTTGTAATACAAGCAGATCCTTGTCAAGTGGGCAGAGGCATCACACACTGCCCCATCCACGCCATGGACCCTGCTGTGAGTTCTACCAGTTGCCTTCCTCACCTGCCTCTGGAACTGGAACCTTAGAAGGTGCCATTGTGCATGAAGGTCTTAGGAATATAGAAGAGATTTTTCTGGGTTGGAGAAGTAGCTCATTAGTAGAGCACCTGTGTGCGTGCACAGGACCCTAGGTTCAACATCCAACCATGCTAAACATAACTGAATAAATGATTTTTTTTCTTTTTCTTTCTTTCTTTCTTTCTTTCACAGAGAAAGAGGGAGATAGATAGATAGAGAGAGAATGGGTGCGCCAGGATCTCCAGCCACTACAAATGAACTCCAGATGCATGCACCCCCTTGTGCATCTGGCTAACGTGGATCCTGGGGAATCAAACTTGGGACCTTTGGCTTTGCAGGCAAACACCTTAAGCGCTAAACCATCCCTCCAGCCCAGTGACTTTTTTTCTAAAGAAGCAGCTGTATAGTCAGAGTGAATGGGATAACTCAATTAAGAAACTCAGGTGATATTCTGGCTGGTGGAGAATAATATTGACATTTCTGAAAAGGACCGCTTCCTCTTTTTAATTGAGGCTTTGGCATTCCATGAATGAGCATCTTTTTTTTTTTTTTTTTTTTTTTTTTTTTTGCAAGGTAGGGTCTCACTCTGGTCCAGGCTGACCTGGAATTAAGTATGTAGTTTCAGGGTGGCCTTGAACTCTTGGTGATCCTCCTACCTCTGCTTCCCGAGTGCTGGGATTAAAGGCGTGCGCCACCACGCCCGGTTTAATGAGCATCTTTTGTTTGTTTGTTTGTTTGAGGTAGGGTCTCACCTAGCCCAGGCTGACCTGGAATTCACTATGTAATCTCAGGGTGGCCTCGAATTCACGGCAATCCTCCTACCTCTGCCTCCTGAGTGCTGGGATTAAAGGTGTGTGCCACCACACCCGGCTCCATGAGTGAGCATCTTAAGGAGAAAACAAGTCTCTACGAGCTCTCTCTCTCTCTTTCCCTCTCTCCATCCCTCCCTTAAGTGGTGTGTGTGTGTGTGTGTGTGTGTGTGTGTGTGTGCGCACGCGCGCGCGCCATTGAACTTAGGGCCTCTAGACATTTCTGCTAAGCATAGGTACTATCACTGAGTACCCCCCATAGAATCTTCTTACAGGCCGAACTGAAACAGCACTGCCCTGTGATTCTGGGCGCACTAGAATTTGTTGGTGATGTTCACCAAACTTCCAGCTTCTCCCTAGTATCCTTTTGATAGACTAGGTTCTGACAGCTCAAACCTTCGTCATTTTTCAGGGGCCCCTAGTAATTCTAACTATAGAGGGGAAACCCATTATCTCTTGTGATAATTATTTGACAAGGGGTTCATTTCTGTCATAGTTTTCTTTTGTGTGTGTGTGTGTTGTGTTGTATGCATGCACATGTGCCTTTGCTGAGTCCCATACTCTCACTGCTCCCCTGCAAAGGCCAGAGTGAACCACTCTTCCGTTGGTCTTGTTTTTATTTATTTATTTATTTAAGACAGACAGAGAGAAAGAGAGAGAGAGTGAGTAAGAATAGGTGCACCAGGGCCTCTAGCCACTGCAAACGAACTCCAGACACATGCACTACCATGTGCAGCTGGCTTACGTGGGAACTGGAGAATCGAATTGGGTCTTTAGGCTTTGCAGGCATGTGCCTTAACCGCTAAGCCATCTCTCCAGGCCCCATTGGTCTTGTTCTGAGCCAAAATCTTTTACTTATTCTGGAGCTTCAAGGTTCCAAAACGTCCTGCTCCCCTGCGGGACTGGGGTTACAAGTGTGTGTGTGTGACCATGCCCAGGGTATCTCAGGCCCTCATGTTTGCACAGGAAGTGTACTTAACCACTGAGCCATCTCTCCAGCCCTTTGTGATAGTTTTCACATTTACTATTTGCTCTATTCTTTTGTGTGTGTGTGTGTGTGTGTGTGTGTGTGTGTGTTTTACCATATACTGTTTTGTATGTTAAAAGATAAACTTGGGGGGGGGGCTGGAGAGATGGCTTAGCAGTTAAGGTGCTTGCCTTCAAAGCCTAAGGACCCAGGTTCAATTCCCCAGGACCTACCTAAGCCAGATGCACAAGGTGGTGCATGTGTCTGGAGTTCATTCAGTGGCTAGAGGCCCTGGTGTGCCCATTCTCTCTCTTCCTCTCTGTCTCTCTTTCTCTTACTTTCTCTCAAAAAAAAAAAATCATTTAAAAAAAAAAAGATAAACTTGGGCTGGAGAAATGACTCAGCAGTTAAGGCACTTGTCTATAAAGCTTAACAGCCTGGTTTGATTTCCCAGTACCCATGTAAAGCCAGATGCACAAAGTGGCACATGCATCTGGAGTTCATTTGCAGTAGCTAGAGGCCTGGCATGCTCTCTCTCTCACTCTCCCCTCTGCTTGCAAATAAATAAATAAAAATATAAACATACTCTCGCTCTTTTCCTTTCTCTCCCTCTTTCCCTTCCTTCCTTCTCCATCTACCCCATTATAATAAAATCTAGGATCCAAGAAAAAAAAAATAAACTTGTTTGCACTAAAAGTTTAGTTTATGTGAGCTGACAGCCATTGGTGATTGGGCAGTGCCAGAGACAAGCGGTTCAGAACAGCACCAAGGAGCCTGTGGGAACTTTACAGGGCATGAGGAAGCAGGCAAAGAAGACAGCACAGCTGGCTGGTTGAACTGGAGCACTGTGTTGGTGAAGTGTAAGGTTTTTGTTGTTGTTGTTGTTGTTGTTGTTGTTTTTGTTTTTGTTTTTGAGGTAGGGTCTCACTCTAGCTCAGGCTGACCTGGAATTAACTATGTGGTCTCAGGGTGGCCTCGAACTCATGGCAATCCTCCTACCTCTGCCTCCCGAGTGCTGGGATTAAAGGTGTGAGCCACCACGCCCGGCGAAGTGTAAGTTTTATTTTCCTGGGACATGATCATTCACACGGAGTTGGACACTAGAGCCGCCTCCATCCAGTGACCTCACAATTACTTTAACAACCTCCCACTTGGTCATCCTCATCTTTTTGAAAGCGAGACCAAAGGTGGGTGTGAGCTCCCACTCCCTCCTCACTGCTGGTTCAGATAAAGATCTCTGTGTGGAGCTCATGACACAGGATTCAAGGCATCTCTTCTCCTATTCTGACTACAGAGCAGCCAGACATGCTGTCAAGGGCTGTGCAGATCACTCAAAACCTTGGAAGAGGGCTGGAGAGATGGCTTAGCGGTTAAGGCGCCTACCTGTGAAGCCTAAGAATGCCTGTTCAAATCTCCAGGTCCCACGTTTAGCCAGACGCAAAAGTGACGCAAGTGTGTAATGTCACACATGCACACAAGGGGGCGTACACGTCTGGAATTCATACACAGTGGCTGAGAGGCCCTGGCGCACCCATTCTCTGCCTCTTCCTCTCTCTCTCTCTGTCTCTTGCAAATAAAAAATAAAATAAAATAAAAACCTTGGGAGAAGTCAGCCCAGCAGGGCAGGCGCAGCAGTGACCAACCCACCGAAGGCTAGAGCTTGCTCTTTGCCTTGGCCCCATAGGCCTGACCATCTAGGACAAGAAAGAGAAAGTCAGGAGACTGGGGAGATGGCACAGCACTTAAAAGCACTCACCTACCGTTCAGGGGTCAACTCCCCGGTACCCATGTAAATGCAGACACACAAAGTGACATGCCTCTGGAGCTCATTTGCAGTGGCAAGAGGCCCTGGAGCACCCATATACACTCTCTCATTCTCTTTTTTCATGCTCGCTCTCTCTCTCATAAATAAAAATGTTTTAATTTTTAAAAAGAAAGCAGCAGTCAAAGATAAATCAGCTGAGATGACTTCCAGATTTGAGTTTGAAGCACTTTCTCCTGGTTTGACTCCAGCCATCTTAGTGACCTCTGGAGTGGCCCACACATGAGGCATGGACATTGTCTTCTGAGGTCCATGTCAACTGACCAGCTCAACTCTAGGACTTTATGAGCAGGGCAGCTTACAGATAAACAACAAAACCTCAAAAACTATGAACAAATCTAGAACTCTGGGCTGGAGAGATGGCTTAGAGGTTAAAGTGTTTGCTTGCAAAGCCAAAGAAACCAGGTTCGATTCCCCAGAACCCACATAGGCCAGATGCACAAGGTGGCACATGGATCTGGAGTTTGTTTGCAGTGGCTGGAGGCCCTGGGGCACCCATTCTCTTCCTCGCTCTCTGTCTCCGTGTGTGTGTGTGTGTGTGTGTGTGTGTGTGTGTGTGTGTGTGTGTATGCTGCTCAGTGACAGAATGCTTGCCTAGCATGTGGGAAGCCTTGCACTGAAAAAAAATATGCCTTACTATAACTTCTTCTTTTCATTATTTGTGAGTTGGGGCATGGGGTTTGTGTGTGCCATAACATGCACATAGTGGTCAGGGGACAGCCTCAGGGTGTGGGTCCTTGCCCTCTACTTTATTTGGGTGTGTGTTGCTAAAACTATATATATATATGGAGAGAGAGATAGAGAGGGAGAGAGGGAGTGTTGGCTTTCCAGGGCCTCAGCCACTACAATTGAACTCCAGATACTTAAGCCTCCTAGTGGGCATGTGCGACCTTGCACATGCCTCACCTTTATGCATCTGGCTTACCTGGGATCTGGAGAACATGGATCCTTAGGCTTCACAGGCAAGCACTTTAACTGCTAAGCCATCTCTCCAGCCCTACTTATTTGTTTTTTAAAATATTTTTATTTATTTGAGAGAGACAGAGAGAAAGAGACCGACCAGGAATTAGCATGGATGTGCCAAGGTCTCTTGCCTGACACTTGCATCACTTTGTACATCTGGCTCTGTGTGGGTATTGGGGAATCAAACTCAGGCCTTCAGGCTTTGCAAGCACCTTTAACCACTGAGCCATTTCTCTAGCCCCTCCAGCTTGGTTTTTTTTTTTTTTTTTTTTTGGTTTTTCGAGGTAGGGTTTCACTCTGGTCCAGGCTGACCTGGAATTAACTATGTAGTCTCAGGCTGGCCTTGAACTCATTGCGATCCTCCTCCTACCTCTGCCTCCCGAGTGCTGGGATTAAAGGCGTGCGCCACCACACCCGGCTTCTCCAGCTTGTTTTTGAGACAAATTCTTTCTTGTTTCATTGCTGGGAAAGCCAGACTATCTGGTCCATGAACTTCAGGTTTCTCCTGTCTTCACTGCCATAGGTGACTTGGTATTCTAGATATGTGTGTCACTTTAACTCTGGTCTTACATGGGTGCTAGGGATCTGAACTCCAGTAGGCAGACCTTGCAGAGCAAGTGTCTACAACCACTTACCCATCTTCCCAGCTCATTATTAGAACTTTAAAAAAAATATATATATATATATATATATATATATATATTATTTATTTACTTGAGAGAAACACAAAGAGGCAGAGAGAGTGTGAGTATGGGCATGTCATGGCCTCTAGCCGCTGCCAATGAACTCCAGGTGCATGCACTACTCTGCATGTCTGTCTTTATGTGGGTCCTGGGGACTCAAACCAGAGTCCTTAGTCTTTGCAGGCAAGCACCTTAACTGCTGAGCCATCTCTCCAGCCCCCTAGAATTTTTTCTTAAAGCCTCTGTTAGCATTTAATGAACTTTTCTATGTGGCTTCAAGCCACTAGGACACAGGCACCCCCAACACCCTTTATCTTCTCCTCAGCTCTTCCATGAAAATAAAAAATCTGGCTTTCAGGGCTAAAGAGATGGCTTAGCAGTTAAGGTGCTTACCAGCAAATTCTAAGGACCCGAGTTCAAGTCTCCAGTACCCACATAAGCCAGATGTACAAGATGGTACATGTATCTGGAGTTTGCAGTGGCTGGAGACATGCCCATTCTTTCTCTTTCAAATAAATAAATAATTTTTTTTTTTAATCTGGCCTTCACGGGCAGTTAAGGCACCTGCCTGCCAAGCCTAAGAACGCTCGTTCAATTCTCCAGGTCCCGCATTTAGCCAGATGCAAGTGATCCAAGCGCCCAATGCCACACTTGCCCACAAGGGGACGCTCACGTCTTGAGTTCGTTCACAGCAGCTGAAATGGCCCTGGCACAAAAAAAAAACCTCTGGCCTTCACAATATCAGGTTGGTTAGGAGCTCTTTTTTCCCCAGAACTTTGTAGTAGCTGATCGCACCACATTAATGATGGGGGCAACTCCAGTCTCATTTTTGACGATATTTACCCATGTCTGTTCTTGGTCAGCATCCATAATTTGTCAAGGTTGACAGTGGGGCAGAAGCTCTGGCTCCTCTTTAAGTGCTAATGCTTTGCACCAACTTTCCCAAAGTAACCTGGATGGTAGTTACTGAAGTTGATCCTGTGGTGAGGCATGCCACCAGCATCACCCCGGCCTCATGAGCTCTCCCGGTGCTTATCAATGTGGCCATGGTCATGGCTTGAGTGGTCCCAAAGTTTTTGGTCTTCCTCGCTCTGGATGGCATGACAGCAGCCGAAAGGAAACAACCACTTCTGGGACTTTATTTTTATTTATTTATTTTTGGTTTATCGAGGTAGGGTCTCACTGTAGCCCAGGCTGACCTGGAATTCACTATGTAGTCTCAGGCTGGCATCAAACCCACGGTGATCCTCCTACCTCTGCCTCTTGAGTGCTGGTATTTAAGGAGTGCACCACCATGCCCGACTTTTATTTTTAGTTTTATTAGTTATGGACATACTTAGTATATAAACTTGTTGGTACCATCCTTTCCCTCATCCCTGCCCCTTTTCCAAAGGGGACCTCCTTGTTGGGGATGCAGGTCATCCCCATGGGGATTGTAGGTCGTGCAATGTGGGGGCGGCAGTCAACTATGGGGGAAAAGCAATGCCTCTGTGCATAATGTCCCAATTTGTGGCTCTGACAATCTTTCCGTCCCCTCTTCCGCAAAATTCCCTGAGCCATGCTGGGAGCATTTTAAGTCTGCTTCAATGATGGGCTCTTAGGAGCCTCTGGATCTCTGGTTTGGTAGGTGTTGAGTGCACTTCTGGAATTTTTAATAAGGAATCTCAGATTAGTCTTGAACATTTCCTAGCTGGGGAGCCAAGCCAAAGGCTTTCTGTCCCCTACAATATTGAGATGGTGCCATAGACAATTCCACATTGCTGGGATGAACATCCAACCAGACTGTTTTTTTAAAAAGACATTTTATTTATTTATTTGAGAGAGAGAGAGAGAGAGAGGCAGAGAGAAAGAGTGAATGGGCATGCCAGGGCCTCCAGCCACTGCAAATGAACTCCAGACACATGCACCCCCTTGTGCATCTGGCTTATGTGGGTCCTAGGGAATCAAATCTGGGTCCTCAGGCTTCGCAGGCAAATGCCTTAACCACTAAGCCATTTCCCCAGCCTTCCAACCAGACTGTTTATGGGAGGAAGGAGTTTATTTCAGCTTACAGGTCCTGGGGAAGTTCCATCAATGTTGGGAGAAGCTGGCCCCCTTTCACAGATCCAAGCAGAGAGAAAAACTGCAGCAAACAAAACACCAGCCCCAGCACTTGAGAATTGAGCCAATCAGAGCTGTGGTCATTCACCCATCCCGATTGGGTGAATTGACACACACACACACACAGAGCAGAGCACAGACTGCTCTGCACACCTTTGGGCTGGAATCAGACCCATCCCCAAACACAGCTTTGGGCTGGATCCCAGGATCTGCTCCCTGTGACACCTCCTCCAGCCAGGTGGCTGGAGACCCAAGTTACAAGCTTTCATAAAATACCTGAGTGTATGGCGGACACACATTCAAACTACCATAAATAGTTAGGTTTGCAAACTTGGATTGAGAGACGCCTAAATTAGGAAAGCCCATTTTTGAATGTGTCTGAGAAGACATGTCCAGAGGTGATTGGCATGTAGATAGCAACTGTGGGAGACCTGCTCAGAATAAGGGTGATGCCCATGCTTTTGTCCTGCTCCACATACTGGCTATTATGAGATGAGCACCTGGGCTCTAGCACATGTCCCCACCGTAATGTTCTGCCTCACCATTATCCAGAATCAACCAGCCAGGTGAGTGGGGCTGTAACCTCTGAAACCATGAGCCAAAATAATTTGGGGGAATGGGGAGATGGCTCAGTGGTTAAAGGTGCTTGCTCACAAAGCCTGATGGCCAGGGATAGATTCCCCAGTACCCATGTGAAGCCAGATGCAAAGTAGTGCAGCTGGAGTCCATTTTCAGTGGAAGGTGACCCTGGCGCACCCATTCTCTCATTCTCTCTCTCTCTGTGTTTGCAAATAAATAAAAATATTTTTTAAAGCAGGATGCAGCCAGGCATGGTGGCACATGCCTTTGATCCCAGCATTTGGGAGGAAGAGGTAGGAAGATTACTGTGAGTTCAAGGCCACACTGAGACTGCAGAGCAAATTCCACATCAGCCTGAACTAGAGCGAGACTTTACCTTGAAAAACAAACAAACAAACAAAAACAAAAAAAAAAAAAAAAACCAGGATGCAGAGTGGCACATGCATCTGTGATCCAAACACCTATGACAATGTGTGGGGGAGCCAGGAGAAATCCAAAGTTCATAGGCCCAAGAGTCTGATGTTTGCAGTCTGGCAGTTCCTTTACAGCATCAAGGGACTGTCTCGAAGACTGGAGTACAGACACCTTAAAGTCATCCTCTGACCTCCTCACATGCACCATGACATACGTACCCATGCATACAACACACACAAATAAATAAACAGATAGGTAAATAAATTTTTTAATTAAAAATTAATTTTTCAACAAATAATTTTTCCTCCTTTTATGTTATTTTTTAAATGCTTTATTTGGGGCTGGAGAGATAGCTTAGCGGTTAAGTGCTTGCCTGTGAAGCCTGAGGACCCTGGTTCAAGGTTCGATTCCCCAGTACCCACATAAGCCAGATGCACAAGGTAATGCATGCATCTGGAGTTTATTTGCAGTGGCTGGAGGCCCTGGTGCACCCATTCTCTCTCTCTGCCTTTTTCCCTCTCTGTCTGTTGCTAATAAACAAAAATTTTAAAAATATATTTTATTTGTTTGCTTATTTATTTATGAAAGAGAGAGAATGGGCATGCCAGGACCTCTAGCCACTGCAAATGAACTCCAGATGTATGCACTATCTTGTGCATCTGGCTTCACATGGATACTGGGGAATCAAACTTGGGTCCTTAGGCTTTGCAGGCAAGTGTCTTAACTACTGTGCCATCTCTCCAGCCCCAATACCTTTTTTTTTGTTTTTTGTTTTTTGTTTTTTGGTGGTTTTCCGACATAGGGTTTCACTCTAGCTCAGGCTGACCTGGAATTCATTAGGTAGTCTCAGGTTGGCCTCGATCAGACCCATCCCCAAACACAGCTTTGGGGCTGATCCTCCTACCTCTGCCTCCTCCAGCCAGGTGCTGGGATTAAAGCTTTCGAGTGTATGGCGCCACCACACCTGGCTCCCAATCTAATTTTTTATGTGGGGAAAAATGCTTTTTTATGTAGTATGTGTTTGTGTATGTATGTTTGCATGTTTTATGTGTGTGAATGCAACCACACATGTGCCACAGCACATGTGGAGGTCAGAGAACAATTTTTGCGGCACTCTTCACTTTTTACCTTTTTTGAGGCAGGGTCTCATTCATCACTTCCAAAAAATTCTTCTGTCTCTGGTTCTCACCTTGCTATAGGTACACTGGTATTACAGAAGCCCAGCACAGCTTCCAGCTTTTCCATCAGGTCTGGGATCTGAACACAAGTATGCGTAATTGTGTGGCTTTATCCACTGAACCACTTCCCTAGCTCTAGGTGAGAAATTTTTCTTTTGAGATATTCCAAGGGCTTGTCTAGAAAATCCTAAAGGCAGTTCAATCAAGGTCAAGAAAATATAGAATTTAATGTTGAAACACTTCATTCAAAAATCAAATAGGAGCCAGGCATGGGGGCACACGCCTTTGATCCCAGCAGTTGGGAGACAGAGATAGGAGGATTGCTGTGAGTTCAAGGCCACCTTGAGACTACATAGTGAATTCTAGGTCAGCCTGGACTAGAGTGAGACCCTACCTCAAAAAAAAAAAAAAAGTGTCTCAAATAAGGGCTGGAGGAATTTGTTTTTGGTAGTTTTCCGTGGTCAAGGCACCTGGAATTCATTAGGTAGTCTCAGCCCTAAGGACCTCAGGTTCAATTCTCCCAGTACCCAATCATAAACCAGATGCACAAGGTGGTGCATGCATCTGGAGTTCAGAGAACAATGTTTGTCTTCACTTTTTACCAGAGGCCCTGGGTCATCCCATTCTTTCTCTGGTTCTCATCTGTCTCTTTCTCTCCCACTCTTTCTCTTTTCCATCCTGGGATCTGAACTCTCTCACAAATAGATAAATAATTTTTTTTTTTTTTTTTTTTTTTTTTTTTGATCCCAGCAGTTGGGAGACAGAGATAGGGGATCTCATTCTGGCCCAGAGCTGACCTGGAAGCCTGGACTTCACTATGTGGAGTCTCAGGGTGGCCTCGAACTCCTCCCAGGTTCATCCTCCTACCTCTGCCTCCCAAGTGCTGGGATTAAAGGCCAGAGGCCCTGGGTGCCATTCTTTCTCTATCTGTCTCTTTCTCTCACTCTTTCTCTTTCCCTCCCTCTCTCACAAATAGATAAATAATTTTTTAAAAAATCAAATAGTTTAAGGGTGTGGGGAAATGGCTCAATGTTGCAAAGCCTGATGGCTCAAGTTCAAATCCCCAGACACCCACATAAAGCCAGACAGGCTTTCATTTGCATTGGCAAGAAACCTTAGTGTGCCCCCACACAGACAACTGTGTGCACACACACATACAAATAAATATATAGTTCATGATTATTCAGGATCACAGACATTTAACCCAAACCATAATCAAAAAATTTCAAAAGCAAATAGAGAAAGTTACATTGTTTAGAAAAAGTCATAGTCCTTTCAATAGAGATGCAACATGGAGCATAGGGAGCCTTCATGATAAATCACAAAATCTCTATATCCTAGAGCAGTTACTAAAAGGTAAACAAAACTCTTTTCAATGTCTTCCTAAGACTAGAACAATCTGCTAAGAGAAAATTTTTAATTTTTTTATTATTTATTTATTTATTTGAGAGAGATACAGAAATAGGCAGGTAGAGAGAGAGAGAGAGAATGGGTGTACCAGGGCCTCCAGCCACTGCAAACGAACTCCAGATGTATGCACCCCCTTGTGCATCTGGCTTACGTGGGTCCTGGAGAATCAAGCCTCGAACCGGGGTCCTTAGGCTTCATAGGCAAGCATTTAACCGCTAAGCCATCTCTCCAGCCCAAATTTTTTTATTTGTTTGAGAGAGAGAGAGAATGGGCATACCAGGGTCTTCAGCCACTGCAAACAAACTCCAGATGCATGTGCCACCTGTGCATCTGGCTTTGGAATCGAACCTAGGTCCTTTGGCTTTGTAGGCAAGTGCCTTAACCACTAAGCCATTTCTCCAGCCCTGCTAAGAGAATTTTGACAGAATCTTAGCAGGGAAAAAATATTAAGACTCACTTTGGCAAGGTATAATGCCACACTTGCTATTCAAACACTTGTGAAGCTGAGGCAGGAGATTGTCCTAAGTCCAAGGCCAGGCTGCCTACATAGTGAGACCCTGTCTCAAAAAGGGGGGTGACTGGAGAGATGGCTTAGCAATTTAAGGCACTTTCCTGTAAAGCCTAAGGACTCATGTTTGACTCCCCAGATCCCATGTAAGCCAGATGCACAAGGTGACACATATGTAAGGTCACACATGCACACAAGGTGGCACATGCATCTGGAGTTCAATTGCAATGGCTGGAGGTCCTGGTGCACCAATTCCTCTCTCTCCCTCTCGCTCTTGCTCTCTCTCATTAAAAAAAAAAAAGACTCACAGGCTGGAGAGATGCCTCACATACAGTATTCAGCATATTAACAAACCTGTGAACTGTTCTATTTCATAATTTCTGAAAACCTTGCTTCCTCATCACACATGAGTTGGTGTGGTTCCAGACCTGTTTGCTAATAGGCCCAGATGCCTGCAGTTCTTCCGTAATAAGCAGCCTCAAGTAGCTGAGTTTATGTTCAGCAGTTAATGCTTTAGAGTTGTGTTTTATTTTAAAATGACTGAGAGAGTGGGTGAATTACATTATTTAGTTTAACTTAGCAAAGATCTTAGGGTATAAGTTACCAAAGAGATTGGGAGACCTATTTTAAGTAAACAGCACCAAATAAAGCTGGCTATCCTCAAGTTGTTTTCCTTGCTACTGACCTCTGTAACAGAGATAATATAAGCATGTTTGCCTAGTGAATCTAGGGAAAATATAAGGTGTGTGTCCACATTGTTCTCAAAGTTATGAGCTCTCGATATACACCTGCTTTCATTAAACCAGAAAGCTTCAATTTTTTTTTATTTACCAAAGACTATTCCAAAACATAAACTTGAAAAACATTGAGGCCACTTTCTTACCCAATTTTTTCTTTTATTTATTTGAGAGAGAGAGAAAGGCAAATAGAGAGAAAGGGTGTGACAGGGCCTTCAGCCGTGGCAAACTAACTCCAAACACATGTACCACCTTGTGCATCTGGCTTATGTGGGTCCTGGGGAATCAAACCTGGGTCCTTTGGCTTGGGAGGAAAACACATTAACCACTAAGCCATCTCTCAAGCCCACCTATTTTCTTTTTTTTTGGTTCTTCAAGGTAGGGTTTTACTCTAGCCTAGGCTGACCTAGAATTCACTATGTAGTCTCAGGGTGGACTTGAACTCAAGGCAATCCTCCTATCTCTGCCTCCTAAGTGCTGGGATTAAAGACATGCACCACCATGCCCAGCCTCTTTCTTTCTTTCTTTCTTTCTTTCTTTCTTTCTTTCTTTCTTTCTTTCTTTCTTTTTATTTAGGAGAGAGAAGGGGGAGAGAGAGAGAGAAAGAGAGAGAATGGGCATACTAGGGCCTTTAGCCACTGTGAATGAACTCCAGATGTGTGTGCCCCCTTGTGGCGCATATGTGACCTTGTGCACTTGCATCACTGTGGGTCTGGCTTATGTAGGGCCAGAAGATTCAACATGAGTTCTTAGGCTTCACAGGCAAGCGTCTTAACCACTAAGCCATCTCTCCAACCCCCATTTTCTTTTTGAAAAAAAAAATATCTTATTTATTACTTATTTGCAAGCATAGAGAGAGAAGGAGGGAGAAAGAGAGAGAAGGAGGGAGAGAGTGTGGGTGAACCAGGGCCTCTTGCCACTGCAAACAAACTCCAGACGCATGCATCACTTTGTGCATCTGGCTTTATGTGGGTACTGGGGATTTGAACCTCGGCCATCAGGCTTCTGAGTGAACCATTATCCAAAACAGTAGGCTTCCATATGGCTTATTCATAGCATCTTAATTTTTTTTTTTTTAAGGTAGGGTCTCACTTTAGCTCAGGCTGACCTGGAATTCACTGTGTAGTCTCAGGCTGGCCTCCAACTCACAGAGATCCTCCTACCTCTACCTCCCAAATGCTGGGATTAAAGGCATGTACCACCATGCCCAGCATAACATCTTAAGTTTTGATTAACCCTCCTCCTACCCTTCCTTTACTCAATCCCTTCTCCTGACCTCACTTCAGCCATTATGCCCCTAGTAATCTGTTCATTTGCAGCAGCAGGAGTCCCTGGTACACCTATGTTTTTTCTCTCTTTGTCTCAAACAAATAAAACATTATTTAAAAAATACTTACCCAGCCAGGCGTAGTGGCACACGCCTTTAATCCCAGCACTGGGGAGGCAGAGGTAGGAGGATCACCATGAGTTCGAGGTCACCCTGAGACTACATAATGAATTCCAGTTCAACATGAGCTACAGTGAGACCCTACCTCAGGGAAAAAAAAAAAAAAAAAAAAACCTTACCCATGGGCTGGAGAGATGGCTTAGCAGTTAAGGTGCTTGCCTTAACTAAGTGCTTAGGGATTCCTAAGGACCCTGGATCAATTCTCCAAGTCCCACATAAATCAGGTGCACATGGTGGTGCATGTGTCTGGAGTTTGTTTGTAGTGGCTAGAAGCCTGGCACACTCATATTCTCTCTCTTTCTCTCCTTTCTCTGTCTCTAATAAATAAATAAAAATAAAATATTTTTAAAAGTACTTACCCATGAACTTACTAAAATAGATCAGGAATACATAAGCACATGGGAGAAATTAAAATCATATTGGAGGGATAAGTATGGTGGCACACGCCTTTAATCACAGCACTTGGGAGGCAGAGATAGGAGTATCACTGTGAGTTCGAGGCCAGCCTGAGACTACATAGTGAATTCCAGGTTAGCCTGAGCTATAGTGAAACCCTACCTAAAAAAAAAAAAAAAAAAAAAAATCAGGGCTGGAGAGATGGCTTAATGGTTAAGGCACTTGCCTAAAAAGCCTAAAGGACCCAGGTCCAACTGCCCAGAATCCATGTAAGCCAGATGCACATGCATCTTTTGTTCGTTTGCAGTGTCTCTCTCCCTCTCTCTCTCTCAAATAAATAAAAATAAAGTTCTTTTAAAAATCATATCCAAGCCGGGCGTGGTAGTGCACGCCTTTAATTCCAGCACTTGGGAGGCAGAGGTAGGAGGATTGCCGTGAGTTCAAGGCTACCCTGAAACAACAGAGTTAATTCCAGGTCATCCTACCTCAAAAAATCAAAAAAAAAAATCATATCAGAAAAACCAATCTATATTAAAATATCTTTAACGAAACCCCAACTCTGCTTTATTCTATAGTCCTATAGTTCTTTTCTGCATTAAAGCCACAAATCTTGAATTTGCCCTCCCTTCTCGTAATGGGGGTGTCCTTGGGGATATCTTGTCCTTGGCTTTTTCTGTCCCCTCACCCTTTTTTCTGTCCAGCATGAAATGACCAACCCCACTCTGTCACACACTGCTACCACCATGTTCTGCCCAAGTGACCATAGACTGAATGCTCTAAAACTATCAGCCCAAATAATTCCTCTTTTCATGTTTTTCTGTCAGATATTTTGTCATAGAGATGGGGAAAATAACAGATACAACCTGATTCCTTCCAAACAACACTTATGTCCCAAATACTTGCTTTCAGGTGGCCATGAGACATTTCAGCTAGGGTATGATTAGTGCCGTAACAAAATTGTCCCAAGTTTAGCAGTCAGAATTTCTTCAGGTTGATTACTCTCTTTTAAAATATTTTTATTTTATTATTTGCAAGCAGAGAAAGACAGAGACAGAGGGAGAATGGGTGTGCCAGGGCCTCTAGCCGCTGCAAATGAACTGCAGATGTGTGCACCACTTTGTGTATATGGCTTTACGTGGGTACTGGGGAATCAAACTCAGGCTGTTAGGTGTTGCAGGCAAGTGTCTTAACCACTGAGCCATTTCTCCAGCCTTCCTGTGTTCTTCTTTTGAACTATATTTGTATTTTACTTTTTTTCCTTTTCCTTTTTTTTTTAAATTACAGAATGCCCTGTGATTCTTTTCCATATTGACTTTGAATGAAGTCTGAGAATCTGGGTGTAAAGATCCATAACATTTCTATAAAACAGACAAGGCCCTGATGGGGAGAGAAAGAGGGGGAGAGAGAGAGGCAGCGGGGGCTGAGAACATCATACTAAGAATTTTTCTTGATAAATCAGTTGAGCAAACAAACTGTCTCACAACTATAAGAAACATTTCTATCATCACAAAATATATGGCAATTTCTCCCCAGTAGCAGGCAGGAAGCCCTTCAGCCACAGACACTAGCTGGATGTCTTCCGTCTTAGTTCAGTCCTGGCACTGTCCACCTAGATGAGAAATAGGCTTTCACAGGTCAGGGCTGGGACCCCAAGCTTGACCGTCCACACATATTTTTTAGATGCTATCATCCAGGTTGTCGTCCCCTCCATGCTTCTGATTGACAGGCTATAACCCTTGGCCACCTCCTTGAACTCAATAAATTTGCTTGAGTGGCCCAAAGAACTCAAAACACTTACATAAACCAGCTTATTACAAAGGAATTTTTTTTTTATTTGAGAGAGAGACAGAGACGGAGAGGAAGAGAAAGAGAGAAAGAATGGGCACACCCAGCAGCCTCTCAGCTGCTGTGAACGAACTCCAGGCACATGTGCCCCCTAGTGGTCAAGTGCAGCATTGTGCCCTTGCATCACTTTTTGTGTCTGGCTAAACATGGAACCTGGAGATAGAATGGGCATTCTTAGGTTTGGCAGGCAGGCACCTTAACCACTAAGCCAACTCTCCAGCCCACAAAGGAATTTTTATATGTGTACATGTGGGCAGGGAGACAGAAGTCCACAATGAGTGTCTTCCTCAGTTGCTATCCAACTTATTCTTTTTTTTTTTTTTTTTTTTTTTTTTTGAGGCAGGGTCTCTATCCCAGACTGACCTGGAACTCACTATGAGCACAGGCTGGCTTCTAACTCACAGTGGTCCCCTTACCTCAGCCTCCAACATGTTATGATTCTAGGTGTGAGCCACTGTGCCAGGCTGCAACCTGGATCTCTTGCTGAACCTAAAACTCACCAAGTTGGCTAGACTAGCTAGTGAGAAAGCTCCAGATACTCCTGTGTCTACCTCCCCAGCACCTGGGATTACAGACACCACACCCAGCATTCTACACGGGTTTTAGGGATCTAAACTCAGATGCAAGCACTTTACCCTCCCAGCCATCTCCCCAAGCCTCTTTGAACTTTGGGGGGAGGAATTTGGATGTTTTGATCTAACTCTACTGGGTCTTAAGCCTCATTAAGTTTCACCCCCCCACACACACCCAGGCAGAGACCAGAAGGCCATGGGCATGGCAGTGCTGGCTTAGGCAAGACACATGAAACACTGAGAAAGATTTTTTTGTTGTTGTTAATTTGTTTTTGCCAGGTAGGGTCTCACTCTAGCTCAGGCTGACCTGGAACTCACTCTGCAGTCCCAGGCTGGTCTCGAACTCATGGCGATCCTCCTCCCTCTGCCTCCCAAGTGCTGGGATTAAAGGCGTGCGCTACCATGCCCAGCTGAGAAAAGATTTTTTTAAGTAACAAGGCAGAAGCCCCCTTTTCTTTTTTTTTTTTTTTTTTTTTTTTTTGTTTTTGGGTAGGTCCAGGCTATCCTGGAATTAACTATGTAAGGGTGGCCTTGAACTCTTCCTCCTACCTCTGCCTCCCAAGTGCTGGGATTAAAGGCTGCGCCACCACGCCCGGCTACTAGAAGCCCCCTTTTCTTGACTGTAAACTGAGACTCCCACACTGGGGCACGTTTCTAGGCTGCAGTTCAGACTTGCTGTGTCTGGTGAGTCTGTCTTGCCAGGGGCCACGTGCCAGACCCGGGGAAGCTGGGAAATCATGAACCGCAGCACATCACAAACTGTAATCGGCAACAGGGAACACTTTGTTTCTCGTAACTTAAATTCTGTTTTCTCCCCATGTTTGGAATATTTCTCCACCACAATCTGGTTGGGACTTGTATTTAAGGATTGCAATTCAAGCCAGGTGTGGTTGTACAGTTCTTGTAAATCCCAGCTTTTGAGAAATGGAGGCAGGAGGATGGTAAGCTGAAAGCCAGCCTGAGCTGCATGGCTAGACCTTATCTCAAATATAAAATGTAGGGGGCATGGTGGCACATGCCTTTAATCCCAGAGGCACAGGTAGGAAGATCGCCGTGAGTTTAAGGCCAGCCTGAGACTATATAGTGAATTCCAGGTCAGCCTGGGCTAGAGTGAGACCCTACCTTGAAAAAAAATTAAAATAAAAAATTAAATTAAATTAAATGTAGTTTGGTTTCCTTAAGGTTTGGCTTATTGAGGACAAGGGTGCTTTTCTGGGACACTCATGTATCAGCCTGTGCCCTATTCTAAGTGATTTCATACTGGGTGGAACCTCTGTTCTTCAGGCGATTCCTTGCCCTGGGTGACCCATGTCACAAGCACCATTTGACTGCATCTTACTTGTGCACAGATACCAACTTCTGTCCAGCACCAACTGTGAGGCACAGACTGATAAATAACTTACTCATGCCAGTAAAAAAGTACCTATTCATGGACGTATCAAAGCAAATCAGGAACACATGGGCATATAAGGATAATTCAAACCATATCAGCCGGCTGTGGTGGCACATGCTTTTAATCCCAGCACTCAGGAGGCTGAGGTAGGAGGATTACCATGAGTTCAAGGCCACCTTGATACTACATAGTGAATTCCAGGTGAACCTGGGCTAGAGTGGGCTAGAGATCCTACCTCAAAAAAAAAAAAAAAAAAAAAAAAAAAAACTGTGTGTGTGTGTGTCAAAAACCAGGCCACAGGCTGGATGGATGGATGGCTCAGCAGTTAGGGTGTGCTTGCCTGCAAAACCTAACAACCTGAGTTTGATTCTCCAGTACCCATGTAAAGCCAAATGCACAAAGTGGCACATGCATCTGGAGTTCATTTGCAGCAACTAGAAGCCCTAGTGCACGCATTCTCTCTCTCCCCCCACCCTCTGCTTGCAAACAAATAAAAATAATTGAAAAAATAAAAAGAAAAGCCAAGCCAGTAAATTTACCAAATATGCCAGACCAATGAAGAATGCAAACCTCTCACTTGGATCACATAAAAGGAGAAACACAAGGGCCAGGCATGGTGGCTCAAGTCCCAGAACTTGGGAAGATCACTGTGAGTTCGAGGCCAGACTGGGCTAGAGTGAGACCCTACCTGACAAGACAAAACAAAACAAAACAAAACAAAACAAAACAAAACAAAACAAACAACAATAACAAAAAAAAAAAAGCCTACCTCACCTGTCATCCAATCATTCAGTGCCTGCATCAAGGCATTGACAGCCTAGAACTCCCAACAGTCCACAGGGCTTCAACTCAGCAAAGTTCCCACTTCCATTTTTTTTTTTAATTGAGAGACACAGAGAGAGAAAGAAAATGGGTGCACCAGGGCCTCTCAGCCTCTGTGAATGAACTCCAGACATGTGCGCCCCCTTGTGTGCATGTGAAACGTTGCGTGCTTGCATCACTTTTGTGTCTGGCTAAACATGGGATCTGGAGAATCGAACTGGCATTCTTAGGCTTCACAGGCAGGTGCCTTAACCACTAAGCCATCTCTCCAGCCCCTCACTTCTTATGGCTTGAATTGCCATGTTAGTTTTGTCTAGTACCAGACTTCTCCACTTTTCTTGACCTGGCTCAGCTCTGCAACTGGGCTCAGTGTGTTGCCAGCATCTCTCCAGATAGGTTTGTCAAGATCTAACTACTAGGCTCTCTGCCTGTGGAGCACCTTTCTATCTCTACCTTCAGCAAGGCCACTTGAACCTCTGCTTCCTCTGTAACCCATTTATATTTTCTTTGTGTGATAGGGAGTATAATGTGAGATCTGAGTCAATATTAGTAATTAAGATTAAAATAGAAGAATCTAGAGAGCTGGAAAGATGCCTCAGCAGTTAAAAGTACTTGCTTGCAGGGCTGGAGAGATGGCTTAGCGGTTAAGGCGCCTGCCTGCTAAGCCTAAGAACTCTGGTTCCAATGTCCAGCGGTTCCAATCTCCAGGTCCCACGTTTAGCCAGATGCAAAGTGACTCAAGGGTGCAATGCTGCACTTGGCCAAAAGGGGGCGCACACATCTGGATTTCGTTCACAGCAGCTGAGACTGCTGGCGCGCCCACCTCTGTCTCCCTCTCCCTCTCTATCTCTCCCTGTGTCTCTCTCCAAAAATAAATAAAATAATTTAAAAAAATTTTTTAAAAGTACTTGCTTGCAAAGGCTGCTAGCCAGGAATAGATTTACCAGTACCCATTTAAAGCCAGATGCAAAAAGTGGCACAAAAAAAGAATTTGCTTACAGCAGCCAAGAGGGCCCTGGCATGCCCATACACATGCACACACACATACTCACAAAGATGTCCAAATAGATAAAACTTTTTGACTTTAGTTGCTTTGAAGCAGGGTCTCACTCGAGCCCAGGCTGACCCACAATTCACTTTGTAGTCCAGGCTGCCCTCAAGCTCACAGCAATCTTCTACCTCAGTCTCTAAGTGGTGGGGTTAAAGGTGTGTGCCCCCACAGGCTGGCTAATAAAAAAAATGTGTTTAAAAAATTGTGATTTCTTTTCTTTCTTTTTTTTTTTTTTTTTTTTTTTTTTTTGGTTTTTCAAGGTAGGGTCTCACTGTAGCTCAGGCTGACCTGGAATTCACTATGTAGTCTCAGAGTGGCCTGGAACTCACAGTGATCCTCCTACCTCTGCTGGGATTAAAGGCATGCGCCACCATGCCTAGCTAGAATTTGTTATTTTTTCTTTTTTTTTCCTTGACAACTTCTATACTTCCAGACAATAAAGCATGATATTTCCTTCCCATCCCCCCAGAATTTGTGATTTCTAACACCACACTATCAAGGGCAATCAGAATTCCATAGTAAACCACAGCTGACAAAATCAGCCTATGGAATTTGTGAGTTTCCTGTTTTTCAATAATCTGTCATCATGGAAACACACAAACACATCCATCAGTTTCTGAAACACATCTGTCTGATTTTTCACAAGGTTCATTTATAACACTGGATATTAAGAAAAGGTCTAGGGCTGGAGAGATGGCTTGGCTTTTAAAGGTGTTTGCTTGCAAAACCTGAAGGCCCAGGTTGGATTCCCCAGTGCCCACATAAATCCATATGTACAAAGTGTTGCAAGCATCTGGAATTCATTTCTGTCTAACTCTCTCTCTCTTTTTACACATAAACACATAATTTTTTTTTAAAAAAAAAAAAAGAAAGGGTTTATATTCAATTTGGGGCATTTTGAATTATTGTCACAATATGCCATACAGAATTAATTTAATTGAATGGGCCATTTTAATTTGTGTTGGGATGTTAGGGGGCAAACACTCCCAGTGTTCCCCTTTCCCCCTGCCCCTTATTAGGAACCCCTGGGGTGCAGTCTATTTGGAAGGAAGCTGAGGAAGACATGCCCATCCTGGTGGTGATGTCCTTGTGTTCAGGCAGCCTGGGTGGCTGCAGGCTCAGCACCAGGTCGAATTAGTTATAAAAACAAGAAGCTGGCTGGGCGTGGTGGTGCACACCTTAATCCCAGCATTTGGGAGGCTGAGGTAGGAGGATCTCCGTGAGTTCGAGGCCACCCTGAGACTACACAGTGAATTCCAGATCAGCCTGAGCTAGAGTGAGGCCCTACCCTGGGAAAAAAAACAAAAACAAAAACAAACAAAAACAAGAAGCTGGGCCTGGAGTGTCAGACAAGAACAAGTTGCTGGGACAAGTGGCTGTGGGAAACATGGTATTTCTGTGGAAGCCAGGAGGACTCTTCCTCTGTGGAAGAGCAGTGTGGGGGACAGGGGGCTCTCTTCCCTTAGTTCCTAATTGGGCTCTTTGCTGGCTGCAGGAACACAAGTGTCTTCTATAATGAGAGGAAAGCATAAAGGTTTTATTAAATTTACCCATCCACAGGGATATTCACAAGAAGGATGTTTGAATCCATAACCAAACTATGAAGCTTTCACGGCTGAGAACCTTGAGTATGTAAAAGGCAAGGACAAATTTCTCTGTGAATTCTAGGGACGTCACCAACATATACAAGGGAGATGAACCAGCTAGTTAAAGATAGAGTTATTGCATGCCGGGAGTGGTGTCTCACACCTTTAATCCCAGCACTGGGGAGGGTGAGATAGGAGGATCAACGTGAGTTCAAGGCCATCCTGAGAATACAGAGTGAATTCCAGGTCAGTCTGGGCTAGAGTGAGACTTAACTCGGAAAAAAAAAAAAAAAAAAAAGATAGAGTTACTGCAACGAATTTATTCATTCTTTTCAGGCTCTCTGAAGTCCAGTTAGTTGTGATCACATCTGTCTTCTGCCCCAGTGTTAGAAGGATGCCAGTCCCCAGAGACTCGGTGATGGCTTGCTGTCTGCCTATGTGGAAACAGGCAGCCCTGGAGAGGCCTCAGCCTGAAACATGCAACATCTCATTTCCCACATGTGAGATAGTAGTGCCATGGACTCCACCCTACTCCAAGCTGATCAGGAGCCTGCCAAAAATTTCTTGGAAGCTGCCAGAAGACATGGATCTTTAGGTTAGAGGTAAAGAACAACATCAGGGGGTCTGGAGGACCAGGTCACCTGCCCACATTGTTGGTACAGGACAGGGGCCCTGGCAGAGCCTTCTATGGATGCGACTTTGGTCCTCAGTTCTCCCTGTGACGCCTGAGGGTGGCTAAAAGCTCTCTGCGCCCCTCCCCCTTCCACCCTAAAGCAACTTGCTTTTTTTTAAAAAATTATTTTTTATTTTTATTTATTTATTTGCAAGCAGAGAGAAAGATAGGAGAGGTAGACAGAGAGAGAATGGGCGCACCAGGGCCTCTAGCCACTGCAAACGAATTCCAGATGCATGTGCCCCTTGTACATCTGGCTTACGTGGGTCCTAGAGAATCGAACAGGGATCCTTTGGCTTCGCAGGCAAATAAATGCCCTAACCCCTAAGCCATCTCTCCAGCCTGCAACTTGCTTTTTTTGAAGAGCCGCTTGGCCCAGACTGGATCCCTTAGTGACCTCACCATGTCCATTTCCCCTCCTACCTCCCCCCCCCCCGTCTGAGAGGCTTGAGCTACTGGCTGGACAGTGTGTGGTCACTCTTAAGATTTACTGCCCTTTCTTTGTCAGAATCCTGCTAGGGACAGAGATCCCAGCCGGTTGACAAGAATAGACCCAGCTATGAACATACTGGACTGAGAACAACAGAAAACGAGGTTTTCCTCCCGTCCAGCCCCTCCCCACCCCCACCCTGGGGTCCCTGCCCCCGCGGAGGAGGGACTGCCGCGAAATGAGATCTGGTGCTGGGAGGAGCCCCGGCAGCGCAGCGCTCCCACGCGAATCCCAGAATCTTTCTCGCATTCTTTTCGTTCCCTGCGGCCGCAGACTAGAGGGAGCGGTAGCGCCCCTGCGCCGGCCCCTTCTTCCTCCGTAGGCAGCCAGAGCTCAAGGGGCCCCAGCCCACAGGCTTCGCCGACCTGCACAGTCCCCTCAAGCCACATCACTGACCCCCAGATCCTCTTCCCCCGGATGCCCCCTCCCCCAGACTAACCCCCTCCGAGACCCCCCCTCTTACTCCCCTGCATCCCCTGCCCGGAAGTCCACGAATCTCAGCCCGCCAAACCCTCCCTTAGATTCTCTCACGGGTCTCCTCTCCGGGGTTGTCCCTCCCTCCTCCTTTCCAGGGACCACTCTCCTGAATCCCCTTCATTCCAGAGTCCTCTTCTCCTCCCCTGGATCTCCCATTTTTAGGGTCCCCCACCCCTTCCTCTCCCCTGGATTCCCCCCTTTCCAGAGTCCCCCACCCCTTCCTCTCCCCTGGATTCCCCCTTTCCAGAGTCCCCCCTCCCCCCCTGGATCCCCCTTCCCAGATCCCCCTTTCCTCTCCCCTGGTTCCCCCTTTCCAGGATCCTCCTCCCCTTCCCCTTCCCCGGATCCCCCCCTTTCCAGGGTCCTCCTCCCCTTGGTCTCGCCCCGCCGGGGCCCCTGCGGGCCAGTACCATCACTTCGTGGAAGCGGAGGCGGGGTGCTGGGAGGCTGCCTGAAGCCTCGGTTCTTGCCTGCCCTCCTTGTCCCCACACGCCCCGAGCGTCCCGATCCCCTGTGCCCACTCTAGGCCAAACCAGCGCCCCGGCTCGGTGCGCCCCAGCCTGACCCCGCGCGCCGCCGCCGCCGCCTCCCACCCCCAAATCCAACTGCCCTCCCACGCCCCAGAACCTCCCACCCTTCCTGCAACCCAGAGAGTGGGATGCTCGGCATTCAACCTCCCCAGAACCCTCCGGAGAGTGCTCGCAAGGCCCAGGGAATGTCAGGAACTGTGTCGCCCCGTTCCATCCCTCCCCCCCACACACACACACTTCCAGACGCTTAGGCTACCCGGGTCCCCTTGGATCTCCGCCCAGCCTAACCCCACCTAGTCCTGAGAGAGCCTCTCGGGCCCATCGTGGGCCTGCCTTGCCATCTAGTGGTCACCTTAGCAAACTGCGACTGCAGATGGGGAAGGGCTAGGCGCCCAGGAGGACACTCACAAGCACCCGGACTTTGCCCAGCTGTTGGCTTTCTTAGGCAATTCCGGTGAGACTGATGCCCAAATTAAGGCATTGTAACTCCTGACGGGTGTGTCGTTGGAATTTTGTTTTAACCTGTGGCTATCATTTCCCAAGGAAGAAATGGAGGAGGGAGTCCAGGCACTGATCAAGTGGGCTTTATCCCAGGAAGGCAGGTCTGGTTCAGTCTAAGAAAATTTGTCAATGTAATACACCACATAAATAAGCTTAATTACAAAAATCACACGATTATTTCAATAGATGAAGAAAAGGCTTTCAACAAAATACAACATCGCTTCATGATCAAAATGTTGGAGAGAATAGGCATATCTCAACATAATAAAGGCTATATATGAAGCACCTAAAACCCAAATAATACTTAATCAGGAAAGATTTAAGGAATTCCCATTGAGATCAGGAACAAGACAGGGGTGTCCACTCTCACCTCTGCTCTTCAACATAGTAGTAGAAGTCCTAGCTAAAGCAATAAGACAGGAGAAAGAAATCAAAGGGATACAAATTGGAAAGGAAGAAGTTAAGTTAGCCCTATTTGCAGACGACATGATTCTATACATAAGTGACCTGAGAGCCTGCATCCCAAAATTCTTAAAGGTGATTAATTCCTTCAGCAAAGTAGCAGGATACAAAATCAATGCACAAAAATCATTAGCCTTTCTATATGCTAAGGACAAAGATACAGAGAAAGAAATTAGTGACATTGTCCCATTTTCAATAGCAACAAAAAATAAAATACCTTGGAATAACAAACACTAACCAAGGATGTGAAATATCTATACAATGAAAACATAAAACACTCAAGAAAGAAATTAAGGAGGGCTGGAGAGATGGCTTAACAGTTAAGGCATTTGCCTGCAAAGCCAAAGGATCCCGATTAGATTCTCCAGGACCCATGTTAGCCAGATGAACAAGGGGGCACATGCATCTGCAGTTCGTTTGCAGTGGCTGGAGGCCCTGGCACACCCATTCTCTCCCCACCCTTTCTCTCTCTCAAATAAATAAATAAAATATATATATAAAGAAATTGAGGAGCACTTGGGAAGACCTCCCATGCTCCTGGATAGGCAGAATTAATATTGTAAAAATGGCAATTCTACTAAAAGCAATATACAGATTTAACACAATACCAATAAAAATACCAGCATAGGGGCTGGAGAGATGGCTTAGCGGTTAAGGCGCCTGCCTGCTAAGCCTAAGAACCAGGTTCCAATCTCCAGGTCCCACGTTTAGCCAGATGCAGTGACACAAGGGTGCAATGCCGCACTCACTGGCTGACCTGGACAAGGGTCTCATCTGGCCCCTTCATGGCGATCCTCCTACCTCAGCAGCTGGGATTAAAGGCGTGACTGCAGGCCCGGCTAGGCGTGCCCATCTTTATCTGTCTTCCTCTCCCTCTCTGTCTGTCTCTCTCTTTGTCTCTCTCTAAAAATAAATAAGGGCCGGGCATGGTGGCGCACGCCTTTAATCCCAGCACTTGGGAGGCAGAGGTAGGAGGATCACCATGAGTTCAAGGCCACCCTGAGACTACATAGTTAATTCCAGGTCAGCCTGGGCCAGAGTGAGACCCTACCTGGAAAAACAAAAAAATAAATAAATAAATAAATAAATAAAAAAAAAAAAAAAAATAAATAAAATAATTTTAAAAATTTAAAAAATACCAGCATCATTATTCACAGAGATAGAAAAAATTATCTCAAAATTCATATGGAATGGTAGCAGGCCGCAGATATCCAAGCATACCCTCAGGAAAAGAAATACCTCTAGAGGCATCACCATACCTGATCTAAAACTATATTACAAAGCCATAGTAACAAAAACAGCATGGTACTGACATAAAAACAGGAATATAGACCAATGGAACGGAATTGAGGATCTGGACTTTAGGTCCAGTAACTACAGCTACTTGATCTTTGACAAAGGTCCTAACAATGTAGACTGGAGGAAAAAATAGCATCTTCAACAAATGGTGCTGGACAAACTGGATAACCATATGCAGAAAAATGAAACTAGACCCATACATCTCACCATGCACAAAAATCAAGTCCAAATGGATCATAGACCTCAATATAAGATCAGAAACTCTGCTACTCCTGGGAGAAAAAACAAGAGGAACTTCCCACAATATAGGAGTCAGGAGCTGAGTGCAAGGCTCTGGGAGGCAAAAAGGCGGTTTGAGTACAAGTCCCTAAGTCCACCCATCTCAGGAAAAGATACCTCCACAAGAGCTGGAGACACGATGGAGAGAAAGCACCAATGGCTGGATGCAGGACAAGAAGGGCCTAAGACAGGCTTAGAGCTTCCTGCCATTCCAGAAAGTCGGGGGTAGTGGGGATGCCAATACGATAGCTTTGTCCAAGCAATACAGGAGCTAAACAATGAGCTCTCTGTGGTCAAAAGGAACAATTTGAGTGGAAAAATCACTAGTGTTGGAACATAACCCAAAATATGATGCTATTATCCATGAGTCCATGCTGAAGCAAGTGACTAAACCCATAAATGGGCATGAAGGGGAAGCACTAAGCCCAGCTCCTTGCCTCCTCCTTCCCCAGAGCTCTCAGCATGGGAAAGGAGTCCCACTGTACAGCAGACACCTGACAGTCACCCATCAGATTGACAGTGGAGACCCTATAGGAGATGACCAGAGTGCATTTGCCCCTGGGATCTTCTTCCCCAAACCCACAGCCTCAGTCTGAGCACAAGGAAAACAGCATGTAGATCTGGACAGAACGAAGTCCTTGCCCAGGCTGACCAGTCCTGCTCCCAGCCATCCAGGTCATGAGAAACAGCCAGTTACCACCTGAGGACATGTGATGATCCAGTGGCATGTGGGGTCCTGTAAGGCATCTCCAGCAGAGAAGAACATTGCAGGGAACTGAGAAAATATGAACAGAGTATGAAATTTGGTTGAAAGTAGTGTATCATGGGCTGTAGCGGTGGCTTAGCAGGTGAGGCACTTGCCTGAAAAGCCAAAGAACCCAGGTTCAATTCCCCAGGACCCATGTAAACCAGATGCACAAGGTGGCGCATGCATTTGGAGTTCGTTTGCAGTGGCTGGATGCCCTGGCATAACCATTCTCTCTTTCTCTCATTCTGTCTGCTTTCTCACTCTTTCAAATAAATAAAAATAGAATTTTTTTTTTCGAGGTAGGGTCTCACTTTGGCCCAGACTGATCTGGAATTCACTCTGTAGTCTCAGGGTGGCCTCGAACTTATGGCAATCCTCCTACCTCTGCCTCCTGAGTGCTGGGATTAAAGGTGTGCACCACCATGCCCAGCTTTTAAAAATAGAATTTTTTTTTTAATATTTTATTATTTATTTATTTATTTGAGAGAGAGAGAGAGATACAAAATCCTCCAGGGCCTCCAGCCTCTGCCTCCTGATGTGCTGGGCATTAAAGAATCGTGCCTGAACCAGGCTTCATGGCAAGCATTTAACTGCTAAGCCATCTCTCCAGCCCCTAAAAATAGAATATTTTTTAAAGAAGAAAGTAATGTATCATTACAAAGAATATACCACAGGAAGGCAAAATGTTAATAACAGGAAAACTGTGGGTTGATGGGCCATTGAAACTGTACTATGTGTTCAGAATGTCTATAAATCTAAAACTGCTATTAAAAAAAAATCAAGTAGACAGGGCTGGAGAGATGGCTTAGCAGTTAAGGCACTTTTCTGTGAAGCCTAAAGAGCCAAGTTCTATTCCCCAGTACCCACATAAGCCAGATGCACAAGGTGTGGCATGCTTCTGGAGTTCATTTGCAGTGGCTGGAGGCCCTGGTGTGCCCATCTCTCTTTCTCTCTACCTCTTTCTCTGTCAGATAAACAAAAATATATATATTTTTTTAATCAAGTCGATTCCTTTTGTGTGTGGGTGAGGGGGTCTCTCTACATACCCAGACTGGTCTTGAACTTATGATCCTCCTGTCTCAGCCTCCTCAGTACTGGGATTATAGGCATATTTATGCTGTCTCTTCACTGGTATGTGTGTGTGTGTGTGTGTGTGTGTGTGTGTGTGTGTGCGCGCGTGTGTGTGCATGCACACATACACGCACACACACACATGCCTGAAAGCCAAAGGTCGATGTTGGGTGTCTTATTTGATCATTCTCCTCCTTATTTACTTAGTCTCTCCCTTGGACCCTGGGCTCACTAGCCAGTTTGCACTGGGGACCTTCCCTCTCTCCCTCCCATGCTGAGATCACAGGCACCCACAACTCACTCCCCTTGGACATTTACAGGAGTGCCGGGAATATGAACTCCAGTCCTCACTCTTGCACTGAGCCATCTCTACACCCCCCTTGATTCCTTATTTAACTTCTACACAGTTATATGGAGCCTCAGGGAACATCTGAAGACCCCTCCCCTTTCATAGGGAGTAGAGAATGATTGACAAGGGGATTCCAAAAGCCTCAGGAGCCCTGGGAATTGCTGCCATGTCAATGGATCCCAGCATAGCAGAGCCAAGAGGCCCTTTCCTATGGAGACAAGGGGTGTGGTCACTGTACTGGGCAGTACATCGAGGGCCACAGAACAACAAAATGGCTTTGTTACAGAGATTTCTGCTCTTAGCTACTTGGTCATAGCATCTCTAGGACCAAAATTGATAGCAGCCTGCTAAAGCCTCACTCCATCCATACTCAGAACTCAAGGTATGGTGAGGAGCAGCTCTCTGGTCAGCTTCAGCTGTGTATCAGTTACTTTGCTCCTTGATGTTGATATGGGTTAGGAGGAAGGTTTTCTGATAGGTAATTAGTTCAGGACCGGCCCACAGAAACATGGATGTCACCATGCCTGCCCCGGCAGGACTAGAACCTGTGTCTGACCCAGTCACATTCAAGCACCACTCCTCAGCAGGAACTTCCTGCCTCTTTCTCAGCTAAGCACACCTGTGGGCCGGCCCTTCCTGGGTCAGCCTCTTGAGCGCACCAGCCATCCAGTCTACCACTCACACGCCTGAGTCTGAGGAGGAGCTCCTGCTAAGTGGATGGGTGATCCATATGAATAAGCTAAAGCATGTGTGTGAGTCTGTCTTGACTCCTTAGCCCCTTGTGTGTTTCTGGCCCTTGGCGCTTTTGGCAAGCTCTTGGCCCTTTCACTATGGGAGGGAGATTTCCTTGGGTTTCCCCTTCCCCTTCCCAGCCTTTCTGGGAAGCAGGGGAGGAATTTCTTTATGCCTAGCCATTTTCCTGCTTGCTTTCCACCTGTGCTCGGTGGGGGGCGCTTTCTTGCTTTGCTACGTGTATGATCTTTCTTTAAGCTCTAGCCCCTTTCATCTCTTAATCCTCTCAGGCCTTCTCTGTGTGTGGCGGGGGGGGGGGGGTGGGGGGGCAATCTTTTAGCTTGGGCTCTCCTGCTTTGCTTTCCATGTGTGTGAGAGCCCCTTCCCCAGGGGTTTCTTTCCCAGAATGGTGAAGGAGAAATTCTCCATCTCCCCTCCTTCTTCCAGCCAGGCTGGAAAGAGAGAGAACTCCTTTTGGCTTGGGCTTCCCTACTTGCCTTCCCTCTGGATCCTAACTCTCCCTAAAATAAATCTTAAAAAAAAATTAATAATCTTATTTTTATTAATTTGTTTGAGAGAGAGAAAGAAGAAGATAGGGGGAGAGGATGGGTGTGCCAGGGCCTCTAGACACTGCAAATGAACTCCAGACATCTGGCTTACATGGATCCTGGGGAATTGAACCGGGGTCCTTTGGCTTTGCAGACAAGGACCTTAACCGCTAAGCCATCTCTCCAGCCCCCTAAAATAAATCTTATGATTTATAACTTAATTTACCCTTCTCTGAGTCCTCCTTTTCAGTTCTTTGATAGCTTGGACAAGAACCCAAACGTTTGGGTCAAAAGGCCTGAGGTCTTCTGCATCTTCTCCCTCCCTGAACTTCAAAAGTCCCATATCACTATGACAACGTACTTGAACAAAAAGCAATTTGAGGAAGGGTTTATTTTGGCTTACAGTTCAAGGTTACAGTCCCATAGTGGGGAAGGCCTGGCGGCAGGAGCTTAAAGCAGGTCGCATAGTGTTCACAACCAGCAAGGCAAGAGGGATGAATGCTGGTGCTCAGTCACCTCTTTCACTCTTATTCTGCCTGAGACCCCAGTCAATAGAATGGTGCCCTCCACAGTTAGGGTGGGTCTTCACACATCAATTAACCCAACCAAGAAACACCCTCACAAACATGCACAGGGATTTGTCTTCTAGGTGATTCTAGATCCTGTCAAGTTGATAATTAAGATTAGCCATCACTGTTAGGCGTGGCGGCATACGCCTTTAATCCCATCATCATGGGATCTGAAAGCCAGAGAATTACTGAGGTGGAGGCCAGCTTGGAATACATAGTAAGTTCCAAGTCAGCCTGGGCTAGAGTAACACCCTGCCAGAAAGAAGAAAGAAAGAAAGAAAGAAAGAAAGAAAGAAAGAAAGAAAGAAAGAAAGAAAGAAAGAAAGAAAGGAAGGAAGGAAAGAGAAAGAGAGAGAGAGAGGGAGGGAGGGAGGGAGGGAAGAAGGAAGGAAGGAAGGAAGGAAGGAAGGAAGGAAGGAAGGAAGGAAGGAAGGAAAAAAAGAAAACAAAAATTAACAAAGCTGGGCATGGTGGCACATTCCTTTAATCCCAGCACTTGAGAGGCAGAGATAAGAGGATTGCCAAGAGTTTGAGGCCACCCTGAGACTACATAGTGAATTCCAGGTCAGCCTGAGCTAAAGTGATACCCTACCTTGAAAAAACAACACTAACTAACTAACAGACTGCCATACCATAGTGTTCTGGAACACCTAGTCTCATCATGAGGACTGACTCCAAAATGCTCAAGAACAAAGAGACAGGCAGGCACACCAAGATTGCAGAGGTCAAGTACCTGGGGACCCATTGACAAAAGCATGGTCCCTGAGCAGCAGCAAGGCCTGTGCACCCCCAATTTTGGGTCAAAGGGGGCATATATATAATCATCAAAAAAAAGGTAATCTCAGCCAGGCATGGTGGCACATGCCTTTAATCCCAGCACTCAGGAGGCAGAGGTAGGAAGATCGCTGTGAGTTCGAGGCCAACCTGAGCCTACATAGTGAATTCCAGGTCAGCCTAGGCTAGAGTGAAACTCGACCTTGAAAAACCAAAAGAAGAGAAGGAGGAAGGGAAGGTGGAGGAGGGGAAGAAGGAAGAAGAGGAAAAAGAAAACACTGTCCAGTGAAAACCAGGCCACCAAGTAAGCTTGGGGCCTAAAAGGATCTTGTGTTGGAAATCCTAAGCTGGTCTCTGCTATCACAAAGCAGATATCCTCCTGTTGCAGTTACCTTCTCATTGCTGGGATGAAACACCCAATCAAAAGCAGCTAGTGGGAGGACTGGAGAGATGGGTCAGCAGTTAAAGGTATTTGTTTGCAAAGCCTGATGTCTCAAGTTTGACTCTCCAGTACCCATGAAAAGCCAGACGCACAAAGTGGCGCATGCGTCTGGAGTACATTTGCAGTGGCAAGAGGCCCTGATGTGTTCTCTCTCTCTCCCTCTCCTCACAGATAAATAAATATTTTAAAAAATAGGGCTGGAGGAATGGCTTAGTGGTTAAGGCATTTGCCTGCAAAGCAGGTTCGATTCTCCAGGACCCACATAAGCCAGATGCACGAGGTGGCATCTGGAGTTTGTTTGCAGTGGCTAGAGGCCCTGGCGTGCCCATTCTCTCTCTCTCTCTCTCTCTCTCTCTCTCTCTCTCTGTGTGTGTGTGTGTGTGTGTGTCTGCCTCTTTCTCTCTTGCTCTCTCAAATAAATAAATAAATTTATTTATTTTAAAAATAAAATAAAAGCAACTAGACTTCCAGTCAAGTCGGTGAATTTGAAATCACACTAGAACCCCAAGAGTGAAATAAGGCAAGATCTAGGGGGCTCCAGTACTATAAGGGACCTAGGAGATGCTCACCAGGTGGGGGCGTGGAAGAGCACAATCAGGAATCTATTATTCCTACACACTGTGGCACAGCTAGGGCGCTAAAGCAGAAACCCTACCAGTCTCCCACGCTGGGGTGGTTGGTGCCTACCTAACTCCCACTAGGGCTGGCTGAGTTTGGGTGGATAGAGCAGACTGGTGACTGGCCCTCCTCTACACCCTGTCCTCTCAGAGTGGGTGGTGCACCCTAGGGTGGAACAAGCCTGACATACACACAGCACAGGGCAAGAACTCAGCCAAGGTTAGTGCTTGGGTGATCGTGCCAGCAAATAGCCCATTCCCAACTGGCAAGCAGCCTATTCTCCTGGCACACAGGTAGGCAGACCTCCTGAGCTCCACAGGTCCAGTTCCAGTGCAACCTCTACAACTTGCACTGCTGGGGTATGGTGGGGGAGCTGGGCAAGCCCTTCTGCTGCTGCATAGCTCCTGAGCACCACAGGCCTGGCATTACTGTGATCACTTGACAGGAGGACAAGTCCAGTAACCAGGCATGGGGCACAGGTGTGGCAGGGTGATTTCACTGCAACCTCTACAAACTACACAGCTGGGGCCCAGTGGAGGAGCTGAGACAAGTGTTCATGCTAAGAAATGGCTAAGGAAGAGCTCCACAGGGGTGGCACTGCCATGAACACACAGCCTTCTGACCTCCAACGGGGTCTGGTGGGCAGACGCACAGCATGGAAGTGGCTGGTTCTTGCCTACCAGGGTGGTATCAGGGCAACCTACACCACCTGCACAGCTGGGATACAGTGAAGGGTCTGGGGCAAGTGCTTATGCTACAGAGTAGTTCCTGAGCTTGGCAGGCATGGCACTGCTGTGATCACTGGCCGGAATCCCTTCTGATCTCCAATGCAGACACCTGTGGACTTTCGTACCAGCCACCAGCCCAGAGCTTCTGGCATGCTTGCAACCTCCACAACTTGCACACCTGCAGAGATAGAGCCGTCACACTCCAATCTAGTTCAAACCCAAAACGGAACACTCAGTGAAGAGCTTACAAGAGCCACCATTTGCTTCCTCCTTGACAAATCAAGACATCTACACAGAGATGGGTAAACCCCACTGCAAAAGAGAGAGGGGGGGATCTCCACTAACAATGCCCAGCTCCACAATGGAATTTTCCACTGAAAACACAGAGGATACACCAGAAACAGAATCCCAAAAGGAAAGCACAATAAACTTACTAAATAAGCTTTATGAGACCTTGACCAAATGAATAGAACTGGAAACAAGTCACCAAAAACCAACAATCACTAAATGAAATGCAACAGAATCACCTGTTACAACAAACAATTTTCATCACTCAGCTTAACATATTTGATGAAAGCCAGATAGATCTTGAAAGAGAGATAAATGAATTGAAGGTGAGTCAACAAATAAAGAATCTCAACCATCAGCTAATTAATGAAGATATGATCAAATGCAAGAATGAACTCCAAGAAACATCAAGAAAATCAAACCTCAACCTGAAATTGGAACTGAATAAAGAACGGATATGTGGGGCTGGAGAGATGGCTTAGCAGTTAAGGTGTTTGCCTGCAAACCCAAAGGATCCCGGTTCAATTCTCCAGGACCCACCTAAGCCAAAAGCACAAGGGGGCTCACATATCTGGAGTTTATTTGCAGTGGCTGGAGGCCCTGGTGCTCCCATTGCAAAGTCCCAAGTCTCATCTGAGATTTAAAATTGTGTCTTAACTGTAAGTACTGTAAAATCTAACAAGTTACATACTTCCAACATATAATGGCTCAGAGTAAATATTTACATTGTGACAAGGCATAACAAGGAGAGACTGGACCAATGCAAATTCAACAATCATTAGGCAAACATTTGCAGTTCAAATCAAACATCCATAACCAGTGATGAGTCTCTGGATTTTCAATTCCTCTCCTCCAGCTGGGCTGAGTGACTTCCACCCTGAGCCAATAGCACTCCATGATAGCCCTCACACAGTCCTGATATAACAAAAAACATATCAGGGTCTCCATATAAACCATGGGCTACCTTCCAATGGCTCCACTGGCCTCTCTATCAGGGTCATCATGTCCTGCCTGTATGTTGCAGCTCATCAGCAGCTCCCAGAACCATGTGTACTTCATAACCCACTCCACACATGTTTCATGCTTCTGAAACTAATACCAGGTGCGCAAGACATAGCCATGTTCTTAATTCAGGGAGGAAATAAACCATGACCTTGAAAACCAGGTTCCTTCTTTTCAGTCATCTCCTTTCAAAAGAGTTTGCAATTCTACCATTCAGTTTTTCTGTCTCAGACATCCTTTCAATTGTTTCACTGTAAAGTACTTGGGTCATCTTCCTTAAGATTGCTAATGTGTTTGACAATAGCAACTCCAGTAACTTAAAACCAGTCTCTGTACCAGTAACCTTAAACTTGTTTCAATTTCTCCAATTTTAAATCTTATACCTCGCAGTTCCATATCTCTAGCCAAACATACCAGTCCATTGCAAATTTAACCTTGATCAAACTCTCTAGGTATGGGCAGCAAAAAATAGCCAGCCCTTATGCCAGTAGCCCAGTTCAAACAAAGTTTTGTGCAGTCTTTCCCTCCCCCTTTCAAAGATCCTAAGTAAATCCTCCAAACACAATTCTCTCTGCACGAAGAATTTCCAAATTCTCACCAGAATAGTCCATAAAACTTGGCTTACCTCTCTAGAAGGTGTCTTCAGTTCCAAGTACCAAGTCCGTGTATATTCCTCCAGAACAAAAGTTCCAAATGACTAAAATCCACATGGTCAGATTCAGTGTGCAACAATACCCCACTCTCTGGTACCAATTTCTGTCATAGTCAGTTCAACAATGCTGGGATAAACCTCCAAACCAAACACAGTTTATGAGAGGAAGGCATTTATTTGAGGCTTATAGATCCAGGTAAACTTCCATAATGACAGAAGAAGCTGGTTCCCTTTCACAGATCCACACAAAGTAAAACTACCACCAGCACCACGAAAAGCAAGCAACCAGTAACAAAAATAGCAACAGAATAGCAGCAAGGACCCAGGCAGAACTCACTCTGAATACCTTAAGTTGTGATTCAGATTTTCCCCCAGTAACACCTTAAGGCTAAACCCCAGGATCCACCCACAGTGACACCTCTTCTAGCCAGGGAGCTGGAAATCTAAGTTACAAGCTTTAATAAAACATTGGGGTCTGTTGGGGGACTAAAATTCATACTAACACAAGGTTATAAATTCCTTCAGCAAAATGGCAGGATATAAAATCAACATACAAATATCAATAGCCTTCATATATGACAAAAACAAATATAGAGAGAACGAGATCAGCAAGGCTGTACTGGTTTTAATGGCCCCTCAAAATTAAGTACCTTAGAATATCACTAACCAAGGAAGTGAAATACTTTAATGAAAACATAAAAACACTCAGGAAAGAAATTTAGGACACAAGAAGATAGAAAAACTCATGCTCATGGATATGTAGAATCAACATTGTGGAAATGGCCATTTTATTAAAAGCAATGTCTATATTCAAAACAATAAAAATCCCAGCATCATTCATCACAGAGATAGAAAAATCATCTCAAAGTTAATATGAAACTGCAGAAGGCCTCAGATATTCAAAAGTATCCTCAGTAAAAGAAACACATCTGAGCCGAGTATGGTGATGCATGCCTTTAATCCCAGCACTCAGGAGGCAGAGGTAGGAGGATTGCAATGATTCTGAGGTCACTCTGAGACTACATAGTGAATTCCAGGTTAGACTAGGCTAGAGTGAGACCCTACCTCAGAAAGAAAGAAAGAAAGAAAGAAAGAAAGAAAGAAAGAAAGAAAGAAAGAAAGAAAGAAAAGAAAAGAAAGAAAGAAAGAAAGAAAGAGAGAGAGAGAGAAGGAAAGAAGGAGAGAGGGAGGGGAGAAAGGAAGAAAGAAAGAAAGAAAGAAAGGGAAAGGAAAGAAAGAAAGAAAAAAAGGGAGGGGAAGGGAAGGGAAGGAAGGGAAGGGAGGGAAGGGAAGGGAAGGGAAGGGAGGGAAGGGAAGGGAAGGGAAGGGAAGGAAAGGAAAGGAAAGGAAAGGAAAGGAAAGAAAGGAAAGGAAAGGAAAGGAAAGGAAAGGAAAGGAAAGGAAAGGAAAGGAAAGGAAAGGAATACCTCTGGAGGGATCACCATATTAAAAAATCATAGTAATAAAAACAGCATGGTAGTGGCATAAAAACAGACATAGAGGGACTGGAGAGAAGGCTTAGCGGTTAAGGCACTTGCTTGTGAAGCTTAAGGACCTATGTTTGACTCTCCAGATCCTACATAAGCCAGACACATAAAGGTGAGACAAGTGGAAGGTCGCACATGTGAACAAGGTGGCACAAGTGTCTGGAGTTCTATTGCACTGTCTAAGGATCTGGTGTGCCAATTCTCTCTCTCTCTCTCTCTCTCTGTGTGTGTGTGTGTGTGTGTGTGTGTGTGTGTGTGTGTGTGAATCTATCTCACTCTTTCTAAAAAATGATAAATAAAGCTGGGTGTGGTGGTGCACGCCTTTAATCCCAGCACTCGGGAGGCAGAGGTAGGAGGATCGCCATGAGTTTGAGGCCACCTTGAGACTACATAGTGAATTCCAGTTCAGCCTGGACTACAGTGAGACCCTACCTCAACCCCCCCCCCAAAAAAAAGATAAATAAATAAATACAGACATAGAGACCAACGGAATAGAAAGAAGGCCCAGCCTTAGTTCAAGCAATTACAGCTACATACTTGATCTTTGAGAAAGGAGCCAACAATTTATACTGGAGGAAAAAAACAGCATTTTCAACAAATGGTGCTGGAGAAATTGGATAACCACATGTAGAAAAATGAAACTAGACCACTCCTCTCACCATGCACAAAAATCAACTCCAGGCTAGGCATGGTGGTGCACATCTTTAACCCCAGCACTTGGGAGGCAGAGGTAGGATGATCACTATGAGTCTGAGGCCAACCTGAGACTACATAGTAAATCCAGGTCAGTCTGGGCTACAACAAGATCCCACTTCAAAAAAAAAAAAAAAAAAAGACAACTTCAAATGGAATAAGAACCTCAATATAAGACCTAAAACTCTCAAATAATTGAAAGAAAAAATAGGGAGAACACTCCATGATATAGAAGTGGGAAAAGACTTCCTGAATAAGACCCCAGTAGCCCAGAAAATTAATGATTTAACCAGTGGGATCTCATAAAACTAAAAGGCTATTGTACAGACAGACATACCACAAACAGAGCCAACAGACTACCCCAGAATGGGAGAAAATCTTCACCAGCTGTGCCACCAACAGAGGCCTAATAATCTAGAATCTACAAAAAACTCAAAAAACTGAACAATAAAAAATTAAACAATCTATTCAAAAAATAGGGCTAGAGATATAGCTCAGCAGTTAAGGCACTTGCATGCAAAGCTTAAGGACCCAAGTTGGATATTCAATTCCTTAGTACCCATGTAAAATAACACACACAAAGTGGCACATGCATCTGGCTAGAGGCCCTGGCATGCCCATTCTCTCCTTACCTCCCTCTCTCTCTGAAAAAACATGAAAATATACTAAAATAAGAAAATGGGGCAGAAATCTAAATAGAGAATTTTCAAAGGAAGAAATACAAATGGCCACTAATCACTTCAAGAAATATTCAACACCCTTAACCATAAGGGGAATACAAATTAAAACAACTATGAGATTCTACCTTATGTATGGATGGCAATTATTAAAAAATCAAATGGCAATAGATGTTGGCGAGGATGTGGGGAAAGAGGAACCCTTATTCATTGTTGAACCATTATGTAGACTCCTGAGAAAGATGGAAACAGACCATCTGACCCAGCTCTTCCTCTCCTGTGCATCTACCCTGAAGGTTTCACTCTTCACTTCAGAGATACTTGCTCAGCCATGTTTATAGCTGCTCTATTCACAATAGCGACGAATTGAAGTAAAACCAGATGCACATCATCTGATGAATTGACAATGAAGATATGGTACATATACACACTGGAATTGTACTCAGCAGTAAAGAAAAATTATATAATGAAATGTGTAGGAAAATGGGCAGACTTGGAACACTCATACTACATGAACTCACACAAGCACAGAAAGATAAATGCTGTTCATTCTTCCTCATCTGTGGTTCCTAACCTGGAAGAGCTTGAGTTGGAGCCATACCTGACAGACAGCTCAAGGGACAGATAATAGGGATGGAAAGGTTTGGGGGGGGGGCGGGGGAGGAATATGCAAGAGCGGGGGAGGCACACACAAAACTAAAGCCAAAATGAATTAGTACCATAGAAATCTTTCTCCTGGATAGCAGACTAAAAGATATAACCCTCAGGCTAGAGAGATGGCTTATCAGTTAAGGCACTTGCCTGCAAAGCCTAAGAACCCAGGTTCAATTCCCCAGTTCCCATGTAAGCTATGTGCACAAGGTGAGGCATGCATATGGAGTTCGTTTGCAGTGGATGGAGGTCTTGGCACACCCATTCTCTCTATATCTGATTCTCTCTCTCTCTCTTTATATCTCCCTAATAAATAAATAAATAATAAAATATTTTTTAAAAGCTATAACCCTCAATAGGAACATAGGGAGATCATCTGGACAAAAAGGCCCTGGAGAGGGTGGAATGAAGCCTAATCCTAAAACAACTGGCTCTGGCTTGTAACTCCCAGTGCCAGAAATCAGTTATACCCCACATTGAGCTGTTGGTCAGAGAGACCTACGAGATCCCTAAAAGAAGACAAACTTCTGTTAAAGGACTTGATTACTTACCTGAGGTAAAAGGTAAGACCCTATTGCTGAAGACACCACAAGCTGCCAACACAGAACATCATGAGATCATGCTGGAATCTGAAAGGAAGCCAATCCCCTGATGGCTAGTTCATGTTGTGCTGGGAAGTGCTACATGACCTGCTAGGGGAAAAATGGCCACCAACATTATGAATGATCAGGGGACATTGCTATATGGAATCAACCAGCCTGAGAAGATTTACACACTTGTGCAATAGTGGCACCCAGCCTAGGTGGGTAACCAATGACTCTCTGGTTAGATAAGAGACTTGATTGGATAAGTGGGATGGAACTCATAGTTGGCAGTGGGATCCAAGTCAAAATCCAATGGGGATGAGGGTCATGGACCCTAGTGAGAAACTCCATTAGTCTTTGACCAAAAGGAGGCCACATACATCAAAATGCTCTTAATTAACAGCGCTTATCTCCTTTAACCTATGCTGTTCTCATTCTCCACTGGAGAATCTATTTTACTTTTTCAGAAGGCAGCAAAAACTGGGACAACCAAAATCTATCAACATAACAAGAAAAGATCTTTTAGTACTTTTACCCTCTGTATATTCTATTTCCCCCTGAGGCCACAAGACCTTGTGTGTCATTTCATACAGCAGGCACAGGGGATGTTTGGGATCTCAGGTGGGGGCCTGATAACCCTCCCCATGCCCTTCCATCAAGAGTTGTCCCAGCTGCTCTTGATACAGCTGCCAATAGTTGTCTACTGCTTTCAATATGGAGGACTTTGTCATACAACAACAGAACCTCCCAAAGTTAAATTTTGAAGATATCAACAATTTAAACACACCCATTACAAGCAATGGGACTGAAGCTATAATTAAAAGTCTCTAGCCAGGTGTTGTGGCGCAAGCCTTTAATCCCAGCAGCTAGGAGGCACAGGTAGGAGGATTGCAGTGAGTTAGAGACCACCCTGAGGCTACATAGTGAATTCCAGGTCAGCCTGGGCTAGAGCAAGACCCTACCTCAAAAAAAAAGGGGGGGGGCTGGAGAAATGGCTTAGCGGTTAAGGCATTTGCCTACAAAGCCAAAGGATCCCGGATTGATTCTCCAGGACCCACATAAGCCATATGCATGAGGGACACATGCATCTGGAGTTCGTTTGCAGTGGCTAGGAGGCCCTGGCATGCTCATTCTCTCTGTGTCTGCCTCTCTTCTATCTCTCTCTGCTTGCAAATAAATAAATAAAAATTAACAAAAACCTTAAAAAAAAGGCAATGTATTAAGAAAAAAAGTCTCCACCCATGAACTGAGGAGATGGCTAAGGGGTTAAAGGCACTTGCTTGCAAAGCCTGGCAGCCCAAGTTCAATTTCCCAGTACCCATGTAAAGCCAAATGCACAAAGTGGCACACACACAACTGGAGGCCCTGGAAAACCCATTCCTTTCTCACTCTCTCTTGCTTTCTCTTTCCTTCTCTACCTCTACTCACAAAAAAATAAATAATATTTATTTTGCTTTTTGTGTGTGTTTTTTTGAGATAGGGTTTCACTCTACCCCAGGCTGACCTAGAATTCACTATGTAGACTCAGGATGGCCTTGAATTCATGACAATCCTCCTACCTTTCTTCTCAAGTGCTGGGATTAAAGGCATGTACCATTATACCCAGCTTAAATAATATTTTTTAAAGTCTCCCCACAAAGAAAAGCCCAGGACCTGATGGATTCACTGCTGAATTCTATCAAACTTTTTTTTTTTGAGAGAGAGTCAGAGTCAGAGAGAGACAGATAGAGAATGGGCACGCCAGCAGCCTCTCAGCTGCTGTGAACAAACTCTAAACATGTGCGTCCCCTTGTGGGCAAGTGCAGCATTGTGCCCTTGCATCACTTTGCATCTGGCTAAACATGGGACCTGGAGAATCAAACAGGCATTCTTAGGCTTAGCAGGCAGGCCCCTTAACCGCTAAGCCATCTGTCCAGCCCTTTATCAAACTTTGAAAGACATCCTCATACTAACTCTTCTCAGTTATTCAACAAAATAGAAAGTCAAGGACCACTTCCAAATTTATTCTGCGAAACTGTATTACCCTGTTTGCTAAACCAGATAAAGTCACAAAAACAAAAAGAAAAACCGCAAACCAATTTTCCTGATGAACATAGAGAATTTGCAAAAATTCTCAACAAGTTTCTTGCAAACTGAATTCAAGAACATATTAAGAAGCCGGGCATGCTGGATTACACATTTAAACCCAGAACTTTGGAGGCAGAGGTAGGAGGATTTTGTGAGTTCTAGACCAGCCTGAGATTGCATAGTGAATTCCAGGTCAGCCTGGGCTAGAGTGAGACCCTACCTCAAAGAAAAAAAAAATTATCTATTATGTCTAAGTGGGCTTCATACTGAGAATGCAAGGTTAGTTCAACATAAATAAATGAACAAAAATAAATGTAATATACCATATAAACAAACTTATGTATTAAAAATTCACATGAGACTTCTGGGTAAGATGGTGGCATATTAGCCACACCAAAGCAGCCTATGGAGGGAAATAAACAAAAACACAGTAAAATACACTCTAATACTAAAAAGTGAAGGTGTATAACTTATTATCAACCATGGCAGAGAAGCAGGAGAGATCAAGATCTTCCAGAAAGGAGGAAACTGGCCAGAATCCCACTAAGATGCCAGCAGCCTTGATCCGTGAGCCCACCCAGCCAGTGGCACAGAGCAGCAGGAGCAGACACAAAATGAGGGGATCTTCCACTCACATCAGCCTCCTCGAAAAGTCAAGAAACCTGAAGGAGAACAGCAGAGACCAGCTGAACAGCTGCTGAATGAGAGTACAAATGGGACCAGACAAGTACTCTGGTACAACTCCAGGCATCCTGCAAAGTCTGCAACTCCCCAACCATCAGGGGCGTGAACTTCCAGAGAAGTCATTCACCCCCTAGCCACCCATCACCAAGAGAGATCAAGGTGGGCACTCAGCATTGGTGAAAATGGAAGCCATCCCAATAGGTAACAGGGCCTACTTATACAAAGCTAGATACATAAACCTGCACTGGAAGTGCTAATCTCTTTTTCTTTCTTTCTTTCTTTTTTTCTTTCTTTCTTTCTTTCTTTCTTTCTTCTGTCTGTCTGTCTTTCTTTCTTTCTTTCTTTTTTTCTTTCTTTCTTTTTTCTTTTTTTTCTCAAATCTCTCTTTACATGTCAGGAAAGATGATGTTTATATTTGAATGATATATTCTTGGTTGGCATTACCCTTTTCAAATAAGCTGTATTTTAGCCAGGGATGGTGGTGCATGCTTTTAATCCCAGCATTCAGGAGGCAGAGATAGGAGGATTGCCATGAGTTCTAGGCCACCCTGAGGCTTCAAAGTGAATTCCAGGTCAGCCTGGGCTACAGTGAAATCCTACCTCAAAAAATAAAAATAAAAAAGAAAGAAAGAAAAGCTGGGGGCTGGAGAGATGGCTTAGCGGTTAAGCGCTTGCCTGTGAAGCCTAAGGACCCTGGTTCAAGGCTTGATTCTCCAGTACCCATGTAAGCCAGTTGCACAAGGTGGCACATGCATCTGGAGTTTGTTTGCAGTGGCTAGAGGCCCTGATGCACCCATTTTCTCTCTCTCTCTCTCTCTCTCTCTGCCTCTTTCTCACTCTGTCTATCGCTCTCAAATAAATAAATAAAATAAACAAAAAAAATTTTAAGCTGTATTTTGGTGTTTATTGTTGCCTTTGATGTTTCCTGATTTTAGAGCCTTTGTTTCTTTTTTGTTGTTGTTGTTGGTTTTTTGAGATAGGGTCTCACTCTAGCTCAGGCTGACCTGAAATCCACTCTGTAGTCTCAGGGTGGCCTCAAATTCACAGTGATCCTCCTACCTCTGCCTCCTGAGTGCTGGGATTAAAGGCTTGCGCCACCACGCCCGGCCTTTGTCTTTTTCTTAAGTCACTACTGGGGTAGGAATTGACCATCCCAAGGCTGACTTGGAACCTATTTCAGACTAGAAATTTCAACCTCCTAGTTGATAGGATTAAGGGTGTGGAACAACACACGCCCTTAGGGACTTTGGCTTTACTAGTTTATCTGTTTATTTAATCCCATGCTTGTATAAATACTCTGTGCTGGTTTTGATTGAATGTCTATATTGCTCAGTTGAATTTTAGAATTTGCCAGTAATTTGCTTCACCCAGTCCACTGCAATACTTGAATAGCAAGCAAACTCAACACCTAGGGTCACTTCTGTTGTTTCTCCTGGAGTATAAGAGCTACACCTGGCACCTTAAACTCCTACACTAAAGATATATAAAGCCAGATTTACATGGGTTACACTGCAGATAATTAGAAAAATCCAAGCATCAAATTAACTCAAGATGCAAAAATCTCTACATTATAATACAAGAAACACACACAAAAAAAATCAAGACAATAAAATCCCACCAAGAATTATAAATCCATCAGAAATGACCTCCAGTAAGACTGCTTTAGATGATATGCCTGACAAATATTTCAAAAAGATGATTATATCCATGTTCAAAGAAATCAAAGAAGAAATCAAGGGAAGCAAAGAAGAAAACCAACTCTTGAAAGAATCCCATGAAAACACAGGAAACCAACTTAATGAAATAAGTAGGTCAATATAAAACATAAGTAAGGAAATAGAAATAATGAAAAAATACCAATCATAAATACTAGAAATGAAAATCAGAGTAAATCAAGTAGAAAACTCTGCAGAAAGTCTCACCAGTAGAATGGATCAAGGAGAAGACAGAATATCTAAACTAGAAGACCATGTGGCAGATCTAATACAGTCCAAGGGATACTATGAAGAGATCAAACATGGGCTGGAGAAATGGCTTAGCAGTTAAGATGCTTCCCTGAGAAGCCAAAGGACCCTGGTTCAGTTCCCCAGTATCCAGGTAAGGCAGATGCACAAGGTGGCACACACATCTGGAGATCATTTGCAGTGGCTGGAGGCCCTGGTGCACCCATTCTCTATCTGCCTCTTTCTCTCTCTCTCTCTCAAATAAATAAAAAAATATATTTTTAAAAAGAGATTTTTAAAAAAATCCCAGATCAAACATAAGGATCACTGAATTCAGAGACTTAGGCATAATTCCAGAGCCTGATAGAGTGAAACCCTCCAAAAACCAAAAAAAAAGCAAAACAGGGCATAGTAGAAGGATAATTTTCCTCAAAGGCAAAATCATAGAAGAAAACTTCCCTCAAATAGGGAAAGTCATGCCAGTAAAGATACAGGAAACCTACCGAATGCCAGACAAAAATCAGGAAACAACCTCTCACCAACATATAATAATTAAACTACAAAACACAAAAACAAAGAAAACATAAAGAAAGCAGTTAGAAAGAAAAATCAAGTCACATACAAAGACAAGCCCATCAAGATAATAGCCGATTACTCAACAAAAACTTTAAAAGCCAGAAGGGCTTGGAATGATGTATTACAAGTTCTGAAAGATAACAACTGTCAACCAAGATTACTTTATCCTGCAAAGCTATCCATTCGAATAGACAGAGAAATAAGGACATTCCACAACAAAAGCAGGCTAAAGGAATATATGAAGACCAAACCAGCTCTACAGACAATACTTGAAAGGATCCTTCATGCTGAAGAGAAAGAAAATACATATAAAGAGTCAAGCCAGGCGTATAATCCCAGTCTGGGAAAAAGAAACCATGCTCAAATACTAGTTAATACAAGGTCAGCCTGAAAGACCAAACCTAAAACCAAAAAAAAAATAAAATAAAAAAAATAAAGCTGGAAAAATACCATAAATACTAGTTAATACAAAAATAAAACCAGAAGAACTTTCAAACAAGAAAAATAGCAAAAATAAATACACACCTTTCAATTATTTTTATTTATTTTTGTTGTTGTTGTTTTACTTTTTTGTTGTTTTGTTTTTTGAGGTAGGGTCTCACTCTAGCCCAGGCTGACCTGGAATTCACTATGTAGTCTCAGGCTGACCTCAAACTCACAGAGATCCTCCTACCTCTGATTAAGTGCTGGGATTAAAGGTATGTGCCACCATGTCCAGCTCAATAATATAACTCTTAATATCAAAAGTCTCAATGCCCCAACCAAAAGATACAGGTTTGCAAACTGGGTTAAAAAGCAGGATCCTTCAATTTGTAGCCTCCAAGAAACTCACCTTTCCACAAAAGATGGACACTAACTTAGGGTGAAAGGTTGGAAAACAGTGTTTCAAGCAAATGGGCCTAGAAAACAAGTAGGTTTGCTATCCTAATATCTGACACGGTAGATTTCAGACCAACATTAGTTAGGAAAGATAAGGAAGGTCACTTTATATTGATTAAAGAAACAATGGGATGGAGAGATGGCTCAGTGGTTAAGCACTTGCCTGTGAAGCCTAAGGACCCTGGTTCAAGGCTAGATTCCCCAGGACCCATGTAAGCCAGATACGCAAGGAGGCGCATCCATCTGGAGTTCATTTGCAGTAGCTGGAGGCCCTGGGGCGCCCATTCTCTATCTAGCTGCTTCTTTCTCTCTCTGTCTGTCTGTTGCTCTCAAATAAATAAATAAATAAACAACAACAAAAAAGGAACACTCCAACAGGAGGACATTACAATCCTAAACATATATGCACCTAACATGTAGGCTCCCAATTTCATCAAACACTATTAGAACTAAGGTCACAGATAAAACCAAACACAGTTGTAGTGGGTGACTTCAACACCCCACTCTCATCAATTGACAAGCCATCCCAGCAAAAATTAAAGAGAGATGATTCTGTATTAAATGAAATCATAGAACAAATGGGCCCAACAGATATCTACAGAATATTTCATCCAAATGCTGAAGAATACACATTCTCTCAGTGGCACATGGAACATTCTCTAAAATAGACCATATATTTAGGACACAAAGAAATCTTAACAAATACAAGAAAATTAAAATAATTCTATGCACTCTATCAGATTACAATGGGATTAAACTACAAATCAATAGTAAGAAAAGCTAAAGATCATACACAAAATCATGAAAACAAATGACAATAAATGCTGGCAAGGATGCTGAAAAAGAGGAACCCTTCTACACTGTTGGTGGGAATGCAATCTGGTACAGCCATTGTGGAAATCAGTGTGGAGGTTCCTGAGACAGCTAAAAGTAGATCTATCATATGACCCAGCTATACCACTCCTACACATATATCTAAGGACTTGTCTTACTACCTCAGAGATACTTGCTCGACCATGTTTCTTGCCACTCTATTCACAATAGCTACAAAATGCAACCAGCTTAGCTGTCCCTCAACTTATGAGTAGAAAATGAAGATATGGTACATTTACACAATGGAGTTCTACTCAGCAGTAAAGAAAAATGAAATTATGAAATTTGCAGGAAAATGGATGGATCTGGAAAGGATTATACTTAGTGAGGTAACCCAGGCCCAGAAAGCCAAATGTTGCATGTTCTCTCTTATATATGGATCCTAGTTACAAATGATTGGACGTCTATGTGAATTGTAATAAAACTCAGTGGCAAAGCTGGATGTGGTGGCACATGCCTTTAATCCCAGCACTTGGGAGGCAGAGGTAGGAGGATTGTCATGAGTTCAAGGCCACCCTGAGACTACATAGTTAATTCCAGGTTAGCCTGGATCAGAGTGAGACCCTACCTCGAAAAATCAAAAAAAAATAAAAAAAAAAAAACTCAGTGGCCCAGTTTATTAGAAAGGGGATATAAAGGGAATAGAGAGGGAAGGGGAACTTAATAGAATGGTATTGTATATATGCAAGTAGAAGAACAGATTAATAGGGGTGGAAAGGACTAAGTGAGGTCAGGGGAAGAGATCAAGTAAAGGAAAGGTGGGGGAGGGTTAATCAAAACCTAAGAGGGTATGAATAAGTCATATGTAAACCTACTCTATGGACAAGGGAACACCCAGAAGCCATAGATTGTTACTAGAAAATTTTCAGTGCCAGTGATGGGATGCCTTCCAGTGAGTTGTTGTCCATGGAGGTCCCTGATGTCCCAAACATTACAGACCATTGCCGAGGCTCTTGGTTTCTCTCCAGGAATAGATGGTAAGACCCTATTGCTGAAGACTCCACATACTTGGGCTGCAAGGTCACTGAGAAATCCTGCTGGAGCTGAGCTAAAAACCTCCTCCATGCAGACCAGCTGACAGAAAGCTGGAAAAAGTTATGCTGCATGCAGTTCAATGGGAGAGAGAAAAACCATCAGTGGTGATTCTCAACAGTGGACACTGCAAGCCTTAAGTTGGGCCAGCCAGGCCAAATGAGCCAATGGGTGCAATAGTGGCATGTCTGTTATGGAGGAAACCAACTGCTTTCTAATTGGACTGCAGGCCCACTCCATGAGAGGGAATACATGCCTGATATTGAAAGCCTACCACAGGGGTAGTCATGAACCCCAGGGGTGTAACATCTGCTAGTGTATGGCTAAATGTATATACTATGCTCACCAAACAGCCCGGTAAGCAGTTCTCTTAATGTTCATACCCATATATTAATGCTACTCTTACTTTTGGTTAGAGAAGCTTCTCTTTTCAGATAGTGGTGACCTTTGGATGAAGTGACAGCTCAGCACTGAAACATCTCTATCACACCTTCCAAGGCTCAGGGTCCATTGCAGAAGAGGTGGTGGAAAGAATGTAAGAGCCAAAAGAAGGGTAGGACTCCTTACAACACAGTCCTCCACACACAAAATGGCCTGTATATCCATGACCTCACAGTACCAGACACTACCTACACAAGACCATCATAATAGGAGGAAAAGATCATGACATCAAAATAAAAGAGAGACTGATTGAGAGGGGGAAGGGGTATGATGGAGAGCAGAGTTTCGAAGGGGAAAGTTGGGGAGGGAGGGAATTACCATGGATTATTGTCTATAATTATGGAAATTGTCAATAAAAAAATAAACTTAAAAAATCACATGATCAGAGCCAGGTGTGGTGGCGCGTGCCTTTATCCCAGCACTCAGTAGGCAGAGGTAGGAGGATCGCCATGAGTTCAAGGCCACCCTGAGACTATATAGTGAGTTCCAGGTCAGCCTGGGATAGATCAAGACCCAACCTCAACCCCCGAAAAATATTATATGATCAGAGGGCTGGAGAGATGGCTCAGCAGTTAAGGCACTTATCAGCAAAGTCTAAAGACCTGAGGTTGATTCCCCAATATCCACATAAAGCCAGATGCACAAAGTGGTACGTGCATCTGGAGTTCATTTGCAATGACTGGAGGCTCTGGTGCACCCATTCTCTCCATCTCTCTCTGCTTGCAAATAAATGAAATAAATAAATCTTTTTTAAAAATCACATGATCGGGCTGGAGATATGGCTTGGTGGTTAAGGCGCCTGCCTGCTAAGCCTAAGAACCCAGTTCCAATCTCCAGGTCCCACGTTTAGCCAGATGCAAAGTGATGCAAGGGCACAATGCCGCACTTGACCACAAGGGGGCGCACACATCTGGATTTCGTTCACAGCAGCTGAGAGACTGCTGGTGCGCCCATCTCTATCTGTCTCCCTCTCCCTCTCTGTCTCTTTCTGTGTCTCTCTCCTAAAATAATAATAATAATAAATTTTTTAATTTTTATTTATTTATTTTTTTGGTTTTTCGAGGTAGGGTTTCACTCTAGTCCAGGCTAACCTGGAATTCACTATGTAGTCTCAGGCTGGCCTTGAACTCTTGGCAATCCTCCCACCTCTGCCTCCCAAGTGCTGGGATTAAAGGCGTGCGCCACCACGCCCAGCCTTAAAATATTTTTTAAAAAATCACATGATCATCTTGATGCAGAAAAAACATTCAACAACTGTATTTTGGTGTTTATTGTTGCCTTTGATGTTTCCTGATTTTACAGCCTTTGTTTCTTTTTTGTTGTTGTTGTTGGTTTTTTGAGGTAGGGTCTCACTCTAGTTCAGGCTGACCTGGAATCCACTCTGTAGTCTCAGGGTGGCCTCAAATTCACAGTGATCCTCCTACCTCTGCCTCCTGAGTGCGGGGATTAAAGGCTTGCGCCACCACACCCGGCCTTTGTCTTTTTCTTAAGTCACTACTGGGGTAGGAATTGACCATCCCAAGGCTGACTTGGAACCTATTTCAGACTAGAAATTTCAACCTCCTAGTTGACAGGATTAAGGGTGTGGAACAACACACGCCCTTAGGGACTTTGGCTTTACTAGTTTATCTGTTTATTTAATCCCATGTTTGTATAAATACTCTGTGCTGGTTTTGATTGAATGTCTATATTGCTCAGCTGAATTTTAGAATTTGCCAATAATTTGCTTCACCCAGTCTACTACAATACTTGAATAGCAAGCAAACTCAACACCTAGGGTCACTTCTGTTGTTTCTCCTGGAGTATAAGAGCTACACCTGGCACCTTAAACTCCTACACTAAAGATATATAAAGCCAGATTTACATGGCTAAAAACACTGCAGATAATTAGAAAATCCAAGCATCCAATTAACTGAAGATGCAAAAATCTCTACATTATAATACAAGAAACACAAAAAAAATCAAGACAATAAAATCCCATCAAGAATTATAAATCCATCAGAAATGACCTCCAGTAAGACTGTTTTAGATGATATGCCTGACAAAGATTTCAAAAAGATGATTATATCCATGTTCAAAGAAATCAAGGGAAGCAAAGAAGAAAACCAACTCTTGAAAGAATCCCAAGAAAACACAGGAAACCAACTTAATGAAATAAGTAGGTCAATATAAAACATAAGTAAGGAAATAGAAATAATGAAAAAATACCAATCATAAATACTAGAAATGAAAATCAGAGTAAATCAAGTAGAAAACTCTGCAGAAAGTCTCACCAGTAGAATGGATCAAGGAGAAGACAGAATATCTAAACTAGAAGACCAAGTGGCAGATCTAATACAGTCCAAGGGACACTATGAAGAGATCAAACATGGGCTGGAGAAATGGCTTAGCAGTTAAGATGCTTCCCTGAGAAGCCAAAGGACCCTGGTTTGGTTCCCCAGTATCCAGGTAAGGCAGATGCACAAGGTGGCACACGCATCTGGAGATCATTTGCAGTGGCTGGAGGCCCTGGTGCACCCATTCTCTATCTGCCTCTCCCTCTCTCTCTCTCTCTCTCTCTCTCTCTCTCTCAAATAAATAAAAATATATTTTTAAAAAAAGTGGTGGCAGATCAAGGAGGCAGAGGTAGGAGGATCACTGAGAGTTCGAGGTCACCCTGAGACTTCGTAGTTAATTCCAGGTCAGCCTGGACTAGAGTGAAACCCTACCTTGAAAAACCAAAAAAAAAGAGATCAAACATAAGAATTCAGGGCATAGTAGAAGGATAAGGAATTTCCTCCAAAGGCATAACAGGTATTTTCAACAAAATCATAGAAGAAAACTTCCCTCAAGTAGGGAAAGTCATGCCAGTACAGATACAGGAAACCTACCGAATGCCAGACAAAAATCAGGAAACAACCTCTCACCAACATATAATAATTAAACTACAAAACACAAAAACAAAGAAAATGTAAAGAAAGCAGTTAGAAAGAAAAATCAAGTCACATACAAAGACAAGCCCATCAAGATAATAGCCGATTACTCAACAAAAACTTTAAAAGCCAGAAGGGCTTGGAATGATGTATTACAAGTTCTGAAAGATAACAACTGTCAACCAAGATTACTTTATCCTGCAAAGCTATCCATTCAAATAGACGGAGAAATAAGGACATTCTACAACCAAAGCAGGCTAAAGGAATATATGAAGACCAAACCAGCTCTACAGAAAATACTTGAAAGGATCCTTCATGCTGAAGAGAAAGAAAATCATACATATAAAGAGTCTGGAAAAAATCCCAGCACTCGGGAGGCATAGGAAATTGCCGAGAGTTCGAGGCTGAGTTAAAATTCCAGGAAAGCCTGGGCCAGAGTGAAAAAAACCAAAAAAAAAAAATAAAATAAAATAAAATAAAGAGTCTGGAAAAAAGAAACCATGCTCAAATACTAGTTAATACAAGAGAGCAAAGGTAAAACCAGAAGAACTACAAAACAAGAAAAATAGCAAAAATAAATACACACCTTTCAATAATAACTCTTTTATTTATTTTTGTTGTTGTTTTGCTTTTTTGTTGTTTTGTTTTTCGAGGTAGGGTCTCACTCTAGCCCAGGCTGACCTGGAATTCACTATGTAGTCTCAGGCTGACCTCAAACTCACAAGTGCTGGGATTAAAGGCATGTGCCACCATGTCCAGCTCAATAATATAACTCTTAATATCAACAGTCTCAATGCCCCAACCAAAAGACACAGGTTAGCAAACTGGGTTAAAAAGCAGGATCCTTCAATTTGTTGCCTCCAAGAAACTCACCTTTCCACAAAAGATGGACACTAACTTCGGGTGAAAGGTTGGAAAACAGTGTTTCAAGCAAATGGGCCTAGAAAACAAGCAGGTTTGCTATCCTAATATCTGACATGGTAGACTTCAGACCAACATTAGTTAGGAAAAATAAGGAAGGTCACTTTATATTGATTAAAGAAACACTGGGATGGAGAGATGGCTTAGTGGTTAAGCACTTGCCTGTGAAGCCTAAGGACCCTGGTTCAAGGCTAGATTCCCCAGGACCCATGTAAGCCAGATACACAAGGTGGCGCATCCATCTGGAGTTCATTTGCAGTAGCTGGAGGCCCTGGGGCGCCCATTCTCTATCTAGCTGCTTCTTTCTCTCTCTGTCTATTGCTCTCAAATAAATAAATAAATAAATAAATAAACAACAACAAAAAAGGAACACTCCAACAGGAGGACATTACAATCCTAAACATATATGCACCTAACATGTGGGCTCTCAATTTCATCAAACACTATTAGAACTAAGGTCACAGATAAAACCAAACACAGTTGCAGTGGGTGACTTCAACATCCCACTCTCATCAATTGACAAGTCATCCCAGCAAAAATTAAAGAGAGATGATTCTGTATTAAATGAAATCATAGAACAAATGGGCCCAACAGATATCTACAGAATATTTCATCCAAATGCTGCAGAATACACATTCTCTCAGTGGCACATGAAACATTCTCTAAAATAGACCATATATTTAGGACACAAAGAAATCTTAACAAATACAAGAAAATTAAGATAATTCTGTACACTCTATCAGATTACAATGGGATTAAACTACAAATCAATAGTAAGAAAAACTAAAGATCATACACAAAATCATGACAACAAATGACAATAAATGCTGGCAAGGATGAGGAAAAAGAGGAACACTTCTACACTGTTTGTGGGAATGCAATCTGGTACAGCCATTGTGGAAATCAGTGTGGAGGTTCCTGAGACAGCTAAAAATAGATCTATCATATGACCCAGCTATACCACTCCTAGACATATATCTAAGGACTTGTCTTACTACCTCAGAGATACTTGCTCGACCATGTTTCTTGCCACTCTATTCACAATAGCTACAAAATGCAACCAGTTTAGCTGTCCCTCAACTTATGAGTAGAAAATGAAGATATGGTACATTTACACAATGGAGTTCTACTCAGCAGTAAAGAAAAATGAAATTATGAAATTTGCAGGAAAATGGATGGATCTGGAAAGGATTACACTTAGTGAGGTAACCCAGGCCCAGAAAGCCAAATGTTGCATGTTCTCTCTTATATATGGATCCTAGTTACAAATGATTGGACGTCTATGTGAATTGTAATAAAACTCAGTGGCAAAGCTGGATGTGGTGGCACATGCCTTTAATCCCAGCACTTGGGAGGCAGAGGTAGGAGGATTGTCATGAGTTCAAGGCCACCCTGAGACTACATAGTTAATTCCAGGTTAGCCTGGATCAGAGTGAGACCCTACCTCGAAAAATCAAAAAAAAAAAAAAAAAAAAAAAAACTCAGTGGCCCAGTAAATTAGAAAGGGGATATAAAGGGAATAGAGAGGGAAGGGGAACTTAATAGAATGGTATTGTATATATGTAAGTATAAGAACAGATTAATAGGGGTGGAAAGGACTAAGTGAGGTCAGGGGAAGAGATCAAGTAAAGGAAAGGTGGGGGAGGGTTAATCAAAACCTAAGAGGGTATGAATAAGTCATATGTAAACCTACTCTATGGACAAGGGAACACCCAGAAGCCATAGATTGTTACTAGAAAATTTTCAGTGCCAGTGATGGGATGCCTTCCAGCAAGTTGTTGTCCGTGGAGGTCCCTGATGTCCCAAACATTACAGACCATTGCCGAGGCTCTTGGTTTCTCTCCAGGAATAGATGGTAAGACCCTATTGCTGAAGACTCCACATACTTGGGCTGCAAGGTCACTGAGAAATCCTGCTGGAGCTGAGCTAAAAACCTCCTCCATGCAGACCAGCTGACAGAAAGCTGGAAAAGTTATGCTGCATGCAGTTCAATGGGAGAGAGAAAAACCATCAGTGGTGATTCTCAACAGTGGACACTGCAAGCCTTAAGTTGGGCCAGCAAGGCCAAATGAGCCAATGGGTGCAATAGTGGCATGTCTGTTATGGAGGAAACCAACTGCTTTCTAATTGGACTGCAGGCCCGCTCCATGAGAGGGAATACATGCCTGATATTGAAAGCCTACCACAGGGGTAGTCATGAACCCCAGGGGTGTAACATCTGCTAGTGTATGGCTAAATGTATATACTATGCTCACCAAACAGCCCAGTAAGCAGTTCTCTTAATGTTCATACCCATATATTAATGCTACTCTCACTTTTGGTTAGAGAAGCTTCTCTTTTCAGATAGTGGTGACCTTTGGATGAAGTGACAGCTCAGCACTGAAACATCTCTATCACACCTTCCAAGGCTCAGGGTCCATTGCAGAAGAGGTGGTGGAAAGAATGTAAGAGCCAAAGGAAGGGTAGGACTCCTTACAACACAGTCCTCCAGACACAAAATGGCCTGTATATCCATGACCTCACAGTACCAGACACTACCTACACATGACCATCATAATAGGAGGAAAAGATCATGACATCAAAATAAAAGAGAGACTGATTGAGAGGGGGAAGGGGTATGATGGAGAGCGGAGTTTCGAAGGGGAAAGTTGGGGAGGGAGGGAATTACCATGGATTATTGTCTATAATTATGGAAATTGTCAATAAAAAAATAAACTTAAAAAAATCACATGATCAGAGCCAGGTGTGGTGGCGCATGCCTTTATCCCAGCACTCAGTAGGCAGAGGTAGGAGGATCACCATGAGTTCAAGGCCACCCTGAGACTATATAGTGAGTTCCAGGTCAGCCTGGGATAGATCAAGACCCAACCTCAACCCCCCCCAAAAAAATTATATGATCAGAGGGCTGGAGAGATGGCTCAGCAGTTAAGGCACTTATCAGCAAAGTCTAAAGACCTGAGGTTGATTCCCCAATATCCACATAAAGCCAGGTGCACAAAGTGGTACGTGCATCTGGAGTTCATTTGCAATGACTGGAGGCTCTGGTGCACCCATTCTCTCCATCTCTCTCTGCTTGCAAATAAATGAAATAAATAAATCTTTTTTAAAAATCACATGATCGGGCTGGAGATATGGCTTGGTGGTTAAGGCGCCTGCCTGCTAAGCCTAAGAACCCAGTTCCAATCTCCAGGTCCCATGTTTAGCCAGATGCAAAGTGATGCAAGGGCACAATGCCGCACTTGACCACAAGGGGGCGCACACATCTGGATTTCGTTCACAGCAGCTGAGAGACTGCTGGTGCGCCCATCTCTATCTGTCTCCCTCTCCCTCTCTGTCTCTTTCTGTGTCTCTCTCCTAAAATAATAATAATAAAAATTTTTTTATTTTTATTTATTTTTTTTTTTTGGTTTTTCAAGGTAGGGTTTCACTCTAGTCCAGGCTAACCTGGAATTCACTATGTAGTCTCAGGCTGGCCTTGAACTCTTGGCAATCCTCCCACCTCTGCCTCCCAAGTGCTGGGATTAAAGGCATGCGCCACCACGCCCAGCCTTAAAATATTTTTTAAAAAACCACATGATTATCTTGATGCAGAAAAAACATTCAACAAAGTCCAACCTGCCTTCATGATAAAAGACCTGGAAAAAGTAGAATAGATGGCAGCTGGAGAGATGGCTTAGCAGTTGAAGCACCTGCCTGCAAAGCCTAAGAATGCTTGTTCATATCTCTAGGTCCCACGTTTAGCCAGACGCAAAAATGATGCAAGTGCACAATGTCACACGTGTGCACAAGAGGGCGCACACGTCTGGAGTTCATTCACAGCGCCTGAAAAGGCCCTGGCACGCCCATTCTCTCTCTGCCTCTTCCTTTCTCTCCAAAAAAAAAGGAGAATAGATGGAACAGACCTCAAAATAATGAAGGCCAACATTATATTGTGGTTTTTTTTTTTTAAGGTAGAGTCTCATACTAGCCCAGGCTGACCTGGAATTCACTATGTAGTCTCAGTTTGGCCTCAAACTCACAGTGATCCTCCTACTTCTGCTTCTTGGGTGCTGGGATTAGAGGTGTGTGCCATCACACCTGGCAGCCAACATTATATTAAATGGAGAAAAGCTAAGACCATTTCCTCTATAAACAGGAATGAGACAAGGATGCATACTTTCACCACTTCTACTCAATTTTGTATTTGAAGTCTTAGCTAGAGCAATAAGATAAGAAGAACAATAAAAATAAGGAAGGAAGAAGTCAAACTATCCCTATTTGCAGATGGCATGATTCTATACTTACAAGACCCCATAAAATTTTTATATATATATATATATATATATATATATATAAACTCCTAGTGTTTCCAGGTGTGGTGGCGCATGCCTTTAATCCCAGCACTTGGGAGGCAGAGGTAGGAGGATCGCCATGAATTCGAGGACACCCTGAGACTATATAGTGAGTTCCAGGTCAGCCTGGGCTAGAGTGAGACCCTACCTCGAAAAATCAAAAAGGAGAAAAAAAAAAAAAAACTCCTAGAGCTAATAAATAAAATACTTCTTCCTGTAAAGTTGCAGGATACATACAAAACCAACACACAGAAATCAATTCACCAATAATGAACTCACCAAGAAAATAACCAAGGAAAACATCCCATTCACAATAGCTCTCCCAAAAATTAAATACCTAGGAATAACCCTAACCAAAAATGTGAAAGAACTCTATAAGGAAAACTTTCAGACACCAATAAATAAATAATCAAAGAGAATATTGTATAATGGGAAGGCCTTCCCCGCTCCTGGATTGGAAGAATTAATATTGTGAAAATGGCAATATTGCCAAAAGTAATCTATAGATTCAATTCAATTCCCATCAGAATTCAAATGAGTTCCTCACTGAGCTGGAAAAAATTAAACCAAGAGTTCATATGGAAACACAAAACAACAAAAACAAAAACTGGGGCTGGAGAGCTGGCTTAGTGGTTAAGGAGCTTGCCTATAAAGCCAAAGGACCCAGGTTCAATTCCCCAGGACCCACGTAAGCCAGATGAACAAGGTGGCGCACGCATCTGGAGTTTGCTTGCAATGGCTGGATGCCCTGACACACCCACTCTCCCCCCCCTTTCTCCCTCTCTCTCTCAAATAAAAACAAAAACTGAATAGCCAAAGCAATCCTAAGGAGAAAGAACACAGCAGATGGTATCCCAGTACCTGATCTTAAATAATACAACAGAGCAATAGTGACAAAGACAACATGGTATCCACACTAAGACAGACATATAGACTGATGGAACAGAATAGAGGATGCAGAAATAAATCCACACTGGTTTTGCCACTTAATCTTTGACAAACCAGCCAAAAACATTCAGTGGGGGGGGGAGACAGTCTAAGCCAGGTGCGGTGGTACACGCCATTAATCCCAGCCCTGGGGAGGCAGAGGTAGTAGGATCATTGTGAGTTTGAGACCAGCCTGGATCTATACAGTGAGTCCCAGGTCAGCCTGGGCTACAGTGAGATCCTACCTCAAAAAAAAAAAAAAAAAAAAGAAAAAGAAAAGTTGGGCATGGTGATGCACACCTTTAATCCCAACACTCAAGAGGCCAAAGTGCAAGGATTGTGATGGGTTTAGGCCAGCCTGAGACTACATAGTGAATTCCAGGTCAGCCTGGGCTACAGCAAGACCCTACCTCAAAAAAAAAAAGAAGAAGAGGCCAGGCGTGGTGGCACACACCTTTAATCCCAGCACTTGGGAGGCAGAGGTAGGAGGATTGCCATGAGTCCAAGGCCAGCCTGAGATTACATAGTGAATTCCAGGTCAGCCTGAGCTGGTGTGAGACCCTACCTCGGAAAAAAAAAAAAGAAGTGTGTGTGAGCCTCCCTAATTTGATGGAATTTCAGGTTTACAGGAAACCATCCACTCAGATCCAGAATCCTTTGAAGATCTGTATGTCTATTCCCCTTCCCAGACTCAGCTAACTAGTAAGTGGTCCTTTTGGGATTTAAGAGAAGGCTCGGAAGAACTCTTACTGTAAAAGTCTGGCAGTATAATCAGGTCTTTCCTATACGGCCCTGGCCTCGCCCCATCCTAGGTGCTGTGGCTCAGACTGACATGTGTCGAGTGGCCACTCAGTACTGTGATGGTCACAACGAGGCTCATTCATTATGAATGTCCTTCCCCTTCATATGCTCGAGTCCTTGTTCCCAGTGTAATAGCATGCATATACAATGGAATTCTATTTAGCAATATGAAATTATGAAATGTTCAGGAAAAGGAATGGACCTGGAAGGAATTAATTCTGTGAAATTAAGTGACCCAAACTCAGAAAGACTAAAACCACATGTTCTTTCTGATATGTGGACCTAGCTTGGAATATCTACAAGTATGTATACCTAAGATGGCAGCTATGAATAAAACCTCTAAAAATAGAATAGTAGCCAAGAGTGAGTATAAAGAGATGAGCAGAAAGAGGGATGAGAGAACTGGAGAGATGGCTTATCAGTTAAGGTGCTTGCCTGCAAAGCCTAAGAACTCATGTTTAACTCTCCAGATCCCACATAAGCCAGCCGCACAAGGTACACAAGCACACAAGGTCACACATAAGCACAACGAGGCACACATGTCTGGAGGTTGATTGTGGTGGCTGGAGGCCCTGGCATGCCAATTCTCTCTGTCTCTCATTTGCTCACTCTCTTTCTCATAAAAAAATAAAAATTAAAAAAATTAAAAAAGAAATAGGGACGAGGGAAGGGTGAAAAGATGCATGTGACATGTAAACAAATGGGGGAGAAATTAGGGGCTGAGGGGGAACCTGGGGAGAGGAGGTGGTTTGAGAATTAACTGAAACAAATGGTATTTGAAAATGCCAGAACAAATGACACTTAAAACACTGTATGCCAAATTAAAAAAAAAAAAAAAAAAAAAAAAAAAAAAAAGAAAGAAATGTATTTCCCACTGGTGGCTCTAAGCCTGAGGTGAGGGTGGCAATGTGACTCTCTTCCTGGCTGGCATGAGGCTCCACCTTGCTCTGTCCTCAGAAGGGTGGGACCCCCATGACCTTACCTAACTGCAGTTACCAAAGCACCACCTCCCATGCTATACACTGGGAACAAGGACTTGAGCATATGAAGGGGAAGGACATTCATAATGAATGAGCCTCGTTGTGACCATCACAGTACTGAGTGGCCACTCGACACATGTCAGTCTGAGCCACAGCACCTAGGATGGGGCGAGGCCAGGGCCGTACAGGAAAGACCTGACTATACTGCCAGACTTTTACAGTAAGAGTTCTTCCTAGGCTTCTCTTAAATCCCAAAAGGACCACTTACTAGTTAGCTGAGTCTGGGAAGGGGAATAGACATACAGATTGTGGTAGCTTGAATATATGGCCCCCAATATATTCAGTGTTTTATTAGTTTATAGTTTGCATCTGCATCCACCTGGCTGGAGGCAATGTCACTGGGTGAATCTTAAGGTGTGGTAGTGGGTTTAGGATTTCAATCTAAAGATACGCAAAGTGTGCCTAGCTGGAGTTCCTGAGGTGTGCTGTGCTGTGTGGCTTTTGGTTTTTCTCTCTCTCTGCTTGGACCTGTGAAGGCAGGCCAGCTTTTTCTACCATTATGGAACTTCCACTGGATCTGTAAGCTTTAATAAATATCCCTTCCTCCATAACCGTGCCTGGTCTGGAAGTTCATCTCAGCGAACCTGAAGCTACCTGTTACACAGATCTTCAAAGGATTCTGGATCTGAGTGGATGGATTCCTGGAAACCTGAAATTCCATCAAGTCAGGGGGGCTCAGAGAGGACAGGGGCTCCTTAGGGTTTCAGCCCAGGCCCATCTTTTAGCAGCACCATACTAAACCCATACTGTACCTACTACCTGTGGTTGTTTGAATGGATGTCCCCCAATAGATTCTGGGGTTTATTAAAGCTTGTAATTAGATCTCCAGCCACCTTGCAGGAGGAGGTGTCAGTGCGGGTGGATCCTAAGGTCCAGCCCTAAGGTGTGTCTGGGGGTGGATCTGATTCCTAGCCTTAGGGAGGCAGAGTGCTGGAGTTCTGCCTGAGTACCTAGTGTGTGCTTGCTTGTAGTGCTAATAGTAAGTTTTCTCTTTTTCACCATTATGAAACCTCCCCTGGATCTGTAAGCCTCAAATAAATTCCATTCCTCCTATAAACGGTCTGGTTGGGAAGTTCATCTCAGCAACGTGAAGCTGACTACGACATTACCCCATTCCACAATGTCGTTGGCCAAGATGCACTGAGCAACTGAAATAAGCTTGCACTGATTCTCCATCCCAAGAAGAGAAGGCTATCCCTGGGGGAGAGACCATGAAGAGCCTGATGAGTGGCGTACCTCCAGGACAGCTGGACAACAAGAGTGATATGCATCCTGAGGGATGAAGATGCATGTCACCATCAGGGACTTGCTATGGCTTCACATCCCCCTTTGCCTCACCTGCAGGGCCTGCACAGACGACAATGGATCTTGGGCTGGAAGGACTGCTTAGTGGTTAAGGAGCTTGCCTACAAAGCCAAAAGACACAGGTTCAATTCCCCAGGACCCATGTAAACCAGACACACAAGGGGGAGCATGTGTCTGGAGTTCATTTGATTCCCCAGGACCCATGTAAGCCAGATACACAAAGGGGCACATGTGTCTGGAGTTCATTTGCAGCAGCTGGAGGCCCTGGCACACCCATCCCCTCCCCTGTCTCTCTCTCTGCCAAATAAATAAATATTTTTTTAAAGAAGACAATGGATCTTGGAGGATCAAAGATGGCTACTGTAAACTTGATGAGATTCTAGATCTTCCAACTTCCTTTCCTGGTCTCATTCCAACAGTATTTCAGTAACCCACACCACACCGTGCCTGGCTGGTGGCTGCCAATGTGGAAATGCCCTCCCTCCATACTTGTTAGTAGACAGCAAAGACATTGCTTTCAACAGGTAACACCACACCTTCACGGGCCGAACTCCCAGGTCAAGTGCTTCAGTCCAAGCATCACCTAGTCCACAGAGGCCTTTGTTACCTCTCCTTCCCACAGAACAGCTATCACCCGCTGTGTTGGGGACATGAAGCTGACTGCACTTGATGAGCAGAAAGTAGCAACCACCCTTCCCTTGTTAGTAGGAAACGTATTGAAGGGTGGATGGATGAGCCCACAGAACTTACACCTGCCTCCTCTAGAACCTCAGCGTCCACTGCATCCAGCCTCTTCAACCCTAAGACAAGCCCAATGCCTACTGCTACCTCCTGTTATCGGAGAAGTGGCTTTTACTTACCACACTGATGGCGCTACTAGAATCCTTCAACTAAGTAACCCAAAGCAAGAGAAATGTCTGCAATAGGTCCGCCTGGCAAACTGCCGAAGTGAGTCTAATGGAGAACTCGCCAAGCCTTTAGGATAGTCACTGAATGGACTCTAGCTCCCATGGTCCTAGACTCTGAACACCCATCCCTGAGCCATTGTTAGAACACCTGAACCACCATGCCCCAGGGTGGGATGCATAGGAGCACCCTTCACCAATGAGATGGGGCATATAATGCCAGCTCCAGTTAAGTTCTGGAGGCCTAAGTAAGCAACAGTAGACTGAGAAAGAAGATGAGGACTGGCTACGGATGCTTCTGCATGTTACAGTGGTGTGACTCAGGAAGTAGACAGACTAAGGCAACAGCCTCCTCCTTGGGGTGGGGGCTGGGGATAGCAGAGACCACATGACAAAGATAGTGGCAAATCCTTGGAGTGGACAGAGCAGCATGAACTGTGCCTGGTGGCTCTTTTTCTGGAAGGATGAAGGCAGGAGGCCCAGACTTAGGCTGTCTCATGGGCAGGAATGGGCTATGCAGCTGGGTGGCTAGGTACTTGGAAAGAGTATGGCTACAAAGTTGATGACCAGAAGGTCTGACTTCCCTGGCACCATGTTTAAAGACCTTTCTGGATGCACAGAATACTGACCAAAGACTCACCTCTGTAGAGGGACCCTTAAGACCTAGTTGGACAGGATGGCCCATCTATACACATCACTCCCTCTTTCCTCCACATGCTGTCTTTAGCTGGGAGCTCAAAAGTCAAGAATTGCAGGCTGGAGAGATGGCTTAGTGGTTAAGGTGCATGCCTGTGAAGCTTAAAGACCCCCGTTCCAATCTTCAGGTCCCACATAAGCCAGATGCACATGGTGGTGAATGCATCGGGAGTTCATTTGGAGGCCCATTCCATGGGAGGGAATACATGCCTGGTACTGAAAACCTAGTCAAAACCTATGCATGAGCCCTAGGGGAGTAAGGCCTGCTGATGTCTAGCTAGATGCATAAATTATGCCCACCAAATTGCCTGTAAACACTTTCCTTAATGTTTATACTCATATATTAATGCTACTCTCACTTTTGGTTAGAGAAGTTGTTTTTGGTTTTTTTTTTTTTTTTCAGATGGCAGTGACCACTGGGATGACTTCAAAAGTCACCATAGTGTTAAGAAGTGACAATAGAGGGTTTAGCACTGAGACATCTCTATCACACCTTCCAAGGCTCAGGGTCTATTGTGGAAGAAGTGGCGGAAAGAATGTAAGAGCCAAAGGAAGGGTAGGACTGTTTACAATGCAATCTTCCAGACACAAAATGGCTGGAACATCTATGACCTCGCAGTGCCTGGCACTACCTACACAAGACTTTTTTGTTTGTTTGTTTTGAGGTAGGGCCTCACTCTAGTCCAGGCTGACCTGGAATTCACTATGTAGTCTAAGGGTGACCACAAACTCATGGTGATCCTCCTACCTCCACTTCCCAAGTGCTAGAATTAAAGGTGTGCACCACCATGCCTAGCTAAGACCTTGATAGCAGGAAAAGTTGATAACATCAAAATAAAAGAGAGACTAATTGAGGGAGGAGGGGATACAATGGAGGGTGGATTTGTGAGGGAAAAAGTAGGGATGGGGAGGGAATAATCATGGTTTATTAATTATGGAAGCTGTCAATAAAAAAAGTTTAAAAATAGCATAGATGTTATACATCATCTCATAACCTGGACTTGTACTAGTAGAGACCAATCTAGTTATAACCACTGCCAAGTTCCTGGCTGCCAGCTGCAGAGAATGGCTCTAACACCCTTCTATCCTGGAAGGGGCAACACTTTTTTCTCACTAGGGCAGGCATTTATTATTCTGGCTCTGGATGTACCTTTCCTGTTGACCTGCTTCTGTCCAAATGACCACTGAGGTGGTTCAAGTGAAATGTCCCCCACAGCCTCAAGTATTCTGAACACCTGGTCCCCAGCTGGTGGCAAGTTGGGAGGTGAATGAAGCCTTGCCAGAGGATGTGTATAACTGGGAGTGGACCTTGAAGTTCATTAGTCCAGCCTCCTGGGTGTTCACTAGCTAGCTCACATGGACTACTTCTTTCCTCTTGTTCTGGACTATGGTGCCCTGACTATCTGCTCTGCCATGCTTTCTCCACCATAATAAAATTTCTGGGCTGGGGAAATGGCTTAATGGTTAAGGTACATACCTGCGAAGCCTAAGGACCCACAAGGGGGTGCATGCGCCTGGAGTTCATTTGCAGTGGCTAGAGGCCCTGGCATGCCCATTTTCTCTCTCTCTCACTCTCTCCCTCCCCCTTTCTCTCTGTCAAATAAATAAATATTTTTAAAAAGAGATTTAAAATAAATAAATAATTTTCCCTCAAAACTGAAAGCCAGCCGGGCATGGTGGCGCACGCCTTTAATCCCAGCACTCGGGAGGCAGAGGTAGGAGGATCACCGAGAGTTCGAGGCCACCCTGAGACTACATAGTTAATTCCAGGTCAGCCTGGACCAGAGTGAGACCCTACCTTGCAAAACCAAAAAAAAAAACCTGAAAGCCAAAATAAACCCTTTCCTCCCATAACCTGCTCCTAGTCATGTGTTCTGTCTCAGCAATGAGAAAGTAACTACAACAGAATATTGGTACCAAGAAGTGGGGTCACTACTGCAATGAACTCGATCAAGTGATTTCTGGTCTTTTAAAAACTGGTTTGTAGCCGGGCGTGGTGGCGCACGCCTTTAATCCCAGCACTTGGGAGGCAGAGGTAGGAGGATCACCGAGAGTTCAAGGCCACCCTGAGACTACACAGTTAATTCCAGGTCAGCTTGGACCAGAGTGAGACCCTACCTCGACAAAACAAAACAACAAAAAAAAAAAAAAACTGGTTTGTGAGACTAAGGAAGGATTTGAAACTTTGGACCAGAGAAGCCTTGGCAGTGTGGTAAGTAGAGTTTTATGGACCATTCTGATGAGGGTTCAAAATAAGTAGAGAGAAGTGTAGACAGTGGAGGCTCAGCTTATGAGGTTTCTGAGGGTAAAAAGGACTTTGTCAAGATTGGGTTAGAGGTAGTGTTGCAGTCATCTCCACATTGCTAGGACAAACATCCAATCAGACACATTTTAGAGGAGCAACAAGTTTATTTCAGGCTTACAGATCCAGGGGAAGTTCCTTCAATGGTGAAAGAAGCTGCTTACTTCCAAACATCCAATCAGAGGGAACAACTGCAACCAGCAGATGTCAAAAAACAGCAAGCAGAGCCGGGCGTGGTGGCGCACGCCTTTAATCCCAGCACTTGGGAGGCAGAGGTAGGAGGATCACAGTGAGTTCGAAGCCACCCTGAGACTATATATTGAATTCCAAGTCATCCTGGGCTACAGTGGGAGTCTATCTCAAAGAAAAAAAAAAAAAAAAAAGCAAGCAGGCACAGCAAGGGCTCAAACTGCTCCCTTCACACCTTAGGGCTAGAAACAGATCTGCCCCTAGTGGCATTCCCCCCTGTAGCAGGAATCTGTCTGCTAGGAGCTAAAGTTGCAAACTCGATTTTAATGAAACACCTGAGTCTATGGAGCCATACATTTATACTATCATATTCAAACTACCACATTCAGCCCCTGGCACCCATGAACACCTCACAAATGTAAGGTGTATTCAGTCCAACTTCAAAGGTCCCCAAAAGACTGTCTCTTTTATTTTATTTTATTTTATTTTATTTTATTTTATTTTATTTTATTTATTTATTCTTTGTTTCTCGAGATAGGGTCTTGCTCTAGCCTAGGCTGACCTGGCATTCACTCTGTAGTCTCAGGGTAGCCTCAAACTCACAGCAATCCTCCTACCTCTGCAAGACTATCTCTTAACTGTGTTTGATTTTACAGGTAAAATCAAAACAAGTTATATGCTTCCAACACATAATGGCACTGAGTAAAAATTCCCACTGGAAAAAGGCATCATAAATTGGGCGTGGTGGTACACGCCATTAATCCCAACACTGGGAAGGCAGAGGAAGGATCACTGTGAGTTCAGACCAATCTGAGACTACAAAGTGAATTCCACTTCACCCTGGGCTAGAGTGAGGTCCTACCTCAAAAAACTAAAAAGAAAAAAAGAGAGAGAGAGAGAGGCATTTTGACAAAGAAAGACTGGACCAACATACAAAACTCAATAATTGTCAGGTAAATATCATTAAAAATCTGCAGTTCAAGTCCAATATCCATAACAAGTGACAACAATCTCTGGATTTTCTTTTTTTGTTGTTGTTTGTTTGTTTTTTTTAAATTTTATTTATTTATTTGAGAGAGGCATAGAGAAAGAGAGAGAATGGGTACACCAGGGCCCCCAGCCACTGCAAGCAAACTCCAGACACATGTGCCACCTTGTGCATCTGGCTTACGTGGGTCCTAGGGAATTGAACCGAGGTCCTTTGGCTTTGCCGGCAAACACCTTAACCACTAAGTCATCTCTCTAGCCCTGGATTTTCTTTTTTTAAACTTTATTATTATTATTATTATTATTATTATTATTTTTTTTTGTTTGTTTGTTTTTGAGGTAGGGTCTCACTCTAGCCCAGGCTGACCTGGAATTCACTATGTAGTTTCAGGGTGGCCTTGAACTCATGGCAGTCTTCCTTCCTCTGCCTCCTCAGTGCTGGGATTAAAGGCATGCACCACCATGTTTTCAGCTTTTTTTTTTTAATCAATAATGTCTCTAATTAAAGACAGTAAACCATGATAATTCCCTCTCCTTTCCCATTTGTCCCTTCACAAATCCACTCTCTACCATATCCCCTCCCCATCACAATCAGTCTGTCTTTTAGTTTGATGTCATCATCTTTTCCTCCTATTATGGGAGTGTTGTGTAGGGATAACCAGGCATTGTGAAGTCAGGGATATCTGAACCATTTTGTGTCTGGAAGATTGCCTTGTAAGCAGTCCTACTATTCCTTTGGCTCTTACATTCTTTCCGCCATCTATAATTGTGGAAGTTGTCATTTAAAAAAAAAGGTTAAAAAAATAAAATAAGCTGGAAAAATAAAATAAAATAAAATAAAATAAAATAAAATAAAATAAAATAAAATAAAATAAGCTGGGTGTGGTGGTGCATGCCTTTAATCCCAGCAGTAGGGAGGCAGAGGTAGAAGGATTGCTATGAGTTCAAGGCCAGCCTGGGACTATAATAGTGAATTTCAGGTTGGCCTGGACTAGAGTGAGACCTTACCTCAAAAAAAGAAAGAAAAACAGAAAGGAAGGGAGGGAAGGAGGGAAGAAGGGAGGAAGGGAGGGGGGAAAGGAAGGAAGGAGAAAAGAAAAAAGGAAAAAAAAAAAAAAAATTTTTAAGTCATGTATTTTTAGCCAATCCCAGCTCTCGGGAGGCAGAGGTAGGAGCCACCATTTAATCCCAGCACTAATGAGGCAGAGGTAGGAGCATCAAAAACAAAACAAAAAATATGAGTTGGTGGCACCCTGAATCCCAGCACTACAGAATGAGGATAGCCTTGGAGTATCAGGTCAGCCTGAGCTGGAGAGTGAGACCCTACCTCAAAAAACAAAACAAAAAAAAATATATTTTTTTTTAATGAGAGTAAGAGAGAGAGAAATGGCATGGCAGGGCTACCAGCCACTGCAATCAAACTCCTCACACATGCACCATCTTGTGCACATGTATGACCTTGCACACTTGTGTTACCTTGTGCATCTGACTTACATGGGACCTGAGAGTAGAACATGGGTTCTTAGGCTTCACAGGCAAGTTCATTAATCGCTAAGCCATCTCTCCAGTCCTAAAATAAAAAATTTTTTAAAAGAGCTGGGTGTGGTGGTGCATGCCTTTAATCCCAGCACATGAGAGGCAAAGGTAGGAGGATCACAGAGAGTTCAAAGCCACCTTGAGACTACATGATGAGTGCCAGATCAGCCTGAGTTAGAGGGGGACTCTACCTCGAAAAACCAAAAAAAGAGAAAGACCCAGGTTCAATTCCCCAGGACACATGTAAGCCAGATGCATAAGGTGGCCCATGCATCTGGTGTTTGTTTGCAGTGGCTGGAGGCCCTGACACACCCATTTTCTCTCCTCTATCTGCTTCTTTCTCTTTCTCTCTCTCACTCTCAAAAACAGTAAATTAAATTTAAAAGTAAATAAAAATAAAGTAATTTTTTTTAGACAGTCAGAGAGAGAAAGAGAGACAGAGAATGCACCAGCAGCCTCTCAGCTACTGTGAACTAACTCCAGGCATGTGTGCCCCCTTGTGGGCAAGTGCAGCATTGCGCCCTTGAGTTACTTTGTGTCCGGTTAAACGTGGGACCTGGAGAATTGAATAGGCATTCTTAGACTTAGCAGGCAGGCACCTTAACCACTAAGCCTTATCTCCAGCCCAAAAATAAAGAATTTTTTTTAAAGCATTAAAAACTTTAAGCCTGAAATAAACCTTTTCCTCCCATAAGCTGCTTATGGTTGGTGTTTTATCTCAGCAACGAGGAAGTAACTGCAACAACCTCCCAAGGACTCATTACCTTCATGGTATTCCACCCAGCACAGTTCTGTCCATGGACTCACGATCTCCACTCATGGTATTCCACCCAGCACAGCTCTGTCCATGGACTCACGATCTCCCCTCATGGTATTCCACAAAGCATAGCTCAGTCCATGAACTCGTGATCTCCCCTCATGGTATTCCATACAGCACAGCTCAGTCCATGGACTCACGATCTCCCCTCATGGTATTCCATACAGCATAGCTCAGTCCATGGACTCACGATCTCCCCTCATGGTATTCCACACAGCACAGCTCAGTCCATGGACTCACGATCTCCCCTCATGGTTTTCCACACAGCACAGCTCAGTCCATGGACTCACGATCTCCCCTCATGGTATTCCACACAGCATAGCTCTGTCCATGGACTCACGATCTCCCCTCATGGTATTCCACACAGCATAGCTCTGTCCATGGACTCACGATCTCCCCTCATAGTATTCTACACAGCATAGCTCAGTCCATGGACTCGTGATCTCCCCTCATGGTATTCCACACAGCACAGCTCAGTCCATGGACTCACTACCCTCATGGTATTCCACACAGCACAGCTCTGTGCAAGGACTCACTACCCTCATGGTATTCCACACAGCACAGCTCTGTGCAAGGACTCACTACCCTCATGGTATTCCACACAGCACAGCTCTGTGCAAGGACTCACTACCCTCATGGTATTCCACACAGCACAGCTCTGTGCAAGGACTCACTACCCTCATAGTATTCCATGGCACAGCTCTGTGCAAGGACTCACTACCCTCATGGTATTCCACACAGCACAGCTCTGTGCAAGGACTCACTACCCTCATGGTATTCCACACAGCATAGCTCAGTCCATGGACTCACGATCTCCCCTCATGGTATTCCACACAGAACAGCTCTGTCCATGGACTCATGATCTCCCCTCTTGGTATTCCACACAGCATAGCTCTGTCCATGGACTCACGATCTCCCCTCATGGTATTCCACACAGAACAGCTCTGTCCATGGACTCATGATCTCCCCTCTTGGTATTCCACACAGCATAGCTCTGTCCAGGAAACTCACTGGCTGGCCATGTGTCTATCCAATGGTGGAATGGCATCTGAGAGCTGTGTTTCCTGTCATCAGAGTGGCCATACTGTGGGACAGGTACATCATCTATATCAGCATCCACCCTATAGCTGCCCTCCAGTCAGGGCCATGTGTCCAGGAGTCAGGAGCAGAAATGGCAGTGCTTTCTTGATAATCATACCTCATCTCTTACCATTCCTAAAGCTTTAAACTCTGCTGGTCCAGAGGTCTTAGATTCCAAAAGACCGATTCATCCAGGACTTTCCTGGGTCTAACGTTGAAAGTCCCAGGCTGGAGGGATGGCTTAGCAATTAAGGCGCTTGCCTGCAAAGCCTAAAGATCTAGGTCCAATTCTCCAGACCCCACATAAGCCAGATGCACATGATGGCACAACTGGAGTTCGTTTGCAGGGACTAAAGGCCCTGGCGTGTCCATTCTCTCTATCTTTCCCCCTCTTTAATAAATAAATAAATAATAGTTAAGTAAATAAATAAAGTTGGGCTGGAGAGATGTCTTAGCAGTTAAGGCACCTGCCTGTGAAGCCTAAGAACACCCATTCCAATCTCCAGATCCCACGTTTAGCCAGATTCAAGTGATGCAAGCCTGCAATGCTGCACTTGCCCACAAGGGGGCGCACATGTCTGGAGTTTATTCACAGTGGCTGATAGGCAGCTTGCACGCCCATTCTCTCTGTCTCTGTCTCTCAAATTAAAATAAAGAAAGAAAGAAAGAAACAAAGAAAAAAAGTTGAAAGTCCCAAGTCCTGGGAATCCCTTCAGTCTTGGAAAAACCCTGGGGTGTTCCACCAGGGATCTCATCACATTTAAGTTGAGACGTGGCCACTTGGCCCTTGTGGCAGGGGATCAACAGAAATAAAAGTCCCTGTGCTGGCAGGGATGTTTGGTCCTGTCAGGGGGGAGCTCGAGGCCATGTTACATTTAGAAGACAGGAATTCCTCAAAGGTGTCTCTTAGCACTCCTAAGTCTCACAGAAACAAATACAGAAAGGTAGAACCATTCCATACAAGGAAAGCTGTTAACAGAACAAACCTTTCGGTTCTCCCCACACCAAGCAAAGAACCAGCTGAGGGCAAAGGCAACAGAATTCTTTAGTGCCACTTACAGCCTGAGACACAGTGATCACTTCTCCCTTACCTTCACAGGACCAATTCCCTCTTCCCCTTTCCCTCTCTTGTTCTTCTACCATCAAACATAGCATTATGGGGCTGGAGAGATGGCTAAGCTGTTAAGGCACTTGCCTGCAAAACCAAAGGATCCAGGTTTCATGTAAAGCCAGATACACAAGGTGGCACATGCATCTGGAGTTCATTTACAGCACCAGAGGCCCTGGTGCACCCATTCTCTCTCTCTCTCTCAGATATATAAAATCTGCCTCTTTTTCTCTCTCAAATAAATTAAAGAAGTATAAATTTCACAAAACATTCAAAAACAAAAACATAGCATTGGCTGAAGAGATTGCTAAGTAGTTAGGGTGCCTTGCCTGCAAAGCCTAAGGACCCATGTTCAACTCTACAGATCCCACTTACACCAGGCACACAAAGGTAAGGCAAGCACAAGGTCACACATGCCCACTAAGTGGCAAACGCGTCTGGAGTTCGATTTCAGTGGCTGATAACCCTGGCACCCCAAATCTCTCTCTCTCACTCTGTCTCTCTCTCACACATGCTCTCTAAAAGGAAATAAAGTCTTTTTTTAAAAAACATAGTATTGGCCGGGTGTGGTGGCACACACCTTTAATCCCAGCACTCAGGAGGCAGACGTAGGAGGATCACTGTGAGTTCAAGGCCACCCTGAGACTCCATTGTAAATTCCAGGTCAGCCTGGAGTAGAGTGAAACCCTACCTCGAAAAACCAAAAAAAAAAGCAGCATTGTGATGTGTTATTTTGCTCCTGTGTTTGCAACAAACACATGCAAAGAGTGTGATCCAGCTATAAGAATGCATATCGGGCTTGACATCGTGGCACACACCTTTAATCCCAGCACTTGGGAGGCAGAGGTAGGAGGATCTCCAAGAGTTCGAGGCCACCCAGAGACTACATAGTGAATTCCAGGTCAGCCTGAGCTAGATTGAGACACTACCTCGAAAAAACAAAACAAAACAAAAAAAAAAGAATGCATATTGGGAAGATCTACCCTGAACATGGGCAGCACTATGCCAGGACCAACGGCAAGGTTTTCCAGTTTTCCAGATGTTTGCTTGTAAAGTCTGAAGCCTGGTTTTGATTCCCTGGTGCCCATATAAAGCCAGATGTATGAAGTGGCACAAGCATCTAGAGTTTCATTTGCAGCAGTAAGGGGCCCTGGTGCACCCATTCTCATTTCTCTCTTTCTTTCTTTCTCCCTCCCAAATGAATCAATAATATTTCAAAGATGACACTTACTATCATATGAGATGCCACTGCCCCAGAGTGGCTACTCTGTCTAAAGTAATGCTCCTCTCCTTTCTATGCTGTCACCCCACTTGCTTTTTTTTATAGCATTTACCACAATACAAAACCATATTTGTTCAGTCATCTGTCTCTGTCTAGTAAAACATAGCTCCACGAAAGGAGAGATCTTATCTTCTTACTCACTACTGAACCCTGAAATCTCTAGCCTGTAAAGATAGTGGGTAATGTCTTTTAGTTGAATATGCGTGAGTACCAGGAAACAGCCATGAGCAACATGTGAGGTGTAAGGTAGATATGTGACATGAAACGTTGCCATTAAGATAATGTTTACAGGTTGCAAAGATGGCTCGGTGGATAAAGCACTTGCCACACAACCATGAGTACCTGAGTTTAGATCCCCAGAGCCCACACACAGCCAGATGTCATAGCATGAACATCTGTAATTCCGGTGAACCTAGAGTGAGGAGGGAGGTGAAGGCAAGCGAATCACCTGGAAGCTCACAGGCCAGCTAGCCTGGCAAACACAGCGATGAACAATGAGAGACCTTACCTCAAACAAGATGGACGGTGACGACTGACACTCAGAGTTGTCCTCTAACCTCCACATGCACACACACCAAAAAAGATGTTTAAGATGCATACAACCTGGGCTGGGGAGAAGCTCAGAGGTTAAAAAATACTTACTTGAGCCAGGCGTGGTGGCGCACTTCTTTAATCCCTGCACTCAGGGAGACAGAAGTAGGAGGATCGCCATGAGTTTGAGGCCACCCTGAGACTACACAGTTAATTCCAGGTCAGCCTGGACCAGAGTGAGACCCTACTCAAAAACCAAAAAAAAAAAAAAAAAAAAAAAAAAAAAGATACTTACTTAAGGGCTGGAGAAATGGCTTAGCGGTTAAGGCATTTGCCTGCAAAGCCGAAGGACCCAGGACCCATATAAGCCATATGCACAAGGGGCACATACATCTGGAGTTCGTTTGCAGTGGCTAAAGGCCCTGGCATTCCCATTCTCTCTGTCTGTCTCTCTTCTATCTATCTCTGCTTGCAAATAATTTTTTTTTAAAAGACACTTACTTGAAAAGCTTGGCCGCCCAGATTTGATTCTCAGTGCCCATGTAATGCAAGACACACAAAGTGGAGCAGGCATCTGGAGTTTGTTTGTAGAAGCCCTGGTGTGCTCTCTCTCTCTCTCAAATAAATAAATAAATAAATAAATAAATAAATAAATAAATGCACATTATTTGATACACATCTTATGAACAGGCAGTGGATTCCTACAAGGAAAGTAGACCAATGGCGGGGAAGGGATGAAAACAGCGTGATGGCTGACGTTGGAAAATATACAAATTTCCAAGACACACAAGATGATAACATAAACATCAGAAAGTGGACAATATTATTTCATGTCTCTAGGGAGACATATTGGTGAGGGGGCAGCATTAACGTAAGGAGACAAGAGCTGCAAAGCCTGATGGCAGGGTGTTTGATTTCCTCAGTACCCAGGTAAAGCCAGACACACAAGTGGTACATGGGTCTGGAGTTCATCTGCAGTGGCAAGAAGCCCTATGGTACCACCCTCCCCAATACACACACATGCAAATAAATTAATTTAAAAATAAAAACAAGACAAGGGGGCAGGAAGATGGCTCAGCAGTTAAAGGCAAAGCCTACCAGCTTGGGTTCAATTCCCCAGTACTCACATGAAGTACGCAAAATAGTACATGCATCTGGAGTTCATTTTCAGTGGCAGAAAGCACTGGTACACCCATTCTTACTTTCTCCTCTCTCTCTCTTTTTTCCTCTTCTCTCCCCCCTCGCAAATAAATAAATAATATATTTTACAAAGAAAAGCACCCGTGCAGACAAAGCTGGGATGCCTGTGCCACAAGTGGCAGACCAAGTGGGGAGGGGCTCCCAGGTGCTTCATTGTATGGTGGGCTGGAGGGCACCCCCCCCAAAGCAGCCACATGTAGATGCTAGGTCATATCCATTGGGGCACACTTGCTTCAGAGTGAAGTCTCCAGATGACTCTACCTCGCGATTGGCATCATTCCACCCTAAGCCATGATATATGGAGGAAGGGAGTCTTACAGTGTGCCGGGTCCACATTCCTAACCCACTGGGTCTGCAAGCTCACATCAGCTGTGGCTACACCATTGAGGCGGAGTGGCCACAGGACTGGTGACCAGGGAAAGAGAAATTGGAGACAGACGGACAGGCAGGGTCTGGAGTGCGTCAGCAAGAATAGGAATGAAGTGTACACCAAGGCAAACCGCACAGACACATCGTTCACCCACCTGTACTCAGCCACACAGCTAAAGAGCCACATCCCAGCCTGGCTGATCAGAATGACAGCTCAATTGAGCACCCTTATGGCCTGCAAGACTCCTCCGCGTGCGAATCCACCCCCAGATATGCAGCCGGTTTCCCGCATCAACCACCACCACCACCCGTACCCCGCCTCCCATCACCTTCCCACTGCAACCCGCGTCGCCCCCATTCCGTCTGGCTCCTCTCGTAGCCCTTTCCCCAGCGTTCCCCGTCCCCCTCACTGCCGCTCCAGTCCCTGCGCCCCCGCATCGCCGCGCGCTCCGGGCCGCACAGCCCAGGTGAATGCGTGCGTCGTGGGGTGCGGGCACACCCTAACGCGCCGCCCCGCCCCGCCTCCGCGCGCTGTGGATTGGCTGCGCGCAGGCTGGCCGTGGTTCATTGGCTCGGGCCGCGCGGCCGCTGGTCCCGTTTCACGGTGGGTAGCACCACAGCCTGGATGCTGCTCGGTCCTGCCGCGACCGCAGAAGCGAGAAGCGAGAAGGAGCGGGAGCGGCCGGGCCGGGCGGGGGGGGCGCCGCGTGGAGCCGCTCCCGCCGCCCACCCCGACCGTGGCCCGAGCAGCCCGGGGGTGGGGAGGGAGAGAGGTGGTCGCGGCCGCAGCCGGTAGCCCCGGAGGCGGACAAAGGGCCATGCGAGGCCGCGGGCGCTGAGCGCGGCCGGGTGGGCCGGGGGATGCGGGGCGGGACGGGTGGGGCCGGGGGTCCGCAGCGACGCCCCTGAGCGCGGCGCCGCGATGCCGTGGTTCCCGGTGAAGAAGGTTCGCAAGCAGATGAAGTTGCTGTTGCTGCTGCTGCTGCTCACCTGCGCCGCGTGGCTCACATACGTGCACCGGAGCCTGGTGCGCCCCGGCCGCGCGCTGCGCCAGCGGCTGGGCTACGGGCGAGGTACGCGAGGGGCGCGCCGCGTAAGGGCCCGGGGCCTCCCAGGGCTCGCGGGTCAGACCGCCCAGAGACCCAGCCTGCCTGCTCCTCCCAACTCCGCGACAATGGGGGGAGGGGGCTCGGTTAGGTTGGACGCCCAGTGACGTCAACAGGGACGCGCAGGACCCTCTTGGGCGAGCGTCCCTGGCCTTTGTGGAGCCTGGTATACAGCTCTGATCCGGTAGTGGTAGGGTTAACCGTGGCCTCTTAGATCTCTACCCCTATCCGAGAGGCCCTTGCCTACTCAGCAAGACCTCAGTTTTCTCCCCAGTTTTCTTGGCTGCTGGAGAGGGAGGTGCCCAGGGATCCAGATATCCAACTCCCAGGAGATTGGGAGAGTGGCCCAAGCAGTTGGAAGACCTGGGTACACCTGTGGACTAAGTAAGATGCTTGTGCTCCGGGAACCAGTGATAATGCTTGGACTCCTGGTGCTCACATCCCAGAGGGAGCAAAGAATACACCCACAAACAAAGCAGTCCAGGTCCTTGTGAACCCTGTAGGCAAGAACCTGGGAGGGCCTCTGGAGATGATGACCTTGGACCCACTTTGTGGCAGAGGATCTCCAGAGAGGACTGATAGAAGAGATGAAGGAGAGTACCTCACCCAGCAGGAGAGCGCAGCCAGGCTACCTGTGATCCATGTGAGGGAGACAGGAGTCCTGGAGATGTAAGGACAGGGAAGCAGGCGTCTCTCCTCCGAGAAACTCGGCACAGTGACACTGCCTCATGACAGTGAGCCTCCATCTAAGGGGTCTCAAGCTCCCTGTTTGGTCCCACTTTCTGCCTCCCACCTGCAGACTCCCCTTCCACCTGCAGATGTCCCATGTGCGTAGACACATGGTGTCATGGATCTAGGGCCCCCTAGGCACGTCTCAGCTGCAACAGCTTCATGATACTCCTATAAAACTCTATCTCTAAAAGACACCCCTTCCCGGCGTGGTGGCGCAAGGCACGTCTTTAATCCCAGCACTTGGGAGGCAGAAGTAGGAGGATTGTCGTGAGTTTGAGGCCACCCTGAGATCAGCCTGGCCAGAGTGAGACCCTACCTCGGGAAAAAAAAAAAAAAAAAAAAAGACACCCTAGTGCCGTCCTAATTGTCAGTAGATTGGTCTTGACCCAGAGCTGACCCAGTACCCAAGAAACCCAGCCCCCATCAACTGCCTCTGTGGGTTTCTTCTGAGCAGCCACAGACCTCCTCCCCCAGTCTGACTTCCTGAGCAACCCGTGTGTTTGCACATAACCAGGAGGGGGTGGAGATACAGGAGCCCCACTTCTAAAGGCTATTAGGGCAACTAGGAGGCTGGTCAGTTGGCTTTGCTTCCTCCTGTGTGGGCAGCAGCTGTCTGGGTCCTAGAAGATCAGAGTTGCCCAGTGACACTGCTAGGAACCACCTGAGCTGTACAAGTGGGGCCCCAAGCTACCACGTCACACATTCTTGTCTATGTCTGTCTTCTATCTGACCACCTGGGCTCCCACCAGGCACCAAAGGGGTTTCTGAGAAGCTGCACTTGTTCAGGGCTTCCTTACTGTCTGGTCGGTAGTCAGTGCTGGCAACATTGGGTAGGCCAGCAGCTTGTGCCTGCAGATGTCCTCGGATGAGTGGAAAGACATATCTGAATACTCACTTTCCTGGGGCTCAGCCCCTGTAGGACAGTGGTGGCAGTCTGGGCTATGATACCAAACATCAAATTCCTAAACTTAGCTTGGTGGACTGTGGACATCTGGGTCAAGTTAATGTGAATTTGGCCAGAAGCCTGTTAGCTGCTCATCTCCCAGATGGTCAGGAGTGATGGAGAAAGGGTGTGGAATGAAGAACGGGTGAGGGGTACTGTAGGAATCTCAAGAGGCAGAAGACCATGGGCAGCCCCTCACCCAGAGATAGGGCTGGAGCCAAGCCCATCTGGTCTTGGCCATACCTGCACAGGAGTCCAGCGTCTGGGTCTGGACCAAGGGGCAGGCGCAGATGCCACACTTGGCTCTGAAGCAGAGAGGATTCCTAGATTGGGTGTCCCTTTTGGGGAACACCAGGAGGGACAGAAGGGGGATAAAGTGAAACCTCCCACCTTCGGAGGCTCAGGTCCTGTGGCATCATACTCGGTGATGCAGTGCCATATGCAGGTACACAGTTTAGGGAGAAGATACAGAAAGGGTTATAAAATGGGACACAGAGGTGGTCTGCCTCGAGCCTGGGGAGGGAGCAGGCTGTGGACATGTCCTCAGATCTGGGAAGGGTCCAGAGGCAGACACGCCAGTATATGGAAAAGACATTGAGAGTTCTTCCCAAGGTAGAGCCATTCAGTGAAGACTTTCAAATAGGTGTGAGTGTGCAAAGATTCACCCAAGCCTTTTGGCACACACAGCCAGCCCTGCCTTCCAACACGGGCTGAGGAGAAGCTGGTAGAGGGCTCTTACCTCACTCTGAATGGGTTGTAGGACTTGGACGTGAGGGAGCAGGACTTCTGCAGCAAGCCTTCCTGCCTGCTCCAGCTACGTGGGGTGAAGCTCCCTGCACCACCACCACCCCCCCAGCTGAGCCCTGCATTAGGAACTCCTGGGCCCAGACATGCCTCACATTCTACCTGCAGATGGCGAGAAGCTGACGGGTGTGACCGATAGCCGGGGCGTCCGGGTGATGCCATCCACGCAGAGGGCAGAGGACTCTAGTGAGAGTCGTGAGGAGGAGCAGGCGGTAAGCAGTGACCAAGAAGGACTATGTGTGTGTGAGGTCACAGATATCCATGACCATAGGTTGTGTGTGTGTGTGTGTGTGTGTGTGTGTATCTTGTAGGTAGCCACATGTGCTGAGGTGTTCATGGTGTTCATGCTGGGTGTACTCAAGTTGATTTTTTTTTTGGGGGTTGTTGAGGTAGGGTCTCACTCTAGCTCAGGCTGACCTGGAAATCACTATGTAGTCTCAGGGCTGCCTGGAACTCACGGTGATCCTCCTACCTCTGCCTCCCGAGTGCTGGGATGAAAGGTGTGCGCTACTATGCCCAGCTTGAAATTGTATTTCACTGTATGTGCCTGGGCTTTTTGTGTGTGGTAATAAGTCTGACTGCCTTTTAAAAATATTTTTATTATTTATTTGCAAGCAGAGCTGGATGGGTGGGGGAAAAGGGTGCATCAGGACCTCTTGCCACCACAAATGAACTCCAGAGGCATGTGCCACTTTGTGTATCTGGCTTTACTTGGGTACTGGGGAATCAAACCTAAGAGGTCAGGCTTTGCATGGAAGTGTCTTTAACTGCCCAACCATTTCTCCAGCCCCTCACTGCCTTTTTTTTTTTTTTTTAAAGTAGGAGAGACTTTTTTTTTTTATTTTTTATTGATTTCTTTGAGAGAGATACAGAAATAGGCAGGTAGAGAGAGAGAGAGGGAGAGAGAGAGAATGGGTGCGCCAGGGCCTCCAGCCACTGCAAACGAACTCCAGATGCATGCACCCCCTTGTGCATCTGGCTTATGTGGGTCCTGGAAAATCGAGCCTCGAACCGGGGTCCTTAGGCTTCATAGGCAAGCGTTTAACTGCTAAGCCATCTCTCCAGCCCCTCACTGCCTTTTTGATCTCTGATGTAGCCATCCTTTCTCTCCTATAGCCTGAGGGTCTGGACTCAAACATGCTGTTTCCTGGAGGGGCTGGGAAGCCACCCCCACTGAACCTCACCCACCAGACACCTCCATGGCGGGAAGAGGTGAGTTCCTCCACTGGGCTATGATGGACTGGGAGATGGGGAGATGGGGGACTATGCAAGAGCTAAATCCCCCTCTGGTCCCCAGTTCAAGGGGCAGGTAAACCTGCACGTGTTTGAGGACTGGTGTGGGGGCGCTGTGGGCCACCTGAGAAGGAACCTTCACTTTCCACTATTTCCTCACGTGAGTGCATCAGGAGAGAGAGAGAGGGGTGGGTGGGAAGGGTGGGCAAGTGGGCTATGATGTCAGTAGTCACTCCCCCCCCACCAGACTCGTACCACTGTGAAGAAGTTGGCTGTGTCCCCCAAGTGGAAGAACTATGGGCTCCGGATTTTCGGCTTCATCCACCCAGCGAGAGATGGTGCGGGGGTGGGGTGTGCCGAGGGTGGGGTGTCGTGAAGGGCCCAGCCCCCTGAGCCCCTGTCCTGTGGACTAGGAGACATCCAGTTCTCTGTGGCTTCTGACGACAACTCTGAGTTCTGGCTGAGCCTAGACGAGAGCCCGGCAGGTGCCCAGCTTGTAGCCTTTGTGGGCAAGGTAAGTGCTACCCTGACCCAGGGCTCTGTTTTCCTGCCCTGGTCTCTCCATCTGCCTTCACCTGGCCTACAACCTCTACAGTTGGGACCTGATGTACCCCCTGTTTCTTCCCTAGACTGGCTCAGAATGGACAGCACCAGGAGAGTTCACCAAATTCAGCTCCCAGGTGTCCAAGCCCCGGCGGTGAGTGACTGAGGATATGCATTCATGTGTGCATGGATGTGTATGTTGGCAATTGAGGGAGGCTGAGTGCCACCTCACCCTGGCCACCTGTGCCCATATTGCACAAACACCATCCTCTTGACAGACCAGTCCAGAGGGGTATGAGTGCCCCCCCCCCGTGCTCTCCACCCGTTGGATGGGAAACAAGCTCTGACTTCTTACATCCACAGACTCATGGCCTCTCGCAAATACTACTTTGAACTACTTCATAAGCAAGATGACAAGGGTTCAGACCACGTGGAAGTGGGTGTGAGTGTAACCCAGCCTTCTAAGGAATTCTCCATACACACACCTCCTTGTAGGACACTGCAGGGTGGTCTCCAACCCCAAGATATTTCTAGTCTGAATAACAAAGCAGATGGCTCGGGAATGTAGACCCAGGTCAGGAGATACACTGAGCTTGCTTGGGGCATGGAGAAGCTCCCCTAAAGTGACCCTTCTGGGAGATAGGAAAGGGCATCTGGTGGCGGGTGCTAGTAGGCCTGGCCCTTGGGAATCAGTCCAGCACTGACCTCAGGAAGGCACCAGTGCAAAACCAAGGAGTGTGTGGTGTCAGAAGGCATAACCAAGTCAGGAACGTCAGGAAGACGGGGGGGGGGGAGGGGGCTAGACGCACTCCCAGAGCCCCTCAGCCTTCTGTACATCCTACCAGCTGTCCCTTCTCTGGGCCCTCCCTCATCCATCCCCAAGCTTCTTGTATCCTTTCCATCCAATGGGATTGCTGCCATTGGTCCCTCACCCCTACCTAGGGAAGGCTGCCTACCCAAACCGGCACTCTTTCCTATCCCTCCAGTGGCGAGCTTTCCTGCCTGGTCTGAAGTTTGAGGTCATTGGATCTGCTCACATCTCCCTGTATACAGGTGCGGGAAGTGGCTGGGTATTGATAGGTGGTCTCGGGTTGGGGTGAAGAAGGATGCAGTAGAGCTACACATATCCTTCTGGTTCCAGATGAGTCCTCTCTGAAGATGGACCATGTGGCCCATGTGCCTCAGTCTCCAGCTAGCCATGTAGGGGGGCCCCTGCCACAAGAGGAACCCAGCGCTGACATGCTAAGGCCAGACCCCAGGGACACCTTCTTCCTCAGTGAGGGAAGGGGCTTCTAAGGGAAGTGAGGGTGGAGGATGGGATGAAGGCCAGGCCAGGCCATCACATGTGGGGACCTCTCCCACAGCTCCTCGAATGGAGCCATCAAGCCTGGAGAAAGTACTGGAGCCCTGTGCCTATGCGCCCACCTACATCCTTAAGGATTTTCCAATTGCCAGATACCAGGGACTGCAGTTTGTAAGTGCCCAGTGGAAGCTGCCCTTCCAGCCCTTCTCCCCAGGCCCAGCCCTAAGCCCTCCACCCCACCCCCAGGTGTACCTGTCCTTCGTTTATCCCAATGACCACACCCGCCTCACTCACATGGAGACTGACAACAAGTGCTTCTACAGGGAGTCACCACTGTATCTGGAAAGGTAGGTGGGTGGGCGATCCCATCAGAAACAAGAGGGTAAGGCCTCCCCTGGGCCTATCTCTGATGCCCTCTCCCTGCCAGGTTTGGATTCTATAAGTACATGAAGATGGACAAGGAAGAGGGCGAGGAAGATGAAGAGGAGGAGGTGCAGCGTAGGGCCTTCCTCTTCCTCAACCCAGATGGTGAGTGTCCCTGTGCCCCCAGCCTGCCTGCCGTGGTGCTGCCTGCTCACCAGACTCTCCGCAGACTTCCTGGATGACGAGGATGAGCGGGAACTGCTGGACAGTCTGGAGCCCACAGATGCATCCCTGCCACGGAACCGAAAAACCCCTGCCCCAGTGACCCCCACTGAGACTGCAGCCTCGCCTGCCCCACCTACGCCTGGCCCCCTGGATGACCAGACCCCTAGACACTCCCGGGCACTGAGCTGGGCTCCCCGCCCACTGCCCCTCTTCTTGGGCCGAGCTCCACCCCCCAGAGCTGCAGAAAGGCCTCCCTCAAAGGTGTATGTAACCAGGGTGCGGCCAGGACAGCGATCTTCCCCAAGGGCACCACGTGACCCCTGGCCACCTTTCCCAGGTGTCTTCCTGCGTCCTAGGCCCCTTCCCAGAGTACAGTTGCGGGCACCCCCACATCCTCCTCGACCACAGAGTCATAGGACCAGCGGCCCCCAGGCCACACAGCTAAGGCCCCCAGCTGGGGCTCAGGCCATCCAGGAAGGCCAGACCCATGCACAGGGACTCGAAGCACCCACGTCTCACTCAAACACCTCAGCGGAAGCACAGCCTGTGACCTCCTTTCTGAGCTTGTCTCAGGTATCCAGGCCCCAGCTGCCTGGAGAGGGTGAAGAGGAAGGAGAAGATGATGGGGCCCCTGGTGATGAGGGGGCATCAGAAGACAGTGAAGAGGAGGAGGAGGAGGCCGCTGACAGGCCACTGGGCCGCTGGCGTGAGGACGCCATTGACTGGCAGCGCACGTTCAGTGTGGGCGCCATGGACTTCGAGCTGCTGCGCTCCGACTGGAATGACCTGCGCTGCAATGTGTCCGGGAACCTGCAGCTGCCAGAGGCCGAAGCAGTGGATGTGGTGGCTCAGTACATGGAGCGACTCAATGCACACCATGGCGGGTATGGGGCAGGTTGCCTAAACAGAGGAGATGCTGGTCCCCATAGGACTCTCAGACTTTCCCTGGGGCTCAACAGTGCTTCTCTAATCCCCTCCCTACTCCCCAGTGGCTTACTGTTCTTGCCTTGTCTGGATTGAGGGCCTCCTTGGAGTCCCACCCAGGACTGGCTTCCGTATCCCTGTTCCTCAAAACCCCAACTCTGTCACCTAGGACCTAGACCCAAGGATGAACTCACAACACAGGGATTGGTAGTTAGTGTCAGCCTGATACTGGGCGGACAGGCCTTTCCCAACACCAGAGACAGCCAAGGGTCAAGTTCAGACTCCTCTTTTCCCTGCACAGCACTGCAGGGTCTTCACTGGAAGTTTATGCCTGACTCTGGAGGAGTCTAGATAGATACAGGTCTTCTGTCCTAGCAGCACCTCTGGTCTCCCAGGCCTCAGGAATCCAACTTGTCTCCACCTAGGTTATTTGAGGGGAGGGGACAGTGAGGAACTAATTTATCTTCCAGGAGGCTCTCGGAAGAGGCTATGCTGTGTAGTGCCAGTCTTGAGGAAAGGTAGACACTACTCTGGACAGAGATGAGGGCAGAGGCCTGTTTGAGTCGGCAGGCTGTCAGACAATGGACACAGCTAGGTTCAGGAGTTTTGTTGTTGTTGTTTGTTTTGAGAGAGAGGGAATTGGCATGCCAGGGCCTTGACCACTGCACTTGAACTCCAGATGCTTGTGCCACCTAGTGCACATGTGACCTTGTGCTTGCATCACCTTTGTACATCTGGCTTACGTGGGATCTAGAGAGAAATTGAACATGGGTCCTTAGGCTTCGCAGGCAAGTGCCTTAACCACTAAGCCATATCTCCAGCCCTTTCTTTTCTTTATTTCTTTCTTTCTTTCTTTCTTTCTTTTTTTTTCTTCTTTTTTTTTTTTTTTTTTTTTTTTTTTTTTGGTTTTTTGAGGTAGGGTCTCACTCTGGTCCAGGCTGACCTGGAATTAACTATGTAGTCTCAGGGTGGCCTCGAACTCTCGGCATTCTCCTACCTCTGCCTCCCAAGTGCTGGGATTAAAGGTGGGCCCACCACCCAAGTGCCCAGGCTGGGATTACTATGTGTAGTCTCAGGGTGGCCTCGAACTCTCGGCATTCTCCTACCTCTGCCTCCCAAGTGCTGGGATTAAAGGTGGGCACCACCACGCCCGGCTGTTTTGTTTTTTTGAGGTAGGGTTTCATTCTAGCCCAGGCTGACCTGGAATTCACTATGTAGTCTCAGGGTGGCCTCGAACTCTCGGCATTCTCCTACCTCTGCCTCCCAAGTGCTGGGATTAAAGGTGTGCACCACCACACTATTGTTAAAAACTTTTTTTATTTGCAAGCACAGAGAGAGAGAGAAGAGGGAATGGGCATGCCAAGGCCTCCAGCTACTGCAAACAAACTTCAGACCCATGTGCCACCTTGTGCACTGGGGACTCAAATCAGGGTCCTTAGGCATTGTAGGCAAGCACCTTAACCATTGAGCCATCTCTCCAACCCTCAGGAGGCTTTGAATAGGGTAGAGATTGGCCCCTCTGGGTTGTACACAGGTGTGCTACAGATTCAAATGAGAACATGGCAGTCCTGGCAGAAGCGATGGGGTGGCCTGGGGCCCTTCCACCACTGAGGAGAGAGGCTTGATTCCTGGTGGCTCAGAGAACAAGCTTTTGGCTCTAAACTTCCTTTTTATAAGAAAAAAATCTGGGCTGGAGAGATGGCTTAGCAGTTAAGGCACTTACTTAGGAAGCCAGAGGACCCATGTTCGACTTCCCAGATCCCATGTAAGCCAGACACACAAGGTGATGCATGTGCAAGGCTACACGTCACACCTGTATCTGGATTTCGATTACACTGGCTGGAGGGCCTGGCACATTAATCCCCCTCTCTCTCTCTCTCTCTCTTTTTTTTTTTTTTTTTTTTTTTTTTTTTTTTTTCGGTAGGGTCTCACTCTGGTTCAGGCTGACCTGGAATTCACTATGTAGACTCAGGGTGGCCTCAAACTCTCGGCAATCCTCCTACCTCTGCCTCCCGAGTGCTGGGATTAAAGGCGTGCGCCACCACGCCCGGCTCTCTCTCTTTTTAAAAAAAAAAAAAAGGCCAGTCTGTTGAGCTTGCCTCAAAAAAAAAAAAAAAAAAAAAAACTTTTGATTTGTGAGGAGAGAGAGAGATTATAGGCATACCAGTGTCTGTTGCCATTGCACACTCCAAATACATGCAGTACTTTATGCATCTGCTTTTTGTGGGTCTTGGGAAATTGAACCTGGGCCACAGGCTTTCCAGACAAGTGCCTATAATGGCTGAGCCATCTCCCAAGCCCTCTAAGCTTCCTGAGAGCAGCTCTTTGCCCTATGACCTTCAACCTGAGTGGTCATAGCTATCACCACACTTCTGCTTACCTGGATACTAGAGTGGGTGGTGACCAAGAGCTTTTGAGACCAAAGGTTTTTGTTTTAAAAAAAATAATATTTTAATTATTTGAAAGAGAGAAAGAGGCAAGTAGAGAAAATGAGCATGCCAGGGCCTCTGGCAGCTGCAAATGAACTCCAAACGTGTGCACCACCTTGTGTATCTGACTTATGTGGTTCCTGAAGAATTGAACCTAGGTCCTTTGGCTTTGCAGGCAAGCACCTTCATTGCTAAGCCATTTCTCTGGCCTCAAAGGTTCTTTTTAAAATTCTTATTTATTTGAGAGAGAATAGGCATACCGGAGCCTCTTGATGCTGCAGATGAACTCCTGACAAACGCATTACTTTGTGCATCTGTCTTTATGTGGGCACTGGGGAACTGAATCCTGGCCAGCAGGTTTTGCATGCACACACTTTTAACAGCTGAGCCATCTCTGCAGCCTGAGACAGAAGGTTCCTGACTTGGAGTGGGCAGGGAGACACACGTTTTTCCAGAGCAGAGCACCACTGGCTGCCTCTGTAGGGCAGAAAACATCATGAATAGCCCAGAGCACAAGAAGAACCCCTTAAGCCAGGCATGGTGGCGCACGCCTTTAATCCCAGCACTCAGGAGGCAGAGGTAGGAGGATCGCCATGAGTTCAAGGCCACCCTGAGACTACATAGTTAATTCCAGGTCAGCCTGGGCCAGAGTGAGACCCTACCTCGAAAAACCAAAAAAAAAAAAAAAAAAAAAAAAAAAAAAGAACCCCTTGAGCTTGGGTTTTGGGGTACCACATGCTGCATGACCGTGGGGTGTCCCAGCTGGGCCTAGAAGCAGGTAAACAGGAGGGTGGGCAAAGCAGAAGGGGAGGGAAAGGTCTGGGTTCGAATACAGTGGACAGACTAGGATCTTAGCCTTTTAGGAGTGGACCACAAATATCCATGAGGTGTTGAGCAGTGTAGTGGGCTGGACAATGGCCTTAAGACACCTAAGTTCAAGTCCATGGGGCTGTCATGTTGGAAAGGCCAGAATGGACAAGTAGAGTACGTGAGAAGTGGGGCTACAGGAGACCCAGCAGCTTCCTCCCAGAGGCTTTGTAAGCCTGCAAGAAGCAAAACAAGGGCCTTGAGCAGCTCAGGAAGGTTGGGGCATTCTCCCCATCCCCAAAGTGAAGGAAAAGAGGACCCCTGAAAGGAGAGGACCAATCTGAGTTCAGGGCCTTCTAATGTAACCTTCCCTACTTGCTGCTGGGCTGGAGAGTTGGTGCCAACAGGTTAGCCTCTACCTGGCGACTCCTAGGCCGGGCTTCAGGTGTGATGCTGTCAGGAAGCAAAGGTGCCTCATTCTCACAGCTAGGGAGAAGCGGGGCGGGCTACAGGGTCCTCACTAGCCCTGCCTCGCAGGCGCTTCGCGCTCCTGCGCATCGTGAACGTGGAGAAGCGCCGCGATTCCGCACGTGGAAGCCGCTTCCTGCTGGAGCTGGAGATACAAGAGCGCGGGGGTGGCCGCCTGCGCCTGTCGGAGTATGTCTTCCTGAGACTGCCTGGAGCTCGCGTGGGCGACGAGGATGGAGAGAGTCCCGAGCCCCCTCCCGCCATCTCCACGCGCCCAGACGGCCGCCCAGAGCTCTGCCGGCCTCTGCGCCTGGCCTGGCGTCAGGATGTCATGGTTCACTTCATTGTGCCAGGTGCATGTGCGCCTCACGGCCTTGGGGATAGGGAACCAAGGGCGGGAGGGACGGTGGCTGGGATGAGGGTCTCCCGAATGGGGAGCCACGAGGTCGAGTTGGACCAGCTCAGTGGGCCCTCTTTCTTCTCCAGTGAAGAACCAGGCACGCTGGGTGACCCAGTTTCTGGCAGACATGGCCGCACTGCATGTGCACACCGGGGATTCACATTTCAACATCATCCTTGTGGACTTTGAGAGCGAGGACATGGACGTGGAGATGGCCCTGCGTGTGGCACGGCTGCCCCGGTAATTGCATCCCTCACTACCACCTTGAAGACCACTGTTCTTTCCTGCCTACCCACCTTCAGAGCCTGACTGTGATCCTCTTTGCTCTCACAGGTACCAGTACTTGAGACGAACTGGAAACTTCGAGCGTTCTGCAGGTCTGCAAGCTGGAGTAGATGCTGTTGAGGTCTGTGGGCCAGAGGATTGAGGGGGAGGGAGGGAAATCTCAAGAGGATGCCAGGAGCTTGCTGTAGAAAAGTGGACCAGGCTCATATCTCTCGACTTACAGGACCCCAGCAGCATTGTCTTCCTCTGCGACCTGCACATCCACTTCCCCCCCAACATCCTAGACAGCATCCGCAAGCACTGTGTGGAGGGCAAGCTGGCCTTTGCCCCTGTGGTCATGCGTCTGGGCTGTGGGAGCTCTCCAAGAAATCCACATGGTAAGGCCCGGAGTGTTCACCCCTGCCCAGGAATTAACCAAGGTGCCACAGCCACCAAGGCACAGTCCAAGAACCCTGGAGTTTCCTCCCAAGTGCCTGAGTAGGCCTAGGGTCCCATCAATACTCCAGGAGTACCCAGGACCCCAGAAACTCAAGGGTTATGAAGAATTCCTATGAGCCTCACTCCGTGGCCTGTGCACTCACACCAGGGGGTGACCTCACTTGGGAGCACCCAGAGTATGGGCACTGCCTGGGATTCCCTTCTGAGGCTTCCTGGGGAGAAAGCCTCGAAGGACCACCACAGTCTGACCATCATTTTCTCCCCCACTCCAAGGTTACTGGGAGGTGAATGGCTTTGGTCTCTTTGGGATCTACAAGTCAGACTTTGACCGTGTGGGAGGCATGAACACTGAGGAATTCCGTGACCAGTGGGGAGGCGAGGACTGGGAGCTTCTGGACAGGTGACTGCTTGCCTCCCCACCAGACCGAGACACCCCATCCTCTTGTGTGAGAGTGGATTGACAGGAGCCCATAAGCTAAACAGACCCTGACCTCCTCCCAACCTTTTGTACACCCACAGAGATCCTTCCATCCTCTCCACAGTCTATTTCCACCTCCAGGGGCCCACAGTCTCAGGATCTCCCCCCCCCCGCCCCCCGTGCCCGCAACCCTTGAATCAGGGTGCTGACATTCCCACCCCACCTACCCACCCCAGGGTCCTGCAGGCAGGGCTGGAGGTGGAGAGGCTTCGACTACGGCACTTCTACCACCACTACCACTCCAAGCGGGGCATGTGGGCCACACGCAGCCGCAAGGGCTCCCGTGCAGAGCGATCCTGAACACTGGTGATTCTCTCAGCCTACTGTCTGCTACCACCTGTGCCCGTCCCCCAAAGGCCGCCTCTGTGACCCTACACAGGCAGCCTTCACGGCAGGGTGGATGCTTTGGTGTCCCCACACTCCGTGATGATTTCTGTGAAATTTTCCGTAGCAATGACATTGTTTTCAGGATTTCCAAGAGTTCTGTCTGTTCTGTTTTTTATTCAGAATGAAATGAAATATTTTTTTTAGTTCTGACTTGTTCTCTGTGCCTGTTCTCTTTGGAGGCAGAGCCCTGGTCCCCAGGGTCACCTTGAGTACAACAGCCTTCCTCTCCCAACCCCTTTCTGCCTTTAGACTTCTGCCGTTTCTTCCTCTGACACCTGGTTTGTGTGGCCTCTAAGAACAGAACAGCATGAGGCCTTTCCACACAGCACTGCTGCTGAGCCAGCCCATGTTGGCAACACTAAGTCTCTAGTGCTATCTTGGCCTACCATGCCACAGGTGAAAAAGGACCAACAAAAGCCCCAGATAACCACACTTCCCCTTCCCATGTCTGTTCAGAAGAATTTTCAACATTCTCATGCTTCACAATAGACACACACACACACACACACACACACACAAAAGAATACATGCTACAGCCGGGCGTGGTGGCACATGCCTTTAATCCCAGCACTCAGGAGGCAGAGGTAGGAGGATCGCTGTAAGTTCCAGGCCACCCTGAGACTACATAGTGAATTCCAGGTCAACCTGGGCTAAAGTGAGACCCTACCTCTAAAAACAAAACAAACAAAAAGAATGCATGCTACTATGCTGGGCATGGTGACACATGCCTGTAATCCTAGCATTCCAGAGGCTGGGGCAGGAGGATTGGTGTGAGCTCAATGCCACATGTTGGATAAAAAGCCAGGGCTAGGGCTGGAGAGATGGCTTAGTGGATAAGGTGCTTGAAGTTTAAGGACCAGGTTCAATTCCCCAGTACCTATGTAAGCCAGATGTGCAAGGTAGTACTTGCATCTGGAGTTTGCAGTGGCTGGAGGCCCTGATGCACTCATTCTCTCTCTCTGCCTCTTTCTCTCTCTCAAATAAATAAGTAAAAAATATATATTTTTAAAAATATTTTTATTTATTTATTTATTTATTTATTTATTTATTTATTTATTTTGAGAGAGAGACAGAGAGAGAAATACAGAAATAGGCAGGCAGAGAGAGAGAATGGGTGCTCCAGGGCCTCCAGCCACTGAGAACAAACTCCAGATGCATGCGCCCCCTTGTGCATCTGGCTTACGTGGGTCCTGGAGAATCGAGCCTTGAACCGGGGTCCTTAGGCTTCACAGGCAAGCGTTTAACCACTAAGCCATCTCTCCAGCCCCCCAAAATATATATATTTTTAAGACAGGGCTACACAGCCAGACCCTGTCAAAAAACACAAAAAAAGGGCTGGAGGGCTGGAGAGATGGCTTAGGGGTTAAGGCACCTGCCTCCTAAGCCTAAGAACGCGGGTTCCAATCTCCAGGTCCCACGTCTAGCCAGATGCAAAGTGATGCAAGGGTGCAATGCCGCACTTGGCCACAAGGGGCACACGCATCTGGATTTCGTTCACAGCAGCTGAGAGACTGCTGGCCCGCCCATTCTCTGTCTCCCTCTCCCTCTCTGTCTGTCTGTCTCTCTATCTCTCTCCAAAAATAAATAAAATAATAAAACAAAAATAAAAAAGGGGGCTGGAGAGATGGCTTAGCAGTTAAGGTGTTTGCCTGTGAAGCCAAAGGACCTAAGTTCGATTCCCCAGGGCCCACATAAGCCAGCTGCACAAGGTGGCACATGTGTCTGTAGTTCGTTTGCAGTGGCCAAAGGCCCTGGCACACCCATTTTCTCTATCTCTCTCTCTCAAATAAATCAAATAAAATTAAGAAAAAGGGGCAGGGTCTGGAGAGATGGCTTAGTGGTTAAGCGCTTGCCTGTGAAGCTCTGGTTCAAAGCTCAATTCCCCAGAACCCACGCAAGCCAGATGCACAAGATGGCGCATACATCTGGAGTTCGTTTGCAGTGGCTAAAGGCCCTGGCATGCCCATTCTCTCCATCTATCTGCCTCTTTGTCTGTTACTCTCAAATAAATAAAAAAAAAACTTTAATTAAGAAAGAAAGCCGGGTGTGGTGGCACGCCTTTAATCCCAGCACTCAGGAGGCAGAGGTAGGATCGCCATGAGTTTGAGGCCACCCTGAGACTACAGAGTGAATTCCAGGTCAGCCTGGGCCAGAGTGAAACTCTACCTCGAAAAAACAAAAACAAAAAAAAAAAAAAAATTAAGAAAGAAAAAGGCCAGGCATGGTGGCACATGCCTTTAATCCCAGCATTTGGGAAACAGAGGTAGGAGAATCGCCATGAGTTCAAGTTACCCTGAGACTACATAGTGAATTCCAGGTCAGCCTGGGCTAGAGCAAGACTCTACCTCAAAAAAAATAAGAAAAAAAATTTTTTTTTAAAGATTAAAGATCAGTAAATTAAAAAAATAATAAAAAGGTCTGGCAAGATGGTTTAGTGGTTAAGTTCCTTGCCTGTGAAGCCTAAGGGTCCAGGTTCAATTCCCAGGACCCACATAAACCAGATTTACAGGGTGGCACATTCATCTGGAGTTAGTTTGCAGAGGCTGGAGGCCCCAGCGAGCTCATTCTCTCTCTCTTTCTCTCTCTCTCCCTCAAATAAACAAATAGAATTTTTTTTTTAAAGCCACAAAAACAAAAATCTAGGCATGGTGGTGCACACCTGTAATTCCAACATTTGGGAGGTTAAGGCAGAATCAAGTTTGAGACCAACCTAGGCTATATAGCAAGATCTTGTCTCAAGGAAACAAAATACATGGTACTAAGAAAGAAAAAAGCAGCTGGGCGTGGTGGCACACGCCTCTAATCCCAGCAATCAGGAAGCAGAGGTCGATGGTGGATCGCTGTGAGTTCAAGATTTCAAGGCCACCCTGAGACTACATAGTGAAATCCAGGTCAGCCTGGGCTAGAGCGAGATCCTACCTCAAAAAGAAAAAGGAAGCTGGGCATGGTGGCGCACGCCTTTAATCCCAGCACTCGGGAGGCAGAGGTAGGAGGAGCGCCGAGAGTTCGAGGCCACCCTGAGACTACATAGTGAATTCCAGATCAGCCTGGACCAGAGTGAAACCCTACCTCACAAAAAAAAAAAAAAGAGTTCAAACGTGAGGAAAGAAGAAAAGAAGTGTAAGTGAAAGGCAAATGAGACACACACATCAGAAGACTCATCCCAGAAGCAGAAAAGAATTTCAGATAACACTAACACCACAGTTGTGAGTCCATGCTAAGAGGCTTCCAGAGAGCACCAGCCATGGGTCAGACCTTGTCCTTGGAAAACTTACATCCAAGATAGCACAGGAGAGGCACCCCACAAAGAACCATGATAATGCTTGGTGTCAGCTGGTGGCAAGTGTTATAGAGAAACAAAGAAAAGACAATAGTGGATCCAAGTGACACTGCATGAATCAGTGGAGTGTCAGGAAAAGCTAGCCTAAGAAAGGCTTGCCCCGCCCCTGGGGGAGGGAGCGAGCAGGCACTTGAGGAAAGTCTAGAAAATCAGTGATGAACACAATGGAAATCAGTTATTGACAGCACTATGGAAGGAAATGGGAGAAGAGAATACAATCTTATTTACTTAGCAAGAAGAACCACTTTAGGGCTGGGACATAGCTCAAAGGTACAGCACTTGCCTAGCGTATATAAGGCCATGGGATTGGTCCCAAGCAAAACACACACACACACACTTTTAACAATTTCAAAAAAATTAAAGTTGTTGGAAACCAAGTCAGGAACTTGGGTGACAAACTTAAGAAAAAGTGCACAGGGGCTGGAGAGATGGCTTAGCAGTCAAGGCGCCTGCCTCCTAGGCCTAAGAACGCTGGTTCCAATCTCCAGGGCTTCCAATCTCCAGGTCCCACGTTTAGCCAGATGCAGTGACGCAAGGGCGCAATGCTGCACTTGACCACAAGAGGGCGCATCTGGATTTCGTTCACAGCAGCTGAGAGGCTGCTGACGGGCCCATCTCTATCTGTCTTCCTCTCCCTCTCTGTTTGTCTGTCTCTCTCTCTCTCTCTCTCAAAAAAAAAAAAATAAAATAAAAAGATGAGAGACTCCCCATGGCATCCAGCAGGGTGGTGAGTGACCCTGCTAACCCTGGGAGGTGGCCAGCTGTGGAAATCAAGAGCTGCACTAAACCCTGAGGAAGTGAGCCTTGAGTTGTCCCAGCCAAGATGCCATCAGAGCATGGAGGCAGCTGGCAAGCTCAATGTGAGCATTGTAACCTGCCTGTAGCCAGCCAAGTTCTCCACGGTGGGGGATTGGGGGGGTGGGGAGCAGAGTCATGAAGGGGCTCAGAGGACCAGGGAAGCAGGCTTCAAGCCAGACTAAAGCTCCACCACTGAGAGACGTCCCCTCAGAAGTGCTCAGGAAGCTAGGGAGGGAACCATCAGGCTTTTCCAAAACCCCCATTCTACCAGCCAGTGCCATTCCTGCTTGCTGCCACTCAGGGTCATAAGTGCCTCTAGACGTCCTGGCTTGCTTCGTAATCTCTGGAAATGCATTTAGCCTTATGGAGCCTCAGTTTCCCCATCTGTGAAGTGGGGGTAGTCATAGCTCTGCCCTCCTGGAGTTCCCGTGAGGATGAAGGACAAAGTGTGAACAAAAGAATTCATTCACCCTACCTGGTACACATCATTCTGGGGCCAGCATCTGTCTGCTCTCCAGGGACAGCTCATTGGGGGCGGGGAAGCATTTCTCTATCACCACCTGCTATAGGCCACCACCCATAACTCCTTCCCTTCTCTTTACAGTGGTTGACTCCCTCACAAAAAAAAAAAAAAAAAAAAAGCATGGGGCCTTCCACTCCCATTCTCACCCCATTGCTGTACTGCTATTTTTGGTTCTGTTTTGGGGTCCTGTTGTGGCGAGGGCACTGCTCTAGACTGCTATGATCTCCAGGAAGGACAGCTCCAGGGAGAAATCCAAACTGTTACATCACACATACCTGACGCACAAGACAACGTACACTCGTGGAACCAACGAACAATGGACTAACAAGCTGGTGGGCATGTGCCCATGCGTGCCAGCAACCCGACTTGTACTTCTCAGCTACTTTCTATGCTGGGTCAGGTTGGGGCAGGGACAGAGATGGTGATTAAAGCAGCACACCAGTGGGTTCGGGCTGTGGGTGGGGCAGAAGGCCACTCTGCCTGGAGAGGGATGGGGGTGGCACCCATGGGGCAAGGCTGGGGTAGGCTCCTTGGACAAGATGGTCTTTTGGCAGGACATAATAGAACCCAGATTACTGGATGTCTCTAGCACAGGAACACTCACCTCTGGAGTCTGGCAGCTATACCCACCACACCCATGGAATCATGCCAAGGCCGTGCTGACACGCCCTCACCCCGCACCCAACTTCTTTGTCTATGTGTTTGGAAGAGTTTGTTGTTAGCGTCTTCACACTCTTCTCCCATCCTTCACCTACTTACTTAGGGCCCCATCTACTACCCTTTACCTTCCCCACGGGCTCCCAGCCCACAGGCTCAACCTCTGTGCCCCACCCCTAGCTCCTCCCCTGAATGCCTGCCCACATCTAGCACAGAGGAGTCCTCCCACCCCTCCTCTACTCAAAGGACACAGGCCACCTGGCTCTCCTCTCTGGGAAGTGACAGCCACATAGGGGTATGGGGAGTCCACCCACCATGTGCTTCACTCACCTTTCAGGACCCTGACGTTCCAAGTTCTTAACCTGATGGGACAACAGAGGGTCAACTGCACTGTCTCTTTCGAAACTCCCTGAGGAAGCCCTCCTGCATGCATCAAACCACTTTCTCCAGGTAAGACCTGTAACATCTTTCCCCACCCTCCCTCCACACAGTGGCTCCAGAGAGAGTGAAGACACTGAGCACACACTGGTCACAGAAGTTGAATGCAGATCAAAGCATGTAGCCGAGAGTCACAGGGACAGGCCCAGGGGGCAACACCTACCCCTCTAGTCACTAGTGGAAGTACCCAGAGTCCAGGCTTTTCCACGTGACCTGGCTTGGGGAAGGACGAGTGCAGTTCTTGGTCCACGCAGGAAGGCTGGTCATAGTTGTGGCACTTGCAGACCTCTCTGCCAAGGGAAGGTTCTGGGAAGCCCTCTGGCCTTCAATTCAACCCCCATGGAGGCTGTGTCCCCATACCCGGAACAACTCTGCCCCTTCTGACTCCAATGGCACCTAAGACCCCTCTAGCCTTGTGTGGTTCTGGCCCTTCACCTCATGCCTGACTAAAGCCCTTTGGCACCTCTAACCTGGCCTGACTGCTGCTGAGCCCCAGGTGGGCCTGGTGTTGGGCGGGCCTCTGTTGGGCCAGGCGTGTGCCTCCAGGCTTCATGGCGCCGCACAAACTTGTCTCCCAGGATTTTTCCACACGAAACGCATCTCCCAGGAAAGCAACCGGTCTGATGAGATGGGTGTGCAGCGTTCCCACCCCACCCTCGGATGCCCCCACGGTGCCATCTTCAGACAGAGGCTGCTACCCACAGGAGCTGGGCCCTGATGGAGCCCACCACAGGAGCTGGGACCCAGATGGAGCCCAGGACATCTTGGCCTGCAGCAGTGACCTCCTCCAGGATGAGCCAGAGGACTAGCAGGATCCAAACCAGTAGCAAGGTAGATCTCCCAGCCCTGTCAGCCCTATCTTAGGACCAGTGGCCCCAAGTCAGGGTCCACCCTAGGGGGACTCCATCCACCAAGATCCCTCCCCAAACTCCCACTGACCTCTGGCTTCTACCCTCCAGTCCTTCCTCTTCAGCTCCGACCTTCTCATACTGCTTGCTCCTTTTGAGACTTTGTCATTCCCAGACGTCTGCCTCAGTCACCCTCTGTGAAGACAAATGTCTTTCGGGGGTCAAGGTTTGGGACAAGGGCCTGCCATGAGGGAAGACATCTTGGACAGAGCCCAGAGCCAGGGTCTAGGAATAGGTAGAGTTTAGCCATGGACTTGGAGGAACACCTGGGAGGAGCACCGGAGCATGTCAAAGCGACTTCCCCAGGTTCCAGCCCTCCTGGTTTTGTCCCCTGGTCCCTAGAGCCTGGCTTGGATGTCAGGCCTAACTTAGAGTATGTTGGTCCACCTAACAAGGGTGCTTAGGAGACCTTCTAAGGACAAGGTCTGATACCCCCCACCTCTAGTCCTCCCACCCTCTCCAGCCCATCCCTGCCCCCACCAGCTTCTGCCCCCTAGTCTGGCAGGCGCTGACTTGAGCCCAGGCCCCTCTGAGTCAACCCCCTGGGGCCGTGCTGCCTGCCGCCCTGACTCATGTGTTGGGAACGGGCCTCCCACCTCAGGGCTGGGGGGCAGGAGCCAGGGAAAGGTGCCAGTGAGGGCCAAACAGCCCTTCTGAGGCCTCTATAGAGATCAGGGCGGAGACAGGTTACTGGCTCCACAGGTTGTGGGTGGGCATCTGTCTACTTGCCTCTGTGGAGGGGGGAGGTCTCATTGAATTCAAAGGACCAGGGCAAAGGCCTACATGGGGGTTGTATTAACCCTAAAACTCCAGCCTTCAAGTCCTTCATTCTCTACCAGTCTGAAGATATCAACCCCACTGGGTCTTCTCCCAGCCTGGGCCAGGCTATCTGGGAGGCTCCTCTTTGGAGATCTAGAGATCCTAGACCACAGACTGAGATGCCCCTTCCCCTCTGGCTGGAAGTGGCAGGCAATGGACTCCCAACAGGGTCGCTCAAACTCAGGATACTGATATCTGCAGGGCCTGATCGGATCTTTGGCTGGCTGAGAGCAAGTAGAACTGAAGTCCTTGTGGCGCTCTCCTGGGATAGGAGAATAGAGAAGGCCAGGCCAGGACTTGAGGACACACAGGGCCGGTTCTTCCGCCCAAATTCCACCTTAAGCAGGAGGTGGCCCCTCCCTCTCACCTGGCCCAGGTGTCCCCGCCCCCAGCCGAGCTCCAGGCTGGGCAGGCGTCTGTTTCAAGGCCGGCTCTTAGCGCACAGGCTGGGAAAGGACTTTGGGAAAGGGGCCTTAAGGAACTAGACGAGGAAGAAGCCTAGGCCAGGTGGGCCGGCTAGGCGTCCCAGCCAGCATGCAGGACGGTAACTTCCTGCTGTCGGCCCTACAGCCTGAGACTGGTGTGTGCTCCCTGGCTCTGCCCTCGGACCTGCAGCTGGACCGCCGAGGCGCCGAGGGACCGGAGGCTGATCGGTTGCGGGCAGCTCGAGTTCAGGAACAAGTCCGAGCCCGCCTCCTGCAGCTGGGCCAGCAGCCAAGGCACAATGGGGCAGCAGAGTCCGAAGGTGCTTCCGAGACCATCAGAGGTAGGCCAACTCAAGCAAAGTGGGCAACCAGTGGTGGCAGAAGTGGCGATGGGGACAGCGGTAGCAGACAAGAGTTGACCAGGGCGGGTGCGTCGGGTGTCAGGGACAGAGGCCACACAAGCTCGAGGTGCAGGCCTTGACTCACCGAGGCCTGCTCTGAGTCACCGCCCCGCCCCGTGGGGAGCAGCCTGGGTGGGGCATTCCTCCTGCCTAGCCAGGACCCTTGTATACCCGGGTCTCAAGGACCCCTTTTGGCTTGGGCCCACTTGTTCCCTTCCATAAGAAGGATCAAGAGAGACAGACACAAGGCCAGGCCTATCTGTCCACAAACCCGGAACACATCTGTGCCTGGGCCACACAAAACACAGACGCACACGGCAGTCTCAAGACAGAGGTGCGCCCTGCCCAACAGCAATGAGTAGAACAGTAGCTTGGTGGTGGGGCATTCATGGACAGAGCCTGGGCCTGTCTGGAATAGGGGCTCCCTGAGGAATTGCAGGGCTGGGCCTGGCAGGAGTGACCCAGATATTCTCCATGAGAATAGCCCAGCATAGTACCCCTCAGGGACACTGTACAAGGGCCGGGGTGGGTTGTGTTGGGGGGAATCACAGAGACTTGCTGAGCTCAGGACAGTCATTCTAGAAACATCATTTTCTCACCTGCCAAGAATTAAGTTGAGACAGCACAAAGAGCCTCTAGTCAGAGACCCATTTCACATAGTGGTCCATGTGATATCTGGAGGGAGTCATAGAACTGGCTTCTAGCCAGTGTCCATGGGGAAAGGGTCGGCCGGTAGAGGGGCTAGTCAGGGACTGGATTGCTGCGTGAATCTCTCTGAGCCTCAGCCTTACTTGGGCCATGTCAGTGCCCAGGGGTCATGGGGTGGGGGAGGACTCGGGGAGAGGTTAATTACCACTTGGCTACCCTGCCAATTAGGGGGAGGAGGATAGTAATTTGGGGGTGGGCGTAAGGTCCCCAGGCTGGGGTGTGCCCCCCCAGGCTGGGCTTCACAAGCGTCAAAGGGTTAACAGCCCCTGCCCAGAAGCCTCATTAACCTGGGTGGGTCTGGGGAGTTCACTAGGTGGGACAGTCCCCACACTGTCCAACCCCTGAGCAGAGCTGGGGGAGGAGTGGGGGACCCCTTCCCATATCCACACTAACCCCTGTATCAGTTGCTCTGACCTCCCACAATGCAGAGACCCTGGCAGAGGCTGAGCCCCACTCAGGCCAGTCCACTGCTACCATCACCTGTTGGGATGATCTTTCCTGGCTGGTCTCAGGCCCTCATCCCTCCACTCAGCACCTGCCACCTATTCCCTCAGTTTCCCACTCACCAGCTACCCATGTGACCCTCACTCACCTCCCTCTCTTCCACCCCTGCATCCACCTATCATTCCAAGCTTCCAGCCCTCCCTCCCCACACACCCACCTCTCTGTCCACTTACGGTGGTGGTGCTGGGCTGACACCCTGCCCTCGGTGAGTACATAGCTGGATGAGGCCAGGTGTGGTTCTTGCCTGGGGCCCTGCCAGGTGGGAGAGGCCACTGCCCATCAGGGCAGACTGGTCCAGGTAGAACCCATCCTTGGCCAAGATAGTGTCACTCCCCTGTGACTACAGCACGGATGGGGTCTGTGCACAGAAGTTGCTCAGAGGAGGTCACTGAGGATAGGGGCAGGCCGGACTGGCTTCCTGGAGGAGGGGGCTGGGGGCTGTGCCCTGGCAGACATTGGACAGTTGATGAAGACCCTGGCATGTTCTCCAGGCAGCCCAGAGATTGGCAGGGTGAGTTGAACTGAATTCCTTTGGGCAGAAAAGGTACAGCTGGAGGTGCTGAGGGGATGGCCCACCAGGGCAGACTGGATAAAACAAGCTGAGTACATGGCACTACCAGGGGGCAAAGTACTAGCCTTAGAGCCCTCCTAGCCTCCTGAATCTGGCCTGAATCTTAGGTCACTCTGGGTATCATAGAGACATCTATCCAAGGGGAGAAAAGATGCCAGCACTTTGCCATCCAGCATGATCAGGCTGCCACTGTCCCTGTCCACAGGCACATCCAGGGGTCAGTACCATACCCTTCAGACTGGCTTCAGTTCTCGATCTCAGGGCCTGAATGGGGACAAAATTTCGGTAAGTCAGGGAGTCAGCTCTGAAGTCTATACTGAATGGGAAGGCTCTATATGGGAGGCTTGGGGCTTTTGGTCAGCGGCAGAGGATGCCAGGGGAGCCTTGGGTCCCCCCCCCACACACACCATGTCCTGCCTTCCCACAGACCTTCCGACCTGTTGCCAAGCCAGCCTACAACCCAGCCTCCTGGTCCTCCCGCTCTGCTGTGGACCTGAGCTGCAGTCGGAGGCTGAGCTCCACCCACAATGGAGGCAGTGCCTTTGGGGCTGTGGTGGGGTATGGGGGTGCCCAGCCTACCCCACCCATGCCCAACCGGCCAGTGTCCTTCCATGAGCGTGGTGGGGTGGCCAGCCGGGCTGACTATGACACCTTGTCCCTGCGCTCACTGAGGCTGGGACCTGGGGGGCTGGACGACCGCTACAGCGTAGTATCAGAGCAGCTAGAGCCTGCAGCCCCTTCCACCTACAGATCCTTTGCTTATGAACGCCAGGCCAGCTCCAGCTCAAGTCGGGCAGGGGGTCTGGACTGGCCAGAGACCACGGAGGGCCCCCCTAGCCGAACCATCCGTGCACCTGCCATGAGGACACTACAGCGGTTTCAGAGCAGCCACCGAAGCCGTGGGGGCACTGGATCAGTATCAGGGACTGGCCTGGAGCCTGTGGCCCGAGCCCCATCTGTACGTAGCCTCAGTCTCAGCCTGGCTGATTCTGGCCACCTGCCTGATGTGCGAGGGCTAGACAGCTATGCAGGCCACCGCACTCTACAGAGGCTCAGCAGTGGGTGAGAGACTGGGCCTGGAGCAGGGAGGGAACTGTGTCGTGTGGCCTGGCCCAAACCCAAGGTCAGCCCTGACCCCTGACCCCTGGTTCTGCAGCTTTGATGACATTGACTTACCCTCAGCAGTCAAGTACCTCATGGCCTCAGACCCCAACCTGCAGGTGCTAGGAGCAGCCTACATCCAACACAGGTGCTACAGTGATGCAGCAGCCAAGAAGCAGGTAACTGCCCCACCCCCACTGGCCGACCCTTGCCACCCCTCAGGGATTTACCCTACTGACCCTGGATACCCCTCACTGTCTGCCTCTCACACACACACACACACACACACACACACACACACACACACAATCTCCCTGACCTCAGTCCCTGGGTCTCCTTGCTGATCATCAGGCTGACTGGGCCTGACCCCACCCTGCCCAAGGCTTCCTTACCAAAGGGACAGAAATGTCCTGTTTTTATACACCTACCTCCCCTGTACCCTCTCCATATGACATTTTTTGGGGGGGGAGACAGAAAGAGAGAGAGAGAGCAGCCTCTCAGCCGCTGTGAAAGAACTCCAGATGCATGCGTGCCCTTCCGTCACTTTGCGTCTGGCTAAACGTGGGACCTGGAGAATCGAATGGACATTCTTTAGGCTTGGCAGGCGGGTGTCTTAACCGCTAAGCCATCTCTCCAGCCCTCCATATGACATGTGCATCACTGACATACCCCTACACTGTCTCCATACACCTGCACCATCTCCATATGCCTGCATCACCTACACACATATGCAAAGACCTACATTTACATGTGTACATGCGCTTCACCCTCACCATCTAGGTCACCCACGTGCACGCATTTCCATACATCTGCACAGTCTTCACATATCTGTGTGTATCTGCCTACGTGTGCTACAGGCTCGCAGCCTTCAAGCGGTACCGAGGCTGGTGAAGCTCTTCAACCACGCCAACCAGGAGGTGCAGCGCCACGCCACAGGCGCCATGCGCAACCTCATCTATGATAATGCAGACAACAAGCTGGCTCTGGTGGAAGAGAATGGTATCTTTGAGCTGTTGCGGACACTACGGGAACAGGATGACGAACTGCGCAAGAACGTCACAGGTGCCCTCGTCCCTCTTGCTCCACCAGTACCTGTCTCCCTCCTCCCCCGCACTGCCCCCCTCACCTGCCCTCTGTCCCCTCTCCCCTCTCAGTTGACACCTCTCTTCATCATGATTTTCCTTTTTTTTGTTTCCTTTTTTTTTGTTCTCTAAAATCTGTGTCTTTATTCTGCCCTGCCCCTTCCCTGTCCCATCTTGGGTTTTTTTTTTTTTTTTTTTTTTTTTGGTTTTTCGAGGTAGGGTCTCACTCTGGCCTAGGATGACCTGGAACTAACTATGTAGTCTCAGGGTGGCCTTGAACTCATGGTGATCCTCCTACCTCTGCCTCCCGAGTGCTGGGATTAAAGGCGTGCGCCACCACGCCCGGCCCATCTTGGTTTTTATTGGTTTTTGGTTTTGGGGTTTCTTTCAGAGAAAAGGAAGTCTCACTCTGTAGACCAGGCTGGCTTCTAGCTTACTGTTTGAGAGGCAGGACTCAAACTCATGGCAATCCTCCTGCCTTAGGCTCCTGAGTGATGGATTGCAGGCATGAACCACCATGTCCAGCTAACTTTTTTTGTTGTTGTTATTGAGTCAGAGTCAATATATGGCTGGCCTCAAACTCATGGTCTTCCTCCTATTTCAGCCTCCTGAATTCTGAGATTGTAGAAATGTCCCATCATGCCTGCAAAACACTATTTTTGTGGCTCTTTCATTTTTTTATTTTTCTGTGATCCTGGGGTTGGAATCTAGGGCCTCAAACATGTCAGGCAAGTGCCCCACCTCCCAGGACCTCATGTCCTCCAAAGTTATTTCTCTTGCTTGGTCTCCACCCATTCCTTCAATGGTCACACTAAAGGTCTACCCAGTGGGGCTCTAGGGCAAGGCCAGGTACCATGAAAGTGAAGGCCACCTACTTCACACCATCCCCAGAGGAGCCAGAAGGGCGAGAGAACTGACTCTGACCACATCTCCGGGCTCCCCTACCCAGGGATCCTATGGAATCTGTCCTCCAGTGATCACTTGAAGGACCGCCTGGCCCGCGACACACTGGAGCAGCTCACAGACCTGGTGCTGAGCCCTCTATCCGGGGCAGGGGGACCTCCCCTTATCCAGCAGAATGCCTCTGAGGCAGAGATCTTCTACAATGCTACCGGCTTTCTCAGGTGCCGGGGGATGGAGCCACTGGCCTCGGGAGATGCTGAGGGGAAACAGCCAGGTGCCCATGGAGGAGCAGGGAAGCCTACAGTCAGCATGTTCATTTGAAACCAAGAGAGAACTAGTCAGAGGAGCTAGGAAAAGTGGACAGCTGGGCAAGGCTCAGGGGCTAAAGCAAGAGTGGATCGAGCTGGGTATGGCTATGGGGTATGGGTGTCAATAGAGCTTGGAGTTGTAGGCTCAGGTGTAAGTCAGGTTTCCCAGTCATCTTCCCAAATGTTTAGCAGACTGTAAGGTGGGTATGTAGAGGGACAGGGGCAGGAGTGATTGGTTGGTTCTAGGGACATGAAGAGCACAACAGCCAGGCCCAACTCAGGAAGCAGAGATCAGTGCCCAGGGATCTCCTCTCTACAGTATGGGCTTCTGGTCAGAGGTCCCTGGAGTAGCTCTACTAGGGTCTCTGGGGGTAGACTTTTGGTGCCTCTTGGGGGAGTTCTGATCTGCCTCCATCTCCAGGAACCTCAGCTCTGCCTCCCAGGCCACTCGCCAGAAGATGCGCGAGTGCCATGGACTAGTGGATGCTCTGGTCACCTACATCAATCATGCCCTGGACGTGGGCAAGTGCGAGGACAAGGTGAGGGACAGCTTGTATGTCAAGGGGGTCCAGGGGCTCCAGCCCGCTCTGACTACCCTCTGTTCTCTGCAGAGTGTGGAAAATGCCGTGTGTGTGTTAAGGAACTTGTCCTACCGCCTGTATGATGAGATGCCACCATCGGCACTACAGCGGCTTGAGGGCCGGGGTCGCAGGGACCTAACTGGGGCACCGCCTGGTGAAGTGGTGGGCTGCTTCACACCGCAGAGCCGACGGCTGCGTGAGGTGGGCGTGGGCTTGGGAGGACAGGCAGGGGCTGGGAATCCAGGCCTAACACCCCCTCCGCAACTGCATCCCTGGCTCTGGCTGATCCCTCTGCCCCCTCACACCCAGTTGCCTCTGACAGCCGATGCACTCACCTTTGCGGAGGTATCTAAGGACCCCAAGGGTCTCGAGTGGCTGTGGAGCCCCCAAATCGTGGGCCTCTATAACCGGCTGCTGCAGCGCTGTGAGCTGAACCGGCACACAACAGAGGCAGCCGCCGGGGCTCTGCAGAACATCACTGCAGGCGACCGCAGGGTGAGTGCACTGACAGGTCCTGCTTCTGGGTTTGCGCTGGATAGCCGGGCACGTGGGTGGGCAGTCACTTCTCAGGATTTCACAGATTGTTACGGAAGGGGTACCAGCCGGTGGGATGGGGCCCTGCGTAGATTAAGATTCTGAAATTCTGAGCCAAGGGGTTACCTGCTCCTGTCCTGACTGGGCCAGAACACAGCAGACAGTGGTATCAGGCAAGAGGTAGAAAAGCAGCTTGATGTTAGCGCTGGCTGGGATGCCACTGGACTTCACCACCCTCCTGGCCTTTCCGTACAGTGGGCAGGGGTGCTAAGCCGCCTGGCCCTGGAGCAAGAGCGCATCCTGAACCCCCTGCTAGACCGTGTTCGCACTGCTGACCACAACCAGCTACGCTCACTGACTGGCCTCATCCGAAACCTGTCTCGGAATGCTAGGAACAAGGATGAGATGTGTGAGTCAGTCTGTCCCCAGCCTGGCACAGAGCCTGTGACTCCCCAGGTGCTGACTTCTGCCTAGCAGGCTGGATGGAATGGACGGGCACATCAGCCCCCAGGGGAGGAAGGGACCCTGGGTGCCAAAGCGTCACGGGAGTGTGGGAGACTGACGCTGACTTCTTGGCAGCCACCAAAGTGGTGAGCCACCTGATTGAGAAGCTCCCTGGCAGCGTGGGTGAGAAGTCTCCCCCGGCTGAGGTGTTGGTCAACATCATAGCTGTGCTCAACAACTTGGTGGTGGCCAGTCCCATTGCCGCTCGGGACCTGCTCTACTTTGATGGGCTCCGAAAGCTGATCTTCATCAAAAAGAAGAGAGACAGGTGAGAACTGACCCAACCTTCAGCAGGATGGTAGGGATGGGGCATATGCCACCCACTATGCCACCTGGAAGTGACCTTAACCCTCCTGACTATCCCTAGCCCCGACAGTGAGAAGTCCTCCCGAGCAGCCTCCAGCCTCTTGGCCAACCTCTGGCAGTACAGCAAGCTTCACCGTGACTTCCGGGCGGTATGTTCAGAGCCCGGGCAGTAGGGTCCTGGGGCGTGGGGCCCAATGCAGACTGCAGGTTGTCAGGGGAGTGTCACAGAAACCCACATGGACTGGGAAGTCTAGGACTCAGAGGCAAGAGGCCTAGGCTATGTCTAGCAATGTGTGGGAAGGGCAGGGTCTCGGGGACAGCAAGGCCAGGCAGCAGATATGGTCCTGACCCCCATTCCCTCTCCACTGCAGAAGGGCTATCGGAAGGAGGACTTCCTGGGCCCGTAGGTGAGGCCTCCTGGAGAAGTGGAATGGTTCGGCTTCTGAGAGATAGGCTCAGCTCTGGCTGTTCGACAGCCCATGGAAGAGCAGATGGCCATGAGACCTCTCCCCAGAGCCCTCTGTGCACTGTTGAAGAGGCCAGGGGCAGTGGGAGGGGACAGGGGCTTGTGGCTGGGGATTGGCTTCCGCAGGGCAGGGGATGGGGCAGGGCTTGAGCTGCTCTGGTGCATGGGGTGGTGACCCAGTCACAATGGCAAAGGTGGGGCTGCCTGTGACCTGGCGGGGCCTTGGCACAGCAGCGCTGGGAATAAAATTGGTTATGAACACAGCCGCAGCCCTGTGTGCTTCTGTGGCTGGCTGCTGCAACATACAGAGCCGACAAGCATGCCCACCTGCCCCTGAGTACCCAGGTTCACTCAACACCTAAGGTCAGAAAACCCAGGACAGGCAAAGAACGTCCACTAGGGGGAGTAGAGAGACAGGGTGGACAGGTGTTGCCTGGGGCACAGACGCAACAGAGTTGGAGACCTCCTGAGCAGTGACTCAGGGAGAGAGTCAGGGAGCCCCGTGAAAGTACACACACATTAAACACACCCACCCAATACCTTCTGCCTTCCTGTAGCTGGGTGAGGTGCCCTGGCCAGAGGTCAGACTTGATGCCCACGGTTGGGGGTCCAGAAGGCTCAGAGACACCTCCATTCATCTCACTAAAGTTATTGATAATTTTACAACAAAAACCATCTCTGAAGGGCTGGAGAGGTGGCTTAGCAGTTAAGGCGCATACCTGTGAAGCCTAAGGACCTCAGTTCGATTCTCCAGGTCCCATATAAGCCAGATGCATATGGTGGCACATGCATCTAGAGTTCGTTTGCAGTGGCTAGAGGTCCTGGTGCACCCATTCTCACTTTCTCTCTCTCTCTCTCTCTCTCTCTCCCTTTCTCTGTCTCTAATAAATAATTAAATAAAAATAAAATCTTTAAATAAATAAATAAAAATAAAATTTTTGGAAAAAAAAATCATCTCTGATGATGTCCAGATGAGAAGGGGCTGAGGACGGTCACACCTCCAACTAAATTATTAGAAAGGGAGCCTGGGAGCTACTACAAGGGACATGCCAGGAATGGTTCAGGATACAGGGTAACACTGAGAAGAGTGCCAGTGAGGATCAGAAATGGAGGAGGGGTCAAGGTCTCAGCCAAAGATGGAAGCAATAAAGGCCTAGTGGTATTTATTCAGAAGAGAAGCAGGCCTAGGCAAGAGCCAAGAGGATTTTATTTTATGGCACTTGGGAGCCACTCTTTCAATGAGGGGCCCAGGGCTATAAAAGGCAAGGGTTGTGACCCTGGGCAGGAAGGCTGCCGCCCCATGCCCCACATCTGCCCCCATGATCCCATGCTGAGGGCTAGGGTGAAGGCTACACATCATCCTCCGACACCAGGCAATAAAAGTCCGTGCGTGCACTGTAGTTTCGAGAGCCAAGGTCAGAGACGTCCACATCACTACCACGGCTCTCTCCCATCAAGACGCCACTTGTATGCAATGGAGCTGGTGGTTCCCCAAAGACAGGCCCACGGACACCTACGGGGATACCACAAGACCTAAGGCTGTTGTCTACTAAGACCCACTGCTTAGGTAGGGGGTCACTCCCTGTAGCCCAGGAAGTACCCAGGGAAACTTTGGGGCAGAGTACCTTCAAGGTGAGAGGCACTGAAAGCTGCTGGGGGTGGAGATCAAAACTCCTTATTAGGCAAGAGCCCTTCAGTGTAATTCTCTATACCTGGGAGTCCTTTCAAGACCCCCTGAAGCTGTGTCTGACCCCAATGTCAGCAGTGAGGCAGAGGTGGGCGTACCTAGGTCTCCCTCAGGGTCAGGATCCAGCTCAGGCTCCAGGCCCAAGCCCTGCCCAACGCGGCCTCTCACGATCAGCATGGGATCCTTGTCGTCCTGCAGCCGGGTCTGGGGGTCTCCCTCCACGGGCCTGTATTGCACCTTCCTTGGCAGCGCCAGTTGCAGCTCTTTCCAAAATTCAGAGGAAGGCGTCTGAGGGCCAGGGTTGGTACCATCAGCATGGTTCTACAAACTGGAAGCTCCTGACCAACCTGGCCCCAAAGAGTACTGCTGGAGCCTGACCGGCGGGTCCCCAGACCTACCGCCCAGAGCCCTATAACCTCCCCTTCTCCCCTCACCACCACCGCACCACGGAGCCGGGCCTCCAGAGCAGCAGGGTCACCAGGTGGCGGTGCTGGCGCAGCAGACGTAGAGCAGGGTGCGTGGGCTCCCGCCGCTGGCCCTCAAAGGTGATGAAGATGGGTTTGCGGGTGAGCTCCAGCAGCCGGCACAGACCCTCCCTGCGGTGGAGCAAGGCCATCAGACGGGGCGCCAACCTCTGGGGACACCACCCCCATCCCCCATGCTCCCCATCCGCCCACCCAAGCGAGAGACGCACCGGAAGCTCTGGCTGCACCAGGCCCGTCTGAGGAAGGCGTCGGAAAGCACCACGATTAGGCGCCGGCAGCGGCTCAAGTTCACCAGGAGGTCGGCGGAGGGCTCTGAGGGTATGGGCGTGGGAGGGAGGCCGCGGGGTGAGGGGCGGGACGGGGGGTGGAGCGAAGGCGAGACCAGGGATGGGAAGGGCGGGGCGGGCGCTAGAGCCAGAGATGGGCATGGGCATGGGCATGGGGGTGGGGCGGGCACTAGAGCCAGGGATGGGTATGGGGATGGGGGGAATTGGGGGGATGGGGCGGGCGCTAGAGCCAGGGTTGGGGATGGGGCCGGGGGATGGGGTGGGCGCTAGAGCCAGGGATGGGGCGGGTGCTGGTAGAGCTGGGGATGGGGATGGGGCCCGGGGATGGGGTGGGGATAGGGCGGGGATGGGGTAGGGCCCGGGTGATACCCGCACGCGGCAGGAGGTCGCGGTCGTCCAGGAAGAGTTTGTAGCCCCGACGCCGCTCCAGCTGAGGCTTCAGAATGAAGTTGACGAATTTGCGATCCTCGGGGCAGTCGCTGTAGGACACGTAGGCATCATAGAGCTTCCCATCTGCGGACGGACGGCGCTCAGTCAGCGATGCCAGTTTTACAGGGGCTTCATTCATCCCCAGTGCCCAACAGCACCTCTCAGGAAAAGCAAACCCAGTCACAGGGACTCTTCCTCCGTTTGATCTCAGGCCTTGTGCTTTTCTGAGACACTCTTTTTCTTGGATTACACACCCCAAGAACCCTGCGGGGGTGGTTCCGACCCCGCCCCCATCCAGAGTTGAACCCAGCGTGTGTCTCTCTTTCTGACCCTGCACCCCTATTCATGGCAAACTCCACGCACCGTTCATCTCCACTTCCCCATAGGTGTCTTGGTACCAAAGCAGCACATTGAGGCGACACTTAATGTAGAGCAGAGCCGCCAGCAGCAGAGCCAGCAGGACCAGGAAGGAAGCCAGCACTGCGGCCAAGTGGCCGGCTGGACCTGCAGACAAAGCAAATCATTGTCCCTCAGCCTCAGGACCCCCTGTCACCTCCTGCCCTCTACACTCATTAGCTCCCCTCACCAGCTTTCCAAAGTGTGAAGGAAGGTGAGTTCATGTTCCGGATAGAGCAGGTGAAAGCTCCATAGTCCTCAGCACTGGTCAGGTTGATCACCAGGACACTGGACACAAGCACTTTTGAGGAGTTGGCACTGACCCTGAGGAAATCCAGACCAAACATCACCTGGGGCCCATGAACAACAGGGGATGCCAAGTCCTGTCTGTCTGGGACTCACCCAAGGAAGTTGCGGATTTAGACTACATGCTCAAAACATGAAAGGGTATAGCTCTGTTTCAGAACTGTCAACCCCTTGTCTGGATCTGGGCTCTGTGGGTCCTCTAATCCAAGACTTGGCTAGTCAGTGCCTATTCAGGACCTAGGGTTCTGCTGGTACCCATATCCCTGGGCAGTCTCCAAGGTGAGTGTGTCGCTATAGGAGTCAGGAAGATCAGAGGGCCTGTCCCCCAAAGTTCTCAACCCTCCACCTGTATTAACAAGAGCAATCTACCCTTGTCAGGTCTGGCCAGATTCTACCCCAGCCCAGATCCAGCTTGGTATAAATAAGAGTGTAGGGCACAGAGGCTGACCCTGCACACCCCAATCTTACCAGAAGTCCTCATGGAGGCTATAGTGGCTTCCATTATTCAATGGAAACCCATCTTTTAGCCACTGGACTGGAGGCTGGGGACACTGGAACCCAGAGACCACCCAAGCTGTACAGTTCAAAGCAACTGCACTGCCCAGGGCAGGCCCCTGGGCTTGGTCTTCAGATGGAGAGAGGAAGTTTGGAGCCCTGTCACAGATACCTGCAGGGAAAGGACAGTATCAGCCACACCAGGATGCCAGCTCCCACTGTATGCACAGATTGTGTGTGGTCCAGAACAAAACAAAACAGTGGGCAAATGGTGTGTTGCTCGGTTCTCACACCATGTACATCCATGAGTTTCATGGGCCAGAACCCACTGCTTGGCACTCTTCCCCCAGCAGTCTGTGTTCTGCTAACCCTGGATGTGACTGTCTTGTGCTCAGGTGGAAGATTAGCAGGGAGGGGAGTGGCCATGGTCATAGCTGAACTGATCCAGCCCAGCCACAAGAGACCCATCTGTAGGCTTATCCCTGCAGGACATGAGTTTATTATTTTTTAAAATATATTTTATTTATTTATTCATTTGAGAGAGAGAAAGAGGCAGAGAGAGAGAGAGGGAGAGGGAGGGAGAAGGAGAGAGAATGGGCGTATCAGGGCCTCTAGCCACTGCAAATGAACTACAGATGCATGTGTCCCTTTGTGCATCTGGCTTATGTGGGTCCTGGAGAATTGAACCAGGATCCTTTGGCTTTGCAGGCAAATGCCTTAACCACTAAGCCATCTCTCCAGCCCCAAGTTTATTATTTTTAAAAATATTTTGTTTATTTATTTAAGAAAGAGAGAGAGGAAGAGGCAGAGAGAAAGAGAGAGTGGTGCACCAGGGCCTCCAGCCACTGCAAACAAACTCCAGACACATGCACCCCCTTGTGTATCTGGCTTATGTGGGTCCTGGGAAAATCAAACTGGGGTCCTTAGGCTTCTCAGACAAACGCCTTAACTGCTAAGCCATTTCCCTAGCCCCGAGATTATTATTTTTAAAAATATTTACTTATTTATTTATTTAAGAACGAGAGAGAATGGCCACACCAGGGCCTTTAGCCACTGCAAAAGAACTCCAAATGCCTGCTCTACGTTGTGCATCTGGCTTTGCGTGGACACTGGAGAATCAAACCTGGGTCCTTAGGCTTTGCAGGTAAGCACCTTAACCACTGAGCCATCTCTCCAGCCCCAGGACATGAGTTTAACCCATACCCTTTCACCTTCAAAGTAGAGGCTAGATCCTTCATTCTTCAGCCTGACCTGAGGGGTTTCAGGGAGTGGGCACCAGCACATTGAAAGAGTATATACTGAGTGTTTCAGGACAGGGATGGGATGGCCGAGTGGGAAGAATGGACTTCAGGACCCACCACTAGCCACAAGCCAGCTCTCCCCACTCCCCTGAAGCCTGTCAGGAAGCTAGAAAGACACACTCCAACACCTCAGTCCATATTTACAAGCTTTACTGACACCCATGTGCCAATCCTGAGCTTTACTGACACCCATGTGCCAAGACCTCGAAACTTTGAGCAAGAGAGGGTTGGAGGCCCCTCCTTTCTGCCTGCCCTGAGTTCAGGAACAAGGGCTGGGGAGGAGGAGTTAGCAGAGGCCTTTACCTCCAGTGTGTGTCCGAGCACAGAGTCCAGGTAGAGAACACGGTGTGGCTGACGGCAGGAGTTGGGGGTGGGGAGTTAGGCCTGTTCATCTCTGACGGGCCTACCTGCCATGGCTCTAGCCGGGGCCTCTTCAGGGCAAGGTGGTCACTGGTGCCACCCCTGGCTCCACAGGGCTCCTTAACCAAGAACACTGGTCCAAGGGCTGGGAAGGACTTCTCTTGGTCTCTCTGGCTGGTTGGACAGGGTGCCTAGATAGGTCAGAGGCTGTTGCCATCCCCAGGGAACAAGTTAAACAAGAACAGGATGAGTTAACCAGTAACTGTCAGACACTAGTAGTGCTGGCCATGCACCAGGCAGCTGTCCTGCCACCCTTTCCAGCCCCACAATGCAGGGTGAGCTCCCAGACACCACCATGGTCTTAGTGGCACTGCCTCACATGGCTCAGGGTGCTGTGGACCACCTTCATTTGTTCTGAGTCCACTGTGGCTATCCAGGGTGGGACATGTGGCAGGCAGGATCTGGCTTCATGAGATGGTAACCTCATTCCTGGCTGTCCCCTGGAATGTACTGTTGCATGCAGGTGGGGGTGAGGGTACCCATCACCTGGCCAGGACTAGAGATTAAGATAAGGTGAGCCGGGTGTGGTGGCTCATGCCTTTAATCCCAGCACTCAGGAGGCAGAGGTAGGAAGATCACCATGAGTTCAAGGCCACCCTGAGACTACATAGTGAATTCCAGGTCAGCCTGGGCTAGAGTGAGGCTCTACCTCGAAAGACAAAACAACAACAACAACAAAACAAAAAGATGAGGTGAGCCATGGGTTCTTGCCATGTGGTAGGAACCTGACTCCCAATTCTGGCCCAAGCTCACTCCCAACTTTGAGGTGTTACTCTAGATGCGGTCACTCACAATTGTGAAGAGAGATGTATCACACCTGTGGACGCCCTAAGGCTCAGCTGGGCCCTCAGCTCATCAAGCCAGGAGAGACAAATGGGGGCCAGGCTGAGATAGAGATCACTCTGAGGACATTTTAGGCACCCCTTCTGGGTACCCCAACTACAAGTTACTCCTATACAGAGTCCTGGACATTCTCGGCCCATAGGAACAAGTACACTTGCCTAAGACTCAAAAAAGCTGTGTAGTGAGGGCTGGGGAGATGGCTCAGTGGATAAAGTGCTTGCCATTTAAGCATGAAGACCTGAGTTCAGAGCCCCAGCAGCCATGTAAAAGCCAGGTGTGATAGCATGTGCCTATAATTTCAGTCCTGGAAAGGCAAAGAATGGTGAGCCCTAGGTTTGGTGAGAAATCCTGTCTCAAAAAATAAGATGGGGACTGGAGAAATGGTTTAGCGGTTAAGGCACTTGCTTGCAAGGCCAAAGGACCCAGGTTCGATTCCCCAGGACCCATGTAAGCCAGACGCACAAGGTGGCACATGTGTCTGGAGTTCATTTGCAGGGGCTGAGGGCCCTGGCATGCCCATTCTCTTCTTCCCTCTTCTTTCTTTCTCAAATAAATAAGTAAATGAGTAATATTTTTAAAAAATAAGACTGGCGCTGGGCATGGTGGTGTGCGTCTTTAATCCTAGCACTTGGGAGCCAGAGGTAGAAGGATTGCTGTGAGTTTGAGGCCACCCTGAGACTACATAGTGAATTCCAGGTCAGCCTGGACTAGAGCGAGACCCTACCTCAAAAAACCAAAAAAACAAAAACAAACAAACAAAACAAGAATAGCTGCAGAAGACACCTATGTCAACCTTTGGCCTCCACATGCATGTACACACACATACAAATGCATATAAACACATGCACACACACAATTTTTTTTTTTTTTTTTTTTTTGGTTTTTCGAGGTAGGGTCACTTCCCACATGTGACCTTCTCAGAGCACTGGAATTCACTATGTAGTCTCAGGGTGTCCTCAAACTCTCAGCGATCCTCCTACCTCTGCCTACCGAGTGCTGGGATTAAAGGCGTGCGCTACCACGCCCGGCTTAACAATTTTTTTTAAAAGCTGTCAGTGACATGGCTGTAAGGAGGACATGCCTGAGATGCTCTTTTTTTACCAGCCTAGGGCCCTACAGAAAGGATCTCTCCTCCCCGGCTTCCCCGGGTTCACCTTACTTATCCAACACATTTACTGAGCTCCCGCCCCACCCCCTCTTGCTGAATGGACACATGGGCAGCAAAAACATGAGATCAAGTCCTGAGACTCTAGGTCTGGCTTGCCTCAGAGGTCTTCGCAACCCCTACAGCCCCAGAGGCATTGATGGGAATGAGCCTCTAACCCCCCCGCCCCATTCAGGTCAGCCAGACCCCCTACGTTTGGCTTTTTAAGCAGCAATTTCCCTGGGAACCAGTACAACATGAGGCACATTCCTGTTAGGGCTGGCAAAGGTGTCAAGCTTTCCAGGAGGAGCTCTCTGGACTGGAGGGCAGTCCTAGGAAAACCCTTGAACCACCTTCAGAAGGCCTGTTGAAAACAGCCTCTCACCCCAGCCCAGCAGGTCTTGGATCATCTCCTGCAATAGCTCAATGTCCTCAAGCTCTGAAGACCCTTGCAAAGCAGCCTCAGACCCTGCCAGAAGTGAAGGCCAAACCCCTGGGATGTGAGGCGTACACTTTCTCTACACTATACACACAAAGCCAGCCCTCTGGCCTATGCTCAGTTTTGCACTGAGCTCACCTGGGCTGGTGTGCACACATACACCTTCCACACAACACACTTCCTGCCATGCCCATCTCTCACTACCTCTCTCAGGGCTCAGGTTGCATACACCTCACCTCACAGGCTCACTCCAGCAGAACTCAAGACCATGAGCAACCTGGTATGATACACTGACATGGGCACACACATGCACACGTGTGGAGTGTTCCCATACACCTCGGCACCGCAGGCTCCCCTCAGCCAGGCCCAGCTTCATGGACAGGCCTCAAGGCCACGAGCTCACTCAGAGCAGCAGAGAGGGCACAGTCACCTGGTTCCGGCTCTTTCCTCCTGGGGGTTGGCAGGGAGTCAATCACTGAAGTCATTGATGTACACTTGGGAGCAAACTGTCCTCTCAGCTAGGTCCCAAGGAGCAGCCACAATATGGTGGCTGCCCACGATGCATTGCCAAGCTCGGTGAGAACCTGGCTTTTGTTGATGTATATTTTAATCAGAACTTTCCCCTAAGTTTCCTGGCCTTGCAGTCACATCCTCTCCTAAACCTAAACCCCACCCAGGTACCCACCCCTTCCCCTGGCGGGGCGGGCTGTTGGTGGCTTTGCCCCGCCTTATCTGGCTCTTCCTGTAACTCTGAGTCAGGAGGCCCCTTCCTCTCTGGGGTCCGCCCCAGATCCCAGGGACTGCATTTGTCTCTGTGCATGGTGTGGGTGGGTACTCAGAGGGGCAGAGATTGGGGTGATGTGTAGGAATTATAGCAAGGAGACCCCTAGCCAGAATCACCCTAACACACACAAGAAGGACCAGCTGGGCAGAGGATAAGTGATTGCCTCCTGGACACTCCATTTTTCTTGTTTTGTTTTGTTTTGCTTTGTTTTTTTTTTTGGGGGGGGGTTGCCCTTGCTTTTGTTTTTAAGGTATAGTCTCTAGCCTAGACTGACCCAGAACCCACTCTGTAGCCCAGGTTAACCTCAAACTCATGGCGATCCTCCTACCTCAGCCTTCCAAGGGCTGAACACTCCCAATTTTGATGCTGCATGAGGGAGTTAAGTTACTCTCCCACAAAATGAGCAGTTCAGGCTGGAGAGATGGGCTTAACAGTTAAGATGCTTGCCTGTGAAGCCTAAGGACCCAAGTTCAATTCCCCAGGACCCACATAAGCCAGATGCACAAGGTGGCACATGTGTCTGGAGTTCGTTTGCAGTGGCTAGAGGCCCTGGCATGCCCATTCTCTCTATCTGCCTCTTGTTCGCTCACTCTCTCTCTCACACACACACATAAATAAATAAAATATTTGTTTAGAAAAATGGGCAGTCCTTGTGTGCCTGACCTCTGACTTGCCAGGGCAAAGGGGATCCCTCCGAAAATGACAGCCAATAATGAGGCCTAAAGCAGGCCTTTCTGGCCCTCTCCCTGACCCAGATGATTGAGTGGCTGCAAAAGACTGTGGAATCTCAGGGACCTTAGTTTCAGGCTGGGGTGAGAGAGCAGAGCCCCTTTTCCAGAGAAAGAGGCAAACATGGGAGAGGTGAGCCTTCTGTGTCTAATGTGGTGGGGAGAGGGGGACAATTGGAATCACCTATTGTTACACTGGTTTCCTTTACATTGTCTTGGGGCCCAGTGACATTGCCCACAGAATTGGACACGGTTCTCGTCCAGCCTTTGACCCTGCCCTTTCCACATAGGACAGGAGTGGGTCTTGGAGGTTCCCCTGTGGTCTCCCTGCCCCTGGCTCAGGCCATCCAGGAACATTCTCATGTGGCAGCAGGCTTTCCTACCTCCTCATCTGACCATGTCTGAACCCTTCTCAAGCCATTGAGTTCTGGGACTCATGACCCCTGGGGTGATGATGCACCCTGGGCTTAAGGCTGGAAAAGTTGGAAGGAACAGACCCCCTTTGCTCAATGCTTGTGAACCTGCTTGCTAACTGACAGTGCCAAGATCCTGCTAAGTACTCCACTGTACAGTAACTGGATGACTTTCCTAGAGGCAGCTCTGGGTCCCGCACATTGCAGGTCAGGAAACTGAGGCACAGTGAAATCCAGGAGCACCCTGGCCAGAAGAGAAGAGATATGCTCCTAATACCCAAACTGCCAATGGACCTCACCACCCTGCCATAATGTTTGCGGCCCCTGCTCCTAGTCTGTTACTCTCTTTCAGGGTTATGACTGGACACGCCCTCCCCTTTCTATCTAGTAATATCCACCTCTCAGCCCAGCTGCAGGTCAGTTTTGCTGGATGAACATAAAATTCCAGATTAGGGCCAGGGGTGGTGGCACACGCCTTTAATCCCAGCATCCTGGAGGGAGAGGTAGGAGGATCACTGTGAGTTCGAGGCCAGCCTGAGACTGCAGAGTGAGTTCCAAGTCAGCCTTAGGCTAGAGCGAGACCCTACCTGGGGTGGGGTGGTGGTGGGGGAAACAGTCAGATCAGACGGGCGTGGTGGTCCCAGCACTCAAGAGGCTGAGGTAAAGGTAGGAGGAACGCAGTGCATTCGAGGCCATGCTGAGACTACATAGTGAATTCCAGGTCAGCCTGAGCTAAGAGCGAGACCTTACCTCGAAAAACCAAGCCAAAAAAAAAAAAAAAAAAAAAAATCCAGATCATCTCAGATGCTCGCTCTTGCCCTCCTAGGACCCTGGAATCTAAATCCCCATCTGCCTTGGGTTGCCAAGCACTATCCCATACTGCGATTCCTGGACCCGGCCCTTGAACTCTGCTGCTGTGCTCCCCGGTTTGTGTGTGCACACCCTTGGGGCTGTGTGACGGTCTGAGTCCCAAGACCAGAGCAGCCTCCTAGAGGCACCTGCTCATCTCCGACGCGCGGCTTCTTGCGGGTGCGGAGCCCCTGGACGTCTCGTGTGAAGGAAAGAGCGTGCGCAAAAAGCTGTAGCCACGCGGGGACCCGTTCCTCCAGCCCACCATATCACCACATCCCACGGTCCGCCTTCCAGGAGGGCACACGACCTCGGTTCCCCAGAACCCGCAGGGTGAGACTAGGGCCTGCCTGGGACACGTGCGCCAGGCGGGCACGCGCACGGCCCGGGGGAGGAGGTGGAGCGCGCTGACGGCGAGCGTGGGCGCGCACCGAGGGCCGGCACGCGCGGACGCGGAAGCTCGTCCCCAGCGCTCCCGCGAACCCCGGCCACAGCCCGGCGTGTGGGTCAGCAGCGGATACCCCTGGGTGATTGCTTAGGCTTGGGATCCGTGCAGGGGTAGCAAAGGTGAGGTGCTGCGCGTCTCGCGTCCTCTTGAACTAAAGGTCACGAAGAAGCTACTGACCACGTCGGGCAGAGCGAGGCTGGGGACGGGGACTTAGACGCGGCGCGCTTCCGGACTGCGCGGGAAGCCTGCCTGGCTCAGAGCCACTTCCTGCGGGACCGCGGGCCCCAGAGCTCCTCCGACCGTGGAGCGCCTTGAGCACCGCCACCACCACCAACCCCACTCCCCTGCAACGGCTTCGAAGACCGTGATCTTCACTCACCTCCGCGAGTCTTAAAAGTCGCCACTGCCCCCCACCTGCTGCCAGACCTGGGGCTCGCGCGGAGGCGGGGCAGCTCACCTGGCCCCGGTGCGCAGCAGCGACAGCCCCGGCCGTAGCCGCAGGTGCAGCCCCGCCCCGCAGCCAGGCTGAGGGCGGACCCAAGTGGCCCGTTTAACGCCGGAGGCTGGTCCTAGACTGTCTGTCGTACGTTCAGCCTTTAGGGCCTGGGGGCAGTGCCTAAACCGGCCCAGCCAGTCCAGACCGCTAAGGACTGCCTAGATGGTTCTGCCCCTCCCGGCCTTGGCTCTTCCCTTTCCTCCTGGAAGCCTGACTTGACCCGTATCCCACCCATAACCTACCCTATGGTTTTCTCTTGCCACCCCAAAACTTCACGTGTTTGGAAGGGAGAACTTTCTTCAATAAGGTATTCTTTATTTGGTGAAAACCAGAGAAGGGCCAAGTGGCTTGAAGCTACCACGTTCCAGACCTTCTGTGCTCCTGATCCTTTGTCTAGCCCAGGGCAGACACAATCCTGGAAACCTTAATTCTACACCATGAGACTCAAAAATCAACACACACCATTTTAATTTTATTATAGAAAGTTCTCCTGGCTGAAAAGAGCCAGGCCCATCAAAGGAGAGCTAGCAAGGTGGGCTCTGGGTACCCCCACCAGCCAGGAAGCAGCAGGGCAGGACCTTGGGGAAGGAAGCCCAGGGAACTTGGGCCAATTTTCCTACACTGGGATTGCATGAGAAACCCACACTCCCCAGTTCTATGGGTGCCAGGGTCACTTAGAGTGCAGATCATGGTTGTGCCAAGCCTGAGCCCTAAGTGAGATGGAACAGGCCCCACAGATACCCCTGTACTGTTCACAGATGCCCTAAATATACATGGAACTCCTGTCACCCCGTACATGCACAAGGGTCTTCCAGGACCCCTGTGTGTACATGGGTTTCCTAGGATACCCACTTATATGCAAGGGCCTTCTACAACACCCTATATTCACCCACACATACATAGACCTCCCAGGACCCCACATACACATGGACCTTTTTACAGGCCCCCACAACACATGCGCACACACAGCTGTGGGCAGGGGCTGGGCTGTGAGGGTGGAGACTTCTAGTCCAGGCTGTTGGCAGGCAGCACTTCTTCACCTCCAGGTTGTCTACACATCTGTGCTCTTGGAACTAAAGCTGCAGGCAGGTTGGAATAGGTAGGGGGTCAAAGACCAGGCCTGCCCCCCAGACCTAGGACTACCCCAACCAAGCCCACCTCTGCCTCCTTACCACATCTTGTCCCGCAGAATCCGGTACTTCTTGTCCAGAACGTTGTTCTTTACTGACTGGGGAACGTCAGGCACAAACCACGCAGCAATGAGCTTGATGCATAAGGCGACATGCTGGGAAGGGCAGGAGCCAGCAAGGTCAGTGGCTAAACAAGACTTTTAGGGAGTTGGAGGCTGGGGAGCAGGGGCTACCCTCACTCCCACTCAGGACCTCATTGAATTCCGCTCACCTCAAAGAGAATGACGAAAGCCAGGCGGATAGCTAGGAGGAACCAGAACTGCTCAGAGAAGTTGTAGTCATGGGCATTTCTGTAGTCCCGATACCTGGCATAAGGAAGTACCTGAGGTTTAGGAGTCAGGAGTTCAGAGGGCATCCATGGAGGGGGTGAGGGTGAGGGACTGCAAACCTGCACTCAGTCACGTTTTCTGAGCCCTCTGTCCTGACAGGGTCCTGGAAGTCCTTGGTGTAGAAGACAGATAGGCTGTGGTTGATGTAACCTTTGAGGCAACTGGAGAGAGAGGAGTGTTGAGGCTAGAAGGAGTCCTCAAGTCATGGGGCCCCTTTCCCTCTTGCGGGAGTTCATCTGTGACCCGAGAGGTAATGGGGGTTGGGGACATGATACACCACTACCCTGCATTGGAATGGTGCCTGCTGGCCAAACATAGGGCTACGGCTGGGGTGCACAAGAGAAGGACCTCAAAGATACCATCAGCTATCTTTGCCACCAGAGGCTAAGGTAAAACTCCTAGGACTAGCCAGGGTGAGGTGGAGCACACCTTTAATCCCAGCAAGAGGTAGGAAGATTGTTGTAAGTTCGAGGACACCCTGAGACTACATAGTGAATTCCAGGTCAGCCTGGACTAGAGTGAAAATGCTACCTCAAAAAAAAAAAAAAAAAAAAACTCCTAGGACTAGGACTGCTCTAGGAGACTCAGTCTGCAGGTGCAGTGGGAGCTGGCCCTGGCTGTGTTCTGCCCTGTCAAGCTGGAAGCAGGAGAGAGGATCTGACTTTGTAAGGAAGTTGATTGGGTACTCTCTGCTCAGTAACAACTGGGTCTGGTACCTCCCTTCCCAACAAGGGCCCAATCAGTTAATTGTTCTTAGATTCCAGCCAGGATGTTTAAGGTCACATGGGCAGGGCAGTGAGTAGCCAGGTCTTGGCCTCAGTAGCACTGGCAGCATCCCTCCCGGGAGAGCAGAGCTTAGCGTTTCATTGTGGCAGAAAGTTTCTCAAGGGACTCTGGATAGTTCGAGGCCTTACTCTTCTGTGGAGTTGGGCTGTCGGCAAGGGCCATAGCGGTACTTGTAGACCACTCTGGGGATGAACTCAGAGGTGAAGGCGATGACCATTCCGTTAGCAATGACTGCCAGCACGCCAATGGTCTCCAGCACCTGTAGCCAGATCCCTGTCCAGAGAAGTGGGGTGAGGCAGCCAGACCTAATTGTTGGTACAGCCTACATTCACAAAGGCTGGAATCCTGGCTGGCCAACAGGCTCATGTCACATCTCTGCCCAGGGCCTCGTTGCAGGCACAGGGGCCAAGTTATCCATGAAAAATTCCCAGCCAAGACAAACATAGCATGGCCTTGCAGTTCAGTATCCTCTCCCCCTGACACAAACAAGGAGAGGCTCAGGTATCCTCATCTCTCATCTTCTACCCTTGTGCTTCACCCAGATTAGAACCCCTACACCTGGTCCAGGACTTAGGTCCTCCCAACACATCTTCCCACATTCAGCACCTCACCCATCTGTTTCTTTAACACCTGTCTTCCTCCCTGCAGACAGTCAGGGTGACTGAGGCCTTGGGTTCCACATTCCTGCCCCCAGCCACAGGACCCTCTCTCCCAATCCCTCAGAACCCAGCTCTCCAAGCCCTTCAACCAGATACTGGGGGCTCCTTCTCCTGGGGATTGAGCCCATGAGACTCAAATCCCATCCCTGGAAGACCCTGGGGGTGGTCTGTATACAGAGTGAGGGGGCTCCAGGCCGAGAATGGAATTGTAGAGAGCCCAGGGTCACCCTCCACTGCTGACCAATGTCCTTGGCCTTGCGAGGCACCAGGCGCCGCTGCAGCCGGACCATCTTGATGGCATCCAGGCGGATCTCCACAAGGTTGCTGAAGAGTGCCAGCAGTGGTGCCAGTGGGAAGGCGGCCACAAAGATGGTGGTGAAGCCATACTGGATCACTGCAGGGCAGGAGAGTCACAGTAGGCATAGGGTGGCCACCCACCTGGCCCACTCCACAGCCCCAACATACTCATCTCCATGAACTCATCAAACAGGCTGAAGGTGGTGACAGGGTTCATGAGGTAGTTATGCCGCCACTCTCGCAGCTCAGGGTCTTGGGACTTATGGCCATACCCACAGGCTGGCATCAAGCGGCATTTGTAGGCCAACCACCTGGAGGCACAGAGTAAGAGTGAATGGTGATGTCGGGCGTGGTGACACACGCCTTTACTCCCAGCACTTGGGAGGCAGAGATAGGAGGATCACCATGAGTTCAAGGTCACCCTGAGACTACATAGTAAATTCCAGGGCAGCCTGCGCTAGAGTGAGACCCTTCCTCGGAAAAAAGAAAAAAAGTGAGTGGTGATGCACAGGAAGGACACTGGGGGCTTGGGACACTGGGGATGGTCACTGTGGGAAGCTGGGCAAGGGCGGGGAAGAGGTCCTCACGGTCTTAGGTACTCCACACAGTTGCTCAGGGTTTGCTTCAGACCCATGATGATGGCCATCTGGACGAACAGGTCCATCATACAGCCACTCAAGTGACACTGTGGAGCCAGAGGGAGGTCAGGACTGGAGCACAAGAAAAGAGGGGGGGTACAGGAGCAGGGCAGTGAGGCCTCAGGACAGACTGACCTCCTCTAGCTTCCACAGACCGGCCAGGCGCGTGGACTTCCCAGGGTGACCGTTGATCCTAGGGTGGAAATCAGTGTCTGGGAGGAGGCAAGGTATGGCTTGCCTCTGGTGGACATGAGATGGTAGACACAGGAAAGGAATGGTGGTGGAGACAGGAGCACCCTGAGGCACCCCACTCCATGCATACACTTGCCTAGGTGCTAACTTGACCTCATGCAGGTACATTCTTAGACTCAGTTGTACCCCGAGCATGTTCTTAGTTTCTCCCCATGGAAATTCCTTGTCATTTTGTGTTTAAAAGTATTTACTTTCAGGCTGGAGAGATGGCTTAGCAGTTAGGGTGCTCGCTTGCAAAGCTAAAGGACCCAGGTTTGATTCCCCAGGATCCACAGATGCACAGGTGGCAGCATGTATCGAGTTCATTTGCAGCAACTAGAGCCCTTGTGTACCCATTCTCTTTCTCTCTATCTGCCCCTTTCTCTCAAATAAATAAATAATAAAAAAGTATTTACTTTTTTTTTTTTTCGGCTTTTCTTCAAGGTAGGGTTTTGCTCTAGCCCAGGCTGACCTAGAATTCACTATGTAGTCTCAGAGTGGCCTCAAACTCAGTAATCCTCCTACCACTGCCTCCCAAGTGCTGGGGTTAAAGGCGTGCACCACCACGCCCGGCTCATGGTAATTATTATTTAACATGATGCTGGAATTACTCGAAAATAGGCAAGAGAAATATAAAGTATGACTAATATAAATTTACAAAGGAAAAATATTGTTTGAGGAAATATGATTATATACCTGGAAAAACCAAAAGAACCAGCTGGAAGATTGAGTAGGCCAGTCAGCCAGTGGCACACCCAGAGCCATGCAAAATCACTATCAAGCTGAACTGGCTCTCCTGTGTGCAGGAAAACCACTGGAGGCTGGCATAGCAGTACACACCTGTAATCCCAGCATTTGAGAGGCCTAAACAGAAGGATTGCTGCAAACCTGATCTACATAGAGACAAGGATGAAGGGAGGGAAGGAGGGAAAAGGGAGGGAGGGAAGGAAGGAAGGAAGGAAGGGAGAAAGGAAGAGAAAAAAGGGAGGGACCACCCACTGGGAAATGGACTTAAGATAATATCAGTCACAACCAAGCATACTGGAACATGCCTATAATCTTGGCATTCAGGAGGCTGAGGCAGGAAGATTGAGCATTGAAGATCAGCCTGGACTGTAATGAGAGATGCTATCTCAAAAAAAGAGTGGGGAGAATGGGTAAAGTGAATTTGAGCCCCAGTACTCACATAAAAAAATATCAGGCATGGGCTGGAGAGATGGCTCAGTGGTTAAAGGCACTTGCTTGCAAAGCTTCATAGCCTGGGTTCAATTCCCCAGTATCCACATAAAGCCAGATGCTTGAAGTGGCACATCTTCTGGAGTTTATTTGCAGTGGCAGGAGGTCCTGAAGTGCCCATATTTTCTCTCCCCCCTCTGTCTTCCTCTCCCCTTCTCTCAAGTAAGTAAATAAATAAACTAAAATAAACTTTTTGAAAACATAAATTCCAGGAAAGCACCTCTGAGCACTTTTTTTCTGAGGTAGGGTCTCACTCTAGCCCAGGGTGACCAGGACCTCACTTTATAGCCCAAGACTGACCTTAAACTCACAGAGATCCTACCTCAGCCTCCTACCTCAACTTAAAAGCTGTGTACCACCATGCCTGGCTAAGCATTTTTTTTTTTTTCCTGAGGTAGGGTCTCATTCTAGCTCAGGCTGACCTGAAATTTACTATGTAGTCTCAGGGTGGCCTCAAACTCTTGGCGATCCTCCTACCTCTGCCTTCCGAGTGCTGGGATTAAAGGTGTGCACCACCATGCCAGGCTTAAGCATGTTTTTTTTTAACATGGGATCGAGAAGTCTCTTTTTTTATTTTTTTAAAATGTGTTTTATTTATTTATTTGAGAGAGAGAAGGGAGAGAGAGAATGGGCACGCCAAGGCCTCCAGCCACTGCAAACGAACTCCAGATGCATGTGCCCCCTTGTGCATCTGGCTAACATGAGTCCTGGGGAATCAAACCTGGATCCTTTGGCTTTGCAGGCAAACATATTAACCGCTAAGCCATCACTCCAGCCTGAGAAGTCTCTTTAAAAAAAATACTTTTTTAAAAAATTTATTTGCAAGCAAGAGAGATAGAAGAGAAACAGACAGAGAGAATGGGTATGCCAGGACCCCCAGCCAATGCAAACGAACTCCAGACACATGTGCCACTCTGTACATCTGGCTTTCCATGGGTATAGAGAATTGAACCTGGGTCATTAAGCTTTGCAGACAAGCGCTTTAACTGCTGAGCTATCTCTCCAGCCTGAGAAGTCCCTTTTGAACATGGCATGAAGACCAATAATCAGAGAGGAACAAATGGACAAAACTCATTACATCATGCCAGGCGTGGTGGTGCCACTCAGCACTCAGGAGGCACAGGTAGGAAGATCGCTGAGAATTCAAGGCCTCCTGAGACTACATAGTGAATTCCAGGTCAATTAGGGCTAGAGTGAGATCCTACTTCGAAAAACCAGAAAACCAAAAAACAAACAAACAAACCTCACTGCATCCCTCCTTGTAGTGTGAGAACTGGAAATACCTTTCCTTTTACCTCCCCTTTCCAAAAGGCCCTGCATGCTAAGAGGCTCTGTACACAGCCATTGAGGCTTTATGCTTTGGAGCCAAACATCACCTATTGGGTGAGTCCCTGAGTTAGTTTCTTAACCACTCTGGGCTTCAGTCATTCCATCTATAAAATGAAGGCAGAGTCCCTGTCCCATAGGACTGTTGTGTGGATTAAATGAGCCAAAGCACTTAGCACAGAACATGTGACAAAACACAAGCTATTGTTACAAAGACCCACCACGTCTGCCAGGAAAAACCAACTCAGTCCTTTGTTCTTTGACATAAATAGATAGCTGCAAATAATCAGTAGAAGGGGGAGACCCAAGATGTAAAAGATGATAAAAGAAAAACGGGTTCTTATGAAATCAGAGACAATTATGGAACTAGAAAGAATTTGGGAGAGGGATTTCTAGTTGGTATCTTCAAGAAAATACTGCATCTAGGGCTGGGATGTGACTCAGTGGCAGAGCACTTGCTTAGCATGTGTGAGACCCTGGGTTTGATCCCCAGCACTGAAAAGAAAATAGACAAAATGGGCTGGAGAGATGGCTTAGCAGTTAAGGTACTTGCCTGTGAAGCCTAAGGACCCAGGTTTGATTCCCCAGAACCCACATAAGCCAGATGCACATGGTGGTGCATGCATCGGGAGTTTGTTTGCAGTGGCTAGAACCCCTGGCATACCCATTCTCTCTCTTTTTCTCTCTAATAGATAAATAAAAATGAAGTGTATAAAAAAAGAAAATACAAAAAATGAAGATCTCCTCAGGGACTACATGCCAGGAAGGGTCTCCAAGGACAGGCCAAGTTGAGGGCCCTATATGTTTTTTGTTTTTGTTTTTTTAATTTTATCTATTTGCAAGCAGAGGGAGATAGAAGAGAGACAGACAGAGAGAGAATGGGCACACCAGGGCCTCCAGCCACTGCAAATGAACTCCAGATTCATGTGCCCCTTGTGCATCTGGCTTATATGAGTCCTAGGAAGTTGAACCTGAGTCCTTTGGCTTCACAGGCAAACACCTTAAATGCTAAACCATTTCTCCAGCCCAACCCATATGTTTTTGAACATTCTGTGAGATTTCAAAGGGTTCTGGTAGAATGTTTGGGATTAATTGGCACTATGTACATGCCTTATGATATTTACAAACATACAAAACAGCTAAAACAAAATTTAAAAACGAGCCGAAGAGATAGCTTAGCAGTTAAGGTGCTTGCCTGCAGAGCCAAAGGACCCAGGTTTGATTCTCCAGGACCCATATAAACCAGATGCACAAGGTAACACATGCATCTGGAGTTCCTTTGCAGTGGCTGGAGGCCCTGGTGTGCCCATTCTGTCTCTCACTCTCTTTCTTTCTCTCTCTCTCTCTCAAACAAACAAAAAAATAATTTTTAAAAATAAAATAAAAGCTGGGCATGGTGGCTCACGCCTTTAATCCCAGCACTTGGGAGGCAGAGGTAAGAGGATCACTATGAGTTTGAGGCCACCCTGAGACTACATAGTGAATCCCAGGTCAGCCTGGGCTAGAGTGAAACCCTATCTTGGAAAAAAAAAAAAAACACAGGAAGGGGGTACATGCATCTGGAGTTCATTTGCAGTGGCTGGAGGCCCTGGTGCCCATTCTCTGTCTCTCTCTACCTGCCTATTTCTGTATCTCTCTCAAATAAATAAATAAATAATAAAATATTTTTTAAAACATGCTAGAGAGATGGCTTAGTAGTTAAGGCATTTGCCTGCAAAGCCTAAGGACCCAGGTTCGATTCTCCAGGTCCCACATAAGCCAGATGCACATGATGGCACATGCATCTGTAGTTCATTTGCAGTGGCTAGAGGCCCTGGTGAGCCCATTCTCTCTCTCTTTCCCTCTCTCTCTCTCTTTCTCTCTGTCTCTAATAAATAAATAAAAATAAGTTTAAAAACCCAAAAAATAAAAATAAAAAATAGATGAAAAGATGGGGGCTGGGGAGAATGGCTCAGCAGTTATAGGCACTTGCTTGCAAATCCTAAAGATCTGGGGTCTGATTCCTCAGTACCCATGTAAAGCCAGACACAAGGTGGAGCATCGCATCAGTAGTTCATCTGCAGCAGCAAGAGGCCCTGGCATACCTATACTCACTCTCTCTCTCCCTCTCTCTCTCTCTCTCTCTCATAAATCTATAAAAATAAAATAGGACTGGGGAGATGGCTCAGTGGTTAAAGGTGCTTGCTCGCAAAGCCTATTGGCCTGAGGTCCAATTCCCCAATATTCACATAAAGCTAGACACACAAAGTGGCACAGGTATCTGGAGTTTATTTGCAGTGGCAAGAGACCCTTTCATGCTCATTTGCTCATTCTTTCTCTCTCCCTCTCACTCTGTATGTGTGTCTCTGCTTGCAAATAAATTTAAATTAAAAAAATAATAAAATAGGGCTGGAGAGATGGCTTAGTGGTTAAGGCACTTGCCTGTAAAGCCTAAGGACCCATGTTCTACTCTCCAGGTCCCATGTAAGCCATATGCACAAAAGTGAGGAAAGAACAAGGTCTCACATGCTCACTAGGTGGTGCAAGTGTCTGGAGTTTGATTACAGTGGCTGAGGCCCTAGTGTGCCAATTCTCTCTCTTTCTCAAATAAATGTTTTTAAATAATAAAATAAAAGGACATGTAATGACAGAACCAAAAAAGACTCATTTCAAAATCAGGAAGATGGGGCTGGAGAGATGGTTTAACGGTTAAGGAACATGCCTATGAAGCCTAAGGACCCAGGTTCGATTCTCCAGGTCCCATGTAAGCTAGATGCACATGGTGGCACATGCATCTGGAGTTTGTTTGCAGTGGCTAGAGGCTCTGTGTGTGTGTGTGTGTGTGTGTGTGTGTGTGTGTGTGTGTGTATGTCTCCCTTTCTCTGCCTCAAATAAATAAATGAAAATAAAATAAAAAAATGTTTTAAAAATAAGGAAGGTGAGGGGAACATCTTTATTATACTCAGAATCTCAAAAAGAATATGTGGAATAGGAGACATGGAGCAGAGTCACCACTAGATGTTTCTATGCACAAAGCTAGTCTGATTGCTGACAGGGCCAAAGCACATTCATGTTCTCTGTGGCTATGTGCACAGAAACACATGTGAGCCAGGAAGAATCACCAGGCTGGAGCTGTCACCTCTGGGGCCTGAGGTCACTCTATATTGGATTTCTATGTGTTTTGGGTGTGAATTTGTTGTTTTTTATTTTATTTTTAAATATTGTATTAATTTATTTGAGAGAGAGAGAGGAGAAAGAGGCAGAGAGAAAGAAAGAGAATGGGCCCACCAGGGCCTCCAACTACTACAAATGAACTCCAGATGCTTGCACCATTTTGTGCATCTGGCTTACGTGGCTCCTGGGGAATCAAACCTGAGTCCTTTGGCTTTGCAGGCAAGTGCCTTAACCACTAAGCCATCTCTCCAGCCCCAGCCCTGTTTATTTTATTTTGTTTTGTTTTGTTTTGTTTTGTTTTATTTATTTGGTTTTTCGAGGTAGGGTCTCACTCTAGCTCAGGCTGACCTGGAATTTACTATGTAATCTCAGGGTGGCCTCGAACACTCGGCGATCCTCCTACCTCTGTTTCCCGAGTGCTGGGATCCTCCTACCTCTGTTTCCCCAGTGCTGGGATTAAATGCACAAGGGGGCGCACTCATCTGGAATTTGTTTGCGGTGGCTGGAGGCCCTAGCCTGCCTATTCTCTCCCTCTCTCTCTCCCTCTCTATCAAAAAAAAAAAAAAAAAAAAAAAGAACAGATCTGTGATTTCGTGTGCCACCACACCTTTCTCTCTCCCCAAATAAATAACCAAAGGACCCAGGTTTGATTCCCCAGGACCCATGTTAGCCAGATGCACAAGGGGGCGCACTCATCTGGAATTTGTTTGCGGTGGCTGGAGGCCCTAGCCTGCCTATTCTCTCCCTCTCTCTCTCCCTCTCTATCAAAAAAAAAAAAAAAAAAAGAATAGATCTGTGATTTCCCAGTACTTATGTAAAGCCAGATGCACAAAGTGGTGCATGAATTTGATACCTTTTCTCTCTCCCCAAATAAATAACTAAAATTTTTCTAAAAAGAACACATCTAGCCACTTGTAAGGCAGGAAACCAGCCAGGAGGGCCTGAGGCCATGGGAGCCTGGTAGGGAAAACACACCTGCCCAGGATGAAGGCGATGTAGATTAGAGAGGAGAAATGGGCGAAGAACTGCAGGGTGAAAAACTTGACGGTGAACTTGCTCTCTCGCTCTGAGAAGGTCCTGGGCTTCTCTGGAACAAGATGTGGTCATCCCATCTCTCCCCAGACTACTTGTGACACCAGGGCCCTCATCTCTCAAGTGAGACACACCAGAACAGGAAGCCCCACCTTATGTCTAATAACAGTTCCAAGAACCCCAGACGAAATCCTCCCATACCCAGAAAGGGTCAGGGCCCACCTCTCACCAAAGTCACAAAGCTTCAAGGCCACCCACTTGTTGACCTGTGGGAAGAGGGCACTGAGTAGGGCTCACCTGGGGCCTCTGTAGAGCAGCCCAGGGCTCTCCCCTGCCCTTCTCCCACCTTGGTCATGATGACGATGATCACATAGTGCACCAGGGCGCCAGTCACCACCACAGCTGTGGTCACCTGCTGCTCCAGGAAGCTGCTGAAGAGGGCAGCGGCCAGCACACGGTAGACCACCAACACGTGGGCCACGCCAATCATGAGGCAGATCTGTGGAGGGCAGTAGGGTGGGGGAGGTTCCAGGCATGAGAGTGGGGACAGCCAGGCCTCCAGTCCCCACCACAGCTCCCAGTAGTACCATGAATAGAGACAGGACTAGAATGATGGTGCTGCGCAGGTAGGAGTGCTGGTGAGGCCGCAGCTTGTAGTCAGGGCAGTTGATGAGTTGGAGGGCCATCTCTTCCTGGGGAGGTCATGGGACAGGCCTCATATATGGGACAGGCCTCAGTCCAAGGGACACACGCCTCAGACATGGGAACACACACCTCAGACATGGGGACACACACCTCGGTTGTGTGACATGCCTCAGACACAGGGCCATGTGTCAGGCACAGAGACATGCCACAGTATAACAATACCTAGGGTTCAGGGACACACTTCTCACACATAAGTCACGCCTCAGATGTTAGGACACATGCCTTAGACATGGGACATACCCCAAACACAACACATGGCTCAGATGCAGTACACAGATGGAACACAGAGCAAACAGCCTGGATGCTTGCCCTGCCTCACCTGGTCTTCGTCCCACCCATACAGCTCCCAGTGAAGGACCACTCGAGCACGCTGCCGCTTCCAGATCTCCAGGAACACCGTGGCTGCAATAAGAAGGGAGGCATCCTTTCATCCCAGTACTCGGGAGGCAGAGGTAGGAGGATTGCCGAGAGTTTGAGGCCACCCTGAGACTACAGAGTGAATTTCAGGTCAGCCAGATCTAGAGCAAGACCCTTCTGTGGCACACCCTGGGGTAAGCCAAGGTGGCCTCAGGACTGCTGTCTCTCCAGGGGATCCCCCCACTTCAGGACTGTCTGGCAGCAACTCACCCCACAGAGCCATGAAAATGGCAAACAGCACAGTGCCCTCGTTGTCAAAGAGGTGAGTGAGCTAGAAGGGGGGAGATAGATGATGGGTTTTGTGCTTAGCCTCCCACCCACATCCCCAGGTGCCTCGTCTTCCCCACCTCTAGGTGGACAGACTGTGCCAGACCTTGCATAGGCCCTGGACGAATCCCAGTGGCATCAAACCTTTGCAAAGGTGCACAGCTCTGAGAGCCGATGGTAGCTGCGGCTGTGGTCTCCGACGGGACACATGAAGATATTGTTGGCCTCACAGATCTCTTTGCTAGGGGTGCAGAGATGGGGCTGGTAATTCCCAGGTTCCCAGGCTCAGGGCCCACCCAACCTCCTGCCCCTACTGTCTCTCAGCCTCACCCCAACCTACCTGATCTGGCTGGCATTAAACAGGGCAAACCCACTCAGAAAGACGATGAGGCCCACCAGGGCAGCGGGCACCAGCATGTAGGTATACCAGCCGAGCCAGGCAAAGTACAGCGCCACCTTCTCACCAAAGTAGTTCCTGTGGGCAAGCTGCCCCATCAGGGATACCCTCCCCGAGTGGCCCATGTGCCTGATGGGGTGTGGCCACATGTAGAGAGAGGCAGAGGGAAGGTGCTGCCAGCATCAGTATATTTGAGTGAGGAGCACATCTGTGGGCCAGGATTGGGTTTTCTGGGTCACATGTTATTTGTTTTGAGCATACGTATTTCTATGGGGGCGTAGGTGACCTGCTGAGATGGTATTACCTGATCTCATCAATTGGCTGCTCCTGAACCATGTTTCTCCATTGGGCCCATTGCTTCTTCAAGCGCTCTTCCCCCTGGGCCCAGAAGACAGTGAAAGTTTAGCTTCTGGCCTTGGGCTGTTACCCTCAGGCCTGCTCTAGACAGACCCACCCTTTACCTTGTGCAAAGGGAACTTGGCTTCAAAGACCCCGTCCTTCACCAGATCCTCAAAGGTGTCTGGGAGTCACAGATAACTCAATCAGATGGCAGCGGAGGGCAGGAGAACCCTGCCCATGGCAGTGCCGCCCCCCCCCCGCCAGCCTCCTGCCTGGCCCTGCTCACCACCAGTTTCCATCTTGCTGTTCAGAATAAAGTTCACGATTCGGATTCTAAAACCCAAGGGTCAAGGGTCAGGAAGGTCTTTTGAAACCCTGGTGGGCCCAGCCCTCTGAAGCACTGCCCTCCACACATCCAGGCTCAGGCATTTTCTCTGTCCTGGAGGAGCGCACCAACCAATGCTGACCAGAACCCAGAGTCCACCTATCAGCAGGGACACTACCCTGAATGCCTCCCAGGGTCAGACATGCCTCACCCCCCAGGATGGTGTCCTTCCCCTTATGATCAGGCCTGTAGATCCCTCCCAGGGTGCTGGGGCAATCTACTTCTGATCACACCCCCACCTATGTTGTGAGCTCCATGTAGCCCAACATGTCCTGATTCTTAACATGCACCAACCCTCTTTACATGGCTATGAGTCATCTTGAGAAAGTTGCCTCACAACAAACAGGCATCTGACTGCAGAACCACACTTGGGCTCATCCCAAATGCCTGACATAGGCTCCCTCACGCGAATGCATGGACTCCCCAGGCTTGTCCCTCCCACAAGGTACCTCTACTCTTCTGACTTCTCAATTCGTCCCCAGTGTCAGCGAGTTCTGTGTTATGAGAATACCCCTTTGTTGTCTGGTCATCAAATTCTATGACCAATCTTTGCCAGAGTGCACTAATCAGGCCCCCAGCTGTGACTACAGCTGGGCAGGTGATGGATGTGGTTGGAGGGGAAGGTGCCTGGGGACACAGGAGGCTCTGCAAGGCCAGGGCCAGATGTCCAGGGGAGGGGTCTTTGAGCTGATAAGGAAGGGGTCTGTGGGAGATGATGGCTTCAGTGTCCAAGGAGGATGACTACCCACCCTACTGCTGGCTTGGATTCTGCATGCCCAGTCAACAGTCACAGGGAACTCCCACCATGCCCCAAGAGGTGAGAGCCGTCAATATCCTCATTGCAACATGGAAACTAAGGCATGGATCCCTGCTCACAGAGTGTAGCATCCACTCAGAAACTGCATGGGGTTGGGCCGTCCTCCCTCAGATGGTGCCAGAGTCTGGGATAAGTTTCCCTTGCTCTTCCAGGACAGGGCTTGGGCCATGTGGGAGAGTCTTCTTTGCCTGGCTTTGGGCACAACCTTACCTCGTGGTGGCTGGGACGGTGGTGGTTAGTCTGACTGGCTCAACTCCGGGGCCAGGACCGTCGGACTCCATGAGGAGAGTACGATACAGGTCAAAGATCCTGTTGTCAGCTCGGATCCCAAAGAACACCTGTTTCTGGTCCTCAATTTTCTGGGGGAGCCACAGGGCACCCTCTATTCCTCTTCTCATCCATAGCCACTGGCCTGTTCCCTGCTCCTGGGGCACAGGCCATGGCCATCTCCACAACTCTTATCCCTGGTCGAAGCCCAAGCTCCCTGCCAGGCACCAACTCACCTTGAAGTAGAAGCCTTTGCTCCTGAGCTGCCATAGGAATTGGTCTTGTCGTTGCATTTGCTTCAGGCTTTGCTGGGTCTGACGATCAGCCACCAGGACAAAGTCCCACTGCTCAGAGGCCTCATCCTGGAAGAAGGAGGTGTGGGGCAAGGGCCATACACAGGACTTGGGGTGGGAGGAAATGTTGGACAGAAACTGAGTACAGAACACACAAGTAGACAGGATGAGGTATGGGGCTGGGATCAGGCATAAGACATCAGGTGAGGGGTGGGTGAGGCCATGCCTGGGAGCTTTGAGTAGAGGTACCTCACAAGTGCCTATGTCCATCAGTGGGATCTGGAGTATCTCTTCATCCTAAGGGACAGAGAAGGATGGAGAGATGGCAGGGGTACGTTTGTACTTCACCGACCTCTTCTTATAGTCTCTGAAAGGGTAAGACCCCCACCAAGCTGGAGACCAGGCAGCCAGAAACTAGTTGACAAAAAGGATTTTCAGGTGGAAGTAAGGCTGAAGATGGTAGTACCAGAAAGTGACAGGTACAACACAAACAACAGCATAACGCTGGAGAAATGGCACAGCAGTTAAAGGAACTTGCTCGCAAAGCCAGCACCTGAGTTTGATTCCCCAGTACCCACATAAAGCCAGATGCACAAAGTGACACATGAATCTGGAGTTTGCAGTGGCAAGAGGCCCTAGTGTGCCATTTCATATTCTCTCTCTCTCTCTCCCCTCCCTATTTATCTGCTTTCAAATAAATAAATAAAATAATTAAAAAATTAGCAGGGGCCTGGAGAGAAGGCTTAATGGTTAAGGCGCTTGCCTACAAAGCCAAAGACCCCAGGTTCGATTTCCCAGTACCCACATAAGCCAGATGCACAAGGTAGTGCATGTCTGGAGTGTGTTTGCAGTGGTTAGAGGTCCTGGTCCACCCAAAAAGAAAAAGAAAAAAATTATAGTACAGTCCACATGGAAATACTCCAAAGGAGTTCGTTCAGAACTGTAAAGTAAAACAACTTTTCTTTCTTTCCCTCTCTCTCTCTCTCTCTCTCTCAAATAAATAAATAAATAAATAATAAATTTAAAAAAAGAAAAGTCCAGGTTGAGCGTGGTGGTGCACGCCTTTAATCCCAACACTCGGGAGGCAGAGGTAGGAGGATTGCTGAGAGTTCAAGGCCACCCTGAGACTACATAGTGAATCCCAGGTCAGCTTGAACTAGACTGAGACACTACCTCAAAAACAAAAAAAAAAAAAAAAAGAAAAAGAAAAAAAAAGAAAAAATGAAAAGCAACTAACAAGTAAAGCTGTGGGTTTTTTTGTTGTTGTTTTGTTTTTTCCTTCCTCTTCATTTTGTTTTTGTTTGCTTGCTTGTTTGGTATTTATTTATTTGAGAGAGAGAGAAAAAAAAGGGGGTGCACCTGGGCCTCCAGCCACTGCAAACAAACTGTAAACACGTGCTCCACCTTGTGTATCTGGCTTGTGTGGGTCCTGGGGAATCGAATCTGGGTCCTTTGGCCTGCCTTAACTGCTAACCCATCTCTCCTGTCCTTTTTTTTTTTTTTTTTTTTTTTTTTTCAAGGTAGGGTCTCACTCTAGCCCAGGCTGACCTGGAATTCACTATGTAGTCTCAGGGTGGTCTCAAACTCACAGTGATCATTCTACCTCAGCATCCCAAATGCTGGGATTAATGATGTGTGCCACCACACCTGGACCTTTTTTTTTTTTTTTTTTTTTTTTTTTTGAGATGCATTCTCATAGAGTCCATGTTGGCCTCAACCTCATTATATATCCAAGGATGACTTTGGACTTCTGATCCTTCCTTCACCTTCTGATTGCTAGGATTATAGCTGTACACCATCACCCTTAGTTTTTTTGTTTTGTTTTGTTTTGAGGTAGGGTCTCACTCTAGCCCAGGCTAACCTGGAATTCACTGTGGAGTCTCAGGATGGCCTTGAACTCACAGCAATCCTCCTACCTCTGCCTCCCGAGTGCTGGGATTAAAGGCGTGCGCCACCACGCCTGGCTACCCTTAATTTTATGCAGGCTTTGTGCATCTTAGGCACGCTACCAACTGAGCTACATCCCTATCTCTGTTTTTTGTTCATTTTTTTGAGACAGGTTCTCAATACAGAGTCCAGGCTATCCTGGACCTTTATAGAGCCTCCTGCCTCAGCCTCTAATGCTGGGATTGCAAGTATGTAACATAACACAGACTAATACTGTGCTTTTTTAGGAATATCTTATAGGTGGGATAAAACTGTGCCACCATATTTCTGAAGACTCACATACTTGGGATGCAAGGTCACTGAGAAATCCTGCTGGAGCTGAGCAGAAAACCCCCATGTGGACCAGCTGACAGAAAACTGGAAAAAACTACTCTGCATGCAGCTTCATGGGAGAGAGTGAATTCACCAGTGGAGATAAACTACACTGGACACTGCAAACCTTAAATTTGGCCAGCCAGGCCAAATGAGCCAACAGATGCAATAGTGGTATGTCTGTTATGGGGGAAACCCTCTCTCTAATTGGACTAGTGGCCCGCTCCATGGGAGGGAATACATGCCTGATACTGAAAACCTATGATGGGAGAAGTCATGAGCCCTAAGGGTGTAATGCCTGCTAGTGTCTGTCTAAATGTACACATTATGCTCACCAAACTGCCCGGCAAGCACTTCTCATAATGTTCATACCCATATATTCTCCTCCTCCTCTTCTTCTTCTTTTTTTTTTTTGGGGGGCGGGTAGGGTTTAACTCTGGTCCAGGCTGACCTGGAATTCACTATGTAGTCTCAAGGTGGCCTCAAACTCACAGCAATCCTCCTACCTCTGCCTCCTGAGTGCTGGGACTAAAGGTGTGCACTGCCACACCTGGCAAATACCCATATATTAATGCTATTCTCACTTTTGGTTGGAGAAGCTTCTCTTTTCAGATGGTGGTGACCTCTGGGATGACTCAATGGCACCAATGGTGACGAGAAGAAGTGACAGAGGAGTGCTCAGTATTGAAACATCTTTAACACACCTTTCAAGACTCAGGGTCCATTACAGAGGAGGTGGCGGGAAGAATGTTAAGAGGCAAAGGAAGGATAGAACTCCTTATAATGCACTCTTCCAGACACAAAATGGCCTGGATATCCATGACCTCGCAATGCCTGGCATTACCTACACAAGACCAGTACAATAGGAGGAAAAGATGATAACATCATGCCGGGCGTGATGGCGCACGCCTTTAATCCCAGCACTCGGGAGGCAGAGGTAGGAGGATCACCGAGAGTTCGAGGCCACCCTGAAACTACATAGTGAATTCCAGGTCAGCCTGAGCCAGAGTGAGACCCTATCTCGAAAAAGCAAAGCAAAAAAAAAAAAAAAAAGATGATAACATCAAAATAAAAGAGACTGATTGAGAGGGGGAAGAGATATGCTGGAGAGTAGAGTTGTGAAGGGGAATGTGGGGGAAGGGAATTTCAACGGTTTATTGTCTATAATTATGGAAGTTGTCATTAAAAAAATTAAATTAAGCCAGGCGTGGTGGCACACGCCTTTAATCCCAGCACTTGGGAGGTAGAGGTAGGAGGATCACTGAGAGTTCAAGGCCACCCTGAGACTACATAGTTAATTCCAGGTTAGCCTGGACCAGAGTGAGACCCTACCTCGAAAAACCAAAAAAAAAAAAAAATTAAGCCAGGCATGGATGGTGGTGCATGCCTTTAATCCCAGCACTCTGAAGGCAGAAGTAGGAGGATCACTGTGAGTTTGAGGCCACCCTGAGACTACATAGTGAATTCCAGGTCAGCCTGGGCTGGAGTGAGACCCTACCTCGAAAAACCAAAAACATAAATTAATTAATTTTTTTAAAAAACTGCTCCACCAAGGGGTGGGGCAGATTCAGAGCAATAGGTACTATGGTCTCTGTCCTGGTGGGTGGTGGGCACTGGGTGCTGTGTTATGGTTGTCTGTCTCATTTACTCTCAACAAACAAGGTAAGGTATCTGAGGACTAAAGCTAAGTGGTTACGGGGCTTCTTCCATAAGAGTGCGGGCTGTACAGGGAGGAGGAGAGGGCTTCCAGGCTGTTTGGGACAGGCTAAACTTTTTCTGAACTTGGTGGGGTGGGGGGAGGACTGCAGGAGGGGTAAGTAGGCAGATGCACTGGCTTGGGTTTAGGTGACAGACAGCCTGGCAGGTACAGAAAGCTTTTTTAAAAATATTTTTAGCTGGGCATGGTGGTGCACATCTTTAATCCTAGCACTAAAGAGGCAGAGGTACGAGGATCACCATGGTTCGAGGCCACCCTGGGATTACATAGTGAATTCCAGGTCAGCATGAGCTAGAGTGAGACCCTACCTCAAAAAAACCAAAAAATATATATTTTTCTTTTTTTGTAATTGGGCCAGGTGTGGTTGTGCATGTCTTCAATACCAGCACTTGGGAGGCAGAGGTAGGAGGATTGCCATGAGTTGAAGGCCACCCTGAGACTACATAGTGAATTCAGGTCAGCCTGGGCTAGAGTGAGACCCTACCTCAAAAAACCAAAAAAAAAATTAATTAATTAATTAATTAATTAATTAATCGGGCTGGAGAGATGGCTTAGCAGTTAAGGCAAAGGACCCAGGTTCAGTTCCCCCAGTACCCACATAAAGCCAGATGTACAAGGTGGCACATGTATCTGGAGTTCTTTTGCAGTGGCTGGAGGCCCTGGCATGCCCATTCTCTCTCCTATCTACCTCTCTCTCTTTCTTTCTCTCTCTCTCTTTCTCAAATAAATAAAAAAATTTTTTGTTTTTTTGTTTGTTTGTTTTGTTTTTCAAGGTAGGGTCTCACTCTAGCTCAGGCTGACCTGGAATTCACTCTGTATTCTCAGGGTGGCCTCAAACTCATGGTGATCCTCCTACCTCTGCCTCCCAAATGCTGGGATTAAAGGCATGTGCCACCAGGCCCCACTCAAATAAATAAATAGTTTTAAAATTAATTTATTTATTTGAAACAGAGAGAAAGAGGCAGAGAGAGAGAGTGAGTTTGGGCATGCCACGGTCTCTAGCCATTGTAAACAAACTCCAGATGCATGAGCCACTTTGTACATCTATCTTTATGTGGGTACTGGGGAATCAAACCCAGGTGCCAGGGTTTACAAGCAAACAACTTTACCATTGAGCCATCTCTCCAGCACCCTCAGGGATCCTCAGGGGCCCCTGCCTCTTTCCTCACACTGCATCATATCTACCCCACTGCCAGGCCTGGCTCTTGCTACCCCCACCTCCCACTTGGAATCCCTCCCTTTCCCAAACACATTCTTGCTGCCTCCTGCAGAGAGTCTCACTGGACTGCTCCAGCAGGTCAGCCCAAGTCTGCCAGGTAAAATACAGGCCACCCAGTCACATAGGCATTTCAGACAAACAACACTTTAGGCAAGAAATGGTGGCACATGCCTGCAATCCCTAGGCAGGATGAATCCTGAGAGTTCTAGGCCAGCCTGGTCTACACAGTGAGGTTCTGTCTCAAAAACAACACAAGGGCTGAGAAATGGCTTAACAGTTAAGGTGTTTGCCTGCAAATCCAAAGGACCACAGTTCAGTTCAGTTCAGTTTCCCAGGACCCACGTAAGCCAGATGCACAAGGTAGCACATGCATCTGGAGTTCACTTGCAGTGGCTGGAGGCTCTGCTGTGCCCATTCTCTCATTCTCTCTTTCTATTTCTATCTGCCTCTCTCTCTCTCAAATATAAAAAATAAAAATTTTAAAACACACACAAGCCGGGCATGGAGGCACATGCCTTGAATCCCAGCAGTTGGGAGGCAGAGATAAGAGGATCACCGTGAGTTCAAGGCCACATAGTGAATTCCAGGTCAGTCTGGGCTAAAGCGAGACCCTACCTCCAAAAACAAACAAAAAAACACACACACACACACAACAAACAAACCACAATGAAGGGCTCAGTGGTTTAAAAAAATACTTGCACAATAAAGGTTCTGTTAAAAGCTTTAAAAAAAAAATACTTGCTTGAGGGCTGCCTCCTAAGCCTAAGAACGCTGGTTCCAATCTCCAGGTCCCACGTTTAGCCAGATGCAGTGACACAAGGGTGCAATGCCGCACTTGACCACCAGGGGCGTACACATCTGGATTTCGTTCACAGTAGCTGAGAGGCTGCTGGCGCACCCATCTCTATCTGTCTTCCTCTCCCTCTCTCTCTGCCACTCTCCAAAAAAAAAAAAAAAAAACTTGCTTGAGACTACACAGTGAATTCCAGGCCAGCTTGGGCAATTTCAAGATCCTGCCTCAAAAATGAATGAATGAATGAATGAAATAAATAAATGAATAAATAAATAAATAAATAAATAAAGCTCTTGTTTGCAAAGCCTGAAAGCCCTAGCACCCATGTATAGCCAGCTGCACAAAGTGGGATCTTGAGTTCATTTGCAGCACCAAGAGGCCCTTAGAGTGCCTATTCTCCCCCTCTCCAAATAAAAATATAATAAACACACACACACACACACACACACACACATATACAATGGTGGGCTGGGGAGGTGGCTTAGCAATTAAGACGTTTGCCTGCAAAGCCAAAGGACTCAGTTTCAATTCCCCAGGACCCATGTAAGCCAGATGCACAAGGTGGCACATGCATCTGGAGTTCGTTTGCAGTGGCTAGTTACCCTGGTGCTCCCATTCTCTCTCTCTCTCTCTCTCTCTCTGCCTCTTTCTCTCTCAAATAAATAAAAATAAAATAGTTTTAAACCAGGTGTGGTGACTCACACCTTTAATCCCAGCACTCTGAAGGCAGAGGTAGGAGGATCACCGATAGTTTGAGGCCACCCAAAGACTACATAGTGAATTCCAGGTCAGCCTGGACTAGAGTGAAACCCTACCTCGAAAAACCAAAAAATAAAATAAAATAGCTGTTGCCTCTGATATATTAATACTAGAAGACAATGTTCATCTGAAACTCAGTTTAACCAGGTGTCCGTTTTTTTTATTTTGTTTTGTTCAGTAGGCAGTCCTACCCCAGCCCCATGGGCTGCATGCACACATTAAGACCTATTGGCTCCAGGATAGGTTGGTCTTACCTGCCTCCCCCTCTCCTCACATCTTGCTCACAGAATCCAGGAAACCTGGCTAATACAGCTGCAAGAAGGAATCCCTGCCTAGGGACTTAATCTCCAGGCCTACCGCCATCCTGCATGCAATACCTGCCTCCTCCCCACCCCACTCCACCACCAGAATGGTAGTTCTGTCTGTCCCCACCCTCCCTCCTCTAACAACACTCCCTCCAGACCCTGGGCTCTCTTGGCCTCCCACCAGCTGCCCACAGACACCTATACCCAGGTGTGGCAGGCGGTGACTGAAACTTCTTCCCAGTCCTGGGTCAGAGGAGAAACCCAAACCCAAATAGAGCTGCAGAAAGAGGTGGACAACTGTGTTCCATTTCAGGGAAGATGATGATATTTCAACCAACAAAACAAGCTGGGGGCCAGGCCAGGCGTGTGGTTTTTTTTTTTTTTTTTTTTTTGAGGAGGGTTGGTCTGGTCCAGGCTGACCTGGAATTAGCTATGTAGTCTAATGGCCTCCCAGCACCTGGGAGGCTGGGATTAAAGGTAGGCCACCACGAATCCCAGCACTTGGGAGGCAGAGGTAGGAGAATTGCCATGAGTTCAAGGCCACCCTGAGACTACATAGTGAATTCCAGGTCAGCCTGGGCTAGAGTGAGAAGAAAAGAAAAGAAAAGAAAAGAAAAGAAAAGAAAAGAAAAGAAAAGAAAAGAAAAGAAAAGAAAGAGAGGAAGAGAGGAAGGAAGGAAGGAAGGAAGGAAGGAAGGAAGGAAGGAAGGAAGGAAGGAAGGAAGGAAGGAAGGGAGGGAGGGAAGGAGAGAGAAGAAAAAAAGAAAAAACAGCAAGAAAGAAAAAGAAAAAAAAAAAACAGGTGACCAGAGGACCCTGTTGCCCCAGCTCCAAGCTCAGTGACCTGCCTACCACAAGGGCTCAGGAGGTATCACCTGGGAGGAATTGGTGAGTGAAAAGTATCCTCACATACTTGGATTTGTACCCCAGCAGTGTTCTCCTCATGTCCAGCTTTGCCCAGGACCCCTAAAAGCAGCATGATCCCAAAGTTTCAGAATGTAGAACAGGTTGGGAAAGGGGAACAGGGTACAGAGCAGGACCCAGAATGGAACCAGGAACCTGTTGGGCTTTGGATTGCAGACGGAGGGGAGCCTGGGAAAATGGCATGCCCTCAAAGACAAGGATGAGAGGCTATCCTTAGCCCAGAAATGAGACACAGCCATATCCCACCAAGAACATGTGCCACTCTGGGACAGTTACCCAGAGCCTCTTGGAGCCAGTACAAACTGATGCCACCAAAGATGATGCCATCTGACAGGTACTGATGGGGCTGCTGGGTAGGAAAAATCTTGGGATAAAGCTTATACACACACCGAGGGGCTGCACCAGCTCCTGGCTGTCCCCTCAGCTGCTGCTGTGATAAGGGGACAGTGGCCAGTCCATCAGCCAAGCCAAAGACTCCCCAGCCAGCCCTAGACCACCCTTTTGCAGCCCATAGCAAGACGGGCTCATCAGCCCCACTCCCATAGCCACAGCGCCCAGCCTTCAAGGACCAGCTGTCCTCTAGGGCCAGTGTGCATAGGGCCACATGTCACTGATCCTCAGTGGATCATAACCCCCACGGGCCTCCTAATTGCTGCCCTTGGAACCGTCACCAAGGGGTCCAGCTCATGTGAAGCCATCCCCACCTCCAGCCAAGCAAACTGCTCAATACACCTAAGTGTCCAGGATTTCTGGATCTCCATCCATCAGGCCCCACCCACAGGAAGCTATTTGGGTTCCTAAGGTTCCCAGGAGAGACCCAAGGCTGTCCCCACATATTTAATTGGAGGTCCTTGGGTTTCAGTCCCAACCTTGCTATATACAGCAGGACCATGGTTCAGCAGCCCTCCTCCCCCAAGACAGAGAGAGCCAACCTTGACTCATCAAGCCTATTTCTTCACCTGTAGAATGGGATACCTTCGTCCCTATCTCACAGAATCACTCTCACACACAGATGGAAACTGGATGAATGGGGTTCTTGTCATTGTCTCCAGTCCTTCTCACCCTCAACCTGACAGGCCAGGGTCAGGGGCCAGCGCTTGAATGGAGCTCCTGGAATCCTGCTGTGGACACAGGCTACTCTGCCCGTGGGAGAGACACACAGCATCTAGAGAATACTCCTTCCCGAGGGTCAGGAATGCAGAGAGCCAAACCTGAGTAGTCCTGCCCAAGCTGTCCACCCCCACCCAGCCTCTAGGTCAGGGTGGACGAGAGACTCCAGGTCAGGGTGGGCGAGAGACAGCGGCCACACAGCTCCCAACCAGGCTTGGATGCTGGATCGCATGGAGCACATGCATGGTGCACACAGCAGGTAAGTAGGTCTCCCACTCCTCTCACTCATACATGTCCCACCTTGTTCTAAGGTCACTTCTATCCCCCTGGCCAGTGCTCTGGGCCATTGAGCACTTTACAGTTTCATTGTCCACACCTCCTGCACCGCCACAATGCTTAAAACATCATCCTTGAGAGACAGCTTAGCGGTTAAGGCGTTTGCTTGCAAAGCTCAAGGACCCAAGTTTGAGTCCCCAGTTCCCACATAAGCCAGATGCATGTGTCTGGAGTTCATTTGCAGTGGCTAGAGGCCCTGGGGTACCCATTCAATCTCTCTATTTGTCTGTCTATCTATCTGTCTGGCTCTTTCTCTCTCTCTTTCTCAAATAAATAAAATGTTTTTTAAAAAGCCATCCCTGCCAGGCGTGGTGGCACACACCTTTAATCCCAGCCCTTGGGAGGCAGAGGGAGGAGGATCGCTGTGAGTTTTAGGCCACCCTGAGACTGCATAGTGAATTCCAGGTCCGCCTGGGCCAGAGTGAGACCCTACCTTGAAAAAAAAAAGGAAAGAAAGAAAAAGCCATCCCTGCTGGCCCAGGCTTGGTCACTTGTCCTTTGGCAGCTCCTCAGAGCTGTGGCCTCTGTCTCTCTCCCCATCCCTTCCTATAGCAGACCATCACTATCTGTCACCTGCCAGTCCATTCTTTCCTGTGTCCAGGCAACTCTGTGTGCTACCCTGGAGGACAGTGAGTAATATCAGTGGACATAGCAACCAGAGGAATAGCGGAGGTGGCCTTGGACTTGTCCTTATAGAACAAGAAAGAGATTAGCAGAGTGGAAACAAAAAAGTGGGGGCAGTATTTCTGGGAGAGACAAATGTTTGTGGAGCAACCTTAAGAGGCAGGTTGCAATTGGTATCTTGGACTCAGTCCTCAGCACTTGCAGAAACTTGGTTCTTAGCACTTTAAGGACATGTTAAGTCACTACTCACCAGTCCTAAGGACTCAGTCCTCAGCACCTATGAGGATTTGGTAGATAGTACTCCTGGTGACTCAGGCCTCAGCACTTCAGCTTTACAAGTATAAAGGGCAGGAAAGGAGCAACCAGATGAGGCTAGAGGTTGGCAGAAGACACATCAGATAGGAAGGCTTCTTGGGCAGCTGGACTTTAGCAAGGGCATTGGGGAGCCGTGGAAGGCATTTGAGCAGCAGAAGCTAAGACTACCAAGCCCTCTGAGTTCCTAAAGACTTTGTTCAGCTGGCACAGGTTGCTCCCCTTGTCCACCACTAGCCTGGTGCTAGTACAAGAGAAAGGGGTTGGCTGGGGAACCTGTGGCCAGGCCCAGGGCTACTTGCATGCTAGCCTGGGCAATCCACTGCCAGAGCTGGATCTGGAAGGGCCAGTGAGAGCCTGAGAGAGGTGGAGGGAGCGGCCACCCACACAGTCCTCACCTGCAGGCCTGGGGACCGAGTGGGAGGCTGGTTTCACTCCCGCCTCACCCTAGGCCTCCTCCCTGGGAATGCAAGTGCTCGCCTCAGCCCCGGCTGACCTCTTGGTGAGAGGAGGAAGGATGTCTTCCAGGAGGGGACCCCCAACCTCCTGCTCTGCCCCCCAGGACCCAAACCTAACATTGCAGTCAGCCTCTATCTGGAGCAGGACCCAGTGAACAGAGGCTCCTGTCCCCGCCCCCCCCCCAGACCACCCTACCCTGGCACCAGCAGCCCCTCCCTCTCAGTGCCTCAGGATTGCAGCAGAGAAGAACCCCTCTGTGACAAAGAAGTCCCAGGTCACACACAAGAACCCAGCCCTGGGGTCCCCAGAAGTCCATCTAGGGTGAGAAAGTGGCTGTTGCTGCTTCACGCCCAACCTACCCCATGGGTCCCAAGGCTCCTCGTGGGCTCTGGCCACACGCTTCCCAGACTGGCAGGCTATTGACAAAAGCTGTCACCAGTGCCTTTCAGGGAGGGTGGCATTTGTAGGGGCTGTGGGCATGGACCCACGGAGCTCCAGACTCAACTCACCTGCTGCATGCTGGCAGCCGTGCTGGTCCCTGAGTCAATGTAGGGCAGTGGGTACCTGTACCTAGTAGCACGATAGTAAAGGCTGGCTCTGATACCTGACTTCCGCATGGGGCTCGCCCCTCCCTCTCCTCTGCAGGCACGCCCAGGTGTCCTGGGGAGGAGCCAGAGCCTAGCACAAAACCCCTGCCAGCCCCAGGGAGCCCTGACATCTCCCTTCCAGGAGTGGGGAAGAGCAGGAGAGTACTAGGGTTCCCTCAATTATATTCTCTGCTTGGCTGTAACATGGGGTCCATGGCACCCCCTTCCAAGGAAAACAGGGTGACACATAGTGCCTTCACAGAGACAGTATTCTCCCATCCCCAAGGATGACCAGAGTCTAACCCTGACATTCTCCCTGCACCCCACTCGGGAGGCAGAGGTAGGAGGATCGCCATGAGTTTGAGGCCACCCTGAGAATTCAGAGTGAATTCCAGATCAGCCTGGGCTAAAGCGAGACATTACCTCAAAAAAAAAAAAAATCTAGTGTTAAACAGGGCATGATGGTGCACGCCTTTAATCCCAGCACTTGGGAGGCAGAGGTAGGAGGATCGCCATGAGTTCGAGACTACCCTAAGACTATGTAGTAAATTCCAGGTTAGAAACCCTACCTCAAAAAAAAGGGGGGTGGCTGGAGAGATGGTTTAGCGGTTAAGGTGTTTGCCTATAAAGCCAAAGGATCCTGGTTCAGTTCTCCAGAACCCACATAAGCATGTATCTGGAGTTCATTTGCAGTAGCTGGAGGCCCTGGCACACCCATTCTCTCTCTCCCTCTTTCTGTCTCTCAAAAATAAATAAATAAATAATATATAAATATAAAGAAAAACCGAAAATTAAATTGAATTAAATTTTTTAAAATCTTGTGTTAACTCCTAGAAGGGAAAGGGAAAAGGAGAGGGCTAGACAGATCCCGAAAGAAATTGTCTTCTCTCATCTGGGCCTCTGCTATAACTAGAGCTTAAAGTCTTTGGGTGACTTGGGACAGATTCATAAGCCCCACTGTGCAGCCTGCACTGAGGCAGCAGCTGGAGAAGAGTAGCCTCAGAATGATGGCCCCAGGGAATGATCCTGGGAGGACACTAAGGCTATCAGGTGGAGTGACATGCCCCTGACAAGGAGGGGCCACCAGAACACTAAGCTCTGATAGACAATCACCCAGTATGGCAAGAGGCTATGTCTCAACGCAACTATGAAGCTAAGGAACAGGGCCAAGGCTCTGAAAAGCATCCCATGGTGGCGACTAGTCCAGCACCATCCATCTACACATCACTTTCCTACAGGTCAGGCCATGGGTTAGCGTATAGTTGCTTGGAGGATGCCATGACAGGAACTGAGAGGACAAAGATAAGAGAGGGAGGGAGAGAGAAGAAAAAAAAGGAGAAAGGGGCTGGAGAGATGGCTTAGCAGTTAAGGCGTTTGCCTGCAAACCCAGAGGACCCCGGTTCTACTCTCCAGGACCCACGTAAGCCAGATGCACAAGGGACACCAGCATCTGGAGTTGGTTTGCAGTGGCTGGAGGCCCTGGCGTGCCCATGCGCTCCCTCTCTCTCTCTCTGCCTCTTTCTCGCAAATAAATAAAAAATAAAATAGAGAAAGATGGACAAAAGGAAGGGAAGGAGGGAGGGAAGGGATTTGGCTGTTAAGGTGCTTGCCTGAAAAGCCAAAGAACCCAGGTTCAATTCCCCAGGACGAATGTAAGCCATATGCACATGGTGGTCTATGCATCTGGAGTTCATTTGCAGTGGCTGGAGGCCCTGGTGTGCCCATTCTCTCTATCTCTCTCTCTCTTTCTCTACCTCTCTCTGTCTCTAATAAATAAATAAAAATTAAAATTAAAAAAAAAACCCTTAAGAGCAGGTCGTGGTGGCTCATGCCTTTAATTCCAGCACCCCAGAGGCAGAGGTAGGAGGATTACCATGAGATCAAGGCCACCTGGAAACTACATGGTAAATTCCAGATCAGCCCTACCTCGACAAACAACAAAAAAGAAGAAAAAGAACAGAAAAAAAAATCCAAAAAATAATAAAAATAAATAAATGCACTAGTACTTGCATCACAGAAAATCCCAAATGGTGGAGGCTTAAACATGCTCCCATATTTTTCTCATAATGGAAGTCTGGAGTAGGCAGTTCAGGACTGGTGTGGTAAGCCAGTTACCAAGGGCCCAGAATTCCTTTAACTTGTTGCTTTGACACCTTAAAACACTTGATTGCTGTGCCCCCCTTCCCCAGCTTCCAAGATAGCAGCTACTCAAGCTCCAGGTATCACATCCACATTCCAGCCAGAAGAGGAACAAATGAAAGGCACTTCAACCCTCACATAGCTTGGGGAATGTGGTCACCTTGTTCTAATGGAGAAAGTAGTACTCTGCTATCCCCAGCAGCCCCTTGCCATAGCTTCTCAAATGTCAAGTGAGAGTTCAGAACAGAATCAGTAAAGGCTGAACCCAAACTGAGACCCACCCGACCACCACCAAGATGTCTCTCTCTGCCAGCCCTACACAATCTCTAGGATGCTTTTCCTTTCCCATCCTTTTCTAGTTTTTCTTTCTTTTTTCTTTTTTATTTTAGAGAGATACAGAGAGAGAATTTTCGCTCCAGGGCCTCAGCTCCAGATGTTTGTGCCACCTAATAGGCATGTGCAACCTTGTGCTGCCTCACCTTTGTGCATCTGGCTTATGTGGGATCTGCAGAGTCCAACATGGGTCCTTAGGCTTCGCAGGCAATCGCCTTAACCGCTAAACCATCTCTCCAGCCCCCTTTTTTTATTTTTTATTTTAGAAAGAGAAAGAGACACAGAGAATCTTTTAACATATTTTATTTATTTATCTATTTATTTATTTATTTGAGACAGAGAGAGAATTGGGGTGGGGAGGTGGGAAATGGGCACACCAGGGCCTCCTACCATTGCAAACAAACTCAACAAATGTGCCACTGTGCATCTGGCTTTATGTGGGCACTGGGAAATCGAACCTGGGCCGTCAGATTTTGTAAGCAATCACCTCCAACTGCTGAGCCATCTCTCCAGCCTCTCTTTCTTTCTTTTTTTTTTTTGGTAGGGTTTCACTCTAGGCTGACCTGGAATTCACTATGTAGTCTCAGGGTGGCCTTGAAATCATGGCCATCCTCCTACCTCTGCCTCCCAAGTGCTGGGATTAGAGGCGTGTGCCACCACGCCCAGCTCTAGACAGGCTAGCTTTGAACTTGTGACAATCTTGTCTCTCTCTGCCTCCCAAGTGCTGAGGTTATAGGTATGGGCCACCACACCCGCCCCGTTTGACGTTTGTTTCCAATGTGCTAAAACGTCCTGCCAGCCTGTGGTGGATTCCATCCCACTCTAGCCAGGTTGCTTCAAGTATCTATATCATGCTTTCTCTTCGGTGGCTTTTGGGAGTCTAGGTCATATCCAGAGCCCTTCTGCAGGGAATCAATTTAGAATAATGCAGTTGTGTATAGATAGGCCCTTTGTATCTAAAATTGACAACTGCCTAGATGTGCAATAATAGGAAAATATCTGAGCAAGCATGATTTATACACCCACATAAAGTTGTGCTTCTGCCAGGTGAGGTACACTCTTGTAACCTCAGCAGGAGGAATGCTTTGAGCCCAAGGCCAGTCTAGGCTATAGACTGAGACCCTGTTTCTAATGCCCCCCAAAAAAAAGGAGGAAGCTGAGGAAATAGCTCAGTGGTTAAAGGCACTTGCTTGAAAAGCCTGCTGGCTCAGGTTCAATTCCCAGTTTCCCAATACCCAGAGCCAGATCCACAAAGTGGTAGGTCAAGCATCTGTGTTTCTTTGAAATGGCAAGAGGTGTTGGCATGACCTTATTTTCTCTCCCTCTCTCTCTCTCTCAAATAAATAAATCTTTTTTAAAAGCTAGGGAAGATCATTCCAGGGATAAAGTGCTTGCTGTGTAAGTCTTAATGCCTGAGTTGAGATCCCCAGGACGCATAAAAAAGCCAAGTGCTCTGCAGTCAAATGCTGTACCCCTGAGCTATACCCTTGAGCCAAGTGCTCTGTGGGAGTCTGTAATCAGTCTCCATGCCATGGCAGCAAGACAGGAGTCAGAGACAGGAGAATCTCCCAGGAGATTGCAGGTTAGCTAGTCTAGCGAATGCAGTGGAGAGCAATGAGAGATCCTGTCTAAACAAAGTAGATGAGGACCAATACACAAGACTCTATATTGTACCACAGCACACGCATGCCCCCCCACATACACACACATAGTGTAAACGTTATACACACACACACACACACACACACGTTTAAGGGCTGGGAGTGCAGCTCAGTGGCAGAGCATGTGTTGTTGTAAGCTGTGGTAGTTCAAATAGGTGGCACCTAATATATTCAGTGTTTTATTAGTTTATAGTTTACATCTGCAGACACCTGGCTGGCAGCAATGTCACTGGGCTGATCCTAAGGTGTGGTAGTGGGTTTAGGATTTCAATCTAAAGATACGCAAAGTGTGCCTAGCTGCAGTTCCTGAGGTGTGCTGTGCTGTGTGGCTTTGCGTTTTGCTCTCTGTGTTTGGTCCTGTGAAAGCAGGCCAGCTTCTTCTGCCATTATGGAACTTCCCCTGAACCTATATGCTTCAATAAATATCCCTTCCTCCATAACTGTGCCTGGTCTGAAAATTCATCTCAGAGAACCTAAAGCTGTCTGCTACAGAAGCCTAGATTCTACCTATGTACTTTAAAAAAGTATGCTAGCTGGGTGTGGTGGAGTACACCTTTAATCCCAGCACTTGGGAGGCAGAGGTAGGAGAATCACCATGAGTTGAGGCCACCCTGAGACTATATTGTGAATTCCAGGTCAGCCTGGGTTTGATTGAAACCCTACTTCGAAAAAACACAAAAGAGCCGGGCGTGGTGACGCATGCCTTTAATCCCAGCACTCGGGAGGCAGAGGTAGGAGGATCACCATGTGTTCGAGGCCACCCTGAGAGTACATAGTGAATTCCAGGTCAGCCTGGACCAGAGTGAGACCCTACCTCGAAAAAAAAAAAAAAAAAAAAACCCACAAAAAAGTATGCCAAGAGACAATGGATAGAAAAAAATGCTTATATTATACTGTTAAATGAAAAAAAGGAAATTAAAACATGTAAAACTGGAAGAAAAGGAAAGGTGATGGGAGGGGACTATGATCATGGTATTGTGTATATGTATGGAGGTTGTTTATAAAAAAGTTTTTTAGTTGGGCGTGGTAGCACACACCTTTAATCCCAGCACTTGGGACTCAGAGGTAGGAGAATCACTGTGCGTTCAAGGCCAGCCTGAGAGTACATAGTGAATCCAGGTCAGTCTGAGCTAGAACGAGACCCTACCTTGAAAAGAAAAAAAAAAAAAAAAAAAAGTTTTTGAAACTTTTTATTAACAGCTTCCATGCATACAGACAATATAACATAATAATCCCCTCCTACCACCTGCCCTTTTTCCCCTCCCAAAACCCCCTCCACTGACTCCCTTCTTTCTAACTAGCCTCTCTTTTATTTTGATGTCATCATTTTCCCTCCTGTTATGCATGTCTTGTGTAGGTAGTACTAGTTACTGTGAGGTCATGAATACTAAAAGTTTTGCCAGGCGTGGTGGCGCAAACCTTTAATCCCAGCACTCTGGAGGCAAAGATAAGTGGATTACTGTCAGTTCAGGGCCACCCTGAGACTACATAGTGCATTCCAGGTCAGCCTGGCCTAGAGTGAAATCCTACCTCAAAAAAAAAAAAAAAAATTGAGTGGGGCATGGTGGCACACGCCTTTAATCCCAGCACTAGGGAGGCAGGGGTAGGAGGATTGCCCTGAGTTAAAGACCACCCTGAGACTACAGAGTGAGTTCCAGGTCAGCCTGAGCTAGAGCAAGACCCTACCTCCAAAAAAAATTAGAAAAGTTAAAAAAAGAAATAATTATATTGAATAGCCAGTGCAAATTATCAAATTATACCTAATGTTTATATCTCTAGTTATAGAATACCTATTTTCTAATTGACCAACCAAATAAAGACCTTTTAAAATAAAAATACATATATAAGACAAATAACATTCTGCTAATTAAGATGATTAAAATACTGGAGAAGCAGATTCATTCATGTTTGTGTGATGTTAGCTGGGTAGTGGAATTCAGTTCTTCTTCCTCATGTTAGTTTGCTTCTTCCAAACCTTCTACCATAAACACATATCAATTTTATATTATTTTATATTATTTTTTAATTTATTTGCAAGAGAGAGAAAGAGGTGGATAGAGAGAAAGAGTGGGCACACCAGGGCCTCCAGCTGCTGTAAATGAAGTCCAGACACATGTACCACCTTGTACATCTGGCTTACATGCATTCTGGGGACTCAAACCTAGGTCCTTTGGCTTTGCAGGCAAGCTTCTTAAGTGCTAAGCCATCTGCCCAGCCCTCAAGTTTATTTATTTATTTATTTATTTATTTATTTATTTATTTATTTATTTATTTTTGGTTTTGCGAGGTGCAGTCTCACTCTAGTCCAGGCTGACCTGGAATTAACTATGTAGTCTCAGGGTGGCCTCGAACTCTCGGCGATCCTCCTACCTCTGCCTCCCGAGTGCTGGGATTAAAGGCGTGCACCACCACGTCCGGCTTCAAGTTTATTTTTTTTAATTTGATTTATTTTCGTGCTTTTGTGGGTTCGTGCATGCGTGTGTATATGTACACAGCAGGGTTTCTTGCTACTACAAACAAATCCCTGTCTAGCTTTAGGTGGGTGGTTGTGGAATTGAACCCAGACTGGTAGGCTCTTGAAGCAAGTGACTTTAACTCTTTACCTGCTGAACCATCTCCCTAGCCCCCACATATCACTTTTCTAAACTTATTATTAAAGTTACTTTATCATCATTTTGTGGTCTACTATTGTGAGCCTTATTTTCACCAGACTCACCATAGTCTTTGGCCTCTGCTCTGTAGTGCAGTTGGCACAGAAGCAACAGCACCACAGACAAGGCCCTGCTGGGAAGTGTGGCCTAACCACCCTGGCCATTAGCAGTGCTGCCCTGCCCCTCTGGAGGCAGAGGACTTTGGTCCAGAGCCAGGCTCTGGCTCTTCCCTATGGACCCTGGACCCTGCTACCCTTTCCTTCCTCCTCGAACTACAGACCTCACCACCTGTCGCCCTCCTAGAGGGCCAAAGTGCGCCAAAAGTTGTCTGCTGTTAGACAGGACCCAGTGACCACCCTGTGGGGCAGGAAGACAAGGCCAATGAGGGCTTCAGGGTACAGTGAAACTGCTCAGGCAGGAGTGAACTCTACCTGCCCTTAACACTTGTCCTTTGACCTCTAGCTCCTCAAGAATGTGTTTCTCCCCTTGATGGCCTGGATGTGACCAGAGGTACTCTGATGCTTTACCCAGAATGCCTCCTGGCCAACATCAGCTGGGCAACAGGAGCAGGAGAGTGACAAACACAGGCAAGGGGAAGCTGGCTATAACACCTATAAGGCCACCTCCAACAACATACCTCCTCCTGCAAGGCTCTAATTCTCAAATTGCCATCAGTTGGGAACTAAGCATTCAAAACATGAGTTTCCAGTCATGGTGGCGCACACCTTGAATCCCAGCACTCGGGAGTCAGAGGTAGGAGGATTGCCATGAGTTTAAGACCAGCCAGGGACTACAGAGTGAATGCCACATCAGCCTGGGCTAGAGGGAGAGCCTACCTTGAGGAAAAAAAAAAATCTTTCTGAACCCTATCCCTTATCCTCTAATCTGTGCATTTCATTTACCAAATTTATTAAGAGAAGAATCTGGGGACACCCCAAAATTATTGGTTCATTGGTGAGGAACCCAAAAATTTCTGTATCAGTTCTTCTGGGTTAGTGGAAGTGGGTGCCTCTAATAACCTGCTTTCTGTGTTCTTTCTGAGCAGGTCCTAGATGCCCTCTCTCGAGCCTCATGCCCTGAAGGGGAGACCCTATTCCCCTGGGTTGCCCTTCAGGTCTCTCTGAAACTGGTCTTGCCTCTTGCATACATGGGACAAGCACCTCTCTATAGGGACACCTCAGTCTCCTAGTCCTGCTTCCAGTAGTAGGAACTCATAGTCCTGAAGACAAGACTTCTTAAGAAACTGCCAGGTGACAAATATGGCTGGTGGAGTTTGTTTTCTGTAATCTACTCACCTCTACACTTTACAGATTTACCACCTCAGTGGAAATAGGCCATTGTTCCTTTACAAATCCACAGGCTTTCTTTCCTTTCCTTGCAAGGATATTTTTAGAAAGCATTTCCGTCAGTGTTCCACTATGTCTCACCATGAATGTGACTCCTTGGGTCTAAGGAAACCTTGAGTTCTGAAACCAGACCACACCCACATGAGCTTTGGTCCCTCTGTCCCTGGGTAAGGCCGGAACTGGCCATTTCCTTTAAGCCCTGCCTGGTTCCACAGCCCTGGGCCTCTGACAGGAAGCTTCACAGTTGACATCGTGCTATGGGTCTACCAGTCCATGTGTGCCCAGGGACAAGGGTGAGAACTTGTGCAGCCTGGAGACAAGACTAAGGTGAGACATAGATGCCAGTCAAACCTGAGGACAAACCACAGGTATAGGGTTTCTGAAGAGTCCTGAGGTTCAGGGAGAAGTTCCTGCAAAGGAAAGAGTTGGATGTGGGAGTCATCAACCTTTCTATGCCTCAGTTTCTCCATCTAGAGATGTAAAAATTAGAAACCAGGCCAGGTGTGGTGGCACATGCCTTTAATCCCTGGATTTGGGAGGCAGAGGCAGGAGGATCACCAGGAGTTCAAGGCCACCCTGAGACTACATAGTGAATTCCAGGTCAGTCTGAGCTAGAGCTAGACCAGACCTAAATAAAATAAAATAAAATAAAATAAAATAAAATAAATAAAAATAAAAATAAAAGAAACTAAATGTTACTGTCTAGAGTTTGTGTTTCTTCTATTGATTAATTAAAAGAACACTGGGTGTGGTGATTCACACCTTTAATACCAGAACTTGGGAGGATGAGGTAAGAGGAGTTTGAGGCCAGTCTAGGCTAAAAAGTAAGTTCCAGGTCAGCTTGGGCTAAAGTGAGATCCTGCTTCAAAAAACTAAAAATAGGGCTAGAGAGATGCCTTAGCAGTAAAGGCGCTTGCCTGCAAAGCCAAAGGACCCATGTAAGCCAGATGCACAAGGGGGCACACACACCTGGAGTTCGTTTGCAATGGCTGGAGGCCCTGGCACGCCCATTCTCTATCTCTCTCTTTCTCTCTCTTTTTTTTTTTTGTTTATTTTATTTATTTATTTGAGAGTGACAGAGAGGAGAGAGAGAAAGAGAGAGAGAGAGAGAAAGAGAGAATGGGTGCACCAGGGCCTCCAGCCACTGCAGACAAACTCCAGATGCATGCACCACCTTGTGCATCTGGCTTACGTGGGTACTGGGGAATCAAGCCTTGAACCAGGGTCCTCAGGCTTCATTGGCAAGCGCTTAACCACTAAGCCATCTCTCCAGCCCTCTCTTTCTCTCTTTACCTGCCTATTTCTGTATCTCTCTCAAATAAAAATAAAATTTTAAAAAAACTAAAAATAGGGCTGGAGAGAAGGCTTAGAGATTAACAGTCTTGACTGCGAAGCCTAAGGGCCCAGGTTTGACTCTCCAGAACCCACATAAGCCAGGTGGACAAGTTCATGCATGCACACAATGTCATGCATGCGCACATGGCAAACGCATCTGGAGTTTGATTGCAGCAGCCAGAGGCCCTAGCATGCCAATTCTCTCATAAAAGAAAAAAAAACAAACTAAACTAAAAACAGGGCTGGAGAGGTGGTTTAGTGGTTAAAGTGTTTGCTGGAAAAGCCAAAGGACCCAGGTTTGATTCCCCAGTACCCACGTAAAGGCAGATGTGCAATGTGGTACATGTGACTGCAGTTTGTGGTGGCTAGAGGTCCTGGCATGCCCATTTTTCTCTCTCTCTCTCACTCTCTCTCTCATGTATATGTATGTGTGTGTGTGTGTGTGTGTGCTTTTTTCTCTCTCTCTCAAATAAATAAATGTATAAAATACTTTAAAATATTTTTTAAAACCAGGGCTGAGAGATGGCTTAGTGGTTAAGGCACTTGCCTGAAAAGCTAAAGGAACCAGGTTCGACTCTCCAGGACCCATGTAAGTCAGATGCACAAGATAGCATATGTATCTGGGGTTTGTTTGCAGTGGCTGAAGGCCCTAGTACACCCATTTTCTCTCTCTCTCTCTCTCTCATCTATGTCTTTCTCTCTCTCAAAAAAAAAAAAAAAAAAAACAGGGCTGGAGAGATGGCTTAGTGGTTAAGGCACTTGCCTGCCAAGCCGAAGAACACCGTTTGATCTCCAGGTCCCAAGTTTAGCCAGATGCATAAGTGATGGAAAGGCACAATGCCATGCTTGTCCACAAGGGGGCGCAGACATCTGGAGTTTGTTCACAGTGGCTAAAAGGCTGCTGGTGCACCCATTTCTCTCTCAGCCTCTTTTTCTCTGTCCCTGACTCTGTCTCTGTCTCTCTCTCTCTCTCTCTCTCAAATAAAAAAAATTTAAAAAAAACAAAAGTTTTTTAAAAAGTCCCCATAGTTAAAAAAAAAAAAAAAAAAAAAAAGAATAAAAGAACAGAGCCAGGCATGGTGGAGCACAACCTTTAATCCCAGCACTCAGGAGGCCAGCCTGAGACTACATAGTGAATTCCAGGTCAGCCTGGGCTGGAGAAAGACCCTACCTTTGGGGGACCCCCCCCCAAAAAAAAAGTAGTGTTTTGTTTACTGTAGCAAGCAGCCCTGATGCACCCATACCACATAGACACACTCTAGCCCAGGCTGACCTGGAACTCTATAGCTCTAGAATAGCCTTGAACTCACAGCAATTCTCCTACCTCAGCCTCCCAAGTGCTGGGATCAAAGGCATTGCACCACCATGCCCAGCTCCAAAATAAATAATTTTTAAAAAGTATTTTATTTATTTATTTATTTGAGAGAGAGAAAAGAGGCAGATAGAGAGAAAGAGAGAATGGGCACAGCAGGGCCTCCAGCCACTGCAAACGAACTGCAGTCGCATGTGTCCCCTTATGCATCTGGCTTACGTGGGTCCTGGAGAATTGAACCATGGTCCTTAGGATTCGCGGGCAAACACCTTAACCGCTAAGCCATTTGCAGCAGCCAGAGGCCCTAGCATGCCAATTCTCTCTCTCATAAAAGAAAAAAAACTAAACTAAACTAAAAATAAATAATTTTTTTATTTTTTGCTTTTTGAGGTAGAGTCTTACACTAGTCCAAGCCAACCTGGAATTCACTATGTTGTCCCAGGGTGGCCTTGAACTCATGGTGATCCTCCTACCTCTGCCTCCCAAGTGCTGGGATTAAAGGCATGAGCCACAAAATAAATAATTTTTAAAAAGAGAGAATCAGGGGCTGGAGAGATGGCTTAGCAGCTAAGGCGCCTCCCTGCTAAGCCTAAGAATGCTGGTTTCAACGTCCAGCGGTTCCAATCTCCAGGTCCCACGTTTAACCAGATGCAAAGTGAGGCAAGGGCGCAATGCCACACTTGCCCACAAGGGGGTGCATGCATCTGGATTTCGTTCACAGCAGCTGAGAGACTGCTGGCGCGCCCATTTCTGTCTCCCTCTCCCTTTCTGTCTATCTCTCTCTCTGTCTCTCTCTCTAAAAATAAAATAAAAAATAATAAAAAAAAATTTAAAAAAGAGAGAATCAGGACTGGAGAGATGGCTTAGGAGTTAGGGCGCTTGCCTGCAAAGCCAAAGGACCCAGGTTCAATTCTCCAGTACCCATGTAAAGCCAGATGCACAAGGTGGAGCATGTATATGTAGTTTGTTTGCAGTGGCTGGAGGCCCTGGCATGCCCATTCTCTCTTGCTGTACCTGTCTCTCTCTCTCAAATAAATAAAATATTTTAAAAATTAGAAAAAGAAAAAGAGAGAGAGAGAGAGAGAGAGAGAGAGAGACAATCAGCTAGGCATGGTGGCACACGCCTTTGATCCCAGCACTCGAGAAGCTGAGGTAAGAGGATCATCATGAGGGCAGCCTGGGACTACAGAGTGAATTCCAGTCAGCCTGGGCTAGAGCAAGACCCTACCTTGAAAAACCAAACCACAACAAACTAACAAACAAAAATCAGAGAGACAAGCTGAAGTCAGAAGAAAAGTAAGCTTTAATAGTTATAGTGAAGCAGGCGCCTTGTAAGAAGAGGGACCCAGAGCTGGGAGTCTTTTTACCCCTAGTGAGAGCCCAACTTTTATTAGGGTTTGACAATTTACTTCCTTTGAGCCCACGTCTTCTCTCTCTTGTTTTCTTTGGATTGGTCATTTGATGTCCATTTGACCACTTCTGGGTCTCAGTTGCATCTGAAGTCTCCAAGGAGTGAGGACTGGCTCATAGCTCATGAACACAGATGGCCTGGTATCTGGCCTCTAGACATTTGTTCCCTGGTACAGAAGAGAGCTGTCCATAAATGGATCTCTTAACCCATATCACTGTGGGGAAGGAGGCAAAGAAAACTTCCGAACATGCCGATATGGTGGCACATGCCTTTAATGCCAGCACTGGGGAGGCAGAGGTAGGAGAATGGCCATGAATGCAAGGCCACCCTGAGATTACATAGTGAATTCCAGGTCAGGCTGGGCTACAGAAAGACCCTTCAAGACAATTCTGTTCTAAAGGCATCTTGCTTTGAAATACAAATATCTTTTTTAAATTTTTATTTACTTATTTATTTATTTGAGAGAAAGAGGCAGGTAGAGAGAGAGAGAATGAATGTGCAAGGGTCTTCAGCCACTGCAAAGGCATCTTGCCATCTTGTACATGGTTTACTTTTTCCTGGATAATTTAACCTGGGTCCACTATTTGAGAGAAAGAAGCACCTTAAGAGAGAGAGAGCCATCTCTCCAGCCCACAATTATCTTATAGTTAACAGAAAATTTATCTAGCAGAAGCCCAATTCTCACCCCCACTATGTACTTCTAAAGGTTTTTAGCATCATTAAACAAACAAACAACAACAAAAAAAAAAACCAAAAAACTTATCTCTGGGCCATCTCTCCAGCCCACAATTATCTTATAGTTAACAGAAAGGAGAATCTGAGTTCAAGGCCACCCTGAGACTACAGAGTGAATTCCAAGTCAGCCTCATTAAACAAACAAAAAACCAAAAACAAAACAAAACAAAAAAACATTTCAGCCGGGCGTGGTGGCACACGCCTTTAATCCCAGCACTCTGGAGGCAGAGGTAGGAGGATGGCCGTGAGTTCAAGGCCACCCTGAGACTACATAGTTAATTCCAGGTCAGCCTGGGCCAGAGTGAGACCCTTCCTCGTAAAACCAAAAAAAAAAAAAAAAAAAAAATTCGCTGAGCCCCCTTCCTTACTCCCCACTTCCTGCTTCCCAGGGTTTCTGGCATCACAACGTCGTGAAGATCTCAACAGAGTATTTGTAAAGCAGCACGTGGCCAAAGCTCTTTAGTGATGGTTAGCTAACACATGGCCTGCTGGCTGGGAAAACAGGGCCCTGCCTAGTTGGATCACGTCCCTTCTAGGAACCTGCTGAAGGCAACGCCCACAAGCCACAAGACCCTGCGTTGCACCTCGTCTTAGCCCCCAAATGTTCTTCTTATCCTTAGGGTTCCAGAATCCCCACCCTATACCACGCCCCCAGGCTGTGGTCTCGCCCACAGGCCCAAATCACGTCCCACTACTCCCCCAGACGCTAGGCTCCACCCCCATGCCTGCACGTTGAGGCCCCCATCCCTGACCCCGCCCACCCATGGCTCCGCCCCTTTCTGGCTCCGCCCTACATACGACTCCGCCCGCTCCTGGTCCTGTGCCCGCCCTGACTCTAGCCTGCCACACCCGTGGCCCCGCCCCGTCCGCATAGGCCCCGCCCCATCCCGGGCTCCGCCCAGGCCTGCGCGTCGTTGCTCTGCGGACAGAGGTCGCCGGTGCAGTTCTCCGTTGGGCGCTTAGGAAACCGGGGCCTGAGGGAGTCCTGTTGGCTTGGGAAGAAGGGCTCTTTGCACGCCACACCCGGGAAGCCACCACAGTCCACCGAAGGCGGCAGCTGCTCTGCACTGGGCTCCTCCCAGTTTGGTTTTCTGTCAATCACCTGCCAGTCGGTCCATACGGATCAAAATGTCTCTGTCATGCAGCCCCATAGCGCCCTCAGCTGTTTAAAGAGCTCTGGCAGGATAGACACCGAGAGCCCCCCAGCCTGTCTAGCCCTAGCTCACCCACTTGCACACCCACCCACATCCTTTTGGACCGGGTCTGCCTGAGAACAAGGGGCGAGAAGAAAGGCCTTTAAAGGCAAGCTGACATCACAAGATACCAGTTGTATTGATAAGGCATTTATTTATATACTACATGATTCACCCATTCACGCATGTAGAGCAGGGTTCAGTGGGTTTTGGTGTTTCTCAACTGGTATGCGAGAAAGTTGCTAACACTGAGGCAGGATAAAAAGACAGGGAAGATGCACAAGGTGGCACATGCATCTGGAAGTTCGTTTGTAGTGGCTAGAGGCCCTGACGTGCCCATTCTCTATCTGCCTCTCTCTCTGTCTCTGTCTCATAAACAAAAATTTTAAAAAATTAAAGACAGAAAAATTAAAGGGGTATGAGAAAGGAAAGTAGACTGTCAGCTTGGAGTCTGGTTGAAGTTTCTCCCCAGATGAGAACCAAGAATTCTACCATAGGGCTGGAGAGATGGCTTAGCGGTTAAGGCTTTTGCCTGCAGAGCCAAAGGATTCTGGTTTGACTCTCCAGGACCCACTTAAGCCAGATGCACAAGGGGGCACATGCATCTGGAGTTCGTTTGCAGTGCCTGAAGGCCCTGGCATGCCCATTCTCTCCCTCTCTCCTTTGCTCTCTCTGCCTCTTTCTCTCTCTCAAATAAATAAATAAAAAGAATTCTACTATAAAACCGGGGTGGCTCACACTTTTAATCCCAGCACCAGGGAGGCAGAGGTAGGAGGATCGCCATAAGTTCGAGGCCACCCTGAGACTACAAAGTTAATTCCAGGTCAGCCTGTGCCAGAGTGAGACCCTACCTTGAAAGAAAAAAAAAAAAAAAAGAAAAGGAAAGGAAAGGAAAGGAAAGGAAAGGAAAGAAAAGAAAAGAAAAGAAAAGAAAAGAAAAGAAAAGAAAAGAAAAGAAAAGAAAAGAAAAGAAAAGAAAAGAAAACCCAGGCATGTGCCCAATCCCAGCACTTGGGAGGAAGAGGTAGGAGGATTGCCATAAATTCAAGGCCTCCTGAGATTACATAGTGAATTCCAGGTCAGCCTAAGCTAGAGCGAGACCCTACCTCAAAAAACAAAAACAAAACAACAAAAACAAAAAAAGAATTCTACCATAATTAACATTTCCTGTGAAATCTGCCTATGTGGGGACATTATTACTGGTTTTTTTTTTTTTTTTTTTTTTTTTTTTTGTGTTTTGTGGTAGGGTCTCACTCTGGTCCAGGCTGACCTGGAATTAACTATGTAGTCTCAGGGTGGCCTCGAACTCTCGGCGATCCTCCTACCTCTGCCTCCCGAGTGCTGGGATTAAAGGCATGCGCCACCACGCCCGGCTTTATTCCTGTTTTTGTATGTGTATCTGTGTGGTGTGCATGTATGTGTGGCCATTCATGTGGTCATATGTATGTATGTTGGTGCACACATAAAAGCCAGAGGTCAATGTCAGGTGTTTTCCTCAATCGCTCTCCACCTTTTTTTCTAAAAAAAAGGTTTTATTTTCATTCATTTATTTATTTATTAGAGACAGAGAGGGGGAGAAAGGGAGTGAGAGAGTGAGAACGGGCACGCCAGGGCCTACAGCCATTGCAAATGAACTCCAGATGCATGTGCCACAATGTGCATCTGGTTTACATGGGACCTGGAGAATCGAACCTGGGTCCTTGGGCTTCATAAGCATGTGCCTTAACTGCTAAGCCATCTATCCAGTCCTCCACCTTGTTTTTGAGACAGAATCTCACACTCAACCTGGAGCTTACCAATTCAGCTAGAGTAGTTGGCCAGTATACCCTAGGGATTCTCTGTCACCACCTCTCCTGCCCTGGGATGACAGGCACTAGAGACTATGTCTGGCTTTTACCAAACTCAAGTCCTCATGTTTGCAGAACAAGCATTTTACCCACTGAGCCATTTCCCAGTCTCCAATGTTCCTTTCAAATGGAAACGTTTTCAGAAATAGTGTTAAAATAACAATGAACTGTGCTTAAAGCCTGAACATATATGACCCTTTACTATTGCCTTACTCCTTTTACAGATACAAACCTATAATTTTCTGGGAATGTCACAAATAAGACTATAAACCTTGTTTACAGTGAAAGTGTATACTCAAGCTGGGGAGATGGCTCAGTGGATAAAGCACTTGCCACTCAAGCCTGAGTATCAAAGTCCCAGGTCCCACATAAAACCCAGAAGCCATGATGGGCTCCTCAAATCCTAGAACGATGATGGCAAGATGGGAGGGGAGAAGTGAGGTGATGGCAAGATGGGAGGGGGAGAAGTGAGGACCAATACCCAAAAGTTGTCCTCTGACCTCCATATATGGGCCATGAAATGTGTGCATCTGTACTCTCACATGTTCCCATCAAAACACACCAAAAGTAAATTTTTTTAAAAATTTAAATATAGGGCTCAGCTGTTAAAGGTGCTTGCTTGCAAAGCCTGACAGCAGGGGTTCAATTCCCCAGTACCCACATAGAGCCAGATGCACAAAGTGGCAGGAGGCTCTGGTACACCCATTCTTATTCTCTGTTCCCCCTCCCTGTGAATGTAAATAAATAATTGGGGGGGGGGGTTCAAGATAAGGTTTCACTCCAGTCCAGGCTGACCTGGAATTCACTGTGTAGTCTCAGGGTGGTCTCGAACTCATGGTAATCCTCCTACCTCTGTCTCCCAAGTGCTGGGATTAAAGGTGTGCACCACCACGCCTGGCTAAATAAATAATTTTTTTTAAATGGGGGCTTTGCCTGGAAGGCTAAATGGATTAGGACCCACGGTTAGGGCATTTGCCTGTGACTGAAGGCCCTGGTGGATCCAGGTTCGATTCCCAGGACCCGGGAGGCAGAGGTAGGAGGATCGCCAGATTCCACCCTGAGACAGTGTTCCAGGTCAGCCTAGACCAGATGCATCTGGAGTTTGTTTGCAGGGAGGCAGGGAGGATCACCATGAGTTCGAGGCCCCCTGAGACTATGCCCATTCTCTCTCCTCTCTCACTCTCAAGGCTCAAGTCCCCAGCACCCATGTAAGCCAGATGCACAAGGTGGCACATGCATCTGGAGTTTGTTTGCAGTGGCGGGAGGCCCTGGTATGCTCTCTCTCTCTATCTGTTGCTAATAAATATATAAAAATAAACAAAAATTAAAAAAAAGAAAAAGATCAGCCAAACATGGTAGTACAGGCTACCAGCCTTTAATCCCAGCACTCACTCAGGAGGCCAAGGTTGGAGGATTACTGTGAGTTTGAGGCCAGCCTGAGAATATATAGTGAATTCCAGGTCAGCCTAAGCTAGAGACCCTACTTCAAGAAATCAAAACAAAGCCGGGCGTGGTGGCGCACGCCTTTAATCCCAGCACTCGGGAGGCAGAGGTAGGAGGATCGCCGTGAGTTCAAGGCCACCCTGAGATGACATAGTTAATTCCAGGTCAGCCTGGGCCAGAGTGAGACCCTACCTCAAAAAACCAAAAAAAAAAAAAAAAAAGAAATCAAAACGAACAAGTAAACAAAAAGATGTAACTTAAGATGTCATGAAAACTGAAGAAAAAAAAAACAGAAAAAAAGAAAATTGTACACACAGCTATTGTAAAGACCCTTAAGGGGGACTCTTGAACTCCCATTCTCATGCTTGTGTATATTCTATACTCTCCTTTTGTAGCCATCCCACCCCATGCTCAAATCTACATTAAAATCTCTTATTTAAAAATTATTTTATTTACTTATTTGAGAGAGAGTGAGAGAGGCAGAGAGAGAGAGAACAGAATCTCTTAATAAACTTCACATTTGCTTCATACTGACTTGTCTGAAATTTTTTTTTCCTGTGGAGAAGTCCAGAATCCAGGTATCACCAGAGTACAAGTCTCTGAAAAGAATGCCTCAAGGGCTGGGGAGAGGGCTCAGAGGTTAAGGACACTTGCTTGCAAACTAAACAAGCCAGACATGATGAAGCGTGATTTTAATCCCAGCACTCACTCAAGAGGCAGAGGTAGAAGGATCACTGTGAGCTTGAGGCCAGCCTGAGACTACATAGTGAGTTCCAGGACAGCCTGGGCTAGAGTGAGACCCTATCTCCAAAAAAAAAAAAAAAAAAAAAAAAATTAACCAGGTGGAATGGGAGCCAAACAGATCTCTCACACACTTTCCTGGAATACCCACTAATCCCTTTGTTTGCAAAGGTTATCTGGAATGCTTCTCTGAGATACAGCTTCCAGGTACTCTGTCTCCACCAGTGAACATTGGCCCTTGTCATCAGCTCTTGCTCTAACACTTTGTTTTGAAGCTGCTTAGATTCTCTGTTTTCAAAAGTTCCCCTTCATTGCAATTTCTCTCACTGAAGCAACTGTTCACCCAAAACATATCTGTCACCTCAAAAGGAATCAGAGAATTTATTCTGAGACAAATGTGAGTGAACATGTCCTGAAAACACAATTTAAGTTATAATATGTCCCACCTTGAAATGAGTTACATGAGGTTTTTATTAGTTACAAAACAAGACAAAGTAATAGTGCAGGACACAGGGCTTGTGTCTCTAATCCCAGAACTCAGAAGGCTAAGGCAGGCAGATTATCATGCATATGAAGCCAGCAAAGCCACAACACAGTGAGTTCTAGGCCTGCCTGGCCACATAATGAGATCCTGTCTCAAAAAAGAAAAGAGGGGGACTGGAGAGATGACTTAGTGGTTAAGACGCTTGCCTGTGAAGCCTAAGGACCTAGGTTCAATGCCCCAGTATCCACATAAGCCAGATGCACAAAGTGGCACAAAGTGTCTGGAGTTTGTTTGAAGTGGCTGGAGGTCCTGGTGTGCCATTCTCTCTATCTGTCTCTTTCTTTCTCTCTCTCTCAAATAAGTAAATAAAATATTTTTTAAAAAATAGAAGAAGAACTGGAGAAATGGCTTAGTGGTTAAGGCACCTGCCTGCAAAGCCAAAGGACCTAAATACTTAAATATTATTTATTTATTTAAGAAAGAGGGAAGCCATGTGTGATGGCCCATGCCTTTAATCCCAGCACTCAGGAGGCAGAGGTAGGAGGATCACCGTGAGTTCGAGGCCACCCTGAGACTACAAAGTGAATTCCAGGTCAGCCTGGGCTAGAGGGAGACCTTACCTTGAAAAAAACCAAAAAAAGAAAGAAAGAAAGAAAGAAAGAAAGAAAGAAAGAAAGAAAGAAAGAAAGAAAGGAAGGAAGGAAGGAAGGAAGGAAGGAAGGAAGAAGGAAGGAGCCAGGCATGGTGGCATATTCCTTTAATCCCAGCAGAGGTAGGAGGATTGCTGTAAGTTCGAGGCCACCCTGAGACTACATAGTTAATTCCAGGACAGCCTGGGCCAGAGTGAGACCCTAAAAAAAAGGTGCTCACTTCAGCAGCACATATACTAAAGCTCAGTATTATACGACGTCTTGGCATATGATGTCCTGTAGCAGAGTAACTTCATTGACTGACAAAAAATTTTTTAATTAACATTAGATGATAAGTAAAAAAATGAACAAATGTTAATTTTCTATGAAGGTCAAAGCATACAATCTGCTTATTTTTGTGGAATTTTATATTGAAATATTTTTATGTGTAATCATTTTTTTAAAAAAAATAAAGAATATTGAGATTTCAAAGAAAGAAAGAAAGAAACAAAGAAAGAAAAAAACAAAGAAAGAAAAAAACAAAGAAAAGAAAAAGGGAGTTAGAGAGAGAGAATGGACACACCAGGGCCTCCAGGGCTGCAAAAAAATACCAGATGCATGCATCACCTTGTGCATCTGGCTTTATGTGGGTCTTGGGGAATTGAACGTAGGTCCTTTGGCTTTGCCAGCAAGCACTGTAACTGCTAAGCCATTTCCTCAGCCCAAAAATAATTTTTTGTTTTTGGTGTTTTGAGGTAGGGTCTCAGTCTAGCTCAGGCTGACCTGGAATTCACTATGAAGTCTCAGGGTGGCCTCGAACTCACGGTGATTCTCCTACCTCTGCCTCCCGAGTGCTGGGATTAAAGGCGTGCGCCACCACGCCCGGCAAAAATAATTTTCTTTTTGAGATAGTGTCTTGCTCTAATTCAAGCTGACCTGGAATTCACTATGTAGTCTCAGGCTGGCCTCGAACTCATAGCAGTTCTCCTACCTCTGCCTCCCAAGTGTTGGGATTAAAGGCAAGCACCACCATGGCCGGCCAATAAAAATATTTTTATAACATTTTTGTTTTTTATTTATTTATTTGAGAGAGAGAAAGAGGCAGAGAGAGAGAGAAAGAATGGGTACACCAGGGCCTCCAGCCACTGCAAATGAACTCCAGATGCATGCGCCACTTTGTGCATCTGGCTTACGTGGGTACTGGGGAATCGAGCCTTGAACCGGTGTCCTTGGGTTTCACAGGCAAGCACTTAACCACTAAGCCATCTCTCCAGCCCTAAAAATATTTTTTTGTTTTGTTTTGTTTTCTTTTTCACTAAGCCATCTATGTAGTCTCAGGGTGGCCTTGAACCAGCCCCTAAAAATATTTTTTAAAAATTGAAATAAGAGCCGGGCGTGGTGGCGCATGCCTTTAATCCCAGCACTCAGGAGGCAGAGGTAAGAGGATTGCCATAAGTTCAAGGCTGTCCTGTGATTACACAGTAAATTCCAGGTCAGCCTAGGCTAGACTGAGACCCTACCTCGAAAAACAAACAAACAAAAAAAATTAAAACAAATTTAAAAAAAGAAGTGAGGCATGGTGATTCACTCCTTTAATCCCAGCACTTGGGAGGCAGAGGTAGGAGGATTGCTGTGAGTTCAAAGCCAGCCTGCACTACATAGTAAATTCCAGGTCAGCCTGGGTTAGAGTGAGACACCACCTCAAAATAAAAAATAAAATAAAATAGGGCTGGAGAGATGGCTTGGCAGTTAAGGCACCTGCCTCCTAAGCCTAAGAACACTGGTTCCAATTTCCAGGTCCCACATTTAGCCGGACGCAAAAAGGGACACAAGGGTGCAATGTCACACTTGCCTACAAGAGGGCACACGTGTCTGGAGTTTGTTCACAGCAGCTGAGAGGCTGCTGGTGAGCCCATTCTCTCTCTCTTAAAATAAAATAAAATAAAATAAAATAAAATAAAATAAAATAAAATAAAATAAAATAAAATAAAATAAAGAATATGGGGCTGCAGAGATGGCTTAGTAGTTAAGGTGCTTGCCTGTGAAGCCTAAGGACCCAGGCTTAATTCCCTAGTACCCACACCTGCCTTGAGCCTTCTATACTCTTGAGCCAAAGGTGTGGCTTTTTTCTTTTTTTCCTATGAACTTGAGTTTACACAAACATATGCTTGGTTCTCTCCTTTGCTATTCTCACAATAAAGTATTTTGTCCTAGAAGCTTGTCTCTGAGTTTCTTTTACACATCAACTGGAACTCTATTTGCACTTTGAGAAGAGATACACTGTGTTCTTCCCTTTGATTTCTAGAGTGGTGTTACATTTGCAAGATTGCATGAATATGTTTTCACAAATTGAAATCCTAATTTTCCCCCAAATAAATGTAATTCTCTGCTGCCAAAAAAAAAAAGCCAGGCCATGCTCTTGTCTGACTAAATGTATATATTATTCCCACCAAGCTGCCCTGGGGGCACTACACTTAATGCTCATGTTCACATATTAACGCTACTCTCACTTCTGGTTAGAGAAACTTCTCTTTTCAGATGGCAATGACCACTAGGATCACCAAAAGGCAACATAGTGCTGAGAAGAAGGGATGGAGGAGTGCCCAGCACTGAAACACCTCTGTCACACCCTCCAAGGCTCAGGGACCATTGCAGAAGAGGGGGCGGATAGAATGGAAGAGCCAAAGGAAGGGTATGACTTCTTACAATGCAACTGCCCAGACAGAAATTGGCCTTGATATCCATGACCTTGCAGTGCCTAGCAATACCTCCGCAAGACCCTCAAAATAGAAGAAAAAGATGATGACATCAAATTAAAAGAAAGACTAATGGAGAGAGGGAGGGGATATGATGGAGATTGGTGTTCTAAAGTGGAATGGGGGGAGGGGAGGAAAATATAATATGGTTTTTGTATGTAAATATAGAAAGTGTCAATAAAAAAATTAATAATTAAAAAAAAAAGCCAGGCCAAATGAGCCAACTGGTGCAACAATGGCATGTCTGTTATGGGGAAAACTAACTGCTCTCTAATTAGACTGGAGGCCTGCTCCATGGAAGGGAATATATCCCTGATAACAAAAACCTACAACAGGGGTAGTCATGAGCCCTAGGGGCATAAAATCTGCTGGTGTTTGGCTAAATGTATATACTATGCTCACCAAACTTCCCAGTAAGCTCTTTTCTTAATGTTCATACCCATATATTAATGCTACTCTCACTTTTGGTTACAGAAGCTTCTCTTTGCAGATTGTGGTGACCTTGGGATGACTCAGAAGGTACCATGGTGCTGAGAAGAAGTGACAGAGGAGTGCTTAGCACTGAAATATCTCTAACACACCTTCCAAGGCTCAGGGTCCATTTGTGGAAGAGGAGGTGGAAAGAATATAATAGCCAAAGGAAGGGTAGGACTCCTTACAACGTGCTCCTCCAGACACAAAATGGCCTGGATATCCATGACCTCACAGTGCCTGACACTACCTACACAAAACCATCATAATAGGAGGAAAAGATGATGACTTCAAAATAAAAGAGAGATTGATTGAGAGGGGGAGAGGATATGATGGAGAGTGGAATTTCAAAGGGGAAAATGGGGGAAGGGAGGGAATTACCATGGAATATTGTCTACAATTATGGAAGTTGTCAATAAAAAAATAAAATTTTGGGCTGGGGAAATGGCTTAGCAGTTAAGATGTTTGCCTGTGAAGCCTAAGGACCCCAGTTTGATTCCCCAGGACCCACTATGTGCCTGATGCACAAAGGAGCGCATATGTCTGGAGTTCATTTGCAGTAGCTAGAGGCCCTGGCACGCCCATTCTCTCTTTCTCTCTATCTGCCTCTTTCTCTCTTTCTCTCAAATAAATAAATTAATTAAATTTTTAAAAGACCCTGTCTTAAAACAACAAACTCGTTTAAAAAAAATAAATAGAAGAACAAAAATTTTTTTTAATCTATGGTCTTGTGTGAGTTCTGTTTTAGACCTCAATGATTTTTTTTGGGGGTGGGTTTCTCAAGGTAGGGTCTCACTCTAGCCCAGGCTGACCTAAAACTCACTCTGTGACCCCAGGCTGGCCTCAAACTCACAGTGACCCTCCTACCTCAGCCTCCCAAGTGCTACGTATAAGGCATGTGCCACCATGCTAGGCCTGCAATTTAAAAAATACATTTTTGGGGCTGGAGAGATGGCTTAGCGGGTAAGGCCCCTGCCTCCTAAGCCTAAGAACACTGGTTCCAATCTCCAGTGGTTCCAATCTCCAGGTCCCCTTTAGCCAGATGCAAAGTGAGGCAAGGGCGCAATGCTGCACTTGCCCACAAAGGGGCGCACACATCTGGATTTCCTTCACAGCGGCTGAGAGACTGCTGGTGCACCCATTCTCAGTCTCCCTCTGTCTCTCTCTGTGTCTCTCTCTAAAAATTTTTTTTATTTATTTGAGAGAAAGAGGGAGGGAGGAAGTGAGGGAGGGAGGGAGGGAGGGACGGAGACTATGAGAATATGAGAATATGGGCATGTCAGGGCCTCTTACCACTACAAACCAACTCCAGATGTCTGTGTGTGCCTCTTATATGAGTGCCGGGGAATAGAATGCGGTCTATCAGTCTTTGCAAGCAACAGCTTTTAACCATTGAGCCATTTCTCCAGACCTCTGTATTTTTTTTTTAAAATATTTTAGGGGCTGGAGAGATGTCTTAGCAGTTAAGGCACATGCCTATGAAACCTGTGGACCTTGGTTCAATTCTCTAGGTCCCACGTAAGCCAGATGCACAAGGGGGCACACGCATCTGGAGTTTGTTTGCAGTGGCTACAGGCCCTGACACACTCATATTCACTTTCCCTCTCTCTCTTCCCCTTTCTCTGTCTCAATAAATAAATAAATAAATAATAAATAAATATTTTAGAGCTGGAGAAATGGCTTAGTGGTTAAGCACTTGCCTGTGAAGCCTAAGGACCCCAATTCCAGGTTCGATTCCCCAGTACCCATGTAAGCCAGATGCACATGATGGTGCGTGTCTGGAGTTCATTTGCAGTGAGTGGCTAGAGGCCCTGGCACACCCATTCTCTCTCTCTCCCTTTCTCTGTCTCAAATAAATAAATAAAAATAAAAATAAAAACTTTTAAAAATATTTTATTTGAGAGACAGAATGGGCGCACCAGGGACTCTAACCACTGCAAATGAACTCCAGACACATGCACCACCTTGTGCATCTGGCTCTATGTGGGTACTGGTGAATTAAACCTGAGTCCTTTGGTTTTGCCTGCAAGTGCCTTAACCACTAAGCCATTTCTCCAGCAAGATTATTATTATTATCATTATTTTTTGTGGTAGGGTCTCACTCCAGCCCAGGCTGACCTGAAACTCACTCTGTAGTCTCAGGCTGGCTTCAAACTCACAGTGATCCTCCAGCACAGGATGACCTGAAACTCCTACTTCTGCTTCTAGGATTAAAAGTGTGCGCCACCATACCTGGATGTAATATATATATTTTTAAGAGGCAGAGTCTTGCCGGGCATAGTTGCACACACCTTTAATCCCAGCACTCGGGAGGCAGAGGTAGATTCACTGTGAGTTTGAGGCCACCTTGAGACTACAGAGTGAATTCCAGGTCAGCCTGGGCTAGAGCGAGACCCTACCCCAGAAAAACAAAAACAAAAAAACAGAACCAAACAAAACAAAAAAAGGGGAGATTGAGAATGAATATTGGCACCCCAGGGCCTCCTACTGCTGCAAAGAAACTCCAGATGCATGCACCACCACTATGAGCATCTGGCCTTTATGTGAGTCCTGGGGAATAGGACCTGGGCTGTAAGGCTTTGCAAGCAAGGGCCCTTAACCGCTGAGTTGTTTCTCTAGTCCTATGTAATATGTAATTTTTTTTTTTTGTCTTTTCAAGGTAGAGTGTCACTTTAGCCCAAGATGACCTGAAACTCACTCTGCTGTAATCCCAGGGTGGCCTTGAACTCATGGCAATCCTCTGCCTGCCGGGATTAAAGGCGTGCGCCACCAAGCCCGGTGGGATTGATTTATTTATTTCATTATATATATATACACACACACACACACACACACACGTATTTATTTATTTGCCAGCACCCTGTCAGCGGAACACCACCAGCGCGCCGCCAGGTCGCTCCCGAGGGAGGCCCCGCCCTCGCCCGATCACCTAGCAACCGGACGGCGTCGGTCCCGGCAGGCGCCCCGCTCCGCTCGTGTCTCCGGCGGCCAGTGCCCAGCATGCCCCGCGGTCCGGCGCGCACTACGCGTCCCACAATGCCCTACGGCCCCGCCCCGCTCCGCGGAGACCCCGCCGGGCTGCGCTGCGACCCCTGCCCGCCGCCCACGGCCTGGCGGGCTGTGGAGGTCCGGCGTCATGCGGAGGGGCGAGCGTAGGGCCGCCGGGGGCTCGCGGTCCGAGTCTCCGCCACCCGAGGGCCGCCGCAGCACCGAGTCCGAGGTCTACGACGACGGCACCAACACCTTCTTCTGGTGAGGGGCGGGACGCCGCCACGGGTCGGTCGGGTTGGAGTCGGGGGAGCTCGCTGAGGCCTGGGTCGGTCCGGCGAGCCTAGTGCCGGGGCCCACGGCCGGCGAGCCCGGCGGAGCCCCCTCCTTCCCCGGAGTCGCCTGCGCGCCGAGTGGCTTCGGGAGCAGCCCTTCCAGGCGAACCCTGGTCTCGCTTTTGCGTGCTCGCGACACTCGTGTTTCCACTGGGTGGGGCAGCTGGCGTCCCTTCCCCATGCTTCTTCCCCGTGACAGTGCCCTGAACTGGCCCACTGGGGCATGCATGATGTTATTTCTGCGTGCCAGCTGGAGCGAAGGTACCACTGCCCTTTCCAGTGACTCCTCCCCGACCCCGCACCACGTGGCCCCTTCTTAAGCTTGGGTCAGGAAGCTCCCACTGCTGTTTAGTAAGGGTGGGCTTCTAAGGTGTAGATGCCACTTTTGATGCTCTGTTTGCAGGGCTGTGACACTAGTCTTGGCTGACAGATCTGGGGTGTGGTTCCATGACCTTGGGCTAGTACTTCACCTTTCTTCATGTGTGAGAGAGACAAACCCCACAGGCCAGAAAGCATGCTGCTTAGAGCAAGGGCTTTGCCCTTGCTTTACTGCAGGAGGTTCAATTTCTGCCCAGCTAAGCAACTGGAGTTCCAGGGTGCTGCAGACAGGTGGGCCCAAGGTGCACAAAGAAAGATGCGTATACTGTCGTGAAGGGAGTACTGTGTGATCGCAGCTCTAAGAGAACAGAACAGCCATGGTGTCTGAGAGTACTTCTGACAGTGAGTGAGGGGTGTCTGGCTGGGAGTGATTGGACAATCAATCCAGGGGAAGGTGTCACCACATAGATAGGGACCTCTGCCTCATATCTCTGGTTTGCAAGTGAGAGTGGCAGGTGAAGCTTTGGTGAGATACAGTTGAAGTAGCAAATAGGTATGTTGAGTGTAGGAGACAGCTCTACATCTGGGCCTTACTTATATCAGTACCTTCTCTGGGGTGTGGACCACTTCTGCTGGGAGGTCCAGCCAGCCCTGCTTTGAAAGATAATGCCCTCTGGTGGCTGTGGAGCCATTTGGAGGGAAAGAAGCATGGGGTGCCTCAAGTTACTGGGAGTGTGGCCCCAGCTAGTACCAGTGGACTTCTCTGACCTCTGAGCACCCTTTGGACATTTGGCCTCTGTTAGGTATCCTGCTATGCCCTTCAGACATGAGGGAGGCACCACCCTTTCATAATACAGGTGGTGGCCACTGAAGAGATCCCTGAATGGAATGGCCGAACTACCTTCCTTTGTTTTACATTCATTTACTCATTCAGTTAATCTTCAGCTTATATTTTGGAGACTTCTACTGAATGCCATTACCATCTTAGATGATACAGTAGGTATTAAATAAGAGCTTAAACTGGCACAGTACTGGAACCTGAGAAGCCTTAGAAAGTACTGGCTGAAGGGATGCTGAATGTAGAACCCCAGAAGCTGGGAGCACAGCCTTCCCTCAATACTGTGTAGACTGCAACAGCTTCAAGAAAAACAGGAGCGGGTCTCTTTGGAGGCACTGGCTTGTGACACTAAGGACTTGGCTCACGGGGATGTTTGAGGTACAGATACCTAACCATAGCAGAACTTACCTGTGAGCAGGTTAGAGTAGAGGGGTGCTTTCCAGGAGAGGATGGAGGATGCAGGCTGGCTGGTTTCAGGTACTGCCTTTATGAATCTCCCTCTTCCCTTAACTCTCTTCATGGGCCAGGTCCTTGCTTTTAGGGTTGAGGGAAAGGTGCTTCATGGAGGTGACCAGATGCCTGCTGGGTAAGAATTACTGATACTAGCCAGGCATGGTGGCGCACGCCTTTAATCCCAGAACTCGGGAGGCAGAGGTAGGAGGATCACCATGAGTTCGAGGCCACCCTGAGACTACATAGTTAATTCCAGGTCAGCCTGGACCAGAGTGAAACCCCACCTCGAAAAACCAAAAAAAAAAAAAAAACAACAACCAAAAAATGAGCCTGGCATGGTGGCACATGGCTTTAATCCCAGCACTTGGGAGGCAGAAGTAGGGGGATTGCTGTGAGTTTGAGGCCACTCTGAAACTACATAGTGAATTCCAGGTCAGCCTGAGGTAGAGTGAGGCCCTACCTTGAAAACCAAAAAAAAAAAAAAAAAAAAAAAAAAAAAAAAAGTCTGGGCTGGAAAGATTGCTCAGAGGTAAAAGGAAAAGGTCCTTGTTTGCAAAGTCTGCTGACCCAGGTTCAGTTCTCAGGCCACTCACATAAAGCCACATACAAAAAGTGGGTCTGGTTCTTGTTTGCAGCAAGAGGCCCTGGCACACCCAAATATACACATATGCAAATAAATTTTTTAAAATTAATTTATTTATTTGCAAGCAGAGAGAGAGAAATAGAAGAGAGGCAGACAGAGAGAATGGGCATGCCAGGGCCTCTAGCCACTGCAAACGAACTCCAGATGCATGTGCCCCTTGTGCATCTGGCTTACTTGAGTCCTCGAGAATCGAACCGGGATCCTTTGGCTTCACAGGCAAATGCCTTAACCGCAAAGCCATCTCTCCAGCCCACATGAAAATAATTTTTTAAATTTTATTTATTTATGTATTACAGAAAAAGAGAAATAGACACACAGAGAGTGAGCATGGATGCACCATGGCTTTCTGCCACCACAAATAAGCTCCAGATGCATGTGCCACTTAGTGCATCTGGCTTTCTATGGGTTCTGAGGAATCTAATCCAGGTCCTTAGGTTTTGCAGGCATGTGCCTTAACCACTGAGCAATCTCTCCAACCCTCTCCCCAATTTTTTAGATGGTTACAAAAGGATCTGGGGGATAGCTCAGCAGTTTAAAGGCACTTGATTGCAAGCCTGCCAGCCCAGATTCAAGTCCCTAGTACCCATGTCAAACTAGCCTCACAAAGTGGTACATGTGTCTGGAGTTTGTTTGTAGAAGCAAAAGGTCTTGGTGCACCCATACACACATACTCCACACACATACATATCTATACTCTTCTGTACTTTAGAGATCTATTTTTAAAGTTTTATTTACTTATTTGCAAGCAGAGAGAGATAGAAAAGAGATAGAATGGACATGCCAGGGCCTCAGCTACTGCAAAGGAACTCCAGATGCATATGCCACTGTACATCTGGCTTTACATGAGTGAATCAAACACAGGTTGTTAGGCTTTGCAAGCAAGTGCCTTAACCAATGAACCATTTCTCCAGCCTGAGAATGTTAATAATAAATATTACAGAGAGTGAGCATAGGCAAAGGTTAATCAAAAAAGTATATTTTGGGCCAGGCGTGGTGGCGCACGCCTTTAATCCCAGCACTCAGGAGGCAGAGGTAGGAGGATCGCCATGAGTTCGAGGCCAACCTGAGACTACATAGTTAATTCCAGGTCAGCCTGGGCCAGAGTGAGACCCTACCATGAAACACAAAATAAACAAACAAACAAACAAACAAACAAAGTATATTTTGGTACTGGAGAGATGGCTTAGCAGTTAAGGTGCTTGCCTGCAAAGCCAAAGCACCCAGGTTTGATTCTCCAGGACCCACGTAAGCCAAATGTACAAGGTGGTGCCTGCATCTGGAGTGCATATGTAGTGGTTGGATGCCCTGGTGCACCCATTCTCGTGCTCTGTCTCGTTTTCCCTCTCTCAAATAAATAAATAATAAGATATATTTTGGTTTTGAGGGTTTATTTTTATTTTTTATTTTATTTATTTGAGAGAGAGAGAGACAGACATGCCAGGGCCTCCAGCTGCTGGAAATGAACTCCAGACGCATGTGTCACCTTGAGTATCTGGCTTACGTGGGTCCTGGGGACTCAAACCTGGTCCTTTGGCTTTGCAGGCAAGTGTCTTAAATGCTAAGCCATCTCTCTAGCCCTTGAAGTTTTTTTGAGATGGGGTTTCTTGTATCCCAGGTTGACCTTAAACTCCTGGTTCTCCTGCCTCTACCTCTTTAAGTGCTGAGATCACAGATTAGTGCAACCATGCCCATACTTGGCTTTAAAAAATATTTGTGGAAATGATTTTAGGTTCCAGAATCACCAAAATAAATTTTTTTTTTTTTTTTTTTTTTGGTTTTGCAAGGTAGGGTCTCACTCTGGTCCAGGCTGACCTGGAATTCACTATGTAGTCTCAGGGTGGCCTCGAACTCTCGGCGATCCTCCTACCTCTGCTTCCCAAGTGCTGGGATTAAAGACGTGCGCCACCACGCCCGGCTTTCAAAATAAATTTTTGCATTATCCAAAACCTTAGAATTTTCATTTTCAAAGACAGTTGGAGCTGGGCGCAGTGGCACACACGTGTTAATCCCAGCACTCAGGAGGTAGAGATAGGTGGATTGTTGTGACTTCAAGTCACCCTGAGACTACAGTGAATTCCAGGTCAGCCAGGGCTAGAGAGCAAGACCCTACCTCAAAAAAAAAAAAAAGACAACTGGGCTTCTTTGGAGTGTCTGTGAAGGTTTTAGTTTTTGTTAGCTGCCTGTCAGCCACGGTTCCAGGTAGCAGGGATGCTACTACCATTCATGGTGCCATTCAGTGGGGAGCATCTTGGGGACAGGAAATGCTGAGGGCCACAGACCTAGGCATTGTGTAAAGACAGGTTGTCATACATCTCTAAAAATTGTCTAGAACACTTTGCAAACTCACCTGGAAAGGTCCCTGTGGACATTGCCACCTGTCAGTGCCATTACCTAACCTAACACACCAGGAATGAAATCTGTGGACATTTTGAGAATTTGTATTTTGTGTGTTCTGAGAATCTTGCTACTCGGCGCCCCTAGTGAACCCTCTAGGTAACCAAGGACTGCTATCACCGGTATGTCCTAAGTAGGTTTTCTCTTCTGCAGCCTCAAGAGTACTTGTGTGATCTTAGATGCCTTGGGTTTCTGGAAAGTGTCTTTCTCAGTCACTGTAGGTTAGGGCTTGTCCAAACTGGCCCACATCTGGGAAGTATGGCTTGCCATTTGTTTCTGGTCAACAGGACAGAAGAGCCAATGTCACAGTTTAGGAGCCATAGGCCTGGGGCAAGCCCTATTCCTTTCTTGGCAATGCCATCATGTTTCCCCTGTTGATCTTGGTAGGCCTGCCTTCCTACCCACTTGGGGTGGTGAGCATGGTCATTTCTAGGGAGGAACAGCAACTGGGTATTTTCCACTTGTGGCAGGAAACCAGCTTGTCCTCATACCCGCCCCCTGGCAGTGACTAGAGTCCCAGGATTTATACAGGCCAGCTCTCATCTAGTGCCTGATCATGAGACAGAGACCTTCCCAGTGTCTGCCTACACCAGGGAGGAGCAGGGAGGCAGCATTACTCAGATGTGGCATCTTGGAAGAGGCAAGGCACCTTCTGTGTGTTGACACAAGAGTGGTATGAGAGCTCAACAAGAGCAGTGAGGTGGAACTTACTTGCCAACAGCCATTGATTTCAACAGTTCTGAAGTCTGTCCTGCTCAGTCTGTTTTGCTGGTGCCCTTCCTCTGGGTCCTCCTTCCTGCTTCGGCTTTCCCAGGGTCAGGGGAGGCCAGATACTTGGTGACTACTTGAATAATGGTGTGAACATTTATCCCAATGACAAAATGCTGTTTATTTTTCCAATGTTCATAGTGTATTTAGAGAGAGTGGAAAGATAGTGCTCCCTTTCGAAGTTGGAAATGATCTGGATTGCTCCATCCACTTAAAAATCTGTGGGAAAGAGTGGGGCGTGGTGGCACATGCCTTTAATCCCAGCGCTTGGGAGGCAGAGATAGGAGGATCGCTGAGAGTTCAAAGCCACCCTGAGACTACATATGAATTCCAGGTCAGCCTGGGCTACAGTGAGACCCTACCTCCAAAAAACAGAGCCGGGCGTGGTGACGCAGGCCTTTAATCCCAGCGCCCAGGAGGCAGAGGTAGGAGGATCGTCATGAGTTCGAGGCCACCCTGAGACTACATAGTTAATTCCAGGTCAGCCTGGGCTAGAGTGAGACCCTGCCTCGAAAAAAAAAAAAAAAAAAAAAATCTGTGGGAAGATCATTATATGAATGAGAAGTACCACTAAAAAAACCAAAGGGGGGTGCTGGAGAGATGGCTTAGTGGTTAAGGTGCTTGCCTATGAAGCAAAGGATTCTGGTTCAATTCTTCAGGACTCACGTAAGCCAGATGCACAAGGGGGCACATGCATCTGGAGTTCGTTTGCAGTGACTGGATGCCCTGGCACACCCATTCTCTCTCTCTCTTTATCTCTGTCAAATAAATAAATAAATTTTTTAAAAAAGAAAGAAAGAAACCAAAGGGCTGAAGTCATCTTTTAAATTTTTTTTTTTTTTTTTTTTTTTTTGTTTTTCGAGGTAGGGTCTCACTCCGGCCCAGGCTGACCTGGAATTAACTATGTAGTCTCAGGGTGGCCTCGAACTCATGGCGATCCTCCTACCTCCGCCTCCCAAGTGCTGGGATTAAAGGCATGCGCCACCATGCCCGGCATCTTTTAAAATTTTTAGGGCTGGAGAGATGACTTAATGGTTAAGGTGCTTGCCTACAAAGCCAAAAGACCCAGGTTCAATTCTCCAGGACCCATGTAAGCCAGATGCACAAGGTGGCACATACATCTGGACTTCATTTACAGCGGTTGGAAGCCCTGGCATGCCAATTCTCTCTCTCTCAAATAAATAAATAAATTTTATTCATGTGGGCATGGTGGTGCATGCCTTTAATCCCAGTACTCAGGAGGCAGAGGTAGGAGGATCACTGAGTTCAAGGCCAGTCTGGAACTACAGAGTGAGTTCCAGGTCAGCCTGAGCTAAAGTGAGACTCTCTCTGCCTTGAAAAACAAACAAACAAAAATTTATTTACATGTGTGTATTTATGGGCATGTCAGGGTCTCTTGCTACTATCAACAAATGCGACATGGTTGCGGGAATTGAAACCAGGCTGGCAGGCTTTGCAAACAAGTACCTTTAACTGCTGAACCATCTCCCCAGACCCTAAAGTCCTTTTTATATATTATTTATTTATTTACAAGGAAAGAGAGAGAGAATGGGCATGCCAGGGCCTCTTGCCACTGCAGATGAACTCCAGATACATGCACCAATCTGTCTATCTGACTTTATGTGAGTACTGAGGAATCAAACTCAGGCCACCAGACTTTGTAAGCAAGATCCTTAACTGCTGAGCCATCTTTCCAGCCCCTGTAAATCAATCAATCTCTCTCTCTCTCTCTCTCTCTCTCTCTCTCTCTCTTTTTTAAAGGTAGGGTCTCGTTCTAGCCCAGGCTGACCTGGAATTCATTATGTAGTCTGAGGGTGGCCTTGAACTCACAGCAGTTCTCCTACCTCTGCCTCCTGAGTGTTGAGATCGAAGGTGTGTGCCACCACACCAAGCTCAGAGTCACTTTGAAGATCTAGGTGTTTAAATTTATGTTAGTCACATGATCATACCTGCCTAGGCTGTGGGTAGTATGCATAGATGCCTCTAGTTCTCATGGGATGCTCAGCCCTGTCCTGTGCTGGTTGACTAGGTGTGTCTCATGAGTACTTGGCGAAGCTCTACCTCCTCTGATGCTGAACTATGTGTTTTTTGGATTCAGGCGTGCCCACACCTTAACTGTGCTGTTCATCCTTACCTGTGCACTGGGCTACGTGACTCTCCTGGAAGAAACGCCTCAGGACACAGCTTACAACACTAAGAGGTAACCACACCAGTGTGGAGGGTATTGTCCTAGCAATGCTCTGTTTGGCCAGTGCTGCTACCCCTTCCTTGTGCTACCTCCCATGGCTCCTCTTGCCCAGAGGCTGGACACTAGGACCCAGGGGTGCATGTCACCTTTCAAGTGAATGTGATATGTAATAGGCTGCTTCCCTAGCTGATGGTTCTATAGTGGTGTTGATCCCAACACTTCTTAATATTTAAACCATCATAAGAGGCCAGGTGGACATTTGATGAACACCTGTGACCTTCTCACGATTCTCCAGAGCAGTCAGGTCGAAAGGCTGTCCTTGCTACAGGTTGGCAGGTTCCAAGGCCAGTCCTAAGTGTGCAGGGACAAGCTGCTCTCTCCCATTGCTCTTCTGATCCTTGTACCTGAGGGTCTGCCCAGAAAAGCCAGCTGCCATTGTCAGTGCCCAGGCCCCACTTGCTCTGGTGGGAGGTCTGGAAAGGAGACCAGAGAGGGATTTGGTGGGGGCAGAGGGAGATGTTAGAGGCCTGTTGAGGTTTCAAGTCGGCCCTGATTGCTGACCCACATGCTTGTGGGACCTCCATGGTTGTGATACATCTAGACCAGCACTTTGTTTTTGAAAAATGAGGGTCTTCGTGTTAGCTGTAAGAATTGAATGGGGTAATAGTGTGTGTGGTATAGACATGAGGTTATGGTTATACTCCTTCCCCATATCTGTGGGCCCTGTGAAAGTGACCACATCACACCAAGTAGCTTACCATCAATGTGATAGGCTCCAGGACACAAGGGTACCCAGCCTGTCTGGGACACATCAGAGCCACCCACAGTGGGCCTTGCATTGAAGCTTATGTCTCTGTGTACAGGGAAGGCACTTCTGGTAAAAAGTTGCTGTGATAGCCAGGTGTGGTGGTGCATACCTTTAATCCCAGCACAGGAGAAGCAGAGGTAGGAGGATTACCATGAGTTCAAGGTCAGCCTGGGCTAGAGCAAGAAACTACCTGGAGGGAAAAAAAAAGTTTCTGTCAGTCTGCTGGGCCTGAAGGCTCCCATCTTTCCTCATGACATAGGCAGCCTCTCCTCCCTGTTGTCCCTGCTGTTCCTGGCCCATATTCTACGCTTTCCTCCCTGCTCACTGACTTATTGCTCCCAGACTCGCCAGCCCTTCTCCAAACCACTACATCTGGCCTGACCTTTACTGGCACCTCCTTGCTCTTACCTGCAGGCCTGCTAGTCCCTCTCTACTTTCTTAGAAAGACCCCTTTCCCTCCCAGAGTTCACAGCTTGGTCCTATAGGTTCAGCATGTTCATGGGGAGCTGAGCCAGTAGTGCATGAGGAGTTTGCATTGTCTGGGCCCCTGAACAGAGCACATTCTGCCCTCACTGTCCTGGTACCAGCAAAGGGGTCTCCTGGGCACATTGGCCCCTAGGGTGTGGAGGTAGTAGGCTCATAGCAGGTGCCTGCATCTGCATAGAAGGAATTACCAAGTAGGACTGGGTCTTAGTTGGGTCTGGTGGCTCACATCTATAATCCCAGCAGTTGGAATACTGAGGTAGGATCAGGAGTTCAAGATCATCTCCAGTACATATCATGTTCAAGACCAGCCTGGACTACATGAGACTCTGTCTCAACAAACAAAAACATCTGGGTCTGTTGAGTTTCTGTGACTCCATTTGTGGGCACCTGGGCATTGAGGGTCTGTATCATCTGCTAGACACAGCAGGAGTGAAGTCCCAAGAAATGGGACCTGGCCACACCTCAGAAGGTGTTAACCTCCCCAAATAGAAGTTTCTGCACATGGGAACTAAAATTAGCTAGAGATGCTCAACTCCAGTATCCCTGGGCTAGAGTTGTCACAGAGTATACCCTCCCTCTGAAGAGCAAGCCCATGCAAGGGTGTTCCCCAAGGTTGTCACTATACACCTGCCAGGTGAGTTATAGAGCCATTGTTCTCTCAATACTTGGGTCCTGTTGTTGACACTGGGTGACCCAGATCCAGAGTGGCCAGACCCAAAAACCCCCAAGCTTAAGAGGAAATGCTATAGACCTTTTTTTTCGTTTTGTTTTGTTTTTCGAGGTAGGGTCTCACTCTAGCTCAGGCTGACCTGTAATTCACTATGTAGTCTCAGGGCGTCCTCGAATTCACAGTGATCCTCCTACCTCTGCCTCCCAAATGCTGGGATTAAAGGCGTGCGCCACCACGCCCGGCAGCATGGTCCCTTTTCACCCAGCACTGACCTCACTGGAGTGTCCCACTGCCATCTCCAGAGGACACTAGACATCTGTCTCTTATTCTTGGTCATCCTTGTTCTTCTTCAAGAGCATGAAGGAAGCCAGGCATGGTAGCGCACACCTTTAATCCCGTCACTTGGGAGGCAGAGGTAGGAGGATCACTGTGAGTTCAAGGCCACCCTAGGATTACATCGTGAATTCTAGGTCAGCCTGGACTAGAGTGAGACCCTACCTCGAAAAACAAAAAAAAAAAAAAAAAAAAAAAAAAAAAAAAAAGATGAAGGAGCTGCCCTGTAATTCTGCTGGTGGAACCTTAAATCTCAAATTCTTCTTTTTGGTTTTTCAAAGTAGGATCTCACTCTAGCCCAGGCTGACCTGGAATTTGCTATGTAGTCTCAGACTGGCCTTGAACTCACAGTGATCCTCCTACCTCAGCCTCCCAAATTTTGGGATTAAAGACATGTGCCACTCATACCTGGCTGCTGCTTCTTTTTTTTCTTTAAATATGGAACACTTCACAAATTTGTGTGTTATCCTTGCCTAGGGGCCATGCTAATCTCTGTATTGCTTCAATTTTAGTATATGTGCTACTGAAATGAGCACTGTTTTTGTGTTTTTTTTTAAATATTTAGGGCTGGAGAGATGGCTTAGGGGTTAAGGCACCTGCCTCCTAAGCCTAAGAATGCTGGTTCTAATCTCCAGCAGTTCCAATCTCCAGGTCCCACATTTAGCCAGTTGCAAAGTGACGCGAGGGCGCAATGCCGCACTTGATTTCATTTGCAGCAGCTGAGAGGCTGCTGGTGCGTCCATCTCTATCTGTCTTCCTCTCCCTCTCTCTCTGTCTCTCTCTGTCTGTCTCTCTCTAAAAAAAAAAATTAGTTTTATTTATTTACTTGAGAAAGAGAGAAGCAGAGAGAGAGAGACTGAATGGGTGCGCCAGGGCCTCCAGCCACTGCAGTGAACTCTAGATACATATGCAACCTTGTGCATATGGCTTACGTGGGTCCTGGGGAATCGAACCTCGGTCCTTTGGCTTTGCAGGCAAGGGCCTTAACTGCTATGCCATCTTCCCAGCCCCATTTTTTTTTTTCAAGGTAGGGTCATGCTCTAGCCCAGGCTGACCTGAAATTCACTATGTTGTCTCAGGCTGGCCTCAAACTCACAGTGATCCTCCTACCTCTGCTTCTTGAGTGCTGGGACTAAAGGCATGTGGCACCATGCCCAGTTCCCATGTCCATTCTTATCAACCCCCCTGGATTTGCTCAGTTCTTACCAGGAACCCTATGTTGGCCAAGGTGAATCTTCCTGCCCAGGCTCCTTGGGGTGTGTAGGAAGCTGCTGGACTGGCTGTTTTCATTACATGGGAGCTTAATGCCCTTAGGGCAGGTTTTGTGTGTACAATACACAGATGTGATACTAGTAATGGAATCTATGGCCTTGATTGTGCTAGGCAAACATTTTACCATAGAACCACAGTCCCAACTCCAACTTGTGTTTTAAGAATCAATATTTACATTGTTAAGATAAAAATTTGGAAAATCTATTTTTGTTAGGTTTTTAATCTCAGTTTGTGAATTTTGTTTTTGAGATGGAGGTTTCACTGTGTTGCCTGGAGTTCTTGAACTTCTGAGCTCAAGAAATTCTTCTGGCCGGGTTGGCGCAGCCTTCCCAGCACTGAGGATCAGCAAGGCCACCCTGAGACTACATAGTTAATTCCAGGTCAGCCTGGGCCAGAGTGAGACCCTATAAACAAAAAAAAAAAAAAAAAAAAATTCTTCTGCTTTGTTTTTTATACAGCTTGTTTTTCTCAAATCAACTTTATTAGCTATAATTTAATGCATTTCCTTTTTTGTTTAAAATGTTTTTATTAGCCAGGTGTGGTGGCACACGCCTTTAATCGTAGCACTTGGGTGGCAGAGGTAGGAGGATCACCGTGAGTTGGAGGCCACCCTGAGAATACATAGTGAATTCCAGGTCAGCCTGGGCTAGAGGGAGACCCTACCTCAAAAAAAACCAAAAAACAAAATAAAATGTTTTTATTTATTTATTTGCAAGAAGAGAGAGAGAATGATTGGGCATATCAGGGCCTCTTGGTACTGCAAAGGCACTCCAAATGCATGTGCCACTTTGTGCATTTGGCTTTATGTGAGTACTAGGGAATCAAACCTAGGCTGGCAGGCTTTGCAAGTAAACGTCTTTATTTGCTAAGTAATCCCGCCAGCCCAAATTTAATGCATTTCTTTTTTTTTTTCCTTTGGTTTTTTGAAGTAGTGTCTCACTCTAGCCCAGGCTAACCTGGCTGGAATTTACTATGTAGTCTCAGGGTGGCCTCAAATTCACAGCAATCCTCCTACCTTTGCCTCCCAAGTGCTGGGATTAAAGGATGTTGTCTCAGGCTGGCCTCAAACTCACAGTGATCCTCCTACCTCTGCTTCTTGAGTGCTGGGACTAAAGGCATGTGGCACCATGCCCAGTTCCCATGTCCATTCTTATCAACCCCCTGGATTTGCTCAGTTCTTACCAGGAACCCTATGTTGGCCAAGGTGAATCTTCCTGCCCAGGCTCCTTGGGGTGTGTAGGAAGCTGCTGGACTGGCTGTTTTCATTACATGGGAGCTTAATGCCCTTAGGCAGGTTTTGTGTGTACAATACACAGATGTGATACTAGTAATGGAATCTATGGCCTTGATTGTGCTAGGCAAACATTTTACCATAGAACCACAGTCCCAACTCCAACTTGTGTTTTAAGAATCAATATTTACATTGTTAAGATAAAAATTTGGAAAATCTATTTTTGTTAGGTTTTTAATCTCAGTTTGTGAATTTTGTTTTTGAGATGGAGGTTTCACTGTGTTGCCTGGAGTTCTTGAACTTCTGAGCTCAAGAAATTCTTCTGGCTCAAGAAATTCTTCAAGGCCACCCTGCCTTAGCCAGGTCAGCCTGAACAGCTGAGACCCTACCTCTATTCTTCTGGGCAGCTGGGACTATGGGCATGGGCTATTATACAGCTTTGTTTTTCTTCTCAAATCAACTTTATTAGCTATAATTTAATGCATTTCCTTTTTTGTTTAAAATGTTTTTATTAGCCGGGTGTAGTGGCACACGCCTTTAATCGTAGCACTTGGGTGGCAGAGGTAGGAGGATCACCGTGAGTTGGAGGCCACCCTGAGAATACATAGTGAATTCCAGGTCAGCCTTGGCTAGAGGGAGACCCTACCTCAAAAAAAAAAACCAAAAACAAAATAAAATGTTTTTATTTATTTATTTGCAAGAAGAGAGAGAGAATGATTGGGCATATCAGGGCTTCTTGGTACTGCAAAGGCACTCCAAATGCATGTGCCACTTTGTGCATTTGGCTTTATGTGAGTACTAGGGAATCAAACCTAGGCTGGCAGGCTTTGCAAGTAAACGTCTTTATTTGCTAAGTAATCCTGCCAGCCCAAATTTAATGCATTTCTTTTTTTTTTCCTTTGGTTTTTTGAAGTAGTGTCTCACTCTAGCCCAGGCTAACCTGGCTGGAATTTACTATGTAGTCTCAGGGTGGCCTCAAATTCACAGCAATCCTCCTACCTTTGCCTCCCAAGTGCTGGGATTAAAGGTGTGTGTCACCACGCCTGGCTTAATGCATTTCTTTTAAAAAATGTTTGTTTATTTATTTATTTATTTGCCAGCAGAGAGAAAGAGAATGGGCATGCCAAGGCCTCCTGCCAGTGCAAAAAAAACTCCAGATGCATGTTCCATCTTGTGCATCTGGCTTTATGTGGGTACTGGGGAATTGAACCTGGGTCGTTAGACTTTGCAAGCAAGCCTCTTTAATAGCTGAGTCATCTTTCCAGTCTGGGTCTCTTGCCACTGCAAAAGAAGCTCATCAGGCTTTATGTTGCTGGGGAACTAAACCTAGGTGTGGATGTCAAGCTAGTTTACAACAGATTAATCTTTGCCCAGGCTAAGCCTGGGGACATGGAAAACTGCACCTTGGGTGGAATTCCTAGGACACAAGGAATTCATCCGCTTCTCCAAAGATTTCCTGATAAACATAAGTCAACAATTGGTAATCTTAGCTGATGCAAACTTGTGATTTGTCTTATGTTTAGACTCTCCATATCTTTTACTTCCTGAAACTGTCAATAAAAGCTGCCAGTAAAGTCAGGACAGGGCTTCATTTCAGAGGGAACCCCTAGCCCTCCTTCTAATTATATTTTCTGTGTTGCATGTTCATTTCGTGTCCTACTAGGCACCACGAGACTTTGCCAGCAGCCAGGCTGGCAGGCTTTGCAAGCAAGTGCCTTTAACCACTGAGCCATCTCCTCAGCCCTTCCCTGCATTTTTAGTGTTCACCATTAAAAAGGTGTTTTTTTGTTGTTGTTGTTTTGTTTTTTTTTGTGAAAGGGATGGGCAGGATCTTGCTATATAACTCACACTGACTAGTAAGCCCAGGCGGGTCTTGAATTTAAGATGCTCCTGTATCAAACTCCTGAGTGCTAAGATTACAGGTATGTGGCATTATATCTGGCTTTTAAATCTGTGCATAGAATACAGTTTATTAACTATAAGGGTGAGAGGACCTGGATTCCCCAGGTCACATGGATGATTAACTGTGAGCAACCACGTGGCAGAATTCACTAAGCAAAGCAACCCTAGACTTACGAAAGCAGAACACGTGGTATGAGACCTACAACTGCCTGAGGCCAGCAGTGTGTGCATCCCAAACTCACTGGGCTATAACTTTATTAGAAATGCATTAAATTTGCCTGGTGTGGTGGCACATGCCTTCAATCTAGCAGAGATAGGAGGATCACCATGAGTTCTAGGTCACCCTGAGACTACATATTGAATTCCAGGTCAGCCTGGGCTGGAGTGAGACCCTACCTTGAAAAACAAACAACAACAACAACAAAAAAAAGCCATTAAATTAAGGTTGGAGAGATGGCTCAGCTGTTAAGATGCTTACCTACATAGCTACAGCCCAGGTTCAATTCCCAAGTACCCACGAAAAGCCAGATGTACACATGAGTTTATGGGGACACCTAATTCAAACCACACAGTTGCCAAAAATTGGGAGCAGCCAAGGTGCCTTTCAGTAAGTGAGTAGTTGGATAGATTGTGGCATATGCACGCAGTGGAATAATTTATACAGCGATAGAAAGAAACAAGCCATTAAATCAAGAAGACAGGAGTCATAAATGCATATTCCCAAGTAAAGGAAACCAGGTGATAAGACTGCATCCAAAGCCGGGTGTGGTGATGCCTACCTATACTAACATTTGGGAGGCTGAGACAAAAGGATTGTGCATTCAAGGCCAGCCTGGGCTACAGAGCAAGACCTTGTCTCAAACAAAAAGAAAAGGCTGCATATTGCCTGTTGCATACTGGTAACATTCAGGGAAAGGTGAGATTACACAACGTTGAGCAGACTGAGGTCTTCAGTGATTTTTCAGGAGAGGGAAGAGAACTGGAGGGAGCTTATGGTATTCATATGGCAGTGAGACTGCTCTGTGATACTGTAATGATGAACACACAACATGCCTTTGTCAGGATTAGGGAACAACACATAGAGTAAGTAAGAGTGCATATATCTGGAGTTTGTTTGCAGTGGCTAGAGGCCCTGGCATGCCCATTCTCTCTTCTCTGTCTCTCTCTACTTGCAAATAAATTAAAAAGAAATAGATGATTGATTGATTGATTGATTGATAGATTGATTGATTGATTGATTTTCCTTAGGTACTAGGGAGGTAGGGACTATAAGAAAGTGAAGAGATGCTGGGCGTGGTGGCGCATGCCTTTAATCCCAGCACTTGGGAGGCAGAAGTAGGAGGATCACCGAGAGTTCGAGGCCACCCTGAGACTAAATAGTGAATTCCAGGTCAGCCTGAGCCAGAATGAGACCCTACCTTGAAAAAACCAAAAAAAAAAAAAAAAAAAAAAAAAAAAAGAAAGAAAGTGAAGAGAGCTGGGCGTGGTGGTACACACCTTTAATCCCAGCACTTGGGAGGCAGAGGTAGGATTGCCAAGAGTTCAAGACCACCCTGAGACGACATAGTGAATTCCAGGTCAGCCTGGACTAGAGTGAGACCCTACCTCGAAAAACCAGAAAAAAGAAAGAAAGAAAGAAAGAAAGAAAGAAAGAAAGAAAGAAAGAAGGAAGGAAGGAAGGAAGGAAGGAAGGAAGGAAGGAAGAGAGCCGGGCGTGGTGGTGCACGCCTTTAATCCCAGCGCTCGGGAGGCAGAGGTAGGAGAATCGCCAAGAGTTCGAGGCCACCCTGAGACTACATAGTTAATTCCAGGTCAGCCCGGACCAGAGTGAGACCCTACCTTGCAAAATCAAAAAGAAAGAAAGGAAAAAGAGGGAGGAGGGGGAGGGAGGAGAAGGGAAGGGATGAGAGAAGAGAAGAGGAACTGCACAGAGCCCACAGTGACTGAAGGAGCCTATGGGTGCCTGTACTGTTGGATGTCTGATTGTGTGATAAATGCTGGAAATCAGTGGACTGGACAAGTCACCAAAGGTCAGGGCTAGCAGGTGGTTACAAGTAGAAATGTATATGCTGTCTGTAAATCTGTAATACTTCAGCCTCCCATATCTACCTGTTTCACAATGGAGGAGTTAACCATCCTCTTTTTTTTTTTCCCTCCTCTTGAGGTAGAGTCTCGCTGACTGGGAATTCACTATGTAGTCTCAGGGTGGCCTTGAACTAACAGCAGTTCTCCTACCTCTGCCTCCCAGATTAAAGATGTGAGCCACCATGCCCAGCTATAACCAACCTTTGATTGAAACATTTGGAAAAAATTGTACACTTTCCCTTTGTGGATTGTGCAGTGTGACAGTTCTGTATGTAACATGATGGCTGTGCATTCAGCGTGATAGCTCCATATATAGCATGAGGGCCCTGTATGTAGTATCTTTTACATATGAAGCATAACATGCACTTTAAAGATGATTGAAAGTACATTTAAAATATGTGTAGTTTATATGCAAATATCACTTCATATAAAGGACTTAAGGTTCACAGATTTTCATGTCTTTGGAGGATGCTGAAATCTAAACCCAGTACATACTACAGTGATATTGTATATTGTGGGCCCAGGTGAGTACAGGTAAGTGTGTGTGCTGTTTTCTGAACTTAGGGCCAGAGCCAGCCTCACCCTAGTGGCAGTAAGCACATCTAGCATCTAGATCTTGGCTTCTAGTATTCTCCAGTGGGAAAACCATGCTCCCTGGAGCAGTGGTTGAGCTTGGGGTAAGAAAGGCCCAAGACGGGCCCAGAGCTTCCTGTCTTGCCAGAATATCAGGAACTCAGAAAAGCAAAACAAAGTTCACATGACATACTGTATCAAAGCAATAGAGGGACCAAAGTGCTCAGATGAACAATTTGAGTAACAAAATTAGTAGTGTTGGAACATAACCTGAAGTCTGAAATTAATATCCATGAGTCCATGCTGAAATAAGTAATTAAATCAATAAATGGAGGTGAAGGACAGAAAAATCACACATTATTCCTGAGGAGAAAGTGCTAAACCCTTCTTTAATCCCTCCTTCCCCAGATCTCAGCATAGGAAAGGAGTTGCTCTACAGTGGAGACCTAACAGGCACACTTGACAATCACAGATCAGATTGACAGTGGGGGACTTTCTATGTGGTGACCAGAGGACTTTTGCCCCTGAGGTCTTTCTTCTCAAACCCATAGCCCCAGTCTGAGAACGAGGAAAACAGCATGCAAATCTGGACAGAGGGAAACCCTCACCTAGACTGGCCAGTCCTGCTCATTAGAAGCAGCTGTTACATATGCATCATTACTGCATCATGTTAGGAGCTCCTTTTGTCTGAGGAGATGTGCTGACCCAGTGCCGTGTGGGACCCTGGACAAAGGAGGACTGGGGGGGAAGAAATAGGAGTAGAGTGTGATCTTTATTTGGCGGAAGATTTATTTGGAAAATGTAAGTTTTTTTTTTTTTTAAGTTACTTCCTTCAATAATTCTTATAACTTGGCCTTCTAAATTGTCCTGCATATGCAAAGTGTAGCTGTGGTCAAGTTCCCATACCACCCAGCCTAAGTAAGTGACAGCATATCACCTCATACCACTGAGTGACTCTGTGGCTGAGGCACCCTGATGGGTGTCACACAGGCTTGTCTCCTCTCCGGTGAGCAGAGTGGTGGCCTCACTTCACCAGGATTCTCTTTATTTCTATCCTTTTGGAGGTAGGAGACTATTTTTCTGCTTAATGGTATGGTATAGCTTTCCTCTCTAGCAGTAGAAGGCAGCTGAAATGGGCCTCTGTCTTGCTTGAAGAAACTCTTTGAGGTGCCCCTGCAAGGTACCTTTCCCATCTCCCACCTCCCTGATGCTTCTGTGACAGTGTCTCCTCCCTATTGAGCTGAGCTGAGCTGAGCAATAAGGGCTCTTAGCCACAGTGGTATGGAGACTGGTCCAGAAACTCACATGTACCTTGGAAAGCACAAATGTCCTGCCAAGGTCCGGATCCTCATCCTGGCTGCACAGGGAGGGCAGGTATCCCTCAGTCTTCTGAGCTTGTGCCAGCCATCCCAAGAGGACATGACCTCAAGACACCGTGTCAAGTAAAACAGATGGAGAGGGACTCTTAGCCAGGGGCAGATGTGGCTGATGCTGGTGCTCCTGTAAATACCTGTCTGAACTGACCCTCGGCAGAGACAGGAGCCTTCCAGCTGCAGCCAATTCTGAGAGCCCCAGGGCCCTCCCCTGCTGTGGCACAATCCTGGATCACTCCTAGGGTCACAGTTCTCCACCCATACCCTGTGTTGTTAGTGTTTGGTATGCTTGTAGGTAGTGCACTTCCCTTCTATGGCTCTAAGAGCCTGTTGGTGTTGGAGGAGGTGAGCCCACAAGACAAGAGCTCTCTCTAGGAAGACCTCTGCTGCTTGTCCTAACATCTTACAGGGGTTTCTGAGTCCTGGTCTTTATGTATGTAAGTGCATTGGTGGTGACACTGGAAACTGTAACTTATGAGCAGCCACTGAACACAAGAGTGTCTGAAAAGAGTGTACTGCCTGTGGGTCATCAGAGCTGGACAGGCAGCCACATGCCATGAGGTTGAATAATCCAGTGTGGACCAACCTCCTGCCAAGTAGCTGTCAGACTGAGGCCCAGTCCAGAATTGTTTCCTCCTTCCCTGCTTCTGGGTGCCAGGGACTAGCCACAGTGGGTTCCATGGGGGTCCCTTCTGCCTCCCACCTCTACCTGGGAGAAGCTTACGCACACTGAGGGGCTGTTTGTTCTTTATTTGCAGAGGTATTGTGGCCAGTATTTTGGTTTTCTTATGTTTTGGAGTCACACAAGCCAAAGACGGGCCATTTTCCAGACCTCATCCAGGTAACTTGCCATTTCTTTTTTCCATGTGTGCCACATGGTCTTTCTGTCCTGAGCAGCTGCTCTGTGTCTGTGCTTCAGGGTGTGACTGTCCTGTCCTCCCCCTACCAGCAGCCCCTGCCCTTACTGCAGGGAAAACTGGAGCTCAAGGTTACTACCATAGCTTGTCCATCTCTTTGTCCAACTGCAAGGATCTTTTCCACCTCTTGCTCCTCACTTACCCTTGTGCTTCCTGCACTAACTAGTGCCCCAGAGCTATGGGAGGAGTCAGGGCTAAGGAGCTAGGGGTGGTTACTAGATGTTCTCTGTTTCCATCACCTTCTACCCTGAGTTCTGACAAATCCTTGGCATCAGAATGCCCCTTGTGAACCTCAGTTAGAAGGCACTGGCCACCTTCCTGCTCCCCAGGGCTCAGGTGAAGGAGGTCACCCGTGGCTGCAGCTATGTTAATTCCCTCTGGGTCACAACATAGTGATTAGAAACATTTCTTTTTGTCTCAGGAGTGAGAATTGTGTAAATATAGAATCTATTTCTTAAATGTTTTTTAATAACCGCTATTAAATATTGATGTGTTTGGTCTGTATATAGTAATGGATTCCAAGCAGTACTGCCTCAGCCTCCTGAGTAGCAGGGACAATAAGCATGTGCCACGCGTCACTGCTTTTTTCTTTTTTTAATTTTTTTTTTAATTTTTAGAGAGAGCGACAGAGAATTGATATGCCAGGGCCTCAGCCACTGCAATCGAACTCCAGATGCTTGCCTCACCTTTGTGTCTCTGGCTAACATGGGATCTGGAGACTAGAACATGGGTCCTTAGGTTTCATAGGCAGGCGGCTTAACCACTAAGCCATCTCTCCAGCCCTTCACTGCTCTTTTGTATGGACCTTTATTTTTTCTCTCACTCTGTTGCCCAGACTATTTTCTTCACTCCTACTAATTTTCTAGTACATTAGACAGTGTTTTGAAAAATTAGGCAATCGTGAGTTTTTGTAATCTGCGTGTACTTATCTGATTATTTGTTTAATAAATCATTGTAGGAACAGAAATAGAAGATTAGCAATGAGCATATTAGCCTTCTAGAGTGGGGTGTGTCCATCCAGAGTCAGTGCCGAGGCCAGGACCAAGGCTCTCCTGTGCCCCAGAAGCTCTAAGCAGTGTCCTTCAGGAACTCAAGCACAGAATGTGATTGCTGTGGATGGCTAAGGGTGGCTATGCAGCTTCAGGAGGTCTCCTTCTGAGCCCAACTGGACTTACCTCAGAAGGGTTTGACTGCTAACTGCACCATAGAAAAGGAAAGTAATGGTTTAAAAAGCACCCAAAAACATGGTGAAAAGTTAAGTGCTCATTGGGTTAACTAGAAGAGATCTGTAAGCCCAACCAATGAGGTACTCCTCCTGGGTGCCACATTACAGTGGCCATGATGGACAGGGCCATACTGGCCTATAGGCAGCAGCTTGCCCCTGGGCAGTGGGAGTGACTCTGGAAGATCTTCATCTTCTTTAGTTTCCCACCAGCCACAGATCTGGTTCAAAGGATTTTGAATGCCAGGCATGGTGATGCACACCTTTAATCTTAGCACTTGGGAAAGCAAAGATAGAAGGATCACTGTGAGTTTTAGGCTAACCTGATACAACATAGTGAATTCCAGGTCAGCCTGAGCTAGAGCGAGACCCTACCTCAAAAAACCATAAAAGGATTTTGAAACTTCCAGAAGCTCCTTACAGGGATTCTTTGTGCTGTTTGAGCAGCTCTCCTCTGTTCATCTCACTGTTGGCATGCATGCTCACCTCTGAGTTACTTGGAGCTCTGCTCTGTCTCTCCTAAACTGGAAAGTTTAGTGTGCTTTTCGTAAGTTCCGGGCTTCTTCACCACTCTTTGCCTATTCATGTAGGAAGTCTTTTCCTGAGCCACCTTTCTCCTTATGTTATGTTGATTCACTGAGTAGGGAACCTTTAAACCCTCCAGTCAGACAGAAGGCATGTGACATGGCTGAGAAGTCTGCAAATAGCACACTGGAAGGGACAAAATAAAGATGCTGCACTCCAGAAAAGGGTTCCCTGCTCTGCCAGTCTCCTCACCCCTAGTCAGACTTTCCTGTGGCCATTAACAACCTGGCCTCATTAAAGCAGCAGCAATGAGGCTCCAGCAGACCTGTCTGGGGAGTTGTATTATTTGGAAACTAATTGGCTGTAATTTCAGGTGTAGCCCTTTGAAGCAGGTCTTGGCCCTTTTAGACACAGCCTCCTTCCCTGATCCAATTTTATTTTTTTGTCTGTGTGCAGTGCTAGAGGTTGAACCCAGGGCCTCATGCATGCTAGGGAAATATTCAACTACTGAGCTATATCTCCAGCCCCTTTGCTGGTTCTTACTTCATCTGTGGCTCTCCAAATGCTGAGGTTTCTGATGCCCCAGCATTGCTGAGACTGTGCTCTTCCCTCAGATTTGATGTTTCATTGGACAGGGGCACTAGCATCAGGGCCACCAATACCAGGGGTCACTGGAGTTGTTTGAGGAGGTATGAAAGAAACATAGAGGGCAAAGGCAGCTTGACATTTAAGTGTGAGCAAGGAATTAGGGATGGTGCAGTTTCTGATTTGGGCTCTCACTGGGAAGGAGGATATGAGAAACAAAAGAGACAAGTTTAGTCTCAGAGCTGGGGACATAAGAATCACCTGTCCAAGATGTTAGCTGTAGATGTCTGCCTCTTCTCTTAAGAGAGACTTCCAGGACTAGAGAAAAGGCTCAACGGTTAAGGCACTTGCCTACAAAGCCTAAGGACCGTAGTTCAATTCCCCAATATCCCCGTAAAGCCAGATGCATAGTGGTGCATGCATCTAGAGTTTGTTTGCAGTGGTTGGAGGCCCTGGCACGCCCATTCTCTCTCTTCTGTCCCTCTCTTTCTCTCTCTGCTTGCAAATAAATAAATAAATAAATAAATAAATAAATAAATAAATAATATTAATTTTAAAAGGGGGCTGGAGCTGGGCGTGGTGGCACATGCCTTTAATCCCAGCACTCGGGAGGCAGAGATAAGAGGATCGCTGTGAGTTCAAGGCCACCCTGAGACTATTCCAGGTCAGCCTGGGCTAGAGCAAGACCCTACCTCGAAAAACAAAAAAAGGAGGGGGGGATCGATTTTAGCTCAATGAATGAATGCTTGCTTAGCAAGCACAAGGCCCTGGGTTCAATCCTCAACACGGGTGGGGAGGGCGGAGGGAGGTGTTGGGGAGGGAAGCAAGGTGTGGTGACACACACCTTTAATCCCAGCACTTGGAGGCAGAGGTAGGTAGGAGGATCACCATGAGTTCAAGGCCACCTTGAGACTACACAGTGAATTCTAGGTCAGCCTGGGCTAGAGTGAAACCCTACCTCGAAAAACCAAAAAATAAAAAATTAAATAATTAAAAAAAAAAAAAAAGCAAGACTTTCAGCTGCCATCACAGTTCCATTCCCAGCAAGAATTTTCCTGCAAGTTCTTTTTTAAAATATTTTTATTTGTATTTATTTATTTGAGAGAGAAAGAGGGAGAGAATGGGTGTGCCAGTGCCTCCAGCCACTGCAAATGAACTCCAGACATTTACACCACCTTGTGTATTTGGCTTATGTGAGTACTATGGAATCAAACCTTGGTCCTTTGGCTTTGCAGGCAAGTGCCTTAACTGCTAAACCATCTCTCAAGCCCTTCCTTCAGGTTCTTTGCACCCTTCAGACATGAAGAGCATTTGTAACTTTGAGTGTCCATCTTGTGTCCCAGAGTAACTTGAGCAAATTTCCTTAAGTGCTTTCCACATCATAGTTCTTGCTGGTCATAGTTGGCCTTCATCAACCAAGTAGACCAGGGCACATGCGCTGGCCAGAGACCCTCTGCAGGTGTAAGCCTGAGACCCTGTGCATGTGGTGGGCTCTGCTGGCTGTTGAGTGCCACGATGGTATCAGGAACAGAAGGGAATTTTATTTAAAATTGTATGTATTTAGCCAGGCATGGTAGCTCATGCCTTTAATCCCAACACTCGGGAGGCAGAGGTAGGAGGATTGCCATGAGTTTGAGGCCACCCTGAGAGACTACGTAGTGAATTCTAGGTCAGCCTGGACCAGAGTGAGACCCTACCTCAAAAAACCAAAAGCAAATAAAAAATTATTTATTTATTTTCTTATTTTATTCTATGTTTTTGGTTTTTTGGGGTAGGGTTTCACTCTAGCCCAGAGTGACCTGGAATTGACTATAGTCTCAGGGTGGACTCGAACTCACAGCGATCCTCCTACCTCTGCCTCCCGAATGCTGGGATTAAAGTGTGTGTTGCCACACCCAGCTCCAGAACACCCTCTTAAATGCAGAATAAAAGTTCCTGATAAAAATTTAATGGATTAGAATCATAGGGTTTTCTTACCATGGTAAGAAATGACCAGCAGACATTCTATAGTATGGCTGCACTGCAGCCTGTCCACTCAGTAGGCATAGCAAGCATTAGTGGTAAGAGTCATCTACTAGAAACCTGCTGCAAACTCCAAGCAGTCAGCAGCATCACTTGCAGACAGAGGAACAGGCGTTTGCCACCACTGCTCCCACCCAGTACTTACAGGCCTTCTGTGCCATTGTGGTAAGACAAGACTCAAAGGCTGGAATAGAAGAAAATGAAGGAAAAGCTATTTCATATTTCAGAGAGAACCTTTGAGTGTGATTCTAAGTCAGACCTTGCTTTTTGTTGTTGTTTGTTTGTTTTGTTTTGAGATAGGGTCTCGCTGTAGCCCAGTCTGACCTGTAATTCACTACATAGTCTCAGGGTGACCTTGAACTCACAGCGATCCTCCTACCTCTGCTTCCCAAGTGTTGGGATTAAAGGTGTGCCCCACCACTCCTGGCAGACCTTGCTTTTTTTTTTTTTTTTTTTTTTTAGTGTTTTTTAAATTTTTTATTTTTGGAGAGACACAAAGAGAGACAGACAGAGAGAGAAGGAGAGGAAGACAGATAGAGAATGGGCGCGCCAGCAGTCTCTCAGCTGCTATGAATGAAATCCAAATGTGTGCGCCCCCTTGTGGGAAAGTGTGGCATTGCGCCCTTGCGTCACTTTGCACCTGGCTAAACGTGGGACCTGGAGATTGGAACTGGTGTTCTTAGGCTTAGCAGGCAGGTGCCTTAACCACTAAGCCATCTCTCCAGCCCCAAACCTTGTTTTTTTAAAGACTACCATAGACCCTTGAACCCCTTCATTTAATACCCATGATGGTTCTTTTGGGGATTAGTAGCATTGAGGAGCTGGGTGGGGCCTAGAGCTTGGGGACAAAGCTCCTGACATCCCTTTGTTATCTTGTAGCATACTGGAGGTTTTGGCTCTGCGTGAGTGTGGTCTATGAGCTGTTTCTCATCTTCATCCTCTTCCAGGTAAGCAGCTTTTCTTGGTTGATTAACTGAGGACAGATGATGGAGGAGCCTTTGTGCCTTTTTGTGCCTTACCCCAACATGGACCTTTGTGAAAGCTGTATGGAATGTGTGAGCACAGGCCACCATTGTTGCCCTACATGAGAAGAAGACAGATTGCCTGATTTCAAAACAGGGAGCAGGGCTGGAGAGATGGCTTAATGGTTAAGGCGCTTTCCTGCAAAGCCAAAGGACCCAGGTTCAATTCTCAGGACCCATGTAAGCCAGATGCACAAGGTGACACTTGCATCTGGAGTTTCTTTTGCAGTAGCTAGTTAGATGTCCTGGCACTCCCATTCTCTATCTGTTTCTTTCTCAAATAAATAAAGTAAATAAGTTGAAAACAGGCAGCATGGGCTGGAGATATGGCTTAACAGTTAAGGCACCTGCCTGCTAAGCCTAAGAACCCAGTTCCAATCTCCAGGTCCCGTTGAGCCAGATGCAGTGACGCAAGGGCGCAATGCCGCACTTGCTCACAAGGGGTCACACGCATCTGGTTTTCATTCACAGCAGCTGAGAGGCTGCTGGCACACTGTCTGTCTGTCTCTCTGTGTCTCTGTCTCCCAGCACTCAGAGGTCTTCAAGTGTCAGCCTGGACCAGAGTGAGACCCTACCTCAACAAAAAAAAAAAAAAAAAAAAAAAAAAATTGAAAAAAGAAAAAAAGAAAACAGGCAGCATGTGAGGCATGTCAGGGACAGTAGTTACTGATGTCTTTGCCTCTAGCTGATTAGCTTTCATTTCAAGAGCTTGGTTATGACCTGGGCCCAACTGGCAAGAAGCTGACAAGAAGCTGACAGGCTGGAAATTCATCTTGGTCTTGGGTCAGGGTGTGTTTCATCAGTGTGTTTACTAGTGATCTGCTCTGCTTCACTTAGTGAACTGAACTCAGTGTGCGATTTTTTTATTGTTGTGTTAAATCCACCATTTGGGGAGGTATGCAGGTCTGTGAGTTTCTGAGCATTTGCAAAACATCTCCACGGGAGGACACAGAGCAGTTCCATCTCCAGAAAACTCGCTTAAGTTCCCTTAATAGTCTCCCTACTCTGCCCCTCAACTACCTGCCCTCTACCTTGGCTGGTTTCAGAATAGCCCATGAATAGAATCTGCTCACAGTGGGCAGTGCACACCCTTGAGATCTGCATCATACTTTGGAGGTCCACCTAACTGTGTGGTTAGCACAGTGCCCCTTCACATGACCAGAAGGCATTCCATAGTATGCCTGGACTGTAGCCTGTCCACTCAGTAGACACAGTAGGCATTTGGCAGTGTCCTGTTCTGGGCTATCCAGGCTTTATGGAGACATGAGTTTCCATTACTGTAGTAGGCAGCAGTGGGCTTACTGATCCTAGCACAGGTATGCCTTTTTATGGTTAGAGGAGCTGCCAGGCTGACTTCCAGCTTGGCTGTGTCTCCTTTCTACCAATGCTGAGTTAAGAGCTTTGCTGCTTCACGTTCTTGCTTTCAATTCTGTTGTGTGAATACCCAGAGGTGGAATTATTGATGGAAAATGGAGTTTTAAGACCATAATGGGTTTGAGTAATACCTTTTCTGCTTTGATATAATTGAAATCTAAGCTTTATTCAGATTTTTGTTTTATTTTTTACTTAATGTCGTTTTTTTGCTCAGGATCCACTCTTAGGACAGATGCCACCTCACACCTAATTGTCACATCTCTGGCTCCTCTGCACTGTGCAGTTCTCAGGTTGTCCCTGCTTCTATGGGTTGAACTCTCAGGAGTCGGGGTTAGTGTCTCATAGGTCAGGTGACATCGCAGTTGCAAGATGTGAGTCCTTATACTTTGTTCTTCTCTCTCAGTATTGTCTTTGATTCATTTGGTCTTCTGCATTTCCAAAGCAATGCTTGAATCACCTTGCTGGCTGTGTAAAACTGCCCTTGAGATTTTTTTTTTCAGTACTGACCTGGAACTTACTCTAGTCCTAGGCTAGCCTCAAACTCGCATAACGATCCTCCTACCTCTGCCTCCCTACTGCTGGGATTAAAGGTATGTGCCTCTACGCCCAGCAAGATTTATTTTCATACTGATTTGCCCTGCAACCTAGCTGAACTTGTTTACTAGCTCCAGTAGCCCCGTGGGATTTTGTTTTCTAGCTTCTGCCACCTGCACAGAGATGGTGTCACTCTTCCTTCCCAGTCTTCTACCTTGTATTTCCTGCTCTTGCCTCACTGTCCTTGCTGGGTCTTGCAGCAGTACATTGAGCACAGGAGGTAAGGGTGGACCTCCTTGTCTTGTTCCAGTCTTTCTATACCAAGTGCAGTGGAGCTTTGGCTTCTTTTAGCAGCCCTCACCAGCTGGGGGCAGTTCAGTTGTAGTGTTAGCTAGTCACATGTCCCCCTTCCCCCTCCCCATGTAGGGTCTCACCTCTGGCCCATGCTGACCTGGAATTAACTATGTAGTCTCAGGGTGGCCTCGAACTCACAGTGATCCTCCTTACCTCTGCCTCCTGAGTGTTGGGATTGAAGGCGTGCGCCACCACGCCTGGCTGGTCTCTTTTTTTTTTTTTTTTTTTTTTTTTGGTTTTTTTTAGTTTTTTGTTTTTTTCGAGGTAGGGTCTCACTCTAGTACAGGCTGAACTAGAACTCACTATGTAGTCTCAGGGTGGCCTCCAACTCATAGCAATCCTCCTACCTCTGCCTCCTGAGTGCTGGGATTAAAGGCGTGTACCACCACACCTGGCCAATTATTAGATTGTCAAAGGCATTTTCTGCATTAAGTGAGACAATTATGTGGGATGTTCCTTTGTTAGTAAAGGGGTATTACATTTTCTTTTTATATAGTATTTTTTAAATTTTTATTTACTAGAGACAGAGGGAGAGAAAGAGAGAGTGAGAATGGGCACACCAGGGCCTTTAGCCACTGCATGCACCACCATGTGCGTCTGGCTTACTCGGGACCTGGAGAATCGAACTGGGGTTCTTAGGCTTCTCAGGCATGCGCTTTAACCACTAAGCCATCTCTCCAGCCCACATTTTTTTTTTTTTTATCTTACGTTTTCTTCATTTGGTTTGTTTTTGTGGTTGTTTTGAGACAAGGTCTCCCTGTGTAGCCCAGTCTGGCCTCAAATTTGCTGTAGTCTTCCTGCCTCCAAAGTGCTGGGATTACAGTCCTATTCCACTGGACCTGGAATGATTGGTTTTCTTATTTTTCTAAATATTTTATTTGGGCTGGAGAGATGGCTTAGCGGTTAAAGGCCCCTGCCTCCTAAGCCTAAGAACACTGGTTCCAATCTCCAGCGGTTCCAATCTCCAGGTCCCACGTTTAGCCAGATGCAAAGTGACGCAAGGGCACAATGCCGCACTTGACCTAAAGGGGGCGCACGGATCTGGATTTTGTTCGCAGCAGCTGAGAGGCTGCTGGCGTGCCCATCTCTGTCTTTTCTCTCTCTGTGTCTCTCTCCACAAATAAATAAATAAATAAATAAATAAATAAATAAATAAATAAATAAATAAATAAATAAATATTTTTTTATTTATTTGAGAGAGAGAGGCAGATAGAGAAAGAGAGAGAGAATGAGAATGGGTGTATCAGGGCCTCTAGCCACTGCAAACGAACTCCAGACTTATGCATCCTGTGCATCTGATCTGGCTTACATGGCTCCTGGGAAATTGAACCTGGGTCCTTAGGCTTCACAGGCAAGCGCCCTAATTGTTAAGCCATCTCTCCAGCCCAGTTTTCTTACTTTTGAGCCCTCTATGAATCCCTGTGATAGTTCTATCCATCTTGTCTGAATCTTAGTATTTTGCTGAGTTTTTTTTTTCCCTGCGGTAAGGTCTCAATAGCCCAGGCTGACCTGGAACTCACTTTATATCCCCAGGCCGGCCTCAAACACATGAACATCCTACCCCAGCCTCCCAAGTGTTAGGATTAAAAGTGTGTACCATCACACCTAGCATTTCTTAGGGTTTTTGTGTCCATGTTCATGAGATACTGGTCTATGATTTCTTGGAAGTACTTTTTCTGGCTCTGGTATCAGGGTTAATTAAGATTTGTCTAGTGTTTTTCTTTTATTAATATTTTATTTTTAAGTTTTATTTATTTATTTATTGGTTTTTCAAGGTAAGGTCTCACTCTAGCTCAGGCTAACCTGGAATTCACTGTGCAGTCTTAGGGTGGCCTCAAACTCATAGTGATCCTCCTATCTTTGCCTCCCAAGTGCTAGGATTAAAGGTATGTGCTACCACACCCAGCACTAAAATTTATTTATTAGAGAGAGAAAGGCAGATAGAGAGAATGGGCACACTAGGGCCTCTAGCCACTGTAGACAAATTCCAGATGCATGTACCACCTTGTACATCTGGCTTATGTGGGTCCTGGGGAAAATGAATCTGGGTTCTTAGGCTTTGCAGGCAAACATCTTAACTGCTAAGCCATCTATCTCTCCAGCCCTAGTGTTTTCTCGGGAGGCATACACATGGCCCCTTCCTAGTAAGACTGAACTTGACTGTGGATATGCAGCATCTGTCAGGTATTCCTCTGTCCACTCAAATCACAGAGAAGGAACCACACATAACATGGCCTTTACCTCCTTAGGGCAGTGTATCTGTCTGCATATTATTTAGAATTTCTCTGTGGAGAGATTTTTTTAATTATTTATTTAAACGAGAGCGGCAGATAGAGAAATGGGTATGTCAGGGCCTCCATCCACTATAAACAAACTCAATACACATGCACCAACTTGTGCATCTGGCTGGCTTTATGTGGGTACTGGGGAATCAAATCTGTATCCTTCGGCTCTTCTGGCAAGTGTCTTAACTGCTAAGCCATCTCTCCAGCCCACCTATAGGGGGGAGAGTTGTCCTTTTGATACCATGGGTTAATTATCGATCATCTGTTTATATTGGCATGGACTCCGGGATATTTACTTTGTCTTTGGTTCTATTATAATGCTACTTTACTTTTTTAAATTTAAATTTATTTTATTTGGTAGAAAGAAACAGAGAGAAAGAGAGAGAGAATGGGCACACCAGGGCCTTTAGCCACTGCATGCGCCACCATGTGCGCTCCAGCCTGGAGAATCGAACTGGCTTCTCAGGCATGCGCTTTAACCAAACAAACATTTTTTTTTTTTTTTCTTACGCTTTATTTGGTTTGTTTTTGTGGTTGTTTTGAGACAAGGTCTCCTGTGCTGGCCTCAAATTTGCTGTAGTCTTCCTGTCTCCAAAGTGCTGGGATTACAGTCCTATTCCACTGGACCTGGGGATTAGTATCACCTTGTGTATCTGACTTACATGGGTCCTGGGAAATCAAACCTGGGTTCTTTGGTTTTGCAGGCAAGCGCCTTAACCACTAAGCCATCTCTCCAGCCCTGCCTCCCAAGTGCTAGGATTAAAGGTGTGTGCCTCCACACCCAGCTTTTAAATTCTTTCTTTCTTTTTTTTTTTTTAAAAAAAACTTTTTTTTATTTGTTGAGAGAGACAGATAGGTAGAGAATGGGTACACCAGGGCCTCTAGCCACTGCAAACAAACTCCAGGTGTATGCGCCACCTTGTGCATCTAGCTTACGTGGGTCCTGGGAAATCGAACCTGGATCCTTTGGCTTTGCAGGCATGTGCCTTAACCACCCTCCAGCACTTGCTCAAGTTCTTTAGGCCATTGGCATTTGACAACCCCCATCTTTAAAGGTTCTTAATTTTTTTGTTGTTGTTGTTTCTCAGAGCCCTTGCTGACTTAGCCTCTAGGGTGCTCCACATGTCTGTGCTCCCTGCCCCAGCCCTAGCCCTATCCCTGGAGTCAGTCCCTTCCTTGGGTTCTATTACTAAAGGATGGACTAAGATCTGGATCTGAGCACTGAGTATGTTGCTCAGGCACCCAAAGCTCTCAGCCACAAGGCACAGCCCTGTGTGTGTTGGCTGTGTATGTACAAATTTCTGTGACCATAGCTGATTCTAGTGGTTGTAGTGTTTGGTCTCAGAGGCCCTGGCTACAGTCTAGCTGCTTCCCTCCTGCCCTCCATTGTAGCACCATGGGGTTGGCCTTTTATCACCTGTTGAGCAGGAGCTGCAGTTGGCTTTCAGGTGCCCTGGGGGTGGGAGCAGGCACCTAGCTTAAGCTGTGGCTGAGCCCAGAACTCACCTTTTCTGGCCTCATCTGAAGCCTTGGTACCTTCACTGGAAGGTGGCACTTGGGGGCTGTTCTCAGGAAGATTCCTGTCTTGGCATGTCTGACCCTTGGATCCTGCTAGAGGGTACATGATATTAACAAGGTTGCTGTCTGCGGAGTCTCTGCACCAGGCATAGGTGGTCCTTGACTTTGAGCTTGGAGGCCGAGCTCATAGCTAACTAACCTGCCACTGTTTCCTCTCCTGCTCATGGTGTGGCCATGTCCTATGGCTCATTATTTGTGTGGTCTCACTTCTGTCCCCTCTTCTGAACCATTTTTATCTTTGGGTCTCTGGGCCTTTGAGCCTTCTCTTTATCCGGGCTTTTCCAAGGCCCCCACCGTCCTCTGAGGCATCCAAAAGCACTCCCTGCATTGAGGGGACAGAACTCTGGCTGATGTCAGCAGCTGCACATCCAGGAAGGTGGGGTGGTGGCCTCGGGGTAGCAGTGCTGGATTGCTGCTATTGGACCAGGGGTCCATGGCCTGCTTCTCCTAGGAAGGAGTGTCAATGGATGTTGACATTTGTGCCCTGCTGACCCACTGGGGCGCAGGACCCCCTCTCCCCCACCTCCCAGATCTCCAGCCCTAGCTGGAGTTGAAAGGGCTGCTATGTTCATGACATAGTGAGATGTAGGTCACATGTCACAGATGTTCCCCATCCAGGCTGCTTCCCCCGAGCCTGGCTCTACTAACGGTGCTGCCTTGCAGACTGTCCAGGATGGCCGGCAGTTTCTGAAGTATGTCGACCCCAGGTTGGGAGTCCCATTGCCAGAGCGGGACTACGGGGGAAACTGCCTCATCTACGATGCAGACAACAAGACTGATCCCTTCCACAACATATGGGTAGGGACATCCCCCTTGGTCCTAAAGCTTCCTCAGGCCAGAGCTCTGTGTGCTCAGGCATGGCTCCCTGGCAGAACTGCACCCTCCTGCTTTTTCCTAGGCTCCCTCAGGGTGTGGGATCCACATGTGGGGTTTGCTTCTGGTTCAGACCTGTGGACTGCCTGTTCAGGAGAGATGCTCATCAGATGAGCATTCGCTCTTGAGCCAACATGGACATCTGCAAGTGCTCACAGCCATATGTCTCAGACCTTGCCCTTGTCCAAACTAGCAGGTGCAACTCAAGGTCATCATGGTGGTTGACCTTGACCCTCTGTAGAATAAAGTTGTGTGGTCCCTGAAACCCTGCTGGTAATGTGGGGTGGGAGGAAGCTACCTGAGGGAGGGGCTGTGGGAGTGGGAAGCTGTGCCTGAGGGACATGCCCTGTTGCCCACAGGACAAGCTCGATGGCTTTGTTCCTGCACACTTCATTGGCTGGTATCTGAAGGTAGGGTGATTCCCTTGCTGATTTGACACTTTGGTTCTAGGCCCATCCTATGTTCTGGGCCATTTCTGGCCACGGTTGACCTGAGTGATGGGTAGATAGCCCTTTGTCACACTAGAGGGTGCATACATTTGGGAGTGCCAAGGTTTCCCAAAGACTTGAGTGGAAACACTAACCTGCTGCTCAGATCTGCACTCTGTCCTCAGCACTGTGGCCATGTGGGAAAAGGAAGTGCAAGATGGCGAGGCAAGTAGCCTTGGCCAACTTGGGCTCCAGCTGTGCCCTATACTGGTGCTGTTGAAGTGACACAGCACGCAGCCTGGCCAAGAGTGTGGGTGGACCAGCTCCTGTTCGAGCTCACTCTGGGTCTGTGGGCCCCTCCACATTGGCTAAAAATCTTAATTGAGGTTGGAGTGGTTTGTCACAGGGAGTGTGGGGTGTGCCTAACACTGCTCTGGCACCCCTAGACCCTCATGATCCGTGACTGGTGGATGTGCATGATCATTAGCGTGATGTTCGAGTTCCTGGAGTACAGCCTGGAGCACCAGCTGCCCAACTTCAGTGAATGCTGGTGGGACCATGTAAGTGCCAGCTCGGACATGGCCTGGGTTGGCCTGGGCCTGGCTTTTTGGGCCCTGTGGTCATCACCTCTCTTTCCTGCCCCAGTGGATAATGGATGTGCTTATCTGCAATGGGCTTGGCATCTACTGTGGCATGAAGACCCTGGAATGGCTTTCCTTGAAGACGTACAAGTGGCAGGGCCTCTGGAACATTCCAACATACAAGTATGTTGGGGATTCTGGAAGGGATCTCAGAGCAGCAGGCCCTAAACAATATAAGACTCAAGGCAGTGGTGGGTGGGGCAGGTCGTTGTCTGAAGACTATGCATTCAATCTAGAAAGTCAGCCATTCTCCTTTTGTTCAGCCCTTGCCTGCTCCCCCTCACACACACAAGAAGCTGTGAGCCTCTCATCCAACCCTGCTGTCGCTACCAAGTAGCTAACTGTACTCTATCATCTTTTTTTCCCCTGAGGCAAGGTCTCACTTTAGTCATGCTGACCTGGAACTCTCTCTGCAGTTGCAGGCTGGCCTCTTCTACCTCTGCCTCCTGAGTGCTAGGATTAAAGGCATGCAACACCACACCTGACAACTCTGTCATCTTTACTTTGGTATTTAAGAAAATGAAGGAGAAATGAGGCTGGAGAGATGGCTCAGTGGTGAAGGTGCTTGCCTGCAAAGCCTAAGGATGGACCTGAGTTCACTTCCCCAGTTACCTACATAAAGCTAGATGCACAAGGTGGCACATGCATCTGGAGTTCATTTGCAGTGGCAGGAGGCCCTGGTGCATCCATTCTCTTTCTCTCTCTCCTCTTTCTGTCCCCTCTCTCTTTTTCTCTCTGTGCTTGCAAATAAATAAATAAAAATATTTTTTACTCACCCCCCCCCAAAAAAAAAGAATGGTTGGGTATGGTGGCACATACCTTTAATCCCAGCACTTGGGAAGTAGAGGTAGGAGGATCACCTAGTAGAGGTAGGAGGCCATCCTGAGACTACATAGTGAATTCTAGGTCAGCCTGAGCTAAAGCAAGACCCTACCTCAAAAAAAAAAAAAAAAAAGTAAAGAAAGATGGGCTAGAGAGATGGCTTAGTGGTTAAGGCACTTACTTGTTGGCAAAGCCAAAAGACCCAGGTTTGTTTCCCCAGAACCCATGTAAAGCCAGTTGCACAAGGTGGCACATGCATCTGGAGTTCATTTGCAGTGGTTGGAGGCCGTGGAGTGCCCATTTAAATTAAAAAGGAAGAAGGCCTGGGGAAATGGCTTAGCGGGTTAAGGCATTTGCCTGCGAAACCAAAGGATCCCAGTTCAATTCCTAGGACCCACATAAGCCAGATGCACAAGGGGGCGCACACTTCTGGAATTCGTTTGCAGTAGCTGGAGGCCCTGGTGTGCCCATTCTCTCTTTCTCTCTATCTACCTCTTCCCCCTCCCCCCCCTCAAAAAAAAAAAATTAAAAAAAAAAAAGGGAGGGAATAAAAGAAAGGATGCCATCAACAGTTTGTACACATGTAGACTCCACTCTTCAATAGGCTGAGGCAGGATCTCTTGAGCCTTGAGTTCCTCTCTTGAGTTCCTCTCAAGGCTAGCCCGGACAACTTAGACCCTGTCTTGGAAAAAAAGGCATGGTGACTCATGCCTTTAATCCCAGCATTTGGGAGGCAGAGATAGGAGGATCACCATGAGTTTGAGGCCACCCTGAGACTACATAATAAATTCCAGGTCAGCCTGAGGTAGAATAAGACCCTACTTCAAAAAAAGAAAAAAAGAAAAGCAAGAAAACAAGAAACATTAAAAATAAGTAAGGACAAAAAATAATAATAAGTAAGGACATACAAAAAGAACATAGGGAACCAGACAAGGTGGCCACACCTATAGCTCCAGCACTGGGGAACTGGGAAGGCAGAGGCAAGAGAAGGCCCTGGCTTGCACCTCAGCATCACAAAAAAGAAAAAAAGACTCGGGGACAAGGAGTGGGGCTCCCTCCTTTCTGGGTGCTTCAAGTACAAAACAGCCTCCTCAAATGATCTAGGTGGGATTCTGGACAGAGCAGGGTCTGCCAAGGAGGGCTATAACTGCCCTCACAGGCCTTGGCATGGCCCCTTGACCTTGAATAGAGATGGCATGGGGGCAGGGTAAGCTGTCATCCTCAGGCTGCTGGCTCTCTGATTCCCAGGGGCAAGATAAAGAGGATTGCCTTCCAGTTCACACCCTACAGCTGGGTACGCTTTGAATGGAAGCCCGCCTCCAGCCTGCACCGCTGGCTCGCCGTGTGTGGCATCATTCTGGTGGTAAGTTCCAGCCACCTTGTGAGCACCTACTGTACATGGTCCATACTTGAGCTGACACTCTCCCATCCCCTAGTTCCTACTGGCAGAGCTGAACACGTTCTACCTGAAGTTTGTACTGTGGATGCCCCCCGAACATTACCTGGTCCTGCTGCGGCTGGTCTTCTTTGTGAACGTGGGTGGTGTGGCCATGCGTGAGATCTATGACTTCATGGATGAACTGTGAGGGCCCCCTGCCAGGCCTGGGGGTGGGAGGCCAGAGCCTGGGAATGCCAAGGGCTTGTGGGAGGCTGGGCAAGCCATCCAGCTGCTGCCTCTCTGCAGGAAGCCTCACAGGAAGCTGGGCCAGCAGGCCTGGCTGGTGGCAGCCATCACAGTCACTGAACTACTCATCGTGGTGAAGTACGACCCGCACACACTCACCCTGTCGCTGCCCTTCTACATCTCTCAGTGCTGGACTCTAGGCTCTGTCCTGGTGCTCACCTGGACTGTCTGGCGCTTCTTCCTGAGGTGAGTAGGGATGGGGTCTCAGGCTATCAGGCTAAGAGACAGGGTTCCCGACCATCCCTGCCCCTGCCTCATTGCTCCTGCCACCTCGGCCCCTATATTCTCTGTGAGCCCCAACAGCTCCGCTTGGTAGATCCAGCTTCCTGAAGCTTGAGGTGCACTGTCCGGCCCATGGCTGACACACCACCTTGGCCCTCACCCAGCTGCTCCTGAAATTGCAGTGCATGTGACTTCCTATGGAATGAAAGTGTCCATGTGGGCTGGTGTAGGGGCAGGTGGTAAGGTGGCCTATGCTTCCCCACAGGGACATCACCTTGAGGTACAAGGAGACCCGGCGACAGAAGCAGCAGAGTGACCAGAGCAGGGCCGCCAACAACGGGGATGGGCACCCAGGGGTGGATGATGACCTGCTTGGGGCTGGGACTGCCGAGGAGGAGGGAGCAGCCGACGAGGGGGCAATAGCACCTAGGAAGGAGGCAGCCTCAGCCACCTCATGAACCCTTCCTCCCCATAGGCCTTGCTGAGCCCTCAGGACTGTCCCTTTTTTGTCCCATGTTTGTGCTCAGAAGAAAGCAAGGAAAGAGCTCACTCCTGCTTCACCCTGTGTACCTGAGTGCAAGTGCTGGTGGGTGGACGCACATGGGCCCTTGGCTCTTGGGGCTGTGAGCTGGCCAGTAGGGGCTTGATCTAGAGTGAGGATCCAGCCCTGTCCCTTTCCTGGGACTAACCTCTGCACAGCCCAGGAGAAACATCTCAGTGCTTTTTCTCCACTCCCTGTGGGGTAGGCAGAGGCCCCATGAGACCCTCCAGCCCCCACCCACCTCCTGGCAGCGTAAGTGAAGGACGTTATATCAAGATGGCTGCAAAGCCGTGGGTCTGGAGTCAGCACTGAGCCATTTTCTCTGGAGCCTTTGTTCAACCCAGATTCTAACTTGGAGAGTGTGTGGACAGAGGGAGGTCACCAGATTGGCCCCTCAAGGGGCAACAAGTCAGAGATTCTAAGGCCTGGGGTCCTGTGCCCTGCTTACTGGGGTCATGTTTCTGCGGGTCCCTGTGTTTAGGGACATGTGCTGCGAGCAAACAGAACAAATAAAATAACAGTAATAAAGTAACCAATGAAGGTGCACAGCCTCTGGCCTCCACCCCTGCCCTTTCCAGCCTCTCCATGTCCCCAGGGAACTTCCAGAGGAGGAGACAAAGCCTGGACGTTCTACCCCACCTATTTGGAGTAGGACTCAGCTTTCCCAGGACAGACTGGAGGAGAAGGCTCAGCAGGCACAGATGCTCACAGAATATATCCTGGGCAGCAACCAACTGGGCCATCCATAGTCCCCACTGCCTGCCACTAGGGGACAGGGCTGGTGACCATGGGACATAGGGTAAGATTCCTTGGACAGGGCAACTATCTTCTCAAACATTTATTTAAAAATATTTTTATTGGGCTGGAGAGATGTCTTAGTGGTTAAGGCATTTGCCTGCAAAACCAAAGAATCCCCAGTTCAATTCTCCAGGACCCACGTAAGCCTGATGCACAAGGGGGTGCATGCATCTGGAGTTTTTTGCAATGGCTGGAGGCCCTGGCGCGCCCATTTTCTCTCCCTCTGCCTCATTTTCTCTCTCAAATAAATAAAAATTTATTTATATTTATTTGAGAAAATTTATTTATATTTATTTATTTGAGAGAGAACGAGACAGAGAGAGAGAGAATGGGCACGTCAGGGCCTCCAACCACTGCAAATGAACTCCAGATGCATGTGCCACCTTGTGCATGTGGTTTACATGGATCCTGGGGAATCAAACCAAGGTCCTTTGGTTTTGCAGGCAAGCATCTTAACCAGTAAGCCATCTCTCCAACCCACCAACAGATTTTTAAAAATATTCCATTATTTTACTTATGGGGTGAGGATGCACCAGAGTCTCTACTGCTGCTGCAAACAATACTTGTGCCACTTTTTGCACCCAGCTCTTTTTTCTTTTTCTTTTTTTTTTTCTTTTTTTTTTTTTTTTTTTGGTTTTTCGAGGTAGGGTTTCACTCTGGTCCAGGCTGACCTGGAATTCACTATGTAGTCTCAGGGTGGCCTCGAACTCTCAGCGATCCTTCTACCACTGCCTCCTGAGTGCTGGGATTAAAGGCGTGTGCCACCATGCCCGGCTTCTTTTTTGTTTGGTTGGTTTTTTTGTTTTTCCAGGTAGGGTTTCACACTAGCCCAGGCTGACCTGGACTTCACTATGTAGTCTCAGGGCGACCTCGAACTCACAGGGATCCTCCTACCTCTGCCTCCCCAAGTGCTGGGACTACAGGCTTGCACCACCACGCCCAGCAGTGCACCCAGGTTTTACATGTATGCCTGGGAAATTGAACATGGGCCAGCATGCTTTGCAAGCAAGTATTTTAAACTGTTTAGCCATAACACCAGCCCTTTGAATTAGTAGTTTAAGAATCTTAAAGTAGTTTCATTAGGTGGGCATAGTAGCAAATGCATGTAAAGTCAGCATTCAGAAGGCTGAGGCAGGAGGATTGCAAGTTGGTGACCTCCTGAGCAAGATCTTAAGAAACAGAGAGAGGACAAGAGATGGCTTAGTGATTAAGGTACTTGCCTGTGAAGCCTAAGGACCCAGGTTTGATTCCCCAGTACTCACGTAAACCAGATGCACAAGGTGGTGCATGCATCTGGAGTTCATTTACAGTGGCTAGAGGCCCTGGTGTGCCCATTCTCTTCCCCCCAAATAATAAATTGATTAAATATATTTTTTAAAAGAAGCAGCTCTTCAGAGGCTGAGGTTGAAGGATCACTGAATTTGAGGTCAGCTTGGGCTAGAGTGAGGCCCTACTTCAAAAAACACCAAAAGAGGGCTGGAGAAATGGCTCAGTAGTTAAGGCATTTGCCTGAGAAGGCTAAGGACCACGTTCAATTCCCCAATACCCTCGTAACCCAGATGCACAAAGTAGCACATGCATCTGGAGTTCAGTTACAGTGCCTGGAGGCCCTGGCCACCCATTCTTTCTATCTGCTTCTCTCTCAACTAAATAAATAAAAATAAAATGTTTAAAGCACACACACAACCAGGCGTGGTGGTGCACACCTTTAATCCCAGCACTCAGGAGGCAGAGGTAGAAGGATTGCTGTGAGTTCGAGGCCACCCTAAGACTACATAATGAATTCCAGGTCAGCCTGAGCTAGAGTGAGACCCTACCTCGAACACACACACATGGGTGTGGTGGCCCATGCCTTTAATCACAGCACTCGGAAGGCAGAAATAGGAGGATTGCCTTGAGTTCGAGGTCAGCCTGGGACTGCATAGCAAATTCCAGGTCAGCCTGGACAAGAGTGAGACCCTCCCTCGGGAAAACACACACACCCACCAAAAAAGCCAGGTGTGGTGGCACACACCTTTAATCCCAGCACTGGGGAGGCAGAGGTAGGAGGATTGCCGTGAGTTCAAGGCCACCCTGAGACTACAGAGTGAATTCCAGGTTAGCCTGGGCTAGAGTCAGGCTCTATCTCGAAAAACAAAACAAAAACAACAAAAGAAAAACAATCAGCAAACAACAACACCAGCAGACAACTGCCAAAGCTCAAACTCTTTCTCCACCTTTGGGCTGGGGTCTGACCCACACCCCCTCCAGTAGGCCACTCCAGTAGGAGACAAGCAGGAAGTTCAGCCTTAATGATAAAAAGTACCCGAGGCTCTGGGGAACATACACTCAAACTACCACAGAAGGAGAGAGAAAAGAAAACACCTCATAAAATACACAAAATAGACAGTGGTGGGGATTGGGGATATAGCTCATGCCTCACAAGCATGAGTACTAGTTTGGATCCTCGGACCCCCCACACACACCCCGACCCATGTAAAAGCTAGAAGCTGTGGCAGTATCTAATCCTTGCATACATACAGCAAGAAAGGAGACAGAAACGGGAGAATCTTCTGGAAACTTGAAGACTAGCTAAGCCTGGCAAATGGAGCAGTGAAAACCAAAACAAAAGACTTACCTCTACATGTGTCATGACATGTGCTTGCTTGTACTCGCAGATACACAAATGGGTTAGTTGCCAGGCATGGTGTTGCATGCCTTTAATCCCAGCACTCCAGCACTTGGAGGCAGAGGTAGGAGGATCGCCATGAGTTCAAGGCCACCCTGGGACTACATAATGAATTCCAGGTCAGCCTGGCCTAGAGCGAGACCCTACCTTGAAACCCTCAAAAAAAGGTGTTAATGAGCCGGGCGTGGTGGCACACGCCTTTAATCCCAGCACTCGGGAGGCAGAGGTAGTAGGATCACCATGAGTTCAAGGCCACCCTGAGTCTACATAGTGAATTCCAGATCATCCTGGACTAGAGTGAAACCCTACCTTGAAAAACTAAAAAAAAAAAAAGGGGGGGGTAATAATAGTATTTCTTGCAAGCATAATAAGGTATACTAACAATCTTACAGGTGTAGCAGTATATGAGCAGAGGAACTCTTTGTTAGAAAGGGAAGTGAATACATGGATACTGCTATGGTTGGTGACTGTGTGCATGCAACTTTATAGCTGCAGCCCACAGGAAAGCAGTCATGGGCTACCTGTCTGCAGATGCGCTGAGTCACCCAGACAGCAAGAGCTCAGGAAATGTTGTGTTCCAAAATTTTAGACTGGCCTCAAACTCCCTATGCAGCTAAGGATGACCCATCTTGTATGGTTGATCCTCCTGTGTTCTGGAAGAACAGACATGTGCCACCATATCTGGCTTACTGTTTGGATTTTTGAGTGTCTTCCTATTGTAGCTCAGCTGTCATGGAACTCTGTAAAGCCCAGGTTAGCCTCAAATTCATGGCAATCCTCTAGCTTCATCCTCCCACGTGCTGGTGTCATCCCGCTTAGCGAAAAAGATTTTAAATTGTTTTATACCTCTAATCTCCAAGTTTGGAATGTGAACACAGGAGGATCAGAAGTTCAAGCTCATCCTTAGCTATATAGTGAGTTCAAGATCTGCCTAGGCTATGTGACACCCTGTCTGAAAAAAAAAAAAAAACCGCCGGGCAAGGTGGCGCATGCCATTAATCCCAGCACTTGGGAGGCAGAAGTAGGAGGATTGATGAGAGTTCAAGGCCAGCCTGGGACATAGTGAATTCCAGGTCAGCGTGGACTAGAGCGAGACCCTACCTTGAAAAGCCAAAAGAAAAAAGAAAGGAAGGAAGAAAGAAAAGAAAGGAGGGAAGAAGGGAAAAAAGTCTACTCTTTTTAGATGTTTTTTAAAATTATTCTGTGAGCACAGAGAGAGAGTATAGGCATGCCAGAGCCTCTTGTTGCACAAATGAACTCCAGATGCATGTGCCGTTTTGTGCATCTGGCTTGACATGGGTACCAGGGAATCAAAGCTAGGCCAACAGGCTGTATAAGAAAGTGACCTTTAATTGCTGAACCAGCTTCTTAAACTCCTTTAAAAATTTTTATGGACTGGGGAGATGGCTTAGCGATTAAGGCGTTTGCCTGTAAAGCCAAAGGACCCAGGTTTGATTCCCCAGGACTCATGTAAATCAGATGTGCACAAGGTGGTGCATACATCTGGAGTTTGTTTGCAGTAGCTAAAGGCCCTGGTGCACCCATTCTCTCCCTCGGAAATAAAAATAAACTCAAGGGCTGGAGAGATGGGTTAGTGGTTAAGGTGCTTACCTGCAAAGCGAGAGGACCTCTGTTCAATTCCCCAGGACCCACATAAGCCAGATGCACATGCATCTGGAGTTCGTTTGCAGTGGCTGGAGGTCCTGGCATGCCCATTCTCTCTCTGTCTCTCTATGCCTCTCTCAAATAAATAAAATTTTTTTAAAGAATCAAATTCAGAAATTCAAAAAACTTTAATTTTGCACATTTGTGTGCATATGTACACACACACACAAAATGATCTCTTACCACTGCCAACTAATGCCTGGCCAGCCTTAGGTGGTTAATTAGGGAATCAAAAGCCAGCAGGATTTGTAGGCAATCACCTTTAACCATTCATCCATCTCCCCAGACCCCATCCTTGCTTTATTTTGAAATACACATTACTATCAAAAGTCACCCCACCATGCAATAAATAGCACATCAGAACTTAGTTTTCCTAACAATTTAGTTACTAGCCAGCCTCTCCGCAACTCTGATTTACCAGTTTCCTCCAGCCTCTGGGAGTCATCATCCTACTCCTAACCTCTATGAAATCAATTTTTTTCAGTTCCACATGAGATTATATACTTGTCTATTTATTTATTTAATTTTTTGGTTTTTCAAGGTAGGATTTCATTGTAGTCCAGACCAACCTGGAATTCACGATGTGGTCTCAGGGTGGCCTCAAACTCATGGTGATCCTCATACCTCTGCCTCCTGAGTGCTGGGACTAAAAACATCATATGCCACCATGCCTGGCCCTTACTTACTTACTTACTTATTTATTTTATTTATTTATTTATTTATTTATTTATTTATTTATTTATTTATTTATTTATTTATTTGAAGGAGAATGGGCGCACCAGGGCCTTCAGCCACTGCAAATGACCTCCAGATGTGTGCATCACTTTCTGCATCTGGCTTTACGTGGGCACTAGGGGATCAAACCTGGGCCAGCAGGCTTTGCAAGAAAGCACCTTTAACTGCTGAGCCAACTCCCCAGCCTCCCCCCCCACTTGTCTTTCTGTGCCTGACTGATTTCACTTGACATATTGGCCTCCAGTTCTATCCATGCTGTCACAAATGACAAGATTTCATTTCTTTTATGGCCCAATAGTCTCTATATGTATGTACCACATTTTCTGTATTCTGTATTCACAACTTGATGGACACTAGGGCTGTTCCTGTTTTCCATTTCCATTGATTGAGGGGTACACATACTGACATACTAACTCCAACTCCATGTCTTGTGTATGTATCTGGTGGTTGGGTTCCTAGGTCATATCATAGTTCCATTTAGTTTTCGAAGAGTCTCCATACTGTTTTTACACTATGCTAACATTCCCTCCGACATTCTCCACCACCTTTGGGGATTTTGATTTAGACAGGGTCTCCCTTTGTAACCCTGGCTGTCCTTGAATTTACAGCAATCCTACTAGGAATACAGGCCTGAGTTATAACTGGTTCTCACCAGCACTTGTTATCTTTGGTCTTTTTTTTTTGGGGGGGGGGTGTTCCGAGGTAGGGTCTCACTCTAGCTCAGGCTGACCTGGAATTCACTCTGTAGTCTCAGGGTGGCCTCGAACTCATGGCGATCCTCCTACCTCTGCCTCCCAAGTGCTGGGATTAAAGGTGTGCACCCGGCATCTTTGGTCTTTTTCTTAGCAGCTTTTCTTACTGGGGTAAGGTGATATCTCTCTCTCGCTCTCTCTCTCTTTTTCTCTCTCTTCCTCTTTCTCTCTTTTGGTTTTTCAAGGTAGGGTCTTCCTCTAGCTCAGGCTGACCTGAAATTCACTATATAGTCTCAGAGTGGCCTTGAACTCACAGTGATCCTCCTACTTCTGCCTCCTGAGTGCTGGGATTAAAGGCCTGAGCCACCATGCCCAGCCTTCCCCTTTTTTAAGATTTCCAAATCAGTTTATTCCTAATTATCTTGACAGCTGGTATCATTAATACCTTAACAAAACACTTAAAATTAGCCAGATATTAGCCGGGCGTGGTGGCGCACGCCTTTAATCCCAGCACTCGGGAGGCAGAGGTAGGAGGATCGCTGAGAGTTCAAGGCCACCCTGAGACTACATAGTGAATTCCAGGTCAGCCTGGACTAGAGTGAGACCCTAGCTCGAAAAACCAAAATATATATATATATATATTAATTTAAGGGCTGGAGAGATGGCTTAGGGGTTAAGGCACCTGCCTCCTAAGCCTAAGAACACCCGTTTGGTTCTCTAGATCCCACATTTAGATAGACGCATAGATTATGGGCTGGAGAGATGAGTTAGTGATGCAAGGAACTCATGTTCAATGCCACACTGATGCCAATGTGCACAAGGGGCACACACGTCTGCAGTTGGTTCATGGCGGCTGAGAGGTTGCTGGCGCACCCATTCTCTATCTGTCCCTCTCTCTCTCTCTGACTTCAAAAAAATGCATTTTTTTTTTTTTTTGAGGGCTGGAGAGATGGCTTAGCAGTTAAGCACTTGCCTATGAAGCCTCAGGACCCCGGTTAGAGGCTCACTCAATTCCCCAGTACCCACGTAATCCAGATGCATAAAGTGGTGTATGTATCTGGAGTTCGTCTGCAGTGGCTGGAGGCCCTGGTGCACCCATTCTCTCTTTGTGTCACTCTCAAATAAATAAAAATAAAAAAACAAAAAGTTAAAAAAATAATTTGAGGGAAAGACCCATTCTCTCTTGTGAGCAAATAAAAATAAAAACAAAAAGGGCCTGAGGGAAAGAGTGAGCAAATGGGCACTGTAAACAAAACAAACTCCAGATGCATGCACCACCTTGTGCAGCTGGCTTATCTGGGTACTGGGGTATTGAACCTGAGTGCTTGGACTTCACAGGCAAGATCCTTAACCACTGTATCTCTCCAGCTCCCCCCCCCTTTATTAATTTTTTAAAAATATTATTTAATTATTTGAGACAGAGAGAGTGAGGGAGAGAGGGAGAGAATGGGTGCGCCAGGGCCTCCAGCCACTGTAAAGAACTCCAGATGCATGTGCCACTTGTGCATCTGGCTTACATGGGTCCTGGAGAATCGAACCTGGATCCTTAGGCTGCACAGGCAAGTGCCTTAACTGTTAAGCCATCTCTCCAGCCTTACCCCTTTTTAAATGTGTGTGTATGCGTGTGTGTAGTATTCACATGTGCAGAGGCCAGAGAAGGATGCCGAGTGTCCTCTACCACTCTTCAGTCTTACTTTACTTCCTTGAGACAGTCTTACTGAACCTGGAGCTCGTCATTTTTTCTGTGAAGACTGATTGAACAGTGAGCCCCAGCATTCCTGTCTGATTCCCTTAGTGTGGGGTTGTAGGCATGTTTCACCACATCCAGCTTTCTATGTGGGTGCTAGGGATTGAACTCAGGTCCTCATGCTTGTGTGGTAAGTGCTCTTACCCACGGAGCCATCTCCCCACCCTCACCATTCCATTAATCCCTCATGATCAGTGACACCAGGCAATTCTTCTTTGTTTTCTTTTAAAAAATATTTTAGGTGGGCATGGTGGCGCATGCCTTTAATCCCAGCATTCAGGAGGCAAAGGTAGGAGGATTGCCATGAGTTCGAGGCCACCCTGAAATTACATAGTGAATTACAGGTCAGCCCGGACTAGAGTGAGACCCTACTTTTAAAAACCGAAAAATGAAAAAACCAAAAATAATAATAATAAAATAAAAAGTATTTTACTTGTATTTACTTATTTGAGAAAGAAAGAGGCAGATAGAATGAGCATGTCAGGGCATCCAGCCACTGCAAACAAACTCCGAACATGTGCCACCTTGTACATCTGGCTTATATGGGTCCTGGGGAATCGAATCTGGGTTCTTTGGATTTGCAGGCAAGAGCCTTAATCACTGAGGCATCTCTCCAGCCTTTGTTGGCTAGTTTTACATTTTTTTTTTTTTTAGAAATGCTTAATGTGACTGCCCATTTTTAATCAGATTGTTACATAAACCTGATTAAAACAAAAACTAGTTGGGCGTGGTAGCACACACCTTTAGTCCCAGCACTCGGGAGGCAGAGGTAGGAGGATCACAGTGAATCTGAGGCCATCTGAGACTACATAGTGAATTCCAGATCAGCCTGGGCTAGAGTGAGATCCCAGCACTCCAGAGGCTGAGGCAGGGTTATGTGAACTGGAGGCCACTCTATGGTACAGTGTGAGACAATCTCAATAACAACAAGGATGTGAGGGTGATCTGGCTGTGACATCTGTCACCCCATTCATCACCAGGGTTGATTTTGGCTGATCTGGCTGGCTAGGTGGGTGTCCCCTTCCTCCCTCACCACTTCATGTGCATCCCTCAGGAAGCTGTGCGCTCAGTCGAATAGAGGACCAGTCTTTGGTCAAGTAGTTGTGCTTCCCTGCTAGAACCTCTGAACAAGCTGTCAATAATTACAAAAACTGGGCTGGTGATAAGGTTCAGTGGTTAAGGTGCTTCCTTGCAATTTCTAATGACCCTAGTTTGATTCCCCGGTACCCACGTAAAGCCAAATACACAGAGTGGTGCATGGATCTGGAATTTGTTTGCAGTGGCTAGAGGCCCTGGTGCACTATCTCTACTTGAAAATCAATAAATTTAAAAAAATTAAGCTATTGTCGGGTGTGGTGGTGCACGCCTTTAATCCCAGCATTCGGGAAGCAGAGGTAGGAGAATCGCCATGAGTTTGAGGCCACCCTGAGACTACATAGTGAATTCCAGGTCAGCCTGTGCTACAGTGAGACTCCACCTTGAAAAAACAAAACAAAAAGCTATTGAGGTTTTGGAGTTCTCGCTAAATAGTTTGGTTATTAACCCTTGTCAGATACATGTTGAAGTCTCCTATTCTGCAGGCTGCTGCTTCATTTATTATCCTTTACAGAATAGAAAATTTCTGGTTTGATGTAATTTCATTTTGTGACTAGTACGGTGAAGCATCTCCCATGTCTAATAGTACCAGATGTCATGTTAGGTCTTAAAATCCATATCAAGTTAGCTTTTTCAGTGGATGAGACAATCTAGTTTCCTTTTTATTTATTTATTTATTTATTTATTTATTTATTTATTTATTTAAGAGACAGAAAGAGAGCAGGGGCACGCCAGGGCCTCCAGCCACTGCAAACAAACTCCAGATACATAGGTCACCTTGTGCATCTGGCTTACCTGGTCCTGGAGAATCAAACAGGGATCCTTTGGCTTTGAAGGCAAACACCTTAACCACTAAGCCATCCTTCCAGCCCCATCCGTCCATTTTTATATCACTTTTAAAAAAATATTTTTATTTATTTGCAAACAGAGAGAATGAGTATGCCAGGGCCTCTTGCCACTATAAATGACTTCAGATACATGCACCACTTTGTGCATCTGGCTTTATGTGGGTACTGGGGAATGAAATCCATCAGATTTTCCAAGCAAGCACCTTTAACTGCTGAGCATCTTTCTACCCCTCAGATGGGCATGCCAGGGCCTCTAGCCACTGCAAATGAACTCCAGATGCATGAGCCCCCTTATGCATCTGGCTAACTTGGGTCCTGGAAAGTTGAATTTGGATCCTTTGGTTTTGCAGGCAAATGCCTTAACCACTAAGCCATCTCTCCAGCCTTTTTATTTTTTTAAAAGGATGGAAAGGAGGAAGTTTATTTGCAAGCAAAGAGAAAGAGTGCCAGAGTCTCCTGCTGCAGCAAACAAGCTCCAGCTGCATGCACAACTTTGTGCATCTGTTTTAAGTGGGTACTGTGGAATCAAACCTGAGGCCATCAGGCTTTGCAAGCAAGCAGTTTAACTGCTGAGCCATCTCTCCAGCTCCTGTTTGTTTTTTGAGGCAGGGTTTCACTCTTAACCTGGCTGGACTGGAACTCACTATGTAGACCAGGTTGGCCTCAAACTTGCAGCAAGCCTCCCAATGATAGGATTACAGCCTTGCACCATCATACCTGGCTGCATTTTTGTTGTTACTGCTGGGTTTTTTGGTTTGTTTTTGAGAGAGAAAGAGAGACAGACAGAGAGAATGGGCGTGCCAGGGCCTCCAGCCACTGTAAATGAACTCCAGATGCATGTGCCCCCTTGTGCATCTGGCTAGCGTAGGTCCTGGGGAATTGAAATTGGATCCTTTAGCTTTGCAGGCAAACACCTTAACTGCTAAGCCATCCCTCCAGTGTGTTTTTATTTATTTATTTGAGAGGGGGAAGAGAGGCAGAGAATGGGTGCACCAGGCCTACTAGCAACTGCAAACAAACTCTAGACACATGCACCACTTTATGCATCTGACTTTACATAGGTATTGGGGAACTGAACCTGGGTCCTTTGGCTTTGCCATTAAGTGCCTTAACCACTAAGACATCTCTACAGCCTGTTTTTTGGGTTTTTTTTTCAAGGAGGAGTAGCGAGAAAGAATAGGCATACCAGGGCCTCTTGCTGCTGCAAACTCATTCCAGGTGTATGTGCTACTTTATGCACCTGGCTTCACCAGGGCACTGGGGAATCAAACCTGTGCTGGTAGGCTTTGCAAGCAAATAAATGCCTTTAATTGCTGGTTTTTGTTTTTGTTTTTTTTTTTTTTTTTTTTTGTTTTTTTTTTGGTTTTTCGAGGTAGGGTTTCACTCTGGTACAGGCTGACCTGGAATTAACTATGTAGTCTCAGGGTGGCCTCGAACTTACGGCGATCCTCCTACCTCTGCCTCCCGAGTGCTGGGATTAAAGGCGTGCGCCACCACGCCCGGCTTTTTGTTGTTTTTTGGTTTTTTGAGGCTGACCTGGAATTCACTGTGTAGTCTCAGGGTGGCCTTGAACTCAGTGATCCTACCTCTGCCTCCCAAGTGCTGGGATTAAAGACATGCACCACCATGCCCAGCTTGGTTGTTTTTTTTTTTTTTTTAATTTGTTTTTGGTTTTTGTTTTATTTTAAAGTAAAAGCTGTCCTGGGCAAGGACCCCATGCAGAGGAAAGGGTTAGCACATCAGCAGGGTCAGTATCCTTCATAAATGACAGCAAGTTCACAGTGACCAATAAGGAAGGACAAGGACCCCTCTTGCCAACAAAGTGCTTTAATAGTTATAAAGTGTCTAGTTTTCTTACTGAAATAAGCTGACCCCTAGGTTTATCTCCAGTTGACACCAGATACCCAGAGGCCCCTGGAAGCTGGTATGGATTAAGGCTGAGTGTCCAGGGAGGTGCCTCTCAGAAGATGATCTTCAAGGATGGTTTGTCCTCCTCCAGGGCCCGAAGCTGGTCTTCCACCTCCTCTGACCAGTATATGTCATACAGGCTGCAGGAAGGAATGGACCAGGGTAGCCACATTCATCAATCAGCCCACACTGGCCTTTTTTTCCAGGTCCACCTGAACCCAGGCAGCTCTGGCCCCACCACCCAAACCAGACTCATCCACTTACACTAGCTGCTGTAGGACACAGCTGGGCTTCCTAAGGTTCTCCATCAGCTGCAAGATGCCCAAGTCCCCCATGCAATTGTTGCTGAGGTCCAACTCCTGCAGGGTGTGATTGGCCAGCAGGACCTTGGCAAGGCTGCTGCAGCCAGCATCAGTCACGTCACAGTCCCCCAGACTGGGTGAAGAGAGCAGAGATCAGGGTAAGAGCTGGTGATGCCCACAGACCCTCAGATACACCTGCACTCAGCCAGTCAGGATCCCAGGTGGAGGCTGCTCCGCACATCAGATCTTAGCAGAGTGTCTCAGTCCCCCATGGCCCCAACGTGAAGTTGAGTTTTCCTCAGCTAGACACAACAGACCCAGAACCCCAACTTCACTGGCAGAGACATGGCACCAGCAAGCCTTTTCTGGTAGAGAACCACTCCAGAGGGCACACCTACCCCTTGTACCCACATCCATAAGTGGGAACCTGAGGGAAACAAGGAGTCTTGGGAGGATAAGACACAGCCATGACAGGCCAGATGACACACCAAGGAGCTGCCTTCTGGTGAGCAGCTGTGACAGGCTTAGGTCTCCCAGGACAGAATTCAAGCTCCTTTCCTACAGGACTCTCAGAATGCCTTATGGCCCTTGCCATCACGATGCTATTCCCGAGACAGCTAGATTAAGGGCTATTGTCCAGGGAGACTGAGCCAACCTGTAATTGGTGCCCAGCCCAGGATGACCAGCAGCCAAGGCACGCCACTGAAGGAGGGAGACATGATGGAGGTAAATGGAAAATAGGGCAAAATACTTAAGAGCAAAAACAAGGCTCTCTGGTCTAGCTGTTAAATAAGAACAACAGTTTGAGAAAGAAAAGAACAGGAAATTGAAGGGTCAGTCCTTGCCACCCAAGTTCTGACTGCTGGGCATTCCAGAGAGAAAAGGAAAAGGTGACAGACACACATTTCTCAGGTCCTGCATCAAGGTGAAGTGCATGGAATCCAGAACACAATGGAGACTCTGCCCCTCCCTGAGGACAGGAGAGACACCATCAGTGCTATAGCCACTGGTAAGGTACCCATGCTCATGCAAGCACCCTAAAGAAACTCACTGAGTCACCAAGAAAAGATAGGAGTGGAAGTGGGACAAAAGAGGGTAACAAGGGTGAATAAGTTCAAAATACATTATATACATGTATGAAGACAGCGACCCCCACTAGTTTGTATAATTAGCAAAAAAATAAATAAATAACTTTAGGGCTGGAGAGGTCGCTTAGCAGTTAAGGCACTTGTCTACAAAGCCAAAGGACTCAGGTTTGATTCCCCAGGACCCACATAAGCCAGATGCACATGGTGGCACATGCATCTGGAGTTCACTTGCAGTGGCGGGAGGCCCTGGCACACCCATTCTCTCCCTCTCAAATAAATAAATTAATTAAATTTTAAAAAAGAACAATAGCCGGGCATGATGGTGCATGCCTTTAATCCCAGCACTCAGGAAGCAGAAGTAGGAGGATCACCGTGAGTTCAAGGCCACCCTGAGACTACATAGTGAATTCCAGGTCAGCCTGAGCCAGAGCGAGACCCTACCTCAACCAAAAAAAAAAAGTTAAAAAAAAAAGAACAATAAAAAAAAAAAACATTTTTTTAAAATGCTGTCAAAGGAAAGAGGCAGATCTGTAGGCAGCTGGGGACAGCAGAGCCTTCCCCTGAAGCCAGAAAGTGGCAGAACCCTTTCTTGGAAGCTGTTGGAATGTGCTCAATAAAATGGGCAAGGGGCTAGGAGAACACCCCTGCTGGGTTCCCGCAGACTCACCACAGCATGCGTAGCACAGTGCCCGGCTTGCTCAGAGCTTCGCAAAGCTCCTGTACACCCGAGTCACCCAGTGGGTTGCTACTCATCTGTAGCTCCAGCAGAGACCGGTTCTGGGCCAGCATAGAACGGAAGTGGGAGCAGCAGGCAGGTGTAAGGCTGCAAGTCTTCACCCTGTGGGAACAGTGAGGCTGGAGGTCACTGGGGCCCATCTGTAACTGGCCTTCCCTTAAGAGGTCCACCATGGACCTCTGTCCCCAGTCTCCCCTCCTTTCCAGTCCCTGCCTTCTGTGCACCTACACCTCAGCTAGCACTGTCCCTAGCGATCCACCAGCATCTCCCACACCTCCTCACTCTGCCCAGTCCCCATTCTGTCCTAGGAAAGGCCTCAGCCTTCCTTAGACCTCTTACCACAGTAACTCTAGCTGGCAGTCAGGCTCCATCAGGCTCTCACACAGCAGCCGGGCGCCCTCATCCCCCAGCTCATTGCCAGCCAGGCTGAGTTCCTTCAGGTTTGGCTTGGACCTGAGGACACGGCACAGGTCCCTGCAGCCTTCAGCAGTGATGTCACACTCCCAAAGCCTATGGAATATCAACATTCCCTGAAGATGTCACATACCACCATGCCTTCCATCCCCTTGGGGGGAGGCTGAGTGGCAACTCACCACAGGGTCTTAAGCTTGCAGCTGGGGCCCAGCAGCCCAGGGCACAGTGCAGTGATGCCTGCATTGCCCAGCTTGTTGCTGCCCAGGTCCAGCTCCCGAAGTGAGGCCTTGGAGGCAATGACGTCACACAGATCCCTGCAGTTGGCTGATGTGATGCCACAGTTCTCTAGCCTGGGGACAAGTAACATGTCTAAGGGGAGCACTGGGGCCTGGACTCCCCCTGCCCACCTTGGCCCCTGTGACCCAGAGCATACTTAAGTGTCTCCAGCTGGCAGGTAGAGCTTTTCAGGCCCCGGCACAATGCTTGGACACCAGCCTCATGGAAGTCATTGTTGCTCAACACCAGCTCCTTAAAGTCAGGTTTGGCCTTCAGCACAGAGGCCAGGGGCTCACAACTGGTGACCGTGAGGTTACAGTACTCCAACCTGGGGCAGGGGACAGGGTTCTTAGCCCATGTCACGAGGATCATGTGTCTCATTTCCCATCACTTCCTCAGCCTAGCCCTCCAAAGCCCCCCAGGGACAGTGAGCACCCAGGACCTCCAGGCTGGTAAGGACATCAGCACAGCCTCAGGAACCCCTCACTGAACAAAAGCTCTGCCAGACTCAACAAAAAGAAACTACCAGATGGAGAGATGGCTTACCGGTTAAGGCGCTGCCTGCAAAGCCAAAGGACCCAGGTTCAATTCCCCAGAACCCATGTAAGGCAGATGACTCACGCATCTAGAGTTTATTTGTAGCAGCTGGAGGCCCTGATGCACCCATTCTCTATGTACTTCTTTCTCTTTTCTCTCTCAAATAAATAAAATAATAACAAAGGGAGGGGGCTAAAGAGATGGCTTACCTGTTAAGACGCCTATCTGAGAAGCCTAAGAACCCGGGTTTCATTCCCCAGTACCAACGTGAGCCAGATGCACAAGGTGGCACATGCATCTGAGTTTGCAGAGGCTAGAGGCCCTAGCATGCCAATTCTATCTGCCTCTTCCTCTCCATCCCGTTTCCCAAATAAATGAAATATTTAGAGCTGGGTGAGGTGGCGCACACCTTTAATGCCAGCACTCAGGAGGCAGAGATAGGAGAATCACTGTAAACTTGAGGCCACTCTGAGATTACATAGTGAATTCCAGGTCAGCCTGGGCTAGAGTAAGACCCTACCTCCAAAAAAAAAAAAAGTTTAGAAAATAAATTGTTTGAAAAGAAAAAAAAACAAAGGAAACTATCCCAACACTGGGGCCATCTGCAATTCACTGGAGAGTAAGCCCACACCAGGGTACTGAATCAAGCCAGACCAGGTCAACTGCCAGCCTCTGGGAAAAGACAGCACCCAGGTGTCTCCCCTAAGGCCCTCAGCCACTGTGAACGGTGAATTTGCCAAGGACATGTGTGCCAGAGCTTAGGATGTGCCTCGCTGGGCTCTAGGGCACAGACAGGAGGGAGCTCAGGGTCCCAGGCAGAGTATACACTCACTGAAGCTTCTCCAGGTGGCACTGGGGATCCAGGAGTCCTTCACAGAGCAACTGCAGGCCTGCATCCCCCAGGGGGTTGTCATTGAGATGCAGTTCACGCAGGGTGGGCAAGGAGCGCAGCACACCAGGCAGGACACCACAGCCAGCCTCAGTCAGGCAGCAGTTCTGGAGGCTGAAACACATGCCTTCATGAGCTCCCACAAACACTAAACCCAATGCCTGCCAGAGCCCCAGCCACACATTGCAGGCCAGGGTACCTGCTCCTCTGATGGGCTTCCATGATTCCAGGCTAAAGGGGACTGCAGGACAGCACCAGTGTGGCTTGGGAGTCCTGTTACTGCACTCACACCTCGTCTGTGCGTCTTTGGCTGGAGCTGATGGTGCCTGCCACTTCCACCCTACCCCTGTGGCTTTCCATACCACCGCTCAACTGCCCACAGCACGTTCTGCCCTGAGCAGGCTGTGCTAAGCCCCTGGGCTTACCTCAGTTTCTGGATCTTGCAGGTGGAGTTCTGCAGGCCCTGGAGCACCAGGTGCACACCACTATCGCCCAGCTCATTGGTGCGCAGGCTGAGCTCTGTCAGGGCGGGGTTGGCCTGGATTGCCGAGCTGATGTCCTTGCACCGCACCTCGGTGAGGCCACAGTCATCCAGCCTGCAACAGGACCCTTAAGTCACCATGGGGTTGGGACTGACCTCAGGCCCAACAACCATCTTTCTCAGTAGTTTGTGACCAATCACTGGACCAAGAAATCAAAACACAGATCATGGCCAAAGTGTTTAAACATGAAACAGACAAGCATGGTGCCAGGTGGACCACAAAGTCCCAAGCCAGCCTGGGCTACACAGTAAAGGAAACCATCTCACAAAAAATCCAAGCACTGCCGGACGTGGTGGCGCACGCCTTTAATCCCAGCACTTGGGAAGTAGAGATAGGAGGACTGCCATGAATTTGAGGCCACTCTGAGACCACATAGTGAATTCCAAGTCAACCTGAGTTAGAGTGAGACCCTACCTCGAAAAACAAAACAAAACAAAAATCCAAGCACTAGGAATATGGCTCAGTGGTAGGATGCTAACCTGGCTTGTGCAAAGCCCCATTACTGTACCCAAAAACAAATAAATGAGGGTCAGAGAGATGGCTCAGTGGCTAAAAGTGCCTGCTTGCAGAGTTTGATGGCCCAGGTTCAATTCTCCAATACCTACATAAAGCCAGATGCAGGTGCATACATCTGGAGTTTATTTACAGTGACAGGAGGCCCAGGCACACCCATACTCACTCTTTATGACTATTTCTCATTGTCTCACTGTCTCTCTCTCAAATAAATAAAGGAAAGGAAGGAGGGAAGAAAAAAGTAGAAATGGAGGGATGGAGCTCTGTCTGGAACATTGTTATCAGTCAGAGACACACAGTGGCAAAGACTTCCTCACGTCCATCCCAATTAAATGATGGAATAAATTAACATGGGGAGGGAGAACCTGTTCTGTGACAACTGATAAATGTGCAGGGAATGAGGTAAGACATCCCCTACAATGACAAAAGCCACTGGGTGAGGCTGAACCAGCACTAAAAGACTGAGTAGAAACAGGTTTGACCTAAGTTTTGGTAATACTCCAGACTCTGGCCAGTTGTGAAGGAGGCAGAGCCACAGAGGAAGCCCAGCAGACATGGCAGCCACATGATGTCACCCAGGCACACTGTGTGGCAGGCACGATCATCTCAGGATCTCCAAACTCTCCCGAAATGCATGGCCACTGTGAAAAGACTCCAGACAAGGCCAGAGGACATGTGCAGGGTGTCCAGACTCAGAAGTCAAATCACCAGGATGGGAAAGGGACCCTACAGAGGGGGCTAACCAACATGGTGACTAAAAGCCATGTGGGATCATGCATGACCTAAATGGGAAAAAGACACAGAAGCAAAGCTGGTGACCTGATGCCTGTGGCTGGAAGTGCTGGGTCACATGAGAATCTGAGATGTGGTTATAGGAAGCTTTGTAGAGGGCTGCAGGATGCCCACATGACCTCTGGCTCTGCGAAAAATGGAAACTACCTCAGTTAATGGGGGGAAAGATGCCCAAGAGCTACCTGGGCATAGTGTCTCACACTTGTAATCGCAACATTTCACAGGCTGAGGCAGGAGATCTCAGTAAGTTCCAGGTCAGCCCGGGCTACAGAGTGAGACTTTGTCTCAAACAACAAAGGTTCAGCAGTTAAAGATGCTTGTTTGCAAAGCCTGATGTCCTAGGTTTGATTCCCCAGGACCCATGTAAAATCAGATGCACAAAAAATCTAGAGTTCATTTACAGTCAGTTGTAGGAGGCCCTGGTGCACCCGTAGTCACCTTCTCTGTCTGCTTCTTTCCGCCTCAAATAAATAAAAATATTTTTAAAGGCAGGGTGTGATGACGCACGCCTTTAATCCCAGCACTTGGGAGGCAGAGGTAGAAGGACTGTCATGAGTTCAAGGCCACCCTGAGACTACATAGTGAATTCCAGGTCAGCCTGAGCTATATATATATTCAAATCAAACAAAGGTTGAAAAACCCCACAAGAATAAATCTCAAAGATTATGCAAAATTGCCAGGTGTGGTGGTGCACACCTTTAATCCCAGCACTCAGGAGTCAGAGGTAGGAAACTACATAGTGAATGGCAGGTCAGCCTGGGCTAGAGACCCTACCTTGAAAGACGAAAAAGATTATGCAAAATCCCTTTGTGTCCATAAATAATAAGCTTCAGGAACAGAGCAAGCCTGATACAGGAACCATCTACCTCCACAGCAGAGTACTTGCCCTGCCAGACTAACCCAACCATGACCACAAAGTCCCCAAGGGCACCTCTACCTGACCACTTGGTATTGCTGGATCTGCGGGAGGAGCTCCATCCACCTGGCATCACTCAGCTGCTCACACTGGATGTCGAGACTCATGGTGGACGCAGGGTGCTGTCTGGGCAAAAAGAAGACAGCGCTAAGCAAACTGTCACAGCTTGCCAGGCTGTTTCAGTCTGTAACTATAACAGTCCCAACAAGACCTCAAGAGGGTAGACATTTCCAGAAGAGGCCTAGTGTCTCTCTCTCTTTTTTTTTTTTTTTTTTTTTTTTGGTTTGTTTTTCGAGGTAGGGCCTTACTCTAGCTCAGGATGACCTGGAATTCACTCTGTAGTCTCAAGGTGGCCTCGAACTCATGGTGATCCTCTTACCTCTGCCTCCCGAGTGCTGGGATTAAAGGCGTGCGCCACCACGCCCAGCAGCCTGGTCTCTCTTGAGAAATGCCTCCATACATAATCTCTAGCAGGAGACCAGTGTGGTAGGGAGGGGCTGCCTGCCTGGCATCCATGGCACAGGCTACCACAGACAGCAGAAATTGAGGGTGGCCAGGACTGTGGGATACACATGCCAGCCTCACCTCCCAGTCTCCAGGCACCCAGCTATGTGGGCACGTCCTGCTGGAGAGAGCATGGGGACATCAAGACTGGTCTTGGAAACCCCTGAATTGCATTTGCCTGAACAGGGTCAGAAGGCGTTAAGAGCCTGGAAACCCCAACGTAGGAGCTCCCTAGCTCACATTGCCAAAGACCCTGAAAAGCCACGTGCTGAGACCCAAACAACCTTCACCACCCTATGCTGAATGGTGAGAGGACACAGGGGCTCTGGGTAAGGCAGAGCAGGGGTCAAGGTTACAGAGCATAGGGCATTCATGAGCAGCTGCTACAGGCACCAGTTTTCAAGGCTTCTTTCTGAGACTGGGGACTCCTCCAGACCAGGGCATATATTCTGCCCAACCCTGGGCCAGCTCAGGCCCAGCCCACAAAGAGGCCAGGGTATCTGCCAGGCTGGGAACAATGAGGCCTGTACCCAGTCAGCTGGGACAGGAACAGGTTAAAGGCCCTGAGTCCTGACAGGGGAAGGCACAGAGCCTGAATAAACAAGGCAGGGGCTAACTGGCTGTTCCCAGCGTCCTGAGGCCTGGGGAACCAGCCACCCATGTCTCCACACTCCCCAAGCATCTGCCAAGCAGACCAGCTGGGACAGCATGTGGGCAGCCTGGCCTGCTCCCTGGAAGAAGTGATCCTAGGGCTGGAGACATGGCTTAGTGGGTAAGACAGATGCCTGCGAAGCCAAAGGATCCTGGTCCGACTCTCCAGGTCCCAAATAAGCCAGATGCACAAATGGGTGTACACTTCTGGAGTTCGTTTTCAGGGGCTAGAGGCCCTGGCGTGCCCATTCTCATTCTCCCTCACTTTCTTTCCCTCTCTCTGTCTCTAATAAATAAATAAATAAAAATGAAATATCAATAAATGCAAAGATTCACGCCCTTATTTAAAAAAAAAAAAAGAAGTGATGCTGGAAGAAAAGGGAATTGCTGAGTTCTGTTCAAGAGGAAGAGAAAGCTCTGGAAGGGTTCCCTCATGGAGGCAACTGATTCCAGCCACCCTCTATGAAGGTTTTGGCAACAGAACCACAGCTGTATGTGAGGTCCTTGGTCTGGCTTCCTGAGAACACTCTCACTGTGGTGCCAGTGCCTGGCACGGCATGGCCTCGCTGAAGGGAACCTTCCCCTCCCATCCTGGGGCTGGGAGAAGGTCCCTTGATGCCAAACCAGAAAGACTGGCTTTACACATCTTAGCCAGTGATAGGGGAAACAAGCAAAGGTCTGGTCACAGAGCCCACTACATAGAGGAACCAGGGTCAACCCTGCCCCAGCCCCTGGAGGCCAAGAGCAAAACCATCATTCCCTGGATTCCAGGATGTGTCACCCAAACCTAGTCACCACCAGGGCGGGGCGGCTTGAGGACCTCTAGGGCTAGCAGCAACCACACCCACAGTCCTGCTTTCTTCTGCACCCCAACTATAAGACACCTCCCCCCCCCTCCAGTCTTCCTCCTGGGAAGTCATCAGACTAGGGTCACCTAGCTCGGACTGTGATGATCTGGGTTCAGGGAAATGTAAAGGGGAAGTAACAGGTGGCAGCGGAGTTCCGCCACTCCATCAATCCTCCTCTTGTTTGTACAAGCCTTTCGGACCAGGAGTATGCTCCTAGGCTTCGGGGTCATGGATCCTGGGGAAGGGGAAAGGTCTCAGGATGTGCAGGCCTGGCCCGCGGGAGGTCCCCACAAGCCCAGCTGGGAGGCACGTTTCAGGAGTGAGGACCACTTGCTCCGGCCGGGGCAGCCCAGCTTGGACCCGAGGTGTGAACTGAGATCCACTTGGGCCTCTGAAGAGGCCCCTATCAGGCGGCTGGGGACCTCGGAGGCCCTCCCTCCAGCACCGGGAAAAGCCGTTCAGGAGGGGGGGGATGCTCCGCGGGCCACCCCGGGAAAGGGATTGGCTGCGGAGGCTCCCGGCGCTGGCGATCCCGCCCACACCCCTCTACGGGTCCCTGGAACCTGCGGGTCCGAACGCTCCGCCACGTAGGGAGAGGGCCGGGAGGGGAGCCGAGGACGACACGCAGGGCCAGCCGCGCGCACCCGAGCATCGCCCGCCGCTCACCTGCTGCTGCTCACCGCCGCCTGAAATCCCAGCAGCGGCCCCTTCCGCCCAGGGCGGAGCCTCCAGCGCAGTCCGGTCGTAACTACCGGGCAGGCTGTCCCTTCGCCTTCCTAAATCCGCCCCGCCCCTCCCCCAGGTCGGCCTCTTCCACGTGAGTCACCCTTTCGTGATTGACCAACCCTAGGGAGAGCGATCCACCAGCGCTGCTGCAGCTTCCAAAGGGATAAACTGTGCCGGGAGTGATTGCGCACGCCTTTGGTCCTGGCTGGGCGGGGGGAGCTGAGGTAGGAGGACCACCGTGAGTTCAAAGCCAGCACAGACCCTGCGACCAGGGATCAGCGGTTTCCGGAAAGCAATCCGTTCGTTGCTGAACCTCCCACACCCGCCTCTCCTTCCGGCCAACCAGACATATGTGCGCAGTCTCCGCGCAACCTTCAAAATGTCTTTTTGTTGTTGTTTGGCCGGGCGTGGTGGTGCACGCCTTGAATCCCAGCACTCGGGAGGCAGAGGTAGGAGGATCACCAAGAGTTCGAGGCCACCCTGAGACTACATAGTGAATTCCAGGTCAGCCTGGGCTAGAGCGAGACCCCACCTCAAAAAAAAACAAAAAAAGGCGCTAGGGGTACAGCTGAGTGGTGGACAGCCTCTGCCTGGCAAGCATGAGGCCTTCAAGCACCCCAAAAGGGAGAGCATTTTGTAATTTGTTAAGACACTTGCAACACACATCCAAGCAAACTTTTGGAGGTTTTTGTTGTTGTTGTTGTTGTTGTATGTTTGTTTTTGACATGATACAAAGAAAGTAAATCAGGCCCGGCGTGGTGGTGCACGCCTTGAATCCCAGCACTCAAGAGGCAGAGGTAGGATAGGAGGATCGCCATGAGCTCGGAAACCATCCTGAGAATAAACAGTGAATTCCAGGTCAGCCTGAGCTAGAGTGAGAGCCTGGCTTTAAAAAAAAAAAAAAAAAAAAAAAAAAAAAAAGGAAAAAGAAAAGAAAAAGGGAGTGGTGGCGCACACCTTTAATCCCAGCACTCATCGCTGTGAGTTGGAAGCCACCTAAGAATACAAAGTGAATTCCAGGTCAGCCTGGGCTAGAGTGAGACCTTACCTCGGAAAAAAAAAAAAAAAAAAAAAGCAAGGTATGGATGTTGAAGACCAGATAATTCTGTAGCAGGAGTCCAGTGGCCATATGGCAACTATACCCTTTTGTCCTGCAGAGCCAGATGAATGGGGAAAGTGTTCATAAGCAAGCATGTTCTAAGTATTCTCAGGTGAACTGCTGGCCCCATGGGGTGAAGTCCAAAAGTTTCTCAACACTTTTCTCATACAAGTCACACGGTTTTCTGTTTGCTAAAATTAAATCATAATAATCTTGTTTTTAGGTCATAATGCTTGTAAGTTCTTACTAAATCCTCAATGTATACTAACATAAGACACAGATAATGATTGTATTTTAATGTACGCTTCACATATAAGCTTGTTAATCATTTCCTTATGTGCCTCTAAATAAAACCACCATGTGAGGCTGAAAAGTAGAGGCATTAGCCGATAATATCCTCCCGCCAGCCAGACTTCAATGAACTGGGACCAATTCTCTTCTTCCCTGTGCTGTCGGAGGCCCGAGGCACATGGGAGCACATATCTTTATCCTGGCACTCCGAGGGCAGAGGTAGCAGGATCACCATGAGTTCAAAACCAGCCTGAGACTACATAGTGAATTCCAGGTCAGCCTGTGCTAGAACAAGACTGCCTCAAAACACCAAATACAAACAAACAAAAAGAAGAAAGAAACAAAGAGAGAGAGAGACAAAGACTACTTACATTTTCATCCATCATTTGAATGCCGACTGAATGCCAAGCACTGTTTCAGGACTCAGCTCACTTGGAGCTTTATTTATATCTTTTTTTGTTTTTTGCTTTTTTTTTGTTTTTTCGAGGTAGGGTCTCACTCTAGCTCAGGCTGACCTGGAAATCACTATGTAGTCTCAGGGTGGCCTCGAAATTATGGCGATCCTCTTGCCTCTGCCTCCCAAGTGCTGGGATTAAAGGCGTGCGCTACCATGCCTGGCTTTTTATATCTTATTTTTTATAGTTTTATTTATTATTAGAATGGGCACACCAGGGCCTCTTGACACTGCAAATGAACTCCAGATGCATGCAACTCGTGGTGCAACTGGCTTTACATGGGTACTGGGGAATTAAACTAGGGTCATCAGCCATCAGGCTTTTCAAGCAAGTACCTTCAGCCACTGAGCTGTCTCCCCAGCCCCAAATGGAGCTTTTATTTTTTATTTTTTTGCCTGTGACACCTATACTGATCACATTGGCCACAACTTCAGAGGCCTCATCTGTGCTACTCTAGAGTTCCAATTTTTTTGTTGTTGTTTTTTTTTGCGGTAGGGTCTCACTCTAGCCCAGGCTGACCTGGATGTAGTCTCAGGGTAGCCTTGAAATTACTGCAATCCTCCTACCTCTGCCTGAGTGCTGGGATTAAAGGCATGCGCCTCCATGCCCGGCCTAAATGGAGCTTTAAAAATAAAAAATGGATGCCGGGCGTGGTGGCACACGCCTTTAATCCCAGCACTTGGGAGGCAGAGGTAGGAGGATCGCTGAGAGTTCGAGGCCACCCTGAGACTACAAAGTTAATTCCAGGTCAGCCTGGACCAGAGTGAGACCCTACCTCGAAAAACCAAAAATAAATAAATAAATATAAAAAATGGATGGAAACCCAACATGTGGACATGGCAGGGAGGAGGTCAAGGATATCATCCCAGAATTTCTGGGGCAGTGGGCCCTGAGGAAAAGGAAACAGAAAGGAGATTCAATCCCAGGAGACAGAAGGAGGATCACTATGTGATCAAGGTCAGCCTGAGACTACATAGTGAATTCCAGGTCAGCCTGGACTAGAGTCAGACCCTATCTCAAAAAAAAAAAAAAAAAAAAAAAAAAAACGGGATGTAGAGAGATGGCTTAGTGGTTAAGGCGTTTGCCTACAGAGCCAAGGGATCTCGGTTTGACTCTCCAGGACCCACGTAAGTAAGCCAGATGCACAGGGGGGCTTATGCACCTGGGGTTTGTTTTCATTGGGTGGAGGCCCTGGAGTGCCCATTCTCTCTCTCTGCCTCTTTCTGTCTCTCAAATAAATCATATATATATAATTTTTTGGGGGGGGTTCAAGGTCTCACTCTGGCTCATGCTGACCTGGAATTCACTATGTAGTCTCAGGGTGGCCTCGAACTCTCGGCGATCCTCCTACCTCTGCCTCCCGAGTGCTGGGATTAAAGGCGTGCACCACCACGCCCGACTTTTTATTTTTTTAAAAAGAAGAAAGAAAGGAGAGTCAAAATCAGCTCCATACTGTACAGTGGTCAGTGCAGACCTAACCTAATCCTGGTTTGCAGAGACCATGAGGACTCAGGCACCAGAAACTTAGGTGTCAGTTCTGGTAAAAGGCTGCTCAGTTAAGAGGAAAACATGAGTCAGGCAAGCCCTTACTTGCTGATCTAGTCTGCTGAATGCCCATAAACGGCAGGGGCTGCCATCTTGGAGTCTTGATTGCCACGCAGAGAAACCACTGCACCCTGAGGAAAAGTGAGAATGCCAGAAAAGGGAGGGGAAGAGGTAAGCAAGGGATAGAGTACCCTGAGTTCCAAACTTTACTGTGCATGTTGAGATGTTAAGAATAACCTTGGTGGAAGATTAACCCAAGATAGCCATTTTGGACTTCTGATATCCAGTAGGGTAACAAATAGGTGGCAACTTTGTTACAAGAAATTAATACTTTTTTTGCGTGGGGTGGGTGGGAAGGTTGAGGTAGGGTCTTACTCTAGGCCAGGCTGACCTGAAATTCACTATGTAGTCTCAGGATGGCCTCAAACTTGTGGTGATACTTCTACCTCTGCCTCCATGCCCAGCTTTAATTGATACTTTTACAACTTAGCTTTTTTTTTTTTTTTGAGACATGATCTTGTTACATGTAGACTAGGCTAACTTTGAACTCTGTATGTAACTATGGCTGGCCTCATCCTTCCTCATGCTGAGACTGACAGCCTGTGCCACCAAACCCAGCCTACAAATAATTTTTTGTGTACAAGCAAAGTAAGGCAACTCACATCTATAATCCCAGCATTCCACTTAGGGGAGCCGAGCCAGGAGAAAGACCATGAGTTCAAAACTAGCCTGAAACCCAGGCAGGGAAGGAAGAAGGAAAAGAGAGGGCATATGTTTACAAATAGTCAAGACTAGCTGGAAGTGGTGAAACATGCCTTTAATCCCAGCACTCAGGAGACAGAAGTAGGTGGATCATCATGAGGTCAAGGCCACCCTGAGACTACATAGTGAATTCCAGGTCAGCCTGGACTATAGCAAGACCCTACCTCAAAAAAAAAAAAAAAAAAAAAAAAAAAAAAAAAGTCAGACTACAGAGCAATACCCTGTCTCAAAAATATTTGTGGGGGGCTGGAGAGATGGCTTAGCGGTTAAGGCGCCTATCTGCTAAGCCTAAGAACACTGGTTCCAATCTCCAGCGGTTCCAATCTCCAGGTCCCACGTTTAGCCAGATGCAAAGTGATGCAAGGGCACAATGCTGCACTTGACCAGAAGGGGGCGCACGCATCTGGATTTCGTTCACAGCAGCTGAGAGACTGCTGGCACGCCCATCTCTATCTGTCTCCCTCTCCCTCTCTCTGTCTCTCTCCAAAAATAAATAAAATAATAATAAAAATTTAAAAAAATATTTCTGGGGTCAGACATGGTGGGGCACACCTTTAATCCCAGCACTTGGAGGGCAGAGGTAGGAGAATTGCTGTGAGTTTGAGGCTACCCTGAGACTACATAGTGAATTCCAGGTCAGCCTGGGCTACAGTGAAACCCTACCTCAAAAAAAAAAAAAAAAAAAAAAAATTGTCCGGGGCTGGAAAGATAGTGTAACGGTTAAGGAGCTTGCCTGCAAACCTGAAGGACTCATGTTCGACTCTCCAGATCCCACGTAAGCCAGACACACAAAGGTGAGGCAAACACAAGGTTGCATATGCCCACTAGGTGGCACAAACATCTGAGGCCCTGCCACGCCAATTCTCTCCCTCTCTCTGTCTCAAAAATAACTGTCAGGAGCTGGGCATGTGCACACCTTTAATCCTAGCTCTCCAGAGGCAGAGATAAGAGGATCATTAGGAGTTTGAGGCCAGCCTGGGTCTATATAGTGAATTCCAGGTCAGCCTGGGATTGAGTTTGAGGCCAGCCTGGGGCTACAGAGTGAGTCCCAGGACAGCCTAGGCTACAGCAAAACCCTATGTCAAAAAGAACAAAAAATTTCTTTACATATATAGATAATTGTATGTGTGTATGTGCGTGTTGTGTGTGTATACATTTTTATATTTGAGGGCTGAAGAGATTGCTCAATGGTTAAAGGTACTTGCTTGCAAAGTGTGATGGCCCAGGTTCCATTCCCAGCACACACATAAAGCTAGATACACAAAGTGGTATCTGCATCGGGAGTTCATTTGCAGTGGCAAGAGGTGCTGGTAAACCCATTCTCTCTGTCAGATTGCAAATAAATAATGAATATAATTAAATATATATGTATTTGAGGAATGGAGAGATGGCTTAGTGGCTAAGGCACTTGCTTGCAAAGCCTAAGAACCCAGGTTCAAGTCCAAGAACCCACACAAGCCAGCTGCACAAGGTGGCACATGCGTCTGGAATTCATTTGCTGTGGTTAGAGGTCCTGACGTGCCCATTCTCTCTCTCCCTCTCTCAAATCTCAAATTAATTCTGGCTGGGCGTAGCTGCGCACGCCTTTAATCCCAGCACTTGAAAGCAAGAGGTAGGAGGATCGCAGTGAGTTCAAGGCCAGGTCAGCCTGTACTAAAGTGAGATTTCACCTCGAAAAAAAAAATCTGAAAAAAAATATGTACACAAACTTCTTAGCGTGCAATCATGTTTTATTTGACTGAGTTAGTCTACCTCTATTCTGTAAGGGCTGATTAGAACGCTTATCAATTTTCACTGTTCCCACAGGGGGGACCTTGCCCTTCCTAGACACTGCCAAAACGACATCCAGAATTGCTGCATAAAGCCCCTAACTGCCCCACACCCGCGAGGACTTGCCGGCTGGTAGCACATCCAACAGCAAAGTGCCGGGAGCCTATTATAATACATTTCCGCCAGCTCTCGCGACACCCCACGGGAGCTGTCCCCCAGGTTCCTACAAGGGAGGTGGACGCGCCCCGCGCCCGCAATTCACGGAGCAACAGGACGAGCGACCGGTACCGGGGATCCACTGTTTTTCAGGGTTTGGTTCTTGGAAGAATTATGTTCGAGGGTGGCTTAGTTCGAGAAGCAATTCTGGCTGGATCAACCCTTGCTTAGACCAATTTGCTACAGGCCCGCAGGACAGACGCCCCACGCAACACGCAGGGCAGAACTTGCCGGAACCCCGGCAGTCCCTGCGAGGCGCCCGAAGCGCGATGACGTCATCTAAACGCGCCGACGCACGCCCGGCGCCACACCGCTTCGTCCTGCCCCTCCCCCGGACCTCGCCCTGCCCGGGAGCGCGCATCTCGCCCACCTTTCATTCACTGGCCGAGAGAGGCGAGGGGCGCCGGGCCAGGCGGACCTCCGACTGCCCACTGGATAGCACGTAGCGTGGGGACTGACCTCGAGACGGCCTGGAGACGAGGAACGTGAAGGCTTCAGACTGCAGCGGATGGGGGCGGGGCCTTCTGGGGGCGGGGCTAAGGTGGTGGGCAGGGCTTTGCTGTTCTGTACCAGGTTGCGTCGGGTGGAGTTTGCTGTGGAGTAGGGCTGGCAGCCTGCCAGGGTTTTAGCGATGTTGCCAGGGTGAGATTTATTTATTTATTTATTTATTTATTTATTTATTTATTTATTTATTTATTTGAGAGCGACAGAGAGCGAGAGAGAGAGAATGTGCTCACCAGGGCCTCCAGCCACTGCAAACGGACTCCAGATACATGCGCCCCCTTGTGCATCTGGCTTACGTAGGTCCTGGGGAATCCAGCCTCGAACCTAGATCCTTAAGCTTCACAGGCAAGCGCTTAACCGCTAAGCCATCTTTACAGCCCTGAGTTGTTTTTTTTTTTAATTGACAATTTCCATAATTATAGTCAATAAACCATGATAATTCCCTCTCCTCCCCCATTTTCCCCTTCACAAATCCACCCTCCATCATATCTCCTCCCCCTCTAAATTAGTCTTGCTTTTATTTTGATGTCATCATCTTTTCCTCTTATTATGAGGGTCTTGTGTAGGTAGTAACAGGCACGGGGAGGTCATGGATATCCAGACAGATTTGTGTATGGAAAATTGCATTGTAAGCAGTCCTTCCCTTCCTTTGGATCTTACATTCTTTCCGCCCTCTTTTCCACAATGGTTCCTGAGCCTTGGAAGGTATGATAGAAATGTTTCAGTGCTGAATATGCCTCTGTCACTTCTCAACACTATGGTGCCTTTTGAGCCATTCCAGTGGTCACCACCATCTGAAAAGAGAAACTTCTTTAACCAACAATGAGAGTAGCCAGGCATGGTGGTGCATGCCTTTAATTTCTGCACTCTGGAGGCAGAGGTAAGAGGATCCCTCTGAGTTCAAGGCCACCCTGAGGCTACATAGTAAATTCCAGGTCAGCCTGGACTAGAGTGAGACCCTATCTCAAATAAAAAAGTGAGAGTAACATTAATACATAGGTATGAACATTAAGAGAAGTGCTTACAGGGCAGTTTGATGAGTATAATATGTGCATTTAGCAAGACAACAACAGGTGTTACACTCCTAGGGCTTGTGACCTCCCACCCCCATAGGCTTTTGACTACAGTTCCAGTATCAGGCCTGTATTCCTTCCCCTGGAGTGGGCCTCCAGTCCAATTAGAGAATGTTTGGTTTCCCCCATAACAGACATGCCACTATTGCACCTGTTGGGTCATTTGGCCTGGCTGACCAAACTTAAGGCTTTCAGTATCTACTGTTGTTTATCTCCACTGATGACTTCTGTCTCTCCCATGGAGCTTCCTGCAACATAGCTTTTTCCAGCTTTCTGTCCGCTGGTCTACTAGGAGGAAGTTTTCAGCTCAGCTCAAGCTTGATTTCTCAGTGACCTGCAGCACAAGCATGTGGAGCCTTCAGCAATAGGGCCTTGCCATCTATTTCTGGTGGGAAACCAAAAGCCTTGACAATGGCCTGTAATGTTTTGAGGGCATCAGGGCCAGTTCATGATGGAGGAAGGACCTTCCAAGACTGAGGGAAAACTTGGAAGAGACCCAGCCTGTGTTGTTCAGGGGACCGACATCACCATGCATGCTGAGATCCAGCCTAGGGAGAGGTCAACGAGGCATTGGTGCTCTTGGGATGCCAGAGTCCAAGCTGGGGTGGAGCTTATGCCCTCACTACTGGATACCCACAGGTCCATGGGAGAAATACATTTCAGGAACACTACTAAAGTGTTTTAAGGTTTTTTGTTTTGTTTGTTGATTTGTTTGTTTTTATGAGATAGGGTTTCAGTAGCCCTTACTGCCCTGGAATGCACTGTGAAGCCCAAGTTAGCCTCAAACTCACAGAAATCCTCCTGCCTCAGCCTCCCAAGCCTGGGTAAGACAATGCCTCTCTAGCCACCGCACAGCCTCTTGGTCATTATTTTTAAAAAAAAAAATCATATATTTATTTGCAAGCAAAGAGAGAGAGGGGAGAAACAGAGGGTAATTTTATTTTTTTGCTGGGCATGGTGGTACACACCTTTAATCCCAGCACTAGAGAGGCAGGAGTAGGAGGATCTCTGGGAGTTCAGAGCCACCCTGGGTTATAGTCTACAATTATGGAAGTTGTCAATAAAAAATTTTTTTTTAAAAAGAGAGAGAGATGTTTCAGTACTGAATACTCCTCTGTCACTTCTCAGCACTATAGTGCCTTTTGAGTCATCCCTGTGGTTACTGCCATCTGAAAAGAGAAGTTTCCCTAACCAAAAATGAGAGTAGCCAGGCGTGGTGGTGCACACCTTTAATCCCAGCACTCAGGAGGCAAAGGTAGGATGATCACTTGAGTTCAAGGCCACCCTGAGGCTACATAGTGAATTCCAGGTCAGCCTGGGCTAGAGCGAAACCCTACCTCGAAAAGCCAAAAAAAAAAAAAAAAATGTAGCATTAATATATGGGTTTGAACATTAAAAGAAGTGCTTACAAGGCACTTTGGTGAGCATAATGTATGCATTTAGCCAAATACTAGCAGGCATTACACCCCTCAGGCTCATGACCTCCCCGTCATAGGATTTCAGTACCAGGCATGTATCCCCTCCACGGAGTAGACCTCCAATACCATTAGAGAGCGGTTGGTTTCCCCCATAACAGACATGCCACTATTGCACATGTTGGCTCATTTGACCTGGCTAGCCCAACTCAAGGCTTTCAGTGCCCATTATTGTTTATCTCCACTGATGACTTCTTTCTCCCATGGAGCTGCATGCAGCGTAGCTTTTTCCAGTTTTCTGTCAGCTGATCTACTAGGAGGAGGTTTTCAGCTCAACTCCAGCTTTATTTTTCAGTGACTTTGCAGCCCAAGCATGTGTAGTCTTCAGAAATACCAAGAATTTTTTTTTAATATTTGTGTTTATTTATTTGAAAGAGAGAGAGAGAGGAAGACAGAAAGAGAGGAAATGGGTGTGCCTCCTGAGTGCTGGAATGAAAGGTGTGACCCACCACACCTGGCTTGATGTCATCATTTTTTCCCTCCTATTATGAAGGTCTTGTGTCGGTAGCCTCAGCCACTGTGAATATTAAAAGGTCACTTTGTTTCTGAATGACAGAGTTAAAAGCAGTCCTCCCTTCCTTTAGCTCTTACATTCTTTCTTCCACCCCTTCCAAAATGGTCCCTGAGCCTTGGAGGGTGTACTAAGGATGTCACAGTGCTGAACAGTCATTTCTTCTCAGCACTGTGGTAAATTTTGCATCACCCCAATGGTCACCACCACTGAAAAGAGAAGCTTCTTTAACCAGAAGTAAGAGTAGAATTATTACATGGGCATAACCACTCTCTAATTGGACTGGAGGCCCATGCCACAGGAGGGAATACATGCCTGGTACTGAAAACTTAGTCAAAAGCCTATGACTGGGGCTAGGGAGACGGTTTAGCAGTTAAGGCACTTGCCTGCAAAGCCAAAGGACCCAGGTTCAAATTCCCCAGGACCCACGTAAGCCAGATGCATAAGGTGGTGCATGCATCTGGAGTTTGTTTGCAGTGGCTGGAGCTCCCTGGTGCGCCCATTCTACCCCCCCCATCTCCCATCAAATAAGTAAATTTTAAAAAGCCTATGGCAGGGGAGGTGATGTGCCTTAGGGGTATAACACCTGCTGTTGTCTGGCTAAATGCATATATTATGCTCACCAAACTGCCCTGTAAGCACTTCTCTTAATGTTCATACCCACAGATTAAAGCTACTATCACTTTTTAAAAATATATTTTATTTATTTATTTGAGAGAGAGGGAGAGAGAATGGGCATACCAGGGCCACCAGCCATTGCAAACAAACTCCAGATGCATACACCCCCTCGTGCATCTGGCTTACGTGGGTCCTGGAGAGTCGAACAGGGGTCCTTTGGCTTTGCAGGCAAATGCCTTAACCGCTAAACCATCTCTCCAGCCCTACTCTCACTTTTGGTTAAAGCTTCTCTTTTCAGATGGCAGTAACCCTAGGGTAACTCAAAAGCACCATAGTGCTGAGAAGTGACAGAGGTGGAATTCAACACTGAGACATCTCTATCACACCTTCCAAGGCTCAGGGTCCATTGCAAAAGAGGTAGCAGAAAGAATGTAAGAGCCAAAGGAAGGGTTGGACTGTTTACAATGCAATCTTCCAGACACAAATTGGCCTGGATATCCATGACCTTGCAGTGCCTGGCACTACTTACACAAGACCATCATAGTGGGAGGAAAAGATGATGACATCAAAATAAAAGAGACTGGGCTGGAGAGATGGCTTAGCAGTTAAAATGTTTGCCTGCAAAACCAAAAGAACTCGTTTCGATTCTCCAGGACCCACATAAGCCAGGTGCACAATGGAGCGTATGCATCTGGAGTTTGTTTGCAGTGGCTGGAGGCCCTGGCACTCCTATTCTCATTCGTTCTCCTCTCTCTCTCTCTCTCTCTCTCTCTCTCTCTCTCTCTCTCTCTCTCTCTGTGTCTCTCTCTCTCTGCCTCTTTCTGTCAAATAAATAAATAAAATATATTTTTTAAATGTTAAAAAAATAAAAGAGACTAATTGAGAGGGGGAGGGAATGTGTTGGAGAGTGGATTTGTGAAGGGCAAGGTGGGGTAGAGGAGGGAATTATGGTTTATTGTCTATCATTATAGAAGTTGTCAAGAAAAAAAAAAGTTTTAAAAAATACATGGGTGGTCTGGAGAAAGCCATTAGGGCACTTGCCAGCAAAGCCAAAGGACCCAGGTTTGATTCCCCAATTCTCACATAAGGCCAGATGCCCAAGGTAGTTCGTGCATCTGGAGTTTGTTCTGGTGTGCCCATTCTCTTTCTATCTGCATCTTTCTCCTCTCTCTCTCTCTCTCTCTCAAGTAAATAAATAAAAATTTTTAAAATACATGGGCACATTCAGATGGCAATGACCACTGGGATGACCCAAAAGGCAACATAGTGCTGAGAAGAAGGGATGGAGGAGTGCCCAGCACTGAAACACCTCTGTCACACCCTCCAAGGCTCAGGGCCCATTGTGGAAGAGTGGGCGGATAGAATGGAAGAGCCAAAGGAAGGGTACAACTTCTTACAATGCAACTGTCCAGACAGAAATTGGCCTTGATATCCATGACCTTGCAGTGCCTAGCAATACCTTCGCAAGACCCTCATAATAGAAGAAAAAGATGACATCAAATTAAAAGAGAGACTAATGGAGAGAAGAAGGGGATATGATGGAGATTGGAGTACTATAGGGGTATGGGGGCAAGGGAGGGAAATATCATGCATTTTTTCTATGTAAGTATAGAAGTTGTCAATAAAAAAAAAAGATTAAAAAAATACATGGGCATTAAACACAAGTGTTAGAGGGCAGTTATGTAGGCATAATATATGCATTTAGCCAGACAACAGTAGTTGTTACTCTCCTAGGGCTTATGACCTCCCCATCATAGACATTTTTGTATGTTTTTTTTATTATTTATTTATTTATTTGACAGAAAGGGGGAGAGAGAGAGAGGAGCACACCAAGGCCTCTAGCCACTGCAAACGAACTCCAGATGCATGTGCCACCTTCTGCATATGGCTAATGTGGGTGCTGGGGAATCAAACTTGGGTCCTTAGGCTTTACAGGCAAATGCCTTAACCACTAAGCCATTTCTCCAACCCCTTTGTTTTTGTTTTTGAGGTAGGGTTTTGCTATAGCCCAGGCTGACCTGGAATTCACTATGTAGTCTCAGGGTGGCCTTGAACTCATGGCAATCCTCCTACCTCTGCTTCCTGAGTGCTAGGATTAAAGGCGTGTGCCACCACCCCCAGCTTCCATAGACATCTTTTTCAAACTTTTTTTTATTGACAGCTTCCATAATTATACACAAAAAAAACATGATAATTCCCTCCCCACCCTCACTTTCCCCCTCATAAATCATGTCCCCTCCACCTCTCAATTTATTCTGATGTCATCTTCTTTTTCTCCTATTCTTGTGTAGGTAGTGCCAGGCACTGCAAGATCATAAATATCCAGGCCCATTTTGTGTCTGGAAGATTCCATTGTAAGCAGTCATAAGCTTTTTTCTTAAAAAACATATTTATTTAGAGCCGGGCGTGGTGGCGCACGCCTTTAATCCCAGCACTCGGGAGGCAGAGGTAGGTTGATCGCCATGAGTTCAAGGCCACCCTGAGATAATTCCAGGTCAGCCTGGGCTAGAGTGAGACCCTACCTCAAAAAACCAAAAAAAAAAAAAAAAAAAAAAAAAAAAAAAACATATTTATTTGCAAGCAGAGAGAGAGAGACAGAGAAAATGGGCACACTAAGGCCTCCACCTGCTGCAAATGAACTCCAGAGGCATAATGCCTCTTTGTGAATCTGGCTTTACGTGGGTATGGAGAATTGAACCTAGGTCATTAGGCTTTGCAGGCAAGTGCCTTAACCACTGAGCAATCTCTCCAGTCCCTCCATAGGCTTTTTAAATATATATATATATATATATATATATATATATATATATATATATATATATATATATTTTTTTTTTTTTGAGAGAAAGAGAGAGAGGGAGCGAATGGGCGTGTCAGGGTCTCCAGCCACTGCAAATGAACTGCATGTGCCACCTTGTGCATCTAGCTTACTTGGATCCTGGGGAATCAAACGTGGGTCCTTTGGCTTTGCAGGCAGGTGTGTGAACCACTAAGCCATCTCTCCAGCCCTCCATAGGCTTTTGACTAGGTTTTCAGTACCAGGCATGTATTCCCTCCCATGGAGTGGGCCTCCAGTACAATGAGCACTTGGTTTCCCATTTAACAGACAAGCCACTCAGCCCAAGAACATTTTATGAGAGAATAAAAGAAAGAATTGAAAGCTGAGGAGATGGTTAAATGGATAAAGACACTTGCTTGCAAAGCATGCCTGGGTTCAATCCTCCAGTACCCAGGGAAAACTAGACACACAAAGTAGCTCATTCATCTGGAATTCATTTGCAGTGACAAAAGGCCCTGCCACTCCCATTCATATTCAATCATTCTCTCTCTCAAACAAAACAAAACAAAAAACAGGTGAAACTAATCTTGAGCATGTAGTCATTTTTTAATTACTAGTAAGATGATTCATATTCTAATTTTCATGCTATCCTCAAGTTCCTATGAGTATTTTGCTCACAACACATCTCAGTTCAGATAAGCCATATTCCCAGAGTGTGGTCAGTTGCTGCCTCATGTGAAATCATATCTGTAGGCATTTTCCTAGGGTGTGTGTGTATACACCCCTATAAACATAGAAAATGTTATTATTATTATCACTATTACTATTTTTGTTGTTGTTGTTTTTTTGGTTTTTCGAGGTAGGGTCTCACTCTAGCCCAGGCTGACCTGGAATTCATTATGTAGTCTCAGGCTGTGCTGGGATTAAAGGCATGTGGCACCATGCCCAGCTTGAAAATGTTTTTTTTTTTTTTTTTTTTTTTTTTTTTTTTTCGAGGTAGGGTCTCATTCTGGCCCAGGCTGACCTGGAATTAACTATGTAGTCTCAGGGTGGCCTTGAACTCAAGGCAATCCTCCTACCTCTGCCTCCCAAGTGCTGGGACGCCCAGCTGAAAATGTTACTTTTAAAAAAACTTTTGTGTAAAAAAAAAAAAAAACTTTTGTGTATGTGGTGTGTGTGTGTGTGTGTGTGTGTAAAATTTGTTTTGGTTGTTTGAGGTAGGGTCTCACTCTAGCTCAGGCTGACCTGGAATTCACTATGTAATCTCAAGGTGGCCTTGAACTCACAGTGATCCTCCTACCTCCGCTTCCCCAGTGCTGGGATTAAAGGTGTGCTCCACCATGCCTGGCCTTGTTTATATTTTTATTTGTGTGAAAGAGAGACGACAGACACTATGGGTGCACCAGGGGCTCTTGCTGCTGCAAATGAACTGCAGACGCATGTGCCACTTTGTGCATCTGGCTTTATGTGGATACTAGGGAATAAACCTGAGCCATAGGGCTTTACAAGCACCTTAAACTGCTGAGCCATTTCTCTGGCCCTTACTTTTTGATTTAGAGAACCTGTTACATCCTCATAGTTTGGAGAAAGTGAATATATTTGTGTAGATATAACAGATACAGAGTCCAGAAATGAACTGAACCATTTTTACTGAGAGGACCCTGTACTCCTCTCTGGAATTGTGAGGTTTTTTGCACCAGCAGGCCCACCTGTGTAGGGATGCAGCACCCTCTGGTGGACATCGAACTGTAGCACTGTCTTTCTAGACAATGGCTTCTGGAGAAATAGGGGACCAGACTACCCAAGCAGGTGAGAATGCCAGAAAGAATGCATGGGAATATCTCCCTGAATCCATCAGAAACCACAATAAACACCGTCAGCCTGACATGCCAAAGCATGCAGAGGCCAAGGCAGCATCTACAAGCTGGCCTAACTGTGGCTGAGCCTGAGTGATGTCTGAACCCTCATGCTATAGTGGGAGCATGAAATTGTGAAGTAGGAAGACTACATCAGCAATCCAGCACTCTCAGCACTGTGCGGCTGTCCATTCCTGCATGTTTGTAATGAAATGTCCTTTTCATTAAAAAAAAAAAAAAAAAAAAGTTGGTTGCCAGGCGTGGTGGCGCACGCCTTTAATCCCAGCACTCGGGAGGCAGAGGTAGGAGGATCGCCGAGAGTTCGAGGCCGCCCTGAGACTGCATAGTTAATTCCAGGTCAGCCTGGACCAGAGTAAGACCCTACCTTGCAAAACCAAAAAAAAAAAAAAAAAAAAAAGTTGGTCATGATGTGCACTCTGCCTTTAATCCCAGCATTTGGGAGGCAGAGGTAGGAAGATCACTATGAGTTTGAGGCCAGCCTGATACTACATAGTGAATCCCAGGTCAGCCTGGGCTAGAGTGAGACCCTCTCTCAAAAAAAAGAAAAAATTATGAATAAGACATATGTAAAATTACTTTTTTGAATAAGGGCACGTCTAGAAGCTGTAGACTGTTACTAGAAAATTTTCAGTACCTGGGATGGGATACCTTCCAATGAGTTGTTGGCCAAGGAGGTCCCGGTAGCTTCCAAAACATTAAAGGCTTTTGCCAAAGCCCTTGGTTTCCCTAGAGAAACAGATAGTAAGACCCTATTGCTGAAGACATCTCATGCCTGAGAAGCATGGTCACTGAGAAAGCAAGCTGGTGTGGAGCAGAAAACCTTCTCCCTGTAGACCAGCCAACTGAAAGCTGGAAAAAGCTGCCTTGCACGCAGCATATGGGAGACAGAAGCCATCAACAGTGAAAACAGTGGACGCTGAATATTCAAGCTTGGCCAGACGGGCCCAATGACCGAACGGGTGCAATAGTGGCATGTCTACTCTTGGGGTAACCAGCTGCTCCATAATTGCTAAAGGCCATAATACCTGGACTAAAACCTAAGTAAAAGTCCCTCACGCCTTTAATCCCAGCACTTGGGAGGCAGAGGTAGGAGGATCATTCGACCACCCTGAGACTACATAGTGAAAGGTCAGCCTGGACCAGAGTGAGACCCTACCTAAAAACCAAAAAAAAAAAAAAAAAAAAAAAAAAAAAGTCTATGGTAGGTGAGGTCATGAGCCTTAGGGGTATAAGCCTGCTCATGTCTGACTAAATGTATATATTATTCCCACCAAGCTGCCCTGAAAGCACTACACTTAATGTTCATATTCACATATTAACGCTACTCTCACTTCTGGTTAGAGAAGCTTCTCTTTTCAGATGGTGATGACCACTGGGATGACCCAAAAGGCAACATAGTGCTGAGAAGAAGGGATGGAGGCATGCCCAGCAGTGAAATACCTCTGTCACACCCTCCAAGGCTCAGGGACCATTGCGGAAGAGGGGGCGGATAGAATGGAAAAGCCAAAGGAAGGGTATGACCTCTTACAATGCAACTGCCCAGACAGAAACTGGCCTCGATATCCATGACCTTGCAGTGCCTAGCAATACCTTCGCAAAACCCTCAAAATAGAAGAAAAAGATGATAACATCAAATTAAAAGACTAATGGAGAGAGGGAGGGGATATGATGGAGACTTGAGTTCTAAAGTGGAATGGGGGGAGGGAAGGGAAATATCAGGGTTTTTTTGTATGTAAGTATAAAAGTCAATAAAAAATAATAATTAAAAAAAAGAAAAAAAATTAGGCTGGGTGTGGTGGCGCACACCTTTAACCCCATCACATGGGAGGCAGAGGTAGGAGAATTGCTGTGAGTTCAAGGTCAGCCTGGGCTAGAGTGAGATCCTACCTTGAAAAAAAATGAGGGGCCTCAAAGATGGTTCAGCAGGTAAGAGGGCTTGCTCCCCAAGCATGATGACCTTACTTTCCAGCTCCAGCAACCACACAAAAAGCTGGGCATGGGCTGGACGTGGTGGCGCACGCCTTTAATCCCAGCACTTGGGAGGCAGAGGGAGGAGGATTGCCATAAGTTCAAGGCCACCCTGAGACTACACAGTGGATTCCAGGTCAGCATGGGCTAGAGTGAGACCTTACCTCGGAAAAAAAAAGCTGGTCATGGGACAGGAGTGATAGCTTAGTAGTTAAGGTGCTTGCCTGAAAGTCAAAGGACCCAGATTCGACTCTCCAGGACCCTTGCAAGGCAGATACACAAGGTGACGCATGCATCTGGAGTTCGTTTGCAGTGGCTAGAGGCCTTGACATGCCCATTCACATTCTCTCTCCCCCCCCCCTCCGTCTCTCATAAATAAGTAAATAAATAAAGCAAGCAAGGCATGGCCATGCATGTCTATAATCCTAGTGGGCTGGGCAGAGAGGGGACAGGAGAATAATTCTCACTGGTCAGCCAAGTCTGATGTAAAAGAGGGCCGGGGACTGGAGGGATGGCTTAGTGGTTAAGGTGCTGGCCTGCAAAGCAAAGGACCCAGGTTCAATTCCCCAGGATCCACGTAAGCCAGTTGTACAAGGTGGTGCATGCATTTGGAGTTTGTTTGCAGTGGCTGAAGGCCCTGGCATGCCCATTCTGTCCGTCTATCTCTCAAATAAACCTAGTCAAAAGCCTATGGCTGAGAAGTCATAAGCCCTAGGGAACTACTACTGTTGTCTAGCTAAATGCATATATTATGCCCACTAAACTGCCCTCTAAATATAAATATATAAAAAATATATATATATATATAATTTTTTTTTTCAAGATAGGGTCTCACTCTAGCCCAGCCTGACCTGGAACTCACTCTCGCCTCGAACTGACAGTGATCCTCCTACCTTTGCTTCCCAAGTGCTGGGATTAAAGGTGTAAGCCAGCCGGGCGTGGTGGCGCACGCCTTTAATCCCAGCACTCGGGAGGCAGAGGTAGGAGGATTGCCAAGAGTTCGAGGCCACCCTGAGACTACATAGTGAATTCCAGGTCAGCCTGAGCTAGAGTGAGACCCTACCTCGAAAAACCAAAAAAAAAAAAAAAAAAAAAATGGTTTTATGCTGGGTGTGGTGGCACACGCCTTTAATCCCAGCACTTGGGAGGCAGAGGTAGGAGGATCGCTATGAGTTCAAGGCCAGCCTGAGATACATAGTGAATTCCAGGTCAGCCTGGACTAGAGTGAGACTCTACCTCAAAAAAAAAAAAAAATTTTTTTTTTTTTTTTTTTTTTTTTTTTGGTTTTTCAAGGTAGGGTCTCATTCTAGTCCAGGCTGACCTGGAATTAACTATGTAGTCTCAGGGTGGCCTCGAACTCTCGGCGATCCTCCTACCTCTGCCTCCCGAGTGCTGGGATTAAAGGCGTGCGCCACCACGCCCGGCAGTTTAATTGTTTAATTTAATTTATTTATTTGAAAGAGAGAGAGAGAAAGAGGCAGATAATGAGAGAATGGGCATGCTAGGGCCTCTAGACACTGCAAAAGAACTCCAGAACCCAGGTCCTTAGGTTTTTCAGGCAAGCACCTTAACCAATAAGCCATCTGTCCTGCCCTTTAAAAATATTTTACAATTTTATTTATTTATTTGATTTTATTTTTCTTAAATTTTATTTGAGAGGGCAGAGAGGGAGAGAATGGACATGCCAGGGCTTTTAGCCACTGCAAATGAACTCCAGACACATGTGCCACCATGTGCATCTGGCTTACGTGGATACTGGGGAAGTGAACCTGGGTCCAAAGGCTTCACAGGCAAGCACCTTAACCCGCCCTCTTTTTTAAAAAAATAGTTACTTTGGGAGGGGGGCTGGAGGGATGGCTCAGCAGTTAAGGCGCTTGCCTGCAAAGCCAAATGACCCAGGTTCAATTCCCCAGTACCCATATAAAGCCAAAGGCACAATGTAGTGCATGAGTCTGGAATTCCTATGCAGTGGCTGGAGGGTGTGGTATACCCATTCTCTCTTTCCCTCTCTCAAATAAGTAAATAAATAACTAGTTACTTATTTTTGTTTATTAGAGACAAAGAGAGAGAATGGGCACACCAGGGACTCTAGCCACTGCAAACAAACTCCAGACACATCCGCCTCCATGTGCATCTGGCTTCCATGCATTCTGGGGAGTCGAACATGGGTCATTAGGCTCACAGGCAAGTGCCTTAACCACTAAGCCATCCATCCAGCCCTATTTCTTTTGTTTTTTGTTATCATTTTTCAAGGTAGGACCTCACTCTAGGCCAGGCTGACCTAGAAGTCACTATGTAGTCTCAAGGAACCTTAAACTCTCAGCGATCCTCCTGCCTCTGCCTCCCAAGTGCTGGGATTAAAGGCGTGCACCACCACACCCAGCTCAAATAAATTATTTGTTAAGGGGCTGAAGAGATGGCTTAGCAGTTAAGGCATTTGCTTGCAAAGCCAAAAGGATCCCAGTTTGACTCTCCAGGACCCACATAAGCCAGAGGCACAAGGAGGCGCGTGTATCTGGAGTTCGTTTTCAGTGGCTGGAGGCCCTGGTGCACCCATTTTCTCTCTCTGCCTTTTTCTCTCTCTCAAATAAATACAATATATAAAAAATGTTTGGGCTGGAGAGATGGCTTAGCGGTTAAGGCACCTGCCTCCTAAGCCTAAGAACACCGGTTCCAATCTCCAGGTCCCACGTTTAGCCAGATAAAAGTGACTCAAGGGCACAATGCCGCACTTGCCCACAAGGGGGCACACGCATCTGGATTTTGTTCGCAGTGGCTGAGAGGCTGCTGGTGGGCCCATCTCTGTCTTCCTCTCCCTATCTCTCTGTGTCTCTCTCCAAAATAAAAAAATAAATAAAATTTTAAAAATGTTTAAAGTATTTTTTTTTTTTTTTTTTTTTGCGAGGTAGGGTCTCTAGCTCAGGCTGACCTGGAATTCACTCTGTAGTCTCAGGGTGGCCTTGAACTCTCAGCGATCCTCCAACCTCTGCCTCCCGGCTCTAAAGTATTCTTAAGGGGCTGGAGAGATGGCTTGGCGGTTAAGGTGCCTGCCTGCCAAGCTTAAGAACTCCAAGTTCCAATCTCCAGGTCCCACATTTAGCCAGACACAAAAAGTGATGCATGAGCCGGGCGTGGTGGCGCATGCCTTTAATCCCAGCACTCGGGAGGCAGAGGTAGGAGGATTGCCGTGAGTTCAAGGCCACCCTGAGACTACATAGTTAATTCCAGGTCAGCCTGGGCCAGAGTGAGACCCTACCTCCAAAAACCAAAAAAAAAAAAAAAAAAAAAGTGATGCAGCCGGGCGTGGTGGCGCACACCTTTAATCCCAGCACTCGGGAGGCAGAGGTAGGAGGATTGCCGAGAGTTCGAGGCCACCCTGAGACTACATAGTTAATTCCAGGTCAGCCTGGACCACAACGAGACCAAAAAAAAATTTTTTTTAAAGTGATGCAAGGGTGCAATGCCGCACTTGCCCACAAGGCGGCACACACGTCTGGAGTTCATTCACAGTGGTTGAGAGGCTTCTGGCACATCCATTCTCTCTCTTTCTCTAGCTCTCTCAAATAAAAAATAAATTAAAAAATTAAAAAAAAATTTTAAAGCCAGACATGGGGCTGGAGAGATGGCTTAGCAGTTAAGTGCTTGCCTGTGAAGCCTAAGGACGCTGGTTCAAGGCTCGATTCCCCAGAACCCACATAAGCCAGATGCACAAGGGGGCACATGCATTCCGAGTTTGTTTGCAATGGCTGGAAGCCCTGGCACACCCATTCTCTCTCTCTCTCTATCTGCTTTTTTCTCTCTCTGTCTGTTGCTCTCAAATAAATAAATTTAAATAAACAAAAAAAAATTTTTTTAAATGCCAGGCATGGTGGCACATGCCTTTAATCCCAGCACTCAGGAGGCAAAGGTAGGACTGGCAAGAGTTCGAGGCTACCCTGAGACTAATTCCAGGTCAGCCTGGGCTAGAGTGAGACCCTACCTCAAAAAAACAAATATATATATATATGTATATATATATATATATATATATTTTTTTTTTTTTTTTAATTTATTTGAGAGACAGTGACAGAGAATGTGTGTGTGAGAGAGAGAGGGGGGTGGGAAAGAATGGGCACACCAGGGCCTCTAGCCACTGTAAACAAACTGTAGACACATGTCACTTTGTGCATCTGGCTTACATGGGTACTGGGGAATCAATCTTGGGTCCTTAGGCTTTGCAGGCAGTGCCTTAACTGCTGAGCCATCTCTCCAACCCTCTTGAAGTTATTTATTTATTTATTTATTTATTTATTTATTTATTTATTTATTTATTTTTAGGTAAGTTCTTGCTTTAGCCCAGGCTGACCTGGAATTCACTATGTAGTCTCAGGGTGTCCTCAAGCTCACAGTGATCCTCCTACCTCTGCCTCCCGAGTGCTGGAATTAAAGGCAGGCTCTAGCAGGCCAGCTCTCGCAGTTTCTTATGCAGCTAAGCACACACCTAACACATGACACCAAAAGCTGTATATGCTGGTTCAAATCCTTAGAAGTACATATTCCAAAGACTGAAACTTCATGAGCACATCAACCTGAATGAAGATCAAAACTCATCAACTGCCGGGCATGGTGGTACACACCTTTAATCCCAGCACTTGGGAGGCAGAGGTAGTAGGATCACCATGAGTTCAAGGCCACCCTGAGACTACAGAGTGAATTCCAGGTCAGCCTGGGCTAGGGTGAGATACTACCTTGAAAAAACAAAAAAAAAGGGGGGGCTGGAGAGATGGGTTAGTGGTTAAGCGCTTGCCTTTGAAGCCTAAGGGCCCTGGTTAGAGGCTCAATTCCCCAGTACCCACATAAGTCAAATGCACAAGGTGTGGCAAGCATCTGGAGTTCGTTTGCAGTGGCTGGAGGCCCTGGTGCGCCCATTCTCTCTCTTTCTCTTTGTCCTATCTGTCACTCTCAAATAACTAAATAAAAATAAACAAAAAAAATTTAAAAAGAAAAACAACAAAAAAAAAACTTCATCAACTGACCACCTCAGATAATTAATTGTACCCTCAAAATGCAGAAACTTTGGCACCCTGAGAGGCTTGCTGACTGCTAAGTGAATGTTCCTAACCCTGTCTGGGTTTCACATGCCAGTGAGTATGGACAGACCTCCTTCCTCCTAGGCAGCAACCTTGCTCACTGCTGTGGTCTCTCCTGTGGGCAGTGCAGGGCCCCAAGGCAACATGGGTCACAGTGCATGATGATCATGAGTGAGTGTCCCACCAGCAGCATTGCTGCTTCTTGAAAGTTCAATATTCATAACCAACAAGGACATGACATCAAGGGCTTACTGTGGTCACAGAGCTCCAGCAAGGAATCAAAGCACTGATCTAGGAAAAGAATGAAAAGGGGGCCAGGTGTGTCGGCGCATGCCTTTAATCTCAACACTTGGGAGGCAAAGGTAGGAGGACAGCCATGAGTTCAAGGCCACCCTGAGACTACATAGTGAATTCCAGGTCAGCCTGAGCTAGAGTGACACCCAACCTCAGAAAACTAAACTAAAAAAAAAAAAAAAAAAAAAGAATGAAAATGGGTGGGGGCCTGGAGCTCCTGGTTTCCCCTGGACTTGACGTCTTCCCAGGGACCTATGGGGGCTGCCCCAAAGCCCCACAGACTGAGCAGTGCTGCAAAATGCTATCTCAGTAGGAGCATGTGACAGGCTGGCAAGGCACCCAGCAGATGTTGATCCTCAAACAAGTATGGATCCTGAAGGTGCCATGTAACTCTTTAAAAGCTTAGCAGAGACATTGGCTCCCAGGCCCCAGAAGAGACTAACAGACCAGGAAGTAGTTCCCAAGGTTCCCCAGTCCATCCCCCTGTCCAGGGATTGTCCATAGTGTGGTCTCAGCCCAGCTGTCTTTCAACCTGTGTCAGGAAAGGGGCACAGAGGCTGCACATTCAAGCCCCCGAGGCTTCTGGCAGACCTCAGCCCTCTCAGGTGCTCTCCCATGGTGATTTGCAAGCAGGAGCTGCTACCTGGGCATGGGCCTGGTCGCTGTTGTCCTGATGATGGTCTTCAGTGAGGAAGATACTGGTCTGACTGCTGACCCATTAACAAATGGCATGCCATACATGGGAGTACACACCTTCCCACAGGCCTCAGCTAGGCCAGGGGACAGCTATGTTGACCAGTGATGGCAACTTACAGCACCCTCCCTCCTCCACTTGTTCTGAGCCACAGAACTGTACCCTACAAAGGAGAACTCTAGGGCTGGCTAAGGATAATAGTATACTCAACAAAGAGCCCGATGTACATGAGCTAACCCCGGTGACAAACTTCTGCTGCTCCTTCTGCAGTTGCCCCTCACCATCCACAACAAAGTGCAGGTGACATCAACATAACCACATCCCATCTCCTGATCCTAAAACCAGGAAACAGCCACACACCTCTATCCCTGTTCCCTCACCAGCTGCATAGGTCCCAAACTGGGTTCTCAAGCCTTATCTACCATGGCCCTGAACTGGAGAGATTGTTCAGTGGTTAAGGTTCGTGCCCTACCTAACTGCCTCGAAGACAACCTGACCTTCAGGAACCATGCTCAGGTCTATTAGGGCAGCAAGCCCACCCAGGGCTCATGTGGACATCCCTCCTTCCTTCCCTGGAGGCTGCAGACACACAATGGGGACTCTGGGTGAGAAGAAGAGAACCCTCTGGGTCTGGGACACCTGCCCCTGTCCTCATCTGGGAGTAAGCTGCTCAGGCAGCTGGGGACGCTCAGGATTCTACAAATGAGATTCCAACTCCTCTTTTGCTTCCAGCGCACCAAGAGCATAAGTTGAAGAAGCACATGGTGAGTGAAGAAACTCGCTTCTTCCCCAGAGACCGTGGACAGGAGGGGGTTGAACTTCAGCTTTTCCTGCAGAGGGGTCTGGTACAGGAACTTCTGGGGGCTAGTGGGGAGAAGGAAGACTCTGAGCATTTCTCTCCCTTCATTAGGACACTGAGGGGACAGGGCTCCTCCACTACTGTAAGATGAGACCCCAGGCCAGACACTCTCCAGCCCCTCAGTACTGGCTACCTAACCTATGGGTGTGACTGTCCCAGGGGGACCCCACCTCAAGGAGACCCAGGAAAGCCCATGCCCAACAGATGGCCCAGGCCCTGTCTAAGAGGGGAACTTCCCACCACATAAGCCATAGCAGAGGCCAAAGCTTGGGCCAACTCCATAGGCAGCTCTGGCCAGGATAGGACAGGAGAAGCAAGGTAGCTCTAAGCCCTCAAAGCCCTTTTTCCTGGAGCCATGCCCATGGAGACATCATCCCTCAGCAGCTACAGGTCTATCTGATGCAGCATCATGGAGTTGTTTCACAATAGAGGCCCCAGGGGCTCTGCTCAGTGGCTGTGGCCTCACGTACAGAACTGAACTCCATAGACAGACATAGAAGGTTGCATCAGCCATCCATTGAGAAGGGCTGGGCACAAGCAGAGTTGGACAATGATCTTTCCCAGGGCCCAGGCTGATGCCCACCTCTGTACCCTGAAAGCCTCCTGAAGCTGTCCTTAGACAGCCTGTGTGAATCTCTCTGAAGGGTGTGCTGCTTCAGGCTGCACCTGGGAGGACCCCCACGCTGCTAAGGCATCTTCAAGCCTACACAGTTGAAGGATAAAATAGGACCTACCCCCCAGACAGACTCCAACTCAAAGTCCTCTTCTAAGGAAGGTGTGCCCAGGCCCCAAAAGCCCTGTACCCACAGTTCCCATACGACTGCTTCCAATGGGAACACCGAGTCCCTGTCCACTCATAAGACCCAGAGATAAGGCCAAAGACAATCCCCTGCCTCTAACCTGCCTTGGGGTCATGACATACACAGCCCCAAAGGAGTCAGTGCAGCCCCAGAAGGTGCTTCAAGAGCCTCACATGTGTGTGGGCAGGGAATGCGGATATTTGGTTGCAATGAAAGTGGGAGGACAGAATGGGGTGTCCCATTATCCAAGGACCCAGCATCAGGCCCTACATCTTCATACCTGGGGGACACAGCCTCCTCACACTGCATACATCCTAACCAAGAGGAATTCACCCAGCTCAACCTGAGCTCTGAGAGGGAAAGGGTACCTACAATGGGCCCCTAGTAAAGATGAGGACCCAGGAGGAGCCTCCTCTAGCTGCTAATCCTGGACTGTGGCTCCAAACAGGGAAAACTCTGGCAGCAGTGTGCAGCTACCTGGCTTGCAAATGCCCCTCAAGTTCAAGCTGCTGGCCTCAGGTGGCCTGAGAATGACAAAGCGGAAGCAGGAACAGGTAAGGTAGTCTCCACCCTCTCACAGAGGAAGGAGAGCCACGCTCTGGGCTGAGGGACCACTTGGGCACAGATGGGGCAGAAGCCTGAAGCCACACAAAGAGCATGTGGCCCCTACTTCTGGAGCCCAAGAATCTCCACACCAGATCATAGGACTGCAGGATGTTGGGCAGGGCAGGTCTGGCCCTCTGTGGTCTTCAGGGCTCCATGTCAGGCACCCCTGAATGCAGGAAATGTGCTTCCTGCCAGAGAGAGGTAACACCTCCTCATTTTTAATTCCCCCTCATTACTTAAAGGACAATAGGTTGCTTTTTGTATGACCTGCTTGTTCTTGCAGTGACTACAGCTTTCCGCAGAAAGACAGAGGAGGCAGTTGGGAGGAGAGGGTAGCATGGCCCCAGCCTCCCCTTAGAAATGGCAAGAACACATATGCCAGCGAAGCCCAGGTTCTCAGCACTTCCTGTGAAACCACAGGTACCTACACATAAGTCAAGACCATCAAATAATTTACTGTGATTCAACCTGTACCCAACAGGAACCCAGAGGGAGCTTGGAGGGGTCAAGGGCTGAGGTGCCAGTGGTGATAGGGACAGTTCATGACAGTCTGTGCAAAGCGTCCATGTGAGGGTCTTGGCCACCTCTTTCCACCGTCCCTGGGCTGGTCAGGCTCCAGCACCGCTTCCTTCCTTCCTTCCCTCCTTCCTTCCGTCTGCACCTCCTCCTCGCATCCGGCACCTCCACATTCTGAGCCTGTGCCGGGCAGTCACAAAGGACACCACTGACCGCAGGCAGGGGACTGGCAGGATCAGGGAAGCCCAAGGACAGCAGAGAGGACATGGAGGCTCATCTGGTCAATTGGGGCTGCTGCCCTAGGTGCCTGCTGGCCCCTGCCTCACCTGGCGTCAGGACAGCACACATTTGCAGCTCATGCAACCGGGGCCACTCTCATCCGGTGGGTTCAGCTTCCGCAGCTTATGCTGTCGAATCTCACGCACCAGTGTGTAGAAAGCATCTTCCACACCCTGGGAACAGAGGGAGTAGATCAGGGGGGACCCTGCTGGGGGCTGCCAAGGTGGGGACTCCCTACCTTGAATTCAGGTAACACTCAAACCCTGTAGGCTCCCTTCTTCAACCTCCCACCCAGATGAATGGGGAGCTGGATCCTGCTCATCTGAAAGGCACAGAGCCCCCTTCCTTGAGCAACATCAGTTCTGAATACCCCTAAAAGGTCAGAGACACCCAGGCCCCTCCCAGGCCCCAGCTTAGCCAAATTCTTCAAGTGTCAACACTAACAGGTGTCCATGGGACACTCTTGGGGCAGGATGGGCTAGGCCCTGGGGTCACCGCTCCGGCCTGGCTCTGGGCAGCTCTCTCCATGGACCCCCTTCTCCCCCAGGAGCTGTGTCAGTCAGCCCAGGACTGCAGGGCGTGAGCCCAGACCCTGGCCATTGCCTCCCTCACTGCCCTGCCGTCTGGGAGACTTACAGCATGGGGGGCCGCTGGGTCACATGGGTCCCGAGGGGGTCCCACAGGGTCCCGGAGCTGGAGCCAGAGCCAGAGCGGCTGCCCTGTGTTGAGGGAGAGGGGCAATGAGCGCTGTTCCCTGGCTGGGGCGGGGCGGGGCAAGTCCCTGACTAGCTATGGGATGGGGCGTATGCTCACCTGCCGGGTTTTGGCTGATGTTTCAATGTAGGGGATGCCATAACTGCGGGCAAGGTCCTGGGCCTGCCGAGACTCCACAGTACGTGCAGCCAGGTCACACTTGTTTCCCACCAGCACCATTGGCACATCGTCCGAGTCCTTCACCCTCTTGATCTGCTCCCTGAGGGGGTTGAGAGGACACATGAATCAGCTAGCAGGCTGCAGGCATGGCTGCATCCAGGACAAGCAGAGAAAGACATGAGGGTCCAGTCTAGACACAGAGAACTTCTCTATCCCAACCTGTGCTAGGAACTTCTGAGCTGGCCATGTAGGTGGCTCACCTATACTGATGGATGTCTTCGAAGGACTTGGTATTGTTGATGGCAAACACACAGAGGAAGCCCTCCCCTGTGCGCATATACTGGTCCCTCATGGCACTGTACTCCTCTTGGCCTGCTGTGTCTAAGATGTCCAGCAGGCACGTCTCTCCATCAATGACCACTTGCTTCCGGTAGGAGTCCTACAGGAAGTTATGGATCAGGATTCTACCCCTCCTCAGATGGAAAGTTCACAGGACTAGCCCACCCTGCACCTTTTCTGTTCCTGGTGTCATGACACTGGAGCAAGTCTCAGCCAGGCCATGACACTTGAAGGTGGTAGATCAGAGTATACCCATGCAGAGCACAGGCAGGTAACCTCAGCTCATCTCTGTGGTGGGCAACTAGGGCTCACCTCTATGGTGGGATCATACTCGTCCACAAAGTGGTTCTGAATCAGCTGGATGGTCAGGGCGCTCTTCCCCACACCTCCAGCGCCCACCACCACGAGCTTGTACTCCGTCATGGCTCTTACAGGGGCTGCCACTCCAGGAGCTCCTGCCCCACCTGCCAAGGAGAATCAACACTTAGGCCCAGCCCACATGAAACAGGCCCTCTCAGACATCCAGCAGGTTGGCCAGCCAACAGCCGTGTACACACCTGTGGCACCTTCAGCTGGGGCTAGGAGGACCCCTGCCTCCCCTAACCTCACTATGGCCGTGTGAGGAAGCAGGAAGCGGCACCCAAGGCAGGGCTGACAGCTGAGAGCTTCTCCCAACCACGCACCCAAATTAGAAGTCGCTGGGTAGGCAGAAAGCATCAACTGAAGGTGCCTGAGGGCTGAGGCCACCCCCCCAAAAAAAAAACAGGTCCTACCACGGCAGCCTCAGCGTGCCCAGACAGGCCAATGCCAGCCGACAACCGGCTCCAGCCCGTCGGCATGTTGGTGCATCCTACAAGTATTTACTGAGCGCCTACTGCATGCCAGGCGTTGTCCCAGTGGCGGGGGGAAGGGCAGATGGACAAGGACCCTGCCCACTGCTCCCGCGGTCCTTCAACAAGGGGCGAGGGGAAAAACAGGGGTCGGGGTTCCACGGAGCAGGTGACTGCCGTTAAGGCCCACAGAGGGTGCGAGGAGTGGCCGGGAGGGAGGCCTAGGTCGGAGCCCCAGCGCCGGTGCCCTTGCGGCCCCAAAGCCCGCGCGAGATGGCCGCGGGACGCAGCGTCCCCGGAGGCCCGGGCGGCGCCTCGCCCAGCGCGCGGCCACAGGCGGGGCCGGGCTCGGCCGCACAGGCACGCCGCCCGAACCGCGCGGAGCAGGGAAGCACCGCTCACCTGCGCCCCGCGCCCGCCCCCGCGTCCATACTCACCGCTCGCTGGCGCGACTGCCCCCGGGGCCGGGGCCGGGGCCGGGGCCGGGGCCGAGGCGGGGCGGGGGCGCGGACGGGCGCCGGCTGGGCCCGTGCATGGGCTCCGTCCGCGGCGGGTGCGGCTCGGGCTGCGGGCGCTGGGCGCGGGCGGTGGGGACTCGGCCGGGCCCGCGCTCGCCCCACCCCTCTCCTCCCTACATCCGTCTGTCAGCCCGGAGCGACGGGTGATTGGCCGCGCTCCGCTTCTAGGACCGCCTCGCCACACCCTGCTATGGTTGGTTAAATGACCCGTCCGTCAGGAGCCGCGGCTGGGCGGGACTTCCCGGACGACACAGAGGGCGGTGCCTTTGGCCGCGTCTTGGGTGTGGCTGTGTGCCAGAGAGGCCGCCTCTTAGTTCTGGGCTTTCGAGGTGTCTTGTAGTCCTCCTGAGAGCGGCAAGCGTGTTTTCGGGGAGGGAGGTTTGCTAAGAAATCACAATTAAGTGAGACGGGGACCGAGGGTCGGAGACGGACGGACCCCAGGCCGCCTGAGACTCGCTGCAGGGGGAGGACCACCTGCCCACAGTGCCCTCTCGATCCTTGGAGGAGAGTCCCTTCAACTTGAGCACCCCAAACTCGAGGTTCCAACCCTGCAGCCGCTCCCACTGCGCCCCATTTAAAGAGCGACCTCCGAAATCTTAACTGGAAAGTTGGGATGGGGGCGAAGTGAGTCCCGCCCAACTCAAGCGCAGATGGACACCTGGTTCGGACGCAAACGACCTATTTTCAACAGTTTGAAATTTTGCAAAGAAATAAAATATTCACGTCCTTATGAGAAAAACCAAGAGGGCTTCCCCCGCCTGGCGTCCCGCGAGCAGGCGGATTAACCAAGAGCAACCTGGTCCCCCTCGCCGCCACTGGCCCTGGGGGCCTCCCTCACCCCCTCGCCGCGTGTCACGGCAACCGTTGCTAGGGGGCGGGGCCCAGCTTGCCTGCCACAGCCTGTCGCGCCCGCGGCTCATGAATATTTAGATATTCAAATAAGGCCACGGCCCCGTTGCCATGGCGCCCCGGCCCCAACCATGCCAGGGTAAAAAAAAGGCCTGAGTCTAGAGAGTGCCCGCCGTGGTGGAGGGCCCCAGGGCTGGGCCCCCCGGCAGGGGCACCCCGGCCCACCCCTCAGGTGAGAGCCAGCTTTGTGATAGTGAGAACGTGGGCCAAGGAGTGGGTCTCCACATCTTGTGGGACAAAGCACGCTCAACTCTTTCAGTAGTAAGTAAACCGATCATGGAGGGAGAAATAATGTCTGGGGAGGGCAGGAAGTGAGGGATCACTCAGATGAGGCTTACGTGGAGAACAAGAAAGGGAGGGCATTAGGGTAAGGCTGATGCTGAATGTTCTGGGCAGAGTACTCACTTCAGCCCAAATATGACTATAGGGTCCGAGGCCAAACACAGGCCTCTGTATCTTTTTTATTTATTACTAGAGGGAGAGAGAAAGAGGCAGGTAGAATGGGCCCTCCAGGGCCTCCAGCCACCGCAAACAAACTCCAGACGCATCCGCCACCTTGTGCATCTGGCTTATGTGGGTCTTGGGAATCAAACCTGAGTCCTTAGGCTTTGTATGCAAGCGCCTTAACCGCTAAGCCATGTCCCCAGCCGGGTCTCTATCTTTTTCTTTTCTTTTTTTTTTTTTTCGAGGTAGGGTCCCACTCTAGCTCGGGCTAGAACTCGAACTCACAGCGATCCTCCTAGCTCTGCCTCCCGAGTGCTGGGATTAAAGGCATGCGCCACCACACCTGGCTTGGGTCGCTGTATCTTTTAAAGAGAAACAGATGGTGAGCCTAGCATAGGTGGGCATAAGGATCCCACAAAACTCCTTCAGAAGTTTGAGGTGAGACCCAGAAGGGCCAAAGTTCAGTCTACAAGAGATAGTTTAGAGGGTAGAAGAAGCAGAATTTGTATGAGGACCATATATTGTTTTGCAGGGAGACCCAGGGGGAGTCGTGGGTCACCATTTGGATGTCTTCCTCATCACCTGAGCCAGAGTCCCCATAAGTATGGTTGGTCACAGGGAACTCCCGGTTAAATCCTTACTGACAGTCCCCACTACCTCCATCTTCTGTACCCACTTTTGTCTGGGTTCTGTGACCTTGACGGACCAGGTGCCATTGGACACTAACCTTGTCAGAAGGCTAACCCAATTCTCTCCTACAGGCATCACCGCTGGACACATGTGGCCTCCTTGCCCAGATGTTTGGCCCACAGCAGGAGGCAGCTAACTGCAGGTAGGGGCTCAGCAGGAGGGGATAGAGGGAATGCCTGACACTCTGGTCTTGGGCTTAGTCTCAGAGACCATCAGTGGAGCTGCTGGTCATTACAGGCTCATGGTGATTTTTTTTCCTTAAGTTTTTATTTTATTTTTTTTAACTTTTCATTTTTATTATTATTTTTTTTTTTTTTTGAGAGAAACACACAGAGAGAGACACAGAGAGAGAGAGAGAGAGAAAGGAAGACAGAGATGGGTGTGGCAGCAGTGTCTCAGCTGCTGCAAACGAAATCCAGATGTGTGCACCCCCTTGTGGCCAAGTGTGGCATTGCGCCCTTGCATCACTTTGCATCTGGCTAAACGTGAGACCTGGAGATTGGAACAGCTGGAGATTGGAACCAGTGTTCTTAGGCTTAGGAGGCAGGCGCCTTAATCCCTAAGCCATCTCTCCAGCCTTTAAGTTTTTATTTTTATTTATTTGAGACAAAGCAAGGGAGAGAGAGAGAGAGAATGGGCACTCCAGGGCCTCTAGCCACTGCAGACGAACTCCAGATGCATGTGCCACCTTGTGCATCTGGCTTACGTGGGTCCTGGGGAATTGAGCCTCGAACCGGGATCCTTAGCTTCACAGGCAAGCGCTTAACCGCTAAGCCATCTCTCCAGCCCTCATGGTGGTTTTTCTTTTTCTTTTTTTTTTTTTTTTTTTTTTTTTTTTTTTTTTTGGTTTTTCGAGGTAGGGTCTTACTCTAGCTCAGGCTGACCTGGAATTCACAATGTAGCCTCAAATGGTCTTGAGCTCACTGCAATCCTCCTACCTCTGCCTCCTGAGTGCTGGGATTAAAGGCGTGCACCATCATGCCCAGCAAAGGCTCATGTTTTGTTTTGTTTTGTTTTGTTTTGTTTTGTTTTGTTTTGTTTTGTTTTGGTTTGGTTTGGTTTTGCGAGGTAGGGTCTCACTCTGATCCAGGCTGACCTGGAATTAACCATGTAGTCTCAGGGTGACCTCGAACTCACAGCAATCCTCCTACCTCTGCCTCCCCAGTGCTGGGATTAAAGGCGTGCGCCACCACGCCCGGCTCAGGCTCATGGTTTTTTGAGGGCCCCAGATAGCAAGGTCTGGAGCTAGCATTCATTGCATAGACAGTGAAAAAAAAAATACAGAAACAGGCCAGGTGTTGGCCCAGGCAGGAGATATGAAAGGGGACTGTGGGCTGTCCAGGAGTCTAGCTATGAGGCTGCTCACAAAGGTCTGTCAGGATAGGACAGGCTAGGAGCTTTGCTGGGAGGCGGTGAGGGGCAGGCTGTGAGGGTTGTGCTGATGCAGATGTGAGCTGGAGCAGAAGGAAGAAGACTATCCTCTGCCTCTCCCAGCAGGTTGGATGTGGATGGACCCTGCCTGGGATGGAGTCCAAGGGCCTCGCCCAGGCAAAGCTAGCATCCGGGTACGGGAGCTGAGCTGGCAGGGCCTGCATAACCCTTGCCCACAGAGCAAGAGCCTGGGTAGCCATGGCGACATCCACAGGGCACAGCAGGTGGAGGAGCACCTGTCCCCTACCCGGCTGGTAAGTGTTGGGGAACTGAGGCTGTGCCATAGAGGTCTGCATGGGGTCTCATCCTGGACTCCTTTTCACTTATGTCCATCTTGCCTTCAGCCCCTGCAGCTAGTTGGGCTTCCACCTTTTCACTTTTGGGGCCCTTCCAACAATCTGAGGTGACACAAGTGTGCGTAGGCACTGGAAACACAGATAGGACTGTTAGACCAGGATTCACTGAATTTCCTTGCTTAAGCTGCTGATGTTCCAATGCAGGGAACTAGGAGAGTGGCACCATGAGATGCTGGGGCGGGGCAGCTTGTCAGGTGCAGTTGACCCACAGTCTCCCTCCCTGGGCTAGAGCTACCCCTGCAAATTTGCTTGGTCCTCAGGCTGAGGTGGGGAACATCTTCAGTATATTGACTGTGTGTGAGCAGCAGGTGAAAACTTTCCTCAAAATCTGGTGTGGGAGCTGCCTGAGGTTCTACAGAGCCTACCTGGGCAACCATACAGCTCCCAGAATCCAAAGCCTGCTACCTGCCCATAGTTGGCAACCCTTATATAGAAAACCTGGACAGAAGCCTGGCATGGTGGCATACACCTTTAATCCCAGCACTTGGGAGGCAAAGGTAGGAGGATCGCCATGAGTTCGAGACCAGCCTGAGACTACATAGTGAATTCCAGGTCAGCCTGGGCCAGAGTGAGTGAGACCCTACCTCAAAAAACCAAAGAAAAAAGAAAACCTGAACAGGGGATACCATCCAGGCCCTCCCTCTGAATAATTGACTCTGCCTGCCCATTCAGAACCTGCATGAACTCCAAGGTTACTACAGATTCCAAAGCAGGAGTGGCCCAGGGTCCTGGGAGACCATGGTTGCATTTTGTATACATGAAGGTCTTGTCCAGCACACACAGTCAAGCAAACATACCAGAAGCACAACCCCCCCCCCGCCTTGACTTCCACCATGAGTATGCTTCTGTGTCCATGGATCCAAGGAATATCATGATCGGGTGCTGCTCAGTGGGGCTCTCAACTCCAACTGCATTGTTGGATCTGCTCTGAAGAAAGGTCTTTTTTTGTTGTTGTTGTTTGTTTGTTTTTTGTTTTGTTTTGTTTTGTTTTGTTTTGTTTTTCAAGGTAGGGTCTCACTCTAGTCCAGACTGACCTGGAATATTCACTATGTAATCTCAGGGTGACCTATGGTGATCCTCCTACCTCTGCCTCCCAAGTGCTGGGATTAAAGGCATGCGCCACCATGCTTGGCTGCTCTGAAGGTCTTAGCTGGAGACTGGCACCCCAAGGGCAAGCTCTTTCTTGGCAGTGCCTCCCAGTCAGCAGTTGAAACCTCCGCTCACGTCATATTCATCAAGGTCTATATAGCTGGGGCAGGGGAACACCTGTTACCTGCTCCAGGGGGCTTCTCACAGAGTCCTACAGCCAAAAGCATGGAGGAAACTGAAGTGACACCTCAATGTTTCTGCAGCGGGCTCTGGCCCAGGTGGATGATCTCCAACTTGTGAGGGTGCTGGAGATGTGTGTGAACACCCGTGAGAACAGCCTGGGGAACTTCGGTGAGAGCCACTGGTCACACCATGCCCCTGCCACTGTCATAGCCAGACCTCTCTATGAAACAGTCATGCCTTCCCCACTGTGAAAGCAAAACTAACAGACATCTTGTATCTTCCTTCGGATCGATCCCCAGAAGTAAGATGAGTACTCGGCACAGGCCGAGATGTCAGCCTATGCTTTCTATTCCCATACTCTCCAGAGGCACCACGTCCAAGCACCTGTGCCAGTATGGCAAAGTAACAAAGGTTAAAACCGTGCCACAGGACACACTGCTTTTGTGCTAGATGCTCTTGAAGCTCATTTTGAAATAATTTGGAATTTATAGACACATTGCAGGAATACTACAAAGAACCCTCATGTACCATCTATGGTTACTACTACAAGAACCTTATTATTCTCTCATTTTCATGAGCATGTGCACGCGCGCACACACACACAATTTGTTTCTCTGATCTGTTTGAAAGTTGTGGGCATGGTACCCCTTGTAAATTGAGGCTCAGTCCATAATTCCTCAGAAGAAGAACACTCTAAAACAAACAGTATAATGCTCAAAGCCAGGAAATTACATTGATAATGATTCTTCTTAAACAATATTTTTTAATTTATTTATTTGGAATGAGACAGACAGAGAGAGGTGAAGACAGAGAGAATGGGTGCACCGGGCCTCTGGCCACTGCAAATAAACTTCAGACTCATGAACCATGTTGTGCATCTGGCTTATGTGGGTACTGGGGAATCAAACCTGGGTCTTATGGCTTTGCCGGCAAGTGCCTTAACTGCTGAGTCATCTCTCTAGCCCAATAGTGATTTTTCATATATCATAGGCCTCATCCTAACTTTGCCAACCATCTTAGCAGGAACAAATCATACCATCCAGATGCTTGTGCATTTTGTTTGCTTTGCTTTGATTACTAGTGAGGTTCAACAAATCCCATTCTGGTTGGCCTTGTTTTCTGTTTTGTAATTATTAAATACATGACAGTTCAGCATAACTGCTATGTGCACCCATGAGATCAGGAGCCACCTGCTTTCTTTTGGGCCCTGCCACTTGGGCTGTATGTACCCTACCAGCCACCTTGAACCCTTCTTTCCATTGACCAGGGATTGTGTCTTGCATAGTTCCATTCTAAGACACTCAGCCTTTCCGTGGCATCCTCTTTATGCTATGCAGGCCATTGACAAGGCATCTCTGAGATTTGGTACCTAGTGTTGCATGCTGTACACCAACATGTGTGCTGGGGGGGGGGAGGCTGGACATCTGGGGAAAGGTGTAGACAGGTGCTCAGGGACTCATCCCACACATGCCAGCCCAGCTTCACTTCTCCAAGCCAAATGCACCTTCTGTACCTGCTTCACTGAGGCGAGGCTGTACATGAATAGAAAGGCATGTGGCCCATGTGGCAAGGGAGAGGGAGGCTCAGAGTTGCTGGCTCACAGCAACATCTTCCTCTTGTGGCCTACAGGGGTACACCTCCCCAACCTGCACCAACTGAAGCTGAATGGCAGCTGTCTGGGCTCCCTCAGGTGAGTACCTGGCATAGGATAAGCAAGGGATAGGGGAGGGGGAGGGATGAGGGCTTCTAGGCCTAGAACTCAGTTATTGCTAGCTACTCCTCCCCTGAGGACTCTGCCTCCACTAGGGAGTGGCTTCAGGGACATTTGCTCAAGTGTGAGCTTTCTCAAGGAAGGGTAGGTCTCTGGTTCTAGTGGGTAGGTTCCAGGAATCCTGCCCTCCAGGTATCCTCCATGAAATTTCCAGCTCCCACCTCTTAATGCTCTGCTATGGGGCCAGATCAGTTCACTTGTACTTCATCTCATCCCCAGGAGGAAGCACCTGCCATGTGTGGGTGACAAGTAAACCCAAAGTTAGGGCCCTGGTCAGTGTGGCTACACCAGTCCCATGACCAGTGTGCCAAGATATTTACTGACCGCCAGCAAAGTGAGGGGTTTTGGTGGACACCCCCAAACAGCCCAGACTTGGGGGGTTTTGGAGTCCTTTTACTTACTACAGCCCAGGGTATCAGCTGTACCCTGAGGGCCAGGAGCCTGGAGGAAGGTGATTGGTCTGCAGCCAGAAGAGCAGGTGGGCACTCCTTCCAACCTGACCCTCTGCTTGAGGCCAGACCACAGACCCAGCAAAACACACATCTCCTGTACCAAGGCTCAACTGCCAAGAAAGCTCAATGCTCTCTCACCAAAGCTTCTCAATAACTAACTTACAAGATGTCATTCAAGACCAAAGCCCTCTTCATGGCTCTTGTCTCTTTGGACTGAAAAAAACAAAGCCAAGAGAACAGCAGACTTTATCTGGGGACTTGAGCAAAGGGGGTTTTGTGAAGGTGCTGCCAGCCTAAGCCTGGAGGTAGTAATAAGAGGTAAGACAGCATCTGGTTGTTTGCAGATGGAATGATGAAAGTGATGATTAAGCACCGTCACCTTAAGAGTCTTCTTGATTTTCTTACTTATCCTGCTGCTCAAAAATAAGATGTCAAATGGAATTCAGCAAAATACTGATGATCAAGTCGGGCATGGTGGCACACTCCTTTAATCCCAGCATTTGGGAGGCAGAGGTAGGAGGATCATTGCCAGGTCAAGGCTAGCCTGAGACTACATAGTGAATTCCAGGTCAGTCTGGGCTAGGGCACCCCACAGAGCAGAACAGACAGTGTGGAACCACCAAGCTTGGACCCAGAAGCCCTGACTAGAGAGAGGCATGGGACATGTCTTCCTAGACACAAGCCTCCCTAGATGTGCACCTTAACCATGGCTATATGGTGTTCTGCCAGATGGCTCTTCCTTCAGCATAACAGAGGCTTCCTTGGCCCAAGACAAAAAATTAGCTAAAGAACAATAAAGGCAGGTACATAAAAAGTACGTAAAAGGGACTGAATATGTCGCTCAGTTTGTACAGTACTTACCTAGCATGAATGAAGACCTGGGTTCAATCCCTAACACTGTATATTCTGGGCATAGTGGCACACACCCATATTTCCTATCCTGGAAAAGTAGAGGTAGGAGGATCAGAAGTTTAAGGTCATCCTCTGCTACATAGTGAGTTTAATGCCAGCCTAGGATGTTAAAACCCTGTGTCCCCCTCACCCCCAAAAAAACCCATAAAATAAATTAATGACTGGACTGGGGAAATGGTTTAGCCATTCAAAGTGCTTGTTCATAATGCTTGCTTGTCTGCATTCAGATTCCCCAGCACCTATATAATGCCAGATGCAAAGTGACACATGTATCTCTGATTCCAGCATACCAGGAGAATCTTAAGTCTATGGGCCAGTCTCAGAGCAACAAGAGATCTTGTCTCACAGAGAGTGGAGTAGACACCTCAAGATTGTCCTCAGACCTCCACATGTGTGCTGTGGCATGCATGTACCCACACACAATCACATACAAGTAAATGAAACTTTTTTAAAAATATTTTTAAAGTTTTTTATTTTTTATTTTTAGAGAGAGACACAGAGAGAGACAGACAGAAAGAGAGGGAGAGGGAGACAGAGAATGGGCGTGCCAGCAGTGTCTCAGCTGCTGTGAACGAAATCCAGATGTGTGCGCCCCCTTGTGGGCAAGTACGGCATTGTGCCGTTGAGTCACTTTGCATCTGGCTAAATGTGGGACCTGGAGATTGCAACCAGCGTTCTTAGCCAAGTAAATGAAACTTTTTTAAAAAATTAAGCCAGGGCCGGGCGTGGTGGCGCATGCTTTTAATCCCAGCACTCGGGAGGCAGAGGTAGAAGGATCGCCGTGAGTTCGAGGCCACCCTGAGACTACATAGTTAATTCCAGGTCAGCCTGGGCCAGAGTGAGACCCTACCTTGAAAACACCCCCAAAAAAAAAAAAAAATTAAGCCAGGGCTGGAGAGATGGCTTAGTGGTTAAGGCATTTGCCTGCAAAGCCAAAGGATCCCAGTTCAATTCTCCAGGACCCACTTAAGCCAGATGCACAAGGGAGTGCATGTGTCTGGAGTTCCTTTGCAGAGGCTGGAGGCCCTGGCGCGCCCATTCTTTCTCTCTTTCTCTCTGTCTCTCTGTCTCTGTCTCTCTCTCTCTCTCCCTCCCTCCCTCCCTCTTTCTCTCTCTCTCAAATAAATAAATAAATAAAATATATGTCTATATAAATTAAGCCAAGCATGGTGGCACATGCCTTTAATCCTTGGACTAAGGAAGCAGAGATAAGAGGATCGCCATGAATTTAAGGCCACCCTGAGACTACATAGTGAATTCCAGGTCAGCCTGGGCTAGAGTGAGACCCTATCTTGGAAAAAAATTAAATAAGTGGGGCTGAGGAGATGGTTCAGTGGTTAAAGGCACTTGCTGCCAAAACCTGCCAGGCCTGGTGTGGTGACAAACACCTTTAATCTCAGCACTCAAGAGGAAGGGGTAGGAGTATCCCTGTGAGTTCAAGGCCAGCTTGAGACTATATAGTGAATTACAGGTCAGCCTGAGCTAGAGTGAGATCCTACTTCAACCACCTCCCAAAAATCTTAAAATTAAATAGTGGATGGAAACCATAAATGATATTCATAAAGTAATTCTATACAGCCAGGTGGGGTGGTGCACGCCTTTAATCTGTGTGCTCGGGAGGCAGAGGTAGGAGGATTGTTACAAGTTCAAGGCCACCCTGAGACTACATAGTGAATTCCAGGTCAGCCTTGGGCTAGAGTGAGACACTACCTTGTAAAACACACAAAAAAAGTAGTTTTAAGCCTGGCGTGGTGGCACACGCCTTTAATCCCAGCACTCGGGAGGCAGAGGTAGGAGGATCACCAAGAGTTTGAGGCCACCCTGAGACTACATAGTGAATTCCAGGTCAGCCTGGACCAGAGTGAGACCCTACCTCGCAAAACCAGAAGAAAAAAAAAAAGTAGTTTTATACAAGTCAGAAATATGAAATATTATGTAATAAAATAATTCTAAGGGAGCCAGGCATTAGTCCCAGCATACTAGGGAAGCTGAAATAGGAGTATTGCCATGAGTTCAAGGCCATCCTGGGACTACAGAGTGAATTCCAGGATAGTATGGTTTAGATTCAGACCCTACCTCAAAAAAAAAAAAAAATAATGCAGTAATTCCAGGAGACATGGCTAGATCAGAAATGTTTTTTTTTTTTTTTTTTTTTTTTTTTTTTTCGGTTTTGCGAGGTAGGGTCTCACTCTGGTCCAGGCTGACCTGGAATTCACTATGTCGTCTCAGGGTGGCCTCAAACTCTCGGCGATCCTCCTACTTCTGCCTCCCGAGTGCTGGGATTAAAGGCATGCGCCACCACGCCTGGCAAGATCAGAAATGTTTTGAAGCATTCCCAGTTCTTTGATACCAGCAGTGAAAAATATAGTGAGGGCTGGAGAGATGGCTTAGCAGTTAAGGCGCTTGCCTGTCAAGCCTAAGAATGCCCGTTCAATCTCCAGGTCCCATGTTTAACCAGATGCAATGCCACAGTTGCCCACAAGGGGGCACATGCACCTAGAGTTCATTCACAGCAGTCGAGAGGCTGCTGGCGAGCCCATTCTCAATCTGTCTTCCTCTCCCTCTCTCTTTGTGTCTCTCTCCAGAAAAAAAAAAAAAAAAACTCAAGCTGGGCGTGGTGGCGCACGCCTTTAATCCCAGCACTCGGGAGGCAGAGGTAGGAGGATTGCTGAGAGTTCGAGGCCACCCTGAGACTACATAGTTAATTCCAGGTCAGCCTGGACCAGAGTGAAATCCTACCTTGAAAAACAAAAAAAAAAAAAAAAAAAAAAAAAAACCTCAGGCAATGTTATAAGGGATGGAAAATAATGTTTTGTTTTGTTTTGTTTTGTTTTGTTTTGTTTTGTTTTGTTTTGTTTTGTTTTGCAAGGTAGGGTCTCACTCTGGTCCAGGCTGACCTGGAATTAACTATGTAGTCTCAGGGTGGCCTCGAACTCTTGGCGATCCTCCTACCTCTGCCTTCCGAGTGTTGGGATTAAAGGCGTGCGCCACCACGCCCGGATGGGATGGGAAATAATGTAATGTTGATGCTGTCAATTCATCAGAAGCTAAGAGCTCAGCCCCTGGTGCTAACTGCTAACATGAAGGTAAATGTTCTAAATACATGGGTTGGAGTGGCCACCAAATGACTTCACCAGCTGGGGCAGGACCAGAACATGCATTCTTTTCACTCAGTGTACTGTATCCAGAAACCACACAAGTAATTTGGAAACTGTTAAAAAGTAGCCAGGCATGGTGGTGCACACCTTTAATCCCAGCACTTGGGAGGCAGAGGTAGGAGGATCACGTGAGTTTGAGGCCACTCTGAGACTACATAGTGAATTCCAGGTCAGCCTGGACTAGAATGAAACGCTACCTTGAAAAAAAAAGGGGGGCTGAGTGTGGTACACACCTTTAATCCCAGCATTTGGGAGGCTGAGGTAGGTGGATCACTGTGAGTTTGAGGCCAGCCTAATTCCAGGTCAACGTGGGCTAGAGTGAGACCCTATCTTGAAAAACCCAAACCAAACAAACAAGCAAAAGAAATAACTGAGGGGCTGGAGAGATGGCTCACAGGTTAAGGCGCTTGCCTGCAAAGCCTAAGAACCAAGGTTAGATTCCTCAGAACCCTCGTAAGCCAGATGCACAAGGTGGCACATGCATCTGAAGTTCATTTGCAGTGTCTAGTGGCCCTGTTGCGCTCTCTCTCTCTCTCTCTCTAATAAAAAATAAAATAAATAAATAAGTTTTAAAAAAATAATAATTGAGCCAGGCGTGGTGGCGCACGCCTTTAATCCCAGCACTCGGGAGGCAGAGGTAGGAGGATCACCGAGAGTTCGAGGCCACCCTAAGACTACATAGTTAATTCCAGGTCAGCCTGGACCAGAGTGAGACCCTACCTTGAAAAACCAAAAATAATAATAATAATAATAATAATAATTGAGCTGGGTGTGGTGGTGTATAGTATTAATTCTGCACTCTGGAGGCTGAGGTGGGAGGATCACTTTGAGTTAGAGGCCTACCTGCTACAGAGTGAGTTCTAGATCAGCCTGGCTACAGTGAAACCCTACCTCAAAACAAAAATTGAAATCATAGGACTGGAGAGATGGTATAGAGGTTAAGGTACTTGTCTGCAGAGCCTAATGACCTGGGTTTGATTCCCCAGTACCCACATAAAGCCAGATGCAGTGGTACATGTATCTGGAGTTCATTTTCAGTGGCTGGAAGCCCTGGAGCGCCTATTCTCTCCCTCCCTCCCTCTCTCTCTCTCTCTCTCTGCTTGCAAATACATTATATATATATATATATTTTTTTTTTTTTTTGAGGTAGGGTCTCCCTCTAGCTAAGGCTGACCTGGAATTCATATGTAGCTTCAGGGTGGCCACCACGCCTGGCAAATAAAATATTTTTAAAAATTGAAATCAGCTGAAGGGAAATATCATACATTTTTTGTATGTAAGTATAGAAGTTGTCAAAAATAAATAAATAAATAAATAAATAAATAAATAAATAAATAAATAAATGGCTGGAGAGATTGCTTAGCCATTAAGGCACTTGCTGGCAAAGCCAACAACCCAGGTTCAATTCCCCAGTACCCATGTAAGCCAGATATACAAAGTGGCGCATACATCTGGAGTTCTTTTGCAGTGGCTAGAGACCCTGGTGTGCCTATTCTCTCTTTCTCCCCTCTTTCAAATAAATAAAATATTTTTTAAAAAAAGAAAGTCGAGGGCTAGAGAGATGGTTTAGTGGTTAAGGCGCCTGCCTGCTAAGCCCAAGAATGTCAGTTCCAATCTCCAGGTCCCACGTTTAGCCAGATGCAAAGTGACACAAGGGTGCAATACCACACTTGACCACAAGGGGGCGAACACATCTGGATTTCATTCGCAGCGGCTGAGAGGCTGCTGGCGCGCCCATTCTCTATCTGTCTTCCTCTCCCTCTCTCTCTGTCTCTCTCTGTGTCTCTCTCCAAAAAAAAAAAAAAAGTCAAGCTGGGCATGGTGGCGTACGCCTTTAATCCCAGCACTTGGGAGGCAGAGGTAGGAGGATTGCTGTGAGTTCAAGGCCACCCTGAGACTACATAGATGTGGTAGTTTAAATTGATGGCTCCCAATATATTCAGTGTTTTATTAGTTTGTAGTTTGCATCTTCAGCCACTTGGCTGGAGGCAGTGTCTCTGGGTGGATCTTAAGGTGTGGTGGTGGGCTTGAGATTCCATTGTAAAGATATGCAAAGTGTGCCCAGTAGAAGTTCCTGAGGTGTGCTGTGCTGTGAGGCTTTTGCCTCTCTCTCTCTTGCCTGGTCCTGTGAAGAGCAGGCCACCTTCTTCTGCCATTATGGAACTTCCCCTGAACCTGTAAGCTCCAATAAATATCCCTTCCTCCATAACTGTGCCTGGTCTGCAAATTCATCTCAGCGAACCTGAAGCTGTCTGCTATGATAGTTAATTCCAGGTCAGCCTGGACCAGAGTGAAACCCTACCTCGAAAAACCAAAAAAAAACCAATAATAAATAAATAAATAAATAAATAAATAAATAAAAGTCATTCAAGGCAACATACTGGATAAAGTGTTTGCAACTGAAAGACAAAGACTAAAGCAAATGGGGAGCAACCCCCACATGGTCTTTGTGGAGACTTGGAGTCTTTGTGGACAGATCCATGGAGAAATCCTGGAGGTTTAGAAATCCTGAGACCAGATGGCATTTGCACAAGAATGCAAGAATCCGGTGCTATAGGAAGGGCAGCCCACCAGGTGAAGGGCAAGTTCAGGTCCCCTGTCCCCATACATGGTTCATGTCATGTGCTGTGGGAATTTGAGGAGGCCCTACGGCTGCAGCAGGCCAGATGGGGAGGACTGCAAGCAACAATAGAGCTAAGCCAAGAAGGATGCAGAAGACAGCTCCCCAGTGCCAGGGGCTGGAGAAGGTTGTAACTGCCCCATACCAGGAGGCTGCAGCGAGGAAGCAAAGGAGGGAGCAGGGCGCTGGAAGGCAGCCAGGTGGCTCTGCATGAGGCCTTAGCCCTATACACCCCAGGATAGCACTGACCACTTGTGCTAGTTACTTTCTTGATAGTTTAACTAAACACATAACAAGAAGCAATTTAAGGGAAGAGAGATTGATTTTAGCTCACAGTCCAGAGATACAGTCTGTCCTGGCAGTAGGGGCAGCTCACAGCTGAGATGGTGGGAGCATTCTCACATCCGGGCAGATGAGAAAGCAGAGAGAGGTGATTAACCACCATGTCACTCTGCTTGCCTTCTGCAGAGACTTGGGCACTTCCCTGGGCTGCTTGCGGGTGCTGTGGCTCTCTCGCTGTGGCCTGACTGACCTGGATGGCATCGGCTCCTTCCCAGCACTGAAGGTAGGTCTGCTGTACCCAGAGATAAGGAAGGGCTGCTGCTTTAGATCCCAGCTGAGATCCCCATGTGGTCCCTAGGAACTCTATGTCTCCTACAACAACATCTCAGACCTGAGCCCACTGTGCCTGCTTGAGCAGCTGGAGGTGCTGGACCTTGAGGGCAACAGTGTGGAGGACCTGGGGCAGGTGCGGTACCTGCAGCTGTGTCCAAGGTTGGCCACACTCACGCTGGAGGGCAATCTGGTGTGCCTGCGGCCGGCCCCCGGCCCTTCCAACAAGGTGTGGGTGCTGGACCCCCAGCCAGCATGCATTTGGGAAGGGGGTCCCCAGTAGGGCAGGCACCTTTGCATCCACATGAACCTTCTAGCTTGTTCTTGGTGGGCTCTATCTTTTCTGCCACTGGGGGCCTCACAGCCTGCTTTGTTGCAAACTGGTAGGCATATGCAAGCCCCACCTGAATACATACATACACCCTACACATGCCCGAGTGAGCTCACTGTCCACCTCAATAATGGCTGCTTGGTGGTGCCCTATGCTCTTCTCCACAGGCTAGACGACATCACTGGTCTGTACTCTCACCCTCCAAGCCCATGATCCATCATGGTGGGGCAGTGTCACTGTCTGTGGTCCCTATGCCCTGATCCACAGTGGTCTGAGGGAGGGAGCCCAGGAAACAGGTGATCTAGAGAGCCCACTGGACTCAGGCCTGCGGTCCCTCTCCCTTTTTCCTGCAGCCACCTGGGGGCTACAACTATAGGGCAGAAGTAAGAAAGCTCGTCCCCCAGCTTCACGTCCTGGATGAGGTGCCTACCACATGTACCAACCTCCCTGCCCCCAGGAGACTGAACCAAGATTGGCTTATGGTGAAGGAGGCCATCAAGGAGAGCAGCATGCTGGACAATCTCCTCCCCCAACTGGGTAGGGCACACATTCATGGCAGATGTTGCCATTGTGCCGCAGCCTCTGACTCCTACAGAGACCTCCATCAGCCCCCTAGCAAGACAGTCCTCTGCCAGACCCCAAGGAAGGCAGGAATCCACCAATTTTCCTAGCCTCTGAGAGAGTGATGACTGTATTTTGTGTCCTTCCTCAGCCATATTTCCTGGTCCCCATACCTGTGCACAGTGGCCCTAGGCCAGGACACTGCCCCTATGGACAATATCAGTGGGTTTCCTTATTTGTATGCAGAGGGAGAGAAGGGCCTGAGGCTGAGGGTCTCTGTGGAAGGAAAGGGCCCATCAGAAGCCAGCCCCAGGGCACCTGGCTTCTTGAGTAGACAGTACAGTGCTCTGTGGTCTAAGCCTGGAGCTAGCTGGCTAGTATGCATCCCATTGACCTCTGGTTCTGACCCTGAGCAGATTGTTCCCAGGGACTCACCATGTGGAAACTTGACCCAACACTGCTCTTGCCTGAAACCCAGCCATGGATCCTGCCTGAAGGCCTACTTCCTGAGGACTCAGCCCTTGAAGACCATGCCAGCAATCTCACCCATGGTAACTGACCTGCTTTGGCCCAAAGCTGACCCTACAGCGCCTTGACCCAAAGTCAGGCATAGCTACACCCTCTTCTTCAGGTGCTGGTCAAGTTCTCTGTGGGAACCCTACCAAAGGCCTGTGGGAACGTAGACACCAGAGCCAGGTAATATCCTTCCTACACTCTCAAGTGAACCAAGACCCCAGCCTTCTCCCCAAACTGGACCATCACCCAGGACTACTCCCCCAACCATGGACCATCACCCAGCCTCTTCCAGCACAATGCACCAGCATCTAGGGCTCTTTTTTTTTTTTTTTTTTTGGTTTTTGAGGTAGGGTCTCACTCTGGTCCAGGCTGACCTGGAATTAACTATGTAGTCTCAGGGTGGCCTCGAACTCACTGCAATTCTCCTACCTCTGCCTCCCGAGTGCTGGGATTAAAGGCTCTTGATGTGCCACATGCTCTGCCTTCTTATTAGGGCCTGAGTCCTCAAACTAGCCTTTTCCCTCCCTAGGCATTGGTACCCCCAGAGAAGCTGGCCCCACAGAGGCCAGATTTGGATGCCAGGTCCTCCACACCTGGGCCTGACTCTGCAGACAGCTGTGACCCGACCATGACTGAGCTTCGGGTCTGGAGGGAGCGTGGCCTGCGGTTGGTGCCCCTCCACTAACAGTCCTACTAATGTGATCTCTCTGGTGTGGGAGGATCTGGGATAAGGGATGCCTTGGCTGGGCAGCCACTGATCCTCAGGGAGGCTAAAGAAGTTAGCATGGGAGCCAGATGCCAGAAGACCACCCCAGCCTCATGGCCATTTGGAATTGGGTACAAGACAGGTATGGCTGCAGCTTTCCTTCTTCCTACTTCATCCCCTCCTCATTAGGCAGCAGAAGTCCCAACTGGAAGGGCCTGCTCAGATCTCAGCCCAGGACCCACAGAAGGATCCTGAAGAGCAAGAGGATCAGATTGGGCCCAAGGCACCCTCCAAGACCCCAAGCCTAGCATCAGGTACTACCCCAGTACGCCACACTTCAGCCCCCCTTCCCCTCCCCCCCCTTTTTTTTTTGGTTTTTCAAGGTAGGGTCTCACTCTAGCCCAGGCTGACCCGGAATTCACTATGTAGTCTCAGGGTGGCCTTGAACTGATGGTGATCCTCTTATGTCTGCCTCCTGAGTGCTGGGATTAAAGGCGAGTGCTACCGCTACCACACCCAGCTTTTTTTTTTTTTTTTTTTTTTGTTTGTTTGATTGTTTCAGCCCCTTCTTCTGCCAGGATCTGGGAGGGATTATGCAGGACAGTTCTCTCCTGGGAGGTGGGTCTCACAACCTAGAGAGGGCAACTTCCAACTTCTCCTCAACCCTATGGCACCTCAAAATGCCAGAGGTATGAGAGAAGAGCATTCCTCCAGAGAAGGATATGAACAAGTCCAGCTGCATCTGTGCTGAAAGAGTTAGCCACCTGGTCGTGGGCCTCATGGGGCCAGAGGCATTCACAGACAGACACCAGTTCTTAGGAGAGCAGGCAGAAGTCCAGAGTTAGGAAGGCAGATCTACTGGGAGACCAAAGCAGGGAAGGTTAGAGACACTACAGCTGCTTCACCCCAGACAAGACTGACCTGTGTTAGGCTCAGGGGCGTGGAGCTAAGCCAAGTAGGACCCTCTCCAGGAAACAATGGCTTCAGAGTGACTGCTGCTGCTGCAAGGCAGAGAGGGCCCTCACCCAGCAGTGTGGACAAGGCTAGGAAGAGACACTGTGGGCACAGACAGAAAGCAGAGGTTCAAAGGTTGGCAGTGATCTTCTGAAGGGGGTAGGCAAAAGACTGAACAGCCATGCCTTTTCTCCCTCTATGGACTCCCTGGTGCCTGGGCAGGAAGTAGAAAGAGTGCCCTGAGAGCCAAGAGGGGTCAACAGCTGGCCACCTAGTGGACAAGGGTTGCAAAGATGGAGGTAGAGAAGTAGGGTGGCCAGTAGAAGGGGTGACAAGACAGGAAACTCTGGGACCGAGGTACTTGGGTGACACTGGCCACCTACCTCATACTATTGCAGAAGCTCAGAACTACTAGACCCTCAGGGATGGAGTCTAGATGCTCCAGATATAGAACTCAGGATTGTGACTTTGCCTGCCCCAGAGATAGCCACAGGACTGGAAGAAGTAGAGACACCACTTCCCTGGAGAGCAGAGAAGTGTGGCCTGGTAGGACATGGGTGCCATTGTGGACACTGAAATCCTCCCTGCTGGGGTGCCATCACCCCCAGTTTGCCACCATCTCTAGGCCACAGGATTGTGGGTAAGAAGTTATCTCTCACCTGGTGACGCCTTTGACAGATCCTTTCCTGACATATTATCACTTTCCTTGTTTTCTAGAATGTTCCAGGACCTCAGGCTTTTACTTGATCCCTTCTCCCCCTAAGTACCCAATGCTACCCAAGTCAGGCAGCAGCTCTCCCCAGAGATCTGCAGATCTGCCCTCCAGAAGGCATAGACTCAGAACCCTGGGCAGCCTGGGGACCAGCCTGGGTGAAGGGCCTGGCATAAGTGAGAGACTGGCTGCAGTGACTGCCCTGAGAACCCTGGAGGTGTCCTCAGGACCCAGTCATCGAACCCAGGGATGTCCAAACCCAAAGCCAGCACTGGAGCCAGCAGCCAGACCCCCAAACCTCCACTGCCTGCGTCATCTGAACCCTATCCCCCCAGCCCATTCTCTCCCTTAGTGTAACCCTTCCCTTGCTGGGCTCTTTTGAACTGGGGCAAAGGGGCCCCAAAGGACTCTGACCTCACAGACCCCAGCTTTGAGCAGATATAGGGTGGGAGGTGGGCCTGGCACTGGAGCGGCCCCTTTTAGTGGATTGAAGTCCAGGATTCGGACCAGCTACAGGGATGCCAAGGTCAAAGACCAGATTAGGTCTGAAGATGGGGAGGGCCCAGCTCCCCAACACTGCCCCACATCCTCACCCCTCCCCTTTTTCCTAAGGCCTAGCCATCCCAGGAGGAATGGTCAGAAGGCCTGGCCTAGAAGACTTCCCCAGTTAGATGGGCTCAGGTTGAGGTGGCTGGAGCTGGGGCTGGGTTCCCCAGGGGCCCAGTGCTCTGAGTCACCTATGTGGTCAAAGTTCCAAGCTGTTTGTTCTGGGCCTCAGAGGACACAGCCAAGTCTCCCATCCCTAGTGGATTTGAATGTTTCCCAGAGCAGAGTATTTTCCCTTGTCTTGTGACAGGATGATGCCCTTTGCAGAAACCAAACGAATCATTTTTGACTCTCAGGTGTACAGATAGGTGCTTTACTTTGTAAGCAACAGTTGGTTCAATAAATATGCAGATGGCACTGCATACTTGCCCGTCCACCCTACAACCGCCGGCACAATTCCTCAGAGATGGGAGGATAGCAGAGGAAGCGGAAGCCATATTTGCTCTCAGCTGTGCTCTGCACTGACAAGGCCACCATGGGGCAGCTCCGGTCCACGCTTTTCCGGTGCGCCTGCGGAATAACTGGGGTCTGAGAGCTGCGCGGAGGTGGTTGTGGGCGTGCGCTCACCCCAACCTTGCCAGCCGGGGCGTCCTCCACGCACACCGCGGCGTCTGCATAGGACAAGGATGAAGTGGGGTCAGGCCTCGGCCGAGGCGCCCTTCCCTCAGCCCCGACGCTTGCTCACCGGGGAGGGCAGGCAGGAGCTCCGACGTCTTGGTCTTGGTGCTTCCGGGCTGCGCGGAAACCTCCCCCGGGTGAAGAGACTTGCCCGTGCTCAGGAGCGGCGAGACATCTTGAGTCTTGGTGGCGCGAGGGGATCCCGGGGGGCGCAGTCCGCCCCTGGAGAGGCGTCCCTGGCTGGAACCAGGCCTGGGGAGGTGGCAAGGGCCTGAGGGGTGTCCTGGCCAACTCGGGGCGGGGTGGGGTGAAGTATTGGGCAGGGCATTGGTCCCGATGGGACGGGACATAGGGACGTGGGAGATGGGTTTTGCTGGGGCGGCATGAGGGACTCGTGGTGCCCACCCCGCTTTCCTGGGCTTGGCCTCCTGCACCCGGCCCTTGCGTGGGGATGGAGGCCGTCGCCGCTGCTTGTCGCCGTAGGGGTCGGCGTCGGGCCTGGCCTCGGACAGCGGGAAGCAGTCGATGGACCAGTCAGTGTTGTCGAAGATACTCAAGTTTTCGGTCACGCAAGGTGGGTCTTGGTGCTCACTGACGACCTGGGGGGCCAAGCAGGGGCGCGTTGGCCGCTGCCACGCCCGCGAGGTCCACCCTCCAGCTCCTAGGCTGGGACCCATGCTGACCTGGCCTTGGGTGTTCACGAGGAGGGTCACGCAGCCCCGGCTGGACTGGAAGTGGAAGGAGTCCTGGCCCAAGGATACAGGTGGCTGCTTCTTCGTCTTGCTGGTCCCTTCGCCCCACACCTGGGAATGGCGCAGTGTGCTGAGTGAGGGGCTGCGCGGGCCGGGGCGGGGCCTCGCAGGCTCGGAGGTGGCGGGGCGCACCGTGATGTGGTGTCCGGGCGCCAGCAGAGTGGCGGGCGGGAAGCGGTACAAGCACACGGGGAAATCTCGAACGAGCTGCTGCAGCACGAAGCCGCCCAGGTCGACCGTCTCCACCCGAGACAAGTTGAGCATGCGAATGAACTTCTCTCGGTGGCTCACAGCTACGATCTTCACTGAGCAGCCAGCTGGACTAGGGCGGGGTAGGAGTGCTGAATAGGAAACCGGGTCTCGCCCACCCAGACAGTGGCCCGCTGGGCATGCGGGTGGCTCAAAGCTGGGTAGACCCCTTACATCATCTGGGGCCTTGCATGTTGATGGTCAGGGAACACAAAATTCTCCAGTACAATCTTGTTGAGCCCATCTGAGTGGCTTTTCTGAAGATCTAGGAAAAGAATTCCTTTAAGGGAGAGCCCCACAACAGGCAACGGGGCGGGGAGGGGGGCAGACAAAGCCTGCATGTGGGGCCTACAGCAGAGGGGAACAACAGCAGGGTTCAGATCCTGGGCAGCAGGGATGGTTATATCCAGGTGGCTGAAGGACTTGATTCAGGGCTCTTATAAAAGATCTTTTTCACTCAGGAGGCAGAAGTAGGAGGAGGGCTGTGAGTTTGAGGCCACCTTGAGCCTACATAGTGAATTCCAGGTCAGCCTTGGCTAGAGCAAGACCTATCTCGAAAAACAAAGTAAATAATAATAATAATGTCTTGTTTTATGCTGGGCATGGTGGTGCATGCCTTTAATCCCAGCTCTTGAGAGGCTGAGGTAGGAAGAGTGCAGTCAATTCAAGGCCACCCTGGAGCTACAGAGTGAATTGCAGGTTAGCCTGGGCTAGAGGGAAGGTCTCACTCTAGCCCAAGCTGACCAGATGCTCACACCACTTTTCTTGTTGTTGTTTGTTTTGCTTTTCAAGGCAGGGTCTCACTCTAACCCAGGCTGACCTGGAATTCACTATGTAGTCTCAGGCTGACCTCGAACTCATGGTGGATCTTCCTTCCTCTGCCTCCCAAGTGCTGGGATTAAAGTCGTGTGCTTTAAAATTTTTTTATTCCATTTATTTATTTGTTTGTTTGTTTATTTCAGAGCGAGAGAGAGAGGCAGATATATATAGAGAGAATGGGTGCACCAGGGCCTCTAGCCAGTGCAAATGAACTCCAGACACATGTGACACCTTGTGCATCTGGCATACGTGGGTACTGGGGAATTGAGCCTGGGTCCTTAGGCTTTACAGGCAAGCACTTAACTGCTAAGCCATATCTCCAGCCCCTAAAATATTTTTTTATATGTATTTGTTGTTTTTTTTTTGTTTGTTTGTTTGTTTTTCTGAGGTAGGGTTTCACTCTAGCTCAGGCTGACCTGGAATTCACTATGTAGTCTCAGGGTGGCCTCGAACTCTCAGCAATCCTCCTACCTCTGCCTCCCAAGTGCTGGGATTAAAGGCGTGCGCCACCATGCCCGGCTTTGTTTTTGTTTTTCAAGGCATGGTTTCATTTTAGTCCAGACTGACCTGGAATTCACTATGTAGTCTCAGGGTGGCCCCAAACTAATAGCAATCCTCCTACCTCTGTCTCCTGAGCGCTGGGATTAAAGGCACGCACCACTACACCTGGCTAAAATACATTTTTTTAAGTGGCACATATGTCTAATGTGTCCATACTCTCTCTCTCTCTCTCTCTCACACACACACACACACCTACCTACAAATAAAAATATCTAGCGAGGCATAGTGGCTCATGCCTTTAACCCCAGCACTTGGGAGGCCAAGGTAAGCCTGGGCTACAGAGTGAGTTCTAAGTCATCCTGAGCTAAAATGTGACCCTGCCTCAAAAAAAAAAAAAAAAAAATCCTCCATGTGGACTAGCTGACAGAAAGCTGGAAAAAGCTACACTGCATGCAGTTCAATGAGAGAGGGAAAACAGTGAAGATACTCACAGTGAACACTGCAAGCTTTAAATTTGTCCAGCCAGGCCAAATGAGCCAACTGGTACAACAGTGGCTTGTCTGTTATGGGGGAAATCAACCACTCTCTAATTGGACTGGAGGCCCGCTCCATGGGAGGAATACATCCCTGATACTGAAAACCTACAACAGGGATAGTCATGAGCCCTAGGGTATATGGCTAAATGTATATACTATGCTCACCAAACTGCTCAGTAAGCACTTCTCTTAATGTCCACACCCATATATTAATGCTACTCTCACTTTTGGTTAGAGAAGCTTTTCTTTTCAGATGGTGGTGACCTTGGGATGACTCAAGGCACCATGGTGCTGAGAAGAAGGGACAGAGGAGTGCTCAGCAATGAAACATCTCTAACACCTTCCAAGGCTCAGGGTCCATTGCGGAAGAGGGGGTGGAAAGAATGTAAGAGCCAAAGAGTAGGACTCTTTACAACGTGCTCCTCCAGACACAAAATGGCCTGAATATCCATGAACTCACAGTGCCTTCCTTACACTACCTACACAAAATCATCATAATAGGAAGAAAAGAACACGACATCAAAATGAAAAGAGAGGGCCTGGAGAGATGGCTTAGCAGTTAAGCACTTGCCTGTGAAGCCTAAGGACCCTGGTTTGAGGCTCGATTCCCCAGGACCCACAAGCTAGATGCATAAGGTGGCACATGCATCTGGAGTTCATTTACAGTGGCTGAAGGCCCTGGTGTGCCCATTCTCTCTCTCTCTCTGCCTCTTTCTCTGTCTGCCTGTCACTCTCAAATAAAATAAATAAATAAAACAAAAAAAGTAAAAAAAAAACTGCAAAATGAAAAGAGAGACTGATTGAGAGGGGGAGGGGATATGATGGAGAGTGGAGTTTCAAAGGGGAAAGTGGGGGGAGGGATATTTCTACAATTAAGGAAGTTGTCAATAAAACAAACAAACAAAAAGAAAAAAAACAGTCGAGCTAGATGTCTCAGTGGTTAAGGTGCTTGTCTGCAAAGCCTAAGGACCCAGGTTTGATTCCCTAGTACCCAAGTAAAGCCAGTGCACAGTGGCACATGCATTTGAAGTTTGTCTGCAGAGGATGGAGACCCTGGCATGCCCACTCTCTCTCTGTCTCTCATATTTCTTTTTTTTTTTTTTTTTTTTTTTGGTTTTTCGAGGTAGGGCCTCACTCTGGTCCAGGCTGACCTGGAATTCACTATGTATTCTCAGGGTGGCCTCAAACTCACGGTGATCCTCCTACCTCTGCCTCCCAAGTGCTGGGATTAAAGGCGTGCGCCACCATGCCCGGCTGTCTCTCATATTTCTGTTTGCAGACAAATAATTAATTAAAGCATTCTCCATATATATATTTTTTGTTTTTTCTAGGTAAGGTCTCACTCTAGCCCAGGCTGACCTGGAATAGTCTCTGGGTGGCTCCCGAACTCACAGCGATCCTCCTAATTCTGCCTCCTGAGTGCTGGGATTAAAGGCATGTGCCACAACACCCTGCTCCATTCTCCATATTTTGTTTTTGGTTTTTCCAGGTCGGGGTCTCACTTAAGCCCAGGTTGACCTGGCACTCACTCTATAGTCTCAGGCTGGCCTTGAACTCACAGTGATCCTCTTACCTCTGTGTCCCAAGTGCTGGGATTAAAGGCATTCTCCACCACATCTGGTGGTATTATTTTTGGGGACAGAGTCTCACACTCAACTTGGAACTCATCAATTCAGAAAACCTAAGAGTCCTTCTTTCTCCACGTCCCCAGCACTTAGGATTACAGGTAGGTATGCACCACCACTCCCAGTTTCTGAGGGGATGCTAGAGATGGAACACAGGTTCTCATGCTTGAGCAGCAAGCATTTCACCTACTGAGCCATCTCCAATCCCACAGGGCTTTGGGCAAAGAGAATAGGTTGCTAAAGGGTGACTAACAAACATGCCCCACTCCACCTTCCACTTGTCCACTGAAGTTCTTAGTGTAGGCCTGCATCTCCTCAGAAGGAACTGAGTCTGTTCTCTGTTCTCTTGTCATCTTCTCTTCAGAATACTGAGTTAGCCGGTAGCTGCTGGAGTCTGAATTGGCAACCCCGGAGCTGCTGGTGCCTACCAAGGGCAGGGTGCTCCACTCCAGGCTCTTGCCAGCCTTTTCCATATGTTTGCAGGAAGAATCTGAGTCCCTAGTATCCAGCAGGTCCGGTGGGAGGGGTGGACGGTGACGTTTCCTGGGGCCATGCTCTGCTCACTGACTGCTCTGGCTCCCAGACCCCAGCCCTGCCTCTGTCCCCAGCCAGCCTCCTCAAGACAGTGTAAGTTCCTTAGGCTGTGCTCCAAGAACCCAGGAGGAGTCACACCTAGTTCATGCACAGTAAGGCAGGGATGGCCCAGGGACCTCTTCCCTTCACTTGGAAACCCATTCTACACAGCAGAGCTGAGGCTTGAAAGATTTAAGGGATTTTTTTTTTTTTTTGTGGTGACAAGTAAGTAAGGATATAATGGAAATTAATCCAACTTCTGTCAAGCTAAGCCCTCCTTTCCCCTGACCCCTAAGAATCCCCTGCCCCATGCAGTTACTTGTGATCTGAGCTGAAGTTGGTGAAGAGGTTGGGGTACTGGTGGGCAATGCTGTTCCAGTCTACATCCTCCAAACGGAATTTCTAGCCAGGAAACAACAGATATGTGGATCTCCCCTCTGGTAAGGCTCCAGAGGGCCTCCTATGGAAAATCTTACCTCCCCAGTAGTAGCAGACCCATCACTTTCGGAGGAGTCATGTACATCCCTTAGAGTTTCTGCAGTGACCACCTACAAAAAGGGATCACAGGGCTGGAGAGATGGCTTAGCGGTTAAGGCGCCTGCCTCCTAAGTCTAAGAACGCTGGTTCCAACCTCCAGGTCCCACGTTTAGCCAGATGCATAGTGACGCAAGGGTGCAATGCCCCACTTGACCACAAGGGGGTGCACACATCTGGATTTCATTCGCAGCAGCTGAGAGGCTGCTGGCACGCCCATCTCTATCTGTCTTCTTCTCCCTCTCTCTCTGTCTCTCTCCAAAAAGAAAAAGGATCACAGGCCAGCTGAGAGGGACTGGGAGAGGATACCTCTCCCCTTTGATCTCACCAGCAGTGTACGACATAGAGGTAGGTGGGCAAGACTGCTGACCACACAATTCCTCCTTGCAGCTCCAGGAAGACCTGCTTCTCAAGCAGGGTAGGAGCCCCAGAAGATGCTTCTGCCCAAAGAGGCACACTAGCTGCTTAGGATCTATAGGAAAAGGAGCACCTGGCAGGCATGTGGGCCAAAGGACACAGGCTCACCTCTACACTGCCGCTCTGAGACCGCAGCTTGCAGCCCACCCAGGAGTAGCAGGCCAGCTGCAGAAGGCATGACTTCTGGAAGGCCTGCAGCTCAGTCTCCAGCTGTTGTATCCTGCAGATATTCTGTCTCAGCTGTTCCTCCAAGTGCTCTTTCTCCTGCTCAGGAAGGCTTGCCAGTGAGACTGCCTGCTGCCACAGCCCTGACCAGCCCAAGCTCTCCCGCCTGCTACGGCCCTGCCCAGTTCCATGATTCCACTCCCTCACCAGCTGGGCTTGTTCTTTATGTGTTTGCAGCTCCAGGGTCAGCTTCTGGACCTGGTTCTCGAGGCACTTGTTTTGACTGCTGGAGCTCCTGGTAGGAGAGGCAATCTCAGCAGCCCCCACCTCTGGGCCAGGGCAGGGTTCCTAAGGGCAGGGCAGTAGTAAAAGAGGCCCCCTACTGCCACCACAACACCCTGTGACAGCACACGCTACAGCAGATCAGGGAAAGTAAAGCCCTGGCAAGCCTGGGCAGGGGTCAGTCAATAAGCTCAGGGTTAGGTAACTTAGTCAGGGTTAGGGTGGAGCATTACGGTCTGGGTCTGGTAAAGACTGGCAGTATAAGCTGGGCGTGGTGGCACACGCCTTTAATCCCAGCACTTGGGAGGCAGAGGTAGGAGAATTGCCATGAGTTTGAGGCCACCCTGAGACTACATAGTTAATTCCAGGTTAACCTGGATCAGAAAAAATAAAAAGACTGATGGTATAGGCAAAGGTGAGGGGCCAGGGTAAGCTCAGTGATTGGGACTGGTGTCAGAAAACAGGAGTTAACTCCAGGACAGGAGCTGGGTTGTGCTGGGGCTTTGCTACTGACCTCTCAGGGTGAATCCCTGCCACTTCCTGCAGGATGTGGCCATACCAGGCCTTCTGCCCATTCTGGATGGCACATCGAAGTGCCTTGATCTCCAGTTCTCTCTGTTCCCACAGCAGGTGCAGGATGCGGGGGTCCAGAGTCTCAGGTGCCAAACTGCAATTGAAGCACCCCTGAGGCGTGATAAGGCCTAGACCTCTTGGCTGTCCCAACCCAGGAGGCTGTCCTTCCCCCCTGCCCTGTTGCCCTCTTACTGCTGACTGACAGAGCAGGCCACTGGTGTGAATGTAGAGTGGGGCTTGGTGTCCTGGGGACAGGAGGGAGCCACCCTATCTGTAGATGTGCCAGCTGAGGGCGGTAAGTCATCAGCTGGGGCGAGGGGCACTTGCTCCTGTTCAGTCTCTTGGCAAGACTTAGGGGCCATGGTAGATGTTGTTGAGGTGCTAGGAGAAGAGATAGGGTCAAGCATTCTTCCAGGGGCTATCTATATATCAGAAAGGCCCAGGCAGCATTACCAATTCACAGGGGGATCATTTGGAGGCCGTGTGTGTGTGTGTGTGTGTGTGTGTGTGTGTGTATGTGTGTGCGCACCCCACAGGACATGGGACTGCTTGTCAGTTGTCCTCATTTGTATGTTTCAGGCTAGGGCAACATGTCATTCCCGAGTGTGTCCGCACATTCTTGCTGTCGGTAGAGTTAGGGTGACTGGACCCCAAAGGTGGGAAAGAAGGGCAGGAAAGTTTTTATCTCTTGCCTAGTTCCAAAGAACTGTTTTCCCACAGACAGACAGGACCCCTCCTGGGAGGAAGGTCTTGCATAGAATTTAAACATCGTGGTTGGTCAAGTTCAGCCGGAGTTAAGCTCTTTGTGAGACAGCCCCTAGTCCTAACCAACCAGCAGGCCCTTTGGCTCACCTGGGCCGAAAGACGCCACCCTAAGGTTATAAATACCTTTATATAAGGAAAGGACAGGCTCCCTCTCTCTCTCTGATCACTTGGGAACTTCCAGCTGTGGGTGAGTTTTTCCCTTGGCTGGTTCCTCCATAGGCCTTACTCTGCGCATGGGCTCTTTATCTCCTCCAGCTCCCTACATGGCAGGAGCTCCTTGAACTTCCTTTTTTCTTTCCAAGCTTTTTTCCCCCAGATCCCTATCTGGTCCCATGGACTCCTGAGCTACACGTGGCCCACATGGGCTTTTGGGCTCCACGTGGTGTACAGTCTCTTCTCCCCACTTTGTTTCCCCTTACCTCTCAGCCTTCCCCTTTCCGCAGTTCTTTGTAAACTATGAATAAAATGTGGTATTTTAAAACTCATTCTCTTGAATCTAGAGTTGCCAATTCTTTGGTTAGTTTATAGAAATGAACTTAGGGCTTGAGGTTCCAGGAAGCACCCCAGAGCCCCAATTTCCCTGTTGCAACTTCTTTGTTCCCCTTGCCCTCAGCTTACAGCAAAGGTCAGAGGTGCTGGCCCTTTGCCTGTAACCCTCATTCACGCCCCCTGAAGGCCAGGGCCTCACACCCAACACTCACCTGGGGCCTGAGGCCATAGAAGGCCTGTGGAGGGAAGCATTCTATACTGTTACCATAGATACCTGTACCCCAAAGGGGAGGAGCTGTTTGTTACCTGGAGCTTCCAGAGAGACTCAAACTAAGGGCCGTGAGTACACTCTGGCCCACTTCAGCCTGGCACTGGGAGTTGGGCTACTATCTACCTGAACTGAGCAGTGATAGGCTGGTACAGGGGACACTAGTGCCCTATGGGTGAGCCCAGTGTAAAGGTGTCCCAAGAATGCAGATGGCACTGGGGAGCTAAACTGATTTGGGGGTCTGATTTTGGGGCTGAAGGGACTGTGCTAAACTCTAGCCAGCAGTGAACTTATATCTGACACCCACCTACCTAACCCTAAGTTGAAATCCTCACTTTCCTATGTCCACTTCCTGGGCTATCCCTGATGGTGGTCCACCGCAAGGAGCCCTGGGGACACTTCCTCTGCTCCAAGACAAAAGTAAGGTCCAGAGCTGGAGAGATATCTCAGCGCTTAAGGCGCTTGCCTGAAAACCCTGATTACCCAAGTTCAATTCCCCAGTACCCACATAAAGCCAGATGCACAGTGGTGGATACATCTGGAGTTCATTTGCAGCAGCTAGAGGCCCTGGCGCACCTATTCTCTCTGTCTCTCTCTCTCTGCTTGCAAATAAACAGATAAAATATTTTTAAAAGTTAAGTAAATTCCTGGGCTACAGTGAAACCCTACCTCGAAAAAAAACAAAAAGAGGCCGGGCGTGGTGGCGCATACCTTTAATCCCAGCATTCGGGAGGCAGAGATAGGAGGATCACAGTGAGTTCAAGGCCACCCTGAGACTACATAGTTAATTCCAGGTCAGCCTGGGCCAGAGTGAGACCCTACCTAGAACCACCCCCCCCAAAAAAAAAAGAAAAAAAGTTAAGTAAATTATATATGTTTTTTAAAAGTGAGGTCCAGTACTCTATATACCACTCACCTTGGCTCTTTCACATCTCATACCTACCAACTTTTGCTCCCTTAAGGTCACAAGGGCGTGAGGACTTCCCTCCCATGGCTCCCTGTGATTGAACCAGACAAGATTACCATGAGGCTGAGGGGCCTTGGCCACCCAGTTGGTTTGGGTCAGCCCACCCAGCCAGGGAGGGGGTGGAGCGGCTCCAAGCCTGCTTCGGTATGCAGGGATGGGCGTGGCAGCTCTGTAGGGCACCTAACCCCCAGGTGGTGGTGGTAGGGAATGGACTCTCAGACAAAGAGCTTCCGGGGTCCTTTGTCCCAGGCAGCGTCAGAGAGGGGTCCCCTCCTCCACCAGGGCAGCAGCGCCCACCAGGTCGGTTCCTGAGGGCTCCACCTCCCTCCGACGGGTAGCTCAAAGCCTCCCAATCCCGTGTCCTGGCTACAGTCCCAGAGAGAGCAGGGTTGGAAGAACCCAGCTCCGCGGAGCCAGTCAGAAAAGGGAGGGTGGCTGTGGTCCTGCGGCCCCTTGGGTGCATAATGAGGGTTGAGTAATCCCAGTCCCACGACCCTCCGGTGGGCCGAGACCTGACACACTAGAAGACCAACGAGAAAGTCCAGCCCTGAGTTAAGAACACACCTGAGCCAACACACCACCAGCGAGCCGCAGCTGCAGCCGCGCTTCCGGGATGTTCACTAATGATGTGCAGCGGTATCTAGGCCCCGCCCCTGTGCCAGGTCCCGCCCACACCTGGGGCCTCTAGGGAGGGAGCAAAGCAGCGAGCCAATGGGGCGGAGCTGACTGAAACAGCCAATGGGAGTGGACGTAGGGCGGGAGGCGATTACAGCCGAGCTAATGGGGCTTCGGTTGGGCGGAGCGTACGTGTCGGGAACCAATGAGGCCGCGGGGTCGGGACGCGCCTCGCCGCTGGAGCAGCAGCAGGTTGCGGCGGCGCCGGAGCTCCTGGGTCTTGGAGGCAAGCAAGCGCCCAGGTGAGCTGTGTGGTTTCTCCAGGGCCGAGCGCAGCTTCGGGACGCCGGCTGTCACCTAGGAGAGGCGAATCTGGGCCGGGGAGCGCATGGGGACCGCGCTGCACCTGCGGCTGCCCGCTGCTGAGCGGGGACGTCTGAGTCCCGGCGCGATCGGGGGACCAGGGTGCGGTCGGCTCCGGGCAGGGCGGGACCACCCAGGCGAGAGCGCTAGCTAGGCAGGAGGGGACTGTGGGGGCGGAGGACTGGGGCCTGGTGGTGCATGGGTTGTGGAGGTTGAGATCTGTCTAGCAACTCTCAGCCCAAGACGGTTCCCTCGGGGGGGGGGGCGTTCCCATGGCAGCTGACGGCGTGCAGTTTGCATAGGGAGCGGTCGGGTGCCTGGGGACCGCCGCCCGCGTGAAGGGATAGTGAGTGCCCTTTGAGCCAGGTGACCGGGGGACAGGAAATCCTGGACCTGGTTAATAATTCGCCTCGTTCCTGGAGTGGGGGGTGGGGCAAGAGGAGGCTGGTGAAGTAGGGAAAGCCTCAAAGTGTTCACCCGGGCCAAACTAGTTCCCCGAGCCACTCCAGGAATGCGTGGCCTGCGGGGTGGGGCTGGGCATTGGAGGGCAGGGCTGAGGGGCCACAGCCCTTAACCAGTTGTTGTGGCAAGCCAAGAGGAAGAAAGGAAGACCAGGGGGCCAGGCTGGGCTTGACTCTGTGGCTTGTGTCCTCCCCATAGGACAGGCATGGTCCTGGAGCTGGCGGCCATGGAGCTGAAGGTGTGGGTGGATGGCATCCAGCGGGTGGTCTGTGGGGTCTCAGAGCAGACTACCTGCCAAGAAGTGGTCATTGCACTAGCCCAAGCAATAGGTGAGTCCCGCCCCCCCATCCCTGTCCTCCTCCCTCTCCTCCCAGCGCCAGAAAGGCTGATAAGGTGGGGCTGTGGTTCAGCCCTGTCTTGTCTTGACAAGGGTGGAGCTAGCTCTCAATCCCTGTATCAGACTCCCTCAACTCTTCAAGACTTGTGGACAGAGAGGGAGGGGACACAGGCTGACCCTTTTCTCCGTCACAGGCCAGACAGGCCGCTTCGTGCTTGTGCAGCGTCTTAGAGAAAAGGAACGGCAGCTGCTACCACAGGACTGTCCGGTGAGCGCCCAAGCTACCTGCGGACAATTTGCCAGTGATGTCCAGTTTGTCCTCAGGAGGACAGGGCCCAGCCTTTCTGGGAGGCCCTCCTCAGACAGTTGTCCACCCCCGGAACGATGCCCAGTTCGTGCCAGTCTCCCTCCAAAGCCACGACCAACACCAGGCCGTGAGCCACGCAAGGCACTGACCTTCAGCCTGGGATGTCCCAGGATGCCCCCCAGCCCCTGGAACCCTGAGTCTGAATCCTTGGTAGCACCCACACCAGGCTGCTTTGCAGACCTGCAGAGCCTGGAGCTCAGGATACAAAGGAATGCTGAGGAGCTGGGCCATGAGGCCTTCTGGGAACAGGAGCTTCGGCGGGAACAAGCCCGGGAACATGAGGCACAGGCACGCCTGCAGGCACTAAGTGCAGCCACAGCTGAGCATGCTGCGCAGCTGGAGGCTCTGGATGCCCAGGCCTGTGCCCTGGAGGCTGAGCTGCGGCTGGCAACTGAGACCCCTGGGCTTCCCTCGGCTACAGCATCAGCAACCGAGCGCCTGCGTCAGGACCTGGCCATCCAGGAGCGGCATAGTATAGAGATGCAGGGCAGCCTGGCCCTGGTGAGCCGGGCTCTGGAAGCTGCTGAGCATGCCCTGCAGGTGAGCCCAGAAGACCTGGGCCCCTGCCACCTCCTCACTCCCTACACAGACAGACTTGGGGATCTGACACAGGATCAGACCAGGGAACATGCTCTGTGTGGGGCACCAGGGTGATGGAGCCCTATGGCCTTGCCCCTGAGGGTCCCGTGTACCCCCAGGCCCAGGCTCAGGAACTCGAGGAACTGAATCGGGAGCTCCGGCAGTGCAACTTGCAGCAATTCATCCAACAGACAGGGGCTGCATTGCCACCACCCCCACGGCTGGACAGAGCTCCCAATGGCACACAGGTTAGAGTGGTTCTGGGGAGAGGTGGGTTGGTGGGTGTCTGGCCCAGCTCCCTGCTGACCTGTTCTCCCTACAGGACCTTTTGCCTCCAACCAGAGAAGAGCCCTTCAAGGGAGCACCCCAAAACCATGTCCTAGTACCAAGCCTGAGTCCTGAGGGTATGTCTTGAACCTCTCCCTGCTAGTCTGTGGGAAGGATCCTCTTCTAGCCTCAGCATCTTCACCCTGTTGTCTTCCTCACAGTTGTGCCTGTGAGACAGAGTTCCTGGAGGTAGCAGCTCATGCCCAGGTGGAGCTGAGGATAGATGAACCAAGACAACCAGGATGAGCCATCTGGACAAAGAGAGAGTCTGGCCACAGAGAGTTCCTTTCCCATGTAGGGACAAGCCATATGGTGCCTTGAGGTTTCTCCTTGGGGGTGGGGGCAGGAGTGCTGGGGACATGTTGCCCTAGTCTTTATCAAGCCACTCAAAGGCCACTACTTCTTGTCAAGAAGGAAAGAAGTGTGGACTGTGCATTCAGCTTGTGGGTGTGAGCCTGCCTGTGGGCAGTGTCCTGCACTATATGCTGCCTTCCCTGCCCTGACCCCTAAACCTCAATAAAAGACCTTTCAAAGGTGCTTTGAATGGCCTGAAGCTGTACTGGACAGAGTATGTGAGGTCTAGAACTTGAGGAAGGTCGCTGGAGTTTCTAAGAAAGAGGTGTTTCAGGAACCAATGTTCAGTAGGGTCCAAGTCCAGGGCTCCCAGAGCCCCATATCCTGGTTGTTTTACCCTGCCTGCCCCTGGGGGTACTTTATATTCTTCAGCTAAGTGGAGCCTGCCAGCTCATCCCTGACCCGAGTTTTTATCTGGACCCTTCCCCCTTGGCTTTCATGGTCTGGCCTGTGCTCCACCAGCAGCAGGAACTAAGGATGCCAGGACAAGCTAGACCCGCCTGTCAGGTTTGCTGAGAACTTGTGGGGACGAGTCCTACAAGTTTCTGGGTCAAGTCTTTGACTCCTGGGTTAACCAGGCCCTAGGAGCTGTTACTAGAGGAGCTTCACCAGCCCCAAGGAAGATGTGGGCATTGTGTGGGCAGGGGTTGTGCCCCTCCTGGGATGGTGTGAAGCCTGTTGTGAGCCTCCTCATTTGACCTTGGGACAGGGATGCTTCCACAGCCCATCCCAGCCTCTACTACGCTAGCAGTAGTGGAGCTCCCAATGTGCTAGTCATCCACGCAGGCTGCATGCTACAGCTTCTAGGACTGTGGCTGGGACCAGAGATCTTTGTGATAACCAGGACCATGGATGGTACTTGGGGACACCCTAGATTATGAAGGGGTTTGTGCTGGATTCAAGGGGGAGTACATTTGGTATGAACTCAGCTTTCTCTTGGGCCCCTGAGCTGGGTTCTGTGCTGCTCATTTCTGGGCCACACTGCATGGGGACATGGGAATCCATAGCTACAGGAGAAAAGGAAGCCACCCATAGGAGCTACAGAGAGCTCCTCAGAGGTCTGCACCTCCAGGAGCCCACTGATGTAAGGAGCAAGTAAGACATTTCCTGCTTGGCAGCTCCTGTGATCTGGTGTCAACAGGCTAGAATCACAGCTGATCACTCCTGTCTGCATTCCAGGCTGCCTGCTGCAGCCTAGACCTGGCTGCCTGTGCCATGCCCCAGGCAGGCAGGGTCAACCACAAGGTCACAATAAAGAGGAGCCAAGAATGCAAAGGCCACTGGGACTGTGTCCTATGTGGGAGGGTTGGGGCCTAAGGGGCCTGTTCCCCGCACACACACACCAGTCATACTCAAACTCAGGAAGGCTGGATGCACCCCTTGGCACTGGCTCTAACCACCATTATGGTTCATTTCCCAAGCTAAGCACACAAACCAGGGGTGAAATGCTGGATGCCTCCAAAAGACCACTTCCCACATGGGGGACCAGGGAGGAGTCAGCTTTGATCTCCCTGAGTGTGCCCCATGTTCCCTAGTCCAGATGGGAAGTAGACCTCAGGGTTGGATAGAAACAGTAAGTCGTATGCTGTTGCTGGTGGCCCTGAAGAAGCATCAGAGCCCTCTTTATCAGGCAGGCACTGGAGTGGGAAAGGAGGCAGAGCCTTCCCCCGCCTCCCCACAGCTTTTACCAGTAGACAGAATCCAAACCTCGATGAGTTTCTGCAAAGTTTACTTTTGAATTTTAAACTTTACTTTGGAAACAATGGTATGACTTGTGCTAAAGTGTGGAAGGGATAAGCTGCCCACAGATGTCTGGGTCCTGGCAGGCCAGGATCTGGCTAAGTGGGCCACCTCCCTGGGTAATGCTGAGGCAGGACAGTGCCAGGTGCCAGTATGGTTGTCACTACCACTCTCCTTATCTGGGCAGTCCAACCAGAGGGCAGTGCCAGGCTGCTGGGACCTCTCTGGGTCTTAGCATTCTTGGTCATCCCCAGCATAGAATTGAGAACATTAGTTCAGAGGGTCACTTCCAGTAAGTGGATGCTCAGCAGTGAGACCAGCTTTGCAGGTCTACCCAGAGGCCCACACAGTGTCCCCTCTTGCACAGTCTACTGGGCACTACACCATTGTGGTGTCAGGGACAGTGATATACCCAGAGGCCAGTCTCATTCTGGAGAGACCTTGCCTCAGCCTCCTCCAGTCAACTAACAGCTTTTGAGAGAAGGAAATGAACCTACTTCAGATATATGTCTTGGTCCTACAGCCTGGACATCCCTAGGCACGTTTCTTTAAGGTAGGCTTTCAAATAACTAGCAGAGGGAATGTGGGCGGGACCTGTCCCTGCACCCCTCCCCTCCCAAAAAAAAACCAGTTATATGGTCCGGATTCCTTCACTGAAGTGGAAGAATTAGGCTGTGAGTGCCTAAGCTGTGGCTGTCTTCCTGTAGGAAGTCCCAGAGGTAGCTGGTCAGGAGGCGGGTCTTGCAGGCTCTTGTCCTGTTGGCTGAAGATCACAACATCTGTGCCTGCCCAAGGTTTCCCTGGGATTGGTGACCTCAACAACAGCAATTCTTGGGGCTCTGCACAGCTTGGCACCTTGGTACACACAAGACAGTTCCCTCCAAAAGAGTACCTGGCTCAACATAGAGAACCAATCCCCCAGTACCCCTAACCCAACCTGTCCCTGCTGGTCTCCCACATGCAGGTCTAGGGACAGCCCACTACCAGTGGCCAGCTACCTACCCTTGCCTCTCAGGACCCAGGCGTGGGCCCTCCACCCCAGAGTGGCCGCCTGTCTGTCCACCAGACCCGGGTAACGGAGGGGCCAGGGGTTCGCGCTGCCCAGGGACAGATCAGCCGCTGTCACACGCACAGTGGGTCCGGAGCAACGCAGTGTGCGGTGGGCAGTGGCTGTCCTGAGCCTGGAGGGATGGTCCAGCGGGTGGAGGGGTCGCTTCCCCCCTCCCCCGCCCCCTCCAACTTGAGCGTCAGAACCACACCGCCCCTGCCCAGCCCGACTTCCGTAACCCCCTGGGGAAGGGAGCTACAGAAGTGCCAGCCAACCTGGTACCCCTCTTGCTTCACCTGCGACCCCGGCGCACGGCCGTCGCCGGCTCCCAGACCAACTTCGGAGGCGGCCGCCGCCACTCTCCAACCCCTGGCGGGCCCCAGCCGAATCCAGTCGCCCCGCCCAGTATGCAAATGATTTACCTCACAGCCAATGGTAGGACAAATAGGGCCCTCCCTGTCGCGCCGCAGCCAGTGGGACCAAGGGGGAGGCAGTGAGCCCCGCCCACCGCCGCGCTGCTCTTCGCGGGCGAGGCCGGCGCGTTCCTTTCTGCACGTCGGCCTGGGGAGGGGCGGCCACCTGCCGGGCGGGGCCTGCAGGACTCCACGGGGCAGCTTCGTTGGGGTGGCGTCTCCCACCCCTCGGCCGGGCAGTGGTACAATCCCAGAGGGTCCCCCTGGCGCGCGCGGTGGTACGGCCAGGGCTTGCCAAGCTGCTGCTGGGCCCCGGTCGGGGGACGCAGTCTGGCAGTCCTGCCCTCCACCGGCCCTGGCCAGCGGAGTGTGCGACCGCCCAGGATGCAAGAAGCTGCCCCGCCTCCCCCATCTGCTGCCCCCCCCTATAACCCGCCCCGTCTGCACTCCTGGGGCACGTAGCCCTAGGCGGTGACCCTGGAGGATCCTGGATGGACGGGCGTGCCCTCCGAACGCACGTACGCTCGCGACGTCCCTTGCCTTTTCTGGGGCACCTAGGGGTCTCCAAGGACGTGCGAGAAGAGGCCTTCAGCGTTGATTTATTGGTCGATCCCCGCGGGCTCCGAAGACCTAGCCTTGAGGGGGCATCGCGGGAGTTAGCTTCTCTCTCTTTCCTGGGGATAAGACTAGAGTTCCCGCTGTGTACTCAAAACATCTAAGCCAAAGGGGCAGACTGTCATCTTGAGAGAGGAGGAAGGCCAATTTCAAACGTGGTTTATTGGACTTCTAGGTGCAGAACCACGGGGACAGCCAAGGGAGACTTGCTCCCTCCCTACAAACCTCCCCCCACGTGATTCCTAAAGTAGAATCCTAGGACGTCATCCCCTAATTGGGCCGGAAGATGCCTGCAGGCCTTTTGCTCTGGAGGTAGGGGTCCTTTGGTCTTCCCTCTTCCCACGTACCTCCCCCCCCCATCTGCCCCAGAGATACCTTCGCTGGGGAGCACTGCTCTCACGCTCCGCCCCAGCACCTCTTTAGCACCCCGATTCTTAGTGCAGGACCCAGCCCCCTCCGCCTCAGTCACCTGACCTTGGCTACACTCCTGCCTGCTTCCTGCGCATTTACCCTCTGCTCTGCTCTTGTGTTTCTCTCCTCCATGGCCTCCCTGCATCCCGCATCTCATCCAGGATGGCTTGGAGCCTGCCAGTTACCACAAACTCAGCTTGGGCAACTGAGTACTGAGGTCCCAGGGAGGTGTCTAATCCATCACTTCAAGAGCTTGACACCTGAGAACAGAAATTCAAATGCAGGGGCTGGAGAGATGGCGTAGCTTGAGATGGCTTAGTTGAGGTGCTTGCTGGCCAAAGCCAAGGGATCCAGGTTCAATTCCCTAGTACCCACATAAAGCCAGATGCACTCGGTGGTGCATGCATCTGGATCTGGAGTTCCTTTGCGGTGTCTAGAAGCCGTGGCACGCCCATTCTCTCTCTTTCTATCTGCCTCTTTCTCTCCCTATCTGCCTCTTTCCCTCAAATAAATAAACTCCTTAAAAGATGGTACCACAAACTAGGAGCTGGCTCAGTTCCACTAGGCGTCAGAAATTGAAGGGTCACCAGGCATGGTGGCACACACCTTTAACCTCAGCACTTAGGAGGCAGAGGTAGGAGGATCGCTGTGAGTTGAAGGCCACCCTGAGAACTACATAGTGAATTCCAGGTCAGCCTGGGATAGAATGAGACCCTACCCGGAAAAACAAACCAAAAAAAAAAAAAAAAAAAAAAGAAGAGTCAAGCAGGGCATAGTGGTACATGCCTTTAATCCTAACACTCAGGAGACTGAGCTAGAGGATCACTCTGAATTAGAGACCTGAGCTACAGAGTAAGATTCTGCTCCAAAAAAATAAAAACAATGAGCAGCCATGGTGGTGCACACCTTTAATCCTAGCATTTAGGAGCTGAGGTAGGAGGATCTTTGCAAGTTTAAGGCCAGCCTGAGATTAATTCCAGGTCAGCCTGGGCTTGAGTAAGACACTACCCTGCAAAAACCAAAATAAATAAATATAAACACTGGAGATATCGCTTACTGGTTAAGGCACTTGATGGCAAAGCTAAAGGACTCAGGTTTGATTTCCCAGTACCCACATAAAGACAGATGCACAAGGTGGCATATGTGTCTGGAGTTTGTAGTGGCATTATGTCCTGTCGCGCCCATTCTCCCCCTGCCCTTGCCTCTTTCTCTCAAATAAATAAATTAATTTAAAAAATTTTAAGCCAGATGTGGGTGGCACTTCCCTGTAGTCCCTGTGGGAAGCAGAGGTAGGAGGATTGCTGCAAATTCCAGGCCTGCTAGGGAAGAGGAGGAAAGAGAAGGGACAGGAACTCCTTAAGGCCACATCTTTAGGGTAATTAGGCTGGATGGACAGAGCATGGGGTCAGAGGGAAGAAGTCAAAGGCAAGGAGAAGGTTAATTCCTGCTTGGTTCTGCTGGGATGATTCCCACCTCTGCCCCAGTTCTGCCAATCCCACATGTACTTTTAACCATCCTGTGTAATGATGTACATGGTTGCTACCCAAAATATATGTCCACATGACCTAGGATTAAAGGTGTGCGCCACCACACCCTGGCTGACTGTGTCCTTTTTTTTTTTTTTTTTTTTTTTTTGCAAGGTAGGGTCTCACTCTGGTCCAGGCTGACCTGGAATTAACTATGTAGTCTCAGGGTGGCCTCGAACTCTCGGCGATCCTCCTACCTCTGCCTCCCGAGTGCTGGGATTAAAGGCGTGCACCACCACACCCGGCGACTGTGTCCTTTTAAGTGACAACAGAGTGATGCAACCATAACATAACAAGGAAGGCCTGGAGCCCCCATCTGGGAAAGGTAGGAAGAATCCTCTCTAGACTTCTTCTGTAGAGAACACGAATGACTCCACCAGTCTTGTACTCTGGCTTCTGGCTCCAGAACTAGGAAAGAATACGTTTTTGCTGTTTTAAGCCACTAGTTTAAGGACAAAGGATACAAATGCCTTCCCTAGTCTGAGAAGGCAGCCCCCTGTCTGCACTATAGTTAACTCTGGGACTTTCACCTCTTTTGTCCTCACCCCCACCACTGCTTCAACCACCTTCAGGCATCCACCTGGTTGTGGGGCTTCCTTGCTGCTGGGGATGGAGTGGGCAGAGGGCATTGCCTGGGCTCAGTGCTCACCCTGCTCTAGGAGTTGCACGCAAGCCTGGTGGCAGGAAAGGGATAGGCCCTCTGAGAGAGGCTGGTCTGGGCTGGACAGAACAGAGGAAACATCAAGCATAGCTCCACCCTCCTGTGCATACCAGGAGCAGGCATGCCATTGTGGTGCCTGTGTGTGCATGTGTGAGACAGAGGCAGCGTCATACTGGGACTCCAGCAGGCGCCTCCTGATGCAGTTCTGTTTAAGTAAGATGCATGTTTTTGTGCACATTGGCAGGAACATGAGAAGTGGCCAGTGTACATCCCTTGATGGAGTGAGGGTTGTGTATGGGAGCTGTCAGTGCTGGTCATTAATGTGTGTGTGAGCAGGAGAGGGTTTATTTTATTTATTTATTTTTTCATGTTTTGGATTTTCGAGGTAGGGTCTCACACTAGTCCAGGCTGACGTGGAATTCACTATGTAGTCTCAGGGTGGTCGAAAACTCACAGTGCTCCTCCTACCTCTGCTTCCCAAGTGATGGGATTAAAAGCATGTATCATTATGCCTGGTGTTTTTTTTTTTTTTTTTAAGTTTTATTTATTGATTTAAGAGAGAGAGAATAGACATGCCAGGGCTTCCAGCCACTGCAAATGTACTCCTGACACATGCACCACCTTGTGCATCTGGCTTATGTGGATTCTGGGGAATCGAACCTGGGTCCTTTGCAGGCAAACACCTTAACTGCTAAGCCATCTATCCAGACTTTTTTTTTTTTCAAGGTAGGGTTTCACTACTTTAGCCCAGGCTGACCTGAAATTCACTATGTGGTCTCAGGGTGGTCTTGAACTCATGGCGATCCTCTTACCTCTGCCTCCTGAGGGCTGGGATTAAAGGCATGCACCACCATGCCTGGCTCCTGTTTTTTTTTTTTTTTTTTTTTTTTTTGAGAGAGAGAGACAGATAGAGAATGGGCCCGCCAGCCTCTCAGCTGCTGTGAACGAACTCCAGACAAGTGTGCCCCCCTTGTGCACATATGCAACATTGTGCATTTGCATCACTTTTTTCATCTGGCTAAACATGGGACCTGGAGATTCAAACAGGCATTCTTGGGCTTCGCAGGCAGGCTCCTTAAGTGCTAAGCCATCTCTCTCCAGACCCCCCCCTTTTTTAATGGATGGAACTTTATTTTCAAGCAGAGAGACAGAACCACCAAGCTACCTCTCTAGCCTGTAGGTTTTTAAATCTTTTTTTAATTTTAATTTTCAAATTTCAGGCTGACCTGGAATTCACTATATAGTTTCAGGGTGGCCTCAAATTCATGGCAATTCTCCTACCTCTGCCTCCCGAGTGCTGGGATTAAAGGTGTGCACCTCCACACCTGGCTAATTTTTTTATATATATAATCTATGGCTTCTGGGCATATCATCATCTATCCCCACACAGGTACTTCTGTCCAAGCTCTCTGTTTAACATATATATATATATATATATATATATATATATATATATATATATATATATGAAATCACAAATATATAACATGTGTGTTGTTTGTTCTTTTTGCAGCAGTTTCATGCTAGCCCAGGCCAGCCTGGAACTCACTCACTCTGTAGCATAGGCTGGTCTTGAACTCTCAGGGATCATACTACCTCAGCATACCATATTTTTTTTTTTTTTCTGGAGGGTTTCAGGGATAGGGTTTCACTCTAGCTCAGACTGACCTGGAATTCACGAAGTTGTCTCAGGGTGGTCTCGAACTCATGGTGATCCTCCTACCTCTGCCTTCCAAGTGCTGGGATTAAAGGCATGCACTACCATGCCTGACTATCATGAGTTTTAAATTCAGCAGCTTCACACCTACCGAAGGGTAGCTGCAGAGGGAGGGAGGTAGAAGGGGCTGGCACCTGTCCAAGGTGACTCCAGGTTCACCATAGGCTGCCAGTCTTTCTCCCTGCTAGGAGCCTCAGTGAGTGTCTACAGGTGCTCCCGTATCTAATGGTCTTCAGCAGGTAGGCACTTTTACACAGAAAGACCAGTATATGCAGAGCTCAAAGCTGGGAGGGAGAGAAAGGTGTTTGGTGCAGGGTGAGGGTGACATCCCAGCCCCTATTTACCATGCTGGGCCCTAAATGAACTCCTCTCCTTGTACTCACTCAGCCAATCCTCACAATGACCTGAGAGGCAGGGATAACCAGCAACACCCCCATATTATAGCAAAAGAACAAAGAGTGAGAAACTTACTGACCTAGGTGATGCTCAAGTCAGCCACTCTGTCTAGGTCCAACTTGCTGGCCCACAGAAAAGACAAGACTTAAACTGGCTGTGGTGGTGCACACCTTTAATCCTAGCACTTGGGAGGCAGAGGTGGGAGGTGGGAGGATCACAGTGAGTTGGAGACCACCCTGAGACTACACAGTGAATTCAGGTCAGCCTGGGCTAGAGGGAGGCTCTATCTCGAAAAACAAAAAAACAAAACAGGGCTGGCGAGATGGCTTTGTGGTTAAGGTACCTGTCTGCCAAGCCTAAGAATGCTGGTTCCAATCTCTGGGTCCCACATTTAGCCAGACACAAAAAACAATGCAAGGGCACAATGCCACACTTGCCCACAAGGGGGCATGCGTATGGAGTTCGTTCACAGCCGCTGAGAGGCTGCTGGTGTGCCTATTCTCTCTCTGTCTCTCTAGTTCTCTATCTCTCTGAAATAAAATTAAAAAATAAACAACAACAACAAAAAAAACCCAAAAACAGGACTTGTTCTGAAGTTTCCCTCTTTAGCACTATCTTTTCTTCCTCCACTTAACCTGTAGCAATGTTGATGTCTCTCCCATTTTTTATTATTATTATTATTATTATTATTATTATTATTATTATTATTATTTTCTTTAGTTTTATTCAAGGTAGGGTCTCACTCTACCCAAGGCTGACCTGGAATTCACTCTGTAATCCCAGGCTGGCTTCAAACTCACAGTGATCCTCCTACTTCTGCCTCCTGAGTGAGTGCAGGGATTAAACATGTGCACTACCACAACCAGCTGTCTCTCCCTTTTTTTTTTTTTTTTTTTTTTTTGGTTTTGCGAGGTAGGGTCTCACTCTAGTTCAGGCTGACCTGGAATTCACTATGTATTCTCAGGGTGGCCTCGAACTCTCGGCGATCCTCCTACCTCTGCCTCCTGAGTGCTGGGATTAAAGGCGTGCGCCACCACGCCCGGCTGTCTCTCCCATTTTTAAAAGAATATAACTCTTCTAAATTGCCCCTTCTCAGCCACTTCCATTTTTTCCTCTTTTTAAAAAATTTATATATATATATATATGTATGTATGTATGTTTGGTTTTTCAAGGTAGGGTCTTACTCTAGCCCAGGCTGACCTGGAATTCATTCTGTAGTCTCAGGGTGGCCTCAAACTCTTGGTCTCTCAGGTGCCTTTAATCCCAGTACTCAGGGGGCAAAGGTAGGAGGATTGCCATGAGTTCCAGGCCATCCTGAGACTACAGAGTGAATTCCAGATCAGCCTGAGCTAGAGTGAGACCCTACCTCAAAAAAACAAAATAAAGAGCAGGGCGTGGTGGCTCACGCCTTTAATCCCAGCACTCTGGCGGCAGAGGTAGGAGGATCGCTGTGAGTTCGAGGCCAGCCTGAGAATACAGCGTGAATTCCAGGTCAGTTTGGGCCAGATTGAGACCCTACCTTGAAAAAAAAAAAAAAAAAAAAAAAAACCAAAATAATAATAATAATAAAATAAATAATAAATAAAAGAGGATATAGAGATTAATAAGATCTCAGAGGTCCATATTAGGATTAGTAAGGCCCATAAAAATAATTAAGGTTAGAAAAGACACAAAATATTATAAAAAAGTCAAGCTGGGCTGTAGCCTAATAGCACTTGGGAGGACTCAACTACAAAATTCTGGTCAGCCTGAGTGATGACTTTGAAAAAACCAAAAAAAAAAAAAAAAACAGAAAAATTTGTTCTTGCTGGGTAAAAATAAAGAGAACAGCAGAGATGGTTCAGGTCAGTTTGACTAAAGCCTCTTGTAAACCAAAAAAAAAAAAAAAAAGAAGAAGAGGACATCTTGAGCTATAAGACCTCCAAGATTGACTCCATATTAGAACCCATGTCAAAAAATAATTAATGAGCATGGCACACAAAATGGTATATTATGTCATTAATCCCAGCAACTACAAATTCTGGCAGAGGTTTGGAGGATTGCCATGAGTTTGAGGCCACCCTGAAAAGGTATAAAAAAATAAAGAGGACAGCAGAGATGGTTCAGTGACAGCCTGGACCAGAGTGAGACCTTGGGCTTAAGACCTCCAAACTCAAAAAAAAAAAAAGCTGAGCATGGCTGCACATGTCTATAACCCCAGTCCATGGGAGATAGTGACCAGAGAATTGCTGGGGCTTGATGACTGACAATAGTTCCAAATTGAGGGCCAGACCCTGTATCAAGGAAATATGTAAATGAGCAATAAGAGGATACCAGATGTTCCCCTCTGCCCTCTACACGTATGCATGGTGTGGCTGTTTGAATATATGCCCTACATAGACCTGGGTGTTTTATTAAAGCTTTTAACTTGGGTCTCCAGTCACCTGGCTAGAGGAGGTGTCACTGGGGGACACCTAAGGTGTATTTGGGGAAAGATCTGAATTCCAGCCCAAAGGTTTGAGCTCTGGGGTCCTGCTTGCTGCCTATTTGTGTTTGCTGCTTTTGGTATTTGCTAGCTCGTGTTGGTTTCTCTCTCTGTTTGAATTTATGAATAAGAACCAGCTTCTCCTGCCATTGATGGAACTTCCCTGGATCTATAAGCTTCAAATAAATCCTTCTTCCCATTGGAAAAAAAAAAAAAAAAAAAAAAAAAAAAAAAGGTAGGGCTAGGGAAATGGCTTAGGGGTTAAGGTGTTTGCCTGTGCAGCCTAAGGCCCCAGGTTTGATTCCCCAGGACCCATGTAAGCTAGATGCACAAAGGGGTGCATGTGTCTGGAGTTTGCAGTGGCTAGAGGCCCTGGCATGCCCATTCTGTCTTTCTCTCTCTTTTTTTTTTTTTTTTTTTTTTTGGTTTTTTCGAGATAGGGTCTCACTCTGGTCCAGGCTGATCTTAACTATGCTCTCTCTCTCTCTCTCTCCTCTGCCTCCCGATAAATAAATAGAATGTTAAAAAAATTAAAAAATAAAATAAAAAGCCTGTATATCTGCCTACAACCTGGTTCTGATATGTCAATGTTTAAAAAAATAAAAAGGGCTGGAGAGATGGCCTAGAAGTTAAGGCACTTGCCTGTGAAGCCTAAGGACCCAGGTTTGACTCCCCAGAATCCATGTTAGTCAGGTGCACAAGGTGGCACATGCATCTGTAGTTCATTTGCAGTGGCTAGAGGCCCTAATGCACCCATTTCTCTCTATTTGCCTCATAAGTAAATAAAATATTTTAAAAAGAAAAGAGTAGCCAGGCATGGTGGCACACACCTTTAATCCCAGCACTCTGTAGGCAGAGGTGGGAGGATCGCTATGAGTTCAAGGTCACACTGAGACTACATAGTGAATTCCAGGTCAGCCTGGGCTAGAGTGAGATCCTACCTTCAAAACAAAACAAAACAAAACAAAACAAAACAAAACAAAACAAAAGAATAAATATAAAGCATGTATATCTGCCCAGTGCTGGGATTAAAGGCATGTGCCACTATGCCCGGCTTTAAAATAAAAAACCCCAGGTACATGTCCCAGTTTGTGTATCAGGCTTTAAGTGGGTACTGGGGAATCAAACTCAGGTTCTTAGGCATTGGAGGCAAGAGCCTTAATTGTTAAGCCACTTCTCTAGCCCTTTTTTTCTTCTCCTTTTTCTTGGAGTTGACTACAGAGTTGCTATTCACTGTGTCTGCTCACTTCTCAATTTCCCCTCAGCCTCTGCTCTAGGGTTTATATTCCCAAGGCTCTCAGGCACCTTTTTTTTTTTTTTTTTTTTTTTTTCAAGGTAGGGTCTCTCACCACTCTGGCCCAGGCTGACCTGGAATTAACTTTTTAGTCTCATGGTGGCCTCAAACTCACAGCAATCCTCCTACCTCTGCCTCCCAAGTGCTGGGATTAAAGGCGTGCGCCACCACGCCTGGCTCAGGCACCTTCTTTTAAATATTTTTTTATTTATTATTTTGCAGGGGAGAGAGGGAGGAACAGACAGACAGATACCAATGCCGGGGCTCCTTTCTGTGCAAAGTTACTCCAGACCCATGCACCACTTTGTGCATCTGGCTTTATGTGTGGTACTGGAGAACTGAACCCAGGCTGGCAGACTTTACAAGCAAGCATCTTTAACCACCAAGTTAGGCTCTCCTTGATGCATGTGTTTGCTTCCCCTCTCCTAGTTCTCCAGCCCCCCACCTCTGAGTTCCTTTGGGTCTTGTGGTGGCTTGGATCAGATGTCCCCTATAAACTCATGTGTTCTGTACTATTCACAATTTTGGTATATGTGCTGCTGAAGCAAGCACAACTCATATGTTCTGAATGCTTGGTTTCCAGCTGGTGGCCATTTGGGAGGTGAGTCTTGCTGGAGGAGGTGTGTTGTTGGGGGTGGGCTTTGGGGTGTTATAGCCAGGTCCTCCTAGCTAGAGTTTGGCTCACTCTCCTGAGGCTGTGATTTTCCACCTGCTGTGGGAGAGGTGATGTCTGGCCTCTGTTCGTGCCATGCTGTCCACTGCCATCATGAGACTGTATACAAAAATAAAACCTTTCCTCCCATCAGCTGCTTTTGGTCGGGTGCTTTGTTCCAGCAATGAGAAAGTAACAAACAGGTCTCAAACATTGAGGCCTGGGTTTCATGTGCTCCTCCTATATCTTATCTCCAAGGCAACCTTTGGCCCAACAGTTTCCTGTCTATTTGCCTCATAAGTAAATAAAATATTTTAAAAGAAAAGAGTAGCCAGGCATGGTGGCACACACCTTAATCCCAGCACTCTGTAGGCAGAGGTGGGAGGATCGCATGAGTTCAAGGTCACACTGAGACTACATAGTGAATTCCAGGTCAGCCTGGGCTAGAATGAGATCCTACCTTCAAAACAAAACAAAACAAAACAAAACAAAACAAAACAAAACAAAACAAAACAAAACAAAACAAAAGAATAAATATAAAGCATGTATATCTACCCAGTGCTGGGATTAAAGGCATGTGCCACTATGCCCGGCTTTAAAATAAAAAACCCCAGGTACATGTCCCAGTTTGTGTATCAGGCTTTAAGTGGGTACTGGGGAATCAAACTCAGGTCCTTAGGCATTGGAGGCAAGAGCCTTAATTGTTAAGCCACTTCTCTAGCCCTTTTTTTCTTCTCCTTTTTCTTGGAGTTGACTACAGAGTTGCTATTCACTGTGTCTGCTCACTTCACTTTCCCCTCAGCCTCTGCTCTAGGGTTTATATTCCCAAGGCTCTCAGGCACCTTTTTTTTTTTTTTTTTTTTTTGGTTTTTCAAGGTAGGGTCTCTCACCACTCTGGCCCAGGCTGACCTGGAATTAACTTTTTAGTCTCATGGTTGCCTCAAACTCACAGCAATCCTCCTACCTCTGCCTCCCAAGTGCTGGGATTAAAGGCGTGCGCCACCACGCCTGGCTCAGGCACCTCTTTTTAAATATTTTTATTTATTATTTTGCAGGGGAGAGAGGGAGGAACAGACAGACAGATACCAATGCCGGGCTCCTTTCTGTGCAAAGTTACTCCAGACCCATGCACCACTTTGTGCATCTGGCTTTATGTGTGGGTACTGGAGAACTGAACCCAGGCTGGCAGACTTTACAAGCAAGCATCTTTAACCACCAAGTTAGGGGCTCTCCTTGATGCATGTGTTTGCTTCCCTCTCCTAGTTCTCCAGCCCCACCTCTGAGTTCCTTTGGGTCTTGTGGTGGCTTGGATCAGATGTCCCCTATAAACTCATGTGTTCTGTACTATTCACAATTTTGGTATATGTGCTGCTGAAGCAAGCACAACTCATATGTTCTGAATGCTTGGTTTCCAGCTGGTGGCCATTTGGGAGGGGAGTCTTGCTGGAGGAGGTGTGTTGTTGGGGGTGGGCTTTGGGGTGTTATAGCCAGGTCCTCCTAGCTAGAGTTTGGCTCACTCTCCTGAGGCTGTGATTTTCCACCTGCTGTGAGAGAGGTGATGTCCGGCCTCTGTTCATGCCATGCTGTCCACTGCCATCATGAGACTGTATACAAAAATAAAACCTTTCCTCCCATCAGCTGCTTTTGGTCGGGTGCTTTGTTCCAGCAATGAGAAAGTAACAAACAGGTCTCAAACATAGAGGCCTGGGTTTCATGTGCTCCTCCTATATCTTATCTCCAAGGCAACCTTTGGCCCAACAGTTTCCTGGAGCTCCCCCAGCCTTTTCCCTCTCTCTCTCTTTATTTTTTTTTTAGTTTTTCGAGGTAGGTTCTCACTCTGGCCCAGGCTGTCCTGGAATCAACTATATGTAGTCTCAGGGTGGCCTCGAACTCACGGCAATCCTCCTACCTCTGGGATTAAAGGCGTGCGCCACCACGCCGGGCTGCCTTTTTCCTCTTGAGTAGATTCCCATCTTCCCATCCCCACATCCTCCTTCCCCTCCTCCACTCACAAACCCCTCAGGAAATCCACAGACTGTCTTCTCCATTTGTCAGGGGTCACCCCTCCCAAGCCACAGTGATTGACCTTGCAATGGCTGGTGGAGTCCAGGGAGTCAGTGTTGCCACTTTGCCCAATCAGGCCCCTCATGTTTAAGGTCAGTCTCCTTATTGTCCTCTGGGGAGCTTCTGAGTTTTCCTCTTAGCTCCATGGTCCTACTGAACACCGTATGGACATTGGTCAATAATCCCCCAGGATTTCTGCCCCTAACCCTGCGGTGTCCATACCCTCTTCTCATGGAACTCTACCATTGAGGTGCACCCCCTGGTCCCATTGTATTTCTTTGGTGGAGCATGAATCACCTTTCATGTATACATGGATGAGGTCTCTACAGTGTTCCACATTGATTGCGTGTCCTTGCGCTGGGCTGGAGGGGACAGAGGAGCCTGTGAACTCTGGAGCTCCGTGCACGTTTGGCATCTCAGGCCTCCTCCCCCTAGAGCTCCGAACTGTCCGCCGGAAGGTGGCGCTCCAGGGAGGACAGGGCCGCGACGTGCAGGCTAGTCCGAGGGCGTGACCCTGGTTCTGGAAGCCGCTCCCATTCGCTCCAGGTGGTGGGCGGGTCTCGGACTATACCAATTACCCCGGGAGGGATGTCTCCTAGGCCAGGAGGTTTGGAAAAGCACATGCCCCTTTCAGCAAAGGGTTCCTCCCTGCCCCTGATCCCAGTGGTTTCCACCAACGGGCGAGGCGGAAGAGCCCGGAAGCCGGCCTGGTACACTTCCGGGTCGGGGAGCGCGCGGCGGTAGTTGCGGCGGCGGCGGCGTCGGCGTCGGCGACGGCGGTCGGGCCTAGTCGTGTTCCCGCTCGGGCTGTGGCCGGGAGCGTCCGGGAGCGTCCGGGTGGCGCGAGGTTCCCGGGTACGTGCGGTGGCTGCGTGGGCCTGGGCCTCCTCTGCCGTCCGACTGCGCGGGCCTCCTGCGGGCGCCGTGCGCTTTGTCTGCGGCCTTCGGGGCGGGCTGGGCCTACGTCGCGCTGGCCGTGGGCCGGGCAGGAGAGGACGGACGGACGGACGGACGGAAGGACGCGGGGGCGAGGCCTCGAACCCTGAGACGTCTTGCCGCGGCCGGCACGTCGGGCCTGGGGTGCGGGGATTTGGCCTGGTGCGTCCTTTGGGTGCGGGTGAGAAAGGTGTGACTTAGCAGCCTTGTTGGCAAGCCTGGTGGCCGGCGCCGGGGTCTGCACCGTTTGCACTCGCTCCCCGCATGGTTGGTGACGCGGTTTTCAGCTCTCACGTAGGGCTCACGGCAGTCTCAGGAGTATGTATTTTACATTCAGCCCAGGGAGGTGAAGTCACTTAGTCGGCGACACACCAATGCGGAGTGGCCTGGCCAGAGCTGCTCTCTCAAGCCCTCTCGCTCTTTCCAAATGTTGCTCCGTCGTATCCTCCAGCATGGCACTCTTGTTTATGCAACATAAAATAGCAGCGTTTTGGCCGGTGATCGTAAGGACAGGATTTGAGTTTAAGGTGGGACATGACTTGCCACTGGACATTGCTTCCTTCAACAACTCCTGGACCACTTGTTCATACGGGAAGAATTTAGACTGAAAATAGCAACACGTGGCACTTCTCAACACTGCTCTGTTTGGTGGTGCAGCCGTGTTAGCACTGTAATGTGGAGCTCAGGCCAGCAGAGTACTTATTGGACCCTAACTTTTTTTTACATTCGTTGTCGTTGTTACTTTTGAGGTCTCAATGTGTCTGATGTGGCACATGATGACTGATGAATGATCAAGTCACCCCAAATGGAAAAGTTGGACTTGAACGGTAGCTTAGTGCCCTGGCTGAACACCCAGGCTCCGGCCTTGGCACACTTGGAATACCACTCACCCAAGTGCCAAATTAACATTTGGAATTGCAGTTACATTGGATCCCCTGAGGGATCCCCTGAGTTTGAAAGAAAAATAGCCCTGCTGGATTCCCCCCCCCCCAGGATCCAAAGGCTGAGAAACAACAACAGCCTACCTCTACCTGCCAGAAGCTGGGAAGGGGGCTTCCTGCAGGGAGGGTTTCCTGGCTTATGGTCCCTGACAGAGGTCGGATGCAGAGCAAGCATACCTAAGCAGGGGCTGCTGGTAGGATCAGGAGCTCTAAGCTAGGGGTTCTATTAGCATGTCTGATTGGTGTTCCTGGTCTTGTTCCTGCGGTTGTCTCTAAGAGAAACGCCTTTGGAGGCTGTCTGGGTTCTGCTCTGGGAAGCAGGATCCCTGGTGTTGCAGTGATCCAGGAAGGGTCGCTCAGCCTTTAGCTAGAGCTTCCTGTTGATCCTAGTAGAGGGCTTTGCAGGCCTTGAGAGGTTTCTTCACCAGCAGGAGGAGGCTGCAAAGGCTCACAGGACTTTACTCACTGGGTGCCCAGGAGAGGTGTGGGGATCATACAGGTCAGCTTTAATCTTTTGTTGTTGTTGTTGTTTTTGAGGTAGGGTCTCACTCTAGTCCAGGCTGACCTGGAATTAACTGTGTAGTCTCAGGGTGGCCTCGAACTCACCGCAATCCTCCTACTTTTGCCTCCCAAGTGCTGGGATTAAAGGCGTGCACTACCACGCCCGGCTATCTTTTTTTTTTTTTTTTTTTGGTTTTTCGGGTAGGGTTTCACTCGGTCCAGGCTGACCTGAATTAACTATGTAGTCTCAGGGTGGCCTCGAACTCTCAGCGATCCTCCTACCTCTGCCTCCCGGTGCTGGGATTAAATCTGCGTGCGCCACCACGCCCAGCTTGATCTTTTTTTTAATATCTTTTATTTAGAGAGTTGAGGCCACCCTGAGACTACATAGTTAATTCCAGGTCAGCCTGGACCAGAGTGAGACCCTACCTCGCAAAACCAAAAAAAAAAAAAAAAAAAGCAAAAATATGTTTGTTTATTTGCAAACAGAGAGGACGGAGTGGGAGAGAATGGCATTCCGGGACCTCTAGCCACTGAAGACGAACTCCAGGTGCATGTGCCACTTTGTGCAGCTGGCTTTATGTGGACCCTGGGGAATTGAACACAGGTTGTTAGACTTTGTAGGCAAGTGCCTAAACTGCTGAGCCATCTCTCTAGCCCTTAGCCTTACTCTCGAGCTGCTATATTTGGCCACTGGCCCTCACCATGACCCTCAGTCCTAGGGCAGTAGGATAGAAGCCAGGAGTTGTATTTCATACTTACGACCTTGTGAGTGTGACAAACCCCATCAAAATGAAGATTTGCTCTTGGGTAGTTAGACCCTGGAACACCCCCAGCTTTGCCATGTCATTCCTGTGGTTGGGGGTCATGAGTGTTTGTTACTTCCCCCTTGGCTGTTTAGAGCAGGGATTCTGTGCTCCTTGTGCTACACACATGCAAGTGAGCATTGGAGCAGGTGCCCCAGGATGACAGGTTTGGTTGAGGGATGGACAAAGAGTTATAAGCCTGAAAGCTGGAGCCAATGCAAGGTGTCACAGTGTACCCCACAGGAGAAGGATCATTCTCTTGCATGGTGCATGACACTGTCTCTTTAGTTTGCTCCTCTGTGTGTCTTCTCAGAGGTGGTATTTCAGCAGGAGTCTGTGGTGAGGGGTCCTTGCTCAGTTGCTTCAGTTTACAGACTCTTCTCAGAGAGGGACCATAGCCAGTTATCAATCTTGGGCAGCAAGTAGAGAAAGATGTACAGTTTGTCAAAACTACTTCTGATTGTATTGTTTCCAGGTAACACACCCTCACTGTTGAGAGTACATTAGTTTTTCTGCTGGGCTTAGTAGTCCTAGTCCCTTGTCCCATGGGCAGTCCTGGGCCTTGAGTTGGCCTTTGTCCTCTTGGAGAAGGTTGTACCCTCCCCGGCTTCTGTGGTGACTGGAGAGTGCACTGTGCATGCGCACATGCAATCTCTGTCAGGGAGACAAGCAAGCCTGACTCTGTGGGAGCTAGGAGTGAGATGCCCCCAAGCTTGAGCCCCACCTTCCAGCTTTATGGTGTTCTTTCTTCTGACTATGGACAATGGGGTTGGTTGCTGGGCTTCATTTACTGACTGTATTGAATTCCTGAATGACTTACCTATGAGAGGTGCTTCCTCCAGGATTCACTGGGAAAAGAGGTGAGCAGCACTGATGAAGGGCTTTGGGTGCATATAGATTGGTTCTCTCTTGGAGACCAAAGTTTGAGGCCCTGACAGAAGAGAGTCACGTCACGTTCTTTCTTTTCTTTTTATTTTAAATATTTTATTTACTTATTTTAGAGAGAGCAGAGAGAATGGGCAGACCAGGGCTTCTAGCCACTGCAAATGAACTTCAGATGCATGTACCCCCTTGTGTATTTGGCTTACGTGGGTCCTGGGAAATTGAACCTGGGTTCTTAGGCTTCTCAGACAAGCACTTTATCCACTGAGCCATCTCTCCAGCCTGTTGTTCAACATTTTTAAAAATTTTATTTCAGAGAGAGAATTAGCTCGCCAGGGCTTCAGCCACTGCGATGAAACTACAGACACTTGTGCCACGTAGTGGGCATGTGCAGCCATGCACTTGCCTCATCTTTGTGCATCTGGCTAATGTGGAATCTGGAGAGTCAAACATGGGTCCCTAGGCTTTGCAGGCAAGCGGCTTAATCACTAAGCCATCTCTCCAGCCCATTGTTCAACATTTCTGAAGCCATTAGTACAGGTGTTTGATGCTTTTATGTTGATCTGCAGAGGGGGCCTGCCCAGCAGGTGTCCCCACTATCAGGAGAGGCTCACACAAGGACTCCATAGACTTCTGTAGGTAAGGCCTCAAGAGCCTTATGGTTTCTTTTTCCAATATTCACTTTTTGGGGGGAGGGGTTCTGAGGTAGGGTCTAATTAGCTCAGACTGACCTGGAATTCACTCTGTAGTCTCAGGGTGGCTTCGAACTCTTGGCAATCCTCCTACCTCTGCCTCCTGAGTGCTGGGATTAAAGGTGTGCACCACCATGCCTGGCTCAATAGTCCCTTTTTTAATATTTTATTTTTAACTTATTTGAGAGAGCAAGAATGGGTGTGCCAGTGCCTCTGGCAACTGCACATGAACTCCAGACCCATGCACCGCCTTGTACATTTTGCTTATGTGGGTACTGGGGAATCAAACCTGGGTTCTTTAGCTTTGCAGGCACTGCTAAGCCATCTCTTCAGTCCCCTGGAGCAGAAGCTAGTGCGCTGGGATTGGCCAAGATGAAGAGTAGCTATTACTCTTCAGAGAGGGCTTTGTGTCCAGGGACATTTGGAATTACTTGACTCTGGTCTCTTTCAGAGTTGACTCCAATGTGCAGCAATGGATGACGACAGCTTGGATGACCTTGTGGCCCATAGCCCTGGGCCTGATGGATGCCTTCAAGTTAATCCCTTGGAATTGGCCAGTGATGCTGGTGAGCTGCTCAGTACTGGGAGGGTGTCCCCAGAGGATCAGTGCTTGGTACTTTCTCCAGGTTCCCCTTGGGAGATTGTGTGTGAGAGTTCAACTTTCACCCTTCTAAAAAGTTGTTCTTAAACCGGGCGTGATGGTGCACGCCTTTAATCCCAGCACTCGGGAGGCAGAGGTAGGAGGATCGCCGTGAGTTCAAGGCCACCCTGAGACTACATAGTTAATTCCAGGTCAGCCTGGGCCAGAATGGACCCTACCTCGAAAAAAAAAAAAAAAAAAAAAAAAAAATGTTGCTCTTACCAGGACAATAAATAAAAATGGGCCTTTAAAATGGATGGAGAAATGGCTTAGCAATTAAAGTGCTTGCCTGCAAAGCCAAGTCCCTTGGGTACTCACATAGCCAGTGTATGCTGCACTGGAGTTTGTTTGAAGTGGAAGGCCAATACACCCATATTCATTCTCTTTCTCGTCCCCAACAAAATATCAGTGCTAAAATAACTTTCTCCAGGTTTAACCTGTACAGTGCGATGATGTTTACATTTGTGTGACTAAGGAAGTGGCAGGAGATTACAATGAGTCTGGGAAGAATCATCACCCTTCCAATGGTTTATTTCGTTCTTAAAAATGTCTGACTGGCAGGCTGATGGCGTTGCCTTTAATCCCAGCACCTGGAGAACCAGGCCAGCCAGATGCACAGATGTGTCTGGAGGCCTGATGTGAGTGTGGCGTGCAAGGCCATAATAAATAATAGTCTGAGACTGTCCTTCTCATAGTTAGCCGGGTTCCACACGCCTAATCCCAGCCTGGGCCAGAGTTTGATGGACCCTAGGTCTGACGAGTGAAACCCTAAAAACCAAAATGAAAAAATGTTAAATAAATAAATAACCAGGGCGTGGGCACACGGATGACCCAGTATTTGGGAGCAGAGGTAAGAGGATCCAAGTTTGAGACCAGCCTGAGACTAGTGAATTCCAGGTCAGCCTGGATTGACCACCTGTGAGAGCCTTCACAGTCCTGCCAGCCCTTATCCTTAGTAATAATATATCAGAGACTGCAGATGCAGAGTGCCCAGAATTAGCCAGGTCAGCCTGGGCTAGAGCTCAGAGAAGGAAAGAAGAAAGACCCTGACTCAAAACCAAAAAAAAGGGTTCAGTGCTCCCTGGAGAAACAAGTCTTTCTCTCGGATGGTTACACCCTGAGACTGGCTTGAGAGTCACTACTGGAGTCACAGGCCTTGTGTGGCCCATTCAGCAAGGGCATGCCTTTGAACCATCCTTCCTGGGGATACAGGAGGAGTGCCCAGGCTGAGGTTTCCTGGCCCTTGCCAGCTGCAGATAGGTAAACAGAAGCAAGGAGTCACCCTTTGGACTGGGGACAAACATGGGAGGGTGTTGAGTGAATAAATCACAGGTCAAGGCCTGGAGCTGCATCTGCCTGCGAAACCTGGAGACTCTGGAGCTTGTTTGGCAAGGCCCTAATGAAAAAGTTAGCCACAAATAAATAAAGAAAAAATAAAATAAATGAAAATAAATGTCTGACTGACACCGAGCCTTTAGATGAAAAAATGGTAATCAGATACTTAGGGAGGCAGTGAAAAGGTTGGATTGCTGGAGGCAGGAGGGTGATCTCAGTATTGCAAAAGAAAACCTGTGGAGTACCATGCACATTTACACCCCAGAGGACAGTTCATGGTGGGTCTCAGGTTGCCACACAGATTGTGTGAGGTCAGAACTCACTTGCCTTTTTTGTCCATTTAGGAGTGATGGTGACAACTAATCCCACCATTTTGGTGGCAGAGGTAACATTTTTCTAGTTCAAGGCCACCCTGAGACATTTCACTGTTAAATGCATTTCTGACCACAGATATGGACCCTTTCCTAAACTAAAAGAAAAATATTGGTGAGAGGGGAGAGGAGTTGGCTGGGGGTATCTAAAATGAGCACTGCTTTTTTAGAAACTTACGTTGTGTTCTAAATTACAGACCAACCGTACCTTCCAGGTTGCTTTGCTACAGCATGACCCTGTTTCTGAATCTTTTGGATCTGAAATACAAAAGTTGCTCTTGCTGGGTCTTCTTCTGTACAGACCTTTTTATTTGTTTTGGGAGGCATTTGTATGTTTGCAGAATAGCTTTCTAAAGGTAGGTCCGTCACTGATACAGAGTTGAATTCCAGGTCAACCCTCCTTGAGACTTGTCTCAAAAGAAAAGAGAAGTAGCAGGTTGTAGCTCAGGGCAGAGCTTTTGTTTTTTTCAAATGAACCCGTATTGGTGTGTCTATGAGGTCTGTTTCCTAAGGTGCCCTTCAGGTGAGGAGTCCACCATTACCTGAGGACTTCAGAAAGCTGCATTTCCAGATCAGTCTTTAAAACAGCAAGGGGCAATTTTTTTCTATTTGTTTTTTTTGTTTTTTTTTTGTTTTAGCTACAATAAGAGATGAGGTTTAGCTGACAGGAGTTTTGCTTGAGCACCTTTCACAATGGGACCTGCAATTTGTCTGCAGACCCATGATGCCTTGGGGCCGGCTGTCTAGTTTAGTTTCTCTCTCTGTCAACAAAAAGATAAAAATAGAGACAGGAAATAAAGCATTATTCAAACGTGTAGATTCAAAACTGATTTAAATGTAGGTCTTGTTATTCAAAAGTGACAGGATTTGCTTTGTTTGCTGGCGTTAACTCCAGAGTCTGGGTTACAGTTCATGTACTTGTCTGTGTGGCTAGAGGCCAGAGTGCTTTTTTTAAAAAAACATTGATTGACAAATTCCCTAAAGCTACAAGCTTTTTTTTTGTTATATTATTTATTTGAGACAGAGAGATACAGAAATAGACAGGTAGAGAGAGAGAGAATGTGGCACGCCTAGGCCTCCAGCCACTGCAAACGAATCCCAGATGCATGTGCCCTTTGTGCTTCTTGGCTAACGGGGTCCCGAGAATCGAGCCACCGGTCCTTAGGGTGCCTCTCTCAAGCGCTTAACCGCTTAAATGGAACTCCAGATGCTTTTAAAGTTGAAGAAGGGCTGGAGATGATGCCCTCTTGTGCATCTGGCTGGTGACTTACATTTAGGTCCTGGAGAATCGGAGTTTGTTCAGGAGCCGAGAGTGGGCTTCATACGCCCATTCCTTACCCCTCCCCTCTCTCTCTCTCTCTCTCTCTCTCTCTCTCCTCTCTCCCTCCCAAAAAAAAACACTGAAAGTTGAATTTGGGGCTGGGAGGATGAGCAGAGTAGGAGATGTGCCTTTCTCTTCCAGATCCAGCCTGGGCTACAGCAAGACTGGTTCAAGCAAAAAAAAAAAAAAGAAAAAGTCTCCAGGCCTTGTTTCAATCCCAGCCCATTGGTCCCGCGTTTGGCCGGATGCCCTGGACTACAAGTGAATTCGCAATGCGCTAATTGAGACTCTGCTTCAAAGAGATGTGGTATGTTGCTTCATCTGGATTTTGTTCTCGGTCAGGCTGAGACACTGGTCACCTTAAGTTTGAAAGTGAGATCCTACCTGAAACAAAAAGAATCTGTTTCTTTTAAGTTCCTATGGTGGTACTTTTTTTTTCTTTTGTTTGCTTTTTGTTTGTTTTTGTTTTTCTCTATCTCTCTCAAAAAAATTTAAATTAAAATTAAAAGTGCTGGATGAAAGGCATGAACCATGATGCCCAGCTTTTTTTTTTTTTTTTTTTTTCTGAAGTGGAGCCAGGACCTTATGGAGCCAGCAAGCACTCTATATGGTGTAGATTCTGAGCTCTTGTTTTAAGATAGGGTCTTGTTATAGCACAAGCTGGCCTTGAACTGCTGTGATTCGCTAACGTTAACCTCCAAGAGAATTAGGTAGAATGTGCCACTGTGTATAGTATGTTACTATCCTTTTTTAAAAAAAACTATTTATTGACAAATTCCATAAATACAAGCTTTTTTTTTTTTTGTTATTTATTTATTTGAGAGAGAGAGATACAGAAATAGACAGGTAGAGAGAGAGAGAGAGAGAGAGAGAGAGAGAGAGAGAGAGAAAAGGGCACGCCAGGGCCTCCAGCCACTGCAAATGGACTCCAGATGCATGTGCCCTCTTGTGCATCTGGCTAACGTGGGTCCTGGAGAATCGAGCCTCGAACCGGGATCCTTAGGCTTCATAGGCAAGCGCTTAACCGCTAAGCCATCTCTCCAGCCCAAATACAAGCTTTTTTAAAAGTTAATTTAGGGCTGGAGAGATGGCTTAGGGGTTAAGGTGCCTTCCTCCTAAGCCTAAGAATGCTGGTTCCAATCTCCAGTGGTTCCAATCTCCAGGTCCCACGTTTAGCCAGATGCAGTGACGCAAGGGCGCAATGCCGCACTTGACCACAAGGGGGTGCACGCATCTGGATTTTGTTCTCAGCAGCTGAGACACTGCTGGCGCGCCCATCTCTGTCTTCCTCTCCTCTCTCTCTATCTCTGTCTCTCTCCAAAAAAAAAAAATTTTAATTAAAATTTAAAAAAGTTAATTTAGCCCGGCATGGTGGCTCACACCTTTGATCCCAGCACTTGGGAGGCAGAGGTAGGAGGATTACCATGAGTTCAAGGCAGGCCTGGGCAGACCCTACCTTGAAAATCAAATAAAATAAATAAAAATAAAGTTAGTTTATTTGCAAACAGAGAGAGAGAGAGAAAATGAGAATGAATATGGGTATGCCAGGGCCTCCAGCTGCTGCAGAAAATTCTATATCCATGTACCACATTGTATATCTGGCTTTACATGGGCACTGAGGAATTGAATTTAGGTCGTTAAGTTTTGCAGGCAAACGCCTTAACTACTGAGCCATCTCTCTAGCCCAAATAGATATAAACAATTTAAAAAAATTTTTTTTTTTTTGCCAAGGTGGTGGCACATGCCTTTAATGTATTTATTTTTAATTTGAGAGAGACAGAATGGGCTCACCAGAGCTTCTCAGCTGCTGTGAACAAACTCCAGACATGTGCACCGCCTTGTGCCCATGTGCAATACTGTGCACTTGTGTCACTTTTGCATCTGGCTAAACATGGGACCTGGAGGTATGAATGGGTGTTCTTAGGCTTTGCAGGCAGGCGCCTTAATTGCTAAGCCATCTCTCCCGCTGGATATAAACAATTTTTTGAGACAGTGACCTTGAACTGGCTATGTAGCCAAGGGTGACCTTGAACTTCTGATCTTCTCCTACTTCAAGTGATGTGCCACCATACCAAGCTAATATGGTGCTGTAGATGGAATCCAGGATACTTGTGTATATGAGGAAAACACTCCCAACAACTGAGTGACATCCTTAGCCACTTTTGTTTGTTATTTTGTGGGATTTTTGTTGTTTTTTTGTTTTTCAAGGCCCCTGGCTGACCTGAAATTGACTATATAGTCTCAGGTTTGCCTCGAACTCACAGCAATCCTCCTACCTTAGCCTGGGTGAGTGCACCCAGATGTGTACCGCCAAGCAAAGGTCAACTAATTTTTCATCTTTATTATTTATTTATTTATTTGGATTTTCTTTTTTTTTTTTTAACATTTTATTTTTATTTATTTATTCGAGAGAGAGAGAGATGCAGAAATAGGCAAGGAGAGAGAGAGAGAGAAAGAATAGGTGCGCCAGGACCTCCAGCCACTGCAAATGAACTCCAGATGCATGTGTCCCCTTGTACATCTGGCTTACATGGGTCCTGGAGAATCGAACCTGGGTCCTTTGGCTTTGCAGGCAAACGCCGTAACCACTAAGCCATCTCTCCAGCCCTTATTTGGATTTTCAAGGTAGGGTTTCGCTCTAGTCCTAGCTGACCTGAAATTCATTATGTAGTCTCAGAGTAGCCTTGAACTCACGGCAATCCTCCTACATCTGCCTCCTGAGTGCTGGGATTAAAGGCATGTGCCACCACATCTAGCTTCATCTTATTTTTGGTGTAAGAAGCACAAATGGGGCTGGAGAGATGGCTTCGTGGTTAAGGCGCCTGCTTGCAAAGCCTAAGAACACCCATTTGCATCTCCAGGTCCCACATTTAGGCAGATGCAAAAGTGATGCAAGTGTGCAATGTTGCACATGCACACCAGGGGGCTCACGTGTCTGGAGTTGGTTCACAGTGGCTGAGAAGCCCTGGTGTGTCCATTCTGTCTCTGCCTCTTCCTCTCTGTGTCTCTCTCTCTCAAATTAAAAAAAAACAAACAAACACAAATGCAGAGTGAGAGCATTCCTTTTTCCTATAGTACACTCCTCTGGCCCTGCTGCAAACCCCAGCAGCTACTTTGTCATGTCAGTCCCTTTAGCAAGTAGCCTTTTTTTTTTTTTTTTTCTTCCGAGGTAGGGTCTCACTCTAGCTTAGGCTGACCTGAATTCACTCTGTATTCTCAGGGTGGCCTTGAACTCATGGTGATCCTCCTACCTCTGCCACCCAAGTACTGGGATTAAAGTCATGTGCCACCATAGCAGTATAGAAGGTGGCCTTTTAAACTCCCCTGTGCATTCGTCAAGCAGCCCTATGTTTCTGCTGCCTGGGTTGACACTGCTGTCTTCTTTTCCCTGGTGGTCTAGAAGAAAGCAATGATGGCCACAGTGGGGACTTGGAAGATGACACAGGCAGTGAGCAGGAGGATGACACGGATGGGGAGGACTCAGAGGGGCTGTCTGAAGAGGAAGACCCAGAAGATAGATCTGGTAAGATTGTTGTTATGAGCCCATTGCCTTGAGTCTCCTTATGGGGAGACAGTCCTTGGAAGATCATCCACAACTGGCTATGTTGGTTGGTTCATGCACTCTGGCACTCATTGCAGCTCACTTCTGTGGGCATTAGTTTCAAAGTTCATTTGGTGATGGCATTCTGTAGGTCTTTTTTCTGGAAGTGCCGGAAAATAAAATGTCCAAGAACAATGAATAGCACACATGGCAGAGCATGATCAGATTGGAGTTTCTATTGTGATGAGCAGGGAAGTCTTACTGCCTCCCTCCCATCTCTCAAGTGCCAGCTGTCAGGTTCAAGACAGCTTAGTATGCCCCAAAAGGTGTGTGGTCTAGGACCTCCTTCAGGACATAGGGTAGATAGCAGCCCCATCCTGTGGCTCTTTCTCTGTTAATGGCAAACTCATTGTGTGATGTTGTTGTTATGAAATACCTGGCTTAAGTATGTGGGTGGGAGTTTATACTTAAGAATTTATTTATTTTTATTTTTTTGGCTTTCCAAGGTAGGGTCTCACTCTAGCCCAGGCTGACCTGGAATTCACTGTCTAGTCTCAGTGTGGCCTTAAACTCATGCGATCCTCTTACCTCTGCCTCCTGAATGCTGTGATTAAAGGTGTGCACCACCATGTCCGGCCTTATACTTAAGAAGTTCTACAGGCAACAGTGCTTTTAACAAGCAGGTATATTCCTTCATGGCCATCTTGACTTCTGGGCAGCCTGTGATGGCCTCCTTCAAAGGGCAGGATTGACTGGGCTAGACTGAGGATTCGGCTTTCCTTCTGACATGGATCTGAAGCTAAGCAGCCTGGAAACCCTGGCATGACCTACCTGTATTTCAATTTTTTTTTTTTTTTTTTTTTTGAGAGAGAGAGAATGGGTGCGTCAGGGGCTTCTCAGCCATTGTGACTAAACTCCAGATGTGTGCGCCCCCTTGTGGGCATGCCTAGCATTGTGCGCTTACGTCACTTTTGCGTCTGGCTAAATGTGGGACCTGGGGATTCGAATAGGCGTTCTTAGGCTTTGCAGGCAGGTGCCTTAAGGGCTAGGTCATCTCTCCAGCCCTCAATTAAAAAAAATTTTTTTTTTAAATTTATTTAAGAAAGTGAAAAGCTGGGCGTGGTGGCACACGCCTTTAATCCCAGCACTCGGGAGGCAGAAGTAGGAGGATCGCCGAGAATTAGAGGCCACCCTGAGACTACATAGTTAATTCCAGGTCAGCCTGGGCCAGAGAGAGACCCTACCTTGAAAAACCAAAAAAAAAAAAAAAAAAAGAAAGAAAGAAAGAAAGAAAGAAAGAAAGAAAGAAAGTGAGAGAGAAAGAGGGAGGGAGAGAGAGAGAGAATGAGTGCACCAGGGCCTCCAGCCACTCCAAATGAATTCCATATGTGTGTGCTACTTTGTGCATATCCTTTGGCTTTGCAGGCAAACGCCTTGACTGCTAAGCCATCTCTCCAGCCCTCAATTTTTTTTTTTATTAAAAAAAATTATTTGAGCTAGGAGTGGTGGTGCATGCCTTTAATTCCAGCACACGGGAGGCAGAGGTAGGAGGATCACTGTGAGTTTAAGGCCACCCTGAGACTGCATAGTGAATTCCAGGTCAGCCTGGGCTAGAGCGAGACCCTACCTTGAAAAAGTAGAAAAAAAAAAATATTTGAGCTAGGCGTGGTAGCGCATAACTTTAATGCCAGCACTTGGGAGGCAGAGATAGGATTGTTGTGAGTCAAGGCCACTCTGAGATTACATAGTGAATTCCAGGTCAGCCTGGGTTAGAGTGATACCCTACCTCAACCTCCCCACCCCAGAAAAAAAAAGTTATTTGAGGGCCTGGTGAGATGGCTTAGCAGTTAAGGCACTTGTTTTCAAAGCCAAAGAACCCAGGTTTGATTCCCTAGGACCCACATAAGCCAGATGCACAAGATGGTGCATGCATCTTCAGTTCATTTGCAGCAGCTAGAGGTTCTGACATGCCCATTCTCTCTTCCTCTGTATCTCTCTGCCTCTTTCTCAAATAAATGCAAATAAAATATTAAAACAAAATTTATTTGAGAGAGACAGAGAGAATGGGAGTACTATACCAGGGCCTCTAGCCACTACAAATGAACTCCATATGCATGCCCCCACCTGGTACATCTGCAGGGAATCGATCCTGGGTCTTAGCCTTCACAGGCAGGTGCCTTTACTGCTAAGCCACCTCTCCCGACCTATTTCAATATTATTTATTTATTTAAGTTTTATTTATTTATTTATTTATTTATTTATTTATTTATTTGAGAGAGAGAGAGACAGAGAGAATGGGTGCGCCAAGGCCTCCAGCCACTGCAAACAAACTCCAGATGCATGCATTACCTTGTGATCTGGCTTATGCAGGTCCTGGGGAATCGAACCTACGTCCTTTGGCTTTGCAGGCAAATGCTTTAACTGCTAAGCCATCTCCAGCCCTATTTTTTTTTTTTTTGAGTTAGGGTCTCACTCTAGTCTAGGTTGATCCCACTGGAATTCACTATGTATTCTCAGGATGGCCTCGAACTCTTGGTGATCCTCCTACCTCTGCCTCTCAAGTGCTGGGATTAAAGGTGTGCACCACCATGCTTAGCTTGTTTTGTTTTTTTTTTTTTTTTTTGCTTTTTGAGGTAGAGTCTCACTCTAGCTCAGGCCGACCTGGAATTCACTATGTACTTTCAGGGTGGCCTCGAACTCACAGCGATCCTTCCTCTGCCTACCGAGTTCTGGGATTAAAGGCATGTGCCACCACTCCTGGCGACAGTAGTTTTTTGAGTGTCAGGGTCTTACTCTAGCCTAGGCAGACTTGGAAGTTACTCTGTAGTCCCAGGTTGGTCTTGAACTCACTGCAGTCCTCCTACCTCTGCTTCTCAGCTGAAGTTTAGAGAGTCACTTGGATGCCTGAGACTGGTTGTGGCTTAGCCAGAATCCCTGGTGTCCAGAGTTCAGCAGTACAATGCACATTAGCAATCATGGAACTTGATGATAGAAGGCCAGGAGTGGCTTTGCATCAGGAATACAAGGCTCAGGCCACTGAAGGCTAGAAGAAGCTTCTAGCCACTGTCTGAAGGAGAGAAGTTGGCGGTGCATTGGTGGGTGTGGAGCCAGAGGTAGAGTGTTGGTAAGAGACAAATGGTGTAGAGCCAAGGCCTCAGCCTTGTGCCTCAAAGTACAAGGGGATGGATGTCCCAACCTTGTTATCATATCGCCATTATCTGAAGCTATCAGCTGTCAGAAGATGGAGTAGAAGGCCCCTTCCCATGGGCACTTCTTTCCATTGTGCCTGTTGCTTTTCTTGCATTGGCTCCTGCAGATCACTTTATTGCTGTTTGTTGTGTTCCCCAATTTGGAGAGTATCCTCAGATATTCCTTGAAAGGTGAGAGTGAGTGATCTGACTGCTACCTCACGCTTAAGGCCCAGTTTTCCAAGCTACCCAACAGTGTGAATCACTCCATGTATAGATTGTGTTGAACGCATAGAACCTTTGCAGCTGCTTTGTTCCAAGAAAGCCTTCTTTGCTCAGTTTACCAGTGCCATCTCTTTTCAGAGTGGTCATGGTGTGAGGCCTGCTGTTCCTGGAGGGCCTGCTTTTAGCTGCACCCAGTTCCCAGGCCAGCTGTCTGCTGCTAGGACCGGTCCACTTCAGACCCTACCTCAGTGTGTTCCCTGAATTCTCAGTACTTTTGACAGCCTGAGCAAGGGAATAATGAAGGACACTACTTCAGGGCCTTGGTCACTTGGACCTTTTGTCTGCCGTCAGGTTGCTAGGCTGTTGTTGTCCTTCCAATTATTCATTGGCATTGCTTTGTAGACCTTGACACTGTGGATCTCAGGAAACATGCTCCTATCTTCACAATCCATAGGAAAAATCAGATCACATAGCTCCTGCTTGTTTTTACTGCCATGAGTCCATACAGGAAAACTGGTTCGTTGTCATTTTGAAACCCACTTAACAAACCTTCATAATTTTGTGGGCAACTCTAAATGACCCAAAATTGAGCAACTGGGAACATCATATTTATTTCTGTTTTTCTGTGAGTCAGTCAAGTATAGGTCAGTTGGACCCTCTGCTCAAGTCTTACTAGGTGACCTTACAGTGTTAGCTGGGTTCTCCTCCCCTTCTGAGCTTGGGGTCCTCTTCCAAGCTCTGCCTATTGGAAGAGTCATCACAGTTGAAGGACAGAATCCCATTTTTTTAGTTGGCTATGGACAGACTATCATTAGTTCCTGGGATTACTCTGCCTTGGTAGTATGTGTTAGTTTATGTCTTCTTAGCCCAGGAGGACAAGCCTCTAGTTCTCTCCCTGAAAACAGCTGGAGAATCTCTCTGCTTTGAGTGAACTTTACCTATGTATGGCACATGCCTATAATCCTAACACTTGAAGGTGGAGGTGGGAAGATCAGGGATCAGGAGTTCAAGGTCATCCTCACTTATATAGTGAGTTTGAAGCCAACTTGGGCTATATAAGATCTTGTAAGATCTTTTGGTGGAATTGAGTAGCCAAGTAACAATTGGGTGCTGGAGAAGGATATTTCAGCATGTTTTCCAGACATGCCCCTAAGGAGCAGTGTCCTGAGGCCCAGTGAGAATCTGTTTCTCAGGTCCCAGTGACTTAGGTGTTGTTTGGCAGCGTATGTGGACATGTGTACTTATAGCTGTGTTGGAATTTTCTCTAAGGCCCATGTTGGCTCCCGATAGATGGGGATGGTATCTCTACTCCATGACTCAGGGTTTTTTTTTTTCTTTTTTTAAATTTTTATTTAATTATTTATTTGGGAGAGAGAGAGAGAATGGGTATGCCAGGGCCTTTAGCCAATGCAGGAGCATGTGCTACCTTGTGCATCTGTCTTATATGGGTTCTGGGGAATCAAAACTAGGTCCTTTGGCTTTGCAGGCCAAGCACCTTAACTGCTAACCCATCTCTCCAGCCCCATAACTCGGGTTTGAGGAGCTTGTGTGTCTGCTCAGCCAGTATTCCTCTTGACTTAGCTCAAAAGCAGCTATCGTCAAAGAGGCTTCAGATGCCACAGACTGGGGCAAGGCTCCTCAGAGTGGGCACATTGTGAATGTGGCCTTGCAGAATGGGGAGGCATTTCACACAAGGAGCAGAAACTCTTGACTAAAAGCTGGTTTTCTGAGTGCAGCTTTGGCCTGCTCAGAGCCAGCATTCCTGTCCATGTAGCCACTCATCTTTCACTAAAGGTGTAACATTTTCATTTACTGAAGGTTCTGAAGATTCAGAAGATGGAGTAGAAACTTCAGTGGCAGCAGTGGGGACTCAGGGAAAGCTCGAAGCCAGCAGTACACTCAATTCGGATGATGATGCAGAGAACTGTCCCATTTGCCTCAATGTGTTCAGAGATCAGGCTGTGGGCACACCTGAGACCTGTGCCCACTACTTCTGCCTGGACTGCATCGTCGAGTGGTCTAGGGTGAGTTAACGTCTTCTGGGCTGCCCTGACGTCCAGTGGCTAGATTTTACTTTCTTTAGCAAAGCTGAGCACAGAACTGAATCCTGTGCTGTGGGTACTGTTGGTGGGGCTCACTGTAGGGAGTTTGTGGATGAGGGCCTATAAAGAGGACTCTGGGTTTTTTGAAGAACAAAACACAGAAATCTGGAGGTAGGGGTAATCAGAACTTGAATGTGCTGCAGCTTGCCTCCTAACAACCTCCTATGTAAATGTACTCTGTCCTTATATCCAATAACAGAAAGAGGAAACATGCAGCATGTTTCCTACCTCACAGTGAATCTTATGAGACTTCATCACCCTCTCTCAAAGGAACTATTTGTTGTAAAAATTTCAAGGTTTATGGAAGGAAAGGGATTGTTACAGGCTTACAGTATTTTCAAGGGGAGTTCATCTCCCACTCCCCAACCCCTCGTAGGGTCTCACTCTACCTCAGGTTGACCTGCAACTCACTCTAGTCCCAGGCTGGCCTTGAACTCAAAGTAATCCTCTGATCTGCCTCCTGAGTGCTGGGGTTAAAAGGTTAAAGGTCCATTATGGTAAGAAAGCAAAGCAGAGCAGACAACCTGCTCATATCTTCATACATTCATACACAGGTGAGGAGGGGCGCAACAGCCAGCCAGCTCTGAACACCCAGTGGAATAATAAACCTTGAGCCTAGGCATGGTGGTGTACTCCTTTAATCCCAGCACTTGGGAGCCAGAGGTAGGAGGATCACCGTGAGGTAGGAGGCCATCCTGAGACTACATAGTGAATTCCAGATCAGCCTGAGCTAAATTAAGACCCTACCTTAAAAAATAAAAAAAAAAGTGATAAAATAAACCTTAAGACCAACTCCCAGTGATAACTCCTCCAGCAATGCTATACTTCCTAAAGGCTCCACGTGCTGGGGACTAGGTAGTAAGTTGGCAGAGGAGTAGAGCAGAGGTTCACGAGAGGGCCTGGGGCAGCAGTAAATAGGCTCAAATGCCTTTCCCAGCCTTTCCCACCTATGAATGGGAACACACATCTAGCTCTCTTACCTTCTTTCTCATTTCACCCATCCTCACTTCCTCCCTCTCCCACCCCTCTTTCTTTCTGCCTCTGTCTTTTTCTGGAGAAATAGAATGGAGCTTGGAATGATGTCTTAGAATTCTTTGGAATGGTGCTGTCATAGTCAGCTTCACACTGCTGGGATGAACTTCCAAACCAGTCACATTATGGGAGATACGGGATTTATTTCAGACTTATAGATCCAGGGGAAGTTCCATAACAGTAGAAGCAGCTGACCCACCTGCCCAATTCACACAGGGAGAAAAAGCACCACCAGCACCACAAGCAAGCACACTGACAACCCCAGGCAGACCTCAAGCGCTTTGCATACCCTTAAGCTGGAGTTCCGATCTATACACAGTAACCACTCCAGGTGGCTAGAAGTCTACTTTATAGCTTTAATAAAATGTTGAGTCTTTGGATATATATTCAAACTACCACATTCCACCCCGGCCCCTAATAGACTCATAACTATCTCACATTGTATATTTTAATTCAGTCCAATTTCAAGATCCCCATAGTCTTTTCCAATTTAAGATAATTCCAGGCTGGGTGTAGTGGCTCATGCCTTTAATCCCAGCACTAGGGAAGCAGAAGTAGGAGGATCTCCATGAGATCAAGGCCACCCTGAGACCACAGAGAAAATTCCAGGTCAGCCTGATCTAGAGTGAGACCCTACCTCGAAAAAAACAAAAAAAAAAAAGATTGTTTCAAAGTTCCAAGTCTCTTCTGAGATCTACTAAGACTTGTCTCTTAACTGTGAGTCCTGTAAAATCAAACAAGTTGCATACTTCCAACTGAGTAAACATTTCTAATATAAGGCATAGATAGCAAGGAGAGACTGGACCAATGCAAACTCAACAACCATTAGGCAAACATCTGCAGTTCAAATCTGCTGTCCGTGACCAGTGACAAGTCTCTAGATTTTCCAATTCTGCCTCTGTAACTGGGTAGAGTAGCCAGGGAAAACTTCTATCCTGAGCCAACAGTGCTCTATGGTAGTCCTTGCACAGTCCTGGTATATCCAAAACATCTTCTGGTCTCCACACAAACCACAGTCCATCTTCGCTAGCCTCTTCATCAGGGTCATCATACCCTGCTCCTGCCATATTTCAGCAGCGGCTCCTGGAACCATGTGCACTTCATGACCCACTCCACACATTTTTCATCCTTACAAAACCAATACCAGGTATGCAGCCATATTCTTAATTCAGTGACCAAATAAATCATGACCTTGAAGAGCAGGTTCCTTTCTTAAGAGTTTGCTTTCCTACCATTTAGGTTTTTTCTTTTCTTTTGTTTTTTCATGGTAGGATCTCACTCTAGCTCAGGGTGATCTGGAATTCACTATGTAGTCTCAGGGTGGCCTTGAAATCATGGTGATCCTCCTACCTCTGCCTCCTGAGTGCTGGGATTAAAGGCATGAGCCACCACGCCCAGCTCCATTTTTAGTTTTTCTTGGGTGGAATCACCTCAGGCATTCTCTCCATTATTTCACTGTAAAGCAGTTGGGCCATCTTCCTCAAGATTACTAATGTGTTTGACCATAGCAGTTTCAATCTGAAACCAGTTTCTGTGTGTATAAATTTTAAACTTGAGTTTTTCTAACTTTTTTTTTTTTTTTTTTTTTTTTTTTTTGGGTTTTGTGAGGTAGGGTCTCACTCTGGTCCTGGCTGACCTGGAATTAACTATGTAGTCTCAGGGTGGCCTCGAACTTTTCGGCAATCCTCCTACCTCTGCCTCCCAAGTGCTGGGATTAAAGGCATGCGCCACTACATCTGGCCAGTTTTTCTAACTTTTTAAAAAATGTACTTTTATTTATTTGAGAGAGAAAAGAAAGAGGCAGAAAGAGAGAGAGTGGGTGCACCAGGGCCTCCAGCTACTGCAAACGAACTCCAGATGCATGCACTACCTTGTGCATCTGGCTTACATGGGTCTGGGGAATCAAACCTGGGTCCTTTGGTTTTGCAGGCAAGTGTCTTAATTGCTAAGCCATCTTTCCAGCCCTCTTAACTTTATTTTTTAATTTTATTTTATTCTTTTGGTTTTGCAAGGTAGGGTCCCACTCTAGCCCAGGCTGACCTGAAATTCACTGTTGTCCCAGGGTGGCCTCGAACTCATGGTGATCCCTCCTGTGTCTGCCTCCCGAGTACTGGGATTAAAAGTGTTTGCCACCATGCCTGACTCTTCTTTTTTATTTTTATTTTAGAGAGAAAAAATTGAGCCAGGTGTGGTGGCACACGCCTTTAATCCCAGCACTCAGGAGGCAGAGGTAGGAGGATCACCATGAGTTTGAAGCTATCCTGAGACTACATAGTGAATTCTAGGTCAGCCTAAGCTAGAGTGAGACTCTACCATGAAAAACAAAACAACAACAAAAAAAAATTAAAATGGGGGAAGGGAGGGAATTATGGTTTATTGTCTATAATTATGGAAGTTGTCAATAAAAAAAATTGCTTAGTGTGGTAGTGCATACCTTTTTTTTTTTTTTTTTGGTTTTTCAAGGTAGGGTATCACTCTGGCCCAGGCTGACCTGGAATTAACTATGTAGTCTCAGGGTGGCCTCGAACTCACGGCGATCCTCCTACCTCTGCCTCCCGAGTGCTGGGATTAAAGGCGTGCGCCACCACGCCTGGCTTCGGTAGTGCATACCTTTAATCACAGCACTAGGGAGACAGAGGTAGGAGGTTTGCCATGAGTTTGAGGCCACCCTGAGAATACATAGTAAATTCCAGGTCACCCTGTGCTAGAGTAAGACCCTACCTCAAAAAGAAAAAAAAAGTCACTTGAGGGTTGGAGAGATGGCTTAGCAGTTAGTATACTTACCTACGAAGCCTAAAGACCTATGTACAGTATTGCACATACCCACTAGATGGCACCAGCGTCTAGCGTTAGATTGCAGTTGCTGAGGCCCTGGCGTGCCAATTCTCTGTCTCTCCAAAAATTAAAATTAAAAAGAAAAACCAAGCCAGGCATGGTGGCGCACGCCTTTATTCAGCATTCGGGAGGCAGAAGTAGGAGGATCACTGTGAGTTCAAGGCCACCCTGAGACTACACAATTAATTCCAGGTCAGCCTGGGCCAGAGTGAGACCCTACCTCAACAAAACAAAACAAAACAAAACAAAACAAAACCCAAATATTTGAGCCTATTGGCAGACATAGGCTCTACAAGGAATGCACTTGTTTCTTTCACAACTGAGCCCCAAGTCATAGCATGGGAGTGCATGCCATACCATATGTGATTTCTGTTTAAAAGCAATTTCTTTTTATTTTTTTATTTTTTTTAATTTTTTTTTTTTTTTTTTTTTTTGGTTTTTCAAAGTAGGGTCTCCTCCATATCAGGCTGACCTGGAATTAACTATGTAGTCTCAGGGTGGACTCAAACTTTCTGCAGTCCTCCTACCTCTGCTTCCCAAGTGCTGGGATTAAAGGCGTGTGCCACCACGCCTGGCCTTAGCCCAAATTTTTATTCAGAGGCAGGGTCTCACTGTAGCCTAGGTTGGCCTCATGGTCATCTCTCTCTTTCAGCCTCCTGAGTGCTAGGATTGTTGGCATGAGGCACCACAACTCTGTAGATGAGGATGGCTTCAGATTTATCATCCTGCATTTTCAGCCTCCTGAGTGCTTGAATCTCAGGCATGTGTCACCATACTCAGCTTGGACTTTTTCGTTTTTTATTTATTTACTTATTTATTTGTGAGAGAGAGAATGGGCATGCCAGGGCCTCCAGCCACTGCAGATGAACTCCAGATGCATGCGCCCCTTATGCATCCTGGATATGGGTCCTAGAGAGTCAAACCGGGATCCTTTGGCTTTTCAGGCAAATGCCTTAACCACTAAGTCATCTCTTCAGCTCGACTTTTTCATTTTAAGTTAACTTATTTTTTAATATATTATTATTTTTTACTTTATTTTTATTTTTTTCGAGGTAGGGTCTTACTCTAGCCCAGCCTGATCTGGAATTCACCTGATAGTCTCAGGGGGACCTTGAACTCATGGTGATCCCCCTACCTCTGTCTCCCAAATGCGTGCGCCACCATGCCTGGCCATTTTATTTTATTTTATTTTATTTTATTTTTTTTATTTTATTTTATTTTATTTTATTTTTATTTTTTTTATTTTATTTTATTTATTTGCGAGAGAGGGAGAGGGAGAGAATGGGTGTGCCAGGGCTTCCTGCCCTGCAAATGAATTCCAGACCCTTGTGCATCTGGCTTACATGGGTTCTGGGGAATCGAACTGAGGTTCTTTGGCTTTGTAGGCAAGTACCTTAACCACTAAGCCATCTCTCCAGCCCCATTCCCCCTTTTTTTTTTTTTTTTTTTTTTTTTTTTTTGGTTTTTCAAGGTCGGGTGTCAACTCTAGTCCAGGCTGACCTGAAATTCTCAGGGTGACCTTGAACCTATTTTGGTTTTTTGAGGTAGGGTCTTGCTCTAGCCCACACTGAACTGGAATTCATTATGTAGTCGTAGGGTTGTCTCAAACTCAGCCATCCTCCTACCTCTGATTCCCAAGTGCTGTGATTATAGGAATGTACCACTCACTATGCCCAGCTTCTTTTATTTTTTGGGTTTTTTTTTTTTTTTTTTTTTTTTTTTTTTTTCAAGGTAGGGTTTCGCTCTAGCCCATGTTGACCTGGAATTTACTCCGTAGTTTCAGGGTGGCCTTGAACTCACAGCGATCCTTGTACCTCTGCCTCCCAACTGCTGGGATTAAGTGCATGAGCCACCAAACCCAGCTAGCCTCTTTTTAAATTTTTATATCAGAATAGTGAAGGTGGTTCTTCAGGATTCTGATGCAATCTCTATTTTTCACAGAATGCCAACTCCTGTCCAGTTGATAGAACAATATTTAAGTGTATTTGTATTCGAGCCCAGTTTGGTGGTAAAATTTTAAAGAAGGTAAGTGTACTTGTGACCTGCCTCTGCTTGTGGGAAAGAGTATACTCTTACAAGGTGACTTTCTGTCAATAAGTGGATATCAGTTCAGTGTGGCTTAGAAGGGAGCCTGAGCACGAAACCCACAACTGGGATTGCTCATCTGGATTTGGATGCTGGGTGGGAGTTTTGTGGAAATGTTGAGGTATTTGAGCCTTATGACTCACCCTTTCTCATTGCAGATGATTTCTCTGTCTCCTTTTTTTTTTTTTTTTTTTGGTTTTCAAGGTAGGGTCCCACCCCTGGCCCAGGCTGACCTGGAATTAACTATGTAGTCTGAGAGTGGCCTCAAACTCACAGCACTCCTCCTACCTCCACCTCCTAAGTGCTGGAATTAAAGGCATGTGCCGCCATGCCTGGCCTTTTTTCTTTTAGTATTATTTTTTAAAATTTATTTATTTGCAAGCAGAGAGAGAGAGAAGAGAGACAGAATGGGTTCACCAGGGCCTGTAGCCATTGCACATGAGCTCCAGATGCATGCACCCCTTGTGCATCTGGTTTATGTGGGTCCTGGGGAATCAAACCTGGGTCCTTTGGCTTCACAGGCAAATGCCTTAACCACTAAGCCATTTCTCCAGCTCTCCTTTTTTTTTCTCTTAAAAAATATTTATTACTTATTTATTTGAGAAAGAGAGAGAGGAAGAAGCTGATAGAATGGGCATGCCAGGGCCTCTAGCTGCTACAAATGAACTTCAGATGCATATGCCACCTTGTGCATCTGGCTTATGTGGGTCTTGGGGAGTTGAACCTGGGTCCTTTGGCTTTGCAAGCAAATGCCTTAACCACAAAGGTATCTGTCCACCCTCTTTTTTTTTTTTTTTTTTTTTTTTTGGTTTCTCAAGGTAGGTCAGGGTGGCCTCAAACTCCTGTCTTTGCCTCCCGAGTGCTGGGATTAAAGGTGTGTGCCACCATACTTGGCTTTTTTTTTTTAATGTTTTTATTTTATTTTATTTATTTGCAAGTGGAGAGAGAGAAAATGGGTGTGCCAGGCCCTCTAGCCACAGCAAAGGAACTTGAGACGCATGCTTACTTTGTTTATCTGGCTTTACTTGGCAATGGGGAATTGAATTGGGGTTAGGTTTTGCAGGCAAATGCCTTCACCTCTAAGGCATTGCTCTAGACCTATTTGTCTCTTTTTGAGTTTCAATGGTGGTGGGAGAGGTAGCACTAAGGTGACAATGAAGTCCCACATAGGCTGGCTTTTGGAAAGTACTAGGTCCATTATTTACTATTGGCCATAAGAAAGCACAGTTTTCCTTTGTCCTCCCATCCTCCCTCCCCTTTTCTTTCATTGGGCTAGGGATCCAATTTGGGGCATTATGCATATGAGTCAAACTAGTTAACTAAGAGCTGCATCCTAAACCCTTGGTTTTTTGAGATGCAATCTTGTGCAACAGAGATTGGCCTTGACTTTTTTTTTTTTTCTTTCAAGGTAGGGTCTCGCTTTATCCCAGGCTGACCTGTAATTCACTCTGTAGTCTCAAGGTGGCCTCAAACTCATGGTGATCCTCCTACCTCTGCCTCCCGAGTGCTGGGATTAAAGGCGTGCACCACCAGGCCTGGCTTGGCCTTGCCTTCTTGATTCTCCTTGTCTCCTTGTGACTTTTTGCTGGAGATTGACCCCATGACCTCACATGTGCTAAGCACGTGCTCTACCACTGAGCTACATCTTCAACTTGGCAGATATGTTGCTGAATCTTTTCTGTGGTATTATTGTAACTGCCACTGTAAAACTGCCCTGTGCTCTCCACACCTGTCTGATTTCTGCAGCATTGACATGCAGAGTCTAGTATCCTGGCACCAGGCAATGTCCTGTTCAGTGACTGAGTAGTTCTTGCCTTCTGTTAGGTCACTTTTCTACTTGAGATCTGCCATGCTGTGGAGAGACCACCATATGCTTATAGGCCCAAGTTTTTTGTGTTTTTTTTCCAAGATAGGGTCTCACTCTAGCCCAGGCTTACCTGGAATGCACTATGTAGTCTCACAGTGGCCTCTAACTCACAGTGATCCTCCTACCTCCCATGTGATGGGATTAAAGTTGTGCGTCACCACGCCCAGCTCCAAGTATTTTTATTTATTTATTTATTTTTTGGTTTTTCGAGGTAGGGTCTCGCTCTAGCCCAGGCTGACCTGGAATTCACTATGTAGTCTCACGGTGGCCTCGAACTCATGGCAATCCTCCTACCTCTGCCTCCCAAGTGCTGGGATTAAAGGCATGCGTCACCACACCTGGCTTCCAAGTATTTTTTAGATCAGTAGATCTGCTCTGGATTACATGCACTGTAATGTAAATTGACCTCTCAGATTCTGAGGTCCATGACCAGTAGTTCTATCTTCAGATTCCAGTGGAGAACACCAGAACATGTGAAGAGGAGGAAGAAGATCCAACCTTTTGTGAGGTGTGTGGCAGGAGTGACCGTGAGGACCGGCTCCTGCTGTGTGATGGCTGTGATGCTGGGTAAGGATGAGATTTTTTTTTTTTTCCCAAGGTAGAGTTTTGGTCCAGCCCATGCTACCTGGAATTCACTATGTAGTCTCAGGATGGCCTTGACTTCACAGTGGTCCTCCTCCCTCTGTCTCCTACCTCTTCCTTTCATTTGGTGGGGTGTATGTGCCCACATGGTACCATATGCATTTGCCTGTGTAAGGTCTACTTGCCTACAGTGGATGAATATCAGATGTCTTGCTCCATCATTCTTCTGCTCAGTCTTGTTTTTTTTTTAATATTTATTTATTTAATACATAGAATATGGGCACGTCATGTCTATAAACATGGCAAGTGAACTCCAGACTTTTGTGCCACCTTGTATATCTGGCTTATGTGGGTCCTGGGGAATTGAATTTAGGTTCTTAGGTTTCACAGGCAAGTTCCTTAACCGCTAACCCATCTCTCTACCCCCCCCCATCTTGTTTTGAGCTGGAGTCTCTTTCTGATTCCATAGTTTACTGGTTTTTTCACAGGCTTAGATGATTTTTCAGCCTCTGCTCCCCTGTGGAATAATGGTTACAAGTGCCCTTGGCCTCTCCTAGGAGGCTACAGGCTAACCTTAGGAGAGTAGGATACTGGCCAGGCTTCAGGTGCTGTTGGGGCTGAATCATCATTCTCTGGTTGTGCTTGAAGTCACCCTTTGTCATCCCTAGTACAACAGGAGAGTCAGGGATCTCTATTGTGTGCTTGTATGACCCTGCTCTCTGGGAGCCAGCCAGTGTCCCTCCTTCACTGGTTGATCTCTTTCAGTTGAGATAGAACTCTTGACCTTCCTTTCCAGCCTCCTGCTAGGTCTTTAGCTATTGATTTGAAAAGTTTTTTTGCTATAAAATTTTGAGTAGGAGCCGGGCGTGGTGGCTCACGCCTTTAATCCCAGCACTCGGGAGGCAGAGGTAGGAGGATCGCCATGAGTTCAAGGCCACCCTGAGACTACATAGTTAATTCCAGGTCAGCCTGGACCAGAGTGAGACCCTACCTTACAAAACCAAAAAAATAAAATAAAATAAAAAATAAAAATTTTGAGTAGAACTGGGCATGGTGGCGCATGCCTTTAATCCTAGCACTTGGGAGGCAGAGGTAGGAGGATCGTCATGAATTTGAGGCCACCCTGAGACCACATACTGAATTCCAGGTCAGTCTGGGCTACAGTGAAACCCTACCTTAAAGAATAAAAATATTGTGAGCAGATAGCCAGGCTTGGTGGCACATGCCTTTTTTAATCACTGCACTAGGGAGGCAGAGATAGGAGGATCGCTGAATTTGAGGCCAGCCTGGGACTACAGAGTGAGTTCCCTGTCAGCCTGGGCTACACTGAGACTCTATTTTGAAAAAAGCAAACAAAAAAATTTTGAGCAAAGAGTTTTAGAAAATAACCCTCTGTCCAAAGGTGTCAAAAGTACTAATGACTCTGGTTTATCTGGGACTTTTCCTGGGATAGAAAGTAGCAGTTTGAGCTGGAGACTTTACTGTCCGTGCTGGAGACTGAGTGAGGCCTTTTATGTGGTAGTAGTCCTGGTTGCTACATTCCATCTGTGACTCAGAGAACACAGCTTGTCCCTTGCTACCATTGCTCACACCCTTCTACAATTTGCCCTTGCCCTCTTGTCCCTGGTACTTTTCAGTACTGCTGCTTGTGCTGGAGCCATTTGCTTTACTTAATAAGGGTGGTAGGTACCACAAGGTTGCAGACATTTGGTCACTTGTACCTATGGACCTCCCATGCAGCAACCACCTGCTTCCTACTGAGGCCCCAGCTAACCCTGCCTGCTGCTGCCTTCCTACTGTACTCCTGCCTCTCCTTCCCAAGTGCTCTCTAGTTTACGTTTTTTGTTTTTCCTGGCTTTTTTTTTTTTTTTTTTTTTTTTTTTTTTTTTTTTTCAAGGTAGGGTTTCAGGCTGACCTGGAATTCACTCTGTAGTCTCAGGGTGGCCTTGAACTCAGCCTCCCGGTGGCCTTGAACTAACAACAATTGATCTTTCTACCTCTGCCTCCCAAGTGCTGGGATTAAAGGTGTGTGCCCACTATGCCTGACATTCCCTAGTTTTCATTGTTTTTTTTTATCCTTAAAAAATGCAAAAATCCCAGCACTCGGGAGCAGTTTATTAACTCTTTCCAGTTTTCAAAAAAACCAAAAATAAATAAATAAATAAATAAATGCAGTTTATTAACTCTTAGTTTTCATTAAACTTAGATCAAGTTACTTTAAAATTAAATCTTGGGCTGGAGAGATGGCTTAGCAGTTAAGGCGTTTGCCTGCAAAGCCAAAGGATCTCGGTTAAATTCTCCAGGACCCATGTAAGCTAGACGCACTGGGGGTGCACATGCATCTGGAGTTCGTTTGCAGTGGCTAGAAGCCCTGACGCACCCTTTCTCTCCCTCTTTCTCTCTCTCAAATAAATAAATAAATAAAATATTTAAAAATAAAATAAAATAAAATTAAATTAAATCTTGCTGGGTGTGGTGGCGCACGCCTTTAATCCCAGTACTCAGGAGGCAGAGGTAGGAGGATCGCTATGAGTTCGAGGCCACCCTGAGAATACACAGTGAATTCCAGGTCAGCCTGGGCTAGAGTGAGACCCTACCTCAAAAAACAAAACAAAACAAAAACAATTAAATCTTAAGAAAATGCTTCAACATTAAGGTGTATGGTAGCCATTTTCAGGGACCTTAATGACCTCAAATGTCCTTACAGCTCGTAACATGGCATCACTCTTGCCAGCTCTCTCTAACATTTCTGCAGCAATACATTCCGATAAGCAGACCAATTGGCTGGCTTTAAATACTTATTTGAGAGAGAGAGAGAGAAAGGCAGACAGAAAAGAGTATTCATTCTTTTTTTTTTCTTCTTTTTAGTTTTTCAAGGTAGGATCTCACTCTGCCCCTGGCTGACCTAATTTACTATGTAGTCTCAGTGTGGTCTCTAACTCATGGCAATCCTCCTACTTCTGCTTCCTGAGTGCTAAGATTAAAGGCCTGTACCACCATGCCCATCTTATTCCTTTTTTTTTTTTTTTTTTTAAATTATTTAGGCTTGGAGAGATGTCTTAGCAGTTAAGGTGTTTGCTTGCAAAGCCAAAAGATCCAGGTTTTTCGAGGTAGGATCTCACTCTAGCTCAGGCTGACCTGGAATTCACTATGTAGTCTGAGGGTGGCCTCAAACTCCCGGTGACCCTCCTACCTTTGCCTCCCAAGTGCTGGGTGGGATTAAAGGCATGTGCCAATCCACCTGACTTTTAAAAATTAATTAATTAATTACTTTTTAGTCAGTGTCTCAAATTGGCCTAGAACTCACTGTGTAGGCTAAACTATCTTCAGATTTAAAGTAACCCTTCTTCTAAGCATTTTACAGGCATGAAACACTGGCTCTTTTTTTTTTTTTTTTTTTTTTTTTTTTTTTTTTGCATGGGTGTTTGTGTGTGTGTATGTTAGTGCCTTCAAACACTATCCACCTTTTTTAAAAAAAAGTTTTATTTATTAAAGACAGAAAGGGAAGCCGGGCGTGGTGGCGCAGAGGGAGGCAGAGGTAGAAGGATGGGTTCGTGAGACTAGGGTCAGCCTGGACTGAGACCATCTGCCAAAAAAAAAAAAAAAAAAAAAGAAAGAACTGGCAGGGTCTCTAGCCACTGCAAACGAACTCCAGATGCATGCACCACCATGTGCATCTGTCTTATGTGAGTACTGGGGAATTGAGCCTTGAACCGGGGTTCTTAGGCTTCACAGGCAAGCACTTAACCACTAAGCCATCTCTCCAGCCCCATACCCACTTAAAAATTTTTTAAAGAATATTTTTATTTATTTATTTTTTAATTATTAATTTTTAATTGACATCTTCTATACTTACATACAAAAAACATATGATATCTCCCTCCCCTCCCCCCATTCCACTTTAGAACCCCTTTTGAAAGGGGGTTGCCTTTGTCTCCTGTCAGACAATATGGGTCAGAGACAAGCAGAAGAAATCAGTTTCTGTGACCCACTTGGGGACTGAATTCAGGGAGGGACTGCTTCCAAGGGCAAAACATACATAGCAACCCATAACATGGAGGTGCTGTCAGTCTGTAGTAGGGAGCACTACAGAATGTATTTGGATGCCATCTTGTAGTTTGAATTAGGTGTCTTCCATAAACTTATGTGTTCTTCATGCTTATTTCCCAGATGATAGCAATTTGAGAGGGAGAACCTTGCTGAAGGAGGTGTGTTGCTGGGGATGGATCTTCAGGTTTATTAGGCTCCAGTTTGTCAGTGTTAGCTTTGCTCTCATGGTGCGGTTGGTTTTTACACTGCTGTGGCAGAGGTGATGTCCCGCCTCTGCTTTGCCATCATGAAGCTTCCTGTTGAGGCTGTAAGCAAAAGCAAAAAAAAAAAAAACTTTTCCTCACACCAGTTGCTTTTGTTCTGGTCCTTTATCCCAGTAATGCAAAGGTAACTACAACAGAAAATTATCAAGTACCAGAAAAATATCAGTACCAGAATATTGGGGTCCTTGGTGATAGAAGCCTAACTGTTGGGGCTGGAGAGATGGCTTAGCAGTTAAGGTCTTCTTGCTGCTGCACACGAACACCAGATACATGCATTACTTTGTGTGTCTGACTTTATGTGGATACAAGGGAATTGAACCTGGCATGGCAGGCTTTGTAAGCAAGTACTTTAACCACTGAGCCATCTCCCAATCCTATTGATGAAGTTTACCACATGCTATGTCAGAGATAATGTGCAGACTCTGCTCTATCATGTTTTCCTTGCCATCCTGAAGCTTTGCCTCAAGACTAAGCCAAATAAAAATCTTTCTTCCCATTGGTTGCTTTATCCCAGTAACATGAAGATAAAAAACACCATAATTCAACTGCCTTGTCTGTGGGGCTTGTGGCCCAGTGTTGGGACAGAAACTGTATCCCCCCCACACACACACTCTCTCTCTTTATCTAAATTTTTAATTATTTGAGAATGACAGAATCAGAAGTAGAGTGAAAGAGAATGAAAGAATATGAGTAGACCAGGGCCTCTTAGAGCTGCAATCAAACTCCAGATTCATGCATCACTTTGTGTCTGGCTTTATGTGGGTTCTGGGATATTGAATCCTGCCAATAGGCTTTAGAAGCAAGTGTCTTTAACCACTGAACCAGCTCCCCAGCCCTGACAACACTGTACCTCTTGTTCCTATAGGTACCACATGGAATGTTTAGACCCCCCACTCCAGGAGGTGCCTGTGGATGAGTGGTTCTGCCCAGAGTGTACGGCTCCTGGTGCTGCTCCCACCCATGGTAAAGTGCTACTGCCCTGTCCTGCAGAGTGTTTGGGCCCTTCTTATTGTGAGTGTGGAGAAGGAACTTGGAGAATGTACAGACTTGTTATGTGGGGAGGACCTCCATGGGGACAAGGGTTTTCTGTGGATTCCTAGGCAGAACCTGAAGAAGCTCAACCTTTGGAGGCAGTGGTAGGTGTTGATTTGGGTTTTCCAGTCCTTGAGGTCTGGAGGAGCACCTTAGGCTGAGTAACTCACTGGGGAGAGCCTGTGGTACACAGGGTACTTGACCCAGCCGCCCAAGGTTCTCTTCTTTTAAGACACAGATCCTGTGAGTGACGAGGAGGTCTCCCTGCTACTTGCTGACGTAGTGCCCACCACCAGCAGGCTGCGGCCTCAGGTAGGCAGGACCCGGGCCATTGCCAGGACACGGCAGAGTGAGAGAGTGAGAGCCACTGTGAACCGGAACCGGATTTCCTCTGCCAGAAGGGTTCAGGTAGGAAGCAGCACTGGGCCTGGCTACCTAGAGTGGTATCTGAAGGGGCATTGTCCATAGTGCAGGTTCCATAACCTCACAGCTGGGCTAGCACATGTGTAGTCAGCCTGATGAGAAGGCAGGTGAGTATACAGAGGGCACTGTTACTCATCCTTGTGCCAGGTCTGCCCAGCAGGCCCAGGGAGACTGCCCTCCCAAGTAGGAGAGCTGGAACTTGGGTGTTAACCCACACTAGATGGAACAGTGATCATAGGGAAGGCTCCCTGTATGCCAAAGGCTCCATGCTGGCTCTTCACCTCTCCCAGGCATGCAAAAGTACTTTCCTTGTGCCTGGCTCCGAGCTTTCAGTGTTAGATATCCGTGGCCACGACCCTGGGGACGGTGGGAGCCTAGTGTTCCTTCTCTGAGGTCTTGTTCCTATAGTCAGCGTGACCATTGTTCCAAATGGGTTGGGAAGACTGGGACTATCCCCACCCTACATCCACATCCAGTGTGTAACCCCCACGCTTCACCTCAGGTCCAGCTGACATTCATGCTGTTTCTCTTTACTCCTCCTGGATCGAACACAGCCTTGGTGTGGTATTTTTCACTCACTTTTTTTTTTTTTTTTTTTTTTTTTTTTTTTGATTTTCTGAGGTAGGGTCTCTAGCTCAGGCTGACCTGGAATTCACTATGTAGTCTCAGGGTGGCCTCCAACTCATGGTGATCCTCTTACCTCTGCCTCCCAAGTGCTGGCATTAAAAGCGTGCACCACCACGCCCAACTCACCTCTTGTTTCCACTTTCTTGCCCATCTACTTGCTCTCACCAAACACCTGCTTTCATAGAGGCTCTGCTCTCAGCTTGTCTGCTGTCTTCTTCCTGCTTGGATCTCCATTTGCTCCTTGATACATGCTGAACTCCTCAGTCTGTTCTTGTCCCAAGCTTGCCTCCTGGAACCCTTGCTAGGAAAAACTTGTGGTCTTGCTGGCCCCAGCTTTTGGAATGGAGAGAGGCAGTATCAATTCAAGACCATCCTGACTTCTCTGTTGAACCTTTTTTAAGCTCTGATCAAGACTTTGCAGTGGCATTGTTCCCTCATGTAGCTTGGTGTAGGGGGAACACCAGCTAAGTGACACTGTTCTTTGTGTGCAGCACGTGCCAAGGTACCTTCTGTCTTCTTTGTTGGATGAAACTATTGAGGCTGTAGCCACTGGTCTGAGCACTGCTGTGTACCAGCGCCCCCTGACACCTCGTGCCCCTGTGAAACGGAAAAGGAAGGCAGGTAAGGCTGGCACAATGGTTGTACCTCCCACTAGCGCTCTCTTCCTTGAGTCCAGGGATGGGATCATCTTTCTTGCCTCTTGGAACTTTTTTCAGCCAATAGAGTTCTAAACCAGGCATGGTGGCACATGCCTTAATTCCAGGCATAGGTAGGAGGATTGCTCTGAGTTCAAGGCCAGCCTGAGACTACAGAGTGAATTCCAGGTCAGCCTGAGCTAGAGTGAGACCCTACCTCGAAAAAACGAACACAATTATGTGTATGTATATGCGTGTTTATGTATATGGGTGCAGCAGTGTCTCTTGCCACTCCAGTTGAATGCCTGTTCAGCTTTTAGGTAGGTGGCTGGGGAACTCAGGCTGGCAGGGTTTGAAAGCAAGTTTTTTTAACTGCTGAGCCATCTCCCCAGCTGACTTTTTTTTTTTTAATTTGAGAGAGAGAATTACCCCCACCCCAACCTCTCAGCCACTATGAACAAACTCCAGTGCATGCGCCCCCTTGTGGGCAAGTGCAGCATTGCACCCTTGCGTCGCTTTTGGGGGCTGGTTTAAACGTGGGACCTGGAGAATCAAACGGGCATTCTTAGGCTTGGCAGGCCTTAACAGCTAAGCCATCTCTCCAGCCCCCCAGCTGACTCTTATGGAGGACATTTGTAAGGAGTTCACTTTCACCTCACCTTGCAACAGTGGTCTCATTTTCATCATTTCCATCAGGCTATTTTTTTTTTTTTTTTAAACCCAGCATTATATAATGAGTTTCATGAGATCCAGTGTAGGTCATTTGCTAACACAGACCTTTGGAGCCTGTAGATTGTGTCTGGGATTACTGTCTTTCCATTGTTGTTGGTTACCACTTAACTGTTGATGGCCATTTGTGGAGTTTCCAGTTTAATCTCCTCTTCTTTTTGTTTTGTTTTATTTTGTTTTGTTTTTCAAGGTGTAGGGTCTCACTCCAGCCCAGGCTGACCTGGAATTCACTATGTACTCTCAGGGTGGCCTTGAACTCATGGCGATCCTTCTACCTCTGCCTCCTGAGTGCTGGTATTAAAGGCATGTGCCACCATGCCCAGCTTGTTTTTATATTTATGTAAAATGCTACCAAACCTTGGAAGGTGACAGTACTGTTTCATACTTGCATTAGCAATATATGAAAGGCCTACTCCACACATTTAGCAATACTCAGAATAGCTGGGTTTAGTTTCTGTTGTACCAGCCAGCACGTGAATTAGGAGTCCTTTTATTTATTTATTTATTTATTTATTTATTTATTTATTTATTTCCTCCCTCCCTCCCTCCCTCCCTCCTTCCTTCCTTCCTTCCTTCCTTCCTTTCTTTCTTTCTTTTTTCTTTTTTGGCTTTTCAAAGTAGGGTTTCATTTGGCCCAGACTGACCTGGAATTAACTATGTAGTTTCAACATGGCCACAAACTCATGGCGATCCTCCTATCACTGCCTCCTGAGAGTGCTGGGATTAAAGGTGTGTGCCACCACCATGCCTGGCGTTTTTTTTTTTTTTTTTTTTTGAGGTAGTCTCACTCTAGCTCAGGCTGACCTGGAATTCACTATGTAGTCTCAGGGTGGCCTCGAACTCACAGTGATCCTCCTACCTCTGCCTTTTGAGTGCTGGGATTAAAGGCGTGCGCCACCACGCCCGGCTCTTTATTTATTTCTAATCAGAGAGAGAACAAGCAAATGCACTCATGGGTACTCCAGAACCTCTTGCCACTACAAACAAACCCCAGATGCTTGTTTCATACTGTGCATCTGGCCTTATGTGTGCACTGGATAATCGCACCCAGTACCACAGGCTTTGGTAGCAAACGCCTTTAGCTACTTAGCCATATGCCCAGTCTGAATTAGGAGTTTTAGTGTGATCCTCAAGGTGCTGATCTTTGCTGTGTTCCAGGACCATGGCAGGCTATTGGGGTGGGGGGGTGCATGCACATGCGCTTCTATGAGCCTCTTTAGGATGTTCTTCTAGTGAAAAGAGAAGCATGGTGGTTTGAATGTAAATGTCCCTGTAGCCTCAGGTATTTGTGGTTAAACTTCCTACTTATTCCCCAGCTGGTGTAGTATTTAAAGAGGTGGTGTGTTGCTAGAGGAGGTATGTTTCTAGGGATGGACCTTTGGTGTAGAGGAGTTGAGCCTGCTATATGTTTAGAATCTGCTTGAAGTTTGGCTTTTCTTTCATTGCTGTGGATGTGTCAAGTGAGCAACTTCCTCTGCCATGATAAAGTTTTCCCTAGAAACTAAGCCTAGAGTAAATCCTTTCTTTCCATAAGCTGCTTTTGGTTGGGTACTTTGTCCCAGCAATGAGAAGGTAACTATTACATGAAGTCTAGAGCTGAGTCGTTTGTTTTGGGAGAGTCTTTGAATGTTGTCTAGGCTTGTTTGTTTCTTTTTTCTTTTATTTAATAATATTTTGTTATTTACAAGAGAGAAAAAGGGCACCCCTAGGCCTCTTGCCACTGCAAATGAACTCCAGACACATGCACCACCTTGTACATCCGGCTTACATGGGTACTTGGGAATTGCATTTGGGTCCTTTGGCTTTGCAGGCAATTGCCTTAACCACTTAGCCATCTCTCCAGTCCTTGTATGTTTGTTTGTTTGTTTGTTTGTTTTGGTTTTTCGAGGTAGGGTCTCACTCTGGCCCAGGCTGACCTGGAATTAACTATGTAGTCTCAGGGTGGCCTTGAACTCTCCGCGATCCTCCTACCTCTGCCTCCCGAGTGCTGGGATTAAAGGCGTGCGCCACCACGCCCGGCTGTTTGTTCTTTTAGAGGTAGGGTCTCACTCTAGCCCAGGCTGACCTGAAACTTGCTCTGTAGTTGCAGGCTGGCCTCAAACCACATCAGTCCTCCTACTTGTGCCTCTCAAGTGCATGCACCACCATCCCTGGCTTGTCTAGGCTTTTTAGTGGGCACAGTGAAGCAGACTGACACTTGCAGCTGAGGTTTAAGATCATGCTTTCACTTTTTTTTTGGCTTTTCAAGGTAGGGTCTCACTCTAGCCCAGGGTGACCTGGAATTCACGATACAGTCTTAGGGTGGCCCGGAATTCACAGTAATCTTCCTACCTCTGCCTCCTGAGTGTTGGGATTAAAGGCGTGTGTCACCATGCACAGCCTGCTTTCACTTCTTGTTTCATTTTCTTCGTGTTGAATCTTGCTTCTCAGTTCATTTGTATCATCCTATTGTATAATAATGTAAAGCAAAGTATCACTACCAACATTTAATAATTAGAGGTGGGAGGTTTTTTTGCTTCTCTTTTATCTCATTATGGACATACATTCAAAGACTTTGTGGTTATGTATGCAATATTTGTGGGTTATGTTTGTTTGTGGGCACTTTTTTTTTTTTAGGGTCTCACTGTAGCCCAAGCCAACCTGAAATTCATTATGTAGTCTCATGGTGGCCTTGAATTCACTAGGATCCTCCTACCTCAGTGTCCTGAGTGCTGGGATTAAAGGCATGTCCCACCATGCCTGGCTACTGTGGGTTTGTTTCTCTTTCAGCCTAGAGTCTAGCAACTCTTTATTTTTATTTATTTATTATTTGACAGAGGGTGAGGGAGAGAGAATGGGCACGCCAGGGCCTCCAGCCACTACAAACGAACTCCAGATTCGTGTGCCTCCTTGTGCATCTGGCTAACGTGGGTCCTGGAGAATCAAACCTGGGTCATTTGGCTTTGCAGGCAAACACCTTAACCGCTAATCCCTCCAGCCCATTGCTGGTTTTTTTTTTTTTTTTTTTTTTTTTTTTTTTTTTTTTTTTTTTTGGTTTTGCAAGGTAGGGTCTCACTCTGGTCCAGGCTGACCTGGAATTAACTATGTAGTCTCAGGGTGGCCTCGAACTCATGGTGATCCTCCTACCTCTGCCTCCCGAGTGCTGGGATTAAAGGCGTGCGCCACCACGCCCGGCTCATTGCTGTGTTTTTTGAGACTTTTTTGTTTGCTTGTATAGAGCCCAGGCTGGACTCAAACTTGAGATAGTCCTGTGTAGATTCCCAGGTGCTAAGATTGCAAGCATGTGCCACCATGTCAAGCAGCAGTAACTCTTTAAGATCATGAAATAGCTAGTGTTGAAAGTTCTAATAGTGTCATAAATGTCAAATTTATAAAATAGTATGGAGAGATGGCTTAGTGCTTAATGGTTCTTGCTTGAAAGCATGACAGCCTGATTTTGAGTCCCTCCCCCCCAGTACTTATATAAGCCAGATGCACACAGTGGTACGTGCATCTGGAGTTTGTTTGCAGGAGCAAGAGGCCCTTTCATTCTCACTCTCTGTCTCTCTCTCTCTCCTCCTCTCTTTGCTTACAAATGAATCAAGAAAATATTTAAGGACCTATGTTCGATTCTCCAGATCCCACGTAAACCAGACACACAAAGGTGAGGCAAGCACAAAGTCACATATGGCCACTAGGTGGCGCAAGTATCTGGCATTTAATTGCAGTGCCTGAGGCCCTGGCTCGCCAGTTCTCTCACCCTTGCTCTCTCTAAAAAATAAAAATTGGGAGCTTTGCTGGAGAGTTGGCTTAGCAGTTAAGGTGTTTGTGAAGCCTAAAGACCCAGGTTCAATTCCTCAATACCCGTGTAAGCCAGATGCCCAAGGTGGCACATGTCTCTGGGGTTTATTTTTAGTGGCCAGGTGTCCTGGCGTTCTCATTCTCTCCCTCCCTCCCTCCCTCTCTCTCTCTCTCTCTCTCTCTCTCTCTCTCTCTCTAACATAATAAAATATTTTTTAAAAGGTGGAGCTGGAAAGATGGCTCAGCAATTAAAGGCCCAGGTTCAATACCCCAGTACCCAGGTAAAGTGGTGTGAGTATTCTTGCAGTGCCAAGAAGTTCTAGTGCACTCACCCCTCCTCCTCTGCAAATAAATATATAGGTAAAAACATAAATAATTTAGGGTCTGGAGAGATGGCTCAGCAGTTAAGAGCATGAGGGTTTGAGGGTGCCCGAGACCAACTGATTCCCTAGAACCCAAGTAAACAGCTGGGCAGGGCTATGCATGCCTTTAACCCCAGGCTGGAGACAGAGACCAGAGATTTGCTGAGGTCACAAAAATGCCAAGCTCCTGAATCAGTAAGAAGCTCCAACACAAGGAAACACAGATAAGTGATGGAGGAGGGACACTTGATGTGTCTTGGCATGCACATGCATGAGGTGCACACATTTGTACTGACAGATACACAACATTACATCACACATATAGGGAGGGGGAGTTTATTTGGAGCATGGTGATTCAGTTAGCTACCTGGGAGACAGAAGAAGAAGATTGATTCAGCCCAAGAATTTGAGGGCAACTTGAGTGACATAGCAAGACCCACTTCATGAAATAACAAATTACTTACTCAGCTAGACATGGTTATGCAGACTTATAGTTTCAGCACATGTAAGGTAGAGGTAGGAGGACCAGGAGTTGAAGGTAATTGTAAGCTACATGAAGAGTTTGAGGCTAGCCTGGACTACATGAGGCCATGTCTGAAAAGCAAAGCAAGTGTTTATTTGAATCAAGAACCAAAGCTGTGTGTGATTGTCCTCCATCTTTGCATGCTTTGTCTATGGAAACTTGATCTTTGATTCAATGGGAGTGCAACCATGACTCTTTTCCCTATGTTACTATTTGCAGACATAGCTTAGATGTGAGCTCTGTGTTAGATTTTTGTGCAGCCAGAGTGCCCTGGAATGGGATGCTTAGATCATCCGTTCAGCAATCTAAAGGGACACCATTCCATCCTCATAGCTGTTTTATGCCTGAAAAGCCTAAGGAATCATATTCGACTCTTCAGGTCCCACTTAAGCCAAATGTCCAAGGTCGCACACGCATCTGGAGTTTGGTTACAGTGGCTGGAGGCCTTGGCACGTGCGCGCGCGCGCGCACTCTCTCCGTCCCCCCCCTCTCTCTCTCTCTCTCTCTCTCACTCACTCATTAAAAAAGAAGAAAAGCTGGGCGTGGTGGCGTACGCTTTTAATCCTAGCACTTGGGAGGCAGAGGTAGGAGGATCGCAGTGAGTTCGAGGTCACCCTGAGACTACATAGTTAATTCCAGGTCAGCCTGGGCCAGAGTGAGACCCTACCTCGAAAAAAAAAAAAAAAAAAAAAAAAAAAAGAAGACCAGAGGAGCATGGTGGTTCACACCTTTAATCCCAGCACTTTGGAGGCAGAGGTAGGAGGATCGTGAGTTTGAGGCCACTCTGAGACTACATAGTGAATTCCAGGTCAGCCTGGACTAGAGTGAAAGGCTACCTCAAAAAACCAAAAAAAAACAAAAACAAAAACAAAAAAAAAAAAAAAAAAAAAAAAAAAAACAGTCTATTGGGCTTGTCTCAAAATAAATAAAATATAGTCCAAGCCAACCACCAGGACTCAGGGCAAGGAGGCCCTGCAAGTGATTAAACACAGATTGCCAGTGTCTTCTTTTTAGGGAGACGAAAGAAGGTGTTGGGAAGAAAGAAAACCCGATCCAGGTCATCTGTGAAAAGTAAGAGTGGAGGTACAAGAGCCAAGAAGCGCCAGCACCGTGTAAAAAAGACAAAAGTGAGAAAGCTAAAGGTGAGACATGTTGACAGTGCCCAGACTTAGCCAGCCTTCTGTCTGTGTATGACTTTGCAGCAAGAAGTGCAGGAGTAGCTGCTTTTTTGCAGTACGAGATGGCTCCTAGAGATGTACATCTTTGGAGTGGATAGTTGTGATTCCCAGCACTCTAGACCATAATATGCTGAGGGTTGTGTGCAATGACCCCTGGAATCTATTGGGACAGAGAGGCAGGACTAGTGGGGGTCCAGAGCACCAAGTGGCCTTACTGTGGTTACTAGCTGGTTAGGGCAGCAAGGTCTCAGTGCCTTCAGTGGGGCAGGTGTCTTCGGGCTGGGTACAAGTGGGTAGAGGACTCACAACACTGGAACAGCCTGGATTCCTGGCTAGAGTGGTACACACAGTTGTTGACTGGACATACCCTCTCTGGCCTGGGAAGCCGCCTCTGAATAAGCAGCTTGCTCCCATTGCACCTTTCTCATGTATCGGGTCCTCACGCAGAGCCCCACTGCCATGGTATACATTTTGTTCATAAGGCAAAGGAGATGAGTAACAACCCAGAACTGTGTGTTTGTTGTGGCTTTAATGTGGATTTAATTTAATTGTTGTCCATTGCCTGATGTTTCTATACTATACATTGGAGCTTATTGAGATGGCACATGCCTTTGGTCCTGGTACTTAGAGGGCTGAGATAGGAGGATCACTGTAAGTTCAAGGTCAGACTGGGACTACACAATGAGTTCCAGGTCAGCCTGGGGTAGCAGGAGACCCTGCTTCAAACAAGCAACAAAAAAGCTGTGTGTGGTAGCACAAATCTTTAATCTCAGCACTCAGGAGGCCAAGGTAAAGAGGACTGCTGTGAGTTTGAGGCCAGCTTGAATCTACATAGTGAATTCCAGGTCAGCCTGGGCTAGCAGGAGACCCTACCTCAAAAAACAGAAACCAAAAAAAGAAAAGGAAGGAAGGGAGGGAGGGAGGGAGGGAGATCAATGATGGTTTGTGGTTGGGGAGATGGCTCGGTGAATAAAGCTCTTGCCACAACTCTTGAGTATCTGAGTTCTGATCTCCAGACCCCATATAAAAGCCCAGAGGCTTCTGTAATCCTGGTGTGCCCATGGAAAGAAAGGAGGCAAAAACAGAATTTCCCAGAAACTCATGAATGGCACAGTGAATTTTGAGACCCTACCTCAAAAGGAGGTAGAAGGCAAGGATGGACCCAGAAGTTCTCTGACCTTCATATGAATGCTGTGGAACACGTGTGTGTGCGTTTTGCATGCATGGACACTCACATACACATACATCATATGTGCACTTAAATAATTTTTAGATTATTTATTTTTATTTGAGAGACTGAGAAAGAAGCAGAGAGGGAGAGAGAGCCAGGACCTTCAGGCGCTGCAGATGAACTCCAGAAGCATGCACCACCTTGTGTATCTGGCTTACATGGGTCCTGGGGAATTGAACCTGGGTCCTTTGGCTTTGCGTGCAAGTTGCACCTTAACGACTAACCATCTCTCCAGCCTAATTTTTAGATGCTTTTAGTTTTCCTTTTCAAGGTAGGGTCTCATTCTAGCCTAGGCTGACCTGGAATTCACTCTGTAGTCCGAGGCTTGCCTCACACTCAAGGCTTTCATCCTACCTCTACCTACCTGTACCTCGCTAGTGTTGGGATTAAAGGAGTTGCCACCACACCCAGCCCTACAATATTTTTTACCGTGCCTGGCTTAGATTTTTTTTTTTGCATGATAAGGACACTAAAATGCAGCAATGTGTGTGTGAAAGTGACAGTGCAGGTGGCAGCATTTGTAAGCATATGAAGTGCTTTGGCCTGTGGTTGCTATTCACTCAGCCATGTGCTGGCTATTCTGAGCTATTTCTCTTGGCCTGACTGGAGCCTTTAGATTTCATTCTTACTCATCAGTTATTTTTTTTTGTCACTTTGGTTCAGAATGAAGTCACAGCTCGTTCTCGTATTGCACGGACACTAGGCCTCCGCAGGCCTGTCCACGGTGCCAGCGTGCCATCTGTGTGCAAGCCAGTGGACCCCTCTCTGGGACTGATGAGGTCAGATATTGGAGCTGCTCCTCTGTCACTGTTTGGGGACCCCTACGAGCTGGACCCTTTTGACAGGTGACGCAGTGGTGACTTTTGTCCATTATTCCATGAGTTTGTGGGCATGCATGAGCCTCTGGTTTTGCCTTTGTAAAATGCAGGTAGTAATTCCTGCCCCAGCTTATTCTTTAATTCAGTTAAACAGCATTTTGAATTTAGAGTAGTCTGCTGTGTCATTTGTCCCCTTGGCATGTATGTGTTCCCCTCTAACAGTGAAGAACGGTCTGCAGATCTACCTTCCCCTCTGAGTGCCAAGAGGAGGGTGCTGTCTCACTCAGCCCTGCAGTCTCACCAGCCTGTGGCCAGGCCCGTCGCCATGGGGCTCTCTAGGTATGTGGTAGCAGGGACTTCTGGGGTGAATGGAACAGTGACATTGATTTGGCTGGCCTTTCTGTGACCCTTATGGTGTGGCTGAGCATCTCTTCTTGGCTGTGGCATGGTTGAGGTTGGATCTGAATACTGTGTCATGGCTGCAGTGGGGGGCTCCGAGTCAAGTAGCATAGCTGCTTGCCACACTGGCTTCAGTCTGTGGACACAGGGCAAAGGGCCCCAAGCAAGGGAGCAGCCTTGGTCCACTTACTGATAGATGGGGATGCTTTCCTGTCTAGTGAGGTGGGGCAGACACATGTGTTATAGGTGACCTTCCCACATATCTGCTCTCCCCATGTCGGTGCTGCTGATGAGAATGGGGTATTTTGGGATAGGGGTATGGGAATAGATGGTGATAGCAAGGCCATCCTCTGGTCCGTGTCTACAGGACGCAGCTCCCTGCTGTGGCTCCAGAGCCCAGTGTAGAGGAAGCCCCCGTCCCTGACCTGCTGGGGAGCATCCTGTCAGGACAGAGCCTCCTGATGATGAGCAGTGCTGACATCGTCATCCACCGGGATGGCTCTCTCAGTGCCAAGAGGGCAGGTGAGCACCCACGGAGTTGCTACCCCTCCTCAGGGCTTTGGGAATGGAAATGCACTTCCTAGAAGTGAATACTTTCTCAGGCTGTCAGTCTTTGCCCTGAGTTGGGGTGACCATGCTCAGCCTTCAGTGAAGGAAGCATGCACAAAGGATGTGAATTCCTGTAAAGGTTCTTCCATCGTCTGAGCAGAGTTAGGGTCACATATCCTTCCAGACAGGTCACGTATGTGGCACCTCCATTGCTGCCCCTTGTCTGTGTCCACATTGGATGAGACATAGTCAAAACTATAGTCATATCAAATTAGGTGGCAGTAGGGCATTTGTGCCCACCCCCCAACCCCTGCACCACAAGTGTCATAGCTAGCTCTATAGCACTTCTTGGTGTGTGGTGGCAAGAAGTACCCCCTCAGCAAGTAAACAAGATGGTTGTATGTGTGTGTGCCAGGGGTGGGGGTTATATGTGGAAGCCAGAAGACAAACCTTGGGTATTATCCTCAGGAATGCGATCTACCTCCTTTGAGACAGGGTCGCTCATGGGCTTGGCGCTCACCCATTAAACCAGACTAGTTGGCCAGTGAGCTCCAGGGATCTATCTGTCTCTGCCTCCCCAGAATTATAAGTGGGTTTACAGGTGTTTACTGGCCACACTCAGCATTTTATGTTGGTACTGGGGATCAAACTCAGATCCTTATGGTTGTGAAGCAAGTACTTTACCAACTGAGCCATCTCCGTACACAGGATAATTTCCATACACAGTTTAAAGTCAGTTTAGATCATATTTCTTAAAGAAGTGGGAATGACTGCCCTTTGGCTTTTGTTTTTCAGCCCCTGTTTCTCTTCACCGAAATTCTGTGACTTCATCCAAAGGGGAAGAAGGGTCCAGGCCCAGAGACAATCTGCAGCCTGGGATACCACCATCAGGGAGCCCATCCAATGAACTCAGAAGTGGCAGGTCACAGAGCTCAAGGATAAACTATGGGGACAGGTCAGCCACAAGCAGTGTCCCTAACTGCGCAGTGGGGGCACCTATGAGACTGGACTCATCAGCGACACCTAGGTCAAGTCAGGCTCGGAACCTGTCCAACAGAAACAGGTCTAGCTTACCACAGAGTAAGACCCCCTGTGGCACCAATATGCAGTCCTTGCCTCTTGGTTCTGCCTCATCTAAGATATCCAGCAACCATTCTAAATCTCCAACTAGAAGTGCAGTCCTCAGGCAGCCCCTGAAAACATCTCCCAGGAGAGCTGATATCTCAGAGCTGCCCAGGATACCAAAGATCCGCAGGGATGGCAGTAGCACCAGACAGGACCTGGCCCCAGCCCATGGGCAGAGTGTAGAGCTCCCTAGTACCTGCATCAGCCGCCTGACAGGCAGGGAGGGCCCTGGGCAGCCAGGGCGAGGCCGGGTAGAGAGTGAGCCCAGCAGCAGGGCCCCACAAGAGCCTGGCTCCCACACAGGTGGCTCTCGGCCTCCTGCCCCCAGCTCCCATAGCAGCCTAGCCCCACTGGGGCCGTCAAGAGGGAAAGGTTTTGGTTCTACTTATGAGAGCTTCAGGATCAACATTCCTGGGAACACAGCACACTGTAGCCAACTGTCCAGCCCCGGCTTCTGTAATACGTTCCGGCCCGTGGACGATAAGGTGCAGAGGAAGGAGAACCCTTTGCCCCTCTTCTCCATCAAGAAGCCAAAGCAACTCAAGAGTGAGATCTATGACCCCTTTGATCCCACTGGCTCTGACTCCAGCTCACCCAGCAGTAGTCCAGAGAGCCTTGGCCCAGGCCTCCTGCCATCTGAGATCACAAGAACTATCTCCATTAACAGCCCAAAGGCTCCAGCCTTCCAGACTGTGCGCTGTGTCACCTCCTACAGAGTCGAAAATGTCTTTGGAACTGAATTGGAACCAGAGTCCCAGCCTTCTGTTGAGCCTTTATCTGGAATGCTCAAGTTTCTGGACAAGGAATCTGCTGAGGGAACCTCTGATATGGAACGAGATGGGCTGGGTGAGGTGGAGCCCACAGAGATCCAGGGTTCCACAGCCCGAACACAGAGACCATCACCACCATATCCCTGGGATGATGATGATGGAGCATCCTTTACCCCCTTCTTTGGCTCTGAGGAGCGGACAGTGACGTGTGTGACTGTCGTGGAGTCTAATGCTACACTCAGTCCAGATACTCCACAGGCAACAACACACAGGATTGTGGAGCTGAGGGCCCCATCCCGCTCCCGTTCCCGCTCCCACTCCAGCTCCCAAAGCAGAAAGAAAGCTAAGAGGAAGAAGGCTGCTAGGGAGCACCAAAGGACACGCTCCAGCACTCGCTCTGGCTCCAGGGACAGAACCTCACACTCAGTCTCACCAGTAGTTGAGGAGCACACCAAGAGGCACAAGGCTAAGGCCAAGAGCTGGAGGTCTTCTAGTGACCATGCCAGCAGTCAGGAGAGAGCAAAGAGGAGGAAGGCCAAAGACAGGGACAGAGACCGGAGGCGCAGCCCTTGGGGCCGGGGTAGGAGAAAGTCCAGATCTCGCTCAGGAAGTCCTGGAAGCTCTTCCTGTGAACGCCATGAGAGGAGAAAGAAGAGGCGACGCTCAAGGTCCAGATCTCGGGGCAGAAACTGCTCCCCCCTCAGCAGCCTTGAGAGGGCACGTAGGCACAAGCACCGGGAGCGTAGCCACGAGCGGCTAGACAAGGAGAGCACAACCAGATCCCGAGAGAGGAGGCGGCGGAGGTCTCGGTCCCCCAGCTCAGAGCACAGGCCACGGCGGCCCCATTCCCGAGAGAAGCGGCCTCGCTCCCCAGAGAAGAAGGAAGCTGTGAAAGAGGCTTCCCCTGCCCCTACTCCACAGGAAGAGCCAAAGCAGGAAGGAGATTACCCTGCCAGGCCTCCAGTCCTAGAAGAAGTGGGTGTCTTGCCTGAGATGGATGTGGCTACCCCTGACCCCCCTCAGGTACCCCCTGTCCTGGCAATGCCGGATGAGTGTCATGTGCCTGAAGACATAGACTATGGAGACTCAGTGGAGGCAGGCCACATCTTTGAGGACTTTTCAAGTGAAGCCATCTTCATTCAGCTTGATGACATGAGCTCACCACCTTCCCCTGAGAGTACAGACTCCTCTCCAGAGCGAGACTTCCCACCAAATCCCATGGTGCTCCCAGCCAGCCAACCACAGGACACCACCCTGGCTGCCATCCAGAGGGAGGTGTCACTGATCCACGGTGAAGACATCTCACAGCCCACACCCCAGGCAGAGGGCCCCTCAGCACAGTTCCTTCCTAGACAGGATGATGCTACAGAGACCACCACCGTAACTCCCAGCACCCTAGGTGCTGTGCCCATGGAGAAGGACATCCCTTTGCTGAGTGGGAGGGGTTATGAGGCAGTCAAGCCTGAGGAGGCTGTAGCCCAAGGCCCCCTTCTACGGTCCAGAGGCTTGGTGAAGAGAGTCACCTGGAACCTGCAAGAGGCAGAAGGCAGTACCCCAGCCCTGGACAGAGTCCCAAGTGAGTCAACACTGCCAGGGGCTGGGCCCTTGGTAGGAGGGTGTCCTTGTGGGCCAGGATTGCAAAGTAGACATGGGACAGGAAGCAGCCACCCTAAGAGCCTCACTGGCTTTTGGGGGCTCTGTCCGTGGAGTCAGATCTGCAGCTTGACCTATGGTCCCTTCTTTAATTGTTCTCTGAAGCAATGCTTTGGCCAGAGCTGGTCTCAGAACACCCACCTCCCCTGTCTGTTGGGTCTTCAGGGACACCATTTCATAGGCCACAGAAGCCCCAGGAAGGAAACTGGGAAGCAGAGGATGGGGCCCTCATAGGGATCCAGCAAGCACCATTCTCTGAGCTGCCCCATCCTAGCCACATGTTCCTGGAGCCTGGCTTACCTGACACAGACCCCTCTCAGGTAAGTGTTGGGCTCTGTGGTTTATTCCAGCCGCAGCTTAAGGCTTCATGACATCACCATTCCCTTTCTACATGGCCCCCTGGTTCTTGGGAGGGGAGCTGCCAGCTGTTGGGGCTCTGCATTCAGCAGAGAATATTCTTGCCCAGGTTTACAGCCCCAACATGCCACCCACCCTGGCTCAGCCCTCAAGTATCCTGCCCTATGCACTGGTCAGCCAGCCATCAGTCCAGTTAATCCTGCAGGGGAGCCTTCCCCTGGCAGGCTGCAGCACAACACAGAGTCTGGCTCCAGTGCCCACCATGCTGGCCACAGCCTCAGAGGTGGGTGGTCCAATCGCCAACAACACAGAGGAGAGGATTGCTACCCCCAAGCCAGCCGCTGAGAAGACCAAGAAGGAAGAGGTGAGTGCTGCTTGTCCTTGTGTGGCTGTCTTGTTGGAAGCTGAGTTCTGGAGTAACGGCCATCCCTGAGGGCTTGGTGGGGACAGTGAAGAAAACCCAGCATTGCTCTCAGTGTTCCTGAGCTGAAGGGGCTTCCCACCAAAGGGCCTACAGGCCCATCCTGGCCATCCTGCCACAGGGTCACGTGTGTCCTCCCTCCTAGTACCTGAAGAAGCTGCACATGCAGGAGCGGGCTGTGGAGGAGGTGAAGCTGGCCATCAAGCCCTTCTACCAGAAGAGGGAGGTAACCAAGGAGGAATACAAAGACATCCTGCGCAAAGCCGTGCAGAAGGTGGGCTGCACACTTGTGTACCTATTGGGGAACTCGGTCAGAATGGCCAGAATTCCTCAGTCTCTTAGGTGTAGTCAGCTAGCTGGGCCTGGGTGGCTGAGGCCTTGGATCAGACCCTTCTGGTAAGTACCCTTCAGATAGATATTACTACTTGTTGAAAAGATTGAAAGATGAGGTTTAAAACTGCCCAATGCACACCTAGCTCACAGGGAAGAAATCAAGTCTCTGGTTTCCTCCTGACGTGTGACCCTTTTGGGGAATCCTCAGAAGCCCTGTGAGATGGCAGAGTAGGCAGACAGTATGTATACCCTTAAAAGAACACTAGGGCTCTTCTTGGAGAAGGCCCAGGCAAGGTTTTTACCCTAAGCTTGGAGGCCTGGCTGGATTAACCTTGGACTCTGTCTCTGACAGTGTAATTGAACATCAGGGCAAATGTTCTCTTTCTCCAGATATGCCACAGCAAGAGTGGTGAGATCAATCCTGTGAAGGTAGCCAACTTGGTGAAGGCCTATGTGGACAAGTACAGGCACATGCGCAAGTACAAGAAAGCTGAGGCTGGAGAAGAGCCGCCCACCCAGGGCACGGAGACCTGAGGCTGGCTACTGTGGACAAGGCATCCCCAGTGGGAAAGAACTGGGACCACCAGCATTCCTGCCTCAGAGGCTCCCATGATGATATCTGTCTGCACCTGTCTTGCTTACAGTTGAAAGCTGGACTTTTTTATATGTATATTATAGATAACAGTTTCCATTGTGTTCTAATTTATCAAAAATGGCTTATCTTTAGAAACTTTTTGTATTGAGTCAATACTTGAAAGGTAAAGTCTTTGGTTTCAGAAGGCCTGGGATGGGCTGGGAGAGTCCTAAGACAGCCACCTGCCAACATTTGTTTGTGTACCATCTGTGTCTTACTCTGCATGTTTTGTGCTCCTTACTTACTAGCAGGTTTGCAGTTAACCAGCTGTTTCCCAAGAGGCAGGGCACAGTGCTGCCTGTCAGGTCAGCTTTCCCTGGTACTTGTTTTAGAGCATCTGTGCTTATGGGGGAGGGGGGGTGTCGGGGGGGGGTATAGATTGATTTGGTGGCTCTAAAGCCCATGGCTCAATTTCATTGTGAAGATGAGCACTACAGGGGAGGCCTACAGTGTGCATGTGTGGGTCACCTCCCTGGGACCACACCAGGTCCCTTAGGGAGGGGAAATATAACCAGGTCCCACCACATATAGTTAGCCCTGACAGTCCGCAGTCCACCTTAAATTAGGACAGCACTGGTTCTTGACTTTCTTTATTGGGGTCTAGGGTCGTGGGCTAGGTCCACTTCTCCAGCTCCATGAGAATATGTTCAAAGTCATCGTAGAGGCTATTGGTGCTAGACAGGCACAGGCCAAGACTGCTGCTGTCCAGGGAGGATATGCCTTCCCGCTGCACACCCTCTAGGTACGCCCTGCATAGCCATGGCTCCAGCTGTAGGAAAGGCACATGTTAGGGTTCCAGCCAGGCGGCCCAGTCCCACCTGTGCTTGATAGCCCAAGCCCCACCTTCACTAGGATCAAGCTCTTCTCCTTGGGTCTCCCTGCTGACAGGTCTTGCCCAAAGCCCAGGTAGATGGTGTAGTGTGGTGAGCCTTGCCTCTGCCGAGTCCGAAACTCTGCCAGCTCTGTAGGAAGTGGCTCTGGTCAACAGGATAAGCTTGGACCCAAGGGAATAGCACCCCAGGTAGGCATTTCACTGACCTTGGAAAAAGGTGCTGAAGTTGAAGATGCAGGTGCAGCAGTTGCGCTCCAATAGCTGCACTGGTGTGGAGGAGCCTGCTGAGCCCAGGGGGCTGCCCACCTCCCAGTACACTTTGCATTTGCCCTGGCGTTGGGCCCACAGCACTGAACCCTGCAGCCCCAGCTGCAGGCCGGGAGCCACATGTTGTAGGAGCTTCTCTGTGTAGAGCACCTGTTTCTGGTCCGGCAGCTCAGCAGGGCTGGGGAAGACCACCTGCTGAGGCTCTGAAGCTGAGATGGGTGAGCCAACTGGATTGTACAGGAACACACATCTGGGTTGCCCCATCACTGCCTGTAGCACTGTGCGGCCCCTGTACATGATGGTCACGTCCAGGAGCCCTGGGCTGTGCTCTGTGTACAGATCAAGCTGTGAGCAGCTGGCATGGTTGGGTACATGTTACACATTAATTCCCTAGGCCCACTCACCACTGTTGGGGTGCAGGTGTAAGGGGAAGGTGCTGTGCAAGGTTATGCCTCAAGGTCTAGGGGCTGCATGGGAAAAGCTTGAAACTGAATCCCAGTCTTTTCCTAACAAACCCCTGGCCCTTACCTGTCAGAGCTGTGTGCTGAGGCCTTGGATTGGGGACAGCCTCTACTGCCCACGCTGTGCAGGGCCAGGGCTCCTCAGATGCATGCTCTTGCTCTGGGCCTGAGGACAATAGTAGGAGCAGTTAAGCTGCCCAGCTGTAGCCAGCACTGTTCCTGGCCACTCATAGTGCTCTAGCTCCCAACTTCTAGTGTCCTGCAGGATGGGCCCTCCAGCTCAGTAACCACTCTTGTTCCTCACCAGCAACCTGTGGAGGGACTGGATCTGTCTCCTGCTCTGCTTCAGGCAGGTGGCTCTCCAGGAGACTGTGATTCAGAACCTGGAGCAAGAGGTCCTCAGTGCCACTAGCAGGCATGGAGCTTGGGTCTTGGGGCTTAGCATCTGTCAGGAGTTGCCTCTGGGGCCCACCCTGCAACCGGGAAACCATGGTAAGCAGTTGCCCAGCTCCTCGCCCCCCCACCTAGAGAGAGAGGCAGACTATACCTGTGTGGGTGGGGTGCCCCTGAGGGTCTCTTCCTCCACCTTGTCTGTAGCTGAGCCTTCTGAGAAAGGGGAGAGAAGGGAGGAGGTTAGAACCTGAGGCTGATAACCTGAGTTGTCTACTTCCCATTCCCTCTACCTGGCATTTTGGAGCTCAGGGCCCTGACTTGGGAAAGAAGGTGTGCGCACCCCGAAGGATAGAAGCCAGGTTTGGTATCAGCCTCTTCCAGAACAGTTTCAAAACTATAACAGGGTTTGGGGAGATGGCTCAGCAGCTAAGGTGCTTGTAAAGCCTACTGGCCTAGGTTCAATTCCCCAGCAACCACATAAAACCGGACATAAAGTGGCACATGCATCTGGAGTTCATTTAAGAGACCCTGGCGCACACCCAACACACATGAATAATTTTTAAATTTTTTATTTTTATTTGAATAGGTGTGCTAGGGCCTCCAGCCACTGTAAATGAACTCCAGTTGCATGTGCCGCCATGTGATCTGGCTTATGTGGGTTCTGGGAAATCGAACCTGGGCCCTTGGACTAAGCAGGCAAGTCTCTCCAGCCCTGAATAATTTTTGTTTGTTTGTTTGTTTTGCGAGGTAGGGTCTCACTCTGGTCCAGGCTGACATGGAATTAACTCTGTAGTCTCAGGGTGGCCTCGAACTCTCGGCGATCCTCCTACCTCTCTGAATAATTTTTTAAGGAAACAAATTTGACCACAAGGTCACTAAGTCAAAGCAGAGCCCTCTGCCCTTTCTGCCTGTCTCCCGGACCCAACTGTACTCCCTGCATTCCTCACCTGTCAACCCCACTTTAGAGCTGAGTGCATACACCTTGTGCGGGTCAACAGAATCGTCAGAGTTGTCTTGTACCATTACAAAGCGCCTGGTGCTATTAAGCGCACAGCGGAAGTTCGTTTTCCATCCCGCACGCTCAGCAGCCTCAGCCTCTGGGGGCGACAATTCTCCTCCACGGGGTGGCCACCTTCCTCTGGCTATCGCCCAATCCTGGAGAGGAGAACCCAGAACGTGGGCCGGGTGGCAGGAGCCCCCAGGGACCAGGGCAGGTCCTCCAGAGAGCAGGGCTGGGTCCCACCTTAAAGATGCGCGCGTCGGCCTCGCTCAGATCCCTGCGCGCGAAATGCTTCCAGGGCACGCGGAAGACCGTGTGGGCAGCGTCCAGCCACCGCAGCCCCTCGTACAGGCCGCTGCTGACCTTATCCAGAAGCCACTCTCCGAACAGCACGCGTTGGGTCCCCCTGCAGGCAGGACAGTCACACTGGGGGCGGGGGAGGGGGGAATGCCCAAAGTGCACAGAACAGAACCAGCTTGCTGGGATGAGGGCGTGTTCTCACCACTCTGTGGCCATAGCTTCTTCTACGGGGACAGTCTGGGAGAATGCGAGTGGGCCCTTTACTTGGAGGAGTTGTGGTCAGGGGAGCGATCAGGTATTATCCCAGGCGAGGGGAGAAGATTCGCTGGGTGTTACGATGGTGTCAGGTTGTGGCCACAGATACTGTAGCCAGATATCACAAATGTGACCCAGGTGTTAAAGGTGTTGAAAGTCACAGATGTGGTTTGACTGAGCTTGTAGCCACCTTGCCTAAGAGTGGATTCCTTGGTCAAGGTAGCTATAGGTGTGACTACAGATGTGGCAAGCGCGCGCACGTGAAGTCACAGGTGTTGATCCAGCGTCCGGGCCTGGACGAGCAGTCGCAGGCTGGACCCTAAAGAGACACGATAGGAAAGTCGATGTGGAGGGGGACGGGCCCAGGCCCGGAAAGCGAAACTGAGTCCTGGGAAAATGAAACCTACACAAGCTCTCAGGCAGCCGCGGCTTCCCACGCTCCCCGCACCGACCCCGAGCCCTGCCCTCGGTCCCCAACCTCAACCCACGTGCGGATCCAGACCCCACCAGCGCATCTCTTGACTCCAGAATTCCCGGGTCCCTCTGCCTTCGGGCTCCCCACCCTCTGCACTGTCTCTCCCGGGCCGCTACTCCATGGGGAGGACAAAGACTACCAAGTGGGCCTTGGGTCCCATCCTGAGCCGCGAGGGCCCAGGGGTCTTGCCTACCTGGTACCGGAGCCGCCGGGTCGGGAAGTTTTGTCTCAAAGAAGAAAGGCGGAGCTTTTATAGTGCCCGGGCCAGGGGTGGGGGGGGCCTGAGACTCGAGAGACAGCTGGGCAGGGTCACGTGCTGGGCCCTGGCTCCTCCCGGCGAGACGCTGACTCTTCCTGACGGTACCCGAGGAGTTGCTGGGCGGGGGATGGGTGAGGGTGGACAACAAGACCTGCCTGCGGGACTCAGCACCTCCCGGGTTCCTTTGCAAGGCTCCCCAGGGAAGCACCCCTGAGCATAGGGGCTTGGCGGCACAGTGGAATAAGCCACGGATCTTCACCTAACGACCCCAAATAAAACCAGGTTTGTTTGTCCTCCCCCGCTTCCGCGTAAAAGTAACGGGAAGTAGAATGGAAAGAGGGGTTGAGGTACTGCTTGGATTGAAAATGATTTATTTTGTTGTTTTTCGAGGTAGGGTCTCACTCTAGCCCAGGCTAACCTGGAATTCACTATGTAGTCTCAGGCTGGTCCTGAACTCACAGTGATCCTACTACTTCTGCCTCCCAAGTTCTGGGATCAAGGGCGTGCGCCACCACGCCCGGCTTTGAAAATGGTTCAGACTTGAATTTTGTTTTGTTTTGTTTTTTTCGAGGTAGGGTTTCACTCTAGTAGACTTGAATATTTTAAAGCCCAAATTGGTGGTTCATGCTTACAAACCTGTACACAAGAGGTTGAGGCAGAGGGATTGGCGCTAGAGGCCTGTATTCAAATACGCTTTAAATTAAAACTTCTGACCAGATAGGAATATAACCAATTTGCAATATGTTCGTGTATTAAAGTTTTCAATTAAAAAGTCGGAGGGCTAGAGATATGGCTTAGCAGTTTAGATGCATGCCTGTGAAGCCTTAGGACCCAGGTTGGATTGTCTGGGTCCCACCTAAGTCAGATGCATATGGAGTTCTTTGCAGTGGTTAGAGACCCTGGTGTGCCCATTCTCTTTCTCTCTCTCACCCTCTCTCTGTCTCTAATAAAAAATAAAAAAAGTTGCCGGGCGTGGTGGCGCACGCCTTTAATCCCAGCACTCTGGAGGCAGAGGTAGGAGGATCTCCATGAGTTCGAGGCTACCCTGAGACTACATAGTGAATTCCAGGTCAGCCTGAGCTAGAGTGAGAACCTACCTCGAAAAACCAAAAAAAAAAAAAAAAAAAAAGTAAAAATGAAAAAGTTGGAAGCCGGGCATGGTAGCGCACGCCTTTAATCCCAGCACTCAGGAGGCAGAGGTAGGAGGATCGCAGTGAGTTCGAGGCCACCCTGAAAATACAGAGTGAACTCCAGGTCAGCCTGAACTAGAGTGAGACCTACCTCGGAAAAAAAAAAAAGTTGGGGGCTGGAGAGATGGTTCAGTGGTTAGGGCGTTTGCCTGTAAAGCCTAAGGACCCAAGTTCAATTCCCCAGTAAGCACATAAAGCCAAATACACAAGATGGTGCATGCATCTGGCATTCATTTGCAGTGGCTAGAGGCCCCGGCACACTCATCTGCTTCTTCCTCTCTCTCTCCCTCCCTTCCTCTATCAAATAAATACATAAAATATGTTTTTAATTTTTTTTTTTTTTTTTTTTTTTTTTTTCAAGGTAGGGTCTCACTCTGGCCCAGGCTGACCTGGAATTAACCATGTAGTCTCAGGGTGGCCTCGAACTCATGGCAATCCTCCTACCTCTGCCTCCCAAGTGCTGGGATCAAAGGCGTGTGCTACCACGCCCAGCTTTGTTTTTAATTTTTTAAATTAAGGCTGGGTGTGGTGGCACCTGAGTTCAAGGCCACCCTAAATCTATAGAGTGAATTCCAGGTCAGCCTGGGCTAGAGCGAGATCCTACCTCAAAAAAAAAGAAAGAAGAAGAAGAAAAAAAAACTTTTAACTTTTGGAAAGAAATTCATAGTGACTATTCATTAGGAAAAATGGTAATGGCTGCCTTGAAAGAAAAAGTCCAGACTAGCAAAAATAAAAGAAAAAAAGTCCAAGAAGCAAGTCCAATGGGTTCCTTCTGTCGCCAATCATATGGATGGCCCTGGCACCCCTGCACCCACGGACCATGACCTGAAGGCGCCTGCTCCTCACCCTGTGGCGGCCCCTCCCCCAGCGCCGCACACCTCAAATGCTGGAGCTGGACAGGGGTCTCTTGGTTATGTGGGCCCCCACCCCCAAAAGAATGTTTGTTCCCAGAGCATAAGCTTCAGAAGGAGGCTGTGACACCCTGGAAGGCCCCAGATATCACCTCCTTTCAAATGAGTGTGTGTGAAGGTTGGGGGCAGGGGTGTCCTGGCTCCTCCACCTTCCCCCCAAGCGAAAATCTCCACAGTGGAGTCAGGCGGCGGCTCTCCAGTGAGGATTCCCCCACCTCCGCGTGGGTACACAGGGAGAGGAAGTTTGTGGTTGGCCAGCTGTTAGGAAACACCAGGAAGCCAGTGGCCAGGGCTGTCACAACAGGTGTTTTTTCAGGAAGCGCCTTCCGCACTTGTGGCATGGGGTGGGGTGGGGGTCCGCCATCGGACCGGCTATCGCGCAGGGCTCAACTCTTGGGCTCCAGAAATCCAAAGTAGCACTTTATTATTGAGAGGAAAGGGGAGCAGCTGAGCTCACATCCTCTCAGGACCTGCCGAAGGCTGGGGGATCACTAGATATAAGTGGTGTCGTGCTGGGGACCCACGTTCGACTCCGCGTCCTCATCGTCGCTTTCCTCATCATCACCGGCGTCGTCTGCATCCGCGGTGGGCGCGTTGAGGACCACCACGTCAGCTTCGGCTCCGATGTCCTCACCGAACCACACGGCCTTGTACCCGCTTTCCGGCCGCCGCTCCTTGGTCAGGATCGATCTCACAGCCGAGGGGCTATCCCCAGCCCCCACAGCTGTAGGAGAGTCTGGGATATGGGAACGGCTGAGGGTCTCAGGGCTGGGGGGTGCGGAGATAGGGGACACAGGGCTGGGGGGCGCTGGGGGTGGCTCTGCAGGTTCAAGGTCTGACTGTGACTCTGGGTCAGGGGTGGTATCCCAGCTGGCCTTTTGGTCTGGGAGGAAGGCCTGGTTGTCAAAGCTGCTGTTCTTGTCCTCCTAGGAGTGCAGCGAGAGCATCATTAACTGTGCTGACTCCCACGAGACTCGACTCCTTCCCACCCAAGGCTTCCACTGGCTGCCTGCACACCCATCCTAGCCACTTCTGCCAAGTCCTGGTTTCCCCAGCTCTTCCCCATCCCTTCCCTCCAAAGTTTTCCTATTTTCATTTCCAGCCTCTGGCTGGTCGCTTTTCTACCCTGCCCAGTGCCCCGTCCATCCCCAGCCAGGCCCTCACCGAAGCCCTGCCAGAGCAGCAATGGAACCGGTGACTGTAGTGTTTATGGATGAGGATGAACAGGCAGATGAGAGTTATCAGTAGCAGGCCACCCAGCACCCCACCCAGCACGGCCATATCCACCGTGGAGAAGTGCTGGCCATTGCTGTCTTCCCCAATGCCGTCTTCTCCTGGTATCCCTGCCCAAAGATACAAGGACCACTTAACTGTTGTGTACACCCTAAGAATTCCCCTCACCAATCTGGGCCAGATAGGGGTGCTGCAAATATAAGCCAGGCCTGGCCTGACCTCCAGAGCTGAGGTTCTGAAGAGTGGATGCTACTGACTCCACCAGAGAGACCACATGGGGATACCAAGGTTCCTGGGAAACCAGGCTGCTGCAGGGAGGGGTGGCATGGCCCCAGATACACTGTAAACAGCTGTAGTGAGCTTGGTCTTACGAGCCTCAGCTTCTGTTTTTTTTTTTTTTTTTCTTATTTTTTTCATTCTACACATGTGCCACCTTGTGCATCTGGCTTATGTGGGTCCTGGGGAATCAAACCTGAGTCCTTTGTCTTAACAGGCAAGCGCCTTAACTGCTAAGCCATCTCTCCAGGCCCTCCACTTCTGTTTTGATTTTTTTTTGGGGGGGGCTTTCAAGGTAGGGTCTCACTCTAGCTCAGGCTGACCTGGAATTCACTATGTAGTCTCAGGGTGGCCTCGAACTCACTGCGATCCTCCTACCTCTGCCTCCTGAGTGCTGGGATTAAAAGTGTGCGCCACCACTCCCGGCTGTTTTGATTTTTTTTTCCTTTGGTTTTTCGCGGTAGGGTCTCACTCTAGCTCAGGCTGACCTGGAATTCACTATGTAGGTGGCCTCTAACTCATGATCTTCCCACCTCTGCCTCTCAAGTGCTGGGATTAAAGGCGTGGGACACCACGCCCGGCTTTCCACTTCTGTTTTGATTAGGAGTTGCACTTAGATCAGAAGCAAACTCAGCGATCTTTGACAGGGTTTCCAGATTACCCTCTGCCACAGAAGTCTGTCTAATACAATTGCCTCTGGTGACTGACTTCCCTCCTGTGGGACAACCTGGCCCCTCCTGACCATGCAGGACTGTATGGACACACTTCAGGGTTAGTGTGAAGAATTCTCAATGGGAACCTCCTGGAGCCAGACCTGCTGCTTTTAAACCCTCCAGGAGCCGGGCGTGGTGGCACATGCCTTTAATCCCAGCACTTGGGAGGCAGAGGTAGAGGGATCCTTGTGAGTTTGAGGCTTCCCTAAGACTACATAGTGAATTCCAGGTCAGTTTGGGATAGAGTGAGATCCTACTTCAAAAAAACAAACAAACAAGGGCTATAGAGATGGCTTAGCGGTTAAGGCGCCTGCCTACTAAGCCCAAGAACACTGGTTCCAATCTCCAGGTCCCACGTTTAGCCAGATGCAAAGTGACGCAAGGGTGCAATGCCGCATTTGACCACAAGGGGGCGCACACATCTGGATTTCATTCACAGCAGTTGAGAGACTGCTGGCATGCCCATCTCTATCTGTCTTCCTCTCCCTCTCTCTGTCTATCTCTGTGTCTCTCTCCAAAAATAAATAAAATAATAAAAAAAAAAACAAGGACTGTAGAGATGGCTTAGCGGTTAAGGCGCCTGCTTCCTAAGCCTAAGAACGCCGGTTCCAATCTCCAGGTCCCACATTTAGCCAGATGCAAAGTGACGCAAAGGTGCAATGCCGCACTTGACCATAAGGGGGCACATGCATCGGGATTTCACTCGCAGCAGCTCAGAAGCTCTCTGTCTTCTTCTCCCTCTCTCTCTGTCTCTGTGTCTCTCTCCAAAAAATTAAAAAAAAAAAATAATCACTAAAAAATAAACTCTAAGACTCTGTAGGAAACCCATTTACCCATTTGGATAACACCATGTCCAGTAAGGGTGCTCACCCACAGGTGATCCTCCCCATCTTCCTGTGAGGCCTCTGGGTATGCTGAGCACCCCAGGGCCTGTAAGCCCAGACTAGCTTTTAAGGTTGGCATTAAGCTCCTCCTCTTCTTGCCTCTGCCTCCCAAGTGTTAGGATTATAAATGTGTGCCACCACACCCAGCTTTTTGTTGTTTGAAGCAGCATCTCAATGTCTTGCCCAGGCTAGCCTTGAACTCTTGGGCTCAAGCAGTCCCCCTGCCTCAGTCTCCCCAGTAGCTGGGACCACAGGCATGCACTACTACATCCAACCATACAAACTTAATTTCCATCTTGTGTCTCCCCTAATTACTGGAGGGGTGCTCCTACCTTAACATCCTAAATATAGACTGTCTGGGAATTGGGGGGCTCACTAGATCTAGAATCTGCCTTTACCCCCAATATCTTCCTCAATTCACCTCATTGCGACTCCTGGGCCTATCTTCCTCTGACTAGGAACAGAGTCCCTGGGGTTTTATGGTCAGAACAGGCTAGGCTGGGTGGACCTTGTCCTAGCAGGTATTCCTGGACCCCACATCTGGAGTTAAGAAGGGGGAAAATAGCCGGGCGCGGCTTTAATCCCAGCACTGGGGAGGCAGATGTAAGAGGATTGCCATGAGTTCAAGGCCACCCTGAGACTACATAGTGAATTCCAGGTCAGCTTGCATTAGAGCGAGACCCTACCTTGAAAAACCAAAAAAAAAAAAATTTTTTTTTTTAATTTAAAAAAAGGTGAAAATGACTAAAGCAAGCGGGATGGGGTCTACCTGAGGGTGAGGGGCTCCTGCTGGACACAGTGGTTGTTGGCTGAGAGGTTCCTGGTTTTGGGGTCTGAGTTGAGCCCCCATCAGGTGTGGCTGGCTGGAGGGAGGTGCTGGTTCCCTCAGTAGGGGCTGTGGGCTGGGAGGTGTCCTGGTTTTGGGGTCTGAGTTGAGCCCCCATCAGGTGTGGCTGGCTGGGGGGAGGTGCCGGTTCCAGCGGTGGGGACTGTGGGCTGGGAGGTGTCTGGTTTTGGGGTCTGAGTTGAGCCCCCATCAGGTGTGGCTGGCTGGGGGGAGGTGCCGGTTCCAGCGGTGGGGACTGTGGGCTGGGAAGTGTCTGGTTTGGGGCTCTGTGATGAGCCCTCACCAGGTGTGGCTGGCTGGGCAGAGGTGCCGGTTCCAGCAGTGGGGGAGGACTCAGATGTGGGCAAGACAGAGGCAGGTGGCCTTAGAGTCGTGCCTGAGGGTGGGAGAGAGCCAGGGCCTCCCCCAGAGCTGGTCGAGGTGGGTCCCTGAGAGGTCCTGGGGGCTTCCGAAGTGCTGCTTGAGGGCCCTGTTGTTCCTCCAGGTTCTGGGGACGGTGGGGACTCTGGAGGACCAGCGACAGAGCTTGTCTCTACCCCTCAACATACCTGTCCCAGAGGAAGAGCCACCCTGTTTGGGGGACCCCAGGCACTCACCTGTGGAGGGAGGCTCCAGTTCTGATACACGAATCTCTGCAACCGTGGTTGCTGTGTATGCAGTGACGGTATTGTTGGCTTCTACCTGGGTTGGAAAGGGGTCTGGTCCCTCCCGAGCTCCTCTTCACACCCCTACCCTCACTTGTGCCCACACCCCCTCCCCCACCATCCCTGCACCTCTGCATAGAAGACCCTTGCATGCTGTAGAGCCACGGTGGTCAGCACGGTCTCCCCATCCATCTCGAATTCTGAGCAGTTGGTGATTCGATATGTGATGGCCGAATTGAGTTCCTGGGTGTGGCTGCAATGAGTCCTGGGACTGGGTGCCCTACTATTCATCCCAAGCCACCCACATAGAGAGAGAGGAAGCCAGGTAGACCCAGGATTCAAGAGTGACCACGGAGCTCCTGGTGGGACAGGAGGGGACTATGTACCGGGAAATCTGGGTCCACGGCCTGGATCTTCAGAAGCTGAGAGGGGGAGGCTGCGTCCTTGACGGCAGTATAGGCCCCAGAGCCAAGGGCCACAATACCACGGTACTGTCTCTGAGTGAACTGGGGTGGGTTTCCATTGTCAACACGGGCCTCCACGGTGACCTGAGTCACTGAGTAGCGGGCCCGATCTGCCTGTTCAGCCTGGGGAGTCAGGGGGTGTAGACATGAGCTATGCCACCATCAGTGGAGCTGAGGTTTCAGCCAAGGTTCAGAAGAGACTCTGGCCAGGACACTCATCCTCCACCTAGTACTAGTACTCACCTTGACCAACAGGGTGAAGGTCATGGGGCTGGAGACAATCTTGGCCATGGTGAGATTCCCAGAGTCTGCATTGATGGTGAATGTATCATTTGTGTTTCCTGAGAGAATGTGGGGTGCAGTTTAGCCAGCTGGGCCCCTCTGCTGTGGAGTCTGGGTGCTGGGGGATTAGCCCTTACTCACCTCCTATGATGCTGTAGATGATGTCTTGGTTGATGCCCTGATCTCCATCCACAGCATAGATGGGACCAGGTTGTAAGATGAGAGGAAATGGCTGTGGAGATAGGGACATTATGGGTTTGGGTGGCCCCAACTCTGTTTTTCCTGCTGCCCCTCAAAGTCTGAAATATTGATTTAGAGCACAGCGGAGGTGGGAGAACAGTGCCTGCCAGGAACAGAGCTCCAGGTGTGACAGAACTTAGGGCTTCCTTAGATCTCTTACTAACAGGTTTATTTGACCATGCTGTAACTGTCAGGGCAGTAAACACTTAGAAAGAGAAGGTTCAAGCGGGGTGTGGTGGCGCACACCTTTAATCTCAGCACTCAGGTAGGAGGTAGGAGGATTGCTGTGAATTGGAGGCCACCCTGAGACTACAGAGTGAATTCCAGCTCAGCCTGGGCTAGAGCGAGACCCTACCTTGAAAAAAAAAAAAAAGGGAAGGAGGGAAAGTTCACAGGGTGGCCTCAGTGTGAAGCTTGTGGTAGCCCTGATCTGGCCTCACCTGCCCAGAGGCATCTCTGGCCCCAACGGTGACCCTTAATCTGAGCAGAGAAGCAGCTATCCCTCAGGAGCCCACGCCTGCCTCTATTATCCCTGCCTGCAGTTCCTACATCTTGCAATGGCCTCAAAGGACTCACTTCTCACTGATTTCTGTCTGACCCTGGACAGCCCTACCCCTCATTACCAGTCTTTGTCCTGTGGGGACTACCCCATGGTACTGGGCCTGGATGCAGATGTAGCCATCTGAGAAGGAGCAGGGCAGGAACCAGGGGGCACGTAGGTCTGCGGGCACCACCTTCAGAACCAGGGTAGCGGTAGCTGTATGGCTGGGTTCTGCCGCATCCTCCCAAGTGTCCTGGAATAGCCAATCCCTTCCAGGTCAGGCCAAGAGTGGCGTGGACAGGGCCTGGAGTGTCCAGAACGGGATAGGCGTGGTCTGCTCACCCGCACCAACAGCTGGAAGGTCATATTCTGCATTTTGAGGAAATCCAGGGAACGGTCTAGTTTCAGGGCAGGGCGATTTGCCCCCATCAGGGAGAAGAAGCTGCTGGCACCCTGGGGAGGATGAGGAGGGTACAGCCTGAGACCTGGAAGGTGGGACTGGAGGCATCAGAAGGAAGGGGTCAGTGCTGGAGGGAGGGGTGCTGGGCAGTACTGACAGGGGTTACTTCCTGGAGGGTATAATACAGGATGTCATCTTTGTCGCGATCTGTGGCCTGCAGGTCTGCCTCAGGGATGACCACTGTGTTCACTTTGGTGTCCTGGGAATGGAGAGGAGGTTGGTCCAGCTATGATAGTGGCTTCTGTGCACAGATACCCATGAGAGAGCCACCCAGCCACTAGCCACTCTGTGCCATGCGTTTCCCATACCCAGGAGACACCAACTCTGGGTCCGCTGGACTCACCTCTGCCACGTCTTGCTCCTTAGTCTTAAAGGGGAACTCTGGGGCATTGTCATTTACATCCAGGACAGCCACGAACACCCTCAGCTGTGTCACCTGCAGAGGGTCACCAGCCTATTGCTTTTGCCCTATAGTTAGCACCTGGCTGAGGAGCTAGGCTCTAAGGCCCTCGTTGCTTATTTATTCTTTCATTGGTTCACTCATTCGTTCATTCATTCACTCTGTTGCAATAATGCCCACAATGTAGGACCTGTGAACTCTTGTTATTATGAGAGACTCAGACTTTTTTTTTTCAAGGTAGAGTCTCACTCTGGCCCAGGCTGACCTGGAATTAACTATGTAGTCTCAGGGTGGCCTCAAACTCACGGTAATCTTCCTACCTCTGCCTCCCAAGTACTGGCATTAAAGGCGTGCGCCACCACGCCTGGCGAGACTCAGACTTTAAAAATATAAGTTATGGGGGCTGGAGAGATGGTTTAGCGGTTAAGAACTTGCCTAGGACCCCGAGGCTTGATTCCCCAGGACCCACATAAGCCAGATGCACAAGGTGGCACATGCATCTGGAGTTCATTTGCAGTGGCTGGAGGCCTGGGCACACCCATTCTCTCTTATCTATCTGCCTCTTTCTCTCTCTGTGTCTGTCGATAGTAAATAGATAAATAAAAATAAACAAAAAGTAAATTATGGGGCTAAGAAGATGGCTCTGTTGATAAAGCGCTTGCTACACAAGCATGAGAACCTAAATTCAGGTCCCCACAATGGCAACACTTGCCTATAATTTCAGTACTGGCGAAGCAGAGACAGAAGGATCCCTGGGGCTCACTGGCTAGTCAAATTGGTGAGCTCCAGACCAATAAGAGATCCTGTCTTATTGGAGAATTGAGAAGGACACCCTGATTTCAAGCTCTCCACACACACACATGCAAAAACACATGCACATACACACACATTAAAAAAATAATAATAACCGGGTGTGGTGGTGCACACCTTTAATCCCAGCACTCAGGAGGCAGAAGTAGGAGGATTGCCATGAGTTTGAGGACACCCTGACACTACAGAGTGAATTCCAGGTCAGCCTGGGCTAGAGTAAGACCCTACCTCGAAAAAACAAAACAAAACAAAAATAATAATAAACTGGGCATGGTGGCTCACGCCTTTAATCCCAGCACTCTGGAGGCAGAGGTAGAAGGATCACAGTGAGCTCGAGGTCAGACTGAGACTACATAGTGAATTCCAGGTCAGCCTGGGTTCTTAGAGTGAGACCCTACCTCAAAAAAATCAAACAAAACAGGAAATAACCATAAGTGTAAAGTATGGCAGATGGAGAGAAATAAGGCAGGTCCTAGGGATGATACGAGCATAATATCAAATGAGGAAGGAAATGGCTTAGTGGTTAAAGGTGCTTGCTTGCAAAGCCTACAGGCCTAGATTCAGTTCCACAGCTAGACACACAAAGTGACACAGGTGTCTGGATTTTTTTTTTTTTTTTTTTTTTTTTTTGCAAGGTAGGGTCTCACTCTGGTCCAGGCTGACCTGGAATTAACTATGTAGTCTCAGGGTAGCCTCAAACTCTCAGCGATCCTCCTACCTCTGCCTCCCGAGTGCTGGGATTAAAGGCATGCGCCACCACGCCCGCTGTGTCTGGATTTTATATGCAGTAGAAAGAGGCCCTGGGGTGCTTATATTCTCTCTCTCCCTCTCACAAATAATAAATAAATAAATAAATAAATAAATAAATAAATAAATAAATAAATAAATAAAATAAAAAGATGTGGGGTGTGGTGGTGCATGCCTTTAATCCCAGCACTCAGGAGGCAGAGGTAGGAGAATCGCCCAAGAGTTCAAGGCCACCCTGAGACCACATAGTGAATTCCAGGTCAGCCTGGGCTAGAGTGAAACCCTACCTCAAAAAACCATAAATAAATAAATAAATAAAATGAAAAGGAAAGGAAAGAAAAGAAAAAAAAAAACACAAGTCTTCAAGAGAGAAAAAAGAGCCTTCAGGTTAAAGTTAAAATCAGCTGGGACTAGAGAGATGGCCTAGCAGTTAAGGCACTTGCCTGAGAAGCCTAAGGACTGAGGTTCAATTCTCTAGGACCTACGTAAGCCAGATGCACAAGGGGGCACATGCATCTGGAGTTTGTTTGCAGTGGCTGGAGGCCCTGGCGTGCCCATTCTCTCTTTCCCTTTCTCTCTTAATATATATATTCTCCCTCTCTCTCAAGTAAGTAAATACATAAAATATAAAATCAACCAGCTTTTTCCCATGGCCTATGCATGGGTCCTAATTCAACAAAAAATTGAGAAAGACCCTTCTTGCACTTAGGGGAGAGAGAAAGCAGGTGGATGTGACATAGCCAGGTCCTAGAGGACAGAGAGAAGCACTGTTCTCTCCCCAAAATACAGGTGTCAAGATTTCTCTCTCAAGTAAGTAAATACATAAAATATAAAATCAACCAGCTTTTTTCCCATGGCCTATGCATGGGTGAATTCAACAAAAAATAGAAAGACCCTTCTTGGATTCAGGGAGAGACTCTGGTTGTAGCCAGGTCCTAGAGGACAGAAGAAGCAGCTGTTCTTTCCTAATGTGACAGGTGTCAAGACCGTGTTGTGTTTGTGTTCCCAGGGCCTTATTACCACTGGCGACACCAAAATAGAAGGTTTTTTTTTTTTTTTTTTTTGGTTTTGCAAGGTAGGGTCTCACTCTGGTCCAGGCTGACCTGGAATTAACTATGTAGTCTTAGGGTGGCCTCGAACTCTCAGCGATCCTCCTACCTCTGCCTCCCGAGTGCTGGTAGAAGGGTTTTTTAATGTATGAGAGACGTTGGTGGCAGGGTTATAAAGGTTGCCTACAGTGGAGCTGAGAGTGTGTGAGTCTGCCATTTCTGCAAATTTTCTTTAGTACACAGCTAAAAACATGAGACAGGCTGGGGACTAGGTTGGGTGGGTGAGGGTGGGAGTGCAGTGCCGAATAAAGGAGTGGGAAGTCCCCCTAAAGAGGTAGTATCTTCATGCTGACCTGAGAAGGCAACAGGGATGTCCACACTAGATTGGCATCTCACCCAGCCTTGTCTACTATAGCTATGAACTTGACTTTGATTCCTAGTAAGGCAATATGGAAGCTCTGGGCAGGGTGGAGGTTATGTGTATACCTCTGAGGACTTATCATATGAAAGGGGACTGAGAAGGGTCAAAAGGAGAACAAGCAGACCTACTGGGAAGTTCCAGGAAAGAAGCTGTTGGCCAAAGCACTGCTGGAATATGGACATGCCATAAATAAATAAATAAATAAAATGAAAAGGAAAGGAAAGAAAAGAAAAGAAAAAAAAACACAAGTCTTCAAGAGAGAAAAAAGAGCCTTCAGGTTAAAGTTAAAATCAGCTGGGACTAGAGAGATGGCCTAGCAGTTAAGGCACTTGCCTGAGAAGCCTAAGGACTGAGGTTCAATTCTCTAGGACCTACGTAAGCCAGATGCACAAGGGGGCACATGCATCTGGAGTTTGTTTGCAGTGGCTGGAGGCCCTGGCGTGCCCTTTCTCTCTTAATATATATATATATATATATATATGTTCTCCCTCTCTCTCAAGTAAGTAAATACATAAAATATAAAATCAACCAGCTTTTTCCCATGGCCTATGCATGGGTCCTAATTCAACAAAAAATTGAGAAAGACCCTTCTTGGATTCAGGGAGAGGTGGACATAGCCAGGTCCTAGAGGACAGAGAGAAGCAGCTGTTCTTTCCTAATGTGACAGGTGTCAAGACCGTGTGTGTGTGTATGTGTGTCCCAGGGCCTCGCCTATGCTCCACCACTGAGCGACACCCAAAATAGAAGGTTTTTTTTTTTTTTTTTTTTGGTTTTGCAAGGTAGGGTCTCACTCTGGTCCAGGCTGACCTGGAATTAACTATGTAGTCTTAGGGTGGCCTCGAACTCTCAGCGATCCTCCTACCTCTGCCTCCCGAGTGCTGGTAGAAGGGTTTTTTAATGTATGAGAGACGTTGGTGGCAGGGTTATAAAGGTTGCCTACAGTGGAGCTGAGAGTGTGTGAGTCTGCCATTTCTGCAAATTTTCTTTAGTACACAGCTAAAAACATGAGACAGGCTGGGGACTAGGTTGGGTGGGTGAGGGTGGGAGTGCAGTGTAGAATAAAGGAGTGGGAAGTCCCCCTAAAGAGGTAGTATCTCCATGCTGACCTGAGAAGGCAACAGGGATGTCCACACTAGATTGGCATCTCACCCAGCCTTGTCTACTATAGCTATGAACTTGACTTTGATTCCTAGTAAGGAAATATGGAAGCTCTGGGCAGGGTGGAGGTTATGTGTATACCTCTGAGGACTTATCATATGAAAGGGGACTGAGAAGGGTCAAAAGGAGAACAAGCAGACCTACTGGGAAGTTCCAGGAAAGAAGCTGTTGGCCAAAGCACTGCTGGAATATGGACATGGGAAGGTTGGATCTGTGTCTACCTGAGGGGGGCAAATCTGGCCATTGGGAGGACTTTTATTTTATTTTATTTTATTTTTAAAACATACTCCAGATGCATGTGTCACCATGTGCATCTGGCTTAGGTGGGTCCTGGGGAATTTAACCTAGGTCCTTTGGCTTTGTAGGCAAGCACCTTAACTGCTAAGCCATTTCTCCAGCCCTGGGAGGACTTCTGGGAGTTGCTGAGAATCAAAATGGGCTAGAACCGAGTGGGACATGGTGGTGCATGCCTTTAATCCCAGCACTTGGGAGGCAGAGGTAGGAGGATCACCATGAGTTCGAGGCCAGCCTGAGACTACATAGTGAATTCCAGGTCAGCCTGGGCCAGAGTGAGACCCTACTTTGAAAAAGCAACAAAATAAAAATAAAATGGGCTAGGACCAAAATGGGCTAAATAGCTGGCAAGCCAAGGTGCTTCCCCGGTGTGGATGTTACAGGAGGGGTGCAGGGGGTGTCTCAGGGCATCTGCTGTTATGTCCACCACGAGTAGGCTGGGTTTGAGCCTGGAGCTCTGGGCACAGTCTGGGGTGGGGGAGGATGGGTGTGGTCAGTGGAGGGCTGACATGTATAACTTGCCAGGCTGAGGTCAAGTAGAATCCTTCCGGGGGGGCTGAGGACAAAGAAAGTAGGGATGGATGGGGTAGCTAGGGTGGACTCACCACTGTGTTCCCCTTCCTGCACTCCACTTGTGCCTCCAGCAGTGGGGTTTCCTGGGGAATCAGCCAAGGACTCTGTAAATTGCCTGCACTATAGGGAGCATACTGCACCCTCCCCTAGGCTAGAAAAGGTAGGTGGAGGGGAGCAGGTACTCCCCCAAGCTCTCTGTCACCAGAGAAGAGTCTTGGGGACAGCTTCATCTCTTAATGGCCCCACCCTTCAGTGCCAACCTAACCAAGTACTGAACCAGAAGGGCTCCTGGGAGACAGTCCTTAGCCACCCCTCTGAACCTTTTCCAAGGGAAGGGGAGTGGATGTGGCATGGGTCCCCTGGGGGCATACCCCACCCAGCCTGCTGCCTGCACCTCATAATCCGGAGTCACATTGAGAAACAGCTGATTCCCCTGGATCCGAAAGGCAAGGGGAGTGGATAAAGGTCCCAGGACCACGTGCTGGTCCTGTGGGACATAGATGTCCGTCAGGGGTCCAGTCATATTCTTGTTCTCTTCCACTTGAAATAAGGTCTGATTCACAGAGCAGACTGGAAATATACAAGGAAGTCTGTACCTCCCTTGAGGCTCCCAGTCCTACCACCCACCCCTCCCACCCCTGCCCAGTACATACCCTGGGCCTGGGCCAAAGTTACCGGGAGTTGACCAAACAGCATCAAAAACAGCAACAGCAGCAGGGGAGGCCACAGCAGGGCCGGAGCCCCATTGTGGTGGCTGTCACCTAGCTGGAGGGTTCAGCCCGCTTGGTGTCTATGACTGGTGTAGTTCCTGTCTTGGCGAACTTCGCCCCTGCCAGGCACCGCCCCACTTTTATGACCCTTCACGAATGGCCTCTACCAAGGGGACTCCCGCTGGCCGGCACTAGGAGGGGATGTGAGGTCATCAGTCAGTCCCATTCAGTCCAGACATTTGGGGATCAACTGGAGGCTCAGCCCATGGACATCAAACGTAGGGTGTAAAGAATTTAAGGCCTACTTGGGGAATATAGACTTGACAAAGCTGGGAGTCAGGACTGGAGGGAGCTAGGGCAGGACTAAAGGAGTTAGAATGGGGCTTTGGGGATCTGAGGGGTTTAGATCAAGACTGAGAGGACCTGGGGTGGGGATGAAGGGCATAGCTGTTGTTGAGTTGGGGGCCATGGGCCTGAGGATATCTGGGGCAAAGTTGGGGGGAACTAGAGAATGACTGGGGAATCTAAGGCAGTACTGGGCTAGGGAGAGCTGGTTGGGGGAGTGAGGCAGGCGCCAGCAAGGATCACACCCTCTGCTTGACTCCTTTCTTATAATGTCCTTCAAACAAAATTCCTGCAGCCACCTGAGGTTCCCTTGGGACTACCACCTTTCTCTGCTCCAATCCCAAAGGAAAAGGCTCTGTGTCCTAGGGTGTTCCTGCCTGTCCAGGGCACACAGAAATTCCTGAGGGCACTTGGGGCGGCGGAGGGAGTGGAGGGGGGGAGTGACAAGGCCTCAGTGACGGGATACAGATGATGGCCTTTCACCGCTAGTATCTGACAGCCCACTGAAATCCTGGTGAGGGCCTTCAGTCCAGGGCCCCCACCTGCTCTACTCCTGTTTTTCTTCACCCCCAAATTTTCAGCCCTCTGGAGAGGTCACTGAGTAGGGCCAGGAGAGTGGTAGTGGGTGTTGTAATGAGAGGGGAGAGCAGAGTCCTTCCCATACCAGTCCATTTAAGGATGCTTTGCATGCCTGAAAGCTTGCCAAAGTGTCCTGGCCTCTGCCCAGGCTGAGCAACCCCTGTCTCAGTCTCCTCACCCTTGGATGCACCCACATACCACACACTCCCATAGAAACCACAGGGCTGAACTGAGGCCACATGGATGTGGAGCCACGGTGTGCTCTCAGGTCCTCCCAGGACACCTTCTCTGCTCTGCCAAGCATCCTCTACCCTCTACACGCACACCGACTTGTATGGGCCCAGCAATGGGACTGAGAGGGATACTCTGAGCCCTGGGAAGTTTGCTAAGTGGACCAAAGAACAGGGTGGGGTGATGGGGAGTTCAGCTGGAGGAAGGTAGTGTCCTTAATGTCATAAATAAGGACTAAGCGCCTCAGCTGGCCAAGTTCAAAGGGCAGCTGGGTGTGGTTCCAGTCCTTGCATAGAGTGGATGAGCCTTCCCCCACCTGCCAGCCCCACTGAGCTGGCGTTGCCTCCATTCTACCAGACTTCACACCCATGGGCTAGAAAGGCCAATCTTAATTCCTTCTTTATTGATGCTAAGGACACCCTCTTCTCCCCCTCCAGCCAGGCCCCTGAACCATCTTCCTCCTCATCTGGGCTGCCTGGTTGCTTTGGTCCACTCTGAAACAGCAAAGGCAGATCTTGGTCCAGGAGGCAGCCAGGGAGACCAGGCGTCATCCAAGGGAGGCCTGAGGGGCAGCCTGCAGAGACAAGCTATTAGAGACTAGAGCCAGAGCACACACCTCCAATCCCCACCGAATCCCCACCTGTGAAACTGGCAGGTTAACCAGGGGACCCCAGAGGACAGGAAGGATCTTTGAGGAGTGGAGTGGGGGGATGGCGAAGAGAAGGGAAGTGCTCACCGGGCCTGCGGGTTCGGGTTCGACCATAGCAGGCAAAGCTGACCCTCTGTGGGCTTAGACCAAGCAGAGCTGTTCTCTGGGCTGTTTTCCGTTTCTTGCTCGCTATCCTCCCACCCCACCCCAAAACAGAATGATTAGTTCTGGTGGTGTTGGGGTGTGGCTCGTTGCTTGCTGGTGGGACTACATGCTAGACCTGTTCCCCCCCCCCCCCAAACTGCAGGTCTCTCTCACCCTCGCCGAGGCCGGCTCACCTGCGCTTCCCCACCAGGCCCTGCAGCAGGCGCTGCAGCCTGGCGCTGTCCTGCAGGCGGCTGAGCTCACTGGTGAACATGCCGTCGGAGTGTCGCTGAGCCCTGGAGAGAGGCGGGGCCTGAAGGGTTAGTGGACGGGGGCGTGGCCAGGGCGAGGCGGGTCTTGGAGGGATGGAACTCACCTGGGGCCTGCCGGGAGCGCGGAGGAGCCCTGAAGCAGCAGCGGCAGCAGTAGCAGCAGCAGCAGCAGTGCAGGCGGCAGCTGGCGCGCCATGGCCGGGGTGCGGGGCGTGTTGAGCGCTGGCTGCCGTGGCTCAAGCCTCGTGCGGTCGCTTTATAGCAGCCCGGGCAGTGGGCGGGGGGCTCCGGCGCCGCCCCGGCTCCGCGCAGCCGGCCGCGCCCCATCGATTGCGAGAAGGTCAGGGCCGCCCCCCCAGCTGTCGTCCGGCCGCCTCCGGTTCCACCGCCGTGTTGGCGCCCCTTAGCTGCCTGGAAGGGGGGGCAGTGCCATCAGCTGGGGCTCAGGGACATCCTGACCCACAGGGGTCAGCGGATGGTGAATTGGGGATGGGCAGAGGGAAGAGCGTGTGGCTAGGCCTCCGAACCCCAGCGCTCATGGGCCCTGGAACTCAGAGCAAGATCCCACCGAAGGGATGCAGATGACTCCAAGGAGGCTGGTGAGGGGCAGGAATTGAGGGGCGTCTATAGAGAAAAGGGGAAAGACCCGGCTCGCGGCACTCCTGCAGGAGTGCCCGTGCAGAGAAATGCCCCAGTGACAGCCCCTTGCCTAGCATGCACCAGGTTCTGGGTTCCAGTCCTTTCACTGCAACCAGAAACAAAACAACAAACAAACAAACAAAAACCCTGGTCTCCTAAAATCCTTAAGACCAAATTACAAACCTAGCAACTGTTATAAAGTAGCAAAACTATGTACCTTTTGTTATTGGGTTTGGGGTTTTCTTTTTTCTTTTTTTTATTTTTCCGAGGTAGGGTCTCTCTGTACCAACCCCAGGCTGACCTGGAACACATTATAGGTTGGCCTCAAACTCACAGCGATCCTCCTACCTTTGCCTCCTGAGTGTTGGGCTTAAAGGTATGTGCCACACACCTGGCAATATGTGTAGCCCAGGCTAGCCTGGAACTCTTGATCCTCCTGATCTGCCTCTTCAGCAATTTCCTACGTGTACCACTACAACTGGAGGGTTTTTCTTGTGTCTTTACTTTAAATTTTGTTTTTGTTTTTTTGGGGGTAGGGTATCATTCCTAGCCCAGTCTGGGCTTGAACTCACAGCCATTCTTCTGCCTGAGTGCTGGGATTAAAGGCATGCACCACCATGCCTGGCCCTTCTTTTCTTTAACATTATTATTATTTTTTTTTTTTTACCATTTTTGTTTTATTTTTATTTATTTGAGAGTGACAGAGAAAGAGGCAGAGAGAGAGAAGAGAGAGAGAGAGAGAGAGAGAGAATGGGTGCACCAGGGCCTCCAGCCACACTGCAAACAAACTCCAGATACATGCGCCACCTTGTGCATCTGGCTTATGTGGGTACTGGGGAATGGAGCCTTGAACAGGGGTCCTTAGGCTTCACAGGCAAGTGCTTAACCGCTAAGCCATCTCTCCAGCCCCTTTTTTTTTTTTTTTTTTTTTTTTTTTTTCAAGGTAGGGTTTCACTCTGGTCCAGGCTGACCTGGAATTAACTATGTAGTCTCAGGGTGGCCTCAAACTCATGGCACTCCTCCTACCTCTGCCTCCCGAGTGCTGGGATTAAAGGCGTGCGCCACCACGCCCGGCTTTTTTTTTTTTTTTTTTTTTTACCATTTTTAAGACAGAGTCTCACTCTATAGCCCAGGCTGCCCTTGAACTCACTTTATTGCCCAGGCTAATTTAGAACTCTCAGCAATGCTCTTACCTCAGCCTCCTAAATGTTGGGATTACAAGCATTACCCACCATGTGCTTTTTTTTCTTTTTCTTTTTCTTTTTAAGTTTTATTTATTTATTTGAATGAGAGAAAGAGGCAGAGGAAGAGAATGGACACCCCAGGGCCTCTAGCCACTGCAAACGAAGTCCGGACACATGTGCCACCATGTGCATCTGGCTTACATGAGTACTGAGGAGTTGGACCTGGGCAAGCACCTTACTGCTAAACCATCTCTCCAGCCACCCTCCCCCCCAAGGTAGGGTCTCACTCTAGCCTAGGCTGACCTGGAATTCACTACGTAGTCTCAGGGTGGCCTCAAACTCTTGGCGGCGATAGTCCTACCTCTGCCTCCCGAGTGCTGGAATTAAAGGCGTGCGCCACCACTGCACAGCTCCTTGTTTTCGTTTTTGATACAGCCCTGTACCCAGGCTGGCCTCCAACTTTTTTTTTTAAATGTCTTCTTCTTTTTTTTAAAAAAAATATTTATTTATTTATTTGAGAGAGAGAAATAGTCAGAGAGAGAGAGAATGGGAGCTCCAGGGATTCCACTGCAAACAAACTCTAGATGCATGAGCCCCCTTGTGCATCTGGATTATGTGGGTCCTGTAGAATCAAACTGGGAAACTGGGATCCTTTTTGGCTTTGCAGGCAAACTCTTTAACCACTAAGCCATCTCTCCAGCCTTTCTTTCTTTCTTTTTTCTTTCTTTCTTTCTTTTCTTTCTTTCGTTCTTTTATTCTTTCTTTCTTTCCTTCTTTCTTTCTTTCTTTTTCTTTCTTTCTTTCTTTTTTTGATGACTTCAAACTATTTTTTAATGTATTTATTTATTTATTTGAGAGAGAGAGAGAGAGGAGAGAAAGACAGAGAATGGGTGTGCCAGGGCCTCCAGCCACTGCAAATGAACTCCAGACACATGTGCCCCCTTGTGCATCTGGCTTATGTGGGTCCTGGGGAATTGAGCCTTGAACCAGGGTCCTTAGGCTTCACAGGCAAGCACTTAACTGCTAAGCCATCTCTCCAGCCCCTCTCTTTCTTTTTTTTCTTTTTTCTTTTTTTTGGTTTTGCAAGGTAGGGTCTCACTCTGGTCCAGGCTGACCTGGAATTAACTATGTAGTCTCAGGGTGGCCTCGAACTCTCAGCGATCCTCCTACCTCTGCCTCCCGAGTGCTGGGATTAAAGGCGTGTGCCACCACGCCCGGCTCTCTTTCTTTTTTAACTTTAAGTTTTATTCATTTATTTGAGCGAGAAAGAGGCAGATAGATTGAGAGAGAGAATGGGCATACCAGGGCCTCTAGCCACTGCAGATGAATTCCAGAAGCATGTACCACCGTCTGCATATGGTTTACAGATTGGGTACTGGGGAATTGAACCTAAATCCTTTAAGTCCTTTGGCTTTGCTGGCAAGCCATCTCTCCAACTTTCTTCCTTCCTTCCTTCCTTCCTTCCTTCCTTCCTTCCTTCCTTCCTTCCTTCCTTCCTTCCTTCCTTTCTTTCACCTTCTTTCTTTCTTTTTATTTTTTTTTTTTCATGGTAGGGTTTCACTCTAGCTAAGTCTGACTTGAAATTCATGCTGTAGTCTCAGGGTGGCCTTGAACGCATGGTGATCCTCCTACCTCTGCCTCTCAAGACCTGGGATTAAAGGCATGCGCCACCACACCTGGCTTCTCTTTATTTTTAATTTATTATTATTATTATTTTTTTGGCTTTTGAAGGTAGGGTCTCACTCCAGCTCAGGCTGACCTGGAACCCACTATGTAGTCTCAGGGTGGCCTTGAACTCACTGTGATCCTCCTACCTCTGCCTCCTGAGTGCTGGGATTAAAGGCGTGCGCCACCACGCCCGGCTATTTTTAATTTTTAAAATTTTTATTTATTTTTATTTTTTGGTTTTTCAAGGTAGGGTCTCACTCTAGGTAAGACTGACCTGGAATTAACTATGTTGTCTCAGGCCTCGAACTCATGGCGATCCTCCTACTCTGTCTCCCGAGTGCTGGGATTAAAAGCGTGTGCCACCACGCCTGGCCTTTTTAATTCTTCTTTTCTTTTCTTTTCTTTTTTAAAAAATTATTTACTTATTTGAGAGGGACAGAGAGAAAGAGGGAGAGAGAGAGAGAGAGAGAACATGGGCTGTCAGGGCCACCTGTCACTGCAAACCTGGGCTGTCTGGGTTTGCAAGCAAGTGCCTTAACTTCTGAGCCATTTCTCTGGCCTACATCATTTTGGGTAGTTTAGGATAGTGTAGAATTTCTGTTCTCCCTGCCTCTGCTTCCACAGTGCTGGGATTACAGGTGTGTGCCACCATTCTGGATTTCTGTGATGTTGGAGTCAACCTAGGGCTTCATGCGTGATAGGCAAGTACTCTACCAACTGAGCCACGTGCCAGCCCTCTTTACTTGTGTTTTTAAAAATAGATACTAGGCCGGGCGTGGTGGCGCATGCCTTTAATCCCAGCACTCGGGAGGCAGAGGTAGGAGGATCACCATGAGTTCGAGGCCATCCTGAGACTACAGAGTGAATTCCAGGTCAGCCTGAATGAGACCCTACCTTGAAAAACAAACAAACAAAAAATAGATACTAGGCTGGATGCTTTAGAACAGTTTTCAGCTTACAGAAAATTTGAACCGAAAATATGGAATACCCTTTTATTTTTATTTATTTATTTATTTATTTATTAGAGACAGATACAGAGAGACAGAGAGAGAAGGAGAGAGAGAATGGGCATGCAAGGGCCTCTAGCCACTGCAAATGAATTCCAGACGCATGTACCACTATGTGCATATGGCTTATGTGGGACCTGGAGACTTGGACCTGGGTCCTTTGGCTTTGCAGGCAAGTGCCTTAAGTGCTAAACAATCTCTCCAGCCCAGGAGTTCCCTTTTGCCCCTCATACATCCTCCACCTAGAGTGTTTTTATTTTATTTTATTTATTTTATTTTGTTTTATTTGTTCTTTTGAGTTATGATTTCACTCTAGCCTTGACTGACTTGGAATTCAGTGTGTAGTCTCAGGGTGGCCTCCAATCACAGCAATCCCCCTACCTTGGCCTCCCAAGTGCTGGTGTGCCAACCCTTTCTCCCTCCCCTTCTCTCTCAGCATGCAGGTAAATAAATAAGTAAAATATTTTAAAAATAGGGTGAAGCCGGGTGTGGTGGCACACACCTTTAATCCAACACTTGGGAGGCAGAGGTAGGAGGATCACCATGAGTTCAAGGCCACCCTGAGACTTCAGAGTGAATTCCAGGTCAGCTTGGGCTAGAGTGAGACCCTACTTCAAAAAAAAAAATATATATATATATAGGGGCTGGAGAGATGGCTTAGCAGTTAAGGTGCATTCCTGTGAAGCCTAAGGACCCAGATTTGATTCTCCAGGTCCCACATAGGCCAGATGCACATGGTGGTGCTGGAGTTCGTTTGCAGTGGCTAGAGGCCTTGGCATGCCCATTCTCTCTCTCTCTCTCTCTCTCTCTCTGTCTCTCTGTCTCTCTCTGTCTCTAATAAATAAATAAAAACAGGGTGAAGGGCTGGAGGGATGGCTTAGCAGTTAAGGCACTTGCCTGCAAAGCCAAAGGACCTCCATTCAATTCCCCAGGACCCATGTAAGACAGATGCACAAGGTGGCGCATGCATCTGGAGTTTGTTTGCAGTGGCTGGAGGCCCTGGCATGCCCATTCTCTCTTTCTCTCTGCTTCTTCCCCCATCAAATAAATAAATAAATAAATAAATAAATAAATAAATAAATAAATAAATAAACGTATATATATATATGAAATATTAGACCATAAAAAATAGGGTGATGAGCCATTGAGGAAGACACTTGATATTGACCTCTGGCCTTCACATGCACATGCAGACACATACAAACACATACACCACTTCCTTTGCACACACAAAGAACTGGATTAGAAGAGCTGGGTGTGTAGGCCTGTGCTCCCAGAACTCTTGGGAGGCAGAGGTGGGAGGAGTGACAGAAGGGAGTTTGGGAGTTTGAAGCCAGCCAGGGCAACATGGTGAGAACCTGTCCAAAACACAACAACAAAAAAACCACCTTAAAAAAAACCACCTTTGGGGCTGGAGAGATGGCTCAGCAGTTAAAGGCACTTGCTTGTAAAGCCTGACTACTTAGCTTCAATTCCTCAGTGCCCACATAAACCAGATGCACAAGGTGGCACATGTGTCTAGAGTTCCTTTTGTGCTCATCTTTCTTCCCCTGCCTCTCTTTCTCTTTGCTTATAAATAAATTAACTGATTTTTTTTGTTGTTGTTTTTTCGAGGTTAGGGTCTCACTCTAGCCCAGGCTGACCTAGAATTCACTATGTAGTCTCAGGGTGGCCTTGAACTCACAGCAATCCTCCTACCTCTGTCTCCCGAGTGCTAGGATTAAAGTCGTGTGTCACCATGCCCAGCAAATTAACTGATTTTAAAAAGAAATCAGTCTCCTTTTCTCCCCCTTTCTTTGCTTGCATGCATCCCTTTCCTTCTCTTCTTCTCTCCCTCTTCTCTCTCGACCCCCTTTTCCTCTCCTCTGTTACAATAAAATCTTACACCCAAAAAAAAAAAAAAAAACAAAAACACCCAGCACTGGAGAGGTGTATTTGTCACCACTGGTGAGCCAGGGTCAGCACAGCAGTACCATTGAAGCATGCAGTTTGTACTGGAGTCCATTCATGAGCTGCACAGCCTGTGGGCTTGGACAATGTAAACAGACAGCATGGGTCCACTTGCTAGAGCATTAAGTGCAGTAGTGCCACAGCCCTGAAAATCCTCTGTGAAACACCTTATTCATCTGCCCTTCAGGCTCCCGAACTTGTCACTGGCTCGAGTAGTTTTGTCTTCTCCAGAGCGTGAGAGATGGAAACATACAGTGTAGCGCCTTCTACTCTGGCTTCTACCACTCAGCGATAAGCATCTACATCTCCTGCAGATCTTTTCATAGTTCATTTCTTTTTAGTGCCCAGAAATATCCAACTGTCTGGATGGACCAGTGTGTTTATCCACTCGCCGACTGAAGGACATCTGGGTTGTTTCCAAGTTTGAGCAATCACGAATAAAGCTGCTATAAACGTGCGTGTGTGCATGTTCGCGTGTGCGTGCACATGCTATAAATGGGGATACAGCACAAGGGTAGAGTGCTTGCCCAGCATGCATGAACTAACTTCAATAACTAGGACTGCCTTCCACACCTCTCAAAAAAAAAAAAAAAAAAAAAAAAAGCCCACACATGCTGGTCTCACCAATGGACCCACAGCAGTGACACTAGAATCAATTTCTGAGGAAATAAAAAGGGAGAAAACAGGCGGCTAATGGGAAGTGGCCTAGGAGAACCATGGAAGTTAGGAAGGAGGCGCTGCTCTACCAGACGGAAGTCCTGATGTACACAAGGTCTCATCTGGAGGATGGTCAGACAGGGAGAGAACGGGCAATGGCACCCACCGCCCAGCAGAGATCACCAGACACTGGGATCAGAGGAGAAAGGGGGCAGGCTCAATTCAAACTCAAATTGTTCTGCCAGTGTGCATGGGAGGGAGGGGGCCAGGAAAAAAGAACAAACGTGTTTCCTTTTTTTTTGTGATTGCTTGTTTGTTTTCCAGGCAGGGTCTCATACTAGGCCAAACTGACCTGGATCTCATTCGGTGGTCCCAGGCTGGTGTACTCACAATGATCCCCCTGCCTCCACCTCCCAAGTGCTGGGATTAAAAGTGTGCACCACTACATCTGGGAAATTTTGGATTCTTTTTTTTGGTTTTGTCAAGGCAGCGTCTTGCTGACCTAGAACTCACTCTAGTCCCAGGCTGGCCTTAAACTCATAGCGATTTGTCTGTCCAAGTGCTGGGATTAAAGGTGTGTATCATCAAACCTGGTAGATTTTTTTTTTTTTTTTTTTGAGGCAAGTCCAACAGACTAGCCTTTTTTCCCCACTTTTTTTTTCAAAGTAGGGTCTCACTCTAGCCCAGGCTGACCTGGAATTCACTGTGTATTCTCAGGGTGGTCTCGAACTCATGGCGATCCTCCTACCTCTGCCTCCCAAGTGCTGGGATTAAAGGCATGCGCCACCACGCCTGGCCCTGGCCATTTTTTGGAGAGAGTTAGACAGAGAGAGGGACAGATAGAGAATGGGTGCGCCAGTGGCCTCTCAGCTGCCATGAACGAACTCCAGATGCGTGCGCCCCCTGTGGGCATGTGTGGCATTGCGCCCTAGTGTTACTTTGCGTCTGGCTAAATGGGGGACCTGGAGAATCCAACAGTGTTCTTAGGCTTAGGAGACAGGGGCCTTAACCCTTAAGCCATCTCTCTAGCCCCCTGGCCTTATTTTTTTTTCTTTTTTTTTCTTTTTCTTTTTTTCTTCTTTTTTTTCTTTTCTTTTTCTTTTTTTCGAGGTAGGGTTTCACTCTGGTCCAGGCTGACCTGGAATTAGCTATGTATTCTCAGGGTGGCCTCGAACTCTCGGCGATCCTCCTACCTCTGCCTCCCGAGTGCTGGGATTAAAGGCGTGCGCCACCACGCCCGGCCCCTGGCCTTATTTTTAATGCGAGAGAGAGAGAGGGGAGAAAGAGAGGGAAAGACAGAATTGGTGTGTTAGGGCCTCCAGCCACTGTAATATAGAGAAAGAGGCACAGAGAGAGAATGGGCGTGCCAGGGCCTCCAGCCACTGCAAACAAACTCCAGATGCATGTGCCCCCTTGTGCATCTGGGCTATGTGGGTCCTGGAGAGTCAAACTGGGATCCTTTGGCTTTGCAAGCAAACGCCTTAACCACTATATGCCATCTCTCCAGCTCCGAATTTTAAATTTTTATATCTTAATTATTTGCCAGATGAGAAGAGAAGAGAGAGAGAAAGAGAATGAATGAATGGGCATGCCAGGTCTTGGCACTGCATCTGGCTTTACATAGGTACTAGGGAATCAAACCTAGGCCTTTAGGTGCAAAGCAAGCACTTTTACCCGCTGAGCCATCTCTTCAACCCAGGTCTTGGAGTTCTAAAAGTAATTTTGGGCCGGGTGTAATGGTGCACGCCTTTAATCCCAGCACTCGGGAGGCAGAGGTAGGAGAATCTCTGAGTTTGAGGTCAGCCTGAGCCTACATAGTAAATTCCAGGTCAGTCTGAGGTAGAGCCAGATCCTATCAGGAAAAACAACCAAAAAAGAAAAAGAAAGAAAGGAAGAGAGAAGAGGTGGGGAGCTCAGTGGGAAAGGCATGAGAGCCTGAGTTCTGACCCCAGCAACCACATGAAACATGTGGTGACCTGTCCAATCCTAGCACTTGGGAAGCAGAGGCAGGCCATCTCTGGGGCAGGCTGGCTAGTTAGCAGAACTGAATCTGAAAGCTAAGGGTTCAAGTGAGAGACCCTACCTGAATAAATAAGGCAGAAAGTGATGGAAGAAGACACCTGATGTCAGCCTCTGGCCTCTACATACTTGTGTACATGCACATACATACACATATGTATAACAGAGAGAGAGAGATAGGCTAGGTGGCCAGACATGGGAATACGTACCTGTAATCAGACAGGAGGATTACTGCAAGTTCATAGCCAGCCTGCTCTACATATGGAGATGCTTTCTCAAAAATAAAAATTAGATCTGGGCATGGTGGCACATGCCTTTAATCCCAGCATTGGGGAGGCAGAGGTAGGAGGATCACTGTGAGTTCGAGGCTACCCTGAGACTACATAGTGAATTCCAAGTCAGCCTGGACTAGAGTGAAACCTTACCTCAAAAAAACAAAAATTAAAAAAATAAAATAAAATAAAAATTAGATAAAGCTGAGAATGATGGTACACATCTTTAATCCACGCACTCAGGAGACAGAGGTAGGAGGATTGTCATGAATTCGAGGCAAACCTGCAACTACATAGTAAATTCCAGGTCAGCCTGGGCTAGAGTGAGACTCTACCTCAAAACAACAACAAAAATAAGATAAAATAAAATAAAATTTAAATTAAAAAAAATAATGGCTGAGAAATGGTTTAGCAGTTAGGGTACTTGCCTGTGAAGTTTAAGAACTCATGTTCTATTCTCCAGGTCCCATTTAATGGAGATGCACAGTGACGCAAGTGCACGTCTGAAGTTTGTTTGCAGTGGTTGAAGGCCCTGGCATGCCCATACTTTCTCTCGAATAAGTTAAAAAAAAAAAAAGAAAAGAAAAGCAAAGAAAAGAAAAATTAGGGAGCTGGGCATGGTGGCACATGCCTTTAATTCCTGCACTCAGGGGGCCTGAGAGCTGACTCAGTGGTTAAGGCACTCGCCTGTAAAGCCTAAAGATCTTGGTTAGATTCCCCCAAACCCAACATAAAGCCAAATGCACAAAGTAGAGCATGGATCTGAAGTCCATTTGCAGTGGCTGGAGGCTTTGGCAGGCCTATTCTCTATCTGCCTCTTTCTCTAGTTCTCAAATAAATAAATAAAATAATTTTTTTTTTTTTTTTTTTTTTTTTTTTTTTTGGTTTTTCAAGGTAGGGTCTCGCTCTGGTCCAGGCTGACCTGGAATTAACTATGTAGTCTCAGGGTGGCCTTGAACTCTCGGCGATCCTCCTACCTCTGCCTCCCGAGTGCTGGGATTAAAGGCGTGCGCCACCACGCCCAGCTAAATAAAATAATTTTTAAGAAAACTCCTTAAAAAAAATAAGAGCCGGGTGTGGTGAAATATGCCTTTAATCCCAGCACTCAGGAGGCAGAGGTAGGAGGATCGCTGTGAGCTTGAGACTACAGAGTGAATTCCAGGTCAGCCTGTGCTAGGGGAAGACCCTACCTCGAAAACCAAAATAAATAAATAAATAAATAAATAAATAAATAAATAAATAAATAAATAAATAAATAAATAAATAGTCAGGTGTGGTGGCACATGCCTTTAATCCCAACACTCCGGAGGCAAAAGTAGGAGAATTGCCATGAGTTCAAGGCCACTCTGAGACTACATAGTGAATTCCAGGTCAGTCTGAGCTAGAGTGAGACCCTACCTCATAAAACAAAAAATAAAATAAAATAAAAATAAATAAACATTAAAAAAAATGAACCTGGGGCTGGAGAGATGGCTTAGTTGTTAAGGTGCTTTCCTGCAAAGCCAAAGAACCCAGGTTCAATTCTTTAGGACCCATGTAAGCCAGATGCACAAGGTGTCACATGCTTCTGGAGTTCATTTTTAGCAGTTGAAGGCCCTGGCATACCTATTCTCTCTCTCTCTTTCTGCCTCTCTGCCTTTCCCTCTCTTGCAAATAAAATAAATAAATTAAATTAAATTTTAAAAAGAGCTGGGCATGGTGACGCATGCCTTTAATCCCAGCACTCGGGAGGCAGAGGTAGGAGGATCGCCATGAGTTCAAGGCCACCCTGAGACTACATAGTTAATTCCAGGTCAGCCTGGACCAGAGTGAAACCCTACCTCGAAAAAAACCAAAAAAAAAAAAAAAAAATTAAAAAGAAAATGAGGGCTGGAGAGATGGCTTAGCAGTTAAGGCACATGCCTGCAAAGCCTAAGGATCCCAGTTTGATTCTCCAGATCCCACGTAAGTCAGCTGCACAAGGGGGCACATGTGTCTGGAGTTCGTTTGCAGTGGCTACAGGTCCTGGCGTGCCCATTCTCATTCTCGCTCTCTCTTTTTGCCCCTCTCTGTGTCTCTAATAAATGAATAAGTAAATAATTTTTTTAAAATGCACCAGGCATCATGGCGCACGCCTTTAATCCCAGCACTTGGGAGGCAGAGGTAGGAGGATCGCCATGAGTTCAAGGCCACCCTGAGACTGCATAGTGAATTCCAGGTCATCCTGGGCTAGAGTGAGACCCTATCTTGAAAAAACAAAATAAATAAATAAATAATAAATAAATAAATAAATGAGGCTGGAAAGATGGCTTAGTAGTTAAGGTGCTTGCTTGCAAAGCCTAAGGACCCAGGTTCAATTCCCCAGTACCCATATAAGGCAGATGCACAAGGTGGCACATGTATCTGGAGTTTGTTTGCAGTGGCTAGATGCCCTGGCATGCCTAATCTCTATCTCTCTCAAATAAATAAATTAAATTTAAAAAAAAAAAGAATCCTAGCCGAGAGTGGTAGCACACATCTTTAATCCCAGTATTTGGGAGGCAGAGGTAGGAGAATTGCTGTGAGTTTGAGGCCACCTTGAGTCTACATAGCAAATTCCAGGCGAGCCTGGGCTAGAGCAAGACCCTACCTTAAAAACAAAACAAAACAAAACAAAATAATACTACTAATAATTAACTGATCATGGTGGTGCACATCTTTAATCCCGGCACTTGGAGACTGTGGTAGGAGGTTTGCCATGAGTTCGAGGTCACTCTGAAACTACATAGTGAGATTCATGTCAGCCTGGCCTAGAGGAAACCCTACCTCAAAAAACCAAATAATAATAATAAAATGAATGTTAGGGATTTTTGTGGATTTATCCTTTTGGACCCATTTCAGCTTGTGTGGTATCCCCTTCAGTTCAAGAGCTTCTCTTCTCTGTTTTCTTCTCTGTAAACTTTCTTAAAAAAATTTTTTTTTTCGAGGTAAGGTTTTGCTGTAGCCCAAGATGACCTGAAATTCATTACGTAGTCTCAAGATGGCCTCAAACTCACAGTAATCCTCCTGCCTCTGCCTCCTGAGTGCTGGGTTTAAAGGTGTGCATTACCACACCCAGCTTATTATTATTATTATTATTTTGGTTTTTTTAAGGTAGGGTTTCACTCTAGCTCAGGCTGACCTGGAATTCACTATGTAGTCTCAGGGTGACCTCGAACTCATGGTGATCCTCCTACCTCTGCCTCCCGAGTGCTGGGATTGAAGGCATGCGCCACTAAGCCTGGTTCAGTTTAAATCTTTAAATACTTTTTAAAAAAATATTTTATTATTTATTTATTTGAGAGACAGATACAGAAATAGGCAGGGAGAGAGAGAGAGAGAGAAAGAATGGGTGCGCCAGGGCCTCCAGCCACTGCAAACGAACTCCAGATGCATGCACCCCCTTGTGCATCTGGCTTACGTGGGTCCTGGAGAAGCGAGCCTCGAACCGGGGTCCTTAGGGTTCATAGGCAAGCGTTTAACCGCTAAGCCATCTCTCCAGCCCCAGTTTAAATCTTTATAATTAAAAAAATTTTTTGCCGGGCGTGGTGACGCATGCCTTTAATCCCTGCACTCGGGAGGCAGAGGTAGGAGAATCGCGGTGAGTTGGAGGCCACCCTGAGACTACATAGTTAATTCCAGGTCAGCCTGGACCAGAGTGAGACCCTACCTCAAAAAACCAAAAAAAAAAAAAAAAAAATTTTTAAAAAGGGGGTCTGGAGAGATGGCTTAGCGGTTAAGGTGTTTGCCTGAAAAGCCAAAGGATCCCGGTTTGACTGTCCCGGACCCACATAAGCCAGATGCACAAGGGGGTGCATGCATATGGAGTTTGTTTGCAGTGGCTGAAAGCCCAGGCGCATCCATTCTGTCTCTCTCACTTTGCCTCTTTCCCTCTGTCAAATAAATAAATAAATAAATAAATAAATAAATAAATAAATAAATAAATATGTTTTTTTTTAGAAAAGGGCTGGAGAGATGCTTTAGTGGTTAAGGCACTTGCCTGCAAAGCCTAAGGACCCATGTTAGACTCTCCCTGTCCCACATAAGCCACATGCACAAAGTGGCTCAAGCATGCAAGATTGCACATGCATACAAGGGGACACATATGTCTGGAGTTCAATTGCAGTGGCTGGAGTCCCTGGTGTGCCAATACTCTCTCTCTCTCTCTCTGTCTCTTGCTCTCTTACAAAAAAGGGGAGGCTCTGGAGAGATGGCTTAGCTGTTAAGGTGCTTGCCTGTGAAGCCTAAGAACTCATGTTCAAATCTTTAAGTCCCATGTAGCCAGATGCACTGTGACTCAAGCAGGCAATGAACGAAAGGGCTGGTTAGTGCGGTGTCTTTGTGAGCTGTGTTTATAATGTCCTTGACCCTTTCTTCCTTTCTCTCTCCCTTGTTCCCTTCCTCCCTGCCTTCCTTCCTTCTTTCTAGTCTCAGGTAACCCAGGCTAGCTTTCAACTCCTGATTTTCCTGTTTTCACCTTCCAAGTGCTGGAATTACAGGTGTGCTCCACCACACCCAGCTCTCAGGTGCCTTTTCTGCACCAATTGAGATGATCATGTGGGATTGTTCTTCATTCCATTAATGTGGTGTATTACACTGATTGAGTTTCATCTGTTGAATCAGCCTTGTATTCCTGAGGTAAATCCTCCTTGATGAGTAATCCTTTAAAAAAAAAAAGTGCCCTGGGATTTGCTGGCTTTTTACTGATTTTTAAAAGAATATTTTATTTATTTATTTATTTATTTATTTATTTATTATTTATTTATTTATGAAAGAGAGAGAGAGAAAGAGGGAAAGAGAGAGAGAGAGAATGGGCCTATGAGGGCCTCTAGTCACTGCTAACGAACTCCAGATGCGTGCACCATTTTGTGCATCTGGCTTACATGGGTACTGAGGAATCGAACCTGGATCCTTTGGCTTTGCTAGCAAGAGCCCTACTGAGAATTTTTACATCTAGATTCAAAATAGGTATTGTAGCTGGAGAGATGGCTTTGTGATTAAGGCGCTTGCCTGTGAAGCCTACGGATCCAGGTTCGATTTCTCAGTACCCACATAAGCCAGATGCACAAGGTGGCACATGTGTCTGGAGTTCATTTGCAATGTCTATTGGTCCTGGTGCATCTATTCTCTCTCTCTCCCTCTCTCTCTTTCCCTCTCTGCCCCCTCAAATAAATAAATAAAATATTCAAAATGGGTATTGTTCTAGTTTCTTTTTCTTTTCTTTTTTTCAGTAGGGTTTTGCTGTAGCCCAAGGCTGACCTGTAATTCACTATGTAGTCTCAGGATGGCCTCGAACTCACAGCAATCCTCCTACCTCTGCCTCCTGAGTGCTGGGATTAAAGGTGTGTGCCACTATGCCTGGCTTGGTGCTTACTTTTTATTTTATTATTATTATATTTGGTTTTTCGAGGTAGGGTCTCACAGTAGACCCGGCTGACCTAGAATTCACTCTGTAGTCCCAGGCTGGCCTCAAAATCACAGTGACCCTCCTACCTTTGCCTCCTGAGTTCTGGGATTAAAGGCATGTGCCACAAACCCTTGTTTTGCTGTTAAATTTTGAGAGTTTTTTTTTTTTTTTTTGAAGTAGGGTCTTACTCTAGCCCAGGCTGATCTGGAATTCACTATGTAGTCTCAGGGTGGCCTTGAACTCATGGCAATCCTCCTACCTCTGCTTCCCCAGTTCTGGGACTAAAGGCATTCCCTACCACGCCCAGCATTGAGAGCTTTTTATATATTGTTTGTTTTTTTTTTTCGAGGTAGGGTCTCACTTTAGATCAGGCTGACCTGGAATTCACTATGTAGTCTCAGGGTGGCCTCAAACTCACAGCAATCCTCCTATCTCTGCCTCCCAAGTGCTGGGATTAAAGGCATGAGCCACCACACCTGGCTATATATTGTTTTTAAAGGCTTTGTATTGTAATCATTATATATACAATACACTTGCTGGACATAACTTTTATTTTATTTATTTATTTATTTATTTGAGATAAAGAGAGGGAGAGAGAGAGAGAGAGAGAGAGAGAATGGGCACACCAGGGTCTCTAGCCACTGCAAATGAACTCCAGATGCATGTGCCACCATGTGCATCTGGCTTATGTCAGACTGGAGAATTGAACCGGGGTCCTTAGGCTTCACAGGCATATGCCTTAACTGTTATGCCATCTCTCCAGCCGAACTTTTATTTATTTTCTGAGGTAGGATTTTGCTCTAGTCCAGGCTGACCTGGAACTCACGCTGTAGCCCCAGGCTGGCCTTGAATTCATAGAGAACCTCCTACCTCAGCCTAAGTGCTGGAATTATAGAAGAGTGCCACTACTCCAGGCTATGGATCATATATATAAAATAAAATATTTATTTATTTATTTGAGAGAGAGAGGCAGACAGAGAGAATGGGTTTACCAGGGCCTCCAGCCACTGCAAAGGAACTCCAGATGCATGTGCCACCTTGTGCATCTGGCTTACATGGGTACTGGGGAATCAAACTCTGGTTCGTAGGCTTTGCAAGGATGCATCTTAACTGCTGAGCCATCTCTCTAGCCCTGGGTATGTTCTTAATGTCATGTCTAAGAATTCTTTGCCTCATCCCAGGTCACAAAGATTTTCTCCCATCTTTTCTTTTATTGTTTTTTGTTTTGTTTTTTCGTTTTTTAAGGTAGGGTCTCGCTCTAGCCCAGGCTGACCTGGAATTCACTCTGTATTCTCAGGGTGGCCTTGAACTCATGGCGATCCTCCTACCTCTGCCTCCCGAGTGCTGGGATTAAAGGTGTGCACCACCACACCTGGCATAATTTTTTTTGTATGTTCTCTATGAACTCACGATCTGCCAGGGACTGTCCTTGACTTTTCTGGTCATCTCTTCAGATGACATAAGAGTCTATAGTGCTGCCTCTGTCTGCAGGCTCTGGACCCATTTTAGCTGAGGCTTCTGTAGTTCAATGTTGACATCAGGTGAGGAGGGTAGCCCCAGACTTGGCCTTTGGAAGGACAGAGAGCCTTTCTGGAGGCCCTCTTCATGCAAGACCTATTGCCTAATATCACCAGATCCGTGCCATCTTACAGGTCAAGGAAGCTGAGGGTAAAAGGGATGTATAACTTGCTTGCAGGCTCAGAAGTGGAAAATAGGTTTGAACACTAAGCCAGCAGCTGGCCTTCCAGGAGGGTGGAGGGTCAAGGAGGAGGGTCTAGGCTGGACCTGGAAAGCAATGGTGACCATTTAAATATTGCCTACACCACTGTCCAGCAGCAACTGATGATGGGAACTGAAGCCAGAGGCTACTGTAGTGAGGAGGGACAGGGGAGTAGGGCCAGCTAGGGCCTGGGTCTGAATCATCTGCCCAGGTGTGGAAGTCAGGAGGGAAGGTGCATGGCCCAGGCGGGCCCAGGGGCAGGTAGGCAGCCCATCCGGAATCATCAGGGAGTGGGGCGCCCACAGCCTGCTGCTTAGCCAGAAGCTCAGCCATTTCCACCCCCTCTCCGCTCCGCCTGGGAAGGGCATTCTCCTCTTCACCAGGTGGACACGGTGGAGGGAGTCGAAGTTTTGCCTAGTCCTCCAAGGTTCCAGAGGAGTAACACTCAGCGGAACGTGGCGGCCTGCAGGCCCCTGGGCTTCTCCCCATTTGGCGGGAAGGAGCTGGCTTGGGTGCCTGAGCGACCCAGATCTGGTGGCTCTCCCGTCGGTTTCTCAGTAATAGATCAGCGCGCTTCCTTCGGATCCTGCATCCTACTGGCCGCTGCTGGGCTTGCTAGTGCCAATCACTTCGCACAACTCCCTGGCAGTTTCCTAGAGTGCAGAAATCCGAACCTCGCAGCAGTGCTCAGGGTGGGCCCCGAGCCCGGGGGGACGGGGGGGCGGGGCGTGCCGTGGGCGGGACTCCGGGGCCAGCGCTTGGGCAGGTCAGCGGAGCTCGGCGCCTGCCGGAGCGCATGGGGCTGGCTTGCCATGGGGAACCGCAGCGCCGCCGACCCGGGTGGGCTGCTGGGCGGTCGCGGGCCGGGGGCCATGGGGACGGGCGCGGGACTAGGGGGAGCCGGGGTGACTGCCTTGGTGGGGGGCGTACTGCTCATTGGCACGGTGCTGGCGGGGAACTCGCTCGTGTGCATAAGCGTGGCCTCGGAGCGCGCCCTGCAGACGCCCACCAACTACTTCATCGTGAGCCTGGCCGCCGCCGACCTACTCCTCGCTGTGCTGGTGCTGCCGCTCTTCGTCTACTCCGAGGTGAGCCTCTGGTGCCCTTTGTCCTTGTCTCCATCCCACTGAGGCCTGGATGCGACCCGGTCTCTAGGACTCTCAGAATCCTTGAGCCCGGGTGTTTCCAGGGGCAGTGGTCCCCTCAACCCTGGTTACCCACTCTCTCCCGCCTTCGTGACCCTCTGTGGGTTTTGTTGTCTGTCCACCGGTTCCCCTACTTTCCGTTAGGTCTCGCTCCTTTCCTTCTCTGTTTTGGTATCTGCCACCCAAGGGAGGCCTCTGCTCCCTTGAGCCGTGGATCCTTGAAAGTGATTTAGCCAGTTAAACCCGTCCCCCTCCCCAGCAGTATTCAACCCTCAGGGGTGCCAGCTGGACGAACAGGCTAATATACAGGCAAGGTGGTATTCAGAAACATCACTGTGGACCACCACCACCAGCCACACATGTGTTTAGCCAGTAGACACCAGCTCACCCCAGGGAAGGAGCCCGAGGCCACCCAGCTGTCAGGCGCTGGGGTTTCTGAGCAGGGTGGAGGCCAGGAAGGCCTGAGCTGCAGGCTGATAGGAGTGGGCTAGATCCTTTTTGAGAAATCTTGAGCTGCCCCAGACCAGGTCTGGCCCTTAGGTGGTCCCGCACCATACCAACCCTTCTCTCTGTCTGGGTTTTGGCCAGAGAAAAGCCGCTTAGGCTGGGCTGGGCACACAATGGCCTGGGCTGTGGGGGAAGGGGAGATGCAGGGTGTCTAAGGTGGTAGGGTGAATCCTGGCACTGGGGCAGAGGCCAGCAGCAGTACAAGGCCACAACTGACCTCGGCTCCTCTCCAGCAGCAGACAGACGTCACCGTAGTGATGACTCTTAAGCTCCTAATCGACCCAAATCAGCGAGAAGGGATTTAGAGGGGGTGTGGCTATATGCTCCTTTGCCCTTGAGTAGGGATACCCTATGCAAAATCCCACACTAGGCCCTGTAAGGTCTTTGTAGAACAAATTTGTACTCAGGACCGTTGTGATGTGAATGCTGCAGCCATTCCCATCTCTTAGTGAAAAGACTTTCTAAAGTTACAGTTGAGGCAGCCAGGATGGAGAGTGTGTGTTGGTGGGAGTTCATGTTTAGGGGCCAAAGGGTCAGGCCTACTCCCCAGGGGCTCCCCTCTAGCACATGGCATCAGATCTCCCAGGGTGGGTCTTCCCCAGGCTTCTCACCTCCTAGCCAAAGGAGACCTGAGCCAGGAGGCAGGTCTATCTACCTCCTCTCCTGGCACCTGGGTGACCAGCTAGGTCAGGGCCGCCCAGGCCATTGGGTGTTCCCAAATGCCTCAGGGACTCACATCCCGTCCCTTCCCCTCTGATACTCAGCCCCTCCTAACACCGAAAAAGTGGGGGTCAGAAAGCCTGCGGCTGGCTGAGGGTGAAAGGTCGCGTCTTGTGTCTCGTTGCTGCACCCCCTGCGTGGTCAGGTCCAGGGCGGTGCGTGGCTGCTGAGTCCCCGCCTCTGCGACGCTCTCATGGCCATGGACGTCATGCTGTGCACCGCCTCCATCTTCAACCTGTGCGCCATCAGCGTGGACAGGTGGGCGCCCTCACCAATCTCATCCTTCCCCACCCCTTTTTCTCCCACCTTCCCCGCTCTCCTCCGCGGCCTCACCGCGCCCGCGTCCCCGCAGGTTCTTGGCGGTGACCGTGCCGCTGCGCTACAACCAGCAGGGCCGGCGCCAGCTGCTGCTGATCGCCGCCACGTGGCTGCTGTCGGCTGCGGTGGCGGCGCCCGTGCTGTGCGGCCTCAACGACGTGCAGGGCCGCAACCCGGCCGTGTGCCGTCTAGAAGATCGCGACTACGTGGTCTACTCGTCCGTGTGCTCCTTCTTCTTGCCATGTCCGATCATGCTGCTGCTCTATTGGGCCACCTTCCGCAGCCTGCGGCGCTGGGGGGCAGCCCGTCGTACCAAGCTGCACAGCCGCGCGCCGCGCCGACCCAGCGGCCCGGGAATGATCGCGTCCGACCCCGCCCCGGGCCCCTGCGGCCCAGACTGTCCTCTCCCCGCACCCGGCCTCCCGCAGAGCCCCAAAGGCCACGGGATGCCTGCACTCGACCTCGCCCAGATCCCCTGCGGCCTCGATTGTCCGCTCCCCGCACCAGGCCTCCCGCAGGGCCCCAGCGGCCCTGGCCCGCCCGCACCCGACCTCGCCGAGGGCCCTTGCGGCCCGGACTGCCCTCTCCCGGATGCCCTTATGGAAGGGGCGCTCACGCACCAGCCCGCGCCGTCCACCCGCAGGAGGCGTGCCAAGATCACCGGCAGGGAGCGCAAGGCCATGAGAGTCCTGCCTGTGGTGGTCGGTGAGTTTCTGCGCTGGGGCCAGGGCTGATGAAGGGGAGAGGGAGGAAGGAATGCCTCAAGAGAGGATGTACGGGACTTACGCCGCCTCACTCCCCACCCCCCAGGGGCCTTCCTGGTATGCTGGACGCCCTTCTTCGTGGTGCACATTACGCGTGCGTTGTGTCCGGCCTGCTTCGTGCCCCCACGCCTGGTCAGCGCCGTCACTTGGCTGGGCTACGTCAACAGCGCCCTCAACCCCATCATCTACACTGTCTTCAACGCCGAGTTCCGCACTGTCTTCCGCAAGGCCCTGCGCCTCTGCTGCTGAGCCGGCCACAGGTGTCCTCCGGGGACAAAGGGACCCTAGACTGTGTGCGGGTGCACACGTGCATGCATCTGATTAAACACATTCCTTCCTAAAATGCCAGTGAAGGCAGTAAGGATGGGCGAGAGGAAGTGGGGCTTCTGAGGAGGGCCTCCAGGTGAGGGAGAGGAGGCTACTGGGGTCCTTTCTCTGCCCCAGGAGCCCACAGCAGCTAGCTTAGTTTCCCTTCAACAAGGGAGTGTGGGGAAATGTCCTGCAGGGAGAGGAGCTCCGCTTGCCCTGAGGGTGGGGCTAGGGAAATCTGGGAATGCTTTGGACCCAGTGGGAAGGCATCCCAGGATCCTATCCAGGCCAGCCCCTGTTCCTTAGAGGACCGGTCAAGTCCTTCAAGGGCCGTTGTAACAAGAAACGCAGCTAGACTGGCCACACACCCCATTTTGGAAGTTTCCTTGAGGTCAGTGTACACAGCCAATAGAAACTTGACAGGAAAGGAAAAGACCTGGGACACTGCCCATGCCCCATCTAGGTGCTTTTTGAAGGAACCCCCATACTTAGCATATCCAGGAAACTTCTTCCCATGTCCAGCATCTGCTGGTTATCTGGTTTAGTGGCCAGTCCGCAGGACAGGTGCAGGCTGGAGGTAGCAGGGCCTGAAGCTGGACAGAGAGCACCAAGGTGCACCTATCCTGGAGACACGGATGCACTAGCCACAGCTCACCCTGATACTTCCTCCCATACTATCATGGGAGAGATGCGGGTCAGGCCTTCAGGAGGAGGCTTTCCTAGTTTGAGGTTACCACATCTGACACAAAGTTCCAGTTCTCTTTTAACGTTGAGAAATTAGGCTGTGGGACCTACAGCTGTAGGCACACCCTCAGTGTGGTAAAATATTCCCTGTAGAAAGGAGGCCATTGCCCAGTACCATGGGGTGCTGCTGTTCTCCCTCCCTCCTCTGAATACTTATGGCCCCCTGCTGGGCCCTCAGCCTCTTCTTTTGCCAGGAAACCTCTGCTAACTTCCCTGTCTAGATTAGCATGGCCTTTACCCCTCATGGCTCCATCTGGACTATGGGTTCATGTCTGTCTACTTGCTGACTGGCAGTCCACTAGCCGGCACAGGGAGTGGAGTCTGAGCTCCTGTGAGCTTTGCCCCAAATGTGTTGGGCCTTTGCTGACCCTTGCAAAGCTCTGCAGACAAGTAGGTGAGGTCAAGGCTTACATGAGAGAGAGAGAGGGAGAGGGGGAGACCAGTGGAAACTTGATACAGCTTGGACTGAGCCCTGAGTGCCAATGCTAAAACCCTCTGCCCATGAGCCTCCGCAGGCTAGCAGGTGAGGTCTTCAGATACACTTGTTCAAGGGAGAAGGCTGCCTCAGTTCCAGATGGTAACTGTCCCCAACTCTCATCCAGACCCATCTTGGTGCCCTAGGACCTTCACAGAAGAGCACCCCAGCAGGCTGTCATGTAGTCAGCAGAAACCTGACTGTTTTCACATTTGGAGAATTCTTCATGGCTGAGGGTAGCTTTACTGGTCCTGTTGGTCCAGTTTCCTGCTACCTTCAGGATGCAAAACCCAGAGTGGCCGGGCGTGGTGGCGCACGCCTTTAATCCCAGCACTCGGGAGGCAGAGGTAGGAGGATCGCCAAGAATTCAAGGCCACCCTGAGACTACATAGTTAATTCCAGGTCAGCCTGGGCCAGAGTGAGACCCTACCTTGCAAAACCAAAAAAAAAAAAAAAAAAAAAACCCAGAGTGGCAGGCCCAACCCCAATGTAGCCACAGCTGTGCTACAAAACCTTGGCAGACTCTTCGTCCAAGCTGGCTGGATAGAGCTAAGGGTTCTGTCTGGCATACGTGCCACCAGGGTCAGCCCTCTACCCACCGGGCTGGTGTAAAGGGGCTCTGTGCTCACCTGCAACAGAAATAAAACCCCAGGTGCCTGATATGCTGTTAAGCCTTAGGGAGAGGACAAGGATTCCAGAGAATCAGGGTCTCCCAGTTCACATCCATGCCCTTCCTCAGGTTACCTGAGGAGTCTCAGGGCTCTGCAATGTGCATTAGAACCTGGCAGGAGTGGGAGCCATTCCAGGCCAGCAGAGGGGACAGGCCTGAGAATTTTCTTTCATGCTGGTAGATATTCACACCTCACAGAAAGTACTTTGGAAGCAGGTATCTGACTCAGGGTAGATTCATCCTAAGCTTGTGGGCAACCACCTAGGCCCTCAATAAGCCTGTACCTCTTTACAATACAGAGGAGTCTCTGTTCTCTGGAGGGTGAAGGGCTGAAGCTTCATCTCACAAGAGCATTTCTGAAAACAGAAGGTTCCAGAATGCGAGTGACTGCTCCTGTAGCAGTGCTTTGTCAGTAGGAGCAGCAAGTCCCATTCCAGGATCAGTCGAGCGCAACACCCAAGTGTGAGATTGCCCCAAAGGCAGCCTCTTCAGTCCTGCTCTTAGGGACAGTGGCCAAGACAGTGTTGGGCAGAGAAGGGAAAGAATGAAAAGATGACCAGGATGGTGTGTGCAGAAGCCCTGGTCATAGGCCAACAAGCTGGTCCCTTCACAAGCATGAAAGTGGCTGCCTGTGGGTGGGGCCTCCTGAGGCCTCAAACTGCTGCCTGGACACCAGCAGAGCTGTGGAAGAGGACCTGAAGCCATGCGTCCTTGCTCAGGCCATAGCATTCACATGGAAACACCTCTACTAAAGGAAGATGGGCTAAAACCTCCCTTCCTGGGGGTTACATACAGACCTGTGGTGAGTGCTGGGCATTGAAGCAGATGCCTGTCACCTCAGAGATTGTCACTCAGAATCAGTGAGGGCTCTGCAGATCTGCATCATCACAGTGGACACATGGTACATACAACCCACACACAATCAGAGCACAGTGGAGGCCTTTAGGCCATTAGCACTGAGTGGCCTCTGCACTGGGCACTCCAGGTGGGGGTGGGGAGTTTATTTACAACTGTATTAACAGATTCAACAGATATGTACACGTGGCGCAGAGCGTACCCATGATCAGGGTTCTGAAAGCACCTTGACAGGTCAGGGCCCTTGGGCTGTGGCAGAGAACCCGTCCTGCAATGCCACCAGTGTTCCCCAGGGTCTCTGGTAGGAGTCATTTCTAAGTGCACAGTAGTTCAGTTTGTGAATAACTTGTCCGGCAAGTTTCTAACCTTCCCATCGCCCCTCTTCGCAGCAGCCCCCACAGTCCTTGGGGCAGAGGGAGGCCTGTGACAGTCTCACGGTAGTGCAGAGAGGGACCTGGCTCAAACAGCGACTTTCTCAATCACACTCTCCTCAACATGGACTTCCTCAGCCTGGACGGTGACGGCTGCCGACTGGCCGCATACATGTTGATGGTCTTTCCAGTCCTGGAAAGAAGGACAACCATGTGAACAGGAAGGACAGAACAGATGGAGATATCACGTGCACAGGGGCTAGGGTGTAGGCCCCCAGCTGGGCTCTGAGTTTCTCCTCCAGAAGTAGCCTGCTTCTTGCCAGCACCTGTACATCACCTACCCCACTGGAGTCCAGCCTGCCTATGCTCTGGGGTTTCAGGGATCAGGTAACAAACATGAACTTAAGAACAAGACTGAATGTGCTCACATATCTCTACCTGACTTTAAAAGAATATCTTTAGAGACGGGCGTGGTGGTGCACGCCTTTAATCCCAGCAACTCAGGAGGCAGAGGTAGGAGGATCACCATGAATTTGAGGCCACCCTGAGATTGAATTCCAGGTCAGCCTGGACTAAAGCAAGACCGTACCTCGAAAAACCTAAATAAATAAATAAATAAATAAATAAATAAATAAATAAATAATATTTTTATTTAGGGGCTAGAGAGATGGCTTAGTGGTTAAAGCTGCAAAGCCTAAGGACTCAGGTTTGACTCTCCAGAACCCATGTAAGCCAGATACACAAGGTGGTGCATGCATCTGGAATTCAACTGCAGTGGCTAGAAACCTTGGCATGTCAATTCTCTCTCTCCCACCTCATTAAAAAAAAAAAAGAAGAAGAAGAAGAAGTCGGGTGTGGTGGCGCATGCCTTTAATCCCAACACTAGAGAGGCAGAGAGGTAGGAGGATCGCCATGTGTTCGAGGCCACCCTGAGACTACATAGTGAATTCCAGGTCAGCCTGGGCCAGAGTGAGACCCCACCTCGAAAAACCAAAAAAAAAAAAAAAAAAAAAAAAAAAAGAAAGAAAGAAAGAAAGGGGGCTGGAAAGATGGGTTAGTGTTAAGGTGCTTGCCTGCGAAGCCTAAGAACTTAGGTTCAACTCCCCAGAACCCACATAAGCCAAATGTACATGGTGGCTCATGTGTCTGGAGTTTGTTTACAGTGGCTAGAGGCCCTGGCATATCCATTTCTCTCTCTCTCTAAAAAAATAATAGGGCTGGAGAGATGGCTTAGCAGTTAAGGCATTTGCCTGCAAAGCCAAAGGACCCAGGTTCGACTCCCCAGGACCCATGTAAGCCAGATGCACAAGGGGGCGTACATTTCTGGAGTTCCTTTGCAGTGACTGGAGGCCCTGGCACGCCCATTCTCTCTCTCTACCTATTTCTGCATCTCTCTCAAATAAATAAGAAATAAATAAAATAAAACAATAGGCATTTAATTAAAAAATAATTTTATTTATTTGCAAGGAGAGAGAGAGAGAATGGGTGCACCAGGGCCTCTTGCCACTGCAAATAAACTCTAGATGAATGTGCCACCTTATTCACCTGACTTTATGTGGGTACTGGGCAATCAAACCTAGGCCGTTAGCTTTGCAAGCAAATGCCACTGAGCCATCTCTCCAGCTCCTCTGCTTGGCTTTGTTTGTTTTTTTCAAGATAAGGTCTCATTGTAGCCCAGGCTGACCTGGAATTCACTATGTATTCTCAGGCTGGCCTTGAACTCACATTGATCCTCCTACCTTCACCTCCCGAGTCCTGGGATTATAAGTGTGCACCACCACGTCTGGCTTTTTTGCTATTAGAATTTAAACAAAAAGCCAGGCTTGGGAGGCTGATGCAGGAAGATTCCCATGAGTTTGAGGAAAAAATGGACTACATAATAAAAACTTTACAAGTGGAAAAAATGTATAGAGCAATATATATATTTATTTATTAATTTTGGTTTTCCAAGGTAGGGTCTCACTCTAGCTCAGGCTGACCTAGAACTCACTCTGTAGTCTCAGGGTGGCCTTGAACTCACAGCAATCCTCCTACCTCTGCCTCCCGAGTGCTGGGATTAAAGGTGCCACCACGCCCGGCTTGAGAAATATATATTTATATGCCACGTGGCTGCTCAGTGATCTAATGTAGATGCATACAGACATGCATGGGAGTAGAAACAAGCAAACCCCAAAGAGAAGGGGTCACCCCTGGAGAGCCATCTTTATGCTATCTCATGTTTCCAAATGTCTCATGATAAAATTGATGGAAAAGACACAAAATCCATAGAGCGGTGGAAGTATGCATCAGGCCCAGACATGCACTGGGCCCCTGGCAGCCACCTGCATAACTAGACTGTTCCCCTGACTGGTGTGAGCCACCATGGGGGGCTCAGGATTATGGGCCCTGGCCAGATACCTATGGGCTTCTATATGCTTCCTTCTATGATGTAAACCTGTGGCACCATGTGTAGAAGCCCAAGGCTCATCATGTCAGTGTCCACCAAGAAGTAGGTCTCCATCCAGGTCTTGAGCAAATGAGAATGTCTTGAAACCTCAAGGGTTTTTGTTTGTTTGTTTTTGTTTTTCAAGGTAGGGTCTTGCTCTAGTCCAGGCTGACCTGGAATCCACTATATGTCTCAGGATGGCCTCAAACTCCCAGCCTCCTGAGTGCTGGGATTAAAGGCAAGTGCCACCACGCCTGGCATTGATATCTTAAGTTTTTTTTTTTTTTGGCATGCCAGGGCCTCAGCCATAGCAATAGAACTCTGCTTATGCCACACCTAGTGGGCATGTGCAACCTTACACTTGCATCATTTTTGTGCATCTGGCTATCTGGCTTATGTGGGATCTGGAGAGTTGAACATGGGTCCTTAGGCTTCACAGGCAAGAGCCTTAAACACTAAGCCATTTCTGTAGCCAGAAACCTCAAGTTTTGAATTAGAAACAAACTACTTGACTAAAAAAAGGATCCAGACACACAGAGAAAATTGCTGCATCTGGGGCTTGTCTGGGAATACGCGGCACAGACCAAGGAGACAGGTGCTGACAATGGGTAACTTTCTTAAACAATCCAACTCAGGGCATTTCAGATTCTCCATAGTGAAGGCTAAAAGGCCTGGCACCATGGTGGCAAAATAAATATACCTGGTAGCCCTTGGCAGGGGACCAGGCCCTATTGTGTGGGGAATATGACGGCATCCTATTTGGAGCATGTGTGTGGTAATAATACAAGACATCCATGATCCAAAATCCTTCTGGCTGATGGCTTCAAGTACACACAGCACATACTGCAGGCACCTGCATATCCAGGTGTGTGCTTACGTAGCTTGTGTGTATAATGCGCAGACTTAAATGATTCTTTCATGTATACACCAAGCCCAGAATAATTCAAATTTAAGATCAGTATTACTTTAAAAAAAAAAAAAAAGAGAGAGAGAGAGATCGAAAGAATAGGTGCGCCAGGGCTTCCAGCCACTGCAAACGAACTCAGATACATGTGCCACCTTGTGCATCTGGCTTACATGGGTCCTGGGGAATTGAACTGAGGTCCTTTGGCTTTGCAGGCAAGCACCTTAATGGCTAAGCCATCTCTCCAGCCCTAGTATTACTTTTGTTTGTTTGTTTATGCTTTTTTTTTTTTTTTTTTTTTGACTTTTTGAGGTAGAGTTTCAGTCTAGCCCAGACTGACCTGGAACTATGTAGTCTCAGGGTGGCCTTGAACTCATGGCGATCCTCCTACCTCTGCCTCCCAAGTGCTGGGATTAAAGCCTGGCTGTTTGTGTTTTCTTGAGACAGAAAGAGAGAGAGAGAGACGGGAAGAGGCAGAGAGAATGGGTGTGCCAGGGCCTTTTCACCTGCTGTGAATGAACACCAGGTGCGTGTGCCCCCTTGTGGGCATGTGCTACATTGCGTGCTTGTGTCACTTTTGCATCTGGCTATACGTGGGACCTGGAGATCCAAATGAATGTTCTTAGGCTTCGCAGACAGGTGCCTTAACTGCTAAGCCATCTATCTAGCCCTGCATGTTTGTTTTTTTGAGGTAGGGTCTTGCTTTAGCCCAGGCTGTCCTGGATTCATTATGTAGTCTCAGGCTGGCCTTGAACTCATGGCAATCCTCCTACCTTTGCCTCCTGAGTACTATAGGATTAAAGGTATGTGCCACACTGTAAGCCTTAAGTTTGGCCAGCCAGGCCAAATGAGACAACGGATACAATAGTGGCATGTCTGTTATGGGGGAAACTAGCCACTCACTAATTGGACTGGAGGCCCACTCCATGGGAGGGAATACATACCTGGTTCTGAAAACCTAGTCAAAAACCTATGATGGGGGAGGTCATGACCCTAGGGGTATATCACACCTGCTGGTGTTATATATTATACCCACCAAACTGCCCACTAAGTACTTTTCTTAATGTCCATACCCATATATTAATGCTACTCTCACTTTTGGTTAGAGAAGCATCTCTTTTCAGATGGTAGTGACCGCTAGAATGACTCAAAAGGCACCATAGTGCTCAGAAGAAATGACAGAGGAGTGTTCAGCACTGAAAGGCTCAGGGTCCATTGCAGAAGAGGTGACGGAAAGATTTAAGAGCCAAAGGAAGGATAGGACTGCTTACAATGCAATCTTCTAGACACAAAAATGGTCCGGATATCCATGACCTTGTAATATCTGGTACTACCTACACAAAACCATCAGAATGCTGGGCGTGGTGGCGCACGCCTTTAATCCCAGCACTTGGGAGGCAGAGGTAGGAGGATCGCCATGAGTTTGAGGCCACCCTGAGACAACATAGTTAATTCCAGGTCAGCCTGGACCAAAAAAAAAAAAAAAAAAAAAAAAAAAAATCAAAATAAGAGGAAAAGATGATGACATCAAAATAAAAGAGAGACTGATTGAGAGGGAGAGGGGATATGATGGAGAGTGGGTTTGTGAAGGGAAAAGTGGGGGAGGAGAGGAAATTATCATGGTTTATTGTCTATAATTACAGAAGTTGTCAATTAAAAAAAAAAAGCTTTGGTTTCTTTTAAGTATGTGCCACCATGCCCCGCTTAGAGTAGTACTACTTTTTTTTTTTTTTTTCAAGGTAGGGTCTCACCATAGCCCAGACTGACCTGGAATTTACTATGTAGTCTCAGGCAATCCTTCTACCTCTGCTTCCTGAGTGCTGGGATTAAAGGCATGCACCACCATGCCCAGCTTAGTACTACTTTAAAAAATATATTTTATTTATTTGTTTATTTGAGAGAGAGAGTCAGAAATACGCAGGGGGAGCCGGGTGTGGTGGTGCACGCCTTTAATCCCAGCACTCGGGAGGCAGAGGTAGGAGGATTGTTGTGAGTTCAAGGTCACCCTGAGACTACATAGTGAATTCCAGGTCAGCCTGAGCTAGAGCAAGACCCTACCTGGAAAAAACAAAAAAAAAAAAAAAAAAAAAAAAAAAAAAAGAAAGAAAGAAAGAAAGAAATACGCAGGGGGAGAGAGAGAGAGAGAGAGAGAGAGAGAATGGGTGTACCAGGACATCCAGCCACTGCAAACAAACCCCAGACACATGTGTCACCTTGTGCACCTGGCTTACGTGGGTACTGTGGAATCAACTTTGCAGGCAAGCACCTTAACCACTGAGCCATCTCTCCAGCTCCTTGGTTGCTTTTTTAAAAATTTATTAGAGACAGAGGGAGAGAAAGAGACAGAGAGAGAGACAGTGTGGGAGGGAAAGACAGAATGGACATTCCAGGGCCTCCAGCCACTGCAAACGAACTCCAGATGCATGCACCACCTTATGCATCTGGCTTACCAGGTACTGAGGAATCAAACCTGGGTCCTTAGATTTCTCAGGCAAGCACCTTAATTACTAAGCCATTCTCTTTCTCTCTCTGCCTCTTTCTCTCTCTTAAATAAATAAATGAATGAATAACAAAAAATCCACAGGCCTATAATCCGAGTACTTGAAAGTACTGGAGGATCACAAGTTCAAGGTCAGACTGGGCTATGTAATGAAACCCTGTCTCCGAAAACCAAGAAAGGGTTAGGATGTAGCTCAGTAGCCCGGCACTTGCCTAGCATGCACAAAGGCTGACTTCAGTCCACAGTACAACAAACAAACATTAAGCAGAAGAAGCTAGACATGAGAAACCATGTGCCGGATAATTCCTGTCATATGAAATGACAGAAAAGACAAATTTACAAATGGGAAAGTTAATCAGCCTCACCAGGGACTAGAGGAAGGGGAATGAGACAGGGAAATGCTCCCAGGATCCTTTGAGGGAAATTGTAAAACTCACTGTAATATTTACACAACAGTAAATTTACTAAAATTCACTGAGTTATATACATAAATTGGATGAATTTTATGGAACTTAAATCATACTTGAATAAAGATGCCACAACACATACAGCTTATGTGGAGTTTCAAGGAAATAAACTGTTCAGGTTGGAAGCAAAAACAGGTCATGACTATTGTCCAGCCTTTGAAGTGGCTACCTCTCCAGGGTTACGTTAGTTGGAAGTGTGGTTAGCAGTCAGCTCTTACTAAAAGCAGCTTGGGCTCTGTCTCTTCAGACCCTATTGAGCTCATTTCAGCTCCAATTAGAAAACAGTGGAGAATAAAATTCACTTCTATCAGTTCAAATGAATAACACCAGTACATTTGTTATCAAACATGCCATGTTGTTATCAGCATATCAAAGGAGGGCATAATCACTCCAAGAATCTGAATTTCTCAGGATTGCTTGGGCCAAACCTCTCAGACAGCAGCTCAAAGTGAGATGTCTCCATTGAGGACTGCCAGCACTTGATGTGAAGCTTCTGCCTCAGAACGAGGCTGCCATCCCTTCCATGGTGACCTGTGCTCTCAGATCTTCTTCCCAGGAGCCCTGACTCATGTCCCAGCATCCCTAAGTGCAGTAAGACAACTTGGCTGACCTTTTCTCAGTGCAAAAGCTTGTTAGCAAAACTCAGGGGACTAACTCCTGGCTTTGTTTCTGGACTCTCTGGTGCCCTAGGGACAAGGAGGGCTGCAGAAAAGCCGAGGATACACCTTTCTGTTTCTGTGCACCCTCAAAGGGGTCCTACAGGGTGAGGACACTGTCCTTTCCTTGTGCTGTATGCTCCCTGGGAGCTATCTGCAGGACATGTCCCTCTTTCACAGTATCCTTCAGAGCCATCTCCCATGTCCACTCATCCATGAGGAAGGGACCAGGCTTCAGCAGCCACCTGGCCATGGGTCCCTAGTGGAAGGTTCTGTTGGCAGAAATAGCTTGTATACACAGGACAGCTGTGCTTCCCTCCTCAGGCACCAAGCCCACTCCCCCACTCCAAAGTCCAATGGCACATAGAAGGAAGGATCCAAGGCCACTGCTCAAGCAACACCACAGGATGGAGGACTGACCTCCTCCCCAGAACAAGTCAGCCCCTCATTTTCATTCTCCAGGTCAGGGAACCAAGGGCTCCTGGCTTCTGGCTGCTCTCAGCTCTGGGCTTCAGTCAGTGGTCACATGGGTCTCTGCCCAGACAGGAGGCCAGTGCTTCATCCTCTCTCACATCAGTCCCACAAAGCAGAGAGGAAACTGGGTCAAAGAACGTAAGTTGTCTTTTGAAATGAGAGTATTCGTTAGGAAAATGCTCTGTAAAGAACAGGAGCATTGGTGTGACTGTGTAGTACGGACAGGGAGCAGGGCTCAAGTCTCCTGCAGGCCCAGGCACACACCAGAGGGGCTAGCCTTTTTGGACAACACTGCTGATGCATCCTCTTCTCCAGCAACTTATGCTCCTATATTTCCAAGTAACTGCACCAGGCATAAAGAACCCAGTCAGCAAGAATGAGGGACAGAAAAGACCATGTGGAGACTGTTCCCTGAGGCCAGAGTGGCCGCTGCAGCCCAGACCAAGCACTACATGGAAGCCACCTCAGGTACTGCCTGGGGTAATGGGGGTGCTGACTACCTACCTCAAAGTGCTATCAGCAAGTGTTAAGCATGTGATAGTCTTAAAAAACCTTCTTTAAGGCTAGGAGTTAAATACATAAAATATTAAAAAATAAAATAGGGCTGGAGAGATGGCTTAAGGCACTTGCCTGTGAAGCCTAAGGACCCAGGTTTGATTCCTCAGTACCCACGTAAGCCAGATGCACAATGTGATGCATGCACCTGGAGTTCATATGCAGTGGCTAGAGGCCCTAGTGCACCCATTCTCTTTCTTTCTCTCAAATAAATAAATGAAATATAAATCCAGAAGTGGTGGTGTACATCTTTAATCCCAGCACTGGGCAAGTGGAGGCAGAAGGATCAGGAATTCAAGGCTGGCCTAGGATATGAGACTCTATCTAAAAAAAAAAAAAAAAAAAAAAATCTGGAATCTGGGTGTGGTGACTCCTCATGCTTTTAATCCCAGCATTCTGGAAGATCACCATGGATTTGAGGCCAGACTGGCCTACAGAATAAGTTCCAGCCTGGGCTAGAGTGAGACACTGCCTCAACAAAAAGACCAAGAAAAAAAAAAAAAAGGAAAACTGGAGAGATGGCTTAGTGATTCAGGTTTTTGCCTGTGAAACCTAAGGACCCAGGTTTTATTCCCCAGTATGCATGTAAGCCAGATGCACAAGGTGATGCCTGTGTCTGGGGTTCGTTTGCAGTGGCTAGAGGCCCTGAAGTGCCCGTTCTCAAATAAATACGCCGCCGGGCGTGGTGGCTCACGCCTTTAATCCCAGCACTTGGGAGGCAGAGGTAGGAGGATCGCCATGAGTTCAAGGCCACCCTGAGACTACATAGTTAATTCCAGGTCAGCCTGAACTAGAGTGAGACCCTACCTCAAAAAACAAAAAAAAAAGCTGGGCGTGGTGGCGCACGCCTTTAATCCCAGCACTCAGGAGGCAGAGGTAGGAGGATCACCGAGAGTTCAAGGCCACTCTGAGACTACATAGTTAATTGTTAATTCCAGGTCAGCCTAGGCCAGAGTGAGACCCTACCTCGAAAAAAAAAAAAAAAAAAAAAAAAAAAAGGAAAGCCGTCTTTAATTTCCTTACAATCAATGTCCAAATAATATAAATACAGACACTGTGGACAATCCGTCTTATAATGCTTAAGGCCTGTTAGGCTGAGACACAGTGATCAGCCCTCAGAACACAGAGCTGATACAAGTGGGGACTTTGCCTAGAGCAGGCCTGCCACAGCATAGACATATGTGCTTTCTGGTCTCACAGAGCTGAGTGTGTGGATAAGGGAGGGTGGGTGCTGGAGACTCATGGGAGACCTTGGCTTCCAGCAGAAGACCCAGTGGAGCAAGTCCAGGCAGCTGGCAGGTCTGGACAGCTCTAGGCTGACCACAACCCTGAGACCCAGCCTCCAGGCTCATAGGTGCTGGAAGGGAAGACATGCCCCTGGGCGCCTGTGCAGCGTCTGAGACCTGAGGAGAGGGCGGAAAGCATGCAAGACTGGCAGTCAGGGACACTACCTTGCGCTGGCAGAACGTGGAGCAGTAGTTGACTTTGTGGCAGCCAGTGCACTCACTCATGGCCTCCCGGCCGCAGTTGACACACGACTGCTGCAAGAAGGACAAGAAGTGTCAGTGTTATGGTAGGTGCTGGGTGCCCACGGCAGCCACCCAAGACTCGAAGGGACTTGGAAATGTGTCTATCCCCAGTGCTGCTCAGCCACACAAGTGCCACACCTAGAATCAAGCTCTTCTCTTTACAGCTTGCCAGAGACCATGCTCCAAATCAGCCACATGGGCACAGAAAGCCCAGCTTGGGAACAATCACTCTCAGCCTTCAGCACACTCTGTGAAAGCCTGTGGGCCAGACCTGCACAGAGTGGGACCTGGCAGAGCCTTTCTGAACTGCATCAGCTCTGGTGTACTCCGGTCCCTGCTCCAGTTACCTTCATGATGCTGGGACAAAACACCCAACTAAAAGCAGCAGATGGGAAGAAAGGCTTTATTTTGGCTTATAGTCTCAAGGGGAAGCTTTATGATGGCAGAGGAAAGCATGGTATGAGGAGAGGCTGGACATCAGCTCCGTCACAGCAGGTGGAAAACAGCAGGAGAGTGAGCCAACCCACACTGGCAAGCTAGGGTGGACCTGAAGATCCACCCCAGCCACACACCTCAGCAAGGCTCTGCCTCCGAAATTGCCATCAGCTGAGGATCAAGTATGCAAAAGACAGGAGTTTATGGGGGGACACCTGATTCAAGTCACCACAGTTCCATATTCCCAGTGGTACCAAAGGTGAATTCATATTTATGTCCTGAGCTGGTACATTGCAATCATGATTTGACAGATGTTTTGTGTACTTTTTCTTTAACCTACATTTTAGGGGTTTTAGAGTCAACACACACAACCTCTCCATTACTCATTTATTCATTGTAATACTGAGAATTGAACCCAGGGTCTCATTCTACCACTGAGCTACATCCCCAGATCTCAATGACTAATTCTTATGGAACAAGTGATTATAGTGATTGGCCAATTGCAAACTTGCTGTCCAAGTTCTCCGAGATGGAGGTAAGCACAAGCCTGAGACTGGGCAATAGGGTCAAGAAGGGCCTTCAGTGTGGGCTTTATGGGGTGGTGGGCAGCAGCCTGCTGTGATCAGCATACAAAACACTCAAATGACTGGGCGTGGTGGTGCACACCTTTAATCCCAGCTCTTGGGAGGTAGGAGGATTGTTGTGAGTTTGAGGCCAGCCTGAAGACTACATAGTGAATTCCAGGTCAGCCTGGGCTACAGTGAGACCCTACCTTGGAAAAACTAACAAAACAAAACAACAACAACAACAAAAAAAACAGGGCTGGAGACATAGCTTAGCAGTTAAGGCACTTGTCTGCGAAGCATAAGGAAACCCATGTTTGACTCCCCATATCCCATGTAAGCTAGATGCACAAGGTGATGCAAGCGCACACATGTGAACAAGGTGGCATACGCATCTGGATTACAGTGGCTGGAGGCCATGGTGCACCAATTTTCTCTCTCTGTCATAAAAAAAAAAGGCCAGCCTGTTGGGCATGCCTCAAAAATTTTTTAAAAATATACAAATAAGCTGGGCAAGGTAGTGCATGCCTTTGATCCCAGTGCTCGGGAGGCAGAGGTAGGAGGATTGCTGTTAGTTCAAGGCCACCCTGAGACTACATAGTGAATTCCAGGTCAGCCTGGGCTAGAGTGAGACCTACCTCGAAAAAAAAAAAAAAAAAAACAAAAACAACACAAAAAACACAAATAAGACTTCTGTGTTCATAACGTTTCTTAATCTAACCCGCTACATTTTTTGTTGTTGTTGTTGTTGTTTTGAGGTAGGATCTCACTCTGGCCCAGGCTGTCCTGGAATTAACTATGTAGTCTCAGGGTGGCCTTGAACTCATGGCAATCCTCCTACCTTTGCCTCCCGAGTATTGGGATTAAAGGCGTGTGCCACCACGCCTGGCTCTATTTATTTATTTATTTTTGGAGAGAGTCAGAGAGATAGAGAGGGAGAGGAGACAGAGAATGGGCGTGCCAGCAGCCTCTCAGCTGCTGTGAACGAACTCCAGATGCAAGCACCCCATTGTGGGCAAGTGCAGCACTGCACCCTTGCATCACTGCATCTGGCTAAACGTGGGACCTAGAGATTGGAACTGGTGTTCTTAGGCTTAGCAGGCAGACGCCTTAACTGCTAAGCCATCTCTCCAGCCCCCCCCTTTTTTTTGAGAGAGAAAGAGAGAGAGAGAGAGAGAGAGAGAGGAGGAAGAGGCAGAGAGAGAATGGGTGCGCCAGGGCCTTTTCAGGGGCTATGAACGAACTCCAGACATGTGTGCCCCCTTGTGTGCATATTGTATGCTTGCATCACCTTTGCATCTGGCTAAATGTGGGATCTGGAGATTTGAACTAGCATTCTTAGGCTTCTCAGGCAGGCGCCTTAACCGCTAAGCCATCTCTCCAGCCCTCGGCTACTACTTTTAAAAATATGAATTTAACACAGAACTCCTTTAGACTCCTGTTCTGAACTTCAGGTTCCTTCTTTGCCAAATGGAATTTTTTTTTGGTTTTTTTTTTTGGTTTTTGTAAGGTAGGGTCTCACTCTGGTCCAGGCTGACCTGGAATTAACTATGTAGTCTCAGGGTGGCCTCGAACTCTTGGCGATCCTCCTACCTCTGCCTCCCGAGTGCTGGGATTAAAGGCGTGCGCCACCACGCCCGGCTCCAAATGGAATTTTTACTGTGACCAGCATATCCCCACTTGTGGAAGATTGGTTACCCAACCTTCACTTGCTTTAGAAAGCAAGCACTTCAGATGGTCATGGGCACTGAGGTGTCAGCCCTGCCTGTAGACTCTAGCTTTTCTTTCTCTTTTCCCTGCCTTCTTCCCTCCTTCCCTTCCTTCTTTCTTCTCTGTCTCTTTGTGCTGGGGATGAACCCCAGGGCAAGTGCTCTACTCCTCAAACCCCATTTCTACTTTAATACTCAAAATCAAAAAAAAGTCAGGCACAGTGGTGCACGCCTTTAATCCCAGCACTCAGATGCAGAGGTAGGAGGATCGCTGTGAGTTCCAGGCCAGTCTGGGACTACAGAGTGAGTGCCAGGTCAGCCCAGGCTAGAGTGAGTAGAGTGAGACCCTACCTCTAAAAGAGAAAAAAAAAAAAAAAAAAAAAAGCCAGGGCTGGAGAGGTGGCTCAGCAGTTAAAGATGCTTGATTGCAAAGCATGATGGTCTGGGTTCAATGACCCACTACCCACAAAAATCCAAAGTGGAATTATGCATCTGGAGTTCGTTTGTACTGGCAAAAGCCCTGGCAGGTCCATTCTCTCTCTCTCTCTTTGCAAATAAATAAAAATATTTTGGGAGCCCGGCATGGTGGCGCATGCCTTTAATACCAGCACTCGGGAGGCAGAGGTAGGAGGATCGCTGAGAGTTCGAGGCCACCCTGAGACTGAGACTACATAGTTAATTCCAGGTCAGCCTGGACCAGAGTGAAACCCTACCTCGAAAAACCAAAAAAAAAAAAAACCCATAGCCATGTAAAGAAATAACTTCAGGGAGAAGAACAAAGGCTTCATAGACTACTCACACTCAAGGGAACAGATGTCCTGTCAAGAGGCTCCTTGGCTACCCCTGCCCAGCATGACCCCAGCCAATCCTGATTAGGCCTCCAGACCCTCAAAGATCAGAGGCTCCAGGCAGCATGTAAACAAGCCCGCATCCACCAAGCCAATAGCTCTGTGAGCCTTGGTCTTCAGAACCAGGGCCCTGGAGGGCGATTCCAGACCTGGGCAGGGAGCCATCTATAGGCCAGAGTCAGGAAGTACTCCATAGACAGATGATGTCAAGGGGACACAGGAGCCAGGAACATGGAATGGACTATAACTGGAAGTTTCAAGCACATTGTTCTACATGACCAGACAGATCAGTTAGGTTGAGAGATATCTGTCAGAAGAGTCCGCAGGTACCTCTGTTTGGAACCTGCAAGAGGACTTTCTTGGTGACCAGGTCTGCAGAGGGAGAGTGAGTCACTTTACAGAGCAGATGGTGGCAGACACCCTGGCCCAGGTTATGTCACTGGATATGGGGATGTGGTGAAATAGGACATGGTCCTTCTCCCTGAAGCCTGCTGTCTGCATCACTGTGAGAAAAGCCCAGCCTGGGCATGTCCAACATGCCTCAGGGCAGCAGTAAAGAGGATGCAGCCAGGCCTGAGAGGCCAGGAATATCTACCTGGGGTGCTACATGGCCCCAGATGGCTCAAAGGTGCAGCAGTATTGAGAGTCACTGTAGAGGTTGGCAGCTGCACCCAGTGGCAAGACACGGAGCCTGATATGATGTCTGTGGAAAGTAGGTTGTTCACTAACTTTGCAGCTTTCCTGAAAACCCAAGATGATCTGCTGATTTTTAGAAAACATGTCCCAGGGCTGAAGAGGTGGCTTAACGGTTAAGGCATTTGTCTACAAAGCCAAAGGACCCAGGTTCAATTCCCCAGGACCCATGTAAGCCAGATGCATAAGGGGCACATGCACCTGGAGTTTGTTTGCAGTGGCTGGAGACCCTGGTGTGCCCATTCTCTCTCTGTCTGTCTCTCTTCTCTCTACTTCGCTATCTCTCTGCTTGCAAATAATAAAAAAAAAAAGAATAGAAAAACATGTCCCTTCATCCCAGTAGAGGTACACACACAGTACAGAGTGATGTCCTCCGAGATGTGCTGCCAAGATGACCCCAGCAATCCCCTTCTGAGCTTCTAGAAACCTGGACAAAGTCTCAGGACCACAGTGAGTGACTCTCTATGGATAGGCCTAAGCAGAAAAGGGTTGTCACAGTAACCCTCAGTGAAGGGATCACGAGTCTGTCTCTGGGGAACATGGGGATCATGCTGGAGCCTCCTGGCTGCCAAGGCCCCAGCTCAGCAGTTAGGAGCTGCTGGCCTTCAATCATGGACATAGGTGGCCAGCAGCAGGGTTTATTGATGCCAACAGGCAGGGAGTCCCTGGCTCTTGCTTCAAACGGGTATCCAGACGCTATGTCCCTGAGGCACTTCAGTGGACTGTCCATCTGCACAGTACCCACAATGCAGCAGGATCATGAAGAATGAGCAGAATGCCACCCACTGCAGTTGGTGAAATCATACGAATTATGCACTATGGATAACTGAGCAATTTCTACAGAACGATGCAAACAACAGGGCCAAGGAGATGGCTCATCAGTTAAAAGTGCCCACCATGGGCTGGAGAGATGGCTTAGCATTACGGCATTTGCCTGCAATGCCAAAGGACCCAGGTTCGATTCCCCAGAACTCAAGTAAGCCAGATGCAAAAGGAGGTGCATGTCTGGAGTTTGTTTGCAGTGGTTAGAGACCCTGGTGTGCCAATTCTCTCTCTCAAATAAATAAATAAGAAGATTACATATAAAATGCTCATTTCTTCCACAACCAAGGAATATTCTATCTGAAATTCTCTTGCTAATGAACTGAGAGGCTAACTTGAACTTGGAAGATGCACACAGGCAGGTCCAACGCCTTATCCCTAAACAACCAGTTGTGGTTGAAATCATACTCTTTGTTCTTAAAAAAAATTATTATTATTTGCTTGCAAGCAGAGAGATAAAGAGAAGAGAGACAGAGAGAATGTGCACACCAGGGCCTCCAGCTGCTACAAACTCCAGATGCATGTGCCACTTTGTGCATCTGGCTTTACATGGGCACTGAAGAATTAAACCTGGGTTGTTAGGCTTTGTAGGTAAGTGCCTTACCCACTGAGTAATCTCTCCAGACCCTACTCTTTGCACTTGACCCCATAATCTTACAACAATTGAGCAATGTGCCATAGGCAACAACAAGCGTCTGGCCAGCACAAAGGAAGCTGTGTCTCTCCAATGCCAGTCTTTAAGAGCTGCCTACATGCCCTTCTGGGATTGCTACCAGCCCTGCTCTGTTCAGAACCACTCAGATGCTTCCAGACAAGGCAAGGACAGAATTGAGTGTCCAATGGCCATATCTGTGGTTTCCTCACTCTGTACAAGTCTCAGAGCGATTTCCACTGTCCGTGTAGATCTGCTCAGAAACACAACACACATTTTGCCGTGGTCCTTGGGAGCACTGCCTTTCAGGCGGCAGGGAACATGGTAAATGTCAGGAGGAATACTTCCGTGTCAGAGGACACAGAAGGAGCCCCAAATCCTCTTCCTAAGCACTTGCTTCAGGAGTGTAGGATGGGGGTAGGCTGGCACAGATGCAATTTATCCCTTCAAACCCATCCAGGCGGAATTGTAGAGGCTTCTTTTGCAGAGCTGTGGCCTGTCCCTTTCAGGTTGTAGCCACTACTTCTGCAGGCCTGGCCTCCACAGGTCACACACAGGATGGGAGGGAGGTAGTGGCTGGCACCAGGGCTTTGGGAGACCCTGCCAGACACATACACATGCTGGAGTGAGTAGACTGAAACCCGGTGTGTTGGCTGCACCCATTCATAATGCATAATGTCCAGGCTGGGGACCCCAACTGATGGATGGAAGCCTAGGGGTTGTCTCTTCAATGGCTGGTTACCACAGGTATCCACTTCCCTTGAAACCACTGATCAGAGCATACTCTGAGGGGCTAGGGCTCAAGAAGAAAAGCACGGGGTCTGGAGAGATGGCTTAGTAGTTAAGGCACTTGCCTGCAAAGCCTAAGGACCCATGTTCTACTCTACAGATCCCACGTTTGCCAGATGCACAAAGGTGAGGCAAGCGCAAGGTTGCACATGCCCACTAGGTGGAGAAAGTCTCTGGAGTTCAATTGCAGTGGCTGAGGCCCTGGTGTGCCAATTCTCCCTCCTCTCTAACATAAAATTTTAAAAGAAAGAAGAAGAAAAGCATAGAATAGCCCTGTTTCCTAGAGGAAGTAACTGAAATAAGTGGAATCCCTCCAATCTACAAGGTTTATCTGAAGGCAGGATGTCAAGGAGACAAAGGTGAAGGATTGGTCTAACAGCATCTGAGCAGGAAAAAGAGCAGGAGAAAACATCAGATTTCTCTTCCCAGACTGAAATCCCCTGGAAACAACATAAACTGTAGCTGGCCTGGTCTGGTGGTGTGGCCTCAAGGAAGCTGGACCCTTTAAACTGTGCCTTGTCAGCTCCTGGACTGCAGTCTGCTCTCAGAAGTCCTCTGGTTGTCTACAGTCTCTAGGGCCCACTCCTTCCCAAGGAGACCAAGCCAGCATTTCCTAGTGGCTCCACCACTGCTCAGGCAGGTCCTCTAAGGAACTTCCTAGTCTTAGGGATAGGCAGGCATCTCTGGTCGGCAGCCAGGCAGACACTACAGAAGGACTACTCTCTTTCCTTGTCAGAGCATGGAGGAAGGTTGGTCTCTCCCAGACTGCTCCTGCACCTGTGCCTTTAAACTGCTCAGCAGGTGGATGAGGGCTCCCTGGAGCAGTGGCTGACCCAAGACCTTGCAAACACTCACCCTGTAGCCACTCACCCTGCTTCTGCTGGACACAGTACCCTTGACAGCCAAGGACATTTGCTCTTCTGCCCTGTTTAGTCTGCAGAACTAATTATACTCACACGAATGCAAATTTTCCATTAAAATTGGCAACAACAACAACAAAAATCCCCTAATAGCTTCATCTGGGCTAATTTTATTTTTTTCTTTTTAATTTCCAAATAAAATGTCAAAGCTGACAGCCTCAGGTCCCCTCCAGCTGTGTAAGCTCTTGTACACTCTCCCAAGAGCTCCTGAGCAAGGCACTGCAATTGCAATATATATGCACCCCCAAAGTAGGGTCTCACTCTAGTCCAGGCTGACCTGGAATTCTCTACATAGTTTCAGGGTGGCCTCGAAGTCACTGTGATCCTCCTACCTCTGCCTCCTGAGTGCTGGGATTAAAGTTCAAGGTTTAAAAGCATGCTCCAACATGCCCAGCCCAAATATTTGTTTTCAATATTTCATTTATTTGAGAGAGAGAGATAAAGAGGCTAATAGAGAGAATGGACGTACCGGGGCCTTTAGCCACTGCAAACAAACTCAGAGGCATGCACCACCTTGTGCATCTGACTTTACATGGGTACCAAGGAATTGAACGTGGGTACTTTGGCTTTGCCGGCAAGTGCCTTAACCACTAAGCCATCTCTCCAGCACCCCCCAAAGATATATTTTAATCAAAATAAAAACACTTAGCCAGAGCTGGGCATGGTGGCGCATGCCTTTAATCCCAGCACTCGGGAGGCAGAGGTAGAAGGATCACGGTGAATTCGAAGCCACCCTGAGACTACATGGTGAATTCCAGGTCAGCCTGAGCTAGAGTGAGACCCTACCTCAAAAAAAAAAAAAAAAAAAAAAAAAAAAACCCCAAAAAACAAAAAAAAAAGGACATGATAACACTCAGAGGCAGAAGTATGAGGATCACTGTGAGTTCAAGGCCAGCCTGGGCTAGAGTAAGACTCTGCCTTGAAAAAAAGAAAAGAAAAAACAAGACTAAACAAAATAACAATAATTTTCACATCTGCCATATGTGGTGGAACACACCTTTGATCTCAACACTTGGAAGGCTGAGGTAGGATGATCACCATGAGTTCAAGGCCAGTCTGAGGTACAGAGTGAGGTCCAGGTCAGCCTCAGCTAGAGTTAGTCTCTGCTTTAAAAATCAAGAAAAGGGGGTTGGAGGGATGGTTTAAGGTGTTTGCCTGCAAAGCCAAAGGACCCATATTCAATTCCTCAGGACCCATGTTAGCCAGATGCACAAGGGGGCGCACACATCTGGAGTTTGTTTGCAGTGGCTAGAGGCCCTAGAGCACCCATTCTCTCTCCCCCCCCAAATTTCTCTGTCAAATAAATAAATAAATAAAAATAAAACATTTAAATAAACAAATAAAATAAAAATCAAGAAAAGGAATTAATTTCCCCTATTTTCAATTAAGTTTCAAATTTTATTTTTCCCATAAGTCATAAATATTTGTGTTTTTTGTTTGTTTGTTTGTTTGTTTTTTTTCAAGGTAGGGTCTCACTCTACTCCAGGCTGACCTGTAATTTACTCTATAGTCTCAGGGTGGCCTCAAACTCATGGTGATCCTCCTACCTCTGCCTCCTGAGTGCTGGGATTAAAGGCGTGCGCCACCACGCCTGGCTTCAATATTTGCTTTTATTCTTCCAAATATATGAATGGAAAGAAAACGGGACTCAATATGTCTGCACTTGGACCATGACACACAGTAGCAACAGCGCCCCCTTCACCAATAACGCTAGTAGATGAGGATGGGCATGTCACTTGATTCCCTCTGGGTAAGACATTCAGCTTCTCAGAGTAGCATTGAGGACCAGCACATCAGACACACACTGAGGTTGACACCACAGCAGGCATTCTGAGTGAGCAACATGCTAGAGACCAGAAGTGCACACAACAGGTGCAGCCCTCTTACCAGAGGACTCGATGGCCTAAGCCACACGGGGTTGTGGGCACAAGGGATTCCATGACACATTTCCTTCTTAGAAATACATAAAAATACATAAAACTGCCAGGCAGGTGGTTCACACCTGTCATCCCAACACTTGAAAGATTCAGACAGGAGCACTGCCACAAGTTCAAGGCTAGCTTGGGCTATGTAGCAAGACCCTCTCAATCCCTACAGAAATACATAAGGCTAAAAATAACATACAAAGCCTAGGCTTTGAGGGGCAGCATGAGGCATCCTGGCTGGCCTTGGGGACCTGGTCAGTGCCCACATGGCCTAGAATGGGGGCAGCCTAAGACTGCAATGTGGATAGGGCCAAGATAGTTCTGTAGCCTGATCAGTGCTCTGTGAGGAGTGGACAACTCTCTCAGGAGATAAAGACCTCACTGGAAACTGAGGAAGAGTCCCTGAAAGACAGGCCTGGAGAGCCCCTGGAGCTCGTGACTTCCTCCACAGGCACAACTTGGGGCTGACAGAAAACTGATGGAACAAGTGGAATCCTTGCACCTGCTTGCTGCCAGGCAGGGTTTCAGGAAACGAAACAGAAACTGACAGACACCAATCTCCCACAGATAAACTACAATGTCCAAGCCGAAATTACTAGATACCTAAAGAAAGGAAAGAGGGTCTTTACATGAAGAGAAACAGAAGTCAACAGAAAGTTATGAAATTTGCTAGAAAATGGATGGATCTGTAAAGAATTATACTTAGTGAGGCAAACCAGGCCCAGAAAGCCAAACGTCACATGTTCTCTCTCATATGTGTATCCCAGCTACAAATGATTGGACCTCTATGTGAGTAGGAATAAAACTCAGTAGCAGAAGCCAGTAAGCTAGAAAGGGGATATAAAGGGAATAGAAAGGGAGGGAGGGGGACTTAATAGAATGATATTGCATATATGTAAGTAGAAGAACAGATTAATGGGGGTGAAAAGGCCTAAGTGAGGTCAGGGGAAGATATAAATAAGTCATAAGTCATATGGAAACCTACTTTTCTGGACAATGGAACACTCAGAAGCCATAGATTGTTACTAGAAAATTTTCAGTACCAGGGATGGGATACCTTCCAGTGAGTTGTTGGCCGGGGAGGTCACAGATACCCCCAAAACATTATAGGCCATTGCCAAAGCCCTTGGTTTCCCACCAGGAATAGATGGTAAGACCCTATTGCTGAAGACTCCACATACTTGGGTGGCAAGTTCACTGAGAAAACCTGCTGGAGCTGAGCTGAAAGCCTCCTCCATGTGGACCAGCTGACAGAAAGTTGGAAAAAGCTACGCTGCATGCGGTTCAACGGGAGAGAGAAAACACCAGTGAAGGTACTCAACAGTGAACACTGCAAGCTTTAAATGTGGCCAGCCAGGCCAAATGAGCCAATGGGTGCAATAGTGGCATGTCTGTTATGGGGGAAACCAACTGCTCTCCAATTGGACTGGAGGCCCACTCCATGGGAGGGAACACATCCCTGATATTGAAAACATATGACAGGGGTAGTCATGAGCCCTAAGGGTGTAATGTCTGCTGGTGTCTCACTAAATGTATATACTGTGCTCACCAAACTGCCCAGTAAGCACTTCTCTTAATGTCCATATGCATATATTAGTGCTACTCTCACTTTTGGTTAGAGAAACTTCTCTTTTCAGATGGTGGCGACCTTGGGATGATTCAGAAAGCACCATGGTGCTGAGAAGAAGGGACAGAAGAGTGCTCAGCACTGAAACATCTCAAACCCACCTTCCAAGGCTCAGGGTCCATTGTGGAAGAGGGGGCGGAAAGAATATAAGAGCCAAAGGAAGAGTAGGACTCCTTACAACGTGCTCCTCCAGACACAAAATGGCCTGGATATCCATGACCTCACAGTGCCTGACACTACCTACACAAGACCATCATAATAGGAGGAAAAGATCATGACATCAAACTGAAAAGAGAGACTGATTGAGAGGGGGCGGGGATATGATAGAGAGTGAAGTTTCAAAGGGGAAAGTGGGGGGAGGGAGAGAAGTACCATGGGATATTGTCTGCAATTAAAGAAGTTGTCAATAAAAAATAAATTAAAAGAAAAGAAACATAAGTCAACAGCAACAGATGAAGTGGAGGAAACAATGGAGATTCTTTCATAAGCTGCTAATGAACCAGAGGGAAGAAGCCAGGGTGAGAAGCAGCTGGGGAGACCTGTGTACTGGGAGAGAGGAAGGTCCATGTGGCATCCCATACAGCACCCCAAACAGACCTACAGGGACCACAAATCTTCAAGCACTTCTCTTTGAGGAGAGCACACTACAGAGGGACTCAAGGGTAGGACACCTACATTCCACTATCACCCTGCAGCCTTCTGCCTTGTCTGGCAAGAACCAGAGTCCCTGCATGCTTACATAGCAGCATGCATGTGGACCCACAGGCGGCTTCAAGCCAGTCTAAGTACGCCTGCCTGCTCCTAGCCCTATTCTATAGGGTGCCCTTTACCTTCTCAGAAATTCTAGACCAGCTCTGTCCTGGCCAAACAAGCAATTATGACATCCTATGAGCCAAACCACATCTTCCAGGACATTTGAATCCAAGCCTCAGAGGAGTGCCTTCCACATTTTTGCCCCTGGATGCTTTCTATCAGACCCAGGGTCATCCATTCTTGTATGTTACAGCTATTCGTTATTTACTTATATTTATTTGCTTACTAATAATTTGGTTTTTGTATGTTTTTTTTTTTTTCTTCCAAGGTAGGGTTTCACTCTAGTCCAGGCTGACCTGGAGTTCACTATGTAGTCTCAGGGTGACCTCCAACTTCTACCTCTGCCTCCTGAGTGCTGGGATTAAAGGTGTGCACCACCACGTGCGGCTCTGTATGTTGTTTTTCAAACAAAATTTGTTTTGTTTTTCTTCCCTTCTCTTTTCTCCTCCTCCTGTGACCTCCTTCACAGTCTCCTTTCTACTTTCATGCTATGTTTTCCTTTTTCTTTTTGATTTTTCAAAGTAGGGCCTTGCTCTAGCCCAGTCTGACTTGGAATTCACTATGTAGTCTCAGGGTGGCCTTGAACTCATGGTGACCCTCCTATCTTTGCCTACCAAGTGCTGGGATTAAAGGCATGTGCCACCATGCCCAGCTCATCCCGTTTTCTTTTGTTCTTCCTCTCCATTTTTCTCATCACTTCTTGCTCCCCTCTCATGGTCTCCTATCTCAATTCATAGTTTATACTCACTCTCACTGATATTCTTCATATCAAACCTTCTGTAGAGCCCACTGTTCCTATCTTGTAATGGAACTCAGACTGTAAGAATCAGATAGAAATTCTGAGTGTGCAACACTAACCCTAGAAGCACAGCCAAGATGGGGTCACTGGATGCTCAACCACATCCTGGAAGCAGTGAGAGACAAGACCCATGAGCTTGAAGAACAGAAAGGAAAAGTGCAAGCTGTGGCCTTTTAGATTCCAGGAAACAGTGACCAACAGTAACTGCCCAAGGAACCTAGAGGAACCCAGCAGGACTTGGACTTTCTATCTGGCTCTTATGGACATTGAGTACTACCAGAAGACAAGAACAGTGGATTCCACAGAACGTTTAAATGCTAAGGACAGCGATTCAGGCTGGAGAAAACCCTGAAGACCTGAACAGTACTGTGAGTCATTATGGCCTAATGGCATTATGGTATGCAAAACCAATAAGCAAGTAAGACTTTATCAAGTACATAGCAATGCTCACCAAGACAGAGCACACAGAGCACTTAAAAGCACAGCAGGGCATGGTGGTACAGACTCACAAACACAACATCAGGGAGGCTGAGGCAGGAGGATCATCAGTTTAAAGTTAGCCTGGGGTACACAGAAAGACACTGTCTCAAAAAAACCCATAGCAGCCAGGTGTGGTGGTGGACACCAGTAATCTCAGCACCTGGGAGGTAGAGGCAGGAGGATGAGGAGTTTTAGGCTACCTGTTGAAGCCAGGAGACTCTGAAGCTTGCAGGCCAGCTATACATGCATACAAACTGGCACACACATGTGTACCCCACATCAAATTTGTACACACACATCACACATACATATACATGCAAAAATTATTTTCTTCCTTGGAAACAAATGTTATGGCATTATTAAAATAATTAAGAACCCAAGCCTGGTATGATGGAGTGTACCTTTAATTCCAGCCTTCAGGAAGCTGAGGTAGGAAGATTGCTGTGAGTTTGAGGCCAGCCTGGGGCTAGAGTGAGTTCCAGGTCAGCCTGGGTGAGACCCTACCTCAAAATAACAGCAGCAGCAACAACAAAACAAAAAAACTAGAAACTGGGGCTGGAGAGATGGCTTAGCAGTTAAGATGTTTGCTTGCAAAGACTGACATCCCAGGTTTGATCCCTCAGTACCCACGTAAACCCAGATGCACAAAGCGGCACATGTGTCTGGAGTTTATTTGTCATAGCAGGAGGACCTGGCATACTAATACACTCTGTCTCTCTCAAATAAATATTAAAAATAAAATGAAATAAAAGCTCTTTAGCAAAGTGTGGTAGTGGACACATAATCCCAGAACTTGGGAGGCATAAAGATCAGGAGTTCAAGGTCATCCTTGGCTAAATAGCAAGTTTAAGGCCAGCCTGGGATATAAACCTTGTCTCAAAAACAAACAAACAAACAAACAAACAATGAGCCAGGAATGGTGGCACATGCCTTTAATCCCAGCACTCAGGAGGCAGAGGTAGTAGGATTGCCATGAGTTCAAGGCCACCCTGAGACTACATAGTTAATTCCTGGGCCAGAGTGAGACCCTACCTCAAAACACCAAAAAAAAAAAAAAAAAAAAAAAAACCCAGGGTTGAAGAGATGGCTCAGCAAGTAGGGCACTTGCCTGCAAAGCCAAAACACCTGGGTTCAATTCCAGATGCACTAACAGGCGTGGGCAGCAGTTCATTTGCAGCAGCTAGAGGCCCTGATGTACCCATTCTGTTTCTCTTCTTTCTCTCTCTGCTTGCAAATAAATTAAAAAATTAAAATTTTTTTCTTTCTTCTTTTAGGGAGAGAGAGAGAGAGAGAGCAAGAGAGAGAGAATTGGTGCGCCAGAGCCTCAGCCACTGCAACTGTACTCCAGGCGCTTACACCACTTAGTGGGCAAGTGTAACCTTGCGCTTGCCTCATCTTTCAGCATCTGGCTTACGTGGGATCTGGAGAGTAGAATATGAGCCCTTAGGCTTCACAGCAAGTGCCTTAACTGCTAAGCCATCTCTCCAGCCCTAAAAATAGTTTTTAAAAGTGTCTTCCCTCTTGAAACAAGCCAATCTTATAAAAACCGACTTTGTTTTATTGGTATCTACCATCCTCTTCCACAGTGACAGCCTCAGCTGTACCAAGTCTCCATGGCTTCCCTCTTGGGAAGACAGTGGGGCAGTGGGCCAGTACATGGCCCAGGACCATGGCGAGGGTGGTTGATACAACTACAAGTCTCTACTCATGTTACCTCTTTCCGCTCTGCATCAGCCTGCATTCTGGCCTGGGTCACAGCAGCGTCCCGGCAGGAGCTGGCCTGTTTGGCCTGTTCGAACAATGTCTTCAGCTGCTGGGCTGTGTTGAGCAAGGAATTGACCATCTCTTCCAGGTACAGCCAGCTCCGCTGATCCGACATCTCCAGCCCATTGACCACTGATGGGGAGACAGCTTTGGTGGGGGTGGAGGGTGGCACCGCCAGGGCGGGCAGGGATGTCAGGACTAGAATGGTGGAATGTGGGATAAACAAGAGGTTAGTCACTTTCCAGCTTCACCAAAGCCTCATGTGTAAGGATGGATGGACGGTGAGGGACCCACCCTCAGAGATGGAAAGGTCCTATCACTTTCTAACCCAGCTCTACACTGCACATCCATAATGCTGTCACTGAAAGCCTCTCCTAAGACCTGGTTACATCCAACATGAGGCTGAAAACTGAACCTTATAGAGAAGAGACATAACTGCAAGCAAGATGCCCATGGCGGAGGGAGAGCAAGAGTGGCCATGAAATTTGGAGGGAATCGGCCACAGGACAAAGCATGATGGGATCAGGATGCCAAGAGACTCAGCCAGTGCCACAGACAGAACCAAGACTCGCCTGGAAAGCCTTTCTGGGGTCTACAGTCAACACAGGGATTACTGAGGACAATGGAGTTGGGATTTTCACAGCTGGAGGAGAAAGCCACTAAAATAGAGGGGAAAGAATACACCATAGCTTTAGACTGACAACACTCTGCCAACGCCTCCTGCTGAGATGTCTAGAATAGAGTTGTGGGCACAAGTGCATACTGGTTCCTGCCTAAGGTCCATTGAGCGAGCCAGAGGCAGATATACCCCCAACAACTATGAGTACCCCACATGCCCAGGGTGAGGTTTTTTTTTTTTTTTGGGGGGAGGGAGGGTTGAGGTAGGGTTTTTCTGTAGCCCAGGCTGACCTGGAATTCACTATGTAGTCTCAGGATAGCCTCGAACTCATGGCAATCCTCTGCCTCCCAAGTGCTGGGATTAAAGGCGTGCACCACCACGCCCTGCAAGGGTGAGCTATTAATATTAACTTCCTCTATTAATGCTAACCTCCTCTACTAATGCTAAGATGGAGAGAAGTGGTTTCTTAGAAAACTACTGCACAAGAGCCTTTTCCAGTTCCCATGGTAAAGTCCCTGGCCTTGAGCTGGACAAGACAGTCATCATAGGAGCAGACAATAATAGTTTTGGCCCACGGTGACCTCGACAGGACATACTATTTGTTTTGTTTGTTTTTTTGGTTTTTCGAGGTAGGGTCTCACTCTAGTCCAGGCTGACGTGGAATTCACTATGTATTCTCAGGGTGGCCTCGAACTCACTGTGATCCTCCTACCTCTGCCTCCCAAGTGCTGGGATTAAAGGCGTGCGCCACCACGCTGGCTTAGGAGATACTACTTGTTATGGGAAGTGCTTCTAACCTTAGTTATCTTGTTTAGGCAGAAAGTAAGGAAGCCCCTGTAGAGAGAGGCAGGTCAACACAAGGCAGAAATTACTGTAGCAGCAGTTACAACCCATCCACGGAAACAGGAAGCCCCAGGTCCACCCTGGTGGGTAGTGATGAGGCACTATAGACCTTTGTGGCCTCAGAGACCTCCAACAAGAAAGATTTTACCATCCTCACCCAGGGCCACCCTCAGCAGGGACAACCAATAGCACATAAATGCTGGAGGCTATCATTAATAGCTCATTCTGATCATGTGGGGTATGCATGGTTGTTGGGGTGTGTCTGCCTCTGGTGCTCTCAGTAGAACTTAGGTGGGAACCAGGGGTCACAGCATTTGAGCATTCCCTACCCCAGGTCTGTGCCATCACTAAGAAGTATCTAGCCTGAACCTTAGAAGTCAAGGTCACAGCTAGCTCCTAAGTGAAAGATATTCCATGTGACTGTTCTTTTTTTTTTTTTTTTCAAGGTAGGGTCTCATTCTGGGGTCCAGGCTGACCTGGAATTCACTATGGAGTCTCAGGGTGGCCTCGAACTCATGAGGATCCTCCTACCTCTGCCTCCTGAGTGCTGGGATTAAAGTGTGCCAGCATGCCTGGCTCATGTGACTGTTCTTTGTAACTTCTTCCAAGGGGCATGGGAAGGACAAAGGTGACGGGGGTGAAACTTAGGACTTGGGAACTTGGGAAGCAGAGGCAGGAGGATCACAGTGAGTTCGAGGCCACCCTGAGAATACATAGTGAATTCCAGGTCAGCCTGGACTAGAGTGAGACCCTACCTCGAAAAACCAAAAAAACAAAACAAGCTCTGGTTTACCCTGCCACTGGGGTCTGTCAGTTACTGGCTCATGGGTAACTGGAATTGATTCTTGCTTAATTCCTGAGTTTCATACCATCCTTGTCTTATAGGAAAAATACCCTGAAACATGCAAGGCAATGTCTGCAATGTACTCTTGAACAGTTCAGAGGGAAAAGCTCCTTGTACTTATTTGAAACTTTTTGTACATTTGAGATCAGTTCCAAAATATGAATGGTAATAAAACACCGTGTGGTCTCCTGCCAACTGAGTGCAGAGATGAGCAGTGACAAACACAAGCCACCTGGGACAGCCCACCCAGGGTAGGACAGGGCCCAACCCACAGCAGAGACAGACACACAGAAGTGGGCTGAAGGTGGGGCTGGAAGAACATGGAATCTGAGTGAACCCCAAGCATGAGAGGGCTTGCCTGGGCAAGCAGGAAAATAATGAAATGAGGAAGGAGCGCACTTTTCTTTTTTTAAAGCTTATAGGCAAGTTTCTAGATGCTGAATAAACATAAAAACAAACACACACAAATGTCCATCATCAGGGGATGGTTCTGTTAATAAATTATAATCAAGCCAGGCATGGTGGCACACGCCTTTAATCCCAGCACTCAGGAGGCAGAAGTAGGAGGAAGATCGCCTGAGTACAAGGCCACCCTGAGACTACATAGTTCCAGGTCAGCCTGAGCTAGAGTGAGACCCTACCTCAAAAATAAATAAATAAATAAAAATAAAATAAAAAGTTACAATAATGGCTGGGCGTGGTGGCGCACACCTTTAATCCCAGCACTCCGGAGGCAGAGGTAGGAGGATCGCCGAGAGTTCGAGGCCACCCTGAGACTACATAGTTAATTCCAGGTCAGCCTGGACCAGAGTGAGACCCTACCTCGCAAAACCAAAAAAAAAAAAAGTTACAATAATATTATAATCATATGCACCTTTAAAAATGATACATAGCCGGGCGTGGTGGCGCACGACTTTAATCCCAGCACTTGGGAGGCAGAGGTAAGAGGGTTGCCGTGAGTACGAGGCCACCCTGAGACTACATAGTGGATTCCAGGTCACCCTGGGCTAAATTAAGACCCTACCTTGAAAAACCAAAATAAAGAAATGAATGAAAATTTAAAAAGATGCAGACAATTTCCCAAAACATGTAGCTAAATGAAAACTCAACAGTAGAAGTACCCATATAGGACTGGAGAAATAATAGCTCAGCTGTCAAAGGCACTTGCTTGCAAAGCTTGACGGCCCAGGTGCTATTCCCTAGTACCCACATAAAGCCAGATGCACAAAGTAGTGCATGCATCTGGAACTCATTAGCAGTGGCAAGAGGCCTGACACATTCATTCTGCACCCCTACTTCTTGCAAATAAATAAAATGCTTTTTTTAAAAAATGTGTCCACACAGAGAGAATCATCTCTGTGCTGAGCTATAAAGACTCGCATCAGCACAGTTTCTCACACCAGACACAGCCTGGGCCAGGTGTAGGATATCCATCGTGGCAGGGAATATAATGTGCATACAATCCTCCCAGAGGGCCTGACAGTACCAATTTTAGAACTCATTGGCATTTCAGTCATTATGGGAACAAACTGACAATGAGCAGAGGAAGCCTTACACATAAGTGAACAGCATGGTTTTTTCAATAAAACTATTTACAAACACAGGGAAACGGGCTAGACCTCACCAGCTCTAACCTCATGCTTCAACAGAAAAACAAACATACCAGTACAAACCCTATTTCACTTATAAGCAATTCTGGGACTGGAGTGTGGCTCCATGGTAATGCACTTGCCTAGCACGAATAAGACTCTGGGTTCAATCCCCAGCACAACAAAGTAGAAAAATCAGACATACTACAATTCTCAGGGCCATGGCCTACACGTATGTGATTTCTTTAAACTCACCTATTTTGGGATGCGATGTGGGCAATGCAGCTTCTGGAAATGGGGCAATCTGACAGCTGTCCTGATAGCCGGGGTAGTGAGGTTCAGGGTGGCCGACTCTGCAGGGGGGCTGCACGCTGGCCTCTTGTACTATGGATGACAAAAAGACAGCCTCAGCACCTGGTTATAGGTATAGCAGATATAACTTCAAATGCTGCAGCTACATTCTCAACCTGCAGCTACTGGCTACAAGTGCGTACTGAGCTCTCCAACTATGGAGTCTGAATTGATGACATGACAGGACTTGGACAGAGCTGTTGAAATAAAATTTGTTACAAAAGTTAATTTTGCCTGTTTCATATACTTTTCTCAAATGGCTCTTAGGCCGGGCGTGGTGGTGCACACCTTTAATCCCAGCACTCGGGTGGCAGAGGTAGGAGGATTGCCATGGGTTTGAGGGCACCCTGAGACTACATAGTGAATTCCAGGTCAGCCTAGGCTAGAGTGAGACCCTACCTCAAAAAAAAAAAAAAAAAAAAATAATAATAATAATAATAATAATAACAATAAAATGGCTCTTAGAATATTTACAATAAGGCCATGTGTGGTGGCCCATGCTTTTAATCCCAGCACTTAGTAGAAAGGGGTTAGGAGGATCTCCATGAGTTCAAGGCCAGCCTGGGACTACAGAGTGAATGGCAGGTCAGCCTGGGCTAGAGTGAGACCCTTCATTGAAAAACCAAAGAAGAGGGCTGGATAGGTGGCTTAGAGGTTAAGGAGTATGCCTGTGAAACCTAAGGACCCAGGTTCAATTCTCCAGGTCCCCTGTAAGCCAGATGCACATGGTGGCACATGCGTCTGGAGTTCATTTGCAGTGGCTGGAGGCCCTGGCACACCCATTCTCTCTCTCTCTTTTTCTCTCCTTCTCTCTGTCTCTAATAAATACATAAAATAAAATGTAAAAAATTAAGAGCCCAGGCGTGGTGGTGCATACCTTTAATCCCAGCACTCAGGAGGCAGAGATAGGAGGATCACTGTGAGTTTAAGGCCACTCTGAGACCCTACCTTGAAAAACAAACAAACAAACAAACAAACAAACAAACAAACAAACAACAACAAAAAAAAAAACAAAGGGGAAAAAAAAAGAAAAGAAAAAGAAAAACCAAAGAAGGAAAAAAGAATATTTACAACTACACATAACTGGAGTTCTGTTCCTATTGGCCAGCCCCAGTCTAACACAGAGTCAGCAGGAGCTTGGAGAGATGGCTTAGCAGTTAAGCGCTGCCTGTGAAGCCTAAGGACCCTGGTTCAAGGCGCAATTCCCCAGTACCCACATAAGCCATTTGCACAAAGTGGCTCATACATCTGGAGTTGTTTGCAGTGGCTGGAGGCCCTGTTGTTCCCATTCTCTGTCTTTCTCTCTCTGTCTGTCTGTCACTCTTAAATAAATAAATAAAAATAAACAAAATTTTTAAAAAAGATATTTAAAACAAGAGTCAGCAAACACTAGATACCACCTTTAGCTCTGTTGGTTCTATGTGTCTGTCACCAACAATCAATTTTTTTCTTTTCTTTTTTTAAAATTTATCTTATTTTTATTTTTTTGGTTTTTCGAGGTAGGGTTTTATTCTAGCCCAGGCTGACCTGGAATAACTATGTAGTCTCAGTGTGGCCTTGAACTCATGGCCATCCTCCTACCTCTGTATCCTGAGTGTTGGGATTAAAGATGTATGCCACATTTTATTATTATTAGTTTTATGAGAAAGAGTGAGAAAGGAACAGAATTGGTGCTCCAGGGCCTCCAGCCACTACAATCAAACTCCAGATGCATGCACCATCTTGTGCACATGTGCAACCTTGCACACTTGTGTCATCTTGTGTGCTTCTTGCTTATGTGGGATCTGGAGAGTTGAACATGTGTCCTTAGGCTTTGCAGGCAAGTGGCTTAACTGCTAAGCTATCTCTCCTACCCAACCAGTGATTAATTCTTTTTTTTTTTTTTTTTTTTTTTTTTTGTGAGGTAGGGTCTTACTCTGGTCCAGGCTGACCTGGAATTAACTATGTAGTCTCAGGGTGGCCTCGAACTCTTAGCGATCCTTCTACCTCTGCCTCCCGAGTGCTGGGATTAAAGGCGTGCGCCACCACGCCCGGCCAGTGATTTACTCTTGTACCACCCACTTGGCCAAGTGCATTCCTACCTGACAGACACTCACATGGCTCCCACCAAGATTTGGTTCTGTTCAAGGCCCTGCCTGAGGTGCCAGGCAGCAGATGAGACCCAACTTGCCTGCAGAGACTCAGTGTAGGTGTTGGGGACATGTTAGGCAGATGTTGAGACAACTCACCTGTGGCTCCTGCGAAGACGTCACCCTGGGCTGGGCTCTCAGATATGACAGCAGTGGCCTCTACAGTGGACGCCCGGTCAAAAGTCAGTGCCCCAGAGGTAGTGATCTGTCCTGAGGGCGTCACAGTGACTGGAAAAGCAGAAAAACATTTATGCATGGCTAGGCCAAGCTGTGGGTCCTAAGCATGCCCTACTCCTTATGAGGAAAAACCTCAGGAGCCAGACCAAAGTGCACTCAGTGACATACCCCACACATGATATGATACTAGGAAGCAAGTGATCTTGGGGGACTGAGGGAGCAAGCCAGACAGGGTAGGACACAGGCCTCTCACCCCCAAATGCAGAGTGACTATAGGGCAGCAATTGTTCTCTCCAGGAAAAAAAATTTTTTTTAATAATATTAAAAAGACTTTTAATGTGATCCGGGCATGGTGGTGCATGCCTTTAATCCCAGCACTTGGGAGGCAGAGGTAGGAGGATCACCATGAGTTCGAGGACACCCTGAGAATACACAGTGAATTCCAGGTCAGCCTGGGCTAGAGTGAGACCCTACCTTAAAAAACAAAACAAAACAAAACAAAAAAAAAAAGTCAGATATGGTGGAGCACGCCTTTAATCCCAGCACTTGGAAGGCAGAGGTAGGAGGATCGCTGTGAGTTCAAGGCCACCCTGAGACTACATAGTGAATTCCAGGACGGCCTGGGCCAGAGTGAGACCCTACCTCGAAAACAAAAACAAAAACAAAAAAATTCTTTGTGGTTTGAATCAAAGAAAAGGACTTTCAACGTCAGATGCTTCAGAAATGAAAATCCCTCAGTTGGGCAAAGGCCGAGTAGACACCATGTCCTGCCAGCACTGCTGAGCTGTGTGTGTGGGGACTCACAAGTGGTAGCTGCCGTGGCGGGAAGCAGCGTGATGTTCTTGGGGGAGTCTTTCTTAACTGGAGTTGTAGGCAGCTCATTCTCCTTCTTGCGCCTCTTGTAAGGGACGAAGAGTCTGACAGGACCACTCTGGGGGAAAAGGCAAAGGTGACCAAGGACAATGCTTGAGGGATGAGGAGTGTTTACTTCCCACTCCTTATCAAATGCGTGTATGAGTAATGCAGAGAGCAGAAGCCCACGGGAGCCCTCAAATGGCAGGGAAGACATTTCAAAAGGAGTGGAGGAACAACACTGCTGCTAAACAAGAAAACATCAACACCTGAAACCTTAGGAGTGCCTAGAAGAAAGGAAGTGGGACCAAGTGAAAGGGAACAAGAAAAACCACAGGCTGAAATGAGACAGGCTCTGCAGTGAGGAGAGCCACAGGAAGCTTGGTGTGGTGGCACATGCCTATAATCCCAGCACCTGGGAGACTGAGGAAGTTCATGGCCAATCTGTGCTACAATGTGAAACTCTGTTAGTAAGAACTAGTCTAGCATGTTTGACGGTCTAGGTACAATCCCCAGTACCACAAGCACAGAAATAAACATAAGCATGCATGCAAGCACACGCATATGCTCTGGGGACATTGAGCTAAAGAATAGACCAAAATAGACAAGACAACAGGAAGACAGAGAAAGGACCCCAGGCACAATGGGCTTGCCAGAGCCTCCCGACAGTGCAGATGAAGTGCAGACCCACATGCCACTTTGCGCATCTGGCTATACATGGGTACTGGGGAACTGAACCAGCCGGAAGACTTTGCAAGCAAACACACTTAACCACTGAGCAATCTCTCCAGCTCCAGTATTTTTTTTTTCTGTTTTTTTTTTTTTTGGAGAGAGACAGAGAGAGAGGGAGAGGGAGACAGAAGATAGAGATGGGCGCGCCAGCAGCCTCTCAGCTGCTGCAAAGGAAATACAGATGCGTGTGCCCCCTTGTGGGCAAGTGCAGCATTGCACCCTTGCGTCACTTTGCATCTGGCTAAACGTGGGACCTGGAGATTGGAACCAGCATTCTTAGGCTTAGGAGACAGGCGCCTTAACCGCTAAGCCATCTCTCTAGCCCCCCAGTATTTTTTTACAATTCATGTGTTTATTTGAGAGAGGGAGATGGGGGGGGGAGGATCTTGCTGCTGCAAATGAACTCTAGATATATGCAACACTGTACATTTAGCTTTATATGGGTAGTGGGAAACTGAACTTTGGCCAGTCTACTTTGCAAATGCAAGCAACCTATAACCCATATTACTGCTAAGCCATCTCCTCAGCCCCCAGTTCATCCTAATTTTTTTTTTAATATTTTTATTTTTATTTATTTGAGAGAGAAAGAGGCAGAGAAAGTGTCGGGCATGGTGATGCACGCCTTTAATCCCAGCACTTGGGAGGCAGAGGTGAGAGGATCACCATGAGTTCAAGGCCACCCTGAGACTACATAGTGAATTCCAGGTCAGCCCGAGCTAGAGTGGGACCCTACCTCAAAAAAAAAATAAAGAAAGAAAGAAAAAGAAAAAAAAGAAAAAAGAAAAGAAAGAAAGAGGCAGAGACAGACAGACAGACAGACAGAGAAAGAATGGGTGTGCCAGGATCTCCAGCCTCTGCAAATGAACTCCAGATGCATGTGCCACCTTGTGCATCTGACTTATGTGGGTCCTGGGAATCGAACCTGGGTCCTTTGGCTGCACAGGTAAGTGCCTTACCTGCAGCCCTATCCTAAATTCTTAACTACTTCAAAAAGAAACAAGATCTTTGTCATTGGTTTTGCTAAATGTTACTGTGTAGCTTTCAAAACCCGTTGGGTGTGGTGACACATGGCTTTAATCCCAGCACTCCAGAGGATGAGGTAGGAGGATTACTATGAGTTCCAGGCCAGCCTGAGACTACATAATGAATTCCAGGTCAGCCTGGGCTAGGGCTAGACCCTACTTTGGGGAAAAACAAAACAAAACTACTTCTGTAGTTTGTTTGCAGTGGCTGGAGGCCCTGGCACACCCATTCTTTCAGTTTCACTTCTCTGTATCTGTCTGCTTGCAAATCAATCTGGGTAAGGCTGTGCATGCCAGCAACCTCAGTGTTGTTGGAAAGGGCAGAGACAAGATGATCACTGGGGCTCTCTGGTCAGCCAGGTTTAGAGAGACACTCTCCAGGAAATAAAGCAGAAAGAAGGAAAGTGATAAAGACACCCTAGATCTTTTTTTTTTTTTTTTTTTTTTTTTTTGGCTTTTTGATGTAGGGTTGCACTCTAGTCCAGGCTGATCTGGAATTCACTCTGTAGTCTCAGGATGGCCTTGAACTCATGGTGATCCTCCTACCTCTGCCTCCCAAGTGCTGGGATTAAAGGTGTGCACCACACCTGGCCCCAGATCTTTCTCAATGTTCACAGGGTGTATACATCTACATACATATGAGTACACACACACACACACACACACACACACACACACACACACACATGCCTGAAAGAAGGACAGAACCTTCCCAGGCAGAAGGTGAGGGGGGAGCAAGGCTCAGGTTGCCCGTGCATATCTCTGAGCATCCAGTGACTTACCAGGGTCATGTCATCACAGCAGGCAGCACAGGTACATGAGGCAGCATGAGGGTTCAGAATCCCATCCTGAAATAGGTAAGGTACCCCAAAACATTAGAAAGCCCACCCATAGCCATTCATTACCAGATCGCGATTAGCTTCACAGCACATCCACCACCCATACTTTTTGTCTTTGCAATGTCCTTATGGTCAGGGGCTCTACTCTTTCATAGGAATGAAAGATTCCATAGGTTATTGTACCAGACACACCCAGGAGCTGACCTGGAACAAAGATCAGGAGTTGTCTCTCTTACAAGAAAACTGAGCCAGTGGCTGGAGAGATGGCTTAGTGGTTAAGGCACTTGCCTGCAAAGCCAAAGGACCCAGGTTCAATTCTCCAGAACCCACGTAAGACAGATGCACAAGGTGGAGCATGCATCTGGAGTTCATTTATAGCAGCTGGAGGCCCTGGCATGCCCATTCTCTTTCTCTGTTTGCCTCTTTCTCTCTCTGTCAAACAAATAATTTTTTTTTTTTAAAGAGCCACGGGGGCTGGAGAGATGGCTTAGCGGTTAAGACGCATGCCTGTGAAGCCTAAGGACCCGGTTTGATTCTCCAGGTCCCAGGTAAGCCAGATGCACATGGTGGCACATGCATCTGGAGTTCGTTTGCAGTGGCTAGAGGCCCTGGCGCACCCATTCTCACTCTCTCTCTCTGTCTTTAACAACTAAATATATAAAAATAAAAATATTTTTTAAAAAAGAGCCAGGGCTTAGCAGTTAAGGCACTTGCCTGCAAAGTCTAAGGATCCAGGCTCAATTCTCCAGGACCCATGTAAGCCAGATGCACAAGGTGGTGCACACATCTGGAATTTGTTTGCAGTGACTGGATGCCCTGTGGCACCTATTCTGTTTCTATCTGCCTCTTCCTTGCAAATAAATAAATGTGAATGTTAAAACCTTAAAAAAAAAAAAAAAAAAAGCTGGACGTGGTGGCACACGCCTAATCTCAGCACCCAGGAGGCAGAGGTGAGTTCAGGCCAGCCTGAGACTACATAATGAATTCCAGGTCAGCCTGGGCTGGGGCTAACCCTACTTTGGGGAAAAACAAAACAAAACTACTTCTGTAGTTTGTTTGCAGTAGCTGGAGGCCCTGGCACACCCATTCTTTCAGTTTCACTTCTCTGTATCTGTCTGCTTGCAAATCAATCTGGGTAAGGCTGTGCATGCCAGCAACCTCAGTGTTGTTGGAAAGGGCAGAGACAAGATGATCACTGGGGCTCTCTGGTCAGCCAGGTTTAGAGAGACACTCTCCAGGAAATAAAGCAGAAAGAAGGAAAGTGATAAAGACACCTAGATCTTTTTTTTTTTTTTTTTTTTTGGCTTTTGATGTGGGTTGCACTCTAGTCAGGCTGACCTGGAATTCACTCTGTAGTCTCAGGATGGCCTTGAACTCATGGTGATCCTCCTCCTCTGCCTCCCAAGTGCTGGGATTAAAGGTGTGCACCACACACCTGGCCCCAGATCTTTCTCAATGTTCACAGGGTGTATACATCTACATACATATGAGTACACACACACACACACACACACACACACACACACACACACACATGCCTGAAAGAAGGACAGAACCTTCCCAGGCAGAAGGTGAGGGGGGGCAAGGCTCAGGTTGCCCGTGCATATCTCTGAGCATACAGTGACTTACCAGGGTCATGTCATCACAGCAGGCAGCACAGGTACATGAGGCAGCATGAGGGTTCAGAATCCCATCCTGAAATAGGTAAGGTACCCCAAAACATTAGAAAGCCCACCCATAGCCATTCATTACCAGATCGCGATTAGCTTCACAGCACATCCACCACCCATACTTTTTGTCTTTGCAATGTCCTTATGGTCAGGGGCTCTACTCTTTCATAGGAATGAAAGATTCCATAGGTTATTGTACCAGACACACCCAGGAGCTGACCTGGAGCAAGGATCAGGAGTTGTCTCTCTTACAAGAAAACTGAGCCAGCGGCTGGAGAGATGGCTTAGTGGTTAAGGCACTTGCCTGCAAAGCCAAAGGACCCAGGTTCAATTCTCCAGAACCCACGTAAGACAGATGCACAAGGTGGAGCATGCATCTGGAGTTCATTTATAGCAGCTGGAGGCCCTGGCATGCCCATTCTCTTTCTCTGTTTGCCTCTTTCTCCCTCTGTCAAACAAATAATAATTTTTTTTTTTTAAAGAGCCACGGGGGCTGGAGAGATGGCTTAGCGGTTAAGGCGCATGCCTGTGAAGCCTAAGGACCCGGTTTGATTCTCCAGGTCCCAGGTAAGCCAGATGTACATGGTGGCACATGCATCTGGAGTTCGTTTGCAGTGGCTAGAGGCCCTGGCGCACCCATTCTTACACTCTCTCTCTGTCTTTAATAACTAAATATATAAAAATAAAAATATTTTTTTTAAAAGAGCCAGGGCTTAGCAGTTAAGGCACTTGCCTGCAAAGCCTAAGGATCCAGGCTCAATTCTCCAGGACCCATGTAAGCCAGATGCACAAGGTGGTGCACACATCTGGAATTCGTTTGCAGAGACTGGATGCCCTGTGGCACCTATTCTGTTTCTATCTGCCTCTTCCTTGCAAATAAATAAATGTGAATGTTAAAACCTTAAAAAAAAAAAAAAAAGCTGGACGTGGTGGCACACGCCCTTAATCTCAGCACCCAGGAGGCAGAGGAGGATTGCTGTGAGTTCAAGGCCACCCTGAGACTACATAGTGAATTCCAGGTCAGCCTGAGCTAGAGTGAGACCCTACCTTGAAAAACCAAAAAAAAAAAAAAAAGAGCCAGACATGGTGGCGCACGCCTTTAATCCCAGCACTTAGGAGGCAGAGGTAGGAGGATTGGCATGATTTTGAGGCAACCCTGAAATGACATAGTGAATTCCAGGTCAGCCTGAGCTACAGAAAAACACTACCTAAAAACAAAACAAAACAAAACAAAACAAAACAAAACAAAACAAAACAAAACAAAACAAAAGCTGTCCCAGGTATGGTGGCACATACCTTTAATCTAAGATTCAGGAGGCAGAGGTAGGAAGATCGCTGTGAGTTTGAGACCAGCCTGAGACTATATAGTGCATTCCAGGTGAGCCTGAGCTACAGTGAGACCCTCCCTCGGGGCTAGGGGGTTTGGGGGGAAGAAAGAAAAGAAAAGAAAACTGGAGCAAATGTCACATAGAGTCACATGTGTGCAGCCAGAAGGTGTCACTCTGACTTCTACTACTTTTCTGTGAGTGTCTGACATTCCTCCTTCCTGTGCCCACACTTATACCATGTGATCCCCTACATAATCCTCTGAGTCAGTGCCAGCACCACCCACCAGGAACATCAGGAAGGCAGGTTACCTTAGTCATACAGAAAGTATGTAGTGTCAGACTCTTGACACCTTGACCTAAGAGCTGCGTGCCTCCCACTGCTTGGCCTTGACTGTCCAGAGCCTGGCTTGTGCTGAGTACATACCTGGATGAGGCACTGCAGAGGTCTGCCGGCATAGCGGATGCTTCTCTTCCAGTCTTTGCTGCTGGCTCTTCCTGCCATGGCTTCAAACTCGGTTGGACTGTACCAGTTCTCCCCCTGCTTGATGCACCGCCCCCGGCCACCTGAAACAAAGGTGGCTGTCACTGGGAGACCCCAGAGCTGTGCTGGCTTTTGGTTTTCTGATACCAGGCCCAAGTGCTTCCACCATATTTCCTTCTCACCTTTCTTGTGGATGCCCAGCAGGAAGCCTAGACAAGTCACCTGAATCCACCTGTTTGATTTCTCCACCTGCTGTTCCCGGCCACCTCAAGATGCACTGGGTAACCACTGAGCATCTGCCCACTTCAGGCATCCTTTGTCATCCAAGCTGACTGACCTCTTAGAGAATGCAGTTGGGGGCTAAAGAGATGGCTTAGCAGTTAAGGCACTTGCTTGTGAAGCCTAAGAACCCAGGTTTGAGAGTGTGTTTGGGCCCTGCCTCTCTCCAGTCCATGGTCATTATGACCCTGGACTTGTCCTCAGGCCCATTTCTACCCTAGGCCCTCCATGGCCTGAGCTCTAGTCACTCTAGTCACTAGTGTCACTCATATCTCCATCTCCTTAACCTATTTATGTACATAGCAGGCTTCTTGGCCCCAGTTTACCAAAAGGGTAACAAAAGAAATGAAACCTTTAAACTGGAGTAGTGGTAGACCAGTGCAACCTCACCTGAACCAAGCCTACTCTTGTAGAGAGTACCGCTGATGTTCCGGCAGCGCACGGGCAGCTCGCTGTCATATACAGAGGGATCCCAGTTGTACTTGGTGCCGCCTTTCTCTTGGCCAGGTGCTAACGGGGTTGGAGGGGACTGAGGACCTGGGCAAGGAGAAGAAAAGAGTACAGTGTGACTAGAGCACTCCAAGGTGCTCCACTTCTGCCAGCCCTAGCCCCTCCCAGATGCACAGCCCAGCTAGGAGCACCACGCACCTAACTGTGGGCAGTACTCAGTCTCTACCTGGATGCTTTCACCTTTTCTAGTTTCCAAAGTTACCACAAAGATACATATGTTCCAAAGGCTTGGGAGAGGGCACTGCTGGTACCTGGGGTGAGAGGTGCTGCTGGGCCCTTCAGCCCGGTGGTCTCCACAATGCTCCCATCCGTGTGGACTACAATCAGTGTGGCTTTCTCGGTGTTCAGGCTGTCCCCGATCTGAAGGGCTGTTCTACCAGACTAGAAGGAAAGACACCCTGTCAATCAGCTCAGGACGGTCAGAGGCACATCACTTATCCCAATGGGATGTGGCACAAACAATGAGACTCTTATCACCACTTGTCACCAGAAAGATATTCACCCAGGATCCACACCATCTCTAGAGACATTGCTGAGACACTTAAAGACAGAACCAAGCATGAAGAAAGATGATGCCTGTCTGTGTGGCTCTGAACAAAGTGTCTGCAGATTTTCAAGCTGAAATGTAAAAGTGCTCAATAAACACGGTCCCTTTCTGGAGACTGTCCATTGGGCACTTGCCCCAAGGAGTGGAGCTTGTTCAAGGAGACTGTGCCCAGTGTCTAAAGACCTCACACAGAAAGCAGGATAGTGTGCATGAGAGGACCACAAAAGACCTCTGAATTTGGACAGATGCCATTTGAAGTGTGATGGACAGTACAGCCTGCAGGGGTGATGGTAGGGAAATGGGCTGATAAACTGCAAGCCTAGAGGAGGCCAAATACAGATACTCTATATGTCTATGGAGCCTTACAGCAAACAGGGAGGGTCAGCTGCAGGTAGAAGCTAAACTTTGGGCTGAGAGCAGTCTGCAAGGCCAGATGGCACGGATGTCAGCTTGATCACAGCCCAATGGCTCCCCCTAGCTCCCCAGCTTTCCATCATTTCCTGGGAGCCAAGTTTACTTCTGCCTCTTTCATAGCAGTAGAGCAAAGCCAGATCAAGGCCCACAAACCAAACGAGGATTTCTGCTGGGCTGCTGGGCCAACCTCTGCTCTGATCTCTCCTGCCAGGACCAACTCTGAGGCTTCTGAGAGCAAAAGAGGCACAGGGATCCCTATGGCTTTCTGAACTTGGAATTCTTGTGCATAGCTGAACCCTAGGAGGGTCCTTAGGACCAGGAGTGCCCTCCAACAGCTGTGCAGAGAAGCACAAGACTGAGAACAGTACCAGGCACCCAGAATTATGCCCCTGAAAGCAGCTTACCAGGACATGTCCTGATATTGATGCTGCATTCGCCACTGATGTAGTGAAGACGTTGTCTGCAGAGGTCCCCACGTTTGCCACTGTCACTGTGGTCACTTCTACAACAGAAGGAACCAAACTTTACACACGATGAAGGCAGAGATGAAAGGGAAAGGTCCTGCTCATGAGCCGCAAAGTACTCCACACGGGTGTATGTGTGCTACTATGATATCTTGACCCTTCTATGAAAAAGCTCAGTGGGGCTGGAGAAATGGGTCAGGGGTTAAGGTGCTTGCCTGAAAGTGCTCAGCTGATATGGTTAGTCCAAGCTAAAGCATCTAGTTCTCTGATGAAAAGGAGGTATCTACCCTTCCCCACCAAGGCCTTTCATATGCAGCAAAAACATCCACCATGTACCCCTCACCCTCATCCTACCCCTGACCTCTCACCCTTTGCAAAGAGGCCACAAGTCTCATGGGTCCAGTACACCTCTTTGCTAATCAGCACATGGCAGGCTCCACTCTAGCCTCTTCCCTACTGCTCTCTCCACTGTTAGAGCTCAGGCCATCCCATCAGCGGTCACAGCCTTGTGCCCACTGCCTGCCTGAGGTCTCCATGTCTTCCTCAGGAACTCTTCCTCCTAAAAAGCATGTCAACCTGCTACACCCACCTCTGAAACCTAAACTTGACTCCTCAGCCAAGACAGGTCTATCAGCAGTAACTGCACAAAGCAACCCCATAAAAGTATGCCACACCCCTGCTACCACTTGCTACACATGTGCCACTCAGCTCCTGCCTCTGCATCGTGCCCTCTGCCATCAATGTCTTAGACAACAACCCTCTCTCTTCCTCTGCAAAGGCAAATGGCCCTGTCTGTACCCAGCGTTCTAAAATGTTACAAGGGCAGCAGTAAGCATCCAAAGACGGCTTACTAGAGTCCTGCCTACTCACATGAACCCAGCCCTGACCAAGCTATGCTCCTGTGCCTGTGCCTGCTGGCCTCATATCCACCATCAATCCACACCTGGACACAGCTAATGCATCCTTGCCTTTTAGCCAGCACAGAGCTGCCTGGACATTACCTGACTCAGGAGCTCATGACAAACAATTAGGGATGTGAGCTGGAGAGACAACTCAGTGGTTCAGGTGCTTGGCTGCAAAGCCAAAGGACCCAAGTTTGATTCCACAGTTCCCTTGTAAAGCCAGATGCACAAGGTGGCACATGCATTTGGATTTTGTTTGCAATGGCTAGAGGCCCTGACGTGCCCATTCTCTCTCTCCCCCTCTCTGCCTGTTTCTCTCTCTCAAATAAAAATAAATAAAATTTTTAAAATTATGAATGTCCTATCATGTTGATAGGCAACTAAAAAATTCTGCAGGAAAAAAATACAGCATAGGGCTGGAGAGATGGCTTAGCGGTTAAGGTGCCTGCCTCCTAAGCCTAAGAATGCCGGTTCCAATCTCCAGGTCCCACATTTAGCCAGATGTGAAGTGATGCAAGGGCACAATGCCGTACTTGACCACAAGGGGGTGCGCGCATCTGGATTTCATTCACAGTAGCTAAGAGGCTGCTGGCATGCCCATCTCTGTCTTCCTCTCCCTCTCTCTGTGTCTCTCTCCAAAAAATAAAAAAATTTAAAAATTTAAAATTAAAAAAAAATACAGCATAGAAAGCTAGACATGGTGGCTCATGCCTTTAATCCCAGGACTCAGGAGGCTGAGGTAGGAGGATCACTGTGAATTTGAGACTGGCCTGGGCTACAGAATGAGTTCCAGGTCAGCCTAGGCTAGAGTAAGACCCTGACTCACAAAAAACAAGACAAAAACAAAATCACACCGGGCATGGTAATGCACGCTTTTAATCCCAGCAGTCGGGAGGCTGAGGTAGGAAGGATCACTGTGAGTTCGAGGACAGCCTGAGACAAATTCCAGGTCAGCCTAGGCTAGAGCAAGACCCTACCTCAAAAAACAAAAAACAAACAAAACAAAAAAAGAAAGAAAGAAAAGAAAACATAGATGAACTTCTCACATGTCACAAAAGATGCTGTCATGTTTCTTTTTTTTTTTTTTTTTTTTTTTTTTTTTTTTTTTTTGAGGTAAGGTCTCATTCTAGCTCAGGCTGACCTGGAATTCACTCTATAGTCACAGGGTGGCCTCAAACTCATGGCGATCCTCCTACCTCTGCCTCCCAAGTGCTGGGGTTAAAGGCGTGCACCACCATGCCTGGAGTTTCTTTTCTTAAATATTTTTTTTATTTGAGAGTCAGCGAGAGAGAATGGGCATGCCAGGGCCTCCAGCCACTGCAAATGAACTCCAGACCCATGTGATACCTTGTGCATCTGGCTTATGTGGGTCCTGGGGAATCGAACCTGGGTCCTTTAGCTTTGCAGGTAAGTGCCTTAACCACCAATCTATCTCTCCCACCTATATTTCTTTTCTTTTTTTTTTTTTAACTCAGAAAAATATGTGCAAGGACAAAAACTTCATGACCCCAAATCCCAATGGTAACCCAGAGTTCATGAATGAAAATGGAGCACCTAGGGGTCCAGGAAGCCTCTCTCATTTCTACAAGTAGCTCAACAGGTCCTAGGCATTCTAGGGCACAGAACAGTTCTGATCTATCCTGCGCAGCAGGTCCACACTTCCAAGCCTACAGTGCTCCACAGGGGAAGAATACCTTACTGTGCAACAAGAATGGCAAAATGACAGTCCTCCAAGGACTAGAATTCTCATATCCACCTGGAACCCTTGGGAGCTCCAACTGAGAGGGGAACCAACACTCAGGAAGGTAGGAGGGTAGACAGGGACATTGGGTGACTGTGGGAGGCAATTTGGAGTGGCATCACCTCTCCAGAGTGATGCAGGTTCAGCCTTAGGCTGAGGCTTCATTTGTTAGAAACCTGAGATTAAGGGTATTCTGTGTGTCAAGAAACCGAGTGCAACAACAAGAATAACCCAGGAATGCACAGGGAGAGAAGATCTGCATAGGAAAAAGTAGACCAGGAGGGGACCTACACAGGGGCTGGCCTCTACATCACTGCCAGGCTCAGGGAGGAGTCTCCTGTTTCCCCCCACTTGGGTCATGTCTGATCTGGCCTTTGGTGCTTGGGGCACTTCTGCTAACCACTATGCCCAACCACCTGGTATAGCTCCAGGATAGGATCCATACCTGACCCTCCTATACCACCAGTTGCCAGAATGGAAAACGAGTGAACAGGCAGTGGAAGAGGTGAGTGTTGAGAAGGTTCTGAAAGGGTCACAGAATGAAGAAGAGTTGAGAGAGACACACACACTCTCTCACACACACAAGGAAGTAGGCATGTATGCAGAGCACAGCCAGGCTTGTGGAGTGGAGGAGGTGTGCAGGGCAGGTGAGGAGAAAGGATGCAGGGCAGGTATAGAAGGCAGGGGTACCGGTACACAGGACCGGTGTGCAATGCAGGTGCAAAGCAGTTATGCTGGACAGCTGCAGAGGAAGGATGCAAGAAAGCTGCAGAGCAGGTATGTAGGGCAGGTGTGCAGGGTAGGTGTGCACAGCAGGTGGGTGTGGGTCTGTCCTGTCCGGCAGATGCGCAGAACAGGTGCATGGGGGCAGGTGGGAACCGTCCTGTTGCATGGGGCATGTGTTCAGGAAATGTACGTGGGAACCCGGTGAGGCGCGAGGCCGGCGGGCGCACTTGCCTGCGAAGGCTGCAGCCGCGGCAGCCTCATCGGGGCCCGGCAGGGCCTCGGCGCCCATGTCCATGTGCCCCGACTCGGCCGCCATCACCGCCACTGCCGTGACCCGCCGCGTCTCGCGCTCAGCTTCGGAATCCGCGTCCTCCTCCGAGTCCTCGTCTCTGCTTAACACTGGCTCCTCCGCCTCGCCTCCAGCTGCGGCCGCGGCCGCCGCCGCTACAGCGGCCGCGGCCGCCACTGCCGCCGCCTCGGCCAGGCCCAGCTGCTTTGCCGCCGAGTCCGAGTCCTCCATCCGGACTCCGCCGAGCCCGCCCGAAGGCGCCGTCCGGGGCCGCCCGAAGCGCCAGGCGCCGAGCCCGAAGCGGGACCCGAGCCGGGCCGAGGCTGTCCGAAGCCACCGCCCGAGCAGCGACCGAAGAGATACCCTGCCTCCCGCCGAGCCGAGCCGAGGCCGCCAGCCGAGTCGAGCCGAGCCGACGTCGAGTGTGGAACTGAGGGTCGAAGATGGCCGAGGGAATCCGAAGCTGCACGAATGAGGAGCCGAGTGAGTCCGAACGTCTCCGAAGCTACACGAGAGCTTCCGAGCGTTTCCTTCTTACAGCCTAGGAAGCTGAGCCGGCTATTAATCACTGGCCAATAGAACTGGCCAGCGCAAGGCGGATTCTCAGCGGCCTCTGACGCAGTTTAGCCTCTCAAGCAGACCCTGGTGCCACTCGTTTTGCCCAGTCCCCACTGGCGGCGGCGGAAGACGAACTCACCCGAAGCCTAACCGAAGTCTGCCGAATCTTTCCGAGTCGGGTTGTCCGAAACCTCAGCTCCCACCTCCTCCTGTCCGAAAATGCCCGAGTGCTGCCGGACGGGCGAATCGGGCCTCGGCCGCGGTCGGACACCCGCTCTGGCGCGCGACGGGGAGGAGCGAAGATGGCGGGAGGGTGTGGCCTAGAGGCTGCTGGGATTGCGGCGGACCCAGCGGCAAAATGGCGGCCTGGCGGCCAGGTGAGGCAGGTGAGATGCGCCCGCCACCGCGTCGCTGAGATCGCGCCGTCGCCACGCGGGGCTCTGCGGACGAGCCCGACACCCCCTCTGGCTGTCACCCGCCGTCCTGACACGGGCCTCTGCGCCCCACTCAATCTGCGTGGGGAGGGTCGCCAACGTCATCCGGATGGTCGAGGGCCGTTTGCAGCTCCCTTGGGGCCCACCCTGGTAACTTCTGGCATATCTTCGGTTTACCTCGGGTACACCCATGGCACATCCTGAGGGACCCCCCCCACACACACACAAAGATGAAACCGCACCACACCTGCGGCTCACCCTGGGTACACGCATAGCACAATTGCGATTCACACTGAGGGGACACTCCCCACCCCATGTAACCACACCTGGGTACATCTATGGCTTACCCCAAGTATACGCATGGCATAGTCCAGACACAACCATAACACACCTGCAGCTAACCTGGTACACGCATGGCACACCCATCCACGGTATACTTGCAGCACACACTAACCCTGCCATATCCACAACATACCTTTAGCTCACTCAAGTCACATTTGTGATTAACCCCACTACACCCATGGCACAGTTGATGCTGGCACACTTGCTCCACACACCTGAGGGTCACCTTGGGGCACACTGAACCATATCCCTGTGACACATTCCAGTCTCAGACAGCCAAAAGCTCTGTAGCCCACACTGCAACATGACAGAGTCTCAGGCCCTAGGAGGGGCCCTGAGCCTAGAGTGTACCTGAGCAGGCAGGCCCAGGTACCAGCAGTCTGGAGGGGAAGCAGGCCTGTATGTGTCCATCCATCACTCCATTCTCTCAAATGTTCCTTCATGAAACAATTTTCAGGAATGTGTGTATTACACATACAGCCCGCAAAGCACAATACTCCCATGCTTCTGTTTGACTATACCTACCACAAATTCAGGAGTGTTTGCATTCTGTATGCACAGCATTTGTGATAAATGGGAAAGTGGTCCTGGAATTAGGTCATATGAAAGGTCCACTTTCCAAGTCCAGCATGGTGGTACATGCCTGTAATCACAGCACTTGGGAGACTGAGTCAGGAGGTTTGTCATGAGTTTGGGATCACCAGGGACTGCATAGGTTAAGACCAGCCCAGCTACAGGGTGAGACCTTGTCTCAAAACAAAAGGCCAATATTTATCTGGCAGGGGAGAGACCATGATTATGAACATGGTTTTACCAGGGCGAGGTTTATCCATCACACTCCAGATGTGCTGACCCATGCAATTTCCCCAAATGAGGGAAATTTGACTGCAGAATTTGCATACTTTGTGGTAGTGGGGGACTGTGTTCAAGCTCTCCCTTGCTTGTTTTTTTTTAAGGCCAATTTCCATATCCCTTGCCACAGAGTTACATTACAAAAGAGAATAGGTCACATTAGAAATAAGTGGCTGGCTATGGTTTGTTACCATAGAGCTTTCTTTCTTTTTTTTTTTTTTTTTTCTTTTCTTTTTCATTCAAGGCAGGGTCTCACTCTAGCCCAGTATGACCTGGAATAATTCACTATGTAGTCTCAAGGTGGCTTCGGTCTTAGGGCGAGCCTCCCACTTCTGCCTCCTGATTATAGAGCTTTCTTGACAAGTGGGTTCCTGATTGCTAAATCTTGTCTATGGAAGTCCTCTGCCAATTGGGTTTGTTGATATATTTTTCCTTCCCTTCCCCTTCCCCTTCTCCTTCCTTCCTTCCTTCCTTCCTTCCTTCCTTCCTTCCTTCCTTCCTTCCTTCCTTTTAAATATTTATTTATTTATTTACTTGAGAGAGAAAGCGGCAGAGAGGGAGAGACAGAGAATGAGAGAGAGAATGGGCATGCCAGGGCCTCCAGCCACTGCAGTCAACCTCCAGACACTCCAGATACCAATTTGTGCATCTGGGGAATGGAACCTGGGTTCTTTGGCTTTGCAGGCAAGTGCCTTAACCACTAAGCCATCTCCCCAGCCCTGTTGCTATATTTTCATTTGCTGAAGAATTAAGGTGGCTGGGTGTGGTGGTGCATGCCTTAAATCCTGGCACTTGGCAGTCTGAGGTTGAAGGATTGCTGAGTTCAAGGCCAGCCTGGGCTACAGAGTGAGTTCCTACCTCAAAATAAAAAATAAATCATTTGCTTAGCATGTTTAAGACCCTGGATTTCATACCCAGCAAGGTAGGTGTGGGGAGCCAGATGTGATGGCTCACACTTATAACACCAGCACTTGGGAGGCTGAGGCAGGATTGCAAGTTCAAGGCCAGCCTGGGCTACACAGTGAGACCAGAAGAGGATGTCTTCACAGCCTTGACTCTCACTAAGGAAAATGTGTTCTTTCCATGTTGCTTCCTCCCTGTTGATGTCACGCTGTGATCTCAGTAAATCACTGACTAGAAGTGTTAAGTCCCAGAAGCCTGGCTCTGTTCCTCCAAAATGAACCTCTATAGGTCTGAAATTGTTAGAACCACATCCAGGAGTATTTAGCCTTTGTATTATTTAAACACTGTGTGTCATGTGTTTTTTTAAATATTTATTTATTTATTTGAAAGAGAGAGAGAGAGAGAGGCAGAGAGAAAGAGTGGGTACTCCAGGGCCCCCAGCCACTGCAAGTGAACTCCAGACACACGTGCCCCTTTGTGCATCTGGCTAATATGGGTTTTGGGAAATCAAACAGGGTCCTTAGGCTTCGCAGGCAAACACCTTAACCAGTAAGCCAATTTCCCCAGCCCTCATATGGGGTTTTACACAGTATTTTTTTTCCCTGAGTCCCACAATTTCAATCTGTAACAAATGGCAGCTAGCAGATACACTTGAAATATTTCTGACTCTTTGTTTTCTTTTTTGACAGTGCTGGAGATTGAACCCAGGGTCTCAGGCATGCTAGGCAATGATTCTGCCACTGAACCACATCCCAGCCCTGACATTAACTTTTAAGGAAAACCATCCAGAAGGAGGAAAACCCCAACTAATGTGAAGCTGACCCAAATAATGACAGGTATCTAGGGTAGCCTCATTTAGTTGGGGCCTGGAAAAGAACAGATCCGGTTTAAGAGAACTCCCTGCTGAAATGTGATGCGACTCCAGTCACCTTCTCTTGGCTTCCTGCTCCCACATGTGTACCTGCTAGGAGCCTGTCCAGAGGCCGTTACTAATGTCCTGTGTTTATGGGTTTATGACTCACCCATTTGAGTCCACAATCTAGAACAGACAGCCTAAAATCTGTCAGAAGTCAGGTGGCCCACAAAAACCACAGGGACATTTTCTTTCCTGCTGTCACTAGGACTAAAGAGAGAATAGAGCAAGAGGTGGGCACAGCCTGGATTCAGGTGCTACCCAGTCTGCCCTGAAGTACAGCCTCTTTTTTGAGGGTTTATATTTAGTTATTTTTTGGTTTTTCGAGGTAGAGTCTCACTCTAGGCCAGGATGACCTGGAATTCACTGTGTAGTCTCAGGGTGGCCTCGAACTCATGTCGATCCCTTCTATCTCTGTCTCCTGGCTCTTTTTTGGGTTTTTTAAAAGTATCTTTGAAGCCGGGCATGGTGGTGCACACCTTTAATCCCAGCACTCGGGAGGCAGAGGTAGGAGGAGCACCGTGAGTTCGAGGCCACCCTGAGAATACAGAGTGAATTCCAGGTCAGCCTGGGCTAGAGTGAGACCCTACCTCAAAAAACCAAAATAAAATGAAATAAAATAAAAGTATCTTTGAGAAGCCAGGCGTGGTGGTGCATGCCTTTAATCCCAGCACTCGGGAGGCAGAGGTAGGAGGATTGCCATGAGTTCGAGACTACCCTGAGACTACATAGTGAATTCCAGGTCAGCCTGAGCTAGAGTGAGACCCTACCTTGAAAAAACAAAAACAAACAGACAAAAAAAGTATCTTTGAGAGACACAGGGGGATCGTGGAAATGCCAGGGCCTCTTAACATGCTGTGTACATGGATACCGGGGAATCATACCCAGGCCAGCAGGCTTTGCAAGCAAGGCCTTTAACCACTGAGCCATCTCACCAGCCATTTTTTATTTAAAAAAAATTTTTTTTTTTTTTGGTTTTTCGAAGTAGAATCTTACTCTAGCCCAGTCTGACCTAGAATTCACTATGTAGTCTCAGGGTGGCCTTAAACTCTTGGCACTCCCCCTACCACTGCCTCCCAAGTGCTGGGATTAAAGGTGTGTGTCACTGTGCCCAGGTGCTTTTTATTTTTATTTATTTATTTATTTATTTATTTATTTATTTTAAATATATTTTATTTATTTGTTTGAGAGAGAGAGAAAGAGGCAGAGAGAGAGGGAGAGAATGGGTGCACCACGGTGTCCAGCCACTGCAAACAAACTCCAGACGCATGTGCATATGGCTTACGTGGGTCTTGGAGAATTGAACCAGGACCCTTTGGCTTTGCAGGCAGATGCCTTAACCACTAAGCCATCTCTCCAGCCTGATCTTTTTTTTCAAGGTAGGGTCTCATTCATAGTGACCTGTAATTCACTATGTAGTCTCAGGCTGGCCTCGAACTCACAGCGATCCTCCTACCTCTGAGTGCTGGGATTAAAGGCATGAGCCACCACGTCTGGCTTCCAGCCTGATTTTTATTTATTTATTTGAGAGAGAGAAAGAGACAGAGAGAGAATGGGCGTGCCAGAGCATCCAGCCACTGCAGATGCTCCAGGCACATGCGCCACCTTGTGCATCTAGGTTATGTAGGTCCTGGGGAATTGAACCTGTGTCCTTTGGCTTTGCAGGAAAGTGCCTTAACTGCTAAGCCATCTCTCCAGTCTTTTATTTTTCATTTTTAAAATTTTATTTATTTATTTATTTATTGGTTTTTCAAGGTTGGGTCTCACTCTAGTTCAGGCTGACCTGGAGTTCACTCTGTATTCTCAGGGTGGCCTCAAACTCACGACGATCCTCCTGCCTCTGCCTCCCGAGTGCTGTAATTAAAGGCGTGCACCACCACGCCCGGCTTTATATTTTATTTTTTTTGGGGGGGGGTCAATGAAGGGTCTTGCTCTTGCTCTACCCCAGACTGACCTGGAATTCACTATGGAGTCTCAGGGTGGCCTTGAACTCTTAGCAATCCTCCTACCTCTGCCTTCAGAGTGCTAGAATTAAAGGCATGTGCCACCACACTTGGCCTCTCTTTCATTTTGATGTCATCCTCTTTTATTATGAGGATCTTGTGTAGGTAGTGTCACACAATGTGAGGTCAAGGATATCCAGACCATTTTGTGTCTGGAAGATTGCATTGTAAGCAGTCCTACCTCCTTTGTCTTTTACATTCTTTCCACCACCTCATCCACAATGGACCTTGAGCCTTGGAAGGTGTAATAGAGATGTCTCAGTGCTGAACACTGCACTGTCACTTCTTCTCAGCACCATGGTGCCTTGAGTCATCCCACTGGTCACCACCATCTGAAAAGAGACGCTTCTCTACCAAAAGTCAGAGTAGCATTAATATATGGCTATAAAAATTAAGCAAAGATGACAGGCATGGTGGTACATGCCTTTAACCCCAGCACTTGGGAGGCAGAGGTAGGAGGATCACTGTGAGTCTGAGACACCCTGAGACTGCATAGTAAATTCGAGGTCAGCAAGACCCTACCTCAAAACACAAAACAAAACAAAAATTAAGAAAAGTGCTTATAGTGCAGGTTTTGGTGGGCATAATATATGCATTTAGCCGGACAATAGCAGCCATTACTCCCTACAGCTCAAGACATCCCCATAGGTTGTTGGTTTGTTTTTTTTTTAGCATTAAAAAAATTTTATTTATTTATTTATTTGAGAGAGAGAGAGAAAGAGGTAGAGGGAGAGAGAATGAGAATGGGCATGCCAGGGCCTCCAGCCACTGCAAAGGAACTCCAGACGCATGTGGCCCCCCCTTGTGCATCTGGCTTATGTGGGTCCTGGGGAATCAAACCGGGGACCTTCGGCTTTCTAGGCAAGCACCTTAACTGCTAAGCCCAGTTTTTTGTTTTGTTTTTTTTTTTTTTTTTTTAATTTGAGAGAGAGGGAATGGGCTCATGTGACATTGTGCACTTGTGTCGCTTTTGCATCTGGCTAAACGTGGGACCTGAAGAATTGAATGGGCATTCTTAGGCTTTACAGGCAGGATTCTTAACCGCTAAACCACCTCTCCAGCCCTTTTTTGTGTTTTGAATTTTTAAATTTTTATTTGTTTGAGAGAGGCAGCTAGAGAGAGAACGGGTATTCCAGAACCTCTAGCTGCTACAAAGGAATTCCAGAGGCATACACCACCTTGTGCATCTGGCTTTATGTGGATACTAGGGAACTGAACCTGGGTCCTTTGGCTTTGCAAGCAGGTGCCTTAACCACTAAGCAATCTCTCCAGCCCCCACCATAAATTTTTGACTGGGTTTTCAGTACCAAGCGTGTATTCCCTCCTATGGAGTGGGCCTCCAGTCCAATTAGAGAGTGGTTGGTTTCCCTCCTAACAGACATGCCACTATCACACTAGTTGGCACATTTGGCCAAACTTAAGGCTTGCAAGGTCCACTACTGTTTATCACTGTTGATGACTGCTCTCCCCCTAAGGCTGCATGCAGCATAGCTTTTTCCAGCTTTCTATTAGCTAGTCCACAAGGAGTAGGCTTGCAGCTCGGCTCCAGATTGATTTCTCAGTGACCTGCAGCCCAAGCATGTGGAGTCTTCAGCAATAGGGTCTGACCATCTAGTTCTCATGGGAAACCAAGAGCCTCAGCAATAGCCTGTAATGTTTAGGGGATATCAGGGACCTCCCTGGCCAACAGCTCACTGGAAGGTATCCCATTCCTGGCACTGAAATTTTTCTAGTAACAATCTATGGCTTCTGGGTGTACCATTATCCAAAGAAGTAGGTTTCCATATGTCACCAGTCCTTTTTTAAAAAAAATATTTTAAAACTAATATTGTTGTTGTTTTTTCAAGGTAGGGTCTCACTGTAACCCAGGTTGACCTGGAATTCACTCTGTCTTGAACTCACAGTGATCCTCTTACCTCTGCCTCGCAAGTGATGGGACTAAAGGTATGCACCACCATGCCCAGCTTTAATTATTATTTTATTTTTATTTTATTTTTTGAGGTAGGGTCTCACTCTAGCTCAGGCTGACCTGGAATTCACTATGTAGTCTCAGGGTGGCCTCGAACTCATGGTGATCTTCCTACCTCTGCCTCCCAAGTGCTGGGATTAAAGGCGTGCGCCACCATGCCCGGCTATTATTTTATTTTTGAGAGGGAGAGAATGGGCACGCCAAGGCCTTTCAGCTGCTATGAATGAACTCCAGACTCGTGCACCCCCTTGTGCACATGTGCGACATTGCATGCTTGCGTCACTTTTGTATCTGGCTGCATGGAACCTAGAGATTTGAACAAGTCTTTTTAGGCTTCACAGACAAGCGCCTTAGCTGCTAAGCCATCTCTCCAGCCCACCACACCTTTTTTTAGGTTTCGTTTTTTTCTTTTTCTCTTTATGGGAATGCCAGGGCCTCTAGCCACTGCAAACTCCAGATGCATGCACCGTCTTGTGCATCTGGCTTATGTGGGTACTGGGGAATCAAACCTGGGTCCTTAGGCTGTGCAGGCATGCTCCTTAATCACTCAGCCATCTCTCCAGCCCGAGGTTTTTTTTTGTTTTTGTTTTTGTTTTTTAAGTAGGGTCTCACTCTGGCCCAGGCTGATCTGGAATTAACTATGTAGTCTCAGGGTGGCCTTGAACTCATGGCAATCCTCCTACCTCTGCCTCCCAAGTGCTGGGATTAAAGGTGTGCGCCACCACGCCCGGCCAAGGTTTTTTTTTAATATTTCAAGGTGGGGAAGAGAGAGAGAATGAGTGCACCAGGGCCTCTTGTCACTGCAAATGCACTCCAGATGATTGCTCGGCTTTATGCATCTGGTTTTATGTGGAAACTGAAGATTTGAAACTAGGCCAAACCTGAGCTACCAGGCTTTGCAAGCAAGCACGTTTAATCGCTGAGTCATTTCCCCAGACCCCTTTTTCAGTTTGTACAGGTGTTCACACATGTAAAGACACGTGTATCATGATTTTACAGCTGATGTAAGACTCTATATGGGCATTGTGACCCAGGTCATATTCCATGCAGGGATGGGCCAGATGTATTTTCATGTGCAAAGCCTCAGAGTCAAAGGTGAGAAGGAAGGGCTGAAGAGGTAGCTTAGTGGTTAGGGTGCTTGGTGGCAAAGCCAAAGGACCCAGTTCAATTCCTTAGTACCTATGTAAAGCCAGATGCACAAGATGACGCACACATCTGAAATTCATTTCCAGTGGCTAAAGGCCCTGGCACACCCATTTTCTCTCTATCTGCCTCCTTCTCTCTCTCTCAAATACATAAATAAAGATGAGGAGAGCTGGACGTGGTGGCACATGCCTTTAATCCCAGCACTCGGGAGGCAGAGGTAGGAGGATCACCATGAGTTCGAGGCTACCCTGAGAATACATAGTGAATTCCAGGTCAGCCTGGGCTAGAATGAGACCCTACCTCGAAAAAAAAAAAAAATGAGGAGGAAGATGGCTGAGCAGTTAAGGGCACTGGTTTGCAAAGCCAGCCCAAGTTTAATTCCCAAGCACACAAGTGTGCACACACACATACACACACACACACACACACACAGGCATGTAAACAATAAATAAATAAAAATTGCCAAAGATGAGTAGGAGACCCTAATATACTCCAGGAGCTGACTGTCCCAAAATGAGGGAAAATCAACACATGCATGGGGTGGGAGATGGTTAGAGAGGCTGCCCAACTGGATGGTGGCTTTAGGAAATACTTTTTTTTTTTTTACTCAGAGGAGTTTTTTTTTTTAATTTAATTTTTATTTATTTATGAGACAGACAAAAAATGGGCACACCAGTGCCTCTAGCCACTGCAAACAAACTCTAGACACATGTGCCACCATGTACATCTGGCTTACCTGGGTACTGGGGAATCAAACCTGGGTCCTTAGACTTTGTAGGCAAGTGCCTTAACCACTAAGCAGTCTCTCCAACCCAGTAACTTTTTTTTTACATGGGAATCAAACCTGGGTCCTTAGACTTCACAGGCAAGTTCCTTAACCTAACCCATCTTTCCAGCCCACAGAAGAGTTATTTTGGGGAAATGAATAAAATTCCAAGAGAAAGAAAATATCTGTGATAAATTATAACCCAAATCAAGATTTCCACCTAACTACGCCCATGTAGAATATTCAGAAGTTACAGAAGACGGAAAAGCTACTATTCTGTTTTGGGGCATTTCTTTCCCTGAGGCGTGACTCTCACCCTGCTTGAGTGTGGCCTCAGGCATGCGCCTAGGCTTCACTTCCACCCCACTGTTTGTGCCCCCAGGTACAGGATCCCCAGCCTTAGGTGTGGGAAGTCAGAGATTGTCTTGTCTTCCTGGAAGGGATGTAAGCCTATTACAATGATCACTTTAAAAAATGTCACATCGGGGAAGTAGATAGGGTCGCCATGTCACTGATACCTCACAGACTTTCCTTTTCTTCCAGGGAGAAGCTCCTCCAAGGTGGTATCCTGCTACTGTTGCTGCCTCCCAGCTGTGTTGTTGGCCTGGCTCACCTTTCTGCCCTTATGTGTCTTTCATACCTCACCCCACTTTTCCTTCAATTTTGGCTAGTGACTTTAGAAAAAAAAAACTTGAGCCGGGCGTAGTGGCGCATGCCTTTAATCCCAGCACTCGGGAGGCAGAGGTAGGAGGATTGCCATGAGTTCAAGGCCACCCTGAGACTATGTAGTGAATTTCAGGTCAGCCTGGGTTAGAGTGAGACCCTACTTCAAAAAAAAAAAAAAAAAGAAAAAAAGAAAAGAAAAGAAAAGGAAAAAAGAAGTTACCAGTCAGGTGTGGTGGCACAAACTTAATTCCAGCACTCAGGAACCTGAGGTAGGAGGATAGCCAGGAGTTCAAGACCAGCCTGGGGCTACAGAGTGAGTTTCAGATCAGCTTGGGATACAGTGAGCCCCAATTTTGAAAAAAAAAAAAAAAAACCCACAATAAAAAGGCAAAGGCATGTGCTGGGCTGGAGAGATGGCTTAGTGGTTAAGCACTTGCCTGTGAAGCCTAAGGACCCCAGTTCGAGGCTCGATTCCCCAGTACCCATGTAAGCCAGATGCACAAGGTGGCACATGCATCTGGAGTACGTTTACAGTGGCTGGAGGCCCTGGTGCACCCATTTTCTCTCTCTCTCTCTCTCTGCTTCTTTCTCTGTTGCTCTCAAATAAATAAATAAAAATAAACAAAAAATTTAAGGTGTATACCACCATGCCCTACCTTTTTTCCGTTTTTTGGAGGTAGCGTCTCATTCTAGCCCAGGTTGACCTAGAATTCACTATGAAGTCTCTGGTGGCCTTGAACTCACAGTGATCCTCCTACCTCTGCCTCCTAAGTGCTGGGATTAAAGGTGTGTGCCACCATGACCTCTAACTGGTAACTTTTTTTTTGGGGGGGGTTCAAAGTAGGGTCTCACTCTAGCCCAGGTCCTCCTAACTCTGCCTCTTGAGTGCTAGGATTAAAGGTGTGTGCCACCATGACCTCTAACTGGTAACTTTTTTTTTTTTTTTGGGTTCAAAGTAGGGTCTCGCTCTAGCCCAGGTCCTCCTAACTCTGCCTCTTGAGTGCTAGGATTAAAGGTGTGCACCACCACACCTGGCTTAACTGGTAACTTTTAAGAGGAAGAGGTGTTCCCTTGTGTGTTGACTCTGGCACACTGCTCAGCCCTGTTCCTTCTACTGGCTTAGTACCCTAGAGATGAGCACTCACCTCCCACCAACAAAACCACCATGTTTCATCACCAGAAAGATAAAAATCCCCCCTTTGGATGGCCACGAAATACATTTTCCCTCATGAAAATGAAAAAAGTCCTCTTTTTGGCTCACATTCAGGATCAGGGTGACATCACCTATAAGTGTGAGGAGTTCCCATTGTCCTGCCTTTAGCTACTGAAGACTGTGGTGCTAAGATCATGTTCTGCCAGCGTGGGAGGGATCCTACATTGCCCTTGTGACCACTGGAGGCCCTCAGGTGACCATACCAGGAGCCCATGTAACAATAGAAGCCCCAAATAGGCAGAAGCCAGTGGCTGGGTCTTCACAGTCATCTGTAGGTATCCATCTGCTGCAGCTAAGCAGCACTGGTGCGTGGCCATGGTTGAGGTGGCAGAACAGACTCCTCTGCTTGGCTGCCTGGACAGGTGCTCCCTGTTTGGAGAACTTGAGGATCCTTGACCACTTACCAGCTGTCGTCAGTTCCTCTTCAGATGCTGCTTCGACTGAGCAGGCTATATTACACCCTGTATTTCCTGGTCACACTCCTGATGATCGCATATAAAAGTAAGTCATGAGTGCTAGGCCCACTCAAAGAGTCGTACCTCCACCCGAGCTGACCTGGGTTCTGCCGTGTGTGTGTTCCTAGGTCAGGTTTTCACCTATCCTCACAATTACCTGGTCCTGGATCTGGCTCTCTTACTTCTAATGGGGATTGTGGAAGCAGCTCGGCTGTACCTGGGTGAGTTGGTTGTGAAAACATAAGAAGCTATGGACATAACAGGTGTTATCGCAAATGTTCTGAACCTTTAAATATTAACCATGTTTAGTGTTGTTAGAGATATTTTCATTCAAAGGGCTTCATCAGGTGCTTTGCAGTGTTGCCTTATGGTGTTATTAAGTGTTAACCATTTGTTGAGAAGCTCAGTCCCAGGTATAGAAGACACTGGTAGCATCCTTGTGTCTGGAAGGATGCACAATGAACAGACCAGACGCCCAGAATACTCCTGCAACCCCCTACTTCCCACTGGTTCCATCCATTGGGGAGAAGTCATAAGCACCTGTCAGGTCCCTGTGGGAGAGTGGGCCTAGCCTTTGCAGAGTAGCTCAGAGTCAGATTGGTTACTACCTGAATGGACACTTGGCCAACTCCCTCTATATTTATTTATTTACAGAGAGAGAGAGAGAAATGTTGGGTGTGCCAGGACCTCTAGCCACTGTAAATGAAGCCCAGATGCATGTACCACTTTGTACATTTGGCTTTATGTGGGTGCTGGCTGACAGGCTTTGCAAGCAACCTTTAACATCTGAACCATCTCCCAGTTCCCTCTTTTTTTATTTTATAAATAAATAAAAATAAACAAAAATTTAAGGTGTATACCACCATGCCCTACCTTTTTTCCGTTTTTTGGAGGTAGCGTCTCATTCTAGCCCAGGTTGACCTAGAATTCACTATGAAGTCTCTGGTGGCCTTGAACTCACAGTGATCCTCCTACCTCTGCCTCCTAAGTGCTGGGATTAAAGGTGTGTGCCACCATGACCTCTAACTGGTAACTTTTTTTTTGGGGGGGGTTCAAAGTAGGGTCTCACTCTAGCCCAGGTCCTCCTAACTCTGCCTCTTGAGTGCTAGGATTAAAGGTGTGTGCCACCATGACCTCTAACTGGTAACTTTTTTTTTGGGGGGGGTTCAAAGTAGGGTCTCGCTCTAGCCCAGGTCCTCCTAACTCTGCCTCTTGAGTGCTAGGATTAAAGGTGTGCACCACCACACCTGGCTTAACTGGTAACTTTTAAGAGGAAGAGGTGTTCCCTTGTGTGTTGACTCTGGCACACTGCTCAGCCCTGTTCCTTCTACTGGCTTAGTACCCTAGAGATGAGCACTCACCTCCCACCAACAAAACCACCATGTTTCATCACCAGAAAGATAAAAATCCCCCCTTTGGATGGCCACGAAATACATTTTCCCTCATGAAAATGAAAAAAGTCCTCTTTTTGGCTCACATTCAGGATCAGGGTGACATCACCTATAAGTGTGAGGAGTTCCCATTGTCCTGCCTTTAGCTACTGAAGACTGTGGTGCTAAGATCATGTTCTGCCAGCGTGGGAGGGATCCTACATTGCCCTTGTGACCACTGGAGGCCCTCAGGTGACCATACCAGGAGCCCATGTAACAATAGAAGCCCCAAATAGGCAGAAGCCAGTGGCTGGGTCTTCACAGTCATCTGTAGGTATCCATCTGCTGCAGCTAAGCAGCACTGGTGCGTGGCCATGGTTGAGGTGGCAGAACAGACTCCTCTGCTTGGCTGCCTGGACAGGTGCTCCCTGTTTGGAGAACTTGAGGATCCTTGACCACTTACCAGCTGTCGTCAGTTCCTCTTCAGATGCTGCTTCGACTGAGCAGGCTATATTACACCCTGTATTTCCTGGTCACACTCCTGATGATCGCATATAAAAGTAAGTCATGAGTGCTAGGCCCACTCAAAGAGTCGTACCTCCACCCGAGCTGACCTGGGTTCTGCCGTGTGTGTTCCTAGGTCAGGTTTTCACCTATCCTCACAATTACCTGGTCCTGGATCTGGCTCTCTTACTTCTAATGGGGATTGTGGAAGCAGCTCGGCTGTACCTGGGTGAGTTGGTTGTGAAAACATAAGAAGCTATGGACATAACAGGTGTTATCGCAAATGTTCTGAACCTTTAAATATTAACCATGTTTAGTGTTGTTAGAGATATTTTCATTCAAAGGGCTTCATCAGGTGCTTTGCAGTGTTGCCTTATGGTGTTATTAAGTGTTAACCATTTGTTGAGAAGCTCAGTCCCAGGTATAGAAGACACTGGTAGCATCCTTGTGTCTGGAAGGATGCACAATGAACAGACCAGACGCCCAGAATACTCCTGCAACCCCCTACTTCCCACTGGTTCCATCCATTGGGGAGAAGTCATAAGCACCTGTCAGGTCCCTGTGGGAGAGTGGGCCTAGCCTTTGCAGAGTAGCTCAGAGTCAGATTGGTTACTACCTGAATGGACACTTGGCCAACTCCCTCTATATTTATTTATTTACAAGCAGAGAGAGAGAGAGAAATGTTGGGTGTGCCAGGACCTCTAGCCACTGTAAATGAAGCCCAGATGCATGTACCACTTTGTACATTTGGCTTTATGTGGGTGCTGGCTGACAGGCTTTGCAAGCAACCTTTAACATCTGAACCATCTCCCCAGTTCCCTCTTTTTTTTTATTTTTTATTTTTTCATTTAAGAGAGAGAGAATAGCCAGGCGTGGTGGCACATGCCTTTAATCCCAGCAGAGGTAGGAGGATCGCTGTAAATTCAAGGCCACCCTGAGACTACATAGTGAATTCCAGGTCAGCATTGGCTAGAGTGAGACCCTACCTCAAAAAAAAAAGAGAGAGGATAGGCGGCATGCCAGGGCCTCTAGCCACTGCAAATGCACTCCAGACATATGTGCCACCTTGTGCATCTGGCTTGTGTGGGTCCTGGGAAATCAGACCTGGGTCCTTTGGCTTTGCAGGCAAGCACCTTAACTGCTAAGCCATCTGTCTAGTACATTTTTTTGGTTTCTTTGAGGTAGGGTCTCAGTCTAGCTCAGACTGACCAGGATCTCACTCTGTAGTCCCAAGCTGGCCTCGAACTCAGAGCAATCCTACCTCTGCCTCCTGAGTGCTGGAGTTAAAGGCATGTACCACCACACACCTGGCCAATTCCCTCTTTTTAACCAGAGACTTGAGGGGTACAGAAATAAAACATGGAAGTCTCCCTCCCAGAGTTCAAGCCATAACTGTCACAAGTCCAAGTCTTTAGCTCTGCTTCTGCCCTCCCTGCACTCTTAGACACAAGCATGTGTACAGGAGGCATACTGCACTGCCAAGCTCTGACCTCAGGCCCCTCAAGTGCATGCCCTGTCACCATAATATCCAGTGTATAGTGAGGAAACCGAGATACACAGAGAAGCTGTCCTCTTACCTTCCCTCTTGTTATCAGATGGTACCCCCAAGCTGGGTGTAACAAGTTTCCTTGCTGTCTATCCTAGACATGGCACCAGTGTCTATTGCCATGGATTATGCTGGAGCATCCACGGCTTACTCAGTAGTCAGGATGCAAAGGCTGTCACTGCACAGACAAGGAGACTGGCTGGCCCTTCAGGGTGCCCTGTGGAATGTGGAACCTTGTCCTGTAGAGCTGGCTGTTGGCATTGAGTGTTCCAAAGCACATTGCAGGCCCTCAGGCACCACCAATAGAGTCAACAGACCCTGGAAACTGTAGGGCTGGGGTCAGCAGGCCTTCAGGTACCCTCCGCAGCTGGGGTTGGCAGACCTTTGGTATACCAGGGCTGGTGTTGTCAGGGCCTCGGGCACCTCCAGCAGCTGGTCAGGTGCTGGCATTCCCAATTGGAATTTTCTTTTCTTTTTTTTTATTTTTTTTGTTTATTGTTATTTATTAATTAGCAACAGACAGAGAGAGAAAGAGGAACTGAGAGAGAGAGAATGGGCGCACCAGGGCCTCCAGCCACTGCAAATGAACTCCAGATGCATACGCCACCTTGTGCATCTGGATTACATGGCTCCTGGGGAATTGAGCCTCGAACCAGGGTCCTTAGGCTTCACTGGCAAGCGCTTAACGACTAAGCCATCTCTCCAGCCCCCAATTGGCATTTTCTATGACTGACCCATTTGTTTCCTGCTTCAGCCCAGACTAAAATATTTTTAGAAGTTTTAAACAAAATTCCTTTGATTCTTCTTGGAGTTAGGAAAAAGGTGGCCCACTGGCCATCAGCCTTGCCTCTCCTGTCATGGAGTGGCAGAGGCCAGTCCTGACACTGGAGCTATGTGGTGGATCCTAGAACTTCTTGTGTTTGCTCTGCTTTCCAGGCACAAAGGGCACCCTGGTGCTATGGATGACTCAGTTCTCGGCGCCATGCTCCCGGTGCTCCACGGGCTGGTGCTCCACGGGCTGGAGGCCGTCCTGCAAGTGGTGGTCATTGCTGCCTTCGTCAGGTAGTCATGCTGGATTAGCCTGCGCAATGAGCTGCCTCATCCACTGGCCATCTCCCCTGCTGCAAGACAGGGATCTTTTCTGCTGATCTGTAGATGGGTTTAGATGGCTTCACTCATCTTCTGGGGGTGGGGTGGGGTGGGGCAGAAACCAAGGAAAAGCAAGCTACTGGGGACCAAGGTGTTGAAAATGGCCACCTGGCAGGGGGTGAATCCCAAGGATGTCGACTCAGACCCTGTGACTTGGGTTCTGGCAGCAGGGCCACTGCTGACCAGCAGACCAGGGCAGGAAAGCCCTTCAGGAAGGAAACTGCTGGGGCAGCCCAGTGGTTCCACCCTGTCGCCATCCCAGAGAAGCAGGATCCTGGTGGTTTCTGAAGTCATTCCCATAGGGAGGCTTTGGCTGCCTCAGTCAGGCACCATGTGTTTCATCAGCTCTTCACATTCATGCTTCTCACTCTGGCCCTAATTCATGTTCTGGGAGACCACTGTCCTCTATTGCTAGGCCTTACACCAAGCTGAGATTCCCTTCAGAGCTGCATGGTGGCAGGCCCTGCATGCTAGTGTGCCCCAGTTTGGCTCCCCATCAAGGACAGCCCTGAACAGAATGGCATACTTGGGTTTCCAAAAACAAGACAAAAAAACAAACTCAAATGGGTCAGGCAGGTGTGTGTTGAGGTGTTTTCACTTTGACCATCACCTGAGGTGGAGGGTTCTGGGAGTTACAGAAGGTAGAAAATAGAATAAGAAAACAGTATGTAGTCTAGGACCTGCAGTCTGCTGAACTTCAGCAGCAATTACAGTTCATGCTGAATACATTCCATCCCATATCTGACTCCATTCCCAGACTTAGTGAATTCACCTTAACGATGTAAGCAGATGTTTTTGGGGGTATTTGTTCATGTGTGAGGTGCACATGTCATGCCACATGGGTGGAAGTCAGAGGACAACTTCACTTTGGATGTTGGTCCTTGCTTTCCACCTTGTTTGAGGCATGGGCTTTCACTGTTCACAGATGTGCTAGCCAAGCCGGGTGTGGTGGTGCATGCCTTTAATCCCAGCACTTGGGAGGCAAAGGTAGGAGGATTGCTGTGAGTCTGAGGTCACTTTGAAACTATATAGTGAATTCCAGGTCAGCCTGAGCTAGAGTGAGACTCTACCTTGAAAAACCAAAAATAAAATAAAATAAAACAGTTGTGCTAGCCAAACTGAGTAGTCCCCAAGCTTCTGGGTGACTCTCCTGTTTCTGCCTCCTGTCCTGCTGTGAGGATTATAGACACCTGGCTCTACACAGGTTCTGGGGATCTGAACTTGAATACTTATGATTGCATAGCAAACACTTCACCCACTGAGCCATCTCCCAGTCCTTAAGCAGATTTTTACAGTCTTTTCCCTGGCTTATTTTGGTTGTGTGTTTTCTGTTTGAAATAATATTATGGTTATATATCTCTTTTAAAATAAATAAGTAGGGCCGGGTGGTTATAATATCAAAGGTCTTTTAAAATAAATGGGACTTTCCCACTGTCCTTCACCTCAACACCTAATCAGAAGCCTTCAACTCTAGATTGCTGAGAGTGAGAGCTGCAGGGATATCCAGAGCCTTGGCTGGGAACAGGAAGAGTTCTATACCTGTGACTTCTTGTCTGATTTCCTTTAACCTGCAGACCCCCGAGGCCATGGAGAATGCCAGGGTGGCCTAGAGACCTGTTCTCACTGTCCTACATACAGGCCAGGAGAGCATCCTTGTGGACAGGCAAACAAAACAGGGTGGGCTGGGATACACTGGGGGCTTAGCCCATCACCCTGCAGACAAAAGCAGGGCCCATGTTGGGAAACAAGCATGTCACCTGCATGCACAGTTAATAAGTCTAGGCTTCAAGCCTTTGACACCCCCCCCCCATTCACTGGCCACGTGAAAAGTGGAAACTGATTACCTGTTCCCCAGGTACCATCATGACTCCAGGGAGCCCATAGTGGACATCAGCCACATACCACAGCCTGGGCTATCTTTGGACAGGGTTGAATAGCTCTGGTCTCAGCATTCAGGAGACCTCGCTCCGCTCTTGTGCAGTGTTTCCTGCTCTTTACCTCTTCACGCCTCTCCCCAGAGGGTGAAGGCACACATGTCCCTGCCCCTCCTTGTGTACAGCTGAGCATTTGACCCCTGCATGCTGGGCCAGGGGGCAGCATCACATGTGGAACAGGATTGGGCAGGTTTCTGTGCGATCAGCCACAAGGGCTGTGAACCAGGAAGCTAGGCCTTTCCTGGTGTCATCAGGGTCCAGGCCTGGAATACCAAGACCGCACCAGCCACCTCTTTGTCCAGTTCACCTGTGTTCTCCCAGAATTCAGACTGGGAAGGGACAAGCCAGAGCAGCGCTGCTGTGCTGGTGCTCCAGGGCAAGAGTGCCCGCCCAGGGCAAACACAAGCCAAGGCCCAGCCCTTCTGGGACTGCAGCTTAGGACCCTGCCTTCCTGGCAGCACCCATTTCCGTTGCCCCCACCCCAGGAACAATAGCCGGGACCTTTGGGTCCCTGTTCTTGAAGGGGATGTGCCTATGGCTGGCTGGACCTCACCCCCCCCCTTTTACTTCCTCCTCAAAGGTCAGCCAATATTGATTGTTCTACATGTGCCTTAGTCCTGCTCTGAGCTGTCAGTAGGGTTAGCCTGTGGTTAGCATGGTGGGAGCAGAGCCCCATCCTCTCGTTAGACACCCCCCTACCTCAGGGAGTACTCAGCTGGTTTGAGTAGAACAGAGTGGGGGGGGGTTCTAATAGCCCTTGTACTGTAAAGGAGAAAGGAACGCCACCTGGGAGCTCCCGACTTCTGGAGTTCAGCCCCAATGTCCCGGGCATTAAACTGGTCCTCTGAAGGGGAAGGAGCCCTGCCCCAAGGCTACTTGGAAGATGAGGGCACCTGGCAGATGGTTGGCTTTGACCTCTTAGGGGGCAGCCCACCCAGGGCTGCCCCTACAAGCCAGCCCAGGACGCTTAGTCCGCCCCGTCCGTCAGAGCAGCCGTGGCCGCGCCCTGCGCTCCAGGGGCGACCGCGAAGGGGCCCCAGGTGCATTGGGAACCGTAGGGAGGACGTTTCCAGAAGAGGGAGGTGGAGCTGTGCGGAGGAGGGGCGCCGGGGCCCTCCCCCTGCCCCCTCCGCCTCCCCCGTGGCCTCTCGTGGGTGACTTGGTAACCTGTCGCTCAGGTTCCTCCTCTCCCGGCCCCGCCCCGACCGCCTGGCCCGCAGAGAGAGAGAGAGAGAGAGAGCCAGAGAGAGAAAGAGAGAGAGAGATCCTGCCCGCCTGCAGAGAGCGAGCTGTGCCGCCGAGGAGGCTCGGACAGACGGGCGGGCAGACGCGCTGACCCCGGGGACCAGCCGGGCGCGGGCGCGGGCTGCTGGGGAGAAGGTGAGCGCTTTGGCCAGGGAGCTTGTCTGCCCAGGCCTCGTTTTCCCGGGGTGGCGTTGGGATGAGGGGTTCTGTCCTGGGACTCCGAGGCCGGGCGTGGGGAGCTCGGGGTAGTTGAGCGCAGGGTTTGGAGTGACCTGGACTGAGGGACTCTGGAGACACCTATGCACCGGGCTTGGGGACAAGGGTATTGGCTCAGGGCGCAGGACGATGGAGGAGGCGGCGCCGGGCCTCAGCCTCCTTTAGAACCGCTGAGCTTCGGCCCGTCTGTCCTGCCTCGTAGGTCTGGGGCGGCGGCTGGTGTACAGGGATATTTTTAAGCCAACACTGTGTGTGACTCACCACCCTGGTCCTGGAACCCTCCCAGCCCTGGGGCTTGATGAGGGGAGTCCCACATCGGACAAGAGAAGTGGTGAGCATTCTCTACTTAGTCTAGCAGGCTGCGCCTCCTTAAGGGTCTGATCTTGGGATGCACAAACATCCGGTCTCAGAAGGTTGCCCTTTACTGGGTGTGTGAGCCCAGAAGAAACCCAGAGTCAGAGAGCATCAGGTTGGTCAGGCTTCAGGTCACAGTGTGGAGTCTCAGGGGGAGTGGCGGCTGGGCTGAAGCCCGTCAGCGGGGTGGGCTGGTAGGGACTGGCACACCGTGCATACATCCTGTGGCTATTCAGGATCCCTGGGCCAGACTCATCTGCCCTTTATGTGAAGGTGTCCCTAGGGAGTGGGAGGCACACTCACAGACCACCTCTGCTCCTGCCCTTATATCCAGTCTTCTTGGCCGTGCAGGGAGGCAGGGTAATACTAGAGGCAGTCTTTCCCAACCCCAGTTCCTAAGTGGACCCACCTGTGCCCACATCTCTCCTAGACCTGCCTCCTATCCAAGACTCCTTGGCCCATTGCTCTGGTCCAGCCAGTCTGGGTCTTCATTTATACCCTCTCACCCATAGCTTCTCAGTTCATGCTAGCCTTCCTCACTCCCACCTGACTCTACCCCAAACTTCCTTCCCAGAGCAGAACCCAGCCATGGCCTAAGGGACTCTTCCCCTTACTTCCAGGGCTCCACCCAGCTCCCACGAGGGCAGCCAAGAACCCTGGTGACTAAGCTGACCCCTCCCCAAGGTCACTCAGCGTGTAGAGCTGGAATTTGAACTTGGAGCCAGTTCCTCCACCCTCCCTGCCCTGCTAGGGCCTCTTCCCCTTCCTTTGCCCAACTCACCAGGCACCAGGCATGCTGGGCCTCCCTTCAACCTGGAAAATGACTGCAGTAAAACCAAAGTGTAGCATGAACCTATAAAGGCCCCTGGAGCTCCCAAGTAGTCTCATCTCCATCCCACTGGGTTATATAGTTTCCTGGCTTCCCCCTTCAACTGACGAAGCCCCCTGGGGGTGTCTTGATGCCCCCCCACCTCCTACCTGGGCCTAAGGTTCTGGCCTAGACTTCCCCAATGCCAGCTCTGCGTGTCCCAGCCTGTGTGTGTCTGTATGCTTGAAGGCCTGAGTCTATGGCAGTTTGTTTTGCCCAGGTGTGTGTGTACCTGGACCCACGTGCCTAGTGCCCTTGGTTGAGCCTGCCAGGAATCCCATTAAGCAAACACTCAGACTCACCTACTGAGGTCATGAACATTCCGGACATTCTCCATGGATAGGTAGACTGAAGAATCTGGCCAGCCTCCTCTGGCAAGCCAGGCTGTTGGGTGGGACATGGGCAGAGAGAGGGTGCAGCAGGTACTGGTCAAGGTAATAGCCTAGGCCCTCAGACCCCCTCATCTCCTGGGAGCCTACCCTCCAAGACCTGATCAAACCAGAAAGTGCAGGGTGTTGCAGGCCTGCCTCTCAGCCCTCATACCAGCATGCTGGCTGGAGACCCACCCTGGCAGACTCACGTGCTCAAGCCAAGAAGGATGGCCTTGCCTGTGGCATCTGTCAGGAAGCAGTGTGTAGATCCAGGACCAGGAGATGCAGAACAGCCCTCCGAGTCCCATAAAGGCATCCAGAGACGCTGTCTCCCTGTTCCTCCAGGGACATGAGGGCCGCCTAGCATGGAGGTCTCCACAGGGCAGAGCCCTCATGTTGTCTCAAGCTGGCTTAAGCCAACAGCCTCCAGTCACCTTCCAGGGAAGGCTCCAGAATCCATATCAGACACCTGCTTACTTAGACAACCTGGCTTCTGTTTCCCCAAAATGTATCTAGAAGATCCAGGCTCAGGATTCTGCCCATGAAGAGATCTTGCCCAGGATGTTGGTCACCTGAGTCTGTACTTGAGAGTGGGGGACAGCTTCTTTCTGATCTTCCACCCCATCATCTCTCTAGGATCTCCTAAGAGGGAGCCAAGGGCTTGCCTCTTTACTAGGGCTGGAGAAGCTGGCTGCTGTGGGCATGTCCACAGTATGTGTAAGAGTGAGACCTGGGATGAGACAAGAGTGGTGGGCTTCCTCTGTAATTCACACCTGTCCTGAGGATCCGGCCTCACCTACTCCTGCCGTCTTCCTCCCCACTGGTTCCCACCTGCCTTAGAGCCTTTGAAGGAACTGTCTTCTCTGTTCAGACAGTGCTTCCCCATCACCCAAGTTTTCCTTCAGAACCTCCCAGGCAGCCTCTGGGGACGGACCTATGGAAGACCAAAGACCTGGGCCAGATGGGGTCTCAGTTGCCACCAGCAGGGGCAAGGATCAGAGGGACTTTGCTCCCTGAGGACCTTCCGTGGAATTTGACCAGTTTGCTGAGAGCTCCAGCTCAAGGTGGAGACCCTGGCCCTGCCATGGAAGTAGCAAGGCCAGCAGCCTGGCCGCAAGAAAATGTAGGCTACCCTCTTCTGTCTTCAGGTGTGGGCCAGGCACTGGGCCCCAGACTCCAGCCACACTGAGGTCTGTCCTTGATACTGGCCACCTTGGGGGACGCCATGAGCCAGTCGGGGTCCATGAGCTGCTGTCCAGGTGCTGCGAAGTAAGTCGACCCCCCCCCAACCTAGTTCCCGGGGGAGAGGGTATAGGGTGAACCTCGCCCTCATCTGCTCCTCCCTTGCAGCGGGAGCTTGGGTCGGTCTGATGGTATGGCCAAGATGAGCGCCAAGGACCTGTTTGGTGAGTGATTCTTGAGGATGATGGGGACTTAGGGTGAGGTGGTAGTGTGTGGCCCTAGTGGTCTTGCCCCTACCTGCCTCAAGGCTGTGCTGTTGCCATGACGGTCCTAAAGTGCCTGGAGGAGGCCGCCACATCCTAATCACTGAGAATCTTGGAGACTTGTTCCCAAAGCTCCCTGCTGCTGAATGCCCTCCCCCGTGCTGTAAGGGGAGAGGCCCTTACGAATAATTCAGAGAGCATCAATATTGATTCACTGTGCAGCCTTGCAACCCGATCAAGGTGGGGGGGGCGGTCAGAAGGAACCCAGATGCCAGGTGTCTGCTCCAGGGAGCCATACCACCCCTGCTTAAACCACACCCCTTGCCAGCCACACACCCTCTCCCAACTCGATCACACCCCTCATTTGTGCCTGGATGCCTAGAAAGCAAGAGCTCCAGACAGTAGATTCTGGTGGTGGATTGATTGTAGGATGGGAGAGACCCTGGTCTGATTTGGGGATGGGAGCGGGGCAGCTTCCATAGGTTTCTGTCCCCCCCCCAGGGACAGGATGCCCGTAACCATTTGAGCAGGTCCCTTGTCTTCTGGAGCCTCATGTGTTCCTATCCCCGGGGGGCCTGTCCAGAGGGCCCTCTGACCCTCCTTGTCTGGTGAGGGGCCTCAGTCGTGCTTTGCAGCCTAGCGTCCTTCCTGGTGGCTGTGAGGGACTCACAAGGAAGCAGCATCCTTCATCTTGACTCAGCCATCTACTGTGGCCCCTGCCCTGAGAGTCAAGTCTCAGTGGACTGGGTCACACCCTGTGGGGTACGTGACAGCTGTCTCTCCATCTAGAGCAGAGGAAGAAATACTCGAACTCCAACGTCATCATGCATGAAACCTCACAGTACCACGTCCAGGTGAGGGCGGGAAACATCCCTGTACCTGGTGCTTGGGAGGCAGATGGGAAAACTGAAGCTTAGGTAGAAGTAGGGAAATCAAAGGAAGAGGTTCTGGGCCTAGCCATGGCGGGGAGACAGCCCGCTTCAGGCTGAGAGGAGGCATTTCACAGTGGGGCCCACAGAGAACCTTCCCTGGGGTGTTGGTACCCGTGGTACACACTGCCCGCCCAGGTACTGGGGCAACACCCAGGCTGCTTGTAACTCAGAAGAGCCAATGGAAGGAAGTTGTCATCCTGGCCCCAAAACAAGGAACTGGATTGGGAGGAACACTCTGGAACAAAGGCACCTTTTATTAAGTGCTACCAGGAGCCTGGATGGCAATGCTGAGTCCAGACATAACCTGTGGCCTTTGACCAACTGCCAGCTCGGGTGGCCCTTCTCCTGGATCACTTTTAATTTCCACTGAAAACTCAGGAACTATGTTTTAAAATGGCCTTTCTGTTCCTGGGAGCTGGCTGGGTTCCTAACCATGGATTGAGTTTGTGGGACAATAATAAGAAATGAGAGCTAGCCCCTGAATGACTAGCACTAGCTGTGAGCTCATTGTGACCCTAGCTACCACTTGCTGACTCCTTACCCAACACAGTTCCCTTACCCCAAAGGGAAGGCAAGTTGCTATTTCCCAGAGCCTCGTTTCTGTGTCTATAGAGCCATTAGAAATCCCCAAAGCTCCTGAGTCCAGCTGTCTTGAGGCATCCAGGGCACTCCCTTCCTCCCGAGCCAATGAGGGTATCATTATATGATAGCCATTGCCAGCTCAATGTCCAAGGGCTAGGCAAAAAGAGTCAAGTGTGTCAGATTTTGTTCTTGCCTCTCCAGGCAGCTTGCCACCTTTCTCAGAGGTGGGACTTTGTCCTCCTTGGTGAGGAACCAGCTGGAGCTAACTCCTGGACTTCGGTCTGTGCTGTCCAAATGTGGCCCAGTTGTTGTGGGTACCTTTCCTGTCTGGTCAGGGTCCAGTGGGGGTGGGGTTCTGGAGGGTGAGAGGCAGTGGGAGGCAATGAAGTTTGTACTTGCTTGTTTTAGCTTTTTTTCCAACTTTATTCAGTATAATTGGTGGGGTACAGATTTCTTATCACCACAGTGGGGATACAAAACAGCTCTATTTCTCCTGAATTCCTTCCAGACTCCTTTTGTTTGTAGCCACCCCCACTCTAATCTCCAGCAATGCTGATCTGTCTTGCACCCCTAGACTTGTGTGTTTTTGAGAATAGTGTCCTATAAGTGAGATCCTATAGTTCATAGTCCCCCTTGTTCCTCACCTTGTGAGCTTATTTTAAGAATACAAAATTAAAACACACACACACAATTTAGGGCTGGAAAGATGGCTTAGCAGTTAAGGCACTTGCCTGCTAAGCCTAAGGACCCAGGTTCGATTCTCCAGAACCCATGTAAGCCAGATGCACATGTGTCTGGAGTTTGTTTGCAGTGGCTAGAGGCCCTGGCATGCCCATTTTCTTCTCCCTTTCTAAAAAATCAAAATTAGAGCCAGGCGTGGTGGTGATGCACGCCTTTAATCCCAGCACTCGGGAGGCAGAGGTAGGAGGATCGCTGTGAGTTCGAGGCCACCCTGAGACTACAGAGTGAATTCCAAGTCAGCCTGGGCTAGAGTAAGACCCTGCCTCGGAAAACCAAAAAATAAAAATTAAAAATTAAAATTAAGGACTGGGAAAATGGCTTAACAGTTAAGGCATTTGCCTACAAAGCCTAAGGACTCCAGTTCGATTCTCCAGATGCACAAGGGGACACATGTGTCTGGAGTTCATTTGCAATAGCTGGAGGCCCTGGCATGCCCATTCTCTCTTTCTCTTTACCTCTTCCTCTCTCTCTCAAATAAATAAATAAATAAAATATTTTTTAAAAATAAAATTAAAAAAAAAGAAAAGAATATTATATGCAGACAATGGGCAGACTCTGACCATATTTTCCAGCCAACCTGTCCCAGGGTGTCCCTCTGCTGTCTTGTGTCTGTTCACAGACCACAGAGGTGATCTGATTTCGTGGGAATGCACTGTGTATAAATTAGATGTTTAGATTAGAAATATCTTCTTCCAGCCAGGTGTAGTGGCACACACCTTTAATCCCAGTACTTGGAAGGCAGAGGTAGGTGGATCTCTGTGAGTTCAAGGCCAGCCTGAAACTACATAGTGAATTTCAGATCAGCCTATCTTGAAAAACAAAACAAAACAAAACAAAATTGTTAGCAAGGTGTGGTGGCGAACGCCTTTAATCCCAGCACTCAGGAAGTAGGAGGACCGCCCTAAATTCTGGGCCACCCTGAGACTACAGAGTGAATTCCAGGTCAGCCTGAGCTAGAGTAAGACCCTACCTCAAAAAAAAAAAAAAAAAAAAATTAAAAAAAGAAAAAAAATCTTCTCCCAATCTTTGCTTTGCTTTGTTAATTCATATGTGTCACTATCTTTTGATGAGCAGAAATGTTTGTTTTGGGTGAAATCTAGTCATATTCACTTTTTTCTTTTCTGCTTGGATTTTCGTTTCATAAGGAATTACTGCTTGACCAACACTGAAAATTCTTCCTATGGATATTTCATAGTGCATCTGTGTCCACGATAGTTAGTTTTATTTTACTAAGACCCTCTCAATAAATACATGTGCAAGTTCCTAGCATTTGATTGATCTTGAGTGAAGCAGACAGTTTAGAAAGAATTGTCTTTATGTATATTTTATGTATTTATTTATTTGACAGAGAGAATGAATAGGCACACTAGGGCCTCTTGCACTGTAAACAAATCCAGATACATGCACAATTTGGTGCATCTGACTTTACATGGGTACTGGGGAATCAAACCTGAACTGTCAGCCTTTACAAGCAAGTGTCTTTATCCACAGAGCCATCTCCCCAGCCCAAGAATTGTTGTCATAATATTTTGTCTTCCCATCCATGAACATGGGATGTCTTTCCATTTATTAGGACTTTAGTTTCTCAACAATGTTTTCTGGTTTTTGTTGTAGAGGTCTTACGTATATATTTTATTAAATCGGATGGTTTGATTTTTTTTTTTGTTTGTTTGTTTGTTTGTTTGTTTTTTGGTTTTGCGAGGTAGGGTCTCACTCTGGCCCAGGCTGACCTGGAATTCACAATGTAGTCTCAGGGTGGCCTCGAACTCTTGGCGATCCTCCTACCTCTGCCCCCCGAGTGCTGGGATTAAAGGCGTGTGCCACCACGCCTGGCGGATGGTTTGATTTTTAAAAAATACTGTAATAAGGGGCTGGAGAGATGGCTTAGTGGTTAAGGTACTTGTCTGCAAAGCCTAAGGACCCAAATTTGAGTTCCCACATAAGCCAGATGCACAAGGTGGTGCATGTGCCTGGAGTTCCTTTGCAGTGACTAGAGGCCTTGGAATGTCCATTCTTTTTCTATCTGCCTCTTTCTCTTTCTTTCTCTCTCTCAAATAAATAAATAAACATTATTTATTTATTTATTTACTTATTTATTTTGTTTTTCAGAGGTAGAGTCTCGCTCTAGCCCAGGCTGACCTGTAATTCACTATGTAGTCTCAGGGTGGCCTTGAACTCATAGCGATCCTCCTACCTCTGCTTTCCAAGAGCTGGGATTAAAAGTGTGCACCACTATGCCTGGCCATAAATTTTTTTTTTAATGCTGTAGGGATGGGGAGATAGCTTAAAGGGTTATAGCACTGCCTGTGAATCAGGTTTGTTTCCCCAGAACCCACATAAGCCAGATACACAAAGTGGTGCATGCATCTGGAGTTCATCTGCAGTGGCTGCAGGCCCTGGCATGCCCATTCTCTCTATATATGCCTCTCTCTCCCAAATAAATAAATAAAATATCTTTTTTAAAAATGCTGTGGGCTGGAGAGATGGCTTAGCGGTTAAGGCGCCTGCCTGCTAAGCCTAAGAACCCAGTTCCAGTCTCCAGGTCCCACGTTTAGCCAGATGCAAAGTGACACAAGGGTGTAATGCCGCACTTGCCCACAAGGGGGCGCACCCATCTGGATTTTGTTCACAACAGCTGAGAGACTGCTGGCTTGCCCATTCTCTATGTCTCCTTCTTCCTTTCTCTCTGTCTCTCTCCAAAAAATAAAAATAAAAAAACATTTTAAAAAATGCTATAACACTTTTTTTTATTTTTTTTAAATTGATTTCTTTGAGAGAGATACAGAAATAGGCAGGTAGAGAGAGAGAGGGAGAGAGAGAGAATGGGCGCGCCAGGGCCTCCAGCCACTGCAAACGAACTCCAGATGCATGCACCCCCTTGTGCATCTGGCTTACATGGGTCCTGGAAAATCGAGCCTCGAACCGGGGTCCTTAGGCTTCATAGGCAAGCGTTTAACCACTAAGCCATTTCTCCAGGCCCTGTAACACTTTTTTTTTTTTTTTTTTTTTTTTTTTTTGGTTTTCCAAGGTAGGGTCTCACTCTGGTCCAGGCTGACCTGGAATTAACTATGTAGTCTCAGGGTGGCCTCGAACTCTCGGCGATCCTCCTACCTCTGCCTCCCGAGTGCTGGGATCAAAGGCGTGCGCCACCACACCCGGCTTCCCTGTAACACTTTTTTACAAAATATTTATTTATTTATTTAGATAGGATCTCACTCTACATCAGGCTGATCTGAAACTCACTCTGTAGTTCCAGGCTGGCCTCAGCCTCACAGCAATCATTCTACTTCTGCCTCCTGAGTGCTGGGATCAAAGGTATGTGCCACCATGCCCAGCTCCTGATTGATTTTTTTTTTTTGGTTTTTCAAGGTAGGGGTCTCACTCTAGCCCAGGCTGACCTGGAATTCACTCTGTATTCTCAGGGTGGCCTCAAACTCACAGCAATCCTCCTTCTTCCTCCCAGGTGCTGGGATTAAAGGTGTTTACCACCATGCCTGGCTTGATTTTTTTTTTTTTTTTTGAGGCAGGGTTTCACTATAGTCCAGGCTGACCTAGAACTCACTATGTAATCTCAGGGTGGCCTCGAACTCTCGGCAATCCTCCTACCTCTGCCTCCCGAGTACTGGGATTAAAGGCGTGCGCCACCACGCCCGGCTCCAGCTATTTTTAAAAATATATTTATTTACTTATTTTCAAGCAGAGAGAGCAGACAGAGAGAATACAAGGCCTCTAGCTGCTGGAAACAAACTCCAGATTGTATGTACCACTTTGTGCATCTAGCTTTACGTAGGTACTGGGGAATCAACCTGGGGGCTTTAGGCTTTGCAAGCAAATGCCTTAACTGCTGAGCCATTTCTCTAGCCCCTGATTGATATTTTTAAATATTTTTTATTTATTTGAGAGAGAAAGAGAGAAAGAAAGAGTGAGTATGGGCGTGCCAGGGCTTTCTGCCTCTGCAAACAAACTCCATATCAATGCACCACTTTGTGCATCTGGATTTATATGTCTGCTGAGAAATCAAACACAGGCTATCATCCGGCTTTGCAACTTTAACTACTGAGCATCTCTCCAGCCCCCTGGTTAATTTTTTTTTGAATGCTGAATCAACTTTGATTTCTGGGATGCATTCATTTATTCTAGTTTATTATCTTCTGGGTGTGGTAGCACATGTCTGTAATCCTAGCATTCAAGAGGCTGAGCCAGGAGGATCACCACAAGTTCAATGCCATATATATATATAGCAAGATCCAGGTCAACCTGAACTATAGAGTGAGTCCATAATTCAAAACAAACAAACTAACAAGCAAGCAGAAGAAGAGGAGGAGGAAGAAGAAGAAGGAGGAGGAGGAGGAGGAGGAGAAGAAGACGACGATGACGACATGATGTATTATCCCTGTATGCCATGGCCATGGTGGCACTTACCTGTAATACCAGAATTTGGGAGTAGAATCAGGATGATGAGTTCAAGTCCAGACACTGATACATAGCAAATCCCAGACTAGCCTGAACTATGTGAGATCTTACCTCAAAAGAATGGGGGCTAGCCGGGCATGGTGGCGCACGCCTCTAATCCCAGAACTCGGGAGGCAGAGGTAAGAGGATCACCATGAGTTCAAGGCTACGCTGAGACTACAGAGTGAATTCCAGGTCAGCCTGGGCTAGAGTGAGACCCTACCTCGAACAAAAAGGGGGGGCCAGGCCTGGAAAGATGGCTTAGTGATTAAGGCACTTGCCTGTGAAGCCTAAGGACTCAGGTTCAACTCCCCAAAACACATAAACTAGGTGCACAAGGTGACACATGCACACAAGGCCGTGCATATGCACAAGGTGGTGCACATGTCTGGAGTTTGGTTGCAGTGGCTAGAGACCCTGGTGTACCAATTCTCTCTTTCTCTCTCTCTCTCTCTCTCTCTCTCTCTCTCTCTCTCTCTCTCATAACTAAAAAAAATGGGCTGGGTGTGGTAGCACACGCCTTTAATCCTAGCACTCAGGAGGCAGAGGTAGGAGGATCACCGTGAGTTCAAGGCCACCCTGAGACTACAGAGTGAGTTCCAGGTCAGCCTGGGCTAGTGTGAAACTCTACCTCAAACCCCCCCCCAAAAAAAAAGGACTGTGGATATAGCTCAGTGGTGGAGCACTTTGCCTATCATGCATGAAACCATGGGGAAAGTATCAATTTTCATGCGTTCATAAACTAATTTGCTAGCATTTTGTTGAGGTCTTTTGGTACAGGTGTCCATGAGAGATATTGATGTGCAGCTTTCTCATATAATATCCTTGGCAGGTTTGTGTTAGTCTTAATAATTTATTTATTTATTTGAGAGAGAGAGATAGAGGAAGAGGCAGAGAAAAAGAGCGAATGGGCATGCCAGGGCCTCCAGCCACTGCAAACGAACTCCAGATGCATGTGCCCCCTTGTGCATCTGGCTTATGTGGGTCCTGGGGAATTGAATCGGGGTCCTTAGGCTTCACAGGCAAATGTCTTAACTGCTAAGCCATTTCCCCAGCCCTAGTCTTAATATTTTATTTATTTATTTGAGAGAGAGAGAGAAGGAGGCAGATAGGAGAGAATGGGCGCCTCAGGGCCACTAGCCACTGCAAACAAACTCCAGATGCATGTGCCACCTTGTGTTATCTGGCTTATGTGTATACTGAGGAATCAAACCTGGATCCTTAGGCTTTATAGGCAAGCACCTTAATCGCTGAGCCATTTCTCCAGGGTTTGTGTTGGTCTTATAAGACAGGAGAGAAGTTTCTCTTCTTCTTTGGAAAGCTTTTGCCTGTTTTTTCACACTTAAATATCCATTAGGATTCACCACCCAGTCCTTCTGAGTACAAGATTTTCTTTGTGTGAAGGCTTTGGTTATTAATTCATTTTCATGTTTGTGTGATCTGTAGTAATGGTTCTTTTTTTCCTTTTGGTTTGTGGGCTTTCGTGGGTTTCTTTTTTTTTTTTTCTTTCAAGGTAGGGTTTCACTCTAGTCCAGGCTGACCTGGAATTCACTATGTAGTCTCAGGGTGGCCTTGAACTCACAGTGATCCTCCTACCTTTACCTAAGAGTGCTGGGATTAAAGACATGTGCCACCACACCTGGCCTGGTTTATTTTTCTTTCTTTCTTTCTTTCTTTTCTTTTCTTTTTTTTTTTTTTTTTTTTTTTTTGATTTTTTGAGGTAGGGTCTTGCTCTAGCCCAGGCTGACCTGGAATTAACTATGGAATCTCAGGGTGTCCTTGAACTCATGGCAATCCTCCTACCTCTGCCTCCTGAGTGCTGGGATTAAAAGCAAGTGCCACCACACCCGGCACAGTTTTTTTTTTTTTAAGATTTGTTTTTATTTATTTATTAGAGTCAGAGAGGGAGAGAGAGTGAATATGGGTGTGCCAGAGCCTCTAGCCACTGCAAACAAACTCCAGATGCATGCGCCACTATGAACAACTGGCTTACATGGGACCTAGAGAATCGAACCTAGATCCTTAGGCTTTGCAGGCATGTACCTTAACCATTATACCATCTCTCCAGCCCAGTTTGTGTGGGTTTCTTGTTTTATTTTTTTCTTTTGGCTGTTTTGGATGTTTTATTTTTATTTATTTGTTTATTTGCAAGGAGAGAGAGAGAAAAAAAGAGAGAGGGTGAAAGAATGATAGGCATGCCAGGGCCTCTAGCCACTACAAACACACAAGCTGGCAGTTTGTTTTCAGTGTCTAGAAGTCCTAGCTGGCCTATTCTCTATCTGCCTCTTTCTCTTCTCCCTCCAATAAACAAAATAAAATGAAAAGAAAGTAAATTTTATTTTATTTTATTTTTTATTTATTTATTTATTTATTTTTATTTATTTATTTTTTTTTGGTTTTTCGAGGTAGGGTCTCACCTCTGGTCCAGGCTGACCTGGAATTCACTATGTAGTCTCAGGGTGGCCTTGAACTCTCGTGATCCTCCTACCTCTGCCTCCCGAGTGCTGGGATTAAAGGCATGCGCCACCACGCCTGGCTCAGTAAATTTTATTTTTTAAAAAAGTAAATTTTATTTTTAAAAAAAGTAAATTTTATATATTTATTTATTTGCACCTATCTATATAGGTGTGCCTAGGCCTCTTGCTATTTCAAATGAAAAGCAGATGCTGGGCTGGAGAAATAGCTTAGCAGTTAAGGCACTTGCCTGTGAAGCCTAAGGACTAAAGTTAAGTTCCCCAGAACCCACGTAAGCCAGATGCACGAGGTGGCGCATGAGTCTGGAGTTTGTTTGCAGTGGCTGGAAGTCCTAGCTTGTCCAAAAAAAAAAAAAATAAATAATTTATTTTTAAAAATGTAAATTTTATGGGTTTATTTATTTGTACCTACTATATAGGTGTGCTTTTAAGTGCTGAGCCATCTCCTATTTCAAAAGTAACTATTGTCAGATGCTTTAAACTGCCTTCAGAAACAATATGACCTGAACACAGTGCCTGTGACAGCCTGAGGACTAAAGTGACTTCCTGGCTTCTAGAACCCATGTGAAGCCAGATTCATTGATCTTAAGTATTTCTCTGGCCTAACATATTAATTGAAAACTAGAACTGGCTGGAAGTCCTAGCTTGTCCATTGTCTGCAAAGCTCTCTCAATCCCCAGGAAATAATTAAAACAGATGCAGATGGGAGTGCACTCCTTTGTGGGTCTGGTTTTGGCTGGGTACTGGTGTGCCCATTTTTTCTCCCTCTCTCTGAGAATTCCCATCTTGTTCTCTCTGTCAAATAAATAAATAAAATAAATATTTTCAAACTTTAAAAATTTTTTTTTTTTTTTTTTTTTTTTTTTTTGGTTTTTCAAGGTAGGGTCTCAGAGATGGGCGGTCCAGCTGACCTGGAGCTGCTGCGAACTAGATGTAGTCTCAGGATGGCCTTGCGCCTCTCGGTGATCCTCTGGCTAAACTGGGACCTGGAGATTGGAACCGCTGGAGATCAACCAGTGTTCTTAGGCCACCACGGAGGCAGAAGTGGAATTTAAACCATCTGCCTTCAAAAACAAATATTTAAAAAAAAAAAAAGAAAACAGAACTATCCCTCAAAGATTGCTTTAGTTATATTCCATAAATTGTCACACATATGCATGTTTTTATTAGGTTCAGAATATTTTAAATTTTTCATTGATCTTTTTATCCATTTCTGTTTTATCATAACATATGTATTTTTTGAAAATATGTAGAACTTTGAGGCTGGAGATGCTGGCCTGTAGTTAAATCATTTGTCTGCACCTCCCAAGTACTGAGATTACAGACATGTACCACCATTCCTGGCTTAAGACAGATGCACAAGGCAGAGTCTCATGCATCTGGAGTTCCTTGACCTGGGACTCACTTTGTATCCCCATGCTGGCATTGAATTTACAGTGATCCCTCTCTCTGAATCCTGAGTGCTTGTTAAAGGTGGCTTGTCAAATAAATAAATAAAAATATAGATATATTTTTAGAACTTTTATTTATTCATTATTATTAGATTTAGATATAGATATAGATATAGATACAGATATGTTGCTTTTTTTTGAGAGAGAGAGAGAGAGAGAGAGAGAAAGGGAGAGGAAGACAAAGAGATGGGCGCGCCAGCAGCCTCTCAGCTGCTGCAAATGAAATCCCGATGTGTGCGCCCCCTTGTGGTCAAGTGCGGCATTGCCCTTGCATCACTTTGCATCTGGCTAAACGTGGGACCTGGAGATTGGAACCACTGGAGATTGGAACCAGCATTCTTAGGCTTAGGAGGTAGGCGCCTTAACCGCTAAACCATCTCTCCAGCTCCATTTATAGGTTACTTTTATTTATTTATTTGAGAGAAAGAAAGAGACAGATAGAGAAAGAATGGGCGCACTAGAGACTCTAGTCACTGCAAACGAACTCCAGACACGTGTACCACCTTGTGCATCTGATTTACATGGGTACTGGGGGGAATTGAACATAGTCCTTAGGCTTCACAGGAAAGCACCTTAACTACTAACCATCTCTCCAGCCCCCCCCCCTTTTTGAGGTAGGGTTTCACTCTAGCCCAGGGTGGCCTGGAACATATGTATATACATGCTATATGAATAGAGGTCAGAAGACAGCCTCAGGTGTTGGTTTCCTCCTTCTACCTCATTTGAATTTGAGACAATTTTGTTTTGTGTTTGTTTTTCTCCTGGGATTATAGTGCAGTTCTCTGGCTTCAGGATTCTCCTGGCTCCACCTCCCATTGCCTAGGTGCTTTTGGATTACAGACTTGTATGTCACTTTAAGTCTGGCTTTACATGAGTGCTGGAGATTGAACGCAGGTCAGCATGCTGAGTCATATCCCCCAGCCCATTGTTTTTTGGTTTTTCTTTGAGACAGGATCTCTCATGTAGCCCAAGCTAGCCTCAAACTCATTGTATAGCCAACGATGGCCTTGAATTCCTGATCCTCCTTCCTCTACCTTCCAAGTGTTGGGATTACAGATGTTTGTCACCACACCCAGTTTAAGTTTTTATTATTGATTTCTTTTTTGGTTTGTTCGTTTTGTTTTGCTTTTCGAGGTAGGGTCTTTAGCCCAGGCTGACCTGGAATTCACTATGTAGTCTCAGAGTGGCTTCAAACTCAAGGTGATACTCCTACCTCTGCCTCCTGAGTGCTGGGATCAAAGGCATTTACCACCATGTCCAGTTTATTCTTGATTTCTACTCTAATTCCATTGTGCCAGAGAATTCTGTGTGGTTTCAGTCTTTTGTCATTTACTAAGATTTGTTTGGCAATCTAGCAGCATGATTTTGTTTGGTTAGTTGTATGGCATTTTGTTTCAGTCTTTAACATGCCTCACACAGATGGAAGAGTTGTCTCTCTTTAAAAAAAATATATTTTCTGGGCTGGAGAGATGGCTTAGCCATTAAGGTGCCTGCCTGCCAAGCCCAAGAACACCTGTTCGATTTCCCGGTCCCACAGTTAGCCAGACGCAAAAGTGACACAAGCACACAATGCTGCACTTGCCCACAAGGGGCGCATGAGTCTGGAGTTTGTTCACAGTGGCTGAAATGCAGCTGGGATCAAAAGGCGGCGCCACCACGCCCGGCAGAAGTGGAATTTAAACCTATGCCTTCAGGGGACAATATGACCTGAACACAGTGCCTTAGACAGCTTGACCGCCCTGACTTCCTGGCTTCTAGCTTCTTAAGGTGAAAGCGTAGTTCATTGATCTTAAGTATTTCTTTTTGCCTAACATATTAATTGAAAACTAGAACTAGGGGCTGGAGAGATGGCTTAGCAGTTAAGTCATTTGTCTGCAAAGCCAAAGGATCCCGGTTCAATTCTCCAGGACCCACGTTAAGACAGATGCACAAGGGAGTGCATGCATCTGGAGTTCCTTACAGTGGCTAGAGGCCCTGGTGCGCCCATTCTTTCTCCCTCTCTCTCTCTGAATTCCTCCATCTTGTTCTCTCTGTCAAATAAATAAATAAAAATGAAATATTTTTTAAACTTTTATTTATTCATTATTATTATTTTGGAGAGAGACACACACACAGAGAGAGAGAGAGAGAGAGAGAGAGAGAGAGAGAGAGGAAGACAAAGATGGGCGCGCCAGCAGCGTCTCAGCTGCTGTGAACGAAATCCAGATGTGTGCGTCCCCTTGTGGTCAAGTGCGGCATTGCGCCCTTGCGTCACTTTGCATCTGGCTAAACGTGGGACCTGGAGATTGGAACCGCTGGAGATTGGAACCAGTGTTCTTAGGCTTAGGAGGTAGGCGCCTTAACCGCTAAGCCATCTCTCCAGCTCCATTTATAGGTTACTTTTATTTATTTATTTGAGAGAGAGAAAGAGGCAGATAGAGAAAGAATGGGCGCACTAGAGACTCTAGTCGCTGCAAACGAACTCCAGACACATGTACCACCTTGTGTATCTGATTTACATGGGTACTGGGGGGAATTGAACATGGTCCTTAGGCTTCACAGGAAAGCACCTTAACTACTAACCATCTCTCCAGCCCCCCCCCCCTTTTTGAGGTAGGGTTTCACTCTAGCCCAGGGTGGCCTGGAACATATGTATATACATGCTATATGAATAGAGGTCAGAAGACAGCCTCAGGTGTTGGTTTCCTCCTTCTACCTCATTTGAATTTGAGACAATTTGGTTTTGTGTTTGTTTTTCTCCTGGGATTATACTGCAGTTCTCTGGCTTCAGGATTCTCCTGGCTCCACCTCCCATTGCCTAGGTGCGTTTGGATTACAGACTTGTATGTCATTTTAAGTCTGGCTTTACATGAGTGCTGGAGATTGAACGCAGGTCAGCATGCTGAGTCATATCCCCCAGCCCATTGTTTTTTGGTTTTTCTTTGAGACAGGATCTCTCATGTAACCCAAGCTAGCCTCAAACTCATTGTATAGCCAACGATGGCCTTGAATTCCTGATCCTGCTTCCTCTACCTTCCAAGTGTTGGGATTACAGATGTTTGTCACCACACCCAGTTTAAGTTTTTATTATTGATTTCTTTTTTGGTTTGTTCGTTTTGTTTTGCTTTTTGAGGTAGGGTCTTTAGCCCAGGCTGACCTGGAATTCACTATGTAGTCTCAGAGTGGCTTCAAACTCAAGGTGATACTCCTACCTCTGCCTCCTGAGTGCTGGGATCAAAGGCATTTACCACCATGTCCAATTTATTCTTGATTTCTACTCTAATTCCACTATGCCAAAGAATTCTGTGTGGTTTCAGTCTTTTGTCATTTACTAAGATTTCTTTGGCAATCTAGCAGCATGATTTTGTTTGGTTAGTTGTATGGCATATTGTTTCAGTCTTTAACATGCCTCACACAGATGGAAGAGTTGTCTCTCTTTAAAAAAAAAATATTTTCTGGGTTGGAGAGATGGCTTAGCCATTAAGGTGCCTGCCTGCCAAGCCTAAGAACACCCGTTCGATTTCCAGGTCCCACAGTTAGCCAGACGCAAAAGTGACACAAGCACACGATGCTGCACTTGCCCACAAGGGGCCGCATGAGTCTGGAGTTTGTTCACAGTGGCTGAAATGGCCCTGGTGTGCCCATTCTCTATCTCTCTGCCTCTTCCCCTCCCTCTCTGTTTTTCTCTCTGTCCTCTCTCTCTCAAAAAAATTTTTTTCTACCCTGATACTACAAAGTAAATTCCAGATCAGCCTGGGCTAGAGCAAGACCCTACCTCAAAAATAATTATTTAGCCGGGCGTGGTGGCGCACGCCTTTAATCCCAGCACTCGGGAGGCAGAGGTAGGAGGATCGCCGAGAGTTCGAGGCCACCCTGAGACTACAGAGTGAATTCCAGGTCAGCCTGGACCAGAGTGAGACCCTACCTTGCAAAACCAAAAAAAAAAAAATTATTTAGCCTGGCATGGTGGCACACACCTTTAATCCCAGCACTCGGGAGGCAGAGGTAGGAGGATCACTGTGAGTTCAAGTCCACCCTGAGACTGCATAGTGAATGCCAGGTCAGCTTGAGCTAGAGTGAAACACTACCTCAAAAACATCTACTTATTTGCAAGCAGAGGGAGGGGAGAGAGAGAGAAACTAGGCTTTTGCCACCACAAACAAACTCCAGATACATGTACCATCTTTGTGCATCAGGCTTTACTTGCATAATGGGGAATCCAACCTGGGTCATCAGGGTTTGCAGGGAAGCATCTTTAACCACTGAGCCATCTCTCCAGATCAAGGGTTACCTCTTATCCCACTGTGTGTTTCTACCCACTCCTGGTTTAGGACAGCGCACTTATACCACATCTTTTTTTGTTTGTTTGTTTGTTTTTTGGTTGGTTGGTTGGTTGGTTGGTTGGTTTTTCGAGGTAGGGTTTCACTCTAGTCCAGGCTGACCTGGAATTAACTGTATAGTCTCAGGGTGGCCTCGAACTCTCAGCGATCCTCCTACCTCTGCCTCCCGAGTGCTGGGATTAAAGGCGTGCGCCACCACGCCCGGCTCCTTATACCAGATCTTTTTCTATGCAGGTTACCTGCAGTAGAATTGGGAGAGAAGTTGCACTATTTTAGATTTCACCAGTTTTTCCAGAGAAGCTGGGCAGGTGCTGGACAAGAGGGCCCAATGCTGCACATCTATGCATGCAAATGTAACCCTCAAGGATTTTAGTATTGGTTGATAGAATAGGTAAAAGTGTTAATGGTGGTTTCATTCCTAAAATAATAGAACCTTAACTATCAATTTGCAATTGTGTGAGTGCTCCTGAGTGTGCATGTGATTGTGGGTGCACGTGTGTCACGGTACCAGCACGGACTTCAGAGGGCTCCTTGGGTTAGTCCTCTCCTGTGCACTTCATCTGAGGCAGGGTTTCTCTCTGGATCTCACTGTGCTATAGTTCTTTGCTGTGCTCACCATGAGCTTCCAGGAAATTCTCCCGTGTCTACCTCTCATCTCACTGTCAGCATTCTGGGATTACACCATGGCTTGTATGTGGGTCCTGTGGAGGATTGAACTCAGACACTCAGGCTGGGGACATGGTGTGTCAGGTAAAGTGTTCGATGCACAAGCATGAGGACTTAAGTTTGGATCCCCAGCACCCACACAAACAATTGGATGTGTGAGTACATGCCTATAATCTAATCCCAGAGCTGGGGAAACAGTGACAGGAAGATCTCTGGGGCTTGCTGCCATCTATTCTAGCTGAATTGGCAAATTCCAGGTTCAATGAGAGAATCTGTCTCAAAAATAAAATGGGGTGGGCCTGGAGAGATGGCTTAGCCGTTGAGGCACTTGCCTGCGAAGCCTGAGAACCCAGGTTCAATTTTCCAGTACCCACGGAATCCAGAATCACAAAGTAGCACATACATCTTGAGTTCATTTGCAGTGGCTAGTGGTCTCTCTTTCTCTCTCTCTCTCTCTCTCTCTCTCCCCTCCCTCTCTCTCTCTCTGCCTTTCTCAAAAAAATAAAATAAAATATTTTAAAAATAAAATAGGAAGCCGGGCGTGGTGGCGCACGCCTTTAATCCCAGCACTCGGGAGGCAGAGGTAGGAAAAAAAGTTGAGGCCACCCTGAGACTACATAGTTAATTCCAGGTCAGCCTGGACCAGAGTGAGACCCTACCTCGCAAAACCAAAAAAAAAAAAAAAAATAAAATAAAATAAAATAAAATAAAAATAAAATAGGGACTGGAGAGATGGTTCAGCACTTAAGGCACTTGCCTGCAAAACCTAAAGACCTGAGTTTGATTCCCCAATACCCACATAAAGCCAGATGCACAGAGTGGTGCATGCATATGGAACTCTTTTGCAGCAGCTGGAGGCCCTGATCTGCCCATTCACTCTCTGTCTCTGTCACTCTTTCTCTATCCCTGCTTGCAAATAAATAAATAAATAAATAAATAAATAAATAAATAAATAAATAAAATATTAAAAAATAAAATAAGGAAGCTGGGCGTGCTGTCACATGGCTTTAATCCCAACACTCGGGAGGCAGAGGTAGGAGGATCGCTGTGAGTTCGAGGCCAGCCTGATAGTACATAGTGAATTCTAAGTCAGCCTGGGCTAGAGTGAGACCCTACCTCAAAAAACCAAAAAATAAAAAATAAACTAAAATAAGGGGGCTGGGTGTGGTGGCACACACCTTTAATCCCAACACTTAGGGGGCAGAGGTAGGAGGATCACCATGAGTTCAAGGTCACCCTGAGTCTACATAGTGAATTCCAGGTCAGCCTGAACTACAGTAAGACCCTACCTTGGAAAACCAAAAATAAATAAATAGATAAAATAAATTAAAAAAAATAAGGGCTGAAGAGACAGATGGCTTAGCAGTTAAGGTGCTTGCCTGCAAAGCCTAAGGATCTATTTTTGCCTCTCCAGATCCCACGTAAGCCAGACGCACAAAGATAAGGCAAGCGCAAGGTCGCACATACCCATTAGGTGGTACAAGTGTCTGGAGTTCGATTGCAGTGGCTGAGGCCATGGCACACCAATTCTCTCTCTCTCTCTCAAAAGAAAAAATAATAAAATAAAATAAAATAAAATAAAATAAAATAAAATAAAATAAAATAAAATAAAATAAAATGAGCCAGGTGTGGCACACACCATGAGTTCGAGACCACCCTGAGACTATATAGTGAATTCCAGGTCAGCCTGGCCTAGAGTGAGACACTACCTTGAGAAACAAAAAAAAAAAAAAAAAAAAAAAGAAAAGAAAAGAAAAGAAAAAAAAAAAAAGAAAAGAAAAGAAAAAAAGGGAGGGGGCGTGGTGGTGCATGGCTTTATTCCCAACACTCAGGAGGCAGATGTAGAAGTATTGTCGTGAGTTCAAGGCCAACCTGGGATTATAGAGAGCAGTGAGTTCCAGGTCAGCCTAGGCTAGAGTGAGATGAGACTACCTCCAAAATACCAAAAATAAATAGATAAATTAAATTAAATGGAAAGGGTTTAGGGAAATGGCTCAGCAATTATAGGTGCTTGCTTGTGGGCTGGAGAGATGGCTTAACTGTTAAGGTACATGCCTATGAAGCCTAAGGACCCAGGTTTGATTCTCTAGGCCCATGAGAGCCAGATGCACATGGTGGCGCATGTGTATGGAGTTCATTTGCAGTGACTAGAAGCCCTGGCATGCCCGTTCTCACTCTCTCTCTGTCTCCCTCTCTGTCTGACTGTAATAAATAAATAAAAATAAAATCTTTTTAAAAACATTTTTAAAAAGGTGTTTGTTTGCAAAGCCTGCAGGCCAAGGTTCAATTTCCCAGTCCCCACATAAAGCGAGATATACAAAATAGTGCATGCATCTGGAGTACCTTTGCAGCAGCAAAAGGCCCTGGCACAATATTTTTCTCTCTCTCTCTTTCTACCTCCCTTCTGTGCATGTGCAAATAAATAAATTTCTTTTTTAGAACTGGAGAGATGGCTCAGCAGCTAAAGGTGCTTTCTTGCACAACCTGATGATCTGGGTTCAATTCCCTAGTACTCACATAAAGCCAGATGTACAAAGTGGTGCAAAGTGTGCATGCATCTAGAGTTTGTTTGTGGTGGCTAGAGGTCCTGACATGCTCATTCTTTCTCTCTTTCCTTGCAAAATATGTGTGTGTGTGTGTGTGTGTGTGTGTGTGTATATATATATATATGTAAATATTTTGTCTTTGGTTTTTCAAGGTAGGGTCTCGCTGTAGCTCAGGCTGACCTGGAATTCACTATGTAGTCTCAGGGTGGCCTTAAACTCATGGCGATCCTTCTACCTCTGCCTCCCAAGTACTGGGATTAAAGGTGTACACCACCACGCCCAGCGTAAATATTATTTATTATTTTTTAAATTTATTTTAATTTTTATTGATAACTTCTATAATTGTAGACAATATCCCATGGTAATTCCCTCCCCCCACTTTCCCCTTTGAAACTCCACTCTCCATCATATTCCCTCCCCCTCTCAATCAGTCTCTCTTTTTTTATTTTATTTTATTTTTATTTATTTATTTTTTGGTTTTTCAAGGTAGGGTTTCATTCTAGTCCAGGCTGACCTGGAATTCACTATGTAGTCTCAGGGTGGCCTTGAACTCATGGTGATCCTTTTACCTCTGCCTCCCAAATGCTGGGATTAAAGGCATGTGCCACCACACCCTGCTAGTCTCTCTTTTATTTTGATGTTGTGATCTTTTCTTCCTATTATGATGGTCTTGTATAGGTAGTGTCAGGCACTGTGAGGTCATGGATATCCAGGCCATTTTGTGGCTGGAGGAGCACGTGGTAAGGAATCCTACCCTTCCTTTCATACATTCTTTCCACCACCTCTTCCGCAATGGACCCTGAGCTTTGGAAGGTGTGTTAGAGATATTTCAGTGCTGAGCACCCCTCTGTCACTTCTTCTCAGCACCATGGTGCCTTCTGAGTCATCCCAAGGTTACCACCATCTGAAAAGAGAAGCTTCTCTAACCAAAAGTGAGAGTAGCATTAATACATGGGTATGAACATTAAGAGAAGTGCTTACTGGGCAGTTTGGTGAGCTTAATATATACATTTAGCCAGACACCAGCAAACATAATACCCCTAAGGCTCATGACTACCCTTGTTGTAAGTTTTCAGCATCAGGGATGTATTCCCTTCCACAGAGTGGGCCTCCAGTCCAATTAGAGAGCAGTTGGTTTCCCCCATAACAGACATGCCACTATTGTACACATTGGCTCATTCGTAAATATTATTTTTACTTGTGAGGGATGGCAGGGAATGGGCATTTCAGGACATCCCACTGCTGTGGATGAACTGCAGACACATGTTCCACTTTGTGCATCTGGCCTTATGTGCATACTGGGAAATGGAACCTAGGCCATCAGACTTTGTAAGTAAGTGCCTTTAACTGCTGAGCCCAATAAAAATATTTTTTATTTAAAAAAATATTTTATTTATTTATGTAGTTGAGAGAGAGAAAAAAAAGAGTCAGAGAGAGAGAGAGAGAGAGATACACATGCCAGGGCCTTTAGCCACTGCAAGTGAACTCTAGACGCATGTCCTACCTTGTGCATCTAACTTTACATAAACCTGGGTCTTTAGGCTTTTCAGGCAAGTCCCTTAACTGTTAAGTCATCTCTTTTACATTTGTGTGTGGGTGTGGGTGTGTTTTGTTTATTTGGTTTTCCTTTTTTTTTTTTTTTTTTTTTGAGCTAGAGTCTCACTCTAGCACAGGCTGACCTGGAATTCACTCTGTCTTCTCAGGATGACCTCAAACTCACGGCGATCCTCCTACCTCTGCCTTCTGAGTGCTGGGATTAAAGGCATGTGCCACCATGCTCGGCTTGGTTTTTCAAGATAGGGTCTCCCAGGCCTGGAAAGATGGCTTAGCAGTTAAGCTCTTGCCTGTGTAGCCTAAGGACCCTGCTTCGAGGCTCAATTACCCAGGACCCATGTAAGCCAGATGCACAAGGTGGCACATGCATCTGGAGTTCATTTGCAGTGGCTGGAGGCCCTGGTGCGCCCATTCTCTCTCTATCTGCCTTTTTCTCTGTCTGTCACTCTCAAATAAATAAATAAATAATAAACAAAAAAAAAATTTTTTTTTTTTTTTTTTTGAGGTAGGGTCTCACTTTAGCTCAGGCTGACCTGGAATTCACTATGTAGTCTCAGGGTGGCCTCGAACTCACAGCGATCCTCCTACCTCTGCCTCCCGAGTGCTGGGATTAAAGGCGTGCACCACCATGCCCGGCCAACAAAAAAAATTTTTAAAAGAGTGGTTGGTGTTAATAAAGGAATTCTACCTGAAATATTTTTTAAAAAAATCATAGGAAGCCGGGCGTGGTGGCACACGTCTTTAATCCCAGCACTTGGGAAGCAGAGGTAGTAGGATCACCATGAGCTGGAGGCCACCCTGATACTACATAGTTAATTCCAGGTCAGCCTGGCCAGAGTGAGACCCTACCTGAAAAACCAAAAAAAAAAAAAAAAAAAAAAAAAAAAAAATCATAGGGTCTCCCTCTAACCTGGAATTTACTATGTAGTATCAGGGTGGCCTCCAGCTCATGGTGATCCTACTACTTCTGCTTCCCAAGTGCTGGGACTAAAGGTGTGTGCCACCATGCCTGACTCTAAAACTCTTTTTTCTTTTTCTTTCTTTCTTTCTTTCTTTCTTTCTTTCTTTCTTTCTTATTTATTTATTTATTTATTTATTTTTTTTGGTTTTTCGAGGTAGGGTCTTGCTCTAGTCTAGACTTACCTGGAAATCATTATATAGTCTCAGGGTGGCCTCAAATTCATGGCGATCCACCTACCTCTGCCTCCCAAGTGCTGGGATTAAAGGCGTGCACCACCACTCCCGGTTTAAAACTCTTTTTTCATACCTCATTTTTAAAATTTATTTTTATGGGCTAGAGAAATGGCTTAGCGGTTAAGGCGTTTGCCTGCGAAGCCAAAGGATCCCGGTTTGATTCTCCGAGACCCACGTAAGCCAGATACACAAAGGGCACATGCGTCTGGAGTTTGTTTGCAGTGGCTAGAGGCCCTGACATGCCCATTCTCTCTCTGTTTGCCTCTCTTCTATCTCTCTCTCTGCTTGCAAATAAATTAAAAAAATTTTAAAAATTCATTTTTATTAGTTATGGACATACTTCGTAATACTGCAAAATTCCCTGAGCCATGTTGAGTGTGTTTGAAGTCTACTTAAGTGATGGGTTCTCATACCTTACCTCATTTTTATTTATTTATTTTTTATTTATTTATTTTTTTTTTTGGAGTGCTGAGGATCGAACCCAGGGCCTTGTACTTGCTAGGCAAGCGCTCATCCACTGAGCTAAATCCCCAGTCCCCCTTACCTCATTTTAAAAAAATTTATTTATTTACTTGAGAGAGGGAAAGAGGCAGAGGGAGAGGGAGAGAGAGACAAAGAGGGAGAGAATGGGCATGTCATGGCTGCTAGCCACAGCAAACGAATTCCAGATGCATGCACCCCTCGTGCATCTGGCTTACGTGGGTCCTGGAGAATCTACCTGGGGTCCTTTGGCTTTGCAGGCAAACGCCTTAACCACTAAGCCATCTCTCCAGCCCTCTAATTTTTTTTTTTTTTTTTTGGTTTTTTCGAGGTAGGGTCTCACTCTGGTCCAGGCTGACCTGGAATTAACTATGTAGTCTCAGGGTGGCCTCGAACTCTCGGCGATCCTCCTACCTCTGCCCCCCAAGTGCTGGGATTAAAGGCGTGAGCCACCACGCCCGGCCCATTTTTTTTTTTATTAAGAACATACTCTGAATGGACCAAATCTATTTTATTTATTTAGTTGTTTATTTGAGAGAGAGAGAGAGAGAGAGAGAGAGGGAGATAGAGAGAATAGGCATACCAGAGCCTCCAGCCACTGCAAACAAAGCTCCAGACACATGTGCCACCTGTGCATCTGGCTTATGTAGTTACTGGAGAATCAAACCTGGGCCCTTAGGCTTCACAGTCAAGTGCCTTAAGTGCTAAGCTATCTCTCTAGTGCCTAAAAATATCTATTTTTTTGAGGTAGAGTCTCACTGTAGCCCATGCTGACCTGGAATTCACTATGTAGTCTTAGGGTGGCCTTGAACTCGTGGTGATCCTCCTACCTCTGCCTCTCAAGTGCTGGGATTAAAGGTGTGCACCACCACACCCAGCTTTTTTTTTTTTTTTTTTTTTTTTTTTTTTTTGAGGTAAGGTCCCACTCTAGCCCAGGCTGACCTGGAATTCACTAAGTAGTCTCAGGGTGGTCTAGAACTCACGGCGATCCTCTTTTTTCTGCCTCCCAAGTGCTGGGATTAAAGGTGTGTGCTACCACCATCCGAGTCTCTAAAAATATTTTTAAATACAGTGGAGGTCTGGAGAAATGGCTTAGCAGTTAAGGTGCTTGCCTGCAAACCCAGGTTTGATTCCCCAGGACCCACATAGGCCAGATGCACAAGGTGGCGCATGCGTCTGGAGTTTGTTTGCAGCAGCTGAAGGCCCTGGCATGTCCACATGTCCTTTCTTTCTCTCTCTGCCTCTCTCTCTCTCTCTCTCAAAGTAAATAAATTAAAAAATTAAATGGAGGGCTCGAGAGATGGCTTAGCAGTTAAGGCACATGTCTGGAAGCCTGAGGCCCTGGTGCACCTATTCTCACTCTCCCTGTCTCCTTCTCTCTGTCTGTAATAAATAAAATCTTAAAAATAAATAAAATGGAAAGAAAAGCCGGGTATGGTGATGCATGCCTTTAATCGTAGCACTTGAGAGGCAGAGGTAGATGGATTGCTGTGATCAAGCCAGCCTGAGACTACATAGTGAATTCCAGGTCAGCCTGGGCTAGACAGTGAGACCCTACCTTGAAAAACCAAAAATGAATAAATAAAAATAAAATGGAAAGCAATTGAACTCTGACCTGAATATGCATACAAATGGACATGTACATACACATATACCACCCACAGAAAAAGGAAGGGAAGGACGGGAGGAAAGGAAAGAAAGGAAAGAAAGGAAAAGAAGGGGAAAGGAAAGAAAAAGGGCTGGAAAAATGGCTCAGTGGTTAAAGGCACTTGCTTGCAAAGCGTGCTGGTCCATGTTCAATTCCCAAGGTCAGGCTCATAAAGTGATGCAAGAACCTGGCCTTCATTTGTGGTGGCAAAAGGCCCTGGCACATATGCACACATACATGCAAAATAAAAATATATTTTTTTAAAAAAAGAAAGTTGTCTTAGCATGGTGGTGCACACCTTTAATCCCAGCACTCAGGAGGCCGAAGTAGGAGGATCGCTGTGAGTTTGAGGTCATCCTGAGTCTCTGTAGTGAATTCCAGGTCAACCTGTGCTAGAGTTAAGCCCTACCTTGAAAAAACCACAAAGAAAAAGAAAAATAAAGAGAGAGAGGGAGAGAGAGAAAGAGAAAGAAAGAAAGAAAGAAAGAAAGAAAGAAAGAAAGAAAGAAAGAAAGAAAGAAAGAAAGGGGAGGAAGAAAGAAAGAAAGTTAACTAGATAAAAGTGGAGCCAGGCGTGGTGGCGCACGCCTTTAATCCCAGCACTCGGGTAGGAGGATTGCCAAGAGTTCGAGGCCACCCTGAGACTACATAGTGAATTCCAGGTCAGCCTGGGCCAGAGTGAGACCCTACCTCAAAAAACCAAAAATAAATAAATAAATAAAAATAAGTGGGGTGTGGGAGCAAGGCATGGTGGTGCATGCCTTTAATCCCAGTATTCAGGAAGCAGAGGTAAGAGGATTGCTGTAAATTCAAATCAGCCTGGGACTACAGAGTGAATTCCAGGTCATCTTAGGCTAAAATGAGACCCTACCTCAGAAAACAAACAAAAGCCAGGCATGGTAGAGAGTACATTTAACCCCAGCACATAGGAGGCTGCGGTAGGAAGATCCCTGTGAGTTCAAGGCCACCCTGAGACTACATAGTGAATTCCAGGTCGGCCTGGGCTACAGTGAGACCCTACCTAGGAAAAAAAGAAAAGTAGGGTATGGGTTTAGTGACACATACTTGTAATCCCAGCACTCAGGATGATGAGGCAGGAGAATTGCTTCAAGTTCAAGGACAGCCTTGGTTACATAGTGAACTCTAGGCTAGCTTAGGCTACAAAGTAAGAGCCTGTTTGTCAAAAGAAAAAAAGAAATGAAGACAAAGATAGCCACAGAGGGTGACCTCTGTTAAGGAAGGGAGGCCAGGGGCAATAAGGACAAAGGCTGAGGCTCCCAGATACTGTCCCTGCAGCCCAGGGAAGAAGCAAGGGTTAGGAGTGCAAGGCTGTGGAGTAGTCCGGAAATTTTTGAGGACTTTACCCATAGCTCCAAAGACATCTACCAGCAAACAAAGGAGACTGCCCTCACCTAAGGTGGAATTGGGTGGGGCTCCCAGGCTGCCTCCCCTTTGTGTTTGGGCTTCGATAGCAAAAGGTCTGTGCCCAGCAGTGACCACTGGTCCCTCCCCCAGCACCTGGCCACCTTCATTATGGACAAGAGCGAGGCCATCGCCTCAGTGGACGATGCCATCCGGAAGCTGGTGCAGCTGAGCTCTAAAGAGAAGGTCTGGGCCCAGGAGGTGCTGCTGCAGGTGAACGACAAGTCACTGAGGTTGCTGGACGTCGAGTCTCAGGTACTGGCCGGCCACAGTGGATGCAGGGAGCTAAGGGGTGAACACAAGGCCCCACTGCCCAGTTCTCCCAGTGACCATCCTGGTCTGTGGAAAGGCACAGGGCCAAGGGGAGGCAGGGAGGACTGGACCCAGCTGGGTTACTTCTGACCGCTTACGACTGGCTTTGCTCTGCACCTGCCAGGTTGCTAAGTAACCACTTTAGCACTCTTCCCCTGCAAGAGCTTTGTTGGCCATGTGCGTCCCAGGAGCCTGTGCTCTGGGGCATCTGTCATTGGCATTCATGTCCACGAACCAAGTTTGGGTTGTATCATTCTTCTGCCTCTGTGAGTTGTGTGTGTGCACGCGTCTCTCTCTGTGTGTGTGTGTGTGTGTGTGTGTGTGTGTGTGTGTGTGTGTGATAAAGTTCACATATCATGACCAGAAATTGCATCCATGGCCAGGGCTTTAGTCTTTTCCTCTGCACATCTGGGTGTATCCATGCTCATGGCTGTAGCCCACATCTGTTATTCAGGGCCCTCAAGCCTGCTTGACAACCACTCCCTCCCACCACCCCCACCCCCACAGGAGGAGTTGGAGAACTTCCCACTGCCCACTGTGCAGCTCAGCCAGACAGTGTTGAACCAGCTGCGCTACCCTCAGTGCTACTGCTGGTGTGCCAGGACTCGGATCAGAGCAAGCCAGACATCCACTTCTTCCACTGTGACGAGGTGGAGGTGAGGCAGGCAGCCAGGGGTGGGCATGGTGCCAGCTGGCCTAGCCAGCCTGACACCCCTGTTCCCCCAGGCTGAGCTGGTGCAGGAGGACATCGAGAGTGCACTGGCTGACTGCCGTCTTGGGAAGAAGATGCGACCACAAACCTTGAAGTAAGGCCCAGGGGAATGGGAAGCTGGGCGGGGGTGGGGGGAGCGGTCTTGTTGAGGCTTGGTGGTATGGGTAGGAAAGACAACAGGGTGACAGCACCCAGCATAGGAACCATGGCCAGGCTGAGCTCAGCCTTCCTCAACTCTCCAGAGGTCACCAGGAGAAGATCCGGCAGCGACAGTCCATCCTGCCCCCAAACCAGAACCCAGCCCCCATCCCCTTCCTGCGCCAGACTGGGGACTCCCCTCAGGCCAAGAACCGAGTAGGCCTCCCAGTGCCCTTCAGTGAGCCAGGTAGGCAGATATGCTGGGCTTGGGGCTCCTCTTGGGATTGGTAAGGGCCCCTTCAGCAGTTTCTTTGTCCCCCACCAGGCTACCGCCGTCGAGAATCACAAGAGGAGGAGCCACGGGCAGTGCTGGCTCAGAGGATAGAGAAGGAGACGGTGAGTGCCCAGCCTCTCCTGGTGGGCATAGGCCTGACTTGTCCTATTCTATAGTGTCCCTGCAGAAGTTGCAAGGGGGGTGCTGCAGCTGACCTGTGGTAACACTTCTAACCCCAGCAAATCCTCAACTGCGCCCTGGACGATATTGAGTTGTTTGTGGCCCGGCTGCAGAAGGCAGCTGAAGCGTTCAAGCAGCTGAACCAGCGGAAGAAAGGGAAGAAGAAGAGCAAGAAGGGGCCAGCAGGTACCAGGATGGCAAGGAAGGGGCAGATATCCAGGAGCAAGACAAACTAGTTGTATATTAAGATGGGAAATGGAAGCCAGGCGTGGTGGCACACGCCTTTAATCTCAGCACTCGGGAGGCAGAGGTAGGAGGATCACCATGAGTTCGAAGCCACCCTGAGAATACAGAGTGAATTCCAGGTCAGCCTGAGCTAGAGTGAGACCAAAAAAGAACAAAAAAAGGCGGGCTGAAGAGATGGTTTAGCCTGCAAAGCCAAAGAATCCTGGTTCAATTCTCCAGGACCCACATAAGCCAGATGCACAAGGGAGCACATGCATCTGGAGTTCGTTTGCAGTGGCTGGAGGCCCTGGCACGCACCCATTCTCTCTTTTTCTCTCTACCTCTTTTTCTCTCTCAATATATATAATATAAATATAAATATATATATGTATGTATTATATATTTAAAAACAAAAACAGGGCTGGAGAGATGGCTTAGCAGTTAAGGTGCCTGCCCGCTAAGCCTAAGAATGCTGGTTCCAATCTCCAGGTCCCACGTTTAGCCAGATGCAAAAAGTGATGCAAGGGTACAATGCTGCACTTGCCCACAAGGGGGCGCATGAATCTGGAGTTCATTCACAGTGGCTGAGAGGCTGCTGGCATGCCCATTCTCTCTCTCTCTCTCTCTGTATCTCTCTAGCTCTCTCTCTCTCTCTCTCTCTCTCTCTCAAAAAAAAAAAAGATGGGAGATGGGCTGGAGAGATGGTTCAGCAGGTAAGGTGCTAGCCTGCAAAGCCAAATGACCCAAGTTCAATTCCCCAGTACCCATGTGGAGCCAGATGCACAATAGGGCATATGTATCTGGAGTCTGTTTGCAGTGGCTGGAGGCCCTGGCATGCCTATTCTCTCTGTCTGTCTCTTTTCTATCTATCTCTGCTTGCAAATAAGCAAATATTAAAAAAAAAAAAAAAAGATGGGAGAGGACTGGAGAGATGGCTCAGCGGTTAAGGCACTTGCCTGCAAAGCCTAACAATCCAGGTTTCATTCCCTAGTACCCACATAAAACCAGTTGCATAGTGGCATCTGAGTTCCTTTGCAATGGCTAGAGGCCCTGGCATGCCTATTCTCTTTCTCTCTGTGTGTCTCTGTTCTCTCTCTCTGCTTGCAAATAAATGAATAGGTTTTTTTTGGTTTTTTTTTTTTTTTTTTTTTTTTTTGATTTTTCAAGGTAGGGTCTCACTCTACCTCAGGCTGACCTGGAATTCACTATGTAGTCTCAGGGAAGCCTTGAACTTATGACGATTCTCCCACCTCTGCCTCCCGAGTGCTGGTATTGAAGGCATGCCCCACCACGCCCGGCTAAATAAATAATTTTTTAAGAAAAAAAAAAGATGGGAGAAAGTTCAGTCTGCATGGGGACAATATCCAACAGCAGGGTGGACCCATCAGGCATACGGTGGGGGATCAGGGCCAGCTAGGCTTACAGCCCTCCCCCTTTGTGCCAGAGGGTGTCCTCACGCTGCGGGCCAGGCCCCCCCCAGAGGGAGAATTTATTGACTGTTTCCAGAAAACCAAGCTAGCCATCAACCTGCTGGTGAGTCAGCCCTGCCTTGTGGTGAGGATAGAGCCCTCCCTTTCTCTCTCTCTCTCTCTCTCTCTCTATGTCTGTCTCTCTCTCTCTCTCACCACCTGTCACCTGTGTGTTCTTCCCACCCCTAGGCAAAGCTGCAGAAGCACATCCAGAACCCCAGCGCTGCCGAGCTGGTGCACTTCCTCTTCGGGCCTCTGGACCTGGTGCCTGGGGCTGGGGCAGGGTGGGATGGGGACAGTAGAGTGACCTACTCTGGGTTTGGGGTGGGGGAAGTGAGTGCCTACCTTAGACAGACTACATGGCTGGGTCTGAGTTCTCAAGGAAGCACAATCTATTCCTGAGGGCCAGCATATAGAGGTGTGGTGGGTGGGGGGTGGGCCACAGCTCCCACTGAACCTCAATATACCTAGATTGTCAACACCTGCGGAGGCCCAGACATTGCACGCTCCGTCTCCAGCCCCCTGCTCTCTTCTGATGCTGTGGGCTTCCTGCGTGGCCACCTGGTCCCAAAGGAGATGTCACTGTGGGAATCTCTTGGGGAGACCTGGACTCGGTCCCGGTATGGCAGGGAGGATCAGGGTATGGACTAGGATGGGGGTCCTGGGCGGGTTAGTCTTGATGGCAGGTGTGACTGATCCTTTTGTCTGTCAACCCCAGCTCTGAGTGGCCACGGGAGCCACAGGTGCCACCTTATATCCCCAAGTTTCACAGTGGCTGGGAACCACCTCTGGATGTTCTGCAGGAGGCTCCCTGGGAAGTGGAAGGGCTGGCACCCAATGACCAGGTCAGAATCCACCCCAGCCCATGTCCACTCTCCCAGAGCTCACTGCCCAGCCCGTCTCCACCTCCTGTACATTAAGGCCCCTGGATATGAAGCCATGGCTCAGGGTACCTCCACCCTGCCAGCCACCTGCCTGGGCATCTGACTCTGTGTGATGGGCTACAATACATTCATCCAGTTCCTATCCTGTGCCCCTTGTTTCTGTTGGCCCAGTCTGCACCCCAAATCAAGTCCAGGCTGCCTGATTTTCCCACAGCTGACCCCAGTGAACCGAGTGTCCTTGGGCACTCCCAAAACACAACCTCTCCTCTGAGTCTGCTGCCTTGGAGGACACCTTACCGCCAGCCAGCTCCCCACATACACACAGGTAAGTCACCCAAAGGGAGAGCGTGACACCCCCTTCAGAGCACACTGTTATGGGTGTGCTGCCACCAGGTGGTGGCAGATGCCTCACTCAAGTGTTATTTGTTTTGTTTTGTTTTTCAAGGAAGGGTCTCACGCTAACCTGGGCTGACCTTTCTGGTACTCATTCTATAGTCTCGGACTGGTCTCGAACTCACAGTGATCCTGTTACCTTTGCTTCCCAAGTGCTGCCTTAAAGGCGTGTGGCACCACACCCTCAAGTGGTTTTCTTTTTAATTTTATTACATAATTAAATGGAATTTTTCTTTAAAAAAAAAAAAAACTTTTTAGGGAGCTGGAGAGATGGCTCAGTGGTTAAGATGCCTGCCTGCAAAGCCTAATGAATGACTCAGATTCGATTCCCCAGCACCCACATAAAGCCAAATGCACAAAGTGTCATGTGCATCTGGAGTTCGTTTGCAGTGGCTGGAGACCCTGACACACCCATTCTCTCTCTCTCTCTTTCTCTCTGCATGTAAATAAATAAAGAAAACTTTTTGTTGACAGCTTGCATAATTACAAACAATAAACCATGATACCCTAATCCTCCCCTTCTCAAATCCACCGTCTGTTGAATCCCCTCTTCTTTCCAATTAGTCTCTCTCCTATTTTAATGTAATAATCTTTTCCTCCTATTATCAAAGTCTTGTTACAAAGTGTCAGGCACTGTGAGGTCATGAACATCAAGGCCGTTTTGTGTCTGGAAGATTGCTTTGTAAGCAGTCTTACCCTTCCTTTGGTTCTTACATTCTTTTTTAAAAAAATTATTTTTATTTATTTATTTGAGAGAGAGAAAGAGGCAGAGAGAGAGATAGAGGCACACCAGGGCCTCTAGCCACTGCAAGCGAACTCCAGATGCATGTGCCACTTTGTGAATCTGGCTTTTTGTGGGTGCTGGGAAATCAACCTCAGTCATCAGGCTTTTCAGGCAAGCATCTTAGCCACTGAGCCATCTCTCCAGCTCCTTAAAAAGTTTTTTTTCGAGTTAGGGTCTCACTCTAGCTCAGGCTGACCTGGAATTCACTATGTAGTCTCAGGGTGGCCTCAAACTCAATGCAGTCCTCCTACCTCTGCCTCCCAAGTGCTGGGATTAAAGGCATGCGCCACCACATCCAGCTTAAAGGGAATTTCTCAAAACTCACATGTAAAGTCACTGTCCTAATACATCAGACTCTTTCTGCAAATCATTGTTTTACAGTTAAAATTTAGAAAAGACTGGGAATCTGCCAGGGTGGTGGCACACCTCTAATTCTAGAACTCAGGAGACTGAGGTAGGAGGATCCTTAAGTTTAGAGGCCAGTCTGGTGCTACAGAGTAAATTCCATGGCAGCCTGGGCTACAGTGAGACCCTGACTCAAAACAAAACACAAAAAGAAAAGCAATCCTAGGGAGAGTTTGGAGAGAGAACTCAGCTGCAAGCATGAGGACCCAAATTCAATTTTTAGTACCCATGTAACAATGCAGGGTACGGTAGCAGGTGCATGCAATCCCAGCACCAGGTAGATGGAGATAGAAGGATCCCTGGGGCTCACTGGCAGTCAGTCTAGCCCACTCGGCAAGCTTTACCCAGGCCAATGAGAGACCCCTATCTCTAGTCCAGGCTGACCTGGAATTCACTATGTAGTCTCAGGCTGGTCTCAAACTCACTGTTATCCTCATACCTGTGCGCCCAGAGTGCTGGGATTAAAACCAAGAAAAGGAAGGAAGGAAAGGAGAGAAGGAGGGAGGGAAGGAGGGAGGAAAGAAGGGAGGGGAGAGAGGGGGGGAGAGAGGAAGGAAGGAAGGAAGGAAGTAACAGATGCACAATAGGGCATATGTATCTGGAGTCTGTTTGCAGTGGCTGGAGGCCCTGGCATGCCTATTCTCTCTGTCTGTCTCTTTTCTATCTATCTCTGCTTGCAAATAAGCAAATATTAAAAAAAAAAAAAAAAGATGGGAGAGGACTGGAGAGATGGCTCAGCGGTTAAGGCACTTGCCTGCAAAGCCTAACAATCCAGGTTTCATTCCCTAGTACCCACATAAAACCAGTTGCATAGTGGCATCTGAGTTCCTTTGCAATGGCTAGAGGCCCTGGCATGCCTATTCTCTTTCTCTCTGTGTGTCTCTGTTCTCTCTCTCTGCTTGCAAATAAATGAATAGGTTTTTTTGGTTTTTTTTTTTTTTTTTTTTTTTTTTGATTTTTCAAGGTAGGGTCTCACTCTACCTCAGGCTGACCTGGAATTCACTATGTAGTCTCAGGAAGCCTTGAACTTATGACGATTCTCCCACCTCTGCCTCCCGAGTGCTGGTATTGAAGGCATGCCCCACCACGCCCGGCTAAATAAATAATTTTTTAAGAAAAAAAAAAGATGGGAGAAAGTTCAGTCTGCATGGGGACAATATCCAACAGCAGGGTGGACCCATCAGGCATACGGTGGGGGATCAGGGCCAGCTAGGCTTACAGCCCTCCCCCTTTGTGCCAGAGGGTGTCCTCACGCTGCGGGCCAGGCCCCCCCCAGAGGGAGAATTTATTGACTGTTTCCAGAAAACCAAGCTAGCCATCAACCTGCTGGTGAGTCAGCCCTGCCTTGTGGTGAGGATAGAGCCCTCCCTTTCTCTCTCTCTCTCTCTCTCTCTCTGTATGTCTCTCTCTCTCTCTCACCACCTGTCACCTGTGTGTTCTTCCCACCCCTAGGCAAAGCTGCAGAAGCACATCCAGAACCCCAGCGCTGCCGAGCTGGTGCACTTCCTCTTCGGGCCTCTGGACCTGGTGCCTGGGGCTGGGGCAGGGTGGGATGGGGACAGTAGAGTGACCTACTCTGGGTTTGGGGTGGGGGAAGTGAGTGCCTACCTTAGACAGACTACATGGCTGGGTCTGAGTTCTCAAGGAAGCACAATCTATTCCTGAGGGCCAGCATATAGAGGTGTGGTGGGTGGGGTGGGCCACAGCTCCCACTGAACCTCAATATACCTAGATTGTCAACACCTGCGGGAGGCCCAGACATTGCACGCTCCGTCTCCAGCCCCTGCTCTCTTCTGATGCTGTGGGCTTCCTGCGTGGCCACCTGGTCCCAAAGGAGATGTCACTGTGGGAATCTCTTGGGGAGACCTGGACTCGGTCCCGGTATGGCAGGGAGGATCAGGGTATGGACTAGGATGGGGGTCCTGGGCGGGTTAGTCTTGATGGCAGGTGTGACTGATCCTTTTGTCTGTCAACCCCAGCTCTGAGTGGCCACGGGAGCCACAGGTGCCACCTTATATCCCCAAGTTTCACAGTGGCTGGGAACCACCTCTGGATGTTCTGCAGGAGGCTCCCTGGGAAGTGGAAGGGCTGGCACCCAATGACCAGGTCAGAATCCACCCCAGCCCATGTCCACTCTCCCCAGAGCTCACTGCCCAGCCCGTCTCCACCTCCTGTACATTAAGGCCCCTGGATATGAAGCCATGGCTCAGGGTACCTCCACCCCTGCCAGCCACCTGCCTGGGCATCTGACTCTGTGTGATGGGCTACAATACATTCATCCAGTTCCTATCCTGTGCCCCTTGTTTCTGTTGGCCCAGTCTGCACCCCAAATCAAGTCCAGGCTGCCTGATTTTCCCACAGCTGACCCCAGTGAACCGAGTGTCCTTACGGCACTCCCCAAAACACAACCTCTCCTCTGAGTCTGCTGCCTTGGAGGACACCTTACCGCCAGCCAGCTCCCCACATACACACAGGTAAGTCACCCAAAGGGAGAGCGTGACACCCCCTTCAGAGCACACTGTTATGGGTGTGCTGCCACCAGGTGGTGGCAGATGCCTCACTCAAGTGTTATTTGTTTTGTTTTGTTTTTCAAGGAAGGGTCTCACGCTAACCTGGGCTGACCTTTCTGGTACTCATTCTATAGTCTCGGACTGGTCTCGAACTCACAGTGATCCTGTTACCTTTGCTTCCCAAGTGCTGCCTTAAAGGCGTGTGGCACCACACCCTCAAGTGGTTTTCTTTTTAATTTTATTACATAATTAAATGGAATTTTTCTTTAAAAAAAAAAAACTTTTTAGGGAGCTGGAGAGATGGCTCAGTGGTTAAGATGCCTGCCTGCAAAGCCTAATGAATGACTCAGATTCGATTCCCCAGCACCCACATAAAGCCAAATGCACAAAGTGTCATGTGCATCTGGAGTTCGTTTGCAGTGGCTGGAGACCCTGACACACCCATTCTCTCTCTCTCTCTTTCTCTCTGCATGTAAATAAATAAAGAAAACTTTTGTTGACAGCTTGCATAATTACAAACAATAAACCATGATACCCTAATCCTCCCCTTCTCAAATCCACCGTCTGTTGAATCCCCTCTTCTTTCCAATTAGTCTCTCTCCTATTTTAATGTAATAATCTTTTCCTCCTATTATCAAAGTCTTGTTACAAAGTGTCAGGCACTGTGAGGTCATGAACATCAAGGCCGTTTTGTGTCTGGAAGATTGCTTTGTAAGCAGTCTTACCCTTCCTTTGGTTCTTACATTCTTTTTTAAAAAAATTATTTTTATTTATTTATTTGAGAGAGAGAAAGAGGCAGAGAGAGAGATAGAGGCACACCAGGGCCTCTAGCCACTGCAAGCGAACTCCAGATGCATGTGCCACTTTGTGAATCTGGCTTTTTGTGGGTGCTGGGAAATCGAACCTCAGTCATCAGGCTTTTCAGGCAAGCATCTTAGCCACTGAGCCATCTCTCCAGCTCCCTAAAAAGTTTTTTTTCGAGTTAGGGTCTCACTCTAGCTCAGGCTGACCTGGAATTCACTATGTAGTCTCAGGGTGGCCTCAAACTCAATGCAGTCCTCCTACCTCTGCCTCCCAAGTGCTGGGATTAAAGGCATGCGCCACCACATCCAGCTTAAAGGGAATTTCTCAAAACTCACATGTAAAGTCACTGTCCTAATACATCAGACTCTTTCTGCAAATCATTGTTTTACAGTTAAAATTTAGAAAAGACTGGGAATCTGCCAGGAGTGGTGGCACACCTCTAATTCTAGAACTCAGGAGACTGAGGTAGGAGGATCCTTAAGTTTAGAGGCCAGTCTGGTGCTACAGAGTAAATTCCATGGCAGCCTGGGCTACAGTGAGACCCTGACTCAAAACAAAACACAAAAAGAAAAGCAATCCTAGGGAGAGTTTGGAGAGAGAACTCAGCTGCAAGCATGAGGACCCAAATTCAATTTTTAGTACCCATGTAACAATGCAGGGTACGGTAGCAGGTGCATGCAATCCCAGCACCAGGTAGATGGAGATAGAAGGATCCCTGGGGCTCACTGGCAGTCAGTCTAGCCCACTCGGCAAGCTTTACCCAGGCCAATGAGAGACCCCTATCTCTAGTCCAGGCTGACCTGGAATTCACTATGTAGTCTCAGGCTGGTCTCAAACTCACTGTTATCCTCATACCTGTGCGTCCAGAGTGCTGGGATTAAAACCAAGAAAAGGAAGGAAGGAAAGGAGAGAAGGAGGGAGGGAAGGAGGGAGGAAAGAAGGGAGGGAGAGAGGGAGGGAGAGAGGAAGGAAGGAAGGAAGGAAGTAAAGAGAAGCCTAGGCATGGTGACTTATGCTTGTAATTACAGCATTTGTAAGGATGAGTCAAGTGGCTGAGAGTTCAAGGCCAGCATGGACTACAGAGCAAAATTCTGTCTCCAGAAAAAGGTGGGGGGAGGGGGCTGGACAGATGACTCATCAGTTACAGGTACTTGCTTTTTAAAGCCAGATACACAAAGTAACACATGCATCTTGAGTTCATTTGCTGAGGCAGGAGGCCTTGGCATGCCCATTGTATGTCTGTGCATCTATTAAACAAATAAATAAATATTTTTACAAAAAAGTCAAGGTGGGGCTGGAGAGATGGCTTAGGGGTTAAGGCGCCTGCCTCCTAAGCCTAAGAACACTGGTTCCAATCTCCAGGTCCCACGTTTAGCCAGATGCAAAGTGACGCAAGGGCGCAATGCCGCACTTGACCACAAGGGGGCGCACACATCTGGATTTTGTTCTCAGCAGCTGAGACAGTGCTGGCACGCCCATCTCTGTCTTCCTCTCCCTCTCTCTGTCTCTTTCTCTATCTCTCTCTGTATCTCTCTCCAAAATAAATAAATAAATAAATAAAAATTAAAAGTTTAAAAAAAAAGTCAAGGTGCCAGGTGTGGTGGCACATGCCTTTAATCCCAGCACAAAGGAGGCAGAAATAGGAGGAGGATTACTGTGAGTCTGAGGCCAAGAAGTTCTAGGTCAGCCTGGGCTAGAGTTAGACCCTGCCTTGGGGAAAAAGAAAATAGTTGCTGAACTTTAACAGCTACACCAAGTACTGTTCCCTGAGGTCTGCTGAGAACAACTGAGAGCCAGTATCAGCACCACCAGGCGAGTGAGGGTCTGAGCTGGCACTGCCCTTCCCCCCATTGCACATACTGCATCTCACAGCAGGCAAAGCACAAGCCCAGGACATGTACACGACACCCCCCTTGGCCTTCACTTCCTCTCATGGGGTTTACCTGGAGAGACTCCAGAGTTCCATTCCAGATTTCCAGCAAATGAGCTTTTCCCCTTGGTCCTCATTGTCAGCCTGGCATCTGTAACTCTAGCTAGGACCATGCTGGGGAAGGATCTCAGCCTGTCTGGGCAGGGACAGACATGACACCCCCCTTCCTCCTCTCCCCAGTGTACCTGAACAGGGCACTGCCCTGAGGGTCAAGGCCACGCTGATGGGGAACATGTCCTGGCTGGAGGGTGAATCTCAGACAGTGCTCACCCCTGCCCCCTGAATGCAGGAGGGGGGGTGGTCTCCAGAGGACACATACCAGCTGTGAAAAGCTGTGATCCTTGTGACTCTCAAGGCATAACTCTGTCTCTAGTCCCCCTGGGGAGCAGGGCTGGAGACCCCTGAGGCAGCCTGTGCTGGGCTAGCCTCATGGAGTACATCCTGCCCCCTCCTGCCTGCTGGTGTCACAGTTTCTACTCCCTGCTGGGGAGCGCAGCCTCTCTCCACTGCAAACCGAGGAGAACAGGAGAAGGCTGCGGATGCGGATGCGAAAGGGCTGTCCCCTGCCCCTCCCAGCTCAGGAGACCCCAGCCCAGTCCTAAGCCTCAGCCCTTCCCGGTCTTGCAGGGGCTACCAGCCAACACCTGCCATGGCCAAGTATGTGAAGATCCTCTACGACTTCACTGCACGCAACGCCAACGAGCTATCCGTGCTCAAGGATGAAGTCCTAGAGGTGAGGTCACGGGCTACCCACGGGAGGTGGGGGAGTGCTCTGGGGCCAGGTTGTATGACCCCAGAATGTGTCACAGCTAGCTGTCAGCCCATCTCCCAAGGGTACCTGACCCTGAGCTTCCTACTGGGCCTCCCTGACCCCCAGCCCAGCCGGGCTGAGCTGCTTTTCTGTCTGAAGGACCCTCAAAGGACTGACTGGTGGGTGGCCCTCCAGCAGAACCCAGCAGGGGCTTGTCACTCATTCCCCCCACACACACACACAGAAGCACTTCCCTGAACCAGCTGTGTTTATGCCAAACCTAAATCCAGGCCACCCAATCAGGGACAGAAAGTAGAGCAGGCTGGGGTGCGGGGGGTCTACATCCATAACCAGGCTAAGAGACACCCTCCTTCCAGGACTGAAGCTGCTATACAGGAATGGGGTAAATCCTCAGGCCAGGATGGTGCTCAGAGGATGAATGGCTGGGCTCTGGGAGAAACGTAGAGGGCTTTTAGTCTTTATGTAAGGGGCTGGCAGGTGGTCCCAGAATCCCACACTAGTAATGCAGGTGGCTTGGGGAGGTCAGGGATCTATCTCTGTAAGGTGGTGGTGGGCCTCATACGCACTGACACCCTGGCAGGTGCTGGAGGATGGTCGGCAGTGGTGGAAGCTGCGCAACCGCAGTGGCCAGGCTGGTTATGTGCCCTGCAACATACTGGCAGAGGCTCGGCCTGAAGACGTGAACGCACCCCTGGAACAGGTGACCGGACGCCTGCTGTGGCCACCTTCGCATCTGCCCTACCGCACAGGGCCCCTGGTTTGGGGTGGCGGGATGCAGCTGGTCTCAGAACTGAGCAGTGGAAGCACGCTGCCACCAAGCCCCACTCAGGCTGTTGCAGTAGCTTCCGGGTCTTGGCAAAGGGAAGAAAGGCCTGACACACAGGCCTGGTGGGGGCTCGGAGAAGTCCAGGTACCCCCCCCCTCATATTACCCCTCACTTCTCCCCCAACCCTTACAGGCCGGCCAGAAATACTGGGGTCCCGCCAGCCCCACCCACAAAATGCCCCCAATTTTCGCAGGAAATAAAGAGGGTGAGTGGAAGCTGGAGGAGGGCGGGGTGGGGCCACGGGGCTGAGGCGTGACCCGACCACCCAGGTCAGGGGAGGGATCCGCGGGCGGCTGAGCTCGCGTGCCTCCCGCAGAGCTGATCCAGCACATGGACGAGGTCAACGACGAGCTCATGAAGAAGATCAGCCACAACAAGGGACAGCCGCAGCGCCACTTCCGCGTGGAGCGCAGCCAGCCGGTGCACCTGCCGCTCACCTTCGAGTCCGGTCCCGACGAGGTCCGCGCCTGGCTGGAAGCCAAGGCCTTCAGCGGCCGGTGAGTGGCAGGTGGTAGGGCGGGAACCAGGCCACTGCCACGCCCGTGACCACGCCCCACGCCCATCTGTCTCCCTCTGCTCTACCCCAGGATTGTGGAGAACCTGGGCATCCTGACCGGACCCCAGCTGTTCTCCCTCAACAAGGACGAGCTGAAGAAGGTGTGCGGGGAGGAGGGCAACCGCGTGTACAGCCAGCTCACGGTGCAGAAGGCCTTCCTAGAGGAGGTAAGGACTCCTTCCGGCTGCTGCGCAACTTCCCAGACACACGCTCGCGGGCGCCCCTGGAGTGGTTGGGAACCTGGAGGCTTGCAGCCCGACCAAGGCTAAGAACCCCACCCCCCCCCCCGCCCTCTTCCCTAGAAGCAGCAAAGTGGATCGGAGCTGGAAATGCTCATGAACAAATTTTATTGCAAGAACCAGAAGAGGGCAGAGGACAGCTAGACCAGACCTGCAGGGGAGAGGAAGCTACACCTACGTTGGGCCCACCCCCAATGCATGGAGTATTATTTTTATATATGTATTATTTTATACCAAGGACATTGACGGGCTGGGTGGGGCCTGCTCAGCTGCTTTCAGGCAGGGGCCTGTGTACATGCCTATTAACACCTGTAGGTGGCCCCTCTGCCACCCCAGCCCCAACCCACACTCACCTGCCCAAACCAAGGCCAGCCTCAGCCAAACTTACTCCTGGCAGTGCCAGCCCCTCACCCACCTGACCCTGAGGCCACGGGACTTCCTGGGTGGGTGGGACTCCTCCCATGGCCTCCCCTGTGCACACAAGACCCTTCTGCTGAGCTTCAGCTTCACACCTCTCCTCCATACTGCTTTGGACTACATCCACCGGCCCCTCTTTCCACTGTGCCCCGCACTGCAGGGTGGACCGGAGCTCCTGGCCCGCCGGCCTGGTGACCTTGCCTACAGATTTGCTTCCTCCCTTCCCCACATGCTGCTGTCACCCCAAGAGCAATCTGGGCAGGGACTCCAGGACAGGAGACCTTGGGTGCCCTGCTGGGGTGGGGCATGCTGTGCCCTTTGCCCTTTCAAGGTCCAAGCATGGACTGGACACAAGTACTGGCTTTAGATGTCCCCACCCCACCCACAGAGCCTGAGACAGCAGCTGTCTCTGGCCACTCCCAGGTTGCTGGACCTGCTGGTGGTTGGTGGGTTTCAGAATCTGGATGGAACGTCTCACACAGAGATGAGAGGCCGAGCTCCGAAACTGTGTCAATAAACCATTGGTCTCCCGGCAACTGCATGTCCGTCTCCTGGGGTAGGAGTGTCCTGTCCCACCTTCACCAGACCACTCCTCCCTTCTCTTCTCTCCTCCTCCTGAGGTAGCAGTTGTCTTTGAACTCTCAGTCCTTCCTCTACCTCCTCAGTGCCAGGATTAAAGGTGTGTATTGCCAAGCTTTTCCACACTCCTCTCAAGAGCCATGGCCTCGTGGCTCAGAGGATGCTCCTTAATTGCACAGCCATCCAAAAGGGCACTGGGGACATTTCTGGGATGTGAGGGGCTGAGAGGAGTCCATAGGTCATGCATCTCCCCACTGCCCACTCTCGCTGGTCTTCCTAGGACAGGAGTCCAAAAGAGCCAACAGCTATCGCCCAGCTTGCTTTGGTGGGGCACATCCTGACAGAGACAAGTCTGTCTGACCTGGGGCCCAGCCAGAGGCAAGTTAGAAACACAGATTGAAGACCTTTGCTCCAAGCTGAGGGAGGTATTACACAGAGGGCCTGGGCCAGTGAGACCCAGCTGATAAGACAGCTGGGGGCTCCCATGGCTGCTGTCATATCAGCTCTCCAAAAGGCACCTGCCAACCTGAGATCACCTGAGAGCATTCCCTTGGAGCAGGACTTTGGTGCCCTCTGCTGGCATCTTTTTGCTTTATTGGGTGGCCGCCAGAGGGCACACCTGCACCATACTCAGTGGTGAGATCACGGCTGGTAGATGCAGCCCTCTGTGTCATCTGCTTTCTAATGTGATGGACAAGGGTTGAGTTGCTGGGGCCATGTGACTCAGGTGGTCCACATCACCCAGCCAGGCCTGGTCCCCAAGTCTCTTAGCTCAGAAGGACCCCACTGGTCTGGTCAAATGGAGATGGGATTGTCATAGCCCCCAAGACACGACTTGTATTTTGTGGCTATCACCCTCCCCAAGCCAGGAAAGAGGACTAACTTCTGCCCTAGCTAGGAATGTCCTCCTCCCTTCCCCATCACCCCAGGTAAGAAGTGAGACCAAGAGGGAAAAGGGGGGTGGAGACTAGAGAGACTGTCTAGAAGTTAAGGTGCTTGCCAGCAAAGCCTAAGGGCTCATGTTCGAATCTCTGGGTCCCACAAAAGCCAGACGCACAAGGTGGCGCAAGCACACAAGATCGCAGGTGCGCACAAGATGGAGCATGTGTCTGGAGTTCTATTGCAGTGGCTGGAGGCCCTGGTACACCAAGTCTCCCTCTCTCTGATAAAAAAAAAAAAGAGAGAGATTAAACAAGTAAAAGGAGGGCTGGAGAGGTGGCTTAGTGGTTAAGGCACTTGCCTGCAAAGCCAAAGGACCCCAGTTCGATTCTCCAGGATCCACATAAGCCAGATGCACAAGGAGGCGCATGCATCTGAAGTTCATTTGCAGAGACTGGAAGCCCTGGCATGCCCATTCTCTCTCTCTGCTTCTCTTTCTCAAATAAATAAATAAAATATATTTAAAAATAAGCAAAAGGAGCCAGGTGTGGTGGTGTACGTCTTTAACCCAGCACTTAGGAGGCAGAGGTAGGAGGACCGCCGTGAGTTCAAGGTCATTCTGAGACCATCAAGTGAATTCCAGGTTGGCCTGGGCTAGAATGAAACCCTACCTTGAAAAAAAAAAAAAAAAAGGGGCTGGAGAGATGGCTTAGTGGTTAAGGCACTTGACTGCGAAGCCTAAGGACCCAGGTTTGATTCTCCAGGTCCCACGGAAGCCAAATGTGTGTGGTAATGTATACATCTGGAGTTCGTTTGCAATGGTTGGAGGCCTTAGCATGCCCATTCTCACTATCTCTCTGTCTCTCCCTCTGTCTTTTTATTATTATTAATTTATTTATTTGAAAGTGACAGAGAGAGAAAGAGGCAGATAGATAGAGAATGGGTGCTGGGATTAAAGGCATGCACCACCATGCCCAGCTAATTTATTTTTTATTGACAGCTTCTATACTTACAAACAATAAACCATGATAATTCCCTCCTATCCCCTACTTTTCCCTTCACAAATCCACACGCCATCATATCTGCTCCCTCTCTCCATTAGTCTCTCTTATTTTGATGTCATCACCTTTTCCTCCTATTTTGAGGGTCTTGTGGAGATAGTGCTAGGCACTGCGAGGTCATGGATATTGAGGCCAATTTCTGTCTGGACAATTTCATTATGAGGAGTCCTACCCTTCCTTTGGCTCTTACTTCTTTCTGCCACCTCTTCTGCAATGGACCCTGAGCCTTAGAAGGTGTGATAAGAGATATTTCAGTGCTGAACACTCCTCCGTCACATCTTCAGCACTATGGTGCCTTTTGGGTCATCCCACTAGTCACCGTCATCTGAAAAGAGAAGCTTCTCTAACCAAAAGTGAGAGTAGCATTAATATATGGGTATGAATCTTAAATAACTTACAGAGCAGTTTGGTGAGCATAATATATACATTTAGCCAGAAAACAGCAGGCGTTACACTCCTAAGGCTCATGACATCCCCCCATCAAAGGCTTTTGATTAGGTTGTCAGTACCAGGCATGTATTCCCTCCCATAGAGCAGATCTCCAGTCCAAGTAGAGAGCAATTGGTTTCCCCCACAATAGACATGCCACTAATGCACCCATTGGCTCATTTGGTCTGACTGGCCCAATTTGAGGCTTGCAGTGTCCACTGTTTTCATGGCTAATGACTTCTGTCTTCCATAAAGGCTGAATGCAGTGCAACTTTTTCCAGCTTTCTGTTAGCTGGTCTACAGGAAGGAGGTTTTCAACTCAGTCCCATATTAATTTCTTTTTTTTTTTTTTTTTGGATAAACAAGTTTATTTGTAAATTTAGTCAACATACATAATTGACCTAAAAACTTCAATAGGATAAATTTAAAAACCACTTGGAAGGCCATCTCTAGAAAAGGGATTTTCCCAGGACAGTAACCAGATGTAACCCTAACCCCATACCATCTTAAATGGCAGAGGTCCAATAACCTGGAGCTATGCTCCTTCCCAACACGTTCACACTAAACTCCACAAGGAACCTCAAATTCCTTAGGGGGGAAAATAAAACCCCTCAAACCTAGCTATGAGACAACACAATGAAAAGTTGCATTAACTAGTTTAGAGTATTAGTAACAGATGCTGGTGTGAATAACTTATTCTAGAGCCCTTATAAATAAAATTCCCCCATTAGTGTATGCATTATCAGCTAGAGGGTTAGTTAACATGTGGTAGAATGAGGACTTATGCAAGGTATAATACTCATAGCATTGTACTACTATGAAAACAAGTGCAGTCTAGATAGAGGAAAACTAACTGGACTCTAAATTACACACACCTTAATGACAAGACTCCCCACCACTTGTGAATGTAAAACATTTAATTTAATTTAAAAATATTGACACTACAATATATAAAATAGCTATTATAAATGCACATAGTGTATTCTATAGCTGCCAGGTTTACTTTCTTTTCTTTTTTCTTTTTCTTTTTTTTTTTTTTTTTTTTTTAGGAAACTGTAAGTTACACTGTGGTAAAGACTTGTATCTTCAACCCTTGAAAAAGCCCACATTCTATCACAGTGATGTATGGTCAGACTTAACCGCCCCAATTGTTAAACAACTTGGATCAAGTCATAAGCAGTTTTATTGTGAAAGGACCCTGTACACATTTATTTATCAATTCTAGTACCTTAATAGCTACCCAACAAGTCATAAACATACAGAAACATGCATCATGAGAAGCAAGAAATATCACCCATCCCTTCTGCATATTAGCAACTTGTCACTCCTGAGCCACAGTGCTCATATCACTGAGGTCTGTGAACAGTCACTTTTCGCATTCATCCTGAGTGGAAGATGGAATGACTTAAGTACAAATGCAACATATTATAAACAATTTCTTACAAAAAAAAAGTCACAAATTAAACTCCGGGAGGCAGAGTATTTTTCGAGGCCACCCTGAATTTACTACAAAACGCCCTACCTTGCAAAACCAAAAAAAAAAAAAAAAAAAAAAAAAAAAAGTAAAAAAACTGCCTTTTACTTAAATTCCCCGCCAAAAAACTGCCTTCACTTAAGCTCCCCCCCCAATCCGGCGAGCCAACTGGATGTCTTTGGGCATGATGGTAGCTCTCTTGGCGTGGATGGCACACAGATTAGTGTCTTCAAACAAACCCATCAGGTACGCCTCCCTGGCCTCCTGAAGTGCACCAATGGCTGCACTCTGAAACCTCAAGTCGTTTTGAAGTCCTGGGTGATCTCTCTCACCAACCTCTGGACGGGCAGCTTCGGGATGAGCAGCTCGGTGGACTTCTGGTAACGCCGGATCTCTCCAAGCGCCACGGTCCCCGGCCTGGAGCGATGAGGTTTCTTCACCCCACCGGTAGAGGGAGCGCTTTTCCTGGCAGCTTTGGTGGCCAGCTGTTTGCGGGGGGGCTTTCCCACCAGTGGACTTACGAGCTGTCTGCTTGGTTCGGGCCATTTTCTTTCACCCAAAGCCCAAGTCTCAGGCCGTTTCTCCGATCGCCGCGCCGCGGTGGGAGCCCAGCGAAGAGCCGCAGTCGCCTACCAAAGTGATGACGCTACAGAAACGAACAACCAAACCGCTCTGCCCCATATTAATTTCTCAATGACCTTGCAGCCTAGGCATGTGGAGTCTTCAGCAATAGGGTCTTATCATCTAATCCTGGTGGGAAACCAAGAGCCTTGGCAATATCCTGTAATGATTTGGGAGTATTAGAGACACCCCCTGGCCAACAACTCACTGGAAGGTATCCCATCCCTGGCACTAAAAATTTTCTAGTAACAGTCTATGGCTTCTGGGTGTGCCATTATCAAAAAAGTAGGTTATCATGTGACTTATTCACAATATCCTGGATTTTGGTTACCCCTCCCCCATATTCCTTTTACTCAATCTCTTTCCCTGACCTCGACTAGGCCATTCCACCCGCAGTAACCTGTCCATCTACTTACATATATGCAGTACCATCCCCTTAAGTCCTCCCCTCTCCTCCCTCCCTTATAGCCCTTTTTTAAGCTTACTGGCCTCTGCTACCGATTTTTACTCCAACTCACTCACACACATGTCTGAACATTTGTAACTAGGGTTCACATATGAGAGAATATTCAATGTTTGGCTTTCTGGGCCTGGGTTACCTCACTTAGCATAATCCTTTCCAGATCCATCCATTTCCCTACAAATCTCATAATTTCATTTTTCTTTACTGCCAAAAAAAATGTTTATTTGAGAGAGAGGGAGAAATAGGCAGAGAGAGAGAGAGAGAGAGAGAGAGAGAGAATGAGAATAGGCATACCAGGACCTCCAGCCACTGCAAACAAACTCCAGACACGGGCGCCACTTTGTGAGTCTGGCTTTAGGTGGGTACTGGGGAATCAAACGCCAGTCCTTAGGCTTTACTGGCAAGTCCCTATTTTGGAAAACAACCACAACAAAAAACCATGTACTGAGCACTCCTCAGCCCCAGGTAGCTTCAGCCTTATCCTTAACATACAGGTCAAGAATGAAACAAAAAAGAACCAGGTCACCTGGCAGGGGTTCAAGTGCAAGTTCCCTAATTGCAACACACTTGTCCTTAACCACTCACCCCACCTGACCCCTGCCTAAAGACAGAAGGAGAGGCACTGCTGGTAGGGCCAGGCTGCAGAGAATCTCAGTACAAGTTGGGGAGGGGGAGGGAGAAGGGGTTCACCTTGGACAAGCAGGGAAACCTGAGTTTAGAACCCCAGACCTCAGGACAGGAGCCAGACTGCCAACCAGTGAGCCCCTCTGTGCATAGGACTGCCAGTGACCACAGCTCTGTGCCTAGCTCTGCCACCAGCAAATATCACCATGAACAAGGCCCATCTCTGTCTGGGGACAAGTGTGTCTTTGTAGCTGTAATGGCCTGTCTCCTCTCCACCCACAGCAGACCTTGGCCGCCTGTGCCCACTCAGGCCAGTCAGGACACAGAGCTTCCCATGACTTTCAGGAAAGGATTTTTCTCCTTTTTTAGAAAATGCGTTACAAAATAGTTGCCTCCCCAAGAATGTAGAGGAACAGCACAGGCGGCAAATCACCCCTCGTACCTCTTACCTGCGGATGGTGGGACTTGGTCAAGATGACCCACAAGCCTCAGAAAGGACTCCTGGGTGCTGAGAAAATGCTCTCCTGTGGAGAAGCAGAAAGGATCCTCGCCACTCCCTAAAAGAAAATGAACCCCAGAAGCATTGGATGTAACATGGTAGGCAAAAATGTCAAGTGCCTGGGAGCAGGTGTGAGAAAAATCTGTCAAAATGTGAAGGAAGCCAAGTGTGGTGGTACTGCCTTTAATCCCAGCACTTGGGAGGCAGAGGTGAGTGGATTGCCATGAGTTCAAGGCTACCCTGAGACTACATAGTGAATTCCAGGTCAGTCTGGACTAGAGAGAGACCCCACCTCAAAAAAAAAAAATGGGGAGGAAAAACTCAAAAGAGAATGGAGGGTGGCTGGGCATGGTGGCACACGCCTTTAATCTCAGCACTCCAGAGGCAGAGGTAGGAGGATCGCCATGAGTTCGAGACCACCCTGAGACTACATAGTGAATTCCAGGTCAGCCTGGGCTAGAGTGAGACTCTACCTTGAAAAGAAGAAGGAGAAGGAGAAGAAGAAGGAGAAGATGAAAGAAGAAGAAAGAAGAAGGAGAAGAAAGAAGAAGGAGAAGAAGAATGGAGGGCTGGCAGGTTGGGAAGATGGTTCAGTGGATAAAGCTCTTGCTATACAAATAAGAGGACCTGAGTTTAGATATCCAAAAACCATACATAAAACCAGACAATGGGATCTGGAGAGATAGCTTAGTGGTTAAGACATTTGCCTGCAGAGCCAAAGGACCCCCGTTTGATTCTCCAGGACCCACATAAGCCAGATGCACAAGGGGCACATACATCTGGAGTTCCTTTGCAGTGGCTGGAGGACCTGGCATGCCCATTCTCTCTCTCTGCCTCTTTCTATCTCATAAATAAATAAATAAATAATCTATCTTAAAGAAAAAAACAACCAGGCGTGGTGGCACACACCTTTAATCCCAGCACTCAGGAGGCAGAGGTAGGAGGATTGCTGAGAGTTCAAGGCCACCCTGAGACTACATAGTGACTTCCATGTCAGCCTGAGCTAGAGCAAGACCCTAACTCAAAAAACAATAAATGAATAAATTAATTTTTAAAAACCAACTGGGCATGGTGGCACATGCCTTTGATCCCACCACTCTGGAGGCAGAGGTAGGAGGATAACTGTGAGTTCGAGGCCACCCTGAGACTACATAGTGAATTCTGGGTCAGCCTGGGCTAGAGTGAGACCCTACCTTGAAAAACAAAAATAAAATAAAATAAAATAAAATAAAATAAAATAAATAAAAAACACCTCTTTGCCAGGCTTGGTGGCTTATTCCTATAATTTCAGCATTTGAAAGGCTGAAGCAGGAGAACTTCCACAAATTTGGATCCAGCATGAGCCACATAGTGAGACCATGTCTCGAAAACCAACCAAGGGGCTGGAGGGATTGCTCAGTGGTTAAGGTGCTTGCCTGCAAAGCCTAATGACCCAGGTTTAATTCTACAGTACCTACATAAAGCCAGATCCAGAAAGTGGGGCATGTGTCTGGAGTTTGTTTGCAGTGGCTGGAGGCCCTGTCCTGTCCATTCTCTCTATCTCTCTTCAATCTCTCTCCACTTGCCAGTAAATAAATAAAAATATTAAGGCTGGAGATATGGTTTAGCACTTAAGGCACTTGCCTGTGAAGCCTCAGGACCCAGGTTCAATTCCCCAGTACCCATGTAAGCCAGATGCACAAGGTGGTGCATGCATCTGGGGTTTGTTTGCAGTGGCTAGAGACCTTGGTGTGCCCATTCTCTCTGCTTCTTTCTCTTTCAATCTCAAATAAATAAATTAAGTTAAATTAAAAGTTTAAAACAATTTTTTTCTAATTTATTATTTATTTATTTATTTATTAGAGACAGACAGAGGGAGGGGGGAAGAGAATGGGCGCACCAGGGCCTCTAGCCACTGCAAACAAACTGGATGTTGCAAACAAACATCCAGACGCATGTGCCACCTTGTGCATCTGGCTTACATGAGAACTGGAGAATAGAACCTGGGTCCTTGGGCTTCACAGGCAAGTGCCTTAATTGCTAAGCCATCTCTCCAGCCCTAAAAGTTTTTTAAAAATATTAAAATTTTTAAAAGTTGGGGGCTGAAGAGATGACTTAGCAGCTAAGTGCTTCCTTGTGGAGCCTAAGGACCCTGGTTTGAGGCTCCATTCCCCAGGACCCATGTAAGCCAGATGCACAAGGTGGTGCATGCATCTGGAGTTCCTTTGCAGTGACTGGAGGCCCTAGTGCATCAATTCTCTCTCTCTCTCTCTGCCTCTTTCTCTCTGTCTGTTGCTCTCAAATAAATAAATAAATAAATAAATAAATAAATAAATAAATAAATAAATTTTTAAAAGAAAAATTTAAAAAGCAAACAAAGGTTGGAAGGCTGGAGAGATAGCTTAGCGGTTAAGGCACTTGCCTGCAAAGCTGAAGGACCCAGGTTCGATTCCCAGTACCCACATAAGCCAGATGCCCAAAGTGGTGCATGCATCTAGAGTTTGTTTGCAGTGGCTAGAGGCCTGGGGTGCCCATTCTCCCTATCTGCTTCTTTCTGTCTCTTAAATAAATAAATAAATAAATAAATAAATAAATAAATAAATACAAATAGCCAGGCATGCTGGTACACAACTTTACTCCCAACTTTTGGGAGGCTGAGGTAGGAGAATTGCCATGAGTTAGAGGCCAGTGTGGGGCTAGAGATTGAGTGCCCCACAATATATGACATACAAATGGCACAATAACCCAAATAGTTTAACAGACCTGAAACAGCTCAGAACTCCAAAAGACAAAGCCATGGCTGGAGAGGTGGCTCACTGGTTAAAGTGCTTGCTTGCAAAGCCTCACAGCCTGAGTTCAATTCCCTAATACCCACATAAAACCAGATGCCCAAAGTGGCAAATACAACTGGAGTTTGTTTTGCAATGGCAAGTGGCCCTGTTGTGCCCATATTTTCAATCTCTCTTTCTCTGCGCTTGCAAGTGATTTTTTTTTTTTTTTTTGAGGTTGGGTCTCTCTAGCTCAAGCTGACCTGGAATTCACTACATAGTCTCAGGCTGGCCTCAAACTCATGGTTATCTTCCTACCTCTATCTCCAAAGTGCTGGGATTAAAAGCATGCACCACCATGCCTGGCTGCAAATAATTTTTTTTTTTTTTTTTTTTTTTTTTTTTTCGAGGTAGGGTCTCACTCTAGCTCAGGCTGACCTGGAATTCACTATGTAGTCTCAGGGTGGCCTTGAATTCACGGCAATCCTCCTACCTCTGCCTCCCAAGTGCTGGGATTAAAGGCTTGCGCCACCATGCCCAGCTGCAAATAAATGTTTTTAAAAAATTACAAAAGATCATCATCAAATGGAAGTCACCAAACTGGTTTAAAAACAGCTTAAAGGGATGCCTGGAGTAAAATGATTCTGGCAGCTGTGCAGGACCATTCACTGTTTTCTCTCCATCTGAAGTCAACCTATTGTGGGAGGCAGCCACCCAAAAATCTTTTTTTTTTTTTTAGCCACCTGTCCTCAATAAGCCGATTAAACAGGTAAATAACAGTGAAAAGCAGAAAAAGATCAATTGAATGTGTCCAAAGGAGTTCAATGACTCCCTCTCTCAAGTCCACTTTTGAGGTCCTACAAACTTGGGGTCAGGGGTTACACGTTGATTAAATCTCTTCTCTCTGCCTGTCGCCATTCCCTGTTGCTTTAATTGGCATGTTGTGATGGGTGGCTGAGCCTAGCCTGTTGGGGCTGCCAGAGCTTCTGTCCTAGAACTTTGGTGACATTTTCAGGTTGAAACCGGGGGAACCTGAATAAGCCTAGCAGCCCCACTGGCTTTTATCCAGGGTTGGAGGTCATGCACTCAGTACTTATTCCTACTGCTTTTGCTGCAGAAGACACCTCTCTGATGTATGGGTCATGATAGTAATTGGTACCCTGGTACCAGCTGCCCAAGTTGTTTTTCAGGAAGTTGGAAGCCACTTTTGTCTATCTTAACTAGGCTGAAAACACCCACCCTTCCCAGGGGCCTTGATGACCTCTGGATAGTGAAGTGCCAAACTCCACCCAGCAAGCATGCTAACCACCATCTTCTGAACACGCTCCTCTGTAACTGGAGTTTTTTAGGGCAAAAGCACTGGCTCTGGCAGCCTCAACAGGCTAGATCCTGCTATCCCAATATACCAATAAAAGAGGAGAGAGAGAGAGAGGTTCAATGTAGCCACGTTAGGAAGAACAGTCAGTTTTTAAATAATTTTATTTATTTACTTTTTTATTTGACAGAAAGAGAGAAGGGGAGAGAGAATGAGCACGCCAGGATCTCCAGCCACTGCAAACAAACTCCAGATGCTTGCGTCCCTTGTGCAGCTGGCTAACGTGGGTCCTGGGGAATCGAACCTGGGTCCTTTGGCTTTACAGGCAAATGCCTTAACCACTAAGCCATCCCTCCAGCCTGTACCAAACATTTTTAATATCAATGACAATGGAGTAGTCCAGTCCTGGTCTATATGTGGTCCTGCCCATCATTATCTCAGCTAGGCTCTGGCAAGATGCTTTCAAGGGAAGTCCCTTGTTTGAGGGGGGGACAAGGTGGTTGTTAGGAAATGATTAGTTTTGCACCAGAGTACGGCTCCACCCTCATGGATAATTGTCGTGGATGGTCTGTCCTGGGAAGTTTTGCTATTCTTATAATCCAGAGTGACTGCAGGTTTAGGGCAATGACTTATCTCTGTGCCTACAGCTTGAAGAGGGATGAGGCAGGTTAGACAGACGTTTCTTGGGAGATTATCATGCTGGTTGGCAGAGGTTAAGCAGGGGACCAAATTGAAGGTAGAGGTTCTGGGCTTTAATTCTTTCTTTCTTTCCTTTTTTTTTTTTTTTAGGTAGGGTCTCATTCTAGCCCAGGCTGACCTGAAATTCACTATGTAGTCTCAGGGTGGCCTTGAACTCACAGTGATCATCCTACCTCTGCTTCTTGAGTGCTGGGATTAAAGGTGTGCGCCACCATGCCAGGTGTTTGTTTTTTTTTTCATGTTTCAAGGTAGGGTCTCACCCTAGCCCAGGCTGACCTGGAATTCACTCTGTAGTCTCAAGGTGGCCTTGAACTCATGGCGCTCCTCTTACCTCTGCTTCCCAAGTGCTGGGATTAAAGGCGTGTGCCACCACGCCCGCTCAAAAAATTTTTTATTTATTTGCAAGCAGAGGGCAGGGAGGGATGGGCATGTCAGGCTTCTTGCCACTTGCAAAGGAACTCCAGTTGTATGTGCCACTTTGTGCATTTGACTTTACATGGTGTGTTGGTTTGATTCAGGTATCCTCCATAAACTTGTGTGTTCTGAATGCTAGGTCCTCAGCTGGTGGTAATTTGGTCATTGCAGCCTTCTGGAGGCAGTGAACTGTTGGGGGTGGGCTTATGGGCGTTAGTTCCCCCTTGCCAGTGTTTGGCACACTCTCCTGTTGCTGTTGTCCATGTGATGTTGGCCTGGAGGTGATGTCCACCCTCTGCTCATGCCAACGTTTTCCCCTGCCATCATGGAGTTTTCCCTCAAGTCTGCAAGTCAAAATAAACCCTTTTTTTCCCAAAAGCTGCTCTTGGTCAGGTGTTTTCTGCCAGCAATGCAAAACTAACTGCAATACACAGGTACTAGGGAATTGAGCCCTGGCCGTCAGGCTTTGCAAGCAAGTGCCTTTAACCTCTACACTATCTTTCCAGTTCCTGGCCTGATTTTTCAGTGTGTGTGTGTGTGTGTTTTCTTCAAGATAGGCTCTTCCTCTATTCCAGACTGACCTGGAACTCTTTCTGTTGTCCCAGGCTGGCCTTGAACTCACAACAATCTTCCTACCTCAACCTCTGAGTGCTGAAATTAAAGGTGTGAACTAGCATCCTTGGCTAAAACTGATTATTTTTGTTTAACCTGGATTAAAAGATATGTTAATGTTTTGGTCTGAATGTGAAATGTACCCCATAGGCTCATGTATTCGAACACTTGCCCCTCAGCTGGTGGGGGTACAGTTTGAGTTTTAGGATATGGAGCCTTGCAGGAGGAAGTGGGTCACTAGGGTGAGCCTTGACTTTTTAATAGCATGGCCCCCATTTCCCATCCTGCTCCCCCTCTGCTTCCTGATTGCAGATGCAAGGTGACTACAGCACCCCCCACTCCTGCCCCCGTATCTCCCCTGTTGGACTGCAGCCCAGGCTTACCTGGAACTCACTCTGTGGCCTAGGCTGGCCTCGAACTCCTGGCTATCACCTTACCTAGCTCCCTGAGTGCCTGTTTCACTCTGTGGAAACATGAAGATTGGTTGTGCATGTACATACCTTCGTGGCCCTTCCCTCACCTTCCATAACCTTCCCCCACCCTCTTCTTCCTTCCTCCCTACCTCCTCTTCCTCTTCTTTCTTTCTTACCTCTTTCCTTCCTCTTCACCTCCTCTTCCTTCTTCTACAGGGTTTCACATAGCCCAGGTTGGCCTCAAACTAAGGAGGATAATCTTGAATTTTTGTTCTCCCTAATTCTACCCCCCCTTTTTTTTTGCAAGGTGGTCTCATTGTAGCGCAGGCTGACCTGGAATTCACTCTGTAGTCTCAGGGTGGCTTTGAACTCATGGTGATCCTCCTACCTCTTCCTCCCAAGTGCTGGAATTAAAGGTGTGCACCACCATGCCCTGCTTGTTTTTTTTTTTTTTTTTTTTTTGTTTTTTTTGTTTGTTTTTTTTTTTTTTTTTTTTTTTTTTTTTTGGTTTTTCGAGGTAGGGTCTCACTCTGGCTCAGGCTGACCTGGAATTTACTATATAGTCTCAGGATGGCCTCGGCGATCCTCCGCCTCCCGAGTGCTGGGATTAAAGGCATGTGCCACCACACCTAGCTCCCGGCTTGTTTTTATTTTATTTTATTTATTTATTTATTTATTTATTTATTTTATTTATTTAATTTTTTTTTTGGTTTTTCGAGGTAGGGTCTCACTGTTCAGGCTGACCTGACTGGCCTCAAAATCACAGCAATCCTCCAGCCTGCTGGGATTAAAGGCACCTTTTATTTTATTTTTGAGACAAGGTGCTATGGCTGACCTTACAGGCATAAAAAAATGAAGACAGGAATGATTTTTTTTTTTTTTTTTGCAGTAAGCATGATTTCTTGTGTTTTGTTTTGTTTTGTTTTGTTTTGTTTTGTTTTGTTTTGTTTTGTTTTGGAGAGAGACAGAGAGAGAGAGAGGGAGAGGAAGACAGATAGAGATGGGCGTGCCAGCAGCCTCTCATCTGCTGTGAATGAAATCAAGATGCATGCAGCCCCTTGTGGACAAATGAGGCATTGTGCCCTTGCGTCACTGCATCTGGCTAAACATGGGACCTGGAGATTGGAACCGGCGTTCTTAGGCTTAGCGGGCAGGCGCCTTAACCGCTAAGCCATCTCTCCAGCCCCTGTTTTGGTTTTTTTGAGGTAGGGTCTCACTCTAGCTCAGGCTGACCTGGAATTCACTATGTAGTCTCAGGGTGGCCTTGAACTCACAGTGATCCTCCTACCTCTGCCTCCTGAGTGCTGGGATTAAAGGCCCGGCAATTTTCTTTTCTTTTCTTTTCTTTTCTTTTCTTTTCTTTTCTTTTCTTTTCTTTTCTTTTTTCTTTCTTTCTTTTTTGTAGTACTGGGGCTTGAACACAGGGCCTTGCACATGGTAGGCAAACACTTGACTACTGAGCTAGATCCTGAGACCTCCACTCTGCTTTTTAGCCCACAAAAGCCTCTAAACCCTATCATGGGGAGGAGGACTTGAGACTTGTTCTCCCAGCTCCATTCAGGCTGTTCTGATGCATCTGTACAATTTATCCTTTAGGTGGCTGGCACTGTGCAGCAGGCAGACTGGCCTGGCCAGGTGGCAGGATCCGTGCCAGGCAATGTGCTATGGTTCAAGGAAGCTCCCTTTTGCTCTTTAAGGTTTGCACACAGCCAGGCATGTCTGCTTTTGAAACTCAACTGTGTGTCACATGCTCCTGTAGCAAAGGGGTGGCTGCCTCAGCTTCCAGAAACCTAGTGAGTGTCAAGGTCCATTCATGTAAGGCTGGAAAGAGGAACCATTGGGGTGTTTTCCCGACTCAGCAAGAAGGTCATTACAAAGTCCATGGGCACTTCCTTCTTCCACTCAGCCCTGGCCAGGCAAGTTTGTGAGTGACAGGCAGGCTAATTCCACCCTTCATGGTCTCAGGTCTCAGTCTCTGTATAAAAGGGAAGTGAGGACTAGGAGTGGTGTGTACACCCTATATTCCCAGGTCTTGGTGGGGTAGAGGAAGGAGAATCAGAAGTTCAAGGCCAGCCTGAGACCCTGTCTCCAAAAGCAGGGTGTGTGTGGCTGCAGGGGACATATTCATCAACTCTGCTTACCCCATATTGATGGAGGCCTGAAGCACACAAGGAGTGGGGTTGGCCAGTGCTCTTCCCCTGGGGAAGCTGATGCTTCCCCTGGGCTCATGACTCTGCTCCCCTCATCTGTGGCTTCTGCATTACAAATTCTTTTATTTATTTAAGAGAGAGAGAATGGGCATGTCAGGGTCTCCAGCCACTGTAAATGAACACCAGACACATGCACCACTTTGTGCATCTGGCTTATTACATGGGTACTAGGGAATCGAACCTGGGTCCGTAGGCTTCGTAGGCAAATGCCTTAACTACTAAGCCATCTCTCCAGCCCTGCATTATGATTCTAGGGAGGAGCTTAGGATATACAGGGGCCCAGTGCAAACTGAGAGGCATCTGAGCAGCAGCCACCCCTCTAACTATTTACCTCCTTGTGTAAACTCCCAATCCTTGGGTATTTCTTTGTCTCTGTTGTGTGACTTTTCCTGGGGAGACCAAGGAAATGATTCTATCCAAACTCAGCTTGGTGAATTAGCCTAATGTTCTTCCTTTCCCGATTGTGGCAAACAGTTGCATCACCAAAATGTCCCACTTGAGCATGGGGGTTGACCTCCTGAAAGCTGTGCAGATGGAGTCCCCTCTTCAGTTAACCTTCCATCTCCTGCATATTAGCACCTCCTGAGGACACATGCAGCTGGGGCAAGATGTGCCCAGGAGAGATCCTGTGAGGGCCAGAGTGGGTTAGCACAGATGCTCTGACTTCAGGGTGCAATGGCCATGTCATACCTGAAGGACAGTGTTTCCCAAACACTCCATCCACCCTTTCTCCAGCACTTAAACATTCTTTTTTTTTTTTCTTTCTTTCTTCTTCTTCTTTTTGGTTTTTGAGGTAGGGTCTCACTCTATCTAGCTTAGGCTGACCTAGAATACACTATGTAGTCTCAGGGTGGCCTCAAACTCTGGGCAATCCTCCTACCTCTGCCTCCCAAAGTGCTGAGATTAAAGGCATGCACCACCACACCCTGCTTTTTTATTTTTATTTTTTTAAGTTTTTTTTAAAATTAATTAATTTATTTATTTATTTGCAAGCAGAGAGAGAGATAGAAGAGAGGCAGACAGAGATAGAATGGGCACGCCAGGGCCTCTAGCCACTGCAACTGAACTCCAGATGCATGTGCCCCTTGTGCATCTGGCTTACGTGGGTCCTGGAGAATCAAACCAGGATCCTTTGGCTTCAAAGGCAAACACTTTAACCAATAAGCCACTTCTCCAGCCCTTATTTTTATTTTTTAGCATTTACATTCTTCCTGCCTCCTTTTTCCTTGATGTTTCCTGAGCCTTAGAGAGGTGATATAGATGTATGATTACTCTCTCCATTTAGGACTGGGCATTGGACCACTGTGCCACAATACTTACTTATTCTCAGTACTTTGATGGGTTATGAATCTCTGTAATAACTGCCGTCCCCGCAAAAAGAAGTTTCCCTGGCTGAGGCCCCCAGCACCAATAATCTATAGGTGTAAACTGAGTTTTTTTTTCAAATATTTTTATTTATTTATTTTCAAGCAGAAACAGATATATACAAAGAGAGAGGCAGAGAGAATGGGGACACCAGGGCCTCCAGGTGCTGCAAACAAATTCCAGATGCATGTGCCACTTTGTGCACCTGGCTTTATGTGGGTACTGGGGAATCAAACCCAGGTCATTAGGCTTTGCAGGCAAGTGCCTTAACCATTTAACCATCTCCCCAGCCCAACATACGTATTTAGAAGGTAATTTGATAGACACATATCCATTTAGTAAAACAATAGCAGCAGCATCCATAGTAGAGCCTATGATCTCTCTAGGCACAGGCTCTTTTTTTTTTTTTTTTAAACCTTTTTTGAGGTAGCCCAGGCTGACCTGGAATTCACTCACTATTTTTTTTTTCTTTCTTTCTTTCTTTATTTTATATTATTTATTTGAGAGAGAGAGGGAGGGAGGAAGAAAAGAGGCAGGTAGAGAGAATGGGTGTGCCAGGGACTTCAGCCACTGCAAATGAACTCCAGATGCATGGGCAACCTTGTACATCTGGCTTATGTAGGTCTTGGGGAATCAAACCTGGGTCCTTTAACTTCACAGGCAAATGCCTTAACCGCTAAGCCATCCTCCAGCCCTCTTTCTTTTCTTTTCTTTTCTTTTCTTTTCTTTTTTTTTCCTTTTCTTTCTTTCTTTCTTTCTTTTTTTTTTTTTTTTGAGGTAGAGTCTCACTCTAGCCCAGGCTGATCTGGAATTTACTATATAGTCTCAGAGTGGCCTCCAACTCACAGTCATCCTCCTACCTCTGCCTCCTGAGTGCTGAAATTAAAGTAGTGTGCCACCACACCTGGTCCTTACCAATTTAAAAAATTTATCTATTGTTAGCTGGGTGTGGTGGCACACGCCTTTAATCCCAGCACTCGTAAGGCAGAGGTAGTAGGATCGCTGTGAATTGGAGGCCACCCTGAGACTACATAGTTTATTCCAGGTCAGCTTGACCCAGAGTGAGACCCTACCCCAAAAAAACAAACAAACAAACAAAAAATAAATAGATAGATAGATAGATTGATTGATTGATTGATTTAGGGCTGGAGAAATGGCTCAGGGGTTAAGGTATTTAACTCCAAAGCCAAAGGACTCAGGTTCGATTCCCTAGGACCTATGTAAGCCAAGGTGTCACATGTGTCTAGAGTTCAGTTACAGCGGCTGAAGGCCATGGTATGCCCATTCTCTCTCTCTCTCTCTCTCTCTCTGCCTCTCAAATAAAATAAATAATAAATAAAGTTTGCAAGCAGAGCAAGACAGAAGAGAGACAGACAGAGAATGGGCATGCCAGGGGCCTCTAGTCACTACAGACAACTCCAGAGGCATGCACCACGCTGGGATTAAAGGTGTGCACCATCACACTTGTCCCCTTTTCACTAACTTTTGTTTTGTTTGTTTTTCGAGGTAGGGTCTCACTCTAGCCTAGGCTGACCTGGAATTCACTATGTAGTCTTAGGCTGGCCTTGAACTCTTGGCGATCCTTCTACCTCTGCCTTAAGTGCTGGGATTAAAGGCATGCACCACCAGGTCCAGCTCTCACTAACTTTTTTTTTTTTTTTGGTTGTTCGAGGTAGGGTCTCACTCTAGTTCAGGCTGACCTGGAATTCACTATGTAGTCTCAGGGTGGCCTCAAACTCATGGCAATCCTCCTACCTCTGCCTCCCAAGTGCTGGGACTAAAGGCATGAGCCACCACGCCCAGCTCTCACTAACTTTTTAAAAATAAGTTTTAAAAGCTGGGCATGGTGGTGCATGCCTTTAATCCCAGCACTCAGAAGGCAGAGGTAGGAGGAGCAACATGAGTTCGAGGCTACCCTGAGACTGTATAATGAATTCCAGGTCAGCCTGAGCTAGAGTGAAACCCTACCTCGAAAGACCAAATAAATAAATAAAAATAATTTTTGAGAACTGGAGAGATGGCTTAGCGGTTAAGGCGCCTGCCTGGTAAGCCTAAGAACCTGGTTCCAATCTCCAGGTCCCACATTTAGCCAGATGCAAAGTGACGCAAGGGTGCAATGCCGCACTTGACCACAAGGGGGTATACGCATCTGGCTTTTGTTCACATCAGCTGAGAGACTGCTGGCGTACCCATTTCTATCTGTCTCCCTCTCCCTCTCTGTCTGTCTTTCTCTGTGTCTCTCTCCAAAAATAAATAAAATGATAAAAAATAATAATTTTTGAGGCACCAGGGCCTACGGCCACTGTAAATGAACTCCAAATGCATGTGCTACTTTGTGTGCGTGTGCAACCTTGCACACGTATCACCTTGTGTGGCTCACTTATGTGGGACCTGGGGAGTTGAACATGGGTCCTTAGGCTTCACAGTCCAGCACCTTAACTGCTAAGCCATTTCTCCAGCCCTATTTATTAGAGGGCAGGGGGAGTATGGGTGTGCCAGGATCTCTTGCCACTGCAAAGGAACTCCAGATTCATGTGCTACTTTGTGTATCTGGCTTTATGTGGGTACTGGGGAATTGAACCCAGGCCAGCTGGCTTTGCAAACAAGTGCCTTTACCTGCTGAGCCATCTCCCCAGTCCTAAATTTTTTGGGGGGGACAGTGTGAATTTTCTTTGCAGCTATATGTCTTATCAAACATAACAAGGAGCTGGGCATGGTGGTGCATGCCTTTAATCCCAGCACTTGGGAGGCAGAGGTAGGAGGATCCCCGTGAGTTCAAGGCTGCCCTGAGACTACAGAGTGAATTCCAGGTCAGCCTGAAGTAGAGTGAGACCCTACCTCGAAAAAACAAAACAAAACAAAACATAACAAGGGTAATGCAATTACTGCAGCAAGGAGGCACACCATCCCACACCACGTGGAGAAGGATAGCCACGTTGGGACTGTCCCTGCAGGCAATCCCCCTTCAGATGGCTTTGCTTCAGTCACCTGCCTTATCCACCCCCCAGCACTAGCAATGTAGTTGCTCCTCCCAAACTCGTTTTTAGTCCTACTGTGTCCCTGTACAATTCCTTCCAAGTGCAGCTTGGTGAATCAGAGTTTATTGGTCTCATAGGAGCATTGGGGAAGGGTTACTTACAGGAGTGTAGGGCCTCCAAATAGCTGCTTCACTAAAAATGCCCTGAAAGCTGCATCAGAGTCTCCAGTTCAATCTACACTCAGTCACCTCCAGCAACAGCCTGTAAGGGGCACGTGAATGAGTGGTTGTAATCTCAGATACCAGTCTGGTGACCCTTCCCTTACTCATATGAGAGAATGATCTGTGAGGGTCTCATGCAGTGAATCACAGGTGCTCTGATTTCAAGGTGGTAATGGCCATGTGATGCCTAGTCCCACAACAGTTTCTGTCACCTTCTACCTAACTGTCAGGACCAACAATGGTGGATGCTAAGGTGGTGATAAGTGGTTTTTCTCTTTTTCAGCTCAAATATGTGTGGTGGAATGTATAGTGGACAGCTGTACCTAAATGACCTTGATCTATCCCGGGAAGACTCAGCACAGAATCACCTGGGTTCATCTGGCTCACCCAATCCAGAACCCAGTGGACCTGGGGTGGGGTCAGGGAAGGGACACTAACATGTCCCCAGGGGTGATGCTGCTGACCAAAGGACCACATTGTAAATCTGGATTCTGACCATCCCAAGTTCCTCAGGTCCTCATTTTGAGGGGTCCCTGGCTAAATTAGGGCCCTGGTATCAGGGTGGCTGACTACCCATTTCCTAGTGGGAAATGAGGGGATCCAGACTTAAGTGTGCAACTTTGCCTGATAGTTCTCTTGCTAGGCAGACAGTTGTTCACCCTGAGAGATGGCTTTTGTCTTATGGAGAACAGTCTATGCTGCCTGACTACTGTTTGTATGTGGAAGGCTGGCCTGGGCAGTGCCTGGTTCTTATCATGCCACGTGTAGACTCAATAGCCATACACCAACCACACAGGGGACAAGATCAAAGATCTCCTTACAGATCCTGAGCAGGTCAGGGCAATGCAACAGGCACTTAGGAACTGCTTTTCCTAAACTCACTGACTCTTCACTTGGGCCCATGCAACACAAAGGCTGGCATCTCTGCCTTCATTTGGTGTCTGGCTTCCTTGCTTTGGGTCACACTCCTTCATAGGTATGTTAATCACTCCAGGAATGTTTGTCTACCTAACCTATCTCATCCCCCTTCAAGGCTGAAGACACAGAGATAAGTCATTGTCTTATACCCACAGTCACCTTTTTATTTTTTTATTTTTTGAGGTAGGGTCTCACTCTAGCCTAGGCTGTCCTGGAATTCACTATGTAGTCTCAGGGTAACCTCAAACTCACATCGATCTACTTACCTCTGCCTCCCAAGTGCTGGGATTAAAGGCGTGTGCCACCATGCTGAGGTCTACAGTCATCTTAAAAAAATTTTTTTAAATTTATTTGAGGGATGGAGAGATGGCTTAGCGCTTAAGGCGCCTGTCTCCTAAACCTAAGAACGCTGGTTCCAATCTCCAGGTCCTACGTTTAGCCAGATGCAGTGACGCAAGGGCGCAATGCCGCACTTGACCACAAGGGGGCGTAGGCATCTGGATTTCGTTTGCAGCAGCTGAGAGACTGCTGGCACACCCATCTCTATCTGTCTTCCTCTCCCCCTCTCTTTGTCTCTCTCCAAAACAAAACAAAACAAAACAAACAGAAAAGATATATGAAGAACTACAGAGAGAGAAAGAGAAGACCTGCCAGGGCCTTCTGCGACAACAAACGAATTCAGATGCATGAGCCACCTAGTGCATCTGGCTTTTTAGTCCAGCATGCTTTACCCCTGAGCCATTTCTCCAGCCCTCCTTCGCACCTTCTGCACCTGTTACTTAAGAGAGGGTCCAAAATCAAGGGCAAGTGAGGAACCACGCAATAGGGACCTACCTGGGTGCGGGACCCTAGCAGCACTAGGACAGTTCCATCTGGGTGGCCGTTTGGCAGTTTTGTCTGAAGCTGCCCAGGCCAAGGCCCACCTGCAGGGTCCATGACTGGGGACTAGCTTGCCTCCTTTAGCTCCCTCATTCTCACTGTGGTCCTACGATCCGAGCTTGCCTGAGGCATGCAGGGGCATACCTAAGTTCTATCGCTCGGGAGTGGGGGAGCACCGGAGGAGAGCACCTCTCGAGGTTCCACCGCTGGGGGAGGGGATGATACCTCTCGAGGTATCATCGCTGGGGCGAAGGGAGCATCTCTGTAAGTTCCATTACTGGGGGAGGGGAGCACCTATCCCTCCGCTGCGAAGAAGGAGCATCTACCGAGCTTCCATTGCTGGAGGAAGGGAAGTACCGAGTCCCACGGCTGGGAGCAGGGAGCATTCTGGAGTTAGCGCCGGCCCAGCGCGCGCCGGCGGCCCCCACTCCCAGTCCGGGGACTTCGAGTACGGGTGGGGGTCTGTAACCCAGAATGCTGTCTCTGTGAGGCCGGCTGCCCGCTCATTCGAGCCTCGTCGAAGCTTTACCGGGACGACAGGCCCCCGTCTCCACCGACCTGGACCCACGAATAACAAGCGCGGGAGCCGGGCGTGGTGGCGCACGCCTTTAATCCCAGCACTCGGGAGGCAGAGGTAGGAGGATTGCCGAGAGTTCGAGGCCAGCCTGAGACTACATAGTGAATTCCAGGTCAGCCTGGACCAGAGTGAGACCCTACCTTGCAAAACCAAAAAAAAAAAAAAAAAAGCGCGGGGAGGCGGAGACGGTCCCGGGAGCGGGACGCGGGGCGTGGCCTCCAGAGCTTCTCGCCCCTGGGGCGTGGCCTCACCTACCTTCGCTCCGATTGGCTCGGGCGAGTGGGGCATTGTGGGTCGCCGCGCTCCTGCTGCCGTCCCCGCTGCCTCCGCTGTCCGCGCCTCGCCATGTCGGGCTCCCCGGTAAAGCGTCAGAGGATGGAGTCCGCGCTGGACCAACTCAAGCAGTTCACCACCGTGGTGGCCGACACAGGCGACTTCCACGGTGAGGGGCGCTGAGAGGGCGGCCGCGCGGCACATGCGCACTCCGCGATCCGCCGCGCCACCAATTTTGGGGTCGTGGACCAGATGCCAGTACCCAGGGAGGGATGTTACCTACCCTGGGGCCCGGGTCCTTCCTTGGGCTCTGCGGCGGAGTCAGGGTCAGCAGTGGCTGGGGTCTGCAGTAGATCGGGGTCTGGTGGTTTGGGGTCTGCGGTGGGTCCGGGTCTGCAGTAGATCACGGTCTGGTGAATTGGCACTAGGGGTCTCTCGGAATCAGTTGTGGTCAGCGGACAGGCCTGAGACGGGGAGGGGGCTTGCTCGACAGCACCTGCTGTTTTGCAGCCTGTTGCATTGGCCTTCCTGGGTTGCCCCCTGGTGTTTCTCAATTGCAATTTCCTGTTGCAAGAGTCAGACATGATGCATATGCTAAAACAAGGTTGTTTTATTGTCAGAACTCATATTCTTTTCTTTTCTTTCTTTTCTTTATGATGTTTTCGAAGTAAGGTCTCACTCTAGCCCATGTTGACCTGGAACTCACTCTGTAGTTCCAGGCTGGCCTCGAACTCACAATGGTCCTTCCGAGTGCTGGGATTAAAGGCGTGCACCCCGACTCCCGACCTATTTTCTTTTTCTTTATTTACTTATTTATTTATTACTTGAGAGAGAGAGAAAGAGGCAGAGAAATAGAGAGAATGGGTGTGCCACACCTCTAACCACTGCAAACAAACTTCAATTGCAATGTGCCACCTTGTGCATCTGGTTCACATTGGTACTGAGGAGTCTTATCTGGGTCCTTAGGCTTCGCAAGCGCCTTGACCCCTAAGCCATCTCTCCAGCCCCTATTTTGTTTTGTTTTGTTTTGTTTTCTTTCTTTTTGGGCGGCGGGGGGGGGGTGTTCCGAGGTAGGGTCCAGGCCTGAGACTATTTTCTTGTTTGAGACGGGGTCTTGCTATGTCGTCCAGGCAGTCCTCCTGCCTTAGCCTTCTGAGTTCTGGAGTAGCCGGCACCACCACACCCAGCACCAGCACTCAGATTTTTCTGGGCTTGGAAAGGCTGTGGAAGACAAGTAGAAAGTCTGGCATTGTTAGTCCTCAGCCCTCAGTCTTGCAGGGCTGTTTAGGTGAGCCTGTTTCTGTTTATTTGCTGTGAGAAATGACTGAGGAAATGCTCCACAGCTGCGAGTGCCCAGTACACAAGTGCCTTCTGCTCTTTTCTGCTTTCTCATGGTGACTTGAGAAACAGGCTTTAATTCCTCCTCACTGAGTAAGTGCATTGTTTATCTCCAAGTAGCTCACAGAGTGATTAGGCATATTTGGACTGCTTAAATATAAAGGACAGACTCAAAGAGGTCTAACAGCAGGCACCAAACCTGTCAGGCAGAATGTGCGTTTTGTCAGAGGCTATGGGAGAACCAGCCAAGGACCCTTGAAATTGTTTTTTTTTTTTTTTTTTTTTAATTTTATTTTTTGAGGTTGGGTCTCACTTTGGCCCAGGCTGATTTCCAGGTTCACTGTGTAATGTCAGGGTGGCCTTGAACTCAGCAATCCTCCTACCTCTGCCTCCCCAGTGCTGGGATTAAAGGCGTGTGCCACCACCACCATGCCCGGTTTCCCTTGTTTTGTTTTGTTTTGTTTTGTTTTGTTTTGTTTTGTTTTGCTTTTCTAGGTAGGGTCTCACTCTAGCTCAGGCTGACCTGGAATTTACTATGTAGCCTCAGGATGGCCTTGAATTCATGGCAATCCTCCTACCTCTGCCTCCCCAGTGCTGGGATTAAAGGCGTGCCACCATGCCCGGCTCCCTTGGGGCTCCCTTGACGGTTTGCCTTCAAGTGTAGTGCAGATCTCTCTGGGTTACCACAATTATAACCTATAAGATATGTCAGAAAAGTAGCTATATCTGTTACAGCCCTTCAACTTTCTTCTTAGCACTGTGAGTAGTTTGTGGCATGACCAGAGCTCTTGTGGGCTACTGGTTGCCCCCAAGTAGAACAGAACCTGTTGTCATACCTTCTGACAGTGCAGGGACATTCCCTGAATTACCTGAGTTAGTATTGTCAAGCTTTTTTTTTTTTTTAAGCTTTTAATTTTTATTTATTAGAGACAGAGAGAGAGAATGGGCGTACCAGGGCTTCTAGCCACTGCAAACGAGCTCCAGACACATGTGTCACCATGTGCAGCTGGCTTATGTGGGACCTGGAGAATCAAACTGGGGTCTTTAGGCTTCACAGGCCTGTGCCTTAATTGCTAAGCCATCTCTCCAGCCCAAGCTTTTTTTTTTTTTTTTTTTTTGAACTGGTTTTTCAAGGCAGGGTCTCACTCTAGCCCAGGATGACCTAGAACTCACTCTGTACTCCCCAGGCTGATCTGGAACTCTGGGGACTCTTTTTATCTTGGACTTTCTAATGCTGAGATTAAAGGTGTGCACCACCATACCGGGTTTTCCTTTCCCTTTCCCTTTTCTTTCCTTTCCTTTCGAAGTGGTCTCACGTAGCTCAAGATGGACTTAAACATCTGATCCTCCCCATTCTGTCTTGTGAGGGTTGGGATTACAGGCATATGGCACTATGCTTAGTTAAGTGCTCAGGTTGTTTTTGTTTGTTTTTTGTTTTTGTATGTGCTGTGTGTGCATGTTCATTAGTATATGGACATATGTATGTGTGCACATCTGTGTGGAGGTCAGAGGTTAATGTTAAATGTTTTCCTCAATCATTCTTTACATTATTATTTTTTTTTTTTTGAGGTAGAGTTATTTATTTATTTATGGTGAGGTTTTTTTTTTTTGGTTTTCCAAGGTAGGGTCTCACTCTGGTCCAGGCTGACCTGGAATTAACTATGTAGTCTCAGGGTGTCCTCGAACTCTTGGCGATTCTCCTACCTCTACCTCCCGAGTGCTGGGATTAAAGGTGTGCGCCACCATGCCTGGCTTTTTTTTTTTTTTTTTTTTTTGAGGTAGTCTCACTCTAGCTCAGACTGACCTGGAATTCACTATGTAGTCTCAGGGTGGCCCCAAACTCACAGCGATCCTCCTACCTCTGCCTCCCAAGTACTGCGATTAAAGGCGTGCACCACCATGCCCAGCAAGAGTTATGTTTATATGCTCTAAATATTCAGTGACATAAACTATCTCCAGTTGGTGACAATGAGAAAAAAATTTTATTTTATTGAAAATGAATCATAGGGGCTGGAGAGATGGCTTAGTGGTTAAGGCATTTGGCTGTGAAGCCAAAGGACTCAGGTTCAATTGCCCAAGACCCATGTAAGCCAGATGCGCAAGAGGCATATGCATCTGGAATTCATTTGCAGTGGCTAGAGGCCCTGGCGTGCCCATTCTCTCTCTGTCTCTCCTCTCTATGTCAATCTGCTTGCAAAGAAATAAATAAAATTTATTAAAAAAAAAAAGCTGGGCGTGGTGGCATGTGGCTTTAATCCCAGCCACTGCAAACAAACTCCAGATGTATGTGCCACTTTGTGATCTGGTTTTACGTGGTTACTGGGGAGTTGAACCCTGGTCCTTGGGCTTTACAGTCAAGTGCCTTAACCACTTTATATATTTTTTATTTTATTTTTATTTATTTGAGAGAGAGAGAGAATGGGTATGCCAGGGCCTTCAGCCACTGCAAACCAACTCTAGACACACGTGCCACCTTGTGCATCTGGCTTATGTGGGCCCTGGGGAATCGAACCTGAGTCCTTAGGCTTCACAAGCAAGTACCTTAACCTCTAAGCCATCTCTTCAGTCCCAGTCTTTCTGTTTTTTGAGACATTTTACTCTAGCTCAGAATGACCTGGAACTCACTTTGCAGCCCAGGCTGGCCTCCAACAACAATGATCTTCCTATCTCAGCCTCCTGAGTATTAAAGTAAGGGTGTGAGCCACCATGCTTGGCTGTATAATGGTTTCAGGGCATCCTCAGTAGATTCTGGCACACCAAAGCCAGCACCACTCCAGAGCACATTTCCCCTCAACTTGTTATTTTGAAATAATTACAGACTCACAGAAATTGCAAAATTAACCCATGAACCTTTCACTCATTTCCCCCAGTGGTGTCCAAATCAGGAAGCAGACACTAGTGTGAGCCATGCTGCCTGCAGCCCAGCTCAGTGCTCGCCAGTTTTAACCTGGTTATCTGCTGCTGTTTCATAACATAAGTTTGTGTTAGCGACATGACAGTCTGGAAACAGCTGTGGTGTTCACAGAGCTCCTTGGTGCTCAAGAAGGCCGCCCCATCCTGTTCCCCTGCCAACCCTTAGTCTGTTGTATCTCTGCAGTTTTGTCACAAGGGACACTGAGTTGGGTTCAGGGTATAGGTTGTTAATACCAGCACTAGGGAGGACAAGGCCAGAAGGAACTTTGAGGCCAGCTTGGGGGCTACATTATGAGATCATGTCTCAAAAAAAAAAAAAAAAAAAAAAAGGGACTGGAGAGATGGCTTAGTGGTTAAGGTGCTTATCTGCAAAAGCCAAAGGACCCAGGTTTGATTCCCCAGGACCCACATAAGCCAGATACACAAGGTGGTGCATGTTTCTGGAGTTCATTTCCAGTGGCTGGAGGCCCTAGTGTGCCAATTCTTTCTATCTCACTCTGTCTCTTATATCTTGAATAAATAAAAATAAAATATTTTAAAATTGCTGGGCGTGATGATGCACAACTTTAATCCCAGCACTTAGGAGGCAGAGGTAGGAGTATCCTTGTGAGTTTGAGGCCACCCTGAGACTACATACTGAATTCCAGGTCAGCCTGAGCTAGAGTGAGACCCTACTTTGAAAAAAGAAAAATAAATAAATAAAGTGCTTGCTTCAGTAGCACATATACTAAAATTGGAACAATACAGAGAAGATTAGCATGGCACCTGTGCTTCACATTAAAAAATAAAATTAAATTAAAAGCCTGATGTCAGACATGGTGGCTCACACCTTAATCCCAGCACTCAGAAGGCTTGAAGTAGGAGAATTGCAGTAAGTTAGAAGTCATCTTGGAGCTACTGAGTTCCAAGTTAGCCTAGGTTACAGTGAGACCCTGCCTCAAAAAAGAAAAAAAAAAAAAAAGGACTGGAGAGATGGCTTAGTGATTAAAGCACTTACCTGCAAAGCCAAGGGACCCATGTTTGATTCCCAGAACCTACAGAAGCCAAATGCACAAGGTGGTGCATGTATCTGGAGTTCATTTGCAGTGACTGGAGGCCCTGGTGTGCCCATTCTCTCTGTCTGCCTCTCTCTGCCTCTTTCTCTATCAAATAAATAAAAAAATAATAAAATAAAATAAAATAAAACAGGGCCAGCTATGGTGGCGCATGCCTTTTAATCCTAGTACTTGGGAGGCAGAGATAAGAGAATCGCTGTGAGTTCAAGGCCACCCTGAGACTACATGGTGAATTAATTCCAGGTCAGCCTGGGCTAGAGCAAAATCTGTACTTCAAAAAGTCTTCCCAAACTGGGTGTGGTGGCGCGCCTTTAATCCCAGCACTCGGGAGGCAGAGGTAGGAGGATCGCCAAGAGTTTGAGGCCACCCTGAGACTACATAGTTAATTCCAGGTCAGCCTGGACTAGAGTGAGACCCTACCTTGCAAAACCAAAAAAAAAAAAAAAAAAAAAAAAAAAAAAAGTCTCCCCCCCCCCCAAAAAAAATGGCCTGGAGAGATGGTTTAGTGGTTAAAGACTTTGCTTGTGAAGCCTAAGGACCCAGGTTCGATTCTCCAGGTCCCATGTAAGCCAGATGCACATGGTGGCACATGTGTCTGGAGTTCGTTTACAGTGGCTAGAGGCCTTTATGTGCCCATTCTGTTTCACTCTCTCTCTCTTCTCTCTTCCTCAGATAAATAAATAACAATAAAGTATTTTTTTAAAAAAATAAGTCTTCCCCCTCAAAAAAAAAAAAAAAAAAAAACAACAAAAAAAAGGCACTTTAAACTTTAAGAATTAACAACAACAACAAAAAAATGTTCTGGCTGGGTGTGGTGGCACACAACTTTGATCCCAGCACTCAGGAGCAGAGGTAGGAAGATGTGAGTTTGAAGCCACCCTGAGAGTACATAGTGAATTCCAGGTCAGTCTGAGCTACAGTGAGACCATACCTCGAAAAACCAAAAAAAAAAAAAAAAAGTTCTGAGCTGTTGTGTTCATGTCCTGGCACCATAGCAGGACATGCATGGCCGTATGCCTGCTCTTCATGTGTGCTTTGACAGAGCCAAGTCAGGCTTCAGTGGCTTTGCTGAATTCCTGAAAAAACTAATGTTTTGGGGCCGGAGAGATGGCTTAGCGGTTAAGGTGCCTGCCTCCTAAGCCTAAGAATGCTGGTTCCGCCGGGCGTGGTAGCGCACGCCTTTAATCCCAGCACTCGGGAGGCAGAGGTAGGAGGATCACCAAGAGTTCGAGGCCACCCTGAGACTACATAGTTAATTCCAGGTCAGCCTGGACCAGAGTGAGACCCTACCTTGCAAAAAAAAAAAAAAAAAAAAAAAAAAAAAGAATGCTGGTTCCAATCTCCAGCGATTCCAATCTCCAGGTCCCACGTTTAGCCAGATGCAAAGTGATGCAAGGGTTCAATGCCACACTTGACCACAAGGGAGCGCACGCATCTGGATTTCATTCGCAGCAGCTGAGTGGCATGCCTGTCTCTGTCTTCCTCTCCCTCTCTCTCTGTCTCTCACTCAAAAAAAAAAAAAAAAAAAACTAATGTGTTGAAAACTCTTTATCACGATGTGTAATCATAGCAGTCATAGAAGGAAAAGGCAGAGAGATCAGGTGTTCACAGTTATCTTTGATGGTGAGTTCAAAACCAACCTGAGCTACATAAGACTGTCTCAAAAAAGGAAGGGCTGGCTGGATGTGGTGGTGCATGCCTTTAATTCTTTAAGCTGAGGTGGGAGGATTGCTGTGGGTTTGAGGCCACCCTGAGACTACAGAGTGTATTCCAGGTCAGCCTGGGCTGCAGTGCGACCCTACCTTGAGACCACCCCCCACCCAAAGAAAAAAGAAAGAAAGGGCTGGAGAGATGGTTTAGTGGTTAAGATGCTTACCTGCAAAGCCTAAGGACCCAGGTTCAGTTCACCAGATCCCATGTAAGCCAGATGCACATGGTGGCACATGTCTGGAGTTCGTATGCAATAGCTAGAGGCCTTGGTATGCCCATTCTCTCTCTCTCCCTCATAAATAAATAGAAAAAAAATATATATATATATATTGGTTTTTCGAGATAGGGTCTCATTCTAGCCCAGGTTGACCTGGAAGCCACCACACCCAGCATTAAAATATTAAAAGAAGAAGCTGGGCATGGTGGCGCATGTCTTTAATCCCAGCACTAGGGAAGCAGAGGTAGGAGGATCATCATGAGTTTGAGGCCACCCTGAGAATACAAAGTGAATTGCAGGTCAGCCTGGGCTAGAGTGAAACCCTACCTCAAAAAACCAAAAGAAAAGAAGAAAAGAAAAGAAAAGAAAAGAAAAGAAAAGAAAAGAAAAGAAAAGAAAAGAAAAGAAGCCAGGTGTGGTGGCGCACATCTTTAATCCCAGCACTCAGGAGGCAGAGTAGGAGGATTGCCATGAGTTTGAGGCCACCCTGAGACTACATCAGTGAATTCCAGGTCAGCCTGGACCAGAGTGAGACCGTACCTCAAAAAACCAAAAATAATAATAATAATAAATAATAATAATAATAATAATAAAATATTAAAAGAAAAGGAAAGCTGGGGTGTGGTGGTGCATGCCTTTAATTCCAGCAGTTGGGAGGCAGGGTAGGAGTTTGAGGCCACCTTGAGACTACTTGGTGAATGAATTCCAGTTTGTCCTGGGTTAGAATGAGACCCTAACCTCAAAAAAACAAAAGAAAGGAAGGAAGGAAGGGTGGGAGGGAGGGAGAGAGAGAGAGAGAGAGAAGGAAGGAAGGAGGGAGGGAGGGAAGGAAGGAGGGAAGGAAGGAGGAGAGAAGCAATTTGAGTTGAAGCTAGCTGCTCAATGCCAAGCTGTGAGTTGTTTTTTTTTTTTTTTAAAGATATTTATTTATTTATTTAAGAGAGAGAATGGGCATGCCAGGGCCTACAGCCACTGCAAACAAACTCCAAATGCATGCGTCCCCTTGTGCATCTGGCCTACATGGATCCTGGAGAATCAAACCAGGGTCCTTTGGCTTTGCAGGCAAATGCCTTAACCTCTAAGCCAACTCTCCAGTCCTGTGAGTTTTTAAAAATGCTATTTATTTATTTGAGAGAGATGTAGATAGAGAAAGAATAGGCATGCCAGGCCTCTACCCACTGCAAACTCCAGACACATGTGCCACTTTGTGCAGCTGGGTCATATGGGTCCTGGAGAATTGAACCTGGGTCCTTTGGCTTTGCAGGCAAGTGCCTTAACCCACTAAACCATCTCTCCAGCCCCTCTATGAGCTTTCTGCCAATGATTTTTGGATCCATGCGCCTCCTAGTGGCTATTGGTCAGTAGGACATTCTTTTAAAATATATTATTTATTTTGCCGGGCGTGGTGGCGCACGCCTTTAATCCCAGCACTTGGGAGGCAGAGGTAGGAGGATCGCTGAGAGTTTGAGGCCACCCTGAGACTACATAGTTAATTCCAGGTCAGCCTGGGCCAGAGTGAGACTCTACCTCGCAAAACCAAAAAAAAAAAAATGTATGTATGTATGTATGTATGTATGTATGTATGTATAAATTTATTTATTTGAGAGAGAAAGAGGGGTAGAGAGAGAGAATGAGTGCACCAGGGCCTCCAGCCACTGCAGACGAACTCCAGATGCATGCATCCCCTTGTGCATCTGGCTTACGTGGGGCCTGGAGAGTTGAACTGGGATCCTTTGGTTTTGCAGGCAAATGCCTTAACCACTAAGACATTTCTCCAGCTCCTTTTTTAAAATTTACTAGTTATGTAGATAGTATGCATACAGTCATGCTGGTAACATCCTTAGCCTCCTTCCTGTCCTCCCCCCTCTGAAGGGACCCTCCTCTTTGGGGAATGTGGATCGTGCATTATGGGGGTAGCCATCAATTATGGGGAAGAGGCAGTGTCTCTGTGCATAATGTCCCAACTTGTGGATCTAACAATCTTTCCGCCCCCTCTTCCATGAATTTCTCTGAGCCTTGTTGGGATCATTTCAGGTCTACTTCAGTGATGAGGTCTTGGGAGCCTCTGTGTCTCTGGATGTCTGGTTTGGTAGGAGTTGAGTGTTCTCTGTGTCTGTCTCCTTCACCCTTGTGTCGGTACCAGGTTTACCAAGAAAGCAGCACTCTTGCTCATTTCCCTCCAAAATATGGAATGCTTCATGAATTTGCATGTCATCCTTGCTCAGGGGCCATGCTAATCTTCTCTATATCATTCCAATTTTAGTATCTGTGCTGCCGAAGCGAGCACTAGAACATACTTTTAAAAAAATTATTTATTTATTTATTTTGAGAGAGAGAGGGAGATACAGAAATAGGCAGGTAGAGAGAAAGAGAATGGGCACACCAGGGCCTCCAGCCACTGCAAACTAACTCCAGATGCATGCGCCCCCTTGTACATCTGGCTTACATGGGTCCTGGAGAGTTGAACCAGGGTCCTTTGGCTTTGCAGGCAAATGCCTTAGCCGCTAAGCCATCCCTCCAGCCCCCTAGAACATACTTTTGATGACTTATCCCAGGGATGTCGTGCTTCAGCCCCAGTGTACTAAAAGTCATCTTTTATAGTGGACTGCTCTGGGGTGCTTAGTCTTTGTGTGTATGTGGTGCATACTGCACATGTATGTATGTTCATACATGGATGCATTACTGATCTGTGTGCTTCTTGGTTCAATCAAATTAACTTCCACACCCGCTTTCTAAACTTCCTTCCATAGCCATTGATGAATACAAACCCCAGGATGCTACCACCAACCCATCCCTCATCCTGGCCGCAGCGCAGATGCCTGCCTACCAAGAGCTGGTGGAGGAGGCCGTTACCTACGGCAAGAAGCTCGGTGGGTGAGTGCCAAGGCCGGGAGTCCTGGTAGGCCCTGCTCCTCTAGTTGGCCTTGATTCCCTCCCTGGCCAGTGCTATCTTCGTTCTTCCTTGGAGTGTGATTTGCATGGAATAAACGGCACCCATTGTAAACATACAGCTTGGACTCTCTCCAATGTGTGCACCCCCCACTTGTCTCCAGGTTCCTGCCTCTGGGAGCATCTGTGGCTCTGGTGACCATGCTCTGCCATGGCTGCCGTTACTTCCCAACAGCACATCTGATGAGTTTTAGGGAACTAGTACACTTGGTATAGCCATCACCATATCTGGTGTTAGAACACATCATTTTAGTCCCGTGCCAGAATTTTCTCTGGGGCCTGTTTACAGTGGGTTCCCTGTTCTCAGACCACCACAGAAATTGTGGTGATTATAGTTTAGTTTTGTTGTATTTTCTTCCTTCCTTTTGTGTGTGTGTGTGTGTGTGTGTGTGTGTGTGTGTGTGTGTGTGTATAGGTAGGGTGGAAAACAGTATCACTGGAGCTCAGGCTGACCATGAACTCCCTATGTAGCCCAAGCTGGCCTCAAACATGACATGGTCCTCATGTCTCAGCCTCCTAAGTGCTGGAATTCAGCTATGCACCACCACACCCAGTTCCAAACCCAGTTTTGTTGAGGTAGAATTCCCATAAGTTTACCCTGATCATATGAAAGTGTGATAAAATTCAATGAGCCCACTGTGCTGTGGTGTACATAAGGTGCAAGGTGTTTTGTCCTTGTGTCTATTCCTTCCCCATGTCCCCAGATCATCTCATCTGTTTGTTTTGTTTTGAGGCAGGGTTTGGCTGCCGAGCCTAGACCTTGAACTCACAATGTGCCTTGGCCTGAATGCTGGCCTCCCCTGATCTTTTTCTTGTTCCTATGGTTTCGCCTCTTCCAGATTATAATACACATCATAAATGTGTAGCCTTTTTATACTACAGTTGTACATATTTATAGGGCAAAGTATGAGAACGTAATACATGAAGACAGTATATAGTCAGTTCAAGGTATTTGGCATTTCCCTTTCATGTGCGTCATTTACCTTGAAAAACCAAAAAAAATTTTTTCTAATGGGTGTGCCAGGGCCTCTAGCTACTACAAATGAACTCTGGACACATGTGCCACCTTATGCATCTTGCTTTATAATAAGTACTGGGAAATCAAACCTGGGTCCTTTGGCTTTGCCAGCATATGCTGTAACCACTAAGCCATCTTTCCAGCCCTCTTTTTTTTTTTTTTTTTTTTTTTTTTTTTTTGAGGTAGGGTCTCACTCTGGCCCAGGCTGACCTGGAATTAACTATGTAGTCTCAGGGTGGCCTCGGACTCTCGGCAATCCTCCTACCTCTGCCTCCTGAGTGCTGGGATTAAAGGCGTGTGCCACCACGCCCGGCAAGCCCTCTTTTTTTAAAAAAATTTTTTATTAATGTATTTGAGAGTCAGAAAGAGGAAGAGAGTATGGGTACATCAGGGCCTTCTGCCACTTTGTGTATTTTTTTTTTTTTTTTTGAGAGAGACACAGAGAGAGACAGAGAGAGGGAGAGGAAAACAGAGATGGACGCGCCAGCATCCTCTCAGCTGCTGTGAATGAAATCCAGATGCGTTCATCCCCTTGTGGTCAAGTGTGGCATTGCACCCTTGTGTCACTTTGCATCTGGCTAAACGTGGGACCTGTAGATTGGAACCGGCATTCTTAGGCTTAGCAGGCAGGTGCCTTAACCGCTAAGCAATCTCTCTAGCCCTATGCATTGTTTTTTTAATGTGGTTACTGGGGAATCAAACCTGAGCTGTCAGGCTTTGCATGTAAGTGCCTTTAACTGCTGAGCCATTTCTCTAGCCCTATGTGTGTCATTTCTTTGGGTTGAATGAAAGGTAATTTTATAAAAATGTAGATAGAGTTCAGTCTGGAAAGATGAGAAAGTTTTGGAAATGATGGAGGTTCCCAATAAGGTGCATGTGCTTAGTTGATGCTGACTTAAATGCACATAAAATGATCACAATGAGGGCTAGAGAGATGGCTTAGCGGTTAAACGCTTGCCTATGAAGCCTAAGGACCCCGGTTCGAGGCTCGATTCTCCAGGACCCACATAAGCCAGATGCACAAGGGGGTGCATGTATCTGGAATTTGTTTGCAGTGGCTGGAGGCCCTGGCACACCCATTCTCTCTCTCTCTTTCTCTCTCTACCTGCCTATTTCTGTATCTCTCTCTCTCTCTCTCAAATAAATAAATAAATAAATAAATAAACAAAATTAAAAAAAAAAAAAAGATCACAATGAAAGCCAGGCATGGTGGTGCACACCTTTAATCCCAGCATTTGGGAGGCAGAGGTAGGAGGATTACCATGAGTTTGAAGCCACCCTGGTACTACATAGTGAATTCCAGGTCAGCCTGGACCAGAGTGAGAAGTGAGACCCTACCTTGAAAAACAAAAAACAAAAAACAAAACAAACAAACAAAAAAAAATCACAATGGCAAGTTTCTTCATTTATTTTAAAAAATTATTTTTTTAAAATTTTAGTATTATTTTTATTATTTTGGTTTTTTGAGTTGAGCCTCACTCTGGCCTAGGCTGACCTGGAATTAACTATGTAGTTTCAGGTGGCCTTGAACTCATGGTGATCCTCCTACCTTTGCCTCCCGAGTGCCGGGATTAAAGGTGTGTGCCACCATGCCCAGCACGTTTTTATTTATTTTATTTTTTTTTTTTTTGAGAGAGGCAGATAGAATGGGCGCACCAGGGCCTCCAGCCACTGCAATCGAACTCCAGTTGCATGTGCCACTTTGTGCATCTGGCTCATGTGGTTCCTGGGGAATCAAACCTGAGTCCGTTGGCTTTGCAGGCAAGCACTTTAACCATTAAGCCATCTCTTCCATTCCCCCCCTATGCTTTTTTTTTTGAGGTAGGGTCTTCTCACCCCAGGCTAGCCTCAAACACAGAAATCCTCCTCCCCCTGCCTCCTAAGTGCTGGGATTAAAGCTGTGTACCACTATGCCTGGCATGTTGGCAAGTTTTATAACAATAAATTTTTTTTGGACTGTCCTTTTCTCCCATCCCCGCTCCCCCCCCACCCCACCCCCCAGGTAGGGTTTCACTCTAGCCCAGGCTGACCTGTGATTCACTATGTAGTCTCAGGCTGGCCTTGCACTCGCAGCGATCCTCCTACCTCTGCCTCCTGAGTGCTGGGATTAAAGGTGTGCACCACCACGCCCAGCTTCTTTTCTTTCTTTCCTTCTTTCACTTCCTCCTTTTTCTTTCCTCCCCTCTCTATATAGCCCAAGCCAGTCCCTGCAAGTTTGACCTCATACTTGCAACCCTCATGTTCTGCTTCCTGAATGCTGAGGTTACTGTCACGTACTGCCAAGGTTTTTAGATGAAGAAAAGGGATGGAGGGAGACAGTGATATGCAAAGGACTTGGCGTTTTTTCATAGGCTCCTCGCACAGCCTCACAAACTTCTAATCCAGCTTTTTTCCTTTGAATTTCAGGTCACAAGATGACCAGATAAAAAATGCTATTGATAAACTTTTTGTATTGTTTGGAGCAGAAATTCTAAAGAAGATTCCAGGCCGTGTATCCACTGAAGTAGACGCAAGGTAGGTGGATGAGGTAGGGAGGCATCAAAGGCTTTGGAAGTGGTTTGTCCCTGAGATGTCCCAGTTATTTGATGGCCTAGAGCTCCTTGCTTACTGCTGATCATATCTGTGTCTTTTATGAAAATAGCCTGTGGGTCCCACTAAAAAAATCTGATCCTCGGGGCTGAAGGTTAAGGCATTTGCCTACAAAGCCTAAGGAACCAGGTTTGATTCCCCAGTACCCATATAAGCCAGATACACAAGGTAACACATGTGTCTGGAGTTTGCAGTGGCTAGAGGCCCTGGCACACCCATTCTCTCTTCTCCCTCTCCCTCTTTTCTCTCACAAAATAAATAAATTAAAAGGAAAAAAAAAAAAAAAGCTTGGTCCTGAGAATGGGTCTCTTATTTTGTTCTGGTTCTTTTTTTTTTTTTTTTCCCCAAGGTAGGGTCTTGCACTAACTTAGGCTGACCTGGAATTCACTATGTAGTCTCAGGGTGGCCTCAAACTCATGGTGATCCTCCTACCTCTGCCTCCCGAGTGCTGGGATTAAAGACATGCACCACCACACCTGGCTTCTAATTCTTTTATTGAGACTGGGTCTCATATAGCCCAGTTTGACTTGAACTCATTTTGTTCAAGGCTGACAATGAATTCTGAGAGTGAGAGCTGCTCCCTGAATCATGCTGTTCTCTACAAGGGGGGGGGGTGGTCTTGCCAACAAGCAACTCATCTGCAAGTCCCCCTGCTATTCATGCATTCCCTTGGAGGGGATCCAGTGTGATCTGAGGTGCCTAGAATCTCCTTGCTCTCTCAGGCTATCCTTTGATAAGGATGGAATGGTGGCCCGCGCCAAGCGCCTCATCGAGCTTTACAAGGAAGCTGGAGTCAGCAAAGACAGAATTCTCATCAAGCTGTCCTCGACCTGGGAGGGAATTCAGGCTGGAAAGTAAGTGAGGGATCTTCAGTCTGTCTGTTCAGAGTGGTCTCCAGTTCCTGGGGGCTGGGGTTGGAGTTCACTTACTGAGCTAGGCCCAGATGGTGGGGTGGGGGGCACTGCACACCAGCTGGCTGGGCTCGGAAGGACAGTCACCTCATCATCTGCAGGTTTTGCCTTTGAGTTTCCCTTCTGAGCAGTGAAGCCTAACTTTACAGGTTTCTTTCTTTTTTTAATTTTTATTTTATTGACAACTTCCTTAATTGTACACAATATCTCATGGTACTTCCCTCCCTCTCCCCACTTTCCCATTTGAAACTCCACTCACCATTATATCCCCTCCCCCTCTCAATCAGTCTTTTATTTTGATGTCATGATCTTTTCTCCTATTATGGTTTTGTGTAGGTAGGTAGTGCCAGGCACTGTGAGGTCATGGATATCCAGGCCATTTTGTGTCTGGAGGAGCACATTGTAAGGAGTTCTACTCTTCCTTTGGCTCTTACATTCTTTCCGCCCCCTCTTCCACAATGGACCCCAAGCCTTGGAAGGTAGCTTTGAGATGTTTCAGTGCTGAGCACTCCTCTGTCACTTCTTCTCAGCACCTTCTTCATCAGCACCCCATCTGAAAAGAGTCATCTCAACCAAAAGTGAGAGTAAAGCACCCCAGCACTCTGGAGGAAGTTCAAGGCCACCCTGAGACTACATAGTTAATTCCAGGTCAGCCTGGGCCAGAGTGAGACCCTACCTTGAAAAAAAACAACAACAAAAGTGAGAGTAGCATTAATATATGAGTATGAACATTAAGAGAAGTGCTTACTGGGCAGTTTGGCGAGCATAGTATATACATTTAGCGTGACACCAGCAGACGTTACACCCGTAGGGCTCATTCATGACTACCCCTGTTGTAGGTTTTCAGTATCAGGGATTTATTCCCTTCCATGGAACGGACCTCCAGTCCAATTAGAGAGTGGTTGATTTCCCTTATAACAGACATGCCATTATTGTACTCATTGGCTCATTTGGCCTGGCTGGCCAAATTTAAGGCTTGCAATGTCCACTGTTGAGTATCTTCACTGGTGATTTCTCTCTTTCCCATTGAACTGCATGCAGCATAGCTTTTTCCAGCTTTCTGTCAGCTGGTCTACCTGGAGGAGGCTTTCAGCTCAGCTCCAGCAGGATTTCTCAGTGACCTTGCAGCCCAAGTATGTGGAGTCTTCAGCAATAGGGTCTGACCATCTATTCTTGGTGAGAAACCAAGGGTCTTGGCAATGGCCTGAAATGTTTTAGGGGTATCAGTGACCTCCCTGGCCAACAACTCACTGGAAGGTATCCCATCACTGGCACTGGAAATTTTCTAGTAACAACCTGAGTGTTTCATTGTCCAGAAAAGTAGGTTTCCTTTCATTGTCTAGAAAAGTAGGTTTCCATATGACTTACTTATATCCTCTTGAATTTTTTTTTTTTTTTTTTTTTTTTTTTTTTTTTTTTTTTTTTTGAGGTAGGGTTTCACTCTAACTCAGGCTGACCTGGAATTCACTATGTAGTCTCAGGGTGGCCTCGAACTCACAGCAATCCTCCTACCTCTGCCTCCCGAGTGTTGGGATTAAAGGCATGTGCCACCACGCCTGGCCCTCTTAGATTTTGATTAGCCCTTCCTCCACCTTTCCTTTACTCAGTCCCTTCCCCTGACCTCACTTAGGCCTTTTCACCTCCATTAATCTGTTGTTCTATTTACATATATACAATACCATCCTCTTAAGTCCCTCTTCCTCCCTTTCTATTACCTTTATATCCCCTTTCTAGCTTACTGGCTTCTGCTACTGAGTTTTATTCCTACTTACATAGAAGTCCAATCATTTGTAGCTAGGATCCACATATAAGAGAGAACATGTGACATTTGGCTTTCTGGGCCTGGGTTACCTCACTAAGTATAATCCTTTCCAGATCCATCCATTTTCCTGCAAATTTCATAACTTCATTTTCTTTACCACTGAGTAGGACTCCATTGTGTAAATTTGCCACATCTTCATTATCCACACATCAGTTGAGGGACATCTAGGCTGGTTCCATTTACTAGCTATTGTGAATAGAGCAGCAATAAACCTGGTTGAGCAAGTATCTCTAAGGTAGTGAGGTGAATCCTTAGGATATATGCCTAGGAGTGGTATAGCTGGGTCATATGGTAGATCTATTTTTAGCTGTCTTAGGAACCTCCACACTGATTTCCACAATGGCTGGACCAGGTTGCATTCCCACCAACAGTGTAGAAGGGTTCCTCTTTTTCCACATCCTCGCCAGCATTTATGGTCGTTTGTTTTCATGATGGTAGCCAGGCAATCTGACAAGAGTGAGATGGTATCTCAATGTAGTTTTAATCTGAATTTCCCTGATGACTAGGGATGTATAACATTTATTTAGATGTTTATATGCCATCTGTATTTCTTTTCTTTTGAGGACTATTTAGTTCCATGGCCCATTTTTTAATTGGGTTGTTTGATTTCTTAATATTTTTTTTGAGTTCCTTGTATATCCTAGATATTAATCCTCTGTCAGATGTATAGCTGGCAAAGATTTTCTCCCATTCTGTAGGGTCCCTATTTGCTGTGTTCATAGTATCCTTTGCTGTACAAAAGCTTTGTTTACAGTTTTTTTTTAATGGTGTTTATTTGCATGTGTGTATGTGTGTTGCATATATTTGTGTGTGTGGGTGCTTTACTGATCTATGTGCTGAGCTATCTCCCCAGGCCCAACTTCACAGTTACTAAGGAAAATAATTGTCCTACAAATTAACATATTCAGAATGGAAGAGACTTAAAATGCAAAAGAGAAAAACTCCTGTGACATCTTACACAGTAGTAATCCCCCCTGTTCATGTTTGCTTGTTCCTTACCATACCCCACTGCAGAACCACTGGTTTGCTTCTCTCTGGATTTTCCTGTTCTGGATGTTTCTCATAAGCAGTAGGAGATATGAGGGCTTTTGTGTCTGGATCTTCTCACTCAGCACAGTTTCACATAGTGGCATGTATCTGCTTTGTTTTATTTTCTGGCTGGGCAATATTCCTCTGGCTGGTAGAACAAGTCCAGCATACATCTGTTATTGAACACATGACCTGTTGCCATGTTGGGGCTGCTGTAATGCTATGAATACAGGCATACATGTTTCGATGTGGGCGTGAGTTTGCAGGTTTTTTTTTCTTTTTTTGGTTTTTCGAGGCAGGGTGTCACTATAGCCCACACTGACCCGGTATTCACTCTATATTCTCAGGGTGGCCTAGAATTTACGGCGATCCTCCTACCTCTGACTCCCAAGTGCTGGGATTAAAAGCATGCGCCACCACGCCGGTTTGTGAGTTTGCATTTCTTTTGTGCATGCAGAGGCAGTCTTGATGGGCCCATATCAGTACAGGTGCCTCTTCCCTTTGGCTGAGCCAACGTGCTATGAGCTGCACCCAAATGGCCACATGCTGGGGGCACCTCTGAAGCTGGCCCCTGGGGATGGAATTTATGGTTGGAGCTGTCTGAGCACATACTTGGTTATTGCAACCCTCGCTCTGGCCACATGGTGGCGTGTTCACTGTTCCGTACTTGAGACCCACACCAGGATGGCCACAGCGCATGGTTGTGGGCATTGAGCAATAGTCTAACATATCATGACTTCTCAGGAGAGGTTCTGGGCTGTAGGCTTGCTGGAGTGTGTTCCCAAGAAGGACTAGGTTATAGCTGCCATGGGGGATAACCTGATTCCAACTTGGTCCTCCATGCTGGAGCTGGCTAATGGACACTTGGGACCACTCTCGTCTTTGCTGTTTTGCAATGTGTATGATGTAGAAAACTCTCAATAATCCACTGTGTGGGCACAGTCCTGCTAGGCTCCAGGCTTAACAGCGGACAGTCCTGTTCCTATACCTGCACCCTCCTCCTTAGGGAAAAGACAGGCGCCTTGTTCTGGGAGGTCGCTCTCAGCTGTGCCCCACCCCTCTCCCGTCCGTCCGCAGGGAGCTGGAGGCGCAGCATGGCATCCACTGCAACATGACGCTGCTCTTCTCCTTCGCTCAGGCGGTGGCCTGTGCCGAGGCAGGTGTGACGCTCATCTCCCCCTTTGTGGGGCGCATCCTTGACTGGCATGTGGCAAACACAGACAAGAAATCCTACGAGCCCTTGGAAGACCCTGGTGAGCTGCCCTTTGAGATTGTGGGAGGCGGGGCCTGCCATACACAAGGTGTCCTGTGTATCCTCAGAGCATTTCTAGAGGCTGGGGTCAGGCCATCCTGAAACAGGCCTGTTTAACTATCCTTCAGGGGTAAAGAGTGTCACCAAAATCTACAACTACTACAAGAAGTTTGGCTACAAGACCATTGTCATGGGTGCCTCCTTCCGCAACACGGGTGAGATCAAAGCACTGGCAGGCTGTGACTTCCTCACCATCTCCCCCAAGCTCCTGGGAGAGCTACTCAAGGACAGCGCCAAGCTGGCACCTGCACTCTCCATCAAGGCGGGTAAGGCTGAGGGGTCCAGTCCAGTGCTGTAGGATCCCCCCCAGGGGCTCATACACCCCAGGATAAGGAGGGTGAGGTTTAGCATTTTACCAGAGCCACTGGCTCTAGGGCTGGGAGCAAGGTTGGGCCCTAATGGGAGGTGGTGAGCTCCAGCCTGAAGGACAGCTCCGAGCCCAAGGTCAGGTAAGCATGGAGAGCTGTGGTGTTCCCCCAGCCCAGGCCAGTGACTTGGAGAAGATACATCTGGATGAGAAAGCCTTCCGCTGGCTGCACAATGAGGACCAGATGGCTGTGGAGAAGCTCTCTGATGGAATCCGCAAGTTTGCTGCTGATGCTGTGAAGCTGGAGAGGATGTTGACGGTAAGTCTCTCATGGGCAGCCCTGGCACGCTGACCTGTCTTGGTGGAGGCAAGGCCCATGCAGCATTAAAGTGAAGGCTGTCCTGAAGCCTTGCCTAGGAACCCGGCTTTGTGGTATGTGCCTGTAATCCCAACACTCAGGAGGCTGTGAGGGGGATTGGGGAGATGTCTCAATGGTTAAAGACGCTTGCTTGCAAAGCCTGACAGACCATCTCGATTCCCTAGCAACTGGGCAAAGCTAGATGAAAAGCAGCACATGCATGGCACCTGTGCTACACTGCAAGTTTCAGACTAATGTGGACTATATAATACAACAAGGCACTGTCTCAAAAAACACAATAGGGCTGGAGAGATGGCTTAATAGTTAAGCACTTGCCTGTGAAGCTAAAGGCCCCGGTTCAAGGCTCGATTCCCCAGAACCCATGTAAGCCAGATACACAAGGTGGCGCGTGCACCTGGAGTTCATTTACAGTGGCTCGAGGCCCTCGTGCGCTCATTCTGTCTGCCGCTCTCAAATAAATAAATAAAAATAAAAACAATAAATAAAAAGCTTCCTGGGGGAGGGAATATGATGGAGAGTGAAGTTTCAAAGGGGAAAGTGGGGGGAGGGAGGGAAATAACATGGGATGTTGTCTACAATTAAAGAACTTGTCAATTAAAAAAAAAAGCTTCCTATGGGAACTCTAGGTCTGTTTCCTGCCACCTAGTGAGGGGCCTGCCAAAGTCATGCTGAGATCTTAGTAAGTCTTGGCCAGGGCTCTGCAGGAATTGTAGCTGTGAAATGTGAGTGGGGGTGACAAGGCCTTGATTCCAGATCTTCTTGTTTCCAGGAACGAATGTTTAGCGCAGAGAACGGAAAATAGAGCAGCACCTGAGGCTGGACCCCAGACCTGCACTGCCTGTGAACTGGGGCCTAATTGCACACGACTGATGAATTTTGCATTTTTTAGCAATCAGAGCAGGGATGGATCATAGGTTTCTGATTTTCATGGAAATTTGCCTAATTCATTAAAGCAGTTGCTTTTCCTGTGCTGTGTTTCATTTCACTGTCCCTGTTGTCCTGCTGAGCACCAGCTATCCCAGTGTTGACTAACTGGGGCCAAGAATGGGTGACCCAGCATCTCTATTGTCTGAGCCCCTGCCTGGCCAGCTCCTGCTTGGCCACAACTAGAAAATGACATTTGAATAGGTGGCTGGGGCTTTTGACATTGAAAGTGGACCCTGCCCAGGCATTCCTTCTAAACCTATTGTTCCTGTGTGCCAGGCTCATAAGCTAGAGTTGGAGGACAGATGGTGGGCCCTGCTCCTGGAGTACCACAGCAAATATGAGCACTGTGGAGCCGCCTCCAATTTCCCTACTCTTTTCCCAGAGGTCTGGTGGTGTGGCCAGGTTCAAAGAGACAGTGGCGCCACCTTCTGGGGACAGTACAGTATACAAGATGCCAGCTGTGTACAGGCATGGCAAAATTGTGTATTTCCTCTGAATTGAAACATCTCTTTCTAGAGGGAGGAGGGAAACTCTGGAAGGTCCTTCCTGCCAGGCATGGTGGCACATGTCTTTAATCCCAGCTCTGGGGAGGCAGAGGTAGGAGGATCAGTGTGAATTTGAGGCCAGCTAGAGACTACATAGTGAATTCCAGGTCAGCCTGAGCTAGAGTAAAAAAAGTCCTTCCCCAAGGTTATAAAAAGCAGTAAACAAGTGTGGAAAGAAAAGTAGGCCAGACTGCATGCAAGCGGTACGGGAGGATCTGAGTGTGCAGTTTCCCCAGGTCACCTGTGTTGGTGTGGGCTTTTTAGTGATGCAGCTGCTTTTGAGTCACCTATGCTCCTGTAAGCAACCCCTCACTAATATTCTTATAACCCCAATAAACTCTGGTTCACCAAGCTGGACTTGGGTGGAATCATTTTTTTAAATTTTAATTGATAATTTCCATTCATACAATGAAGGATGATTAAAATCCCTTCCCTGGAATCATTTCTTCGGTCTGTTGTTCATGCCCTATCTGGAGTAAATAGACATTTGTTATCTCCCCAGGGTGGAACATTTGAGTGAGGGCATGCAGTCAGGCTGCTGGGGGAACAAGGCACAGCTCTGGCTCTAGGCATGGCTGGCCAGAAGATGGAGGGCCTAAGGTTAGCACCACTCTTCTCCCCTGCCAAGCTTGGGTCCCTGTACCCATGACCTGCCTATGTCAAGTTCTGGTAAGTTCCAAAGGCCCCATTTGCTGGGGCCAGTAATAGGGAAGGTTAATGAAGCAGCTTCCCAGCCTCCTCCAAACACCCACCATATGCTGCTCCATCAGAGCAGGTCAGAGCCCCAGGTGCAGCTGGGCTCTGTCAAGACCTGCCTAGCTCTAGTAACCTGTCCCAACCATGCTGAGTACCTCCCACCTGTGTCTATACCACTGTTAACCAAGGCATCCCACTCACCCCCTTTGGTCAAGACCTGCAGAAGGACAATGTTCCCTTTGAACAACAGTAAAGTTTGTAAACCTAACTCATAAAGTTTACCTGCTTGTATGATACAGTTGAGCTGCACACCCCTCAGCACTAACTTACAACACTCCTACCCTCAGAAGACCAGCAACTTACTATCTGATTTGCATCCACTGTATACTTCATAAAAACAACCTACAAGGCCTTTGGTGACTGGCTTCTTCCCCAGCATGTTGCCAAGGCCCAACCTTGTTATGGTACACATCAGAACCTCTCGAGGTACGGTCTCACACTACCCCAAGGTAGCCCAAACTCTACCTAAGCCTCCCAAGTGCTGGGATTAAAGATATAGGCCACCAGGCCTGCATCAGAACCTTTTTGTTTTTCCCTATAGGGTCTCCCTCTAGCCCAAGCTGACCTGGAATTCACTATGTAGTCTCAGGGTGGCCTCAAACTCACAGCAATCCTAACTTGGCACCACCACACCCAGCTTAAAGCCACTTTTTTTTTTTAAGGTAGGGTTTCACTCTGGTCCAGGCTGACCTGGAATTCACTCTGTAGTCTCAGGGTGGCCTCGAACTCACGGCGATCCTCCTACCTCTGCCTCCCAAGTGCTGGGATTAAAGGTGTGCGCCACCATGCCCGGCTAAAGCCATTTTTAAAAAATTATTTTTATTGACTTTTAATCTTACATACCAAAAAAACCCCACCTGATATTTCCCTCTCCTCCCCCATTCCACTTTAGAACTCCAGTCTCCATCATATCCCCTCCCTTTCTCCATTAGTCTCTCTCCTAATTTGATGACATCATCTTTCTCTTCTATTTTGAGGGTCTTGCAAAGGTATTGCTAGGCACTGCAAGATCATGGATATCGAGGCCAATTTCTGTCTGGGCAGCTGCATAGTAAGAGGTCATATCCTTCCTTTGGCTCTTCCATTCTATCCGCCCCCTCTTCTGCAATGGTCCCTGAGCCACTGGAGGATGTGACAGAGGTGTTTCAGTGCTAGGCACTCCTCCATCCCTTCTTCTCAGCACTATGTTGCCTTTTGTGTCATCCCAGTGGTCATCACCATCTGAAAAGAGAAGCTTCTCTAGCCAGAAGTGAGAGTAGCATTAATATGTGAACATGAACATTTAGTGTAGTGTCCCCAGGGCAGCTTGGTGGGAATAATATATACATTTAGTCAGACATGAGCAGGCTTATACCCCAAGGCTCATGACCTCACCTACCATAGACTTTTACTTAGGTTTTTCAGTACCAGGTATGTATTCCCTCCCGTGAGAGGGCCTTCAGTCCAATTATGGAGCAGTTGGTTACCCCAAGAGTAGACACGCCACTATTGCACCCGTTCAGTCATTGGGCCTGTCTGGCCAAGCTTGAATATTCAGCATCCACTATTTTCACTGTTGATGGCTTCTGTCTCCCATACGCTGTGTGCAGTGCAGCTTTTTCCAGCTTTTAGTTGGCTGGTCTACAGGGAGAAGGTTTTCTGCTCAGCACCAGCTTGCTTTCTCAGTGTCCTTGCCTCTCAGGCATGAGATGTCTTCAGCAATAGGGTCTTACTATCTATTTCTCTAGGGAAACCAAGGGCTTTGGCAAAAGCCTTAATGTTTTGGAGGCTACTGGGACCTCCTTGGCCAACATCTCACTGGAAGGTATTCCATCCCAGGTACTGAAAATTTTCTAGTAACAGTCTACATCTTCTAGACGTGCCCTTATTCAAAAAAGTAATTTTACATATGTCTTATTGATGATATCTTGAGTTTACTAAAGCCATTTTTTAAAGATATATTTATTTATAAGAGAGAATGGGTACACCAGGTCCTCTAGCCACTCACTGCAAATGAACTTGAGGAATGTGCCACCTCGTGAATCTGGCTTTACATGGGTCCTGGGGAATTGAACTGAGGTCCTTAGGCTTTACAGGCAAGTGCCTTAATGGTTGAGGCATCTCTCCAGCCCTAAAGCCACTTTTATATTTTAATTTTTAAAATTTTATTTTGTTTTGTTTTGTGTTTTGAGATAGGGCCTCACTCTAGCCCAGGCTGACCTGGAATTCACTATGTAGTCTCAGGGTGGCCTCAAACTCACAGTGATCCTGCCTCTGCCTCCTGAGTGCTGGGATTAAAGGCGTGCGCCACCATGCCTGGCTAAAGCCACTTTTTAAATTTAATAGTCTTTTTTTTTTTTTAAGATTTTATTTTTATTTATTAGAGACAGAGAGAGAGGAAGAAAGAAAGAGAATGGGCACACCAGGGACTCTGGCCACTGCAAACAAACTCCAGACGCATGTGCCACCTTGTGCATCTGGCTTAAGTGGGACCTGGAGAATCGAACCTGGGTCCTTAGACTTCACAGCCAAGCGACTTAACCACTAAGCCATCTCTCTAGCCCTAAAGCCACTTTTGATCCCAGCCCTGGAGAAACAGATAGGTAGATCCTTGGGGCTTGTTCACTAGCCAGTCTAACTTAATTGGTGAATTTGAGGCAAGTGATAGACCTTATTTAAAAAAATTGGGGATAGCCAGGCATGGTGGCACATGCCTTTAATCCCAGCACTTGGGAGGCAGAGGTAGGAGGATTGCCATGAGTTCAAGGCCACCCTAAGACTACACAGTGAATTCCAGGTCAGCCTGGGCCAAAGTGAGACCCTACCTTGGAAAAAAAAATAGGGGGTGGGCTGGATGGGTTAGTAGTTAAGGCACTTGCCTGTAGAGCCTAAGGACTCCCCAGATCCCACATAAACCAGAAGCACAAAGTGACACATGTATGTGTAAAGGTGGCACATATCTGGAGTTTGATTGCAGTAGCTGGAGGTACACCAATTCTCTCTCCCATAAATAAATAATAGGGGAGCTGGGCATGGTGGCACATATCTTTTTTTTTTTTAATTTATTTTTGGAGAGAGACACAGAGAGACGGAGAGGAGAGGAAGACATAGAGAATGGGCGTGCCAGCAGTCTCTCAGCTGCTATGAACAAAATCCAGATGTGTGCGCCCCCTTGAGGGCAAGTGCGGCATTGCGCCCTTGCGTCACTTTGCATCTGGCTAAACATGGGACCTGGAGATTGGAACCGGGTTCTTAGGCTTAGCAGGCAGGCGCCTTAACTGCTAAGCCATCTCTCCAGCCCAGTGGCACATATCTTTAATCTCAGCACTTGGGAGGCAGAGGTAGGAGGATAGCCATGAGTGTGAGGCCTGTCTGAGATTACACAGTGAGTTCCAGGTCAGCTACAGAGACCCTACCTCGAAAAAACAAACAAAAGAAAAAAAGAGAGAGAGAGAGAGAGAGAGCCAGGCATAGTGGCCCATGACTTTAGTCCCAGCATGCAAGGAGGCAAGAGGGTCACCATTAATTCAAAGCCAGCCTGGGGCTGCAGAGTTAGTTCCTGGTCAACCTGGGCTAGAGTAAGACTCTATCTTGAAAACAACAAAGGGGGGATGGGACACAGTGACTAAGGAACAGTAATACCTAAGGTGGTTCTCTGTCCTGCACACATGTACAAACTCTCAAAAAAGCTCTTAAACCTTATCTTTCCAGTGGGATCTGACTGTATCCCCAAGGTGATAGGAGTCAGGAGGTGGGGTTCTAGGCACTATGAAGCAATCAGTGCCCTCAGAAGAGGGAAGTCCTGGAGAGCTTCCCCCACACCTGCTGCGTAGGTACCTGAGCCACTGTCCCTTACCAGACACATCTGCCACACTTTGACCTTGGACTTCTAGCCTCTAGAATTGTGTGAAATGCATTTGTTGTTTACTCATCACCTGGCCAGCCAAATCAGGGCAGATAGGGACAGTTCAAAGCCAGGGGGCAAGGTCCAGGGACAGACGGGCTGCCTTGTTTCCATCGTCCATTTTGTTTTGGGTTTTCCTTATTGAAGCTTTATAACCACCAAAAGGTGTATTGCTGTGTCCCTGGCACTGGCACCATCCTGGAGTCTAGAGCCAGGAAAGTTCAGACAAGGCAGGAGTTGGAGATACAAGCTGCTTGGAAGTTATACTCCAGGGCCAGCTGGCTTGCTCATTGGAGATTCCAGCCCAGGCCAGGTGCCCAGGATGGATAGCAAACAAGTTGTGTCCATCCAGGAGGGAGGTGGTTCATATAGCCTTGAAGCCTGTCTAGTGCCTAGGAGACAATGATTCACATGGCCTGGCCACCCTTGCTCCACTCAGCTCAAGGTTGCCCAGGACTGCTCTGTTCAGGTAGAGGACATGAAAGGATCTGGGCTGAGGCAGCTGCTGCAAACCAGAAACCACTAGGCACGCTGCTGGGGAAACAGCGGCTTAAGGATCTCAAGGTGTGACATTCACCAACACATTTATCTATGCTGGCTAGGACAGGGTGACATCACCGTGTCCATTCTAAGTACCCACCACCATGCCAGGCTCAACTGGGGCCTCCCACTACATTCAAATCACAGGCCACCGAGGGCTAAACAAAGGGCAAACTTCAGCAGGACTGCTACAGTTTAGGAGTCAGTCACAGAGTGAGTCCTGAGCAAGCTCCAACCCATGGGCCTCCCCCATGGTTCCCACTATGAGGTAAAGGGAGAAGAATAACGCCCATCCTAAGACCCTCAAGCTGACTCCATGTTGGAGACAATGAACATGCTTGTACACCAACCATCCTCCCTGGATCATTCAACTTGGGAATTATCAAGGACCACCTGGCCGGATAAGACCCTCCGTGCCTTAAACCGTGTGCTGGGGCTAGGGGATGGGATGCTCAGAACTGATACGGATACCTCACAGGGCTAATTCCTGGAGGCCTCCAGCAATCCCACAAGGTCCAGGCTGGGGGCTTGAGAGCCCCTCATTAGGTAGAGACCAAGATGGCCCTCGGAGGCTGGTCAAAGTGAGTTCAGCTGCCTCTGGGCCACGTGGGTGGTGTTGATGGGGCAGCATCCATCACAGGCTCACTTCCTGTGGAATGAACAAGTGGACCAGGCTAAGTGCCAGCACTGGAAGCACTGCTGACATGGCCCGGCAGAGGGGCAGGTCACAAAGCAGGAATCCACCCAGGCCCCATCCCAGAGCCTCACCGGTTGCCACAGAGGAAGAGTAGGTTCTGGACGGCAGGAACAGTGGAGTTGGAGTTCTGGCCAGTGACCAGGTGCCTGTCCAGCACCACATGCACGGCGTCAGGCTCGCTGGCTACGATGGAAGATGCAGCGGGCCTTAGGTACACGAGGCCCAGACCCTTCCCACTCCCTGAGGGGCCATGAGCACCAGGAAGGAGGGTCCAGTGATTAGCATGGGTGAGCAGCTGGCCTCAGAAGTTTACATCACCCAGCAAGTCTACTCCCCCAGGACACAGTGGGCAGCCCCACCTATCTCCTGTAGGTATAGGGACACCAAATGGGGCTCACCACTGAAGCTGGCACCTGAATCCTTCACAAAGTCCTCCACGACCAGCGGTAGATGGGCGAAGCCAGGGGCCCTGACGAGCTCATACACGGAGGGCTGCAGGGGCGGAGCCTGAGTTAGACCAGCTGGACAGCTCGGCCCTGTCCCTGGCCCCACTGCCCCTGAGGCCAACCCCAAGCATCAGGCAGATCAAATCAGAGCAGAAGCCTCAGTGACTATGTTGGGGTGGGGGATGAAAGGGGCAGGGGACCAGGGACTAGGGCAAGATTCACCCATCATCTTCTCCATGACATGCCACTGTGATTGAGAGCAAGTGCTTGGCTCTCCCAATACCAGGGGACATGTGAAAACCAGAATGAGATGCACGGGGAACCCCATGGCGAACCCCTCAGTGGCCTCCATGATGCCCATGTGGGTAGGACTCACCCCTACCCCGGAAGGCCCAGGCTGTCCCTGCCTTCATACATGTGTACTTGGCATCCGTGACATGGGACAAGGCGAGAGCAGCTCTGGCAACATGGGGGACACACTAGGTCATGTGCAATCTGTTCCTGGTACAGGATGGGGGTCCTGGCACTCACCCCTGTCAGGCTGTAGCCCTGGAAGATCCAGGATCTGTCCTCACTGGTTGCACAGCACAGGGCAGCAACACCATGGCCAATGGCACAGATGGGCTCTGAAAGCAGCAAGGCAGCAATGTCAGCCTGGGAAGGGCACCCTCCCAAACACCTGCTAACATGGGGTGGGGTGCTTCAAGACTAGAGTTTGGCAGGGCGTGGTGTTGCATGCCTTTAATCCCAGGAGGCAGAGGTAGGGGGATCACCATGAGTTTGAGGCCACCCTGAGACTACATAGTGAATTCCAGGTCAGCCTGGGCCAGAGTGAGACCTTACCTTGAGAAACCAAAAAAAAAGGGGGGGAGGGGTCAGTGGTGGCTGGAGAGATGTTCAGCAATTAAAGTGCTTGCCTTTAAAACAACCTGGATTCGATTCCCCAGTACCCACATAAAGCCAGATGCACAAAGCAGCACATAAGTCTGGAATTTGTTTGCAGAGACTAGAGGCCCTGGCATGTCCATTCTTTCTCTCTGTGTGTGTCTCTTCTGTCTCTCTCTCTCTCAGATTGCAAATAAATACATTTTTTGTTTGTTTCTTTTTCAAGGTAGGGTTTCACTCTAGGCTAGGCTGACCTGAAATTCACTATGTAGTCTCAGGGTGGCCTTGAACTCACAGTGATCTTCCTAACTCTGCCTCCCAATTAAAGGTGTGTGCCACCACACCCAGCTAAATATTTATATATTTTTTAAAAAGACTAGAGTTTGCTTATAGCTCATGCTTTGGTTTTGGAGGTTTGAGGCACACAAAGAGTCAAACAGAGCCCAAGTTTGTGAATCCAGACAAGGCCTTAAACTTCAGGCTCTCCCAGCTAGAGAAAGCTACTATGTAGCTGGGGACTCCCAGGGTAGCCCTGCTCTGCAGTGGGGCCATCCTGGCTTATTCCCAAAACTTGCTTGGCACCAGTGCATTCCCACGGTTGAGGTGGCCATGAACAATCGCAGCCAGTCTAGGCCCAGAAAGCCAATTCCATCAACAAAGGACACTGTGTGGAGCCCCAGCCTGTCTGCACACTGGTCCCTAATGAGCATTCTGGGCTAGCCAGCAGATGTGTGCGTCACATCACATGCTGTCCACTTGCACCAGAAACCCAGATAGCATCCCCCCTAGCCCACCATGGAGGGGCCAAGAGGGCATGGGCCACCAGCCGAGTCTGAGGCCGCAGAGGCCTGCAGGGCAGTGACCAGAGAGTACAAGAATGTTTGATGGAATCACTCCGGTGTACATGTGGACAGAATAAACTTACCAATCTGCAGGTCAGTCACTGTGGCTCTCACCTATCTGATGGGCTGGTGCAATGACCTGCATGGTCCACTCTGAACCCAGAACCTTGTGTCCATGAGCCACTCACACCTTTGTCCCCTGGACTGTCCCTCTACTTTCTTGTCATCCACCCTATCTACCCACCCACCTGTCCTTCTGTTTGTTTGTGGGGTTTTTTTTTTGTTTTTTTTTTTTCGGTTTTGCAAGGTAGGGTCTCACTCTGGCTCAGGCTGACCTGGAATTCCCTATGTAGTCTCAGGGTAGCCTCGAACTCTCAGCGATCCTCCTACCTCTGCCTCCCGAGTGCTGGGATTAAAGGCGTGCGCCACCACGCCCGGCTTGTTTGTGGGGTTTTTTGTTTGTTTTGTTTGTTTGTTTGTTTTGTCGAGGTAAGGTCTTGCTCTAGTCCAGGCTGACCTGGAATTTACTATGTAGTCTCAGGGTGGCCTTGAACTCACAGTGATCCTCCTACCTCTACCTCCCTAGTGCTGGGATTAAAGATGTGTGCTACCACACCCGGCTCAGTTTTTTTTTTTTTTTTTTTTTAATCACTCACTGTTTTCTGAGCAGAAATGCTGCAGTATGCGGGCCAGCGACCCACTGCTAGCCAGGTCAGTCAGGGCACCAGGACAACTGGGAATCAGGAGGGCATGGTATCGGGCACCTGCAGGGAGATCACAGGCCAGGACATGAGTCAGTCACAAGGACATGTCCAGGATAGACCCTCCCCAGAGACCTGCTAGCATAGCAGGATGGTATCACTTGTCACTTTCCTGTTATGGGTAGCTACTCTTAGCCCCACAACAGCTCCCATAGGACAGTCTGACTTGCAGTCGCCACATGCCTAACAGCTCCACACACCTCCCCCCCTTGCCCTCCCTTCCCCCTGCCCCCACAGGAGCTTGGGAATGCTGGGATCCAGCACTTGGGCCAGAGGCTGGCCCACAGGGCTTCTCAACAAGCCTCAGAGTAGCTTCAGGGACTACACAAGGCTTCAGACACCCGCCCGGGAGGAGCATCTACCACGCAGGGAGTGAGTCTGGCCTACCATCTATGGACTCAAGCTTGGCAGGGCTGGCATAGGCCTTGAGGCGGAAGTCTTGTACCCAGCGGGCATTATTCTCAGTTACATCCACAAAGTCCATAGTCTTTCCCTAAAGGAACAGAATCCAGGAACCAAGGGTCAACATTGCAATATCCCCAGGGAACTTGAAAATGCTAGCAGACTTGAAAACAGCCCCTTAGGGAACAAATGCCTCAGATAACAGACATTTGCACTAGCCATCCAAGAGAGGACAAATATAAGAAAGGTCCACCAGGGCATGGTGGCCCACAATCTTTTTTTTCTTTTTGTTTTGTTTTGTTTTTAAGGCAAGCCCAATGAACTGGCCTTTTTGTTTTTTTTTTTAAATGCGAGAGAGAATTGACTCGCCAGAGCTGTAATTGAACTCCAGATGCATGTGCCACCTTGTGTGCGTGTCACCATCATGTGCGCTTGCATCACCTTGTGTGTCTGGCTTATGTGGGACCTGGAGAGTTAAACATGGGTCCTTAGGCTCCACAGGCAACTGCCATAAGCCATCTCTCCAGACCTGGCACACGTCTTTTAATCCCAGCACTTGGGAGGCAGAGGTAGGAGGATCACCATGAGTTCGAGGCCAGCCTAGGCTAGAGCAAGACCACACCAAGATAAAAACAAAAAACCAACAAAAAAAAGACAACTGGGCTGGAGAGATGGCTTAGCAGTTAAGGCGTTTGCCTGCAAAGCCAAAGGATCCTGGTTCGATTCTCCAGAACCCACATAAGTCAGATGCACAAGGGGGTACATGCATATGGAATTCGTTTGCAGTGGTGCACCTATTCTCTGTCTCTACCTCTTTCTCTCTCTCTCAAATAAATTTTATATATATATATGTTTTTTTTCTTTCTTTTTTGGTTTTTTGAGGTAGGGTCTCACTCTATCTCAGGCTGACCTGGAATTTACTATGTAGTCTCAGGGTGGCCTCGAACTCATGGCAATCCTCCTACCTCTGCCTGCCTCCCAGTGCTGGGATTAAAGGCATGCACCACCATGCTGGCTAATAAAATATATTTTTAATTTTTTTAATTTTATTTTATTAATTTTATTTTTTTTTGTTTTTCAAGGTAGGGCCTCACTCTGGTCCAGGCTGACCTGGAATTAGTTATGTAGTCTCAGGGTAGCCTCGAACTCATGGCAATCCTCCTACCTCTGCCTCCAGAGTGCTGGAATTAAAGGCATGCGCCACCACCCCCAGCTTTAAAAAAAAAAAATTAAGTTTAAAAAAAAAAAAAAAGAGGCCAGGTGTGGTGGCACACACCTTTAATCCCAGCACTCTGGAGGCAAAAGTACAAGGATCACCATGAGTCCAAGACCACGCTGAGACTACATAGTGAATTCCAGGTCAGCCCAGGCTACCTCGAAAAAAATATATATATATTTAAAATTTATTTACTTGACAAAGAGAAAGAAGCAGAGAGAAAGACAGATAGATAGAGAATGGCACACCATGGCCTCCAGCCACTGCAAACAAAGTCCAGACGGGTGTGCCCCTTGTGTATCTGGCTTATGTGGGCCCTGGGGAATCGAACCTAGGTCCTTTGGCTTTGCAGACAAGTGCCTTAACTGCTAAGCCATTTCTCTGGCTCTATTTCTTTAAAATTTTATTTATTTGTTTGCAAACAGAGAGATAGACAGAGAGAGAATGAGTATGCCAGGGTCTCTAGCCACTGCAAACTCCAGACACATGTGCCCCTTGTGCATCTGTCTTACAGTCAGGCATGATGGCACATGCCTTTAATCCCAGCACTCAGGAGGCAGAGGTAGTAGGATCACTGTGAATTTGAGGCCAGCCTGAGACTACATAGTGAATTCCAGGCCAGCTTGGGCTAGAGTGAGACCCTACCTCGAAAACCAAAAATAAACTATAAATAAAATAAAACGAAGTGGGAGGCAAGGCCCAACAAGGGCACCCATGTACCCAAACACACACACATACACACAAAAGCACAGACAATGAAAAGGTGTCTCTTATCATAGGAAGGGTCAAAGCTCAGAAACTGGGTCCAGAACTTTAGGATGCTACCAGGTTTGGTAAGATCCCTTACCCCAAGGAAGTTCCCTCCTGGTCACAGCAACTACGGAGAGTTTCTCACACACCAGAAAGGAGAGGGCCAGGTATCCACTGGAGAAGGTTGGCTGTACTTACCCCAGGAGTGGCCACCTGCAGGTTGAAGGCAGCACTGGCCAGTGTGAAGCAGTGGAAGAAGGACTGGGCTGACACACCTGCAGGAGAGGATCCCTGAGAAGTGTAAGCATGACACCCTTCCCAACAGACTGCCCTGATGCCCCTGGGGGCTCTCTTGGCCCCAGGAACACCCTTAGGAGCAGCTCATCTCTCTTACTCTCTTAGTCTAGATCCATGGGACAAGACAACAGCCCTTCAGGTCTAGAAAGGTGCAACTCAGAGGACATGCTCACAGAAGCACAAGTCTATACTCAGCCAGCCCTAGCCACTGGCCCCAAAAAGACCCACAACTACCCCCAGGGACACCCGCCACGAGAAAGCCTGTCTCTCTTCCTGGCCTGGCCCCCAGCCCACCTCAACTGTTCATGACACGCCCCTCTCACACACACACATCCTTGACCTCATCCCACCCTCAACCACAACAGGGTTTCCAAAGGCAAACCCCCTTAAAGAACCACGGGGGGGGGGGAGCTGGAGGGATGGCTTAGCAGTTAAGGCATTTGCCTACAAAGCCGAAGGACCCTGGTTCAATTCCCCAGAACCCATGTAAGCCAGATGCACAAGGTGGCACATGCATCAGGAGTTTGTTTGCAGTGGCTGGAGGCCCTGGCGCACCCATTCTCTGTCTGTCTCTCTCTTTGTGACTCTCTCAAACAAATAAAACTAAAAAAATAAATAAATAAATAAATAAATAAAAAAAAAAAAATAAAAAGAATCACCGGGACACCCATGACTGGGGAAGGACAGCAGGGAGTATCTCACAGAGGTGGGCTATGACAAGAGGGCTACGGGAGAGAGCATGGTGTCCTGACTCCTCTCCACACATAGTCAGAGGAACTTGTGTTCAGTTCCACCCCCACTACCATGCTGTCCACAGCCTTCTTCTGCCACCACAGAAACTTTCAAAAAGGAACAAAGGGGCTGGGGAAATGGCTTAGCGGTTAAGGAGCTTGCCTGCGAAGCCAGGACCCACATAAACCAATGTACAAGAGGGCATATGTGTCTGGAGTTCATTTGCAGTGGCTGGAGGCCCTAGCATGCCCATTTTCTATCTATCTATCTGCTTCTTTCTCTCTCTCTCAAATAAATACATATATCTTTTTTAAAAAAAAAAGGAACAAAGCTCAAAACACAACAACAAGCTGGGCACGGTGGTGCACACATGCCTTTAATCCCAGCATTTGGGAGGCAGAGATAGAAGGATCACTGTGAGTTCAAGGCCAGCCTGAGACTACATAGTGAATTCCAGGTCAGCCTGGGCTAGAGTGAGACCCTACCTCAAAAACAACAAAAAACAACAATTAAAAAAAAAAAAAAAAAAAAAAAGGGAAAAAAAGCCTTAACTGTTAAGGCACTTGCCTATGAAGCCTAAACCCAAGTTTAATTCTGCAGTACCCACATAAGCCAGATGCACAAGGTGGCATATGCATCTGGAGTTCATTTGCAGTGGCTAGAGGCCTTGGCACACTCATTCTCTCTCTCAAATAAATAAATGAAATATTTTAAAAAAATTTTTTTTTTTTTTTTTTTGGTTTTTCGAGGTAGGGTCTCACTCTGGCCCAGGCTGACCTGGAATTAACTATGTAGTCTCAGGGTGGCCTTGATCTCACGGCGATCCTCCTACCTCTGCCTCCCAAGTGCTGGGATTAAAGGCATGCGCCACCATGCCCGGCTTTAAAAATTTTTTTTAAAGGAGCAAAGGAGGCCGGGAATGGTGGCACATGCCTTATATCCCAGCATTCAGGAGGATCGCTGGGAGTTTGAGGCCACCCTGAGACTACATAGTGAATTCCAGGTCAACCTGGATTAGAGTGAGACCCTACCTTGGAAAAAAAAAAAAAAAAAAAACAAAGGAGGCCGGCCATGGTGACGCATGCCTTTAATTCTAGCACTTGGGAGGCAGAGGTAGGAGGATTGCTGTAAGTTTGAGGCACCTGAGACTACATAGTGAATACCAGGTCAGCCTGGGCTAGAGTGAACTCCTACCTCGAAAAAACAAAAACAAAACAAACAAACAAAAAAAAAAAAGTTGGTAGCGCACACCTTTAATCCCAGCACTCAGGCGGCAGAGGTATGAGGATCACTGGGAGTTTGAGGCCACCCTGAGACTACATAGTGAATTCCAGGTCAGCCTGGGCTAGAGCAAGACCCTACCTTGAAAAAACAAAAACAAAAAGAGCAAAGCCTGCCCAGTTCAGAAGGCTCCAAGCTGATTTGGGAAGTAAACAGTAGGCCTGTCTCCATTAGGAAAGAAGAGACCCACATCACCTACTCGATCGCAGAGATGTCTACATTGGTTTAATCCCAGAACCCAAACCCTGAGCTCCACCTTTACTGTTTTGTTTGACACAGGGTCTCATGTAGCCTAAGTTGGCCTAGAATTTACTATGTAGTCCAACCTGGCCTTGAACTCCTGATCCTCCTGCCTTGGCTTCCCAAATGCTGCAATTACAAGTGTGCACCACCGCACCCACTTTGTTTACGCTCTTGTGAGTTAACAGATGTTCAGGGGAGCAGGGCATGGTGGCACATGCCTGTAATCCCAGCACTCGGGAGGCAGAGGTAGGAGGATCACAGTGAGTTCGAGGCCACCCTGAGACTACATAGTGAATTCCAGGTCAGCCTGAGCTAGAGTGAGACCCTACCTAGAAAAACAGACAAACAACAACAAAAAAAAAGACATTCAAGGAAGATGTCCACACAGTATACTAGTCAAGTGTCCTTCCTCAATTCCTCACTCCCACTCCTTCCATAGTACAGTGCATCTAGCCTACGGGCCCCTTCACAGTCCTTCCCGCCCTGGGCTTCCTCCACACTCCTTCCAAGGGGTACAGCCTGGAGATTCCTTCAACCCACTCCAGGGCAGGGCCGAATCAAGCTCTTCCCACTTCTGCTTAGGGAGCTCATCACCCTCGCCCACGCTCATTCGAAGGGTGACCGACGTCCAGAGGGAAGACCCCCGGCTGCACACCCTATCCTCGCTGCCCCTTCCATGCAGGCCCCTTTCCTGGAGGCCTTCGGGGAGGCGCGCAAGGCTGAGTCGAGAACCGGGAGGATGCAAGTGCAGAACTGTGTGCACAGCCCGGAGCCCCGCAGCAAGTCCTGGGGGTGGGATGTGGGCAGGGTCACTTCGGGCGGCACGAGCACCCCAGTCCCACGCTGAGATCCCGAAGGCCCGCCCCAAAGGGGACAGGTGCACGGCGCAGGACCCCAATTCCGCCAGCAGAAACTCCAGCCCGGGGATCAGGACGACAAGGTAGCTGCCTGGCGCACCTCACCTTCTGCAGCACCGCTGGCCACGAGCAGACAGGCTGGCCTGCTGGGCAGTCGCTCGGACGCCATGGTCGCGGGCTGAGCTCTTCCACGCCCCGGGACGTGCGCCGGGGCGGGGCGCGCACAGTTGAGACGCGCGGGGGCGGGGCCGTGAGCGGCAAGGCGCATGCGCCCGGATCCACGGCGCTGCTAGCTCCGCGGGTCTAGAAGATCTTCACGGTACGTGTCCTGCACCCCTACCTGTGGACCGAGCCCGGCTGAACACGCCCGGGAGCAAAGGCCCTCCAGGGTCGACGCGGTGAGGAGCGCGGAGGCGGCTAGTGCAGTGGGCCGTTCCTCAGCAGCACAGTTAAGACCACAAGGAAGCCCTGGGGACTGTGGAGGCGTCACTTTTAAAAAAATATTTTACTTATTTATTTGAGAGAGAGAATGGGCGCGCCAGGGCCTCCAGCTACTGCAAACCAACTCCAGATGCATGCGCCCCCTTGTGCATCTGGCTTACGTGGGTCCTGGGGAATTGAACCTGGGTCCTTTGGCTTTGCAGGCAAACGTCTTAACGGCTAAGCCATCTCTTCATCCCAGACATCATTTCTTGAAATGGAGACACCTCAAGGGTGCAGTGTAGAAGTTGTCAGGGCCAGGCTGCACTTGAAATGATTGTTCTTTACATTGTGCTGGCATTGGGGTGCCCACGAAGAGGTAGGTGGTCATCCTGTAGGCCCGTGTGCTTTAACTCAGGAGCTGAGAAAGTGAAGGAAGATGGAGGCGTGATGGTGGTGGCCCCATCCTTGGGCTCCCTGTTGCCTATGCTCTAACTAAGAAAACTTTGTAGTAATTGGGACAGCCAGAGGCTTGACACTGAGCCTGCCTGGTATGCTATAGCTACTGGCCTCTGCCAGACCAAAGGAGGAGCTCCTGATCTCCAGAGGCCCTCTCAGGAAGGTCCCCCCTTGCCCAGTAAGCATGGAGCTGAGAGTTCCTGGCAAGGCCTGGGAAGAGGAGAAGATGAGTCGTGCTTGGAGTCCAGGGATGAGTGCTGACTGGGCAAGGATACTTGGTGAACCATAGACCTGAAGTCAGACCACTGGCCGAGGTCTTCATCTCTCCCACAAGTGTTCATCGGTGCAAATCACACATAGAAGCTACAGGGACCATGTTGGCTTGGGCTGAAGGGTCCACCTGCTCACCAGCCCCACCTGTGTGCTATGGTCAAGGTATCCCATTTGTCATACACCAGCTGTGGCAGAGACAGCCACAGGCCGGAGGACACAGCTGTGAGGACCTGAGTTTCCAGGAGGCCTCCCTTCTGGTGTGGCCCCACCACACCTCAAACATTGGGGCTCCTTAAGTGTTGTCCTTTAGCTCTCTGGAGGAAGGGAGAGGAAGCTAAAGCATCAGTTTTGACATGGATAGTCCAATTGATATGGACGGTGTGCCCCCAAGAGTGGTGGTGTACAATTGAGGCATGATTGCTGCTACTTGATCCATACAGCTAGTGGGCACACAGACCTGAGCACAGGACCTCTGTCCAGGACAGTGATTTTGTGTGTGAATGGTCGTCAGGGTCCACGTGGAATTCAGTGTCCAGGTCTGCACAGAGACAGGTTTGACAGAAGGGCAGCGGCTGGCCAGGAGCTACACTGACGTTCTGAGACTGGCCTCCCCTGGTCTCTTTTTGTGGTCAGTGGTGAAGACACAAGGCCCCATCATGTTGGCTGGAGTTGGGCCCTGTGATGGATTATAATGAATGTCTGTTTGTCAGGACCTAGAATCACCTAAGGAATGAGTCTGTGCTGCGCATGCCTGTGAGGAATTATCTTGATTAAGTTAGTTGAGATCAGAAGACCCATTAGGGTGCCACACACCCTATGTGTGTGTGGCACCATTCCATGGGGAGTGGGACTGTACACCAGGTGTACGGGGCTGAGCTTATTTCTGAGACCTCCCCAGTGGTGATGTCTAAAGTTCTGATTGTGAGGCTTACACCTCTTGTGCCCAGACAGGGCATTCTGGGACATCAGATCTATCTCAGATGGCAGAGGAAGAGGAGGCTTGGGGGCTGGGTACCAGGGCTCTGCTTTAGGAGGTACAATACCTTTGAAGCTAAGATCTGCCTCTGTTTGCAGACCCCATGCTGCTGGAACTCACGGATTGAAGGGCAAGTGGTACATCAAGGGAGAGGTATGCTGGTTTTGTTCCCATCTCTAGAACCTGCTCTTGCTGGAATGCAGAGATTGTTACTGGGGGACTTAGGCCTTATTTGGCTGACCTGTGCTCTAGGCTCTCCAGCCTCCTATCACACCTGCTCCCTTTCTTTTTTGCTTATATTTATTTACTTTTTAAAATATGGAACACTTCACGAATTTGCGTATCATCCTTGCTCAGAGACCGTGCTCATCTTCTCTGTATTGTTCCAATTTTAGTATATGTGCTGCCTAAGCGAGCACCCTGCTCCCTTTTCTTTGTGACTCCTCTGTTTCAGAGCTGACCTGAGCCTTTTTCAGGTGCCCTTGTGCTGACCACTCCTCCCTCCGCATGATCTGCTGGAGCTCCCCTCTCTATCAAATTCCCAATTGTTTGCCAGGGCGTGGTGGCGCACGCCTTTAATCCCAGCACTTGGGAGGCAGAGGTAGGAGGATTGCCATGAGTTTGAGGCCAGCCTGAAACTACATAGTGAGTTCCAGGTCAGCCTGGGCTAGAGTGAGACCCTACCTCGAAAAAAATAAAATAAAAAAAATCCCAACTGTCTCAACGCCTGGGGGCACCAGCAGCAGCATCTGCCCAGTGCTGAGAATCTCCCCACATAATGGTGCCCTCTATTAGCACAGGTGACGATCAGGTGGACTTCAGGTGTAGTAACTGGACATTGAGAAGCATGAGGTTCTTTTGGGATTGGGAGGAGGTCATAGACAAGTTTTGCCATGTAAATAGTCCTGGGGTGGAGGGTGAGGAGCTGCCTGAAGATCAGAGGAAGCCCTCTACCCAGCCATGTTCAGTCATTCCCTTGACCAAGTGGGCTGGGTAGAGTCTGGAAATTCAGCCCCCAAGCACCCATGAGTCATGCAGACCCTGCAAGCAGAGGGCAGCCAGTGACAACCCTACTGTGAGGGACTAAGGGTGGGAAGTTGCCTTCACTTGAGATGAGATGTCTGCAGACCAGTGAGGACACTGGAGCAGATGTCTACTGTCCATCCCTCCCGACTGGCCAGAAGGTGTCTGACATGTGGGCAAGGGGGACATTTGCAATCTGGAATGGGGTGATTTGTTTTTGTTTTTTTTTGTTTTGTCTCAAGGTAGGGTTTCGCTCTAGCCCAGGCTGACCTGGAATTCACTATGTAGTCTCAGGGTGGCCTTGAACTCACAGTGATTCTCCCGCCTCTGCCTCCCGAGTGCTGGAATTAAAGGCATGCACCACCATGCCCGGTGAATGGGGTGATTTGATCAAGAGGCAGACACAGTGTGAACGAATAGCCAGGGAGGGGATGGGAAAGGACAGGTCAAGAGTGGAGCAGGGAGCCCTACCACACCTGCCTGTCTCCAGACCATGTCACCAACTTTCACCTGTGCTGAATTGCTTTCTCCCTTCTAGAATTGTGGAGCCCAAAATAAAACCAAAAAAGAAAGAAATCCAATCCAAAACAAAGCCAAAAAAAAAAAAATCAGGGCTGGAGAGATGGCTTAGCTGTTAAGGTGCTTAGTGGTTAAGGCACTTGCCTACAAAGCCAAAGGATCCTGTTTGACTCTCCGGGACCTACATAAGCCAGATGCACAAGGGGGCGCATGCATCTGGAGTTCATTTGCAGTGGATGGAGGCCCTGGCACACCCATTCTCTCTCAAATAAATTTTAAAAATATATTTTCAAAAAGTCAAGCAAGCCGGGCGTGGTGGCGCACGCCTTTAATCCTAGCACTTGAGAGGCAGAGGTAGGAGGATCGCCAAGAGTTCGAGGCCACCCTGAGACTACATAGTTCATTCCAGGTCAGCCTGGACCAGAGTGAGACCCTACCTCGAAAAAAGAAGAGGCCGGGCGTGGTGGCGCACCTACAGAGGTAGGAGGATCGCCGAGAGTTCGAGGCCACCCTGAGACTACATAGTTAATTCCAGGTCAGCCTGGACTAGAAAAAACCAAAAAAAAAAAAAAAAAAGAAAAAAAAGAAGAAAAAAAAGTCAAGCAGCAACTTTTTTTTTTTTCAAGGTAGGGTCTCACTCTAGCTCAGGCTGACCTGGAATTCACTATGTAATCTCAGGGTGGCCTCGAACTTGTGGCGATCCTCCTTCCTCTGCCTCCCTAGTGCTGGGATTAAAGGCATGTGCCACCATGCCTGGTGCTTTTTTCTTTTTTAAAAAATATATTATTTGGGGGTGGAGAGATGATTTAGCAGTTAAGGCACTTGCCTGCAAAGCTAAAGAACCCAGGTTCAATTCCCCAGAACCCACATAAGCCAGATGCACAAGGTGGTACATGCATCTGGGCTGGTTGGAGGCCCTGGCATGCCCATTCTCTATCTTTCAAATAAATAAAAATAAAATATTTTATTTGGGCTGGAAAGATGGCTCAGCAATTAAAGCACTTGCCTGCAGAGCCTGATGAGCTGGGTTCAATTCTCCAGTACCCACATAAGCCATATGCACAAAGTGGCACATGCATCTGGAGTTTGTTTGCAGTGGCTAAAGGCCCTAGCATGCCCATTCTCTCTGTCTCTCTTCACTCTTTCTCTCTCTGCTTACAAATAAATAAAAATATAAATTTATTTATTTGAGAGAGGGAGAGGCAGATAGAACAAAAGGGGTGTCATGACAGGGCCTCCTAACCATTGCAAATGAACTCCAGATACATGCCCCACATTGTGCATCTGGCTTTATGTGGGTACTGGGGAATCGAACTTCTGTCCTTTGGCTTTGTACCTTAACTGCTAACAGCCATGCTTGGCTTGTTTTTGTTTTTTGTTTTTGTTTGTTTTTTGACCAAAGAATAAGAGAAGCCTGAGACATAGCTATGACCTGCCTCTCAATCCCAACAGTGGAAGGTCATAGACTCTTGAGTGGGTTAAGAAGAATGAAAGGAGATAAGTTAGTTGGGGATATCTAGTCATGGTGGAACTGTCTTTTCCTCTTTTTTCTCCCCTTTGGAGGTAGGGTCTCACTCTAGCCTAGGCTGATCTGGGACTTCAGAGTGGCCTTGAACTCCTAAGTGCTGAGGCTAAAGGCAAGCACCAGTTTCCATCTGTCTTTTTTTGGGAGTTGCTGGGTTGTCATTTACCATGGCATGAGAGAAATGTACTACAGTTACATGGTAATGAGCGTAAAGGTGAGTGACTGGTCAACATGCCTCTTGCTGCAACTGAAGCCTGTTTTTATCCTGGGGGCTGAGTAGGCAGCTGGCCAACTTCCTTATTTCTAGGGTGCAGAAAGCATGGCTAGTATACTGGGAGCCATGTGATAGAAAGAATACCAATAAGAACTTTATTTATTTATTTTTGGTTTTTCGAGGTAGGTTCTCACTCTAGCTCAGGCTGACCTGAAATTTACTGTGAAGTCTCAGGGTGGTCTCAAACTCATGGCGATCCTCCTACCTCTGCCTCCCGAGTACTGGGATTAAAGGTGTGTGCCACCCGCCTGGCACCAATAAGCACTTTATTTGAAAGAGACAGAGAGAATGGGTGTGTCAGGGCCTCCAGCCACTGCAGTTGAACTCCAGATGCATGCGCCTCCTTGCACATCTGGCTTATGTGGGTACTGGAGAATTGAATCTGGGTCCTTAGGCTTTGCAGTCAGTTACCCTAACTGCTAAGCCATCTCTCCAGCTCTCTTTTTTTTTTTTTTTTTTTTTTTTCAGTTTTCACTCTAAGGCTGACCTGGAATTAACTATGTAGTCTCATCTCTCCAGATCCTTCTCTCTTTTTTTTTTATTGTTTTTTTTGTTGTTTTTTTTTGTTGTTTTTTTTTTTTTTTTTTTTTTTTTTTTTTTGGTTTTGCGAGGTAGGGTCTCACTCTGGTCCAGGCTGACCTGGAATTAACTATGTAGTCTCAGGGTGGCCTCGAACTCTTGGTGATCTTCCTACCTCTGCCTCCCGAGTGCTGGGATTAAAGGCGTGCGCCACCACGCCCGGCTATTTTTTTATTTTTTTGAGGTAAGGTCTCACTCTAGCCCAGGCTGTCCTGGAATTCACTATGTAGTCTCAGGGTGGCCTCGAACTCTTGGCGATCCTCCTACCTCTGCCTCCCAAGTGCTGGGATTAAAGGCGTGCGCCACCACGCCCGGCTTTATTGTTTGTTTTTTTCAAGGTAGGATCTCACTATGGCCCAGACTAACCTGGAACTCACTCTAGTTCCAGGCTGGCCTTGAACCCTTTTTTTTAGGAGGGGGGGGTTTGAGGTAGGGTCTCACTCTAGCTCACTTTAATTATTATTTTTTATTTTGGTTTTTCAAGGTAGAGTTTCACTGTAGTCCAGGCTGACCTGGAATTCACTCTGTAGTCTCAGGGTGGCCTTGAACTCACATGATCCTCCTACCTCTGCTTCCCAAGTGCTGGGATTAAAGGCGTGCACTACCATGCCCCGCTCACTTTTTTATTTTTGAAACAGAGTTTCATGTAGCCCAGACTGGCTACTACACCTATGTAGCAGATGACCTTGAACTCTTGATCCTTCTGCCTCTGCTTCCTGTGTGCTGGGGTTATAGGTGTGTGCCACCATTCTCTGCCCAAATTAACACTTTAGACAGGCTAGGTTATTATGTAACTGTTCTGGCAGGAAAGGAGATACTCTAAATTAAACACTAATGCCCCTCCCTTTGGCGAAGAGATTGTTGAAGCAATGGTCCCCAATGCATTGGAATTCCCCCAGTAATATCATGCTGGGACAAGAAAAGGCTGAAGCCCTGGTGCCAGCCAGAGGAGGAACTTGTCTCCCAGAAAGAGATTTCATACTGGGCTGACAAATTGTCAGAGCACCTTGCAAGAAAGACTAGGCAGAACCACGTCTTGACTAGGACTGCATGGTTAGAAAGTGCAGTGTTAAGCTCTTGCCTTAAACTTCGTGTTAGGACCTGAAGATGGACTTGGGAGCTGATGAACTCCTTTATTTATTCCTCTTCCCAGTGTTAGCACACTGAATAAATCTCTTTTCTCTACTATTCATAATTCTTTGTCTCTTATTGACATATTGGGGACTGGAGGCTGAGCCTAGCTTGTTGGGAGTGCCAGAGCCCAGGCCTTGATCCTAAAATTTCAGCAACAACTAGTTTGGCAAAGCTGTTAACTCAAAACACAGCTCTCACTTCAAAGGGAATAAGAGATGATTTATTCTGAGCCAAATATGAGTGATCATGTCCCCAGGAATACCAATCACATTGCTCCAAAATCACATGTTCCAATGTGAAAGTGGTTACATGAACTTTTTTCTTTTTGTTGTTTTGTTTTGATTTTTTGTTTTTGGTTTTTCAAAGTAGGGTCTATCTCTAGCCCAGGCTGGCCTGTAATTTACTACACAGTCTCAGGCTGGCCTCAAACAGACAGTACTGGGTTTGATTGAAGGCATGTGCCACCACACCCAATTCTACATGAACCTTTTTTTTTTTTGAGGTAGGGTCTCACTGTAGCTCAGGCTGACCTGGAATTCACTATGTAGTCTCAGGGTGTCCTCGAACTCACAGCAATCCTCCTACCTCTGCCTCCCGAGTGCTGGGATTAAAGGCGTGCGCCACCACGCCCGGCTCTACATGAACTTTTTAAGAACAGTTTGTATTTATGTATATGTGTATGTGGACATGCACAGAGATCGCAGGAATTGTCTGTGCTCTGCCTTCTTTAAGACAGGGTCTTGCTGCTGCAAGCAAGTCGGGCCCATGAGCAGCTTTTTCGTGGGTGCTGGGGAATTGAACCTGCGCCAGCAAGTGTTGCAAGTGAGCATCTTTAACCACTGAGCTATCCTCCCAGTCCTGTATATACACACACATATATATCCTGTACACACACATACACACACATACACACACACACACATTTTGGTTTTTGGAGGTAGGGTTTCACTCTAACTCAGGCTGACCTGGAATTCACTATGTAGTCTCAGGGCAGCCTCAAACTTTCAGCGATCCTCTTACCTCTGCCTCCCAAGTGCTGGGATTAAAGGCGTGCGCCATCACACCTGGCCACTTTTTTTGGTTTTTCAAGGTAGGGTCTTGCTCTAGCCCTGGAATTCACTATATAGTCTCAGGGTGGCCTTGAACTCATGGTGATCCTTCTACCTCTGCCTCCCAAGTGCTGGGACTGAAGATGTGACCCAGTACACCCAGCTAAACTTCGAGCGTGTGTGTTTCTGATTTTTTGAGATAGGGTCTTACTCTAGCCCAGACTGACCTGGAATTCACTGTGTAGTCCCGGGCTGGCCTCAAACTGACAGCAATCCTCCTACCTCAGCCGCTCGAGTGCTGGAATTAAAGTTGTATGCCACTATGCCTGACTCCTATATGAACTTTTTTTTGTTTGTTTTTTGAGGTAGGGTCTCACTCTAGTCCAGGCTGAACTGGAATTCAGTATGTAGTCTCAGGGTAGCCTCGAACTCACACTGATCCACCTCTGCCTCCCAAATGCTAGGATTAAAGGCGTGCCCCACCACGCCTGGCTGTCCTGTATGAACTTTTTTTTTTTTTTTTCGAGGTAGGGTCTCACTCTGGCCCAGGCTGACCTGGAATTCACTATGTAGTCTCAGGGTGGCCTCAAACTCACGGCGATCCTCCTACCTCTGCCTCCCGAGTGCTGGGATTAAAGGCGTGTGCCACCACGCCTGGCTTTTCTGTATGAACTTTTAATAGTCACAGAACAAAAACCATGAATTATGACATTTGCCAATTACATTGGTGGGGATATCAGGTGAGTTATATAGTAAAGCAGAAAATTTCTGCTGTAGGTTTTTCCTTGTGCCAGTATGACATGCTTAGCTTTTGTGTTGGTGGAAGCTGGGCACCTGCTAAATTATACATTGGAAAGGTTTGCCTGATAGTCGAAAGGATGTTAGGTCAGACACAGAAGGCAATGAATAGCTATTTAGGCCAGGTATGGTGGCACACGCCTTTAATCTCAGCACTCAGGGAGGCAGAGGTAGGAGGATCGCCGTGAGTTTGAGGCCACCCTGAGACTACATAATGAATTCCAGGTCAGCCTGAACTAGAGTAAGACCCTATCTCAAAAGAAAAGAAAAAAAAAAAGCTATTTTAGAGGACTAAAGATGCTCCAGGGTAATTTGGTTCTGTATCAGCAACATTCTACCTCCATAATTTGGGAAGTTCGAATTTTTTTTTTTTTTTTTTTTTTGAGATAGGGTCTTGCTCTAGCCCAGTTTTACCTGGAATTCACTATGGGATTAAAGGTGTGCCCCACCAAGCCTGGCTTGTTTTGATTTTTTTGAGGCAGGTCTCACTGTAGCCCAGGCTGACCATGAACTCACTCTATAGCTGAGGCTGGCCTCAAGCTCATGGCTGTCTTCCTACCTCACTCTCCCAAGTGCTGGGATTAAAGGCACAGCCCATCATGCTGTTTGTAGACTCTTCAACAAGGATTCTGGGAGCTTCAGTTCCCAGGGCTAAGAAAACTTGGTCTTTCTTTCCACCTGTCCCCAATTCCCCATCCACATGCGGGGAGGGCTGGGAGGTGATCAGTCACACCAAGAAGGCATTCTAAGAGAGGGGGTCCCAAACAGAACCTGCACATGCTTGATGGGAGGGGTGCTAGAGAGGAAACCAGTAAGTACCCCTTACACATTTGCTCATGTGCACACCCGTGCCCAGCTCTGGCAGTATCCTGCAGAAAGTCCTTGTGTGTCCCTGGACAGATGGACCCCCTCCGCATGCTGGTGTTGGTGCTCAGAAGCAAAACCAAAGGTGAGGGCTCTCACAAGGCCCTGGAGCACTGTGGGGTCGTAGCCTTGAAATGAGCATCAGGTTAGAAGCTGCTTTTGCTAAAAGCAAAGAAAGGAAAAGCACTCCTCACTTGGGCCTACAAGGTGATGGGAGTGGTTTGACTGTAAAACGTCCCCTATAGCCTTAATGTGTTTCTGATTAAGGCTCATATTTAATCCCCAGCTGGTGGAGCCTCTGGGAGGCGAACCTAGTTGCAGGAGGTATGTCACTGAGGGCAGGCCTTGGGATTTTTGTTTGTTGTTTGTTTTAAGGTAGGATCTTGCTCTAGGCCCAGGCTGACCTGGAATTCACTATGTAGTCTCAGGATGACCTTGAGCTAACAGTGATCCTCCTACCTCTGCCTCCCAAGTACTGGGTTTAAAGGCATACCCCACCACACCCAGTGGGATTTTTTTTATTTTTATTTTATTTATTCATTTACTAACAGAGAGACGCAGACAGAGGGACAGAGAAATTGAGTATGGACACACCAGAGCCTCTAGTCACTGCAAATGAACTCCAGGTGCATGTGTCCCTTTGTGCATCTGGCTTACGTGGGTCCTGGGGAATTGAATGCCTTAACCATTGAGCCACCTCTCCAGCCCCTGGCCTTGGGATTTTATAGTCTATCCCTGCCTTCCAGTACAAGCAAGCTAGCTCAGTCTTCCTGCTTCCTCCCACCTGACGTGACAAGATGTGATGCCCTGCCGTCTGTTGTTGCTGTCCCCATTAGGATGAAATTTCCCCTCAAAACTGTAAGCCAAAATAAACCCTTTATGAAATAAAGCTGTTTCTGGTTGGATGTTTTATCCCAGAGAAGAGCAGGTTATTGCCATAGTGATTAAACACAGGATGAGAGCACGCTACCTCTACCTTCATTTTGTATTTGTCTCCTTTGTTTTGGGTCCCCTGCTTCCCTCTGCCAGCCAGCATGTTAATCACTCGAGGAGTGTCTAACTGATCTTAGCCCTTCGAGGGTGAAGGCCCAGAGATAAGTCATTTTCCTAAGCCTGCAGTCAAGTCACTTTGGATTCCAGGAATAACAGAACCTCACAGGATAGGATTCCTCACAGAGGTAGGAGGATCACCCTGAGAAAAGACTACATAATGAATGAATTACAAATCAGCCTGTGCTAAAGCAAGATCCTATCTCAAAAAAAAAAAAAAAAAAAGTAAAAGGAAGGAAGGAAGCCAGCCAGATACTTGGGAGGCAGAGGTTGGAGGATCGCCATGAGTTCAAGGCCACCCTGAGACTACATACTGAATTCCAGGTCAGCCTGTGCTAGAGTGAAACCCTATCTTGAAAAGAAAAGGAAAACAAAGAAAAGAAAAGAGAAAAGAAAAAGAACAGAAAGGAAAGAAAAAGTTGGGCATGGTGGCACACGCCTTTAATCCCAGCACTCCAGAAGCTGAAGTAAGAGGATAACTGTTCAAGGCCATCTTGAGACTAATTCCAGGTCATCCAGGACTACAGCAAGACCCTAGCTTGAAAAAACAAACAAAAAAAATGAAGCCAAGCATGTTGGCATATGCCTTTAATCCCAGCACTCAGGAGACAGAGGTAGGTGGATCACCATGAGTTCAAGACCACCCTGAGACTACATAGTGAATTCCAGGTCAGCCTGGGCTAGAGTGAGCCCTACTTCAAAAAAAACAAAAACAGAAAAATGAAGAAAGGATCTTTACAAAGTGATATGAAGCTGTAGTCACTGGTAGCAAGTGCAGGTTCCAACAGACTGTTTTTAGAAGTGCCAAAAGAACATGGCATCTCAAGTGGGGCAGCATGGGGCTTGACTATTCACTGAGGCTGGAGGCCGTTAGGGCTCTGGTTGGATAGAAACACTTTAAGAGCCTGTCTGACTGTGCACACACAGTACTCAGCTGATCAAGTGTGAGCCCATTCCAAGATTGTTGCACTAGATAACAATATCATCTAACCAAGATTCTAAAGTTGCCAACACTTAAACAAGCTAAGTGTATTTTAACAGAGAATCAATAAAGAAGTAAATGGGTAGCCGGGCGTGGTGGCGCACGCCTTTAATCCCAGCACTCGGGAGGCAGAGGTAGGAGGATCGCCATGAGTTCAAGGCCACCCTGAGACTACATAGTTAATTCCAGGTCAGCCTGGGCTAGAGTGAAACCCTACCTCGAAAAAACAAAAAAAAAAAAAAAAAAAAAAAAAAGTAAATGGGCTGGGGAGACTGATGGTGTAGTGGTTAGGGCCACTTGGTTGCAAAGCCTGCCAAGCCAGGGTTCAATTCCGTGAGACCCACAGAAAGCTAGGTCACAAGAAGTGGCACATACTTCTGGATTTGGTTTGCAGTGGAAAGAGGCCCTGGCATGCCCATCCTCTCTGCCTGCAAATAAATAAAATTATTATTATTTTTGGGGGGTTTTTTGAGGTAGGGTCTTTCTGTAGCCCATGCTGACCTGGGATTCACTCTGTATTCTCAGGGTAGCCTCAAACTCACAGCGATCCTCCTACCTCTGCCTCTGGAGTGCTGGGATTAAAGGTGTGCGCCACCACACCCAGCAAATGCACTATTTATTTATTTATTTATTTATTTATTTATTTATTTATTTTATTTATTTATTTATTTATTTATTTTCTCAGGTTTTGCAAGGATCCTCCTCTCTGCCTCTGGAGTGCAGGGATTACCTGGAATTAACAATGTAGTCTCAGGGCAATGGCCTTGAACTCTCGCCTTCCTCCCAGCACTCGGGAGGCTGAGGTAGGAGGATCCCGAGTGCTGGGATTAGACTACATAGTGAATTCCAGGCCCTGGACAAAGTGAGACCCTAGTTAAAAAAAAAAAAAAAAAAAAAAAAAAAAAAAAAGCAAATTATGTGGGAGAAATGATGTCAGCATCAGGGGGCCAAAGTAACCCTTGTGAAGGATGTGGTAGACTCTTCACAGCCATCTCCACTACCTCCCAAATGCCCAAGTTCAATAAAGTACCTTAAAGCACTTGTCTGTTTTAAGGTAGTAACCATAGGGTGGACAAATTAGGGGACTGGAGAGCCAGAGGAGGGGGCAAGTGTGGGACAAGTGAGCTGGAGGAGGCCGTATGCACAGCTGATCCCCAGCACTCTGCCCTTCTGGAGGGCCTGGTGTAGAAAGGTGGCCTCCTTGACTTGGGGAAGACAGTTTGTGCAGGCAGTTGGCACAGGGAGCCCAGGAGGGGTGGTCTGGCCAAGGGCATAGGGTCCATTTGAGGTGTCTTTACTCTGTTGGGGTTGTCTAGAGTTGCCTGGGATGGTGGGGGGGGGCAGCTGCTGCTCTGGGGAGGGTGAATACCAAGAGGCTGTATGGGAAAGACTGTGTCCCTACTCAGCTCAAAGAAGGCCTATGGGTGGCTGTCAGATAGCTCTCACCTTCCCAGCTGCTCCCTAAGGTGAGGTGGAGGGGTCCAGGAGTGGGTCCTGCACCCTATAGCCCTCTCCGCACCAGGTGCACTCTTAGCTGGGACCATGGGCAACCCCTACCTGTTGGGCAGCAGCTCAGAAAGTTGTGGGAGACAGAGGGTCCTTCCCAGCTGGCAAGGTCTGCCTGAAGAATGAAGCCTCCTGTCCTCTGAACACTGGGCTAGCTGCTCAGGCCTAGGGGGCTCACCCTGCAGCCCCTGGGTGTCCTTTTGGTCTTAGGTTCCCAAGGAGGTTAGAGCACCTGGGATGGGGCAGGGGTCCAGGTAGGGTCCAGAAGCAGAGCTTGAAGGGATACTTGGGACTTCCTCCTACCCATTCCCTGGAAAGCCCAGGGTGTGAGTGAATCTCTGTGCTCCCCATGCCCCAGTAGGAAGTCTCTGCCCCTCTCAGTCGCACACAGGTGAGGACACCAGCCCAGCCTTTAGACAACAGAGTTTATTTCAGACTCAACCTCCACTTGGGCCTAGGGTTCCTGCAGCCACTGGCCAGGTGATAGCAATGTTCTCTTAGTGCCCACTGCCACTGTCTGGAAGCCTGCCCACTGCTACCTCACCAAGGGGCAAACCAGGAACAGATGCGCTATGGGGTGGCCTGCGCAGCGGGTTTTCCTGCAGGCAGTGGGTGATGGGTGATAGCCACCCACCGGGCGGTTCTACTCTACCTGTGTTATTGCATTTATACGCTTGTTAGAGGGTGCTGGGTGCAGGCAGGAGGGGCAGTCTGTTGGGGGGGGTTGGGCAGATACAGCTGTGGCGTAGATCTTCCCCTGCATCGCTACCATCCTTTCAGCCACCTCCAGGACAACTGCTGCTCTGGGCAGGAAGTGCATTGATCTCAGCCTTAGGGGCTCTCCTAGGGCACAAGCTGGAAAAAAGGAACTTGGTGGGGGGGGGGGACCTCCCAAGTTCACCTAACCAGGGCAGGGATGGTGGGGTGGAGGTAGCTCTGTAGATATGACTGCCCGCCTCATCAGTACCCCCTCCAGCTTCACAAAAAGAGCAGGAATGGGAGAAACAGCTGCACCCTTTAATGTCCCCACGAGGGTCACCCCATTCCACTACCTGTCTTTCAGAGGCCAGCCCATCAGGTGACCACACCCAGGGTCTTTTCCTTCTTTGCTGTTCCCAGCCACCTGGTCCAGGCCAAGCCGGCTGCTCCATGCTGTAGCTCCACCTGCCCAGCCCTGCAAATCACAAGGCTGGGATCCTGCCCCAGAGCTTGGGAGGAGGCATACTGGGGTTGGCAGAGGTGGGCTCATTGTCACTCTCCTGCTGCGTGGATGTGTGTGCTATACGTGTATATCTATGTGTGTGTATGTGTGATGTATGTGTATATAGATAATTATCTATGTTCTTGCATGCACTAGATTCTCGGGTCTGTACAATAAATGGCTCTGTGCCCCCACCTAGACAGGAGGGATCATTTTTTCCGGGCTAGGAAGGCCACACCAAGAATCAGGGCCATGGTTGCCACAGCCACACCCCCAGCCACCAGCAGGGGGGTCAAGTTCTCGCAGGGCCAGGGACCTCGACCCCCTGGGCCCCCGGTGTTGGACTCGTCCTCCTCTGCCCCATCCCCAGGACCCTTGGGCTCTGTGGTTGCATCAGGACTGCTGGGGGCCACCGGGACTGTGGGGGCTGGTTTCAGGTTGCTGTGGTTGTTGAGAAGTGCGGGGTCTGCCTTGGCGGGTGTCTTCTTGGCAGGGGCTGGCACAGGGGCTGATGGCTGCTCTTGCTTCTCTGCTTGGGTGTCCTTCTTCACAGGCTTGGTCAAGGGGGCTTTTCCATCAGCAGCCAAGGTGGCCTTGGCCTCAGCTGTAGCCGGGGGCACCTTGGTGTCTGGTTTGGGGCTGCTGGCCGACTTTCCCCGAGACTCCATAGTGGGTGGTGCTGACAGCTGGTTTGGGTGTGTGTGACAGGCAGGAGGCTGGACCACAGTGTCTCAGGACAGCTCACCCCTGAGCATTATATGGGTCTGGAGGGAGACACAAGTGAGCCCCTCCTGAACACCCACTAACCACATACCTCACGGAGAAACCCATCCCTGACTCCCCAGGTACCCCAGCCCAGGATCCTATGGGTTCAGTCCCACCTCTTTGAGGCTTGGCCTCTTCAGGAGAGACCCCTTCGGCCACAGAGGCTGGGCCTGGGCTCAAGGAAAGGAGGGCAGAAACCATGGTGAGCCCTGACAAGAACAGTTTGTTGCTGTTTGACAGATAGGGAGGGGATGCTGAGGGACCTTGTGCTGCAGCTTGGCCAGAGTCCAAGCAGAGGAGGTTGCAGGACACAGCAGGAGCCCAAGGGTCTGCTCTCAGGTGTCTGTCAGCGTGGCAAGGAGGTCTAGGTCACCAGGACCCCATAAAGACCAGAAGTGATAAAATGGAATTAGACCAGCCTCTGGTTAGCCATCTGCCCCACCCAGCTCAGCTATAATGACCTCTCCCCAATACCAACCTCACCTTCATCCAGCTCAAGGGCAGGAAGTCCTTGTTTGAGCTCAAAGCTATGTTCTGAGGGCAAAGAGGGAGGGTCTCAGGCAGGAGCTTAGAGTGGGCCTTGCGTGGGTCAGGGCAGATGATGACCTCTGGGCAGTAGGAAAGGCCTCAGCCGGATTCTCTGTTCTGGCTTGGGAAGAAGACTGAGGCCTGGCCACTCTGCACCATAGTGGGTGCTGCCTGGAAGACCCAAGGCCACCTGTCTGCCTCCACCCTGGAAGGACAAACATCCCAAGAAAGGGGAAGCCACTCTGGGATGCTAGAGCTCAGGCTCCTCACCCCCTGCCAGGTGCAGTGACCTCACCGAAGGTCACCTGAAGGTCACCGTGTGATGGTGATGTCCCCGAGAAAGGCCTAGCTACTGCCCACCTCCCAAGAAACCCTGGCCTCTTCTCCACATCTGCGGTTCTGCAGAGGGCCCAGCCAGTAGGTATCAAGTTTAAAGGGGCAGGAAGTCTGGGCCCCTAGTTATTTCTGGCTTTCACTTACATCCCCTCTATACACCCCAGCCCCCACCAGCTCTTTCACCTCCTGAGAGCCACTGAGCCTGGGAGAGCAAGGTGCCTACACGCAACTCCATGACCTTCAAGGCCAGGGAACCATGACATAGCCACAAAACCCAGGGTCCCCTGTCCCTGCCCACCCTCGGCAGGGCCCGCTGCCTTACACCTTCCGTCGGGCCTCCAGCTCGGTGCTGCGCACTCCCTCCGCGGGATGACAGCAGGCAGCGGCTGCAGACGCCAAAGAGCACTCAGGAGTTTCCCACAATGCACTGCTCCGGGCCAAGATGCAAGGACCTACTGCGGCTGCGTCAGAGGAGCCACGCCCGCCCCACCCCGCTGGGAATCCCCGGATGGGGGTGGGGTTCCCCTTGCCTGGGCCCACTATTGATCTCTATGGAGGTAGCTAGGCTGTCCTCTGGTACCCCATTCGGACTGCAGGACTAGGCAGATTAGCCCCGCCCCACCTCCAGATTTCACCTGGCCAATTAAAGTCTACGGGGGAGGGGCAACCCTGGGAGGAGATCCTCCGTGCCCTACAGAACAGACACCCCGAGAACAAGCATCTACTTAGAATATTTATTTATCTTCGTACATGACAAGACACAAAAAGTTACAACTTCTTAAAACTCTTCAAAAGAAAAAATATAATTCTGTAAGCAACCAACAGCAGCAGCTTTCAAGGTACAGACATGATGGGAGGGGCGGCTCCCAGGAGCAACCGTGAACTGGGGGCCCAGATATGAGCCCCAGGTAGTGTCACTGGGAAGGGGCCTCCACGGAGGGGGGCCAGGCTTAGGGGACACAGCACCAGCACTTCAGAGTCAATCACCAACACAATCACATGGCCGGGAGGCAGGGGGCGGTGCCTGCCTCAATTCACAATACACTAAGGTCCAGGGCTGGGGGTGGGGGGCTCTGGGAGGCCTGGAGCACTCACAGAGCAAGTAACCCCAGGATCCATGCTGACCCTCATGTCTGCCTTCCCCTCCCCCGCCCCCCGGGGCAATCCCAACCCCGGGGTGAGGGTATCAGAAGAGAGGCCAAGCTGGACTAAATTCTTGGGAAGGGTCAATAGAGGGCCTGGGACACACACAGGTACACACAGTGCCTAGCCTCATGGGAGGGGCAGCAGTACTCACAGCCCCATCCCTATGTAGCATGGCCAGCCGATGGCTAGGGGACACACCTTCCCCCACCAAAGGTGCACACAGACCTCACAAAACTTGGGTTCTGTTTGAGGTGGGGGCCCAAGGATCCAACAGAAGACCCCAGAGTATGTTTGTAGGTGCCCTTGGAATCTGAACTGGGTGTGTGTTACCACCCCCCACCCCACCCCCAGCCTGGGAATCCTAGCCTAACATAGGGGCAGGACACCCCAGTCCTCTTGTAAGGCTGACTGGGGAGGCAGAGTGCGGTCCTGGCCAAGGCGAGAAGAGCAGCAGGGGTGGATGGACTGATGGACGGAGGACAGGCAGAGCCACGTGGGCACAGCAGATTCAATAAATAATTTTTTGGGGGGTCCCCTTTGTAGACTAGGAGAGCCTCAGAGACAGAAGCCAGTGAGCTTGGGGTGTAGGGGCTGCCTGCCCAGTACAGGCCTGAGGACCCCAGCCCAGAGACCAGCTCTGTCCCATGGGGTGATCAGGCCAGGCAGGACTGAGTCAGGGACTGGCTCGAGGAATGTACAGATTTCTGCATTTTTTACATAAATAAGACCTTGATCCCAATGGTTGTCCCTGCAGGACTCCATGGAGGCCTGCATGTGCACCCACCCACATGGACCCTGTACCCTTCCCCTGCCTCCCTGGTTGATGGTGAGGCCTGGGAGAGACCTTTCCTCATTCAGGCCTAGGTTGGCCACCCTGCTATGACCTCAGCCAATGGGCTGGGGAAGGGCAGCCATGGGCTCAGGCCTGGGGGTTCTGCAGCAGGCCCAGCAGGGACTCAGCAATACCCAGGAAGTAGACCACCTGGGCAATGCCAAACAGCGGGGCAATGACCAGTGCACGGCAGTAGGCGCCTTTCAGGAAGGCTGAGGGGCCCTCATGCCGCCAGATCTTCCTGTGGAGGAGGAGAAGCAGTCACAACTGATACCCAGCAACAGCTCAGCCCAGCCCCCAGCTGCCACCCTTAGCCCATGGGAGCTGGCCCACCTGGCACAATCCAAAAACCCGGAGTACGTGTCTTCATTAACACCACGCTGAAGCGACTGGAGCCGAGTTTTCACCACTACAAGAGGGTGTGTGTAAATCAACATGGAGACCCAATCCTCTGGCTCCCACCCCAGCAGCACCCAGACCCAAACACTGACCATCACAGGGATTGACAGCCACAGCAGCTGTGCTCCCAGCCACACAGCCTGCCAGGAAGGACACATAGAAAGGTGACTTCTCCTCAGAAGCTGGGCGGCCCAGCTGATTCAAGTTGGCAAAGAGAGGGAAGTAGACAATGGAGAAGGGGACATCCCTGCAGAGAGGAAGGGAGAGGTGCTGGTAGGAGCAGGAGGGGCAAATCAGGCAGACCTCCTCCTCCCCTACCTGCCCTATCCTCCCACCTGAGTAGTGTGGCCCCCAGGCCCCTGTACAGGCCGGCGATACCACGACTCTGCAGCAGGTCACGGGTCAGCTGGGTGGCTGTGGGCCTAGGAGCAGCTGGAGCCTCCACGGAGGGTTGTGTGCTCCCCTGAGCTGAAAGCTGGGCAGCCAGAATCTTCCTCTGGGCAGCTGGTGAGAAAGGGGCTCTGGTCTCTTCCTCTTGGCTTGGAGAAAGGGCAGGGGGCAATGTCCAGCTGTTGGCCCCACCCTGCTTCAATTCCCTCCCTACCCCTCACCAATTCGGCCTGCATCTTGCAACTGGATTTTCAGCATCTCCATAGGGGTGGTCACAATCACCTGGCAGGTGCCAGCCCCACAGCCGGCCAACATCTCCTTAAGCAGAGTTAGCTTCTGCCTGCAGGGGAGGAGTGTGGATTGTGATGAGGACCAGAACCCCCTCTACTGCCTGCTTCACAGGGTGTAAAGGGTGGGGGACAGTGATGGAAGCAGATGTGACTCTGTTGGGGTTAAGCCTTGGGATCTCTGGCAATAGGTACCCAGCCCAAAGGACAGGTGGCCACACAGGCAGAGAGCTACAAAGAGAAATGAAGAAGTAGAAGGAATTATCCCTGCAGCCCCATAACCCAGTGATGGGGTAGCTGTTTGGTGCCCCCAAACCCTGGCAGCACACAGTGGCTAGGGGCCAATGGCCACTGACTCAGCACTACTTTGCAACTTCTCACACAGGCAGTGGAGAGACACCCTCACAAGGTCAAGGAAGCCATGAATGGGGTCAGGGTCGGGATAGCTTCTATGGGGCTGCCGTCAGTCCAGAGATTCATTCAAGTGCTAGCCATAGGCTCTCTCCTAGGACCTAGGACCCCCAGAAGCCATGTAGGCCCAGCTCCTCACCCATCCTTAGAGAGCTGGTGCCGGAAGAAGTCGTTGGCTGCCAACTTGATGGCCTTCTCTGGAGTGACCAAGGTCAGGTTCACAGCAGCTCCTGTAAGGCATGTGGGAGTCAGGTGAAGCCTGAGAGATACAAGTAGGTTCGGTGGGAGTAGACTTGTTGGATGGCTTGGTCAGGAAAGCTTTGGGCACTTTGTTCCTGACTGGCAAAGCCCTGCCCAGCACTCCTTGGCTGCAGCCTCCTGCCCTCTCACCCACATATGGGTTCAGTTTGTGCCAGGCAGGCGGGAACCAGACAGGATGGGGCGGCACTGTAGCCTCCTCCTCCTCCTCCTCCTCTCTTCACCCTCCCCAGAATTCCACCTCCATCTGTCTCTGATTTTGGCAGGAAAAGCCTCTTCCGATGAAAAGCACTGAGGATCAGGCCACCAGAGTCTGTGGGTGGGCCTCCCTCTTAGGGACAGAAGGTGCTCTCACTTGAAGGCACTTGGTGTTAGCCAGGGCTCAGGGGAGGCTGTGCACAGCCTTTCAGAAGACTGAGCTGCACAGCATCAGGGCAAATCCTCACTCAGCGACTGTTTACTAATCTGCTTTGCATAATGCCTTCCCCCAGGCCTCCAGGCTCAGTTGTAGCCCTGCCTATCACTAATGGCAGGGAAGGAGACTTCAGCCACCAAGGAGACACAGCTACCCAGTGTCCTGCCACACCAGTGTGGGATGGAGTGGTATCCAGGTGGGGAGCTAAACGTTGCCACTCAGTGGAGACCTGGTCACTCAAAATATCCGGCTATCCCAGCACACAAGACTGGCTGATTGCCATACACCCCCCCTCCCCGCTTGGGTGCCACCAACACCCCAAGACATGTCCACGCTTACAAACCAGGCCCAGGCATGCAGCTCTGCCCCTGCTCCCATCTAAGCCCGCATGTCTCCCATCCTGAGTCTCACCCCGATACATGCCAAAGTAGCCCTCAGAACGGATGGTTTTGATGAGGCAGTCGGACCTGTAGCAAAGGAGATGGAGATGAGCTGGGCCAGCAGGATCCTGGCCCTGAGTCAGGGGCAAGTACCAGCCCTGCCCAGCCTAATTATCAAGGGTTGATAGGGAAGCCAAGTGCGAGGCCCTGGACAGAATCTTCTTCAGGCCTGCCCAGTCCTCAGTTTCCACTTTGCCAAACCTGCTCAAAGGCAGAGCCATAAACTCATCCCACTTCCCAAACTGTCCCACCACTGGGCACACTCACATGCTGGTGTACATGCGCTGGCCATTCTGTTGGTTCTGTAGCCTCGTCTTGGCCAGGTCAATGGGGAACACACAGGTGACCCCGATTAGTCCAGCGATGCCACCATTGATGAGCTTGGCCGGCAGGCTGTGTGGGCAGGGCAGATATGAGGACCCACTTCCCCAAACCTGGGGGAGAGGAGTGTGGGGTGGGGTTGGGGTATGAAAGCCAAGGCTGAAAACAGGGTCTGGGGTTGGGGTCCTTCTGACCTGATCTGCTTATCGGCCATTTAACTTGAGCACACCAAACTGGGCAGAAGGCAGAGGCAAGCCAGAAGGAGGAGGTGGAGGTGCAGGCTGCGGCAGGCAGTAGTGGGGGAGGGGCAGGCCTCACCTTCAGAGGAATTTCTAGGCGTTGGACACCTGAAACAGGGAATAAGAATGGGGGAGGGTGGGACTTACCAGGGGAAAAAAACCTCCCTGTTCCCCACCCTTCATCTCACACAGGGCACTGGGCCTCTCACCACCCTCCCCCCACCAGCCCTGGACTAGGGTCATCAATGTGTCCTGTGCATGAATGGGGAGAGGAAATGAAGGCTATCCATCCCTGGGGCCACCTGGTTCCCCCTCAGTCCTCTCCCCAAGGCGTCCTTCCAGCAGGCCTTGCACACGCACACACGCACATGCTCACGTGCACACGGGGCAAGCTCCAGCTTTTAAAGGGCCATGCGCCTCTTGAAGTAATGGTACTTAGACCCTGGAGTAGGCTGAGTGACTGGCGCCAATCTAGAGCAGAAGCAGTTAGCAACCTACCTTCTTCAGGATGGGGTGGGGGTCTCCTCCCTAGAGGTCCAGGCTCCCCACCTGGGCTGAACCCTGGTTGCCCACAGAAGCTAGACAAACCCTGAGATAGCCCTACTCCCATGGCATCCCTCTTTGGGCCACAGAACCCCTCCCATGGAGAAGCACGATGCCCACCCACTCCAAGCTGGTTATTCACACTCCTCTCTACTTCCCCAGGGAGGAGTGTTCACTGCCAGACAAACACAGGAGTCTGGTGACAAGGACCTGGTTGGGCAGGAGCAGCAGAGGGGCGCCTGTCCCTTAAGAATCCTGGGCTGTATACACCATCCCCTCTGGATGTGAAGGGAAAAGAGGCCTTTCCCCACCAGCAGCAGGGATAGGGAGCCAACCTGAGGAGGCTCCCCTGAGGGACAGTCACAAAAACTGAGCTGTGGAGGGTCCCCTGGAGTCCTGGGCCCTCCCCTGTAGGCCTCATCAGAGGTCAGCTGTCACGGGCTAGCACCTGCAATGCTGCCACCCGAGGGGTCAAACGGCTGTCACCCATCTGAGGGTCATCAGAAGACTTATGACCTTCACCTCACTGGACTATCCACCACCTCCCCTGGCCTTGCTGCCTCATCCCCATCCTGCTGGGTCCTGCTCACCCTGAGGTGCACAGAACGCGCTCCTCCACCGCTCCCTCCAGCAAGCCGGCTCACTGAGAAGATAAAAAGGCCTGCCAGGGGAGGAGACAAGAGGCTGCAGGGATTGGCTGCTGGGCTGGGTGGGGCGGGCCTGATTGGGGGGGGGACTTTCTCTTTCACTTTGAGCAAGCTGGTAATCCCTGCAGCTTCCAGAGGGAAGAGAGGGGTGAGACGCAGCCCCCCTTCCCCCCAATCCAAGGCAACCCACCCACAAGGGTCCCTAGCCCTTGGCCACCATACTTCCAGGCCATGCAGAAGGTTCCTGTGGACTGAACCTAGATTTGTCTAGAGTAGCTCAGAGATGGGTCAGCATCCAATGGCTTATGGGACCTAGGTGTCTGGACAGGGGCAAGTGGGGTCCTGGGCCCTTTCCTATGTCCCCGGGAAGGGTACAAGAAGGCATGCTCTTCTTAAAAGGGCAGGGAAAAGGGTGCCTGGGTCTCAGCCATTGCCATCCCCAGGCCCTGCTTACCTGGCAGGTCCAGAGGGCATGAAGCCGGCACTCCCACTGCCCTCTGCCCCACTGCCGGCACACTCAGGGCCTCAATTGGAGATCTACCCCTCTTTATCAGCGATGAAGGTCCTGACCTCTGATCAGTAGCCCGAGTTCTCCCTCCCCACCCCTTGTTCCAGGTGTAAGCTGGCCAGTCAGCTCTTCCAGCTTCCCTCTCCCTGGGGGCCTTATCTCGCCCTGGGCTGAGCCAGGGGGAGAATAGTGAGCCTGCTGTTTCCAAAAGCACCCTTTCTTCCCCAGGCCCCGCCTCCCCTTGTGTCTCAGGTCTAGGTGTCCAGAGAGACCATCTGAAAAGGGTAGGAAGAGACAAACAGCAGAGATCCCAGGTCCCAGGCAGCCCAGCACCCCATGCCATGCAGCATGGGTCAGAGCACCAGGGAGGCTGGTTACCAGGATACTCAGAGTGTGGGGTTCTGTTGTCTGGGACAAGTAGCCAGTGACTTTCTGGATTCACTCTCCTTCTTGGGTGTTCACTCCTTTCTACCAGTTTGAGACGGCCCCATCAAGGGTCTTTTCCGGGCACCCTCGGGTTGCCACAGAAACCTGGCTATCCAGCCAAGGCTGCTGAGGTCCCAGGGTTGTCTGCTTTGCTCAGTAAGGGAAACTAAGGACCCAGGCCGACTGGAAGAAAGCCAGTGAGCATACAGAGGACCATATTGTTTCTTCCCGGACCCCAAGGGGTGAAATCTCCAAGAATGAAGCTTGCTCGGGCTCCTCTCTCAACCACCAAGGGAAAAAAAAAAAAAAAGACTGGGAGCCCACCGAGTCGGAACTCTGCTACCCGTGCCCTCACCCCTTTCCTGAAGCTGGTTCGCGCTGTCCTGCTAGCTGGAGAGGCCCCGAAGTGCCCCCCCCCACCAACACACACACAACTGGCCCACAAAGGAGAAGGGAGGTGAGGTCCACACGCTCGGCTCCAGGCCAGATGAGGTCCCTATCCCACCGCAGAGGCTCAGGCGACAACGACTCTGATCATATATGTGTCCACACACGTGCAGTGAGAGCTCCTGCAAGCGCTCCTAATCCCGGCCTCTGCTCCCCGGCTCCGGCCCCAAACCGTCTTCCACCCCGCTGGGACACGTGTGCGTGTGGAGCGCGCCCGGCATCGCCGGGGCCGAGCACGGCCTCCCACACCCGGGGGACAGCGGATCGAAGCATCCGCCAGTCCAGCTCCCGCTGTAGCCGCCTTGTCCGAGTGCTTGTCACTTCCCCTGTCTACTATGACACCCCTTGCCCTCGCAGCCTGGCCGGGATCCGGGGTGGGGAGGGGGAGGGTGCCACGGGAGCCTCCGGGGATGGGGGGGCACTCACCGCGCTCCGCCGCTGCCGAGCTCGCCACCCCGCTGGAGCCGCGCGCCCGGCCTGTGCTGTACCTAGGCTGAGAGGCGCGTCTGCTCGGCCGCGCGCCTGCTCCGCCCCTGGTCGGACACGCGACCTTCGGCTCCCCCTCCTGGCCGCCGTGGGACACTACATCAGTCACTCAGCCCTGGCCCAGACACCCTAGCTAGAGGGGCTGGAGAACACAGACCATCCCTCAGGGCCTTTATCTGGTCTTCCTAGCCTCCGGCCACTGTAGGGACCAGAATTTGTTTGGAATAGGTGGCAGGATCCTTGTCGATAGGGAGCTTTTTTGGGGGGGAGGGGCGAAGGGAGGGGAGCAGGTACCCTGGGCCAGAATGACAGGTGTTCTTCAGTTCCAACTGAGTGCTGATGGGTCAGGACGAATGCACCATCCTGTCAGTTAGGTGACTTGTATGTATCCATTCCTGCGGCAGGGTTGGATATCCCTGAGAAAGATGAGGACTAACAAGAGGGCAGGGCATGGCATAAGGGGTGGGGGACCTCCTCCCAGCAGGAGTTAGGCCTCAGTTCACTTAGACACCTCTCCAGTCCACCCTACAAATAAACTAAACTGAGGATCGCTGAGGGTTGAAGGCCAGTCTGGGCAACATAGTGACACCCCCTCAAAAATTAAATAAATTCATATTTGAAAGAATCGTATCAAAAAAAAAATTAAATAAATTCAGCCAGGCGTGGTGGTGCATGCCTTTAATCCCAGTACCGGGGAGACAAGAGGTAGGAGGATTGCTGTGAGCTCAAAGCCAGTTTGGACTAGCGTGAGACCCTATCTCAGAAAAAAAAAAAAAAAAACACAATTAACATTAAATTAAAATTAAATAAACCAGCCAAACTTTTGAGAAGGCAGATGGAGCAGTGCCGGTTTTTTTGTTTGTTTGTTTTGTTTTGTTTTGTTTTTTCCCACACAGAGACACTGTCTCCACAAAGAAAGCAGAAGGGTGGGGAGACTGCCCATCAGCCACAGCATGTCAAGGACCAGCTTAAGTGTGTGAGCTAGGCCTGGGCAGGTTCTGGGGGCTGTGAAGCTGAGGAGCCAGGCAGGAGGGAGTCCTCATGGGCCAAGCCTGTGCGCCGGATGCTGTCCTGGTACTTGTGGCGGCCAAGTTCCAAGATGGCACGCACCTCTTCAGCCACATCCTGCCGGTCACTCTGCTCCAGGGCCTGTACCAGAAGTCCAACAGCCCCAGGCTGTCCAGCCTGGCGCTCAGCCCAGGAAAAGAGCATGTGGCGGATCTGCCCATCCAGGTCATCCCTTGGAGAGAAATAGGGGTGGTGACAGAGGTGTCTGTTACCACTCACCACACCTCAAAAAATAATTCTTTGCTCCTTGGGCTAGTGGTGGCTAGACCTTCCCCCTCCAGCCTGGTAATCTACCCTGCACCCACCTCCCCTCCCTAGAAGAAACTTCTGCCAGCCAGCAAGAAGGAGCTTCCCTGAGGCTGTAACTGTGGGGGAGTCTCACCGGAAGTCATGCCGGATTCGCTGTAGCTCTCGGTAGGGCATGCCCAGGTTCAGGGCCACGGCCTGCCAGTCAGGACCCAGGCGTCCTGCCACACTCAGCAGGTTGCTCTGAGTTAGGAAACCAGTCTCAGCATCGCCGAGGTTCAGAGGCAGCAGGGAGAGGTCAGCTCCATGCCTGTGTCTCTCAGATCCCCGGAGTCTCTGTCAGGAAGAGGGAATGCAGTGAACCTGACCACACCCTCACACCCCTGGTCACCTCAGAACTCTGTCCACTCCCTTCAGCTTACTCCCTTCCAGACTCACCGGCAGCTTGATGGGCAAAGTGGCCATCCACAGGGCATCTGTGCCCTTCCTGTGGCGGGCAGCCTCAGCCTCTGGGGGCACCTCCACAGGCACTGAACCCCGATAGAAGGACACCTGAGGAGAGATCAGGTAGAGTTCAGAGCTCTGGCCTTGGCCCAGGCACCTTGGAGGCCCTATCCCATTAGCCTACCTGGCCTCGCACAGCCTGAGCTTCCCGATCCAGGGCTGTGGTAATGTATACCTCCTTCACATTCTTCAGGTGCGAGTAGAAGACAAAGCAGATCCTGCCACTCACACAGTCTGGACGGTCTGGAGTAGGGATCGGACTCAGTAGGAGAGGCCAAAGGGTCAGAGCCAGAGCCCTTCAGGCAGGAAGACCTACCAGCATCCACGTTGATACCCCGCTCAAAGGCAGCAAAGAACTTCTCGCCCTCGAACATCTCCACAGTGTCAGAGGGCTCAGGGCCACGGTATCGCTCCAGCAGCCGCCGCAGGGTAGCATCCACCTACAGGGACACCCACAGGGCTTGAAGCCCAAAGCCCTACACCCATTCTGGCCTTCCAGTCACCTCTCTGTCTTCCTGCTCCTCCCACCTTCTTCCGGGGCAAGCACTGCAGTAGGACCTGCTCGGGGTCCCGGCGCCTCTGCAGTGCGATGAGGTTTACTTGGTGCAGTCGCAGCCGCTGCCAGGCCTTGCGTGCTAGCTCCCCCACACAGGTCTTGGTGGTGTACCAGAGCCAATACCTGGGAGGGCCAGAGGTAAGCAGCAGCCATACACATGGGTGGTGAGGGACCGAGGAAGCTGGGAGAAAGCACTGACCAGGAGAAATGTGTGACCTGGAAGCGTGCATACAGATGTGTGAGCTCCAGTGCCACCTGAGTGGTGATGTCGTCCCAGGTGTCTGCCGGAGGGGCTTGGTACAGCAGGTGCAGGCAGGTACGGTCCAAACTGAAGCCTGAGTAAGAAAGGGCAGCAGCCAGGTGTGGTAGCTCATGCCTTTAATCCCAGCACTTGGGAGGCAAAGGGTCACCAGGAGTTTGAGGCCACCCTGAGACTTCATAGTGAATTCCAGGTCAGCCTGGGCTAGAGTGAGACCCTAGCTCAAAAAAAAAAAAAAAAAAAAAAAAAAAAAAAGAAAGGGCAGTAGGTTGAAGCCCTTCTGGTTGTGGTTTGCTTTCCAAGTACTGCCCTTACCACTAATTCCTGACCCCATGGCATGGCAGTCTCACCTGTGACACCAGGGGGCAGAGGTAGCTGCACGGTGACTGGTTGTAAGAAGCTGGGTGGGCCGCTCTGTGAGAGGCACAGGAGAGGGCTCACTGAGGCCTCTGGCTCTCCCAGAAGGGCTCGAAGCTCTCGGCCAGCCATACGCACTACCTGGGCAGGAGAGCCACTTGAGTGCCCCCCATGTGCTGGGGCACCACCAGCCACCCTGGGTGCCGCCCTGATTATACCTGCATAGAGACATGACGAGGTTCCTCAGTGGCTCCAGGAGGGAAGGTGACCTTGACTCCAGGATGACCTGAGGAGCACAGCAGTGTCCCCTCGGGTGGCACCAGGCAGGCATTAGATGCAGGGCGCAAAACCACAAGGAACCAGGAGAAGTGGAGCACCTGGCAGCGAGCCCAGAGCCGCTGGGACATGTGAGGGAATAGGGTCAGGGCCGAGACAGTATGTGAGGATGGACAGAGTCAGAGTGGGCTGCAACCCCTCTCCCCATGGACCTAGGTGGCCCTCACCTTGGGTGCCTCTTCCTCCAAGTGGGTCTCTAGGTCACTCCAGTTGTTGTCACTCCGGGTTCTGATGACAACCTCACGGCAGCGACGGGACCGTGGGGGGACAAAGAGCAGACACAGGCTCACATCCTGTCAGGCAATGGTGGTGTGAGGACTGGGGCCAGGCCTGGGCCTACATACCTGCCCCCCACTCATCCTGGCCATGCCTGCTGGAAAGACACCCCATGTGGTTGCAGCTCCAGGACACCGCTAAGCAGGAAATCATGAGGACCCAGGGAGACCAGGTCTGGCTCAGGCAGCCACAGTCGATAGTGGATGGTGATAGGTGTAGTGGTGGCCCCTGCTGGGAACTGCAGGCGGACACCACAGGCCAGGGTCACAGAGCAGCCATCAGGGGTCACGAGGAAGCTGAGCAAGGAGAAGTGTGAGGGCAGACACAGATAGACTTATATGTTGCAGCAAGCTGACCTGGTGTGACCAGGGTGACAGGGTAGTTCTACCTAACCCCCGCCCCCCAGTACCTGTCCAAATCTGAGGTCAGAAACAGCCTGGGCATTTCTGGAACTTGGAGTGTGTCTGTGCAAAGGACAGACAGGTAGTCAGAATGGTGATGTGTCTGCATCCTCCTTGTGATCTGGCTCTGACCTGCAGCAAGCCTACCTGGGGGACTAACGAGTGGTGGAGAGACCTTTCCTAGGGGGTTCCCCTGCAGGCGCACAAAAGGAGCGTCCAGTAGCTCAATGGGCAGGTCCCGGAGCTGGTTGTCCCTCAAGTCAAGCCGAGTGAGCATGGGGAGGTGGGCCAGGCCAGCAGGTACTGAGGTCAGGATGTTGCTATGCAAAACGAGGAGCTGCAAGGACCGCAGCCCCGCTGCAGGCAGGCACTGGCTTAGAGGTGGCAGAGGGCCACTCAGGTTGGCCCTGGGCACCATGACAAGACTCTCATGTGCTATGAGATTCAGGTTCTACCCCATGGGGAACTGTCAGAGACCAGGAAAGTGGGAGAACAGCCGAGGGACCACCTGCAAGCAGTGAAAGCTTACAGACCAAGCCTGGGAGTTCAGGGTCAAGAGCCCCAAGATGGCAGTGGAGGTCTAGACAGTGGCTGAGGGTTACTCACCCTTGGCTAGTAACCAAGACATGTATAGTAGTTACTCACCAATGGAGGCTGGGAGGCTTTGCAGCCGGTTGGAGGCCAGATTGAGCTCAATAAGGCTGCTCAGACCTCCAATCTCAGTGGGTATGGTGTCTAGAAGATTCTCAGAGAGATCAAGACGCTGCAGGGTAGACAGGGACCCCAGTGTTGTGGGCAGCCTTTGCAGGCAGTTGTGTGTCACAATGAGAAAGGCGAGCGTGGGTAGTGTTCCCAGGGCCTCGGGTAGCTCTGAGAGGCGGTTGTGAGACAGCAGCAGTGTGTCCAGGCTGCACAGCTTCGGAACACAGGCCGGCAATGTCTCTAGTTTGTTGAAGCTCAGGTCCAGGTGGGCCAGGCAGGTCAGGCCACTCAAGCCAGCAGGCAGAGTAGTCAGGGTGCCATGGAGGCAGGCACCCAGGGCACCCCGGCTCTGTCCTCCTGGAAGTGGGGGAGTCAGGTGTATGGCTCAGAGTCAGGGTCCCATTTTCAGCCCTGTCAGCCAGAGAAAGTGCTGGAGAGGTAGAGGCCTCCCTTTAAGCCCTGCCCAACAAGGACAGAGACAAGGAAGGGTTAAGACAGAGGGAAGCAGGGGTGGAGACCACTGGCCCACATCAGCTGACAGCATCACCCAGGATCTACCCAGGAACAACTGGAGTCTGCACAGATACCTCATGGGACAGCTTTAGTGTTCAGGGCTCAGGAGCTATAGAACCCACCAGCCTCACTTTGGGGAGGAAGGTGATGAGGCTGAGGGCAAGGACCACACGGGGGAGGACAGACCTGGAGCTAGGGCTGGGACAAGGGTTGCCGTGCGCGTGTGTGTGTGTGTGTGTGTGTGTGTGTGTGTATGTATGTAGCATGCCTGAAGTAGTATGTGTGGTGTGGTATATATGTATGTGGGTGGAGAAGCCCCTACAGATGTGTGTGAGGGCCAGAGGATGCTGAATGTCCTCTATTGCTTTTCGGCATTAGTTCCTTGAAAGAAGATCTCTCACTCGCCATTTTTTGTTTCAGCTAGACTGGCTGACCAAGGAGCCCTAGCTACCCTCCTGCCTCCACCCCGCCTCAGTGCTAGGGTTCCAGGCATAAGCAACTGTGCCCCAACGAACCGAGATCCTCATGCTTGTGCAGAAAATGCTCTCAAGCATGAACCATCTCCCCAGCCCGAGGTTGCTTGGACGGACCAAGAAGTAGAGGCAGAGCCCAGCTACCGATGGAGACAGGGTGAAGGACAAGGGAGCTCACCTTTGAGGACCAGAGAGCGCAGAACGCAGCAGGCTCCAAGGAACCTGGGCCAGTGTGTCTTCCAGTAGTTGAGGGTCCTCGTGGGTGCTGAGTCGCAAGAACTCTACCTGCAGCAGCTGCAGGTGCTGCTGGGCACACAGGTGTAGCAGCCGGTGGCAGCCCCCAGGGTACAGGTCCAAATTTAGCTGGTTCCCAGCCAGAAGAGATGGTGTGCCAATCCCGGAATTGACAGCCTGCACGGCTGGTCTTTCTGCAGCATCCTCCGCACTGTCTCCTGTAGCAGCGGCTTCCCCTGGCTCTAGCCCCTCCAATGCTGTAGCCATCGCCCACTGATGGTCCTCTGGGGCCAGACATGTCCCAGCTCGCCAAACAGGCCTGCTCAGGCAGGACCCAGGGAGGCTGCAGAGGCAGGGGGAGGAGTAGGCTGAAGCGAAGGCTGGCTCCTGCTATCGGAGCAACAATAACTGGGCTGTAGACAGGGAGCCCTTGAAACTCTGGTCCACAGAGCCCAAGGCCCAGGAGGGACAGAGACAAAGATAAGACCTTGTGGTCACTAGGTAGCCCTAGGGGAATGAAAGGAAATAAGGTTGGGTAACTTGACCCCCATGGTTGAGAGGAGCACCAGGCATCATGGAGATCCCCTCTTAGCAAAACCTGGGGAGCCCGGCTTAAGGGAGGAGAGAGGCTTTACATCCCAAAATCTGGAATCTGCCCATCCAACCTTTAGGCCAGTCAGGTTGTCCCTATGCTTTGAGAATAAGAAACACCTTCAAGGCAGACATGGTGGCGCACGCCTTTAATCCCAGCACTCGGGAGGCAGAGGTAGGAGGATCACCGTGAGTTCGAGGCCATCCTGAGACTCAGCCTGAGCTAGAGTGAGACCCTACCTCGAAAAACCAAAAAATAAAATAAAAAACATCTTCAACCTTGACCCTCATGAGCTTTGGGAGGATCCAGGACCCTTTATCAACCGCGGGCGCGGCGGTGGGTGCCTCAGAGCTTCAGCAAACAGTGGAGGGAGCTTCGGAGGCTTTGCGGTCCTGTGGCAGGGACTCCACATCGTGGATCCTGGAGGAGGCTCCCGCGCAACAACTCTCAGCCCACCAAAGTCTCTGGGGGACGCTTTTCAGGCTCAGCGGGCGTGGGGCCGTCCTAGTCCCGCCCTCTCTGCTGCACACTTTCCGCTGCCCGCTGCGTACCTGTTGCGCTCCTGCCGCGCCGGGTACTGGGTGCCAGCGACTGTCTGCGCGCGCTTGGCGTCCAGTTCCCGCCGGCGCGCTTCCGGGCGGGCGGTGACTCCGGCTCCGCCCCTCCCCGGCCCGGCCCGTTGGAGCGCACCCTTACCCAAGACCGGGATCCTGGGCACCTGGCTTCTTCTCGCTGCTGGAGCTCAGACCCCTGCCTTCTGTCGGGCCACCAGTGTCGCGCGTGGAAACTTGCACGGTCAAGGGTTCCTGGAAACTGCAGGCCTGCCCTAGGCTTTGCAGTCGCGACCCCAAGTGTGTTCTCAGGCTAGGGGTGGCAGGGGCGGAAGCAGCCACTGCCTTACACTCACAAGCGGCTAGAGGCCAGAACTCTGAGCGTCCAATGTCTAGCTACTCCAAGGGTTGCTTCTGGACACCCTCTGAAAACTCCGCACAGACCTACTTAAGTTCAGATGACCCTCCTTTATAGGACCCACTCTTGGCCAGATGCCCAGGCAGAGTGCTTCCTGGCTCTGCCTCCCTGAATCCATTCTATCAATCTCACAAGGATGGGAGGGAGGCTGAGAGAGGAGATTGTGTAGCCAGTGAATGTCAAAGCCAACACCCAAAGTCTTCATTCATACTGCATGTACTTCATTCATACTGTGAAACCTGTGATCTGGAAACAACCAAGTCGACAAGTCTGCCTGTGAGATGGGTCGGCTTTCTGCCAGGCTTATTGGCTTCCATTCTTTTGTTTTGTTTTGTTTTTTTCAAGGAAGGATCTTGCTCTAGCCCAGGCTGACCTGGAATTCACTATGTAGTATCAAGGTGGCCTCAAACTTATGGTGTTCCTCCTACCTCTGCCTCCTGAATGCTGGGATTAAAGGCATAAACCACCATGCCTGGCCATATTTTTATATTATTTATTTTTTTTGCAAGGTAGGGTCTCACTCTGGTCCAGGCTGGATGCCCCAGGGCATCTCAGGGTGGCCTCGAACTCAGATCCTCCTACATGTGCCACCCAAGTGCTGGGATTAAAGCATCTGGCTTTATATGGGTTTTATATTATTTATTTATTTGAGTCCTTAGGCTTTGCAGGCAAGCACCTGGATGCTGATCCATCTTTTCAGCCCTAATTTTAGATTTATTTAAAAAATTTGTGCATCTGGCTTTATGTGGGTACTGGGGGAATTGAACCTGAGTCCTTAGGCTTTGCAGGCAAGTGCCTTAACCACTGATCCATCTTTTCAGCCCTAATTTTATTATTTGATTATTTAAAAAATCGGGGGGGGGCAGGCATGGTGGTGCATGCCTTTAATCCCGTAGGAGGATCACCCCATGAGTTCGAGCCACCCTGAGACTACATAGTGAATTCCAGGTCAGCCTGAGCTAGAGTGAGACCTACCTCGAAAAAAAAAAAAAAACAAACAAAAAAAAAAAAAAAAACAGGGGTGGGGAAATGGGCATGGTGGCGCCTGCCTTTAATTCCAGCACTCCGGGGGCAGAGGTAGGAAAATTGCTGAGAGTTCTAGCCAATCCCTGAGACTACATAGTGAATTCCAGGTCAGCCTGAGCTAGAGTGAGACCCTACCTCGAAAAACAAAACAAAAATTGGGGCTGGAGAGATGGCTTAATAGTTAAGGCTTGCCTGCAAAGCCTAAAGACCCAGATTGGACTCCCCAGAACCCACGTAAGTCAGACGCACAAGGTGACATATGCATGCAAGGTGGCCCACAGAGGCCCTGGCATGCCAGTTCTCTCTCTCCCTTCCTCTATCTTGCTCTCATAAAAATTAAAAAAAAAAAAAATCAGCCAGAGCTTGGCATGGTGGTGCATGCCTTTAATCCCAGCACTCAAGAGACAGAGGTAGGAAGATCGACATAAATTCAAGGCCACCTTGAGACTAGATAGTGAATGCCAGGTCAGCCTGGGCTAAGAATGAGACCCTACCTTGAAAAAAAAATGCCATTAGGCAGAGGTAGGAGGATCACTGTGAGTTTGGGCCAGCCTGGGACTACAGAGCAAGTTCAAGTTCATTCTAGGCTAGAGTGAGACCCAACCTTGAAAAAAACAACAAAAAATTGAGGGCTGAAGAGGTGGCTCAGTAGTTCAAGGTGCTTGCTTGCAAAGCCTGATGGCCCAGATTTGATTCCCTAGTACCCACATAATGGCAGGTGCACAAAGTGAAGCATGAATCTAGAGTTCATTTGCAGTAATAGGAAGCCCTGGTGCACCCATCTTTCTGTCTGCCTCTCTCTCAAATAAATATTAGCCTGGGGCTACAGAGTGAGTTCCAGGTCAGCCAGGACTAGAGAGAAATCCTATCTGAAAACAAAACAAAACAAGCCAGGCGTGGTAGTGCATGCCTTTAATCCCAGCACTTTCGAGGCAGAGGTAGGATTGAAAAATAAGTAAATGGAAGCAGCCATGATGATGCACACTTTTAGTTTCAGTACTTAAGAAGCTGAGGTAGGTCACCATGAGCTTGAGGCCAGAGTAAGTTCCAGGTCAGTCTGGCCTAGAATGAGATCACTTCTCCTTGTGATTGCCAGGATGGCTTCCCTACCTTTCCCCTGTACTGTGAACTTGATTAAGAAAAATCCTGTTCAGAAGGAGCTTTAACCGCTCTTGCCTTCCTCATGGTGGGAAGTCTCTGTACTTCCTCCTCCTTCCTTCTTTTAATCTAATAGTCTCTCTAGACTTTAATAATAATAATAATAGCCAGGCATAGTGGCGCACACCTTTAGTCCCAGCTCTTTGGAGGCAGAGGTAGGATTGCCACGAGTTCAAGGCCAGCTTGCTACTACATAGTGAATTCCAGGTCAGCCTGGACTAGAGTGAAACCCTACCTTGAAAAACAAAATAAAAATAATCCTGTGTTCATCCTTCCTGTGTGTGAAAATGTGGATAATGACAGCAACACTTGGGGATTGAGAAGGGTGGGCTCCAGCATATGATGCATACATGTACACAGATCATGCACATGGTTGTGTGCACTGTACTTGCGACCTTGGCTGGGCTGGTTCCAGCTTGGATTGTTTCCTAATACTCACACTAGGGTAGTAAGGTCTGTGGGGATAAAGTCAAGCCTTTTCCTTCAAGACCCCAGAGTGGAGCAGTAACTGACATCAAGGGGGTGAATGAATGACGTGGTGTCTACGTAGTCAGGTGTGTCCTGGGAAGACATGGTCATCATGGTGACCTGGTCACTTGGGCCTCGCCATTTTCAGAAGGCGGGTAAACAACTCCTTGCCGTTGATGGGCAGAGCAGAATCTCCAGAGAGGGCTGCAATCTCCCTGATCCAGGATATGGATACTACCGGCTGCCGCTGGACTTCAGAACTCCGCTGCCCACAATCAGGGAACCACTGCCAGACCAGAGTGTGGTGTTCCGGCCCAAAGCCCTCACCGGGCCCACGTGCAACCAGCACAGGCCGAAGGCCGATGCGTAGTTCCGGCGGCGGACTTGCCCTTCGACAGCGGTGCATCATGGTACTTGTAGTTCGCACAGAAAGACACCACCTGTCCGGGGCGGCTGCGCTGCATGTTGGGAGCTGTAGGACCGGGTGGTAACTGGGGCTACCAGCGCTAAGACAGCATGTGGTCCCTTACAGAACGCTTCACATGCCACTGCACGGATTTCTGGGAACACTTTCCCCATACTACACGAGCGATCGGTCTCGGAAAAGTGACTTGTTTTTTGCTGCGGCAACTGCCTGACCGGGTCTGGAACCATGGCTTCTCTCCCGTTCTCATTGGCTAAACGCCACGTTACGTCACTCATAGGCGCCCTCGGACGACGCCGTGCGCCTCCCGGAGGCTCCTGGGTAGCGGTTTACCCCCGCCCCTTGCGCCGGCGTCTTCCTTTCGCTCGCCGACGCCGCCGAGGTCACACGCGCTAGGCCTGTCCGCCACTGTCGAGTGAGTGAGCATGGTCGGCCTGGGGTCCGGGCAGGAGCTAGGGCGGCTGGGCGAGCCGCCAGCTGGAGCTGTAGGGAGCAAATCCTCCCAGGGTCGGAGACCTTGGGCTACGTGCTTGCCTCACTTGGGCGGATGGGGTGGGAAGTATAGGAGGCCTCTCGGGTAACGCCGCCGCTCCCTCTTCGCCCGCTTCAGCATGCGTTACGTCGCCTCCTACCTGCTGGCCGCCCTCGGGGGCAACTCCTCTCCCAGCGCCAAGGACATCAAGAAGATCCTGGACAGCGTGGGCATCGAGGCTGATGATGACCGGCTTAACAAGGTAGCTGCCATCCTAGGCCTCCGCACGCCCTGCGGGTCCTAGAACATGTCTCTTCTCATTGATGGCTCCTGTTTTACCTGATCAGAGTCTTCAGGAAAGCGCAGATCACCTGAGGGCGGAGGGAGGCCAGCGCCAGTCTGCTTGTTTTGGGAGTAGGTTTTTTTTTAAATCCATTTGCAGTGAGAGAGAAGGGATGGTCATACCAGAGCCTCTTGCCATTGCAAACGAAATCGTGATGCATGCGCCACCTTGGGCATCCGGCTTTACGCTGGTACTGGGGATTCGAACTTGGGCCCTCAGTTGTGCAAGCTCCTTCAACCACCAAGCCGTCTCACCAGCCTTTCAGGGTAGTCTTTTGAGTGCCTTGAAACAGCCAAACAAATAACTGTAAGCCAGTGTGGCTCATTGGAAGTGTAACCCAAAAGTGTTAATGCAATTGTTTTGGTTTCTTAGAGAAACCAAACTCCTGGGCAATTCTCCTGCCTCAGCCTCCCAAATTCTAGGATTACAGGAGTGATTATTCTTGGCCCAAATGGGTGTAACTCAGAATTCCTTTGAAACAATTTTAGCTGACATGGTGGTGCACGCCTTGGCAATGGATGTAGGATCACTAAATTCGAGGCCAAACTTGGACTACAGAATGAGTTCCAGGTCAGCCATGGCTAGAGTGAAACTCTAACTTGAATGACCAAAAAAAATAATAATAGTGGTTAAAAAAATATAAAAAGAGCTATTAGCTGGGCACTCAGGAGGCAAAGGGTAGGAGGATCACTGTGAGTTCAAGGCAAGCCTGAGTGAATTCTAGGTTAGCCTGGGCTACAGTGAAACCCTACCAAATTTTTTAAAAAAAATAGCATTGGGAGATGGCTTAGCAATTAAGGTGCTTGCCTGCAAAGCCAAAGGACCTAGGTTCAATTTCCCAGGACCCACATAAGCCAGATGCACAAGGTGGCACTGCATCTGGAGGCACTGGCATGTCTCTGTCTCTCTGTCTTTCCCCCTCCTCCATCCATCTCTCAAGTAAAAATAAAAATATTTAAAAACCAAATTTAAATTAAAATTAAAAAAAAAAAAGCCAGAGATGGCTTGGTGGTTAAGGCATTTGCCTGCAAAACTTAACAACCTGGGTTTGATCCCCAGTACCCACATAAAGTCATATGCACAAAATGGTGCATGTGTCAGCTTCCTTGACTGTGGTTAGAAGCCCTGGCATGCCCATTCATATATTCTCCCTCTTTTGTCTCTCTGCTTGCAAATATTTTTTTTTCCGAGGTAGGGTCTCATTCTATCCCAGGCTAACCTGGAATTCACTGTGTATTCTCAGGGTGGCCTTGAACTCACGGTGATCCTCCTACCTCTGCCTCCTGAGTGCTGGGAATAAAGGCATTTACCACCACGCCCAGCTTGCAAATAAATATTTTTAAAAGTTTTAAAACAAAAAGCCAATTTTACACTCAGGGCCTCCTTAGGCAGTACTCCTATCACTTAGCTGCACCCTCAACCTAATACCAGATTTTTTTTATTTCCTTGAATGTGTGTGTATGTGCCAGGGTCTCTTGGCTGCTGCAAACCAGTGCCTGTCCAGCTTTATGTGAGTTGCTGGGTAACAGGATCTGGGTTGGCAGGCTTTGTGAGCAAGCCTCTTTAATCAGTGAGCTATCTCCCCAGTAACTAAAACCAGACGTTAACTCTGCAGTATTTCACCTCATTTGATGCATAATAGAATCAGTGAGGTATTTTGTCCTTTTCATTGTACATGGTTCTAGAATCCTAGCATCTATTTTGTACTCCCATCATCTCTACTTAGTGGATTTTGTGGCTGAGTGGCTCCCTCTTGTGTTGGACAGTGCAGTCTAGAAGGTTCAGATCATTTGTGTAGCATCCCCCCACCTCTGCCTCAGGACAGGGTTGCTGTAATACTAACGCTTGTGGTTGTGCTTATCTACTTCAGGTCATCAGTGAGCTGAACGGAAAAAATATTGAAGATGTCATCGCCCAAGGTAAGTTGTTCAGAGGTTTCTTTGGTCTTCCTGGTCCATCCTAATCCCTGCTGGTCAGCCTGTGACCTGTCAGGCTTCGCTTGTGGACCAGAGCATCATAGAAGCCTTACCAGAGTTGTGTGAGACCTCTGTGGGCTTATGCCAGTGGTACTTCTGCACACATTGAAGCTTCAGCAGCAGGGAACCACCCTGTGGTTTTGCTAAACCAGGTCTGGGTCCTGGCTGTTGAGTACCGTTTGCTTAGGATTTCTGTGAAGCTTTGGACCTCTTGTAAACAAGGCTTTCCACATGCTTTCTCTGAAAGGCTTGGGAACAGGGACTGTTGGTGCCAAGGGTAGCCACAGGCTCTTTCTATCCCTTCCCCACGAGTCTGGGACATGGCCTACCACATCTGGCTTCATTCTCCCTTTTTTTGGGCAGATAGTTTTCTGGTGGTATCAGGCTGGCACTGATGGAACTTGTTTGGAAGTTGAGCTGTTGCAGCAGTGTGACTGTGCCCATACATGTGACGGGCAAAGGCAACTCAGCATGGGTTTCATGGGCTTACCATTGTGGCCAAAGATCTGAATACTGGCAGATTTCTTGCCTGGCAGTAAACATGTTTGTCCAGTTAACTATAGGGTGGGGGGCTACTGTGGACCTAATTCCTAGAAATCAAGAAGTCCTAAACAATGTCACGAGTCAGCTGGGTGTGTACAGAGGCTACAGCCTTGTCCCTTGGTGTAAGAGTCCATGACTATGGTGTCCCATATGTTGAACCACTTCACCTCCACCTGAGGTCACTCCACCTTTATAGAACAGCCTTCCTGACTGGGCCTGTGCTCTGGCCTCACCTCTGTTCGCTATAGGTATTGGCAAGCTCGCCAGTGTGCCTGCTGGTGGGGCTGTGGCTGTCTCTGCTGCCCCTGGCTCTGCAGCTCCTGCTGCTGGTTCTGCCCCTGCTGCAGGTAAGTAGAGTTGTGGGAATGGGGCTAAGGGGGCTGTGGTTCAAAACTTTTGTTGCTGACTGGGTCTCCTGGGCAGTCGGGGTGGGCACTTGGGTCAGCACTTAAACTGTGATCTTCCTCCACAGCAGAGGAGAAGAAGGATGAGAAGAAAGAAGAGTCTGAGGAGTCAGATGATGATATGGGATTTGGCTTGTTTGATTAAATTCCCGCTCCCTGCAAATAAAGCCTTTTTATGTAACTTGAGTGGCCCGTGAGCACTGTCAGTGTGGTATCTGCTGTTGGCTTCAGCCCAGGCTTCATCAAAGAAGTGGGAGTGAAGTGGAGGCTTGGTGGTCCTTGGCTCCAGAGAGTGAAATCCTTGCAGTTTTCAAGAAACACCAGGAGGTGGACATGTAGCCCAGTTGGTAGAGTACTTGCCTAACAGGCAGGAATTCCTGGATCTCCAGCACCTCATAAATATGGCAAGGAGGCAGGAGGATTAGATCAAGGTCATTTTTTTACTACCCATCCAGTTTGAAGCTAGCTTAGGCTACATGAGACCCTGACCAAAAAAAAAAAAAAAGCGGTCGGGCATGGTGGCGCATGCCTTTAATCCCAGCACTCAAGGTAGAAGTAGGAGGATCACTGTGAGTTCAGGACCACCCTGAGACTACATAGTGAATTCCAGGTAGCTGGACTAGAGTAAAACTCTACCTCGAAAAACCAAAAAAAAAAAAGCGAGCAGAAGCTGAGATAAAAGCCTCTGGCATGGTGGTGCACCCCTTTAATCCCAACAGAGGAGGATCACTGAGTTCAAGCCACACTGAGACTATTACAGATCAGCCTGGGCTAGAGTGAAACCCTACTTTGGAAAACTAAGAACAAAAGCCTCTGGGTTCACAGGGTCAGGGTGCTAACGTAGGGGATATGAGCACTCAGTTCTAAAGGGTGGTGTCCCCTGCTGTGTAATTGGGCAGATAGGCTGTGCTTTGTGGGCAGAGGACCATTAAATCTTTTTGGGGTGTGCCTCTTCCCCTTCTGCACAGTTTGCTGTGGAATATAGAACTGGGAACCTCCCTTACTGTAGGAAGGGCTTTGGGAGCCAGAACCTGACAGAGGGGAAAGGCCTAGAGCAGGGGTGTATGGGAGAGGCAGGAAAAAGATCCAGGTGGAGCATGTGGAATAAGCAGTGGCTTTCAGGGAGCAGTAAAGGCAAGGCTGGGTGGGGGTCTCTGACTAGTAGATGCAGTGTTCATGGTGCAACCCATTTCCAGCCTGTTCCACTGTAAGACTGCCCTTGAGAGTTAAAAGGTGGTATCACCCAGCCAGGATTCTGGGAAGGGCCCACCCTGTTCCTGGCTTCAGAGTCTCCCAGGGGCCTGGAGGGATATGTACGCAAAACAGCCTGACCCTGTGTGGAAATGAGGGCAGAGGTCTACCTGAGCTGAGGCAGCACTGGCTCCCAGGCCTCTTGGAACAGATGGTTGGGAGAACCTAAAGTTCTTGGCTTTCCCCTTTGGCCATCATGTTTAGTCCTGGACTTCCTGGCTGGCCTGGGGGTGGGTAATGGGGGACTGGTCAAAGCCTACCACATCCCTGGAGCCTCACTATTTACAACAGCAGTTCCCAAAAGCCCAGGCAGGGGCTCCTGAGCCCCAATCTATGCCTGTCCCCACTTGCCACCATCCATACGGTTGGCCTTGAATTCATACTATGAGGCCCCTGTCTGGAGCTTAAGTCCACTTCAGTCTTCTGAGCGTTGGCTTTACAGACACTTGACACCATCCCTAGCAGGTTTTTTTTTTTTTTTTTGGTTTTTCGAGGTAGGGTCTCACTCTGGCCCAGGCTGACCTGGAATTAACTATGTAGTCTCAGGGTGGCCTTGAACTCACGACAATCCTCCTACCTCTGCCTCCCGAGTGCTGGGATTAAAGGCGTGCGCCACCACGCCCGGCTCCTAGCAGGTTTTTAAAGTCAAGTTCTGTCACATCTCCCTGTCCTATTAATGTATCAAAGCTCAGCATTTTCTGTCCTCCCCCACCAACTCTTGGGGTACCTTACTCATTGTGACACCACAGTGGGTTGGGCTACTGTTGACCTCATGGCACTACCCTTTTCCTGTGCCCACACTGGCAGTAGTAAATACAGTCTGAGGACTGCTCAGCTCATTGTGACCCCAGAGAGGTCACACCCCAGCACCAACTTCACCAGTCTCTTTTGCAGTCACATGGGGTGCTGGGATTCCTGTTGTAGCCTTCATTCCTTTCTATCCACCAGCTAGCCCACTATCACTCCTGGCTTCATTCCCAACTTAGTCCCAGTCCTTGGAACCACTAGGGGGATTTTTAAAAAACAGCCTGACAACACATGTGAAAGGGACTCCCTCCCCCATCTCCTGGTCCTGATTTCCTTCTGTGGCTGGCTGACATCCAGGAGTTTTCAACATAACTGACCAGACCACCTGCCAAAAGAATTGTACTCCCTTTTCTGAGAAACTGGATAACTTTTCACTTCTCAACCATCACCAGGCTGTGCCTTAAGTTCAACTGCTTTATGACATGTATTAGTCAGGGTCTGTATTTTCTCCCTGTCAACAACAAATTTATGCTGTATACCTTAAAAGTATCCTTTTAGCCAGCCAGGAGGATCAAGAATTCAAGGTCATTTTTGGTATGGGATGAGTCCCTTCTGGGGTACTCAAGACCCTGTCTCAAAAGAACAAGCAAGGGCTGGAGAGATGGCTTAGCAGTTAAGGCGTTTGCCTGCGAAGTCTAAGGACCCCAGTTCCATTCTCCAGGTCCCATATAAGCCAAATGCACAAGGGGCGCATGTGTCTGGAGTTCGTTTGCAGTGGCTGGAGGCCCTGGCTGCCCATTCTCACTCTCCCTAATAAATAAAAAAAAAAAAAACAAACAAAAAAAAAAAAACAAGCAAACAGGGCTAGGGAGATGGTTCAGCTGTTAAAGGCACTTGTTTGCAAAACCTGCGGGTCTGGGTTTTATTTCCCAGTATCCCTGTAAAGTCAGGTGCACCCCCCAAAAGTACTATGGATAAGAAAAAGGTTAATACCAGCACATACTTTTGCTAATAGTAGATAAAGCCACTTCAGAACCACCTCCCCCCCCCCAATCCAATCACATAGGTAGCTGCTGTTGAGGCACTTAGGCACATTTCCCCTCCAAGGCCTACACTTGACTCTCTTTGCTGCTTCATAAATTCAATAACTTCATTCTGACTCATCCTGAATTCTTTTCTGTGGTGGATGTCAAGGACCCCAGTCACCTGGATAGTTGCCACAGCTGAGTGGATCCTCAGGCTGGCTGCCGGCAACACTGCGTTTTTCTGCTGCCTGTGACAGGTCCAGAGCGGAACTTCTCCTTGGGAATGAGAATTCCTGGGCACCCCAACATAGGCCAGCCCCTTGTTTGGGGTGGGGCAAGATGAGGGCTGATCCTGGATCTAAGTTACTTTATCCTGCCCTGCATTTGAGAGAAAAATGCAGAAAGGGGGCGGGAAGGTGATGTTCTGGGTTGCACTCTGGGACAAGTAGCTGGGGCAGAGCTCCTATCAGAATCTGGTAAGACCCCGCAGTTGGAGGATCCTGGGTTGAACGGGTTACAGGCATAGTCCCAGGTGAGTGACCAGGATACCAAGGGGCTGCTGGGGCAGGGCGGAGCTTGACTCTGACAGTGTTTGCGAGGCCAGTGCATCCTGGGTCCAAGACTTGTGTTGCTCAGTTCTTCAGGCTCAAGTGGGTGCTGTCCGTGTGCCCTTAGCTCAAGGCCCAGCTCCTCGGCGTCTGGGTGGGGTCTTGGGCTGACCCTGGAGGAGGGGGCGGCAGCCGGTGGGAAATAAAGTTTTTTCCTCGAGGATACCCTGATCTGTGTGAGGGTCGCGTCTCCTGCTCGAATTCAGGACCCCATGGCCCCCATCGGCGGTGCACCCTACAGAACCAGCGTCCCTTTCGCCGCTCAGGTGGCTGAGGCCGGCAGGTGTGGAGGGGCGGGGCTTCGGGGCGCAGTCATTCCCGGCGCGCTCTGGTTGGGCCGCGCACTCATGCCCCGCCCCCTGCTTCTTGGCCCCGCCCCCATGCCACACTAAAACACCGCCTCCGCAGCCTCGCGGCACAGTGTCTCCGCCTCCGACGGCGGAGACCCCAAAGTGGAGCTGCTTCTTGACTCGGTCCCTCCTGAGCTCGGAGCCGCGATGTTACCCAAAGAGACCAAGTGGAACATCTCGTTCGCGGGCTGCGGCTTCCTCGGCATCTACCACATCGGCGTGGCCTCCTGCCTCCGTGAGCACGCGCCCTTCCTGGTGGCCAACGCCAAACACATCTACGGCGCGTCTGCAGGGGCCCTCACAGCCACGGCGCTGGCCACCGGGGCCTGCTTGGGTGAGTGGAACCGGGCTAGGTCTGGTGGGGACCGCGCGGGGCGGAGTGGATGTTCTTAAGTGCACGTAGCGTGCCCCACCCCCATCCCTCATAGGGAAGCTGCCGGGGTCGCTAGCACAGCGGCACCGTGAGGAAGGGTCTCTGCCTGATCCCTAGGGCCACAGGCGAAGGTCCAGTTTTAGGTACGACCTGTGGCGGGTCCCGGTTTGTTTTGTTCGAGGAGTGCCCAGGGACTGGGGTGGGGCCTGGCGCGCTTCCGGGGCGGGCGGAGCTCGCTGCTGTAAGCGCGGGGCCCGCCTCTGGTGCGCCAAGGTTGGGGGGCGGGCAGGTGCTGCAAAGCCGTGTTACTGGAAAGAGAAAGTAAGTCGTGGGCGGGACCCAGAGAGTCGGAGGAGGGGCCTACGTCATCCCAGTCGCCAGCTGCCAGCGGTCACTGTGTCCTGAGGCTCTGCAGCTCCAGGCTGCCGTGATCCTGGGGCCTAGTACAAGGGTACCTCGAAGGGACATTTGGGTACTGTGTTCTGGTCCCTCCAGATAGCCGATGGAGGAAGAGGTCAGTTGGAGGGCTGGACATGCCCACTGCTTCCTTTTGGCTACCCTGCCCTGACAGCCTGGTTCCCCAGCTGTGGGCTGAGTTGTCCACTTCACGGAGTGGACGTGCTTCTGTACTCTGGAGTGATCAGGAGGGCAAAGATCTGTGGGGAGCTATGGGGGGGGCCTCACACACTTCCGGCTGCCACGTGGGAGTGATGTTTACAGCACACAGCGTTCTTCCTTCTTAGGAGCTGAGGAACTACTGCCCAGCCCGATAGGTCAGCCAAGGTGACAAGGGTGCCCTGCTCAGCAGGAGACAGTTCAGGGTTCTCCCCTGCTCTCTTCCCTGCTTCCTTCCCATCACCTTTGCCCTGAGTAGGGAAGAGGGGCAAAGAACACAGCTCTAGTTGGGACCTGTGACACTGCTCACTTGTTCTCAGGGATGCCTTCAGGCCAGGCAGTTTGCCCACTGGTCTCAGGACGTAAATCAGAACTGTACCTGAGTTGAGGAGCCACCGAGCGTTACCCATTCCCAACACTTCTCACAGGTAGTCTTGGACAGCTGGACCCCCCACAGGGGTAGGTGCCAGTTGAGAGCCGCTGGTTCATATGCCCCACCCCTGTCAAAGAGGGGTCCTGGAGGAGGGCATGGCCTCCACAGGCAGAACTGCCAGGCCCTCTTTCTTCTTACCACTCTGGTTTTTATTGTTTGTTTGTTTTTTCGAGGTAGGGTCTCACTCTAGCCCAGGCTGGCCTGGAATTCACTATGTCATCTCAGGGTGGCCTTGAACTCACAGCAATCCTCCTACCTCTGCCTCCCAAGTGCTGGGATTAAAGGCGTTCGTTCACATTCCTTTCTTTCCTTTTTTTTTTTGTTTGTTTGTTTGTTCATTCTGGTGTTATTTAAAGCCAGCAGTATGGACCCCTAAGAGGAGTGTTAGGATGCTTGCTTTGGCTTCAGGGGGATAATCTTGTTTCCTCTAGAGGTGGTCCCACTATTATCAGCCTGATGCCCTCGGGATGGGAGCCCTGGGCTGAGCAATACTTTGTGGATTTGCCCACCCGTCCAGATCTGGCCAAGTAGGTGAAGGCTAAGGCTGGTCAGAGTTGACCCTCTGTCTAACCCCCCCCCCTCGCTGGGCCATGTGCCATACCACGTCAGACCCAGTGACTCATGAGGACAGGCAGTTGAGAAATACTGGGCAGAGGGCAAGTCTCAGTCCCAGCTGGCCTGCTCCTGCTGTCTGCCATCCCCAGGGTGGTGACCTCCCTCCCTCCACCCGGGGACAGGTGGGAAAAGTCCCAAGTGTGAGCCAGGCCCCAGCATGAGCACTGGAAGCTCTTCAGGCAGGGTCATTGGTATGCCACCTCACTGAGTGCTGTGGCACATTGGGCATGGAACCCTGAGTCAAGGAAGGTTATTAAGCCCAGAGTGCTGTCCGTAATCCTGGCCTTGCTGTCCCAGGTGAGGCAGGTGCCAACATTATTGATGTGTCCAAGGAGGCCCGGAAACGGTTCCTGGGTCCCCTGCATCCCTCCTTCAACCTAGTGAAGATCATCCGTAACTGCCTGCTGAAGACCTTGCCCGATGACTGCCACAAGTGTGTCAATGGGCGCCTGGGCATCTCCCTGACCCGTGTTTCAGATGGCGAGAATGTCATTATATCCCACTTTAACTCCAAGGACGAGCTCATCCAGGTAGGCTCTGGAAGGGCCATGTTGGGGCGTGTGGGATGAGCTCAAGGCAAGGGCCCTGCTAACTGCCTTCTGTCTTTCCTTCAGGCCAATGTCTGCAGCACTTTCATTCCTGTGTACTGTGGCCTCATCCCTCCCTCCTTTCAAGGGGTGGTGAGTATTCCTGCTTGGCTCTACCCTGGGGTGACAAGCATCAACTACTGCCTGAACTGTAGGACAGAGGGTAGATAAAGAGGAAGGCCAGTGGAGTGTCTACTTCCCTCCTGGATCCTCCCTCTATATCCCTGCTCGTTGCCTCATTTCCCATTACTTGAGATGCAGGCCAACCATGAGGAGATGCACACTTCCCCATGGCTGGTGTCCCCCCCTCTCCACCATGTTCAGTTGTCTGCTTGGTTCCAGTGGCCATTGCCTAGTAGGCCACTGGCCAAAATGGAATAGCCACTGGGTAGGGCTGCCAGAACAAACCGCAGGCCCTTTAGCGTTTGACTATGTGTCTATGTGTCCTTATAAAGCGCTATGTAGACGGCGGTATTTCAGACAACCTACCCCTCTATGAGCTGAAGAACACCATCACAGTGTCTCCATTCTCGGGGGAAAGTGACATCTGCCCACAGGACAGTTCCACCAACATCCATGAGCTCCGGGTCACCAACACCAGCATCCAGTTCAATCTGCGCAACCTCTACCGTCTCTCCAAAGCCCTCTTCCCACCAGAACCCATGGTGAGTCTCTACAGCCTATCTGTCCTGAGCACTGAGGGAAGCAAGCTGCTGGGGTCTTCTGAGGCAGTTCTGGGACTTGCATGTACTCTTCAAGGGAGATGTTTATCCAGCCTGTCTGGGATGGATGTTGTGTAGGTGGGGGAAGACGCATGTATATATGCCCGTGAGGCACTCTGTGCATCCCCTGCAGTGGGGTGCACTCACCTGCAGTGGCGCAAATGGAGTTTGAAGTATCCCCCTCCATTGTTCTTGCACCCATTCTTACTTGAACCAGTTTTATTTTTTTATTTATTTATTTATTTATTTATTTGACAGAGATAAAGAGGGAGGGAGAGAGAGAGAATGGGCATGCCAGGGCCTCTAGCCACTGCAACTGAACTCCAGACACATGTACCCCTTGTGCATCTGGCTAATGTGGGTCCTGGGGAATCGAACCTGGGTCCTTCAGCTTTTCAGGCAAACGCCTTAACCGCTAAGCCATCCCTCCAGCCCTTGAGCCAGTCTTTTAATGATCATGGAGCCTGACACTCCCCTCCCCCTGCAGCCTGGCCATTACAGGACTGGGGTTACAGATGTGTGAGGCCATGTCCAGCTATTTATGTGGGTCCTGGGGATTGAACTCAAGCAGTCTGTCAGGCCTCCTCCGGCTGTCATGCTTGGACAGGAAGTGGTCTTAACTGCTTAGCAATCTCTCCAGCCCAAGGCTAGATGTCTTATGCTGGACTCAAGACAGTTTGACAGTGGTGGTGCAGGTGGCTGTCACAGGGACTCTTAAGAGCAGGACCTGCCTAGTTAATTCTGTGCTGACATGGTGGTGCAGGTTGCTATCACAGAGACTGTAGAGCAGGACCTGTCTGATTCATTTTGTGCTGACGTATCTATCTCCCTGCTGCAGGTACTTAGAGAGATGTGTAAACAAGGCTACCGAGATGGCCTGCGCTTCCTTCGGAGGAATGGTATGTACTGGGCAGGGATGAGGGGGGGTGGTTAAGAAACTGGCTCTGCGCTGGCCCCTGCTGGTGAGAAGCTGCTTTAGCACTGACGACATGTCTCACTTCCACCCCACCCCCACCCCAGGCCTCCTAAACCAGCCTAACCCCTTGCTGGCGTTGGCCCCTGCTGTCCCCCAGCACACTCAGGAAGAAGTGGAGGAGACTGAGGAGAGGACCCGAGTGGAGGACCATCTGCAGCTCCACAGGGAAGATCATATTCTGGAGCACTTTCCTGCCCGGCTCAATGAGGGTAAGCCATGGGGAAAGGACTGTGGAGGAGGGGACAGGGCTGGGGAGAAGTTGGACCAGTGCCACTTCCCTAACTGGCTGCCACCCTCCCTCCCATCCACAGCCCTGCTGGAGGCCTGTGTGGAGCCTAAGGACCTGATGACCACACTTTCCAACATGTTGCCAGTGCGCCTGGCCACGGCCATGATGGTGCCTTATACACTGCCGCTAGAGAGTGCTGTGTCCTTCACCATTCGGTAAGGGAGGGAAGGCGGATAGGGAGGAGGGACCAAGTCAAGGATCCTTGTGAGAGAGGGCTCAGTCACCCAGGAGAAGCTGGGAGAGTAGATGGGATGTCCAGGGGGTAAACTGCACGGCCCAGTCACTGCCTCTGTGATCATGCTTTGTGCTCCATCCTCAGCTTGCTGGAGTGGCTGCCTGATGTTCCTGAAGACATCCGGTGGATGAAGGAGCAGACGGGCAGCATCTGTCAGTACCTGGTGATGCGGGCCAAGAGAAAACTGGGTGACCACTTGCCCTCCAGGTAAGACCCCTGGCTGCCTGGGGCCTGGGACCTGAGGTCACCACTAGCCATAACTCCCTTGATGTCTCCCCATCCACAGGCTGTCTGAGCAGGTGGAGCTGCGTCGAGCTCAGTCGCTGCCCTCTGTGCCACTGTCCTGTGCCACCTACAGTGAAGCACTGCCCAACTGGGTACGCAATAACCTCTCACTGGGGGATGCAATGGCCAAGTGGGAGGAATGCCAGCGCCAGCTGCTTCTGGGTCTCTTCTGCACCAATATCGCCTTCCCTCCTGATGCCCTGCGCATGCGTGTATCTGCCAACTCCACTTCCATGGAGCCTGCAGTCCCACAGCACCCACCAGGCCTGCCACCTTGCTGAGAACCACCACTGCCACCTTCCCCAGCCAAGCTCCAAGCTGCCCTGCCCCACAAGGAGGGGCTCTGGGGCTGAATAAGATCCCATCTCCTGCTATCCTCCTTGCCCACTGTGGAGTGAGGAAATGGAGCTCTGCACAGCTGAGGTTTTGCAAAACCACAGGTTTTGCTGGGAACTCCCTTCACCAGCCACTCACTTGCTGCTCTGGGTAGGGAGGGGTGAGGAGTAATCTTCCCCTTCCCTCCTGTCTCCTGTGCCTTACTCTCGTCCTCCTGCCAGCCACCTTTTCAGTATGGGGTCATTCTCAAGAACTCCACATCTGCTCCTCTCCAGTTTTCAAGTTTTCTTGCAGACTTTGTGAAGAATTATTTATTTTATTTTATTTTATTTTTTTTGCCAAAGTATATACAATAAAAGCAACAGCTCAGCCTCTGCCTTCCTCACTTCCATCTGTTGGGTCTTCTTCCTCACGTCTGCAAGAGGATAGTGGAAAGAGCCTTCTAACCTCAGCCGTTAGCTGGGCCTTTTAGGATCATTATAGGGCCAGGCAGCTGTGGCCTGTCCTAATGCCACCCCCCTTGGGTGAGGACTCCTGTGTATGTTACTGCCTTTTGTCCTGAGGCATCTTGACTGATTCTTGGGCAGATCAGTTCAAGGGCCAAAAGATATATTTAGGACCAAGATCCTTATTACAGACTGTATAATACTCCTTTAATCCTAGAACTTGGGAGGCAGAGGTAGGTGGATTGCCATGAATTCAAGGCCACCCTGAGACTACATGGTGAATTCCAAGTCATCCTGAGCTAGAGTAAGACCCTGCCTCAAAAGGGGGCTGGAGAGATGGCTTAACGTTAAAGCACCTGCCTCCTAAGCCTAAAGAACGCTGGTTCCAGTCTCCAGCAGTTCCAATCTCCAGGTCCCACGTTTAGCCAGATGCAAAGTGACGCAAGGGCGTAATGCCGCACTTGACCACAAGGGGGCGCACACATCTGGAGTTCGTTCTCAGCAGCTGAGAGGCTGCTGGTGGGCCCATCTCTGTCTTCCTCTCCCTATCTCTCAAAAAAAAAAGGGCTGGAGAGATGGCTTAGTGGTTAAGGCATATGCCTGTGAAGCCTAAGGACCCCAGTTTGATTCTCCAGGTTCCATGTAAGCCAGATGCACATGGTGGCGCATGCTTCTGAAGTTTGCAGTGGCTAGAGGCCCTGGCGCATCCATTTTCACTCTCTGTCCCAAATAAATTAATTAAATTAAATCTTTTTTTTTTTTTTTTTTTTTTTGGTAGGGTCTCACTCTAGCTCAGGCTGACCTGGAATTCACTATGTAGTCTCAGGGTGGCCTCGAACTCATGGTGATCCTCCTACCTCTGCCTCCCGAGTGCTGGGATTAAAGGCGTGCGCCACCACGCCCAGCAAATTAAATCTTTTTTTAAAAAAAGATCCTTACCCTATAAAAATGAAAAATGTGAAGTCGGGTGTGGTGGTGCACACCTTTAATCCCAGCACTTGGGAGGCAGAGGTAGAGGATTGCTGTGAGTTCAAGGCCACCCAGAGACTACATAGTGAATAAATGTTACAGTATTGGGTTGTTGCTCAGTGGTACAGCACTTGCCTAGAATGCAACAGGCCCTGGATTCCATCTTGCGGAATTAAAAAAAACTGTTTACAAAAGGTGTCACCCACACATTTGCTCCACACAGTGGGGGGTGTGGAGCCAACTTCAGGACTGGACTCCCATGGTGGGTGAGGCTTCTGTTGTTGAGGCCAGAGGACCTGGGAGCGTCCTTCCCTGTTCCATCCTGGGTGTCTGGCCCAGAGTTCTATGCTTGGCTTGGTTCCTTCGTGGTTGTCCCATTCTTAACTGCCAGGTTCACGTGCCTTCTCAGTCCTCTGCTCCTCCCATACCTGTCTCTGCCAGGACCCCAGAGGGGTTTGGAGTACTGAGGAGTGCGGGAGGTCCTAGCTGAAGGGAGCTGTTCACCATAGTTTCCTCAAAGTGTCTTCTGCTAGAAGGGGTGCAATCTGAGGGGACAGGTACCCATGAGTGAGGATTAGGGCAGTCATGGGCTTAGTTACCCATCTGAGCTCTTAGCCTTACCAGTTCAGCATTCATCTGCCCCTCCCAGAAGGTGTGGGGTGGCAATGGTTGCAGCCCCCAGCCAACAATAACGGTTGTTCTGGTTGTGGGACCTGGGACAACAGGACTGGGCGAGCCGGCCAGGCAGGTCTCCTGCCTGGGTGCCAGCCCTCCCTCGCTCCCTCCCTCCAGTCTCCAGGTCCTGCCCTATAGGTACAGCCTGTTGCGGTTGGTTCCACTTGAGACACACACTGCCGGCACCCCAGTGCTGCTGCAGGCTGGAGATAGCCAGGACAGGCCTCCAGGTGGGTTTAGGGGCTCGGCTGGGACCCTTGGAAGGTAGGCAGGTTTCTTCCCCAACAGGAGTCATGGGTTCAGGACTTCCCAACTTCTTCCAGAGTTCCCCCAGGAGTTTGAACCCTAGTCAGGGCTGAGCCCCAGAAAGGAATGCTGGGGTCCTGAAAGGGTGGCCTTCCCTTCCCCGCCACACTCACTCACCTCACATAGGGATATTGCTCAATGAGATGCCATTACGTAGAACTGTACTTACTGTTTTAAACTTAGAAGAGCCAAAATTGAGAAAGTATAGAAAAGAAAGCCAAGTCTTCCCAGCTCTAGAGACAGCCGCTCAAAGCATTTGGTCCATTTCCTGCTGGTTTTTTTTTTTTTTTTTTTTTTACACACACTTCTTGCGTCCTGAATCTGGGGCTGGTAACTTCATCTGTGCAGCGTTGATCCTGTCCTGGAAGGGGTTCCAAGGCGGGCGGGGGTGATCACTGCTCCTCTGTGCTTCTGGTGGGCGATCCAGCCACTCTGGCCGCCCTGGGTCGGGCCACCAAGACAGCAGGAGAGGCGGGGAACACAGAGCAACAGCGCGCTGGCTGCTCCAGCCAGGGTCCCCGGTCCTGCAGGGCGGCAGGGTCACTCGGGACCCGCGCCCCCCGGGGCGCCGTCGGGGTCCGAAACGGGGCGGGGCGCGCCTCGTTTCCGGGAGAAGCGGCCCGCCCGCGGCAGGTGCGGCGGCGCAGCTGGCAGGTAAGCGCTCGCTCGCGGGTCTGCGGCCCGGGTGGAGGGGGGCCCACCACTGCGCCCGCCAGGCCCGGGGGTTGGCGGCGCTTGTCTGGGCCGGGAATTGCTGTGGCTTTCGGTGCCCTGTGGCCGCAGAGCCAGCTCGGCTCTCTCCACGTCGCAGCTTCCGGCTGGGGAGGACCTCTGGTCCCGTGGAGCAAGGGAGCCGGTGGTGAGTGCGCCGGAGGGAGGCGATGGACCGTGGATGGCCTGGGGGAAGTGTCCTCGAGCTGTCCTGTCTCTTCCTCTGGTTCACTACTTCCTCGTACCTGCTCTATGGGGAGATCGTCACCCTCACTTCCCAATATGAGTAGGGGGAGGACGATCCCCAAGGACTGAGAAGAGAGATGCCAGGTGCTTTGGACTGGAGTGTGGATTTGGGAAATCCGGGGTCAGTATATTGTGGGGAAAACAGGTGGCTCTGATTAAATGTGGAGGTGAAAGGAGTCCCCAGAAGGTTCCAGGACATGGAATAAGCAAGTCAGGAGAGGGGATGAACCTGGAAAAGTGTTCAAGCCAGGGTATGGGGATGCCCCTATCAAAGAGCATCTGGTGTCCAGGGCTGGGACCTTGCACCTGCCCCCTTGGGGCCTGGTTGCTAAGTGGGAAAGGCTAGTGGACAGGAAGGGAGGAGTTTACCTGGCCTGCCAGCTGTCAGGAGGCCAGGGCATCACGGGCTCAGTCCTGGGACTAAGGACTTGACCAGGACTGGCCCGCACCCCTTCCTGGTTAGTCCCAACTTGGCATCCTCCTCAGGATTTGTTCACTGACTCTTTCACCTCAAGTTCTCTCACCCTGGCTGCCAGGAGCCTGACACCTCTCTTCATAGGGTCTCCTGAGGCTAGTGCTCTAGTCACCTCTTCCTGCACTGGCCCTTTCCTGGGTTGATAGCCTTTTCCCTGGATCCCTGTCCTCTGAGATGTCTGGTCCCAGATATCCCCTTTGGTCTGAAGCCTGCTTCATCCTACCCCAGCGACACCCAGGACTACAACATCAACATCCTAGGGGATTTTTGTTTGTTTGTTTGTTTTTTGAGGTAGGGTTTCATTCTAGCCCAGGCTGACCTGGAATTCACTATGTAGTCTCAGGGTGGCTTCAAACTCATGGCGATCCTTCTATCTCTGTCTCCCAAGTGCTGGGATTAAAGGCGTGCACCACCACGCCTGGGTCTATACTAGGGTTTTGCCTTCTGCTCACCTTCCCATTTGGTATACCATCTGTGGCTGTACCTCTGCCACATGTGAACTCCTCTCCCTGTGTCTTCTGACTCCCCCCTTCCTGGCTTCACAGCATTCAACAGAGCCAAGACCTGCCCCAATGGCCAGCCCTGGGCAGCCTGGGGATGGGGAGGGCCAGGATGAAGAGGAGGAAGAGGGGGCCTCGGTAGGGCAGCAGGCAGAAGTGTTGCAGCAAGCCCAGGAGCTCTTTCTGCTGTGTGATAAGGAGGCCAAGGGCTTTATCACCAGGCAGGACCTGCAGGTAAGTCCCCAATTCAGAGAGGCTGGCTGGACCCAGGTTGACCTTGGCTTGCTCACTCTGCTTTCCTTGGCCAGGGCCTGCAGAGTGACCTTCTCCTCACGCCTGAGCAGCTGGAGGCTGTGTTTGAAAGTCTAGACCAGGCCCACACTGGCTTCCTCACAGCCAGAGAATTCTGCCTAGGCCTGGGTGAGCAGGCCCTTGCCCGTGCCCAAACATGGGGAGACCCCCCGCCAGGCTCTGTGCTTTATACTCCAGGGCACTCTGGTGTCTACACAAAGACACCCTGTGAGCCACCCCCTAGCTGTTGTGCAGTGTGTGGCCTGAGCCCCGCCACTTCCTTGCCAAACTGAGGTGGGACTGGGAGCTGGCTGTCAGCTCCCATTCCCAGGCCAACAGAACCAGAATAAGGAAGAAAAACAGGAAACTGGGCCCTGAGAGAGCAGGATATGTTCTGGAGACGGGGGTAGTAGCAGTGAGTAGGGCCAGAGATTACCACATTCTGGGTAATCTCTCCTCCCATGTCCACAGGGAAGTTTGTGGGGGTGGAGTCGGCCCGAGGTGCTCCCCGACAGCAGACTCCCGAGGAAGAAACCTTTGAGTCAGTCACAAGGGGCTCTCTGGAGGAGGAGGAAGATGTTGAGACGTTCTGCACTGCTTTGGAGCAGCTGGGAGTGGCCCGGGTCTTGGGCGAGTGAGTTGGTTCTGGGCCCAGTCCCTAGTCTTAGTTTCTGCCATCTTTGTCCACACTGCCTGCCTGTCTCCACGCAGAGACACCAGGCACGGCCAGGTCCGGCCATTGTTAAGCTGTGACCTTCTGGGAGCGGCCAGACGTGATTTCCCCGCAGGATTTGCATTATAGGAGGCTGCAGCTACTGCTGTAGGGAGGGCCAGCTCCTAGCACCTGATCACGCTCTGCTAGCACGTGGAACTGCGCAGGCGCAGAGTCCGAGCCACGCGAGGGTGTACCCTCCAGAGGGATGAGTGCCTGTCCCACCCTGCGACGCGGGGCAGGGGGTCTTCAGGTTTGCCAAGGGGAAAGCACTTCTACTCCTGAACTTCGGTCTCCCCTTGACCCCTCCAGGCAGTGGGCAGTGAGGGCACTGTGGGCCCGGCTGCAGCGGGAGCGACCTGAGTTGCTGGGCTCTTTGGAAGATGTACTGATGCGCGCGTCGGCCTGCCTGGAGGCGGCGGCCCGGGAGCGCGACGGCCTGGAGCAGGCACTCCGGCGGTGAGGCCAGCCAGCCCCGCGCGGTCTGCGCCCCGACGGTGTGGGCAGAGACAAGACTGGCAAGTGCTCACGGTTGTCGTATGTCGCTGTCCCGAAGGCGTGAGAGCGAGCATGAGAGGGAGGTGCGCGGTCTCTACGAGGAACTGGAACAGCAGCTCCAGGAGCAGAGGCAGCGTCGCCAGAGCCAGGTGAGCCCGCGCGTGCCGGGCCCAGCCCGTCTAGTTTTCCAGGCTCCGCCTTCCCACACTTGATCCCTCTCGTCCTGGAAGTATAGGCGGCCCTGCCACCAGGTGTCCCCACCAGTCTTCTACCTCCCATGCCGCTGTGCCTCCGCCTGCCTCCCCTGAGCCGGAGGGGATGGGTGGGGGGCGGAGGCTCAGGTGCTGCCGTGTGTCCCAGAACCTTCCTGGGGAGAAGCACAGGGGCCGCCTGGAGCTAGAACTGCAGACCCGCGAGCAGGAGCTGGAGCGCGCCGGCCTGCGGCAGCGAGAGGTGAGCAACCATCCCGGCCCAGGCCCGTGTCTCCGCGTCCTCCTAGTTTCCTGAAGCCCGGAGCTGCAGGAGCCTGGGGGAAGTGCAGCGCTGGGGATTCGCCAGCCTGCACCTCAACATTCCCCAGCTGGAACAGCAGCTGCAGGCCCGGGTTGCGGAACAGCTAGAGGTGCAAGCCCAACATGCCCAGCTGCGAAGGGCCTACGAGGTGCTGCGGGCACAGCTGGACCAGGCGCAGGAGCAGCTCAGCAGACTGGAGGGCGAAGCACAGGGCCGCCAGGAGCAAACCCAAAGGTGTGGGGGAAGTGAGAGGCGCGGGGTGGAGGGCCTGGGGCTCAGCTCTGGGCACTTGGACTATCAACCAGCTCCATCCTCACCTTATGAGGGGTAGGAGTGGAAGCAGGCCCTAGGGTGCCCCCTGCATCTGGATTACCACCTTCCACCCACAGAGATGTGGTCGCAGTCTCCAGGAACATGCAGAAAGAGAAACTCAGTCTGCTGCGGCAACTGGAGCTGCTCAGGTAGGTCTGGCCCAGGCAGAGGGAATGGGCACATGTGCCACCACACCCAGCTTCCAACCTGGGGGTATTTTTTATTTTATTTTATTTTATTTTGGTTTTTCGAGGTAGGATCTCACTCTAGCTCACGCTGACCTGGAATTCACTATATAGTCTCAGGGTGGCCTCGAACTCATGGCGATCCTCCTACCTCTGTCTCCCTAGTGCTGTATTAAAGGCGTGTGCCACCACGCCCAGCTACTTTATTTTTAATTAATTTACTTATTTGAGGGAGAGAAGAGAGAGAGAAATGGGGGTGGGGAAGAGAATGGGCATGACAGGACCTCTAGCCACTGCAAACAAACTCTAGACAGATGTACCACCTTGTGCATCTGGCTTACGTGGTTACTGGGGAACTGTCCATAGGCTTCGCAGGCAAGTGCCTTAGCTGCTAAGCCATCTCTCCAAACTGGGAGGGGGGCATTAATCTCCCCAAATATTATTGGCCTCTGGTCTACCCTGCTGGGAGAAAGCCCTTATATCTGCCCTCTATCCCTCCTGCTGCAACCTCTGCCAGACTGCTCTCATGTGGTCTGAGGGAAGCTAGCCCATCTTCCCCAACCAGGTCCCTGCCTCCTGCAGATCTTAGCCCCATCACCCTCACTCCCCTTCATTAGGGAGCTGAATATGCGGCTTCGAGATGAGAGGGACGCCTGTGAGACTAAGTTGGCCACCAGTAGCCACAGGAAGGCTTTAGCCATGGCCCACCTGCCTGGGCCCACCTACTGTTGCTGCTGTTGTGGTTGGGTTCCGCCCCCCAGACTTGGCTCTGGACACCTTCCCAGTGCTCGATGACAACCTTCAAGTGACTCACTGGCTCTTACTTGGAGAAGTTGCTCCTAGAAGGCAACTTGTGGGTGAGGATTGCCTGCTCAGCATGTGGGTTCTATACAGCAAACCACCAGCCTGAAGAAACATGAAGGAAGTAAACTGTGGGTGGTCAGGCTGTCAGTGTCTGGTGCCCCACCAGTGTTCATTCCGTCCCCATCTCTATTCAGCAACACCAAAACCTCCTGTTCAATAAAGTCCACCGACTGTACTGGGACCTTCTTGGCCTTCTTCTGTGTGTTTGGAGCCACAGTGCATGTGTGGTTTGTGTATGAGTCCTTGATGTGATACATGTATGGCTCTGCTGTCCCTGGGCTGTGTGTGTCCTCCATGTCCCTGGTCATGCACCAAGTCCTCACCACCGACAGAGCTGAAATTCTAGGGACTTCAGCAGGTTTAGCAGGGTCACTCTCCTCCCTATGCCAAGTTCTCAAGTGGGCAGCTCCTCCCCTTAATTCAGTGGTCGGCTGGATCCCAGGTTTTTTCTTACCCCCTACCGCCACCTCCTGCAAGGCCTTCATGCCAGAGGTCTGGAGCGTCCTCGACATCACACTGTACCCAAAGCTCCCCCTCTCCTGCATCCATCCCAGGCTGTTACCTGTTATCTGTTGTGCCCACCCTCGGCCGGCCTCTGAGTAGTTACAGGGACTAGGTCTGGAGGAGGAGCCTGACCTGGCAGCAGTTCAAGGTCTCTGGATGGCTGGGTGCCACCTTTCCTCCGGCTCTGCCTCCAGTCTAGCTCCTTTGTCTTGGGGTATGGGGGCTTCCTGGCTTTGGGCACTGCTCCCCCCTTACCCGCATCCTCTCCTTCCAGTCCCCTCTCCCCCGGGCCTTAACTCCCCGGCCCTCCGTCAAGGCTCCCCCCCCCGCGCCCCAGCACCAACTAGTCGGGACCTGCCCTTCCTTGGCCGGCCATGGGCGGAGCTGCGCCCGGGGCGGGGCGAGTCCTCCCGGCCCGGGCCGCGCATTCTCGGTGCTCAGAGCCCCCGCCCCCGAAGCCACCGCCCGGCTGGGACTCCGACGCGTGGTCGGTGAGTGCGTTGTGGGGCCAGGCTCCCGAGGGGGGGAGCACTTCCCAGGGGTCCCCGTGCGTGCGTCCCGAGGCCCGGCCGCCGGCGCTGGGGACCCGCGGAAGGCCGCGCGGGCTGGACCCGGCCCTAAGGGAGACGGGCGCCGGCGGCCGGGCGCGTAGAAGTGCAGGGGGAAGGGAATACGCCTCCGGGGTCCTCCAATTGGCCTGGCTCCCCCACCTTGGTACAGAAGTCGGGGAGATCGCATTCTCAACACCCCACTCATTGTCCCTGGACACCGGTTCTCTTCCCCTCCGCCTGCAGGTCCGCCCACTGGTACCGGGGTGTGGTGGGGGCGGGGGCGGCGACGGGGGCCGCGGTGACTTCATGGCAGTGACACGGGTGTTCCTCACCTACGGGATGCAGCCGAGTCCTGGATCTTCCCTAGAGGGGCGGAAGTCCAGGGGCTGGGTGTAGGGCCCCCATGTCTAGGCCTCAGGAACTATTTCTGGAGGGTTGTGACTCCCACGCTTGACCCATCTCAAGGGATTCTCATCCATCAGGCATTTCTGGGAAGAAGGGGTGGGCCTCCAGGGGTTTGCTAGTGGCCTGGACTAGGTTACTGGAAATGTCCGGAGCCAACCCCCTACAGGGTCTGGGCGTTAAGAGCCTGGCCTGGGGGCTGACACAGTGGCATCTGTTTTGTAACATCCTGCTGCATCCCCAGTAAGGGAGCTTGTCTTTGGACCCTAGCCTGAGGTAGAGGTCTGTGACCTGCCCCCTCCTGTCAGAGGTCGATATTTGATGAAGTTTTTGTTTTTAGGCTGCAGCCGCTGCTGCTTGGTGGAGGAGGGGCAGTGGTGGGTCTTGAGGGTGGGGCACCTGGGGCAGGCATTTGGTCCCTCCCAGGATCAGAGTGTCCAGAAATGTCCTCTGCTCCACCCCACCCCAGACCAAAATACCAGGCCTGGCTGCTCTTCTGCCTGACTCCAGAGTGGACTCTGTGGGGCTCTGGAAGCCATTCTGACCCACTGTTTTGGCCATCACGAGGAGGTGTGGCAGGATCCTGCCTGCCAGGTGAGGGACAGACCTGTGACTTGTTCCTGCCTGTTCACTTGACCCACAGAGGTGAGTGCTGTGGGGCACCTAAAGCCTGCATAAGGGAGGTGAAAGTCCTGCTTAACTGTCTGTCTGGAAACATAGCCCAGGGCGCTCAGCTGCTGTCTGAGCCTCACACCCTCCCCAGTGCAGACTGTGTGGCCAGGGAAGGGTGTGCCCAAGGGACCTAGGAGGTGAGAGCACAGCCACTTTATCTGGGCTCTGGTGCGCCCCTTCAGCCTTGAGGGTTGCTGGGTGTGCAGGCTCCACCTACCGGCACCTCCATTGTCCCTTGCCCTGGCTGGGAGGAAGGAGAGGCTGGCTGTTCCTTACAAGCCTCCTGGCTGGGGCTGGCCTGACTCCTTTGCCCCTCTCTCTGCCTCTTCTGAGGATCTCTGAGTGATAGGTTCTTGCCAACCTGTGATATAGGGCCCAGGGGATTCTGGAAGGGGGTGTAGTCCACAGGAGCACATCCTGAACGAACGGTCTGCTGAGTTTTTTTTCAAACTCTTGATGCCAACAAGGGCTAGTCAGCAGGTGATGGTTGGGGATTCTCCATGAGAGCCCCAAAGTGAGCACCAGGATGCCTGGCTATGAGGGTCAGAACTCCCAAGATGTTGTCCAGGAAGTGACTCATGTCTGGTTCCTGGGAAGGCTCCTCCCAGGGCAGGGCAGGTGGTTGGCTCAGCCCCAACCTTCAGGCCAGCCTGGACATTGCTGTGTTCCCTCCTGTCTCCACTGGTCTGGGGCCCAGTGCTGCAGTCCATCAGATGCCCTCCTTGCCTTTCCCAGGCCCACGATGGGTGAGTTCAACGAGAAGAAGGCAACATGTGGCACTGTCTGCCTCAAGTACCTGCTGTTTACCTACAACTGCTGCTTCTGGGTGAGGAGGGTTACTGTCTTCCACACATCTCCCCTCCTTCCCTTGCCTAGGGGCTCAGCCCGGGGTCAGATGTGTGGTGACCAGTATGCATTTCTTGTAGTTGGCTGGTCTGGCCGTCATGGCAGTGGGCATTTGGACACTGGCCTTCAAGAGTGACTACATCAGCCTGCTGGCCTCAAGCACCTACCTGGCCACAGCCTACATCCTGGTCATCGCTGGTGTCGTTGTCATGGTGACCGGTGTCCTGGGCTGTTGTGCCACCTTTAAGGAGCGGCGGAACCTGCTGCGCTTGGTCAGCAGGGCATGGTGGCACCCTGGTGGGGGTAGGGTGTATACTAGCTCCCAAAGGTGTGCCAGGGAGCCAGGAAGCTCCCAGCTTGCCCCTGCTGCAGAGCCCTCCTGCTTGGCTCCTTGGGTGGGGTTTTGGCTCTGTGATGCCCCATCACTGGGAGCCCCCCTCACTGGGTCTCTGCCCCTCAGTACTTCATCCTGCTTCTCATCATCTTCCTGTTGGAGATCATTGCTGGCATCCTGGCTTATGTTTACTACCAGCAGGTAAGGAACCTGGACAGGCTGTGACGAGGGATGTGGGACATGCCTAAGACAGGAATGTATTCATGAGAGTGGGCCCCAGAGCTGACTTGGGGCTTGTGGAGAGGGAATTATTTGGGGCATCTAGAGGTCCATCTCAATTCTCTATGGTCCTCCTGGTGACTCCCAGTCCTGCCAATCCCACTGTGCTGCTTCCTCTCCCCTGACCCTGCCCTTCTATTCTGGGTCTTCTCTTCCAACGGAGCTTTCCCAGTTTCTCCTGCGAGGTCTCAGACTCTGCCCTCTCCCCCCACCCTGCAGCTCAACACAGAGCTCAAGGAGAACCTAAAGGACACCATGACCAAGAGGTACCACCAGCCAGGCCATGAGGGTGTGACCAGCGCTGTGGACAAGCTGCAGCAAGAGGTGGGTTCCCTGGGAGGGGTGTGTGCCTTTGACCTCCCCCTTCCTCAACATGAGGCTGGGTAGGTGCTGGCAGGTCATGGGGCTCAGCTGTGTCTCCCTTGCAGTTCCATTGCTGTGGTAGCAACAACTCACAAGACTGGCGGGACAGTGAGTGGATCCGCTCCCAAGAAAAGAATAACCGTGTGGTCCCTGACAGCTGCTGCAAGACTGTGGTCCCCGGCTGTGGTCATCGGGATCATGCCTCCAATATCTACAAGGTGGAGGTAGGTGGGAACCCAAGAAGGGGCTAGACTGACTGGGTGGCTAGGGGCTGGCCTGGTCACATTCCAGGGCAGCTTGGACTAACTCAGCCAGGTTTGGAGCCCACTTAGCACCTTCTATCTGGGCAGGGCGGCTGTATCACCAAGCTGGAAACCTTCATCCAGGAGCACCTGCGGGTCATTGGAGCTGTGGGCATTGGTATCGCCTGTGTGCAGGTATGAGCACACGGGGTGACTTGGTGGTAACTCAGGTGGCTGGTGGCTCATGTTCCCTGCTCATGCATACCTGGCCCTTTGCAGGTCTTTGGCATGATCTTCACCTGCTGCTTGTATAGGAGCCTCAAGTTGGAGCACTACTGACCTTGGGGCCAGGCCTGGCCACTTAACCTTGCACCATGTGTCCTACCTGACTACTGAGTTAAGACTGCTGACTGCCAGGGTAGTGGCTAACCCCATGCCATTGTTCCCCCACCACCACCATGCCATTATCAAGACCCTTGGCAACCCCACCCCAGGGATAGCTTCAAGTGCCTTTCATTGCACATCAGAGTCCCAAGACTTGAGGCAGGGAGGAGGCTGGGGGCTTTTGTTGGCCTGCCTGGTAGAGTGGGGTTTAGATTCTGACAAAAGTGCCTTTTCCCCACAGACCACCTCCCCTGGGGCAGTTTGTAGCTTGCAGAAATTTGGGAAGAACCTGGATATACTTCCTGCATGGTGGTCAGAGGCAGGTTATGAGGGATTCTTGCTGGGTGGAGTAGGTTCAGGGGCTGTGCTGAAGGAATGGACACCCATCTTGCTTGCCACTACATGCTTCAGAGCCCCTTGGCCTCATCTAGCTGGGGAAAAATGAGGGGGCTCTGCCCCCTACACAAATCTTTTGCACCTCAACAGCCTCAGCCCTGGCTCATTTATTTCCACTGCTGTTAACACCATCCAAAATTCTCTGTGTTCCTGTATAGTTCCGTTCAAATGCCCTATGAGGGACAGGTTTTGTCTACTGCTGTATCCCACATGCCAATAGCTGCTCCTGCTCCGTGTAACAGGTGCTCAATAAATGTGTGTGAACTGTTGGCTCTGTTTGCTTCTGGACAGGTCTCCTGTCCTCAGGGTCCAGAGTACTCACAGGGCACAAGGGTGGGGAAGCCCAAATGGCAGGGACAGGAAGTGAGGCTGCCTTTGACAGTTTAGAACCTGCTATGGTTCCCCATTCTCCTGGTCACTAGGTGGGCATATGAAGGAGCATGTGTGTGGCCTGGCCAGGTGATACCAGTTGTTCACAGGTCAGAGGAAGGCTGTTCATGGAATCTGTAGAATGAGTCAGAAGGCAAGAGAAGGACTAAGCCTGTGTCAGGCTGCAGCCTTGGCTTAAAAAAAAATTTCAGACCAAGATTGGAGACATGGTTAAGGTGCTTGCCTGTGAAGCCTAAGGAGCCAGGTTTAATTTCCTAGAACTCATGTAAGTACATAGTGGCACATGTATCTAGAGTTCGTTAGCAGTGGCTAGAGGTTCTGGCATGCCAATTCTCTGTAATAAATAAAAAAATTAAAATATAAGTTGCAAGGAGAGAATGGGCACACTATGGCTTCTTACCACTACAAACTCCAGATGCATGTGCCCCTTTGTGCATCTGACTTTCCATGGGTACTGGGGAATCCAACTCAGATCAGGACCCTTTGCAAGCAAGTGCCTTTGATCACTGAGCCACCTAGCCCCAGCTTTTTGGTTCGAAGCAGGGTCTCATTCTGGCCCAGACTGTCCTTTAATTTGTTGCAATTCTCCTACCTCAACCTCCCCAATGCTGGGATTAAAGGTATCATGCCGGGCGTGGTGGCACATGCCTTTAATCCCAGCACTGGGGAGGCAAAGGTAGGAGGATCGCCGAGTTAGAGGCCACCCTGAGACTACATAGTTAATTCCAGGTCAGCCTGGGCCAGAGTGAGACCCTACCTCGCAAAAACCAAAAAAAGAAAAAAAGGAAAAAAAAAAAAGGTGTGTATCATTAGCTAGACTCTCCCTTGGTTTGTGTGTGAATGCAGGCGCACATGTGCAACAGCACACTTGGAGAGGTGATCAGAGGACAACCTACAGTGTCAACCTTCACCTTCTACCTTGAAACAGGGTCTTTTTTTTTTCTAAGCTTTTCGAAGTAGGGTTTCACTCTGGTCCAGGATGACTTGTGACTCACAGCGATCCTCCTACCTCTGCCTCCTGAGTGCTGGGATTAAAGGCGTGCACCATTACACCAGGCTTAGTTTTTGTTTTCTAGGCAGTCTCCCTCTAGCCCAGGCTGACCTTGAACTCAAGGCTTTTCTAGTTCTACCTCCCAAATGCTGAGATTATAGGTGTGAGTCACTATATCCAGATGAGACTGTCTGGAATGTGTGTACTAAGGTTTGGGAATTGTCTCTGCCTCCCTTCTAACCATAGGTGTACTGGTATTAAAGACACACTGGGTGTGGCAGCATATGCTAAGGCCTTTAATCCTAACATCTGGGAAGCTGAGGTACAATTGTTGTGAATTCCAGGCCAGACTGGGAGAGACCCTACCTTGGGGAAAAAAAAAAAAAAAAAAAGACACTCAGGCTTTGTGCACTGGGAGCATTTTTGTCTTCAGGCTTTTGCAGTAAGTGCCTTAGAACCACTGAGCCATCTCCCCAGCCTGTTTCTAAGGCTTGGACTGTACCCAAGAGGATTCCTTATCAGATGTCTGGGCAGCTAATAGCTAGTTGTGAGGAGGTGTCCAAAGAGCTGCTTTCTTGTCACCCTAAAGTCCTACATTCCAGTTGGTGCTAGGGGGAGGGGGAACACTAGGCCCACTGGACCCCAGCTCAGGTCAAAGCTGTCTTAGCCTTAGGAATGAAGGGGAGATTAGAAGGGCCCTTGGAGCACTAACACTTGGATGCCAGAAACTTGTGACATCCCCTGGCCCAGTGTAGGCTCTCAGGGTTGGCTGGCAAGGCTGAGTGCTGCCTCTCCAGGTCCAAGGGGCAGGGCTACCTTGCTGCTGGGCCTGAGAACAGGGCCTTTGGACAGTGGCAGATGGGGGCCAAGCCCATCCTTGTGCTGTTCAAGCACTAGGAAACTGGCTCTTTAGCTTCACGGAGAATCGGGCTCATGCCTGAAGACCCAACATGGGATGTGATGACTAGGTCCCCAACTACTCTCAGCACTCCAAGAGAAGAGGAGGCTCTCTAGGCTTGGATGGTGTGGACACATCCCTCCCACTCCAAAGGACCAGACAGGAGAGGCCTTGCAAGAGCCATGGAGGGCTACTTTGTGGATCAGACTGGCCATGGCTCTGCCAGCTGGAGCTCTGTCTACCACAGACTTTGTCCCAGAGTGAGGGCTTGGGCTGGGACCCCGGAAACAGGACCACCTCTTCACTAGACAGAACTTCAAGACTGATGGGGGAAAGACTAAGAGACTAGCCTTGAGAAGAGCGGAAGCCAGGCCAGGTGGCCTCAGACAGGGCATGGACAGATACAGGTACTCCACAAAGCCAAGCCAGTCAGACCTCTTGGTTGTTCTACACAGATCTTTACTAGACAGTTCTTTTGGTGGATGTGGTGGGGCATTTAGCCAAGTGGCTGCAGCTGGGTATTGCGCCCATTTCACACTTCAGCTTTAACTTAGCATGACACAGACTGTCAACGGTCAGCAGGGCAGGAGCAGTCACTTCTCCAGGCTCCATGGTCAGCAGGGCAGGAGCAGTCACTTCTCCAGGCTCCATGGTCAGCAGGGCAGGAACAGTCATTTCTCCAGGCTCCATGGTCAGCAGGGCAGAGGCAATCACTTCTCCAGGGGTGCATAGTTGAGCAACTTTTCAATCAGGTCTACGTGTGCCAGCAGCATGCGGCGGCAGCAGTAACGCTTCAGGCCAAGTGCATCCAGGGCATCCCTGTACCAAGGAAAGAGCAGTGAGGCCAGCTGCTGTCTCCAGTCTGCATATGCCTAGAACCAAATCCCACATGCCTCTGCATACTGCTGCCTGCTCCTTCTCTCCCTACTACAGACAGGGGGCAGATCAGGGCTTAGAACCAGCAGCAGCATACCAGACAGTGACCTGGAAATGCCTGAATCTCAGATGCCTGGTGTGGAGCCACACAAAAGATCAGAGCTGGGCGTGGTGGCACACGCCTTTAATCCCAGCACTCGGGAGGCAGAGGTAAGAGGATCATTGTGAGTATGAGGCCACCCTGAGAATACAGAGTGAATTCCAGGTCAGCCTGGGCTAGAGTGAGACCCTACCTCGAAAAACCAAAACAAAACAAAAAAAAAATCAGATCTGAGTCCTCATGTCATGCCCACCGTGTATGTGCCCATCTTCTAACATTCAGCCTTGTGTCCCTCATCCTAATCTGCTTTCTGCCCATCTCTGCTTGTGGCTTTTATACCCAGGGATGGGGTAGATTCATGAGCTTCTAAGCACTTAATTTGGGAAATTTAGGAGACCAAGGCCCCTATACCAAGGTGTGATTCCCCAGACCCCACTGATCTAGCTCGGGTACCATAGGTGGATTCTATGTGAGCCACTTGTCCTTGCAGACGTCCAGCAAGAGTTCTGTGCCATTCACTGGTGGCTGCTGGCTCCCCTCTCCAGGCTCATATCAGTGAAAAGGCTTCTTCCACTCACCTAAACAATTAGAAGCCTTCACTTCTGTGGGCCCTAGTTACATTGGAGAGGCTACTGATGGGATACTCAAGGGAGGCCAATCATTCGGCTGCCCACTCAACTCATTAGTGAACTTTTTCTTTTGTTTTTTCAAGGTAGGGTCTCACTCTAGCTCAGGCTGACCTGGAATTCACTATGTAGTCTCAGGGTGGCCTTGAACCCACAGTGATCCTCCTACCTCTGCCTCCCAAGTGCTGGGATTAAAGGCGGGAACCCCGGTGCTACATTCCTGGGCTTTTTTTTGGTTTTTCGAGGTAGGATCTCTAGCCCAGGCTGACCTGGAATTCACTATGTAGTCTCAGGGTGGCCTTGAACTCACAGCGATCCTCCTACCGTGCTATCCTCCTACTTGAGCCTCCAGAGTGTTGGGATTAAAGGCGGCGCCACCACGCCCGGCTTTCCTGAACTTTTTTCTATGGCTTACAGGCATCCAACAGACTCCTCAGCTACTCACATAGTAGGTGAAAGACTAATGGGGGCTAGTCACAGTAGCAACTTCAATAGGAAAGGACAACACAGGAAAAGGCTCAAAAAAAAAACCAAAGTTGACCACTCGCATACGGGAGTCTATTCTACATCTCAAAGGTTTGCACGACATGGGGTAGTGAGCCTAAAAGTTGAGACAGGAGATTGAGGTGCAGGTGGGCAGGGAAAGTAAACGTTCTGCTGAAAACAGAGGCAAAGATGACCCGGTGGAAGAATGCTCCTAAGTCCCCAAGACGTCAACGGCTCCATGGAACCTCTGATCCACAGGACATCCCTGTCCTAGCCCATGAGCCCATCACCCTGCTGCAGACAGACTCTTCACCCTAGGACACTGCAAAACTATCCTGCTACCAACCAACCCTTCACTTGGGGCTCCGTGGATCCCAAAGCCCAGAACACCACAGTCCTGGCCTACGAGTTCCCACCTCTGACACACCCTCCAATCCCGCAGCTCCGTGAATTCTCTGGGCCCAGGACACCCAGACCCTGCCCCCGAGCCGCCCACACTGCTGCCGGCCCTCCATCCCATGGGTTTCTCCCAGTAAAGCACCTGGACCCAGAGTCGTTCACCCTGCAGCCGACTTCATCCCAAGGCTCCGCGGACTCCCTCGGCTCAGGGCATCCGAGTCCAGGTTCACAAGCCTCTCCCTTCACCCCAACGCCCGGACCCCGGCTTTCTCGCCCCCACGCCTCACCCTTCCGTGTATTCGGCCTGCAGCAGACCCAGGTAGGCCTCCCACTTGTTGCCGACGATCTTGCCGCAAGTGAAGCAACGCACCGGGATGATCATGGCGGCGTCTGACGGGCTGGAGGCCGGCGGCAGGAAGGTGAGTCTCTAGGCCCCGCCCCGGACGAGTCCACTGTGCGGGGCCCGTTTCATTCTGAGCTCGACTCCAGACCCACCCCACCCTGGACCTCCCTTATCCTGCCTCCATGTGAGCTACTCTCTACGGTCTGGGTTTTCCGCGCTCACCCACTCAGGATTTCTGCGATCCGAGAGCCGGCGGCGGCATCAACAGCCCACGGCACTCCCCTCCCCGTCCTCATAATGGTACGTCCCGGCAATACGGCGTCCGAGCGCAGCCGAAAGGTGTGCGGCGGCGGCGGTTCGCGTTTCTCGTGGCGATTTGACTGACAGCCGCGCTGGGAGCGGCGTCTAGGGAGGCGGCGCGCGCAGGTACGGCGCGGGGCGGGCTGGGGTCTTGTAGGTTCGAACTCACCCAACGCGAGCCCGAAAGCGCGAAGCCAGCCGGGACGCGCGGCAACAAGTGGTGGCGGAGGGCTCGCGGAGCGGGATGCCCGAGAGTGCGCGGTCCAGACGTGGTTTCCCGCCTCCCGCCCAGTCTGTCCCCCACGTTTGGAGTCCCTACCACAGTAACCTGGGGAGCCCCTGAACGCGGAGGTTAGAGCCTCCCCTCCCTCCCGGAGTCCGACGGCAGCCTCCGGCGCGCAGCGGTCCTCCCCTTCCCGGGGGAGGGGGCCTGGGAGAGGCGCGGAGGTGGCTAACTTGTGGCAAGGTGGACGCTGGACATCCACAAGCGTGGGGAATGGCAGGGGGGTGGTCCCGGAGGGCGTCGTGGAGGAAGCATCCTATGATTCGAACCTTGAACGTCCGTCGCCGCCTACGCTTGGCTCAGGCTTGGAGGCAGTGCTTATGGCATCGCTGGAAGCCAATATGTTTCACCTGGGGGATGAACTGAGAACTTCTGGGACTGTACCTGGGGTGGTAGTGTCTTGTGAACTGCGTGATTGAACTTGGCTCCAGCACCTACTTGCTGTGCGGGGTCGGCGCGAATGGAGGGCCTTAGGAAGGACCAGGCAGCCTGCAGTGAGAGGCTGGGGGGTGGGAAGCGGGCTGGGGACTCCAAGGAGCTATGGGAGATTTGCTGTCCTGGGGGACCTAGTTGGAATGAAACTTGGGATTCCAGGCATCTGCCAAATGCCCCTCAGGGTAAATACTGGGTTTCGGTCTTTGTGGCAGGGGAGGTGCTTGAAGGGTCTCCTGATGAGTGGGGCTGTACAAGGAGGTGGTTGTGCCCCCGCTGTCACTCACCCTGGACAGCCTCCCCAGCAGCTCTTGCCATCCCCCATGGAGCCACGTGCAGAGCCACGAGCCAGGACACTTCCCCTCCCTGACCCCTCCCCCAGACTGAGTGGACCAACATCCTGCCCTGGCTAGAGGGGCAGCAGGGGACCGGAGTCACAGTGGCTTGGGGTCCGATCTAGGCTCAGCTGCAGAGACTATCGGTGTCAGAGGTGAGAATCTAGGTATCGGGGTGGGGATGGTCTGCAGGGTGGGCCCTAGGGACGGGGGTGGGGGAGCAAAGGCTTTCCTGGAGGAGGGGCCCAGGACGGTCCTGCCCCCCTGCTCCTGCGGGAGGACTTGTTTACTTAGGGAGAGTTGGGGAGTGAAGCCTGTGCCAAGTTGACATTCCTGGAATTCCGTGTGTGTGTGTGTGTGTGTGTGTGTGTGTGTGAGAGAGAGAGAGAGAGAGAGAGAGAGAGAGAGACCCGCTAGCTTTCCCAGAACTGCAGGCTACCCTTTTCCAGCACCTCTGCATGCTCCACTCCTTGGGCACTTGATTCTCCCAAACTGGTGCTGTGTGTTAGTTCTGTCCAGAGCCCTGACCAGGCTGGGTCTGAGAACCCTCAGAGGTCAGCCCCGTCCCTACCTTGTTCTAACTAGTGTGGGGCCCCTGTGGAGTTCAGGTGCAGCAGACGTAGGCCATTTATGCCTGACAGCTGGGCTGGCGCTCCCCTAACACGCACTAGTCTTTGGGGATGGCCCCGGGGGAGCAGGGGCACTGGATTTATGAGAATGAGTGGACACACAGAGGGAGATGTACTCACATGCAGGTTGTAACCCACTTGCCACAGTTCCTGTCAGAGGAGGGGTCACTTCAGGGCAGGGAACAAGGGGAAATGCATGACTGCACTTTTATCTGTCCAGCCCCTCCAGTCTTGGGCGTTGCCCTGGAAATAGCCAGCCGTAGGAGGGTGCTGGGCTGCATTCAGCGGACTTGGCTCCCTGGTTTTGAATCACAGCCTTAGTTTCCCCATCTGTAAAAGTCCACTAGAGTGTCCCAAATCTCCCCTCCACTAGAAGGCTGGCCATGAACTATGGCTGGGGGAGGGGCAGGATGGTTACTTCCCTCCAAGAATGCCAGTCTTATGTTCCTTCTGGCTCACCCATATGGGACAGATAGATGTCTGTTCACCCATAGGGTGTACTGCGGTTCACAGAGTGTGAACATACATACTCCATACCTCACCGTGCGCACCTACCCCCAGGTCACAGCTGCTGTGAGCACACTAAAGTGTCCCACTAGCCTCCTTGCCCTCAGAGCCCTTGTGAATGGGGGTGTGGCTGAAGTTGAATTGGCCCAAAGTTGGTTGAGCATATCTGGACTGGGGCTCTTGGGACCCACACCTGAGCCATCCCAGCGGTTTGGGGACAGCCAGCATGGTGGGGTGGGTTTATTCTGTCCATATCATGAACATTCCCTAGGTCTTGATTCTGTCTCTTTCCCCTCTGTTCCCACTTGAACTCCAGCAGGGAATACCTGAGGTATTACCTGAAGCAAGGCAGGAAGTGGGGGAAGGTGCTGAGCATGGGGTGGCCAGAGGACCTAGGAGAAGAGACAGAGGTCCTTTGGTGACTTTTCCCTGAGTGAGAGACCTACACCCTTACCTGGCTCTGCCCTTGAAGTGGGGGTGGGAAGCTGAAGGTGGGTCTCTAGCCTCCAGGGCCCTGGGTTAGGCTCTGTGTGCAGTCCCCAGTTTCTGTCTCTTGGGGTGTGTCAGCCTATCTGGGCTAGGTCTTTGTGGTGCTCCTGCCCAGGGTAGGGGTCTGGGACAGGCACTGGGGCCCATTCAGAGGCTGAAACCACAGCAGGAAGGCGGACATTGCAGCCTGTTTGTGTTGGCACAGCTCTCTCTGCCTCCTCAAGGCAGCCTCAGAGCTGGCTCAGCTTGTGTATGGCTAAGATGGGTGGTGCTGCTCTGCTCTCCACCCCGGGCTAGCTGGACTGTGTGGGGACCCATGGCTCAGAGCTCCATAGCCAGGATGCACTGCCACTTCACTGAGAGCTCAAAGGAAGATTTGCTCTGCTGGCCACCACCCGCCCCAGGCAGCTGAGGAAGTCTCTTGTTGAGTGGGACTGGCTAGTTTGGTTAGGTAGGTGTCCACCTCCCAGGACTTCCCATCTGTACCCATTTACAGAACCAAGGGTGGCCCTGGTAGTACATAGTCCTCATGTTCTGAGCACTGTGGAAGGGACACTAGGCCAGGCTGTTGAAAAAGGTACCCTTCCTTCTTGCCCTGGCCCCTCACCATGGTTGCTCAGCCTGCATTATCACACCACTGTAATTCTGGATTTGGTTAAGAAGTGGGTCTGGTCCTCCGGTGACTGCCCTGGAGCCTGTGGTCGATGTCAGAGCAGTCTGTGCTCATGTAGGTCTAATAGGCAGGGTCTTCTAAATGGGAGAGGGACACAGGGTTCAGCATCTTTGATGCTGGGCTCAGTGCAGAAACTGGACCGGTTCCCCTTTGCTCTTCCTTTGCCCCAAGATGTTTGGACATGTCTTGGGGAGCTCTTTGCATCACTTCAGTCTTTTCTGCCCTGGGGGAAAAGAAGTGGAGCTTGGGATGCTGTGTTTTGAGGCAGGGTCTCACTCTAGCCCAGGCTGACCTGAAATTCACTATGTATTCTCAGGGTAGCCTCAACTCATGTCAATCTTTCTACCTCTGCCTCCTGAGTGAGTGCTGGGATTAAAGGCGTGTGCTATGCTGGCCTCTGGTTCTTTTTCATCCCACAGTCCTAGCTAGTCTTCCAGGAGGATGAAAGTGACCAGATGGACGCCTGACTTATTTATGTACTGCTCGGGTTCAACTATCGGGTGGCCATCTCTCTTATCTTGGGCTGCATGGTCACCTTCACAGGGATTGTCTAGCAGCTGACCTCATTGGGGTCAGGTCAGTATGGGTGGGTTGCTTTCTACAGTCAGTCCTGAGTATTGTGGCTTCTCTGTCTGTATCCAGGCACATGTGTGTGCACATGCCCTCTTACAACATTCCTATGTCCCCTCCAGCCTTCAGCACGTGCCTGGATGAGTCAGGACAGGGAGAAGAACGTCAGGGGTCACTAGGGGTAACTAGGGTTTAGCTGCTCTCTGGGCAGAGCCTTCACACCATGGGCTCTCTTGGGCTCTGGATGTGTGTTCCCAGCTCTGTCCCTTTTTGGGGGCCCAGACATCAAAGAACCCTCAGGGGGAATCCCAGGACAAGGAGCCTGCAGTAGAGCAGGCTCTTCCTAATAGACTTCCTGCACTCTGAGCTCTTTCCTGCCCTTACGCCCAAGGACCCGGAACCCTTGGACACAATCACTGCCTTGGGGGGGTTGGAACTGCAGTTCTCCAAAGCTTCCTCTGAGTGGCAGCAGAGGGCTGATGCAGTGAGCCTAGTTCCCCATGAGGAGCTAGGCGCAGCAGACCTCACTTAAACATCAGGGATTCCCTCTCAGCTGCAGCCCTTTCCTAGTCTGTCCTCCCTTTGTGAGGGTGCAGGCCCATGGCTGGTCAGCTCCCCCGATGGGCACTCCTCTCCTTACCTCTGCTGCCTCACTTTCAGGGACCTTGAGCAAATCCTTTCCCATGGACTGCAGATTCCAGTAACCACTATGGTGACTGGAAAGTCTTGATCACAGCCTGGAAGTGGGGTACAAAGCAGGACACATCTGTGGCTTCCCCCCTGTCTTCTGGGCTGTAGGTCAGATGACGGAATCTTGGGGACCTAGCTACAGCTTTTAGTAGGGTTGGAGCTCCAGAGACAGGGGCATGGGGTCCAGCCAGGGTAATTAACATCAGCTTCCCACTCCATCTTCAATTGGGGTATGTGATGGACTAGTATGTCTGCACACCTGCAAGGGACCATTGGTCCTTATTTCCGTGTGTGTGTGTGTGTGTGTGTGTGTGTGTGTGTGTGTTCTGGTCTGGAGGAGGTGGGTGGCTCCCGCTGCAGGCTGACTCTTCTTGGGCTGGTGCAAAGTGAATTTTGGGGGCCCCTTGTTCTGAAGTTACAGAGAATTTCAAGATGGTGCCTGCAGACCCTCAAAACAGATCCTGTGGCTGTGTGGTTGCGCTGGAAATTGGTCCTGCTACCCGCAGCCCTATAGGAGACAGGACGAAGCCATGGGCTGAGAGGGTCCAGTGAGCACTGTGGACCTACACAGGGCTGCCTGGGGTTCTTTGTCGTCACTCCGGTGCTATTCTGGGTCCTGCGCTTTCCTTTTAAGTCAGAAAACCTCTCCAACACCTCGCCCTTCCAGGTACCACGAGCTCCCCTAGGCGCCTACAGCCGGAGCCGCCCCATATTGCTACCAACTGCAACTGGGTCACCCCTTCATTTGTACGGGGCTTAGCACATCCTTCGTGTGGTCGGAAGGTCGCCTACCCAGCCGGTGGCGGGCCCGTTACGGGGTGGGGAATGGGAGTTGTTAGGGTCTCATCCCCCGGGCCCTCCCCAACACTTCCCATGCCCCCAGCAAGCATCTTCCTCGCAGACCCCGGAGGGTGGCGAGGGCGGGGGTCCGGGGTCGCGGCGATTGGTTGGTGGGGCGGGGTCCTCGCGGGGCGGGGCCACGCTGGATTGGCCCAGTCCAGCGGGCTGGCGGGCAGGTGTCTGGCCGCCGCCGGGTCGGAGCCCAGCCGATCGGCGCCGCGAGCCCGCTGCCGCCGGCGGCCGGGGCGGGAGTGGGGCCGGGGCCCGGGCCGGATCCGGGGCGGGAGCCCGCCGGCGCGGTGGGGATGGACCGTCCCGGGGTGGCGGGCGCTAGGCACTGACAGTAGCCGCAGCGGGCACGCTTGGCGGCAGGGGTCCGGTCTCCCCGGCGCGATGCGCCGTTCGAGCACGGACGAATCCACGTACCGGCGCAGCCCATCGCCGGAGAGCAAGGAGCGGGGCTTTGCGCGCGGCGGCCCCTTCCGGCGCTGCAGCAGTCTGTACGGGCGCGCGGGAGCCGGGGACGCCGCGGACGCAGGCGGCAGCTTCTTCGGCCTGCATGCAAACCCCAGCCCCAAGGCGGCCCAGGCGCGCTATACATCGCCCAAGGGCAACAAGTACGTGGTCTTCTACCTGGACCTCTCCTTCATCTTCCTTCTAGAGCTGAAGCGCTGCAGCATGGCGCGCAGCTGCCTCCAGGGCGTCAAGTACCTCATGTTCGCCTTCAACCTGCTCTTCTGGGTGAGTGCGGGGCCTGAAGGACATGGGGGGGGGTGTCGCTGCTCCCCCAGTGGTTGCCTGGAGCCCTTTCCTCCGCTCTTGTGCGGAGAACGGACGGGGCGGTCCCAATCATTGCTCCTCCAAAGGGCTTGGGGTGCCAGGACCCATCTCAGCCCTTGTGCAATGAGCAGCTGCCTCAGTCTCCTCCCCGCCCTCCGCAGCCTGCGTCCTTGCCTCGCCCCCTTCCCGCCCCGCCCCTCTGGGAGTCTGACCCATCAGGACCTGGTTCCCCCCTCGTCCTCCAGGCGCCATGGAAAGGGCCAGGCTATGTACCCTGCCAGAGCACTGAAGGCCCAGTGAGGTGTCCCGGACACTGACCAGGGATTCCCTATGGAGGAAGATGGCATTTGGCTCCCCACCACCCCAACAAAGCCTCTCTTTAACTTTTGCTGTGGTGCGCTTGGGTTGCTCAGACATGGAGTGGCATTCAGGTGGGGCTGGCTTGATGGTGGTAGAGGGTGCCCTCCTGCAGCACGAATGGAGGACAGTTCGCAGCCCCCACTCCACAGTCCAGAGTGGATAGAGGCAGCTTCACACTTGGGGTAGGCTTGGTTGGGCGTGGAGCCTGTGAGGAGGCTGCATTGGGAATGACCCCTGATTACCAAGGCAGGGTCTGGGGCTTCACTCACTGGCCGGAAGGCTTGAGGAATGATGCCCAAGGTCATTCCATTCCCCCATGACTAAGAGTAAGGGTGTATATCTGGAGATGAGGGTGTGACTGAGAGTGTGTAGATGCAAGGGGGCACCACTGGCATCTAAAACATTGCTGCTCATTTGCATGTGGTCCAGTTCAGGCCAAATGTGCAGAAACCTGGGTCCGCCCTCCTGACCTCCCTTTCTTCAGTCTTGACTTTGGGCAGGGGCTAGGGGTTGCTAGGAGGGACAGCCACCCTGAGCTGCCTGTGGGGAATGACTCAAGAAGGCTGGTGCCCCAGATGTCCATTTGGTGAAGGCTCCTGAGAAGAGTGAACCCAGGCAGCAGGGGTGGGTGTGGGCCTGAATTGTGGCCAGCACATGTAAGGGGGTGAATGCTTTTGCTTGGTAGGGGGGTTTCAGTGGGCACCGGTGTAGTTAGTGACAACTGATTGGCAGGGTCAGCATGTTTCAGACATTGTGACAGTAGGTGCAGGTGGCAGTATGACAGGTGGACTAGGCCCAGGAGCTGCAGATGGCAGTGTGACAAGTGGACGAGTGTGACAGTGTGGCCAGACATGATAGCCACAGGTCACTGTCTTAGGGGATGGGAGGCAGGAGTGGGATGGCTGGCTGTTGGATGGTACTTGGTCCAAGAAGGCTGAGGAAGCAGGTCTTGCTCCTTCATTCAACTCTCTTCTCCTGACCTGGCTTGCAGGTAGAAGGAATAGGAGAGCCTTGGCAGGGGGAAGGGAGGATTCTGTCTTCTCTGAGCCCTACAAGTTCCTCTCATGTATTGTAGACAGCCTCCACCAAAGGAAGAATGAATCAGGAGCCCCCCTGCTGGGACCCTTTCTAGGCTGGAAAACCCAATTAATTCCTTGTTATCCACTGTACCTCCAGTCTTGGAAACTGGAACCCTTGGCATAGCCTCAGCACCCTCGTGAACCCTTCTCCCAGCTTGATTCTCAGTGAGTCTGAGTCCTGGGGCCAGAGCAGGGGGCTAGATGCTACCACGTGGAGCACATGGAGCAGCCTGTGAACTGTGCGGCTTTGACCAGAAACACGTCCATCTTGTTCTGGGCTACTGTGACCTAACTCCTATTGGTTTTTAAAAATATATATATTTTATTTTTTAAAGATTTATTTATTTATTTATTTATTTATTTATTTATTTATTTATTTATTTACTTATTTGAGAGAGTGAGAATGGGTGCACCAGGGCCTCTGCAAACAAACTCCAGATGCATACACCACCATGTGCATCTGGCTTATGTGGGACCTGGAGAATTGAATCTGGGTCCTTAGACTTTGCAGGTATATGCCTTAACTGCTAAGCCATCTCTCCAGCCCAATTTTTGAGAGAGAGAGAGAGAGAATGGGCACACCAGGACCTTCAGCTTGCTGTGAATGAACTTCAGCTATTCCCTCCCCCTTGTGTGTGTGTGTGACATTACGTGCTTATGACCCTGTGTGGCTATGTGGGACCTAGAAATTTGAATATAAGTTCTTAGACTTTGCAGGCAAGTGCCTTAACCACTAAGCCATCTCTCCAGCCCATATATGCAGTCAAATGCTCTACCACTGAGCTATACCCCCTCCAGCCTATATATATAAAATTTTTGGGGTTTTTTTTGGTTTGTTTGTTTTTTGTTTTTCGAGGTAGGGTTTCACTCTGGAATTCACTATGTAGTCTCAGGGTGGCCTCGAACTCATGGTGATCCTCCTACCTCTGCCTCCTGAGTGCTGGGATTAAAGGCGTGCACCACCATGCTGGGTTTTTTTTTTTTTTTTGTTTGTTTTCTCAAGGTAGGGTCTCGCTCTAGTTCAGGCTGACCTGGAATTCACTGTATAGTCTCAGGCTGGCCTTGAACTCACAGCGATCCTCCTACCTCTGCCTCCCGAGTGCTGGGATTATAAAGACATGTGCCACCATGCCCGGCTCTTTTTAATATATTTTTTAATTATTTATTTATTTGTTAGATAAAGAAGCAGATAGAGAGAATGGGCATGCCAGGACCTTCAGCTGCTGCAAACAAACTCCAGACACATGCGCCACCTTGTGCGTCTGGCTTACATTGATTCTGGGGAATTGAACCTGGGTCCTTTGGCTTTGCAGGCAAGTGCCTTAACCACTAAGCAATCCCTCCAGCCCCTAAGCCCCATTCTTGCTGGTGGTGAGCTATGGGTGGGAGAGACAGGCCAGAACACCCCTTGTTGAGACCCTGACCCCTTTGCTGTCTGGTGGTGCCAGGCCCCTGTAGGGGTCGGCTTTTGTCTGTATTCCATTTCCTACTCCCAGTGTGAGACCATCAGATAGAACTTCTCCTGCTCCCCCCCACACACGATGTCCCATCTGGAGAAAATTAGCCAGCTAGAGTCAGAGAGCCACCAACCCCTAGACTTGTGCTGGGACCTGAGGGACCCCTGCTCTCCTTCAGCAAATAGAGTCTTGCTGGGCAGTGATGCTTAGTTTTGCTGAGCAGCCTTTGAGATGTGCACAGGGTGGTGGCAGGTTAGGGCTGAGGTGTCTTGTGGAAGAGGGCTATGAACAAGGTGGGTAACTAGATGGTATTGGGTGCTGGCCAGCGGTAGTGAAGGAATGGGGGTTGAGCAGCCCAAGGGGGTCAGGCCTCCAAGGCTAGTTGTCACTTGGGCTTCTGCCAACAAAGCTCTTCCAGTAATGGAAGTCCAGGTCCCTAGAGGTAGAGGGGAGTCAGTGAAGCTCTTCCTGCCTCCGCCTTTAGTATCCCCCTATGCTCTGGGCTTAGGGCAGCTACTCTGGTCTCGGGTGCAGTCTGAGTGATGCTGAACCCTTCAGCAAAGGACTGTGGCCAGGTTCTAGCCATGCAAGGGTTGGCCAGCTCCTCTCACACATAACACCTTGTTTTTGGTTTTCCAAGGTAGAGTCTTGCTCTAGCTCAGGGTGGCCTCAAACTCCTCCCTCTGTCTCCCAAGTGCTGGGATTAAAGGCATATGCCACTACATCCTCCTCTGATGCTTTCAGGCAGGTGTCCCTCTCCACTCTTTCCTAGACCACACAAGGCTCGGGGGAAGCCTCCAATTACTCCTTTCGTGGTGTGGTTAAGGGTGTGAGGGTGGCCAGAGTAGGAAATGGAGGCATGCCTGGTCGCTCATTTTCTGCTATCCTTACACTATGGGACCTGGGTAAGATCTGCATACATGGGGGGTTCGTTTATGTGAACCACACCAGGGTATTCAGGGTGATCCATAAACTGTGGGCCAGGGCTCCTCAGCTCCTGCCCAAGAGAGCAGAGGCCCCAGGCTGGAGGAGGTGCAGGATCTTACTCTCCCTGGATGTCACTGTGGCAGCCTCAGCACCTGCTCTGTGTTGTCCCAAAAGATCCTGCCAGGCTCAGGGATTTGCTCTAACATTGGGAGCAAGTTGCAGGGCAAAGGCCTTGCTGGGCCCTTTGTTGTTCTTTGCTGTTGAAGAGCTGAGATATCGTCTGATGGACAGTGGCCCCTGGACAAGTCACCCTGAGCCTAGTGGATGACAGGACTGGGAAATGGCAGACCCAGGACACTAAGGGACAGAGAGTCCTCTGCTTCCTGATGTGTGTGGTGGAAACAGCAGGGAAGTGCCTCACACAGGAAGCCACAGTCCTGTGTGCTCTTTAGGAATGCTGGTGGCTACCCCACTAGTCTGAACTGGGGTGGGGGGAGCCTGTTCTATTATGAGCTCCAGGCAGCTCTGGTGCTATCCTGAGTGGGAAGAAGTTAATTATATTCCATTTAAAAATTATTTATTTGCAAACAGAGAGAGAGGGAGAATGAATGGGTGTGCCAGGGCATAGTACCACTGCAGACGAACTCCAGTATGCACTAATTTGTGCATCTGGCTTTACATGAGTACTAGGGAATTGAACCCGGGCTGTTAGGCTTTGCAGGCCAGCGCTGAGCCATCTCCCCAGTCCTACATTCCATTTTAAGTCCACAAATTCATTCCACCCAGGAAAGCAACATGCAAGCCAAGACAGGAAGGTTTTTGCCAAGCTGGAAGGAAGAGGGGCTTCTGGACACAGCCTTGGCCCCCGCGGGGCCCCAGCCCTCTACCTCATTCCAATGGCATGGCTAGCTGCCCAGCCATCTGCCATTCTGAGCTGTGTGGCAAAAGGGGAAATGAGTAGAGGTCCGTTAGCACTTACTGTGGGTTTGCAGGGGCTCACTAGGTAGGTGCCCAACACCATGTGTCACTTAGCCTGAGGCTGACCCAAAAGTACAAAGTGGAAGAAACAGGAGGCTAAAGTGCCTGCTGTGCACAAGGCTGGGTGGTACCTGAGTGACAGCACATGGAAGCCTCTCAAGGGGCTGTCACGGGTCTACCACGGTACAGTGGCCGCTCACAGCCGAAGGTCAGTGTGAGCAGGTGACTGAAGTGGACTGTGCATAGGACCAGGTGTGCTGCAAAGAGATCCGTCAGCGGAAGGCTAAACTAGGGGGTGAGTGCAGCGTAAAGCCCCACTCCTGGATGGTACCCCCAGCTTCTCTTCAGACTGCTGCGGGGTGTGAGCTCTGTCTCCCAGCTGGGTGCAGCTGCACGGGAGGAAGCCAGAAGTGGGAGGTGATTTGTTTTGGGAGCTGGGGCTCTTGTCCTGGGGCAACTTTGTAGGACTGAGATCCCAGTTCCCCATGTTCAATCGGGGAAGACATGGTCCTTCAGGCCCCTGAAGCTCACCCCCTGAGTCCTGCCTTTCTTATTTTCTGAGTCTAATGGGCCCATTTTCTCCTGCATTTTCAAGCTGTAATTTTCCTGCCAAAATGTTTTAAAAGCTACATGCACAGAGACATTCTCAAAATTATAGGTACGGTAGGAACAGTAATCTTGCCACATGCTACATTTCATTAGTGCATCCATGCATGTGGTTTGCTGAGACTGACTGTAAGAGGGGTGGCCCTGTGGGATGGCGATCCATGTGTGAACATGCATGTGATGCCATGTGCATGGCAGCGAGGAGCATCTGAGGCATGGGCTTGGGTCCTCTGTGTCACAGTGTGGGTGACAGACTGTCTGGGTAGTAGCGAGTGGGTGTCTTTTGTTCTGCTTTTCTCTGGTTGAAGGGGAGTATGTCTTGTGGTGTTAATGAAGGAAATTAGTTTTGATCTGGGTTGGGGGTGTGGGGCTCTTCCCACCCAGGCCTGTCTTGGGCCCTATCTTCTCCTGCCCCGATAGAATGGAGTATCTGTACCCTCCACCCTAGGGTGCCAGATGCTTTGCATGTCAGTGTCCTCTCCGTGACCTTCTGGGTCCCCATGGGGCCAGGGGCGCTGTAATAGCTCACTTTCCTGCTGATGTGAGCTGTCTGCTGTCCTTGGAAGGCAGATGGTGCAGGCAGCTTGGATCTTAAGCGACATTTTCCCTGTTGCACCAGTACCTCTTCTTTGCTCAGTGACCTGCTGCTGTAGATGTGTTGAGCTCAAATGTGACCCTCCCAGATGTGACTTGCTAAGGGCTGTGGCTGCTCTGAGCTGAGGTTAGCCCTGTGGTTTTGCCTCTTGCTCCCCTGTACTTCAGGACAGGTATGCCCCCTCTACCCCAGTCTGATGATAGCAGTTGGGCAAGGCATTATCTGCAGAACTGTGTGGGTGCTTTGTGGGCCCTTCCACTGGGTCCTGGAAGACCCCATGATGTCTGGGAATAGTCCAGGGGTAGGTGGGTACCCTGTCTGGCATGGCCCTGGAGCAGTCTCCCGGCTCCAGTAGCTTCATGTGTGTTCGTGGTGTAATACTGCACCCCAGGGTCAGGATTCAGTGAGCATCAGTGGCACTCCCTATTGAAACCCTCCTCTTCCTAGTTTGAGCCGGAGTGCCCAACACCCTCATCTGTCTCCCCTGCTCAGCACCATGGGCGGCACTCCCTTTAGCCACTGGTGGGAAGGCATCTCTGTAGAGTGGCTCACCCCCAGCCCACCCTGTGGCTGTGAGGGCAGACCCTATAGTTAGGCACATCACCTTCATCAATACCATCCTGGGTACATACCTCTGGAGGGTCCCCCAAGCCTTCTCTAGAATCCAGGACCCCCTATCTGATCAGCCTCCCTGACTCCTTGCCTCCTGCCAGCTCCACAGCAGTGTCTCCAGAAGCTACTTAGAATCCAGGACGTGGGATCCAAGCTGGGGAAGGTCACTTCATGTCAGGCACTCAGGACCAACATTTCTCTTGCACCCACTTTCCCCTGGCCCCTCTTCCCTATGACTGGCAGGGAGCAGCAGTCCCTGTCCTGCCCTGAGGAGGATCCCAGCAAACAAAGGGATGCGGTCTCTGCACTCAGAGCTCCCTAAGCTCACAGCATGTAGGAAGCATTTTGTTCTTAATGTCAGGTGGGGGGTGTCTTGGTTTTTAGTAGGACAGGGCAGATAAAACAACCTGTATGGACTTGATGGGTGGGAGTCACAGGTGCTCAGTAGGGTTTGGGGAGGCTTTCTTATTCCATAGAGCTTGGCCCTAATGGGCTGAGACAGCAGTGAGGGTGTGGGTGCACACCCTGTGGGAACCCATGGCTGTGATTGCCTAGGGCTGGGAGTTTTATCCTCCACCTCACTCAACATCCTGACAGCCTGGGCTGGGTAGAGCATGTGCTCCCAGCTGTCTACAGGAATGGAGTGTGGCCACCATTCCCTGCCTCCACCCGTAACCTGGGTTGATGTTTGGGTCAGGGGAGGGGCCAGGCTGCAAGTGGGGATGGGAAGACAGAGGTCTTAAACCCACCGGGCCTGAGTAAGTCCTGGGGTCCTTACATGATCCAAGCTCCAGGTCTGGTTTACAGGTAGAGGGTGTGAGGATTGCAAACAACCCTGCTGGTCACCTCAAACTGACTGCCTCCCACTGTTGGTATGGTGCCAGCCAGGTGATTCTAGCATTCTGGGTGTTGGCATCTGGTTGGCTGACATGCTGAGGAACCTTGTGACTCTATTGTCCTTCCCACCACAGACAGTTTCCCTGGCCATGGGCTCAGCAAGCTTTTGTAGGAGGTCTCAATGGCCCTAGGTGGATGCTGTGTCCCTTTAGAATTTCCTGCATGCCCCCTATGGTCTGAGGCATATGTATGGGGGCCCCACGTTTATGTCTTGTCCAATCCTGCATTGGGCTGCCAGACCTTTCCACAGAGCACCGCAGCCTCTGGTGCCTTCCTGCCTGGTTCTGGAACTCATCCCCCTTTTTCCTCTCAAAACGACCCAGAGCCCAAGACTGCAGTTGAGAGTGATGCTGCATCACCTCCCCACCAGCCCTGTGCTCTGAAACTGGATGTCCCTGTCCATGCTGAGCCTTCTCTGGAGTCTCACCTCCATTCCTTCTTTCCTGCTTCCTCTTATTCTGATAGATTTTTATAAAAATAAACAGTTGGGCTGGAGAGAGAGCTCAGCAGTTAAAGGTGCTTGCTTGCAAAGTCTGATGGCTCAGGTTCAATTCCCCAGTACCCACATAAAGCCAGATGTACAAAGAAGTGTGTGCATCTGAAGTTCGTTTGCAGTGGCAGGAGGTCCTGGCACACTCATTCACTGTGTTTCTTCTGCTCTCTCTCACATAATAAAAAAATTTTTAAAAAAAGAAATCAGGGATGAAACTCAAGGAGGCCCAGGTAAGTGGGGAGCAGGAGGGGCAACAGCAGATGCTCAGATGTGAGACCCTCTTGCTGGCTCCACAAAGCTGAGAGACATCATGACTTAATTATGTAGAGTCATGGCTTCCCTGCTCAGGCTGATGGACAGCTTGACACCATAGGCCCAGGGCAAGGTGGCCACACAGGCTGGGTCTGGAATCCTTGGACCATTCACCAAGAAACCTGTCCTCAGAGCACCAGTGTCTCAGGCAGGCTGAGCAGAGCATGGGGCTGACTCGGAAGTCAGCATGGGAAGGTGCAGGGTGTGGTGTGAGGGTCACAGGAAACCCTGTCCCTTTTGCTTTAGGCACAGGAGTGGGTGGATGTTTTCTGAAGAGAGCCTGGGGTAGGACAGGTGTCTCATCACTCGGTAGGGAGCAGAGTGTGAGGAAGGGTGCCCTGCCACAGGGGATCAAGCAGTCTCTGGTAGTTCCCCAGGCTGACAATACTGGCCTGGGCTTGTGAGTAGGGCCTAAAGCCCTGCTGGCCACCTCACCCTGTCCTCCTTTCCTCTCCAGCTGGGTGGCTGTGGCGTCCTGGGTGTTGGCATTTGGTTGGCTGCCACACAGGGAAACTTCGCCACCCTGTCATCCTCCTTCCCGTCCTTGTCGGCTGCTAACCTGCTCATCGTCACTGGCACCTTCATCATGGCCATCGGTTTCGTGGGCTGTATCGGGGCCCTCAAGGAGAACAAGTGCCTGCTGCTCACTGTGAGTTCTCTGAGTCTCACCCCATTTCCTGTGTTACTGAGCTCTCCAAAACCACCAGTTCCATACCTCAGGGACCCATGACGGGACAGTTAGGGTGTGCAGCCCTGAGGCTCTGGGAAGTTACCAGGTTTGGTATGGCTGGGGCTTAGGAACTGGGTTGCTCAAGAGAATGTTATAGTTGAGCCTCGTGGTTGAGGCAGGAGGGTCATGAGTTCCAGACCAGCCTGGGCCATGTAAAGCCAGATGCACATAGTGGCAGGAGATCTTGGCGTACTCATTCTCTCCCTCTGCTTGTAAATAAATAAAATAAAAAAAAAAAAAAAAGGTTTTAGGGATACAGGGATAGAAGACTGCTTGCCTAATAATCATAAGGCCCTATGTTTGGTTCCTAGCACCCATAAAAAATACTAGGGCTGGAGGGATGGCTTAGCGGTTAAGGCACTTGCCTGCAAAGCCAAAGGACCAAGGTTCGATTCCCCAGGACCCACGTTAGCCAGATGCACAAGAGGGCATAGGTGTCTGGAGTTCGTTTGCAGTGGCTAGAAGCCCTGACACGCCCATTCTCTCCCTCCCTCTTCTCTGTAAAATAAATAAATTAAAATAAAATATTAAAATAAAATACTATACCTGAAGCTTGATTGGGCCACCCTGAACTGGAGCCTTGAACTCGGCACACTCTTGTGCACATGTGTGGTCTTCCCTGGGCTGTTGACTTATCTCTGCCTTACCCTATGGTAGCCCCTCCCCACCTCCTAGTGGTGGACCTGCCTCTCAGCCCCTGCACCCTCTGCAGAGGCCTCATACTGCTCAGCTTGGCCATGGGAATGCATGTTTCCAGCCTCTGCAGTTTGGAAACTTAATCACAGATAATTAGAAAGGAAAAGGATTCCTGGAGGAGGCTGGCAATATGTCTGGCAGAGCCCTCGGGCAAGCAGTGTGACAGGTGGACTGAAATCCCAAGTCAAGAGGCTTTGAGCGGTTTCTTTGGCTGGGGAACTGCCACCTGTGGTGCCATATTATTCAGGTTGCCAGTCTCTTGTAGAGCCAGACTGTTCCCTGTACACCTTGGGAGGGTACAGAATGCTCACAGACCTCTGGATGGTGATGTTTGGGATCCATTTTAAATGCCCCCAAAATGGAGGGAGGGCTGGGGATAATGCTGATTGAACACTCTACTATGTGCCAGACCTTGGGTTCAATTCCCAGTACTATAAAGTAATGGTGGAAAATGAAACTGATAGGCCAGGAGCATGAGGAACTGAGACTTGTACTCACATAGATAAGCCAGCGGGGTGGAGTAGGCCCATATTTAGGGTCTGTGGGATGGCCCGGCCTGCCCCTGGGAGGTGGCTCTGGGGGTCTCCCGGAACAGGGTGCTGGGCTATGGCCCTAGCTGAGGCCTCTACTTCCTACAGTTCTTTGTGCTGCTGCTGCTTGTGTTCCTGATGGAGGCCACTATTGCTGTGCTCTTCTTTGCCTACAGTGACAAGGTATGCTGCTGCAGATGGATGATAGCCACACTTGCAGACAGGAACAGCAGTCTGGCTATGCACAGCTACTAATGACCTGGAGAACAGTAGCTGTGTTGTGGTTCTGGTTATGTGTGACATGACAACACTCTTCCAGATAGTGTCTGGTCAGGTCACCCAGGGCCCTCCAGAGTACAAGTTATTGAATGTATTATTGTGTTCCCAGCCAGCCCACATTCCGTGTTCCTGTGTCCCCAGCTTCCCCAAGGGACAGTCTCTCCCTGTAGTAGTTCTTCTTTTTTTAAACACAGGACTTTCTTCCTTTATTTTAAAAATATGAATGGTGATTTCTAACCAGAGGCGAGGGCAGCAGAATGCGGAGTTACCTTCCTCAGGGCCCTGGATCCTTCTAGCCCTAAAGATGGAACTCTGGGAAGAGTGTCCAGGCCCTTCGGTGCAGGACACAGACTCTCCTCGTGTTAGCAAGTAGAATGCACGACTGTTCAGCTGTGGTGTGCATTTCAGGACCCCCATGGCCCTTCTCAAGCTTATCAGGAGCAGCGCAGGGTGATGAAGGCAAAGGCAGGGTCCTCGAGGCTTCTAGGATGAGCCCAGAGCTGTCCTTAATGTGATGGGGTGGCAAGACAGAAAGTAACCCCATAAAGCAGGAGGGGCTTGGGTGGGATGAGGGGGCAGTACCCAAGGATACACATTGGTGACCCATTTACTTCTCTGCATCCCCAGATTGACAGGTACGCCCAGCAAGACCTGAAGAAGGGCCTGCATCTGTATGGCACACAGGGCAATGTGGGCCTCACCAATGCCTGGAGCATCATTCAGACAGATGTGAGGCTGGGTGTGGGTGGCTTGCCTGCTAGGGTGGGGAAGGTTATAGGGTGTTGGGGCTCTGGCTGCCTGCTCTGCCTCCCACCCAGCCCTTTCCTTCCCCACAGTTCCGCTGCTGTGGAGTTTCCAACTATACGGATTGGTTTGAAGTATACAATGCCACTCGTGTGCCAGACTCTTGCTGTCTGGAGTTCAGTGACAGCTGTGGGCTGCATGCACCTGGTACCTGGTGGAAGGCAGTAAGAACAAACCCTTGTCTTTGGGGCTTGCAGGGTGGGGCCCAGCTGGGAGGCTCCAGCTTATTTCTGCTCTCCTGCAGCCCTGCTATGAGACGGTGAAGGCCTGGCTCCAGGAGAACCTGCTGGCTGTGGGCATCTTTGGACTGTGCACTGCACTGGTACAGGTATGCAGGGCAGGGCCTGGGGGCTCCGGACCTCTAGGAGACAGCAACAAATGCCTTACTCCAAGGAGTCCATGATCTGGGTGGGAGGGGTGGCAATGTAGATCCTAAGAAGTGGGCATCTTGGTCAGAGGCAGTCTCTAGAGAAGGTGACCTTAGGCATCTCAGGGTCAGATGCTCCTCAGTGCTTCTCTAGGTCCTCCTCTCCCCTCCTAGGTTCATAGCCCCCTATGTAAGTCCTGAGGGTCAGCACTGCAGAGCTCCAGGCCAAGCATGTAAGACCCACAGGGGCAGCCCCACTACACCTGCAGTGCACTAAGGTGACCATATGTAGGACAAGTGGGCATAGCAGGCCAGGTGGGGAGAGGGGATATGATCCAAGGCATTGAATACAGCCTGCCTGCTTTGGGAGGTCCACAGGAGGCACTGCTACTTGGGAACAATTGTGGGGGTGGGATAGTACCAGGCCACTCCAGAAACCCAGGCTGGGCAGGTTCAGGGCAATGAAGCCCTGGCTGAGCAGCTCTATTAGCCCTCTGTCTCCACAGATTCTAGGACTGACCTTCGCTATGACCATGTACTGCCAGGTGGTAAAGGCCGACACCTACTGTGCATAGGCCTCACCAACCATGCTTCTCTGCCAAAGGACCCCACCCACAAGAAGCTAGCCACACCCCAACCTGCCTCCACTGCAGGACTTGGTGCTCTGCTGGGCACAGGAGAGGAGCTGGTGCCCGAAGCCCCCTGGATCCACCTCCTGCCCCTGGAAGGCCTCAGCTTGGGTGGCTGCACTCTCCAGACTGTGGGGCCAGGGGTGGAGGGGACTTTGATGATGCTTTTTATATTCATGTACCCTCCAGTGTTCACATGCAGTGGGGATGTGGAGGGAAGAGGGTAGGTCTAGCCTGCTTAAGGGCCCCACCGGTCCTGGCACTCCAGGTGGAGCCAAATCCCATCACCCACATTCCATGGCTGGGCTGTGGCTCCAGGTGCATCTTAATAAAGTGTGTCAGCCACACCTGTCTCTCCCTGGGTGCGAACAGGTTGAACAATCATAGCTTTTGAAAAGTTCTATTCATTAGCCCATGGCTGGGAGGTATCACTGGCCTGTTGAGGGCCAGAGGAGGGATGGTCTCCCTCCACATCCTCATGAGGCCATGTAGGTTCTTTCCCTTCCAGCTCCATCCTAGGAACTTTGCCCTTGTATCAGTCTGAATAGACGGTGCGCATTGAGGGGGCTTAGGAGAAGCAAAACCTTTGTTCTAAGTCACAGAAATACAATTACATTGCATCAGAGGGCCTGAGTGGGGACCTCTGGACACAAGGATGATAGTCTGGGGGCTCAGATTGGGGTGAGCACCTCCCAGGGTCTTCAATAGCCAAGGGGCACCTGATCCCCAAAACTGCCCACAACCTCAATTCCCAGCCCCTCTACCCTGCTGTCTGGAAGCCCTATCCTCTATTACTCAGGGACACAAATCTCACTAGGGGTCATCCTGTGTGGTCATCCACATCTGACTATACCATGCAGACCACAGCTAGTAAAGATCAGAACTTGACCCAACCACCCACTGGGCCAATGTGGCCCTTCCCACTTTATGGCTCCAGCTGAGTCCTGTCCCTCCCTCCCATGTGGAATCAACAGTTCCTCATGAGCTGCTGTCAGCAAAGCCACATTGAATGCAAATAAAACAGGCTGGAGAGATGGTTTAGTAGTTAAGGTGTTTGCCTGCAAAGCCAAAGGACCCAAGTTCCATTTCCCAGGACCCACGTAAGCCAGATGCACGAGATGGCTCATGTGTTTGGAGTTGGTTTGCACTGGCTGGTGGCCCTGGTGCACCCATTCTCTCTCTACCTCTTTCTCTCTTTTTCAAATAAATAAAAAATAAACTATTTTTTTAAAAAAAAAAAAAGATCTTTTCAGGGCTGGAGAGATGGCTTAGCAGTTAAGGCACTTGCCTGCGAAGCTTAAGGACCCATGTTCGACTCTCCAGATACCACATAAGCCAGACACACAAAGGTGAGGCAAGCACAAGGTTGCAATGCCTACTAGGTGGCTCAAGCATCTGGAGTTTGATTTCAGTGGCTGAGGCCCTGTGTGCCAGTTCTCTCTCTAAAATTAAAAAAAAATCTTTTCAACCAAAAAACTGCAAAGTGGGAGCTGGATTCAGTGTACAGTGGGGGTGCTGAACCCCCCCCCCATCCCTGGCCTCACCCTACTGAGGCTTCCCCTAGTTCTGGGTGCAGGAATCCATCTCTGCTCTCATTCACAAGTTGAGTAGCTCCCCATGCATGGCACTTGGCAGCTACCTGACTATATCCACTGAGTCCTAGAAACACGGGCCCCACACTGCCTTGACATCCACTGGTGACCTTCCTCCCATCTGTCTCTTGGATAGCAACTCCACAAGCAGAACCTGACAGTGGGATACAGCTCACTGGTGGAGTTCTTGGTTGTATTAAAGAGACAGTGCTACCCTGAGACAGACCACTGAGAAGGAGCAGAGGGTGAGTGACCAGGGAATAAGGTTACAAGGCCCAGCCAGCCACCCTTTAGCTCTTCACACCTCAGAATTCCCAGATGTTTTACCAGTACTGGCTCAACCTGTTGCTGCCTGTTAGGGTGGGTGGAAAGTCTGGTTCCCTACACCTTGGGTTGGCAACCTTTCACTGATAATGCCCCATCTCCCAGGTTCTACTGTCGCCCTGCCCCTTAATGTCCATCTTGTGGCCACAGAGCAGAGTAGGCTGTGGTTTGGGGCCAGAGGTCTGTGTAATTAGGACCAGCTTCTCTGAGCCATTTCTCAACATGGCCCCACAACCTGGTTACATCAAACTCAGCAGGGACAGGTGTGGCACCTGCACACATCTGTGGTGTGAGGGCAGGGAGCAGGTGTGGTTGACTGACTTCAGGTCTTATAGACCCATATCCAACACAGGCCATATGGAGGAGTGAAGAGGCCTGAGCCAGGCCCTAGGGAGTGAAGGCTGTGGGTCCTGCTCTCACCTGGCCCTCAGCAAGCAGTGGTGGGTTGGAAGGGTCCCAGTTCTCATCCTAGACCATCTGGAACAGGGTTAGGGACCACCATGTTTGAGTGTGGCTCCTGCTTAGGACCACATCAGATGGGTCACAGTAAAGAGAACAGAGGCTGTTATTTCACCAGTAAGTCACTGGCTTAGATTAAGTCCATGTCGGCTTGGGGGCCACTGCCCAGCCTAGAGCAGGTCGTAGAAGTAGTCCAGGCCCTGGCCCAGCTCCCAGATGGAGATCCCGACGCCCAGCTCCCTGGCCAGCTCCAGCCGTACCTGCAAGGACTGTGAACACAGATGGAGGTATGGCACTTGCCCTTGCCACCCCTTGGGGATAATGTACCCAGAAGTGACCTAAGGCTATGAGGGCAGTGCAGCCTGGATTCAGGACTGCAGGCCAGACTCCCAAGGCAAAGGGCAAGCAATTGCTGATGTCCGCTATGTCACTGCATTGGACCAAACCTGCCACATCCACCCCAGCAGACAAAGCTGGCAAACAAAACGTCTGACTCGTACCTTCAGAGTTGGATAGAAGACGATGTGCCTCCCACCACGGCTCCTGCAGGAGAAGTGAAACTGTATACCTGCTTCTGACCAGGCCCTGGGACTACCCCACACTCCTCAATAGGGTTAGTTAGGGTCCATCAACACCACCCCTGCTGCTCCTTCATCTCTGCCCATCCCCAAGGCCTTCTGCCCATAGTCAGGTGAGCTACATGTAACTTACTTCTTGTACTCAAAGAAGTGTTCTGCTGCCTGGCTGTCCCATACCACACGAGGCCTGTGGTCCTTCAGAGTCTGGACATACCTAGAGAGGGAGAGACCGATGTGTGGGTGTGGGAACCAGCCACACTCCCCTTAGCCTGCCCCTGGCCCCGACCCCTAGCCTTTATGAGGCTGCGGCCACCACAGATGGGGGATCCATTGCCCCAAAGGTCTCTGGAGAGCCAGCAGCACTCTGAGAGTCCTTCACTTTTAAGAAACACCAGGCTGTGAGCTTCATCAGAGATATCATCACTCAGATCTCCCAATGCCTGCTCTAGTGAACCATCCACAGGCTAGGCTCCTTGCTCTGCTGAGATCCCAGGTGAGAGGCCTGTGTAGAAAGATGGAAGGCATACAGAGAAGGCAAAGGGACAAGAAGCCCAAAGGAAGAGACAAAAAAACTATGTAAGACATAAGCCAGTGCCATAACACATGCCTGTAGTCCCACCATTCAGGATGCTGAGGCAAGAGGATCACTTGTGTCTAGAAGTTGGAGCCGGTTGGGAAACATAAGGACTAAGTTTCCCAAGCTAAAATGAAGCCTGGCTAAGAGGTCCTAGAGTGCCCATTCTCCCTCTCTCTCTCTCTCTCTCTCTCTCATAAATAAAATATGGCTGGGCATGGTGGTGCACGCCTTTAATCCCAGCACTTGGGGGGCAGAGGTAGGAGGATCACCATGGATTCAAGGCCACCCTGAGACAACATAGTGAATCAGCCTGGGCTAGAGTGAGACCCTACCTTGAAAAACCAAAATAAATAAATAAAAGAAACAGTAATCGCCAGGCATGTGGCCAGGCATCTTCACTGCCCTGACCTGTCCAGAGAACAACCCTGCAAGTTCAGATCAGTGGGAGCCCTGGTTACCTGCCAAGAGTGTCCCTCACTTGTCACCTGAGCTGAAGGCCAGATCCAGGAGGGTCTTGAATGAGGCCAGTGCCACAGGCTGAGCATTCAGGGCTGACAGGTGGTAGCTTTTCTTCTGCTAAAATGGCCTCCCCCCAAAACAGGGCTGTTCAAGAGGTTTTGACCAGAATGTTCTACATAGCTCATTCTATGCACAGAGCCAACTTGGGCTGAGCAAGGAGGGACACAAGGAGATAGACCCAAGATCTCAGTGGGACAAAGTCTATGAACTTCCCTGGGCCAGCTGGAGTGGGAGACACACACATGGGATGGGGTGGGGAATGAGGGCCATGCAGCTGGGCCTCATCTGCATCCAGGCTTCCATCTGTGGTGTTCTTAGAAGCTTCTCACCATGGAATGGAAAGTTACCAGACATGCTGACAGCAAAACTTGCCTGAGGTCACAAGGCAGAGGGGAACAGGGTGGAGGTACTTATTAGAACCAGCAGGGTTGCCCCCCATTTGACTGATTTGGGCCATGCTGGCTTCCAAATGCATCCCAGGGTAATTACAGCTCCACTTTGTGCCGTCCATCAACAACCTATACTGGGAGGATCCCACACACTTCCTGGACAGCTGGCCCTGACTGATCACATGGCTAAGTCAGTGATGGTTTGTCACTAGGAGATGACTGCACATCCTGAAGGCAGGGTGGAGTTAGGGACATGGCCCCTGTGGGACAGACAGAGCAGTGGCACACAAGAGCCTGTGTGTGGACAGTGATTTAGCTGTGATACCTAACCAGCCTGGTTATGATGAGTCAGCCAAATGGTGGGACCAGCACAGGCACCTTAAGCCTGTTTCTTATTCTGTGAGGAGTGCTGCAATACTCACTGTACAGAGACATTCTGAGGCCCAGCCCCAAACTCATGGTCCTGGGAGGTGGGATGGAGCCCTGTGGGACATCTGAATCTGCCCACTGCCTTTGCTTTCCACCTTGGCCTGCCTGAGGCTAGGTAAAGCACCTGGGCATCTTAGCCGACCAGCAGAGCAGAACAGCCCTCTGGTGTGGGACTTGGCAGAGCCAGGGCCTCACAAGTTAGCACCTGGACCCACCAGAGGACATCACTCTTACAGTGCTGTGGTTGGAACCTGACCACTATCTGAAAGGGACTTGGTCCTTTTCTAGATGCCCAACTGCCCAGATGACTCTAAAAAGCTATCCCAAGGCTGTTAGGAGCCCCAATTGTACTCATAAGGGCCATCACTCTGCAGATCTCATCCGGGGCATTCACAGATGGACAGCCTGGCTGGTAGAAGCAAACACATGGTGGCCACTGGCCTGAGTGAGCCAGCCAATCACCCCTACCTTGGGGCCTTGGCTCTATGACTGAACAGATGGCAAGATGGCTGAACTGTACCTCCCTTGGAGGGGACTTGGGTCAGTGCTAGAGATGGAGATGGGAGGCAGATTATCCTGAGAATCTGTCTGGACTCTCAGGAAATGATAACTGCATTCTGAAAGCTGGAGGGCCATGTGTTAATGAGGCTCACCTGTGCCTAACACATGGTCATTCCCTGCACTGTGGGGTCATCAGCAGAGGTATCTGTGGTGAGTGGTATGCTTGTTTGGGGAGGACGGGCTGTTGGACCTTGAGCCAACATGCCCCATATACTCTCACTCTTGGTACACAGCATACCCAGCCTGGGGCCTAGGGACCAACAGCAGCAGACACGTCTGCTTGTCTCATGGCTGGCTACCTCTACCATCTGGATTCAACTTCATCAGAGAAATTGAGCCTCGAGGGGGAGAAGCTGTGATCTATGAGTCCTGGGTTCCTTGTGCTTCCAGCCATAAGAAGCCCTGCTTTGTGAAGACAAAGTCAACTGAGACCCACAGAGCTCAGTAGGGCCCTGCTATGATGGGTCCCTCAATCCATGCACAAGTCTCAGGGAAGCTGATGGGTAGGCATCAGACTGGGCTGAGCCTTGGAAGGAGGAAAAAATGATGTCACCATTCAATGTCAGCTCCTTGCTGTCACTGGGAAGGCAAGGGAAGATTTGGCAGCCATGGAAGCAAAGTTGAGATGCCCAGTAGAGTACAGCTCTCATGGTGTGCATGTACCTCTGTCCACACTCCCAGCTGCGGACTGACACTGAGCACAGCCAGCAGGTGAGGATGACAAACTGATCTGCTGTCCCCACCACCTAGTTAACTGTGTCTGCCCTCAGCCAGTGCCTGACCAAAGACAGCTTGGTGAAGCTCTGGCATATGAAAAAGCACGTAAGCCTGAACCATTACTCACTTACGAGAGCTGTCACCAAAAATGGAGCTACTTGCAGGGCTGTGAGTTTGTTGGGATCCAGGCCCAAGGACCCTTTGTGGACAGCAGCCCTGTCTGCCCCTACCCAAGGCAGGGCCCAAATCTTCTCCTAGTAGGAGAGCACTGATGGGAGAGCCATACCCAACACTGCCTTGTAGATATTAGCAAAGTCTTAGGTTTCTCACTTCAAGACTTCTCACTTCAAGGTCAACCTCTGCCAGCATTTGCACAGCTGTATCTGAAAGTTTCTCATGTCTGTGATGGGGGAATCCTTCCCACGGAGACAGGAACCTGCGGACCAGCCTGATCAGCCACCTGTCCCAACAAAGGGGCTTGTGCCTAAAGTCTCTGAGCTGTTCAGTGAAGGCCACTGAAGTCCATGGTGCCCAAAATCATGAGCTGGGGGCACAGTGAATGGGCATGCAGGACTCCTCATCCCCAACATTGGCTGTCACATGGTGCCTGGAGCTTCTTTGGGAAATAAGAAGCACGTGTAACCTGGTAGCTGGGGCAGGCTGATCCTTCAGCTATGGTGGGATCAAGGTCGAAGGTCGGGTGTGGCTATGAGATTTGTCATGCAGTCTACGAATATTTATGGCTTAAAGAGCCTCACATTAAAGCCAGGTATGGTGTTACATGCTTGGAATGCAAGCATGCAGGAGTTTGACATGAGGATTGTCAAAGGCCTGAGGCCATTCTGAGCTACATAGTGAGTCTTAGGCCAGCCTGGTCTACAGAGTATTGAGACCATGTCTCAAAAAACCCAAAATAGGGGCTGGAGAGATGGTTTAGTGGTTAAATGTTTGCCTGTGAAGCCTAAGGATCCCGGTTCGAGGCTCAGTTCTCCAGGACCCACGTAAGCCAGATGCACAAGGGGGTGCATGCATCTGGAGTTCGTTTGCAGTGGCTGAAGGCCCTGGCACGCCCATTCACTCTCTCTCTACCTGCCTATTTCTGTATCTCTCTCTCTCTCAAATAAATAATAAAATATTTAAAGAAAAAAAAAAAACCCAAAATAGGGCTGGGGAGATGGCTTAGTGGTTAAAGGTATTTGTCTGCAAAGCCTGTTGATCTGGGTTTGACTGCCCAGTCCCCACATAAAGCCAAATGCACAAAGTGGCACAAGCATCTGGAGTTTGTTTGCAGTGGCAAGAGGCCACGGCATGCCAAAAAAAAATATATATATGTGTGTGTGTGTGTGTGTGTGTGTGTGTGTGTGTGTGTGTACATATATATTCATTCCTTTAACTGTGCAGGCTAGCGCCGTAACTGCTAAGCCATCCCTTCAGCCCCTAGTCTTTTACTTTTTTTTTTTTTTTTGGTTTTGCGAGGTAGGGTCTCACTCTGGTCCAGGCTGACCTGGAATTAACTATGTAGTCTCAGGGTGGCCTCGAACTCTCGGCGATCCTCCTATCTCTGCCTCCCGAGTGCTGGGATTAAAGGCGTGCGCCACCACACCCGGCTTGTCTTTTACTTTTTAAAAAATATTTTTGGTGGTACACGCCTTTAATTTCAGCACTCGGGAGGCAGAGGTAGGAGGATCACCATAGGTTTGAAGCCACCTTGAGACTACAGAGTGAATTCCAAGTCAGCCTGGGCTAGAGTGAGACTCTACCTTGAAAAACAAAACAAAACAATTTTTTTTTTTTGGCTGAGTGTGGTGGCCTACACCTTTAGTCCCAGCATTTGGGAACCAGAAAGAGGTAGGAGGATGGCTGTGAGTTCAAGGCTAGCTTAAGACTGCACAGTGAATTACAGCCTGGGCTAGGCCGAGACCCTACCTTGAAAAACCAAAAAGACCAACAAAGCAAGAATAAGGAGAAAGAGGGCTGGAGAGATGGCTTAGCAGTTAAGGTGTATACCTATGAAGCCTAAGGACCGCAGTTCGATTCTCCAGGTCCCACATAAGCCAGATGCACATGGTGATACATGCATCTGGAGTTCATCTGCAGTGGCTAGAGGCCCTGGTGCGCCCATTCTCACTCTCTCTCCTTCTCTCTGTCTCTAATAAATTAATTAATAAAAATAAAATCTTAAAAAAAAAAGAATGAGGAGAAAGAAAACACATACTTTCACTGAGTCACAGCAGTAGGACAAGGGAAATCTGTCCTGCCATCTGCCTTACACACATGCCTAAGGAGACCACAGAGACAGGATGAAGGAAAAGGCATGGCTTGGGAGGGGATCCAATGAGCAATGTTACTGGGCAGCACATGAGGTCTATAGGGTGAGCTGGGGGTATCTACTTGCTCCACCCAGGGTACAGACCTGACTGCAGTTGACAAGGGTCACAGTGACATAGGAAGTTGCTGCCAACAGCAGAAGGTGAGGAGGCTCTGAGCTGACAAAATTCCATTTCACTCACCAGAGCTGGGATGAGAGAGCACAGGCATCTTCAGAACAGGAGGCCCATCTGATCCTGTGCTCTTAGGGGGTGAGTTCTGAATCAAAAGGAGCTGTCATCCAGCTGGGACATGACCATGGGGACACAGGGATAGGAACCCATGGGAGGGATGAGGAGTGCGCATAGGAGGCTAGTCCATAGGGAGGGGCCAGATGGCATTTGGGCTGAGGTGGGGTGAGGAAAAATGTTCAAGGACAGTAGAGCAGTAGGGGAATTCAGCACCATCCTGACCAGGGTCTCCCACAAAAAGGCCCTGGCAGCTGTCTAGTACCTGGTGCCTATGGGCAGTAATGCCAGTGTGGCATCCTTGCAGTTCCCTTCAATCCCTCTTGCTGCAGGACAGCCCACAGGCCAGGACCCAAGTAAGGGACACACCCTATTCCGTAAGTGCCCTTGAGGCAGGATTCAGCTGTGCTGTGTCAGCTTTCTGGCTGGCTCTGCAGCCATGAGGATGGCATGTGAGAGTCTCCCTGGATGATCATTTATTCCAGCCTAATGGGGAGCAGCTGAGCTGAACAGTGTTGCAGCTTTGACAAGGTGAGCTGGGCAGTCAGTGTCCTTCCAGGACCAAGTTGGGTAGGAGCTACTGGCTCTCCAGGCCTGGCCCCAGGAACTTCACTTTCTCCACCTAAGTATACCCCTTGAGTAGGCCCACATGTAGGCTCCTGCCTTATACCTAGGCACCTCACAGACCCAGGGGCATTTCTCTGCTAGGTGTGCATTAAGAGGCAGCACCTTCCCTCTCTGGCTGGGCAAACCCAGAATCCCAGCCCTACAAGGCCAGGATGCTGGACAGCCTGTGTGGATGTATACGCCTCCTGGTGGACCAGGATCAGTCCTTAGCTATGTGTCCCCTGCCTGCACCCCACACATCTGTAGGCATAGGACACAGCTGTGAGGCTGAGCAGGCTCTCTCTCTTCTGGAAACAGCCACCAAGACCCTGACCTGTCCCTACTCTTCCTGCCACCTGCATGTCTCCCCAGGCTTTTCTCAGCCAGCACCCCACCACTCCACCTTGTCTGCAGTCAAATCCAGGTTCAGTGACATAGAGTGAACCTAGCACCAGGAGACAAATGGTTAGCCCAAGCCTGTGCTGGATTCCAGGACCAGGACCAGCGGTGTGGATCTAATGGAGTTTGGACATAAAGAAGAGAGCACCCCAGTGGGATCATTCGCTTCCATGGTCTTGGAGTGTCACCCACGTTGACACCCAGCATGTAGAGACCAATGGAGAGCGTGGTTGAATGAGGGGGAGTCTTGGCCCTGATGAGTGTTCCTTGGAGTGGTCCAGGCGTGCCTAAGGGCAGCAGCAAAGTGTTCCCACTCCTCTACTGACTGAGTCCAGCCAAGGGCCAACCAAGTGAGCTCTGGCCTTACCCCAGGGCCAAAATGTCCAGAAACTGAGAAGATTAGCATTCACCCAGAGTGGGCAGCCTGGCTTCTGCTCACTTGCCCTGGTCATGTGCTCCATATCCTTCCCAGAGCAGGCCTGAGGTTTCTGCAGAGACACCCAGAAAAACAATGGCTGAGCCCAGTGGGCAGTGGCATTTAGATCTCTGGACACCATTCTCCATGGACAGGACCATTATTAGGTAATTGAGCAGTTTGAATGGTTTTAAAGGAACTTAACTGCATCCAAAGCACAGCCCCCAGATTTGTAGGAATGATAAAATATCTGCACCCAACAGTGAAATTCTCAACACCTAGCATGCAATCCAAGAGTAATGGGCTCTCAAGGGCTGTACCACGGGCCCCAGACTGAGAGAAGTCCTTTGTGTAAACTGGCCAGAACTGACCCAGAGGTTGGGATAAGCAGAGAGAAGTTTGGTCATCATCACAATTGAATCCATACAGAAGATATAAAAACAAGATCCAGAAAAGTTCTAGACATGGATTGAAAAGAGCCTGAATAGGGTCAATGGCAAAATGGACATGGCAAAAGAAATGAGCTTTGAAGAGAGCAACAGAAAGCAACCAAAACTAGACAGGTAAAAAAAATCCAAACTCCAGTGCATCTAAGGAGCTATGGGGCAATCCCACTGAGCCAGTGTACTGAGGGAACAGAGAGGGAGTAGTGGAAGGGAGGTGAGGAAACTACCAAACTTTCCAAATCTGACTTAAAAAAAAAAAGTATGAGTGTAGACACTGGGGAGTCCAGTGAACCCTGAGCACAAGAAACAGATGGTGGTGAAGCAACTTCTGAAAACCTGCAAGAAGCACAGAAGCTTGGCAGCAGTGGGGCAACACACCATGGGAAAAGCACAGGGAGAACAATGCATTCAAACAGAGATACCTTCAGAACAAAGGATAACCAAGCTGGAAGGGCTCACACAAGCACAACTACAGGGCCAGAGGTGTTGGAGGGAACCCTCAGTGGAGGAAAATGATGGGAGACAGAAAACCAGGGGCTGGTTCTGGCTCAACTATGCCAAGTCAGTGGCATTTCTGATGAGAACAGCACCACAGCTGTAGCCCCTGGCTATGGCACCAGCACTGTGGGGAGGGTGCCCACCCTGAGGTGGCTGGGTAGAATGGGCCCTGAAGCATGATTGGGGCTTTCCATTCCAACTCCACAGTCTATGAGCCCAAAAGGACTAGTCTCAGAATCTTCTTATCCCAACTCTTCTCCCCTTCCCCAGGACACTCATACCCCTGTAACCGGCCATACATGGAATGTGACTCACCTGGCCCCGATGACAGGCTCACGGGAATCCTTGGAGGCTGCATAATCCATACCATAGAAGTTCAGCCCCAGGAGGATCTTGCTCCGCCACTGTGACTTGGGGTCCAGGACCTGGACACAGGCTCGAACCCAGGCCAGTGGTGCATTAGGTCCAGGCCTGCAGAGTGATGGGGGCAGTTCTCAGTAGCAGCAGGAAGCCCTGTGCTGGACCCCAGCCCTGTCCTCCCGGTCCTTCCATTTGGTCCCATTTTTCCTCTGTGCTGTGACTAATGCTTCTCAAGAGGAATACAGACATACTGGCATATGCCTATAATTCTAGTACATGCCTATAATCCCAGGCTGAGACAGGAAGATCACCAAAAGTTTGAGGCCAGCCACAGTGAGTGCCAGGTCATCCTGGACTACAGCAAGATTCTATATATATAAAAAAATTGGGGAGCCAGGCATGGTAGTGCACGTCTTTAATCCCAGGAGGATCACTGTGAATTCGAGGCCACCCTGAGAGTAAATAATGAATTTCAGGTCAGCCTGGGCTATAGGGAGACCCTACCTCACAAAACCACAAAAAAAAAAAAAAAAAAAAAAAAAAAAAGAGCCAGGCATGGTGGCACATATCTTTAATCCCAGCACTGGGAAGGCAGAGGTAGGAGAATTACTGTGACTTTGAGGCCAGCCTGGGGCTACAGTGTGAGTTCCAGGTCAGTCTTGTCTAGAGTATGAACCCTACCTTGGAAACACATACACACACACACTGGGAAAAATCACAAATTACCCATTTCATCATAAGAGTTCACAGGTAAAAGTGGCCCTGGCACCTTCTTCTGGAACTCACAGTGCCCCATGTGGGACAGACAAGGAACTTCCCTGTAATCTCCCCATTCCTAGATCAGCAGGCAGGTGTCTGAGACACAGGGTGAGAAGAAGGGGTCAATAGGCCTCAGCCTTTCTGTGTAATTCCTATTGCATCTGCCTCCCATGGCTCTTGGGGAGCAGCATGGCTGGCTGAGGCCTAATGACAGAGACAGCAGACAGAACATGCCTATGTCTCTGGTGACAAGACTCTACCCAGGCAGGGCTCTACCACAGGCCCATTCTCCTGAGCATGAGGCAGGCACAGCACCACCAGCTTCTATTAGGCAGTGTCTAGCTGCAGAAGAGGTGACTGTCTATCTGCTGAGTCAGAGAGCCCACAGGCAAGAAAGCTCTGTTTTGGAGGCCAGGGTATAGGTCTACAGCTTCCTAGAGACCCACTGTGCCTGTTGCACCTTAAGAGCCCACACTCACTGTTGTGACGTGGAGTAGTCGTAGGTCATAAGACTGAAGCCATCTAGCACAGGGGCCAGTTGCTCGAACTCCTTGTGCGTGAACATGCCTAGCTGGTCAGTCCTGTGAGGAGATAAGTGTGCCTACTTCATACCGTGCATGAACTGCTGGGCCCACTGCCATTCTCTGGGCCCAGCCAGGGTCAGAACAAGTCCTGCTGAATGCTGGGAAAGAACACACTTGTCCTTGAAGACTTACAGCAGCATCTCATAACCCTTAGGTACTCACCATGGAGATGAGCAGGCACCTTCCAATGGGAGGACAAATCTGTTTTTTTTTTCAAGGTAGGGTCTCGCTCTAGCCCAGACTGGAATTCACTATGTAGTCTCAGGGTAGCTTTGAACTCTTGGTGATCCTCCTACCTCTGCCTCCCGAGTGCTGGGATTAAAGGTGTGCGCCACCATGCCCAGCAAGGGAGAACCAATCTGAAGTGACATTTAACCTGGCACAGGATGAGGCATGAGCCCTGTCTGAGGACTTCCAGAAGAACCTCTTCCCCTGCTAAACCACAGTGGTCAGGCTGCACACAACCCCTGACCCCACAGGGACCTGCAGACAAGGGCTAGTCACTAGAGCCAGGGGAGGCACTGCTGCCCTCTGGACATAGCAATGCTTCTCACAGGCCAGGCTGGTTTTCAAAAGACTGGTGACTGCACATCCTTGCCTAGGCACAGCCAGCTCTGGTGTATGGTGGTGTCTGCTGCCACCCAACCTTAAGGCTCACCTCCTCCAGGGTATGACCAGGCTTGGTCCGGCTCCTGTGGTCACCTTCAGTTTCTCCAGGCAGGGCTGCTATGACAGCTGCCCTCACCACAGTACTGGGACATTGATTAGGGGCTAAGCAGCGCAGGTAAGGATGAGGAGATAGGATAAAGTCTGAGGGCAGGGGTAGCAGGAACTCTTGAAGAACAGGAGTGGTCAGAGGAGACTCTGCCACTGAGGGAGAGGCAAGTCCAGTTCAGGGGTAGGAGATAGGTAGGAAATAAAGAATGGGTGAGTGGAAATGTAGGGAGCCCATGGGACCCTGTAGGAGCTGTCTTTTCTAGAGCATGCATCACAGGCCCCTTTCAGATCTTCATGACACAACCACCTTACTCCATAGCCAGAGCACCAAATACAGCTCACAGGCCAGGATGGTCATGCTCTTGAGTGGTCAGGACAAGACAGACAAGAACACAGCCAACACTACCCAGAGATAGAGCAACCTCCTAGAGCAGCAGCCATCGACAGAAATAAGGAATACCACTGGGCCTCTCCCACCCACTTGGTTCTGTCCTTAGAAATGTGTCACCTCCTTCTACCTCTGTGAAAGAAATACTGTGCAGAAGCTAATGCCAGAGCCACCCCTCCCCAGCCTGTCCCCACACCCACGCCGCACTCAGACACTCTAGAGAACCTGGCCACCAAGCTGCCTGTCTCTATGATTCACAGCACAGGGACAAGAGGGGAGTGTACATGGTTGAGAGACACAAGAACAACTTGTCAACAGACTGACAGGGCATGACTTCTAATAAACAAAAATCACTGCTCATGTTGAAAACCTCATGTTCTGAATTTATTTCTGAGCAATGAAAACTAAGGAAAAAAAAAAACAACACACCACAGTTAGCGCCCTGGCCTGGGGCCCATGCAGGTGATGGCAAGGAAGGCAAATGTCCAGCACTGGCAGGAAGATGCTCTCTATTCTGGGGTGATCCTATTACCCAAGTCACCTTTGCTTTTCAGTGGTGATTGCCCTTCCCCTCCAGAGAAGGGGCGTGTAGTGACACTGTGAGGATTTATCATGTTCCTCTAGCCATGTGGGCCCTTTATTAAAGCCTGAAGTGGGGGCTGGAGAGACGGCTTAGTGGTTAAGTCACTTGCCTGCAAAGCCTAAGGACCCAGGTTCCATTTCTCAGAACCCACACAAGCCAGATGCACATGGTGGTGGCATGCATCTGGAGTTGGCAGTAGCTAGAGGCCTGGGCACCCATTCTCTCTCTCTCTCTAATAAATTTATATATATATATATATATATATATATATATATATATATATATATATATATATATATAAAAACCACCCTGCAGTGGGAAAGGTACCCAGGTGGTTGGGCACACTGCACAGCTGCAGCCTATAGAACAGTTACTGTAAGCATAGGCATGGTTACATGCAGCTGTGGGCCCTACAGCCTTACTATTAACACCACCAGGCCCCTCAGGGAGACAGGGGGCTGTCAGGGCCATCTCACATCCCTCCAGCACAACATTCTTTCCTGCCCCGCCTTGGGGGTGGAGCACCCAACCCACATCCCTCTTCCAGTGCCCCACTAGCACCATCTATGGGTGACAACAGTACAGTGTTGGAGTCAGCCAGGCGGAAGGGTTCCATGCTCAAAGATAATCCCTCCAGGAGCTGCTCTACAGCTCTTCCTTGAAACTGTACCCCTAATACTGCATGCTCTGCCTCTACTTCCTGACTTCCTCTCCACACCCCCTAGACATCCCTGTCCAACCTCTCCAGGACAACGGGAAGGGGTGTGATGTGGGCTCAGCCTATGGTCACCTGTCCCTGCTGGCCTTCCTACCTGACCTGCTGTTCCTGGATGCTGTCCAAAGAGCAGGACCAGCAGTGGCCTGTAGGAACACCAGGTCCTGGTAACGGAGATGGTGGCCTCACCATCCACACTATAGGCCTGCTCTAGGCCACCCAGCCCACAGCAGGCCAGTGCTGATGCCCACACCTGCTCTTTCTGCCCTGTGTTCTTGGCAAGTGGTATCCTCTCCCTTAGACTGGCTCTAGGTGTTGGGGGTAGGGCATCCTGACACCACCCCCCTGCAGCTTGACCACCTTGGTGATCTGCTAGAAATTTCTGAACCTGATCTGACAGGTCCTAAGATATCCAGACCTGTGTATGGCTGCCATCCCTCACCTGCTCAACCCCCTTGGTGACTTCCTCTTGGACCTCCCTATGATGTTGCTTGATACAGTGGTCTCAGAGTCACTAAAATGAGAATCTACCTTCCCTACTGCCTCAGGATCCCACGTTGGCCATCTGCCTGCAGGCCCTTTGGGGAGGTGGGGGCTGTCAGGGCCATCTCACATCCCTCAGCTATCCACACTGTCCCAAGTTCCTGGTCCTCTTCACAGAGGCCTCAATACACATTGCTGCCTGTTTCTTGTCTTGGCTCCCCAGGCTGTAGGCAAGGGACAAACAGGTGATATGAGCAGGGGTTTCTGCAGAGTGGCTAGGGAGTCACTCACCATCTTCCCTTCACCACTGGGCTGGATGCTGTGTACAAATGACAGGTTACCCTAAACCCCTGAGGCTGGGGAAGCCAGTCAGGAAGTAACTGGCCACATCAGGGTGGACCACAGCCTATCACAGACTGATCTGACACTACCACCAACACCTCAAACCCAGAACAACTTATTGCTGGTCTGGGGAATGTAATTAAAGTAGGGAATCAAGGCTGCTATTCTGCCCCTGGATCTCGCCACTACTGTATGCCCAAGTGACCTTGGGAGGAGAGCGTAAGTTCTCCTTACAGTACAGTACGCAGGACAACAGCAAACAAGGAAAACCTCCAAAGAAACCTCCCCTCAGGCAAAAAGGCTCAGCAAAAACACCCTTGGGCATACTGTGCAGGGCAGGTACAAGCCCTCTGCCAGTTCAGGCCCCTATCTCTTGACTCTGTTTCTAGCCACTGCACATGGTCCCTTCCCTATGGCTCACTCCAGAATCCCTCTGCCTATGGCCATGTAAAGAGAGCTGTGTGTTTGCAGTGAGAATTGGCAGGGGTTGGCCTAAGCTTCAGCTGCCCATTTCCTGCCTAGTACAGGGAACTTGGGTCCAGATGCCTGGGCAGAGGAGTTCCCACCTCCACCCGAATACTGACCTCAGGCCAGCACCCAAGAACACAAGAACTGTCCTGAGCTTCTGAGCTGTTCTCTCCCAAGCCACCCCAGGCAACCTTAGACAACAAAAAACCCAGGAATGAGGGCCAAGCGGAGGCCCAAAGCTCTGGGGACCCTCCTAGGAGTATGTGTGTGGCCCCCTGGCCTTTTCTTTTTCTTTCTCGAGGTAGGGTCTCACTCTAGCTCAGGCTGACCTGGAATTCACTATGGAGTCTCAGGGCAGCCTCAAACTCACAGCGATCCTCCTACCTCTGCCTCCCAAGTGCTGGGATTAAAAAGGCGTGCGCCACCATGCCTGGCGCCCCAGCCTTTTCTTGTGTGCTGGACCTGCAAGGCTGCTTGTTCCATCGAGGAAGACTATGTCCTCTCTGCTGTATCCTCATTAGCCTCAGGCAGACCCAAAGATCAAGGGTCAGATGTTCTAAGCACCTTCAACAAATAAGAAGATGCAGCTTGGGGAGGGGATGACACAGGCCCCAACCCCCAGACTTGGGCTCCTCTCAGTGGTAAGGATGGGGCAACTGGGCTATAGGAGCAGAACTAGCCTGGAAACCACCAAGGTAGAACTGGACAACTCCTCATGGTCAGCTCAGTAGACACAGTAAAGGCAGGGGTGGGGAGTCCGAGGCCTTAGGGTACTAGACGCACAAGTGGGGGCAGGGAAGAGCTCAGTCTCATGCAGGAATGAGGACTGCTTCTACATACTAATGAAAGACCTAGGACAAATGGAACAGAGCTCCCTGCACATGCATGTGCCATATAAATACACATGCTCCACACATTAACACATAGTCATAGCCAATGGGACTCATCCTTGCCAGAGCTGTGTGCTCTCATACTTTCCACTTGCTAGGGCTCTCCACCCTGGTATCCTGGAGCCCACTGCACCCCCAGAGGGACTCCTGGAGTGGGTCTAAAACCAGTCCAGAGAACCTACAACTGCACCCAGCCACAGCCCACAATGACAAGCTGAGGGTAGAGGAAAGTGGAGGGAAAGTTCAACAGCTAGAAAAAGTCGCCCAGACCATGCAAGGGTGTCTTAGCTTCCTCGAGGTTGGAATGAGGAACCACCTTGCGCTCACAGGTCTCAGAGGTGACAGGTGGCACTAGATAGCCAGCACATTGCAGGCTCTATAGGAACACTTAGCACTTCTTCAACATGAATCTACAGACCTGCCCATGTCACTCCAGGCTCTGGGGGCACATCCAGCCACATTCCACTACTGTCACTTCAGAGAGTTAAAGACTGTAGAGGGGACCCAAGAGCCATTTCCATGCAGAGCAGTGGGCCAGGGAACCCAGCATCCACCATACTGCTGAAGGGCCAAGTAGATGAGGATGCCCTTGGAAGCTAATGAACACCAGGCAGATTTCTAGATTCCCACCCCCCAATGGTTCCATCCCTTACCCTCCCTCTCACCTTTCTCCTGCCCACTCTGCCCCAGCTCAGTAGTTCAGAGCCTTCTATCACATAGCACTGCTACTTTCCAAGCCAAACCAGAGATTTCTAGAGATGCTCTGGGCAGACTAGACAATGGAGTCAAACTGCCCTGGCTCTGGCTCCAGCTACGGTATGAAGGTCATCCCCTCTGTTCCAAGGGTTTCAAGGGCCTCTTCACAGGGCTGGCAAGGGTAATCAGGTAGACATCCCCAGCAAGTGGCCCAGCTGGGGAAGCCATGACTGCACAGCTCTATACAGCCATGGCCTAACATCCTATAGGCACAGCAGGTATAGACTCAGCCCAAAGCACAGAACTGACTGCCTGAGCACCAGGGCCTTGCAAAGACTGGGGGGAATGAGTCTAAATATGTCACTTCTCAAGCTGAAGGACTCCTCAGTAGCTTCCAGGTACAGCTCATACTGATGAGCCTGGGCCCTTGACTACCTGCTCCCCACCCTTAAAGTATACTTACCCAGGGGTGACAGCGGGTGGAATGACCAGGATAGTCAGCAGCCGGGCCTGGTGTAGTGCCTCAGCCAAATGGGTAAGCATGTGAATGAGACCCCTGCAAGAATGAGAAACAAGGTCAGCCCAGAGCACCATGGGGCTCCCTGGCACCCATTACTTCAAGAACATAGCCGACAGGTCTCCAGCCTGAGGCCCTGCTGTAGGGCCATGAGCTCACGCACAAGGACTTCCCACCGTAACCTTCAGCATGGATCTCTGCCCTGCAGGTGGCCATCTTAGAGGAGCTGGCCCCAGTGCAAGTGCTATGAAGTTAGGTTTGGTATTCAGCACTCACTGGGAGGCGCTGCTGTTGCTGTGTATAGGAGACCCTCTTTCCCATTTCCACAGCAGGAGCAAGTCCCACCCTCAAGGGGCCAAGGCTGAGCCTCCCCCATTCCCCACTACAGTATGTGCTCCAGTGCATTTCTACATGGGTGAAGCTAGGCTTTTCAGTGGCTGACTGCTGGACAGTGGCAGCTTCCATCTACCTGATGTGACCCAAACTGGGCTGTAACATTTCAAATGCAGTGCCAGTGAGGCCTAGCCATCCTCCCTTTCTTCCTTGGCTTGGTGTCTAGTGTCCAGATGGCAATACAAGTACAGATCACACATGGAATAGAGCTTGGGGACAACCTACCCTCACACTTGGTGTGCCAGAGGCTGTTACCCCCATCTATGTCACTTACAGTTAGACAAGGAGGAGGCTGCTCATGTACCAAAAGCTCAAGAAGTCCACTTCCCCAGGACAATGGTGGGATGACCTTTCCCTAGGGCTCAAACTGATTGGGACTTCTTGGGAACAAGGGGCTTATCTCCTTCCCTGAGAGAGAAGCATAAGCAGAACCAGGAGCCCAGGGAAGGCCTGCCCTCATAGGGGCCTGAAGCCAACTGCTGTCCAGGGCTGCCTACACAGCCAACCCCTCCTATGACTGGCAGCTGCTTCTATGAGCAGCCATCCTGGACATATGGCTTTCTGACAAAAAGTCTCCAGAGGGATGGAGAGATGGCTCAGCAGTTAAGGTACTTGCCTCCAGAGCCTAATGACCAGGGTTCAATTCTCCAGTGCTCACACAAGCCACATGCACAAAGTGACACATGCATCTAGAGTTCATTTGTAGTGTCTGGAGGTCCTGGCACCCCCATATTCTTTCTCTTTCTCACTCTGTCTCTCACACTCTATCTCTATTTGCAAACAAATAAAATATTTAAAAAACAACAACAAAAAAGCCAGGCATGGTGGCACACATCTTTAATCCCAGTACTTAGGAGTCCGAGGTAGGATTGCCGAGAGTTCAAGGCCACCCTGAGACTACATAGTGAATTCCAGGTCAGCTTGGGCTAGAGCGAGACCCTACCTCAAAAAAAAAAAAAAAAAAATCCCCAGAGCTGGGTCAGGTAGCTGTTGGGCACCTTCCCATATTCAAGAAAACTGGACAAGTCTGACTCCTGAGCCTATGTGTCATGGCTTTGTCATGTCACCAAGTTTGACCAAGGGCAAGTGCATGTGTCTGTCCAGTTTACCAATTATGGCTTTGCCAAACAGAAGCCCACTCCCTTAAGTATTACTGTTATGTCTTAACACAGCCAGGCTTGTCCAGAGACAGTGTCCACAGGAGTTACCAAAACAGCTCGCCTTTGCTTCTCAGAAACCTGGCCACTATGCATGCTCTGTCTGTCTACTTTGTTTTTGTTTTTTTTTTTTTTTGTCTCACTGGGGCACCTGGAATTAACTATGCCAGGCAGGCCTCGCTCCTGATCCTCCTACCTCTGCCTCCTGGGATTAAAGGCGTGCAGCCTTTTATTTAGCCAGACTGTTCCCTACTGTCTCCTGGGCACAGACTGCCCACTCTTTTTTTTTTTTTTAATTTTTATTGACTTTTAATCTTACATACCAAAATCCCACTCTTATATTAATGACCCATTGGGATCCCAGGCACAATAAAGCTGTGTCTCACTGCCTACTTAATGTGCTGAACAAAAATGAACTACAGTAAATCTTTGATTAATAGATCTGTAGCCCCAGGATTAGCAGAAGGGATGGCAGACAGCAAAGTCCATCTTCTGCTCAGAGGAAGCCCTCCCTTGGAGAATGCCAGGTCAGCTTTGTGATCCACTGCTCAGCAAGGACCCAAAGCTGGGCCTGGGGATGTCTCATGGTTGAGAGTCTGGGTGGGATACCTGACCCTCAGGCCAGAATTAGGATTCTACAGGGACAGTACAGGCATTCCCCAACTGGATTGTGCTCCATCCTTTTGACTTGTCCTGCTCCATCAAGCTGGGTTCTCTCACAAAGGGTAAGGCCATGGCATTCTTGACTCCAGGCATGCCTTCCTCTGGACCTCAGGAGGGAGTCCTCTGCCCTCTTCATCTCTATCCTCACAGGCCTCCACCTCAACCAGAGACTCCCCTTTAAGCCAAAGGAGAGTGGTGTGGGGATGCTGTCCCTGAGTGGGCACAGATGAGACCTGCAGGTCTCCTTACTACACACAGCAGGTAATGGGGACAACAGGGGAGCCCTGTTGGGCAGGAATAGACAGGGGAATGGCTCATTTTCTTACTGTGAGAGTAAGGGAAATTCCTCAGGCAGGAAAGTGGAGAGGGGGAGCTGATTCCAGAGTCCATGACATCTAGTGTAGGCCTCTGCTGCCTGGGTACCTGCTCAGGCTTTATCAAAAACCTCTAGTGAGGGTGTACCATGATAGCCCCAGCCCTATCCAGGGCAAAATGTTTCCTGTGCCATTCTTTGTAGGGAGGAATTCCCATTTTGGCAGAGTTAGGAAAGATGGCTGCTTCAGATGAACCAAGAAGAGGCTGTTTAGCCTGGTGTAGTGGTGCACACCTTTAATCCCAGCACTCAGGAGGCAGAGATAGGAGGATTGCCATGAGCTCGAGGCCACCCTGAGAATACATAGTGAATTCCAGGTCAGCCTGAGCTAGAGTGAGACCCTACCTCAAAAACCAAAAAAAAAAAGGCTGTTGTTAGGGCTGTAGCCAGCCTCGAGCTGTACTAGACTGGGGGCGGCTGCTGGCACTTTCCATGACTCCCTCCTTTCCTGGACACACTGGCTAAGGGGAGTGAGAACTCAAGAGCCTCACTGTTGTTGCTGCTATGGCAGCAAGGAGAAATAAGGGCCATGTGTAGCCCTCCCCATGGACTGCTCTAAGACCCATGGATCTGAACATCTCTTCCCTGGGGGACACTGGGATCACACCTTGGGTCCTGGCCATACTTGTACACCCTTTTCTTAACATCCTAGGCAGGATCTTTTGTGCTCGGAGAGGAAAACTCGGTTTGTGTCACAATGGACTCTGTTGCACAGACCTGGCCACCATTCTCTGGCTGAAGTTCTTATGGGTAAGATTGCCTTATTCCTTTTAACCACCATAAGGAGGCTTCAGGCTGGCACAGAGAACAGTAATCTTGACTTCTCCTAGCAGGCCCCCACTTTTCATAGGATCCCATCCCCATCCCAGAGGCTGTGGGAGGAAGGCCATCCCAGACAGGTTTCCTCTACCTCTGGCCTTTCCCTTGACTCCTCCAAACACCCACACCAGGAAAAGTATTATGAAGCCACCCATAGCCCCACTCACACGTGCTTCTGGCTCAACAGCTGGCTCCAGACCTCTACTACAAAACCGTCAAAATGCTGATTCTGAAAGAAACAGGAGCAGGTGAGGAGAAATGAGAATCCATGGAGTTTGGGGAAACAGACATGGAGAAAGCCATAGTTCACTCACTCACAAGGCAAGACCCAAGACTGCACTACACACACCCATTAGTCCCTTTAAAGAGGCCAGCAGGAGTCAGGAGCAGAAAGGCCAAGGTGCTATAGCATTCTGCCCATACTTCTCCACCCTTGCAACTCAGGCATAATGGCAGCCAGGAGAAATGTGTTCACCCCAAGGAAGGCAACAGAGCTCTGGCCAAAGGAAGGTCTCTGGTCCAGGAGATAAGAAGTACTTCACTCATGGAACTCTCAGACGACCCCATGGGTAAGAAAGAGGTAGTGCATGGTTCGAGCAGGGCTGACATTCTCCCTAGAAGACATGGGTTGCACAAGAAAGTACCCAAGAAGAAAGCCAAGCAAAGAGGAGTCAAATTATAGGGTGTGATGGCACAGGCCTGTAATCTCAACTCTTAGAAGGTGAAGGCAGGAAGATTAGGAATTCCAAAGCCAGCCTCAGCTACATAAAGAGTTCAAGGCCAAAGGGCTGGAGAGACTGTTTAGCGGTTAAGGTGCTTGCCTGTGAAACCTAAGAACTCATGTTCAACTCTCGAGATCCCACATAAGCCAGATGTGTAAGGTGGCACAAGTGTGTAAGGTTGCATATGCACACAAGATGGTGCACACATCTGGAGTTCGACTGCAATGGCTGGAGGCCCTGGTGCACCAATTCTTTCTCTCTCTCATAAAAAAAATAAAAATAAAAATAAAAAATAATTTAAAAAAAATCCAGGCATGGTGGTGCATGTCTTTCATCCCAGCACTCAGGAGGCAGAGGTAGGAGGATCACCTTGAGTTGGAGGCCACCCTGAGACTACATAGTGAATTCCAGGTCAGCCTGGGCTAGAGCGAGACCCTACCTCGAAAAAAATAAAAAAACAGGGCTGGGGAAATGGCTTAGAGGTTAAGGCATTTGCCTGCAAAGCCTAAGGACCCCGGTTTGATTCCCCAGGACCTATGTAAGCCAGATGCACAAGGGGGCGCATGTGTCTGGAGTTCGTTTCCAGTAGCTGGAGTCCCTAGCATGCCCATTCTTTCTCTCTGCCTCTTCCTCTCACTCTCTCTCAAATAAATTAATTAAATATTAAAAAAAATGGGCTGGCGAGATGGCTTAGCGGTTAAAGCACCTGCCTACGAAGCTTAAGAATGCTTGTTCAGCCGGGTGTGGTGGCGCACGCCTTTAATCCCAGCACTCGGGAGGCAGAAGTAGGAGGATCGCCGAGAGTTCGAGGCCACCCTGAGACTACATAGTTAATTCCAGGTCAGCCTGGACCAGAATGAGACCCTACCTCAAAAAACAAACAAACAAACAAAAAAAGCTTGTTCAAATCTCCAGGTCCCCTGTTTAGCCAGACGCAAAAGTGACGCAAGCGTGCAATGTTGGGGAGCAAACATCTAAAGTTCGTTCACAACGGATGAAAAGGCCTTGGTGTTCCCATTCTCTCTCTGCCTCTTCCTCTCTCTCTCATAATAATAACAAAAAAAAAAAAAAAAAGAGTTCAAGGACAGGGTCATGGTTTGATTCAAGTGTCCCCATAAACTTAGGTGTTCTGAATGCTAGGTTTCCAGCTGATGGAGATTTGGAAATTAAAGCCTCCTGGAGGCAGTGTATTGTCGAGGGAGGGCTTATGGGTGTTATAGCCAGTTTCCCTATGCCAGTGTTAGGCACACTTTCCTATTGCTGTTGTCCACCTGATATTGGTGAGGGGGTGATGTCCACCCTCTACTCATGATGTCATTTTCCCTACCATCATGGAGCTTCCCTTAGAGTCTGTAAGCCATAATAAACCTTTTTTCCCCACAAGCTGCTCTTGGTCAGGTGTTTTCTGCCAGCAATGTGAACCTGACTACAATAGTAATGTTGGTTCCAGAGGAGTGGGATTGCTGCTAGACACCTGACTGTGTGGCTTTGGCCTTTTGAAGCTGATTTTCTTTTATTTTTTTTTATTTAAATTTAATTTTAATTTATTTATTTGAGAGCAACGGGGGTACGCAGAGAGAGAACAGGTTCACTAGGGCCTCCAGCCACTGCAAACAAACTCCAGATGCATGTGCTACCTTGTGCATCTGGCTTACGTAGGTACTGGGGATTTGAGCCTTGAACTGGGGTCCTTAGGCTTCACAAGCAAGTGCTTAACCACTAAGCCATCTCTCCTGCCCTGGAGCTAATTTTCAAGAGGAATGTGGAAGTATTTGAAACCTTGGCCTAAGAGATGCCTTGCAGTGCTGTAAGTACAGCGTGATGGACTATTCTGATCAGAGCTGAAAGACCTGAATGCAGTAATAACTATGGACTGTGAGGTTTGGCTTGTGAGGGTGAGAAAGAGCTTTGCCTGGACTGGGCTACAAGCAGTTTGTGTGAGAGGCTTGCTGTTATGCCCCTGTCCTGAGAACTTGTGCAGGGTTGCTTTATGTAGAAATGGACTGGTGTGTGCACAGGGATATGTATGACACAGAATGAAATCCTTGGGCTGAAGCTTCTGCCCATTCAGCTGCAATTATATAAGAGATTACAACCTGTGTTATTGGGCTGCTGACCTGTATTGGGGCAACAGGAAGAATGTAGACTCTTTTGAAGAGACCTCTTTTGAAGTGTCCTGTTCTTCAAAGTCTGCTTTATTCCCCCCGGATTAACAAATTGGCATCCCACCTGGTATTATGGAGTATAAGAAAAGAGGAAAGAGAAGGTCATTGAATTTACAACTTCTTGTGTTTTGGAAACAGCCATAGGCAGTGTGTAGCAGGTTTGTTGGATGCCTGCATGGAGACCCCATGGGGCCATGAGGATGAACCCTGGATTGCAGTGGAGACCCAGTGAAGATGCCGGGACCACAAGATAGCTGCCAAGGAGGGTTGCTGGCCCTGGTTGAAGTTTTCCAAGACTGTAAGTAGCCTAGCTGAAGGGGAGGAATTGGAACTCTAGAAACTTGTTGCTGGTTAGAATTATCAGACTTGGAAACTTGTTACTGACTAGAGTTGTTGGACTTGGAGCTATAGAATTGATGTTTGCCCTATTTAAATCTTGTATTGGTTGAATATTTCTTTGCTATGCTCAAAGCTATCTTTTGCAGTATGCACGTGTATTCTGTGCCATTATGGGTTTTTTTTTTTTTTGGTGTTTTTTTGGTATTTCGGCTCAGTTAAAAGACTTTGCATTATGGGAATGTTTGAACATCATTGGATTGATAAAAACTATGGGGACTCATGGGCTGGAGGGATGGCTTAGTGGTTAAGGCACTTGCCTGCAAAGCCAAAGGACCCAGGTTCAATTCCCCAGGACCCACATAAGCCAGATGTACAAGGTGGTGGCACATGCATCTGGAGTTCATTTGTAGTGGCTGGAGGCCTTGGTACACCCATTCTCTCTCTCTGTCTGAAATAATATTTTTTTAAAAAAGCTATGGGGGGCTAGAGAGAAAGCTTAGTAGTTAAGCATTTGCCTGCAAAGCCAAAGGATCCTGGTTTGATTCCCCAGGACCCATGTAAGCCAGATGCACAAGATGGCACATGCAACTGGAGTTCATTTGCAGTGGCTGGAGGCCCTGGCGTACCCATTCTCTCTCTCTCCCTCTCTCCCTTTCTCTCTCTCTCTGCCTCTTTCTCTCTCTCAAATAAATAAATAAATATAATGTAGTAAAAAATTTAAGCCGGGCGTGGTGGCGCATGCCTTTAATCCCAGCACTCGGGAGGCAGAGGTAGGAGGATCACTGAGAGTTCGAGGCCACCCTGAGACTGCATAGTGAATTCCAGGTCAGCCTGGACCAGAGTGAGACCCTACCTCGAAAAACCAAAAAAAAAAAAAAAAAAAAAAAATTTAAAAAGCTATGGGGACCAGGGGTGGAATGTGGTGGTTTGATTCAGGTGTCCCCCATAAACTTGGGTGTTCTGAATGCTAGGTTCCTGGCTGATGGAGATTTGTCAATTAACACCTCCTGGAGGCAATGTATTGTTGGGGGCAGGCTTATGGGTGTTATAACCAGTTTCCCCATGCCAGTGTTGGGCACACTCTCCTATTGCTATTGTCCACCTGATATGGGCCAGGGGTGATGTCCATTCTCTGCTCGTGCTGTTGTTTTCCCTGCCATCGTGGAGCTTCCCCTTGAGTCTGTAAGCCAAAATAAACTTTTTTTTTCCCCACAAGCTGCTCTTGGTTGGGTGATTTCTGCCTGCAATGCAAACCTGACTATATAAGGCTCTATCTCAAAAACAAACAAAAATAAATAAATAAGGAGGAGCCAGAGCCTAGGGAAATAGCACAGAAGCTAAAAGTACTTGCTGGGGGGCTGGAGTGATGGCTTAGCAGTTAAGGCACTTGCCTAGGAAGCCTAAGAACCCAGGTTCAATTCTCCAGTCCCCACATAAGCCTGATGCATAAGGTGGCACATGCGTCTGGAGTTCATTCTCAGTGACTAGAGTACAATGTTTACCCATTCTCTCTCTCTTTCTCTAGTAAATAAATACAAAAATAGCTGGGTGTGGTGGTATATACCTTTAATCCCAGCACTTGGGAGGCAGAGGTAGGAAGATCACCATGAGTTTGAGGCCACCCTGAGACTACATAGTGAATTCCAGCTCAGCCTGGGCTAGAGAGAAACCCCTACCTTGAAAAAAAAAAAAAAACCTTGAAAAAAAAAAGCAATTAAAAAAAAGTACTTGCTGAGGGGCTGGAGAGATGGCTCAGTGGTTAAGGCACTTATCTGCAACCTGAGTTTGATTCCCCAGTACCCATGAAAAGCCAGATACACAAGGTGGCACATGCATCTGGAGTTCACTTGCAGTGGCTAGAGGCCCTGGCGCACCCATTCTTTCCCTCCTTCTATCTCTCTCTCACTATTCTTACTCTCAATTAAATTAAATTAAATTAAATTAAATTAAATTAAATTAAATTAAACACCTGCTGTATAACCAGATGACCAGACATCAGGTCTGAGAATGAAAATAAAGCTAGATGTAAGCCGGGCGTGGTGGCGCACGCCTTTAATCCCAGCACTTGGGAGGCAGAGGTAAGAGGATTGCTGTGAGTTTGAGGCCACCCTGAGACTATATAGTGAATTCCAGGTCAGCCTGGGCTACAGCAAGACCCTACCTCAAAAAAACAAAAATAAAATAAAATAAAATAAAATAAAATAAAATAAAATAAAATAAAAAAAAAGCTAGATGCAAGCAGCACACACATCTGTAACTCCCAACACCTATGGCAGTGGGAGGCAGAGTCAGGAGAATCCTGAACCTGCAGACCTTCTAGTATGGCATTTGCAGTGGCAAACAAAGAAACCCTATCTCAAACAGTGGAAAGTAAAGATCACCCCCAGAAGTTGTTCTCTAACCTCCTCCAAACATGAACTGTGGCACAGTGTATACACACACACACACACACACAGAGAGAGAGAGAGAGAGAGAGAGAAAGAGAGAGAAAGACAGAGAGAGGAGGGTGGTCTACGGCCATACCACCCTGAAGGCACCCGATCTCATCTGATCTCGGAAGCTAAGCAGGGTCGGGCCTGGTTAGTACTTGGATGGGAAAGGAGGGTGGGTGTCAAGTCAAGGTCCTGTGGGAGCTGCAAGCAGCAGAGAGAGAGGCAAGAAGAAAAGACCTGTCTGAAGTGGAGCCTGACGGCCTGTGCTCCATGCCCTAGCTGAGCTTGAAGGTCCTAAACAGCCTATAGGACTCACCTTTGCCACCTGGACCACAGTCTTGCTGAGCTCTTCTATCTCATCCTCACTGTCCAGGACATTCCGGAAATCGTCGTAAGTCCAGTCCTCAAACAGAAGCCGAGGCACTGGTGGCAGATGGAGGGAAAGTAAACGTAAAGGTTATGACCAAAAAAACTGAATAACCCGAGCCAGGCATGATGGCGCACACCTTTAACACTTGGGAGGCAGAGGTAGGGGGCTCCCTATGAATTTGAGGCCAACCTGAGACTACATAGTGAATTCCATGTCAACCTGGGCTAGAGAGAGACCCTACTTCAAAATTCCCCCCCCCACCCCTCAAAAAAAAGAAAATACTGACCAGCCCTTTGCTTAGTGCCTGCAAAAAGGTGGAAGTCCCCTTTGGTACCCAAAGCAGAATAACTACTGATAGGCAGGCAGGCTGCCTAAGGCAGCCATGGATCCAACATGGATGTCTCCTAAGCTTCTGGTAGTCTCCCCTCAGCCTGAGTCCCACAGGTATCTTCTGCTGTCCCCAGGATCCTATTATTCCTTGGGGAAAAATGACCTTCTATCACTAGATGTGAGCTCAAGGGCATGGTGGGGCAGGGTCAGTGTCACCTTCTGGTCTCACCAAGGTCCTGGCTCAATAATGCTTGCTAGACAGGTGACAGAAGAAGACAGTAGAGGGGGAACTATGCAGGTGAAATCCCAAGCCAAAGGCTCTCTGGCATTGGTGGGCCAGCTCAGCTGTGTGGGTGACCCCAAGACTTGGGCTGGACTATGAGCATGAATACCAGGCTGGGGCCAGCCCTAGCTCAGAGCAGAAGGGGAAGTGACCTACCCTCGAGTGACATAGCCTGAACTGGCAGGAGCACTGGAAGAACCAGGGGCCCTGTCCACCCACAGGGAAGTTGTGCCATCTACATGGTATGCTGAGTTCTGATTACACCTAGACTTGCTGTACTCACCTATGCGCAGGCCTTTGGCATGCTTCCTGACAGTTCGCATCCACCCTGTGGGATATTGAAGGGACAGTTAGCATAGAGCCACATGTCCAGTCTCGAGATCTAGACTATCACAGGAGGAAAATGCAATAGCCACAGAATAGACAAATAGCTCCCTCGACACCCCAAGAGGTGTGAGAACTCACCCCCTTCCCTAATGCGGGGACAAACTTTCAGCCCTGTGCACCCTTCCCCCAATCCCACTCCTTCCTCCTGGCCCCAGCCCCTTCCTCTATCATATTCCTACAATTCTCAGAACTCTAAAACCAGCTAATTCTCCCCAGATAATTCTGTCAGAACCCAATGTGGGTAAGACCAGGGTCCTTCCAACAGGGTGTGTCATTAGTGGAGTGTCCTGTCCAAGCCCACCTTTGTCCCTGGATATCAAGTGTAGACCACTATGCAAGGGACAGGAAAGGAGGAGCCTTTAACTGGCTAGAGGCTGCACCTCAGAGCCTACCTTGTTCATACTCAGATGCAGCCCCAACATGCATGGGAAGGACCACCCCACTGTCCCTGGGACCACAAGAGTCTGAAAGGACACAAAGCCCTAGTGCCCTTCCCTCAGCCATCTGCAGGACAGCATCTCAGCCCTGTAGCTACTGTGGTGCTGACCAGCCTTGCAGAGGATCTCACAGTGTTGGTCACCTCAGAAACTACCTTCACCTGCCCATCATGCCACACTTGCCTTCCAGCCTGTACACTGGGCCCAGTCATGTGGTATGAGGGAGCTCGCCATGCATTCATTGCACATTAAACACCCAATCACACTCAACATCTCTCAGTCACATACATCCATGCAAGGTCATATCCAAGCAAGCCTTAAACTTATGATCCTCCTGCCTCAGCTCCTTTCATTGAAGGCCTACACCACCAGGTCTGGCCTGAATCACACTTGACAGTTACATATTCACACGGACACTCAACAGTCACAGAATACTCCCAGAGTCACATACTCTTACTCACAGTCACCCTCACACAGACACCTGCATACTGTTAAACTCTTCTTAGCTCTCAGGACAAGCACAAAGAAGTGGGGGAACCTTGGTCCACGTCGTGGAGGCCTGTAACTTCAAACATCTCACGGCCACGTCTCTTCAGCTGCAGCCAGACTGGTGATATCTGTGTGAACTTGCTCCCGAAGACCTTGGCAACATCGTAACCATGGCTATTCCACTGACAGAGGAAGGAAAAGGCAGGTGAGCACACACCTGCCTCACCATGGTGCTGTCACTCTCAATGTTCTGAACATGCCCAGGACCAGTCACCTATGTAGACAAGACTCAGTCTGGATTGCCAGGCAGGGACAGTCCCCTGCTTGGGCTGTCCCCATTCTACTCTGTAGAAACTGGGACTGTGGCCCACAGCCTGGGATTCTGGCTGATGTTCCTCTCAACAGAGGTGTATAACTGCTGATTTCTCCATGCTCCTACCCTGAGCTAGTATAGACATACTTTTGCAGTTGGGACCAGACAGCTCAGAGCCCATCTCTACATTCAGGAGACACCACAAGAGGTCATCTGCAGTCATGAGGAGCTAGCCCCATGAAATTCTTGGTATCCATCCCTCCTCAGTGTCCATGGTAGCATCTCTCCTACCTATCCTCACAGCAACAGCAGCCAGAGAAAGCAGAACACAGGCCAGCAGGAGACCAGCCTACCTACCGTGGGAGCAGGGAGCAGCCTGAGCCGCAAGGCTTCACTCTGTACCATGGGGCCTCAACTTACTGGAGTGACATAGCCCAGAACCTCTCCAGCAAAGTTCCTCTCCCGGGCCCTCGCTGAGCAGTAGCTGCGATGCTCAAGAACCACATCCTCAGCCTTGAGGTCTGTCACCACCAGACCCCGATCTTGGACAGGTTTATCTGAAAACTGAGTCTGAAACACAAGGAAGGGAGAAAGCCAGAAGACATGTGTTCCAGATGTGAAATATAGAGGTCCAAGTGGCAGTGACAACACCAAGCCTGTCCCACTCAGCCAGACTATGTTCCTGGCTTGGCATGGTACTGTTGACCTGCAGATCTAGTGGGTAAGATCAAAGCTACAGTGATTGGTTTAGTGCAGAAAGACTTTAGCTGTCAGTAACCACAGTGGCAGCTATAATATTCCTCCCTTGCTCTGGGCTGGAGCCATAGTAGCTAGCTCCCTTCACATGTGAAGATGGATATTTAGCACCCAGGCCACTGGGTACTCAATTAAGCACACCAGGTACATACACTGAGCACATGCTATTCACATCCTATCCCACTGGCCAACCCTCACCTGTGTCTCTAACCTGGGTTCTCACATCCTGGCCTCTACCTCACCTCTGCTTCTGAAGTCCTCCATCAGATTCTCAAGTTCTCAACTTACTTGCTCTGTCCACACTCAGAGGCCCAATTCAGCAACCCCCAGCAGCATCAACTTCCTGTCCTCACCCTGTGTGGCCCATGAGAAACATTTCACTGTATGATTTCTCTTCCCCAGGGCACAGCCTGGGTTATAGGAATGGTCCATGACAGCAGCCTGGCCAGGAACATGGGGACTGCTGGGACTGAGTAGTGAGTTGGATGGGGACCCACTTGACTTCAGAATCTCCATGATGATACCAGGAGGACAGCACAAACCATGAATATGAGTGATCACAACACAGTGGGACAGGCATGTAGGAGGAAACAGCAGGAGGTGGAAGGAAAATGGAAAAGTCATGGGATGCAGCCCCAAGTAGGGAAGGTAATGCCACTAAAGAGGGTGAGCATGCCTGTATACTCAGAACTTCCACAGACCTCAGCACCCACCCCCGCTGGCTTTTCAGATGGGAGGAGCCAAGTCCCTCTTATGTCCTGACTCAGAAAGATCCCAGCAGGCAGGAGGAAGAGTGATGGGTCAGCCCTCAGCCTGTGATCACCTCAAGGGGCTGGGGAGATTGCTCAATGGTTAAGGCACTTGCCTGCAAAGCCTAATGACCCAGGTTCAATTCCCCAGTACTCACATAAAGCTGCATGCACAAAGTGGCACATACATGTATCTGGAGTTCATTTGCAGCAGCTAGAGGCCCTGACACACCCCCTCTCTGCTTGCAAATAAATAAATTATTATTATTATTATTTTTTTTTTTCAAGAGTGGGGCTGAAGAGATGGCTTAGTGGTTAAGGGGCCTGCCTGCAAAGCCTAAGAATGCTTGCTCAAATCGCCAGGTCCCACATATAGCCAGGCGTAAAAGTGACGCAAGTACGCAATACTGCACATGTGCACAAGGGGGGGTGCACGTGCCTGGAGTTTGTTCACAGTGGCTGAAAGGCCCTGGCGTGCCCATTCTTTCTCTACCTCTTCCTCTCTCTCTCTCTCTCAAATTAAAAAAAAAAAAAGATGGAAAAAAATAAAAGAGTGATCACCTCAAGTCCCCTACCTTCTCCAAAAGTGTCTTTGAGGCAGCTTTTTTGGCATCTGACTTTGACAGGGTGGTGTGAACAGAGCCACAGGCCAGAACGAGCCAGAGGACATGGAAGAGTAGCCACATAGTGGATGTGTCACAGCAGGGTCCAGCTTCTGGGTCTAGGGGGCTGCAAAGAGAGTAGAGCACATGGCAGAGAATAACCTGTATGGAGATTCCACATGGGCCAAGCATCCCCTCTACTAATGGGATACTTGTCCTAATAGTGTTTGGATTCCTAGCACAGATCCCAGCCCAGTCAGTGGAGTCAAGGTTATCCAGAAATCACCAATGGTTATGGAGTCCTCCCACTGTCCAGACCATAGCAAGACACACAGGAAAACTGATTCCCACATCCCCTCAAACCCAAAGAAATCTCAGCAGCAGTAGGACTATAGAGTAAAATAATAGAGCTACAGAAGGTACTAGAAGAAATTATCAATGGGCCCAAGAGATGGCTCAGTGGTTAAAGACACTTCCTTGCAGAGCCTGTGGCTTGGGTTCAATTGCCCAGTACCCATGTAATGTCAGATGCACAGTGTCTGAAATTTGTTTGCATCAGGCAAGAGGCCCTAGCACAATCATTCTCAAGCTGGGTGTGGTAACACACACCTTTAATCCCAGCACTCAGGAGGTAGAGTAGGATAATCTCTGTGAGTTCCAGGCCAGCCTGGGACTATGCAGTGAGTTCCAGATCCACCTATCTCAAAAACATCATACCACTTTCAAAGCCTGGCATTATGGTATGTGCCTACAATATCAGCTACTGGAAGGCTAAAGCAGGAAAGTTGCTTGAACTCAAATATTTGAGACCAGCCTGGGTAACACAGCAGGACTCTGGCTCAAAATATTTTTTTTTATAAAAAAAGAACTTTCATTTTATAAAAAATCAATTTAAAGCTGGAGAGATGGCTCAGCAGTTAAGGTGCTTGCCTGCAAAGCCTAAGGATCTGAGTTCTATTCCCAAGTACACACATAAAGCCAGATGCACAAAGTGGCACATACATCTGGAATCCATTTGCAGCAGCTAGGGGCCCTGGCATGCACATACTCTCTGTCTCTCTTCTCTCTCTCTCAGCTTGCAAATAAATAAAAAATTTTTTTTTAAATCAATTTGGGAGATGGGGAGATGACTCAGCAGTTGAAAGTGCTTGCTACTCAAGCCTGACAACTGGAGTTAAGATTCCCAACACCCACATAAAGTCAGACACAGTGTCTATATGTCTATAATTCCAACAGACCTGTGGCAATGGGAGGTGAAGTCAGGAGAATCCTGAAGCCGAAGGGCCAGTTAATTTGGCCTTTTCAGTGGCAAAAACAAGAAGGGACTTGGGAGCCGGGAGTGGTGTCAAATACCTTTAATTCCAGCACTTGAGAGGCAGAGGTAGGAGGATCGCCATAAATTCAACTGAAACTACATAGTAAATTCCATGTCAGACTGGGCTACAGTAAAATCCTACCTCAAAAAAAAAAAAAAAAAAAAAAAAAAACCCTGAGACTACATAGTGAATTCCAGGTCAGCCTGGAGTGAAACCCTACCTCAAAAAACCCAAAAGAAGGGCTGGAGAAATGGCTTAGTGGTTAAGGTGCTTGCATAAAAAGCCAAAGGATCCAGGTTCGATTCCCCAGGACCCATGCAAGCCAGATGTGCAAAGTAGTGCATACGTCTGGAGTTCATTTGCAGAGGCTGAAGGCCCTCATGTGCCCATTCTCTCACTCTCTCTTTGCCTCTTTCTCTCTCTCAAAAAAAAAAAAAAATCAAATTTAAGTATATATAAACAAACAAACATGGGCTGGAGAGATGACTTAGCGATTAGGCATTTGTCTGCAAAGCCAAAGGATCCTGGTAAGATTCTCCAGAACCCATGTAAGCCAGATAAACAAGGGGGCAGGCACATGCATCTGACGTTTGTTTGCAGTGGCTGGAGGCCCTGGCGAGCCCTCTCTGTCTCTCTCTCTCTCTGCCTCTTTCTCTCTCAAATAAATAAATATTAAAATTTTTTTAAAATATGGGACACATCTGACCCATTTCTACTCATAGACATCCATAATGTGCAATGAAATCTTACAATTTACTTTTTTTAAAAAGCCAGCTGATGACACTCCTTTAATCCCAGCACTTGGGAGGCTGAGGTAGGAGGACAGCTGTGAGTTCAAGGCCACCCTGAGACTACAGAGTGAATTCCAGGTCAGCCTGACTAGAGTGAGACCCTATCTTGAAAAACCAAAAAATAAAAAGTGAAATAAAAATTATACTGGACCAGTGGAGATAAACAACAGTGGACACTGCAAGCCTTAAATTTGGCCAGCTAGGCCAAATGAGCAAACAGGTGCAATAGTGGCAGGTCTGTTATAGGGGAAATCAACAACTCTCTAATTGGACTGGAGGCCTGCTGATTGGGAGGGAATACATGCTTGATACTGAAAAACTATGACAGGGGTAGTCATGAGCCCTAGGAGTGTAACATCTGCTGGCATCTGGCTAAATACATATACTATGTTCACCAAACTGCCCAGTAAACACTTCTCTTAATGTTCAATCCGTATATTAATGCTACTCTCACTTTTGGTTAGAGAAGCTTCTCTTTTCAGATGGCAGTGACCTTGGGATGACTCAGAAGGCACCATGGTGCTGAGAAGAAGTGACAGCGGAGTGCTTAGCACTGAAACATCTCTATCACACCTTCCAAGGCTCAGGGTCCATTGAGGAAGAGGTGGCAGAAAGAATATAAGAGCCAATGGAAGAAACTGGGCATGGTGGTACCACACGCCTTTAATCCCAGCCCTTGGGAGACAGAGGTAGGAGGATTGCCATGAGTTCAAGGCCACCCTGAGACTACATAGTGAATTCCAGGTCAGCCTGAGCTAGAATGAAACCCTACCTCAAAAAAAAACAACAACAACAACAACAAAAAAAAAAAAAAAAAAAAAAAAAAAAAAAGCCAAAGGAAGGGTAGGAATCCTTACAAAATGCTCTTCCAGGCACAAAATGGCCTGGATATCCATGACCTCCTCGCAGTGCCTGACACTACTTACACCATCATAATAGGAGGAAAAGATGATAACATTAAAATAAAAGAGAAGGGCTGGAGAAATGGCTTAGCGGTTAAGGCCTTTGCCTGCAAGCCAAAGGATCCTGGTTTGATTCTCCAGAACCCACATAAGCCAGAAGCACAAAGAGGCACATGCATCTGGAGTTCATTTGCAGTGGCTGGAAGCCCTGGCATGCTCTCTCTCTCTCTCTTTCTATCTTTCAAATGAATAAGTAAATAAAATATATTAAAAAAAAAAAGAGAAACTGATTGAGAGGGGGAAGGGAATGGAGAGTGTAGTTGCAAAGGGGAAAGTGGGGGGAGGATATCATGGTTTATTGTCTATAATTATGGAAGTCATCAATAAAAAAAATGTAAGGGAGCCGGGCGTGGTGGCGCACGCCTTTAATCCCAGCACTCGGGAGGCAGAGGTAGGAGGATCGCCGAGAGTTCGAGGCCACCCTGAGACTACATAGTTAATTCCAGGTCAGCCTGGACCAGAGTGAGACCCTACCTTGCAAAAAAAAAAAAAAAAAAAAAAAAAAAAAAAAAAAAAAAAAAAAAAAAATGTAAGGGGCTGGAGAGATGACTTAGCAGTTCAAGCGTTTGCCTGCAAAGCCAAAGGACCCAGGTTCAACTCTCCAGGACCCACGTAAGCCAGATGCACTAGGGGGCGCATGTTTCTGGAGTCCGTTTACAGTGGCTGGAGGCCCTGGTGCACCCATTCTCTCTCTCTCTCTGCCTCTTTCTCTCTCTCAAATAAATAAAATATTTTTTAAAATGTAAAAAAATATATACTGGGCCAGGCATGGGGGGTGCACACCTTTAATCCTAGCATTTGAGAGGCAGAGGTAGAAAGAACACTGTGAGTTCAAGGCCAGCCTGAGACTACATAGTGAACTCCAGGTCAGCCTGGGTTAAAGTGAGACCCTAACTCGGAAAAAAAAATTATCTTATGCCCTATACACTTCCTTCCTTTCACAACATCTACTTCAAGGAATGTCTCTTACACATACAGCAACTAAGCTCAGGGACCTGGCATTTTTTTATGCTGAAACAGATAGGCCAGGGTGGGCATATGACTGCATGGATCAATGCAAAAATACCACAAACTGTACTTCTGTAGCACAATTTAATTTTATTTGCTTGAGACAAGATCTTGCTATGTAACCCAGGCTGGCCTCCAACTTGAGATCCTCCTGCCTCATCCTCCCAAGTGATTGATAGGATTACAGGCATATGTCACAACTCTTAGCCTGACAATCGTGATTTAAAAAAAAAAAATTTATTGCCAGGCATGGTGGTGCATACCTTTAGTACCAGCACTCAGGATGCACAGGTAGGAGGATTACCATGAGTTCAAGGCCACCCTGAGACTACATAGTGAATTCCAGGTCAGCCTGGGCTAGAACAAGACCCTATCTCAAAAATAACTTTTAAAATCAATTTTATTTATTTATTTGAGAGAGAGAGAGAGAGAGAGAGAGCGAGAGCACGAGAGAGTGCAAGCTAGGGCCTCCAGCCACTGCGAAGGAACTCCAGACACATGTGCCACCATGTGCATCTGGCTTACATGGGTACTGGGGAATCAAATCTGGATCATTAGGTTTCACAGTCAAGTGCCTTAGTGGCTAAGCTACCTCTCCAGCCCCAAAATAATTTTTTTGTTTGTTTTTCAAGGTTGGGTCTCACTCTAACCCAGGCTGACCTGGAATTCACTATGTAATCTCAGGCTGGCCTTGAACTCACAGTGATCCTCCTATTTCTGCCTCCCAAGTGCTGGGATTAAAGGCATGCACCACCACACCTGGCTCCAAAATAATTTTTTTTTTTTTTTTTTTTTGGTTTTTCGATGTAGGGTCTCACTCTGGCTCAGGCTGACCTGGAATTCACTATGTAGTCTCAGGGTAGCCTCGAACTCTCGGTGATCCTCCTACCTCTGCCTCCTGAGTGCTGGGATTAAAGGCATGCACCACCACACCCGATTCAAAATAAATTTTTAAAAATTTATTTGCAAGTAGAAAGAGATAGAAGACAAACAGAGAATGGGCATGCCAGGAACCAGCCACTGGGAGTGGTCTCCAAATGCATGTGCCACTTTATGCAACTGATTTTACGTGGGTATTGGGTAATCGAATGCAGGCTGGGCTTTGCAGGCAAGAGCCTTATCCACTGATCCATCTCTTCAGCTCAAAATAACCTTATTAACCTTTTTTTTTTTTGGTTGTTGTTGTTTTGGTTTTTCGAGGTAGAGTTTCACTCTAGCCCAGGCTGACCTGGAATTCACTATGTAGTCTCAGAGTGGCCTTGAACTCACAGTGATCCTCCTACCTCAGCCTCTTGCTGCTGGGTTTAAAGGCATGCGCCACCATACTGGCCTGATTTTTTTTGTGTGTGTATTTGTGTGCAGGTGCTGCACATGTACGTGTATGTGTGCGCATGCATAGGGAAGCCAGAAGGCAATTTCAAGTTTTGTCAGGAACACCATCCATCCCCTTTTCCCATCTCAGACCCAGTGCTGGGATTACAAGTATACACGACCAAACCCAGCATTTTTATGTGGGCTTTGAGGAGCAAACGCAGGTCCTCATTCTTGCACAGCAAAACCTTTATTGACCAAGCTATCTCCTTGGCCCCTGAAAGTCCTGTTTTTATGTCCATACCACACAAGGGTATGTAAGAAGCTAAAACATAAATATCCTGGTGGGGAGCTGATGCAGTTACCCTTCACATTGCTGGGACAAAAGACTCAACCAAAAGCTGATGGGAGGAAAGGATTTATTTTGGCTTACAGTCTGAAGGAGAAGCTTCAAGATGGCAGGAGAAAGCATGGCATGAGCAGAGGCTGGACATCATCACTTCTGCCATAGCAGGTGAAAAATAGTAGCAAGGGTGAGATAGGCTAGCACTGGCAGGCTGGGGGATAATAAACCTCAAGGTTTGTCCCTAGTGACACATCTCCAACAAGCCTTCACCTCTCAGAGTGACACTAGCTAGGGACCAAGCATACAAAACGCTTGAGTTTACGGAGGACATCTGATTCAAACAACCACAGCAACAAATTGTTATTTTATTTCTTTTACCTTTTACCTGATTGACTGTTTTTCAGTACTGAACTTTCATTAGCTGTACAGTTCACTTTTATGTCCTAGAAATTGTGCACAAACATGGCTTGGCTAGGCTGTCAATCCACTACAAGGCTTCAAACATATCCACCTAGTCTCATGTCCCTGGAAGCACATAGTCATTCAGCTGAGGGGCCTACAAAGCCCTGGCAAAAGCAGGTGAAGTGCTGGCAACTCCACACTACACTTAGTGGTGCAGATGAAGCACAAGAATCAAAGTTCAATGCCTGCACTATAGATCAAGGTGAAGGCCAGCCTGGGCAATTCATACAAACCCTGTACCCTGTCTCAAAATAAAAAGGTGTTTTTTTTTTTTTTTTTGCCAGGCATTGTGGCTCATGCCTTCAATCCCAGCACTTGGGAGGCAGAGGTAGGAGGATTGCTGTGAGTTCAAGGCCAGACTGAGACTACACAGTGAATTCCAGGTCAGCCTGGGCTAGAGTGAGACCCTACCTCAAAAAAACAAAAAACAAGGGCTGGAGAGATGATTTATCGGTTAAACACTTGCCTGTGAAGCCTAAGGACCCTAAGTTCGAGGCTCAATTCTCCAGGACCCATGTAAGCCAGATGCACAAGGGGGTGCATGCATCTGGAGTTTGTTTGCAGTGGCTGAAGGCCCTGGCACGCCCATTCGCTCTCTCTCTACCTGCCTATTTCTGTATCTCTCGCTCTCTCTCAAATAAATAATAAAATATTAAAAAAAACAAACAAACAAACAAACAAACAAAAAACTCAAAAAACAGTTCAGTCATAGAGCACTTGCCTAGCATGCACAAGGTCCTGAGTATAATCTCCAATACCCCTCCACATCAAAAAGGGGGCTGGAGAGGTTGCTTAGCAATTAAGGCACTTGCCTGGGAAGCCTAAGGACCCAGGTTGACTATCCAGGGCCCACATGAGCCAGATATATAAAGTGGCGTATATATCTGGAGTTTGTTTTTGGCTGGAAGCCCTGGCGCACCCATTGTCTCTCTATCTGGCTCTTTCTCTCAAATAAATAAAAAGCATTTAAAAAAATTTTTTTTAGGGTTGGAGAGATGGCTTAGTGGTTAAGGCACATGTCTGTGAAGCCTAAGGACCCTGGTTCAAATCTCCAGGTCCCAGATAATACAGATGCACTTGGTGGCACATGTGTCTGGAGTTCGTTTGCAGTGGCTAGATGTCCTGGCACACCCATTCTCACTCTCTCCCCTGTCTCTCTCTAATAAATAAATAAATAAAAATAAAATCTTTAAACAAAAAAAAATTTTAAAGCCGGGTGTGGTGGTGCATGCCTTTAACCCCAGCACTTGGGAGGCAGAGGTAGGAGGATCGCTGTGAGTTCAAGGCCACCCTGAGACTACATAGTGAATTTCAGGTCAGCCTGGACTGGAGTGAAACCCTACCTCGAAAAGCTAAAAAAAATTTTGTTTAATTAAATTAATGTGTTTCTTGCCAGGCATGGTGATGCACGCCTTTAATCCCAGCACCTGGGAGGCAGAGGTAGGAGGATTACCATGAGTTCAAGGCCACCCTGAGACTACATAGTGAATTCCAGATCAGCCTGGGCTAAAGTGAGACCCTACCGCCAAAAAACAAACAAAAAAACCAAAAATCTATCTCTCTTCTAAACATTAATGTCCATCCTTTGGGCAGAAGGTCCCACATAGAGTGTGGTATATTATGACTGACCAACCCAAATCTCAGATCCTGCTTTATACTAACCCAACAACAGAGAGCAGGCTAGCCTTGCCACTCTGGGGTTCCAGAGTTTCATAGAACTGTGAATGTTTCAGTGGGGCTGATGGGATGGAGTCACAGCAGGAACTTTCAAGTGTTTCTCCAGCAGATCCACAGCAAGAAAATGTCAAGGGCTTTTTACACAATAAGAAATGAGTTAGTATGTGCATGTTGTAGGTACATCCCTGCCATGCATGTGTAGAATAAAAGAAGCTGATCAGAGCTAACCCTATCCTATGATGTATTCTGTCACATCAGCTCTGTTTTGTTTTTAATATATGCATTATTTATTTATTTATTTGAGAGAGAATGGGCATGCCAGGGCCTCTAGCCACTGCAAATGACCTCCAGATGCATGTGTTCCCTTGCGCATCTGCCTTATGTGGGTCTTAGAGAATTGAACTGAGATCCTTTAGCTTTGCAAGAGAATACCTTAACTTCTAAGCCATCTCTCCGGCCCCTGTTTTGTATTTAAGTACTGGCTTTTAGATGGCTGGGCATGGTGGCTCATACCCAGCCCTAGGGAGGTGGAGGCAGAAGGACCAAGAATTCAAGTTCTTTCATACTGAGGTAAAGACCAGCTTGGAATATCTAAGACTCTGCCTCAAAAAAAAAAAAAAAAAAAAAGAATGGCTCAGCCATTAAAGGTACTTGCTTGCAAAGGCTGCATACCCAGGAATTCAATTTCCAAGTACCCATGTAAAACCAGATGCATAAAGTAGCACATACATCTAGAGTTCATTTGCAGCTGCAAAAGGCCTTGCTGCACCCACACTTTCTCTGCTCACAAATAAATATTAAAAAAAAAAAAAAAAAAAGAGCTGGGCATGGTGCACGCCTTTAATCCCAGCACTGAGGAGGCAGAGGTAGGAGGATCATGAGTTCAAGGCCACCCTGAGACTACATAGTGAATTCCAGGTCAGCCTGGGCTAGAGTGAGACCCTACCTTGAAAAAAAAAAAAAAAAAAAAAAAAAAGCTGCCGGGCATGGTGGCACACACCTTTAATCTCAGCACTCTGGATGCAGAGTTAGGAGGATCACAGTAAATTCTGAGGCTACCCTGAGGCTACAGAGTGAATTCCAGGTCAGCCTGGGCTAGAGACCCTACCTCGAAAAACCAAAATAATAATAATAATAATAAATAAATAAATAAATAAAATAAAAAAGCAGCTGGCTTTTGCCCTTCAGACTGATCTTCCACTTCAGTGCTGTAAGATGCGAGGAATGCTGATTAATGTGCCCTGAGTATGTACAACTGAGGCCACTGGCTGGTCTCCTGAGCTGACTTATTTTATTTTTGAATGCTGGGGACGAAGCTCAAGGCTCCATACATACTAGGCAAACACTATTACTGGGCCACATTTTCAGCTCCCAGAGCTTTAAAAGAAATGCTGCTCTTAAAGCTGGGCATGGTGGTGCATATCTTTAATCCCAGCACTTAAGAGGCAGTAGGAGGATCACCATGAGGTCGAGGCCACTCTGATACTACAGAGTGAATTCCAGGTCAGCCTGGGCTACAGTGATACCCTCCCTCGAAAAAAACCAGCAAAAACAAAAAAACTAAAAAGAAGAAAGAAATGCTGCTCTTATAGGTAGTACAGTGGTCATCCTACATTTTCACCTTTGCGCACAACTTTTGGAATTAACTGTTCCTATGGTGGTGGGGTGAGTACATGGTTGGAAATGAAAGTGGCATAGGAAGCAGGATGATCACAACCCTGGGTGACATTTATTGATCACATGTTGCATGCCAGGTCTGGTGTGTTACCCATGAGTTCTTTCCGCAGCCCAGGACACAGACACCATGGTTATCCCCATTCATATATGAGACCAACCACAGGAGGTGGCCCACCCAGCACCGGGGTACAATAGCGACCAACCACACCATGCCTAATTGCACAATGTGATGAAAACAGGAGTGCTATGAAATGGCTCAAGGTATGGTTCTGTCACCAGCCCACTTTCCCTTGGCTGCTTGGGGCTCCAGTCTAGAGACCCGTGCAGCATGGAGTAGGCAAGCTACCCTCATTTGCAAAGCTTCCAAATGAGTTTTTTTAATTTTATTTATTTATTTATTTATTTTTATTTTTCAAGGTAGGGTCTCACTCTAGTTCAGGCTGACCTGGAATTCACTATGCAGTCTCAGGGTGGCCTCGAACTCATGGTGATCCTCCTACCTGTGCCTCTCGAGTACTGGGATTAAAGGTGTGCGCCACCACACCCGGCCCAAATGAATTTTTTAAGGCTTGGGGCTGCACTTGATGATAAGGCCTGGCTTGGTGTACCCACAAAACTCAAGAGGACCCACATGCTTCACTGTGTACCCTTTGCTCGCTTCAGACCAGGTCTGTCAGTCTAACTGTAAGACATTCTCCATGCTCACCAGCCACTTTGGTAGAACCTGTCTGCCCCATCACCTTCCACTCAAGACCCCTAACACTGATTCTACTACGCATGCTTACTCTCGTGCCCTCAGCCTTGGCCTCCATTCACTGTTACACACGGGCGTGCGCACTCATCCACACTTGAGTCTCCATGTTCACACATTGGTACTCACTCACCGTATTGTGCAAAACCGTTCATACGTACCCTTTCATACTCCCTTGGGCTCACCTTCACATGCTGTCCCGTATTCTTTTCTTTTTTAAAATATTTTATTTTTACTTATTTATTTGGGAGACACACAGATACAGAAATAGGCAGGTAGATAGCCGGGGGTGGCGACACAAGCCTTTAATCTCAGCACTCGAGAGGCAGAGGTAGGAGGAATGCCATGAGTTCAAGGCCATCCTGAGAATACATAGTGAATTCCAGGTCAGCCTGGGCTAGAGTGAAACCCTACCTCGAGAAAAAAAAAAAAAAAAAGAAAGAAAGAAAGAAAGAGGCTGATAGAGAAAGAGAGAGAGAATGGGTGTGCTAGGGCCTCTAGCCACTGAAAATGAACTCCAGAAGCCTGCGCCACCTTGTGCATCTGGCTTATGTGGGACCTGGAGAATCGAACCTGGATTCTCTGGCTGCATAGGCAAGCGCCTTGACTGTTAAACCATCTCTCCAGCCCCTCCCCCGTATTCTTTTCTTCCACTCCTCACGCTCCATTCTCATTCTCTCACCAACACTCTCCTCCTCTTCCCGCTCATTCTCTTCCACTCGTGCTCACACAGGCTCACCCCCTCTTCATCCTCACACGTGCTCGCACATCCACCTGGCTCACGCTAACACAAGCTCATCCTCCTCTGCTCACTCCCACGCTTGTTCTCACACACCACCCACACACTTGCTTTCACACCCCTCACCTCCCGCCTGCTGTGTCTCACACTCACCTTCTCACACTGGCACACCTGCTCCCTCCTCACATTTACGCTCAGCCTCCCGCACTCGCACCCGCTAGCTCCCGCAGCCTCACACCTGTCACGCTCGTTCTCGTACGAGGCCATCACCACCACACTCGCTCGGAGATCGCCCATCCTCGTGCCGGCTCTCACACTCGTGCCCTCACGCCGCCGTGCTCACTCCCTGATCCGCATGACGGCTCTCGCACTCACACTCTTGCGCCCTCACCCACGCTCAGCCTCTCACCCACGGCATTCTTCCCCCTCACGGACGCGCTCTCACACTCCTCCTCTCGCCCGCGCGATCCCTCCGGCTCCCACACGCGCTTCCCAAGGCCCATCGGTCCAGGGCGGTAACCTCTGGCCGCCCGGAACGCCCTACATCGCGACGTGGAAGCCAAGGCCGTGCGAGCACGATGCAGTCGCCGCCACCGCCGGGCTCACCTTCATGTCAGGAGACCGGCCGGACCTCTCGCGCACGGCCGGAAGACGCGCCTCCAGAACGCCGGAAGCCCCGCCCACAGACCGCCAGGGGGCCGCAGCAGCGCCACGCCAGCTTCCTCGACGCTGCGCACGACACGCAGGGGTGGGGCGGGGTCGAGCGGGCTCGAGCCAGAAGCCCAACGTGTGGTGCGGGGGGCGGAGCTTTGAAGACATGGGCGTGGTCTGTGGTGGGCGGGGCCGCAGGAAGCTGGAAGGGGCTGGTCCTAATGGGTATGGGCGCGCGAAGCCCTGGGCACCGTGGGGCTTGTGGAGCCGGTCACCTGCGCACTCGGGACGTGGCGGGTGTGGATCCCAGGATGTTCGCCGGGCCGGTGAACGCTTGATGGCGGCGTCGGTTCGGGTCCCCGGCCCTGGAATCTGCATCACGGCCATGTGGGCCACCACCAAAGACGTACTGCATTGGTGACCGCAAGCTTCAGGGCCCTGGATGGCACGGATTCCCTACGCGCGCGGTCAGGTCCACGGCTGCTCCAGTGCAGCACACTCATCGCGCCAGAACCCTTCAGTTGAGTCCGCCTTGCTAGCCCCACCGCTGCCTGGGTGAGAGCGCGTCCGTCACTATCCACAGACCCGGACACCCTCTATGCAAGGCAGTCCGCGGATGGCTTAGCATAGCGAACACCTAGTGTGTCCCTGAGACTACTTGTCCTTGCCTCCCTGAAGCCAGAACCCACACACAGAGGCAAACAAGACACGTCCCTCCCTCATCTCAGCCCCTCCTCTGGAGTGGGTCGGATGCACACGTGACCACTATTTTTCCCTCCAGCTGACTGGTCCCCCACTTCCCATCCGTTACTGTTCCCATCAGTTTCCTGCAGAAAACCACACTTGCTCTGTCCCCACCCTACTTCCCCACCCCACCCCACCCCACTTCACCCAGTAATAGCTCCAAGATGCACTGTGGCTGTTTCCCTATTCCTGTTGCTGCTGAGGCTTCTCTGCTCCACTGAGCTCTCTATGTGCTTGGTCATACATTTCCTCCTTTCTCTTCCCCATATTTTGTACCCGCTGTCCTCCATATCTTTTCTTGGGGGCTCAGTGCTTGTGCTAAGGCACATCATGCACCATCCCTCTGCTTTCCTAGCGTCCGGCTGAGCACTACACTGTCAGCAAATGGCCTGGACAGTGACTTCAAGTGAGGCAGCCCTGAGAAGGGCCCCAATAAGCTACATTGGGTATCCTGAGAGTTGCGCAGCTCTAGCAATACTAAAGAGGCCAAAGGTCTCTTAAAGAGGGCAAAGGCATTTCTCTTCCCTAGGATTCCATGGAGGTCAGAGGTCCGGGCTAGGATGTCTGAGCTAAAGAACTGCAAAGTCCACTCAGGGTTATCTCTAGGTCTGTGTTGCAGACTCCGAGAGCAGAAGAGAGGGAAGGCAAGGAGCTCCAAGACCAACTCTGCTGCAAAACTGCACAGGGCTGGTTCCCACGGTCTTGTGGAGTTGCCACCAAGTAGCATTCTATCTCCCTGCTGCACAGCTGGATGGAGGCATCCCAGGTTCCTAGGGTAAAAATACTGTCCACCCCTCTGGGATGCTGGGATCAAACCAGGGTCTAATATATGCTAAGCCATCACTCTCACCACTGAGCTATGTCCCTAGCCAAAAACTTCCTTCTTCAAGTGACCACCCGCCTTTTAGCTACAGGAAGATGAATAAGGGGATAGAAAGAGCTAAGAGGATCAGAGTCAAAGCCTTAGCATTTTTTTTTTTTTTTTTGCTTTGTTTTTTCAAGATAGGGTTTCACTCTAGCTTAGCTGACCTGGAATTCACTATGTAGTCTCAGGATGCCCCACATCAACTCATGGTGATCCTCCTATCTCTGCCTCCCAAGTGCTGGGATTAAAGACGTGCACCACACCTAAAACATTAGCTTTTTTTTTTTTTTTTTTTTTTTTTGAGGTAGGGTCTCACTCTAGCTCAGGCTGACCTGGAATTCACTATATAGTCTCAGGATGGCCTGGAACTCACAGTGATCCTCCTATCTCTGCCTCCCTAGTGCTGGGCTTAAAGGTGTGCGCCACCAGGCCCAGCTGCATTAGGATTTTTTTTTTAATTTGAGAGAGACAGAGAGAGAGAGAGAGAGAGAGAGAGAGGAGAGAATGGGCGCACCAGCAGCCTCTCAGCAGCTGTGAATGAACTCCAGACGTGTGCGCCCCCTTGTGCGCATATGTGACATTGCATGCTTGTGTCACTTTTGATTCTGGCTAAATGTGGGACCTGGAGAATCCAATGGGCATTCTTAGGCTTCGCAGGCAAGTGCCATAACTGCTAAGCCATCTCTCCAGCCTGCATTAACATTTTTATGTTAAGTGCATGTGAACCCATTCCATGATTGTTTTTGTAACATTTAAGATAACTTCAGGATCACTGCATTAATATTTTTCCTTTGAAGGCTGGGGATATAGCTCAGTCAGGAGAGTACCTGCCTAGCATGTATGAGGCCCTGGGCTCCATCCCTAGCGCCTTGTAAAATTGGGCATGATGGAACTCACCTGTAATCTCAGTACCCCAGAAGTGGAGGCAGGAGAAGCAGAAGTTTAAGTTGTTTTTGGTATTTCAAGGTAGGGTCTCACTCTGGCCCAGGCTGACCTGGAATTAACTATGTAGTCTCAGGGTGGCCTTGAACTCCCGGCAATCCTCCTACCTCTGCCTCCCAAGTGCTGGGATTAAAGGTATGCACCACCATGCCCAGCTCATTTCTTTCTTTTTTTTTTTTTTTTTTTTTTTTTTTTTTTTGGTTTTTCGAGGTAGGGTCTCACTCTAGCTCAGGCTGACCTAGAATTCACTATGTATTCTCAGGGTGACCTCGAACTCACAGCAATCCTCCTACCTCTGCCTCCCAAGTGCTGGGATTAAAGGTGTGTGCCACCACGCCCGGCTCCGGCTCATTTTTTATTTTTATTTTATTTTATTTTTGGGGGCTGGAGAGATGGTTTAGTAATTAAGGTTAAGCCAGATGCACAAAGTGACACATGCATCTGGAGTTTGCAGTGGTGGAGGCCCTGGTGTGCCTATTCTCTCCCTCTCGTTCTCTCTCTCTGCTTACAGATAAATAAATTTTTAAACTTTTTTATCGGCAACTTCCATAATTATAGACAATAAACCATGATAATTCCCTCCCCCCCACTTTCCTCTTCATATATACACCCTCCATTTTATCCTCTCCCATACACACACACATACACACACACACACATATACATATACATGGGGTTTTTGTTTTTATTTTTCATTTGTTTTTTTTTTTTGTTTCTTGTTTGTTTTTTTTTTCCAGGTAAGGTCTCACTCTAGCTAAGGCCGACCTGGAATTCACTAAGTCGTCTCAGGGTGGCCTTGAACTCACGGTGATCCTCCTACCTCTGCCTTCCGAGTGCTGGGATTAAAGGCGTGCACCACCACACTTGGCACAAATATATATATATATGATTAATTTACTGTAGATGTAAGATTGGCCAGGCAGTTTCCCAGCCTTTTTTACCAGGGCAGTGTGAGGTGCCCTGGCTAAGGTCCAAGCTCTGAGCTGTGGCCTCAGGCTAGTGTCTGAGGCTGCTCTGCAATTGTTCTGAACCATGGAGTCAAGTCTCGCTCTAGCCCGGGCTGACCTGGAATTGACTGTGTAGTCTCAGGGTGGTCTTGAACTCACAGTGATCCTACCTCGACTTCCCGAGTGCTGGGATTAATGGTACGCCCCACCAAATCTTGCACCAAGGAGTCTTTCTGTCAATGGAATGCTCCCTTCTGCTCTCGGAGCACCTCACTCTCATGTATCTGACCAGCTGAAGGTCTTCAGCCTGAGGCTTCCTTTCAGGACAGCCTCAGGAGCATCCATGAGTTACTTACTGTAAGAAGCCCAGCACTTGGCTATTAGCTCAAGACCCTTAACCTTGATCTTTGCAGGTGGCTGTGGAGCTCCTCTAGAGGTGGAGCTTGTGCTTGGCCAGTACCTCTAGGTGGAGTGAGGGTGGGTCCCACCATTGCAGATGGCATTGTGCCAGTCCTCATTTGCCAAGTCAGCACCAGTGAGGCCCTTCTTGATAGTACAGCCCTGTGACTCTGTCCTGTTTTAACCAGAGACCTTGACCTGGGTCACCTGTAACGTGCTGACTATGTCCTGTTATTCCTGGGCCTGGAGACATCTCATTGTGGAGGCTGGAAGTCCAGAAGGATGGACCCACCCTTCCCTGCTGCAGAGCCCCCCCCTGGGGAGAGACGTCCTCCCTGGGTGCTGGGATAAGCAATTCCAGGCAAGAAGGAAGGAGGAAGCAGGCATGGGAACATGCAATGGAAGCTTCTGGACAGAGCTCCAACACCAGCACAGCACTTTATCTGTGTCACATGGGGTTATCCTGCTAGTCTTGACCATGGTGATGGATGTATGTATGTGTCTAGTCAGTAGCTGGATAGGCATCTACGATGACAGGTGGCCCAATCCTTAGAACATTTGCACTTTGCAAAAAGCTATGTGCCTCGCTGGGCGTGGTGGTGCATGCCTTTAATCCCAGCACTCAGGAGGAAGAGGTAGGAAGATCACCGTGAGTTCAAGGCCATCCTGAGACGACATAGTGAATTCCAGGTCAGCCTGGGCTAGAGCAAAACCCTACTTCAAAAAACAAACAACAAAAAAAATGGGCTGGAGAGATGGCTTAGCGGTTAAGTGCTTGCCTGTGAAGCCTTGGGACCCCGGTTTGAGGCTCTATTCCCCAGGACCCATGTAAGCCAGATGCACAAGGTGGCACATGCATCTGGAGTTCGTTTGCAGTGGCTGGAGGCCCTGGTGCACCCATTCTCTCTCTCTTTCTGCCTCTTTCTCTCTCTGTCCATCTATCACTCTCAAATAAATAAATAAAAATAAACAAAATAATTGTTTACAAAAAAAAAAAAAAAAGCTATGCCAACAGCTGCATTGCTTGCAACATTCCAAAATGACCTAAAACCTGAAACCAAAGTATAGTAGTCTGTCATGAGAAGCTTTTACCCTGGGGTGATGTGAACACATGTGTGTTCATCCCAGATAGGGCTCAGATGACACACAAAAGTATGATTGCACCATTGATTTGGAGAATCAGTGAGTTTATTGGGGTTACTTACAGAGCAGGAAAGTGGAGCCCCCAAAGCAGCCACAGCACCATGAAGTCCCATCCCAGAACAGATGGGCACAGGGGATACCTGAGATCTCAGATTGGGGAGGGGGGTCCGATGACGCTCTCCATGGCTGCCTGGAATTCTCTATGTGGGGATTCCTCCCGTGGATACTCCTCCCTCAACTGCAGGGTGAGGGCTTATCTATAGAGCATGGAGTCCTCAAAGCAGCTGCACTGCTGAGAAGTCTCACCCCACCCCGATGATGACCTCCCCATGACTGCTTAGGTGGAGCTCCCTGGGTCAGGATATCCCCACAGATGGGTGAGGGCTTACTTACAGAGCATAAGACCCCCCCCCAAGCAACACTTATGCCAACATTACCCCTACAGATGCTCTTCCTTCAGTCTCAGGGTGATGGCTTATTTACAGAGCACGAAGACCCCAAAGCAGCCTCTGGTCCTTGATCTTTCACCCTCTATATACTCATCTCCCTCCGAGGCAATGAGACCTTGTGCATCACTGAATATATTTGGCACAGGGGATGTCTGATGACCCTCTCCATGCCGTTCCTTCTACAGGAGAACATCAACAGGCCCAATCTCAAGAGTCTCTTTTGAGTTGTCCCAACTGCTGCTTTGCTTTGTTTTATTTTGTTTTTTGTTTTGTTTTCCAAGGTATAGTGTCTCACTCTAGCCCAGGCTGACCTGGACTTCACTATGTAGTCTCAGGTCTCTCACTGAACCTAGGACTCATTGAGTCGGCTCAGCTTTTTGTTTTGTTTGTTTGTTTTGTTTTGTTTTTTGTTTTGTTTTGTTTTGTTTTTCAAGGTAGGGTCTCACTCTAGCTCATGCTGACCTGGAATTTACTATGTAGTCTCAGGGTGGCCTTGAATTCACAGTGATCATCCTACCTCTGCCTCTGGAATGCTGGGATTAAAGGCATGCACCACCATGCCCAGCAGCTCAGCTTTTATATGGGTGCTAGGGATCTGAAGTCAGGCCCCCATGCTTTCATGGCAAGCACTTTATCTGCTGAGCCATCTTCCCAGCTCTGGGTGGGGGCCGGGTTTATAAGAGGAAGAAAAGAAAGATGTGAAACAGATACAGAGAGGTTGGTTATGTGCAAATGGAGATGGAAAGGGAAGTCACACAGCTTTCTAAGTCCAGGAATTCCTGCCTTAAACCCTTCAGAACTTTAGCTGGCTAACACCTTGATCTTGGACTTCTGACTTCCAGAATATAAAGGAACAAATCTCTCTTGTTTATACACATCCAGCTTGTCACAACAGCTCCAGGAAAAACATTCAGTGGAGCTGGAAGGCTCAAAGTGATGCTTTCAGTCAGAAATAAAACAAGGGCTGGAGAGATGACTTAGCAGTTAAATGCCTGCCTGTGAAGTGTAAGGACCCCGGTTCGAGGCTCAATTCCCCAGGACCCACGTAAGCCAGATGCATATGCATCTCAATTCCCCAGGACCCACACATGCATCTGGAGTTCATTTGCAGTGGCTGGAGGCCCTGGCATGCCCATTCTCTATCTATCTGCCTCTTTCTCTGTGTCACTCTCAAATAAATAAATAAACAAAAAAATGTTTTTTAAAAAAAGGAAAACAAAAAGGGAGAAGATGGGAGAAGGGGCATCAAAACTAAAACAAATTCGAAAATGCGAAAAGGGGGCTGGAGAAATGGCTTCACTTGCCTGTGAAACCCAAAGACCTAGGTTCAATTCCCCAGGACCTACACAGGCCAGATGCATAAGGTGGCACATACTTCTGGAGTTCATTTGCAAGGACCAGAGGCCCTGGAGCATCCATTCTCTCTCCCTCTCAAATAAATTTTAAAAAAGAAAAAAGAAAGCTGGGCATGGTGGCGCATGCCTTTAATCCCAGCACTTGGGAGGCAGGGTAGGAGGATCCCTGTGAGTTCAAGGCTACCCTGAGACTGCATAGTAAATTCCAGGTCAGCCTGAGCTAAAGTGAGACCTTACCTTGAAAAATCAAAAAAAAAAAAAAAAAAAAAAAAAAAAGAAAAAAGAAAGAAAGAAAGAAGGAAAGAAAAAAGAAAAAAATGCCAAAGGGTCCCAGCTTGGGAGGCAGAAGTAGGAGTATCACTGTAAGTTCAAGGCCAGCCTGAGACTATATAGGAATTCTAGGTCAGCTTGAGTTCCAGCAAGACCCTACCTCGAAAGACCAAAAAATAAAAATTAAAAAAATATTAATAAATTAAAAAGCCAAAGGGGCTGGGGTGATGGTTCAGTGGTTAAAGGCACTTGCTTGCAAAGCAGCAGGCTTGGGTTCAATACTACAGTACCCACATAAAGCCAGATGCAGTTCAAAGCTTTGTGGTTGTGGCAGCATGAGACCCTATCTCAGAAGACAGCAGACACCTCAAGGTTGTCCTCTGACCCCCACATGCATGTCATGACACATATATACAAAATAAAGAAATATATACAAAATATAAATATATACAAAATATATACAAAAAATATACAAAATACAAAGTATATACAAAATAAAGAAAATGCCAGAATGAATGATACCTAAAATCCTCTGGCCACAACCTGTTGAGTGCTGAAATTATAGGTATGAGCCACCACTCCCTGTCTGTAGCCCTGGATCCCTGTAGCTCCAGGCTGTCCTCAAACTCACAGTGATTTTCCCGCCTTCCAAGTGCTGGGACTAAGGGCAAGCACCACCATGCCTGGCAGAACCTAGTTTTTTTTTTTTTTCTGTTTGTTTTCTGTCTCATTGTAGCTCCAGGCTGGCCTCAAACTCAAAGCAGTCCTCCTTACTTCTGCCTGGTGGAACCAGTTCTGATAGTGGGAGCACCACCTTAGACCTCAAGGACAAGCACCATGCCACTTGTTGCCATCTATTCTAGAACAGGCCCTGCTTATACACTATTGTTATGCACAATAAATACAATACAATAAATACAATAAATAAGTAATTAAATAATAAAGAAAAAGAAAAGGAACAACAAAATAAAGAGGGAAATAAAGAGGTAAAATAAGGACAAGCCCAACATGGTGGCACTTGCCTTTAATACCAGCACTCGGGAGGTAAAGGTAGGAGGATCACTGTGAGTTCGAGGCCACCCTGAGACTACATAGTGAATTCCATGTCAGCCTGGGCTAGAGTGAGACCCTACCTCGAAAAGCCAAACAAACAAACAAACAAAAAAAAAAAGTACAAACCCTAGAGTGGGTGCTGGCTCTTCAAGAGAGAGTTTAAATAACAGAGAGTTGGGCTGGAGAGATGGCTCAACAGTTAATGCATTTGACTGCAAAGCCTAACAACCCAGATTCAATTCCCCAGTACCCACATAAAACCATATGCACCAAGTGGCGTATGCATCTTGAGTTTGTCTGCAGTGTCTGGAGGCCTTGGCATGTCCATTCTGTCTGTTTCTCTCCTATTTCTTTGTACTTGCAAATAAATAAATAAAAATATTTAGAAAAAAAGAGGGGCTAGAGAAATGGCTTAGCAGTTAAGGTGCTTGCCTGTGAAGCCTAAGGACCCAGGTTTGAGTCTCCATGTCCCACATAAGCCAGATGCACACTGTGGCACATGCATGTGGAGTTCATTTGCAGTGGCTAGAGGCCCTGGTGCTCCCATTCTTTCTCTCTCTCTCTCTCTCTCTCTCTCTCTCAATCTGTAATAAATAAATAAATTAATTAATAAATAACCTAGATGTCCCTCAACTGATGAGTGGATAATGAAGATGTGGCACATCTTTACAATGGAGTGCTACTCAGCAGTAAAGAAAAATGAAATTATGAAATATGTAGGAAAATGGATAGATCTGGAAAGGAGTATACTTAGTGAGGTAACCCAAGCCCAGAAAGCCAAACATCACATGTACTTTCTCATATGTGGATCCTAGCTACAAGTGATTGGACTTCTATGTGAGTAGGAATAAAACTCAGTAACAGAGGCCAGTAAGCTAGAAAGGGGACATAAAGTGAATAGAAAGGAAGGGAGGGGGCACTTAATAAGATAGTATTGTATATATGTAAATAGAAGAACAGATTAATGGGGGGTGAAAAGGCCTAAGTGAGTTCAGGGGAAGAGATTGAGTAAAGGAAAGGTGGAGGGAGGGCTAATCAAAATCTAAGAGAATATAAATAAGTCATAAGGAAACCTACTTTTTTGGACAATGGAACACCCAGAAGTCATAGATACCTTCCAGCGAGTTTTTGGCCAGGGAGGTCCCTGATGCCCCCAAAACATTATAGGCCATTGCTGAGGCCCTTGGTTTCCCACCAGGAATAGATGGTAAGACCCTATTGCTGAAGACTCCACATACTTGGGCTGCAAGGTCCTGAGAAATCCTGCTGGAGCTGAGCTGAAAGCCTCCTCCAGGTAGACCATCTGACAGAAAGCTGGAAAAAGCTATGCTGTATGCAGTTCAATGGGATAGAGAGAAATCACCAGTGAAGATACTCAACATTGGACACTGCAACCTTTAAATTTGGCCAGCCAGGCCAAATGAGCCAATGAGTACAATAATGGCATGTCTGTTATGGGGGAAATCAACTGCTCTCTTATTGGACTGGAGGCCCGCTACATGGGAGAGAATACATACCTGATACTGAAAGCCTACAACAGGGATAGTCATGAGCCCTAGGAGTATAATGTTTGCTGGTGTCTGGCTAAATGTATGTTCACCAAACTGCCTGGTAAGCACTTCTCTTAATGTTCATACCCATATAGTAATGCTACTCTCACTTTTGGTTAGAGAAGCTTCTCTTTTCAGATGGTAATGACCTTGAGATGAATCAGAAAGCACCATGGTGCTGAGAAGTAACAGAGGAGTGCTCAGTACTGTAACATCTCTATCACACCTTCCAAGGCTCAGGGTACATTGTGGAAGAGGTGGGGGAAAGAATGTAAGAGCCAAAGGAAGAGTAGGACTCCTTACAACGTTCTCCTCCAGACACAAAATGGCCTGGATATCCATGACCTCACAGTGCCTGACACTACCTTCACAAGACCATCATAATAGGAGGAAAAGATCATGACATCAAAATAAAACAGACTGGGCTGGAGAGATGGCTTAGCGGTTAAGGCGCCTGCCTGTGAAGCTTAAGAATGTCCTTTTGATTCTCCCACGTTTAGCCAGACATAAAAGTGATGCAAATGCACAATGTCACACATACGCCCAAGAGGGCACACACATCTGGAGTTCGTTCAAAGCAGCTGAGAGGCCACTGGTGTGCTCATTCTCTCTCTCTCTGTCTCTCTCAAATTAAAAAAAAAGAAAGAGCCAGGCGTGGTGGCGCACGTCTTTAATCCCAGCACTCAGGAGGCAGAGGTAGGAGGATCACCATGAGTTCAAGGCCACCCTGAGACTACGTAGTGAATTCCAGGTCAGCCTGAGCTAGAGTGAGAGTGAGACCCTACCTTGAAAAACCAAAAAAAGCCAAACCGGGCGTGGTGGCGCACACCTTTAATCCCAGCACTCAGGAAGGCAGAGGTAGGAGGATCAACATGAGTTCAAGGCCACCCTGAGACTACATAGTGAATTCCAGGTCAGCCTGGGCCAGAGTGAGACCTACCTCAAAAAAACAAAAAAATAAAAAAATAAAAAAAGGAAGAAAATAAAACAGAGACTGATTGAGAGGGGGAAGGGGGTATGATGGAGAGTGGAGTTTCAAAGGGGAAAGTGGGGGGAGGGAGGGAATTACCATGGTTATTGTCTACAATTATGGAAGTTGTCAATAAAAAATAAATTAAATAAAAAAATAAATCTGGAAGCCGGGCATGGTGGCGCACGCCTTTAATCCCAGCACTCGGGAGGCAGAGGTAGGAGGATCGCCGTGAGTTCAAGGCCACCCTGAGACTACATAGGTAATTCCAGGTCAGCCTGGGCCAGAGTGAGACCCTACCTCGAAAAAACAAAAAAAACCAAAAAATAAATAAATAAATAAATCTGGGCTGGAGAGATGGCTTAGCGGTTAAGGTGTTTGCCTGAAAAGCCAAAGGACCCAGGTTCAACTCCCCAGGACCCATATAAACCAGGTGCACAATGTGGCACATGTGTCTGGAGGCCCAGGTGTGCCCATTCTCGCACTCTCTCTCTTTCTGTCTGACTCTTCTATCAAATAAATAAAAACAAATAAAATATTTTTAAAAATATTTAAAATATACCATTTTGGCATCCATTTCTTTTCTTTCTTTCTTTCTTTTCTTTTCTTTTTTTTTTTTTTTTTTTTTTTTTTTGAGATAGGGTCTCACTCTAGTCCAGGCTGACCTGGAATTCACTATGTAGTTTCAGGGTGGCCTCAAATTCATAGTGATTCACCTACTTCGGTCTCCTGAGTGCTGGAATTAAAGGTGTGCATCATCACACCTAGCTTGGCATCCATTTTTTAAAAAAAGAAAGAAAAAGAGAGGTGCTAGGGATAGATTTTCATAGCCATGTCCTTAGTCCCTCCCCTGGCTGGTGTCACCAGCTGCTTTATACCAGTGGCTTTGGTCACTGGGACAGGCTAAAGGAGGTGTGACCATTTTTTGATGGTTGGCTAGGAAGTGGGGAGATGTTAAGATTTTATAATCATCCTACCTTGGCCTGCCAAGTGCTGTGATTAAAGGTGTACGCCACCACACCTGGCCGGTAAGCATTTCTCTTAATGTTCATACCCATATATTAATGCTACTCTCACTTTTGGTTAGAGAAGCTTCTTTTTTCAGATGGCAGTGACCTTGGGATGACTCAAAAGGCACCATAGTGCTGAGAAGTGACAGAGGAGAAACAAATCTTATCCCATGTTCCAAGGCTCAAGGGCCATTGCAGAAGAGGTGACAGAAAGAATTAAGAGTCAAAGGAAGGGTAGGACTCCTTACAATGCACTCTTCCAGACACAAAATGGTCTGGATATTTATGACCTTACAGTGTCAGGCACTACACAAGACCTTCATAATAGGAGGAAAAGATGATGACATCAAAATAAAAGACTGATTGAGAAGGGGAGAGGATATGATGAGGAGTGGAGCTGTGAAGGGGAAAGTCATGGTTTCTTTTTTGTTTGTTTTTTCGAGGTAGGGTCTCCCTCTATCTAGTTCAGGCTGCCCTGGAATTCACTGTGTAATCTCAGGTGGCCTCAGGTGATCCTCCAACCTCTGCCTCCAGAGTGCTGGGATTAAAGGTGTGTGTCACCATGCCCAGCTTATTTTCTATAGTTATGGAAGTTGACAATTAAAAAAAAAGATTTTATTGAGGTGAATATGGAGTGGAACTAATCCCAAGACATGGGACAATATGAGGACATCCTGACATGCCTGAGACCACTGGAACCCTAATAACACAGTCCCCTTATCATTCTTGGTGGTCATTTTGCATCTTCAGGCATTGTACTGCTCAGGTGTTCATTGGGGTCTAGGTTTGGCTGGTGTAACAGGGCTACCAACAACAGGGTATAAGGATGGGTGACAGCATATGGCATGGTGCTTGGCCTTGCAGTTTAGGGTGGAACTATGAACTATGAAGACTAGCTGTGGTAGTTTAAATGTATTCCCCAATAGACTCAAGGGTTTTATTAAAGCATATGGCTTGGACTTCCAGCTGCCTGGCTGGAAGAGATGTCACTGAGGGCATATCCTGGGATCCAGCCCAAAGGTGTTTGGGAGTGGATCTGAATTCCAACTGAAGGTGTGCAGAGTAAGCTCTGGGGGTCCTGCGGCTGCAGGTTCCTGTGTGTTTGCTTGTGGTTGTGTCTTTTTGCTTGGATCTATGAAAGTGAGACAGCTTCTTCTGCCATTATGGAACTTTCCATGGATCTGTAAGCCTGAAATAAATCCCATTCTCCCCATAAACTGTGTGTGGTTTGGAGGTTCATCCCAGCGATGTGGAGCTGACTACAGCCCTAGCTTTCCAGCCAGAAGTGATGGCTCACCCCTGTAATCTCAGCACTCAACAAGCAGAGGCAGGAGAATTGTTATGAGTTTGAGGTCAGCCTGGGCTACAGAATGAGACCTTGTCTCAAAACCAATCAGCCAGGCTGGGGAAATAGCCCAGAGGGCGAAATACTTGCCTTGCAAGCATGAGAACCTGAACTCAGTCCCCAGAGCCCATGTAAAAACCTGGGTGTGGTGTTGCACACTTGTAATTCCAGTACTATGGAGGCAGAGACAAGCAGATCCCTGGGGTTTGCTGGCCAGCCAACTGACCAGGTCAATGAGAGGAAGCTCTGTCTCAAAAAACAAAAAAACAAACAAACAAAAAAAAACAAACAGACAGTGTGGTAGTTCATGCCATTAATCCCAGCATTTGGGAGGCAGAGGTAGGAGGATTGCTGTGAGTTCAAGGCCACCCTGAGAATACATAGTGAATTCCAGGTCAGACTGGGCTACAACAAGACCCTACCTCAAAACCAACCAACCAAGCAAACAAAAAAATGTGGACAGGGGCTGGAGAAATGGCTTAGTGGTTAAGGCATTTGCCTGAGAAGCCAAAGGATCCCGGTTTGATTCTCCAGGACCCACGTAAGCCAGATGCACAAGGGGCACATGCATCTGGAGTTCGTTTACAGTGGCTAGATGCCCTGGCATGCCCATTCTCTCTGTCTGCCTCTCTTCTATCTCTCTCTCTCTCTGATTGCAAATAAATAAATAAATTTTAAAAAATGTGGACAGCATTCCCGAGGAACAACACCTGAGGTTGTTCTTTGGCTTCCACATGCATGCACACATATGTGCATGTGTACCTACATGCACACACACATGCACACACACACACACACAAACAAAAAAAAAAATAGGTTTCCAAATAGGGTATGGTGGCGCACACCTCTAATCCTAGCACTCGGGAGGTAGAAGTAGGAAGATCCAGATTGTAATGAATTTGAGGCCACTCTGAGACTAGGGAGGTAGGAGAGGGAGCAGACACTCAAAATATGTCCCTAGGGGTTAGAGAGATGGCTTAGCAGTTAAGGCATTTGCCTGCAAAGCCAAAGGATCCCGGTTCAACTCTCCAGGACCCACGTAAGCCAGGTACACAAGGGGGCTCATGCATCTGGAGTTCGTTTGCAGTGGCTGGAGATCCTGGTGCACCCATTCTTTCTCTTGGCCTCAAATAAATAAATAAATAAAAAAATGTTTAAAAAATATGTGTTCCTAAATGGGGCTGAATTATAAAACTAAAAAATCCCATGTTAAAGTCCTAAGTACTTCCAGAGTATGTCTTTATTTTTAAAATTTTATTATTAATTTATTTTTATTGATAACTTCTTTAATTGTAGACAGTATCCCATGGTACTTCTCTCCCTTCAGAGTATTTCTTTATTTGAAGACAGGGTTGTGGTAGATGTAATTAGTTCCTAGGAAGCCACTAGAGTAGACCATAATTCTATGTAAGAAGAGGAATTACGAATCAGGACATAGACAGGACCATGTGAGGACACAGAAAAAACGCCATCTGCAAGGCCAGGAGATGACCCCAGGAGGACCCAGCCCTGTGACACCTTCATTTTGGACTTCCAGCCTTGGACTCTGAGAGAATCAGTGTCTGCTATTGAGGCTGCCCTACTGTGGTACTATTACCAAATCCCAAGAAACTCACATACCATACTCCCTTTACATTCTCGCTCTCTCTTTTTTTCTCTCTCTCTCTCTTTTTTTCCAAAGTAGGGTCTCACTGTAGCCCAGGCTGGCCTGGAATTTACTCTGTAGTCCCAGGCTGGCCTTGAACTCACAGTGACCCTCCTACCTCTGCCTCCTGAGTGCTGGAATTAAAGGTGTGCACCACCAAGCCCCAGCTCCCTTTAATTTTGTTGTCACCTGGTGATGCCTAGCTGTAGAGAAGTCTGGGAAATGTAGTCTTCATTCTGGGTGTCCATGTGTACACAAAGTCAGGAGTTCAATTAGCGCAGAAGGAAAGAGATTCAGTGCGAGGGATCAGCCACAATCTCTGTCATCAGAATGAGTGTCTCCCCAGGACTCTGCTGCTACTTCCCGCTCAGCAGGTCCTCTTTGTGAAACACTGTGGGGATGTTTCAATGACCCAAGTGCTCAGAAACTAACCCCTGCAAAGAGCCCTTTGGCAAGCTCTTGTGTGACTGTGTGAGGATTTTTCCAGGCATGTTGATATCCTTGGCAGGCAAGTGTTCAGTAAGGGGCCTGGCATCTTCTGTATATTTATTGTGACACTTTATTTTCTCCCATGCTCCTGCTCACCCCCATCCCCCCTTAGGACAGTCTCACTATGAAACCCAGGATAGCCTTGAACTCATGATCCTGTTGCCTTCACTTTCCAAACGTTAAGATGTCCAAATATGTGCAGGATGTGGTGTCCACCTTTTGGTTGTTGTTGTTTGTTTTTGCTTTTCAAGGTAGGGTTTCACTCTAGCCCAGGCTGACCTAGAATTCACTCTAAGTCTCAGGGTGGCTTTGAACTCATGGTGATCCTCCTACCTCTGCCTCCCAAGTGCTGAAATTAAAGATGTGTGCCACCATGCCCAGCCCATCTTTTTCTTTTATTAAAAATTTTTTGCCAGGTGTGGTGGCACACGCCTTTAATCCCAGCACTTGGGAGGCAGAGGTAGGAGGATTGCTGAAAGTTTGAGGCCACCCTGAGACTACATAGTGAATTCCAGGTCAGCCTGAACTGGAATGAGACCCTACCTCAAAAAAACAAAAACAAACAATATATATATATTTGCATGTGTGGAATACAGGATGTGTGCCAGGGTCTCTTGCCACTGCAAACCAATACCAGATAGTTGCACCAATTTTTGTATCTGGCATCTGAGCACTGGGAAATTGAACTTGGGTGAGCAGACTTTGCAAGCAAGTGCTTTTAACCACTGAGCCATTTCCCCAGGCCTTCTCTCTTTCTTTTGACAGGGTCTCATGTATTCTAGGCTGGCCTGGCATTTGCTATGTAGCCCAAGATGACCTTGAATTTCTAATCCTCCTGCCTCCACCTTCCAAGAACTGGGATTATAGGTATGTGCCACTACAATTAGTTTATGTGGTACTGAGACTTAAACCTAGCCCCTCATGAATGCTAGACAAGCACTCTCTCAACCGAGCTATATCCCAAACCCAACTTTCTTTTCCTTTCTATTTTCTTTTCTCCTTTCCTTTCTCTTCCCTTCCCTTTCCTTTCCTTTTCTTTCTTTCTGGTGATGCACATCTGGTGTTAGTTTGCAGTGGCAAGAGACCTTGGCACACACCCTGTGTGTCACACATGCAAATAAATAAAATATTTTAAAAAAGAAAAAGAGATTGAGGGGGGAGGGGATATGATGGAGAGTGAAGTTTCAAAGGGGAAAGTGGGGGGAAGGATGGAAATAACATGAGATATTGTCTACAATTAAAGAGGTTGTCAATAAAAATAAAAATAATTTTTAAAAAGGAAAAAAGAAAAAGAGGGCTGGAGAGATGGCTCAGTGATTCAGGCCCTTGCCTGCAAAGCCTAAGGACCTAGGTTCAACTCCCCAGAACCCACATAAGGCCAGATGCACATGGTGGCGCATGTGACTGGAGTTTGTTTGCAGTGACTAGAGGCCCAGGTGCACCCATTTTCTCTCTCCCAAAAAAGAAAAAGAGGACCGGGCGTGGTGGTGCATGCCTTTAATCCCAGCACTTGGGAGGCAGAGGTAGGAGGATCGCTGAGAGTTCGAGGCCACCCTGAGACTACATAGTTAATTCCAGGTCAGCCTGGACCAGAGTGAGACCCTACCTTGCAAAAAAAAAAAAAAAAAAAAAAAAAAAAAAAAAAAAAGGAGGGGGGGCTGGAGGGATGACTTAGCAGTTAAGGCATTTGCCTGCAAAGCCAATGGATCCAGGTCCGGTTCCCCAGGACCCACGTAAGCCAGATACACAAGGTGGCACATGTGTGTCTGGAGTTCATTTGCAGTGGCTGGAGGCCCTGGCATGCCCATTCTCTCTTTCAAATGAAGAAATAAAGAAAGAAAGAAAGAAAGAAAGAGAGAAAAAAGAAAAAGAGAGAGGAAGGAGGAGGAAGAGAGCAATTTTTTGTTCTTCTTTATTTATTTATTATTTATTTATTCTTTATTTATTTATTTATTTATTTATTTATTTATTTATTTATTTGACAGAGAAGGGGGGGGAATGGGTGCGCCAGGGCCTCCAGCTCTGCAAACGAACTCCAGATGTGTGTGCTCCCTTGTGCATCTGGCTTACGTAGGTCCTGGGAGTCAAACCTGGGTCCTTTGGCTTTGCAGGCAAGCACCTTAACCACTAAGCCATCTCTCCAGCCCTTCTTTTTGGTTTTTCAAGGTAGGGTCTCACTCTAGTCCAGGCTAACCTGGAATTCACTATGTAGACTTAGGGTGGCCTTGAGCTCATGGTGATCCTCCTACCTCTGCCTCCCCAGTGCTGGAATTAAAGGTATGTGGCACCATGCCTGACAGTTTTATTTAGTTATTTATTTATTGCACCCTTGTTAGCTCTTCTTGCAGGTATTGGCAATTTTCTTTTTAAGATTTTATTTTTATTTATTTATTTATTAGAGACAGAGAGAGGAAGAGATAGAGTGAGAATGGGTGTGCCAGAGCCTGTAGCCACTACAGGCAAACTCCAGATGCATGCGCCACCAAGTGCATCTGGTTACATGAGACCTGGAGAATCAAACCGGGGTCCTTAGGCTTTGCAGGCACGTGCCTTAACTACTAAGCCATCTCTCCGTGCATCTGGTTTTGCATGAGGGTCTCCTGGAGAATCAAACTATGGGGTCCTTAGGCTTCCCACCTCTGCCTCCCGAGGCTGGGATTAAAGGCGTGCCTTAACTAAAACATAAATTAATCTCTCCAGTCACCAATTTTTTTTTTTTTTTTTTTTTTCCTATTCTGCCTTTGTTTTTCAAGGTAGGGTCTCACTCTGGTCCAGGCTGACCTGGAATTAACTATGTAGTCTCAGGGTGGCCTCGAACTCTTGGCGATCCTCCCACCTCTGCCTCCCGAGTGCTGGGATTAAAGGCGTGCGCCACCACGCCCGGCACCAGTCCAATTTTTTAAAACATAAATTAAATCTAGAGGGTACTTGGTCACATTCTTTTTTTTTTTTTTTTTTTTTTTTTTTGAGGTAGGGTTTCATTCTCACCCAGGCTGACCTGGAATTCACTATGTAGTCTGAGGGTAGCCTCAAACTTATGGCAATCCTATCTCTGCCTCCCAAGTGCTAGGATTAAAGGTGTGTGCCACCATGCCTGGCTATTTTTTGTTTTTCAAGGTAGGGTCTCACTCTAGTCCAGGCTGACCTGGAATTCACTATGTAGTCTCAGGGTGGCCTTGAACTCATGACAATCCTCCTACCTTTGCCTCCCAAGTTCTGGAATTAAAGGTGTGCAAAACCATGCTAGGCTTTTTTTTTTTTTTTTTTTTTTTTTTTTAATTTTTATTGAGGACTTCCATAACTGTAGACAATATCCCATGTAATTCTCTCCCTCCCCCCACTTTTCCTTTTGAAACTCCACTCTCCATCGTATCCCCTCCCCCTCTTAATCAGTCTCTCTTTTATTTTGATGTCATCATCTTTTCCTCCTATTATGATGGTCTTGTGTAGATAGTGTCAGGCACTGTGAGGTCATGGATATCCAGGCCATTTTGTGTCGGGAGAAGCAAGTTGTAAGGAGTCCTACCCTTCCTTTGGCTCTTACATTTTTTTTCGCCACCTCTTCCACAATGGATCCTGAACCTTGGAAGGTATGTTAGAGATATTTCAGTGCTGAGTACTCCTCTGTCACTTCTTCTCAGGACCATGGTGCCTTCTGAGTCAACCCAAAGTCACTACTATCTGAAAAGAGAAGCTTCTCTAACCAAAAGTGAGAGTAGCATTAATGTATGGGTATGAACATTAAGAGAAGTGCTTACTGGGCAGTTTGGTGAGCATAGTATATACATTTAGCCAGACACCAGCAGATGTTACACCCCTAGGATGCATGACTACCCCTGTTGTAGGTTTTCAGTATCAGGGATGTATTCCTCCCATGGAGCGGGCCTGCAGTCCAATTAGAGAGTGGTTGGTTTCCCATAACAGACATGCCACTAATGCACCCATTGGCTCATTTGGCCTGGCAGGCCAAATTTAAGGCTTGCAGTGTCCACTGTTGAGTATCTTCACTGATGATTTCTCTCTTTCCTATTGAACTGAATGTAGTGTAGCTTTTTTCAGCTTTCTGTCAACTGCTCCACATGGAGGAGGCTTTCAGCTCAGCTCCAACAGGATTTCTCAGTGACCTTGCAGCCCAAGTATGTGGAGTCTTCAGCAATAGGGTCTTACCATCTATTCCTGGTGGGAAAGCAAGGGCCTCAGCAATGGCTTGTACTGTTTTGGGGTATCAGGGACCTCCCTGGCCAACAACTCACTACTTGCACCCACATTCTATTTCCAAAAATTCCATCAAAAGCCAGGCGTGTTGGCACACGTGCCTTTAATCCCAGCACTCTGGAGGCAGAGGTAGGAGGATCGCCAAGAGTTCAAGGCCACCCTGAGACTACATAGTTAATTCCAAGTCATCCTGGACCAGAGTGAGACCCTACCTTGCAAAACCAAAAAAATAAAAATAAAAATAAAAAAATTCCATCAAACAGATAGATCTAGCAGTAAGGAGGAATGAGAATATGGTTTTCTGCTGGCAGACATGTGTTCCCTAAAACTTAGGAACTCCTAGCTTAAAAAACAAAATTAGGGCTAGAGAGATGACTTAGCTGTTAAGTGCTTGCCTGTGAAGCCTAAGGACCCTGGTTTAAGGCTCAAATCCCCAGTACCCATGTAAGCCATATGGATAAGGTGGTGCTTACTTCTGGAGTTCATTTGCAGTGGCTGGAGACCCTGGTGTGCCCATTCTCTCTCTCTTTCTCTCTCTCTCTCTGCCTGTCTGTTGCTCTCAAATAAATAAAAATAAACAAAAAGGGGACAAAATTAGGGGCCTGGAGAGATAGCTTAGTGGTTAAGGCATTTGCCTATAAAGCAAAAGGACCCAGGTTTGATTACCCAGTGTGTAGGGCACAGTTGAAGGCCCGTGGGCTACTGGAGGTTTAGGCAGGTCTGAGCTCTCAGGCATGACTAAGAGCCTGGACCCCAGAGGTTGCAATGAGCCTAGACCTCAACAATCTCTCCTTGAGACCAGCAGCAGTGAGGCCACTCCCTACCCCCAGCCCTGGACACCTAGACATCCTGATAAGATTTATATTTCACTTTCCCCAGAGCCTTGTGACCTTTTTCCACTTACATCCCTACATGTTAAATGAGGTATCAGCCAGCAGTCTTCACAGAGCCAATCCCCAACAACTTGTACCCTATACCTTTTCCTGCCACTACTTAGACCATGAGACCCTTTCCCACTCACCCAAAGGCTGTATATGCTAATTAGGTGTCAGCGGGACTTCTGTACTAACCAATTCCCTTATGACCCATACCTCTTCCGGCTCTTTCACAAACGGTTATAAACCCAGTTCCCTGACAATAAATAAGCTGCCCTCTGACACTGCTTCCTGGGTGTTTCTTCCCATTGCACTCACGGCCACTCAAGACCCTGGACGTCTCCAGGGAACTGTGGCCACAGGGACCCCAGGAACCACATCTGGCGCCTGAACAGGGACCCTCTGACATGCGCTGGGGTAGGTGAGTGCTCCCCCAGAGGGACACTGTCCTCTAGGGGGACATCAGCCCCCTGTGGCCTTGCCTCCACATTTGGGGGCTGGCAGGATCTTTCCTTTTCCTCCTTTACTTTCGGTATGTGCCATTGCGAGGGATCGGACGTGGAGAATGGGCAACTGACGTCTCTTGGCTGAGGCCACTCTTCAGCATTGACTGAAGGCCCCTAGCCCTCTGCCTGAACCCCAACAGCCCACTCAGGCATTGCCAACAAGTCCTTATGTATTTCTCTTAAGCACATAAACTGGCAATGCATCAACCTCTTAAAAGCCTGTAGGGCAGGTCACTGGTCTCTTAAAATTGTGGACAGGCTTATGTTTGGACCTTTGGGGCATCGCCCCTGGTGCTATTAAGCCGTCAGGAGTGTTGCTTTCTGGTCTTGGTGCTTCCACACTTTTCTATCATGAGCAATATTGCCTCCCACCAAAAGGAATCACAAATTCATGGATTAAGAGCACTCCTGAAAGTTAGGGGAATTAAACTCTCCCAGAGAGAGGCCATCTCCAGATTGCCCCCTGGATGATTTCTAGGGATCCATACAACCCCGACACATGGACCCGCGTTGCTTATTTGGCCAGGAGATAGGAGGTTCAGGAAGGAACCCCCCCTCTTTTCTCCCAATCATGGCAGCCATTAGGCAATGTATTAGCCCCTCTAAAACCACCCCCATGCCAAAATCAGATAATGACTTCAATGAGGAGAGTCCTGAGGACTGGCCAGTGTTGGACCTCAATTCCCTTGAAAAAGCAATAAAAGAAATTGGAAAAAAAAAGACCCCAGGCTCCCTACACCCATGCCCCTTTATCCACCTTTGCCACCATACCCACCTCCCGATCCAGGATGCCCCCCTCTGGACTCATGCAGAAAAAAATCCCAGCATGATAAATTCCCCTAGCCAAGACCCTTCTCCATCCACCCCCTCACTGACAATCACAGAACAACTATGCGAGCTCTGAGATAACAACACAAACACATATAATCAGAGAGTCACAGCTTTTCCTGTTAATGTTCAGCCAAATCAGGCTCGGCCCTTACAATGGTATCCATATCAGGCCAATGACCTAAAAGAACTCAGACAGACAGTTAGGGAGGATGGGATCCATGCGCCATAGACTAAGTCCCTCCTCCAGAGCCTAAGGGGCTCCCTTAACACCCCCCAGGACTGGCATGATATCTGCTGGTCTTCGCTGCCTAGCCCCCTATTCCTTCAATGGGAAGCCCTCTATAGAGATGAATGCCTCCAACAGATAAGGAGAAACCAAGACCAACAGAACATTCCCTGGGGATTTGATGAGCTTTTCAGACAGGGTACTTTCTCTACAGGCATTCAAAAGGCCCCAAAGCTTCCAGGGTACTATGACCAAGTTCGCCTCTGTGTCCTCTAGGCATGGAACAGAATAACCCCCTCCCAATCTCCAGGACACTGTTCCTCAGTCGAAAGCTGGAGGAAACCCTCTCTGATTTTATCTTAAGAACAAAAACCAACCTAGAGAGAAAAATTCCCGACCCAACAGCCAGGGACCTCCTCCTCAAAAATATCATTTGGGAAGGCATGACCTCAGAGTGTAGGCTAGCTTGCCAAGGCCTGAAGGATGATAAATGGATAGTCACTACTCAGGATATTGGTACTGCCGCATAAGGCACATAAGGCAGGCTCTTTATCACAGGCCTTTGCAGCAGCCTTGAAAACTAAGGAAAAAGCTTCAATTGCGGGGAGGAAGGACATTGGAAAGGGGAATTTCCTCAACACCAGACTCCTAAAGGCTCAGACATATCTACCTCCCCTCCCAAAACAGTTTGTCCTAGATGCCACAAGGGGTTTCATTGGAGAAAAGACTGCCGCTGCTCCACCTATTACAAAGAAGGCAAGCCCCTAGAGCCTTTAAACTTCAAAAGGGGCAACCCTCAGCTCCGTCAATAAGAGAGAAAACCCATAATGTACAATGGGTAACGAGCATCCTAGAGGGGGCCCTCCCAAGGCTAGCCTTAGAGGTCGGAGGAAAAATTTTCAAATGTCTAATTGATACTGGTGCAGATAATACAATCCTAAGGAGATCTGAAGTTCACAAACACTGGGAACTAATTCCCAGGCCCCAATTAATGGGGATAGGAGGCCCCTTACAGGCATATGTTACCAAGGAGGCCTTTAAATAGAAGGACCCGGATGGAAGCATAGGTCTCATCAAACCCCTAGTGGCTGATGTAACAACTAACCTGCTGGGGTGGGACATCCTTGAGGCCCTAGATGTAGTCATTGCCAGTAACATAGGGGGAGAATACATTGAGATAGAGGACTGTAAGAAGTACCTTCACTAGTGTCACCCCCAATCCTAAAGGCCACTGTTAAATATGAAACTCCCTGCCTAGAATGGCTCTCTGATGAGCCAATTTTAGTTGAACCCGTGGCCTCTGCCAAGGGAGAAACTTGAAATCTTAAATCAGTTAGTAACAGAACAACTCCAACTTAATCACATCCACCCCTCACGGAACCCATGGAATACTCCTGTGTTTGTAATTTGAAAGGGCTCAGGAGGATGGAGATTACTACAAGGTCTCAGAGCCATCAACAAAGCTATGCTCATTTGGGGCGCCCCTCAAAGGGGCTGCCCCTTCTTTCGGCCATTCCAGCCAACACCCCCCCCTTGCTATCAACGTCAAGGATTATTTCTTTTCTATCTCCCTGTACCCCCAGAACCGACAACACTTTGCGTTCTGGATCCCCTCTGTCAATAACTCAGGGCCAGCCAAGTGCTATGAGTGGATGGTTCTACCCCAGGGTATGGCCAATAGTCCCACTATATGTCAAGAGGCAGTTGCTGCACATTAAGGTGTCATGAACCCACTAAACTCAGTAGTCAAGAGGCAGATTATGAAGCCGGGTGTGGTGGCGCACACCTTTAATCCCAGCACTCGGCAGGAGGATCGCCATGAGTTCGAGGCCACCCTGAGACTACACATGAATTCCAGGTCAGCCTGGGCTAGAGCGAGACCTTACCTCGGAAAAACCAAAAAAAAAAAAAAAAAAAAAAAAAAAAAAAAAAGAGGCAGATTATGTTAATTCAATTGTCAAACTTTATCACTCTTCACACATGTTAATTAAACCAAGTCCCTTCCTTCCTTTGTTCTCTCAACTACCTTGACCTCCTGTCCCTAACCCCCTGGGGCACTCACACCCTACTCCACTTGGTCTGCAGGTGGCGTCCAGGGTCCTGGCCTTGCTCCTCTTTGTGCCGGGCTGCCAAGGGGTCCCACGGGCTGCTGCTTCTCCTCGCAGTGGGTATCAACTCCGAGAGAGACGTGGAGCCTGTCTCTCTGAGTTGAGTTCTTATACCCATTTTTTGCTCAGTCATCCTGGCTGCTGACAGCCACCTTAGGGTTGGTTTATTCACATATCAGCTTGCCGAGGGGCTCTGGTCAGTCTCTGGCCTTGGCCCCCATGTTGCCATGGTGACATTGTCATTGCTGGGTGAGTGCCGCTTATCAGAGTTGCCAGTCTCTGGTCAGTTTCTCGTTGCCATGGTGATCTTGCCATTGCTGAGTGAGTGCCCCATTTTACTTCTAACTATTGCTTCTAACATTCCCCATTACTTCTAACTATTCTAACAGTCCCCATTTTACTTCTAACTATTGCTCCTAACATAAGGCCACACCCAGATCAAGGCCTTAACATCTATCATTACATGGATGACATCCTAGATTGGAAAAACTCCTCCACCTCATCAGCCGATCTAAGGGATCAATTAATACCTTCTCTCACCGAGTCCGGATTCAGAATCACCCCAAATAAGGTTCAACTTATTGCACCCATAACTTTTCTGAGGACGGAACTCTCCCTCACCTCTGCTCAGCCCCTTAAACCCATACTCTCCTTCCCCCAGAAGCTCACACTGACCTCTTTTCAGAGCTTTCTGGGAAACCTCAATTGGCTCCAGCCATGGCTCCCTATCCCCACCAGCGATTTACAACCCTTATTTCATATGCTAAAAGGTAACAAAGACCAGTCCTCCCCCTTCCCCTGAGTCCTGAGCCCTGAGGCAAAACAAACAGTAACCAAAATTAATCACGTTTTCTGATATGGCCCTTGCCTGGTACTTACCAGACAGGCCAATTCAACTTATATTTAACTCCTCCCCAACCATCATGGGAGTGCTATACCAACCCCATAAGGAATCTTGGAATGGCTCCACACTTACCGGGTTGACACCCTTGTGGCCATGATCAAGACTGGACAAGACCAGGCTCTCCAAACCTTGGGCAAAGAACCTGATACTATCATAACCCCCTTTTCCCTCTCTGATATACAATGGCTACTCAGGAACCAGTCCCGATTTGTGGTTACCCTTATAGGTTTTCCCGGTCAAACTGAAAACTACTACCCTAATGAAAAATGGATCATTGCAATACCCCTTTTAAAATGGCTTCTACTCCGCCTCTTTTCAAGAAAACCAATCCCCGGAGCGCCCTCCGTTTTTACAGACGGAGGGAAAAGGGGAGCAGCTATAGTCCTCTACCACCCAGGGGATCAACCTCCCACCATCCACTTTAAGGAGCTTCCTGACAGATCCCCACAATACAAGGAACTGTTTGCTATTTATCTGGCACTCCAAAAAGAAGACAGTCCCTTTAATCTCTTTTCAGATAGTATTTATGCTGTTAACTTGCTCCCCTGGCTCACTTGCTCGCACATCCAGCTTGATGAAAACCCTCTTTCACCACTGTTGATAAAAGTCTCTAACCTCATATGCAAAAGACAGGTCCCCCTTATGTGTTTGTACAACACATAAGGTCTTACAGCCCCTTACCTGGCCCTCTCACAGAGGGAAACGCATTAGCAGATTAGGTGGCCTTCTATAGAGGCCCAACAGACATCTTCTTGGCCACCCTTGAAGAAGCTGCAAAGTCCCATGCTAACACCCATGTGAACCTTAAAGGACTCTCTCAAAAAAAAAAATTTTTTTTCCATAACCAAAACCACTTGTGTCAAGACACCCGCACTCCTATGGTGTGAAGGGCTAACCACCCCATGCCTAAATGTTTCCTCTCCCACTTATTGTTCCCCAGGCATGATTGACAGGTGTATCTCTACAAGGAAGAAGTAGCCTACAGACTCCACCTGCGTCAACTGAGAGATTTTCTTTTTCTTTTCTTTTCTTTTTCGTTTTTTGGTTTTTTGCGGTATGGTCTTGCTCTAGCCCAGGCTGACCTGGAATTTACTCTGTAATCTCAGGATGGCCTTGAACTCACAGTGATCCTCTTACCTCTGCCTTCCAAGTGCTGGGATTAAAGGCATGTGCCTGCCACCATGCCCCTGAGACAGATTTTCAACCCATACTGGTGGGCTTCAGCATGACGCTGTCTCTGGGTGCCTCCAGTGCTATAGGAACCACCCTTGACCAACCACCTCTCAGGGGACTTCTGAGACAAGCTTGACCAGCTATGATATCAACTACCAACAGTCTTGAGTCTCTTCAGAGACAATTAAACTCTCTCATGGGTGTGGTATTCCAAAACTGTAGAGCCTTAGACCTCATCACTGCTGAACATGGGGGGACTTGCATGGTCTTGGGAGAATAATTTTTTTGGTCAATGAATCAAACGTTGTTGAAAAAAAAAGTAAAACCTTTCAAAAAACTCCACAAGGAGCTACTTGACTGCTATAAACCTGACGACCCCACCACTTGGTTCTCTGAGCCCTTAATCACTTGGCTTCTCCCCTTCCTTGGCCCCCTCCTGGCTATAGGAAAACCCTGTTATTTGTGGCCCCCTGCCTTATCAAATTTCTCAGACAAGGCCAGGAGTGGTGGTGCATGCCTTTAATCCCAGCACTCCATAGGCAGAGGTAGGAGGAGCTCTGTGACTTTGAGGCCAGCTTGAGAATACATAGTAATTTCCATGTCAGACAACAAATAACTGATATTGCTAAGGTTACTACCAATCAGGTCCTCATGCACCATTTAGCTCTATCTAGACCTATGGTAAACTATAAAGATCTCACTCAATATGATGGCTCTGTCCCATTATAAAAACAAAGGGGGGGTGGAGAGATGGCTTAGTGGTTAAGGCGCTTGCCGGCGAAGCCAAAGGATCCCAGTTCGACTCTCCAGGCCCCATGCACAAGAGGGCGCATGCCATCTGGAGTTCATTTGTAGTGGTTGGATGCCCTGGTGCGCCCATTCTCTCTCTCTCTCTCTCTCTCTCTCTCTCTCTTTCTGCTCTTTCACTCAATTAAATAAATAAAAATATTAAAAAAAAAAACAAAAAAAGCCGGGCGTGGTGGCGCACGCCTTTAATCCCAGCACTTGGGAGGCAGAGGTAGGAGGATTGCCGAGAGTTTGAGGCCACCCTGAGACTACAAAGTGAATTCCAGGTCAGCCTGAGCCAGAGTGAGACCCTACCTCGAAAAACCAAAAAAAAAAAAAAAAAAAAAAAAAAAAACAAAGGGGGAGCTGTAGGGAATGGTTGAAGGCCCCTGGGCTACTGGAGGTTTAGGCAGGCCTGAGCTGTCAGGCATGACTAAGGGCCCTGAACCCCAGAGGGTGCAGTGAGCCTAGACCCCAACAATCTCGCCTTGAGACCAGCAGGAGTGAGGCCACTCCCTACCCCCAGTCCAGGGCACATGGACATACTGATAAGACTTAGGTTTGGCTTTTCCCAGAGCTTTGTGACCTTTTATTGCTTATGTCCCTCTATGTTAATGAGGTATCAACCAGCAGCCTTCGCACAGCCAATCCCCCTATGACCCGCACCCTATACCTTTTCCTGCCACTACTGAGACCATTTGACCCTTTCCCACTCATCCAAAGTTCCTACATGCTAATTAGTCATCAGCGGAACCCCTGTACTAACCAATCCCCTTATGACCCATACCTCTTCCCGCTCTCTCACAAACTTATAAACCAGTTCCCCTGACAATAAATGAGCTGCCCTCTGACACTCCCGGGTGTTTCTTCCTGTCACACTCATGGCTGCTCAAGACCCTGCTCCAAGTTGCCTGGACATCTCTGGGGAACTGCAGCCACAGGGACCCCAGGAACCACATCAGTGCCCACATAAGTCAGATGTACAGGGTGGTGCATTCATCTGGAGTTTTTTTGCAGTGGCTGAGGACCTGGTGCACTTATTCTCTTTCCCTTTCTCTCTCTGCCTCTCTACCTCTTTCTCTCTCTCTCTCTCAGATAAATAAAATATGTATTTTAAAAAATATTTTATTTTTATTTATTTATTTGAGAGAGAGATACAGAAACAGGCCGAGAGAGAGAGAGACAGAGAGAATGGGCACGCCAGGGCCTCCAGCCACGAACTCCAGCAAACGAACTCCAGATGCATATGCCTCCTTGTGCATCTGGCTTATGTGGGTCCTAGGGAATCGAGCCTCAAACTGGGGTCCTTAGGCTTCACAGGCAAGCACTTAACCGCTAAGCCATCTCTCCAGCCCCTAAAATATGTATTTTTAAAGATAACTTTCTTTTTATTTTATTTATTGAAAGAGAGACACACACACAGAAAGAGGCAGCTATATAGAGAGAATGGGTGCACCAGGGCCTTTAGCCGCTGCAAACAAACTCTACATGCATTTACCACCTGTGCATCTGGCTTACATGGGTCCTGGGGAATCAAACCTGGGTTCTTTGGCTTTGCAGACAAGTGCCTTAACTGCTAAGCCATCTCTCCAGTCTCCCCCCCCCAAATCTCTATATATTTTTTTAATTTGAGAGAGAGAGAATGGGCATGCCAGTGGCCTCTTAGCTGCTGTGAATGAACTCCAGATGCTTGTGTTACTTGTGCACATGTGCGACATTGCGCGCTTGCATCACTTTTCCATCTGGATAAACGTGGGACCTGGAGATTTGAATAGGTGTTCTCAGGCTTCTCAGGCAGGCACCTTAACCGCTAAGCCATCTCTCCAGCCCCCAAAAAATATATTTTAAAAAAGACAAAAATTGGGCTGGAGAGATGGCTTAGTGGTTAAGCGCTTGCCTGTGAAGCCTAAGGACCCTGGTTGGAGGCTCCATTCCCCAGCACCCACGTAAGCCAGATGCACAAGGGGGTGCATGCATCTGGAGTTTGTTTGCAGTGGCTGGAGGCCCTGGTGTGTCCATTCTCTCTCTCTCTGCCTCTTTCTCTGTGTGTTGCTCTCAAATAAAAAAAAAAATAAGTGCTCACTTTGGAAAGATACAGAGAAGATTAGTATGGCCCCTGCGCAAGGATGACACACAAACTCATGAAGCATTCCATATTTTTTGACGACTGGGATGACCCAAAAGGCAACATAGTGCTGAGAAGAAGGGACGGAGGAGTGCCCAGCACTGAAACATCTCTGTCACACCCTCCAAGTCTCAGGGCCCATTGCAGAAGAGGGGGCAGATAGAATGGAAGAGCCAAAGGAAGGGTATGACTTCTTCTTCTTCTTCTTTTTTTTTTTTTTTTTTTTTTTTTTGGTTTTTCGAGGTAGGGTCTCACTCTGGCCCAGGCTGACCTGGAATTCACTATGTAGTCTCAGGGTGGCCTCGAACTCACGGCAATCCTCCTACCTCTGCCTCCCTAGTGCTGGGATTAAAGGTGTGCACTACCACGCCCGGCGGGTATGACTTCTTACAATGCAACTGTCCAGAGAGAAATTGGCCTTGATATCCATGACCTTGCAGTGCCTAGCAATACCTTCACAAGACCCTTATAATAGAAGAAAAAGATGATATCAAATTAAAAGAGAGACTAATGGAGAGAGGGAGGGGATTTGAGTTCTAAAGAGGAATGGGGTGAGGGGAGGGAAATATCATGCATTTTTGTATGTAAGTATAGAAGTTGTCAATAAAAAATTAAAAATAAATAAATAAAATAAACAAAAAATAAATTAAAAGACAAAATTAGTATAGCCAGGTGTGGTAGCACATGCCTTTAATCCCAGCACTCAGGAGGCAGAGGTAGGAGGATCATCATGAGTTGGAGGTCACCCTGAGACTACATACTGAATTCCAGGTCAGCCTGGGTTAGAGTAACACCTTACATGAAAAACAAACACACAAACAAAAAAAGACAAAATTAGGATTGGAGCTGGGCGTGGTGGCACACGCCTTTAATCCCAGCACTCGGGAGGCAGAGGTAGGAGGATCGCCTTGAGTTCAAGGCCACCCTGAGACTACATAGTTAATTCCAGGTCAGCCTGGGCCAGAGTGAGACCCTACCTCGAAAAAACAAAACAAACAAACAAAAAAATTAGGGTTGAAGAGATGGCTTAGTGGCTAAGGTGTTTGCCTGCAAATCCTAAGGACACAGGTTCAATTACCCATTACCCACGTCAGCCAGATGCACAAGTAGGCACATGCATCTGGAGTTTGTTTGCAGTAGCTAGAAGTCCTGGTGTGCCCATTCTTTCTTTCTCTATCTGTCTCTTTCTCTCTCTGTATAATAAGATAAAATATTTTAAAAAGAAATAAAGACAAAATTAGTCAGGTGGGGCTGAAGAGATGGCTTAGTGGTTAAGGTGCTTGCTTGCAAAGCTGAAGGACCCAGGTTTGATTCCCCAGAACCCACATAAGCCAGATGTACAGGGTGGTACATGTGTCCAGAGTTCATTTTCAGTGGCTAGAGGACCTGGCATCCCCATTCTCTCTCTTTATCTGCCTTTCTTTTTCTCAAACAAATAAATAAAGTATTTTAAAAAAAATTAAGCTAGGTGTGGTGGCACACACCTTTAATCCCAGCACTCTGGAGGAAGAGGTAGGAAGATCACTGTGAGTTCAAGGCCAACCTGAGACTACATAGTTAATTCCAAGTCAGCCTGGGTGACAGTGAGACCCTATCTCAAAAAACAAAACAAAACAAAACACAACACCATGAACAAACAAACAAACAAAAAGAAAAATTTTGGATTTTTGAGGTAGTGTCTCACTCTAGCTCAGATTGACCTGGAATTCATCATGTAGTCTCAGGGTGGCCTTGAACTCTCAGTGATCGTCTTACCTCTGCTTCCTGAGTGCTGGGTCTAAAGGTGTGCATCACCATGCCCAGCCAAAAAGAAAAATGATCAGATGGATGAATCTGGAAAGGATTATACTTAGTAAGGTAACCCAGGTCCAGAAAGTCAAACATCACATGTTCTCTCTCATATGTGGATCCTAGCTACAAATGATTAGACTTCTATGTGAGTAGGAATAAAACTCAGTAGCAGAAGCCAGTAAGCTAGAAAGGGGATATAAAGGGAATAGAAAGGGAAGGAGGGGGGACTTAATAGGATGGTATTGTATTTATATAAGTAAAAGAACAGATTAATGGGGGTAAAAAGGCCTAAGTGAGGTCAGGGGAAGAGACTGAGTAAAGGAAAGGTGGAGGGAGGGCTAATCAAAATCTAAGAGGATATAAATAAGTCATATGGAAACCTACTTTTCTGGACAATGGAACACTCAGAAGCAATAGATTGTTACTAGAATTTTTTTAGTGCTAGGGTTGGGATACCTTCCAGTGAGTTGTTGGCCAGGGAGGGCACAGATACCCCCAAAACATTATAGGCCATTGTTGAGGCCATTGGTTTTCTACCAGGAATAAATGGTGAGACCCTATTGCTGAAGACACCACATACTTTGGCTGCAAGGTCACTGAGAAATCCTGCTGGAGCTGAGCTGAAAGCCTCCTCCATGTAGACCAGCTGACAGAAAGCTGGAAAAAGTTATGCTGCATGCAGTTCAGTGGGAGAGAGAGAAAACACTAGTGAAGATACTCAATAGTGGACACTGCAAGCCTTAAATTTGGCCAGCCAGGCCAAATGAGCCAATGGGTGCAATAGTGGCATGTCTGTTATGGGGAAACCAACCACTCTCTAGTTGGGCTGGAGGCCCACTCCATGGGAGGGAATCCCTGACATTGAAAACCTACAACAGAGGTAGTCATGAGCCCTAGGGGTGTAACACCTGCTGGTGTCTGGCTAAATGTATATACTCTGCTCACCAAACTGCCCAGTAGGCACTTCTCTTAATGTCCATACCCATATATTAATGCTACTATCACTTCTGGTTAGAGAAGCTTCTCTTTTCAGATGGTGGCGACCTTGGGATGACTCAGAAGGCACCATGGTGCTGAGAAGGGACAGAGGAGTGCTCAGCACTGAAACATCTCTAACGCACCTTCCAAGGCTCAGGGTTATTGTGGAAGAGGTGGAGGAAAGAATGTATGAGACAAAGAAAGGGTAGGACTCCTTACAATGTGCTCCTCCAGACACAAAATGGCCTGAATATCCATGACCTCACAGTGCCTGACACTAACTATACAAGACCATCATAATTAAAAGAGAGACTGATTGAGAGGGGGAGGGGATATGATGGAGAATGGAGTTTCAAAGAGGAAAGTGGGGAGGGAGGGAAGTACCATGGTATATTGTCTACAATTAAGGAAGTTGTCAATAAATAAATAAATAAATAAAAAGAAAAGTGATCAGAGCTTGATAGCACTTGCTTATACTTTGAGGTCAGGTCTTGCTGTAGCCCAGGCTGACCTGGAACTCTGTTGTTCTGGGCTAACCTAGAACTCAAAGAATCCTCATACCTTAGCCTCTGAAGTGCTGAGACTAAAGATGTGTGTCACCATTCCCTACTCTTCCTTCCCTCCCCACCTTTTTTTCTTTTTGGTTTTGTTTTGTTTTTGGTTTTTCAAGGTAGGGTTATGCTCTAGTCCAGGCTGACCTGGAATTCACTATGTAGTCTCAGGCTGGCCTCGAACTCACAGCGATCCTCCTACCTGTGCCTCCCGAGTGCTGGGATTACCCCTTCCTTAAAAACAACAACAACAAAAAAACTTTATTGACAACTTCCATAAATATAAACAATAATACCATGATCATAATCCCCTCTCACCACCTTCCCTTTTCCCCCTTCTGAATCTCTTTTTCATTGAATTCCTTCTTCTTTCCAACTAGTCTCTCCTCTATTTTGATGTCATCATTTTTCCCCTTCTATTATACATACAGGTCTTGTGTAGGTAGTGTAAGCCACTGAAGTTATGAATGCATGGCCACTTTGAGTCTGGAAGACTGTATTATAAGCAGTCTGCCCCTTCCTTTGTCACTTTCATTCTTAAGATTTTATTTTTTATTGATTTATTAGAGGGAGGGAGAGAGAGAGAGAGAGAGAGTGAGAATGGGCACGTAGGGACTCTAGCCACTGCAAATGAACTCCGGAAACATGTGCTGTCATGTGCATCTGGCTTATATGGGACCTGGAGAATCGGACCTGGGTCCTTTGGCTTCACAGGCATGTACTTTAACCGCTAAGCCATCTCTCCAGCCCCACTTTCATTCTTTCCACTACCTTTCCACAATGGTCCCTGAACTTTGGGGTGTGTGATGGAGATGTCTCAGTGCTGAATGCTCCACTGTCAATTCTCAGCACTTTGGTAGTTTTTGAGTGGCCAGTGGTCATTGCCATCTGAAGAGAGAAACCCTACCTGTAAAAAAACAAAACAAAACAAACAAACAAAAAAAAACCTCCAACAATAAGCTAGGTGTGGTGACACACCTTTAATCTCAGCACTGAGGAGGCAGATAGAAGCTGTGACTTTAAGGCCAGCCTGAAACTATATAGGGAATTCCAGGTCAGACTGGGCTATAGTGAGTGAGACCCTACAAAATAAATAAATAGATAGATAAAATAAATAAATAAATAAAAGTTCAAACATTATAAACATTATATACCTGGCAGGGGCTATCATGATCATAAAGGTGGTTTTCCCAGAGCAAGGCTTGTCCATTGCACTTTGGATATGCTGACCCCTATGACTTCCCCACATGTGGGAAACTCAACTGCATAATTTGTGGTAGTGGGAGGATTATATTTGTGCAAAAAAAAAAAAAAAAAAAAAAAAAACAAAAACTGAAATCCCAGCAATGGGGACGCAGAGGTAGGAGGATCATCGTGAGTTTGAGGCCACCCTGAGGCTACATAGAGCAAGACCATACCTCGAAAAACCAAAAACAGGGTGCAATAGTGGCATATCTACTCTTGGGGTAACCAACTGCTCCATAATTGGACTGAAGGCCCTCTCTATGGGAGGGAATACATACCTGGTACTGAAAAAACTAAGCAAAAGTCTATGGCAGGGGAGGTCATGAGCCTTAGGGGTATAAAGCCTGCTCTTGTCTGACTAAATGTATATATTATTCCCACCAAGCTGCCCTGAAAGCACTACACTTAATGTTCATATTCACATATTAACACTACATTTAATACCCATGCACTCTTGCTCTGTTTTGGAAGCTCTGTGCTCCCAAGGAAACACTAAACCCAGAAAGGGTTAGTGCCAAGTGTGGGCTCCAGGCCTCAGCCTCCGGCCCCCTAATTATGACGGCCTTGGTTGCCATGATTAGCCAACTCAGCTGCCAGCATTAAACAGCCATTTGGCAACCCCTGAAGCCCTGTCTTCAACAGAACAGCGCGACCCCAGCCCTGTACTCTGGCAAGCCAGAGCCACTCAAGCCACCCCTTGTCAGCACAGAGGCCAGGGTTCCCGGCCTGCTCAGGCGCCCTGACAGCAGAAGCCAGGCCAGCTGCACCGCGGGGCGACAGGCCTGTCACTGGACCGTGGGTGTGTGAGGCAGAGCATCTGTGTGGAAGAATCTTAGGATGGAAACAAGAGCCCAGCGTGGCCCCCACACACAGCCCTCCGAGTCTCAGCCCACACGCTGAGGGAAGCGGGAAGAGACAGCCACTGCCTCTTTCTTCCTTCCTTATTTTCATTGTGTGTGTGTGTGTGTGGACTTGCATGTATGTGCACGTGGAGGCCAGGGGTTAATGTTGGGTGTCTTCCTCAAACACTTTGGACCAAATGTTTAAAAAATATTGTATTTATTTATCTATCCATCTATTTATCTATCTATTTATTTGAGAATGGGTACCCCAGGGCCTCCAGCCACTGCAAACGAACTCCAGACACATGAGCCACTATGTGCATCTATCTGGCTTACATGGGTTCTTGAGGAATAAAACTCAGTAGCAGAAGATATTAAGCTAGAAAGGGGATATAAAAGGAATAGAAAGGGAGGAGGGGGTACTTAATAGGATGGTACTGTATATATGTAAGTAGAAGAAAAGATTAATGGGGGTGAAAAGGCCTAAGTGATCTCAGGGGAAGAGATTGAGTAAAGGAAAGGTAGAGGGATGGCTAATCCAAATCTAAGAGGATATGAATAAGTCATATGGAAACCTACTTTTCTGGACAATAGAACATTCAAAAGCAATAGCTTGTTACTAGAAAATTTTCAGTGCCAGGGATGGGGATACCTTCCAGTAAGTTGTTGGCCAGGGAGGTCACAGATACCCCCCCGCCAACATTATAGGCCATTGCTGAGGCCTTTGGTTTCCTACCAGGAATAGATGGTAAGACCCTGTTGCTGAAGACTACACATACTTGGGCTGCAAGGTCACTGAGAAATCCTGCTGGAGCTCAGCTGAAAGCTTCCTCAATGTGGACCAGCTAGCTGACAGAAAGCTGGAAAAAGCTGCCCTGCATGCAGTTCAATGGGAGAGAGAAAACACCAGTGAAGGTACTCAACAGTGAACACTGCAAGCCTTAAATTTGGCCAGCCATGCCAAATGAGCCAATGGGTGCAATAGTGGCTCTTTAATAGGACTGGAGGCCCACTCCATGGGAGGGAATATATCCCTGATACTGAAAACCTGCAACAGGGCTAGTCATGAGCCATAGGGGTGTAATGACTGCCAGTGTCTGGGTAAATGTATATACTATGCTCACCAAACTTCCAAGTAAGCACTTCTCTTGATGTTCATACCCATATATTAAAGCCACTCTCACTTTTGGTTAGAGAAGCATCTCTTTTCAGATGGTGTGACTTTGGGATAACTCAGAAGGCGCCATGCTGCTGAGAAGAAGGAACAGAGGAGTGCTCAACACTGAAACATCTCTAACACACCTTCCAAGGCTCAGGATCCATTGCCAAAGAGGGGGCAGAAAGAATGTAAAAGCGAAAGGAAGAGTAGGACTCCTTATAAAGTGCTCCTCCAGACAAGTTTCAAAATTTAAGATATTCTCAATAACCGATATTCTCTACCTTACAGTGTTATGAATAATGGCAATGGATAAATAAAATAATAATTTTAACTAGAAATTTTCAGTGCCTGGGATGAGATACCTTCCAATACCCAAGTTGTGGCCAAAGTCCCTGTAGCATCCAAAAATCCCAGGCTATTGCAAAGGCTCTTAGTTTCCCTTGAAAAACAATCACCCTTTGGGAAAACCAGCTTGCCTAAGAGCAAGGTCACTGAAAACAAGCTTGTGCTGAGCAGAAAACCTTCTCCCTGTAAAAAGTCACCAAAGATGTTTGGAAAAGCTGCACTGCATGCAGCGTATGAAGTGCATAGGAATCATCAGTGGTGAAAACAGTGAACACTGGAAACCAAGTTAATTCCAGACAGGCCAATGATGGAGGTGCAATAGTGTCCTGCCTGCTCTTGAAACAAAAAAAAAAAAAAAAAAAAAAAGTCCTCTGGATGTGAGGAACATGCTGTTACTGAAAAAGTGGGATGACCCAAAGGCAACATAGTGCTGAGAAGAAGGGATGGAGGAGTGCCCAGCACTGAAACACCTCTGTCACACCCTCCAAGGCTCAGGGACCATTGCAGAAGAGGGCGGATAGAATGGAAGAGCCAAAGGAAGGGTATGACTCCTTACAATGCAACTGCCCAGACAGAAATTGGCCTTGATATCCATGACCTTGCAGTGCCTAGCAATACCTTCACAAGACCCTCAAAATAGAAGAAAAAGATGATGACATCAAATTAAAAGAGAGACTAATGGAGAGGAGGATATGATGGCATGCATTTTTGTATGTAAGTATAGAAGTTGTCAATAAAAAATTAAAAATAAATAAATAAAATAAAAAAAATAAATTAAAAGACAAAATTAGTATAGCCAGGTGTGGTAGCACATGCCTTTAATCCCAGCACTCAGGAGGCAGAGGTAGGAGGATCATCATGAGTTGGAGGTCACCCTGAGACTACATACTGAATTCCAGGTCAGCCTGGGTTAGAAGTAACACCTACATGAAAACAAACACACAAACAAAAAAAAACAAAATTAGGATTGGAGCTGGGCGTGGTGGCACACGCCTTTAATCCCAGCACTCGGGAGGCAGAGGTAGGAGGATCGCCTTGAGTTCAAGGCCACCCTGAGACTACATAGTTAATTCCAGGTCAGCCTGGGCCAGAGTGAGACCCTACCTCGAAAAAAACAAAACAAACAAACAAAAAAAAATTAGGGTTGAAGAGATGGCTTAGTGGCTAAATCCTAAGGACACAGGTTCAATTACCCATTACCCACGTCAGCCAGATGCACAAGTAGGCACATGCATCTGGAGTTTGTTTGCAGTAGCTAGAAGTCCTGGTGTGCCCATTCTTTCTTTCTCTATCTGTCTCTTTCTCTCTCTGTATAATAAGATAAAATATTTTAAAAAGAAATAAAGACAAAATTAGTCAGGTGGGGCTGAAGAGATGGCTTAGTGGTTAAGGTGCTTGCTTGCAAAGCTGAAGGACCCAGGTTTGATTCCCCAGAACCCACATAAGCCAGATGTACAGGGTGGTACATGTGTCCAGAGTTCATTTTCAGTGGCTAGAGGACCTGGCATCCCCATTCTCTCTCTCTTTATCTGCCTTTCTTTTTCTCAAACAAATAAATAAAGTATTTTAAAAAAATTAAGCTAGGTGTGGTGGCACACACCTTTAATCCCAGCACTCTGGAGGAAGAGGTAGGAAGATCACTGTGAGTTCAAGGCCAACCTGAGACTACATAGTTAATTCCAAGTCAGCCTGGGTGACAGTGAGACCCTATCTCAAAAAAAAAAAAACAAAACAAAACACAACACCATGAACAAACAAACAAACAAACAAAAAGAAAAATTTTGGATTTTTGAGGTAGTGTCTCACTCTAGCTCAGATTGACCTGGAATTCATCATGTAGTCTCAGGGTGGCCTTGAACTCTCAGTGATCGTCTTACCTCTGCTTCCTGAGTGCTGGGTCTAAAGGTGTGCATCACCATGCCCAGCCAAAAGAAAAATGATCAGATGGATGAATCTGGAAAGGATTATACTTAGTAAGGTAACCCAGGTCCAGAAAGTCAAACATCACATGTTCTCTCTCATATGTGGATCCTAGCTACAAATGATTAGACTTCTATGTGAGTAGGAATAAAACTCAGTAGCAGAAGCCAGTAAGCTAGAAAGGGGATATAAAGGGAATAGAAAGGGAAGGAGGGGGACTTAATAGGATGGTATTGTATTTATATAAGTAAAAGAACAGATTAATGGGGGTAAAAGGCCTAAGTGAGGTCAGGGAAGAGACTGAGTAAAGGAAAGGTGGAGGGAGGGCTAATCAAAATCTAAGAGGATATAAATAAGTCATATGGAAACCTACTTTTCTGGACAATGGAACACTCAGAAGCAATAGATTGTTACTAGAATTTTTTTAGTGCTAGGGTTGGGATACCTTCCAGTGAGTTGTTGGCCAGGAGGGCACAGATACCCCCAAAACATTATAGGCCATTGTTGAGGCCATTGGTTTTCTACCAGGAATAAATGGTGAGACCCTATTGCTGAAGACACCACATACTTTGGCTGCAAGGTCACTGAGAAATCCTGCTGGAGCTGAGCTGAAAGCCTCCTCCATGTAGACCAGCTGACAGAAAGCTGGAAAAAGCTATGCTGCATGCAGTTCAGTGGGAGAGAGAGAAAACACTAGTGAAGATACTCAATAGTGGACACTGCAAGCCTTAAATTTGGCCAGCCAGGCCAAATGAGCCAATGGGTGCAATAGTGGCATGTCTGTTATGGGGGAAACCAACCACTCTCTAGTTGGGCTGGAGGCCCACTCCATGGGAGGGAATCCCTGACATTGAAAACCTACAACAGAGGTAGTCATGAGCCCTAGGGGTGTAACACCTGCTGGTGTCTGGCTAAATGTATATACTCTGCTCACCAAACTGCCCAGTAGGCACTTCTCTTAATGTCCATACCCATATATTAATGCTACTATCACTTCTGGTTAGAGAAGCTTCTCTTTTCAGATGGTGGCGACCTTGGGATGACTCAGAAGGCACCATGGTGCTGAGAAGGGACAGAGGAGTGCTCAGCACTGAAACATCTCTAACGCACCTTCCAAGGCTCAGGGTTATTGTGGAAGAGGTGGAGGAAAGAATGTATGAGACAAAGAAAGGGTAGGACTCCTTACAATGTGCTCCTCCAGACACAAAATGGCCTGAATATCCATGACCTCACAGTGCCTGACACTAACTATACAAGACCATCATAATTAAAAGAGAGACTGATTGAGAGGGGGAGGGGATATGATGGAGAATGGAGTTTCAAAGAGGAAAGTGGGGGGAGGGAGGGAAGTACCATGGTATATTGTCTACAATTAAGGAAGTTGTCAATAAATAAATAAATAAATAAAAAGAAAAGTGATCAGAGCTTGATAGCACTTGCTTATACTTTGAGGTCAGGTCTTGCTGTAGCCCAGGCTGACCTGGAACTCTGTTGTTCTGGGCTAACCTAGAACTCAAAGAATCCTCATACCTTAGCCTCTGAAGTGCTGAGACTAAAGATGTGTGTCACCATTCCCTACTCTTCCTTCCCTCCCCCCACCTTTTTTTCTTTTTGGTTTTGTTTTGTTTTTGGTTTTTCAAGGTAGGGTTATGCTCTAGTCCAGGCTGACCTGGAATTCACTATGTAGTCTCAGGCTGGCCTCGAACTCACAGCGATCCTCCTACCTGTGCCTCCCGAGTGCTGGGATTACCCCTTCCCTTAAAAACAACAACAACAAAAAAAACTTTATTGACAACTTCCATAAATATAAACAATAATACCATGATCATAATCCCCTCTCACCACCTTCCCTTTTCCCCCTTCTGAATCTCTTTTTCATTGAATTCCTTCTTCTTTCCAACTAGTCTCTCCTCTATTTTGATGTCATCATTTTTCCCCTTCTATTATACATACAGGTCTTGTGTAGGTAGTGTAAGCCACTGAAGTTATGAATGCATGGCCACTTTGAGTCTGGAAGACTGTATTATAAGCAGTCTGCCCCTTCCTTTGTCACTTTCATTCTTAAGATTTTATTTTTTATTGATTTATTAGAGGGAGGGAGAGAGAGAGAGAGAGAGAGAGAGAATGGGCATGTAGGGACTCTAGCCACTGCAAATGAACTCCAGAAACATGTGCTGTCATGTGCATCTGGCTTATATGGGACCTGGAGAATCGGACCTGGGTCCTTTGGCTTCACAGGCATGTACTTTAACCGCTAAGCCATCTCTCCAGCCCCACTTTCATTCTTTCCACTACCTTTCCACAATGGTCCCTGAACTTTGGGGTGTGTGATGGAGATGTCTCAGTGCTGAATGCTCCACTGTCAATTCTCAGCACTTTGGTAGTTTTTGAGTGGCCAGTGGTCATTGCCATCTGAAGAGAGAAACCCTACCTGTAAAAAAACAAAACAAAACAAACAAACAAAAAAACCTCCAACAATAAGCTAGGTGTGGTGACACACCTTTAATCTCAGCACTGAGGAGGCAGATAGAAGCTGTGACTTTAAGGCCAGCCTGAAACTATATAGGGAATTCCAGGTCAGACTGGGCTATAGTGAGTGAGACCCTACAAAATAAATAAATAGATAGATAAAATAAATAAATAAATAAAAGTTCAAACATTATAAACATTATATACCTGGCAGGGGAGCTATCATGATCATAAAGGTGGTTTTCCCAGAGCAAGGCTTGTCCATTGCACTTTGGATATGCTGACCCCTATGACTTCCCCACATGTGGGAAACTCAACTGCATAATTTGTGGTAGTGGGAGGATTATATTTGTGCAAAAAAAAAAAAAAAAAACAAAAACTGAAATCCCAGCAATGGGGACGCAGAGGTAGGAGGATCATCGTGAGTTTGAGGCCACCCTGAGGCTACATAGAGCAAGACCATACCTCGGAAAACCAAAAACAGGGTGCAATAGTGGCATATCTACTCTTGGGGTAACCAACTGCTCCATAATTGGACTGAAGGCCCTCTCTATGGGAGGGAATACATACCTGGTACTGAAAAAACTAAGCAAAAGTCTATGGCAGGGGAGGTCATGAGCCTTAGGGGTATAAAGCCTGCTCTTGTCTGACTAAATGTATATATTATTCCCACCAAGCTGCCCTGAAAGCACTACACTTAATGTTCATATTCACATATTAACACTACTCTCACTTCTGGTTAGAGAAGCTTCTCTTTTCAGAAGGCGATGACCACTGGGATGACCCAAACGGCAACATAGTGCTGAGAAGAAGGGATGGAGGAGTGCCCAGCACTGAAACATCTCTGTCACACCCTCCAAGGCTCAGGGACCATTGTGGAAGAGGGGCGGATAGAATGGAAGAGCCAAAGGAAGGGTATGACCTCTTACAATGCAACTGCCCAGACAGAAATTGGCCTTGATATCCATGACCTTGCAGTGCCTAGCAATACCTTCGCAAGACCCTCAAAATAGAAGAAAAAGATGATGACATCAAATTAAAAGAGAGACTAATGGAGAGAGGGAGGGGATATGATGGAGATTGGAGTTCTAAAGTGGAATGGGGGAGGGGGGAAATATCATGTGTTTTTTGTATGTAAGTATAGAAGTTGTCAACAAAAAAATAATAATTAAAAAAAAAAGAAAAACCAAAAACAAACAAATAAAACAAAACAAAAAACCCCAGCAACAACAAAAAACCCAAAATAATCTCCAACACTGGGCTGCAAATCCTAATGACCCCGATTCATGTAAAGCCAGATGCACAAAGTGGCACATTCATCTGGAGTCCATTTGCAGTGGTAGAGTACTCTCTCTCTCTCCTTGCACATAAAAAAAAAATTGGGGACTGGAGAGATGGCTTAACAGTTAAGGGCTTGCCTGCAAAGCCTGAGGACCCAGGTTGGATCTCTCTCTAGATCTCATCTAAACCAGGCAAGTGCACTAGGTGGCACAAGTGTCTGGAGTTCGATTGCAGTGTTGTGGTGGCGCACACCTTTAATCCCAGCACTCAGGAGGCAGAGGTAGGAGGACTGCTGTGAGTTCAAGGCCACCCTGAGACTACATAGTGAACTCCAGGTCAGCCTGGGCTAAAGTGAGACCCTATCTTGAAAAACCAAACCAAACCAAACAAAACAAAACAACAACAACAACAAAAACAAACAAAACTCTAACACCAGAGGGCTGGGGATTTGGCTCAGTGGTACAGTGTTTATTTATTATATGTGCGAGGCACTAGGTTTGATCGCTGGTACCATCACCGCCACAATAAAACCACACACACACACACACACACACAAATATAGATGGGGAAACAAAGGTGAATAGGGTGGTGTGCATGCTTTTAGTCTCAGCACTGGGGAGGCTGAGGTAGGATTGCTGTGAGTTCAAGGCCACCCTGGGTTAGAATAAAATCCTGGGAAAAAACAAAAAATAAAAACAAACAGTAGCCAGGCGTGGTGGTGCATGCCTTTAATCCCAGCACTTGGGAGGCAGAGGTAGGAGGATCACCGAGAGTTCGAGGCCACCCTGAGACTACATAGTTAATTCCAGGTCAGCCTGGACCAGAGTGAGACCCTACCTCGAAAAACAAACAAACAAACAACAACAACAACAACAAAAACCAAACAGATAAATAAACAAAAAATCTGGCAGGTTCCCTTTTCAGAGAGAGGCTGTCTCAGGGAAATGAAGCAGAATATCAATAGAGGGGGCTGGAGAGATGACTAAATGGTTACAGACACTTGCTTTTTTTTTTTTCAAGGTAGGGTGTTGGTCTAGTCCAGGCTAACCTGGAATTTACAATGTAGTCTCAGGGTGGCCTCAAACTCATGGTGTTCCTCCTATCTCTGTCTTCGGAATGCTAGAATGCCCAGCTTGATACACTTTTTTTTTTTTTTTTTTTTTTTTTTTAGGGTCTCACTCTAGCTCAGGCTGACCTGGAATTCACTCTGTAGTCTCAGGGCGGTCTTGAACTCATGGCGATCCTCCTCCCTCTGTCTCCCAAGTGCTAGGTTTAAAGGCATGTACCCGGCTTGCACTTGCTTTTAAGTGTGATGGCTAAGGTTAGATTCTCCAGTACCCAGGTTGCCCTGGAACTCACTCTGTAGCCTCCTGAGTGCTAGGAGGAAAGGCATGCTCCACCACCAGGCTTCTGGGATTTTTTGTTGTTGTTGTTGTTGTTTTCCAGGGTAGGGCCTCACTCTAGCCCAGGCTGACCTGGAATTCACTATGTAGTCTCAGGCTGGCCTTGAACCTTCCACGTCTGCCTCCCGAGTGCTGGGAGTACAGGTGTGCACCACCACACCCAGCTGGAATTTTCTTGACCAAGCAAGGACTAGAGGACTGCCCATCTGTTAGTTCAAGAGTCCCCCAAGCAGGTCTCCTTCTCCAGGGCCACTGCCAGACTGATTATTTAATGATGTGGATCCTGCAGTCAGCAGGGTATCCTGCCCCTTGGGCTTTGATTACCTTGGCCAGTCTTTGAAAGCAGACAGCCTGTCTCTACCACCACCTACCAGTCTCAGAGGACAGTCCCCTCAGAGCCTGAAAATTTGTTGACCCTCTGTTACTTACAGAGTTTCAAGGCTTTGCTGGGAAGGTCCACTTAGGGGTGGTCAGGCAGGTTCAAGCACTGAAGCCTGTGAATTCCTTTCTCTGCAGTTAAATATAGGAATTTCTGGCATCCTAACTGTTTTGGCACCAATAGCAATGACAGAGACACTGGGCTGCCTGAGCTGGCCATGTTTCTGTTCTTCCACCATGTCAGAATTTATTAAATAACAATACACTTACAGTTCTACCAGTTTCATTGGATGAAGTTTCCCAAGTAGTCACAATTTTTCTAGATAGTGTGGCATTGGCAAATACAGTTAATTTTTTTTTTTTTTTTTTTAGTTTTGGTTTTTCGAGGTAGGGTTTTGCTTTATCCCAGGCTGACCTGGCATTCACTATGTAGTCTCAGGGTGGCCTTGAACTCATTACAATCCTCCTACCTCTGCCTCCCAAGTGCTGGGATTAAAGGAGTCAGCCACCATGCCCTGTTCAAATACAGGTGTTTACAGTTTTTTTTTTTTTTTTTTTTTTTTTTTTTTCGAGGTAGGGTTTCACTCTAGCCCAGGCTGACCTGTAATTCACTATGTAGTCTCAGGGTGGCCTTGAACTACAGTTTTTTTTTTTTTTTTTTTTAATATTTTATTATTTATTTGAGAGAGATGCAGATATAGGCAGGTAGAGAGAGAGAGAGAGAATGGGCGCACCAGGGACTCTAGCCACTGCAAACGACTTCCAGATGGAACTCCAGACGCATGTGCCCCCTTGTGCATCTGGCTAATGTGGGTCCTGGAGAATCGAGCCTCGAATCGGGGTCTTTAGGCTTCACAGGCAAGTGTTTAACCGCTAAGCCATCTCTCCAGCCACCCCCGCCCCCTTTTCTTGCTTTTGTTTTTCTTTTGTTTTTCAAGGTAGGGTCTTGCTCTAGCCCATAGCTGACCTAGAATTCACTGGTAGGCTCAGGGTGGCCCCAAACTTTTTTTTTTTTTATTTATTTAGGAGACAGAGAAGGAGAGAGAGAGAAAGAGAGATAGAGAGATATTTATGGGGATGCCAGGGCCTCTGGCCATTGCAAATGAACTCCAGACACATGTACCACATTGTGCATCTGGCTTTACATGGATACTGGGGAACTGAACTCAGGTCTGCAGGATTTGCAAGCAAGTACCTTTTAACCACTGAGCCATTTCTCCAGCCCACATATGTAGTTTAAAAAATGGCTAAATTGAGCCGGGCGTGGTGGCGCATGCCTTTAATCCCAGCACTTGGGAGGCAGAGGTAGGAGGATCACCATGAGTTTGAGGCCACCTTGAGACTACACGGTGAATTCCTGGTCAGGTAGGGTGAAACCCTACCTCGAAAAACAACAACAACAACAACAACAAAAGGAATGGCTACATTGGGCTCTGTGGTGCATGCCTTTAATCCCTACCTTGAAAAGCCAAAAATAAAAACAAATAAATAAAATAAAAAATAAAACTACATTTACTTATTTATTTAAAAAAAGTTATAGAGGCTTCAGAGTTCGAAAGAGGTCTTGGTGAAGAGATTGGCAGTGATCTGATACAAATGCAAATAATCACTGCAGGTGGCACATAAGATACTAAAAAAAAGAAAGTTGGGAGAGTAGCTGCAGGCGATGGGCAGGCCTGGGTGTGGACGGAAGGACTAGTTTGGGTGGACTAGAGAATGGCCTGCAATTGGAGATAGCACTGGGGATCTTACTGAGCTGAAGCCCCAGGGGACAATCTGGAATTCCATGCCCTTGAGGCAAGCACTGGTCAGATGACAATTTGGTCTCCCACTGTCACCATAGCCACCATAATAGTGTTAGGTGTTTCTATGTGATCCAGGTGAGGGGCTGCATCCTTCACTGGTCTGATGTATTTGATAAATTTACAGGCTTGGCTTTTCTGATATGGTTTGAATTATGCCCATGTGTTCCTGATCTGCTTTGATAGGTTTATGGGTAGAAACTATTTTACTTGCATAAATTTTTTTTTTTAGATAAATCTTCCACTGCTAGCATTTTAATTTTTTTTGAGAACTTCGATAATTGTAGACAATAACCCATGATAATTCCCTCCCCCCACTTTCCGCTTTGAAACTCCACTCTCCATCATATCCCCTCCCCCTCTCAATCAGTCTCTCTTTTCAGTTTAATGTCATGATCTTTTCCTCCTATTATGGTGGTCTTGTGTAGGTAGTGTCAGGTACTGTGAGGTCATGGATATCCAGGCCATTTTGTGTCTGGAGGAGCATGTTGTAAGGTGTCCTACCCTTCCTTTGGCTCTTACATTCTTTCTTTTTTAAATTTTTATTTATTTATTTATTATTTTTTTATCGACAACTTCTTTAATTGTAGACAATATCCCATGGTACTTCCCTCCCTCCCCCCACTTTCCCCTTTGAAACTCCACTTTCCATCATATCCCCTCCCCCTCTCAATCAGTCTCTCTTTTATTTTGATGTCATCATCTTTTCCTCCTATTATGATGGTCTTGTGTAGGTAGTGTCAGGCACTGTGAGGTCATGGATATCCAGGCCATTTTGTGTCTGGAGGAGCACATTGTAAGGAGTCCTACTCTTCCTTTGGCATAAATAAGTTATTTATCAGTCTGTGCCTCATGGTTGGTGTGGGACAGGTGCTAGTGTCTGTGCTCAAATAAAACAGTTATCCTGCCTCTGCACCGGTACTCAACATGGAGCCCAATGCTGCTGGTGACATGAAGTCCCAGGGCAAGGCACAGCTTGAAGCCTCTGTTCCACACAGTATTGGTTCACTTAGAACAGGGCATAGCCTCCACACTAGGTAAGCACTCAGCCATTATGCTACATCATCAGCCTTTTTTTTCAAGGTAGGATCTCCATCTAGCCTAGGCTGACCTGGAACTCACCCTGTAGTCCCAGACTGGCCTCGAATTCATGGCAAGATCCTCCTACCAAGTACTGGGATTAAAGGTGTGCCACCACGCTCAGCTAACTTTAAAAAAAATTATTTTTATTTATTTATTTGAGAAAGAGATATAGAAATAGGCAGGTAGAGAGAGAGAGAGAGAATGGGCATGCCAGGACTCCAGCCACTGCAAACGAACGCCAGATGCGTGCGCCCCCTCGTGGGTTCTGGGGAATCGAACCTGAGTCCTTGGCTTTGCAGGCAAGTACCTTAACCGCTAAGCCATCTCTCCAGCCCTTTAAAAATATTTTATTCATTTATTGGAGAGAGAGAGAGAGAGAGACGGAGAATGGGCACTCTAGCCGTTGCAAAGTAACTCCAGACATATGTGCCACCTTGTGCATCTGATTTACATGGGGACTGGGGAAGCAAACCTAGGTCCTTGGGCTTCACAGGCAAGTACTTTAACCACTAAGCCATCTCTCCAGCCCCTTATTTATTTATTGTTTTATTTTGCTGGGCACTTGGGAGAATTGCCATGAGTTTGAGGCCAACCTAGGGTACAGACCGAGTTCCAGGTCAGCCTGGGCTAGAGGCTCTGCCTTGAACAAATAGAATTATTTCTACTCACTGAGCACATTATCAAATATAGTACCTCTCACTCACTGAAGTGGGGCTGTTGGGCTGGAGAAATGGCTTGGTGGTTAAAGGTGCTTGTTTGCAAAGTCTGATGGCCTGGGTTCAAATTCCCTGTACCCATGGAAAGCCAGATGCACAAAGTGGCGCATGAATCTGGAATTCTTTTTTTTTTTTTTTTTTTAAAGTTTTTTTATTATTATTGGAGAGAGACACAGAGAGAGAGAGAGCGAGGGAGAGGAAGACAGAGACATGGGCACGCCAGCAGCCTCTCAGCCACTGGGAACGAAATACAGATGTGTGCGCCCCTTGTGGTCAAGTGTGGCGTTGCGCCCTTGCATCACTTCGCATCTGGCTAAACGTGGGACCTGGAGATTGGAACCGCTGGAGATTGGAACCAGCATTCTTAGGCTTAGGAGGCAGGCACCTTAACCGCTAAGCCATCTCTCCAGCCCTGGAATTCTTTTTTATTTATTTTTTTCATCTGGAGTTCTTTTGCACTAGCAAGAAACCCTGGTACACCCATAATTCTCTCTCCCCCTTCCTCTTTTTCTCCCTCCCCCTCTGCTTGCAAATAAATAATAAATAAAATAAAAAAGTAGCTGTTATTAAGGATGGTGGGCTCAGGACCCAGGCTGGAGAAGGAGTTGGTCTCAAGGTTTGTGTGTCTGGGAGGGCAAAAGTGATGGCTCTCTAGCTCTTTCTTTCTTTCTTTCTTTCTTTCTTTCTTTCTTTCTTTCTTTCTTTCTTTTTGGTTTTCGAAGTAGGATCTCACTCTAGGTCAGGCTCACCTGGATCTCATTCTGTAGTCTCAGGATGGCCTCAAACTCATGGCCATCCTCCTACCTCTGCCTCCCAAGTGCTGGGATTAAAGGTGTGCGCCACCAGGCCCAGCTCTCCAGTCCTTTCTTATGGCTACCTGTCAGGCCTTATGGGAGCCTATGGTACTCTTGTGTGACAGGTTGACTGTTAAGAATCCCAGAGGGAGCACTAAGGTGGAGTCTGTATCAGGAGGTGATATGCTTGCCTGCTCCGCTCTAAGTTTCTCTGAAAACATTTGGCAGTCTCCCCTTCATCTGTGCATAGGCACTATGGCTCTTGGGGCTACCTGTCCGGCACACTTCATATGGCCTATAAACATCCCTGTGATGGAAGTGCTAGGCTGGGGAATAAATATCCCTGGTCCCCTCCTTTACCAGGAGGTGGCTGTGGAGAGGGTTCTTCTCTGGAGCTGGCTCTTGGCCTGTCTTAGAAACTGTGAACTCAGCTGCCTTGCAGAGACTGAGCCTGTCACAGGGTCCTAAGGCTTCAGTGGGGCACTTAAATTATGGGAGGGTCCTGCTCCTTCCTCCTCCTGGCTAGGTTGCACCTAGACCTACCCTCTCACCCGGAAGTGAGCAACAGAGAGGACAAAGGTCTGGTTGGTGTGGGTCTGGGCTGGGCCAGTTCCAGGTACTGAGGCCGGATAACTGCCTGCAGGGGTAGTTTCCTTTTCAAAACCATCTGCTGTCACAGAGCAGACCTGGGGAGGGCCATCTGTTTTCCATTGTCCCTGGGTCTGTGTCCACTCCAGCCAGGACCTCTCTGCTCAGTGGGTCCACAGGGGTAATGCTGTACCTCTACTTTCACAGTCAGGAGGCAAGAGGCAAAGGGCCCTAGCTGGGCTCAGCGGGGTTGGACCCTAGACAGACTGCAGTCACGTGGGCAAGGGTGGACAGTCTCTCATCAGGTCCCAGTTTCCCCATTTGTAAAGAAAGATGGGATCTGGATCAGTGTGTTTCCCTGTTTCAGCTCAGAGGCTTTCAAGCACTGGCCCTGCCCCAGTAGCCTGGGGAGGGAGGTCGGTCCCATGGCCAGGCCCCTGGGTTACCGTGGATTTCCTTTGGTGCCGCCCAAGGCCCAGAGAGTCTGCGGAGGGTCGTCCTGGTATCCAGCTTCTTTTCCCGCCCTCTGCATGGGACCGGCCTGCCTTGGCCCGGTGTAGCTCTCACAAGCCGGGTGTACCTCTGGGATAGTGCCTGAGGGCGGCTCGGTGACGCCGGGCACGGGCCCGCCCTCCGCAGTGACCGCCCCCACATTTCCGGGTATTCGCTACCCCTGGCGATAACAGAGGCGCAGCGCTGGCACGTTCGGCCCCTCGCCCTCGCCACGGACACCGGGGGGCGCGAACCCGTGGCTCCGCCTGCACGTTCACCGCCCCCAAGTCTTTGCATCGCGGGAGCGCGCACGCCGTCTCGTACCGCCCGTCGCCGCGCTCGAGGTTCAGCGTGCGCGCCGGTGCGTGCGTCGTGCGTGCGCGCGCGCGGCCAGAGAGCGGCGCTCGGGGCCCGAGGCGGCTCCGCGCTCCAGGGCTCCTCGGCTAGACGTCCACCGCCTGCGCCCGCTCTGCTCCGGCCCGCCGCCGAGGCCGCTCCCGGGCGTCAAGATGCCGGCCGTGTCCAAGGGGGACGGGATGCGGGGCCTGGCGGTGTTCATCTCCGACATCCGCAACTGTGAGTGTCTGGCTCCGGCGGGCCTGGGCGGGGGCGCGGCCAGGGGCCACAGGTGCTGGCCGGGGCCTTGGGGTGCGGGCGCGCGGGCCGAGTGCAGACTGGCAATGAGGGTTGAGCCGGGGTGCGAGGATGCAGATCCGGATGGTGGGGCGAGGGTCTGGTGTTCAGATCCTGCCGTAGGGCGGGGGTCTCAGGAGGGTTCTCAGGCTCTGGAGTGCAGGACGAGGGTCCAGGGGGTGCAGATCTGGAGATGGGCTGGTGGCCTGATACGAGGACCTAGGTTGGGGTGCAGGGCGAGGGTCCTTGGGTGCAGATCCTGCCAAGGGGCGCGGGTGCAGTGTGTGAGCGCTGGTCGGAGTGCAGGGCGGGTTTCTGGGGAGGTGCGTTTGTGGCAGTGGGATTGGGGTGGGAGTTGGGGTGCGGGGCAGAGATCTGGGGGTGCGGACCCGTGGTGGAGTAAATGCAGGCATCGGGTTGCGAGATTGGGGTTTGCTCATGAGGGTTCAGACTGAAGTGCAGGGTGAAGAGGTGTCTGAGGTATAGGGGTGGCGAAGGGAGTGCAGGGCCGAGGGTCTGTGGGGTCTACGGCACGGTTGAGGGGCTTCCGGCCTAGGACGCCCCTCCCCAGCATGATGTCATCTCGGTCTTTCTAGTAATGGAGCATTTAACCCAGTCTTTTCCAAAACAGCGTGGATTTTCTTTTTGGGAGGGGAATCCGGGCTCCGTGCGTCTAGGCAGAGGGCTTGTGACCCGGTTCTGGCGGCTTCTTATACGCTGATTAGATCTCACCCGCTGCGATTAAAGTGACTCATTCCCCCAGGGAACCGGCAGCAGCCGGGTGTGGATGCTGGAAGCAGCTTTTGCTCCTTCTGGATTGGGCCCTCCAGCCAGAGTCTCTTGGGTGGAAAAAAGCCACCCAAAGTGAAATGGGTCAGGAAGGTTAAAGGTCAGGCAGGACTGGTGCCTAGGACTTTGGCATGCAGAAACTCCAGTGGGTTATCAGACACATCCCCTTACTTATGCGAAGAGAAGAAAAGCCACTTTCCTGCTGGTAGTTTATTATTATTTTTTTCTTGTTATCCAGCAAATAACAGACTCCATGTTTTTGTTACTTTAGGATTAATGTATGTCTCCGGGAGTTTTGCTCTGTGCTATCATTCTAACCCTTCCCTTTACACTCTCCATTCCTCAAGACTGGGTGGAAGACCCCAGCCAGCCTGGGACTACAGGACTTGTGTAAGGTAGAAGACATCCCTCCCTCCCTGCTCTGCAGAAACACAGGCACTCTTGGGTCCAGGCACTCTTGGGTCAGGCTTAGCCAAATTTCCAGATAATAGCATTCATGGACTTGATGCATTTTGTGAAGAGGACCCTGGGGATGAAGGTTTAGCACCCTTAGATTGGATTGGCTGTGATGTCTGTCCTTAACTTTGTTTGTTTGTTTGTTTGTTTATTTATTAACAACAGACAGAGAGAAAGAGGCAGAGAGAGAGATAGAGAGAGAATGGGTGCACCAGGGCCTCCAGCTACCGCAAACAAACTCCAACTCCAGATGCATGTGTCACCTTGTGCATCTGGCTTACGTAGGTACTGGGGAACTGAGTCACGAACCAGGGTCCTTAGGCTTCACAGGCAAGCTTAACCACTAAGCCATCTCTCCAGCCCCTGTCCTTGCCTTTTTTTTTTTTTTTTTTTTTTTTTAAGAGGATTGCTTTGGACAGGGCATAGCAAGTGAAAGCCATTTTTCGACACAACTAGTCACCACTTGTTAGATGTGTGGCTTGCATTTGATCAAAAGGGACACATGGTGAGTACTTGGTCAATACTTGTTGGCTCACCATAAAGCAAGCCTCCTCCACTGCTGACCTTTGGGGACAGATGATGATTTGTTGAGGAGATTTCCTGTGCCTTGGTGGTTAGCAGCACCAGTTGCCTCATTTGTGACTGTCATGAAGTGTCTCCTGGGGGCAGAGTTTTCTCTGGTTAAGAACCACTCGTAAGGATAGAGCACTAGACGACACTCCCCCCCTTTTAGAGTGTGTGTGTGTGTGTGTATGTGTGCGTGCGCGTGCATGCATGTGTGACATATGCATGTGTGTGTCCAGAAGTTTGCGCTCATGCACATGTTTCCAGGCCAGAGGAAGACTGGGTGCCTTTGTCTATTGCTTTTCCAGCTAATTTCCTTGAGACAGTCTCTCACTAAACATGGAGTGCCCATTTTATGGTTAGACTGACTAACCAGGGAGCCCCAGTGATCCACCTGGCTCCACCCCCCTCCCCCCCATGTAAGGGTCTCACTGTAGTCCAGGCTGACCTGGAATTCATTATGTAGTCTCAGGGTGGCTTCAAACTCACAGCAATCCTCTGACCTCTGCCTCCCGAGTGCTGGGATTAAAGGCATGCCTCACCATGCCCAGCTCTTATTTATTTATTTATGTTTTATTTTTTTGAGGTAGGGTCTTACTGTAGCCCAGGCTGACCTAAAACTCCTTATGTAGTCTCAGGGTGGCCTCGAACTCACAGCGATCCTCCTACCTCTGCCACCCAAGTGCTGGGATTAAAGGTGTGCGCCACCACGCCCAGCTCTTTTTTTTTTTAACCTGAGTTTTTTTTTTTAAGATTTTATTTTTATTTATTTATTTATTAGAGACAAAGAGGGAGAGAGTGAGAAAGAACGAGAATGGGCACGCCAGGGCCTCTAGCCACAGCAAAAGAACACCAGACTCATGCGCCCCCTTGTGCATCTGGCTTATGTGGGACCTGGAGAGTTGAACTGGGGTCCTTAGGCTTCTCAGGCATGCGCCTTAACCACTAAGCCATCTCTCCAGCCCCACACCCCTTTTTTTTCAGAGATGCAGACAGTGTTGGAAATTTAGAGGCATCAAAACACACTGAGGGATGCCAGCAGGGTCCAAGTCCTTAGAGTAGCTGTGTGCCCTCTCTTGGGGGTGTTGATCACAAACAGCATGTGAGGGGACATGGTAACACCAAGATGCCTGACACCAGTGGGGGGAGGGGACAGTTTGGTTTTTTTTTCCCCCAAGGTAGGGTCTCACTCTAGCCCAGGCTGACCTGGAATTCACTCTGTAGTCTCAGGGTGGCCTCGAACTCATGGCGATCCTCCTACCTCTGCCTCCTGAGTGCTAGGATTAAAGGCGTGTACCACCATGCCAGGCTCTATTTTTTTTTTCTCTTTTTTACATGGGTGCTGTGGGTCGAACTCAGTTCCTCCTGCTTGTGGACTTGTGGAGAGCCATCTCCCCAGCCCCTGGCCCCTTAGCTTTGTGCTCATTATTTTCCCATGAGAGAGTGAATGGTGGCAGAACTCATGCTCTGTGGAGAGAGCACCCTGGGCCAGCCCCTAATGTACTGCACCCTGGCTCTGCTACCAGCCCTCATGGCTGGAAAGTCACCAGCCTCTGACCCTTGGTGTCAAGCAGTGGTGTGGGAGCTGGAATGTTATTGAAGCCTGTTTGAGCTGTGCCTCAGCAGTACCCTCTACCTAAAGCTTCCCCTTAAGGTCAGCCTAGCACTGAGGGGGGGAGGAGGGATAAGGGAACCTGGAAGCTCAGAAGCTCTGCAATGTGCCTGAACTTCAGTTAGTAGTTCGCCTCTTACCTCAATCAGCCACCAACTCTGCTCTCTGGGTTGAGAAGGAATCCACACGTTGCTGTGCTGCTTGCGCTTAGACCTATAGCTTTTCGGCTCAGACTAGTTTAGTCTCATAAAATTGACTTCCTGACAGACCGCAGCCAGGGCCAGTGTATTTGATAATGTGAGTTCAGCATGTGGGAGTCTGTAAACTCTCTCTCTTTATTTTTATTTTATTTTGTTTTTTTGAGGTAGGGTTTCGCTGTACAGGCTGACCTGGAATTCACACTGTATTCTCAGGATGGCCTTGAACTCATGGCAATTCTCCTATCTTTGCCTCCTGAGTGCTGGGATTAAAGGTGTGTGCCACCACGCCTGGCTTTTTTTTTTTAAGAATTATTATTTATTTATTAGAGACAGAGAGAGGGAGAGAGAGATAGAGAGAGAATGGGCATGCCAGGGCCTTTAGCCACTGCAAACAAACTCCAGACGTATGTGCCACCATGTGCATCTGGTTTACGTGGTGCCTGGAGAATTGAACTTGGGTTCTTAGGCTTCGCAGGCATACGCCTTAACTGCTAGGCCATCTCTCCTGCCCTCTTTTTATTTTTAAAAATGGGCTTCATTATGACATTTCTTTATATATATTATATATATTTTAGAGAGGGAGAGAGAGAGTGAGGAAGAGGCACAGAGAGAGAAAGAGAGAGAAAGGCAGAGAGGGAGAGAATGGGCATTCCAGGGCCTCCACCCACTGCCAATGAACTCCAGATGCATCCACCACCTTGTGCATCTGTCTTATGTGGAGAATCGAGCCTAGGTCCTTAGCCTTTTCAGGCAAGTGCCTTAACTGCTAAGCCATCTGTCCAGTCCTCTCTCTCTTTCTCTTTTTTTTTCTTTTTTTGGTTTTTCGAGGTAGGGTCTCACTAGTCCAGGCTGACCTGGAATTCACTCTGTATTCTCAGGCTGGCCTTGAACTCATGGCGATCCTCCTGCCTCTCCCTCCCAAGTGCTGGGATTAAAGGTGTGTGCCACCACGCTTGGCACTCTCTCTGTTTTTGAAGTAGGGCGTCTCTTTAGCCCAGCTTCACTATATAGCCTTAGGCTGGGCTCAAACTCACAGCGATCCTCCTACCTCAGCCACCCGAGTGTTGGGATTAAAGGTATGTGCCTCCATGCCTGGTGAATTTCTCTGTCTTTAAGTTGTCATGTAAAAATATTCTTATCCTTTACTCCCAGTTTTAAAATAATTCCTTGTTTTGAAGTAATTACAGAGTCACAGGAAGTCATGAAGAAATCATCAAGGAGGTCCCTGGCATCCCTCACCCCACCTTTCCTTATGTGGACATCTTTCATAATTACAGGATATTTTCAACATGGGGGAACTGATACTGGTACAAATCACTGAGATATTTAGATTTCATTATTATTTTCAGTGCTAAAGAGTCAGTCCAGGCCTTGGGCATGCTTGGCAAGCGCTCCACCACTGAGCTACGTTCCAGTCTCTAGGTTTCATTAGTTACAAGTACTCATGTGAATGTGAGCTTGTATGGTTCTTTGTGGTTTCATATGTGTAGCTTTGTGTGACCACAAATCTTCCTGGCATCAGTCCTTGTGGCCACACTACCACCCCCCACCTTGGCAACCATGTATTTGCCCCCCAGCTCTCAGGAATGTCTCATTAATGGAATTGTACAAATGTGGCCTTTGGAGATTGGCTTTGTCACTTGGTACAGCCCTTGAGACCCACACAGGTGTTGTATTGACTGTATTCATTGGCCTCATATTCAAGTAAAGGATTCCAAGAAAACAAAAGTCCTGATAGTCAGGCATGGTGGCGCAGGCCTTTAATCCCAGCACTTGGGAGGCAGAGGTAGGAGGATCGCCATGAGTTCAAGGCCACCCTGAGACTACACAGTGAATTCCAGGTCAGCCTGAGCTAGAGTGAGATCCTACCTTGGAAAAACCAAAAAAAAAAAAAAAAAAAAAAAAAAAAAAAAAAAGCCCTGTCAATATTGGGAAAGGAACTTCCATTTGCTTTCCACACATGATATCCATGAAGGAGAGTCCTATTTCCCCCCCCCACCCCCCATGCCTAACCTGACCTGGAATTCACTATGTAGTCTCAGGGCTCACAGCAATCCTCCTACCTCTGCCTCCCGAGTGTGTGCACCACCACGTCTGGCTCCTGTCTTTTTCTTTTCTTCCTGCAGTGCTGAGGAGGGAACCCAGGGCCTTACTGTCACCGAGCCACACCCCCTACCTCATTGTTGTTGGCATACCACAATCCAATATGGTTGCAAGTAAATGGTCTCTGGTTTAGGTCCAAAAGTGACATACATTTGCTAGAAGCCCTCTTTGAATCTTGCTCTTTCCCTGGACTGTCTGTATGTGGTTTGGTCCTCTGGGCAAGTGCAGCTACCTGTCAGTTGCCATCACCAGGACAGACAGCACAACTCTTCAGTGTGCTGTCCTGCTAAGCCTTCAGGTTTGCTGGGTTAAGTGTATGCAGCGCATTTGTTACCTAAAGTAGTTTCACCTTACCAGGCTTTGGGACATAAGTTCATCATATATTTGGTGGAGGACATCTTTTAAAAATATATTTTTATTTATTTATTTGAGAGAGAGAGAAAGAGGTAGAGAGAAAGAGGAGGAATGAGAATGGGTGTGTCAGGGCCTCCTGTCTGCAAATGAACTCTAGATGCATGCACCACCTTGTGCATCTGGCCTACCTGGGTCCTGGGGAATCTAACCTGGGTCCTTTGGCTTTGCAGGCAAGCGCCTTAACTGCTAAGCCATCTCTCTAGCCCAAGGGCATCTTTTTCTTTTGGTTTTTCGAGGTAAGGTCTCTCTCTAGCCTAGGCTGACCTGGAATTCACTATGTAATCTCAGGGTGGCCTCGAATTTATTGTTATTGTGCTCCTCCTACCTTTGCCTCCTAAGTGCTGGGATTAAAGGTGTGTGCCACCATGCTCGGCTGGGGCATCTTTTTTTTTTTTTTTTTTTTTTTTTCAAGGTAGGGTCTCACTGTAGCCCAGGCTGACCTGGAATTCACTATGTAATCTCAGGGTGGCCTCGAATTCATGGCGATCCTCCTACCTTTGCCTCCCGAATGCTGGGATTAAAGTAGTGCGCCACCACGCCCGGCCTGGGCATCTTTTTATGACACTGCTACGTATGTCATCTTAAGAACTGATGCAGAACAAGCAGGACTGTAGCAGGACAGAAATGACAGGTCCTTGGAGAGTCCAGTCACTTTGCCATGGGCAGGAAATTACAAAAATTGTTGTTTATCCCTGTGGTGGGGGCTGGGACTGGGACCTGGAGATAAAGCTGGATGCTTCCATCATGCTTGGAAGCCTTGTACTTGGTCCTTCCAGGCACTCAACTGAAGAAGAGACAGGTTTGCTGGTTGTGTCCCCCATGTTCCCAAGGAAGGGTGTGGTTTTGCTGCGGGTACAGGCTCAGCTGGATGGGTCCCCTGGGCTCATTGCACTGCTGACTGCTGCTGTTGGATGCCCCATTGAATTGTATTGAGTGTGAGTAAAGTTTAAAATTTTTATTTGTTCATAGAATTCCAGTTGTTCTTAGTCATAAATTGGACATGAAGAAATGGAGCATAAAAAAAAAAAATTCAGATTTGCTTAAGCTTCAGCCTAAAACTCAGACACGAAGTTGGCATTGGGTTTTCCTGTGCAGTGGTGAAGACAGAATTGGACTTTGTCAGTCTGTTGTTGAATTTATTTTTATTTTTTTTTGGGGGGGTAGTTTTAAAAATATTTTTTTATAGCCGGGCGCAGTGGCACATGCCTTTAATCCCAGCACTTGGGAGGCAGAGGTAGGAGGATTGCTGGGAGTTTGAGGCCACCCTGAGACTACTTAGTGAATTCCAGGTCAGCCTGAACTAGAGTGAGACCCTACCTTGAACCCTCCTCCCCCCAAAATTTAATTTAATCTATTTATTTGAGAGACAGAAAGAGGCAGAGAGAGGGAGAGAATGGACGTGCCAGGGCATCCAGCCACTGCAAATGAATTCCAGATGCATGTGCCCCCTTGTGCATCTGGCTTATGTGGGTTCTGGGGAATAGAACCTGGGTCCTTTGGCTTTGTAGGCAAGTGCCTTAACCGCTAAACCATCCCTCCAGCCTGTATTTTTCTTTATTTTTGGTGAGTGTAGAATGTGTGGTTTGAGTGTGTACACGATGCCCACTGCCACTGTGCACACATGGAGGCCAGAGGAGGACATCCACTGCCCTCTATTATTACTCTTCTGTTTTGCTTCCTTGAGACAGGGTCCCTCACTGACCCCAGAGGCTCACTGTCTTTTGGTTATGCCTTAGAAGCCCCAGTGATCCTCCTGTGTCTACCCACCTCAGTGTTGGGGTTACAGACATGCACAGACACATCCAGATTTTTTTTTTTTTTTTGGTTTTTCGAGGTAGGGTTTCACTCTAGCCCAGGCTGACCTGGAATTCACTCTGTAATCTCAGGGTGGCCTCGAACTCATGGCAGTCCTCCTACCTCTGCCTCCTGAGTGCTGGGATTAAAGGCGTGCGCCACCATGCCCGGCACACCCAGATTTTTACTTGGGTGCTGGGAATCAAACTGAGGTCCTCATAATTGTGTAGCAAGCATTCTTACCCACTGAACCATATATATGTATATTGGGTTTTTCGAGGTAGGGTTTCACTCTAGCTCAGGCTGACCTGGAATTCACTATGTAGTCTCAGGGTGGCCTCTTGGCGATCCTTCTGCTTTTCCCTTGCAAGTGCTGGGATTAAAGGTGTGTGCCACCATGCCTGGCTTTGATTTTTTTGTTTTTATGAGACAGGGTCTCAGTGTGTAGCCCAGGCTGGCCTTGAACTCACAATAATCCTTCTGCCTCAGCCTCTCAAGTACTTGGGTTATAATCATGAGCTACCACACCTGACAAATACATTTATTTATTTATTTATTTATTTATTTATTTATTTATTTATTTAGGTTGGTTTATTTGTTTGAGACAGAGAGGGAGAGAAAGAAAGAGTGAGAATGGGCGTGCCAGGGCCTTTAGCCACTGCAGACAAACTTCAGACACATGTGCCACTATGTGCATCTGGCTTACGTGGGGACCTGAAGAATTGAACTGGGGTCCTTAGGCTTTGCAGGCATGCGCCTCAACCGCTAAGCCATCTCTTCAGTCCCTTATTTTGTTTTTTTGAGGTAGGGTCTCACTCTAGCCCAGGCTGACCTGGAATTCACGGTATAGTTTCAGGATGGCCTTTAAATTCATGGCATTCCTACCTCTGCCTTTCGAGTGCTGGGATTAAAGGCATGCACCATTATGTTTGGCACATTTATTTACTTACTTTAAAAAAAAATAAAGTAGAAACATTGTTTGGCTACATCATGTGTTGGTACCATCATTTCCCTTTTCCCTGCCCCATTCCATTGAGGGCCCTCCTCAATGGGATTGCTGATATTTACCATGGGGTTGTGGGTTATAAGTTAGAGCACCAGTCATTGGTTGGGGGGGGGGAGGGTACTTGCAAGCTGGCCTTGAACTAGCAGTGATCTTCCTGCCTCTGCCTCTAGAATGGTGGGATTATAGGCATGTGCCACTGTGCTTGGATTGTTGAATTATTTATTTATTTGCAAGCCGACAGAGAGAGGAGAGAGACACAGAGAGAATGGGCTTACTAGGGCCACCAGCTCCTGTAAACGAATTCCAGATGCTTGTGCCACTGTGTATCTAGTTTTATGTGCGTACTGGGGAATTGAACTCATGCTGTCAGACTTTGCAGGCAAGCGCCTTAGCCACTGAACCATCTCTCCAGCTCTGGCTTGTTGAATTTTTAAAAGAACCTCCAAAGTTAAAAGCCTATAAAGGTCTGTTTCATCTTCCTGACTGTCCATTTAAAAAGTGCTGACTTTTTCAAAAGAATGCTCTTCTTGCATATTTTCTTTTGCAATCTTCTGCATAATTCATTTTCCTTAGAAACCCATTTGGGAAGCGCATGACACAGTAAGGAGAGGGGTGAGGAAGGAAGTCTGCCTATGCTTCTGTGTGCTTGTGGCTTCCAGGAAATGCCCACAAAGTCTTCAGGTCACTTTCCCATCCCCCTCCTCTGAAGGGTGGGGTCACTGTTTCTTTTGTGGCAAGTTGGCTGTCCCATGGGTAGCATATTCCCATGTAGTCTCAGTCAGTCTGTCCTTCTCTGTTTTTTTTCTTTAATTTTATTTATTTGCAAGCGGAGAGACAGAGAGATAGAAGAGAGACAGACAGAGAGAATGGACACACCAGGGCCTCTAGCCACTGCAAATGAACTCCATATGAATGTGCCCATTGTGCATCTGACTTACATGGATCCTTGGGAATCAAACCTGGGTCCTTTGACTTCACAGGCAAATGCCTTAACCGTTAAAGCCATCTCTCCAGACTTTTTTTTTTTTTTTGAGGAGGGTCTCACTCTAGCCCAGGCTGACCTAGAATTCACTATGTCTTCTCAGGGTGGCCTCAAACTCATGGTGATCCTCCTACCTCTGCCTCCTGAGTGTTGGAATTAAAGGCGTGCACTACTACGCCTGGCCTCCTTCTCTGTTTTTCTTTTTTTTTAAATTTAATGTATTTATCTATTTGAGAGAAAGAGGGAGGGAGAGAGAGAAAGATGAGAAGAGGCAGATATATAGAGAGAATGGGCATGCCAGGGCCTCCAGCCACTGCAAATAAACTCCAGACGCCATGTGCCACCTTGTGCATCTGGCTTACATGGGCACCGTGGCATCAAACCTGGGTCCTTAGACTCTGCAGGCAAGCACCTTAACTGCTAAGCCATCTCTCTAGCTTCTCCCTCTCTGGTTTGAGACAGAGTTTTGCTGCATATGGAAGGTTGACTTTGAACTCATAGTAACCCTGTTTCAGGCTCCCAAGTGCTGGAATTACAGGCATGTGACGCCACCATGGCTGGCACTTCTCTTTCCTCTTGGAATGGTTTTCTTTCTGTTGCTTTGGCAGCAGCTTGCCATCAAGGTTCTTGGAAAGGCTGTATTTGTAGGATTAAATGGCATTTCCTTGGTGCTTAAAAACCAGATGAGTCAGACCAGAAAGGCAGATGAGAGAGCCTGGTGCAGAAAATGATGCTTTGAGATTTTTTTGGGGAGGGGCAGGGGATTCGAGGTAGGGCCTCACTCTAGCCCAGGCTCACCTGGAATTCACTATGTAGTCTTAGCGTGGCCTCGAACTCATGGCAATTCTCATACCTCTGCCTCCTGAGTGCTGGGATTAAAGGCATGCACCACCATGCTCAGCTGCTCTGAGATTAATTTTTTTTTATTTGAGAGAGAGAGAGAGAGAAAAGAAGCAGAGAGGGAGGGAGAGAGAATGGGCACGTCAGGACCTCCAGCCACTGCAAACGAACTCCAGACACATGTATCGCCTTGTGTGGGCATGGAGAGCCTTCTGGAATTGCAGACACAGAGGGAGGCATTTTTTTGAGAATGGGCAACAGAGGAATCCCAGCCAGGGAGAGGAAGAATGGGCGTTCAGGACTTGTGCCAGCCCTGACTGTGAGAAACCTTGAGGGAAAAACCTGCAAATGAATTCAGGTTATTGTGCATCTGGCATGTGGGTTCTGGGGAATATGGGTCCTTGTGCCTTAACTCCATCCCTCAGACTTTATTTTGGTTGTAGAATGTGTGGTTTGGTGTGTACCCACTGCCAGCAAATCTTCTGTTTGCTTCCTTGAGAAGCTCATGTCTTTTGAGGCATACCTTGACCTGGTGTTGGGGTTACAGACATACTAACTTTTTTTTTTTTTTTTTTGGTTTTTGGTGGGGTTTCACTCAGGCTGACCTGGAATTCACTCTGTAATCTCAGGGTGGCCTCTCTGCCACCTGCTTTGTGAAGGCTCTTTTTCAAACTGACCTCTGGTTGAGTCAAGTTGCTTGTTGAATTTTTAAAAGAACCTCCAAAGTTAAAAAAGCCTATAAAGGTCTGTTTCATCTTCCTGACTGTCCATTTAAAAAAGTGCTGACTTTTTTCAAAAGAATGCTCTTCTTGCATATTTTCTTTTGCAATCTTCTGCATAATTCATTTTCCTTAGAAACCCATTTGGGAAGCGCATGACACAGTAAGGAGAGGGGTGAGGAAGGAAGTCTGCCTATGCTTCTGTGTGCTTGTGGCTTCCAGGAAATGCCCACAAAGTCTTCAGGTCACTTTCCCATCCCCCTCCTCTGAAGGGTGGGGTCACTGTTTCTTTTGTGGCAAGTTGGCTGTCCCATGGGTAGCATATTCCCATGTAGTCTCAGTCAGTCTGTCCTTCTCTGTTTTTTTTCTTTAATTTTATTTATTTGCAAGCGGAGAGACAGAGAGAGATAGAAGAGAGACAGACAGAGAGAGAATGGACACACCAGGGCCTCTAGCCACTGCAAATGAACTCCATATGAATGTGCCCATTGTGCATCTGACTTACATGGATCCTTGGGAATCAAACCTGGGTCCTTTGACTTCACAGGCAAATGCCTTAACCGTTAAAGCCATCTCTCCAGACTTTTTTTTTTTTGAGGGAGGGTCTCACTCTAGCCCAGGCTGACCTAGAATTCACTATGTCTTCTCAGGGTGGCCTCAAACTCATGGTGATCCTCCTACCTCTGCCTCCTGAGTGTTGGAATTAAAGGCGTGCACTACTACGCCTGGCCTCCTTCTCTGTTTTTCTTTTTTTTTAAATTTAATGTATTTATCTATTTGAGAGAAAGAGGGAGGGAGAGAGAGAAAGATGAGAAGAGGCAGATATATAGAGAGAATGGGCATGCCAGGGCCTCCAGCCACTGCAAATAAACTCCAGACGCCATGTGCCACCTTGTGCATCTGGCTTACATGGGCACCGTGGCATCAAACCTGGGTCCTTAGACTCTGCAGGCAAGCACCTTAACTGCTAAGCCATCTCTCTAGCTTCTCCCTCTCTGGTTTGAGACAGAGTTTTGCTGCATATGGAAGGTTGACTTTGAACTCATAGTAACCCTGTTTCAGGCTCCCAAGTGCTGGAATTACAGGCATGTGACGCCACCATGGCTGGCACTTCTCTTTCCTCTTGGAATGGTTTTCTTTCTGTTGCTTTGGCAGCAGCTTGCCATCAAGGTTCTTGGAAAGGCTGTATTTGTAGGATTAAATGGCATTTCCTTGGTGCTTAAAAAAACCAGATGAGTCAGACCAGAAAGGCAGATGAGAGAGCCTGGTGCAGAAAATGATGCTTTGAGATTTTTTTTGGGGGGGAGGGGGCAGGGGATTCGAGGTAGGGCCTCACTCTAGCCCAGGCTCACCTGGAATTCACTATGTAGTCTTAGCGTGGCCTCGAACTCATGGCAATTCTCATACCTCTGCCTCCTGAGTGCTGGGATTAAAGGCATGCACCACCATGCTCAGCTGCTCTGAGATTAATTTTTTTTTTATTTGAGAGAGAGAGAGAGAGAAAGAAGCAGAGAGGGAGGGAGAGAGAATGGGCACGTCAGGACCTCCAGCCACTGCAAACGAACTCCAGACACATGTATCGCCTTGTGCATCTGGCTTATGTGGGTCCTGGGGAATCAAACCAGGATCCTCTGGCTTTGCAGGCAAATGCCTTAACCACTAAGCCATCTCTCCAGCCCTTGCTTTGAGATTTTTGCATGAAGGACAGTAGAGAAAAAACACATGGTGTGAGTGTGCTTCTGAGTGGGAGGGGCTGGAGACCCAGGAAACCTCACCTGTTGTAGATTTTTTTTTTTTTGGAGAGAGACACAGAGAGAGAGAGGGAGAGGAAGACAGATAGAGATGGGCGCGCCAGCAGCCTTTCAGCTGCTGCAAATGAAATCCAGATGCGTGCACCCCCTTATGGTCAAGTGCGGCATTGCGCCCCTTTGCATCTGGCTAAACGTGGGACCTGGAGATTGGAACCAGCGTTCTTAGGCTTAGGAGGCAGGTGCCTTAACTGCTAAGCCATCTCTCCAGCCCTGTTGTAGATTTTAAAAAAATATTATTTATTTATTTGAGAGAGAGAATATAAATATAGTTGCACCAGGGCCTCCTGCCACTGCAAATGAACTCTGGACACATGTACTACTTTGTTCATCTGGCTTTATGTGGGTACTGGGGAATCGACCCCAGGCCTTCAGGCTTTGCAAGCAAGTGTCTTCTTTCTCTCAGCTAATTAAATAAATAAATTAATTAAATAAAAAGAATCCACAACAGAGCTGGAGAGATGGCTCAGTGGAGGGAAACACTACTTTGAAAAATCAAAAAAAAAAAAAAAAAGAAAAAAAGAAAAAAAGAAAGAAAGAAAAAGACAGATTGAGCCAGGTTTAGTGGCACACACCTCTAATCCCACTTGGGAGGCAGAGTAGGAGGATCATTGTGAGTTTGAGGCCACCCTGAGAATACCTAGTGAATTCCAGGACAGCCTGGGCTAGAGTGAGATCCTACCTTGAAAAAAAAAAAAAAGAAAAAGAAAAAGAAAAAATTTGAATGAATTTTACTTAAAAAACAAAAGAGGGCTGGAGAGATGGCTCAATGGTTAAGGCATTTGCCTGCAAGGCCTAAGGACCCAGGTTTAACTCCCCAGCACCCAGGTAAAGCCAGATGCACAAGGTGGCGCATGCATCTGGAGTTTGTTTGTAGTGGCTAGAGGTCCTGCATGTCCATTCTCTCTCTCTCTGCCTCTCTCTCTGAAGTGAATAAATAATAAAACAATTTTTTTTAGGACTGTAGAGATGGCTTAGCGGTTAAGGCGTTTGCCTGCGAAGCCAAAGGACCCAGGTTCAGTTCCTCAGGACCCATGTTAGCCAGATGTACAAGGTGGCAAATGCATCTGGAGTTAGTTTGCAGTGGCTAGAAACCCTAGTGCACCCATTCTCTGTCTCTTTCTTTCTCCCTCTTTCTATGTCTCTCTCAAATAAATTAAAAAAAATTTGTTTTTTTTTTATTATTTTATTTGTTTTTGGAGAGAGAGAGAGAGAGACAGACAGACAGACAGACAGGGAGAGGGAGACAGATTGAGAATGGGCGTGCCAGCAGTCTCTCAGCTGCTGTGAATTAAATCCAGATGTGTGTGCCCCCTTGTGGTCAAGTGCGGCATTGTGCCCTTGCACCACTGCATCTGACTAAACGTGGGACCTGGAGATTGGAATCGGGTTCTTAGGCTTAGCAGGCAGGCGCCTTAACCTCTAAGCCATCTCTCCAGCTCATATTTGTTTTTTTTTAAGGTAGGGTCTCACTCTGGTCCAGGCTGACCTGGAATTAACTATGTAGTCTCAGGGTGGCCTCGAACTCACGGTGATCCTCCTACCTCTCCCTCCCGAGTGCTGGGATTAAAGGTGTGAGCCACCATGGCCGGCTTTAAAAATAATTTTTTTTTTTTAAAAGAAAAAAACAAACGATCCAGGCATGGTGGCACATACCTGCCTTTTTTTTTTTTTTTTTGGTTTTTCGAGGTAGGGTTTCATTCTAGCTCAGGCTGACCTGGAATTCACTATGTAGTCTCTGGGTGGCCTTGATCACACGGCGATCCTCCTACCTCTGCCTCCCGAGTGCTGGGATTAAAGGCGTGCGCCACCATGCCCAGTTTACATACCTGCCTTTAATTCCATCACTCAGGAGGCAGAGGTAAGAGGATCACCATGAGATCAAGGCCACCCAGAGACTACATAGTGAATTCCAGGTCAGCCTGAGCTAGAATGAAACCCTACCTCGAAAAACCAACAAAAGAGAAAGAGAGAGAGAGAGAGAGAACAAAATAGATGTGGTAATACACACCTGTAATCCTAGCATTGTGGAAGCTGAGGCAGGAGAATTAAGAGTTCAGGGTAGTCTGGGGGTGGTGGTACCCACCTTTAATCCCAGCAGGATTGCTGTGAGTTCCAGATCAGCCTGGGTTAGATCAAGACCCTACCCTGAAAAAACAAAACAAGATAAGAGTTCTACTACTTAGTATAGTTGTAGTTATCTTCACATTGCCGGCACAGGAGAACCTGACAAAAATCAGTGTAGGGGAGGGCTTATTTCACTTTGAGGTTCCAGGTCACCATCCATCATGGTGGGAAAGACATGGCAGCAGGAGCTGGAGCTGGTCACTTTCAGTATACATGGAGGAAGCAGAGAGCCATGAATGCTGCTGCTCAGCCAGCTTCCTCCTTTTTATAAAAGTCCAGGACCCCAGCCTAACCCACAGTGAAGGTGAGCCTTCCCTCCTTTTTTTTTTTTTTTTGGGCTTTTCAAGGTAGAGTTTCGCTCTAGCCCAGGCTGACCTGGAATTCACTATGTAGTCTCAGGGTGGCCTCGAACTCACAGCAATCCTCCTACCTCTGCCTCCTGAGTGCTGGCATTAAAGGCGTGCGCCACTGCACCTGGCCGAGCCTTCCCTCCTTAATTAACCTAATCAAGATGATCTCCCACAGGCATGCCCAGAGGGTAATTTATCTAGATAATCCCTCACAGGAGATTCTAGGTCCTGTCAAGCTGACAATCAGTATAAACCATCACTGCTACCTATGGAGACCCTGTTTCAAAACAACAGATGATGACAACAGACTCCAGACAACTGCAAACAAAGCCAAAACAAATGGATGTTTTCTTAGACCTAGACTATAAGATATTTAAGCATTCCTTTCTTCAGAACTTTCTTGGATTAGGTACGGAGGCTGAGGCTGCAGTGTCCTGAAAGCAGCACTGTATGTGTACAGTTCAGGCAGGGAGAATTTTAGGGAGTCCAGGATTACTCTGGTGCATCTGTGTTGAGGTAGGAGGAGAACTGAGTGACATGGGCCCCATGTGGCACTGTAAGGCTTGGCCAAGATGCACAGGATAACTAGTGTGTGAGTGGACAGCAGCCCCACTCTGAGATAGCACCCTGGGGACTAGCGTTGGGAAGACCAAGAAGAGCTTGTAGCAGAAGTCACAGTTCCAGGGCACGAGGGTTAGCCCCTGTGCTGTGTCTCTTCAGAGAGCTGGATAGAGATGTGGTATGAACTTATGGCCACTCCCTGGCTCCTCTAGCCCCATAGCTGTCACTTCCTGTTTCCCTTCAGCATTGGTGGAGGAGAGGAACAAGGCCCCGACCTCAGAGTTAGGAGTTAGAAGCGGGAATAGGGAGGCAAGGTGGGAGGATCACCATGAGTTCAAGGCCACCCTGAGACTACATAATGAATTCCAGGTCAGCCTGGGCTACAGTGAAACCCTACCTACCTCGAAAACCCCCCCCTCCCCCAAAAAAAAGGTACAACTGTAGAACTGTAGTCACCAGGGTGATGCACACATGTCCTGGCTCCAGGGACAGGAGGATCCCTGGAGTCTTCACTCTTGTCTGAAATTTAACCCTGTGGAGAACAGTGGTGCCTCAGTGTCTACCCTCTTCTACTTTCAGTTCTTCTGACCCACCACAAGGTTGGGGTGTCTGTTTATAGGATGACTGAAAGGGTCGGAGGCCAGATTCCCATTGGGTTGCCTTCTGAAGTTGGCTGTGTGCTCTGAGCTCCTGGACCACTGTGGCAGGACAGGTTGTATGTCCTTCCTGTGAAGTATGCATTTCTAGGCTGGGGAGATGGCTTAGTGGTTAAAGGTGCTAGCCTACAAGCATGCATTTCTGTTACAGCTTAAAAGCAGTAGATTGGTGGTGGTAGTCTTTTAAAAATGACAAAAACATTACAAATGAGTAATTTTGGAACATTGCTGCATTGCATTTATTGCAATTGAAATTACAGTTCTAAGCTGGGGAGATGGCTCAGTGGGTAAAAAGTACTGGGTGCACAACTGTTAGGATCCCCAGCACCCATGTAGAGTCAGATGCAGTAGAGTCAGTGACTAATCTCAGTATTCCTACGGTGAGGTGGAGGCAGAGATAGGAGAGTCACCTAGAAGTTTAAGGACTGGCTAGCCTGGTGTATGTAGCAGAAAAACAAAAAACCAGCAACAAGACTTGTTTTAAATAAGGTGGAAAGTGAGGACTGATGATACCCCATGAGTTCTCCGACCTCCATACACCCCTCCACATTCATGAATGCTGTAGCAGTTACCATCTCATTGCTGGGACAAAACACCCAGCCAGAAGCAGTTATGGAAGGAAAGGGTTTATTTCAGCTCACAGTTTCGAGGGGAAGTGTCATCTTGGTGAGGAAAACATAACGGGAGCAGACAGTGGGGTATCACATCTCCACATCAGCAGGGAGGAAGAAGAGCGTTCTTGCTCTGAATATCCAGTGGGGCTGGACAAATAAATCTCAAGGCTGGTCCCCAGAAACACACCTCTAGCAAGGCTCCACCTCCCAGAGGTCCAGCCAGCTGGGGACTAAGTATGAGGCTTAATCACATGAGGCTCTGGAGGACATTTATACCCAAACCACCACAAGGATGGAAGAAAAAGAAAACAGTTCTGAAGCCTGCTGTGGTGGTGCCTACCAGGTCTCAGCACTTGGAATATTGGAGGCTGGAGGATCTCGATGGCAAGATCATCTTGGCTTACCTAGCAAGTTCAAGGCCAGCTTGGGATACATGAGATCCTGTCTCAACAAAACCAAACTAAACAAAAAGTCTTTTCTCTTTTTCCCTCCCCTTTCCTTCCTCTTTCCCTTCCTCCCTTCATTCTTTGTTGGTTGTTGATGTGCATCACACAAGCAGCTCAGAACCTTCCTTTGAACCCTGTCATGCCTGTAAGACTTTGACTGTCTCTGGTTGGTTGCACTGGGAGCTGTCACATCCATACACAGTGCATCCACATTCAAGGAATGGTCATTAAGTCTTCCTGGTGGATTTCTAACCCGTACCAACTTTTTGGGGGGTATGGGATAGGGATGGCTGTGTTGCCAGGCTGGCTTTGAACTGCTCACTCAAAGATCCTCCTTCCTTGCCTCTGGAGTAGCTGGAACAACAGCGGTGCTCCATCCTCCTGGCTACAGTTGTACTTTAGGTTAACTTGTATCTTCTGCTTTGTCAGTTCTCTAAGCTTTTGCTGCTTTATTATTTAACTATAACTTGAGTTGTCCTTGCAGAATAGCAAACCTTTCTCTGGAGGTAAGAACATAGCTAGAGGGAGCTGCAGAGGTTAATGTGGTGTTTGCTAGTTGCCTCCAGGTCCTTCAGCGACTGAGACATGGCATTCTTGAGATTGTTTCCTTTCTTCTTTTTTTTTTTTTTAAAGATTATTTATTTATTTATTTATTATTAGAGAGAGAGAGAGAGAGAGGGAAAGTGAGAATGGGCACACCAGAGCATCCAGCCACTGCAAATGAACTCTAGACGCTTACGCCCCCTTGTGCATCTGCTTATGTGGGACCTGGAGAATCAAATCTGGGTCCTTAGGCTTCACAGGCATGTGCCTTAACTGCTAAGCCATCTCTCCAGTCCAAGATCATATTGTTTTCTTTTCTTTCTTTTCTTTTTCTTTTTGAGGCAAGCCCAACAGACTGACTTTTTTTTTTTTTAAATGAGAGAGAGAAAGGGAGAGAGAGAGAGAGAATATATTGGCGTGACAGGTCCTCCCAACAACCACTGCAATTGGACTCAAGATGCGTGTACCCCCTTGTGTGTCTGTGCAACCTTGTGTCACTGCATCTCATTTATGTGGGACCTGGAGAGTTGAACACGAGCCCGTAGGCAAGCACCTTAACCTCTAAGCCATCTCTCTAGCCCTGTTTCTCTTTTGGTGGGGGCAGGGGTTGGGGCTGGGAATGTGTGGATTCAGGTGGTAGAAGCTGTGCTCTGTTCAGTGCTGTCAGCTACAGAGATGAGGCATTTACTAAATTAAATGTGCTTTTAAGAAGTAGATTAAGGGCTGGAGAGATGGCTTAGCAGTTAAGGTGCTTGTCTGCAAAGCCAAAGTCCCCAGGTTTGATTCCCTAGGACTCACGTAAGCCAGATACACCAGGTGGCACATGCATCTGGAGTTTGTTTGCAGTGGCTGGAGGCCCTGGTGTACCCGTTCTTTCTCTCTCTTTCTGTCTGCTTCTCTCTTTCTCAAATAATAAATAAATAATAAAAAAAGTAGCACCTTAGAAAGCAGGTCGGATATGGAGGTACACACCTGGGACACTTAGGATGCTGAGGCAGGAGGATCACAGGTTTGAGGTGAGACATTGTGAGATTCAAAAAATAAAAATCACAGTAACTTGTTTTATGTTCTTTTTTAAATGTAATTTTATTTTATTTTTGGTTTTTCAAGGTAGGGTCTCGTTCTAGTCCAGGCTGACCTGGAATTCACTATGTAGTCTCAGGGTGGCCTTGAACTCATGGTGATCCTCCTACCTCTGCCTCCTAAGTGCTGGGATTAAAGGCGTGTGCCACCACACCTGGCTTATTTTATTTTTTTAATTTGAGAGAGACAGAGACAGATAGAGAATGGATGTGCCAGGGCCTCTCAGCCGCTGTGAACAAACTCTAGACACATGTGCCCCCTGTGCGCATGTGCAACATTGCGTGCTTGGGTCACTTTTGCATCTGGCCAAACGTGGAATCTAGAGATTCGAATGGGCATTCTTAGGCTTCTCAGGCAGGTGTCTTAACCTCTAAGCCATCTCTCCAGCCCTTGTTTTGTTTTTTGTTTTTTTTTAATATATTTTATTTATTTATTTGAGAGAGAGAAAGAATTGGGTGCGAGGGGAGAGAATTGGCATGCCAGGGCATCCAGCCACTGCAAACAAACTCCACATGCATGTGCCCCCTTATTCATCTGGCTTACGTGGGTCCTGGAGAATCGAACTGGAGTCCTTTGGCTTTGCCAGGCAAACGCCTTAACCACTAAGCCATCTGCCCAGCTCTTGTTTTTTTTCTCTCTCTTTTTTCTCTTCTTTTTCTTTCTTTTTTTTTTTTTTTTTTTTGTTGTTTATTTATGTTTTCTGAGGTAAGGTCTCACTCTAGCCCAGGCTGACCTGGAATTCACTACGTAGACTCAGGGTGGCCTTGAACTCACGATGGTCCTCCTACCTTTGCCGCTCGATTGCTGGGATTAAAGGTGTGCTCCATCATGCCTGGCCTTTTTTTTTTTTTTTTTTGGCAGGTTTCACTCTAGCACAGTCTGACCTGGAACTTACTGGGTAGCCCCAGGCTGGCCTTGAAATCAAGGTAGTCCACCTACCTCTGCCTCCTGAGTGCTAGGAATAAAGGTGTATGCCACTACACTTAGCTTCTTACTTTGCTTTCATATTTATTATTTTATTTTGTGGTACTAGAGTAGAACCCAGGGCTTTGTATATGCTAGGCAAATGCACTGCTGCTGAGCCACACCCCCAGTTCTTGATGCTGGATTCTAGGCTTGTGCTGTATGGCTGTGTCATGCCCCCAAGCCCACACTATGGAATCTAGGCAGGCACTCTCCCACTGAGCTACACCCCTAGTCGCTCACTGGAGGATTCTAGCAGGTTCTGTACTGCTGAGACATACTGGTGTGTATTTCAATTATTTTCTTTTTTTGGTGTTTCGAGGTAGGGTCTCACTCTAGCCCAGGCTGACCTGGAATTCATTATGTAGTCTCAGGGTGGCCTCGAACTCATGGCGATCCTCCTACTTCTGCCTTCCAAGTGCTGGAATTAAAGGTGTGTGCCATCATGCCTAGTGGACTTAAATTCTCTCTCTCTCTCTCTCTCTCTCTCTCTTTTTTTTCGAGGTAGTGTCTCATTCTAGCTCAGGCTGACCTGAAATTCACTATGTAGTCTCAGGGAGGCCTTGAACTCATGACGATCCTCCTACCTCTGCCTCCCAAGTGCTGTAATTAAAGGCGTGTGCCACCACAGCTGGCGCATTTTTGTTTTTTTTGAGGTAGAGTCTCACTCTAGCCCAGGCTGACCTTGGAATTCACTGTATTCTCAGGGTGGCCTCAAACTCATGGCGCTCTTCCTACCTCTGCCTCCTGAGTGCTGGGATTAAAGGCGAGCACCACCATGTCTGGCTCCTTTTTTCTTCCTGAGGCATGCCCAACAGACTGGCCTTTGTGTGTGTGTGTACACATATGTGTACATATATATATATGTATGTGTGTGTGTGTGTGTGTGTGTTTTTGAGAGAGAAAGAGAGAAAATATTGGTGTGCCAGGGCCTCCAGCCACTATAATTGAACTCTAGACACATGTGCCACCTTGTGTACATGTGCGACCTTGTGTGCTTGCTTCACCTTGTGTGTCTGACATATGTGGACCCGGAGAGTTGAACATGGGTCCTTAGGTGCCACAGTAAGCATCTTAACTGCTAAAGTATCTGTCCAGCCCAGATTCTTTTTTTCCAAGGATTTAAAAATGTATTTTTGTTAATTTAATTTATTTATTTAAATATATTTATTTATTTATTTATTTGCGAGAAAGAGACAGAGGGAGGGAGGAGGGAGGGGGTGGAGAGAATGGGCACGCCAGGGCCTCCAGCCACTGCAAACGAACTCCAGATGCAGGCACTCCCTTGTGCATCTGGCTTTTATGGGTCTTAGAGAGTTGAACCGGGATCCTTTGGCTTTGCAGACAAGTGCCTTAACTGTAGCCATCTTTCCAGCCCTTATTTAATTTATTTTTTTTTGGTCGGTTTTTTCAAGGTAGGGTCTCATTCTAGCCTGGGCTGACCTGGAATTCACCGTGTAATCTCAGGGTGGTCGTGAACTCATGGCGATCCTCCTACCTCTGCCTCTAGAATGCAGTGTGTACCACCATGCCCAGCTCTTAATTTTTATTTATTTGAGAGAGAGAAAGAGGCACAGACAGAGAGAGAGAGAGAAAGAGGCACAGACAGAGAGGGAGAGAGAAAGAGAGGGAGGGAATGGATTTGCCAAGGGCCTCTAACCCCTGCAAAAGATCTCCAGATGCATGCACTGCCTTGTGCATCTGGTTTACAAGGTTCCTGGGGAATTGAACCTGGGTCCTTTGGATTTGTAGGCAAACATCTTAACTGCTAAGCCATTTCTCTAGCTCTGGACTTAAATTCTTTTTTTTTTTTAAATTTATTTTTCTTTCTTTATTAGAGAGAGAGAGAGAGGGAGAGAGAGAGTGAGTGAAAATGGGCACGCCAGGGCCTCTAGCCACTGCAGATGAACTACAGATGCATGTGCCACCATGTGCATCTGGCTTACGTGGGAACTGGAGAATTGAACTGGGGTCCTTAGGCTTCACAGGTATGCATCTTAACCGCTAAGCCATCTCTTCAGCCCTGGACTTAAATTCTTAATAGACAGGCAAATTGACACATACTGTCTGTCATGGAGAAGTATCAAGTAGGCTGAGGAAGAGCAAGTGAGAAGCTTACATCTGTGACAAAGTTGAAGAGGATCAGAAGCCTGAGAAGATACATTTCACAGAACCTGAAGAATATAGGAGCTGTGGAATGTCAGAAGGACTTCCTGGGGAGACATGAGATGGGAGATGGAGGGTTAGGTCAGAGCAAAGGTGGGATTAGCAGGAGCAGAGGCTCAAGAGTGGTCTTGTGGGAATTCTGTGGAGGTTTAAGTACACTAATGACCCAATTCAAACTGTCTTTTTTTTTTTTTTTTGAGGTAGGGTTTCACTCTGGTCCATGCTGACTTGGAATTCACTATGTAGTCTCAAGGTGGCCTTGAACTCATGGCGATCCTCCTACCTCTGCCTCCCGAGTGCTGGGATTAAAGGAGTGTGCCACAGTGCCCGGCCAAACTGTCTTTTAAAAATTTTTATTTATTTATTTGAGAGACAGAGGCAGATATATAGAGACACAGAGAGAGGATGGGTTAGCCGCTGCAAACATACTCCAGATGCATGTACCACTTTGTGCATCTGGCTTATGTGGGTCCTGGGGAATTGATCCTGGATCCTTTGGCTTTGTAGGCAATTGCCTTAACCACTAAGCCATCTCTCCAGCCCAAACTGTCTTTTATTAAGGTCATCCTGTGTACTGAGACTAAGTAGTAGGGAACAAAGGTAGGGCAGGAGACACCTGGAGTTCTTTCTCTGTCTGCAGTGTTCTTGAGCTTGGCCCCCTGTCCTGGCTGGGTTAATGCTCTTATCATTGCAAGTGGGTCACTGATAAGAAGGTGAGTCCAGCCCTTCCTACCACTATCCTGCTTTGCCACCTTCTACTGTGAATGACACACCACAAAGGTCCTTACCAGGTACCCAGTCTCTTAACACCCAGCCTCCAAAACAGTATGACATAAACCTGCCCTTGATGTCTTGTTGGGCTGGCCTGACCTATTTCAGCATGTCAGTCACACACACTGTTGCTTCTCTGTGGGAGGTGTCTCTAGCTGCTCTGAGTGGTTTTTCTATTACTTGACTTAGGTAATTTGATTTATGGTGTTCATGTTTGGGGTTTGAGTTTCTGAGACTAGTGGGTTTATAGTTGTGACATCCGCTTACTGTCACCATAACAGATAAATGAGATCATTGGCTTATAGAGAGAAGAGTTTATTGTGTCTCATAGTTTTAGAAGTTCTGGTCTATAATCAGTTGGCTCTGTTGCTGGTGGGCCAGTGGGGAGACATGACATCATGGCAGGAGAACATGGCCAAGCAGAGTCACTCACCTGGACACAAGGATGTGAGAGGTGGAGGGAGAGACTGGGACCCACAGCCCTTTAGGGGGTAAGCCCCACCCCTTATAGGATCCCCCTACCCATGGACCTCACAGTAGCACCAAGCTGGGGAACAAGCCTTTAACACATTTTATATTCAAACTGCAGCAGTAGTTTTCATCAGATTTGAAAGATTATTTCTTCACCTATTTTCTCTGCCTCCCCCCCACTCCTCAGCTTTATTTGCATACTCTTGAGCCCCTTGACATTCCTCACAACTCACTGATGCTCTGCTTGCTTTCTCTGCTCCCCTTGTTTTCTCTGCTTCCACTCAGACACCTGCAGCATCTGATCCACTGAACCTGCTGACCTCATTAGAGACCCTGTGTTTCTCCCTTCTCCAAGTTCAATCTGGTCTTTTTTCCCTTCGATTTACTTTTTTTGTTTGTTTTTGTTTTTTCAAGGTAGGGTCTCACTCTAGCTCAGGCTGACCTGGAATTCACTATGTAGTCTCAGGGTGGCCTCAAACTCACGGCAATCCTCCTACCTCTGTCTCCTGAGTGCTGGGATTAAAGGCGTGCGCCACCATGCCCAGCTCTGTTTTATTTATATGAGAGAGAGAGAGAGAGAGAGAGAGAGAGAGAGAGAGAGAGAGAGAGAAGCAGATATATGGAGAGAATGGGTACCCCAGGGCTAAACTCCAGACACATGTGCTACCTTGTGTATCTAGCTTATGTGGGTACTGGGGAGTTGAACTTGGGTCCTTAGGCTTTGCAGGCAAGGGCCTTAACTGCCACTTCCATAACTACAGACAATAAACCTTGATAATTCCCTCCCCTCCCCCACTTTTCCCTTTACAACTCCACTCTCCATCATATCCCCTCCCTCTATCCATTAGTCTCTCTTTTATTTATTATGTCATCATCTTTTTCTCCTATAATGAGGGTCTTGTGAAGGTATTTCTAGGCATGGTAAGGTCATGGATAGCGAGGCTAATTTCTGTCTGGACAGTTGATTGTAAGGAATCATACCCTTCTTTTGGCTCTTATATTCTCACCCCATTTTTGAAACAGGGTCCTCCTCTAGAAGCAGGCCATGTTGGGTCTACCCCTTAGCTCGAGGGCTTTCCTGCATATCCTCGGAAGTTCAGGGTATCCTTATATAGCCTCCTTCCTGCCCAGACTTCCCTCTCCCTGGCAAGAAGCTGGGGCATGGCAAAGCTTAGCTGAGCTGTTTTCTGCAGCTTGTTGACTGGTGTCTGCAAATTTGTGGCAGTCTGTCTTCACCTCCCGAGTACTGGAGTTATATATGCATATACTACAAGGCCTAGCCTTTGTGTGTACACCCAAAATATAAGTTTTATTTTCACTTATTTACTTATTTTTTGTTGTTTGAGGTAGGGTCTCACTCTAGCTCAGACTGATCTGGAATTCACTATGTTGTTTCAGGGTGGCCTTAAACTCACAGTGATTTCCTATCTCTGCCTCCTGAGTGCTGGAATTATAGGTGTGTGCCATCATGCCTGGACAACTTTTATTTATTTCTTTATTTCTTTATTTTTATTTATTTAGTTTTGTGAGGTAGGGTCTCACTCTAGTCCAGGCTGACCTGGAATTCACTCTGTAGTCTCAGAGTGACCTTGAACTCATGGCATTACTCCTATCTCTGTCTCCCAAGTGCTGGGATTAAAGGTGTGTGCCACCATGCCCAGCTTTTATTTGAGAGAGAAGGGGAGAGGGAGAGAATGGGCACACCAGGGCCTCCAACTGCTGCAAATGAATTCCAGATGCGTGTGCCACCTTGTGCATTTGGGTTACGTGGGCCCTGGGGAATTGAACCTGGCCTTTGGCTTTGAAGGCAGGCAGGTGCCTTAACCACTAAGCCATCTCTTCAGCCCCAGCTTTTAGTTTTTTTTTGTTTTTTTTTTTGAGGTAGAGTTTCACTCTAGTCCAGGCTGACCTGGAATTCACTATGTAGTCTCACAGTAGCCTTAGTTTTTTTCTTTTTAGTTTTTTCGAGGTAGGGTCTCACTCTAGCTCAGGCTGACCTAGAATTCACTATGTACTTCCAGGGTGGCCTGGAGTTAATGGCCATCCTCCTACCTCTGCCTCCTGAGTGCTGGGATGAAAGGCGTGAACCACCATGCCCTGCTTGCTTTTAGTTTTTTAAAGCAAGGTCTCACTGTACTAGTGTCTAGGCTAGCCCAGAAATTGTGATCCTCTTGCCTCAGGCTCCCAAGTGCTGAGCTTAAAGGTGTGCACTGCCATTCCAAGCCTTGTTGAGTATTTTATAATGATTTGTCGTAAGTGCTTATCCTAATTTTTTGGAATCTAGGCTGTTCCATACAACCCCGAATGTTGGTGATGAGTTCAGCCTTCGGAGATGCAATGATTAACTGGCTAGTGCTGAGGAGTGAGCTTTATCCTGGAGCTCAGTCCAGCTTGTCCCCACATCATGCATTCTTTGCAATTCGCTGAGGCAAATCACAACTTGCTTCTGGCCTGTGGCTATGGCTGCCCTGGGTCACTCATTAGCCAGTGGTGCTCCGAAGTCCATGCCCGGAATTACTGCTGCATTTCACATAGAGCCAGGGAGCTAAGACCAGAATCCCACAGATCAGACTGTCTGGTGAGCTTGTTGCTGCAGGCTGGTTACTCTGGCTAGTGGTTGCCCTTTCAAAATTAATTTCTTTTTGTGTGTTTTTGTTTTTCTTTCAAGGCAGGGTCTTACTCTAGCCCAGGTTGACCTGGAGCTCACTCTGTAGTCCCAGGCTGGCCTTGAACTCATGGTGATCCTCTTACCTCTGCCTTCTGAATAAGTGCTGGGATTAAAGGTGTGCGTCACCATGGTTGGCTTGAAAATTAATTTCTAAAGTCTGGGTAGGTCAGTAAACCCCCTGCCCTTGCCTAAAGCTAATTCTTCAAGATGAGGCTCTTTGCAGAGGGGTGGGGTGAGGGATGAGGGGGTTTGAAATGTGCTTTAGTGAGCATGAACCGTGAGGGGTCAGGACCTTGTGGCAGTTGCCACTGTGGACAGTGAGTGGCATATTGATAAGGCATGATGCAGACACCTTTTGCAAAGCACTTGGGCACTGGGCACTTGAAGGATGGGCCTGTAGGTGTCCCAGGTACTTGTGTCAGGTTGTCTGAAGTCTTGCTTCCTGTGCAGAAGTTGATCTAGTGGGATTTCCCTCTTGGCATTTCCAGAGGTTAGCCCGTGGTGACCTCTGTGATTAGCAGAGTGAAGGTAGTCCTGTGTGAAGGGCAGTGGCTATGGTGTGAGTCCATGACTGTCAGCCACTCATTCCCCAACATCCCAACATCCAAACCTTCTTTTTTTTTTGGTTTTGCGAGGTAGGGTCTCACTCTGGTCCAGGCTGACCTGGAATTAACTATGTAGTCTCAGGGTGGCCTTGAACTCTCAGCGATCCTCCTACCTCTGCCTCCCGAGTGCTGGGATTAAAGGCGTGCGCCACCATGCCCGGCTCCCGAACCTTCTTTAACATAGGGTCCTGCATCAGGTCATACTTGGAGCCATCACACAGCTGGGACTCACAAGCCCATTTTATTTTTATTTACTTGACAGAGAAAGGGAGGGGGGGGGGAGGGAGGACAGGTGCGCCAGGGCCTCCAGCCACTGAAAACGAACTCCAGACGCATGCACTCCCTCGTGCATCTGGCTAACGTGATCCTGGGGAATCGAACCTAGGTCCTTTGGCTTTGTAGGCAAATGCTTTAACCGCTAAGCAATCCCTCCAGCCCCACAAGCCCATTTTAGAGCATTGGCACCCTTAGTCTGTGCATCTGCCCTCCAGAGTCTGTGTGTTTGGTTGTACTCAGTTTCCCCTTCAAGCAGGATGGGAGGGCTGGGGAGGTGTCAGACAGACATGCCTGTGCTCACTGAGGGCACCCTTTAGCCACCTCCTGCATCCCCTGCTACTCCTCTACTTGTCTGTTAGCTGGCAGCCACTACATCTGATTGATCCAGGGAAAGGAAAGCTGGCTTCACTGTGTTAGTGGAAGAGGCAGTAGGGGCTGCAGGCAGACAGATGCTTGGGGTGGGGTACAGCAGAAGGTTTTGCTTCATCTTTTAGCTTGCCCTAGGGATGGACTAGTGGCAGGTAGCAGAACTATCAAGGCGTGGGGGGTATCCTATGTACTTGGAAGAGACTGAAGCCATGGTCAGTTGGATTGAAGGATCCCAATGGAGGCAGGGAATGTCCAGCTTGTCCACTCCAGGAAGCATCATGAGCCGACGCAAGTATTTATGGAGGGCTGAGCACAAAACCAGGTTGATAGAGCTGGAGTGGCCTGACCAGGGATCCCATACAGCAGAGGCAATGGGAAGGTAATATGCAGTCAGACTGGGCAGCCGAGTCTGGGATCTTGGGGTGTATGCTTTCCCTCCTGAAGAAACATTTCTTATGGGTGAAGTAGTATTTCAAGACCACAGTCTAGGAACTAGAGAATGCCTCTTTGCAGGATAGGTCCTGCTTTTGGACTGCAGGTCTAGGAAGGTGCTGGGACACAGCCCCACTGCATTCCTGCTAATATTCAGGCTGCAGGCAAAATTTCTTCCATTGGCTGCCTGGTCTCCACTAGAAGCTGCTGAGTGGGAGACCTCATTAGGCTGTCTCGGTGATCACTCGAGCTGTATCCTGGCTTGGTGCTGCAACCCTGGGTGAGGGCTGAGCTGCCAGCTCCCTGTCGCACTGTGCTCCTGTAGGAGGTGTATGTGACAGTTGCACATTGTTTGTGCACATTGTTTCTGTATGTGCTCTCCCCTGTACATATGTTTGTTGCACATTGTTTCTGTATGTGCTCTCCCCTGTACATATGCATGCCTTCCTTGCACTCTCACACACTCATACCCTCCCCTGCACACTCACACCCTCTCCTGAGCACTGTCTGTGCTGCCTGAGCACATAGTGTTTCTGCATGTGCCCTCCCTGCACACTCATGCCCTCCCAACATAATCACACCCCCCCACATGCCTTCACCTGCATACTCATACCCTCCCCTGCACACTAATACACTGCCTCCAGGAGGCATTAATTCCCAAATCTTCATCAGCTGGGAATCTAGCATTCAGAACACCTGAGTTTATTGGGGACACCTCAATCAAACCACCACGCAAGGCCTCCAGCCACTTCAAATGAGTGCAGGGGTCTCTTTGTGCATCTGACCTTATGTGAGTACTGGGGAATCAAACCTGAATTGTTAGATCCTACAGGCAAGCTCCTTAACCACTGAGCCATCTCTCCAGCCCTGCTTGAGTGTCTTAATTAATTATACCCATTCGTATGTGAAGTACAGACTTATTTTCTGAGACCTTGTACACTGTACTTTTTTTTTTTTTTTTTTTGAGATAGGGCCTCATGTATCTCAGGCTGGTCTTGAACTTGTAGCTGATGAGCTGATTCTCCAGACTCCACCTCTAGAGTGCTGGGATTACAGGTGTGTGCAACTGTGTCCAGCTTGTACACAGTTACTTGGCACCAGGCACATGCTTGCATGTGTCTTGGGCGTGTGTGGCAGGACCATGGTGCTAAGACTTCTGATGGAGATTTTCTTTCTCATGTAAGCTGCTTTTCCCTAGGTGTACAGAGGATTTTATTCATTGTATAGCTCAGGATAGCCTCAAACTCCATCCTAGGGCTAGATGATGTTGGTCACTTGGAGTGTTTGTCTAGCATTCAGGAAGCTCTGGGTTAAATCCCCAGCACTGTGTAAACTGGGCATGGTGGTGCACACCCATAATACCAGCCTTCAGGAGTTGGAGGCAGGAGGAGGAGAAGTACAAGGGCACTCTCACCAACATAGCAAGTTTGGGGCTAGTCTAAGCTCAGTAAGACCTGACCACAAAAACAGAAAACAGGAATGGAGAGATGGCTTGCCTGCGAAGCCTACGACCCAGATTTGATACCTCAGTATCCACATAAGCCGGATGCACACGGTGGCACATGTATCGAGTTCATTTGTAGTAGCTAGAGACCCTGGGGCACCCATTTCTCTCCCTCAAAAATAAGATTGATTTAAAACAAAATAAAACAAAACAGCTGACTATGGTGGCTCACACCTTTAATCCCAGCACTTGGGAGGCTGAGGTAGGAGGAGTGCCATGAGTTTGAGGACGGCTGGGGCTACAGAGTGAGTTTTAGGTGAACCTGGGCCAGAGTGAGACCCTGCCTGAAAATAACAATAACAGCATAAAATTAAAGCTACGAAAGTACACCTGGCTTTATTAGTAGGTCTTTTAAAATCTGTGTGCTTTGTTTCATTTCAAAGAAAGTTTGTGTACAGGCTGGATATGGTGTCATACATTGATAATTCCAGCACTAGGGAGGTGGAGGCAGGAGTCCAAGGTCATCCTTAACTACATGAGGAGTTCAAGGCCAGCCTGGGATAAATACCCTGTCTCAAAAACACAGAAAGCAACCAACACTCTCTAATACAACTCTGAAAAGTACACATGCATCTCTTTATTGTGATCCTCTGCTTGGCTGGGCTCTTGGGGGACTCCTTCAGGCAGCAGTGTTTGCTGCTTCCCTGGAGTCCTTCAGCTCTTCCTTTTGTTTTTTGAAGTAGGGTTTCACTCTAGCTCAGGCTGACCTTGATCTCATTTTATAGTCCTAGCCTGGTCTCGAACTCACAGTGACCCTCCTACCTCTGCCTAAGGCGTGCTAGGATTAAAGGCATGTGCGACCACACCCAGGCTGACTGGAAGTGATTACATATTCTCAGGGTGGCCCTGAACTCATGGCGATCCTCCTACCTCTGCCTCCCAAGTGCTGGGATTAAAGGCGTGCGCCACCATGCCTGGCCTAGTTTATTCTTACTATGTTTTCTGTGTTGGATATGGAACCTAGGCCTTGTTATGTGAGGCAGGCCTCTCCCACTGAGCCTCATCCTCCTGCCTCACCCTCCTCAGTGCTTAGATTATAAGTGTGTATCACCATGCTGGGCGTCCTCTTTTTCTTTCCTTTTCCTTTTTCCTTTTTCCTTTTTCCTTTTTCCTTTCCTTTCCTTTCCTTTCCTTTCCTTTCCTTTCCTTTCCTTTCCTTTCCTTTCCCTTCCTTCCTTTCCCTCCTTCCTTCTTTCTCTCTTCCTCTCTTTCTTTCACTCTGTTTTAGTTGTTGGTGTTGTTTCCTCCATGCCCATATAGGGTCTCACTCTAGCCCAGGCTGACCTGGAACTCATCCTGTAGCTGGCTGGCCTCACACTCAGAATAGCCCAACTGCTGAGATCACAGTTGTGAGCTACCACACCCGTGGTGTGTTAGAACTTTTAAAACTGAAAGTTTTGCCTTAACCTGTCATCCAGCAGTTCACCCAGCAACAGAGCCAGGTCTGTGTGATCATGCCCACTTTGGAGTTGCTACGGCATGGCCAGTAGAAGCCTGGGCCCTGAGACTGCTGCTAGGTCGGTGTCGGGCTCTGGGCCTTGCTGGTCCTCTAGCTGGCTGGACAGGAATCTGCTTCCCTGTTCCAACCACCTACGCACATGGAGCTTGCTAGGGCAGGACTAGCTGCAGGAGTGTTCCCCAGTTCAGCTGCAGGGAGCCCTGTGCAGCACATGATAAGTGGTGCTCGGGTGTGTCCTGCTGGGAGACAGATAAGCTGGCAGGAGCAGTTGGGCCCTGCAAGGCTGGGCACAGGCTGAGTTGGTGTTAGCTCTGCCAGTCCTGGGATCAGGTTGGGCTGTTCCTGCCAGGCTGTGGTGCTGGTGGGTTTCTCTGCTTAACCAGGATTGACTTGAGAGGGTCTGTTTAACCTCAGTGTTTTAAAATTTATTTATTTTATTTTTATTATTTATTTATTTATTTATTTTTGGTTTTTTCGAGGTAGGGACTTTTTATTTTTTTATTGACAACTTCCATAATTGTAGACAATATCCCATGGTACTTCCCTCCCTCCCCCCACTTTCCCCTTTGAAACTCTACTCTCCATCATATCCCCTTCCCCTCTCAATCAGTCTCTCTTTTATTTTGATGTCATCATCTTTTCCTCCTATTATGATGGTTTTGTGTAGGAAGTGTCAGGCACTGCAAGGTCATGGATATCCAGGCCATTTTGTGTCTGGAGGAGCATGTTGTAAGGAGTCCTACTCTTCCTTTGGCTCTTACATTCTTTCTGCCCCCTCTTCTGCAATGGATCCTGACCCTTGGAAGGTGTGTTAGAGATGTTTCAGTGCTGAGCACTCCTCTGTCCCTTCTTCTCAGCACCATGGTGCCATCTGAGTCATCCCAAGGTCACCATTATCTGAAAAAAGAAGCTTCTCTAACCAAAAGTGAGAGTAGCATTAATATATGGGTGTGGACATTAAGAGAAGTGCTTACTGGGAAGTTTGGTGAGCATAGTGTATACATTTAGCTAGATACCAGCAGATGTTACACCTCTAGGGCTCAAGACAGTATCAGGGATGTATTTCCTTCCATGGAGCGGGCCTCCAGTCCAATTAGAGAATGGTTGGTCTCCCCCATAACAGACATGCCACTATTGCACCCATTGGTTCATTTGGCCTGGCTGGCCAAATTTAAAGCTTGCAGCGTTCACTGTTGAGTATCTTTAGTGGTGTTTTTTTTTTTTTTTCTCCCCACTGAACTGCATGCAGCATAGCTTTTTCCAGGTTTCTGTCAGCTGGTCCACATGGAGAAGGCTTTCAGCTCAGCTCCAGCAGGATTTCTCAGTGACCTTGCAGCTCAAGTATGTGGAGTCTTCAGTAATAGGGTCTTACCATCTATTCCTGGTGGGAAACCAAGGGCCTTGGCAATGGCCTATAAAGTTTTGGGGTTTCTGTGATCTCCCCTGCTAACAACTCACTGGAAGGTATCCCCTCCCTGGCACTGAAAATTTTCTAGTAACAATCTGTGGCTTCTGAGTGTTCCATTGTACAGAAAAGTAGGTTTCCATATGACTTATTTATATCCTCTTAGATTTTGATTAGCCCTCCCTCTACCTTTCCTTTACTTAGTCTCTTCCCCATACCTCACAGTTTTTTTTAAAAATAATTTATAGGTGGGCATGCTGGCACCTGCCGTTAATCCCAGCACTTGGGAGGCAGAGATAAGAGGATCACAGTGAGTTCGAGGCCATCCTGAGAGTACATAGTGAATTACACATCAGCCTGAGCTAGAGTGAGACCCTACCATGAAAAACAACAACAAAAAATAAAAATAAAAAAAAACAAAAAAATTGTTTATTTGGGGCTAGAGAGATGGCTCAGCAGTTAAAAGGTGATTTCAAAGTCTGATGGTCCAGGTTTGATTCCCCAGTCCCCATGTTAAAGCCAGATGCACAAAGTGGTACGTGCATCTGGAGTTCATTTACAGTGGCAGGACTCCCTGATGCACTCATTCTCTCTTCTCTCTTTCTGCTTGCAAATAAATAATAAATAAAATTTAAAAATACTTATTTGAGAGAGAATAAAGGCAAGAGAGAGAAATAATATAGGTTTTCCAGAGTCTCCTGCCACTGCAAACATACTCCATACACATACACCACTTTGTGTATCTGGCTTTATGTGGGTACTGGGGAATCAAACTTGGGGCCATCAGGCATTGCAAGCAAGCACCTTTAACCACTGAACCCTCTCTCCAGCCCACAACTATTCTTTTATCTATGCCGGTGGAAGTTAGTTTCAGGAGTGAACTATCCTTTGCTGATAGTTTGTTAAGGTGTTCTGAGTGCACAGACAGAATTAAACCGTGGTGCAACATGCTCTGTAGAAGATGCTGCTGCCGGGGAGGCTCTGCAGGTCTGTTCTGTCACTGACCTGACTAGGTACTCACTCCTTGCTTCTTCTTTCCTTGGTCTCCCTTCCTCAGAAAAGGCGCTAAATGGAGACCTCAGCAAAAACCACACTTGTGTCAATTCTCTGGATCTCAGCAGGGAGTGGGGGTTTCCTTAGAGACAATTAACAAGGCAGTTATGTTCTTTTTTTTCTAGGTAAAAGTAAAGAAGCAGAAATAAAGAGGATAAACAAGGAGCTGGCAAATATTAGATCAAAATTTAAAGGTAAGTGTGTTATGTTTGTCACAGCATGTTCTTTTGTGAATTTACGTAGTATGGTCCCAATCTTTTAACAGTAGTGTTAAAAAGTTGGGCATGGAAGTGCACACTTTTGTAGTCTCTGGACTGGGGAGATGAAGATTGGCAGATTCCTGGGACTTGCTGGCCAGCCAGTCTAGCCCAATTGGCAAGTTCCAGGCCAATGAGAGACCCTGTCTCAAGTGGACAGCATTCCTGAGGAATGACACCTGAGGTTATCTTCTGACCTCCACATACAGGTATACACATTCATGCACGCACGTTTACCTGCATGTACACACATAGGCACGCACATACATACACAATGATTAAGGACTTTTGGCTGGGGCTATAGCTCAGTGGTGGAATGTTTGTGTTGCATACAGAAGGCACCAGGTTTGATCTCCAACAGTTAAGCTGTTCAGTTCACAAGCATCTGTGTAAATGTGGGACTAGGAAGTGTTCTGATGCCGAGCCATGCTGCATGCTGGATGGGGGCTGCATGGATGGAGGGCTTTCCTGTGTACTGGCCAGGAACACCTGCTGAGCACCAATCTGCTCTGGAGGGAGCAGCAGCTGTGGCTGAAAGCCCATCTCTGTTCTTGGTGAGCCTGTGGCCTGGGTGTCCTCTTAGGACAATTAGAGTGGCCCAGGTCACTCCAGTCCATGGTGCCCTGGTGGCTTGCTGTACATATTTCCTCTGGAATCCAAGTTTTCTACGGGACTGCTTATGTGTTTATTATTTATTTATTTTTCCTCTAGTGACTTAATGAACAAAAGTGAAAAGAAGTAGATGAAAACAACTTTAATAACTTTTTTTTTTTTTTTTTTTGGTTTTTCGAGGTAAGAGTCTCACTCTAGCCCAGGCTGATCTGGAATTGACTCTGTATTCTCAGGGTGACCTTGAACTCATGGCAATCCTCCTACCTCTGGGATTAAAGGTGTGCACCACTGTGCCTGGCTTTTAATAACATATTTAATGTAACCCAACACACCTCTAAGCAGGCCATTGATTGCAAAATTTACTGAGATCTTTTTTCTTCCTTTTTCCCCCTTTCTTGTGTGTGTTTGATGCATGTGCCCATGTGATACTTCATGCCCTTGTCTAGTGGGGTGTACTCATCCCTGGTGTCCAGAGTGAAATCCTGGGTGTCCTGCTCCATCACTCTTTTTGTTTACACACACACACACACACACACACACACACACACACACACACACGCCCAGGCTGACCTGCAGTTCACTATGTAGTCTCAGGGTGGCCTTGAACTCATGGCGATCCTCATACCTCTGCCTCCTGAGTGCTGGGATTAAAGGTGTGCACCACCATGCCTAACTTTTAAATATATTTTAAAAATATTTATTTATTTATTTGAGAGAGATGGGGAGGGAGAGAATGAGTGCGCCAGGGCCTCCAGCCTCTGCAAAGGAACTCCAGACACATGTACTCCCTTGTGCATCTGGCTTACGTGGGTCCTGGGAATTGAACTGGGATCCTTTGGCTTTGTAGGCAGATGCCTTAACCACTAAACCATCTTTCCATCCCTCCTGCCCATTCTTACTTGAGCTGGAGTCTCTTATTAATCCTGGAGCTTGTTGTCACTCCTGCTGTAATCAAGTGGTCTCTCAGGCCTCCTCAGGCCCTGATGCTTAAATAGGAAGTGCTCTTAACTGCTGAGCCATCTCTATAGCCCTCACTGAGTTATTTTACTTTTTTTTCTGAGGTTAGTGTAAGGTTCGGGAGTGACCACGACCACGCAAACCACTCTGAGGCAAGGATGAAAGCTTTATTCGGGAAAAGCACGAGCTGCCAGGGCTGGCTCACAAGAGAGGCACATAGGCCACCTGAGTTCCTCAGGTAGTATAGGCTTTTATAGGGCTTTCAGTTGGGGGAAGGTGAGGAAAGGAAGAGCTGAGGGATAGCCAAGGTGTGACACCAGCACAGTTGCCAGGTGATTTACAAAGTATAGGGATGAGGGAAACCATGACCTGGGGGCATTGCAGGCAAGAAGGGGATAATGGCTGGGTGGGTTTCTTGAGGAATGTAGATAATCCACTTCCTTATGTCTCTGTCGCCATCCTGCTGTCCTTGGTGACTCCGTATTGGGACCTGTCAGATCTAACAGTAAGGTCTTGCTCTAGCCCAGATTGACCTGAAATTTACTATTTAGCCTCTGCCTCATGGCAATCCTCCTGCCTCTACCTCCCAACTGTTGGGGTTAAAGGTGTGCACCACCATGCCTGGTTCAATTTTACTTTTTTTTTTTTTTTTGAGGTAGGGGCTCACACTAGCCCAGGCTGACTTGGAATTCACCATGTAGTTTCAGGGTGGCCTCGATGTTACAGCAATCCTACCTCTGCCTCCTGAGTGCTGAAATTAAAGGCGTGCACCACCATGCATGGCCCTCTATTTTACATTGAAAAAAATATTTTATTTATTTATTTGAGAGAAAGAGAGGTGGGTGGTGGTGGTGGTGGGGGAGAATGGGCATGCCAGGGCCTCTAGCCACTACAAACAAACGCCAGACACATGTGCCACCTTGTGCATCTGGCTTATATGAGTACTAGGGAATTGAACCTGGGTCCTTAGGCTAAGCAGGCAAGTGCCTTAACTACTAAGACATCTCTCCAGCCCTTAAGTAAATTAAAACATTTAAATATATATATATATTTTATATTATTATTATTTTTTAAGTTTTGTTTTCAAACTTTATTTAATAGTGAAAGGGGTCTGGAGAGATGGATCAGTGGATAACGCACTCACCACTCAAGCTACAGTACCTGAGTTCGATCACCGCAAACCTATGTAAAAAGCTGGAAGCCATGGCTGGCACTTGTGATCCCAGCATGCTGATGGCAAGACAGGAGGCAAAGAGGAGCATATACACACAGATAAATAATTAAACAAAAGTTAAAAGTAAAAGTAACATTATCATAATGCATTAGCTGTCTGTTATTTAATTTTTTCTGGTAGTAGGGATGGAACCCAGGGCCTCCCATGACCTGCTCAAGAGCTTTGCCCCTGGGCTGTGCCCCCTCTCGGGGATCAGGCATCTTGTACGATCTTTTTTTTTTTTTTTTTTTTAAATTATTTATTTATTTGAGAGAGAAAGAGAGAATGGGCACGCCAGGGCCTCTAGTCACTGCAAACCAACTACAGACACCTTGCCCCCTTGTGCATCTGGCTTACGTGGGTCCTGGGGAATTGAACCAGGGTCCTTAGGCTTAGCAGGCAAACACCTTAACCAATAAGCCATTTCCCCAGGCCCCTTAAGTAAATTTTTTTTTTTTTTTTTTTTTTTTTTTTTTTCAAGATAGGGTATCACTCTGGCCCAGGCTGACCTGGAATTAACTATGTAGTCTCAGGGTGGCCTTGAACTCACAGCAATCCTCCTACCTTAGCCTCCCGAGTGCTGGGATTAAAGGCGTGCGCCACCACGCCCGGCATTAAGTAAATTTTTAAATATTTCTGTTTATTTATTTGCAAGCAAAGAGACAGAGGAATGGGCATGTCATGCCCTCTAGCTGCTGGATTTAAATACACTATTTAGCACGTGGTTAGAGGTGCCTAAGAAACAAGATACCACCTTGAGCCAAAGCCTACAGGGGCAGCTAAGACAGAATCATGAGGACCATTAAGTCAGGCTCATACCATGACACACTGGGTTTGTTGCATTAAAATTTTTTTTAATATTTATTTTTATTTTGGAGAGAGACACAGAGATACACAGAAAGATAGGGAGAGGAAGACAGATAAGAGATGGGTGCGCCAGCAGCCTCTCAGCCATTGCAAACGAAATCCAGAAGTGTGCTCCCCCTTGTGGGCAAGTGTGGCATTGCGCCCTTGCATCACTTTGCATCTGGCTAAACGTGGGACCTGGAGATTGGAACCAGCATTCTTAGGCTTAGGAGGCAGGCGCCTTAACCATTAAGCCATCTCTCCAGCCCGGTTTGTTGCATTTTTTTAAAGAAGAAAAAGACAAACTTGAAAATCCTAGCAGGAAACTCAGAAAGTGTCAAAAGTAGAGCAGATTAAACAATTATTTATTTATTTACTTATTTGAGACAGTGACAAAAAGAGGCAGAGAGAGAGAGGGGTGGGGAGAGAGAGAGTGTATAGACGCTCCAGGGCCTCCTACCACTGTAAGTGAACTCTAGATGCATGTACCACCTTGTGCACCTGGTTTTATGTGGGTAGTGGGTAGCTGAACCCTGGCTGTCCACCTTTGCAAGCAAGTGCCTTTAACAACTGAGCCCAAGAGCATTAACTCCAGTCCAAGAGTATTAAACACTAAAAAATGTTTTAGCCCATTCTTTCTCTCTCTCTCCCCCTCTTTCTCTGTCAATAAATGATTAAATATTATTTTAAATACGGGGGGGGTGGCTGGAGGGATGGCTTAGCAGTTAAGGTGTTTGCCTGCAAAGCCAAAGGACCCAGGTTCGATTCCTCAGGACCCAGGTTAGCCAGATGCACAAGGGAGTGCACATGTCTGGAGTTCGTTTGCAGCTGAAGGCCCTGGTACGCCCATTCTCTCTCTCCTTCTTTCTCTGTCAAATAAATAAGTAAATAAATAAATAAATATTATTTTAAAAACGTTTTAGCCTGGTGTGGTGGCACATGCCTTTAATTCCAGCACTTGGGAGGCAGAGGTAGGAGGATCACAGTGAGTTTAGGGCCACCCTGAGAATACAGAGTGAATTCCAGGTCAGCCTGGGCTAGAGTGAGACCCTACCTTGAAAAACAAGCAAAAACAACAACAAAATCTTTTTTTTGTATTTATTTGCAAGTAGAGAGAGATAGAGAATGGGCACACCAGGGCATCTAGTGTCTATCCACTGCAAATAAACTCCAGATGCATGTACCACTTTGTGCATCTGGCTTTACATGGGTACTAGAGAAATGAACCCGAGTCCTTTGGCTTTGCAGGCAAGTACCTTAACCATTAAGCCATCTCTCTGCCCCCACCCCACCCCACCCCACCCCATTTTTTAGGTAGGGTCTTGCTCTAGCTCAGGCTGACCTGGAATTCTCTATGTAGTCTCAGGCTGGCCTTGAACTCATAGTGATCCCTAGTGCTGCCTCCCTAGTGGTGGCATTAAAGGCGTGTGCCACTATGTCCAGCTAAGAGAATGTTTTGAAATAAGACTAATTGGAAATTCTAGAACTGAAACTTGTCATCATCTAATTGGAGACACAGTGGATGGCTCTGGTGATAGACATTGTTGAAGAGAGCTTGGTGTTCTGAAAGGCAGGTCAGAAGGAAACCATAGTTTGTAGGTAAGAAAAGAGGGCTGATAGATGGTAGGAAGCACTGGCTGGTATCAAAGCCTGGAAGGTTTGCCTGGTGCCTGGAGGGAAGGGGGTTGATATGATAGGTGGGGCTTAGAGAACTTTTAAGGATATGTGAAACAAGCCCAGAATAGATAAAGGAAGTCCATCTGAATATGTTAGTGCAGAATCCATAGGTCCAAAGACAGGTCCTTGAGCAGTGAGGTCAGAGGGGCTGTATCCACAGTAGCTGTGTGAGGTTGGCAGCTGACTTGGAGCAGGAAACAGGATACTATGTCCAGATGTTGAGGAAGCAACAACCCACTTCAGAATCAACCCTGGAAAAAATGTTTTATTTAAAGTAAAGCTGGGGAGATGACTCAGGGGCTAGAGTGCTTGCCATGCACTTTGTGCATCTGGCTTCATCTGGGTACTAGGAATTGAACCCAGTCTGTCAGGCTGTAGCCCAGACTGACCTGGAACTCACTCTGTAGTCCCAGGCTGACCTGGAACTCACAGAGCTCCTCCTGTCTCTGCCTCCTGAGTGCTGGAGTTAAAGGTGTGTGCCATCATACCTGACTAATTTTTAAAAATTAACTTAGTATGTATCAGGATTCCTTTCTCATATATAGATTTAGTTAAGTACTCTCATACCCTCAGCTGACCCACCTTACCTTCTTAAACCTTTCTTTTTTTAAAATTATTTATTTATTTATTTATTTATTTGAGGGAGAGAGAAAGAGGAAGAGAGAGAAGGGGAGAAAGGGGGGAGAGAATGGTTGTGCCAGGGCCTGTAGCCACTGCAAAGAAACTACATGCGGTGTACCCCTTTGTGCATCTGGCTTCACATGGGTACTGGGGAATTGAACCGGGGTCTTGTGGCTTTGCAGGCAAGCACCTTAACTGCTAAGCCATCTCTCCAGCCCACCCTTCTTAAACCTTTCTATATCTATATTATCCCTATAGTTTTTTAAAAAATTATTTTTTTATTTGAGGGGGAGCAGATAGAGAATGGGCACTCCAGGGCCTTTGGCTTCTGTAAAGGAACTACAGACACATGTGCCACCTTGTGCATCTGGCTTATGTGGGTCTTGGGAAATTAAACCTAGGTCCTTTGACTTTACAGGCAGGTGCCTTAACTGCTAAGCCATTTGTTTTTTTGAGGTAGTATCTCACTATGGTTTAGGCTGACCTGGAATTAAGTATGTAGTCTCAGGGTGGCCCCAAACTCACAGCGATCCTCCTGCCTCTGCCACGATGCCCAGCACACTTTTTTTTTTTTTTTTTTTTTTTTTTTTGGTTTTTCGAGGTAGGGTTTACTCTAGTCCTTTTTTTTTTTTTTTTTTTTGAATTCACAGTGATCCTCCTACCTCTGTCTCTCAAGTGCTGGGCTTAAAGGCCTGTGCCACCACACTCAGCTTTATTTTTATTTATTTATTTTTATTTTTTAATTTTTTTCTTTAAACAAAAGTTTAACTTTTGCCGGGCGTGGTGGCGCACGCCTTTAATCCCAGCACTTGGGAGGCAGAGGTAGGAGGATCACTGAGAGTTCGAGGCCACCCTGAGACTACAGAGTGAATTCCAGGTCAGCCTGAGCCAAAGTGAGACCCTACCTCGAAAAACCAAAAAAAAAAAAAAAAAAAAAAAAAAAAAAAAAAAAAAAAAAGTTTAACTTTTAAATTTGTTTTCTGTATTAAAGGCAGAAAATGATTGTTTATTTTTATTTATTATTTATTATTATTTTGGTTTTTCGAGGTCTCACTCTAGCCCAGGCTGACCTGGAATTTACTCTGTATTCTCAGGGTGGCCTCGAACTCATGGCGATCCTCCTACCTCTGCCTCCCGAGTGATGGGATTAAAGGCATGCGCCACCATGCCCGGCTGTTTATTTTTATTTTTGAGAGAGAAAGAATGGGTTTGTCAGGGCCTTTCAGCCACTCTGTATGAACTCTAGACATATGTGCCCCCTTGTGCACATGTGTGACATTGTGCGCTTGTGTCACTGTGTCTGGCTAAGTAGGACCTGGAGATTTTTTTAAAAATTAGTTACCTATATAATGTGTATACAGCCATGATGGCACCATTGTTAGCCTTCTCCCTGTCCTCCCCCTACGGGGATTGTGGGTCTTGCATTGTGGGGGTAGCCCTCAGATATGGGGGTGAGGCAATGTCTCTGTGCATAATGACCCAACTTATAGCTTTAACAATCTTTCTGCCCCCTCTTCCACCAATTTCCCTAAGCCATGTTGGGTTCATTTTAGGTCTATTTCAGTGACGCGGTCATGGGAGTCTCTGTGTCTCTGGATATCTGGGTACATTGAAATAATAATTGTGGTCAGGGTTGGTGGTACACACCTTTAGTCCTAGCATTCTGGAGTCTGAGGTGGGATGATTGCTTTGAGTTTGAGGCTAGCCAGGGCTACAGAGTGAATTCCAGGTCAGCCTGGGCTAGAGTGATACTCTGCCTCCAAAAAACAAACAACAAAAATGATGCATTGGGACTGTTGGCTGGGGCAGATCCCACTTCCAGACTGAGTAACAGTTCTAAAAGATCCACTGACCATAAGACGTTGCCACAAAATCTACCTCCCATATTTTTCTTTTTTACTTGAGCTACACAATTGAACATCTGAGCAGGATGTCTGGAGACTGTTGACTGTTCTGAAGAACCTAATTAACACAGGATGGATGACCTGGCAAAGATTTTAAGCCTGTAATGATTTATTCATTAGGGAATAGTCAGCTTGGGTTCTGAAGGCTGCTTTATTTCTGAAGTATTCGTTTGATCTTACAATTAGACTGATTTTTCAGATCTGTCTGGGAGATTTTAATGCAATATAGTCATGTCCACTCAAAAAGGGAGGCAGGGGCTGGAGAAATGGCTTAGTGGTTAAGGCATTTGCCTTCAAAGTCAAAGGATCCTGGTTTGATTCTCCAGGACCCACGTAAGCTAGATGCACAAGGGGCACATGCATCTGGAGTTCGTTTGCAGTGGCTGGAGGCCCTGGTGTGCCCATTCTCTCTGTCTGCTGCTCTTCTCTCTCTCTCTCTGCTTGCAAATAAATAAATAATTTTTTTTTTTTTTTTTAAAGGGAGGCAACTAGGTGCTCAGGAGGCAGAGGTAGGAGGATCACTGTGAGTTTGAAGCCAGCCTGGAACTACAGAGTAAGTTACAGGTCAGCCTGAGCTATAGTGAGACTCTACCTTGAAAAAAACAATCACAAACAAACAAACAAAGAGAGGCAGAACAGTACTGAATATGCTGTGTCCTTGCTGGAATAGTTGACAAGGTTTTATGAATAGCAGTTGTTTACTGACATAGTGTTAATTTTTTTTTTTTTTTTTTGTTTTTCGAGGTAGGGTCTCACTCTGGTCCAGGCTGACCTGGAATTCACTATGTAGTCTCAGGGTGGCCTCGAACTCTCAGCGATCCTCCTACCTCTGCCTCCCGAGTGCTGGGATTAAAGGCGTGCGCCACAACGCCCGGCTAGTGTTAATTGTTGATTGAGGGCATAAAAAGGTTTCTGTAACATGCAGCTCCTATTTCAGGGCCATGCTAATGAGTAAACTAAATGGGAATAAGGGCTGGGGAGATGGCTCAGTGGTTAGAGGCTTTTGCTTGCAAAGCTTGCCAGCCCAGGTTCAATTCCTCAGTACACACATAGAGCCAGAAGCACAAAGTGGTGCATGTACCTGGAGTTTGTTTGCAGTTGCAAGAGGTCCTGGTGTACCTATACTCTATTTGTCTCTGCTTGTAAATAAGTTACATTTTTTTTTTAATTTCACTTTAAAAATGTCACTTACGGCCGGGCGTGGGGGCGCACGCCTTTAATCCCAGCACTCGGGAGGCAGAGGTAGGAGGATCGCCATGAGTTCAAGGCCACCCTGAGACTACATAGTTAATTCCAGGTCAGCCTGGGCTAGAGTGAGACCCTACCTTGAAAAACCAAAAAAAAAAAAAAAAAAAAAAGGTCACTGACGGGGTTGAAGAGATGGCTTAGTGGTTAAGGCACTTGCCCACAAAGCCTAAGGACCGAGTTTCAATTCCCTAGACCCCACGTAAGTCAGATGCACAGGGTGGTACATTTGTCTGGAGTTTGTAGTGGTTAGAGGCCCTGGCATGCCCATTCTCTCTCTACCTGCTCCTTCCTTTCTTTCTTTCTTTCTTTCTTTCTTTCTTTCTTTCTTTCTTTCTTTCTTTCTTTCTTTCTTTCTCTCTCTCTCAAACAAACAAACAAACAAACAAACAAATAAATAAATAAATAAATAAAATATATTTTTTTAAAAATGTGATTTACGGGCTAGATGGCCCAGCGGTTAAAAGTGCTTGTTTGCAAAGCCCAACAACTTAGGTTTGATTCCCTGGTACCCATGTAAAGCCAGATGCACAAAATGGCACATGCATCTGTAGTTTGTTTGCAGTACCTAGAGGCTCTGGTGCGCCCATTCTCTCTCTCTCTTTGCTTGCAAATAAATAAAAGATATTACAAAAAAATGTCACCTACTAATATGACATGGAACTTGACTGGTGGTCTCTGGGGCAGCATATATCTGAATGCATACAGTGGGATTTAGGGAGAGATTTTTGATGAACCATGGAAGAATCTCCATGGAATCTACTAACTTACCTTTTTCATCATATGAGACAGAGGAATTTGAAGTGGATGGAGGTAGAGTTGCACTACCACCTGTTTAGGGGAGTTGAAGGAGTGTGTGTTTGATTCATGATTTCCTTTGTTAAACAAGAAAAGTTAGGAGAAGACTATAGATGAGTATGTCGTCTTATGTCTACTTAATATTTTCATCGCTTATATATATGTATATATACATTTATATAAACATACATATATCAGCATATACAGAAAGATTTATTTATTTATTTTATTTCGAGGTAGGGTTTCACTCTAGCTCAGACTGACCTCCTACCTCTGTCTCCCAAGTGCTGGGATTAAAGGCTTGTGCCACCTTACCCGGCTTATTATTATTATCGTTATTATTATTATTATTTGGTTTTTTGAGGTAGGGTCTCACTCTGGTCCAGGCTGACCTGGAATTCACTCTGTAGTCTCAGGGTAGCCTCGAACTCACGGCGATCCTCCTACCTCTGCCTCCCAAGTGCTGGGATTAAAGGCGTGTGCCACCATGCCTGGCTTTTTTGTTTTTTTGAGGTAGGGTTTCACTCTAGTCCAGGCTGACCTGGAATTCACCATGTAGTCTCAGAGTGGCCTCAAACTCACGGTGATCCTCCTACCTCTGCCTCCCAAGTGCTGGGATTAAAGGCGTGCGCCACCATGCCCAGCTTAAGGTAAGGTTTCTTAATAGAAAGTAGGTTATTCAGTAATTGAGAAACTTTTATGTGTATCATTATCATGAGAGTATGAGTCTGGATTATTTAACATTGTTAGTTTTTTTTTTTTTGATGCAGGGTCTCACTGTAGCCCAAGCTAACCTAGAACTCACTCTGCAGCTCCAGGCTGCATCCAACTCATGGCAATCCTCCTACCTCTGCCTCCCAAGTGCTGGGATTAAAAGGTGTGCACCACTACACCCAGCAACATTGTTAGTTCTTTCTTGATAATGTCCAGTTCAGAAAGTTCACTTATAAATGTAGTTTCCAAGCTGGGTGGTAGCATATGCCTTTAATTGCAGCTATCAGGAGGCTAAAGTAGGATTACCATGAGATCCAGGTCAGCCTGGGCTAGAGTGAGACCCTCCCTTGAAAAAAAAAAGAAAGGGTAACAACAGAAAAAGTAGTTTCTTGTTTGTAGTGTGGTAAATCAATTGTGCTGAGGTTATTTTAGAGTTTGCATGTCATTACTGTATTCCTGAAGTTCTGAAATACAGTCTTTCCAGTGTAATTAATTCAGCTGCACTTAACACTGATGTCCATTTTGTTTATTTTATTTATTTATTTGAGAGCGATGGACAGACAGAGAGAAAGAGGCAGATAGATAGAGAACGGTGCACCATGGCCTCCAGCCACTGCAAACAAACTCCAGATGCATGCGCCACCTTGTGCATCTGGCTTACGTGGGTCCTGGGGAATTGAGTCTCGAACCAGGGTCCTTAGGCTTCACAACAAGCAAGCGCTTAACCACTAAGCCATCTCTCCAGGCCCCTGATTATCCATTTTGGTATAGAAATGTTCTAAATCTGGGGCTGGAGAGATAGCTTAGTGGTTAAGGCACATCCTGTGAAGCCTAAGGACCCCGGTTCGATTCTCCAGGTCCCATGTAAGCCAGGTGCACATGGTGGCGCATGCATCTGGAGTTCGTCTGCAGTGGCTGGAGGCCTTGGCATGCTCATTCTCATTCTCTCTTTTCCTCTCTCTGCTTCTAATGAATAAACAAATAAAATTTTAAAAAAATCTAAAAAAAAGGAATGTCCTAAATCTTAGTGTTGAGGAAGATCTTCCATAATTTTATGGTATTAAGTAGGGAAAGCTATGATTGCAGGATCAGTCTAACTACAATATTAGGTGCATGCATTCTCTTTCCACTGACTTATACTTGTCTGTGTAGAATATAGGTTGTCCAGTCAGCTGGTTATTTACCAGATGTGGACTTAAGTTGCTGGACTTGCAATACAAATTGCTAGTCCCTCGTTGTTCAAGTCTGTGTGGAGCGTTAATCAGTAAATATCTCTCCTTTCTGTATTACATTAGCATTGGCTCATGCAGGTAACCATCTGCTGCTGATATAGCTCTCTATCTTAAAGATTTAGAGTGGATTAACCAGGTCATTACATCTTAATTTAATAACAAGCATTACTGCAGAGTGATCGTGTCTGGTATCTGTTAGGTTTTTTTAATTTAATCTGATGTGTGTATGTTGGGGGAGGCTAGGATTAGGAAGGTGAATTGTTCAGAAATTGTCTTGGCTGGTTTTACAGAAGAGCAAGTAACTAGTGCTGCTCTGGCATTAATCCTAGGAATCACTAGCAGTAATGGAGCACTGCCACTCTAACATGAGCATGCATACTTCAAGACAAACATTAGTACTGGCATGTTCAACTGCATAATATCCTGGCACTATATTATGAAATACATTAATTTATTAAATAGATTATACATATTTTAAAAAGTGCGTATGATAATGTCTTGTGGAGTTTAAAGTCTATGTAGAAATAAAATATTTAATGGCAAGCTAATAAAACACAAGCAGTCCTGTGGACAATGGAGAGTTTATTTATTTATTTATTTTTATTTTTATTTATTTGAGAGCAACAGAGGAACACACAGAGAAAGAGGCAGATATATATATATATAGAGAGAGAATGGGTGCACCAGGGCCTCCAGCCACTGCAAATGAAATGCATGTGCCACTTTATGCATCTGGCTTACATGGGTCCTGGGCAATCGAGCCTGGAACCGGGGTCCTTAGGCTTCATAGGCAAGCACTTAACTGCTAAGCCACCTCTTCATCCCATGGAGAGTTTTCTCTTTCTTTCTTGCTCTATATTTTTCCTCCCTTCATGGCAATACAAACTTATTGAACTATTGATGCTAAGTTATACAACAAAACTGCACCACTTTAATTAAGGATCCCCTAGTCTTTTTTTTTATTTCATTCATTATTTCTTTTTTATTTATTTGAGAGAGAGATAGAGGAAGAGAGAGAAAGAGGCAGAATGAGAGGGCTATCTCTAGCTACTGCAAAGGAGCTCCAGACCCATGTGCCACCATGTGTATCCGGCTTTATATGAATACTAGGGAATTGAACCTGGCCCCTTAGGCTTTGCAGGCAAGCACCTTAACTGCTGAGCCATCGCTCCAGCTCCCTCTTTTTCTTTTTAAAATTTATTTGAGAGAAGTAGAGAGTGAGAGAGAGAATGGGCATGCTAGGGCCTCCAGCCACTGTAAACGAACTCCAGATGCATGTGTCACCTTGTGCATCTGGCTTACTTGGGTCCTGGGGAATCAAATCAAGGTCCTTTGGCTTTGCAGGCAAGTGCCTTAACCACTAAACCATCCCTCCAGCCCCTTTTCTTTTTAAAATTAATTAATTTATTTGTAAGCAGAGAAAGAGAGATAGAGAAAAGTGAGACAGTGAGAATGGACATGGTAGGGCCTCCAGCCACTGCAAACAAACCCTAGATGCATGCACCACTTTGTGCATCTGGGTTTACATGGGTACTGGTGAATAAAATGTGGGTCATTAGGCTTTGCAGGCAAGCACCTTAATTGCTAGTAATCTCTCTAATCCTTATTTAGTTTTTGTTTTGGTTTTTCGAGGTAGGGTCTCATTCTGGCCCAGGCTGACCTAGAATTCACTATGTAGTCTCAGGCTGGCCTTTAACTCATGGTGATCCTCCTGCCTCTGCCTCTCGAGTGCTGGGATTAAAGGTGTGTGCCACCACACCTGGCTCTTATTTAGTTTTTCTAGCCCAGCCTGATGTGGGACTCACTCTGTAGGCCAGGTTGGCCTTAAACTCACTGCGAGCCTACCTTAGCCACCTGAGTGCTGGGGCTAAAAATGTGTGCCACCATGCTTCCTTTTCTCCTCTCCTCCTCCTTCTTTTCTTCTTCCTTTTTTTTTTTTTTTGAGGTAGGGTCTTGCTCTATAGCTCAGGCTGGCCTGCTAGTCTCAGGGTGGCCTCGAATTCATGGCGATCCTCCTCCCTCAGCCTCTTGAATGCTAGGATTAAAGCCACCATGTCTGTCTCTTTGTCTTTTTGATATGAGGGTCTTATATAGCCCAGGCTGGCCTTGAACTACTGATCCTCCTGCCTCTGCCTCCCACGTGTTGGGGTTGGGGTTGGGATTGCAGGTTGTATGTATGCCTTCATACTTTGCTTCTCTCCCCAACCCCCCAGGCAGGGTCTCACTGTAGTCCAGGATGTAGTCCAGGATGCCTGGAGTTCACTCTGTATCCCAGGCTGGCCTCGAACTCATGACCATCCTTGTACCTCAGCCTCCTGAGTGCTGGGACTAAAACTGTGAACCACAATGTCCAGCTAGAATTTACTATGTAGACCAGTGCTGGCCTTGAACTTGCTGTGATTGCCTGCCTTTGCGTCCTATGTGCTGGGAGTACAGGTACATAGAATATTGCTACAGAGCAAAGACTGGCTTTAAACTAGCAATCTTCTTGTCTCAGCCTCTTGAGTGCTAGGATTAACAGGCATTGACATTTAGGTGTAAAAATTATGTGTCTGAGGGCTGGAGAGATGGCTTAGTGGTTAAGGTGCATGCCTACGAAGCCTAAGTACCCCGGTTCAATTCTCTAGGTCCCATGTAAGCCAGATGCACAAGGGGGCTCATCCATCTGGAGTTTGTTTGCAGTGACTGGAGACCCTGGCATGCCCATTCTCACTCTCTCTCTCTCCCTCTCCCTCTCTCTGTCTCTAATAAATAAAAATAAAATCTTTAAAAAAAAAAGATTATGTGTCTGAGCCAGGTGTGGTGTGTCCCATCATGCTTATGATCATGCTCAGTCTACCTTTTCCTCCTCCTTTTTTTTTTTTTTTTTTTTAGCATTTTTTAATTGACAACTTCTATACTTACATACAAAAAATGCATGATATTTCCCTCCCCTGCCCCCATACCCCTTTAGAACTCCAGTCTCCATCATATCCCTTCCCTCTCTCCATTAGTCTCTCTTTTAATTTGATGTCATCATCTTTTTCTTCTATTATGAGAGTTTTGCGAAGGTATTGCTAGCACTGCAAGGTCATGGATATCAAGGCCAATTTCTGTCTGGGCAGCTGCATTGTAAAGAATCGTACCCTTCCTTTGGCTCTTCCATTCTGTCCGCCCCTCTTCTGCAATGGGCCTGAGCCTTGGAGGGTGTGACAGAGGTGTTTCAGTGCTGGGCACTCCTCCATCCCTTCTTCTCAGCACTATGTTGACTTTTTTAAAAAAATTTTATTTATTTGCAAGCAGAGAGAGAGAGAGAGAAACAGAAGAGAGGCAGACAGAGATAGAATGGGCACACCAGGGCCTCTAGCCCCTGCAAATGAACTCCAGATGCATGTGCCCCTTGTGCATCTGGCTTACGTGGGTCCTGGAGAATCGAACCAGGATCCTTAGGCTTCGCAGGCAAACGCCTTAACCGTTAAGCCATTCTCCAGCCCTATGTTGCCTTTTGGGTCATCCCAGTGGTCATCGCCATCTGAAAAGAGAAGCTTCTCTAACCAGAAGTGAGAGTAGCATTAATATGTCAATATGAACATTAAGTGTAGTGCTTTCAGGGCAGCTTGGTGGGAATAATATATACCTTTAGCCAGACAAGAGCAGGCTTTATAGCCCCCCCGTTTTTTTTTTTTTTTTTTTTTTTTTTCAAGGTAGGGTCTCACTCTAGCTCAGGCTGACCTGGAATTCACTAGTCTCAGGGTGGCCTCAAACTCAAGTGATCCTCCTACCTCTGCCTCCTGAGTGCTGGGATTAAAGGTGTATACCACCACACCTGGCTTCTCCTTTTTTCAGATTAGGCCTTCCTCTGTACAAGCTTGCCTTGGACTCAGCATGTTGCTGAGGCTGGTCTTGAGCTCATGATCCTTCTGTGTCAGAGCAAAGGGACTCTGACCACCTCTAAGAGAGAAGGACACTGCTTGGCCAGCCCAGTACGTTTGGGGGGAGTGGATTGTCCACCCAGTATGTTGCATGGTGACTGCAGAGGGAACTGTGATTTCCAGCCTGGGAGATGACCTGTAGTCTCCGTGGAGTGCTGCAGGGAATGTAGCCATGATTCCCAAAGGAGGATTGCTGTGAAGAGAGCAGACCTGTGAGATCCAATGACAAGGAAGAAAGCCCCTGTGGGAGCCTGTATTGGAGGCGTGGAGCCCTCCCTGTGTCCCCTGTCCCGGATGGGTAGGAGTATGTTCCTTCGCTTGAGGGCCATCTCTTCTGCTTTTGGGACATAGCCACAAGTCCCCCACATGTGCTTTTTTTTTTAAAGTTATTATTTATTTATTGGCAATTTTTAAAAATATTTTTTATTTTTATTTATTTATGTATTAGAGACAGAGAGAGGGAGAGAGACAGTGAGTGGGAATGGGCACGTCAGAGCCTCCAGCCACTGCAAATGAACTCCAGATGCATGCGCCCCCTAGTGCATCTGGCTTACGTGGGTCCTGGAGAATCCAGCCTCGAACTGGGGTCCTTAGCTTTCACAGGCAAGCGTTTAACTGCTAAGCCATCTCTCCAGCCCGATTTTGTGTATTTTGATTGTAGTTTCCCTCATGACCTTCTCTCTCTCTTTCTCTCTCTCTTTTTTTTTTTTTTTTTTTTCAAGGTAAGGCCTTGCTCTAGCCCAGGTTGACCTGGAATTAACTATGTAATCTCAGGCTGGCCTTGAACTCACAGCGATCCTCCTACCTCTGCCTCCCGAATGCTGGGATTAAAGTTGTATGCCACCACACTTGGCCCTCGTGACCTTCTCTTGTCCCCTTCTCACTAAATCCTTCCTAACTAGTCTCATACTTCAATATCTTTTTTTTTTCTCCCTCCTGTCTGTGATCCACTGAATCCCTGTGTTCTTGCTGGGGATGCCTTGACTTCAGGCAGGATCTCCTTGGCCCCTCTGTGGGCTCGTACTCAGGTTTGGCCCCCAATTTTGGATCCCTAAATGGCCCAGCCCTGCCAGCTTGAGACTTGGGCTTACTCTTCTCCTTGCTGTGTTGCCTCAATGGCTGCCCTAACCTGCCTTGGGGCTCAGCACTGACCCAGTCACCCATCTCTCACCACAGAGAGGGTTCTTGGTCTTCGTCTTATAGAAGCAGAAGCCAAGGGGCCTCACTAGCTTTGGGGCAGCTCCATGGCTGTCCCTACCAGTTGTCTTGACGGGGCTGGCACTTCTCTGCTCTCCTACCCTCTCCCTGTAGTAAGTGCTTCACTGAGTTACAGGCATGTCTGTGTTGGAGCAGCTGTGTCAGCACTGCTTTTGGCTGTGGTTGTCAAGGAGGCTGCTGGAAGGCAGAGGTCTGGACTGGGCAGGAGATACACTTTTGGAGTCTGAAAGGGTGGGATTCCTTTGCCTGTCCCGCTGTTCCAGTGTTGTGTGTATTTAGCACTGACAGGTGGCTGGAGGACAGGCTTCCTATGTGGGAAGTGGGGTCGGATGGGCTCTCCCATCTTTTGAGTTTTCAAATTACCGTTGGAAAGGAGGAAGTGCTACCTAGGAGTTCCACAGGTCACTTACATCTGGCCTTGACTCACCCTGTGAGTTCCACACATTCCTTCCTGTAAGGTCAGCAGACCTGTCCATGGAGGTGCCACTTCCCAGTGCTTAACAAGTAGAGGTCTGGTGTTGGCCGTGGTGGTCTCACCCAGAAGCATCCCTAGCCATAAAACCACACACATGTGGCTGAAAGACCACTTTCTTGTCATCTGGAGGGAAGTGTTCAGTTATGTCACAAGGATGGTCAGGACAGAAGTCTCCTGTAACTGTTGTGAAATGGAAAATAATTTAGAGTGAGTTTATCTGCTAAACAACTAGTTTATTTAAAGAATTAGCTTGCTGGGCGTGGTGGCGCATGCCTTTAATCCCAGAACTTGGGAGACATAGGTAGGAGGATCGCCATGAGTTGAAGGCCACCCTCAGACTACAGAGTGAATTCCAGGTCAGCCTGGGCCAGAGTGAGACCCTACCTCGAACCCCCCCCCCAAAAAAAAAAATTAGCTTCATGACTCTGCAGGGTTGTAAATACATCCCTGCCAGGGCTTTGGTGGGGTTGGGGCAGGTTGAGAGAGGCTGTGTGGGCTCTCCTGGCATGCTTTCTCTGCCAGGTTATCCTAGGTGCAGAACTCTGAATGGAAGATAATCAGGACTTGGCTGTGCACCACCAGTTTAGAAGTGCTGTTCCTGTGCCACTGGGCCTGTGGGTCAGACCTGAGCCCTGGGTTCTTTGAGGCTCCCTTGTGCTCCCTGCTGCTCTGCTACCACTTTACCCTCTTTGCGTTGTCCACTTGGACTAAACCCTTTCCTCATCTTTTCTGTAGGTGACAAGGCTCTTGATGGCTACAGTAAAAAGAAGTACGTCTGCAAGTTGCTCTTCATCTTCCTCCTTGGCCACGACATCGACTTTGGACACATGGAGGCTGTGAATCTGCTGAGCTCCAACAGATACACAGAAAAGCAGATCGTGAGTGTGCTTGCGGGGTGGAGCCATGCATCCAGTGTGGTAGCTTGCAGATTCTCCTCCTCCCACCCTGTCCCACCTTGGACACGAACCATATGGTTGGTGTTCATATTGCAGTTGTGTGTCTGGCTTGCATGAGTGCCTGGTGCCAACGCTTGTGACTCCACACTGTCTTAACTCAACCCTGTGCTTTGGAGGAGGAAGCAGTGGTACCAAAGAGGGTCTTTCTCTGGGTGGCCCTTTCTTTGCCTGCTGCTCTCTATGCATCTGGGGCACTCTCTGTTGGCTTAGTGTGGTGTGTTCTCTGTGCTCTTGCCTCAGTGCCTGCTGCTGCCCACAGGTTAGCCTCAATGCCTCTCTTTCTCTCCAGAAGGCCTTGTAGTGAATACAGTGGGAGTTTACCCCGTGGCCCCGTGTACTGTTGTCTGAAACTGAGTCAGGAAGGGAAGCTGCTGAGCATGCTGTCCTGTCCTCACTCTTCCCTCACCCACAGTGGGAGGATGCCTCACTTTGAAGTCTGCTTAGGCTTGATTCAGGGTTGGGGTTTCATCTCTGCATTCTCTTATAGTGGAGTTGTTTCTATGTTTTCTCGGGTTATAAAGTAACAGCTTTCCTGTTGTTCAAAAGCTTACCTTACAGGGGCTGGAGACATGGCTCAGCTGTTAAAGGTGCTTACTTGCAAAGTCTGACAGTCCAGGTTTGGCTCCCCAGTGTACATATAAAGCCAGATGCACAAAGTGGCGCATGCATCTAGAGTTCATTTGCAGTGGCAAGAGGTTATAGTGTGCTCATTCTCTCTCTTTCCCTCACTCTCATCTCTCTTTCTCCTAGCAAGTAAAAACAAACAAACAAAAACTTACAGAAATTAAGAAATACTCTGGGGAGCTGATCCCAGCACTTGGGAGGCAGAGGTAGGAGGATTGCTGTGAATTCGAGGCCACCTTGAGACTACATAGTGAATTCCAGGTCAGTCTGGACTAGAGTCAGACCCTATCTTGAAATACCAAAAAAAAAAAAAAAAAAAAAAAAACAACAACAACAACAATAACAACAAAAAAACTCTGGGGCTGGAGAGATGGCTTAGTGGTTAAGGCACTTGCCTGCAAAAGCCAAAGGACTCAGGTTCATTGTCCAAGGACCCATGTAAGCAAGGTGGTTTATGCGTCTGGAATTCATTTGCAGTGGATAGAGGCCCTGGCACACTCATTGTCTATCTGTCTGCCTCTCTGTCTCTCAAATAAATAAATGAAAATAAAAATAACAGAGAAATACTCTAGAGGGGGTGGAGAGATAGGTCAGTGGTTAAAGATGCTTGCTTGTAAAGCCTGATGGCCTGGGTTCGATTTCTTGGTACCACATAAAAGCCAGATGCATAAAGTGATGCATATGTCTAGAATTCATTTGCAGTGGCAGGAAGCCTTGATGCGCCTATACTCACTATCTTTCTCTCTGCCTTTTTCTCTTTGTCTCTCTCAAATAAGTAAATAAAAATATTTTTTAAAAAGAAACTCTTGGGCTGGAGAGATATCTTAGCAGTTAAAGCACTTGTCTGTGAAGGCTAAGGACTCATGTTTGACATTTCAGCATGTAAGTCAGATGCACAAGGTGGTACAAGTGCACAAGGTTGCACATGCGCACAAGGTGTCTCACGCTCTGGAGTTTGATTACAGAGGCTGGAGGCCCTGGCGCATCAATTCTCTCTCTCTCATAATAAAAAAAGGCCAGTCAAGCCGGGTGTGGTGGCGCACACCTTTAATCCCAGTACTCAGGAGGCAGAGGTAGGAAGATCATGAGTTCACGGACACCCTGAGACTACATAATGAATTACAGGTCAGCCTGGGATACAGCAAGACCCTACATTGAAAAACAAAAAGCAAAACAACAACAACAAAAAACCAAAATAAAAAAAGTAATACTCACTAGGCTTGGTGGCACATGTCTTTAATCCCAGCACTTGGGAGGTAGCGGGAAGAGGATCACTGTGAGTTTGAGACCACCCTGAGACTACATAGTGAATTCCAGGTCAGCCTGGGTTAGAGTGAGACCCTGCCACCCCCCCCCAAAAAAAAAGGCTGGTTGTGGTGTTGCATGCCTTTAATCCCAGCACTGGGGAGGCAGAGGTAGGAGGATTGCCATGAGTTCAAGGCTACCCTGCGACTAGATAGTGAATTCCAGGTCAGCCTGGGCTAGAGTGAGATCCTGCCTTGAAAAACAAACAAAAAAGAGGAAATATTCTCGAAGTCTCCATATTTTTGTCAAGTACAGTTAACCCTCTGTATCTGTGGATTTTGTGTTGCATCCTTGGATTCAGTCTGTTGTGGGTTGAAAACATTTAGGGGAAACATTGCATCTGTACTCAATACATACCAACATGTGTTTTCTTCCCTTCTTTTTAATATTTTATTTATTTTAATATTTTTTTATTTTTTGAGAGAGACAGAGAGAGAGACAGAGAGAGAGGGAGAGGGAGACAGAAAATGGGCATGCCATCAGTCTCTCAGCTGCTGTGAACGAAATCCAGATGTGTGCGCCCCCTTGTGGGCAAGTGTGGCATTGCGCCCTTGCATCACTGCATCTGGCTAAACGTGGGACCTGGAGATTGGAACTGGGTTCTTAGGCTTAGGAGGCAGGCGCCTTAACCGCTAAGCTACTTCTCCAGTCCTATTTATTTATTTTTAAATCTTTTTGTTGTTGTTTTTTGTTTTTCGAGGTAGGGTCTCAGTCTAGTCTAGGCTCACCTGGAATTCACTATGTAGTCTCAGGGTGGTCTCGAACTCATAGCAATCCTCCTACCTCTGCCTCCCAAGTGCTGGAATTAAAGGCATGTTCCACCACACGTGGCTTTAAATCTTTTTATTTACTTATTTGAGAGGGAGGGAGGGAGAGAGGGAGGGAAAGAGAGAGAGATAGAGAGTGTGTATGGGTATTCAAGGGCCTCTTACTGTTGCAAACAAACTCCAGATACATGCTCTACTTTGTGTATCTGGCTTTAATGGGTACTGGGGAATCAAACCCAGGCGAAAAGGTTTTACAAGTGCCTTTAATCACTGAGCCATCTCCCCAGCCCTATTTTTATATATTTGAAAGAGAGTGAGAGTGTATATGGGATGCATCAGGGCCTCTTGGCACTGCAAATGAACTTCACACACATTCACCACTTTTTGCATCTGGCTTTATGTGGGTACTCAGGAATTGAACCTGGGCCAGTAGGCTTTGTAAGCAAGTGCCTTTAGCCACAGAGCCATCCCCCCAGGCCATGTGTTCTCTCTCTCTCTCTTTTTTTTTTTTTTCCGGTGCTGAGGACTGAACCCAGGGCCTTGTGCTTGCTAGGCAAGCGCTCATCCACTGAGCTAAATCCCCAACCCCTCTCTCTCTCTTTTTTAACTTAATTAATTTGTTGTTTATTAGAGAGAGACAGAGAGAGAGGGAGAGGGAGAGGGAGGGAGAATATGGGCACACCAGGGCCTCTAGCCACTATAAACGAACTCCAAACGCATGCACCACCTTGTACATCTGGCTTACATGGGACCTGGAGAATCAAACTTGGGTCCTTAGGCTTCACAGGCATGTGCCTTAACTGCTAAGCCATCTCTCCAGCCCCCATGTGTTTTCTTGTTATTGTTCCCTAAACTATACTATATAATAACCATTCTTAGAGTAGTTATACATTTAGGTATTCAAAGTCATCTAGAGGTGATCTTAAGTACTGGAAGGATTGCAGAAGGATTGTGTAAGTTACATGCAAGTACTATACCATCTTTGAATACTTTTTTAAAAAATATATTTTTATATTTATTTGAGAGAGACAGAGAGAGAATGGGTGTGCCAGGACCTCTAGCTGCTGCAAACAAACTCCAGATGCATGCACTGCTTTGTATATCTGGCTTACATGGGTCCTAGGGAATTGAGCCTAGCTCCTTTGGCTTTGCAGGCAAGTGCCTTAACTTCTAAAGCCATCTCCCCAGCCCATACTACACCATCTTATAACAGGCCCTTGAGCACTTGTGGGTTTTTGTAGTCAGAGGGATCCTGGAACCAGTTACCCAAGGATACCCAAGTCTTCATTCAATAAGACTTTGGGAAGTACCTGCCTTGTACCAAGCAATGCTAGAGACCCTTGGGGACAGTGACTAAAAGTAGCTATAACCTGCTCCTGCAGATGGCCCTACAGAAACTGGTTGCAGCTGTGGCCAGGGTCCTAGAAAGGACTCTGTGAGGGAGGGACCCAGGCTGGAGAAACTAAGACTGAGGAGGACTGAGGACGGGGGAGCAGAGTACTTAGCAGAAGGATCCACAGCTGGACTGGAGGGGAGGGAACTCCCAGCTACACTGTGGGAGTCTTGGCAGGCTTTAACTGGATAGTCAGTGACCTAACTGACCTCAAGAAGATTACTGTGTCCTAGTTGGGAAGAATGTGAGGAGATGGAGGTGACAGATGGTGACATGGGACTGGAGTTTGGCCAGGTGATGAAGTGACAGTGGATTGCTTTCAGCTGGGTTTCTGAAAATCCATGTTGTTTATTAGTTGATGGTGTCAGGCTTGGCCTTTTCTTGTCTGTCTGTCTATCTATCTATCTTTTATTTGAGAGAGAAAGAGTCAGGAGAGAGAGAGAGATAGAGAGAGAGAGGAGAGGGAGAATGGGTGACCCAGGGCCTCCAGCCATTGCAAACAAACTCCAGATGCATGCACCACTGTATGCACCTGGCTTATGTGGGTACTGGAGAATTGAACCTTGGTCCTTAGGTTTTGCAGGCAGGCGCCTTAATCACTAAGCTATTCTCCAGCCCCAGGCTTGACCTTTACAGTAACAGCTTCCTCCCACATGGAGCTGAGGATGGCATGGCATCGGGACACTCAGATATGAGACCTATTGAGAAGGGGCATAGGGCTTGAGGAAGGACTGAGTGGTCTGGCTTCTAAGTGCCTCTGACTCTGAACCCATCTTAGTGGGAAGTCTATATGAGGGCTGGGTGATAGCAGGGATAGATGTTCACATCTGTGCCAGAGCTGGTGTGTGCCCTCAGGCTATGAATGAATCCTCTGGGGGAGTTTCAGTTGTACCCCACGGGGATGGCACTGGAGGCTCTTGAGGCTTGTCTGTGTGTGAGTCATGTGTTGGGTTTCTTAGGACTATGAACCAATGCAGTTGTCATGAGCTTTCTGTCTCCTGCCTTTTGGGAACACAGGGTTACCTGTTTATCTCGGTGTTGGTGAACTCGAACAGTGAGCTGATCCGTCTGATTAACAATGCCATCAAGAATGACCTGGCCAGCCGCAACCCTACCTTCATGGGCTTGGCCCTGCACTGTATTGCCAACGTGGGCAGCCGTGAGATGGCCGAGGCCTTTGCTGGGGAGATCCCCAAGATCCTTGTGGCAGGGTATGTATCTGGGTGTTAACAGGCAGTGTTTCTGTTCAACACACCCCTTGTATATAACTGAACCTGTGGCAGAGCTTGAGGGTGGGCCATGAAGTACGAGTGTAAAGCTCAGAGTGTAGTCAGATTTTCCCTCTGTGAGACCACTGAGACTTCAAAAGCAGTTCATAGGCTTAGAGAGAAGCTCAGCGGTTAAAGGCCCTTGCTTGCAAAGCCTGCCAGCTGGGGTTCGATTCTCCAGTACCCATGTAAAGCAAGATACACAGAAGTGGTATATGTGTCTGGAATTTGTTTGCAGTAGAATGAACTCCGGCATACCCATATTCTCTCTGCTTGCAAATAAATAGACTCTCTCTCTCTCTCCATGTATATATATATATATATATATATATATATATATATATATATATATATACATATACATATACATATACATATACATATACATATACATATACATATCTATTTAGTTTTTTTTCTTTTCTTTTTTTTGGGGGGGGGGTTTGAGGTAGGGTCTCATTCTGGTCCAGGCTGACCTGCAATTAACTATGTAGTCTCAGGGTGGCCTTGAACTCTCAGTGATCCTCTTACCTCTGCCTCCCGAGTGCTGGGATTAAAGGCATGCACCACCATGCCTAGCTTAAGATAAATATATTTTTATTTATTTGTTTGCTTATTTATTTATTTTTTGGTTTTTTTGAGATAGAGCCTCACTCTGGTCCAGGCTGACCTGGAATTCACTGTGGATTCTCAGGGTGGCCTTGAACTCATGGCAATTCTCCTATTTCTGTCTCCTGAGTGCTGGGATTAAAGGCATGTACCACCACACCTGGCATATATATTTGAGAGAGAGAGAGAGAGAATGGGTACACAAGTGGCCTCTCAGCCTCTGTGAATGAACTGCAGAGGTGCGTGTCCCCTTGTGGGCAAGTGCGGCATTGCGCCCTTGTGTCACTTTTTGCGTCTGGCTAAAGGTTGGACCTGGAGATTGGAACCGGCATTCTTAGGCTTGGCAGGGAGGCGCCTTAGCTGCCAAGCCACCTCTCCAGCCCAATAAATGTATTTTAAAACCTTAAATAAAAAAGCAGATCATAGTCTGCCAACCTGAGCTTCATCTTTCCCAGCATCACCTACAGCCAGTGCAAAGTGGCACTCCTGCCTGTAATCCCAATATGCCCATAGCAATGACAGGAGGAGCCAGGAGAATCCAGAAGCTTATGGGTCAGCTAGTCTGGTGCATACACAAGGTTGAAGGAGAAGATAGACACTTTGAGGTTATCCTCTGACCTCTACATGCATGTAATAGCACATGCACACCATGCACACAAATACATGCACAGTGTTTCTGTTTCTGTCCACATACACACAAAAGCAAAATAAAAAGTGTATCATAGAAGAAAGCCATCAACCAGTCTCAGAAAGCAATTTCACTTGCATGAGTGCCAAGGAGAAAGAGCACAGTCGTTCTGTTGAAGGGCACAGCTCTGAGTCTTGCCTTTCCAAGAAACTTCAGGAAGAGAGGCCAAGCCCCAGATCCTGAGGATGTTGTATCATCTGGCCCCCTAGTTCATTTGGAAAGAAATTGAGTGGGCCTGAGGAGTGACTTTGGAAGTTTGAAACAGCCTGGCCTGTCCCTGTTCTTGGGGTTGGCAGAGAGAGGCATGTCCAGCCCCAGCCCGCTTGTGTACTTGATTGGAGCTACACAGCTGAGCCCCAACAATAATGGCCACTCAGCAGGGTGCAAGATATAGCACAAGGTGACCGTCAGTGGACTGAGCAGGGTGTTGAGGCCCTGGAAGGAGGGAAGTAGTCTTTAGCTGTCCATGAGACTGGAGCAGAGGCAGGAGGTGCCAGAAGCAGAGCTAGCCAACATTCTTCACCCAGCCACCTGCCCCAGGGGGACTGTGGAGCAATGTCTCAGGACATTTTCATACTACATTGTCATAGTAGAGGGCATACTACTGTCTTCCAGTGTGGGTGGAGACCCATTGCAGAGAGCAGTGTAGGGTTCTGTTACTGCTGTCATGCAGGAGTCTAGGGTTGGAAGAAAGAGGCAGATAGGTAGGTGGGGGGGTATGGGGGCAGTGGTGGAATGGACATGTCAGAGCCTCTAGCCACTGCAAATAAACTCTAAATGCATGTATCACCTGTGCATCTGGCTTTATGTGGGTACTGGGGAATCAAACCTTGGTCCTTTGGCTTTGCAGGCAAGTGCCTTAACCGCTAAGCCATCTCTGCAGCCTAGGATAATCTTAAAAAGTACTCAGAAGGACAACAGCACATGCAGAGTGACCAAGGGGTCTGATACAGAAAAGATCCTTCAGCAGAATACAGGCGGTTCCAGCCTGTTAAGGGATGCCAGCCTGTAAGGACAGTTCATGGGCACATGAGCTCCTCTCCCAAGCTTACTGTTGCACCCTGGAGCCCGCCTTGGAAAATGTGAGCAAGCGCTAAAACTCTGCTAAGCAGTAGATGGCTCTGAGAACAGTTTTCAGGCAGTGTGGTCACAGAGCACAGATGAAAGTGGCCCCTGGAGATGGGAGGCTGGTGAGCGTAGAGGACGTCATGATGGAGTCTCCCATGTGCAGCCTTTGTTCTTCCATATTCTGGGTGGTGTTGAAAGGAAAGGAGAGAGTGTTCCTGACACCCAAGGCTGGCTCAGACCCATTGCACAGCAGCTGTGAAAAATCACACATAGACACTGGTGTGGGGCTGGGCTGGAATAAACATGCTTTCTCTTAAAACCTCCCACTGGTATGTAAGTATGTTTTGTTGTCAATAAATATTAAAAAAAAAAAAAAAAAAAAAACAAAACAACCTCCCACTTAGAGCTGTTGATACACACCTGTAATGGCAGCATTTGAGAGGCTGAGGCAGGAGGATCATGAGTTTGAGACCAGCCTGGGAAACTGGACTACATAGTAAGACCCTATAGTCAAAATTTTAAAAAAGAGGGCAGGAGAGATGGCTTAAAGGTTAAGGCACTTGCCTGCAGAGGCAAAGGACCCAGGTTTAGTACCCATGTAAAAGCCAGATGCACAAGGTGGCCCATGCGTCTGGAGTTCGTTTACAGTGGCTAGAGGCTCTAATATACCCATTCATTCTCATTCTCTCTCTCAAATAAATACAGAAGTAAAATAAATTTAAAAAGAAAAGAATGAAAAAAAAATTCCTTTCTCCATCTCCTTTCTTGGCCCTATTTCCACATCAGGACGCAAAACTTGAGTGGAGGGACTCCTTGCTACCTTGGAAGGGCAGAGCTGGGTGAAGTTTGGGGAGTGGGACACAGGAGAGCCTGACAGCATTTTGGAGGCAAGAGAGGAGACCACTCTAGTGGTTGAGACCTTCAGACATGTTGGAATAATTGTGAATTGTGAAAAAGTGCTGTGAGGAACACTGATGAACACAGTCAGCCTACACAGCCGGAGCACACTCTGCGTCCAGGAGGGGACAGGCAGCCTACACAGCCAGGGCACGTTCTGTGTCCAGGAGGGGACAGTCAGCCTACACAGCCAGGGCACACTCAGCATCCAGGAGGGGACAGTTAGCCTACACAGCCAGGGCACACTCAGCTTCCAGGAGGGGACTGTCAGCCTGTACAGCCAGGGCACACTTAGTGCCCAAGAGGGGACTGTCAGTTTACACAGCCGGGACACGCTCAGCATCCAGGAGGGGACTGCTAGCCTGTAAGCCAGGGCACACTCAGCTTCCAGGAGGGGACTGTTAGCCTACATAGTTAGGTTGCACCCAGTGCCCAAGAAGGGATGAGAGTTGATATGTTTGGAGGTGTTCACGGGCTTGGCATGTTGATGTTGTCCCGGCCTTCCAGACCTGCTTATCTCCTGGTGGCCCTGGTGTGCCCTCCATGCTGTTCTGTGCTGTGCTCAGCTGTGGAGCCTCACAAATGGCCACCATGCTCCCAAGTGAATGATATTTATTTTCCAGAGACACCATGGACAGTGTGAAGCAGAGCGCTGCCCTGTGCTTGCTGCGCTTGTACAGGACGTCACCTGACCTTGTTCCCATGGGTGACTGGACATCCCGTGTGGTGCACCTCCTCAATGACCAGCACTTGGTAAGTATCTGGGCTCCATTCCATCTTGGCCCCACACTGTAACCTCTTTGGGAGAGACCTGCAGGTGTGAGCCTTTGAGACACTGAGAATGGCAAGTGGCAGCCTGCAGAGTGCTAGTACACCGTGGCCCTGTAGTTGGATGTGCAGGCTGTCTGTACCAGCCTGCAGCAAGGTGCTTCCCAGAGATGCTCTACAGGGTGATTTGAACATGGTACCCAGAGTCACTGTCAGCTGCCTCATTTGTGCTATGACAAGGGTGTTCCACCTGATTGGGTTCCAATATGCAGGTCTTACTGACCTGTAGAAATCTCAAGCCAGGTCCTGTTGTCATCCTGTTTAAATAGATGCAGATGGGAGGTCTGACTCAGGGCCTATGGCTGCCCAGCCTGGTGGGAATGGAGATATTCATACAGTTAGAGGAGAATGCACTGGGGGTGGGGGTGTGCTTTGAGCATTTTGCTGCAGAGTGACAGCTGTCACCACCACATCGTGACTTCCTATGCTTAGTTGGGTAGGAGATGGCCTGAGTCCCTGAAGGTGGAGATGCCAGAAGAAGGCAGGGGCCCAGGAAGAGAACTAAGGATGCTGCTTCAGGAGTAGGTCCTGAGTGCTGGGGTGAGGGCTTCTTGGACCCTGCAGGTTTGGTCCCACTAGTGGGTCAGAAGATGTTGCTGGAGCCTGTCAGCTCTGCTCCCATTGTATCATCAGCATGGCTGTGAGCTGTGGAATTTTTCCAGGTTTGCAGCTGAGGAAACAGAAGCTCAGAAAGATAAAGTGGCCTCACAGCTTGGGAGGACCAGGCTTGATCCAAGTTTTCAGAGGGCGTGCACTGGCCCTGGACAGTTCAGACCCAAGTGCATACAAATGTGCAAGTGAACTAGCTGTGAGGGGCAGTGAGTGGGCTTCACAGTGCTCACAATGCTTTCCTGTGTGGTTGTGAGTATCTGTGGAATTCTAGCACATGTAGTTCATGCCTTGCAGGGAGCTTCCCATAGTCACATGGCCATGGCCACACTGAGTGATTTTTAGAGTGATTTTAGAGTGGCAGAGTTGAAACTACTGTCCCAGGAGGATGCCCTTCTATGGACATGGATGTGTGACACAGCTTCAGGTTGCTTTTAGGTCTTCATGCACACAGCTTTCTTTTTCATTTTTATTTTTTTGGTTTTTTGAGGTAGGGTCTCTCTCTAGCTCAGGCTGACCTGGAATTCACTATGTAGTCTCAGGCTGGCCTCAGACTCACAGTGATCCTTCTATCTCTGCCTCCTGAGTGCTGGGATTAAAGGCATGCACCACCACCACACCTGGCTTACTTTTAAAAAATATATATATTTTTTATTTACTTATTTATTTATTTATTGGTAGGAGAAGAGAATAGAGAATGGGAATGCCAGGGCCTCAGCCACTGCAAATGAACTTTGGGGGCCTGGTCACCCTAAGCTGCCTCAAGCCCTCCTCTGAAGAAGCAACTCTAACTGCCATTAAAGAATTGGGGTGATTGCTGAGTATTGGTGCATGCCTTTAATTCCAGCACTTAGGAGGCAGAGGTAGGAGGATCATTATGAGTTTGAGGCCAGCCTGAGACTATATAGTGAATTCCAGGACAACCTGGGCTAGTGTGAGATACTGCTTCAAAAAAAAAAAAAAAAAAAAAAAAAAAAAAAAAAAAAAAAAAATTGGGGTGATGACCTATCTGGTGTCGTCAAGCTGAGTGGAATCATTGGGTGTGTGGCAGTTGGGAAACTTCTCTAGTGGTTCAAAAGTGCGTTGATAGAGTGTAGAGTGACAGTCCTAGAAGAAAATGTTGAGAAAAAATAAAAAGCAAAGTGTTAGGGGGAAGGGAGCAATGAGTAAAATAGGGCTCTTCAGGGATCCCATTCTTTTTTTTTTTTTTTTTTTTTTTGTTTTACAAGGTAGGGTCTCACTCTGGTCCAGGCTGACCTGGAATTCACCATGTAGTCTCAGGGTGGCCTCGAACTCACTGCAATCCTCCTACCTCTACCTCCTGAGTGCTAGGATTAAAGGCGTGCGCCACCACGCCCAGCTGGATCCCATTCTTTAAAAAATATTTATTTATGAAGCCGGGCGTGGTGGCGCACTTGGGAGGCAGAGGTAGGGGGATCTCCGAGAGTTCGAGGCCACCCTGAGTCTACATAGTTAATTCCAGGTCAGCCTGGACCAGAGTGAAACCCTACCTCGCAAAACAAAACAAAACAAAATTTATTTATTTGAGAGAGAGAGAGATTGCATGCATATATATGTGCATACCAGGGCCTCTAGCCACTGAAAACAAACTCCAAATCCATGCACTGGCTTATGTGGTTTCTGGGGAAATGTGCATCTGGCTTATGTGGGTTCTGGGGAATTGAACCTGGGTCCTTAGGCTTCGCAGGCAAGTGCCTTAACCACTGAGCCATCTTTCTAGCCTCAGGGTTTCCGTTCTTGTCAACTTTCAGGTCTTGGAGGGGGACTGAGGGGACCCAGGTAGATTTAAATCCTTCTCTTTGATGCGACTCTTAAGTATTCACCTGCCTGTGTAAGATCTATGATTGATCTCTTTTGGAGACATGCTTATAACAGGACTCAGCCACACATTCACACATTTAGTCTCTAAGTGTGCTTCTGCCTGAAGCATATCCTGACAAACAGACTCAAAAACCCTCTAGAGTAAATATAATTCAAGCATTTCCCATTCAAACCTGTTGTGCTTCCTGAATTAAGGAAGCCATGCTGTAATTACTGCATGCAATACAGAAACTAAAAGGTATCTACAGGTGAAACATCTTTTTTTTTTTTAATAATTATTTTTTTTATTGACAACTTCTATACTTACATACAAAAAGTGCATGGTATTTCCCTCCCTCCCTCCATTCCCCTTTAGAACTCCACTCTCCATCATATCCCCTCCCTCTCTCCATTAGTCTCTCTTTTAATTTGATGTCATCATCTTTTACTTCTATTATGAGGGTTTTGTGGAGGTATTGCTAGGCACAGCAAGGTCATGGATATCAAGGCCAATTTCTGTCTGGGCAGTTGCATTGTAAGGAGTCATACCCTTCCTTTGGCTCTTCCATTCTATCCGCCCCCTCTTCCACAATGGTCCCTGAGCCTTGGAGGGTGTGACAGAGGTGTGAAACATCTTTTTAAAAAAATTATTTAATTTATTTATTTGCAAGAGGAGAGAGAGAGATAGAAGAGAGACAGACACAGAGAGAATGGGTACGCCAGGGCCTCTAGTCACTGCAAAAGAACTCCAGATGCCCCTTGGCTTACATGGGTCCTGGGGAATTGAACCTGGGTCCTTTGGCTTCGCAGGCAAATACCTTAACTGCTAAGCCATTTCTCCAGCCCAGAAACATCTTATTTCATATAAAAGTAGGGGCAAACCAGAAAATATCAGATAGACATAGTCATTAGCAATGATCTTTAACTATTGAGACATCAGCCCCTAGGTAGTAGGCTTTCAGACCTTTGGTGGTGGAGTTTAGGACTGAGCAAATGGGCCTGCCACAGCCTTATGCCCAACTAAGATCTGGAGTTGGGTCATGGCATCTCTCCACTCCACCCTGCCACCACTTGCTGCCTAGTGTGGGTTGCAGCCCTACAGGGCCTGAGCCCCCCATGGAGTTCTCCCTGCTGTGCACAGTATTTTGCTGACATGAGTCCGACTCTGTGCACACTGCGTCTGGCTATGTGAGACCTGGAGATTTGAACATGAGTTCTTAGGCTTTGCAGGTAAGTGCCTTAACTGCTAAGCCATCTCCCTAGCCTGTTTTTTTAAAAAATTATTTATATTTAGTTGGGCGTGGTGGTGCACACCTTTAATCCCAGCACTTGGGAGGCAGAGGTGGGAGGATCAGTATGAGTTTAAGGCCACCCTGATAATACAGAGTGAATTCCAGGTCAGCTTGGGCTAGAGTGAGACCTTACCTCGAAAAACAAAACAAAACAAAAATTTATATTTATATTTATTTATTAGAGAGAGAGTCAGAGAAAGAAAATGGGTACACCAGGGCTTCCAGCCACTGAGAACGAACGAGCTCCAGACACATGCACCACCTTGTGCAACTGTCTTACGTGGGTACTGAGAAATTGAACCTGGGTCTGTTGGCTTTGCAGGCAAGCATCTTAACTGCTAAGCCATCACTTCCATTTCCTTCCTTCCTTCCTTTCTTTCTTTCTTTCTTTCTTTCTTTCTTTCTTTCTTTCTTTCTTTCTTTCTTTCTTTCTTTTTTTTTTGAGGTAGGGTCTTGTTCTAGCAAGGCTGACTTGGAATTCACTATGTAGTCTCAGGCTGGCCTCAAACTCAAAGTGATTCTTTTCTCTTGGCCTCCTGAGTGCTGGCATTAAAGGTGTACAGCCACCTCACCTGGTAGGGTAAGAGAGAGAATGGACATGCCAGGGCTCTAGCTGCTGCAAAACTCCAGATGTATGTGCCACTTGGTGCATCTGGCTTTATGTGGGTTTTGGGGAATCAAACTCAGGTTGTTAGGCTTTGCAGGCAAGCACCTTACCTCTGAGTCATCTCTCCAGCCCTATCAAGTCTTAAATGTGCCCAGTTCCCAAGTGGAAGAAAGTTGTAGAGAAGAATTAGGGTATAGAACACACTTGCCCTCTGACTTCCTAGCCAACAGATCAATATGAAACTGGAATTTTGGGGTTTCTTACCAACGTACCCAGTATATACCAATATACTGATATGATATGAGAATATTCTCGTCTTTGAAAGAGTCAAAGAAGTGAAATCCACAGACCAAAGGATAAGGCTTTTATTAGATTAAGAGGAGTGAGTATGAAAAATCCCTACCTACAAGAAGACAGGAGGGAGTAAAGCCCACAAGATTATATATAGCCCCAACTGGCCTTGAACTAGCAATCTTTCTTAGTCTTGCACATGTCAGACATGTACTGAGCTTGGCTTGAGAATTTTTCTCTTATCTCTGAGTGCATGTATATTGTGTTGAGGGTTAAACTCAGGGGCCTTGTGCATGCTAGGCAAACACATTGCCACTGAGCTATACCCTTAAACTGAGAATTTTTTACTTCCCTAAAACAAGAAATAATAACTGTTTGTTATCCTAGGACAGTGGTAGTCTTCATGTCTCCTGGAGGAGTACCATGCTACACTGGGGTTTGAGCTGCTCCCACTGAGCCCAGGTGGTGTGCAGGGGCTTTGCAGAGGAACAGTCTCCTGCCCTGGGCCTGGGACCTGTCCTGGCTGCAGGGTGTGAGAGCGAGAGATGGTAGGGATGTGAGGATACATGTGAGGCAAACAGTTCTCTCTTCCTCCACAGTGGTTGCAGTGAGCTAAGTGAGAGACAGCTAGAGCAAATGGTGGCAGCGACCTGTCAAGTGTGTAAGACCATGAGACAAAATAGCAGCCTTCATCTGCTGCAGCCCGTAGGACCTGGGCATAGCTCAGCTAGACATCCTAGTTCCCAGAAAGAAGCTGGGTGTGTGCTGAGTTTGCAAACTCCTTGGGTCCATCAGGGTGGGCCTGGGGCCCACGTGGCTTTGCACTGCAGGGTGTATCCTCCATGCTCACCGCCACAAGTGGTCATAGGCCTCCTAATGGAGTCTTTTTCTTTCAGGGTGTGGTGACTGCCGCCACCAGCCTCATCACCACGCTGGCTCAGAAGAACCCTGAGGAATTTAAGACGTCCGTGTCCCTGGCTGTCTCCCGGCTGAGCAGAGTGAGTCTGGGCAGATGGCAGTGTGCTCGGTCTCATCAGTGTTTGATTGAATTAACCTATTATTTAATATTTATATTTCATTTTACTTTAAAAAATGTTTAATTTTTTATTTTTAAGTAGAGAGAGAGGGCACGCCAGGGCCTCTTGTCACTGAACAATCTCCAGATGTATATGCCACCTTGTGCATCTGGCTTTACAAGCAAACACCTTAACCGCTGAGCCATCTCTCCAGCCCCCTATATATGTTTTTTTAATATTTCATTTTTATTTATTTGAGAGAGAGATACAGAAATAGGCAGGTAGATAGAGAGTGGGTGTGTTAGGGTATCCAGCCACTGCAAACGAACTCCAGATGCATGCGCCCCCTTATGCATCTGGCTTATGTGGGTCCTGGGGAGTTGAACCTGGGTCCTTTGGCTTTGCAGACAAGCGCCTTAACCCCTAAGCCATCTCTCCAGCCCCCTATATTTTATTTTTTATCTTTTTTTTTTTTGAGGTAGGGTCTCACTCTAGCCCAGGCTGACCCAGAATTCACTATGTATTCTCAGGGTGGCCTCAAACTTATGGTGATCCTCCTACCTCTGTTTCCCAAATAATGGGATTTAAGGCGTGTGCCACCACACCTGGCTTATCTTTTTGTGTGAGTATATGAGTTTGTGTGTGTGTGTACACACACTTATGCCATGGCACACAGGTGGAGATCTCAGGACAATCTTGAGTGTCAGTCCTCACCTTGTACCTTGTTTGAGGCAGGGTCTCCTGTTTTCCACCACACCACTGCATATGCCAGGTCATCTGGATGGAGAGCCTCTCAGGATTCTCATGTCTCTGCTTCCCACCATAGGTATGCTGGGATTACAGGCACATGTACTGTTGCTTTACATGAGCTCTGGAGATTCAAACTCAGGTACTCAGGTTTGTGTGCTTTGTGCTTTATGCACTGAACCATCTCCCCACTTCTACTTAGTTGGAATGCAAGGGTATTTGGTCCACTTTGTAAACTTCAGAATGAAAGCTGGCTCTGTCAAGCCTTGGCATTTCTTTCTGTCATTTGGGAAGCATCCTGTCCCATTGTACAGGTAGAGGGTCAGCTGCCAGTAACTGGTGCCCTCCTGTCTCCTCCCATGAAGAGGAGGGCTTGTGCTCACCTGGTATGGCATCTACTCACCTTTGCTACTGCCCTGAGGCTCTGATGGTGTCTTGGGTCTTGGCAGCAGGTCCATGTGGCGTGTTCCTTGTATATATGTAGCTCTCAGTCAGCGTTGTGTGTGAAGTCCTCACCGTGGTTTGGAGTAGTAGCTGATGCTGCTTCTAATCCTACTGGTTCCTACTGAGTCATGGTTGCATTGTGCATCACGGGATGCAGGGCCTCCGGCCACTGCAAACGAACTCCAGACGCATGCACCACCTTGTGCATCTGGCTTACGTGGGTCCTGGGAAGTTGAACCTGGGTCCTTTGGCTTTTAGCCCTCTGTCAAGTCTTTAGCTTTTGTGAGTTGACTGCTGTGAGCAGTCCTGGTGTCTCCTGGCCTATGTGTATGTGAAAAGCTCCTGGCCGAGGGGTGGCAGCTGCCTCTCAGGCAGCTTTCACCAAGGTCATGCTTTGCACCTGCAGCAGTGCTGCTGGTTCCACTGACACATTGATGGTTCACCTGACACTCTGATGGCTCCCCTTCCACATTGGTGGCTCTCCTGATGCACTGATGTTGCCCAGGCTGGCCTCTAGCATTTGTATCTCATTGTGATCTAAGCTGCTCTGGCCTGGTTGGTGAGACTGGACAGCTTTCATGTGGATGGCCTGGCTGCTGGGATCCCCTCTGTGAAGGGCTGGCATCTTTTGTCTATTAAATTGGAACACACTTAGCCTTGGCTGGTCTTCAGAGGTGGCAGCTTTTTATGGCCCTCCTGGTCTCTATAGAAGTTTGTATGAGTGCCTTTCCCTGTTGCTTTGAGACAAAGTCTCACCACATAGCCCAGGCTTGCCTGGAACTTGTGCCAGTTCCTCTGTCTCTGTGCCCCAAGTGCAGTACCACTCCTGGCTATGTCACTCTTCTCACAGAGGCCTCTAGTCAGGGACTGTATGCGGTGCTGTTAGAGCCCTGGATCATCCTCAAGGCAGTGCACTAGGTCTTGTTTATGAAGCTGGCCACTCGGGGACCACAGCCAGACTGTCACTAGCTGGCGCTGTGTGTACATGTGAGGCACCCAGTGTCCTGACTGTGCTGCAGACCTTGGCTTCCTGTCCCTGCCCACACCCCTCTCTCAGCTTCTGGAGCTCTGTTGAAATCTTGCTGTTCCACAGAGCAGTCTTGTATTAGGTACCTACCTCCACATCCTGTTGGGACCTTGATTAGCTTGCTGTTACAATCATGGTTCGTCACCATTTTAGTCTCTCTCTCTCTTTTTATTTTAATTTTATTTTTTCAAGGTAGGGTCTTACTGTAGCTCAGGCTGACCTGGAATTCACTATATATTCTCAGGGTGGGCTCGAACTCAACTGCAATCCTCCTACCTCTGCCTCCCAAGTGCTGGGATTAAAGGTGTGCGTCACCACACCCAGCTATTTTTAGTCTCTTTATAACCTTCTATGTATGTATGTATGTATGTATGTATGTATGTATGTATGTATGTATGTATGTATGTATAGGTACATGCATGCCATGACACATGTGTGGAGGTCAGGGGACAACTGGGGTGTCAGTCCTTGCCTTCTACCTTGTTTGGAACAGGATCTCTCTTGTTAGCCTCTGCATATAACAAGCTAGCTAGTCCCCAAGTGTCCCAAATCTTCTGGGTACACCTCCCATCCTGCTTTTGTAAGTGTACAGGGATTACAGGTTCATGTAGGAATTAGGGATGTATGAGCTATTATTCCTGCTTTATGTGGATTTTGGGGATCTGCAAACAATTTTTTCTTTTGTTTTTTTTCCAGGTAGGGTCTCACTAGCCCAGGCTGACCTGGCATTCACTTTGTAGTCCCAGGCTGGCCTCCAACTTGAGGTGATCCTTCTACCGAGTGCTGGGATTAAAGGCGTGTACCACTATACCTGGCTAAAAGCAAATGTTTTTAACCACTGAGTTATCTCCCCAGTGCCCTTTTACATAACCTTAAGGTCCTATTTGTCTTCTGTTAGATTTCTATGTTTTCTTTGTTTAAAATACTATTCTAGGTGATAGCTTAAAAATCTTACTCTTTTTTTTTTTTTTTTTTTTTTTTTTTTTGGTTTTTCGAGGTAGGGTCTCGTTGTAGCCCAGGCTGACCTGGATTCACTGTGTAGTCTCAGGTGGCCTTGAACTCATGGCAATCCTACCTCTGCCTCCCAAGTGCCGGTATTAAAGGCGTGGGACACCACACCCAGCCTTTTTTTTTATGCAGGGGATCAAATCAAGAACCTTTTGTATGCTAGGCAAGCTCTCTCTACCACCAGGCAACATCCTCAGTTCAGAGCTTTTGCTTCTTTTTAAAAAATTTTTTTTATTATGTATTTATTTGAGCAAGAGAGAAAGAGGCAGACATATAGAGAATGGGTGTGGTAAAGCCTCCAACCACTGTAAACAAGCTCCAGACACATGTACTACCTTGTGTATCTGGTTTAAATGGGTCCTGGGGAATTGAACCTGGGGCCTTTGGCTTTGCAGGCAAGTGCCTTAACTACTAAGTCATCTCTCCAGTCCCAGAATTTTTACTTCTAAGTACTATATGTTAACTTAGGCAACTGACTTATCTTTTAAAAATATTATTTATCTGAGTGTGTGTGTGTGAGAGAGAGAGAGAGAGAGACAAAGAGAAGGAGAGAATGGGTGCACAGTGCCTCTAGCCACTGCAAATGAACTCCAGATGCATGTGCTACCTTGTGCATCTGGCTTACATGGGTCCTGGGGAATCGAACCTGGGTCTTTTGGATTTGCAGGCAAGTGCCTTAACTATTAAGCCCTTTCTTATTTTTTTTTTTTTTTTTTTGAGAGAGACAAGGGGGGAGCAGATAGAGAATGGATGTTCCAGTGGCCTCTTAGCTGCTGTGAACGAACTCCAGATGCGTGCGCCCCCTTGTGGGCAAGTTTGGCATTGCACTCTTGCATCACTCTGTGTCTGGCTAAATGAGGGACCTAGAGAATTGAATGGGTGTTCTTAGGGTTAGAAGGCAGGCACCTTAACCGCTAAGCCATCTCTCCAACCCTTCACCCTTTTTGTTAAAAAAATGAATTAAAAAGATTGTTAATGAGCCGGGTGTGGTGGCACACGCCTTTAATCCCAGCACTTGGGAGGCAGAGGTAGGAGGTTCACTCTGAGTTCAAGGCCATCCTGAGACTACATAGTGAATCCAAAGTCAGCCTGGGTTAGAGTGAGACTCTACATTGGGAAAAAAAAAGCACCAAAATGATTGTTAATGTATTTATTTGAGAGAGAATGAATATTGGCACTCTAGGGCCTCCAGCCATTGCAAATGGACTCCTGACACATGCACCACCTTGTGCATCTGGCTTTATGTGGATCCTGGGGAATTGAATCTGGGTCCTTAGGCTTCACGGGCAAGTACCCATCTCTCCAGCTCTAACTGACTTAAATTTTTTTATGGTGTGGTGTGTCTGATGTGTGCACTGATGCTGTGTCCTGTGCCCTCACCTGTGGCATTGCACAGGCTTACCTGTGGTAGCTGGAGGATGACATGTGTTCCTTGCCATTGCTCATCCACCTGGATTTTTCCCTGTGACTGAGGGGTTTTTTGGTTTGTTTTACTGATTCTAATTCTGGAGCTTGCCTTTTGCAAACCCCAGTGCTTCTCTGCTCTGTGTTCCTCATAGGACTGGGGTTATAGGCATGCATGACCAAGTTCAGCTGTTTATATGGTAGGTTCAAGAGATTCAAACTGAGGTGGTCTCAGGACCCCTCAGGCCCTATACTAGGATAGGAAACACACATAACCAATGAGCCATCTCTCCTGCTTGCAACTAAGTTTTTTTCAATTATGTAGTAAACTATACATAATATATAATCTTATTATTTATTTATTTATTTATTTTCCCAAGGTAGGGTCTTGCTGTAGCCCAGACTAACCTGGAATTCACTATGTAGTCTCAGGGTGGCCTTGACTCAAATAACAACAACAAAACCCCACAAAACCAAACCAAAACAAGTTAAAACAAACAAACAAAAAAACCATCATAGCATCCTAGGGCCTCTTTGCCCTGTAAATGAACTCTATATCCTTGTATCACTTTATGCAACTGGCTTTATGTGGCTAAACAGCCTTTGCAAGAAAACCCCCTTTTTTTGTTCTTTTTTGTTTTTTTGACAAAGCTAGTTTTTTTAAATTAATTAATTTATTTGAGAGAGAGAGAGAGAGAGAGTGCTCCAGAGCTTCCAGCCACTGCAAACGAACTCCAGATGCATGCATCACCTTGTGCATCTGGCTTATGTGGGTCCTGGAGAATCTAACCAGGATCCTTTGGCTTTGCAGGCAAATGCCTTAACTGCTAAGCCATCTCTCCAGCCCAACAAGCGTTTTTTTAAATGTAAAAAAAATTTTTTTTTCTTGAAGTAGGGTTTCACTCTAGCCCAGGCTGACTTGGAATTCACTATGTAGTCTCAGGTGGCTTCGAACTCTTTTCTTTTCTTTTGGTTTTTCGAGGTAGGGTCTCGCTCTAGCCCAGGCTGACCTGGAATTTACTATGTAGTCTCAGGGTAGCCTCGAACTCTCGGCGATCCTCCTACCTCTGCCTCCCGAGTGCTGGGATTAAAGGCGTGCGCCACCACGCCCGGCTTCCAATAAAATATTAAAAAAAAAAAAATTTTAGAGGCCAGGCATGGTGGCGCACAACTTTAATCCCAGCACTCAGGAGGCAGGGGTGGGAGAATCACCAAGAGTTCGAGGCCACCCTGAGACTACATAGTTAATTCCAGGTCAGCCTGGACCAGAGCGAGACCCTACCTCGCAAAACCAAAAAAAAAAAAAAAAAATTTATCGGGCTGGAAAGATGGCTTAGTGGTTAAGGTGCCTGCCTCCTAAGCCTAAGAATGCTGGTTCCAATCTCCAGGGGTTCCAATCTCCAGATCCCATGTTTAGCCAGATGCAAAGTGATGCAAGGGTGCAATGCCACACTTGACCACAGCGGGGGGGGGGGGCGCATGCATCTGGATTTCGGTTGCAGTAGCTGAGAGGCTGCTGGCGCGCCCATCTCTGTCTCCCTCTCTCTCCCCCCCCAAAAAATATATATTTTTGGTTTTCCAGGTAGGGTCTTACTGTAGCCCAGGCTGACCTGGAATTCACTATGTAGTCTCAGGGTGGCCTCGAACTCACAACGATCCTCCTACCTCTGCCTCCCGAGTGCTGGGATTAAAGGCGTGCACCACCATGCCCGGCTTACCCCCCCCCAAAAAAAAATATTTTATTGAGCTGAGCATGGTGGCATGTGCCTTTAATCCCAGCACTCAGGAGGCAGAGGTAGGAGGATTGCTGAGAGTTTGAGGCTACCCTGAGACTACATAGTGAATTCCAGGTCAGCATGAGCTAGAGTGAGACCTTACCTCAAAAAAACCAATAATAATAATAAATAATAAATATTTTATTTATTTGCAAGCAGATATAGACACACACACACACACCCCTACAGGGGTGGAGGGCTCATTAGGGCCTTTAGCTGCTGCAAATGAAGTCCAGGTGCATGTGCCACTTTGTGCATCTGGCTGTACATGGGTACTTGGGAATCAAACCTGGTGTCGTTATGCTTTACTGGCAAGTGTCTTAACCACTGGGCGATCTTTCCAGCCCAAATAGTATTTGTCCCTTCTTTTTTTTTTTTTTTTTTTTTGAGGTAGGGTCTCACTTTAGCCTAGCCTGACCTGTAACTCACTCTGTAGTCCCAAGCTGGTCTTGAGCTCACATAGATCTTCCTACCTGTGCCTCCCAAGTGCTGAGATTAAAGGCATGTGCCACCAAACTATCAAAAATTTTTTTGGTTGAGGGGAGGTGTGGTTTGAGATAGGGTTTCACTTTAGCCCAGGCAGACCTGGAATTCACTATGTATTTTCAGGGTGGCCTCAAACTTATGATGATCCTCCCTCTGCCTCCCATATCAAACTTTAAAAAAATATTTTATTTTATTATTTTATTGTCATTAAGTTTTTACTTTTTTGTTGACAACTTCTAAACTTACAGACAATAAACTATTAATTCCTTCTCTTCCTCTCCCCCACTTTCCCCTTTACAACTCCACTCTCCATCATATCCCCTCCGTCTCTCAGTTAGTCTCTTATTTATTTATTTATTTATTTATTTATTTATTTATTTTTAAAAATTTTTTGTTTATTTTTATTTATTTATTAGCAACAGAGAGAGAAAGAGGGAGAGAGAGAGAGAGAGAGAGAGAGAGAGAGGACACACCAGGGCCTCCAGCCACTGCAAATGAACTCTAGATGCATGATGCATGTGCCACTTTGTGCATCTGGCTGATGTGGGTATTGGGGAATTGAGCCTTGAACCAGAGTCCTTAGGCTTCATAAGCAAGTGCTTAACCGCTAAGCCATCTCTCTAGCCCTCTCTTTTATTTTGATATCGTCATCTTTTTCTCCTATTATGAGGGTCTTGTGAAGGTTGCACTGCGAGGTCATGGATATTGAGGCCAATTTCTGTCTGGACAGTTACATTGTAAGGAGTCGTACTCTTTTTTGGTTCTTACATTCTTTCTGCCACCTCTTCTGCAATGGACCCTGAGCCTTGCTGGGCACTCCTCCATCACTTCTTCTCAGCACTATGTTGCTGTTTGGCTCATCCCAGTGGTCACCGCCATCTGAAAAGAGAAGCTTCTCTAACCAAAAGTGAGAGTAGCATTAATATATGAATATGAACATCAAGTGTAGTGCTTTCAGGGCAGTTTGGTGAGAATAATATATGCATTTAGCCAGACAAGAGCAGGCTTTATACCCCTAAGGCACATGACCTCCCCTGTCATAGGCTTTTGATTAGGTTTTTAGTATCAGGCATGTATTCCCTCCTTAGAGCGGGCCTCCAGTCCAATTAGAGAGCAGTTGGTTTCCCCCATAACAGACATGCCACTATTGTACCCATTAAGTCATTTGGCCTGTCTGGCCAAACTTAAGGCTTCCAGTGTCCACTGTTTTTACCACTGATGACTTCTATCTCCCATGATATTTTTCCCATAATATTTTATCTTTACTTATTTATTTATTTGACAGAGAGAAAGTAGGAGAGAGAGAGAGAGAGAGAGAGAGAAAATTGGCATGCCAGGGCCTCCAGCCATTGCAAACGAACTCCAGATGCATGTGCCACCTTGTACATCTGGCTAATGTGGTGGGGAATCAAACCTGAGTCCTTTGGCTTTGTTTGCAGGCAAATACCTTAACTGCTAAGCCATCCCTCCAGCCCCATTTTTAAAAACATATTTATTTACTTATTTGAGAAAGAGAGAGAGACCTCCAGCCGATGCAAATGAACTCCAGATGCATGCACCATCTTGTGCAACTGGCTTATGTGGATCCTGGGGAATTGAACCTTGGTCCCCCAAACTTTTTTTTTTTGAGGTAGGGTCTCACTGTAGCCCAGGCTGGCCTGGAATTGACTATGTAGTCTCAGGGTGGCCTTGAACTCATGGTGATCCTCCCAAGTGCTGGGATTTAAGGTGTGCACTACCATGCCCAGCCCCTCCCAAACATTTTAAACTTGAGTTTTTGTGGAAAAATTACCAATTGTGAAATCACCTGATTTTTTTTGTGGTAGGGTCTCACTCTAGCCTAGGCTGACCTGGAACTTACTCTGTAGTCCCAGGCTGGCCTTGGACTCATAGTAATCTGCCTACCTCTGCCTCCCAAGTGCTGGGATTAAAGGTGTGTGCCACCACTTGAGTTTTTTTCCTTCTTCTTTTTCTTTTTTTTTTTTTGGTTTTTCGAGATAGGGCCTTGCTCTAGTCCAGGCTCACCTGGAATTCACTATGTAGTCTCAGGGTGGCCTTGAACTCATGGTGGTTCTCCTACCTCTGCCTCTTTCCCTCCTGTGCTGGGATTAAAGGCATGCACCACCATGCCCAGCTTTTTTTTTTTTTTTTTTAAATCTTGCTATGTAGTCAAGACTGGTCTCTTACTTGCTCACCTTGACATCAAAGTCCTTCTGATTTAACCTCCCAGGTTCTGGGATGCACTACCACAGACATCCATCTTTTCTGTGTTTTTTTATCACTTTGGTTAAGCTGCATGATCTTACTCATCTAGACATTCAGATGTATAGACAATAAATTATCCTGTGTGTAGGATCTGTGGTTGTGTCCCCTTTGTAGCTTTGGTGTGGGATATAACCTATTTATTTTTCCTTGATTTTTAAAATTAATTAACTATCATCTATCTATCTATCTATCTAGAGGGGGGAGAATTAGCACACCAAAGCTTTAGCCACTGTGAGCAGACTTCAGACGCATGTGCCACCTTGTATGCATGCATCCCCTTGTTCTTCATTTGGCTTACATGGGTTCTGGGGAGTTGAACCTGGATCCTTAGGCTTCACAGGCAAGTGCCTCAATCACTAAGCTGTCTCTTCAGCCTTTTTCCCTTGATTATTCTGTGCTAAGTCTCTGCGTTGTGTAGTCAGGTAGTGATAGTTGCCGTGTGTTCTGAGAAATGTGTGTGTCACCAGGCTGTGGGAATTGCTCTGCTCCATTGTGACTTTTTTGGCACTACTGGCAATTGTGTGTGTTAGGGCCTTGTGTGTGTTAGGTTCTACCACTGCTTCATATCCAGCCTCTCCATTGTAACTTTGTGGGACCATGCTTCACTTCCTGTATGGAATAACTTTTTGTCTCTGTGGGGTTTTTCTACTGTTTCTTTCATGCCTTCTGCTTTCTTTCTAAACATTTGCACTGGATATCATTTTTCTATTGTAAATGTATGCATTTAAAGCTTTTTCTGAGCATGCAGTAGTAACTGTATAGTTGGGAAGATGGCTCAGTGGTTAAAGTTAAAACACATCCTTGCTGGGCGTGTTGGTGCATGCCTTTAATCCCAGCACTTGGGAGGCAGAGTTAGGAGGATCGCCATGAGTTCAAGGCCACCCTGAGACTACATAGTGAATTCCAGGTCAGCCTGGGCTACAGAGAGACCCTACCTTGAAATACCAAAAAAAAAAAAAAAAATCTTATTAAAAGTTTTCATTATTTATTTACACACTGTGTGTGTGTACATGCGTGTACACATGCATGCTGTGCTGTGAACACTGAGGTCTCTTACCACTGCATGTGAGCACCAGATGCTTATGCCACTTCTTGCATCTGGTTTACACGGGTGGCTTGGGAATTGAAAGTGGACTGACCAGCTTTGCAAACAAGACAACTTGTATTGATCCTGTCTCTGCATTTCCTGGAGGTGATGTGGCCTTTTCCTTTTTGCCTGGCTGGGCTGTGTGCTGTCTGATGGCTTATTGCTCTGTTCAGTCCTTTCTTGGAGCTTTGCTGTCTATTGACCTGAATCCTGTCTAGTATCCTCAGGTGAACTCTCCAGGATGGGCTAAAAGTGTCACACAGGTGCACTTTGGAGGGAGGAGAGAGCAATTCTGAGACTGTGAAGCAGGCGGATCGAGGAGGCTACTGGGCTGTGTGCTCACAGAGACCACTGTGGCGTCTGTAGTCACTTATGTAGAGGGGAGCGGAGGCTCCCAGGCTGTGGCCTTATTGAAGCAGCAGGTAGAGCTGAGTTAAGCAGGTGCAGTTCAGCAAGCTCATAGCATGGTTCTGCACCTAGCAGGGCCTGAGTCAGAATGCTAGCTTCTTGGGATGTCCCTTCCCCTCTGAGGGACCTGAAGCACTCACTTTCTTTGGTATTCCATTCATTCCTTTCCCAGCCCACAAAGGGAAGACTGATTCCATACCCAGCTGTCAGTGTTTGGTGATGAGGAATAGTTACTACATGGCTGTTTGTTACTCTGAAACAGCCTTAGGCACCTGTGTTCTAGGGCCCTGTGGCCCTTATGGTTACATTTTGAGCAGCGCTGTCCCTCTTCATGTGAACTGCTGTCATAGTAGTGGCTCCTCTCAGGAGACTGAGCCATTGGGACCATGCCTGACAAGGCAAACCAGATGTTGTTCAAGGAAGGCACAGCTCACGGAACCAGTGTAGCTTTCCCGTGGTCCCTTTAGAGTCTCCTGAGGTCAGTGCGCCTTATCCTCTGTGTTGTCTTACAGATTGTGACGTCTGCATCAACAGATCTTCAGGATTATACTTACTACTTTGTCCCGGCTCCTTGGCTGTCAGTCAAACTTCTGAGGCTGTTACAATGCTACCCACCCCCAGGTAATGTTCCCTATAGCTCCACAGTCCCCCATTGAATTCCCCCAGTGATGTTGCCCATAGTCTTACCAGTAATGTTGCCTACAGACTCTCCACCCCCATGGCCACAGGTTCAGTTTATCCCAGGTTCCTCTTCAGGGAGAATTTAATTTAATTCCATAAAGTCTTTTTTTTAGTTTTTCGAGGTAGGGTCTCACTCTAGCCCAGGCTGACTATGTAGCCTTAGGGTGGCCTTGAATTCACACCAGTCCTTCTAACACTGCTTCCTAAGTGCTGGGATTAAATGTATGTACCATTATGCCCAACATTTTTTTCTTTTGAGATGGACCTCAACCATGTTGCTCAGGCTGGTCTTGGACTTGTAGAAGTCTTCCTTTATCTTGTCGTTTACAACATTTTCTTTATTTTTATTGGTAATCACAGAGAGGGAAAAATCTCTGTTTTTTCCTCTACCTTATGCATTTTGTCCATGACTCTTGGATTTTATTTTCTCCTGATTGGCATATTGTGTTTTAGCCAAAGTGCTTGATGCTACTTGTCTTGGATGCAGATGTGCCTACCATGACTGCTTCCCCCCCTCTAATGTTCATGACACTGGAATGGGGAGCTGGCCCACTGATGTCTCACTGGGTTTTGCAAATGCTGCCAGCTATGTGATCAGCTGGGAATAACTATCAAAGGTGGCCACAGAGCAAGCAGTGTGTTAGGGGTTTCATGCCCATGTGTAGCCCTGGGCTAGTAGGAGCCCAGCCAACAATTCTGTTTTGCCCAGAAGACCCTGCGGTGCGAGGCCGCCTGACCGAGTGCCTGGAGACCATCCTGAACAAGGCCCAGGAGCCGCCCAAGTCCAAGAAGGTGCAGCACTCCAATGCAAAGAACGCCGTGCTGTTTGAGGCCATCAGCCTGATCATCCACCATGACAGGTGAGCCACCGTCGGTAGTGCGTCTCACTTGGTGTCTGTTCATCCCACGTATGTCACTGTGTCTTCCTCTCCTTAGCTCTTGGCCTGGGCCAGGTTAGATTGTTTGCTTCCCCAGCCTGAATGTCCCCCTGGCCCCAGGATGTTTCTACTAGTTGCTTTGCTGGGCAAGGCATTGTCCCCAGAGTCTCCTCCTGCCTGTGTGTATCCCGGGTCTGATAGTCTTGTCTGAGGGTGGATGTCTATGTTCTGTTGGCTTTGCTGGGTAGGAAGGCCCATCCCAGTGATGGCGATGGTTCCTATGTCCAGCAGAGGGATGCAAGGTGGACAGTTGTTTTGTTTGCTAGGCCCTGGTAGCATGCTCCTTCCTTTGACATTGCCTATGACACTGAGCTCTGGTCCTTACTAGAGAACATGAGGCTCATAGGCAGAAAGAGGCCCGAGGCTAGCAGGAACTAGCTGTTTCTACAAGTTTTTTTTAATTTTAATTTTTTAGGTTTTTTAAGGTAGGGTCTCGCTCTAGCCCAGGCTAGCCTAGAGTTCGCTCTGTAGTTTCAGGGTGGCCTCGAACTCACAGCAATCCTCCTACCTCTGCCTCCCAAGTGCTGGGATTAAAGGTATGTGCCACCACGCCCAGCTAACAATGTGTTTGGATTAATGTTTCCTGTGAAAAAACAGCCTGTGAATGACATTGGAGCAGGGCTGGGAGCTGTTAACAACCTCCAATATGAGGGAGCATTTCTTTGTCCTTATCAAAGGTCAAAGGTAAAGAGAAACCATGGAGATAGGTTGGAGAGATGGTTTGGAGGTTAAAGGCGCTTGCTTGCAAAGCCTGATTGATGGCTTGGGCTGTGATTCCTCAGTACCCACATAAACCCAGATGCAGAAAGTGGTATATGCATCTAGGAGTTGGTTTGTAGTGGCAAGAGGTCCTGGTAAGTTCATTCTCTCATTCTCTTTCTGCTTGCAAATACATACATACATACATAAAATTTAGAGATAGAGAAAGAGAGAGAGAAACTGTGGCAGACAGAAGCAGCACTAGTAAATGGAGACAGCCTGTGTTCTCTATCCATGGCTCTCATCACTCACTGGCTGCCCTTTCCTGGTCTGGTATCCTGTGTGGCCCTGTACTGGGCTGGCTTCCATGGGAATTGCCTTTCTGGTCATGTTTTGAAGGAAGTAGAGTAGAATTTTGATCTCTGGGAGCTTTCTCAAAGTTGAGGTTCAGCAGAACTGGTCTGTGACAGTCACCACTTGGGAGAAGGTGTCATTCTCCAAATGTGGTAGGGATGGCCCCAGTGGGGACAGCAGGTGCTAATTATGGCCAGAGCAGATACAGAACTGAGCTCAGAGGCCAGGACTGGGCTGTTTGTCTTGGAAGCCCTGGCGTTCTCATCTGGCAGAGTGTGGTTTGGCCCTCTATCACCTGACCTCCAGGTATATACTTCTCACCTCATGCCCTTCCTAACTGCCCCCTCCTCATGGTACTCCTTCCTCACCATGCCTCCTGTTCCTCTAGTGAGCCAAACTTGCTTGTCCGTGCCTGCAACCAGTTGGGCCAATTCCTGCAACACCGGGAGACCAACCTGCGCTACCTGGCTCTGGAGAGCATGTGTACGCTGGCCAGCTCTGAGTTCTCCCATGAGGCTGTCAAGACTCACATTGAGACTGTCATCAATGCCCTCAAGGTATGCCCCTTAATGGTCAGGCATGGTCACCTTTATGTGGAGGCCAGAAAGTTGGGAGGTGCGTCTGTGGGCATAAACAAATTTGCTAGCATAGCTTTTGTCACCTGCTGTCACAGAGGCTGGGCACAGCAGTTGGTGAAATAGTTGTTTACCACCTTATAGTGAGGCTTGCCGTGACTCAAGGCCACATCACTTGGTCAGTTGAGCAGGACTCTAGTCAAGCACCTGTGGACTGAGTGTGTTTTCATATGGCAGTCCTTCCCACGGGAGGTGTCTTGTGGTATCTGCTTAGAGTCCTGGCTAGTTTTAAACACATGGTTCTTTTATTTATTTATTTTTTGTTTTTTCGAGGTAGGGTCTCACTGTAGCCCAGGCTGACCTGTAATTTACCTATGTAGTCTCAGGGTGGCCTCAAACTCTTGGTGATCCTCCTACCTCTGCCTCCTGAGTGCTGGGATTAAAGACGTGCACCACCACGCCTGGTTTACATGGTTCTTTTTGGTAGAAGGGTGAAATATTTTTTTCTCATCTCTAGGAAAACTTTTCTTTTTTTCTGTTCTTCTCATCCCTTCCCTTTTCTTTTCCCCTCCCTCCTTCTTTCCCTCCCTCCTTCCCTCCCTCCCTCCCTCCCTTTCTCTCTTTCTCCCTTCCTTCCTTCCTCCCTCCCTCCCTCCCCCTCCCTCCCTCCCTCTCTTCTTTCTTTCTTTCTTTCTTTCTTTTTTTTTTTTTTTTTTTTTTGAGGTAGGGTCTCATTCTAGCCCAGGCTGACCTGGAATTCACTGTGTAGTCTCAGGGTGGCCGCGAACTCATAGCAATCCTCTTACCTCTGTCTCCCAAGTGCTGGGATTAAAGGCATGCACCATCACACTGACTTTTTTTTTTTTTTTAATATTTACTCATTTGCAAGCAGAGAGAGACAGAGCAAGAGAGAAAGATACAGAAAGACTGAGCATTCCAGGGCCTCTAGCCAGCCACTGCAAACGATCTCCAAGTACATGGGCCACTTTATGCATCTGGCTTTACCTAAGCAATAGGGAACGGAACCAGGGTTGTTAGACTTCGCAGGCAAACACCTTAACCACTAAGCTATCTCTCCAACCCCAAAACTCATCTTTTCAAAGAAAATTTGATTGTTGAGGATTTTAGATTCTTCTAAAAATTAAAATTCCAGCCTTAAAAGGGTCTAGTGAAAATGATCTGTTCCCATGTCTGCCTTTGAATCTTGGCTGACATCACTGGCATGTTCCGTGGCATGTTATACGCTGGCCACTGTTCCTGCTGGTTAGGTTGGTGTATTAGGGTTTTGGTGGAAGGGGACAGAGGTTCCCTTTCCTGGCCCAGGATTGGGCTGTGGCCAAGTAGTCCTGATGCTGCTTGTGTTTGCATGTAATGCACAGATATTCTGTGTCCTTAAAAAAAATATTTATTTATTTATTTGAGAAAGAGAGATGGAGAAATAGTAGTAGAGAGAGAGAGAATGAGCATGCCAGGGCCTCTAGCCACTGCAAACAAACTCCAGATGCATGTGCCACCTTGTGCATCTGGCTTACGTGGATACTGGGGAATTGAACCTAGGTTCTTAGGCTTTGCAGGCAAGTGCTATAACCACTAAGCCATCTCTCCAGCCCTCAATGAGTATTGTTTTCTTTTTTCTTTTTGTTTATTTTTATTTATTTATTTATGTATTAGCAACAGAGAAAGAGGCAGAGAGAGAGAGAGAGAGAATGGGCACACCAGGGCCTTCATCCACTGCAAACGAACTCCAGATGCATGTGCCACCTTGTGCATCTGACTTATGTGGGTCCTGGGGAATCAAGCCTCCAACTGGGATCCTTAGGCTTCACAGGCAAGCGCTTAACCGCTCAGCCATCTCTCCAGTGTGTATTTTGACATGAAGCTGAGTTCTTGGTCCCTGTCATTCTAGTTCCCTGTCATCACAAAGACAACTCTTACCCCATGCTGCTCTGGCCTTTATTGGGGACCCTCCTTCATATTATGGGGCACCCTGCTCTCTAGTAGTGTTGGGGTCAGTGCGTGCAAACCTACACTAACCTGCTTGTCTTGTGTTAAGTGCCATGGAGCCTGTGAGGTCTTATCAGCCTCTTGGAGTAAGGGCTCAAGAACCTGCCTTGGAACCAACTCCCAGGCAACGTGGAATGTGCTGGTCTGTGACCACACAGTAGAGAGGCCTCAGTGACCTGCCCACAAGGCTGAGTGCAGTGTTAGAGGAGATGGGCAGGGAGGAGAGAGAGTGAGCAACAGTGCTTAATGCTGGGCCAAGTAGGGGCTTCAGTGAGTTGTGCAAAGACTCTTGAGTGACTTGAGCTGTTTGGCTCCAGATACAGACAGTAAAGGTCCCAGAGTAGGTGCTGGGATAAAGAGCACCCTGTCTAAGGGAATGGGGCCACAGAGGCAGCTCCCATAGAGTGAGTGGCTGCTGGTCCCCCAGGTTCATGTCCTGGGTTTTCCCTGAGTGGTTGATCCTGCCTTGTCCTCCAGACGGAGCGGGACGTGAGTGTGCGGCAGCGAGCTGTGGACCTGCTCTATGCCATGTGTGATCGCAGCAACGCCCAGCAGATTGTGGCTGAGATGCTGAGTTACCTGGAGACAGCAGACTACTCCATCCGAGAGGAAATTGTAAGTCCTGCAGCCTGAGGAGGGGTGTTGGAGCCATGGCCTGCTGTGGAAGTGAATCCCAGCCAGACATGGAGATTCCTGGGTAGCCTGCAGTCTACTTGGCAGGCTGCTTGAGCATCAAAGAGATACCCAATAAAAGATTTCTTTATGTTGCCTTTCTTGTACTTCTACGTGTCCCATGTGAACAGCTGGCAGCGTGGGGTCTGACTGAGATCATGGTCATATGAGTCAGGCAAGCAAGAGCAGATTGCTGAGGACAAAATTCTCCTGAGCTATGCTTAGAATTTGGACCTTTAGTTGCTGCTGGTTAAGCTTGGGTATCTCTTGACATAGCTGAGGTGATACCTAAGCAGTGGCCAGCTGTGTATAGGGCTGGTTTCTAGCATGACTCTTCTCAGCCACAAAGTGGTACTTGCCTGACCATTTTGCACAGTCCAACAGACTCCACCTGGAGCTGCCATGTCCATGGACGAATATACAGCTGGGGGTCTGAGGAGAAGAGGCCCGAGGCAGCCCCACACAGTGTGGAGCTGGGGGTCTGAGGAGAAGAGCCCGAGGCAGCCCCCCACAGTGTGGAGCTGGGGGTCTGAGGAGAAGAGGCCCTAGGCAGCCCCCCACAGTGTGGAGCTGGGGGTCTGAAGAGAAGAGCCCGAGGCAGCCCCCCACAGTGAGGAGTTGGCAGTCATGCTCCAAAAGTTGCTGGGTGTTTTCAACAGAAGTTAGTATAGTCGTGCAGGTTCATAAGGAACTGGCCTTCCTCCATGTCTTAGCCCCAAAGCCAGGGCTCCTTTGCTCGCCTGCCTGTCTGACCAGCCAGGTGTGTTAGAGTGAGAGCTCTGTGATAATGCTGTGGGCCCCCACCACAGGGAGTCTTCCTGCCCATGGGAAAGCAGATGGTAAGCAGGGCAGTGGGGTTACATGTGTTGTGGTGGAGTACCTGGAGGCAAGCCCCACGCCTGGGGCCTCACTGAGACTCCTGCAGAAGGTAGGAGTAGCCTAGTTAAGCAAGGGAAGAAAGCCAGTGGGTCGGGAGGGTGGGAACTGTGCCATTGTGGTGATAGAGCCCTGAGCACTCAGCTGTGTGGTAAGCGCTGGGCTCCAGAGCCACCATGTGTCCTGTAGTGATGCTCTGCAAGTGTCCTGAAGTCAGTTTGGGGGCCTGGGGTGGGTGCAGGGCTTATGGGTATAGGTGATTCTGCTTCCAGGCAGGGTTTCCAAGGTTAGCTAGAAGTCAAGGGAAAGGATGGTAAGACGAAAAGATGTCTTGTGACCAAAGTTAGCTACGTGAGATACTTGTGATGGTGCTAGGTCTTGCTTGGAGCTGGTATTGGGGCCGTCAGTCAAGAAATGGGTGATTGAGGTGAGCTTGGTCTGGGGCAGCAGGTAGAGTTACCCAGTAGGTGGCTATCCCTGTGGGTGTGAGTCTACAGGCCCTCAGGGACAGGATGGGGAGAGGGGAGAAGAGGCCCTGGGGAGATGGCGAGAGAAGAGTTGTCAGGAAGAAGACTGCAGGAGCCCAGGGAGGTGAGGTGATGTAGGGTGGGCACTGGCCTGGGTGATCTCAGTGCTGTGTCTGAGGGTAGCACCTTGGCTTAGGTGTAGCTTCTGTATCTTGGCTCAGCTGCACTGTTGTGTCTGACCCTTGAAGTCAGTTATCACTCCTTACCCTCTGGGCTCATGGTCTCTGAGGATCTGGTAGAAGTTCTACACACCCCAAGCTTCAGGTCCTTCCGAAGCCTCATGGTTTTGCCTGCTGGCTTGTCCTTGGTGTGAACTGATGGTCTGCATGGCACCTACCTGAGGGGCTTTTCCTCCCTGCAGGTGCTGAAGGTGGCCATCCTGGCTGAGAAGTATGCAGTGGACTACACGTGGTACGTGGATACCATCCTTAACCTCATCCGCATCGCGGGCGACTATGTGAGTGAAGAGGTGTGGTACCGTGTCATCCAGATCGTCATCAACCGAGACGATGTGCAGGGCTACGCCGCCAAGACAGTGTTTGAGGTATAGTGGCAAAGGCAGACACCCTCCAGTGGTGCCCAGGCTTGAGGCAAGAAAGGTGGGGCCTTGGGTATTGCTATCTTTCTCACTCCTGTGTGCTGGTCTTTGCGGTTTACTGAGCCACTTTGACTCCTTTTTTTTTGTTTGTTTGTTATTGTTTGTTTGTTTTTCCCTAGCCCAGGCTGACCTGGAATTCACTTTGTAGTCTAGGGTGGCCTTGAATTTGTGGCCATCCTTTTATCTCTGTCTCCTGAGTGCTGGGATTAAAGGCATGTGGCACCGTGCCTGGTTTTAAAATATTTTTATTTGTATGTGTGGGAGAGGGAGAAGGGGAAAGAGAAAGGGCTCATTGGGGCCTCTTACCATTCTAAATCAACTCCAGATTCATGTGCCACTTTGTACATCTGGCTTTACATGGGTATGTGGAATCAAACCTAGGCCATCAGGTTTTGCAAGTAAGTGCTTATAACTGCTAAGCCATCTCTTCATCTCCCACTTTGACTTTTGTGGAGCTGTCTGTTAAAGCTGCCCGGGGGGCTGGGGAAATAGTTCAGGGAGTAAAGTGCTTGTCTATTGAGCATGAGGTTCTGATTTTGATCCCTAGAACTCATGTAAAAATGCTGGTGTGGTGGTGTGTGCTTGGTCCCAACCCTGGGCAGGTGGAAACTGGAGGGCTAGGACTTGCTGGTTAGCTAGTCTAGCCTAATTAGTGAGTTTTGGGCCAGCGAGAGACGCTGTCTCATAAAAGGGTGAACAGGGGCTGGAGAAATGGCTTAGTGGTTAATGTGTTTACCTGCAAAGCCTAAGGACGACCCAGGTTCAATTCCCCAGTACCCATGTAAAGCCAGTTGTACAAAGTGGTGCATGCATCTGGAGTTTGCAGTGGCTAGAGGCCTTGGCAATCCCATTCTCTCTCTCTATCTCTTTCCTCTTTCTCTCTGCATGCAAATACATAAATAAACTTAGATACTTTTTTTTTTTAATGTGGACAATATTCCTGAAGAGTGACAACCAAGGTTGTTGTTGGGCCTGCACATGTGCACCCACACACACATGAACATGCACACGCATACATAAAAACAAAGCTGCCAGGCTGGAGAGATGGCTTAGGGGTTAAGGCGCCTGCCTCCTAAGCCTAAGAACGCTGGTTCCAATCTCCAGGTCCCACGTTTAGCCAGATGCAAAGTAATGCAAGGGCGCAATGCCGCACTTGACCGCAAGGGGGTGCACACATCTGGATTTCATTCGCAGCAGCTGAGACACTGCTGGCGTGCCCAACTCTGTCTTCCTCTCCTTCTCTCTCTCTGTCTCTCTGTGTCTCTCTCCAAAAAATAATAAAAAAGAAAAAATAAAAAGTTTTTAAAAACAAAGCTGCCTAAACCTTGTGCTTTGAGCTGGCCTCTGTGTGTGTGAGAGACACTGCGGGTCTGCTGTGCTTGAGAAGCCTCTAGGGACAGCCCCTCTGAGGCTGCCATAGAGAAGCCAGGGTCTGCTGGGCTTTAGGGGAGGCTTGCGTGACATTCAGTGCACCTTGCAGGGTAGGGCCCAGCTGTCCTTGTAGTAGCTTCTCTTCATGCCTGCCTCTCCTGGTTCAGCTGCCTCTGATGCCTTTGCTGTGGCATAGTTCCTGGGCCTGGCTCATGGGTTCCCTGTCTCACAGGCGCTGCAGGCTCCAGCGTGCCATGAGAACCTGGTCAAAGTGGGCGGCTACATCCTGGGGGAATTTGGAAACCTGATAGCCGGGGACCCTCGATCCAGGTAAACAACCCCAGGAAATTGTAGTCTGCACTGCACTGCACTGTGCTGGGCTGCCCTGCTTGCCTCTGCTTTGACAGCCTGAGGGAGGGTCCTTTTCTGGAACACCGTGCTTGCACTGGCCTGTTCACACCTTTCTCCACACCATTCATCAAAGCTGGGCTTCTCGATGGAGACTGAGGAGCAGCCAGCCCATAGTCAGGAATATGCTGTCAGATGTGGAACTGGCAATGCGGTCTCACAGGAGGTTTCTGCTTTAGCAAAGGTCCTCACTGTCCTGCCACAGGTGCAGGATGAGCATGTAACAGAGCTTGGGACAGTAAGGTAATGTGACTCCCCATCTTTATTCTCTGTCCTCCACCCTAGTCCTCTGATCCAGTTCAACCTGCTCCACTCCAAGTTCCACCTGTGTAGTGTCCCAACTCGGGCACTCCTGCTGTCCACTTACATCAAGTTCGTGAACCTCTTTCCAGAGGTGAAGGCTACCATCCAGGATGTGCTTCGCAGTGACAGCCAGCTAAAGAATGCAGATGTGGAGCTACAGCAGCGGGCCGTGGAATACCTGCGGCTGAGCACTGTTGCCAGCACTGACATCCTGGTAAGGCTCCCAGCAGAGCCACTTGGTGTTGGACTGCTGGGCTGGTGCTGGCCCACTAGGCAAGGTGTTGCAGTCAGGTTTGCATTGCTGGCAGAACACACCCGACCAAGAGCAGCGGTGGGAAAAAAAGGTTTATTTAGGCTTACAGACTCGAGGGAAAGCTCTATGATGGCAGGGGAAAACGATGGCATGAAGAGAGGGTGGACATCACCCCTTTGCCAACATCAGGTGGACAACTGGAACAGGAGAGTGTGCCAAACACTGGCAAGGGGAAGCTGGCTATAACACCCATAACCCCGCCCCCAACAATACACCACCTCCAGGAGGCATTAATTCCCAAATCTCCATCAGCTGGGAACCTATCATTCAGACCATCTAAGTTTATGGGGGACACCTGGATCAAACCACCACATGAGGCTACACTAACTTTCATTTCTTCTGCAGGCCACCGTCCTGGAGGAAATGCCACCCTTCCCTGAGCGTGAGTCCTCCATCCTGGCCAAACTCAAGAAGAAGAAGGGCCCCAGCACGGTGACTGACCTGGAGGAGACGAAGCGGGAGCGGAGTGTTGATGTGAACGGGGGCCCTGAACCGGCCCCAGCCAGCACCAGCACTGCGGTGGGTCCTCACCACTGTTCCCGGACCTTGCCAGGGCCCCATACTGAGGTCGAGATTGATAGGGCGGTGCCTGTGGGCAGTCTTAGCATGTATTGCTAAGGTCATCTGGGTTGCTGCTCTTGGTGGCCCTTAAGGAGGTACACAACTACAAAAGGGGGCTCAGGAGCCCAGTCTGTCTTCATACCACCCCTATACCCCTGACTGTGCTACCCATTAGAAGCAGGTAGCCCAGCTCCAAGTTTGTGCATGTGTGTTTGTGGGGGGTGTGAGGGGCTGTGTCAGGCCTTTGGGACCTGGTAGACACACCCTGACATGACACTAGTAGTCTCATTTTTCTTGAAGTAACATTCATGTACAGTATCACATGCCTACACATGTGCTTCTAAAAAGCACAGTATAGAGCTGGGAATGTGGCTCAGTTGGTAGAGTGCTCGCCTAGCATGCGTGAAGCCCTGGGCTCAATCCCCACTTTGGCATAAACAGGTTGTGGTGCTGTACACCTGTGATCCCAGCACTCAGGAGGTAGACGCAGGAGGATCAGAAATTTGAAGTTATTCTTGGCTACAGAATGAGTTCAGAGCCAGCCTAGGCTACACGAGACCCTATCTTAAAAAAAAAAAAAAGTACAATGTGTACCCACAGTACAAAGGACAAATCTGCAAGTTTTCTCTGCTAACAATACATTCCCACCCACTTTCTGTGCATGCTCTGCTGAGGCAGGGGACAGGGCTCCTTGTGCCCCTGTGTGCAGGAAATGTACAGCTACTGAACACCTGCCCGGCAGAAGTTTTGTGTTAGTGTAAAATGGCTCGGGATCTAGTCTCAAAAAATGTGTAAATCAATTTTTTTTCCTTCACTAATGACTAGAAGGATATTCAAAAGTCATTTAAGCCGGGCATAGTGGTGCGCACCTTTAATCCCAGAACTCGGGAGGCAGAGGTAGGAGGATCGCCAAGAGTTCGAGGCCACCCTGAGAATACATAGTGAATTCCAGTTCAGCCTGGACTAGAGTGAGACCCTACCTTGAAAAAACAACAACACAAAAGTCATTTAAGGTGAGGTGTGTTATCTTTGGTTTTTGCCCATGAAATGCCAGTGACATTCTATGATCACAGACTGCACCATGGTATGCAAGTCACTGTGGTATGGCACACACCCCTGGTCACTCGGGGTGAGTTGCAGAGTGGAGCTGGAGGAGCCAGCTGTGACTGGAGAGTGAGTGGCGGGTGACGAGCTGCACTTGTCCTCAGTGATGTGATGACTTCAGGGGCTCTATTCTTGTGCTTGTGGCCAGGACTGAAAAGCAAGTGTTTTGTTTTCCTCCATAGCTAAACAGACTTGATGCTGAGCTAAGGATGCATCCTGACAAGTCACTTACTTACTGTTTCATCTTTTATTTATAGTTTTTTTTGTTTTTGTTTTTATATGGTTCTTTTCCTTTCCTCTTTCCTTTCCTTTCCTTTCCTTTTCCCTTCCTCCTCCTCCCCTCCCCTCCCTTTTTTTCTTTTTCTTTTCTTTTCTTCTCTTCTTGAGAGAGTCAGAGAGAGAGAGAATAGGCATGCCAGCAGCCTCTCAGCTGCTGTGAACAAACTCCAGACACATGCACCCCCTTGTGGGCAAGTGCAGCATTGCGCCCCTTGCATCACTTTGTGTCTGGCTAAATGTGGGACCTGGAGAACAAACGGGCATTCTTAGGCTTAGCAGGCAGGCGCCTTAACCACTAAGCCATCTCTCCAGCCCTTTTTGGTTTTTCAAGGTAGGGTCTCACTCTAGCTCAGGCTGACCTGGAATTCACTATGTCATGTCAGGGTGGCCTTGAACTCATGGCAATCCTACTACCTCTGCCTCCTGAGTGCTGGGATTCAAGACGTGCACCACCATGCCCACCTTTTTAGTTATTCTTTTAAATATATTTAATTATTGGGGGGAGGGAAAGTGTGTGTGTATGCACACGGGAGTGTATATGGGTACTCCAGGGCCTCCTGCCAGTGCAGGTTAGCTCCAGATGTATGTGCCACTTGGTGCATCTGGCTTATGTGGGAACTGGGGAATTGAATCTGGGTCCTTAGACTTTGCAGTCTTAACTGCTGAGCCATCTCTCCAGCCCCTGGATTTCTCTTTTTCTTTTCCTTCAGTTTTTCAATGTAGGGTGTCTCTCTAGCCCAGGCTAACCTTACTATGTAGTCTTAGAGTGGCCTTGAACTCACAGTAATCCTTCCTCTCTAGTACTCTTTTCTATTTTTTTTTTTTTTTTTTTGAGAGAGAGACACAGAGAGAGAGAGGGAGGGAGAGGAAGACATATAGAGAATGGGTGCGCCAGCAGCCTCTCAGCCTCCCAGCCACCATGAACGAACTCCAGATGCATGTGCCCCCTTGTGGGCAAGTGTGGCATTGCGCCCTTGCGTCACTGCATCTGGCTAAACGTGGGACCTGGAGATTGGAACCGATGTTCTTAGGCTTAGCAGGCAGGCACCTTAACCGCTAAGCCATCTCTCCAGCCCTTCTTTTCTATTTAAAAAAAAAATATTTTTAGGAGCCTGGAGAGATGGCTTAGTAGTTAAGCACTTGCCTATGAAGCCTAAGGACCCCAGTTCGAGGCTTGATTCCCTAGAACCCATGTAAGCCAGATGCACAAGGGGGCGCATGCATGTGGAGTTCATTTGCAGTGGCTGGAAGCCCTGTTGAGCACATTCTCTATTTGCCTCTTTCTCTCTCTGTCACTCTCAAATAAAGAAAAAATAACAAGGGCTGGAGAGATGGCTTAGCAGTTAAATGCTTGCCTATGAAGCCTAAGGACCCCGGTTTGAGGCTTGCTTCTCCAGGACCCACGTAAGCCAGATGCACAAGGGCGTGTATGCATCTGGAGTTCATTTGCAGTGGCTGGAGGCCCTGGTGCACCCATTCTCTCTCTCTCTCTCTCTCTCTCTCTACCTGCTTATTTCTGTATCTCTCTCTCTCAAATAAATAAATAAAAAATAAAATATTTTTAAAAAAAGAAAGAAAAAATAACAAAAAGTAGTCAGAAAAAAAAATAAAATATTTTTAAGGCTGGAGTGATGGCTTAGCAGTTAAGGCACTTGCTTGCAAAGCTAAAGGACCAGGGTTTAATTCCTGAGGACCCACATAAGCCAGATGCACAAGATAGCACTTGCATCTGGAGTTCATTTGCAGTGGCTGAAGACCCTGGCATGCCCATTCCCTATATGCCCCCTCAAATAATCAATAAAAGACAATTTTTATTATTTTTTTTGAGGCAAGCCCAACAGACTGGCTTTCTATTAATTAATTAATTAATTAATTTTTGGAGAGAGAAACAGAGGCAGAGAGAAAGGGAGAGGAAGACAGATAGAGATGGGCGTGCCAGCAGCGTCTCAGCTACTGCAAACGAAATCCAGATGCGTGCGCCCCCTTGTGGTCAAGTGCAGCATTGCACCCTTCTGTCACTTTGCTTCTGGCTAAATGTGGGACCTGGAGATTGGAACCAGCATTCTTAGGCTTAGGAAGCAGGTGCCTTAACTGCTAAGCCATCTCTCCAGCCCTTTATTATTTTTTTTAAATGCAAGGTGGGGGGAGAGAATTGGCATGCCAGGACCTTCAGCCACTTCAATCGAACTCCAGGAGCGTGCACCCCCTTGTGTGCATGTGTGACCTTGTGCACTTGGGTCCCTGTACATCTGGCTTATGTGGGACCTGGGGAGTCGAACATGAATCCTTAGGCTTGCAGGCAAGCACCTTGACCACTAATCTATCTCCAACCCTATTATTTGTTTTTGTTTTTGTTTGTTTTGTTTTTTGTTTTTCTAGGTAGGGTCTCATTCTAGCTCAGGCTGACCTGGAATTCACTACATAGTCTCAGGGTGGCCTCAAACTCACAGTGATCCATCTACCTCTGCCTCCCAAGTGCTGGGACTAAAGGTGTACGCCACCGCACCTGGCTTGAGGTTATTTTCTGATTGTATGAAATTGTGACTCATCTTATGAGGTCACTGTCCTCAGCAGGACCCTGAAGTATGCATGTTTTGTAGATGGCCCTCACTTTCTCTTGCTAGTCTGCAGGTCTCTGCTGGCCCTCCTGCAGTCTGGCCTGGAAGATACAGGGTATGGTGGGCTTGAGTGTCCAAGCACCCACTCTGATGCCCCCTTTCCTCCTTTTCCAGTCCACGCCATCTCCATCAGCAGACTTGCTGGGTCTGGGGGCTGCTCCCCCTGCCCCAACGGGGCCCCCTCCCTCCTCCAGCGGTGGGCTGCTAGTGGACGTGTTCTCAGATTCGGCTTCTGCAGTTGCACCTCTTGCTCCTGGCTCTGAAGACAACTTTGCCAGGTAGGCCAGTTTTCCAAGTCTTGAAGAAGGGCAGTGTGGGGCAGTGTGGTGACTCTTGGTCATACCTGAAGAGGCTTATACTCATCCCCAGCTTTATAGGCTGCTCACTGGTGTTGGAGGGTAGTCAGGGTTCTTGGGCTTTGCACTATGCTGTTGGTGCCTTGGGTCTGACGGTGTTGTCTCTGCTGTCTCGAGGCGCTTGGTGTGTTTGATAAACACAGTCCTTGTTCTTCCTCACTCCATCTTCTTCTTCTCCTTTTTTTTTTTTTTTTTTAATAGAATCTCAGTTTACTGTCTTCATAGCAAAACTGGCTTAGAACTTAGACCACTTGGCCATTTCCTTCTTATCTGCTCCCAGTTCAAAATGCTTGAATCTCTTACTAGCCAACATTCTGTTAGATCTGCAGTTGGGCTCAATGCACTCAAGCCTCAACACAATCTTCTTTGTTGTTTTAGCCTTTTCTGAATAGGCTTAGTCTGCCCACCATAGCCACTCTGCTTCCTGTCATAATGTCGCTTTCCCTGGGCATAAAGAGTGTCCTTTCCCTTCCTGTACTGGGTCACTTTGCGGGGCTGGTGCTTGCTGGGAGTTTTAGGGACGTTCACCTTGTTGGCAGGAGTGCTGTCCACATGGGAAAGGTCTCTTCTTGTTGCTTCCTTATGCTCCACCCATTGTTCCTTTGTCTGCTTCCAGGTACACACCCTTTTCATTTTAAAGAAATCTACCTCTGCACAGTGCCCCTTCCTCCCTCCCTCCATGCTCCAAGGAGCCTGTCTGGCTTTTTTCTCCTGATACCTCAGGTGTCCAGCGTGCCTGGCTTCCCTCTCTCGTGCTGCTTGCCCAGTTACTTTCTCCTGCCTTCTCCCACTTTGAAAACCTCCAGAACTCCTCCTAAGCACTTTCCTTCTTCCCATTGGTTGACTCTGTTCACCATCCCTGTCCACCTCCCCCTGCTTGTGGAGGCTCCTCACCTGTGGCCTACAGCAGCCGTGGGTTTTGTCCTGGGAGATTAGAAAGCCACATGGAATGGCCCTTTGTCTCCTCCCTAGAGGCGATAGCAAGGTTCTCCTGGCTCCAGAGGTTTTCATTTCCCTGTATTCATTTTGCACATGATCCATCCTTCCTGTTGGGAAATGTAGGTTGGGATCGTGGTTTGGGGCAGGATGCTGCCTTTCTGGCTGTGAACCACTTTAAAATTGCTGAACTTGGGGGTTGCAGGCCCTGTGGGAGAACCCAGCTTCCTAAGTCTGGTGGAAGCAGCTGCTTGTCTTGGGGGTTAGGGCTCTGACAGGGCATCCTGGATGGGCAGGGACTGCATCCAGGAGACATTTTATCTTAGCCTTACTGTGTTGTCACTGTTCTGAGGCTTGGGAAGTCTGCGAGTAACAGGCCAAGGCTCAGGTCACAGGTCTGCTGGTGCAGGCAATACATTTGTAATGTACCCCATGTCAGTGGCTTGTGGTCCTATGGAGGGGGGCAGGGGTGGGTGGTCATTGACAGTTTGAGGCGGCTTCTGTTGACACAGGCCTCCAGTGCCTGTCCTAGCTCCACAAGGTCACATGGCTTTGCTCCCTCCTGACCTTGGCATTGTCTTTTGTGGTTCTAGGCACTTTCTTGGGCCTCCATCCTGGTGTACTTCCAGAGTGACATTTACTGTCTTTTCCCCTAGGTTTGTTTGTAAAAATAATGGTGTGTTGTTTGAAAACCAGCTGCTTCAAATTGGACTAAAGTCTGAATTTCGGCAGAATTTAGGTATGTGTATACTTAGTAGAAGCTTCTCTTAGAAATTGGGGAAAGGTGGGCCAGGGAGGTGACTCAGCAGATAAAGTTCTCACCACTTACAACCCTGAATTCCTAAATTAAGTTCCTAGACTCCATGTAGAAAAGAAAGCTGGAGCCGGGCGTGGTGGCACAGCACTCAGGAGGCAGAGGTAGGAGGATCACCATGAATTTGAGGCCACCCTGAGACTACATAGTGAATTCTAGGTCAGCCAGGGCTAGAGAGAGAGACCCTGCCTTGAAAAAACAAAAACAATAAACCTAAAAGAAAGTTGGGCCGGGAGTGATGGTACACACCTTTAATCCCAATACTGGGAGGCAGAGGTGGGAGGATCACCGTGAGTTCGTGAGTTTGAGGCCACCCTGGGACTACACAGTGAATTCCAAGTCAGCCTGGGCTAGAGTGAGACCCTGCCTCAAAAAACAAAACAAACAAATGAACAAACAAAAAATTGGAAGCCATGGCAGGCATTTGTATCCCAGCATACTGATGGTAAGGTGGGAGGTGGAACAGGAGAATTTCTGGAAACTTGTGCTGAGTGCATCAGAGAACTGCACAGGGAGATCCAATCCAGGAGCCTTATCTTAAATGAGGCGGGAAGGACTTGACTTGAAAGTTGCCCTGTGGCCTCCATACATGTGCACACACACTTTCTCACACGTGAACACATACATACATACATACAAAAATTAAAAAAAAAGAAAAACTAAATGATGGGGAAATTGCCAAATAAGTATGGTTTCATATGCTTATAATCCCAGCATGTGGAGGCTGGGTGGTGTGGGGAGGAGTGTGAGTTCAAGCATAGTTTAGGCTACACAGCAAGTTTCAGATCAGCCTGGGCTTCATATTGAGACTCTGTCTTTACAAAAAAACAAGGTTAGGGAAGCTGGGTGTGGCTGCTCATGCCTGTCATCCTAGCGCTCTGAAGTTGCTGTGGGTTTTAGGTCAGTCTTGAATTGAACCTGGATCCTTAGGCTTCACAAACAAGCACCTTAACCACTAAGCTATCTCTCCAGCCCCCATTTTTTTCTTTTTGTCTTTTCTTTTTTTTTTTTTATGAGAGAAAGAGAATTGGCATGCCAGGGCCTTCAGCCAGACGTGTGTCCAGACGTGTGTACCACCTCGTGTGCATGCGCAACCTTGCACAAACATCACCTTGTGTGTCTGGTGTATGTGGGATCTGGGGAGTCAAACATGGGTCCTTAGGCTTTGCAGGCAAAAGTGCCTTAACTGCTAAGCCATCTCTCCAGCCCCTCAATTTCTCCCCACTCCCCAGAACTTTCTGCAGTTTGGTTTTCTTTCTGAAACACTTAAGAGTGGAGCATCAATAGGATCTGGGCAGATGTCACTATAATCTGGCCAGCTAGTATAGAGAGTGTCCTAGATATGGTCTGGCACAGAGCTAATGGGCTGGCCAGTGGGTATGGATGGGAGGTGTGTGGGTGGGTCTAGGTGCCTGGACACAGGCAGGTTGCACAATTGTGATGACTACCCTCCAACAACAACAATAACAACAAAAGCTCACTATGTAAGCAAGGGTGGCCTTGAACAGCTGATCTTCCTGGCCCCACCTTCTATTCTATGTGCTGGGATTATAAGATGAGTGCCAGCATACCTGGCCTGTCATGCTACTTTTAAACTAGACGCCAAATGTGATGGCTCAAGCTTGTAATCTTGGGAGGCTAAGGTAGGAGGCTCGCCATGAATTTGAGGCCAGCCTGAATTTGAGAGTGTGATCCTGCCTCAGAACCAAACAAAAACCCCTAAAACCAAAAAACTATTAAAAAAAAGTTTTCAATTTTAACAGTAGCCATAGGTCACAGTAGTAAATTGAGGTGGAGGTTATAGGGCACTTTTGTTTCTCACAAAGTGTTCAAGACAAGTGTGAAGTGTTTGCGTGAAATACATTGTTTCTTTTCCTCCTAGGTCGGATGTTCATATTTTATGGAAACAAGACCTCCACGCAGTTCCTAAACTTCACTCCAACACTAATCTGTGCAGATGACCTTCAGGCTAATATCCTTGCTCCTCCCCTTGGGTCCCAGCAGAAAGCAATTTGGGATTAGAGAAGGCATTATTACTTATTTGCAAGCTGAGAGGGGGCTTGGAGAAGAGTGAAAGAGAGAATTGGTGCACCAGGGCCTTTTGCCATTGTAAATGAACTCCCGACACATGCACCACTTTGTGCATCTGGCTTTATGTGAATACTGGGGAATTCAACCCCGGCCATCGGGGTTTGCATGCAACTGCTGTTAACCACTGAGTCATCTCTCTAGCCCTGGAGGAGGCTTTAGGAAGGCTGTGTTGGGTCACATAGCAGTGTTTTCCATATACTAGGGGAAGTTGGATCCCCTTCCTTGAGAGTTGGCTTGATGGTGCATACCTGCCCCTTTGGTCTGGCCTCATGAGTCTGTTTCTTGGCTTGTTTTGGCTCTCCTGTGATGTCGTAAGTTGAGCTGAGCTCTGGCTCCCTGCCCTAAGAAGCCCCACAGGAGCTGAGGCCAAAGGCAAGAGAGAGTGAGCCTGGGTTGGTGCACCTACTATGGAGCACCCCACGCCCACTGGGATTGGCCCTGTGCAGATGTCAGAAATGCTGTTGGAATATAGAGCAGAGGATCTGTGTTTATTTAGAAGTGATACATTTAAACATAGATGTCTGAAACAATTTCAGAAACAGAAGTTAAAAACATGGGTGTGGTAGCTGAGAGTGTGGCTTAGTGGTAGAACCGTTATTCCTAGCTCTGCCAAAAAAAAGAGAAAAGAGATTGCATATAGTTGCCTTCTAAGTGTTCCCCTTCCGTGGGACTCACTGGGCCCCTTAAGAGTCATGGGGTGGCCCCAGAGCCTGGCAGTTCCATGGCTGTAGGGTGCAGAGGGTGTACAGGTTCAGCTGTAGTTACATGGATCCTGGCTACAGGGAGGTTGTGGAGAGCTGAATGGTGCTGCTGCGAGCTCTGCAGGATCTGTGGCTTGCACAGGTGCAGAGAGCTGTCCTGAGCTGTACAGCCATCCTTCTGAGATGGTGAGCATGGAGCTTCTTCCCAGAGCAGCAGGAGCCAGCATGTGGTGCTAGAGCCAGGGCCCACAATGCCATAGCCAGCACATAGCTGGTGTTGGCCTCAGTGGCCTTTTATTTATTTTTATTTATTTATGAGAGGAAGGGGGGCAGAGAATGGGTGCACCAGGGCCTCTAGCCACTGCAAATGAACTCCAGATGCATGCACCACCACATGCATCTGTCTTGCATGGGTCCTGGGGAATCGAACTTGGGTCCTTAGGCTTCATAGGCAAGTCCCTTAACTGCTAAGCCATCTCTCCAGCCCCCTCAGTGGCCTTTTAGAAGGAGGGAGTAACCACATACAAATGGCCGTGGTGGTCTGAGCAGGCAGGAGATGCTGCATAGTAAAAGACAGGCTGCTGGTAGCAGTCCTGGGCCTTGCTTTGTGATGTTGGTCAGATGCTATGTTGTTTCCTGTGGTTGGGCTAGCCGGGCCAGGCCCACTCTCCCTGCCTGACCTGGATTCCTTAACTCACTCACATCTGAATCTGCAGACTAAGCCTGTGGACCCTACTGTGGATGGGGGTGCACAAGTGCAGCAAGTGGTCAACATCGAGTGTGTTTCTGACTTCACGGAGGCGCCTGTCCTCAACATCCAGTTCAGGTGAGGAGTCTGTGTGGTACCTGCTGTGTTGTCCACCTTAAGGGGACCAATGGGTACTGCTGTGCCACCATGTGCTTGCATGTAGAGCTGTCAGTCCTGCAGTTTTGCAGAATGTAGGAATGAGGGCAGAGGGAGCCAGCCTATGACTACGACATAGTACCCACAGGGTTCAAGTCACCTGCATGGGCTGCAGGCTAAGGTATTTCTGACCCAGGTGGTTTTGGGGTGAGAAATGGAGAGGCAGACAGCAGGGCCCTCTGTGCTACCTGCTGGGACTGGCTTGAAGGACAGCTGCAGGGGTGATGATAGCTAGCCTGGGTCAAGACATCTGCACAGTGGCAATATGGCCACTTTTCAGTGACCACAGCAGAGTGTACATTATCAGCAGCTCCTTCTTGGGGATCTTTACAGTTAATGGGTCTGAGAAAGCACATTGTCCAACTGTAAAGATTCAGAGAGCTTAAGCAAATGGTTTCTAAAGTCACTTCATTGAGCTCCCACCTCAATTTACAGACTGGATATAGGCTAATGAGGGGAGTGCAGTGTTCATGGGAGATCTGGAGGCCTGTCCTGGGTCTTCATTTGCTGAGCGTGTCAGGCCTAGAGTAGCTGCCCCGTGACACTTGGCACCGAGCAGTGGCTTGAACCAGCTCTTCTCACTTATACATGAGCTGCACTAGAGAGGATGGAAGATGTGGTTCAGCCCCTCTAGGAACACTGCTGGCATGTAGCCTGTGCAGCTGTTCCTGAGGGCCTGCTGGCCTGCGTGGCCCTACCCTGAGCCCTGAAGATCTACCGGCGAGGACGTTCTTGCTGGCCATTTGTTCTTCTCAACATGACTCTGTGCTCATAGGTATGGTGGCACCTTCCAGAATGTGTCTGTTAAGCTGCCCATCACACTCAACAAATTTTTCCAGCCCACAGAAATGGCTTCTCAGGATTTCTTCCAACGATGGAAGCAGTTGAGCAAGTGAGAGGGCTGTGCTGCAGGGTGGGTGGAGATGGAAGCGGGGCTGCTGACAGGGTGGTCTGAGTCTCTAGCATGGCGTTGTGTTCTTTCTCATAGTCCACAGCAAGAGGTGCAGAACATCTTCAAGGCAAAGCATCCGATGGACACAGAGATCACTAAAGCAAAGGTAAGGGTGGGGTGGGGTAGGGCTATCCCTATGGCAGATGTGCTGTGATTGATGCCAGTGTCTGACCCTCCTCTTCCTTCTACAGATTATAGGATTTGGTTCTGCACTCCTTGAAGAAGTTGATCCTAACCCCGCAAACTTTGTGGGCGCTGGGATCATACACACCAAAACCACCCAGATTGGCTGTTTGCTGCGCCTAGAGCCGAATCTGCAAGCCCAGGTGAGGACCCTCAGCAGACACTGTAGATGTGCTTATGTGGCTTTTTAAAAAAAAAAATTACTTATTTGCTTGCTTGTTTATTTATTTGTTTGAGACAGAGAGAGAGGGAAAGAGTCAGACACAGAGAGAAAGAGAGAATGGCCACGCCAGGGCCTCCAGCCACTGCAAACGAACTCCAGACGCATGCCCCAACCACCTTGTGCATCTGGCTTATGTGGGTCCTGGGGAACTGAACCGAGGTCCTTTTGTTTTGCAGGCAAACGCCTTAACCACGAAGCCATTTCTCCAGCCCTGGCTTTTTTTTTTTTAAAAATTAAAATATTTTATTCATTTATTTTTGTTTATTTTTAAATATTTTATGAACTGCATTTATTTTTGTTTATTTGAGAATCAAAATGAGGTCCTTTGGCTTTGAGGCAAATGAGACTAAGTCTCTCCAGCCCTGGGCACTTTTTTTTTTTTTTAAAGGCTTTTCTTGTTTTTTTTTTTAAAAATATTTTATTTAATTTGAATTTGAGAGAGAGAGAGAGGGAGAGAATGGGCACCCAGGGCCTTGTGCATCTGGCCTTGTGCATCTAGCTTACGGGTCCTGGGCTGTTCATTTCTGGTCTTTTGGCTTTGCAGGCAAATTCCTTAACCGCTAAGCCATCTCTCCAGCCTTCATATGGCTTTTTATTATGGCACAGTTTAGGGGTGCTTAGATACCCAGATCCTGAGTGTGGTTGATCATGTGGACAGTGCAAACACTCAGGCAGACACTGGCCACCAGAGCCTGTCGTGCTGTCCTGAGCCCTGTCTGTGTGCGCTCAGCTCTCGTGGTGCTGCTCACGCTCATGACGTGTTCTACCTTGCTGCTTATCTCCACAGCAGTTCCTCTTACCCTTGAGCAGTGTGCCTCTGTGGAGACACTGGTCTGTGTGTCCTATTCTACGGTGTGTGAGTGGATACCTGTTTTCACTTCCAAGCTAGCTGGAATCCCAGCACCCTGGAAGAGGAGACAGGAGGCTCACAAGGCCAGCCTGGGCTGTCTCAAAAGAGCTAAACCAAGCTGGGCGTGGTGGTGCATGCCTTTACTCTCAGCACTTGGGAGTCAGAGGTAGGAAGATCTCCATGAGTTTGAGGCGACCCTAAGAATGCATCGTGAATTCCAGGTCAGCCTGGGCTACAGTGAGATCCTACCTCAAAAAAAAAAAAAAAAAAAAAAGAGCAAAACCAAAAAGAGCTGCCAAATTGCTTTCCACTCCCTCACCCACAGCTGCTCCTGTGAGTCTGAGCCCTTGATGTTGTCAGACTTGTCTGTTGTGAAACAGTGGTACCTTGGGAGGCTGAAGCCCCCACTCTCCACCACCCCCCCGGGAATGGTGGGGCCTGGACTGGATGACAGAAGTGTCTGCTGAGGCCCAGGGCCTTGCACTACTCACTGTCTGTCCTCTGTTTCAGATGTACCGACTCACACTGCGCACCAGCAAAGACACCGTCTCCCAGAGACTCTGTGAATTGCTGTCAGAACAGTTCTAACCCCCAAGGCCGAAGATCAGACTCGTGTTTGTGCGTTTCTCTCTCTCTCATCTCTACAGTTTGTCTTCGTTACCATACCGCAGATAAACACCCCTTATCTGAAACTGCCGCACAAGGCCCCTCCAGCCCCCACACCCATAGCTGGCCCCTTGGGTGTGGAGAGGACGCAGGGCATGGTTCAAGACGGTCTGCAACGGGCCGGCCCCATCAGAGGAGGGCGCCTGGGCCTGGGAAATCAAGACAGTCCTGTGGTTCAACCTGCAAATTAAAGGGAAATTAGAACTCTGAACGAAAGTGGGAATTTTGTTCAAATTTTATTGAAATGCCACTTACCTGATCCCAGAGCCCAAGAACAGTGCCATCTTGTAGGGCTGATGTGGGCCATGTGTCTGTGCTGGTGGGTGACAGCAATGGCTTAGAGGTGTATGGCCACGGGGGCAGCAGTATCCACTGGTTTTGCTGAGTTGAGCACCATCTGATTGTTTCTGGGGTGAGATTTTAAACCAGGAGCTAAGAAGTGATTTGGTAAACCCTCATGTCCCACTCACTCTGACAGCAGTCCTGTGCCCAGCACACCAGTGCTCCTGGAAGGACGCTTGTGACATTTTTACCATTTGTTTGAGACCTTAAATTTGCACCTTGGTGGGCAAGAGGATTCCTGGTGGCTCTGAAGGACTGGACACCACCCCTTTTTTTGTTTTCAGTGAGTGCACTGTCCCTGTGGTGTGTCTGGGGACTGAGGATCAAGTGTGGGGTGGGAGCTAGACTCTACAGGGTGTGCTTTTCTCCCAAGGGTCAGTTGGGGCCCCCACACACCTTCCACGGTCTAGCCCTTGCTTGAGGTGAGAGTAGAGGAGGGAGGCTTGAGTGAAGTCTGCAGTGGGAGGCAGGGGGTGAGGCTGGCAGCCCTGGTGGCTGCTGTGCTGAGGATGTGCTGGGCCTACCAGCCTGTGTGCTAACAGTTCACAGGTTATCTTTGTCATGGGCAGGAGCTCAGGCCTGGGCAGAGGCCTTGGGAGTTCATAGTGTGGGATCCAGCACTCTGCCTTGAGAGAATGCCCATGATTGGTGCAGACAAGGTTGTGCAGGTTTGTCTGCACGCACACTGTGCTGTTGGCACCCCTGGTTCTCCAGAGCATCAGGCATGGCCACATTCATATGAGGTCCTTTGCCTCAGCCCAGGCCATCTTATGCCATGGTAGGTGTAGGGGATGCTGCAGGGCACCTGTCCCACTTCATCTCCTGCAGTCCCACTCTGTGCTGCTGGCTTTAGAACAGCTAGTTCCTGCCACACTGGCCCTTGAGTTCCATGGAGTCTGTGGTTTGGCCTCCACGTGTTGTGATCTACACCCATGTATGCCATGCCAAGGCTTGTGTTGCAGGTGGGTGGCCTGGCTGTGACCACAACAAACCTCTATATCCCTTGTTGCAGTGGTTGGACAGTATGCCTGTCCCCACTGTATGATCCACCCACTATTGCATGGACAGCTCAGCCTATGTGGCTGCGGCTCGCATGCCATGTGCTGCCCAGTGATAGTGTCTGGGTCAGTAATGCTCCATCCAGCCTTGCCCTCTGTGCCACCTGGGCCTCCGTCAGTGCAGTGTGCTCGTGCTCAGAGAAAAATAAATGCCAGGACAGCAAACTGGAATGCATGTGTGGTCTTTGGGGGGAGTTTCTTGCATAGAGCCCTTGATCCCTACCCTGTGGAATTGAGGGGTGCTGGGATCCTAGGACCCTGGAGCACCATCTACCCATCACATAGTACACAGTATAGTAGTACTGGAGCAGGGGTGCTTCAGGAAGTGAAGTTCCCTGGCTCTGTCCATGGGATTTTGGTTGTGCCAAACCTGGTCTGGGGTGTACCCACTGCCATGAGTGGGGATCTCGTTCCTGGAGGTTCTGCCTCCAGAGGCTTCTAGTATCAGCTCACAGGACTGATGGGCTCAGGGCTTCCTTCCCCAGGGGCTGAAGCCCAGGTGGGGCTACTATACCTGGGTCAGGTGGTCCTTGCCTGCGGAGCCTCACACAGCACAGGTGTGCTATTGGGCTGGAAGACAGTGGGCTTTACTATAGACGATTCATAGGTGGGAGGGGCTCAAGCCCAGGGTTGGTATCCTCCATGCCCCAGCCCTCGTCCTTGGTGACCTGTCCTGTGCAAGTGTTTGTAGGAGCTTCCTGAGCCCAGCGATGCACTTGTCTCAAACCTTGTCTCAAACAGAAAGCTGCTAGTGTGACTTAAAAAGTTAAAGTGGGGCCTGGAGAGATGCCTTAGTGGCTAGGGCGCTTGCCTGTAAAGCCTAAGTACCCATGTTTGTCTCCCCCAGATCCCATGTAAGCCAAATGCACAGAAATCAGTTTATTTGGAGACTGCTCATTGACAGATGATGGGTGGTAGTGGTTTTTCTGCCCAGCCAGTGGGCTGTGCTGCATCTGCTTGGGCACCCTGCCCCTCCTGCCTCTGGGGAGACCTCCTTCTTTGCCTCTCTGCTGCTTACCCTGCTGCTTGTCCCTGGCTAGGGCCCATACCCTTGCATCCCTTTCTGACCAGTCCCCAAGCTCTCTCCCCTTCTCCAGCATCTGCTCCAGGAGCCCTGGAGCCAGAGGCTGAGAGGTACTGTGCAGGGGGACAGGAAGTGCCCTGTGCAATAGGGTCAGCGATTCATTGCCCACCTCAGGCTGTGCTGGCAGCCTGTTTTCCCTGTACGCCCCTCAGGGTCAGTCACGTCCAAGGGCTCTTCAAAGCCATGCCTGTGACCAGTAAAGGGACTGTCTGTACAAGCCCGGAAGAGTCAGGAGGGGTGCATTTTTTTTAGTGGGACCCCCCCCCCATGTCCAGAAGGCCAGTCTGCTGCCCCCTAATTTCTGCATCGCGGGTGGCTGCATGCGCAGCCGCTGAACATTTGTACGACGAGTATGAGCTGCTGGCCTGGTGTGTTGGGGTCTGGGCAGGGCAGTAGGAGCTGCTTCTTGTAGGTGCCGAGGGGGTGGCAGCAGCCACAGTAGGTGTCCAGCTGCTGGGTGTCGATGTTGAAGCTGCCAAGGAGACCGGCAAGGTCAGAGTGGCCATCCCTCTCCAGGTCAGCCCCAGAGCAGGTTGGGCCCTCAGAAGCCTGTTCCTTCCACTCACAAGGCCAGGGCCTGTGTGGCCACAGCACTGAGTGGGCTTCCCAGACCTCTGTTGGGCAGAGCAGGCACTGGGAGCCTTGAGAGTCCTCTCAACCTGGGCTGCCCACCAGCGGCTCACCTGACAGAGGAAGCACAGGAGCCCTCACAGCGGCTCAGAGTCACATTGGCTGTGCAGCCATGGTAGGTGATCTGCTGTTTCTCTTCCCGCAAGCTGCAGGCCCCTGGACCAAAGGCAAGAGAGCTGGCTGCAGTCATGCCTCCCAGACCTAACCGAGGGAAGGGAAGCCCACCTAAGTCTTCCTTTCCTGCAGTAACCTCTTCCCTGTTCTGGCAGTGAGCTGGGCTGAGATGGACCTAGAGTGAGTTACCCTCAGCCCTCAACAAAGGCATCTCAGACTTGTTGGATGGAGGATCTGCCAAGGGCCAAGGAGGGTGTGTAGGAGGAGAGGGGGACAGATGATGTCAGAAAATATGCTGTATGCCACCTGGGGAAGGCAAAGCAGAGGCAAGTGTGTATAATAGAGTTCTTGGAAGGAGATTTGGGGGCCAGGATGCCTATGACATGGTGGTACACACCTATAATTGCAGCACTCAGGAAATTTAAGGCAGAGGAACATGAGTTCAAGACCCTGCCTAGGCGAGATAGACCTTGTCTCAAACAAAAAGCTGCTAGTGTGACTTAAAAAGTTAAAAGTGGAGGCTGGAGAGATGGCTTAGTGGTTAAAATGCTTGCCTGTGAAGCCTAAAGACCCATGTTTGACGTCCCCAGATCCCATGTAAGCCAAATGCACAAAGTGAGGCATGTGCAAGGTCACACATGCACACAAAGTGGCACTTGTCCTGGAGTTCAATATAGTGGTTAGAGGCCCTGGAGCTGCACTTCTCTCTCTCTCTTGCTCTCATTAAAAAAAAAAAAAAAAAAAAAAGCCAGGTGTGGTACACGCCATTAATCCCAGCACTTGGGAGGCAGAGGTAGGAGGATTGCTGTGAGTTCCAGGCCACCCTGAGACCCTATTCCAGGCCAACCTGGGCTACATCGAGACCCTACCTCAGAAAAACAAAACAAAAAGCCAGTCTGTTGGGCTTACCTCAAAAAAAAAAAAAAAAAAAAGTTAAAGTTGAGGAGCTGAGTTGTCTCAGCAGTTAAAGGCACTTGCTTGCAAAGCCTGATGGCCCAGGTTTGATTTCCCAGCACCTACATAAAGCCAGACCCAAAGTGTGGCATGTATGTCCAGCATTCATTTGCAGGCAAGAGATCCTGACGTGTACACACATACACACACACTCGGTGACAGCCATGTGTCTTTTCCTACCTGTGCTCAAGTTCATTCCTGTCATGGCCTGCCCTGCATCTCTACTGAGGGTGTTCTTCAGCAAGTGTGTGTGGGGAGGCCTGGGGGTCTGACCTTCTCGTTTCCTCTTCTCCCTCCCCTCTGCTTCCTGAGGTCACTTTCTCAGAAAACAGTCTGGCCCCAAATCAGTGATAAGATGTTGTTCCCAAGACATAAACTAATGGCTGGCTCTGCAGGGATTTAATGCCTGGGGAGGTCTGCAGCCTGTCTGCCAGGGTGGGTGTCTTGGGAGTGTCCCCAGCGTGCAGGATGACATGTAGCTGCTATGGCTGTGACAGGATGTGGGGATATGCTGGCCTGCAGGTAACCTGGACATGGCTGAGCAGGAGGGCAGATGGAACCTGTAGCCTGTAGGAAGTACCCACACTGGTTTCCAGGCCTTGTTCATCTTCCAGGCCACCTCCCCAGCCTCCACTCCTGCCTTGACCTCAGGCACATCCTGAGGTGAGCCACATGCTTGTACACGGCTGTCCTTCTCTTCTGCCGTTGGAAGTAGGTTGTATACCTGGACCAAGGGCCCTACCAGCCCTCATGTGTGAGTTCCCTGAGGGACAGGAACTGTCCTGGAAGACTGCTTGAAGATGTCAGCATGAGGCCAAGGCTGCAGGAGGCCTGGATGCCCCAAGTGAGCCATATGTGGGAAACAGACAGTAGAGGCCCAGAGGTTTCATGTGGGGGACAAGTGCCAGATTCAGTCAGACAGAGGGGTGCCCATGAGTAAAGAGAGGAGAAAGGAGCTATCTTCAAGTCCAAAAAGCCCTGGGACAGGCCCAAGGACCAACACGGAGGCTCCAAGGGACAGTGGAAGGCAGGAACTACGCAGCCGGAAGTGCAGAGCACGGCGTTGTTCAGAGTGCTGCAAGGGGGCAGCTGTACCTGAACAGGCCACAGACTTTGGCCTATGGGGTGACAGAGATACCACTTACCAGGAGGGGTGGGAGGAGGAGAGCCCTCAGTGGAGGGAGACTCCGTGGTAGAAGGCGAAGACTTTCCAGGAGGAGTGATGGAGCTGGTCAGGAACACAGATGTGGGCTCCTGACTGGTACCTGGAGGCCTGGTGGTACGGGTGGTGGCTGGAGAACTTGGCAAAGCTGTCACCCCCAAGGTTGATGACAAGAATCCCGTTGTGGGGGCTTGGGTGGTAAGAGAGGTAAGCTGGAAGGTGGTGGACCGCGAGGAGAAGGGAGAGGAGGTGGGCATACGAGATGTGGTCTTAGAAGTGGATAGAAAGCTAGTGCTGGAGGTTAGGCCATGAGCTGGGGTGGGAGACATGTGGGTGGTGGGCAGAGTGGAGGAGGGGGGAGGGGAGGTTGCGTTAACAGGAGAGGAAGCAGACGAAGGATGTGATACAGTGGTGGGTCCGGTAAACAAAGGGACATGGGACACTGAGCTCAGGGTAGGAGTATACTGTGGGGTAGAAATTACAGAGCTTGACAAGGGTGTAGTAGGGGATGATGTGGAGGGGGAGGAGGCAGGAAAGGATCCTGGAGGAAGGGAGGAGGTAGTGAGAAGAGGGCTAGGCAGGGAAGAAGTAGGTGAGGTCTCAGGCCACCATGGGGAAGAAGTCGGGATATGAGTGGGAGAAACAGAAGTGGATGAAGGGCTGAAGTGTGGAGACGAGTAGGTTGGCAGGGATGGAAGGGGAGTGCTGGAGCTCTGCGTCACTGAAGAAGGAGGGCTCCACTCAGGAGAGGTTTTCACTGTCGTGAACGAAGATGGATAGTGGGGTGGAGAAGAAGGATGTGTGACGAGGGAAGGAGAAGTTTTAGCTGTGGAGAATGAAGTCTGAGCTTCAGTCGTGGCGCTGGTTGTGGGAGTCAGAGGTGGTGCTGTGGGGGTGGAAACTGTGCTCTCAAGTGTGGTGGTGGGAAAAGTAATGCCAGATGTCCTTGAGGTGGAGGCTGATGGGGACATCTGCGAGCCTGTTGGGATGATGACTGTTTGAGAACTTGGTGTCACAGAGGATGATGAGACCACTGGCACTGGAGTAGTCAGAGAGGTCTGGGGGGCAGACGGGGTGGGAACAGTGGTGGTAGTCTGGATTGACGTTCCAATTTGGGAACCTGTTGTGTGTGGAATGGTAGAGACAGGCACCGTGGGTGAGGAGTGTGTAGTGAATGGTATGTGAGGACTCTTGGCAGTACTGGAGGGAGCCACTGATGTTTCTGTTACGCTACTGGTGGACGTGGGTGTGATGCTGGGACTGAGGACTGATGTGGTCTGATGATAGGATGTGGAGGAAGGGAGTGAATGATGGGAAACAGGGGAAGTGGTTGTGGACAGTGGGCTGTGGGTTTGGATGGAAGTCAGAGCGCTAGAAGTCAGGGTTGGTGCTGTGTGTGGGGACTCAGTGATCTTGACTGTGGTGCTGGGAAACAAGGGAGTTGGTGGACTTAATGTGGAAATGGTTGATACCATCTGTGTGTTGGTTGGACTCAGGAGCATCTGAGAAGTTGCTGTCACCGAGGATGTGGAAAATGGAGGCTGAGAGGTCTGGGGGGGAGATGGGGTTGGAATGGTGGTGGTGGTCTGTGTGGATGTTCCTGTTTGGAGACCTGTGGTGTGCTGCACGGGAGAGACCGAAACTGTGGGTGGGGAGCTTGTGGTTAATGGCACAGGGGGAATACTGAGTGTGCCTGAGGTGGTGTGGGCCATTGTGGTTCCAGTTGTGCTACTGGTGGACTTTGCAGTGATGGTGGTGGCTGGGACTGATGTGGATGGCTGGTGGGGTGTGGCAGAAGTGTGTGAGATGAGGGAAGGAGTGGTATGGGCTGTAGAGGATGAAATGGAGGCCTGTGTGGTGGCACTGGTGGTGGCAGTCAGAGGTGGTGCTGTGTGTGTGGAGCCTGTTCCCACAAGTGTAGTGGTGGCAAGGATGGTGCTAAGTGGCGTTGAGGTGGGTGCTGATGGGACCATGTGTGGGCTGGTTGGAGGGCCGAGAGCATGAGATGTTGATGCCATGGAGGAAGTGGAATGTGTTGGCACTGGAGTGACCAATGAAGTCTGGGGAACCGATGAGGTTGGTAAGGCGGTGGTGATTTGCACGGATGTCCCTGTGGGGATGCCAGTGGTGTGTGGAGTGTAGGAAACAGGCAGAGCGGGTGACGAGTGAGTTGTGAATGGGGTGTGAGGGCTGCTGGGTGTACCTGAGGTGGTGTGTGCCACTTGTGTGCTAGTTATTCCACTGGTGGACTCAGGGATGGTAGTGGTAGCTGAAACCCTTGTGGACTGGAGGTGGGGTGTGGAGGGAGAAGGTGATAGGTGAGGAGTGGTGCTGGCTGTGGAGAAGGAAGTGCCGGCTTGACTGGTGACACTGGTGGTGGAAGTCAGTGTTGGTTGTGTGTGAGGGTGCTCTGTTCCCTTGATTGTGGTGGTTGGAGGAATGTGGGTGGATGGGCTTGTGGTAGAAGCTGATGGCACCATGTGGGTGCCCGTTGGGGTGATGAGTATCTGAGAAGTTGGTGTCACTGAGGATGTGGAAAATGGAGGATGAGAGGTCTGCGGGGGAGATGGGGTTGGAATGGTGGTGGTGGTCTGTGTGGATGTTCCTGTTTGGAGTCCTGTGGTGTGCGGCATGGGAGAGACCGAAACTGTGGGTGGGGAGCTTGTGGTTAATGGCACAGTGGGAATACTGAGTGTGCCTGAGGTGGTGTGGGCCATTGTGGTTCCAGTTGTGCTACTGGTGGACTTTGCAGTGATGGTGGTGGCTGGGCCTGATGTGGATGGCTGGTGGGGTGTGGCAGAAGTGTGTGAGATGAGGGAAGGAGTGGTATGGGCTGTAGAGGATGAAATGGAGGCCTGTGTGGTGGCACTGGTGGTGGCAGTCAGAGGTGGTGCTGTGTGTGTGGAGCCTGTTCCCACAAGTGTAGTGGTTGCAAGGATGGTGCTAAGTGGCGTCGAGGTGGGTGCTGATGGGACCATGTGTGGACTGGTTGGAGGGCTGAGCAGATTAGATGTTGATGCCACGGAGGAAGTGGAATGTGTTGGCACTGGAGTGACCAGTGAAGTCTGGGGAACCGATGAGGTTGGTAAGGCGGTGGTGATTTGCACGGATGTCCCTGTGGGGATGCCAGTGGTGTGTGGAGTGTAGGAAACAGGCAGAGCGGGTGACGAGTGAGTTGTGAATGGGGTGTGAGGGCTGCTGGGTGTACCTGAGGTGGTGTGGGCCACTTGTGTGCTAGTTATTCCACTGGTGGACTCAGGGATGGTAGTGGTAGCTGAAACCCTTGTGGACTGGAGGTGGGGTGTGGAGGGAGAATGTGATAGGTGAGGAGTGGTGCTGGCTGTGGAGAAGGAAGTGCCGGCTTGACTGGTGACACTGGTGGTGGAAGTCAGTGTTGGTGCTGTGTGAGGGTGCTCTGTTCCCTTGATTGTGGTGGTTGGAAGAATGTGGGTGGATGGGCTTGTGGTAGAAGCTGATGGCACCATGTGGGTGCCCGTTGGGGTGATGAGTATCTGAGAAGTTGGTGTCACTGAGGATGTGGATAATGGAGGCTGAGATGTATGTGGGGAAGAAGGGGTTGGAATGGTGGTGGTGGTCTGTGTGGATGTTCCTGTTTGGAGACCTGTGGTGTGCGGCACGGGAGAGACCGAAACTGTGGGTGGGGAGCTTGTGGTTAATGGCACAGGGGGACTACTGAGTGTGCCTGAGGTGGTGTGGGCCATTGTGGTTCCAGTTGTGCTACTGGTGGACTTTGCAGTGATGGTGGTGGCTGGGACTGATGTGGATGGCTGGTGGGGTGTGGCAGAAGTGTGTGAGATGAGGGAAGGAGTGGTATGGGCTGTAGAGGATGAAATGGAGGCCTGTGTGGTGGCACTGGTGGTGGCAGTCAGAGGTGGTGCTGTGTGTGTGGAGCCTGTTCCCTCAAGTGTAGTGGCTGCAAGGATGGTGCTATGTGGCGTCGAGGTGGGTGCTGATGGCACCATGTGTGGGCTGGTTCGATGAGATGTTGATGCCATGGAGGAAGTGGAATGTGTTGGCACTGTAGTGACCAATGAAGTCTGGGGAACCGATGAGGTTGGTAAGGTGGTGGTGATTTGCACGGATGTCCCTGTGGGGATGCCAGTGGTGTGTGGAGTGTAGGAAACAGGCAGAGCGGGTGAAGAGTGAGTTGTGAATGGGGTGTGAGGGCTGCTGGGTGTACCTGAGGTGGTGTGTGCCACTTGTGTGCTAGTTATTCCACTGGTGGACTCAGGGATGGTAGTGGTAGCTGAAACCCTTGTGGACTGGAGGTGGGGTGTGGAGGGAGAATGTGATAGGTGAGGAGTGGTGCTGGCTGTGGAGAAGGAAGTGCCGGCTTGACTGGTGACACTGGTGGTGGAAGTCAGTGTTGGTGCTGTGTGAGGATGCTCTGTTCCCTTGACTGTGGTGGTTGGAAGAATGTGGGTGGATGGGCTTGTGGTAGAAGCTGATGGCACCATGTGGGTGCCCGTTGGGGTGATGAGTATCTGAGAAGTTGGTGTCACTGAGGATGTGGATAATGGAGGATGAGAGGTCTGGGGGGAAGATGGGGTTGGAATGGTGGTGGTGGTCTGTGTGGATGTTCCTGTTTGGAGACCTGTGGTGTGCGGCACGGCAGAGACCGAAACTGTGGGTGGGGAGCTTGTGGTTAATGGCACAGGGGGAATACTGAGTGTGCCTGAGGTGGTGTGGGCCATTGTGGTTCCAGTTGTGCTACTGGTGGACTTTGCAGTGATGGTGGTGGCTGGGCCTGATGTGGACGGCTGGTGGGGTGTGGCAGAAGTGTGTGAGATGAGGGAAGGAGTGGTATGGGCTGTAGAGGATGAAATGGAGGCCTGTGTGGTGGCACTGGTGGTGGCAGTCAGAGGTGGTGCTGTGTGTGTGGAGCCTGTTCCCACAAGTGTAGTGGTTGCAAGGATGGTGCTAAGTGGCGTCGAGGTGGGTACTGATGGGACCATGTGTGGACTGGTTGGAGGGCTGAGTAGATTAGACGTTGATGCCACGGAGGAAGTGGAATGTGTTGGCACTGGAGTGACCAATGAAGTCTGGGGAACCGATGAGGTTGGTAAGGCGGTGGTGATTTGCACGGATGTCCCTGTGGGGATGCCAGTGGTGTGTGGAGTGTAGGAAACAGGCAGAGCGGGTGACGAGTGAGTCGTGAATGGGGTGTGAGGGCTGCTGGGTGTACCTGAGGTGGTGTGTGCCACTTGTGTGCTAGTTATTCCACTGGTGGACTCAGGGATGGTAGTGGTAGCTGAAACCCTTGTGGACTGACGGTGGGGTGTGGAGGGAGAAGGTGATAGGTGAGGAGTGGTGCTGGCTGTGGAGAAGGAAGTGCCGGCTTGACTGGTGACACTGGTGGTGGAAGTCAGTGTTGGTGCTGTGTGAGGATGCTCTGTTCCCTTGATTGTGGTGGTTGGAAGAATGTGGGTGGATGGGCTTGTGGTAGAAGCTGATGGCACCATGTGGGTGCCCGTTGGGGTGATGAGTATCTGAGAAGTTGGTGTCACTGAGGATGTGGATAATGGAGGCTGAGAGGTCTGGGGGGGAGATGGGGTTGGAATGGTGGTGGTGGTCTGTGTGGATGTTCCTGTTTGGAGACCTGTGGTGTGTGGCACGGGAGAGACCGAAACTGTGGGTGGGGAGCTTGTGGTTAATGGCACAGTGGGAATACTGAGTGTGCCTGAGGTGGTGCGGGCCATTGTGGTTCCAGTTGTGCTACTGGTGGACTTTGCAGTGATGGTGGTGGCTGGGACTGATGTGGATGGCTGGTAGGGTGTGGCAGAAGTGTGTGAGATGAGGGAAGGAGTGGTATGGGCTGTAGAGGATGAAATGGAGGCCTGTGTGGTGGCACTGGTGGTGGCAGTCAGAGGTGGTGCTGTGTGTGTGGAGCCTGTTCCCTCAAGTGTAGTGGCTGCAAGGATGGTGCTATGTGGCGTCGAGGTGGGTGCTGATGGCACCATGTGTGGGCTGGTTCGATGAGATGTTGATGCCACGGAGGAAGTGGAATGTGTTGGCACTGGAGTGACCAGTGAAGTCTGGGGAACCGATGAGGTTGGTAAGGCGGTGGTGATTTGCACGGATGTCCCTGTGGGGATGCCAGTGGTGTGTGGAGTGTAGGAAACAGGCAGAGCGGGTGACGAGTGAGTTGTGAATGGGGTGTGAGGGCTGCTGGGTGTACCTGAGGTGGTGTGTGCCACTTGTGTGCTAGTTATTCCACTGGTGGACTCAGGGATGGTAGTGGTAGCTGAAACCCTTGTGGACTGACGGTGGGGTGTGGAGGGAGAAGGTGATAGGTGAGGAGTGGTGCTGGCTGTGGAGAAGGAAGTGCTGGCTTGACTGGTGACACTGGTGGTGGAAGTCAGTGTTGGTGCTGTGTGAGGATGCTCTGTTCCCTTGACTGTGGTGGTTGGCAGAATGTGGGTGGATGGGCTTGTGGTAGAAGCTGATGGCACCATGTGGGTGCCCGTTGGGGTGATGAGTCTCTGAGAAGTTGGTGTCACCGAGGATGTGGAAAATGGAGGCTGAGAGGTCTGGGGGGGAGATGGGGTTGGAATGGTGGTGGTGGTCTGTGTGGATGTTCCTGTTTGGAGACCTGTGGTGTGCGGCACGGGAGAGACCGAAACTGTGGGTGGGGAGCTTGTGGTTAATGGCACAGTGGGACTACTGAGTGTGCCTGAGGTGGTGTGGGCCATTGTGGTTCCAGTTGTGCTACTGGTGGACTTTGCAGTGATGGTGGTGGCTGGGCCTGATGTGGACGGCTGGTGGGGTGTGGCAGAAGTGTGTGAGATGAGGGAAGGAGTGGTATGGGCTGAAGAGGATGAAATGGAGGCCTGTGTGGTGGCACTGGTGGTGGCAGTCAGAGGTGGTGCTGTGTGTGTGGAGCCTGTTCCCTCAAGTGTAGTAGTTGCAAGGATGGTGCTAAGTGGCGTCGAGGTGGGTGCTGATGGGACCATGTGTGGACTGGTTGGAGGGCTGAGCAGATGAGATGTTGATGCCACGGAGGAAGTGGAATGTGTTGGCACTGGAGTGACCAGTGAAGTCTGGGGAACCGATGAGGTTGGTAAGGTGGTGGTGATTTGCACGGATGTCCCTGTGGGGATGCCAGTGGTGTGTGGAGTGTAGGAAACAGGCAGAGCGGGTGACGAGTGAGTTGTGAATGGGGTGTGAGGGCTGCTGGGTGTACCTGAGGTGGTGTGGGCCACTTGTGTGCTAGTTATTCCACTGGTGGACTCAGGGATGGTAGTGGTAGCTGAAACCCTTGTGGACTGACGGTGGGGTGTGGAGGGAGAAGGTGATAGGTGAGGAGTGGTGCTGGCTGTGGAGAAGGAAGTGCCGGCTTGACTGGTGACACTGGTGGTGGAAGTCAGTGTTGGTGCTGTGTGAGGGTGCTCTGTTCCCTTGATTGTGGTGGTTGGAAGAATGTGGGTGGATGGGCTTGTGGTAGAAGCTGATGGCACCATGTGGGGCCCCGTTGGGGTGATGAGTATCTGAGAAGTTGGCGTCACCGAGGATGTGGAATATGGAGGCTGAGAGGTCTGGGGGGGAGATGGGGTTGGAATGGTGGTGGTGGTGGTCTGTGTGGATGTTCCTGTTTGGAGACCTGTGGTGTGTGGCACGGGAGAGACCGAAACTGTGGGTGGGGAGTTTGTGGTTAATGGCACAGGGGGAATACTGAGTGTGCCTGAGGTGGTGTGGGCCATTGTGGTTCCAGTTGTGCTACTGGTGGACTTTGCAGTGATGGTGGTGGCTGGGACTGATGTGGATGGCTGGTGGGGTGTGGCAGAAGTGTGTGAGATGAGGGAAGGAGTGGTATGGGCTGTAGAGGATGAAATGGAGGCCTGTGTGGTGGCACTGGTGGTGGTAGTCAGAGGTGGTGCTGTGTGTGTGGGGCCTGTTCCCTCAAGTGTAGTGGCTGCAAGGATGGTGCTATGTGGCGTCGAGGTGGGTGCTGATGGCACCATGTGTGGGCTGGTTCGATGAGATGTTGATGCCACGGAGGAAGTGGAATGTGTTGGCACTGGAGTGACCAGTGAAGTCTGGGGAACCGATGAGGTTGGTAAGGTGGTGGTGATTTGCACGGATGTCCCAGTGGGGATGCCAGTGGTGTGTGGAGTGTAGGAAACAGGCAGAGCGGGTGACGAGTGAGTTGTGAATGGGGTGTGAGGGCTGCTGGGTGTACCTGAGGTGGTGTGGGCCACTTGTGTGCTAGTTATTCCACTGGTGGACTCAGGGATGGTAGTGGTAGCTGAAACCCTTGTGGACTGACGGTGGGGTGTGGAGGGAGAAGGTGATAGGTGAGGAGTGGTGCTGGCTGTGGAGAAGGAAGTGCTGGCTTGACTGGTGGCACCGGTGGTGGAAGTCAGTGTTGGTGCTGTGTGAGGGTGCTCTGTTCCCTTGATTGTGGTGGTTGGAAGAATGTGGGTGGATGGGCTTGTGGTAGAAGCTGATGGCACCATGTGGGTGCCCGTTGGGGTGATGAGTATCTGAGAGGTTGGTGTAACCGAGGATGTGGAAAATGGAGGCTGAGAGGTCTGGGGGGGAGATGGGGTTGGAATGGTGGTGGTGGTCTGTGTGGATGTTCCTGTTTGGAGACCTGTGGTGTGTGGCACGGGAGAGACCGAAACTGTGGGTGGGGAGCTTGTGGTTAATGGCACAGTGGGACTACTGAGTGTGCCCGAGGTGGTGCGGGCCATTGTGGTTTCAGTTGTGCTACTGGTGGACTTTGCAGTGATGGTGGTGGCTGGGACTGATGTGGATGGCTGGTGGGGTGTGGCAGAAGTGTGTGAGATGAGGGAAGTTGGTGTCACCGAGGATGTGGAAAATGGAGGGAGAGAGGTCAGAGAGGTCTGTGGAGAAGATGGGGTTGGAAAGGTGGTAGTCTTAATTGAAGTTCCCATGGAGGGACCTATGAATGGTGGAGTGGTGGAGACAGAAATGGGCAGGGAGAGTGTGGTGGATGTAATGAGGGAGGGCCTAGTTGGAGCAGTCCAGGGACTCGTTTTGGGTGGTGCTGGAGGGCTCTGGCTTTTGCTTGTTTGGTGTGTGGTCAAGGCAGTCTCTGTGCTGTGGATGGTAACCGTGGTGCTTGGTCTTTGACTTTCCTCATGGGCCGATGTTGCTGTGGATCATGGGAGCTGTTAGTGTTCTGCTCAAGTCTACAATCTTTCACATATGTTGTACTGTATTACTGGACTTTGATTTTTGCCTTGTTTTCTGACCATAAGGGTCTGCCATGGGCTCCTCAATATATTGATGCCCTGGTATTTTTCCCTTTTAGTAACCTGATTTTCTTCAGCTCATCCCTCAGTGAGGTTTCTGGGACCTCAGGCTCTGCACTTTTTGATGTGAATTTACCACTTTACCCATGGCCCTTTGCCCCTTGATCTGCCTGTCTCAGTGCCCGAGTTTGTGGCTGGGCACCAGGCTGTTCCCCTCCCCTTCTGCTGCTTGAGGGCAATTTTGGCTTTTTTCCACATGCCCTCTGGGTACTACAGGGCCTCTTTCTTGGCTGGAGCTGCTATTCCATGGTCAGAACTGGCTACATATGTACCCTGGCTTCCCATGGGCTGTGACTCACCTTGGCTTGGGGACATCCCAGGCATGGCTGAGGTTATCCGTGTCACCGTGGTGTGCGTTGTGAATTGAGCTGTGGATTTTGTGGCTGGCCTTAAGGAAGATGCTGTGGGCTCAGTTGTGGCCTGGGTCACTGTGGGCCCTGTGGCTGTTGACCTTGATGTGGCTATAGGCATCAGAGGTGATGTTGACAGTGCTGTGATAGCCATGGTGGTATGAGTGGATTCTGCAGGAGAGAGCCATGCAAAGATCCCTTTTCCATCTGCATTTGTGTCCTTGCCCCTTCTTCCTTACCTGGGCCCCTGGCTTCCTTCTTGTGAGTTGATCCTCACTTGAGGAGTACCCGTCTTGGGACTTCTCTGGCCTGCAAGGGTCCATCTAGCTGGGATGGTCTCATCCCCGGGGCAGTGAGTACAGTGGCTGTTAGCCACTCCTCGCCCATAGGTCATCAACTCTGTGGACCGATGTTCCGATCCTTCACCGTTTCCAGCACCAGATAGGGTACTGCCGTGTACATGTGTACATATGCAGGGGAGGGGCGGGGGATGGGATGGACCGCACCATGTAGTCTGCATGTTGGCCCAGCAGGTTCCACACACATTCCAGTGGCTGCTTCACACAGCAGCAAATTGCCACCTCTAGAGGCCAGCTTGAAGAACATGGAGGTACCCACCCTACTGTGCATGCCCTGTTTGGTACCTCCCAAGGAGATGGTGGGTTTCTTGGTGGTCCAGTCTGTCTGTGCATGAGTAGAAGGTGGGGCTGACGATGAAGCTGGGAGGCCAGGTGAGTAGGTGAGGCCCACAGTTGTGCCTGGGGAGCTGGAACTGTGGGACCTGGTAGTAGTAGGGGTTGCTGTGGAAGGCAGGACTTCTGTAGGCCGTGAACCTGCATGGAGTAGATGTATGCTCAGGCATGAGAAGGGTCTGGCCCTGACACCAACACCCTTTGGGAAGAGGGTGTTCTGCCTGCTGAGGTCTGAGGATGTGTGGGCCCCTATTGGGGCCTTTTTGGGAGCTCACCTGTTGGAATACTGTCTGGCAGTAGGTCCAGTCTGGGCCAATCATCAGCAGGAGCTAAGCTTTTCATGCCTTTCCTCCTCTGACCCAGGACTCTAAGGGGCATTCCTTACCCTCCCCGGGCCCAACAGATACTGAGGCTGGGCAGCTGTGTGTGTAGGGGGACTGTCATCCAATAGCCAGAGTGAGCCCCAGGAAAAGCCTGAATTCTGTGGTACCAAGGGTGGGCGCAATCACCTGTAGTGGTCGGCGGCAGAGTGGTGGTGGGTGGTGCTATAAAAGGAGAGAGCCATTAGGATCAGCTGCCCACACAACCTCCCTATAGCAGGGCTTCTGTGAGCTATCCCAGGGCTGAGTCACCCCAGAGAACTTGACAGTCCCACCTCTCCCCTCCCTCATGTTGTGGTCAGCCTGGGAGTGAGAGGAGGAGACCAGTCAAGGTGCCATGGAAGGGTATAGCATTTAGAATTGGGCTCCCAGGAAGATTCCTACTGTGTATCCAGGTTCTCTAGCTGGCATGGGGGACTCTGCCCTGAGGTTGGGGTTGGACAGTGGCTGGGCTGGGGAAGCAGTGGAGGGGGCAAGGTGTCCAGTGATGCATTTCTTATGTCATTATTATCTACTGGGATGTTACTGGAGCCTGTGTGTCTGTGCCCCAAGGGGCAGGGTTCCAGGCCCAGGGTGTTGGGGCTGGATAAGAGCTTGGCACAAGCTGGAACACAAGGGCACCCAAGCCAGGTTGCCTAGGGGCTGTGCTGCCCAGTGGTTGGGACAGCTACCTAGACTTACCACAGGGCACGCAGGTACCGGTGCTGTGGTCGAAGTACTTGTCCTGGGAGCAGTTGTAGCAGCCTGGGGCAGAGAGGGGCCAGGCTCAGTGCTCCTCTCTCACCTTCAAGGACCACTGCCATTCTGCTCCACCTCCCCCCATTCATGCCCCTGCCATTCACTCCTCCTTCTTGCCTCACTCTAGCCTCTGAAGCCACATGTTGGGCCCCAGAGACTCTGCCCCATGTGACTAACACTCTTTGCTCTGGCCCTCCACTCTTTTATCCCAAATGCCCCCCTTTAATATTTTAAATATTTATTTGAGCGAGAGAAAGATGGAAAGACAGAGAGAGAGAGAGAGAGAGAGGCTGCACCAGAGCCTATTGCCACTGCAAACGAACTCCAGAAGCATGAGCCACCTTGTGCATTTGGCTTATGTGGGTCCTGGGGAATTGAACGTGATTCCTTTGGCTTTGCAGGCAAGCGCCTTAAGCATTCAGCCATCTCTCCAGCTCCCAAATGCCCCCCCCCTTTTGAGGTAGTGTTTCACTCTAGCTCAGTCTGACATGAAATTTACTATGTAGTCTCAGGGTGGCCTTGAACTCACAGCAATCCTCCTACCTCTGCCTCCTGAGTGCTGGGTTTAAAGGCATGTGCCACCACACCTGGCTCCAAATGCCTTTTTTTGATGTGGAAGTCTCTTCCTGTGTCCCAAACCCTGCCTCATCTTATTTTCCACTATGACTGGGATGGCACCTGCTATGTCTTCTTTTATTATGGTATGTATGTCATCTGACAGGTTTTTTTTCTTTCCTTTTTTTTTTTTTTTTTTTTTTTTTTTTGAGGTAGGGTCTCACTCTGGCCCAGGCTGACCTGGAATTAACTATGTAGTCTCAGGGTGGCCTTGAACTCACGGCGATCCTCCTACCTCTGCCTCCCGAGTGCTGGGATTAAAGGTATGCGCCACCACGCCCAGCCTTATTTTTGATTTTGAACATCTCTCCTTGGCTAGAGGGGAAGCTCCTGGCAGGCAAGACTATTTTGTATGAAGCCATGTCCCCAACCCAGAACTGGTCCTGCTAAGAGTATGGATGATTGTGTGGGTGGATGCATGCTGAGAAATGTGTGGGTGAACGAATGAATGAGTGAATGTGAGTGGGCCAATGAATGCATTATGAATGTATGTGTGGATGAAGGAATGTGGGGATGGACGAATGAATTTGTAGGTGAATGAATGAACATATTGGTTTATGAATGAATGAACAGATGCCCCATAGGAAGGTGTGTCCTTGTGTCTCATACCTTCAACGTTGGTATCCGGGAAGCTCTCCAGGCTACCGGGACAGAGGCAGGGCCGGTAATGCCAGGTGCAGTTGACCTCCTCGGCATACTGGTACTTATTCTCACCCATGCGTGTGTGGGTATTGTAGAAGTCACAGTAGATGGCTGAGAGAAAGAGTGCCCATCAGTGGGCAGTGAGGCCTGAGCAACAGTTCTTTTGGTAGGGGAGAGTCTCCTCTTGAAAGGCCTGTGGCGGGGGTGGCTGGGATATGGCTAGTGACCCAGGGTATCTTGCAGGGAAGTAGCTTGGTGCCTGTCTGGGGAGAGGTCTTCTGGGATGGGCTCCTAAGGGAGGCAGGAGCAGACAAGGGGCACGACACTCACGGCAGAAGTCCGGGGCCCTCCAGTCCACACACACGTCCTTGTCCAGGCAGGCCTTGGCGTAGGCAGCCACCGCATCGCATAGACACTCACAGTCGCCACCCATGTCACACCCACAGGTGTCACGTACGCAGGCCTCATAGTAGGGCAGGTGGTACACCTGTGTGGGGCACTGTGTCAGTGTGTGTGTGTGTGCACACGTGCGCATTCTGCAACCTGCAGCCAAACAGGTCGTGAAGGGTCTAATCTGTGCTCAACTATCCAGAGACCTCCCATTGGGACCTGGGTTTAGCTAAACAAGGTAGACGTCTTTGGTGTGCATGCCTGCCATTCTCAGGTTTTCTCTCTCCAGTCCTCTGTTCCCACAGCCCTGGTGCTCATGCACTCAGAGCCCATGAATGCACACAGCTGATCTCTGCTGCAGTGCCGCTCGTCTTACCCAGCCACAAAGACCAAGGGCTAGCTTAGGAGCCTGAGTTCAAAAAGCTCGCCCCTGGGTAGGGCTGCGTTTCCCCCAGTGTCTCCTCTTTGGACCATGCATTCCAGAGCAGGTGTCTGCAGGGGTGATGCGATCTCTAGAGTGCTCTCCACACTGCCTGGGGGCTGTCACAAGTCTCTTGTAGACAGAGGCCTGGGGCTTGTAAACAGCTGTAGCTTATGGGGGACCCCTGATCTCAAGCAGTGGCTCCTGTTCTCTCTCCACCAGCCCTACTCCCCACACTGCAGGGTGGGACGACTGTGTATGACGCCCCAACCTGAGAGGATGGTGTCAGTCTTGCTGTGATAGATGGCATCTGTCCCCCTGACACCATGTTTGGCATGTTTGGCACTCCCACCTGGGAGGAATGGGGCCCACCTTGCTGTGGCAGGCGGCAAAGGTCTGACTGTTGATGATACTGCACTTGAGCTTGGCCCAGGAGTGGCGCGAGGGGTTCAGGCTGCAGGGATCCTCCACATAAATTGCATCCCCACACAGAGGGTTCTCCTTCCACGAGTTTACAAACTCTAGCTCGTTGGATGCCACATACTTGCTACGCGTCTCGAAGTCATCCTTCATGTTCCCGTTGTAATTGCCGCACAGGCCACAGAGGGTGTCCTGCGGGGACAACCAGCTAGGAGGGGAGGGGGCGAGCAGGCTTCTCCAATAGACCCACCTTCCCTGAGACCAGATGGGACCCTGTCAGGGTTCCTCTGCGAGGGTGTGGAATGTACCTGTGTGATGCGGTGGATCTTGATGGAGATGCTCATGTGCTTGTTCCACACGAGGGTCAGGTTGAACCTCCCTGGGATGCCCACATCCAGGATAAGGTTCAGGGAGCTGGGCTTCATCCGAAAGTATATGAGGGGGTCCTTCCCACTGACTGTGTAGTTTCTGTCTTCCATCGTGATGGACAGGCCCTGTGGGGATTGGGGATGTCATATGCTGCCTGCCAGTTGTGTCCCTCTCATCAGTACCCTGGGCAGCTGGCTACCCTGTGGCCAGGTTCCATCCCTTCACTGAGTTCCCTAAGGTGGGGACAACTGTGTCTCTTAAGACACATGTGGCCAAATGTGGTGGCATGCCACCTGTAATCCTAGCACTTGGCAGGTGGGATCAGGGGGGTTAGTAGTTCAAGTCCAGCCTCAGCTTCATGGTGAATTTGAGACCAGTCTGGGCTACCTGAGACCAAAAAACAAACAAACAAACAAACAACAACAACAACAACAAAAAAACCACAGCAACAGGGCTGGAGAGATTTGCTCAGTGGTTAAGGTGCTTGCCTGCGAAGCTTAAGGACTCAGGTTCGATTCCCTAGGACCCACATAAGCCAGATGCACAATGTGGCACATGCATCTGGAGTTTGTTTGCAATGGCTGGAGGCCCTGGTGTACCCATTCTCTCTCTCTCTCTCTGCCTCTCTCTTTCTCTCTCTCAAATAAATAAATAAATAAAATATTTTTAAAAAACCACAGCTAGGGCTGGAGAGATGGCTTAGTGGTTAAGGCGCCTGCCTGCTAAACCTAAGAACCCGGTTCCAATCTACAGGTCCCACGTTTAGCCAGATGCAAAGTGACGCAAGGGCACAATACCGCACTTGCCCACAAGGGGGTGCACACATCTGGATTTCATTCATGCAGCTGAGAGACTGCTGGCACGCCCATCTCTGTCTCCCTCTTCCTCTCTGTCTGTCTCTCTCTGTGTCTCTCTCCAAAAATAAATAAAAAAATAAAATAAAATAAATTAAAAAAAAACCCCACAGCTACAATGAGGACTGAGGAGATAGTTTAGCAGGTAAGAGTGTTTGCTGTGCGAGCCTGAGAGGGCCTGATATAGCCTGGTTTCTTGCATCTGGCTTTACATGGGTGCTGTACTCATGTCCTTAGGCTTTGTAGGTAAGTGCCTTAACTCCTGTGCCATCTCTCTAGCCCTAGCCTGGTTTCTATTCCCCAGCATCCATATGAACAGGTGGGTGTGGCCATGAACACCTGTAGCCCCAGTTTTGTACTAAGCAGAGAGTCACTGGGGCTCACTGGTCAGCCAGTCTGACCAAAAAAATGGCAGTTCTTGGTTTAGTGAGAGACTCTATCTCAAGGAAGCAGACAAATGAGCAATCAAGAAAGAACCAACAGTCTCCTCCACACATGTGTGTACAGACATGTGCATATACTCTACATAGCCCACAACCGACACATGCCACACACATGCATGCATACAAAAAAAAAAAAAAGCCACAGCAACAAGAGCTAGGGACATGGTTCAATGGGCAAAGCGCTTGCCATACAAACATGAAGAATAGAGTTCAGGTCCCCAGCACCCATGTAAAGCCGGACAATCAGGGTTTATCTGTGACCCCAGTGCTCCTGTGATGAGATGAGATGAGATGAGAGGCAGAGGCAGAAGAATCTCTGGAAGTTCATGGGCCAGCTGTCCTGGTATGTGCAAAGGTAAATAAGAGACCCTGCCTTAAATAATGTGGAAGGTGAAGACTGACACCCCAGGTTGACCTCTGACCTCCAAACAGGTGCTGTGGCATGCATGTGTCCATACTTATACACATGAACACACACATAGTCATACTTGAACACACACAGATACACACCATACACACATACATAGAAAGGGGAAAGAAAAGCAACAAAAATGTGGCGGAGGGGAGGGGGAGACACTCGGGAGGCAGAGGTAGTAGAATCGCCACGAGTTCGAGGCCACCCTGAGACTACATAGTGAATTCCAGGTCAGCCTGAGCTAGAGCGAGAACCTACTTTGAACCCCCAAAAAAAAGATGTGGGGGCATCTGCTAGAAGCCACCTCTGGTAGAAGGTTCCAAAGATGTGGAAACAGGTTCATATTCCCGGGTAGTTCTTTCCCCTCTGCCCACAAGATGATTTACAGCTCTGGGAACCTAGTGGAGGCCACAGACCTAGCGTGCAGATGCCTGTGGAGTCAGTCAGTCAGTCTCTGGCCAGCCCACCCTGTCACACAGATAAGGAGAGGCAATTGGGAGGCATGCTCAGCGGGGGAACCTGGGCGATCCTGGGGGTTGAGGGTCTAGCATGAAATAGGGTCCCTTCCCTCCTGCCGCTGAGGCCCAGCTTACACCCACGAAGATCTTGATGGCTCTGGAGCAGGTGACACCCAGCTTCCCGCAGATGATGTTCTCTGTGAGGATCTTGAAGGTGGGCTGCGAGCTGTTGGCACCACAGTCATCCTGCAGGGAGGGGGTACTGAGGAAAAGGCCTTGTGGCCTCCTCCATGTAGCCCTTGGCATTGCGCCTGGTGTTTGTTTACCGTGGCCAGGGTGTACTCGCAGTTGCCGTTGAACACAAAGCGCTGTCCATCAAAAGTGGTGATGTGGCCCTCCCCGTAGAGGGCACAGGTGGATGCGCAGCGTGTGCTCTGTTGGCAGGTCCACCTCCCCTGAGAGCAGGTGCTAGGGCAAGGTGGACAGGGAGGGTATGAGGGGCAGTCATCTCCCACACAAGGTGGTGTCCTTGAGGTTCCTGAAGGCCCCCTGGTCTATGTCTCCAGGACACCCACCCCTGGCCACCCCATCTCTGGGCACTCCTTTTTGCCCACATAGCCCACAAGGCCTAGCTTGTAGGTCTCTATAAAATGAGGAATGGCCTACCAGGTTTTACAGTCATGGTGAAGTGTGGCACCCCCAGGGTAAGAGACCCCTGCATAGTCACATGGACACTCCTCCGCGGGCACACACTGTCCATTGCTATTTTCATAGAGTCCCTTGGCACAGACACAGCCGGGTTCACATTTGGTGGGTACCTGAGGGACAGTCAGGGTTAGTGACCCCTTGTGGATGGCCTCAATTTTTCTGCTTCCTCAGAGACCAACCCGGCATTTTACCCAGACCTTTCCCTGTGCCCAGCCTGTTCTGGAGTCTCTTTTGGATAACTAGGATATGCTCTTAGGGAAGCCATCCATCCTTGAAGAAAGGTCCCATCCTTGTGAGTATCAGAATGGACTGTCATACCCAGAGGGATGAATGGCCCCATCCCCAAGCTGGGGGCCAGGACTCCACAGACAAGTACCTAGTATTTCAGCTTCCCAGCCATAGAAAGGCTTCTGACTTCTTGACCCCCACCCACACCCCTTTTTGCGACAGTGAGATGGAAACAAAGGGACAGAGCATGGCCCTGCATAGCCCTGGGCTACTGCAGGTTTGTGAAAGCCATTTGATAGTCCAGCAGCCTGTCTTCACTGCTCCTTACACAGTCAATGCCTGTGGCCAGCATCTGGCATGTGGGGGCACAAGCAGCCCCAAATTGGTCTTCTGAGGACTGGCTACAGCGCTGGTAAGTCTTGGGTGCTGGACAGGATACTGCAGAAAGAAAGAGGGAAGGTCAGATCGACTGAGTGAGACCTGGGCAGTGTAGGGTCCTGCCGGCTGCCTCCTGCCACATGCACTTACCCGAGAACACCGACTGACTTGGGCAGTTCAGGCGTCCATTGACACAGTGGCTGTGAGAAAGAGGCATTTAAGCTCTTCGGCATACAGGGGCCTCTCCCCAACCGGCCCCACTCAGCCTCACCTAGCCCTGCCCTCCTCACCATATGTTACCGTTGACTTCAATAGACTGGTAGGCCTCAATCAACTTGTCCTCCAGCATGCAGGGGCACTGGGATTTTTGCACACACTCTGCCTTGTGGTTTAGGTAGGTGCCATTGGGACAGTTGCAGCCGTCCACAGGCACGGCACTGGTGTGGCACTCTGCTGTGCGGTCCGATAGAGACAGGCAGGTGCGGTCACAGGCTTGGCTGTTGTAGCTGAATGTGCGGTTGCCAGTGCAAGAGAAAGCTGCAGGGAACTGGGGATCAGGCTATCGGAATGGGCAGCCAGGGAGGGGGTGGAGTTTGGGGCCATCATGACCAGTGGGCACAAAGACGGTTGGGCCCTAGGACCACTCCATAATGACCCAAGGGATTCTCTTGTGACCTCCCCCCCACCGCAATCCCCATTACTCCTGGGTCCCATGGCACACTGCACAGCACAGCACAGCACAGCACTCACTGCAGTTGTCCACAATGTCCCTCCAGCCCCAAATCTGGACACCCCGGGAGGAGCAGGCTCGGGCGTAGGACCCAAGGGCAGCACAGATGTATAGGAAAGTCTCCTCATAGTTACAGGCCTCGTACACGCATCTCTGCAGGAAGGGTAGGCTGTAGGCGTCCGCCTGCCCCAGTCATAGGACCCCGGTCCCTGGGGTAGGATGTCTATGAACCTCACCTTGTAGAAGCGTGCAGGATTGACCACAGCGTGGCACTTCTCAAACACACTGCCCTTCTTCAGCAGCATGGAGCAGTGGGTTTCTGCATACTCCTCTGGGGGGGGGGATAATGAGCCATGATCTATGGGTCTCCCATTCCGTCCCTGCCCCATAGGCCTGCGTGGCTGAGGGCAGGGAGTGGGGCACTCACTATTGAGTTGGCTCATGTAGCAAGGGTCTATCTCCCGTTGCAGGGAAGCTGGACAATTCCCTGCCCGCCAGGAGTCCACAAACAGGGAGGCGGTGCTCTCATCGATGCCCGTGCTGGTCGTGAAGTCATCGGTTGTGTCCCCGTTGAAATTGCCACAGAGCCCTGAGTGGGCCAGGATGTGAGGATGGTCAAGACCTGACCTGTCCCTGTAGTGCCCTCAAGTGCCCTAACATTTACCTCTTTCCGGGTGTGAGAGGTCATCACTGGTCTCACATGGCCCACTCCCCTGCGAATGGGGCCACAGGCTCCCTGAATGTACAGGGCCAGTGGGTACATTCTTGGGCCTTCCCCCCCACCCCACCTGGCTGCCACAGGGAGGATACACACCAGGGTGGCAGTGACTGGCAGGGCAGCAGCTCACCTCTGGTTTCGCCTTTGAATTGGGGCCCGACAGTGATGTACACCTGGAAGATGGGCTGCAGCTGGAACAGGATTTGTAGCCCAAAGGTTGTGACCATCTGGAGGTGTGTGGATGACTGCCTGAATATGGTAATATTACCTACAAAGATGTGGGGTTCAGTTGGGCTGACCATCCTGCCTCACAGGTTCCACGCAGGGATTGTGGGTGCCTGCTACAGGTAGACTCACGGGTCGTGTAGGGCAGAAATTTGATGTCCCCATTGTTGCTGATCACTTCGTTCTCTGAGATCATGATTTTGTTCTGGAGGGAAGGTGGCCTGAGTTGGGGGTGGGCAGGTGGGAGAAGTGGGAGACAGCAGGACATTGGGTCCCGCAGGCGGTCAGCCACAGCAGGATGGACAGCCTTACCTTCTTGTCTAGATAGATAATGGCCACCAGAGTGGTCTCTGAGTGTGAGAAACCCGTCTTGTCATATACAGCCATGAGGGTACCTTCGTCAGGAAGCTGCGTGCTCTAGGGAGACAGGTGGGTGTCAGGCATTGAGGGACTATACCATTCTCCCAGCCCTAGGACTCATCCTACCTGGATGAGTATGTAGGTGCAGGTGCCATGGAAACGGTAGTGCCTCGAATCAAAGGTGGAGACGAAGGAGCTTCCTTCCAGGGAGCAGTGGCCGGGACACGGCTGAGCTGTGCACACCCAGTGGCCCATGGTGCACTGGCTGCAGGTGGGCATCAGGGTGACTTCCAGTGGACAGAGAGGTCCCTGGAGAAAAAGGGCACCCCCTCCCTCCCCAGGTTCCAGGCCAGGGAGATCCCCCTGCTGGCCAGAGTCTTTCCTTGTTCTCTGAACTCACCAGGTTTGGCAGATCAACTTTATGATCTGCCCTGGGTAATAGACTATGCTATTGTGCTTGCAGGGGCACTGGCTGACTGGCACGCAAGTGTGGTTTCCGGAGACGGTGTCAAGCACTGTACCTACAGGGGACAGGGTTTCTGGGTTTTGGTGGAGTAGCGCCCCCCGTCACTGTGGAGTGCTGGTCCCTGTTGGCCCAGGTTCTATTGCTTCCCTTTGCCCCTGCCAGTCCTGGGGAGATGCTGTAGTTGAGTTCTAACCATACTTGTACTTGAACTATTTGTTTGCAATAGCCATGGCCCTGAGATATGTCACCAAGGTATGGACCCAGGTAAATGGCAGGCCCTGGTGGGTCTTAGGGATATGTAACTTTCTCTCAGGTCCCGCTGGAAGCCCATTTCTTCCCAGCAGCTTCTTTTAAGCATTGCTCACTCTCCATGGCATCCTGAGTCATTGGGAGGTCTGGAGACGGGTGAAAGGGGTCAGGACCTGGGACTAGATGACGGAATGTCTGGGCCAAGCCTCATCAAGCTAGGGCCCGGGAAAGCAGATGTTGGGAAATGCCCTCACCGTCCGGGCAGAAGCAACCAAAGGTACAGATGCTGGAGCAGCTGTGATGTGGGTTGGAGCAGGTCTTGATGCAGGTGTCACCGCACTCCTGATACACCTGGTTGGCCGGGCACTGGCCTAGGACTGCAGATGTGAGATCTGGTGAGAGGATTCTGCCTTCCCCAGCTTCACCTAGGCACAGTCCCTTCTCTGCCCAAAGCTGCCCTCCCTGCTACCTTGCCCTGAACTCACAGCAGATATCAGGTCTCCGCCAGTTGCGGACAGGCTGGCCGGCCATCCTGCACTGACTGGAGTACTCAGACAGTGTGGCACAGGTGCAGTTTGGCTGGCCTGGCTGGGCACACATAGCCATGTCCTCCTGGCAGCTGTGCACCAGTGGGCCCTTAGGCACATTACATTCAGGGGACACCAGGGTCAGTAGCCGAGTGCAGGTCTTGGCCTGAGTAGAGAGCCATTTGAGGTCACATGGACGGCTTGGGAGGCCAGGGGTGTAGGCAGAGTACTGGCCCCAGGTATACCATCAGACCCCATGGGTCAGCTCCACTTGGGCCCTGGGGACCCGGTCACCTCACGTACGTATTTGGTCTTCAGGATGGGGGGACTGGGGATGGCCTCGTGGATACAGATCTCGTTGGGGTCATCCAGTTTCTGGAGTATGGCATACTTGTAGGGTTCTAGGAGTTTGCCTGGTGTTGGGAAGAATGACATAGGACAGAGGTTAGCACAAGGGGCTGGCCATAGAGAGCCCTGGGCTCTCACCACCTCTCCTTCACCCAGCCTACCTTCCTCGCTCAGGAACTCGTTGTCAGTCTTCCCATCAAAGTTCCCGCACAGCCCACACAGCCTGCCCATGTACTTCTTCTCCACCAAGACCTGTGGGGCGGCACTGATGGGCTCTCTGGGGGTGTGGGAGGGGCTCCCCGCCCAGCTGGAGAAGCTACTGACTCCTGTTTCTAGGTCTCAGGCTCCCCCAAACTCCCATCTTGCTCCTCCTCAGGGGCTCCCTTCCTTGCTGGGCCCTTTTCCTTCTCCCTTTCTTTCTTTCTTTCTTTCTTTCTTTCTTTCTTTTCCTTCCTTCCTTCCTTCCTTCCTTCCTTCCTTCCTTTCTTTCTTTCTTTCTTTCTTTCTTTCTTTCTTTCTTTCTTTCTTTTTTTTTTTTCAAGGTAGGGTCTCACTCCACTTCAGGCTGACCTGGAATTCACTACGTAGTCTCAGGATGGCCTCGAGCTCACGGCAATCCTCCTACCTCTGCCTCTCAAGTGCTGGGATTAAAGGTGTGCACCACCACACCCGGCTATATGGGGATACTGAGCTGCCTGCCAAGCCCAGGTCCTCGCCAGGTTGCTGGCCAGGGGTCAAGGCTCCTGGGACCCATCCTAAAGAAGACCTTCCTAAACGATGCTAGTTCTTCAAATGCCCCCCCCACATCCCAGCCCTGTGGTTCTCACCATGAGATGGTCACCTGGACCCCATGTGATGACCAAGTCCAACTCTAGTTGCTTGACCATCAGTTGTGTGTTCTGGCCATAGGGTATGATCTGGAGTCCATTGTTAGTATACGGCAGGCTAATGACCCTGTGGGTGATTGTCAATGGTTAGTAGCTACACCTTCTGGCCTCTCCATTTGCCTGGCCCAGACCCACAGCCTACCCGACACCGCCGATTGAGATGGCTGTTCTGTTTACGGTGACCACAGAGGCCCCCAGCTCCATGATGATTTGGAAGACGTTTCCATCTGGGTCTCGCCGCAGCTGGACACTGAAGGTGGGAGAGGCTTCCTTGCAGGTGGCCGTGAAGATGTAGTTACACCTCCCCAAGAAGCTGTACTCCAGGTGGTCAAAGGTGTAGAAGTGTCCGTTTCCCCACGTGGAGCACCAGGCCTTGTCTGGCGCTGTGGAGAATGTGGCCCAATCTTGAAGCTCCATATCCCCACTGATTGGGCAGATCAGGTCTGGGGCAACCTGTTCTACAAGCTATGATTCTGGAGCCCCAGGCCCACCATGCCCACCAAGCTCTGGACTGGGCTCTGCCTTCTGTCCAAGCCTTATAGGACTGTAAGCCTTCCTTAGTGGCATGTGAGTCCAAGAATCCATGAGACAGGAACCTATAGCTCAGCTTCCTCCCCTTCCCCCAGCAGGGTTCTTCTACATCCTCTCTAGGCAGAGGAGGGCCAGGTTCAGAGATCGCTGCCCCTGAAAGCCTATCCCGAAGTTGGTGGCCCCTGGAGAAGACCTATTGGCTGGACTGTGACATTCATTACTTGATCCCTTTGTGGGAATCCCAGACCATAGCACCCAACGAGGCTGGCAGTATCACACATGGCATGTTCAAGCAAGCGAATGTGCTTGTGGGAGTGAATGTGTGTGTCACCATGTGACCTGAGCTTCAGACCCCTCCTTCCTGTATTCCGGGTCCTCCAGGCAGCAGGATGTGGCTGCTGGTGGCCCTCACCTTTCTCGGAGGAGTTCTTTGTCTCCCAGGGATTTTCACTGGCCAAGGAAGTGTCCAGACCTGAATGGACAGGATCTGCAGTTAGTGCTGGGACTGCCCCCTACCCCATCACAGTTGTCTCTGATAGCTTTTATCCACTTCTGTCCAAGGCTGCCCGAGTGTACAGTCCCTCTTTGCCCAGTCACTTTCTTGCTGTGGACTGGAGCAGCACGCAGCCCGTTTGCAGTGTAACTGAGGAGGTGGCAGGCTCTAGGCAAGGGCGAAGGTGGAGCCCAGCCTCGTCCTGAAGCTTATGTCATCCTTCACAAGATGTAGCCTCTCTCCTTTCTAACTTTCCATCCATCCATCCATCCATCCATCCATCCATCCATCCATCCCATCATTCACTTAGCCTGTCTGCATGGAGCTCCTGCTCTTTGTCTGACACCAGGCTGGGTATTGAAGATGCACAGCACAGGGCTTGCTCCTGCAGTGTCCCAGGAAGGTGACACGCACACATGCACATACTGCAGAAGCCTCGGACAGTGATGAGGGCAGAAAGAAAAGAAGGAAGAACAGTGAGCTGCTACTGTGTGTGTGGAAAGGCTATTGGTGGTATGAAGGGCTGCCTGTCTGAGGAGGTGACATTTGAACGGGGCCTAGGGATTGCCTTGTCTAGGGCTTGCTGGGGGACGCACTATCCTGTTGAGGCTAATGGGTGGTGGGGCTGGTAGGGAATAAAGTAGAGCTAATAATAGAGCTAGGACATCCCTGAGAGACAAGTGCCAGACCCCAGGGCAGGGGTATCCTGGGTGCTGATGCTTCTGCATCCTCAGGCCAGGGATACCTGCTTGTCTGTCTGCTCAGCTCACTCCCCACACCCCACTTCCTGCCCAGTTGTGTCAGGATCTTGGGGCTCAGCAGATAGAGAACCCAAGTGCAGGGCCCAGGCTTGAAGGCAAAATCAGGCATCTAAGGGAACCTGCTCCCCGCTCCCATTGCCCCAGGGACTCCCTGTGGATCTCATGGTGAGGCCAGAGGGACGTTTTGGGAGAGAGCAGCCTGGGAGAGAGAGACATCAGAGCTGAGCCAACCAAACTCAGCAGTCTCTTCTGCTTGGCAGCATTCTAGATATTCCTGGCCTGGCTGGCCAGTGTCCCTGTGGGGTCCACATCCAGTTCCGTGAACTACCCTGAGGCTGAGGCCCTGCTCTTCATCATCTTCTTGCCCTTTTCCTTCTTGACAGCCTCTGAACTAGCTGTGATGGGTCTTGGGACGGTTGTGCTCCTTGCTAGAGAGACATCCAAATAAGCGGGGTCATGAGAGCAACTTCCTCTGGGCCCTCGGGCTCCTACCCAACTCTCCTTACCCACCCACAGACTTTCCTTGCCTCAGAGCTCCCCATATGGGTCATGGTGTCCTGACCCTCCTTCTGGCTCCTGGCTTGTCATGCTTCCCATCTCACTGAGCACACAATACAACCCTCAAGGTGTGGTTCCCCACCCAGGCCCCACACCTAGGCTCTTCTTAGCTTCTTTGGAGCTTATTTCTAGCAGGAGCATGCCAGGCTAAAGAATGGTTTCTGCTACAGGCAATGAGGCCTTCTTTGACAGAGTGCAGCTTTGGGAGGGGGAGGGTGAAGCATTAAGCAGGAAGAAAGAAGGGGATGCCTACCTAGCCGGCCACAATAGCCTCGGCTACCTCAGTTGAGTGCGATGACAGATGTCAAAGCCAGACCTCCCTCATGTCTTTTCCTGAGCTATGAGATCTGATGCTGCTGCCCTCCCCATTGTTGCCCGGGTCGCTCCCAGAGTGCTTGCATCTCTGGGTGATGCCAGGAGCAGAGACGGGTCAGCTGAGGAACTTAGCCACAGCGTCTGTGAACCCCTTGAGACTCAGCCCTGGGGAAGGGCTCGTGAGCTCTATCTGGCAAGGGACAGGGGCTTCTAGGTGAGTCAGTAGGCTAAGTAGGCAAGAGGCCTTGCCTACGTGTGCGCACATACATTCAGCTGTGGTCCAGTTTGGCCTGGAGATCATTTTCTGCTTGGCTGCTTATGACTTACATCCACATACCCAGCTCATGCTCGTGACTGGTAGGAGGGAGACTGAAGCTAGGCCCCGGCCTCGTGTGTATCTACCCATCCCCCTTCCGCTCCTTATGGTTCAGAGATCAAAGGGTTCCCCAGTTCTGGCCTTCCCTCTCAGGGGTGAAACTCAAAAGTGATGTCCATGGAAATCAGGAGCACCCGTCCCTGGTCTAGCACCTCTTGAGGGAGCAGAAAAGGAGTGACAATCTCAGATGGGAAAGGGACCCCGGGGTCTACTGCATTCCACATGGCATGAGTAGCACAAGCTTAGGTTCTGGCCTGGATTGACTCAAGACCTGCGATCTGGCTTCATCATCCCTCCCTCAAGTACCTCGTTGTTCTGTCTGCTCTGCTCCAAGGGGCCTCTGTCCCACAAAGGTGCTTCCCTCCCTTGACCAGTCCCTATTCTCCCTCAGTGCCAGCCTCATCGAGTCTGGCTGCCTGCTGCTAACTCCAAACTCAAGAGTCTACCAGCATCACTGCCCATCCCATCCCACTGCTGGGACTTTCTGTATCTCCTCTTGACTGACCAGTGCATGGGCTGTTCCTTCTTCATGCTTGGCAGCCCTGATCTCTAACCCTGCCCATTCCAGACGAGCCTCGTTGGCACTGGAGTTCCCTTCCCAGCTTCCTGCAGCCCCAGCATCCTCTTGGGATGCCTGACTTCATGTTCTGCTGGCCTCTGCCCTCCCATTGGGTTGCACAGGGTTGGCATTCAAATACTTGCTGCAGTCACTCCAGTCTCACACAGTCCAATCCGACAGGTCCCCAGAGTTTCAGCTTGGGGCCCCCGCCATACCTCCATGCTAAGCTTCTCTTGTGCCTCACCAACCATCCTGGGTTATGGTCTTACAGGACTCAGATTCAGCTCTTCCACAAGGTTAGACCCCTTCCCCTTTTCCTGCCAGGTGTGCTGGGCAAAGGAAAGGGCAGGGTCCTAGGTGACATGGCAGGACCCCATAGGTCATTGAATGGAACTCCGAGCCACCTCTGGGGTGAAAGATGGGGCCTATATTGCAGGGGGTAGGGGTTTGGAGAAAGGGGTCAGGAAGCCTGGGGCGAGGCAGAGGGCATTCACACTGTGCTTCAAGTTTGGGGTCTACCCAGCACCTTGGCCCCCAGGCTGGGTATACCTTGAGGGTGGGTTCTATATGGCTCCTAAGGGGTCTTCCTGACTGTGCAGAGCCATGGCTAGGGCAGAGACATACCCTAACTCTCATATTAGGGAGATGGAGCCTAAAACCCTCCCTCACTGAGAACCCCCAGCAGTCAGGAGCTGGTAGAACCTAGACTCTGTCTGGGGATTTTTGGCCCCAGTGCCCAAGATCCACCCTGCTGGGGTGACATCTGCCTTTGTCCCTATATGCCTCTGCCAACCCTCAGGCCCCCAGAGACATCTTAAGAACAGGGCCAAGTGGATAGAGGAAAAGTACCAGGTCTGATTGCTCTCAAATCACTGTGTTCTGCTGTCTACACTTCGTCTACTGAGACTGGACTGGAGGGAACCCCATCCCTTGCTCCAGATGGCCTTTCTCCCTCCCTGGGCGCCATGGCCAGCTCACAGGGTATCTGTGCTATACTGGCCTCCAGCTAGGGCTCTTCCCACCTCACTGATGACCGTGTGGCTAATCTGCCTTGGGCAGAATCAGTGGGGCGAGAAGACCTGAGGTCTTTCCCACACATAGGGGCCTGGTGCCTGGCCTCTCCCCCCACCGGGCATGGTCTGGCAGACACCCACTCACCAGCACTGAGTAGGGCTCCCTCAAAGGACAGCAGCAGCAGCAGCAGCAGCTGAACCCCAAACATGGTGGCACTCCTGGAACAGAGAGGTGGCCACCAGCCCTGGCCTCCCTCCTGCCGCTTGGTGCTCCGGCAGTCTTGCTGCTGCCCCTATTGCAACTCGAGTGGCCAGCTCCATGCACCTTATATAAGGGTTGCAGGCCCTGCCCCTGCCTCACCCACCTGTGCCCCATGCTCCAGGCCTGTGATCACTACCGCCTGCTGGGCACAGTGGTGGCCAAACAGGATCTGGGACTCTGCTTTATCAGGAATCAGACTTCTTTGGAAAATTCTGCAGTGGGGGTGGCCCCATTATCTTCCCACTCCCAGTGGGGGTCTGACACATGCCCTTCAGGGGCCCACAAACACCTCTCGTATCTGGCTGTCCTGAAGGGAGGACAGGGCAGGGCAGGACCTGCCCTGGCCCTCCCTGTGGCTAGGTCACTGTGGGTACTGGCAGACATATGCCTGGGTACCTGGGATGGGGCTGGTCCTGGGGGTGTCAGGAAGGCTGAACCTCTTTGTGCTTCTACTGCATAACCCAGGGTACTGGATGGCTCCCAGACCAGGTCTTACCCCCAATCCCTACATATCCCCAGAAGTAACCATCTGCTAGGCCCACTTATCATGAGTGGTCTGCCTAGAAGGAAGAATACCCTGGGGAGGGGTCCTGTGGGGACAGAGTGCATGTTGAGGTCCCAGGCGCTGATGGTAACTGACCAGGGCCTCAGTTCCAGGAGGTCTTAGGAACTGCCCTGGGACATCCTTATGTTCCTGGGTTCTGGGATGGTCAGCTGGTTTCTGGAGACCCCCCCCCTCCTCATCTGGCCTCCCTGAAGGAGGAGGGACAGGAGGGGGTCCTGCTACACTCTGCTGGCATCCCCACACTGTTTTATGTTCCCTGAACTCTAATGGGCTCTGTTCACTTCTGCAGCATGTCCATGGCTGAGTCGAGGGGGTGGCCATGGTCCTCAGGCTGCTGCCCTGGCTCTAACTCAATGGGGGAAGACATTTCTGGGAGTAAGGAGTGATGAAGGTAGAGCACATGGCAACCTCTTAAAGGGTCAGAGCTGGTGCCAGGGCAAGGGCAAAGATCAGGCTGTGGGTCAGGGTGAAGGTTGGGATGAGGACAGTCGGGGGTCTTCCCTGAGACTGTGTCAAAGACAGAGGAAGGAAGTAGGCTCTGATAAGTCACTTGACTTGTCTATCTCTTTTGGGAGCCTTGAGGACCTGGCCACAGGGGTCTCCCTCTCCTGGGGGTGGTTGAGAGGTGTCCCTTGCACCTCTACAGAAGCCTAGGGCTAGACTTATAGCTGAGGGCTTGGTGTTAGCTCCAGCCTATCTAAGCCTGGCCTCCAAGGCCAACTGGGGCTCCCCAAACAGACCTATGCTTCTATCTAACAGCTGAGCCAAGCTTCCTAACCTAGACACAGGCAGGTCTTTCATCTTATATATTGGGAGCCCTCAGGGGGCTGCCCCTGACCTGCCCCTAGGACTATCCCACAAAGCAATGGGTATTCAGTTTTAGTTAAATGCACTTCAGCTTTATTTCCTTTTTTAGGTGCATGTGTGTGTAGTATATGTAAGGTGTGTATATGTGGTATATGCACTATATATATGCAGATGCATGTGCCCTATGCACACAGGTGTGGAGGCCAGAGATGGACACAGGGCATCCTGTGGCGCTCATCCACGTGTTTCTTTGAAATGGAGTCTCTCAGGGAACCCAAAAGCTGTTGTTTATGGTCAGATTGTGACCAGTGAGTGCCAGCAATTCTCTGGTCTCTGCTTCCCCCCAGGAATGGGTTACAGGAGCTTGATGGGGGGGGCACACCCAGTTATTTATGTGAGTGCTGAGGGATCGAATTCAGAACAAATCAGGCCCTCAGAGGCCCTCACGTGCCCCTAACCCCACAGCTCAGCTTTCATAGGACATTTTGGACTTGGGTGTGGCTCCACAGTACAGCGTGTGCTGAGCATGTTTGAGGTCCTGAGTTTGATTCCATCACCCCCCCCAAAGTAACAAACAAGAGAGAATGTTATTTTCTCAGAAACTCGCCTTGTGTCCAGTCTGGGTGGGTGGGAAGTCACTGGGGTATTGTATTCTCAGCAGTTTTCTTTTTTTTTTTTGGTTTTGCAAGTTAGGGTCTCACTCTGGTCCAGGCTGACCTGGAATTAACTATGTAGTCTCAGGGTGGCCTCGAACTCTCGGCGATCCTCCTACCTCTGCCTCCCGAGTGCTGGGATTAAAGGCGTGCACCACCACGCCCGGCAACAGTTTTACACACTCAGTAGCATCTATTCATGTGAGAAAACAACTGAAACCCACACTTGCTCAGCTGTGGCCTCTTAGCTAGGCTCAGGATGGCTCAGCAGGGACTCTCAGTGGGGTTCATGTATAGGAGAGCCACTGTGGAAAGGAATGATGCCCCCCCCAATATGGGCAGGAGCCCTGGTGGCTGGCCTTGTCTGACCATCTGCCTGTGGTGTGTGTGTGTATACACATGTGCATGTGCATGTGCACACATGCATGAGACTTAGAGCCATGTCTTCCAGGATCCTCCGTGTGAGTCTGTGACGAGCAGGTGGCTGTGGGGAGTGGCACTGCCTGCCCTATGTTGGGTAGATGGCTCCTTCCCGACGAGGAGGGGCCGTGGTGGTCAAGACCTAACTCTCCCAGCACGCGTGTTTGCTTGTTTGGCGGGAAATCACTGCTGAATGGCGTTTTTGTGCCAGGACTTAGGAGTGCGATGTTACTGAGCAAACAGCTCTGACGGCGGAGATAAGCATGTGTGCCCCATTGTTCTCACAGCGATAAGCCTCACATCCCGCTGGCTGGCCTGGGAAAGCGGAACCTACACGCTTTGACAAGTGAACGATTGTCCATTCTCACTGCCTGCTCAGACCCTTGCCTTCTGTATCCATCAGTGTGGCCAGGCCTTGGACAGTGGTCACCCATGATCAGGGACTGGCTAGGGGTTTGAATTGGATCCTGGGGTGCAACCAGCTCCATCCCCAAAGTCCAAGAGTCCAGAGAGAGGAGGTCAGGAGCTGGGATGAAGACACTGACATTTGCCCTGGCAGGTACTTCCAGAAGGCTCTGGAATAGGCTTGGGGGCTTGCTTCCACTGTGGGCAAGGAGCCCCAAACCTTACATGTGCTGTCTTGCTTACAGAGCTTCAGGAGTGGTGGCATTCGTCAGCCCACTCTGCCCACTGTCCCTTCCTGCTGGACCCAGCTGGGTCTGGTGTTGACATCCCTTGGGAAGAGCAGCTGTGTCCCACTGACCTCTAGCTTGGCAGCTGATGCATTTCAGATAAGAGCTGAAAGCTGTTTTGGGGGAGAGTTTGGGAAAGATGTGTGCATGGGACAAGGAATTCTCCCTTGCAGCTGAGCTGTGCTCTAGGAGGGGCCCAGTCAGAGCTGAGTTGCCTGTCATGACCACCAGTAGGTCACGCAGAGGGCCTAGCTCAGGACTCCCCAGGGACCAAGGCTGTCTGACCTGATGCTTCACAAGGGTGGACTGGCTGATTTTTGCTGGCTGATAGGCTGAGGACTGGCCCATGGGCACCCACTTCTTGGGGACAGGGATGGGAATCAGGTGACGCTGGGCATGAATGGCAAGGAGCCTCAGGCTCGAGGGTGGGGGCCGTTCCCTTCAAGTCCTGGATGTGGTATATGGCAGTCAGCCTTCGGATGGGATGCTGAGTGGGGTCTGGGCTTCATCGTCTGTCCCAGCAAGGACCCCTGCCTGCTCACTTTCTCTCTCTGTCCTCCCCAACTCCTCTGGTGACCTGTACCCCCAGCTTCTGATTCCATCTTCTGAGATCCTTGCCTGGAGCTGTGTCCCCACAATGCCTATATTCTGTCCAAGGCCTTAGCCACCTCTGGACTATGGTTCTCCACTCCAGCCAACTCTTACCTTTCCACTAGCCCTTGCAGAGCCCACCCAAAGCTGCTGGAGTTGGCCCTACTTGCCGTGACAAGAGCTAGCAAGATCTGCCACCCCCCTCCCCACTTTGGTGACTGCTCTTCAACTTCCACTTAGCAGAGAGCCAGCCCCAGACTCTGCCTACCTGTGCAGTCAGCTTCAGCCCTTGGCTCCTGGGCTGGAATTAGGGTGTGATCAACCCTTCCCCCTGGATTCGGGCCCTGGACCCTAGCCCAGGCAGAAAAGGAGCAGGGAGCTAGGAATCTTTTGCCTAGGTGGGCCCTGTCTAGGAGGGGGTGAAATCGTGTTGCCAAGCTCTGTGGTGGGGCCTTTAGTGTTTTTTGTCTTTGAATGCCCTGTACTTGTGCCAGTAGAGGGACCATAGACAACAGGGGTGATGTCAGAAAGGTAGGCTAGAGCCCTAATACAGCTGATGGATTGTAGCCTGGGGTGAGGAGAGGACTGGATATCACTTTTTTTGTTTGTTTATTATTATTTTTTAATTTATTTGAGAGTGACAGAGAGAGAAAGAGGGAGAGAGAGAGAGAGAAAGAGAGAGAGAGAATAGGCGCACGAGGACCTCCAGCCACTGCAAACAAACTCCAGATGTATGCACCACCTTGTGCATCTGGCTTACATAGGTCCTGGGGAATCGAGCCTTGAACCAGGGTCCTTAGGCCTCACAGGCAAGTGCTTAACCACTAAGCTATCTCTCCAGCCTGGATATCACTTAAAAAAATTATTTGCAAGTAGAGAGAGATAGAAGAGAGAATGGGCATGTCAGGGCCTCCAGCCACTGCAAACAAACTCCAGATTCATGTGCTACTTTGTGCATCTGGCTTTACATGGGTACTGGGGAATCAAACCTGGGTCCTTAGGCTTTGTAGGCAAGCACCTTAACCACTGAGCAATCTCTCCAGCCCCTGCTTTTTTTATTTTATTTTTTTTCTTTTTGAGACAGGGTCTCATTGTAGACCATACTACTAGCCTGGAGATCTTTATAGTGGAGAATGACCTTGAACATCTGATCCTCCTGCCTCCACCTTCTTAGTGCTGGGATTATAGGTTCATACCACCACGCCAGGTTTTATGCAGTGCTGGGAATTGAACCCAAGACTTCATGGATGCTAGGCTGCACTTTACCAAGTGAGCTATATTGGCATGTGTCCTGGCCCAAGGACACGCATCTACTGTCAAACAGCCCAGCCCCACAACAGAGACTCAGTCATCCCTTTAGTTAGGAGAGACACTTTTATCTTTTTGGCCCCCTTCCCAGGAGGGATGGTAGACAAACTGCAGCCTAAATAAGTCCCAGGGAACCCCTCTGTGGCTTGACTTTGGACTAGTCACCCCTGAGCCTCACTGTGGATGAAGGAGTCACTTCCCTTCTTTACAGCCTTCTTGTCACTGTGGGAGGGTGGAGAGCTTGGGGCCTCACTGCAGGTCAGACAGAAGCCCATAATGTGACCGCACTTGCTTTCCAGGGCCCTGGGCAAACAAGCTGTAGGCCTAGCTCCTGGCAGGTTTTTAGAGTACACACGGGCTCCCAAAGCCAACCCCAGAGAGAGTCCAGGGGCCCTAAAGGCTGGGTTGTATCCAACATTCTGGGGAACGCTAACACCTTTCCAGCCTTCAGGCCACGTGCAAGGGTGCCCTTAGCTTGGCCTGCAGGGAGCGGCACAGGCCTGCCAGAGTGCCTGCCCCACCTGCCTCCTGCGTTGATCAGCGGATGTTAAGTGAAAAGTAAACAGATAGGGCTGGCCTGGACATGGGGCTTAGGTCCCCCCCACCCCCTGCCAACCTCTGGTGGCACTGTGGGGATACACCCTCCAGGTTGGGCTTTTTTGGGCTTCCTTGCCCTCTAGGTGAGTGAGGTGTGGGGAGGGTTAGCATGTGTGTTAACTCTGCAGAGGGTTTTTGGGAAGTGGAGGAGGGTCCTACACCGTGTGTGGTGAATTTGGAAGCTGGAGGCTGGGTAGGTGTGTCCAAGGCTGCCTGTCCCCAGATGTCCTCAGTCCCTCCTATCATGGGGAGGGGATAATGTTGTGGATCTGGTAGGTTCCAGAGGCATCAGTCAGATGGACTCTGAGGGCAGGTGCTGCTCAGAGCAGGGGCCAACAGCTACAAAATGGCTGCCAGAGCATTCATGGGCAGAGCTGGGACCCAGGAGGCCACCAGCAGGTGGCTGAGAGTCTACTGTGTCTAGATGCAACTGGGAGAAATGAGTAAACTGAGGACCAAGAGCTGGAGCAGTCATGTGTGCTGGCATGGGATCTGTAGAGTTAGGGGAGATATGCTGTCTCTGCCAGCAGTGTGGCCATACGCAAGGGCTCGGGGTCCACGGGTCCTACAGATGATTTATAGACAGTGGTAGCACCTCTCAGGAGGAGCAGAGCTGAAGCATTGAGCCAGACGAGGAATTCCAGGGCTGTCCTAGGTGGTAGGAAGGGAAGAGTGGGCATGGGTGGTGACTGAGGTATGGGCAGGCAGCCAGGCAAGAGGCAGGGCTGGGGCAGGAAGATTACAGATAACATTAGTATCGGTTAGTCCTGGCCTGCAGAGGTTCACATTGGTCACTTCTGCATGGTCGGTCAAGCAGAAAGTATGGAAACAGGGTTTCTAGAGTCCGGGAGAATCAGGGACTCAGCCTCTCCTGCCCAGAGTTGAGCTGGACTGAGGCTGGCCTTAGAAATGAAATGATAGGGCTGGAGAGATGGCTTAGTGGTTAAGGCACCTGCCTGCTAAGCCTAAGAACGCCGGTTCCAATCTCCAGGTCCCACGTTTAGCCAGATGCAAAGTGATGCAAAGGCGCAATGCAGCACTTGACCACAAGGGGGCACACACATCTGGATTTCGTTCACAGCTGCTGAGAGACTGCTGGCGCACCCATTCTCTATCTGTCTCCCTCTCCCTCTCTCTCTGTCTGTCTCTTTCTGTGTCTCTCTCCAAAAATAAAATAAATAAATAAAAAAAAAAGAAATGAAATGTTAGGGGCTGGAGAAGATGGCTTAGCGGTTAAGGTGCTTGCCAAAGGGCCCAGGTCCGATTCCCCAGGACCCATGTAAGCAAGATGCACAAGGTGGCGTATGTGCCTGGAGTTCGTTTGCAGTGGCTGAAGGCCCTGGCACACCCAATCTCTCCCTGTTTCTATCTGCCTCTTTCTCTCTCTCAAGTAAATAAATAAAAAATTAAATATGTATATATTTAGAAACCAATCTACATCCATGGACTCATTCTTTCTCAAGAACATTAGTATTTTCACATACTATTAACAAAAAAAAAATCTGAAATTATTTCATTTTTCTGGAGTCATTGAGAAATAATTGTCTAAACATATGTAGATTGGTTTCTATATAATCCATAACCCTCCTGTACAGTTTTTTTTTTTTTTTTTTTTGGTTTTGCAAGATAGGGTCTCACTCTGGTCCAGGCTGACCTGGAATTAACTATGTACTCTCAGGGTGGCCTCAAACTCTCGGCGATCCTCCTACCTCTGCCTCCCGAGTGCTGGGATTAAAGGCGTGCGCCATCACACCCGGCTTCCTGTACAGTTTTTATATGTAGTCTTATATGGATCTTACTGAAATTTATATAATGGATTTGTTTCCTTTTAAATTATAAAATATTAAATACCTTCAAGGTTATTTTGAACTTTTGTAAGTTTAAATGTCATCTTAAAATTTGCACGAATGGACCATTACTCTTTAATATCAAAATCAGGAATTTGCAGTCAACCAATAGTATCTGATAGGTTAATATAGGACAATTTAAATATCTGCTATTAAAAGTATTTTTTAAAGATAATTTTAGATGACAAAGGAATTCCATGATTGGGGAAGGCTAACACCTGCACTTTTCTTTTTTGCACAGAAAAGTCTCATCATTTTTTCTAGCAAATTTCATATTACTCAATGCTTGGCTTGGCTTAAAAGTTAAAGTTACTAGGTAAAATTCACAGTGCATGTTAGTGTTTTGTTTTTATTTTGTCCTTTTTTTTGAAATGGGTGTCATTATGTACTCTGCCTAGCTTGGAACTCAACTGTGTAGGCCAGGTTGGCCTCCAACTTACAATGATCCTCCTGCCTTGGCCTGCTAAGTGTTGGGATCAAAGACGTGGGCTACCACACTCAGCTAGTTTGAGATTTTTTTTTGTTTGTTTGTTTTTTTGAGGTAGGGTCTCACTCTAGTCCAGGCTGACCTGGAATTAACTATGTAGTCTCAGGGAGGCCTCAAACTCATGGCGATCCTCCTACCTCTGCCTCCCAAGTGCTGGGATTAAGGGCGTGTGCCACCACGCCCGGCTAGTTTGAGATTTTTATAAAGGAGGTTCATGAAACCACCATCGACATTATTATCTCATCAGATTTTGTTTTCTATGTTCTCATAAGGTACTATTTGAATTAAGAGAACTAAATTTATTTTAAAAATAAGTTAGCTAGAGTTAAGATTATATACTATATATACCCCAGTGGTGTAGAATGTCAAAAATCACTAGGTTTCATTTACCTGGTTAGTTTCATACTTTGTTTCATGGTACTCACATATCCAAAAAGTCCTTGTTGTACTTCTCAAAAGGTAGTTTGTATTCTAAATATACTGTGATATAAATGGGTATTTTGCATTTAATCATTTTAGTCAGCTTAGTTGAAATTATTTGTATCACAGCTCAGCTTACTGGAAGGAAAACTCAAAGTCCTGTAATACCATTTATTTTTCTGATTCAGTCTTTCTCTTTATGTTATTTAGCAAATGATCATCTTAAGTTCCAACTCAAGACTTCAAAGATAAATGCTTATTCTTGAAAATTTGTTATTTTGAAATTCTAAGTAAGTCTTACCATATTACTATAAATTCTTAAGCATCAAGTAAAGGAATTTTTTTTTTTTTTTTTTTTTAGTCCTTCACATAATAAAAACTTGCCATGTGGAAAAAACTATATATATTTAAAAATAGAAAGAATGAAATGTGGCCAGGTGTGGTGCCACATGCCTTTAATCCCAGTACTCGGGAGACAGAGGTAGGAGGATTGCTGTGAGTTTGAGGTCACCCTGAGATTACATAGTGAATTTCAGGTCACCCTGAACTAGATAGAGTGAGACCTTACCTCAGAAAAACCAAAAAAAAAAAAAAAAAAAAAAAAAAAAAAATGATATGTTATGTTTAGTCTTAGCAGCTCTCCCTGGGTTAAAGCAGCCCCCATGGGCCCAGTGTGGTGTGTGGGGCACCCTCAGGAGAGGGAAAACAGAGGCTTTGTCCTAGTTACCCCGACTGCCCCTCAGAGCTTGGTTCCAGCTTAATTCTCTGTTGGTCACTTGAAGTGTTTCTGGCCGGGGCTTCTGGGAGCACACTGGGGGTGTCTTCAGAGGCTCATGCTGTGCCAGGCTTGAGCAGTGCAATGCCCACATGGCCGCTGTTTTGGGACTGTGTCCTCAGGAATCTTGTAGGCCCTCCACTCTCTTCTCAGTGTGTGGCCAATGTTGCTGCGTGGCAGGTGTGTGGGTGCTGTGAAAGGACAACTTTCAGTGGGTTTCCCCATCTAGCATCTTCTAGCATATCTTTTGCCCCTGTATCTTTGACAAAGTATTTCAGAAGACCAGGTTGGTCTTCAGATTGGGATATTTGCTTACTTATTCAGTTATAAGGGGTTTTTGGTATATTGTAGTTCAAATAAGATCTTTTGGGTTTTCTCTCTCTCTCTCTGTATATGTAGTATGTGATGTGAGTGTATGAGGTGTGTTGGGCCCTGCCCGGTGTGAAGCCGAGTGGTTAGCCCAGCCAATCTTGGCCTATTCCCGGTAAGGCCTAGTCGAGCCTGAGTACCTGCCCTTGACTCAGCACCTAAGCTGAAACTGCCTCCACCCAGCTGCTGCTGACGTGATGAAATACTGTTGGCCCTTATACCTTTCTCTCATCCCCTCTTCCCACCCCCTTCCTCAAAGTATATTGGCCCTTATACCTTTCTCTCATCCCCTCTTCCCACCCCCTTCCTCAAAGTATATTGGCCCTTATACCTTTCTCTCATCCCCTCTTCCCGCCCCCTTCCTCAAAACACATAAATATCTCCCCTGACAATAAACGACGAGTTTCGCTTTAGACGTTTCTCCGCGACTCAATGTGGTTTTTCTCCCCGGTGTTTTAGTGGGGGGAGGGGTTTGAGTCGCCGACACCTGTCTTCTCGCTCAGCCTCAAGAGAGAAACGGCTGGCCCGGCTCTCTCTCTCTTTTGCTCTACCTGCCGGTGGTGAGGGAAAAAAGCCCCGACAGAGGTGTGTGATAGTATGGGTGCAGAGGACAGAGGAAGACCTCAGGTGACCTCCAACCTTATTTCCTTGAGATAGTTTCTTTCTTTTTAAAAATTATTAATTTATTATTTATTATTATTTGCGAGGAAAGAAAGGAAGAGAGGAGAGAGAGAAAGAGAGAGAGAGAACAGGCACACCAAGGTCTCTAGCCACTGCAAATAAACTCCAGACGCATGCACCACCTTGTTATGTGGCTTATGTGGGTCCTGGGGAATTGAACTGAGGTCTTTTGGCTTTGCAGGCAAATATCTTAACCACTAAGCCATCTCTCCAGCTCCCTAAATGTCTTAAATTTTTAAAAAATTTATTGGTGAGGAGAGAGAGAATGGGCATACCAGGGCTTCTTGCTGTTGCAAATGAACTCCAGATGCATGTGCCACCATGTGTGTGGATATTGGGGAATCAAACCCAGGTTGGCAGGCTTTGTAAGCAAACACCTTTAACCACTGAGCCATCACTCCAGCACTTCTTTTGTTTTTCAGACAAGGTCTTGCTTTGTAGCCTAGACTGGCCTTGTACTCAAAATCTATCTCAGCCACTCAAGTACTTGGCAACTGGAGTGAATTTCTTTAGGTGTTTTTTTTTTTTTTAATTGACAACTCTTTAATTGTAGACAATGTCTCATGGTACTTCCCTCCCTCTCCCCACTTTCCCCTTTGCAACTCCACTCTCCATCATATCCCCTCCCCCTCTCAATCAGTCTCTCTATTTGGATGTCATGATCTTTTCCTCCTATTATGATGGTCTTGTGTAGGTAGTGTCAGGCACTGTGAGGTTCATTTTGTGTCTGGAGGAGCACGTTGTAAGGAGTCCTACTCTTCCTTTGGCTCTTACATTCTTTCCCCCACCTCTTCCGCAATGGACCCTGAGCCTTGGAAGGTGGGCTTGAGTCTTTAGGTGTTCTATACAGTCATCTTGTCTTTGGGTCCAGCTTTTCACTGAGGTGTGTACACTGTTACAGTTGGTGTGGTTATTGATATGGTCAGAGTCAAGTCTGCCACCTGCTGTTTGTTTTCCATCATTTCCTGTTTTCTCTGCCTTTTTTTGGATTGAATATTTTTAAAAAAGATTTTATTTTTTATTTATTATTTATTAGAGACAGAGAGAGGGAAGGAGAGAAAGGGAGAGTGAGAATGGGCACACCAGGGCCTCTAGCCACTGCAAACGAACTCTAGGCGCATGCAACCCTTGTGCATCTGGCTTACGTGGGACCTGGAGAATCGTACTGGGATCCTTAGGCTTCACAGGCAAATGCCTTAACCGCTAAGCCATGTCTCCAGCCCTGGATTGAATATTTTTTCATAATCCAATTTTGTCTCATCTGTTTGATATTAATTTTTTTGCATTTTTAAAAAATATTTTATTTTATTTGAGAAAGAGGGAGAGGGAGAGAGAAAGAGAGAGAGAGAAAATATGGGCATGCCAGGGCCTTCAGCCACTACAAATGAGCTCTAGACTCATGTGCTACCTTGTGCATCTGGCTTACGTGGGTCCTGGGGAATCCAACCCAGGTCCTTTAGGTCTGTAGGCAAGTACCTTAACTGCTAAGCCATTTCTTCAGCTCTCTCTCTCTCTCTCTTTGGTTTTTTTTTTTTTTTTTTTGGTTTTTTGAGGTAGGGTTTCACTCTAGCTCAGGCTGATCTGGAATTCACTATGTAGTCTCAGGGTGGCCTCGAACTCACGGTGATCCTCCTACCTCTGCCTCCTGAGTGCTGGGATTAAAGGGGTGTGCCACCACAACTGGCTCCTCTTTTTTGTTTTATTTTATAATTTTTTAAAATTATTATTTATTTATTTTTGGAGAGAGAGACAGAGAGGGAGAGGGAGACAGAGATGGGCCCGCCAGCAGTCTCTCAGCTGCTGTGAACGAAATCCAGATGCGTGTGCCCCCTTGTGGGCAAGTGCGGCATTGCACCCTTGTGTCACTTTGCATCTGGCTAAAAGTGGGACCTGGAGATTGGAACCGCTGGACATTGGAACCAGCGTTCTTAGGCTTAGCAGGCAGGCGCCTTAGCCGCTAAGCCATCTCTCCAGTCCTCTTTTTTGTTTTTTAAATTTAGTTAATTAATTTTTTTTTTTTTTTTGGCTTTTCAAGGTAGAGTTTTACTCTAGCCCAGGCTGACCTGGAATTCACTATGTAGCCTCAAGCTGGCCTCAAATTCACAGCGATCCTCCTACCTCTGCCTCCCAATTGCTGGGATTAAGGGTGTGTGCCATCACACCTGGCTTATTCAATTAATTTTTTTTAGTTAATTAAAAACATTTTATTAGGGAAATAACATGGGATATTGTCTACAATTAAAGAAGTTGTCAATAAAAAATAAAATAAAATACATTTTATTTATTTGTGAGGAAAGAAAGAGAGAGAGAGAGAGAAAATGAATGGGTATGCTAGGGCCTCTAGCGGCCCTAGTGGCTGCAACTGAACTCCAGATGCATGTGCCACTTTGTACATCTGGCTTTACATGGGTACTGGGGAATTGAACCTGGGTCCTAGGCTTTGCAGGGAAGTGCCTTAACTGCTGTGCCATCTCTCCAGCCATATTTACTTATTTATTTGTTTATTTTAACATTTAGTGTGTGTGTGTAGAGGTCAGAGGACAACTTTCAGGATGGCCCTCCCCAGCTCGCCTCATGAGTGGCAGGGCCTCTGTCTGGATTTCCCTCTGCTGGTGCTCCTTGCTGTGCTCTTGGCTTGCTTCTGGGAAATTCTGTCTCCACCTCCTGCCTCACTGTCAGCATGCCAGGAGTATAGAAGCCCACCATGGCTTCTGGCCTTTAAAAAAATATATTTTTTAAAAGATTTTATTTATATATATTTATTTATTAGAGACAGAGGAGGGGGAGAGAGTGAGAGAGTGAGAATGGACACACCAGGGCCTCTAGCCACTGCAAACAAACTCCAGACGCATGCGCCACCATGTGCATGTGGCTTACGTGGGACCTGGAGAATCGAACACCTTAACAGCTAAGTCATCTCTCCATCCCCCTCTTTTTTTTTTTTTTTTTTTTTGAGGTAGGGTTTCTCTCTAACCCACACTGATCTGGAATTCACTATGTAATCTCAGGCTGGCCTTGAACTCAACAGCAGTGATCTTCCTACATCTGCTTCTAGAATGCTGGGATCAAAGTCGTGCTGTACTATATCAGGCTGCTTCTGACTTTTTAAAAAAATTAATATATATTTTTATACTTTATTTTTATTTATGAGAGAGAGAGAGAGAGAGTGAGAATGGGCACACTAGGGCCTCCAGCCACTGCAAACGAACTCCAGATGCATGTCACCATGTGCATCTGGCTTATGTGGGTTATTGACCTCAGCTACATTGTTGTTTTCTGTTTAATCAACCATTAGTGGTTACAGTGCCTGCCTCCATCATCATGGGTTCCATCCCCAACACTGCAAAAATAACTTTGAGGTCTGGAGAGATGGCTTAGCAGTTAAGGCACTTGCCTACAAAGCCCAAGAACCCAGGTTTGATTCCCCAGTGCCCACCTAAGCCAGATGCACAAGGTGGCATATATGTCTGGAGGTTGTTTGCAGTGGCTAGAGGCCCTGACACACCCATTCTCTCCTTCCCTTCCTCTTTCTCTCTCTTTAATAAATAAGTAATAAATAAATAAATAAATAAATAATTTTGAGCCAGGTGTGGTGGCATATACCTTTAATCCCAGCACTCTAGGGGCTGAGGTAGGAGGATTGCCATGAGTTTGAGGCCACCCTGAGACTACACAGTGAATTCCAGGTCAGCCTGGGCTAGAGTGAGACCATATACCTCGAAAAACAAACAAACAAAAAACAAAAAACAAAAAACAAAAAAACCACCAAAAAAACAAACAACACTGACGCATTCTACATAGTCATGTGTACAATTCCCTTCAGGTGCGTCAGGTCCTCTGGGTGGATCCTGTTTCCTTTTCCTTGTGCCTGAAGGTCTTTGATTAATATTCTGGCTAACATCCAGTGCCTGTGAGGTTTAATTCTATTACCAACTTGACTAGGTCAAGAATCGAACGAAAGATATTTCTCTTGGGTGGGTCTGTGAGGTGTTTCCAAGAAGGGTTGATGGAGTAAAAAAGACTTTCTGGGGTTGGAGAGATGGCTTAGTGGTTAAGGCACTTGCCTACAAAGCTAAAGGACCCAGGTTCGATTCCCCACTGCCCACGTAAAGCCAGATGCCCAAGGTGGCACTTGCATCTAGAGTTTGTTTGCAGTGGCTGGAAGCCTTGGCGTGCCCATTCTCTATCTGCCTATCTCTTTCTTTATCTAATAAATTAAAATAAAAAAAGACCTTCCCCAGAGTGTGCAGCCCTGCTGGTTGGTGGTGGATTATACATAAAGAACCTCTAAGAGGAGGGGTTACCAGACAAACAAATAGAGGGAAAGAAATAGAGGGAGGATGGTGGTGGGGTGTTCAGAGAAAGGGAGGGTGGGGAGAGGAGCTATACAAAACCAAAGACTAGAGCAGTCAGCACAATAGGAACCTTCCTCCTGGAAACTGGCATATAGCTACAACCTCCAATTAAGGGGGTGGACGGACCAGACTGTAATACCCAGTGGAAGGTAGAGAAAGCTTAATCCTCAAACCATGGGCTCTGGCTTGTGGATCCCAAGGCCAGATCTGGGTTAACGCCCACAGTGAGCAGTTGGCCAGAATGATCTGTGTGATTTCCAAAAATGATACAGGCCTTTCCTAAGCACTTGGTTTATCAGACAGAGCTAAAAGGTAAGTTCCCTGTTGCTGAAGTAACCACAGGCTGCTATCTCAGAACACTGAGAGACAACGTAGGAACTGAGAGGACAGCCAGTCCTCACCTGGCAAACCCTCACGGAACTGGAAAGTGCTGCGGGAACTACTGGGTAGTAATGGTCACCAACAGCCTGAGTAAGCAGGAGACCCTGCAGATTGTGCAATCCATCACCTAGACAAGAAATACACACTTGAGCAACGGTGGCATACAGCTTTTGTGGGTAACTAATTGCCCTCCGATTGCACATGAGGCCCACTCACTGGGAGAGAACTAAACTGACACTGGGAACCGAGTCAGCATCCCATGGTCAGGAAAATCACACTACCCAGAGAGAAGCCACCAGTGTCTCCTGACATGTTGGTAGCCCCATCACAATGTCTCTCCAGCTCCTATGCATAGCCCCTTTAATCAAAGCTGCTTTCACCCTTCGAGGGAGAATCTGTTTGGTTTTATGAATGGCAGAGAATCCTGGGGAGATCCAGCAGTATAAGAAGACAGTCGAATGCACGCAACAAGATGTGCTACCTCCACCACTTTAACCAGGGCCCAGAGCAATTGTGGAGGAAGCAGTGACAGGGTACTGCTCCCATTATTAGCCCGACATCCACACCCAGGAAAATAGCAACAAACACTGTGGTGACCCGAAATACATCATAACAGAAATGCAGAGGCTACAGAGAAGTCATCATGAATCCATAACACATAAATCAAGGCTCAGGGACTGTTGCAGAAGGGGGTGGGTAGATTGTCAGAGCCACAAGGTAGAAACACCCTGAGGCACAACCCCTCTGCCCCAGACAGAGGCACTAGTTACCCCACCGTGAATAGCAATAACCCTACTGAGGCTGGCCTACAGGAAAATGGGGACGAGGGTGGGGGTGGGGAGAGGGGTCATACTGCAACCTATGTAAAAATATTAATTAATTAATAAAAAGAAAAAAAGGGGCTGGAGAGATGGTTAAGGCGTCTGCCTGCTAAGCCTAAGAACTCCCATTCCATTCTCCAGGTCCCACGTTTAGCCAGACACAAAAAGTGATGTAAGGGTGCAATGCTGCACTCTCCCACAAGGGGGCGCATGTGTCTGGAGTTCGTTCATATTGGCTGAGAGGCCGCTGGGGCGCTCATTCTCTCTCTCTCAAAAAAGAAAAAGAAAAAGAAAAAAAGCTCTAAGAGAATACAGTGTCTTTTGCCTGGCTGCCCTTGCTACTTGCTGGTGAGTTGATGCCATTCTGTCGCTGCCATTTCTCACAGATGCTGGAATCCAGTTTCACCAGCCTTCCAATGTGGACTGAAGAGTAGCAGCTCTCCAGGAGTCCCCGGGCCTTTAGTGCCAGATCGGGACTGCTGAGCTCTCCAGCCTTGTGGCCTGAGCAGCTACTGTAGCTCTCCAGCCTGCAGACAGCTGTTGTCGGACTACCCAGCCCATGTCCTTAAGCCAATCTCATAAAGCCCTTTGCAATGTGTATTCTCCATTGGTTCTGTTCCTCTAGTTCCCACAGTGGTATGTCTGAAAATGTCCACACTGTTTGTGGTATTGAATGGCATTTTCTGGTGTGATAATTTCTTTTTCTTTGTTCACCACAAAGGTGTAGTAGTTCTGATACTCTCTGCATTCTCTCTCACATGTATAATTTCTGACCAAAAAAAAAAAAAAATATCAGCTGCTATTTTTTAAAGATTTTAATTTAATTTATTTTATTTTATTTATTAGAGAAGCCTTCTGTAGTGGTCTGTGCAGCTTTGCCTGCCAGACTGCTGGTGAGTTGATGCCATTCTGTCTGCCATTCTCACAGATGCTGGAATCACCCAGTTTCAATGTGGACTAGAGTGCAGAGAGCTGGTTTGTCCCAGCCTTTTGCAATGTCACTGAAGCTGAGCTCTCCAGGAGTCCCCGGCCTTTAGTGCCAGATCGGGACTTGAGCTGGCCTGAGCAGCTACTGTAGCTCTCCAGCCTGCAGACAGCTGTTGTCGGACTACCCAGCCCATGTCCTTAAGCCAATCTCATAAAGCCCTTTGCAATGTGTATTCACTCCATTGGTTCTGTTCCTCTAGAGAACAGAGTGCCCACAGTGGTATGTCTGAAAATGTCCACACTGTTTGTGGTATTGAATGGCATTTTCCTGGTGTGATAATTTCTTTTTCTTTGTTCACCACAAAAGGTGTAGTTCTGATACTCTCTGCATTCTTCTCACATGTATAATTTCTGACCAAAAAAAAAAAAAATCAGCTGCTATTTTTTAAAGATTTTAATTTATTTTATTTTATTTTATTTATTAGAGACAGAGAGAGGGAAAGAGAGAGGGAGAGAGAGAATGGTGCGCCAGGTCCTCTGGCCACTGCAAACAAACTCCAGATGCGTGTGTCCCCTTGTGCATCTGGCTTATGTGGGACCTGGAGAATCGAACTGGGGTCCTTAGGATTTGCAGGCATGCACCTTAACTGCTAAGCCATCTCTCCAGCCCCTCAGCTGCTATTTTAAAAAACATTTTATTTATTTATTTTATTTGAGAGAGAGAGTGAGAGAAAGGCAGAGAGAGAAAAAGAGAGAAAGAAAGAGTGCTCCAAGGCCTTTAGCTACTGCTCATGAACTCCAGATGCATGTACCACCTTGCACATCTGGCTTTACATGGGTACTGGGGAAGGCTTTGCAGGCAAGCTCCTTAACTACTCAGCCATCTCTCTAGCCATTTAAAAAAAAAATTATTTCTAGGATTTTTAAAACAAATTATGGACACATGTGCCACCATGTGCTTCTGGCTTAGAGAGAGAGAGGGAGAATGGATATTCCAAGACCAGGCTTTGTAGTTATTTATTTATAAGAGAAAAGAGAAAGAGAGAGAGAGGAACTAGATGCATGCACTTTTGCTGGCTTTAAACAAACTCTGGACCTTTAACTACTGAGCCATCTCCCTAGCTCTAATTACTTTTCTTGTTGCTGACCAAGTTTCCTGACACCAAGCAACTTCAGGGGCTAGGACCATGATGCCCAGAATCCACAGGAAAATACTGGGCATAGGGAGGTGGGAGACAGAAGGATTCCTGGAGCCACTTAGTTGGTGAGCTCCAGGCCAAAGAGAGAACTTATAGGTTCTGAGGATTCCAAGTCCCTTTTGTCTGGTATTATCTCTAGGGTTTTACTGTAGGCAAGTGCCAGAACTGAGAGAGAGGATCTTTCCAACCAACTGATAGCCAGCAAACAGGACTCCAGATGCATTGCACCATTTCTGATTCAAGACTTCCTGGCCAAACAAGTTGTCACTGTAACTAGGTATTTTTCTTTGTAGTTATTTATTTATAAGAGAAGAAAGAGAAAGAGAAGAGAGCAACTTTTGATAATTGCATTTATGTCTGGCTCTGGCTTTATGTGGGTACTGGGAATTGAACCCCAATTATTGGCTTTGCAAACAAGCACCTTTAACTGCTGAGCCATCTCCTTTTAATGTTGCTTTTCTTGTTGACATGTGCTTCTGGCTTATATGGGTTCTGGGGAGTCGAGTCTGGATCCGTAGGGTCTGTAGGCAAGTGCCTTAACTGAGCCATCTTTCCAACCCAACTGCTGTTTTTATAGGTATTCTATGTAGCTAGGGCAACTGATTCCAAGACTTCCTTTTTGTCACTGTATTAGGTATTTTTCTTTGTAGTTATTTATTTATAAGAGAGAAAGAGAAAGAGAGAGAGAGAGAACTCCAGATGCATGCACCATTTTTTGTGTCTGGCTTTATGTGGGTACTGGGGAATTGAACCCCAATTAATTGGCTTTGCAAACAAGCACCTTTAACTGCTGAGCCATCTCCCTAGCTCTAATTACTTTTCTTGTTGCTTTGACCAAGTTCCTGACATGAAGCAACTTGAGGGGCTAGGGAGATAGCTCAGTTGGTAAAGTGCTTGCCTCCAAGCACGCGGACCACAGTTTGATGCCCGTGAGAATCCACAGGAAAATACTGGGCATAGGGAGGTGGGAGACAGAAGGATCCCTGGAGCTCACTAAGCAGCCAGCCTAGCCTAGTTGGTGAGCTCCAGGCCAAAGAGAGAACTTGTCTCCAAAACCAGATGGACAGTGTTCCTAACAAACAACACCTGAGGATGTCTCCTGGTACCCATATGTAAATGCACACACATGCACCCTTACACACATGAACACATGTGCACACTTATACACACAGTATTAAAAAGAAAAAAAAACAAGCAACTCAAGGAGGAAAGGTTTATTTTGCCTCACATTTTAAAAAACATTTTTAAATTTTTATTTATTTATTTGAGAGTGACAGAGAGAGAGAGAGATAGAGAGAGAGAGAGAGAGAGAATGGGCGCACAAGGGCCTCCAGCCACTGCAAACGAACTCCAGATGCATGTGCCACCATGTGCATCTGGCTTACGTGGGTCCTGGGGAATCAAGCCTCGAACAGGAGTCCTTGGTCTTCACAGGCAAGCGCTTAACCACTAAGCAATCCCCAGCCCCTGGCTCATATTTTTTAAAAATGTTTTTATTGACAACGTCCATAAATAAAGACAATCAATATACCATGATCACAATCCCCTCCCTCTACCTTCCCTTGTCCCCTCCCAAATCCCCCCTCCATTGAATCCCTTCTTTCCAACTAGTCTCTCTTCTATTTTAATGTCATCATTTTTTTTCTCCTATTATGCAGGTTGTGTGTAGTAGCATCAGCCTCTGCGAGGTCGTGGATATCAAGGCCACTTTGTGTCTGGAAGACAGCACTGTAAGCACTCCTCCCCTTCCTTTGGCTCTTCCATTCTTTCCACCACCTCTTCTGCAATGGACCCTGAGCCTTGGAGGTGTGGTAGAGATGTCCCACTTTCTACTGTCACTTCTTCTCAACACTTTGACCATTTGTCAGTCACCCCTGTGGTCACCACCATCTGAAAAGAGAAGCTTCTCTAACCAAAAGTGAGAGTAGCATTAATATGTGGGCATAAACACAAGTGCTGAGAGGGCAGTTTGGTGAGCCCAAATATTCCTTTAGTCAGACAACAGTAGGTTCCCTCTTAGGGCTCATAACCTTCTCAGCCATAGGCTTTGACTAGATTTTCAGTACCAGGCATGAATTCCCTCCCGTGGAGCAGGCCTCAAATCTGATCAGAGAGCAATTGGTTTCCTCCAAAACAGACATGCCACCACTGTACCAGTTGGTACATTTTGCATGGCTGGCCAGCTATAAAGCTGGCAGAGGCCACTTCTGGTTAACACCATTGATGACTTTTCTCTTCCCGAAGGCTGTGTGCTACATTACTCTTTTCAGCATCCTGACATCTAGTGAAAAGGGAGGAGGTTTCCAATTTTTTCTCTCTTTTGTTTTGTTTTCTTTTCTTTTCCTTTCCCTTCTTCTTTCTCTCTTTCTTTCTTTCTTTCTTTCTTTCTTTCTTTCTTTCTTTCTCTCTCTCTCTCTTTCTCTCTTTCTCTCCCTTTCTTTCTTTCTTTCTTTCTTTCTTTCTTTCTTTCTTTCTTTCTTTCTTTCTTTCTTTCTTTCTTTTCAGGTAGGGTCCTACTCTAGCCCAGTCTAACCTGGAATTCACTATATAATCCCAGGCTGGCCTTGAACTCACAGTGATTTTATTTCTGCCACCCAAGTGCTGGAATTAAATGTGTGTGCCACCATGCTTAGCCACATCTGAATTTTTAAAAATTAATTAATTAATTAATTTATTAGAGAGAGGGAGAGAGAGAGTGTGTGAGAATGGGTGTGCCAGGGCCTCTAGCCACTGCAAGCGAACTCCAGACACATGCGCCACCATGTGCATCTGGCTTATGTGGGACCTAGAGAATCAAACCGGTGTCCTAAGGCTTTGCAGGCATGCGCCTTAACCGCTAAGCCATCTCTCCAGCCCACATCTTAATTTTTTTTTTTTTTTTTTTGGAGAGAGAGAGAGAGAGAGAGAGAGAATGGGTGTGTCAGCAGCCTCTCAGGTGCTGTGAATGAACTCTAGATGCATGCGCCCCCTTGTGGGCAAGTGTGGCATTGCGCCCTTGCATCACTTTATGTCTGGCTAAACATGGGACCTGGAGAATTGGGCATTCTTTAGGCTTAGGGGGCAGGCGCCTTAACCCTTAAGCCATATCTCCAGCCCCACATCTTAAATTTTGATTAACCTTCTTCTCACCCTTCTTCTAACCCCACTTAGCCCACCCTGATATTCTGTTCCTCTACTTACCTATCTACTCTACCTTCCCTTAGGCCCTCCCCTGTCGTCCCTCCCTCATAGCCCCTTTCCAGCTCCTGCTCTCTACTGATGACTTTTATTTGAACTCTCATACAAATCCAAACATTTGAAGCCAGGATCAACATATGAGAGAGAACATGTGACTCTCTGTGGCTTGCAGTTTTATGGGACTGTCTGTTCTGATTTGAAAGTAGAATGTCCCCCATACAGTAACCTTCTCATTGATGAAACAAAACACCTGATCAAAAGCAGCTGATGGGTCACCTGCATGTGACACACCTCCTCTAGCAAGGCTCCACCTCCTAAAGGCTGAGATTGAGTCTGAACCTTAATCACAAACACATGAGGCTTTCAGAGACATTTTACATCCAATCCACCACAGCTTGTGCGTTTGAACCCTTGGTTCCCAGCTGGGAGTGCTATTGGGGAAGGTTGTGGGACTTTTAGGAGGTGGAGCTTTGCTGGAGGAAGTGAGTTTTTAAATTTTATTTTAGAAAGAGCAAGAGAGAGAGACAGAGGGAGAGAGAAAGAAAGAGAATAGGCACTCCAGGGCCTCAACCACTGCAATTGAACTCCAGACACTTGCGCCACCTAGTGGGCATGTGCAACCTTGCACTTGCCTCACCTTTGTGTGTCTGGCTTATGTGGGATTGGGAGAGTTGAGCATGAGTCCTTAGGCTTCTCAGGCAAGCACCTTAACTGCTAAGCCATCTCTCCAGCCCAGAAGTGAGTTTTTTTAAAATATATATTTATTTATTTGAGAGAGATACAGAAATAGGCAGAGAGAGAGAGAGAGAGAGAGAGAGAGAGAGAGAGAGGGAGGGAGGGAATGGGAGTGCCAGGGCCTCCAGCCACTGCAAACAAACTCCAGATGCATGAGCCCCCTTGTGCATCTGGCTTACGTGGGTCCTGGGAGTTGAATCTGGGTCCTTTGGCTTTGCAGGCAAGTGCCTTAACCGCTAAGCCATCTCTCCAGCCCCGGAAGCGAGTTTTATAACTCATCCCCACTTCCTGTGCACCCTTTCCACCCTGACTGTGGAGACAATATGAGTAGATGCCTCTTGCTCTACAGCCATACCTTCTCCACCTTACTAGAATACACCTTGAACCAGAAATAAACCTTTTTCTTCCTTAAGCTGCTTCTTGTCAGATATTTGGTCAGAGCAGTGAGTACAGTCTGTCATGGTGAGGGAGATACAGCAGTGACAATATGAAACAGTCACGTTACACCTGAAGTCGGGAAGGAGAGGTTGAACTGGAAGGGGATCCAGGCTAAGAAATGTCAAGCCACACCCCAAATGACCTACTCTTCCAGCAAGGCTCCACCTCCTAACGTGTCCACTTGTTGAAACAGTGCCACCAGCTGGGGACCAAATGTTCACACACACAAGCCAGTGGGGGACATTTCCCATTCAAACCACAGCACTCTGGTTTTGGGCATCTTGAGTGTGTGATTGGTGTGGTACTGTGTTTCTTTGCAATGTCTGTTCTCAAGGGGCACTGAGCTACTTATACCAGTGGGTCTTGTTTCCACCAAATGAGGATAAATCTTGGCTATTGTGTCTCCCACTCCTTGGGCCCTCGCTCTTCCTTTATGTCTTCCACCTGTGCATGTCTTAGGTCGCTGGGGGTTGTCCCACTTGGTGTTGCTAAGCAACTTACTTTTTGGATTCCTCTGTCCTCTGTGTTTTATTTGGTTATCTTCCAACTCCTTGCTCCTTCTTCTCAGCATCTCATCTGCTATTTGTCCCATTAGGGTGATTTTCATTTGGGTATGGCCATTTTCATCTCTAGAACTTTTATCTTTTATTAAAGAAAAAAGATACAAGCTGGGTGTAGCGGTGCACACCTTTAATCCCAGCACTCGGGAGGCAGAGGTAGGAGGATCACCATGAGTTTGAGGCCACCCTGAGACTCCATAGTGAGTTCCAGGTCAGCCTGGGCTAGAGTAAAACCCTACTTCAAAAAACCAAAAAAAAAAAAAAAAAAAAAAAAAAAAAAGATACAAATCCTCCACTTTTCTACTTAGTAGCTATTGCTGTTTGCTCCTGCTGAATGCAGGTAAAATGACGTCCTTGCTGCTGATTCTGCCTCTGGGCTGGTGTTACAAACGATTTTCCTCCTGATTAGAAGTTGAATCCTGTTTGTTTTTTTTTTTTTTCTTTCTTTCCTGCCAGACAGCATGAACTTGGCCAAGGTGGAGGCTGTGTATTTTTGGATGTCTATAAATACTTTGTAGCTTTGCTCTGGGGAACAGTAAAACAACAATTTCGTGTTTCTGGGTCTTTTGTGATTTGCTTTTTTTTTTTTTTTTTTTTTTTTGTGGTTTGACTGGGGCTGTGCTCAGCCTATCAAATTATCTCTTACTGTCAAGATGAGGACCGGCGGGTAGCCCACCTATGGCCCTGTTAACCATGGATTATCAGGTTCCCAGGGCTGCAGGTGACATGGTGCCCACGGGGGAGGGTCCTAGCTGCTGTCTACTCCATGCTGTTTGGGCAGATTCTTCTAGCCTCAGATGGTCTCCTCCAGGGCACGTACCAGGCAGGTCTTTGCAGTTCACTCCAGGGAACAAATAGTCAGTTTGGCTTTATTGTCACAAAATACCTGAGATTATCGACTTGAAAAGAGGAGAATTCACTTGGGCTGATGGTTTTGGAGGTTAGACTGGTTGGGACCTGGTGCTTTTGGCCTGTGGTTGAGCCAGGATATCATGGCTCATTGAAGAGGGCCCAGCTGGCTGTGGACTCAGCACATGAGCCTGCCTGTTGCCTGTAGACAACAGTCTCTGGTGCTCACGTGGCCTCTGTGGACCATTCTCATGGGAGAGACTTCCCACCAGCCTCCCCGTGTGCCTGCGATGCAAAAGGTGCCCGCATGGCCTGGGCCCAGGCTCTGCTCTAGGGCCTCTTGGGATCGCACAACCTTGAGGATGCAGCGAGTTTCCTAGTTACAACGTGACAATTGACATTTCTGGCTACTCACTGGCTCTGGCCCTTCATAGGTGAAGAAACCACTGAGGCCAGCATGCGTCCTGGCACTGCATCCCGCCCAGCACTGCTAACTGTACCAGATGTCCCTAGACCCTCTCGCTGTATTGGATTTCATCTGCTGGTGGAAAAGGCCACATTTGCTTCTTTAAAGCTTGTGCATGTGGCCGCAGGTGGATGCTTCGGGGCCATGGGACCTCCTGGGGAGGGGGTTCACCCTTGACTGGCCACAGAGATGAGCGTCCCATGACTTATTCCTGCAGGAAGATGGGGACGGTAGGGCTCTTTCTGAACAGCAAGAGAGGACTGTCCACAGGAGGTCTGTCTTGAGTGAGGAAGCATCAGACCCTGGATATCTCATTTCACTGCTAGGAGCACTGTGTAGCTGGACTCCAGGCAGGATCTGGGCCTGCTCCATCTTCTTGGGCCCATGTAACCCGGTGTTCTGGTAGCCTCTGTCCCAGAGGTCAGTGACCAATGTGGCTGCTCTAGTCCTTGGCAGAAAGAAGCCATCGGGCATAGCCTGTGGGGAGATCTCAGAGGCTCTGAGGGGGAGCGCTGGCTCAGAGATGGGGAGGGCAACGATGCAGGTCTCTGAGATTTCTGAAGACCTTCCCTCTCAGGGACCCAGCTTCCCTGGACAAGGTCACAGGTGGGCCAGGCAGGGAGGGTCCAGGTCCATGTGAGTGAAGCCCTGGGTGGACTGAAGCCCTGGGGATAGCCCCACCTCTGTGGGTCCTCGCTGTTCCCGGGGGTCTTTGGCCACTGATGTCCTGGGCGCAGGAGGAGCTGAGGGGAATCAGGGTCTTGGAGCGGGTGAGTGCAATGGACAATGAACCACCCAGAAGGCCGTCTGATGGATAGCACGCTGTCATTTATTCAAAAGAATAGTGGGTTTATAAACACTTGAGAAAGGTTGAGAAGGCACATACAGACTATAAAATGATTGGATACATAGGTTTATGGGTTGCTATCTAATTGGCTGGTGTTGGAAGGCAGTTGTTTCGAGGGAGAAGCTGCAAGGGAGATAACAGAAGGGGCAGGAAAAGCTATGTGACTTCAGCCACATATTGCATGTCTACAGCTGCAGGGAGACTGTTTATAAGGGTCTCTTGGCAGCCAGCCACAGGGTCAGGAACTTTCAGGGGAGGGGAGCAAAGCCTGACTATGGAATGGTCAGGTGCTTTTGGGATAAGGGGGTTGGGCCCGCCGGTTCTGCCCACTCTGGGCGAAGATAGGGCACACTACAACCTTGAGAGCAGGGAGGGCAAGGCTCCATCGCTAGAGTGGGTTCCCGACGATAAGGCCAGCTGCAACCCCCACAGCCCAAGGTTCCCGGCCATGTCTAACAGCCCAGGCCAGCTTCCTCACAGCTCCAGCCCGTGTTTAGCAATGCCCAACACACCTCTATGTGATCCTGGGAGCACCAGGGTCCCTGTGTGTGGGGCTATCTGGAAGCTTCCTGCTGTCCAATTAGGCTTGCTGCAAGTACAGACAGCGACAGTTCCCATGTACACGAGGAAACTGAGGCACAGAGAGGTGGCGCTCAAGGTCATAGAGGGATGAAGTGGAGGAGCCAAGGTCCTTGGGTTTAGTGAGACACATCTGAAGTTTAGAAAAACATAGGTGGGATTGGGCAAGGTGGAATGACCTCTGACCTCTGCGGTCCCAGAGAATGTGAGGTTGTATGCTTCTCCAGAGGGCCTGGCAGCAAGAGGGCATGGATAAGGGGACAGTACCTGAGGGGCTTGCTGTCCCTGCATCCGCTGCAGGAGGACCTCAGAGGGGCCCATAGTCATAGAGCCATTCCCATACTTGTGAATATGAGAGCCCACACACTCTTGTGCAACTTGCTCACTCATATTCTGGGACACATACACATACATATACCAACCACTTATCTCTGCATGGCTCTGTACCTCAGTTTCCTCATTTATACTGGATTGTTGCTGTCTGTACTTGCAGTAAGCCCATACTGGACAGCAGGAAACTTCTAGACAGCCTCTCACACAAGGGCCTTGGTACTCCCGGGCTTACATAGAGGTGGGGCTATCCCCTGGGCTTCAGCCCACTTTGACTCTGTCACATGTACATGCATGCACACAGGAACACACACACACACACACACACACACACAAACTCTGTCACATGTACATGCATGCACACATGAACATACACACACACTTTCTTTTTCTCTTTTCTTAATATTTTATTTTTATTTATTTATGAGAGAGAGAGAGAGAGAGGGAGGGAGAGAGAATGGCCACATCAGGGTCTCTAGCCACTGCAAATATACTCCAGACACATTTGCCACCATGTGCATCTGGCTTTCATGGGTTCTGGGGAATCGAACCTGGGTCCTTAAGCTTTGCAGGCAAGTGTCTTAACCATTGAGCCATCTCTCCAACCCATACACACTTTCTTTAGCTGTCAAGTTATGCTATGGTTTACATTTAAAATGTCTCTAACAGGCTCCTGTGTCGAATACCCAGGTGGTGGTGCTTTTTGGAAGGTACTGGAAATTTCTAGAGGTGGGGTCTTGGTAGAGGAAGTAGGTCATGGGGTGGGAAGGCGTGCATTTAAAGGTTATACTTGGGCTGTGGTTCTCTTCCTTTCTCTCCCCTTGGGTGCCACGAAGGCAATAACCTCCCCCACCACATACTCATGCCACTATCCCAAGATCATGGGGCCAAATGACCATGGACTGAACCCTCTGAAATGGTGAGCCAAAATGAATGGTCTCTCCTTTAAGTTGGTTATGTCAGGCATTTTGTCACAAGTTGCACAGGAGTGTGTGAGCTCTTGTACTCACAAGTATGGGAATGGTTCTGACTATGACAACTGCCCCCTCTGAGGTTCTCCTGCACTGGACACAGGGACAGCAAGCCCTCTAGGTAGAAAAAAACCAATAAAGGGCTGGAGAGATGGCTTAGTGGTTAAGGCATTTGTTTGCAAAGCCTAATGACTCAGGTTCAATTCCTTAGTAACCACAAAAGCCAGATGCACAAAGTGGCACATGTGCCTGGAGTTCATTTGCAATGGCTAGAGGCCATGGCATGCCTGTTCTCTCTCATCTGCCTCTTTCTCCAATAAATAAATAAATAAATAAATTTATTTGAGAGAGAGAAAGAGGCAGAGAGAGAGTATGGGTGTGCCAGGGCCTTCAGATGCTGCAAATGAACTCCAGCTATGTGCACCCCCTTGTGTGCATGTGTGACATTGTGTGCTTGTGTCACTGTGCATCTGGCCTGTGTGGGACCTGGAGATTCAAACATGAGTTCTTAGGCTTCACAGGCAAGCATCTTAACCATTAAGCTACCTCTCCAGCCCACATATTTTTTTTAGAGATTTATTTATTTATTGTATTTAGAGAGAGAGAAAGAATTGGTGCACCAGGGCCTTAGCCACTACAATCGAGCTCCAGACACTTGTGCCACCTAGTGGGCATGTGTGATCCTATGATTGCCTCGCCTTTGTGCATCTGGCTTATGTGAGATCTGGAGAGTTGAACATGTGTCCTTAGGCTTTGCAGGCAAGAGCCTTAACCGTTAAGCCATCTCTCCAGCCCCAACATATATATATATATATATATATATATATATATATATATATTTTTTTTTTTTTTTGTTTGTTTGTTTGTTTTTCTAGGTAGGGTCTCACTTTGGCCCAGGCTGACCTGGAATTAACTATGTAGTCTCAGGGTGGCCTTGAACTCACAGCACTCCTTCTACCACTGCCTCCCAAGTGCTGGGATTAAAGGCGTGCGCCACCATGCCCAGCTGTAAAATATATATTTTTAAAGAAGAAAACACTAACACAGGGGACTGTGGTGATGGCTCAGCAGTTAAAGCCACTTGCTTGCAAAGCCTGCCATTCCTGATTCAATTACCTAGTACCCATGTAAAAGACAGATGCACAATGTGGTGCATGTGTCTGGAGTTTGTTTGCAGTGGCAAGAAGCCCTCATGTGCCCATACCCTGTCCTTCTCTCTCAAATAAGTAAGTAAAAATATTTATTTTATTTGGTGTTTTCAAGGTAGGGTCTCACTGTAGTCCAGGCTAATCTGGAACTCACTCTGTAGTCCCAGGTTGGCCTTGAACTCATTGTGATCCTCTTACCACTGCCTCCCAAATTCTGGGATTAAAGGTGTGTGCCACCATGCCTGGTCCATATATATATACATATATTTTATTTTTTGAGGTAGAGTCTCACTCTAGCTCAGGCTGACCTGGAATTCACTATGTAGTCTCAGGGTAGCCTTGAACTCACAGTGATCCTCCTGACTCTGCCTCCTGAGTGCTGGGATTAAAGGTGTATACTACCATGCTCAGAAAGAAATATATATATATTTTTGTAAAAAAGTAATGACTTCTTACAATGCAATTGTCCAGACAGAAATTGGCCACGATATCCATGACCTTGCAGTGCCTAGCACTACCTTTGCAAGACCCTCATAATAGGAGAAAAAGATGATGACATCAAATTAAAAGAGAAACTAATGGAGAGGGGGAGGGGATTTGATGGAAAATGGAGTTCTAAAGGGGAATGGGGGGAGGGGAGGGAACTATCATGGTATATTGTCTGTAAGTATAGAAGTTGTCAATAAAAATTTTAAAAAAATTTTTAAAAAAAGTAATACACAATATAATGTCCTTAAACTGGACTGTTGAGATCTTATGCCTAAAGTTCTATGAGTTCCCACATGCCCACACATCTGTGTCCCCCTCTCCTGTCAAGCCATACCCAGCCTGCCCCCACTATTCAGATTTCTATCACCTGACTAGAGTCTGTTCTAGAATGTCCCACAGATGGAGCCCAATATGCCCGGAGATGACTGAGATCCCTAAGGCAGGACTTCTCTCAGCCCCGTGGCTCAGTCCTCCTCTTGTACACAGTGTGGGTACCAGGTGCCACCTGCTGGAAGATGAAGGCATCTTGTCTTACTCTGGAATCTTCCATGAACCTAATACCACGGGGTCTTTGGGGTTGGCTGGAACTGACCTGCCTTCAGCAAGAAACCTTGGCTTGAGAGAGTGAAGGTCTGAGCTGAGTGAGGAGACATGGGGGCACCCTCCCTGCTCAGTGTTGGTTTTTGTCTTGTCTGCCTTGCTGGAGCTGAACATCATGATCTCCAGGGACTGACTCTCTGGGGTTCTAGAGGGGAGGGGTGCCCAGGTCACTTGACCCAGGGGTCTCTAGGTCTCCAAGTTCTTTGTTGTACTGAACCCTCTTTTCTTGGTCATGTCCAGGAGGGTCGAGCCCTAGATTCTTTGTCTCAGGAGGCTTCAGCAGGAAGCTGGGATACAGTCCCCTCCTTCACAGACGAAAGGCCTGGACAGTTGGGCCCCCCCCATACCCTGGAAACTCAGGGGACTCCCCTTGTCTCACGTGAATACCACAGGAATCTTGGCTGTTGATGACCGCACCCCAACATAGTCTACACCCAAGTCTGTTTGCTCCTCTCTTCTCCCCCTTGTTTTATCTCTCTGCCCAGATCAGATCATCACCACTCTAGTAATGCCCAAGCTACCAACTGGGCCCACAGGCCCCCCAGCAGCTGCCTGGCCTCTCTTGCTGCCCCCTGAGGGTCATGGGGCTGCTGCTCTTAGCTGGGTCTCTAAGTCTACTTCATGGGCATTAGGGTTTCTAGGAGGCTGGAGTCCTAGCCAGACATGCAGATTACCGGGCAACCCATCCAGGGCCCTGGACTCGGGACTCTGCATGTTTTCTCAGCTCTGAGATGAGTTTCAGGGGTGTTTGAGGAGCAGGTGAGGTATCCCAGACAGGTTACTCTCACCTTCATCTTTTTAAAAAAAATTAAAAAAATTTTTTTTGATTGTTTTTTTGAGGTAGGGTCTCGTTCTAGCCCAGGCTGACCTGGAATTCACTATGTAGTCTCAGGGTGGCCTCGAACTCATGGCGATCCTCATACCTCTGCCTCCCAAGTGCTGAGATAAAGGTGTGCACCAACACACCTGGCTCCATTTTTTTAAATTTCAAAGAGGGCAAGAGCAAGAGACAGGGAGAGAGAGAGAGAATTGGCATGCCAGGACCTCAGCCACTGCAGTTGCACTCCAGATGCTTGTGCCACCTAGTGGGCATGTGCGACCTTTTGCTTGCCTGACCTTTGTGCATCTGGCTTATGTGGGATCTGGGAAAGTTGAACATGGATCTTAGGCTTCCTTTTTTTTTTTTTTAATTTGAGAGAGACAGAGAGAGAGAGAGAGAGATACAGAGAGATAGAGAATGGGTGTGCCAGCAGCCTCTCAGCTGCTGTGAATGAACTCTAGACACGTGAGCCCCCTTGTGGGCAAGTGCGGCATTGTGCCCTTGCATTACTTTTTGTGTCTGCTAAACATGAGACCTGGAAAATCAAACAGGCATTCTTAGGCTTTGCAGGTGGGTGCCTTAACTGCTAAGCCATCTCTCCAGCCCCCCTCCATATCTTTTTAAAAATTATTTTTATTTATTTGAGAAAGAGAGGGGACAGGGAGAGAGAAAGAGAGAGACAGAGGGAATGGGTGCACCAGGGCCTCTAGCCACTGCAAATGAACTTTAGACACATATGCTACCATGTGCATCTGGCTTATGTGGGTACTAGGGAATTAAACCTGGGTCCTTAGGCTTTGCGGGCAAGCCCCTTAACTGCTAAGCCATTTCTCCAGCCCCTGAGTCAGCCTTCCTGAGTCAGGTGAGCCCTATAAATCGCCGGTATTACAGGCATTCCCTCCACTGTGTTTCTCCAGCTGACTCCTCTCACTGCTAAGGGACTGGGCAGCCTCCTCCCATCCTTGCCTTGAAGTGTCCCTTCCTGCGATAATGTCCCCTCCCCATCACACCTGTCTCTAGGACAGTATTTCTGGTGACTTCCCTAGAAAGTGACACCTGCCCCTGCAGACCCTTCTTGTGGCTCTGTTAGGAGCTGAGCCTTCTCCCTCTGCTGTGTAGATACCCCACCTGAGGCAGAGCCTCTGGAAGCCCCCCAGGCTGATGTCAGAACAGGCAGTGACTTGTCATCTCCCAGCAGCAGACTCTTACTGAGCACCAGCTGCATGCCCAGCACGCCAAGGGTGAGAGGCTCAGAGGCCAGGGAGGCTCTGTGCTCCATGTCCATCTGCTGAAGACACTGGATGGGTAGTTCTAGGCGTGGACACTGCACCAGCCTCTGTAACAGCTGGCCCAGGAGGGAGCAGCTTCCCCGGGTGACCTTCCTTGGGTGGAGAGAGGTGGGCTCAGGAGTGGTGACCTAGTGGTTCCCCCAAGCTCTGTCTATTGGGCTTCACCTGGGTAGGGCCAGAAGCAGCTGTCTGGATACCCAGCCACTGTCCTGGCTGTGCTGTCTAGTGGCCTATATGGACAGATAGTCTCTTTGGTAACCAACTCGGCCCCCAGAGAAGGGAGTGGACAGTTGGGTGTAGCCAGTGTCCTTTGTTTAGAGAGAAGGAACTGGGGATTGAGTACTTTATACCTCAGGAAGCAGCAGACACAGTCTATGAAGCTGACCAGGGGCTAGCCCTGTGGGCATAGGGGTGAGGGCCCAGCTCGTCCTCTGGGCCTCCCAGGGTCACATATCCCACTCTTCTAGTATGCCTGGACCCACTGTCTCTCCATATTTTTAAGCCCAGCTCCCCACCCTCACATCTCAGACCAGCCTCCATCTGCCGCAAATCCCCCCCACATAAATCCCTTGGCCCCAACACACCAGTACTCAGGCCTAGTTTTAATTTTTTTTTTCAAGATAGTATCTCACTCTAGCCCAAGCTAACCTGGAATTCAATATGTAGTCTCAGGGTGGCCTCGAACTCTTGGCAATCCTCCTACCTCTGCTTCCCAAGTGCTGGGATTAAAGGTGTGCGCCACCACGCCTGGCCCTAGTTTAAATTTTTATTTTTATTTATTTATTTACTTAATTTAATTATTATTTTTTATTGATAACTTCTATACTTACATACAAAAAACACATGATATTTCCCTCCCCTCCCCCCTGAATTTTTATTTTTTAATTTATTTGCAAGGAGAGTGTGAGAGGGAGAGAAAGAGAGAGACCAAGAGAATGGGTGCACTAGGGCTTCCAGCCACTGCAAACAAACTCCAGATGCATGTGCCACCTTGTGCATCTGGTTTTACATGGGTCCTGGGGAATCGAACTCCGGTGGTTAGGTTTTTCAGGCAAGTGTTTTAACCGCTCTCTCCGTACCCAGGCCTAGCTTATATTATAAGCCCTGACCCTTGACCCCCAGTATCACCCTCACCTTCCTGCCTAAAGCCCCCAGACAATCCCCCAAACACATTACTTCCACCCCTGTGCCCTCTCTTCCCCTTCTGCTAGGGTGGGGGGGGGCAGGCTGCAATGTCAGGATCAATGGACAGATGTACAGTTAGTGGGTCCAGTCCTCTCCAGCCACTTCCATCCTCCCTGGCATGTCCACAGTGGCCAGAGGGCACTCATGCAGCCTGGACTGAGAGAGTCTCGTGTGTGTGTGTGTGTGTGTGTGTGTGTGTGTAGGGGCAGGGGAGGGTGATGGTCTGGCTCTCCTGGATACTGCCCCAGATCTGAGGTCTGTCCAGAATCAAACCCCCTCCCTGTCAGGCCCTCTGGCTCCCTGACCCTGTGCATGCTACCCTGCAGGTTCCTGGAAGATGCCAGCAGGAAGAAGGGTGGTGGCACTGGACGTGTGCCCGCAACAGGACCTGGCCATAAACCCGGGCAGGGCGAGGCTCTGGTGTGGGTAGCTGACCCTCCTGGTGGACTTTCCTCCCAGCCTGGCCTGCAGCTGTCGGCCCTTCCCAGGAACTGACTCCTTGTTTGTTCCTTAAAGAAGCTGGTTGCATTGCCCACTGGACCACAGAGCTGGGGGCCATGTCTGCTTTCCTCCTAGCAGCAGCAGACACAGGCCTGGAGAGGCAGCAGGCAGAGAGGCTGAGTACAATGAAGGCAGTGTCTCTGAGATAGGAGCAGGAGCTGGTAGTTCATCTTGGGCACATCCCTTCCACAGCTGGCTCGTCTTAAATGAGGATGGCCACTTTCACTGGTTTCAGTTTTGACAGGGGTCTGGGGTGAGGTGGTTACAGATTTTCCTACAGCTCCTGCCAGTTTACAACTGGGTTGGGTCCCCACTCAGGGACAGACATTCACCTGGTGACAATCGTAATCCTTCCTGGTGATATACTCCCTCAGTGGCTCAGTGTGGTCCACCAGCCTCTGGGGACCCCTGAGATCTCTTCAGGTTAGGCTGTGAGTTCTAAACTATTTTCAAAACAAGCTGAAGCCAGGCGTGATGGCACCCGCCTTTAATCCCAGCACTGGAGAGGCGGAGGTGGGTGGATCGCTGTGAATTCGAGGCCACTCTGAGACTACATAGTGAATTCCAGGTCAGCCTGGGCTAGAGTGAGATGACCCTACCTCGAAAAACCAAACCAAACCAAACCAAACCAAACCAAACCAAACCAAACCAAACCAAACAACCTGAGAAGACACTGACCTTTTCCATGCTTGCATAGACCTGGTGTGGCCCGGTGGGCCCGGTGGGGCAGGTTCTTCGTGTCCCCACAGTCACAGGGAAAGAGGGACAGAGGAAAACCAGATGTCTGGGTGGCTTAGCAAATGCCACTGACCTTTCAGGCTCTCCTCTGGCTCCTGGAGTGTGAACACTGTGGGTTCTGCAGAGTTTTCTTTTCTTTTTTTTGGTTTTCCGAGGTAGGGTCTCACTCTAGCCCAGGCTGACCTGGAATTCACTATGTAGTTTCAGAGTGGCCTCGAACTCACAGCGATCCACCCACCTCCGCCTCTCCAGTGCTGGGATTAAAGGCGGGTGCCATCACGCCTGGCTTCATCTTGTTTTGAAAATAGTTTGGAACTCACAGCCTAACCTGAAGAGATCTCAGGGGTCCCCAGAGGCCTTGAACTCATGGCAATCCTATTACCTCTGCCTTTCGAGTGCTGGGATTAAAGGCATGCGCCATCATGCCCGGCTCGGTTCTGCAGAGTTTTGCGGCCTGGGGAAGATCTCATGTTGTGACTCCAGCTGGGCCAGATCGGCTTTCACTGGGTTGGTGGGAAGAGCCTCTTGCTCTCATGGGAAATTGCTCACATGCAGATGTCTTTCCCATGATGAACAAAGGGGAAAACAAGTGATGTCTCAGTGCCTATGATAAATCCATGCTTTCCAGAAGAAAATTTAATTTCTGGAACCGGACACTGTCTGTATCCCCAACATGGCTTCCCAGCCTGGAAGGCCTTTCTGAGGAGATGGGTGGTGACATTGGTGATCACGAGTGGTCCATAAGCAGATGGCTTCAACATTTGGAAGACACAGGGCGCTCGACAATTTCAGATGACCGATGTAGATGGCCTGGCCAGAGCTGTGCCAAGAGTTGTTGAGTGAAGTCCACGATGACCAAGGAGGTGATTAAGGTGGCTCCTCGCCCCTGAAGATCTGAGTGAGGTGGATTTCCTCTGCTCCCTTCCCCTGAGGCCGTGTGTCCACACAGATTATCAGATGCCAGGAGGAGAATCCACCTGCCTGCTGCAGAGCCTGGTGTTAGGATTCGGGATTGACCAGGGTGACGTGAGGAATAGAAGACAGAGAGAAGAGCCTACCGCACCAGCGCAGACTTTAATGGACTATACCCAGGGCAGCCTTCTCGCATGGGAAATGATGATGGCTGCCCCCTTGAGTAGACATTGGGGATTTTAAAGAGTTAGACTTTAGGATAGCCCGAGCTGGTAGGACTGGGGATAGAGTTAAACAAACTTTAGGTTGTCTGTATGCACTGTTTACTTTTCTTTGGGAGTGAAGAATGTGAAAATAGAGCCTTTCTTTTGTTTATTAGTCATCCACTGAGAGATTAGGGCTGTTTATTAAGTGGCCTAATAACTCCCCTGGCCAACTTCAAACTTTAACTATGTTTTATGGTCTCCAAGAATTCTCCACTGATGTCAGTGATTCATAAACCCTTTAGTTGGCATCACAGATGCAAAAAAAAAAAAAAAATCACCTAGTAACACCACTCTCCATTGATTCTCTTGTTTTGGACAATGCAAAAGTGAAAAGTGTTTATAGTCTGCAGGTAACAACCCGTTTTGTGATTTTCTGTTAGAATGTCCAATAGGAGAAATATCAAGATACCACCAAAATACCCCTTGGTATTGGGACTCTTGGTCCACTGTGAGTGGTGAGTGGTCCTGGGGGGGAGGAGATTGTGAACTGCTGGTTGTCACTGGGGAACATGATTCTACTGGGGACATCCTTCCCTAGAACCCTGAGAATGCCAGACCCCTTCTTGGGGGACAGTGAGGTCACCACAGAGGTGCTGACCCACCTGGAGCCCCTACTCAACAGATCTGTCCCTGCTCTGGGTACTTCCTCCACACATCATAGTTGGGGGGCAGGAGGATTGTGAATTTGAAGTTAGTTTGGGCAGCATGAGACCCTGTCTCAAATTTTTATTTTATTATTTTCTTTTTGGTTTTTTGAGGTAGAGTCTCACTCTGGTCCAGGTTAACCTAGAATTCACTATGTAGTCTCAGGGTGGCTTCAAACTCACAGCGATCCTCCTGCCTCAGCCTCCCGAGTGCTGGAATTAAAGGCGTGTGCCACCACACCCGGCTTGTCTCAAATTTTTATATTGTGACAAAATGCGTCAGACTTACAATTTCCCATCTTCACCATTGTTAGTACACAGCTCAGTGGCACAAGTCTCACTTATTCACCTCCAGAAATTTCCACCTTCCCAGGATGAAACTTGATCCACATTCAACACCGGGCTTGCCAGCCCCTGGCACTCCACCCCATATTCTTATTTCTTTGTGAGTGTGTGTGTTTTGCATGTGTGTGAGTGTTTGTGTATGTGTGGTCACACGTGTATGTGCAGGTGTGTGTGCACATGTGTGCACGTGCATGCGGAGGCCAGAGGTTGATCTCAGGTGCCTTCCTTAGTCGTTCTCTACCTTATTCTTGGAGACTGGGTCTCTTGCTGAACCTAGATTTCATCAATTTAACTAGACGAGCTAGCTAAAGAGCCCCAGGAATTCTTGAGTCTCCATGTCCTTAGCACAAGGGTTACAGGCATGTGCCACCATACCTGGCCTTTTACATTGGTGGTGAGGATTCAAACTCTGGTCCTCATACTTGTGTGCCAAACACTTTACCAACTGGGTGATTTCTCCAGCCTCTTTGCTAACTTTTTGTTTTTGTTTTTCGAGGTAAGAGACTTACTCTAGTCCAGGCTGACCTGGAATTCACTATGTAGTCTCAGGGTGGCCTCAAACTCATGGCGATCCTCCTACCTCTGCCTCCCGAGCACTAGGATTAAAGGTGTGCGCCACCATGCCTGGCTTGCTAACATTTTTTTTTTTTTTGGTTTTCAAGGTAGGGTCTCATTCTGGTCCAGGCTGACCTGGAATTCACTCTGTATTCTCAGGGTGGTCTCGAACTCATGGTAATCCTCCTACCTCTGCCTCCTGACTGCTGGGATTAAAGGTGTGCGCCACCACACCCGGCTTAACATTTTTTTTTTAAAAAGAAACTTCCAGATTGTTTTCTACCCTGTGCCAGTGTCCAGGGCTCCCTATCTCTGCATCCTCACCCTCATTTGTTATTTTCTGGTTTTGATGATGGCCAGCCTAGTGGGTATGATCCATGGCTGTCTGGCTTGGGGTCCATCCTTGGAGAGTTGCTGGGGCTTGACCTGGATGATCTAGAACTCAAGGTGGGGGGATTGCAGGTCATACCTCAGTTGCTACCCCAACTGGAAGCCTGCATGCCAGGCTGCCATGCCCACTTGTCACCACTCATCTTCCTCCAGGGACCTCATCCCTGGATCCTGTCATGTCTGAGCCACAGACATGCTGAAGGCTCCAGGTATTCTGAGGCCTTTGTCTCCAGAAGGTTATCTAGAGTCTGCTGTGAGCTCCTGGGGGCCCATGGGATGCATGGGGGTCCTACATCTCTGAGCCAAGCCCCAAGTGCAGCCTGGAGGCTAGCTGGGATGCAGGGTGAAGTCTCGCTATTTCACCCCAACTCCAGTCTCAGGCTGGGGGCTGAGTCAGGCCCTCCAGGACCTGGAGTTCCCAAATTCCATGCCACAGGGCTGGATGTGGGATGTGGCAGTCAGCCAGGCTTCTGTGCACTGGTGTTTGTTGCTTTTATGGCCCTCTTCCTTTATTGAACTACTTAACTTTATTAAATGAGACTGAGGTACAGGACTGGGAGTTTGTGGTCTCGGGTTTCTCCAGTGTGGAGGCTGGATTTCCCATGAGTTTGAGGCCAGCCTGGGAGTACATAATGAATTCCAGGTCAGGTCAGCCTGGGCTAGAGTGAGACCCACCTCAAAAAGAAAAAACTGTGAGTGATGTCCATGGTGGCCCTGCTATCTGTGGATGTGACACTTGGGAACCCTTCATTCACAGGGGTCAGAAGAGATGCATAACCCATCATAGAAAACTGTAGACATTGTAGGAACCAGAAAAACAGGAAATAAGTGAAAGAAAGATGTCACCTTCCTCTGCCAATTCAGAGACCTTTTGTTTTGTTTTGTTTCCAGGCAGGGTCTCAGGCTGGCTCAGGCCAGCTCAGGCTGACCTGAAACTCACTCTGTAGCCCAGGCTAGCCTCATACTCACAGTGATTCTATTATCTCAGCCTCTTGAATGCTGGCATTGAAGGTTTGCACCACCATGCCTGGCATTGATGTCTCATTAAAAAATTTTATTTATGAGAGGAGAGAGAGAGAGAGAGAGAGGGAGAGAGAAAGAGAGAATATGGGTGCACCAGGGCCTCTAGCCGCTGCAAACAAACTCCAGACACATGTGCCACCTTGTGCTTCTGGCTTACGTGGGTACCGGGGAATTGAACCTGTATTGTTAGGCTTTGTAGGCAAGTGCCTTAACCACTAAGCAATCTCTTCAGCCCTGATGGCTCATTCTTTTTGTCCTCCTTCATCATCAATGTCAAAATGTTGATGGGCTTAATATTGTACAGGTCTTGTGTGGGTAACCTCGTCCACTGTGGGGTCATAAATACACCAGTCCGTTCATGTCCTCCCATCCTGTGCCTCTTGCATTCTTTCCTTCCTCTTTCAAAGTTCCCTGAGTCTCAAGGGCATGACAAAGATGGCTCATTTAGCGCTGAACTCTCAACACCTTTTCTTCTTCCTCTTCTTCATTTTTTTTTTTTTTCTTTTTGAGATAGGTCTCACTCTAGCCCAGGCTGACCTGACCTGGAATTCATTATGTACTCCCAGGCTGGCCTCAAACTCATGGCGATCCTCCTATTTCTGCCTCCCTAGTGCTGGGATTAAAGGCGTACACCACCATGTCCGGCTTCAATGGCCCTTCTTTTCTTTCTTTCTTTTTTTTTTTTTTACACTTTTTTCTCTCTTCTTTTTATTTATTTATTTATTAGAGACAGAGAGAAGGAAAGAGACAGAGAGAGAAGGAGTGAGAATGGGTGCGCCAGGGCCTATAGCCACTGCAAAGGTTCCAGACGCATGCGCCACCATGTGCATCTGGCTTATGTGAGACCTGGAGAATCGAACAGGGGTCCTTAGGCTTCACAGGCATGCGCCTGAACCACTAAGCCATCTCTCCAGCCCAATGGCCCTTCTTTTCAGCACCTAGATAAGGCTTGAGTCTCCTCAGTGGCCATAGCCAGCTAACTGCACAGAGTGCAGCACTTTCTTTTGCCACCTCCTCCACGGTGCTGCCTAAGCCCCTGCAGGTGTGATAGAGATGGCTCTCTTACCTAGCGCTGAACATCCCGCTGTTAATTCATCTCATCACCTTGATGAGTCTTGGGACTCCATGATAGTCACCACCATCTGTGGCAGCTCCCCTGATTCTTTTTTCATTTTTAAAAAAGTTTTTTTCTGTTTTTTTTTTGGTTTTTTGGGTCTCGCTATAGCCCAGGCTGACCTGGAATTCACTATGTAGTCTCAGGATGGCCTTGAACTCCTGGCGATGCTCCTACCTCTGCCTCCTGAGTGCTGGGATTAAAGGCGTGCGCCACCACGCCTGGCTAAAAATAAGTTTTAAAATTGTTTTTTTAATTTTAATTTTTATTTGAGAGAGACACACACACATACAGAGAGAAACAGGTAGATAGCGAGAAAGAGAATGGGCCTGCCACGGTCTCCCAGCTGCTGCACACAAACTCCAGACACATGTTCCACCTTGGGCATCTGGCTTACATGGGTACTAGGGAATCGAAACTGGGTCCTTTGGCTTTGCAGGCAAGTGCCTTAACCACTAAGCCATCCCTCCAGCCCTCTTTCTTCAATTTTAAACATTTTATATTTTATTTTTGTGTGGGTATGCATTTGTGCATGTGTACAATGTGCACGTGTGTATGGGCATGCGTGTGCCAGGGTGTACACGTAGAGGTCAGAGGACAACCTGTGGTGTTCCCTCTCCTTTTGTCTTTTGTCTCCTTTTGAGACAGGTTCTCTTTTTTTTTATTTTTTAATTTTTTTTATTTATCAGAGAGAGTATTTTTTGCAGACAGAGAGAATAGGCATGCCAGGGCTTCTAGCCACTATAAATGAAATGCATGTGCCACCTTGTGCATCTGGCTTACGTGGGTCCTAGGGATTTGAACCTGGGTCCTTGGGATTCGAACCTGGGTCCTTAAGCTTCGCAGGCAAGCATTTTAACCGCTAAGCTATCTCTCCAGCCTGAGACAGGTTCTCTTTTATTTTGCTACTGCTGCTGCTTGTGAGCTCTGGGTTCTCCCTTCGCTGTAGGCACCTTTGAATTACAGACACATGCACCACTTTGCATCTGGCTGGTGGTGTGAATTAGATGTCCCCCATAAGCATATGTTGTTTTTTTTTTGTAAAAAAATTTAATTAATTAATTTATTTGAGAGAGAGAGAGAGAGAGTAGGTGCACCAGGGCCTCTACCCACTGCAAACAAACCTCAGACACAAGCACCATCTTGTGTATCTGTCTTATGTGGGTACTGGGGAATTGAACCTGGATCCTTGGGCTTTGAAGGCAAGAGCCTGAACCGCTAAGCCATCTCGCCAGCCCCCAACTCATGTGTTTTGAATGCTTGATCTCCAGCTGGTAGCAACTGGGGAGGTGGAGACATGTTGGAGGAGGTGTGTTTTGGGGGAGGGGTGGGCTTTGGGGTGTGATAGCCATCTTCTTGCCAGAGCTCAGTTTGCTTTGGCTATTGTCTTTCACCTGGTGTGGCAGGATGTGGCGCCTCTGCTCTACCATCTTTTCCTGCCATCACAAAGCTTCCCCTCAAGACTATAAGCCCAATTAAACCATTTCCCCCCCCCCCGTCAGGTATTTTGTCCCAGCAACAGGGAGGTAACCGCACATGGCTATAGGTGGGCATGGAGGGAGGATCAGACTCAAGACGATTGGCTTGTAAGCAAGCACCTTTAACAGCTGATTCTTTCCATTAAGAAACATAATTTTCGGAGCCAGGTGTGGTGGTACATACCTTTAATCCCAGCACTCGGGAGGCAGAGGTAGGATGATCGCTGTGACTTTGAGGCCAGCCCGAGACTACATAGTGAATTCCCGGTCAGCCTGGGTTAGAGTTGAGACCCTACCTCAAAAAAAAAAAAAAAAAAAAAAAGAAAAGAAAAGAAAAAAGAAAAGAAAAGAAAAGAAACGGGGCTGGAGAGAGATGACTTAGTGGTTAAGATGCATGCCTGCAAAGCCTAAGGACTAGGGTTTGATTCTCCAGGTCCCATGTAAGCCAGATGCACAAGGGGGCACATGTGTCTGGAGTTTGTTTGCAGTGGCTGGAGGCCCTGGTGCGCCCATTCTTTCTCCTCTCTTTCTTCCCCTCTCTGTCTCAAATAAAAATAAAAATAAATAAAAGAAAAGAATACAATTTTATGAATATACAGCATTCTGTGTGCACTAGAGTCATGTGTGAAACGTGGGAAAGTGTTAAGAAAGACTCTGCAGCTCACCGTCTTCCACTGAGGCCCCACATCAGCAGCCTGGAGTCCCTTCTGGTGGTGACACTATTCCAGCCAGGCAGTGCTGGGTAATGTGGCTTCATCCCAGGGTGGCATTGTCATTCTGTGTGGTGGCTAATAGTGGCTGCACATGCCCTGATGGCAAGGATGGATTTGTGTTTGAGTCCTTTGCTGCTGGCACAGACACCATCCTGGTTATTAAATTAGATTGCTTTATAGCCCTTTTCCCCCAACAGTGTACTGGAAAATGAAACGAAACATTAAATATTCACTGGGAACATGATTTTAATGGCTCTGGAATATTCCAGGGCACAGCTGCAAGGCCCTTCATTCATCCAGGCCCTTTGGCGGGACAGCTGGATAGCAGTGGACTGGGAAGTCTTCAGGCCACCTCTGTTGCTTCTTAGTGGAATATCCTTAGAGAGACACAGAGAGCCTTCCCCATGCTGGAGCAGCTCTCTCCCATGTGCACACTTCACTGAACCTTAATGGAACACTCTAGAAACATCTTCTCTTAGAGCCATTGTGGCCAGGAGTGATGGTGCATGCCTGTGATCACAGCACTTAAGAGTCTGAGGCAGGAGGATTGGCACAAATTTGAGGCCAACCTGGATTACATAGTGAATTTGAGGCCAATCTGAACTATAGAGTAAATCCCTGTCTCAAAAATGTTTAAAAAAACCCCACAAAACTCCAGGCATGGTAGCACATGCCCAATATTTGGGAGGCAGACGTAGGAGGATTGCTGTGAGTTCGAGGCCACCCTGAGACTACATAGTGAATTCCAGGTCAGCCTGGGTTAGAGTGAGGCCCTACCATGAAAAACTGGAAAAAAAAAAAAGAGTGTAAATTTTAGGGCTGAGTGATGGCTCAGTGGTTAAGGTGCTTGCCTGCAAAGCCTAACGACTCAGATTGAATTCTCCAATAACCAGATACAGCCAGATGCAGAGTGGTGTTGCTGTCTGGCGTTTGTTTGCAGTGGTTGGTGGCTCAAGTGTGCCCATTCTCTCTGTCTCTCTTTCTCTGCTTGCAAATAAGTAAATAAAAATATTTTAAAAGCATACTTTTTAATAGCATCCAGGGCTCTGTCCTTTAGGGGTCCCAGCAGCTCACCTGCAGTCATGGGAACAGTTTACTAACACCTCCCACCCCTCTGCCTGGACCCTCCTGCTTTGAGTGCCTGCTGCTGCCTGGAGTGGGACAGCGGGACCCTTGGTGCCTTCAGCTCCCAGGTGGCTCTCAGTCTCAGGGGAGGCGGCTATGTGCTCCTAGTGCTATAAGCACAATTCTGGAAGCTGGTTTAACATAGACTTGGGGGTCCCCATGGGGTGGAGTCTGAGTGGCCCCAAAGTGCTGCCACACTTTGATGTCCTCACTTGGACCTCACCCCACTTCCCAGCCTGTGCTTGCCTGGGCTCACACTTCTGGCTCAGTCCAAGATTAGGAGACAGGATTCCGGCCACCGTGCTCTTTCCTGAGCCTTCCTCAGGCTTCTGGCCAGCGGCTTCTCTACAGACTCTGTCTCTGAGAGATGCAGGTGAGAGATGGAGCCAGGATGTGTGCTCCTTCCCTAACCTTCCACATGTGGCACATTGGGCACCCTCAGGTACTGTCAGTTCCAATATGCCCCCTCAGTCTGAGTACCCTTGCTGGGACCCCTTTGGGGCCTGGGTTCCGTAACCCCACCTCTTCCTTTTTGTTCTTCCAGACCTGTAGTCATAGCTGTGCCTGTACTTCCTAGCAACTGGCTTATTTCAGTATCCACTCTGATTACCACAGCCTCCCAGGCATGAGTAACACTCCGTGAGTTAAATTTCTGCCATTGGACTGGAGGGATGGCTTAGCAGTTAAGGCGTTTGCCTGCAAAGCCAAAGGACCCAGGTTCGATTCCCCAGGACCCACATAAGCCAGATGCATAAGGTGGCACATGTGTTTGGAGTTAATTTACAGTGGCTGGAGGCCCTGTGCTCCCATTTTCTCTCTCTCTCACTCTATTTGCCTCTTTCTCGTAAGAAAGTTAAAAAAAAATTTTTTTTTAAGTTAAAAATAATCTCTGCCACTGACATACCTGGCATAACTGATGTGCTCCAACCTGGTAACAAGTGTGTTCTCCAGAGCTTCTTATGGGCTCTAAGGAAGACTGTTAGCACGAGATGGCAGGAACCGGGTGGGAGGCCCTGGACTCCTCTGCAGATCACTGTTCTCTGTGAATCATTCCATACAATCATTCCATAGTCTACAATTATTTCTCAGGTTAGAGAGATGGCTCAGTGGCTAAGTGTGCTTCCTACGCAAGCATGAGGGCCTGAGGGGGCCCGAGACTGTCTGAGTTCAAATCTCTAGATCCCATGTAAACAGCTAGGCCTGGCCACCTAGGCCTCTAACCCCAGTTCTGTGGGTGAGCAGAGACCCGAAAGTCCAAAGAGCCCCACAAGCTCAGGAAGCAGTAAAAAAAAGAGACACTGGCTCAACACAGGACCAGGTGGAAGAGCAATGGAGCGGAGCACCTGAGGTTCTACTCCCATCACAGCAGGTGAACCACGCCCCCAAAGCAAGTGTATGCGGGGCTACAACAGCACATATACATGCATATCCCCCCATACAATAGCAAGAATTTAAGAATTAAAAGTAGGCTGGAGCCGGGTGTGGTGGCACACACCTTTAATCCCAGTACTCGGGAGGCAGAGGTAGGAGGATCGCCAAGAGTTCGAGGCCACCCTGAGACTACATAGTGAATTCCAGGTCACTAGAGTGAGACCCTACCTTGAAAAAGACCAAAAAAAAAAAAAAAAAAGGTAGGCTGGAGAGATGGCTCAGTGGTTAAGATGCTTGCCTGCAAAGCCTAGGACTCGGGCTGGAGAAATGGCTTAGCGGTTAAGGCGTTTGCCTGCGAAGCCAAAGGATCCCGGTTCAATTCTCCAGGACCCACGTAAGCCAGATGCATGAGGGGCACATGCATCTGGAGTTTGTTTGCAGTGGTTAGAGGCCCTGGCATGCCCATTCTCTCTCTCTGTCTGCCTCTCTTCTATCTCTATATCTCTCTGCTTGCAAATAAATAAATAAAAATTTAAAAAAAGAAAAAAGAACTTAAAAAAAAAAAGACCAGGTTTGATTCCCCAGAACCCACATAAGCCAGATGTGCATAGTAGTGCATGTGTCTTGAGTTGGTTTGCAGTGGCTAGAGGCTCTGGTGCACCCATTCTCTTCCTCTCCTTCCCTCTTTCCCTTTCTCTCTCTTCCTCAAATAAACAAATAAAATGTTAAAAAATATTTAGTTTTTTTTTTCAAGGTAGGGTTTTGTTCTAGCCCAGGCTGACCTGGAATTCATTATGTAGTCTCAGCGTGGCCCCAAACTCATGGTGATCCTCCTACCTCTGCCTCCCAAATGCTGAGATTAAAGGCATGTGCCACCATGCCTGGCTCTTAAAGTTTTTTTTTTTATTTTTAAAAATTTATTTATATACTTATTTGCAAGGAGAGAGAGAGAGACAGAGAGAGAGAGAGAGGGAGAGTGAGACAGAGGGTGGGGGTGCCAGTAGCCTCTCAGCCACCATGAATGAACTCCAGATGTGTGCACCTCCTTGTGGACAAGTGTAGTATTGTGCCCTGGCATCAATTTGCATCTGGCTAAACGTGGGACCTGGAGATTGGAACTGGTGTTCTTAGGCTTTGCAGGCAGGAGACTTAACCACTGAGCTATCTCTCCAGCCCTGAAAGTTTTTTTTTTTAAAGAATTAAAAATAAACCTGCCCTGCACTTAGATAAAGGAAGTGATACCACACCTACAGCTGCATCAAGATTCATGATAAACAGGGCCCATTGGTGGATAAAGAAAACGGGGGTGCACACATATAGTGGAGTACTATTCAACCATAATAGAAAGAAGTCTTGGGCTAAGGAGATTGCTCAGTAGATAAAGTACTTGCCTTACAAGCATGAAGTCCTGAGTTCGATCCCAAGAATCTAGGTAAAAAGATCAAGTACATGGGTGTGGTGGTGTGTGCCTTAATCTGAGCCACTGGGGAGGCTGAGGTAGGAGGCTCACCATAAATTCAAGGCTAGCCTGGAACTACAGAGTGAGTTCCAGATCAGTCTGGGTTGGAGTGAGACGCTATCCTGAAAACAAGATAAGACAAAACAAAACAAAAAGACCAGGTGTGGCGACACATTTTTGTAATCCCAGTGCTGGGGACGTGAAGATAGGTGGTTTTCTGAGGTCAGTCTAGCCTAATGGATGAACTCCAGACCAATTGAGTTGGTTTGCAGTGGCTAGAGGCTCTGGTGCACCCATTCTCTTCCTCTCCTTCCCTCTTTCCCTTTCTCTCTCTTCCTCAAATAAACAAATAAAATGTTAAAAAATATTTAGTTTTTTTTTTTTCAAGGTAGGGTTTTGTTCTAGCCCAGGCTGACCTGGAATTCATTATGTAGTCTCAGCGTGGCCCCAAACTCATGGTGATCCTCCTACCTCTGCCTCCCAAATGCTGAGATTAAAGGCATGTGCCACCATGCTGGCTCTTAAAGTTTTTTTTTTTTTTTTTAAAAATTTATTTATATACTTATTTGCAAGGAGAGAGAGAGAGACAGAGAGAGAGAGAGGGAGAGTGAGACAGAGGGTGGGGGTGCCAGTAGCCTCTCAGCCGCCATGAATGAACTCCAGATGTGTGCACCTCCTTGTGGACAAGTGTAGTATTGTGCCCTGGCATCAATTTGCATCTGGCTAAACGTGGGACCTGGAGATTGGAACTGGTGTTCTTAGGCTTTGCAGGCAGGAGACTTAACCACTGAGCCATCTCTCCAGCCCTGAAAGTTTTTTTTTTTTAAAGAATTAAAAATAAACCTGCCCTGCACTTAGATAAAGGAAGTGATACCACACCTACAGCTGCATCAAGATTCATGATAAACAGGGCCCATTGGTGGATAAAGAAAACGGGGGTGTACACATAATAGTGGAGTACTATTCAACCATAAAAGAAAGAATTCTTGGGCTGAGGGGATTGCTCAGTGGATAAAGTACTTGCCTTACAAGCATGAAGTCCTGAGTTCGATCCCAAGAATCTAGGTAAAAAGATCAAGCACATGGGTGTGGTGGTGTGTGCCTTAATCTGAGCCACTGGGGAGGCTGAGGTAGGAGGCTCACCATAAATTCAAGGCTAGCCTGGAACTACAGAGTGAGTTCCAGATCAGTCTGGGTTGGAGTGAGACGCTATCCTGAAAACAAGATAAGACAAAACAAAACAAAAAGACCAGGTGTGGTGACACATTTTTGTAATCCCAGTGCTGGGGAGGTGAAGATAGGTGGTTTTCTGAGGTCAGTCTAGCCTAATGGATGAACTCCAGGCCAATGAGAGACGCCCATTTCATTTTGGCTTTGGGTGCTACCTGCAAAGCCAAGGGACCCAGGTTTGATTCCCCAGGACCCATGTGAAGCCAGATGCACATGGTGGCGCAGGCATCTGGAGTTTGTTTGCAGTGGCAGGAGTCCCTGGTGCACCCATTCTCTTTCTGTCTATCTGCCTCTCTCACTCTCTCTCTCTCACTCTCAAATAAATAAATTAAAAAAAATATTTTTTAAAAGGGTGAATGGTGCTCCTGAGGATGACATCCAATGTTGTCTTCTGGCCTCCACACTCGTGTGCATACATGTGTGCCCTCCCCAGATGAACACACATATACACGCACACACATGTATTCACAAACATGCATAAAAAGAAGGCGGTTTTGACACCTGCAACGCCATGGATAGAAGCAGAGGTCATTCCATTAAGTGAGATACCCCAGGCTAGAGAAACAAGAGCAGCAAGATCTCACTCATGGGCTGGAGAGATGGCTTAGTGGTTAAGGTGCCTACCTCCTAAGCCTAAGAACGCTTGTTCCAATCTCCAGTGGTCCCAATCTCCAGGTTTAGCCAGATGCAAAGTGACACAAGGGTGCAATGCTGCACTTGACCACAAGGGGGCGCATGCATCTGGATTTCGTTCGCAGCAGCTGAGAGACTGCTGGGGCTCCCATTTCTATCTGTCTTCCTCTCCCTCTTCTCTGTCTTTCTCTGTCTGTCTCCAAAAAAAAAAAAAAAAATCTCACTCATATATGTGCAACCCCCAAAGTCAGCCTCACATTAGAGTAGCTGGTGGTTCTTAGGTGCTGAAGGAACTTTGGGGAGATATACAAAACTTCAGCTAGACAGGAAAGTGAGTCTAAGATAGCTCTTGGCATACAATGCACACCAAAGCTTGCTGGGAACATAAATTTAAGTGTTGTCACCACAAAACAAGTGTGACTTAATGCTTATGCTGGCTAGCTTTATTAGTCATTAATATACAGATAAAAAAGAGAAGTCAGGGACCAGGTGTGGTGGCATATGCCTTTAATCCCAGCACTCGGGAGGCAGAGGTAGGAGGATCACTGTGAGTTTGAGGCCACCCTGGGACTACATAATGAATTCCAGGTGAGCCTGAGCTAGAGTGAGACCCTACCTCGAAAACACACAACAACAAAACAAAACAAAACACACAAGAAAAGAAAAGAGAAGTTGGCAGAAATGATTACTAACTAATGCTCAAGGTATTTGTAGCCCATGTTATCTAGTTCCTGCCCCAGCTGGATCCCAGCTGAGCCCTCCTGCTCTGTTTCATGGGTAATCAGGAACTTCCCCCTTCCCTGCTGTGGTGCACACAGTGGCTTTATGCATTTTTTTTCCATCCACTCACTAGCAGCCCTGACTTCTACCTCCATACTGCGCCGTGACCTGAGTGGTGTGGTGGCGGTGGTGGCAGGGCTCTGTAGGAAGCAAGTCCTCTACACTGAAATGAGTGGGCAGAAGTATTCTGTGAGCAGATGGCCAGCCATGATGGCTGAGGGAATCCAGCCTTTGGTCCCCAGATTTGGGCAGTGTAGTGTGGAACTATTTCCCTGATTTGACTCCGGGCATCCAGTGCACTTTGTGGGACAGTCTCCCAGCCATTTTTTTTGGAGGGGGGGGTTGGTCAGCTGGCACCATAGCTGTCTTCAGTGGGCTGTCTTCTGGTTATATCCAATCCCTACTGGGCAATGGGACCTGGCAGGGGGAAAGCTGTGATCATGCAGCCAAAGCCCTGCTTGCATTCCTTTGCCTGTTCAAGGAGCCTTTGGTGGTGGGGTGATGATGACTGAGATGTTGTCCAGTCTGAGAATAAAGTGCTGCAGAAGCTCTGTGGACACATAAAACAAGCCAGCCAGCCCAGACCCAGGAAAATGATGCTGGCCCTCTGTGATAGCTTGGGACCAGGTGGCTGGCCTGTCCTATGGGGGAATGCTGAGAAGCTCTGTGACACAGCCTGGGTGCTGGTCCCCTTCTCATCAGGGTTATTGATCTTCAGAGCCTCCATGCTGCCAGGTCAGCCTTGTCACTGGACCTTATGGGCACTGCTTGGCAGGGGTACTTGGCGCCAGGCAAGCTGAGAAGCCTCACCCGGGAGCTTCCATTCCACCAAACCCACAGGCTACACGAATGATCCTGCCCCCTTCTGTCTCCTTGTGTGAGTGATTTCTCCTCATCCTTGTCTTTTGTGACCTTGACTCTCTTGGAGGTCATTGATGTGGAGACTGTCCTCCTGAGTTGGTTGCACGCTTGCTTGTGACGGAGATTGGCATTTTGTAGTTTAGGCAAGAATAGCATGGGAGTCATGCTCTTTTTGCTGTCTTTTATTCGAGGGTGTGATGTGGGCATGCCCCATCGCCAGGGATGTCAGCCGTGTTCCCTTGGGGAAAGTGACGTCTGCCAGGTTTTTCCACAGCAAAGCCACTATTTTGCCACTTTGAAATTAGTTGGTGTTTGGGGAGGGGGAGATATTTGAGTTTATGTAAATTCAAACATTATCTCACTGCTTTTAAGATCTTCCAGTGACTATTACCCATAGCAATTATTACTGTGTGCACAGAGGTGGCTCTCTAGTCCCTTCATTTCTTCTCTATCAGTTATTTGGAATTCTTTTACAAAATGAGCATCCTTTCTCATTTGTTTATGCACTCATTTATGTAATTGTAGGTTTATAGGTATTTATTTTATCCTTTGGGGTGTCTTTGTTTTCTGACTCAAATTATTCTAACTTTGGCCTCTGTGTCCCTTTGATACATCCTGTCCTTTTCTGAGTATGTCTTCATTTTCTGGTACCATGAAGTGTTCCAAGTTTGTCATTCTCTAGCCCAGAAACTCAGCTACTTCTCCCAGGAGCTCCAGCTCCTTTAATTAGATGGAGAATGATATTTAGAAACTAAGATCTGGTTATTCAGTGTGGTCATTGCTACTAGGGTGTCACTGCTTTGTAGGACTTCTCAGGAGACATTAGAAAACAGCAGGAGGGCTGGAGAGATGGCTTAGCGGTTAAGGTGCTTGCCTGTAAAGCTTAAGGATCCAGGTTCGATTCTCCAGGTTCCACGTAAGCCAGATGTATATGGTGGCACATGCATCTGGAGTTCATTTGCAGTGGCCAGAGGCCCTCGCATGCCCATTGTCATTCTCTCTGTGTGCCTTAAATAAATAAATAAATAAATAAATAAATAAATAAATAAATAAATAGGGCTGGAGAGATGGCTTAGCAGTTAAGGCTGGTTCCAATCTCCAGCGGTTCCAATCTCCAGGTCCCACGTTTAGCCAGATGCAAAGTGACGCAAGGGCTCAATGCTGCACTTGACCACAAGAGGGCACACGCATCTGGATTTCATTCACAGAGGCTGAGAGGCTGCTGGCGTGCCCATTCTCTATCTGTCTTCCTCTCTCTCTCTCTCTGTCTTTCTCCAAAAAAATAAAAATAAATAAATAAAGTCTTAAAAAAAAAGAGCCGGGCATGATGGCGCACGCCTTTAATCCCAGCACTAGGGAGGCAGAGTTAGGAGGATTGCTGTGAGTTCAAGGCCACCCTGAGACTACAGAGTGAATTCCAGGTCAGCCTGGGCTAGACTGAGACCCTACCTCAAAAAACCAATCAAAAAAAAAAAAAAAAGAAAGAAAAAAGAAAAAAAACACAGCACAAGTTAAGGCGCTTACCTGATGAGAAGCCTAAGGACACTGGTTCAACTCCCTAGAACCCATGTAAGCCAGATGCACAAGGTGGCACATGCATCTGGAGTTTGTTTGCAGCGGCTAGAGGCCCTGGTGTGCCCATTCTCTCTCTCTCTAATAAATAAATTATAAAATAAAATATATTTAAAAAGAAAACACAGCACACATATAAGCCTGTGTGTGTATGCACACCCACGTCTATCATCCACCTGTCTATTGATTTTTCAAGTATTTACTGCTCATTTAAAAATATTTCTTTATTTGAGAGAGAGAGAGAGAAAGAGCAAGGCCATGTGTGGTAGTTTGAATAGATGGCCCCCAATATATTCCGTGTTTTATTAGTTTGTAGTTTGCATCTGCAGCCACCTGGCTGGAGTCAGTGTCACTGGGTGGATCTTAAGGTGTGAGATTTCAATCTAAAGATATGCAAAGTGCGCCTAGCTGGAGTTCCTGAGGTGTGCTGTGCTGCGTGGCTTTTGGCTTATGGCTTTGCTCTCTATGTCTGGTCCTGTGAGAGCAGGCCAGCTTTTTCTGCCATTATGGAACTTCCCCTGGATCTGTAAGCTTCAATAAATCCCTTCCTCCATAACTTTGCCTGGTGTGGAAGTTCATCTCAGTGAACCTGAAGCTGTCTGCTGCAGCATGCCAGGCCTTCCTGCCACACAAACAAACTACAGATGCATGTGCCACTTTGTGTGTCTGACTTAAGTAGGCACTCGGGAGTCAAACCCAGATTGTCAGGCTTTTCAGGCAAGTGCCTTTAACCACCAAGCCATCTCGCCATCCCCTATTGCTCATTGTTTGAAGCCACTGGCTTCGGTGAGCTTTACTACAAAGCAATAACTGACTGACACACATCTCTTGCATTTTGTTCCCTGAAGCCCTGGAATGTGGAAATGAAGCTCTTCTTGCTGTTCATCGTGCTGGGTGCCTGGAAGCCCCACTGTGCTCTTCCACAGCCTGGGCAGCCAGTTCTACACATCAGCTCTTTCAGGAATGCTCTCCTGTCCCTGACTGGGAAGCATTGGGTTCTGGGTGCATTTCCAAGCTTAGGCCAAGGCACCAAGGCTAGAGAGACTAGAGAGCAGGTGAGTGAGGAGAGAGAAGTGTGTGGGTGTGTACGTATGCATGTGTGTGTGTGTGTGAGATAACTTGTGGGATGCTACTGAAGCAATGCTTGGGGGGAAACCTCCAGCATCAGCTGCTGCGTTAGTAGGAGAAAAGGGAGCTGGATGTGGTGATACACACCTTTAGATCCAGCTCTTGAGAGGCTATAGGTAGAAGAATTGCTGTGAGTTTGAGGCCAGGCTAGGCTACATAGTGAGTTCCTGGTCAGCCTGGGTGACAGTGAGATAGTACATAATTTAAAAAAAAAGAAAGAAAGAAAGAAAGAAAGGAAAGGGGAGGTGGGTGGGGTGATAGCTTAGCAGATAAGAACACTTTCTGAGCAAGCATGAAGATCTGCCCAAGTTCAACCTTCAGCACCCAAGTTAAAAGAAAAAAAAAAAGAAAAGGAAAAGCCTTGTAGGGAGGAGAGACCGGAGAATTGCTGGGGCTTGCTAGCTAATCTGATTGAAAATGGCAGCTCTGGACTGGAGAGATGGCTTAGCAGTTAAGGCATTTGCCTGTGAAGCCAAAGGACCCAGGTTTGATTCTCTAGGTCTCACGTAAGCCAGATGCACATGGTGGCACATGCATCTGTAGTTTGTTTGCAGTGGCTAGAGGCCCTGGTGCACCCATTCTCTCTGACTCTAATCAATAAATACATTAAAAAAAAGAAAAGAAAATGGCAGCTCTGAGTTCATGGAGAGACTCTGTCTCAAGGAAACAACATTGTATCAGTGACAGAGGAAGATGCCCAATCCTCTCTTCTGGTCTGTGCATGCACGTGTGTGGGGCACGTGCACGTGTGTGGGGCACGTGCATCTGTGCAGATGTGTGCATACACCACACACAAGTACCACACAACACCACACATATCACACATAATATACACACATGCCAAAAAAGGAGAGAAGAAAGGTCTCTAGCCAATGACTTTCTATCTTAAAAACCAGAACAGGTAAAAAGCATAAACTATCCCAAAATAGTGAAGAAGGAAAAGAAAGAAGAGGAGGAGGAAAAGGAAGAGATCTTTAATAAAATAACATGACAAAACATTAGAGAGATCTGGGTGTGATGGTACATGCCTTCTGATCGCTGTGAGTTTGGGGCCACCCTGAGACTACATAGTGAATTCTAGGTCAGCTTGGGCTGGAGTGAAACCCTACCTTGAAAAACAAAAACATTAGAGTAAAATGAAGGAAATTAAAAATGGGTTCCTTCAGACAGGTAGATCAATGGAACAGAATAGAAGACCCAAATATTAATCCAGGCAGCTACAGCTACCTGATTTTTGACAAAAATGCCAAAAATATTCATTGGAGAAAAGATAGCCTCTTTAACAAGTGGTGCTGGGAAAACTGGACATCTGTATGTAAAAGGATAAACATAGATCCTTGTCTCTTTCCATGCACAAGAGTCAAGTCCAAATGGATCAGGGACCTTAATATCAGACCTGAAACTCTGAAACTGCTAGAGGAAAAGGTAGGGGAAACCCTTCGACATATTGGAATAGGCAAGGACTTTCTGAATATTACTCTAATTGCTCAGGGAATAAAACCACTAATCAACCACTGGGACCTTATGAAATTACAAAGCTTTTGTACAGCAAAGGACACTGTGAATAGAGCAAAAAGACAACCTACAGAATGGGAGAAAATCTTTGCCAGCTATACATCTGACAGAGGATTAATATCCAGAATATACAAAGAACTCAAAAAAACAGAATAATAAGAATTCAAACAACCCAGTTAAAAAATGGGCTATGGAACTAAATAGAGAATTCATGGAAGATGAAATACAGATGGCATATAAACATCTAAAAAAGTGTTCCACATCCTTAGCCATCAGGGAAATACAAATTAAAACCACTTTGAGATTCCATTTCACTCCTGTCAGAATGGCTACCATCAAGAAAACAAATGACATTAAGTGTTGGCGTGGATGCGGAAAAACAGGAACACTTCTACACTGTTGGTGGGGATGTAAGCTGGTCCAGCCATTGTGGAAATCAGTGTGGAGGTTCTCGAGACAGCTAGAAATAGATTTACCATATGATCCAGCTATAGCACTCCTAGGCATATATCCAGAGGACTCTTCTCACTACCTTAGAGATACTTTCAAAACCATGTTTATTGCTGCTCTATTCACAATAGCTAGGAAATGGAAGCAGCCTAGATGTCCCTCCACAGATGAGTGGATAATAAAGATGTGGTACATTTACACAATGGAGTTCTATTCAGCGATAAAGAAAAATGAAATCATGAAATTTGCAGGGAAATGGATGGATCTGGAAAGGATTATACTAAGTGAGGTAACCCAAGCTCAGAAAGCCAAACATCACATATTCTCTCTCATATGTGGATCCTAGCTACCAATGTATAGACTTGTGTGTGAACTGGAACCAAAAATAGGTACCAGAAACCAGTAAGCTGGTAAAAGGCTATAAGGGAGGAAAGAGAGGGAAGGATTTAAGTGTATGGTATTGCACATATGTAAGTAGAAGAACTGATTACAGGGAGGGGAATGGCCTAAGCGAGGCCATGGGAAGAGAATGCATAAAAGAAGGGCAGGGGGAGGGTCAATCTAAACTCAAGATATTGTGAATAAGACATATGTAAAATTAGTTTTTTGAATAAGGGCACGTCTAGAAGCTGTAGACTGTTACTAGAAAATTTTCAGTACCTGGGATGGGATACCTTCCAGTGAGTTGTTGGCCAAGGAGGTCCCGGTAGCCTCCAAAATATTAAAGGCTTTTGCCAAAGCCCTTGTTTTCCCTTGAGAAACAGATAGTAAGACCCTATTGCTGAAGACATCTCTTGCCTGAGAGGCAAGGTCACTGAGAAAGCAAGCTGGTGTGGAGGAGAAAACCTTCTCCCTGTAGACCAGCCAACTGAAAGCTGGAAAAAGCTGCACTGCATGCAGTGTATGGGAGACAGAAGCCATCAACAGTGAAAACAGTGGACGCTGAATATTCAAGCTTGGCCAGACAGGTCCAATGACTGAACGGGTGCAATAGTGGCATGTCTACTCGTGGGGTAACCAACTGCTCTATAATTGGACTGAAGGCCCTCTCTATGGGAGGGAATACATACCTGGTACTGAAAAACCTAAGTAAAAGTCTATGGTAGGTGAGGTCATGAGCCTTAGGGGTATAAGCCTGCTCATGTCTGACTAAATGTATATATTATTCCCACCAAGCTGCCCTGAAAACACTACACTTAATGTTCATATTCACATATTAATGCTACTCTCACTTCTGGTTAGAGAAGCTTCTCTTTTCAGATGGTGATGACCACTGGGATCACCCAAAAGGCAACATAGTGCTGAGAAGAAGGGATGGAGGAGTGCCCAGCACTGAAACACCTCTGTCACACCCTACAAGGCTCAGGGACCATTGTGGAAGAGGGGGCGGATAGAATGGAAGAGCCAAAGGAAGGGTATGACCTCTTACAATGCAACTGCCCAGACAGAAATTGGCCTTGACATCCATGACCTTGCAGTGCCTAGCAATACCTCCGCAAGACCCTCAAAATAGAAGAAAAAGATGATGACATCAAATTAAAAGAAAGACTAATGGAGAGAGGGAGGGGATATGATGGAGACTGGAGTTCTAAAGTGGCATGGGGGGAGGGGAGGGAAATATCAGGTGGGTTTTTTTGTATGTAAGTATAAAAGTTGTCAATAAAAAATAATAATTAAAAAAAATGGGTTCCCGTGGTGGCACACGCCTTTAATCCCAGCACTCGGGAGGCAGAGGTAGGAGGATCGCCAAGAGTTCTAGGCCACCCTGAGACTACATAGTTAATTCCAGGTCAGCCTGGGCCAGAGTGAGACCCTACCTCAAAAACAAAACAAAAAAACAAAACAAAAAAAAAAAAAAAAAAGGGTTCCTTGAATAGATTAATAAAATCCTTTATCCTGTAGCCTGATTAGTAGGTGAATAGAGAAAACACGAGAATGGGGACATCACTAGAGACTCACAGGTACTCAAAGACACTAAGGAAACAACATCAGGACAAGCTTAGCATTCCTGGAAGACATAGCTTATCAGAGAGCACTCAGGAAGAAATAACTACAATAGTCCTGTATATTAAAAGAGATGGCTCAGCAGTTAAGATGCTGGCCTGCAAAGCCTAGTGACCTGGGTTTGATTTTCCAGTGCCTATGTAAAACCAGATGCACAAAGTGGTGCATGTGTCTGGAGTTCATTTGCAGTGGCTAGAGGCGCTGGTGCACCCATTCTTCTCTATCTCTTTTTCTGCTTGCAAATAATGATATGTTTTTAAAAATATTTTTATTTTTATTTATTTATTTGAGGGAGGGAAAGAGGGAGAGAGAGAGAAAAAAGAGAGAGAGAATGGGCACGCCAGGGCCTCCAGCCACTGCAAACGAACTACAGATGCATGTGCCACCTTGTGTATCTGGTTCATGTGGGTCCTGGGGAATCAAACCGGGATCCTTTGGCTTTGCAGGCAAATGCCTTAATGGCTAAGCCATCTCTTTAGCCCTGATATGTTTCTTTTAAAATATTTTTTGCAAGCAGAGAGGGAGAGAGATAGAGAGAGAGAGAGGCAGAGAATTAGCTCAGTGGATAAAATGTTTGCCATGTAAGCATGAGAACCCAAGTTCAGATCCCCAACACCCATGTGAAAAATATCAGGTGTGGTGCGTGAGCTTATAACCCCAGCACTGGGGAGATGGAGACAGGAGTCCCTGGGGCTCTCTGGCCACTTCAGGTGAATTAGTGAGTTTTGGAAGCAGTAAGAGACCCTGTCTTATAAAGTTAAGGCAAAGAAGTAATAGAGGAAGACACTGGATGTCAACCTCTGGCTTTCACACATGGCTATACACACACGTGTGCTCACACACTTATGAACATGCACACATACACAAAAATAATAGCACAAAGTGGGGAAAGGGAGGTAAGTACCATAAATATTGTCTACAATTAAAGAAGTTGTCAATAAAAAAATAAATAAATAAAAAAAAAAAGATAATAGCACAAAGACATTACAGGAAGAGAAAACTGGACCAGTAACTCCTCATGAGCACAAAGGCCAAACTTCTAAATATATTTTTTTTTCGAGGTAAGGTCTCACTCTAGCCCAGGCTGACCTGGAATTCACTCTGTATTCTCAGGGTGGCCTCGAACTCACAGCAATCCTCCTACCTCTGCCTCCCTAGTGCTGGGATTAAAGGCATGTGCCACCACGCCCGGCTAAATAAAATTTTAACAAATTAAGTCTATAATGTACTAAAAATGTGATCACGGCTGGAGAGATGGCTTAGTAGTTAAGGTGCTTGCCTGCAAAGCCTAAGAACCCAGGTTCGATTCCCCAAAACCCATGTAAGCCAGATGTACATGGTGGCACATGCATCTGACATTTGCTTGCAGTGGCTAGAGGCCCTGGTATGCCCAATCCCTCTCTCTGCCTATCTGTCTGTCTCTCTATAATAATAAATTTAAAAAAAAAAAGTGATCAAATGGAGTTCACCCAGGAAAGTAGTGTGACTCGCCGTGCTGACAGACTAAAGGAAAGCTTATGCTCATCTCAAGAAAGGCGGAAAGCGCGTGCGAAGAAACTTGGCGCTCATTCCAGGTAACAACCCAGCAAACTAAAAATAGCACTTCCTCACACAGGAGAAGGGCATTAGCAAAACTGAGAGATGCCAGTTGCCCTGGAAGATGGAGCCCTTTCCTTGAGACCAGAACAGCACCAGGAGATCCACTTTCATCTCTAATAGTATTGAGCTAGAGCTCCTCACAATGAACTCAGGAAGGAAAACAAATGCAAAATATCCAGATGGAAAGGAAGTGAGATTGTTAAAGCTGCTCCAGTAGGTGGGTGGGTTTATCAAGGTGGTAGTACCGTAAGGTCAACACATAAACATCTGTTGTTGAAAAACGGGCAAACCGCTAAAGTGGTTTCTACAAAGAAGGTGTGAGAATAGTCAAGAAGTGGGTGACAAAACTCTCCAAGTCATTTGTTACTAGAGAAATCCAAGCTGGATGTGGTGTCTCATGTCCATAATCCCAATGCTGGGAAGGCTGAGGTCGGAGGATTGTCAAGAGGTTGAGGCCAGCCTGAGGGTAGGGCTTAGTTGGAAGAGTGATTGTCTAGCATGCACAAAGCCTTGGATTCAATTCCCAGCACAACATAAACCAGGTGTGATGGTGCGCACCTTAGCACTCAGGAGGTAGAGGCAGGAAGACCAGAAATTCAAGGTCATCTTTGGCTATATAGCAAGTTCAGTGGCAGCCTGGGGAGAATGAAATCTTGTCTCAATAAGTAAATAATAACTAGGAAAGGAAAAAATGCAAGTCAAAACCACAATGAAATTTCCTGCTACCAAAAACAGAACATAGGGAAGGGAAAGATGGCTCAGTGGTTAAAGCTTGCCAGCCCAGCTTTAACTCCCCAACTACCCACGTGCAAAGATGGTGGGAGTCCAGGAATAGATGGTAAGACCCTATTACTGAAGACTCCACATACTTGGGTGCCAAGTTCACTGAGAAAACCTGCTGGATCTAAGCTGAAAGCCTCCTCCATGAGGACCAGCTGACAGAAAGTTGGAAAAAGCTACACTGCATGCAGTTCAATGGAAGAGAGAAAACACCAGTGAAGGTACTCAACAATGAACACTGCAAGCTTTAAATTTGGCCAGCCAGGCCAAATGAGCCAATGGGTGCAATAGTGGCATGTTTGTTATGGGGGAAGCCAACTGCTCTCTAATTGGACTGGAGGCCTGTTTTATGGGAGGGAATACATCCCTGATACTGAAAACCTACAACAGGGTAGTCATGAGCCATAAGGGTGTAATGTCTGCTGGTGACTCGCTAAATGTATATACGATGCTCACCAAACTGCCCAGTAAGCACTTCTCTTTATGTCCACACCATATATTAATGCTACTCTCACTTTTGGTTAGAGAAGCTTCTCTTTTCAGATGGTGGCGACCTTGGGATGATTCAGAAGGCACCATGGTGCTGAGAAGAAGTGACAGAGGAGTGCTCAGCACTGAAACATCTCAAAGCTACCAAGGCTCAGGGTCCATTGCGGAAGAGGGGGCGGAAAGAATGTAAGAGCCAAAGGAAGAGTAGGACTCCTTACAACATGCTCCTCCAGACACAAAATGGCCTGGATATCCATGACCTCACAGTGCCTGACACTACCTACACAAGACCATCATAATAGGAAGGAAAGATCATGACATCAAACAGAAAAGAGAGACTAATTGAGAGGGGGAGGGGATATGATGGAGAGTGAAGTTTCAAAGGGGAAAGTGGGGGGAGGGAGGGAAGTACCATGGGATATTGTCTACAATTAAAGAAGTTGTCAATAAAAATAAAAAAAATAATAATAATAAAAAAAATAAACCAGACAAAAAAAAAGATGGTGGGAGTGTCTGGTGTTTGTTTGAAGTGACAGGAGGCCCTGGCACACTCATTACACACATGCACATGCAAATAAATAAATAAATTGAAAAAAAAAATCAGAATGTAGCAAGTGCTGGTAAGGCTGTGGAGCAGTCAGAACCCTTGTGCACACTGTTGGTGGGAGTGTAAAAGTGGTGCAACCACTGAGGAAAATGGTATGGTGCTTCCTCAGAAAGTCACACGTAGAATCACATTTACAACCCAACGGCTCCAACTCTGGATTAGCCACAGAAGGATCAAAAGCACAGTTTTGGGATTCTTGGGATTTTGAACATCGATGTTGAAAACAGCAGGATGGGTGAGAGCTGAACTATGGAAAAGCCCAAGCATCCACTGACAAATGAATGGACAAGCAAAATAGTGTGGCCGTATAGTGCGAGACTATCCAGCTCTAAAAAGGAAGGTAATTCTGACACAGCATGGGTGGGGCTTAAGGACGTTATCCTCAGTGAAATAATCCAGCTCCAGGGACAGACATGATGATTCCATTTAGGAGAGCTCCCCAGAGCTGTCAAGACAGCCGAGGCAAGGAAGCAGAGCGATAGCGGCCAGTGGGGGAGGAGAAGGAGGGATCAGCGCTTAATGGGGACAGAGTTTTTTTTTTTTTTTTTTTTTTTTTTTCTAGGTAGGGTCTCACTCTAGCTCAGGCTGACCTGGAATTCACAGAGTTATCCTCTGGACCCTGAGTTTAAGTTTTTAAAGATGAAAAGGGTTCTCAAGAGGAATGGTGGTGATGGCTGTGCAGTGGGGTGAGTGCCTATAATACCGCTGAGCTGTGCACTAAAAATGATCACAGGGCTGGAAAAATGTGTCAGCCGTCAAAGGTGCTTCCTTGCAAAGCCTGCTGTCCTGAGTTCCATTCGCCAGTACCCATGTAAAACCAGATACACAAAGTGGCATATGAGTCTGGACTTTGTACCAGAAAGAGGCTCTGGCAGACCCATAGTTACTCGCTCATATTTTCTCAAATAAATAAAAATACTTATAAGAAGAAATGTAAAATGAATCATAAAGATATGAGGGCCAAATTATCACAGAGATAAAAGATTAGTGGTGGCCAGGGATTTGGGGGGTGGAGGGTTGGGCAGTTGAAACACAGAGCAGGTTTTAAGTGGTGAGACCATCCTCATGATATTGTAATAGTGAACACTTGATATTAAACACTTGTTACAGCCCAGAGAACTTTATGGCACGAAGAATGAGACTTAATGTATGCAAATCAAAGCATAACTTTTTCCCCTTTTGCAGTGCTAAAAATTGAACCATGGCTTTCACACACAAGGCAAGCAGGCTACCACCAACGTGTATCCTATCCCCTACTTAATGTACTTAGATGGCTGGGGGATCCTAGGATGGAGTACAGAATTTAACACGTGCTACAGAATGTAACCTGTGCTATAAATACAAGACCAAACCGGGAGTGGTGGCGCACGCCTTTAATCCCAGCACTCAGGAGGCAGAGGGAGGAGGATCGTCATGAGTTCGAGGCCACCCTGAGACTACATAGTGAATTCCAGGTCAGCCTGAGCTAGAGTGAGACCCTACCTCGAAAAACCACAAACAAAAAAACAAAACAAATAAATACAAGACCGTACTTCCTGGAGGGGTGGGAAGCAAAGGAGGCAGGCGCCTCAGCAATTAGGAAGGGCTCACTGGAATCTCTCCCCTGCTGCCAATGGCACCAGTGAGGAAGCTCCAACTTTTCTCGGGGTTTCTCCAACAAGCAATGTCTCCCCCCATTGTCAAACGGTCAGCAGCCTGGGCTTGGGCTGGGAGGGTTCCTGGGGTCACACTGAAGCTCTGTGGTTCTTTGTGTGGGCGATCTCAAGGAGCTCTTCCCCTCACTGAGCCCCGCTTTCCTCATAGATGCAGCAGAGGGCGCGAGGCACTGAAGAAGCGAGCTCTGTGGAGTTGCTTTCAATTCATCCACTTCCATCTATCCATCTGCTATCCGCTCATCATCCATCCCCACCCAGCCAACCATTATCCATCGATTCACCCACCTACCCATCCATTCATTCACCCACTGCCCATCCATCCATCCATCCATCCATCCATCCATCCATCCATCCATCCATGCCTCATTTGCTCATCCACCTACACATCCATCTATTCTTCCACCTGTCCATGCATCTATTATCCATCTCCTCACCCACCTCTCCAGTCATCCATCCATCTGCCCATCATTCTATCTATATCCACTCATTCACCCATCCATCCGTTCATCTATCCCCATTCATTCACTAACCCACCCACCCATCTATTCATCCACCATCTGTCAATTCATACATCTATCATCCATCTACCCACTGCCTCTACAGTCATTCACGCATCATGCGTCATTCATCTACTGTCCACCCTTCATCTATCCGTCTCTACCCTTCCACCTCCGTCCACCCAGAAGCAAAGCTTTTAAGTGCATCTGTTGTCACGGTAGTCCCTGTAGGATCCCACATACACTGTTACCCTTCAGTCCATACTTTGAGACCAGAAATGGTCTCACAGTATGGCTAAGGTGGTACTGACAGTGGTCTATGTAAGAGTGTGACTCCTGGGCAAGTCTTGGGAGTGGGGAGAAGTAGGCATCTGTCCCAGAATGGCTGAACTCCTGAAGGGCAGTGACATGCCCGATAGCCCTGGGGGCAGGGACAGTGCCTCCCTAGCAGCCTGCCTAGTGCCTACCTGTCTAGTGGAGCCGATTCACTTGACAAAGCCCTCTATTACTTTTTTTTTTTTTTTTTCCGAGGTAGAGTCTCATTCTAGCCCAGGCTGACATGGAATTCTCTCAGGGTGGTCTTGAATTCACGGTGATCCTCCTACCTCTGCTTCCTGAGTGCTGAGATTAAAGGCGTGGCCACCATGCCCAGCAAATATATTTTATTTATTTATTTGAGAGAGAGAGAGAGAGAGAGAGGTGGCGAACGGCACTCAGGAGGCAGAGGGAGGAGGATCGCAGAGTTCGAGGCACCCTGAGACTACATAGTGAACTCCAGGTCAGCCTGAGCATGTGAGACCCCCCTCGAAAAACCACAAACAAAAACAAAAACAAATAAATACAAGAGCCTCTTCCTGGCTTAACATGATGCATGTGCCTGGATATGGGTCCTGGAGAATCGAATCAGGATCCTTTGGCTTTGCAGGCAAAAGCCTTAACCGCTAAGCCATCTTTCCAGCCCCTGTTACTTCTTTACTCAGCCTTTTCATTCTGTTCTGGCTGAGAGCCTTCTTGGAAACCCATACAAGGGTATAAAAGATCTGTCCATTTTGTATCTTCTGAGCCTTTACAAGCCCAGCGGGGGACGTGCTTTCCATGTCTAAGCTTGCCTTTCCCATGTCTCAGGGGATGACCTGGGGAGACGGCTGACAGGGGCCAGGCCTTGTTGCTCGTTCCTATGGAGCTGGGCCTGAGTCTCCCTTGGGTGTCTAGGAAGGCTTGGAGCTGTGGCTTCTCTGGGTGTCTTCTCTACATGTCCATCACGGTGTAGCCATCGGCCTCCTACTCCAGCTAAGTCCAGCCGTCAGGGACCAGGCAGACTGGTATTGGAGTGCTTGGCCAGGATGGCATGGAGCAGGGACAACGATCAACAGCATGAGTGTTAAACCAGCTTTATTTCTTGTTTCCAGTGTGACTTTGTCCCAGCAACTGAGACACAAGCTCCTTGGTGACTCAATTTCCCCCTTTGGTAAAAGGTATTAATAATTGAACAGCCCTTATGGCATCATGGGGAATGGCTCGAGACAATACATGTGCCTGAATGTGTCTGGACAGATAGACACCAGTGTTGTGTCTGCCACATTCACAGAGAAGTGAGAAACCTGAGTCTAAAGGCATCTCAGCTTCTGCACACACAATTCAGTGTTGTCCAGTTTATGCTTATCCTGTGGCAGAGTACGGATTCCTCCCTTTGGCCCCTTCCAGAGATTCTCCCTGGCTGTGGTCCCCATTCTCTGCTAGGGGAACTGCAGTGACAATGAAGTGCAATGAAGCCACCTTGACGTTACAGTAAACAGTAATATGGTGACATTGAGGTCAACACGGGGCAGGGAAAAGAGAAGAGCTTGTGGAGAGGGCTCACAAAGCTAGGATGTGGTCGGGAAAGGTGTTCCTACTGGTCAGGGCTGCCCAACTGCCTCCTCCCTGAATAGGTGGAGGTAGTCTGGGCTTTGCAAGGTGGTGCATCAGTCGGGGTTCTCCAAGGAAACAGAGGCAGTCGTGTGTGTGTGTGTGTGTGTGTGTGTGTGTGTTACTTTCAAGAGTTAGCTCATGAAGTGATGAGGTCTGTGAGTCTGAACTCTCCTGGAAAGGTAAGCAGAGGGGAGATCCAGAGCGGAGTTGAGGCTGTGACAGAGTCTAGAGGCTTCTGGAGGCACAATACTCCCCCACCCACCCCAGCCCCCCACCCCCCACTTCTTAGGCACCTCAGTCATTGCAAGGCCTCATCACCCACACTAGGAGTCATCTCACATTTGAAAAAAAAACTACCTTCATTGCAACACCAAGACTGGTGTCAGACCAAAAGTTGGGTATTGAGCTTCAGCCAGATTGAGGCGTGTTAATTGCCCCAGGAGGTGAATGAGAATGGGGGTTGGGGCTCGGATGGTTCCCTGTGGGGGATGGGCCTTCCTCTTTTCCCCTTCCCTCCACAGTAGTCCTTTCTTCTCCTCCTCCTGTAACTACTCTCCCCCACTCCTTCAGTTAGCCCCGCTCCACCCACTACCCTCTAGCTTCCTCATGAGTCAGTATATGGATACGCAAAGTGGAACAAACCTTTTAGGAGCCTGTGACGTCTTTGCTGCCTCCTCCCTGTGGTTATGGCTGTCAATTCTGTGTGGCCCCTGGGTACGGTGTCTTGTCCAGGTAAACAGTGCAGGGTGTGAGGCTGGCAGAGGAAGGCCCAGGGTTCTGGGGATCCTGCCTGTTGCCTGGTTTCAGGTCCAGCATGAGCAAGGGCTTGGATGGGCTGTCTGCCACCAAGCAACGTCCACCTGTGGTTGGGTGGGGCAGTCATTCTCACTTCCATACCACATCCTTGTCACAGACGGTAGGACTGCCCAGCAGGTTCCACAAAGTGTCCATGCCCTTTCCCCAGCAACCACAACCCTCTCAAGATTTGGGGAAAAGTTGCCCCTTTGGTGATTGGGGTGAGAATTGAGCTTTGAGGCCCATGGAGGCTGCCCACCTCACCTTTATGCAGAGGAAGGGTTGATCAGGCGAATAGACACCAGTGTTGTGTCTGCCACATTCACAGAGAAGTGAGAAATCTGAGTCTAAAGGCATCTCAGCTTCTGCACACACAATTCAGTGTTGTCCAGTTTATGCTTATCCTGTGGCAGAGTACGGATTCCTCCCTTTGGCCCCTTCCAGAGATTCTCCCTGGCTGTGGTCCCCATTCTCTGCTAGGGGAACTGCAGTGACAATGAAGTGCAATGAAGCCACCTTGACGTTACAGTAAACAGTAATATGGTGACATTGAGGTCAACACGGGGCAGGGAAAAGAGAAGAGCTTGTGGAGAGGGCTCACAAAGCTAGGATGTGGTCGGGAAAGGTGTTCCTACTGGTCAGGGCTGCCCAACTGCCTCCCTCCCTGAATAGGTGGAGGTAGTCTGGGCTTTGCAAGGTGGTGCATCAGTCGGGGTTCTCCAAGGAAACAGAGGCAGTCGTGTGTGTGTGTGTGTGTGTGTGTGTGTGTGTGTTACTTTCAAGAGTTAGCTCATGAAGTGATGAGGTCTGTGAGTCTGAACTCTCCTGGAAAGGTAAGCAGAGGGGAGATCCAGAGCGGAGTTGAGGCTGTGACAGAGTCTAGAGGCTTCTGGAGGCACAATACTCCCCCACCCACCCCAGCCCCCCACCCCCCACTTCTTAGGCACCTCAGTCATTGCAAGGCCTCATCACCCACACTAGGAGTCATCTCACATTTGAAAAAAAAACTACCTTCATTGCAACACCAAGACTGGTGTCAGACCAAAAGTTGGGTATTGAGCTTCAGCCAGATTGAGGCGTGTTAATTGCCCCAGGAGGTGAATGAGAATGGGGTTGGGGCTCGGATGGTTCCCTGTGGGGATGGGCCTTCCTCTTTTCCCTTCCCTCCACAGTAGTCCTTTCTTCTCCTCCTCCTGTAACTACTCTCCCCCACTCCTTCAGTTAGCCCGCTCCACCCACTACCCTCTAGCTTCCTCATGAGTCAGTATATGGATACGCAAAGTGGAACAAACCTTTTAGGAGCCTGTGACGTCTTTGCTGCCTCCTCCCTGTGGTTATGGCTGTCAATTCTGTGTGGCCCCTGGGTACGGTGTCTTGTCCAGGTAAACAGTGCAGGGTGTGAGGCTGGCAGAGGAAGGCCCAGGGTTCTGGGGATCCTGCCTGTTGCCTGGTTTCAGGTCCAGCATGAGCAAGGGCTTGGATGGGCTGTCTGCCACCAAGCAACGTCCACCTGTGGTTGGGTGGGGCAGTCATTCTCACTTCCATACCACATCCTTGTCACAGACGGTAGGACTGCCCAGCAGGTTCCACAAAGTGTCCATGCCCTCTCCCCCTTAACCACAACCCTCTCATGATTTGGGGGAAAAGTTGCAGGGTGATTGGGGTGAGAATTGAGCTTTGAGGCCCATGGAGGCTGCCCACCTCACCTTTATGCAGAGGAAGGGTTGATCAGGCGAATAGACACCAGTGTTGTGTCTGCCACATTCACAGAGAAGTGAGAAATCTGAGTCTAAAGGCATCTCAGCTTCTGCACACACAATTCAGTGTTGTCCAGTTTATGCTTATCCCGTGGCAGAGTACGGCCCTTCCAGAGATTCTCCCTGGCTGTGGTCCCCATTTTCTGCTAGGGGGAACCACAGTGCCCACAGTTAGCATCTGAAAAGCAGGCAATGGAGCCACCCTCGCTGTCATCTGTCCCAACACTAGCTCCCTCATTCTCTAGGACTGTGGCTTTACAGCCCCGATGCTGGGCTGGGACATCACAGCTCCCATCAGATACCTGAGACCCTGAGACGGGCCTAGAGGGGCTGTTAGGGTCAAGCTCCTCAGCCTGGGGCCACCACTGCTTCATACAAAGGGCACATTGGGCTTGAACTTCTTCACCCAGGGAAAACCCACCTCCTCCACCCAGGGAGGATTCATCTTATTTATCTACCCAGGGTGGATCTCTCTTCTTCATCTAGGGATGGCCCATCTTCTGTATCCAGGGATGACTCATCTCCTTCATCGAGGGAGGATACACTGTCTCCATTCAGGGAGGATCTACTTCCTCCATCCATGGAGGACTCACCGTCTCCATCCAGAAATCACCCACCTCTTCCACTGAGGGAGGACTCACTTTCTCAGGGTCTGCACAGAAGGCAATGCCGGGCATCCTGTGTCTGGCCAATCTCTTATCACCACCAGGGAAGAGGGAGCCTGGCATGGAAAACCACTGCTTCTCGGAGCCAGGCCTATCCCTAGGTTTCTCCAGGGCATTGTGCCAGGCTGTGAGGCCCACTTGGGGAAGTGGAACAATGGTGTCCTCGGCCCAGATGGCTCCAATTCCCTAATCCCCACTTCTCTGGCTCAGGCCATACGTGGGTTCTCCCTTGTGCCCAAGTACTGGCAGGGAGGACAAACCCAGGCTGGAGCTGATGGGTGCAGTGGGATGAGAGGAATGACTTCGTACCAAGCCCCTGGCTGCTGGTCACCCGGTCCCTGACATCTTTACTGTGTGGGGCCCCAGCTGTCATGGCAATGGAGGTCTCATGTGTCATGGTCCAAAGACCTGACTGGGCAGTCTGATACCAGAGTATGATCACTGTAGCTCAGGTCAGGGTCTCTGTGCAGAGCCTGGCAGGGCAGCATGGTGGCAGGTAAGGAGACTTGATACTTCCGTCCACTTCAGAGCCTCTGTGACCACTCCAGTCCTTCCTCATTGGCCCCTGGAACATGAGGCTCCAACTTGAATCTGAGGTGCCTGGTGGCCAAACTCACTGTGTGCACTCTGAGCAAAGTCAGAAAGAGAACTCAAGATCTACCTGTTCTGTTTTTATTTTTGTTTATTTATTTATTTGACAGAGAAAGAGGGAGAGAGAGACTGGGTGTACCAGGGCCTCCAGCCACTGCAAACAAACTCCAGATGCATGTGCCCCCCTTGTGCATCTGGCTAATGTGGATTTTGGGGAATCGAATCTGGGTCCTTTGGCTTTGCAAACAAATGCCTTAACCACTAAACCATCCCTCCAGCTCCTATTTTTTATTTTTTGAGTGTGGGGGGTTTCAAGGTAGGGTCTCACTCTAACCCAGGGCTGATCTGGAGGAATTCACTATGTTGTCTCAGGCTGGTCTCAAACTCAGAGCAATCCTCCTACCTTTGCCTCCTGAATACTGGGATAGCTGTTTATTTTTATTTTTGTTTATTTATTTGCAAGCAGAGAGGGGAGAGAGAAGAGAGAGAGAAAGAGAGAGAGAGAGAGAAAATGGGCGCCAGGGCCTCTAGTTGCTGCAAATGAACTCTAGATGCATCTGGCTATATGTGGGTACTGGGGAATCGAACCTGAGTTGTTAGGCTTTGCAGGCAAGTACCTTAACCTCTGAACCATCTCTCTAGCCTCCTACCTGGTTTCAAAAGGAGGAAAATGTGGAAGGAAAGGGACCTTAGGCTTTAGTTTACTCCCATGGGTGCTCACCTGTGCCCATCTATCCCTGGGTGGGCCTCAGGAACCAGTGTCCCCTAGGGGCTCATCGTTTGGACTTGATACAGCCTAAAGGCAATGGTGGCTTTGGTCTCTGCTCAGGGGGATGGATTTATCAAAGGTGACTGCTGTTTCTGGGGCAGGACCCCTCACCTTGAATGAAAGGAGTGGCCAGGAGAATAAATAGGCTTCCCCTGTCTCCCACACGGCAGTCTCAGGGGAGTCTGCAAGGTCAGGACCAGCTGGAGTGGGGGCTGTCCTCCTTGCCTGGGCCCCCTTCCCACAAAGACTCCACTTTAAGCCTCAAGCCACTTCCTCCTGCACCCAGGGGACCTGATTCCAGTAAGACTCCTTGTTTGGGCTGGGTGCTCCCCATGTTCTAATTACATGTAATTCCAGAGACCAGTAGAGCCTGGGAAAATGAGAGGATTAGAGTGTGGACTTAGCTGGTTTCTGCAGAGCTCAGTGGGCTCCCTGGATCTCACTGCTCCTTGCCCTCAGGAGGCTGCTCATGAACTGGGGTCGGATGCCCTCCACTCTCTCCAGAGCTCTGACTCGTGCCAGGCTTGCCTCTCCCTGGACAACGTGGACCTTACGGGCTTCAGAAGTCTGTAACTGTCATAAGCCAGTACTGTCTGTGGAGCAGGACAGTAGAATGGAATAGGGGCATTGCTTGGGGGTCTTGGGGGGGAAGGGAAGGCCGAGGATATGGCAAAGCCATGAGATGTGCTTCCATTCAGAGACTTCTTGTCCTTCCCACCCTGACTCTGGTCTGGCTAGTAGCTGGGAGAAACAGAGGTTCCTTTGGGGTGTGTGCTGGTATTGGGCTAATTAGGGCTGTGGCATCCTGAGGAAGGTCAAGTTTACCCAGGGAGTCATATAAAGATAAACTAAGATAACTTGAATCAATATTTCCCCACTGGGACCCACAGAGCCCCCACAGCTGTTTTCCAGATAACCTGGCAAATGCCCCACCCACTGTTTGTCCCTCCCCATCCTCCCGCCCTCAGATGCCCATTGGGCATATAAGTCCTGGACCCCTGCCCTGGGTCGCTCTCCTGTGCCGCCCTTCTGAGCTGCCATGGGGCTGCCACTAGCCCGCCTGGTGGCCGTCTGCCTGGCCCTGGCCTTGGGCAGGGGCTCAGAACTCCAGAGAGGTGAGAGGCTGGGTAGGTGGGAGTGGGCAAAGCATCCTGGAGGTGGGAAGGCCGGGCAGCCCAGAGCAGAAAGGGATGGTACGTGGCATAGAAGAGGGGTCCTCTATGCCTAACCTTCCAAGGGAACCAGGACAACCAGATTGGATGGGGGTCTTAAGTCTCCCACCATCCCTTTGAAGTTGCCAGCTGGGCCAGAGTGAGGGTGTGGGGGTGCACAACAGGTGGCAAAGCAGTTGTAACTTCAGAGGGATGGTTGTTCTTCAGGGCAGTTGAGGTGTGGGGGAAGGAGTCAGACTGGGGCAGTCCCAGGTATGGGGGAACTTGGAGGGTAAAGCTCAAGATGTTCCCTTTGGAGAGTGGGTTTAGTACCCACCTGGGGAAGGCTCTCTCCCATCAGGGCAGATACAAAACCATGGGCAGGCCATGTCCCAGTGGGGAATCTTGTTCACTGAGAGGCCCCAGCACAATCCTTTGCTGAATGAGGGGTGGGTGGAGGTGTCAGTGGATGAGGTATCCATTGAGGGAGCAGGGCAGTGACCAGTAGAGGATCCTAGCCAGGTGGACAAGGTACCCAAAGGCCTTCTGCCCCCATGCCCTGCTCTGCATTCTGTACCAACCAGCAGCTTAGACTTGTTATCAGGGGGCTGAGATCTTCAGCTGTGGGGTGATTAAGATCTAGCAGAGACCCTTCCAGCAGGAGGGACTTTCTTGGATAAAAACCCTGGGCTAGGGTCTTAGATGGGCATATCTGGAGGAGCCTCTGAGGCCAGCTTAGAGAGAAGTTCTCCCTGGGCCTGGGTGACTCACCCTTGTGTCCCCTCTGCTCTTCCAGAAGCCAGATCACGAAACCACGTCTGCAGCACCTGGGGTGACTTCCACTACAAAACCTTTGACGGCGACGTCTACCGCTTCCCTGGCCTCTGTGATTATAACTTTGCCTCTGACTGTCGAGACTCCTACAAGGAATTTGCTGTGCATCTGAGGCGGAGTCCTGGCCAGGATGGGGGCCCCCCCCGGGTGGAATCCGTCCTGCTGACCATTAAGGATGACACCATCTACCTGACCCATCAGCTGGCCGTGGTGAACGGAGACATGTAAGTGGGGTTAGCAGCATCCCCCCCGCCCGTGTCCAGCATGGAGGGATGTTGCAGCTGGCACTTCAGAGCGAGCATGTCCTTGGACAGCTTTTATAAGTCAGGTGGTTCCCATGAGTCCCCTTCTGTCTTGGCACATGGCTAATAGGAGACCCTCGAGTTTGAGTTTGGGTCATGGATTCAGTCAACAAATACTTCTAAGTCCTTCACATAGATAGGGGTCTTTTGTATCCCCAGAAGGTGGTGTGTGTGTGTGTGTGTGTGTGTGTGTGTGGTGGCTGCCAGGCTAGAGTTGCAGAAACCCAGCTGCCTGTCCCCCTATTGTTCCTGCATTGTCTTTGCAACAATTAGGCCCTCTTAGCTGCATTCCTGTCCAGCGGGTTCCCCACCTAGGGATTTGTTCTTTTCCTCTTCCAGGGAGCTGTTTCTTGCTGGGGGTTGGAGGGTTGCCATGCTTGATCTGCCCAGACCTTGGACCACGTGTGGGCCGAGTGCTGGGGTGGAGGGGGTGGGGTGGGGAATAAAGGCTGAGGCAGCTACAGGATGGGATGGGTTACCTGACAGCATCAGGATGGGGTGGGTTGGGGTCGAGGGGTGCCCCTCCCTGGCAGACACTGTGGGAAGATCCCTCTGAGTGGAGGACCTGGAGGAGGTTGGGGATCTGGCCCTCCTCTTTCTCCAGATCCATGGCCCTTACTGGTCCTGATCTGAACTCAGGGGTGGGGGGCGTGAAAAAGAAAGTAGACAAGAGGTCTTAGCTCCACCCCACGGAGGTCCAGCCAGCTCAGGGCAGGAGCTTTCTGGCCACTGCCCAGACCTCTGTCAGGTTCTCTGGCCTCCTCCTTGAGCTTGGCTAAGTCTATTTGTGGCTCCAGAATGGGACTGGCCAGGTGAGGCTGGGCTAAGGCCATCGGTACCTACAAGAGGCACATGGCCTCTGGTACCCCTAGAAGGATAAGCTGGGTGGGTTGCAGGGTTAGAGGCTGGTGAGTGACCCCTGGTTGTCCTGACAGGGTCAGCACTCCGCACTACAGTTCTGGGCTTCTCATTGAGAAGGATTCTGCCTACACCAAAGTCTACTCCCGTGCTGGCCTCATCCTCATGTGGAACAGAGAAGATGCACTCATGGTGGGCACTAGCGTCCTGGGCACTGGGGTGGAGGGACTCCTCTATCCAGCCAGAGGCCTGTAGATCCCAATAGAAGGACAGGAGTCCCACACTTCATAAGGATGGCAGGGGAGCAGGACCCTCCTCCCCCAAACCCCTGTGAAGTAGAGAAGGCTGCTAGAGACAGATCAGCAGTGGAGCCTCAGCTGGACTAGCCTGGACGAAAGACTCTGGGCTGTCCCTGATTGTCCCTCAGAAGCGAGCTGTGTCTCAGTGCCCTGTCCTGCAGGAAACACCCCCCACCAAGTCCTCCTCTCCACCTTCCCTGTTTGAGGAGCTTGCCTGGCTCAGGGGCCCTAGAAGGTGCCCTTGACCCGGTGACCCATTCACCTGCTCCTTTCCCTGGACAGTTGGAGCTGGACAGTCGGTTTCAGAACCACACCTGTGGCCTCTGTGGGGACTACAATGGCCTGCAGGTTTATTCTGAGTTCTTCTCTGAAGGTGAGCACAAGGCTGGGCTTGATGGGAGGAAGGCAGGGGTGGGGCTGCAGGTTCCCATGGATCACTTCTGACTGGCTGTGTCCCCAGGCATGCACTTCAGTGCCATCGAATTTGGAAACATGCAGAAGATCAACAAGCCCGAGGTGGTGTGTGAGGACCCCGAGGAGGTGCCGGAGCTGGAGTCCTGCTCTGAACATGTGAGATGCTGATTGGGATCCCCCAGTGTTCCTGGATGGAGCTTCCCCCAGAGCTCTCTCAGGGCACCCACATCTGCTGGCGTTTGTTGGGAATCCCCGGTATGCTTAAGGGGTGGGAAGGAAGGCGTGAGCATCTGCTCATATCCGGGTCCTTCTCTCCAGAGGGCTGAGTGTGAGTGGCTGCTGACGGCCGAGGCCTTCGCGGACTGCCAGTCGCGGGTGCCCGTGGAGTTGTACGTGCGCGCCTGCATGCAGGATCGCTGCAGGTGCCCTCAGGGTGGCGCCTGCGAGTGTAGCACCCTTGCTGAGTTCTCCCGCCAGTGCTCCCATGCAGGTGGCAGACCCAAAAACTGGAGGACTGCTTCACTCTGTCGTAAGTGACTGGGGACCCCCAGGGCACTGTGAGAGCCACTCACACGGAGCTTAGTGCCAATGTCTCCGGGCATGGGGAGGTTCGGGTGGGAGCCATGTCTGTGTCAAGCACTATCACTATCACACTATCAGCCTATGCCCACAGTCACTCCAGGGGCATCTCAGCTTCTGTTGCGCTCTGCCCTGGCTTGATTTGCAGCCTAATATCGAACTGCCTTTGTTTCTAGCCAAGAATTGCCCTGAGAACATGGTTTACCTGGAAAGCAGCTCGCCCTGTGTAGATACCTGCTCACATCTGAAGGTCAGCAGCTTGTGCGAGGAGCATTACATGGATGGCTGTTTCTGCCCGGAAGGTGAGTGCTCTGGACCCAGAGACTCAGTGTGGACCAGGCAGGGGCCTCTCCCAAGAACTCTAAGAGCAATGTGATTGGGGGATGAACAGCAGGAGGTTCAGATGCCTGTGGGTGAGAAGCATAGTTGACAATCCCACCATGGGGAGACTGGCACTTCCCAAGGCTGCCCTGGGGTAAGCTCACATTCCTGGCTGTCGTAGGCACTGTGTATGATGACTTCACGGGCAGTGGCTGCATCCCTGTGAGCCGGTGCCACTGTAAACTGCATGGACGCCTATATATGCCAGGCCAGGAGATTGCCAACGACTGTGAGCAATGGTGAGTCTCGTGCGTATAGAGCTCAGGGGCCAGGCAGGCTGGGGTGCCATCGAGTATTGTTGACCCTATGCCCTGCTTCCTGGCAGTGTCTGCAATGCTGGCCGCTGGGTGTGTCAAGACCTGCCATGTCCCGGGTCCTGTGCTCTGGAAGGAGGCTCCCACATCACCACCTTTGATGGGAAAAAATTCACCTTCCATGGGGACTGCTACTACGTCCTGAGCAAGGTAGGCAGGCCAGGTTCTGGCAGGTGTGTAGAGCTCTGGGCGGGGTGGGGGGGCGGTCCTCAGGGTGGGTAGACAGACCGACTGTGGAGAAGAGGGACAGTCACTGGGGAGAGAGTGAGGGTGATGGGTGCTGCTGCCGTCCGTAGCTGCGGCATGAGAATTAGGTGCCTGGGATGCAGGGGGTGGGGGCTCTAGACCCCTCATTGTGCCACCTCCTGCTCTTTGTCACACAGGGTAACCACAATGACTCCTACGCCCTCCTGGGTGAACTGGCCCCCTGTGGCTCCACAGACAAGCAGACCTGCCTGAAGACTGTGGTGCTGTTGACAGACAACAAGAAGAATGTAGGTGTAGCCTGCCTCTGCCCTCCCAGCACCCCACAGCCCCGCAGACCCTCTCAGCCCAGCCCCGTGTTCCATCGTTCTTCCTTGTAGGTGGTGGTCTTCAAGTCAGATGGCAGAGTGCTTCTCAATGAACTGGAGGTGACCCTGCCCCATGTAGCTGGTGAGTTGAGCTCAGGGAGGGGCCCTGGTTGCTGTCAATCAGCAAGGCCTGCTGGGGTTCAGACAGCCCAGGACACTGGGCTGGAGAGGAGCTATGTATCCTCAGGCAGAGCCTTCATCCTGGCATATCTGCTGCTGCTGCTGGGGGTGGGGGAGAATGGGCATGACACTCTACCATGGGACTGATTCCTCCTGCTGGAGGTGTCCTGGGCAAGGTGGGACCCAGGAGCCCCACTGTCCCTTACCATGTCCCCCTCTCCTGTCTTGTAGCAAGTTTTTCCATCTTCCAACCGTCCTCCTACCACATTGTTGTGAAGACGGTGTTTGGGCTCCAGATGCAGATCCAGCTGGTCCCCGTCATGCAGCTCTTTATGACACTAGACCAGGCCCATCAGGGACAGGTGCAGGGTGAGTGGCCCTGCCCATCTTAAGCCCTGACTCCTGCCAATCCAAGATCCCTCCCACCACTATCCTGCCCCTCTCCCTCAGGTCTCTGTGGGAATTTCAACGGCCTGGAAAGTGATGACTTCATGACATCTGGTGGGCTGGTGGAGGCCACGGGTGCCGGCTTTGCCAATACCTGGAAGGCCCAATCGAGCTGTCATGACAAACTGGATTGGCTGGATGACCCTTGCTCTCTCAACATCGAGAGCGGTGAGGCTGGGGAGAAGCTGCACACTATCCAATGGCCTGCCTGGGCCACAGGACCCTGGCCAGCATGGCCTCTGGACAGATGGAGCTCCCGATGGAATGTGGTGTGGGAGTGAGGGGTGGGTGGAGCTTGTGTGGACCATGGTGCTGAAAGCCAGACTGTCTATCTGCTCCTTCCTTCCGCATGGATGATTTAAGGTGGTCCATGTGGCAGCTCTCCAAGTGGCAGCAGAGGGGCTAGGCTGGCTAATTTCTGGGTGGTGACCCTTAACGAAGGGCTGGGCTTATACACTGACAGTGTGCCCTTCTACCCATCACCCAACCACATTCAGATGTCCTTGGACCCTTGGAGTCTAAAGAGGGAGGAGATGGGTGCTATGCAAGGTGGTTCCATCTTGCCCAGAACTGCTGGGAGATTTGACCAGAAGAAAGAAGGGGTCTGGGCTTGGGTCACAGAGAGGACCAACTCTCTTCCATCTTGGATGAATAGATAGTTAGAGTCAGGATGTGTAGAGGGGCCTTGTTCCTGATATTACAATCCATTCGCCAGCCAACTACGCTGAGCACTGGTGTTCCCTACTGAAGAAGTCGGCGACACCTTTTGGCAGGTGCCATCTGGTGGTGGACCCCACTGAGTACTATAAGGTAAGTCTGCCCCAACCCCTACACTTATACTCACAGCTACATGCAGTATGCTGAGAGCCAGCAAGCTCACCTGGCTGAGCCTGCAAGTGGCTGGGTGGTGTGTATATGTGTGTTTTACCTTTCTTTTTTTTGTATTTTTTTCAAAAATATTTTATTTATTTATGAGAGAGAGCCAGATGGGGGGGGCATCGAGGGCCTCCAGCCACTACAAATGAACTCCAGACACATGTGCCAGCTTGTACATCTGGCTTTAAGTGGGTACTGAGGAATTAAACCTGGTCCTTTGACTTTGCAGGCAAGTGCCTAACTGCTAAGCCATCTTTCCAGCCCTTTATATATATATATATTTTATTTTATTTCATTTTTATGTTTTAGAGAGAGACACAGAGAGAGAGACAGAGAGAGAGAGAGGGAGACATAGAGAATGGGCGCGCCAGCAGTCTCTCAGCTGCTGTGAACGAAATCCAGATGTGTGCGCCCCCTTGTGGTCAAGTGTGGCATTGCGCCCTTGTGTCACTTTGCATCTGGCTAAACGTGGGACCTGGAGATTGGAACCGGGTTCTTAGGCTTAGCAGGCAGGCGCCTTAACCTCTAAGCCATCTCTCCAGCCCTTTCCAGCCCTTTTTAAAGAAAATATTTTAAAATTATTTATTTATTTATTTATTTATTTAGAGAGAGAGAAAGAGGCATAGAGAGAGAGAGAGAGAGAATAGGCATGCCAGGGCCTCCAGCCATTGCAAACAAACTCCAGATGCATGTGTCACCTTGTGCATCTGGCTTATGGGGGTCCTGGGGAATCAAATCTGGATCCTTTGGTTTGCAGGCAAGCGCCTTACCCACTAAGCCATCTCTCCAGCCCTGTGTGTGTGTTTTTCTGTGTGTCATGCCCTGGCCTCCTCACCTCACCATCTGTGGCTTTGATTTCACTCCAGAGATGCAAATACGATACATGTAACTGTCAGAACAACGAGGACTGCATGTGCGCGGCTCTATCCTCCTACGCCCGTGCCTGCGCAGCCAAGGGTGTCATGCTGTGGGGCTGGCGGGAGCGTGTCTGCAGTGAGTGCCCCCCTTCACTGGTTGACTCCTGGGATGGAGGTTCAGGGTGCAAGCTCCATGGGGTGGGTCTGGGGGCCTTGAGCATGGGTAGGCCAGGGAGAGAGGTCAGGCCTTCTGGTTTCTGCCAGCAGCAGCAGGGGGACTGGACCCCTCAGGCTCTCTGCTCGTACTGAAGGGCAATAACAATTCAGGGTCCGGGCTATGGGCCAGCTGCAGCTGGGGCATCTGAGTTCAGGGTGAGGGTTCCCAGTGTGGTCATCCTCACTGACCCCTTGGCTAGGTAGCTGTCTGTAGTCTTGGTTGACAAAGGGGCGCAGGCATAAGGTATAGGGGTGGGAGCTGGGGTCTGGTCTCTTTGCTCCTCAGTCGTGTGTGATTTCTTCTGCAGACAAAGATGTGGACTCCTGCCCCAACTCTCAGATCTTCCTGTACAACCTAACCACCTGCCAGCAGACATGCCGCTCACTCTCAGAGGGCGATGCCCACTGCCTCAAGGGCTTTGCGCCCGTGGATGGCTGTGGCTGCCCTGACCATACCTTCATGGATGAGAAGGGCCGCTGTGTGCCCTTGGCCAAATGCTCTTGTTACCACGGTGGTCTCTATCTGGAGGCAGGAGATGTGATCTTGAGACAGGGGGAACGTTGGTGAGTGCCTTAGACCCAGCAAGGGGCGAGACATAGGGCAGGAGGGGCTGCCCTAAGTGGAGACATACGAGGTTCTACTTGTGGGCATTGAGCCCCTGAAGGGTATAGAGGTGCCAGGGGTGGGGGTAGGGGGCTCTGAAAGTAGCCAGGCTGGCACCTATCCTGTGTGAAGACTGTCCTTGGGTCTCACGCACCTCTCTCCACTTCTCTCTAGCATTTGCCGGAATGGAAGGCTGAACTGCTTACCCGTCCAACTCATCAGCCAGAGTAAGTGGACACTGCTTATGCACGGCCACCAGCCTCAGGCTCACGCCCCTCCTTGCCTACCTGGTCATCTGAATTCACTTTGAACTAAGATGCTTTCTTTATATCCCCACAGGCTGCAAGCCCCCAAAGATCTTTGTGGACTGCAACAACCTGACTGCCCTGGCCATCCGGAAACCCCGCCCCATTAGCTGCCAGACATTGGTGGCTGGCTATGTACGTGCCAGGGAGGGTTGTTGTGGGCGGGCTGGGTGGAGGCATTCGAGCTGCCTGAGCCCACCTATGGGGGCTAGGGGCTGAGTCTGGAGACACCGGGGCCTATTAACTGTCTCTGTGTCCCTGGGAGAGAAGTGGTAGTCTATGCTCCTGCACCTGGGCGTAGAGGCCAGTTTAGGGGCCTTGACAGGTAACCATGTTTCCTTGACCAGTGCTGTGTCCAAGGAGAGGGATCTCAGGTCAAGGAGAAGGATCTCAGGACATGGACACTGTCAGAGCTTCTCATTTGGCCATCTACTGACTCCCAGGGAGGGCTCGAGTCTCACTCGGGCCCCTATTTCTGCCTATCTTAGTACCATACAGAGTGTATCAGTGGCTGTGTGTGTCCTAATGGGCTGTTGGATGATGGCCGCGGTGGCTGTGTGGTGGAGGAGGAGTGCCCATGTATCCACAACAAAGATCTGCATCTCCCTGGGAGCAAGATCAAGCTGGATTGTAACTCCTGGTGAGCTAGCCAGGCTTGGCTATAGCGTGGGTGGGGGGAGGAGGGAGTCCAGGGAGGACTGGGTTGAGGGTGGGTACCTCACCCAGGGTTCTGTTGGCTTTGCAGGGACATGGTCCCCACTCTGCTGTCTTGTGTCTGCCCCTGGCAAGTGGTATGGCACGTGTATAGGGAGGGCACACAGGGCAGTATGGCGTGAGTGTGGGTGTGTGGGGAAGATACTCAGAGCAGTGTGTGTGTGTGTGTGTGTGTGTGTGTGTAAGGGTCCTTAGGACGGTGTGTATGTGTGTGTAGCAGGGCACTCAGGGCAGTGTGGCATATGTGTGGAGAGGGTACATAGGGCGGTGTGTGCATGTGTGTGGGCCCTTAGGACAGTGTGAATATGTGTACGGGGAGGGCACTTGGGGCAGTGTGTATGTGGGAAGGCCCTCAGGACAGTGTGAATATGTATGGAGAGGTGGAGAGGGTACTTGGGGCAGTGTGGCATGTGTATGGGGAGGGTCCATGGGGCCATGTGTGTATGTGTATATGTGGTTGGGGCCATCGGGACAGTGTGAATATGCATGCAAGGCAGGGTGGATATGCGTAGGTATCTTACATGGGTTGTGTGTGGGGGGGAGCTGTCCTCATGGCACCCACGTTGAGGGTCCCACCCAGGCTGTTCTTGGAGAGGGAGTGAGGTCTCCGCCCCAGGCCTTCCCTTTAGGCTCCTCTGTTCTCTCCTCAGTACCTGTCAGAGGGGACGCTGGGAGTGTACCCATTACGCATGCCACGGCACCTGCTCCATCTATGGAAGTGGCCACTACATCACCTTTGATGGGAAGCACTATGACTTTGATGGACACTGCTCTTATGTGGCTGTTCAGGTGGGGCTGTGGACCCTCCAGGGTGGGGTTTTGCCCTGAGATATGGAGGACTTGGATATGGAAGGGTCCAGCTTTTCTTCACCTTAGATCCTATATTAACACTGCCAGGAAGACTTGGGCTCCCAGTTGTGAGCCATGCATGAGTGTGTGTGTGTGTGTGTGTGTGTGTGCGTGCATGCATAATTGCTTCTCCATCTCCCACCCTCTGGGCTCCCCATGTGGCATTGTTATCTCCAGCCAACAGCAGAAAGGCTGGCTGAGTGAGGTCTGAGTCAGGGCCTGGCCACCCAGATGGAAGGGACAGGGTAGAGTCTACCTCGAGAGCTGGCTATGATCCTGCCAGCTGGGGTGGGCACCTGTATTCTGGTTGTCCTGGCTGACCCTGTCCTGTTGGCCACAGGACTACTGTGGCCAGAACTCGACAGGATCTTTCAGCATCGTCACAGAGAACGTTCCCTGTGGCACCACGGGTGTCACCTGCTCCAAGGCTATCAAGATCTTCCTAGGGGTGAGTGCTGCCCATGTCTGGGACACCAGGGTGAGCCTTTGTGGACCCTTGAACATGGCCAATGAGTGTCCTCTTGTCTCCTGGACAGGGGACAGAACTGAAGTTGGAAGATAGGCACCGAGTGGTGAAGCAGCTGGAGGAAGGCCACCACGTGCCCTATATCACACGGGAAGTGGGCCAGTACCTGGTGGTGGAGGCCAGCACGGGTATTATCATTATCTGGGACAAGAAGACCACCATCTTCATCAAGCTGGCTCCCTCCTACAAGGTGGGCTGCCCACTGAGGCCAGTTCTCCCATTACAGCCAGGGGCACAGGCCCATCCTGGCCTCCCTGGCACACATGAGGAGGGGCCCCTTTCCAGTCTACTCTCCTCTTTCCCCCTTTTTCCCTCATTTCTTCCCTTTCTCACCCAGCTCTTCTTCACCATTCTCCTTTCCTTCTCTTCCCCTACCCTCCCCCCTCCTCCCCTTCCTGTTCTCCACTCCTGCTTTTCTCTCTTTCCTTACTTCCCACCATTCTTCTCCCCTTCCTTCTCTTTCTCTCTCTCTCTCTTTTTTTAATTTGAGAGAGACAGAAAGAGAGAGAGAATAGGTGCAGGTGCAGCCTCTCAGCTGCTGTGAATGAACTCCAGGGGTGTGCGCCCCCTTGTGGGCAAGTGTTGCATTGCACTCTTGTGTTTCTTTTGCGTCTGGCTAAACGTGGGACCTGGAGAATTGAACTGGCGTTCTTAGGCTTGGTAGGCAGCCTCCTTAACTGCTAAGCCATCTCTCCAGCCCTCTCTCTCTTTTAAAAAATATGAATTATTACATTCATTTAGGGAGAAATCACAAATTGTGGGGTTTATTTAAGGGCGATTGGGAGCTAGAACGAAGTCATAAGCACGCGGGAAGCAGGAAACATGCTGTCATGTGCAAACACTTTATGAGGTACATTTAAGATTAATTGAGGTTTTGGAGCAAAAACCTGGAGTAGAGTAGCAGGCACGCAGGAGGGGAGTTAAACTGAGGCTTTCAAGGAAAGACAGAGCTAGGGCCGCAAGCATATGGAAGACAGAATTTGCAGTATATAGAGAGAGACTCAGAAGGAACACACATGCCATGTGTTTCCTGTGGAGGGAAGTTAAGAGAGCAAATGGTGAGGCTCAAGGAAAAATAAGATGGAAATTATCAAAGCAGAGACCAAGAAATTCAGAGGAGAAATGAGTAATGAAGAGAGTTACACTCATGGTTACCCTGAGTTTAAAGAGATTACACAGGTAGCAGGCCTGGAGTTAGAGAAAGCACCCATGTGGTAGATCTAGAGTGTAAGGGAAGTAGGCACGTGGTAGACTCAGAGACCAGAGGAAAACCATGCATGTAATCAAAGTGAAAAGTTACCCCGCACTATAAAACAGAGGCGAGCAGAAGAGTTCCCCAGAACCAAAATACAGTTTTATTCTCTTCCCCGCAACCCAGGTGAGGGGGATGCCAGACTCATGTGTGCCCTGGCCAAGTGAAGAGAGGCAGAGCCACCCAGAGCAGCAGAGCCAGGAAAATTGGAGCTGAGTGGAGGGGGCAGAGGTCTCCTTCTCTTTTCTTTTCTTTCTTTTTAAAAATAGTTTATTTTTATTTATTTATTTATTTATTAGAGACAGAGAGGGGAGAGAGAGAGAGAATGGGTGCACCAGGGCCTCTAGCCACTGCAAACGAACTCCAGACACATGTGCCACCATGTGCATCTGGCTTAGGTGGACCTGGAGAATCAAACCAGGGTCTTTATGCTTCATAGGCATGCTCCTTAACCGCTAAGCCATCTCTCCCGCCCTCCTTCTCTTTTCTTTTCTTTCCTCCTTGCCTCCTCCCTGCTTCTCTTGCCTCTCCTCTTCTCCCCCTCCTCCCCTCCCTCTCTTCTCAAGCCCTGAGATGCTGGTTTCCCTCCCACAGGGCACCGTGTGCGGCCTGTGCGGGAACTTTGATGACCGGACCAGCAACGACTTCACCGCAAGGGACCACATGGTGGTGGACAGTGAGCTGGACTTTGGGAATAGCTGGAAGGAAGCCTCCACTTGCCCGGATGTGACCTCCACTCCGGACCCCTGCATCCTGAACTCACATCGCCGTTCCTGGGCGGAGAAGCAATGCAGCATTATCAAAAGCCAAGTGTTCAAAGCGTGCCACAGCAAGGTGGGCGGGGCCGCCGAAGGAGGGCTGTGGGCGGGGCTGCGGCCACGAGAGGGGCGTGGCCTATTAGTCCAGCTAGGGTTGCTCTTGGGGCTCCTGTCCCCTCCATGCTAAGCACACTCAGCAGGAGGTACTTGTTCTTCATCTTTAGCTCCATCCATTTCATTCTTTGCACAGGTGACCAGGTGACCAGGCTTCCTTCTGGGGACTCTTGGCTGGACTCCAGCCTCTCCTGCCCTGGTCACACAATCACCTGGGAGAGACAGAAAGGACACATGCTCTGCTAGTGCCCACAGAGCAGCAGGAGGAGGGCCAGTGGGACTGACATCTCACAGTTGAGAATTCCAGTAGCTAGGTGATAGATAGGTCTATTGGCCAGGGTGGACCAAATATCTCTTCCCCTCTGTCCATCAGCCACTCTGCAGGCCCTGAGAGGCTGGTGTGGGGTGACTGCCCTGTTGTAGCAATGGGGCTAGCCTCAGTGTCCTGAGTTCCAGGGCCTGCAGGTGGAAGAAGTCTTGGTTCCACGAGGGCAGTGTGGACCAAGGGCACAGTGAAGTCTCCCCTCCAGGTTGACCCCACAGTCTTCTACGATGCTTGCGTGCACGACTCCTGCTCCTGCGACACGGGGGGTGACTGTGAATGCTTTTGCTCTGCGGTGGCCTCCTATGCCCAGGAGTGTACGAAGGCAGGGGCATGTGTGTTCTGGAGAACACCTGATCTGTGCCGTAAGTGCCCACTGCCTTGGGCTGCGGGTTCTAGGGAGGTCTGTAGTGTGCTATGCCATGGGACAGACAGTACTCCTTCCCTATCCGAGTGCCCACTTTCTGTCACCTACTGCCTACTTGTCCCCAGGCATCCTTCCTTGAAGCATTGTGAAACCTGGGTTGGTAGGAGCCAGCTGGACCTGTCCTTGCCTATATCCCCCTACTCCTGGCCCTCCTGTAACTCTGTGTCCCCATCCTCCCCATCCCTCCAGCCATATTCTGTGACTACTATAATCCTCCTGACGAGTGTGAGTGGCACTACGAGCCCTGTGGGAACCGTAGCTTTGAGACCTGCAGGACCTTCAATGGCATCCACTCCAACATCTCTGTGTCCTACCTGGAGGGTGAGTGGACAAGGGCTCCTGGGGAGGTGATCAAGGGACAAGGTCCAGCCAGGCTGAGGCTCCGCGTTGGCTGGAAACATTGGGGATGCTGGAGACGGGTGTGACAGCTGGATGGGTGAGACTGACCTCACAGTAGTCGTATGTATAGGGGTCCTGCCTTTATGGACAGGCAGCAGAGAATCAGGCTAACTCAGGGCTGGGAATCACCAGGGTATGTGGAAGCAGGACACCCCAGTGGGAGGGGAGATGCAGAACCTGTCTTTCTGATCCCTGGCCTTGCTAGAGCAATATCCCCTAAGGAAAGGCCTGAAGGGATGGGGCTAGGGCCCGGGGTGGGGCTGAGGGTTATCCATGGTCACCAAGCCCCATTCCCTGAACCCACCAGGCTGCTACCCTCGGTGCCCTGAGGACAGGCCCATCTATGATGAAGACTTGAAGAAGTGTGTCAGAGAAGACCAGTGTGGCTGCTACATTGAGGACACTCATTACCCACCTGGAACACCTATTCCCACTGAGAATGACTGCTTGTCTTGGTACTGAGCCCACATTGCATAGGCCTAGGGGAGGTTGGTGCACATACAGATACATACACGTGAGTTTGTGCGAGCATACATGTGGACAGAGCCACACACGTACAGCTGCACAGATACACACCTGCACACACACAGACACGTGGTCACCCCAGGCAGGTGAATATGTGAGTGTAAGCACATAGGTATGGCCTATAGCCATGTGAATGTATGCCCGTCACACACAATGCATGCACACACAGTCACCATCACACACAGGTGCACACTCACTCCTGTGTGCTCACGGGAGCCAAAGCATGGAGTACAGGCACAGTCTGTCCCTCTTCATGGAGCTGGGGGCGCCTGGTCTTAGCCTGCCCTCTCCATCCAGCTTTTTCCTACCTTCATTTCGTGTCACTGTCTACACTCAGAACCCAGTGGGTAGGACTCTTCTGTAGCTGGTGTTTGGATCAGTGTCTGGGCTTTGGGTCAGGCCTCTGAGAGATGAGCATGTGGTGTCTGTGAGCAGGGAGTGAGAAGGACTAGCATCCTCTGTCCTTGCTTTGCAGTGAGTGCAACAATTCCTCACACATCGTCTGCCAGTGGGAGGAAGGTAAGCCACTCTGGTGCTCCCTGGATCCCAATCCAAGAAGTCTGAGGGCTGTGCTATTCTTGGACCATGGGACCTAGCTTCTGGTGGGGTTTGGTTTACTTCTGGGTCCTGCCCTTTTGATGCCTAAGGTCTGTCCCAGCTTGAACCTGCTGAGCACCTTTGTTCTCTTTTGTTGGTGTGGCACCCTATGGAGAGTTTCTAACACCCCTCTCCTGCCATCCAGTCTCCAGGTTCTGATGAGGTTCCTTTGAGGGTTTCTGGGCACTAGGGGATACCAGCCTTTCCTCACATGTGATAAGCTTGTGAGGCCTTGACAGTCTGTCTCTCCTGTTGATGGTCATTCCCTCCCTTCCTGCCTCCCTGCAGGGAAGGTTAATGAAACTGTGGTCAATGGCTTCTGCTACCGGGAGATCTGTGGCCCCAACGGGACAGTGGTGAAGGACTTTAAGCCTTGTTCCACACCACCCCCATCCAGCCTGACAACCTTCACCACAATCACTGTCACCAGCACCACCCCCATCACCACCACAACCACCACCACCATTGCCACCGCCACCCCTACTGCCACGATGACCACTGAAGGTGAGGCCTTTTCTGGGGCACTTGTCTTCTGCACCCAGCACAGAGGATCCATCTTTGGTCTGGGGCCCAGGTTGGTGTAGCCAACCTCTATTCTGAAAATTAGCCATAGAGGGAGGAGATAGGGTGTTCCTCTGAACTGAGGGAAGGGTCCCTAAAGGTTAAGGACATCAGAGGACATTCTTATGTTCCTCTGCATTTGTTCTGGGTTAAATCATAGCTACACTGACCGACACAGAGAAAGGGAATCTCAGCTGCTCAGGAGACAAAGGCAAAAGAATCACAAGTTCAAGGCCAGCCTGGTCTACATCATTAGATTCTGCCTCAGGGCAAAAAAAAAAAAATCTTGAACTATATAATGATCTTTTTTCTCTTATTTTATTGAAGTTCCATCAACAACTTCATGTAAGTGCTGTTGGTGAAACTTTGCCATGGTAAGTAGGGCAGGAAGAGCAAAATTGTTCAAAATCACTCCTGGTGGCCTCCTTCGGGACCAGATGTGAGGCCAGGTTGGGCTGGGCTCCTCTACTTATGGACTCACGATGGGAGCAGAGGTGGGACCTGACTTGTGTGGATGACTATGTTATTGGTTCAAAAGTGGAGATGAGCCTTTAATCCCAGCACTCGGGAGGCAGAGGTAGGAGGATTGCCGTGAGTTCAAGGCCACCCTGAGACTGCATAGTTCCAGCTCAGCCTGGTCCAGAGTGAGACCCTACCTCTAAAAACCAAAAAAAAAAAAAAAAAAAAAAAGTAAAAATGGAGATGAGGGCTGGGGATATGGCTCAGCAGCTAACAGTACTTGTTTACAAGCCTTCTAACCCAAGCTCAGCTCTCTGGCACCCACTTAAAGCCTGACACAAAGTGGCACATACACTTGTGATCCCAGCACACCTAAGGCAGTAGGAGGCTGAGCCAGGAGAACCTGGAAGTTCACAGGCTAGCGAAACAGCAAAAACAAATTGACAAGGGAAACCCTGTCTCAAGTGAGTGGAGGGAGAGGACAAACACCCCTAAGATGTCCTCAGACCTGCACACATGCACTGTGGCAGGCACACATACCCATACACGCACATCATATACACCCACACATACGTACAGATACACACATACAAAGTCAGCAAAAAGAGTCGAGAGGAAACCCCTTTCACACTGGAAGGGGTAACTATATTATCACATTTTATTTTCTATAGAAATTCAAAAATTGTGGAGGAAGGATTGCTGACCCCAGGTCTTTCCCACTCAGACATGGTCTTGTTGTTATCAGTTCCTCTGAGTCTCAGTGTTTCAGTAGCAACATAAGGGTGTCCAGTCAACCTTTGACCTTACAACCTGGTTCTGTGGTGAAGATGAGCTCGGGCGACCATATCCGAGGGATGGCCATAGAGTTCACTAAGTCCTGTGAATCAGCGTGGCCTTCTCAAGATGCCTCTTCCTAGGCACAGATGACCAATATTTGATTTTTGCTTCCCTAGTACCATGCTGCCGCTGGTCTGATTGGATCAATCAGGACCACCCAAGAAGTGGCAATGACGGTGGTGACCGAGAAACCTTTGACAGTGTTTGCAGTGCTCCTGAGGACATTGAGTGTAGGGGGGCCATGGAACCCCATCTCAGCTGGGAGGAGCTGGGTCAGAAGGCACAGTGTGATGTCTCAGTTGGATTCATTTGTAAAAATGAAGACCAGTTTGGAAATGGACCATTTGAAATTTGTTATGATTATGAAATACGAGTCAATTGTTGCCTGCCATGGTGCCTTACTTCAACACCACCAACTACAACTACCACTTCATCAACAACCTCTCCGACCACGTCACCAACCACCTCACCTACTGTGTCACCAACCGCCTCATCTACCACATCGTCGACAACCTTGCCTACCACATCGCCAACCACTTCGCCTACACCTTCACCAACCACCTCCCCCACCTCCCCTACCACATCGCCAACCACTTCGCCTAACCTTCACCAACCACATACCACGCCAACCTTGCCTACCACATCGCCAACCACTTCGCCTACACCTTCACCAACCACCTCCCCTACCACGTCGTCGACAACCTTGCCTACCACATCGCCAACCACTTCGCCTACACCTTCACCAACCACCTCTCCTACCACGTCGTCAACAACCTTGCCTACCACATCGCCAACCACTTCGCCTACAACTTCACCAACCACCTCCCCTACCACGTCGTCGACAACCTTGCCTACCACATCGCCAACCACTTCGCCTACACCTTCACCAACCACCTCCCCTACCACGTCGTCGACAACCTTGCCTACCACAACCACTTGCCTACAACTTCACCAACCACCTCCCCAACCACGCCGCCAACCTTGCCTACACCTTCACCCTACAACTTCACCAACCACCTCTCCTACCACGTCATCGACAACCTTGCCTACCACATCGCCAACCACTTCGCCTACACCTTCACCAACCACCTCCCTGCCACGTCGTCGACAACCTTGCCTACCACATCGCCAACCACTTCGCCTACACCTTCACCAACCACCTCCCCTGCCACGTCGTCGACAACCTTGCCTACCACATCGCCAACCACTTCGCCTACACCTTCACCAACCACCTCCCCTACCACGTCGTCGACAACCTTGCCTACCACATCGCCAACCACTTCGCCTACACCTTCACCAACCACCTCCCCTACCATGTCGTTGACAACCTTGCCTACCACATCGCCAACCACTTCGCCTACACCTTCACCAACCACCTCCCCTACCACGTCGTCGACAACCTTGCCTACCACATCGCCAACCACTTCGCCTACACCTTCACCAACCACCTCCCCTACCACATCGTCGACAACCTTGCCTACCACATCGCCAACCACTTCGCCTTTACCAACCTCGTCTACTCTGTCCACCACCACCCCAACAACTAGTCCATGCGTTATTTCTAAATGTGAATGGACTGGCTGGGTGGATACTGGTAAACCTAAATTTGTTAAGTCAGGTGGAGATTTTGAATTGATTAGTGACATCTGTCCATTGGGCTGGGTAGCTAACATCTCATGCAGAGCTGTGATGTATCCTGAGACTCCAATTGATCAGCTTGGACAGAAAGTGGTATGTGATAAATCTATTGGGCTTGTGTGCAGAAACGAAGAACAGACATCAGGTGGGGTAATCCCTATGCCCTTCTGTGTCAACTATGAGGTCAATGTTGAGTGCTGTCACCTTTCTTACGATTGCACCACCACAACAGTCACTCACAGCTCAACTACCACACCAGAAACCTCAACCCCAACAGAGACCCCAAGAACTACCATTACCCAGACTACTTCACCTATGACTTCACCCACCACCTCAGGCACCACTTCTACTTCTCCAGCCACCTCACCTACCACTTCACCAACCACCTCAGGCACCACTTCTACTTCTCCAACCACCTCACTTACCACTTCACCAACCACCTCAGGCACCACTTCTACTTCTCCAACCACCTCACTTACCACTTCTACTTCTCCAACCACCTCAGGTACCACTTCTACTTCTCCAACCACCTCACCTAACACTTCACCAACCACCTCAGGTACCACTTCTACTTCACCAACCACCTCAGGCACCACTTCTCCAACCACCTCAGGCACCACTTCTACTTCTCCAACCACCTCAGGTACCACTTCTACTTCTCCAACCACCTCAGGTACCACTTCACCAACCACCTCAGGTACCACTTCTACTTCTCCAGTCACCTCACCTACCACTTCTACTTCTCCAACCACCTCAGGTACCACTTCTACTTCTCCAACCACCTCAGGTACCACTTCACCAACAACCTCAGGTACCACTTCTACTTCTCCAACCACCTCACCTAACACTTCACCAACCACCTCAGGTACCACTTCACCAACAACCTCAGGTACCACTTTAACTTCTCCAACCACCTCAGGTACCACTTCACCAACCACCTCAGGTACCACTTCTACTTCTCCAGTCACCTCACCTACCACTTCTACTTCTCCAACCACCTCAGGTACCACTTCTACTTCTCCAACCACCTCAGGTACCACTTCACCAACCACCTCAGGCACCACTTCTACTTCTCAAACCACCTCACCTAACACTTCACCAACCACCTCAGGTACCACTTCTACTTCTCCAACCACCTCAGGTACCACTTCTACTTCTCCAACCACCTCAGGTACCACTTCTACTTCTCCAACCACCTCAGGTAGCACTTCACCAACCACCTCAGGTACCACTTCTACTTCACCAACCACCTCAGGCACCACTTCTACTTCACCAACCACCTCAGGTACCACTTCTACTTCACCAACCACCTCAGGCACCACTTCTACTTCACCAACCACCTCAGGTACCACTTCTACTTCTCCAACCACCTCAGGTACCACTTCACCAACCACCTCAGGTACCACTTCTACTTCTCCAACCACCTCAGGTACCACTTCTACTTCTCCAACCACCTCAGGTACCACTTCACCAACCACCTCAGGTACCACTTCTACTTCTCCAGTCACCTCACCTACCACTTCTACTTCTCCAACCACCTCAGGTACCACTTCTACTTCTCCAACCACCTCAGGTACCACTTCACCAACCACCTCAGGTACCACTTCTACTTCTCCAACCACCTCAGGTACCACTTCACCAACCACCTCAGGTACCACTTCACCAACCACCTCAGGTACCACTTCTACTTCTCCAACCACCTCAGGTACCACTTCTACTTCTCCAACCACCTCAGGTACCACTTCTACTTCACCAACCACCTCAGGCACCACTTCTACTTCTCCAACCACCTCAGGTACCACTTCTACTTCTCCAACCACCTCAGGTACCACTTCACCAACCACCTCAGGCACCACTTCTACTTCTCCAACCACCTCAGGTACCACTTCACCAACCACCTCAGGCACCACTTCTACTTCTCCAACCACCTCAGGTACCACTTCTACTTCTCCAACCACCTCAGGTACCACTTCACCAACCACCTCAGGTACCACTTCTACTTCAACCACCTCACCTACCACTTCTACTTCTCCAACCACCTCAGGTACCACTTCTACTTCTCCAACCACCTCAGGTACCACTTCACCAACAACCTCAGGTACCACTTCTACTTCTCCAACCACCTCAGGTACCACTTCACCAACCACCTCAGGTACCACTTCACCAACCACCTCAGGTACCACTTCTACTTCTCCAACCACCTCAGGTACCACTTCACTTCAACCACCTCAGGTACCACTTCACCAACCACCTCAGGTACCACTTCTACTTCACCAACCACCTCAGGTACCACTTCACCAACCACCTCAGGTACCACTTCTACTTCTCCAACCACCTCACCTAACACTTCACCAACCACCTCAGGTACCACTTCACCAACCACCTCAGGTACCACTTCTACTTCTCCAACCACCTCAGGTACCACTTCTACTTCTCCAACCACCTCAGGTACCACTTCACCAACCACCTCAGGTACCACTTCACCAACCACCTCAGGTACCACTTCTACTTCTCCAACCACCTCAGGCACCACTTCTACTTCACCAACCACCTCAGGCACCACTTCTACTTCTCCAACCACCTCAGGTACCACTTCACCAACCACCTCAGGTACCACTTCACCAACCACCTCAGGTACCACTTCACCAACCACCTCAGGTACCACTTCTACTTCTCCAACCACCTCAGGTACCACTTCTACTTCTCCAACCACCTCAGGTACCACTTCACCAACCACCTCAGGTACCACTTCTACTTCACCAACCACCTCAGGTACCACTTCACCAACCACCTCAGGTACCACTTCTACTTCTCCAGTCACCTCACCTACCACTTCTACTTCACCAACCACCTCAGGCACCACTTCTACTTCTCCAACCACCTCAGGTACCACTTCTACTTCTCCAACCACCTCAGGTACCACTTCTACTTCTCCAACCACCTCAGGTACCACTTCTCCAACCACCTCAGGTACCACTTCTACTTCTCCAACCACCTCAGGTACCACTTCTACTTCACCAACCACCTCAGGTACCACTTCACCAACCACCTCAGGTACCACTTCACCAACCACCTCAGGTACCACTTCTACTTCTCCAACCACCTCAGGTACCACTTCACCAACCACCTCAGGTACCACTTCTACTTCTCCAACCACCTCAGGTACCACTTCTACTTCTCCAACCACCTCAGGTACCACTTCTCCAACCACCTCAGGTACCACTTCTACTTCTCCAACCACCTCAGGTACCACTTCTACTTCTCCAACCACCTCAGGTACCACTTCTACTTCTCCAACCACCTCAGGTACCACTTCACCAACCACCTCAGGTACCACTTCTACTTCTCCAGTCACCCCACCTACCACTTCTACTTCTCCAACCACCTCAGGTACCACTTCACCAACCACCTCAGGCACCATTTCTACTTCACCAACCACCTCAGGTACCACTTCACCAACCACCTCAGGCACCACTTCTACTTCTCCAACCACCTCCACCACTTCACCAACCACCTCAGGTACCACTTCTACTTCTCCAACCACCTCAGGTACCACTTCTACTTCTCCAACCACCTCAGGTACCACTTCACCAACCACCTCAGGTACCACTTCTACTTCTCCAACCACCTCAGGTACCACTTCACCAACCACCTCAGGTATCACTTCTACTTCTCCAACCACCTCAGGTACCACTTCTACTTCTCCAACCACCTCAGGTACCACTTCACCAACCACCTCAGGTACCACTTCACCAACCACCTCAGGCACCACTTCTACTTCTCAAACCACCTCAGGTACCACTTCTACTTCACCAACCACCTCAGGTACCACTTCTACTTCACCAACCACCTCAGGTACCACTTCTACTTCACCAACCACCTCAGGTACCACTTCTACTTCTCCAACCACCTCAGGGACCACTTCTACTTCTCCAACCACCTCAGGGACCACTTCTACTTCTCCAACCACCTCAGGGACCACTTCACCAACCACCTCAGGTACCACTTCTACTTCTCCAACCACCTCAGGCACCACTTCACCAACCACCTCAGGTACCACTTCACCAACCACCTCAGGCACCACTTCTACTTCTCCAACCACCTCAGGTACCACTTCTACTTCACCAACCACCTCAGGTACCACTTCACCAACCACCTCAGGTACCACTTCTACTTCACCAACCACCTCAGGTACCACTTCTACTTCACCAACCACCTCAGGTACCACTTCACCAACCACCTCAGGGACCACTTCTACTTCTCCAACCACCTCAGGTACCACTTCTACTTCTCCAACCACCTCAGGTACCACTTCTACTTCACCAACCACCTCACCTACCACTTCTACTTCTCCAACCACCTCAGGTACCACTTCACCAACCACCTCAGGTATCACTTCTACTTCTCCAACAACCTCATCCACCACCACAGAATCCTCAACACCTACTGTCACAGAAACTTCAACTCCAACATCTACAACTACACAGACCCCACTACCAACACTTACCAGTACAACTACAGAGATTCCTTCTATAACCCCTACCACTATAGTCACTGCAACTTCACCACTTTCCACTCGCGAGACCTCAACCTCAACATCTACTTTGACAGAGACTACAACGTTGACCCCTATCATTACCACTACCCCAGTGACAACTCCTACAGCCTCCACCTCAGAAACACCAATGCCAACCTCTATTCCCACAGGGAGCCCCACTCCAACCTCTACCATTACTACCACCATCACAGAGACATCAACTCCAACACCCACCACTACTCTAGCACCAACCCCAACCTCTACTAGCACAGAACATCCGACCTCAACCTCTACCACCACAGAGACCCCAATCCCAACTTCTACCATCACTACTACCACTAGTACAGCTACACCAACCTCATCACCTACCACTACAGAGACTTCAACTCCAGCATCCACTGTCACCCTCAGCCATACTACCACAGTGACTCTGACTTCAACACCAACTGTTACAGAGACACCAATCCCAATATCAACCACTATCCAGACTCCAACCCCAACCACCATAATCACAGAGCCCCCAACTCCCACCGCTACCATGACACCAACCCCCAAATCCACCACCTCAGGGATGCCAACCCCAACCTCTACCACCACAGAGATCCCAACCCCTACACCCACCACCACAACTACAACCACAGAGGCACCTACCCCTACAAACACAGAACCCACTACAACATCAACTCCTCATGAGTCCTCAACCACTGTGACCTCTCCTTCCCCTTCCCAAACTTCCATGGAGTCTACCACCCACCCAAGAACCCCCATGACGACCACAGCACCACTTAGTACAGCAACTGGAACAACATCAACGTTTGTGTCTTCCACGAGGAGCAGTACACCCTTTTCATCTCCAGAATCTACCACAATCTCTACAGGTAAACAGACACGTGAAACCTCCCCTTGTTCCTTCTCACTTTAGAGAGCTTCTCTTCTGCTAGGGGACTCTGTGGCCCCAGGACCTGAGTCTGGGGTCAGCACTTGTATATACCACATGTACCTTCTCTGTCCAGTAGGAGCCAGCCCCACAGGATGGTTTGAGGCAGTCTGAATGGGTCCCCCTTGTCTACTGAGTTGGATCACTATGTGTAGTGAGTGAATAGCAGACCAAAGGCCCCCTCCTTCCCTGTTGATGGGTTTTATTCTAGCATAGCTGCCTTTGGCACATACCCTTCAAACCCACCACTGTGGTGAGGCTACATGGGTGAGGCTCTTTCAGGGGAGTCCTGGGCTGCATAGGACCAGGCCAAGGCTCCCCATCTGTGTTTCCCTATTTGGGGCCAATAGGGCCCTTCTGAGTATGACACAAGAGGCCTCAGAGGATAGTTAGTCTTATCCTGTCAGATCCTGTCCAGTGTCTTGTGGATCTTTCACATGATGTGCATGGTGACTTCAAGATCCCAATGAATGGATGCAAGACCTGGCCACATCACTCATTGATTCTTGAGGCAGCTGTTGGCTCTTTCTGGGATGAGATCTTTTGGGTGTGTCTTTGTAGCATCGGAGATGAATGATACTATCAGCTTTCACTGTGATTCTGTTCTTACAGGTGTATCCACTTTCTCAACGACCATTCCCATTAGTAGAACCACATCTGGGATGACTTCAACCATCATGACATGGCCCTCCACATCCACCCCCACTTCCCCCACAGTGCCAACATCCACCGTGGGAAACTACACCCAGACAGGACCTTCTTCTACCACTCTGACTACACCAGAGACCACCAAGACCTCATCTGTATTCACTCCCACAGTCACTCCAATCACCTCTCCCAGCACTGCCTGGACCCCTAGCACTGGTGCCAGCACCTTGATCACCTGCTGTGTTGTGGAGGATATGTTCTACGGCCCAGGTATCCATGGTGTTCATTGTTAATCCTCAGGCTGAAGCTGGGTCCACGCTTTTATTAGTGGGTTACAGACTAGGAGGACCAGGAAGCTGGAGGCATAGGTGAAGGTCTCTAAGGTTAGCTCCATCTTTTATTATTATTATTATTTTTTTGGAGAGAGACACAGAGAGAGAGAGAGGGAGAAGGAGAGGAAGACAGAGATGGGCGCGCCGGCAGTGTCTCAGCTGCTGCGAACAAAATCCAGATGTGTGCACCCCCTTGTGGTCAAGTGTAGCATTGCACCCTTGTGTCACTTTGCATCTGGCTAAACGTGGGACCTGCAGATTGGAACCGCTGGAGACTAGAACCAGTGTTCTTAGGCTTAGGAGGCAGGCGCCTTAACCCCTAAGCCATCTCTCCAGCCTGGTTAGCTCCATCTTAATGGGAACTTACCAAGTTCTTCCAAGGTTGTGAGGGTTAGTCTTAATCCAGTGTCTTTTGTCATAACAAAATACTTGAGGCCAGCTGACTTATAAAAATCAGAAAGTCATTCAGCTCATGGTTCTGGAGAACTGGGAGGACTAGGAGCACAGCAGTGGTACTGGACAAAGGCCTCACGCTGCATCATGACATGGAGAAGGGCATCACGTGGTGATACAGAGAAGTGTGTGCTAGCAAGGGTCTCTCTTCCTCTTCTTTTTGTGTGTGCATGTTTGTGTGTGTGCAGGTGCACATGTATGTGCAGATGTGGGCATATGCATGTGGAGGCCAGAGAATACCCTGAGGATTGTTCTTTAGGTGACATCTGCCTTTTTTGTTTTTGACATGGGGTCCTCTTACTGGCCTAGCATTTTTTTTGGCAGGGGTTTTGGGGATTAAACTCATGTCCTCATGCTTGCAAGGCAAGCACTTTAGCTACTGAGTTATTTCCCCAACTCCTCTCTTCCTTATTTATTTATTTAACAGAAAAATAGAGAGTGAGAGAGAGAGAGAGAGAGCCACTGCAAACAAACTCCAGACACATGCATCCCCTTGTCCATCTGGCTAATGTGGGTCCTGGGGAATCGAACCTGGGTCCTTTGGCTTTGTAGGCAAATACCTTAACTGCTAAGCCATCCCTCCAGCCCTTTTCCTCTTCTTTTAAAATCATATTTTTAAAATTTATTTGCAAGCTGGGTGTGGTGGCGCATGTCTTTAATCCCAGCACTTGGGAGGCAGAGGTAGGAGGATTGCTGTGAGTTCGAGGCCACCCTGAGAATACAGAGTGAATTCCAGGTTAGCCTGGGCTACAGTGGGACCCCACCTTGAAAAACTAAAAAAAAAAAAATTATTTGCAAGCAGAGTGAGAGAGAGAAAGAGAGGAGGCTGAAATGGGTGTACCAGGGCTCCTTGCTCCTGTAAATGAACTCCAGACACACACACCTCTTTGTGCATCTTGCTTTATATGGGCACTGGAGAATCAAAATGGGCCATTGGGTTTTGCATGCAAGTGCCTTTAACTGCTGAGCAATCTCTCCAGCCCCTCTTCCTCTTCTGATAATGCCACTAATGCTGTGTTGGGGGCCCCATCTCCATGATCTCATCTAACCTTAACCCTCTGCTAAAGGCCTCACCTCTGAATACCATGAACACATGTACTCTGGGGAAATGTGTGAGAACCACAGCAGTGGCCTCACAGGGACGTGCCAGTGTGTTCTAATGACCATCCCTGCCTCTGGATGGTGTAAACAAGGACTGCATTGTTCTCTTCCCTTATAGGCGAGGTGGTCTACAACAACACCCATGGGAATTTCTGCTATTATGTGAACTGCTCCATAGAGTGCAAGCTCCAGTACTACAACTGGTCCTGCCCATCCACACCCTCCACGACTATCAAATCCTCTACCCCGATTTCCTCCCCAACAACTACACCCACCATACCAACCACCAGGCCCTCAACATCCACGCCCTCCACACCAACGTCCACATCGTCCACGTCAACCCTCAGCTCCACCACACCCTCCGGATGTCTCGACTTCGATCCTCCCAGACAGGTTGGTGGACTGTAGGTGGCTTTGTCCCCTGGTACTAAGCAAGTCCATGTCTAGGCCTCCAAAGCATGAATGAACCCCTTCCTGGTTGTCCAGGATTCCTCATTGCCCCACTCGAGACCCTTCTCCAAAGAGCCTGAGGCGTTCCACAGATTCTTGGACACAGGCTCTGTTGACCCTGTCTCACCTTGCTGTGACCTGGGTGTGGCTGCTGACAGGCCCCTGAAGCTGCCCTCGGGGCATCCAGTCCTACTGGAGAAGGGCGGGTTGTGTTGCTCTTGTAGCAGTCTCATCTGACTGTCCCATGCTCTCTGTCCCCAAGGTGAATGAGACCTGGTGGCTGTGTAACTGTACCATGGCCATTTGCAAGCATGACAACGTTGTGGAAATTGTGGAGCTGGAGTGCAACCCCCCGCCCATGCCCACCTGTTCCAATGGCCTCACGCCTGTGCGTGTCGTTGACCCCGATGGCTGCTGCTGGCACTGGGAATGTGACTGTAAGCCCCTCAGTTACTCGAGGGACCTATCCCAGGCTCAGTCCTTCTCTGGAGGTGGATGCTGCAGGGCCAGCCGCCAAGGAGCAAACCCTGTATACTAAGTGCCTGGCGAGGGCTAGGCACGTGGTTCCAGGGACTTTTTGCATCCTTCATGTCACCCTATCCTGGGAAGGAGTCCAGGTGGATGAAGACATGCATGGAGAAGCAGGGAGTCCCTTCCTGGAGCAAGGGTGCTTCGGAGATTGGAGGGACCCCCTGGCTTCAAAGCCAGCCCCATTCTTAAGAAGGAATGTTTGTGTGGCTGAGTGGGAAGACACACTTTGGCGGGGGGGGGTGGTACTCTGCTCCTTCTTTTTTTAAAAAAATTTATTTATTTTTGAAGAGAGACACAGAGAGAGAGAGAGAGAGAGAGAGGGAGAGGAAGACAGATAGAGATGGGCACGCCAGCGGTCTCTCAGCTGCTGTGAATGAAATCCAGATGCGTGTGCCCCCTTGTGGTCAAGTGCGGCATTGCGCCCTTGTGTCACTTTGCATCTGGCTAAACGTGGGATCTGGAGATTGGAACCGGGTTCTTAGGCTTAGCAGGCAGGCGCCATAACCGCTAAGCCATCTCTCCAGCCCCTCTGCTCCTTCTTGCATGCCCTGGCGATCCAACCCTGGAGCCTTCACTTCCTGCTTGTTCTTCCACCCTGTCCTTTCAATCTATTTCCCTGTTCTGGTTGATACCATTAAGCTGGCATCAACTCAGGGAACTTTTCTCCACAGGTTACTGCACTGGCTGGGGGGACCCCCATTATGTCACCTTCGATGGGCTCTACTATAGTTACCAGGGCAATTGCTCCTACGTGCTAGTGGAGGAGATCACCCCCACAATAGACAACTTTGGTGTCTACATCGACAACTACCACTGTGACGTCAACGACCAAGTGTCCTGTCCCCGTACGCTTATTGTGCGTCATGAGACCCAGGAAGTGCGGGTCCAGACAGTGCACATGATGCCAATGAAGGTGCAGGTATGTGGGCTGCGGCCATGCAGGTCTCCAAAGTAGGCATGGCCTGTTCTCATTCTGTGAGCCCCAGCAGTAGAGGACTGGGTTGTGAGGGCCCAGTCATAGCCTCCCATGATCCAAACTGGACCAGTGGGACAGGGTGGGCCTCACTGGGGACACACGAGGTCTTCTCCCAAGCTCTCCAAATGCACTCAGAGATCCCACCCTAGCCTCAGATCTTGGTGGCAGAAGCTCTGTCCCCGACGATGGAAGGCTTGGGTTGTGTCTAGCTGAGTCATCTCTACTCTCTAATGTCACTGGTGATGGTGGTCGAGAGGTCTGGGGAGCCCTATTCCCTTACCTGGGGTTCTCAAGAACAAACCTGCTCTGACTTCTGGAACCAGCTGGGATAAGGGTCTCTTTCCAGTGCTGTGGAAGGGAAGTAGGAAGGAAACAGGAAAGAGGAGGACAGGGAAAACTCTTCTTCCGGTGGGGGCAAGGAAACTTCAAGGGCTATTCCAAGGCTCAACTTGACCTTCCTGTTTGGTCTACCTATCTCTCCAGGAGAGGACCAAGGTGGGGCAGAGCAGAGCAGGCTTCCAGTAGGTGGCAGCCATCAGCTCCTGTCCCAGCAACCTTCCCTGATCCAGGTGTTTCCGCTGTAGGTGCAGGTGAACGGGCAGGTGGTGGCGCTGCCCTATGAGAAGTATGGGGTGCAGGTGTATGAATCAGGCATCAACTTCATGGTAGATATCCCCCGGCTGAATGTCCAGGTCTCCTACAATGGCCTTTCCTTCTCTATCCGATTGCCTTACCACCTGTTTGGCAACAATACCAAGGGCCAGTGTGGTGAGTCCCAGGGCCCCTTCCCCGGGAGGGTGAGCAAGGCTGGGTGTGGGAATCTACCAGCTCAGCCATGTGTCTCTTGTTCCTCTGTGGGTGACCACTTGTGGGTTTGGTCCTTGTGGGAAGCCAGCAGACACTGGCCTGGCCTCACCTCTGTATTCAAGCCTAGCAATGATGGTTCTGGCTTGAGAAGGGAACTGCCAGGGTTTCCTTGGCCTTGGCCTGACATGGGCTTTCTTCGGTTGCAGGTACCTGTACCAACAACACTGCGGATGATTGTATCCTGCCCAGTGGGGAGATTGTCTCTGATTGTGAGGCTGCTGCTGACCAGTGGGTGATTGATGACCCCTCCAAGCCACACTGTCCCCACACTGGCTTCACCACCAAGCGCCCAGTCATCACCACACCAGGAGCCAACATCCTGCCCAAGAACTGCACAGAGCCTTCTCCTGTTTGCCAGCTCATTAAGGACAGGTGACCTATGGGAGAGGCAGGAGGGTCAGGAGTTGCAGGTCATCCTTGGCCACATAGAGAGTTCAAGGGCAGTCTGGGCTACATAAGACCTTGTCTCAGAAAAGAAAAAAGAAAAAGAAAAAAGACAAGTAAAGAAAAGGATATGGACTCGGGAGATGGTGGTCAGTGAAGGGGTTGGTATCCAAGTATGAAGACCTGAGTTTAGATTCCTAGCATACGACCTAAAATGCCAGATGTGGTGGCATGCCCCTGTAAACCTGACACCAGGGAGGCGGAGACAGGAAGATCCCCGAGGCTTGCTGGCTAGCTAGTCTAGCAGAATCAGCCAGCTCTAGGCTTAGCAAGAGAGCCTGCCTCAAAGAATAGGTGGAGAATAACTGAGGAAGACATTTGATGTTGACCTCTGGACTCCACATGTAAAAACACACATGTGCACCCACACACATATGAGCATGCATACTCACACATACGTACCGCATAGAAAAAGGAAAGACAGTGAAAAGGGTGGGTACTTTCCTTGGGTCTTCTTCTGGCCTTGGCACTTTGAGTGGCTGCAGGGCCTCAAGGTCCCTCACCTCTCTGCTTACCCAATGTCCTCAAAGGGGGCAAGGATCAGTCTCAGTGTGGGGCTGGAAGAACAGAGGTTGGAGCAATGTGGGTGGGTGCCAGGTCACAGGGAGCTGAGGACCTGGCATCTGGTTTCCCCAGAGCCCCCCCTTTTTTTCACATAGAGAAAGACAGAGAGAGAGAGAGAGAGAGAGAGAGAGAGAGAGAGAGAGAGAGAGACAGATAGAAATGGGCACCCCAGCAGTCTCTCAGCTGCTGAGAACGAAATCCACATGTGTGTTCCCCCTTGTGGGCAAGTGCGGCATTGCGCCCTTGCATCACTTTGCATCTGGCTAAACGTGGGACCTGGAGATTGGAACCAGCGTTCTTAGGCTTAGGAGGCAGGTGCCTTAACCGCTAAGCCATATCTCCAACCCCCCCCAGAGCCTTTTTTGACACCATCTACACCTTCGGACCTCCCAGACATCTCTTACCTCCTGGCCTGCTGAGGCTCAGCTGACTGGAGGCTTTGGGTAGACCAGTTGACCAGCAGTACTAGCATGCCAGGGAGGCAGGTTTGGGCTTGGACAGAGGGGGCTTCCCCAAGTCTATGGAGGTGCTTGTGTCAAGTGGAGGCTTGGGGCTCTGCTAGAGCTGCGTTATGAGGTGGCCTGTGTCCAGTGGTGACCACCGAGGAGTGTGCCTTCCATATCTGGGTGTTTGGCTGCACAGAGCCATATCCTTGCAACACACTGTTTGCCTTCCTTTCCTGAGAGCTTGCTCTGTCCCTCTGCTCCTGTTGCCAGCCAGGTGTAAGCTGAGCAAACTCCAGGAAGGCAGGCTAGGGGTGGATTGAGAGGGTGGGAGAGGCTGGGGTATCAGCCAGAGTGTGACCCCATACCCATCTCCACACAGCCTGTTCTCCAAGTGCCACTCCTTAGTGCCCCCCAAACACTACTACGAAGCCTGCCTGTTTGACAGCTGCTACGTGCCTGACTCTGGCATAGAGTGTGCCAGTGTGCAGGCCTACGCAGCCCTTTGTGCCCAGGAGGGTGTCTGCATTGACTGGAGGGGCCATGCCCAGGAGGCTTGCCGTAAGTGTCACCCACCCAACCCTCCCCTGCCCGGCTCTGTGCTGGGGCCTGTAGGCCAGGGAAATGTACCAGCTGAGTCCCTATCCTCTGTGGGTTTGGGGTGAGTCCTATAGGGGCAGGGCTAGTCCTATAGGGGCAGTTTTGTCATTCAAGAGGCAAACAGGCGCCTCCCTTCTGATGTGGCCCTCTCAATTTTTGCCTCCTTCCCACAGCTGTGGTGTGTCCATCTCATAGGGTGTACCAGGCCTGTGGCCCTGCAGAAGAGCCCACCTGTAAGACCAAGTATGTGGCTTGAGGGTGCCTGCTGGCTTCCTAACCCCACCCATGCATGCTAACTAGCTTTAGCCTCACCCATGCTGCTCCACCCCCCAGTGTGCCATGCCTTCCTTCTGAGCAGCTTTCTTCCCTTCCAGCCCTCAGAATTCCACACGCCTGGTGGAAGGCTGCTTCTGTCCAGAAGGCACTATGAACTTTGCCCCTGGCTTTGACATCTGTGTGAAAATATGTGGTATGCCATCCACCCCATGGCTTCCCTCCTAGTTCCTCCATGTCCACAGAGGCTGGGCCAAGAGGTTGATGCCTGCTCCCTGAAGCCCCAGAGCAGCGCTAACAGACTTTGTTTCCTCTGTCTTCCTAGGTTGTGTGGGACCTGACAATGTGCCCAGAGAGGTAGGCTTCCCTGGCTGGGGCATTCTCCCACAAATATGAACTTGCAGGGGTGGGGTGAGTGAAGTGAAGTGATATGAGAACCCGAGTCCTAAAGACTGAGTAATGAGTCATGTAAGTCCTAGAGGACATCCACTTATCTACCTGTTTGTTGGTGTGTCCATCCATCTGTCCATTCACCACTACTCACCCACCCACCATCTATCCATCCATCACCTACCCCTACCATCCATCCATCCATCCATCCATCCATCACCTACCCCTACCATCCATCCATCCATCACCTACCCCTACCATCCATCCATCCATCACCTCCCCTCCATCCATCCATCCATCCATCCATCCATCACCTACCCCATCCATCCATCCATCCATCACCTACCCCTACCATCCATCCATCCATCCATCCATCCCCTACCCCTACCATCCATCCATCTATCCATCCATCACCTACCCCTACCATCCATCCATCCATCCATCACCTACCCCCATCATCTATCCATCCATCCATCACCTATCCCCCATCATCTATCCACACATCCATCCTTCCTTCCTTTACCAATGCATCCATTTTTCCTTCTTTCATCTATTTTTCATTCCTTCCTTCCTCTATCCATATATTCTTCATTCATTCATCTTCCCATCCATTCATCAACTTATCCATTCCTCCATTTACTCACCTATTCTCTCATCTACCCATCCATCCATCCATCCATCCATCCATTCACCCATCATCTGTATCCATCACCATCCATTCATCCATCATCTACCCATCCATCATCATTCATCCATCACCTGTCATTCATTTATCCATCTACCATCCATTCATCCATCCTTCCACCCATCTGCCATTTATCTATTCATCCTTCATCTTTCAATCTACCTTCCATCATTATCTATCTATCTATCTATCTATCTATCTATCTATCTATCTATCTATCTATCTATCATCTATCTATCATCCACTCATCCATCATCTATCATCAATACATCCACTCATCCACTCAACCATCCCTCCACATATCTAGTCACCCACCCACCAGCTGTATGACACTTTGTCTAAGCCTGAGATGACACACTGGCTACTTCAGTGGTGTCTTCTGGGTGTGATTACAAACTCAATTGGCACATGAAACATGTCTGCTGTGTGCCAGGCCAGTGTTGGCAGACGCCGGTGAGCAGGTCGCTTCTGTCTGGTTTCAGTGGCCTTGAGTAGGCAGCTGCTGTTATGACTCTGAAGCACAGAAGTGGGAGGAATGTGGCTTTCCCAGTGGACTACTCATATGGCTTCCCAGGATGTTCCTTTTCTCCCTGGCTGGCCACGGATGTGCCACAGTGCCGCCTGGCCTGGTGTACGTCTTCCCTCTGCTTACCTGTTTCCTCTCTGCAGTTTGGGGAGCATTTCGAGTTCGACTGCAAGGATTGTGTCTGCCTGGAGGGTGGAAGTGGCATTGTGTGCCAGCCCAAACTATGTAGCGGGAATACCCAGACCACATGTGAGGAGGATGGCACCTACCTTGTCACAGAGGTCAACCCAGCTGATACCTGCTGCAACATCATCTCATGCAGTAAGCCCACCCCTTGGGGCAGTCCTGTGGCACCGTGTGTTTTCTGAGCTCTAAGTGTCACTGAGAATGTCCTCTGTAGGTAGGGCTTCCTGCCATCCCCTCCTTGGTGAACTCAGTGGTCTCTACCTGAGAGGCCGTTGAGGGTGGCCTTTGGGTGAGGCCAGGAGCTCTTGCTGTTGGGCCCTCCCATGTGGGTGAGAGGGGACCCATAGAGGCCAGGGCCCATGCTGTGCGGTGGGAGGTGGTGCTCTGCATGTGGGAAGCCATTCTCCTCATGGCTTTGCTCCATCCTCAGAGTGTAACACCAGCCTTTGCAAAGAGGAGCGCCCCTCATGCTTGCTGGGATTCGAAGTGAAGAGCCAGCGCATTCCTGGACGGTGCTGCCCCGTGTACTCTTGTGGTGAGTGAGACCAGCCGGACACGTGTGGGAAGGAAGGAGGCCTTCGGGATGACAGGCATACAGGCAAGGGGTTTCACTCCCACAGCGTTGGCTGAGCACTCAGCCTCAAGCGCTCTCCCAGCCTGTGGGTGTGTGTCCTGAGCTACAAGCCCAGGTCAAGCGGAAGCTCAGAATGGCCTCTGATGGCTTTCCCCACTTTTTCTCCCAAGTGCCCAAGGATGTGTGTGTACACCAGAATGCTGAATACCAGGTGAGCTTTGGGCTGGGAAGGAGAGGGGAAGAGAGGTGACATGGCCCCTCTGTGTCCCTTAAGGATGATGGTGTGGGAGGAAAGGCCAGTGGGTGTGTTCTTCTCACATCTGCCTGTTTCCAAAGCCCGGCTCCCCAGTGTACTCCTCCAAGTGCCAAGACTGCATGTGTACAGACAGCAAGGACAACAATACCCAGCTCAATGTCATCTCCTGCACCCATGTGCCCTGCAACATCTCCTGCAGTCCTGTAAGTGTAGCTCCTTCCTTCCCTCTCCCTGCCTCAGTCTCCCCTCTTCCCATCTTCCAAGAGGCACACGGCCCCGAGGTCATCTGTGTGGAAGTTTGTCTTCAGCTCCTCCTTTCTTCTCTTCCTTTCCAAGCTGTACCCATCTCCCCTCTTCACACTGCTCTTGCCTTGTCTGTAGCTCCCCTGAAGCGGGGAGTTCTGACAGGCCCAGGAACCTTGTCAGGTGCAAAGATGGGCCTGCAAAAAGCCTTGGTCATATCTGTGTCTGTAGGGCTTTGATCTCATGGAGGTTCCTGGAGAGTGCTGCAAGAAGTGCCAGCAGACCCATTGCATCATTGAGAGACCCAACCAGCAGTTCCTCATCCTGAAGGTGCGCCCTGGTGGGGATGGCAGGCAGCATTCAGGGCATATCCCTGGCCCCTAGCCCAATCCACAGGGTTTGCGGATTACCAAAGGCAAGGTTGTTGTCTAGTCTGTTGTCAGACCTTGCCCAGCTGGGGTGTGCGACTACACCTGGGTAGCTTGAAACAAGAGGAATTGATGAACCAACTTTTGGAGCTCCCAAGTTCAAGATCAAGGCTGGCAGGGTCCTATTTCTGCCAAAGGCTTTGGGGAGTTCTTCTTGCCTCCTCAGCTCTTGGGGACTCAAGGCATCCTTGGCTTATGCCATTACCATTCCATTCTCTGCCTTTGCCTTCCCATGGCTGTCTCTCCTGTATCTGTATCATTTGCAGTCTTTTATGAGGACACTTGTCACTGGACTTAGGGCTATTCTGATCCAGCGTGACCTCATCTCCAGATTCTTTAATGACATTTTTCAAAGGCCCCTTTTCTTTTCTTTTTTTAAAAAAGATTTTATTCTTATTTACTTATTTATTTATTAGAGACAGAGAAGGGGGAAAGAGAGAGAGGGAGAGTGAGAATGGGTGCGTCGGGGCCTCTAGCCACTGCAAACGAACCCCAGACGTGTGCGCCCCCTTGTGCATCTGGCTTACGTGGGACCTGGAGATTCGAACCCGGGTCCTTTGTCTTTGCAAGCAAATGCCTTAACCACTAAGCCATCTCTCCAGCCCAAAGGCCCCTTTTCAAATAAAGTCGCTTTCTAATTCAAGGGTTAGAACATGGTTGCCTTTTGAGGTTAAGTGATCACAAGCAGGTATCTGTCCCTAAGACATCCCCGCCCCCCGGGTGTCACTTGCCAGTGGCTCTGGACCCATAAGCCAGCCTCCTATTTGAGAAGCTGTGCCTGCCCAGTCTTCTTGGGTGGGCCTCTAGGGTGTACCTGCTCATCCTCACCCTGACCCTGCTTTGCCCACAGCCTGGGGACATACAGAAGAACCCCAATGACAAATGTACCTTCTTCAGTTGCTTGAAAATCAACAACCAACTCATCTCCTCTGTCTCCAACATCACCTGCCCTGACTTTGACCCTAGTAACTGTGTTGCGGTGAGTGAGCTATCTGGGTCATTGGCCATATGTGCTCTACCAAAAGTCAGGGGATTAAGTTCCAGGGAGCTTTCCCCCAATCACAGACAGTGCTCTCTGGCCTGTGGGCAGCTGCCCTAGAGAGCTTGCCCCGAGTGCTACTGTAGGACTACTCCCCGCACACCCCGTAGCAGGGAGGGGCACTTGCCTGCTGGGGTGCTCTGGGTCCCTACTCATTCTCCTCTCTCTCCAGGACTCTATTACATTCATGCCGAACGGATGCTGTAAGACATGTGAGTACAGGTGGATAGGCACGGTCTGGTGGGCTCCATCTGTCAACTATCAGGAAAGGAAGGCACAAGGAGAGGGCGCCGCAGGACCCCCTGGCCCCACTGTCTTTCCCATGCTCTTGTGGATACCTGAGAAGCTCACTCCTTCCCTGGGGAAGAGGCAGCATGGAGCCCAGCTGCATACTTGGGACATGCATCCCTAGAAGACAGTGGGGCTGAGGGTTGAGAGCTGGTCATGCTTGCTTGGGGAGGGCGAGGAAGCAGCGAAGGAGGCTGCAATGAGACTCCTCTCTTCTCCTCTACTTCTCTCCTCAGGCATCCCACGAAACCAGACCAGGATGCCTTGCTCCACCATCCCAGTCACAAAGGAGATTTCCCACAATGGCTGCTCCAAGAATGTCACCACCAACTATTGTTCTGGATCTTGTGGGACTTTCGCCATGTAAGTCCCAAGCTGGGTGTGTGGCCCAGTGGGGAACAGGGGAGGATCACCCCCCCCCAAAAAAAAAGAAGCTTCAAGGAGAGATGGGGGTGGAGAGATGGCTTCGCGGTTAAGGCGCCTGCCTGTTAAGCCTAAGAACACCGGTTCCCATCTCCAGGTCCCACATTTAGCCAGATGCAAAGTGATGCAAGGGCGCAATGCCACACTTAACCACAAGGGGGCGCACGGGTCTAGAGTTTGTTCTCTATCTGTCTCCCTCTCTCTCTCTCTCTCTCTCTATCTCTCTCCAAAAAAAAAAAAAAAAAAAGGAGAGATGAAGCTGAGGCTACCTTCAGGGAGGTGAACCCTCACCTTGTCCTTCCTGCCCTAGGTACTCAGCCCAGGCCCAAGCCCTGGACCACAAATGCACTTGCTGTAAAGAGGAGGTGACCAGCCAGCTTGAGGTGGTATTAGAATGCCCAGATGGCCGTGAGCTGACCCACACCTACACACACATTGAAAGCTGTCTGTGCCAGGACACTGTCTGTGGGCTCCCACAGGCCCAGCAAGTCCGTGCCCGGCGCTCCAGCTCCCGGCTTCTGGGAAGGAAGTGAGCTGCGGAGGCCCCTTCCTGTCTCCCATCATCCTGCTGACCTTCTGAGCTCCCTTGCCTCCTAGCTTGGTTTCCTCTCTGCAGATATTTATTTTCAGAGTCTTTGTTCCATCCTTTTCTTTGAATAAACTCAGGCAGACATGCTGCGGTGGTGTGGCTGAAGTTTGTTCTGTAAGGGTCTGTCTGATTTCCGCTACTGGGCGTTGGGTTCCTGGGAGGTTGGTGGGGTTGAATTGGGAAGGGACCAAATCAGGAGGCTAGGAAGCTCAGGTCAGTAGAATGGTGAGAGATAGCGCCCCCTGGAGTCCAGCCCAATCACCAGGAAACAATGTGATCCCATACTATGCCTTCCCTTTGTGCTGTCTATGGTTAGACAAAGCCCACAAGTTCCTTCTCAGGGCTTTCTGCACTGGGTGAGGCCTGGATCCAGTACTAGGGGTCCACATTGCTAAGGAGACAGTGTGTGGGCATGTGTGGGTACACAAGTGTGCACGCATGTTTGAGTGCATGCACACATGTATTTGCATGTAACTTTGTGCAGATGTGTCTGTCTGTCTCACCCTGGGGCACTACGCTGGCAAAAATGGAGAAGGTGTCAGTCCATGGCTTGAAGACAGGGTGCTAGCTCCTGCTGCCAGCTAATAAAAATGTGACCATGACCTTGTGGGTTTATTAGTTACTCTAGCATCACTGTGACAAAAAAAAAAAAAAAATGTCCAACAGAAACAACTCAAAGGAGGGTGTGTGTGTGGTTATTTTGGATCATAGTTTCCAAGGATTTGGTGCGTGGTTGCTTGACCCTGTGAGTTTGAGCAAAACATTGTGGTGATGGGAGCATGCAGTGGAGGAGGGCTGTCCACAGCACAGCACAGCACCAGGAAACAAAGTACACATGACAGGAAGGAGCCAGGGTAATACTCCCCAATGACCTACGTCCTCCAGCCAGTTCCATCTCCCAGAATTTCTATAGCCTTCCCAAATAGCAGCATCAGCTTTCAATCTGAGAACCCTTGGGGAAGACACTTCGTATCCCAGCTGTAACATGGGTCCTTCCAGAGCTGCTGGACAGAGCTGTCAAACCTTCAGACAACTCACAGACATTTTGCTGAGCTCTATAGACAGTGGGGTAGCTGGCTCTGAGAACTGCGTAGTATGTGTGTGTGTGCGCGCGCACGTGCATATGTGCAACCCTGGGTGCAGATGCCCACACATATTTGGGAGTTTAGCTCCCTGAGGCTTGTAGGGGTTGCAGCCCAAAGTGGGTGAAGAGAAAGCAGAAGAGAAGTTCAGAAGCACTTTATACTAAAAATGTGGGCAACCCATATCAAAATGTGTGAGATGTGGTTAAAATGTTTCTTAGATGTTTATAGCTTTTATTCTTCTACTGGAAACAACAAAAAAAAACCCCAAAATCTCAAATCAATGATGTGAGCTTAATAATCCAGCAGGAGACGAGCAAGTGAACCTGATGCAGATTAGCAAACTATGATTAGTCTGTCAAAGCAGATGATGGAAAAGGGTATAGGCCTCATTATCAAGGTGAGATGCAGGGTGCGGCTACAGACCCTACAGACACCCAGGGGTGGGGAGAAATATGGTACATGTTAATGAACTGGATACCTTACATGACATGGATACATTTCTTAAAAGAAATAAATAGCTGGGCATGGTGGCACCCGTCTTTCATCCAGCACTAGGGAGGCAGAGGTAGAAGGATCGCCATGAGTTCGAGGCCACTTTGAGACTACATAGTGAATTCCAGGTCAGCCTGAGCTGCAGTGAAACTTTACCTTAAAAAAAACAAAAACAAACAAACAAACAAAAAATTAGCCAGGTATGGTGGCACAAGCCTTTCATCCTAGCACTCCAGAGACTGAGGTAGCAGGTTCACCATGAGGATGAGGCCAACCTGGACTGGAGAGTGAATTCCAATTCAGCCTGGGTTAGAGTGAGACTCTGCCTCAAAATAAAAAACTGGAACAGCCCTGTCTTGATTTTAGAAACTGATTTCATAATTCCACAAAATAATCCAGGTGCAGGTGGCTTTACCAGTGAATCCCTCAAATATTTGGAGAAGTAACACCAAGTCTATGTAAGCTCATTCAGAAAATAAATGAGGAGGGAACACTTAGCCCATTTTATCAGTTTATGTCGGTGCTGATTCCCAAGCCAATGATATTACAAGAAAAGCTAGCTCAATGCCTCTTAGGAATAGAAATATAAAAATGACTAAGAAAATAATAGGAAGATGAATCAAATGATATATGCAAAATCTATCATATCATGACTGAGGAAGGCTTATCCCAAGAATGTAAGATTGATACAGCATTGGAAATCAGTGAGTGTAACTCACCATGATAATAAAATAAAGGTGAAAACAACAGAAAAAGCATTTAAGAGAAGTCATTACCCTTTCTTTAATTTTTCTTTTTAAAAATATTTCTTTGTATATATATATATATGGAGAGAGAGAGAGAGAGAGAGAGAGAGAGAGAGAGAGAGAGAATGGGCATACCAGGGCCTCCTGCCTCTGTGCTCCAGACGTATGCACCACTTTGTACATCTGGCTTTATGTGGGTACTAGGGAATTGAACCCAGGGCATCAAGCTTTGCAAGCAAGTGCCTTTAACCACTGAGCCATCTCTCCAGCCCTCATTTTTCTCTTCTGCTATGTTGCTCCCAGGCTGTTCTCAAACTCCTGGGCTTGAATGATCCTCCCACCTTAGCTTCCCACACAGCTGGGGTGTGGGCCCCTGGGACAAGTTAACATGATCACTCTAATGAGTAAAATTTTTAGTGAGGCCAGGGAGAGAGGAGAACACCTGCACTGAAGATGAGGACGTTACAGAAAGACCATGACACAGCACAGGGGGAAGGCTCCTGTGAGGTGAGAAACAAGACATTGGGTTTTGCACAGACATGTAACCTGGTCCTCAAGGCTAAGCTGCCAGTGGGATGCATAAAAGGACTGGATGACATAAAATTTCGAGGCAATTTTGGGTTCCATAAGAGACTTTATATCAAAAACAAACAAACAAACAAACAGACAGACAAACAAACAAAAAAACAGGACTGGAGAGATGGCTTAGTGGATAAGGCACTTGCCTGCAAAGCCAAAGGACCCAGGTTTGATTCTCCAGGACCCATGTAAGCCAGATGCACAGGGTGTTGCCTGCATCTAGAGTTCATTTGCAGTGGCTAGATGCCTTGGCGTGCCCATTGTCTCTCTATCTGCCTCTTTCTCTCTCACTCTCAATCAAAACAAAACAACAAACAAAAACCAACAATAACAAAAAAAAAACAACCCAACAACAAAAACCCCCGAACCAAACAAAAAGGTGGTAGACCATGAAAAAATGCTCAAAGTTGGAAGCACAGTGTGTGTGGTGGTTTATGCTGTCCATTTGACAGGACCTAGAACCATCTGAAAGGGATTATCTAGATTGGGTTAGTGTCTGGGCCTGCCTGTGATGCAGTATCTTGATTTGGTTAATTAAGATGGTAAGATCCACCTTAACTATGGGTGAAATCATCCCACAGGCTGAGGGCCTGGATTGAATAAAAAGGAGAAAGCAAGCTGTGCACAAGCCTTCTTCTCTCTCTGCTTCCTGACTGTGGGTGTGATGTGACCAGCTGCCTCCTGCTTCTGCTGCCATGCCTTCCCCACCAGGATGGGCTGCAACCAGGCATTGTAAGCGGCAATAAACCCTTTTGTCCCTAAGTTTCTTGTGGTTGGGAATTTTGTTTCAGCAATGAGAAAGTAGCTGGTAGAGTCAGTGTTATACCTGCACTAACACCACCAAATGATGGCAAGAATGTGGCAGGACTTTGAATGTCAAGTAGGACAGCCATTTTGCTAGACAAAAATGTCACACACTTAAGACATTTCTGACCACATGACCCATAGTTCCATTCCTAGGCATTTGTTCAGGAGGAGATAGCACATTTGATCATTTAAAAATATGTAGATGAATTGCCAAAGCACCTTTATTCAAAATGCACGCAAGCTAGAAACAACCCAATTACCTACTCGCTGGGGGGTGAATTGTCAGACTGATGTGTCCACACAATGAAATAATGTACTACAATGAAAACAATGCTGGGCATGGTGCTACATGTACATGGAAGAGGAGGCATTCTATTGTGTGTAATAATTTCACAGAAGCAAAAGCGAGCTTCCTTGCTTGAAGTAACCACGTTTGCTTAGTCCACAAGTCATCACTTTGCCTTTGGCTTGGCTAGGGACCTCCTGCTACTTGGGGCTTGCCTATGTGTGAGTTGTCAGCTGTGGCTCTGCAGAGCTGCCCGGCTGAAATAGCTGGGGGCTCAAGACCAAGTTCTCCCCTTGAGAGAGGCCAGCAGTCGACATGGTGGTCGTGTCACTTCTGAGAGCAGTGAGAGGACAAGCCCTCATGCACAGCGCTAGTCAGGATTGGCTCTGCTGTGCTGCGGAGACAAAAGCTAAGCCTTGGTGGATCATAGCGGCACATGGTCTGTCTTCCTCATGACAGTTTCCGCTGTGGCAGCTTGGCTGGCATCCTGCTTCCCACCTCTGCTGTCAGGACCTGGGATGGTGGAACATCTCTCATCTCTGGATCACCCCTGTCCCCCTGCTCAGTGGTCTTTGCTGTATCCATAACTTCCAGTGGCCCAGCCCAGACTCTGGATGCTGGGATTGTAATGCCACTATTGAGCAGCAGAGGGAACCAGAGACACTGGTTGTCCAGCCATAACACAAAGGCATATGGACAGATTTAAGAGGACAACAACCCAAATAATTTCCTTCTCAGAAAAGGAAGGGGACTAGGTGAGGTGTGTGTGAGCACGAGAGAGAGAGAAAAAAAATATAGTCAAAGTACTTCATATACTTAAATGAAAATGTCTTTATAAAGCCTGTTACTATTTAAAAAGAATATATGATAAACACACATACATGGCTTTAAGGGGAAAAAAAAATATATATATGAATATATATATTAAAGCCATATATATATATATACATATATATACACATATACATATACATGCATATATATATTTGTATTTGACAGAGAGAAAGAGGGAGAGAGAGAATGGGCATGCCAGGGCATCCAGCCATTGCAAACGAACTCCAGATGTGTGTGCCCCCTTGTGTATCTGGCTAACGTGAGTCCTGGGGAATGGAACCTGGGTCCTTTGGCTTTGCAGGCAAATGCCTTAACCACTAAGCCATCCCTTCAGCCCTATATATTTGTTTTTTGAGGTAGGGTCTTGCTCTAGCCCAGGATGACCTGAAATTAGTCTCAGGCTGGCCTCAAACTCACAGTGATTCTCCTACCTCAGCCTCCCGAGTGCTGGGATTAAAGGCATGTGACAACAAGCCTGGCGACTTTTTTTGTATAGTCTTTCAATTTTTTGAGTTTATTTTATTTAATTCTTTTTCATTCAGTAGAATCTTTGTATGGACACATCATATGTTGGTATCATCACGGGAATAATTTTTTTTTTTGGCTTTTTGAGGTAGGGTCTCATTCTAGCCCAGGTTGCCTGGAATTCACTTTGTCTCAGGTTGGCTTTGAATTCACAGCTAGCCTCCTACCTCTTGAGTGCTGGGATTAAAGGCATGTACCACCATGCGTGGCATGGGGAATAATTTTTACTGTGTACATACATTTGAGGTTTACAACACTATTACAGTAATATAATGAAATGCATAGAGATTGTATCTACAGTGAAGTAGATTAACATACCAATTTTCTTAACCTGACATTTATTTATTTATTTATTTATTTATTTATTTAGTTAGTTAGTTCATTAGTTTTTTGAGGTAGAGTTTCACTCTAGCCCAGGCTGACCTGGAATTTACTATGTAATCTCAGGGTGGCCTTGAACTCACAGTGATCCTCCTATTTTTGCCTTCCAAGTGCTGGGATTAAAGGCTTAACGTGACTTTTAAATACAAGTGAGACAAGAACCCTTGTTGGACTGGAACTCACCAATTGGGCTAGACTGTCAGGCAAGTGACTCCCAGGGACCCTTCTGTTTTTTATAAGTAGATGCTGAAAATCAAACTCAAGTCCTCATATTGGAGAGACAAGGACTTTACTGACCTAGCTATCTCTCCAGGCCCTCGAAGCTTATTTATTTATTTATTTTTTGCCCATTTTAAGTGGTCTTATTACTACTGAGTTTTAACATACACACTATATATACAGCAGCTTGGCTCTGGTGTGAGGACAGACAAATGGAACAGCCCACGGGCTTATGATGATTTGACGTGGGCTTGCTCCGTCTGCAGGATAATCTAATGAATGGTGCTGGGATAATGGTTCTTTGTGTGGAGACACTCAAAATAGGTCTCTGCCTCACACTCTAATTAGTTGTTTATATTTTAATTTTTATGCATGTGTATACAGATGAATGCACCATGTGCGTCAGTGTGGAAGCCAGAGGAGGATGCCAGGTGTTTTCCTCTATCAGCCTTCCACTTTATTTCCCGGAGACAGAGACTCTCCCGGAACCTGGAGTTTTTCTCCTCCCTCCCTCCCTTCCTCCTTTCCTCCCTTCTTCCCTTCCTCCCTCCCTCCTCCCCCCTTTCTTTTCCCTTCCTTCCTTCCTTCCTTCCTTCCTTCCTTCCTTCCTTCCTTCCTTCCTTCCTTCCTTCCTCCCTCCCTCCCTTCTTCCTCCCTCCCTCCTTCCCCCTTTCTTTCCCCTTCCTTCCTTCCTTCCTTCCTTCCTTCCTTCCTTCCTTCCTTCCTTCTTTCTTTCTTTCTTTCTTTCTTTCTTTCTTTCTTTCTTTCTTTCTTTCTTTCTTTCTTTCTTTCTCAGGGTCTCATTCTAGCCTCAGGCTAATCTGGAACTCACTCTAGCTCAGGCTGGCCTCGAGCTCACAGAAATCCTTTTCCTTGGGCTACAGAGATTGCTCAGTAGTTAAGGTGCTTGCTTTCAAAGTCTGACAGCCAGGGTTCGATTCCCCAGTATCCACATAAAGCCAGATGCACAAAGTGGCACATGCAGCTGGAGTTCATTTGCAAGCATTAAGAGGCCCTGGCATGCCATTCTCTCTCTGTCTCTGTCTGCGTGTCTGTCTGTTTTTCTCTCTCTTTGCTCATAAATAAATAAATAAATAAATAAATAAATAAATAAATAAATAAATTTTAAAAAAGAAATGAAATACTAAGGATTTTATTTAACTTGCTGTAAACAACAAAGTGTTAAAACTTTTAGAAGAGCCGGGAGTGGTGGCGCACGCCTTTAATCCCAGCACTCGGGCGGCAGAGGTAGGAGGATCACCAGGAGTTCAAGGCCACCCTGAGGCTACATAGTGAATTCCAGGTCAGCCTGGGCTAGAGTGAAACCCTACCTCAAAAAACCAAAAAAAAAAAAAAAACTTTTAGAAGAAATAAAGGTGTAATGTCTAGGAGTTCAGGGTGGAGAAGGGCTTCTGAACCAAGCGTGATTGGATGTGGTTTGCATGTGCTCCCCAAAGATTCATGTGCTTTGGCCCCCAGCATGGCAGTATTGAGGGCTGGTGGGACTTTAAGAGCTTGGACCTTATGGGAAGTGGGTAAGTAATTGGAGTGCTGCCCTTAGAAGGGTGGTTCCTTTGAGTTTGAAGCCAAGTTGGGCTTTATAAGACACTCTCCACAAAAAAAAAAAAAAAAAAAAAAAAAAAAAAAAAAAAAAAAAAAAGGCTAGCGAGGTGGCTTAGCAGGTAAGCCAAAGGACTCAGGTTTGATTCTCCAGGACCCGTGTAAGCCAGATGCACAAGGTGGCACATGCATCTGGAGTTCGTTTGTTTGTTTTTTTAAAAAAACTGGGGAGCCAGTGACCCTGGATTGAGCTGCTCCAGCTGAGTCCTACACCAGTGACCAGAAATAGAACTTAGCAGGGCCTGTGTGGAAGGGATGGGCTCTGAAAACCTCATGGTACCCCACAGACCATGGACAGAACTTCAAGGTTGTAGAAGGAAAGGTGTCTATTCAGATCCGTGCAGGGTTCTGCTGGCCACTCTGGAACCCCAACCTCTGGCTGAGCCCCTGAAAGGAGGTGAGTTTTCCTTTGTGACTGGATTTGCTTTGCTTTTGGTCTTGTCAACTGCCATAGGATTAATTGTGTCTTCTGCAAAAATGTGTATGTTGAAGTAGTAATTCTTTTAAAAACATCTGTTTGCACATATGTATGTGTGTATATGTATGTGTATGGGTGTGCCAGGGTCTCTTCTTGCTGCAAATAAATGCCTGTCCAATTTTACATGGGTGTTGATAATTGAACCTTAGCTGGCATTTTTTTTAATTTGAGAGAGACAGAGAGAGAGATAGAGAGAGAGAGAGAGAGAGAGAGAGAGAGAAATAGGCTCGCCAGTGGCCTCTCAGCTGCTGTGAATGAACTCCAGATGTGCGTGCCCACTTGTGCACATGTGTGACATTGCACACTTGCGTCACTTTTGTGTCTGGCTAAATGTGGGACCTGGAGAATCAAATGGGCATTCTTAGGTTTTGCAGGCAGGCGCCTTAACCTCTAAGCCATCTCTCCAGCCCTTAGCTGGCAGATTTTTAAGCAAGTGCCATTAACCACTTAAGCCATCTCCCCAGCCCTGAAGTCTTAACTCTTCATCTTTCTTTCTTTCTTTCTTTCTTTCTTTCTTTCTTTCTTTCTTTCTTTCTTTCTCTCTCTCTCTTTCTTTCTTTCTTTCTTTCTTTCTTTCTTTTTTTTTTTTTTTGTTTTTTTCGAGGTAAGGTCTCACTCTAGTCCAGGCTGACCTGGAATTCACTCTGTATTCTCAGGGTGGCCTTGAACTCAAGGCAATCCTCCTACCTCTGCCTCCCGAGTGCTGGGATTAAAGGCGTGAGCCACCATACCCGGCAACTCTTCATATTTCTGAATGACTGTATTTGGGGTGGAGTCTTTAAAGAGATGGTTAAATTAAAGTGAAGTCACTATGGTGGGTATGATCCACATGACTGGGTCCTTAAATGAAGTGGAGATTAGGACACAGTCACGCACAGAGGATGACCATGTGAAGACACAGAGAAGATGCCATCTATAAGCCATAGAGAGATCTCAGGAGGTGTGGTTCCCTGGCCACTTGGGGGCCGTTGTGCACTGGCACCACAGAGATGTCCAGGCAGCTGGGGATCAGGGTCTTGAGTGGCCATGAGCTTGATGGGAAGGAATATCCAGGAGATTGTGTCAGAGGACAGTTCATTTATTTGCCAAGGGAGTGGGCTTATAAATGTTCATGTAGTGGTAGGAAGAGGTATGGGGTACAGGTCACAGGAGGATTGGCTGTGTGAAGGCTGCTGGATAATACCTCATTAACATATAGGGACCTTCCTGGTGAGGGGTAAAAAGGTCACACAGTCACACGGAAACTGAAACCTGAGTCTTATCAGGATGTCCAGGTGCCCCAGGCGTGGGGAGGGAGCGGCCCCACTCCTGCCAGTCTTGAGGTGAGCTTATCAGGGTCTGGGCTTCCTGCAACCTCCTGTGGCCTGGGGCCCTTAGTCATGCCTGACAGCTCAGGCCTGCTTAAACCTCCAGTGGTGGTGTCCTTAACTGTGCCCAACCAGGAGGAGCCTGACATAGGACACCTTGATCTTGGACTTCCAGATTCTAGGACATGAGACACAGAATGTGTACTGTTGAAGCTGCCCAGCCAGTGTTTCCCATACCAATTGGCCCTGAGATTGTTTTTTGGCAGAGGTAGGTATTGGGGGATAGGCAAGTATCTAGAACCTGGAGTTTAGAGAAGCCATGGTTGTCCAGCCATTGTGGTTGCCATTCCCACTGGAGCCGGTGCTTCTAAAGACCTGGGGGGAATTCCAGGGAGTGGTCATCAATGAAGGCCTGTCAGTCAAAGTACTCAATATTCTCCCAGAAACAGTATGCAGGGAGTTGATGGTCACCTTCATTTAAAAGATGAACTTGGGTTGGAGAGATGGCTTAGTGGTTAAAGTGCCTGCCTGTGAAGCCCAAGAATGCTTGTTCGAATCTCCAGGTCCCACCCACAGCCAGGCGCAAAAGTGATGCAAGCATGCGATGTCACACATGCCCACAAGGGGGTGCACATATCTGGAGTTCGTTCACAGCAGTTGAAAAGGCCCTGGTGCTCCCAGTCTCTCTCTCTCTTTCTCTCTCTGTCTCTCTCAATTTTTTTTTTTAAAGATGAGCTTGTAAGACACTGTCCCTGGGCTGGGAGAGGGCAGGGATGGCTCTGGCCACCCTGGCTCAAAGTACTCTGCTATGACCTCAGAGACCTGATGGTTCTTGCAGCCAACTACCCAGCTTTATGCCATTGTTTCAGATGAAACTCTAGCCTTGGAAACCACAGCTAGTTCAGGAAGCTGTCCACCCACCACACAGCTGGGGATATGAACCATCATGCCGCCTCACACTCTTTTCTTTCTGCCATGAGGCCAGGGACCAATTGACTGTTTTAGACCTGAAGTCAGAGACACATCTGCCACATAACCACAAGGCACATGAGCACTTTAAATTTTTTAAAAAATTGTTCGAGAGAGAGAGAGGGAGGGAGGAAAGGAGAGAATGGGTGCACCAGGGCCTCCAGTTGCTGCAAACCAACTCTAGACACATGCGCACCCTTGTGCATCTGGTTTATGTGGGTCTTGGGGAATCGAACCTGGTTCCTTTGCCTTCTTAGGCAAGTGCCTTAACCCATAAGCCATCTCTTCAGCCCCACTTGGGCACTTTCTACCCAGTCTCCTGCCTTCCACAGGCTTATCTAACAAGACTTCGGTAAGACTTTGCCATTGCCCCTGGATTGAAGAGGGTCCTTCTGGCAGTCAGTCCAGCAGTGTTCTCTCATCTTGGGGACAGTGGATGACAAAATGATGCTCACTGTGACTTGGTGGTTTTCAGGGCCATCATCACAGTGTGTCAACCATCTTCACACTTCCTGAGTACACAAGGGACAGGGACTGTGGCTGAGCCCCCAGTCTTTGGGGTGAGAGTAGATCAAGAGCTCATGAGGTCTCCTCACTCCCTGAGGCCCCTCACCTGTGACCTTTGATCTCTGACTTCCGGGGTTCCCAGAGGATGAGCAAGGCCATCTGATGACCCCTTCATCCTGGGTCTTGTTCAATCTTCGGCTGGGGTGGTGGTCACCAGAGGCCCTTTCAGCATTATTGACTCAGTCGAACTGGTCTCAGCCTTAGGGCTCAGTGACAGAGGTGTAGGGACCCCTGACTAGCTGCCCCCTCTCAGGGGCTGAGGCAGGCTCTCCACACACAACCAGAAAGTGCAGTTGCAGCATTAGCAGGTGGCTTACCCTGAGGGAGGTGACCTGAGGTCAGTGGAGGCCAGGCAATTCTATGGAAAGATTGAATCCCCCTTTTGGCTGGCCACACTGGCTACATATACTGACCCTACACTGATTCTGCTGTATGGAGTGGCTTCAGGTAGCCCCTGAGCTATTTCTCTCAGAGAGATCTAGGGAATTCTGGATCACAGGCTGCCAGGATCCCTTCTTGGATGTCTGCGCCTTCATGCTGCATGGCTGGTCTCCTGACTAGAAGCACCTCAGAGTCCACTGAGACCTGGACACAAGCCTAGGGACTTGTAGTGACTGTTCTGTGGTGGGGCAGTTGTCCCTCTGTGATCCTCATAGGACCCTTCCTTCATGCTGGGCCTCTGGGGCCCTCCCCGAGAAGGAGCCCAGGTCACGGCTCATGGGTGGAGGCAGAAAGGCATGCTGCAGAGGACACTAGCGTTCTCAAAGGCCCCTGTCCACAAGAGCAGGGCCCAAATAGAAGTCAGTACCTAGAACAGCCAAACTCTGCCAAACCACAGGACCTTTGAGGCCCGGCTAGGTGGGTGTGTATGTGTGATAGAGGTGGCCATGATCCAAGGCCACTGAAGTTTACCCAGGGACAGAGAAGGCTTCCTGTCCCCCTCCTGTAGCCTAGGCTCTGCTGAATTCACTGATAAGCTGGATCAGAGTCCACAAAGAGAACCCAGGGTGCCCATTGCACTTTTGGAGCCCACAAGGCCCTCTCTCCAGGGCCAGTCATGCTCCTCTGACTTGACGGGGGTGGGGTGAGGCTGCCCCTGTCCTAACACGTTCCCCAATGTGGCCAAGCTGGGGAAGTGACAACTTTACAAGGGACCATGTGACTTTGAGGCCCGGGACCTCACTGGTGTCCCCCAACACAGAGAAGTCCCTGTCCCTAAACTCAGAGGGAGGAGTGAGGAGCCCCAAGGGTTGGATGTCTGCCCCAGGAGTAGCATCTGAAGGCAGCACGTTGACAGACATGTCACAAGCCCTTTGACTCACCACTGCTGCCTCTGAGAAGCTAGTGTGTGAGTTTTGGTTTTGGCTTTTGTCCTTTTCTAGGGGCATCACTGCACTTCTATATCTTCTCTCCTTTGCATCTCATGCATTTGCAGCATGTCAGGGTATGTTCCTAAATGGGGTGTGTCCCTCCTTACGAGGCCCTTCAATCTTGGCAAATCCTCAAAGGCCTCAGGAACCAGAGGTCAGTCTATGTCCTTGCAATGAACGTGGTTTGGCTGATGTGGATGTGAAATGCTCCTCACGGGTCCCCAGCTTGTGGTGCTGTTGTGGGAGGTTGTAGAACCTTTGGGACTATGTGAGGGTGGCCCAGCTAGCAGAAGTGGGTTGCTGGTGGCAGGCATTGAAGGTGACATCCACTTCTGGTTCCTGAGCTCTCAGATTCTTGATCTTCCAAGACGTGAATGAGCTGAGCCACATACACCTGGCATCAGGGACAGAACCACCCCAGCCACCATGCCTTCCCCGCCATGATGGACTGTTTTCTCCAAAACTGTGAGACAAATAACTCCTCTCTCCCTTGTCCCCAGCTCCTGGCTTCCCAGTGTGACATCAGGTGTGCTTGTTCCTCTCCCCTCTTCCTCAGTCTGAGCCCCTCCTCTGAGCCCCTTTGTCCTTAATGGTGAAAAAAATGATCTCCATTACCATTGTAATATTTTTCTACTTCGTTAAAATGGAACAAATTAAAATTGTGATCAAAAACACACAGTAGAGGTTCCCATCTTTACCATTTTCTTGTTAAATATATTTTAAATTAATTTATTTATTAGAGACAGAGAGAGGGAGAGAGAGAGAGAAGGAGAGAGTGGGAATGGTTATACCAGGGCCTCTAGCCACTGCAAACAAACTCCAGACACGTGTGCCACCATTTCCATCTGGATTATGTGGGACCTGGAGAATAGAACCAGGGTCCTTAGGCTTCGCAGGCAAACGCCTTAACCGCTAAGCCATCTCTCTAGCACCACCCCCCCTTTTTTTTTTTAGCACAGCTCTCATGTAAAGTGAGCTCACACTGCTGGACAGTTGTCACAGCACTCTACTCATCCCCAGATCCAGCTTGCCTCCCAAAACTCCAGAAGTGATATTTCGATGTTTCTCTCCCTTCCTTGCGCTGGCTTTGCTGCCACCTTCTGGCAGCTGTGAACACATGGGTGGTTGTATTGGTGTCTGTCTGCAGCATCTTTCCTGTCTGTTTCCATGCCGTTCTTTCTCTGCTTCATCTGACTGTCTCAGTCCCTGTGTACCGCTGTCTTTTTCTCAGTGTTTTGGTTTCCCTCTCTCTCTCTCTCTCTCTGGCTCTCTCTCGTCTCTCAGTGTTTTCTGTCTCTAACTTGGTGTCCTCTCTCTCTGCCTCTGTCCTTCTGTCTCTTTGTGCCCCCCACCTTTGTCTCTGTGCTTGTTTGCACCTCTCTGTCTATCTCTTTCTCTCTGTATGTCTCTATCTCCGTTTCTCTGCCTCGGTGTCTCTCTGCATCTCTGTCTTTCTGTTTCTGTACCTGCCTGCCTCTGTATCTCTCCGTGTTTCTGTTTCTCTGGTCTCTCTGTATCTCTCTGTCTCTGTGTGCCATCCTCTGTCTCATTTCCAGGGTCTGTCTAGCCCCATGTGGCCTCCTCTCTGCAGGGCTGGTGTGTGTGGAGGGCTAAGGATGTTCCCAGGCTGTGCTTCCTCAGGGGAAGAAGCACACAGAGGAAAGAGAGTGTCACAGGCCCTGAGGCCCTGTCCCCTAGCCTTCCCACACAGAGACCTCTCTATGCAGGTCCCTTGCCGTTCTGTGCTCCCTTGGTGGTCCTGAGCCCTCAGTTCACTCTGGAGCCCTGGCACAGGCTGCAGGCTCTGATGTCAACAGGAGCTCACCAACCTTTAATCCTGAGGTGCCACCAGCCTTGCCCCAAAGTCTCATTTCAGATTTAGACTTCCTTTTCTCTGTTACCCTGGAGCTGGCAGTGGACATGGTGGAGGCCTAAGGAGCCAGACCTCCCAACTTTTTTTAAAAAAGATTTTATTTTTATTTATTTATTTATTGGAGACAGAGAGAGGGAAAGAGAGAGAGGGGAGAGTGAGAATGGGCGCGCCAGGGCCTCGAGCCACTGCAAACAAACTCCAGACACATGTGCTCCCTTGTGCATCTGGCTTATGTGGGACCTGGAGAATCAAACTGGGGTCCTTAGGCTTTGCAGGCATGTGCCTTAACCACTAAGCCATTTCTCCAGCCCCCTCCTAACTTTTTGAAGTTTTGCCCCTGGAGGACTTTAGCTAGACCTCTCGTGGGAGACTCTACTCAGGCCTGCCCTTCTTCCTTTGGGAAGAGAAGGCGCTCTGGCCCTAAATGTCTATCTCCTCTGGTCACAGAGAGAGGGTCCTCCTCTTCTCTGAGTGCTCCAATTTCTGGGGGGAGTCACATGAGGGGGGGCTGGCTGCTTAGATCTGGGGATTGTTGGTGTGAAAATCAGTTGTTAGCTCATATCTACTCTGGGCCAAGAAAAGGCTGGGTGGCCTGAGTCATATCAGGGAGCTGCTGACCTTAGCTCGAGAGCAGTGCCTGTGGGGCCAGCACAGGAATCCCCCGCTCAGAGTAGTCCTGGTGCTGTGTGCTCTCCAGGCCGGCTGAGTGAAACCATGTAGGATAGGCAGGAAGACAAATGTGCCACCTGCCAGGGGCTGAATACACAGCAGGTGCCCCCCTGCCTCAGGTCCAGAGACTATCACCCTCCTGACACTTGAATGAGTAGCTGAGAGACAAGATCTGCCATTGGGGACTGTCAGGACACAGAGCAGCGCCTTGGGGCTATCCCTTGCAGACACTTCATGGGAATCCTATCTCCAGCCAAGGGTTAGCTACAGACCAGCCAAACAACTCAAATATCCATCCCTGGCCAGTGGGTATGGCTGTATGAGGAGGCCATGTGTTTGGCCAAGAAGTGAGGGGCTAAGTGTATAGGCCTTTATAATAGCCACTGACCCAAAATATAACTTTCTTTAAAAATTTTACTTATTTATTTATTTATTTATTTATTTATTTATTTATTTATTTATTTATTTGAGAGAGTGAGAGAGGCGCGCGTGTGCACACACACACACACACACACACACACACACACAGATAGAATGGGTGTGCCAGGGCCTCTAGCCACTGCAAACGAACTCCAGATGCATGCGGCCCCTTGTGCATCTGGCTTACGTGGTGGATCCTGGGGAATCAAACCGAGGTCCTTTGGCTTTGCAGGCGAACACCTTAACTGCTAAGCCATCTCTCCAGCCCACAAAATATAACTCTTTTGTCTTCCCAGGTGGTATGAGTTGCTGATTAAGGAGCCTAGCAGCTCAGCCTCCAGGGCTGGGCACGGTACGGACTTACACAGCGTGGCATCAGAGGTTTGTGGAGGAGGGTAGTGAAGGGCCACATGGGAGGAAGAAGATGGCATCATGGTGAGGACCACTGGTTATGGAGTTAAGCTAGGCTCGGAGGGAAGCCCACCAGGGGAGGAAGGGGGAAGACCCTGTTCCTGGAAGAATCTCCCAGAACCTGAGAGAAGGTAGATGGGATGGGGCTTGTGGGAGCTGTGGGGATGAGGAGAAAGGGAAGGGGTGGACTGGATGCTGGAGACCTTCAAAAGGCTCTCCTGAGTGAATTTCACACCCAGGGGAACCTGTAAGCAGGTGGAAATATGGAGGGCCCTGTGTTGGCTCCGGAGGGCTGGCATGGGGTGGGGGAGGACCACCAGGTACATAGAGCGATCCCCAAGCTGAATTCCCAGGGAGGGTGGGACCACTCCCTTCCATGTTGGACACTGAGCAGCGATCGTGTCACTAGATAGGGCTTAATTAGAACCAGACAAATCTTATAACTAAATAAGGCAGCTGGGCCAGCCCTGTGTGCAAACATGGTGCATCTGCGTCTAACTCATTGTTTGGAAGAATGGGAAATCTCCCTTCCTTGTCCTTCTCCTTCCCCCAGCATTCTGGCACTTTCCTTTCAAACCATATGCTAACTCTGCTTGGCTCTGAGAGCAGAAGAGGGCCAGTGTTCCACAGGGCCTGGTGGCTGGGCCTTGCTTGGGTCTGAGAGAGGCTGGGAACTCAGTAGCCCGGACAAATCCAGACAGGGTCTGTGCCATCCCAGGTGATGTGGTGACTAACAGAGGAAGCCATGGGAGAGGGCCGATTCAGGGCTGAAGGAAGCCAAAGATAGAACGTGAGTCTAGGGGTCCCACAGGGTCATACATCCCACACTGACACTGTGGCTCTGGGCCCTGTGTGAGGGCCTGGACTTGGTTGTCGTGAGGCCCGTCTTCATTGTTGGAAGTGTTCAAACCTGCTCAGTGGTGGCAGGATTATAGCTTTGTTAAGATGGTGCATGCAAAATGTTCACCCTGGTTTCTGGCTCGGCCATCTTAGCTGAATTAATTGTAGGATGTGGGATGTGGGTAGACTGAGGCCTAAGGAAACTGATCCAAGGTGTCCATGCTGAATTCTAAGCCAGCTGTAGAGTATGATTTCTGGGCCCCTTCTGTACATAGAGGGGTCACGGGGGGTGATGTGGGGGCACTGGGAGGATTATGGGGCTCTGTGGCAGTACTGTGGGGGTTGTGAAGTTCACGGAGGCACCATGGGAGTGCTTCAGGCCAACCATAACCCCTCAGCTCAGGAAACCTTTGACCTATCTTCCGGATGTACTCCAAAGGCGAAGGACCAGGCCCTGCTCCCTTCCTAGACAGGTTGGGACTCTGCCTCCCAGTGTTCACGGGACTGCAACAGGTCCTGCCCCATACTTCCTGCTGCCCAGATGGCCTTCACATGCTGGAGGGCCAATTTGTGCTTTCGGCCTTGCCAGGGCTAAGTAACCCCCCCCCCCCAGGCCTTCTTCTCACTCCTGTCCCTGTGTGGTCACTAGGCCTGCTAGACAGCCCCTTACATGAGCCGAGACAGGTCAACTTCCCCCACACCTGCATCTCTCTTCCCAGGACATAGGGCCTTGGCATTGTGCCACGTCTTTAGGACCAGAGACATGGTGATGAAACCAGGATGTCCCTGGGCAGCCAGGCAGAGACCCCCAGATACCCAGGCCAGGAGATCGTCAAGGATAACTCTATCTCTGCTCTACTGTTTCTAGGCAGTGATCAGCATTTTCTGGGCCGTGGCTGGCATTACTAAGTGACCGTGGCCTCTTTATCTCCTGAATGCTCTCCAAAGAGGCCTAAGATTTCCCAATAAGGAGCTAGAATCCTGGCCCACCTCTGCTGGAGGCCACAGCAATGGAGAACAGAGGCCTCAGACTGGTCCTGGTATCTGAGAGTGTCCATCGGGGTCCTTGCATGGGTCTGGAGTTCGTTTGCATCAGCTGGAGGCCCTGGTGCACCCGTTCTCTCTCTCTCAAATAAACAAGTAAAAAAATATATTTTTAGCCGGGTGTGGTGGCGCACGCCTTTAATCCCAGCACTCGGGAGGCAAAGGTAGGAGGATCGCTGTGAGTTCAAGAACACCCTGAGACTACATAGTTAATTCCAGGTCAGCCTGGGCCAGAGTGAGACCCTACCTTGAAAAACAAAAAACAAAAACAAAAACAAAACAAAACAACAACAACAAACATATATATATATATATATTTTTTTTTAAGTAACCTCTCACTCCTCTTTAGTTTGTTGTTGGGTAATATTCTATTCTCTGATGTCCGCTGGCCTCTCCTGACTTTTCTCTTGGTCCGGGGTGAGTGAGCCTAGCTGCAGAAATATCTGGTCAACTTTGATAGCAGGAGCTGTCCTTGTTCTGAGCTGGTCTGTCTTTTGCCTGAGGGCCTGACCTCCCCACCCAGTGCTGGTTCCCAAGTCCCCAGGAGAGATAAAGCGGGCGTTTGTTTTCTCAGGGAGGAGGGTGGCAGGAGAAGATATTTTCCTTTTCTGTGAATAAATGTGTCTTTTGCTGACATGCATGCCAACGTGCATGGCTCATAGGCCCTCAAACCTGGCTGGTCTGTTGCCTTTGACTCAGGCTTCCCCAGGGAACCTGGAACCACTCAGCTCAGTAGGAAGGGATCTCACGCTAGCCCTAAGGGCAGCCCCATATGCCTTTGTCATCCATAGGGTGTCCACCAGATGACTGATGACCTACCAACAGATTGCTCATGGTGGCTTGTGTGAGACAGTGACCAGGTCCCTCTGCAAAACTGCCTGGATAGCTCTGGACAGCCCATAGATTGGTCAGCAGGCTCTGCCCACACCACTGAGTGAGCTTTCCAGGTGCGCAGTGGCCTATGGCCCATGGTCAGGGCTTGGTGAGTATTTGCTGAAATAGAGGAGGAATGGATGGCCCAACCCACAGTTGACTGGATGTGTGTTCACCCTTGCTCGGGTGGCCTCAGGTTGAATTCTTCCACAGTAGACGGTGGCAGATCTTGGGAAGGTTATATCCTACCCTCTGCCCTTCCCCTGTCCTGTCCTCTCTCCTTTCTTCCTCCATCCCTTCCATAACCCACTTACTGGTCTCTTACTGCTATGTCACATGTACGATACTGTCAGGTAGAGAGAAGATACTATGATAATTCAGCCTAGCTCCTCCATACATTTGCATGTTTTTGTCCTGTGCTATGAATGCACAATGTCACTGCAGTCCAAATCCAGCCGCAGTCTCCACTTTGGACACACAGGATAGAGCCCTGTGGACAACTGTGTGACAGTCGTGCAGCCATGCAAATGTACTCAGAGTCACAAAACAGTGCATGGAACGTGGTCAAGATGGAATGTCTCATTATGTATATTTTACCACATTACAAAGTACGGTATGCATAAAAAGGAGTTAGGAAATAGTTCCCCATCTTACCCACGTCCAAGTGCACAGCTCAGTGGCATGAAGTACATCCTCGGTGTTATGCATGCCACTACCTACTTCCAGAACTTTCCATTTTCCCAAACTGAGGCCCGGTCCCTGTTAAACATGGACTCCCCAGGGCCTTGAAACCCATCCTACATTCTGTCTATGAATCTGAAGACTCTAGGGTCTTCCCACAAGTGGAATCTTGCGGAATTTGTTGTTTTGTGCCTGGCTTATTTTTCTTGACATTGAACATCCTTCTAAAGGTGGAGCAATGTCCCTTTGTATAGATGACCACTCTTTGCTTGTCCATTTATCTGCTGGCCACTCAGTTGCTCTACCTCTTAGCTCTTGGGAACAAAGCCACATATGGAAAGAGCTGTCTTGCTGTAAGGACTGAACACACATGTGTGTCCTCTCAGGCTGCCCCTTAGGAGAGGGACTCTCTGGATGTTGGTGTCCATTGCAACTGGAGCCTATTGAGGCACGATGTGAAGGAACCAAACTGTTCTGGCTCAGGCAGCCATGCTCCTGCCTTACAAGTACAATGGAGCAATCCGCTTGTTTCCTGTAGCCTGTGTGGTATGCTTCACACCAGTAAAAGCAGCCAGTGCCCTTAGTCCCCAGTTCACTTTAGATTCCCAAAGCAGACACGGCTGGAAGGAAGTATGGCAAGGTGAGTGGGGACATGATTGGAGCACAGAGCCTTGAGACCAGGCTGCTGAAGCCATCCGCATCGTAGCATCTGCTCAAGTGCTGATGCACAGGACATCAGCAGGGATCTCTGCCCAGCTTTTCCTATGAGGTCTGATGTGTTGAAGTGTGTCCCATTCTTTTCTTGCCCTTTAAAGGTTCATTCTGGTGCTGGGGGGGGGCCCTTGTCCAGCAGGATCCACAGGCCCTACACAGATGAGCATCTTATGGGACTTTGTCTGTAACAGAGAGACACCCAGCTGCCTCCAACATGGTGTCCCAGCCCTTCAGATCTTGTCACATCTGTCCTGTCCACACAGGGCCTCCTCCTCACAGGGTGGACATGTCTTAATAACCCCTCGTCTGGACAGCTGGAGGGCTGACAGAATAGAGACAAGGGTTTTATGGACTCTGAGCCCAGGGGTACCCCAGCCCTTGGTATGGAAAGGGAGCAGGAGTGGAGGCTAAGCAGCATGGCCAGGCAGTGGCCAAGCGAGGTCCAAATCTAGTCAATGAAATTATTATGAGCCAAATGCACTTGGGAAGCCAGGAGGAAGGGGAGGGGAGAGGTGGAGATGGGTAGGGGTGTGGGCAAGGCTAGTGACAAGCCAGGATGGTCCCCAGTGCAGGGAGATTTGGCTGTTCCATCCCCCCTGCCACTGCAGGCCCTAGGAGAGTGAGCACACACATTCTGTCCTGTGTGCCGCATCTGCAGCCAAGGCCCACCATCCACCCTCAGAAGGAACCTTCTAGCATATATGTCCTCTCCATGTGGGGTTCAGGCCTGGGTAGGGGGATCACATGTACCATGTACATTCCCTCTTTACTGCCGGACACTACATCCCACACTATCCAGGGCTTTGTGAGAACTGGAACCCTGAGGCTTGCATGTATGGGTTGGTGGGACTCTATCAAAATGTTGCCTGTGGAGCAGAGGGACAGGCAAAGCTATAGACTTCAAGGAAGTCCAGCCTTAGACCTTGTGCCCTTTGTTTTTCCTTTTTCCTTTTTCTTTTTGAGAGAGACAGAGAGAGAGAAAGAGAGACAGACAGATAGACAATGGGCCAGCAGCCTCTCAGCCACGGTGAACAAATTCCAGACTCATGCACCCCCTTGTGGGCAAGTGCGGCATTGCGCCCTTGAGTCACTTTGTGGGACCAGGAGAATCACACGGGCGTTCTTAGGCTTGGCAGGCAGGCGCCTTAACCACTAAGCCATCTCTCCAGCCCCCTTGTGCCCTTTCTGGAGCAGATACGGTGTGACCTTGGGCAAGGCAATTCCCAGGAAGAGATAGTCCAGCTACTGGCAACAATACTCTGGTGGTCTTGGTCCTGAAGAGGGCTGGGTGATACCCACTGTATTGGCCCATTGGTAGCTATAGATGTCCACCTTCTCCATCTCTCTCCACCTCTCCTACTTAGATGCCTAGTGCTCATGCCAGCTAGGATCTGGCCCTGAAGAGACACCAGGGGGCTTGTTCTACCTGCCCCAGTGCTCTCAGTGCTGCTGCAGAAACCAAGATGTAGCATCATGTGTCAAGTCCTGACAGAGCCAGCTCCTTTATTCTGAGCCACCCACCTGGTGTGGCCTGGTTGAGCTTGGACATAGCTGACAGTCTAAGGAGAGAATAAGGGGTTTCCTCCTGCACATGGGCACCACCAACTTTGACTTGGCCACTCCCTTGGACGGGAGGACATTCTCAGGGCAGTTGTCCAGCATCTGGACATGGCTCCAAAATGACCCCAGTAGGTGTGGGGTACAAGGAGAAGAAGGGTTGAAACCCAAGGTTGTTCCCTAAGGCACAGAGAAGGGCCTGCCAGGCTCTGGGCACTGGCCTAGATGGATGTCTGTGGGCAACCCTCCCCCACCTTTTCCCCTTATCTATGCCCAGTATGGCTCCCTTTGGGTGTGGCCACGCTAGTGGCAGATAAGCCGCTTAGCTTGGCGTGTTACCCTCAAGTGCTCGGAATCGGCTTTTATCGAAGCCAGGATGTTGTCTCAGGTGGAGCTGGGCAGGACCAGGGGAAGGGTGTTCCCAGGCCACCGAAAAGCAGCAGTACCCAGGTCCCGCCAAAGCTGGGCAGGGCCAGGGAGGCCAGGCCAGAGGCCCATTGTGTAGCCACCCATCAAGGGCATGGAGGGGAGAGGGAGGGGAGCTAAGGTTGGCACTTTCAGGTCCTGCCTGGTCCTCAGAGGGAACCTCTCTTCATCACCATTTCCTGCTCACAGGCTTATCCAAATGTGCCTGCCTGTGTGTGGAGTGTGAAGGCCAGTGTGGTAGGCAATGAGGATGGATCCCCACAGTTGGACCAGGGCTCCCTAGAGACTGAAAGCATCCCTGCATTTCATCTGTCAGATTCCTGTGTCTGGACCCCTTAATGAGGAAACTGGATCTTATCCCAAAATGGGTCTGGGCATCTTACAATGGTACACGGCCAAAAACTAAGGTAAAACAAGCATGACAGTGTGGGAGAGAAACGCAGACATGGAAATCCCATAGCTGTGACTCTGGCCGGGGGTAGGTGTTTAGCTCACAGGCCATAGGGATAAGATTGTGAGGGAGGGGCTAGATGAAGAGGGGGAACCTGTGCTGCCTGGGGGGAGGGTGGAGTCAGGATCACCCAAGAGAAAGGTACAAGGACACTTGGGGAGGCACAAGGTGCTGGGTGGAGAACTTGGGGAGCTGGGCACAGAAGCTGGGGGGCAGGGTAGGCACACCTCACTGCTTTATCTGCCCTAGATCTGAGCCCACCTGCATTGAACTTCACTCCTCCCCGCCCCACAGCCTGGTACTGTCAAGTCCCGCACCATCACACCCTGAATACTTCTATTCTGAGTCTGTGCCTTAGACCCTCTCAATCCACTATGATGCTCCGCCTCCAAACCTAGGTCCATTCATATCCAAGTCCTACGCTATGTCCAAGACACCTCCATGGAGTCCTCACTCAAATGGAAGACTGCTTTCAGCCACCCTGCCCCCCATCGAGCTGCCCTCACAGATGAGCAACAGACTCCTCTGGGCTGTCCCCTGGCTGGTGGGCCTGGGGCCCCACGGCTGTCGGGCAGCCAGGGTGCAGTCGCAGAGCTGGGGGAAAGCAAACAGTTCTTTGTGTGTGGGTACATTTTTTACTCCAGGCACGCTGGGGACAAAAGCTGGGGACAGAAGAGCCCCACAGTCTAGACAGCCCAGCCCTACCTAGATGCAGTGGGAGGAGACAGCAGCTGCCCGTGCGGGAGGTCAGGCATCCCAGGGATCGTGGAGTACTTAGTCCAAGGCACAGAGGTCAAGAGGCCTTCAGGAAGGAGGCTCCGACCATGCAACCCTGGGTGGGGCTCTGGACCCTAGAAACCCTGATAACCTACCAAGAGGCCAAGGCTGTGATCCTAGTCTGTGGTCAGGTCCACTTGGCTGTCTGTCTTCCTGATGTGAGGCCTGGACACCCCTGCCTGGGGATTAACATCAAAGATGACCTGTGCTGTGAACAGGCTCCTCCCTTCTTCCCTCCCTCCCGCCCTCCCTCCCATCCTCACTTCCTCCTACTTTCCTTTCTCCCTCCCTTTCTCCCAGCCAGCATGAGGCCAGTAGACATGATCCCCGTCTCTTGAAGTCCTAAAGGGTTTACTGCAAAAGTCTTTGCCATGTTTTGCCACCCTTGGGGCTCCTCCAATGGCAGGGGCACAGGGGAAAGATATGGTGGGCACTTGACCACCAAGAGGCCAGAGACTGGGGGATAGCAACTTTAGGATATGGGATAAAGGGGGAGGCGGTGTGATACCACTGCCATAGTTGTGTGTGGCTGCTGCTCACAGCCATATGGTCCTGCTGGGTCCCCCAGGGGCTTGTATTTTCACCAGGGTCTGCTGTATGCAATTCAGACCCCCCTGTAGGCCCTTGCATGTCCAGTCAGATGCACAGGCTTCTTGAGCCTCCACCTCCATTCATGTCTTCCCAGCCCACAGGATGGTTGGCGGCCCTCCTCCAAGCCTCCCACCCGGGATGAAAACACAGCACCCTCCTGGTCTGCCTTCCCACTACATGCTGGCCATCCTTACAACATCCTGTTTCCCTTTCAGCTTGACAGTGCTGGCAGAGACCTCTGGCGTGTTCCATACTGGGCATAGATAAGGGGAAAAGGTGGGGGAGGGTTGCCCACAGACATCCATCTAGGCCAGTGCCCAGAGCCTGGCAGGCCCTTCTCTGTGCCTTAGGGAACAACCTTGGATTTCAACCCTTCTTCTCCTTGTACCCCACACCTGCTGGGGTCATTTTGGAGCCATGTCCAGATGCTGGACAACTGCCCTGAGAATGTCCTCCCATCCAAGGGAGTGGCCAAGTCAAAGTTGGCGGTGCCCATGTGCAGGAGGAAACCCCTTATTCTCTCCTTAGACTGCCAGCTATGTCCAAGCTCAACCAGGCCACACCAGGTGGGTGGCTCAGAATAAAGGAGCTGGCTCTGCCAGGACTTGACACATGATGCTACATCTTGGTTTCTGCAGCAGCACTGAGAGCACTGGGGCAGGTAGAACAAGCCCCCTGGTGTCTCTTCAGGGCCAGATCCTAGCTGGCATGAGCACTAGGCTGTCCAGACCCAGCTCAGTTCCCTGTCACTCAGCCTGTGGCCCTGTGAGGGCCATCACCTAGCCCTGCACTCAGCCCTCTGTGTATCCAGGCTTCTGTTAGAGAATAAAGTGATTGATAATTGACATTTCTAATAATGCCCTTGAATTATGCTCTGAGTATCTTTGGCTTTTGACCTCTGCCATAGGGCCTGGACATATTCCCAATGGTCCTGCTCCACTGGCCACGGAAGAAGCCCAGAAAGCCTGCAGGGGACATATCCTGAGAGCCAGAGTAACTTTTGATTTTTTTTTTCTTTTTTGGTTTTGCAAGGTAGGGTCTCACTCTGGTCCAGGCTGACCTGGAATTAACTATGTAGTCTCAGGGTGGCCTTGAACTCTCGGCGATCCTCCTACCTCTGCCTCCCGAGAGCTGGGATTAAAGGCATGCACCACCACGCCCGGCTTAACTTTTGAATTTTTTTTTTTAAATTTTTATTGACTTTTAATCTTACATACCAAAAAAACCCCACCTGATATTTAATTTTCCCCATTCCACGTTAGAACTTTTTGTCTCCATCATATCCCCTCCCCTTTCTCCATTAGTCTCTCCAGCTTTGATGACATCATCTTTCTCTTCTATTTTGAGGGTCTTGCAAAGGTATTGCTAGGCACTGCAAGATCATGGATATCGAGGCCAATTTCTGTCTGGGCAGTTGCATTGTAAGAGGTCATATCCTTCCTTTGGCTCTTCCATTCTATTCGCCCCCTCTTCCGCAGTGGTCCCTGAGCCACTGGAGGATGTGACAGAGGTGTTTCAGTGTTAGGCACTACTCCATCCCTTCTTCTCAGCACTATGTTGCCTTTTGTGTCATCCCAGTGGTCATCACCATCTGAAAAGAGAAGCTTTGGTAGCCAGAAGTGAGAATAGGGTTAATATGTGACATGAACATTTAGTGTAGTGTCCCCAGGGCAGCTTGAAAGGAATAGTATATACATTTAGTCAGGCATGAGCAGCTTATACCCCCAAGGCTCATGACCTCACCTACCATAGACTTTTACTTAGGTTTTTCAGTACCGGGTATGTATTCCCTCCCGTAGAGAGGGCCTTCAGTCCAATTATGGAGCACTTGGTTACCCCAAGAGTAGACATGCCACTATTGCACCCGTTCAGTCATTGGGCCTGTCTGGCCAAGCCTGAATATTCAGCATCCACTATTTTCACTGTTGATGGCTTCTGTCTCCCATACACTGCGTGCAGTGCAGCTTTTTCCAGCTTTCAGTTGGCTGGTCTACAGGGAGAAGGTTTTCTGCTCAGCACCAGCTTGCTTTCTCAGTGTCCTTGCCTCTCAGGCATGAGATGTCTTCAGCAATAGGGTCTTACTATTTATTTCTCTAGGGAAACCAAGGGCTTTGGCAAAAGCCTTAATGTTTTGGAGGCTACCGGGACCTCCTTGGCCAACATCTCACTGGAAGGAATTCCATCCCAGGTACTGAAAATTTTCTAGTAACAGTCTACATCTTCTAAACTTTTGAATTTTTTTTTAAAAAATTTTTATTTTATTTTCGACAGAGGGAGGGAGGGAGGGAGAGAGAAAGAAAGAGAGAGAGAGAGAGAGAGAGAGAGAGAGAGAGAGAATTGGCACTCCAGGGCCTCAGCCTGTGCAATTGACCTCCAGATGCTTGCTCCACCTAGCGGGCATGTTCAACCTTGCATGCTTGCCTCACCTTTGTGTGTCTGGCTTATGTGGGGTTTGGAGAGTCCAACATGGGTCCTTAGGCTTTGCAGGCAAGCGCCTTAATCACTAAGCCATCTCTCCAGCCCAACTTTTGATTTTTTTTTTTTTTTTTTTTTGGTTTTTTGGGTAGGGTTTCACTCTAGCCCAGGCTGACCTGGAATTTGCTCTGTATTCTTAGAATGGCCTCGAACTCATGGCAATCCTCCTACCTCTGCCACCTGAGTGCTGGGATTAAAGGCATGTGCTACCACACCCTGCCATCTTCTGCTTTTTTAAAAGTGACATACTTTGTTTTTTATTTTTTATTTTTTGGTTTAAAAAATTTTTTTAATTTTTAATTTTTCTTTATTTTTTTTTGCCAGAGAGAGAGAGAGAGAGAAATAGGCAGGGAGAGAGAGAGAGAGAGAGAGAGAGAGAGAGAATGCCAGGGCCTCCAGCTACTGCAAATGAACTCCAGAGGCGTGCACCCCCTTGTGCATCTGGCTTACATGGGTCCTGGGGAATTGAACCTGGGTCCTTCGGCTTTGCAGGCAAGCACCTTAACCGCTAAGCCATCTCTCCAGCCCTACTTTTTTTTTTTTTTTGAGGTAGGGTCTCACTCTAGCCCAGGTTGACCTGGAATTCACTAGTCTCAGGGTGGCCTCATACTCACGGCAATCCTCCTACCTCTGCCTCCATCCCTTGCTTAAGCCACACACTTTGGATATTGCAACTAACTGGTGACCCAGGGGACCAGGTGACCACAGCCCTTAGGGAGAGCTACAGAGGCTGGAAAGACCATGTCCAAGTGAGCAACACACAGATGCCCAGCTGCAGTGAGGCCCATGACACACAGCCATGGAGAGAAAAGTGCACCATGCAGTAGAGTAAGGCATGTGGAGGCATGGAGAGATCCATGAGGACAAGGAAGAAGAGCCCAGAGAGAAAGACTGTGCTACACAGCCCTTTTGGCACTGGCTCCCATGAGGTGGGCATGCTTCTCACTCACTCACTCACTCACTCACTCACTCACTCACTCACTCACTGTAGACAAGACCCCTGAGTTAAAGAATGGGAGCAGTCAGAAGTGGACAGTCTCAGAGGGGGTCCAACCCTGGGCAAGAAAGTAGACAAGGTACAGACCACATCCAGATGGTGTTTTAGTTGCTTTTCTCACCTCTGTGACAAAGTATCTGATGTAGACAACCTAAAGGAGGAAGGATTGATTTTGGCTCATGGTTTCAGAGGGCTCAGCCCATGGCCGCTTGATCTTATGCACATGGTCAGAATATCATGTTGGTGGGAGCATGTGGTGGAAAAGATTCTTCCCCTCGTAGCAGACAGGAAGCAGCACGAGAGAATGTATATCTTTCAGAAGACATGCTCCACTGACCCATTCCCTTTAGCTAAGCCTCACTTTCCTAAAGTTTCCAGAGCTTTCTAAAACAGCACTCTCAGCTGGGGATCATGTATATAACACATGAGCCTGGGGAGGGCATTTCACATTCAAACAATGGCTCTGGGTCCCTAGTTTGCAGGTGCAAAGGAGTAGTGGGGAGCCTTTGGGGTGAAGATAACAGCCTGCTAGGCAGAGCAGACTAAGGTCTGAGCACAGTGTTGCTAGACCTTGAATTAGGGAACAGGGGATGCCACAGAAGGGAAGGCTCCCTGAATTACTGATTGAGGCATTAAAAATGTCAGGCAGGGAGCAGCCCTCAGTGAAAGAAAACTTCTGCCACTGGATGGGGTGGGGTCTGGGGCTTTATTGGACCTCACACACTGGCTGCATTGGGGCTTCCTGGCCAGCATCTTGGGCTCCAGTAAGAGTGCGGCTCAGGAGGAAGGACATCCCAGGACCAAGAGTTACACCGAGGGGAGAGCAAAACTCTGAGATGGTAATCCCTGAGTATGCTCCCGGGATCGAGATGATCCACCCGTAAGGCAGTGATAGAACTTCAGCTCTGGAGGAGGTGAACAGAAGGCGGATTGTGTGTGCCCTACCCAAGGCCCAGTAGGTGATGAAAGTCACTTTCCATGATCATACTCCCATAACCACAGACAGAACCACTGTGGATGCCTGTCCACAGTAATGACTACAGGCAACCATGACACACATGCTGAGTAATTTATAGGAGAAAGTGGACAAAAAAAGAAGAGAGATGGGGAACTTAAGGAAAGATACAGAAACTTTAAAAAAGAATGAAAGCTGGCAATGGAGATGGCGCAGTAGGAAAGAGTACTTGCTGAACAAGCGTGAGTTTGACTCCTACCAGCCATGTAAAAAGCCAGCATGGTCGTACATGTCTGTAACCCCCACGGTCCTCGAGGATCAGACCCAATGGGGACAATGAACAGAGGCTTCTCTAGTGTTCAGAGCCTCATGGTGAAGGTGGGCGTCTGCCTTTTCCTTGGCCCCTTTCTATAGCTAATTGGTGCTAGCGGAAACTTTCCAACAAGGGAGATGGGTCAATGGATAAAGCACTTTCGGTGTAAGCATGTGAACCAGAGTTTCGTATCCCCAGCATCTACTTAAAATTGATGGGTGTGGTGGCCCATCTGTAATCCCAGCACTTGGGAGGCAGAGGCAGAGGATGCCAGAGGCAAGCTAGGTTAGCTGTATCAGTGAGCGCTGGGTTCAAATGAGAGACCCTTCCTCAGTAAATAAGATGGAGAGTAATCAAGGAAGATAACCAATGTCAGCCTCTGGCTTCTATATGCATGCACGTACATATGCATGCCCACCTGAGCGCACACGGTGTACCCATACACATGAACACACACATACACACACACACACACACACACACACACACACAGAGAGAAAAAGAGAGAGAGAGAGAGATTTGAATGAGACACAGCATTTCATAATGGTACCTGAAATGCACAGGTTTCAATCAAAATGATTGCGAGAGCCAGGAAGATCTCAAGTTGAATGCAAAGGATGCTAAGCAGATAGGCCAGTACTGAGTTGACACAGTACAGTTCCCCAGCAAAGATCATGAAGCAGTTCCTGTGAAAAATTGTGCAACACTGAAGCAAATTTAAATAATAAAGTCTCAACGAAGAGAAAAAATCCCAGCGGCTATGTAAAAAATACACAAAAGAAACAAATGGAAATGTTAGGAGTGAAAACAATAATTATGGCCATGATAAAAATGAAAGATTAGGGCTGAAGACATGGCTTAGCGGTTAAGGCGCCTGCCTGTGAAGTCTCAGAATGCCCGTTTGAATCTCCAGGTCCCACGTTTAGCCAGACGCAAAAGTGACGCAATGCTGCACATGCGCACAAGAGGGGCAGTGCACGCATCTGGAGATCGTTCACAGCGGCCGAGAGGCCCTGACGCGCCCATTGTCTCCCTGCCTTTTCCTCTCTGTATCTCTCAAATTAAAAAAAAAAAAATCAAAGATTGAAAACCTCAGTAAGTACTATGGTTTGGATGCAACACGTCCCCTTCTGACTTACGTGTCTGATGCTTGCTCCCCATGTGGTAGTACTATTTTGGGAGGTTGTGGAACCTTTGGGAGGTGAGAGCTGGCTGGAGGAAGTAGATCATTGGGGATGGACTTTGACGTTTAATAGTCTGGCCCCAGTTCTGTTTCCCGGTCCACTGAGATGTGAGGAACCAGCTGCCACAGATCCTTCTGCCACCATTCCTTCCGTGACACCATGCACCGTATCCTCAAACTATAAGCTAGCCTAAATTCTTCTTTCCCTTAAGTTGCTTCTTGTCAGACATTTGTTCACAGCAATGAGAAAGTATCTAGTACTTTCTGTGGGCTTAAGCCCCAGAAAGAACCCTTGCGGGACGAGCCAGTGAGCCAGAAAGGGAAAACAACAGAAATGAGCCAGCTGAGAAATGGAGGGAAAGGCAGCTAGAGACCGGGAAGATGTGCAAATAAGACCTCAGAAACCCGAGGGACTTTAAACGAAGATTCACACTCGTGTCTGCTGTGGTTTCAACTTCAGTGTCCCCCAGGACCCTTGTGTTAAAGGCGTGGTCCCTAGTGTGGCACTATCAGAAAGTGATAGAACCTTGATGGGGTGGGGGTCTGGGGCGGGGAGACCTTAAATCACTGGAAGCATGCCCTTGAAGGGAATATTGGGACTCTGGCCCCTTCCTTTCCTTTTCTTTCACTTCCCAGCCATGAGGTAAGAAGTTTTGCCCCACCACACCCTCTTTTCATGACCTGCTGTCTTGCCTTTAATCTCAGCACTCAGAAGGCAGAGGTAGGTGGATTGCTGTGAGTTCGAGGCCACTCTGAGACTATAGAGTTAATTCCAGGCCAGCCTGGGCTAGAGTGAGACCTTACCTCGGAAAAAAAAAAAATTTACCGGCTAGAGAAACCAACTTGCCTAATAGCAGATTGTTCATCAGACAGCAGCAGAGAATACTTTAGGTGAGGCATGGGGTGACTGCCAGCAGAGCGCCACAATTAGAGAGGTTATTCCAAAGGGACTTGTGGAACTGTAGACCAGTAAGAGTGAACTTATTGTATATAAATTATACATTAATAAAAATGGAAATAGGGAGCCGGGCGTGGTGGCGCACACCTTTAATCCCAGCACTCGGGAGGCAGAGGTAGGAGGATTGCCGTGAGTTCGAGGCCACCCTGAGACTACATAGCTAATTCCAGGTCAGCCTGGACCAGAGTGAGACCCTACCTCGAAAAACCAAAAATAAAACAGATACATCAACCTTCCTCCAGTTCAAAAAGCAGCATTGTTTTAAAAAAAAAAATGGAAATAGGGACTAGGCATGTAGCTCAGTTGGTAAGAATGCTTGCCTAGCATGCTTGAAGCCCTGGGTTCAATCCCCAGCACCACGTAAACCTGGAATGGTGGCACACATCTGTGATCTAGACTCACCCATTTTCATGTAAACTTTATAATTTTATTATTCTTTTAAAAAATATTTTAGGGGGACTGGAGAGATGGCTCAGTGGTTAAGATGTTTGCCCACAAGCCAGGACCCAGGTTCAATTCTCCAGTACCCACGTAAATCCCTCTCTGTCTGCAAATAAAGAAATAAATAATTAAAAATATAAAAATATTTTATTTATTTATTTGACACAGACAGAGAGAGAGAGAAAGAAAGAGAGAGAATGAGAATGGGCACTCTAGGGTCTTTAGCCACTGCAAACTCCAGATGCATATGCCACCTTGTGTATCTGGCCTTAGTGGGTACTGGGGAATTGAACCTAGGTCCTTTGGCTTTGTAGGCAAGCGCCTTAACTGCTAAGCCATCTCTCCAGCCCCATAATTTTATTATTCTTTACAGCGGAATAGATCTCCATTGTGTGTATGCACCACATCTTCTTTGTTCATTCATCAGTCGAAGGGCATCTAGGCTGATTCCATTTCCTAGTTATCGTGACTGGAGCAGTAATAACCATGGCTGAGCGAGTATCTCCGTAGTAAAGTGTAGTGTTCTTAGGGTGTATGTCAGGTGTGGCATAGTTGGGTCACATGGTAAATATATTTTTAGGTTTTGGAGAAGCCTGCATACTGATTTCCATAATGGCTGTACAAATTTGCATTCTCACCAACAGTGAAGAAGGGTTCATCTTTCCCTACACCTTCATCAACATTTGCTGTCATTTTATTTTTGTTTATTTATTTATTTTTATTTATTTATTTGAGAGTGACAGACAGAGAGAGAAAGAGGCAGATAGAGAGAGAATGGGCGCCCCAGGGCCTCCAGCCACTGCAAATGAATGCATGCACCACCTTGTGCACCTGGCTTATGTGGGTCCTGGGGAATCGAGCCTCAAACTGGGGTCCTTAGGCTTCATAAGCAAGTGCTTAACCACTAAGCCATCTCTCCAGGCCCTGTTGTATTTTTTTTTTTTTTTTGATGAAAGGGCTTTTTAACCAGGGTGGGATGGAATCTCAGAGATTTAAAAAAATATTTATTCACTTATTTGAGACAGAGAGAGGGAGAGAGAGTGAGAATGGGCACACCAGCGCCTCTAGCCACTGAAAATGAACTCCAGACGCATGCACCACCATGTGCATCTGGCTTGCATGGGACCTGGAGAATTGAACTGGGGTCCTTAGGCTTCACAGGCATGAACCTTAACTGCTAAGCCATCTCTCCAGCCCTCATAGATGTTTTAATCTGAATTTACTGATGACTGAGAATGTTGGAACATTTTCTTGTATGTTTTTTGGACATTTATTATTCTTCTTTTGAGAACTCTCCTTTCAGTTCTCCGCTCCATTTTTTAAGTTGATTAATTTTTTATTGCTTAGGTTCTTTTTGAGTTCTTTGTATATTATAGCTATTAATCCTCTGTCAGATTTTCTTCCATTGTGTAGCTGTCTGTTGACTCTGTTGATGGTTTGCTTGTCTGTACAATACTTTTTCCTTTCACAAGATCTCAGGACTGTGTCTTATTCCCTGACTACTGGGGTCTCGTTCTGAAAATCTCCCCTACGCCTGTATCTTGGAGTCTTCTCCTGTTTTTCCCTCTAGTAGTTTTATACTTTTGGGTCTTATATTGAAGTCCATGATTCATTTGCTGTTCATTTTTGTTCCTGTATGTAGTTGAAAATGCTATTTTTCCCCCCAGTGTTTTTTGGCCTTTTGTCAAAAATCAGGTGACTGATTATATCTGGATTTTTGATCTGTGTCTGTTTTTGCGCCAGTAGGTTCTTTTGATATTACAGAGTTCTTTTGTATATTATAGCTATTAATTTTTTTATTGCTTAGATTTTCTTCCATTGTGTAGCTGTCTGTTGACTCTGTTGATGGTTTACTTGTCTGTACAATACTTTTTCCTTTCACAAGATCTCAGTGACTGAGAGTGTCTTATTCCCTGGACTACTGGGGTCTCGTTCTGAAAATCTCCCCCTACGCCTGTATCTTGGAGTCTTCTCCCTGTTTTTCCCTCTAGTAGTTTTATACTTTTGGGTCTTATATTGAAGTCCATGATTCATTTGCTGTTCATTTTTGTGCAGGGTCTATATTAATTCTCCTGTATGTAGTTGAAAATGCTATTTTTTCCCCCTCCAGTGTGTTTTTGGCCTCTTTGTCAAAAATCAGGTGACTGTAGGTACTACAACTTATATCTGGATCTTTTATTCTATTCCACTGATCTATGTGTCTGTTTTTGCGCCAGTACCATGCTGCTTTTATTAATATGATATTACAGTCTATCTTGAAATCAAGGTGGGGTGATGCTACCAGCAGTATTCTTTTTTGTTGAGGACATTTTGGTTATCTGAGGTATTTTGTGCTTCTAGATGAATTTTTAAAGATTTTATTTTTATTTATTTATTAGAAACAGGGAGGGGGTAGGGAGAATGGGCATGCCAGGGCCTCCAGCCACTGCAAACGAACTCCAGATGCATGCGTCCCCTTGTGCATCTGGCTTACATGGGATCTGGAGAGTCAAACTGGGGTCCTTAGGCTTCGCAGGCTAACCTTAACCACTAAGCCATCTCTCCAGTCCTCTAGATGAATTTTTAAATTATTTGTTCCATTTCAGTGAAGAATGGTGCTGGAATTTTGTCTTATCATTCCAGCTCAGATTTCAAGCACTATGTTAAATGGCAGTGGGGAGACTGGAAACCCCTGTCTTGTTCCAGAACTTAGTGGGAATGCATCAAGATTTTCCCCATTTAGTATGATATTGGCTTTAGGTTTGTTGTGTATGGACTTTATTATGTGCGATATGATCCCTTCACCCCTAGTCTCTCCAACATTGTTATCATGAAGGAATGTTATATTTTCTGAAGTCCCTTTTTTGTACCTGTTGAGATAAGCAGGTGACTTTTGTCCTTAAGTATATTTCTATTACCTATTATGTTTATTGACTTCCATATGTTGAACCATCCCTGCATCCCAGGAATGAAGTCTACTTGATTGAGGTGGATAATATTTTTGATGTGCCCTTGAATTTGATTTGCAAGAATCTTATTGAAAAATTTTGCATCTAAGTTCATCAGGGATATTGGTCTATAATTTTCTTTTATTGCTATGGCTTTAGTTTTGGTAGTAGTGTAATGCTGGCTTCATAAAAGGAGTTAGGTAGCATTCCATCCTTTTCATTTAAAAAAATTATTTATTTATTTGCAAGCAGAGACAGAGAAATAGAGGAGAGACAGACAGAGAGAGAATGGGCATGCCACGGCTTCTAGGCACTGCAAATGAACTCCAGATGCATGTGCCTCTTGTGCATCTGGCTTACATGGGGAATTAAATCTGGGTCCTATGGCTTCATAGGCAAGTGCCTTAACTGTTAAGACATTTCTCCAGCCCCCTCCTTTTCAATTTTATGAAATAACTTGAGAAGTGGTAGTTTCAGTTCTCCTACAAAGGTCTGATAGAATTCAACAGTGACTGGGCCTGGACATTTTGAATTACTGCTTCAATCTTATTGCTTGTCATAGCTCTATTTAGATTATTTATCTAAATATTATTATTTATCTGTTCTGGGTTTAACTTTGGTAGATCATGTGTGTCAAGAAATTCATCTCTTCCAGATTTTCCAGTTTGGTGGAATATATGTTTTTGAAGCATATCCTTATGATTCTTTCAACTTGGCTGGTGTCTGTTGTAATGTATTCTTTTACATCTGTGATGGATTGTTCTTGTTTTTCCAAAGCCTTCAGATGGATCTCCCTATTTTTATAATGTAGGTATTTAGAGCTATAAACTTCCCTCTTAGGACTGCCTTCACTGTATCCCATAGGTTTTGGGTATGTTGTGTTTTCATTATTATTCATTTCTAGGAAAATTTTTGATTTTCTTCTTGATTTCCCCAATAACCCATTCATTATACAATAGTGAGTTGTTAAGTCTCCAATATTTTGTGTATTTTCTGTTGTTTCTCTTATTAATTTCTAGCTTTGTTACATTGTAGTCAGATATAATATAAGGAGTTATTTCGATTTTCCTAAATTTGTGGAGAGTTGATTTGTGTCCTAATATGTGTTCTATTCTAAAGAAGATTCTATGAGATGCTGAGAAGAATACGTATTCTGCAGCATTTGGATGGAATGTGTTGTAGATTTCTCTTAAGTCCATTTGATCTATGGTGTCATTTAGCTATATTGCTTCTCTACTTATTTTGTTTAGATGATCTGTCTATTGATGTTAGTGGGGTATTAAAGACACCTACTATACCGTGTTGGGATTTATGTCTGACTTTATGTCTAGTGGATTTTGCTTTATAAAATCCAATACACCTGTGTTTGGTGCATATATGTTTAGGATTGTAATATCTTCTTGTTGAATTGCTCCCTTGATGAATATAAGTATCCATCTTTATTTCTTTTGATTATTTTTGGTTTGAAGTCTATTTCAGCAAACTTTCTTTCTTTCTTTCTTTCTTTCTTTCTTTCTTTCTTTCTTTCTTTCTCTTTTGTTCATTTTAAAACTCTTTTATTGTCAACTTCCATAAATAAAAGCAACATACCATGATCATAATAACCTCATACTACCCTCTCTTTTCTCTCTCCCAAATCTCCTCTCTATTGAATCCCTTCTTCTTTCTAAGTAGTCTCTCCTCTATTTTGCTGTCATCATTTTCCCTTCTTATTATGCATTTCTTTTTTTAGAAAATTACTGACATGCTGAGAAATCAGCTTTAGCTTTTAAAAATTTTTAAATATTTTATTTATTTATTTGAGAGAGAGAAAGGGAGAGGGAGAGAGAGAGAGAGAGAGAGAAAATAGGCATTCCAGGGCCTTTATCCATTGCAAAGGAACTCCAGACACATGTGACACCTTGTGCATCTGGATTATGTAGGTACTGAGGAATTGAATCTGGGTCCTTAGGCTTTGCAGGCAAGTGCCTTAACTGCTAAGCCATCTCTCCAGCCCTGCATTTCTTATATAGGCAGCATCAGCTACTGTGAGGTCATGAATGTTGAGGGCACTTTGTGTTTGAAAGTTAATATTATAAGAACTCCTCCTGTCCTTTTGGCTGTCAGAATCTTTCTTCCACCTCTTCCACATGGTTTCTGAGCTTGGAGGGTGTGGTAGAGATGTATCATTTAGTACTGAACACTCCACTGTCATTTCTCAGCATATTGGTGAGTTTTTTAGTCACTTTTAGTGGTCACTGCCATCTGAAAAGAGCAACTTCTCTAACCAAAAGAGAGAGTATCATTAATATATGGGCATAGCATAAGCATTTATAGGGCAGTTTGACACGTATAATGTATCCATTTAGCCAGACAACTGAAGTTGTTTCTTCTAGGGCTTATGATCTCCTCAGCCATAGGCTTTTTTTTTTTTTTTTTTTTTTTTTTTGAGAGAGTCAGAGAGAGAGGGAGAGGAAGACAGATAGAGATGGGCTGGCCAGCAGTCTCTCAGCTGCTGCAAACACAATCCAGATGTGTGCGCCCCCTTGTGGGCAAGTGCGGCATTGCGCCCTTGCGTCACTTTGCATCTGGTAAACGTGGGACCTGGAGATTGGAACTGCTGGAGATTGGAACCAGCGTTCTTAGGCTTAGGAGGCAGGCGCCTTAACCGCTAAGCCATCTCTCCAGCCCAGCCATAGACTCTTGATTAAGTTTTCAGTACCACATAGAAATTTCCTCTTGTGGAGTGGGCCTCAAATCCAATCAGAGAGTAGCTGGTTTTCCCACTAACAGACATGCCACTATAGTACCAGTTGGTACATTTGGCCTGACTAGCTGGCCATAAAGCTTGCAAGGTCCACTGCTGGTTAAGACCATTGATAATTTTTCTCCCCCAACAGAGTCTTTCCATAGGTCTTTGCAGCATCCTGACAGCTAGCCAACAGAGAGGAGGCTTCCAGCTCAGCTCCAGCTTGATTTCTCAGTATCAAGCATGTGGAGTCTTCAGCAATAGGGTCTTACCGTCTAGTTCTGATGGGTAACAAAGAGCCTGGGAAGCAGCCTGTAATATTTTGGGGGCATTAGGAGCCTATTGGCCTCCCTGGCCAAGATTTCATGGGAAAGTATTCCACCTTGGCACTGCAATTATCTATGGATTCTGGGTACAACATTAGCCATCTCTACAAGATACTTCTACCCAAATTATCTTTTTAAATTTCTTTCCTCCTTCCTTCCCCTTCTCTCTCTTTCTTTCTTTCTTTCTTTCTTTCTTTCTTTCTTTCTTTCTTTCTTTCTATCTATCTTTCTGTTTTTTGAGGTAGGGTCTCACTCTAGCCCAGGCTGACCTGGAATTCACTATGTAGTTTCAGGGGATCCTCTAACTCATGGTAATCCTTCTACCTCTGCCTCTTGAGTGCTGGGATTAAAGGTGTGTGCCACCAGGCCCGGATCAATATTTTTTATTTTTATTTATTTATTTGAGAGAAAGAGGGAGAGAGATATATAGAGAGAATGGGCACACCAGGGCCTCCAGCCATTGCAAACAAATTCCAGAAGAGTGCACCACCTTGTGCATCTGGCTTACATGTATCCTAGGGAATCAAACCTGGGTACTTTGGCTTTGCAAGCAAGTGCCTTAACCTCTAAGCCATCCCTGCAACCCCCAAACTATCTTTTTTTTTTTTTTTTTTTGAAATATACACTAGCTAGCTAAGTAGTGGGTTTTCATAAATCTTAAAATTTTGATTAACCCTCCTCCCACCCCTGTTTCTCTTCCACTTCCTCCCCTTAGATCATCCCTCACTCGTATTCTTTCCTCTACTTAAATATCTACTATATCCTCCCCTTAAGCCTTCCCCTCTCTTCCCTTCTTCATAGCCCCTTTCTAGCTTCCTAAAAGGGCAGCAATAAACATGGATGAGCAAGTATCTCTATCATAATGAATAGAGTCCTTAAGATATATGCCAAGGAGTGGTATAGCTGGATCATATGGTAAATCTATTTTTTTAACTTTTTAATGACAATCCCCATATATGCCCAATGTACCTTGATCATAATCCCCTCCGACCATCCTATTTTGTTCCAGCTCTCTGATGTCCCTTCCACTGAACCCCTGCTTCTTTCAAACTAATCCCTCTTCTGTTTTGATGTCATTTTAAAGAATATTTATTTATTTATTTCCAAGGTAAATCTATTTTTAACTGTCACAAGAAAGGTGGGTTTCTTGAAGACAGCAAATGGATGGATCCTGTGTTCTGAGCCATCCTGTTAAACTGTGTCTTCCGGGCACTATTCACTGGGGATGGTGATGCAGAAAGACCAATGTGGAGCCCATCATGTACTTAACTGGCACCACTGCCAAGTGATCTGGTCTTCCTTTCTCTGGTCCTATCTAGGAATAAATTTTTTAAAAAGTTTTTATTTATTTATCTAGAGAGACAGAGTGAGAATGAGAGTGAGAAAGAGAGAAAGAATGGGCACACCAGGGCCTCCAGCCACTGTAAATGAACTCCAGACACATGCGCCCCCTTGTGCAACTGGTTTACATGGGTACTGGAGAATTGAACCGGGGTCCTTAAACTTCACTGGCAAGTGCTTTAACTGTTAAACCATCTTTCCAGCCACCCCCCCAGGAATAAATTTAATAAAATATTCACAAGATTTCTGTAACTGCAAAGAATTGAAGATGCAGAGAGCAAAATAAGTGGATATGCCAATAATGTTGAGAGAGTAGAAGAGTCAAGTGTTCAAATGCCATTTCTCCAGTGACTGGCATGCAGGTTTCTTTCTGTAACTATTGACACACTCATTCCAAAGAGTATATGGTAGCTCCTCAGACCAGCAGAGCAGTGTTGAGGAACTAAGTTAGAAGATACCATTTTCAGAACTTAGAACAAACCTTTAGTGGTCAAGATGGAGTGTCCTTGAAATAGACACAGACACGGACATGCAAGTAGGGAGAGAAGAAATACATTGTTAATATACATGGCCATTTGACTCACCATGAATTCATCAGTGAAAACCAACATCACCAGGAGAACTGGAAACTGGAATAGATATAAATGAACTTTAGGGCTGGGGAGATGGCTCAGTGGGTAAAATGCTGGCCGAGCAAGTGTGAATATCTGAGTTTAGGCCTCACACTCAGCCAGATGCTGTAATGCTCACATCTGTAATCAGAGCACTACTATGGCAGTGAGAAGGAGGCAGATATAGGAGAATCTGCTGAAAGGTCACAAGCCAGCTATCCTGGTAAATGGAGTGATGAACAATGGAAAGCTACCTCAAACAAGATGGAAAGTGAGGGCTGACAGCAGGGAGCTCTCTTCTGCCCTCCACAAGCACACACCCCTCATATACATTACATTGATTCCCCCCAAAAGAACCTTGGTTCCTACTTTGTACCACAGCAAAACCTAAAGTAATTTATTGTCCTAAAGGTGAAACCAAAGCAATAAATATCCTAGAAGAAAACATGGGGTGTGTCTGCATGCCCAGGGTGGGCACAATGAGAGGCAAAGGTTACTTAATTAAGCAGAACACAAGACACATTGGAAGGGGGTGGAGAGAGGGTAATGGGGGCGAATATGATCAAAATACATTAAATTCATGTATGAAAACCATTATTAAGTATAATTAATACATAACTAATGAAAAGTTAAAAGAAACTCAACAAAAATGAATAACCCCAATATTAGGACAATATGAAAAAGGGTGCTTTTATAGACATTCTACAGACATTGATGGGAGTGCAAAATAGTATAATTTTTCTATAGGGTAATTTTGTAATAGATATTAACATTTTTTTCTTTGGTGGTGTTGAGGGTTGAACCCAGGGCCTCATGCATGGTAGGCAAGCACTCTACCACTGAGTTATAATACCAGCCATATTAAATTTGAAGTATGTATCACTTTTGATTCAGCAGTTGCTAAGAATTTAATCTACAAAATTAAATTAAAAGTGACAAGGATGCCGGGCATGGCGGCGCACGCCTTTAATCCCAGCACTTGGGAGGCAGAGGTAAGAGGATCACTGAGTTCAAGGCCACTCTGAGACTACATAGTGAATTTCAGGCCAGCCTGGACTAGAGAGTGAGACTCTACTTCAAAAAACAAAACAAAACAAAACAAAAGTGACAAGGGAGGTTGGGTGTGGTGGTGCACACCTTTAATACCAGTACTCAGGAGGCAGAGATAGGAGGATCACCACGAGTTCAAGTCCAACCTGAGACTACATAGTGAATTCCAGGTCATCTTAGGCTAGTGTGAGACCCTACCTCGAAAAACAAAACAAAACAAAACAAAACAAAACAAAACAAAACAAAACAAAACAAAAGCGACGAGGGAAAAAACATTTACAATAAAAGAAAAAAAATGATAAATGAGGGGTTGGGAAGATGGCTCAAATGTTAAAATCCTGTTTGTAAAGTCTGTTGGGCCCAGTTCAATTGCCCTGAACTTTGTAAAACTGGATGCAAAGTGGCACATGCATCTGTGATTCCAAATGTACCTCTGACAATGGGAAGCAGAACCAGGAGAATCTGAAGCTCACGGGCCAGCTAGACTGCTATCCATTTATAGTCTGGTAATCCGTTTGTGGTAGAAAGAGACTCTGTCTCAAAGAAGGTGGAGCACAGACACTCATAGTTGTCCTCTGACCGCCACATAAACACCATAGCACCTACACACACACACACACAATTTTGAAAAAAAAATATATATTTTTTGGTTTTGCGAGGTAGGGTCTCACTCTGGTCCAGGCTGACCTGGAATTAACTATGTAGTCTCAGGATGGCCTCGAACTCTCGGCGATCCCCTACCCCTCTGCCTCCCGAGTGCTGGGATTAAAGGCATGCGCCACCACGCCCGGCTCTTGAAAAATATTTTAGTTTATTTATTTACTATGTATAGAAAGAAAGAGGCAGAGCAAGAAAGAGAGAAAGAGAGGGAGAGAGAGACAATGGGTATGCCAGGGCCTCCAGCCACTGTGAATGAACTTCAGACACATGTGCCACCTTGTGCATCTGGCTTACATGGGTCTTGGGGAATCGAGTCTGGGTCCTTTGGCAAACGTCTTAACCACTAAGTTCTCTCTCCAGCCCAACACACAATTTTTTATTTTATTTTATTTTAATTTTTTATTGACAACTTCTTTAATTGTAGACAATATCCCATAGTACTTCCCTCCCTCCCCACTTTCCCCTTTGAAACTTCACTCTCCATCATATCCCCTCCTCCTCTCAATCAGTCTCTTTTTTCAGTTTGATGAAATAATCTTTTCCTCCTAATATGATGGTCTTGTGTAGGTAGTGTCAGGCACTGTGAGGTCATGGATATCCAGGCCATTTTGTGTCCGGAGGAGCACGTTGTAAGGAGTCCTACTCTTCCTTTGGCTCTTACATTCTTTCTGCCCCCTCTTCCACAATGGACCCTGAGCCTTGGTAGGTGGGTTTGAGATGTTTCAGTGCTGAGCACTCCTCTGTCCTTTCTTCTCAGCACCTTGGTGCCTTCTGAGTCATCCCAAGGTCACCACCATTTGAAAAGAGAAGCTTCTCTAACCAAAAGTGAGAATAACATTAATATATGGTTGTGGACATTAAGAGAAGTGCTTACTGGGAAGTTTGGTGAGCATAGTATATACATTTATCCAGAGATTAGCAGATGTTACACCCCTAGGGCTCATGACTACCCCTGTTGTAGGTTTTCAGTATCAGGGATGTATTCCCTCTCATGGAATGGGCCTCCAGTCCAATTAGAGAGCAGTTGGTTTCCCCCATAACAGACATGCCACTATTGCACCTGTTGGCTCATTTGGCCTGGCTGGCCAAATTTAAAGCTTGCAGTGTTCTCTGTTGAGTATCTTCACTGGTGTTTTCTCTCTCCTATTGAACTGCATGCAGCGTAGCTTTGTCCAACTTTCTGTCAGCTGGTCCACATGGAGGAGGCTTTCAGCTCAGCTCCAGCAGGATTTCTCAGTGGCCTTGCAGCCCAAGTATGTGGAGTCTTCAGCAATAGGGTCTTACTATCTATTCCTGGTGGGAAACCAAGGGCCTCGGCAATGGCCTATATTGTTTTGGGGGTATCTGTGACCTCCCCAGCCAACAACTCACCGGAGGGTATCCCATCCCTGGTACTGAAAATTTTCTAGTAACAATCTATGGCTTCTGAGTGTTCCATTGTCCAGAAAAGTAGGTTTCCATATGACTTATTTATATCCTCTTAGATTTGATTAGCCCTCCATCCACTTTTCCTTTACTCAATCTCTTCCCCTGACCTCACTTAGGCTTTTTCACCCCAATTAATCTGTTCTTCTACTTACTTATATACAATATCATCCTATTAAGTCCCCCTCCCTCCCTTTCTATTCCCTTTATATCCCCTTTCTAGCTTACTGGCTTCTGCTACTGAGTTTTATTTTTATTCACATAGAAGTCCAATCATTTGTAGCTAGGATCCACATAAGAGAAAGAACATGTGACTTTTGGCTTTCTGGGCCTGGGTTACCTCACTAAGTATAATCCTTTCCAGATCCATCCATTTTCCAGAAAATTTCATAACTTCATTTTTCTTTACCACTGAGTAGAACTCCATTGTGTAAATGTGCCACATCTTCATGAATGTTCATGAGAGTTTTCAGAAGAAGAAATACAGATGGCATATAAACATCTAAAAGAATGTTCTACATTCCTAATCATCAGGGAAATGCAGATTAAAACTACCTTGAGATTCCATCTCACTCCTGTCAGATTGGCCACCATGATGAAAACAAATGACTATAAATGCTGGCAAGGATGCAGAAAAAGAGGAACCCTTCTACACTGTTGGTGGAATGCAATCTAGTCCAGCCACTGTGGAAATCAGTGTGGAGGTTCCTGAGACAGCTAAATATAGATCTACCATATGACCTAGCTATACCACTCCTAGGCATATATCCTAAGGACTCATCTCACTACCTTAGAGATACTTGCTCAACCATGTTTATTGCTGCTCTATTCACAATAGCTAGGAAATGGAACCAGCCTAGATGTCCCTCAACTGCTGAATGGATAATGAAGATGTGGCATACCAACACACAATTTTCTAAACAAAAGTTGGTAAATGAGATGCTATGAAAATTAGAAATACCATCAAACAACTATTAAAGGTGCTGGAGAGACGGCTTATCTGTTAAGGCAGTTGTCTACAAAGCCAAAGGACCCAGGTTTGATTCCCCAGGACCCATGTAAGCCAGATGCACAAAGTGGCATATGTGTCTGGAGTTTGTTTGCAGAGGCTTAAGGCACTGACACACTCGCTTTTTTTCTCTCTCTCTCTCCCTCCCTCTTTCTCAAATAAAAAAAAATTAAAATTAAAAAACAACTATTAAAGAAGCATTCATAGTATAATTTGCAGTACACATTTCTAAAAGGAACTGGTATAAAGCACAAATTAAGAGCATATACTATTTTATATGGAAAAGAGACAGATTCCAATTTTTAAAGCTTGACAAGGACTTGAATGGGTCCATTATAGCCAGACTCTTCAGTGCTTTAAGTGGTGGGTCCTCAGGGAGTAATTGCCAGCTAAACCTGAGAAAGGTTCCACCCTTGTCTTACCAGAGTAGAACAGATGTGAGATATGGTCTTCCTGAGGTCAACAGTCCCAGGAATCCTGGCCAACCCAGTCCCATCATGCTGTAGAGACTGGTTCAGACATGTTGAGGTGCCTGAGCTCAAACCTTTGTGCTGCTGGGACTTGGGGTGCAGGTGAGGGAGGGAGAAGATAGCATGTTCTTTGAAAGCCCAGGAAACACTGGTGGGATACTCTGTAATGTCCCACTCTTCTGTACCCCACTGGGGACAGTAATGGAGGAGGACACTGAGGATAGTGATGGAGGAGGTGCACGGGACAGTGATGAAGGAGGACACTGGGGATAGTGATGGAGGAGGACACTGGGATAGTGATGGAGGAGAACACTGGGGATAGTGATGGAGGAGGACACTGGGACAGTGATGGAGGAGGACACTGGGGACAGTGCTGGAGGAGGTGCATGGGATAGTGATGGAGGGACACTGGGAGGACACTGGGATAGTGATGGAGGAGGTGCATGGGACAGTGATGGAGGAGGACACTGGGATAGTGATGGAGGAGGACACTGGGGATAGTGATGAAGGAGGACACTGGGGATAGTGATGGAGGAGGACACTGGGATAGTGATGGAGGAGGACACTGGGATAGTGATGGAGGAGGACACTGGGATAGTGATGGAGGAGGACACTGGGATAGTGATGGAGGAGGACACTGGGGATAGTGATGGAGGAGGACACTGGGATAGTGATGGAGGAGGACACTGGGATAGTGATGGAGGAGGACACTGGGGATAGTGATGAAGGAGGGACACTGACACTGGGATGATGGAGGAGGACACTGGGATAGTGATGGAGGGACACTGGACAGGGGGACAGTGATGGATGGAGGAGGACACTGGGATAGTGATGGAGGAGGACACTGGGATAGTGATGGAGGAGGACACTGGGACAGTGATGGGAGGGAGGACACTGGGACAGTGATGGAGGAGGACAGGGGATAGTGATGGAGGAGGACACTGGGATAGTGATGGAGGAGGACACTGGGATAGTGATGGAGGAGGACACTGGGGATAGTGATGGAGGAGGACACTGGGATAGTGATGGAGGAGGACACTGGGGACAGTGATGGAGGAGGACACTGGGATAGTGATGGAGGAGGACACTGGGATAGTGATGGAGGAGGACACTGGGATAGTGATGGAGGAGGACACTGGGACAGTGATGGAGGAGGACACTGGGACAGTGATGGAGGAGGACACTGGGGACAGTGATGGAGGAGGACACTGGGATAGTGATGGAGGAGGACACTGGGGACAGAGATGGAGGAGGACACTGGGATAGTGATGGAGGAGGACACTGGGGACAGTGATGGAGGAGGACACTGGGGATAGTGATGGAGGAGGACACTGGGAGAGTGATGGAGGAGGACACTGGGATGGTGATGGAGGAGGACACTGGGATAGTGATGGTGGTGATGGTGATGGGGACTGGGATAGTGATGGAGGAGGACACTGGGATAGTGATGGAGGAGGACACTGGGATAGTGATGGAGGAGGACACTGGGGACAGTGATGGAGGAGGACACTGGGATAGTGATGGAGGAGGACACTGGGATAGTGATGGAGGAGGACACTGGGATAGTGATGGAGGAGGACACTGGGGACAGTGATGGAGGAGGACACTGGGATAGTGATGGAGGAGGACACTGGGATAGTGATGGAGGAGGACACTGGGATAGTGATGGAGGAGGACACTGGGATAGTGATGGAGGAGGACACTGGGATAGTGATGGAGGAGGACACTGGGATAGTGATGGAGGAGGACACTGGGACAATGATGGAGGGAGGACACTGGGATAGTGATGGAGGAGGACACTGGGATAGTGATGGAGGAGGACACTGGGATAGTGATGGAGGAGGACACTGGGATGGGACAGTGATGGAGGAGGACACTGGGATAGTGATGGAGGAGGACACTGGGGATAGTGATGAAGGAGGACACTGGGGACAATGATGGAGGAGGACACTGGGATAGTGATGGAGGAGGACACTGGGATAGTGATGGAGGAGGACACTGGGATAGTGATGGAGGAGGACACTGGGATAGTGATGGAGGAGGACACTGGGATAGTGATGGAGGAGGACACTGGGATAGTGATGGAGGAGGACACTGGGATAGTGATGGAGGAGGACACTGGGATAGTGATGGAGGAGGACACTGGGATAGTGATGATTGAGGAGGACACTGGGATAGTGATGGAGGAGGACACTGGGACAGTGATGGAGGAGGAGGGACACTGGGACAGTGATGGAGGAGGACACTGGGACAGTGATGGAGGAGGACACTGGATAGTGATGGAGGAGGACACTGGGACAGTGATGGAGGAGGACACTGGGACAGTGATGGAGAAGGACACTGGGACAGTGATGGAGGAGGACACTGGGATGATGGAGGAGGACACTGGGGAGAGTGATGGAGGAGGACACTGGGACAGTGATGGAGGAGGACACTGGGACAGTGATGGAGGAGGACACTGGGACAGTGATGGAGGAGGACACTGGGACAGTGATGGAGGAGGACACTGGGACAGTGATGATGGGAGACACTGGGACAGTGATGGAGGAGGAACTGGGGATAGTGATGGAGGAGGACACTGGGACAGTGATGGAGGAGGACACTGGGACAGTGATGGAGGAGGACACTGGGGACAGTGATGGAGGAGGACACTGAGACAGTGATGGAGGAGGACACTGGGATAGTGATGAAGAAGGACACTGGGATAGTGATGGAGGAGGACACTGGGATGGATGGAGGAGGACACTGGGATAGTGATGGAGGAGGACACTGGGATAGTGATGGAGGAGGACACTGGGATAGTGATGGAGGAGGACACTGGGATAGTGATGGAGGAGGACACTGGGTGATAGTGATGGAGGACACTGGGACAGTGATGGAGGAGGACACTGGGACAGTGATGGAGGAGGACACTGGGATAGTGATGGAGGAGGACACTGGGGACAGTGATGGAGGAGGACACTGGGATAGTGATGGAGGAGGACACTGGGACAGTGATGGAGGAGGACACTGGGATAGTGATGGAGGAAGTATGGAGGAGGACACTGGGATAGTGATGGAGGAGGACACTGGCATAGTGATGGAGGAGGACACTGGGGATAGTGATGGTGGAAGACTGGAGGACAGTGATGCAGTGAAGACCCAGAGCCACTGGTGATGGTGGGATAGCTGGGACAGTGATGAAGAAGACCCGGGAACAAGAGTCAATGAGGCACTGGTAGATGGTGACCCACTGAGGGCCCTGGGACTCTTTGGGACAAGGGATTGAGGAGGTCTTGGAACCCTGGGAAGGACAATCAGGGAGTGACACTGGGATAGTTTCCTATTTGCAAAGGGAGGGTTCCATTTACACACTGGCCCCATTGTGTCTGCTCAGTGAACCTTCTTAGCACATGGGGTATCTTTTCCCAGGCAGTTGCCAGGCATGCAGCCATACAGCCGGGCTGTTGTCCTGGCCCTAAGTCTGAGTTTCCTTGCTCAATGTGTCCTCCTCGTCAGGCACTGGGTTTTTCAGTACAAATTCAAGGCTCATATGGGTAGAGCCAGAGTGCACTCTGGGCCTCCAAAGCACTTTCTAGTTCATCTCTCAGGCTGCAGGCCAGGGGTCCAGTGTATCCAGAGAGCACATGAGGATCACTAGATGTCCTTTGTGTAGGTTCTGCAGACCACATTCAGGCTGAGGCTGTGGAGAGAGTTTCCAAGGAGGAGATGGTTACAAACAGCTGCCCCAGTGCAGAGCACTGGTAGGGAAGGCTGTACTGTGGGGAGGCACTGGTGTCACACAGGGTGGGCCCACGGGCAGGCACACCAACACTGAAAGGAAAGGTGAGGTCCCAATGGCAGCCTTCTCCAGAAGAGTGTACACCGAGGACTTTCTGAAGCCTACTTTGTATGCTTACATGTGCACATGTCTCTGTGCTAGTGTTAGTGTGTTCTGTGCTTAAGTGGACACTAGTGTGCTTAAGTTTAGTGTGCTTATTGCATATGAGGCTTGAGTAGCTGTGTGTGTTTGCATATTTGTATGTCTGATATTTGGGAGTGTGCAGTGTGGTTTTGGAGTTGTGTGTAGGTGTGTATATTTGTGGACCGTGCCTCATGTCTGTGAGTGTGTGTTAGCGTGGTTGTTTGAACATGCATTTGCGTGATTATGGATGTGTTTGATGGATGTGTGGCTATGTGTTGGCATGTTTGTGAATGTTTGTGTTGTCTGTGAGTGTGTGTATGCACACTGGGAGTAGTTTATGTTTATGTGAGCGTGTTTTCATGGCTGTACTGGTGATATGTTGCGTGAGTATATGTTGCATATCTCTGTGTTTGTATGGTTGTGTTTGTGTTCGACATCTGTTGTGTATGTTTGTGCAAGCATGTTTGCATGATTGTTCCAGTATGTGTTTGCATGTTTATATAGTTGCAGGTGAATGTGTTTACATGCTGGTATGGCTGTGTGTTCAGTGACTGTGCATGTGATTGTGTGGGTTGCTCCATTAGTATGAATTGTTTGAGGGGAGAGTCTGGCTGTACCACTCTGGGAGTTGAGACCTGCTGTCGTTTTAACACCTTTACCTTCTCAGTTTCCTACTGGAGTTCTGAGGCTGCATGGGTGAGCGTTTTTGCATGGTGGCATCTCCCTAGGGCCTGCTCTTGTCCATTTTGGTGCTTCTAGTGGACCCGGGTATTGTCTCTCTGTTGTCAGGTGGGCACATCAGGTCTCTATTAGATGAGGCAGCTGGGGTTGTGCTGAGGGCTCTGAGCTGAGGGTAGACTGGCTGGCAGGGCGCCATGTTGAATGGGTGGGAGGGCTGACTGTGTTTGGCTGGCCTGCTGGGCCTCTGACCTGGCCTGGGACGGTGATTCACAGCCAGTGCATGCAAGGCACTTGTGGCTTGTTAACCTGACAGTCCTCTGAGATGTCGGCTTGGGAGCAAGTGCTACAGTGGGGGCAGGGGTCATAGTGATCCCTCTCACCACTCTGAGTTTAGTCTCCCAAAGTGGGGTCACTGGCTGCTCTTTAAGCTGCTTTCCTGCAATCCTATGGGGACTCAACCTCTGTTCCAGGTATTTTAGGATCTATTTTTTTTTTTTTCGAGGTAGGGTCTCACAGTGCCCAGGCTGACTTGGAGGTATTTTCAGGGTGGCAACTCACAATGATCCTTCTAGCTCTGCCTCCCGGAGTGCTGGGATTAAAGGCATGCACCACTGGGATCAATAGCTGATTTTACATGATCTAAGAAAAGTGAATGTGAATCAACCACTCTGTGTAAGAAAGTGGTGGGGGAGGATCCACTGGTAGAATGACTCTAGCCAATGGTAAGAGTGAGGCTCAGGAGTGACACATTCCTCAGGAGAAGCAGTGATGGAGTTTAAAACCCAATTTTAATTTTTTTAAATGTTTAGTTTCTCTTTTTCAGTTTGATGAAATAATCTTTTCCTCCTAATATGATGGTCTTGTGTAGGTAGTGTGAGACACTGTGAGATCATGGATATCTAGGCCATTTTGCATCCGGAGGAGCACGTTGTAAGGAGTCCTACTCTTCCTTTGGCTCTTACATTCTTTCTGCCCCTCTTCTGCAATGGACCCTGAGCCTTGGTAGGTGGGTTTGAGATGTTTCAGTGCTGAGCACTCCTCTGTCCCTTCTTCTCAGCACCATGGTGCCTTCTGAGTCATCCCAAGGTCACCACCATTTGAAAAGAGAAGCTTCTCTAACCAAAAGTGAGAATAACATTAATATATGGTTGTGGACATTAAAAGAAGTGCTTACTGGGAAGTTTGGTGAGCATAGTATATACATTTATCTAGAGACTAACAGATGTTACACCCCTAGGGCTCATGACTACCCCTGTTGTAGGTTTTCAGTATCAGGTATGTATTCCCTCTCATGGAATGGGCCTCCAGTCCAATTAGAGAGCAGTTGGTTTCCCCCATAACAGACATGCCACTATTGCACCCTTTGGCTCATTTGGCCTGGCTGGCCAAATTTAAAGCTTGCAGTGTTCTCTGTTGAGTATCTTCACTGGTGTTTTCTCTCTCTTATTGAACCGCATGCAGCGTAGCTTTGTCCAACTTTCTGTCAGCTGGTCCACATGGAGGAAGCTTTCAGCTCAGCTCCAGCAGGATTTCTCAGTGACCTTGCAGCCCAAGTATGTGGAGTCTTCAGCAATAGGGTCTTACCATCTATTCCTGGTGGGAAACCAAGGGCCTTGGCAATGGCCTATAATGTTTTGGGGGTATCTGTGACCTCCCCGGCCAACAACTAACCAGAGGGTATCCCATCCCTGGTATTGAAAATTTTCTAGTAACAATCTATGGCTTCTGAGTGTTCCATTGTCCAGAAAAGTAGGTTTACATATGACTTATTTATATCCTCTTAGATTTGATTAGCCCTCCATCCACTTTCCTTTACTCAATCTCTTCCCCTGACCTCACTTAGGCTTTTTCACCCCCATTAATCTGTTCTTCTACTTACTTATATACAATACCATCCTATTAAGTCCCCCTCCCTCCCTTTCTATTCCCTTTATATCCCCTTTCTAGCTTACTGGCTTCTGCTACTGAGTTTTATTTTTACTCACATAGAAGTCCAATCATTTGTAGCTAGGATCCACATATGAGAAAGAACATGTGACTTTTGGCTTTCTGGGCCTGGGTTACCTCACTAAGTATAATCCTTTCCAGAACCATCCATTTTCCAGAAAATTTCATAACTTCATTTTTCTTTACTGCTGAGTAGAACTCCATTGTGTAAATGTGCCACATCTTCATGAATGTTCATGAGAGTTCTCAGAAGAAGAAATACAGATGGCATATAAACATCTAAAAGAATGTTCTACATTCCTAATCATCAGGGAAATGCAGATTAAAACTACCTTGAGATTCCATTTCATTCCTGTCAGATTGGCCACCATCATGAAAACAAATGACTATAAATGCTGGCAAGGATGTGGAAAAAGAAGAACCCTTCTACACTGTTGGTGGAATGCAATCTAGTCCAGCCACTGTGGAAATCAGTGTGGAGGTTCCTGAGACAGCTAAATATAGATCTACCATATGATCCAGCTATACCACTCCTAGACATATATCCTAAGGACTCGTCTCACTACCTTAGAGATACTTGCTCAACCATGCTTATTGCTGCTCTATTCACAATAGCTAGGAAATGGAACCAGCCTTGATGTCCCTCAACTGCTGAATGGATAATGAAGATGTGGCACACCAACACACAATTTTCTAAACAAAAGTTGGTAAATGAGATGCTATGAAAATTAGAAATACCATCAAACAACTATTAAAGGTGCTGGAGAGATGGCTTATGTGTTAAGGCAGTCATCTACAAAGCCAAAGGACCCAGGTTTGATTCCCCAGGACCCATGTAAGCCAGATGCACAAAGTGGCATATGTGTCTGGAGTTTGTTTGCAGAGGCTTAAGGCACTGACACACTCACTTTTTTCTCTCTCTCTCTCCCTCCCTCTTTCTCAAATAAAAAAAATTAAAATTAAAAAACAACTATTAAAGAAGCATTCATAGTATAATTTGCAGTACACATTTCTAAAAGGAACTGGCATAAAGCACAAATTAAGAGCATATACTATTCAATATGGAAAAGAGACAGATTCCAATTTTTAAAGCTTGACAAAGACTTGAATGGGTCCATTATAGCCAGACTCTTCAGTGCTTTAAGTGGTGGGTCCTCAGGGAGTAATTGCCAGCTAAACCTGAGAAAGGTTCCACCTTTGTCTTACCAGAGTAGAACAGATGTGAGAAATGGTCTTCCTGAGGTCCACAGTCCCAGGAATCCTGGCCAACCCAGTCCCATCATGCTGTAGAGACTGGTTTAGACATGTTGAGGTGCCTGAGCTCAAACCTTTGTGCTGCTGGGACTTGAAGTGCAGGTGAGGGAGGGAGAAGATAGCATGATCTTTGCAAGCCCAGGAAACACTGGTGGGATACTCTGTAATGTCCCACTCTTCTGTACCCAACTGGGGACAGTAATGGAGGAGGACACTGGGGATAGTGATGGAGGAGGTACACGGGACAGTGATGAAGGAGGACACTGGGATATTGATGGAGAAGGACACTGGGGACAGTGCTGGAGGAGGTGCATGGGATAGTGATGGAGGAGGACACTGGGACAGTGATGGAGGAGGACACTGGGGACAGTGCTGGAGGAGGTGCATGGGATAGTGATGGAGGAGGACACTGGGACAGTGATGGAGGAGGACACTGGGGACAGTGATGGAGGAGGACACTGGGATAGTGATGGAGGAGGACACTGGGATAGTGATGAGGAGAACACTGGGATAGTGATGGAGGAGGACACTGGGATATTGATGGAGGAGGACACTGGGGACAGTGATGGAGGAGGACACTGGGATAGTGATGGAGGAGGACACTGGGATAGTGATGGAGGAGGACACTGGGATAGTGATGGAGGAGGACACTGGGATAGTGATGGAGGAGGACACTGGGATGGTGATGGAGGAGGACGCTGGGATAGTGATGGAGGAGGACACTGGGATAGTGATGGAGGAGGACACTGGGGACAGTGATGGAGGAGGACAGGGGGACAGTGATGGAGGAGGACACTGGGATAGTGATGGAGAAGGACACTGGGATAGTGATGGAGGAGGACACTGGGACAGTGATGGAGGAGAACACTGGGACAGTGATGGAGGAGGACAGGGGGACAGTGATGGAGGAGGACACTGGGATAGTGATGGAGAAGGACACTGGGATAGTGATGGAGGAGGACACTGGGGATAGTGATGGAGGAAGTCACTGGGATAGTGATGGAGGAAGTCACTGGAATAGTGATGGAGGAGGACACTGGGATAGTGATGGAGGAGGACACTGGGATAGTGATGGAGGAGGACACTGGGGATAGTGATGGAGGAGGACACTGGGACAGTGATGGAGGAGGACACTGGGACAGTGATGAAGGAGGACATGGGGACAGTGATGGAGGAGGACACTGGGATAGTGATGGAGGAGGACACTGGGGACAGTGATGGAGGAGGACACTGGGATAGTGATGGAGGAGGACACTGGGGACAGTGATGGAGGAGGACACTGGGGATAGTGATGGAGGAGGACACTGGGAGAGTGATTGAGGAGGACACTGGGATGGTGATGGAGGAGGGACTGGGATGGTGATGGTGGAGATCACTGGGGATAGTGATGGAGGATGACACTGGGATAGTGATGGAGGAGGACACTGGGATAGTGATGGAGGAGGACACTGGGGACAGTGATGGAGGAGGACACTGGGATAGTGATGGAGGAGGACACTGGGACATGGAGGAGGACACTGGGATAGTGATGGAGGAGGACACTGGGATAGTGATGGAGGAGGACACTGGGATAGTGATGGAGGAGGACACTGGGATAGTGATGGAGGAGGACACTGGGATAGTGATGGAGGAGGACACTGGGATAGTGATGGATTGATGGAGGAGGACACTGGGATAGTGATGGAGGATGACACTGGGATATTGATGGAGGAGGACACTGGGGACAATGATGGAGGAGGACACTGGGATAGTGATGGAGGAGGACACTGGGATAGTGATGGAGGAGGACACTGGGATAGTGATGGAGGAGGACACTGGGATATTGATGGAGGAGGACACTGGGATAGTGATGGAGGATGACACTGGGATATTGATGGAGGAGGACACTGGGGACAATGATGGAGGAGGACACTGGGATAGTGATGGAGGAGGACACTGGGATAGTGATGGAGGAGGACACTGGGACAGTGATGGAGGAGGACACTGGGATAGTGATGGAGGAGGACACTGGGATAGTGATGGAGGAGGACACTGGGATATTGATGGAGGAGGACACTGGGATAGTGATGGAGGATGACACTGGGATAGTGATGGAGGAGGACACTGGGATAGTGATGGAGGAGGACACTGGGATAGTGATGGAGGAGGACACTGGGACAGTGATGGTGGAGGACACTGGGACAGTGATGGAGGAGGACACTGGGACAGTGATGGAGGAGGACACTCAGATAGTGATAGAGAAGGACACTGGGACAGTGATGGAGGAGGACACTGGGACAGTGATGGAGAAGGACACTGGGACAGTGATGGAGGAGGACACTGGGATAGTGATGGAGGAGGACACTGGGGAGAGTGATGGAGGAGGACACTGGGGACAGTGATGGAGGAGGACACTGGGACAGTGATGGAGGAGGACACTGGGACAGTGATGGAGGAGGACACTGGGACAGTGATGGAGGAGGACACTGGGACAGTGATGGAGAAGGACACTGGGACAGTGATGGAGGAGGACATTGGGACAGTGATGGAGGAGGACACTGGGACAGTGATGGAGGAGGACACTGGGGACAGTGATTGAGGAGGACACTGAGACAGTGATGGAGGAGGACACTGGGATAGTGATGAAGAAGGATACTGGGATAGTGATGGAGGAGGACACTGGGATAGTGATGGAGGAGGACACTGGGATAGTGATGGAGGAGGACACTGGGATAGTGATGGAGGAGGACACTGGGATAGTGATGGAGGAGGACACTGGGATAGTGATGGAGGAGGACACTGGGACAGTGATGGAGGAGGACACTGGGACAGTGATGGAGGAGGACACTGGGACAGTGATGGAGGAGGACACTGGGATAGTGATGGAGGAGGACACTGGGGACAGTGATGGAGGAGGACACTGGGATAGTGATGGAGGAGGACACTGGGACAGTGATGGAGGAGGACACTGGGATAGTGATGGAGGAAGTCACTGGGATAGTGATGGAGGAGGACACTGGGATAGTGATGGAGGAGGACACTTTGGATAGTGATGGTGGAAGACTGTGAGGACAGTGATGCAGGAAGACCCAGAGCCCGTGGTATGGGTGGGGCTGGGACAGTGATGAAGAAGACCCGGAACAAGAGTCAATGAGGCCTTTGTAGATGGTGACCCATGAGGGCCCTGGGACTCTTTTGGGACAAGGATTGAGGAGGTCTTGTATCTTTAACCCTTATCCCAAGGACAATCAGGGAGTGAATTGTGGGATAGTTTCCTATTTGCAAAGGGATTTGGGTTCCATTTACCTCACACTGGCCCCATTGTGTCTGCTCAGTGAACCTTCTTAGCACATGGGGTATCTTTTCCCAGGCAGTTGCCAGGCATGCAGCCATACAGCAGGGCTGTTGTCCTGGCCTAAGCCTCTGAGTTTCCTTGCTCAATGTGTCCTCCTCGTCAGGGCCTCTCTGGGGTTTTCAGTACAAATTCAAGGCTCATATGGGTAGAGCCAGAGTGCTAGGGTCTCTGCTGCATCCAGGCCTCCAAAGCACTTTCTAGTTCATCTCTAGGCTGCAGGCCAGGGGTCCAGTGTATCCAGAGAGCACATGAGGATCACTAGATGTCCTTTGTGTACGCTCCAGTTCTGCAGACCACATTCAGGCTGAGGCTGTGGAGAGAGAGTTCCAAGGAGAGAGATGGTTACTCCTCAAACAGCTGCCCCAGTGCAGAGCACTGGTAGGGAAGGCTGTACTGTGGGAGGCACTGGTGTCAACTACAGGGTGGGCCCACGTCCAGGCAGGCACACCAACACTGAAAGGAAAGTAGTGAGGTCCCAATGGCAGCCTTCTCCAGAAGAGTGTACACCGAGGACTTTCTGAAGCCTACTTTGTATGCTTACATGTGCACATGTCTCTGTGCTAGTGTTAGTGTGTTCTGTGCTTAAGTGTGTCCACGCAGCTGCTAGTGTGCTTAAGTTTGTGTGTGCTTATTGCATATGCGAGTGCTTGAGTAGCTGTGTGTGTTTGCATATTTGTATGTCTGTATATTTGTGAGTGTGCGTTTTCATGTGGTTTTTCGGAGTTGTGTGTAGGTGTGTATATTTGTGAGACCGTGCCTCATGTCTGTGAGTGTGTGTTGGCGTGGTTGTTTGAACATGCATTTGCGTGATTATGTAAGCATGTGTTTGTATGGATGTGTGGCTATGTGTTGGCATGTTTGTGAATGTTTGTGTTGTCTGTGAGTGTGTGTATGCACGAGGGTGGAGTATATTTATATGTTTATGTGAGCGTGTTTTCATGGCTGTATGACTACGTGCTTGCATGCTTGCGTGAGTATATGTTGCATATCTCTGTGTTTGTATGGTTGTGTTTGTGTTCGCACATCTACGTGTTTGTATGTTTGTGCAAGCATGTTTGCATGATTGTTCAAGTATGTGTTTGCATGTTTATATAGTTGCACATTTGTGAATGTGTTTACATGCTGGTATGGCTGTGTGTTCACAGGACTGTGCATGTGATTGTGTGGGTTGCTCTTGTCCATTAGTATGAATTGTTTGAGGGGGAGAGTCTGGCTACAGTACCACTCTGGGAGTTGAGACCTGCTGTCGTTTTAACACCTTTACCTTCTCAGTTTCCTACTTACAGTTCTGAGGCTGCATGTGGGTGAGCGCACTTTTTGCATGGTGGCATCTCCCTAGGGCCTGCTCTTGTCCATTTTGGTGCTTCTGGGTGGACCCGGGTATTGTCTCTCTGTTGTCAGGTGGGCACATCAGGTCTCTATTAGATGAGGCAGCTGGGGGTTGTGCTGTGTGGGCTCTGAGCTGAGGGTAGACTGGCTGGCAGGGCGCCATGTTGAATGGGTGTGGAGGGCCGACTGTGTTTGGCTGGCCTGCTGGGCCTCTGACCTGGCCTGGGACGGTGATTCACAGCCAGTGCATGCAAGGCACTTGTGGCTTGTTAACCTGCACAGTCCTCTGAGATGTCGGCTTGGGAGCAAGTGCTACACACTCGTGGGGGCAGGGGTCATAGTGATCCCTCTCACCACTCTGAGTTTGTAGTCTCCCAAAGTGGGTGTCGCTGGTCTGGCTGCTCTTTAAGCTAAGCTTTCCTGCAATCCTATGGGGACTCAACCTCTGTTCCAGGTATTTTAGGATCTATTTTTTTTTTTTCGAGGTAGGGTCTCACTCTGGCCCAGGCTGACTTGGACTTCACTATGTATTTTCAGGGTGGCCTTGAACTCACAATGATCCTTCTAGCTCTGCCTCCTGAGTGCTGGGATTAAAGGCATGCACCACCACAGCCAGATCAATAGCTGTATTTTACATGATCTAAGAAAATGAATGTGAATCAACCACTCTGTGTAAGAAAGGGTGGGGGCCGATCCACGTGGTAGAATGACTCTAGCCAATGGTAAGAGTGAGGCTCCAGGCAAGTGTGCACACATTCCTCAGCACAGAGAAGCACTAATTGCTTTAGTTTAAAATTTTTTCCCAATTTTAATTTTTTTAAATGTTTAGTTTTTTGGTTTTATTTTATTTTTTAAAAGAGTTTATTATTTATTTGAGAGAGAGAGAGAGAATGGGCATGCCAGGACTTCCAGCCACTGTAAACAAAGTCTAGACACATGTGCCCCCTTGTGCATCTGGCTTATACGGGTCCTGGGGAATTGAACCTGGGTCCTTTGGCTTTGCAGGCAAGCGCCCTAACTGCTAAGCCATCTCTCCAGCCCTGGTTTTATTTTTGAGGTCAGGGCTCACTCTGTCTCATGTTATCCTGGAACTTACTCTGTAGCCCCAGGCTGGCTTTAAGCTCTCAGTGATCCTCCTACCTCAGCGTCCCAAGTGCTGGGATTAAAGGTGTGTGCCACCACTCCCAGTGCCATTTTAAAATTATAGTAAAATACACATCCCATACAATTTACTACCTAAGCCATTTTGAATGCACAGATGGGTGGCATGAAGTACACTTGCAATGATGGTACACTTACCATTCACATCCAGAACTTTCCATCTCTCTAAAGTGAAACTCTATCCCCATTGGATTAGGTCTTGGCACCCTATCCTGCTTTCTGTCCCTGCAGTTCTGGTGACTCTAGAGACCTCCTGTAGGTGAGTGAGTCAGTGGGTCCTGTGGGGGTTGTCTTTCTATATAGCCCAGCTGCCCTCCTCCTGCCTGCATCTCCAAGTGTTGTGATTTACAGGCATGCATCAACATTCTCATGTGCTGATACACTACATTTGTTCATCCATTCTTCTACCTTGAACAGCAGTTGGTTGATTGCACACATTAGCACTGGTGAATAACACTGCTGTGATCCTAGGTGTGTAAAAAGCTGAGACTTTTCTTTCCATTTTTTATTTTGGGTATGCACCCAGAAGTACTAATACTATATTATTTAAAAAATATTTGATTTATTTATGAGAGAGACAGAGGGAGAAAGAGGCAGATGAGAGGAGAGAATGGCCGTGTCAGGGCCTCTAGCCACTGCAAATGAACTCCAGACCCATGTGCCACTTTGTGCATTCAGTTTACGTGGGTATGGGGAATCAAACCTGGGTCCTTAGGCTTTTAGGCAAGTGCCTTAACTACTAAGCCATCTCTCTAGACCTGAATATAATTTAATATTCAGAAAATACCCTTCAGAGCAGGAAGTGGTGGCGCATGCCTTTAATCCCAGCACTCAGGAAGTAGAGGTAGGAGGATCGCCATGAGTTCGAGGCCACCCTGAGACTATATAGTGAATTCCAGTGAGACCCGACCTCGAAAAACAAAGAAACAAACAAACGAAAAAAAAAAAAAAAAAGAAAGAAAATACCCTTCAGATGTGCTGGCCGTGCTTGGTCAGGAGTACCATAGATATCCAAGTGGCCTGCTGGGGCCCTCCCATGGGGAGCCAGTGAGGGGTATCCTCTGATCTCCTCTGTAGCTGACTTAGGGGTGATCCAGGGAGGGCTAGCAGCCTGGCCAGACCCCCAGCCCAGGGTGAGAGAACAGCATTGTGGAGGGGTTCTTGGGTAAACGGTATCCACATTGTTTGTTGTTTGATGGTTACAGCCCCATGGGCTCTCAGGGTTGGATTGATGATGGCCCCAGAGGAGGATTCAGAAATCGTGTATCTGCCTCAGGGTCTTGGGCCTCTCCCAAAGTTATCTTCAGCTTCATGATCACCCAGGGGCTGCTCTGCAGCTACCTGGGCTCTGGGAAGTGAGACAGTGATGGAGGGTCAGAGGCTGAAGGAGGGAGGGAGGAAAGAGGGCTTGCCGGGAGGGAGGGCCAGAAGGCTGGGCTCTCAGGGATATGCAAGGTCCAGTATGGTCTACTTTCAGGCCAAGCAAGGGGAAGTCAGTGCTAGGGGAGGACCGGCTGCTTGGGAAGCCAGAGTCAGCCACTTTCATCAGCTATCTGTGTGACCCTTGCTGTACACATGGGTGCAGGGAACTGGCCTTCTGGCCACAACCAAGATTGCGGGTGTTAGGACTTCCTCTGGCTGTTTAGCCAGATCTTGGGAGGAAATCTGTTTGCCCGGTGACTCAGAGAAGCAAACAAGCACAGGACCTCCAAATCAGGGCAGCCCCGCCACAAAATTAAACTTACTCTGTTCCTTTCCCTAGCCTGGCCAGGCTGGGCTTCAGCTCCCTCTGGGCAAGGTGGGGGACAACCCTGCTGAGGGCATTGTCTCATCACAACTCTCCCTTGCCCACCCCCAAGTATAACAGGAGAAATTTAAGATGCTTTCCTCCTTATTAAGGAAGTTCCTGGTTAGGTACAGACCCACTGTGGAACTGCCCCTTCTGCCAACACTGTCAGTAATTCCTGGAAGTGGCAGTGTTGCCCAACCATGCCAGGACCCTCCCCTTCCATGGAGGGACACTTCGGCCCCGCCAGTTCTGAGGAGTAGTCTCTCTTGGTCTTTTGCTGGGAAGCCCACACAAAGTTCGATTAAGGGAAAGATGGTCTTCCCCTGAAAGTCGGTTTTGCCACCTGAACTGGACTTGATGTTGAGTCCACCACTCACTCTAGACCCTTAAGATGCCCCATGCATCATGTGACTTTTGGGCACAACTAGTGGCGATGCCACCAACATCTGGAAATGTCTCATACCTGTGTGTGCCATTAGTAAGGATGTGCAAACGTGGCTGAAATGACAGGCTGGTAGGGGTCGTGGCGGGCACCACCCTGCTTTGTGGGTGAGGAAGCAGGCGCTTTTTCTGTTTTTTTCTTTTTGGCTTTTGTATGTGTGTGTGGCACATGTGTGTATGCATGTTTGTTATGTGTGTGTGGCACATGTGTGCACGCATGTTTGTTATGTATGAGTGTGTATGTGTGTACATGCATGTATGTATGTTTGTGACGTGTGTGTATGTGTGTACATATGGGTGTTCATGTTTGTTATGTGTGTGAGTATATGTATGTGTGTATGCATGTTTATCATATGTGCGAGTGCATGTGCATGTGGTACATGTGTGTATGCATGTTTGTTATGTATATGTATGTGCGTACATGTGTGCTTGTTGTATGTGTGAGTTTATGTATGTGTGGTATATGTGTATGCATGTTTGTTGTGTGTGTGTGTACATGTACATGTGTGGGTGCATGTGGAGGTCAGACGTCAATGTTGAGTCCCTTAGTCACTCTCTACCTTTTTTTGCATGTGCTCATGTGTGGGGTGTATGTACATGTCTGTGGAGATGTATGTGCTCCATGAACCATGTATGGAGGCCGGAGGAGAACTTTTGGTGTCTTCCTCTGTCACTCATCCATGTGTGTCCTTGAGATGAAGTCTCTTTTCAGTGAGACTGGCTGACCAGTGAGTCCCAGCAATTCCTGTGTCCACCTCCCACAGGACCAGGGTCACGGGGACATGTGACCATGCTGAGCTCTTTTAAAAAATATTTTTTATATTTTATTTATTTATTTATTTGAGAGAGAGAGAGAGAGGAAGAATGGGTGCGCCAGGGCCTCTAGCCACTGCAAATGAACTCCAGATGCATGCACCCCCTTGTGCATCTGGCTTACATGGGTCCTAGGGAATTGAACTGGGGTTCTTAGGCTTCGCAGACAAACGCCTTAACCGCTAAGCCATTTCTCCAGCCCCATGCTTAGCTTTTTATGTGGATGCTCAGGATTGAACTGAGATGGTCTCAGCCCTCTCACGCCCTCATGCATGGGCAGCAAGCAGTCTTACCCACTGAGCCATTCCTGCAGCCTTCTTCTTCTTATCATCATTTTGAGAGTTCTTGCAGTAAGCCTAGAGTTCACCCATCTAGCTAGCCAGTAAGTCCCAGGGGCCCCCGGTCTCCACCTCTCCGGTGCTGGGATTATATCCATGTCTCACCATGGGTGCTAGGGATTGAATTCAGCTCCTCAGGTTTGCAGGGCAAGCATTTTACTCACTGAGCCATCCCCCCAACCCTAGCAAGAGCTTTTTCAGACCACTACACTGGCCTTGAGTTTCTACAAGGTGGGGAGTGGGAACCCTGAGGGATTGGCATCAAGCTGACATAGAGCACTTCCTTGGGACCAGACACAGCTCAGAGGATGCTGTCCTGAGCCACATTCATTTTGCTTTTTGAGGAAACAATCCACTGAGTGGCAGGTGCTGCCCATGAGGACCCTACAAAGAGGATGCTACGTTGGCTAAGGCCACCTGGTGGCCAGGTACCACAGTCAGGATACCATCTTTGCCCTGGAGGAAAAAAAAATCTGGCTCATGAAGCCCCGTGGGAAGATGAGCATCCCTGGCCTCCCAGATAGACTCGCTCATTCTCCACCCCTGGGCAGAAGTAAGAAGGCTGGGTCTATGCACAGTGCTACTGTAGGGTGGGGGGAGGGTGGGACGGTGGGCACACAGTCTTCTCTGGGTAGAGCCAGATTGACCTGAAGGTCCTATAGTCATTTTGGGGCTGTGGCTAGAAACTGAAGATGATAAAGTAGAAGTAGGGATGCCAGCCCTGTAGTACCAGGTGTTGGAAGCAGAAGCCTTGTCCAACTCACCTGGGCCAGTGACAGCACAGATGAACTTGGGTTATGCTGGGGCCCATCTGGAGGAGACAGAAGGGGAGTAGGGCACCTTAACAGTTTGGGATGGATATTGCCTCGGAGGCTGTGCCTGGTCCAGAGAAACACCTAAGAAGGTTGGGGTTCTGGGTTTATGCTTCCCGTTGGAAGGGAGCTATGGATGCCCATGTTGCCCAGAGAGCACTTGGGGCATTGTTGGGGATCCTGGGGATCACGGGCACAGATCTTCTTCACTTTCCAAGGCACACTGGACTTGTAGACAAGGAGCCATTGTGTGAAGATTGAGTTCTGACATCCCAAGCCTCACCCCAACTCCCTAGGCTGTACAGACTGGCTGTTGTTGCCCCTCCATGGGGCTGATCCCAGGGGAATCTTGTTGGTCTGGACTTAATCACTGAGTCACCAGGTTAGTCTGCCAGAACCCAGGGGATATCAGATGCCAGTTTCCTGTCCCAGATTGGGGGCCGGAGGCAGGGCTTGTGGTCTGACGACAGCGTGACAGTGATGCTCTGGGATGTGGTCACGACCTCCGCCCTGTTCCGGTACCTAACATTTTTCCTTCACCATGGCAACACCTGAAGGCATAATCTCAGCCCTTTCTTCCTGGACTGTAATGAGCCATCTAGTTATCAAATCCTGAAGGGAGGTCCTTCTGGCCCAAGTCCAGCCCCAGAGCTGAGTGGCATCAGGGACCAAAGGTATGAGGGCTTCTGCGCCTTTCCCTGGCCAGGCATCCCCTTTGCCTTCCTGAGCACAGCATCCCTACTGTGTGTTCTTCAAGACAAGTGAGAGTCCCCTGGCCTGGCATGGTCCCTATGTGCCGATCCTTCCTGAAAGTCATGGTGAAGGAAGAGACCTCTGTTCTTCAAGGCCAAGCCATTATACCATGTCTGAGAAGAAGCCAGGCAGATTCTGCCCCAGAGTGAAGTAGGCAGCAAGGAACTAGAAGGCCTGGCATGGTATGCACTATGGGCTTGCGAGTGAGGGGCCAGGAAGTCATGTGGAGGCCCTTGAGGTGGCTGTAACTCCTAGGTGCTAGACTCTTAGGCCTCAGGGAGGGTTCCTGGCTTAGATAGCCACAGAATTGGGCCTTAATGGAAGCGAGACAGCCAGGTGGTTACTGACCAGGCCTAGGAAGTTACAAGGTCTGTTCCTGAGTGGCAGCCCTGGGCAGCCTCCTGCATGCTGTTGCCTGGACTACAAACTCTACTGATGATGGGTCAGCTGCCTTTGGTTCAGACTGGCTTCAGATACATAGGGTGTGATTTTCATCAAGGTCAGGTTAGTGACTCAGGGCCCAAGGGTCAAAGTGTGACTCAGCCCGTGTCTGTGGCAGGACCCAGGACCCTACTGACCAGAGCCCTTGTGTTTTTTTGAGGTTTGAGGAGGGTATGTCCATGGTCACTCCTCTCCCCTGACCCAGTCACCTCACCTGTAGCCTCTCATAGCCTCCCCAACAATACCAGTTCCAAAGCCCCATGGTACACCCCACAGAAGACAGCCAGCCCCATGCACTTGGTCTGTACCACAGGAAGGCTGCTCCCCACCACTTCCCTGACCCACCCCCACTCTCTTCAGCCATGGTATCCAGTACTAAGGCCAGTCCCACAGCTCTGCTGGGGTGTATGGCGTGTCGCACACTGGAAGTCTTGAGCCACATCTCCTATCGCCACTTCCACTTTTCCCCATGTGGCCGCTAGTTCCTTAATTTACTCACTCGCTGACCCCTTCTCTCATTCACCACTCACCTCCCCATTTGCTCATTCATTTGCTCCTTGTTCATTCATTCATTTCTTCATTCACTTATTTTTTTTGAAAAATAAAATACAAACAAACACCAGATGCTTGTGCCTCTTTTTTCGTTGTTGTTTTTTTTTTTTTTTGTTTTTCATATATATATATCATATATATATGAGAGAGAGAGAGAGAGAATGGATGCACCAGGGCCTCCAGCCACTGCAAACAAACTCCAGATGCATGCGCCCCCTTGCACATATGGCTTACGTGGGTCCTGGAGAATCGAACCAGGATCCTTTGGCTTTTTGCATGCAAACGCCTTAACCGCTAAGCCATCCCTCCAGCCCTTGTGCCACTTTTGCATCCTGCTTACGTAGGTAGCTTGAACATGGATGGCAGGCTTTTATAAATAAGTGCCTTTCACTGCTGAGCCATCTTCCCAGCCCCTCACTTACTTATTGATGTAATTCATTCATGCACTCTCTCACTTACTTTTCACACATCCACACTCTCACTCATTCGTTTTCTCACTCATTACTCACTCATTAATCTACTCACTCATATGCTCAATCCCTCAGTAATGGTTCTCCCAGAGCCTCACACTCCTGAAATGTGTGGAGGACTCTTTCTCCCAGGCTCTGAGACCAAGACATGGCATGGGCATGGTGGCAGTGGGGGGCAGTGTACAATTGGAAAGTGAAGTGACTAGGACAGGCTTGGGATCGACCTGGTCTGGGCAAGTGCCGTATAAAGGTGCTTGTCACCTGGGCATCAGGAAATGACTGGGGGTCTTCGAGGTGGAGCTGTTCAGCAGCTCCTGAGCCCAGTGGACATCCCAAGCTCAGTGTCTTGGCAGCCAGAGGTATCCGGTGGGTAGAACTGGTGCTCAGCTACCACTGCCCCCCCCCGCCTAGGAGCCTGAGACACAGTAGGGTCTCCGGCAATGTGGTGCTGGGGGCTACCCTGTAGGGGAGAGAGACTCTGTTGCTTGCATGGGAGCTGTTATCCTTGGAGCCCCTCTCTAGAGAGGAGAGTGATTCGCTAAGCCAGGTTTCAGGGTGTCTCAAAGGAAGCATTTGGTCAGCCTTGAAGTTGTGTCTTTTTGAAGCACCAGGAACTCATGGATTAGAAGGTGAGCTGGGAAAGTCTGAGTTGGGGTTGCGTGAGGAGGAGTACGTGGGTAGGACCTAGGGGAGACCTGGGGAAAAGGGGCCCCACCTGCAGACATGCAGACACACCCACCTCTGCCTGCTGTCACTGTTGACCAGCCTGGAGTGACTGAGTGCCCACTGTTTGCTTGGGTGAGGGGAACAACGGGTCCGCCCCGCCCACCCACGTGAAGCCACTGGGGCCCGGAGCCAGCTTTGGGGCTACAAAAAGCTCCCGCAGACTCCAGTCCCTGCTCAGAGGCTGCCACTGGGGACATCTCCCCATGCTCCAGAGCATGAGTGTTGGCCGGAGGAAGCTGGCCCCACTCTGGGCCCTGGTGTTGGCGCTAGCCTGCACCCAGCACACAGGTAGGACCTCAAATTGTCTGGCTTTCTCAGGCAATGACATGGAGCCGTTGCTGTTTCCCCAAACCTTGGAGTGGCCCTAGCTGCAAGTGGGCATTATAGCTCAGAACCCTTTTCCTGGGTCCCAGGCAAGTTTAGCTTGTCTGGTGTGTGTGTGGGGGTTTCCTACCATGCAGCTCCTGCCTACACCTGAGGAGAGTCAGGAAGGATGTTATGTGTGGGAGGTTCAGGGGCTAGGGGTCAACTAGGGTAGGGAAGCAAGAGGTCAGGTCGTGGAGTTTCTCCAGATCTGGCCAAGCCAGGCTTTCAGCCTCCCAAAGTGCCCAGTTCTCCAGCTCACAATGATTTTAAAAATTTATTTAATATTTATTTGCAAAGGAGGGGGGTGGAGAGGATAATGGGGGTGCTGGGCATCTTGCCACTGCAAGTGCACTCCAGATGCTTGTGCCATTTTGTGCACCTGGCTTTACATGGGCACTGGGGAAACAAACCTGGGCCGGTAGGCTTTGCAAGCAAGTGTCTTTAACCACTGAGCCATCTCCCCTGCTCTTTGGGCTATTGTGAGCCTAACAGGAAATTATGGGCTGCAGAAACCTCAGGGATAGAAGGACATGAGGGAGATGTGGTTCCTTGTAGCCTGCCATGAAGACTCCACTGATGGGGGCGGAAACTAGAAAGCTGGGCTTGTCACGAAGGCCAGTAATAACTTTGCCTTAACCCTTCTTTTTTTTTTTTTTTAAATTTGTTTATTTTTATTTATTTATTTGAGAGTGACAGATAGAGAGGAAAAAAGGAGAGAGAGAGAGAGAGAGAGAATGGGCACATCAGGGCCTCCAGCCACTGCAAATGAACTCCAGATGCATGTGCCACCTTGTGTATCTGGCTTACATGGGTACTGAGGAATCGAGCCTCAAACAGGGGTCCTTAGGCTTTACAAGCAAGCGATTAACTTCTAAACCATATCTCTAGCCCATTGCCTTAACCCTTCTGTGTATGCTTGGGAGGGTGGGCCAAGCACCTGCTGCCATGCTGGCTCTATGCACCAAGCCAGTGACTGGGGATAGTATGCACATTTGATGCAGCCTTGATGGACCCCAGAAACCAGCCCCTTTATAAGCCTGTCATTTGGAGGGAAGCCCGTCTCTCTGTCCAGCCACACAAAACATTGACCCCAGACATGGTCCTCAGATCCCTGGGCAGCTCATGACAAGCTAATACTGACCTTTACTCTCTGATCCCCTCAGTGGATCACTGGGCAGGGTGAGGGTCTGTAGGCTCCATATCCCAAGTGTGGAGGACAGGCCTGACACATGACCAACACAGTGAGAATGAGGAAACAGGAATGGGTGAATGGCCACTGGAGATGCAGGCTCAGGCTGAGACGATCTCCGTGCTGAGTGCTCAGAGGCAGGGATGCTTGGGGGGCGGGGTGTGGGTCTGTGTCCAGCAATCAGCCTGAGGTGATGGACAGGCCTCAGCACCCCTATCCCAGCAGAGTTGCCCACTCTACACATTGCCAGCCACCCCACACATTCTGGACCCTTATGTCCCTTCCTCCACCTACATACCCAGACGCCAGCACTCTGAGCTGCCTGAAGCATCTCCCTCCTACCAGCTCAGACCCATCTCCTCTTCCTCAGGTCAAGCCCAGCATGGTGCTGCAGAATCTGACCATGGGCACCGCACCAACCTCTTTCTCCATCAAGGGCATGACGGTGAGTCTTGGCCTTCTCTTCGCATAAGGCCTGTCAGATCTCCTGATCCCACCCAGTGTGGCTCAAGGTCCCCCTAGGGCCTCTTGGGGAAGCTCCATAGCTAGTTATCATCGCTGAAGGGTCAGAACTTGGGGTTAGAGAGCACCCAGGCATACTTGGTCTTGGACAGTCACCTTCTGTCCTTTCCTGGTCCTGCTCTGTGGAGGGATCACAGCCATCAAGGCCCAGGCTCTGGCGGGTGCTGCAGAGAGGCTGAGAGGCTGGCTGGACATGTCCCATGCAGCACTAGTTTATGCTCTGGCTGTGTGTATGAACTCCCATCTCCCTCTCCCTGTATAACTTCTCTCTTCCAGTGATATTTTTACCTTCCGAGCCTTGTTCCTGTGGGTGGGGTCTTGGCCACACCAGACAAAGGGTCCTGTGGGACCTTGGGACAAGCCAGCATCTCTCAGTCATAGTTCCTTATACCAGCCCAACACCCTAGGGACCACGTCTGATTGTGGCACCCAAGAAATAGTCTTCAACTGTTGCCCTCAATTCAGGAGTTTGTGAAGTTCAGGGGTGCAAGTCTCCATGTGCAAACAGGAAGTTCTGAGCTCTACAAGCACTGAGGGCCAATATGGGAGAGAGAAAGGTGGGATGTAGGCAAGCTGTGCCATGCCCGCATGTGCCTCAACAGGTGGCAGCACTCAAGCGGACTCAAGAGCCACAAGTTTGTAGGCTCTGGCCCTGAGCCTCCCCACCCCATGTTTCTGTCACTCACATGGTTGCAGGGATCTTCTCAGTCTGGGAACCCTCTCCTGGCCCCACCCCTGAACCACGTACATTCCATGAGCCAAGTCCCTGTCTCTACAGGTACCCCACTCGGTGGAGTGACCATCATCCCACCTCTGAGGACCATCCCCGTGGTACGAGGTGAGCAAATCCAAAGCCCACATGGGAAAGCCGCCTGGCTTAGCAGGGCTGCTCTCCCTCAGACCCGGAGGGCTGGTTGGAAAGGCGAACCCCTGCTTCTGGGCTGACACTTAATTAGCATTGGAAAGAAGTCCAAAGCTGACTTGAGCCAGTTCTAGAACAAGACACTGGATGCCTACCCCAGGCATCAGCATGTCTCAGAAGCACCTGGAGGAGGGATTGCTGATAGGACAGGCGGATCATGCGGCACTTGTGGGGCTTCCAGGGGTAAGGTCAGTGTCTCCAAAGGCGACAGTTGCTTTGGTCCACAGCCTTAGACCCGGCCCACACTGGGCGAGTGTGCAGCACGTGGGGCGACTTCCACTACAAGACCTTCGACGGTGTGGTCTTCCGCTTCCCTGGTCTCTGCAACTACGTGTTCTCGGCGCACTGCGGCGCTGCCTATGAGGACTTCAACATCCAGATGCGCCGTGGCCAGGAGTCCAATGCCACCACTGTGAGCCGAGTCATCATGAAGCTTGACGGCCTGGTCGTGGAGTTGTCCAGGACCACCGTCCTGGTCAATAACCACCCGTGAGTCTGGGCTTGGGGCACACTGGGCGTGTAATGGGGTTGCTGGGTGGGTATCAATGTTGCTGGGGGTAGGTGACAGCTTTGTTGGGTGACAGAGGTAAAGCAGAGCATGAGAGATGTGGGAGGGACTGGGGTTGTCAGCAAGGCCCCCCCCCCAGAAGAGGAGCTAGCGGGTACACCTCAGTCCTGTGCTGCGGGTAAGATACCAGGGCTCCAGGTCCCATGTCCCTGTCACATATATGGCTGCAGGGACCTTCCCAGCCTGGGGTTCCTCTCCTTGCCCTGTCCCTCCCATCACCTTAGCCATAACCCTTTCCTACAGGGTCCAGCTGCCTTTTAGCCAGTCTGGGGTTCTCATTGAGCTCAGCAGTGGCTCCCTGAAGGTGGTGGCTAGGCTGGGTCTGGTCTTCATGTGGAACCATGATGACAGCCTACTGGTAAGTGAGGGATATGGAGCCTCCTGATTAAGTGGGGGTACAGGGCAGAACCTTTTGGTGAAGCCATGGCATGGGCAGAACACATACCTCCAGCCCTCTAGGACCCCACCCCACATAGCTGACAAAGACAGGTGGTCAGATATCAACCGAGCTCTAGGATCTTTACCTCCAAGACAGAGCCCCTGCTCATACTGGACGCCCTTCATCCCTGCCTGCAGTCCCAGCTTCATGCAGCCTACAGGAAGATCCTGTGGCCTGTGCTTCCTCAGGGAGCCCCAAGCCCCTCTTTAGGACTGTTTCCTTGCCATTCTGGGGTGTCCATAGTGAGGATGGGTTTCTGATGTCTCCTTCAATTCTAGCTGGAGCTGGATGCCAAGTATGCCAACAAGACCTGTGGGCTCTGCGGAGACTTCAATGGTAGCCCTGTGTCCAGCGAGTTCCTCTCCCACAGTAAGGCCCTACGCAAACCATGTGGGTCTGTTTGCCCCTCCCAGTACCCCAGGAGGATCAGTATTCCATTGTTCCACATTGGACATCTCCAGGTTGTGTGCAAACACATTCTCACAGACTGTACAGTACATGTGCCTGCTGTATACACAGGCCCCCACAACCCCGACCCCCCCCCACAAGTACAAACAGACACAGCTGTACATACTGCACATGTGCACACACAATCCTGGCATGCTAACATGTGTCACAGGTGCATGTGGGTAGCAAGTGACCCATCAGGTCTTCCATTCTCCATGTCCCTGCTTAGGGGACACACACCCTCACATGGAATTACTCCTGCTTCCTTGGACCTAGGGGGATCTTTCTTTTTTCTTTTTTGATTTGTCAAGGTAGATTGACCTGGAATTCACTATGTTGTCTCAGGGTGACCTTGAACTCTCGGAGATCCTCCTACCCCTGCCTCCTGAGTGCTTGGATTAAAGGCGTGCACCGCCACACCTAGCAGGGTCACCTTTCCTTACCACCAAACAGTGGTGTTAGAAGTGTGACTGCACGGGACAGATTCCCCAACCTGCCCCTCACTTTGCTGGGCTCACAAAATCCTACACAAGCCACCCATAAGGGGTAGTCAGCCATGGGGGACAGAATCAGCTCAAGCATTCAATGGCCTCTCATAGTCCAGTCTACGTACAGGGTCAGTCTCTCTCCAATGGGCAAGTGGAAGGTCAGGTCCACTGTGTAGCCAGAGGGCTGCAACACAGCCTGGCCTGTAGCACCCATGTTAAGGGCTCTGCCCACTGCACTGCAATCCTAGGTACCCCATGCTCCTTCCTGAACATTTCTAGATCTCTGAGTGTCCTAGGAAGTGAAACCAGAGAGGCCAGGTGGGGATGGCCCCTCAGTGGGGATCCTAGGATACTGGGCTGGTGTTTGGGGATCCATAGACAGAGTGCTCTGGACTTCCTGCAGATGCCAAGCTGACACCCCTCGAGTTTGGGAACCTGCAGAAGATGGACGGGCCCACAGAACAGTGCCAGGACCCGCTCCCCACAGCTCAGAAGGACTGCTCCATCAGCTCCGTGAGCCTCGGAGGGAAAGGGAGGGCCAGGTTGGAAGGAGGGCTATTAGCCCTGGGATGGTCAAGACACAGGCAGCTGGAGCTTGAACTCAATGTGGGGGTCTCATCTTCACCCAGGGCATCTGCGAGGAGGTCTTGAGAGGCCCACTTTTCTCGGGCTGTGTGGCCCTGGTGAATGTCACCAGCTACGTGGAGGCTTGCCACCGAGACCTATGCTTCTGCGAGAGTGCCGACCTACCTAGCTGCATCTGTCACACCCTGGCTGAGTACTCCCGACAGTGTGCCCATGCCGGTGGGCTGCCCCAGGACTGGCGAGGCCCCGATCTCTGTCGTGAGTGCCCTAGACCATGGCCTCCCTGCTGACATAGAACCATCCTGCTTCCTGGGGGAAAGGTAGGAGAGGCTGGCTTGATGTGAGCCACCTTCCCGGTCTCCCTGCAGCCCAAACGTGCCCCCTCAACATGCAGCACCAAGAGTGTGGCTCGCCCTGTGTGGACACCTGCTCCAACCCCCAGCGCTCCCAGCTCTGTGAGGACCACTGTGTTGCTGGCTGCTTCTGTCCTGAGGGTAAGATGACATCCCCACTCCCACCAATCCCAGCGCAGGACCCCCGAAGCAAACAGCTACACCCTGGGTGCCAAGTGGTCATGTTGTCTCTGATGAGCCTTGGGGAAAGGCCCCCCTGTCCCTAGCTGGAAGCATCCCTGGGCTTCTGAGGCCCCTGCTAGCAGCTGTCACATGGGCCTGCTCTCTGCAGGGACGGTGCTTGATGACATCGACCAGACTGGCTGCGTTCCTCTGTCCCAGTGTGCCTGCTTATACAACGGGACATCCTATGCACCGGGTACCAGCTACTCCACCGACTGCACCAAGTGGTAGGCCCTGGGCTCCTCCTTCAGGACCCTGATCCAGGGAGACTCTTCCGGGACCTGTGGATTGTTCAGGTCCCGTGCTTCTGTGACCTGTGTGGCGCGGGCAGAAGCCCCTGGTCTAGGTGGGGAACACAACGGGCCTGTTGGTCCTGGGACCAATACACAAGATGTCCCTCTTCTCACTGCCCATAGCACGTGCTCTGGAGGCCGGTGGAGCTGTCAGGAGGTTCCATGCCCTGGCACCTGCTCCGTAGTGGGAGGTGCCCACTTCTCCACGTTTGATGAGAGGCAGTATACAGTTCACGGGGACTGCAACTATGTGTTGACCAAGGTAGGGTCTAGGCTACCCCAGGGCCTTTGATTTTCAGGGGTGCACCCAGCCATGGGCCTGCACCTAGTCTCCCTAGGTACTCCTAGCCTGGGCTTCCTATCACTGCTACACCCAGAGAGACCTTGGGGGATCTCAGTGGAAATGGTAAAGGGTTCCATGAAGTCACTCAGCTGCAGTGGTGGGTGGCCCCTGTTGGGTGTCCTGGGCCTTTTGACCCTAGATTTTTTAATTGGCTTTATTTCATTCATAGCAGCTTTAGATTTAGAAATGAATTGAGCAGAAAGCCCAGATAATTCCCATGTTCAGGCATCCCCTGCAGTTTTCCATGCCTTGGCATCTTGCGTTCATGGGGTGCATTTATTACAACTGATGGGACAAAATGGAGCCATTATCACCCAGTGCCACCCATCAGTTACTCATGAGTATTTTCTGGGACTGGAAAAAGCTGGAATGTCCCATATATCCCACCCCAGTGTCATACAGTAGTGTCACTATGCTGACAATCTTGGGTTCTGCCTGTCAATCATACTCCTCACCTTGGAAATCACTCATCTTTTGAGCTTCTCCCCAGCGAGGCTTTTCTGCCCAAGGTCACTGAGAAACATATAGAGGCCTCCTTCTCAGGATTCTTTATCTTAGCAGATGCACTGAGAGTCCTCCATGGTGGCTGAAGGGGCCTCATGGGGAGGTTCCTAAGAATACCTTCCGCCGGGCATGGTGGCGCACGCCTTTAATCCTAGCACTCGGGAGGCAGAGGTAGGAGGATCGCTGAGAGTTCAAGGCCACCCTGAGACTACGTAGTTAATTCCAGGTCAGCCTGGACCAGAGTGAGACCCTACCTTGCAAAACCAAAAAAAAAAAAGAATACCTTCCTAACAGGATTGAATTGGTTGAGAGTCCATGACAGTGGCAAGTCAGGGGGCTCCCAGCAAGAGAAAGTAGCATGAGCTAAAGGAGAGGGACTATCAGGTGGGCAGGAGGCTGGGGAGCTCATGAGGACCCATGTTGCATCCTGCAGCCTTGTGACAGCAACACCTTCACTGTGCTGGCTGAGCTGCGTAGGTGTGGGCTGACGGACAGTGAGACCTGCCTGAAGAGTGTGACACTGAGCCTAGGTGGGGGGCAGATGGTAAGTGTCACAGGTAGGGCCAATGGGAGCCTGGGCAAGGGCAAGTCCTGGGAGGGGGGAAGAGTATATCCCCATGGCCAGTCACCTCTGCATAAGCCCTGGATCCATAGCCTGAAGAGCAAGAACACTGGAATGCACACTGAACAGTGTCCATTTCTTATGGGTCTTGCTAGGGACTGTCCCTGACTGGAACAATTCCGAGGCTGCATCCGGGGCCCCAAGCCTGCCCCATCCAGCCCCATAAAGGAAGGTTCATCCAACTCTACTCAGCATTAGTTTTCCACTGAAGTTGATTTTTAAAAAACAATGTTTTGGGGCTGGAGAGCTGGCTTAACAGTTAAGTGCTTGCCTGTGAAGCCTAAGGACCCCAGTTCAAGGCTTGATTCCCCAGTACCCAAGTAAGCCAGATGTACAAAATGGTGCATGTATCTGTAGTTCATTTGCAGTGGCTGGAGGCCCTGATGCACCCATTCTCTCTTTTTCTCCTTCTCTCTCTGTCTGTCACTCTCAAATTAATAAATATTTTTTAAAATGTCTTTTTCATAGTATTCTATCCAATTTACTTTTTGTTGTTGTTGTTGTTGAGGTAGGGTGTCACTCTAGCTCAGGCTGACCTGGAATTCACTATGTAGTCTCAGGGTGGCCTTGGACTCATGAAGATCCTCCTACCTCTGCCTCCTGAGTGCTGGGATTAAAGGCGTGCGCCACTATGCCCGGCTCCAATTTACATTAAAAAAAAATTATTAAGGGCTGGAGAGATGGCTTAGAGTTAAGGTGCTTGCCTGCAAAGCCAAATGACCCAGGTTCAATTCCCCAGGAACCATGTAAGCACAAGATGGCACATGCGCCTGGAGTTCATTGGCAGTGGCTAGATGCCCTGGCGCACCCATTCTCTACTTCTTCTTCTCTCTCTACCTCTTTCTCTCAAATAAATAAATAGAAATAAAAATATTTTAAAAATTTATTAAGAACTTTAATATGCCGGGCGTAGTGGCACATGCTTTTAATCCCAGCACTTGGGAGGCAGAGGTAGGAGGACTGCCATGAGTTCAAGGCCACCCTGAGATTACAGAGTGAATTCCAGGTCAGCCTGAGCTAGAGTGAGACCCTACTTTGAGAAAACCAAAAAAAAAAAAAAAAAAAGAACTTTAATATATGGGTTGTCACCTCACCTCACAGGGCCCACAGCCCTCTAGGCCAAAGCCTTCCCACCCTGGCTACCACACTTCACAGCCTGTGTGGAGTACCAGGGGATAGTGAGGAGAACCTCATCCTAGCACCGCACTGACCCCACTGGCTCTGGGATTGCTTCTAGATGGTTGTAATAAAGGCCAGTGGAGAGGTCTTTGTGAACCAGATCTACACCCAGCTGCCGGTGTCCGCAGGTGAGGGCTGTGGCAGGCCTCCCTTGTATACTTCTTATCCATGGGGCCATTACAACCCAGTGAAACTCTCCTCCTGTGTCTACAGCTAACGTTACTCTCTTCCGGCCCTCAACCTTCTTCATCATTGCTCAGACCCACTTGGGTTTGCAGTTGGAGGTTCAGCTGGTACCCACCATGCAGGTGTTTGTACGGCTGGCACCTGAGCTCCGGGGCCTGACTTGTGGTAAGAGACATTGACTCTGGGCCTGAGCTTACCCCATCAAGAAGCCCACACAGTACTCAGTCTGCTTCCCTACCTCTAGGTCTCTGTGGAAATTTCAACAGCATCCAGGCTGATGACTTCAGGACCATCAGCGGCGTGGTAGAGGGCACTGCTGCTGCCTTCTTCAATACCTTCAAAACCCAGGCTGCCTGTCCCAATGTCAAGAATATCTTTGAGGACCCCTGCTCGCTCAGTGTGGAGAATGGTATGTGTCGGTCGTCAGTCTGTGTCCTGCTGGCTGCTAATGAGCTGGTTTACCTGCTTCCATCTCTGAGCTGGTCACTTGTTCAACAACCATTACCTGGTCCAGGGTCTAGCTGTCCACCTTGAAGGGGGTCCTCAAGTGGTGACTAGACCAACTAGAATGTAGTATGTTCCACATACTATTACAAGTGATGTAAATGGGGTGCTTCAGGGCAGTAAGGAGACCAGCATCCATGCCTGCTAGCTGGACTAGGCAGACATAGGAACCTCTGTGATAGGGTCACAGCCAGTCATGTACCTCATCTACCATCACTGGGTAAATAGAGCAGTGCACTTTAGGGTCTCTGCTTCAGAGTAAAAGAAAGGACACAAGTCTCTTAATTACTTGTGACACTGTCCAGCCCCCTGAGTTAGACTAGGGGAGGCGTAGCTCACTCTCAGCTGACCCTATCTCTTTACCCTCTCTCATTTGGTCCAGAGGTCTTGGCTATCTGTCCATGGCTGGGGACACATAGCCAAGGAGAGAAAAAAGATAGTCATGGCCTTTCCAGGCCCCATGTATGTTGAGATGACTCCTGTGGTGTCACCTGCACTGTGACTAGATATCCATAGTGGGGCTGATATCTGTCTGCACAGAAAATGCCAGATACCCCAAAATCCAGGTGGGAGCAACTCAGGTTTGGAGATGCATGAGCTGATGGCTTCCCCTCTGTCCACAGAGAAGTTTGCCCAGCACTGGTGCTCACAGCTGACTGATGCCAATGGCCCATTTTCTCAGTGCCACACCACCGTGAACCCCAACACCTACTTCTCGGTAATGCTCACAAGCTTCTCCTCCAGCTAGCTCCAACACTGCATTGTGTATTACCTATAGGGAGGGTCAGAAGACACTGTGGAGGGACACTTGACAGGAAGTGGATAGTGGGGTCTTTCTGCAAGGCTGTATCTCTTGCTCTAGTCCCAACATCCATGCTCATTTGTTCATTCACCCATCACATGTTCACTGAGTTCAGGTCAATCCTTTGGCCTGCACTGGGCACAGGGGCTAAACTTGGAGGTTTTCAGAGAAATATAGGAAACTGACTAGGGAGGGAGCTGAGGTGTGCCTAGGCTGGACTTGGTGGGTCACAGTCTTTTCAGAACTTCTGCCCCAGGACAAAGGTTGGCCCCACAAGGGATCTCAGCCCCAAGATGTACTGCCCAGGTTCTGATGGAGAGTGGGCATGTGCAAGGATCCTGGAGGAGGCAAGAGAGGTGGAAAGAAGCTGGGGTTGGGAAACCTATTATCCTGGAAGTGAAGTCAGAAGTGAAGGGATGCTCACCATGTGTGGACTAGCATCCCTGACACCTGATGTCCCTGCCCTCAGAACTGCATGTTCGATACGTGCAACTGTGAGAAGAGTGAGGACTGCATGTGCGCAGCTCTGTCCTCCTATGTGCGTGCCTGTGCTGCCAGGGGCGTGTTACTCAGCGGCTGGAGGGATGGTGTTTGCAGTGAGTATGCTGTAGGCCAGCCAAACTCTCTCCTTCTCCAGGCCAGGGACCTTCACCTGTTGTCTAGTAGTAGAGGAGCTAAGGATCTTGTCTCTGCACTAATCCCTTAGCACTGAGGCTAAGGGAGACCTAGTCCATTATGTTCCCCATCCCTACTCAGGAGACGGTGTGTGGGGGAGGCACTGAACCACTGAACTGCCTGCCAGCTGCTGAACTCTCAGCTTAGTGTCCACCAGGGTCCTAAGTGTTTTCCTCTTCCTGCCCCCCTTCTCTTACAGCAAAGCCCACAACAACCTGTCCCAAATCCATGACCTACCACTACCAGATCAGCACCTGCCAGCCCACCTGCCGTTCCCTGAGCGAGGAGGATGTCACCTGCCATGTGAACTTTGTTCCTGTGGATGGCTGCACGTGCCCTGCAGACACCTTCTTGGATGACTCAGGAAAATGTGTGCAGGCCACCAGCTGCCCTTGCTACCACAGAGGCTCCACAGTTCCCAATGGCGAATCTGTGCATGATGGAGGTGCTATCTGGTAAGACCCCTGGGCCAGGCAGGTTGGGTCCCAGGGGCTCATAGGCCTAGAGTGAACATACTAATATCCCTCTCCCCTCATAGCACCTGTACTCAGGGTATGCTGACCTGCATTGGAGGCCCTGCCCCTGCCCCAGGTGAGACTGAAGGGTGACCCTGGATGGCTTCAGGCAAAGCCACCTGAAGTAGTGTCAGAGTTTACGCTACCCCAAGTGAATGGGGCTGGTGGTTGGTCAGTTTCTCTGTGTTCAGAGTAGTCTGTGTTATTAGGCTTGGGAAAAGGGAAGATGGGGATGTGGGTATTGCACACACACACACACACACACACACACACACACACCAGTGCACACACACAACTCACAACTTACACAGTGCAGATGTACACCCCTGCCAATACCCTGGTGGCCACTTGCCTGTCTGGAAACAGTTGAATGTTTCAGCAGCTTGCATTTCTGAGTGAGCCTGGCAGGGCTGGATGGCATCCTCTGATTGGCCCCCTTCCTCTCCAGTATGTGATGCACCCATGGTCTACTTTGACTGCCGCAATGCCACATCTGGACACACTGGGGCTGGTTGCCAGAAGAGCTGTCACACTCTGGATATGGCTTGCGTAAGCACCCTGGTCACTCCCTAATGACCCATCTTGGGACTTTCCTGATGACCTTTCACCCCCCAAGCCCTTATGCTAAGGGTACTGGTGGAGACCATTAGGGGTGGGGCAGCAGAACTAATAAGGCCCTCAGGGCAGCCTGGCTGAACTATGTCCCCAGAGGCTCCCTGCTCCCAGGCCCCTGCAGTAATGCAGACAAACAGGACATGACGGGCCCAGCCGCCTATTCCTGTCCATTTCCACTCATCTGTGTCCATATGCATGCCCTACAGTACAGCTCCGAGTGTGTGCCTGGCTGTGTGTGTCCTGATGGGCTGGTGGCAGATGGTAGTGGGGGCTGTGTTGCTGCTGAGGACTGTCCCTGTGTGCACAATGAGGCTACCTACAGACCTGGGGAGAGCATCCGAGTGGGCTGCAACAACTGGTATGTGGGGGTCACAGATGAGGTGGTGGGTTCCAAGCTGTTACCAAGCCCCAAGGTGCAGAGAGCTTTGTTAGGAATGGGGTGAACCCCAACATGGCCCTGAGAAGAGATGCATGGCACACTCTCAGGGGGACATCCCGGCCATCTGTTTGTGCTGCCAGTCTCCCATGAAGCGTTCCCACAGAACCTCTGGGAAGGTCCCTGCCTCTGTCCCTGTGAGCAGCCTGATCTGACCCCCCATGTCCCCATGCAGCACCTGTGAGAACAGGATGTGGCAGTGCACGGATGAGCCCTGCTTAGCCACCTGTGCTGTGTATGGGGATGGCCACTTCCTCACCTTTGATGGGCAGCGCTACAGCTTCAATGGAAATTGCGAATATACATTGGTGCAGGTATGCGGGGTTGGAAGTCTCACTCACAGCCACATACAGCCTTGTGGGAGTGGCTGCCCCAATGTACTCACCCCCTGCCCCATCTTCAATGGCCTTCTGCTACCCATAGGACAACTGTGGTGGGAATAGCAGCTCAGAGGATGCCTTCCGTGTGGTCACTGAGAATGTCCCCTGTGGCACCACAGGGACTACTTGCTCCAAGGACATAAAGATCTTTCTGGGGGTGAGTGGGGTCAGGCTGGTGGGATACCCTAGGGACTCCATGGTGAGTGCAAGGGCATGCAGGAGGGGGAGGATCCTGACCAGGCCCTGAGGATCTCTTGCTACACAGAGCTATGAACTGAAGCTGAGTGATGGAAAGGTTGAGGTGGTCCAGAAGGGTGCTGGGCAGGAGGCCCCCTACACCATCCGCCAGATGGGCATCTACCTGGTGGTGGAGACTGACGTCGGCTTGACGCTGCTGTGGGACAGGAAGACCAGCATCTTCCTCAGACTTGGCCCTGAGTTCAAGGTGAGGCTGGGCCAGGGAGGCCATTGTGTCATACCTATCAGGAGCTGGGTGACATATGGGGGCGAGAAGATGAAAAGAGACAGGCAGAGACAGAGAGATAGATAAAAAGTCAGAGATGAGAAACAGAGTCAGAGAAGAGATAAGGAGAGAGAGAGAGATACAGACAGAAAGACAGACGCACACAGAGAGATAGCCAGAGAGGGCTAGAAATAGGATAGACAGATAGGGAGAAAGATAGTCAAAGAGTGACAAAGAGAGAGACAGGATCAGAGGTAGAGTTAGGGACAGAAACAGAGAGAGACAGGAATGGAGAAATGAAAAGACAGGGAGATAGGAAGAGAGACAAAGGCAGAAGGATAGACAGACAGCAATACTGAGAGTTAAAGAGCCAGCGACAAAGAGAGATAGAGAGATGAAGAGAGGGAAAGACAGAGAGATAAAGAGACAGAGATAATCAGAGACAAAGACACAAAGATAAAAAAAGGAACACAGAAATATACAGAGACAGAGAAAGACACAAAGATAGAAAAAAAAGAACACAGAGTCAGACATGGTGATGCACGCCTTTAATCCCAGCACTCGGGAGGCAGAGGTAGGAGGATCACCATGAGTTCGAGGCCACCCTGAGACTACAGAGTGAATTCAAGGTCAGCCAGAGATAGAGTGAGACCCTACCTCAACACAAGAAAAGAAAAAAGAAAAAAAGAACACAGAAATATACAGAGACAGACAGACAGACAGACAGACAGACACACACACACACACACACACACACACACACCCCTGAGCCTCCAGTGTGGTCAATAACAGGACCCCTTGCTGTATGGGTGTCCTGCAGCTGTTATAACAGATGACTACAAGCAGAACACATCTGGGTCTTTTTCAGTTCTAGACACTGGAAGTTCAAATGAAGTGCCAGCAGGGCTGCGCTCCCTCTGGAGGCTTGGGGAGGGTCTCTCTTGACTCTTCAGTCTCTGGGGTTCCTGGTGTTCTTGGCTTGTGGCTGCATCACCCTGGTCTCCGCCTCTGTCATCTAGTTCCCTGTGCACACATATTCTTTTTTATTTTATTTTATCTTATTTTATTTTATTTACTTGAGAGAAAGAGGCAGAAAGAGAGAGAGAGAATGGGGGCACCAGGGCATCTAGCCACTGCAAACGAACTTCAGATGCATGCACCCCCCCTTGTGCATCTGGCTTACGTGGGTCCTGGAGAATTGAACCGGGGTCCTTTGGCTTTGCAGGCAAATGCCTTAACCACTAAGCCATCTCTCCAGCCCACATATTCTTTTATAAAGACACTAGGCACTAGATGCCCTATCTTTCCCAGTCTAACCTCACCTTAACTTGATCACACCTACAAAGACACTCTTTCCAAAAAGGTGCACTCGCAGGCTCTGGGGTTAGGATATGGACAAGTCTGGTTCCACTGCCCAGCCCGTTAGTCAGATCAGAGGGAGGAAGGAGGATGAAACCCCATGGGAGAATAGAGGGAGAGCAACTCTGTGCTGCCAATCTGGGGCACTCTGGGCCCATAGGTAAGGCACAGGCAGGCTGCCTGGGAGTTGATATGGGCAAGACATCAGTGCCACTCCACTGGGAGTCCCAAGAAGGCCACCTTCCAAACCTCTTTCTGGGTTTTCCCTTTGGGAAGCTGGAGTTGTGGGGGGGGGGGCGCTGATGGGGAGGGCCTGGCTCACACCTCTTGTCCCCATGCTTCTGCAGGGCAGGGTCTGCGGCCTGTGTGGGAACTTTGATGACAACACCATCAATGACTTCACCACACGGAGCCACTCAGTGGTGGGTGACGTGCTGGAGTTTGGAAACAGCTGGAAGTTCTCCCCGTCTTGCCCAGATGCCCCGCTGCCCAAGGACCCCTGCACCGCCAACCCTTACCGCAAGTCCTGGGCTCAGAAACAGTGCAGCATCATCAACAGTGCGACCTTCGCCGCCTGCCACACTCATGTATGGCAGTTTGGCTGGGCAGGGAGGTTTCTGGGCCCTGAGAGGGAGAAAGATGTGGGTGTTTGGGGCTCAGGGATCATGTGAACACACCAGAATAGGTTGCAGTTTGGGGGTTGTAGAGTGTTAACTTTGAGCTCTGCTTGAAGGAGCTCCAAGAGGCTTGGGCTTGGTAGGCTAAGGTCAGAGCCAGATGATGGCTAGCCTATGGTCACCATGACAGGCATGGCTGGATAGTTGAGGTCATGCATTTGCTCCCCTGAGCTCCAGTGGGAACCAGCCTGAGTCATCAAGCTAGCAGAGACCGAGTCCCCAAAGAACCCAAGGGAAGCAGGAGTCCAACACCTAAAAGCCCCCACTCTCTCAGGTGGAGCCCGCCAAGTACTACGAGGCCTGTGTGAGTGACGCGTGTGCCTGCGACTCGGGGGGCGACTGTGAGTGTTTCTGCACTGCTGTGGCCGCCTATGCCCAGGCCTGCCATGAAGTTGGTGTGTGCGTGTCCTGGAGGACGCCAGACATCTGCCGTGAGTGGAGCTCCATCCATGGGTGCTGAAGGGCAAGGGCTGGGATGAGATGGGTGGCAGCCTCTGTGCCCATAGCTCTGTGCCACCCAGCAGGTGACTCTTAAGTGAACAGTTCTCAGGGCTGACAACTTCAGGGACGGGACTAAGAGATCTGTTATAAGTGTCCAGGGTTGTGGAACAGGGTTCCAGATATGAAAATCACAGTATGTTTGACTGGATGTGTTGTCCATGGTGCAGACCAAAAGTTGTCAAAGGAAATGGGAATAGAAATGGGGGTGAGTAGTTGCAGGAGGGACTTCTGGTCCCAGAAAAAGTAGACCTCCCTCTTCTAGGCCCATGTGCCACCTTAGCGGAGGACGGTATGGCTGGGGAACTGTTCTGGCTGGAGACTGTTTCCTGAGAGCGGACCCTGTGGCACTCCAGAAGCCAAGGCACCCTGATCTGAGCCACCCTTCTTCTCCTCACATTGCCCGTGGATGGGAGAACAAGGATGGAGAAAGGTCTAGCAGGCTCAGGGTGTAGTCTTACACTGGTTAACTTTCCCTGCCTCCCCAGCACTGTTCTGTGACTACTACAACCCCGAGGGCCAGTGTGCATGGCACTACCAGCCCTGTGGAGCTCCCTGCTTGCGCACCTGCCAGAACCCCAGTGGACGCTGCTTCCAAGACCTTCGTGGCCTTGAAGGTAGGCTGGAGGCGGGCCTGGGAGGAGCTGAGTCTGGTTGGTTCCCTGGGATTTGTGCTGAGGTTTACTTTGGGAACCAAGGTCTTTGGTCTTCTTGTGGGACCATTGGTCAGGCTGGATTCTTCTTGACCCCACTGGCAACATTTGCGGCCTCAACCCGAGGCACTAGTGTTCTAGACAAGGCTGGGAATTGGCTTCAGAGGTGGGCCCTCTGGGGTGAGGTGGTTGGATAGTCTGTCTATGAATCAGGACCCTTGATCTGCAGGCTGCTACCCCAAGTGCCCACCGACGGCCCCCATCTTTGATGAGGACAAGATGCAATGTGTGACCACATGCCCAACCCCCACCATTTCCCCACGGCCATCCCTCTGCAATGTCAATGGGAAGTTGTACCGGCCAGGAGCAACAGTGGTTTCAGACAAGAACTGTCAGTCCTGGTGAGTCACTTGCTGGAGGCCCGTGGAGGCTGGAACGCTGGGGTGAGGCTGGGTTCAAGCCAGTCCCATTCACACCACCAGCCTGCAGGCTGCCATTCCTGGAGTTTACATGAAAGCTTAGGCCCAGGGGCTAGCTGAGAGAGAGAGAGAGAGAGAGAGAGAGAGAGAGAGAGAGCTTTCAGTCTGGGATTCATGTGGGAGGGAGGGTGCTCCCAGCCTGGAATCCAGCTGGAGGGAAGAATACCCTTGAACTGGAGCATAGCTTCGAGGCAGGATACGCTCAGCTTGGGGTTCGGCTAAGATGCTAACCTCAGCCATGATGGCGCCGGGAACCAGGAACCAATGACCATCAGAATCATGTGGGAAGATTCTACCTTAGCGCCACACTGTCTCCTTTGGTTATGGATGGGAAAGGTCCTTGAGAGGGTATAACCTTGGATAAGCTGGTCCCTTCAAGCTGAAGGCTGAGACCTGGGTAGAGCCTTGTCCTCCAGCCCAGGCTGTGATGGAGGCGGCTCCATCACCCACAGTCAGCACAGCGCAGAGGCAGGTAGGGGCCCCCATGCGCTCAGCCCCATCTGTTCCTTCTCTTGGCAGCGTTTGCACTAAGAATGGCGTGCACTGTGTCTATGATGCTGACGGTGAGTGACACAGCCTCCTCTGGGCTGGGGACTAGGAGTGAGCATTGTCCCCAGCCTCCTAATGAGCCTGGCTATTCTGTTTCCCAAAGCCTGTGTCTGTACCTACAACGGGCAACGTTTCCATCCGGGGGACGTCATCTACCACACAACGGATGGCATGGGTGGTTGCATCTCCGCACACTGTAAGGCCAATGGCACCATCGAGAGGAGTGTGGATGCCTGCAGTCCTGCTACACCCACACCTCCCACCACCTTCTCTTTCTCCACACCACCGCTCGGTAAGGCAGAGAGTGCCCGGTGCCCTGGGGATGGCTCTTTCCCTGCTGGCCGGTTGGGCTTCTTGTGCTTCACGCCAGCTTCATTGTCAGCTCTAGGCATTGGTGGCAGCCCTTGAGGATCAGGAAGGGGCCCCAGGAGTCAGGTATCAGTGACAGGGGTAGCTTGTTGTTACCCTCAGCCAATCACCCTGTAGCGGGAAGGGATCAGTCTTCTTGTGAGACCCTGGAAGTTCTGTTGTCCACAGTCCTGCTTTCTGCAGCTGCCGGGGCTGGCCTTGAGGGAGTGTGGGCCTCCGTGTGGAGGTTCCAGGTGTGGGTGGTCCTATGCCAGTCCATAACAGGAGACTTTCAGGATGCACGGATGCCTGCTTGCCTTACACCGCAATAGGTGCCAGGTACCCCTGAGGTTTCACTCTACTGGAGGGGTGACTTAGGGTTCCCAGAGAATAATCAGAATGAATATATATATATCACTGCTTGGGGTATGATGCCTTGGGAGCAGAATTTGCCTGTTCACTGACCTGCTCCATGCCACCTCTACCCACTGCCAGGCAAGTTCTGAGTAGAAAGGCTATTAGACGTGGCTCTGTGTGCTCGGTTTTCAATGTTGGTTCATGCATTGTGGTAAACCCACAACACAGCTGACAAGCCAGCAGGGACAATGGGGCGGGCGGGGCCCAGGGAGGCAGCATGAGCATGGCCCCTAATGCTCAGCCCTTTTGCTTTGTTCGCAGTTGTGACATCAGTGAGGCACCCAGGAACAGACCTCAGCTCCACCCAGAGCACAGTGCCCACAGGGTCCCCCAGCAGGGTATCCCCTGGGAAGACATCCGCCACAGCCTCCACCCTGACCACCACTAGCTGTGGGGAGGAGTGCCTGTGGTCCCCATGGATGGATGTCAGCCATCCTGGACGTGGCATTTATAGTGGTGACTTTGACACTCTGGAGAACCTCCGTGCCCATGGCTATCGGGTCTGCCAAGTGCCAAGAGCAGTGGAGTGCCAAGCTGAGGATTTCCCCAACGTGCCCCTTCATTCCCTAGGGCAGCATGTGGAGTGCAACCCAGCTGTAGGGCTGATCTGTCACAACAGGGACCAGATATCAGGGCTCTGTTACAACTACCAGGTCAGGATCCTGTGTTGCAGCCCTGTGGCCTGTCCTACCTCCAGCAGTCCCACCCAGACTCCCCATCTGACAACCTCCAGCAAAACCAAAACTGGGACCACAGAATCAATAAAACCATCCACATACTCCTCAGCCTCTCCAGCCCCTCTTACCACATCTGGCCCAGCTACTGTCCCTACAGCTAGCACACCTGCCCCACATAGCACTCTATCTGCCCCAGGTCCTTCTTCACCAGTCCCAGGTCCCTCGTCACCTGTCCCAGGTCCTTCTTCACCAGTCCCAGGTCCCTCATCACCTGCCCCCCACACCACTACACCTACCCCAGGTCTTCCTTCATCTACCCCAGGTCCCTCATCACCTGTTCCAGGTCCCTCATCACCTGCCCCCCACACCACTACACCCACCCCAGGTCTTCCTTCACCTGGTCCCTTTGTCACCTGTTCCAGGTCCCTCATCACCTGTTCCAGGTCCCTCATCACCTGCCCCCCACACCACTACACCTACCCCAGGTCTTCCTTCACCTACCCCAGGTCCCTTGTCACCTGTTCCAGGTCCCTCATCACCTGCCCCCCACACCACTACACCCACCCCAGGTCTTCCTTCACCTACCCCAGGTCCCTTGTCACCTGTTCCAGGTCCCTCATCACCTGTCCCAGGTCCCTCATCACCTGCCCCCCACACCACTACACCTACCCCAGGTCTTCCTTCACCTACCCCAGGTCCCTTGTCACCTGTTCCAGGTCCCTCATCACCTGCCCCCCACACCACTACACCCACCCCAGGTCTTCCTTCACCTACCCCAGGTCCCTCATCACCTGCCCCCACACCACTACACCCACCAGGTCCCTTCACCTCAGGTCCTCATCACCTGCCCCCATACCACTACACCCACCCCAGGTCTTCCTTCATCTACCCCAGGTCCCTTGTCACCTGTTCCAGGTCCCTCATCACCTGTCCCAGGTCCATCATCACCTGCCCCCCACACCACTACACCTACCCCAGGTCTTCCTTCATCTGTCCCAGGCCCCTCATCACCTGTTCCCAGGCCCTCGTCACCTTCCCCACACACCACTACATCTGCTCCGGGCTCCTCGGCTCCTATCAGGAGGACTCTGTCTACTACTAGCTCAAGGCCAGTGTCAACAAAGTCAACCACACCACCTGTGTCCATCTCAGCCCAAGGGTCCTCCATGGTCACCAGTGAGACAACCTCCTCTCACACTACCCAGCAGTGCTTCCACGAGCTTTGCAGTTGGACTGAGTGGATGGACGGCAGCTACCCTCAGCCTGGCATAAACAGTGGCGATTTTGACACTTTTCTAAACCTGAGATCCCAAGGGTACAAATTCTGTGACAACCCCCAAAATGTGGAGTGCAGAGCCCAGTTCTTCCCCAACACACCACTGGAGGAGCTCGGACAGGAAGTGACCTGCAACCGGAAGGAAGGGCTCATCTGCTTAAACAAGGACCAGCTGCCACCCATCTGTTACAACTATGAGATCCGGATTCAGTGTTGCAAAGTGGTGAACCTGTGTTTGTCTGCTACCACACACGCCTCCTCAAATGAAGCCAGTGTCCGTACACAGACCAACTGGACCACAGCCACGCACTCACTTTCTACCAGCCACACCACAGCCCACCCATCAACTGTGCACACAGCTATTCCAGCGATGACCACTGACTGCCAGCCGCAGTGCACCTGGACCAAGTGGTTTGACACAGACTTCCCAGTTCCTGGCCCACAGGGTGGGGACGTGGAAACCTATAACAACATTCTGAGAAGAGGTGAGAAGATCTGTCAGCGGCCTGAGGACATCACAAGGCTGCAGTGCAGGGCTCAGAACTACCCTGGAGTGAGCGTGGAACAGTTGGGCCAGGTGGTGCAGTGTGACCCAGACGTGGGCCTGGTGTGCCAAAACAGTGATCAGCATGGGGCTTCTGGAATGTGTCTCAACTACGAGGTGCGTGTGCTGTGCTGCGAGACCCCTGAAGGTTGTGCAACCACATCACCTTTTCCTGTTCCCAGCACCTCAAGTGAAAGTGTTCCCAGCCCAGTGTGGAGCACCTCCCCTGTGCACACAGCCAGCACCACCTCTGCGCCCCAAACAAGAACGACCTCTCAGCGGACAGCAAGCACCTCCTCTGAGCACCAAACCAGAACGACCTCTATTGGAAAATCCAGACCAACCTCTGTGCACACAGCCAGCACCACCTCTGCACCCCAAACACAAACGACCTCTATAGGAAAGGCCAGACCAACCTCCGAGCACACAGCCAGCACCACCTCTGCACCCCAAACACAAACGACGTCTATAGGAAAGGCCAGACCAACCTCTGAGCAAACCACCTCTGCACAAACAAACGACCTCTATAGGAAAGGCCAGACCAACCTCTGTGCACACAGCCAGCACCACCTCTGCACCCCAAACACAAACGACCTCTAAAAGGCCAGACCAACCTCCGAGCACACAGCCAGCACCACCTCCACCCCCAAGCACCAACCTCTCTCCATAGCACCCTTGTCTGCTTCACAAGGACCACCAGCCACGTGTCTTCCTCTGGGAAAGGCCAGACTGCCACCTGGACCAAGTGGTTTGACACACAGCCAGCACCACCTCTGGACCCCAAAGACACAAACCCGACATCTAGGGCTGCAGTGAAAGGCCAGACCAACCTGAGGTGAGCTTGGACAGCCAGCACAACCACCCTGGTGCACCCAAACACAAACAACCTCAACTATGAGGAAAGGCCAGACCACCCCGAGGATGTCCAACACATCACCTTCTCCTGTTCCCAGCACCTCAAAGCCCAGGGTGGAGCACCTCTCCTGTGCACACAGCCAGCACCACCTCTGCGCCCCAAACAAGAACGACCTCTCAGCGGACAGCAAGCACCTCCTCTGAGCACCAAACCAGAACGACCTCTATTGGAAAATCCAGACCAACCTCTGAGCACACAGCCAGCACCACCTCTGCACCCCAAACACAAACGACCTCTATAGGAAAGGCCAGACCAACCTCCGAGCACACAGCCAGCACCACCTCCACCCCCAAGCTCAGCACAACCTCTCTCCATAGCAGCAGTACCATGTCTGCTTCTACAAGGAGCACCAGCCACGTGTCTTCCTCTGGGACCACTCCCACCCCAGCGATGACCACTGACTGCCAGCCACAGTGCACCTGGACCAAGTGGTTTGACACAGACTTCCCGGTCCCCGGGCCTCATGGTGGGGACGTGGAAACCTATAACAACATCCTTAGGAGGGGTGAGAAGATCTGCCACCATCCCGAGGTCATCACAGGGCTGCAGTGCAGGGCTGAGAGCCACCCTGAGGTGAGCTTGGAGGAGCTGGGCCAGGTGGTGCAGTGCAACCCCGAAGTGGGCCTGGTGTGCCGGAACCGTGACCAGCAGGGGACCTCTGGAATGTGCCTCAACTATGAGGTGCGCGTGCTGTGCTGTCAGACCCCTGAAGGATGTCCAACAACATCACCTTCTCCTGTTCCAAGCACCTCAAGTGAAAGTGTTCCCAGCCCAGGGTGGAGCACCTCCCCTGTGCACACAGCCAGCACCACCTCTGCACCCCAAACAAGAACGACCTCTCAGCGGACAGCAAGCACCTCCTCTGAGCACCAAACCAGAACAACCTCTATTGGAAAATCCAGACCAACCTCTGTGCACACAGCCAGCACCACCTCTGCACCCCAAACACAAACGACCTCTATAGGAAAGGCCAGACCAACCTCTGAGCACACAGCCAGCACCACCTCTGCACCCCAAACACAAACAACCTCTATAGGAAAGGCCAGACCAACCTCTGAGCACACAGCCAGCACCACCTTTGCACCCCAAACAAGAACGACCTCTCAGCGGACAGCAAGCACCTCCTCTGAGCACCAAACCAGAACAACCTCTATTGGAAAATCCAGACCAACCTCTGAGCACACAGCCAGCACCACCTCTGCACCCCAAACACAAACGACCTCTATAGGAAAGGCCAGACCAACCTCCGAGCACACAGCCAGCACCACCTCCACCCCCAAGCTCAGCACAACCTCTCTCCATAGCAGCAGTACCATGTCTGCTTCTACAAGGAGCACCAGCCACGAGTCTTCCTCTGGGACCACTCCCACCCCAGCGATGACCACTGACTGCCAGCCACAGTGCACCTGGACCAAGTGGTTTGACACAGACTTCCCGGTCCCCGGGCCGCACGGTGGCGACATGGAAACCTATAGCAACATCCTGAGGGTGGGTGAGAAGATCTGCCACCATCCCGAAGTCATCACGGGGCTGCAGTGCAGGGCTGAGAGCCACCCTGAGGTGAGCTTGGAGGAGCTGGGCCAGGTGGTGCAGTGCAACCCCGAAGTGGGCCTGGTGTGCCGGAACCGTGACCAGCAGGGGACTTCTGGAATGTGCCTCAACTATGAGGTGCGCGTGCTGTGCTGTCAGACCCCTGTAGGCTGCCCTCTGACCCCTGCAACTTCCCATATGCCATCACTACCCACCAAGACTTCATCTCCAGTTCCATCTTCCTCATCCATTTCTCCATCTTGGTCACCCATGCCCACAGCCCACTCCACCACCTCCTGCTTCTGCAGTGTGGCGGGCAAGCTCTACTCTGTGGGTAAGTACGTCACCCCTTTGCAGATTACTTGGGACTGTCCTGTTTGTTGCGTTTCCCCTGAAGTAGGCTGTAGTTTGTAATTGGAAACCATAAAGATTAGCTTGAAGCCTCTTCCCAGCCTAGTATTCTTCGGTGGGGTGGAATGTTCTGAGGCTAGGATCCTATTGGCTAGGGAGAGAGCTTTCCCTACAGGGGTACATCATCTCCCCTATGTGCTTTGGTCTTGTAGGATCCATCATCTACCGCCAAGTGGACCTGGCTGGTCACTGTTACTATGCCTTGTGCAGCCAGGACTGCCATGTGGTCAAAGGGGTTAGCCAGGATTGTCCCTCAACCACACCATCCCCCGCTTCGTCTCTGTCCCTGTCCACATCCACTTCAGCACCTACAGTGGAGCCAGGAGTGTGCATCAATGTGGTTCCCCCAAGAAAGGTAAGCCTTTCCTGGGATCCCATGGTCACTGCAGAGTCCTCAGTAGCTTATGTTTTCTTTCTCCTCCCTCCCTTCCTCCCTTCCTCCCTTCCTCCCTTCCTCCCTTCCTTCCTTCCTTCCTTCCTTCCTTCCTCCCTTCCTTCCTTCCTCCCTTCCTCCCTTCCTCCCTTCCTCCCTTTCTCTCTCTCTTTCTCTTTCTTTCTTTCTTTCTTTCTTTCTTTCTTTCTTTCTTTCAATGCAGAGGGAGATAGAGAGGGAGAGGGAAAGGGGGACAGATAGAGAATGGGTGCACCAGCAGCCTCTCAGCGGCTGTGAATGAACTCCAGATGCATGCGCCCTCTTGAGGGCACGTGTTGCATTGCACCCTTCTGTCACTTTGCGTCTGGCTAAAGGTGAGACCTGGAGATTGGAACTGGCATTCTTAGGCTTAGCAAGCAGGAGCCTTAAATGTTAAGCCATCTCCCCAGCCCCCAGCTTAAGTTTTCTTGAAGATCATTGTCCCCTAGCCCACACAGGGTAACCATTAGGGGTGACTCTCTTGTGGATTTTGGGGTATGGTCCTCCAAGGCTGCATAGATGTGCTTGCTAGGCAGATAGGTATATGGGACTGGACTCTGAAGCTCCCCTGACTGGAGGTGAAGGAGGCAGAGTGGATGGTACATAGAGGGGAGTTAATGGTGGGGGAGTGAGTCCTTCCAGCTAGCTCAGTGCTCTGGGAGAGGGGCAAGGTATGGTGGGCAGGAGCTAGAATGGGAGTCCTGTCGTCATAGTTGTAATTGCCCTGGTTCCTACATGGGACCTTGATGTAACAGGTCTCTTTGAGATCGACGGAGCCTTAGCTCTTAGGAGGGCTTAACTTGGGAACTAGGGTGCCACACTGTCAGAGGTCACCAAAGCTCTGCTGAGTCAGCAGCTCTGAGTTGTTTGTTTCACAAATTCAAGAATGAATCTTCTAGATAACAAAAGATGAGTTTTGTTTTATTTTACTTTGTTTTATTTTATTTTTATTTATTTATTTTTATTTTTATTTTTTGGTTTTTGCAAGGTAGGGTCTCACTCTGGTCCAGGCTGACCTGGAATTCACTATGTAGTCTCAGGGTGGCCTCGAACTCTCGGCGATCCTCCTACCTCTGCCTCCCAAGTGCTGGGATTAAAGGCGTGCGCCACCACACCCGGCTTTTATTTATTTTTTAAATGTTTTATTATTTATTTATTTGAGAGAGAGAAATACAGAAATAGGCAAGTAGAGAGAGAAAGAATGGGCTCGCCAGGGCCTCCAGCCACTGCAAACGAACTCCAGATGCGTGCACCCCCTTGTGCATCTGGCTTATGTGGGTCCTGGAGAATTGAGCTTTGAACCTGGGTCCTTAGGCTTCACAGGCAAGCGCTTAGCCACTAAGCCATCTCTCCAGCCCCCTATTTTATTTTATTTTGAGCTGACCTGGAATTCACTATGTAGTCTCAGGTGTGGTCTTGAACTCACGGCAATCCTCCTACCTCTGCCTCCGCAGTGCTGAGATTAAAGGCGTGCAACACCAAATCCCCTAGGATGAGTTTTAAAAGAGTAACTTTATGACAGAGAGAAAGAAATTTTAGAGAAAAATCTTGTCTTAAGTTTATTGAGATGTGAAAGAAACAAAAGTAACACACTCTCTACATCAGCAGTGAGTGAACCTGAACAGGTTGCCTCGTGATGACTGCTGTCTAAGGGGTTAGAAGACTTTCTGGCTAGGAAAACAAGTTGATCTTAAAAATGACTGGACTGAGATAAGAAGTGTAGATCTGGCTTAATCATTAATCCCTACAAGGTGTTTATGTGTCTCCTTTCTTTTTAAAAAATTAATTCATTGATTAATTCTGTTATTTATTTGAGAGAGAGTGTGAGAAAATGGGTGGACCTGGGCCTCTTGCCCCTACAAATGAACTCCAGATGCACATGCCTCTTTGTGCATCTGGCTTTATATGGGTACTGGGGAATCAAACCCCAGCTGGCAGGCTTTGCAAGCCAAGCCCCTTTAACTGCCCCTGTGTCTCCTTTCCAATCAGAGAACTGGTCACATTCCTCTCTGGTGGTGATTGGGCTCGGGGAGAGGGGTCAGCGCATGCCTGCAAGCTTGTAAGGAAGAGGCAGAACTGAATCAAGTCAAGGAGGGAACACAAGAGGGGGTTTCATGGGGGCCAACCAGAGCCTGCAGAGACTGGCAGAGACTGACAACAACAGAAGACAGAACTGCTGCCAGTGACTAGCTGAGTGATGGCCAAGGGCAGAGCAAGACTGCTGATTCTCAAAGACCCTTCCCTTGACTACCTAGCAAGGCTCTTCCACTGTGTACCCTGAGAGCGGAAAGGTGTTAGAACACAGATGTGGTCACTTTAAGAGGCCTTGCTGCCTAGGGCCCAAAGCCAGGTGGGCAAGCCCATCCCCATTGCTGCCTGGTCTAGGCAACCTTGAATTGTAACTTTACTTTCTTACTGGTGCATAGCACGCAATAGTAACTAACCCTGCCTTCCTTGGTGGGAGGCAGACCCTTTCCCCCACCTTTGGAGATTTATAAAGGCAAGAAACTCTTTGTTCCTGGGAAAAACCAAAGCCCTTCTCTCTGTGGTCTTGGGGACTTCCATCATATTCGTTCGTGGTTTACTATAACCTCCTTCTGGGGAACCGAAGCGCTGTTTCTCTGACCTAGGGACCCATCGTGCTGCCTGCGGCATGATGCTGGTAACCTTCCTAATAAAACTCCAATGCTAAAAGGGCGATTCATCTCAGTGCCTCTCTCAGACTAGCCCTCTTTCCTCTCTATGAAAGGGAAGAACTCAGACTCACAGCTGCCTTTCTTTCTGCAGAAAGGGGAAACCTGGCCCATGCCCAACTGCATGCAGGCCACCTGCGAGGACAACCAGGTCATCTCCCTCAGCCGGCGCCGGTGCCCAGAGGTGAAGGCACCAGTCTGCGCCAATGGCTACCCAGCTGTGAAAGTGGCTGACCAGGATGGCTGTTGTTGGCACTACCAGTGCCAGTGTGAGTTGGGGTGGGGTGTGGCTAGGGGAAATGGGACAGAGGAGGGAATGGGTGGATACCAGGAAGGACCTTCCTGTTGTTACGGAAGGGATGGGGGAGCTTAGCTTCCACCTTAAGGGTAGCATGTGGAGTCCTGCCACAGAGTCCTGTCAGGTGGGAGAGTTGGGTGGGGAAGGTCCTCTATTTTCCTGACACTGCAGCTTGCTAAGAACCTGATGGGTAGAGTGTGCAGGTGCCACCTATGTGTATCCTGAGGAAGATGAGGAGTATGGACTCCTGCTGTAGAGGTGGGACAGGTCATAGGGTGGGGGGGTGACTACTATAAGCCACCCCATGCCCACAGGTGTGTGCAGCGGCTGGGGTGACCCCCACTACATCACTTTCGATGGTACCTACTACACTTTCCTGGACAACTGCACATACGTGTTGGTGCAGCAGATTGTACCTGTGTTCGGTCACTTCCGTGTGCTCATCGACAACTACTTCTGCGACCTGACCGATGGCATCTCCTGCCCGCAGTCCATCATTGTTGAGTACCACCAGGACCGTGTAGTGCTGACCCGCAGGCTGGTTGGTGGGGTCATGACCAACCAGGTAGATACACCCTCACGTGTTCAGGTCATGCACCCTTAGAGGACTCAGCCTGGGAGGTAGACCCTAACCCTGACCTCCTTGCTGCTGTGTCTGTGTCCAGATCATCTTCAATGACAAGGTGGTCAGCCCCGGCTTCCAGAAGAATGGCATTGCCATCTCTCGCATTGGCATCAAGATGTACGTGACCATCCAGGAGATCGGTGTCCAGGTTATGTTCTCGGGTCTCATCTTCTCCGTGGAGGTGCCCTTCAGCACATTTACCAACAACACCGAGGGCCAGTGTGGTGAGCCCCGTCCTGGGCATTGTCTGGTGGGCAGCAGGATGCCAGGGACAGCTTTCTTCCTCGATCTACACAGCCTTTCAATTATGTTCACATGCAGCACACGGTGGCCTATGCTGTGGTGTTTCTGTAGACTGAGGGCCAAGTTGCTTTCTGGGGGACCGAGCAGTATGGGGAAGGGTTGGGTCCTGAGCAGGTCCACAGTTGTGCAAGCTGATTTCCAACAAGGGCACAGAGGACCTAGCTCTGCTGTCCAGCCGTTTGACCACTGTCTCATCTTCAGGTACTTGTACCAATGACAAGAAGGATGAGTGTCGGCTCCCTGGGGGTGCAATAGCTTCCTCTTGCTCTGAGATGTCTGGTCACTGGAAGGTGCACACCCCTGACCAACCATTCTGCCAAGGGCCTCCCCGGACAGTGGTACCCACACCCACGCCTGCTTTGTGCCCACCGTCTCCCATCTGCCAGCTGATCTTAAGCAAGTAAGACTGCAGGCCAGGGAGTGGGGAAACCCCACCAGCCCTACCTGCCAAGGGGCTGCTGGGTCCTTGAGGGGCTCCCAAGAAGGAAGAAAGATTCCTGTTTAAAGGCCCGGAGTACTAGCTCTTGGGCTCCGGGTAGAGTACTTACTGGAATACTATTGCAGGAATGGCTGGCCAGGCGGGTCAGTCTCTGAGGCCCACAGCCAGCCCTGTTCGCTGATGTGAGCATCAGCCACTTCCAGCCTCTGGGCAGAACCCAGCTTCGCAGGGAGAAGGAGTCTCAGGGGAGAAACATTCCCTGGAAGGGATGCTTTGGCCAACACCCTCCCTGGCATGCACAGGGAGAGGGCATGTCTAGAAAATAGGCACGGGGTGTTGGGTTGCTATCCGATATCTTATCTCTAGTAGCATCCTTCCCATGGGGCATCATGGGTTGTGGAGCTGGATAGTAACCAGGGTAGATTGATTGCACATACCACCATGTACGTCCCCCACCTACCCGCAGCGTCTTCCAGCTCTGCCACGACATCATCCACCCACAGCAGTTCTATGAAGGTTGCATGTTTGATTACTGCCACATGACCGACCTGGATGTGATATGCTCTGGCCTAGAGCTATACGCATCACTCTGTGCAACCCAGGGTGTGTGTATCGACTGGAGGAGCTGGACCAACAACACGTGCTGTGAGTGCCCAGTCCAGAGGGGATGCAGGCACTAGAAAACTTGGGTGGGCTTCCTGGAGAAGGACAGCCAGCCACAGAGCAGGCCTGAAGGGAAAGACACTGAGTTTCCTGGAGCAGAAAGAGGGGGCCTCCAAGCTAGGATACTTAGGAGACTGGGGTGCCAGCTGTCTTGGGCAGGCAGCAGAGAAGCTCCAGGCTTATGAAGTCTGGGTAGATAAGTGGTTGTGGGGAGCCTCTGAGGGCTCCTGAGCAGATGTTGGCCCTTAACAGTGGCTGGGCTTGGAGGGGTCCAGAGGCGGGGTCTCAAGTTGGCTTCTCAGGTGTGGATTTTTCTCTTCACAGCGTTCACCTGCCCTGCTGGCCAAGTATACCAGCCCTGTGGCCCAAGCAGTCCCCACTACTGCTATGGGAATGACAGCAATGCCATCTTGTACGTGCCAGCACTCCTGCCCCTAAGGACAACCCACTCCCATAGCCATCCTGGAGCCCCATTCTGGCTTCTCGGGCATCTGGCTCTTACATGCTGGGGTCTTCCTTTCCTAGGGACAGAGGGCCCCGCTAACACTCTGCTTTCCACAGGGCCCTTCCAGAAGCTGGCCCCATCACTGAGGGCTGCTTCTGTCCAGACAGCATGACATATTTCAGTGCCAATGATCCAGTCTGCGTGCCTGAACACTGCCCATGTATGTCCCCATAGGCTTGTTAGTGGGGGGGGGATTGGGTGGTGGAGGGACAGGGCCCAGACTGACGACCCCAACTCCCACCTTGGCCCCCCCCCAAACATGGTTTCTGTCTCTACCTTTTCCTCATGGCTGCCCTGAGTGACAGAGCATCTCTCCCTGCAGGGTGCCTGGGGCCTCATGGGGAACCTGTGCAGGTAAGTGTGAATGGTGGCCATGCCCAGTTTCAGGCAGAAGGTTAGGGAAGTAATGTTGGTGCAAGGTTTAAGCGGGGTTTCCTCAAGGTACCAGAGGCAGAGAAAGGAAGGGAGAAGGCAGGAGCCCCAATCAGACCCAAGGAGGTTCTCTGTTGGAGGGGCCTGCCCTAATGGAGAGGCTGAGCTTAGTCATACATGCTTATCCCTGGTGGCTAGCCCCGTCCTTCCCTGGATCCCTTCTGTCCCTTGAAAGGGTGATGTGGAGGGGCTGGTCACCACCGCAGTTCCTGACCTCAGGGAGTCTGCTCTTGGGCTATGCACTTCTGAAGTCTCCTCTCCTGGCCTTGCTGCCTGGCCCCTTGGCACAGGAGCCCCACCCCTGGGTGTGAGGCCGAGCTGCTGCTTGGCCCTAGGCTGAGCAATTCACTCACAGGTCAAACTGATGAATCCTTCCTTCATAGCCGGGCCACACAGTCAGTGTTGGCTGTGAGGAGTGTACCTGCCTGGAGGCCACGCTGAATCTGACCTGCCACAAGAAGCCATGTCCTCTGCCCCCTATCTGCCCAGACCCTGGCTTTGTGGCCATTCCTGCAGCCCTAGAGCCTGACCAGTGTTGTCCCCAGTTCAGCTGCGGTGAGCTTTTGTTGCTGTCCCCACATCTGCAGGGGTGGGATGATCCCTGGGGAGCCACAGGCACACTGGCTCAGGGGCCAGTTCTGCATACATGGCCATGGGAGGCAGGCTCTGTACACTGTCTGGGTGACCCCCTAGCAGGGGGCTTTGTATGTGTGTGTGTGTGTGTGTGGCTCCTCTGCTCGCGCTGGTCACTGGGGTTCTGTTTCTGGGGTTCTCTGAGCTATCAAGACTTCTGGAGTTCTTGTGGTAGGGCAGGCTCTTGGGGCAGAGCGGGAGCAAGTTCAGATCCATAGTGACCCTCCCCCACCCATTCACAGTCTGCAACTCCAGCTACTGTCCTGCCCAGCTACACTGTCCCAATGGCTCTCGCCTGATGGTGACCAATGAGCAGGGTGCCTGCTGCCCAAGACAAAGCTGCAGTGAGTGTCCCTGACCCTTGCACTAGGCCATGCTGGACACTGAGGCTGGGGACTCGGGCCTGGGATTTCCCAGAGGAACAACCAGACGAAGCCATGGCTGGCTTGAGGCTGGTTGTTGCTCTATACAGGGGTGGTGGGGGGGGAGGGTTCAGAGCACCCCTTGGTAAGAAAGAGACCTGACATACCCTGGTATCTAGCAGCAGAACTTGATGGTGCTGGGAGGCCGGTGGGGCAACTGCAGAAGGCTGGGTGGGCAGGTACAGGGGGCCAGGCTGGACACTGCAAGGCTAGGACTGCAGCCTGTGTATCTTTTGGACAGTTCCGACTGCCTGCAATGTCAATGGGACTCTCTATCAGGTAAGAACCACTGGCACTCAGCCTTGCAGTCAGTAGGCAAATGAGTTTCCCAGCTCCTTGGGCTCAGATGGACATCTGAGAAGTGGAGGAGATCCAGAGCCACTGTAGACCCCAGCATGGAGCTTCTGCCCAGGCCAGAGACCTGAATCTTTGTGGACATAGCCCACAGCATATTTTATATAGATATATATATAGATGTGTGTGTGTGTGTGTGTATGTATGTATGTATGTATGTATGTATGTATGTATGTATGTATATAGCATCTCAGCAGTATAGCTGAAGCTGGAGTCTGGCTCCAGTACCCCTGAAGCTGCCAATTCCTGGGCCTAGCCAGGGATATAGCATCTCTCTGCTCCTTAGCATCCTCCGGAGTATGGCAGTCCCAACCCCCCAGCTGTGCTTCTCCCAGTTGGTTTCCAAGTGGATGATCTCACTGGCTGCCCTGCTCATGAAGACATGACTCCAGCCTCTGTCCACCCAGGCTGTGGTCTTGGCACCAGGAGATGACACCCAGAGTTACCCATTTCAGCTTGGTGGGGAGTCTGGGGCAACTGGCTAGCGGGAGATGGGTAGGTCTCTCCCTAGTCCCAGCCTGAGCTCACTAATGCCCAGCACTGATTCTCTCTCCAGCCTGGCGCCGTGGTCTCCTCCAGCCTGTGTGAAACTTGCTGGTGTGAGGCGCCAAGCACCCCCCAGTCAGATGCCTTCGTGGTCAACTGTGAGGCTCAGCTCTGCAACACCCACTGTCCCTTGGTGAGTGCTGACCCACCCCTGCTTGCATCCCCCAGAGCCAATGGCCTAAGCTCAGGCAGCATGTCCACTCTCCCCACAGGGCTATGAGTACCGGGTCCAGAGTGGGCAGTGCTGTGGCCAGTGTGACCCGGTGTCCTGTGTCAAGAGCACCAATCCTGTCATCCTTGTCCCTGTGAGTAGCCAGGGCTGTACTGGTTGGTCTCAGGGCAAGGCAGGGCAGGGCAGGGCAGGGTGGAGGTCCTGGGAAGGACAGCTGTCCAAATAGTCTGGGACAAAGTTATAATACAACCAGGAGCTCCTTAAAGGTCCAGGATCAGGTCCCCACCTGTAGAGATGGACAGCATGAGACAGACATTGTATAGGGCCTTAGCAGGCAAAGGATGTGCTAAGGTGCTGCGCTGAGTGGGTAGTGGTACTAGGGGTAGTAGGTTGAGGGAGTATGGTCTTAGGGTACTGGGTCCTGAGTGGGCAGGGTTCTGGGGATACAGGGATGAATGGGCAGGGTCCTGAAGGCTCAAGATAGAGTGAGCAGGATTCTGGTGGTGCTGGGTGGAATGGACAGGGTCCTGGGAGTACTAGACTGAGTCGATATGATCCTGGAATGAGTCAACAGGGTACTGGGAGCACTGGGCTGAGTGAACAGGATTCTGAGGTACTAAGCTCCTGGGGTACTATCTGAATGGACAGAATCCTAGGGGCACTGGGTCCTTAGTAGCAGGACCCTGCCACCGTGGGGTACTTCAGAAGCCATCTCTGGCAGACATGTGCCTGGGTCAGGCCAGTACCCCCGCCCCCTGGAAGTCTGCAGCCTGTGAGGAGACAGGTGGGGAGGTAGGTTCTCAGGAGAGGGACACTCACCCTGCACTCACCGGGCCTCCTTTCAGCCTGGTGAGATCTGGTCAGAGCCCGGTGACCACTGTGTGACCCACAAGTGTGAGAAGATTCAAGATAGGCTCGAGGTGGTGACCATGAAGAAAGAGTGCCCCAAGCTCGACTGCCCACCAGTGAGTCTGGTTTCTGGTTTTCCCCACCCAGCCGAGGAGAGCTCACTGAAAGCTGAGGGGGAACGCGGTCAGCGCTGCAGGACCAAGCGTGGCTTTTTTTCTTCCCGTTGAAGCTTCCTTCTCCTGGTTAAGCCTGGCCCTGTCTCCCCATACCCCCATTTCTTGGTGCCTCCCTGGCACTCAGCAAAGACTCTCTTTGCACAGGACCAGATCCAATTGAGCAAGGACGGCTGCTGCCACTTCTGCATCTTACCTCAGAAGAGTAAGTGGGGGCCTGCCAGGGAAGGACTGGATCCCAACCTGGGGCATCCAGAAACAACTGGGCAAGCTTCTGACCCTCTTGTCTCTCCTGTGTCTTTCCCCAGATCTTACCTGCCAGGTGCACCACAGGCAGGAGATCATCCGCCAGCAAGGCTGCAGCTCTGAGGAGCCCGTGAGCCTCTCCTACTGCCAAGGCCACTGTGGAGACAGCATGGCTATGTATGGGACCCCTTCACGTGCCACACCACCCCATCTCAGGGGATCCCCTGGAGCAGTGCTCAGAGATGTGATCGGCAGGGGGCAGGGGTGGTCAGGCCCAGGTGGGTGGGCTAACAGGGGCAGAACCACGAAGGAGGAAGAAGGTAGGGAGCCTCAAGAGGGGCCCTTAATGACTCAAGTATCCCAGTGTGGGGTTAGCTGCATTCTGAGATCCATGGGCCACTGCCGGCTATGGAAGTAGGACTTCTGTTTGAGGAGATGTAGGTGTCAATTCCCCACCTGTAATCTCGGAGCCCAGAGGTCCCAGTGGTGGCTGACCGCAGCAGTGGTGGGATCACTTGCCCCAGGGTGATTGGCAAGTGAGAGATGGTAGCTCAACACCACACTAGCCTCGGGGCTCTGAGCACACAGTAACAAGGATACCGGGAGCTTGGCACCATACCAGCTCCCAGTGGACCCCATGGCAGGCTCAGGTAGCCTGTGGCAGGGCCAGGTGCTGAGTAGCTCTGTCTGCAGGTATTCCCTGGAGGCCAACATGGTGGAGCACAAGTGTCAGTGCTGCCAGGAGCTGCGGACCTCGAAGAAGAAGGTGACCCTGCGCTGTGCTGATGGCTCCAGCCGTGCCTTTAGCTACACCCAGGTGGAGGAGTGCAGCTGCTTGGATCAGCGGTGCCATGAGCTAGGTGACACCAGCCACTCAGAGTCCTTGGAGTCAGAGTTAAAGTCCAAGGAGAGCAAGTAGCCTGGCCAGCAGTCAGAGCTTAGGGCCCAGGGTGAGGCTCCCCGAGTAAGCTGAGCAGTGTCATTGCCATCCCGGACACACTACCCAAGAAGAACTTCCTTTGCACCCTTGGGTCCCAGTGCCTAAGGCCAGTGGGACGTGTGCCCTCATGGTTTGAGTCCTGGACCCTCGGCCCACCCATCACTTCCTGTTCAAGGAGGACTCTGACCCTTACTACCCTTGGAGGTGGGAGCGGCCCTAACGCACCTGCCAGGAGCATGAGGCTGTGGGGCTCCAAAGGGCCATGTGGATGTGGGTGTTAGCCCTTCAGCCTCAGTGTTACCTCATCCCTGGACCTGTGCCCCTCCCCTCCATGGGAACTGGCCAATCTTTGATAAATACACTTGGAGCATTTTGCAATGTGTTGACTCTGTGCATTTTTAAACTCACCCATAAATCCAGGAGCTGGGTGGGAATAGCCCCCAGCTTCAGGAGGCTCACACCTCAGAATGGCCACTGGGGATTTCAGCAACCCACCAAGGGCCATCTGGGGGAGCTTTGTGCTTCCACCTGCTGGGAGAGTGTTAACAAAGAGTGACAGTCACCTTGCAGAGGCTGAGGGCCTGGCTGAAGCTGAGTCAGAAGTATCTGAGCAATGAAGGGGGAAGAGAGAGAATGAGTGAATGAATGAGTGACTGAATGAATGAGTGACTGGCTGAATGAGTGACTGAGTGAATGACTGACTGAGTGAATGAGTGACTGACTGAGTGACTGAGTGAATGAGTGACTGACTGAGTGAATGAGTGACTGAGTGATTGACTGAGTGAATGAGTGACTGACTGAGTGAATGAGTGACTGACTGAGTGAATGAGTGACTGAGTGATTGAGTGATTAACTGAGTGAATGAGTGACTGAGTGAGTGAATGACTGACTGGCTGACTGACTGAGTGAATGAGTGACTGACTGAGTGAATGAGTGACTGAGTGATTGAGTGATTGACTGAGTGAATGAGTGACTGAGTGAGTGAATGACTGACTGGCTGACTGACTGAGTGAATGAGTGACTGACTGAGTGATTGAGTGATTGACTGACTGAATGAGTGAATGAGTGAGTGACTGAATGACTGAGTGAGTGAATGACTGACTGGCCTGACTGACTGAGTGAATGAGTGACTGACTGAGTGAATGAGTGAATGAGTGAGTGAATGACTGACTGGCTGACTGAATGAGTGACTGAGCGAATGCGTGATGGACTGACTGAATGAGTGACTGAGTGATTGACTGACTAATTGACTGAGTGAATGAGTGACTGATTGACCAAGTGATTGATTGATGGAGTGACTGATTGATCACCAGTGAATGAACTGATTCGTGACTAGGAGACTGAGTGAGTGAGTGAATTAGTGAACGACTTTGTGAATGAGTGGATGGGTAAGTGACTAAATGAGTGAGTGAGTGAGTGACTGAATGACAGTGAATGAGACTGATTGAGCTGAGTGAAGAAGTGAATGAGTGAGTCATTGAGAGAATGAGTCAGTAAATGACTCAGTGAAGATTGAGAGCTATCTGAGTGAGAGGATGAGTGAATGAGTGAGTGCATAAGTGCCTGAATGGATGAATGAATGAATGAATGGACCTGGAGGTGACTAAGCTGAGCCAGGTAGGAGCTGAGTGGGGACATCCCTCTGAGAATCCCATTGCCCTGAGAGCCCTGGAGTGAGGGTTGTGAAGCCCAGGAATCATATCATGGCCCCCACATCAGTGTCCAAGGTTCTAGACCTCCTCAAGATGGAGCACATGGAGACCAGTGCGTCCAGAGCAGATGTCAATGGGGGCAAGGGATGAGCCTGCTGGAGTGGTCCCATGCTAGGTGGCTGAGGCTTGAACCTGACAGGGTAGGGGCTACACACTGGACTGTGCTGGTCACTTGGGGGCTTCCTGGGGCTCAGGATCCTGCTCAGCCATCCTCCTGTCTGAGTGACTCTACAGCCCCTCAGTCTGGGCAGATGGTCTCACTTCCAGTCACCGGGCAGGTGGTGCAGAGTGGCTGGGGTGGGGTGTATGTTGACTCTTTCCAAATGTCGTGGGGCAGGAGGAGTGGGGGGACACGGTCCTGTCCTCATGTCCACGTTCCTTGCCTCACTAAGAGAAACAAACTCAGCAAGGCCGTGTGCTAGCAGTCAGCAGGGTGGACATGGAAACAGCCTCATGTCCCCTCATCTGTATGGGTGATTTTCCCAGCCCCGGTCACAGGAATTTGACACTCATTGCATCAACCTCGGTTATAAGAATCAAGCCCCAGGCTGGAGAGATGGCTTAGCCGTTAAGGAGACTGCCTGCTAAGCCTAAGAACGCTGGTTCCAATCTCCAGCGGTTCCAATCTCCAGGTCCCACGTTTAGCCAGATGCAAAGTGACGCAAGGGTGCAATGCCGCACTTGACCACAAGGGAGCGCACGCATCTGGATTTCATTCACAGCCGCTGAGAGACTGCTGGCGCGCCCATCTCTGTCTCCCTCTCCCTCTCCCTCTCTCTCTCTCTCTCCCTCTGTGTCTCTCTCCAAAAATAAATTAAAAAAAAAAAAAAAGAATCAAGCCCCCAGCTGGATCTTGTCTGGTGCCTTGGTCAGGCAAAATGGGCAGCCACCATATCGTTCTAGAGTTTAGTTGTGTTTTCTGTGGCTACCACAAGGTGGCGCACAGCCAGGCCCGGCACGGAGGCACTTCAGCATCCTGGATCTATACTTCTGTGCTTGGGTGGACTGTCCCTGGAGGGCAGCCCAGAGCACAAGTGAGGCCCCGAGAGGGAAACAGGACTTCCCAGAGTCTCGGAGCTGCAAGGTTCCAGGGAGTGAGAATAGTCTGCGAGTTTCCAGAGCATATCAATTGCGCCAGCAAGCTTTGGGTTCAGCAGCAGTGGCTCCTTCCACCTGCCTTACTGTCACACCATTTAAGTCTGGGCTGATCCTCAAGGCACCTCAGAGATCCTCCTGCCTGAGGGTGAACTTTGAGCCTGGGAAGTCAGGGGGGCTCACAACAAGTGTGTGCAGTCCCCACCAGACTTCTGGGTCACAAGTGGTTTTGCCCCAAAGGCACACCTTGTAGCATGCAACTGTCTGCTGGGTTCTGCCAGCATGGGGACTAGGGATGCCAGGCTCCCCTAGGTCCAGTCCCTTAGCTATCCTGTCTGTTCCCAGTGGCAGGGGCTGCGGAGCTGTATATCAGAGCCTGATGCCCATTCTTGACCAGGGCTTGGCAGGAGGGGGTGGTACTCTCTGGCTACATGCAGGAAGCACAGCCCAGGAGCTGTGAGCTTGTCTGGCCCAGCGATCTCACAAGTGTCTGCCAGTGCCCTAATCGGTACCACTTCCCCCTAGAGCGGATCAGGTGTCCCAGAGAGCCGCCTCTTCCTCTCAGGGTGGGGTGATGCTGTGGTGGCTAATCGCCACCCCCTTGGAGCACTTGCAGGTCTAAGGTCCTCCCCTGCCTCACCTCTGCCTGGAACCATAGTGGATATACTGGCAGGAAGTAATCAGATCGTGCGTCTCTGGGTGAGAATGGGCACCCTCCTTGCCTGCTTATCCTGTCTACCACAGCCCCAGCCAGATTGTGCAATTCAGTTTCTGGAAAGGGCCACGGAGCTGAATGGGGCCCTGCACACTTTGGTGGTAGCCTCCACCCTGCCCACAGGGGCAACTTCCTCCCCACACTCTTGGGTTCCACATGGGAGGAGGCAGGACAATCTGTCACCACTGAAAACAGAAAGTGAGCCTGTGGGTCAGGGCTGGCTTGGGCGACTCCTATGTGTCCAAAGCCCTGGGGGACGGGGAGCTTCATTTTAGGAGCTTCCTGGGAGTCACAAACTTGAGTTCTCCCCTCTCTCACGTTTTGGAAGGCTCTGCGGTGGGGAGGATCCCAGAGCTCGCATCGGAGAAGCAGGGCCCTAGGGACCCTGGGACACTGGAGGCTTCGGGTGGGACTCCTCCCGCCTCCTCACCACGTATCTCCTCTGTACTATCCTGACCCATAGGGAAAGCCTGCTTGGTCTGAGGCCAGAACCAAGGCGCAGAATCCTTGTGTTCTCCTGGGAAAGCAGGGCAGGGATGGAACGTCCGGCTAGGGGTCAGTGGGCATGAGTGAAGCAGGGCAGGGCTGGGGAGGAAAGTGTGGTTCAGGGAGTGGCCGAGGTGAGAGGACTTGTCAGACTCAACATAGTTTGGCTCTAGTTGACCGTGGCCTGCTGAAGGTTAAGATGGCCAAGTTGCAGGAGTAATGCAGGAGGCTCTTTCTATGACCCCCCTCGTTACTTCAAGAGGAAACACAAAGGGTTTCTGTCCCCAAATCCCAAGACAAGGAGACCAAAGGAGGAAGCTGGAGAAGGCACGTGTGGTGTCTACAGCTTGGGTGGCCATGTCCCTCCCTTCTTCCCTTTCTCTCTCTCTCTCTCTCTCTCTCTCTCTCTGTCTCTCTCTGTCTCTCTCTCATGCACACACACACTTGTGAAGAGGCTGCTCAGGCCCAATACCTACCTGGCAGGAAGTGTTCCTCTATGCCCCTGAAGTCAGTGTGGCTAGGGGCTGGACTAAGTGGGGTTCTGAGCTCCCGGGACCTGGCGTGTGTGTGTGTGTGTGTGTGTGTGTGTGTGTGTCAGATGGAGGATGGCCATGGAGCAATCCCCAAGATAGACCACAGCTGACACAGCCAAGCCCAAATCCGCTCTCTTCCTTGGCAAACAGCTTGGGGCTGTGTGATATTCCGAGTCAGCTCCCAGCAAGCAGTGACCAAGCCTACTAACCCATTGTCAGGGCTCCAGGCCTGTACCCGGATCAGACCCACCTGACTTCATCTTTCTATAGTGTCTCACCCTCTCTCTCCATGAAGGAATATGCAGGGATCAGTCTTGGGGGAGGGCCGCAAACTCCAGGAATTCTAGGCTGAGCAGGAGACACTGTGAGGTGAATAGAGGTGTACAGGGGCACAACCAGGGTGGCATCTCCCATCCCAGTGGCCCTTGCCCACGCTCTGGCCCTCCCTTCTTGCTCCCACCCAGATGAGCCCTAAGAGGACCCAGTGAGCACCTTAAAAGTGCATCAGGACAGTCCCAAGGGGCCCATGTCTCTGACATGTCCCCAGGAAAGAGGGGTACCTTACCTCATGTGCTGAGAAGTCAGGGGATCAACCATCTGTGGACCCGGATCTCTTCCTGCACCCTAGCGGAGACAGCTCTTCCTCCATCCATCATCGCTCAGCATGAAGCTGGGCTCCCTCTGTGGGTAGGTATGTTGCCAGTCCACCATCAGGTAATCTTACTTTTTTTCTGGGCCTGAGTTCCATGCCAAACAGGCAGTTCTCAAGCCTCAGGGCTCCACAAAAGGTGAACAACAACAAGGACTTGTTCTTACTGAGAATCCCAGAAGGTGCACCCCACCCTCCAGGGACCAGGAAGAAGTCCCTGCATATAGGAAATCACACACTGAGGTTCTGCCATGGGCCCCTGCTTCTGCTACCACGATCATGGTGGGACTGAGGCCTGGGTTGGCTTTGGAAGCCTGTGGTAGCTCTGCTGAGAGCTAAGATGTCACAGACAGCTATCTGGGTGTGTCCAATACCTCCAGTAGGGCCTCTGCAGTGATGGCTGAGCCAGTTTTGCAAATTCTGTTTTTGGAGAGTTGATACCATTTCTCACTTGTTTGCCATGGTGTGTGTGTGTGTGTGTGTGTGTGTGTGTAGTCAATGTGCATGGCTCCAGCCTGATGTGTGGACGTGGACATTTGGGCTCACTTGGGCAGGCCTGGCTCTGCAGGAAGGAACTATCCCCTCTTCCTCCTAGACAATAATAACACGTCAGTCCTGCTCACCCTTGTCCTGGGCAGGGACGTGGCAGACATTCTTAGTGGTACTTTCTTTGGTCTTTGGCTGGCAACAGGCAAAGAGAAGACTCTTCTGCCTCCTGTAGCTAGGGCCTAAGCTGAGTGGGCAAAAGACCTTGCCACCACCTTCTCCCTTTCCAGTTCCCATGGCACTCCTTAGCTTTCCTTTTTAAAATTTAATTTAATTTAATTATTTTATTTTATTTTATTTTTTTTTTCAGGTACTGTCTCACTCTAGCCCAGGCTGACTTGGAATTCACTATGTAGTCTCAGGGTGGCCTCAAACTCATGGTGATTCTCCTACCTCTGCCTCCCAAGTGCTGGGATTAAAGGCATGCTCCACCATGCCCAGCTTAATTTTAATTGTTATTTATTTATTAGAGAGAATGAATAGGTGTGCCAGCTCCTCTAGCTATTGCAAACGAACTCCAGGCACCTCAGCCACCTTGTTCATCTCTCTTACATAGGTTCTGGGAGTTGCACCTGAGCCCTTACACTTTGCAGGCAAGTGCTTTCACTGCTAAAGCCGTCTCTCCAGCCCACTCCTTGGCCTTTATGAGGACCCTAAGTGACAATTCAGAGATTACTAACTTTAGGTGGCTCTGACCATGTGTCCCCAGGAGCATAGACTCATGGCTAGTTGGCTTCCTACTGGCTCTTTTCCAAGCCCCTGCCACATCCCCAGCATAGGGCGACATGGTAGGGTCATGGGAAGGCCGACAACAGGGGTAAGACACACATAGGCATGATGTCGGTGTGTCGGATGGTAGTGGGGGGCAATGTTACATCTGGCCCTGTGTTCTCCCAGGCAGATTGTGCCTCTCCCTTCCCAGTGTCTAGGCCAGCATGGGGAGTGTCCCCTGGGTTGTGCCAGGACCTCCCTACCTTGGCCCAGTTACCACAAAGGCCCCGCAGCTAGGTGGGGCAGGCTTGTTGGGGAGAGAGGCCAGCATAGCCTGGGTGTGCGTGTCTAGCTGGCTTTAGTACCAGGCACCTCTCTCAACACAGGGTCATTGGGAAAGGAGGCCACAGGCCCCTCAGCAAACCCCGCGGGCGGCAAGTCAACAGCAGGGTTCCTGGAGGCGAGGGAAGGGCCTATTTGCCCACTGACACTTGGCATAGCTGTCTGCGGACAGGACACTGAGGCCCCACTCTTGTTTGCTCTCTTTCAGTCAGTCTAATCCTGAGCAAACCCACTGGCTGGGGGCTGACTCTCACCTTGTCCTCTGCACCTGCCCTATGTCCCAACTTGCCCCACTGCTAAGAGCTGCCATAAGGTCCCGGCCCCTTGTGGGCATGCTGGGAAAGGCACCGGGCGCTGAGGGCCAAGGCTGGGACAACTACCCACCACAGTGTTTGGCTGTGCCACAGGCCCCTCAGTTCTCTCAAGGAGCTCAGCCTAGAGACAGGGCTGTTCCCTCCATTCCCCTCCCAATTCTCCCCTTTCCTCCTGGTCCTCCTCCAAATCTTGCCTTGGGTATTCATGTCCTAGTGAGACTTGTGGCCTCCCTCTGGTCTATTCTTCAAATCACAGCCAGTGGATCGAGCTTTCTGAAAGACTTTGTATCTTGATATGACTGAATTTCCAAGTGAGTTGCAAAAAAAAAAAAAAAAAAAAAGAAAAAGAAAAAGAAAAATAGAACAAAGGGCTCCTACGTGGTCTCTATGTGGATCCACCAATGTGTGTTTTCTCTGTGTGTCTCTGCTCATGTGCACACGCTTTCTGTATCCACACGCTTTTCTTCCTGAACCAGTGGAGTTTAAGAAGCGTGGCCCTTCACCTGGTCGATACGGGTGTGAGTTGTTGAGACAGTGTCGGGGTCACACTAAAGCTCACCTCGACATAATGCTGCAGTCCAGACCTGGGTGACTTCCACTATTGTTATGGCATCTGTCACAGCTGTTTGCTTCCACCCAGGTTTAGACCCCAGGCACAGCAGTGCATGTCTATAGTTACCTTGATATAAGATCTGTGCTTAGCCCACTTTGACCCTTCACTGCACAGTACCTCCAGATCTGGATCTCCATGTTAAATTGGGGTGTGCTTCTGAGCAGGTACATGAGTTCAGACAGATGCTTCCTGCTCCCTCACATCTGTGATGCTGTCTGACCTGTTAGTGGGATGTTCATCTTTATCACTTGGCTCAGGGATTCCCTGAACCATATATGCCATTTCTATGTATGCATCATAGAAGATATGTCAGACCATGCATCTTCTTTCTATCCCTGACTGGTTATTAGCCACCAGGACTTTCTAATTCCACTCTTCTTGGCAGGCATTCTTCTGTAGGAAAGGACTTCTCCTTCTTTCCATCTATTTATTTTTCACTTATCTCAATATGGACTCATAAACTTTTAATTTCAGAATAGATTTTTTTATTTTTGGAGAGAGACAGAGAGAGAGGGAGAGGAAGACAGATAGAGGATGGGTGTGCCAGCAGTCTCTCAGCTGTTGTGAACGAAATCCAGATGTGTGCACCCCCTTGTGGGCAAGTGCAGCATTGCACCCTTGCATCACTGCATCTGGCTAAACGTGGGTCCTGGAGATTGGAACCAGGTTCTTAGACTTAGCAGGCAGGCGCCTTATCCGCTAAGCCATCTCTCCAGCCCCAGAATAGATCTTTTAAAATATCTTACCCATCCAGACATGGTAGCACAGCCTTAATCCCAGCACTCAGGGGCTGAGGCAAGAGAATTGTCATGAGTTCAAGGGCAGCCTGGGTTACTGAGTGAGTTCTAGTTCTGCCTTGGCTAGACTAGTCCTGCTTCAAAAAAAAAAAAAAAAAAAAAAAGCAAAAACCAAATAAAAGCTATTAACAGTCAGGAAAATGGTGGGCTAGAAAGCTTTACACTCCTCCTTTTCCCACAGAAAAGGGAAGGGCGTGAAAACCAGGAGAGACCTGTGCAAACTAACTTACTGGTACTTTGGACATGGTCAGGTTTGTAGAAAGCCCAATAAAATGCTCAACAAGAAGAATCCACCTTCAAAACAGTGTGAAAGTCAAGATGCTCATAATAGCAAAAAAGACAATGACATCAAAATAAAAGACAGGTTAACAGAGAGAGGGAGAGGGGATATGATGGAGAATGGAATTGTGAAGGGAAAGTGGGGAGGGGTTATCATGGTTTATTGTCTATAAGTATAGAAATTGTCAATAAAAAAGAACAACAACAACAAAAAAAAAAAAAGTCAGGCAAGGTGGTGAACGCCTTTAATCCCAGCACTCGGATGCAGAGGTAGGAGAATCGCCATGAGCTTGAGGCCACCCTGAGACTCCATAGTGAATTCCAGGTCAGCCTGGTCTAGCGTGAGACCCTACCTCAAACAAACAAACAAACAAACAAACAAACAAACAAACAAACAAACAAACGTGAACTTTCTTTGACATTTTGATTCGCTTTTGCATTGTCCCTCCCTCCTACATTGACTTTCATCTTAAGCATCAGGGTTTCAACGCCCCTCCACCTCCCCCAAGGCCAGAACGAGCAAGAAAACTATACTTGAAAGGTATTATGTACATATTCTCCAGCCTGTTAAGGAGATACATGGGGGACAGACATAGCTTCTGTCTCTACTTCAAAGTCAGTCAGGAAAAAAGTTATGTATTGCTTATAAAAAATTGTAGAGACTCCCTAAAAAATTGTAGAGATTACACGTTCAACAACTTCTGGGACAAGAGATTATAGCTTGAGATATCAAGAAGCCATCTAAAGTCTAGACACATTGAGGTTTGTGTCTTTGGGAAATTATGAGACCCACAAATGGCCACACATATAGGGGATTTTGGAAAGTCATACTGAGCCAAAGGGGATCTTAGTCACCCAGGGCTTGACTTCAGTGTTGAGGGACAGCCTCAGAGCAGAGCCAAGACACAAACCTAGTGGAAGCCCTGGCATTAAGGAGAAATCAGCCAAAATGTCTGTGGAACATGGATTGAAGAGCAGGAGCCCTCAGTGATCACACATGACAAAGATTAGACTTTGCAAAACTCGTTTGGAAACATCTCAAAAAGTCATGGACCACCACAACCTTCAACACTGAACAAGAAAGAGAATAAAGGGGTGGAGGACTGGACAAGATGGCTTAACGGTTAAGGCATTTACCTTCAAAGCCAAAGGACTCAGGATCGATTCCCCAGGACCCACATAAGCTAGGTGCACAAGATGGTGCATGTATCAGGAGTTAGTTTGCAGTGGCTGGAGGCCCTGGCATGCCTCTTCTTTCTACCCACTTCTTTCTCTCTCTCAAATAAATAAAAATTAAAAAATAAAGGGGCTGGGGTGCTGGCTCAGTGGTTAAGGTGCTTGCCTGCAAAGCCTAACGACCTGGGATTGATTCCCCAGTAGCCAAGTAAATGCAGATACATAAAGTGGTGCATGCATCTGGAGTTTGTTTACTGTTGCTGGAGGTCCTGGCACTTTCTTTTTCTCTCTCTCCTTGCAAATAAATAAGTAATAAATAAATAATATTTTACAAAAGAAATAAGGTAACACGGTCAATTTGGAAGAGCAGAAACGAGCAAAAATCATCCTTAATGAAGTTCAAATGGCAGCAGTACCAGACAAGACTCTCAAGCAACTGCCTTAAACATGTCCAAAGAGTTGAAAGATCACCCCAAGAGCAAACAGAAATTATAACATGTGCAAAGTGAGAAACTTAGCAAAGACATAGGAACCCCGAAAAAAAAAGAAAAGAACCAATCAGAAATCCTACAGCTGCGAAATAAAATGAATGAAAAAGGTAAGAGATCGCTCAAAGGCAGAAGTGAGCAGGCAGGAGCTAGACGGAGTGGATGTGAAACTAGGGCACTTGTCATAATCAAGTCTGAGGAGCAGAGAGAAATAAAGATGGGAGAAAGGTGAGTAGATCCTAAGGGGCTTGTGGAACCCCATTGTGTGGAGGTCCATATATGCATGCTGAGAGTCCTGGGGGAGAAGAGGAGACACAAAAACAAAAACATTATTCAAAGGAAGCATGACTAACACCTCCAAAATTTGATGAAAGACATGAATCTGCAAATCTAAGAAGTTTAACAAACTCTAGGATAAACCCAAAAGATCACATTGACACACATTCTAATCAAACTGTGGGAGGTACAAACAAGGAAAGAATCTTGACAACAAGAGAAATGACTTGTCATATTCAAGGACTCCTTGGTAAGGTTCACAGCAGATTTACCATCAGGAGCCAGGAAGGCAGGGGATATTATATTTAACATGCTGAGAAAGCTGAGCTTGATGATATGAGCCTGTAGTCCCAGTTACACGAAAGGCTGGAGGATTGCAAGTTCAAAGCCTGCCTGGGTTACAGAGTAAGTTCAAGACCAGCCTGTGTTATTTAGTGAGACCCTGTGTCAAATGAAAACAACTTTATATGGGCTAAAGATATAATTTAGTGGTAGAACATTTGCCTAATGTATATAAGACCCTAGATTCAATTTCCAGTTGTGCAAAATGATGAGAGAGAGACAGAGAATGTGCATGTGTTAGAAAGCCAGTCAAGAGCAAGCAAACAAACAAACAAAATCTACATCCAAGAATTCTATATCTTTTTATTTTATTTTATTTTATTTTATTTTATTTTATTTTATTTTATTTTATTTTATTTTATTTTATTTTATTTTATTTTATTTTAGAGAGAGACACAGAGAGAGAGACAGAGAGGGAGAGGGAGACAGAGATGGGCCCGCCAGCAGTCTCTCAGCTGCTGTGAATGAAATCCAGATGCGTGCGCCCCCTTGTGGGCAAGTGTGGCATTGCACCCTTGCCTCACTTTGCATCTGGCTAAACATGGGACCTGGAGATTGGAACCGCTGGACATTGGAACCAGTGTTCTTAGGCTGAGCAGGCAGGCGCCTTAGCCACTAAGCCATCTCTCCAGCCCGAATTCTATATCTTATACAATTGTCCTTCAACAATTAGAAATCAAGACATTCTCAGATGAATAAAAGCTGAGGAGTCCATTGTCACCAGACTTATCTTACACAAAATGCTAAGGAAGCCTCTAGGCTGGAATGAAAGGGCACTAGATAGCAGCTCAAAGCTCTCTCCAGTACAACTAAATACATGGATGATACTGGGGGTGGAAAGGCCTAAGTGAGGTCAGGGGAAGAGATTGAATAATGGAAAGGTAGGGGTAGGGTTAATCAAAATCTAAGAGGGTGGGCTGGAAAGATGGCTTAGCGGTTAAGCACTTGCCTCTGCAGCCTAAGGATCACAGTTCGAGGCTTGATTCCCCAGGACCCACATAAGCCAGATGCACAAAGTGGTGCATGCATCTGAAGTTCGTTTGCAGTGGCTGGAGGCCCTGGCACACTCATTCTCTCTCTATCTATCTGCCTCTTTATCTCTCTGTCTATCACTCTCAAATAAATAAATAAATAAACAAACAAAATTTTTAAATATCTAAGAGGGTATGAATAAGTCATATGGAAACCTACTTTTTTGGACAATGGCACACTCAGAAGCCGTAGATGGTTACTAGAAAATTTTCAGTGCCAAGAATGGGATACCTTCCAGTCAGTTGTTGGCCAGGGAAGTTCCTGATACCCCCAAAACATTACTGAGGCTCTTGGTTTCCCACCAGAAATAGATGGTAAGACCCTATTGCTGAAGACTCCACATACTTGGGCTGCAAGGTCACTGAGAAATCCTTCTGGAGCTGAGCTGAAAACCTCCTCTGTGTAGACCAGCTGACAGAAAGCTGGAAAAAGCTGCATGCAGTTCAAGGGGAGAGATAGAACCAGTGGACATTGCAAGCCTTAAATTTGGTCAGTCAGGCCAAATGAGCCAATGGGTACAATAATGGCATGTCTGTTATGGGTGAAATCAACCACTCTCTAATTTGACTGGAGGCCCGCTCCATGGGAGAGAATACATGCTGGTACTGAAAACCTATGATAGGAGAAGTCATGAGCCCTAGGGGTGTGATATCTGCTGGTATCTGGCTAAATGTATATATTATGTTAACCAAACTGTCAATAAACACTTCTCTTAATGTTCATACTCATATATTAATGCTACTCTCACTTTTGGTTAGAGAAGCTTCTCTTTTCAGATGGCGGTGACCTTGGGATGACTCAGAAGCCACCATGGTGCTGAGAAGAAGTGACAGAGGAGTGCTCAGCACTGAAACATCTCTATCATATCTTCTAAGGTTCAGGGTCCATTGCGAAAGAGGGGGCAGAAAGAATGTAAGAGCCAAAGGATGGGTAGGACTCCTTACAATGCACTCTTCCACACAGAAAATGGCCTGGATATCCATGAACTCACAGTACCTGACACTACCTACACAAGACCACCATAATCAGAGGAAAAGATGATGACATCGAAATAAAAGACTGATTGAGAGGGGAAGAGGATATGATAGAGCATGGAGTTGCAAAGGAGAAAGTGGGGGAGGAGGGAATTACCATGTGTTATTGTCTATAATTATGGAAGTTATCAATAAAATAAATAAATAAAAATAAAAAATACATGGGTGATACAAAAGCTGGTGGTGTTATAATTTTAGTTCATAATTCCACTTTATTTTCTATAAACTTTAAAAGACAAATGCATAAAATGAATTAGAAATCTATGTTATTGGATACACAACATTGTAAAAATATAATCATCTCACCAATAGCACAAAGGGAGATGACAGATAGAGTTTTATGTCATTGAAGTCAAGTTGGTATTAAATGTAACTACAAAGAAAGAATCTATAGAAGACACGTGAAAAGAAATGGGAAGGGAATCAAAACTACATGTAAAAAATTCAGCTCAATACAAAAGAAGTATGCTTCAAAAGGAATGGGGAGCAGAGAAACTAGAAAACATGGCAAATGACAGGGAAAATTCCATCCTATTAAAAGATAAAATCAAAGAATATAGAAAGCAATAAGAGAAAAATGACTTGTCACATTCAAAGGATTTTTAGTAAGACCAGCCACAGATATGTCATCAGAAATCTGGGGTACTAGAAAGACATCTTTATTAGTAGTTGGATTTTAACAGGCAGAGATGGGAAGAATTTATTTATTTATTTTTTATTTTTTTTAATTTTTATAGAGAGACACAGAAAGAGACAGACAGAGAGGGAGAGGAAGACAGAGATGGGCGCGCCAGCAGTCTCTCAGCTGCTGTGAATGAAATTCAGATGCGTGCGCCCCCTTGTGGTCAAGTGCAGCATTGCGCCCTTGCGTCACTTTGCATCTGGCTAAACGTGGGACCTGGAGATTGGAACCAGCGTTCTTAGGCTTAGGAGGCAGGTGCCTTAACTGCTAAGCCATCTCTCCAGCCCAAGAAGTGATTTTTTTAAAACTCTGTAATCGAACCAACATAAAAGAAGAAATAAAGGAAGTCTACAGGAGACTCCCTTTAGGACCAAAGATACACATAGGTTGCAAGTGGAACATGGCTGACATACTTCATAAGTAATAAGCAAAAGAGATCTGAGGTGGTTGTACAATCATACAAAACAATTTACACAAAGAAAGTTTACAAAAGGCAAAGAGTGATATCATGTGTTGACGAGAGTCAATTTAACAGATGATAGGACAACTATGAACATTAATGCACTAAACAACAGAGCTCAAACATGTATGAAGTAAATATCGACAGAATTAAGGGAGAGATGGGCAATTCTATAATGCTAGCAGGAGACTTCAATATTACACTTTTCTTAGTAGAGTAATGAGAGAGAGATTAGGAAGGACTTGAATAAGACTACAAGCCAGAAGCCGGGAGTGGTGGCGCACGCCTTTAATCCCAGCACTCGGGAGGCAGAGGTAGGAGGATCGCCGAGAGTTCGAGGCCACCCTGAGACTACATAGTTAATTCCAGGTCAGCCTGGACCAGAGTAAGACCCTACCTCGAAAAAACCAAAAAAAAAAAAAAAAAAAAAAGACTACAAGCCAGGCAGACCTAATGTTCATCCATAGGATTTCCTGGATGTAATTTTTGATAAGACTCAAAAGACTCATACATTTTAAACACAGTGTTTTCCACCCATAAAGGAGTGAAATTAGAAATTAATAATAGAAGGAAACCTTCACAAACACATGGAAATTAAATACCGCCCTCTTCCATACCCAGCACAACCACATCTAAAGCTCGATGAAAACAAAAACACAACATGCCAAAACTTAGGAAATGAAGCCAAGGCAAGAATAAGAAAGAGAGCCATGGTTGAGAATATCTACACGAGAGGAGAAGAACTGTCTCACGTGAATAACCTAACTGTGGATCTGAACTGGAGAAAGACAACTGAGCCTCAAGCTGGCAAAAGGGAAGTGGTAGAACACGTTAGAGCAGTGACAACTAGATCAGAGGATGGAAGATTCTTGTAGAAAATCCAAGGGAACCAAAAGGTTGTTCTTTGAAAAGATCAAATAAGTTGACAAATCTCTGACTAGAATGTTTAGGAAAATGGAGGAATATCCCAACTACTAAATTTAGAAATTAAAAGACTTTCCTAGCCGGGCGTGGTGGCACACGCCTTTAATCCCAGCACTCGGGAGGCAGAGGTAGGAGAATCTCCGAGAGTTCAAGGCCACCCTGAGACTACGTAGTTAATTCCAGGACAGCCTGGACCAGAGTGAGACCCTACCTCGCAAAACCAAAAAAAAAAAAAAAGACTTTCCTATTGACTTCACAGAAATAAGAATTGTAGAAAAAGCTCTTTCCCTGCCGCCACTGGGTCGCGCGGAGGCGGAGGCTCGGGTGCTTTCAACATTCCGCTTCACCCGTAACCCGCCGCCATGGCCGAGGAAGGCATTGCTGCTGGAGGTGTAATGGACGTGAACACTGCTCTGCAAGTGGTGCTGAAGAGCGCCCTCATCCACCATGGCCCAGCACGTGGAATTCGTGAAGCTGCCAAAGCCTTAGACAAGCTCCCAGCCCGTCTGTGTGTGCTTGCATCCAATTGTGATGAGCCAATGTATGTCAAGGTGGTTGGAGGCCCTTTGTGCTGAGCACCAAATCAACCTAATTAAGGTTGATGACAACAAGAAATTAAAAATTGACCGGAGGGGAAACCCGGTGGTTGGCCAGCTCTGGCAAAATCTGACCAAGGATGTCATCGGTACTTCAAGTGCAAACCTCATTTTCTTCAAAAAAAAAAAAAAAGTGGTTGGCCAGTGTGGTGGCAAATGCTGCACTGGGAGGCAGAGGTAGGAGGATTGAGTTAACCCTGAGAATACAGAGTGAATTCCAGGTCATCCTGGGCCAGGAAAACTCTCAGGAAAGAACTATAAACAAGTTTATGCAATGTCAACCAAGAAACAGACAAATTCAAAACACAAGCAAACAAACAAATGTAAGATGTGTAACTATTATAGATATGTCAGTCAAAACCTTCTCAAGAGAGCAAGGGCCTGGTAGTTTTACTGGTATATTTTTGACATCATGTATTTCAGGAGGAATTAATATCAGTTCCTCTCTTCCAAAATATTGAATAAGAACACTTCCTGAGTCATTCTATACAAGAGTCATTTGACATGTAAATCAGACAAAGACACTTTTGTGCATAGTGTGTGTGTGTGTGTGTGTGTGTGTGTGTGTGTGTGGTGTGTGGAGTGTATGTGTATGCACATGTATGTGTTAATGCGGTGCCCTGTGAACTTACATGCAGGGGCTGAAGGAGAATATGGGTGCCTCCTCCACCACTCATCTGCCTGTTTTTTTTCTTGCAATGGTCTCTTTTTTAAAAAAATTATTTTTGACACAGAGAGGGAGAGAGAGACAGATACAATGAGCATACCAGGGCCTCTAGCCACTGCAAATGAATTCCAGACACATGAGCCACTTTGTGCAGCTGGCTTATGTGGGTCCTGAGGAATTGAGCCTGAGTCCTTAGGCTTTGCAGGCAAGCGCCTTAACCACTAAGCCATCTCTCCAGCCCTTGTGATAGTCTCTTAATGATTTTGGAGCTTGCCATTTGTAAGCTCCAGCAGTTCTCCTGTCCCAAATGCCCGTATGACTGGGGTTACAGGCATGCATGGCCATCCCAGCTGTTGTGCAAATCTAAACTTAGATGGTCTCAGGCCCTCTTAGGCTCTCATGTTTGCACAGGAAACACACTTAACCACTAAACCATCTCTGCAGCCTCCCCAGGTCCCACGCTTAGCCAGATGCAAAGTGACACAAGGGCGCAATGCCGACTTGACCACAAGGGGCGCACATCTGGAGTTCGCTCACAGCAGCTGAGAGACTGCTGGCGCGCCCATCTCTATCTGTCTCCTCATCTCTCCAAAAAAAAAAAAAAAAATTCCACATTAACCTGACACTCAGGGTGAAACCCTAGAAGCTTTTACTCCAGGGTTAGGAACAAAGCCATGAAGCACATTTAACCACTTTTGTCTAATGTTGTGTTTAAAGTTCTGGCCAGAACAAAAAGGCAAGAAATAGAATTAAAAGTCACTCAAATTGGAAGAGAAGAAGCAAGCTGGGTGTGGTGGTGCATGCCTTTAATCCCAGTACTCAGAAGGCAGAGGTAGGAGAATCACTATGAGTTCGAGGCCACCCTGACACTACAGAGTGCATTCCAGGTCAGCCTGAGCTAGAGTGAGAACCTACCTCAAAAAACCAAAAAAAAAAAAAAAAAAAAAAAAAAAAAAAGAAGAAGAAAAAGAAAGAAAAGAAGTAAAATTACTCTGTTCATAGGTAATAACATGACTTTATATAGAGAACATCTTTAAAATCCCACCAAAGAACTGTTCAAGTTAATAAAAACATTCAGCAAGTTGATAAACAGCATCTAGGAAAAGGAGCTTTTACATAACAGCAAAAAGAATAAAATATTTAGGAATGAATTTAATCAATGAGGCAAAAGGTCTGAATCCTGAGAACTGTAAAATATTAGCCTGGTGTGGTGGGGCACACCTTTAATCCCAGGACTTGGGAGGCAGAGGTAGGAGGATTGCCAGGAGTTGGAGGCCACCCTGAGAATACAGAGTGAATTCCAGTGAGACCCTACCTCGAAAAACCAAGTACACACACACACACACACACACACACACACACACACACACATATAATTTAAAGACATGAAGTGAGGAGTTGTGGAGTTCAATTGACAAAGCGTTTGCCTTGCAAGCATGAGGACCTAAGTTTGATAGCCAGAACCCACATAAAAACGTTGATCATGGAGGCTCAGGAGGATCTTGGCGGCTCACTAGCCTAACCTAATTAGTAAGTTTCAAGCCGAGAGACCCTGTATTAAAGGAAGTGGATGGCTTTCCTGAGAATGACATCTAAGGTTATCTTCTGGCCTTCATATACAAGCAGCACACACACACACACACACACACACAAAGACATAAATTGGGGGCGGCTGGAGAGATGGCCTAGCGGTTAAGGTGTTTGCCTGCAAAGCCAAAGGATCCCTGTTCAACTCTCTAGGACCCACATAAGCTAGATGCACAAGGTAGAGCATCTGTTTAGAGTTTGTTTGCAGTGGCTAGAGGCCCTGGCACGCCCATTCTCTCCCCCTCTCTTTCTCTCTCTTTCTGCCTCTTTCTCTCTCTCAAATAAATAAATTATATATGACATGAATTGTGACTGCATCCTGGGTTTGTGTATTTCCAGACTTAATATCGGTATAATCATATTACCCAAGGAATCTACAGATTCCACAGGACACCAATTACAGTTGCAATGTGTAGTCTTAACCAGTAGTGGACCCTGCAGGTTTTACAGCTGGCCAGCCAGATATGTGTCAACTGGTGTAACGGCGGCATGTCTGTTATGGGGGAGAACAACTGCTCTCTGATTGGATCTGAGGCTCACTCCATGGGAGACAATCCATGCCTGGTCTTGAAAACCTAGTCAACAGCCTATGGCTGGGGTGGTCATATGCCCCAAGGGGAAGCTCCTCCTGCTGTTTGGCTAAGTGGATATATCATGACCACAAAATTGCCCTTTAAATATTTACATTTATGACCAAAATATTAATGCTATTCTCACTTTTTGTTAAAGAAGTTTCTCTTTTCACATGGTGGTCAGCACTGAGGTGACTCAAAATGCATCAAAGTGCTGAGAAGAAGTGAAATACGAGTGTTCATCACTAAGTGAGGCATCTTTACACACCCTCCAAGGCTCAGGGATCCTTGGGGGAGAGAAAGTGGCAGAAAGAATGTTAGAGCCAAAGGAAGGGAGGAGTGCTTTAGAATGCTGTCTTCCAGGCACAAAGTGGCTGGTACATTCATGATCTCATAGTGACTGTCACTACCTACACAAGACCTGCATAATATGAGGGCAAAAAGAAATGATAACATCAAAATAGAAGAGGAACTAGCTGGGCGTGGTGGCGCACACCTTTAATCCCAGCACTTGGAGGCAGAGGTAGGAGGATCCCAGTGTGTTCGAGGCCACCCTGAGACTACATAGTTAATTCCAGGTCAGCTTGGGCCAGAGTGAGACCCTACCTTGAAAAACAAAAACAAAAAAAAAAAAACAGTAGAAGAGGAACTAGTTGGAAGCTGGGTGTGGTGGTTCATGCCTTAATTCCAGCATTCAGCAGCAGAGGTAGGAGGATCACCGTGAGTTCGAGGCCACCCTGAGACTACATAGTGAATTCCAGGTTAGTCTGGACTATAGTGAAACCCTCCCTTGAAAAACCAAGAAAAAAAAAAAAAAAAAAAAGTCTTGGCTGCACATGGTGGAGCACACCTTTAATCCCAGCATTTAGGAGGCAGAGGTAAGAGGATTGCCGTGAGTTTGAGGTTTTCTTGAGACTACATAGTGAATTCCAGGTCAGCCTGGGCTAAAGTGAAATCCTACCTTGAAAAAAAAAAAAAAAAAGAAGTCCTGGATTATTGGATATGATAGGAAAAGCAACAGAAGAAAATAGGAACACCAAAATAAAACCTTTCTTTTCTTCTTTCTTTTTTCTTTTTCTTTTTCTTTCTTTCTTTCTTTCTTTTTTTTTTTTTTTTTTTTTTTTTTGCCTAGTGATAGAGTCTCATGTAGCCCAAGCTGGACTCAAACTCCCTATGAAGCCAAGGATGACCTTGAACTTCTGATGCTCCTGCCTTGATCCCCCCAAGTGCAACCATGCCTGGTTTAGGTGGTGCTGGGGATGGAACTCAGGGCTTCAAATACGCTAGGCAAACACTCTACTAACTGAGCTACAGCCCAGCCCAACCTAAGTATAGACTATGAGAAAATATCAATCACATAGTTGAGGGGTTAGTATCGCCAAGGTAAAGCATTGACCAACTAAACCCAACAACCACAGAGAGTTGACAGTGGAAACGAGAAACAAACTCAGCAACAGGCAAAGGACACAAACTGACCTTTTTTCAAAGAAGGAAGGCAAAAAGCCAACGAATGCATGAAGATATTGTCAATGTCCTGATGGAGAGAGAACCTGAACCACAATAAGAAACCAGCCCAGGGCTGGAGAGATGGCTTAGCAGTTAAAGCTCTTGCTTGTGAAACCTAAGGACCCAGATTTAATTCCCCAGGACCCACATAAGCCAGATGCACAAGGTGGCATGTGCGTCTGGAGTTCATTTGCAGTGGCTGGAGATCCTGGCACACAATCCTCTCTATCTGCCTCTTTTTCTCTCATAAATAAATAAATCAAGCCGGGCGTGGTGGCACACACCTTTAATCCCAGCACTCGGGAGGCAGAGGTAGGATGATTGCCATGAGTTCAAGGCCACCCTGAGACTACATAGTAAATTCCAGGTCAGCCTGAGCCAGAATGACACCCTACCTCAAAGAAACAAAAAAATAAAAAATAATTAAAAAAATAAATCAATAAAATATTTTAAAAAAATAAACCAGCCCATACTGAACTTGATGGCTATTATCAGCCAAATGGAAAAGCTAGGGTCAGTGAAGATACAAAAACTGGAGTCTTGTGAATGGCTGGTGGGAGTAGAACATGGTGCCGTGGCTGTGGAGAATAGCACTGGAGGTCTCTCAAGGAAGTCAACACAAAGGGACCATATTCAAAAACATGGCCCAGTCCACTTGTGAATTGCTGGTGATTCAGGTCAGTCCTACCTCAAAGAAACATGGTGCCGTGGCTGTCAGTGAGAATGGAGTCACTGGTGGGAGGTCCATCTCAGGTCTCTCAAGAACACAAAGGGACCATGCCATTCAAAATCCCCACATGGCCCAGCAACTCCACTCTTGGACACTCATTCAAAGAATTGCAAGTGGTGATTCAGATACTTATACGTCAGAGTCCTCGCAACAGCCTAGAGGCAGAGCAGACCAAGTGTGTCCATCTAGAGATGAATGAATAAGCAGGTGTGGTCGAGTCATATAACACTATTATTACTCAGCCTTAAAAAGGGGACGGATTCTGACACATATCCCGGGCTTGAGGCCACCATGCTCAGCGAAGCAAGCCAATCACGGCAGGGCACAGAATGGGTGTTTTCACCCTTATGTGGCCTCTAGCATGGTCAGAAGATGAAAGGAAGGGGTTCTTGGGGGGAAGTGACACGAGGAGGCAGTGGTTCATGGGAACAGAGTTTCAGAGTGGAAAGATGGAAAGTTCTGGAGGTGGGTGGTGGGAATGGCTGCACGTCACTATGGGTGTGCTTCATGCTGCTGAGCTGTGTACTTAGACGTGGAGAACATGGGAAACATTATGTTAAAAATCCAATTTTACCACAATTAAAACCAAACATTCGGGGCTGGAGAGATTGCTCAGTGGTTAAGGCACTTCCCTGTGAAGTCTAAGGATCCAGGTTCTATTCCCCAGTCCCCATGTAAGTCAAATGCACATGGTGGTGCATGTGCCTGGAGATCGTTTGCAGTGGCTAGTAGCCCTGATGTGCCCATTCTCTCTCTCCCTCATAAGTAAATAAATACATAAATATATAAATAAATAAATAACTTTTGGGCTGGAGAGATGGCTTAGTGGTTAAGGCTCATGCCTGTGAAGCCTAAGGACCCAGGTTTGATTTTCCAGGTCCCACGAAAGCCAGATGAACATGGTAGTGCATGCGTCTAGAGTTCATTTGAAGTGGCTAGAGGCCCTGGTATGCCCATTCTCACTCTCCTCTCTCTCTCTCTCTCTCTCTCTATCTCTTTCCCTGTCTTCATCTCAAATAAACAAATGAAAATAAAATTTAAAAATGTTTAAAAATAAATAAATACTGGTTAGAGAAGCTTCTCTTTTCAGATGGCAATGACCACTGGGATGACCCAAAAGGCAACATAGTGCTGAGAAGAAGGGATAGAGGAGGAGTGTCCAGCACTGAAACACCTCTGTCACACCCTCCAAGGCTCAGGGCCCATTGCGGAAGAGGGGGCGGATAGAATGGAAGAGCCAAAGGAAGGGTACGACTCCTTACAATGCAACTGCCCAGACAGAAATTGGCCTTGATATCCATGACCTTGCAGTGCCTAGCAATACCTTTGCAAGACCCTCATAATAGAAGAAAAAGATGATGACATCAAATTAAAAGAGAGACTAATGGAGAGAGGGAGGGGATATGATGGAGATTGGAGTTCTAAAGTGGAATGGGGGAGGGGAGGGAAATATATGTTTTTTGTATGTAAGTATAGAAGGTGTCAATAAAAAGATAAATAAAATTAAATAAAAAAAAAAAAAATAAAAACAAAAATAAATAAATAACTTAAAAAGCACAAACATCCTAGAGCTCTCCTGCTTTAAATGCCCCAGTCCATGTCTCTCCTTCCCTCAGCTCGAAGTGAACCTGAACTCCCCCTTCACCTAACTTACTCATTCTTTTTGTTTCCCTCACCCTGTGTCCTAGCCCCAGCCACACCAGGAGCTTTGGGTGCTTTCTGGGCCCTGCTCATCCCTGCCCCAGGGCCTTTGCACTGCTGCTCCATCTCAGGTGTCACCATTCTTGATTAACAGAAGGTTTCCTATCACCACACTGCAGGACCACTCACCACTCTTGGCTCCTAGGAAGCTGTATGGCCACCCCAAAGGGTTGTGTTGTTATAAGCTTTGAAGGGCAGAAAAACCTCATTCCCCTGGATCTTCTCACATACCCTGCCAGGGGTGACATCAGCACACAGCTGGGCTTATCAGCTAGTGAGAGGGGACAGAGGGATGATGGGAGGGACAAACAGGCCAAGAGTGGTCTGTGTAAATTCCTCGTGGTGGTTAGGGCTGCCTAGACAACAGGATGCACGCTCCTGTGGCTGGGTGAAGGGTTCAGGAGTGGGTTCAGCCCTTCTGACATAAGGGCAGTTCAGGGGACCAGGATGTCAGGGTCAGTGTGACCTGCCAACTGCAACAGCTTTGCCAGCCCCACCCTGCAATGCCTATGGATAACAAGCTGGAGTCTGGGAGCCATTACAACCCGCTATGACCTCCACCTCTGGTTGTTTTAACACAGGTAAGACCTGGGTCTTGGGGGGTGATCTTGCAGGAAAACCTCCCTAAGTGTGCTAGGGGAGGGGCCTGGCTGTCCAATAGCCTCAGGAGCTCCCACTTCTGGGAGGGTGAGCAACAATGGGCTCTGGGTAGCCATGGGGAATCTTTGTCCCTAGAGTCCATGTCTACCCTGGGCTGTGTGTGTGTGTGTGTGTGTGACTCAGATCATTCCACTCTGTCCTGGCTGGCCTTCGACTCAGAGACCAGAAAGAGGGACAGGAATCTGCCCGCTAAGCCAGGCTCTGCCGTCAAAGCCACAGGTTCCTGGCATAGCAGGAGGCAAGAACCACCCCCCTGACCCCCCCGCCATACACACACCACACACACACTCTGCACCCAGGAGGTGGCTGGCCAGCTCCCCTCCCAGCAGGAACAGCCGCGTACTGTCCCTCTCCTCCCTGTCCATGGCTTTCCAGCTCCTTCAACTGTGAAGAGGTAAACTCCCGCAGGCTGAGCAAACAGACCAGTGGCCACTGCATCCGGGATGTCTCAATAACTGCGACCCCGATGGGCCGTGAGGCCACCCTGCCTATCTCCAGGAAGGCGTTCACCACCAGAATGAGGGCAAGATCCGGGGGCATAGAGGGGAGGCTGCAGCTGTCCCCATGCATCACATCTGAGCATCTACTAAAAGCCTGTTGTGTACTGGCTGTGGGCACAGGCATCTGCCGTGCAGGGCTTTTCTGGGTAAGGGTGAGGAGGAGTGGGCATTCATGCCCTGAGCTGTGGGTGGTTGAGGACTGTTGGGCCACCCAGCAGGGAGAGAGTGCAGGTGAGGAACCCACCAGGTGGAGGGCACATGCCCACCCTAACATGAAGGTCTAAGTGCCACAGTGCTATTAAGCACCAGGTGTTTGTCCAAGCTGAAAGCAAGCAAGGTGACCAAAAAAGAGTGGGCTATGGTGAAGGCCGAGGACAGCCACAGCTAGTGACAATGACCACCCTGGCAGGAGATGCAGTCCACTTTCCCAGGTCCCCCAGCAGCACCAGTTGGCAGTGGAGCTGGATATAAAAGGGAATGCTGCAGACATAAAGACCCTGGCCCTGGGAATGACAGGATGGTGGGGAGCTGGAGGCAGCTGAGCAGTGACCACCCCCCGCCGGGCAGCATGCAGAGCAGAGTCTGATCCCATGCTAATACCAGACGCAGCCCCAGAAACCAGACCCCTCTCCCAGGAAATTCTGGTACTAAAGGAACAGCAGACAAAGGTACAAGGCAGGTCCCAGTCTGGCCACTAGCTTGAGGCACCCAAGGGCAGCTGGGGAACCATTTGTCCTGTGGTGGGGGGGCTGTCAGCAAAATGCACCAAATGCCTCTTGCAATTGTGATCGACATATAAAGCACATGGGATACAACACTTCCCATCTTTTTTTTTTTTTTTTTTTTTTTTTGGTTTTGTGAGGTAGAGTCTCACTCTGGTCCAGGCTGACCTGGAATTAACTATGTAGTCTCAGGGTGGCCTCGAACTCTCGGCGATCCTCCTACCTCTGCCTCCCGAGTGCTGGGATTAAAGGCGTGCGCCACCACGCCCGGCAACTTCCCATCTTTTTAAAAAGTATTTTATCTACTTATTAGAGAGAGAGAGAGAGGGAAGGAGAGAATGGGCACGCCAGGGCCTCAAGCCATTGCAAACGAACTCCAGACACATGAACCAACATGTGCACCTGGCATTACGTGGGTACTGGGGAATTGACCCTGGGTCCTTAGGCTTCACAGGCACTTGCCTTAACCGCTAAGCCATCTCTCCAGCCCAACACTTCCCATCTTGCTCTTGGCTACAGCACAGGCCAGTGGCATGAAACATGCTCACAGTGAGGTGTCACCACCATTCCCTTCTATATGCTTCCATTTTTCCTGAAACTGTTTCCATTAAACCCTGATTCTTTCAGCCTCTCTTCAGCCCCTCACTCTCCACCCTATTTTATATATCTGCAGATTTGATGGCCTTGGGGAACCTCTTGGAAGTGGGATTCTGAAAGAATCACCCATTCGAGCCTGGCTGGATAAGTGAACTTAGTATAATGTTCTCAAGGTTCATCCATGCTGTAGTGTACATTAGAATGTCTTTTTTTTGCTTTTCTTTTTCTTTTTTTTTAAACTTTTTAAATTTTTTTTTATTTTTTAATTATTTTTTGGGAGGGAGAGAGAGAGAGAGAGAGAGAGAGAGAGAGAGAGAGAGAGAGGAAGACAGAGATGGGTGCACCAGCAGTGTCTCAGCTGCTGTGAACGAAATCCAGATGTGTGCGCCCCCTTGTGGTCAAGTGTGGCATTGCGCCCTTGCGTCAGTGCATCTGGCTAAGCGTGGGACCTGGAGATTGGAACTGTTGGAACCAGTGTTCTTAGGCTTAGGAGGCAGGCACCTTACGGCTAAGCCATCTCTCCAGCCCGCTTTTCTTTTTTTTTTTTTTTTTTTGAGGTAGGGTCTCACTCTAGCCCAGGCTGACCTGATACTCACTCTGCAGTCCCAAGCAGTCCAGCTAGAATGACCTTCATTTAAAAAAAAATATTATTTTATTAATTTATTTATTTATTTATTTGAGAGAGGGAAAGAGAGAGAGAGAGAGAGAGAGAGAGAGAGAGAGAGAGAGAGAGAGAATGGGCATGCCAGGGCTTCCAGCTGCTGCAAACAAACTCCAGATGCATGCACCACCTTGTGCATCTGGCTTGCATGGGTACCAGAGAATTGAACCAAGGTCCTTAGGCTTTGCAGGCAAGCACCTTAATTGCTAAGCCATCTTTCCAGTCCCTAGAATGTCCTTCTTAATGTCTGTGTATTATTCCACTGTAGGGATGGGCTATGGCTCTTCCACCCATTTGTCCGGTGCTTGACGCCTGGGTTCCTTCTGTTTTAGTGACTGCAGATGGTGACGCTTAGCATGGGAATGACTCTCTGAGTTTTCTGTCTCCATACTTACCAGACATTTATCTAAGAGTGAAACTTCTGGGCCATATGGGAAGTGTAATTTTAACTTTTTGAGGAAGTGCCAGTCTGTTCCAGAGCCAGCAGCACCCCATTTGACACCACTCACAGCACAAGGTCCCCGCCTCCCCACATCCTCGCCAGCACTTGCTGTGCGCTGATGTTTGATGACGGCCAGTCCCTTCGTTACAAGACAGTTCAACACTGGTTTTCCCTTTCCTAGTATTCCATATCAAGAAACTTGTCTTCGGAAAGACAAGGCCGGGGAAAGTCAGGGCCGGGCTCCTGGGCCATACCTCTGTCACCCCTTACCTCGTCCACCACGGGGAGCCTCTTACACACAGTCAGTCTGTGTGTGTGTTGCTGGTGGCCTTGTGGCCTTAAAAGCAAGAATGGGAACATGTTAAAAGCAAGTCCAGGGCTGGAGAGATGGCTTAATGGTTAAGGTGTTTGACTGCAAAGCCAAAGGATCCCGGTTCAACTCTCTAGGACCCATGTAAGCCAGATGCACAAGGAGGTTCATGCATTTGGAGTTCCGTTTGCAGTGGCTGGAGGCTCTGGCGTGCCCATTCTCTCTCTCTCTGTCTCTCTCTGTCTGCCTCTTTCTCTCTCTCAAATAAATAAAAATATATATATATTTTAAAAAAGCAAGTCCAACAGGAATGAGGCGTTAAATCACATGCCTCCTACTCTATAGAGAAGCCTAGAAATGGTATTTGTGGGAAGTGTTTGCTGGCTGGGGAATGGCTCCCCATGTTTCTCTGAAAACTTGGTCAGCACACTTAGGGAGCTGGGCTCTACTTGGGTCAAGAGACTCTCAGCATCCCCACGGGTCTCCCCCATCACCACCACTGTGCAGCCCGAGGCAGTCTGGGGGCTCCTGGGAATGACTAGCTTCTCTGTCCTGCCTAGAGTTCCCAAGCTGGCCCTGGGAGAAAGTGGAAGCCAAGAGGGGAAGCCTCTGTCCTGCCTTGGCCAGTGCCAACCCTGGGCATCAGTTTCCCCTTGCTAAGCGAGAAACCTAGAGATATCCCTCTACAATCAGAAGCCCCACAGAGCAGGGACCCTGTGTGACACAGGCCACTTCCGAGCTTAGCAAGAACCCCCCCCCCAGGATCCCCACTTGCCAGCCCAAACCACGACCCTTGGAGGAGGAGGAAGAGGTCTAGTCGCACAGCCTTGCCCATTCTTGGGGGATCCAGCGCTGAGTGACTGGTCAGCACCCTGGGGCCAATGTCTCCCCCCCTCCAACCCCACTCCTCATGGGGCCACACTCTCAAGAGGAGCTGACATGGGTGGCTAGCTGAACACCCATCCAGCAGTTCCAGGGCTTCAAAGCTAAGGCAGCCAGCTCCACACCCCAGGCCAGGCCCTGCCAGCTCCCTCCCAGTTCTCAGAAGCTACAGGGGGTGGGGGTGGGGGGGCGTCTTGCGTCTGGTGGAACAAGCCGCAAGTCCTTCCTCCTCCTCAGCTTCTTTCCTGCTGTTACCCCTCCCCAAGAGCAAACACACGTGGCTGTATGGGGAGTGGACAGTGCCCTGCATGGCCTAGGAACCAGGCACTGGGCCAAGACCTTCTACTACATAAGCTCAGGCCCCCAGGGAGCTAATGCCTTGCCCAGTCCCTCCTGCCCACTCTCTACACTACCCCCAGAATGGGCTCTGGGAGCTGGAGCTGGGCTCTGGCCTGGGCTTTTGCAACACTGCTCATGGTGTGGTCAGCAGGTAAGGCTGAATTCCTCTGCCCTCTTGAAGCCATCTTTCCAGCAGGGCAGCCACCATCTGGGGGTTTCTTTTGCTGAGATGACAGGCAGATCCCACTGCCCCCTCCATATGTCTCCAACACCATGGCTCCAATGTCTGGGTTCCCAGCCTGTGTCCCATGCTCAGGCCGACAGAGTCAGGAGCCTGGCTTGAATGGGATTGTTGGGAAGAAGTTGGGTTTCCCATCCTCAGGTTGGGGCCCCTGGGGAAAGTCCTAGTAAGTTTTGGCCTTGGGAAGGGACAGGAGTGGGTGATGTGTGATGGCTGTCATGGATGGGGTCTTTTGGGGACTGAGAGACCTGTATCAGAGTAAGCAGGGACCTGTCCCCACAAGGACCCTTGCCCAAGACAGGTCCTTCGCTGTACTGCTAGAGTCACAGCCATCAGGCAAGTCCCTACAGGGGCTGGGACCTTTCTGGTATAATAGATCCTACCTCCAGGGATTGGGTCCGGAACTGGGGCAGATGGGTAAGGCACCTAGAGCAGCAGCCTGAACAGAGCGGCTGACTCTGCCACATGCTGGGCATCCTGGACCACATGGCTGTGTGGTCCTTTTTAGCTGAGCTGTTTTCTTTAACTATCTGCTCTCAAAAAAGCTAGCCAACTCCCCACAAGTGAGCAGGCAGGGCTGGGCCAGAGCCCTGGATACCATCGTGTTCCCAAACTGCTCCCTCCTGGCTTCGGGGTCTTGGGAGGGAGGAACCTCAGCTCTAGGCTCCCTAGCTGTGTGAAAGAAGACAGTGAAGGAGGGTGGTATCCTCGAGCCCCTTCTGTCGAAGCCAGGGATGCAAAAGAGGCCCTTCCTACTGCCAGGGTTGGAGGCTGGTTGCTCCTCTTGGCCGTGACCCACCACACCCTGGCTCTCCCTATGGCTGTGTTCCATTCACGGGAGGCTTGGGCTGGCTAAGCAAGGAGTCATTCCTCGTTGTCCACTGCCTTAGTTCGTGTGGGTCAGAATAAGCCTTGGGGGCGAGGGAGAGTGCTTTTGTGATAACGGTGCCTGGGGATGAGACGCTGCCCCGCCCCCCACAGAGAGCTTCAGGCCCTGCGTGGACCTGTTAGGCTTATGGGAGTATCATCACGAACAAGGTGTGGTGGGATGGCCATGGGCTGGTGTGTCTGGCTAAGTGATGGAGATCAAGAGCTCCCAGGCCGAGGAGGAGCAGCACCGAGCAAATGCACCTGGGAATGGGAAAGATGGATGCCATGTAATTATTCCATGAAGCTCACCTGCACAGCCTGCCAGCAGGTGCCTAAGGCCAGGTTGGGCCTCAGGCACCTGCAGGAGAGGCTGTGGGTGTGGGGTCAGAGGTGGGCAGAGGGAGCGGCTATGCCTCTGGGAAATACAGTCCAGTGGGGCCCTTGAGAGGAAAGATTAATGTCCAGGACTATCCCTGTGGTTTCCAGATGTCAGCAGGACACTGCTGGGAAAATCAAACAGGAAGCTGCCCATGGAACTGGAGTGAGTGGCCAGCCAGGTCTACACTCACGTTCTCAAAGTAGGAGACATGGCACCTTGCAAAAGGCTGGTTCTGCCTGAGCCATCAAGCCTTGGGGGCCTGTCCTGAGCAAGGTTTCTGTGGGGGCTGGTTGAAGAGGATGAAGCTGCCTCCTGGCTGGACCCTTAGCAGCCTGTCTGTGGAGGTGGCTTTACCTGTAGGCAGTGGACAGTCTAGGCCACCAGTAATGGCCATTTCTGTACCAAAAGCTAAACTCCTCATGCCATCCTGCCTTGACTCCTCTCATACATACTACCCTGCCCTGATTCAGGGATCCCAGCTGGGGTTGCATCTGGTTTTAGATTTCTGTTAAGTCGTGTCTGAAAACCTCCAGCTGGGTTCTCCTCAACAAAGCCACCCTTTGTCCTATGAGGGACTCGAGGGATGGGGCTGAACCCCCTCCCTGGGTGGCCATGGTTCTGGGACCAACACCATTTCCTTATTCCATTTGCTTCCTCGAGCCAGCGGGGGAGGGCAGGGGGAGGGGGAGAATCTGCCCTCATCACTGGCAAGACAGGTGCTGGCTTGCATGCACAGGCAGCAGGCCTGGCCTAGATGGTCTAGGGCTTTTGGGGACCCCTGGCTTCTGTGGCATTGAGTGATGGCGACAGTGTCAGTGCAGCTGACAGGGTTGCGGTCATCAGGTCCAGTCCTTTTCAGGTTCCAGAGCCTGTCTGTGTAGCTCACATTAAGCTACTAGGACCAGAGCAGTGGCCATGGCCTGTGTGGCTTCTTGCTGACTCATGTTCCCTTTTCTTGCAGAGAGCCAGGGCCAAGTGGAGCTGAGCTTTGAGAACACTGAACCCATCGTGGACCGTCAGAGGGTGGATGGTGGTACGGAGCCCAGGTTCTGGGTGGGAAGGAGCCTTCTGATGGGGGAGAGACAGTACTGAGTGGGTCAGAGACTCGAGTGGGACAGGCAGACATCTTGCACACAGCAATGTGTCCCACTGAGACACTCTCCTGGTCCCCTCTGCTTGGAGTCAGCACTGAGCACACACATGTGAGACATACAGCAGCCGTCTCCAGAGCAGGAGGAGTTCTCAGGCAGTCAGGAAGGATCCAGAAGGGTCCAGTAGTGAAACAGGAAAGCCCCACACACTAAAACCCAGCCTCTTAGTCCTGGGCTCCCTGATGTCCCCAGGGTGGACATTGGAGAGGGTGGGCGCCTGCCACATTGCCAGTGTGACCCTCTCTTCCCCTTGCAGCCTCCATATCCTCATCCGGTCAGCATGTCACCTTTATTCTACCGGTCACCGTCTTCCCCAGTATGAGCTGTAAGTGGATAGTATCCATTGCCAACCAGCCCACAGTGGGGGGCGGGTACCAGCCTAGCTGGGATCTCTGAGCAACTTTGAGCATGGTCTGGGGCTTTCCTCGGGGACAACTGCTGACCACTCTGGGGGTGTCCACCTGAAGTGGGTGGGAGAGGTAGGAGATAGATGACAGGCCTGGTTCTTGGGGTGACTCAGAGTAGCTGAGGGATCAGGGTAGGCAAGCAAGCTGGTTCACTCACAGCTGCAGGGAGCTGGCTTCCCTGCTCCAGGTATGAAGCCTTGGCCCCAGGTGACTTCCCCTTGGGTTACTGGGCATGGGGTCGTAGCATCCAGTGGTGGCCCCATGCCATGGCTCTCCACAGCCCTGAATGCAGCACACAATGGGCGGGTGTGCAGCACGTGGGGGGACTTCCACTACAAGACCTTCGACGGCAACGTCTTCCACTTCCCTGGTCTCTGCAACTACGTGTTCTCTGCGCACTGTGGCGCCGCCTATGAGGACTTCAACATCCAGCTGCGCCGCGGCCTTGTGGGGTCTAGGCCCACAGTCACCCACGTGGTCCTCAAGGCCCAAGGGCTGGTGCTGGAACTGTCGAACAGCTCCATCTTGGTGGATGGACAGAGGTGAGCTAGACTCTGGGGATGAGTACTCTCTTTCTGGACCCCAACCTGTCCCCACTCGGTGTTCTGGAGAGGGGGTCAGGGTCAGAGCAAGAGGGGAGGACACAGGCGCTCTGTTCATGCCTTGCCCAAAGAGGACCAGAACGTTTTTGCCTAGGGAGGAGCTGCCTTATAGCCGTGCTGGCCTCCTGATGGAACAGAGCAGCGGCTATGTGAAGGTCAGCATTCGGCTGGTCCTCACCTTCTTGTGGAACAGAGAAGACAATGTCTTGGTGAGAATGCCCCTTTACCCCACCCCCCCATAGATGCCAACGTCCCCTACAAATGTCCACAGGCCTCTCCAACCCAAATAACTCCCCCCAGTCACCCACAGACCCTCTCAACATCCCCTCATAGCCCCCAAAGCACCTCACAACCCCTACAGATGCCCATAGCCCCCAGTAACCCCTCCTGGCTCCCAATCCCCTCACAGCCCTCACAGCATCCCACCCTTGGGTTGCCACAGCCCCTGGTCTGTCATAGGCACTCCATGGGTTATTGTGGGAAGATCCTTGCCAGTCCCTGGGACAAACGAGGCAGGAACCTTCCAGGGAGGAACCTGACCTGGAACCAAGGCAATAGGCTCTGAGGTTAAAGCTGCCCTTGCCTTATCCCTAGCTGGAGCTTGACCCCAAGTATGCCAACCAGACCTGTGGGTTGTGTGGGGACTTCAATGGACTCCCGTTCATCAATGAGTTCTATGCCCACAGTGAGTGTCACCTGAATCCCTGGGCCTGAGGCAGTGTGCACATCCAAACAAGGGCTAGAGTGCAGGGAGGCTGGGAGGGGCTGAGTAGGGTAGGTGCCTGCAACAGGGCCAGAATGTGCATGGACACAAGTAGAGCCCCCTAGTGGCCACCTCAAAGGCCTCCCCCACCCCATGACAGAGTGCCCTCTTTCTCCCTGCCAGACACCAGGCTGACCGCTGTTCAGTTTGGAAACCTACAGAAGCTGGATGGTCCCACAGAGTGGTGCCAGGACCCTGTGCCCACCCCTGCCGACAACTGCACAGACAGGGTGAGCGCCTTCACCATGCTAGCCCCCAGGATGGCAGTAGGTCTGCCCCAGCTGGTGTAGGACAGTCTGGCTAATGGTTGAGGAACATCCTCAGGTGACCAGATAGAGAGAATTCTGCACCAGTGCAGTTGAGGAATGGCCTCCATATCTCAGGAGGCTGAGGGCTGGGTCTGAGGGAGGCAGGCTGGGCTTGCTCCCCTCAGTGGAGCAGGATGGAGCCTCACTCTCCGTGAGCAGTCTCACTTCATATACCAGGGTACATGTGCCCTGTGTGTGTAGAAGTTAGGGGTGTGTGTGTGTGTGTGTGTGTGTGTGTGTGTGTGTAGCACACGTGTGCCATGCCCACACCTGTGGGTCCTCGCCATACTCAGGGGTCATTGGCCATCGATGTCCCTGGCACAGGAGGAGTTGGGGGGAAGCAGGGTCCTGGAGCAGCGGGTGAGTGCAACGACAGGCAGTGAACACCCGGGAGGCAGTCTGATGGACAGCACGCTCTCGTTTATTCAACGTGGGAGTGGGTTTATAAACACTGGAGAAAGGTTGAGAAGGCGCATACAGATTATCAGGTGATTGGATACATATTTATGGGTTGCTGTCTAATTGGTTGAAAGGCAGAAGTACAAGGGAGATAATGGTGGGAAAGGCTTCAGAGTTGCGAGGGAGGAGCTGCAAGGGAGATGACAGAAGTGGCAGGAAAAGCTACGTGACTTCAGCTACATAAGGGTCTCTTGGGCACCTAGCCACAAGGTCAGGAACTGTGGGGGGTGGGCAAAGCCTGACTTATGGAATGGTCAGATGCTTTTGGTATCAAAAGCGGGGAGGACCTCGCCAGTTCTGCCCACTCTGAGCAATGACAGGGCACACTACAACCTTTCCTGAGGGCAGGGAGGGCCAGTCACCGTAGCCAGGGTGGGTTCCCAACAATAAGGCCAGCTGCAACCCCCACAGCCCAAGGTCCCCGGCCATGTCCAACAGCCCAGACCAGCTTCCTCACATCCCAGCCATTTTTAGCAATGCCCAACACACATCCACACACGGGGACCAGGGAGGACTCTGAGGCACTCCAGAGAAAGAAGTCCCTCCTATGAGCAGGGAGGATTCCAGGATCCCTCCAAACCAGAAGAACCCCTGAACCCTATCTAAACTGTGAAGTGAGCGAGAACGTTGACAAATCCTGAGTGTTGTGGCCCCACACTGGCCAGTCTGGGGGTTCTGGGGTAAGAAAATCCTCAACAGGCGGCACCGAGCTTGCAGAGCCATCTGAGGGTGAAGGATATCTCTGCCTCCCTCTCCTCTGAGCCACCAGCCAGAGCCACAGGCCAGCATGTCCAGGAGACCTGAGGTGGGGAAGCCCAGAGTCCTGGGTTATTTCCCCAGAGCAAAGCTCTGTGCCTGTCAATAGCGTGTTCCTGGTAGATGGGCCAAATAACATATGAGTGGGTTGGTGAGTATATGTATGTGTTACATAGATGTATGGATGGATAGATGGTCAATGGATGATGGATAGATGGAAAGAGTGGATGGATGAGGGATGGAGAGATGAGATGAGTGGATGGGTGGATATAGATGGATGGTGGGAGGTGGATGGATGGATGGTGGGTGGAGGATGGGTAGATGAATGTCTGTATGGGTAGATGGGATGGGAAGATAGGTGGATGATTAAATGGATAATGGATGGATGGATGGGTAGATGAATGGACAGTGGATACATAGGTAGATGGACAGGTGGATGGAGGTATGGACAGATGGGTAGATGGTGGACAGGTGGATGGATGGATGGGTAGAGGTGTAATGTACGGTGGATATCTATGATGGATTGGATGGGTGGGTAGATGGATGGATGGCTAAATGGATGGGCAAAAAGAACCTAAAGGGAAGAATAGGTTTCCTGGCCTGGGCTATGAATGGCAGGGTCCTTCCCCAAATGCCCTGGCATACCTGCTTGGAGGTCAGAGGGTTCCAGACCTCTCTGTGCTCCACAGGACGATATCTGCCGCCACACCTTGCTTGGCCCTGCCTTTGCCAAGTGCAATACCCTTGTCGATGTCAACGCGTACCTAGCTGCCTGCGTTCAGGACCTGTGCCGCTGCCCCACGTGCCCATGTGCCACTTTTGCTGAGTATTCCCGCCAGTGTGCTCATGCAGGGGGGCAGCCACAGAACTGGAGGGGCCCTGATCTCTGCCGTGAGTGTTCCCACCAGGACGTAGCCCAAATTACTACTGCGGGGAGACGGGGGCAGCCTTGAGCCTAACTCCCTGAGGAACTGAGGGAGTCATTCCAGGGCCACTATGAGAGAGCGGGTGGCGGGGAGAGAGGAGGTGGTGGGTAGAGCTGAGGGGAAGATGCAGTGCCTGGGGGCTCTTGGAGACCTGTTGGACCCAGAAAGAGGACCTAGTTGTAGCCCCTCGGCACAGCAAGAGACATGGCCCAGAACATCATGAGTCGGTCTGTTGCTGTTGGAGATGTTGGTCGACATGGTACTAGGGGTCAGGAGTAGCTCCTGCTGACCACAGAGGTCAGGACAGGACACATTTTTCCCAGGCCCAGCACTGTCTCCTCTGTTGTAGCCTGGAAGTGCCCCCTCAACCTGCAACACCAGGAGTGTGGCACTCCCTGCGCAGACACCTGCTCCAACCCTCAGCGCTCCCAGCTCTGTGAAGACCACTGCATGGATGGTTGCTTCTGCCCCCCAGGTAGGCACCATGCTCTTTGCCCCCACCTCTGTGTCTGCCTTTGGGTAAATCTTCAACACCTGACCCCAGCCCTCAGTGGACCTTCTATACTCAGGATAGTGGTAGGTGCTGCCTGGAGTCCCAACCCAGGGCCAAGGGTGGGATGGACACTGACCATTATGGGGCTGGAGAGATGGCTAAACAGTTAAGGCACTTACCTATGAAGCCTGAGGACCCAGGTTCAATTCCCCAGTACCTATGTAAGCCAGATGCACAAGGTGGCACATGTGTCTGGAGTTTGCAGTGGCTAGAGGCCCTGGTGTGCCCATTCTCTCTATATATACATCTGCTTCTGTCTCTCAAATAAATAAATACATAAAATATTTTTTATTTGAGAGAGACACACAGAGAGAGACAGAGAGAGAGGAAGAGGAAGAGAAAGGGCACGCCAGGGCCTCTTAGCCACTGTGAAAGAAATCCAGACATGTGCACCCCCTTGAGTGCATGTGCAGCATTGCACCCTTGCGTCACTTTTGCATCTGGCTAAACGTGGGACCTGGAGATTCGAACAAACATTCTTAGGCTTTGCAGGCAGGTGCCTTAACCACTAAGCCATCTCTCCAGCCCAATACATAATTAAAAAAAAAAAAAAGAAGCTAGAGATCATCAGATCTATGCGGGAACAAAGAATATGTGTCACGAGCTCTGGGGATCAGATGGGGAAACTGAGGCCCAGAGGAGCTCATCCCAAACTGTTGGGGTTCAGTCTGGGCAGCATCCTGAACAGCAGTCTGGGGACCCTTCCATCTGCCTAGGGCTGGGGTCTTCTTTGAGGCAAGCTGCCCTGTGCTACCTGTGCTGACTGCCTCTTCCCCCAGGCACGGTTCTGGATGATGTCACACACTTGGGCTGCCTGCCCCTAGAGCAGTGTCCCTGCACCCATGGTGGACGCACCTATGCCCCCGGAGCTTCCTTCACCACCAGCTGCAGATCCTGGTAGGCTGACCAATCCCTCTCCATGGGGGTTAGTGGGATGGGGCCCACCTTCTCTCACTGCACCCCCTTCTGCTCATGATCTCCCCCCACAACAGCACCTGCTCTGGGGGACTGTGGCAGTGCCAGGATCTGCCATGCCCCGGCACCTGCTCTGTGCAGGGTGGCTCCCACATCTTCACCTACGACGAGAAACTCTATGAGGTGCATGGGGACTGCAACTACATCTTGTCCAAGGTGCGGCTGCAGACAGGCTCTGTGGACATCAGACTCTCCTGGGGGGACCCTCAACCCCCTTTCTGCCCTGGCTAGGTTTCCATGAAGGCTTATTAGCATGGATGACTATCATGGTGAACCCCAAGCTGCCTGGGGGTGGCCAGGGCACCTGAGGCCACCTTCCCATAGAGCTGCATCTGCCCCTCACGGGGTTGTTCATGGGGACCCCACACTCAGCTCAGTGCTTTGGTGGGTTTCTCCACAGAAATGTGCTGACAATGCCTTCACCGTGCTAGCTGAGCTGCGGAAGTGCGGCCTGACCGACACTGAGAACTGCCTCAAAACGGTGACCCTCAGCCTCAATGGAGACACGGTGAGGATGGGGGCGGGGGGAGCCCTGGCCACCAGCGCCCTCTGGGCTGGGAGCAGCAGAGGCAGGGAAGCCTGCAGAGTGGGGACAGGTCAGAGCAAAGAGAGTCCTCAACTCCCTCTCTAGGCCCCCAGGCAGGGATAACCACTTCCCAGGTGGGCATTCTGGAACCTATCATCGGATGCAGGCCTGAGCTCTGCTCCAGGCTCTGTCCCTGTGCATGGTGGTGGTGGTGGTGGGGTGTCCTTCTGTGAATGGATGAGTGGGCCCAGTGAGTACTAACACTGCCTCCCCCACTTGCCCCCACCAGACCATCCGGATCCAGGCTAATGGTGCTGTGTTCCTGAACTCCATCTACACTCAGCTGCCTCTGTCAGCAGGTGCGTGGATCACCAGGACAGTGAGCCAGGCTGGTACCTTTACAGGTTGCATGGGCAGATTCTAGCTCAGTTCCTGGTGAGCTCTCTGTGGCCTTAGGCAGTTCTAGAATGTCCTATGGTCTGAAAAGGGTCATACCCTGTTTGCCATTGCAACTCTATGTACCTGCCCTCTCAGGGACACTTGATGGTCACCCATAATCCAGGCCTGCTTAGGGACTGTGGGCATAGGAGCTCTTCAGGTGCCCTACTGTCTGTCCTGGCCAGTACCGCTCCATCTGGAAGTCCAGCTTTTGTCATGCCTGATCCCTTTCCCCATAGCCAACATCACCATCTTCAGCCCCTCGTCCTTCTTCATCGTGGTGCAGACGGGCATCGGGCTGCAGCTGCAGGTACAGCTGGTGCCCATTATGCAGGTGTTTGTCAGGCTGGACTCTTCCCACCGTGGCCAGACATGTGGTGAGACTCCCTTGTGGGCTTCAAGGCAGGGCTGGAAGGGCTGGGGCCAGGCTCAGCTCTGGGCTGCGGAGGCTGGTGGTGGACGCGGATAGGGGAGCAGCCATTCCCATGTGTGGTGGAGACCCCAGCACACCCAGGACACTCGACATATAACGGGGTAGCCAGGGAAGTGGTTGGGGGAAGATGGAGAGCAAGCTGTACTGCCCTGACTCAGGCTGGTCCTGCTGGAGCCTTATCTATCTTTGGATGCTTCTAGAAGCATTCCCCCCCGCCCCAGAAGGAGTTCTCTGCCTAGTCCTCCTGATGATGGGTTCCTGGGGAGAATGGCCAGCCTGTACAACCCATTGATTCCCTGCCCCTGGCCCCCAGGCCTGTGTGGGAATTTCAACCAGAACCAGGCAGACGACTTTGCGGCCCTGAGCGGAGTGGTAGAGGGCACAGGTGCTGCCTTCGCCAACACTTGGAAGACCCAGGCCTCTTGTCCCAATGCCAAGAACACTTTTGAGGATCCCTGCTCACTGAGCGTGGAGAATGGTAACCCACCCACCCCAGGCCACCCTGGGTCACTCTGGTAGCACTTCCTAACACAAGGCCACAGGGACACCAGGGTAGGGTTGGGAGACCTCCACATAGGCAAGAAGACCAGATGGGTAAGGGACAGTCCTCCATGTCTTTCCCTTCCCCAGAGAACTATGCCCAGCACTGGTGCTCACTGCTGACTAACCCCACGGGTGTCTTCTCGGCCTGCCATGCCACCATCAGCCCTGCAGCCTACTACTCGGTAAGTCTGGGACCTGCTGAGGTATGGTGCAGAGTGGAGGGTTGAAGAGTCTTTAGAGACCAGTTCCTGAGCCCTTCTCACCACTGCCTACCTGGTGTTTGCTGCTTTTTGTTTGTTTCTTTTTTTGGTTTTTCGAGGTAGGGTCCCACTCTAGCCCAAGCTGACCTGGAATTAACTGTAGTCTCAGGGTGGCCTCGAACTCTTGGCGATCCTCCTACCTCTGCCTTCTGAGTGCTGGGAATAAAGGCATGTGCCACCATGCCCAGATCTTTTTTTTTTTTTTTTTTTTTTTTTTTTTTTTTTTTTGAAGTAGAGTCTCTCTCTAGCCCAAGCTAACCTGGAATTAGTCTCAGGCTGGCCTTGAACTCACAGTGATCTTCCTACCTCAGGCACTCTCAAGTGCTGGAATCAAAGACATGCACATCCACCACACCTGCTTTTGTTTCTTCAGTTTTTTTTTAAATATTTAATTTATTAATTGGAGAGAGAGAAAGGAAGATACAGAGAAAGAATCCACATTGTGCATCTGGTTTACGTAGGTACTGGGGAATCGAAGGTGGGTCCTTAGGCGTCATAGGCAAGTGCCTTAACTGCTAAGCCATCTCTCCAGCCCCTCTCTCTTTCTTTCTTTCTTTCTTTCTTTCTTTCTTTCTTTCTTTCTTTCTTTCTTTCTTTCTTTCTTTCTTTCTTTCTGCCTTCCTTCCTTTCCTTCCTCCCTCCCTTTTCTTTCTTCCTTCCTTCCTTCCTTTCTTTCTCTCTTTCTTTTCTTTCTTTCTTTCTTTCTTTCTTTCTTTCTTTCTTTCTCTCTTTCTCTCTTCCTCCCTCTTTCTTTCTTTCTTTCTTTCTTTCTTTCTCTCTCTCTTTCTTTCTTTCTTTCTTTCTTTCTTTCTTTCTTTCTTTCTTTCTTTCTCTCTTTCTCCCTTTTCTTTCTTTCTTTCTTTCTTTCTTTCTTTCTTTCTTTCCTTTTTTCTTTCTTTCTTCAGCCAGGGTCTCACTTACTCTGCAGCCCCAGGCTGGCCTCAAAACTCATGGTGCTTCTCCCATCTCAGCCTCCTGAGTGCTAGGCATACATCACTACTCCCTGCTAGGTGTCTACTTTTTGGGGGGCAGCTGAAGGAAGCCACAAAGTGACAAAGGCTAAAATGTCTTGGCTGGGCTTGGTGGAGCCCTTCATAGCCTCTGTCTATGTCCAGCTTCCCTCTCGCAAATGCAGCAGCCTCTGGAGCAGGCCTCCCTCATGGCCTCTTCCTCCTGGGGCTCCCTCTGAAAGGGCCTCTTCCAGGTCAGGCTTCATCACAGGCTCTGGAGAAGCTTTTTGGGGGGACATAACCCAAAACAGTGCCCCAAATCCCTAAATGCATACAACTCCAGCCGGGTACCCCACTTGAGCCCAGCCAGCTTCTGTCTTGGTTCCCCCTCCTTAACCCCTCCAAGTGCCCATGTGCAGCTCAGCTAGAGTGATATACCTCACTCACATACAAATTTGGCCTCTCTTTGTCCTATGATGATCCCTCCCCTAGAAACCCATTTAACCGGGTTTCATGCCTCCCAGCTGTCCACACCTAGCTCCAGCTTCCACACTGGCTAGGTCTGCTTTCACTTCTCCCTATGGCCTTGGACCCTGTCCTCAACATGTCCCCTTTAGGCAGCCTTCTTGCCAATTCCCCCACAGGACAGACAGCTTCTGCCTTAGGGCCACTCCTCTTGCAGCAGAACTCCGGGTTTGGCCAGGGCTCAGCCAATGCTGAGGTGTGGCGGTGGGGTGGGGGGGGAGGCTGAATGTCTGACTAGGGACCCTGGGGGACAGAAGTCCCTGACACCCTGACATCCTCTCCCAGAATTGCATGTTTGACACATGCAACTGCGAGAAGAGTGAGGACTGCATGTGTGCCGCTCTGTCCTCCTACGTCCACGCCTGTGCGGCCAGGGGCGTGCTGCTCAATAGATGGAGAGATGGCGTCTGCTGTGAGTATGCTGTGGGTCAGCCAGGCACCCTGTCTAGGGTGTACCTCCCCACAGCAGCTGTGTGGGCCTTGTCAGGCTGGGGCAGGGAGCCACTGGGGACCCCCAATAGCAGCAGCTATAGCTGTGGTTTCTGTCCCATCCTTTGTATCCTTGTCAGTAAACTGATGGGGACCCTGAGTCTAGGGTGAGGCCGAGCAAAGGCTAAGCCAGTTCGCTGGGCCACTGACCTCTCTGTCCCCACCCTGCCTCCCACAGCCAAGTACATGAACAACTGCCCCAAGTCCCAGAGCTATGCCTATGTGGTGGACACCTGCCAGCCCACCTGCCGCTCCCTGAGCGAGGCTGACATCACCTGTGGCATCTCCTTTGTGCCTGTGGACGGCTGTACCTGCCCAGCTGGCACCTTCCTGAATGATGTGGGCTTGTGTGTGCCTGCTGAAGAGTGTCCCTGCTACTTCCGTGGCACGGTGGTGGCTCCTGGGGAGGTTGTCCAAGATGACGGCATGGTGTGGTAAGGAAGGCTTGCCTGTTCCTCGTGACTGGGCCCGTGGGGTGTCTAGTTGCTGATAAGTCCACACCCAGAGATTTGTGTGCCTCTCCATGGAGAGTTTTAAAACACACAGGAGGGAGTCCATGCTGCCACCTGCTAGACCTCCTGTGACGAAGTAAGAGGGGACTCCCTGACAGGCAGTTCTCAGCTGAGTCCAACAGCGTATGGCCCTCGCCATCCCTCCCTGACTTCCAAATGAAATCCCAAGACAATGAAGTTATCAAGAGAGAAGTCTAACCGTTTTAAGCCCAAACTGTGTCTATCATATGATAGAGTGGCCCTGTGGCTTTGGGTCTGTGGTGATGTAATATATCATGGTGGGAGGATCTGTGGAGCCAAACTGCTCACCTCATGGCACAGGACAAAGAGACCGAGTGAGGGAGGGGTGACATCCCATCATCCTCTTCAGTAACCTAATCTCCTTCTCCATGGCCTGCCTCTTAACAGTTCCACCACTTCCCTGTCACACCATCGGCTGGTCACCAAGCCTTTGGCACTTGGAAAAGTGGAAGACAGCCAAGCTCTAAACTGTATCCCACACTGAGGGCCGTGTCCCACTGCTCACATCCACTGTCTTCCTGCCCACTCTAGCACCTTTTCAGGATTGGAGTTCTTTTTGTTTGTTTGTTTGTTTTTGTTTTTTGAGGTAGGGTCTCACTCTGGCTCAGTGACCTGGAATTCACTATGTAGTCTCAGGGTGGCCTCAAACTCACAATGATCCTTCTACCTCTGCCTCCCGAGTGCTAGGATTAAAGGCGTGCGCCACACACCCAGCTAGGATTCGAGTTCTTCACAGAGACCCTAGCAGCAGGCACTGTCCCAGCCTCAGAAGGAGACGGGGAGGCCTGTAGAGGCCCAGCCCTTTGGCAAGGTGCAAGAAGTCCTGAGGTGGGGTATGGGGGTCAATGGGCCTAGAACATGGTGCTGTCTCTTGTAGCTCATGCACAAGCGGGAAGCTGAGCTGCCTGGGATCCATGCTGAAGAGAAACATAGGTAACACCCCACCTTTTCCCTCATTTGGACCCTACCGCAGGCACTGTGCCAAGCTGCCGTGAGACAAAAGGGGCTCCTGGGCTCTGTCCTGCACTGTGGCCATAGTGTGCTTGGGGCTGGCGGCTGGGATGCACTCTTGGGGCAGATCCATATAGCTTGGATGTTCAGGCCAGACCCTTGAGCAGCAGGACAGGGTCTGCGACTCCAGGGGACAGGTCCACCATGCCCCCAATCTCTACTCACATGCTGGGCCTCCCCAGGGTGTGCTGCGCCCATGGTGTACCTGGACTGCCACAATGCCTCAGCTGGCGACCCTGGAGCGGAGTGCCTCAGAAGCTGCCACACGCTGGATGTGGACTGTGTGAGCTTCCCTGAGCTGCAAGGAGGGTGAACTGTGGGAGGGTGCAGCCTCCTGAATTTCTGGCCTCCTGGACCCAGAGATCCTGGTATTGCTGAATGGCTAGTGGCTGTGGGCCTTGCTGACCCTGGATGGCCTTGGCCTGGACACCCCTAGGATGGGCAGTGTTCATTTGTTCCTGGGTCCCTGAGTAGGGTTGAGTGAGCAGGCTGCCATCAAGGTCCCTGACCAGGCCACTTGTACCCACAGTTCAGCACACACTGTGTCTCGGGTTGCGTGTGTCCCCCAGGATTGGTGGCAGATGGAAACGGGGGCTGTGTTGCTGAGGAAGACTGTCCCTGTGTGCACAACGAGGCCACTTACAGACCTGGGGACACCATCCGGGTGGACTGTAACACGTGGTAGGTCTCAGGCCCTTCAAAGCTAGTGAGAAGGTACCCATAGGGACACTGGCCTGGTGGGGCATGGGGTCTCAGCAGGTGCTTGGTGGGGAAGGCAGGATGATCACAGGACCCCTTTTTGTAGGAAGGGTTGGGTCTCCAGCTGGGGTTGATGGTGCATAACCATGTAAGACTCAGCCTTGCCACAGCCTGAACCTGGGTCCCAGAGAGCAAGGTGGTGTGCTAATGCAGGGCTGGGATGGCTAGTCTCATGGGGCAAGCTCCCTGTCAGCAGACACCCACTCTCTCCCCGCTTCTACAGTACATGCAGGAAACGCCGGTGGGAATGCACTGACCAGCCCTGCCTGGCTACGTGTGTGGCTTACGGGGATGGCCACTTCATCACTTTCGACGGAGAGCGTTATAGCTTTGAGGGCAACTGCGAGTACACTCTAGCTCAGGTAAGTGGTCCCTCGGCACTTCCCATGAGTGTGACCTCCCCGTGCCCCTTCCACAGCTGGTTGCTTCTGGGCCCTGACCATGCTCAGAGCTTAGTCTCTTCCTATCTCAGGACTACTGTGGAGGCAATGCCAGCACCAATGGGACCTTCCGCATCGTCACAGAGAATGTCCCCTGTGGGACCACGGGGACCACCTGCTCCAAGGCCATCAAGCTCTTTGTGGAGGTAAGAGTGTATCCGCAGCCACTGGACCCGCCTTCCTCCCTCTGCAGACTGCAGCCTTGAGTCTACCCTGTTTCCCAGCCATATTTCACTCCCGAGGGCACCATAGAAAATGCCCAGACCTGGTGCTTACAACAGCACACTCGAGGTTTCTTATCCTAGAGTCCATGCAGGGCCATGCTCCATACAGAAGCAGGAAGATCCTTCCTCTCTTTCCCAGTTGGCTTGTGACCACCTCCTTCCATTCTGCCCTGTCTCACAACCTTCTGTTGTGTGTCTTTCTTGCTTGTCAATTATAAGGACACTGTCATTGAATTTAAGCCATACCCAAGTAGTTGGGAAAGATTCCATTTTAAGACCCTCCATAGATTCCCCTGCATTTTTTTTTTTTTTTTTGGTTTTCGAGGTAGGGTCTCACTCTAGCTCAGGCTGACCTGGAACTCTGTAGTCTCAGGGTGGCCTTGAACTCACGGTGATGCTCCTACCTCTGCCTCCTGAGTGCTGGGATTCAAGGCGTGCGCCCAGCTTCCCCTGCCCTTTTTCTTAGTTTGAACATTAGTGATGCAGTCAGGTTTGCATTGCTGGCAGAAACCACCCAACCAAGAGCAGCTTTTGGGGGAAAAAAGGGTTTATTTTTGCTTATAGACTCAAGGGGATGCTCCACAATGGCAGGGGAAAATGATGGCATGAGCAGAGGGTGGACATCACCCCCTGGCCAGCATAAGGTGGACAATAGCAAGGGGAGTGTGCCAAACACTGGCATGGGGTCACTGGCTATAATACCATAAGCCCACTCCCAACAATACACTGCCTCCAGGAGGCTTTAATTCCCAGCTGCCATCAGCTGGGGAGACTAGCATTCAGAACACCTAAGTTTATGGGGGAAGCCTGACTCAAACCACCACAATCAGCTATCTCTATGGTCTCAAAAGATGAAAAAGCTTATGCTAAGCTTTAAACCTTTTTTAAAAAAATATTTTTATTTATTAATTTGAAAGAGAGAGAGAGAGAAAAAAATGGGCATGTCAGGGCCTCCTGCTGCTGCAAGTGAACTCCAGATACATATGTCACTTTGAGCATCTAGCTTTCCATGAATACTGGTGATCTGAACCCAGGACAGCAGGTTCTGCAAGCAGGCACCTTTAATCACTGAGCCATCTTCCCAGTCCCTTTAAACGTCCTTTTTATAGAAAATAGTTTCATATGTGCATAAGTGCACATGTACATGTGTGTGTGTATATATATATATATATATATATATATATATATGTGCTTGTGGAGGCCAGAAGTGGGTATCTTCCTCGATCGCTCTCCACTTTATTTACTGAGGCAGGATCTCTCACTTGAACCCAGGACTCACTGATCCCGCTAGTCTAGCTATCCAGCTTGCCCCAAGGATCCCCTGTCTGTGCCTCCAACGTTTTGGGGTTACAGGCAGGTCATCTTACCTACCCCACATTCATGTGACTGCTTGGAATCCAAACTCTGGTCTTCAAACTTATCTTATAATCACTTTACACACTCCCTAGTCCCGAAATACCTTTTTTTCTAATCACGTGATACTCAAAGATCCTGAGGGTTTAACCGTACCCATATCTTTGCAGGGGGCACAATTTACCCCACCATGCCCAGTGTCCCATTTCTGGCAAAGGGAAGTCAGAATTCACAGGATGAAAAACAGAGCTACTGCCTGCAATGTACATCCCCCTTAAGAGCTAGGGTCAAGCCAAAGGTGTGGCCAGCTGGAAGGGGTGACATGGGATACGACACTGCATAGCATGAGCTTTCCGGGCTCTTCTGGTCGCATGGGGCCTGTCCTTCCCGATCCCTCACACCGTGAGTCCCTGAGCACCATGGGGTCCCTGTCCAGGTGAGACAGCCCCCAAAAGGTTGCAGGTGTCCTCCTCCTGCTCCACTCCTGCTCCCTGCACCATTGCCTTCATATTTCTCCATCTACAGAGCTACGAGCTGATCCTCCAAGGAGGGAGTTTCAAGGTGGTGGAGAGGGGGCCGAGTGGGTACCTACCCTACAGGATCCGCTACATGGGCATCTTCCTGGTCATTGAGACACGCAGTGGGATGGTTGTGTCCTGGGACCGGAAGACCAGTGTGTTCATCCGCTTACAACAGCATTACAAGGTAAGTACGGACACTGGGGACCCTACTGTTAGGCTGGGCTCTGCTGGGGCTGAGGCTGGCAGCTGACAAGGCTGCTGAGGGCTGGTCCAAGAAGGGGAGTCGATACCACACAGCCAATAAGCTCTGGATGGTAAGCCAACTCTGCCCACTGGCTTCTGCAAGGCCACAGAGATCTATAGGGAACATGGGACATCTACCCGCCTGCCCCTGGATCCATCTTGTGCCCCTTCAAGTTCACTGGGTACAGTCCAGAGGAACCAGACTCTCTCATTGTTCTGTTACCAGACCAGGCTCCATATTCCACCTGATTTAGCTGCCCTGGCTTGTCTCTTCCCCATGCTTCTGCAGGGCAGGGTCTGCGGCCTGTGTGGGAACTTTGATGACAACGCCATCAATGACTTCACCACGAGGAGCCACTCTGTGGTGGGTGACGCGCTGGAGTTTGGAAACAGCTGGAAGTTCTCCCCGACCTGCCCAGATGCCCCGCTGCCCAAGGACCCCTGCACCGCCAACCCTTACCGCAAGTCCTGGGCTCAGAAACAGTGCAGCATCATCAACAGTGCGACCTTCGCCGCCTGCCGCTCTCAGGTGGGGTTTGTGGCTGTCTCCTTTATCTCCCCCAGTAGCTGAGTTTGGTGACACTGGGCACATAGCAGGCCTCTGGAAGCTGTCTTAATTCAGTCGGAGCATAGATATAAAGGCCCTAGGTTTTCAGGTCATGGGGCCAGATCTCTCCCAAGGTGAGCAACCATACGCAGTCATCTCCACTGTTTTGGAGTCAGCCCTTGACCACAGCTTCCATCTATGGCTCCCAGTGAAGGGAGCCTCACCGCCCTGGCTAGTAATCCCTAGACCCTCCCAGTGTGTAGTGGGAAGAGGAACAGCAGCTGAGCTCCCCCACAGGGAGTGGTGATGGGCCTTCAGTAAACTTCCAAAGCTGGGGAATTTTGTGGCTTTCACCAAGACTCAAGTGCCCGACTAGAAACTCAGCTTCATAGCATGGGGCTTCAGGCTCTGACAAGAGGACGGCTGATGTAGGATTATGGACAACGAATGTTCCTCGCCTGTGCTGAGGACCCCTGGTCATTCTGTATCTGGTCTTTGTGAGCAGGTGGCCAGTATGACTCCTGGCTGCCCTAATCCTTGGCTTTGGAAGTTCACTGTGGCCTGATAATATAGCAAGACCTTGAGCCCATCCTTGGTCTAACAGCTGAGACAGTATGCGTGGAGGGCTCACCCTCCTCAGCCTGAGAAATCAGGCTCCTCCATGTTGGGGCAGGTTAAACACATGGCTTATAGGCATGCTGGGCTGGAAGTTAAGTGACACTGGGCCAAAACAGCCATTAGCCACTGCTTCCTTGTGGCATGTTCACTGGGGCCTGGGAATTTCAGAGGGTCTTGAGTACCATCTCACTCCAGTGAATGGGGGGACAAAACCTGCTAAGTGCCAGAGCTGCTGAAAAGCCTGAGCAGCGAGCCACCTGAAGTCACAGGAGCAGCAGTCCAGGGCAGGCATGGAAAGGTAGAGATGGGACAGAGGCTGGTGCTCTGGGGTACGGAGAGACAGGGCACAAAGGCAGAAGGCAAGGACAGGGAGTGGTGGTACCGGGATGTGATGATATACTTGTAACCTGTAGGCCATGTGAACAGATTCACATAAAAGGATCTGAAGATTGGGCTGGAGAGATGGCTTAGTGGTTAAGGCACCTGCCTGCGAAGCCCAAGAATGACTGTTCGAATCTCCAGATCCCACGTTTAGCCAGACGCAAAAGTGATGCAAGCGCACAATGTCATGCAAGCACACAATGTCGCACATGCTCACAAGGGGGCACACACATGTCTGGAGTTCATTCACAGCAGCTGAGAGGCCCTGGTGTGCCCATTCTCTCTCTGTCTCTCTCAAATTAAAAAAAAGGGGGGGGGATATGAAGAGCTGGGCATGGTGGTGCATGCCTTTAATCCCAGCACTCAGGAGGCAGAGGTAGGAGGATTGCTGGGAGTTCAAGGCCATACTGAGACTCCAGAGTGAATTCTGGGTCAGCCTGGGCTACAGCAAGACCCTACCTCAGGGGGAAAAAAAGGACCTGAAGAGCGTGAGAGAAAGAATTTCACAGGTGGGCACAGGTACAGATGTGCAGGTGGGTAGAGGTGTAGGCAGGAAGTTGTGCACAGGGACGAGGATGAAGGTGTGCAGATGCCTAGGTGGACAGGTGCTTAAAGTATGCAGGTGGGATGCAGATAAGCAGGTGCAAAGATGAGCAGGTAGTGTAGGAATGCAGATGCACAGGTGTGTAGGACACATATGTAGCACACAGGCGGTCAGATGTGCAAGTGAGCAGGTGTGAAGGCAGGCAGGTGGACAGGGATGCATGCAGGCAGGTGCATGGGTGGCCAAGTAAACAGATGTGCAGGTGGGCGGGAGGACAAATATACAAGCGGGCAAGTAGGCAAGTGTGCAGGTGGAGGGAGCGCAGGCATAAAGGTGAACGGGTATACAGGCAGGCAGGTGGCTAGGCGTGCAGGCATTCAGGTGTGCAGATTATCGATGTGCAGATGTGTAAATTGGTAGGAGTGTATGCAGGTAGGTGCATAAGTGCACCAGTATGCAGGCAAGAAAATGTGCGGGTATACCTGTTTTCAGATGGTAGGTGTGAGGGTGCACAGGCAGGCAGGTGCACAGGTGGGAAGATGGGCATTCAGACAGGTGCACAGGCAGGTGACAGGGATCAGATGGGCACATGCAGATAGGTGTGCAGGTATGCACTGCGCCATTGAGCAGGAGAGGTGGTGCTGGCTCAGCTCACATTTGGAACACTGTAAATGTAGTCACAGTTCCAGACTAGACATCTCACACCAACGATGTGTTGGTTTGGAATAGGGCTGGCTCCAGGACTCCCCCCATCCCCCAGGTCTGGCTTTCTCTTCCTGGGAAGATATGGCTACCCTCCCTGAGTAACATTTTGGCTCCATCGTTCTAGGTTGACTCCACCAAATACTACGAGGCCTGTGTGAATGACGCGTGTGCCTGCGACTCGGGGGGCGACTGCGAGTGTTTCTGCACGGCTGTGGCGGCCTATGCCCAGGCCTGCCACGATGTGGGCGTGTGCATATCCTGGAGGACGCCAGACATCTGCCGTGAGTGGGGCTCTGTCCGTGGTGCTGAAGTGGGCGACAGCCTCTGCATTTCCCCCACCCCCCACCCCACCCCCGTCTGGGGTCCTGGGCATCCCTGATAGGTGTATGCATGCACATTCATGTGCTCTGTGTCACCCTACTGATGGCTCCAAAACAAATGGTTCTTAGGATGTCAAATGTCAGGGGCTGGGCTAGGAACTGAACCCATGGAGGGCCCCTGTCTGACCTAAGGGCCATATGTCTGGGTCCAGCCCACCAGGAGGCCTGGGAGACACATGCTTAGTTCTACTTTCTGTGTCCAGCTCTGTTTTGCGACTACTACAACCCTCAAGGGGAGTGCGAGTGGCACTACAAGCCCTGCGGAGCCCCCTGCCTCAAGACTTGCAGTAACCCCAGTGGACGCTGCCTGGTTGACCTGCCCGGCCTGGAAGGTGAGGGTAAAAAGGGCTGGTGAAGGCCTCTGCACCCACATAGATTGTGTGCCTGGTGTGTTCAGGGATCTCTGCTGTAGGCTGGAGGTTGGGCATCCCAGGACCTGCCTGAGCTGATGAAAGGTCAGTCATTGCAGCCTGCCCTTTCCAGGCTGCTATCCAAAGTGCCCACCCAGCCAGCCTTTCTTCAGTGAGGATCAGATGAAGTGTGTAGCCCAGTGTGGCTGCTATGATGGTGACGGAAACTACCACGACATCGGCACACAGGTTCCCACAGCTGAGAACTGCCAGAGCTGGTGAGCGGGGAGCCAGGCAGGAGGAGGGGGAAAAGACCTGGGGACAACTGGGGGGCGGCCAGAGAGAATGGGGACCAGGGTTAGGGAGGTCTTCCCACACAGCTCCTCAGAGTCCCTTTCCCCTCTCTAGTCACTGCACCTCTGGTGGCCTCAAGTGTACTCACAACGAGACAGGTAAGCAGGGGGTTGTTGATTTGGGGATGGAGGTGGAACAATGGCTGAGTGGCTAAGCCAGTATCTGTCGCTCCTAGCCTGTGTGTGCACCTATGAGGGCCACACCTATCGCCATAAGGACATCATCTACAATACCACTGATGGCCTTGGTGCCTGCTTAACGGCCATCTGTGGAGACAATGGAACTATAATACGGATGGCTGAGGCATGTCCTGAAGTCCCGTCCACGACACCATTCACCTTTACCACCACCTCAGCTCCCTTCTCCACAACAGGTAAGTCTACATCTGACTGTCTAGAAGTCCCCTGGCCCTTGAGCCATCATGTTAGCCCAAGGGGAGGTTTGGCCATGACTGGGACATGGGAATGTCAGTGGGCTCTTGGGGTAGGGGGTCCCTGGCTGCAGAGACATTCTGAGTGCTGACTCACTTGCCAGCTACCTGAGCTGTATCTGGTGTCTGAGACTGTCACTCATCTAGAGTCTTCCCCAGAGGTTTTAGTACAATGACCAATGATGGGACTGCCTCCAGGGACCATATAAACTCGTAGGCGCCATCTTGCCCATGATGTAACCCCCCCCCCAGTTAACCAGCTCCCTTGAGACTGGTGGCTAATCCCTCCCCCTCACCCAGCCAGGAACTTAAGTGGCCCTCAGGTGAGGGGCCATCTGCCCCCAACAGGGCATGTTAAGGGTGATGGGAGGCTGATCAGCGCCCTCTCACCCCTTTCACACAGGCTCAACTCCCATTGCTTCCACCGTGTGTGTTCGTGAAGTCTGTCACTGGTCCATTTGGTATGATGGGAGTCATCCCGAACCAGGTCTAGCAGGTGGGGACTTTGAAATATTTGAGAGCCTGAGACAGAGGGGGTACCAAGTGTGCCAGGACCCTGTTGCCATCGAGTGCCGTGCGGAGCAGTTCCCCAGCATGCCTCTGCAGGAGCTGGGTCAGAAGGTGGACTGCAACCTCTCCCGGGGGCTCATGTGCCTCAACAGTGAGCAGAACCCTCCATTCTGTCACAACTATGAGATTCGGGTTCTATGCTGTGACCACGTGCCCTGCAGTCCTTCCTTGTCCACCAGCACTGCCCACTCCCAGGCTACGATCACTACAGAGCCCTCCCTGCCTACCATCACCACCAGGACACCACACCCTGGATCCCTGTCCAGCTCCACGTGGACCAAAACAACAAAGAGACCACCCTGCACAAGATGCTCACCTCCCGGCCAAGCACCTCATCCAGCTCACAGACCATGCCCCCCTCACCACTCACGACAGTCACCCACTCAGTTAGCAGCACCACTACCTGCCAACCTCGATGTCAGTGGACGAAGTGGTTTGATCAGGACTACCCCAAATCTGAGAGGGCTGGAGGGGACATTGAGACGTATGATAAGATCAGGGATGCTGGGGAAGTCTTCTGTGAGCAGCCGCAGGACATACAGTGTGAAGCCCAGAACTTCGCTGGCTGGACCCTGGACAGGCTGCATCAGCGAGTGTACTGTGATGTTCGCTTCGGCCTGGTGTGCCACAACAAAGACCAGGAAGGCTTGTTTCCGATGTGTTACAACTACAAGATCCGTGTGTTGTGTTGCAGTGTCAGCCACTGCCAGGGACCTACCACCACTGTGCTGCCAACCACGACATGGGCCACGTCTACCACGACTACCCAGACTCTGACGCCAAAGCTGCATGTCGAGACCAGCACCACACCCAGCTTCTCAAAAGAACCGACATCGCCCAGACACACAGCCACCCTCATTACAGCCACCACAGGAAGCCCCGTGACTTCTTCAGTCTTCATAGAAACCAGCAGCTCAGGAAGAGCCTCATCAGTCCTTCCAACACACACAACCCTGCCAAAAACCCTGAAGCCCTCCACACCACTCATAATGACAACACAGACGTCCCCGGTAAGCAGCCCGACAGGAGCACCTATAGTCACAGAAAGCACCGTCTCCCCATCGCTCCCGACCACGAGCATGGTGCCGACAACAGGCATCAGCCGGCCAGCCACTTCCCAGGCTCAGACCAGCACCCCAAAGATACAGAAGCCATCGGGCAGCACAACCGAGGCCACCACCACCAACGGTGCAACCCACTGCCAACCCAAGTGTAAGTGGACTGAATGGTTCGATGTGGACTTCCCGACCTCAGGGGTGGTGGACGGAGACATGGAGACCTACAAAACATCAGGGCTGCTGGGGGCAAGCTGTGCCAGGTGCCAGAGAAGATCGAGTGCCGGGCAGAGAACTACCCCATGGTGAGCATTGACCAGATTAATCAGGTGGTGACCTGTAGCCTGAAGATAGGTCTGATCTGCAGGAATAAGGACCAGATGGGTGATTTCGCCATGTGCTTCAACTATAATGTGCGTGTGCTCTGTTGTGATGACTATAGCCATTGTCCCAGCACAGCCACCGTCCCACCGCTTACCTCAACCATGCCCACATCAGGACTCCACACTGGGACTCCTGCCAAGGCTACCGAGTCCCCAGCAACCATCACCACTACCCATATTGGCTCTACCCTCTCTGAGACAACCTCAGCCTCCACCACCAGTCTCCACACCTCAACAGAGCCTATCCCTGAAGCTGTGACTACAACCAGGGTAGGCACATCTGGTGCACCTCGGACAGCCACTGTAGTGACCTCTCCGCATCGCACTACTCCGGGGTCCCCTGACACCATCCCAACACTGACCGCCATGTCCACCTCACAAAGGCATTCCCTGTCCCCCAGTAGCTCCTACACAGGTTCTACCACCCCAACATCCTCAGCCACAAGCACTTCCCTGGCTCACAGCTCACCCACCTCTACCTCCCAGACCACACCTGGATCCGCTAGCACTGCTCCATACACATCTCGGGCCACATCCAGCGTGTCCACCCACACCAGCAGCACGGAACCAGCCCCCACCCCCAACACCACTGCTGCCTCCCCAACCCCTCTCCGAGAGACTCAGACCTCATCTGTGCAGACCAGCAGCCCCCCGCTGGCCCCCACAACCTCAGAGACAACTTCCACGGAGTGCGAGCTGAAATGCACCTGGACAGACTGGATAGACAGTTACCAGCCTCAACCTGGCCGGTACCAGGGAGACATAGAGACCTACTACCACATTGTAGAAACAGGTGGCCACCTCTGTATGGAGCCAGTGGACATTGAGTGTCAGGCTGTTCTCTTTCCCAACGTGGCTTTGGAGGAGCTGGGCCAGGTGGTGCAGTGTGATGTGGACTATGGGCTCATCTGCAGGAACAGCAAGCAGGCGGATAACCAGACATGCCTCAATTACCATATCCGTGTGCTCTGCTGTACGGAAGACTGTGCCAGCACAGCCGGACCCCAGCCCACCACCACTACAACTGCTCCTGGAACCTCCAGCACGGCTAGACAAAAGACCACTGCTTCTTCCCCATCACCTGGATCCCCCAGTACAGCTGGACCAGTGTCCACTGCCTCCACCCCAGCACCCGGATCCCCCACCACAGCTGGACCAGTGTCCACTGCCTCCACCCCAGCACCTGGATCCCCCACCACAGGTGGACCACTGACGACTGCCTCCACACCAGCACCTGGATCCCCCAGTACAGCTGGACCAGTGACTACTGCCTCCACCCCAGCACCCGGATCCCCCACCACAGCTGGACCAGTGTCTACTGCCTCCACCCCAGCACCTGGATCCCCCACAACAGCTGGACCAGTGACTACTGCCTCCACCCCAGCACCTGGATCCCCCACCACAGCTGGACCAGTGACTACTGCCTCCACCCCAGCACCTGGATCCCCCACAACAGCTGGACCAGTGCCTACTGCCTCCACCCCAGCACCTGGATCCCCCACAACAGCTGGACCAGTGACTACTGCCTCCACCCCAGCACCTGGATCCCCCACCACAGCTGGACCAGTGACTACTGCCTCCACCCCAGCACCCGGATCCCCCACCACAGCTGGACCAGTGACTACTGCCTCCACCCCAGCACCCGGATCCCCCACCACAGCTGGACCAGTGACTACTGCCTCCACCCCAGATCCCCCCACCACAGCTGGACCAGTGACTACTGCCTCCACCCCAGCACCTGGATCCCCCACCACAGCTGGACCAGTGACTACTGCCTCCACCCCAGCACCCAGATCCCCCAGTACAGCTGGACCAGTGACTACTGCCTCCACCCCAGCACCTGGATCCCCCACCACAGCTGGACCAGTGTCTACTGCCTCCACCCCAGCACCCGGATCCCCCACCACAGCTGGACCAGTGACTACTGCCTCCACCCCAGCACCCGGATCCCCCACCACAGCTACACCAGTGACTACTGCCTCCACCCCAGCACCTGGATCCCCCACCACAGCTGGACCAGTGACTACTGCCTCCACCCCAGCACCCGGATCCCCCACAACAGCTGGACCAGTGTCTACTGCCTCCACCCCAGCACCCGGATCCCCCACAACAGCTGGACCAGTGACTACTGCCTCCACCCCAGCACCCGGATCCCCCACCACAGCTGGACCAGTGACTACTGCCTCCACCCCAGCACCCGGATCCCCCACCACAGCTGGACCAGTGACTACTGCCTCCACCCCAGCACCCGATCCCCACAACAGCTGGACCAGTGACCCCACAACCCCAGCTGGATCCCCAGTGGACCAGTGACTACTGCCTCCACCCCAGCACCCGGATCCCCCACAACAGCTGGACCAGTGACTACTGCCTCCACCCCAGCACCCGGATCCCCCAGCACAGCTGGACCCTTGACGACTGCATCCACCCCAGTACCAGGAACACCCATCCCATCCTCCATTGCCTCCACGGCCACTAGTCAACAGTCATCAGGGGTGCCCCAGCCTTCTACTCCAACCACGACTCAGAGAAGCCCCTCCTCTCCCAGGACTAGCCTCCCCTTTAGCACCTCACCCATCAGCTCCACCTCATCTCCCACTTCCACCCTGGCAACCACTCATGCACCTCCGAAACCAACCACTCATGCCACCTCCCAACGACATTCTCTATCCCCTGGCAGCCCCCCTACAGAGTCCACAACCCCAACGTCCTCAGCCACAGCCACAAGCACAACCCTGGCTCGTGGCTCACCCACCTCTACCTCGCAGACCACGACTGGACACCCCAGCACTGCTCCACACACAGCCCCCACCACCCCAGAGATGACTTCCACAGGCTGCAAGCCTCAATGTTCTTGGACAGACTGGTTGGACCACAGCATCCCCATACCTGGGAACTCTGGGGGCGAGTTTGAGACCTACACCAACATCCGGGCATCTGGAGTGGCCATCTGTGAGCAACCCCTGGAGCTGGAATGTCAGGCTGAGTCCCGGCCCAATGTCCCTCTACAGGAGCTGGGGCAGGTGGTGAATTGCAGCCTGGAGTTTGGTCTGATATGCAGGAACCAGGACCAGGCTGGGCCCTTCAAGATATGCCTCAACTACCATATCCGTGTTTTCTGCTGTGAAGACTACAGCCACTGTCCGAGCACCCCGTCCACCACCACAATGTCCACCCTATCCAGGCCCACCCACAGCCCCCTGGCTCGGCAAACAAGCCTCCCCTTCAGCTCCTCAATGCCAGGCACCTCAGCAGCCACACGGTCCACATCTCCTGGCCCCAGCTGTGTGCCTCAGTGCACGTGGACAGACTGGTTTGATGAGGACTACCCCACCCCTGGCCCCAGAGGTGGGGACTTTGAGACCTATTCAGTTCTCCGTGCAGCTGGCCACGTGTTCTGTGAGCGCCCCCAGGACATACAGTGCCGCTCCGAGAAACAACCAGGGGAACCGCTGGAGGCCTTGGAGCAGGTGGTCCAGTGTGATGTGCGCTTTGGGCTAATATGCAGAAACAACGACCAACCTGGGCCCTTGCAATACTGCCACAACTTTCACATTCGCTTGCTGTGCTGCAATGATTCTAGCCACTGCGCCACCTCACCTGTGGCCACCGGCTCCACCATGTCACCCTCCTCCACCCCAGAGTCCACGCACACCTCCCCAGCTTTGACCCCCAGGACTTCTTGGCTCACAGCCACAAGCTCCATCGGGCTCTCCTCTGTCACACCAGAGATCACCAGCACTCCTGTGCTCCCCTCTAGCAGCCGGCTGACCTTCAGTGAGTCCACCGTCTCCCCAGGCTCCAGCACCCCCAGACCCACCTGGATGTCCAGCCCAGCCTTTTCCCCATCACCCTGCTTCTGCCGAGTATTTGGACAACTCTTCTCACCTGGTGAGTGGAAGCCACGTGGCCCCTCCCCCACGTCCCTGTTAACTTGGGTGTGCAGACCTTAGGAACTGGGGGCCCTTTCTGTTCTGGCCAACGTCCTTCCTTCCCCATTGCTTGTCCCTATTCTCCCTTGATGCTGTCCTGCCCCTTCGGCTGCTATGGGGCTGTGTCCTCCTACGGCTTTCTCTTTTACAGGGGACATAATCTACAATAAGACCGACAGAGCCGGCTGTCGCTTCTATGCCATGTGCAACCTGCACTGTGACATTGACCGCTTCCAGGGTGCCTGCCCCTCCTCCTTACCTCCCATATCCTCCACCCCTACGCCTCCATCTCCTCCATCCCCTGGCTGTGATAATGCCATCCCTCCCAGAAAGGTGGGTCTCTCTTCTCCCTCCACCGCCTATTGGTGTGGCTCAGACCTGGGCTTTCAAGGATGGTTCCATTTGGGTTAAGCTATGGCTAGTGCCTAACACCACCTTAGCCCCATGGCTTGTCTTGGTGAACCCTCGCTTCTTGGTGGCTCCTGTCAGGGTCTTGGTCAGCAAAGACTGGCTGCTTTCTGGGCCTTGGGGTTATGGGGACCTGAGGCTATAGACAGGGTGGTGCTGGAATATCTGGGCTGGGTCCTCATAGGCAGTTCCAAGGGAATACCCGGGCACATTCTCTGCCCTAGGTAAATGAGTCCTGGATCCTGGAAAACTGCACAGTGGCCAGGTGTGAGGGTGACAACCATGTTGTCCTCCTGGAGCCAGAGCCTGTGGACAGAATCACCTGCGTGAACGAGCACTTGCCTGTCAAAGTGTGGGACCAGAACCAGCCCTGCCGTTTCCACTACGAATGCGACTGTGAGCAGGCCGTGGGCGTGGGGCCGCTTAGGAGAAGGGGATGGCATTTTGGCATCTGTTGATCAGTGTGTCAGCCTCGTATGCATGTGCCTGCTGTGCTAGTCTGCAGGTGCTGTGCACATGGGGAGGCTGGGCATGTGGACATGGCACAGGCAGTGGCTGTGTGACCAGGGAGGGGTGAGATGCAAGAAGGCACAGTGGACCTCCTTTTCTGAGGTCCAGATGACTGCTTCCATGGCTGAGTGGACATGAGAGGACACTATGGCGAATGACCCAAACCCAGGACTTAAAAAGCAAAATTCTTAGGGTCTCCCATCCCAAAGCCAGAGTCAGATCAAGGCAGGCAGGGCCATGTTCCTTATAGAGGCCAAGAGGATTTCTCCTGCCTTCCCCATGGCGGGGGGGGGGGGAGCTCCAGATATCCTTGACATGTGACTTCTCGTGGCTTCCTGCTCTATGTCTGAGTCTCTCTCCTGTCACTTGTAAGGGCCCTGACACTGGGTTTAGTATCACTCAAATAATTTCAGATGATCCTACTTCAGGACCCACTACCCGATAAGGTCACATTCACAGTTCCCAAGGTAGATAAGACCTGTGGTGGTGGGAGGCCCAGGTTTTGCATGTCTCTGCTGAGGTGATCGTTCTTGTGGTGGCACTGAGTGACAAGGCCGGGAAAGGGAGCCTCCAGCTTGTGTTCTTTCCCAGGCTTCTGCAGTGGATGGGGGCACTCGCACTACCTGACTTTTGATGGTACCTCCTATACCTTCCTGGAAAACTGCACCTCGGTGCTCATGAGAGAGATCCGCCCTAGCCATGGCAACCTGAGCATCCTCATGCACAGCCGGTACTGTGTGGCCAACACCACCCACTGTTCCCGAGCCCTCAGCGTGCACTATAACTCCATGGAGATCGTCCTCACCACAACCACCAGCAACAGGAGAGATGAGAGTCTGGTGAGTTGCAGGACAGCAGAGTCCAAGGTCACGGCGTAAACATGGGGCCCAGGTGTAGGACTGCAAGGCCAAGGCCAAGTCCCCTGGCAACTAGGAGCGTACTCCCCTCTGCCCAAGGCAGCCCTCAAGAAGTAGCGCTGCTCTGTGGGAGCTGGGCCTGAGCAGAGCACACCAAAACCATGGGCTTTAAGTGGTGGGAAGGGGGCTCAGTGTGCCTCTCAGCCGCTGTGAACCAACTCCAGACGCTGTGAACGAACGCCAGACACTTGTGCCCCCTTGTGGGAAAGTGCAGCATTGCGCCCTTGCGTCACTTTGTGTCTGGCTAAACTTGGGACCTGGAGATTGGAACCAGCGTTCTTAGGCTTAGCAAGTGCCTTAACCGCTAAGCCATCTCTCCAGCCCAGTAAAGTGCTTTTTGCATAAGTATGAGGACCTGAGTTCAATGCCCAATACTCAAGTAGAAGCCAGGAATGGTGACACATGCTGGTAATCCCAGCTGGGAGGTGAAGACAGGAGACTTGTGGTTAGCTAGTCTAGCTGAATTGGTAAGCTCCAGGTTTGGTGAAAGAACTTGTCTCAAAAAAAAAAAAAAAAAGTGGAGGACTGGGGAGATGGCCCAGCAGTTAAATGTGCTTGCTTGCAAAGCCTGCCAGCCTGGGTTCCATACCCAGTACCCATATAAAGCCAGATGCAGAAAATGGCACATGCAGCCTGGGTTTGTTTGCAGTAGCAAGAGACCCTGGTGTGTCCATTCTCTCTTTCTCCTTTCTTCTCTTTCTCTCTCTTTCTCTGTGCTTTCAATTAAATAAATAAATAAATAAATAAATAAATAAATAAATAAATAAAAATCTATTAAAGACAGGTGGAGAGCAATTGAGGAAGACACTTGACGTCAACCTCTGGCTTCCACATGTACACACGCACATATGCACACACACACAATGCGCATCTATACACACACAAATGTACATACACACATACATGTGCATCACATACTTATATAAAAAAAAAAAATCCAGGGCTGGGGAAATGGCTTAGCCATTAAAGCATTTGACTGCGAAGCCTAAGGATCCTGATTCGATTCCCCAGGACCCATGTAAGCCAGATGCACAAGGAGGCACATGTGTCTGGAGTTCGTTTGCAGTGGCTAGAGGCCCTGGCATGCCCATTCTCTCTGTCTCTCTAGCTGCCTCTTTCTTTCTCTCTCTCTCTCTCAAATAAAAAAATAAATGGGATGAATGGTGGCACAAAAGGGTCCCCACTACTTGGGAGGCAAGGCCCCTACTGCTGCCTGGACAGGCTCCTAGTTATGAATGGGTTCACCCTGGGCACCCTCAGATCCTACTGGACCAAATACGGATGACCTGGAGCTTCAGCAAAAATGGTGTGAGTGTGTCTGTGACCGGGGTCACCATGATGGCTGTCGATATTCCTGCCGTGGGTGCCAGCATCATCTTTGACGGGCACATATTCCAGATTCGGCTGCCTTACAGCCTCTTCAACTACAACACGGAGGGCCAGTGCGGTGAGTGGCCATGGCCTGGCTCCTAACTTCCTGCCTCCCTAATGCCTGCAGGTGATCACCTGCTCTGGATTCCCTCCGCCTTCCCAGTTGTATTCCCCAGGCTACAGCTGCCTATTGACATCTATAAACTGGGGAAGGATACAGACAGGGGACACAGCAAGAAGCTGATAGTGACTCCCATCCCACTTACCAGGCACCTGCACCAACAGCCAGACGGATGACTGCCGCCAACCAGATGGCACCATGGCGCCCACCTGCCGGGACATGGCTCAGTCCTGGAAGGTGCCTGAAAGAAGCAAAGATGGCTGTTCGGCCCAGCCCAGCCCAGCCCCAAGCACCAGTCCCCAGCCCTCAGTGTCTACCATGCCTACCTCTGCTCCGTGCCCCTCCGCACCCCTCTGTGAGCTGATGTTAAGCCAGTGAGTCTGCCTTTGGGGTAGTGGGTCCAGACAGCAGTCTCTCTAAGGCTGGGCTCCCTGCTGGGCCCTGAGTTCCCAGCCCTGATACCTCTTGCCGTAGGGCCTTTGCTGAGTGCCACAGCCTGATCCCACCAAGCATCTTCTTCAAGACCTGCCTGAGTGACCACTGCCAGAACAACTCTACTGAGATGCTGTGCCAGAGCCTGGAGGCCTATGCGGCACTCTGCCGTGCCCGGGGTGTGCACAGACTGGCGTATCGCCACCGGAGGGCTATGCGGTAAGTTGAAGTGGCTCAGGTCTCCACCCTCCCTTGCCCAACTGACACCTGTCTGATGCCCACCTCTCTGTTCACAGACTTCTCCTGTCCACCCACCAAGGAGTACAGGTCTTGTGGTCCCGTGCAACCTATGTCTTGTGAGTCCAGGTGAGTGCCAGCCAGGAGGTGGTAGGAAGCATGGGGCAGCAGATGGCCTCCCAGGCCTAACTGAAGAGTCTTAAACCAAAACGTTTGGATGACCACAGGATAGCCTGAGCCCTTTAAGCCCTGGCTCCTGCAGCCATTATAGGCAGATACCAAGGGGCACGCCCAGACCCACAGGGTTCCTGACCCTACAACGGCTTCTGCTGTTCTTTTTTATTTTTTGGAGAAAGTCAGAGAGAGAGAGAGAGAGAGAGAGAATGGGTGCACCAGCAGCCTCTCAGCTACTGTAAATGAACTCCAGACACATGCGCCTCCTTGTGGACAAATGAAGCATTGCACCCTTGCGTCACTTTACATCTGGCTAAACGTGGGACCTGGAGAATCAAGCGGATGTTCTTAGGCTTAGTAGGCAGGAGCCTTCACTGCTAAGCCATCTCTCTAGTCCCGCCTCTGCTCTTCTTACCCCACAGGCCCCAGAGTCCTGTGACTGGGATGCAGGCCGAGGGCTGCTTCTGCCCCCAGGGTCAGCTCCTCTTCAACTCACACATGGACATCTGCGTGTCAGAGTGCCGTAAGCGATATCCGTCTGCTGGAGAATGTGTCCCCTCCCAAACCCTCACAGAGCCCCTCCTTATCTGCCTGGCCAGGGGCCCTCATGTCTTCCAATAGTTTTGCCTAGAGCCCCGTAGAGACCTCTGGGCCTGCTGTGGTTCTGCTGCTGGGTGCTGGCCAGTGGAACCCGCTGGGGAGCTGGACTCTCAGTACCCAACCCCACTTCTGCTTCCATGACCAGAGACTCTCAGAACTCCCTGGGCCTTCCATTCCATCCTGGGGAGGGTGGAGACAGAGGCCTTGACCTTGGCCTGGGGAAGCAGGTGGCCAGGGCTAAGAGCACAGTTCCTATAGCCTGTTGTCCCCTCTGCTTGTCCTTGAACCCCAGCACCCTCATTAACCCTTTAACTCCTTTCCTTTCAGCCTGCGTGGGACCAGATGGGTTTCCCAAGTTTGTGAGTGCCTCTGCTCCCCTGCCCCCAAGTTGCACCAAGAGATGGCGGGAGGGAAGGCCCACTCCTGTCTCAGGGGATGCTGCCTTTGCTTGTAGCCCAAGGAGTTGGTGTGGGGGTCCTGGGCCTCCTGCCTGCCGTCCCACTGGGCAATAGAAGACTAACTTGCTGGGGGCGGGGCCTGGAACTTGGGGCCCTGGAGCCCTTATGGATTCCGACCTGGTCTGTTCTAGCCTGGAGAGCGGTGGGTCAGCAACTGCCAGGCCTGCGTGTGCGACGCGAGCTCCGTGTCAGTGCGGTGTGAACCGGTGCAGTGTAAGGCCCAGGACAAGCCCCTGCAGTGCACACGGGCTGGCTATGAAACCATGACCAGGCCCCAGGCTGACAACCCATGCTGCCCTGAGACACTGTGTGGTGAGTACCCGTGAAGAAAAGGTGAAGAAGGGGTGGGAGAGGACGAGAGCCAGCACTTGTCAGGGAACACAGGAAGGCTGAGTCCTGGCTTGGCCATGGTCAGATCACTCAAGTGGGGGGCTGGGGGTGGCCTAGAGGTACTGCAATTTTCCACCTAAACACAAGACTGGTGACCTCTGATCTGACCTCAAGGGCAGCCTGGGGGGGGGCTCAAGGAAGCTTAAGGGATGACAAAATGGGGGGGGTCTCAAAGGAACCCCAGAAAGGCTATGAAGCATAGTAGGCCTCAAGGAGAAGCTACACTGGGAACCAGTATGTCCAGAGAAAGGACAAGGTGGGAGGGAAGGACAAGATGGACACCACCCTGACAGGACCACCTCTTCACAGTCTGCAACACGACCACCTGTCCCCGGAGCCCTCTTGAATGTGGGCCAGGACAAAAGGTGGTCAGTACCCAGGAGGAGGGCGAGTGCTGCCCAACCTTCAGCTGTGGTGAGTTGAGTGAGGCCAGGACATGGGGGGAACCCTGGTATTGGGTTATACACATGGGGTTTAGGGCTGGGAAGGAGCCCTGGGCTTGCTCCCCACTGCCTGCTATCCTGCAGACTGCACACTCAACTCCCCTTTTCCTTTCAGGACCCAAGTTATGCACTTACAACGGCACCATCTATGGGGTAAGGCCTCAGCTCAGGTCGGGTGGGTGGCCGGGGTTGGCTGAGACATGGGTGGGAAGCCCTTTCCCTGAGTCTCCACTCCTTGTCTCAATTTTCTTGCCATGAGAGCATAAGGACTTTGGGCTCTTGAGAGCCTGGACAGGGGACAGTCTTTCTGTGGAAAACTGTACATGGACGAGGATCTCCCAGCATGAGCGTGAGGCACGATGCCTTATAGGGTCCCTTCCCACCTCAGACACTATGTGCTTGGGGTCTGCTTTCAGAAAGGAGCCAATCACACCTTGTGGTTCCTGCCTCACCTCAGGGAGGGGTTCCCAGTGTGCCTCCAATGTGCTTGGTACTACTCCCTCATCCACTCTAGGTTGGTGCAACCTTTCTCTCAGTCACTCCCTGCCACACGTGTACCTGCCTCTCGATGGACACCCAGGACCCAGTAGTGCAGTGTGAGGAGGATGTGTGTAGCACTACCTGTCCCCAGGTGAGCCCACAGCCCGGCAGACACAGTCCTGTTATGTAGGGTCCTCAGCTAACCTCAGCTAACTGGAGCTTTGCTTAAAGAGAAAAGCAAGTGAGACTAAGGCTAGGAACTGGGCTGGCTGGGATCAAGTTCAGGCCAGCAGCAGTGAGCCGAGAGAGGAGCAGGAAGCGGGGTGAGGCTCAGGTTGAAGTACTGAGCAGGAACATGGTTTCTCAGCAGATCCTGCTAAGGAGGCACTCGGGTCTCTGTGGTGTCGGTGGGTGGGAAGGTGGCTGAGCTGGGAGAGAGACCTGATTGTCCTTCCTGTCCCCATAGGGCTTTGAATACACACCAGTGGCTGGGCAGTGCTGTGGAGAGTGTGTGCAGAATGCCTGCCTCACGCCGGAGGGGAGGCCAGTGCAGGTAGAGTTGGAAAGGAGAGACCTTCACCCCAGCAGGGCTCAGCCACAGGCTGACTCCCCTTCTGGGCCTCTACTCTACACCTTGCTTTTCAGCCTGACACAACGTGGGTGAATCGCCATGCGGACAACTGCACCGAGTATCGCTGCGAGGCTGAGAGAGGGGTCTACGTGCTGACCCCGAACCCCACACCTTGCCCTGATATATCCAGCTGTCTGGTGTGTGCTAGGGAGACCCCTCCCCTAAGTGGGCCTCCTTTGTCATGTCCCTGGGGGGGGGCTCTGCTTTCCAAAGTCCCTGTCCCTATACCTCACCCCACACCCTGGCTCTCCCCTAGTCCTCTCTTCTTTCTGTCTTTGGCCCTGCAGGGGACCATAAAGAAAACTGGCTGCTGCTACACCTGTGAGGAAGTGGGTAAGTGGTGGGCGCCTCTCACCAACCCTCCAGTTCCATCCAGTCCCTATTAGGGTAACTGGAGGGGTTGGTCATGCATGTAGCAACAGCTTCACTGGGTCCAAGGGCTTCTGAATAAGGGTCTGTAGCTATGCATCTGCCTATCCTCTTTGCAGACTCCTGTCAAGTGCACTTCAACATGACCATTCTGAAGCACCAGGGTTGTGCCACCAAGGCGGCAGTCAATGTCACCTTCTGCGAGGGTTCCTGCCCTGGAGTGTCCAGGTGAGTGGGCCCCTGTCCTTCTCTGAGAGTACAGCAGCCAGTGGCTACCTGGGGTCAGAAGACCATGCCTTTGTAAAGCCTGGGGCTGACCTCCCAGCTAGGCCAGGGGCAAGCTGGGTTTAGCCACAAAGGATGTGACCCTGGTTGGGTGCCTATGTCCAGGAGTCCAAGAGGCAGTATTTACTTTGGAAGGACAGGCGGCACCAGAGTCCTCTGCGGACCACAACTGGTCCTGGTCTATGCTATGGGCAGCTGTGAACAGGAGTGGCCAGGAGCGTTGAAATATTTGGCCAAAGGAAGAGCAAAAGGAAGAGTCAGAGGTGGCTGTAGAGCCTGAGAGTGATTTTCCAGAGCAGGGGGGTTTCTTAGGGTCGGCAAGGTGGAGAGGGAAGAGGGCTGGGGAGATGCTTCCCAGCCATGAGGACCTGAGTTCAATCCCCAGAGTCCGTGTGAAAATGCTTGGAGTGCACATCTGTAGTCTCAGTCCTGGGGAGGAAGAGACAGCTCTGGGATTTCTGGCTAGCTAGTCTAGTTAAATAGGTGAGCTGCAGGTTTAGTGGAAGACCTTGTCTCAAAGAAGGTGCGTGGCACTCCCGAGGATGATGCTCAGTGTTGTCCTTTGGCCTCCACATGCGCGCATGCACACACACAAAGAGAGAGAGAGAGAGAAAAACGGAAGGGAAAGAGAGTCACAGAAGACTGCAGAAGATAGGGTGGGCTTCAAAGTAACCCCAAGCACCCAGAGAGTCCAGGAAGGGGGAGCCTGTGTGCTCAGGGAATGGGCTACAGTGGGCAGTGAGCCACCTGTCCGGAGGCCTCAGAGAGTCGTCATGAATCACTACGCTGCTGAGAAGTTGGGTCTGAGTGGCTTCCCCTTCCCATATCCACAGGTACTCCATGGAGAGCCAGTCCATGCATCACGAATGCACCTGCTGCCAGCAGAGCAGGGTCCACAAGGTGACTGTGACCATGCAATGTCCTGATGGCACATCCATCCCGCACACCTACACCCAGGTGGATGAGTGCAGCTGCACTCTGTCCTGCAACCCCTGGCCCGGGGCATCCATGAACACTCTTGTCTAGAGGCCACTACACAGGGGCAGTCTGCTCCCTGTCCTCCAGGTCTCTCCACTTGGGCCCAGGACATGCATCACTGACCATTGGGCATATGCGAACCTTCCATGGTTCCCGCTGCCTCTGCCCATCCTCCACTAGCTCCTTGGTGAAACTAGCACTTTGGAGGGTGATGGGCCATATGGATCTACTTGAGGTGCCAGGCGGGGATCTCATCTGTCTCAGCCCGTGCCACAAGGCCCTGCCCTGCACCAGCCAGCCAGCTCCACGCTGGCCTCACTCTCTTGGAGCAAAACAGAGCCTGTGGCTGTGGAGCATCCCAAAGGCCCGTGTGCCCTCCCACCACACGAAGAAAGCTCTAAGAGCATGATTCTCTGCCAGCTGTCTCTCATGCTCAAGGGCAGACAGGCCTGTCCAGACAAGGCCAGCTTCCAGGGAACAGACAAGGTGACTGCCTGCTGGAGGGGCTGGGGACTGTGGTTGGAGGGGCCCCTCTGCGCTCGTGCAGCCCCACACTATAATAAATCCTGGCACTGTTTTCCTCCTTTCTTGCCAACTCTGTGAACTGGAGCTATCCACAGGGACACAAGGGAAGAAAGCTACTGGGAGGGACAGGGCGGGAGTCACTTGGCCATCACCACCCTCAGGGGCGAGCGTCGGGCAGCAAACTGGCTTCTAGACGGAGGAGCCTGGGGGTTGGAGAGGCCATTGGGGTACCCATTAGTGTGTGGTGACTACATGGGACATGGGAAAGGGTACTTGGCACTGTTTAGGTACCAAGGGTTGTGGCTGCAGCTGCTGTTGGGATCCTGCCCTGCCTCCCCCTAAAGACAAATGTCTATATGACATTTGTCACAGATCAATTCACTACACGTGGCTGTCCTCAATTTGGCTCATGAGACAAGGTCTTTGTTTCTCTCTCTATCCAGAATTGAGAACATTCCATGAACATGGCAGGGGGGTCACACAGGGGCATGGGGGATAGATAGGGATCCACATCTGGAGCTGCAGGAGTGGGAGTGGCAATGGGGAGTGTGCTAAGTGGAACCAACGCACTGTGTGGAACAGAGGGTGTCTTGGCTTGGCTGTGCAGGAAGGGTGGAGGTGACCTCCACTTGCACAGTAGGTAGGGCTGTGTGGTCAGGTATAGATTGCAGGCTGAGGTCTACCTCTGTCCACCCCATGACTGAACCCTTGTCATTTTCCATGTGACTAAAATGACTCAACAGCTGGTGCTAACTATGGAGTTACTGTGGCTAGACAGGCCAATCGAGATAAAACCCAGTGTCCAGAGCCCAAAGCCAACAGGTGGCAGCAGGACCACCTCCAGGATGAAAAGCTCCAAGGCGTGTGGCCCTACTTGTTTTGTGTACTCACCTTTGTTTTTTTGGAGAGAGACAGAGAGAGGGAGAGGAAGACAGATAGAGATGGGCGCGCCAGCAGTCTCTCAGCTGCTGTGAACAAAATCCAGATGTGTGCGCCCCCTTGTGGTCAAGTGCAGCATTGCGCCTTTGCGTCACTTTGCATCTGGCTAAACGTGGGACCTGGAGATTGGAACTGCTGGAGATCGGAACCAGCATTCTTAGGCTTAGGAGGCAGGTGCCTTAACCGCTAAGCCATCTCTCCAGCCCTGTACTCACCTTTTTTTTTAAAATTAATTTATTTATTTGAGTGAGAGAGAGGAAGAGGCAGAGAGAAAGATAGAATGGGCACGCCAAGGACTCCAGCCACTGAAAATGAACTCCAGATATGTGCGTCCCCTTGTGTATCTGGCTAACCTGGGTCCTTAGGCTTCACAGGCAAATGCCTTAACTGCTAAGCCATTTCCCAGCCCTTACCTTTTTTAAAAAACGTTTTTTGATTTTATTTTCCTTTATTTATTTGAGAGAGAGAGGGAGGCAGGGGGAGAGAGAGAGAGGGGAGGGAGAGAGAATGGGCATGCCAGGGCCTTTAGCCATTGCAAATCAACTCCATGTATGTGCCACCATGTGCATCTGGCTTACGTGAGACCTGGAGAATCGAACCTGGTTCCTTAGGTTTCACAGGCATGCACCTTAACTGCTAAGACATCTCTCCATCTCTCCAGCCCTCTACTCACTTTTTTTTTTATTTTTGGTTTTCTGAGGTAAGATCTCACTCTAGTCCAGGCTGACCTGGAATTAACTATGTAGTCTCAGGGTGGCCTTGAACTCACGGCATTCCTCCTACCTCTGCCTCCCAAGTGCTGGGATTAAAGGCATGTGCCACCATGCCCAGCTTCTACTCACTTTTTTGACCCTGAGAAATCCAAATGCCAAAGAGGGTATGGCCCTTACCCTGTACCTATAACAGGTGTGATGGTATGGACACATTAGACTGCTGAACCCTGGAAAAGTGGTGCAGATGCCCTGCTATTTCAGAAGCCACTCTAAGAATTTAACAAGCAGCTAACTCAAACATGACACACCTTTTTTAAAAATTTTATTTATTTGAGAGAGAGAGAGAGAGAGAGGCAGAGAGAAGAAGAGAATGGGCATGCCAGGGCCTCTAGCCACTGCAAGCAAACTCCAGACACATATGCCACCTTGTGTATCTGGCTTAGGTGAGTACTGAGGAATCAAACCTGGGTCCTTAGGTTTTGCAGACAAGTGCCTTAACTGCTAAGCCATCTCTCCAGCCCTATTTTTAAAATTTTATTTATTTATTAGACAGACAGAGGCAGGCAGATAGAAAATGGAAGCTCCTCCTCAGAGCACATGGAGAGCCTACTTTCCTCCAACATCCAAAACCCTCATAGTCTATGCTACTACTGCTTGATACAATTATTTTGCTATCCATTAAATGTTGATTTTGTGCAGTTCTCAAGGGTTTATATTTTTTCTCTTCTAGGTTTCTCTGTAAATCTTGACTTGTCTGTCCTAATATCTTCTCAGCCACTGTTTTTTAACACCACTGCCTCTTCACTGAACCCCAAGTCTCTAAGGATGTGCCTGGCCCTCCCCTCTTGGTTCCTAACTTCCTATGCATAGCCCTTCCATCAGTGCCTCCCTACCATGGCCAAGTGTGGAAGGCAGAAACAGTGCAGACTACAGCTCACATGCTTGGTGTTTAGGGAAAGCAACTTGCTTTTGGTCTGACTTCTCTACAAGCATGAGATTATCATTGCTTGGGGCTAGATGACAATGTAGGGAGACACAATGGGTCCTCAGAGAAAGAGAAACACTTGGATGCCCAGTTATGCACACATTCCTCGATTAAAATGGAAGAAAGGTTAGAAGTATAATACAGTGGATGGAACCTGGTGACAAAGAGCCCACAACACAACTAAAGTACCTGCTTGCAGAGCCCTGACAAAAACCCATGCTGTGTGCTTCTGGTCAATTCTGAGCCTCCCTGCAGGCAGACTCAGCCTTGATGGCCACTGAACAGGTCATAAAGGAGTGAGGTCATGGTTCTGACTGGTTCACTGTGCCAGCATATTAATAATGAGCTGTATTAAGAAAACACCTGGGGACAAAAATGGTAAATATTCCCTTAGAGGATTTTATTTCTCTATTTTTATATGGAACACTTATTAAATTAGAAGACTGAAAAGTAAAAATATATTGTACAATCAAAGAAAAAAATCTGGACATGTACCTCCCTCCCAAGATAACACAAAGTTCTGAGAACCATTCCCACCAACCGCCAAGCAGTGCATGTCAGCCCATGTCAGAATCCATGAAGGAGAGCGGCCTGAGAGGTTGTGGGCAGAACCCAATGACATGAATACTTCTTTCACCTCAGCAGCCATCACTCACACGGTGAGATGGAAGCCAGAGGTCGTGTCAGATCACAGACGCCAGGTGGGCTCCAACTCTAGTCACTAGCATCTGCCAAGAAGAAAACAGTCCAGGCTGTGCCCAGACCCCTTCCCATGTCAGAGATGGTTCCCACCACACATCTTTGTGGCTTTGCTACTGATATACCTCTTCAAACCTGGCAGGACAGCAGTGAGGCCCAGTGAGGGACTAGATCCCCAGCCAGAAGCCTGTCTACATCTGTTATGGCTCTGCCTTTGAGCTGGGGCCAATCTACTCCTTCCCAGTGAGACCATCTTTCACACAAACCAGACACAGGATGGGATGGAGAGTCAAGCAAGCGGAGCTAACGCCATGGCTCTGGAGGCTGGTACTGATAGCACTGCCTCTTCCCCTGCACTGGGACGGGCAGGAGGTTTGGACACACAAGACACACAAGCCTTCAACAAAAACAGTGCAAATGAAGGCAAGAGGGGTCTCATTGAACTTCAGGCCTTATAAAATATGATCTTTCCTCAATCTATTAAAAAAATAAAATGTTCATGAGAAGGGAAGAATCTGGCAAGTTCTGAGTCCGAATCTATCTTGAAACCATTGCTCTCCTTCACGAGCGAGAGCTGCCTTGTGGGTGCCACAGGAGCTGCTCAGGGGTGGGTGGTGCTCCTTCCAGGTCACACACTATAGAACCCCACATGAGTGAGGTAGTCATGCGCCCAGGCACCCCAGCAATGTTAAGGCAGAAGCCGGTGATTGTGGCCATGCCTGGAGCCTGCAGACTCACACTCTGCAGTGTTGCGTCTGTTGCTGACACCAAGTGGGCCATCTGGCAGGTCCTGTCCTACCTGACATGTCTGCCCAATAGGAGGGGCACTGGCTACCCAGGCACAAGGCCACATGTCAATCTGGAATGGAAACTTCCAGTGCTGAGGGTGTTAAAGTGAGTGGCTGAGTCTACTTCAACACTGGTCTTTCTTCTCCGTTATGGATTAAGAATGATCCATAAGTAAAAGCATGTGATGCCACCACCCCATGCCTACTACCCCACACCACCTTCAGGCTTATAAAAATAAATATTTATGAACAAATATTTGACAAAAACACCCCCAACAGCTGGCAGAAGCTGGCAGAAAGCAATATTGTCTGAATGGCACTAAAACTTAACCTCTGTTTTAGAGGGGAAAAGACTGAAACTGAAGCACTAACTTCCTCATTCTAAGTCTGTCATGCAACTCTGAGCTACTGGGATGAATTCACCTTGGTGCCTGTGCTGGTGGGATCTCATATCCAAAGGCTGGGTGCTAATTCGTGGAAGAAGAAATGGCAATTTAATGCAAAATGACAACAGCACAAACATGCAATGATGCACACTAGCCTTCAATGTTCTGCGGACTTAAAAGTGCATGACTTCTGAGAATGCTCTCAAAATTCTGAGTCTTATGACAAGGTGTCACACATTCTGTCCCTAAACCTGAGATCTAATGCCAGTACACATGTTAAAGGCTTGCAACCCAAGATGCAACACACAGTGACTAACCTTGGGGCAGGCACCTCTGTTGTAAGCTGGTGACATGGACTGATTTCTATCACTCAAACCAAGCTACAGTACTGGTTACAGTGTCTGCTGAATGCCCTTTAGTAAACACAGGGCTACATCTATCTCCTTCACCATAGGCTCTGTGGCAAAAGCCTAACAGAAGAGAAGTCCCAGGATCCCCAGGATAACTCCCACAGCACTGGGATGAAACAGGAGGCAAAAAGCAGTGTCCAGCAGGCAAAGGCCAAGCGGAACCAGGTCTGGATGCCTTCTGGATTCACATGGGAATGTATGGCTTAGGCCTGGCTGGACAGTAACAGTGGAGCTAGGCAAAAGTCAGGTCTGCTGGCTATGGCCAGAAGCGCAGCTAACCAGCCCAGGACCAGCCCAGGGGTCCAGGTCCACATATAAAAAACCACCAAGAGAAGGAAGGAACTTTCAGCTTGAAATTCCTAAAAATAACCCACAAGTCAGTGCACATGAACTTGTTGTGCCTTAAACTACTGGGTCCATCCTGTTAAGTTGAAGAACCCCATGCCGCTCACTGACTCAGAAGGACACTCCACATTTTCTAATGCTCTGGCTGAGGCAGCTGCTTTCTGTAAGATGCTTTCCAGAACAGTGAGAGGAGGAGAGATGCATGTCCCCCAGTGACAGGACTGTAGGTCTGTCTGTTCAATGATAGGGTCACGCCAAATTCACCGAACCAGGAGCTGTCCTACCCGCCACTGATGGCAGAGGGCTGGCTGCCTGGAACGGGAAACCCACATGCATCCCAGGAGGAGGTGGGAAGGGGTGACACAGATGTCTGAGGAAGGAGTACATGGGCGGTCTTTCATTGGAAACTTGTGGGGACGGTGACCCTGGGGAGGAGCCCTGGGTGGGCAAGTCCAAAGGGCCAGTGGCATGAAGCCAAGGGTGGAAGGCAGGTCTAGGACTCTTCACCCATCTGCAGCAGGGAGTTGATAGCGGCATCCTTGTTCCCCCTCTGGGCTTCGAGTACGGAGCGGATCACCTCTCTGTCCATGTTGGGGAACATGTCCTGGATGGCCTTGAGGTCCTCCTCGTTACAGCGGGGCTGAGCGGTCACAGCTGGCGGGGGCATGGCCATGGGCATCATGCCAGGGCTGCAGACAGCAGGCATTCCTGGAAACAAAAGATGAAACTTGGGAAAAACAGCACCACCAAAGTATAGTGCCAACAGAAGAAGCAGTGCATTTGACTGGCCTCCTGAAGTATGATTTGAACATGGCCCTGCAGGGAGACCCACAGCAGGTGAGCGGAGCTGTCCTTATCCATCACTGGGGCCCCTCTCCTGATGCACTTTCTGCACATAAATGCAGTCAGATCTTTCCAATCTCACCACAAGTCTATTTCATGACTACTGAGGGCAGGATAAAAACACAGCCACCACGCATGCTGACTCAAGAACTCAATGACTTCTGTACTGGGAACAGGTCAACAAAGAGTTATGCTCATTCACTCCATACTTTGAAGCCAAGCAAAGATATTATCATAACCATGTGTACACTGGCAAGATAAAGCTGTAGTGGGGCCCTGAACCTGTCAGTAAGGCTACACTAGCCTCCACAATAAATACAATACATGTGTCAATAGGTTGCCAAGGAAAGTGCTTAATTTCACAGCAGCAGGTGCTAATACCACAAGGGCTCCTTGCAGTGGTCTGCACCAGTGTTGGATGAGAGAGGACAAAGTGAGAGCAGCAGCCCATGGAAGTACACCATGAGGAGCATCACAGGCTTGGACTGCTGAAACTCACTCCCTTACTTATTATCCTGACAGGACACAGGAAGTTTAGGAGTGAATAATAAACTAAAGAATTCCTATCAAACTCCTTTCTAAAAAGTTACAAGGGTTACAAACTCACAAATGTTTAACTTTTAGAGGAATAAGCAAAACTCTCAAGTAGTCCACTGGAGCATTAGGAAGAATAATTTTAGGGTTTTTTTTTTTTTTTCCTGGCTAAATTCAGAAGACCCTAAAGGCAACTGACAACCATCTTCAAGGACAGCCTAATTCAAAATTGTCAGTAAAGAGCCAAAAGCTGGTTGACATTGGTGGTGGCTGCGGTGGGGATTAGCTGCAGCCTCCCAGCCTGCAGCACTTCCTGCCAAACCACACAGCCTTCCCACTGGAGGGGTTTCCTAAGCACCCTTTGGGCCCAGACTTTGCCAAACCTGCTCCTTCCCTGCCTGCCTGTCTTATGTCTGTCTGACCTTGGACAGGCTGTCACCATTACCCCACACTGCTCAGCCTTTCAGCAATTATAAAACAGGAAACCATTATCAGGACCTGGTAAGGACCTGCCACCCAAAAGATGGACTGTGCACTGCCTGGCCCAGGCAACAGCCTGTTCTGGAGGGAGCACACCGCCTCATGCAGATGCATGCAATGCCTGTTGCTTGTGCACACACACAGCCCAGCCCACAAGGAAACTGCGGCAACACATGGAAAGGCACAGGTATGCCGGGCGTGGTGGCGCATGCTTTTAATCCCAGCACTCGGGAGGCAGAGGTAGGAGTATTGCCATGAGTTCGAGGCCACCCTGAGACTACATAGTTAATTCCAGGTCAGCCTGAGCTAGAGTGAGACCCGACCTCGAAAAAACAAAAGAAAGAAAAAAGGCACAGGACTGCAACCAGCCCAGGTAGCTCCCTATAAGCCCTGCTCAGCTTATTCCAGCATTTTCCACATTCCAGAGGATGGGTGAGAAGGGAAGGCTGGCACTGCTACAAAACCTACAGGCTGACTACCAGCCCTTTGGGGAGAAGCCCACTACATACAAAGAGGTGGGACTGTCTCTGGTGCAACTATCCTCCAGTGTGGGCATCACATTCCTGGCCCACATCTGACCTGCACTATGCCCCAGTGTGGACGTGTTTATGAAACCTTTGGTGAACCCATCAGAGCAGACCTGTTGGGAGAGTCAGTCAACACTTGTATGTAAAGGATGGACAGGAGTCCTGAAGCCTCATGGGTCCCAAACAGGTCCTCTGAGGCTCAAACAGGAGTAGAAAAGAAGCCACCGAGATGAAGATGAGCCCACACTTCATGCTGTAGCTCCCTGTTGAAGCAGGGAAACTCTATTCTGCCTAATTCTTCATGTACTGACAAACTGATGCTTGACAGCAGGACCACCCATTCCAACAATAGCACACTGGCTATAATGTGCATGTCACAGGAATGGAGGTGGGGGGACACACTTCAGTGGGATTAGAGTTCCTAATCACAGTGTCACCCCAACAACCAAAGCATGGTAGATTTCCATTCAAGAAGAGCAGGTGCTTAGTGCAACAGTAGTCAAGACAGTAAGGGAACAGCACACGCATCTCGTGGCCGAGGCCCCCAGTGACCTCACAGCAACAGCCTGGACCTGACACTAGCACCCAAGGACATGCGTATAAAATGCAGCTGCTGGCTGGCTGGCTCTGCCTGCTGCACAGGTTCAGGGCTTACGGAGTCTAACATGACAGAGCGAGTTGCACATCATGGGATATTTCCAAGGTCTCAAAATAGTAGGCTCATAAATACATAGCAGCAAGGAAGAAAAGAATTCCAAGCAACGGCTCAGAAATGAACAAATGCAAATTCTCACTTTAAATCAAACCAGTTACATATGTCTCTACATTAAAAATATTTTTTACATGCATGTAATATGGTGTGTGCATGTGTCTGTGTCCTTGCAATAAGCACCCCAAATGCTCGCCCGTGGGGACGGCTCCTCTGCAGTGGCTGGAGGGGAATGTCAGGTGTCCTCCTCCATCACTCTTCCACCTGGTCTTGTTTATGAGCCAGAGTCTCTCTTTTTACTGTTTCTGGAGCTGACAGGGCTCCATTAATTTCTGGGTCTCTGCTCCCGTGTGGGACTGGGGTTAGAGGCACATGTGGCCACATCCAGCTGTTTTATGTGGGATCTGGAAATTTGAACTTGGGTAGTTGTCAGGCCCCCTTAGACCCTCATGTTTACACGAGAAGCACACCTAACCACTGAGCCATCTCTCTAGCCCCCATTTAGATTTTAAACAGCTAGTAACATGTAGCTTTAAATTCCATGCCTGCTATGGGGAAACAGTGCTTGGCTGGATTTACCCAGCACTCAGGTATGGCGGTCCAAGGGGAGCTGCAGGAGCTGCCTTCTCTACTGACTCCTCAGATTCTATGAACAGGACAGAGGGGAGCAGTCATAAAGCCAGACTTGCTTTCACAGAGGTTTTACCAGGAGACTCCGCATCCATACCTGCCAGATCCAGAGATGCTAGCTACAAAGGTGGGAGGGACTGATCTCATGGCAAGGTAGGGTGCAGGGCAGCAGCTCTGTGCACTTGCCCAGAACAGATCACTCCAGGCCTAAGAAACTAAAAGCACAGGAGGAAATGAACATAATCATTTACCTGGGGCCTTGCCAATGCTAGTAAGCCTGAGGAAACAAGCCCCACTACATTAGGCATGTTTACAGAAGCCTGTTGGGGAAGCACAGGGGACCAGACTTAACCATCCACAGTACATGGTAAAAGAAAGCAGATAGTGACAGTGTCAGACAGTTAGACAAGATCAGTTTTCCTCAGATGGACAGTGCATGAGTGAGAGCTGCTCTCCTGGGATCTCACTACCTTATTGACCCTGCCTGTCCCCTTGAATCTCAGGCATCATATTCTGAAGACCAGGTGAGAGAGGTCACAGAGGGTCCCGGCATGAGAAATGGCCACCCTGGGACCCACACTTGTGCCCCACAGTGTCTCCCAGGGCTACCAGAAGATGGGGAGTAAACTACACACACCCCTTGACCCCATGCTCCAATGCTGAGGCCATACCAGCTCTTCATGATGAAGAACTACACAGAAATGCCGTAGTAAGCCAACTGTCCATGCTACAGCTCCTGCGCAAAGGAACATACTCTGTGCAGCTGCATACCTGCCAACACCCCACACCTTGATGTTCTAAAATCAAAGCTGGACCACTGAAGCAGCTGATACCTAGCAGCTAACTATCTGACCCTGATCATCTTTGTTATTTTTTTAAATTTTTATTTATTAGAGACAGAGAGCAGGAGGAAGAAATATTGAAGGGTGGGGGGAATGGACATCCCAGAGCCTCTAGCCACTACAAATGAACTCCAGACACATGCGCCACCTTGTCTATCTGGCTCACATGGGACCTGGAGAATCAAACCTGTGTCCTTAGGCTTCGCAGGCAAGCACCTTAACCACTGAGAAATCTCTCCAGCCCTGAACCTCATGATCTCCATCTTTAAAGAACATTAAATAAGCTCTGTTTGCAGACTCGGTGGCTTAGTTATCTTTACATCACTGTGATAAATACTTAGCAAAAACAACTTATAGGAGGAAAGGCTCTTTTTCTGGTTCATGGTTTCAGTCCATCATGGTGGGGAAGGCAGGGCAGAGTGCCTGGCAGTAGAAGTGTGCAGCTGCAGCTCCTCACCTCAAGGCAGACCAGAAAACAGAATGACCAGAAACAGACACAACTTTCAAAGGCCTGTCCCCAGTGACCTATTTCCACCAGCCAAGACACACCTCCTGAAGGCTCCAGAGCCTTTAGAATAGCACTACAAGCTGGGGGACAAATACCCAGAACATGAGGTGAGGGACATCTCAGATTCCAACTGAACACTTTGATCACCAAGTTCCCATTTCCGCCCAGCCTCATTTCATGGCTAAGATGGCTTCACTCTACTTTTCTGCACTTCTAGGAAACACAGAAAAGCAACTTCAATCAACCTCTGAGATATGTAGACAGTTCCTTCAAGGATACAGCTGACTCTGGGTCTTCAGCCTTGAGCTCACATTTCACAAAGCATGCTAGGTAA